>CM060905.1:615259181-625259181 GCA_030737815.1 Allium fistulosum
TATTATATCACCAATAGAAAGAGTACAAGAGATTGTTTACAATGATCTATTCAGTAAGAATCAATGTTTGTGGAGATTAGAATTGAAGAAATAAGGTTTTGCCTAAAACCCTAATTAATGGAGGACTAAACCCTAGGTTAGATTGCTTGAATGAATTGCCCCCCTTTTTCTTTCAGACCTGAAGAGAGTATAAATACTAATAGAGAAAACCTTGGCGAAAGACCACTTTGCCCTTCACAAATCACAAAACAGCTCAGAAAACCCGGCCCATGAAAAAACAGAATTATACCGCCTCAGACGTCTGACCTCTGGCCTCAGACGTCTGAGCCAGGTTCAATCTGGCTGAAACAGACAGCACCAGACGTCTGGCCAGAGGGGTCAGACGTCTGCAGGAGGTTTCGGGAGACAGCCTGAACCTCGTCAGACAGCTGGCCCTCTCAGCCAGACATCTGACCTCAAACAGCCAACAAAAAACAGCTATTCCCCTCATATCTTCTTCCTCCGGACTCCGATTTGCAAACCGTTTTCTCCGACACGAAGCTACTTCCATCCTCTTCAATTCTCCTATATATTGTGTCGCCAAATTTCAACACTCCACCTCGACATTATATCCATCTCCAACACCAATGGTACCATACCATCAACAACCAATAGCTCCAACTACCAACACTTCTACCTTCAACCAAACGTGAATGTTTCCCCAACGGGTTCCGGCAAAGCCACCCCCATTGCACTCCATCAACGAGTTCAGGCACAAAGCCCCCACCCGCCAAACGAAATGTTGAAAACATTCAAACACCGTCTCACCAAAGACAAGAGCACTAGGAGTGTACACTAGCACTACACCAAAAAGATAGAACAACAATCTCATACCAATACTCTTCCTCATCTACAACCAAGCTACTCCCTCACCCGTGCCACCTAGTGGCACCTAGCACTTCTCCAAGCAAATCAAGTCCGAGCAATGCTCGAACTTCCCAACCGGCAATGCCTTAGTGAACATATCCGCCGCGTTCTCCTTTGTATGCACCTTCCGAAGACATACTTGTTTATCCTCATCCATGGCTACCAAGAATGACTCCCTCACTTCTATATGCTTAGTCCGTGAGCTAAACGCCAAATTCTCCGCCAAGTGAATAGCACTTTGGCTATCACATTGAATATCAATGCTATCGTGTTCAATACCCAAGTCACACAACAATCGCTTCAAATAGAGTGCTTCCTTAGCCGCCTCCACCGCGGCTATCAACTCCGCCTCCGTAGTGGATAAAGCTACTACGGTTTGCAATCTCGATCTCCAACTTATGGTCGTACCACCTAGTGTGAAGACATATCCGGAAGTTGATTTTCTCCTATCTCTATCACCGGCGTAGTCCGAATCATAATAACCAACTAAGTTGCAACTCCTTTTCCCACTACCGCCAAAAACAAGACCATGAGATGATGTACCCCTAAGGTATCTCAATATGAGCTTCACAGCTTCCCAATGCGATTTTCTTGGATTAGACATGAAACGACTAACCACCCCGACGGCATTTGCTATATCGGGCCTTGTACACACCATAGCGTACATCAAGCTTCCAACCACACTTGCATATGGCACCTTTGCCATATAAGCCTTGTCTTTCTCCAAGATAGGTGAATCCTTACTCGAAAGCTTCATGTGCAAAGGTAATGGTGTATTTGACACCTTTGCATTCTCCATGCTAAACCGGCAAAGCACCTTCTTTATGTACTCCTTTTGAGTCAATTTCAACTCAAAACGCTTTCGGTCCCTTTCTATCTCCATGCCCAATATCCTCTATGCTTCTTCAAGGTCCTTCATTTCGAATTCACGACTTTAATTGCAATTTCAACTTGTTGATTTCATTCTTGTCCTTCGAAGCAATGAGCATGTCGTCCACATACAAGAGCAAGTACACCCAACAATCATTTCCCAACTTCTTGAAATAAACACAAGCATCTTTGATGCTCCTATCAAAGCCACTTTCAAGCATAAAATGATCAAATCTCTTGTACCATTGCCTAGGTGATTGCTTCAACCCATATAGCGATTTCTTCAACTTGCACACCATATTTGACTTACCATTTACAACATACCCTTGCGGTTGCTCCATGTAAATGTCTTCATCCAAGTCACCATGCAAGAAGGCGGTCTTCACATCAAGTTGCTCCAACTCCAAGTTGTGAATAGCAACTATGGCAAGTAATATCCGGATAGAAGTATGGCGCACAACCGGTGCGAATATCTCATCATACTCCTTTCCTTTCCTTTGTGCAAACCCCTTAGCCACTAACCTAGATTTGTATCTTCCATCGTCCTTCACCTTGTAAATCCATTTGCACCCAATAGCACGGTTTCCTTTAGGAAGTGGAACCAAACTCCAAGTTTGATTCTTCATCAATGATTGCATCTCTTCCTCCATGGCACAAATCCACTTCGAGCTATCACTCGAATTCATGACGTCTTCAAGGTCCATAGGCTCATCTTGGACTACATTGAGAGCATAGTCCAACCTATCACAAAAGCTAAGATAGTTCCAATCACCATATCTTTCGGGTGGCCTTATAGCACGACGACCAACCCGAGTAGCAATATTATCACCCAAACCCCTTTCGGCTCCACCTTGAACCGAATCTTCTCTAGGTTCGTGTACATCACCAACACTACTAGAGGAACCTTGTGGACTATGTGATGTATAATCAACCACTTTCTCCTCACAAGCATCTTCAACTAATCTACTCTCTCTACTACTTGGACAAAATGTGGTAATAACTTCCTTCCCCTTCGATTCATCACAAACTAAGACCGGAATATTCGATGAGCTCTCATTCTCCTTGAACAATGCCGACTCATCAAAAGTAACATGACGAGAGTTGATTACCTTCTTCGTTTCCGGATTCCAAATCCGATAGCCTTTCACTCCATCCGTATAGCCAAGCAAAATCCCCTTGAAAGCTCTTGGTTCAAGCTTATCATTTCCCGGATCATGCACATAAACCGGACTCCCAAAGACACGAAGATAGCTCAAGTCAATACTCTTACCCTTCCACACTTCCTCTGGAATCTTGTTATCAATAGACGAGCACGGAATTCGATTAATGATATGCACCGCGGTTGACAAAGCTTCGGCCCAAAATCCCTTAGACAAACCCGATGTCAATCTCAAGCATCGAGCTTTCTCTAGTAGAGTACGATTCATCCTCTCCGCAACACCATTTGATTGTGGATCTCCCGGTGTAGTAAAATGTCTCTGAATGCCATGATGCTTGCAATACTCCAAGAATTCTCCGGAAACATATTCTCCGCCATTGTCGGACCTAAGAACCTTCAAAGACTTACCACTCTCATTCTCAACAAGAGCCTTCCATACTTTGAACTTAGCAAATGCCTCCGACTTAGCCTTCATTACATACACCCAAACTTTACGAGAAAAATCATCAATAAAAGAAATATAATACCTTGCTCCACCTAAAGAAGCTACCGGTGCCGGTCCCCAAACATCCGTATGCACATACTCAAGAATGCTTCTTGAATCATGTTTTCCTTCACCGAATGAAACCTTTGTTTGCTTCCCCATGACACACTCTTCGCAAAACTCTAGCTTGTTGAAACTCTCACCACCAATCATCTCCCTTTTCCGAAGAATATCCAAACTCCTCTTCGAGACATGTCCTAACCTCAAATGCCACAATCTAGTTGCATCTAAGTCGCGAGAACTATCAACCCCAATGCTAGCTTCACCTTCTATGGTCACACCTTGAAGCAAATATATACCATGAGCCCTAGCACCTTTCATAACCACAAGCGCCCCCTTCGAAACCCTCAAGCCATCTCTCTCAATAGTGATCTTGCACCCCAAAGAATCTAATTGCCCCAAAGAGATAAGGGACTTCCTAAGTCCCGGAACATAGCGCACATTAGTGAGAGTACGAACTACTCCGTCAAACATCCTAATTTGCACGGAACCAATGCCCTTCAACTTACAAATAGCACCATTTCCCATAACAATCGAATTTCCCTCTCTAGCTTCGAAAAAGGAAAAACAATTCCTATTCGGCGTCATATGATAAGACGCCCCCGAATCGAGAACCCATTCGCTACCCGAAACATTTGATGCTACCGCCGTCAACACATCTACGTCTTCTTCACCAACACCTCTCTCCACCGCGACCGATGAAGATGCTACTTCCTTCTTGGCCTTCTTCTTGTCCGGACACTCATTCTTCCAATGACCGGGCTTCTTACAAATATAGCACTTGCCTTTCTTTTCCTTCGACTTTCCTCTCCAACCGGGATTCCTAGATTTGGAACGCCCCCGATTCTCCTTCTTCGCATATCTCTCCTTCTCCACAAACAAACCTTGACCATTTCCGGCACTACTACCACCAACACTCAACTCCTTCATTTGATCTCTTAACTCCTCACTAAGAAGACCCGTCTTGACATCATCTAACGTCAAAGTATCCCGGCTATAGATCAAGCTATTTGAGAAACCCGTATAACGGTCCGGCAACGAACATAACAATATCATCGCCTTTTGCTCTTCCTCAATCTTCAAATCTACCGCCTTCATCTTCATTAGCAAATCATCAAACACATTCAAGTATGCCTTAAGCAAACTCCCCTCTTTCATCTTATACGTGAAAAACGTTCGCAACAAGATCAAACGATTAGTTAGAGACTTCTTCATATACAACTCCTCTAACTTGTCCCAAATGCCCTTAGCGGTGGTCTCACCACTAATTTCGGAGATCACATTCTCTCCCATAGCAAGTTGAAGTGTAGTAAATGTCCACTCTTCCATTTCCTCTCTCTCGACATCCGAGATGTCCGCCGGCAACAAATGTGTATCAAACACCACTCGATGTACCCGATTCCTCCTTAGAACCGCTTTCATCTTCCATTGCCATTTTTCAAAATCATTATCACCATTCCACTTGTCGATAACCAATTGCGATCCCGACGCCACATACGACCCACGTACATACGACGCTATACTACTTGGACCAACCATTGAATTTTCAGAGGTATCCGTTTCCGGCATTTCAACAACCACCTAGCAACACCAAAGCTCTGATACCAAATGTTATTACGACTACACCCAAGACCACTCGAATACAATCGCAACGCGCAACGCGGAAAAGCCAAATTGTGCTAGTTAGTGCAAAACAACCAAACACTCGAAGAATTCAATAAAACCAAATCCGAACACGATCACAACACCAATACAAGCAATATACAAATGCAATAACAATAAGTAAATCACACACGATTTTATAGTGGTTCCACTAACGTTGTGTTAGTGTACATCCACTTGAGAGAGATTTTATTATATCACTAATAGAAAGAGTACAAGAGATTGTTTACAATGATCTATTCAATAAGAATCAATGTTTGTGGAGATTAGAATTGAAAAAATAGGGTTTTGCCTAAAACCCTAATTAATGGAGGACTAAACCCTAGGTTAGATTGCTTGAATGAATTGCCCCCTTTTTCTTTCAGACCTGAAGAGAGTATAAATACTAATAGAGAAAACCTTGGTGAAAGACCACTTTGCCCTTCACAAATCACAAAACAGCTCAGAAAACCCAGCCCAGGAAAAAACAGAATTATACCGCCTCAGACGTCTGACCTCTGGCCTCAGACGTCTGAGCCAGGTTCAATCTGGCTGAAACAGACAGCACCAGACGTCTGGCCAAAGGGGTCAGACGTCTGTAGGAGGTTTCGGGAGACAGCCTGAACCTCGTCAGACGTCTGGCCCTCTCAGCCAGACATCTGACCTCAAACAGCCAACAAAAAACGGCTCTTCCCCTCATATCTTCTTCCTCCGGACTCTGATTTGCAAACCGTCTTCTCCGACACGAAGCTACTTCCATCCTCTTCAATTCTCCTATATATTGTGTCGCCAAATTTCAACAGAATATATATGGCATTGCTCAATAATTGCTGCTTTTTTGATTGGTTAGATTTATAGAATACAACTCGTCGTAGTTTCGCAACATACGACTTTTGGAATAAGAGGGATCGGCCTTTTAGTTTGTAGTATAAAATTTGACCATCACACTGACCTAATTCTTGTTGAATCACAAAATTTTGGTTCTTCTCTTCATTTTTATCAATTTTACTATTTGACAAGCAATTCGAAAAGCTATATTCCAAGAGAGCCATTCTTCTACAAGAGACTGAATCGTTACTTTGTTTAGTTGTATTGCAGTTGATTCAATTTAGGAAAGTTGTTGGCTTTATAGTGGACCATGCCACTGCATAAATAGTGGAAAAACAGGTATTCTGCACATGCACAAAACAGCTAAATGGAAGCAAAGAACCCAAACCACAATGAAAAATAAAGCACAGCTGCTAGGCAAAAAGAGCCTAAACTACTAAACAACTAAGACTACGCGCCCTCCGAAGAGGAACTATTTTTTGAAAGATTTGCAAACAACTAAGACTACTAAACGACCTTCATTTTGAAAGATTTGCAAGGTAATCATTATGCAAAAATGGCTTCTAACTGTTATGAAAGTTTTAATTCCTGGATAAGATTAGTAACAAAACAATGAAATTGTTTAATTATATGGAATGTTACTAGATTGAGTAAATTTGTTTTTTAAATGCATTCTTCCAATTCTCACCATGCATCTTGAAATTGGTTTTAACATGTAAAATTTTATGAAAGACCATTTTGAAATTTATATTATCATCGATCTTAAACTCATCTTGTACATCCAGTTCTAAATACTGAGTTGTCTCTTGTTCCAGCAGAGACTGCCCTTTTACCGCCTAAAACTCATCGTAAACTTAGTAGTCCTTTAACTGTTTATCGTATAAAGTCATTGGAGAAATTGTAAAAGGAAAACCAAAGTGCAGTTTGTGCAAGAATTCTGAAGATAACAAGACTGCATGTCCTCTCGTTCTTCATTTTATTTTATTCTTTTCTGATATTAACATGTAAAATTATTGTCAAAAATCTTACGATTTAAATCCCGATTTAGAATAGATCTCTCTCTTAATGGTTCGATTTACATTTCAATTCAAACTTATTCAACCATAAATTTATAAATAAAAAATTCATACTAACATATTTAATATAGGTACTTAGACTCACAATTCTAATTACAATGTTATCAAAAGTTTTATGTTTAGTTGTGGAAGTTCAAACATCAAAATCAATTTCAAATTGTGTGCAAATCTTAAAAAACGAATTTTTTGAATCTACGATGTACGATTTGAATCCCGTTTCGATTTAAAATTTTGAACTTTACAATTCACGACTTAAATCTCGTTTTGAAAACATTGATGTGTAAAACAATTTATATTGACATTTTACTATTATTGGACTATGTTAGTGAAAATATATATATATGGTTACGTTACATATAGGTTTCAGTGCATTTGTATTTTATATAGTGCAAGCTAACTGTTCCTATAGTGTTTGATGCTTGTGTAATGTTCACAGTGTTTAAAACATTTCATTTTTTATGATTATTCAAATTTATGAATGTTAGTTTCGATATGCTTTTGGGGAAGTCTTAATCATTATTGTTCTTGGTTTAGATAATTGACTTGCATTGTCAATAAATAATGCAAGTCAATTTTACATTACTTGTTATACTTGGTAGATATGCGTTGCTTGTAATTTATTCAATTTATTTATTAACGCTTCAGCGCATAATTCATTAAAAAAATTCAGTATGTCATACATTGAAGATTATTCAATACTATAATCAAAGTTAATCAGTGTTTGTAGTTTCGACCAAGGTTTCAAATCTCGGACTTCGACCATGTAGTATTTCATGATTTTCACACATAATTTCTCATACCAGGTGAGATTTGAGATCTGCAACAAGATAAGTAGATCTCGAATGTATATCCTGGATTAACATTTCAGGTTTAAAGTGCATCTCAGGACTATCTTAGAATTACTTATGAGTTTAACATTGGTATTTTTCAAAGATCTTTAATTGATTTATTATCTAAAACTGTAAAAGCATGTTTGCATAGAAAGACAGTTGTTACACAGTAAAAAAATGAAAAAATATATTTTGGAGGAGAGTATTAGGTTGATAAATTTGGTAGTAAATTGAGAACTTTTCTCATTCTAATATCTGTAAATTTCCATTTAAAAAATAAATTAATAAAAAGAAGATAAAATGACAAAATAATAATTGGTAGAATAATATTGTGGGGAGGGATCTTTACACTAATTTCATACTCAAATTAGCAACCGTTGCCGCATGATCAAATCATCGAATGGGTAGAAACACAGAACATGGTAAACTAATCATTTAATCTTAATCTTCAAACTGAATTTGAGTAAGAGTTTGGATAGTAAGTTTGAGTACAAAAGTTATTTCCTTAATTTTGTTTAGGTCCATATGAAAAGCTAAAAAGTAGCATTAAAAAACATGAGTGAGATCTTGAGATGTCGATCTAGATTTCAATTGAGATTTTAATATCTCGAATGAGATTAGTTCCAAAAGAGAAACGAATGAGATTTGATGTTTTGTTCCATCCAAATGCAAAAACAAGATCTCAAGCAGCACCAACAAAATTTAGAACTTTGATGTCTTATAATCAAATGTGTAAAGACCATTTGAATATCGGCACGATTATCTTTCTTTAGACGGGTCAAAGTTTACAAAACATCACCAACTTTAATACATCAACTTCAATACTACTAAAAACCATCAGCATGCATTTAAGTTTTACAGAAAGCATCAACTTCAACACATCACCATGCTTAAAGGTTAATCCATTCAATTATTGTATACATGATTAGCAGTTACTTTTTATTGAAACATTATCAAATTAATCGATGTCAGAGTTTCTAAGCCATTTTCTAAACCATCTGTAGTATGTTTATCATCCCCTTGACAGTCTGAGAGCTTAATCCATGATTTTTGTTGTTTGATTGTCTATTTGTACCTTTAATTTTACAAAAACTTTGAGAAATATATTTAATATGACATAAAAATATGTAAAGGAACTATTCAATTTAATGCATACTAATTGAATATGATGTAACATAATGTAAGCAAATTACATATATTCCAAGATAACACAATCAAATTACTATTACTGAAACATTATCAAATTAATCAATGATAGAGTTTCTAAGCCATTTTCAAAACCATCAGTAGAACATTTATCATTCCCTTGACAGTTTCAACCATGTTTTATGTTGCTTGATTGTCCAGTTGTATTGTTAGTTTTACAAAAGCTTAAGAAAATAAAATTTAATATCAAATATTGATGCAGCCAAGGAAGCGAATTCGACGATGTAAATCGAATCCGTCCAGGATCTCACACGATTAGCGGAAATAATCGGTGAATCGATGATAAATCGGTGAATTTAAGAATACCGAAATGCCCAAATCCGTTGATCACGAAGATACCGGATTCTAGCAATCTTCGACACGTTGATCGCGCACGATGCCGTGATTGAAGATCTACAATTCTTCGAACGTTGATCAAGCGCACTTGATTCCATGAATTGGCTTCAACAATCGTTGATTCGAGCGCACTCGAATGCCGAAGGTGGAGATAGGAGATAACACTCAACTATCAATTTTAATGGAGGCAAGAAGCACAAACCAAATTTTATTTAAAATTCAACTACTATTACAAATGACAACCCACCCCTATTTATAGGGAAAGTTACAACACACACACACGACTTAACAAATACAAACAGCGACTCAAAATAGTACGCGACTTAACGACATAACAATATACGAGTTACAACAAACGAACATAAGAAAAACGACATACGACTTACAACATCCACGACTTAACAACATAAGCGACTTAAGGCAACTTAGTTTCTTCACGACTTAAGGAATTTTGACTTAAGAAGATGCACAGCTTCACCCGACCTAAGGAGGAGTATCACGCACGCGACCTAAGGGAAAGTTTCACGCGCGCGATCTAAGGAGGAAACGACTTAAGCTTCGCACGATATTTGCTCTGCTCGTTCGCGATTTAGGGTTGGAGACGACATAAGCTTCGTTCGACTTATGGATTTGCGACATATGCTGGAGTTAGGTCGTAACTCGCTGGAGTTAAGTCGTAGCTCGCTGGAGTTAGGTCGTGACTCGCTGGAGTTGGGTCGTAGCTCGCTGGAATTAGGTCGTAGCTCGCTGGAATTAGGTCACGACTCGTTAGGTCGGAGCTCGGTAGGTCGCTGGCGACTTAAGGTGCACGACTTATCAGGCTGGGCTGCATCATTCTCCCCTGGTTGAGAAAAATTCGTCCTCGAATTTAAAAGTTCTTCCCCATTGGGTTGTTCATCTCCATAAAAATGTATAAGATGTTTAACATTAAACACGTCAGAAGTGTACACATCCTCCGGCAGCTTCAACCTATAAGCATTTTCATTGATCCGTTTCACAATCTTTACAGGACCAATCTTTCGAGCTTTAAGTTTATTGTATGCTCCTACTGGAAAACAATCCTTCGTTAGTACAGCATATACTAAATCTCCTTCATTAAATTCAGCTCTTCTTCGCTTCAGATCCGCAGATCGTTTATACTTCTCATTCGTCTTCTCTAATCGTTCCTGAACGATTTTATGGCATTCTGTCAATCCATCAACAAAATCAGCAGCCCGCTTAACTGTCCCCTTTGGTTGTGGCACTATCGTTAAATCCAACGGCACTTTTGGCAAGCTTGAATATACAATCTGAAATGGACTGAAACCCGTACTACGGTTGATAGCATGATTATGAGCAAACTCCGCTTGACATAACTTCACATCTCAACTCTTCAAATTGTCATCCACAAGGCATCGCAATATATTACCCAGGGATATGTTCACAACTTCAGTCTGTCCATCTGTCTGTGGATGATAAGCACTACTGAATTTCAGCTTCGTTCCCACCATCTTCCATAAACTCAGCCAAAAATGACTCAGAAATCTGATATCCCTGTCCGAAACTATAGATTCTGGTAAACCATGCAAGCGATAGATCTCTCTAAAGAACAACTGTGCCACATGGACTGCATCTGCCGTCTTCTTACAAGCAACAAAATGTACCATCTTCGAGAAACGGTCCACCACAACATATATAGAGTCATTTCCCCGTTGAGTCCTCGGCAAGCCCAACACAAAATACATGCTTACATCAACCCACGATTTTGTAGGAACAGGTAAAGGAATATACAAACCCGCATTTGTAGCTGTCCCTTTCGAAACTTGACAAACATGACATCTTCGAACAAACTTTTCAACTTCCCGCTTCATCGAGGGCCAATAATAAGACTGAGAAATCAACTGCAATGTGCGATCCTGACCAACATGTCCTTCTTCATGCAACTCTTTTACAATTTTCATTCTCAAGCTGCAATCCGGTACACACGATCGATTTACCTTGAATAAGAATCCATTTACCAACACAAACTCATCAGTACTCCCATCATTGACTTTCTCAACAATTTTCGCAAAGTAAGGATCTTCCTCAAACAACCCTGGCAATAGTTCAAATCCTGTCACTTCAACCTTCATCGTTGTCAACAAATGATTCCTCCTGCTCAAGGCATCAGCTACACGATTCGTCACCCCTGATTTGTGCTTTACAACAAAAGTAAACTGCTGCAGATACGCGACCCATGAAGCATGTCTAGCTAAAATTTTGTCCTGCCCTTGCAAATGTTTCAAAGCTTCATGATCCGTATAAAGAACAAACTCCTTTTGAAACAGATAATGTCTCCAGTGCTTCACGGCTTGAACAATTGCGTAAAACTCCACGTCATAAGTGCTATATCTCAACTTGGCTCCAGACAACTTTTCACTGAAATAAGCAACTGGTCTTCCATTCAGACTCAATACTCCACCAATCCCAACCTTCGAAGCATCAGTGTGTAACTCGAACAATATCTGAAAATCCGGTAGTACCAGAATTGGTGCTGTCGTCAAAAGTGTCTTGATCTTCTCAAAAGCTAACTCTGCATCCTCTGTCCACAGGAACTTCTTTCCTTTCATGCAATCAGTTACAGGTGCCATCACACTACTAAAATGTGGAATGAATCTTCGATAAAAAGATACCAACCCATGAAAACTCCTCACTTCAGTAATTGTCTTGGGTTGTGGCCAACTCTTGACAGCTTCCACTTTGCTTTCATCCACTTGAATACCCTCCTTCGACAGAACATATCCCAGAAACAAAACACTGTGCGTCATGAACACGCACTTTTTCGTTGCTGCATAGAATTGCTCCTGTCGTAGAATCAACAGCACTTCTCGCAAATGCTGGATATGCTCTTCCATACTCCTACTATAGATCAAGATATCGTCAAAGTAAACTACTACGAACTTCCCAATAAATGGTCTGAAAATCTGGTTCATCACTCTCATAAAAGTACTAGGAGAATTTGACAAGCCAAACGGCATAACCAGCCATTCGTATAGACCTTCCCTAGTTTTAAAAGCAGTCTTCCACTCATCACCCGGTCTAATACGAATCTGATGGTATCCACTCTTCAAGTCAATCTTTGAGAACACAACAGCCCCACTCAACTGATCAATCAAATCATCGAACCTCGGCATAGGGAACCTGTATCTCACAGTGATCTTGTTTAGAGCCCGACTGTCCGTACACATCCGCCAAGTCCCATCCTTCTTCGGTACCAATAAGGCTGGCACTGCACAAGGACTCAAGCTCTCCTGAACACGCCCTTGTTCTAACAACTCCTCCACCTGCCTTCTCAGTTCCTCATGCTCCTTAGGACTCATCCTGTAATGTGGCCTGTGAGGTAATGCCGCCCCTGGCACAAGATCAGTCTAATGCTGAATATCTCTCAACGGTGGTAACTCCTTTGGCAACTCTTCAGGAAACACATCTCTGAATTCTTCCAACACTGGCTTTACTTCCTCTGGAACTTCAACAGATTCAGTAGCTTCATGTCCAATCAACAAGAACACCTCTGGACTCTCCTCTACTTCTTCAACAAACTCCTTCAAAGTCAACAAAGTCTTCAGCTCCTCAATCTCTTCTGTCTTGCTCTCTCCTTGCTGTCTCTTCTTCGGAACTAAAATGATCTTAGTACCCTCAAACATAAAGCTGTAGCTATTGGTTCGACCATCATGCTGCACTGCTCGGTCATACTACCATGGTCTTCCCAAAAGCAAGTGACAAACATCCATCTCCACCACATCACACCAGATCTCATCTTTATACTTCTTCCCAATAGAAAATGGAACATGAACTCGCCTGTCCACCTTCATCTCCCCTCCTTTCCTTAACCACGCTAACTTGTAAGGATTTGGATGCTTCTCCGTCTTCATCTTCAACTTTCTCACAGCTTCGGTAGAAATGATATTGTCACAACTTCCCGCGTCAATCACAAATTTACACACCTTCCCCAGTATAGTGCATGTCGACTGAAAGATATTACTCCTCAACCAACTAGCCTCCTCTTCCGGCTTCAGTGTCAAACATGATCTCCTCAACATTAGATTACATCCTTCACCTCCCGACGCGATATCTTGTTCATCCTCCTCAACTGGACTAGAATAACCTTCATCAACATCCTTACCTTCCACTTCAGCAATCATAGCTCGCCTCTTCGTTTTTGGGCATTCATTACTCTTGTGACCCACTTCCTGGCAATTATAACATTTGAAACTGTTGTTGACCTTCGCCTTCGCAACTTCATTCACAACTGGTTTACTGACAGCTTTAGAAACATTGGAACTCCCACTAGCACCCTTGCTCTGAGTATTGAAACTTGGAGACACACCACCTCCTCGTCTTCCCTGCTTCTCCCAAGCCAACGCCTTCTGGTGCGCTTCAGCCACAGATCTAGGGTCAAACATATTTACCATATCCAGGATCTGGATCCTCAACCCCCAACAAACCTAGCAGTCAATTGTTCCTCCGTCTCCATAATGTCATTTCGAGCAATCAGTTGATAAAACTCATCAGCATAATCATTAACAGTCTTCGTCCCTTGTCTTAGATTCTACAACCTCTGATACATGAGTGATTGATAATTATAAGGCAATAATGTAGCCTTCATCATCTTCTTCATTTTCTCCCAAGCAACAATCTTCGACCTCCCCATCCGTTCTCGTGTAAGTTTGGTTTGCTGCCACCACGCCATAGCTCTTCCTCTCAACCTAGTAGCAACCAAATTCACTCGACGATCTTCCGGAACCTCCTTGAAATCAAAGATCTCTTCAACATTAGATAACCAATCTAGAAATTCTTCAGCCTGCATACCACCCTTAAACTCTAGAATTTCAATTTTCATTCCGGACTCCCATTTGTGATCATACTCTGAATGATTTCTTTCTTGGCTTCGATTTCGACCATGAACACTACCACCATCAAACTCCTCATCAAAATCGGATGCATATCGATGTCGATCATGACCACCAACATCTCTACCACCACCATTTCTACCACCAACATCCTTTCGATCTACATTCCTCCGATCACGATCATCTACATCTCTCTGATTTCGATCATCAACATTCCTATCACGATCGTCAACATTTCTACGATCATGATCTTCTCTTCTCTCCCGATCTGAATGTGGTGAAACTCTATTTCCCCCATGGCTCGATTCAGGTGAAACCCTCCTTCTACTTTGATTCATTTCAAGCATCACTCTCTCTAATCGACCAATTCCCTCATCAAACTTCTCATTGAATTTATCACTAATTCGTTGCTCCATTTGTTCAGCATCTTCTCTTCCATACAAAGCATCAACATTGCGATGACGTTGAGCTCGTCTCGGTGGCATGATTGAACTTCAAACAAATCTTCAAAAATTCAAACTTCACACTGCTAACATGAACACTTCACGAAAAATGATACACGGTGAACACCAAACTTCTCAACAATGCAAATCCGATCTCCAAACTTCAAATTCTCGAAACCCAATTCTCCAAATGATGCAAACTTCTTGCAACCTCGCTCTGATACCAAACTGATGCAGCCAAGGAAGCGAATTCGACGATGTAAATCGAATCCGTCCAGGATCTCACACGATTAGCGGAAATAATCGGTGAATCGATGATAAATCGGTGAATTTAAGAATACCCAAATGCCCAAATCCGTTGATCACGAAGATACCGGATTCTAGCAATCTTCGACACGTTGATCGCGCACGATGCCATGAGAGAAGATCTACAATTCTTCGAACGTTGATCAAGCGCACTTGATTCCGTGAATTGGCTTCAACCATCGTTGATTCGAGCGCACTCGAATGCCGAAGGTGGAGATATGAGATAACACTCAACTACCAATTTTAATGGAGGCAAGAAGCACAAACCAAATTTTATTTAAAATTCAACTACTATTACAAATGACAACCCACCCCTATTTATAGGGAAAGTTACAACACACACACAAGACTTAACAAATACAAACAGCGACTCAAAACAGTACGCGACTTAACGACATAACGATGTACGAGTTACAACAAACGACATAAGAACAACGACATACGACTTACAACATCCACGACTTAACAACATAAGCGACTTAAGGCAACTCAGTTTCTTCACGACTTAAGGAATTTCGACTTAAGAAGATGCACAGCTTCACCCGACCTAAGGAGGAGTATCACGCGCGCGACCTAAGGGAAAGTTTCACGCGCGCGATCTAAGGAGGAAACGACTTAAGCTTCGCACGATATTTGCTCTGCTCGTTCGCGATTTAGGGTTGGAGACGACATAAGCTTCGTTCGACTTATGGATTTGCGACATATGCTGGAGTTAGGTCGTAACTCGTTGGAGTTAAGTCGTAGCTCGCTGGAGTTAGGTCGTGACTCGCTGGAGTTAGGTCGTAGCTCGCTGGAATTAGGTCGTAGCTCGCTGGAATTAGGTCGCGACTCGTTAGGTCGGAGCTCGGTAGGTCGCTGGCGACTTAAGGCGCACGACTTATCAGGCTGGGCTGCATCAAATATTAATACAAAACAAAGGAACTTATTTGATTTAATACAAGCTAATAGAATATATCATTTAATACAATGTAATCAAAATACATATAATGAAAGATAACACTATCAAATTTAATATACTCAAAAATATTATATGTACTTTTAGTAGTTATACAATAACTTAATTAAATTTACTTCTTTTTTTCTAATAACAACTCATAGGCTATTTCGTTCTTGTTACCTTAGACCATCTATGTCATACACTAAAGTCTCCATAGTAATCATGACTTATATATTACATGAATTGAAAGTCGACCTTACACAAATCACTTGAATGTCAATAATTATTTCAATACATAAAACTAATTACTTACAAATGCAATGCATCTTAAGAATAATTTATATATATTATCTCTATTTATTCTTATATTTTTGTCCTCTGGATTCTGTTGTTTTAATGATATTCACAATAATAACGTCTACTTTCTTTTTATGCATTTAGAAAATTACTAAACACACAGGAAAAAAATTATAGAAAAGAGAAAATATACTAAATTAATTTAAATATCGTCAAAACAACTCAACCAAAAGGATGCTTATGACCGGCAAAGATAGAAATAGAATAAATAGATTGGCCACAACAAGCAATATATTCTTAAATAATTATTATAATATATGTATATATTTCAAACATCAAACTAAGATAAAATAAGAACATCCAATGACTTATATAGGATTCTTTGTTTAACTTATGCAATATAAAACTTATGGAAAACAAAACTCGTGACTATGATAATATAGGAACATCTATGATAGAGATCTAAAAACAAGAACACAAATCATGATTAGATATCAAATAAAAGTTAAATAATATTAAGTAATTTTGACTATAGACAGTTCAAGTTAATTATTTGTTACAAGAACAACAACCAACTAATAAAAATAATTTAACCTTCATCAAAAATATGTTAAAAACTTTTTTTTCTTCTGGTACCACATCTTACATAGTATATACATAGTACAAGTCTACATATGTCCAAATTTCGAATCACGCTGTACCTCAAAACCTAAGTCTGATACCTTACCACTTGGACTTGGTCTTGGACAAAAAAGTTACACCTTTCTTCTTATTTATATGTTGTAGCGTTTAAGCATTCAACTTTGATTTTTTTTGTTTATCACAAATAAATAAAGAAACCAAAAAAAAATTTATGCTTAAACAATATAACATATAAATAAGAATAGACACAATGAATATCAACAACAGACTTACACTATATAAAATGCTAGTGAGTGTATGGAATACGGATCTAACATAACCAAAAAGAATATTCACTAACATAGATTAAAAAATAGTCAAATGTCCAACAGATTACCAATATCATTATATATAAATAAACTAAAGTTAAAACCGAAAGGAGTCTTGTTTTGTCCAGAACTCTTGCTCGGATTACACTTGATTTTTCTTGATTTGTCCAATTTACTTTACATAATTTAAATCATTAATTCTTTCAATTAATATTTTGACCACCAATCACATGATAAAAAAGAACAATCAAATGGGTCTGTCACAGCTAACACGGTTTCCCACAATCATACACTCAACCAATCATAGTGAGAGAATCTCTCAAACACTTAAAAGAAAGGACCAATCTGGATTCATTTCTCTTCATCTATTACTACAACCGTATAACGGTGGGGAACCAACCGTTTAATTGTATGATTTAGTAAAAAAACATTTATTAGATTTTCTTGATTAATTTTGGTTAAACACACGTTCAACAAAAAATTATCTGTATTATTAGAAAATAGGAAGATAAAACATAATTTTTGGTGGAAAGAGGTAGAAACAAACGATTTTAAAGTAAGGTAAATTTCTAATAATTGTTCCAAAATAATTCTATACCTTGAACATAATCTAAATAAAAAAAATTGAAAATGGAGTGGTGCTACAGGCATAAAATAACAAAGGAAACAAAGTATGTCATTCACAAAACAAAGTGTTCTTTCTTATAACTTTGAGACCGATTTTTAATTGCATACAAACAAATTGTTTTCCCTAGAAGTAGTTCATGTTAACAATATATGCGCAATTATACAAGCAAATGCATTCATGATCATACAAAAATCTTATGACGGTAAATATTAAACAAATAAGCCATATGCAAAGAAACGGTACACCTAACAACCAAACTTCAGAAGCATATCAACAGAATAAACAAATCAAGAAGCAAGCAGAACAACAAAGCAAGGTTTAAGAATAAGACATGCATGAACTCATCTTCAAAAATAAATCACCATATCACAAAAAATACGGTAATATCACTTCATCCCATCCTTAAAAACAAACAAAGCAATGTGACATTACATGCTAATGAAAAGCAAATGTATCAATTAACTTAAAGTTACTTGAACTTTAGTTTTAACCAACCATAAAATAGTAATAGTTCGATTTTTTGAAAAAAAAAAGTTAAGTAGTAATTTGAAAATGAATCGTGTTTTGTGTTTTCAATATATATGTCAAATAGCATGAGCGAGAAGGAGTTGAAAATCCTATTCATACCAACAAAGAGAAGGGGAAAAGAGAAAATAGTTTTGATATTTTTCAAAAGGCGGAAAACAAGTAAAAGTCGTTTTCAATTTTATATGTTAAAACCATTTTCCATCCCTTTCTCCTTTTCTATGCATTTTAAAGCACACATTAAAAACGCAAAACACAAAACTTGTTTTCAAACCAAATAATATCTAGATTTCTTTTCTTCTGATAACATCTTTTTTTTATTTAAACATTGGTTGATTAGTACCTATGTGATCTTACAATCTAACTTGTTCTCCTAGATATTTATTGATCATACATACCAAGAAATGATCAGTAGTGATTGGATTAAGTTTATTAACTCAAGAATTTTCAAGCTATGAATTAGGATCGATCTGACAGTATAATTAAATTAATTTGAAATTTAGTATGCCCCCGTGTACGGGACAGCCTTGACGGTAATCAAATATCAACGTGAATGAATGTTATGAGCAACTTTGAAGCATGAACTAATAACAATCCTATAAATCTTGTTGATCAAATACCAAGTTGAGTGTTATTCTTATTCACTCAAACTCCTAATTCGCATGGTTTGAGATAACTAGATTTATAGTTGATACAGCATACGAGTAAACATGTGTATTTAAGGTGGATGTCACCATATGAAAATTTATCATTTATATAAGGCGATTGAAAAGGATTGACGAAAGGAGAAAAACCTAAATATTAAAGGTAAACCAAACAAAAATTACTTGGCCCTATAACAAACTTACTCACATTTCTCATTCTTAAGGAATAACACTTCAGTATCACCGGCATTATAGATAATCTGCAAAATTGTAGAGTTATTATCTTAGAAACTGTCATAAGAAGGAAAAAAAAACAGTTATGAAATTTGACTGAATATAACCTTCAAATATAACGATTCATATTTCACTAACTCGTTTCTTTTCTAATCCAAAGAATACCTATCTCTCTGTGCAATTAAAAAGAAGGTCACGATTGTACATTTTTAAATAACATAAATTAAACTACCAAAAGGAACAAAGTTGTATGTCAAGAATCTTCATCTTCAAAATAGCATATCCTGGTCATTTTTGCTTTACGTGGTTGACTAACATATCAAATATTTTGATTTGAACTTCAAAAGAGGGAGAGAAAAAATACATTATGCTCGTAAATCTATTTGCATTCTTTTCTTATTAACCCATGTATGCTTCATCTCTTTTAATATCCTCACAAAACATAACATATTCATGATCATCAATTCAAAAGGTATAACAAAAACAAGGAGGTTACCATGGATGTCTGTATGCCACACTTATAAATTAACTAAACATGTATGGATTATGAGAGAAGCATTAGGCATAAAGATACAATAAATGACGATGTTCACCTGTTCATAACAGAAGTGAACATGGTAAAACAAGTAAATGAACAAGAGAAGTCTTACTGCATAACATAACAAGTAAGAGATTCAGTCCCTAAAGTTGTCAGGCAGCAATCGTTGAACATATTCAATAACCATAGCCTAAACATTATCAAACAAAAAGTGGTGAATAACCATAAATTTTTAATGAGAACTAACATGGAGAATAGACTAAACATTATCAAACAAAATAATTTTTAATGATAACTAAACATGTATGAATAATACCAAGCCAAGTGTATTAATAAATAGAACCGAAGCATAAACACACAAGGGCGGTGGTAGGCTTGCCCTAGCTGTGGCAGCAGGCTCATCTGGATTTAGTTAAATCCTTTACAAATGTTAAACTATCAACTTTTGGCCAAATATGGAATAAAACTTCAATCAAACCAGAAACAAAAAGACGATGGCTCAACTACACTTCTTATTCACTAGACTAACCAAACGGTTTTATAAGTTCATCTATTGGTCCAGTTTCAGCTTATGAACTCACCCGCTATCAATAGATATCAAAATACTTTCCAAAAACAGCAGATAACAAAACATTGTTCAAAACTTAACTTATGAACTCATTCATTATCGCTATCATAATTTTGACAAAGAGATAGAAATCCATTTTCAGCTTGGATTCCATCTGTAGTAAAATTCGGTTTGTTATGTTCAGTAGCTGGTTCAACGCAAAGCTTCTTTACAGGTTGAATATCAGACTTTCTTTTTGCAATGAGTGTAGGCTTCACTTTAGATGGCCCACTCGCCCTCTTTTCATTCACTACTAGAAATACAGTATATAGCCACGACAGTGTTCCAACGGCCGCCAACAGGATGTTCCAACGACTACCAACGGCTCGTTATTTTTTTAACGAGCCGTTGGTAGCCGTTGGAACCGTTGGAAATATTCGTGTAAACCTGCAGCTGGCCGAGAACAGATTTCATTCGTCTTCATTCACCAAAAAACATCAAAACCTCTAACCTCTTCCTCCACTCCTCCTCTTTTCTTGCTCCCAGCCTCCCCACGTAACCGGCAGCCACTCCGACGCCATCAATCAACACCAGCGGCCTCTCTCCATCTAATTCCACTCCAAAATCAGGTTTTGCCTAAAATCCTAAAATTTAAAATTTTGCTAATTTTATGTTTAATTGTTTGTTATAGTTGTATCTAATGGTCTATTGATTGTTTATTATACCAAACTAAGTGCTAATTACAATTATTACCATCCAAATTTCCAAATTGTTTGTGTATATATATTATGCACATATATACATATGTTGATAATTTAGTGTAAATGCGCATTTGAGTTAGCGTTAGATTAGTTAGGATTGCTTTAAATTATTTTGTGTATGTTTTGTAAAATATTAGACAAACATGAATTAGTCGAATATTTTACGAACATGAAATATATCTTTTAGTAATATGATTTCTTAGTGAAATTTTGGCCTATATGATTGCTTTAAATTATATCTTTTAAATTATTAGACAAACAAAATTTAAATCTCTTAGTGAATTTTTGGCCCCGTCTGACAAGTGTTGTATATGATCGTTGTATGAATATTCGTTTTTATTGCAAAACGGATATTCATATTCATCTGATACAATATTTGTTGGATTTGTCCCTGTATTGGACAAGTTACAAACACTATAAAGTAATTACGTTTCGTAAATCATATCGTTATAAACGGTTCACAAAATTTTGACGGCATTTCCTTTTTGTTCCTTGTGTACATGCATTGTGTACGATACAAGGAACACGGGGAAGTGCTGCCGAAATTTTGGAAAATCATTTATAATGATATGATTTAAGAAATGTAATTACTATTGTGTTTGTAATGGGAAGTAGGATAACCGACCATCACAAAAGGTACAAAAATGTAAACAAAATAGCAAGAAATATAACTTTGTATATAAACGAAAATGGATTATAAAAAACAGTAAAATCTAAAATGTGTTTATCGAATTTGATTAATAGTTTTTTTTACTATTGATCATAGGTTTTACACTAGGAAAAATGGTCAATTATTTATTGATCGGAGCTGGATGTATCAAAGAAGAGAAATGGGAGGCTCAATAAGTACACATTTTCTTAACGGGGTAAATGTGTTTGTCGAATTTGCTTTAAGTAATATTGGAAACGACGTAGAAATTCATGGTCCATGTAGTAGGTGCAAATTGTTGAAGCATTTAGTACCGAATATGGTTTGGATTCATTTGCGCCAATATGGTTTCGTAACCAATTATTTGATGTGGGATCGTCATGGAGAAATTATAACACGTAACGAAGAACAGTCAATAGAGGTCATTAGTGATGAAGTTAGTACGACGAATCTCATAGAACATATGGTTGAAGATGCAGCACGATCAATGTTTCCTACTGTTGAAATTAATAACGACGATGTTAACGTCGAAGAGGAACCAAATGTTAGAGCGAAAAATATATATGATTTATTGGATGCTGCTAAGAAACCTCTTTGGAATGGATGCACTAGCGGCACTCAATTATCGGCAACTGTAGAGTACATTGCGATGAAATCAAAGTACAACTTCACAGAAGCCGGATTTACGGCTGTTGTACAAGCTGCTAAACGCCATATGCCATCAGATAATTTAATGTGCGAAAATTATTATGAAGTGTAAAAACTAATGTCATCTTTCGGTTTGCCGTATCAAAAAATTGATACATGTCTAAATGGTTGCATGTTGTTTTGAAAAGATGATGTCAGTCTTCGGAATTGTAAAATATGTAATCAAGAAAGATACAAGCTAAGGAAAAAAAAGGGAAAAGAAGTTTCATACAAACGTATGCATTATTTACCTATCACTCCTAGACTTAAAATGTTATATGCATCATCTGTAACAGGGCATCATACGAGATGGCACAGTGTGAGAATACCTGAAGAAGGTACGTTAACACACCCATCTGATGGAGAAGCATGGAAGTATTTTGATAAGAAATATCTCGATTTCGCAGCAGAGAGCCGTAACGTTAGACTAGGTTTGTGTACTGATGGATTTTCACCGTTTTCTCAGTTTGGTTCTAAATATTCATCTTGGCCTATAATAATCACATTACAATCTACCCCTGTGGATGTGTATGAAAACTCCATATATGTTTCTCACAATTGTCGTCCCTGGCCCTGATGATCCGACACAGGGTATCGATGTTTACTTACAACCGTTAATCGAAGAGTTGAAAACATTGTGGTATGAAGGAGTTGAAACATACGACATATCAAAAAAGAAAATTTTTCGGATATTCGCTTCACTGTTATAGACTATTAGCGATTTTCCTGCATATGCCATGCTTTTGGGTTGGAGTACGGCCGGTCGTTTTGCTTTTCCTTACTGTATGGAAGAAACACGAGCATTTTCTTTACGGCATGGGAAGAAAATTTCATGGTTTGATTATCATCGACGTTTTCTCCATATTAATCATACTTTTAGAAGAGACAAAAAAACTTCATAACTAATAGACATGAGACTTTACAACCACCAACGATTTGGTCAAGTGAAGATATATATGAACTTGTAAAAGATTATCCAAAGAAACATGAAACCGGGCAGCAAACTAAAATCCAAGGTAAATCGACGTTTCATAATTGGTGCAAACAGAGTATATTCTGGGAGTTGCCTTATTGGAAAAATCTCTTAATCCGTCATAACATTGACGTGATGCATAACGAGAAAAACGTATTCGATAATGTGTTTAATACACTTTTGAATGTTAAGGGAAATAATAAGGACGATCTGAAATCAAGACGTGATATAGAAGAAATATGTAATCGTCCTAAGCTTCATATGAAGCCAAACTGTAACAACCCGATATTTTCAACCATTCGCATCCATTATAAGTGTATAGGCAGACACTCATGCCGGAGTTGAATTGCTCAAAATACCGCATTGTAAATAAAATTTGGCAAATCTCAGAATATACAGTAAATAAATATAATCACAGATCACAGACACAGAGTAAAATAATGCAGCGGAAGTAAAAGAAATAGTAGTTCATGAAGCTACTATGTAAATATATCAGAGTTACATAAGATACAACAGAAGAAATAGAGTACAACAGAAGTATCAATAAGATAACCAAGTACAAGCTGAACAGAGCAACATAACTAAAGTAGATAGAAGAAGACTAGCAGATAATCTCCAGCGATTCAAATCTCCAGAAGGTGGAAATCCAAATCTGTGAATAACTCAGGCTGACCCGAGCGTAAAGCAAAACACAAAACACTCGAGTCAGGACAATATATACTTATATAATGTAAACCAACTCAAGTGAACTGTAATAAAGGTACAAGTAACTTAGAAGATGCTTGGGACCGCCCATCCTCTAAGGATCCGTTAAAATATCTATTATGTAGTAATATTCGCTATTATAATAGTGTCTAAATAAGTAAAGTATAATCATATCGGAAAATAGCGTTAAGGGGATGGAGAACCTTAACGCGGTCGGATCTTAAAATCATAATCGTAGTAAAGCTCGATATGGTAGGTGACACGGCACAACTAGGCAATGCCAGGGTAGATATACCAATTACGCACACGGACTGATGGATACGCATAGCAGCCACTACCGTTCCACCTCGAACAACATTCCCAAATCGGAGGATGGCCATCTAGTCAAATCACAAGTAAGAGTATGATATCGAAGAAATGTGTCCGAGAAGAGGTGCTACCTCACTGGTCCGAGATCGCTCCTGTTTTAGCCACCTTATGCCAACTCACGGGAGTTGGGTCCACGTAACATACCTTAAGAACGTCGCCACCATCCTACTTCATTCTGGAATCTCCACCGCGTACACGGTTGTCAAAGTGGTTTTCGGTATCGACAGAGAGTATGTCCATATCCGATCCCGGTCTCTTTGCCAACCAATCGTTATTATAACCCGTGGTTATAACTTTTAAAAATAGTTTATGTTTCAAATCAAAATACATCCTTTAAACCATTTCAAAATCATATCATTTATTTCAAACTAATACATACTTTCAAACCCAAACATATCTATTCAAAACCAATTCAAAAATATATCATTTCCATTTCAAAACCAATTCAATAATATATCATTTCAATAAAACCCAAATTTCAAAATCACTGAATACTTCCTTTAATTTATTAAACTTGAAATCTTCCTTTAAATTATCATAGCAATTTGGTAATGTAACCTTAAGTAATCATAGCATTTTTGGAATGTAATACTTTCCAATTTAACATTTTATATAATCAAAGTATTTATATACTTACAAATTTTTAACATGGTCATTTTATCATAGCCTTATAGTTAAATAAACTTTGTTACTGTAATATCCAATTTAATGCTGAAATTCTTATGTTAAGTTAAGAGTACCTTATTAACTTACATTATCATTACAATAAAGAAACTTTATTATTTTAGTCATTAAAATATGTCATTTACATTAAATAAAACTTACATATTAAATGTACTTTTTAACTTACATTTCTATTACAGTAAAGGGCATTTATCATTTAATCAATATTACACTAATTAAACTTACATTATCGAATGTACGTTTTAATTTACGTTTTATTACAAAAGGGGCATTTATTATTTTAAATCAATATTACACAAATTAAGACTTACATGTTTCTTTCATTAATTAAGACTTTACATGTTTCTTTCAGTAGGTAAAACTTTACATATTTCTTTCATTAATTAGAACTTTACACGTTTCTTTCATAAATTAAACTTTACATATTTCTTTCATTAATTAGAACTTTACACGTTTCTTTCATAAATTAAACTTTACATATTTCTTTCATTAATTAGAACTTTACACGTTTCTTTCATAAATTAAACTTTACATATTTCTTTCATTAATTAGAATTTTACACGTTTCTTTCACAATAAATTTCTTATAATTAAATCCAATTTTCAACAATTTACTTAATAAGTTTAAGTGTAAAAGTTCCAATTCTTCACATTTCAACAAATAGACTTAACACTTCAAATTTAAATTACCATTTCACAATTTAACAAAATTTCCAATTTTATTTAATTAACTTAAACCTTTAATTAAAACCAAATTTCACATTTCCTATTCAAGTTATATTTTAAAAGATCACTTTTAAACATTCATTTATTTAACCACTTAAATTCATAGAAAAATTAATAATACTTTAATACATCACTTAAATTCAAATTTAATCAAATTATCATATTTACCATTTCCAAATAAAATTTAATATCCATTTTATTTATATAACCTAAATATCACTTTTAACCAAAATTCCAAATTTCCAACTTAAGTTATATTCAAAAATCCAGTTAAACCATTCATTAATTACATTTTTAACACATAGAAAAATCATAATTTCTTTGTTTTAAAACATTTCAAAATCTATTTAAATCAAATTTCATAAATTTATAATTTTTAAAATACTTAAAAATATCCAAAACACTTTATAAAATAACCACGGGCCTGTATATAATTTTCTAACTTAGGTCAAGTGATACGGATATGTATCATTTCAATCCGCAGTTAAAAAAAAGAAAAATCCGGGTTCTATCATTTCAAACCCGCAATCCCAAGTTAAAATAATTTTAAATAAAAATCGTTCAGGCCTATCATTTCAGCCCATAACGATTTTTCCCTATTCTAAAGTCCGTTCGGGTATGTATCATTTCAACCCATAGTGATTCTAGTCTACAGGGAACTTGCAATGGTGATAACAGATATAAATAACAGAATAACATTAAATAACAGTAACATATGATATAACAGGTGTAATAACAGGTGTGAACATCATATGATAATAATATAAGCATATATAACATGATAATATATTTCTACAGATTCGCAGGGTGTCAATTTACTAGTTATATAGGTACATATTGTCTGGTGAGAATAACTCACTTGTTTAAGCTGGAGATGACGACCAAACACATAACACAGAATCTTTGAAGGCACGACAACATGAATATGATTTGAGAGTGGAGAGCCAAATATAATTGCCTTGTATACATATAAACAAAACAAGACAATGTATACATAAATATTCAACACAAACAATATTGAAACAATTTTAAATAAGGAGCAACAAAGAAATAGATGACTTGACCTTGCCTCAACCATTCAAGTGCTTGGCCATGACATCATTTGGCTCAGCTATGATCAGGTCTAGACCTGAAATAGTCATCCAATGGTCAGCAAAAAGAAGGCAAAACAATGGAATGATGATGGTAGGAGTCACATGAAGAAGACAAAGAGTCAAGGCCAAAAGGAGTGGTTTTGGTGCACACTAGGCTCGGTCTAGTCATTGTTTGGGCTTGGCCATGCTTGCTCCAGATCTGGACAGAGGTAAGGGGTGATGGTAAGTGGTCAAAACAATGTGGTGGTGGCGGCTATGGTGGTGGCCAAGGTGGTGGATGAAGGTGGTGAAGCGATATAGGTCAGCTAGTGTTGTTTTTAAGGGGTTTCAACATTTGTTTGTGGTGTTTTCATCATCTAAAAGCCATGGCCTGATCTGGTCAGAGGGGATGTGAGGTGGTTGAAGCCAAGAATGATGAGGAGGAAGGTGGTGGAGGCTATGGTGGAGATGGTGGAAAGTTTGGCCAAGCAATTGTGGATGAAATCAAGGCAAAACAAAGTAAAAATGAAGAAGGAAGAGGAGAAAAAGAAGAGGCTATTACCAAATGTTTTCAGAGGTGTTTTGGCCGAAAATTTGATGAAATGAGAAGTATATTCAGTTGAAAAACAAAATAAAACATATGGCTATCAATAAAGAAGGAACGGTCAAAATGTGAAAGGTCTAGCAAATGAAAAGTCATCGGTTTAAAGCCTTTATGTCTCTTCAAATTTCCTTCTTATATATTTTGTAATTTATAATTACATGTAAAACTGATAAATAAAGATAACAACTCAGAAATGAAAAAAATAAATATAAAATAAATAATTAAATTTTGATTAAATAGAATTTAAATTAAGAAAATGGCTTAAAAATGCAAACTAGCCTTTAAAAATTAGAAATAACTTCTATAACTTTGGAAAAATTATATTTTGATTTAAATACATGTAAAATGAATAAAATAAATTAAAACACAGCAAATAAAAGTGAATGTATAAAATAAATAAATAAATTTTAATTTAAATATAGTTTAGATCAAGAAAATAGCAGAAAAATAGAAACAGCTCTTAAAAATAAGAAATCATCATAGTACATTTTGGAAAATTCGATTATTATTTTTTTTTAAAATATTTAGAGATTAAAATATACATAAATTAACATATTGATACATATAAAAAATATAAGAAAGAAATTATGATTTATAAAATTTAAAATAGGCAAAATTGCACAATAAAACAAATTATACTAAAATTTGAAATGTGCATAACTTTTACATTTTAACTCCGTTTTCAACGAAACGAAAAGCAGTATTCATGTTATTAAATCTATTTTCATAATAAAAGAAAAAAATTTATAATTTCAAACTATTTAAAATTTAAACTTAAAAGTCAAAGTTTGACTATTGACCAAAATTCACATTTTCAGGAAATATTAAATTTAGTCATATTTAGAATTCTAATCCACATCAAAGTCAAAGTTTATATTTAAAATAACAAAATTTATTCTTTTTCATAAATAAAGCTTTTAAATTTGGAAATCAATTTAAAAATAATTGTAAAATACAGGGTTGTTACACTCTCCCCCACTCAAAACTTTTCGTCCCCGAAAAGGAACGAGGTACGGGAAAGCACAGAAAAGATAGAATGAAATAGAATTAAGACAAGATGATAAGAAGATTGGAATTACACCTGATAACTATTGTTATAGGTAAGTTTAACAAGATGGAGGTGATCAAATCAAGAATATAAGCACGAAAAGATCCTCTAGAGTCTGAATCTCCCTTTTCACTTGACCGACGGTCTATGAATGGAAAAACAGGGTTCAGATCCAGATGAGTAACAAAGATTTCAAAGATTATAAAAAGATTTCTAAACAGACTGGTATAAGCAATAGCCTTCCCATTCTGTAACAAGATAAGAGAAATAAGGACAACCAAAAGATAGTTTGAAAAAAAAAACAAAATAAGATAATAAATATGAAACAATAATGCTTTGAAATCATAATAATTTAGGGATGTTTATCATTTGGAAATCACACTACTAAAATCATAACACTTGGAAATGTTATTAAAAAAAACATAATACTTATAAAATCATAACTCCTTTAAAAAAATAATCTTCATTTAAACCATTTTAATTCAAGGTCAAATAATATTCATTTTAAAGTTGTAACATTTCTAAGCTCATTCAATTATAAAAATTTCCAAAAATTGTCTTTTCAAAATAGTAGCACGTATAAAATGCTACAGTAGATATATTAGTATTTCAAATTAGTTTTATTCCAGAAATATTCATTTGGATATCATTTAACTTATGACTTATTAAAACAAACTTTTATGAATGGAATATCCAAATTAAAGTATACTTCATTTATTAAGTTAAAAGTTCACTATTTTAGTTAGCTCTTAATTTAACACATAACCTAACACTTTATTTAAATACCCATTTCACAAATAGATATTCCTTTAATAAGTTACACTTAAAATTCCATTTGAAAACCAAATTCTCAATTATCAATTTTTAGTGATGTTAAAATACATTTTAACTATTTAAATTATAATCATTCATTTTTCAAGACATATCTATTTCATAAATAAAATATTTATCATAGCAAATATAACAATCAAATTTTCTTTACACATTTACTCATTTAGACATCAATTAACTATGAATTCAAGTTAAATAAACTTTATTACAAAATGTCCAATTCAAATGTATATTTTTTTTTATCTATTCAAAGATACATCATTTATTATACAACATATTCATTTTAGGAAATAACCTTTATTAAATTTCCTAGGTTAGACTTAAGGTTCCATAGTAAATCAAATTTGATTATTAAGTTATTTAAATAAAATCTCTTTAATTTCCTTTTTCACTATTTACCTCTGTTAATCTTTTATAACTAAAATTTAAGTGTATAACATTTATCATAACCACTCAAATTTTATTTATAAAATCCTTTCTATATTGTATTATTATCCAATTACATTGTTAACTTCTAAAAAAAAAATTTTTAAGGTAAGTTATATTTGAATGCAATTGTATTATACAAATAAAACTTTCCAATCCAATTATCTCAAGTTTGAATCATTTATTCAAAAAATTTAATTTTTCTTTTTATAACTGAAATTATTCTTTAAGAAAAAAATATGTAAGAATTAAATTTCAGATTTCCTTCAAACCAGTTAGAGATAAATAAATATATGTACATAATATGTCAAATCAATTTAAATCATATATCTATATATATTATAAATCAAATCATATTTAGAAATTCAAATAAATTAAATCTTTGAAAACAAAGCTGTAGTAAGACTACAGAACGGTCTCTTCAGTTCAAAACTCGAAAATGAATGTCGATGATGCTGCAGTCATCACCGAAATTATTTTCCAGCGACAAAGAGAAGAGCACTAAATTTTTAAACTTTAAAATCCTTTAGGAACATATTTCTACTTAGAAATACTTTAAATAATATATCCTTTTACAACTTTAAACACAAAGTTTGAAACCATCAGAAATTAAATTCTCAAATTAAATCAATTTATTAAGTTCCATAATATTTACTTATATCAAAATTTATTTTATTAACCAATTTTTTTTTTTATAATATTGTGTCAGTTTGTTCTGTCAAAGTGTTTTAGAAATCCTATCGATAGCGTTGATCAGACGAATCGATCGGAAACCCAAATCAACATCAACAACTCAAACAACACAATATATAAAACAAACATAGATTTACAAGTACAATTCAAAATGTTTGGGGATATTTTGGAAACAAAACAAGATAATTAAATAACAAAATAGGGAGATGGGTAAGCTTAAATAAATCGCGGGCAACCTTAACAGGGTCAACTGTGACTTAATGAATAAGATCAAATGTGTATTTTTTTTCTGGGTAAATCTACAACCTATCTCAAAAGATAGAGTTTGGAATAACAAAAGATATTAGCATCTAAACCAAGGATAGATATAAATCTCTGGTGAATCAATGCTAATTTGTAAAGGAGTTTCCCCCTTTACCAGAAAATTAGAATATTGGCGAGACAGCCAATTCACTATAAAGATCATTCGAGGTGGAGTTATGTGACACTCCAAAATCAAAAGAAGATGAATAGTGAGGGACAAGAATGAATTTTTGGAACCGCAGGGAACGTGCCAAAATTCAAAGGAAATTCGAATCAAGAGGAAAAGATTCAAACTCGAACGAAAGTGATTCTGTAAATAAATCTACTCCATATGCTGAGTTTTGCCTCAAAGCCAAAGCTCTGATACCAACTGTAACAACCCGATATTTTCAACCATTCGCATCCATTATAAGTGTATAGGCAGACACTCATGCCGGAGTTGAATTGCTCAAAATACCGCATTGTAAATAAAATTTGGCAAATCTCAGAATATACAGTAAATAAATATAATCACAGATCACAGACACAGAGTAAAATAATGCAGCGGAAGTAAAAGAAATAGTAGTTCATGAAGCTACTATGTAAATATATCAGAGTTACATAAGATACAACAGAAGAAATAGAGTACAACAGAAGTATCAATAAGATAACCAAGTACAAGCTGAACAGAGCAACATAACTAAAGTAGATAGAAGAAGACTAGCAGATAATCTCCAGCGATTCAAATCTCCAGAAGGTGGAAATCCAAATCTGTGAATAACTCAGGCTGACCCGAGCGTAAAGCAAAACACAAAACACTCGAGTCAGGACAATATATACTTATATAATGTAAACCAACTCAAGTGAACTGTAATAAAGGTACAAGTAACTTAGAAGATGCTTGGGACCGCCCATCCTCTAAGGATCCGTTAAAATATCTATTATGTAGTAATATTCGCTATTATAATAGTGTCTAAATAAGTAAAGTATAATCATATCGGAAAATAGCGTTAAGGGGATGGAGAACCTTAACGCGGTCGGATCTTAAAATCATAATCGTAGTAAAGCTCGATATGGTAGGTGACACGGCACAACTAGGCAATGCCAGGGTAGATATACCAATTACGCACACGGACTGATGGATACGCATAGCAGCCACTACCGTTCCACCTCGAACAACATTCCCAAATCGGAGGATGGCCATCTAGTCAAATCACAAGTAAGAGTATGATATCGAAGAAATGTGTCCGAGAAGAGGTGCTACCTCACTGGTCCGAGATCGCTCCTGTTTTAGCCACCTTATGCCAACTCACGGGAGTTGGGTCCACGTAACATACCTTAAGAACGTCGCCACCATCCTACTTCATTCTGGAATCTCCACCGCGTACACGGTTGTCAAAGTGGTTTTCGGTATCGACAGAGAGTATGTCCATATCCGATCCCGGTCTCTTTGCCAACCAATCGTTATTATAACCCGTGGTTATAACTTTTAAAAATAGTTTATGTTTCAAATCAAAATACATCCTTTAAACCATTTCAAAATCATATCATTTATTTCAAACTAATACATACTTTCAAACCCAAACATATCTATTCAAAACCAATTCAAAAATATATCATTTCCATTTCAAAACCAATTCAATAATATATCATTTCAATAAAACCCAAATTTCAAAATCACTGAATACTTCCTTTAATTTATTAAACTTGAAATCTTCCTTTAAATTATCATAGCAATTTGGTAATGTAACCTTAAGTAATCATAGCATTTTTGGAATGTAATACTTTCCAATTTAACATTTTATATAATCAAAGTATTTATATACTTACAAATTTTTAACATGGTCATTTTATCATAGCCTTATAGTTAAATAAACTTTGTTACTGTAATATCCAATTTAATGCTGAAATTCTTATGTTAAGTTAAGAGTACCTTATTAACTTACATTATCATTACAATAAAGAAACTTTATTATTTTAGTCATTAAAATATGTCATTTACATTAAATAAAACTTACATATTAAATGTACTTTTTAACTTACATTTCTATTACAGTAAAGGGCATTTATCATTTAATCAATATTACACTAATTAAACTTACATTATCGAATGTACGTTTTAATTTACGTTTTATTACAAAAGGGGCATTTATTATTTTAAATCAATATTACACAAATTAAGACTTACATGTTTCTTTCATTAATTAAGACTTTACATGTTTCTTTCAGTAGGTAAAACTTTACATATTTCTTTCATTAATTAGAACTTTACACGTTTCTTTCATAAATTAAACTTTACATATTTCTTTCATTAATTAGAACTTTACACGTTTCTTTCATAAATTAAACTTTACATATTTCTTTCATTAATTAGAACTTTACACGTTTCTTTCATAAATTAAACTTTACATATTTCTTTCATTAATTAGAATTTTACACGTTTCTTTCACAATAAATTTCTTATAATTAAATCCAATTTTCAACAATTTACTTAATAAGTTTAAGTGTAAAAGTTCCAATTCTTCACATTTCAACAAATAGACTTAACACTTCAAATTTAAATTACCATTTCACAATTTAACAAAATTTCCAATTTTATTTAATTAACTTAAACCTTTAATTAAAACCAAATTTCACATTTCCTATTCAAGTTATATTTTAAAAGATCACTTTTAAACATTCATTTATTTAACCACTTAAATTCATAGAAAAATTAATAATACTTTAATACATCACTTAAATTCAAATTTAATCAAATTATCATATTTACCATTTCCAAATAAAATTTAATATCCATTTTATTTATATAACCTAAATATCACTTTTAACCAAAATTCCAAATTTCCAACTTAAGTTATATTCAAAAATCCAGTTAAACCATTCATTAATTACATTTTTAACACATAGAAAAATCATAATTTCTTTGTTTTAAAACATTTCAAAATCTATTTAAATCAAATTTCATAAATTTATAATTTTTAAAATACTTAAAAATATCCAAAACACTTTATAAAATAACCACGGGCCTGTATATAATTTTCTAACTTAGGTCAAGTGATACGGATATGTATCATTTCAATCCGCAGTTAAAAAAAAGAAAAATCCGGGTTCTATCATTTCAAACCCGCAATCCCAAGTTAAAATAATTTTAAATAAAAATCGTTCAGGCCTATCATTTCAGCCCATAACGATTTTTCCCTATTCTAAAGTCCGTTCGGGTATGTATCATTTCAACCCATAGTGATTCTAGTCTACAGGGAACTTGCAATGGTGATAACAGATATAAATAACAGAATAACATTAAATAACAGTAACATATGATATAACAGGTGTAATAACAGGTGTGAACATCATATGATAATAATATAAGCATATATAACATGATAATATATTTCTACAGATTCGCAGGGTGTCAATTTACTAGTTATATAGGTACATATTGTCTGGTGAGAATAACTCACTTGTTTAAGCTGGAGATGACGACCAAACACATAACACAGAATCTTTGAAGGCACGACAACATGAATATGATTTGAGAGTGGAGAGCCAAATATAATTGCCTTGTATACATATAAACAAAACAAGACAATGTATACATAAATATTCAACACAAACAATATTGAAACAATTTTAAATAAGGAGCAACAAAGAAATAGATGACTTGACCTTGCCTCAACCATTCAAGTGCTTGGCCATGACATCATTTGGCTCAGCTATGATCAGGTCTAGACCTGAAATAGTCATCCAATGGTCAGCAAAAAGAAGGCAAAACAATGGAATGATGATGGTAGGAGTCACATGAAGAAGACAAAGAGTCAAGGCCAAAAGGAGTGGTTTTGGTGCACACTAGGCTCGGTCTAGTCATTGTTTGGGCTTGGCCATGCTTGCTCCAGATCTGGACAGAGGTAAGGGGTGATGGTAAGTGGTCAAAACAATGTGGTGGTGGCGGCTATGGTGGTGGCCAAGGTGGTGGATGAAGGTGGTGAAGCGATATAGGTCAGCTAGTGTTGTTTTTAAGGGGTTTCAACATTTGTTTGTGGTGTTTTCATCATCTAAAAGCCATGGCCTGATCTGGTCAGAGGGGATGTGAGGTGGTTGAAGCCAAGAATGATGAGGAGGAAGGTGGTGGAGGCTATGGTGGAGATGGTGGAAAGTTTGGCCAAGCAATTGTGGATGAAATCAAGGCAAAACAAAGTAAAAATGAAGAAGGAAGAGGAGAAAAAGAAGAGGCTATTACCAAATGTTTTCAGAGGTGTTTTGGCCGAAAATTTGATGAAATGAGAAGTATATTCAGTTGAAAAACAAAATAAAACATATGGCTATCAATAAAGAAGGAACGGTCAAAATGTGAAAGGTCTAGCAAATGAAAAGTCATCGGTTTAAAGCCTTTATGTCTCTTCAAATTTCCTTCTTATATATTTTGTAATTTATAATTACATGTAAAACTGATAAATAAAGATAACAACTCAGAAATGAAAAAAATAAATATAAAATAAATAATTAAATTTTGATTAAATAGAATTTAAATTAAGAAAATGGCTTAAAAATGCAAACTAGCCTTTAAAAATTAGAAATAACTTCTATAACTTTGGAAAAATTATATTTTGATTTAAATACATGTAAAATGAATAAAATAAATTAAAACACAGCAAATAAAAGTGAATGTATAAAATAAATAAATAAATTTTAATTTAAATATAGTTTAGATCAAGAAAATAGCAGAAAAATAGAAACAGCTCTTAAAAATAAGAAATCATCATAGTACATTTTGGAAAATTCGATTATTATTTTTTTTTAAAATATTTAGAGATTAAAATATACATAAATTAACATATTGATACATATAAAAAATATAAGAAAGAAATTATGATTTATAAAATTTAAAATAGGCAAAATTGCACAATAAAACAAATTATACTAAAATTTGAAATGTGCATAACTTTTACATTTTAACTCCGTTTTCAACGAAACGAAAAGCAGTATTCATGTTATTAAATCTATTTTCATAATAAAAGAAAAAAATTTATAATTTCAAACTATTTAAAATTTAAACTTAAAAGTCAAAGTTTGACTATTGACCAAAATTCACATTTTCAGGAAATATTAAATTTAGTCATATTTAGAATTCTAATCCACATCAAAGTCAAAGTTTATATTTAAAATAACAAAATTTATTCTTTTTCATAAATAAAGCTTTTAAATTTGGAAATCAATTTAAAAATAATTGTAAAATACAGGGTTGTTACACAAATGACACTAAAAAACCCAAAGCATGTTATGAATTAGATAACAACCAAGTTAAAGTACTGTTAAAATGGGTGGAAGGATTACGATTTCCTGACGGAATTTCATCTAATCTTCGTAGATGTGTCGACTATAAGAACGGAAGACTGAGTGGGATGAAAAGCCATGATTGTCATGTAATGATGCAAAATTTGTTACCCGTCGCTTTCAAAGAATTGTTGCCCGTAAAAGTTTGGAAGGTTATAACAGAACTTAGTTTATTTTATAAGGAGCTTTGTTCAACTACGTTAAAAGTTGACCGTCTTCGTAAACTTGAGGTAGAAATCCCTATACTGCTCTGCAAACTGGAGAAAATATTTCCTCCAGGTTTGTTCAACGTAATGGAGCATTTAGCTGTTCATCATCCATTTGAAGCATGTGTAAAATTAATAATAAAGCAATATATTGTTTTTGTTTGCAGTGTTTATGAATCAAAAAATCCAAACGGTGATTTAAGCAAAAATTTCGCTACTTGGTTTTCGAACTACGTTTGTGATCCTACAAATAATGTGGTCGATGAAGGATTAAAACATTTGGCGTTGGGACCGAAAAGGAAAGTTAAAACGTATCCAATATTTTTCGTTAATGGATATAAATTCAACACCAAAGAATACGGTGCTAAAAAATTAACAAACAATACCGGTGTATTTGTTAAAGGCGGTGATGATCCTAATAATCATATACATGATTTTTATGGCGTGTTAACCTAGATTTTGTAATTGACATATTTTATAAGACCCGCAGAGGAAGTTTTTTTGTTTAGATGCAACTGGTTCAGCAATGTTCCAGCATCTGGTATTAACGTGCATCCAAATTATAATCTTATAGAAATAAAACATAACTCCCGTTATCAGCAGTACGATCCGTTTGTACTAGCCAAACAAGCCCTACAAGTTTATTACGCCCCTTATCCATCTCTAAAAAGAGATAAAGCGGATTGGTCTGCGGTTTTTAAAACCAAGGCGAGATTTACATTCGATGGAAAAAATATTCCAAAAGAGCAAGCCTATCAAGCAGATATCGAAGAAAATATTGAAATCACAATTACAGACGATCAAACTGATTTTGGACAATTAAATGATGAGACAAATGTATTAGTCGAAGCATTTGAGAGTGTAGAGGAAAACGATATAGAACACGAGATCGAGCCTGAATCAGAAAACGACGAGGACTGAGTAATATCCGGTAATTTTTACAATTATATATTCACGCACACGCATCACATATATATCATCATCATCATTACATGCACCACATATCATCATCATTTTATCTATGTCTATAATTTAAAATGAAACTTTCAACAGGTATTATGTCAGGCTCCAGACGTCGTAGCTCTTCTCGCTCGGCCGGCGAGAGTAGTGGTGAGCCTCTGGCTTGACCACTTGTATATTTGCAGCTGAAGGCTGATGGAGCGTAAGTATCAAAATTAAAATGATAACAATATAAATTTGTTCATACATATATATACTTGTCTAAAGCTTTGTTTTATTTAACATAGGGGATTTGATTTGGAGCCCTAAGGAGTTGTGCTTGGCATTTCCAAGCAATCATATATGAGCAGGATGACAGATTGCTGGCCTAAGTGGAGTAAGATCCCTGACCATGTCAGGGAGGCCATCTGGCAGGATTTTATTGTAACGACCCGGAATTTTAGACCATTCGCATCCATTATAAGTGTATAGGTAGACACTCATGCCGGAGTTGAATTGCTCAAAATACCGCGTTGTTAATTTAAATTGGCAAAACTGAACATATACAGTAAATAAATAATCACAGATCACAGACACAGAGTAATAAGTGCAGCGGAAATAAAAGAGATAGTAGTTCATGAAGCTACTATATGAATATATAAAATACATCAGAGTTTACAACAGAAGAGTAATACGATACATCAGAGTTAAACTAGATACAACGGAAGAGTAACATATACAAATCAGAATACATCACTGGAATCATCGAATATCTGAAAGCTGGATAGATAGCTGGATCTCCAAGCGAAGCTCCAACTCCAAAGGTGAGTCTCGAAAGCTGAACTACTCAGTCTGACCTGAGCGTAAAGCAAAAACACAAGACACTCGAGTCAGGATTAACATTCTTATATTAATAAATCCAACTCAAGTGAAATAGCAATTGAAATACAAGTAACTCAAAGGATGTTTGGAATAACCATCCTTTAAGGATCCGTTAAACTATCTACTATGTAGTAATGTACGCTAAGTAGATAATGTCTATCAGTAATATAAAAGATATCAAAATAGTGTTAAGTCATGGCCCATTCCACCCTTAACACATTTTTATTCCCAAAAGCATATACAAGACCGTAGTTTCCCCAAAACCGGAAGTCACCAGAGGGCAATCCATATACTAAAGGTACAAATCAAAATCGTAGTGGTCGCGAATAGGATAATCAGTATGACAAGGTACATGAGGCGATACCAACTAGGATACTAGTAGTTGCCTGATCCGGACTGATGTTGGGCATAGCAGCTACTACCCCAACACCGCGAAACAACACTCCCAAATCGAGGGGTGCACCCAAATCGAATCACAAAAGTAATAGATATGGTATCGAAGAAGTGTGTCCGCTAGAGATGGCGATCCTCAATGGCCCGGCGCGGCTCCTGTTTTAGTCATGTCAAGGGTCATCCAAAATTGTTCTCTTTCTTCAGTCAACGCGTTCATCAAAACCATCCACTTCGTTCTGGATCAACACTCCGCGTATAGTTATTAAAGTGGTTTCGGTTCAGATAGAGAGTATATCCATTACCGATCCCGGTCTCTTTAATAACTTTCGTAATTATTACACCGATTGGTCGTTTATATATTTCAAAAACCAAATCAATTTCAATTTCAAATAGAATTCGTAAATCAACATTTCATTTGTCTTTCTAAAACAATTTCCAAATTTTCGTTTCAAAACTTCCAATTTTCCGTTTCAAAATCTTATAATTCAATTTCAATTTCTATTTAAAACAATTCAAATATTGATTCAAGTTCGTATATAAGTTTCATTCCGAAATCATTTAAATAAATTCTATTTAACATTCAAATCAATTTAAACTTATTTATCGATTTCATTCAATATTCGTTAAGTTACTTTATCATTCAAAACAATTTCTATTAAATTTCCAATTCATTTAATCAATTCTTAAGTTCAACTTCATTAAAACAAAACTTACAATTTTGAATTAAACTAAATTCGTCAAATCAATTCTCCAATTACAAGTCTTACATTAATTCCAAAAATATCACATTTCATTTTTGTTAAAGAAATCCAATTTCACTTATTTACTTCCTTAAATAATTTTCCAAAACTTAATTAATAAAGAAACTCAATTTCAATTCTTTACGAAGTAAAATTCACTTATTCAAAAGTTCAATTTTTCTTATTAAAGAATTTCAATTCAATTTAATCATTTAATAATTCATTATTAAATAGTTCAAAACTTAATTATTAAATAATTTCAAAGTTTAATAATTTCAAACTTAATTATAATTTCAAACTTAATTATTAAATCATTTCAAACTTAATTCAATCATTTCTCAAATTAAACAACATTCTTTCATTGATTACATTGTTAATCTTTTGTTTCAGATTATTAAATATTACCATTTTCCTTTCATCAAATATTCAAATTTCAACTTCATTTCAAAACCATATTCTTTATTCAAATAAAATCTTCGTTTATTTTCAAATCAAATTATTGACCAATCGGGTTTTTATTTAATTTTCTATCCTAAGTCAAAGTTCAATTTGGGTATTTATCATTTCAACCCGATTCCAATTCAATTCAAAATCAAAACATATCAAAGGGAACTTGCAGTGTGATAACTGGGATGGTGTCAAAGTAAATAAACAAGCAATAACAACAACCAATATCAATCCAATAATCAATTCAAATAATCCCGAAATAACCGTATTAATTCGCATTGTTATTTGTACGAATTAATATAATTATTTCTAGAATCTACACTATCATTTCATGTAGATTAAAGATTATTACATTACGGTTTTTCACTTGTCATCTATTTACAATTTCATACATAATCAATTTAACAGCATACATTCAGTGATTCAAACTGTAATTAAGCAAATCATACGTGTCAATGGATTTAACAGTTAAATGGGTCATATTATACAAATGTCAGTTAATCAAATTTAACATTTAATTATCCTATATCAAGTTCAATTTCATACTATTTATCATTTTAACATTAACAATTTAACGTCCAATATAAACATCAACAATCAATCAATTATCAGCCAAACTGTATTATCAACGCATAAATAATTAACAGATAATGGTGTCAGATGTCACAGGTGAACTGATACAGGCAATAGCATATATAACAGTGTAATTAACTAACAGCAGCATATTTCAATTGTCGTTTCAATTGAAATCAAATTTAATAAATAAAAGAACGTTAATCGTGAGTGAGTGCTCACCTTTCGAGGCTAGTGATGAACGAGAAGATGACACAGATACGCACTTTGATATTGAATTGCGAATCCAAAGCAAAGCTAGACTGAATAGGACTTGAATGAGCAAAGCTGATAAACCGAAATGAACGAATCAAATCAGAACTGGGTTGATGAGGATAAATGATGTAAGTGAACTTACATATATCATATGCTATATTCAAACACAAATTAAAAAAAAAATTATATTTAAAACAAATACTTAAAACCAATATGCTTACCAATCAATATAAGACTTATATTGTATAAAAAGTATACTTCAAAGTACTATCATAAACTATGTATGTTTGTACACAATTTATCTAAAACATAGTTATACTGAACTTTATACTTAAAGATATATATAACTGACTGACCCAAAACTATATACATCTATATGTAATAAACCAATTATAAATCCATACATTAACTCACCCGTTTCCAATTTTATATACACTGACAACACAAATAATATACAACTCATAGAATACCAAACAACAAATCTACACGAAAACAAATATAAGTGAATCCAATTAAAGACTACCAGACTTTATACTATTGTATATAACTTATATGTTATAAGCCAACTATAAAACAACTAACATAAACCGATTTATACCTTATAAATAAATAATTTAAACAACACTGTAAATAATATAAATTTAGAGAAAATCAAATAGTTTAACCAAATGCAGACAATACAATATATAGGCAAACACTAGAGAAAGTATACATCGAAATATACTTCAGCCTATATGAAACTAACTGTATATAAGAAGTCTGCAGCTTTGAATATATAAATAATCTATTCTATACTAACCTACACTGTTGACTTACATAAAACTTATATATACTATATAAAACATCACTGTATAAACTTTTCATCAATTTTTTTTTTTACAACAGACCACAGCATACAAGGATATGAACTTCAAAACCATAACATATATATAGCTTAAGAGTATATATTTTCTTCTAACAGATTACTGTCAACAAATAAGATAAAATAAACTATATATAAAATATATAAACAAAACCTATACCGGTACACATAGATATTATATAGATATTATAGCTTCACCATACTGTAACTTTATATAAAATATATACTAGCCAAACAAAAGAGTAGGCTTCTTTAAATAAACAAATGTAGACCATATATCTTTACACAGACTTGACATGTAAAAGTAAAAGATATGAAGACATATTGATTTAGACAAATGTATGAAGCCATGCATAATATATATTACCCAAAAGTAACTTACGTTATATATAACAAAGGAGCATAGGGTAGGTCTTGAAAGCTCAGTTTGGCAATGGAGAATACATGGCAAATTCAAGTAGTGGAGGAAGGGCGGTTCACGAGGCGGTGAGGTTCGCTGTCGTGCTGCAATGGAGGGAAGGATGAGGTCGGGTCTGGGGAGACGGGTCAGGGTGGCGATTTGCGTGAGGTCAGTGGATCTCGGCCTTGACTCGGTGGGCCAAAGTTGGAGGAGGGAAGGAAGTGACAAGACCGGAGGTGCTGCTCGCGGGGCCAAGCAGCGACAAGGAGGAGGAGCAGGCTTTCGGTGGTTGTAGCCTCGGAAACTTCGGTCATATAGGTTTGAGCCAACGCGAGAGGAAGGAAAAGAAGAACGTGGCCATGTTGGGTTGACAGTAGAGATGGAAATAAAAATGGAAGAGGAAGTAGATGGCTACAGGCACAATAGTTATTTTTCTTAAAAGAAACAAACGGTAAAAGAACAAGTTGAAATTTGAACCAACGTAAGTAATTAATAAGGTTAGAATATGAAAGCACGGTTCGCTAAAATCTAGTAAATATTTATTGCTAATGGCCGTAGGAATCTAAGGTCAATATATGAAAGGTCATATAAATGAAAGCCCGAATGCGAAATCGATACGGAATCGTTCCGTAGATTTTCACCGCGTATCGGACGTCAAAACACAAGAACGAATATACTATGCAGATCAGCTCGATTAGACGATCAAAACAGTATGCGGATATTAGTGGTTTGATTGGATTTATAAAATTCGAAATTTCTACTTGCGGAAAATGCAAGAAAAACGCTGAAAAATAAGATCGACGGAGCCAAAGATGTCCGAATTTGGAAAAATGACAAACTGACATCTTACTCAGAAGATGATTTAGAATTTTTCTATGTAAAAATATTTAGGTTTCGGAAACATTTTATTTTCATCATTTTTTAACTGATTAAATTGAAGTGAATTTACGCGCGAAATAAACTTCCATATTTTCGGACGAAAATTTACCAGTCGCTATGTTTAACTAGACGTATTCCAAATATTAAATTTTTATTTCAAAATTTTATCGTTTAAAATTTTATAAAATTTCAACTAATTACGTTATTAAAACAGTTGAAATTTACGGGTCGTTACATTTATGGTGAGTTTATACCACTTTACTATATGAATAAGTATAAATGAACAATTAGTAATGTTTTCTCTTTGTACAGGGGCAAGTGGACTTGGCGGAGGCCGATGTCGCCATGGTTCAGCGCCATTGGAATTCGAAGGTCGCCAAAAATTACAGGTAGGTAATGTCAGCTCTTAATTAAAAAATCGAGGAAGAAACCGAACTGGATGGGCGCTTCCGTATGGGATTCTTGGATGAGTTGGTGGGAGACCGACGAGTTCAAGGTAAATCTACCAAATATATAGTTAATTATTTCGCAATTAGTATAAATATAATTTTCAATTTAAATTGCAGATGGAGTCGGAAAGGAACTCTGCCAATAGAAGTAGGAATCCTGTAACGCATCGTGGCGGATCCAAGTCTTTTCAGCATCACCGTGAGGACTTGGTAAATTTATCTAAACCGTTATTACATTTTGTATATTAATTAGTTCGGTAATTAGCTATGAAAAATTAAAATATATAAATTATTTATTGCAGGAAAGATCAGTTGGATGTTGCGTGTCTATGATGGAGGTATTTACCCGCACCCACGCATCAAGACAAGCAGACAATGCTGGCAATATTACATATCAGTGGGATGGTGATGATAAGGCGACGGCTGCATATGTATGCATATTTTAAAACTTATTTTATTAATATCGATATGTTTAAATCCTATTCTACTAATTTTAACCTATAATTGTTTTTTATTTTAGGCAAAGTTTTAGGAGGCACGGGAAGAGCTGCTTTAAGAATCGGATCGCGATGAGTTGACGGTAGAGGAGGAAGATAATATTTTCGACGTTATTATGGATCTGACGCAGCGGAATAGGCGCTATGGCTATGGAAACCAAGCGGTAATCTTATAAACATTGCAATATTATATTTAATAAATTAACCTATAGATACACTATACATATGATGATTTCTAGTTGAGTTAAATCTAACATATACGTGATTTATAAATATTAGATAAGTAAAAAAGGAAAAATATACAAAGATATGTGATGAAAATGGATGAACAAAAAAAAATATATAAGAATACTTTTAACACCTATATATTGTATTAAAAATATGCATTTATTTGTGGTATATGCATTGCTTAAGATCACGTCATTTACGTTTCTATATTTTAAAATATACATTGCTTAAGAAAATGATTATAATACAAATGTGAACATATCATATTCTATTTGCAGGTTCGGGCAGCTCAAAAGGCGTGTGACAAAGCTGAAATAAAAGAGCTTAGAACCCTGGTTGAGCAGTTGCAAGAGCAGGACCGTCTTTGCGCTATATAAATGGAGCAGCTGAATCAACATTTAGCGGAGTACGCGCAGAGGCATGGTTCCTTTCCTTCGTCGTCTGGTGCTTCCGGAGGTGATGATGATGCTTGAGAGGTATGATGATTATTGTCTTTGTGGTTGGTTATTGTATATATTGACTTTGAGGTGGTGAGGATTGTGTTTGATGGTTATTGTGTATGTATTGACTTTGAGTAGGTGAGGTTTAAGTGTTTACATTGTATATATTGACTTGAATATGGAGTTGGAGTTGGTGTTGGTGAGGGTTTGGTTGTAATGTTTGAATATGGAGTTGGAGTTGGACTTGAATATGTAATGTTTGATGTTGATTTTTGGTTGTTTATATTGTTTGTGGTATAATGTGTTGAATATGTGATATATATGTGAAATGGAGTGGAAATGGAATGGAAATTGATATATATTGATTGTGTATGGCTGGAAGGTGAATCGCTTGCTGCTATAAAAAAAATTTCACCCAGATTAGCAACGGCTACCAACGGCTTATTGGTCAGTTTATTGCAACGGCTTCCAACGGCTTCCATCGGTTAATTGCTGTTGGTAGCCGTTGGAAATGTCGTTGGAATAGCCCCGTTGCTTCCGTTGGAAGCCGTTGGAAAGCGTGAACGCTATTCCAACGGCATTTCCAACGGCTCCCAACGGCCGCCAACGGCTTGGAGCCGTTGGAATAGCCTTTTCCCCTTGTAGTGATTATTCTTAGAGCTATTAATGATGCTTGTTTTGCTCAATGCGTCTGTTGGTTTCTCCACTATGCTTAGGACTCCTCTTATACTTTTCCCCTTCTGGTTGAAATCATTTTCATACTCATCCTCCTCCTCGTCATCCTGTATTCTTTTGACATACTCTTTATGACCTTGAAATACTATTGACTTGATAACTTCTTCGTCTGCTTTATCTATTTTGTCCATCATCTTTAGCTCCTTTTCCTGCTTTATATGATGCAACGTTGCTAGCACATCATCTATACTCACAGTTGCATGTCTGGACTTCAGAGATCTCATTTCTTCAAGGCTAGCCATTATGTCCATATCTTATTTCAAATCCTGTGCCTTATTCTCTAATGATTTCATTAGTTAGCTCTATTGAGCATTTTGTCGATTTAAAATAAAACCTGAATATTTGGATCCCTAAATAAGTCTCGTCGACAGCATCTTCTTTACAGGAATTGAACTTCGTTCCTTTATAGATATATGTGCCGCAAGTATTGCATCGAAAGCTCATCGAAAGCATCATGCGAACCTTACTTAGACTAGCAAATTCTTGACACGTTGTTTGGATCATGCTTTCGATGAGCTTCCGATGCAATATTCAGGTTTTGATGAGCTTTCGATGCAATACTTGTATAGATTACTTAGACTAGCTCATCGGAAGCATGATTGCATCGAAAGTTCAATTCCTGTAAATAACTATAATTACTCCTGACACGTTGAAATAATGATTTTTCATAAACTAGCAAAATACAATTCCAAATTTTTGTTATTACATGTATAGATGTAGTTTGAGGATATTTTGAAGTCCAAGCATATATTTTTGGTATATGTATGCTAATCGATTTCTACATATGACATAGCTTAGACTAGACAGTGTAATATCCTCCTGCTTAGCTCATTAATTAATAAACTCAAAAAATAAATGGAAAGCTTAACAATTAATAAACTCTAAAAAACAAATGGAAAATTTTGGTAGAACATAAAAAAATGAAAAAGGTATGATGATAAAACTCAAGTTTGAATAGTATTCATTTATACTTGTAATATGTGTTATTACCTTGATAAAATAGTGAATATCAATCATTTTATGTATTAAAATATATATGGTTTCATGATTACCTTTGTAAGCAGGGATGAGTAATTTTTAGATGTAGATACAGTCGCACTCTTATTCATGCCTATCTTTTGGTTTTGGATATTTTTTTCCAGTTTTTAAATACGCGTGCATAGAGACTTTAAATTTTTTTTGAATGTCCATTGACAACCCTAGTTTGAACTGGTAGACTTTGTATTATACGTGTATAGGCAGTGTTATATTCTTATGTTACCACAAGCTAGATAAAATTTACAGCCTACCATCTAGAGCTAAAATTAACTGCCAATTGTTAAAAATTATTGCTTCTTATTCATATCATCTTCTATATTTTTTGCCACGGAGTAATATATGATAATTCATTGCTTCTTCCTATAATTCAATGCACGTTTTGATTGTATACTTAGTGGTTATCCGTATGACCATCCATGACCTAGTCAAGTTTTTAAATCTCACCCATCTCGGTCAAGGTCTCTTTTTCAAGCCTGTGTGATTCGAAACAAGCTATTTCGTTGGAATCATCTCTGACTCAAATCTCGAACGATATTATGGTATCCCGCTCGACATCTTGGTTGATATTTAAAAAAGGGATATACATCGAGTTGTTGAATTTTGAATAAAATCAACTCTTTTTTTATTGGGCTAGACCATTACTTATACAAATTTAAGCCTTTTTAATTATAATTTTTTAATCCTTACTTATCATATTAACGTCATCTACTATTCTTATCTTATTTTGCGGTAATGAAGAGTATAAGAAGATAACAAAATCTATATTGATCCTCGTAAATACTTCACTTTTTGATTTTAATTTAGGTTTATGATTCAATTTAATTCTCGATATGATTTCCTTTTGCTTCTTTTGATGCTTTCTCTAGTTTTTCCTACCCTTATTCTTTTGATGGCTACAATTTTGGATTTGACTGATTTAGCTTTATGCTTAAATATATTCCTGGTCTAATTTCATTTATTTTTTGTTACTATAGTTTTCTGTATCAATAGTTTTTGGTTCTAAAGGCTTATTTTCCAAAAATAGAGGATTTCTCTTTCATCTATTAATTTCATTTGTTGATTTCATGTGCATTTGTACATCATTTTTTGTTTTTTTTATGTGCTTTTGTTTGCTAATAAAACAATACAATAATCACATGTGGAATATTTTACTTCTAGTTGAAGACTATGTATTTGAAGTTAAAAAATTATGATTTCTCTTATAACGCTATAGATCATCAAAAGTATAAAGGAGATATTATATTGTGTAGGAAGTCAAGTGAATGAATAGAAAATTGAAACTGAAGGTGCATATGTGATGGTTTATTTCAAGTCGGCTTTATCTCATATAATTTATATAACTTTATTCGTGAATCCTTGTTGTTTATTTGTATTATATGATATGAGTGACTTTTTTCCATACTAAATTATTAATGATAAGTGTGATATATTCAAGGTAAGTGCATAATGTTTTCTTAAGGTGGTGACTAGTATTACAAAATTTGGATGTGTGAAAACTAATTTTCGACATGACATATCTAAGATAAACCAGAAATGAATTTTAGAAACCGAGATGTAAATCCGAGATGGACTTCTGTGATGCACTCATCTCGTTTGAGATCTCACCCGATATGAGATATGCTCTCTAATTCTTCGAGATGTGACATGATCGAAATCCGAGATTTAAAACTTTGGACCTAAACGTTTGAAATTTTGTTATATTAGGTGCTTAACTCAACGAGTAACAAAGGACAATAAAAAGTGATTCCTTAGTCCATTTTAGCACAAGAGCTTTTTCTTATTTTACGGTGAATAATGTTTTTCATATTAATAGCTATTGATTTATATTTATACGACTTAATGAGATAAAATCATAATTACATATGTTACATTAAATGATTAAAATATTAGCTACATCAATAAATATTATTTTTTCCTAATTTGAACATCCAATGTTCGAATTTAAACAATACTAACATGTGAAGTTATGTAACTTAAAGCATACGTATGTCTTATATAAACATGTGTATTAATGTACACTGATTACAAGGCTATATATACATATTTTAACCATTGGGATTTATGGCTATACACACACATATTATGACCATGGAAAAATATATATAAATAAATAAGTGACACGCCAACATAAAAACAAACACACACTTATGTATGTACGTACGTACGTATGCTAGTTTTATATATCTATATGTATTGAATATTATAATATAATTATTTTAATATATATATATATATATTTCAGCTTTGATTTAATTCATTTTATTTTGTAATATTTATATATTACGTTAATAAAACAAAATATTTTTTAATAAAACCGTGAGTAGATAAGTATTTTTTATTCAAAATACCATTTTTATTTGTAAATATGAAAATTCAGGAAATGATGAAATATGAAAGTACACTCATATATATATATATATTCATATTACGTAGGTATTGCCAAATATGAAATACTGAAATACTAAAATATCAAAATATTTCAAAATACTCTTATGTAGGTATTGCCAATTAAATCATTCATATATTTTAGGTGAAATATGAAACTTCATTCTTTTTACATTTAGCAATAACTCAGAAGTAAACCATTATTAACCTAGCTGAAATCAGAAACCTTGATAAACAACAAAATATTAAAGGACAAATTTTAATTTGAGGCTCAGAAAAAGAACTATTTTAATTTTAGGTCTCGTTCAAAACTTATTACAAAATAGGTATAAGTTTGTACAATCCAAATTGTCCAATATTAAATGAAGTTACTAGCTGTAAATGACAGTCACATTGACTTTTCTACTTCAGAAAATTGCACACAATTGATCCATGTACAACAAAATTTTCCAAACTCTTCTCCTGACACACATTTTTCTTCTTCTCTCACTCTGGAAAATTCAAGGAAACAGAAAATAGATAAACTAAAGCAAGAAAACGGTAAAAGTTAAATGTAACTAAAGGCTTATGTTGTTTGCAAGGAAAATACAAATAAAATCGAATGTCAGAATCCAATAAAACAAAAACTGAAAGTGATCTTAGAGTAAATCAATTTATTACTTAGTTAACATGACCACTAATCCTGTGTTTTAGGTGTAGTGTTTCCAGTGGTAATGTATTTGCTCTACATGCATTTCACCAATTATACGCACGTCAAAACCAGAGGAGCTACTCTTGCAATTGATCTTCCTAAATGCACGTTTTTTCCTATGTCTCCATTCGTTGGTTGATTTATTGTCTGGGCCGAAGGAATCCCTTTGCATTTCTTTATTGCTTCTTTTCTACTCGATCATGTGCCTTTACCTCTCTTGCTAATTATCCCCTACTCCATAATTTAATTATCCAGTTACATCACTGTTAAAGAAATATGAATCAACTTCCGCTAGTTTTTTATTTAGTGGAATAGCCTTATAATGCCATTTGGAAAGCTTTGGCAAAAATTTATTATCATAAACTCAAAAAAGGCTTTACCTTGAGTTGTTTGACTAGATATTTGTTTTATAAATACAGAGGGTAAGATAATGGGTACTATGGTTAGGACAATAAAATCTATATCCTTTATATTTTTCTGGATAACCTATAAAGTAACCACTGACTGTCTTAAAATCCAATTTCTTTTCATTTGGATTGTAAGGTCTAGCTTCAACTGGGCAAACCCAAATTTTGAGATGTCTTAAACTAGGTTTTCATCCTTTCCAAAGTTCAAAAGGAGTCTTTGGAACGACATTACTTGGAACTCTATTTAAGATGTAGACAGTTGTTCGTAATGCATCCATCCATAATGATATAGGTAAATTTGCATGACTCATTATGGATCTAACCATTTCCATGTATGTACGATTTCGCCTTTCAGCTACACCATTCTGCCATGGAGATCCAGGCGTTGTGTATTGTGCAACAATTCCAAGTTTTTAAAGAAGTCTAGCAAAAGGTCCAGGATGTTGTCCCGTTTCATCATACCTTCCGTAGAATTCACCATCCCTATCTGACCTAATGATTTTCACTTTTCTTTCTAATTGCCTTTCGACTTCAGTAATGAACACTTGTACAACATCCACCGATTGAGATTTTTCATGCAACAGATAAAGATAGCAATAACGTGAAAAATCATCGATAAAAGTGATGAAATATTTCTCTCCTCCAAAAGTTGGAACATCAAAAGGTCCACAAATATCTGTATGTATTATTTCAAGAAGTTGTGTACTTCTTGTGGCTCCTTTCTTTGTGTTTTTTGTTGTTTTTCCTTTAATACAATCAGCACATGTTGTAATGTTAGTGAAGTCTAGGTCCGGTAGGATACCATTTTTCACTAACCTCTTGATTCTTTCACTGGATATATGACCCAGTTTTTTATGCCACAAGAAGTAAGAATCATTCTTGGATGACTTTCCTTTAGTTTCTTTTCCATGCAGGGTGAGTTGGATTTCAGCATTTTGTTTAAGATGAAGTTTATAAAGTCCATCAATTAATATTCCAGAACCAATAAGACCAAAATTTTTAAATAAACTAAAATTTCCATTTCCAACTTCAAAAGAATATCCAAATTTATCAAGTACACTTACAGAAATCAAATTATGGGAAATAGACGGAACATAAAGAGTTTGACATAAATCTAACTGATAACCGCTATCTAAAATGAGACAAAAAGTTCCAATAGCTTCAACTGGAGCTTTATCTTTATTCCCCATGAAAATGAAATTCTCACTTGGGTTTGTGGTTTGGATCGTAATGAATCTCTGCATAGAATTCGAAACATGAACATTAGCAGCAGTATCAATCCACCAAGTAGAAGGAGGTACATTAGTAAGATTTGATTCGAAATGACTTACGAAACCCATTGGGTTACCTTTCTTTTCGAACCATGCTTTGCGCTTAATGCAATCTGCCTGGAAGTGTTCAGGTTTCTTGCAGAATTTGCAGACATCATCCTTCTTTTTCTTCTTAGATGGTTGAGTGGCGTCATCAGATTTGGGTGGTGCTTTTTTATGCCGTGAGTTGTTCCTTTTGCCAGCTTGTTTTCCAACCCCTTGAGTGAAATAAGCAACTTTAATGCCTTGCGAGCCCTGCCTAGACTCCTCTTGAACCATTTTGTTAGTCAATTCATTTAGACTCCACTTTTCCGTAATAGTGTTGTAATGAATTTTGAATGGTTCATACTGAGGAGGTAAGCTAGTGAGAATGAATTAGACGAGAAAGACATCGTCCATAAGCAATCCCAAGTTCTTAAGTTTGGCAGCAAGGTTAATCATTTCAATGACATGAGCGCTCATTGAGCGAGAACCATCAAACTTCATGGTTACAAGGTCTGCCATAAGTTTCCCAACAAGGGATTTGTCTGCAGTCTTGAACCGATTTTCAATGGATTGCAAATATTCTTTTGCGCTTTCAGTTTTGGGTAGGGAGGTTTTGATGTTGGTATCAATCACCATTCGCATAAACATCATGCTGAGCCTATTAGATCGTTCCCAATCATCATGGATTTTGTTTTCCTCAGGCGTACTTGTGTCAGTAAGTGGGGCTGGCTTTTCCTTAAGGAGAGCCATGTCCAGTTCAAGTACGCCCAAAGAAAACTCAACTTGCTCTCCATTCTGAGTAGTTGGTTCCATTGAGTCTGATGATAGATGTAGCGTGCGAATTAAGGTTTGAGGGTATTGCAACTCCAAGTAAATTTCATACATGAATTTAACATATAAACAATTATTCTGCAAGTTCCAGATCATGAATTTAATGTCAAACTAGGAAACAATTGTTTTCAATATGTATACTTTCTGAAAAGTATTCGCATACAATAAGTCGTTCCATATTATACAGTAGATCAAACATTAAGATAGAAAAATTAACTTTTGCGGAAATATAAACTTTCCAGATCCAGATTTAAGCATACAGTAAATAGAATAATATTGATGATCATGATTACTATAGCAACTTAAATAATATGAATATTAAACTTGAATCACATTAACACTAATAATCATCATCATTATTATAGTAAAATTACAAACATCATATCATAGATCTATGCTAGTTTCGTTTTATATATATTGATGGATAATCATGAATTCTAAAACCTTGCTCTGATACCACATGTAATCTTTATCTTGCCAATAACATAAACCCTAAGATCTAGAATTACATGATTATCACATATGTAATGAATCAATAAAACATACCTCCATACATCTTGTATATGAATCAGCAATGGTTGTTGTCGAAAGTTATTTCAATGGAGAAAGGAAATGGTTTCTCTCTCTTTTCCTATATCTTTCTTTATGTGTTTTTTTATATCCTTTGTGATGGGCAAAGGTTAATATTTATAGGTAGAGAGAGGACCAAATTTCCAGATTTGTAGACTTAGTCTTGATCGTCAATCAAGATCAAAATAAGGGAAATTAACGCTCTAGATTATAACCGTTTTATTGATTAGCATATTAATAGGAAAACCCTTTAGATTCTATTGACCACAAAATGAGGAAGGAAACGTTTGAGGAAGGAAACGGTCAAATTTCCTTACAAAATAAGGAAGGAAAACCATTAATGTTTTCGTATTAATTTCCTTACAAAACGGTCAAATTTCCTTACTAAATAAGGAAGGAAAACCATTAATGTTTTCGTATTAATTTCCTTACAAAACGATCAAATTTTCTTACATTTTCTAGTCCCAGATTGTCACACAGTAAGTCAAGTAGTGTTTCTGCAAGTTTTTCCTACTCCACTGCAAATTCCTTCATCACAGTCCTGAAGAAACAATGAAATATTTTTAGACAAGACTATCTGCTTTGGTTGAATATTGGACCACTTGTACCATCTAAATCATATAATATACTTGTATTCATCTTGAAGGTTGGGAATTTCTAAAATATTAGACTCTAGAAGATGCTTTATGTAGAAGGTACTTTCCAAATCCATACCACTAGCATCAACTTCTTCACCCTTTTCAATTGCTTGTTTAGCAAAATTATTAAACCTTTGCTCCATGCACTTTTTGTAATGCAATTTGGTTATCAACTCTACCTTATCCAATAGCTCGGTCGAAATTCCATGGTTCAATAACTAACGATGTTCAAAAATGAAAAAACATTAGGATACTTACTCGAAAATAACTCATTTAATTTGTCTACCATGAAATTACCTCAAAGAAACCCCAGTTCTCACATGCATCTTGAAGAACTTTCATTGAAGCTCCTCTCTCCCCTCCGTTAAGCTTTTCCATGTCAATTATGGGAAAATTCTCCATTCGATATTTCTTTTCTTATTATGCTTTTATCGACTTTTGTGTTCAGTGCAGTACTTCTTATGCATCAAGCGCTATATATATAGCGTTGTGAAAATGTAAATTAAAGATTAAGGTTAAACTTGAACCATCATGTATTACAATGCATTAAATAGAAAATAATGGTTAATATTTATTAGTGAACATTAATTATTTTTCACTCATTAATTAGTAAGGTTATTAAATACTATACCAAATAAAGATAACTTTTAATTGACAAAATCTAGCTGATATATCACCATTGATGAACACTAGTATATTGCCATGTAAATACAATGAAATTGATATATTTGATTTAGGAACCTATCCTTTCATTCCTGGTAATAAAAATGAATGCATGGGACTATTAAGATAATATTATAAATATAACAATATCTTTTGACGGTTGGAAAGACTAAAAGCCAACATGTATTACTATGCATTAAATAGAAAATAATAGTAAACATTTATCATTTTTCAATCATATATAAGGTTATTAAATACAATACCTAAAATAATGATAACCTTTAATTAATAAAATCTAGCTGATGCATCACCATTTATGAATATTAGTATATTTCCATGTAAATACAATGAAATTATTATATTTGATTTAGAAACCTATCATTTCTTTCCTGGTAATATAAACGAATGCATGGGTCTATTAAGATAATATTATAAATTATAAATATAACTAATATATTTTGACACTTGGAAAGACTAAAACCCAACATGTATTACAATGCATTAAATAAAAAATAATAGTAAATATTTATCATTAACACTACAAAACAGGCTTGGTTTAGTGACGGAAGCTAGCGGCGGCTAGTGACGGCTAAAAAAAGACCGCCGTCGCTAGCCGTCGCTAAACCTGCAGTTATACCGCAAACCCGAGAGCAGAAAGTGAAAACATTTTCAATTTCCCCCCAATTTTGCTGCCGCCATTTCAAGTCCCCCGCCTCCAACCACCTCTCGCCAATCATCTCCAGAAGCCGATGTCGCCTTCCAGTGCTGCTGCGTTTCCTCCGTCTTCTTCACTTTCTCAATTTCTAAGTATAATCTCTAAACCTTAATTTCTGAAAATAATTTGATTATGGGTTTGAATATGTTAGAATAATTGATATTAAATGATGGTAATAGTTTATTAGTTGATTTGGGGATAAAATTAAAACCCCCATTTAGAAAATTAGTTGATTATGAATTTGAAATTGATGATTATTATGTATTAGTTGATGATAATAGTATGTTAGTTGATTTAGGGATGTTAATAAATTGTTTGATTGTTTAATTTGTAAATAAAAATTAGGCTTGATTTAAAACTCAAAAATTAGTGTAATCGTTGATTGATCTGCTTATTGATAAGTGTACATAATATTTGATAAGTGTGTGTTAATTATAAGTTTTAGTGGTTAGTATAAAATAGTAAGTTAAAATTTTAGTTTACAAAATAGTTAAGTTAAAAATTTAAATTGTTAACTGAATTTGAAATAAGTTTTAAATTTTCAAATTTATTAAATAAAATATTTAAATAGTTGAATGAATTACTAAATTTTGAAAGGAGCATAATAACAACAAATATTCTATGGAAATCAATTTTGTAAAATAATTAAGCAATGAATATAACAACAAAAAATAATTCTTCTGAAATCGATTTTGTAACAAAATTAAGAAATGACTATAACAACAACAAATATTCTTCTAAAATCGATTTTATAAAATATTAAGAAATTAATATAAGAACAATAAATATTCTACTGTAATCGATTTTATAACAAAATTAAGAAATGAATATAACAACAACAAAAATTACACTGAAATCGATTTGTTAAAATTAAGAAATTAATGTAACAAAAAATATTCTACTAAAATCGATTTTATACGAAATTAAGAAATAAATATAAGAACATTAAATATTCTACTAAAATGGATTTTGTAAAAAATTAGGGAATGAGTATTACACTAACAAATATTGTACTAAAATAGATTTTCTAAAAAGTTAATAAATGAATATAACAACAACAAATATTCTACTGAATTCAATTTTCTAAAAAAATAAGAAATGAATATAAAAACAAGTAAGCGTTAAGTATTATTTAAATAAATACGACAACAACAACAATTTAAAGTCTTTATTCCCAAAAGGCTTTAATTTATTTAGAAATACAACAACAACAATAATACACCCCTTGAATGCAAAGTTATGCATAGAAGAGAAGTGAAGTGCTGTCGAAATTAGATAGAAGTGTGGTGTATAAATTCTTTAGTCCCAAAAGACTTTAATTTGTTTTGGACAGAAGTGTGGTGTATGAAATTACTAACATATATTTTTAAATTAGAAACAATGTTCAATTATTTCTCGACCGCACTTGGATGTATGAAGTCAGAACTGGTATGAAAGGTTCGGTGAAGGAACATTTCTACAATGGTGTACACGAATTTATTAGATTCGCTACATCTATTAGTCGAAATAATGAAGAACTTCAATGCCCTTGTAGTAAGTGCCAACATTTAAAGCTTGAAGACCAGACATGGTTAAAGTACATTTGTATAAATCTGGTTTTGTTCCAAATTATTATTTATGGGATCGTCATGGAGAACATGCAGCACCTACACCTAATTCTGTAGCGTCAGAGGACGATCAATGTTCCCTACCGTCCAAGTTAACGATCAAGACATAAACATTGAAGAAGAACCGAATGTGGGAGTGAAAAAATTTATGATTTACTAGATACTGCTAAGAGGCCGTTGTGGGATGATTGTAAAAGTGGAACTGAATTATCAGTAACCGCCGAATACATCACTATGAAATCAAAATTCAACTTTACAGAAACTGGATTTACAGCAGTTGTACAAACTACAAAACGACATATGCCACCTAATAATCTGATGTGCGATAGTCATTATAAAGTGAAAACACTTATGTCGGGTTTCGGTCTGTCGTACCAAAAGATAGATACATGTATAAAAAATTGTATGTTGTATTGGAAAGAAGACATTAACCTTAGAAACTGCAAAATATGCAATAAGGAAAGATACAAACTAAGAAAAAAGAAAGGAAAGGAAGTTCCGTACAAGAGAATGTATTATTTACCCATCACTCCTAGACTTCAAAGGTTATATGCATCTTCAGCTACGGCATGTCATATGCGATGACACAGTGTGAGAACACAGGAAGAGGGAACTTTGACACATCCATCTGATGGAGAAGCTTGGAAACATTTTGATAAAACATACCCTGCGTTTGCTGTAGAGAGTCGTAACGTGAGACTTGGTTTATGTACGGATGGATTTGCACCATTCTCTCAGTTTGGTAGTAAATATTCATCTTGGCCTATTATCATTACTCCATATAATGTACCTCCATGGATGTGTATGAAAACTCCATATATGTTTCTAACTGTTGTCGTTCCTAACCCTGATGATCCAACACAAGGAATCGATATTTATTTACAACCATTGATAGAGGAGTTGAAAACACTATGGTATAAAGGAGTTGAAATATACGACATTTTGAGAAAAAGGAATTTTCGTATGTTTGCTTCTTTGTTATGGACTATTAGTGATTTCCCTGCATATGGGATGCTTTCAGGTTGGAGTATAGCCGGTCGTCTAGCTTGTCCTTAGTGTATGGAAGAAACACGAGCATTTTGTTTACGGTGTAGAAAGAAATTTAATGATTTGATTGTCATCGGTGTTTTCTCCATCCCAATCATACTTTTAGAAGAGATAAAAAAACTTTAAAGCTAACATAGAAGAGAATATGCAACCACCAAAGGTTTGGTCAGGCGAAGAAATATATGAGATTGTGAAGGACTATCTGAAAATACATGAAACTGGAGTACAGACTGAAATTCCAAGTAAATCGGACATTCATAATTGGTGCAAACAGTATATTTTGGGAGTTATCATATTCGAAAGATCTTTTACTCCAACATAATATTGACATGATGCACAATGAAAAAACGTGTTTGATAACGTGTTTAATACTGTTATGAATATAAAGGGAAAAACTAAGGACGATTTGAATTCGAGACTTGATATAGCACACTTTTGTAAACGTCCCGAACTTCATATGAAGCCTGATGACAATAAAAAACCCAAAGCATGTTATGAACTAGACAGCAAGCAAGTAAAAATCATGCTAAAGTGGGTGGAAGGACTAAGATGTCCTGAATGGATTTCTTCTAATCTCCGTAGATGTGGTTGACTTTAAAAACAATAAACTTAGTGGGATGAAAAGTCACGATGCCATATCATGATGGAATATTTATTACCGGTGGTTTTTAAAGAACCGTTTCCCATAAAAGTATGGAGTGTTATAATAGAATTAAGTATGTTTTATAAATAGCTTTGTTCGATGACGTTAAAAGTCGACCATATACGAAAACTTGAAGTAGAAATTCCTATACTGCTCTGCAAACTGGAAAAAATATTTCCTCTAGGTTTCTTTAATGTAGTGGAGCATTTACCCATTCATGTTCCATCCGAAGCACTTCTTCGAGGTTCTATGCAATATGGATGGATGTATCCATTTGAGAGGTAATGCTGACTATATATCCGTAATATTTATGTTATTCTAAATTGAATTGAACTAATTTTCTTATAGGTCTTCGTTTGAGAGGTAATTCAGATTTACATAAGAAAATTTGAATTGAATTAATTTTCTAATAAGTAATTGAATCATCTAGAGAAAAAAGTTAGACAAAAAGCACGAGTTGAAGGTTCGATTTGCAAATCATATCTTGAAGAAGAAGCTTCATTCTTTTTCTCTCATTACTTCAGTGACCATGTGAATTTATCATTTGGAAGTGTCCTCGTAATAATGAAGCCGTTGAACAAGATTCTTCTCAAACAATGTTATCTATTTTTAGACAACATGGCAGACCTGCTGGAAAATGTGTGGAAATATGGTTAGACGATAAAGATTACCATATAGCGCACACATATGTTCTTCTTAATTATGCTGAAGTTGTACCATTTGTTAGGTAATAATAAATTCATACTTATTCCAATTATACTTGCATGTTACTTATAATGGAACATATTACCATATATGTTCGCAGTATATACGAATCACGGCATCCATCTGACGATCTTAGCAAAGACTTTGCTAAATGTTTTTCGAACTACGTTTATGATCCAAAAAACAGTATCGTTGATGAAGGATTACAAAATTTTGCACTCGGACCAAAAAAAATGTCAAGACTTATCTAATATTCTTCATTAATAGATTTAAATTCAACACCATAGATTATGGTGCTGAGAAATTAACGTATAACAATGGTGTATTTGTCAAAGGTAGTAATGATCCAAATGAGCTTATAAAAGATTTTTATGGCGTCTTAACACAGGTTTTAGAATTGACATATTATATGCAACCCGTAGAAAAAGTTTTTTATTCAAATGCAATTGGTTCAGCAATGTTCCTAGTTCTGGAATCAACGTGCACAAAGATTATAAGCTTATTGAAATAAAGCATACCTCACATTATTTTAAGTATGATCCTTTCGTATTAGCCAAGCAAGCATTACAAGTTTATTTTGCTCTGTATCCATCCTTAAAAAGAGAAAGCAGATTGGTCGGCTGTTTTTAAAAGAAAGGTAAGATTTACATTTGATGGAATTAATATTCTGGACGAAGCAGCATATCAAGCGGATCTTGAGCCAAATGATGAAATAGTAATAACTAATGATATTGATGTAGGTTTGTTGAATGATGAATCAAATGAATTAATAGAAGCCTTTAAGAGCACAGAAGAAAACGATGTAGAGTACGAGACTGAGTCTGAATTAGAAAACGACGATGACTGATAATTCTAAATGATGACTATGTTGTGAGCTATGTATCGGTTGTTGTATATTATGTATTTTGAGTTTCCAATGTTAAATGTTAACAATGATGATTATGTTGTGAGCTATGTATCAGTTGTTGTATATTGTGTATTCTGAGTTTCTGATGTTATATGTTAATAATGATGACTGAGCTATGTATCGGTTGTTGTATATGTGTATTATGAGTTGTCTATGTTATATGGTAATAATGATGACTATGTTGTGAGCTATGTATTGTTTTGTTTTTTGAATTCTATGAAATGATATATTTTATCACTATATGAAATGATTTGTTTATAGCAAATATGCCTTTCAGGAGGCATTCCAGCAGATCTCAGCCTTCGCAGCCTTCTCCTTCTTCAGGCACGGGCGGCACAGCGCCAGATGTACGTCCAGTGGCAGAGGTTGTCCCTAAGAGTGTGGGGTAAGTATCAAATTTATTGCTTGTTTTAATATTTAAAATTATACTGATTAAATTCCTACATTAAAATTTATACAAGGGTTTTGAAGTTGAGCCTTCGGACTACATCCTACAGGTATCCAGGAAGGCCTATATGAGTTGGATATCCGGATGCTGGCCTCATTGGGATGACATCCCAAACCATGTTAAGAATGCTATATGGACCGACTTGCTGGTAAGTATATATTTATAATTCATTTGTAAAATAATATAATGTACATAATTCTAATTAATTTCAATATACAGGCCATCGTCCGTGTCGATCCATAGGGCATGGATGTATTTGCAAATCATTGGAACTAGAGGATGCAGAAAAATTATAGGGACACCCTCTCCAAAGCAATGAACGCGAGAAAGAAACCATCGTGGATGAGTGTCGATGTTTGGGCCGAATTTCTTCAACTATGGGAAACCCCTGAAATGAAAGTAAGTTATCTAATTTCATATTGTTATTATAATTTGTTTAAATTTATGTGATTTTGATCATTTTTTTGAACATATGTGACATGTGTTACATTTATGGATTTGATACTTGTTTGTTGGTTGGGTTGTTTGATGGATTAGTGGATGTTTTATTTGATGTACTTGTTTGTAGGTATGGTTTTGTAGTTTGATGAGATATTGGTGTTGGCTGATTAAATGGTTGTGTAAATATTGATATTTGCGTTATATATTTGATTATGTGTGATATGTATAAGATTATACGATTCTTGCATCGGTAGTAGTTGTGAAATTGAGTATATATATGTTGTAAATGAGGTAAATGGATATTTATGCATTTGGATGGCCTAAGAGGAGTTTGAGGTAGAAAAAATTGTTCTAGATTAGCGACGGCTAGCGACGCCCAAATGGTTCAAGGTTAGCGACGGTTGATTGGTCACAGGTTAGTGACGGCTGGTGTCAATTTGCGACAGCCCTTCAACTTCTAGGATGTTGCCACGTGTCCACTTAGCCATCACTAAGCATCGCTATATGGCGATGGAGCCGTCACTTTCTCTATTGGTGACGGGGTTAATAGCGACGGCTTTTAGCGACGGCCGCCGATGCCTTTTTGCCGTCGCTAAAGACAGCCACTCTTGTAGTGTAAATATTATGCCTATAATAAAGATAAGTTTTAATCAATAGAATCTACCCGATACATCCCCATTTATGAGTATTAGTATGTTGCCATGTAAATATAATGAAATATAATTATTCAGTGATGACCCAGAATTTTGGCAATATTGATTTGATTATTTTATTATTTTAAATTGGCAAATTTATCTTTTTCAAAGCTAATAAAAATATGTTTCCTAATTATAATGTATATGTATATACATTGTGAATAGGAAGCTTTGGTTTGAATTTAATATAATGATTTTCAAAAAGTTATTTAAAGTTAAATTGAGCATTTTAAAACATAAGATAAATATTTATTTATTTAAAAAGTATGGTAGCTTAATTTTAAAATGAGATTTAATTAAAGGATCATTTCTTTTGCTTCTATATACTTCTTTTAAATTATACATGATTTGTATATAAAGATATAAACATTGATTAATAAAAATAAATTATAAAAACATAAACATATAAAAATATAAAACATAAGAAATATATAATATGGATTAGGACATTTGTAGTTTGTGTATGCCATGCAAAATACAAGTGGCATATCCTTTTCTTTTAATTTGAAATATAAATGTTAGAAAAGGCTGTTTCAGTTCAAAATCCTTTACAGATCTATTTTCTCAAATTCTTCTCTTTTCTTTCTTCTTTCAAATTAAAACCCAAGAAAATTAAACTAAAATCAAACAGCAATAACTTCTTTAAAGATTTTAACCTGAGCAAAGATTAAGCTAAGTAGATTCAAGATTCAAATTCAAACTTGTGGTTTCAAGTTCAAAATCAATTTCCAAATTTTCAAAAGAATAAAGCTTGTTCTCTGTTTAACAAAAATTCTGGTGAGTAAACATTTTTCTAAATAAAGCTTAAATCTGGTTGTATACTTTGATGCATGTGATAAATTTGAGAAGTAATGTTGTGCATATCATTTGCATGGATGTATTTTGTTTGAAATGTAGCTGAATTATTGTGTGTGTGTATATATGTGCATGTCTGTGTATGAATAACTGGCCTCTGTTTGTTTTTAACAGAATAAATCAAGTTCAAAAATTCATATCACATCATAGAAACAGTTTTAGGTTATGATCTTTAAAAGAATTTTGTTTGAAATAGCTAAATTTAATTTTTAAAAATATTAAGTGTAATTAACAAATGGGATTACTAGAAATTAGAAATGACAGTGAAAATAAATTCAGGTCAAAATTTTAATTTTTAAAATTCCAATTTTTGATTATATAAACTGAATTGTACTTAAATATGATGATTTTTGATGGGATTATTATGATTTTTAAGTGGGTGGTTGTTGAGAAATTTCGAGTTGAATAGATTTGCTTATTTCATCGATTCTCGACGATCGGCGAAGAGTTGGGTGTCATGTTTGATGATGGAGGAAGCTGGTGTGATGGGAATCACGGAAAAAATGATCGGTGGATTTCTCAACCACAATGGTGGCCGGACGACGAGGATATAGGGTTTAACGTCCAAATTTGATCGACGTTATATTCGAGGTTCGAGCGACGTCGAGGGTGAACCGGAGTAGATCGGTGGTGGGGGAATCAAAATGTGGGTTCGAAGCGAAGCTTTGGGTTGATCGGCGGGGACTCAGGCGTTCGGAGGCGGCGATGCGGGGAGGAACTGTTGATCGTTTTGGTTCCAATAAGGTGCTCGATTGGTTCGATTTTGATTGGCTGGGTCGATTGGCAAGCTGGGGGTGTGGATAGTCGACGGGGTCGTCGGCAACTTGAGGGTGGTCGCGACGTTGATCGATGGTGGTCAGAACGGAGGTGCACGTACACATGTGCATGTTTGTGTGTCTGTGTGTTGTGTAGTGACCAGGGAAGATGAGTTGCTCGGGTTCACGTGCGAATGGACGAAGGGTTGGCTCGAGTTTTAAATCCTGTAGATTATCATGGGCTCGGGTTGTTTGTTATTTAACCCAGGTTTAAAGTATAAGAAAGTTTGAACAAATTTTAAAAGCAAAGAAATTATACAAGTCCAAAGTTTTCAAACGAAGTAAATTTTAAAAACAAGTTTTTTATAGTATATTAAAAATGAATAAGTTTCAAAAGGGATACAAACCAAATTTCCAAAGTAAATTTATTAACAAGTTTTCAAAAAGTTTCAAAGATTTAAATTTAAAGTTTAATGTTTTTTAAAAAAAATTGGGTTTAGAATAATTATATATTAGGTAAAAATAATTAATTAAGGTGATCCTTAATTGTTTTCAAAAATAAAATGATGTAATTAAGTAATTAATTATGGAAAATGGTTTATCTTATTAATTAAGGTTCTAAGTAATTAAAGGATAATTACTTAATGAAATTAAATAAAGAATAATTAATTAATGTGATTAAATAATGAATAATTAGTTAATGTGATTAATTAAAGGTTAAATAATTAGTGTAAGTAATTAGGTTAATTACTTAATGTAATTAATTAAAGGATAATTACTTAATGAAATTAAATAAAGGATAATTACTTAATGAAATTAAATAAAGAATAATTAATTAATGTGATTAAGTAAAGAATAATTAATTAATGTGATTAATTAAAGGTTAAATAATTACTGTAAGTAATTAGGTTAATTACTTAATGTAATTAATTAAAGGATAATTACTTAATGAAATTAAATAAAGGATAATTACTTAATAAAATTAAATAAAGAATAATTAATTAATGTGATTAAATAAAGAATAATTAATTAATGTGATTAATTAAAGGTTAAACAATAGTGTAAGTAATTAGGTTAATTAGTTAATGTAATTAATTAAAGGATAATTACTTAATGTGATTAAATAAAGAATAATTACTTAATGTGATTAAATAAAGAATAATTAATTAATGTGATTAAATAAAGAATAATTAATTAATGTGAGTAATTAAAGGTTAAATAATTAGTGTAAGTAATTAGGTTAATTACTTAATGTAATTAATTAAAGGATAATTACTTAATGTAATTAATTAAAGGATAATTACATGATGTAATTAATTAAGGATCATTAATTAATGTAATTAATTATAGTATAATTAATTAATGTAAGTAACTAAAGGTTAATTAATTAATGTAAATAAATAAGGGATGATTAATTAATTTCATTTATTAATTAAGATACATGAGTTATAATTAATTAAGGTTAATTAAGCAGGATTTAAAACTAATTAAAGTAATTAATTTAATTTATTTGGAGATTAAATTAAATTAATTAGGAATTGTACAATTAATTAATCTTGCTTATGGATGATTCAATTGTATTGAATGCTTGGATTGATTAATATCTCTAATATGTTAATCTGTTATATTCTGTGATATGCAATGCTTTGGATTGAACTGTTGATGAATGTGAATCATTTATTTGAATAAGTTATATGTGATGAATTGTTGTGTGAATATGATGTTCTGAATTTAAATTAAATTGTTTAACTTAAACAATTTGGACTTAAAAGACGGCGTTTGGATTTCGATGAGACCAGGATCAGATTTCCAAATGGATATCCGAAAACCACATCGATCCAAATTAAATGATAGGTCGTGAAATCTTAAGTGAAGATCGAGAATGAAGATTCAGAGTGCAAGGGCTATTTGTCGTTAACTCTAAGTGTGATTCCAAAACGAGTGTAACGAAGATAGTGCCTTCGGTTTCGTTCGAACCCGGAACGGACTTGTATGGATGAATGCTATCAAACCATCGTCATTGGAGGACGGCGAGCATTCCAAGATATGTGTGCTATAAAGGTAATCGTAGCCTCAAGCCTCATCAACCGGGAATGGCTAAAACAGGGGAGGTGCACATAAGGCTAAGTGGGTAGCATCCAAGTAGGATAAGATTTTCCCCTGTCTAGAGTCCCTTTTTATTCGGCTTAGTGGGCGGTTGGTCACGCCAACTGCGGGGTTGTCTTATCGGACTATCCAATAAGGGGTAGTTCCGGTTTGGTGTTGCAGGGGATCAGGGTGGATCCTCGGTACGGTGATCTAGACCACGTACTGTGACGGGCGGTACCTTAGTAGCCCTGCCATTGTATGAAATCCAATCTCCAATAAGTGCCCGTACGGTTTTGATTGTGCCCAACTATGTTGGAACGTGAGATGTAAGCATTCCAGCTATTTCCTATTTTATATTAAAAACTATAGACACTATTGTAATATAACTGGATTTCCTATCAAATATTTTGGTTATCGTAAGGGAAAAACTTGTCCGTGTTTATGTGCGGTGAGTCTTACGAGATACCTTTTATTTCAAAAGTTTTTCAAGTTAAACAACTTAACCGTTTACTCACACCAGACCCATGTCTGACCCGTAGTTTATTTTCTGTTTTCTTAAACTCTTGGGTACTCAAATTTTTATGTGTAGCCAAGTGATTCAGGTATCTTTGACGTATTTTGGAGGAAGGCTTGGAGCAAGAGGCTTCTGCGTATCTAGCTATATATATTCCTATATGTAGTTGAGATTTTATTGATAGTAGTCTGGGACCAGGTTATTACAACTGTCCAGTTTGTTTGTGAATGATTGTACTCTGATATATTGTATGTAAATTGACATTTAAAGCTTCTTGTATAAATGATGTTATTTGATATTATATTTGTTCCGCTGCGATTGTGAGATTCTGTGCTTTTGTTTTTCTGTTTCTTCTTCTACCTCTTTTTCTTCTTAACCCTAACAGTCTGGGATTTCCGGCACTCGATTTCTCGACACTCTATACAGTGAACGTATTAGTGTCGATTTTCGGGGTCGAAAATCCCGGGTCGTTACATTATCCTTATAAAGAAAGTGAGCATGTGAAAACTCTTTGTAAATGGATAACATAAAATCATTCTAGCACATATTATCGGTTATATCTTTTCTTAGGCTTAGCTATTGAGTTATGTAGTAGGTTTTATGAGAGATTTTAGGAGGAGCTGTTTTCAGGGTAAACGAAAATACTGGTTTTTGACAAGTTTCTATGAAGTTTATTTACAAAACTAAAATTAGTTATACATCCTTAGCATAAGTATAGCTCAAAAGACATTACAAAAACATTACAAAAATAAAAAGAATTAACAAAAAAGCTTAATACAAGCTAAATTCTAGATTATATTTCCAAATATACTTTTTCCTCATGCTTAATAGTACTCAACCAGAAAAAAAATCAAATTTCACTTTCTTATACAAAAAAATTAAAAAATAAAATATAGTGAACATGTAAAAAAAATCATATCGTTTGTTATCTGTATGAAAAATCCTATAAGAAGACAAAAGAAAAAAGAATTCAGGGGTAGAAAGGATATTTCATCCATATTTTTTTGTTTTATTTCCCAACCAATCATTGTTAACATGTGCTCAATGAGAACATGTTAACTTTTCATAGTATATATAAATATAATGTATATGCGCATGCGTTTGCACGCTCGCATGTGTGCGTGTGTATACACTCACAAATACATGAGTGTAGTTGAGATATGTGGAAAAATTAAATATATAAAACATTTAACATATGAACCTAAATAAAATAGGCAGATTATATTTATACACCGTAGATTACTGTACATACACCGAATTTTTTTCTAAAATCACATACATCACTTTTTACTTAGTATACACCATATATATTACAAAACTATCCTCGTTAGAACAAAATAAAGCATTTATCTCATTTTACTAACTCTCTCTCATGCATTAATCAAACTAAGGAACCCTAATTACAAAATTCTCCAAATTCACTTCTTCAAATTTCAAATTCATATACTTTAAATGTAATTTAAAAATTTTAAAAATTTAGTTATTTATATATAGCAATTTGAAATTATTTTTTGAATATTAAAATGTTAAACTATTTAATTTAATGTTAAATTTAAACTTGATTTGATTTAAATAAAAGATTGAAGAATTTCGTACTCTGGATAATGTTAATTTTAGTAGTTAATTTTAAATATTAACTTTTATCTTTAATGAAAGGAAAAATGTTAAAATTGACTAAGCATAAATATTACTTGAATCGGTATGAATATACCTTAATATCCTAAAGAAATTTAAATTTAATCCAATTAGTATGTATTATGATTTTAGTTACTTTATGAAAGAAATATTATTGGGTATACCAATGCAGACAAAGAGGAATTGTACACCATTTTCATTCTTTAATATTGATTTTTTTAATAAGAGCATTTTGGCCTAAAGGTTTATTTAAAATTTTATGGTGTAAGTAAAGCAATTTACGGCGTATGAATAGAATTTGCCAATAAAATATTAAATAAATACGAATTTCAAAGTCAATGAGATATGGATTAGAGGTGTAAAAAATTATGAGGATAAAACTAGAACAAATATAAGAAACTCCAAAAACCTACAATTTAAGAGAAAAGGTAATACAATCAAAATTATACTATATATTGGTCATATAACCAGTCACGACCGATGGGTATAATAACTCAAGATCAAGAATTACTCAATACATAAAGAACCAAGCCAGCTAAATACGATCAAAAATGATTAAAAGAAAATTTAGGAGTAAAGCCCTCATAAGTGCAAAAATTACTACATAGAAGATAGTGAGACTCCAAAGTACAATAAAAAAATCTAGTTTAATTTTTAAACATATTAAAACATGGGTAATAATTATATTAACTTATATAAGATAGAACAAATTATATGTTATAATTAGATTTATGTTTCCTACTTGGATAGTGATCCACGTAACAGAAATGCACAAACGTGTTAAATAACATAAATAACATCTTAATAGTTTAAGGAAAAGAGTGACCATTACAAAAAAATTTGTGTATTAAAGAATTAAATGTATTTACAACGATGATTCAAGTAATAATACACTTATAACAACTTGGAATTCTATCATCTCTAGTTTGTGTGATCCGCTAATTTTTAGAAGCAAAAATTTGACTTTCTGGAATTTTCTTATAAAATATGAACTTTTAAAACGGTTCATTTTCAAATAATTGAAAAGGATGAAAAATAATTTTTGAAAATGGTTTTAAAATGGAAATAAGAATTTTGGAGTTTTCTTTTGTAGAGAAATATTTTGTAAGCCGTAAAATTTGGTTAACAGTTGATTCCAGAAATTTATTCAAATAAAATATTTTAAACGGACTTTTGTGTAAAAAAAAATTGAACTTCATTTGATACCTACAAGAATATGCAGTTAGCAAGGATTGAACCATCGACCTTACACGTTAACCCCGTTGGACCCGAGTACTTTTCCATATTAGTGATGGACGCTTGCAGCTTCAGGAGATGAGCTGGATGCCTTCAAGATTTGATGTATTTTATTTTTTTCTATATTTCTAGTTTTATATTTATCAGCATTTGTGAGGATAGACTGTTATAACTATCCAGGCTGACGATAGGTTAGACTCTAATTATTGTATGAATATTAAAGTTTTCTTTTGTAAAGATCAACTAGATATTATATATTATTCGTCACGATGTGAGATTCTGTTTTGTCTTTTCTTTTCTTTCACCCCAACATTCTGCCTTTCTAGGACCCGAATGCTTGGCATGTGAATACCGTGGATGTATTAGTATCGACTTTTGAGGATCGAAAAGGCGGGTCATCACACACCTCCTAAGCATGACACATCATTATTCAGGCAAATATATAAACGGTTCAAAATTGTTACATATCAAGTGACCAAAGATCAAGAACTACGATAAATAGGGGTCTATCCCCATATAAGAATGGGCCTTTTCCCAAACTCTTCAATCTTCATAGCTCATTTTGAAACTCAAATAGGACATCAATGTTTGTTTAGGTCAAATTTTAGCCAATAATTTTAAAAAGGTTCTAATTTTTTAAAGGATAAAACATTCAACTATTTGCATACTTGACGTTATGACTACTCTTCAAGCTTTCGTAGTTTAATACTTGAACCCCTACATGAGAAGTTAAATAAAAAAAATTTGTTGAACTACACATACACACATATGTAAAGTTCAATGGCATCTATCTTTTATAAAATCTCATTTTATAGCCAAATATTTCTATTTAATTATTAATATTATGATGCTCATGCGAACAAATGGAAATAACCAGATTCGTATCAATCAATTTAGGAATTTCATTTGTGTATCAACTTTTGTTTTGAAATTTTTCAAGTAACCTAGCCCAAGAGTATATTGACTAGGACCTAGTATACTAATTGGCAAAGGAAGAACTAGGGGCTCTGGTTATTATATTATTTGGCTGGCAAGATCTAAACGAAAGTGGCAAAAGAGAGAAACGATAAAATCGTCTTTCTGTGCAAAAAGATTTAGGTCAAAAGTGAATTTTTGTGAATGTGTTTTATGTATTAACAAGATCATCTACGCAAAATTTTGAACCATTTGTAAATATTTAACCCTGTCACAATTACTTTTTAAATTGACTGTTCAAATAAATGTTTTCTGATGATACATATTAGTTTGCAATTTTGAAATGGTTCGGATCTTAAATACACGATCTTGTTAACACATAGAACACATCTACCGAAATTCACTCCGATCTGAAATTCTTTTAAAAAGAAAAAGGGATTGATGAAGGATGAATAAGACGAGGTACCTTGATCCCTTACACACACATATAGAGAGAAAGACTTTGGGTACGTTTGCGGACAAATTTGATTAGAGGTTAGAGTTTGTGGCGTTCAGGGGCAAAACTTTGATTAAGGGTTGGTTAGAGGTTGCATAGGAAGTAATGTAAAAGTAATTTAATTTTCATTTTGTAACAAATAATTAATAATAGTTATCAATGATTAATTTTAAATAATTAAATATTTAGTATTTAATATTAATATTTAGTAATTAGTAAGTAATATTTAATATCTAACAAATAAGTTAATATTTCAAAATTATTAATGCAAATTTAAATTTAAATTCCACTTAAAAGTCAACTACAAATTCAAATTACTACAGATTCAAACACTTCAAATTCAAGTACAAATAAAATTTCAACTATAAATTTAATGACGTCCTCGCAATACCCTTAGCTCTATTTTGATCCACTCACGTGCTACATCATCAAAATCCAGTGTTTCCATACCTCTTTGGAAATTCTTATCGAGAGATAATTTTGTAATCTAGTAATGTATAGTGACCCAACTTCATGCACCATTCGCAACATGTCAGAGCTTCAGCAAATTTACGGTATGTTTGTTGTGAAGCTTCACTATCCATAGAAGAACTTGACGACTGAAGCATGTACTTATTTCCATCATTTCCACCATTTTTTGGACATCTTTATTAAACATAAGCTTTGAGCATCTTCCACTAGAACCAATAGTAAAATAAGCAATGGTAGAACGACGTACTGAAGAAGGATTATCCACATCAACATCATCGACGTTGAGATCTGGTTGAGAAAATTCGTTTGGTTGGAGGGGAGTTGAAAGGGCTGGGAGCTCAAAGGACCTTTACATTCTAGAGGTATGGGCTCCTCTTCCTAAATGTATTCCGGAGTAGATTTGATAAAATCAGTTTGTCTTCCTCCTCAGTTTTAGTAGCAAGCAAATCAACCTGAATGGAGAGCGTGATAAGTTTTTGGTTATTTTTGAATATTTGCTTCAAATATTCCAGACCTGGTGTACTATCATCTGTCCATTTCAAAACTATACTGCCAATGTCCTAAAATAACAAATGGATTTTTAAACAGCCAGTAGGTTAAGTGGATGGTAAATTAGCAAAAATTATACGGATAAAAGTGAACCTTGACTTGTTTTTTCCACAATTCATCTTCGCCAGTAACAGTGTTTCTTTAACTATATCAGGTTGCTCTAGTTTTGTTTCATAACTTCCCATACTTAAGAGGTCTTTGTAGTTGCTGTCGTGATGGGTTTTAGCAACCGTTACATCTAACAATTGAGAAGTTTTTTATACGAGTCAAATCAATCGGCAATCTTCTGATAAACTCTTGCTTTAGCCTTCTTCGGATTTGATGCAAATTCTTCCTAATATATTTTTTGTGCAAACAAAATGGATAGTTTTCCATTCTAGTAAAACATTTCTTTTTATTCGAACTAGCTACAGTGGAAATCATTGTTAAATAATTGTTAAGGAGAAAAAAGTAGAATAGAAAGCGTGAGGAAATGTGGAGTTGGAATCCAGATTTATAGAGGAAAAGAGAATCTAAGAAATTACATTTGATATATGATTAGTTACATCGAATGTAACTAATACGTTCGCTCCTCACGCTCCATTTTAGAGCGGACAACACTTTTCATATAAACACTGACAAATAGTTGTAACGACCCGGAAATTCAAACATTTTGTCTTCGAATATTGAAACGTTTTAAAATATAATTAAGTGTTATAAATATGATTTTATAACCATGTTTGACATCACTTAATTTATAGATTGTGATAATAAACTTGTTTTTGAAATTTTTTTAGAAAAATATATTCTTCGAAGAAAAATAAAAAATGTGATCTAAAATCTGTTTATCAGCAAACAGTTTTTCGATCGATAGAAGTTGTTTGAACTCTTGTACAATTGTCTAATGATAAAATGAACACATTAGAAACTAATTAACACACACACTCCTTAATATAGCTTGGAATGTTCTAGAAGTTTGCATATGGATAAAGATATTATCATGAGAGGGGTATAATGGTAATTAGCATAAAGGAGAAGTGATAAGAGGTGAAGCTTCCATGGCATGGTGAGGGAGGGTGAATGCAAGCTTAAAGAGAACCATTCTTATGCTTATACAAGGAGAGGCATACCTTAGAGTATAATCACAAATTCAAAGCTAAAGTTATAATAAAAACAATGGCTTCTTCTCCTTCTTCATCTCTTATGTAAAGAAAATTATTGCAAATCAATTCCAAATACACTCAAACTTGGAGTAGAGCCTTGGGATAATATTACAGCACCTTCCACCATGTTAAATATTGAAGAAGCAAAGCCATGCACTCCTTAGGAGTATAGGCCATGAGCTATTTGGGTGGTTTGGAGGCAAGGAAAGAGAAGGAGGGAAAGGAGGTTGCTAGCTTGGCTTAGGACTTGGGTTCTTTGTCTTGGTTGTTGTTGGGTTAGAAGTGAGTTAACACCTCACGTTGAATGAAAATATAACACATATATGTTTTTGTTTGATTGTATTTATGTTAATTTGAATTGTTGTTAACTTATATTAAGACATTAGTTTGGATTCTTACTTGGAAACTAAGTGACATATGTGATCCACGTATATAGACTTGAGCGAAATTGGAATGGGCGTGGAATAGACTTGAGTGGAATTGTATGACATATGATTAGACCTTGAACAAAGCATATAGGTTATAGATAGACTTTGGTTTAGATTGGACTCGGATTTGGAATTGCACTTATAGCGATAGTTGTTATAGATGCAGTTGTGAATTGCCCTGTTTTTGGCAATTGCTGTGGAATTTTGTAGAGAGATCCTTAGGGGTTTCTCACCATATGTATAATGTTTTATATGTATGTTTGTTGCTATTAAAGGCTTATATAGTAAAAGGTTAGGTAACATCTTGAAAAGTGGCCAAAATTTCACTTGAGAAAAATTGTCTCGTTTAGCCTTGATTTTGGACTTTAAAAGTTTTGAAAAGATATTTAAATTTAAGTATTTTGTTTCATTCTTTTATAAGTGTTTAATAAATAATTCTAGAGCATTTTAAAAGTGATTTTAGATATGTATGAATTTATAAGAATTAGTGATGAATTTTTAAAGAAGAGATATTTTGTTAAAAACATGTTCTTTTATAGTTTTAAGGAAAATTGTAAAGTTGTTATTTTCAAGTAATATTTTAGATAAATGTTTTAAAACCTATTATAAGTATTTTCGATTATTTTAAAAGTATATACAAATGTTTTCGAAATGGGGTTAGAATTGCTTGGTGACTAAATGGTTAATTATTTAATTTCTTGTTTGAAAAGTAATTGACTACACTTAACACTAAAAGTCGACGAAGTAAGGCATATCTATTTGTGAGAGTTAAGATTGATGTCGAGTAGGGAATAAGTATTAGAGCCCTAACCTATCGGTTTCCCACTTGATTGAGGAATAGTAAGTCGTAAAATGTTAGAAACCTGTTAATCGTGTTGATTTCTTCTTCTTTATGGAAATCATTAATACTATACTTAACACTAAAAGCCGATGATGTAGACTTATTTATTTGTGAGATTCAAGAATGAAGTGTCTAGGCAAGGCTTTGATGCAACTAGTGCTCTAACTTACCAGGCTTCACTTTTGGATGAGGAATAGTTAAGTTGGAATGTTGGAAACGAGTTAAGCGTATGAATCGCGATTTGTATAAGCAATTGTTTTGCCTAGACAATTGATTAGTAGATTATCGAACTTGACCAAATATTGACTTAAGAAGTTATCGAAAGGCTTCATGATTTCATACCAATAAGAACCCTTGGGAAGGAGTATAGGTACGAAACGGCTCTAGATTTTGCTTATGAGAGAATCGGAATTGAGTTACAAAGGAATTCATCGATTGGTTTTGGAGAGTCCGATATGCGGGAAGAGTGTACTTATATGAGATGATTCAAACCTGTAATCACTTCAAAACCATATACGTGATCTATGTTTTGGAAGTAGTTGTAAAGTGGAATGTTATAGAGTTAAACTATCTATCCTAAGATTAAGTCCAAGGGAAAGGCCAGCATTAATATTTCAAACGATTTTATCGTGAGGGACTGTCTATCTTGCGCAGTATTCCAAGGAGAGGGCGGTGTTAGCATTCATCAAAGGACTTATGTAAGGAACCTATGCAGAGGTTCGAGATCTGTTCAAGGTGTTTAAATTCATGTATTGATTTGTGATCTGTTTAGGATGAAGGAATCCGATTAGGGATTCGTGTGCTGCTCGAGTGATGAAGATTTGTGTGAGAGATGCTGAATGTAGCCTCGACATCGGGAATGACTAAAATCAGAGTAGGATGCACAATCTCGGGGTTAGCTTACCCATGAGGCTATGCGGTTAAAGCCCCACAAAATCCCTGCTATAACCCATATTGCTCTTCAACCGTTATGCGTTTTCAATATAGCTCTACTACACAGTAGATCCGCTTTAAGCCCTGCTATTTTCAACTATACCAGCTAAATCAAGGTTTTTTAGCACTCGATTTAGCAAAATTATTATAAAAAGGTTGATTTAACCAGTTTTCTTTTGATTCAAATCAATAAAGTTAGGGTAAAGATGTAATTTTAAGGCATAAGTGCTCAATATAAGTTAGAAATATATTGTAGTCGCTAAATCTGGATTACGTAAATCATGATATTCTTCGGTTTTGTTATAAAAGATTAAAAAATTATCTCCTTTTCCTATACAAATGAAGTAAGAATGAGAATAAATTAACTTTAAATATTTGGTTTTCTTTTTAATGAAGATTTTTGCACCTCCGCTATTTACTGTTATATCTCCGCTTCATCCCCATTATAACTTTTTGAACTTCCACCGCTAAGCACTTTAACTACATAGCCATGAGGGTATATCACTCCAGATCTAGAGTATGATATCAATTATTAGACCCGGGAGTTTGTTATACTTGGTTTCACGCAGTTCACAGTTGAGCCGGTTGTGTTTACCATAAAGTATATCCTATCTAGAGATATACGATACTCGGAAAGAAGTTATTGATCCTTATCATGGAGATCCACTTCAGTTTACTAGGGCTTCTCTATGGAAAACAATTCATATATGAATGAGCCTTAGCGATATTGATTGTATACTATTACAGTTGTGGCTTTCATACGGCAACTATTTGATATGATTTATATGTTATACACTAGACATTATTTATTATATCATAATATTAAACTTAATAAATGGTTGGTTTCTTTTAAGGGGAAAACTTTTACGGGAATCCATACGGTCTCAATTGTTATTATTACATGTTGCATGTATCTTGAGTTTTCTCATGCTGGTTTACCAGACTGATCCGGGTGTTATTTTCTTATAATGCGCAGGCCAGCCCCATGTATATTTCCAGATTTAGCTACAAACGTTTAGGAGCTTATGGAGAAAAGCTGGATGATTATCTTCCATAGTATTCTTATTTCAACTACAGTACTTTATTGTATATATCAGCATTGTGAGGACAGGCAGTCATAACTATCCAGGTTGATGATAGTACTTAGGCTTTAGTAACTTGGAAATTTCTGTATTTAGAGTAACCCTTTGTACTATTCCTTTGATATAATATACTACCATTCTTTTGTGAGATTCTAAGTTGTGTTCTTCCTTTCCTATTCTATTCTTCTTTTATTTTATTTTACCTTAACTTTCTGTCTTTTCAGGCACTTGGGTGCTCGGCACATGAATACCATGGATGTATTTAGTGCCGACATTCGAGGGTTGAAATGTCGAGTCGTTACATTTGGTATCAAAGCCAGATTGAGCGAACACCTTGGCTTTGTTTGTGTATGGCTTATTAGAGATAGGGTAAACGACACCCTAGAATGAGTCAAGTGTATAATACATATAAGAGTGTATTTGTATTTTGAAAATTAGATCTTAAAATTATTCTTTAGGAATATCTCTTTTTTAGGAATCCTTTTTTTGAAATAACTATATTCTTTCATGTCCTAAAAGAGGTTTTGCTTTGATTAGGAAGTAAGAACTATGAGTACTAGAGCCATCTATGCTCGAGGAGGTAGAGGTAAAGGTAGTAATGTCTCAAATAGATGGAATCGAGCACCAATGAATGTTGCTCCAATTACGGAACCAGGGTTGAATGTCGTAGAAGAGGTCGCACAAATCAGGCCTCAGATGAGTTTTGTTTTGCTTTGCCGTGATTATGGGAGGTTGGAAAGTAAGAGGTTTGGTGGTACGGAGGCTATTATAGAAATCCAGTCTTGGCTTAGACTGTGCGATCCGATATTTGGAGATATGGAGCTAGATGATGCAATGAAGCGTAGATTGGCATCATGACATCTGACAGATGCAGCCAATTATTGATGTAGTTCTATTACAATTGATGTCCAAGAGAATGACTTCTCTATGGCCCAATTTAAAGATGTGTTTGAGATGAAGTTTATTCCTAAAGCCAGAAAGAATTTTTATTTACGAACTTCTTGGATCTGAAGGATGGGACCATGAGCATGATGAAGTATGAGAACCGGTTCATTGCATTGTCTTGGTTCGGGATATGATTGGTTGACACACCACTAAAGAAAAACGAGATGTTCATTGCAGTTATGCACCCTGAGTTCTAGCGGGATATGACTAACCACACCATAGGATGTTTTGTTGGTTTTGTGAATATGACTTTTAGGTTTGAGATCTTAACCCCGAAGTCATCTATTTCTACACCAGTTGGGGATAACAAGCGTAAGTTTCAGTTGCTAAAGAATAGGTCCACCCTCGTCTACTATAAGGGAAGAAGGATCATTTTTCTAATAAGTTTAGGTATAGGGAGAAGGACAAGGGGTGAAGGCGCTACTATTGGAGGCACCGATTGCTAAGGCACCAAAGCTTGGTGCACAGCTTGCACCGATGGGTTGTTATAATTTCCATCAGCCTAGTCATATTGCCAGAGATGGTCTTATGCTTAGGAAAGAGGAGTGGCCTAGGGTCTTTGCTATTTCTGCAGTGGAGAAAGGGAACCAGGTTCTTGAGGGTATACTATCTTTTTATAGTTTACCTATTCGTATTTGGTTTGATATTAGTGCTTCTTATATTTTAATATTCCATAACCTTAATTGTTTAGTCATGGCTTAGGATATTGAGTATTGTTTGTTTTTGATTTGTGCTCAACCAGTTTATAAGCAGTTTTACCTTTCCACATCATGGGTTGGGTAGACATTAATTATAGGTACATTGAAATGAACACCTTATGACTTAAGTTTCGCGGTTTCACTATAAAACGTTCGGTGATGATGTTGGGTTAGAAGTTAAAATTTAGTGAAAGATGTTTAATATAATTTAGAAGGAAAGAGAGAATATTTTGGAAATAAATATTTGCGAATATATTTGTATAAGAAAGTAATTTTATATAAGTATGGTTTATAAAATGTGATTTATAAATAAAAAGGATTTAAACTAGGAATTTGAGAACTTAAATCCAGTGTCTTTGAAAATGTTTTTCAAGATTTTGGAGGAAATAATATTAGTATTATTTGAAAGTAAATATTTATGAAATTAAGATCATGATACTTAGTATTATTATACGAGGTATTTGATACCGTTTTGGAGTGATTTTTGTTAAATACCAAAAGTATGGTCTGGATGTACCGAACTTACTTCTATCGCTTGAAAATAATATCGGTGATGGTTATAACATCATCGACGTTCATTGTTAGGTTCCTAAGTGTGGGATGCTACAAAGTTGTTTTGATAAAACCTATTTTGATTTAAATCCCAAAAGTATGATTTGATATACAAAAGTTATATGTATATATTTTTTCAAAATGGTTTGAAATAAAAACTAGTGTTTAGTTCTAAAGTTGTCTTGTTAAGTTAATTCTTGGACACCTGTAACATATGCATTAGGAGAGTATGATAGGTGCATCATAATATGATATGTTGTTTGATAGTTTTCATTCGCTAAAATAAAATGAAATTTGTGGCGATTTTGGATAGTCGGGAACTTTCGAGTTGTTATTGAATTTGTATTTTAGTGTTTTTGAAAATATAAAGTTGAGTTCATATAACACTTGAATTGAAGAGATAGCACATTAAAATAAGTTTTAAATTTTTAATCATACTTGTTACAAATTTGATGTTTTGGTATATACTCGTAGGACGTAGTGGAGTATTATACGAGTATGAACTTAAGTTATAAAATATGGATAAACTTGAAGTTATGATTTATGAAATGATGCATAAATGATTTAGTATTGAATGACATACTAGCTGTATAAATGAATATGATTAAAATGGATTTAGTGTAGTTAAGAAACCAATAGGATAAATATGTAATTTGTATGTAAATCGTTTTATTCGCATGACTGTTCTTGATCCAGTATTCGAGTGCGTGCTTACACCGGTTGAACAAGGATTTTTCACTCGATTCTTGATGGCGAACACTTAATACAGGTTCTTGATACGATCCCGATGTTTTCTATCATAGTATAAGACTATGCAAGAAGAACAGAGGCTTCTAATCAAGGAACCAAATCGGAGTCCGGACTAGAGCGGCCAAGTGATCTATACTAGTTAGGAAGTGAAATCTATGTGATCGAGCAAGTGTGTAGATTAGATTATTTATGGATAATATATGTACATCGTACGGGCTTTAGTACATTTGTAAGATGTGTTATGTTGGCTTATGAAGAGTTTAGGCAACGAATCTTCGATTCCTTATGAGGTAGCATGAATAATCATCTAAGTAAGAACTTAGAGCCGTAGAGCATAAGGTATGCTTGGTAAATTGTATATCATCCTTGGATGGTGGGAGAGTTTTGAACCTGAGCAAACAATGAGCATTGGTTGCTAGTAATTATGAATAATATTTGAGTATTTGTATGCATGTTCCTTTATTAAGATTAGAAGTGCCGAGGAGCGTGGATGCTCGGGGTGGTACTAAGAAGATGGAAGGCATTTTGAAGGAGATCCGTCTAGGGTTGCTTATAGACTAGGATTCCTTCTTATCTTAGTATCGTATATCTTTTGTAGTGTACTCATCGATTGAGGTGGAGTCAGTTAGTATGCATTTAAGTTTGCAGTTTAGTTTGTACATAGTTTCAGTAGTACTATATATATATGTATGTATTTATGTATATATGTATGTATGTATCTTGTTTCGTCTATCTCCTTTGATTTTCATTCTTATTTGAATTTCGAGTATGAAATGTTCTGAGTAGGGGAGAATGTAACAAACTAGAAATTCGAACACTTCGTTTTTAAATATCAAAATGTTTTTAAATATAATTAGGTGTTATAAATATGATTTTATAACCATTTTTGACATCATTTAATTAATATATAATAATAAGAAACTTGTTTTTTAAATTTGTTTACAGAAATATATTCTTTGAAGAAAAATCGATAATGTGACCGAAAATCGGTTTATCAGTAAACAGCTTTTCGGTCGAAATAAGTCGTTCAAACTCTTGTGTGCTTGTCTAATGATCAAATGAACACATTATAAACTAATTAACACACACACCTCTTCATAAATCTTGGAACGTACTAGAAGCTTCCATATGGATAAGAGATATTATCATGAGAGGGGTATAATGGTAATTAGCATAAAGGAGAAATGATGTTTAGGAGAAGTGATGTAAGGTGAAGCTTCCATGTTATGGTGGGGGATGAATGAAAGCTTAAAGAGCACCATTCTTATGCTTATATAAGGAGAGGCATACCATAGAGTATAATCACAAATTCAAAGCTAAAGTTATCATAAAATCAATGGCTTCTTCTCCTTCTTCATCTCTTATATTCTAAAGAAAATTATTGTAAATCAATTCCAAATCCACTCAGACTTGGATTAGAGCCTTGGGATAATATTACAGCACCTTCCACCATATTAAATGTTGAAGAAGCAAAGCCAAGCACTCCCTAGAAGGATAGACCGTGAGCTATTTAGGTGGTTTGGAGACGAGGCAAGGAAAGAAAATAAGGGAAAAGGTTTGGACTTGGGTTCTTGGATCTAGGTTGTTGGGTTAAAGGTGAGTTAACACCTCACTTTGAATGAAAATATAGAAAATATATTTTTGTGTTTGATTGTGTTTATGTTGTTTGAATTGTTGTTAACTTATGTTAAAACATTGGTTTGGATTCTAAGTAAGTGACATATATGATCCACGTATATGGACTTGAACGAAGTTGGAATGGACTTTAATGGACTTGTATGACATATGACTAGACCTTGAACAAAGCACCTAGGTTATATATGGAATTTGGTTTAGATTGGACTCGAATTTGAAAGTGCACTTATAGCGATAGTCGCTATAGATGCAGTTGTGAATTGCCTTGTTTTTGGTAATTGCTATGAAACTTTGTAGAAAGATCCTTAGAGGTTTCTTGCCATATTTATAATGTTTTATATCTATGTTTGTTGCTATTAAAAGCTTGGATAGTAAAAAAATTAAGTATCATCTCGAAAAGTGGCCAAAACTTCATTTGTACAAAACTGCCCCGTTTAGCCTTAATTTTGGACTTTACAAGGTTTGAAAAGATATTTAAGTATTTTATTTTAGTCTTTTTACAAGTGTTTACTAATTATTTTTAGATCATTTTAAAAGTGGTTTGAGATTTGTATGAATTTTCATGAATTAGTTAGGAATTTTTAAAGAAGAGATATTTTGTTAGAAACATGATCTTTCAAATTTTAAGGAAAATTGTAAAGTTGTTATTTTCATGTAATATTTTGGATAAATGTTTTAAAACCTATTATAAGTATTTTTCAAGAAGTTTAAAATTATATACAAATGTTTTTGAAAAGGGGTTAGAATTGCTTGGTGGATAAACAGTTAATTATTTAATTACTTGTTTGAAAATTAGTTAACTATGCTTAACACTAAAAGCCGATGAAGTAAGACTTATTTATTTGTGAGAATTAAGATTGATGTTGAGTGGGGACAGAGCAATAGAGCTCTAACCTACCAGTTTTCTTCTTGACCGAGGAATAGTAAGTCAAAAAAGGTCAAAAATGTTTAATTGTGTTGATTTATTCTTGTTTATAGAAATCATTAATATTATACTTAACACTAAAAGCCGATGAAGTAGACTTATCTATTTGTGAGATTCAAGAATGATGTATCCAGATAAGGCTTTGATGCAACCAGTGCTCTAACTTACCTAACTTCATTGTTGTATGAGGAATAGTTAAGTTGGAATGTTTGAAACGAGTTAAGTGTACGGACAGCGATTTGTATAAGCAATTGTTTTGCCTAGATAATCGATTAGTCAATTGTCGAACTTAACCAAATATTAACTTAAGAAGTTATCGAAAGGCTTCGTGATTTCATACCAATAAGAACCCCCAGGGAGGAGTATTGGTATGAAACATCTCTAGCTTTCGCTTACTTCTGAGAGAACTGAAACTGGGTTAACTGAAAATTCATCGATTGGTTTTGGAGAGTCCAGTAAGTGGAAGAGTGTACTTATATGAGATGATTCAAACTAGTAATCACTTCAAAACAATATATGCGATCTATGATCTAGAAGCGGTTGTGAAGTGGAATGTTACAGAGTCAAACTGTCTTTCCTGAGGTTAAGCCCAAGGGAAAGGTCGACATTAACATTTCGGACGATGTCATCCCGAGGGACTGTCTATCTTAAGGATTATTCCAAGAGAGAGGTCAACGTCAGCATTCATCAAAGCACTTATGTGGGGAACCTATGTGGGTTTGAGATATGTTCAAGATGTTCGAATCCATGTAGTGATTCATGGTCTGCTCAAGATGAAGTAATCTAATTGAGTATTCGTGTGCTTCTCAAGCGATGAAGACTCGTGTGAGAGATGCCTAACATAGCCTCAACGTCGGGAATAACTAAAACTAGAGTAGGATGCATAATCTCGGTTTAGCTTACTCATGAGGGTATATCAACTCCAGGTCTAGAGTATGCTTTCGATTATTGGGCCCAGGAGTTTGTTATACTTGGTGCCACATAGTTCACCGTTCGGCCAGCTGTGTTAACCTTAAAGTATATCCTATCTAGAGATATACTATGCTCGAAAGAAAGTTTCTGATCCTTGTCATGGAGATCTGCTTCGGTTTACAGGGGGCATTTCCATGGAAAACAATCCATATACGAACATGACTTAGTTGTATTGATTGTATACCTATTATTGTTGTGGTGTTCACACAGCAGTTATTTGATATGATTTATGTGTTATACACTAGACATTATCTATCATATCATTATATTATACTTAATAAATGGTTGGTTTCTTCTTAGGGGAAAACTGTTATGAAAATCCGTATGGTTTCAACGGTTATTGTTACATGTTGCATGTATCTAGAGTTTTCTCATGCTGGTTTACTAAACTTATCCAGATGTTATTTTCTTATAATGCTCGGGTCTGCCCCGTATATGTTTCCAGATTTAGCTATGGATGCTTTGGAGCTTATTGAGAAGAGCTGGATGATTATCTTCTGTAGTATTCTTATTTCCACTGCACTAATGTATTGTATACATCACCATTGGTGCGCACAGGCAGTTATAACTGTCCATGCTGATGATAGTACTTAGGTTTTAGTAACTCTGAAATTTATGTATTTAGAGTAACCCTTTGTATTGTTCCTTTGATATTATATATTACCATTCCATTGTGAGATTCTGATGTTGTGTTCTTCCTTTCCTGTTCTATTCTTCTTTATTTGATTTTACCCTAACTTTTTGTCTTTCTAACACTTGGATGCTGCCACACGAATATCGTAAATATATTTAGTGTCGACATTCGAGGGTCAAAAAGTCAGGTCATTATAATAGTTAGGTTCGATTAACTCTCATGGACTTTTTCTTTAGCGTTTCTAATTTCCGTAAATGGACCTGTAGCGATTTACCTTTTCGACCCCTGAATGTCGACAATAATACATCCACAATATTCGTGTGTCGAGCACCCAAGTGTCGGAATCATGAAAAGTTAGGGTTAAAAAAAGAAGAAGAAATAGAACAAGAAAGAAGAGGACATAATATCAGAATCTCTCTAGAGGAACGGTAATATATAACATAAAAAGAACAATGCAAAGGGTTACTCCAATATAGAAATTTCGGAGTTACAAAACCAATGAACTATCATTAGCCTGGACAGTTATAACCGCCTGTCCTCACAATGCTGATACATCAAATAGTAATGCAGCAGATTTAAGATTACTACGGTAGGTGAAACATCCATATCATCTTCTTGAGATTTAAAGAAAATCAACAAAAACCTTCCTTTCTCAAACTACTCCAAAGAGCATGCGAGGAATTTAGGAAAAACAAAATCCAAGTGTCAAACATAAGTCTGGTATGAGAAACTCCAGAAATATACGACTAATATATAACGTACTTTTGAGACCGCATGGAATATCATAATGGTTATTCCCTCAAAAGAATCACCATCTAATAAGTACATAAGGTGATATGATAGATAATGTCTAGGGTGTAGAACATAAATATATAACGTAGAAAGAAATGGTTATACTCATTACATTCAACAACATATTAGAGGATACAATCAAACCAGATTGTGCATCCTACTCTATCTTTAGCCATTTCCAATATCTTGTCATGTTCAGCATCTTTCACATGAGTCTTCATCACTTGAACAGAACACAAATCCCAAATTGGATTCCCACTTCTCGAACTGATCTCGAAACCACACATTGATTCCAACACCTCGGGCAAATCCACTTTTAAGAGATAGAACATGTATCTCAGTCTTGAAGGGGTTTTCGATAAGTAAAACACTCGCCAATACTAGTCTCTTCAAGACTGAATCGATAAATTTGGTCATTCAATAATAATGAGAACGATCGTATATGGAAACGAAGACTCATATACTTATCACATTTTCGATATTTTCAACTTACACTATCCCTCGATCAAGAGTGAAGCCGGTAGACTAGAGCTCTATTGCTCATATCCCTACACCAACATCAGTCCTAATTCGCAAAGATAGACAAGCCTGCTTCATCGACTTTTAGTGCTAAGTATACGAATAAATGTTTTCGATAAACGAGTGAACATATAAAGCACGATCAAGTAATACAAAGCACGATCAAGTCACATAAGCGACTTCTAATCCCCTTTTTGTTTAATTAATCTTTTATAAATTAAAACCCCTCTTTATTATTCTTTTATCTAATAAAACATCGTTATCAATTTCTACTATTAATTTGTACCCCCTTCAATACTACAAAGAGTATTCATATACTTATCTCAAATGGTATAAGCATATTCATAAATCATTAACAAGATTTCTTATTTTAAACCTTTACTTTTTCTATACTTCAAAATGTATTCATATACTTATCTCAAATGGTAAGCATATTCAAATATCATTAACAAGATTTCTTACATTAAACCTTTGCTTTTTCAATACATTAAAAAGTATTCATATACTTTGCTAATCCAAAAAACGAATCAACACCCTAGATTGAGTGTGAAAGCACCAGCCCTGTTCTTACAGAGCAATAATATAGAAATTAAATATAAAAGAAGCAAAAATAGTAAAAAAAACTAGAAGGTTTTTATAGCGGTTCGGCTGTTAATGAAGCCTACGTCCACTTTATAACTTTCTATTAGCTTACTGCTGTTACAAGTTGAATTGGATTACAATATGATTGAACCTTCTAAGTTAGATCAAGTCACAAGTACGAGAGTTCACTGTAGAATCATAGCGAACCTCTAGATGACTATTTTGTTGGAGGAGAAGAGTGAAGAATAATCTCTTCATATTTCCAGCAGCTAGTCTAGAAGATCCTCTTTATGTTGCAAGTAGGATTGTATTTATAAGGGTTAGAGAGATATTAGGCTAGGTTGCTTTGCCAGAAGCCTACACTTGATGATACGAAGGTGCTCCAAGAATTTCATAGTGATCTAACTTAATATGATGGACCGCTAGCGATCCATAGGGCATGGATCGCTGGACTTCTTCCTTTAGGTTCCACTCCTTGTCTTATGTAGGTGCTCTTATGTAATTTCGTAGCTAGTTAACTTGTTTTGATGATGGTTCACACATGGGTTAGATTGTTCTACAACTTGAATTAGATGAATGCTCTCTTCTCGAACTAGGTTTCTTGGAACATCATGAAACTTGGCAAACATCCCTAGAAAAGATATTAGTCTGTGATGCAAGAGGTTTGAATGATCCATAAGGAGTCTCTATGGATCCCATAGTTAATTTGTGTGTGCTTCCTCTTGAGTCCTTCTTGGCATATTCTTCTGGTCCTTTTAGTCGATTCTTGAGTTGTTTTGACTTGGCCTAGATGTTCTAACTCTACTGAATTCTGCTGGGTTAAACTCAGTTAACATTTGTCTCCCAGTGTGCACCATCGTCGGAAACAAGATGTGCTCTGGAAGTAACTGTTTTGAGTTTCCATTTTGTGAAATTTAATTGATCGTGTTGAGGTTATCATGCGAATTTGGCTTTGGCTATTCGGTCGCTTGTTGAGTTTTTGATGGAATCGTCATCGCTCGTAAAAATAAATCAATTTCGATCCCACAATTTTCAAGATTCTTAAAAACAACATATAAATCATGCTTGGAAAAGTTGGAGAAGATTGGTTGCAACTCGATGGATAGCTAGCGATCCATAGACTTAGCAAATTCTCTAACCAATCTCCTATTTAGCTTTTCTTGAGCCGACCCTTCTCATCATCACGTGTTCTTCTTGTGACCCGAGCCATTCTTCATGCGACCCGAGCCAACCATGCCCAAACCCTAAATTAGCCTTTGTTGCTACCACCATTTATCTCCATCACCGGAGCCTTCTACCGCCGACCTAAACTACCTTCGCCATCACCTCGAGCCATGACCTAGTGCCAGAATTGTCGTTTGCTTGGATCGTTGCCGACCTTGGATCGCCATGAACTCAAAGTTGAACGCGTTTGGTTTTGATCTCAAGTTGGTGATGACGTGGATACCTTGTTGGTGGTGATTGCAAATGGGTTAGGGGCGATCGATGAGAATGGTGGATGAAGTGGGTTGACTACGATTTATTAGAGGTAGATAGTGGATTTGTGCCTTGCACTTGACGTATTTAACTATCTTCGTTCAATAAATCAAAATCAATTAGTGCATAGCCTCTATGGCTCCATCGAGGCAGTTTACTATGGACTTGATCATCCTGGATTAATTTACTATCGAACACTTGGTGTACCTGAGAATAGAACGAGCTTTCTGTGTCACTTTGGACAACGAATCCGTTATCAATCGTTGACCGATAATGGGTAAGTGTAGGAGGAATAACTTCAATGAATGGTATGAAAAGCATTTTCCTTTTTTTGCCGCAAGTGAACTATCTAAACAGGATAAAGTGTTCATAGTGTTAAGGACATCGAGCCCATCCCACATTGATAACACACTGAACTTTCCTCAGTCAAAGCTTGAGATCCGTCGAGGTGGCACACATTAACATCTTTTCGGAATTTATGCATTTCAACATATGGAAATTTCTAGTTAAAAATAGAGTTACCTGACCACGTTGGATACAAGTTATGTTATATAGAATGAAGTGTCTGTCATCCTGACATAAATCCAGTAAAGGAAGCCTGGCACTCTCGGAAGCAAAATCGAGATCAATTATGCCTTCATAAACGATTTCAGTAGTGCCTACATTTTCGGCACCACAGGCTCAATATGGTTAATTGGTGCCAATCGGTCCTGTCGTTGATTGAACTCCTTTGAACTTTAGAGTTTTACTTAACCCTCGGGAGAGAGCTTCTACTGTCATTTTTGTTAAAGTTCTGCATAATATTTGTTTACAGCATGGCATTTCAAATGATGATGTTCACTCTCCACTAAAAAATGAGTTTTCCACATGCCACCTTCGAGGTACACTGCCTGCAATCAGTACATGTGCTTGAATAGTGCAGTGCCCCCGTTCAATCATTTCTTGAGTGAGACCCTTCTGAATTTGGGAATAGCTCCATTTCAGATCCATCCCAACTGATATGCAATTTTGACTTGTCTTCATGCATTTTTTATGCGGACATTTAACCGTGCCCCCTTCTTCGACGAGTTGAGATATTTCCTCTCATTCAAGAAGGGAGATGAATATCCATCCCTTGTGATTATTGAGGCTCAAAGAAATTACAAAATCCTGCTGCAACTTCAATGTAACTTGTCCCAGTTCAAGACCCAATATTTCTTCGTTGGATGTCCTAGAGGATTTAATCGTCTTTGGAAGACAAGGGGTAAGTTTTCTCTTCACTCATCGAGATATTTTACGATGGTGCAGAGTTTTAATGGACTGAATGCTTCTTGCAATTATTCCGAAGCCAAATAAAGATCCATCACTTGATCCCATCTTGCATACTCTGAATGCCATATAAGCTAGAGAGAGGTCGGTCAAATTTTTTGCTAACGGATGAGAATTTGCATCATTACAGATTGTTGCAGCCTGGGAGATCTGTCGTCGCCATTGAAGTTCCATCCCATACTCGTTCCAGGATTCAAACACGCTCCACTTCTTCATCGCACGATTCCGAAGAGGGTGGTCTACCAAGAGGAGAAGTTCCACCCGGTAGATCAACTGAGGAAATTCGTAAAGGAAAAGGCGTTACGACCGAAACTAGTAGCCAATCAGGATGCCCTCGATCCTGGAGGAGGGGGAAGAGGAGTTCAAAAAGCCAGAAGTCAAGACTGTGGTGATCGTAGAAAAGGAGGAAGGTGAAATTGAGAGCTAGGGTGGCAATGATTCCTCCTCTAGCGATGTGGAATTTGATGCAAGTTCAAGTGAAGGAAATTTCGAATCATGTGATGCAACTCCGAGAATGAGTCCCATTCTCCTGGATTTGCATCCCCAAGAGATTATTGTTGAAGATGCTCCCGCAATGACCGAATGACTTCATGGTTCTCCACTTAAGGAAACCGATATCAACTTTGGGGACTTGAGCAACATTTACGTGGACATTGCAAAACCCATGAGGGTTGATTTTGAGTCGAGGGATTGTCTTCTTACTCTAGTCATGCTGTTTCTAGAGTTAATCTGACTCCCATTGTAGCCGCTTCCCGATCCGGTTTGTGAAGTCCTTTTAGGCCACCTACGACACGTTACATACTCCACTAGGGTCATGTACACTCATATATGCATTATTTGGGCTCATTTTCTGTCACTAAAGTTACTTCATTTTGTATATATTAGGTACTAGGAGAGGCCATAAACTTTATGAAGATTTTGAACAATTTACAGATGCAAAACGTGGGTCGAAACGGACTTCAAGCCACCATTAGCCCAAGAAACTAAGGAAGAATGGACAAGGAGAAAAGATCGGGAAGCTGAAGCTCGTCATTGGGTTGACAGGGACCAAATCAGAGTTTATATGGGTGGCTATGATAAGAGGAAGACTCTCGATGATCAGGAAGAGCTATCCAAAAAATCGAAAGTAGATTGTGATCCTTATCCTTTCGAGCACCATACGTCTGCCCTAGCTCCAATTTCTATCGGAATTGAGGTTCCGACTTCTACTGTTCAAGATGCTCCATCAACCAAGACTCCATCAACTCATGTTGTGCCTGCTTCTGGTTTTTCACATCCTTGCAGAAGGCCTGCTTATATTCTCCCATCTGGTCCACCTAAGCTTGAAACCGTGCTCCCCGGATGGCTCCTGAAAGGAGTTAAATTCGATTATGACCTGTGTCCAATTCGTAAGGATTCTTATATACCCCATCTCCAGGCGATTCAGAGCGACTTTTATCAAGCTGAAGGATGCGAGAAATTATGTAAGCAGCTAGCAGACACAAACCATAACAACTATCAAGAGATTCTTTCTTTCGAGTCAGAAAAGCATGATTACGAAAGGATGCTGACGGAATGTGATGCCAGAATTGATCAATTGACAAAAGAGAAAGATGTTGTCATTCGAGATAGTAAGAGCAATGCTAGTTTGTTGAAGGGATTGAAAGAGGCTCACGTAGAAATTGAGATCATGTTCAAAGAAGAATCCAATTAAGCCCATGCTGATGAAGTCAAACTGAAAAGGAGCTTGAAACTCGAGATGAGATCATTGAAGCTCAAAAGAGAATTATTGCCGGTCATGATGAAACTGTCGAACCTCATAAGAAGATAATTGCCGATTATGCAGGAATGGTGGAATCCTGATATAAGACCATCTCTAACCAGCCTCAAGTGATTGCTTCGCTTCGAGAAAAAGTTGCGCAACTTAATGCTGAAAAGACCAAAGTCAAAGTCGAGAAGGCCGCTATGACGGCGGACCACTTAAAGCTGCAAGATGCCTTCGAAAGAAAGATGGAGAAGATGAAGGACATCATCTTGAACTTCTATGTCAACTACTTGTTGCATCAAGGTAGCCTCTATTATTTGGGCCGTAAAGTACCTAATACTCTTACTGTGGTTTGAGAAGAAGTCTTGCCCCATTACCGAGAAGGCGGGGACGTGTACAGTGAACAAGAGTGGATGATGCCTATCTTAACGAAGAATCAATGAATGCTTGGGTAGTGGGCCAAGAGATTATTCGGGTTGAAAGTGAGCGAGAAGCTGCCGATGCTGCTACAACTACAGTTGCTAAAGCACTATCAAAGCCTTTAAGTTATAGGCCTGGCGAATCATCCAAGTAGCCTCATGATCAGACAGGAATCATTCCGGCTTCGGTCGGTGCTGCTTTGTTATCCACCCCTTCAGCAGCTATCTCCAAAGCCTTGGGTGGTCTTGAAACTTTGCCCAAGATTGTGCAACCAAAAGAAGGAAATGGTGGGGAGTATGAGGTTGAGAATCATGATCACACTTCCGATGCAGGTAACTTTCTTGTTTCTCCCGAGTTTGAGGATATCCAGCTCATGCCGCAAGAACAAGATGAGTTGAATGCTTTCCTTTTTGATTTTATAGGTCCGTTATTCTTGCCTGTCGAACTGCCAACTTCTCCAGTCCTAGGGTCTACTACTATTTCTACTGCTTGAACACTTGTTTTTGTAGCTGGTTTGATCACCACTCCTGTGTCTGGCTCATAACCAGGGCCGGAATTTGAGAAGATCGGTGCGTGCATGGCCCGGACGACCCCTCTATATCTTTAAAGGGCGATTTAGCAGCAGCTGACACTCGAGAGTAGACAGACCAAGTTAGTCAGTCAGGTAAAAATGAGCAGTAGATGGTGGTAGTTAAGAAGGAAAAATTGTAGAGAGAAATTCTTTGATGAGTTCCCACAAGTCCCGCAAGCGCAAGACCAACGTGGAGTCTTCTGAGGGGGCCGAAGAACAAGGAGGAGGCATGGGCACGGAGCCTATAATCGATATCACTGGCCGTGATATGACTCTTGGTGGGGATGCTGAGGGGAAGAAGAAACTTCAGACCAAAGGCGGGAAAGGAAGTGGTGGCAAGGAGCACTGACGGGCTCGACTAACAGTGGAGCTGGACTTTGTAACATTCTGATTTATTCAACATGTGCAAAGTTTGCACTTATTACTTTTGTTGTTGTAGCATTTGTACTTTTCTTTTTGTTGGCTCATATTGTATGGGTACAACCCCTACATTTTGACTTTGTACATAAAATTTTATAAGAAACAAAAAGATTAATGTTTCTACTATTATCTCTTCTATGTTCTTTCTTATTTATCACATACTTAGCTTGTTTTTATACCACTTATGTGTGTACATGACACGATTGCTTGTTACGCAAATTTTATACTTCACATTATCGTGCCGTGTTTTGTGGTCTACGGTGCCATCATTTCCATGATCTCATGCATTATGTACGCATTTTATCTAGTTTTATAACTAGATCCGTTATGATTGCCAAAATTCTTTGTTTGGAGAAATGGGACTATGGAGTAGTTTTACTTTCAACTAGATGTTGGTATGTGTGTTCTCCCTACTTTACAGGGTTGTTTTCTCCAAACACTTGATAAATGACCGGTTGATCAGGGCAATTTCTCAAATGTCTGTAGCCGAATCTACTTTGCGCTTCCCATCTTCGGGATCTTGTGACTCGAATGTCTTAACTCCAGAGATTTTTTCGGTCAACGATCGAAATTCTTTGCCGATCACTAGTTGGGCGACATACTGGACTCAAATCAATTACTTTTGATAGTAGGAGTGGATCCTTGTCAGTCCGACAATAAACAAGTTTTCCGGTATTGTCAGGACAATACTGATACTTACAAGATCTTAATGGTTTGCTGATGTTGTCAGAGCAACATCAAGTGGTGCTTGCATGGAATGCGCGGCTTTTAAGAGTGTGTGGCTTACAAAATGTGTGGCTTTTTTTAGAGTGCACGGCTTACAAAATACGTGGATTTTAAGAGTATGCATAGCTTAGGGAATGCGAGGCTTTTTGAGAGTGCGCGGTTTATGAAATGCATGGCTTCTAAGAGTGTGAGGCTTACCAAATGCGTGGCTTACCAAATGCGCAGCTTTTAAGAGTGTGCAAGGCTTACGAATTGCACCGTTTTTTATTTTGAGTCGACTTATGTTCATCGACTTGGCAAGTAAGCGGAGTGTACTTAGGTGTGTTTCACTTCCCCAAGCAGCTAATGAATAATTTTTGGGTCGGTTTACTTTTGCTGACCCGGTGAGTAATTTATATAAACACAGTTTTATTGGTTCAAGAGGCTAAAGAGATTTTATTGATCAAACGGAAAGTAGAGCAAATTCTGCCTATTTACAAATCCCTCATGTAGTCGTTCAGCTTATTTGCAAAAATAGGTAATACATAGATAAAAGCTAAATAAAGTAATGCCAAAGCGAGCCGCTGTTCCAAGCATGGGGAATCTAAATTTCATCGACTGTGGTCCGCTTGAAAGTGTCATCTCTGAGCCTTTGCCCGATTGAATAAGGACCTTCTCAATTTGGTCTGAATGTTCATGGAGTCGAATAGATCCGTTTTAGGATGAGATCTCCCACTTTGAAGGTACAGTTGCGGGCCTTGGAGTTGAAGTGCCGAGTTACCCTTTTATGGAGAGCCATGGTCCTTAGCTCGGCTTCCTCCCATTTCTTGTCAATCAGATCTAGTGACTCGAGTAAGAGCTGCTTATTCTCTTTTTCATTGAAATGTCGTTTTCGATGAGAGGGGACTTCTAGTTCAACCGGGATCATTGCTTTGGATTTTTATGCTTGGGCGAATGGCGAGTGTCCAGTTGCTGACTTGTGCATCGTTTGATAACCCCATAGTGCAAGTGGGAGCTCATCAACCCAATTTACTTTGGCTTTCATCGGTCGTTTCTTTATGGTGGACATGATGATTTTGTTTGCCGCCTCCACTTGCCAATTTGCTTGAGGGTGTGCCACTGCAGAGAAACTCCTTTTGATGCGAAAACGCTTGCAAAAGTCCTTGAATTTAGCGTTTTCGAATTGAGTTCCATTAACTGTGATGATTTTCTATGGCACTCCAAACCTGCAAATAATATTTTTAGTGAAAAAGTTAATTACTTTCTTAGTGGTAATAGTAGCCAGTGGTTCCGCTTTGTCCCATTTTGAGAAGTAATCAACAACAACGATAGCATATTTGGCTCCTCCTTTAGTAGTTGGGAGCACGTCGATTAGGTCAATTCTCTAGACCACAAAAGACCATGGGCCAACCATTGGTGTCAGTTCTGTGGATGGAGTTCTCTGTATTTTGGTGAAATTTTGGCATTGCACACATCGCCTGGAGTAGTTTGCTACGTCACGGTTGATGGATGGCTAGAAGTAACCGTATCAGAGGATCTTCTTTGCTAGAGTCTGCCCTACAATGTGGTTTCCACAATCACCTTCATGGACTTCCCTGAGGACCTTTATAGTGTCGTTGTTGGTTACACATCTGAGTAGGGGAGTAGAGAATCCTCTCCTCTAAAGAATTCCATCCTGCAAGATGAACCGTGGTACCTTCCAGAGTAGCTTCTTTCGCTCGTTCTGATCCCTAGGGAGTGTACCTTTGATCAGGTAATCTTTGACCGGTGTCATCCATGATTTCTCTTCCTCTATGGTTCCCATAATCCAATCAACATCCATATTATCTATGTTGGGTGATGTAAGCGTTTCAACTGGGGCTAGTCCCATTGACTGAGCATCTCCGGGACTGGCTAGTTTGGCTAGGTGATCCGATTGCATATTATGTTCCCTTAAAATGTGACTTAAAGTGTGGTGCTTGATGTCCTGCGGCAATTCCTATGCTTTTGACAAGTAGAGGGCAAGGTTGCCCCTTACCTGGTACTCCTCTTTCACTTGAAAGATGACTAGCTGAGAATCGCTGTAGATATGCACAGTTTTTATTCCCAATTCTTCAATGACTTTTAATCCAGCAATCAAAGCCTCGTATTCTACTTCACTATTGGTGGTGGGAAGTTCTAGCCTCAGAACGTAGCAAACATACCATCCTTCGGGGGGTTGGAATACCATCCCTACACCTAAACAGAATTCGTTTGATGCACTATCGACAAATAAATTCCACAATGGCACCATGTTCGAACTGCTTTCTTCTTCACCATCCCGCTTGGTAAATTCGGCGATGAAATCTTCCATAGCATATCCATGATAGCTCTTTGAGGGTGATAAGTGATTTCATATTAGCTAAACTCGATATTCCATTTCAAAAGTCGTCCTAATGTCTATGGGCGATACAACACCTGTTTCAAAGGTTGATCCATTAACACCTTGATGGGATGAGCCTGGAAGTATGGTTGTAGATTCCTTGAAATGATCAACAGGTAATAAGCAAGTTTTTCCAATTTTGGGTAATTCTTTTCAGCTCTAGTGAACCACTTATTGCTATAGTAGACGGTCGCTGGACCCTCGCCCTTCGTGTACCAATGCTGCACTCATAGCATAGGTCGATAAAGCGAGGTAAATGAACAAATCTTCCCTGTTTATCGGCTTAGGTAAGACCGGCGGAGTTTCCATATGATGGATTAATTCTTCAAAGGCCATTTGGCAGGCTTCGTTCCATCCAAAATTCTTCTTTCCCTTCTTCAATGCATCGAAGAACGTTACACATTTTTCTCGCTCAAGAGATGAATCGGCTCAGCACTACGATCTTTCCATTTAGACTTTGAAATTCTCTTTTAGTCGTAGGGGATTTGACATTCCTTAGGGCGGTAATCTATTCCGAATTAGCTTCAATGCCGCTTGCATTCATGAAGAAACCAAGGAATTTCCAGAAGCGACATCGAACGAGAATTTCAATGGGCTAAGCTTCATTCCATATATCTGCAATATTTCGAATATCTTTACGAGGTTGTTTAAGTGATTCTCTGATACGCATGATTTGATAAGCATGTCGTCCACGTATACTTCTGTTATCCCACCTTTTGGCAAGGCCGTGACACTAAGGACTTGACTAGAGATTGAAGACAATCCATCCCGAAGATCGGTTATCTACAGGTCCACTATGGATAAAGGTAAATTTGGTCCAAGTTCGGATCGGGCTACAATTAACATGGTATGGCAAACAAAGCTATGAGAGGCAACATTCCAAATTTAGGTCAATCGGAGTTCGTATGCTCAAGTTATGGATCGATCAAGTTTCATGAGAAGCATGTTTGCTTCGTATCCATCACCTTCATATCAGTTATCTTCGTATCCATCAACTCCACAATCCATCCCCTTCATATCCATCAAGCAATAGCATCGATCAGAGTTTATCTACTCAACCACTGCCCATTTTGTATCGATCCTACTAATACCCATTTCGTATCCAACATCCAGGCATCGATACGAAACCAACATCCAAGCATCGATACGAAACCTCATGCCAACATCGATACGAAGGGAGCAACCTAGGATTGATACGAAGATTAGGACCAATCATCGATGCAAAGACAAGGATATAATATCGATACGAAGAGCAGTGCACAAGATTGATACGAAGGAGGTAGTCAGACTAAAGGAAACAGTCTTCAGGCGTGAAATATGGATCTCCACAAAATACTCAGTCCACGTCATCGATGCGAAATGATCGATATGCATGGATCGATACGCAACCACCAGCCAAACTGCAAATACAACCTTGGATCAATCATAACTCAAAAACTACAAGTCCAAATGCGTCCAAATTTTCAAAGAAGCTTTCTTATCATCTGAAGGACCACCATGATCGATTGCGGCTCAAATAGAGCTAAATTTGATCGATACGAAGATGATGAGGATCGATCAGGATCGATCCAAAATGACCCCAGATTGATCTGGTGGGCCCACCCACGTGAGTGAAGAGGTATTCCGAGCTTTGAGGAGATATTTCCAGATCTACTCCTATAATTAGCATCCCTATGCCTACAGAAAAAGGACTTTTGATGCTTCTACGTCGTTACTCTGCTGCAACACCATTGTAACTTGAGAGATAGTGATTTGTACTGTTGTAATCAGTTGTCAATCATCAATAAATAGCAAAACTATTCAAAGTGGATGTAGGCTACAATGCCGAACTACTATAAATTGTTATCTATTTCTGTTTGATTTTATTGGTGTGATCATTAGATTAGCCACTTTTTCCATTTAATTTCTTCATTTTAATCTTTTCAATTACATCTGAAGAGTGTTATGCCCAATTTTGGTACAAACACTTTGGTACTTTCATTGGAAAAACTCCGTTTTTCTCTAATTCAGTGGATCTTCTTCTGTTATTAGATTGCTAAAATCCAAGTAGGAGATCAAGATCTACCTTCCAGTAGTTTCTTCCATTCTATTCAGATTACTCCAGATCTAGGAAAGAGCTACATTCATTATGGTGCATACTAGCTTCAAATGCTACAGATCCAGAGGGAAGGGGTAGGCAAAATCCCACGCAGCTGACCACAGCAGGCCAGACATTAGTTGGAGCTCCAGATCCACAAGGCCTTGTGACTAGGGAGGAGTTCCAGACCCTCATGCAAGAGCTTACTCAGAGCCGTCAAGAGCTCACTCAATTGATTCATGCCAACACAGAGCTTCCAAACTAACTGAACGAGGAAAGGCGAAGGAGATCTAGAAGGAATCATGTCTCTCATTACTCAACCAAAAGTTCGGCTTCATCTGACTTTAATCACAGATCTACCTGCCGTCGGCTGAATGGAAGCTATGAAGAAGGCTCTGGGAATTAGCATGCCGTGAATCTCGGGCAAGCCGGGATTGGTCCTTCTACAAGGCCCCAAGCTGGACCCTCCTTCCGAGAAGGAGCACTTCCTTATCATACCATTCATGACCACGCAGTTGCTGCCGCTATAGATTTGGAAGCCGAGATCCAGAACCAACCAGATCTAGCTCACTGTCAACATGTTCATGCTCGGGATCCTCACTTCCCTGAAGATCGGGAGCCAAGGAGGCGAGGAACAGACTGTAGATAGTGACCGGACTGTCCCCGCAACATGGAACCCGACCATGCCTTGGCCCCGAACATCCAAATGCCCAACATTCCAACCATGATATGCCAGACGATCAGAGAAAGTCAAGGCCTTACAAATGATGATTGGGGGATCTCTAGGAGTCACACTCCATTTACTAATGACATTCTTTATGCAGAGCCACCCTGTCGATTGAGGATGCCAACTTTGCCGGTGTACGAAGGAAATTCAGATCCAAACCAACATATCTTAAAGTATGAATGGCTCATGAACATCGCTCTTGTAACTATGTGGTTCACTCCGATTACCATCCAGATCCATCTCATGTTTTGATCAATTGGCTACTAAGTTTGCTAAGCTGTTCTGTATGCATGCTACTAGACCAAAGGATGTCAACACCTTGTCCAGTTTACTCAAGCTCCAGGAGAGACTCTTAGACGTTATCTGAAAAGGTTCCATGCTGCTTGTGCAAAGGTCAGCAACCCCAATGATAATTCTATTCTGATGGCATTGACTAAAGGATTCGATCCCAATTTCAAGTTTGGTGGTTGGTTGGTTAGGAAACACCCCGCTTTGTTGGATCGTTTCTATGCTAAGGCGGCCTAGTTCTTGAGGAGAGAAGACTCTAGACGATTTAGGAAGCAGGACGTAGCGGGGCCTAATAGTGAAGGCATTCAGAGTAATGTTGCTATGAAACAGACCGGTGAGAATTCCAGTAAAGTGCAATTGAACATGCAGAACAAGAAAGGTCAACAGAAGGGTAACGGAGGTCAGGGAAAGAAGAGTGACCCAAATCGCGGACTGAGACATAGACCTCCCATGTTCAAACGATATACTCCCCTAAACACATCGTTGGAAAATGTTTACCTTCAAACTTGTAATACCGGACAATATAAGAAGCCGGCTCTGAAACCATCATCTGAGAATCAAATTCAAACTGGGAAATTATGTAGATTCCACAATTGTCATGGCCATAATACTAATGAGTGCCGTCATTTACATGACATCATCGAGAAGTTGATTAGAGAAAGGAAGTTAGAGCAGTTTGTTCGAGCTCCGCAGGATGGAGGTGCGGGCCTATCTAATCCAAATCAAGGTCAAGGCCATGCAAGGCCCGAAAAACCCGCGCGTACTGGCAGGAGGTTGATAATAAATACAGTAAGTGGTGGTCCTCATCCAGCTGATCAGAGCTGGAAGGAAATGGAGTCATATGCCAGCTCGATTAGGCATGTGGACTTCGAGTGTTATAGTAATTCTGATGACGGGGCCCTAGCAAAACAATAGAGGACGATGACAGACGACATCGTTTTTAGGAACTGAGATGCTGACAGAGTCGAGGCCCCCACTATTGATCCGTTGTTTACTTCAGCCCAGGTAGGTCCTGTTTGGATGAAAAGGATCTTAGTCGACAGTGGAAGTTCTGTCAATATACTTTTCAAACGCACCTACGACCAAATGAGAATGGAGGCGAAAGATCTAAAACCGTGTCAGTCGCGCATACATGGTTTTATTGGAAGTGCAACCATACCAGCTAGCATGGTAGAGTTACCCGTTGAATTGGGTATTGGATATTGTTGGAGAGTCCGTATGTTGCAATTTGTGGTGTTAGACATACATTCCCCCTACAATGCTTTCTTCGGCCGACCGGCCCTCGCAGAATTCAAGGCAGCGATTGCCCCATAGTGTTTAACTCTAAAGTTCCCCACTGATAATGGGGTTGGAGTAGTACATGGTGATCAGTCGGTTGGATGTGCCTGTTATGTTGCAGAGCTGCAGGATGCGCCATGGAAGGAGAAGGAAAAGGGCGTAGAGGAATCTCTCTACGTCCGTTTTCAGAATGAGGAGGAGGAATCTCACAACCAGTTCCTTAAGGACCTTGATCCAGAGATAATAGTGATGAGGAGGAAGTCAAAGATAGTTAGGCTTCCCCGGCGGAGTTGACGATCGATGTTCCGATCTACGATGACGACGATTCCAGAATGGTAAAGGTCGGATCTCAACTTAGCCACTAGATGAGACAGGAATTGGTTGATTTTCTCCGGGCGAACCTTGATGTGTTTGCCTGGACTCATTCAGACATGTATGGGATCTCATTGGACATCGCGAGCCATGCATTAAATATTGACCCGTGGCATGTCCCGATCAAACAAAAAAGGCGCGGTATGGATCCAGAGAGATCTGCCGCCCTGAAGGAAGAAGTAAATAAACTTAGGACGAATGGGTTTATTCGTGATGCTTCATACCCGGAGTAGGTATCTAATCCAGTGCTTGTCAAAAGTAAAACGGGAAATGGCGAACATGTGTGGACTACTCAGATTTGAATAAAGCCTGCCCTAAAGACAGTTTCCCTCTTCCAAGAATTGATCAACTGGTGGATTCAACATGCGGACACGAGCTCTTATTTTTCATGGACGCGTATTCCGGCTACAATCAAATACCGATGCATCTACCTGACCAGGAACATACTAGCTTCGTCATCGATTTGGAACTCTATTGTTACAAGGTGATGTCGTTCGGACTCAAGAATGCTAGAGCAACTTATCAAAGGCCCGTGAACCGAATATTCGCTAACCGGATTGGAAAGACCATGTAGGTGTATGTGGATGACATGCTCGTGAAGTCGTGACTGTCCATCAACCTTGTCAATGATTTGGAAACAATGTTTAACATACTCCGACGGTATAGAATGAAGCACAATCCGTTGAAGTTTCATTTCGGGTTAGTGTCAGGAAAATTCCTTAGATTCATCGTCAACGCCAAAGGAATTGAAGCCAATCCTGAAAAAATCTGGGCAAACTAGAATCTCGAACCTCCTAAAACCATAAAGCAGGTGCAAAGCCTCAACGGGAAGGTGGCAGCCTTAAGTAGATTTATTTCCAAATCCACAGGCAGGTGCATTCCTTTCTTTGATCTGATCAAAAAAGGAAAACGGAATTTCGAATGGACAGAGGAGTGCGAATACGCATTCTAAGCACTATTTTAGCATCTAGCAACACCACCTTTTTTGTCGAAACCGATCGATCATGAGAGATTATACATCTATCTGGTGGTTTCAGCAAATGCAATCAGTGCTTCGTTAATTCGAGAAGAGGATCGGATCCAACGACCGGTCTATTATATCAGCAAGAGATTGACAGGAGCCGAAAGAAACTACCTGAAGGTGGAAAAGCTAGCTTATTGTCTCGTCATAGCCTCGAGGAAACTCCGTCCATATTTCCAGGCTCATCTGATCACTGTCTATACTGACCAGCCGTTACGACAGATCCTAACACGACCTGAGACGTTTGGCAGGTTACTTAAGTGGAACATCAAGTTGAGTCAATTTGGTATTTCTTATACACCAAGGCGAGCCATTCAAGGACAAGTTCTTATGGACTTCATAGTTGAATTCACCATACCAAAGGACTTGCCCGAGACCAGTGAATCTCCTAAGCATACATGGAAGCTATACACTGACGGTGCATCAAATGACCATTGCTCAGGCGCTGGAGTGGTACTTGAGATCCCAGAAGGTCGATCCATATGCTGTGCTTTGAAGTTTTACTTCCGTGCAACTAACAATGAAGCTGAGTATGAAGCTTTTCTTATGGACTAAGACTTGCCAGAGACTTGGGAATCATTGCTGTGGGAATTTACCGTGAATCACAATTGGTCGTATGCCAGGTTTGAGGAGAGTATAAAGCCAGAGACTGGAGATTGGCTACCTACCTTACTTGGGTCCAAGAAGTGTTGAATCAGTTCGACTATTATGCTATTCATTGTATACCCTGAGAGCACAATCCGAAAGCGATTCTTTAGCGAAATTGGCCAACACTGGCGAAGCACAACGGATGGGACTCGTCCCCGTCAAGACACTTACTGCTCCGAGCATTGACCAAATGGAGACAGATTGGGTGCATGAGGCAACGCCCAAGAAGGAGTCGTGGATGACTCCGTTCAGAAACTATCTTGAGCACAGAACTTTACCCGAGAGCAGAGGTAAGAAAAGACAGGTTCTCCGAAAGGCTTCCCGGTTTATTATCCAGAATGCGGTCCTATATAGGAGGGGATATTCCGTTCCTTTACTCCGGTGTATCACTCACGACGAGATCAAACGAGTGTTACACGATGTGCACGAGGGAGAGTGCGGCGATCACACTGGGGGGGGGTAAGCCCTTACAAAAAAGATACTCACATATGGATATTACTGGCCGACAGTGAATCGAGACACATCCGATTATGCCAAGAAATGTGATAGGTGCCAGAAACATGCTAGAATTCCAAGAGCCCCGCCTACAGAAATTACTCAGATGGTCAGTCCATGGCCGTTTGCCACATGGGGTATTGATATAATAAGGTCTCTACCTTTACCCAAGGGTGGTGCGATGTATGCCATCGTTGCAGTTGACTACTTTACTAAATGGGCGGAAGCTGACCCCTTGCCACCATCACGACAAAGAAAGTAATCAACTTTGTTGTGCGCAACATCATCTATCGCTTTGGTCTCCCACACACCATTGTAACTGATAACGGGATCCAATTCAATAGTGTCGAGTTCAAATATTTCTAACGCTACCGCATCCAAAATAAGTTCTCAGCAGTAGCTCACCCTTAATCAAATGGACAAGTCGAAGCTGTTAACAAAGTTATCAAGTCCATTCTGAAGAAACGACTAGAGAAGACTGGAGGCAAGTGGGTCGATGAACTTCCCATGGCCCTATGGGCATATCAAACTACCCACAATTCCACGACTGGCCATACCATTTGCACTTTCCTATGGCTCTGAAGCCGTTATTCTAGTTGATTTAGAAGTACCTTCTCACCGTGTGACTTACTACGATCCAAAGATGAACGCCACCCTACTTGCAAAATCACTGGATTTACTAGATGAGAAGCGTGAAGAGGCTGATTTGAGGGCAGCCGCACACTACAGTCGAGTCGCCCGATTAAACAACGATAAGATCCGACCCAAAATCTTCGAAGTTGGTGATCTCGTACTTAAGAGAATTTATCCGGTCCCTTCACACATGAAACCAACATGGGAAGGACCGTATGTCATTGAACGGAGACTTAGAGATGGTACATTCAAACTATCAACTATTGACCGTCTCACTTTACCAAGGGCATGGAACAGCAAGAGTCTCCATCGCTATTACACATAACTGGCTTTTATTCATTTTAGTTTGCTTTTCCTTTGAAATTTGTTTATGCATTTTTTGAATTTGAACTTGTAATAAGGCAACTGACTTTGCCATACTTTCTTATTTTAGCAATAAAATGCAAACTCATCAAGCAAGAGTGGCAATTCTTGAAATGCATCATGTGACCGTCATGATGTACGAAGAGCTAAGTCCTATCATAAGGTAATGTGAGAAATGCGGATTAAGGTTCTTAAGGCTAGAATTAACACTAGAGGGGGGTGAATAGTGTTTTAAGAAATTTGTTGATCTTTTTGAGTTTATCTTAATTTGTTAACAATGTATACACTAATCAGACACAGATATGAACACAGAATCAAACATAGATGCAAATATAAAGTAAAAGCAGTAAAGGAAAGAACACACCGGATTTTATACTGGTTCAGAGTTACCTTACATCCAGTCCCGCAACACAAGTACGGATTTCCTTTCAAAAACAATTCTTACAAATACAACCCTCGGTTTTTAGGCTACGAGGTACACCCTCCAGAATCACAATCCTCTGGGTAGAGATACTTGATTTCCGGGGCAACAAGTTCACCCAATTGATTTCCAGGGCTACAATCACACCTTCTCTTGCTCAATTGATTACAAAAAGTCTATAACTCAGATTAGCACTTGAATCTTGTAGAGATAGTGGAGAGAATCAAAACCAGAAATTATCTAGTTAGATTCGATATTGATTTCGGTAGAGTAATGGTGTAATTTGTATATAAGAAAGTGGAGAAGAAGAAGAGAAGTTAAATCAGAGAAAAACTGATTAAAATTCGTTGAAAACACCCTTTATTTATAGTAGATCAATAGCCATGTCCATTGGTGAAGGGATGTGGCGAATAGACACTTCTTTTAAAAAAAACAATTTAACTGTCACCATGTCGACAGGGGTACATGTGACCATGTCGACATGCCCTTGTAATTTTTGGTGATTTGTTTTTCTTTGAAAATAATTTCTATATTATATTATACTTATATTTAAACTTTAAAATATACTTATATATAGTTATAATACATAAATAGCTATAAAGAACAATATTAAAATATATATAATGATTTTCTATACTTTTATATTTAAATCTTAAGTATAAATATATAAAACAGCTAAATATATTATAGTTTAAAAAACTTAGGATAATAATTTAAAATCAAAGATATTTAAAATTAAGGATATTTAAAACTAAGGATATTTTTTAGGCTAAAATATATTGAAAAACTAGGACAGATGATTTTGGTTTTTAAACAGGATTATTTAAAATCATTTTGAAAAACAAGCTATATATATTTTGAAAATCATTTTGAAATAAAAGTAAGTGGATACAAAAAGATGTTCCACTAGATTTTTCGTAGGTTCCAACCTACTTAGGGTTCCATCCCTTTAACGAGCACGAAGTGGATTCCATTCCACGAATAAAATAAATTTTAAGATGTCAGTGCCTTTCTATGAGTTTTAACAATATTCCTAACTATATAACTTATCTTGGAAACTTGAACTCTTGAAATTCTTGATACTCATGAGTCTTGAATCTTGATATCTTCAATCTTTTGATCTTGAATCTTTATACTGTACAGTTCTTCATTCTTTAGTACCTGCAAACATATCTATATATATCTACACAATAATGTTAGTATTATATATTTTATAATCTAATTCTAAGTAAGGTTGTTGTCATCCAAACCAACTCCTCAGGGACTAACAATCTCCCCCTTTTTGATGATGACAACCTTTGTTTATAAAATATCACTTCTATCCTAATACTTCTAATAACTCCCCCTTATTCTATGCCTAACTATCCTATTTTATACTTCTCCCCCTTTGTCATCAACAAAAACCATATAATTCCCTAATACTATATAACTCTATATAACTCCCCCTGAAACTAGGACTACATTACTTGTGATTATAATGATAGTGTTATCATACATAATCAATACTTAACTTTAAACTAAACTCTTAATAACTACTTTTCCTAACTACTAAACTATTTATTCAAAAGATAAGAGAATATACGAATAAGAGACCATAATTTATTTATTCATAAAAATAGATAATTAAACTGATAATCATGATAACTTAAAAGATCATATATCATTAATACTAATCATATGTATGTTATATTTTACACACATAATATCAATCCATACTAAGTCAAATTCAAGCAAATCAAACCAAATCCTAATTAAGCAAGCAAACAAACAAAGTTAATCAAATATTACGAGGAACATCAACCCATCCTTCTTCTCCAAAGATAGGGTCTTGTTTGATGGCATCCCGATTCTCATTATCAACAGATAGAGAAACGAGAGGATGTGCTTCATTATCATCCTTGTGCAGGGAGGAAATCATCCATCGAATTGCTTCGAAATGCCTTTCTTGCTCCTTGATCATCTGCATTTGACTCAATTCTAAGTGACGCTGATTACGGAGAATGATAGAGAGAATATTCTTGAAGGATTTAAGAGTTTCTTCAAGATTTTCAGATAAATTGTGAATAGGATCGGCCATTTTTATGAAAAAGAGAAGAAATATAGATAGAATATATAAGTAATGATTTTGAGTAAAGATTTCTGGAAGAGAACAGGTATTTATAGGTGTAAATTTCGTTTGAAATAAATAGATACAAGTTAGTTATTTAAAATTCAAAAATTAAAATGAAAAGACACTTCAGATTTTAAGCATGTCGACAGGGAGCCTTTGGGGGTTGTCGACAGGGTCATCTGTGTTTTGATGACTTGTTTTTTATTTTGAATAAATGTATATATATATATATTTATATATATCATATTAACAGTTATTCTAGAGATGAAATAAGCTATATAACAGAAAGAACTTCAACATTAATTCAAACTGGAATGATACATGGATTAAACAACATGAAATACAATAACATTCAAACTTAAAATAAACTTAAACAACTATTACAAGGTATGAAAAGATAGATCTAATTGGAGGATGATGAGGATGATGAAAGATTAAACTTCTTGCTGACTTTTGAGAAGAACTTGTTCATCTTAGAAGACATTTTATCCAACTTTTTACTAACGGATCTCTTAAGTGTCCGTTGATTTTCCACAATTATCTTTTGGTTTTGGATAATCATCTTGTTGGTTGGTTTGGAGGTGTAATCAATACTTTCAAGAGATGTTTCACCTTCCTCTTCTTCTTCTTGAATATCCATTTCATCCTCTTCTTCTTCCTCTCCTTCTTCCATTTCTTTGTGAGCTAAACGCTCTTCCTTTTCCACAAGGGATTCATAAGGTTGAAAGATGTATGGAATTTTCATACGTGAGATATTGGAATGATTGAAAACTTTTCTAGAAATGAATTCCTCTCCTTTAAAATTCACTCCAAAATAGTTGAAAATTCTAGTAAGGTAAATTCCATGATATAAAATCTTTTCTCCCATTTCCAAGTTTTTAGGCCGAAATTCATCCAAAATAACTTGAGCCCAATTAATATCATAGTTTCCAAAAAGAGCGAAAAGAGCTTTACAAACTTTTGAAGTAGGATTATTAAAACTTACTGATCTCGGGGTCAAAGTGTGTTGTAAAAGAAGGCTCACAATTTTTGCTTTTGGACGAAAATTGCGGTTTATAAAATCAAAGTTTTCGTCACTTTCAAAAATATGGTGGAAAGTCTCATGATCACTTTCACTAAAATTGAAATTTGAAAGATCCATACCCGTACACTTACAATTTAGAATCGCTCCCAAAACATCACAATTTAAAACAATTTGAGTGCCTTTTACACTACTCCAAATTTCATCATTGTTTCCTTGATAAAAGCCACGATTAAGATTTGCATAAAACATTTTCACAAGATTTGGGTAGCATACAAAATCATTTTGAGAATCGTCAACAAGACTTAAAATGTTGTTGTTAACACAAAGAGAATCGATTTCATAAGAAGCGAAATCACGGAAAATTGCAACTTTCTAGGATGAACTTTTCCATAATTAACATAGCCAATATAAGCTTTGATTGCTTCCGGATCATAAAAGAGATGCTCTTTTAAGGTTTTGGAGAGTCTCATAGTTGATGGAGTACTTGAGGAGGCCATTGATGTAGAGAGAAAAGAGCTTGAGTTATGAAGAAAGAGTTTGAATTTGAAAAGTTAAGTGAAAAGATGAGGTAAATGATAGTAAATAAATAGAAATTAAATAGACAGTTTCTCTGGTCAAAAAGTGTCCTTTCAGAGTCTCGAATGGTGTGAAAGAGTGAAGGAAAATACAAGCATTTGAATTCAAAATTTGAATTTCAAATTTTCTGTACCATGTCGACAGGTAGGGATGAACCCATGTCGATAGGTATCCGTAAATTTTGATGACTAGATACTTTTATATAATGTAATATTTATATATATATATATATGTATGTATATATATTATTTTAATGTCTATATAATATCTGGAATATTACTAAGACTCATAAAATATTATAATATTATTAAAAGATAAAAATAATAATAAAATAATAAAAAATTTAAAAATTCAAACGACACACCAATTCAAAAACAACCAATCAATCAATCAATTCAAGCATTCAATTTCAGCCAATGTATTGTAAACGTGTACCTTTTTCAGAGTCCGTGTCTTTGGTATCGACTAAATCGAGAATTGCTGTGAAACAAAGATTTGAATTATCTTTCTTCTGTTCATCATCGCTGGAGGATGAGTTAGAGTCATCTAGAGTAGCAGTGAATGCACGTTTCCGTTTCCTTGCAGAATCATTGTTTGTAGGAGGGTTTTGCTTGTCTGGATGCGGACAGTCTCTTTTGATATGACCTGGTTCGTCACAATTGAAGCATTTGATAAAGTTTGGTACTGTAGTCTGATTACCGGAATTCTTAAAGTTGTTTCTCTTGGAACTATTCAATTTTCTGTACTTCAGGAATTCCCGAAAATTCCTGGTCATAAATGCTATCTCTTCATCATTATCACTGTTTGAGTCTGATCCGTCGATTAATGCATTGATTTCTTTTCAGATGCTTTGCTTTCTCTTCTCCCGATCATTTGAACTTCAAACGACATTAGATTTCCAATCAATTCTTCTATCTTTAAAGTACTGATGTCATTTGCCTCTTCAATTGCAAGTGTCTTTTGATCCCATTCTGGAGTGAGAGAATTTAAGATTTTTCTGACTTGATCTTCTTCCGAAAATTCCTTTCCCAAAGATATTAAAGAATGCACAATATCTTGAAATCGACTATACATATCTGAAATAGACTCATTAGTATTCATTTTAAATAACTGAAACTGATTTGTGAGCATGGAAATTTTGGTCTGTTTAACTTTGCTTGTTCCTTCGTGAGTTACTTGCAAAGTTTTCCAGATTTCATATGCAGACTTACAAACTGACACTCTATTAAATTCATTTCTTTCAAGTGAACAAAACAGAATATTCATTGCTTTAGAATTATTTTGTGCAACAGTCTTTTGCTCAGTGGTCCACTGTGCAAAATTAGTTGTGGGTTCAGAATATTCAGTTTGTGTGATATTCCAAGTATCTAATCCTACAGATTGTAAATATATTTTCATCCTACATGCCCAATATGCATAGTTACTGCCATTAAAAAGTGGTGGTATGGCAGTAGACCGACCTTCTACAAATGAACTAGTGTTGGTGGTAATAGCAGTACTAGTGTTAGTAGCCATTTTGAAATTTTTCGAAATTCAGATAATGAAACTTTTGAAAACAAAGCTCTGATACCAAATGTGAGAAATGCGGATTAAGGATCTTAAGGCTAGAATTAACACTAGAGGGGGGTGAATAGTGTTTTAAGAAATTTGTTAATCTTTTTGAGTTTATCTTAATTTGTTAACAATGTATACACTAATCAGACACGGATATGATCACAGAATCAAACACATATGCAAATATAAAGTAAAAACAGTAAAGGAAAGAACACACCGGATTTTATACTGGTTTGGAGTTACCCTACATCCAGTCCCGCAACACAAGTACGGATTTCCTTTCAAAAACAATTCTTACAAATACAACCCTCGGTTTCAAGGCTACGAGGTACACCCTCCAGAATCACAATCCTCTGGGTAGAGATACTTGATTTCCGGGGCAACAAGTTCACCCAATTGATTTCCAAGGTTACAATCACACCTTCTCTTGCTAAATTGATTGCAAAAGGTCTATAACTCAGATTAGCACTTGGATCTTGTAGAGATAGTGGAGAGAATCAAAACCAGAAATTATCTAGTTAGATTCGATATTGATTTCGCTAGAGTAATGGTGTAATTTGTAAATAAGAAAGTGGAGAAGAAGAAGAAGAGAAGTTAAATCAGAGAAAAAGTGATTAAAATTTGTTGAAAACACCTTTTATTTATAGTAGATCAATAGCCATGTCCATTGGTGAAGAGATGTGGCGAATAGACACTTCTTTTTAAAAAACAATTTAACTATCACCATGTCGACAGGGGTACATGTGACCATGTCGACATGCCCTTGTAATTTTTGGTGATTTGTTTTTCTTTGAAAATAATTTCTATATTATATTATACTTATATTTAAACTTTAAAATATACTTATATATAGTTATAATACATAAATAGCTATAGAGAACAATATTAAAATATATATAATGATTTTCTATACTTTTATATTTAAATCTTAAGTATAAATATATAAAACAGCTAAATATATTATAGTTTAAAAAACTTAGGATAATAATTTAAAATCAAATATATTTAAACTTAAGGATATTTAAAACTAAGGATATTTTTTAGGCTAAAATATATTGAAAAACCAGGACAGATGATTTTGGTTTTTAAACAGGAATATTTAAAATCATTTTGAAAAACAAGCTATATATATTTTGAAAATCATTTTGAAATAAAAGTAAGTGGATACAAAAAGATGTTCCACTAGATTTTTCGTAGGTTCCATCCTACTTAGGGTTCCATCCCTTTAACAAGCACGAAGTGGATTCCATTCCACGAATAAAATAGATTTTAAGATGTCAGTGCCTTTCTACGAGTTTTAACAATATTCCTTACTATATAACTTATCTTGGAAACTTGAACTCTTGAAATTCTTGATACTCATGAGTCTTGAATCTTGATATCTTCAATCTTTTGATCTTGAATCTTTATACTGTACATTTCTTCATTCTTTAGTACCTGCAAACATATCTATATATATCTACATAATAATGTTAGTATTATATATTTTATAAGCTAATTCTAAGTAAGGTTGTTGTCATCAAAACCAATACCTCAGGGGCTAACAGGTCGGACTCATTCAAATAGGGAGTGATCATGATCCGACCGGTCGCTCGTTAAGTGAAACCCCAAGCTCAAGGGCAAGCGACGATAAAGTCAAGAAGGTTTGAAACATGACAATCCTATGACAAACTCCAACTCCCAGAGTGCAAGCTGAAGTACAAAACTCCAAAATCCGAGCTTGAGGAGGATGGATCCATCCGTCCACGACCTTGCATTCATTCTTCCAAGTTCAAAGAGGATAGATCCGTCCATCTACGACTTCGCTTGCCAAATCAAGGTGGATGTGATCCGACCATCCACAACCATGACCAACTCCTTATTCCCGGAGTGCAAACGAGATCCTAATACTTAAACAGATGTGACTGACCATCTGTCGACCGACTCCAGATTCTCAGAGTGCGAACTGGAGTATAAACATCAAATGGTTATGACTGACCACCCATCGATTAACCCTGGTCGCGAGAGCGCGGACTGGAGTATAAACATCAAATGGGTGTGATTGACCACCCATCAACTAACTCTGGTCCCGAGAGCGCGGACCGTAGTATAAACACTAAGCGGGTGTGACCGACCGCCCATGAAACAACTTATGTCTCCGGAGTGCGGATATAAACCTAAACGTTAGGTGGGTGTGACTGGTCACCACCTATCAACTAACTCTGGCCCCGAGAGCGCGAACCAGAGTATAAGCATTAAATGAGCGTGACCGACCGCCCGTAGATTAATTAATGTCCCCGGAGCGTGGATATGATTCCAAACATTAAACGGGTGTGACCAACCACCCGTAAATTAACTTATGTCCCCGGAGTGTGGATATAATTCGGAATACCAAACGGGTGTGACTAACCTCCCGTAAATTAGCTCATGTCCCCGGAGCGTGGATATGATTCTAAGCGATAAGCAAGCGTGACCGACCATTGGCATACAAGTTCAATCCCCAAAGTGCGGATGCAAATACTAGCAAATGAGCGAGTATGATGTGACCACTCGAACTCATTTCACTTTAACTTTGTTCCGACTTAGTTAAATTAAAATTAGCAAAGGCGGAAAACGACTACCAATTGACTACTTAAATTCTCCTTGAATGAGGGCATAACTCAAGTACCAACCGCTGACCGAGACAGTGCAACGTTGGGATTCGACTCGACGTTTGATTATGACCCGAAGCCATGACTTCAGGACTTAATGACCGGACTCAAGTTCGACTCAGAAACTAAAGCCTCACAAGTACATTGAATGGAAAGGTGAGTGCTGAAATATTTAAACAAATGAACAAAGAGTTCCGCTGAAAAACGAAAAGAAATTTTATTTCAACTATTCTTTGAAAAAGATGAGTACAAAAATCTATTTAGTGAATTCCAATAAGCAGGGGCCAAACCCGCGTCTATACATGGCCTACGAAAGCAAAAGGAAATCCTATTCTAGTTGTCTATGACGTGCATGTAAATATGCATATATTTACATCCATATTTTATCTATTTTTATCTAAATAAATGTCATATTTGGGTATTTTAACATGTTTAAAACCAAAATTCAATCATTTTCAGATCATCATATATTCATCTACATACAGGGGCAAAATAGTGATTTTTGTGCATGTGTCAATTTTAGAATTTTTACTTGGACAATTTTTTATGATTTTTATAGGAATTTGGATGCATATGGAAGAGGCTATTATGAAGATACATGCAGGCACAAATGAATACAAAGGAATGAAGAGAGAAATAATTCAAGCTCATGATCATGGAGGACCGCACCTATCCACTTACCTAAATCTACAATTAGAAGCTAATGGACAACTAAGTGGAGGTTAAAGCTTCATGCGCATTTAATGATGGATTAATTAGTGGCTAATGGTTACTTGGTGACCACACTTCCTAAAGGGCATTTTGGGAAGCACCCTAAAAATTGAATTAGAGTTTTATACATGTATAAATAGCCCTCTTATGTACATATAAATAGCATCCGACTCTCTTATTTTACTTAGGAAAATTAGCAAGCAAATTGTACACAAAATGTTTCATGAAATAAAAATGGCTTCCTAGCTTCTTTCTCTTATCTTTTCTACTTGTTTTTCTTTACTTTATGTTGATGTTTATTTCTATGCTTTCTCTTATTTCATGTTTATAGTTTAGATTTACATTCATGCAAGTAGTGTAGCTTTAATTTTTATGCAAGTAGTTAGTAGCTAATCTCTTTTTCTTTCTTTGCTTAGTTTTGATTTTTTTGCTTTTTAATGTTGAAATTTACAAGTGTTGATTTGATAACACAAATGAGTAGCTAAACCCCTTCAATTTAGGGGTATTGAAGCTCTCTAACTTTATGTAATTTCAACATTTCTATGTTTATGATCTCTTTTATTTGTGCTTCATGAGAGTAGATTTTGATGTAAGTTTATACAAGTGGGTTTGATAGCTTATGTTGCATATGCAAATGAGCTATTCTTATTCAACATAAACACAATTTACATCATCATTTGTTAATTGATTTTTGATTTTGACATGGAAGTAAAAACAAAATTTGATGATCTATATTACTAATTACAATAGTAAATAGATCATACTTAAAATAGATTTTGCTTTGGCTTCATTTTCATGAGAATTTATAAGTAGTTTATTTGTTGTATTATAGTTTGATGGTTTAAGTTATGTTAATTAATAACATAAATAAACCATACTTATGATAAATGCAAAAATTATTTCACATAATATCAAAACTATTGATCATAAATTATTTGTTTGTTAATATACAAAAATATGAGAGTGGATTTGCCTCTAAATTTTACCCTAATCTCATAGTTTTTAATCTCATTTAAATTCTAGTTTTAGCTTCATTTTGCTTGTAGTTAACAATTTCCTCTCCATTTGGTATAATTTGATTGAATTGATTTTTAAAACCTAACAATTCCTTGCGGATCGACCCGTACTCGCCACATACTAACTTTTATATGCCGTGCGCTTGCGGTATAAATTTAATTCAAAATTTATCGACGATTTTCTATCTCGATAGAAATTCCGTCGTTAAACAATTTTTTGGCGCCGTTGCCGGGGAATAGTTTTGATTTTAATTTTCTATTCTTCGAATTATTTTCTTTTAATTTTTGTGTGTTTGCATTTAAAAAAAAATATAGTGTGTTTGTTTGATTTTTGTGTGCATTGTGTTGTGTGCTTGTTTCTAGTCTATTTTCATTTTGCAATTGCATCTCTTCATTTGGAAAAAAATATATTTTTTATTGCATTTAATTTTCGTTTACACTTACATCCTTTTTCTTTTCATTTACATTTACAAACAGTCAACTATACATTTACAACATTGCCTCACGACTATGCAACCTCTCCTACACTCTACTACCTCCGCAAACACTCACTACACTCTTCTTCACTTCCCACCTAAAAGCATCACCACCAAACCACCATATTACTGCACATCCTATTCATCTACACACCCAACATCATCCTTCACCTTCTAACTGCCTTGCCACCCACATACTACTCTGATCACCCACATACTGACCATCCAGTGCCTTCATTCTCTGCTCACAACAACCAACAACATCCCTTGCTTCACCATATACATTGCCCTCTGCCATCAACTTGCACAGCCATACACTACTATTGTGCAATTCAATACCACATTATTATTGCTGTTAAACCCTTCCTGCGTTCACAACCTTCAACACACTACAACTACAAACCCAATCATTGTCACGACAACCATACATCACTGCCTTCTAATCCACACTACCACTTCATATATCACACATACTTCTATACTGCACAAACATCCTCATACCACACTGACTTGCCCCATTGCAAACCACAAGCACCACATCATCACATACATTCACATTGCCTCATCACATTCATCTCTGCAACTCCGACAACCTCACCACAACCAGAAATCACAGCTACATCACCTTCTGCCCTATAGACTACCAGATACAAACCATCAACACTCCTGCCATCAGAAAAAAGAAGCTGCTCCCCAAACTTCCCTGTCATTACACTGCCTCTACACTTTCCATCGACTCCCTGACTTCACCATACAATGTCACTCTCCTCACAATTGAACTACCCATACTGCACAGTTCAACATTTAAGCCACTGACTGCACAGTTCAACATATTGCAACTCTGTGCAAACTGCCTACTTGCACCTCACCGAAGACTGCCACTTCCAAACACGACAATCGAACAGCAAATCGCGGCTTCAAAACGACGCAATCACCAAGTCACCCTCCAGAAAATCAACTTTCTTTTGTAACCACCGCGACCTCTTCACAGCATCGCCGCGACCACCAATCAAACATGCCACTACTTCACAGAACGCCCCCTCCCATCGAACAAACTCACCTCGACATGCGCGACCACTAAATCTTCGAACCACCAAAATCCAACCTCTACCAAAACTCACAATCTCCTGAAGCACGAAAGGCAAAACCCACATCGCTTCGAATCCGCAATCCACTTGTTTTGACTGTGAGAGTTGAATTTTGTTTTCGCGAGTTGAGATTTTAATTCGCGAGTTCGAGAATTTATATCGTGAATTCGATAATTTAGTATTAACAAACTGGGAAGGAATTTTTATTCGTAAAAAAAAGGAAGAAGAAAGTTTCAGGTTTACTAAACTAATTGTGGGGTGGGTAAATTTTATTGGGTCGGGCCATTAAAAAAAAGAAATAGGCTGTGGAATATTGTGGGCTTGGATGAACTTCTTCTTCCTTTTTATTTTATTTTATTTTGTTTTAACTTTGTTTTGTTTAAATTTCTTTACTTCAATCCTTAAAAAAATTAGGTTTGCTTAATTTGTTTTGCTTACTTTGTTTTTAATTTTGTTGTATCCATAAAAAACAAATTGTTTTAGTTTCAATCATTTTGAGTTTCTTCCTTGATTTAAGAAAAACGGGTTTGCTCAATTTGTTTTGTTTACCCTTTCAAAAAAAAAGTTGTAAATTTGTTTTTTTTTAATTCGTTTTAAGTTCCATCCTTATATATTAAAAAAATTGTATATATATATATTGTTTTTAAAGTTTAGGTTGCCAAAGCAGAAAATCGCAAGGAGGAGATTAGCTTGCTAAATAAATTGCTTGCTTGCTTATAAAAAAATTACCGCTTAAAAAAAATTGCTAATAATCTGCACGCTCTGGTATCGTGCTTTCATCCTTTGTTTTTATTTGAATTGTATTGTTGGTTGCTTGCATTTGCATTTATATATATATAAAAATTCAAAATCCAAAAACAAAAACAAACTTCATTTTAGTTGCATTGTAAATTCACGTTTAATTTTTGTTTTGCATTCATCTCATCTTGTTTTATTTTCTAAACGCAATACCCCAATTCACATAAGGTGAGAGGTTTCATCACCCTTTCCTTAGCCCACAAATCGCATTTCATCGTAGAATTTGACTAATAATAAAGGTTGGACATTCGACTTAAGGGTGTCACGAGCTCATCTAGGGCTTAATTGTATCTTCACAATTGTTTTCTTTGAACAATTTTATTTCTTGGTGTCTAGGCTACGGCAGAGTAATAACCATTTATAAATATTACGGCGATTCGTAAACATTATAGTGGTTGTTCCTTTGAAGGTACTTAAACCTTCGGTTGCATTGCTACGATGATTCGTGGTGCACCGATAACCCCTGCCCGTTACTTGGCTGAGAAATATTTTTGTTGATTTAAGACAAAGTGTGATTATACAATTTTGGGTTAGGAGCTACTAAGGACAGAAAATTGTAATTAAGTCCTTTGCATTCATTTAGTTGCATTAGTTCATACATATTTTAAAAAAATAAAATCAAAATATACAAAATTCAAAAAAAAATTGTAAATTTTACTTAACTTAGTTTTTAATCCAAAAAAAACCCTTTTTCCTTTCCTTTGAAAATTTTCAATCAAAAAAAAATATAAAATCTTTTCAAAAAGAAAAAAAAATTAAAATTTCAAAAAAAAAAAATCAAATTCCCATTTTGTAAAAATAAAAACAAATTTTTTCTTCTTCTTTTGGTAAATATTTGAAAATCGGAAAATTTAAAAAAAAATCTTTTTACAGAAACAAAAATATATAAAAATTTAAAAAGCCAAAAATCAAACTTTTTTGTTAAAAAATAAATTTCACTTAGTAAATAGTTTCCTTTCTTTAATAAAAAAAACAAAAACAAAATTCACTTCATTTTCCAAATCTTGTTTCATTCTCTAAACTCGTTTCTAACTTCTTTCTCTTCTCGATTGTCACTTGTGCGTGAGTACTTGGACTCGTTACACAACAACAAATCGTTGGACTCGCGACTCAACAACTAACCGTTTAACTCGAACAAACGATCCTCCCGAAATGGCGAACGAGAACGCCCCTCGAACTCCTATGGATAGAACCTTTCTCGATAGAGTTTCTATTCCATCTTGCATCACGTTACCCACCCTAACGGGTAACCACTTCGAAATTCACTCGAACCATATTGCCACGCTTCCGAAATTTGGCAATTTCGAGCACGATGACCCATACATTTTCTTGACTAAATTCGAACAAGTTTACGCAACCATTAAACTCCAACAACTTTCTGATGATAGAATCAAACTTCGATTAGTCCCATTCGCTCTTACAGATTACGCTGAAAAATGGTTGTACAGCTTACCATCGAACTCAATTAAAACGTGGGAAGAATTCGTAAAAGCTTTCTTAAAAAAGTTCTACCCCTTGGAAAAAACCAGTAGAATCCGAAACGAAATTGTAAATTTTCATCAATTCAAGGGAGAACCATTTGGAAAATATTTTGAAAGATTCAAAGAGCTTTTGATAAAATGTCCACACCATAACTTTGAAAAATGGACGATTTGCTAAATCTTAAACGATGGACTCGAAAACAGCTCCCGAACCATGCTCGAATCAATGTGCCAAGGCAACTTTCTTGCCTAACATCATGACGATGCTTAGAAATTTCTTGAAAACCTTGCCGAAAAGTCGTCCCAATGGGAACGTTTGAACAAAAAATCAATTTACTCATGATCGCGCGCACACTCGATAGGATCATCTTTGGCCTTGGAAGCTAAAATTGACGTAATGATTAACAAATTCGACAACATTTTCTCATCAAACCAAATGAATCAAGCTTCCCAACCCATGTGTTATAAATGCAACGATCCTAATCATATAGCCGATCAGTTCCCTAATTCTGTAAAACAAATCAATGCTTTCAATAAAGCCTAAAATGACCCGTTTTCTCCAACGTACATCTTGGTTGGAGAAATCATCCGAATTTTGCTTGGAACCAAAATAATCCCAACGTGAATATGATTCATCCCAATTTTCAAGCATTTCCGAATAATGCTTCGAATCCTCCCTTCCAGCCCAACCATTTTCAACCAAACTTTGCCGGTCCGTCTCATAATCAACCGCGATAATCAAATTTTCAACCAAATGCTACTCACCCTCCCCAAGATGATAAACGTTTAACTTCGCTTGAGAAAACTCTTAAAACGTTGGCTAAAGCAACTACTCAAAGTCTTCAATCAAATAGCAATTTGCAAAATTTATTGACCTCATATATGCAAAACACAAACCAATCGATTGCAAAACTTCAAATGCAAATGAGTCAATTAGCCACGTCTGTGAGAGAACGAGAACGTGAACGAGGCACATACCCAAGCCAGCCAATTCCAAATCCCAAAAATCAAAATGCAAATTCAAATCAAGCCCATGTTGTTCAAGATAGCAACGTCATCCAATTGAATGCTATCACAACTTTACGTTCCGGTAAACAAATCGATAATAAAGTCGTTAACCCAAACTATTTACCAGAAACCTCTCTCGACACTTCAAATGAATCGGAACAGAACGTGGAGCCAAACGTTGAATCAAATGCCGATCAAAATTCTTCTTCTACACGAGTAGACCCGCCTACCGAGTATTGTCTTCCATTTTCACATCGTCTCCGACCCAAGAAACATTCGGACCAAATGGAAAAGATGTTGGAAATTTTCAAACAAGTCAAAATTAACATTCCACTTCTTGACATCGTTCAGCATGTCACCACTTACGCGAAATTTCTTAAGGACTTGTGCACCCAAAAGCGACACACTCAAGTGCCCAAAAAAGTCTTCTTAGCCGCCAGTTTGAGCGAAGCCTTGTCCCAATCCATGCCCATCAAATACAAAGATCTTGGCTGCCCTACGATTTCGTGTCTAATTGGAGGCAAAACGATTACCAAATGATTGATAGACTTAGGTGCGAGTGTCAATTTGATTCCATATTCCGTGTACGAACAATTAGGCTTAGGTGAGCTCAAACCCACAAAGGTCATGCTTCAAGTCGCCGATCGTTCCATTAAGAAGCCTGTGGGAGAAATCGAGGATGTGCACATTCGAGTAGGGCAATTCATATTCCCCGTTGATTTTATCATTCTCGAAACACAACCCGTGATAAATCCCATGAGTCAAATTCCATTGATTTTAGGCCGGCCATTATTAGCCACCTCAAATGCCTTAATCAATTGCCGTAACGGTTCGATGAAAATCTCTTTTGGAAATATGAATTTAGATCTCAACATTTTCAATCCTGAAAGCTAATCAAATGAACCTCGCGACCAAACATTGGAAGTTAGTGCCATTCATGAAAATTTTGGAAATGAGACACTTGACCTTAATGACGAACGCAAAGCTGAATATGAAAAATTGTTTCACGAAATCCTCAATGAGATATAATATACTCTTCCCTTTGAATCGCTTCCAGATGAGTTTGAATTTCAACCCAATTCTTTGATCGAGCAACTCCCTAAGTTGGATCTCAAACCACTTCCCGATCACCTTAAGTACGCATACTTAGGTGAAAATGAAACTTGTCCTATCATTATTTCTAACGATCTTTCTCTTGACAAAGAACTCTTCTCTCTATTCTTTCGAAAAATAGAGAAGCAATTGGGTAGTCCATTACTGATATTAAGGGAATTAGCCCTGCTATTGTCCAACATCGCATTCACTTAATTGACGAAGCCAAACCCACTCGTGATGCGCAACGGAGGCTTAACCCAAAAATGAAAGATGCGGTTCGTGACGAAATTCTTAAGCTCCTCGATAACGGTATCATATATCCCATCTTTGATAGTTCATGGGTTAGCCCAATTCACATTGTACCAAAAAAAGTCTGGACTAACTATTGTCAAGAACTATTCAAACGAACTTATTCCAACTCATACTCAAACGGGTTGGCGTGTTTGCATTGACTATCGAAAACTAAATGCCGCAACACGTAAGGATCACTTCCCTCTTCCCTTCATTGACCAAATGCTCGAACGTTTAGCCGGCCACGAATTCTACTACTTCCTTAATGGTTATTCTGGCTATAACCAAATTTCAATCTCTCCCAAAGGTCAAGAGAAAACGACTTTCATGTGTACATTCGGTACCTTTGCTTATCGACATTTGCCATTCGGACTTTGTAACGCTTCTGCGACTTTCCAACGATGCATGGTTGGCATTTTTTCTGACATGATTGAACGCTTTCTAAATGTTTTTATGGACGATTTCTCTATCTTTGGTGATTCTTTTTCTGATTGTTTATATCATCTTGAGTTGGTTCTAAATCGATGCAAAGAAAAACATTTGACTTTGGATTGGGAAAAATGCCATTTTATGGTCAAACAAGGCATAGTCTTTGGACATATCATCTCAAATAAAGGCACTGAGGTAGATAAAGCGAAAATTGATGTCATTGCAAACCTACCCACTCCTAAATCTGTTAAGGACATTCGATCATTTCTAGGTCACGCTGGCTTTACCGACGCTTTGTGAAAGACTTTAGCAAAATCGCTCGTCCTTTGACGACTCTTCTTGGAAAAGACATTCCTTTCGATTTTAACTCTGATTGTATCTCTTCTTTCGAACGTCTCAAAAACGAACTCATTTCTGCTCCAATCATTTGCGCTCCCAATTGGGATCTCCCATTTGAAATAATGTGTGATGCTTCTAACTTTGCGGTTGGTGCTGTCTTAGGACAATGCATCAAAAAAATCCTTCATGTCATTTACTACGCGAGTATGACTTTGAACGACGCTTATCTCAACTACAAAACAACCGAAAAAGAGCTTCTAGATATCGTTTTTGCGCTTGAAAAGTTTCGACCTTACTTGATAGGTTCACACATCATGGTCTACACTGACCATACTGCTCTTTGATGCCTTTTTGCCAAAAAGGATGCTAAATCATGTTTGATTCGTTGGATCCTTTTACTTCAAGAATTTGACCTTACAATCAAAGACAAAAAAGGATCCGATAATGGCATAGCCGATCACTTGTCTCGTCTTCCGAACGCACCATCCTCTTTGCCAATCAATGAAAAATTCCCCGATGAACAACTTCTTTCAATTTCTATCGAGCCATGGTACGCTGATATAGTGAACTACTTAGTCACAAAAGAAACTCCCTCATCTTGGTCCAAACAGGACAAATGCAAATTCATGTCCTAAGTGAAATATTTCTATCGAGGCGATCCATACTTGTTCAAATATTGTCCTGACCAAATCATCCGACGTTGCATTTCAGATAATGAGATCAGGAGTGTTCTTTCGTTTTGCTATGATCAAGCATGCGGTGGACATTTCGGTCCTCGAAAAAACACGAAAAAGGTGCTTCAGTGTGGTTTTTATTAGCCTTCTCTTTTCAAAGACTCATTCGAATTTTGCAAAACTTGCGATCGATGTCAAATGCTTGGATGAATTTCTCGACGAGATATGATGCCTCTAAACCCCATTCTTACAATCGAAATCTTTGATGTTTGGGGTATCGACTTTATGGGACCTTTTCCCAATTCTTTTAGAAACTTGTATATCCTTCTCACTGATGATTACGTCTCAAAATGGGTCGAAGCCATTCCTTGCAAAACCAACAACCATAGAATTGTTGTGAAATTTCTCAAAGAAAACATCTTTTCGAGGTTCGGCACACCTCACACAATAATTAATGATAACGGAACCCATTTTTGCAATAGATCTTTTGAAACATTAATAAAGAAATACTCGATAACCCACAAGTTATCCACTCCATATCATCCTTAAACTTGTGGAAAAGTTGAAGTTTCAAATCGACAAATAAAACAAATCTTGGAGAAAACTGTTAACAAAAATCAAAAAGATTGGTCTCAGAAATTGACCAACGCGCTTTAGGCTTACCATACTGCTTTTAAAACTAACCTTGGGATGTCCCCATTTCGTTTAGTTTACGGTAAAGCTTTCCATTTGCCCGTTGAAATTGAACACAAAGCATTGTGGGCAATATAGAACTTCAACTTTGATCTTGAGAAAGCTGGCGAAAACCGAAAACTACAACTCAATGAATAGAAGAACTTAGGAACAACGCGTATGAAAAAGAGAAAATTTACAAAGAAAGAACAAAAGTTTTTCATGACAAGTCAATCCTAAGGAAAACGTTTTCGTCTAACCAGAAAGTTCTTTTATATGACTCAAGACTTCATTTATTCCCTGGGAAACGTAAATCGAGATAGACCTAACTATTCTTGGAATTGCCAAATAACCAAAAGGAGTAGCTCATGATTCTTCATGAGCCAAGCTACGTCTATTAAGAATGTTAACCCTCTTTTGTAAATATGTACATATCTTTCCCCGTTACACTCATTATGTCGTGCATTGACTGTGAGGACACAGTTAAATATTAAGCGTGGGGGGAGTCCCATTTTCATTTTTTTTAAGTTTCATGGCATTTTTGAATTTCCATTTTCTTTTATCTAAAAAAATCTCAAAATTTCTAAATCTCAAAAACATATTCTTTTTAGCATTTTGATTTATTTTTGAAGAAACACTATAGGATAAGCATAAGTTTTAGTTAATAAATTGAAATTTTTGAAAATTTATTTGTCTTAACAAAAATAAAAATGAAGTTTGATTATAAATAACAATGGTTTAACTAGTATATAGGAAGGTTCATATGTGTTAATTATGAAGTATATTCTAATTGAAAATCTTTGTTTAAAAAAAAGTGGTAAATTTAAAGTAAAGGATATAACATTTTTATCTTCTAAGTTAAATGGTGCTAAGACGATTTTGCAAAACTCTCTCTTTCTAAAAAAATAGAAAAAAAACACAAAAACATATATAAGTAAAAAAACATTTGTATATATGTATATATTTTTAACACCTAGAGTCATGTGTTCACACTTGTGTGTTCACTTGCCATGCTCTATACCCTTCTCACGTAAGCCCGAAAGGCAATGCATGATCGGTATATCTGGCCTCAGTATATCTGGCCTATAGTCAATAACTGTTCACACTTGTGTGTTCACTCGCCACACTCTGTATTCCCCTCACATCAGTCCGCAAGGCAGTGCACGGGTAATATATCTGGCCTCAATTTACCTGAGTTGGGCATATGTAAATATTGTTAATATCAATAAAATTTTCAAATAAGAGAGAGTAAGCAATTGAAATTTAAGCACTAATTTTACTTGTTTGATTTAACTTGTTATTGAAAAGAAATGAGAATACCACTTTGACAAACTTTGATAATCAACTAAGGATCCATTTCATAATTACATTGTGTTATCAACCGAAACAACTAGCCAAACTATAGTCTATCTGTTATGACAACTTAATTTTTGTTGGAAATTTTGACAAGTAAAAGGACTTAAATTTCTTGATAATGACCAAAACTTATATTTAACTTATTTGTGTCTATTTAAAAGTAAACCTTTCATTAGTAAATACTTTCAAAAACTTGCATTCATCACATTGTAAATAAATCTTGCATTTTGTAAATATTTTCACTTTGCATTTGGATTTTGTGGGTAGTATCCGCTGAAAACCCTCACGAGACAACACTCGTCTTACTGGGGACACCTAGAGGTTTAACGGCTTGTTGCATACGCTCAATGCAACCGTGCTCCATACGAAAACGGATTTATCTTAGTTTTCCTTTATTCGAGAACGAATAAAAAGATAAGTGAGAGGGTATTTGATGTGCACGTAAATGTGCATATATTTACATTCATATTTTGTCTATTTTTATCTAAATAAATGTCATATTTGATTATTTTAACATATTTAAAACTAAAATTCAATATTTTCAAATCATCATATATTCATCTACATACAGAGGCAAAATAATGATTTTTGTGCATGTGTCAATTTGAGAATTTTTACTTGGATAATTTTTTATGATTTTTATAGGAATTTGGATGCATATGGAAGAGGCTTTTACGAAGATACTTGCATGCACAAATAAATACAAAGGAATGAAGAGGGAAATAATTCAAGCTCATGATCATGGAGGACCCCACCTACCCACTTACATAAATCTACAATTAGAAGCTAATAGACAACTAAGTGGAGGTTAAGCTTCATGCACATTTAATGATGGATTAATTAGTGGCTATTGGTTACTTGGTGTCCACACTTCCTAAAGGGTATTTTGGGAAGCATCCTAAAAATTTAATTAGGATTTTATACATGTATAAATAGCCCTCTTATGTACATGTAAATAGCTTCCTACTCTCTTATTTTACTTAGGAAAATTAGCAAGAAAATTGTACACAAAATGTTTCATGAAATAAAAATGACTTCCTAGCCTCTTTCTCTTCTCTTTTCTACTTGTTTTTCTTTACTTTATGTTGATTTTTATTTCTATAATTTCTCTTATTTCATGTTTATAGCTTAGATTTACATTCATGCAAGTAGTGTAGCATTAATTTTTATGCAAGTAGTTAGTAGCTAATCTCTTTTTCTTTCTTTGCTTAGTTTCATTTCTTTGCTTTTTAATGTTGAAATTTACAAGTGTTGATTTGATAACACAAATGAGTAGCTAAACCCCTTCAATTTAGGGGTAATGAAGGTCTCTAATTTTATGTTAGTTCGACATTTCTATGGTTTATGATCTCTTTTATTTGTGTTTCATGAGAGTAGATTTTGATATAAGTTTATACAAGTGGATTGATAGCTTATGTTGCATATGCAAATGAGCTATTCTTATTCAACATAAACACAATTTACATCATCATTTGCTAATTGATTTTTGATTTTGAAATGGAAGTAAAAACAATATTTGATGATCTATATTACTAATTACAATAGCAAATAGATCATACTTAAAATAGCTTTTGCTTTGGCTTCATTTTCATGAGAATTTATAAGTGGTTTATTTGTTGTATTATTATTTGATGGTTTAAGTTATGTTAATTAATAAAATAAATGAACCATAATTATGATAAATGCAACAATTATTTCACTTAATATCAAAACTAAAGATCATAAATTATTTGTTTATTGATTTACAAAAATATGAAAGTGGATTTGTCTCTAAATTGTTCTATAATCTCATAGTTTCTAATCTCATTTAAATTCTAGTTTTAGCTTCATTTTGCTTGTAGTTAACAATTTCCTCTCCATTTCGTATAATTTGATTGAACTGATTTTTAAAATCTAACAATTCCTTGCGGATCGACCCGTACTCGCCACGTACTAACTTTTGTACACCGTGCGCTTGCGGTATAAATTTAATTCAAAATTTATCAGCAGTTTACTAACTTGATATAAATTCCGTCGTTAAACAGTCTACCAAAAAGAGAAGAAGAAAAAGTGCAAGTCTTCGCCTTTGATTTTCTATCATTCTTGCTTTTCTTCGTCGTAGACCCGCTAGAGCTACCGCTCAGAACCCTCTCCCTCTTTGAAACTTTGCCTCCCCAGCCTGCTCCGGCGGGCTTATCTCCGGATCGGAATGTCCACTGTGTTCGGAACCGGAGGGGCGGTGGCACTTTCGATGTTAGAGGGAGGAGGCGCGCCTATATTAATGATGGTGCCACCTAGAGAAACAACAAGTATAGGGACCAAACCGAGGCCCGCCATGCCATCGCTAGCACTACGAGCCTACGCGACTTGCTCCATCTTAGCCTTGATTGTTAGTCTATAGGATAGTGGTTTTGATGACAACAACTATAGAAGTGTTATAAAATATATATGTGCAGGAAATCTATATGCAGGTATCAACAAAAGAAGACTGTACAGTAAAGAAGACAAAATTGATGAAGACAAAGATCAAGAGTTCAAGATTGAAGAATCATGAGATTCAAGATATTCAAGAGCTCAAGACAAATAATATAGTTAGGTTAGATATTTGTTAAAACTCCTTGAAAGCACTATCATTCTTTTTTATCCAATTTACTCGTGGAATGGAATCCACTTCGTTCTTGTTAAAGGGATGGAACCCTAGTGAGATGGAACTCACGAAATATCTAGTGGAACGGATAGTAGCCCTATTTTGTTATCCACTAATTTTGATTCAAAATGATTTTCAAAATTATCTCTTGTTTCATAAAATGACTTTCAAATATTCCTTTTCAAAAGAAAAACCTTCGTTCGTATTTCCAAAAATGTTTTAGCCTCAAAATCATATTTATCATTTTGTTATATTTTGATTTCAAAATTGTCCTTGATATTTTAGCCTCAAAATCTATTTTAATATTATATTTACTTTAGTTTATTTACCTTGATTTTAAATATATTTTAGTATATATACATATATATATTCATAAGTATTTCTACTTGTAAATACCTTATACAAATACATAAAGTCCATTTGAATAAAGTTGCATATGTTTTTAAATCATCATTTTCAAAGAAAAGCAAATCATCATTTTTAATAGACCATGTCGACATCATAGTTACTCGTCATGTCGACATGCTTCCCGTTATAGCAAAGGTTGTTTTCAAAAGAAGTGTCTATTCGTTTAAATCTCTTTGAATGGAGACATCCATTCATTCTCTATAAATAGAGACTGTTATGGACGTTTTCCAGTAACTACTTTCTTTATTTTCTCTCCTCTTTACTCTCTTATCTTATTTTCTAATCATCCTATCCATATTCTGCCGAAATCTTAAGTGAATCAAACCAGAATATCTCTAGTTTGATTCTCTGCCACTCTCTTCAAAGAATCTCAGTGCTTATCAGAGTTATAGATACATTTGTACTCAAAGAAACTTGTTTAGGGTTATAAAGGTGTGATCGTGTCCTTGGAAATCGATCGGGTGAACTTGTGTCCTGTGAATCAAGTGGTTCTACCCAGAGACCTGAGAATCTGGAGGGTGTACCTCGTTGCCTTGGAATCGAGGGATTGTAATCTAGATTATTATTGAATAGAAAGCCGTACGAGTTGTGCGGGACTGGATGTAGGGTAACACCGAACCAGTATAAAATTCCTGGTGTGTTCTTTCCTTTACTTGCTTTTTATTTATATTTGCATCTGTTTGTGATTCTATGATTTGATCTGTGATTGTGTATTTGCATTAAGTTAGTTAAATCAATTTAAATCAAAGAAGTTTTAAAGAAATTCTTAAAACACTATTCACCCCCCCTCTAGTGTTAAATAGCCTTAAGATCATCTTCCGCGTCCCTTTCATTTGGTATCAGAGCAAGTTTTTCAAAGTATTCATAACCTGATTTTTGAAAAGTAACAATGGCTACCAACACTGGTATTTCTAGTTCATTTGTAGAGGGTCAATCCACTGCCAGACCACCACTTTTCAATGGCAGTAACTATGCATATTGGGCATGTAGAATGAAGATATATTTACAATCCATTAGTTTAGAAACATGGAATATGACACAAACTGAATACACTGAGCCCACAACTGATTTTGCTCAATGGACGACCGTTCAAAGAGAAGTGGCTCAAAACAATTCAAAAGCCATGAATATTTTATTTTGTTCACTAGATAGAAATGAATTTAATAGGGTATCTGTTTGTAAAACTGCATATGAAATCTGGAAAACTCTGCAAGTTACTCATGAAGGAACAAGCAAAGTTAAACAGACCAAAATTTCTATTCTTACTAATCAATTTCAATTATTTAAGATGTTGCCTAGTGAATCTATTCCAGATATGTATAGTCATTTTCAGGATATTGTTCATTCACTAGTATCTCTGGGAAAAGCAATCTCCGAAGAAGATCAAGTCAGGAAAATTCTGAATTCACTCACTCCAGAATGGGATTTGAAGACACTGGCGATTGAAGAAGCAAATAACATCAGTACCTTGAAGATTGATGAATTAATTGGAAATCTGATGTCATATGAAGTTCAAATTCAAGAAAGAAGGGAGAATAAGTCATCAGAAAAAAAGTCCATTGCCTTTAATGCACTAACTGGTGAATCAGACTCTAGTGATGATGATGAAGAAATAGCCTTCATGACAAGAAACTTTCGAAAATTCTTGAAGTATAGAAAATGAATAATCACAGGAGAAAAAGTTTTGGAAACAACACTGAATCACTCAACAACATCAAATGCTTCAATTGCAATGAGTTTGGTCATTATCAAAGAGACTGTCCACATCAAGAAAAGCAAACTCCTCAATCAAACAAAGAATATTCAAAGAAAAGAAAGCAAGCATTTGCAGCAACACTGGATGATTCAGATACGTCCTCAAGTGATGATGAACAGAAAACAGAATTGGCAAATATGTGTTTTATGACAACTCAGAATTCAGATAATCAGGATGATATGGAACTCAAACAAGGTACACGTTTACTATTTTAATTGGTTGAAAATTGGTTGCTTAGAATAGTTTATTAATTAAGTATATAATTGATTTTATTGACTTAAAATTTTTCAAATATCTTTTAAAAAAAATTATAAAATATTATTTTTATATATTTTCTGTATAATATATTTTCAAAATATATTCAGACAATAATCATAATATATATAAGTATATATATATATATATAAATCTTGTACATGCTTGAAATCATTTTTGCAAAATCTGATGTGCATGTCGACATGGCACTTATTGGTAATGTCGACATACCTGTAGCAAATCAGATTTCTAAATTTGAATTCAAAATTCAAATTTCCCTCCACCTTTTTACTAACTCCTATGTTCTGAATAGTTATGACTCTTTGACCAGAGAATCCACCTATTCAACCTCTTTATATCTATCTTCTATCAACACTTATCTCCATCTTCAATTCAAATTCAAAACAACTTTTATCTTCAAACACTCTTATCTCTTCAAAGATGGCATCCACTAGCAACGTAGCCGGAATGAGGCTGTCAAAAGCCACCAAAGATCATCTCTACAATAATAGAGATGCCATACTTGCATACATTAATTATGCAACTTATGGAAAAGTTCTTTCGGGTAGTTTTGCTATTTTTATTGACTTCGCTTCTTATGAAATTGATGCTCTCTTTCAAAACAATGGTATTCTAAGCTTGGTTGACAATAACCAAAATGATTTTGTTTGCTATCCAAACCTTGTCAAAATGTTTTATGCAAATTTAAATCGTGGTTTTTATAATGGAAGGGATGATGAAGTGTGGAGTAGTGTCAAGGGGACACAAATTGTTTTGGATACCGATGTTTTAGGAACCATACTTGAGTGTAAAAGTACCGGTTCCAATCTTTCTTCTTTTGAAATCGAGGAAACCGATCGTGAAACTTTTCACAATATTTTTGAGGAAGAAATGGATTTCAAAAACAAATTTTTTCGACCAAAAGCTCGTATTGTTAATCTTCTCCTTCAACGCACTATTACTCCGAGATCGGGAAATTACAATAACCCGACTCAAAAAGTGTGTAAGGCTCTTTTTGCAATTTTTGGAAATTATGATATTAATTGGGCACAAGTTATCTTGGATGAATTTCGTCACAAAAACTTGGATTCGGGAGAGAATGCATTATATCATGGAATATACCTCACTAGAATTTTTAATTACTTTGGAGTGGATATGAGAGGTGAAGAATTCTTTCCAAGAAAGGTTTTTAATCATTCCAATATTTCACTTATGAAAATTCCGCACGTGTTTCAACCATACGAAACACTAACGGAAAAAGAAGCACGATTGGGGTATGAGGAAATGCAAGAAGATGAGGAGGAAGAAGAAGAAGAGGAAGAGGAGGAAGAAGAAGGTGAAGAAGAAGAAGGTGAGGAAGAAGAAGAGGAAGAAAGTGAAGAAACTTCCTTAGAGAGTATTGATTTTCCCACACGACCATCAAACAAGATTCTCCTTCACAATCAACGAGTGATTGTGAAAAATCAAAAAGCTCTCAAACACTCCGTAAACAAAAAATTGGACAAAATGTCCAATACTATGAACAAGTTCTTCTCCAAAGTCAACAAGAAGCTCAATATCTCATCATCTTCATCCTCATCTACTAGTTTCTAGAGTTTACTTTTTGTATATCAATGAAATTTTGTATATTGAAAGTTGTATCTTTATGTTTTCTCTATGAGATTCATGTACTTCTCTGCTCTAGTATGAAATGAAGCTTATTCTCTGTTTATCTTACTGTCACTCTTATTTATATCAAGTAATATATATATAAATCATATGTATATACACTGAAAATTCAAAAATAAGATGTGCAAAATCTGCTATGTATGTCGACATACTGTATAGAGGTCATGTCGACATATACTGGTAATATTCTGAATGGACATTTCAATTTGAAATTCAAAATAACTCCTTATGTCTATTCATTTCAAACGACTTTCCTGTCTATTTAAGTCCTATTTTCTTCCAGAAAACTTCTCATAACTTCTCTCTACTCTTATCTACTTATTTCCTTCTTACTTATCATCAAAATGGCTTCATCCTCTTCAAATCTAAGTGATAATCTTGAAGAGACTCTTAAATCCTTCAAAGATATTCTTACTTTTATTCTACGAAATCAGAGGCACTTAGAACTGAGTCAAATGCAGATGATAAATGAACAAGAAAGGCATTTCGATGCACTACGATGGATGATCTCCGCTCTCAACAAAGAGGATCTCCAAGTAAATCCACCGAAGACATTGCTCCAGGACGATGAAGATTGGGAAGTAATCAAAGCGGATCCCATCTTTGGAAAAGAGGGATGGGTTGAAGTTCCACGTAACATTTAACTTGTTTGATTTGGTTTAAAATTGATTTGATTTGAAATACTTGATTAGGTTTTAAAACATGATTGATTTATGATAACATACTATATTGATTATATAATAAGACATAAATAGGTGTGCTTATGTTTGATTGATTTGTCTACTTATTGTATGCATTTTCTTTTCATTTAACAGTTATGTATATAGTGATATGAATAAAATAATTTGTGGTTACACTTATTATTCTCATTCTTATATTAATTATATATCATTCTGAGTATACAATATTTAGCATTGTTATATCTAGTTTCAGTATTATTAATGATAACACTATCATTAATATCATAGATTTAGGGGGAGTTAATGTCATTTTTTTTGTTGATGACAAAGGGGGAGAAGTATAAAATAGGTTAGTTAGGCATAGATTAAGGGGGAGTTATTAGATTTAGGGGGAGTTATAAGGAGAATATAAATATTTTATAAACAAAGGTTGTCATCATCAAAAAGGGGGAGAATGTTAGTCTATAGGATAGTGGTTTTGATGACAACAACTATAGAAGTGTTATAAAATATATATGTGCAGGAAATCTATATGCAGGTATCAACAAAAGAAGACTGTACAGTAAAGAAGACAAAATTGATGAAGACAAAGATCAAGAGTTCAAGATTGAAGACTCATGAGATTCAAGATATTCAAGAGCTCAAGACAAATAATATAGTTAGGTTAGATATTTGTTAAAACTCCTTGAAAGCACTATCATTCTTTTTTATCCAATTTACTCGTGGAATGGAATCCACTTCGTTCTTGTTAAAGGGATGGAACCCTAGTGAGATGGAACTCACGAAATATCTAGTGGAACGGATAGTAGCCCTATTTTGTTATCCACTAATTTTGATTCAAAATGATTTTCAAAATTATCTCTTGTTTCATAAAATGACTTTCAAATATTCCTTTTCAAAAGAAAAACCTTCGTTCGTATTTCCAAAAATGTTTTAGCCTCAAAATCATATTTATCATTTTGTTATATTTTGATTTCAAAATTGTCCTTGATATTTTAGCCTCAAAATCTATTTTAATATTATATTTACTTTAGTTTATTTACCTTGATTTTAAATATATTTTAGTATATATACATATATATATTCATAAGTATTTCTACTTGTAAATACCTTATACAAATACATAGAGTCCATTTGAATAAAGTTGCATATGTTTTTAAATCATCATTTTCAAAGAAAAGCAAATCATCATTTTTAATAGACCATGTCGACATCATAGTTACTCGTCATGTCGACATGCTTCCCGTTATAGCAAAGGTTGTTTTCAAAAGAAGTGTCTATTCGTTTAAATCTCTTTGAATGGAGACATCCATTCATTCTCTATAAATAGAGACTGTTATGGACGTTTTCCAGTAACTACTTTCTTTATTTTCTCTCCTCTTTACTCTCTTATCTTATTTTCTAATCATCCTATCCATATTCTGCCGAAATCTTAAGTGAATCAAACCAAAATATCTCTAGTTTGATTCTCTGCCACTCTCTTCAAAGAATCTCAGTGCTTATCAGAGTTATAGATACATTTGTACTCAAAGAAACTTGTTTAGGGTTATAAAGGTGTGATCGTGTCCTTGGAAATCGATCGGGTGAACTTGTGTCCTGTGAATCAAGTGGTTCTACCCAGAGACCTGAGAATCTGGAGGGTGTACCTCGTTGCCTTGGAATCGAGGGATTGTAATCTAGATTATTATTGAATAGAAAGCCGTACGAGTTGTGCGGGACTGGATGTAGGGTAACACCGAACCAGTATAAAATTCCTGGTGTGTTCTTTCCTTTACTTGCTTTTTATTTATATTTGCATCTGTTTGTGATTCTATGATTTGATCTGTGATTGTGTATTTGCATTAAGTTAGTTAAATCAATTTAAATCAAAGAAGTTTTAAAGAAATTCTTAAAACACTATTCACCCCCCCTCTAGTGTTAAATAGCCTTAAGATCATCTTCCGCATCCCTTTCATTGATCTCCTCCATTATTTGCTCATCCCCGTCCACCCGAATGCCAATTGTAATGCTACCGGTCGGGCCAAAGGAGCCCATAATGATCACATCTTCATCTATATTGAAAGGCACGTCGATACTTGGATAACTTTGATGGCTGAAGAGTGCTTCCATCAATTATTCATCAAGAAAGCAGCTGTTATCGTGCATCTATTCAGCCGATGTGGCGACCGCTGTGGTTGTAGCCTCCGTCGTTATTGCCTCCTGCTCGTGATGCATTTCTTGAGTTGCAGGAGGATCGATTGATGCAGAATCTAGAGCTGAATAAAGATAGGAGAAAATATTAGTAACATCTTCTGATAGTGCTCCTACATTTGGATGAATGGAAGAAGTGTCTGAAATACCTTCCTCGGGTTGACTCCCGTGTTGAGCTGATGTGCTTTTTGAGCCGCGTTCATGTATCGTGGAAAGGTGCGGCTTATTAGGGTCATACCCTGGGAAAACTGGAGGATCGATAGAAGAAGCAAGCTCAAATTGAGAGACTGGGAGCGCTTTGAAACCTATTTCATGGTGCTAAACTCTAGATCCTTCTCCAGCGTCCAGATACTTGGCAGCCAACTTTTCTTTTTCAAGAGCGACGATTGTATCGTGGAGGACCTTCAGTTCATCCCTGACAAGTATTTGATCTTCCAGTTTGAACTCGGCGATAGTCGTAGCGTCGCGGGTCACCTTTTCATCATCTACCAAGTGACTCCATGCCTTGTATAGCTGAAAAGGGTAATCTTCGCCGAGCCAATTTAAATTGCGGTTCCTTAAGATGTTGGCATCGTACATGACCAAGAGATCTTTAAATTCATTCTCCATCCTAGCCTCTACCGCTTTGATTTCACTCTCAGCATTGGCATTGGCATCGGCTTCCTGGGCCTTTAAATTCGCTGCATCCCTCTCATCCTTAAGTACCACCGCCTGTTCACATGCTTCCTGGGCGGCTTTGTTGGCCTCGTCTTTTTCCTTGATGGTCGTGGCTAATTTTGCCTTTAACTCCTCGGCCTCTTTCCATGCCTCATCCTTTTCCCGAGTGATAACAGTGTTATGGTGGCCCATCTCCTGCACCAAGTCCATGTAAGTGTTTTGCATGTTTTCCATTGATTGCCTGGCCTCTTTGGCTCTCTAGTCGGCTTCTATCTACGATTTCCTTGAAAATTCAACTTCGTTATTAAGCACTCCTATTATTCTGTCTTTCTGAGCAAGGTCGGCCTCCAGTTTCTCAATTGTCTTAGCCTGCTCGAAAGATACCATAGAAACTCTCTCAGCCGTCTTAACCCATTCCCTGTACTTACTGTATGCATCGTGCACGTAATCCTGCACCAATCTTTCTATGTTGTTGGGAATTCTTTTCAAGTTCGGAGGAAAGTGGAAGCCATCAAAATAGATAGTCGAAAAATCTTTCTTTAACTTAGCAATTCTGATGGCTTCCTCCCTTATAGGCTCGATAGCAGCTTGCTCTGTAATGATGAAAGTTTCCGTTTCAGTTCTACGGCGTTGATCGTCAGATTTCGAAGTATGAGGAGGCACTACTAGGTGTGTAGTTTCATAAGATTGCCTGCCAGAGCCGGATGGTTTTGAGGAACCTTTAGGTGGTGGCGACCGTGACCGGGAGCAACGCCTACTTTGATGTGACCTTTCTTTCTCCCTTTCATAACGCTCACGCTCTTGGCTAGAGCGGTGGCCGCGATCATAGTCTCTTTCACTTTCACATCTATAAGATTCAGAGTAAGAGCTGGAAGAACAGCATTTGGAGCGAAGATTGCCGAGCATAGACCCCTGCCTCACCATCGTGTCTTTAAAATGAAAAGAGAAGCTGTAACAGCCCGCACCTCACTTAACGCAGATATTGTCCCCAACTTAGTCACCTTCGCCTCATGGGCCAAGCCAAGGCGTGGGGTTTTGTTCCTCAAAAGGCTTCGACATTGTTATGAGGTGAAGGCTTTGGTATATAAGCACCCACTTCATAGTGTTTTTCCATGATGTGGGACTATTATTCCCATTTTGAAGGGGTGTTACAATCTCCCCTCCTTTAGAGCCTAATGTCCTCATTGGCTCATGAACACAACACCGCCCAAGCGTCCTGGCTGTAACACGTACAGACCACAATTCCGGCTGGGTATGGCTATGATACCAATGTAACAGCCCGCACCTCACTTAACGCAGATATTGTCCCCAACTTAGTCACCTCCGCCTCACGGGCCAAGTCAAAGTGTGGGGTTTTGTTCCTCAAAAGGCCTCAACGTTGTTATGAGGTGAAGGCTTTGGTATATAAGCACCCACTTCATAGTTTTTTTCCACGATGTGGGACTATTATTCCCATTTTGAAGGGGTATTAGAAAAGCAGAATTAGTCATCTCCGGAGATTAGAAAACATGTGATTAGAAATTGTGTGGTGCCGTGAAGTGCGTGTATGCATGTGCAAACCCCCCAACCGACCGATTTTGGTAGCCTTGCTCGTAGGAGTCGGCTCCCCTATGTCTAAAGAAGTTAAGCCTGCGCCAATTCGCGGTGGGGACTCCCTAATCCAAGATCTTAGAATGAAGCTATGTCATTTGGAATAGAGAAATCAGATATCCTCTCAAAGAACTTTCCATTTGGGGAAAGGAAGTCTCCAGACTTATAGCAGTCGCAGCGGGCAGAGGTACTACGATGGTCTTACGCCTCTTGGATGTGTGGGCGAGAGACTTGCCTTTTCTTTTGGATTCTGGTGATTGGAGACTCTACGAAGGCACAACTGCGGGCTCATCCCTAGATGGCATACTCTCGTCATCGCCCCATTCAGTGATTATGACTCCAGGAGTTCTTCTTCCTCCTTGCCTTACCGGAGCCACCTTGGGAACTCCTATTATCCCAATGCTTTGATCTCTCTCTATAAGCCCCACGGCGATCAAGTTTTCATCAATATGAACTTCATCGATCTCTCTAAGGTCAGTAGGCACCAATTGGAGAGTTCTCACTATCTCCTTGAATTACGCTCCTTCAGGCCGTGGAATCGAAGCTGTAAAAGAAACGGTGTATTAGACTCAGCATCAACTTATATTACCCAGTTAATCGACAAAGAAGTTGGAACACATACGTCTAACTAGCCACCATCTAGCAAATCTTGGTGGACATCTAACGAAGAACCATTCAGCCTTGAAGTAGCTCAATTTACTCCAAGCGCATGCCACTACTTAGCAATTCGTGACTGCTTCAAGAAAGGTAAACGAAGGATTATCCCCGCGGCTCTTGACGTTGAACAAGTATCTGATTTCCTCAACGGTCAGGGGTCGAAAAAGATGCTCCATGAAAATAATATACAAGTTGTTGAGAAGAGCATATCCGTTCGGATGCAATTGAGAAGGGGCAATCCTAAAAAAGAACAGCACACCCTAATAAATTGGTTGAATGGGGGCAACGTTTCGGCTACGCACATAAATCTGTTGCAAGCAGTAAACCCCTCCGGGGGTTGTGTGCTCTGTCTTCCAGCCCCGGTAGTAGTGTGAGAAATGCGGAATACGGATCTTAAGGCTAGAATGAACACTAGAGGGGGGGTGAATAGTGTTTATAAGAAATTGCTAAATCTTTTTGAGTTACAGTTGATTTGTACACAAATGTATACAATATTCAGACACGGATATAATCACAGAATCAAACACAGATGTAGAAATAAAGCAAATGCAGTAAAGGAAAGAACACACCAGATTTTATACTGGTTCGGAGTTACCCTACATCCAGTCCCGCACAACTAAGTACGGATTTCCTTTCAAAAGCAATTCAACAATTACAACCCTCGATTTCAAGGCCATGAGGTACACCCTCCAGAATCACAATCCTCTGGGTAGAGATACTTGATTTCTGGGCAACAAGTTCACCTAATTGATTTCTCAAGGCTACAATCACACCTTTTCTCACTTGATTGTTTCCAAGGCTACAATCACACCTTTTACTTTATTGATTACAAAGAAAGCCTATAAATCTGAATAACATTGAGGATCTTGATGAGATAGTGATAGAGAATCAAACCAGAGATTATCTAGTTAGATTCAATGTTGATTTCGGGAGAGTAATGGTAAGAATATGTATAAAGAAATGTGGAAGAAGAAGAGAAGTGAAAAACCAGAAAATCTATATTCAAATTCGTTGAAACTAACCCTTATTTATAGAAGAACAACAGCCATGTCCATTCGTGAAAGGTTATGGCGAATAGACACTTCTTTTGAAATTTAAATTTTTGAATCTAACTGTCACTATGTCGACATGGGGTACTAGGGCATGTCGACATCCCAAAGCATTTTTTTGAAGATTTGATTTTCTTTGAAAATAACCTTTATCTTATATTAAAAACTATTTAAACTTTATAAATATACTTGGCTATAGATAAAATACATAAATAAATATAGAGAATAATATATATAAAATTTTACTATAATTTTATATTTAAATCTAAGTATAAATATATTATAATTAAAAGATAGTTTAAAACAAACGAAGTTTAAAACAAGAGTTTATTAAAAACAAAAACAAAGAATATTTTAAGGCTAAAACATCTTTTTGAAAATCATTTGAAAAGATAATTTTTAAGGCTAAAACATTTTGAAAAGCAGTTTGAAAATCATTCTGAAGTAGTTTTGAAAATCATTTTAAAGTAGTTTTGCAAGCTTCTTCCTGCAGAATATCTCATCATATCAGGACTCGAGAACTTGTACAAAACCAGGATGTTCGTGGGTTTGTAAGCCACTTGTCATAGGTTTTTAAGCTACTTGTCATGGGTTTGTAAGCCACTAAAAAGGTAGAAATGGGTTCCATCCCAAAAGAAAAATAGAGTGAAAATTTCAGTGCTATTATGAAGTTTTAACATAATTCTAGACTCAATACTTATCTTGAAATCTTGAACTCTTGATAATCTTAATACTCATGAGTCTTCAATCTTGATATCTTGAATCTCTATACTGTACAGTTTTCATTCTTTGTACCTGCATGGTTAAATCCTGCATATACATATATATCTAAACTATAATGTTAGTATTTATATTTTATAATCTTATTCTAAGGTTGTTGTCATCAAAACCATCGTCTCAAGGACTAACTGTAACGTTTCAAGATTTTCGACTTCCGAAAATTGACATTAATACGTCCACTGTATCAACTGCCAAGCAATCGAATGCCGGAAAACCGATTTGTTATGGTTAAAAAGAAGAGGTAGAAGAAGACAGAAAGGAAGAAAGAAGAAACAACAGAAACAATATCAGAATCTCACATATCGCAGCGGAACAACATATAATAGATAAATGAATAATCTTTAAATCAAAGAACTATATCAGTTTATACATTAGATCATCATCAGAGTCAATAAACAACACAACACAACACTGGACAGTTATACAAACTTGTCTTCATACAGAATACATAGCGGAATAATAATATCATATACAAGTGATACGTCTCGTCTCCAGCTCGACACCTGAGCTCCACAGCATCTCCTGAATCCAGAATGACTTGAAAATCTAACTCTAGGCTGCCCGTGTGGAAAATGATGGGCACCCAGAGTTTAGGGAGGGAACAATAAACTCCAGGCCAGTCATGGGACTAGTGTGAGAACTAAAAACAGTTTATCTTTAAACAAACAACAAAAGAGGTAAAAGACATCCGCAATGCTTTTTGGAAAATGAAACTACCATAAGGCCTCCCGCCACACACACAATGCAAACGCAGAAGTGGAGTAGATTTCTCCTTATGATAGTCAAACATGCTTACTACGCAAAATCATTGGATTATTACTATTAGTGCATAGTGCAGAAAAAAACATTTCGAAAGTATAATATTAATCTTAGCAAGCATAGACATTCCGAACTATGCCTACTATAGCTACCATCTAAACAGTGGTGACCACCATAAGTAAATGGCAGGTTCTACAACTAATACCGTACAAGGTTCGTATTGGAAGATGGATTGCCAACAAATGGTCAGACTAAGGAACTTCCTACTGCCACATGGGTACGCCTCTGGATGGACGTCCCGAGAACTAACTAGCTCTCTGCCAACACAAGGTCGGGTTACCTCTTACACTAGGTAACTACTACACGAATATGCCACCCCACGGTCCTTTGGGACCTTTATCCGAGGTGCCTCGATCACACAGCAACAATCACACAGTAAATGAGATTGGAGCAACCACATAGGTTAAATACCAGAGCTCCATACCTGATACCACCCTTTTCCAGAAGGAAATGACATACCCTAAAGGGAGCGACCATCATAACCTTGCCGCATCATTCCTGTTTCGACCATTTCCGGGTTGTGAGGTCCGAAGTGGTCTCGTCCACAAAGCTACGCTTTTTCACAAAGCCACGCTTTGATCAACAAATGATCAATAAATAATCATCACACAGCAACACTCAGCATGCCACATTACCAAATTGGGAGTATATCACTGATAACCTTCAACTACATAACCTCTGAGCTCGTACGTCTCAGAGAAGGGTGTTAAGCTAAGAGAATAAATTCTCCGCCACCAACAGAAATGTATTTGAAAGAAATCAGCTTTATATCTCAAAATGTAATGTCAGACATGTAACCATACAAGTCTGTTCCGGGTTCGAACAGAACCGAAGGCACTTCCAAAGAAGCCCTTGCAATCCGGGTATTCACAATCCCGATCGAACTTCCCATCACAAAGGAAATCACTATACCGTAGCTAACGGTGCAGAGACAATCGATAGGTCATTCTATCGTTTTCACAAATACCCGGTCTTCACCACCGGTCTTCAATGCGATCCATATCGTCGTATCACTAATTCGGAATGGGTTATATGACACAAAGGTCCTCTCCCGGCTAAACCGAATAGTGAGCACAATATTTAAAGCACATGGATATTGGGATTTCAATTAAGTCACAACTTATTACCCAAATCCTTTCCTTTAAATGGTTTAAACAAATTACCATTTTAAATCTTTAAACAAAAAGATTTACTTCACAAAGTTTACCCAGTTTCACAAAGATTCATTAACAGATTCCCAAATCATTTCCCATTTAAATTGGATTAACCCATTAAATCTTTAAATTAAGATTTAACTTATAGCTTTCAAAACTATTCACAATTCAAGTCTTTTATAATATAAAAGATACACCTTTTAAAATCTTCTTTGATTTCAAAATAAAGCTTAATCATCTTCACAAAGGTTAATTCATAGTTTTTCCAAACTATTCACAATTTCATTTCAACTTGAAATGTTTCGATACAAATTGGAAATCTTTTCACTTTATGAAAGCTATTATTATTTGAAAACAAATAGTTTTCGTTTTGGGAAAAATCTGATTACAATTACACAGGTTAAAGCCATCTAAGTACAAATCTTGGATTTAAATTTAAATTTCCAAAACCATATTTTAAATGGTTAAAAAACCCATATAAACACCTTTTATAACTTGTATAATCTTTTAAACCATAGTTCCCAAATGATTGAATTCAATTTCAAGTATTGAATTCAAAATTTAAATCAAATGATTTAAATCTCAATTTTATTAAGTTATTTAAAATAACTCTTATTTTTGAAACTCATTTTCAAAAAAATTCAATTCCAATTCCAAAACTAATTTGGATTCAAAAATTCAATTTTTAGAATTGTTAAAAATCTGTGACTTAACTGATTTCCACGTGAAATCCACATTTGTGTGTGTATTGTGTAGTCCAAGGGTTTAACACAATAGTGCAACAACATTCAACCATCACAGATCAAATATAACAATATATTTGATAAGCGGTATAAACTATAACGCTTATCTTTCATTCACAGATCACAGATATATATATATATGTATCACAGATAAAAAAATTACAGATCACACACAAATTAGGATATATCACAAATCATCACATATTAGAGATATCAAACAAGTCAACATCCAATATAATCCAAACATCCATAAGTTGGATTAATTTAATTATCTGATTAATTTAAATCAGATAAATTTCTATAAATCAATTTTACTAGTTATGGTAAATTAATAATCAATTAATTTCAAATTTATTTCCAAATTTATTTCAAAACACCAAATCAAATTTCCAATTAATTTCCAAATTATTTCCTTTTTAAAATAAATTTCTTTATCTCTTCAAATTTATTTTAAAATCCAAATTTAAATAAATTCTTCAGCTTATAAATAATATTTTCCGAAATCCATTTATTAAGCCCTTTTTCCCAAAATTTGAAATTTAATTCAATATAGTTCAAAAATAAGACTTTTATCTTTTAAACCCCCTTTTAAATTTATCCAATTCTCAAAAATAATTTTTTCGATAAATTTTCAACATGAATTTCGAAAATCCAATTTTATTTATTTTTGGTATCCAACGATACCAAAAATATATTCGGCTAAATTATAGCCTTCAACAATTCCAATCACAAAAATAGTCACATGGTGATTATAAATAATCAACACACAACATTGAAATAAATTCAAATGTTTGAGGAATCCAGTTGGATCCCTCCAACCTGTTTCCCTGCATCCACAGATGTTAGCACAATACCAATTCCACTTCAAGGTGGAATATCGCGGTATATGGGATTTATAAAATACTATCTGCTATTATGCGGCGCAATAGGGTCTCATCCGCTATATAATGCGGGAAATCAACTCCAAATACATATATAATACCAATTTCACTTCAAGGTGGAATATCGCGGTATATGTTTTTAATATAATAACCTCCGCTTAATATGCGGCATATAGGGTCTATTTCAATTCAACCAATCATCAATCATTATCCAAACACACAATCACACTATCAAGCAATTTTAAATCTAACTACTTAAAATTTAAATCGAAACAAATTCGATTGAGTGAGAAGTTCTAACCTTGAGTTTCCGATAACAGTTGCAGTGTTTTATTTCGAATAAAATTAAACATGCGTTTAATTTTATCCGAAATTATCACAAGCTCCAATCGACTCCAAACCAGCTCCATCGCGTAGAGCTCGTCGAAACGAACCCAACGCAAGTCGTTTCGTCAATTTTCGACCTCGTATCAAAAGGTTATGAGGTTACAAAGTTTATACGATTTTAAAAAAAATTAATTTCATTTTCTTTTTAAATTTTTAACCTAGCTTCAATCTCTACCGTTCATTTTGTTCCACCAGATCTGAGCCGCGTTCTACTCTTCTTCCTCCATCGTGAAAAACACACGCACAAAACCCATTTGGCCGCCTCTTCCCATCAATTTCTACGACCATCTCACTTGCCTCGACCACGATCGGCGAGTGCCATACGAAAGCTCGAAGCACGCTCCACCAACGATCAGCGACCGGCCAAGCTCAGTCGACCATCTTACTCGAAAAACATGCGTGAACGTTGCACGTTCAAGCCCATTTTGCCGTCAATCCATAGCTCCATTCGCGATCATACCCGTTGAATACGTCGAGCTCGTCATCCTCTTCATCTTTGTAGTTGAAAGTTTGTGTTAATTATTCATGGATTTGAAGATAATCGAGGAGGAAGGACGGAGTTTTCTGGCCATTGAAATGAGAAGTGGCGGCTAACTCTAGAGCTGTTAGGGTTTGTGAAAAATAGAAAGATTTAGGTCCTTTTATAGAAAATTCTCAAAACACTATTCACTCGAAATTTACCGAACTCCAAACGAAGCGTGCCGGTTGACGTTTCTAAGGTTTAACCCGCGTTCCGAACACAATGGAACGTATTTCGGGAGCTAATTCGATCATATGTGCGACTTACGGAATTAAACGATCAAATTTAAATTAAATCGGTTAAACTAACTTCTATGCGTTTCAGCTTGCCCCGGACAAACCGTACGTCCGATTGACACGAAATTTGAAACCTTACAATAATTTCACATTACGGATCCGATGAAACTAGTTTCGTCGAAATCCGAGACTGTTTGAAAAATGACTATTTTCACTAGTCAATTAAATATTAAAATATTCAATTTTCACAAATTAACTTTTAATTCAATTTAAAAAGTTCTATAACATCATTCTAACTCCAATATGATTTAATATAACTTTATAAATCATTTTTTTATTACATTAAACCCAATTTCCAATTATTTATGCAATTTCAAATATTAAATTATCAATTTAATTATCCAATTAAATCTCTATATTCGAAATTAAATTTATTCGACTTACAAATCTTACTTGTTAATATTAAAAATCAATTAAATATCTGAATTTCAAATGACAGAAATTCTGGGTCGTTATAATCTTCCCCCCGTAAAAGAATTTCTTCCTCGAAATTGCCAAGTAAGAAAAATGCCCAACGCCATTAACTTTTCAAAAATCCACTTAGTGAAAATTTTATATTCACTTTTTCCAAAACCTTTAACTTCAACCAAAACAATGGTTTTCATTTTCTAGTTTAATTCCTACGTTTTATTACAATTTGGGAAAACGACTTTCCGTTAACAAAATTTTCCAAAAGTTCAAAAAATTTCTAACTCCCAAAATTTACGGAAAATTTTGGCAGAGTCTCCTTTGTACGGAGGAGCTTTCGCAATTTCACAATAGATATAAAAGTATATACATCGACCCACACGGTCGGAAAAGCAGAAAAACAGTTCATATTTCCTATTTTTATTACGTAGGCGTACCTTTTTAGCATTTTTAAGCAAAGCAGTTATTTATTTAGCATTTTAGCGCGACCCAACCAGCCGAACGGCAGCCACGACACCTGTACTTACTCAATTTAAACACGTAAGTGACATATATATAAAGTTATTAACAATTTACTCTTTTAAACAACTACAACACATGCATATTAAAAGAAATGCATACTAAACAAAGTTTATAAGCAACTTATATAATTTCGACATCACTTGTAATTGTTTACAACCGATTCATATACAACGACATTCATTTCTTCATTTTCAATTAGTTTACATTCACTAATTTAAATTCAAATTAGTTCACTTTCAATTTAAATTCCATCACATAGTTTTCAATTTTTATCAATTCAATTTCATTAATACTTAATGAATTATACAATATACAATCAACCAACAATCATATAACAACCAATGTATATTCAACACAACCAAATTTATTCACTTTGTTTACCTTTAATTTGGTTTAACACTTTTTAATTTTTCCAATTGGTTTAATATTAAATTGGCTTTCATTGAATTTCCAATTTATTAGCTTTTAATGAATTAACACTTATATCCATTATTCCATATCAATTTACTTACATTCGATTGATTAACATTCAATCCATTTATTAATTCAATTGCTAATTCATTTTACAAATAAGGTTGAATCTCCTTTATATAACTCAAGTTCACATCCATTTAATTCACTTTGTTATTTCACTTCGACACCAAAATCAACTTCATTTAACATCACTTAAGTTATATTCCATTTCAAATTTCCACTTCAATTATAAAACTTAAGCCCATTTCTAATTTATTTTAAATTCAATTTCATTTAACTTTTCCTTAAAGTCAAATTCATTACTTGATCAAAATCAAATTTTATTTTGCTTAACAAAACTTGTTTAACCATTTCTATTACAATTGGTTTTGCTTACATTTACTCATTTTATAAGTTATACAACTTATTTATTTAATCTTCCAAATTCATATTACAATCACTTGTCTAATCCAATTCAAATCTGATTTAATTTATTTAACTTTACCAAAGCTGAATTTATTATCTCATATTATAAGTTCAAAACTCATTTCTACTTATATTCGTCAATTACAACTTGGATTTTTAAATTAAATTTGTTTATCACAACAAAACTTAAAATTTCAATTTATTACGGTAGCAAATCCATCACACAGAAACTTGAAAATGATACTGATGATGTTGCAGTCATCACCCTTGTTATTTCCTAGTAACAGTAGTGAATTCAGTGCTTTAAATTCTTTCAAAAATTTCCTTTTATTTATAAATCCTTTTCTCATATAATTTCACTATTTTACTTTACTTATACAAGATTATTTCACAATTGTAAATCATATTAATTATAATTCCATACTTAATAATTCATTTGCTTATATACTTCATTCTTTTACAATTGTTGTTTTCATTTAGATTATTCAAACAACTTTTATTAACTCATACATATTTTCTTACATTTTCAACAACCAAACAATTCAATTTTATATACACTTTAATAATTCTGAAAAATTATTTCTTTATATACAAAATATAATCGAGGTAAAATTATTTCATTTACCCAATTTAAAACGATACTATGTCGGATTATCTTGTTTAAGCGTTTAGAAACCCCTATCGATACAGTTAGCTAGACTACACCGACCAGAATCTATAAACAATCAACCGATAAGTCAACACAATACAAAACAATTTCATATTCACTAACAAATACGCGCTCATATCTATTATTACACTCACACTCATTCTAGAGTACTACTGACTCTATCTCTAATGAGTAACACCCAACAGAGCCAGGTTATCACTTAACCAATTGCTCTGATACCACATGTAACGTTTCAAGATTTTTGACTTCCGAAAATCGACATTAATACGTCCACTGTATCAACTGCCGAGCAATCGAATGCTGGAAAACCGAATTGTTATGGTTAAAAAGAAGAGGTAGAAGAAGACAGAAAGGAAGAAAGAAGAAACAACGGAAACAATATCAGAATCTCACATATCACAGCGGAACAACATATAATAGATATATGAATAATCTTTAAATCAAAGAACTATATCAGTTTATACATTACATCATCATCAGAGTCAATAAACAACACAACCCAACACTGGACAGTTATACAAACTTGTCCTCATACAGAATACACAGCGGAATAATAATATCATATACAAGTGATACGTCTCGTCTCCAGCTCGCCACCTGAGCTCCACAGCATCTCCTGAATCCAGAATGACCTGAAAATCTAACTCTAGGCTGCCCGTGTGGAAAATGATGGGCACCTAGAGTTTAGGAAGGGAACAATAAACTCTAGGTCAGTCATAGGATTGGTGTGAGAACTAAAAACAGTTTATCTTTAAACAAACAACAAAAGAAGTAAAAGACATCCGCAATGCTTTTTGGAAAATGAAACTACCATAAGGCCTCCCGCCACACACACAATGCAAACGCAGAATTGGAGGAGATTTCTCCTTATGATAGTCAAACATGCTTACTATGCAAAATCATTGGATTATTACTATTAGTGCATAGTGCAGAAAAAACATTTCGAAAGTATAATATTAATCTTAGCCAGCATAGACATTCCGAAACTATGCCTACTATAGCTACCATCTAAACAGTGGTGACCACCATAAGTAAATGGCAGGTTCTACAACTAATACCGTACAAGGTTCGTATTGGAAGATGGATTGCCAACAAATGGTCAGGCTAAGGAACTTCCTACTGCCACATGGGTACGCCTCTGGATGGACGTCCCGAGAACTAACTAGCTCTTTGCCAACACAAGGTCGAGTTACCTCTTACACTAGGTAACTACTACATGAATATGCCACCCCCGGTCCTTTGGGACCTTTATCCGAGGCGCCTCGATCACACAGCAACAATCACACAGTAAATAATATTGGAGCAACCACACAGGTTAAATACCAGGGCTCCATACCTGATACCACCCTTTTCCAGAAGAAAATGACATACCCTAAAGGGAGCGTCCCTCATAACCTTGCCGCATCATTCCTGTTTCGACCATTTCCGGGTTGTGAGGTCCGAAGAGGTCTCGTCCACAAAGCTACGCTTTTTCACAAAGCCACGCTTTGATCAACAAATGATCAATAAATAATCATCACACAACAACACTCAGCATGCCACATTACCAAATTGGGAGTATATCACTGATAACCTTCAACTACATAACCTCTGAGCTCGTACGTCTCAGAGAAGGGTGTTAAGCTAAGAGAATAAATTCTCCGCCACCAACAGAAATGTATTTGAAAGAAATCAGCTTTATATCTCAAAATGTAATGTCAGACATGTAACCATACAAGTCTGTTCCGGGTTCGAACAGAACCGAAGGCACTTCCAAAGAAGCCCTTGCAATCCGGGTATTCACAATCCCGATCGAACTTCCCATCACAAAGGAAATCACTATACCGTAGCTAACGGTGCAGAGACAATCGATAGGTCATTCTATCGTTTTCACAAATACCCGGTCTTCACCACCGGTCTTCAATGCGATCCATATCGTCGTATCACTAATTCGGAATGGGTTATATGACACAAAGGTCCTCTCCCGGCTAAACCGAATAGTGAGCACAATATTTAAAGCACATGGATATTGGGATTTCAATTAAGTCACAACTTATTACCCAAATCCTTTCCTTTAAATGGTTTAAACAAATTACCATTTTAAATCTTTAAACAAAAAGATTTACTTCACAAAGTTTACCCAGTTTCACAAAGATTCATTAACAGATTCCCAAATCATTTCCCATTTAAATTGGATTAACCCATTAAATCTTTAAATTAAGATTTAACTTATAGCTTTCAAAACTATTCACAATTCAAGTCTTTTATAATATAAAAGATACACCTTTTATAATCTTCTTTGATTTCAAAATAAAGCTTAATCATCTTCACAAAGGTTAATTCATAGTTTTTCCAAACTATTCACAATTTCATTTCAACTTGAAATGTTTCGATACAAATTGGAAATCTTTTCACTTTATGAAAGCTATTATTATTTGAAAATAGATAGTTTTCATTTTGGGAAAAATCTGATTACAAATCTTGGATTTAAATTTAAATTTCCAAAACCATATTTTAAATGGTTAAAAAACCCATATAAACACCTTTTATAACTTGTATAATCTTTTAAACCATAGTTCCCAAATCATTGAATTCAATTTCAAGTATTGAATTCAAAATTTAAATCAAATAATTTAAATCTCAATTTTATTAAGTTATTTAAAATAACTCTTATTTTTGAAACTCATTTTGAAAAAATTTCAATTCTAATTCCAAAAGTAATTTGGATTCAAAAATTCAATCTTTAGAATTGTTAAAAATCCGTGACTTAACTGATTTCCACGTGAAATCCACATTTGTGTGTGTATTGTGTAGTCCAAGGGTTTAACACAATAGTGCAACAACATTCAACCATCACAGATCAAATATAACAATATATTTGATAAGCGGTATAAACTATAACGCTTATCTTTCATTCACAGATCACAAATATATATATATATATCACAAATAAACAAATTACAGATCACACACAAATCAGGATATATCACAAAGCATCACATATTAGACATATCAAACAAGTCAACATCCAATATAATCCAAACATCCATAAGTAGGATTAATTTAATTATCTGATTAATTTAAATCAGATAAATTTCTATAAATCAATTTTACTAGTTATGGTAAATTAATAATCAATTAATTTCAAATTTATTTCCAAATTTATTTCAAAACACTAAATCAAATTTCCAATTAATTTCCAAATTATTTCCTTTTTAAAATAAATTTCTTTATCTCTTCAAATTTATTTTAAAAATCCAAATTTAAATAAATTCTTCAGCTTATAAATAATATTTTCCGAAATCCATTTATTAAGCCCTTTTTCCCAAAATTTGAAATTTAATTCAATATAGTTCAAAAATAAGACTTTTATCTTTTAAAACCCCTTTTAAATTTATCCAATTCTCAAAAACAAATTTTTTGATAAATTGTCAACTTGAATTTCGAAAATCCAATTTTATTTATTTCTGGTATCCAACGATACCAAAAATATATTCGGCTAAATTATAGCCTTCAACAATTCCAATCACAAAAATAATCATACGGTGATTATAAATAATCAACACACAACATTGAAATAAATTCAAATGTTTGAGGAATCCAGTTGGATCCCTCCAACCTGTTTCCCTGCATCCACAGATGTTAGCACAATACCAATTCCACTTCGAGGTGGAATATCGCGGTATATGGGATTTATAAAATACTATCCGCTATTATGAGGCGCAATAGGGTCTCATCCGCTATATAATGCGGGAAATCAACTTCAAATACATATATAATACCAATTCCACTTCAAGGTGGAATATCGCGGTATATGTTTTTAATATAATAACCTCCGCTTAATGTGCGACGTATAGGGTCTATTTCAATTCAACCAATCATCAATCATTATCCAAACACACAATCACACTATCAAGCAATTTTAAATCTAACTATTTAAAATTTAAATCGAAACAAATTCGATTGAGTGAGAAGTTCTCACCTTGAGTTTCCGATAACAGTTGCAGTGTTTTATTTCGAATAAAATTAAACACGCGTTTAATTTTACCCGAAATTATCACTAGCTCCAATCGACTCCAAACTAGCTCCATCGCGTAGTGCTCGTCGAAACAAACCCAACGCAAGTCGTTTCGTCAATTTTCGACCTCGTATCAAAAAGTTATGAGGTTACAAAGTTTATACGATTTTTAATAAAATTAATTTCATTTTCTTTTTAAATTTTTAACCTAGCTTCAATCTCTGCCGTTCGTTTTGCTTCCACCAGATCTGAGCTGCGTTCTACTCTTCTTCCTCCATCGTGAAAAACGCACGCGCAAAACCCATTTGGCCGCCCCTTCCCATCAATTTCTACGACCATTTCGCTTGCCTCGACCACGATCGACGAGTGCCATACGAAAGCTCGAAGCACGCTCCACCAACGATCAGCGACCAGCCAAGCTCGGTCGACCATCTTACTCGAAAAATATGCGTGAACATTGCACGTTCAAACCCATTTTGTCGTCAATCCATAGGTCCATTCGCGATCATACCCGTTGAATACGTCGAGCTCGTCATCCTCTTCATCTTTGTAGTTGAAAGTTTGTGTTAATTATTCACGGATTTGAAGATAATCGAGGAGGAAGGACGGAGTTTTTTGGCCATTGAAATGAGAAGTGGCGGCTAACCCTAGAGCTGTTAGGGTTTGTGAAAAATAGAAAGATTTAGGTCCTTTTATAGAAAATTCTCAAAACACTATTCACTCGAAATTTTCCGAACACCAAACGAAGCATGCCGGTTGACGTTTCTAAGGTTTAACCCGCGTTCCGAACACAATAGAATGTGTTTTGGGAGCTAATTCGATCATATGCGCGAGTTACCGAATTAAACGATCAAATTTAAATTAAATCAGTTAAACTAACTTCTATGCGTTTCAGCTTGCCTCGGACAAACCGTACGTCCGATTGACACGAAATTTGAAACCTTACAATAATTTCACATTACGGATCCGATGAAACTGGTTTCATCGAAATCCGAGATTGTTTGAAAAATGGCTAGTTTCACTAGTCAATTAAATATTAAAATATTCAATTTTCACAAATTAACTTTTAATTCAATTTAAAATTTTCTATAACATCATTCTAACTCCAATATGAATTAATATAACTTTATAAATCATTTTTTATTACATTAAACCCAATTTCCAATTATTTACGCAATTTCAAATATTAAATTATCGATTTAATTATCCAATTAAATCTCTATATTCAAAATTAAATTTATTCGACTTACAAATCTTACTTGTTAATATTAAAAATCAATTAAATATCTGAATTTCAAATGACAGAAATTCTGGGTCGTTACACTAACAATCTCCCTTTTTTTGATGATGACAACCTTTGTTTATAAAATATTACTTCTATCCTAATAACTCCCCCTAAAACTGATAACTCCCCCTTAATCTATGCCTAACTCTTCTATTTTATATTTCTCCCCCTTTGTCATCAACAAAAACAAACTAACTCCAAACTATATAACTCTTAGTCTAATATCCTATATGATTATAATGATAGTGTTATCATACATAATCAATACTTACTTGTAAACCTAAAACTTAGTCCTAAACTACTAACATTCCTAACCAAGTACCTATATAATACTTATATATATAGGAATCATATATAAGAACACACAGTATTTATTTATATATATATATATGTTTATATTCACATTTTTGTACAACGTGACAAATATACACATAACGATGAAAAATGAAAAAGAAGAAACTACTGAGTATCTTTGAGAATTGGAGATCTATGGATCGAACAATTTGGATAATGGAAACGGAAATTTCCACGTTGTTCAACCAAGTTTCCGTCCTTGTCAAAACATACTTCGCCAACGCAAATGACTTTGTCGTTGTCTTCCTCATGCTCTTCTTCCATTGGTTCTTCTTCTTCTTCTTCACTTTCCTCTTGTTCATCATCTCCTGAAGAGTCCTCGTCAATCAAGATTGGATTAGCATGATTGTCCATTAGAAATTTTTGCAAATTTCTAAGGATTTTCCCTTGCCTTTCCTAATCTTTTGCCATTCGGAGTTGCACTATTTGAATTTCAGTCATTAACTGAATTGCATCCTTTAGAGAATCCTCCATATTTGTCACTCGGGCGAGCGTAGTACGTTGGAACGGACCAGAGGTAGGAGAAGGGAACGAAAAGGTTGATTTTATGTTTGATTTGGAAGAGGAGGCCATTGATAAATTGATTTCAGAAGATAGAACAGAAAGAGAACAGAGAGAATGAAGAAAATTTCGAAAATAAGAAGAATATATAACCAATTATTTGAATTTTGGTGGGAAAAAATTTTAAAATTAAAAAAAACGTTATATGTCGACATGGGTATAGGGGGATGTTGACATGGTTCTCAATATTTTTACTATTTGATTTAATTTTTAATTATACTTTGTTATTTATATTTTATATTTCAGTTAATGAGCAAATACCTAATTCTTTTCTTAATTTAGTAAATGTAGATTCATTTAAGGGTTTTGTTAAGATATAAGCAATTTGATTTTCAGAATTGATATAGTCGAGAGTAATTACTTCTCTACTTATATTATCTCTGAGAAAATGGTGTCTGATATCAATATGTTTAGTTCGAGCATGTTGAGTAGTATTTTTGGATAAATTTATTGCACTAGTATTATCACAATAAATTGGTGATTTTGAGATATTTAAACCAAAATCTTTTAAAATTTGTTGCATATATATTACTTGAGAACAAGCCAAAGCAGCAGAAATATACTCTGCTTCAGTTGTTGATAGAGAAACTGTGTTTTGCTTTTTACTAAACCAGGAAATCAGAGAATGCCCTAAAAAGTGACAAGTTCCACTTGTACTTTTTCGGTCTGATTTACAACCAGCATAATCAGCATCACAGTAAGATATTAAGTCAAACGAATCATTTTTAGGATAAAATAAGCCATAATCAAAGGTGTGTTTAACATATCTTATAATACGTTTTACAGCTTTTAAGTGAGTTTCTTTAGGTTGGGATTGATACCTTGTACAGAGACAGACACTATGCATGATATCAGGTCTACTCGTAGTGATATAGAGTAGTGATCCAATCATTCCTCTATATAATTTTTGATCTACATCTTTCGAGAGATCTTCTTTACTAAGGTACTCATTGGTTGCCATGGGAGTGGGTTTTCTACTCGCAGTAGTCAAACCAAATTTACTAACTAGGTCTTTAGCATATTTTTCTTGACTAATAAAGATACCATTATCTAATTGTTTTATTTGTAATCCTAAAAAGAAATTTAATTCACCCATATGACTCATCTCAAACTCTTTTGTCATTATTTCAGAATTTTTTTTATTCATTTCAAAATTAGTTGATCCAAAAATGATATCATCTACGTAGACTTGTACTAGTTGAATATCATTTTTATTTCTTTTAATAAAAAGAGTATTATCTACTTTACCTATTTCAAAATTTGATTGTAACAAGTAAGATCTTAGTCTATCATACCAGGCTCTAGGAGCTTGCTTTAGACCATATAGAGCTTTCTTAAGTTTGTAAACATGATTTGGAAATTTATCATTTTCAAAAAGTGGTGGTTGTTCAACAAATACTTCTTCTTTTACAAAACCATTTAAAAATGAACTTTTAACATCCATTTGAAATAATTTGAAATTATTATGATTTGCGAAAGCAAGTAGAATCCTAATGGCTTCTAATCTTGCTACAGGGGCAAAGGTTTCATCAAAATCTATTCCTTCTTGACAATAACCTTGAGCGACTAACCGGGCTTTATTTCTAACAACCTCTCCTTGTTCATTCATTTTATTTTTATAAACCCATTTAGTTCCAATTATTGTTTTATTTTCAGGTCTAGGAATAAATTCCCAAACATCATTTCTAGTGAATTGATTTAATTCTTCTTGCATAGCCAAAATCCATGAATCATCCGTTGATGCTTCTTTTGGATTTTTGGTTCAATAGTTGATATAAAAGCAACATTACTCATTTGACTTAGTTGGTTTCTAGTTTTAACAACAGATTGCATATCTCCAAGTATATTTTCTATAGGGTGATCTTTTAAAATTTTAATCCTTTTATTAGGATGATTTAATTCATTATTAGTTTCAGTTGACTCTTGTTTTAGAGTGATTAAATCTCTAATTAAAATTCTATTTAAAATATAACAGGCGGTAGCAACTGCTTTTGCCTAAAAGTACTTTGGTAAACTACTATCAGAAAGCATAGTTCTCGCACACTCTTGAATCGTCCTATTTTTACGTTCTACTACTTTGTTTTGTTGTGGAGTTCTTGGAAATGAAAAATTGTGAATTATTCCCTTTTTATTGCAGAATTCTTCAAACTTTTCATTTTCAAATTCACCACCGTGATCGGTACGGATGGTTATAATTTTTTGAGAAAGTTGATTTTGAACCCTTTTTGAAAAATTCTTAAAATATTCAAAAGTATCACTTTTATGTTTTAAAAATATTGTCCATTTAAATCTAGAATAATCATCTACAATTACAAAAACATATTTACTATCATTTATTGATAGAATTTGAGATGGACCAAATAGATCAATATGAAGTAATTCAAGAGGTTTTGAAGTAGAAATTATATATTTTTAATTTAAAAGAGATTTTTCTAAGTTTTCCTAGTTGACATGCATCACATAGACTATCTACTTTAAAATTCATTTTAGGGAGGCCTCTTACTAGATCATGTTTTGACAGTCTAGATAAGAGTTTGAAATTCAAATGGCCAAATCTCTTATGCCAAATCCAAGGGTCACTTGCATTTGCCAAAAGACACAAGTTATCATTTGAAATTTTCATACTAAGAATATAAATATTCTTTTTCCTAATTCCCTCAAATATTATGGTTGAATTATTATCTTCAATGTGACACTTATCTTTTTCAAATTTAATTTTATATCCTTTATCACATAGTTGACTTATACTTAGCAGATTGTGTTTCAGATTCTTAACTAGCAAAACATTAGTAATAATAGGAGTTTCATAGTTACCAACTTTGCCGATGCCGATCACATAACCTTTTGAATTGTCTCCAAAATTAACCAGTCCTCCGTCTTTGTATATTATATCATTCAGCATATCTGGATTCCCAGTCATGTGTCTAGAACATCCACTATCAAGTATCCATTTGTTCCTTTTGATCTTCACAATTTGTTTGTTCTAGATTAATTCCTCAACTCCCATAAAGCATGATTCCTGCACATCAAACAATCTTAGTAGATAACTTGTATTTGAATATTGATTATATGCAGACTCAAGAGATAATGATCTGAATATTTATAAACATGCATTAACAAATTTCTTAAATATAGCCATTTTTATAAAAAAAAATAACTTTTTCAAAAATCAGATTATGAAACTTTTGAAAACCTTGCTCTGATACCAAATGTGAGGAATGCGGAATACGGATCCTAAGGCTAGAATGAACACTAGAGGGGGGAGAATAGTGTTTATAAGAAATTACTAAATCTTTTTGAGTTACAGTTGATTTGTACACAAATGTATACAATATTCAGACACAGATATAATCACAGAATCAAACACAGATGCAGAATTAAAGCAAATGCAGTAAAGGAAAGAACGCACTGGAATTTATACTGGTTTGGAGTTACCCTACATCCAGTCCCGCACAACTAAGTACGGATTTCCTTTCAAAAGCAATTCAACAATTACAACCCCCGATTTCAAGGCCATAAGGTACACCCTCCAGAATCACAATCCTCTAGGTAGAGATACTTGATTTCCGGGCAACAAGTTCACCCAATTGATTTCTCAAGGCTACAATCACACCTTTTCTCACTTGATTGATTTCCAAGGCTACAATCGCACCTTTTACTTTATTGATTACAAAGAAAGCCTATAACTCTGAATAACACTAAGGATCTTGATGAGATAGTGATAGAGAATCAAACCAGAGATTATCTAGTTAGATTCAATGTTGATTTCGGCAGAGTAATGGTAAGAATATATATAAAGAAATGTGGAAGAAGAAGAGAAGTGAAAAACCAGAAAATCTATATTCAAATTCGTTGAAACTAACCCCTATTTATAGAAGAACAACAGCCATGTCCATTCATGAAAGGTTATGGCGAATAGACACTTCTTTTGAAATTCAAATTTTTGAATCTAACTGCCACTATGACGACATGGGGTACTAGGGCATGTCGACATCCCAAAGCATTTTTTGAAGATTTGATTTTCTCTGAAAATAACCTTTATCTTATATTAAAAACTATTTAAACTTTATAAATATACTTGACTATAGATAAAATACATAGATAAATATAAAGAATAATATAAATATAATTTTACTATAATTTTATATTTAAATCTAAGTATAAATATATTATAATTAAAAGATAGTTTAAAACAAATGAAGTTTAAAACAAGAGATTATGAAAAACAAAAACAAAGAATATTTTAAGGCTAAAACATCTTTTTGAAAATCATTTGAAAAGATAATTTTTAAGGCTAAAACATTTTGAAAAGCAGTTTTTAAAATCATTCTGAAGTAGTTTTGAAAATCATTTTGAAGTAGTTTTGCAAGCTTCTTCCTGCAGAATATCTCATCATATCAGGACTCGAGAACTTGTACAAAACCAGGATGTTCGTGGGTTTGTAAGCCACTTGTCGTAGATTTGTAAGCTACTTGTCGTGGGTTTGTAAGCCACTAAAAAGGTAGAAATGGGTTCCATGTTCCATCCCAAAAGAAAATTGGAGTGAAGATTTCAGTGCTATTATGAAGTTTTAACATAATTCTAGACTCAATACTTATCTTGAAATCTTGAACTCTTGATAACCTTGATACTCATGAGTCTTCAATCTTGATATCTTGAATCTCTATACTGTACAGTCTTCATTCTTTGTACCTGCATGGTTAAATCCTGCATATACATATATATCTAAACTATAATGTTAGTATTTATATTTTATAATCTTATTCTAAGGTTGTTGTCTTCAAAACCATCATCTCAAGGACTAACAAGTAGAACATCTTCTAGAGATAATCCATGCCTGAGACAGATTTTGCCTAGCATATCTTCGGAGATTTTGGAACGAACTGAGTCCTCCAAATTCAAAACTAAAGCTGCATCCGAAAATTCATTCGGAGCAGGACTTACTACATCAGCCGTGATTCCTGGTATTTCTATAATGACAAGTGGAGAACTCTGAACTTCCTGCTGCCCTAAGCTTCCGGGATGCATAGCTATTGAACTCGGTAAAAACCGTTGTTATATGGCAAGAAACACATGTACCCCCGGTGTAAAGTGAGTGATCGTGTTGTGTAATGCAGTGCTACATAGTACTTTAAATTTCTACAAGTTCGAAAGATGGTAAAACGATGGGATTTCGAGATTCGACCAGAGTGACCGTCATCACTAACTGTCTCAACCATGCCATCCTGACTTCGAAGAACGATCCATGTTAAAGTTCGTTATGTTTGTCGCATTACAGTTCCATCGACGAGCTTTGAAGGATAGTCAAATATGCGGTTTAATGGTCAAGTCCAATTATGCAAGGCTAAAGCTCATCGGAGTCAAATGTTCGAGTATGCAAACGACAACTAGTTCGTATCCATCATGGTTTGAATTGGATCGTTTCCCTAAAGTCTGATTTCGTATCATTCGAAGGCGCTGATCGATAATTTCTTCATATCGATACTGTTTATATCGATCACTTACTTCGTATCGATCACCCCAGTAGCTACTTCGAATCGATCCAGGATGAGTGAGCTTCGTATCCATCTGACCACATCGATATGAAGTGTCCCAATCGATCTACAAGATACTTCACAAATGTTCTGATCGATCCGTGTCTCGTATTGATATGAGTTCAAGGAAAAACTTGGAGTCAGTAACTCAACCGACTACTCTCTTTCTTCCCCAAGCTTATAGGATGCCATTGAAGTATTTCCTTAACCTCACTCCAGCCATGCTCCGACACCAACGATGCCGGAGTTGGACGTAGCCTTGGATGAAATGACATCAAGACTCGAATCTTTTCATTGTAAAAAGGGTTATGAGCTGATTAATTACCTAAGTTTAAGCGAATGGGTTAAGAGATTAAAAGCTAATGGTTTGGGGACGAAGACTTTGCAATTTTCTCGTATTTCCGATCGATACGAAGCAAGAGTGAAGATAAAGGTAGGTAGAAGATTTGTCTAAGTCCAAAATCCTTTTATATGACTTCGTACCCAAGGGAAGACGATTCATATCCCAGTTGCAAAAAAACTGATAGAAGCGGTCAAAACAGTATCGATACGAGGGGCGCTGTACAAGTGTATCTGGAATGTTCGTATCCATCGATACGAAGACACAGCTTCATATCCATCAACACAAGGCGGTCCAGGACTTACTAGTTCATATCCATCAATGCTTTGTGTCCATCATCACTTCGTATCCATCAATGCTGATCGACCCGAAGTCCACTGTTTCATAACCATCGATACGAAAATCACTGCAAAATTATGTCTAGACCATTCAACTTTATCGATATGAAATGTCAATTTCGTATCCATCCATCCGAGACCTGAAACCTCGTGTCCATCGACACGAGGCAATCCTAGAGACCATCTATTTCATATCAATAGCCATCGATACGAAATCTACATTCATTCATCCTGAATCAATCTAGGAGAGGATTGATACGAAGGGATGGATCAAAGCAACCATCATCGTTGTTACAACTCGAATTTCACATCGATTCAGGAGAGGATCGATACGAAACTCGATTCAAAAAAAACCTTGACTACGACCCGTGAACGTGCAAGCGTGAACGGGAGTCAGGTTAAGATACGTGCCCGTATGCCAAACTAACATTTGATTTTCAAAGTTAACATAAATTGGATGCTTACCTGATGACAATTAGAACAGTGAATAACAAATTACTAGCGCTCGACCTTCAGTTACAACATAACACTACATGATCATTGGCAGTCCATAGTTCAACATTTATATTACTAAAAATCAATCAAAGGTTACATCCCTTGGGGAAAAGACAACAACTATTCAACGAATCAGATAGAACTTTTTCAGAATAAAGTTTGCAGCTTTTCAAAGCACGTCATGTTCACATAGGACGTACTTTGGGGGGGCAAATGTTATCCCGCCTTTTGGCAAGGCCGTGACACCAAGGACTTGACTAGAGATTGAAGACAATCCGTCCCGAAGATCGGTTATCTACAGGTCCACTATGGATACAGAAAAATTTGGTCTGAGTCCGGATCAGGTTATAATTAACATGGTATGACAAACAAAGCTATGAGAGGCAACATTCCAAATTTCAAGTCAATCGAAGCTCGTATGCTCAGGTTATGAATCGATCAAGTTTCATGAGAAGCATGTTTGCTTCGTATCCATCGCCTTTGTATCTGTTACCTTCGTATCCATCAACTCCACAATCCATCCCCTTCGTATCCATCAAGCAATAGCATCGCTCAGAGTTTATCTACTCAACCACTGCCCATTTCGTATCGATCCTACTAATACCCATTTTGTATCCAACATCCAGGCATTGATAGGAAACCAACATCCAGGCATCGATACGAAACCTCATGCCAACATCGATACGAAGGGATCAACCTAGAATCGATACGAAGTTTAGGACCAATCATCGATACGAAGATAAGGATATAGTATCGATATGAAGAGCAGTGCACAGGATCGATACAAAGGAGGTAGTCAGACCAAAGGAAATAGTCTTCAGGCGTGAAATATGGATCTCCACAAAATACTGAGTCTACGTCATCGATGCGAAAATGATCGATACGCATGGATCGATACGCAACCACCAGCCAAATAGCAAATCCAACCTTGGATCGATCATAACTCAAAAACTACAAGTCCAAATGCCTCCAAATTTTCACAAGAGCTTTCTTATCATTTGGAGGACCACCATGATCGATCGCGGCTCAAATGGAGCTAAAATTGATAGATACGAAGATGATGGGGATCGATCATGATCGATCCCAAATGACCCCAGATCAATCTGGTGGGCCCACCCATGTGAGAGAAGAGGTATTCTGAGCTTTGAGGGAGATATTTCCAGATCTACTCCTATAAATAGCATCCCTACGCCTACAGAAAAAGGACTTTTGATGCTTCTACGTCGTTACTCTGCTGCAACACTATTGTAACTTGATAGCTAGTGATTTGTATTGTTGTAATCAATTGTCAATCATCAATAAACAGCAAAACTATTCAAAGTGGACATAGGCTACAATGCCGAACCACTAAATTCTTGTCTCTTTCTATTTCTGTTTGATTGTATTGGTGTGATTGTTAGATTAGCCTCCTTTTCCATTTAATTTCTTCATTCTAATCTCTTCAATTACATCCAAATAGCGTTGTGCCCAATTTTGGTACAAACAACTTCCATTGTGTTCCTGATCTGATCTTTGAACATTGTGTTTACCAGTCATTGGTAGCTTGCCCCTACATTCTTTAGTCAAAAGGGAATGACTCGTAACAGTATAATCCAAGGTCGGTAATGAAACTAGTATTCTCTTGATGGGGTTCATGCATCATGATTTGATTGTACCCGAGTAGGCGTTCATAAACGATAGTAGCTCGTGGCCAACCGCTGCGTCAACAAGCTAATCGATCTTGGGCAATGGAAAGCTATTCTTTGGGAAGGCTTTGTTCATGTCTGAGTAATCAATGCAAGTCCACCACTTCCCATTGGACTTCTTTACCAAAATCGGATTTGATACCTATACGATGTAAGTTGCATCGCAGATGAAACCGTTTTCCAACTGCTTATCCACTCCCTCTCTTAGTGCAACAGACTGTTACGGTCCCGGGGTGTGCCTCTTTTACCTCACTGGAGTGTACTTGGGATCGATATTAAGTGTGTGAAATGCTATCTTAGTGATATCCCATATATATCGGAATGCATCCAAGCGAACACGTCCAGATTGGCACGAAGAAACTTGACTAATTTTTGTCGCATCTTGGTTCCAATATGTGATCCTATTTTTAATACTCGTGTCGGATCATTCATGTCTACAGGGACAGGCACCGTAATCTCTACCGACATTCCTCCCATGAACTCTTCTTTCTAGGGTCCATAGCCTTATCGAACCGGCTGTGGTCCCAAAATAAGGGGTGGTTCTGTGGTTGCTATGCTAATGGTTCGTGAATGTGGAGAGTTTTCTCCACATTCTTCCCTTTTTCTTTCATTCTTATTTCGCACAATTTAGCAATGTAGCATTACCTTGTGACACTCTGGTCTCCCTTTATCATTCCAACTCCATTTTTCCATAGGGAATTTTATAGTGAGACATCATTGTGCCAGGATAATTCGGAAATCAGCGAGGGCCGGATGTCCCAAGAATGCATTATATATAGGCCGACATCTTGTCAATTATCACAAAGGTTCGGATGAGAACCACACTCCAATCTCCTGTTCCGAGTTCAATAATTAGATCAATTGTGCCAACCGGTTGTAGTGGATGGCCTATGAATCCTTGGATTTTGGTTCGGTACATAGAGACATCCTTCATGTTAAGCTTCATTTAGTTGAACTTATGTCGAAACAGAATGTTTACTGATCCTCTAATATCGACCAGCATCCATCACATGACAGTGGGTCCGATTCCTATCATCACAACCATTAGATCTAAAGTTGGATCTTTTATTTCTTCACTATTCCGGTTTTCGAACACGATGTCATCATTGAGAATCCTCTGCTGTTTAGCAGGGATCCTGTCTTCGATTGCAAAGCAAGTTTCCTTTGGAGCATGTTTGAGCGAAATAGCATATCTTTCCATCTTGCCCCAACTTTTCTATGTTGGATGAGGACCTCCCGAAATGGTATTGATGACAAGTCTCTGTTCAGCTTGCTTAGATCCCTCTCCACTAGATCCAGACTGTTTTCCTAGGGTATTGAGAGCATGAGGTCTGGTTGGCTGATAAGAATTTCAGGGCTTCTTCATATACTGTTGGAACTTGTTTTCTCTAATTAGTTCTTCGATCACGTTTTTCAAATGGCAACACTCGTTTGTGTTATGCCGTGGGTTTCGTGGAAGCGACTAAACTTCCCCAACTTCCTTTGTTGCTCAGACTCTTCTTTCTGATGCAGCTTCGGATACTCTTATGTTCCCTGAGTTGCCAGGTAAATATTCTTGAAGCTATTGTTCAACGGAGTGTATTCTTCGCATTTCAAACCCTTGAGTTTCTTTCCGCCTTCATTTCCTCTATCGATGTTCTGATGCTGGTTCTTCCTTTTGTGGGCACCATCTTTCCCATTAGTTACTTCAGAAGTTTTGCTATTTTGATTTACCGCCACATTACTCTGAATCGATTCATTTGGTTGCATATTGGTATTCTTGCCTTCTAACGTATTTGCATCTTCCAATCTCAAGTACTAACTAGCCTTTCGATTGAATTCTTTTATGGTCGTTGGTTACTTCATTTTAATCAATCTCCCAAAATCTATCTCTAGATGGATCGAGTGGACTAAAGCATGAAAATCATATCCTTATTTGGATTTCTCACTTCAGTGACGGCTGTGTTAAAGCTATTCATGAACGATTTTAGTGATTTGTTGGGTCCTTGAAAGTAATCGGACAGAGACATCACGTCTTTTGGCTAAGCCGTGTGAAGTCTAAATTGCTCCAAGAACTTCCTTGCTAGCTCGTCAAAGGTTAAGATAGATCGTGGAGGGAGGCTGGTAAACCATATGGAGGCAACTCCTTCCAAATAGATCGGGAAACACATGCAATGAACCGCATCCATTGCCCTTGCACCATCCATATTCCAAATGTACTTGTACAAGTGCTATTGAGGGTCAGTGGTTCCATTATAGGAGGGCATAGCTAATGGCATGGTGAGTTTCTTATGGCACTCTACCCTTAGGGAACTATTGGTGAAGGGATTTCGACTCGAAGTGGAACCCCAATCATCGTCCTTTCTACCCTTGCGTTATTCCATCAAGCGTCTGACCATGTCTGCAATGTATGCCTTACTTATCCATTCATCCACAGGTCAGTTTTCAACATCTATGCTAAGTGTTTGACTTTGCAAACGGTCTTGGTTAGATGGTTGAAGCCTAGGCTCTCTAGTCTTTCAGTAAGCCACTCCTATAGAGGTCCATTGGCAGGCGGTTGGTCTTGTGGGTGGAGTTTGATTGTTTGAGTTCAATTCACCTTCCTTAAGTTGCTTGTCTTCCTTAGAGTCAGTATCGGGTACCAATATATCCTCCCGAGGAGTTTTCACTTCTAGGTTCAGGTTTGCAGCAGGTGCTTTTGTAGTGGGTGGAGTGTTAACGTTTTCTTCCGTTATGATTCTTGGAGCTCCACCCACTACTTCCTTTTGCCTTTGCCTTATGTTTCTTCCATTTAAGCCAGAAAAAGAAGAATGTTCTGCTCTATAGCAGCTAAGGCTTTAGGCACTGTTATGGGAGTAGTTAGTGATTGGAGCGCTAAGAGAGCATCTATCTTTTCCATAAGAGTCTTTTGACCGTTTTCCATTTTCTGGTTAATTTCAACAACCATTTTGTTCAATTCTCCCTTTGTCACAACTTCATGCTGTATGGAGGAACATGGAACCTGATCTCCAAAGTTAGCTCCTAACAGCAGGCTGTTGGATTTGTTGACTTCAATTTGCCGAGGGTTTGTTTCTTCTCGAACAATGGTAGCTCCTATGGATCTTCCGGAGGTAATTCTCTTTCTTTCTGGTGTCACCGATTCTCAATAGCAAATCTTCTAAGCAGAGATTGATAACCTAACTTCTGAACCTATCTGATCCAAAGTTAGTAGCTAGATCTAAGCCAGAGTTCAATTTCTCGGTGAAAAGCACTAAAATGTTAACCCAAAAAATGGATCAACACCCTGGATTAAGTGTGAAAGCACCAACCCTATTCTTACAGAGCAATAATATAGAAAATAAATGTAAAAATAGCAAAAATAGTAAAAGTACAAGAAGATTTTTATAGCGGTTTGGTTGTTAATGAAGCCTACGTCCATTTTATAACTTTCTATTAACTGACTGTTGTTACAAGTTGAATCGGATTATAATATGATTGAATCTTCTAAGTTAGATCAAGCCACAAGTACAAGAGTTCACTAGAGAATCACAGTGAACCCCTAGATGACTACTGTGTGGGAGGAGAAGAGTGAAGAATAATCTCTGTAGAGTTCCATCAGTTAATCCAGAAGATCCTCTAAATGTTGCAAGTAGGATTGTATTTATAGGGGTTGGAGGGCTATTATGCTTGGCCGCTTTGCCAGAAGCCAACACTTGATGATACAAAGGTGCTCTGAGAATTTCACAGTGATCCAACTTAATCTAATGGATTGCCGGTGATCCATAAGGCATGGATCGCTGGCGATCCATGTACATAGGAGATTTTTAGGATTCTTCCTTTAGGTTGCACTCCTTGTGTTATGTAGGTTCTCTCCATGTATTTCGTAGCTAGTTGCCTTATTTTGATGGTGGTTCACACACGGGCTAGATTGTTCTATAACTTGAATCAGACGAATGCTCACTTCTCGAACTAGGTTGCTTGGAACATCATGAAACTTGGCAAACATCCCTAAAAAAGATATTGGTTCATGATGCAAGAGGTTTGAACGATCCATGAGGAGTCCTTATGGATCGCTAGCGGTCCATCCTATTAGTTAATTTTCTAGCGCTTCCTCTTGAGTCCTTCTTGGCCTATTCTTCTAGTCCTTTTGATTGATTCTTGAGTTGTTTTGACTTAGCCTAGATGTTCTAACTCCTATTGAATTCTGCTGGGTTAAAAACCTGGTTAACATACTTATCTAAAATGGTGTAAGTATATTCACAAATCATTAACAAGATTTCTTATTTTAAACCATTACCTTTTCTTTTTTTCCAAAAGATTATTTACTTATAATTTCCTTTAAAATATCCATTTTGAAGATCTAAGTGCTTTCACAAATCTACTCAAAAGGTTTAAGATTAATGTTACTTAAACATTGTCACTACAAAATCAAAACCATTTCATACTTATACTCATCTTTAAAACATTATTTTAAAGATCTATTTACATTCATAAGTATAATGAAAAAGGGTCAAAGACAAATACAATTAACACATTGTCACAAAAAACCCAAAACCATTTCATACATGTATTATCTTTAAAAACATTCTTTTTAAGGATCTAATTTATAATAGATTAAGTTCGATAGTCGACTAATCGATTATCTAGTTAAAACAATTGCTTACATTAATCAATATTTGTATACTTAATTCGTTTTCGACATTTCAACTTATATTATTTCTCGCCCAAGAGTGAAGCCAAGGAAGTTAGAGCACTGGTTACATCAGAGCCTTGCCTAGACACTTCATTTTTGAATCTCACAAATAGACAAGCATACTCGTCTGCTTTTAGTGTTAAGTATAGTATTAATGATTTCCATAAACAAGTAATAAACAACATGATTAATCCATTTTCGACATACCTAAGTTAACTATTCATCATTCAATCGGAAGCCCGATAAATTAGAGATCTATTGCTCCGTCCCTACTCGACATCAATGTTAACTCTCAGAAATATAGAAGCATACTTCGTCGGCTTTTAGCGTTAAGCAAAGTTAACTACCTTTTAAACAAGTAAGTAAATGTAACGACCCGTATTTTTAACACTTTAAAAATACGAATTAAAATGAAAATTTTGGATAAAAATCCGAAGGAAATAAAATTTTGTGTTGTTAAATGTGAATTTCAAGTTGTAAACCAAATTGGTTATGATTGTAAACAAGAATAAATAAAATGGTAGATTTAATATTGAAGTTATAATATGGAAATCAACGTAAATGAATGTAATTTAATATTACTGTGAATTTAAATAAGATGATAGCTGAAGAAAATGAAAGTACATGAATTATAAACTATTGATAATAAATATATAAGTAAATGGTTGATTCAATAATGAAAGTGTAAATCGAAATAAAAGAATTCATTTGGAATTAAATAACTTGAATTTGAATTACAATATAATTGAACGCTGAATCTAATATAATCTTTTATAGTGGATTTATAATGGAAAATTGCGTTGTAAAAGATTGTTAATTACTGTGAAATTAAAAATGGAATTTGTGAACAATTGAAATTTGATTTAAAATTTAATAATTTAAAATTGGGAATTTTATATTGAAATTAAACCGTCGAATAATTTATTTTTCGAATATTGGATTTAATTAGACAATTAAATCGATAATTTAATAAGTTAAATTTCAGAAATAATTGAAATCGAGTTGAATATGATTGAAAATGATTTGTAAAATTTTTTCTTATCATATTGGAGTTATAGTAATGTTATAGAACTTTTAAAATTGAATTTAAAGTTAATTTGTGAAAATTGAATATTTTAATATTTTATTATCGACTGAAAAATAGCCATTTTTCGAACAGTCTCAGAATTGAACGAAACTCATTCCATTGGATCCGTAATAGTTTGTTATTGTCGGATTTTAATTTTCGTACCAATCGGAGTTATCGTTTGACCGTGGCAGCTCGAAACGCATCGAATTGTTTTTAATATTAATTCGGCGAGAGAAAATAGTCATTTTTCAAAAAGTCTCGGATTTCGACGAAACCAGTTTCATCGGATCCGTAATGTCATATTATTGTAGAGTTTCAAATTTCGTGTCAATCGGATTTACCGTTTGTCCGGGGCGAGCCCAAACGCACAGAAATTTGATTAACCGATTTAATTTTAAATCGATCGTTTATTGCCGTAACTCGCACAGATGATCGAATTAGCTTCCGAAACCTGTTCCATTGTGTTCAGAACGCGGGGTAAACCTTAGAAACGTCAGCCGGCACGCTTCGTTTGGAGTTCGGAAAAATCCGGGATGAATAGTGTCGCGTATTTTTCTATAAAAGCCCCTCACTTTCTCTATTTTCCAAAAACCCTAGGGTTTCAGCCCTTAGCCGCCACTTTTAATTCAATGGCCAGAAAATTTCGAAACTTCTTTCCTTAATATCTCTCAATCCGTTCAACGAAATCGAAAAATTCCAAAAGCAAAAGTGTAGATCTCGGCGAGCTCTTCAAATCCATACGGAGATGATCGAAAACGGAGCAACGGATCAACGGGAAATCGAGCTCGAAGCTGCTACGTTTTTCACACATTTCGAGGCCAAAGGAGCAGCCGAGCTTCAAGCTATTCCAGGCGTTGGTGGCTCGTGTGGTGGCGCGCGTGGTGGTGGTCCCTGATCGTCTTCAAGCTGCTCGGTGTGGTCGTGAAAATTGCTTGAAGATGGCGGCTAATGGGTTTTGGTGAACGTGTTTTCACGTTGAAGAAGATGATGGGAAGGTGCGGCCTAGATCTAAAGATGCAGAAACGAACGGCCAGATCTGAAGCTAGGGTTTGAAATTTAAATTAAAAGCTGAAATTGTTTATTTAAATTCGTGTAAACTTTAAAATAGCATAACTTTTTCATACGAGGTCCGATTGGAACGAAACTTTTTGCGTTGCGATCGTAATGACGAGAGCTTCGAAATGAAACTGGTTTGGATGGATTTGGAGACGGTGGAAATTTGGGCTAAAGTTGGGCGTCGTCCAGTTTTAGTTCCAAACCGGAACGTCTCGGCGACAACAGAAAATCAAAGTGAGTGTTTATACGCTCACAATTGACTAAAATACTTTTGTGTTAGTTAAACTTATATTCTGAAGTGATATGAAATTTATTGGCTGTTGTTTGGTAGGATTAATTACCATCTGTATTGATGTATGAATTAATTGATAGAAGTTAAATTGACCGTCAAAATAAATTTAAATTTAAATTGGCAGTATATTACTCGATATTGATAATTATAAAATTATTGTGAATGTTATTGGCTTTATGGTTGATTGGTGGTGATGGATGCTATTGGTCGATATTGGTTGTTTATTTGTTTTGATATATCATGCTATCATCATGAATATTGTTTATTGCATATAAAATTGTAAACTGAATCATTTCGAATAAATTAAGGAATAGGTTGAAATGATATACCTATGACATCTATTTGGATTGAAATGATACATATCCATCCTTGAAATTAAAATCGAAATAATTATCCACTTGGCCATAGGTTAGAAAATTATATACGGACACCGGGTTGGTTAAATTAAATGATTTTAAAAGTTGTTTTGAAATTATTTAAATGAATTGATTTTAAGAATAAAATCCAATTTATGGAGATTGAATTATTTTGAATTGAAGATCGAGATGTTGGAATTTAAACTTGGTAAATGAAATTGTTTAATTATTCAAAGTTTAGATTTTTAAGAAAAAGATTGAAATACGACGTAAATTTTCGAAAGTTGATTTGTTTTAAAAGATTGGATTTTTAATCGAACTCTGAATATTTCTAAGAAAATTTAAATGAAATGATATTTCAAGTTTGAGTTTGGAATTGAAAATTAATTTGAAATTGAGATTTAATTAATTTGGAATTTAATTGAAATTCAAAGAAATTTGTGAATTGGACTAAATTGAAACTATTGAATTAAATTTGAAGATAAAATTGATCTGAATAGGATTTGAACTGAAATTGATTTGGAATGTAATACTTAAATGAATTCTTGAAATTCGAATGTTAATCTAAGTTTATTGAATTGGAATTGTTCCAGAAATTAAGTAAACTACTTAATACAGATGTGTAATTTGAAGTATATTCTAATTTGAATACGAAATGGTTTTAAAGCGAATCTTATATAAATATATGAACTGTTTTGAAATGTGAAATATTTAAAATTTCGAAATATATTGGAAGTGAATTTGTTTATTTTATGGTTCAAATATGTATTTGAAATTGATTTTTGGAATCGAAATGAGATATTGAGGCGAAAAATGATTTTGAAATCGAAATGAGATATTGAGGCGAAAATGATTTTTGAAATAAAATTGTATACTTTGAGTAGATATGATGATATTTGAATGGATTTGATTTTGAAGCGAATATGATATTTTGATATCAATTATGAATCGATTTGAGATGTAAAAGAGCCACCGGTGTAAAAATACGTAGTTATTAAAGAGACCGGGATCGGATATGGACATACTCTTTGTCGATACCGAAAACCACTTTAATAACTAATACACGCGGAGTGTTGATCCAGAATGAAGTGGATGGTTTTGATGTACGTTGCTGATTTGAAGTAAGAGAACGTTAATGGATGCCTTGACACTTATGTCAAATTTGAAATGACTAAAACAGGAGCCATACCCGTGCCAGTGAGGTTAGCTGCCTCTAGCATTCACACTCCTTCGTATACTATATCTACTTTGTTGTCGATTGGTGATCACCCTTGATTTGGGAGTGATGTGATGCGGTGGGCGATCGTAGCAGCGATGCGTTACCACCAGCCGGAGACGCGAAACGGTAGTATCCTACCTTGGGCATTGCCTCACGTGCCTTGTCATACTTTTACCCTTATGCGCGACCACTACGATTTTGATTTAGTGTTAGTGTATCACGGCGCGTCACTATCCACCGACGGTTTACTGGTGTGTTATATGCAAACTGTACACTAGGGCTTAAAAAATGTGTTAAGGGGGATCAATGTAAAGCCTTAACACTATGAAAAATATTTATTTTACTTGATAGACATTACATATATAGCATATTGTACTACATAGTAGATAGTTTAACAGATCCTTAAGAGATGGAAAATCCCGTAACATCTCTTAAGTTATTGCACTCACGTTGACACTGGATAGGAGATGTCAAACCCCGTAAACATCTCTGACGCCGTCACACTCTTATTTCTTATTCGATTTGACTTACATGAGATATTTTAGTCCTGACTCGAGTGTTTTGTCTTTTCATTACGCTCGGGTCAGCCTGAGCATTTCAGATAAGGTTGAAGATCTATTCTGGAGGACGAAGACGGAGTTTGGTATTACATCATTTGTATTCTGCTACTGTATTATTTTTCCGCTGCATTGTTGTATTATCTCTGATATGTATGTAACTCTGATTTATGATGTATAATAATAATCAAATTTATTTATTTAACAGCTTCATGAACTGTTATTTTATTATTATATCTTGTTCCTTCCGCTGTAAGATTCTGAGTTTGCTTCTGTTCTTTCTCTCCTTTTCTTATTTAACCCCAATAACCATCTGCCTTTTTGAACGGTTTGAGTTGGACATGTGTGGATTATTGTCGACTTGAACGGTCAAAAATGTGGGTCGTTACAGTTGGTATCAGAGCTTTGGTTTAGATTACCTGAGCTCTAGTGGGGAATAACTCGTTGAAATAGGGTTGAAACCTATGAATGAGTTTGAGTGTATATGAGAGAGCGTACTTGTTATTTGCTATAAAATGGTTTTATATTGTGTTGATTTGTTCCGTTGAGTATTTATAAATTTTGGTCGGTACATGGGACGCCATGGCATCGATAGGGATTTCTAAACACTCGAATAGGACAAACTGACATAATATCGTTTTGAATTATATTTTATATAAATATTATTATGAATATATAAATTTTGATTGTATTGGTTGGTAGGAGATGATAATATTAGATTATCGTCGTCAATTGGTTGACTTGTCAATATTTCTAAATTATTGACAAATGAAAAAAAAAATGAATTGGGAAATATAATTGAAAATGGAATTAAATGAATATGATTTTGGATTTGAGAATATAAATTCCAATGTTTGAAATTTGTTGCAAATGGTTTGAAAATAATATACATATTATATGAAAGAAACTCGAATAGGAAAGATTTTAAATGACTTTGAAATGAAATAAGTGATGTATGCCCCACTTGACGTTTGGAAAATAAATTTCGGTAATATGTGCACACATTATCGGCGTTTATTTTTCAAGAGTCCGAGTGGGGGAGACCATTAAATGTTTTCTGTACTCTTCGAATAAACTAGAAATTGAAATTTTTCTAAAATATGTAATAGAATTTAAAGGTTAAAATGAAAATTTAAATTGTAATAGTAAACCTTAATGTGATAAATAATAAATTGAAGATTTGTTAAATAAGCTCAACACTAGAATTTAATGAAAATAAGTTGTATATTATCAACTACACTAAATTTGCATAACCATAACTTACCTAATATTTAAAAGTTTAAAATGCATATTCTGATAAGTAAGAAATAATATACAAGTATGATTGTGAAAACAAAATGTGGAGATTCTTTGATAGTTGTGAATATAAAAGAAATTCAATTGAAACTGAATAATATATACTTAGTTAATAGTGGGAATTTAATTTAAACAAGTAAATTAACCGAATTGAAACAATAAAGTAAACAAATAAATTAAATGAGGGAATTTGCTTTAACTTAAACAAAGCAAATGAATGAGTAAACTGGATTTGTTAGGAATTATAAAAGATGGAAAGTTAAGCTAAAATTTAGAGTGAAAGAGATATACAAAGGAATGAATTAGATTTAAATCAATGAAATATAAAACTTGTAAATGGAAACTAAGTAAATTTGAATAAACTAAATGTCAATAAACTTGAAATTGATTGACTTGGTGGGAAATTTTGTATGGATGTTAATGTTGTGGTGCAATGGTTGTTAGATGGATGTTAATTGATTAAGTATGATTCATCTTGTTAATAAATTGAATAAATGGAATATAAATTTAAATAATTAAATTCAATTTGAAGTAAGGTGATGTTGAATATAATTGTATTCAATTTAATTTGAAGAAAAATTGTCTTGAGTTAAATGTGGATGTAATAAAGTGAATAAACCGGAAAACAAATTTAATGTAAACTTATTTCATAAAATATAAAGGAAATTAACAACTTTGGGTTAATGCTTGATTTTCCGGAAACTTTAAATTGGATAGTTTGTATTTGTAATAACAAACAAATGTAGAAATCTAAAATTGTCCGGTATGTGTTGAAACTAAAAGTACCATAACTTTTAAATGAATAATCGGAATTTGATGATCTTGGACTTTTCAGAAAGCTTAGAATCTGTAGCACGACTATTGTTTAGAGTATTTCAGAAAATTCATTCGTTTACTAGGTTAAAAATGTAAATGTCTATCGCTGTTCTGTGTAAGAATAAGCAAAACCAATAGCATTTGACCTTAGTATTTATGACATAACTTTTTACTGGTGTATCGGATTTTGATGATCTTGCACTTTCTGAAAAGCTTAGAACTTAAGCTAAAACTTTTGTTTTAAGAATTTGGTGTTTTAATGTCGTTTAGATGGTCAAAAACGTGACCAAATGTCGCTGACCTGCGCAATTCATTGCCAGGCTGAGGCATTCCTATTTAGTAAAACGGTCGTAACTTTTGAACGGATGGTCCGAATTCAATGATTTTGGACATTACGGAAAGCCTGAAACAAATGCAACAACTTTTATTTAGATTCCATTTTAAAATTTTATCGTTTAGGTGACCAAAAACTGGGATTTGTTCGCTGTCCTGAATTTAAAATTTTCAGTTTTGAAGTTAAATATGTATATGAATGTTGTTTATGCTAAGTATATCGATCTATCTTTATATGCGTGGTTCTAACTTGGTTATTGAGCATTTTAGTAGGTAGCAAAGGGGTTGTGCTTCGCTTGTGGAGCTCGCTTCTACACTAAATGCAAAATGTAAGTTAAAATGCTAATAACCGCTTAATAAAAGGTACGTTCTCGGATTACGGTTTATGTTGTGGTATATTATTGTGTTCCCCATGTTTTGGGATGCCTCATTCTTGCAATGAGATGTATATCATGCAATTATTACCACTGTGAAATTTTTCGGTCCTAGCCGCGCAAAGAAGGTGCTGCCGAAATTTTTCAAAAATCCGGGAGTTAGAAAATTTTGTGAAAAGAAAAAAATCCTATAACTAAATTTTGCAAATAAGTAGAATATTTTGAATGAATTATATCTAGATGATGGTTTCCCCTTCTCCGTTCCTTTTCGAGGACGAAAAGTTTTAAGTGGGGGAGAATGTAACGACCCGTATTTTTAACACTTTAAAAATACGAATTAAAATGAAAATTTTGGATAAAAATCCGAAGGAAATAAAATTTTGTGTTGTTAAATGTGAATTTCAAGTTGTAAACCAAATTGGTTATGATTGTAAACAAGAATAAATAAAATGGTAGATTTAATATTGAAGTTATAATATGGAAATCAACGTAAATGAATGTAATTTAATATTACTGTGAATTTAAATAAGATGATAGCTGAAGAAAATGAAAGTAAATGAATTATAAACTATTGATAATAAATATATAAGTAAATGGTTGATTCAATAATGAAAGTGTAAATCGAAATAAAAGAATTCATTTGGAATTAAATAACTTGAATTTGAATTACAATATAATTGAACGCTGAATCTAATATAATCTTTTATAGTGGATTTATAATGGAAAATTGCGTTGTAAAAGATTGTTAATTACTGTGAAATTAAAAATGGAATTTGTGAACAATTGAAATTTGATTTAAAATTTAATAATTTAAAATTGGGAATTTTTTATTGAAATTAAACCGTCGAATAATTTATTTTTCGAATATTGGATTTAATTAGACAATTAAATCGATAATTTAATAAGTTAAATTTCAGAAATAATTGAAATCGAGTTGAATATGATTGAAAATGATTTGTAAAATTTTTTCTTATCATATTGGAGTTATAGTAATGTTATAGAACTTTTAAAATTGAATTTAAAGTTAATTTGTGAAAATTGAATATTTTAATATTTTATTATCGACTGAAAAATAGCCATTTTTCGAACAGTCCCAGAATTGAACGAAACTCATTCCATTGGATCCGTAATAGTTTGTTATTGTCGGATTTCAATTTTCGTACCAATCGGAGTTATCGTTTGACCGTGGCAGCTCGAAACGCATCGAATTGTTTTTAATATTAATTCGGCGAGAGAAAATAGTCATTTTTCAAAAAGTCTCGGATTTCGACGAAACCAGTTTCATCGGATCCGTAATGTCATATTATTGTAGAGTTTCAAATTTCGTGTCAATCGGATTTACCGTTTGTCCGGGGCGAGCCCAAACGCACAGAAATTTGATTAACCAATTTAATTTTAAATCGATCGTTTATTGCCGTAACTCGCACAGATGATCGAATTAGCTTCCGAAACCTGTTCCATTGTGTTCGGAATGCGGGGTAAACCTTAGAAACGTCAGCCGGCACGCTTCGTTTGGAGTTCGGAAAAATCCGGGATGAATAGTGTCGCGTATTTTTCTATAAAAGCCCCTCACTTTCTCTATTTTCCAAAAACCCTAGGGTTTCAGCCCTTAGCCGCCACTTTTAATTCAATGGCCAGAAAATTTCGAAACTTCTTTCCTTAATATCTCTCAATCCGTTCAACGAAATCGAAAAATTCCAAAAGCAAAAGTGTAGATCTCGGCGAGCTCTTCAAATCCATACGGAGATGATCGAAAACGGAGCAACGGATCAACGGGAAATCGAGCTCGAAGCTGCTACGTTATTCACACATTTCGAGGCCAAAGGAGCAGCCGAGCTTCAAGCTATTCCAGGCGTTGGTGGCTCGTGTGGTGGCGCGCGTGGTGGTGGTCCCTGATCGTCTTCAAGCTGCTCGGTGTGGTCGTGAAAATTGCTTGAAGATGGCGGCTAATGGGTTTTGGTGAACGTGTTTTCACGTTGAAGAAGATGATGGGAAGGTGCGGCCCAGATCTGAAGATGCAGAAACGAACGGCCAGATCTGAAGCTAGGGTTTGAAATTTAAATTAAAAGCTGAAATTGTTTATTTAAATTCGTGTAAACTTTAAAATAGCATAACTTTTTCATACGAGGTCCGATTGGAACGAAACTTTTTGCGTTGCGATCGTAATGACGAGAGCTTCGAAATGAAACTGGTTTGGATGGATTTGGAGATGGTGGAAATTTGGGCTAAAGTTGGGCGTCGTCCAGTTTTAGTTCCAAACCGGAACGTCTCGGCGACAACAGAAAATCAAAGTGAGTGTTTATACGCTCACAATTGACTAAAATACTTTTGTGTTAGTTAAACTTATATTCTGAAGTGATATGAAATTTATTGGCTGTTGTTTGGTAGGATTAATTACCATCTGTATTGATGTATGAATTAATTGATAGAAGTTAAATTGACCGTCAAAATAAATTTAAATTTAAATTGGCAGTATATTACTCGATATTGATAATTATAAAATTATTGTGAATGTTATTGGCTTTATGGTTGATTGGTGGTGATGGATGCTATTGGTCGATATTGGTTGTTTATTTGTTTTGATATATCATGCTATCATCATGAATATTGTTTATTGCATATAAAATTGTAAACTGAATCATTTCGAATAAATTAAGGAATAGGTTGAAATGATATACCTATGACATCTATTTGGATTGAAATGATACATATCCATCCTTGAAATTAAAATCGAAATAATTATCCACTTGGCCATAGGTTAGAAAATTATATACGGACACCGGGTTGGTTAAATTAAATGATTTTAAAAGTTGTTTTGAAATTATTTAAATGAATTGATTTTAAGAATAAAATCCAATTTATGGAGATTGAATTATTTTGAATTGAAGATCGAGATGTTGGAATTTAAACTTGGTAAATGAAATTGTTTAATTATTCAAAGTTTAGATTTTTAAGAAAAAGATTGAAATACGACGTAAATTTTCGAAAGTTGATTTGTTTTAAAAGATTGGATTTTTAATCGAACTCTGAATATTTCTAAGAAAATTTATATGAAATGATATTTCAAGTTTGAGTTTGGAATTGAAAATTAATTTGAAATTGAGATTTAATTAATTTGGAATTTAATTGAAATTCAAAGAAATTTGTGAATTGGACTAAATTGAAACTATTGAATTAAATTTGAAGATAAAATTGATCTGAATAGGATTTGAACTGAAATTGATTTGGAATGTAATACTTAAATGAATTCTTGAAATTCGAATGTTAATCTAAGTTTATTGAATTGGAATTGTTCCAGAAATTAAGTAAACTACTTAATACAGATGTGTAATTTGAAGTATATTCTAATTTGAATACGAAATGGTTTTAAAGCGAATCTTATATAAATATATGAACTGTTTTGAAATGTGAAATATTTAAAATTTCGAAATATATTGGATGTGAATTTGTTTATTTTATGGTTCAAATATGTATTTGAAATTGATTTTTGAAATCGAAATGAGATATTGAGGCGAAAAATGATTTTGAAATCGAAATGAGATATTGAGGCGAAAATGATTTTTGAAATAAAATTGTATACTTTGAGTAGATATGATGATATTTGAATGGATTTGATTTTGAAGCGAATATGATATTTTGATATCAATTATGAATCGATTTGAGATGTAAAAGAGCCACCGGTGTAAAAATACGTAGTTATTAAAGAGACCGGGATCGGATATGGACATACTCTTTGTCGATACCGAAAACCACTTTAATAACTAATACACGCGGAGTGTTGATCCAGAATGAAGTGGATGGTTTTGATGTACGTTGCTGATTTGAAGTAAGAGAACGTTAATGGATGCCTTGACACTTATGTCAAATTTGAAATGACTAAAACAGGAGCCATACCCGTGCCAGTGAGGTTAGCTGCCTCTAGCATTCACACTCCTTCGTATACTATATCTACTTTGTTGTCGATTGGTGATCACCCTTGATTTGGGAGTGATGTGATGCGGTGGGCGATCGTAGCAGCGATGCGTTACCACCAGCCGGAGACGCGAAACGGTAGTATCCTACCTTGGGCATTGCCTCACGTGCCTTGTCATACTTTTACCCTTATGCGCGACCACTACGATTTTGATTTAGTGTTAGTGTATCACGGCGCGTCACTATCCACCGACGGTTTACTGGTGTGTTATATGCAAACTGTACACTAGGGCTTAAAAAATGTGTTAAGGGGGATCAATGTAAAGCCTTAACACTATGAAAAATATTTATTTTACTTGATAGACATTACATATATAGCATATTGTACTACATAGTAGATAGTTTAACGGATCCTTAGGAGATGGAAAATCCCGTAACATCTCTTAAGTTATTGCACTCACGTTGACACTGGATAGGAGATGTCAAACCCCGTAAACATCTCTGACGCCGTCACACTCTTATTTCTTATTCGATTTGACTTACATGAGATATTTTAGTCCTGACTCGAGTGTTTTGTCTTTTCATTACGCTCGGGTCAGCCTGAGCATTTCAGATAAGGTTGAAGATCTATTCTGGAGGACGAAGACGGAGTTTGGTATTACATCATTTGTATTCTGCTACTGTATTATTTTTCCGCTGCATTGTTGTATTATCTCTGATATGTATGTAACTCTGATTTATGATGTATAATAATAATCAAATTTATTTATTTAACAGCTTCATGAACTGTTATTTTATTATTATATCTTGTTCCTTCCGCTGTAAGATTCTGAGTTTGCTTCTGTTCTTTCTCTCCTTTTCTTATTTAACCCCAATAACCATCTGCCTTTTTGAACGGTTTGAGTTGGACATGTGTGGATTATTGTCGACTTGAACGGTCAAAAATGTGGGTCGTTACAGTAAACAACAAGATTAACACGTTTTCGATATTCCAACTTAACTATTCCTCGCTCATGTTGGAAGCACGGTAGGTTAGAGCTCTATTACTCCATCCCTACTTAACATCAATCTTAACTCTCAGAAATAGAGAAGTCCACCTCGTTGGCTTCTAGTGTTAAGCATCATCTTTACTTTTTCGAAATTTATATATAATTATTGAAAATATACTTAAACTTCAAACCAACTTTAATATACTTAAAAACACGTTGGAAAACATCTACAAAAAGATTAGAGAAAAATACCAAATTTAAATATCATTTTTAAACACTTGAAACCCTAAGCGACTTACTACAACATTTATAAATGCTGTTAAAAGTCCTTGTTAAAACAACATTGAAAAGAACGATCTTTTTAACTAGTTTTAACCACTTTAACAAATGATTTAAGACTTGAAATTTTTACAGTAAATACTACCAATATGATACTTAAAAACCATGAAAAGAAACCCCTTCGGAAGTGCACTTATAACGACTATTCTCGTTCCAAACACTTTCAAGCTTACTTCAATTTGACACACAATCTAAACAATCATTTAAATATAAAGTCAAGGCTATGCCATATGTTTAAAATGATAATAGAAGCGATGTTATACAGTATAAAGTTATCATTTGCTTTCAAAAGCAAGATGGGTCCAAAGTTTATAGCTTTACTTAGTTAATGTCGCTTTAACTTTATACTTTGCACGCAACATATATATACACAACATATACTTATACGATAGTGAGATAACTCCCTTAGATCAATGTCAAATCCAAGTAAAAGAACCAAAGAACCACCTCCTTCCATCACCACAAGCCTAAAGATTCAACCTTTAGCACTTCCAAACCAAAGCAATACCTCTCCTCCTCCTCCCCTTGCTCACGGCCCTTCCTAGATCCCCTTCTTCCTCTCACCTCATCCCACTTCTTACTTGCTAATCATGCCTCCCATGTTTTTTATGCCTAAAATCAAAGTTAAAAGAGATTGGAGATGATTTGGTTAAGACTTGAAAAGTTAGAGAATAATTAGTGGATTAGTACTTAAGCACTTCCACCATTTTTAATTCTCATACTTCATCTCAATCTTAAGTGAGTTATTGATTTATTCCTAAGGGTATGCCCTTCCTTATATAGGCTTGTGCAAGAGGTCATTACTACCTTTTACCTTCCAAGGAAGATCGCAAAGGAGCCTACCTCTCATATGCAACTTTATACCTCTCTTCTTTTACTTAACAGTTAAGTCTTACCATAAAAGCTCATTTCCTAAATATCTTTTGTAATGACCCGTATCTCCATACCCTTTGAGTCAACGCTAAATCACCCATGTCCAACTCAAATTGAACAGATATATGAATCTATAAAGGTGAAGAAGAAAAGATAGAAGATCAGAAATAACAATTTAGAATCTCACAATCGAAGCGGAACAAAATATAATATATAATAACAGATTTTTATACAAAAGAATATGTAGCTGTAAATATATATACACAATCATCAGAGTACAACAATCCGTACATCAATATGGACAGTTATTATAACTTGTCCTCACTAGTGCTGACTATGCATTCTATACACACAGCGGAATATAATCAAGTACGGGTATACGTCTCTATCATCCAGCTCGTCTCGTGAGCTCCATAGTATCATAACCTCAATCTATAATACTCGGTCTGACCTGAGCATTATAATAAAATAACACCCGAGTCAGTCTGGAAAACCAGCGTGAGAAAACACACTCAATTTAAATTATTATTATTTTCAAAATCCTTTGAAAACAAAGGTATCTCGTAAGACCACGTCACACATAAATACGATGGGTTTTTCCCTTACGATAACCAAAACATTTGATATCAAAATCATCTGATATTATAATAGTGTCTATAGAAAGTAAATTAGAAAATAGCTGAAATGCTTGCATCTCATGTTTCAGCATAGTTGGGCATAATCAAAACCGTACAACACTTATTGGAGAATGGATTCCATACAATGACTGGGCTACTGGGGTACCGCCTATCATAGTACACCTCTAGAAAATGTGCCGAGGACCTCGCCGGGATCCCCTGCCAACACAAGACCGGCCTACCCCTAACTTGGATAGTACTGACTATGTTATCACCTCGGGTGTACCCACCCTTATTGAGCGCTCTCTTTTCCATGCACAACCATATCCATAATTTCAATATATATCTGAGGGTATCTAGAAAGGTCATAACATACCCTAATTGGGTGCGACCCACTAAGCCTTGTTGCATCTCCCCTGTTTTAGTCATTCCCGGTTGATGAGGCTTGAGGCTATGTTTACGTTTCAGGAACAATTCCAGTTAGAATGCTCATCGTCCTCCAATGACGATGTTCTGATAGCATTTGTCCATACAAGTTGTCCTGGGTTTGGACAAACCGAGTCCCCATCTTCACCATCATCACGATATCAACGAATTTGGCCAAATTTGATGGTCAGTTATTTAACTATCAAATAACATCCATAACAGTCACTAGGCCCTATATAAATTTTCCAAACATTCATTTCAAAATATCTTTACAAAGATATATATATTTAAATCTCTTACAGTATATTCAATAACTAAAAAACAAATTTCCATATCCATAACAGGATATTTAAATCCATATCAACACATAGAATATTTCTTTCAATCCATTTATAATTCAACACTTTGAAAATATTTCTATAATAAAAATCTCGAAGTTAAATAATTTCTAATCTTTCCTGTCCAATACTTAGGAATATTTATAAGTATATTTTCCCTAAAATCATTTTATTTCCAATACTTAGGAGATATTCTATTTATTTCGTATTTCTTAAAATCCTTTACAAATTTTATTTATAATCTCCTTAACTCACTTCTAACGAATTCTACAAGTTTCCGGAACTCATTGATTAACTTCCTTTTAAATTTTCCCAAGTCGATTTCACTTGTCTATAATTCCAACTACCCATTTCTAACTTCCTTTCTATGAATCCTAATTCATTCTCGAAGTTCTCATATTTTAATAGTTTGAAATTTCTTAAAGTACCCAGAATTCCACTATAAGATTTCTCTTATAAAAATCATATCCGTTAAATAAACACCGTTTACAAATCTCGAGAGGATTTATAAACAAATTTCAATCATTCCAAAACTATATATATATATAATCAGTATTTTTAAATAATAATTCATTTTTATAACATATTTGAGTAATTATTAAAAATATTAAAACACTTTATATAACATCGATAATTAATTTCCAATTCATTTTTATAAATCCCTTTCTTGATAAATTCCATTTATATTTCAAATCTATTTTTAATATCGATTTCAACTCCTTTTCATATTTTTTAGAATATCATCTACAAATCCCTTTATATAATTTATTTTAAAAATCTCTTTCTAAAACAATTTACGAATAGCAAGTACAACCAAAATCAAATATATTTTTATCCAACTCAATTTCCTTTAAAATAATCCAAATTCGATATAAATATTTTTATATTCAAAATCTACCTTTAAATTACTTCAAATTCCAAAAATAATATTTATGGTATTTAAAATACCAAAATTTTAGACCAGTGCTACTGTAACATCCAATAATTCAAATCATCACACAATCTATATCAGATTATTCACACCAATCATATATCACTATATATGAAAAACAATCAATATATATTTGAGGAATCCAGTTGGATCCCTCCAACCTGTTTTCCTGCATCCACAGATGTTAGATAACATAAAATACCAATCCCACATCGAGGGGGATATAGCAGTAATATACAGTCATCTACTATTATGCGGGGCGCATAGTGTCTCATCCGCTCCAACGACGGGAAATATATCCAACTACTAATATATATACTAATATATATAATATAACATCCAACTGATAATAATAATTTATCAATTCATCCAATCAACCAATAAATAATTTTGAACCATTAAAAATTCAAAAAATTATCCACGATGAGTGAGATTTACTCACATTGATTTTTAATTTGCTTATCGTTCCAATTTAAATCCCTATGCACAGATTTCGTAGCTTCGAACCCCACGACTGATTCCGCTCGATTTAAACCTTGTATGCAATTGTTATTAAATTTATAAGTATTGAGATTTACACTTATATTTTAATAAACTAATTAACATGATTTTTTAACTGAAAAATAATATAATTAATTAACACAAAACTCACCTTGCTCATCGATTCACACCATCAAACCCCAAATCCAATTTCATCACTAGTTCCTATACACTTCAATCATTCATCTTCATCAACCAAAACATCAGTTGTCAGAGCTGTCAGATTCATAACAACCACTACAGGCACAACCCGTACTCGCAACTTCCCATCTCAAGCGTCGACTCCAGCCCCCAAAACAAATTGCGGTAGAACTGACAAACTCCATACTATACTACCGCCAAACGACCCTTAGTCATCACGCACTCGCATTCAAAACTATCGCTAATGCCTCCCCCTGTCATCGTGACCACCACTTCTCTGTCCATGCTCCACGTACACGCGACCAAAAATCGCGACATCCATTCTTTCACAGCGCCACCCTCCTCGCAGTCGCCGCTCCTAGGCTACCGCCGACTATTTCCATCGCAGTCGACGACTTGAGATGCGCGCGCTCCTCCAATTACCTCACTCGATCATGATTTATCACGAGCTTCCCTCCCCATTTTTTTCTCTAAGTTAATTTTGATTTTTCTTCTTCTTTTTTTCCTTTACTCGTTCGATTTTGATTTGAAGAAGAGAAGGGGGAAAACACGATTTAAAACGAAGGGGATGGCGGTTATTCAGAGTATAGGGTGGCTGATGAGTACAAACTAGGTCGGCTACGATTGACTTCGATTTGATTTATAAATATATATATATATTATCTCCAAAATATCTCAAAATTCTTAACCCCGATTGAGGTGTGCCGTCTGGCGTTCATAATGTTATAACCCTATTTCAAACGCAATGGAACAAGTTTCGAAGTCTAATTTGATCGTATGTGAAAGATAGCTTTTTAAATCGACTATTGAAATTAAAATCAACTAAATTATTTCTAGGCGCTTCAGATCGCACCACCAAACGGTAAATCAAACGTTAAAAAATTTAAAATATGAAAATAATACACTATTACAGATCCAATGGAACTGGTTTCGTCGAATTCCGAGACTATGCCCCGGATCGCTATTTTAATGCGTCGATTTAATCGACGATTTTCAAAAATTACAAATCGCTTGAAATTCCTGTTTTAAAACTTATCAACTCAATTATAAATTCCAATAAAATTTATATTTACATTAGAAATTGTTTGATTCATATTCGACTCAGTTTCAATTATTTACCATATTTCCGTAATACGATAAATCGTTATATGTGAAATTTTAAATCCATTCTATAATTTCAACCAAAATCTTCATGTTCGCAAATAAATTTATATTCCAACTAAATATTTAAAATCATTTAAATATTCCAAATCAAACATCGAAAAATCTAGGTCGTTACATTCCTTCCCCCTTAAAAGAATTTCGTCCCCGAAATTGCTAAGGCAGGAAAACGCTCCAAACTCATTAACTTAACAAAACGCACTTAGTTAAATTCGACATTCACTTACCTAACCCTTTAGTTTCGTCCAAACATTTAGTTTCATTTCTAATTCAAAACTCCTTATTTCAATTTCAATTCAAACATCAACTTCTTTAGTTAACAAAGATTTTCAACAAATTTCAAAAAATTTCTAACACCCTAAATTTCTGAAATATATTGACAGAGTCTCCTTTGTATGGAGAGCCTTTTGCAATATGATAAAAGTGATAGAAATATATACATCGACCCACACGGTCAGAAAACACAATATATGTCAATATTTATTTATTGCGGTATTTAATCCAAAAACGTACCTTTATTTAGCATTTTTAAGCGTTATTAAGCAAGAGAGTTTACTTTATATGCAATTTCGCAACCCAAATCTAGCCCAATAGCCCCATGTACATGTACTTACTCAAGTAAAGTACATTAGTTTCATATATATCAAATTCAATAGCATTGCACGCATTTAACCATTTTAAACACATAATTTCATAATGCAATCATGGCATATCACCCATTTTAGAAGGTATAGACAATAGAAGGTTTCAATCATTTAGTTATTCACTTCAAATTCAGTTTATACGCCATTTACACAATTCCAAATGCTTCACCACTTATTTATAACATTAAATTCATATCAACGCATATTATTCCCATATTCATATCCATTCAAATTGATTCAAAATCAATTTATCAACTTCTATTAATTCACATTCAATTTATTCACAAAAATCTTGTTCGTTCATTTTTATACTCAACAGCAAATTTTATTTGCGCTCCATATCATATTCACATCCAATATATTCATATTCATTTCAAATAATATCCAAAGTCATATTCAATTTATTTACACTTAAATTGAATTTATTTATAACTTAAGTCATCACCATTTCAATCCATTTCTATTTCATTCGACAACATTTCAACATATATTTAATTCGCTTACTTTTTAAGTCGAATTTCATTTATAACTCGAATTCCATATTCAATTTCAATTTCCGTCCGCAATTCAATTTACCTAACCAAGTTAAGTTCCATTCCCATATTCAATTTACAGATTATTTATTTAATTAGTTCACTTCCAATTCATAATTCACAATTAAATTTTTATATCAAAAATCACTTCATTTAATTTACTTGAGTTCATACTCATCTTATAGCCCAAGTTTGGATTTTATTTCTTCACCAAAATATCAAACCATTTTTATTTTTGGTTTTACCATTCCATCTTTCCAAATTGTAAATTATACACTTACTTTTCGCATTTTCAAAATTTCTATACTTGAGTTTATACTCCATTTTTAATCAAATTCAATTTGATTCACCATTCATTTGATTTCCATAACTCAAGTCTGCATTCATTTCATTAGTCATCACAATTACAAATCCAACCCTATTTAATTCAAGTTCCACTTTAATAACTATCACTTATAGTTAGATATCAATCTTACGATTCAAATTTTATATTCTATTCTATTTGATACCATTTCTTATCCAATCCAATTTTTTTATTTAACTTAAGTTAAATTCAAATCCATACAATTTACTTTTACAAATTTAGTTTATTTAACTTGCATGAGTTAAATTTTAATTTCATATTGAAATTTACATTTCCTAAGTTTTAGTTAAAAACTTATTCTCTTTTGGTTTCACTTCTCATTTAATTGGAAATTCCAAAATTCAAACACCCGGTATTTATTTCAAATTACTTTGAAATCACAAATATCCCAAATCACACTTTTTAAATTCAAACCAAACATGGTTTTTATCCAAAACAAATTCCCTTCGAAATTTCCAAAACAACCCTTGTTTTAAACAAAAATGCCATATCAAATTACTACGATAGCAAATCCGTCACCCAGAAACTCGAAAATGAAAACTGATGATGCAGCCGTCATCATCAGAATTATTTTCCAGCGACTGCAGTGAGTTCAGTGCTATATCACTTCTAGAATCCATTTAAAACAATTTTTATTCCAAAACCCTTTCAAAAATAACGCTATTTTATTTTCACACACTTCGAAAAATATTTCCAAAACTTCTGAGATTTCAAAATTTCCAAATACTTAGTTCAAATCCATTTAAAAATTTCTCAAAGTTTTCAGGATTTTAGATTTTCAAATTCTAGTTTGGATCCAATTTTAGTTTTAACTCATTTGTCTAAATCATACTTATACAATTTTAAATTTGGTTATATTTATAACCATTTCAATCTTTTTATAATCTTGTTTTGATTATAATATTATCATCCAAACACTCCAAATATACTATAATAATTTCTAAAAATTACTTCTTTTATATCAAAATATAATTTGGGTAAAATTATTTCATTTACCCACTTCCAAAACCATACTTTGTCAGTTTATCTTGTTTAAGTGTTTAGAAACTCCTATCGATTTAGTGGCATCCCACAATTCGACCAGAATTTATATGCCACTAAACACATAAATCAACACAATATAAAACATTTTATATTCACTAACAAAACGTGCTCATATCTATTAATACACTCAAACTCATTCTAGGGTACTACTGACTCTATCTTTAATGAGTAATCCCCACCAAAGCCAAGGTTCTCGCTTAACCTTTGGCTCTGATACCAATTGTAATGACCCATATCTTCGTACCCTTTGAGTCAACACTAAATCACCCGTGTCCAACTCAAATTGAACAGATATATGAATCTTTAGGAGTGAAGAAGAAAAGATAAAAGATCAGAAATAACAATTTATAATGTCACAATCGCAGTGGAACAAAATACAATATATAATAACAGATTTTTATACAAAGAATCTGTACCTGTAAATATATATATATACAATCATCAAAGTACAACAATCCATACATCAATATGGACAGTTATTATAACTTGTCCTCACCAGTGCTGAGTATACAATCTACATCACAGCGGAATATAATCAAGTACGGGTATACGTCTCTGTCGTCCAGCTCATCTCCTGAGCTCCATAGTATCCTAACCTCAATCTGTAATACTCGGTCTGACTCGAGCATATAATAAAATAACACCCGAGTCAGTCTGGAAAACCAACTTGGGAAAAGACACTCAACTAGAATTATTATTATTTTCAAAATCCTTTGAAAAACAAAGGTATCTCATAAGACCACGTCGCACATAAACACGACGGGTTTTTCCCTTACGATAACCAAAATATTTGATATCGAAATCATCTGATATTATAATAGTATCTATAGAAAGTAAATTAGAAAATAGCTGAAATGCTTGCATCTCACGTTTCAGCATAGTTGGGCACAATCAAAACCATATGGCGCTTATTGGAGAATGGATTCCATATAATGACTGGGCTGTTGGGGTAACGTCCGTCACAGTACACCTCTAGAAAATGTACCGATGACCTCGCCGGGATCCCCTGCCAACACAAGACTGGTCTACCCCTAACCTGGTAGTACCGAATATGTTATCACCCCGGGTGTTCCCACCCTTATTGAGCGCACTCTTTTCCATGCATAATCATATCCATAATTTCAATATATATATCTGAGGGTATCTAGAATGGTGATAACATACCCTAATTGGGTGCGACTCACTTAGCCTTGCTGCATCTCCCATGTTTTAGTCATTCTCAGTTGATGAGGCTTGAGGCTACGTTTACCTTTTAAGAACAATTCCACTTAGAATGCTCATCGTCCTCCAATGATGATGTTCTGATAGCATTCATCCATACAAGTTGTCCTGGGTCTGGACAAACTGAGTCGTCGTCTTCACCATCTTCACGGTATCACCATTCGTAACGTTCAAACCGGATCAAAGTGGTTTTTGGATAATTAATCCCGATCCCGGTCTCTTCGAAACGATCAGCGAATTTGACCAAATTTGATGGTCGGTTATTTAACTATCAAATAACATCCACAAGCAGTCACTAGGCCCTATACAATTTTCCAAACATTCATTTCAAAATATCTTTAAAAAGATATATATTTAAATCTCTTCAAGTATATTCAATAATTGAAAACAATTCAAATTCCTATATCCATAACAGGATATTTAAATCCATATTAACACTTAGAATATTTCTTTCAATCCATTTATAATTCAACACTTTGAAAATATTTCTATAATAAAAATCTTGAAGTTAAATAATTTCAAATCTTTCACGTCCAATACTTAGGAATATTTATAAGTATATTTTTCCTAAAATCATTTTATTTCCAATACTTAGGAGATATTCTATTTATTTCGTATTTCTCAAAATCCTTTACAAATTTTATTTGTAATCTCCTTAACTTACCTCTAACGAATTCTATAAGTTTTCGGAATTCATTAATTAACTTCCTTTTAAATTTTCCCAAGTCGATTTCACTTGTTTATAATTTCAACTACCCATTTCTAACTTCCTTTCTATGAATTCTAATTCATTCTCGAAGTTCTCGTATTTTAATAGTTTCTTAAAGTCCCCAGAATTCCACTATAAGATTTCTCTTATAAAAATCATATCTGTTAAATAAACTCCGTTTACAAATCTTGAGAAGGTTTATAAATAAATTTCAATCATTTCAAAACTATATATATATATATATAATCAGTATTTTTAAATAATAATTCATTTTTAAACATATTTAATTAATTATTAAAAATATTAAAACACTTTATATAACATCGATAATTAATTTCCAATTCATTTTTAAATAACTAATTTATTTACAAGCCTGATTATAAAAATTAGAATTTTGTTTTAATAAATATTAAATAATTGAATAACTAACTTTTTCAAAATATTATAATCAAAATTATAGTTGTTTAACTACATGGTTTAATAAATAAAAATCTCATTTTAAAACAACTTTAATTTCTCGACAAAAGTCTATTTAAAATCCAATATTCCGATTTCAATTTATAAATCTCTCTCGACTCATACCACATCGACTTCATCTCAATTTCAAAATCATTCCCACATTCCCAATAATAGATTCCTCTATTTTTCCCAAAACCGATTTCCATATCTCGATAGAAATTCACATTGTAAATTTATATTTATAATTCATCAACAGATTTCATTTTTTTTCCTTATTTATAAACATCGTTTATAAATTTATACCCCTTTGAGTTTCACTTGTTTATAAAACTGATCCCATTTATAAAATCTCATTTTTATAAATCCCTTTCTTGATAAATTCCATTTATATTTCAAATCTATTTTTAATATCGATTTCAACTCCTTTTCATATTTTTCAGAATATCATCTACAAATTCCTTTATATAATTAATTTTAAAAATCACTTTCTAAAACAATTTAAGAATAGTAAGTACAACCAGAATCAAATATATTTTCATCCAACTCAATTTCCTTTAAAATAATCCAAATTCGATATAAATATTTTTATATTCAAAATCTCCCTTTAAATTACTTCAAATTCCAAAAATAATATTTATGGTATTTAAAATACCAAAATTTCAGGCCAGTGTAACATCCAATAATTCAAATCATCACATAATCTATATCAGATTATTCGCACCAATCATATATCACTATATATGAAAAACAATCAATATATATTTGAGGAATCCAGTTGGATCCCTCCAACCTGTTTCCCTGCATCCACAGATGTTAGATAACATAAAATACCAATCCCATATCGAGGGGGATATCGCGATAATATACGGTCATCTACTATTATGCGGGGTGCATAGTGTTTCATCCGCTCCAAAGACGGGAAATATATCCAACTACTAATATATATATAATATAACATCCAACTGATAATAATAATTTATCAATTCATCCAATCAACTAAAAAATAATTTTTAACTATTAAAAATTCAACCAATTATCCAAGATGAGTGAGATTTACTCACCTGGATGTTTAATTTGCTAATCGTTCCAATTTAAATCACTATGCACAGATTCCGTAGCTTTGAACCCGACTGATTCTACTCGATTTAAACCTCGTATGCAATTGTTATTAAATTTATAAGTTATTGAGATTTACACTTATATTTTAATAAACTAATTAACATGATTTTTTAACTAAAAAATAATGTAATTAATTAACACAAAACTCACCTGGCTCATCGATTCACGCCATCAAACCCCAAATCCAATTTCATCACAATTCATATACACTTCAACCGTTCGTCTTCATCAACCAAAACATCAGTTATCGGAGCTATCAGATTCATAACAACCACTACAGGCACAACCCGTACTCGCAACTTCCCATCTCCAATCTCAAGCATCGACTCATGCCCCCAAAACAAATCACGATAGAACTGACGAACTCGAGTATTATACTACCGCCGAATGACCTTTAGCCATCATGCACTCGCGATCAAAACTATCGCCAGTGCCTCCCCCTGTCATCGCGACCACCACTTCCTTGCCCATGCTCCACGTACACGCGACCAGAAATCATGACTTCCATTCTTCCACCGAGCCACCCTCCTCGCAGTTGCCGCTCTTAGGATACCGCCGACTATTTCTGTCGCAGTCGACGTCTCGAGATGCGCGCGCTCCTCCAATTACCTCACTCGATCACGATTTATAACGAGCTTCCCTCCCCTTTTTTTTCTCTAAGTTAATTTCGATTTTTTTTTCTTATTTTTTTCCTTTACTCGTTCGATTTTGATTTGAAGAAGAGAAGGGGGAAAACACGATTTAAAATGAAGGGGATGGCGGCTATTCAGAATATAGGGTGGTTGATGGGTACAGACTAGGTTAGCTACGATTGACTTTGATTTTATTTATAAATATATATATATATATTATCTTCAAAATATCTCAAAATTCCGAACCCCTATTGAGGTGTACCGTTCGGCGTTCATAATGTTATAACCCTATTTCGAACGCAATGGAACAAGGTTCGAAGCCTAATTTGATCGTATGTGGAAGATAGCTTTTTAAATCGACTATTTAAATTAAATTATTTCTAGGCATTTCAGATCGCACCCCCAAACGGTAAATCAAACGTTACGAAATTTGAAATCCGATAATAATACACTATTACGGATCCAATGGAACTGGTTTCGTCGAATTTCAAGACTATGCCCTGGATCGCTATTTTAACGCATCGATTTAATCGACGATTTTCAGAAATTTACAAATCGCTTGAAATTCCTGTTTTTAAATTTTATCAACTTAATTATAAATTCCAATAAAATTTATATTTACATTAGAAATTGTTTTGATTCATATTCGACTCAGTTTCAATTATTTACCCTATTTTACCCGCCGTTCGTAGCTCGGTTGGTTTGGGAGATGGGAGATGGGAGATGGGAACCAAAGGACTGTGTCCGGGCAGGTTCGAATCCCAGCGCCAAACCATCAGTGGGAGTTTCAACGTTACGCATCCGTGTGCGACGAATAAGTAAAAGCGGGGTAGACACACGGCGTGGGGTTTACTTAAGTGAGTATCAATGAATACCATGATCTTAAGGTTCCCCATGATCTCAAAAAAAAAAAAAAAAAAAAATTATTTACCCTATTTTCGTGATACGATAAATTTTTATATTTGAAATTTTAAATCCATTCTATAATTTGAACCAAAATCTTCATGTTCGCAAATAAATTTATATTCCAAATAAATATTTCAAACCATTTAAATATTCCAAATCAAACATCGAAAAATCCGGGTCGTTACATCTTTGATGACATCACCCATGACATTATCCAAAATTTATTTCCATAAATGGAAAAAAGTTTTTATTTCATTTTCTTAATTTCCTAAGCAAATAAGTGTATGTAAAAAACATCGGAACAACATCTGACAGTTTAAAAGCTGTTTATCGATAAAACAATTTTTGGTCACTTATTGATGTTTTTAAAAGGATGGTAAGCTTACCATCATTACTTATGATGTAAAAGGGGTTAAAACGCTCATTAAATCATTTTAATAACATTTATTCCAGGATTCAAATATTTAAATAATTCAGATATTTAAACACGAAATGTCCGAAATTCCGGATCGGCACATTCTCCTCTACTTAGAATTTTTCGTCCTCAAAATTCTAACACGAGCAACCAAAGAAACAATCACATAGAAATACTTAAAATTATTCCAAATCACTTAGCAAGCAAAACTCATGGTTTACTCAGTTCAAATCCTCTCATCTCACAAGGAAGATAAATGAGCTACTAAGCGTATCGTACGCTCGACAGTCTCAGGTAATTACTTAGTAGCCAATTCATACTACCTCATAACTAATCGAAGAATCATTACCTAAACTCTCTATAAGCCAACAAAACTTAGCATACATATATTAAAACACGTACGATGCCACATGGATCATCCTTATGGAATATCAAATTAGATCGCTTGCTCCATCACATAAATTTCACTTCTCAACTAATATAGACCACTTGACCTCTCTAGTGCGGACTCCGATCAGGTTCCTTGATTAGAAACATCCATTCTCTTACATAGTCATATACTATGATAGAAAACTTTGGGATCTTATCAAGAATCTGTATCAAGTGTTCGCTGTCAAGAATCTAGTGAAAAATCCATGTTCAGACTGGTGCAAATCATCTCGAAATCACATTCGAATACTGGATCAAGGACAGTCATGTGAATAAAACGATCTACGTACAACTTACGTATTTATCTGATTGGTTTCTTAACTATACCAATATCTTTTTTATCACATTTTTTTATCCAAATAGTATATTCTATATTAAAATCATTTATGAACCATTCCATTAAACATAACTTCAAGTTTATAAATAGTTATAACTTAAGTTCATATTCGTATAATACTCTACTACATCCTAAGAGTATATGCAAACTACTCAACAAGCACGTTTATCAATTTAAAACTACATAAATTCCACTGCCTTTTAAGTTCAAGTTTTATATAAATTCATCTTTTATATCTTCACAAAACACTTAGTTTCAAATTATATAACGATTCGAAAGTTTCCAACTGTCCAAAATCATCGAAAATCTTGTTTCATTTTAACAAATGAAAGTTATCAAACAATGTATCATAACAAGATGCACATACCATACAATCTTAATGCACAGGCTACATGTGTCCATAAAATAACTTAACAAATTTCAATAATTTACTAAACATACTTTACCTAAAAAGGGAAAAATGAAAAGTTCCAACATTTATTCCGAGCTATGCCACTACCACTTGGGCACCTTACATAGTATACGTGTAAAACTTTTCTGATAAAAAGTTCATATCAAATTTCTTTTCAAAAAAAACTTTAAAACTAAACACTCGGGTTTTATTTCAAATCATTTTGAAATAATAATATATACATGTATCTTTTGTATAACAAATCATACCTTCGAAATCAAATCAGAATCCATTTTACTAAAACAATCCTATAGCATTCCCATTTAGAAACCCGAAAATGAAAGCCGATGATATTGAAGTTATCACCATAATTTACTTACAAGGGACAAGAGTGAGTTCAGTACATTCAATTCATGTCTTTCGGACTTAACCAAAATCATTTCAAAATGGTATCAAATAATTCGTAAATATTACCAAGTACTATGATCCCAGTTTCATAAACCAATATCTCAAATACTTACTTTCAAATAATACTGCTGCTATTTTTCTAAAATTTTGAAAAACCATTTTCAAAGACACTGGGATTTAAGTTCTCAAATTCTTAGTTTAAAACCTCTCTGTTTATAAATCATGTTTTATAAACCATACTTATATAAAATCACTTTCTTGTATAAATCTTTTCACAAATGTTTATTTATAAAATATCTTATCTTTTCTCAAATTAAAATAATCATCTTTCATTATATCCAATTTATAAAAGTTAAATTCTAGCCCAACATTGCTGGTGAACACTTTATAGTCAAATTGTGAAACTTAATTCATAAGTTGTTCATTTCAATGTATCTACAAATACTATTTACCCAACCCACATACAGTAAAAATAAGTAAAACTGCTCATAAACTGGTCGAACACAAATCAACAATCAACAAATGACAGTTAATGCTCATAAACTGGCCGAGCATAACTAAACTAATTAACGAGGGTTAATAGATAAACAATCATTAACCCTTACATTAATTAAACTATACTTTACCAATTCACACTTATATAAGTTACCTAATATAAGATCTTTAATTTTTGCAATTATAATTACCTTTGAGGTATAGGTTTATAACAATTACAAATACGCTCTTGTATTTATAATACACTCAACTCATGCTATGGCATTCCATTACTCTATCTCTTAATGAGACATATCCACCAAAGCCAAGGTTCTCGCTTAACCTTCAGCTCTGATACCAAGTGCAACGATTCGCCTTTTCAACCCACGAATGTCGATACTAATACATCCATGGTATTTGTGTGTCGAGCACCGAAGTGCTGAAAAGTCGAAAAGTTAGGATAAAAACAAGAAAAAATAGAACAAGAAAGAAGATGACACAATATCAAAATCTCAATAGCGGAACGGTAAATATAATATCAAAAAAATAGTACGAAGGGTTACTCCGATATAAAAATTTCGGAGTTACAAAACCTAAGTACTATCATTAGCTTGGACAGTTATAACTGGTTGTCCCCATAATGTTGATGCATCAAATAGTAATGGAGCATAAATAAGAATACTACGGTAGGTGAAACATCCATCTCGTCTTCTTGAGCTCTAAAGAACATCAACGAAAACATGCCTTTTTCAAATTACTCGAAGGAGCATGCGAGGAATTTAGGGAAAAAAACCAAGTGTTAGACGTAAATCTTGTATGAGAAACTCAAGAAATATATGACCAACATATAATAGTACTTTCGAAACTGCATAAAATGTCATAACGGTTATCCCCTCAAAAGAACCACCATCTAATAAGTACATAATGTGATATAATAGATAATGTCTATGACATAGAATATAAATATATAACATAGTTGAAATGGTTGCATTCGTTACATTCAACAGCATATTAGAAGGTACAATCAAACCCGATAAGGAACGTCCGCATAATGGATTTTCCACCAAGATCTCTTTGGAGAAGTTGAATCCAAACTCCATGCACAAAGATCAAAAACCACCTTCCGAGCGCTGTATATCTCTAGATAAAATATACCATAAAGTAAATTCAAAGGCCCACGCCTGAAGATAAACATGAACCACATGGTACCAAATACCATCAACTCCCAAACGCAACATCGATAAACATACTCTAGATATGAAATTGATAATACCATGTCGTGGGACCGAAAAACCACAGATTATACATCCTACTATGTCTTTAGTTATTTCCGATGTTAAGGTCACGTTCGACATCTTTCGCATGAGTATTCATCACTCGAACAGAACACGAATATCCAATTGGATTCCCACTTCTCAAACAGATCTCGAAACCACACATGGATTTCAACATCTCGAACAAATCCACTTCCAGGAGATAGAACATGTATCTCATTCTTGAAGTGGTTTTCAATAAGTAACACACTTACCGATTTTGGTCTTTTTAAGACTGAATCGACGAATTTGGTAATTCAATAATAATGAGAACGATCGCATATGGAAACCAAGTCTCGTATCCTTATCACGTTTTCGATATTTTCATCTCACACCATCCATTGATCAAGAGTGAAGTCGGTAGGTTACAACTCTATTGCTCATATCCCTACACTAACATCAACCTTAATTCCCACAGATAGACAAGGTTACGTCATCGGCTTTTAGTGCTAAGCCTACTTCTAATTTCCATGCACGGACCCATTATAAAACATAAGTGACTATAGATGTTTGTCGGTAATGATAAAACCCCAATTTCGCTCTGACCTACTTCAATTAATTTGAAGAGGTATAAGTATCTTTTCAATCAATTAGATATGTGCCGAGAACCAAATTTGAACCAATAACACGAGAATTTTCACTCCTTTGCTCTTCTAACTGAGCTATTCCAACAATTCAAGAGCAAAATTGACAAGTTGTAAAAGACAACTACTAAGTTGGCAATTCAAATATACACTTAACTTTTCAAAATTAATGGCGTCCTCTAAAAAAATTTTGCCGAAGACTTCATCGTTCCCTCAAGAATCTCATTCGAATCTCTCATTGTTCTCTCAAGATTATCGACTGAATTCCTCATCGTCTTTTGTGAATTCGAATATCCTCAATTGCAGTTTCTTCCCATATTCATTTGCTCAAGCTGTTTAGAATCAATCTTCATCTCATGTACAAAGAGCGACCTATCGTAAGAAATGGATCGAATCCAGAAAGGGAAGGAAATATTGTTACAGATGTGGGGATTTTAATCATATTGCTAATAAATGTCGTGATCCAATTAGATGTTTCTCTTGTGGTAATTTTGGACACAAGAGCAAGATTTGTGGGATGAAATTGAATCTTTCTGAGGCTAATACGAATTAGACTAATCATGGTTTTCTTTTCGTATTGAAATTCTTGTTTCTGAAAAGAGTCCTACTCGATCATCTCTGGCATAAGAAGGATGTTGGAATTAAATATTTGGACGATCTGTTGTATCATTTCAACATCATCAATGAGCCGAATATAGGTAAGGGTTACATTGAAAGGTTTGGGAACCCAGAAGATTACTTTGGTAAGTTTGATAATGGAGAAGCTAAGGAAAATTTGCAATTCTTAGATTCCAATTATCGAGTTTAGGGTGGCTCTTCACCAAATCTGGTTAATCACGGTTTTCAATTCACTCTGAAGTTCTTAATGTTGAGGGGTTTGATGATTGATTATCTCTGGCCCAAAAAAGAAGTTGGAATAAGCTATCTCGATGAGCTTTTTTATCACTTTGGCATCATAAACGATCCAAATATTGGCAATGAGGGTATTGAAAGCTCTGACTGTTCTGTAGAAGGTGTGGGCTGATCTGAAACTTTGAGCGATAAGTCTGTTCCTTCTGAGGTTCTTACATTTGAATCGAGTATCCCTTTTCTTGATGTTAAAGAGATTTATATGGGTTTTGATCCCATTTTTCTTGATCCTTCTATTTCTTCATGTTATGATCATTCTTGTTTAATATCATCTTCGAAAATTTGTGAAAAGGTTGAAGAACAGAGCCATGTTTTCACCTCTATTAGTAGGAAAAATCGAAAAACCAAACATTGTGTTCAAGAAAACTTCGAGTTATCCATATTCAACAAATTTGAATACCTTGCTTCGAGTTCAGATGATGACTTATCTTTTGATAATATGGATGGTAATAGTGATCTGTTGAAAATCTCTGAGCATATTTCGAATAGTTCAAGAGATTGTTCTATTTTATCTGATAATAGGGATTGCAGTTTTTCGAATGTTGCTACGATTGATTGGTCTGACGAGCTTGGTGTGTGGATTTCAAATTATTAGAACAGGATTCAATTGTTCTAGATAACAACAGTTCTGGGGTTCAAAAGATTTTTGGGATTAAGGGTTTTATTGCTAATTTGAAATCGGAAATGAAAAATTGTCTTGATAAAGTTTTAAACTCATTAAATTCTTATGGGAGTCAATCATCTGAATTGGAACTTATATCAGGAAATTTTTAGGAAGATTGTCTATCTGATAGTTGCTCTGATTTAGAAATTGTTGATATCTGCAGTTTATTGAGTAAATCTAAAGTATCTTCAGATTTTGCTGTAGTTGAAGATGATTTGTTAGAATGGATTGATGGGTCTAATGTTTCGAAGACCATGTTGAAGTTGAGGAGTTCATTCATTCAGAAAAATTGCTGGAGATTAGAGACAAGAATTTGTCATCTTCAATGTCTTCTACAGAGATGCACGCTTGCATAGGGGATATGCACAACAGTCTTTGTGCACCCAGTATGGTTTTTGGTGAAGCTAATCTGAGCTTCCAATCAAAGGTGTCGACCGAGATTATGGCTGGTGAAAGTTTGAACTGTTCTACAGTTTCAGGTTTATCTACTTTGAAGAATGTCCAGTGTTCTATTGACTTCTCACCAGTTAGGTCAGTAGGAAAGGTAAAGTGCAAGAGTTCATTAGCTTCTAGTGGTTCCGTTCGTCGAAGTGCTAGGATTCGTAATTGTCAGTCTCATTCTATGGGTAAGTTTCCTGGTTCGAGTGCCACATGTGGCGCTACGTATCCAGGCTCAGGTATGAGTTCTATTTCAGGTAGTACATATTCTACTTATGCATTAGGCAGTCTTTCTTCAGCTGAGTTTAGTCAGCTTGCTCGAGATACATCTTTCATTTTTCTGATGTTGAGATTGATAGGGAGTACATTAGATGTAAGGAAATAGAGAGGGCTAATTCAGTTAGTTTATGAGGATCATTAGTTGGAACATTAGAGGTCTAAATGACTTGAATAAATGTGATAAGGTTAGAGCGTTTTTTAAAGACTATTTCATTGATATTGCTTTACTTTAAGAAACTAAAATCAATTTACCGGACACTCGTTTTTTTAGAAGATTAGGAGGTTATCATTTTAGAAAATGGGGTTTCCTACCTTCTGTGGGCTCTTCAGGGGGTTTAGTGATAGGGTGGCGTGATAATCATTTTAGATTGCTTCAATGTATTATCAAGATGCATTCTATTCATATTATTCTTATTAACCTTTCTGATAACTCTTTTTTAAATATTTCTAATGTATATGGGCCTAATTCAAAAATTAATCGGAGAATTTTATGGAAAGAATGTCTAGAATTTAGATCCTTAGCTTCGGGTTCTTGGATTTTGGGGGGGGGGGGTGATTTTAATGTTACACGCTTCATAGGTAAGCGTTCTCCCAGGGAAGGGGATTACCCTGCTATGGAGGAATTCGATCAATTTATTATTAATTCTAATTTGATTGAAATTCCCCTTTCAAATAAAGAGTTTACTTGGAGTAATGCAAGAGAGTCTCCTTCTATGGCTCTTCTTGATAGATTTTTTGTTAGTGATTAAATAGAAGATAAATTTCCAATATGTAGAGTTACCAGTTTACCGTACACATATTCTGATCATTGTCCTATTATCCTCACTTGCGAGCATCATAGAATTGTTATTAATAATTTTAAATTTGAAAAGATGTGGCTTTTGGAATCTAATTTTGTGAACTTAATTAATGAAAAATGGATTTCTTTAAGTTACCACAATATTAGAAATAAGGAAAATTCTGCAAAATCTTTTGTTTCAAAACTTAGAGATCTTAGGATTTTTCTAAAAAATTGGAACAAAAATGTTTTTGGCAATTTAAAAATTAAAAAAGATAATATTCTTAATGAAATCCTTAAAATTAATAAGATTGAAGAATCTAGACAATTAAATTTTGGTGAACGTAATGTTCTCGCCAATTTAAAAGATGAACTAAATTCTATATTAGAAAAGGATGAGGTTATGTGGAAGTAGAGATCCAGAATCCAATGGATAAATGAAGGTGATAATAATACTAAATTTTTCCACAATATAGCTAACGGTAGAAAATGTAGTAACACAATTAACTCCATTATTGTTAATAACGAAGAGTTACTTGATCAAAGAGATTTTAATAATGCTTTTACTGATTATTATAAGAGTATTTTTGGTTCTAAAATCAAACATAGAATCAATGTTAGATGGAAAGACCTGTATCCATCGGATTCTATTGTTGATTTATCTGAACTAGATAACCCTTTTTCTGTAGAGGAAATTAGTAGAGCTATTAATGACATGCCAAGTGATAAATCCCCAGGTCCGGACGGGTTTCCTATTCTATTTTATAAAACTTTTTGGGACACTTTAAAATTTGACTTAGTTAATATGTTTAATGATTTTTATAATGGTAATTTGCAATTAGGGAGATTTAATTTTGCTAATGTTATTTTGTTACATAAAAAGGTTGGAGCTAAAAACTTAAAAGATTTTAGACCTATTTCTTTGATTAACTGTTCAGTTAAAATCATTTCTAAAGTTCTAGCTAATAGACTTAGCACAAGAATGAATGATTTAATTGATGTTTCATAATCGGCTTTTATTAAAGGGAGAAATATCACTAATGGTGTGGCAATTGTTCAAGAATATATTAATTACTGTTGTAAGAATAACATAACCTGCGCGATTTTAAAACTTGACTTTGCTAAAGCCTTCGATTCGGTGGATTGGGATTTCCTTGTAGATATTTTTCATGCTAGAGGTTTTGGTCATAGATGGATCACTTGGATTATGACTTTGCTTAGAACTGGAAACTCTAGTATTTTAGTTAACGGTATATTAGGTAATAAAATTCAATCTAAGAGAGGTTTAAGGCAAGAGGATCCCTTATTGCCTTTATTATTTAACTTAGTTGCTGATGTTTTCGCTAAAATTATTAAAAGAGCAGTGGATAATGGAACTCTAGGTTGTGTAGGCAATGACATATCGCATAATGGTTTATCGGTTCTTCAATTTGCCGATGATACCTTACTTTTTTCTTCCCATCTTCCTAGACATATTATAACCCTCAAGTTTATCCTTTACAGTTTTGAACTTTTATTTGGTTTAAAAATAAATTTTGACAAAAGTTCCATATTAGTTTTAAATGATTTTGAAAAAGTTGAAAATTTAGTTGCTAATACTCTAAATTGCAAATCTATGTGCTTTTCTTTTGACTATCTTGGTTTTGTTATTAGACCTACCAAACTCAAACATGACGATTGGATTTTTATCATTGATAAAATAAAAAATAAGATTTCTAACTGGAATGGAAGATTTTTATCCAGAGCTGGTAGACTAGTTTTAATTAATTCGGTTTTATCAGCCCTTCCGATCTATTGGATGTCCATGCATCTGTTTCCAGATTGGGTTATTGATAAAATTGATAAAATTAGAAGAGATTTCTTATGGAGTGGGGAAAATCCTAATAATAATTTAAAATGTCTAGTCAATTGGGAAATTGTTTGTAAAGCCAAAAAGGAAGGTGGTTTAGGAGTTATTAATTTACGTAATATGAATTTATCCTTGCTAGGTAAATGGCTTTGGAAGTTTAAGGATAAAAATGATAATGCTATTTGGAAAGAGATCATTTCTAAATATTACTACAATGGAAATAGCAATTTATATCAAATTGCTTCTTCAGCATCTCAAAATATATCTAATTTTTGGAAAAACATTTTAAAATGTCATGAGATTTTTAACTTAGGAATAAATACAATAGTTCATTCTGGGAATTGTACTTCTTTTTGACATGACAGATGGATTTCAGCCTTACCTCTTAAATTGGAATTTAAAGAGCTTTATGAAATCTGTAACTTTAAGTTTGCTTTAATCAATGAAGTTTATTCTCCTGAAAATGATCCTACTTGGATTTTTAGTTTTAATAGAATTTTAGAAGGTTCAACTCTTAGACAACTTTATTTGCTTTATGCAAGATTAAATCTTTAATATTGATAATGAAAATGATATTATTTGTTGGGAATGGGATAAGAGTAAAAAAATATACTTCTAATTCTTTTTACAGATTTATTAACTTTTCGGGTACAATAAACAACTCATTTAAATTTATTTGGAAATCTAATGCTCCTCCTAAATCTAAAATCAACATGTGGTTAATACTGCATGGAAAACTAAATACAATAGAATTTTTAAAAAGAAAAAACATTCAAAATGATAATAAATGTTATTTTTGTAATATGCATCTTGAAAATATTAAACATATTTACTATGATTGCTCGGATTCTTATTACATTCTAAATAATATTCTTAATATTTTTAATTTTAATATAACAATTAAAATTTCGAATTGTGACTTCTACTGGAATAATTTTAGATTTAGGTTCAAAAAGAATATTAGATTTTTACTTGACACTTTATTCATCATTATTAGTTTGGTATATATGGTTTGAAAGAAATCAAAGAATTTTTAATAATAATAATAGTCAATTTAACAAATTGATTTTTACAATTTCTTTATTTTATTTTAATTGGATTTCTAATCCCAAATATAAATTAGCCAAAAATAACCTTTTTAAAGGGTATCTTAATAAGATTAGTTATAATATTAACTTATTCAAACACAATAATTGTATATTTAACATTAACAGTATTAATATTAATAATTTTTCTAATTTTTATGATGATTTAAATGTTAATCATAACTTACTTATGATTACAGATTCATAAATACTATTTAGGTTTATTGATACTTTAATTCTATTGTTTTTGTCCAGTATTTTCTCATTTAGGTTTTATTTACCATCTTATCAATACATATATATGTATATTAATTGTGTAAATATACATATATATGTATAACTCTTACTCTTTCCTTAGTCATTTTTCAGATATTGGTATGAGTAATAGGATGGAAGGCTCTTTTTTACAGGTTCTCATATCTTCAGATGGTGGGATTACGGATTGCATAGAGGCCATCATAGAAGATCCTTTCTTCTGTTTGGCACTTCTTCCTTTGTTCAGAGTCTCCAGAGCAGATTCTTCATTCAATATCATATCCAGTTCCACTTCAGAGTAGATGCTTCTTCATTCCTTTCGATTCAGATGCTTGGAGCTTTCTCCTTTGTTTTTGTGTTTGCATAGAGCTCCCGTTTCAAATACATGGAGCAACTTTTTCTTTAGTTTCTAGGTACTCCAAGCACCTTAGTATTGGGTGTGGCCATGCCGGAACTCGATACCGAGGTGTGATGGGTGATGGTTTTGCCGGAACTCATCTTAGGGGAACCTGATCTTTTTCTTTGCTACTAGCATTTAGTTCTGTTACCTGCCAGACATGTTGACAGTACCTTATTATTGTGATTTATATAGTTGCATGTGTGCTCTCCTATATTCACCGAGGATCACACATTTTTTAAAAAAAAAAAAGGTTGGCAATTCAATGGTTTGTGATTGTTTTTTAATTTCATAGCCTCTACCCCTCACATTGCCACCGTACAGTAATAACATTTGTTGGAGAAAAAAAAAGGTACGATGTCCTTTAATTTTATTTAGTGAAATCGGCAAATTTTAATGAAAGATCACCATTCATTGTAGGAATTTACAAAGCAGTAAGTGACCTTTGCACGATAACCATTTTATTCTAATTAGCTTGAGTTCACGGAGCGTAGATATATATACAAAGGACTTTTATATACAGAGAATGAGAATGGTCATGGTGCGGGCTTTCCCAAGTATTGTTGCCACTCTTCAGGCACACCTTTTCTCGACTTCAACATTTTTACAGCAGCTGTTGTCAATGGTATGGCTAATATATCGAACTGCTTCGGAGCCTGCATTAGCAACAAATTATGAAAATTGGCTTATCAGAAAACAATTATCGTTGAACAGAAAAAAACTATTTTATTTTACAGAAAATAATATGAGTATCATACAGGGACTCGAGGAAAAAATAAAATTAAATATGTGCTGATGATACCTTGGGTGTCTTGAGAAGCTTCATATTTGCTTCTTCTGGGGTTTTATGACCTTTTCTGGAGTTGCATCTTGAGCATGCAGTAGCCTGCAAAATATCAAAAACTTTCTATTTATTCTGGAGTCTCTGACATTAGATATCACACAATATGATCAATTTGCTGTGCAAAATATATAAAACTTTTTGTTATTATGATCAAATATTGTTCCTTCTGCACTTTTCAGAATCAAGATTTAAATGATAATCATTATCAAGAAACAAAAGTTTCTCCTCATATGAAAATGCATTTTGCAGTAAACCAACTTGATAAACTGTACATTAAGATCTCATCATCTCTTCAATCTACAATAATCATTTAGATCAAATATAACCAGTTATTCCTTGATGAAATCCTTTGAATGTGAAACATTTCATATACTTGCTGTAATCATTTAGATCAAATATAACTAATTATTCAGGTTTCAATCTACAGTAATTACAAGCATTTCCCTCAAATCGTAGGTTTAATATAATATTAACTCTCTAAGCAACCAAATAGTCTTATGTGCAGTCAAATAACAATCAAATTCTGGCATGAAAGTTAAACATGTATTATATCTGCCTGTATGTTCAGGATAGATAAATGAGGCAGAAAATGGCATAATGCCCCTTCGATACTTTTCCATTACATGCTCATTGTATTTTGTTATAACATAGGCAATGCTCAGAATGTCTTTTGTAAAAGTTCACATTGACCCCTACCTTAGCTCTGCGCTATTGGATATTGGTGTTGCGGATTTGATTGGAAAATAAACCAAGCATTTGTGCAATGTGTCAGCATCATACTCTCGTGCATGTAAGTTAACTTATTTTCCATAACTATTATTTGTAACAATAAGTTAACTTATTTTCCATAACTATTATTTGTAACCAAAATGTATAAAACATTCAATGGATTGCGATCATAATAACTCAGGTTTCCATTTTCTGTTAATGTGGTCGTACCATCTTATCTGAACAACGAATGAAGATAATTCAGTCTAATAATTTTTGCTCTGAGTCGACTAGTTTATGATTGATCAGTTCTGTTTACCAATAAAATGTGGCTATAATGAATGAAAGAATTGAAGAAATAAAAGGAAATCTGGTTTAGGCCTATGAAACAATAGACTAAAAATATTCATAGATAGCACGTAATATCCAAACCAAATACAAGTTTTTAGTCCCACATCGCTTGCTTCAGCAGACTAGTTGACAAGAGTGCCTATAAATTGGAGGGTTCCTTGATTGTAAAACTTATACCTTTCTCGGCCTTTTGGCTAAGATCAAGTGTAGTATCTGTTCTTATCAGTTTAATATCTGATACGTGGTCCAATGGGCCACAATGATATTAAATTAATTTTTTAGTGGGAAAGAGCCTGTTCAATAGCTTGCTATTGGGCTTTTACGAGTCGCTCTTGTGTTGCACTATAGCATGGGCTGGCTCACCCCAATCAAATTGTTAATTGAAATTTTAAGCAGCTGTTGTAAACTCTTAGGTAATTGTGTTCATGTCAACTGAGTATTGTTTTAATGTTAGTTAGTAAAGAGTAAACCGTTGTGCAAGTTGGAACATGCACGTATCTAATTTAAGTTAAATCAAATTAATGGTATATTAAAAAATTAAATCAAATTAATTGTACACTGAAATGTCAAAATATACATTCAGAAAGTCGCAACAAAATATGCACTAGGGGTGTAAATTTTGTCCAAGTATCCAACATCCGCTCGAGTTCAAGGTCGAAAATCGCTCATATGTGTTCGTACGATTTTTATTTAGGAATTGAATTAAAACAAGTAAAAATGTACGAAACCGTATTCTTTTGAATTGTTCAATGATTTTTCTATTATCCACACGTTGTCTAGCTTATCTGAAGCGAGTCCCGACTTAATTCTCGTTTGGTCTATTCGAGTTTTTCATAGCACCAAAATCAAACACACCTCCGTCCGGTTTGATTCGATTGATTTACATACCTATGCACACTAATTATATTTATATAAGTGTAGTTACCTCTTCTTACTTGCATATTTACTTTTGATATGTATACATAATTTTCCTTTGAAATGATAGACTTATCAGAATAGAATAAAATAAAAATAGTGAATAGAAAAACAATTATTAATCACGAGTAAAAGCACGTGGATATATTTATGTGCATATGTATTTGGATTGGTTGGTAGCATTAACATGCAACCAACACTGCATCTGCATCAGTGGCTCAATTTGGTACGTTTGTTTCGTTTAGTACAAAGAAAAAATATGTACAAATTTGATGGTCCTTACCAACAATTCATTTATTTACAATCTGCAAAACATTAGATTACCCAACGCAAACCACTACTATATTTTTCAAGGACAAAATTTTGATTTAGGATTCAAAAAACAAACATTTCTGAACAATGGTAATGTTTCAAAACTAATTATAAAAATATAAGGCTATGTTTGATTTACCGTTTTTAGTTTTGAGTTTTCGTCCATACAAATATACGCACGACACATGTATATTATGAAAAATGATCATTTTAAAAAACGAATTTAACACACAAAATAGAAAACAACTTTTATTCATTTTTCGTGTTTTGAGAAAAACGGAAGCACGAGCAACAATTCATCCTTCCGCCGTTCCTCCATCCACTTCGTGGTCCCCTCCAATCTTCCGTTCATCCCTTCTGACCTCCCTTCGTTCTTCTCATATTTTGTAATTAATGTTGAAAACTCAAAACATAAAATACAAAATAAACCAAACGACCCCTAAATGTTTTTATATATAGTTTGCGCATTTACTGAATTCACAAACTAAACTTAAAAATAAAAGGAGCATTGAGTTTGCATTCCAACATTAGCTCTTTAAATTTGATAGGCGTGATCATAACCTTATTTTTAATAAAAAAAACCTACGAAGAACGGTTAAGTTTTTTGTAGTTAGATCGACAATTTTTTTGATAAAATTTTATTTACAACTTATATTACATAAAAAACCGCATACTTGATGTATATTACTCAAACGTTGTAACTATATAACTATGCAAACCTTATTTTTGCAAAGATAATAATTCAATAAACCAACCACTTTAACTAAAACAAATAAACAGATTTAGAGAACAACGTGAATCTGCTCACTAGGTGATTAAAAAAAGTATCGACTAACATGCTCCAACCTGACCCACCCACTCTAATTGCGCTCTAATTTAACCCACTGGCCAGAATAAATTACAAATTGAAGACGACAAATAACAAAATTATATTTCTAGTTTGAAGCGAAAAAATGAATTGCCTGATGCTCTGTAAGCATTTACTCACAATTCATTATAGAAGTGCAAAATCATAAACAGTTTAAGTTTATATGTGCATGATTGGTTGTTGCAGAATATAAGCAGCTGCTTATATGCAGAATTGTTAATTCTACTGTTTAACATTTAGAAATGTTTAATATCAAATAGCTCTATCTAACACCAAATCTCATTTATATCCTCAAATCATATATCAATACATTACGTTATACTTGCATGTAAAAGCAAATCACATATCGATTGCCAGTGTAAATTTAATACAATTAGCTCATTGAATCACATACGTCTCCAATAAAACTAATTTATGCATTAACACCTCTCTAGAGTCTCTAATAAAACAGATTAAAATTTTGATATCTTACATTATATATATAAAAAACAAAATGTGGGTTTCGAACATATGATTTGTTGGCCAACAGTTGCTTTTGCTGTTCCAAGCAAATCGATTCAAGCACCACACAATCCCACCTTTTCCGATTAATGTACTACTTTTTATTTATTTCGTTTGTTGCCTTAGTTCTTTCCGTCTCCTCATAATTATACTACACTTTGCATCGTGCATCGGTATACACATTTTATCCAAAAGTAATTTGTCCCACATCGTCAAAAATATATTAATTGTTGTTGTATATAAGCCAAGAGATGAAGAAAGAAGTTGTTCCAATAACATCTAATTGAGTTGAGATGATGTCATGAAGTTTAATAATACGGCCCATGAATAGATGACATGCAGACTTGAAGATGAATAATTTTAGCTACTATGGAGATGTAAAGGGCATTTTAGGAAATTCAAAAAGACACGATTGAAATCTATTCATAGAATTCTCATTATTAATAGTAAAGATATATGTACAAAAAGAAAACAAATAAATGAAATATTATAATCAAATTTAAACAATAATTAATGAAGGTACAAATAAACCATTGAAAATTTGAAATTCCCTATATTACTTATAGTTTGCATAGATGGAAATATAGAGTAATGGAAGACAGAAACAATAACTTACTGTTTTACAAAAGCTTAGGTTGAATCATATGAAATATATTTTCTTTACTATTAGCAGAGAAGAGAAGTGCATGTGTAATGAATAAAGGTTTAGCACCAAGGGAAAGCTATTGTGTCAGTTTTAATTTATAAGGTAAAGATTGGACAAGAATGGCGTGATGATACAAAGAGATTCTTCCACAAATAACTTAAAAGTAGGCATGTAAACATATACTTTCAGATATGGATAGTGATGCATCCGCGTCCGCATCCGAAATTATTTTCGAATATCGGATATCCGTATCCGCGGATACGGACGGATATCGAATAATTATCCTATCCGCTAACGATCGATAAATCGAGAAATATAAATAGAAAATTTTGGTTTAGCATAAACTTTTTCCAATCTCATTGATTATAAAATTGTGAAAAATAAACAAATAGAATGATAATAAATAGTTTTAAACAATTAATACGCATTAAGTTTATATAATACAAACTATCAACTTAATAAAAAAAATACATATCTATCGTTATACCAAAATACACAAAATACTAACTATAATCTTGACAAAAACCGGACAGATAATTTTCGAATGTCGTATCCGCATCCATATCCGTTTTTCTACATATCGGATATTTATCCACTTTTCGGATGCGGATACGGATGAATTTTGAATATTTCGGGTATCCATTGACATGCCTACTTAGTAGTCCCAATTCAGTACTAGTGAGTAGTGGTGTTGGCAAGAGTCAAGAGATCAAGAGGTCAAACCCCACTCATTTCAATTATCACATAGTATATTCAGCTTTGTGTGGTGGACATAAATGATTCACGAGCAAAACTTGATTTAAAGCATGTTTAAAGAATAATATTGTACTTTCATGATATTCGAGTTCACCATGTTAGAATATACCAAACCACAAACACAAGTCCAGTCTTTAATCATAAATACTGTTGCCTATCGTATTTACTAAATCTAAAACATGATCAAGAGGTCTAATCTATCATGTCCAACCCATAAAGGTGGAACCCAGTGCACGAGACTCCTGCACGATAGTGGACTCTGAGGTGGTCGACAATGTACACAGTCTTTCCCTCGCATTGCGAAGAGACTGTTTCCGGACTCAAACCTGATCGCCCAGATCATGGTGACCTAACCGTTGCGCCAAGACTCCACCTCAAAACTTAACTCCTACTACAGCACCTATAACTTACCACACATCCCACAAAATTGGAAAACAGAGCTAATTAAAACCCTATGCAACAATGGAAAACATCTATAGAAAAGGTCATAAGAATAACAATTAGCATAACAAAGAGTTGGATCATGTTTTTGATGCTCCAAGCGAGAATCAATGTTTTTTTTCTACGAAATAATTGGTTTTCATTTGGCTATTCACACACTCAGTTAAATCCTAATCTTTGAAAGGGACTAAAATGCAAGGAATATCAAATATGAAAATGCTTAATGAGTTCGTGTATCACTCCAAAACACCAGAAATTGAATAAATACCAGATTTTCCCAAGTCCATTCGCCACATCACGGTATAGGAATAACATTGTCAATAGTCAAGCAAACCTAGTAAAAACCCTATGCAACAATGGAAAAATAATAATATAGAAGAGTTCGTAAGAATAACAATTAGCATAATAAAGAGTTGGATCAAGTTTTTGATGTTCCAAGTGGGAATAAATATCTCTCTAAGAAATAATTGGTTTCAAGTGGCTATTCACACTGAGTTAAATGCTAATCTTCAAAAGGGACTAAAAGACAGGAAACGTCAATGAGTTTGTGTGTCACTCCAAAACACTAGAAATTGAATAAATACCAGATTTTCCCAAGTCCATTCGCCACCTCGCGATATAGGTATAACATGGTCAATAGTCAAGCTATCTTTGGAAGAACAATATCTGCAGACAATAAAAGTGACGTATGTGAAGTATCACTAGATTTATCAAGGTGAACTACTCATTTCATGACGTAAATTATGCATTACTGCTTAGAATGTAGTCGATCCAAACAAAATATAAACTTCTCAATAAGTTTGTGCATGACTTCCAATAAGTTACAGCTAATGATTTATTGAAAATTGTACGAAGACAAGCTTAATCAATCTGTAATCTTACAGTTTCTTAAAAGAAGTATCTTTTATTTTTTAGAGTCTAACTGCAAGGAGTTTATTAATATTCAACATGGTCGGTTGTATAACTAAAAAAGCAGATTGTTGATATATTGGTCACCATACCAAACCAAAGTGCTTTTCTTCCAATGTTGAAAACCAATATGCTTAATCATAAATACCTTAAAAGCAAAATATCTACCAGCTGTATACATAGTATTTTACACCATTCAGTTTGCCCAGGCATATACATTCAAATTAGGTTCATTTTTTTAACTAGCTAATCAAAGTAAATAAATAATTATCTGTCGCTTAATGTTAAGTAAACTTCACTATGATTTCAGAAATACCATAAAACACCCTTTCAAGCACAAAGTAACTTAACCAATTTTAAGCCATCAACGTTTCTAGTTTCTATATATTACAGTTTCATGATATATGATAATAGTTGATTGCTACTTATCCATAAGTTATATGAAAGAAAATAATAAAGCACTTACTGACACATATAAGAATCCCTATAAAAGATATTTTTACGGCTGAGGCATTGTTTAACCCTCCTTCTTTTAACAACCTGGATCAGATGAGGAACCTGAAGAAATGAAGAAATATTAACAAATCCAGTTTTTCATCATCAATATTAACAAAATAAATCAATTATAAGACATTAGTCTGCCGATACCCTCAATACTGCTGGAATATAATACGATCCTCGAGCGGAAGGTACAGTCTGGTCATAATATTCTAAGACATCGGCCTGTCAAATGAAAACAATTACTTTTTTATGAAAGCATAAATCAAACATAAAAACACCTTGACGATGCTTATTTTAAGGCCAAACGAAGAAAACCCTCTCAAGATTTGGTTACTTTGTAGGAAGTTTTTGACTGTTTTGTATTTTGCCCATGAATCTTTCAAGCACGGACAAAGGTTTATTGAATTGATAATTGGAAATCAAATATTAATTAAATAGAAAATTATGGATACATGAAATAAAACTGAAAAGTTGTTATGTTTCTGTTAAAACTATCAACATCAACAAACTGAAGCTCACAATCCCAAGTCCAATAAATCAAAACACAATAAAATTAAAATGGAGATAACTTAAAAAGTCAACTTCATGGTTAATAAAACTAGATAAGAAGACTAGAGAATGAAGAAAATGGGAACACACGCACACGCACACACACACATGTATGTACAGTTGGTAAACTGCTATTTATGTAGCAAACTCTGGATATAACTATAGGAGACAAACTTTGCCTACAAATACGAGATATGAGGTATGTAACAAAAATCATATAGAAGAAATACATGAGCATAATTAGCAAGTGTGTGTGAATCGGGTCCTTTAGAGTTTCCAAAAGAGTGAGAATGATTTTTTGTTGGTAATCTCTTTGAGAGATTGGTGCTGTGTTGTAGTATTTTATTATTGTAATCGATTTTATGTTTTGTAAAGTGTTTGACAGTTCTACATACAGATAGACTGCATCAATATTAAATCGAAGAGGAATCATGGGAGTTGGCTATATTCCATTTAACATGTTCGTTTTGTGAGAGACAAAAACTATGAATATACAAGGTTTATAATGTTAAGCTTTTGTTTGATCTCCAGCTTAAAAAATTATACCAACAGTATTTGCATTAAACATGAAGGGATACAGTGGGACACAGCTACATGAATAATGCAATCAAGTATTGGAGAGATTTTAACTTCAAAAGCTGCAACTAACCTTTTCCATGAATTCAAGACACATCGCTCGCTTCCAGCAAACAACATTGACAGGCCTATAAATTTACATGAAAGTTAGATTCGAAACATGAAATGTGAATCAATGGTTGATATACATTCATGTGTGATGTAGCTAGCCTACAAGCACTAAACTACCAAGTGGAGGAACCCTATGTTTTTTATACACTGTACTGGAATACACGTGTAATACAATTACACTAAAGGATCACTATTCATTGGTTAATCGAAACATTATAGATTCCTGGAAAAGTCATATATTCTGTCCCCGGAAACTATCTGTTTCTGTATAATGCAACGAATGCTTTCGATAACATTATGTATATAAAGCCCATAAGCAGATAAATATGGTTATCAACTCTATTCCGATATTTAACTGAAAGGATATAAATAATCTGATCAGTTCTGTCCATTAGTTGGAGCCACTACTCCCAGAATCCTTGACATGTAAAAGTACCGGGAATAGGGATGGCAATGGGGCGGGTCTAGGGTCCAAACCCGGTCGACCCGCCCTTGTTTTGGCCCGTCCAGACCTACTCCGTTGGGTCATTGCGTCGGGTAGACCTGTAACCCGTTCTTGAGTGCTCCGGGTCTAGGGTCGGGGCTCGGTTGACCCGTCCCAACCCGACCCGCACTACTAGCATCTCATGAAACTGCTTTATTACTATAATAATTTATTAATCTTCTTAGATATAAGTAATTCTAGCATGGATATTAAAATGTTCCAATCAATAATCTATAGAAAAAATTAGAGTATTAAGTTGCGTCATTGATAATTATACAATAACATATGTATATATTTTCTGAATTGTTATTGTAGACATCATTTTTATTAACTTCCCTTAAACACATTGTTTTTTGTATTTTATGTATTATTTGATGATAATGAGTATAAACAAATAAATATATGTACGTTGGTACACAATTTTGAATCAATACATAGACTTATAGGGTCTTAGGGCGGGTCGGGTCTACCCTGATCCGTACGGGTCTCGGGTACAGGGCAAAATTCCAGACCTGCACCGGGTCTACGGGTGGGTCTGGGGCGAGATCTAAAAAATCCAGGACGGGTATGGAGCACTAAAAACCCACCCCAACCCGCCCCATTGTCATTCATAACTGGGAAGAATGTACATCACACTGTTGTTTAGCAAGTATTTATTATGGCTGTTATGGTAACGGTAAATTTATTATTACCAATCAATGGTTTATTATTTTTGATTGAAATCGGTAAATCAGTTTAATCGGTATGGTAATGATAAATTACCATTTTCTACGGTAAATTATCAGTAACATTTTTCAAAATCAACGGTAACGGTAATTTTACCAGTCAGTTTAAAGACATGTATATTCATGTGATATACTTTATTACAAGCATTTAAAACCAAACAAATGATTAAATTTAGTTCAGTAATAAGGTGAAATAATGTCAAATACACTTCTTTTGTTTCTTATTTATGTCTTTTATTAAGTAGTACTATAAATAGTATAATGAATATGTGTTATAGTGTAAAAACATTTCAAGTTATAGACTTTTTTGAACAAACGGTAATTTATCACTACCAGTGTAAAGTGTAACGGTTAACAAATTATCGGTATGTCAATCGTTAACGGTAAGTAATTTTAGCTTATCAGTAAAAATGGTACGATAATTAACCCCAGTATTCATGATAGGTGCATTATTTTTCATTGTTCCTATGAGGTAGAGGTGTAAATTAAAATTAATGTTTTCCTCTTCAATTATAGATTATATTGTTTGCATTTGAGCTATAAAACTTACTGTGCAATGTTTAGTCAAGTACATACCCTCTTCAACTGTGACCAGACCACTCAGAAAATAAGTAGACAAAATTAGAAGTAATATGGAAAATAATGATAGCATGATAGTGCATACGGGTTTCTAAAATATAAAGCTTTTTTACTATTGTCATTACATATTCAAGGGTAAAAAGAGCGGATTTCAAGGGTAAAGAGAGCGAAAGAAAAAGCTGCACTAAAGAAGGTAGTTTTCTATGATAATTCATATCACTCTAGGAGACTCTAAGCGAAGAAAGGTTAAAGGTCTAAGAGATTCAATGAAGAATTGAAGATAGAAAAAACCCTTTTCAGAACAAAAAATGAGAATCAAATGGACCATCTATGAAGATATTACCTCAAAATTTTCCATTCGATGTTCAAAAAGAAAAACAACAGATTAATAAGAAAAACAACAGACTAACAAAAAAGATCAAGATTGATGATCCTTGCATTTTAAAATATATCCTTGTTTAAACAGAGGCCGAAGAAAATAATGTATTAACCAATGTGTCGGATATGGAAGAAGTCAGGGAAGCACTTTCCAGCTTTGGGGAGATAGTTTTGCATGGCCAGATGGCTTCGGTTGTCATTTTTTTCTAGTCTTACTGTGACATAATCAGCAGTTAACTAACCAGTATTATTCAATCTTCCCTTGTGGGTGGCTTCATTTCACCAACCTGGTCCTCAACAAATATCGTCTAGACTTCCAAAAAAATCCGAAGACGTGATCGAACCTACAGTCTGTCGGTCTTTATAACCTTTCAAACAAAATAAATCAAAAAAATTGGCCAACAGACTGACCCCACAATAACATTACTCACAAACAGGCTTCAAAGAAAATAGATTTATCATGGATAATGTGCTAGCGGTTCAAAACTTTGCTCACAAATCAAAATAAAAGAAAAAGTAACTTTTACACAGTAACCAAACTAGATACGGGGAAGGTGTATTTTATGATATTCCGGTTTCCATTGTAATGGTTCTCAAAATCTTTCATTGACATGATATAGAAAAATTATATCCAATGGCAGATATCCTATCATTATAAATGGCAATCCAAAGGGCTTCTTTAAATGTCATAGAGGAGTATGCCAACAAGTTCTACTATCTCCAGCCATGTTTGTTACTGTGGTGAAGCTTTAACCATGGACATCCACGACCTAACTAGCATGGGTCTGATCGGCATTTGTTGATCCCTAGTGGATGTCCCTAAGTCTCTTCTTAATGCTTTGCTGATGATGTTCTTATATTCATCAACAAACAACAAAAGTTTATTAAAAGACTAATTGATTTTTTTTGAAGAGTTGCAGAAACATATCAGGAAACGAACTCAACAATAAAAAAAGCTATTTCATTATCTCCGAACATGTATCTCAGAGAAATTGTACTTGGCTGGCAAAGCAACATGGTTCACTATGAAATCTCTTTTTGAACGCACCTTGCGATTCAAGCGTATAGAGGCAGGAAAAAGAATGTGTTTTTCAACCCTTTATCAACTAAAGAAGGGGGCAAATCAGCAAATAGAGATGTGGCTAACCTCGCAAGCAGGCAGATTAGTACTTGTTAACTTTGTCTTAAGCTCTTTAAAATCTCATGTCTTTGTCGCTACTAACCCTACTGGCTCTTTTTTAAGATTTCATAAAATTATGCACGAACTACTTTTTTAGAGTAACAAAGACAACAGTAGAATGCACTACTGAATTGCACGGGACAAGCAACAAAAAAAGGACAACGTTAGCAAGCATCATTGAATTGCGTGAGACAAAATTTGTTTGTGTCAATAAGAAAGATAGGGAAACCTGAAGATGTCTGTCTAACATATTCATGCAAACTTTGGATCAAAAAAGGGACTAATCTAGGCTTCAAAAATTCTTCATTTTCGCCATCAAAACAAAAGGATGCAAGAAGTCATCAATATTTTAAACATTTCTGATAATAACATTGCTAGACAACATGACAATGGATGTCAAATTCACTTTAAAATGTGCGAAAATCAATACGTGATTACAAAGGAGTGCAAATACCCTTCATCAGGATTTGAAATGGTAGAATTTGGTCCAAAGTCAAAAACTGTTTCATAATGAGTTCCCCCTCGATGGTAACTAATAGATAAGAAATAAACACATGCTTATTGAACACAAGGGACGTCGCCAAAGGAACATGGCAACATTTTGAAGGGCTAATCGGTATGAGGGGCAACAACCCAAGCATGGGAGCTAGACTGTTGTCTTTGTGACCTTTTCTAAAAGAAGATTTATTAAAAGTCTTCTATATGGGCTACTTCCTCATTATATACACTTTAGGATTTGATATATTAGGAATCAAGTAGTTTGTGACACAATAAATGTGTCCAGCTGATGTCATTAAACAAGTGCATGACTTACAATAAAAGCGCTTAACGGTTCCATATCATGGGATGTGAAAAATGATAACGGAAATATAATAGGATATATCATAAACTGTGAATGGTTAGAAAATAGTACATATATTTTTATTTTAATTTTGTTTATGCATATTAGTGGTAATTAAGTGTAAATTTAATTTTAAAATAATAGAATTTGATATATCATCAGAGAAATTCTGCTAAAAATATGTTTAAAAAAACTTCAATTAAAATTATTATTTATAAAAAGTTAGCGCTAAATTGTTCACTTCTCAAAATATTAATTAAAATACGTCTAATTGTTCTGAGTGACAACAAAAATTCATGCAAACGTTCATCCAGCCATTCATTTATAGCGATCTGTGTTAAATATTTCAATTCAATGATATTCCACACATGGCAAAAATAGTTGCTGATCTGCATGAAAGATTATTTTCTTACATTCAACGTTCATAATCTATTGAATCCAATGGTTTTAAACAGAACTCATTAGTCCCACATCGCACAAACCAATGGAATGATCATTCTTTTCCTCTGATAAATAGCACCCAGTTGACTGGGATTACACATCTAGTTGGACCTGCTCTCTTCAGGTGTTTGTTAATCAGTTACATTCCAAATGGTCCCAAGTAAAAAAATCTGCAATTCAATGCTTTTTTTATAGTGCTTTGAAAGGATATGTTATCCAAATTGCTTTCGTAGAATGCTTAAAATAAGAAAGTCTGCAATTAAATGCTAAAATCTGATGCCATTCTTATTTTGTTTAGCAGGTGAATGGTGGAAAAGTTTCATTATTAACCAATCTGTGATATATTGTTTTTAAAGCAACCCCAAATAGTGGCACTTGTAGGTTCCTCAATCTTTCTTCGTAAATTTTAGGATTTACTCTTGTCCCCTTACAAGCATGATTCTCATGACATCAGATTTCCTGGATGTCAATAATTACAAAAGGGAGCAGTAATTTGGCTAAGTGGAATAGAAGTTGAGGGAAGTTTTTTACAAAAGCCAAATTTTGATGGGGGAGAGATTTTTGAGCTATAGATTTTATTCAAAATAATTACAGAATTTTCCAATACCACCCTTCATTTTACTTGGAACTATCTTCATTGTTTTTTATTTTATCATTTTAATCTAAAAATAAATAAATAAATTGATATTGGTATTGTTTGAACAAATAAAATAAAAATGAATTTCAATTAGACAGATTATTACATACCTTATTTGAAACATGATCAAGACATAAGATCCTACATATCTTTCAAAAACATCATTAGAATATTGAATATAAGAAGAAGAAAAATCAATATTCATATACTGTTTCGTTAGAGATTTTGATGGAGATTGAGGAAACAGAGATTGAGATGCATCACCTTTCATATGACCTTCAAATAATAAAATTATTGTCTAAAATTAGGAAATTGAGGATAGGATTAAGAGATGAAGAGAAAGAGTTTGGAGATAAAAATAAAGCTGAAGAAAGTTGATTATAAAAGGATAATTTTGTTATTTTAGTTTGATTTTATAAAGGGAGAAACAATTATTTGAATCTCCACTTAAAAAAATTACTTAAGAAGATGTTTTATTTTCATTCTCCTTATCCAAATTGATTCTCCTTTTTACAATTCCCTTATTTTAACATTGTTTCTCGGCTTATATGTCCAAATTACTGTAGTTTACCGAAAGTTATAAGCTCAAGTTATAAGAACATGTATTGTTTCTGTTTTCTTTGAGCCTATATTTTTTTGTATAAGAGCATCTTTACTGTTTATTTGCTTGTTGTTCATGATATAAGAGCATGTTAATAAAATAACTTTGAAAAAAAAAAATTGAGCATCTTTATTTTTTGTTCTTTATTTCTAGCATTTTGGGTTTATCAACAAGCCATGAGAGAGAAAAGTTTTCCCTTCTTGCTTATTTGTAACATGTTTCGTTTGTTGGTGCATCGGTTAGGTTTTATCAGGGTGCCTATTTTGATGGAAAAGAAACTAGTCTGCCATTAATAGCTTTCATTCATTATATGAACATTCCATATGCATATGTAGATAAAATACTAAGGTCCCGTTTGGCTTGTCGTTTTTAGTTTTGTGTTTTTGTCTATACAAAAACGCGTCCATTGAATGTATAGTTGAAAAACAAACAATTTTGAAAAATGAAATTAACATATAAAATAAAAAACAAGTTTATTTTATTTTTCGTGTTTCGAGAGATAACAAAAGCACGAAGAACAATCAATTCTTTCGTTGTCCGTTGGTCGTCCCAACGGTTAAGATACTCTTATTTCTTGCTATTTCTTAGTGCAAATTGAAAACACAAAACTCAAAATACAAAATGAAACCAAACGGGCCCTAAACATTTAACACTTTATTTCACAGAATCATTAAATAATTTCCACAAAAGAATCATGACATTTCAACAAGCGTTTCGTGCAACGTTTAAAAAACGGAATATAGGAAAATTGCCAAGATCACATTTTACCTATAAGAGATATCCAACACCAAACCCCTAAAACAAGACAACTCATCTCTTTCATACTCACCGAACTCCAGCTCTTCTTCATCTTCTTCGTCTCCTTCATCACTATCATACTCAACAACATCGCCTTTCATCATCTCTTCTTTCGTATTAAGGCTCTCTTTACTCTTCTTCCTACTCGTGTAAACCCTAACTCCTCTGTTTCTTCTACCAAACCCAAATGAATTGTCAAGAAACGATCTTTTCTTCTCATTTTCCCTATGACCAAACTTAACTCTATATGGGTTGTCTTTGGGGTCGTAATTGAAGAACCTGAAGTTGCCATGAGCTGAGATTTTGAACATTTTTTTTAAAATTTCGGGATCAGATGAAATACATGAAATGGGAATAATAGTATGATTGATATGAAAGAGTTTTAGAGTGTAGGGAATCGAGAGGAAATCGTTCTGAGTGTGGAATTGAAGAAAATTCAAGAGCCACATGTTCTTTGTAGAAGCTTTCTGATGCCAAATAATATCCGATATTTGTTGTGGCTGGTGTTTAGATCTCGTGTATATGTAGGTTTGTAGTGTCTGTCTGTTCTGTCTATTCTACGTCAAATTCAATATTTGACTCTTTATCACCCTTCACCCCACTGATTCTGATATATCACATAGAGCTCTTTCATTAATGGTACATCAGACAATTAATAAAATAAATTTTATATAAATACTAAAAGACCATCATCTACATTCTCAATTGGTTTTTATGATAATACGTGGTTCTTTAACCGTTTCAAAGTATGCGTTTGCATTTAAACTCTTTCTATATTTCCACTTTTGAAGTTCATTTGCATCAATTGGTATTTTTTTGGTATAGATCTAAGTTGATTTTGGATTCAGATATCTCACAAATGTTTTTTTATAGTTAACTTTTTTTTGTTATGTATGCAATAGGAATCCTACATGTATGTTTTTTTTCAATTTATTCATTTTTCAGATTTACCATACAACATCCATCTTTATATGAATTTGAGGTTGTATAATTGACGTTGTAACCCGTGAGTTCAACCTTTGAAAGTACTGTCTTAGATTCTCCTTATATGTATTTACATTTTGGACTAATGATTTTTGAATGAATTCCTTCTTTTTATGTTTTTAAAGATTTGTTTGAATGTGAGTACTTTCTGCTGACTGCATGAGGCGAGTCTTTTATTTCAACTTGATTATGTTAATCTCATTTTCCTATTCTCTTCATGTCTTTTTTCACTTGAAGGTTTTTTGGCGACTTAGCTTTTGTTTATACCTGTGTAGTTAAAACGCTCGGCAGATTCAATGCGGTGGAGGTGCAAAAAGTCATAGTGGGGATACAGCGAGGATATAGCGGGATATAGCGGATAACTCTAAAATATCATATAAAACTCGTACTTAATGTTTTTACAAATATATAAATGGTAATTAAATAAAAAATTAACATTCAATTGAATTATAATTAATACATAAATCATTTTAGATAAAAACATGTGTGAATATACTATAAATAAACGTAAAACTATTATATAACATAATTCAATTTAGTAGAATATTAGAGTATTTTCATTTCTGAAAACATATTAAAAATTCAATTAAATAAATTAATTTCATAACTTTTATAATGTATAAATGTCATTTTTCAATTCATTTCTTTTAAAGAAGATATAGCGGAAATAGCAAAATATAGCGGGAAAAACGGGATATAGCGAAAATAGCGGGGATTAAAGCGGAAAGGCTATATTAGGGGCTATATGGAAATATCGTAGCGGTAGAAATCTGCTATGAGATATAGCGGGGTTATAACGGGGTAATAGCAGGGCATCAACTGCACAGGTTTATACTTGTAAAGATTATTTTTCACCCCTATTTTTACTAAACTATGGTTTTTATAAAGGACATGCTGAATTAAATAGATTTAAGCTTATGCAAAGAGGTGAAGGTATTAAAAATATATTAATCAAGGATGAAGTCATTTCATTGTAAATAATGTATGTCAATTTAATATTGATTACTAACTTTCCATATTTTTGTTTGTATATTATTGGAAGTTATAAAAACATGGCATATTTGTTAGGATTTTTGTTGCACAAAACCTAACAAAAGATAAAATTGTTGCAGAAGACTACCTCAAAATCTTATATCACCCAAGTTCAAAGGGATAATATTGAATGAAAATAATAATATTTGAAGATAAACAATGGTGAAGATATATTTAAAACATAAAGAAATCAAGAGAGCAACACACAAGATTCCACCCAACAACCATTTATATTTCAAAGAATGACTGTTAACTCCCTAGAATTAAAAGATGATGGAAGAATAGTCCCTCTTGAAAAAGTTATGAAAATTAGGTTCCTATTTTTAGTTTTTGGCTAATTTATGTCACTTTTGCCCCTGATTTCCATGCTGGACCGACTTTCTAGAAGGGGACAGTTTCGTAAAAATTAATAAAACAGGGACCTAATTTACATGGATTTATGCCTAGGTACTTTTTATGCATGAACTTTAAGAATAAGGACCTTTGGTTCAAAACAATTGTTTACAATTAACCCACCAAATAAAAGTAAACAAAACAAAAGTGGAATCAATCTTGATCTCTATAATAATGGCCTCTTAGTATTTGAAGAAGAAGAACAAAGATGGAATAAGAGAGAAATACCAAATACTTTTCCACTCTCTCTTCTAGACTCTATTTATAATATCAATTACTTAATGCCCAAGTTAATATTATATGGCAAAAAATAAATTAAATAGCTAATTAGAGGGAGAAATAAACATAACAAAATATGCATATTAATTAGGGGAAACAAAATTTTCTCTTCCTTTCTTTTACATATTTGTTTCCTTCTATTTATGATTTTGTATCACCAAATTTAACAATATTCATATACAGTTGCTATTTAAACTCATTTGGAAATGTTTTATTTATTATTGAATTAATTATTTTTTGTTATTGATCAGTTTATTTCTTTATTGCATAATTGTTTACTTCCACAAAATGATAAACACATAATTGTTGAATGCATGCTTGAATTAGAAAAGTAGGTATAAAGAATTTTTGTGGTATATGGTTATTAGTTGCTGGTGCAAACTTATAGATCCACAGTTATCTATAGACTGAAGCGGTTATGTTAGAACTTTAGTGGCATATGTCCATAAATACTGGAAGTACATTTAATACAACAACCACTTAATAGTCGACAATCATTACTCATAAGTATGGTAAAAGATTGCATCAATTGGTAATTTTTGGTATGAATCCAAGTGAATTTTGGATTCAACTATCTCATAAAATGCTTTTTTATTGTTCACTTTTCTTTATTATGTATGTAAAAAAAATCCAACATGATTTTTCAAATTTACCGCAAAAAATCTGTCTTTATATGAATTTGAGGTTGTATAATTGATGTTGTAACCCGTAGGTTCAACATTTGAAAGCATTGTAACATATTCTTCTTGGATGTATTTATATTTTGGATGGACGATTTCTAGATGAATGCCTTTTTTGAAGATTTGTTTGAAACTGAGTACTTTCTGTTGAATGAATGAGGCGAGTCTTTTATTTCAACTTTTATCTCATTTTCATGTTCTCTTTATGTCTTTATGTTTTCACTTGAAGCTTTTTTGACAACTTAGCTTCTACTTATATTTATAGAGATTATTTTTCACCCCTATTTTTACTAACCTATGGTTTTTATACAGGACAAGCTGAATCAAATAGATTTAAGCTTACATAAATAATTAAAAATATTAAAAATATATTAATGAAGGATGAAGTTATTTCATTGTAATTAATGTGTCAATTTAAGATTAATTACCAACCTTCCATATTTTTGTTTATATACTATAGGAAGCTATAAAAATGTGGCATATTTATATACAATTGCTATTTAAACTCGTTTGATTATAATGAAAAAAACTTTTTTCCATTTATGGAAATAAACTTTATGGAGTATGTCATAGGTGATGTCTTCTTAGATATTTAGGAAACGAGCAAATATGGAAATACTTAAAAGTTAAGCTATGTGGTGTAAAGTAGACATGATAGAAGTAATTAACGTTAGGAGGGTTTTGAGGGATTTTTGGTCTTTTCCATCACATTCCTAAGCCTATATAAGGAGGGATGAACCCTTAGGAAATAATCACAAATATTTACAAAGCTTAGAATTCAAAATCAATGTTATCTTCTTCTTCTTCATCTTAAAATTCTGAAAGCAAATTATTTGCAAATCTATTTCAAATCACTTCAAACTTTGCCACAAGGCTCGGTACAGTATTAGAGCACCTTCCACCAAGCCAAAACTTGAAGAAGCAAGCCATACTCCCACCCCCTTGAATGGCCATGAGCTTAATGTGAGGAGGAGGGAAAAAGCAAGAGAGGAAGGAGGGAAAGGAGGTTGCTAGCTTGGGTTTGGACTTTGGTTCTTGGATCTTGGTTGTTAGTAAGGTTAAAGGTGAGTTAACACCTCACATTGAATGAAAATATAACACATACATATGTCATGTTGATTGTGTTTATGTTGTTTCAATTGTTGTTAACTTATGTTAAACATTGGTTGAATTCTTACTTTAAAAGTAAGTGACATATGTGATCCATGTATATGGACTTGAAGGAACTTGGAATGGACTTGAATGGACTTGTATGACTTGTGACAAGACCTTGAACAAAGCACATAGGTTATAGATTGATTTTGGTTTAAATCGGACTCGGATTTAAAAGTGCACTTATAGCGATAGTTGCTATAAATGTAGTTGTGAATTGCCTTGTTTTTGGCAATGTTTATGGGACTTTGTAAAAAGATCCTTAGAGATTTCTTGCCATATTTATAATGTATTATATATATTTTGTTGCTCTTAAAAGCTTTAATAGTAAAAAGTTAAATAACATCTCGAAAAAGACCAAAACTGCAATTGTGCAAAACTGCCCCGCTTAGACTTGATTTTGGACTTTAAAAGGTTTGAAAAGATACTTATATATATATATATATATGTATTTTGTTTCATTCTTTTTATACGTGTTTACTAACTATTATTAGAGTATTTCAAAAGTGGTTTGAGATCTTTATGAATTTTTAAGAATTAATTATGAATTTTTAAAGAAGGGATATTTTGTTGAAAACATGTCGTTTTCAAGTTTTAAGGAAAATTATAAAGTTTGTTATTTTCAAGTAATATTTTGGATAAATGTTTTAAAACCTATTATAAGTATTTTCAAGTATTTTAAAAGCATATAAAAATGTTTTTGAAAAGGGGTTAGAATTTCTTAGTGGCTAAATGGTTAATTATTTGATTACTTGTTTGAAAAGTAATCAACTATGTTTAACACTAAAAGTCGATGAAGTAAGTCTTATTTATTTGTGAGAGTTAAGATTAATGTCGAGTAGGAACAGAGCAATAGAGCTCTAACCTAACGGGCTTTCCCTCTTGACAGAGGACTAGTAAGTCGAAAAATGTCGGAAACATGTTAAACGTGTTGATTTCTTCTTATTTATGGAAATCATTAATACCATACTTAACACTAAAAACCGACGAGATAAACTTATCTATTTGTGAGATTCAAGAATGAAGTGTCTAGGCAAAGCTTTGATGCAGCCAGTGCTCTACCTTACTTGGCTTCACTCTTGGGCGAGGAATAATTGAGTTGGAATGTTGGAAACGAGTTAAGCGTACGAAACTTGATTTTTATAAGCAATTGTTTTTTACTAGATAATCGATTGGTCAATTATCGAACTTGACCTAATATTAACTTAGGAAGTTATCAAAAGACTTCGCGATTTCGTATCAATGAGAACCCTTGGGAAGGAGCATCGGTACGAAATTTCTCTAGCTTTCGCTTACTTTTGAAAGAACTGGAATTGAGGTAGTCGAAAATTCATTAAATTAGTTTTGAAGAAACCGGGATCGGTAAGTGTTTTACTTATCGAATACCACTTCAAAACTAGTATATGAATTCTGTTTTTTGGAAGCGGTTGTGAAGTGAAATATTATAGAATTGAATTGTCAATCCTAAGATTAAAGTCCAAGGGAGAGGTCAGTGTTAACATTTCAAACGATGTTATCATATGAGACTGTCTATCTTGAGGAGTATTCCAAGAGAGAGGTTAGCATTAGCATTCATCTAAGGACTTATGCGGAGGATCTATTTGGAGGTTCGTGATCTGTTCGAGATGCTCGAATCCATGTAGTGATTCATGATCTGTTCGAGATAATGGAATCCATTTGGAGATTCGCGTTCTATTTGAGCGATGAAGACTCGTGTGGGAGATGCCGAACGTAGCGTTGACATTAGGAAAATGACAGAAAAAAGAGAAGGGGCATGGCCAAGGAGGTTTAGCAAACCTCAAGGGTATATCAACATCATGTTTAGAGATGCTTATCGATATGTTAGTACTGGGAGTTGATATGGCTTGGATCACACACCGAGGGTGGTCTAGTTATGTTTACCTTGAAGTATTTCCCATATAGAGATATACGTTTCTCAAAAGGTAGTTTCTTATCCTTGTCATGGAGTTTGGATTTGGTTTGATCCGAAGAGATCTCCATGGAAAATCCATTATCGAACCCACCTTAGCAGTATTGATTGTATACCTATTATTATTATTGTGACGTTCACACAACGGCTATTTGATATGATTTATATGCTACACACTAGACATTATCTATCGTATCACTATATGTTAATGAATGGTTGGTTTCATTTTAGGGAAAAACCATTACGATAATCCGTACGGACTCAATGGTTAGCATTAATTATTTCATATTTCTTGAGTTTCTCATGCTGGTTTACCAGACTTGTCCGGGCGTTATTTTCTTATAATGCTCGGTTCAGCCCCATGTATGTTTCCAAATTTAGCTATGGACGCTTTGGAGCTTATGGAGAAGATCTGGATGATTACCTTCCATAGCATTCTTATTTCTATGTATTGTATATACCAGCATTGTGAGGACAGGCAGTTATAACTGTCTAACCTGATGATAGTACTTAGGTTTTAGTATTCTGATATTTCTGTATTCAGAGTAACCCTTTATACTGCTCCTTTGATATTATATATCATCGTTCCGTTGTGAGATTCTGATGTTTTGTTCTTTCTTTTCTATTCTATTCGTTTTCTTTTATTTTAGCCCAACTTTCTGTTTTTCCAGCACTTGGGTGCTTGGCACACGAATACCGAGAATGTATTAGTGTCGACATTCGAGAGTTGAAAAGTCGGGTCATTACATTTGGTATCAGAGCTCAAGGTTGAGTGCACACCTTGGCTTTGGTTGGGTATGGCTCATTAGCAAGGTTTTAAATCTCCCCGAGATCAGCCGAGATGAAAATCCGAGATATTAGCCAAAATCCGAGATTTGGCAGCTTGGTTAGTTATAAGTCTTTTAAATATCGCCCGAGACAGCCGAGATATTTGCCCGAGATATTGGCCAAAATCCGAGATTTGAAACCTTGCTCATTAGAGATAGGGTAAGCGACACCCTAGAATGAGTCAAGAGTATTATACATATGAGAGTGTATTTATTTTGAAAACTAGACTTTTAAATTATTCTTTAGAAATATCTTCTTCTAGTAACTCCTTTGAAATAACTCTATCCTTTCGTGTCTTAAAAGAAGTTTTGCCTTGATTAGGTAGTAAGAACTATGAGTACTAGAGCCGTCAATGCTCGAGGAGATAGAGGTGGTCAAGGTAGTACCATCACAAATGGTGGGAACCGAGCACCAAGGGATGTTGCTCTAGTTAAGGAACCGAGGGAGAATGTCGTAGGGGAGGTCGTGCAGCTTAGACCTCAGATAAGTTTTGCTTCGCTTTTCCATGATTATGAGAGGCTGAGGGGTAAGAGGTTTAGTGGTACAGAGACTATTATAGAAGTCTAGTCTTGGCTCAGACTATGCGATTAGATATTTAGAGACATGGAGATAGATGACGCAATGAAACGTAGATTGGCGTCATGACATTTGACGGATGCAACCATGGAGGTGGAGTTCTATCACTGTAGATGTCCAAGAGAATGACTTCTCTTGGGCCCGATTTAAAGATAAGTTTGAGACGAAGTTTGTTCCAGAAGCTGGAAAGACTTTGTTATTAAGGAGCTTCTTGGATCTTGTAACGACCCGGCGGTTTTCGACCCCCGAAAATCGACACTGATACGTTCACTGTGTAGAGTGTCGAGCAATCGAGTGCCTGAAATACCAGGTTGTTAGGGTTTAAGAAGAAAAGAGACAGAAGAAGAAGCAGAAATAACAACAACACAGAATCTCACAATCGCAACGGAACAAAATATAATATACAATAACAGCATTTTATACAAAGGAAAACTGTAACTGTTAATATACATACAAGTTATCAGAGTACAATCATCAACATATAAATCTGGACAGTTACAATAACCTGTCCCAAAATGCTGAATATACAGCCTACAATACACAACGGAATATAATCAAATACGTACAATACGTCTCTGCCATCTAGCTCGTCTCTTGAGCCCCAAAGGCGTCCTAACCTGAAATTTTGTAATACTCGGTCTGACCTGAGCATTACAATAAAGTAACACTCGAGTTAGGCTGGAAACCAATGTGAGTAAACACACATAAATTTGAATTACTTAAATTATTGAAATCCTTCGAAAATACCAAGGTAACTCGTAAGATTGCGTCACATATACACGAGGGGTTTATCTTACGATAGACAAACACTTTTATAGAAAATCCGGTGATATTATACTAGTGTCCAAGTACCATACTTATTGGAAATGGTCAAATTTGTTGAATTAATTCGATTCCAGCATTTAGGACTCTAAAATCAAAGTCGTAGGGGTTCGTAGTGATTATCAAAATCGAAGTGGTTCCGGATAACACTGATATCCGATCCCGGTCTCTTCGAATCCAAGCAATAAATTTAAAAGGCCAAACAGTTTAAAATAAACAATTCATATTCAGAGTGACAATACTCGCATATGGGAATTTACTACATATGTTTGTTTCAAATAAAACGTGTCAATGTTTTATTCTAACATTTCAATTGGTTTGGCTACAAATGCGCAAACAAGAATAAGTGGAATAATATTCAAGAGCCGTAAACCAAAGCATAGATCATTAACAAATTTAACGGTTAACAGCTCATATTAAGCGATTCACAACCTGAATTTAACCAACTTAAAATTAAATTGAATCTGCTTATATTTTTAATCCAAATTAATATTACATTAAAGAAATTTATAAAACAATTTATTATTAGTTAATTAGGATTAAAACAGCCAAATTAATTACTAAATTTATTAATTACCATAAGATTAAGTCAAATAAGAATTTAATTAATTTCTCATTTTAATCATTATAATATAATTAAAATTTTAAATTGTAGAAAATTTATAACATTAATTAGATTAAAAATATGGGTAATAGGATGTCATTACAAAATTTATCATATTGATTTGATTTTTAAAATGGAAGAGAACATACTTTTTTTTAAAGTTAAAAGATTTTAACACAAACTTATGTAATTCCTTTAATATATATATATATATATATATATATATATATATATATATATAATGCCCGGCCCAAAACCTTCTTCTTTTTCTTTCTTTTCCCCTGCTTCTCTTTTCTCTTCCTTTCTTTCCCCTTTCAATTTTGCTCAGAGCAACCATGCACGTACGTGTGCACGTGCACACTCGCTCCGGACGTCACTGCTCGCCGTCGACCACCCCTCCAAGTCGCCGCCGACCTCCTCACCATGTTCGTCCACCTGAAACAACGGACGCACCCTTCGTTCAATATTCGAACTACCAAAACTCAAACCTAACACCACCAAAAACCCATCAACCCCTCGTCTAGCCACCCCAGACCCCTATTCTCGCCAGACTTTGCCTCGAGCTCCACCACAACTATCGCCAACTTTCCCCTCGGACCGCACGTCCATCTCCCCCTCACGTCAACGCCATGGCCACAAAACTGAGACCCTTCACAAACCCAATTGAAACCCTAGTTTGACCACGACCGACTGCCACGAGCCCTTATAAATAGCTACACCATTTTTTGCCGATGCGCCTCCACCCAAGCCTCCTCCACGCCCAACCGCTTGCCACGAAAACAACCACCTCGCCGAAATTCACCGAAAAACCCAATCTCGTTCATCCCCCAATTCCTCCTTCCATGCACCCTTAAAATTTTCATAACTCATCTTAAAAATCATATTTTTCTATCACGATCACAACCATATCATCCATTTTTAAGATTATGACACTTGATTTTTGGCTATAGTTGACCTGTTTACTGTTATATAGGCTTTTCTCTTCGCCTACTTAATGGAAATGAATGAAATAAATTTTTAAATGATCCTTATCCAAAAAAAACACTTTTTGTTTTGGGATCACCCTTTAAAACTGAGGGGATTTTTAGATATGGGTTTTTTTAAGTTACAAAAGCTTACAATTAAAAAAAATAGAGAAGAGGAAGAAGAGTACAGTTTGCTTTCCTTTTTAGTTACAGGTTGATTTACCAATATTTTTCACACATATACAAAGTCATATGCACTCACAGATATCTATATTTTTATCACAACACAAAGATTCATCCACGTCCATAGTCATTTATACATATAAAAGAAATATCCTGTAAACAAACAGGGGAAATGTTTACTCACGTTTTTAAAAGGATGAACATTGTCTTTTGTTTTGTTGGAGCTTGAACACTATCTTCTACAAGTTTAATGGCAGCCTTTTTTTTCTTTTATGAACCCATGAACAATTGAGGTTATGCATATATATAGAGAGGAATGGAAAACTGTACAGTGCAAGCCAAATAAAAAAAGAAGCCGAGATGAATACCTGTACAGCCCCTTTCTTCCTACATTTTATTTTTATTTTCTTTTGCTTTTGTCTTGATTTGATTTCATATGAAGGCTGATTTGATTTTGTAAGTTGATTTGCTATTTTATATGCTTGATTTGAAGTTTTATAGGCTTGAATTTAATGTTTGCCATGATGATGTTTCCCCATGTATATATATGTATGCATTCACATGGATTTGTATGTATACTACCTTGACCTTATGAACATGCTTTTGACTATATACTAACATATATTATCATGCTAAGGTTTGAACATAACCACCATATTACATACAAAAAAAAATTAACCACTTACATGTATATATATATATATATTATTACACATTTTTATATACTTTTAAATACACACATGTTTATATACATTTACATGTTCACTATTTAATATAAACATATGTACATATATCCATAAGTTTGAAATTTTCCCATTTTGAAGTTAGTACATTCATGCATATATATATATATATAGATATATTTTTACATATACAATATTTTTATAAACATATATACATCCATATAAACTCATATATATTTTTGTCATCAAAATGAAGCTTGTATATATTTGTATATGGATATATAGATCTTTTATCTTAAATTTTAATGGTGGAGTTTTATATACATTTATTTATAAATTTTATCATATCCAGGAATTTATAATTTAAAATTAATATAGTTTTGACCAATTTATATAAATATATATATATATATATTCATATTTTTTAAATCAGAAAACTCATATATTCGACTTATAAAAATCAATATTCCAATAATTAAAATCAGTTAATTACCCTAATAACATGTGTCAAAAATTCATATCGTTACAGATCTAAAGCAGGGGGCCATTACCGTGGCGATGTATGAGAATCGGTTCATTGTATTGTCTCGGTTTGGGTTAGTATTTGAGTACATGTTTTTGATGTGGCTTACACCGATCCAAACAAGGATTTTTCGCTCGATTCTTCACGGTGAATACTTGATACGGGTTCGTGATATGATCTTGATATTTTCTATCATAGTATATGGCTATGCAAGAATAACGAAGGTTTCTAATCAAGGAACCAAATCAGAGTCCGCACTAGAGAGGTCAAGTAATCTATACTAGTTGGGAAGTGAAATCTATGTGATCGAGTAAGTAATCAGATCGGATATTGCATATGGATGATATATGTACATCGTATGGGCTTTAGTAGATTTTTATAATGTATGTTGACTTATGAAGAGTTTGGAGAATGACTTTTTGGTTTGTTATGATGTAACATAAATAATCGTCTAAAAATGACCTGAGGTTGTTGAGATTAAGGTATGCTTAGTAGATTGTTTATCGTCCTTGGACGATGGGAGCATTTTAAACCTAAGCGAACCATGAGCATTGGTTGCTAGTGTTCTGAATACTATTTAAGTATTTGTATGCTTATTCCTTTGTTAAGGTTATAAGTTCCATGGGGCAAGGATGCTATGAATGGTACAAAGAAGACGGAGGATGGTTTGAAGGAGTTCTACCCAAAGTGCTTATAGACTAGGGTTCCTTCTCATCTTAGTATCGTGTATCTTTTGTAATGTACTCACCGTTTGAGGTGGAGTCACTTAACATGCATTTCAATTTGTAGTTTAGTTTGTATATAGTTTCGGTAGTACTTTATATATATATATATATATCTTGTTTCGTCTATCTCCTTTGATTATCATTCTTGTTTGAATTTCGAGGTCGAAATGTTCTAAGTGGGGGAGGATGCAGCGACCCTAAAATTCGAACACAATCGAAACAGTTTGAAATATAATAACCTTGTTAAGCATTATTTAATTAATATAAAATGATAAGAAACTTTTTTTTGAAAATTGTTTACAAAAATACATCCTGTAAAAAAATGTCGATAGTGTGACCGAGAATAGTTTTGTCGATAAACAGCTTTTTAACCGTCAAAAGTTGTTTAGATTTTTTTCGCATACACTATTTGTTTAGGAAATCAATTTAATGAAACAAAAACTTTTTGCCATTTATGAAAATAAACTTTATGGAGTATGTCATAGGTGATGTCATCTTAGATATTTAGCAAATGAGCAAATATAGAAATACTTAAAAGTTAAGCTATATGGTGTAAAGTAGACATGATAGAAGTAATTAATGTTAGGAGGGTTTCGAGTGGTTTTTGGTCTTTCTCCATCACATTCCTAAGCCTATATAAGGAGGGGTGCAACCTTAGTAAATAATCACAAATATTTACAAAGCTTAGAATTCAAAATCAATATCGTCTTCTTCTTCTTCATCTTAAATTTCTAAAGCAAATTATTTGCAAATCAACTCCAAATCACTTTAAACTTTGCCACAAGGCTTAGCACCATATTAGAATACCTTCCACCAAGCCAAAACTTGAAGAAGCAAAGCCATACTCTCACCCATTGAATGTCCGTGAGCTTAGTTTGAGGAGGAGGGGCAAAGGCAAGTGCAAAAGCAAGAGAGGAAGGAGGGAAAAGAGGTTGCTAGCTTGGGTTTGGATTTTGGTTCTTGGATCTTGGTTGTTAGTAAGGTTAAAGGTGAGTTAACATCTCACATTGAATGAAAATATAACACATACATATGTCATGTTGATTGTGTTTATGTTGTTTGTATTGTTGTTAACTTCTGTTAAAACATTGGTTGAATTCTTACTTTAAAAGTAAGTGACATATGTGATCAATATACGTGGACTTGAACGAACTTGGAATGGACTTGAATGGCTTGTCACAAGACCTTGAACAAAGTACATATATTATAGATGGACTTTGGCTTAGATCAGGCTCGGATTTGAAAGTGTACTTATAGCGATATCTTTATAGATGAAGTTGTGAATTGCCTTGTTTTTGGCAATGTTTATGGAACCATGTAGAAAGATCCTTAGGGGTTTCTCACAATATTTATAATGTATTATATATATGTTTGTCGCTCGTAAAAGCTTGAATAGTAAAAAGTTAATTAACATCTCAAAAAAGACCAAAAATGCACTTGTGTAAAACTGCCCCGTTTAGACTTGATTTTGTACTTTAAAAGGTTTGAAAGATATTTTGGATAAATGTTTTAAAACTTATTATAAGTATTTTCAAGTATTTTAAAAGTGTATAAAATGTTTTTGAAAGGTGGTTAGAATTGATTAGTTGCTAAATAGTTAATTATTTAATTACTTATTTGAAAAGCAATCAACTATGCTTAACACGATAAAGTAAGTCCTATCTATTTGTGAGAGTTAAGATTAATATCGAGTAGGGATGGAGCAATAGAGCTCTAACCTACCAGGCTTCCCTCTTGACCGAGGAATAATAAATTGGAAAATGTCAGAAACGTGTTAATCGTGTTGATTTCTTGTTATTTATGGAAATTATTAATACTATATTTAACACTAAAAGCCAACGAGATAGACTTATCTATTTGTGAGATTCAAGAATGAAGTGTCTAGCCAAGGCTTTGATGCAACCAGTGCTCTAAATTACCTGGCTTCACTCTTTGGTGAGGAATAGTTGAGTTGGAATGTCGGAAACGAGTTAAGCGTACAAATCATGATTTGTATAAGCAATTGTTTTTGACTAGATAATCGATTGGTCGATTATCGAACTTGACCTAATATTAACTTAGGAAGTTACCAAAAGGCTTCGCGATTTCATATCAATGAGAACCCCTGGGGAGAAGCATTGGTATGAAACATCTCTAACTTTCGCTTACTTTTGAAAGAACTGGAATTGAGTTTGTCGGAAATTCATCGAATTAGTTTCGAAGAGACCGGGATTGGTAAGTGTTTTACTAATTGAATACCACTTCAAAACTAGTATACGAATTCTAAGTTTTGTAAGCGGTTGTGAAGTGAAATGTTATAGAGTTTAACTATCAATCCTAAGGTTAAAGTCTAAGGGAGAGGTCAGCGTTAACATTTCAAATGATGCTTTCGTATGAGACCGCCTGTCTTGAGGAGTACTCTAGGAGAGAGGACAGTTGTTACTACAATAACTTTCACCGGCCATGACCTCGCAAGTCATTGATGTGGTCGAAGAGATTGCTAGTACTATAAATCTTGTCGAAGGAGTTCGACATACTAGGACTCCGAATCAATATTGTTGAAGGCATATGATTGGCAAAGCACCTATAATCCAATGTTGAGGAAACCAAGTACAAACCGCTTCATCGGTTGTTGGAGAGTGTCAAAGTGGTTACAACATGTTCCATTGAAGCCAAACCTTGTCCACATCGCACCACACCAGCTCTTCGAAGGTGTTAATACACAACAGCACAATGATTACCCTGCAAAGACTTTAAAGACACTCAAAGTTGTGCCTCGCTCTGCTGATAATCACTCCGCAATTTGTTATATGTATAAGCAGCACCATCTTTGATAATCTCTCTGATGGTATTGCATATGGAAGACATTAAGGGAACATAAGGCTATACTATTCTCCATCGGACACGGCACTTAGCAAATGTACATGAACTACACATCGAAGACATTACACAAGTCTACAGCAGCGATGTCGACGTCGAACGTCATCAATATCCATGAAGGCTGTCAAAGTCAACCCCACCAAAGCATATTAGCAAAGAGGCCGACACAACCAATACTGTCGAAGTCATGCATACTGAAGTTAAACTTATCGATGACTTAACAACAAGGAAGTTAGCGCTCCACATTGACGAAGTCGACCCTGCTGAAGATAATAGTGGCGGAGTGGTGGTTGTCTACCTCTATAAATACGACCCTAGAGGTACCATTTAGGGGATAGAATTTTCTCTTCTCTCATTTCTTACATTGTAAACCCTAAACCAATTTGGGGACTTTAGAGCATATTATAATTCCGAAACATTATGCACATATGATTTTGAATATTAAACAAAAGCATAGCATAACATATGTATAATCAATTCGAACTTGTGATTTGAACATATTTTTGATTTCGCATATTGCATATTTGAACTATTATGACTTCGTGACTGTCATAGAATAATTGACTTCGATCCAAGGACTTCGAACGTGTCTCGCTTTGCATATGTGACTTCGAGCCACCCATATAACTATGATTATGCCGATGACATCATGGAAATCAATGAGAGACCTCTTCGAATTGAAGACTTTGACAAGTTTCTTCAAAGCTTCTCATTGATTAGCCTAGTTTCCTAGTCACTTTTGGGGTTAGCGAATCTATTCGTTAACATTTTGGCGCTAGAAGGAGGGCTCGAACCTCCGACTTTGTTGAAACCCTAAGTGGAACCACTTCAACCTACATTGTACTTTCCTAGCCTGCATATTAGGGCATAAAGAACATTCCTATCCAAGCATATACCAATTCGAAGATAACCAACCTTAATCCCTGACACTATGCTGCTTAATCCTATTACGAAGTCTGAGCAAGGGTCTTTTGAGCCTCGAATAATTAGGCCTACTTATCAAGTCACTGATGATCCACGATTTCATAAAGAACAATTATTGTGATTGAAGGCCTTACAGATCATAAATGAAAAGAAGTAGATGACCTTTTATGATCCGGATAATTGGAGCATAAGTCCCTTTCATGTGGTCCCTACTCTAAGTTTGCCTTGGGAATAGATACCCCAAGAAAGGATAATTTGTTCTTAAAGATAAGGAGAGCTGTCCAATCTCAAGCCAAGGGGACTATATTCGAGAAAAAGCTAACAAATGATATCGATATTTTTGCTTAGAAACAGTATAGAGTCATGAATCATTCGTTGGCCTCTAATGAAGTTCAAAGGACATTAAAAAGAAAGCTGGCTATGGAGGATGAGATACCAATGGTAAGAAGCAAAAGAACCAAGCAACAGTCAAGAAGGCTAGCATTCAAATCTCAACTTCAAAAGATTACACTTTCACTACTTCTCTTGAAAACATTTTCTTCTTGACCAAGGATAAGCTTGATTATTGGTCTTCGCAAAAGAGAAGATCCAAATTCGAAAGAAATCATGGAAAGTCATATTATCACTATCATCTTGCAAACGGACATGGTACCAATCAATGCCGGAGCTTGGAAGGAATGATCAACAAGTTTCTAAGGCAAGAAAATCTCAATCGATTTGTACAAAGATGTTAAACCAATCATCAATAAAGGTTTTCTAAATAAAATAAGTGTATCTATCTAGCCATCAAAGGCTTGACCGCAAGTGGTCCTGGCCATCAAAGTCCCTAGTTATTATAGGCTTGACAGCTAGAGGCCCAGCCATCAAAGGCCCTAACCATTAAAGGCTTGATCGCAAGAAGTCCCGGTCAAAGATCCCGGTCATCAAAGGCCATAAGCCCTTAACCCCATCATCAAAGGCCTAGTTAAGGCGCCTCCTAGAGGAAGGCCAGAGTAATCCTTTGGTCTTGGCCGAAAGGGGTCCGTCCAAATTTTCTGCAAGCCTTCAACCCATGCCTACGCGACCTGGTTGGAGCGCCTCCTAGAGGGAAGATGGAGTAAGCCTTTACTGTCGTCATCTAAGGCCTCACTAAAGCACCGAACCAGCCTCAGTGCCTGCCATCAAAGGCCTCACTGAAGCGCCACCTTGAGGGAGGTCGGGTAAGTCTTTCGTCCTGCTTAAGATAGCTAACCAAACGCACTGAACAGTAGACCTAAACCATCACCCAAGATGGTGAGAAGGGGTCTTAGCCAAAGTAATGATCCAAAGTCAATCGAAATCAGAACCAAGTAGTGCTCTCAAATCTATCAAATTTGAGCCAAAGAAGTGCTCCCGAATCAATCGAAATTAGAGCCAAGCAGTGCTCTCAAATCTATCAAAAATTTGAACAAAAGAAGTGCCCTTGAATCAATCGAAATCACAACTAAGTAGTGCTCTCAAGTCTAATAAAGTTTGAACCAAGTAGTACTCTCAACCGTTCAATCATCCAAAGGAAGATCTAACGAAATCCAAGTCAAGTAGCGCTTCAAATCTATCTAACCCCCAAGAAGAAAAGATCATCAAATATTCCATTGCCAGATATAAGTTTCTAATCTTCTATATGGATTTCTGGTCTTCTATTATTCCAGACGTCGTTTTCTGACCTTCCAGATAAGGATTTCTAATATTCTATATTTTTACCGGATCAAATATCGTTTAAAGGGAAGAATCTCCGTTATAAAACATTTGCTTTGCATTATAAAAGTCTCAATCAACAGTAATCAAACAACTAGAAAGTGAGCTTAAAAACTCAAAGTATGGAAAAGTGAAATACTAAGCATCACGCAATTTCAAGTCAGAATCAAAATTCAGTTCTTGGTTACATATCCGAGGTAATATTCATTTAATTACAAATTGTTTACAATTTGATACACTATTTACACAGTTGCTGGCATAAAAGATAGATAAAAGAAAGAAAATATAATCAAGGCGGCTCCTATTACAGCCCAAGATTCTGTGCCAATTTATCCAAACCGTTGGCAATTAAGGGATCAGTGATGTGACGAATGAACATGCCTATGAGTTCATTAAGTTTCTTTTCTCTTTTATGAATAGTGTCTGCATCATTAATCGAGTAGATCTACTTTTTCAGGGTATGACGAAGAGTCTTATTAGCTCCTCGCAAAGTTCAAATCATACTCGTCAGCCTTTCGATTTCTTGATTAAGATCATACTTCTCGCGTTCGACTATTTGAACCTTATTTTCATTTTCATCGATGCATTGGGATATCTTTTCCTCCCACTTCCTGTTGAAATACTGCATCATTTCGAATTTGACTTCATTAACCTACTTAGAGATCGTTGCATTATTCAAACCTAGAGGAGGACTTAGCAAAGCAGAAAACTCATGATTATTCGAGGATTTGGATCATGTTCTCCGTCTCGAAGTAGGAGAGTGAAGGATAGAATCCCCTCCACTTATAATAAGCTCCAGAGATTGGAATGATACTCAGCTTTTGTTTAGCTCTAATTCGAGATCACTTATTTTTTGATGAAGTTTAGCTATTTCAATGTCAGCTTCGATAAAGAAGTAACATCCCCGAGCTGTGTCCTTTCTCTTTTTCAGCAACCAAAGTTCGTTCTTCGTTTCTTTAAGTTGTGCTTCCATGAGAGCGGTTATTTCTTTGTAAGCACTAAAAGCTCATTTTAATAGGAAATAGTTCATATGCCACTCTCGTGCCTCAGGGTTATTTGAGAATCTTAAAGCTGAGTCATCTCAGGATGATCGTTCTCCTCCATATATGCAAACAACTAATCGTTAACTTCAATAATTCACGAGGTGTCTAAGGAATCAGATTTATGCACTAACTGAGCATCCTATTAAAAATAAAGAAAACAAAAATCAATACATGAAGGACAAACTCTTCCATTAATAACAAATGAAGATTACAAATAATAATAAGAGTCAAGGTTACATTGTAATTCCATTTCGATAACATTTAATTAATTTTCAAAGTTTTGAAACCGCAGCCTTAGCCTTTTTGATCGACCTAGGAGACAAAGTAAGTGTAGAATCAAAAGAAGCCTTGATTCCATTTGGAGTATAAATTGGAGGAAAACGATGATAATCCCATTTCTCGACTGGAGGGCTATCATGACCACATATTAATTTTATGTGGTAGGATCGGATTTCGCTAAGTAATTTCTCCTTTTCATCATCCAGAAAGTCAAAGCAGAAACAAGGAAATCGCATGTAAATTTCTTATAAATCTCCGACAAAAAAGTGTCTTGCCAATTGTGATGTTTTGAGAATTGAAGATTTCTCCTTAAAATCCTCCCTCAACTTAATAAATTTACTCAAGAGATCCTTAAGGGCCAGACTGCACGAGAAGTCTTTAATCTGTGCAACATAGAAACCAAAACAATGAAATCCACAAGTAAACCAAGTAACATATCATTATTGTACAATCATTCAAGTTCATACAAAATTTATTTCTTACACATTTCAGAGATAAATCTCTTCCTATTATAATTAATTTTTTCAAATGGAAGAGAAAGAGAAGAAAGCGGAATAGGAGTAACTCTAGGAAGATTCCAACATACTTCGAGATGGGGATCAGACCCATATTCGTCCAAATATCTACGGTGAAGGCGTCTGAGCAAACCTCCACTGTTATCACCTAGGTATGAGAAGTCAATAATCAAAGCCCTGCAATAAACTTTTTATAGGAATTCCACCCAAGTGTCCTTGTCATCGATTAACATCCAAAAAGGGTCATCATTTCAGCATTCTCTTTCAAGAGTATATCCCGGTGATTGCGAGCATTCTTCATCCGAGGAGTGACTGATTTCTCCTTGAAATATCTTAATCTCGATGCACTCTCGGCTAGCTTCTTATACTTCTCAGATAACTTATTATAATCCTTCATTTGTTTGTCCAACTCTCTTCTAAGGCTATCTATGTCTATTTGCTTCTTCTCGAGCATAACGTCATAATGGTATTTTGATTTTCTCTTTAACTAAAGTAGTTAATAAATGAACTAAAGATCATTTGATAATCAAAATTTGTGTAATGAGATCCATACCTGAGCAAGCAGGATAATAGACGATAAGATTTTTTCTTTGTCTTTGGGCTTTGAGCCTGCAAGAGCATTGTCTCCCTTAGGAGAACTTGCCCTAGGGGGATCAGAAATTTTGGTAGCCCCTATACCCTGGAAAGATGGATTGAGGTTAGCACCTCCTGGCCCGTCCTTATCAACCTATGGTCCAGAAATGTCATTTCCACCACCTCCACCATTGTTGCCATTATCATCATCATTGTCATTGTTACCCCTATCCATGTACTCATATCATCCTTCTCCGCTTCATCTGAATCAATCTCCTCATCAACCGGAGAATCATCAAAAGTTAGCAGCTTTGCAGCATCAACCTTTTCTTTCTTAGGGACATGAGACCCCTGTGACATCTCTTTAAATTTTCTCATGAACTTGTCATTCTATTTTGAAGGAAGGGAGGGGAAATCAAAGTCCGAACACTTATAAGCATTGTCATCATAGCAATGAAGAGTGCCTTCTCATGAGATCTCTCGATAATGGTATCGAGAGGCATGTCAAGAAAATAAGACACTTTTTTGCTTTGCGTCTTTAATTACTTCCGCTAACTTGCTTAGAAGATCTTCTTTCTTCTTTAGCTTTTTATTAAGGGACGGGTTCTCTGCCACAAGCCTAGATTCTTTCACCTCAGCTTCCTTAAGAGCGAGTTCTAAAGCTATCACCCTATCGTTTGAAGTCTGAAGTAGGATTTTGTCTCTAAAAGAGAGGCAGTCAGCTTGCCTTTCTCCTGTACAACTTTGTTTCTTTCGGTAGTTAAATCAATAACATGGTTATTAAGTGAGGAGTTTGCCTCCTTTAGCTTGGAAATTTCACTTGATAACTCTGAAGCCTCATCTTGAAGTGAAAGCAAATGCTTGGCAACCTGGAATGGATAATTAAACTTGAATATATGGGATATTAAGAGTTTAAAGCTGCTAGACATAAGGGATACATACCAGTAGTGTTGTCTAAGACCAGTGAATCAATGATCTTGGGAGTAGGAAGAAGGTTGCCATGGCTAGGAAGTAGTAAAAGAAGGGGATTGAATTACCGATTGAAGAAGGTCGTTAAATTTGTTGATAGAAGCTGACGATTAAGGCTTAGAAAGAAGAGAGCTCTTCGGAGTAAAAGAAAACCCAAGCTCTTCACAAATACGATTCAAGGCTTCTGTGGAGCTTGGGACGGTAATATGGTGGAGCAAGTCTTGAGAACCCTACGCTTTTATCACCTGTTGGGTCTCATCTACAGCAACATTAAGATTCATTTTCTCTCCAGCCACATCAAGATTTGGAATTTCAGGGTTTGAGTTAGTACCACCCAACCCTTCTTTTCGATAATGGTTGGGACTTGCATGTCCCCAGTCTTAGGCTTCTTGGTAGGAGTAGATGCAGCAACAAAATTATCAGTCATCTTTCTTTTGACAAGAGAAATGAACTAAAAATAGCCTCTTTAAGAGATAGAGACTTGGGAGCTTGAACCAAAACAAAGGCATCATCCTTAATTGGTTTACCTATAGAGGTGTTAACGGTGACTTCCTTCCTTGTTGGAGCAACGACCAAAGAGGATGACTTGGACCAAAGGAGTAAATTTGTGAGACAATATTACAATAAATTTTGAGTGATTGCAATGATATCTTATCAGGTATCCTGTGTTGAACAAGGGAATTAGATGAGAAAAGTTCAAGTATGCCCATCACCAATGAACCCTTGCCCTTAGAGTTACATTTTAACATGGGAGGTTCCCCTAAGATCTTGTGTCTAGCTGAGATAATAGAGTGTTGACGAAGCTTAGATGAAACTAGTAGACTGAGCTTGTTTCCTATCGTAACCACTACATCAATCAGCAACTGTACTAGTCCCTGATATTCTGAGTTCAACCTTTTGGGAATAGGATCTAAAAAAGAGGTACTAGTCGGCAAAGAATGACGAACCAATATAAATAAGTGAAGAAAAAGAGAAGCTCACCAATAGTAGAAAAGGTTCCCTTGAGACCAAAGAAGCATTTCACGAAGAAAAATCGAGTCTCCCAAACTTTAGCTTTATTGAGAGTCTTAGAAATTAGGCCTCTTGGATGAGGGTGGATTCGGTATAATTGATGGCCAGGTTGATCACCAAACTTAGCAAGGCCAGCAATATGATGAAGTATGTCAAGGTTGAGAGAGGGAAGACCAGTTTCTCAAGCCAAGACTTCAAAATAAGTCAGGTATGTATAAGAGTTTGGTAGGAGCTGGATCAGTGCGATATCCAGATGTCTCAAATATTTGAGAAGAAATTATGGAAAGAGAAGATAATAAGTATGCCACATATGGGCAAAATCCTTCCGGAGGGTTGTAGATGCTAGCTGAAGATCCTGCTGGGATAGCCTGCACCCTAGTTATTCCAAATTGGCTAAGAATGGAGTCTGCTTCAGCTTGAGAAGTGATATATGATGGTTTGGAAACAATGTCTTCTTTCTTGTCACCTGAGGATGAAGATTTGGACTCTTTGGCCACTCTCTTCGAAGATTTCTTTTCGGACTGTTTACCTTCCATTTTCCTGCCAGGTGATATTATTCTAAACTTGAAATTACCATAATTTATTAAGTTTTTGCTTAAATGGTCTACAATTGCCAAAGTAACAAAGTAATTACTAATCACGAAGCAGTAACATTTCGATAACGTACGGTAAGTATGTTAGAGGATGAAAACTATGCTCTTAATAAGGGACTTTATGAAAAGAGAAATATGACATGGGTTAACATGTGATATTCATAAATGTGTAAGTTAAAAGTTTACAATCTATCGGATGGTAACACCATGAGTAGTGATGTAAAATAGAACTCCATTGGTATTGAAACTTATAACAAATGATCCTTGTAACCATGTTTAATTCCAAAATTATAAGGATGTCGACACTAATGAGTAGTGGCAGTGTGGATTAAAAATATAATAATTGATTAAACAGTTCATAACATGCAAAAAGGTAATGGCGACAATAGTGTCGAAGTGATATAGAACCTTACTTACAATGTTTAGCATAATTGTGAAAAAGTGATGGAAAATGATAAGGTCATTTGTTATCAAGTTATGTTTGTAACCAAATGTCAAAGACATATTGCTTTGTACTTAATTGACATCGAAGTCATTTACATCACACCTAATCGAAGCAAACATCATCGACAACCTCTAAGTTCTCAGTTAAATGGTAGTGCACTTCGACTTAGTCAACAAGTTGCGAGAAGGTTTCTATGTTGTTAACCTTGATCGACTAGCATAAAATAAAACTACCAAAAACCGACATGTGCATGAATTTGAATGGGTCATTTCACCCACTAAAATCATTAATGAATGAACCAACAAGGTAATAAGGAATATTGACTTCGATTGTCATGATAAAACTATAGTGTCGTTGAGGCTGTTCGATAATGGGTTGCGGTTCAAATGAATTATCTCGCTCGCTACCTAGCGAGAACATGTTTGCTGAATGACAACTCCAAGTAATGGTGAAAGAGTTGCTAATAATCTAACTTAGGTTCACCTTCATTAAAACTGATGAACATTAAGACTTTAATGATTTAATCCAAATCTTAATATGGGATCAATAAGATTTAAATCAAACCAATACAAATAGCAAAATCCCCTAAATTTCGAAATCAATACCTAGGTAATTAATCAATTTAAGATCGATGAGGCAACGTTATGAATTTAATAACAAATGAAGTTAATAAACAGAATTTAGCAATGAAATCTAAAGATTGAAACTAAACGATTAGGCACAATTCATAAGTCTCGGTCAAAACCTAATTTTAATTTCAAATGCGAAAGAAGACAAACCAAATTGTAATTTAAAGAAATTGTGCCTTGATTATGAGTTGCAATTGGAAAATTCGAATTTGCTGATAATTTTCAAAAGTTTGATTTTTGCTTGAGTAGGTAAAAAGGAAGGAAGATGAAGCTCATTTATATATAGGGGGCGGTGAGCTTATTGGAATCGCTGGATCGATTTTAAATGAATGGTTGAGATCGACACGAGAAGACCAAAAGGCGGGAAAAGATGTCGTCGATATTATTGGCTTGAAAAGCCAAGGGCTCCTCTACACTAAGGGGCAAATGTTACTACAGTAACTTTCACTAAAGGAGATCGAAGTGCCATGACCTCGCAAGTCACCGATGTGGTCGAAGAGATTGCTTGTACTATAAATCTTGTTGAAGGAGTTCAACATGCTATGACTCCGAATCAATATTGTCGAAGGCGTGTGACTGGCGAAGCACCTATAAACCAATGTCGAAGAGACCAAGTACAAACCGCTTTGCCAGTTGTTGGAGAGTGTCGAAGTGGTTACAACATGTTCCATTAAAGCCAGACCATGCCCACATCGCAATGCATCGGCTCTTCGAAGATATTGATACACAACAACACCAAAGATTACCCTATGAAGATTTTAAAGGCGCTCAAAGCTATGCCTCAGTTCACTGATAATCACTCCATAATTTGTTAACGTACAAGCAGCACCGTCTTTGAGAAGCTCTCTGAAGGTATTGCATATGGAAGACATCAAGGGAATATAAGGCTATATTGTATTCCATCGGACATAGCACATCGTAGATGTACATGAACTACACATCGAAGACATTACACAAGTCCACATTAGCGATGTCGATGTCGAATGTCATCAATATCCATGAAGGCCATCGTAGTCAACCCCACCAAAATCATATTAGCAAAGAGGCCGACACAACCAACACTGTCGAAGTCATGCATACTGAAGTTAAACTTGTCGGAGACCTAACAACAAGGAAGTTAGCGCTCCGCATTGACAAAGTGGACCCTGTCGAAGACAATAAAGGTGGAATGGTAGTTGTCTACCTCTATAAATACGACCCTAGGGATACCATATGGAGGTTGGAATATTCTTTTCTCTCATATCTTACATTGTAAACCCTAAATCAATTTGGGGATTTTAGAGCATATTGTAATTCCGAAACATTATGCACATATGATTTTAATTATTAAACAAGGGCATAACATAACATATGCATAATTAGTTTGAAGCTATGATTTGAACATATTTGTGACTTCGCACATTGCATATTTGAAATGTTATGATTTCGTGACTGACATAGCATAATTGACTTCGATCCAAGGACTTCGAACGTGTACTCGCTTTGCATATTGACTTCGAGCCACCCATAAAACTATGATTATGTAGACGTCATCATGGAAATCAATGTGAGACCTCTTTGAATTGATGATTTCGACAAGCTTCTTCAAAGCTTCTCATTGATTAGCCTAGTTTCCTAATCACTTTTGGGGTTAGTGAATTTATTCATTAACAATAGCGTTAGCATTCATCAGAGGACTTATATGGGGAACCTATGTGGAGGTTCGAGATGCTCAAATCCATGTAGTTATTCGCGATCTGTTCGAGATGCTGGAATCCGTTTGGGGATTCGTGTTCTATTCGAGTGATGAAGACTCATTTGAGAGATACCGAACGTAGCGTCGACATCGGGAAAATGACAGAAAACAGAGAAGGGGCATGGCCAGGGAGGTTTAACAAACCTCAAGGGTATATCAACTCCATGTCTAGAGATGCTTATCGATATGTTGGTACCAGGAGTTGATATGGCTCGAATCACACATTGAGGGTGGTCTAATTATGTTTACCTTAGAGTATCCCATCTAGAGATATACGTTGCTCAGAATGTACTTTCTGACCCTTGTCATGGAGTTTGGATTCGGTTTGATCCAAGGAGATCTCCATGAAAAATCCATTATGCGAACGCACCTTAGCAGTATTGATTGTATACCTATTACTTTTGTGGCATTCACACAGCAGTATTTGATATGATTTATGTGCTACACACTGGACATTATCTATCATATCATTATATGTTAAACTTAATGAATGGTTGGTTTCATTTTTGGGGAAAACCGTCACGATAATCTATACAATCTCAATGGTTACTATTACTTGTCTCATATTTCTTGAGTTTCTCACACTGGTTTATCAGACTGATCCAGGTGTTATTTTCTTCTAATGCTCAGGTCAGCCCCGTGTATGTTTCCAGATTTAGCTACGGACGCTTTGGAGCTTATGGAGATAAGCTGGATGATTACCTTCCGTAGTATTCTTATTTCCGCTGCATTTCTATATTAGATATATCAGCATTGTTAGGACAGGCAGTTATAACTGTAGAGGTTGATGATAGTACTTAGGTTTTAGTACTCTGATATTTCTGTATTCAAAGTAACCCTTTGTACCGTTCCTTTAATATTATATATTATCGTTTTATTGTGAGATTCTGATATTGTGTTCTTTCTTTTCTTGTTCTATTCTTTTCTTTTCTTTTACCCTAACTTTCTGTCTTTTGGGCACTTGGATGCTCGACACACGAATACCGGGTGTTATCCCATTTTTGGTCAAAATTGGAATATCAGTGTTGGGTGCGTTTCCTCCACGACTGAACCAAGAAGAAGCAGCCAGCAAGCGTATAGAAGTCTGGGACTTCACTCATGATTCAAGTATAAAAGTCCATTCGGTATCAAAGGTTTAAAGTTTCATTCGGTAATCAGCATCACCAAGGTCATTCGGCATTCACCTTCCCAATATCATTCGGCATTCAAGATGCCTTGGTTCATCCGGCATTCCCAGTACAATAGCTCATTCGGCACTCCCAAATATAGAAGTTCATTCGGCATCTCACTACCGAACCAGCACATTTTCCATCTCCTACCGGACCGGGGCCTCGCCAACAACACCGAACCAACTGCTTCACGCCCCTATGCCGAACCAACCTATCACCGGACCACATCCCTACCAAACCCCAACCTTCTCCAAGCACGACCGAACCAAAGCTTCGCCGAACCGGAACGCTGCCAGGCCAGATTGCTTCAGCCCAGGCCCACCAGCAGCTATATACATCCAAGACCCCTGCCCCCAACCTCACTCTATAAATAGAGGGGCAGGGGTACAACAATGGGGGACAAGTTTGGAGAGCTCAAGCACGGAGAGAACTTTCAAACAACTTTCTTTTACTTGTATCAAAGCTGTGTACTTGTAATCTAAAGAAGAGAAGAGAAATAACATATAAAGTGGACGTAGGCACATTCTGGCTGAACCACTATAAATCTGCGTGTCTTTTTACAGTTTAGCCCCTGTTTTTCATATATTTGCATCCAAATCACTAAGAACAACATAAGATCTACTAAGTCATACAACTTTGAGGTGTTTGTCCATTTTTTGTGCAAACATTTTTGGTGCTTTCACTGAGAATTGAACTCAAGGATTCTACCGCTTGGAAACTGAATTTGAAAGTCTAAAGATTCAGATTGGGAGAATCATGGCAAGACAATCAAGCAGAAGGCCGAGGCCAGAGCAAAGTCAACAGGAAGGGAGTCAAGAGGCTTCCTCAGGAGCAAACCAAGCTTCAGTCTTCATCACCAGGGATGAGATGGAGGCCATGATGAGAAGACAAGAAGGGATGATCCAGAACTTGCTTCAACAGATTGGGCAACTTGGAGCACGGAACCAAGGCGCAACTGGAGTTCAGAACGGAGCAGGACCATCTGGCGTAGCACCAGAGCTAGGGTACACACACGTAGAACATGTTGATCCAATCCCGACAAGAGAGACGGGGGCATCCGAACAACCTGGTAACAATAGAAGAATGAACGCTCCGCCAGAGGGGCATACACCTGAAAGCTCCCACGGACTCAGGGGGCAGGTCGAAGGCAGTGAACGAGGACTACAACTTGGAGATAGTGACAGACTGGCGGAGATGGTCAGACGGGCCATGAGAGGCGGACTAGTGAATAGGGACCTGGAGGATGTGAATAGGAGTCCTTTTACCACAACAATCAGGCGAGCTAGGAACCCACCAGATTTTAAGCTACCATCGTTGGATATGTATAATGGAAGGACAGACCCCACGGTTCATCTGACAAAATATATAAGGCATATGGAAGTGCTGGGGGCATCAGAGGAGGTTATGGCCCGGTGCTTTCCATTGTACTTGGCAGATATTGCGGCGTTGTGGTTCAGACAACTGGAAAGCGACTCCATAGGAACGTGGGCAGATTTAACTGAGAGATTCATGAGGCAATTTAGGGTTCATATTGCAAGACCCAAGAATGTGATGACTTTGGCAACCTTGAAGCAGAAAACTGGAGAGACTTTGAGGAGTTTTCTAACACGATTTAATGCGGCAGCAGCATCAGTGGATCGACCAGATCCATCTATGGTCATGATGGCGGCTGTATCTGGAATAGCTGATAGTACGGAGTTCAAGAATTCATTAACTAAAGATCCGCCTATGAATCTGGGAGAGTTCTATCATGAGGCTGAAAAGTTTCTGCGTTTGGAAGATGCTAGTGCAGAAAGAGAGGAAGAAGTTGATGTTTACGCAATCAAGAGCGGAAACCCACCTGGAAGGGGTGCAGAGACTGGTAAAGGAAAGAGAAAGGCTGAGGATAGTGATGACAGGTCAAAGCGGCCACGGAAAGAGTCACGATTCACCACTTACTCCGAGCTGAATGAGAGTTTGGAGCGAATCTATCAAGATACAAGAGAGCAGGTTCCCTACCGTAGGCCAATGCGAAGGGATCCGACTATTAACGAAAGGAAATCAGACAGATATTGCTTGTTCCACGACCTGAATGGTCATCATACCAACGATTGCAGGCATCTGAAAGATGAGGTGGAGGGGCATATCCGGAATGGTTTGCTATCACAATATGTGAGAAGGAGGGCCACAACGGTGGGACAAGAACGACCACCGCCCGCACCAACTGAAGACGGCTCAGGATCGAGACGTCATCTTATTATCCATTGATCGAGATAACGACGAACGAGCAGCAAACTCCACACTGATACGGTTAAGTTGTTTACACATGTACAGGACCACGAACGATCCCCAGGCATGCTCTGATACAACTATAAACCACATCGATATAGGCGTTTGCACTCCGACGTCACTGCTTTGCTTTTGTTCTTTATTTCTTAAATTTGGATGTGACTTTGCTGAACATTTCTATTTTAAATTTCATCAGTTGAATGGATATTTGGTTTTGATAATTCTAAAATGGCTAAGCTACTTACACATGTACGGGATCGCGAACGATCCCTAGGCATGCTCTGAGATAGTGATAAACCGCCACAACAGACAATCCAGAAACTCACCCGAACGTGAATCTGGTTTGGATGGTATTAAGTCCCCCCCGGGCACACATCAACTCGCCTCGAACGGCACCCCGACCGCGAACGGTCACAATTCGCCGCGAACGGCACCCGACCTCGAACGGTCACAACTCGCCTCGAACGGCACCCGACTTCGAACAGTCACAATCTCGCCTCGAACGGCACAACTCATCTCGCCACAAGTGGCTCGATCGCGAACGGTCGCCATTTGAGGTCCACCCCCTGACCGCCAACAGTCGCACCTTACCACGAATGGCTCGATCTCGAACGATCGTCATTCGAAGTAAGGCGCTTGACCGCGAACGGTCACATTTCACCCCAAGTGGCTCGATCGCGAACGGTCGCCATATGAGGTCCGCCTTCTGACCGGGCTCGGTCGCACTTTACCTCGAATGACTCGATCCCGAACGATCGTCATTTGAAGTAAAGCGCTTGACCGTGAACGATCACATTCCACCACAAATGACTCGATCTCGAACGATCGTCGCACGGATTTAGACGCTTGACCGCGAACGGTCGCACTTCACCTCAAATGACTCGATCGCGAACGGTCGTCATTTGAAGTTAGGCGCTTGACCACGAACGACCGCGCTTCATCCCAAGTAGCTCGATCCCGAACGGTCGTCATTTGGGGCCATATAAAACTATCAAGCTCTTTACAGGTTGTTGACAGGATACGAACATCCAGCTCATGGCATTACAAAACACGTCTTCCTACCGCAAGTCATGTTTTGGGGGGCAAAGTGTTATCCCATTTTTGGTCAAAATTGGAATATCAGTGTTGGGTGCGTTTCCTCCACGACTGAACCAAGAAGAAGCAGCCAGCAAGCGTATAGAAGTCTGGGACTTCACTCATGATTCAAGTATAAAAGTCCATTCGGTATCAAAGGTTTAAAGTTTCATTCGGTAATCAGCATCACCAAGGTCATTCGGCATTCACCTTCCCAATATCATTCGGCATTCAAGATGCCTTGGTTCATCCGGCATTCCCAGTACAATAGCTCATTCGGCACTCCCAAATATAGAAGTTCATTCGGCATCTCACTACCGAACCAGCACATTTTCCATCTCCTACCGGACCGGGGCCTCGCCAACAACACCGAACCAACTGCTTCACGCCCCTATGCCGAACCAACCTATCACCGGACCACATCCCTACCAAACCCCAACCTTCTCCAAGCACGACCGAACCAAAGCTTCGCCGAACCGGAACGCTGCCAGGCCAGATTGCTTCAGCCCAGGCCCACCAGCAGCTATATACATCCAAGACCCCTGCCCCCAACCTCACTCTATAAATAGAGGGGCAGGGGTACAACAATGGGGGACAAGTTTGGAGAGCTCAAGCACGGAGAGAACTTTCAAACAACTTTCTTTTACTTGTATCAAAGCTGTGTACTTGTAATCTAAAGAAGAGAAGAGAAATAACATATAAAGTGGACGTAGGCACATTCTGGCTGAACCACTATAAATCTGCGTGTCTTTTTACAGTTTAGCCCCTGTTTTTCATATATTTGCATCCAAATCACTAAGAACAACATAAGATCTACTAAGTCATACAACTTTGAGGTGTTTGTCCATTTTTTGTGCAAACACCGGGGATGCATTAGTATCGGTATTTAAAGGTCAAAAAGTCGAATCGTTACAAAACGTTTGAATTTTAGAAGCGTATGTTTGCAAATTTTGGAAAATATATTTAATACAACAACTACTTAACAATTGGCACTCATTACTCGCAAGTATGGTGAAAATATCAACTTTAATTGATGGCCTGGATAACTATAGCATGTGTTACTTTATTTGTATATTCTCGAAGAAATTGCCATAGTCACTTTAACGCTAATTAATTAACAAACAAAATTAGTGCTGACATACATTTTTTAATCTTTCATGATCTTTAGGTCTTATAATATCACAATTTAGTAATTACATCTCATTTGAGATGTTTATATAACACTATGATTTATTATCATTCAACATAATGTAGATTTAGTTATTTAATCAAGATTGGTATACCTGACAGTGCTTGCTATATGTATCATAATACAATTTCGTTATTATTTGCCAAGCTCATAAGACTGTTCACCATTTTATAGATGGAAAACAAATTTACACTGTGCAAACTCATACGACTAAGGTTCGAATAATATATATTTCTACCCATTAAATTTTTTCTCAATCAGAGTGGTAAATTAGGTTATAATAATATATATTTTTACTATGTTCAATGTTTTCTAAGTTAGTGTAAATAGTTATGCATGTATAAACAATGGAAACTCACGGTTGGCGCTGGCTTTGTGAGCTTAAATCTCCCGATCTCATTCTTTCGTGTCTCGATGTGCCAAGTAAATCTATACCATCCATTTATAATAAACTTGATCGATAAACTATTAAAGAATAATACATGGATATAGTTATAGTTTATGGGATGAATGGGGATAAGAAATTATAGGATTATTGAATAATGTGATTGGTATTAGATCCTAATAACTAGAACAGTTTCTAGCTAATTAAATTCAATGTGGCATTTGCATGCTTGGAACTGAAGAAGAAGTATCACTGCTACTTTTTATATAAAATATTTTCATTTACAAACGTATCATTCTTGACTTTTTAATCTTTTCCATTACCCGGCTATTTTGTTATTATAATACAAATTAATTCAAGTGTCATCTATTTTGGATCCTTTATTCTATACTAACTCTCTTGCATTATGCCCACTATATGCTTTAGTTTATTCTTTATAAAGTGTTATTTTTTAGACTTTGATATTAGTTTGGTACTATATATTCTATATTTTTAAAATCGTTAAGTTATACTACGAATTACTTACTGAGTTATCACCGTTTTTCCAAACTAAAAGTAAAAGTTGATGCTGAAAAGCCTAACTACAATAAAGGTAAATAAATAAACTACAACATGATGTATTCATATATGTCTATCTATAGTAGTGTTACTTTGAATTATCTATTAGAGTATAACACTGCGAGTGAATGAAGCTTAAAATGTTTAATGACGATATATATTGACAACACAACTCTAATCAAGTTCAATTTTTGTGTAGAATGGCATTCAAGCTTGCAGCTTTAAACACATCAAACCTCTCAAACTGGATGTAGTAAATCATTATCAAATTTAAGAATACAAAGTAGCGGCATATTGGATTGCAATATTTTACATTAATATGTCCACAAGCATAATAAAAAAATTGCATATTTTAAATGCTGGTTTTATGAACATTACCATGTTTTGAAAAGATAACTAAAAACGATATACATTTTTGAAAAAGCCTTATTTGGTTTTCTTTTCTCTCTTGTTAACATTATCAATTATTATATTGCAATGAAGTTTAGTATATTATGTTAAATTACTATGATGTTGATATTTTTCAAATTACATTCGGTTTTTGGCTGATTTATAGAATACATATCTTATTTCTTCCACTTTACACAACTTTATTACACATCCATAAAATTTAGAATTATTTCCTATCATCAAATACATAATTGATTTAATTCTTTTTAGATAAGAAAACAGAATGAATGCTATCTTATTCATCCAAAACCTCTAATGAATAGAAGATGTCCATAAACCATACCAATCATATCAATAATGACACCAAGTAAATTACATAAAATAATTTTATCATCGCATTTTCATACTAATATTATTAGAGGCATCCATGTGCATAGCACGGGTCCGCACTAGTTGGTTCTATTACATTAATAAAAATAGCATGCGCAATCTTTATATGTGTACGTATCTTCTATTATATATAAGTCCGCTGGTGCGGCACAGTGGAAATGAGTCTTAGGTTCTGGTAAAAAAACCTAGGTTCGATTCCTACCATGCGCTTTCCTATCCTATATAAATTTACCAAGGGGTATGGGGGTTTGGATCAGCGGACGGCTTTACTATACCCTTCTCTGGAGTTTACCGGTTCTCCTAGGTTTTCAAAAAATAATAATATATTCTTCTATACTTTATATATTATAAAATCGAAATCATGACCATTTGTATCCCGTTTTCCTAATTTTTAAAAAAATAAATGCTGAATTTATGTTGCATTGTACACTGCATACCTCGTTTAAACATTAAAAATAAATAAAACAAAAATACTAATTTTAATGGACCCCACGACATTACCTCTATACTCATTTAACTCATAGTTCCTTATTTCTTTCTGCTTCACACCCACATATCTAGAATCGTCATTAAAAAGTACAATAAGGTTTTCAACCTCTTTACTCTTTATGTTTTAAACATCCTTAGTTGGTCACTACAGGTAAAAGCTACTATATGTCGCTCAAATCTTACAGCTTCCTCTCAGACGATAGTGCTCTTTTGTGCTCAATTCTAGGATTATGACTATCTTTAATTTACCTCTCAAATCAGTAATTTTGTGCATATGAATTATTATGTATTATCACTCGCTCGGTTCTTCAAATCGTTATTTTTTTCTACTATTTATATGTTATACGGTGATGGTTGGTCCATCGATAAGTTTTTTTCCTTTCATAAAATTATACTTAGAATACATATTTGATTACCTACTTCGTAAATTAAAAATACATGCACTAAATTGCTCTCTTTACACATAATTGATATTATGTGTTATACACAAATTGCATATTTTGATTTCCTTAAATAATGAAGTTTGAAAATATATAATATATGGTAGTTAAGTTTATACTGGTATATTATGTTTGTTTTTGTGTAATGAGTATTTACTAACTAAATACATTGTTTGTGTTCTACCATGCTTCCTTATATCTTTGATTGGATTGGTAGAATCTGTTTATAATTGATGAACTAGAATCATTATCTTGTTATTTTACTTTGTTATTTAAGAATAATGTTCCTCCAACAGGATAATCCATAAAAACGCTACTTGATTGTGCAAACCGAATTGCAATTAATTCTGATATACAACACTATTAGTTCTATGTGTTAGCGATACATGTTTCTTATGTACCTTTGCTTGGAAATTGAAAGTATTTGCAAACATCAGAGTTTGTGTTGATTTATCACATTAAATCACTTAATCGACATTATTTTAACATTATTTGGAGAATGTTCATATCCTTTTGACATAAACAATAGTAAATAAACGACTTATCCCCTTCATTCACATATTTGATTATGTATTACAGACCTTGGAACTTGCTTGTAAGAACAGTAGAAGATATGATCTTCAATCTGAGCTTAAATCTGATTAAATGTAAGGTTTATGGAGAGAATACAAAGCATCTTGATTATGTTCCAAGGTTAAATTATATTACCTTCAATATAAATACAGATGGAAGTGGCTTGATTATGTTTTTCACGAAGAATAGTTCATAGCTTTGTGTATTAATATAATAATAATGTTACTAGCCGTGATAAAATAATTCATAACCATGCATTCAAATCAATAATTTCTAATATTATATCCAAATTATGGAAACTCAAAAGCTAATGAGAATTCAAGATTTCAATTTATATCATGGTATCTAATTTTTTAATCCACATGATGTGGAAACGTAAATGTTATATGTATTCTTCATGTAATGAGAAAAATAATTAGGCAATGATGTACAATAGGCAATTACACATTCCACTTTGTAATTTTTCCATAAAGCCAATAGATGTAGATAATATTATACGTACGTAACTTTGAAAAATCTAGTTAACATCATATCACGACTTTGTTATCGTGAATTCAATATTTGAATGTACATATTATTTTCTTAAACAAAATAACCACTTAGACATGAAGCATAAAAGAGATTTGAATAAATAAAACATTATTTGCATAATCACACCACTGTATATAAATCATAACTAGATATCAAATACTATTGTATGTTTCCTTCACCCTGAATTTTTTGTAATATTGACCTGCCACATGTGCCATTTTGGATAAACTGATAAAGATTGCATTCAATAGATATTTAACTGATTATGTTAGTTACATCATTGCAATAGAACCTCAACTACAAAAGTGATTTTTGATGAGTAAATGGAAATTTTGTTTATGATCAATTATTAGTTAAAGCTTTTGATATTTCATTGTTCAACAACAATGAAACTACAATATTTATTTTTTAGTTCTCTTTTCCTATTTTTAAATTAATATTCATTTGAATTACATGTAGGTGAATCTAAATTTTCAGAAAGAGGCTTGAGAAACCCATTAAATATCTTCTGTTAATTACCTGGGAAGAGGGGTAGGTTTAGTTTCTTTTATTTTTCTTTAAATGGTATACATTAATACTTAGCCTTTTTAAGAGCATATTCTCTATTAGCTTTCTAATGTCATGTACTTTTAATATCAATATCATTATATATTTTGAAGTCTTATATTTTCTAAAACCCCTTTTAGTTTTGCTATAATCGTTAGCTAATAGTTTTGAACATGTTATCACAAAGTCATGAAGGGTAGTACATGGCTTATCTTCATCCATCTCGAATAAATTTGCTGCATATCGGCCTATTATTTGTTTGTTGATATATTTGCAATCGTGTGACAGTCATTTCTTTCCAATTTAGGCTCAATTTTCTTATTTTATTTTTTTCATTATTTCTAAAATAATGGATCTCAAAATTTGGCGCAAATGTTTGCATTTCATTAATCATTATGCTAAAATTGTCATTTTGGTTTGTTATTATAGTATCTTTGTACATGTTTCCTTCATTATACTAGATTCTTTACCGTATTTATAGTTTCTTTTTAAAAAGTCATTTGTTGATGTTTGTTTGGAATGTATACTCCCATGATTCTCTGTTATGTTTAGAAGCTTGCTCCCAATTAAAGAGGAAGCATAATTTTCAGGTTAGTATCTTCCCATTCCTGTTTATTTTTTGGCTCCATTTAGGATTTTGGTTTTGTTAATTTTGATAATATGCTTTTATTTTATTTTCTTCTTCTTTTTTGTGTGGAAAAGAAATGAAAAGAAAACAAATGAATGCTCACACTTTTATCATGTAGTTCGGTACTGAATTCAATCCAACAAGTTGTCAACAAAGGATATATAGAATTTTAAGGTGTAGTCATACATATAATCGTTACTGATTTCTATTCTCTACCCATGGATAAATCCATGAAAACATAATACACTACTAGAGTAACTCCAAATCTTCATTCATTTACTTACAAACACACTTATGCATTCCTCATATTCTCTAATTATGCGACATTAACAGAATATGGATATATTAGTAGGATGCACAAGTACTATTTTGCATAAATTAATTATATTTTAAGTTTGTAAGGATAATACACTCATATGTTGTCTATCACTAGTGCGAACTCATGCTACACACATGGTCTAAAATGAAATTAAAACATTGCAGTATTAAATAAGTTTCTATTATGCATATAAAATTTGTCGCTATGTAATATTATATATGAAGTTAAAGTTTTTAAACCAATTTATGCCATTTAATATTCATATATACAGTTAATCAAATCAATATATATCAGTGAAAACATTATACTGAAAAAGTTGTTTCTCACATGGAATTATGGATTTGATGGAAAATTTGAAATTGATAACTCACTAATAGATCAACATTGTATCAATTAAAGCCGTTAACACCAAAAATGGATCAACACCCAAGAATAAATTATAAGGAACCTGTGAGAACTAGATCAAGCAGATAATAGTTAAAATAAAAGGAAAATAACAGAATAAAGTAGAGAGATAAGATTTTATAGTGGTTCGGAAATCTATGGCCTATATCTACTTTATAGCTTTGGTGCTTATAGATTTGATGTAGTTTGTTTGAGATTAAAAGAGATTTGAAAGAGAATCAGTCACAAGTACATGGGTTATATAGATTTTAAGTTTTAGAATTACCTAAAGTAGCTGTCTTGGTGACTATTGTGTAGAGATAGAAGATGAAGAAGAGGCAGAGCTTCCGCGTAGTGATGGTAGAAACCAGATCCTATTTTGGTTGCTCCATGGTTTGATTTATAGGGGAAACAGTCATATTGGGCCAGAAGTTAAGTTGGAATAGAGTCCAGATGTCGACCCAATGTTGTACAAAAAGAATCGAAACCATCCGAGTCAAATAAATGAGTCGATACTGAATCATTTGACTCGGTACTGACTCATTTCCTTAAGTGGAAATGACTCTGCCCCTTTTCTATCTCCTTACTATCTTCAAGTAGATATGTTTCGTACCATTTTTTAGTAATTTGGTTGACTTTAGTGATGGTTCCTTCATCACTTAGATTGCCTTGTTATTTGAGTTGTCCTCTCTTCAAACTTGATGATAGATTGTCAAAATCTCACGAAAACACTTGGGCACACTTTGAAGAACTAGAAAATAGGTCGTATGAAGATTATGAGTTGTTTCGGGATGAAAAAATGAGTAGACACCGCATGGTTTGAGTCGGTGCCGAGTGATTTTCTTAAGAATTCTCAGGGTGAAACTTTCCAGGATCTCTCTTTTCCCTCTTCTAAGAATGCCTGCCAAGTTTCAACTCATTTCGTCTTTGTCTTGATGTTCTTACTCCTTTTGATTTTTGCTTAGTTAAAAATCCAGTGAACATTTGCCCCTCAAAGTATGCTTTCATTGAAAACAAAGTGTGCTCTGGATCGAGATAAGTTCTCGATTGCTATCCTATGAATTTCAGTTGGTCGTTCAAATATCATCTCGAGACGTTTCTTCCACTTGTTTGATTTCTAGTTAACCATTCATACTAATTCAAGTTGAAATTTCATTTCTTTGCATCGGTGATGTAATCTACGTTCCGGAGACTACGTTGCGATCTAGATTGACATACGAACCTTCTGTAGTGATTTTGCGTTGGAATGGGCAAGGAAAAATAACCCTGTACCGAGTCATTTTCATTTGTCTTCTCTCCAGCTTTCCACTACTGAGTCTTTCAAGTATTGCATCTGAATCATTTAACCCTCCACCGAGCTGATCCAATTTCCCTTCAACTTCCAGCACCGTCGGTCTCGCCACCGTTCCCATCACTTGCCACTGCTACTTAGTGCTAGTCACCACCACCATCAAGGTCTACCGCCTTTATCTCGTGCTTCCTAAAACCATTCAAACCTAAGCTAACCACAACCCTAATACTTGACCTAGTTCGTGTTGAAGGTTGGTGATGGCTTGATTGAGACGGCTAGGCGATTTTGGACTTAAATGATGGTGGTTTGAAGGGAGATAGTTGCATTAAGGAATGTTGGATTGGTGGTGGAACTCAGACTTTGCCTCGGTCGAATACGAATGGTTCCGAAGACAAATCATTTTCTCCAGCTTTAACTATTTCCTTTTGTGAAATTGGATAAGTCCCAGTCCTTAATTGGATTTCGATACGGCTATTTGTTTTGATACCGGGCATATCAGATGGTCCCATTGCATTGCCTTCTTTTTCTACACTTCCAGTAATCCTAAAAAGAAAAACTTTTCGCGTCGCTCCGAATAATGGATCCGTTATCGATTTCCCATCAATAATGGGTAAGTTCCCAAATAAATAATTTTAAAGTATATCGCGGTTCATTTTTCTAACGGGAACTAGCTATCTACATAGGATGGCCTGTTTGTAGTGTTCGAGACATTGGATTCACTTCGCATAGATAGCGCACTGCACTTGCCCCAGTCAATGCTCAGAACCCGACTGGTCGACACATGTTGATTTCCTTTGGATTATGGGCGTGGTCACATGGGAGTTTCATTTAAAATAGAACATACCTAATCGTGTTGAACTCCAAGTTTTGTTATCTAGAATGGCACACCGGTCACCTCATCTTAAGCCTAGTGAGGGAGCGCTTACAACTTCAAAGGCTGGTTCCACAACAGCCCCAGCATCACCATCTGTTCCTACCAGACCGAGAAAACTAGTCACTTTAGAATATTTTGGCCCATTAGTTCGATCAGGACTTGTAGTCAATCAGTTGCCTCCGGGACTGAGAATTCTACATGACCCGCTGAAGTAGATGTCTTCGGTCCTTTCTGCTAGGTCACTTAGGAACCTATGTCTTCAGCAAGGCATTCCAGAAGATGATGTACCTTTGCTGTCAAGAGCCAAACTTGCACACAAATCCCTATCGGGCTTTACCGCTTACAACCGATATATGTGCTTAGATGGTGCCGTGCCACCATTCAATCGATTCCTGATGGTAATGCTATAAGAACTTGAACTAGCGTCGTTTTAAGTACATCCAAACAGTTATGCACTCTTAAGTTCTCCATTCATCCTATTTATGAACAGGCTTAACCGGCGTCTAGAACTCAAGGAGTTAACTTATCTCCTTCATTTTAAATGAACAAGAGATTGTCCCTCCTACATTATTATTGAGGCCTCGAAAGTACGCAAGCTGATAGAAAACCTTCATAATAAATGCTTGGATTTTAAGAACAAACACTTCTTCATTCGATGTCCGAAGGGGTTCAACCGTCTATGGCTGTCAGGAAGTAAGCATCTATTTTTCGGCTTTAACCCTTTTAGGAGTTCTAAGTCTCTGACTTGCTTCACATTTCATTGTAGACACTCCAACTTAGAACAACAACAATGAGTATAATGCGATACTTAATATCTTGAAAGCAGTAAGAGCTTCCCAACGCTCCGTGGACTTTTTCTGACCAATGAAAATCTAAGGACGTATGGCTTACTCACTCGGAGAGATTCATTGTGACCGAGTCTCCAGCCCCAAGTGACTCTAGACTAATAACATGTTCCTCTGCTCTATCCCGTAGCTCCGTCGAGAATGCTCAGGGAGGCGTAGTTGGTCCGTCGGGTGAAGTACAACCTGGAGAAGCTCCAGTTGTTGAGAGTAACCTGTATGTTGGAGAAGATATTCCGAGACATAGGAATGAAACAAGTAGGATGTCCCTGACTCTAGAGGAAGATAAGCCGATCCAGGGAAGAGAAGGGAAACAACCAATGGTCATAGAGGAATAGGAGGAGGCTATGGATGATGATGATGATAGTGATTTTCACACCACCGAGTAAGGGGATGAATCTTACGGTGAATCGCCGGGAATGAGCCCCGATCTTCCCCACTCGCCTCCTTCTGAACAACTGATCACTGAAGTAATCAATCCCGAACTTTCTATCTCGCTTACTCCAGAGCAATTAATTGGAAAGACTTCTTGACCAACTGGAGGCCAAGTTACGGAAACTACAGTAGGAGATATAAGCTATTCGCTCCCTTTAAGAGACATCTCCATCAATTTGAGCAAATTTGAGGACTTCACAATTAATGAGATAATAGGCGAGATTGGTCTAGATATCTCCCTATCTCCGGGTGGTTTCATAAGCAAAGGCGGAGAGACTCCAAATTTGAAACCATGCCAATACGGTTGGTAGAGTATATAGTGGATCTTCGGCACTACACACTCCACTTTAGGATCACAGACATGCATTTCTGCATTAAGTAAAGTTTCAAAGTTCCAACGTTAACTCTGTTCTTTTTCTTGTTTCAGATTCCATGGGTCGTGGACTATTCAATCGGTTATATTAACATTCCAGCTCTTAAAGAGATCGGACTCCAGATCCAGCTCAGCGCCTTTACCGCGAAACCGATGAGGAGAGAAGGAGAAAAAAAGATAGAGAGCCAACGACGAGGCCTGCCATGCCGAGGGAGATCGGGAGTAGGGAGAGAAGAGAAGAAGGGATAATAAAGATGATGTCCTTGGTGATATTCATAAGTGCTACAAGGACACCCACGATCATCGAGGGATTACGTCATCTATCACTCCTCCCTACACCGAGGTTCAAACTACTGCAATGGAGGAAATCCCATCCTCCTAGGCCATAACTACTGCTGCTGCTCCTACTTCTTTTAAGCATCGTGATAAGTACACACTTCCCCCAGGTCCATCTCAGCTTCAGGTTACTTACCCACATCTGTTCTTGTGCGGGGTTAAGTTTGATCATAATATAAAGCCCACGAACAAAGTTGACTCACTTCGAAATCTTGAGACAGTCTACGAAGACTTGGAAGTTGGTTTGCATGGCAACATCTAGTCCAAGCTCTTTCTGACATGGATCAAGCTAACTACCAGCTAATTATTTCTTTTGAGGCAGAAAGGGATGATCAGACCGAATGCTCAAGGATCATGATAATGAAATAGCTCAGATGAAGACTGATAGAGACCTGGCCTTGAAGGGAAAGACTGCAAGTGACAAGTTGCTGAAGGAAATGACCCGGGCACATGAAAGAGCGCTCCTTGTAATTAAAGATCAGCTCAAAGATGCTCATGAGGAGTCATTCAAATTGAAAGAGTGAATCACTAAGGGAGGAAATGCCATCAAAGCTCGGGATTAGACTATCATCGAGCGGGCCATAGAACATACTCGACTCCTTGAGGAGAATGAAAAACTGGCCAAGGAGAAAGAAAAGATTGAATCTGATAAGTTGGCGGTCGAAATTTATCACTTGTTCACTTGGTCGAAACTTTCAGAACTTCAAAAAGAACACAACGAAATGACAACCCCGATGTACGCTACTATTATACACTTCTACAGTTGCACCATCATGAATAAGGGGAGTTTAAGGTGGCTAGGAGATTACTAACCTTGAACTCTCGCCATCATTTGGGAAGAAGTGTTGGTCAGGTCAGAGCGAGCCGGGGACATGGGCTCCGAAGAAGAACTCATGGCCGCCAATCTCAGTTCTAAGGACAAGGATATTCTAGCAACTGACAGGGAGATTCTGAAAGAAGAGAAGGAGAATGCCGCTGTCGAGGCCACTGCTAAGGCTTTTGTTGGCCCGAGTCCTTCGGGTCAAGGCGAAACATCCGCTTCCATATCTCAAGAGCCGGCATCGACCATTCTTGCATCTTCAGGGGTCGGTCCTATAATTGCCAGTACTGTAACAACCCGCATATTTCACGATTAAATATTTAAATGTTTTATTTAAATATAACGTCGTTGGTTGGATTAAATTCCAAAATATGACTTTTTGTAAATAGTCTAATCCGTACTCGAGACCACTTCCATTGAGTTTAAAACGACGTTTACAACTTGTTTAAGTATAAATATTGATATGTTTGGAGTTGATTAGGATTTTGGTATTTTCAATTGGGCTTTGGGTTGGGTTCTAGCCCATTAACCCAATAAGAGACCCAAACTCTTCTACCTAATAGCTCCCACTCCACTCCCCTTCATTCATTCATTTCATTTTCCAAATTCCTAACACTCAAGCCCTAGGAAAAATGGTGGGAAGAGGAAACTAAAATTCCTAAGCCCTAGTTTCTCTTAGGAATTCAAATTCAAGTTCTAAAATCAAGGAGAAGCTTAGGTAAGCATCCTATTCATCTTCTCAATCTCAATCCCTCTTAAATTCTTGATTTTTCCTATAATCTGACTTAGGAAAAACTTTGCATTTGATAGTAGATTGAATATTCTAGAGGTGTAGTGAAGAGGAATTGAACTAAGCTTGTTTTAAAGATTCTCATTCCTTGTTTTTGAGTTTAAATGTGAGTTCTTGAAATCACATCTATGTCTATAGCTTTCATTGTTGTTAGGTATGAATTCCTAACATCTATTTCATGTTCAATTCCTTTTGATTTGAATGGTTTGGCGAATTTCCCAATTTTGGTATTTTGAAGTCAAAATCTTTAAAGATCCTATCTTGAATGTTTGGACATGTTGTTTGGGGTGTATCGAAGAGCCTATAGGGCTGGGTTTTTGTTTGGCATAAATCCCTAGCCTCCATCGCTCGTCCGATCGCCTCAGAATTTATTTGGCCATCAATGGTCTAGGCAAATTTCTGCCCAGCTCAAGTAACCAGATGTCTGGTTGAAATTTCCAAACGTCTAGTAGGGGCTTTTGAGAAAAAAATATAATAAAAATGAAAATAAATTTCCAGAGCCCAGGACCAGATGTCTGGTTAAACCCAACCAGACATTTGGGAGGCTTCAGGAAATAAAAAGAAAAAGGAGAAAAAAATTATAACTTTCCAGAACCCAGGGTCAGACGTCTAGTTAAACCTACCCGACGTCTGGTTCTGTTATTTTTTGCCTATTTGCCTATTTTTCCTGGATTTCCAATTTTTATCGATCTTTGACGATCCGAATAGTTATTGTCAATCAATACCGACTTTGATGATTTCTTTTCTGGATTTTTGATGTTTCCATTTGATGGATTTGGTATCGATTTTCATGGTTTTAATTCACGTCGTCAAATGTGGATTTTTGGGGATAGATTGTTTTTACAATCGTTTCTATGATTTTTCACTTTAAAATACAAAGGTTTTTATACTAAGAGTAAATACTAAAACGCTTTCTCAAAAATGATTTCAACACTACTTTAATACAAAACTCTTTTTAAAACCATTTTCCAATCTATTAGTATATACAAACCTTTACCTAATTCGTATAAGAAATCCAATTAAACGACTTAGCAAAACTAACGGTATGAAACGCTTGCATTTACTTCGTCGGTTAATTCTTGGACTTGTTCGACTGAAATCTCGTGACAATTTTCGAGTGGAAATCTACAATCTGTTCGTAAATATTTAAGTTAAGCTAGTGGTTATGGGACATGAAGCTAAACTCATTTATTTACTAGCTTAGTGTAATTTACACTTATTTTCGAGTGGAAATCTACAATTTGTTCGTAAATATTTAAGTTAAGCCAGTGGTTATGAGACATGAAGCCTAACTTATTTATTTACTGCTTAGTGTAATTTACACTTATTGATCTATGATGATCATTTTATGGTTTAGACTAGCGATATGCGATGTCTCTTTGTCCGCGTAGGGGACTATACCCCGTTCTATAGAGCTTCGTCTCATTTTTATGGGCTAGCGACCTACGGTCTTTGAACCATTTTATGTAGTATGGTTCATCGGGCATACCTTTGTACTACCTCGTTGTTCCAGCTTATTTGAGTTTCAGGTTCCTCAGGCATACCGTTGAACTATGCCGTTGCACCAACTCTATGGGTTAGCGACCAATGGGATAGCGTCTCGTTTATGATACACGTGTTGGTGAGTTTTCATGCTCCCGTTTATGATAGGCCTCCCCCTTTTATGTTTTCTGGATTTCTAGTTGATGATTTCTGGAATTTTTGTTTCACCAATTTTTACGATTTGCATTGATATGTTTTGTCAATATTTGAAGTTTGGTGAATAAGCTAAAGAATATGATATTCTCTTTGGGTATTTGAGAAAACTTGAGATATTGTATGATTTTCATTGTTATTAAATATATACTTGTCACAACATGGTATTATTGTTATCATATATTTTTGTCATATCTCTTATCCTATCTCATCTTACATGATAATTATAGCTAGACTAATCCGTTTATTATTATTCTTCTTAAATAATACTCGGGTCAGACCAAGGTGTTTCAGGTGCTTCCACTTGACTTCTTAGCAGGGACTATCTTCTGACTTTTGGCTAACTACTTTAGCTTAGTAGTTTTTGTCTTTCATGTATACGAGATAGAGACTCTTTGATGTATACTTATTCTTTTGTGTAGCACATGTACCTATTCTTTTGGCATGTAGTGGATCTTGTATGACCACTACTATGATGTTTACTTCTATGTGTTTTATTCATATATGTTTCCACCTTAGTGATATGAATATCTGTGACTGATTTATGTTATGTTTATTTTGTATTGATTCTTAAGGCCACATAGCCACTGTGTAGTAGATTTGAGTTTGGATTGGATATGTCAGATTTCCTCTTGAAATGAAATGCATGACCTTCTATCTGGCATATCAGTACTCGCACAAATCAATTATACAGTTGACCGCTCCTCATCAGCCTTATTCTTCGTACTAATTGACGGCATTACCCAGTAGTGTCCTTGGTTAGTGTTAGTATAGAGGTGGGGCGTCACAGCTTGGTATCGGAGCCGAACTTCGGAACAATATAGAATATTATGAAAAAAATCATCATCCTAAGTCTCTATTAGGAATCGCGCCTTAGGATTTAATCCGAGTCTTAGGACCTGTTCTATCCTATTTTCTTTTATGATGCTTTGTTTTACCAATCAAGATTATTTGAATTCATTCTAAGAATAACTTTTTTCCTCTTCGTTCTTTCTTTCTTTCTTAAAGAAGAAGAGATGGTTAGACCTAGCAGTCTTAGCGCTGGTCAATCCAGTGGTCCTCCTCTGGATGGCGTATTCATGTCTGCCCAACAACTTTTGGATCTTGTAAAGAATCAAAGGTTTATCTGTGCTTTGAATAAGAACCCCAAAAGGTTTTACCTCTGAAATTAGAAGTGCCTTTCGACCAGCTTGTTGATATCACTCTTCGACTTGAAGAGACCGATAAGGAAAGTAATGGTGTAGTTGTGGGTGCCAAGAAGAGCCTCAATAACAACAAGAAGAGGCATATTAAGTTCAAAAGCTCTAATCCCAACGAGAAAGGGAAGAAGGAAACTTCGGTAACAAAGACTCCTACCCCTGATCGTGGAGTATGCTACAATTGTAGTTATAAGGACCACTATGAAAATAGGTGTCCAAGGCCCATTTCTTGCTGTTATTGAAAAAGTTTGGGTCATCATATATCTACATGTTCCAAACTTCAATGCAAGAAAGAGGGAAAGATGAATGTTATGCAAGCCCCTAGTAACCCTTCTCTTGGTCAAGGTATTTCTCATTCAGTCCTTGATGGCATTATTTTGTTTCGTGATTATCCTATTCAAATTCTTTTTGATACGGGTGCATCTCATTCTTTTATATCAAAAGAACTAGTTGATACTTTTTCTTTAAATATTATGGGCTTGATAACTTTACTGAGAATTACGAATCCGGTTGGTGGATCTGCAACACTCAGTTTACTTTGTAAAAATGTCGAGATTATTTTATGTGATTATGCTTTCTGATCCGATTTGCATGTTATGCGCTACTTAGGTTTCAGAATTGATTTTGGGAAAAATTGACTTAATCGTAATGAAGCCCATATCCTATATCCCGAGAGAACTATCCATCTTCGATATCCTCAATCTGTTAAGTAGATTTCTATTGTTCTTAATGATTTCGATTCCAACTTGGTGGCATCATTTTATTTTTTAAACCCACATGATGACGATAATGATGATGAGGAAGATGTCATTTCCCTCATTCACATTGTTTGTGAATTTCCCGACATCTTTGAGCCCGTTTTAGGATTACCACCTAAGCGAGCAATTGAGTTCAGAATTAATTTAATCCCGGGAGCTCTTCCTATTACCCGTCCTCCTTATCGTACGTCCAATAAGGAAAATGTGGAGATGCGTAAACAATTATCCGAATTGGAAGCAAAACAGTTTATTCGTTTTAGTTCCTCTCCTTAGGGAGCTTCAGCTATCTTTGTAAAAAAATCTAATGGTACTCTTAGGCTTTGCATCAATTACCGCAAGCTTAACGAGTTACCATTAAAAATAAGTATCCATTGCCCAGGATCGATGATATGTTCGATCAATTGAGTGGTGCTAAGGTCTTTTCTCAGCTCGACCTTGCCACCGGTTTTCATCAGCTATGAGTTGCGGAGGATAGCGTTCTACTTACCACATTCTGCACTCGTTAAGATTCTTATGAGTGGCTCGTTATGTCATTCGGTTTGACGAACCCTCCAGCTTATTTCATCCATCTTATGAATCGAGTATTCTGCGAATATCTCGATGAGTCCGTCCTTGTACTCATTGATTATAGGTGAAAACAGCAATTTAAAATTGCAAATCTTTCTAATAAAATATATTTATAAGTATAATTGGATTTCGTTCTTAAAACGAGCAAAGAATATTCTTAAAATTTTTAAGAGATATGTTTATCATATAGAAGATGATTTTGTGTTGGATTGCCCATTGAGTGCTTTAAGAATTCTGGTCAATGCGCCTGATCAACGTTATCGATAGGAGTTTCCTAAACGCTATGATGAGACAGTCAGACATAGTAAATTGATTTGTAATAAGTAAATTTTTCTAAAAAGATGATTACATAAATTTAATCATAATTTTGAATGTCTTAGCTTTTCGAGAAAGAGGATCATGAAATAAATGATTTAGCATAGAAGGTGCTTTTTAGAAATTAAAAGAACTCCTTCCCGATGCTCCTATTCTTGTGATTCCCGAAGGGAACCAAGACTTTACTATTTGTACCGATGCTAGTCATATGGGTTTGGGTGCCGTTCTCATGCAAAAAGGGAACGTGTTATCGCTTATGCTTCTACATAATTAAAGCCTGCCGAGACTAGATATGCCACTCATGATCTAGAGCTTGCGGCCATTGTTTTCACTCTTAGAATTTGGCATCATTATCTTTTGGGAGAGAAATTTGTTCTCTACACCGATCATAAATCTTTGAAGTATTTATTTTCTCAAAAGGAACTTAATTTGCGTTAACAACGTTGGCTTGAATTCCTTGCATCTTATGATCTTGATATTCTCTATACTCCCGGAAAGGGAAATCGTGTTGCCGATGGCCTTAGTCGAAAGCAACAAGCGGTTGTTTCCATGATGATATCCAAATGGAATGATCTCGAGACTTTGTCCACTTGTGCGATTCGAGATCGTGAATCAATTCGTGTTCACCCTTTGTTTTATGTAGCCTTGAGGCTCATCCTTCTCTTTTAGACCGCATCATTGAAGCTCAAAAGCACAATCCCGAATTGGCTCATCTTAGCCAAAGTTGTAGGGATAAAAATAATATTGATGGTCTGAAAGACTTTGAAATCGATGCTTATGGAGGCATTCGAAAATTTGGTAGACTTATTGTGCCAAATATTAGTGATCTTCGTAAAGACATTTTAAAAGATTCTCATCATTATAAATTTACCATTCATCCCGGTAGTAGTAAAATGTACGTGGACATGAAGCACTTTATTATCGGGATGGAATGAGATCTGGTATTGCTAATTTCATTAAGCGTTGCATGACTTGCCAACTCGTTAAGGCCGAGCATCAAAGGGCCGGTGGGTTATTGCAACCTTTAGGAATTCCCGTTTGGAAGTGGGATCAAATTTCTATGGACTTTATTGACAATCTTCCCCGTTCTCGTTCGGGTCATGACAGTTTATGGGTGATTGTAAATAGACTTACAAAATCCGCCCATTTTATTCCCGTTCGGTCCAACCGGACCGTACCTCTTTTGGCCAAACTCTATGTCAAAGAAATTGTTAAATTGCATGGAGTTCCTACTTCTATTGTTAGCGATCGTGATCCATTGTTTACTAGTGGATTTTGGAAGGGTCTTCAAAAAGCTTTGGGAACGAAGCTTAATTTTAGCACCGCTTATCATCCTCAGTTCGATGGACAAACAGAGCATGCGAATCAAACTCTTAAAGATCTTCTTCGTGCATGTGTTCTTGATTTTGGTGGATGTTGGGAAGATCATATTTCTCTTGTCGAGTTTTCTTACAATAATAGCTTCCAATCTAGTATTGGTATGGCACCTTTCGAGGAACTCTATGGAAGGCCATGCCGATCTCCTTCGTGTTGGCTTGAAGCCGGTGAGAAGCTGGTTTTAGGTCCAGATTTTATTCATGATGCCACAGAATAGATTGACCTTATTCGTCATAGGATGAAAGAAACTCAAAGTAGACAAATATCCTATGCCGATAACCGAAGAAGGAATTTAGAATTTTCTGTGGGAGATTTGTCATTCATTTGTGTTTCACCTATGAAGGGTGTTGTGCATTTCAGTCGATCGGGAAAGTTAGCACCTCGATATATTGGCCCATTTCCCATCACTGAACGCATTGGTTCCATGGCTTATCGTCTTTTATTACCGGCTCAATTTTCTGCTATTCATGACGTATTCCACGTTTCTCAACTACGGAAATGCCTTAGAGATTCCAATTCTATTCTTGAGCCCGGTGTTATTGAAGAAATTGAAGTTTAACCAAATTTGACTTATGAGCAACATCCTATTTGTATCATTGCTACGGAGGTTAAACGCCTTCGTAATAAAGATATTCCGCTTGTGAAAGTTCAATGGTCCGCAAATCCAAAGGATTGTTCTTGGGAATCCAGAGAATTCATCGAGCGAACACATCCGGACTTACTCTCTCATGCTCCTTAAGGTGAACTTCTCACTTCAAAATTTTATTTTGTGTTGTTATGCCTTAGAGTGGTTGTTACTCTATATTTCTTCTTAAGTATTGCGAGGATGCAATTTCTTTAAGGAGGGGAGTTTGTAACAACCCGCATATTTCACGATTAAATATTTAAATATAATGTCGTCAGTTGGATTAAATTCCAAAATGTGACTTTTTGTAAATAGTCAAATCCGAACTCGAGACCACTTCCATTAAGTTTAAAACGACGTTTACAACTTGTTTAAGTATAAATATCGATATGTTTGGAGTGGATTAGGATTTTGGTATTTTCAATTTGGCTTTGGGTTGGGTTCTAGCCCATTACCCAATAAGAGACCCAAACTCTCCTACCTAATAGCTCCCACTCCACTCCTCTTCATTAATTCATTCCATTTTCCAAATTCCTAACACTCAAGCCCTAGGAAAAATGGTGGGAAGAGGAAACTAAAATTCCTAAGCCCTAGTTTCTCTTAGGAATTCAAATTCAAGTTCTAAAATCAAGGAGAAGCTTAGGTAAGCATCCTCTTCATCTTCTCCATCTCAATCCCTCTTCAATTCTTAATTTTTCCTATAACATAACTTAGGAAAATCTTTGCATTTGATAATAGGTTGAAGATTCTAGAGGTGTAGCGAAGAGGAATTGGTCTAAGCTTGTTTTAAAGCTTCTCATTCCTTGTTTTAAAGCTTCTCATTCCTTGTTTTTGAGTTTAAAGTTGAGTTCTTGAACTCACATCTATGTCTATAGCTTTCATTGTTGTTAGGTTTGAATTCCTAACATCTATTTCATGTTCAATTGCTTTTGATTTGAATTGGTTTGGCGAATTTCCCAATTTTGGTATTTGAAGTCAAAATCTTTAAAGATCCAATCTTGAATGTTTGGACATGTTGTTTGGGGTGTATCGAAGAGCCTATAGGGCTGGGTTGTCATTTGCCATAAATCCCTAGCCTCCATCGCTCGTTCGATCGCCTCTGAATTGATTTGGCCATCAATGGTCTAGGCAAATTTCTGCCCAGCTCAAGCAACCAGACGTCTGGTTGAAATTTCCAGACGTCTGGTAGGGGCTTCTGAGAAAAAAAATGAAAATAAATTTCCAGAGCCCAGGACCAAACGTCTGGTTAAACCCAACCAGACATTTGGGAGGCTTCAGGAAATAAAAAGAAAAAGGAGAAAAAAATTATAACTTTCGAGAACCCTGGGTAAGACGTCTGGTTAAATCTACCAGACGTCTGGTTCTGTTATTTTTTGCCTATTTGCCTATTTTTGCCTGGATTTCCAACTTTTATCGATCTTTGACGATCCGAATAGTTATTGTCAATCAATACCGACTTTGATGATTTCTTTTCTGGATTTTTGATGTTTCCATTTGATGGATTTGGTATCGATTTTCATGGTTTTAATTCACGTCGTCGAATGTGGATTTTTGGGGATAGATTGTTTTTACAATCGTATATATGATTTGTCACTTTAAAATACAAAGGTTTTCATACTAGTAGTAAATACTAAAACCCTTTCTCAGAAATGATTTCAACACTACTTTTAATACAAAACTCTTTTTAAAACCATTTTCCAATCTATTAGTATATACAAACCTTTACCTAATTCGTATGAGAAATCCAATTAAATGACTTAGCAAAACTAGCGGTATGAAACGCTTGCATTTACTTCGTCGGTTAATTCTTGGACTTGTTCGTTTGAAATCCCGTGACAATTTTCGAGTGGAAATCTACAATCTGTTCGTAAATATTTAAGTTAAGCTAGTGGATATGGGACATGAAGCTAAACTCATTTATTTACTAGCTTAGTGTAATTTACACTTATTTTCGAGTGGAAATCTACAATCTGTTCGTAAATATTTAAGTTAAGCCAGTGGTTATGGGATATGAAGCCTAACTCATTTATTTACTAGCTTAGTGTAATTTACACTTATTGATCTGTGATGATCATTTTATGGTTTGGACTAGCGATATGTGATGTCTCATTGTCCGCGTGGGGGACTATACCCCGTTCTATAGATCTTCGTCTTATTTTTATGGGCTAGCGACCCATGGTCTTTGAACCATTTTATGGAGTTCGGTTCATCGGGCGTACCGTTGAACTACGTCGTTGCACCGGCTCTATGGGTTAGCAACCCATGGGATAACATCTCGTTTATGATACACGTGTTGGTGAGTTTTCATGCTCCCGTTTATGGTAGGCCTCCCCCTTTTATGTTTTCTAGATTTCTAATTGATGATTTCTGGAATTTTTGTTTCACCAATTTTTGCGATTTGCATTGATATGTTTTGTCAATATTTGAGGTTTGGTGAATAAGCTAAAGAATATGATATTCTTTTTTGGTATTTGAGAAAACTTGAGATATTGTATGATTTTGATTGTTATCAAATATATACTTGTCACAACATGGTATTATTGTTATCATATATTTTTGTCATATCTCTTATCCTATCTCATCTTACATGATAATTATAGCTAGACTGATCCGTTTATTATTTTTCTTCTTAAATAATACTCGGGTCAGACCGAGGTGTTTTAGGTGCTTCCACTTGACTTCTTAGCAGGGACTATCTTCTGACTTTTGGCTAACTACTTTAGCTTAGTATCTTCTGTCTTTCATGTATATGAGATAGAGACTCTTTGATGTATACTTATTCTTTTGTGTAGCACATGTACATATTCTTTTGGCATGTAGTGGATCTTGTATGACCACTACTATGATGTTCACTTCTATGTGTTATATTCATATTTGTTTCTGCCTTAGTGATATGAATATCTGTGACTGATTTATGTTATGTTTATTTTGTATTGATTCTGAAGGCCACATAGCCACTGTATATTAGATTTGATTTTGGATTGGATATGTCAGATTTCCTCTTGAAATGAAATGCATGACCTTCTATCTGGCATATCAGTATTCGCACAAATCAATTATATAGTTGGTCGCTCCTCAATAGCCTTATTCTTCGTACTAATTGATGGCATTACCTAGTAGTGTCCTTGGTTAGTGTGAGTATAGAGGTGGGGCGTCACAAGTACCCTTTCAACTTTTGAATCTCTGCGTAAGCCGTACCTTCCTCCAGTTATCGAACGACCCACTAAAATGAGAACATGCCAAGGGGACTTCGAAGTTGAAATTCATTATCAAACTCCGAACTTGGGTATTTCTCTCGTTTCTCCAGTGCTAAAAAAGCTTCAATTTACTCCGGAGTCCTTTACTAAACTATACAACTGTGTTTTCCAAATTGTAGGTCAACTGGATGTCTCATCTTTGCCCCCTATCTCTTAGAGTTCTGGCGCTGAAGCGATTTTCACCTCCTCGACTGTTGTTTCCATAGGCATGAGTGCTCAGATCCAACCTTCTGGCTCTGGGCCTGGCTGTGATGCTCATTAAACTGTGGCCTTGGAAGGATTGGAAGACATCTCTGCATCGCTTATGGAGGATGTTCAGATTATTGGTGCTTCTGATCCATATGATGAAGAAACAATGGCAGAGCGGATATGGAAAGAGATTGAAGAGAAGATAAATTTTAAGGCAAAGCCAGGCGTTGCCAAGCCTAAAGTTCTACCATTTATGATCAAGACTGACAAGCAAAAGCCTGGAGATATGCTCGTAGGTGGATCTGAAGATCTTGATTTTGGTGCCGAAGAAGGGTACACTCATTCTAGAGGCCTGACTTCTTCCGTAAAGAAGAAGGGCGAAAAGCAGAAGGAGATCAACCCCCACCGGGGTGATAAGAAGTGAAGATGATTAAGTGCTGATGGAGTAGAGCGCTTTTGTTTTTGGTGTGTTTTTGTGTCGATCAGGCCTGTACCTTTTATTTTATTTTGAGTCTTGTGATGTTTGAAATAGGCCGGTATTGTGCAGGAACAACCCCGGCTATCTGTCTTTGTATATAAAAAGATATTAGTAGTAATGCAAGATTTGCTTTGCTTTTATAATTTCTCATGTGTAGTTTTCCTACATTCTATGTACTATGCATGTTTGTGTACCACTGCATGTATATATAATACGATGCTTGTTTTGTAATTTCCATATTATATACCGTTATTTTGTGTAATGAGATGTGTGTATTTAATGTAACTCTATGAATATAAATAGCGTAACTTATTTATTTACCGCAGCTCTATGCCTATAAATAATATTCCTGCAGTTATTTAGCATACTATATTACTTAGTTCAGTTGTGATTGCCAAAATACTATGTTCGGCATGACAGAACTATGGTGTGTCTCGGCAAAACCATCTTTACCGCTGTTTACTTTTTGGGCTCAATAGAGCTCATCTCGGCCAAGTGTTAGTGCGCGCCCCCCACTCCACAGGGCTGGTTACTCCGGACGCTGGATTTAAGCATTTAATAAAAGACCAGGTTTCTGGGAACTCATTCGGTTGCCCTCATTCTGAGTTGTGTGATAGCTCATACCTCCTAGAACTTCTGATTTTGTCACTCGGTTTCGAGCGTTTAGTTTCTTAACCATGATCGACTTTTCCCAAATTCAGTATTGAGATCACGTTCAAACATTAACTTCTATCCCTAGAAACTTATGCACGAATAGCTCAAGCCCTTGGATTTTCCTTCAACGTCACCTGTTTCCAAGCGATGCCAAGTTTCAAAAGTTATGAGTTGATTTCTCAATTAGCTTGGCGATTTGCATTTTCCTAGTGTTATCGGAGTAATGCTGGCCCTTGGAAAGTGGAAACTGATTTTCCACCAATGTTGCGATTAAAAACTTTCCCGGTGTTGTCGGGGCAACGCCGGTACTTAGAAAGATTGATAGTCTCTCAGTGTTACTGGGGTAACACCGATAACTAGAAAATCGTGGAGTTTCCCAGCGTTGCCAGAGGTAGCACTTATACTTTGGAAGTTGGGATCGATTTTCCCATCGATTCGACGGTTTGAGTTGATTTTTCCATCGACACGACAATTTTGGGAATCCATACTTCTTATTCAGAGATTGAGAATCATCTTTCCGGTCGTGTGGCTTATTTGGTGGCACACAGGGGTATTTCTTACAAGAATGCGATTCATTGATTCAAGAAGTGTCGTGCGGCTTTTTGTGTGGCGCATAGGGAGATGGACCTTCCCAACATTGCCAAAGCAATGCCAGTTCTCAAAAGGTGTGGATCGATATTCCCCGTCGATCCAGTGGTTTGAGTCGATTTTCCCTGTCGACTCTATAGTTTCTAGCCTTTTCGACGTGTCGGAGCAACGCCATTTCTCAGAAGGTTTGGATTGATTTTCCCTATCGATCCGGCGGTTGTCGATTTTCCCCGTCGACTGGGCAGTTTTGAACCTTCCCGACATTGTCGGAGCAACGTCGGTTCTCAGAAGGTTTGGATTGATTTTCCCTGTCGTTCTGGCAGTTTGATTCGAAATTTCCCATTGACTCAGTGGTTTGCTTACAGGAACGCGGTTCTATTGGTTCAATATGCTAAATTCATTAATAAAATGAAAGGAAAAGGCAAGTCCTGCCTATTTACAATACTCACAGTGTCCCTGGATGGCTTATTTGAAAAAATAGGAAATATATAGATAAATATCAAATGTAGTAGTGCCACAGCGAGTCGCTTTTCCAAGCATGTTGAGTCAAAATTTCATCGACACTTGCTAACTTGAATGTTCCATCTCCAAGTTCTTGGTCGATCACATAGGGTCCTTCCCAGTTCGGGCCAAGTGCTCCTATATCCGGGAAGATCCATTTTAAAACAAGATCTCCTACTTCGAAGGTACAGTTGTGAACCTTGACGTTAAATTATCATGCCACTCTCTTCTGTTATGCAAGCGATCCTCGGTTCAGCTTCCTCTTGCTTCTCATCAATCTGGTCAAGTGACTCGAGTAGTAGCTGCTCATTCTCTCTTTGGTTGTAGTATCTTCTAGAATAAAAGGGGAATTCCAGTTCCACTAGTACTATAGCTTCTGAACCATATGCCCAAGCGAACAGTGAGTCTCCGATCGTAGATTTGTGTGTCGTTCTGTAAGCCCATAGTGCAAGCGGAAGCTCATCAATCCAATTTCCTTTAGCTTTCATCAGCCTCTTTTTTGTGGTGGATTTAATGATTTTGTTCATTGTCTCCACTTGCCCGTTTACCTATGGATGCGCTATCGCAGAAAAGCTCTTCTCGATCCAGTAAAGTTCGCAAAAGTCCTTAAACTCAGCGCTCTCAAATTGAGTTCTATTGTCTATGATGATTTTCTATGGTACTCCAAACCTGCAAATAATATTCTTCGTTACAAAGTTAATCGCTTTTTCAATAGTAATCGTGCCAAGCGATTCTGCTTTAGCCCATTTTGTAAAGTAATCAATTGCAGCGATAATGTATTTGGCTCCTCCTTTTGCTATTGGTAGTACACTAATTAAATTGATTCCCAGACCGCAAATGGCCATGGGCTAACCGTTTGCGTAAGTTTTAAAGACGGAGCTCGCGAGATCTTCACAAATCTCTGGCATCGATCACACCACCTATTGTAGTATGTTGCATCTTGGTTTATTGTCGGCCAGAAATATCCATAGCGGAGTCTTTTTTGCCAGTGTTGTCCCCTGGTGTGGTCACCGCAGCTGCCTTCATGGATCTCCATGAGGATCTTCATAGCTTCATCTTTTGTTACACACCTAAGTAAGGGAGTGGAGAATCCTCTCTAGTACATCACTCCCCTGCATTACCAATCGTGGTGCCTTTTGGAGGAGCTTCTTTCGTTTATTCCAGTCTTTGGGAAGTCTTCCTCTGAGTAAGTAGTCCTTGATTGGTGTCATGCATGATTCTTCCTCTTCTATGGTCTCTAGAACCTAATCGCTATCCATCTGATCTATTCTAGTGGTCGATAATACTTCTGCTGCAAGCAGTCCCAATGATTGTGCGTATCCAGAACTAGCCAGTTTGGCTAAATAGTCGACCTTCGTATCCTACTCTCTAGGAATATGATTTATTGTGTAATGTTCAATGTCATTGAGCAATTCTCTACTTTCGACAGGTAAGGGGCGAGATTTGGTCCTTCAGCTTGATATTCCCTCTTCACCAGACGGACAATTAATTGGGAGTTGCTGTAGATATGTAGAGCTTTTATTCCCACTTCTTTTACAATCTTTAATCATGCTATTAATGCCTCGTATTCCGCCTCATTACTAGTAGCAGGAAATTCCAGTCTCGGAGCGTAATAAATCTACTATCCTTTGGGAGTTTCAAGCATAACTTCCTCTCCTGAGAAAAATACATTTGATGCACCACTGATAAAAAAACTTCCATTACGATGCTACGACCATAGTATCCTCCTCCTCGTCATCCCAAAACATGAATCCAACGATGAAGTCAGCCAACGCATGTCCATTGATTGCCCTTCGAGGATTATACGTTACATCGTATTAGCTTAACTTGATGTTTTATTTCAGAAGTCGTCCTGAAGTCTTGGAATGGTAGAGTACCTGTTTCAAGGGTTGATCCTTCAACACCTAGATTGGGTGAGATTAGAATTACGGCCCAGTTTCCTTAGTGCTATCAGCAAGCAGTATGCCAGCATCCCTAGCTTCGGGTAGTTTCGTTCAGCTTCCGTGAACCACTTGCTAATGTAGTATACGGGTCGTTGAATCCTTGCTTCCTCACGCACAAGTGCCATGCTTAATGCATGGGCAGACACTGCCAAGTAAATGAACAGATCTTCTCCATCTGTCAGTTTGGACAGTACCGACGATGTCTACGTGAGTCGCGGTATTTCTTCAAAAGCGGTTTAGCAATCCTGACTCCTTTCAAAGTTTTTCTTACTCTTCTTCAATGCATCGAAGAACGGTATGCACTTATACGTTGCTTTGGACATGAAGTGGATTAATGCTGCGATCTTTCCATTTAAACTTTGCAACTCCTTTTTTGCAGTTGGGGCTTTAACATTCTGTAATGAAACAATCTGCTCTGGATTGACCTCAATGGCCCATGCGTTCACTACTAATCTAAGAAATTTTCCTGAAGCAATACTGAATGAACACTTCAGTGGGTTCGGTTTCATTCCATATTTATGAATGATCTCAAACATCTCCGAGAGATCAACCAAATGATTTTTAGACACTTGTGATTTCACTAGCATGTTATTTACATACACTTCCATTATTTGTCCAATCTGGATTTTGAACATCGTGTTTACCAATCTTTGATAAGTAGCTTCGATATTTTTCAAGGCAAATGGCATTACACAGTAGCAGTACAGCCCCAAGTCTGTGATGAAGCTGGTGTACTCCTGATTAGGCTCATGCATCATAATCTGGTTGTAACCTGAGTAGGCATCCATAAATGAGAGCAGTTCCTGCCTTGTGGTTCCATCAACAAGTTGGTCGATTCTAGGTAGTAGAAAGCTATCCATCGATTAAGCCTTATTCAATTTTGATTAGTCGATGCAAGTTTGCCACTTTCCGTTCGATTTTCAGACCAACATAGGATTTGACACCCACTCAGGATATGTTGCATCGTGGATGAAACTATTGGCCAATAACTTATCTGCTTCCTCCTCTAATGCAGCGGATCACCTCGGACCTAGACTGTGTCTCTTTTGCCTCACCGGTGTGAACTTGGGATCAATATTAAGTGTGTGACACACTATCTCTAGCGATATCATGCACATATCAGAATGAGTCCAAGCAAACACATCTAGATTGGCACGAAGAAATTTTTTCAATTCATTTTACATTTTGATTCTCAACTGCGAACCTATTTTCAAGACCCGGGTTGGGTCGCCCATATTGATAGGGACAACCACCGTAAACTCCGCCGGTGCTACCCATGCCTCCCCGGTACTCTTCTTTCTAGGATATATAGCCTTATTGAAACGACTATGGTCCCTAAGCCAGTGGTGGTTGTGTAATTGCTATGCTTGCAGTTCATGAATGTGGAGAATCATCCCCACAGTCTTCCCTTTTTCACGGCACTTTGATTCATGTAATTTAGCAACATAACATTCTCTTATAGCGCTTTGGTCTCCCCTTATCACATCTATCCCATTTTCCATCAGGAATTTCTTTGTGAAACGCCATGGGGATAAAGCGATTCTGAAGTTAGTGAGGGAAGATCAGCCCAAGTAAGCATTGTAAGAAGAATACTCATCAACGATCACAATTGTCTGGATAAGGATCACTCTCCATTCTCCTTCTCCCAATTCTACAAGTAGATCGATCATCCCAACCGGTTGCTTAGGTTCACCTATAAATCCCTGAATCTTCATTCGGTAGGAGGTCACATCCTTCATGCTGATTTTCATTTGGTCGAACGTCTTTTAGAATAGAATGCTGATTGAACTCTCACTGTCAACCAAAACTCTATGTACAACTACTGGACTGAGCCCAACCATTATTGCCATTAGGCCAAGAGTTGGCGCTTCAATGCCTTCAGTGTCCCGCTTTCAGAACACAATGTCATCAGTAATCATTCTTTGTTGTTTAGCTGAAGCCCAGTCTTCGACGGCATAGCAACTCTCCTGAGGGGCATGCTTTAGAGAATTGGCATATCATTCCATTTCATCCCAGCTCCTCTACATTGGATGAGGTCCTCCAGTGATGATGTTTATAACTAACCTTTGCTCCGTTCGTTTGGGCCCTTCTCCACTAGGTCCAGATGGATTTCCTTGGCGTTCAGTACTTGTGGTCCGGCAGGTTGATCAGATTTTTGTGGTTTCTTCATGTACTACTGGAGCCTATTGTTCCTTATCAATTCCTCAATCAAGTCTTTCAAATGCCGACACTCATTTGTGTTATGCCTGTGAGTCTCATGGAAGTGGAAAAATTTCCTCGATTACTTTTGCTGTTTGGATGCTTCCCTCTTGGATGGTTTGTTGTATCACTCAGTTCCCTAAGTAGCAAGGTAGATATTTTCCAAGCTATCATTAAATGTGTATAACCTTCAGGCCTTAGATTCCTTAGACGTTTTCCATTCACGTCACGCCTATCGGAATTCTTGTTCTCCTTTTTTTGATTTGCATTCTTTCCTAAACTTCCTATGGCTGTTGTAGAACTGTTTCCATTCTAATTAACTACAACATTACTCTGGATCACTTCTTTTGGTTTCTCATCGATGGTTCTGCCTTCAATCATACTTGCTTCTTCCAGCTTTTGAAAGTGGTTTGCCTTTCGGTGAAATCCTTCCATAGTAGTTGGTTGCTTCATTTTAGTCCATTTACCAAAATCCGTATCTGGATGAATAACACGGAACAAAGCCATAAATACCATGTCGTCCTTTGGATTGCTCACCTCAATAACCATGACATTAAATCGATTCAAGAAAGCTTTCAATGATTCATTGTGTCCTTGGGAAAAGCCAGATAAGGACATCACATCTTTTGGTCATGTAGTGTGAAGTTTAAACTGTTCCAAAAACTTTCTTGCAAACTCATCAAAAATGGATATAGACTTCGGTGCGAGTCTCGTAAACCACATGGAAGCAATTCCTTCCAAGAAGATAGGGAAACACCTACAACAAACGACATCTATAGCTCTATCTCCATCCATATATCATTTGTATTTAAACAAGTGTTGTATAGAGTATGTTGTTCCATTGTACGATGACATAACTGGCATGGTGAATCTTCATGGGTACTCTTCTCTTAAAACATTCATGGTAATGGGGTTCGGCTTGGTGCAGAGCCCCAGTCTTCATGTTTCCTACTCCTACTTTCTTCCATCAATCGTTTGACCATGTCAGCGATGTATTCTTCACCGGCACAATTTTCTACAAGTCGACTATCAAGGGCTACACCAAGTGTTTGACTCTGCAAATGATCTTGGGTTATTAACTAAATCCTGGGTTCTTTATTCTCTGGGAGAACCACTCCTGCAGCATTTCATTGGTGTGCAGTCGGTCTTGCTTTGGCAGTCTGAGCTTAGTTCCAACGTTTCATTCGTTAACACCAATATTCAATTCTAAGTCTCTACCATCAAGCTGCATATCATCTTTGGAGTCTGAAATGAGCACGGCGTCTCCTTCCCAAGGAGCATTCACCCTAAAGTTTGTGTCGGCCCCAAGTTGTTTTAGCTCGGTACTATCCTATCTCCTTTCAAGGAGAACCTCCCACTTCCTCCTGCAACGTCCCTCGTAACTCCGGTAGTTGCTTCCTTCTACCTTTGCTTTCCATCCCTCTAGTTTAGACATGAAATGGAGGAATTTTCTTGTTCTATTGTAGAAGAAGTTTCCCTTCTTATTCTTCTTGTTGTTGGCAGTGGAAAAGTTAGCCACACATCCTCTTATTCATGAGAGCTTTCTGACTATTAGTAAATTTTTGGTTAAGATCGTTGATAATCTGCTTAAGCTCTTCTTTAGTAACAACTTCTTCTTGAGTAGAAAATCCGAGTAGTGGATTTCCATTGTTTACTTTATTTGATGGGTATTCGCTTCATCACCATCAACTGTTGCTCCTGTAGATCTTCCAGACACAGAATTTTCTTTTCTTGGAGCCATTGGAATAGCAAATCTTCAATTTACCCAAACTAACTTTTCGGATCTAACTTCTGGATATTATGCATTCCGAAATAGAGAACTAAATTAAAGCCTAGGTTCAGTTCTTAGTGGAAGCACCAAAATGTTGACACCAAAAATGGATCAACACCTAAGAATAGATTGTAAGGAACCTATAAGACTAGGTCTAGTTGATAATAGTTGAAATAAAAGGAAAATAACAGAAATAAAGTAGAAAAACACAAGATTTTATAGTGGTTTGACAATCTATTATCTACGTCCACTTTATAGCCTTATTTGTTATAGATCTAATGGATTTTGTTTGAGATTTGAAAGAGAATCAGTCACAAGTACATGGGTTAGACAGATTCTAAGTTCTAGAATTGCCCAAAGTAGCTACCTTGGTGACTATTTTGTGGAGATTAAAGATAAAGAAGAGGCAGAGCTTCCGTGTAGTGATGATAGAAACCAGATCCTATTTGGTTGCTCTATGGTTTGTATTTATAGGGAAAACAATTGTATTGGGCCAGAAGTTTAGCTGGAGCAAAGTCCAAATGTCAGCCCAGAGTTGTATAAGAAGACTCGAAATCATCCGAGTCAAATAAATGTTCTGTACCGAGTCATTTGGCTCGGTACCGAGTCATTTGGTTCGGTACCGAGTCATTACCTTGGAAATGACTCCGTCCCTTTTCTATCTTCTTCCTATCTTCGAGTAGATATGTTTCATTCCTTTTTTCTAGTAATTTGGTTGACTTTGGTAATGGTTCCTTCATCACTTGGATTGCATTGCTATTTGAGTTGTCCTCTCTTCAAACTTGATGATAGATCGTCAAAATCTTATGAAAACACTTGGGCACACTCTGGAAAAGTAGAAAATAGGTCATATGAAGTTGGTGAGTTGTGTCGAGGTGAAAAAATGAGTCGGCACCGAGTTGTTTTGAGTCGATGTCTAGTGATTTTCTTAAGCAATCTCGGGGTGAAACTTAAAGGATCTCTCCTTTGCCTCTTCTAAGCATGTCTGCCAAATTTAAAATCTTTTCATCTTCGTCACTATGTAATAGTATATATGAAGTTAAAGTTTTTGAAACAATTTATGCAATTTAATATTCATATATACAATCAATTAAATTAATATATATTAGTGAAAACACTATACTGAAAAAGTTGTTTCTCACATGGAATCATGGATTTGATTGAAATTTAACTCATTGATGGATCAACATTGTATTAATTATAACAAAATTGGTAAATTCTAGATACATTCATTTAAAAACTATACTTTAGATTTTTGTATCATTTGGTTTTGTTTTTCTATACAACGTACTGTTAACAAGAAAACTTGTCAACACCTCAAAGTGGAGTTTGAAGTAATAGTGATCCCTTCATATCCTCCTTTTGAATAAATGAAGGTAGCTTACACTCTTCACGTTGGTAAATATGGTTGAAAAACTTCCTTTTATGCCTTTCGATTCAGTCGAAAGGATAATCTCGCTTTTAAAACACCTTCTAAATTTGATTAGGCTATAACTCTGTCGAAACAACCTTTCGAAGTAGTTGAAGTGCCTTAAGGCTAGGACTTGATGGTATTGGAAACATGTTGGATTAAGTAGGTTTCGACCTCGTCGAAAGGGATTGTTCCAAATATATTGTGGACTTAGGTAAAAAATCAAAAGATATGTGTGTGATAAGGGTTTTTACTTAGTCAAAAGGCATCTTTCCGACTAGATCAACATCTGGTAGACACAACAACATGAAGTAAAAATCTCAGGACAGCTATATAACCAAAACTTTCATAATCTCTATTTTTATTGAAATGGTATGTACAAACTGGCCAAATCCCCAATTAGGTTTTGAAATTAGGATTTACATACTTTTAGAAGATACAAGAGAGAAATCAAAGAAATCAGATCCCTTAAACCAGACCCCTAGGGTCTTATTTATAGGCGTGGGGTGGCACCTTTTGACCTAATGCTTTCAACATGGTCGAAAGGTCAACTTTTCTACTTTTGTACGCTTCCCTTGAATCTTAGCTTTCGACCCAGTCGAGAGGAATATATGGCCAAGTTTCTGCTGCCGCTGAAGACTGGGCTTCCTTTTATTTTACTTTACTCCTTTCGACTTCGTCAGTGGGTACTTTGCTTGATCGCTTCTAGCTTCGTCGAAAGGTATTACTTGATCCCTTTCGAATATATCGAAAGGTGCATTGATGCGCTTTCCACTTAGCTGCTTATGTGCTATATAACTTAGCGTGAATGTTGACCTTCGAAGTTGTCGAAACATGTGTTTTTGTGGTTTTCAAATGAGTCGAAACACTGTTGAGGAATTAGTTGCAGGCGACACCATTCGAAAGCGCTCCATCTGACTGATGCGGAACCTCATGTTTCTGTATGCTGGAGGACGTTGCATTAAACTTGTATAATTCTCCCTTAATTGATGAGGATGGCTTTAACCGATCCGAAAGGCTAGTACATATTGGAACTGGACTAGCCCACAACGGAAGTTATGGGTGAATTTCAAATTTTTTACCCTATTGGATCTTTTATTGGGCCAGTGAAGTCTAACTGAATTAGAACATTTCTAAATTTTATTTAAATAAAATCATTTATTTTATTTAAATTCAAATATATTAAGATATGAAATTAATTTTATTTGATTTAGTTTATACATAAATGTATCATATACATATATGTGTGAGTGCATGTGTAGCATAATAATCCATGAAAGGTATAATATGCCTATATGTAGATGTTGGGATTTACATCGCAACAGACATATTAGCTCATTTTGTATGTCATGTTTGTTTTCCAAATATGTGCATGTATATGTGTTACAAAATACACACACACATATGTATGTACAAATATATTATATATAATATATGAACATAAAACATTTATAGATATATATATATATATATATAGAAACATAGAGAACAATTATTAAAAATTATTTATAATTTAAAATTAACTTAGTTTTGTAAACATAATAATTTTAGTATTTTAATTTGTATATATATTATGAACAAAATAATGTTTTCATCCATAAATAATTAACATAAAATAATCTATTGATGAAAATTCAAATTTTAAAATTTTTGAAAATCTAGGATCATAAAATAGAGCTTAGAAAAAATCTGAAGATTTTTCAAAGTTGAAATATTATTTTTAAAAAACAAATACATTTATTTCGGCAATAATTATTTAATATACAATAATATATTATTAAAAATTCAAATTTTAAAATTTTAGAAATTCTAGGATCATAAATGAAAGGTTATGAAAAATTTTGAAGAATTTTTCAATTAAATTATTATTTTTAATAAATCATAAATAGTTTTTCCAAAATAATATTAATTATTAAAAATAATAAAATTTATTGAAAAATCCCTAAATTTTTTCTATATGTTTCTAAAATGATATAATATTTAAAAAATATTATATTGAATTTTTAATGTAATAATTATTTTATATATAATAAACAATTCAAAAATTCAATAAATGTTAATTTAAAAATATGAGTATATGTATGATAATTAATTTTCGAATTTGTAAATTCATATTAAATATAAATAAGTGTTTTAAATTTTTGAAATCATATATATATCTTATATATGCATATATGCTATTTTGAGAGAGAAATATACACTAATATATATATATATATATATGAATTTATTAATAAATATATATAAAACAATTATTAATGACAAAAAACGATTTTGTATAATAAACAACATTTGTCTATACATAAATCAAATAGTATAATAAACAAATTATGCACATAACCAAACTGATTTGTGACAACCACATCTACTTACAAAATCTCACCTAAATAAACATATAGTAGCAATATATTTAAATAGATATGAAATTTCTCATTATAGGATCATAGAATATAATTTAATTACTATAATATGAATTAAAATTACCAATTTAATTATGCTTTTTGAATCCACATTGAAGCAATGACTTCCCTTTCTTTTACTGTTCTTGATTCGTCAGATTACAAGTCCGGAATCACCAACCTCTAACTATCAAATAGTATTATTTTAAATTGAAATATATTTGAGAATTTTGGAGTAATTGAGAGCTGTATTTTAACGAGCAATGTAGAAGGTAACGGCAGCCAAAAAGGTTAGTAATTTTTTTAGAGATATGTATATATATAGGGTTGTATTAAAGAGAAACGAGGAAAACCTTTTTACCCATTCTCACTTTATCTCAACCCATTATCTCCAAGCTAATTTCCTATGTTTTAGCTACCCCTATACCTTCTTGAAACTGAAATTTTGCAGTCCTAATGATGGGCCTTAAATCTATCTAAGCCCAAGCCAAAATACTATGCAATTAAATCTAATTTAATTGCTTATCGATATTGTTTATCGATCGATATATTTATAACTGTTATAAATATATATAACATTATTTCTCAATCCATATTCAAATTTTGTAATTAATATTTCATAAATATTAATTAATTTATAACAATTATAAACTGATTAAATCAGTCGGCCTTAAGGGAATTCATCATTTCAGTTGTGTAACTCTTGGGTGTAAATTTGGTCAGCGATTAACATCGAACTATTCTAATGTTAATGTTCACACGTCACTTAGCATGTGGTGTGGTATTATGGCCAAATTTATCGCTTACTCAGTTTCGGTAAAATCCAATTTTAGTTTAATAAGCGTTACCTGGTTGTGACATTTGTTTACACCAATTCTCTTCGTTAAAACTATATCACTTTGGACTTATGGAATTTGGTAATGGTCAAAATTCCAACCTCATCCACATTCAACTTTATAGTCTAAATACAAAGTCCTTGGTTCGATAATAACAATTATTATTAACCGAAATTCTCTGGCCAGATACTTTGACTTTGAGTTGACTTGAGTTGACTATGATACTAACCGCATATAACTTAGGAGACGAATCCTCTCTTGAATAGTGCTTCACTTCCAATACTTCCACTCGAACCAATTATAGTCACTCGATGGACGCCATGCCATGATTTGGCTATAATCAAAGCGAAGCTTTCATATTGAAGATCCACAGTATTCTCAAGTCGAGAGAACTGTGTAAATTAGTCACATCGATATTTTCTGTTTGACCTTAGTTATATTAACCAACAGAAAACTATCAAGTGAGTCATTCCATAGTTATCCAATAACTATTAGTACGTAACCCCTTGGTGCCCTCAGTAGTCATGAGTAATACACTGCCCAACATTTAGAGAGCATTACGTACTCCAGTCTCAACGGATACATCGATATCCAGTCTCGATGCATCTTGACTAGGAACATTTAAAATGGTATGTTTGTTTCATTGTGATAAATTACTCATGGTTACAACACTTTGTAACAACTATCACAAAATATACCATTTATGGATTTTTCTATTAAATGTACTTTTAATTAAGTTAATTAATTAATATAATCACATTATATCAAGTATATAATAGGAAGAAAATACCTTTTATTTCGAACAAGATTGGTCAACGAGCTAGATATATGTAACAAATTACGTAATTTCTCCTTGGGCATACCCCTAACTCTATCAATCTCCCACTTGCACTTGGGGTCAATTATGAAATCTAATTCCAACTTCTCCAATCAATTTTCTCAAAACCAATTAGGTCAGTTCCTTAGTGAATGGGTATGCTTGTTAGTTCTTAAGATGATGGTTTTGATGACAACAACCTTAGGACTTGTTATAAAATATAAATACTAACGTTATGGTATAGATATAAGTATGCATATGCAGAATATAAACATGCAGGTACCAAGAATGAAGACTGTACGGTATAGAGATACAAGACTGTTGAATTTAAAGATTGGATATATCAAGATTGAAGACTCATGAGTATCAAGAAATCGAGTTATCAAGAGTTCAAGATTTCAAATAGTACAAGATAATGTAGTCAGTCTAGAATTATGTTAAAACTTCTTGAAAGCACTTACATCTTTATTCGAAATTTATTCGTGGAATGGAATCCCCTTTAAGCCTGTTAAAGGGATGGAACCCTAGTGGGATGGAACCCACGACAATATCTAGTGGAACATATAGTGGTCCTATTTTGATATCCACTAATTTTATAAAAATGTTTTTCAAAAATATATCTCTTGTTTTTAAAAAAAATTTCAAAACTTTCTTTTCAAAAAGACATCTCTCTTGTTTGAAATATTTTAGCCTCAAAACTATTTTTATCATTTTTAATATTCTGATTTCAAAATTGTCCTTGTTTTTAAACCATCTCTTGTTTTAAATATTTAGCTTTAAAATATTTATATACTCAGATTTTAAATCACTTTATAGATTAAGATTATATATATTATAAATTATTTTCTAAACTCTTTTATATGTTTAAACTATATTCAAATATATTTACAAAGTATAGAAATTGTTTTGACAAATTATAGAAACCAATTTTAATAAGAAAATCAAAACATCAATTTTTGCCTTGAGCATGTCGACATACCTCAACCCCCCATGTCGACATGGTGTCCGTTATTTTCAAATTTCAAATTTTCAAAAGAAGTGTCTATTCATCGTATCCTTTCACGAATAGATATGGCTATTGCTCTACTATAAATACCAGTAAGTTCTAAACGAATTTTAACTAGATTTTCATTTATTTTCTCTCCTCCTCATCTTCCACATTTATTCTAAAGAATCCTAAACTATACTTTACTGAAATACCAAGTGAATCAAACTTGATTATCTCTTGTTTGATTCTCTGCCACTCTCTACATAAGATCTCAGTGCTATTTAGAGTTATAGGATCTTTTGTAAATCAAACTGTTGAGTAAAAGGTGCGATTGATCCTTGAAATCAATTGGGTGTGATTGTACCCCCGGAAATCAATTAGGTGATCCTGTAGCCTGGTTAAATCAAGAGAGTTGCCTTGAACTCGAATACAGGAGGGTGTATCTCGTAGCCTTGAAACCGAGGGTGTAATCTGGGAGATTATTTTTTGAAAAGAAATCCGTACGATTGTACGGGACTGGATGTAGGGTAACTCTGAACCAGTATAAAATCCTGGTGTGTTCTTTCCTTTACTGCTTTTATTTAGTATTTGCATCTGTGTCTGATTCTGTGATTATATCTGTGTTTGTGAATTGCATTTGTTGGTGTTTGAATTGAACAAATTTCAAAAAGATTTAATAATACATAAAACACTATTCACCCCCCCTCTATTGTTATTCCAGCCTTAAGATCCGTAATCCGCAGTTCTCACAATGCTATTATGTTTTAATTATCTACTTTATCGATTAACTCTCTCTAACACTGATAAACTGCTTTTATCATGTAGAACGATTTGAAGTATGTCTTTCAAGTTCTAGTGAGCTTTAAGTTCTATCATGACCAATTTTATGACATTGTTATCTTATAACAATATTTGGGATTCTCAACATTTGGAATCACCTTTGGCTCAATTATTAATTTGTGCATTTATATCTATATACATTGGTTTATTGTAGCGCTATTCAAGTTAATGTTCTCAACATTTCGTTGAATCGACCACATTAAGTGTCGGTCTGTCCTATTAAGTGTTTAGGAATCCCTATCGATGTCATAGCGTCCTATGTACCGACCAGAATTTATAAATACAAAACGAAACAGATTAACACAATATAAAAACCTTTTATAACACTAACAAATACGCTCTCTCATATATATACTCTCAATGACTCATTCTAGGGTATTACTACCCTATTTTTAAAGAGTCGGACCCCTCAAAGCTAAGGTTATCGCTAAACCAAAGCTTTGATACCAACTGTAACATCCCGCCTTTTTGTACGCTTTAAGCAGACATGCATGCCGACTCAAACCATACAGAAGGGCGGATTGTTATTGGGGTGAATAAGAAAAAGCAGAGAAAGAAAAAAACAAAACAGTATCTCGCAGCGGAATGACAAAATATAATAATCAAATAACAGTTCATGAAGCTGTATACAAAACATTTGATTATACTTATACAATATAGAATCAGAGTTACATAAACAGAGAATAAATATTCAAATGCAGGGGAACAGTATGAATGCAGTGGAATAATAGAATAAGTAATAATAGTACAAATCTTCGTCTTCGTCCTCCAGAAAAGGTCTTCAAATCCTGAAATGCTCAGGCTGACCCGAGCGAATTGAAAAGACAAAGCACTCGAGTTAGAACTAAAAGATCTTATGTAAGTTAAAATAACGGTAAATAAATATGAGTGTAAACGGCGTCAGAGATGTTTACGGGTTTTGACATCTCCTATCCAGTGTCTAACGTGAGTGCAGTAACTTAAAAGATGTTCGGGATTCACATCTCCTAAGGATCCGTTAAACTATCTACTATGTAGTACAATACGCTATTATAATATGTCTACAGTAAAGTAAAAGTATTAAAATAGCGTTAAGGCGTTACATTTTCCCCCTTAACACATTTTTATTTCCTATAGTCTATACAGTACCATAATCCTACCCGTACTGGGTGCCGTCAGAGGGCACTCCATAGGTATGGTACAAACCAAACTCGTAGAAGGCGCGCTAGGGTAGGTGACACGGCACAACTAGGCAATGCCAGGGTAGATATACCAATTACACTTCCGGACCGGTGGTAACGCATAGCAGCTACTACCGCCCACCCCGGAACACACTCCCGAATATAAAAAAATCGAGGGTGGCCACCAAATAAATCGCAAAGTCAGAATATAGTATCGATGGAATATGCCCGATCGGAGGAATGACCTCACTTAGCCCGTCAATTGCTCCTGTTTTAGCCACCTTAAGCTAACTCATGGGAGTCAGGTCCACGTATATACCTTATAGGATCGTCGCCACCATCCTACTTCATTCTGGAATCTCCAACGCGTACACAGTTGTCAAAGTGGTTTTCGGTATCGACAGAGAGTATGCCCATATCCGATCCCGGTCTCTTTAACAACCAATCGCTTATTACACACCGGATGGTTCTTTTACATTTCCAAAATCATTTCGTAATTGATATCAAAATATCATATTCAATTCAAATTATATCATTTTTGAAATCATTACTTACTTCCGAAATCATATTCACCTTTGAAATCATAGTTCGAAATTATATTTCCTTTCAAAAGTCATATTTCCAAAATAGGTTAAACTCACATTTCAAAATTATCATATTAAACCAAATATGTTATTTAGATCCCAACTTAGGTTATAATTTCGTTTAACCACATTCACTTTAAAAATTGAGAATTTGAATATAACCCACCCATTTTACTTAGTTTGGAATTTAGAAGAAAATAGTTTTAAATAGTTATAAATAATTAATTTAGATTTAAAATAGATTAAATATAATTAAAATAGATTAAATAGCTTTAAAATAGATTAATTAGATTTAAAATAAGTCAAATGGTTTAATTAGTTTGAATAAATTATATGGTTTAAAATAGGTTAAAATGATTTAATATAATTAATACAGGTTAAAGTAGTTTAATACTTTGAAATCTTAATAATTAGAAATTTTGAAATAATATATTTTTTAAAACAGTTTATATTAAAACATGAATTTGGAATTAATATCAAATTAAACTATTCATTTCATTCCAACACATTTTGACCATTACAATGTCCCAAAACCCAATTTCAAATTTTCCGATTCAAAATTCTAAATAAATATTAAATTCAATATCGCTTAAATCCATGTTAAAACATCGATTTAATTGCTCCAATTTCAATATATTTCAAAGTTATACTTCAACGATTTTTAACAACTCAATTTCGATAAACTTCACTTATATTTCAAATTCACTATAAAAGTTCAATTTTATTCCTTCAACAAATCTTTCAAAACAATTCGATTTTAATATAAAACTCGAAGTTCGATAAAAATTCGATTTTTACAACCCAAATTTTATTTCAAAATATCATTTAACTCAATGTAAAATTTAAGGGTTCAAAATCATTTAAATTTAACCAATCCGGTGTCCGTATATAATTCTCTACCCTAGGGTTAAGTGATACAGATATTTATCATTTCAATCCGCAATTTACAATGTTACGGTTATATATCATTTCAAACCGCAATCTCGAATTAATAATAAAATCCATAAATCGCTCGAGTCTATCATTTCAACCCATAACGATTTTTCCTTAATCTATTGATCATTCGGGTATGTATCATTTCAACCCATAGTGAACTTGCAGTTTATAACGATATAAAATAAAACATCCATTCATCCAATAACAACAATCAACATCCAATACAAACATCATCCAAATCAATCAATAAATATCAATATAGAACTGATAATCAATAACAGGTATTTAACTGGCAATTTATATTCAATAATAAATTAAATAACGATTTAATTTAAATAAACTAAAATTAACTGAGATGATGATTTAAAGTATACCAAACAGTCATAAATAAATTTCTAATCACATCAAAAATTAATTTAACAAACATAAGAAATTTTAGAAGTTGTGAGTGGGTTAAAACACTCACCTTTGAATTTAAATTGAATTTAAATCCAATTTAAACCCAAAATTTGAACAGTCTCAGAATTCGTCCAAACCAACGTCCAAATGTCCAGAATATTGATACAATCGCATTGGATCAAACCGTGCCCAAATCCAAGTTCGTATGCAAAAGTTACACGAATTAGAACGATTGAATTCAGAATTTAAATAAATAAAATAAAAAGAAAAACTACCCGAAAAAAGCTGCCACATCGTCATCCCTACCCTAGCAAATAAACGCGCTTGACCTGATACCCATGCGCATGTGCTTACGCACGCTCGAACGAAGCCAGCCATCACCCTAGTTTGCCGTCGCACGCGACCTAAGGTGCGCCACCACGCTCCGCCGACCGCCCCCTACCAGCACGCGCCTCCGGCCAAAGCTCCTTTTACGCGACGCGTAAACAAACCCAGCCGCCGCCTATATATGCTCCAAACCCTAATCGAATATTTTAGCACAATATAACCGTCAAATCATTGAACGAACCATGCCGATGCAATCCCCTCGGTCCTCTCTACAAAACCCCTAAATCAATTCGACGATCCGATGAAATCGATCAACGCGTGATGAATGGCCGCAGATTGTTCTTCCATTTCTGGACAACCAGTGGTTCAAATTGGAAAACGAATTTTAGATCTGAGATGCGCTCGTCGAGAGCTTCAAATCGATATATAATTCGATATAGTTTGAGGAGTTTGATTTTCAATTTGATTTTTGATTTGGATTTGAAATTTGGGAATTAGGGTTTTGTCTACCATTGGAATGAGGAGTTGAGAAATAAATATACTTACAGACAAATGAGAATAGAAACAACCTAGGGTTTATAACGAGCTATTTATAGATGGATCAGAAATAGAACAAATGGATTAGATCTATTTGGGTTTGAACGATAAACGACCTAAAAAGCCCATTTCGACTCCGGGACGAAAATGGGTCAACCCATATATCAAAATAGATGTTGTCGATATTTTAAAACTCAATGGCACAGGTTTCAAGTCCAAATTCGATCGTATGAAGAAATTATGATAAAATTGGCTTATTTCAAATTGATTTCGATTAAATTGATTTCTAGGTGTTTCGAGCCCGTACGACCAAACGACAAGTCCGATCGTTACGAAACTTGAAATCCTACAATAATTTACTGTTACGGATCTGATGAAACTGGTTTCATCGAAATCCGAGTCAGTGGCCAAAATGGCTATTTTCACATTATTAAATAAATTAATAATTAAATTAATTAAATCACTTTTTAGTTTAAATTTTAAAAATTTACAACTTCTATCATTTTTTTTCTTAATAACTTACACTAATTTAACCAAATTTAGATGTCAATTTAAAGTTGATTAATCCATCAATTTCAGTGTTTAATTTCAATTTCATTAAATACAGAAATTATAAATTAAATTCTCAATAATTTTATTTAATTCCCCTTTCATCCTATTATTCAATCCATTATTATCAAATGGATGAAATTATCATTGTTTCATGATCTATTACATTAATATTCTCAAATTCATCTAAATTTCCATTAACGTAATATATTTAAATATTTAATTTCCTTTATTTGCAATTAATCCAATTACTGTAATTTAAATTCAAATAAATTAATAACTCTTGATTTCCATTCTTATTATTCTCGATTATCATATCATGAATAAAATTAGCATTATTTCCAAATATTAACTTAATTTACATTAACATAATATTTAATTACATTTATGGAAATTGATTTCCAATTTAAATTAACAAGCTAAATAAATAGGTAATATACAATAATTGTTACCATTAACTTTTAATTACACTTATAAGTTATTATTAACAAACAAATGTTACAATTGCTTACATAACACTATTTTTATCCAATTATCATTAACTATATACTAATTCATAAATTAGTTCAATATCTACACTAGTTTCCTTATATTCAATTTATAGCCAAGTATAACATTTAAATTATTTTCATTAATTGGCATTTCATTCAATTCATTAATTATTAACTTTAATTAACCCTGTTACGTTTCATCTTAGTTATTATTTCATTTTTAATTTACAAAATTTTATTTCTTTCAATATTAAATCACAAAATCTTATTTAATTAACCATTTTAATTATCGAAAATTTATGGGTTGTTACATCGTCGTTGTCAATTTACCACTTGAAGAATTGATTCCAATACACTTTTAGAAAGAAAGGATAAGCCTTTTGAAACAGTTGGAACCCTTCGAAAGCATGAAGAAAGTCCTACATGAAGCCCAAGAGTCCTTTCGCTAAGACCCAGTTGTCACTCTCTATTCCTTTTGAAGCAAAGTGAAAGCTCAACTCATTTCTCACTTGCAACAGTATAGTAACACGAAGAAAAGAGCACTTCTACCACCCTTTTGATGGAGTCGAAAGCAACTTAGTAAGAAGCAAAGTAAAAGAGGCGTTCGAGCTTAAACAACCACGGGAAGTTATTAAAAAAACCCTTTCGACTTGGTCAAAAGGTCAGATATGGGAAGACGGAGGCATAAAACTGAACAAGAAAAGTCAAGAGAGAAGCCCTTCGATCGCATTAAAAGAAAACATGCAGAAGGCCTTTCAACCATGTCGAAAGGATACACACGGAAGGTTAAAAGAAAAGCCTTTCAACAGTATCGAAAGAAGGCGCGTAGAAAACTGAAGGAAGGCCTTTCGACCATGTCGAAAGGATGCAGGCGGAAGATTGAAGGAAGACCTTTCGACTGAATCGAAAGGATGGGCGCGAAGGGGGGCTGACCTGCATCTATAAATACGACCCTAGGAGTCCGATTTTGGGGACCGGATCTTGGAACCCAAAACTCATTCTCCTATTTCTTAGCAAAAATACATCTTTGTAACCCTAAATTGATATGGGGAAAAGCTTTCTTACTTGTAACTCAATTTTGATGAATGTTAAAAGAGTAAGCACATGGATTCAATAGAGATTTTGATCATGAGGGAGATCATTTTGATCATTAGCTTGTCTAATGATCAATTGCACATGATGCTAGCCTATCTTCTTAATTCCTTTTTGTCTTATGCGATGCCGTGGGATCAACTTGGATAATATTCATACGAATCACATTATCATCGGGTTCAATGATACTTAATGATAAATAAAGATGATAATGATGATTCAATTCTAATAAAATTCATAAAACTTATGTTATCCAAGATGATTTTCCATTGCACATATTAAATAGAACTTGCGTATTATACATTAGATCTACTTCGAAAGAGTAAGACCCCTTTCGACTTGGTTGAAAGGGTCGTTTCGAAGGGGGTCTGACGTGTAAATGAAAAGCAATGCTATATGGATAAATTCCTTCGAAAGGTATACACACACAACAATACATACAACCCTTTCGAAAGAGTTCATTCTAAAAGAGGATAAACAATGGTGTCGAAAGCATATACTTCTCCTCAAAGGTAAGATGATCCTTTCGACACAGTCGAAAGGAATGAATGTTTGATACAAATAACCTCTTTCGACTCGCCCAGAAAAGAGGTTTCAAAAGAGGTGCTTTCTCCTTAACCTCCATTTCAATAAGGTTGATTAGATCAATTATCTACTATTAGACCACACACCAAACGCAATTTGTCCAAGTCAACCCAGTCCAAAGAGGGTTATGAAGGGAGTGATCAATTTTGATAATCTTCTTCTGTAGTGCAAACAAGGTTTCTTGTTAACCACGTAGCTTTAGGGATGTTGACAAGTTTTCTTGTTAACAAATGTCACATTTAAATGCAACATCATGGTACACTTAAGGGTTTAACAGGTTGGATAATGGGATGCACCATGATCCCTTGCACGTGTAACAAGGAGGGAAGGAGTGGAGGTGATGTGTACTAAAGTTAGTGGAGGGCATTTGTACAAAGGGAATTTTGGTAATTTTATAATTTCAATTTATATAAAACTAACTAAAAATTTTTCTCTCTCCCTCACCATTTCATTTTCTACTTTCTAAAATTTTACATCTCCTTCTTTAAACTTTCTAAAGTATTTAATGGCTTCCACATAATTTCCAAATTTTAAAAATCACTACTTTCTTCCTTTTTAATCCTTAGTAACACCTTAAATTCACTCCTTTCTACTTCTTACGCTCTCCTCCACCTAAAACAAGCCTACATACCCCTTGCTTACCCTAGGTCATGCCCTATTTACCTAAAGTCTAAGCCATTTCTAATGTCCAAGGGTAAAAATCAAGTTTTTATAAAATGAAATCCAAGATCTATGCTCTTTTCAAGTTCTAATGATAGTTTAGTTTGCTTTCATAGCTTTGGTGAGCAAAACTCTTTATTTTTGGGAAAATTAATATCTTTATCTTATGACTAGTATGTGGCTTGGATGTGAATATATATGTGCTTGTATGTGGATTTGCCTTCGACTTAAAAGTGAAGTTTAAAAGTGATGTGAATGTTGTAAAGATTAGACCTTTGCTTATGATTTGGTTGTGATATGATTATGTATGTTATGGACATGAATATGTAGTGATATGATAAGGAAGTTAGCACCTTTACTTGATTAATCGATATGGAATCCTTGTGTAAAAAAGAACTATGGTTATTTGTTCTAAATATAAAATCATTTCAAGATTTAATCTTTGTTTAGTTTTATAAGATACATACTTTATGTTTTAAAAGGGTAAGTAAGCTTTCCAAGTGATAAAGATTTCAAAACGAAACATAGAAATAATTTTCAAGTTATAGTATCCATAGCGATAGTTGTTATGGATGTAGTTTTGGTAAAAGTTCATTTTTTTACAAATTAGAGTTTTACACTTAAGTATACTTTAGAAATGTTTTCGAAACTTAACAATAAGTATTGAGGAAGTAATTAAGTGTTTATTTAGAAATTTTAACTAATTAAGTTCTGGATAATTAATAATTAATTAAGTATTAAGTAAGATTTAATAATTCTAATTAAGTAAAGATTAGTTATTAATTAATTATCTTTTAAAGCAAGATTATTTTAATTAATTATTAACCAAGTAAGATTAATTTGTAATTAATTATTGGTTAAGTATAGGATTAACTTTAGTTAATAATTAATTAAGTACAGGATTAACTATTAATTAATTATTATTAAGTAAGTGTTTATTTATTTTTAATTATCAACTAAGAGTTTTAAATTATAAATAAATTATTTCTCAAAGGTTTAATTATTTATTAATTAGTAATTAATAAAGATTTTAATTAAGATTTAATCATGCTTTAATAAAGGGTTTGACTTGTTGTTAATTATTTTAAAGGAGGTATAAATTCTTAATTCCTTACTTTCCAAGAACCAGTTTGTTTAAAAGACAACTTTCTTTAGAAAATGAAAGTTTGAATACAAGGAATTCTCTTTTGTCTAAGCCATTGAGTAGCCAAACAAATGTGGATAAGTTATACTAAACTTTGACATCTGTTTAGCAGAATAAATCCCCGTTCTACTATAACTTAATTAAGTATATTATTTAGACATTCCTTTAGCAGAATAAATCCCTGTTCTACTATCATATTGATTTGGACATTGAATTGTATGCCGGCTAATTATTGTTGGGAAGTGATGGATTAGCTAGTGATTGTTGATTGATTTTTATTTACATTTATATTGCTTATGTAATATAGTTATATGACTTGGAAAGTCAAATTTAGTTAAATGATAACTTGATTTAGTAACATTGTGGTAGCTAAGCCTGTTTCCAATTTGTAAAGTTAAGGATTTAAAATAACTTCAATTGTACAGCCATTTGAGGTTAAGTGTTTATAAATAATGTTTTAAAGTAAGTTATTTAATTATTTTAATAAAGATGTTAAAGTTATTATTTCACTAAAGATGTTTAAAAATGATGATTTTTTGATAAGAAGGATTATACTCAGTAAAGAAGGGTTTATTAAAAAGAGGTTTACAAATGATATTTTGTAAAGGAGTTTATAAAAAAATTTAGAGTTTATAGGGAAGTTTTATAAACTAATTTGGAGATTTATAGAAAGTATTTGTAAATATGAAATAAGCTTATAAAAGGGGAATTTTGTAAAAGAATGAGATTTATTTTGACCATTGATCCTTCTTAATTTATAGTGGTATGGAAACATTCTTTCCATGCTTAACACTAAAGGATAGTGGTTCGGTTTTCAGTAAGAAATGTTTTTAAATAATATTTTTTTGGCCTATTTAAATATGGTTTGGTAAAGAAAAAATCTTCCTTAAGTTTTGTTAATATACTTATACCGTTTAGATAGTATATGGGTATTTAAAAGTACTGAAACTATAATGGTTATTAATATACTTATACCGGTGAGATAAGTATATGAATGTTTTTCCAAGTATTTAAAAGAGTATGAGGGATTTGTGGAAATATTCTTTGTGAAGATATTTTTAAATCAAATAATCAAAAGAGATTTGACTAATACAAGATTTATTAGTAGAGGCTTAGTGGATCCCACAAGGAATTAAATCTATGTTTGTTTGACAGTTTGATAGTTAAATAACCGACTACCAAATTTTGGCCAAAATATAACTCTAGAAATATCTAGGAGAAACACGGAGATTATATGGCACGGTCATCTTTGATGATACTAGACTGCGTATAAATCTCGTTCTATACTCCTATGACAAATGATAGGGAGATCTGCTCATTTAAACGGTTATGGGTGATCCCTACTCATATGTATTGTCTATATATTTTCGAAAGAACCGAAGTTGAGTTTATTAGAACTAGCGAATGTTGGTTCGAAGAGATCAGGATAAAATAAGTATGAACTATCTGAAAAGCACTTCGATCCAACTCAAACGTCGTATTGAAGACATCCTGAAGATGATGGAATAGAAGATGGAGTTCTTTGAAGTGCAAGGGCCATTTTCTACTGATCTTAAGGGTGATGCCAAAATGGATGTAGTAGAGGTAGTGCCTTCATTTTGTTCTTATTCTGAATAACTTGTATGGACGAATGCTAGCATTGCATGGTGCCTAGAAGGCAGTGTTAGCATTCCAAGTGGGAAATGCTAAGAAAGGAAAAGGTAATCGTGATCTCACAACGTAGAAATGACTAAAACAGAGGATAGGCAGCAGAGCCATGTGGTTTGCTACCATTAGGAGCATCATTCCTCGATCTAGAGTAGATATTTATAGTTTTGGTATGTGCACGAGAGTGGAGCTACGGCTGGTGCACATTGTTTTGGAGCCTTGGTTTGGGGGAAGATGTAATTCGGTATGCCATGTTAAAGGGGCAATAGGCTCTGTGCAGCAGGGGTGTAAGAAGTTCTTGTTGACCTCGGTACATTTTATCTAGAGGCGTACTATGACGGACGGTACCCTAGTAGCCCAGTCATCAATGGAAATCCAATCTTCACTATGTGCCTTTACGGACTTAGTTGTGCCCAACTATGTTGAAATGTGAGATGCAAGCATTTCAGTTATTTTCTATATTTATTTTCCCATCTAGACTATTATAATATCAATAGATTTTCTATAGAAATGTTTTGGTTATTATAAGGTAAAAACCCATCCATGTTTATGTGCGTCGTGGTCTTACGAGATACCTTTATTTCTGAAAGGTTTTTATAACATTAAGTAATCCATTTGATTATTTTTCTCACGTTGGTTTTACCAGACTGACCCGGGCGGTTTTTTCTTATAATGCTCAGGTCAGTCCGAGCATATTTTTTCAAATTTAGCTGTACATTTTGGAGCTTTCACGAGATGAGCTCGATGACTCCAAAATGTACTTTCGTATTTTCTTTTATCTTCCATTTTTTGTTCTTGTTTTATTTATCAGCAATTGTAAAGGCAGGTTATTATAATTGTCCAGGCTGATGATGGGTTAGTGTTGTACTCTGATTTCCGTATGTATATTAAAGTCTCTTTCTTTTTGTAAAGACTTGTTTAAAATTATATATTACTCGTCACGTTTTTGTGAGATTCTGTCTTCCTTTTTTTTCTTTTTCCCCAACAAGCTGTCTTTCCGGCACTTTGATGCTCGGCATAATGAATACCGTGGATGTATTAGTGTCGACTTCCAAGGGTCGACAAGGTAGGTTGTTACATTGTGGGTCGGTCGAGTTTGGAGAACTTTAACACTATTGACCTTGGAGTGTAGTATTACCCCTACACTTGTCTATCATGGTTATTAGTAGCATAGTTTTTTATAGCATGTACTATTTAATAATAGAATCACTATTATGTATTACCCTTACTTGTTAGTGTAGGGATAAGCACGGTGAGGTACAATTAATATTAACCATATACCTTCTCTCACATTAATAGCATAACTTTATATAGTATGTACTATTTTAATAGTAGAATCACCATTATGTATTACCTTGACTTGGTGGTGTAGGGATAAAGCAAGATGAGGTATGAGTAGTACTACCCATAAACTGCTCATGTTTATTATATGTATATAACTTCATCTATATACAACACTTAGAGATGGACCCCTCTCCAAACTTCTATCTGACACTCGTTTTCTCTTTTTTTTTCATTTTGGATAACTTTTGGTTACTCTCACGAGTAGATCAAGAATTAGGTATGTGGAACATGGCAGTAGAATAACTAGGTCATTGGGAGCATGAAGTCCATGATCTTCAAAACCATGACCTTCAGTTATTATTTGATGCACTACATACATTATTTATATATAAGGTTATGTTATGTATTTGATGTATCATTCAGTACATAGTTTGTATTGAAACGATGTATTCCAGTTATATTGTTATATCAGTTTTATTCTCACACCACACCTTATATAGAATGTCTCTCATATTTTATGTGCATATATATATATTGGTATAATGTGTATTATTATTCCACTATGATATTATATCGATATATCATGTGAGACAGTTTCATTTAAATTCCCAAACGGTCTATCACTTACAGTATTTGGAATCATACATGGTTGTTTTGCATCAATTCAGGGTATCTTAAATGATGGTCTGCTACACTTTGAATTTCCTAGCCACAACACCCTTGTAAAAATTAAACTTTAATCCAACCGCCGTCTTGAATGTCTTAATTTGCCAAGACTCGACTCCTTTATATAAAGTTTTCGACTTTTAGTTCCATTGGGGTTAACTTTTACAGTAGTGCCATGTACCTTCTATTTCCACATTCATAGACTTGATCATATTTATATAAATTTTTCGACTTTTGGTTCTATTAGGATTTACTTTTCTGGTTGTGCTACGCACCTATAACTTCCATGTTCATAGACTGGATCATCCTCATAACTTTGCCCTTCCTTCCTACTCTAGTCCATCCATCACTCCATCTACATCAGCAATCTCCTTCTCCAAAGGTCCTAATCCACCAGGCTCAATGGAAGAAGAAAGGATCTCCATACTTGTAATGATTTTTATTTATCTTTGTATGAAGATTGACATGAGGATTTGTATCTGATTTAGGGTTTATAACCTTAACGCCATTGTTGTATTTTATTTTTATCAAAGTAAGTCAATATGTGTACAATATGTTATATAACATTGTTTTAATTATACTTTAATGTATAATGATTCCAATGGTTTTGTAATATATCATGGCTAAAATGGTACTTTAGTATATTACCATTTTAATGATTCTCTAATGTAACGACCCGGAATTTCGGACACTTCGTATTTAAATACCTTAATTATTTTAACATTTGAATCTTTGATTTAATGTTATTAAGATGATTTAATAATAATTTTAACCCCCTTTCAAATCATACCTAATAATGGTAAACTTGTTTTGGAAAAATGTTTACAAAAATATATACTTTGGAAGAATATCGATAATATGACCAAAATTCATTTTATCGATAAACAACTATTTTCTCAATGGAAGTTGTTCAAACTTTTTACACATGTCTAAGTAATCATTATGGAGATAATTAGCAACTTAAAATATTTTTATATATATGGCTAACTAAATAGGAAAATGAGCAAATAAGGAAAATGAGCAAAACTGGAAATAATTAACTCTTAAGCTAATATCTAACGAACACATTAGCCACTAATCAAACACCATCCTCTTCATACAAGATTGGAAGGTTCTAGAAGCTTCCTGTAGGATAAGAGGTATTATGGTAAGGGTATAATAGTAATTAGACTAAAGGAGAAGTGACATAAAGTAAAAGTAAGCATAAATCGAAATGCTTAAGTGTTAAGCAAATGATAAAGTAGATGTGATGGGAGGTAAGCCTTCCAAGGTTGGTGAGAGTAAGCTTATGTTTCACTACTTGAAGCCTATAAATAGAGGGGAGGGGTTCACTAAATAATTACAAATAAATTCCTAAGTTAGAGATGAAGTAGGAGGGTTGAAAATGGTGGAAGTGCTTAAGCACTAATCCACTAATTTCTTTCTAACTTTTTCAAAAGTTAACAAAATCTTTTCTAATCTCTTTTAAACTTTGGATTTGGGCCTAAGACATAATGGGAGGCATGATTAGAAAGTAAGAAGTGAGAGGAGGTAAGAGGAAGAGGGGAGCTTGGATGGGCCGTGAGCATGGATGAGGAGGAGGAAGGTGGCTTTGGTTTGGAAGTGCTAAAGGTTGGACCTTTAGGCTTATGGTCATGGAAGGAGGTAATCCTTTGGTTCTTCTAGCTTTGTTCTTGGGTTAGGCATGGATCTATGTGAGTTATCTCACTATCTCTTAAGTATATATTGTGTGTATATATGTTGTGTGCAAATTATAAAGTTAAAGTGACAATAACTAGGTGAAGTTATAAATTTTGGACCCCTCTTACTTTTGAAAGCAAATGATAACTTTGTATTGTATAACCTCACTTCTATTACTCTCTTAAACATGTGGTGTGGCCTTGACTTGATGTTTAAATGGTTGTTTAACTTGTGTGTTAAATCGAAGTAAGTTTGAAAGTGTTTGAAACCAGAATGGTCGTTATAAGTGCACTTCTTAATCCCTTATTTTCGGGAAATTTTATAAATAAATGGAAAGATATTCTTAGGGATTTCTTTCCATGGTTTTTAAGTAGCCTGATGGTAGTACTTAGTATAAAAATTTCAAGTCTTAAACTATTTTTTAAATGATTGAAACTAGTCGCAAAGATTGTGTTTTTCAATGTTGTTTTAACAAGGACTTTTAACAACACCTATAAATGTTGTAATAAGTCGCTTATTGTTTTAAGTATTTAAAATGCGACATTTTGGCTTATTTTTTGTGATATAAATGATTTCTATATTCTTTTATTTATAAAACCTTTCTATGGAAGTTCTTATAAAATGTATTTGAGTAGGAAAAAAGAGTAGAAGTTTAAATATAATCTTGATGATTATTTATGAATTTTGAAAGTAAAGTGCTGCAAAATGTAAAATATGTTTTTAATCAAACTTCTAAATTAGTTATTTTCAATTTATATTTTACATAGATATTTAAAGCCTATTTACAAGTATTTCTAAAGTATTATTTTATATATATAAGTTTTGACAAAGGTGATTGACTATGATTAATACTAATAAGCTAATGAGTAAACTTGACTGTTCGTGAGATTCAAGAATGAAGTGTCTAGGCAATGCTTGGAGCAACAAGTGCCCAAACTTACCTGGCTTCATTCTTGAAAGAGGAACAGTGTAAGCTGAAATGTCAGAAACGTGTTAATCTTGTTGTTTACTTACTTGTTTAAAAAAGGTAACTAATTTTGCCTAACGCTAAAAGCCAACGAAGTGGGTTTATCTATTTCTGAGAGTTAAAGATTTATGTCGAGTAGAGATAGAGCAATGGAGTTCTAACCTACCGGGCTTCCCTCTTGAACGAGGAATAGTTAAGTCCGGGAAGTTAGAAATGAGTTAATTATACAAACATTGATTTGTATAAGCAACTATTTTAACTAGATAATCGATTGATCAACTATCGAACTTAACTTATTATTAAACTTAGATATTTAAAAGGATGTTTTAAAGATAGTAACAAGTAGGAAAATGATTTGGGTTTGTCGTGACAATGTGTTAATCGCGTTCATGTTTAACCCTTTTCAATTATACTTAGGGATGTGAATAGATATTTAAAAGAATATTTTAAAAATAAGCAAAAGCGAAATGGTTTTGGGTTCGTTGTGACAATATGTTAATCACATTCGTCTTTAACCTTTTTTTATTATACTTATGAATGTGAATAGATCTTTAAAAGAATATTTTAAAGATAAGCAAAAGCGAAATGGTTTTGGGTTTGTAGTAACAATGTCTGAGTAACATTAGTCTTAAACCTTTTGAATGGATTTGTGAAAGCACTTAGATCCTTAAAATGGATATTTAAAGGAAATTATAAGTAAGGAATCTTTTGAAAAAGATAGAAAAATATAGAAAAGGTAAAAGTTTAAAGTAAGAAATCTTTTTTTGATTTTTGAATATACTTATACTAATTAGGATAAAAATATGAATACTTTTTGAAGTATAAAAAGAGTAAAGGTTTAAAGTAAGAAATCTTGTTAATGATTTGTGAATGTACTTATACCAATTGGGAGAAGTATATGAATACTTTTTGAAGTATAAAAAGAGTAAAGGTTTAAAGTAAGAAATCTTGTTAATGATTTGTGAATATACGTATACCATTTGAGATAAGTATATGAATACTTTTTTGAAGTATTGAAAGAGTACTAATGAATAGTAGGAATTGATAAATGATATTTTATAAGATAAAAGAAGTTTTACTAATAAAAGAGGTTCTAATTAATAGAAGATTAATTAAACAAAAAGGGGATTAGAAGTCGCTTATATGACTTGATCATGCTTTGTCTATCTTGATCATGCTTTGTTTTTTACACGTTTATGGAAAACATGTATTTGTATACTTAGCACTAAAAGCCGATGAAGTAGACTTGTCTATCCGTAGGAATTAAGACTGATGTTCGTGTAGGGATATGAGCAATAGAGCTCTAACCTATTGACTTCACTCTTGATCGAGGGATAGTGTGAGATGAAAATATCGAAAATGTGATAAGTATATGAAACTTGGTTTCCATATGTGATCGCTCTCATTAACATTGAATGACCAAATTCGTCAATTCAGTCTTAGAGAGACCGGGATCGGTAAGTGTTTTACTTATCGAAAACCACTTCAAGGCTGAGATACGTGTTCTATCTTTTAGAAGTGGATTTGTTCGAGACACGAGAATCTATATGGAGATTCGAGGTCTATTTTAGATGCTCTATCACATGTAGTTGTTCATGATCTATTCAGGATGTGGGAATCCATGTGTGATTTCAAGATCCGTTGAGATATGGGAATCCAAATGTGGTTTCAAGATCTGTTCAAGCTGTGGGGCCCCAATTCGGGATTCGTGTTCTGTTTGAGTGATGAAGTCTCATGTGAAAGATGGCAAACATAATCTCGACATCGAAAATGGCTAAAGACACAGTAGGATGCACAATCTGGGGTTTTGCGGTCCCACGATAGGATAGTATCAACTCCAGATCTAGAGTATGCTTACCAATGTTGTGTGCGGGATTTGATGGTATTTGGTTCACATTGTTCATGTTTATGTTCGGGCATGGACCTTTTTGTTTTCCTTATGGTATATTTTATCTAGAGATATACGACGTTCGGAAGGTGTTTTCTGATCCTTGTGCATGGAGTTCGGATTCGGCTTCACCGAAGAGATCTCCGCTGAAAATCCATTATGCAAACATTCCTTATCAGTTTTGATTGTACCCTCTAATATGCTGTTGAATGTAACCAACATAACCATTCTAGCTATGTTATAATATTTATATTCTATACCCTAGACATTGTCTATTATATCACTTTTTGTACTTAGATGGTGGTTCTTTTAAGGGGATATCCGTTATGGCATTCCATGTGGTCTCAAAAGTATTGTTATGTGCTAGCTACATATTTCTTGAGTTTCTCATACCAGACTTATGTCCGATGCTTGTTTTTTCCCTAAATTCCTCGCGTGCTCTTTCGAGTTGTCTGAGAAAGGCAGGTTTTTGTTGATGTTCTTTAGAGCTTGAGAAGATGAACTGGATGTCCATTCACCGTAGTATTCTTGTTTCCACTACATTACTATATTTTAATATCAGCATTTCTAAGGACATGTTGTTATAACTATCCAGGCTGATGATGGTACTTAGGTTTTGTAACTCCGAAATTTATGTATCGAAGTAACCCTTTTTATTGTTCCTTTGATATTATATATTATCTTTCCGATGTGAGACTCTGATATTATGTTCTCTTCATCCTTGTTATATTTATTTTTATTTCACCCTAATAATTCCTCTTTCCCGCACTTGGATGCTTGGTGCATGAATACCATGGATGTATTAGTGTTAACATTCGGAGATCGAAAGGGTGGGTCATTACAGCTCGTTTCAGAGTTGAAGGTTAAGCAAGAACATTGGCTTTGGTGGGTATGACTCATTAAGAGATAGGGTAATGGAATGCCCTAGCATGAGTTGAGTGTATTATACATATAAGAGCGTGTTTGTAATTATTATAAATGTATACCTTAATGGTAATTATAACTGCAAAAATTAAAGATCTTATATAAGGTAACTTATATAAGTGAATTGTCAAAGTATTGTTTGATTAATGTAGGGATTAATGATGTTCATTTGTTACCTCTCATTAATTTGTTTAGCGATGCTTGGCCAGTTTATGAGCATTGCTATCCTTTGTAGAATGATTTGACATGCTTGACTAGTTTTTGGCATTAACTATCATTTGTTGATTATTGATTTGTGCTCGACCAGTTTATGAGCGGTTTTACCTTTTTACTACATGGGTTGGGTAAACAGTATTGTGGGTACATTGAAACAAACACCTTGTGAATTTATGTTCACAATTTGACTATTAGCATTTGGTGGCAATGTTGAGTTAAAAGTCAACTTATATAAAAGTTTAATTTAGGAAAAGATGTTTATTTTAACCTGAACAACATAAGATATTTAACAAATAAACACTTGTGAAAAGATTTTATATAAGAAAGTGATTTTATACAAGTATGGTTTTATAAACAAAAAGGATTTAAGTGATATTTTGAGAACTTAAATCCCGGTGTCTTTGAAAACGTTATTCAAGACTTTGAGAAAATAATATTAGTATTATTTGAAAGTAAGTATTTGGGAAATTAGTTTATGAAATTGGGATCATGGTACTTAGTAATATTTACGAAGTATTTTATATCATTTTGAAATGATTTTAGTTAAGTCCGAAAGTGACGCAGCAGCGGAATAACAAAACGATGATTAAGTGAAAAGTAGCAATCAATGGAATGAAGAATACTGAATGGCCCAAATTCGTTGATCCGAAGATACCGAATTCTAGCTATCTTCGCCACGTTGATAGCGCACTATACCATGAAAGAAGATCTTCAATTCTTCAAGCGTTGATCAAGCGCACTTGATACCGCGAATCGGCTTCAACAATCATTGAATCGAGCGCACTCGATTAACCGAAAGTGGAGATAGGAGATTACACTCAACTACCAATTTGGGGAAAGCACAAAGCTAACAAAACAAAAGTTTTTATTCAAATCAACTAAACTATTACAAATGTCCTAACGTGCCTATTTATAGGCTTACAACTCACGCCACACAAAACTGTACAACACTTAGGTCGGTAACGACCTAACAGACGCACGACCTACGACTTAGTATAAGTCGTCAACGACCTATCCTATAGTTACAACACAATAGCGACTCAACTTTGACAATGCTTAGGTCGGCAACGACTTAACAGACGCGGCCCCCGACTTAACACTTTACAACCCACGCGACTTACTTCATCACGTTACACGAACTAAAACAATACAAGTTACGACATAAGAAACATACACCATACGACTTAACAAATAACGACCCAACACATAGGTCGGCAGCGACTTAAGACCCGGCTTCAGAACTTCTTCATGCGACCTAGCTTAGGTCGTAACTCCACTTTGCGACTTTCCATAGGTCGTATCTCGTCCCAGTTCATACTTGTTAGGTCGGAGCGACCTAAGGCTTTGTTAACTCGTGCCGCCGCTTTGTTAGCTCGCTTAACTATAGGTCGTAGCTCCTTTTCATATGACTTGTTAGGTCGTGGACGACCTAAAATTTCTTCCTTAGGTCGTGGACGACCTAAGTCTTGTGAGTTCAAAGGCTGCGCTGCATCATCCTCCCCGGGTTGAGAAAATTTCGTCCTTGAAATTGTAAGTTTTTCCCCATCGGGTTGTTCATCCCCATAATAAGGTACGAGATATTTAACATTGAACACGTCAGAAGTGTACACATCCTCTGGCAGCTTCAACCTATAAGCATTTTCATTGATCCGTTTCACAATTCTTACAGGACCAATTTTCCGAGCTTTAAGCTTATTGTATGCTCCTACTGGAAAACGATCTTTTGTTAACACTGCATAAACCAAATCTCCTTCATTAAATTCAACACTCCTCCGCTTCAGATCTGCAGATCGTTTGTACTTCTCATTCGCCTTTTCCAATCGTTCTTGAACGATTCTATGACACTCTGTCAATCCTTCAACAAAATCAGCAGCTCGCTTGACTGTCCCCTTTGGTTGTGGTATTATCGTTAAATCCAATGGTCCCTTTGGCAAACTAGAATACACAACCTGAAATGGGCTGAATCCAGTACTCCGGTTCACTGCATGGTTATGAGCAAATTCTGCTTGATATAGCTTCATATCCCAACTCTTCAGATTGTCTTGCACAAGACATCTCAACAAATTCCCCAATGATCTGTTCGCAACCTCGGTCTGTCCATCTGTCTGTGGATGATAAGCGCTACTAAAGTTCAATTTCGTTCCCACCATCTTCCACAAACTTAGCCAAAAATGACTTAGAAATCTAGTATCCCGATCGGAAACAATGGATTCTGGTAAACCATGTAAGCGATATACTTCTTTAAAGAATAACTGAGCGACTCGGACGGCATCCGCTGTCTTCTTACATGCGATGAAATGTGCCATTTTAGAAAACCTGTCCACCACAACGAATATAGAATCATTTCCCCTTTGAGTTCTAGGCAAACCCAAAACAAAATCCATGCTCACATCCACCCACGGTTTAGTAGGCACAGGTAACGACATATATAATCCTGCGTTTGTAGCGGTTCCCTTCGACACTTGACAGATATGACATCGTTCCACAAATCTCTCAACCTCTTTTCTCAACGATGGCCAAAAATAAGATTGTGAAATCAACTGTAATGTACGGTCTCTCCTCACATGACCTTCTTCATGTAGCTCCTTTACAGTCTTCATTCTCAAACTACAATCAGGTATGCACAATCGATTTCCTTTGAACAGAAAGCCATATATCATCATAAACTCATCCGTCTCTCCCTCCTTGACTTCATCAACAAACTTTGCAAAGTAAGGATCTTCAACAAACAAATCTGGCAACATCTCAAACCCTGTCACTTCTATCTTCATTATAGTCAACAGATGATTCCTTCGACTTAATGCATCTGCCACTCGATTCGTGATTCCCGATTTATGCTTCACCACAAATGTAAATTGTTGTAAGTATGCAATCCACGAAGCATGCCTTGCTGCAATCTTGTCTTGTCCCTGCATATGCTTCAAAGCTTCATGATCAGTATATAAAACAAATTCTTTATGAAACAAGTAATGTCTCCAGTGTTTCACTGCTTGCACGATAGCATAAAACTCCATATCATATGTACTATATCTCATCTTTGCTCCTGATAACTTCTCACTGAAATATGCAATAGGACGTCCCCTCTGACTCAACACCCCTCCAATGCCAACCTTGGATGCATCAGTATGTAATTCAAACAATAACTGAAAATCTGGTAATGCTAAAATTGGCGTTGACGTCAAAAGTTCTTTGATTCGTTCAAAAGCAACCCCTGCTTCCTCCGACCACGCAAACTGTTTGCCCTTCATACAATCTGTAACCGGTGCCATCACACTACTAAAGTGTGGAATGAACCTTCGATAGAATGAAGCCAACCCGTGAAAACTTCAAACTTCTGTTATAGTTTTGGGTTGCGGCCAATCTCTGATTGCTTCGACTTTACTTTGGTCAACCTGTATTCCTTCTCTCGATACAACATATCCCAGAAATAAGACACTCCGTGCCATGAACACACATTTCTTAGTAGCAGCGTAGAATTGTTCTTCACGAAGGATAATTAACACTTTCCTCAAATGCTGAACATGCTCCTCTGTACTAGCACTGTAGATCAGAATATCATCAAAGTAAACTACCACAAATTTCCCAATGTATGGCCTGAAAATTTGGTTCATCACCCTCATGAATGTACTTGGTGCATTTGATAGACCAAACGGCATGACCAGCCATTCGTACAATCCTTTCCTTGTCTTGAATGTTGTCTTCCATTCGTTCCCTGGTCTAATTCGTATCTGATGATAACCGCTCTTCAAGTCAATCTTAGAAAAGATCACAGACCCACTAATTTGATCTAACAGATCATCAAGCCTCGGCATTGGAAATCTGTATCTGATTGTTATCTTGTTCAATGCTCTACTATCTGTGCACATCCTCCACGTTCCATCCTTCTTTGGTACCAACAAAGCTGGCACTGCACAAGGACTCAAACTTTCCTGAACTCGCCCTTGTTCCAGTAATTCCTCCACCTGTCTCCTTAACTCCTCGTGTTCCCATGGACACATTCGATAGTGTGGTCTATGCGGCAATGCAGCACTTGGCACCAAGTCAACCTGATGCTGTATGTCTCTAAGTGGTGGTAACTCCTTCGGTAGCTCCTCGGGAAACACATCTTTGAATTCCTCCAAAACTGGTTTCACTTCCTCTGGAACTTCAGTAACTTCACTGCTTTTATGCCCAATCAACATAAAAACTTCAGGACTCTCATCTATCTCTTCCACGAATTCCTTCAAGGACAACAAGGTTTTCAATTCCTCAATCTCCTCCAGCTTGTTCTCATTCTGCTGTCGCTTTTTCGGAACTAATGTGATCTTCGTGCCTTCGAACAAGAAACTATAACTATTCGTTCGCCCATTATGCTGTACTTCACGATCGTACTGCCACGGCCTTCCCAACAGCAAATTGCAGACATCCATGTCAACTACGTCACACCAAATCTCATCCTTGTATTTCTTTCCGATACAAAATGGAACATGAGCTCGCCTCTCTACTTTTACTTCTCCTCCTTTCCTCAACCAAGCAAGTTTATAAGGACTAGGATGTTTCTCCGTTTTCAACTTCAATTTCTTTACAGCTTCCGTTGAAATGATATTATCACAACTCCCAGCATCAATGACGAATTTACAGACCTTTCCCAAAATAGTGCATGTTGACTGGAAAATATTACTTCTCAACCAACTCAACTCTTCCTCCTGCTTTAGGGTTAAACAAGATCTTCGTAGCATCAGATTACATCCCTCGTCTCCCGAAACTTCTTCTTCCTCCTCATCACGCTGTGAATTGATATCTTTTTCGACATTCTCATCCTCCACTTCAACAATCATAGTTCTCTTCTTCGGTTTTGGACATTCGCTGCTCTTATGACCCACTTCCTGGCAATTATAGCATTTGAAATTGGTATTGACTTTTGGTTTAGCCACTTCTTGAACAACCGGCTTACTCGATGATTTAGGAATATTAGAACTACTACCCGCTCCTTTGTTCTGCCCCGTAAGACTTGGAAACACACCTCCCCCACGTCTTCCTTGTTTCTCCCAAGCCAACGCCTTTTGATGTGCTTCGGCCACAGATTTGGGGTCGAACATGTTCACCATATCTTGGATCTGTGCTCTAAGTCCACCGACAAACCTCGCAGTCAATTGTTCTTCTCTCTCCATGATGTCGTTCCTTGCAATTAGTTGATAAAATTCATCAGCATAGTCATTAACAGTCTTCGTTCCTTGCCTTAAGTTCTGCAACCTCTGATACATAAGCGATTGATAATTATAAGGCAAGAAAGTAGCTCTCAACAATTTCCTCATCTTTTCCCAAGATTCAATCTTTGACTTCCCCATCCATTCACGTGTCAGTTTGGTTTGCTGCCACCACGCTAAAGCTCTACCCCTCAACCTTTTAGCAACCAACTTCACTCTACGATGTTCTGGCACTTCCTTGAAGTCAAAAATCTCCTCCCCATTAGACAACCAGTCCAAAAACTCCTCAGCTTGCATACCACCTTTGAATTCTGGAATTTCAGTCTTCATTCCAGACTCCCACTTGTGATCATACTCCGACTGATTCCTTCCTTGTCCTCGTCCTTGTCCATGAACACTACCACCATCATACTCCTCTTCAAAATCTGATGTATATCGATGTCGATCCTGACCACCAACATCTCTACTACCACCATTCCTTCGTTCACGATCATTCTCATTTCTTTCACGATTTCGATTGTCAACATTTCTATAACGATCTCGACTCACACTTCGATGATCATTATCTATACTTCTCTCTCGATTGGAATGTGGTGAGACTCTACTTCCCCCATGGTTAGATTCAGGTGAAACCCTTCTCCGATTCTGATTCATCTCTAACATCATCTTCTCTAATCGACCAATCCCTTCATTAAGCTTCTCACTAAAATTTTCATTAATTCTTTGCTCGATTTCATCAGTTTCTTCTCTTCTATACAAAGCTTCAACATTCTGATGGCGATTAGCTCTTCTCGGCGGCATGGTCAAATTTCACAAACACTTCAAATTTCAAAAATTCACAACAACACTTAGCTCGGTTTGGCCTCGCACGACTTAACTCGTCTCGGCACTTCTCTTAACTCGGCTCCGACTTGCTCTAACTCGTCCACGACTCAACTGGCCTCGGCTCAATTCAAATTTTGGCGCGCAAACAATCCCACGCAAATCCAAACACTTTTCCAACTTAGATCCAAAATGTTACGGATCGAAATCTCCAGACTTGTTGCAATTTCGCGATGAACACGATGAACACCAAACTCCTCAAAAATGAAAATCCGATCTCCAATACTTCAAAACAAAGATGAACCCTTCAACTTGCTCTCGGCCTAGCTCAAGATCGTACAAATCAACACTTCAAACTTCAAATTCTCGGCTCCAAGACTCGATTTAGCTATGATTGGCTAAAACAAGCTTTGATACCAAATGACGCAGTAGCGGAATAACAAAACGATGATTCGGTGAAAAGTAGCAATCGATGGAATGAAGAATACTGAATGGCCCAAATTCGTTGATCCGAAGATATCGAATTCTAGCTATCTTCATCACGTTGATAGCGCACTATACCGTGAAAGAAGATCTTCAATTCTTCAAGCGTTGATCAAGCGCACTTGATACCGCAAATCGGCTTCAACAATCGTTGAATCGAGCGCACTCGATTAACCAAAAGTGGAGATAGGAGATTACACTCAATTACTAATTTGGTGAAAGCACAAAGCTAACAAAACAAAAGTTTTTATTCAAATCAACTAAACTATTACAAATGTCCCAACGTGCCTATTTATAGGCTTACAACTCACGCCACACAAAACTGTACAACACTTAGGTCGGTAACGACCTAACAGACGCACGACTTACGACCTACAACTTAGTATAAGTCGTCAACGACCTTTCCTATAGTTACAACACAATAGCGACTCAACTTTGACAATGCTTAGGTCGGCAACGACTTAACAGACGCGGCCCACGACTTAACACTTTACAACCCACGCGACTTACTTCATCACGTTACACGAACTAAAACAATACAAGTTACGACATAAGAAACATACACCATACGACTTAACAAATAACGACCCAACACATAGGTCGGCAGCGACTTAAGACCCGGCTTCAGAACTTCTTCATGCGACCTAGCTTAGGTCGTAACTCCACTTCGCGACTTTCCATAGGTCGTATCTCGTCCTAGTTCATACTTGTTAGGTCGGAGCGACCTAAGGCTTTGTTAACTCGTGCCGCCGCTTTGTTAGCTCGCTTAACTATAGGTCGTAGCTCCTTTTCATATGACTTGTTAGGTCATGGACGACCTAAAATTTCTTCCTTAGGTCGTGGACGACCTAAGTCTTGTGAGTTCAAAGGCTGCGCTGCATCAGAAAGGCATGAATTGGATGTACTGAACTCACTCCTATTGTTTGACAATAATTCTAGTGATGAATTCAACATTATCGGCGTTCATTTTTGGATTTCGAAGTGGGGGATGCTATAGGTTTGTTTTAGTAAAAAAGGTTTCGATTTAAATTTCGAAAATATGATCTAATATACAAAAGATATATGTATATATTAGTATTTCAAAATGATTTGAAATAAAATCCGGGTGTTTAGTTCTAATGTTTTCTTTGGAAAGAATTTGATACAAACTTTTTAATGTAGAAAAGTTTTATATGTAGGGTGCCTGAGTGGTAGTGGTACAGCCCAGAATAAATGTTGGAACTTTATAGGTTTTCCTTTTTTGGTTAAAGTGTGTTTAATAAATTATTGAAATTTGTTAAAATATTTTATGGACACATGTAGACTATACATTAGGATTGTATGATATATGCATCATATTATGATAAATTGTTTGGTAGTTTTTATTTGCTAAAATGAAACGGGATTTTCGACGACTTCGCATAGTCGGAAACTTCCGAATCGTTGTAGAATTTGAAACTAGGTGTTTTTTGAAAATATAAAAATGAGTTTATATAACACTTAAATTGAGGAGTTAGTAAGTTAAAACAAGTTTAATTGGTTAAACATACTTGTTAAGTAAAAAAGAATTTGGTGTTTTGTATAAACTCTTAGGATGTCATGGAGTATTATACAGGTATGGACTTAAGTTGTATAATGTTGACAAACTTGAAGGTAATTTTTATGAAATGGTTCATAAATGATTTCAGTATTGAATAACATACTATTTGGATAAAAGAACGTGATAAAAGATATTGGTATAGTTGATAAACAATTAGGATAAATACGTAAATTGTACGTAGATCGTTTTATTCACATGACTGTTCTTGATCCAGTATTCGAGTATATAATTTCATGGTGGTTTACACCAGTTCGAACAAGGATTTTTCACTAGATTCTTGAAGGAGAACACTTGATTTGGATTCTTTATAAAATCTCAAAGTTTTCTATCATAGTATATGGCTATGTAAGGAGAATGGAGGTTTCTAATCAAGGAACCTGATCGAAGTCTGTACTAAAGAGGTCAAGCGATCTATACTAGTTGGGAAGTGAAATTTATGTGATCGAGGAAGTGATCGGAATTGATACTGTGTAGGATGGTCCATGTGCAGTGCACGAGCTTTAGTATATTTGCATACTATGTTTTGTTGGCTTATGGAGTGTTTAAGTGATGAATCTTTGATTTGTTAATAGGCACCATGAATTGGCTACTAAGTAATTACAAAGGTTGTTGAGTGTACGGTATGCTTAGTAGATTACTTATCATCTTTGTGCGATGAGAGTATTTTGAACTTGAGCAGATCATGAGTTTTGTTTGCTAAGTGATTTTTAATAGTATTAAGTATTGATATGTGATTGTTTATTTGGTTGCTCGTGTTGGAATTTCGAGGACGAAATATTCTAAGTGGGGGAGAATGTAACGACCCGGAATTTCGAACACTTCGTATTTAAATATCTTAATTATTTAAATATTTAAATCTTTGACTTAATGTTATTAAAATGATTTAAGAAGAATTATAACCTCCTTTTAAATCATAACTAATGATGGTAAACTTGCTTTGGAAAAATGTTTAGAAAAAATATATGCTTTGGAAGAATATCAATAATACGACCGAAAATCGTTTTATCGATAAACAGCTATTTCTCAACGGAAGTTGTTCAAACTTTTTGCACATGTCTAAGTAATCATTATGGAAATAATTATTAACTAAAAATATTTTTATGTTTATGGCTAACTAAATAAGAAAATGAGCAAATAAGGAAAATGAGCAAAAATGGAAATAATTAACTCTTGAGCTAATATCTAATAACACATTAGCCACTAATCAAACACCATCCTCTTCATACAAGATTGGAAGTTTCTAAAAGCTTCCTATAGGATAAGAGGTATTATGGTAAGGATGGAACACCCCTAATTTTTGATAACATTATTCAGGAGATTTAATTAGATAAATTAGATAGAATAATGTAAATGAAAGTGATAAGGGGATTGAGACTTGAAATAATTAATTAAGGCCGTACCTAATGAACTAATTAATGGGCTAAAGAATTTTTTATAGGTTAAATAAATTACATAAGGGTATAATTGCAATTTGCCACCCAAGGACCCTTACCCATATATATATTTTCGTTCCTACCATTTCTTCCCATTCATGTCATTTTAAAACGCAAATTAAAAGTGAAGAGAACGACTGGCCATTAAGAGGAAGAGAAATTAAAATTAAAGCTAGAAAATTAAGCTTTGGGGAAATCAATCTCAATCCAATCTCCTTATCAAAAGCAAGGTGAATAATAATTCCATCTCTATTTTGGTTTCAAATCATGTATTTTCGAATTTAAGGGATAAATTCATTTTTATGATATATTGGATGATAATATGCTTGATTCATGATTTACTTTATTTAAACAAGACTGTTTAAAGGGGTTTTTATACGGTTTTAGGTCAAAACTGAGATTAAATGATGTTTAAATGCCATGGGAAAATTTTATGTTATGAGAAACATGATTTTGGAGTTGGGTTTCAATTTTGAGAATTTTCCAAGCTATGAAAAGATTATTATGAATTTCAAAGGAAAATATGGTTATTTGGGTTTATAATTTATTTTGGAAAATATATTGAGAATTTGGGTATGGGATTTTGATATGTTAGATAACATGATTAAAGTGAATTTCTGGAATTTTTGGGGATTTTCCAAAGTGATTTGCTATGCAAAATAAATTGTTTTAGAAGATGCACTTCTTTGCAAAAATTGGAAGGGCTTGTTTGATTAACTTAACCATGGTTTAGATCTGGATTAGCGGCAGTTATTTTTGAAAAATAATTTGAAAAGTTACGGCAACCAATCTGGTGTTGAGACGTGGCAGGTAAGTTAGAGAAAAATTTACTTATTTAAGAACTAAACCTGGTTTGTTCAGAAAATAGGTTCCACCTATTTTGGAAAACACTTTCGACACAGTAACTTCCGCAACCATCCTTGTCGAAACCCACTATGCCAAAACCAATACACAAGGTATCACTATGATGGTACGTAGTGGATTGGAGATAGGCGGAAGGTAAGATGTCGAAAGCATAGCTTCCGAAGGGGATGAAACCTTACTTTATTTTTAAGAAGGAAAGCGCCTGCCAATGTTTTGTTTTAAGCCTTCGACAGGATCGAAGCAGAAGGTTTCGAAAGAGGTTTTAAAAGGGTTTTGAAAGAGGTTGCCATTAACTTAAGCTTGCTTTCGGCTGGGTTCCTTACTTATAAAAGAATGTTTTAAAAGAAGGGGTTCCAACCTAGTCGATACCCAATTGCCGTTTTATAGCCTTTCGATAGGATAAAAGATGGTTTCGAAACAGATGCTTTCGACTATATTCATTTTAACCCAAATAATGTTTTAAGTATAAACCCAATGTTTTCGAAAGGGGTACTTTCAATGGTTTTAGAAGGGTTACTTCTATAAGTGTTGAAAGGGGTACATTCAACTGGTTTTGAAGCTAAAGCTTCTAAAGTTAAATGCTAATAATTTACTATATTCGAAAGGTTTCGAAAGATATAATTTAAAGTATTATAAGGCAAAAGTCTAATGTTTTTAAGAGCTTTCGAAGGAAGTTATCCTATAGAGTCGAAAGCTAGGTTTCGAAGGTATCGAAAGGTTTTATGACCCAAACTCTATTTTTAAAGGAAAAACCCATGGCAATATTAAAGGAGTTTTTATAATGGTTTTAAGAAGAAGCTATCTTTGATATAGAAATAGGTTAAGGGGATTAACCATGTTTTATTTTAAACCCACAGGAGTGGTATTGCTATGTTTTATATTGCTTCTTCTAATATGAATATATTCACTTTATAATGCATCCATAACTGCATTTTGGGGTTAAAGGATAGGAGAACCAGTTAGGTTAATCCAGTAGTGAATATAAATTGAACAAACTTCTGAATGAGTAGAATTGCATCCAAGAGGTCAGGAAGACCAGAATATAGGATGCTAAAATATAAAGAAAAGATATTGGCAGGGGCCAATAGGTTCACAGTAAACCCATGAAAACTGTATGATATTGGCAGGGGCCAATAGGTTCATAGTAAGCCCATGAAAATTGTATGATATTGGCAGGGGCCAATAGGTTCATAGTTAGCCCATGAAAACTATGTATAAAAGAAGATGTTAGATAGGCAGGTTCATAGTTAGCCTATGAAAACTATGTGTAGAGGAAGATGTCAGATAGATAGGTTCATAGTAAGCCCATGAAAACTATGAGTAGATACTGGCAGGGCCAGTAGGTTTGTTGTTAGCCCATGAAAACTATATCTAAATGAAATATTAACAGGAATCAATAGGTTCCTAGTCAACCCATGAAAACTAGGGTAAGATGAAAGGATATTAGGGTTACCAATAGGTTCCTAGTCAACCTATAAAAACTAGGATAAGAGTAATATTGGAGTTACCAATAGGTTCATAGCGATCCCATGAAAACTATGTAATTGGACAGGAAGTCTTTAAATGTTTAACCAGTTACTAGTCAGCGCATGAAAACTAATAGGTTAATAGTAATCCTAGAAACTATAACGGTGATAGATAGTCTAAAAATTGAATGAGGATGGGTAATCCATAATTTATGCAATTGTTTTGCATATCATTATATTATACTATTTTGAATTGTTTTAACCATTATGGATGCAGGAGCACTGTATATGGTTTTGTAAAGGTTTTGAGATACTAGTGAGGGGAAACCCGTTCCGCTATGTGGCGTGGTTTTACTAGATATCTAAATGATTTGAGATGGTAGATTATTATTCATACCAAGCTTTATGTCTGACTCGAAGTTTATGTTTTCCCCTTAAACTCTCTGGTACTCAATTGATTTTGAGTAGTATGAGATTTGAGGTTTTCAGGTACCTCTTCAGACGAATAAGTTTTCAGAGACTTGCAGGAGGCAGGATAGATATTTAGAGATCTCTTTTCTTTTTATTCTTTTGTGTGGTTCGTAATGGCAAAGTTGTTATATTGCCTGTATATACTGTGTTCATCTCAGAGGACATCTTCATATGTCGCTCTAGGCGTATGTTATAATAAATATATTTTCTCTGAATGTGGTTTGCGAATATTGGGATTATGTAATGAATTGAAAATGTTTTGATATGGAATGTGATTTTGTCTGACATTTAATTTTTTTTCCATATTTATGTGTTTCTATGTATCAATGAATCTAACACCGCCATATTTGATCGCCGAGGATTAATAACTATGGATGACTACAGCATCTATAGCCGTTAGTTTTGGGCCTCCAAGTAGGGGGATGTTACAAGTTGGTATCAGAGCATAGGTTTATGAAACTTTAAAAGAAAGTTAGACCTAAAAGATTTTCAAACATAATCCAAAGAATTTGAAAATATGATCGGGGTTTGGGTTAACGCTATAATAACGTACTTGTATTTGAGATATATATATATATAAGTACATGTTTCCCTCTCTTTTAGACCATTCTTTTGTATCTTACTAAGGCTCGTATGCAGATTTACAAGAAAGAGGATATGGAAGCAGGAAACGGAAGAGGAAATCTAGGTGGACGAAGCACCACAACAAACGGAAATGCTCGACCTAATACCAGGAGGAATCAGGGTCGACAGGCTAATGCTATTCCGAATGTTGAAGCCAATGTAGGTGCTGGAAATCCGCCAGTAGATGCAGGGATGGTATATCAATTGTTGGACAATCTTTTGCAAGCTGGAGTTACCGGTAATGTTGGAGGAGCTAATCATGTGACTCTAATTGGGAATAACTATGCTAAGCTAAGCAGAGACTACACCAGTTTAGGTGGAAAGCCGTTTGTTGGAACGGAAGATGTTGTTGAAGTTGAGAATTGGCTACTGATTTGTGAAAGGATCTGTACCGATCTAGGTTTGGATGATGGGAAAAAGAGAAGGCTAGCCTCTAGATAGTTGCAAGGGGCAGCGCTTCATTGGTGGAATAGTGTGACCGCCGAGGTTCCGGAGGAAGAGCTTACATGGGCTGATTTCAAGAGAAGGTTTGAGAAAAGGTTTCTGTCTAAAGTTGCTAAGTCTGCATTGATGAGAAAGTTCATGGATCTGGTTCAGGGAGAGATGTCAGTGGTCGAGTATGCTGTTAAGTTTGATGAGCTGTCTAGATATGGATATGCTTTGGTTGACACTGATGTCAGAAGGAATGATAGGTTCATTCGAGGAATGAGACCTGAGCTTGCTAGAATGACCATGACCCATATCCGAGATCCTTCTAATGTGGTGGTGGAGATGGCCATTTGCCATGAAGAGATGCTTGCTATTTCAGCTAGAAAGAAGCCCATTGAATCCCAAGGTCCTCAGGGGAAGAAGGGAGCCCAGAAAGGGGATGCTGCCAAGAACCAGTGTCTGGAGCCAGCTAGGGTGGACAAAGAAAAGTTTTTTGCTATTGGATTGTCAACTAAGCCCACTACGGCTGATAAAGGGAAAATTATGATGGAAGGTACGTTTTTGATTGAGAGTGTACCAGTTTTGATACTTTTTTATACCGGTGCATCACATTCATTTATATCCCAGTGTTTGGTTAATAGGTTATGCTTAGAACCCACATACATTGTTACTTTCTTAAGGGTTGCGAATCCAATAGGAGGGTATGCAACTCTGGGGATAAGATGTGACCAGTTAGAACTTGATTTGTTAGGTCATAAGTTTGTATGCAAATTGTATGTGTACGATTTCATAGATTTCGAAATCATTTTGGGTATGGATTGGTTGAGGAGGTATGAGGCCAGGATATTCTGCCAGGATGGGGAGATATCTTTGAGACACCCAAATAGTCATAACCAAATTATATTCTCAGTAGAGAATTCTGATCGGAGTAGTTTAGCTTTGTTAAGTGCAATGGAAGTGGATGAAGAGCTAAGTCAGGTTTGGATTGCAAGAGAGTTTGCAAATGTCTTTGAGATAGTCACAGGGCTACCACCGAAATGAGCTGTTGTGTTTCAGATAGACCTTGTGCCAGGAGCTGAAACTGTGAGTAAACCACCTAGCAGGATGACACCGACAGAAATCAAGGAACTGAAGGTGCAGCTAGTGGATCTAAAAGGAAGGAATTATATTAGGCCAAGCAGTTCGCCTTGGGGAGCGGCTGCGGTATTCGTGAAGAAACCAGATGGGTCGTTGAGGATGTGTATTGACTATCGTAAGCTGAACGAAAGGACGATAAAGAATAAGTATCCTTTGCCAAGAATTGATGATTTGTTTGATCAGTTGAGTGGAGCCAAAGTGTTTTCCCAGATGGATTTGGCGACAGGGTTCCATCAGTTGGGAGTGGCAGAGGGCAGTATTCCTTTGACTGCAGTTCGGACTAGATATGGTTCGTATGAGTGGTTAGTGATGTCATTCGGGTTGACGTTTGCACCTGCTTTCTTTGTGGATTTGATGAATCGAGTCTTCCGAGAGTATTTGGATAGATTCATATTGGTGTTTATATATGACATTATGGTGTACTCTAAGGATGAGAGAGAGCATGAAGATCATCTTAGAGGTGTGCTAGAGACGCTAAGGCAGAATCAGCTAAAGGCGAAGTTTTCCAAGTGTCATTTTTGGAAGAAAGCGGTTAAGTTTCTTGGTCAAGTGGTTTCAGAGAAAGGATTATCAGTTGATCCAGATAAGATCGAAGCTGTGAAAAATTGGAAGAGACCAGAAATGGTGACCGAGATCAGAAGTTTTCTTGGACTTGCTGGCTATTACCGGAGATTCATCAAGGATTTCTCGTGGATAGCAACGCCTTTGACTAAGCTTGCCAGGAAGGAAGTGAAGTTTGTTTGGTCCGACAAATGTGAGGAAGCATTCCTTAAGTTAAAGCATTTGTTGAGCAATGCACCAGTGTTAGTAGTTCCAGATGGTAACCAAGGGTTCATAGTATACACAGATGCATGTGGAACTAGATTGGGAGCAGTGTGGATGCAAAGGGGCAAATTCATTGCTTATCCATCAAGGTAGCTTAGACCGCACGAAGTAAGATGTCCTACCCATGACTTGGAGTTGGCAGCGGTGATTTTTTCCTTGAAGAGTTGGAGGCATTATCTTTTGGGGGAGAGATTTGAGTTATATACCGATCATAAGTCTTTAAGATACTTATTCTTGTTGAAACTGGACTAACCCGCAGCGGAAGTTATGGGTGAATTTCGAAAAAAATTACCCTATTGGATCTTTATTGGGCCTATGAAGTCTAACTGAATTAGAACATTTCTAAATTTTATTTAAATAAAATCATTAAATTCAAATATATTAAGATATGAAATTAATTTTATTTGATTTAGTTTATACATAAATGTATCATATAAATATATGTCTGAGTGCATGTGTAACATAATAATCCTAAAAGGTATAATATGCCTATATGTAGATGTTGGGATTTACATCGCAACAGACATATTAGCACATTTTGTATGTCATGTATGTTGTCTAAATATGTGCATGTATGTGTGTTACAATACACACACACATGTATGTAGAAGTATATTATATATAATATATGAACATAAAACATTTATATATAGATAAATATATATAGAAAGAGAGAGAATAATTATTAAAAATTATTTATAATTCAAAATTAACTTAGTTTTGCAAACATGATAATTTTAGAATTTTAATTTGTATATATTATGAATAAAACAATGTTTTCATCCATAAATAATTAATATAAAATAATCTATTGATGAAAATTAAAATTTTATAATTTTTGAAAATCTAGGATCATAAAATAGAGCTTAGAAAAAATTTGGAGATTTTTCAAAGTTGAAATATTATTTTTTAAAACAAATACATTGATTTTGGCAATAATTATTTAATATAAAATAATATATTATTAAAAATTCAAAATTCAAAATTTCAGAAATTCCAGGATCCTGAATGAAAGGTTAAGAAAAATTTTGAAGAATTTTTCAATTAAATTATTATTATTGATAAATCATAAACAGTTTTTCCGAAATAATATTAATTATTAAAAATAATAAACTTTATTGAAAAAATCCTAAATTTTGTCTATACGTTTCTGGAATGATATAATATTGTTAAAAAATATATAATTGAATTTTTAATGTAATAATTATTTCATATATAATAAACAATTCAAAATTCAATGAATGTTAATTTAAAAATAGGGGAATTTTACCGTAAGGGCCTTCTTTCATCAAACAATAACTTTGTAGGACACAGCTTTAAAATAATTACTTTGCAGGACAAAATTTTATACACGTTACATCGGCCCTTAAATCAGCTACTTAATGCCCTTCTTCTGTACCATTTTCTCTTTCGCTTTGTATGATTTTTGAAAACTCCAAACAAAAATCAAAACTAGGTTTTAAAAAACAAACGATTGATTTCTCTTCCTAATATTTCTGCTAAAACGATTACAAATCATTTATCAGAGCTGCATTTCAATTACAACAACTTCAGCATCATCGATTTCTGCTTCATCGATTTCAGCTTAAACTAAAACACTTTCATCGAGCAATCTCTGCAATCACCTTAAACTTAAATGCGGAACAAGTAAGTTGTATTTTATTTTGATATAAATGTTTTAGTTATATGATAAATCGTACTTAAATATTCATTATTACTGATGATGATAATAGCTTTTATAATGGATTTAAGGTATTTTAGTTCTTGTTATAATTTAACATAATCGACATTTGTTTAATCAAGCATACCTAAATATTCAATTACAGATGATACTAAACCCTAGGTGTTAAACTGAACAAGTTATTGTTTAGCTGTTAAAAAAGATAAACGTATCTATCTATTAATGTAAAAGATTTAGACTACATGCTAACCCTAGGTGTATTTGATAATTACTATTACTTATTAGACATGATTTTGTTTTTATCATGATTTAAAGTTATTAGAAAAAATATACAACTAATTTAAACCCTAGTTCGAAAAGATAAAAGCATTTATGTTTTTAACTAAAACATTAAAATACATAATAAATCCTAGATAAATTTTTATATCAGCTACTACATATAACATAATAAATATTGAATTTAAGTCATTTGTAGTTTTCCTGAAGGATTTATGTGAAATAAACATACTTAATCAACTTTTAAGTACAAAAATATTATTCTTCACTCTTGCTAACATTTTATTATATATGACAATTTTTATGCAGCGTAAAGACACAGACAAGGTCTTCTAAATCAAAGTTATTCATTCGAAAAGCTACTTGCATATTTATAAATGAAGGAGGAACTCAATGCATAAACATAAGACCTATATCTAGTCCTTTCTGCAATGAACATAGCCAGACACCATCATTATCTTTAACTCCATTGGTAACTGTTTTCCTACTTATGTTTCCTATAATATTTAGTTGTACTCTTTAACTTGTATATACATATTAAATTGGAAGCTAGATTCCATATTTTAAATAAAAAAATAGTTAAATTTCAAAAAAGGTTATGACAACTAAAAAAGATAAACCAAATTATCTTTTTATATAAATTCTTGCACAGATATTTTGGCATTTTCTGTAATCTAGTTTGCAATTTCCATTCACCACTTTTATTTACTATTTCTTGTTATTGTAAATTTCCTGTGCAAACTCATTTACATTTCAATTATATGTGTAGTTTTTAATTTGTTACATTGGTTTAGTCAATTTTATATTTGATTGTTAAGTTCCTTTGATCCCTGAAGTTAAACAGTACTAAAAATATATTATGTAGGAATTTATTGTATATTATTATGTAGGAAATTTGTTAACTTGATGCAATAACGTAGTATAGTGCAAGTGTTTTACCAGAGAAAGACGTGAGTGTTCCATGTGTCTCTTCCGCTTTATTGCAGACATATCAAATAATGCTTGTTGATTTTCAGTTGTGAATGATCACTTTTCTATTTTATTAATTTTCACCTATAGTCTTATTTAGTTTAACTTTCTAACTAACTTAGCATAGCCTTTATTATCAAAAATTTCTCAATAATATTCACTATAATATTCAGTTAAGATGTTTGATATTTACCTTGTGAAAGAACAATTATACATTGATAAACTAGTTAAGATGCTTTAATGTCTGCATGTCATCTATAATAAGAAAATTTTAAATTGTGCAAATCGAAATTGGTGTAAAAAAAAATTCAAACATTTGTTCTTTACAAAAAAACCTGTTAAATTTAATTTGTATTTTTTTTTGAAAAAAGAGGTACTTTATATACTAAAAAAGTGCTTTATTATTATTTTTTTGAAAAAGAGGTACTTTATATACTAAAAAAATTCTTAATCCCAAAAAAATACAAAATAATTAAAAAGATAAAGCATATTATCTTTTTATTCAATTTTTTGTACAGTATGATATTTTTTCGATGAACTTGTTATTTTTACCTCCCAATTAATTTTATGATTGTCATAAATGTAGAATCAGACTGAAACAACACAGGAATTACCTGATGCTGATGAAAAAGAACACTTCACTGATAAGGACTTCAGACATAATCAAGTAGAAAACTCTGATGAAGAAAAAACGATTTCGCCACAACTGGCTAAAGAAACTACTAATTCAGATGATGTTGATCGGTATGAAACTAAAAAAATAGCCAAAAAGCGGAAAAAGCAGCAGTACACAGGTACATATAGATGTAATTTGGATGCAATCTATAAAGTGCTGTCAATTATAAAGGAGAAAAACATTCTTTCACCTGAAGCAATAGCTTTTATAGAAAAAACACCATTTAAAAACTTCTTCAATGTTTTTCTTAGAGATTCAATAGCACGACAAGATTTTAGGAAAAGTGCTTCGAATTTAGATGACATCATTACTTCTTTTGATGTAAAAGAAAATGCTTTCACAATTGGAAACAAATTACTCAAAATAAGTCCTGAAGAAGTCAGTCTAATATTTGGAATGCCATTAGCTGGAGAAGACTTATTTCCTATACCAGCTTCTAACAAAGCCTTAGCCATGGAAAGTTTCTCCAATTTTTTAACTGCCAATTTTCAAGAAGAAGACATAATCGGCCAAAAAACAGTAACAAAAAGATTGAATACACTGTTAGAAGAGGAAAAAGGAAATGAAGATTTAGTGAAATTGTTATTATTATTGCTGGTTATAACTTTCCTTTTTCCAAACAACCAAAGCTATATGCAATGGGGTTTCTTGCCGGAGTTGCTAAATTAAAAAAAAAAAATTCAATCTCCTGGCCACGTGCAATATGTGAAAATTTGTTGAAAAATGTTAAAAAGTATCATGCTGACCCTAGAAGTACACTAGGCTGTACTATGGTGTTACTGGTATGCTTTCATAACTTTAACTAAATATAAATATATTCAAATTTATATTTATTACAAAAATATAAATGTATTTATCTTTTTCTTGCAGTACTGGTTTTGTGAATGAACACAAATAATTGATGAGAAGGAAAATATGCAAACCAAAATCCCAAGAACGAGAAAATGGGATTTATCAAAACTGAAAGATTTGGACCTCACTGAAGTTGACAATGACAAAGTATGCTAGTTTTTTTTAACTGTACATTTTTTAAAATTTCTTGGAATGCCATTTCTTGGAATATTAGTGGCTAAATAATAGAAAACAAAATGAGTGTAGAAAGTAAGCTAGTTTCAGTTAGTACTAATACAGGATCGTACCTTTATGTGAATTGCATAATAATATTATATTAAAGGCTGAAATACTGAAGTCACATTCCACTTTATAAGTTTGACATATTACACTTGAATGATAGTGTATGTGAAAGCTTAACTTTAAATATATTCCTTGCAGATTTTAAAAAATTTTGCAACTGTAACAAAAGAAGAGAAATAATTTATTTCCAATAAAATAATAGCTATTGAGGTGGAAGAAGACCAAAACAGCAAAAGAAAATTAGATGAGCGCCAGGAAGACACAAGTCTGAAAAAATATGCCAAAGAATGTGCTAGTAGCATAATGGAGCTAGAGTCAAAAGTCACTTTTTTGACTACTGAGATGAAAAATGTTGCAGAACAATTAAATAAGGAAAGACATTTAAGAGAAATGGTTTTAAAAAGAATCCAGATTCTTGAAATGAAGCTCCAGAAGTAGAAAAATTTAGAAGAGCACGATGTGAAGGAAAAAGATAACTTGAACAAAAAAACTAAAGCTGAAAAAGTTAAGAAAAAAAGAAAAATTGTTGGTATAATTCACATAAACAGTTCTGCTAATTTTCCAACTTTTGATATAATGCAAACTCAAGATTTCATACTAGAAAAGCGGACACAAGATAGTTTAAAATCTGACAATCTGAAAGTGCCTGCTCAAGAAACTGCTCCCAAAAATCCTATTATTGTTGAAGATGTTGTCCTAAAAGAACCAAAAAAGAAGAAGAAGCCAAGAAATGTTGAGAAATGTCCACTCCTCAAATATCTTACTGAAGAACAAAAAGAAATTGTCAAAAAAAATTTCAAAATTCTTGGAGGAAACAAGTAAATAACTGAACTACTTTTCACTCAATTGACTTAAATATAGGTTTATTACAATAAGATATTGTTTATGGTACAATATGATAACAGCATATAATTCAAATAAAGCTTTTTATTTCAGCATGAAAATATGATGATTTACAAATTAAAAAAAACTAAACAAACCTACAAAAGATAAATTAATTTATCTTTATCTTTTCATACAAACTTCTACAAACGTTGTTATTTTCTTTTATGAACAAAAAAATAGAAACAACACAGTACATACTAATCTTAATTTCTTCAGTTAACAACCATCAAATTTTTTAGCAATGAAGCATTTACTTGTGATGATGAAAACTTCATCACCATCACAAAAAGTATGATAGAAGAAATTCTCTATGGAGAATATATTTATGGTCAAGTAAGTAGAAAAAACTATACTTTGCTTCACTATAAATTCTGTACTTTGCTTCATTATAAATTATATACTTAATCCATATTCTTTTTGAAATGTAGGTTATTGATTGGTTTTGGTTCAGATAAACAAAATTATTAGAACAAAGTTCTAGAATTATATACGTGAACACAACAATGATGGTAAGTATGAACTATAATGTCAAATTTAATTTGTTTATAAGATAAATTTTTTGAAATTATTTTTTAACAGAAAAGTGCAACAGATGGAAACATGGAAAATATCAAAAGGGATATGTTTAATCCTTTTATTAAACAAACACTTATAAATCCATTATGTTGCAATATATTATTTCCTATACACGGCAACGAACATTGGAGCTTGCTAGAACTAGTAGTGGAATCATGTACTTGGAACCATTACGATTCTCTACACTTGACCACAAGATCTAATACCTTAAGAAGTGGACATTCAAAGTTTGCTATTAATGTGGTAAGTAAAAATACACAGAATGTAAAAAAGATAAATAGATTTATCATTATTCCAATATATATATATATATATTTGACAGAAAGCAGCGGTAAACAACATCAATAAAGAGCTACAAGACGCAGGGGAGAAAATAATTCTGGGGAAGTCTACATTGCTTAAAAATGTTAACTGTGCCCAACAAAGAAACGGGTAATTTTGAAGATATTAGAGATTTTTATACAAAAATGCATGTTACACAGTAACTACGCAAATTACATGCTATTATTATTCACATACTATTACTTAAATAAATACGGGTTTGACTGTGGAGTTTTTGTGATGATGTTTATACAAAAGATTGCACAAGGAATGGACACTACATCAAAAATCAGTCTAGAACAACTCAATGCATTCAGAGCACAAATAGCTGCACAAATTCTCTCTGACGAACCATACTGCTGGACAGTTCAAAAAATTTTGCAGCTCAGCTTCAGCAACAAAAAATTCAAACTGAGAATGATAGGAACAATTTCTTTGATGTCTGATAGTCTTTTTATCATACATTTGTTAAAATTTATTTGATGATAGATTTTAGGCAGTATATGTGAATTTACTGATGAATTTGTAATGGCTGATCTTAAATAGCAAACAATTACACAACTGCTGTTAATTAGATGATGAAATTCTGATAACTGATCATGAATTTATAATGGCTAATTTGTTTCTAATGCTCTGTTAACAAAGATAAAATCATGTATCTTTTATTCATAATATTCCAATGTCATAAAATAATACATTATTAACAGTATGGTGTATCAATCTTTTACAGTACGCACTGTTTTTATGTGTCCCAGATTTATATGTATAGCACTATTCACTTTATTTCATGTACAATTTAACATTCTGCGTATTGTCCTATGTCTTTATAAGAGCAAGCAACCTGAAAACAAGCAGATGACATTGTTACAGAGCAAACTAAGGTTACAGATTTCATACTGATGTAAGTAAAATTTGGAATAGTACTACTGTTAGTTTTACTATAGAACTTAATTTTATGAAATTAATATAACACCTAGTATCTCATATAACTCTTTCTGTATACTTGCAATATGTTCTGATTGAAAATCATTTAATTACAGATAAAGATAATAAGGAAAAATTTTAAACTCTCACCACAACATACAACATGCTAGAATTATTCGATCTTTTATCTAATAGTGTACGCATACCAAATTATTAGTGTAACATCACAGAAAAATAATTTCTGGAAAGCAAAGGACACTTGGTAGATTAATGGATCTTTCAATCTATAACAAAACCAAAAAAAATATATGAATTTATCTTTTTCACAAAAATAACAACAATGTATACCAAATAACAATTAAACATAAAAATTGCTTAAAACCAAAAATAATCATAAACATATCAGCAACAATTCAATATACCCAATTATTCAAATATTCAACTTAAAATATTCAAAGAACAATCAATCAAATACATTGGATTAAAACACTCAACTCAATTATTCAAAGAACACCCCCTTCTATTATGTCCTAGTTTTTTTACACTTTCCACATCTATTTTGCTTAGCATGAAAATCAGCCACTTCAATTCTATTCATCCTAGGCCTACCAGCTCCACGAATTGGCTTAAGAGGAAGAACAGTAGACGATTCCTCAGCTTCAATTGCTTCCTTATCAAAAGTTGGAATAGGATTGATCACATGTGAATACGAAGCTCGATAATACTCAACAGTAAAGTAATTCTCAATATATTCATAAACAAAATTTCTGGTTAAAGAAATACACTTCAAAGCATGTGCACAAGGAAAACCCGTCACTTTCCATGGATTGCAACTACATATACGATTTTTAAGATCAACTTTTTGCGACGTTGGAGAATGAGCTTAAAAAATATACCTACAAAATTTCAAAAACTTAATCAATATATCAACTTTTTAAAAAATCAACAGATTAAAGCAAAAAATATAAGCAGTGATATGCTCTAAAAATTTACACAACCACAACAAAAAATAGAACTGAGAATTTTAGCATCAAAACAAATATTAGGAAAATCATTGTCAGAAGATCCTAATATAGGATGTTTACCACTATTACAAAAGAAACATAATAGAACTATGAAGACTAAACGCAACAAAGGATGTTCACCACTATTACATTTGTTGTCAAATATCATTAGGCTAGTGAAGATTCTGTCTAATATCAGAGACAAAGTTGACAGAACTGTTGATGTTAATTTTACCTGAATTTTCAACACACATCTCTTGTAAATCCAAATAGTTTTCATGGGATGTTAGATTGTGAGAGTTTTCACTGTAAAGAGTATTGCTTTCACTATGCTGGTATAAAGGCATCTTTCATATCATTCTCAAATGTTGAATCTGAATTTCCAGTCATATTATTATTTGTATAATAAAAACTCTAGCAAAAGAGTGCCGGTTAAGTTTACGATCATTGATCTATGTCTATCCTAACATACATATGCAAGACAACTGCCAATTCTAACGTACACTTGGTAGATTGATGTTAGAATGTTGAATTAAAATTAAAAAAATGATTATCAAAATATCCTAACATACATATGCAAGACAACTGCCAATTCTGCCATTATATTGTAACATACATATGACACAATCTTGCATATATATATATATATATAAACAAGTTGAATTTCCAAACAAAAGTTATTCACACTATATATATTCTCTCTAACACATAAGCCTCAAAGTATGTGCAAAAAAGTGTGTCAGATAACAAAATGAATTCTTTAATGCAAAAATAACATGCAGCAACATAATCAAAACATAATACACATGATATATAGTAGATGAAAAAAAAGATAAAGACGTTTATCTTTTTCAGAAACTATGAGAAGCATATAATAAAATACAAACACATACCTAGATGATTTAGAGACACTCCATCCAAATCCTTCTTCCTTCAATTTCAACAAACGAGCTTACATTTTTGGACAAAGCACACTAGTCCACTTAGACGCCTCTTCTCTTCGATTAGACATTTGCATCATAAGTTTAACTCGAATACCATCAAGACATGAAGTGACAGGTAAACTTCTTTCATCTAAAATCCAAGAGTTAAAACTTTCGGCTACATTAGACTTATTTTCACTATATCTTTTTCCAGGAAAAAATAAATCAGCCCAGTGGTCATATGGCTTATCATTCAAATATTCAATAGCTTTCACACCTCCAATTTCTTTATACTTTGACATAGCCTTTTCAAACTCATAACAATTAGAAGCTGAAGCACAACGTTCTAGTAAATGAGCTACCCACAAACCTCTTCCGCTTTTCACAATACTAGCAATATTATTTTGCATATGATACAAACAATAAGAATGATAACTATTTGGATTTTTTTTAGGAATACTTAAAAGCAAACCCCAATGTCTATCACTTAAAAAAGTCAATGGTCTATCACAACTAAGAGCATTCTTTAAGTGAGTCAAAAACCAACTCCAACACTCTTTATTTTCCTTAGGAACAAGAGCCATAGCCAATGGAAAAAAACCTAAAACAAAAAAAGCAAAATACATTCAATGTTAATCCACACAGCAACAATAAAATACAGCAGCACAACTATCTAAACCAAATTTATAAAATTAAATTACAGCAGCACAACTATCAAGTCCAAATTTATAACAAAGAAGAAGATAACAAACGTACATTTAAAAAAAAAGATATCAAACGTACCTTGATTCCCATTTTTTGCAGTAGCTGCCATTAAAATACCACTTCGACCTTTCAAAAATGTTGCATCTAAAAACACCATAGGACGACAATAACAAAATCCAAAGATACATGCCTCATAACAAATAAAAACTCTCTCAAATTGATTAGTATCCGGATCCACTTCCATACTTGAGTAACTATTTGGATTATTTCTTTACATTGCCTTCAAATACCAAACCAAATCATTATAAGATTTCTTTTCATCACCATAAATATCATTCATAGCCATTTTCTTACCCTTATAAGCAAAATAATAGCTCAAATCCACATCATAATCTCTTCTAAAACTTTTCATAATATCTTTCATTTTCCTTTTTGGCTCATCACGAATTTGATTAACAATTAAACTTCTCATAAGATCACTATTAATAGTTGGACTACTAGTTGATCGAAATCCACCACCACAAGAATGACTTAAATGAATATTTTTAACAAACAATTGGTCAAATTGCTTCAATTTGCAAGAAGCATGAATCCTGAAAGGACAACCATCTACAGCACATCGAATTGTCAATCATTCCTTACAATTCTTAGTATACTGTACTTTAAACCCATTCTTCAAACAATAAGCACTAACTGTTCTACGAAATCCAAGAGCAGAATCAAATTGTTGACCTACCCCAGTAAAAAATTGAAAATTTGAATTCTTCTTCATCAGCTCATGTAAATCCATTTCTTGTGTAAAACCAGACTGTAAATCATCAGCATACTCTAACATATTACTACTTGATTCTCCAACAACAACTGAACAAGATTTACTAGTTTCACCAACAACAGTATCCATGGAATTATTCTTCAACCTTAGAAAAAAACCAAATATTCTTCCTTTTTATACTAAGATAAGCATAATACAGCTTGAAGATCACTATTTGTTTCAACAAAGGTGGTCTTTGATTCTCGAATATAAAAAATATCGAAGCATAATGGAGTAAAATTATTTCACTCCTCATAAATCTTATTCCTAACACAAGAAATAGAAGCATCCAATCCAAAACGAGCACTAAAAGAATTCTTATTGAAATCAAACACAACCATAACAGATGAATAACACCTGCAATTAAAGATGTAAACAAATAAATATGCGTATGAAAATACTTGAAAACATCTAATCTTAATTAACAACTAATTACATCACAAACACGTTTTTAGCCCACTTTTCAAAAAAAGATAAAACCATTCATATTTTCCAGAACTCAAAATTACAATGTCATCCATTTAACACATTCAACAATAACTAAAGAAGAAGCACTGTCAACAACAAATATAAAAACTAAACAACAAAGCAGCAACTAATAATCAACCTTATTTGTATACTGCTTTTAACAAAAATACAAATTCATTTATCAAACAATTTGACGACGAAGTGAGAAGAGTGGACTAAAAATATAACAAATTGAGGAATTATTATCACAACCAAATAAAATAGATACTTAAAAAAACAATACCTTTCATAACCACAATCCATTAATTGATCTCTTGAACATTGATTTTCAGAGCCCATTAGCAAATTAGAAAGATCACCTGATCGAATTAAGAAATTCGCAAGTCGCCTGATCAACGTAGAAAGATCACCTGATCAAATTAGACAATCGGGAGAAATTGGTTAGCAATGATTCATAACCAATAATCCAATTTGCCTATTTACTTTCATAAAAATGTAATAAATAGGAATCATAGTAAATTAAAGTTGAGAATATAAAACTTTGAACCTAGTGAAAGCAGAGAAGAAAATAAACTAAAGAAACGGAAAACGCTAGCAGTAGACCTGAAGAACTAAAGAATCCAATTTTCCTTTCTTTCTTTCAACATGTAAAAACATAAACGTCTCAAACATGATTTCATTCCTAATACAGACCAAAGTTTAATTTAAACTAAAATCGAATTAGAAGAAATTTACATTTACATATTAGTAGATTAAGAGAAAAATCACCTTTTGCAAATTTGGAGATCGGGAGAAATTGTCTTTTGCCAATTTGTACATTAGGAGAAAATCATAGATTTGGACATTTGGAAAATCGCCTTTTGCAGCTGAGACGATTTAATTTGAAAAAACGGACGTATGTTTTTGTCCTGCAAAATAATTCATTCGAAACCGTGTCCTAGAAAATAAATGGGTCTGGCTTAGAGGCCCTTAACCTTAATTTCCACAGTATTAATTATTAAAAATAATAAACTTTATTGAAAAAATCCTAAATTTTGTCTATACGTTTCTGGAATGATATAATATTGCTAAAAAATATATAATTGAATTTTTAATGTAATAATTATTTCGTATATAATAAACAATTCAAAATTCAATGAATGTTAATTTAAAAATATGAATATATGTATGATAATTAATTTTTGAAATTTTAAATTCATATTATATATAAATAAGTGTACTATATTTTTTAAATCATATATATATCTTATATATGCATAAAAGCTATTATGAGAGAGAAATATACACTAATATATATATATGTGAATTTATTAATAAATATATATAATACAATTATTAATGACAAAAATTGATTCTGTACAGTAAACAACATTTGTCTATACATAAATCAAATAGTATAATAAACAAATTATGCACATAACCAAACTGATTTGTGACAACTACATCTACTTACAAAATCCCACCTAACTAAAATATAGTAGCAATATATTTGAACATATATGAAATTGCTTATTATAGGATCATAGAATATAATTTAATTACTGTAATATGAATTAAAATTACCAATTTAATGATGCCTTTGAATCCACGTTGAAGCAATGACTTCCCTTCCTTTTACTATTCTTGATTTGTCAGATTGCAAGTCCGGAATCACCAAACTTTAACTATTGAATATTATTATTTTAATTTGAAATATATTTGAGAATTTTAGAGTGGGTTGAGAGCTATGTTTTAACCAGCAATGTAGAAGGTAATGGCGGCTAAAAAAGTTCTTTGTTTATTTTTAGAGATACACATACATACATACATACATGTATACATATATATATATGTATGTATATGTACATGTATATATATATATATAGGGTTGTATTAGAGAGAGACGAGGAAAATCTTTTTACCCATTCTCACTTGATCTCAACCCATTATCTCCAAGCCAATTCCCTATGTTTTAGCCACCCCTAGACCTTCCCAAAACCAAAATTTTGCGGCCCTGATGATGGGCCTTAAACCCATCTAAGCCCATGCCAAAATACTAAGCAATTAAACCTAATTTAATCACTTGTCGATATTATATATCAATCGATATATTTATAACTGTTATAAATATATATAACATTATTTATTTCTCAAATCATATTCAAATTTTATAATTAATATTTCATAAATATTAATTAATTTATAATAATTATAAACTAATTAAATCGTTCGGTCTTAAGGAATTCATCATTTCAGCTGTGTAACTCTTGGGTGTAAATTTGGTTAGCGATTAACATCGAACTATTCTAATGTTAACATTCACACGTCACTTAGCAGGTGGTGTGATATTATGGCCAAATTTATCGCTTACTCATTTTTGGTAAAATCCAATTTTAGTTTAATAAGCGTTACCTGGTTGTGACATTTTTTACACCAATTCTCTTTGTCAAAACTATATCACTTTGGACTTATGGAATTTGGTAATGGTCAAAATTCTAACCTCATCCACATTCAACTTTATAGTCCAAATACAAAGTCCTTGGTTTAATAATAACAATTATTATTAATCGAAATGCTCTGGCCAGAGACTTTGACTTTGAGTTGACTTGAGTTGATCGTGATACAAACCGCATATAACTAAGGAGACAAATCCTCTCTTGAACAATGCTTCACTTCCAATACTTCCACTCGACAACTATAGTCACTTGATGGACGCTATGCCATGATTTGGCTATAATCAAAGCGGAGCTTTCATATTGAAGGTCCACGGTATTCTCAAATCGAGAGAACTGTGTAAGTCAGTCACATCGATATTTTTTGTTTGACCTTAGTTATATTAACCAACAGAAGACTATCGAGTGAGTCGTTCCATAGTTATCCAATAACCATTAGTACGTAACCCCTAGGTGCCCCCAGCAGTCATGAATAATACACTGCCCAACATTTGGAGAGCGTTACGTACTCCAATCTCAACGGATACTTTGATATCCAGTCTCGATGCATCTTGACTAGGAACATTTAAAATGGTATATTTGTTTCGTTGTGATAAATTACTCACAGTTACAACACTTTGTAACTACTATCACAAAATATACCATTTATAGATTTTTCTATTAATATACTTTTAATTAAAATAATTAATTAATTAATATAATCACATTATATCAAGTATATAATAGGAAGAAAATACCTTTTATTTCGAACAAGATTGGTCAACGAGTTAGATATATGTAACAAATTACATAAATGCCCCCTAGGACATACCCCTAACTCTATCAATCTCCCACTTGCACTTGGGGTCAATTATGGAATCTAATTCCAACTTCTTCAATTAGTTTTCTCAAAACCAATTAGGTCAGTCCCTTAGTGAATGGGTATGCTATTATGTTTTAATTATCTACTTTGTCGATTAACTCTCTCTAACACTGATAAACTGTCTTTATCATGTGGAACAATTCGAAGTATGTCTTTCGACATCTAGTGAGCTTTAAGTTCTATCATGACCAATTTCATGACATTGTTATCTTATAACAATATTATGGGATTCTCAACATTTGGAATCATCTTTGGCTCAATTATAAATTTGTGCATTTATATCTATATACATTGGTTTATTGTAGCACTATTCAAGTTAATGTTCTCAACATTTCGTTGAATCGACCACAATCACCTTTATTTGAAAAAAATTCAAATTAATGATTTTAACTTTAATTTTATCATTAACATGTTATACTCAATATCACTTATAAAAGTTTGTGTCCAAACGTTCCATCATAACGAGTTCGTTGTTTCTATAAACAATTCTCTAGTATTTCATAAACACGCGAGAACACCTCAAACAACCATTTAGTGATATCAATTTGGATTTTATATTTACTCCATGTATCAAATACATAAACAAAACACAGTATCATACACAACATAACCTGTATGATAATTCCTATTACTAATGCATAAGGAATCCAACTTACATGTTCTCTTTTTAATTGGGTGCTCTTGTATATCGTTTTAGGACAATCCCTATATCTTTTATACTCACCATAAAAGACATCATTTATAATCCAAAATTGAGTATTAAAACAAATAAAGTTGATTTTAATACAAGCATATTGTTAAAATCAACAACGTGTTGTTTACTTATAGTTTAGAAATATCAATGTACCTTTTAACATTCTTTCTTATAAACACACGCTTCCTCTGCACTTTGATTGAAAATCAAACAATTTGATATTTCTATCAAAATACTTATTCAATCTTGATGCTTATAAAATGATACATTCGTATCATTTCTTGGATTATATCCAAAGACTCACAAACCCAATTTCGCTCCTACTGACTTTGAGGCATTTTTGGTTAATATGTGTAAACGGCTTACTCTAAATCATTATTTAGAATTTTCTATTTCAATACATAAGTACCAAACACTAAGTCTTATCGAGCGATAATTTTGTGAGTAAATCTGAATTAACTTGAGCATGTTGAATACCGAATCTGTTATACTAATTTCAATAATTGAAATTTGCGATATTATTCTTATCAACATTGCTCATTTAATTCCAACCACATTAGTCTTTCCAATAAAGACACAATCTCGGCCGATGGATCACATCTCTTTGGTTACGACCACCAAAATCATATTTTGATAGCGTACTTGGAATTCTTTCATATTTGCGCATCATACCATATAGAATCAACAATTTTAATGGTTTAATTGAACAACCGAGGGTAATGTATATTTTCGACATTAATAAGAAACTCACAGTTTCTCTTCGATGTACAAGAATACTTATTAGACATGCTAATTCTATGTGTTCATTTAGGTTAGTTAATTTCACTTCATCTCGTATAATCAGTTCTATCTATGGATCAGATCCAATTCCATTTAACTAAAAAAATTCTCAAAGAAATTCCTTCACAATGAAGTTGATATATCTTGAAACAACAATTGTTTCTTAATGTAAATAGAATAGGGATTCATAAACGCTTTATGAACCTTTTTATTTATAAAAATGATTTTTGTTTACAAAAATTATGTTCAAAACATAAATATGTCAATTGATGACAGACCTTTCCAAAAAACTTTTGGAGATTCATACAAGATCCCTCATAAACAATTATTACGTGTAATCTTTCGACTCGCACAACCTGCCAACTCCTTGGCCAAGGATATGTTGGGATTTCTTACAAACCCTTATCTTGTATGATTTTGTAAACTGTTGTTTAGATGAAATAATATCAACCTTGTGTACTACTCTTATGTACATGACCTTATAGAAAGAAACTAACTCAACTTCACTCATAATTAATCGTAAATTGTCCAACAATGTCTGATTGCTCCTTATCGATGCATCATTATGTATCACGGAGGAGTGACTTTTGAGATTGAATCTATATTCATTTTTAGGTACATTTGGAAGTCTTTCCAATATACTCACTTATTCGATCAAATCAAATCATTGTATTCTATTGCATGTTATTTTATTTACTTTTCTTATATATTTTATGATTTTATCATAAACTTACTACATGTGTATCCAATAAATATGTACATGTTGGTAATAAATCATCGATGAATATAACAAAGTATGTGGAAACTTTTTGGTATTAATAGACTTGTGATTGCATACATCAATATGTATTAATTCAAAGAGTTCATCAACTCTTATTATGCTCCCACTGAATGGGTGCATAGCCATTAATTGTTCGAGATATAATTAACCTGTATCATATGATTCATAATGATATAGTAAAATTATTTCTCAAAACTACGGCTTAGTCTATAATTCCAAAACAACTGTAAATAATATTAGACACATATGTATTTTTCGTTGCATCACCTTTACTATGAAAACAAATTCCATAATATAGTTCTATTTCATAATGTATATTCATAATACTCATATTGAAATACGGTTATATCTATTTTTTAGTCAATACCAAAAATAAACATTATTTCACAAATAATGTTCGGTACATTTTATGAAAACAATTTTCGTAATTTGATGCAATCATTAGGTGCTATATGGCATGCTTCCACTATTTCCGCCATTACTATAATAGCATACTAAATTTAGAGGTCCACTATTCACTTAATAGTGTTAATATCGTTTACTTATTTCATATGTTGCAACTAGTTTACAGTGGAGAGTTCTTTGATCAAATATCTTGAACTCAAAGAAATAAATGTTATAGAAAACAATTTTCAATATGAAAATACATTTCGGAATAAAAATCATATTTCATGTTCCAATATTAAGTATTAATTAGTATTACAATTTTTGTTTACAATGTTTCTCTATGAAGCAGAAGTGACTATTCATTCTCTTCATTCCAACTTTACCTTAAATTACATCTGTTCTTATACATTCGTTTTTCTTTCAAATGGTCAAACTATTCAAAATAAAACCTTACTACAATGTCATAACAAACCTTTTACAAAAGCGCATTCGATTATTCTTAACATTTAAGACATCAAATATGTTGCACTTTATGTAAACTGATCAAGATGACATTTCAACGATCGAATTCTTAGATGTATCTCGTAGTTTATGGTCTTGTGTTACATTAACACAATATGATCCTTTTGAAATCATTCAAGTTGAATACATGATCTTAAAATACTATTTATTGGCTTACTTCGAATGAACTAACTTCATCGATATATTTTACCCCATAAACTATGACTGTTCACCATACAACGTTTATATGTGAAAGTACGTGGATCAAATATCCATAGACTTGAACTGCATTTGGAGTTCAAAAACTCATAAAATGCAATACACGGTCTAAACCAAATAAACATATAAGTGACCAACTTACGAATGTATTAAGTAGTTGAAATTGGGCACTTGCATGGGTATAGAAACATTATATAACATGCAATTAGAATTATTAGTAAGTATATATTATATTTCTATTTATCAACTTTCAATTCAGTTTGTTTATATATGCTAATTGACATACGTTTTATCAATCATATTAAATGCACAAATTTATCATTGTAGATAATTATAACATTATAGCATATGTACATTTACATATGTATTTATTTCTCAAGTCTATTTGAGTTTACTTAATGTTCCACATTTAGTTTATACACATATCATATAAGTTTTATTATTATATAACTTTTATATTTCATATTACTTATATGATAGTCTTACGTATAATATATCATTAATTAAATCTTATCTAATTAATTTTAATCAATTAACTCTTTAACTAATTTTAAATTAGTATTCTAATATAACTTTTATATTGGACATATCTACCATAACATTTATAGTGTATACTATAACCTTTATAGTGTAACATACATATATCATATATATGTGTATTTTATTTAATTAATTAACCTTTAATTAATTTATTCAATTAAACAATTTTTATTAAAATCTATTAATTTCAAAATTTATCTTGTACATATACATGTATACTTATGTTATCTTAAACATTTTAAAATAACATAACATATATCAACATATATAATACATGCATATATGCATTAATTAATTAACATATTTAATTAATTTATTTTATTAATCTTATTAATAAATTTAAAATTTGAAATTATTATATAAATATTTTCAAACATTTTGAAAATATCAATATCCTTCCAAACATTTTGAAAACTTATGTAGTATTATAATTTTTATAATAAACATGTTTTATTTAAATTTAACTATTAAATTTTAAATCTTTAACATTAATTCAAAATGATTTTGAAAATTAGCCCAAGGCCCATATTAAGTTGGGCCTTTTCTATTAGGGGAAACATTTGGGCTCAGTTCACCTTTCGAGCCGGGCCGATAACCAGGTAGGACAGAATACTTGATTACCCAATTCCAATCCTAGACATTACTTTTCTATACACCGTACTAAGTGGGCAAGCTTAATTAGTTAGCCCTAATATAACTAATTTAAACTGTATATGCTATTAGGCTCTAATACCATTGTTGGAACTAGACCAGCTCACAGCGGAAGTTATGGGTGAATTTCAATTTTTTTTACCTTATTGGATCTTTATTGGGCCTATGAAGTCTAACTGAATTAGAACATTTAGAATTTCATTTAAATAAAATCATTTATTTTATTTAAATTCAAATATATTAAGATATGAAATTAATTTTATTTGATTTAGTTTATACATAAATGTATCATATATATGTGTGTGTGAGTGCATGTGTAACATAATAATCCGTGAAAGGTATAATATGCCCATACGTAGATGTTGGGATTTACATTGCAACAGACATATTAGCTCATTTTTTATGTCATGTATGTCGTCCAAATATGTGCATGTATATGTATTACAATACACACATACACACACACACACATACATACATATACATATGTATGTATAAATATATTATATATATATATGAACATAAAACATTTATATATAGATAAATATATATATGGAAAGAGAGAGAACAATTATTAAAAATTAATAATTCAAAATTAACTTAGTTTTGCAAACATAATAATTTTAGGATTTTAATTTGAATATATTATGAATAAAATAATGTTTTCATCCATAAATAATTAACATAAAATAATCTATTGATGAAAATTAAAATTTTACAATTTTAGAAAATATAGGATCATAAAATAGAGCCTAGAAAAAATCTAGAGATTTTTCAAAGTTGAAATATTATTTTTAAAACCAAATACGTTGATTTCGGCAATAATTATTTAATATAAAATAATATATTATTAAAAATTAAAATTTTAAATTTTCAAAAATTCTAGGATCATGAATGAAAAGTTAAGAAAATTTTTGATGAATTTTTGAATTAAATTATTATTTTTAATAAATCATAAACAGTTTTTTTGAAATTATATTAATTATTAAAAATAATAAAATTTATTGAAAAAATCCTAAATTTTTCCTATACGTTTCTGAAATGATATAATAATTTTAAAAAATATAAAATTGAATGTTTAATTTAATAATTATTTTATATATAATAAACAATTCAAAATTCAATAAATGTTAATTTAAAAATATGGATATATGTATGATAATTAATTTTCGAATTTGTAAATTCATATTATATATAAATAAGTGTACTAAAACTTTTAAATCATATATATATCTTATATATGCATATATGTTATTATGAGAGAAAAACACACACAGATATATATATATATATATATATATATATACGGATTTATTAATAAATATATATAAAACAATTATTAGTGATAAAAATTGATTTTGTACAGTAAACAACATTTTTTTATACATAAATCAAATAGTATAGTAAACAAATTATGCACATAACCAAACTGATTTGTGACAACCACATCTACTTACAAAATCTCACCTAACTAAACATATAGAGCAATATATTTAAACAGATACGAAATTGCTCATTATAGGATCATAGAATATAATTTAATTACTATAATATGAATTAAAATTACCAATTTAATGATGCCTTTGAATCCACGTTGAAGCAATGACTTCCTTTCCTTTTACTGTTCTTGATTCGTCAGATTACAAGTCCGGAATCACCGACCTCTGACTATCGAATAGTATTATTTTAATTTGAAATATATTTGAGAATTTTGGAGTGGATTGAGAGCTATGTTTTAACCAGCAATGTAGAATGTAATGGTGGCCAAAAATGTTCTTTTTTATTTTTAGAGATACATATACATACATACATACATACATACATACATATATATAGGGTTGTATTAGAGAGAAACGATTAAAACCTTTTTACTCATTCTCACTTGATTCTCAACCCATTATCTCCAAGCAAATTCTCTATGTTTTAGCCACCCCTAGACCTTCCCAAAACTAAAATTTTGCAGCCCTAATGATGGGCCTTAAACCCATCTAAGCTAATGCCAAAATACTATGCAATTAAATCTAATTTAATCGCTTGTCGATATTGTATATCGATCGATATATTTATAACTGTTATAAATATATATAACATTATTTATTTCTCAAATCATATTCAAATTTTATAATTAATATTTTATAAATATTAATTAATTTAATTAATTTATAACAATTATAAACTAAATAAATCGTTCGGTCTTAAGGAAATTCGTCATTTCGGATGTGTAACTCTAGGGTGTAAATTTGGTCAGCGATTAACATCGAACTATTCTAATGTTAACGTTCACACGTCATTTAGCAGGTGGTGTGACATTATGGCCAAATTTATCACTTACTCATTTTCGGTAAAATCCAATTTTAGTTTAATAAGCGTTACCCAGTTGTGACATTTGTTTACACCAATTCTCTTCGTCAATATATCACTTTGACTTATGGAATTTGATAATGATCAAAATTCCAACCTCATCTACATTCAACTTTATAGTCCAAATACACAGTCCTTGGTTCAATAATAATAATAATAATTAACCGAAATGCTCTGACCAGAGACTTTGACTTTGAGTTGACTTGAGTTGACCTTGATACAAACTGCATATAACTAAGGAGACGAATCCTCTCTTGAACAGTGCTTCACTTCCAATACTTCCACTCGACAACTATAGTCACTTGATGGATGTCATGCCATGATTTGGCTATAATCAAAGCGGTGCTTTCATATTGAAGATCCACAGTATTCTCAAGTCCAGAGAACTGTGTAAATCAGTAACATCAATATTTCTGTTTGACCTTTGTAATATTAACCAACAGAAAACTATCGAGTGAGTCGTTCCATAGTTATCCAATAACTATTAGTACATAACCCCTAGGTGCTCCCAGTAGTCATGAGTAATACACTACCCAACATTTGGAGAGCGTTGCGTACTCCAGTCTCAACGGATACATCGATGTCCAGTCTCGATGCATCTTGACTAGGAACATTTAAAATGGTATATTTGTTTCATTATGATAAATTACTCACGGTTACAACACTTTGTAACTACTATCACAAAATATACCATTTATGGAATTTTCTATTAAATATACTTTTAATTAAGTTAATTAATTAATATAATCGCAATATATCAAGTATATAATAGGAAGAAAATACCTTTTATTTCGAACAAGATTAGTCAATGAGTTAGATATATGTAACAAATTACATAATTGCCCCTAGAGTATACCCCTAACTCTATCAATTCTCTCAGAAGGTGTTGAATATGCAACGGTAGAGGTGGTTGGAATTTTTGGCTGCTTATGATTTTGGTGTAGAGTATACCCCAGGGAAAGGAAATAAAGTAGAAGACATCATAATGTTGTGTTGGCTATGTTGGCAGAATGGAAAGATCAAGAAGCTTTGGCTAGTTGTGGTATGCAGTTAAGACCGACTGCTAGTTCTAATCAGAATACTGCCATGTTGTCCTGTTTAGAAGTTCGACCAGTGTTGATCAAGAGAATTGCTTCTAAACAGAAGAAGGATCCAATATTAGCTGAGAGGATCAGAAGGCTTGAGGTTGGAAATGAGGTCGATGAATTGAAAGATTTTTGTCTTGACTAGAGAGGATGGTTAAGAAAGAAGGGACAGTTATGTGCTCCAGATGTTGAGAACTTGAGGAGAGAAGTTCTTGAGGAGTGTCATCGATCCAAGTTTACGATTCATCCTAGAGGGACAAAGATGTATCAAGATATGAAGAGGAGCTTCTATTGGGAAGGCATGAAGAGGGATGTTGGCTTGTGGGTTAGGCAGCGTGTAAACTATCAACAAGTGAAGGCCGAACATCAGAAGCCGAGTAGGTTACTTCAGCCTCTAGATATTCCAGTGTGGAAATGGGATTCGATATCCATGGATTTTATTGATGGTTTGCCAAGGGCAAGAAGAGGAAATGAAAGTATATGGGTTATTGTGGACAGGTTGACCAATAGTGCCCATTTCATTCCAGTAAAGTCGACCAGGACGGCCCCAGTTTTGGCGAAGTTGTTCATCAAGAACATAGTTAGACTTCATGGAGTTCCTAGTAGTATAGTCAGCAATAGAGATGATTTATTCACTAGTGAATTTTGGAAGAGTTTACAAGATGTGTTAGGCACTAAGCTCAAGATGAGTACCGCATATCACCCACAGATGGATGGGCAGACAGAGAGAGTCAATAAGGTACTCGAGGATTTGTTGAGGGCTTGTGTGTTAGATTTTGGTGGATCTTGGGAGGATCACCTACATTTGGTTTAGTTTTCCGATAATAATAGTTACCAGACTAGCATAGGAATGATGCCTTTTGAAGCTTTGTATGGAAGGCCATGGAAATCCCCTACATGTTGGTTGGAGATTGGAGACAGATTGGTCTTAGGTCCGGATTTGGTAAGGGAGGCGTCAGAGAAGATTGAGTCAATCCGAGAGTGGATGAAGGAAGCTCAATCCAGACAGAAGAGTTACGCTGATAAAAGGCGTAAAGACAAAGAGTTCTCGGTGGGAGATAGGGTTTTCATTAAGGTATCACCTATGAAGGGTGTGGTACGGTTTGGAAAATCGGGAAAGTTGGCCTCGAGATATGTTGGTCCATTCTAGATTACAGAGAGGATTCGAAAGCTCACGTACAAAGTTGAGTTGCCGAGCAATATGGAAGGTGTCCATAATGTATTTCATGTGTCTCATTTTCACAAGTATATGCATGATCTAGAAGCCACCATTCCTCAGACGGAGTTGAAGGACTTGGTAGTAGAGCCTGATTTGACTTTTATTAGACAACCAGTTCGGGTTGTTGCGAGAGATGAGAAAAGATTGAGGAACAAGACAATCAAGTTGGTGAAAGTTCAGTGGAGCGACAACGAGAAGGACTGTACTTGGGAGACAAAAGACAGGATTCGAGATACTTATCTTGATCTGCTTTGAGGGTATGTCTATATCATATTTATATAGATATTTCCTAGTCAGATAAACTAGTATAGCTGTTAGGAGTCGTTACAAATGATTGCAATTTTAATATTTAGTCCTTACTGAATTTTAAGGACGAAATTCTTTAAGGAGGGGAGCCTTTAACTCCCATAATTTTTTATAACATTATTCAAGAGATTTAATTAGATAAATAAAATAATGTAAATGAAAGTGATAAGGGGATTAAGACTTGAAATAATTAATTAAGGTCGTACCTAATGAAATATTAATGGACTAAAGAATGGTTTAATTGGAATTACATAAGGGTATAATTGGAATTTTCCACCCAAGGACCCTTACCCATATATATTTTTATTCCTACCATTTCTTCCCATTCACGTCATTTTAAAACGCAAATTAAAAGTGAAGAGAACGGCCGGCCATTAAGAGGAAGAGAAATTCAAATTAAAGCTAGAAAATCAAGCTTTGGGGAAATCAATCTCAATCCAATCTCCTTATCAAAAGCAAGGTGAATAATAATTCCATCTCTATTTTGGTTTCAAATCATATATTTTCGGATTTAAGGGATAAATTCATTTTTATGATATATTGGATGATGATATGCTTGATTCATGATTTACTTTATTTAAACAAGACTGTTTAAAGGGGTTTTTATACGGTTTTAGGTCAAAACCAAGATTAAATGATGTTTAAATGCCATGGGAAAATTTTATGTTATAAGAAACATGATTTCGGAGTTGAGTTTTAATTTTGAGAATTTTCCAAGCTATGGAAAGATCATTATGTATTTTCAAAGGAAAATATGGTTATTTGGGTTTATAATTTATTTTGGAAAATATATTGAAAATTTGGGTCTGGAATTTTGATATGTTAGATAACATGATTAAGGTGAATTTCTGGAATTTTTGGGGATTTTTCCAAAGTGATTTGCTATGCAAAATAAATTGTTTTAGAAGATGCACTTCTTTGCAAAAATTGGAAGGGCTTGTTTGATTAAGTTAACCATGGTTTAGATCTGGATTAGCGGTAGTTATTTTTGAAAAAGAATTTGAAAAGTTACGGCAACCAATCTGGTGTTGACACGTGGCAGGTTAGTTAGAGAAAATTTACTTATTTAAGAACAAAACCTGGTTTGTTCAGAAAATAGGTTCCGCCTGTTTTGGAAAACACTTTCGACATAGTAGCTTCCGCAACCATCCTTGTCGAAACCCACTATGCCGAAACCAATACACAAGGTATCACTATGATGGTACGTAGTGGATTGGAGATAGGCGGAAGGTAAGATGTCGAAAGCATAGCTTCCGAAGGGGATGAAACCTTACTTTATTTTTAAGAAGGAAAGCGCCTGCCAATGTTTTGTTTTAAGCCTTCGACGGGATCGAAGCAGAAGGTTTCGAAAGAGGTTTTAAAAGGGTTTTGAAAGAGGGTGCCATTAACTTAAGATTGCTTTCGGCTGGGTTCCTTACTTATAAAAGAATGTTTTAAAAGAAGGGGTTCCAACCTAGTCGATACCCTATTGCCGTTTTATAGCCTTTCGATAGTGATGAAGATATCAATGCCGTCGGAAGGTACTTTATTTTATAAAGTTTAAGCCACTTCCTAAAGCTTTCGAAAGGGGTTAGGGGTTTCAAAGGTGGTGGTTTCGAAAGGGGTTTCGACTCCAACCTTCCAATGTTTTACCCAGATGTTTTATGCTTTCAAAAGGGATGGTGCCGATGCCATCAAGTTTTCCCCAATATTTTTATAGGATAAATGATGATTTCGAAATAGATGTTTTCGACTATATTCATTTTAGCCCAAATAATGTTTTAAGTATAAACCCAATGTTTTCGAAATGGGTACTTTTAATGGTTTCGAAAGGGTTACTTCCATAAGTGTCGAAAGGGGTACTTTCAACTAGTTTTGAAGCTAAAGCTTCTAAAGTTAAATGCTAATACTTTACTATATTCGAAAGGTTTCGAAAGATAAAATTTAAAGTATTATAAGGCGGAAGTCTAATGTTTTTAAGATCTTTCGAAGGAAGTTATCATATGAAGTCGAAAGCTAGGTTTCGAAGTTATCGAAAGGTTTTGTGACCCAAACTCTATTTTTAAAGGAAAAATCCATGGCAATATTAAAGGAGTTTTTATAATGGTTTTAAGAATAAGCTATCTTTGGTAAAGAAATAGATTAAGGGGATTAACCATTTTTATTTTAAACCCACAGGAGTAGTATTGCTATGTTTTATATTGCTTCTTCTAATACGAATATATTCACTTTATAATGCACCCATAACTGCATTTTTGAGTTAAAGGGTAGGAGAACCAGTTAGGTTAACCCAATAGTGAATATAAATTGAACAAACCCCTGAATGAGTAGAATTTCATCCAAGAGGTCAGGAAGACCAGAATATAGGATGTTAAAATATAAAGAAAAGATATTGGCAGGGGCAAATAGGTTCATAGTAAGCCTTTGAAAACTGTATGATATTGGCAGGGGCCAATAGGTTCACAGTAAGCCCATGAAAACTGTATGATATTGGCAGGGGCCAAGTTCATAATTAGCCTATGAAAACTATGTATAAAAGAAGATGTCAGATAGAAAGGTTCATAGTTAGCCCATGAAAACTATGTGTAAAGGAAGATGTCAGATAGAGAGGTTCATAGTAAGCCCATGAAAACTATGAGTGGATACTGGCAGGCCTAGTAGGTTTGTAGTTAGCCTATGAAAACTATATCCGGATGAAATATTGACAGATGTCAATAGGTTCCTAGTCAACCCATGAAAACTAGAGTAAGAAGAAAGGATATCGGGGTTACCAATAGGTTCCTAGTCAACCCATGAAAACTAGGATAAGAGTAATATTGGAGTTACCAATAGGTTCATAGTGATCCCATGAAAACTATGTAATTGGACAGGGAGTCTTTAAATGTTTAACATGTTACTAGTCAGCCCATGAAAACTAACATGTGTTACATATATGTTGTGTGCAAATTATAAAGTTAAAGTGACAATAACTAAGTAAAGTTATAAAATGTAGACCCCTCTTGCTTTTGAAATGATAACTTTATATTGTATAACCTCACTTCTATTACCCACTTAAACATAAGGCGTGGCCTTGAATTAATGCTTAAATGGTTGTTTAACCTGTGTTAAATTGAAGTAGGTTTGAAAAGGTTTGAAGCGAGAATTGTCGTTATAAGTGCACTTCAAAATCCCTTGTTTTCGGGAATTTTTATAAATAAAAGGAAAGATATTCTTAGGGATTTCTTTTCATGGTTTTTAAGTACCCTAATGGTAGTACTGACTATAAAAATTTCAAGTCTTGGTTGAAATTGGTAGCAAAGATTGTGCCTTTCAATGTTGTTTTAATAAGGACTTTTAACAGCACTTATAAATGCTGTAGTAAGTCGCTTATTGTTTTAAGTATTTAAAATGTGAAGTTTTGGCTTGTTTTTCATGATTTAAATGGTTTATAAATTCTTTTATTTGTAAAACCTTTCTATGGAAGTTCTTATAAAATGTATTTGAGTATGTAAAAAAGAGTAGAATTTTAAATATAGTCTTAATGATTATTTATGAATTTTGAAAGCAAAGTGCTGCAAAATGTAAAACATGTTTTTAATCAAACTTCTAAATTAGTTATTTTCATGTAATATTTTACTTAGATATTTAAAACCTATTTACAAGTGTTTCTAAAGTATTATTTTATATATATATAAGTTTTGACAAAGGTGATTGATTATGCTTAATACTAATAAGCCGACGATTAAACTTGTTTGTTCATGAGATTCAAGAATGAGGTGTCTGGGCAAGGCTTGGAGCAACAAGTGCCCAAACTTACCCTGGCATCATTCTTGAACAAGGAACAATGTAAGTTGAAATTTTGGAAACGTGTTAATCTTGTTGTTTACTTACTTGTTTAAAAAAGGTAACTAACTTTGCTTAACGCTAAAAGCCGGCGAAGTGGGTTTATCTGTTTATGAGAGTTAAAGATTAATGTCGAGTAGAGATGGAGCAATAGAGTTATAAATTACCGGGCTTCCCTCTTGAATGAGGAATAGTTAAGTTGGGAATGTTGGAAATGAGTTAAGTATACAAACATTGATTTGTATAAGCAACTGTTTTAACTAGATAATCGACTATCAAACTTAACTTATTATTAAATTTAGATATTTAAAAGTATGTTTTAAAGATAGTAACAAGTAGGAAAATGATTTGGGTTTGTTGTGACAATGTGTTAATCACATTCGTCTTTAACCCTTTACAATTATACTTAGGGATGTGATGCAGTGCCAATGTTTGAGCAACATTAGTTTTAAACTTTTTGAATGGATTTGTGAAAGTACTTAGATCCTTAAAATGGATATTTTGAAGGAATTTATAAGTGAGGAATCTTTTTGAAAAAGATAGAAAAAGCAAACGTTTAAAGTATTAAATATATTTATACTAATTGGGATAAGTATATGAATACTTTTTGAAGTACAAAAGGAGTAAAGGTTTAAAGTAAAAAAATCTTGTTAATGATTTGTGAATATACTTATACCAATTAGGATAAGTATATGAATACTTTTTGAATTATAAAAGAGTAAAGGTTTAAAGTAAGAAATCATGTTAATGATTTGTGAATATGCTTATACCATTTGAGATAAGTATACGGATACTTTGTTTGAAGTATTAAAAGAGTATTAATGAATAGTACAAATTAATAAATGATATTTTATTAGATAAAAGAAGTCTTACTAATAAAAGAGGTTTTAATTAATAAAAGATTAATTTAAAAAAAGGGATTAGAAGTCACTTATATGACTTGATCGTGCTTTGTTTGTTTCCTTATTTATGGAAAACTTTTATTCATATACTTAGCACTAAAAGCCGATGAAGTAGACTTGTCTATCCGTGGGAATTAAGAACGATGTTCATGTAGGGATATGAGTAATAGAGCTCTAACCTACCGGCTTCACTCTTGATCGAGGGATAGTGTGAGATGAAAATATCGAAGACGTTATAAGTACATGAAACCTGGTTTGCATATGTGATCGCTCTCATTATCATTGAATGACCAAATTCATCGATTCATTTGCAGAGACCGAGATTGGTAAGTGTTTTACTTATCGAAAACCACTTTAAGGCTGAGATACGTGTTCTATCTCTTGGAAATGGATTTCTTTGAGATGCGGGAATCTGTATGGAGATTTGAGATCTGTTTAAGATGCTCAAATATATGTAGTTGTTTGCGATCTATTTAGGATGTGGAAATCCATGTGTGATTTCAAGATCTGTTGAGATATGGAAATCCATGTGTGGTTTCAAGTTCTGTTCAAGATGTGGGGACCCAATTTAGGATTCATGTTCTGTTTGAGTGATGAAGACTCATGTGAAAGATGCCGAACGTAACCTCGACTTCAAAAATGGCTAAAGATAGAGTAGGATGCACAATCTGGGGTTTTATAGTCCCACGGCAGGATGTTGTCAATTCCAGATCTAGAGTATGCTTATCGATGTTGCGCGTGGGAGTTGATGGTATTTGGTTCAAGTTGTTCATATTTAAGTTGTTCAAGTTGAGGTTATGCTTTACCTATCTAAATAACAATCCAACTTGGAATACTAACACTGCCCTCCAGACGTCAATGCAATGCCAGCATTCATCCATACAAGTTGTCCAAGATAAGGACAAACCGAAGGCACTACTTCTACTACCTCCATTTTGGAACCACCCTCAGGAATAGTTGCAAGCAACTCTTGCACTTCAATGGCTCCGTCTTCGATCCCATGCTTCAAGATGTCTTCATTTTGAAACGCTTGAGTTGGATCGAAGTGGTTTTCAGAATGCATATCCGATCCTGGTCTCTTCGAAACAACTTTCGATATTTCCAGTAAACTCAACCCCGGTTCTTTAGGAAATAAAAAGACAAATGACAAGAGCCGAGTTCACCTCCTAACCGTTTGTGGACGGATTTCCATATCATTCGTCCTAGAAGAACGAAATGAGTTATATATACAATATAACACCTTCGACGGTAACTGTACCATATAATTCTTGTGTTTCTTCTACATATTTCCAAAGTTATGTTTTATCCAGATTTAATAGTTGGTTATTTAACTATAAACAAATAAACATCCAATCATGGTTTAATTTCCATATGGGATCCATTAAGCCTTTATTAATTCTCTTTAATTAATAAAACCACTTTATAAAATCTGATCAAAAGATCTTTTCAAAAAACTATTTCCAAACCCCTTACATTTCCTTTATACTTGGAAAAACATTTATATACTTATCTTAACGGTATAAGTATATTACCAAAACATTTTACTTTTCATGCCTTGAAACAAAATCATACACTTATCTTATCGGTATAAGTATATTTACAAACTTTTCAAAGTTTCCTTTTTTTCCAAATCCCAACATTTCTTCCAAATAAAACATTCCGCTTATCCTTTATTAAAAATTCCCTTTTAAAAGCTCATCTCATATTTCAATTAACTTATAACTTTCAAAATAAAGTTATAACCCACTTCTATAAACCTTTAAATTAATTTATAAACCTCTTTCCAAATCTTTGAAATGATTTATAAACCTTTTCCTATTTTTAAAACTCTTTATATAAACCTTTCTATACTCCTTTATAAAATATCCTTTATAAATATCATTTACAAACATCATTTGTAGTAAAAAAACCCTTTCTATAAACAAGTTATCATATATAAATACCTTTATAAGAATTATATGACTTGAAAAACCATTTATAAACCCTTAGCCTCAAATTGATTGAAGAATTAAAGTAAATTCAAAACCATATTTTATAAATTCCAAATGAGGCTTAGCAGTCCCAATGATACTAATTTAAGTTACCATTTAATTTCAATTCGATCCCCAAATCACATAACAATTATTTACATAAGCTACCATATATGTAAATACAGTTCATATCCAATCAGGGAATAACACGTCAATATAACTAATTAGCATATACAAGCCCAAATAACATAACAACAGGATGGTGATTTATCCTACTAAATAGATGTCCAAACAATTCAATCAATTCATAGAAGAACATAGATTTATTCTGCTTAACACATGTCCACACAATCAAATCACTTACACTATAGTAGAATGATGTTTTGTTCTGCTAACGGATGTCATTTAATTCTCCTAATCATATGGGTTACTTAAGGGTCTGGACCAGAGATCATTTGATATGGAATCGATTTATTTTTAAAAAGAAAATTGATTAGACACATTCTATTTAATTTAAAATCACCTTTAAAAAGTTAAAAGTATATATAATTAGCTAAACCCTAACTAAACCTTAATTAATCCAATTTAAATTGAGATTAAATCATAACTAAACTTTAATTAGGCTTAATGAACTTGATTAAGTACTAATTAACTTCCTAATGCAACTTAGTTAAGGTTAAACCAAATTGTTTAAGAGTTAAACCCTAATTAATTAAATGTTAGTTAAATAATCCATTAATTACTTAATAATTAATTAACCATTAATCTTAATTAAATAATTATTAATCACTTAATTACTTCTTAACCCCTTAATCACTAATTAAAACTTTATAAATCAATTAATAGTCATTAACTTAACTTAAGTGATGATTGACCTCTAATCACCTTCTTAATTACCAATTAAGTGCCAATTTACTTTTAATTAACTAATTACTTAATTAATTGATTAATTAAATTACAAACTTAATTACTTTTTTAATATTACTAATTAAGTTTGAAAAACTTAGTAAACTAATTTCAAAATAAAACAAATTTGAAATAGAAATTCAAACTTTTGTTGAACTGCATCCATAGCGACTATCGCTATGACTGTAGTTTGCTCTAACCTACCTTTAAGCGAACCACTTTACTAAAACCATACTATTTCATGACTGAAACATAACTTAGAAAGTTTTTTTAATTTTTTTTTAAAACAAAAGTTACAAACTTTAATCCATTTCAAAACTTTAAACATTGATTCCAATCGGATCTCATAACCGTTGCAATTACACAAAGTAGTTAACTTTATTTACCAGCCTCATGTTTTACAATAAACATATTACTAACACCAACCATCTTCATTATAGATTGCAAGTATACATCCATATATGCATGCTTACTAACTTTATAATACAACATCGATTCCATAACCAAATCAAACTAAAATCAACCATCCAAATCATAATCAAACCATATGATTATCATTCAAATTCTACACTATATAATCACCATATATAGTGACATAAATAAAGTTACCATTTTCTTAAAAAAAATGAGTAGTTTACTTACCAAAAGCTATCCAAATTCTCGCTAAAGTAGAGTATGACATAACACTTCTATTCCTAAGCAATAAGATGGAGTCTTGAACCCTAAATGTACTAGGTAGGTTCGGCCTTGAAGGGAAGATGAAGCGAGACTTGTTTTGGTAAGGTGGAGCGACTTCGGATAAACATCGAATTCTCAATAATAAACCCGAAAGTAGGTCATTTTGCAACTGATTTTCGGGCTACCTACTCACAGAATTTCAGAAAGCACTCAAAAAGAAAGTTATTGAAATTTCTTTTCTCTATCATTTTAAAAAAAGAATCACTCATTTTTAATTTCTTTGAAGAAGTAATGGTCCAAAGAAGATGGACCATTTTCAGAATTTAAATTTTGAGCTCAAAAATTGCTATGTAAAGAGTTGGTGTTTTGACATAGCTATGATAGAAATATGAAAAAGTGGTCAACTAGAATGTTGTAGCCATTAAAATTTCACACGGTTCCATAATAAGAAAAACTCTATTTGATTTAGAAATGAGGAAGAAAATATTGGTGGAAAGAGAAGGAAAAATGGAGAAACATATGGGCTATTTATAAGCAAGATTTCACATCACCATTTTGTCAAGTCACGTCACTTCCTTTATATATAATTATGTTTAGTCACATCACTCTTTTATATATATATAATTATTATGTTTAGTCATGTCACTTTCTTATATATATATAATTATTATGTTTAGTCACATCACTTTCTTTTATATGTATATATATATAAGTTTAATTATTAATTAACTAAGATGTGACAAGAGATAATTATGGTTAATGATTACAAATCTAAGATGTGACAATACTTAATATATATTTATATAAAATATTTATTATTTTTAAAACTATGTCTTGTCACATCACTTACTAATCCAAATTAATATAAGATAATTTATTTCTAAGTGTATTATTATCTAGTTAATTAAATCTTATATATATGTATATATAGTGCACAAAGACGAACAACATTCCCGACAACTTTCCGGTGTCGAAAGGTCGGAATTTCGGAAGACGTTCTTCGGTCACATTTTCTGTTTTTCTACGAACTATTTAATTTGGCAAACAAATTTTGAAAACAATTTTACAATCATTATTAATGAATTAAAATGAGTTTATTTTTATTATAAAACCTATGTATTGAATATTTAAAATTAATTAAATATTCACTAATCAAAGCAGTGAAATTCCGGATCATTGCAGCCTTTGTATTTACCTTACAGTATATTTTATCTGGAGATATACGACACTCGGAAGGTGTTTTCTGATCCTTGTGCATGGAGTTCGGATTCGACTTCACTGAAGAGATCTTCGTGTAAAGTCCATTATGCGAACGTTTCTTATCGATTTTGATAGTACCTTCTAATATGCTGTTGAATGTAACCAATGTAACCATTTCGACTATGTTATAATATTTATATTCTACACCCTAGACATTGCCTATTATATCACCTTATGTACTTATTAGATGGTGGTTCTTTTGAGGGTATATCCGTTACGGCATTACATGCGGTCTCAAAAGTACTGTTATATGCTAGCTATATATTTCTTGAGTTTCTCATACCAGACTTATGTCTGACGTGTGTTTTTTGTTTTCCCTAAATTCCCCGCGTGCTCTTTCGAGTAGTCTGAGAAAGACAGGTTTTCGTTGATGTTCTTTAGAGGTTGAGAAGATGAGCTGGATGTTCACCTACCGTAGTATTTTTATTTTCGCTGCATTACTATATTGTAATTTCAGCATTTCCGAGGACAGATTGTTATAACTGTCCAGACTGATGATGGTACTTAGGTTTTGTAACTTCGAAATTTCTATATCGGAGTAACCATTTGTATTGTTTCTTTGATATGTGAGATTTTGATATTGTGTTCTCTTCTTCCTTGTTATATTTCTTTTTCTTTTTATTTCACCTAACAATTCTCCTTCCGACACTTGGATGTTTGGCACACGAATACTGTGGATGTATTAGTGCCAACATTCGGGGGTCGAAGTGTGAGAAATGCGGATTACGGATCTTAAGGCTATAATTAACACTAGAGGGGGGTGAATAGTGTTTTAAGGAATTACTAATTCTTTTTGAGTTTATATTAATTTGAACACAAATGTATGCAATATTCAGACATAGATATGATCACAGAATCAAACATAGATGCAGATATAAAGTAAAAGCAATAAAGGAAAGAACACACCAGATTTTATACTGGTTCGGAGTTAACCTACATCCAGTCCCTCAACACAAGTATGGATTTCCTTTCAAAATCAATTCTTACAATTACACCCTCGATTTCAAGGCCATGAGGTACACCGCTCCAGATTCACAATCCTCTGGGTAAAGATACTTGATTTTACGGGCAACAAGTTCACCTGATTGATTTTCCAGGCTACAATCACACCTTTTCTCGCTCGATTGAATACAAAGAAGTCTATAACTCTGAATAACACTGGGATCTTGTTGAGATAGTGATAGAGAATCAAACCAGAGATGATCTAGTTAGATTCAATGGTGATTTCAGCAGAGTAATGGTAAAAATGTATATAAAGAAATATGGAAGAAGAAGAGGAGTGAAACCAGAGAAAATATGATTGTAAATTCATTTAAAACAGCCCCTATTTATAGTAGAACAACAGCCATGTTCATTCATGAAAGGATATGACGAATAGACACTTCCTTTGAAATTAAAACTTTTGAAATAAACTGTCACCTTGTCGACAAGGGGTCCTTGGGGTTGTCGACAGGCCTAAGTTATTTTTGATAATTTGTTTTTCTTTGAAAATAACTTCTATCTTGTATTAAAACTATTTTAAACTTTATAAATATACTTAACTATAGTTAAAATACATAAATAAGTATAGAGAATAATATTTTGGTATATATAAAATTTTACTATAATTTTATATTTAAATCTAAGTATAAATATTAAAAGTTAAATATATTATAATTAAAAGATAGTTTAAAACCAAGGATAATTTGATATTGAAAATAAAGATTATTTTGAGGCTAAAAGTATTTTAAAACCAGGATAGATGTTTTTGATTTAAAAAGGAAGATTTTGAAATCATTTTTAAAACAAGATATAATTTTGTAAAACATTTGAATAAAAGTTAGTGGATACAAAACAATGTTCCACTAGATTTTTCGTAGGTTCCATCCTACTTAGGGTTCCATCCCTTTAACGGGCTCGAAGTGGATTCCATTCCATGAATAAAATGGATTTTAAGATGTCAGTGCTTTTCTAGGAGTTTTAACAAAATTCCTAACTAAATTTCTTATCTTGAAATCTTGAACTCTTGATACTCATGAGTCTTGAATCTTGATATCTTCGATCTTGAGTTCATCAGTTCTTGAATCTCTATACTGTACAGTATTCATTCTTTGGTACTTGTATATATATCCTGCATATACATATATATCTAAACAATAATGTTAGTATTTATATTTTATAATCTTATTCTAAGGTTGTTGTCATCAAAACCAACTTCTCAGGGACTAACACGAAGGGCGGGTCATTACATCTAATATATCACAATGGCAATGATGTATTAATATACTACAGTTTTAGTGATACTCTAGCACATTATAATTTTAATAATACTTTTATGCATCATGATTGTCGTGATGCATTTAATATCTAATGATACAACAATGTATTATAGTTTCATTGTTTAGTGTATCACAATATCAACAAAATACAGTAGGTAATTATGTATCATATATTAAAGTTGAGTTATAATAATATGAAACTGATGAAGATATAAAAAGTTGATTGAAGAGCAATGAAATGATTTTAGAAAATGGAAGGAGGGAGTTGAAAGGATAATGGTATATCATGATCCCATGATGGAAGAGAGAAACATACTTTCCTAAAAATGAGGATTTAAGTACAACAAGTAATTAAGTAAATTAACAATTAACATTACAGTTTAGACCAATTAAAAAAAAGTGTAACTAAGACCATAACCAATAATGGACGTGTTCACTACTCATCTCTCTTTTCCTTTTGCATTGAACAAACTAGTTACGCACCCAAATAACTTCAAAACCATCTACCATACTAGTTTTTAAAAAAATAAAAACGACAAAGACTTTGTCATTTAACTATACGAATTGAATAAACCGGCAAAGCCTTTGCTATTTTATTCAATTTTCTTGTAAATATGGGTTAAAACGACAATGACTTTGTCATTTTAACATATATTTGCAATAAAATGGCAAAGTCTTTACCGTTTTAAAAACCAGTCTTCTTTTCAGTGAACTAGTTACGAAATCATCTAAAACTAACCACAATCAACTGAACAAGCCACACCTGCTTGTATGGTGGCTAGTTTTTCAACCGAACAAGTCATTGTTGGTTGTGCTCTAAAAGTGAAAAAACCCTCAATTTACATGCGACCATTAACAGCGTAGATAACAATTTTATTTTTCCCTCCTAATTTGATATAACGTAAACGAAATCAAAATTCAAAAGAAACAAGTTTGAGAGAATTTCTCTAACCAGTAGATCAATAAATTTAGGGTTTTTTTAATAATTTTTGAGCCACTTTTGCAAACTTATTACCCTAATAGGCCGGTTTCAAAACTAATTACGAATATATGCCACTTTTGGTCAGCTTAGCTCCACGCTGGCCAAAAGTGTACATGCAACCTTTCAAATACTGCCTATATTTTCTTTTTTAACTTTTACATTGGCTCCATTTCAAACGGAACCAAGGAAAATTGCTAAAAATTTTTTCACTTGACGTCATTTGAAATCGCGCCAATAGAAAACTAAAAAAAATTATTGACACCATTTCAAATGGAGCCGTTTGAAACTTTTTTTCAACAATTTGCATCCGATGCAAAAGTAAAAAAACAAAAAATAAAATTATACACAGACGACATTTGAAATGCCGCATGTACACTTTTGATCGACGTGGCATCGGGTTAGTCAAAAGTGGTTTATATTCGTAACTAGTGTGAACCCGTGCTACGCACACGGATTGCAACTATACTTCTTTGTAATTAGGAATACACTCTTATTCACCATGCTGCATGAATTTTAGGAAATGATTGAATCCTTATTTTTGTACCTAATTCTTTATTTAAAATTGTTGACTTTTATTGTTATTTGTTGAAGGAAAAAGATGTATCCACGCTCTTTTGTCAAACAAAAGGGGTATTTGAAAAGAACATAAAGGAAAATTGTATAATTGAAGAAGAACACATTCCTGTGTTGTGAAGGGGGTATTGGAAAGGAAAATTAAATGTTTTATTATTATTAATTACGTGTGAGATTATTAATTGCGTGTCAGTATTAATTATTTGTGTTGGAAAATGAGATCAATGTACAATAACTGTTTAGACGTTGATAGTAAAATCTGTTCAGTTAACCTCAATGGATTAAAGTTTTGGTTACGATCGTTAACACGTCGGACGCAATGTCAACGTAACATGGGAATTTTATTTACATGAAGGCTGGCTCGGTGTGTTTAGTCACTTGTACACGATAGGTAGACAAAACAAATTAGTGAAATCTCTAAGTTCATTACAAAAAATACTAAAATTGTTCCATCATAGTTTGGCAATGTACTTTCCATCAAAAAACAAACGCTATTTGGGATATTTTCGATGTTGAAACTTGAACTTTATATGAAAAGACAATACCAATAACAAACACTATTTGGGAACTGGCTTAAAAAATAAATTATAATTCATACTCATAACTATAGTTGCATAGAAGCAAAACTCTACATGTCTAATCATGGTAGTATCGTAAAAAGAAAAAACGCATTTCATATTGTCATATATTATACGTTAAGGACATCATGAAAGTACAATTACAAACAACTAAAGGTTCAATATTATAAGTCCTAGTACAAAAAATAGTAATAACACTCTTCATCATGTATACTTCAGCTACTATTGCACATTCTATACTTCCTTCAATTCAACTTCAGCAACACTCCCATCCATGCATGCTTCATCTACCACAACACATACTATTCTTCCTTCAGTTCTACTCCAGTGACTCTCACCACTATGCACACTCCAGCTACATGAAGCTCTAGTTTCACCAACTTGCTTCGGCAACATTCTATAACACATGACAAGCACCATTGTCCCAGTGGTTAAGTGATTTGGCTTTGGTGCAAGAGGTCACAAGTTCGAAACTTGCATAGCGTGATTCGAACGTTTATTGACATGTGATATGTTGTCACAGTGATTTGTTGTATATAAGTACCATTTCAAAAAAAAAACATTCTATAACACATAACTGGTCCGTATCTCAATCAAGCATGTTGTGATTCATGACTTCCCATTATGCTTGGCCAATCTAACTATGCCTTGCTTAACAACAAATTTTTTATATTTCAGTTTAGAATGCTTTCAGTCCAGCTCGCTCACTTTTCAATCATGCACCCATTGCAGCCTTAGTAATAGCCTCAGATGTGAAATATGCTATCACCATGCAATCCGCACATATAAAAAGCTGCAATAAGCACACCATGCAATCAACATGTTACCACCATGTAAGCACCTCGCAATCAGCTTCACATGTTCAGGCCACATCATCAGGCAACCACCAGCTTTGCTTAACATATTTGACCATCCTAACAAATTGCTTATCTCCATTCTTCGATAGTCAAGTACATTACTTTGATGCTAGGAACTACAATCTAGCTTATTCATATACAATAAAATATGAGTGCACCCAAGATCGCTCCTTATATAAAAATGACGAACAGTAATGAAATGGTAACCAAAAATAGCAGATTGCAAAGAAATAGATAATTGTAATAACCAATAAGATTAAATAACCCCAACATATTGGAAACAAAGTATAGGAATCATATATATCGTCGGACATAATGAGTGATTGCCCTTGAAAGTTGATAAATGATGGCTCATTCCTGTTTTTAATGGTATAACCATTTCTACATAATAAAAAAAATCAGTTTACTTCATAATTTTGGACATATGGAAACCAACAATAAATGTACCACTTAATCGCAGGTTATATATTGAAACAATTGCATAGATGGAAAGAAAATGGATATATATTTTTCAAATAACCAAATTTAATACCAACTGAGAAATGTATGATAATTAATTGATAAAAGTGTAATTATTTTCAAAAGTGACTTTTGATGATGGTGAAGAATTTACTTTTGCTAATAATAATAATAAGGAAAGCTTAATATAAAATACATGCAAGTATTGGTGTATAAGTTTTTTTATAGAGGCATTTAGGGATGTTTAATATAGATGACTTAAAAAGAGTACAATTTCATAATTTATGACCATATATTAGGAAAATCTAAGGAATTAGTGACAACAGATAACGTATCAATTTCAAATATTAATGGTTAAACCAATATTTGAAGTTCTGATAGTGATGAAACCAAGCATTTTCTAGTTGGAACATGATGTATAGCTAAAGATCATACAATGAGCATGTACCTGACCAAATCAGAGAGAAATCTAGTTGTAATATTAACCCGACCTTAATTATTATGTTATAAATTTTGTCACTAAAGGCACATAATACTTTATCAGAAAACATAAAAACAGGAGAAAATAATAACCTACTGTTTTAGAATCAGTTCCTGCTACTGAGCTCAAAGTTCCTGCATGAGAGGTAAACAAATAAGAGCTTGCTAGCATTGCAGTTAACATGGAAAACATTATTTATAACATTTAAATAACTTAAATGCCATTAAATAGAACACCTTGCCAATGTAATATTTTGGTAAAAAAAGCCACAGTAAGATTTCCTCAAGAGTTTTATTGTAAATTGTTAAAATAAAACTGACTGAACTGGTATGATACTGGTTAATTTCTAGTAAGTTGACTACCCCTACACAATCAGACAATAAGAGCATAACCACATCAAAGAGAAGATCCACATTTTTAAATTATACCTTACAAAACTTTATCACCATAAACTCATGCAAGACACACAACATAGTGTATCTTTGTGGAAAAATGCAGTAAATATTTGGTTTAAGAAAACCTCGTAACTCATTTATCCCTTACTTGGACAACTAAAGTGATTAGATTGCATCAGGAATGAACAAAACTGTAGATAATTGACAATATCATAAATGTGAAGTATCAGGTGTAGCTTAAAAATTAACTGGTAGTATGCACGATATTCAATAAAGTGGTATATCTAGACAAATCCAACAACATATTAAAATGAAGTCAGCCATATATTCACTTTCATGTTATATCAGAAATTCAATCAACAAAAGATATTTATATATGTCCATGTGTGTAAACATCAAATACGGTTAAAACAAAGTTTTTGTATACATGAATTCATCATATTTCCTAAAGCTTTTTCCCATTTATGCACATCGCTCTCATCCTTATCTGTGCAGATCCTATATACTAATACTTTTGTATTCTCAAATGATGTAAGCTACGCAATAATCAATACAGAATCATGCATACAAAGATATTCAAAACTTCATTGGTGTAGATAACAAACGTGTAATGTAAGTACCTGCATTCAGTTTCCAAAACAAACCAAAAATAATTGGTGCTATTTTTTGGAAGCCTTCAAGACATCTTAAATTCTACTCTAAAAGTTCATTATATATCCAGATGCATTCAATTAACGTATATGTTTATCATTTTAGTATGGATAGCATAAATGTTTTCACTGTTTAGAATTTTGTTTAGTTTTCAGCTCCTTTGGTACATTTCGTTTACAAATGGAAAAGAGCAAAAAAAAATCAGATCAACGCTACCTCCTTTTTATATGCAGATCATTTGTACCACCAGTATCTGTGATTAAGTTAAAAATGGAGCAGAAGCCTTGTTCTATATCTGAAGGCAATGTAACTAATTGCTTTTGTAACAATCAACATGGCCCCTGTAGGATTTCCAGTAGAACATCTGTGTAGCATCACCCTAAATGCAAACATAAACCCAACCCGAAAGCTAAACCCTCTTTTGCAAAAGACAGAGTATATGGAGGCCCATCTCTAAATTGAAAATGATAACTTAATCTGTCATTCGCCTTTTTATTTTGGCTACCACTTGAAATTAATTGCCAGTAGGGCTTTATTCTTCAACGCATTACCAAGGTTATTTAATTGTAAAACACTCATGGAGAAAATAATGAACTCCTAAGAGACACGGTAGGAAGTGCAGAAAAAAAGATAGAAACAACTCTAATAACAAATAAAGTAATATTTGGGCAATATCATATGAACCAAATTAGACAATGCTGTTCTCTCAATAATTATAAAATAATCGATAAGTAACCTTTAATGCCATTCAATTAGCATAAACATAATTGAATGGTTAATTTAAATTATCCATCTTTAAATGAAATTTAAAAATCAAGATTAAAATTTTGAACCTGTACCAAATATTATTGTTGGAAAAGTAATGAGATAGGTTTGGCAATTCAATAAATCATATTGAATATGATAATATGAAAATGAGCCACTAAAAATAAGACATAAATATCAATGTGGAGATTTAAATATTAATTTAAAAAAATAGCAAACAAATACCATAGATTTCAAGGTCAAACACCCAATCTTGCTCAGGAGGATTACACAGAATACATATTAGTCTTTATTTAGATAAGCTCATTGACCACCGCTTCTAATTTTCCTTTTGAAGGTTGCTAATTAGTGGGTTTAGAACAAAGAAATGTTTTGAGAAAAGCACACTGAATGAAGCTTAAATTTAAAATTGAACTTTTTAAAGGATATTTTTTTAATGGGTAATAATTTCAAATCCAAAGTCTTTGGTAAAAATTAAATGAAGAAAAGGTTTGCTAGCTAAAAAACACATACAAATCAATTAGATGAAGAATTCATTATCCCGAGTATGATTCATAAGATTATATATTTGCAGCTTATAAAATTCTTATTCTAAATTTAAACAATGAAATCAAAACCTAATAATTGAAGAGCCTATTAAAATACTTGCGGGGTGGAATTATTTTCTCTCTTGATGTCACAGCTTCAAAGCGACCACTCCGTCTATAAATTGATAATCACTACGTTATAATTACCGTTTGAGAAGAATCTATAGGTATTATCTCGAAATTAGCCAAAATGCACAAAAACTTTATTTTTTGCATCGGAAAAGCAAATATAATCAAAAATCAAAATAAGGTTCATACATGAAATAAAAGAGTAAGTAGAAATTGGACAAAGAATAATAGGAAAATGCACAATTTCGTAAGAAAATCAGTACATATGAAACCTAAATTCGCGAAATCAAAATTAATAAATAGATTAGAGTTTCATGTAGAACCTGTAGTCGAAGGGATTAGCAGTCCTTTGAGGGAAATAAAAGGATTATGAAATAGAGGAGAATGGAGAAAGGAAAATGAAAGGCATTCCTGAAGCCAATTACCTGGGGAAAAAAGGAAAAAAAAAAGAAAAACGGATGGAAACGAAGAAGAGATCCAATGAAATTTAGGGGTATGCGAGAATGGGGGAGGACGAATAAAATTCTTTCAAGAAGAGACGCTTGATTTCCAGAATACATATGGGGGCTTAGGGCAACTCCAGTAGATTACGGCTGAATATTCAGCCCGTAATCTGGGCTGGGTCCTCAGTGGCCAGGCGCCCATTTAATGGGCGCCTGATCATCAGGCGCCCATAAAATGGGCGCTGCCTCCCCACCCCTCCCTACCCTTCCATTATTTTTGTTTTACATTTTTTTTAAAATTTGAAAATTTAAACAAAATGCCGCCGCGTCCAACCAAAATCGCACGCAGAACGGTTCAGAGATATCCAACGGAGCAAGCTGGACCATTACACGTTCCGCCACCACCAGGAGTTTCTCCAGACGATCTACGTGTTTTACATGAGCTGCCAGATGGTTATCGGCATAGAGCCGAAACAGCTTTGACGACCATACAGGTATAAACTGCAAACGAATATAACTTGTTATTTTAATATGTACAGTACATACTCATATTAAATAACCCTTACTGTCTCAAAAAGTGTTAATTCATAAATTATCTATAGGATCATTACATTCACTGTCGGGGTAGTTGGGCTAAGTGCATTACCCAGTTTTATGACTATCTTCCCGGTCCTATTATTGAGAGGCTACAGGCCAGCCCTTTTGGATCATTTTTATTGATTAGGCCTGTTCAGTCCTTTGATCGACCTCTCATTCAGGCATTAGCTGAGAGGTGGTGGCCCATCACGCATACGTTTCATTTTTCAGATTTTGAGCTTGGTATCACGCCAGTTGATTTCTACATGTTTACTGGGATTGAGATTGGACGACATGGTCTTCGACCTTTTCCATTTGATGATTTATACGAGTCGCCCAATCTGTTTACTGTTTTTTTACCACTGATAGATGTTGCCTGCGTTAGTAGTGGTTCTGTTAAGTTGACGTACCTGCAGCAGTACATCACCAGTTATATAGGTAGAGCCGATATGATGGATGAGGTTACTAGAGCATTTCTGTTGTACCTGTTTGGTTCGACCTTTTTTCCATTACTAAGGTCTCTTGGCGTTGCCGCTCTAGCTCAAACCGGCCCTTCTCAATCTGAGTCAATTCTTTTAACACGGCAAGCTTTTCTGCACTTCCTTTTTGACGTTCTGCATTTTCTCTTGCATGTTTTTCATGCATTAAGGCTAAACGAGAATCGATTTGAGATTGAACAGCAATTTTCTTCTTAGCTGCTCGTTGCCTCATCGGTCTAGCGTCTTCATCAAATGCGGGAACTGCTTCTTCGTCTTCGTTATCTGGGCATTCATTTGAGTCCATATGAGAAGAATTGCCTGGGCTAGAATTGTAATTAGATCTACTTGTTTTTTTCTTCCCCTTCGACTTCGTCTGGACATCTCTTAAGCTTTTTGCGGTGTTTGAGTTCCATTTTTGCTGACTAACAAGCAAGTCATAGCAGTTTGCAAACTGATAGTAGTGTGGTTTCTTTGTTCCATTTTCTCTTGGAAATATTTTCAAGAATTGATCGTTTGCCATTCTCTTCTACAAAAACAGAAACAAAAAATCATATATTCACAAAGTGATCAGAGATAAATGTAAATTAAAAATCAAATTTTACAAAATGCTACCAAGTCAGCTTCGCCACCAATTCCACTTGGATTTGCTGTTCTTATTTTGTAGATCTGCGACTCGTAGAATTGTGTTTGTCGATTAATCTTCCCAAAACGACCAGTGATTGCAGACATTGACCTCGTCTTTTCAATATGTTTTTTATTGTACGCACTCATGACTTTTGCCCAAAACGCCTCTCCACTTTGATCGTTCCCCTTTACCGAGTCGTTAGAAAAATGACAATAAATATAACACAAATCCTTATCTTCATCGCCAGACCATGGAGCCGAAGAATGGAATGATAGAGGGGGGGGCGGTAAGGGGATGAACATTTTGAAAGGGTTGAGAATCTAAATCACAGCTATCCATATTCATCGCTTCGGTATATGATTGAAATGGATGAGACATGTATTGAATATTAACGAATTGAGAATATAATTGTAATAGAAGAAGAGATGTGTGTATTACAATCTGAATAATCTCCCGGTATATGTAGTGAAATCATAAATATGACCGTTTATAGCCGTTGTAATTTGAAATACGACCGTTTATAGCCGTTGGAGTCAAAATTTGGCTGTTCGGAGCCGTTGGAGTTCGAATGTAGAGGGGGATGTAACCGAAAGGGCTGGGGGAGGGGAGGGTGGGCTTGGACGCCCATTAAATGAGCGCCCAAGCCCAGTTCAGGATTCTGAATCGAATCCTGAACTTTCAACTGAATTATTCCCCTTAATTTGACGATTGGAGACTTTTTTTTAACAAATTCAGTAAGTAATTTGACGACTAGAGATGCCCTTATGAGCTATTGAATCCAAACTCAGTAATAATAATAGTATAGTATAGATTTCAGAATACATATTTAGACTTATGAGCTATTGAATCTAAATTCAGTAATAACAGTATAGTATAGATTAGTTTTGAAACCGATCAATTTGCATCAAAAGTTCGCAAAAGTGGTTCAAATCTTAAAATAATCCATAAATTTAATGTCTATCAGCATGTGAAACAAAACACGAGTTTAAAATGTGTTTTAAATCGTTCACGGAAATTGGAAGAAGATAAATTATTAAATCTCCATGTTGGAGCTACGTGTCAAAAGACATTTCTCTTTCCAACTCACTTTCTTCCAAATTTCCGTCTTTTCTATCCTTCCTCCATCATCATCATCAATTATCATCGCTTAAACTGAGAATAATAGAAGTGAAGTGCTACCCAAATTACTAATGGCTGCAATTTTAAGAGAATTAAGAAGAAAATCTTCATCATCTTCTTCATTATTCTCGGCTTCCAGTAACAAGTTCTCTACCTTACAACAAAATCAAACAGGAAAAGAGCAGCATCAGCGTATCAATCTCTTCTCTGCTATCAACCAAGCTCTCCACATCGCTCTCGAAACCGATCCCAGGTGCTTTTTCTAAATTCTTTTAACTAGGATGGGTTGATTGTAAACTTATTTACTGGGTTTATTCGGTCAATTTTGTAGATCGTATGTGTTTGGAGAAGATGTAGGATTCGGCGGAGTTTTCAGGTGCAGTTCTGGCCTTGCTGACCGTTTTGGAAAATCCAGAGTTTTTAACACTCCTTTATGCGAGCAGGTACCCCTCTTTTAAATTATTGGAATTTGTAGCGGAAGAAGATTTACATTTTGACCCGTTAAATTTAGTTGTTATCTAATTAGCCCTTCGGGGTCTTATAAGGCTAACGGTTCAGGCCTTAATCCTGATTTGGATTTTTTTTTTATAGTCTTCCAACAATAAACTCCAGTCTGAAAAAATCAAAATTTGATCTGGATACAAACTCCGGTTTGGAAAAGCTCCAGAACCCAGAAATACATTGTGTCAGTGCACAACTTCGTGGGCTGGTACAACAGGCCCATAAATGCCTAAAATATAATAATGATGACATCTATTTTGCACTTGAGTTTAGTTTTAAGGATATTTTGTTAGGGGTGTAAAAAGGCCGGCCGGACCAGAGCTGGTGTGTTCGTGTCCTATCCTATAAGAGATTCAAACGAACACGGAACATACCAGATCTAATTTCGGACAATTTCGGATATTGTTTGTACAAGCCGAACAACAGACAAAAAATGCGACAATAGAAAAACATCGAACAGTTTCGACTGTATATGTTTTCCTATATTTTTTCTTGTTCTACTTCGAGAATCAAACGGACAGAGACCGGATGTTTTATAGCTTCAAACCGAGTTGGACGTCGGACACTCATACGAAATTTACATTCATAATTTTGTTCCACAACTTTGATTTGAAAAAATAATAATATCTCACATTAGTTTCATAAAATAATACCGTGAAACACATCCTTTCTAACCACATGTTAAGATCAAGTTTATAAATTTATTTTATCAAGTCCATGTCAACCACGGTCCGTTCTCAGACAATAGTTCAAGGAATGGTACGAACTTTGTTCTTGGACATATTGAATAGTATAGTTGGCTTGAATGGGAAGTTTTATTATGATTTTTATTAGTTTAATTAATTATAATTAGTAAATTATGGTTAATAGAATAATGTCTAATAAATTCTAGTCAGCAACTAATTTATTGTAGTTAATAAATAATATTAATAATTTTTAGTTCAAAATTCACAGCAATTAATTTTTAATTAATAATTAATACATTTGTTTGTTAATTAACACTATATAAATTTCAATTGATAATTTACATGAATAATTTATAATTTTTTAAAACATTTTGAAGTATTCAAATATACAATATGATAAATTTTAATTGATTATACAATTAAAAAAACAATCATTCAACTTATGAATAAGAAAAATTACAATTACAATTACAAACAAATTTACAATTAAAAAATAGATGCTACAAAAAAAGAAAAAAATCCAACATCTTGAGTCCTACTTCAATTCTCCCAAATCGGACTTAAGAGGTAGCTTGTGGGTGAACTCTTCATTTTGAAGAGTTAGGTATGACTGTAGATGTAATGACTTGTCTTAAGTTGATTGCGTCTCAGGGCTTGTTCGAGGTAAGCATACCATTTGTTATTGATCGGTGTGGGTCCATGTCCGAGGATGTAGGGGTAGTTGCAATTGATGTGGCCATCTACATGTAAACTTACCTCCATACGGGGTGAATGAATTCATTTTGAACCTAGAGGGATCATCACCCAGTCAATTTTTATAATTTGCATAAGGGATAAATCTCAAATTCAATTGTTTTGATCTAGTTAATTTTTTTGTCAAATACACATTAAAGTTAAGGCTAAATCTATTAACTACCGATTGTTTTCTTTTCCATCCCAGTTAACACTAAAAAGGATTAATTCCAAAGTGCCCTTCAAATATCAACATACCCGTCCAAATGTTCATCCTAACCACCTCATTCCTTCATTCTTTAATCTCAAATTGAAAGGTTGAATTATAAAATATTTCAGCTTACTTAAGCAAGTTTCAAATACATCTTACTCAATTTCATTAAAAATCCAAATTGTAACCCCTATTCTATATGAAAGAGTAAATATAGTTTTATAAAAAAACTTATTTAAAGTTGATTTTTTTTCTTAATTCATTTTTTTACAAAGGTTGATGATAACAATTGCAATTGGTAGGAGATAGATTTTAGTTTCATGAATTTGATCATTTAAGAAGATAAAGAGTAGAGAGTGAATGAAGAAGAAAGTGAAAGTGAAAGTAATAGGGTAAAACTGATATAACATGGGATGAGAAAAGAAATACACGAGGTGTGTGTTTTTTTATACAAAACAGTGCGGTGTAAAAGAAAATTTTAGGGTTACTAATAGATTCACCCTAATTACAAAATTCATTTCTTTGACTCTTTGTTGTAGCGAGCTTTGATCCCACCACCTCTAGACCGACAATCTAGGGACATCACTGACATATCACTGTCCCATAGGGGTATGAGACATCAACTACAACACAATTCTTCTCCAAGTCATTGTTCTTCCATCTCATGATTGGTTTATGTCAAATTTTATTTTTTGATGTAGTTTGATAATTGGTTAATGCTAGTTTGGTTGTAACATACTTTTCTAATTAAATGTGAAATGTAAAAAATGAAACAAAAAATAGACAATAAATAGGTGAACAAAAAATAGATACCAAAAAATGTAACATACTTTTATCAAATGCTCGATCAATTGTTGTTTAAACAAATGATACCAACCATGAAAATTTTCCTTCGGGCCCGAGTATAACATGGCTTACTCTTGGAAGAAAAAAATTGGTTGAGAGAAAAAATATATATTCTACTAACTTGTGTGCAAGTTCATCATATGATTTTGTCTTTATCGGTAGCATCTACAACCGTCGAAACTTGAAAGAGCGTATATTTGCAAAAATGTATGTGGAATTATTTAAAAGGACAAATTGAAAATATTTGTAAATGAAATGCAAGTGCATATATTTGTACTTCTCGCATTTGAAACATCCAATTGTAATTTTGTTTTCACTATGACATCACAAATTTTATTGTCTTTTCAACAATATTCATATATTCATGTAATTTGATGAAATTTTATTGATGCTAATATTTTCCTTTAAACTTTAAAGAAATCAATTATAAAGTGGTGAGAAACTCCTTTTCAAATTCGCATGATTTAATGTTAAATTCGATAAATATTTATTGTATTTTTATTTTGAATTAACGTCAAAAGAAAACTTTCTTTGGTACATATTGTAGATATATGCTTTGGTTGAAACTTATTACAAAAATAGTCCTTGGTCGGTGTCAATACATGGATATTTATGAAATGCACATATGTATTTTTTGACTTTGCATTCGCCCAATCCACAAATGTGTGCATATACAAATCCAGATTCAGAGATCTGTATTCCGTTAATGTGCATGAGTAATTTTCCTTCCATCTTAAAATTAGGTCTATATTGTAATAATTTTCATTCGAGGCTTATTTTTGCAATAGGTTTCTTCAGAAAATATATTTATAATGGAACCCTTTATTTTATGGGTTTTTAAGTTGGAATTTATAAAATAAAATACCTTGAGAAGTGTTAATCGAGAAGAAGAGCATTTTGGTCACCTAAAAAAATAGTATGCTCAGTGCTTTTTGAAGTCTAATCATTTGCTTTTAGTAAAAGTTAAGGCTTCGTTTGGTTTGCTCTTTTTAGTTTTGGATTTTCGTCCAAACAAATATTCGCACGACACATGTATTTTTTGGAAGTTAACCAATTTAAAAAATGAAGTTAATATACAAAAAATAGAAATAAATCGTTTTTCGTGTTTCGGGAAATGACAAGCACGGAAAACAATTTATCTTCTCCGTCGTCTCTTTGTCGTCGTAGTAACTTATAATTTTAATTCTTCCTCGCCTCTCTTCTCATGTTTTGTAATGTATGTTGAAAACGAAAAACACAAAACTCAAAATGAAATCAAAAGGGCCCTAAAATTTCTGGGTAGGGCATCAGGCACTTGTAAATATCACCTAGAGCATATGGATGTTCTTCTAAAGCAAGCACGTAAGTTAGTGAAGTATCCACATTTTTTCCATGTGGCATGAAATAAATCCTACAAGTCCACTGCAAGTAAATATTGGAATTCATCGCTTGCGTTGTTGAGAAAATAAAGAAGATAAAGAGGAAGATAGTGATGAAATTTTTGGGGATATATAAAGTAGAATATGGAGTATATGAAATTGTATAAGTTGCATGGTATGCTTTGCAGAACTTAAGTTAAAAGGAGTTGTACATTATTATCTTTGTTTTGAGATTTTACTCTGATCAAATATAATATCTGAATACAACTATAAAACGTTTCTGAAAATGCTTGTTTGAAACTTAAAACTAAATTTTAGCTTCAATGTGTAGGGCACTGAGTTGATTCTGTGATTGCAGGGAATTGCTGGATTTGCAATTGGTTTGGCTGCAATGGTGATCATTTGTATTAATTTGATTAGTATGGTACTATCATCATAGTGATTTTAATTTTAATATGGATCTTTTCTCATTTGTTCTTCTAGGGAAATCGAGCTATTGCAGAGATTCAGTTTGCAGATTATATCTTTCCTGCTTTTGATCAGGCATGTTTTCAGTGTTGAAAACTAAATATATGTTAGCTATGAGGAGTTGTTTATAGTGCCAATGAATTAAATACAGCATTGCAGTTAAAAAAATTATTATTTTATTAGGCAGATAAATTTGTAGAGATTCTTCGGTTAATCGTCCTTCGGAGTTAAAACAATGTAGTGACTTCAATGCTTTTTTCTTTGAGTAATCCTATAGATAGTCAATGAGGCAGCTAAATTTAGGTACCGGAGCGGCAATGAATTTAATTGTGGAGGTATGCATCTTCACAGTAGTTTAAAATAATTCTGAATTCAAATTTTCGCATTGAACAATTTTGATTTTGCAGGATTAACAATAAGATCTCCATATGGAGCTGTTGGACACGGTGCTCATTATCATTCACAATCGCCCGAAGCCTTTTTCTGTCACGTTCCTGGCCTTAAGGTTCAACATTTAACATTATATCATTAAGAAATTTAAATTTAAAAGCTAAGGGAATAGTTGTGTTCAGTACATTAATGTTCTTGAACTAACTTTGTTTGAAAATATGATAGAATAGTAAGTACTTTCCAAATATTTTCTTTTGTAGGTGGTGATACCCCGAAGCCCACGACAAGCAAAAGGGTTGTTATTGTCTAGCATTCGTGATCCTAACCCTGTTATATTTTTCGAGCCAAAGGTATTAATTTTCTTGCAGTAAATCAATGGAGTTCAATTTCTTTTCAGTGATTGAGGCTTCTTAAACGCTGCCTTAATTTGAACTACAATTTTATAGTGGTTATATCGGTTAGCCGTGGAAGAGGTTCCAGAAGATGATTACATGCTCCCTCTATCACAAGCAGAGGTAAAGAAACCATCTTGTAATAGTTCCTCGATTTTATTCCATTGGTTATCTTACATATTCTTCTTTATCACTAGGTACTTCGTGACGGTAGTGATATAACCATTGTTGGGTGGGGTGCGCAGATTAAAGTGTTGGAACAAGCCTGTGATGATGCTGAGAAGGTACTCTAAGCACCTTTTTATGTGTAATATGATATTGAATAAGCATCATGCTACTGATCAGTTTTTCTATTGGTTATTGATTTATAGAATGGTACTATAGATCATTGTTGCTACTTCTATAAAATGGAAGAGAGCCTCTAATAGGCTATCGTAGTCAAATAATACACAATAATAAATTCGATGGAGTTGGATCGCCATCATATTTGTGGAAAATAGAGCAGAGATTCATTCATAGATTGTACCACTAGTTCAATGGAGTTAATAGTATATATTAATTGCCTCTATGGATGAACAATATTTAGTTAGAAGTTAGAACTGAATAAACCGGTGCCATCGGTGTATATGATTATTGTGTTACATGTGTATTTTATGGTATGATAAAATGAATCATTTAATTTGTCAGTTGCTCAATTGAAAGAAATTAGTTAACTGATTCATAAGTTCCTTGGTTACTCAATCAATTGATGGAAGAAATCAAACGATTGATTTATTAGTTCGATTGCTACTCAATCAACTAACAAAAAATATTTAACCGATTTATTGATCTAATGGTCAGATAACCAATTAATCAAAGACGTTTAAGATTACACATTGATGGAATGTGCAACTAACAGCAAACTAATTTACAATTGATTTCTATTATGTTTTTTTCTGGATCAGATATTGGGTCTCTCTCACCTATAAAAGGAAATGAAGGTTCAGGAGTGGTTCTTAATTTTTTTTTAATTTTTTTTTTAGAAAAATAAAGATCAGATTTCCATCTTTGTAGAAAAACACACTCTACAATGGCTAGCCAAGATTATTGTTTAAAAAGTAGTTAGTTGCTGAATATGTAAAATAATTAACTTTTAAACAAATATCTTGGCTGGGTATTGCAGAGTGTTTTTATGCTCTGTGAAGATGGAAGTTCGAGATGGTTTCATCTCCTAGATACCCATTTTCATTGAAAAGAAAACACTATACACTGGTTAACCAACGTTAGTGTTTAAAATTTAGTTAACTTATTATACCTGCTATGTGGATGCCATGGAGTTTTGAGATCCATGAAAATATTCTAACATATAATCGATTTGTAAATTAACTTTATTTGGTTATAGATATGATCAAACTAACCAAAATTTTATGGGATTGTCAAAACTAGTAGTATTTCTAATACTTATTATATTAGTTTTATCATTATCTATCTTGAAATTATATCCATGAAAACACAACAATACTCGATAAAAACACTTTTACTATAATTTTGTGTTTTTTTTCTTGGTGTACTAAATGCATTGATCATCAAATATGATAATTTTTATTTTTATACTCTACTGTAATATGGTTAAACCAATTGAAAACAGATCAAGTTAACTGGTATGAAGTCAATCAATCTGGATTGGTTCAAATTTTATCAGTTCTAAATTTGCTTGATTATATTTTACTCTAATGCTGACTGAACACTCACACTTAATTGATGCATTTTATTATATTCAAAGATAACAAATTGGGAGCGGCCATTGAGACACAATTTGACACAGTAAGTATGGAACATTAAATTTCTTTCTCTTTATATGGGAGGTGGAAATTTTAATGGTTAAGATCTTGTGTTAGTTTTTGTGTCATTAGTTTGTATCCAAACAGAATTTTTTTTTAAAATTATCAAAATACACAGTATAATCCAGTCCTTAGACATTTGATATACAGCTTAGATCTATAGGTAATCCTGCTACGGAGAGCATGTGATCCAATTCCAAATACGAGGATAGCTGAATAAATACCTACATAAAGTTAATAGAGCATCACCACCAGTTTAACTATCTTAAATTTGCTAAAATGCATTATGAATTTCTGGGTATGTTTTGTGGGTTCGATGCATATGCCCTCGGAGTTTGGAGGTGGACTTTGATTCCCTAAGCATTAAAAAAAATTCTTACCTATTAATAAATGCAGGATGGCATTTCTTGCGAGCTGATAGATTTAAGAACCCTGTTACCGTGGGATAAGGAAACAATAGAAGCGTCAGTCAAAAAGACAGGAAGGCTATTAGTAAGTTCTATCATGGTCATTACTTTTTGATTTATCAAGTATTGTGTGTACAAGTGATGCATGTTATCGATTTGCAGGTCAGTCATGAAGCTCCAGTTACAGGAGGGTTTGGTTCAGAGATATCTGCATCAATTACTGAACGTTGCTTCCTTCGGGTATATTATTACTCTCCTATCTTTAAGAAAAACTTTGTTTTAATCTAATGTTCTTTAATATAATGTTCTGGAACATTAACCTTACTCATCATCTGAACAAAGAATATACATACAATCAACGTGGGAAGAAAGACATCTATGTACATATGTAATGTTACCAGAGAATCAACATCCAGATTTTTGGTACCTAGAACATTAAAGGTTTTTCTTTACATAATAGTACACGATATATAGCCTATATTAATAAAATATGAGCTGTACATCTTTGTGTGTCCATTTATCTGTATGAAGGGGATTTATTTTACCAAAACTACAAAATTTATTTTTATGTAGAAATATATAGGCCTTACGGTTCTTGAACATGAATATCAAAATACCAATACTGGTGCAGTGTATATTTTGCATTTTAAAACTACTATAGTGCTGTAAACCTTTTGGAAAATGAATCCATATTGCAATTGTTGTTAATAAAAAAAATCTGAATATGCAGTTAGAAGCACCTGTAGCCAGAGTATGTGGCCTGGATACTCCATTTCCACTTGTTCATGAACCATTTTACATGCCCACGAAGAACAAGGTTCTTTTTCCTACTATTTTACTATATTATATTTCCACCTGTTCTTATTTTGTTACAACTTTCTATCGATTATTTGTTGCAGGTTTTGGATGCTATCAAAGCCACAATAAATTACTAGCCGAGGAATTGCAGGTCAAACTAATGTGTACATTTGAAAATACTGCTCTTTTGCATTACTTTTCAATAGCATCTTCTGTGACACACATGTATTGACAAATTAATAATAAGTTAATATTTTATCATTTGTAGTTCAGCAGGATATATCGTCCCTCTTTTTATTTTTATTTTTCCCTTTTAACAATAAATGTGGCAAACTTATGCAACATGTGTTCTTTACATCCAAAACCGTCAAAATTCTAATGTCATTTCAGTTTTTCGTATTTTTAAAATAAATTCTTGTTTATGGAATAGTGCATTTTATGTAATTCATTTAAGCATCTAAAATTTCAATGTATTTGACAAGATAGTAATGTTCATGGTAAATATATGAATGCGCATCAAGTCATTCGTTTGGGTAAAGAAAACTCAAGAACTTTTGTGTGAACTGGTTTCCAATTTGATATATATGTAGGCCAGAAATAAATCTGTTGAAATTTGCATAGATCTGTGTTGTTTAATAAGTTAACGCACAATTACAACAAATAGAAATATAAATTTTGAAACTCCTTATAAATAAAATATATTTTTAAATAGAGAATATGGTGACTGAGAAATTGGGGTAAATTGAGATATCTTTATTTATTTGAATATGATTACAATTTTTAGATCCACAAAGTTTTATGTATACTAGAACGTGTAGGTTGCAAATCTTACTTCTAACACAAGAAAATCTTGCTTAGTTTCATCAATATCTTATAATGTGATCCAATACAAATCCAAACGATTAATTTGTGATTAGACCCACCAAACTCAAACATGACGACTGGATTATTATCATTGATAAAATTAAAAATAAGATTTCTAATTGGAATGAGAGATTTCTTTCTAGAGCGGGTAGACTAGTTTTAATAAATTCGATTTTATCAGCTCTTCCGATCTATTGAATGTCCTTGTATTTGTTCCCAGATTGGATTATTGATAAAATTGATAAGATTAGAAGAGATTTCTTATGGAGTGGTGAAAACTCTAATAATAATATTAAATGTCTAGTAAATTGGGAAACCGTTTGTAAAGCCAAAAGAGAAGGTGGTTTAGGTGTTATTAATTTGCGTAATATGAATTTGTATCTGTTAGGTAAATGGCTTTGAAAGTTCAAAGATACAAATGATAACGCTATTTGGAAAGAGATCATTTCTAAATATTACTATAATGGAAATAACAATTTATATCAAATTGCTTCTCCAGTCACTCAAAATATATCTAACTTTTGGAAAAACATTTTAAAATGTAATGAAATATTTAATTTAGGAATAAATACAATTGTCCACTCTGGTAATCGTACTTCATTTTGGCATGACCGTTGGATTTCGGTCTTGCCTCTTAAGATAGAATTTAAGGATCTGTATGAGATTTGTAACTTTAAGTTTGCTTTAATCAACGAAGTTTATTCTCCAGAAAATGATCCTCCTTGGAATTTCAGTTTTAGCAGAATTTTAGTTGATTCATCTTTTAGACAACTTTCTTTGCTTTATGCTAGATTAAATCTTTATAATATCGATAATGATAATGATTTTATTAGTTGGGATTGGGATAAAAGTAAGAAATATACTTCTAATTCTTTCTATAGATTCATTAATTTTTCGCGTACAATAAATAATTCATTTAAATTTATGTGGAAATCTAATGCTCCTCCCAAATCCAAAATTCACATGTGGTTAATTCTTCATGAAAAACTTAATACAATTGAATTTTTAAAAAGAAAAAATATTCAAAACGATAATAAATGTTATTTTTGTAATCTGTATCTTGAGGACATTAATCATTTATACTATAATTGCATGGATTCTAATTACATTCTAATCAATACTCTTAAAATTTTTAACTTTAATATAACAACTAAAATTTCGAATTGTGAATTTTACTGGAATAATTATAGATTCAAGTTCAGAAAGAATATTAGATTTTTACTAGACACTTTATTCATTATTATTAGTTGGTTTATTTGGTTTGAAAGAAATCAAAGAAATTTCAATAATAATAATTGTCATTTTAACAAATTGATTTTTACAATTTCTTCATTTTGTTTTAATTGGATCTCTAACCCCAAATATAAATTAGCCAAAAATATCCTTTTCAAAAGGTATCTTAACAAGGTTAATCATAATATTAATTTTTTTAAACACCAATAATTTTTTTAACATTAATAATAGTATTATTAATATTTACTCTAGTTTAGATGATGATTTCTCTTCTAATCATAACTTACTTAGGATTAAAGGTTCATAAATTTGATCCGTCTCTATATTTGTACTAGTCTCTGTTTGGTTTTGGTTTTTAAGTTTTTTTATTTATACTGTTATTGTCCAGTTTGTCTTAATTAGGTTTTTATTTCCTTCCTTATTAATACATATATATGTATATTTATTATATAAATATACATATATATGTATCATTCTAATATTTTCTTTAGTCATTTTTCAGTTACAGGTATGGGGGATAGGATATCAGATTCATTTTGCAGGTTTCCATATCTTCATATTGCTGGACACCAGATGGTAGATAGATCAGCAGTGCAGAGTATCTTCATCCAGGACTACTAGCAGTTTCTCCTCAGATTTAGGATTCTGCTATCTTCATTATGGAGTACTTTTTTCAGGAGGACGTTTTCTTCAGTTTGGTTCCCCATTCCCTTGATCAGAGGCTTCAGAGCGGTTCCTCTTTTCAGCAGTTCCACTTCAGAGCAGATGCTTATTCACCTCTCCTGATTCAGTTGGTTGGAGCTTCCTCTTTAGTCTGGGACATCATTCTGTAGTTATTCAGGTACTTCTAACACCTTAATATCGGGCGGTGGCCATGCCGGAGCTCGATATTGGGGTGTGATGGGTGGTGGCCTTGTCGGAACCCATCTTAGGAGTACTTGAGATTTGATATATTTGTATTTGGTTTTTGTTACCTGCCAGGCATGTTGGCAGCACTTTATATTCGAGTTATATATATATTCGCATGTGTGCTCTCCTCTATTCACAGAGGATCACACATTTTTCTCAAATTTTTTTTTATAAATTATGGGGACACAAAGATACATATGTAGAGTAAACGAATTAATTGAAACGCATATAGGTTATAAAATAAATAGTACAATACAATCAAAAAGATCGTATATTTATGAATCATTTTGGAATATTTAATCTATTCAAAATACAAATCAATAGTATTTTTCAAAATACAAACCAACATTAATCGTTTAAACATTATTTTAACATTTGATTTAAAGCTTCAATTTTCATCTGTTACGTATAATTAAATGAGCTCATTTTTGTGAAACTGAACTTAAGTATAACGTGAACACATTTACAAAATTTTATTGTGTTAAAAATATTGTAGCTAAGATATGATAGGATATTGAAGGTATACTATGCAATGGATTTCAACTATTGGATGTTCATCACATTTAATAAGATACAATAAAAATACAATAAAATCTGATGGTTGAGATTTATTATATTATTAATCGTGTCATCAATTTGTATTAAAATAAAATTTTCCATACATACATATATGTACGTACATGTTAATGTATGTAGGCAGATTTGGATCCCTTTCTTATATATCAGCACTAATCCCCATTCCATCTTTCTGTGTAAATTTATATTTGGATCGATATGAATTCTTCTAGATATGTTATATTCATTATCAACAACTATGTAAAATTTGGACTCGTCAGCAACAACTTCATCGATAAATGTTTTTGATGGTTCATATTTCAAACTTTTGTAAAAATGATCTTGCTAACGAATATAACATTCTTACAAAATTCATTTCGATTCAAATTTATTTTGCACAAAAAGACGAACGAGGTATTGTAGGTTTATAAGAAATGGGATCAAGATCTCTCTTATATACATTTACATTTTGTACATATGTGTACATACATACAATATATACGTGTGCGTGACACACACGTATGTATGTATGTACGCGTGCATGTAGATATATAGTACCATTAGCTGTATTTAAAACCATATATCATACTGACCTCTATAGTAGCAGAAACATCATGCCTCTACTAATTGAAGTAATTGGCAACTGATACTTGAGTTGCAGCTTATAATGGGTTGTGAAAAACATTAATGCAATCTTCTGAAAGATTAATGTTATACTCATCATTTGAACAAAGAATACACATACAATTAAAGCATTAAGAAAGACATCTATGTAAATATTGAGAATCAACATTCATGGTACCTAGAACATTGAAGGTCTTTCTGTACATCTTTGTGTGTTCATTTATCTTTGGTACGGGAGATATCGGTCCCAAAATGAAGAGAGAAAATAATACAAATACCAAAAAAATTATTTCCAATAACAACCTTCATTTTCTTGGTCATGAATATGAATATACAAGTAATCATAATCGTTTGATGTATATTTTGCATCTCAAAACTACTATAATACTTCAAACATTTTAACAAATGAATCCATATTACATTTGTTTTTAATAAAACAAAACCGACCATGCACTTAGAAGCACCTACAGCCATAGTATGTGGCATGGACACTCCATTTCTACTTGTTCATGCACCATTTTACATGTCCACGAAGAACAAGGTTCTTTTTCCGGTACTGTTTTCTCTAAATTATATTTCTACCACTTACCATTTCTGTAATATCATGTAATTTCGATGACTAAATTTAATAAGGGCATTTTAATTATTTCAACTCTAGGGATAAAATTATAATTTTACAAATAGATGAATCTCGCAGCGAGCTAATTTTTCTAATTAGTTTCAACTGTAACTTGTCTGAATCTATGTTAGAACGAGGGAGATACATGCTTTTTCGTAAATGGTTTTTAAATAATTTAAATAGGCTAAGCCTATTAACTTAAATGGACATTTTAGAAATTTATAAATATGCACATTTCTTGAAAATTTTGAATTCGTTTTTGAAAATCCAAATGTTCCATTTCTTATTCTTCCACCCTTGTGAACTCTCTTCCTCGGTCAATTTCAAATTCAAAAATCTCACTCAAATATTGTTGCTCAATTTTCTTGCAAGTAGCTAACAGGCCAATTAGTGGCAGTCCAACCAAATCAAAGCCAGTCCAATTAATCAGTCATCGGCCTACAAAGGCCGCTCCAAACCTATGTTGGTCTCAAACCAACTTTTCTACTCAGCAAGACGCTAAGATGAGGTGCGGTCTTCTCGTCCCAATGCAACCTCCATACTAAGGTAAGATTTGGGCCTGGTCCCTTCCAATCTAGCCAGGTCCGACTCGGTCCAGACCAACTCTCCTATATCAAACTTCTTCGACGTCACATCAACTGACGACCGACTACTTTCCAAGCCCACCCTAGCAGACAACACATCAGTCAATAGTGGCCTAAGAGTGGCCCAAGCATGGCTCCAGTACAACCAACTCCAACCGACATCAGGCCTCCCTCCCGACCGCCTATCATTAACTGTCTTCTCCACATGATCTTCAATAAGATTTCAAGTCACTTTTATACTGCCAACAGTCGGTCAGCCAGCTCGACCAGCTCATCCATATGGGCACTCAAGTGAACGAAAAAGCTGTTCATTCGTCTACGTTGAGCACCATGGTTGGATGGCTGAACTGATGTGGCTTACCATCAGCATTAAATACACATTTAGTGCAAGCCCACGCTTGGTACAAAGAGGCAATGAGTACATTCTCATCCATCATGCATCTTCTGGCACACTTCATAACTGTCGACCATCCACCTCTACAGTCAGATCAATGGTCAAGGACTTTTCTCACTAGCTCTACAACGCGATCTCAACTATCTACCATCCACTTCAGCTACTATAAATACCTCTTTGCTTTGTAACTTCAAAGGGGTTGAAATCTGGTTGGAACATTCAAGAATTATGAATACTATGCATAATACAGTCCTCTTGATACCGCCTAAGTCCTTAAGATTATATAGTTTTATTAGTCTTAAGCGCCCCCTTTTTCTTATTATTCTCTTGTAATTCCCTTTAGTTGTAAGAGAAATATATAGTAAGAGAACTTCACCGTGGATATAGACAGCTTTGTCGAACCACTATATATCTTGTGTTGTTTACCTTTCAGCTGCATATTTAACTCCTCGTTTTTTCTATTTTTAAGCTTAGTTATTAGCAAATAATCTCTATTTTTCATAACGTACTCGTACCATTCCAGGGTTGGCTAGAAAGCTAGTTAATATTTTGACACTAGAAGGAGGGCCTCCCCTTAAAAGCTCTCCCCTTTCCACACCTTTCAACTCTGCAAAACCTGATTTGACTTATTACAATGGACAATCTTTCGTCGTTCGAAGGTAACAACTCTAACGAGCACCAAACCAACCGCGACACTCTCGCCAGTGTTGTCTAGCCCAATATTTGCTTCAATGAAGAAATACAATGTTTTGTATTGCTACAACTTTACAACTGTCAAATATGGGTCAGTTGGCCTACAAAGTGAATGGCTTGAGGATGTGGGTGGATGCTTAAGCCACCGTGAAGTTTGTCCCACCAGCTCCTCCAACAGTTGACCTAGTCGACCTGCCTATTCATAGACCAATGCCTCCCGGCGGTTACGATCTCTCGAGCACTACCGAGGCCCAGGAGAGAGTGGTGCCAGAAACTTCGTTGATGGATGTCCCCGACCATGCTAGATGTTGCGCCATGCGCATGCCTAGCAGAATGGATCTCGCCCTGGACATGGCTTCGCCTTCGAGGTCAACCCATCATCATTCCCCTTCTGTGGAATGTCCACCAACTCCTGATCATTCACAAAATTCTACATTTGATGATCTCGACGGTTGTCCCCTTGCCGTCAGTAGGGCGTGCATGGTTCCCTCGTCGCACTCTTGATTCCATAGGGATATGGTCGAAAACAGGCAAAGAAGAGAGCGGGCCATGCATTTCAGCCCCCCTTTAGTGCATAAGAGGAGATCTCCCGTACATTCTCGTTGTTCTCCATCTCATCACTGATCTCCTACTATGCCTCAACGCAGATTGAGCCCTTAGCCTGTAGTTGACCAGAACATCCCGCAATATGCTGATGCTGACCTCAGGGAAGAAATGCACATCCTCCACCAATAGCTCAATAGAACGCAAGCCCATAATTATAACATCCCTTTCGGAAAATTAACAAAAAGAACTTTTAGCATAGTAGTTCATGCATGGTGTTGCTTTATGGGGGCAGCAGAGGTTCGAATTTCACAGTCATCAAATCTGGTACTAGAGCCAATACCCAGTCGGAATTGTGTGTTGTAATGCTGCGAATGTCAATCGATGTTGTACTGATGTAGGTTACAAATACAATGCATGGGTGGTGTGTGATGATGAGCCAATGAAGACATTGGCATCTTTAAGGAGGTAGTCTGTAATATCCCTTTCGAAAAGTTAACATAAAGACCGTTTAGCTTAATGGTTGGGGCGTGGTGTTGCTTTTCGAGGCGGTAGGGGTTCATATCCCACGTTCGTCACAACAATGCTAGGGGCGAGGCATTCTCAGATGATAAGAACGTGGAATCATTCTCCAGTGAAATCCTAACACTTACATCAACCGACGGTATGCCTTATTGCCAATTGAGAAGTATGATGGGAGTGAAGACCCATCCGACTACATCATGGCATTCAATTCCATTACCCGTGCCGGACAGCTCTTCAACTCAGTAAAGTGCTTGCTCTTCAACTCAGCGCCCTCCCTACAAGCCTAGGTGTCATAATTACTTACACTTGAACAGGGACATTGCCACCAGGAACCAAATGCAGTATCAAAGGCCCACCATCACTAGAGACGAAAAGCAAGAAGAACCTCGCCATAATGGCAAGTACCATGAGTTCCATCGAATCAATGGCCATTCCATAATAGACTATCGTGTACTCAAGGACGAGATCGAAAGTCTCATCCGAGAAGCAGTGCACTTGGAATTTGTTCAGCATCGGGTCCAGCAAAAGGTAAACCGTAAAGAGCGGCAGAATTAGCCACCTTAGCCTAATAATGCCAGTGTTCAATCCATCATCGAGGTCCTGACCATATGTGGGGGACCGCATGTGGCCGGCAGCAGCCTGGGAGCCTAGTCCCGGTATTGAAGAGAAGTGAGCACTACCAGGCAGGTTTATTCATTGGAGTCTTGGGCATCCAAGGCACCCCGATTGGAATCAAGGCGGTCGATCAACTTCATAACCCAGGATGGGGAAGTAGTGTCCTACCACCACAACGATCCTATGGTCGTTGCTCTTGCTTTGGCCAACTCCAATGTGCATCAGTCCTTCGTGGATGAGGGCTATTCATTCAACGTCATGTTCAAGAACGTCTTTGATGCACTCAGGCTTCCTACCACCAGCCTCACCCCATGCGCCTTGGCCATTTATGGCTTTGGGACTGTGGGCACTGTTCTGATGGGCACAACCTCACTCATAAAAACATTTGGCCAAGAGCCCCTCACTGCAAAGATATAGGTAAACTTTGTAGTAGTTGATTGGTTATCGGCTTATAAACTGTTAATAGGACGACCGGTGCTTGTCGAACTGGAAGTCATCATCTCCTACAATCGCCTCATCATAAAGTTCCCCATCCAAGGCGGGGTCGGTGAAATTAGGGAAACCATCAAAAAGCAAGCGAATGTTACGAAACTTCCCTTAGGTAAGCAAAGAAGGTTGTTATCATGCTGCAGCAAGAACATTCCACCATCAACGGTGCGTTTCCTAAAAGATCCAACATGCCAATCAGTGCACTGGTTCTTTCCAAGACCGCCCTTAACCCCAAGGCATTGGCAGCAGCCCATACTCTCTCATAACTGGCCGCTGTTAGTACCTTAGGTTTTACTTTTTAATGATAAAAACTATAGGACATTATATAGAATATAGATACTAATGTTGATTAAGAAGACTTTACAGTATTAAGAGTAGATTCAAGAAGCTGATATCAAGAGTAGATTCAAGATGATGAAACTAAAGACTCATGAGTATTGAAGATTTCAAGATATTCCAGATAAGTTATAGAGCCATAGAACTTTTGTTAAAATCCTAATACCACTTTCTTGATCTCTCTCTATTTCAAAAAGTGGTTTTCAAAATAATCTTTTCAAACATCTATTCAAAATATTTCTCAAAATAATTTCTTAACCTTTTATATCTACAAAGATACTATATTAAGTTTTTAAGTATTTTTAATCTATTATATTTTTTGGTATTTTAGTTTATATCTTCTTTATGTTTATTTTTGATAATTATATTTTTGTTATTCGGCATTTTAACCCGACTATATTGAACTAATTGCACAAGTTAGATTCGACTGCTATCATGGCCGATGACTCCAAAGTGATGACTGTGGGGGTCCAGAAGTCAAGTACAGATGGTAACATGAAGTCAAGGTTGAATGGACTTGATAGATATGCAAGGCAGAATGTTTGAAGCATGAAATATGGTTCAACACATAGGAGGGGTCGGCATAAATTAGCTTCAATAATAGGGATCAGCATGTTTCAAAGTGTGAGAGCATTCCTATAGAAAACAATTAATATCTCAAGATCCACAAGTCCAATGCATATTAAATTTTATAAGCAAGACATAGGGATCCTAGGAAGCCTATCCTAGGGATCACACCTCAAGGAGATGAAGTTGGAGGGATCAACATACTTCCCTTGGAAGGGATTGGCAGCAATCAGTGAGCAAACCATGATGGAACAAAGATCGAGCAATATCTCAAGATTTACTGATCCAATTAACATGAAATTTGGAGGCTAATCGTATTTTAGCATGAGCAAGCCACCATAGGGATCGCTCCCAAAAATCCAACCAAAGAAAGGATCGGTACCAATCCCTCTTCTAGGGAATTGGGCCATGCGATCCCTCTAGAGGGTCCATATAGTTCCGAAGGTCCTTCTGCCCAATTTTCAAGGAGATGTTTGGTCATCTACATCAACAAATACAGGCTTGGTTGTTCATTTTGAGGACTTTTACGCTGCTAGTTGCTCTATATTCTTTTGTAACTGAGGATTTTCATCCGATCCCTATTGTACTAAGTTTATAAAGTGATTAATAAAGCAATCTATTCAAAGTGGATGTAGGCAAACAACGTCGAACTACTATAAATCATTATGTACGTGCTCTTCTCCTAATTTACTGCTATTTCTTTGTTATTATCCTCTATTTTCATTTTATATTCTTCATTTATTTCTCTTTAAAACTTCTATTGAGTGTTTGTGCCAATTTTCGGTGCAAACACTTTGATACTTTCATTGAGAATCTTGATTCTCAGCTTATTAGGATCCCTTTATCACTACTGGATTGTATAAATCCCTAGAAGGAGATCCACAATTATCTTTAGGAAGTTTTCTCGTTTTATTTAGATTTGAGAAAATCTAAGCAAAATTATCAACAATGGTGAGGAACACTAGATCTACTTCTCATAACGTGGAAGGAAACAAGAACACTAGCATCCAGCAAGGAAGCCTGAGCAGTCAACCAATGGATGTGAATGCTGATCTAGTTGATGTCTGAAATCCAACTGATTCGATTACAAGAGCTGAACTCCAGAATCTAACGAGAGAGCTAGTAGATAGCCATCGACAATTAAATCAGCAGATTCAAACCAATATTAACCTAATGAACCAACTCGGTCAGCAATAGGGAGGAAAAGCTAGGAGGGACCCTAACCCTTATTCGGCATCAGAGAGTTCTTGTTCATCGGACGAGTATCACAGGCACAAGCGTCGCAGAATAGAAGGATATCGTTCAAAAACTTAGGAGCGTCAACAGCCAGACCTTTCTGGTCTACAAGGATCGATCGGTGCCGACCCTCAATAGGGATCAGTATCGATCCCACCTCCAAAGGAGGGAATATGCCTATATGTGTAGGGATTAAAGGTGGAGCTGCTGTGATCGATTTAGATGATGGAGTTCAGTTAAATGTTGACCAAATGCTTCCACGAAATGACGATGAAGTGAATTTGTGTGGTATACATCGGGAAGATGCTGAACCAAGAAGGCGTGGAACGGTCGTAGACATCGATCAGACCATTCATATTAGGTGGAACACGACCATCAGTTGACACCAACTATCCAAACGCCAGACTTGTCGGCTATGGTTAGACAGTTAGTGAGAGAGAGCTAAGGCTTTGACAAATGACGACTGAGGAATCTCGAGAAGCCATACCCGTTCACTGACAATATCCTACATGCAGAATACCCAAGGAGGTTCAACATGAGGTTGATGCCTGGCTATGAGGGAAAAACTGACCCCTGGCAGCACATCATGAGATATGAATGGATGATGCATTCTACACAAGCAGATGATGCAACCAAATATAGATGTTTTCCTATAACTCTCTTTGGAAAGCAACAATGTAGTTTACAAGATTACCATCACGGTCGATCTCTAAATTGGATGATTTGACAACAAGGTCTTGGAGCAGTTAAGTATGCACACAACTCGCCCCAAAGATGTAATGTCCCCAACTAGCGTAATCCAGGCTCTGGGAGAATCACCGAAAGATTATTTAGAGAGATTCCATATAATTGTCACAGTTCTGAATAACCATGCAATATTGATGACCGTAACAAGAGGGATTGATCTGGAGTCTGATTTTGGCGATTGGTTAGCTGGCAAGCCACCTACAACGTTGGAGCGCTTCTATTCGAAGGCGGCTCAATATTTAAGAAAGAAGAAAGCTGGGTGCTCTAGGAAGAGGAATGTTGCGAGACCAAGTGGAGAGGGAGTACAAAGTAATACTGTAGTAAAACAGTCCAATGATAGCTCTGGAAAAGTTCAAGTGAATGTCTAGAACAAATCCAGTCAATAAAAGAAAGGAAAAGGTAGGAGCCAAGAACGAAAGATGGATTCTAGAAGAGGAAAGCCTAGAATTCCGATGTACGATACTTACACACCACTGAATACGTCCCTAGAGAATATCTATTTGTCTACCTGCAATACCATACAGTACAAGAAGCCACCTTCGAAAGAATCAACAGAGAAGTAGAAACAAACCGAAATATATTGTCAGTTTCACGAATGTTATGGTCATAACACAAATGAATGCATGCATCTCCAGGATATTATCAAAAAACTGTTTCGAGAAAGAAAGTTATAGCAGTTTGTAAAAACCCTACAGGATGGCGGGCATGGGACATCCGACCCCAACCGAGGACAAGCAACACACAGAGTTGAGGAGCCTGCGTGGACTGGTGGAAGATTGGTAATCAATACAATAGCCGAAGGATCGCAGCCGACTGATAAGAGTTAGCATGGGATAGAGCGCTACGCTAGCGCGATTAAGCATGTGGATTTTGAATGCTGTTTAAGTACGGAAGATGGAGCTTCGACAAAACAGCAACGTATAATGGTAGATGATATCGTGTTTTGAAATAGAGATGCAGACATGACAAATGCTCCAACGACTGACTCAATGGTCATTTCGACCATGATCGGCCCCGCTTTAGTGAGAAGGATATTGGTTGACTGTGGAAGTTCTGCAAATACAATTTTTAAAAAGGCTTACGATTAGATGAGGATGGAAACCAAGGACTTGAAACCATCTAAAGCCCGCATTCATGGCTTTAATGGTGCTACAACTGAAGTTGTTGGTTATGTTGAATTACCTGTAGAGTTGGGAGAAGGTGACCTTAGGAGAGTACAGATTCTGTCTTTTGTTGTTTTGGATGTTGACTCTCCATACAACGCTTTTCTAGGCCGACCGACCCTAACTGAGTTCCGGCCAGCTCTTGCCTCATGGTGTTTGACTTTGAAGTTCCTGACAGATAATGGTGTTGGAGTTATTCACGGTGATCAGGCAACCCGATGTGCTTGTTATGCAGCTGAGTTGAGGGATGCTCAACAGAAGGAGAAAGGTAAGGGTGTGGACAAGTCAGTCCGCATCCAAGCCATTGAAGATTGACAACTAGCGCCTGAGCCTTGGCTTGGGCGTCACAGTCGGTTCTATAGAGATATAGATCCGAGAGATGACGAGGAGGAGCCCAAAGAGACCAAGGCTACAACGACCGAGCTGACGATTGACATCATAGTCAGCCACGACAACCCGTCATGGGTCCTAAAGATCGAATCGTAGCTCAGCCCTCGATGATGAAAGAACTTGCTGGATTTCTCCGAGCGAATCTCGACGTGTTCACTTGGACTCACTCTGACATGGATGGGATCTCGCCTACCATTGCGAGCCATTCACTGAATATCGAGCCGAGGTATGTCCTGGTGAAACAAAAATGACATGGCATGGATCCGAAGAGATTTTCTGCTCTTAAAGAGGAGGTGGATAGACTCAAAGACAATGGGTTTATTCTAGATGCCCTCTACCTTAAGTGGGTATCTAATTCTGTACTTGTGAGAAAGGCGATTAGGAAATGGTGGACATGCGTTGATTACTTGGACTTGAACAAGGCATGCCCAAAGATAGCTTCCCCTTCCAAGGATCGGCCAGTTGGTAGACTCAACCGTGGGACACGAATTGCTATCTTTCATGGATGCATCTTAGGATATAACCAAATCTTGAGGCACATTCCCGATCAAGAGCACACCAGTTTCATTACCGATATTGGATTATATTGCTATGTAGGGATGCCGTTTGGACTAAAAAATGCAGGAGCGACCTACTCACACCTAGTCAATAGAATTTTTAAACATCGGATCGGAAAAACGATGGAGGTATATGTGGATGATATGCTCATGAAGTCACGATGGTCAAGCGACCACATTAGAGACTTGGCAGAAATATTCGACATCCTCCAATATTACAAGATGAAGATTAATCCTCTGAAGTGTTCTTTTGGCGTTGCATCGGGAAAGTTCTTGGGTTTCATCATTATTGCCCATGGAATCGAAGCTAATCCCGAGAAGATCCAAGCTATTTGCAATATCCAAGCGCCAAAGACTATCAAACAAGTACAGAGCCTGAATGGGAAGGTTGCTGCCCTAAACCAATTTATTTCCAAAGCTACCGACAAATGCATTCCTTTCTTTGACTTGATTAGGAGAGGAAAAAGAAATTTCGAATGGACACAAGATTGTAGAGACACGTTTCAAGCTTTGGGGAACCACTTAGAGAGGCCTCCCATCTTATCACAGTCAGTGGATCATAAAGATTTATATATCTACTTAACTGTGTCGGTACACACTATAACTGCCACATGCTTCGTGAACAGAATCGAATCCAAAGATCGATCTACTACGTTAGCAAGCGATTGATAGGGGCCGAAAGGAACTATCTGAAGATAGAGAAACTGGCATACTTCTTGCTGGTTGCATCACGAAAGCTCCGCCCTTACTTCCAAGCACACCCTATCAATGTTTACACCGATTAGCCGTTACAACAGGTCCTACAATGACCTAAGATGTTTGGAATGTTACTCAAGTGGAATATCAAGCTTATCCAATTCGACATCACTTATCTTCCTAGGAGGGCTATCCAGGGTCAGGCACTGGCGGATTTATAGTATAATTTACTGCACGGGATGATTTCACAGGGATCGGTGAAACCCCTGCCACATGGTGAAAGTTATATATGGATGGAGTGTCCAATGATCATTGTTCTGGAGCTGGAATTATGCTTGTAACTCCTAAAGATCGATCAATTTGCTATGCTTTAAAGCTTGATTTCCCAGCAAAAAGCAACGAAGCTGAGTATGAGGCTTTGATTGCTTGACTTAAACTCATTAGAGAACTGGGGATAAAGTCTCTTGAAATCTTTTACGACCCACAATTGGTAGTATGCCAAGTCAGGGGAGATTACCAAGCTAAAGGACAACGACTTGCTTCATACCTTACCCAAGTCCAAGAGTTGTTGGATGACTTTGAGTACTATGACATTATGCATATTCCTCGGGATCAAAACATGGAGGCTGATTCATTGGCGTAGTTTGCTAGCATGAGGGATGCACAACATATGGGCTTGATTCCAATCGAAGTATTAATTGCTCCGAGCATAAACCTAATGGAAATCGACCGGGTACTAGGGACAGAGCCTGAGAAGGAGTCATGGATGACTTCGATTAAAGACTATTTGCTACGGGGAGTCTTCCCGAATGAAGGAATGAAAAGCGATAAGTACTTCGTAAAGCTTCATGGTTTATCATACAGGAAGGAGTTATGTACAGAAAGGGTTTTTTCGTTCCATTGCTTCGGTGTATCGCTCACGATGAACTAAAATAAGTCCTAAAGGAAGTTCATGAAGGGGAATATGGCGATCACATTGGGGGGCAAACTCTAGCAAAGAAAATACTCGGTTACATGTATTATTGGCCGACCATTAATCGAGATGCTACCGATCATGTAAGGCGATGCGACAAGTGTCAAATATATGCAAAAGTTTCAAGAGCTCCGCCAACAGAAATTATACAAATGGTCGGCCTATGGCTGTTTGCCATGTGGGGTATAGATATTATCGGTTCCTTACCGATCTCTAAAGGTGGTGCGAAGTACGCTATTGTCGCAGTTGATTACTTCACCAAATGGGCCGAAGCGGAACCATTAGCCATAATCACAACCAAGAAAGTAATCATCTTTATTGTCCGGAACATCATTTGTTGTTTTGGTTTTCCAGGAACTATTGTAACAGATAATGGAACTCAATTCGACAGTGCCGAATTCAAAGACTTCTATCATCGGCATCATATTGAAAGGAGATTTGCAGCAGTCGCTCACCCTCAAGCGAATGGGCAAGTTAATGCTGTGAACAAAATCATAAAATCCATTCCGAAGAAGCGTTTGGAAAAGGCTAGAGGCAAGTAGGTGGATGAACTCCCAACATCACTATGGGCCTATAGGACCAATCATAAGTCTGCGACTAGCCATACTCTATTCGCCCTTGCTTACGGTTCCGAAGCTGTTATTCCTGTTGAGCTCGAAGTTCCTTCTCATCGAGTAACCTGCTACGATCCTAGAATGGATAAATATCTACTCTTGGAATCTCTAGAATTTGTAGATGAGAAGCGCGAAGAAGCTGATTTGAGGGGAGCTGCGCACCGGTACCGAGTCGCCCGATACTACAATACTAAAGTCTATCCTATCAAAATCGGAGATCTCATCTTGAAACGGGTTCTTCCTGCCCCGTTGCATATGAATCCAACTTGGGAAGGACCACATGTCATTGAGCAAAGGCTTGGAGAGGGGACTTTCAAGCTAGCGACTGTTGACGGCATCACACTCCCAAGTGCATGGAATAGCGAGCATTTACGATGCTATTTCACTTAGTTATTTCTTTTCCATTTAGCCGTAACTAGTTTCAGGAATTTCTTTAGCATTTTGTTTTCCAAACATGTAATAAGACAAACTACGTCATTTCTCTTCATTTAGCAAATAAAGTTTCAAATTTCCTTCATATCTATGTCTACTGTAGCATTACTTGTTAGTTACGTTACAAAGCTGATTGATGTTGACATGTCCCAGCAGGTTCCTAGAGTTTGGAGCTAACCAAGTACATAAGTTCACGATTGAACTAAACGAAATGAGAATGGTCTGACCATTCATTTGACGATTCACATTCACAACCCGATGGACGGAATGCCCAACGAGGGATGGATTGTTTCGACCATCCAATGACCAACTTAATCCTATCAAATTATGGGACAAATATGAATCAAAAGTAATTGTGACATGACCGATTGCTCGCTAAGTTAACCCCCGGACTTAGGGGCAAACAATTAATTAAGGAAAGTACGATCTGACTATCTTTCGAAATAACTCTAAGTCCCCAGAGTATGGACTAGAGTATAAATACAAGTCGGGTGTGATTCGACCACTCGCTAACTGACTCTTATCCCCAAAGTGGGGACTAGAGTATAAACACAAGCCGAGTGTGGTTCGACCACCCGCTAACTAACTCTTATCCCAAGAGTGCAGATATGAGTATAAACAGATAGACGAGTGCGGATCGACCACTCACTATTCTGTGAACTCCGGCCCGAAACATGCAGGAGGAGTATAAACTCGCAAAGGATGGAGTTCGACTATCCACCATTTAACTCCGTTAACCCAAGACTGGGGGCAAGAGTATAATCATTCAAACCATTGAATTCGACAACGTAACATTACGGGTTGTGCCCCATGTTCGGTATGAGTCAAGACCACGACAACATGAAGGCCTTGGGATAGAATCAACAGATTATCATCCAAAGCTACGGGCAACGAATTACAAGTACATTGAATGGAAAGTAATAACTCAACTACTTAAGTAACAATTCACATAAGAGTTCAACGGAAAACAAATTTTTTTATTTACATAATAAGCTTCAAAATTACGATGTGAGTTTATTTGAATAACGGGGGCCGGTCCCACGTAGTCACGGCCAACAAAAGGGAAAATAGCTATACAAGTTATGTACAAACAGAGCCGAAATGGCGGCTATTTCTTTTGTCTTCTCTCCTTTTTGGATTTTTGGGAGTGGTGCCACCCGAGCTTCCACCTGTCCGTTTCCTCAACCATTACCGCCTTTGGCAGGAGAGCTTTCAAAAGTAGGAGGGAGTTTTTCGAGAATCGACCCGCCAAGTGGGATGACTTGTAATGGAATGAGATTTGGATCGTCGATATCCACATCGACGGGTTCAGTATTTGCTTGTTTCTTCAACGACTTCTCCCTCTTGATGCACTCTTTAAGCTGAGCTCATCGATATGTTCACTGGCGCAGTAGTTACAACGTCATCTGACTCATTAGTCAACGACGGCACTTCAGGTTTATCATCATCAAGCGCTCTGATAACTTGAGCGTCGGGTTATAGAGCGTCGGTGATCGCTGGATTCTCGGTTGATGTCGATTGTTGCTCCATGGCGGCACCACTTTTTGGAGTTTGACTGGGACCTGGAAGACCTGTAGATTCATGGAAATAAGAAGATAAGCCCATGACTATTGGATATGAAGATCGAAATCTCTCAAAAAGTGGAGAAAATAGCAAATACCTACGTCCGGCTGAATTTCAGTTGTCGCCAGAGTCCCCCCTTCAAGAATAGGGGTTAGCACCTAAGATTGATAATTGGGTTTGTTCGAATCATAGCTTAGATCCTATCCCAAACCGAGAGAAACTGACGCTCCGGCTACTTGAAAAGAAGAGGGGCCTTTGGGATCGAACTCCGAAGATTCGACAGTGATTTTCCCTTTGGTAGATGCGTTAGAATGTCAAAATATCGAAGTCTTGCGGTAACAAGGTTTCTCATACTAGTTTCTCTTTGTCTAACTCAGCTTCGCTGTGGGTTCGCCTTTTTATTTCAACAATGTACTCACAGGCCTCAGCAAGCGACTCAAGGTAACCCTCACCAAGAAAGCTCAGATCGCGGTGGATAAGGACTTTAGCATTGTATTCAATGATTAGGGGATCGAACAAGTCTTTAATTTCATTTCAACCAGCTTCCTTGGCATCCTCTACTTGAGCCTCGAGCTGTTCTCTCATCTCATTGCGGCCCGCCTCCCTCGCCTCTTCTTTGAGGACTTCAATTTGAACAAGTTACTCATTAAGCTTAATCTTCAAAGTCTGGGCCTCAATAGCCTCTTCGCGATATCTTTGCAATTCTTATCAAGCTTTGATTTTCTCTTCCATCTCCTTCTTCATAAGTTCTTCGAGCTCCTCAACGCGGTGGGCCAAAATATTTTTCTCCTTTAGCAAAGTATCTTTTGCCAAGGCAAGTGCACCGCTACGGTTGAGAGCAGCATCAAGTTCGTTTTTGTAGACAGCCTTTGGACGACTCACCGCTTCAGATGTTTCCTTAGCACTTTTTTCTACCTCGTTTAGCTTCACCATTAAATCCAAGATCTCAGTGTCTTGGTGTTTAATTATATCTTTATCATGTATCACCTCTAGCTTGAGATGATCAATTTCATACTGTCTCTCGATAAACACCTCAGAGATCTTCCTTGCCAATTGCTGGAACAATTCATGTTGAACAAAAATGCCGTTGAAGCATGCGAGAGAACTTACCTTAACATTCCCTAGGATTATATGAATGGAGGGGAGGAACTTAAGCCCTTCAAAACAAATCTTTGAGAAAATGACCTTAAGTTCGGCCAATTTTTCTACTATAAAAGCTTCATGAGCCGCAATCGGCAAAGATGGATCAGAATCAACGATTGGACATTTGCTTGACCTGTAGTCATGGGACTACTTGGAGCTAGAGGAACAGAGTACTGCTAAGGCCGTATGGCAACTTTGGAACCATGGAAAGAAGTGTAATCACCACCGTACACAAGAAGATTAGGTTGAGCTTCCTGATGGGATGACCGAGACTGGGACTTATGCTTGGAAGAGGAGGATTCCCTTAAACGATGACTTCTTTCTCAGTCATCATCCCTCTCTCTATGGCTACCTGATTCTGAATCACGTTTGGATCCGTATTGCGTCGAGGTGCCCCTCAAGCGATCAAAAGCTCAGGATTGAGACATCGCACCTGTAAAAAACCAAACAAAAATGTATAAGTGACCATTATACAAAAGATAGATGGAGATCGTGTGGTGAAGTGCACATGATTGTGAGTGTCCTAGTGTCCCCCCGACTTACCAGTAGCTACAGCCTTGCTCATAGGAGTTTTCTCTCCTTTGCCGGTGGGAAGAATGCCATCGCCACTTTTGGTGGGATAATTTAGCCCCTCAATACTGATGTTGGGGAAATCATAAGCCCTGACGTCATCAGGGATTTGGAGATTTGAAAACCCATTCATCGAGCTTTCTAAACATTGGGAAGACGACTCTTCGTCGATGAATGTAATAACAAACTCAGGCTCCGTAGAAGTTTTCCCCCTATGGAGCTTATATGCAAGCTTCTTTCTTCTCTTAGCTGGCGAGTGAGGTTGCATGCCTTGTGACGGTTCGACCACAGGTGCGTTGCCAAGACCCGCATTAGCGTCGCCATGCTCGTTGGTCTCAACAACCCTAATTTTGTCTTCTTCGATGTCATCTTGAGCTCCCTCGACAGGGGGCACAACAGGGTTACTGATGTCACCTTCTTGTTCTGCAACATATCCAGGTAGCGCAGTGCTTCCTGGAAGCCCAATGATGCGACCTTTCTCCAGCAATCGAACAAAGATAACTATTCGTCGGTTACAAGAAGTCTAATGTCCCTGTCTTCGACGAGAGTGGCATGAATTGCATAGATCGCCTATGAAAAACTATTGCCCTCTGGACGTTGACGGACACCTATAGACTTTCAGAATGTTACTTGATTCAAGATATGACATGGGTTAAAGAATTTGATAATAAAATGAAGACGACACTTACGTCCTTCTAACCATCACCTTACAAAGCCAGGCAGACATCGGACATAAAGCCATTCGTGTTTGAAAAGACTGAGTTTGTTCCAAGCACCCATTAAGACTTGGCAGTTGGGCGAAGGCTCAAGGAAAATGTAGGAAAGGCTCCTTGTCCATCGTTTAAAGATATAAATAAACCTTATGTCCTTAGGAGCTGGCGGGCGGAACAGAATGCTCATGAATAATAAGAAAGTTCCATAGAGAAAGGCATAGCTCCACTAGAGATCAAAAATTTTTGAAGAAAAAACAAGATGTTTCTTTTGTCCCTTCCAGGCGATCGGAAAATAAAGAAGCACACTTGGGTGGAGTGGGCCATCATTCGCCAGGTCTTTGAGTGTCGTGATTGCTCATGGTCGGGGGAAGACTGATAAATATCAGCGGATTTAGGGCAGAAAGAGCATCCAAATCTGGATCAATACCAGCAAAAACATCTCTAAACAAGGTTCTAGCGCCATGCCAAATATGTCCAAAAAAGAAAAGAAAAGCAAACAAAGCATGCCCAAAAGTGAACCAACCCCTTGTTCCCTAGCAAACTTCGATGTTATTTCTTAGATTGGACTTATCTATTCAATTGGGTCCAGTATATTAATTGGCCAGCTAGGTAAACAAATTAGGTAGCTGTTGAACTGGTTGCTCGACCCTCTCTTTATTATCCCACGAGTTCATACCTTTAATAGGTGCATATTGTTCTTTGACTCGAAGTTGACAAATACTAGTCTCGTACGAGACGTCTTTCATATTGTCTCTATTAGGAGATCGATGCCCAGGTTATTTTATGAAAGCCGGTAACCTGATCGACCTAAGATGCTACTTTCAAAGGGGCGATGTGAAAGCTCTGACTTCTGTCTCCTAAGTCAGTTAGTTGATCCAGAAAGCTCCGCCCAAAGGTCCTCATAGTGCTGCATTCTAGGTCCTAACATAAGGTTAGAATTCTAGCTCTTCCAGAGTGGTATCTCACTGATGGCTCGGCCCCCTCGAAAGGAGAACCAAAGTCAAGTAGCATTCATCTGTTCTCGGAAGGGGGCGTTTGGTTCGAGACTTTTCGGGTGAAGCTGAGTGGGAGCTATTCCAAGATATTTCAGCATCTCCTGGATGAGAGAATCAAAGGGCGACACGCATCCGGCCAGCACTTGAATTTGTTGCATGCTATGTACCCTTCCAAGGGCAAGTGAGCTCTATCATTTATTGAAGGAGCCAGGACGACTTCGAATGGAATTCCGTGTCTGGAACATAGTCTACGAAGGGAGGCCTCATCAATTCTGGAGGCTTGAGAATCTGTCTGGTTGTCTAAGAGTATAACACCTTCCATAGCGTCGGGGGAAGGACTTATATCTTCCACTGGGAGGATGGGAATATCATAAAAAAGGTTGGTTGATGGGTCAGAAACTTTCGTTTGTTCAGTTTGATGACTAGGGTAAAGCCTGCTAGATAAGGTTGTGTAACTCGACTCAGCTTCGGGATTACTATGTTTCGAGGCTGGTCCAGAAGACATTATAGCTAAATGCTCTGAACGTCTGAAGTCCATGTCAATTATACTCCGTAGATAATCGAGATTAGAAAAGTTTACCAGTCCCCCATGCTAATTTTCCACCTAGTGTGGTGTTATGTAATGTAATGCAGAAATAAGTAGCTTAAAATAAGAAAGCGTAGTTAAATGATGAGACTTTGGATTCCGACTAGAGTGACCGTTATTGCTGGCCATCTCAACTAGCGAAGAGATTGATCGGTTGTGTAAGCTTTGGGAACGACTATCGACATATCAAAATATGAACTACATTATTCAAGTCCAGATATTAAGTTTCAGTTCATGTTCTAAGTCCCAAGGATTTGGACATCAATTTTAAGTTCAATATTGAATATGCAAGTCCTGTTGTTCATCGTTGTCATATATTCAAGTTCATTGAGATGGGATTGGTTTTGATTGCTCAAACAAGTGATTATGGACTGGTTTTTGAGTTCAATTTAAAGCCTAAGAACTAGCCAAGTACATGCCAATCCCTATATATCGACCCCTATATGCTGATCCCTATTTGTTGATCCCTATTTGCTGATCCCTATTTGTCGATTCCTATCCCAGAGCATTACAGTCGATCCCTTTCTCCAAACAGAAGATGCCAATCCCTTTTCTTTAACAAAAAACGCTGATCCCACCATGCTAACCATTTCCACTGATCCCTCCACTTACGGTTTTCAAGCTTCCACCAAATTTCTAATACCGATCCTTCCATATTAGCCCACTCTACCAAACCTTTCCTCCCATCAAGTTTCCACCGATCCCTGCTCTACCCAACCTGCCATCTTCTTTTCCTACACAACTGAACCCTTTGATGTGCACCATCTTCTTCCTCCTCTTCTTTGCTCTGCCGAACCCTATCAAATCCCACTTCTCCCCTCTTCCAGGCAACCTCGACCATCATTTAAACATTGCGTTGAACGTCACCCTCGTTGTCGGTGGCTTGGAATCCAACATATTTATAAAATAAAAATCGAAGGTGAGTAACCTACCTGAATGAACCTAAGATAAGCGGTTCGGGGAGAGAAGTTGGATTATGGTTCGAATGGGAGGCGAAGTGACAATCTAAAGCTAAGCTTAATGTGTGGATGAAGGCGATGTTTAAGTAGGGAAGGAAGGGTTCGGGTTTTTCGGAGGTAAGGGAGGGTTCGGTCTTAAGGATGTGAATGAGAAGTAGTTAGAAATGTTGGATATGTAAAGGATGGGAAGGAGGGATGTTAGCTTATATAAGGGAAAAAGGGTTGGCACTCGAAACAAGGAGAGAGGGTTCGACATAAAAGGCATCGATCCTTGCAAATATAAAGAAAGGAGAAGAGGGATCGGCTAAACATATGTGGATCCCTACAAACACTTAAAAAAAGAGAGGGATCGACTATGAACATGCACGCAAATAAAATTAGGCATGAAGATAATTTAAAGCACGTACATACAAAATGCAATGAAAATTGGCGATGTCCCGTGAGCATACGAACGCGTCTGGGGGCCAACAACAAGATAGTGCATATGAACGTGCACGTATATGACTTAAAGGTTCAATTTATGAAATCGATAGAAATTGAAATCAAACCTGAAGCTTTTAGATTCGAGGTTGGACCAGATAACCAAAGCTTATTAGTCTCGTGAAACCAGACTCATATACAACTAATAGAATACAACCCTGGGTTTATACTATCGAAAATCGACCAAGCGTCGTGACGATCAAAAAGAGATGCAACATTTTGGGAAAATAGTCCAGTAGAGGAATAGCCATTATTCAGAAAAATGGACGGATTTCTTTTCGACTATTCTAACTTGCTTCGGTTCAAAGTAGGTTATGTTCATCACAAGATGTACTTTGGGGGGCAAGTGTTATTTGACATTTTAACCCGACTATTTGAACTAATTATACAAGTTAGATTAACTGCCATCAAGGCCGACGACTCCAAAGTGATGATTGTAGGGCCCAGAAGTGAAGTACAGATGGTAACATGAAGTCGAGATTGAATGGACTTGATAGATATGCAAGACAGAATGTTCAAAGCATGAAATACGGTTCAACACATAGGAGAGATCGAGATAAATTAGCTCCAATAATAAGGATGGGCATGTTTCAAGGTGTGAGAGAATTCCTATAGAAAACAATTAATATCTCAAGATCCACATGTCCAATGCATATGAAATTTTATGAGCAAGACATAGGGACCCTAGAAAGCCTACCCTAGAGATCGCACCTCAAGGAGATGAATTTGGAGGGATCGGTACACTTCCCTTAGAAAGGATCGGTAGCAATCAGCGAACAAACCATGATGGAACAAAGATCGAGCAATATCTCAAGATTTATTGATCCAATTAGCATGAAATTTGGAGGCTAAGCGTATTTTAGCATGAGCAAGCCACCATAGGGATCGCTGCCAAAAATTCAACCAAAGAAAGAATAGGTATCAATCCCTCTTCTTTGGGAATTAGGCCATGTGATTTCTCTTGTAGGTCCATATAATTCTGAAGGTCCTTCTACTGAATTTTCAAGGAGATATTTGGTCATCTACATCTATAAATACAGGCTTGGTTGTTCATTTTGAGGACTTTTATGCTGCTAGTTGCTCTATATTCTTTTGTAACTAAGGATTTTCATCTGATCCCTATTGTACTCGGTTTATAAAGTGATTAATAAAGCAATCTATTCAAAGTGGACATAGGCAAACAACACCGAACCACTATAAATCGTTGTGTGCGTGCTCTTCTCCCAATTTACTGCTATTTCTTTGTTATTATCCTCTATTTTCATTTTATATTCTTCATTTATTTCTCTTTAGAACTTCTATTGGGTGTTTATGCCAATTTTCTGTGCAAACAATTTTGATTTTAGATATTTACTTATAATTTATAACTATATCGATTATATATATATTATTTACATTATATTAATACTTTTATTAAATATTTCAGAATTATCTTATAAACTTTTATTATGTTATATTTCGATTAAAATGTGTATAAACTATATTTATATGATTCTACAAAGTATCAAATTATTTTACGAAGTAACGATTTTAAATATTTTTAAAGTGTTTTTCAATTTTGTGAAGAGTATGTCGACATACTCTATCTATGTATGTCGACATAGTAGCCATAATTTTCAAAATTCTAATTTAAATGGAAGTGTCTTTTCGTAGCATCTCTTCACGAATAGACATGACCGTTGTTTCCCTATATATACCAGACTTCCAAACGAATTATAATTATAATTTTCTTATTCATCTCTCCTCCTTCCACCCTCTCATTTTTCTAAATCAAAATATACCCAAACTCTACCGAAATTCAACGAGAATCAAATTCAATCATCACTAGTTTGATTCTCCTTCATCTACTCTCTGATTTCTCTCATCTCTCTCACTCAATCCAAGATTAAAGTGCTATTCAAGAGTTATAGGATCAATTGTAATCAAGATCAAGATCCAAGTCTGTAAAACTCTATAGAATCATACTTCTATACTTATGGGTGTGATTGTAGCCCGTAAAATCAATTAGGTGTGCTTAGTATCCCATAAATCTAGTGGATGTGCTTGTAGCTCTGAAATCAAGTGACTCTACTGAGAGGTCGGGATTTTGGAGGGTGTGTCTCCTAGCTTTGAAATCAAGATTGTATTTGCATTTGCTAGTTGAAAAGAAATCTGTACAAGGAATTGTGCGGGATTGGATGTAGGGTAACTTCAGACTAGTATAAAATCCTAGTGTGTTCTTTCCTTCTTACTTTTACTACATTTACTTTTATCTGCAGTTTGATTCTTTGATTATTTCTGTGATTGTTAATTACACCATTCCAAGTAGAATCTTAAAGAATTTGAAAAATATTCATATAATCCATTAAACACTATTCCCACAAGAAGTTAGCAGGCTGTCTAACCGAATCAAAGCCAACCCAATTGATTTATCATTGACTCGCAAAGGCCGACCCAAGCCCATGTTGGATTCAAACCAACCTTTCTGCTCAACAAGGCGCCAAGATGAGGCCCGACCGTCTCATCCCAATGAAACCTCCACACTTAGACAAGATCTAGACCCGGTCCAGTCAAGTCCGGCTCGGCCCTGATCGACTCTCCTATATCGAACTTATTCCAACAGTAGCTAAAAGCCAACACAATTAGTCCGATATCACATCAGTTGATGACCGGATCCTATCCAAGCCCGCCCCAAGGGACAACACATTAGGAAAGAGTGGCCCAAGCATGGATTTAGTACGTCTAACTCTAATCAACATCAGGCCTCCCTCTCAGTTGCCTTGCGGCCGGTCATTAACCATCTTCCCTGGTTGATCCTCAATAAGATTCCAAGTCTATTCTATGTTGCCGACAACCAGTTGTCCATCTTAGCCAACTCAGCCATGTGGGCACTCAAGTAACAACAAAGCTGTCCATCCATCCTTCTGAAGCACCATAGTTGGGTGACTGAACCGATGTGGCTTACCATTAACATTAAATGAATATTTAATGCAAGCCTACACTTGGTACAGAGAGGCAATGAGTACAGTCTCTTCCACCGCACATCTTTTGGCACATTTTACAACCATCGACCATCCACCTCTACAGTTAGATCAATGATAAAGTACTTTTTCCGCCAACTCTACAGCGATATCTCCATCGTCCACCATCCACTTCAGCTACTATAAATAGCCTTTGCTTTGCAACTTCAAAGGGGTTGAAATCTCATTAGAACATTAAAGAATTCTGAATACTACTTCCATTCAGCACTCTTGATACCGCATGAGTCCTTAAGATTACATAGCTTTATTAGTCTTAAGTACCCTCCTTTTTCTTATTATTCTCTCATAATTTCATATGGTTTTAAGAGAAATATATATTAAGAGAACTTCATAGTTGACGTAGGCAGCTTTGCTGAACCACTGTATCTTGTGTTATTTACCTTTCACCTACGTATTTAACTCCTCATTTTTTCTAATTTTAAGCCTAGTGATTAGCAAGTAATCTTTGCTTTTCACAACATACTAGTATCATTCTGAGGTTGGCTAAAAATAAGTCAACAAGTATCATTCGAATTCGACAAATAAAATAACAAAACGAAGAGCGCTGGGAGAGCTATGTTATGGTGTCCTATTAGCAAGAGATCATTATCAACAGGCATGTGACTTTTGATGAGAATGCTATGTTGAAGGTGGAGCCTTCCTCGTTCGATGACAATGAGAGGACAAATGAAGAATACCAAACACAAAGCAAGTCATCTACAGATTCTTCCCATAGAGGTTCTAATGGTATTCCGGATGGCAATGTGGTTGACGAGGATAGTACAGTTAGCACAGTGGATCAGACTCAAGGTGGATCTCTTATAGATACTAGGCATGTCAAACTGACAAGGAAGGCTAAGTGGCTTGATGAGTTTTTGGATTGAGTATCGAAGACATTGACTTCAATGACATAACAACATATGAATTGAATGTTGTCCATAGTGGGCCCAGTTATTATACGGAAGCTATTGCATCAGTTGATAGTTCCAATTGGTTAGTTGATATATGGGAGGAGATTGAATCTTTGTAGAAAAATCATACTTGGGATTTAGTGCCACTTCCTACCGACAAGAGAGCTATTGGATGTAAGTGGATTTATAGAGTGAAAGACGGTGGAAATGGTAATTTCAGATACAAAACAATGTTAGTAGCAAAGTGGTATATTCAGAAGAAATGGGTAGAATATCATGACATCTTTGCTTCAGTTGTTAGGTTTACTTCCATTTGTATTCTCTTGGCATTAGTTACTCATATGATATGGAATTCGAGCAACCAGATGTCAAAACTGCATTCTTGCATAGTGATCTAGATGAGGAGATTTATTGAAGTAGCCAGATGGGTTTATTGATAGTAGCAGGCCAGATTATATTTGTAAACTTAACAAATCTCTACATGGACTGAAGCAATCTCTTAGACTATGGTACAAATGATTTGGATAAGTTTATGCTTGCACAGGGATACTCTGGAAGTTTCAAAGACCGGTGTGTTTATTTCAGGAGGTGTGATGGTGATATGATATATCTTTTGTTATATATTGATGATATGTTGATTGCACCTCGGGGTATGGTAAGAATTAAGGAGTTGAAAGCAGAGCTCAGTAAAGAGTTTGATACGAAGGATTTGGGGAAAGCACAAAGAATTTGAGGAATGGAGACATTTAGAGATAGGAAACGGAGAGAGTTGAGACTCATTCAAGCATAGTACATCGAGAAGGTCCTCGCTCAATTTGCTTTGGAGAAAGCTAAACCGGTTGGCACTCAATTAGGCTCTCATTATAAGTTGTCGAAAGGCTTATCTCCTTCATTGGATGAAGACAAAAGGAATATGACTGTATACCTTATTCTAGTGTTGTTGGTAGTCTTATGTATGCGATGGTATGCGCGAGACTAGATTTAGCCCACGCAATGGGTGTTGTGAGTCAATATATGTCTAACCCAGGCAAAGTGCATTAGCAAGCTATAAAGTGGATACTCAGATATCTTCGTGGCACTTCGTCAATTGGCTTGTTGTATGGTGGAGTGGATGGCCACATCTCTCTTAGAGGCTACTATGATTCAGATTATGCTGGAGATAGAGACGCATGGAAGTAAGTATCGGGCTCTGTTTTTACACTTGGCATAAGCTCGATTTCATAGAGATCAAAGCTACAATCTATAGTAGCTTTGTCGACTACCAAGGCAGAGTTGATATCGATTGTGGAAGCGACTAAGGAGGGATTGCATTTAATTCAATTGTTGGATGATTTTTCGGTGGTGCATCAGACAGTAGAGCTATTTTTAGATAGTCAGAGTACGATTCATCTAGTAGAGAATCAGACCTATAGTTCTTGGACGAAGCACATTGAGGTCAGAAGATTCTTTCTTATGCTTAAGGAAGAACAAAGTAATATCAAGTTGGTGAAGGCAAGTATTTTGGATAACCCCTCAGATCTAATGACGAAGTTACTTCCTAAGGACAAGTTTGAGTAATAGGATAAGTTTGATCATTGCTCAAACTTGATCCATTTGATTTCCATTGCTTGAGTGCCATGGGGCGCTAGACCAAATAACCCCTATGTTGATTGATGACAAGATCTACATATTTTGAATCGAGGTAGAGTGTTGTTGTTATGTGATTCACATATGTGCTTATGATGTTCAATTGAAGATGTAATGTAGAGTTTTGTATTGGAGAAGTCGGGAGTCGATTGGAGAAAGTGGAGATCAAAAGAGGACGGAATGGAGAAAGAGTATGCTACCTACAGGGCATCAGACTTTTGAGATCACTTGTCAGACTCTGACTAGGTTTAGGAGAAGTTCCTGAAAATATTGCCAGACATTTGGCAACATTGGCTAGACGTTTGAACCTTTGCAGAAGTGTTTCCTGAATTTAGTCTCAAATGTCTGGCTTCACCTGTCAAACATCTGGGATGACAAATTTTAGTTTTGTTAGTGTTTTGCTAATACGTTGGTCGATGGGTAGTTTCGTTGATTCATTGTTTGATTCTTCTTCATTGATGGTACAAATTCTTTTGACATGATCAGATGGCCTAGAGTAATTAGTGCATCTATAAATAACCTTCTAATTATCTTCCTAATTAAGAGATTAACTGTAAAATCAGATTTCCAGTCAATATAAACCCTAACTAAATAAAATTGGGTGGTTTTTTTATTTCGAGTGCTCTAGTTTGTAATCACTTCAATTTTGTGTTTGATTAGAGAGAGTCTCAATATCTTGTAACTCTCTAATTATATAATTGGCATGTAATCTCCTATGATTGAATAAAAGGGTTTGTTGGCTCTCCATGGACGTATGATACTTATACCCGGACCACATTATCTTCTATGTTCCTTATTTCTGCTATTTGTGTTTGTGTGATTTCATATTTGAGTTTGAGTTGCATTGGTATCCAAATAGAAAATACTAGATCCTAATCTTAAAACCGCTTCCGCTGGAGAATCTCTCACTATAGTTGTATTCTCTCTTTTTATTAATATGAGAAACGAAACTAAAACTTGAAATTGAATAAGAAGGTTTTAAGAAATGAGAAAGGAGTATATAAAAAGAAATTAATAACATTTTCAAAACCAATGGATTAGTGATGGTCGAGTTGCCTATAAGTTAATGACATTAGAATGGATGAAAAACGCAAAAGAAGTCCATAATAATGAGAAAATGCTATTGTGCTGTAAATTTTACTTTTAAACATATGCATCCACTAAAGAGTATGTAAGAACATAGAGGTAAAAAATAATATTTGTATACTCTTATTCAAAACATTACACCATTAATAAACACTTAAGACATGTACATCCTCGATAATCATTACTACAAACATTTAGCATGATAGCTTAATACTTTTCAATAAACTAGGTGTAATGAAGCCAATTATCAACCACATATCTTTTGACTAATACAGATTTACATGAAATTTGGTGAAACCACATGGGATCCAAAATAATTTCATTTTTTACAAATATCTCAATAGTAATTTCATTTATGAGTTTAAAAAAGCATGTTGAATCCAAAATAGTTTCAATCTTTTGTATATATCTCAATAGAAAATTCAACTATGAGCTAATATTAAAAACCATAAAAGGAAATGCACAATCATGTAGGATCCAAAATAGTTTTATTACTGTTATAGACCAACTATGTAATCAAAAATGGCATGGAAATTCAATAGCCAAGCTTAATCATGTAGTTGTAAAAATGTAATGGTTTAACTTCAAATTCAATAATTGGTGAAACAATGCAAGATCCAAAATAATTTCAGTTTTTGCAAATATCTTAATAATAGTTTCATCTATGAGCTAAGAAACCCGAGAAAGAAAATAAAAAACCATATTGGATCCAAAAATAGTTTTATTATCGTCATAAAGCTGCACTGCAATAAAAATGGCATGGAAACTCAATAGCCAAGCATAATTACCTAATTGTACAAATGCAGTAGCTTAAACTCAAGTTCTATTGTTAATAACCACCATGTTACTTTTAATTTATTGCTTTTATTCAAGTTACGTATAAAATGCAATAGCTTAAAGTATGTACAAATAAAAGCTATTGAAAGGTAGCATTAAGGTTAATCATCTAATTGTACAAATAACGAGAAAATATTTGGCTATTCCTTATCCATGGTGCCATTTGGGGAAAAAGGGTAGAAACGATATATGAACATGTACAAAATAAGTTGACTAAAATTATAGAATAACCATTATAGTACCAATAAACATATACGTGTACATAAATCATGCATATGAATTTAAATATCCTCTTAAACATAGTAAAAGAAGGTCAATTTTCAAATAATAGGATAATATTCGTTGGAGACGGTTAAAATGTTATTGACCTACATGGGAAGAATTTACCAAAATGCAATATACTACAGTTAGTCTGATAATGATGCAAGCTAGACAACTAGTGAGTAAGGTAACCATCAAGCTTCTACAACTGATGCATCAATAAATATGCATGTGGTAACTATTTTGGAACATCAATCATTAACATTGTGAGCTATTAAGAAATTCAATAATGTTCAGCTTGACATGATTGAGATTTAAACAAAATGTACTTTCAAGCATGGACCAAGAAAATTACACAGCTATAAAACTATGATTTTCTAGGAATGAATAAATTTCAAAGATATATGAGATTATTTAAATGATCAACAACACAAAAAATTTCAAACTAGCACAATGCCGTATGAATTTTTCCTATTTAAATCAAAACGGATCATATGGAAACTCGAAAAATTGAGAACAATAACTCCTTTGGGTTATTTGATTCGTGTATGCACATTTTTAAGAAAAACAAATACATTTTTCTAAAAAGCATATAATATCCTATTGATTCAGTTCACGGTGTAGTAAGAACCTATGCCACTGGAGTTGTCGAGCATATTGCGTCAAGCAGTCCAGTGTTGCTGATATATGTAACCCAACAGTAAATGTACTGTAAAAGAAAGGTAGAAAATTTTGTAGTAATTTTATTTGAGGAAAAATCTAAAAGAAGTATGTCGGTGAGGTAATAGGACAAAGATGTAAAAAGTACAGACCAAGTTGCAGCCAAAAAAAATAAAAATAAAAATCATAGTAGTCTAAAGTGCATGAAAAATCAAAGAACCATGCTAGTAAAATATTTGATCAGAGAAAACCAAAGCAAGTTATATGTTACCGAAATTGTTGTTTTCAGTTGCTGTAGAAACAAACTCAATATCATATTTATCAATCTAGCAAGGTAACAAAATGAATAAAATGTAATATTTGATTTCTTTAATAATGAAATAAAGTGAATGGGGCATATAGATGTAGCTACCCTTAAAAGTTTGGAATAAATATGGAAATCAAATAAATGCAAACCAGCAAGTTATTACAAAACCCTTTAAAACAATGTGTTTACCTTGAAAATGGTAAAATTTAACCTTTAAATTTTGGAAATAAAGATTTACATGGCAAAAGAAACTTAATTTTAGATAACTTTTTCAGTTATCTCAGATTTCGGTAGAGAACAAAATCTATCTATTGAAAAAATAATAATAATTATTATCTAATTATTCTTATTTCATCATTTTGTACCAGTATCTATTTCCAAAAAAATTGAATAAGTTTTGTTCATTGAAATTATATTATATAGAAGAGAGTATAGCTTATTTTGCGGGTCGCTGGAGCAGTAGTTGTTAATGGGATAAAAAATGCATATTTTTTTGTATTTCCAATTTTGTTAATTAACTGTATAAAATAACAATTTCACATTATTCTTATAATTGTAGTCCATTCAAAAATTTACAGTTAGGAAACGTTTAAAAGATAATTAATCATTAATGAAAACAAAACCTTTGAAAACCAAATGCAGCCAAATGAAGTTATGTACAAAAAGCAAAATGAAAGCATAAGAGATAATTCAGCATACAGATATCCAGCAGCTAGTACTTATTTTAGTGAGTGTCTTCCAGAAAGTTGACAGGTATTTGTGAAATATTTTTGAATGATTAAACTTAACTTTATCTTGTTTTGTGTATATAATTGCTATGATTAAACATAACTTCACCTCCAACACAATGAAATAAGAACATTAGATAAGTAAAGACTACAAAAACTAGTCAAAGAAACCCTATACTTGCCATGATAAAAGCATAAAAGTTCAAACTCATTACATGTTCACCAGCATCAATAATTTCAGCAGAAGCTAAATTGATTCTAAGACCCAAAAACAATTGCATAAATGGAAATTAGTTGTAAGCAACAATAGGATAGAAAGATTAATAGCTAGTACCAAGAAGCTTGCTATTTCGCGTCAACGGGATGAGGAAGGTCGGAAACACCGCCGCAGTGGCTACAGCCATCAACCAATTCCTCGACCTAAATTGAAGCCGAAGAAACAATCTAATCGACGACAATTAGATTTTGAAGATTTCAACCGTTTATCGCCTATCGCAGTCGATCAAGTTGTTAGTTTATTTGTCGGATGAAGATGGGTACAGTGACGGACGTTTAACTATATAGAAATCAGGTTTAGGTCGGGAGGCAGCCAAAATTTAATTAGGGTTTTTTGTCAGAGGAGAGGGGAACGAAAACAAAGTGAACTGTGATGGAGGGAGGGAAAAACTGGTATCGACAACGATAGGAAATGGAGGGAAGGAAGTCACGACTGTTAAGTTTAATATTAAAAAAAAGTAAGTAGGCTTGTGCACTCTTGAAATGCAACCCACTAATAATATTAAATTATATATTTTTTTTAAAAAGACATTTTTTACTTTAATCATTAATATATAAATTCGGATATGTAGTTAAAAGTTTTATGAATAATGGAAAATATAAATGAGAGAACTTTTAATTTTCATTATTCTTGGTATTGTTGACATTTACGCGGCATGGGCAGTATTTCCATTTTCTCATGAACCATTCTATATGCCCACAAAGAACAAGGTTCTTTTCTACTACTTTCTATTCTACCCATTGCCATTTCGTCACATGGAAATTATTCCAAATTTTTTATTGCGGGTCCTTGATGCAATCAAAGCTTAAATAAATTAATAGGCAAGAAATTTCAAACCAATACTTATGTATGCATTTGGACATATGTTCTTTTAGGTTACGTGTCAAAAAATTTATTGTTCATAATGATGGACTATATCTCATAGTCATTGCATCTTGTTCTTTTCAACAATAAACGTGGCAAACTTATACACCATATCTCATATAAATTGGGATTACAATATGAAATGGCGCATTATGTAATTATTTCTACTCTTCTGTACGTTTACTCTAAATAAATTATTACATAATGTGCCATTACATATGAATAAATTTTACTGCCACAATTTAACAATGCTCATTATAAACATATGAATGCATACCAAGTCATGCATTAGTTTAAAGACAACGCAATAAATTTGGTGTGATGCGTTTTTATATTGGTGTATGAATAATCCGACTTTAGGCTTTAAGTAGAGTTGTTGAAATTTGCTTACATTTCAAAATAATACCTTGATACCCAAACACATATCCAGTCTGTGCATATATGAATTTAAATATTAGATAAGCTATTATGCCGACGTAGTGGATATAAATTTCAATAAGGAACACAATACATCACTTAAATATGCAATATAGTACATGAGAAATTGGAGTGAACCGAAGGTTTTAGTGTTATTAACTTTATGACTAATTATATATGTTTAACTTTTATATATTTTTTATATAAAACAGAAAGTAGAAGAAGCTTCAAGCCCTTCTTATAGTGCCACAATGTACCATCTTCGTTTCAATTAACATATCCGAATGCAGTTCAAAATAAATATTATTTTTAAGATGTCTTTTTTACAAAAAAGTTATTCCTACCACTACTAGAAATGAGTTAAATAACAAAGGACCGTTCCGACGCCATCCTTGGCTCCGTTGTTTCATTTTCGATGGTTGTGTGTTTTAATGAATTTAATTTATCACTTTATAACTTATTAATTATCGAAGTTTGAAAGTTGTTAAAAATACTAATTTAATTTTTAAAAATTAAAGAATATATTTTTTATTCAATTCTTCAATTTTATGACGGTTTGTGTTTAATTAAATTAGTGTTTTCGATAATCTTTTGTTGTGTATTTAAATATTTAACTTTATTGTAGATCAAACTCGAACGATCAATTTATGCAACTTTCAGTTCGTCCATCATACAACTTCAGTGAAATTTGTGATGCGTAAACGTTTTATGAATTTAGATATATTTTTAAATCATTGTGTAACTAATTATGAAATTTTAAATGTATTTAAAATAATAAATTCATATAAAAGAAAATATTTAGTAGAAAAATATTTTTTTTTGAATCTTATGTCGATTTAAAGTATTTTGGACCTACTTTCAAAATATGACAAAAAAGTAAATAAATTTATGGTGCTATTATTGATTCTCAAATTTATAGTCGTTTGTCTACATGATGTGCACGTAAATGTACATATTATTACTTCCATATTTAATTGAATTTAATTAAATAAATCAGAGAACCTTGCTAGTAAAATATTTGACCACAGAAAACCAAAACAAGTTATATGTTACCGAAATTGTTGTTTTCAGTTGCTATAGAAACAAACTCAATATCATATTTATCAAACTAGCAAGATAAACAAATGAATAAAATACAATATTTGATTTCATTAATAATGAAATAAAGTGAATTGGGCATAATAGATGTTGCTCCCCCAAAAGTTTGGAATAAATATGGAAATCAAATAAATGCAAACAAACAAGTTATTACAAAACTCTTAAAATAGTGTGTTTACCTTGAAAATAGCAAAATTAACCTTTAAATATTGGAAATAAAGCTTTAGCAAAATTAACCTTTAATTTTGGAAATAAAGCTTAAATGGCAAAAGAAATTTGATTTTAGATAACTTTTTTTAGATATTTTATATTTTGGTAGAAAAAAATCTATCTATTGCAAAAAGATAATATAATTATTGTCTAACTGTTCTTATTTCATCATTTTTTACCAGTAACTATATGTAAAAAAATTCAAGGTTTTTTGTTCATTGAAATTATATTATATAATTAGTTTGCTGGTCGCTAGAGCAATAGTTGTTTGTGGGATTAAAAATGCCTATTTTTATATATTTCCAAATTTGTTAATTAACTATATAAAATAATAATTACACATTATTCTTATAATTTTAATCCATTCAAAATTTACAGTTAGGAAACGTTTAAAAAATAATTAATCAATAATGAAAAATAACCTTTCAAAACCAAATGCAGATAGCAAACAAAACGAAGGTATAAGAGATAATTCGACATACAGATATCCAGCAGCCAGTGCTTATTTCGGTGGGTGTCTTCCAGAAAGTTGACAAGTAATTTATGAAATATTTTTGAATGATTAAACATAACTTTATCTTGTGTTTTGTATATAACTGCTATGATTAAACATAACTTGGCCTCCAACACAAAGAAAGAAGAAAACTAAATAAATAAAGACTACAAAAACTGGTCAAAGAAAGCCTATAATTACAATGATTAAAGCATAAATGTTCAAACTCATCACATGTTTATCGGCATCAATAATTTCAACAGAAGCTAAATTGATTCTAAGACCCAAAAACAATTGCACAACTGGAAATTAGTTGTAAGCAGCAATAGGAAAGAAAGACTGGTAGCTAATACCGAAGAAGCTTGCAATTTTGCTTCAACGGGATGAGGAAGGTCGGAAGTGCCGCCATAGTGGCCATAGCCATTAACCAATTCCTCAACCTAAATTCAAGCCGAAGAAACCATCTAATTGACGACGATTATATTGTGAAGATTGCAGTCGCTTAAATCCTATCATAGTGGATCAAGTTGTCAGTTGATTCGTTGAATGGAAGTATTTTGTCAGGGTACAACGGCAGCATACGTTTAGCGATATGGAAATCAGGTTTAGATCGGAAGACAACATAAATTTATTAAGGTTTTTTTCCAGAGCAGAGGAGAACGAAAAAAGTGAATTGCGATGGAAGAAGGGAAAAACTAATATCGAGAACGATGGAAAAAGGAAGAAAGGAAGTCACGACTGTTGAGTTTAATATTCAAAAAAAAGGAAGCTTATTACATTTTGTTAAAGTATAGATTAAAAAGAAATCATTTTTACATTAGTTGTTAATATATAAATTCAAATGTATAGTTAAAAGTTTTAAGGACAAGGAAAAATATAAATGAGAGAACATTTAATTTCCATTATTCTTGGTATTGTTGACATTTACATGGCATGGACACTATTTCCATTTTCTCATGAACCATTCTATATGCTCACAAAGAGCAAAGTTCTTTTCTACTACTTTTTATTCTATCCATTGCCATTTCGTCACATGGAAATTATTCCAAATTTTTTATTGCAGGTCTTTGATGCAATCAAAGCTTAAATAAATTACTAGTCTAGAAATTTCAGACCAATACTTATGTATGCATTTGGACTTATGTTCTTTGGGGTTACGTGTCAACAAAATCATTGTTTATAATGACGCACTATATCTCACAACTATTACTTTTTGTTCTCTTTAACAGTAAATGTGGCAAACTTATAATGTGTACGCCATATCTCATATAAATTGGGATTACAATATGAAAGGTCAATAATATATAGCATGGAATGGCGCATTATGTAATTATTTCTACTCTTCTCTATATTTACTCATTGGAAATAATTACATAATGCGCCATTTCATATAAATGCATACCAAGTCATGCATTAGTTAAAAGATAAAGCATTAAATTTGGTGTGATGCCTTTTTAAATTGGTATATGCTAATCTGACTTTAGGCTTTAAGTAGAGTTGTTGAAATTTGCTTAAATTTCAAAAAAATACCTTGATACCTAAACACATATAATATCCCGTCTGTGCATATATGATTTAAATATTAAATAAGCTATTATGTTGATGTAATGGATAGAAATTTCAACAAGGAAAATAATATACCATTTAAATATGCAATACAGTACATGAGAAATTGGATTGAACCGAACGTTTTAGTATTTTTAACTTTATAACTAATTATATATGTTTAACTTTTATAATTTTTTTTAAATAAAACAGAAAGTAGAAGAAGCTTCAAGCCCTCCTTATAGCACCATAATGTGTCATCCTCGCTTTTCAATTAACATATCAGAATGTAATTCAAAATGGATATTACTTTTAAGGTGTCTTTTTTACAAAAAGTTTCTTCCTACCACTACTAGAAATGAGCTAAATAACAACGGACCGTTCCGACAACCGCCCTTGGCTCCGTCGTTTCATTTTCAACGGTTGTGTGTTTTAATTAATTTAATTTATCACTTTATAACTCATTAATTATAGAAGTTTGAAAATTGTTAAAAATAATAATTTAATTTCTAAAAATTAAAGAAGATATTTTTATTTAATTCTTCAATTTTATGGCGGTTTGTGTTTAATTAAAATAGTGTTTTCGATAATCTTTTGTTGTGTGTTTCAATATTTAACTTATCGTAAATCAAACTCAAAAGATCACTCTATCCAACTTTTAGTCCGTCCATTATACAGCTTCAGTGAAATTTATGATGCGTAACTATTTTATGAATTTAAATATATATATTTTAGCCATTGTGTAACTAATTATGAATTTTTAAATGTATTTAAAATTAAAAATTCATATAAAAGAAAATATTCGGCAGAAAAATAATTGAATCTTATGTCGATTTAAAGTATTTTGGACCTACTTTCAAAATATGACAAAAAAGTAAATAAATTTAAGGTGCTAGTCTTGATTCTCTAATTTATCGTTTGTCTACATTCAGACTAAAAACCTTTCGTTTGAAGGTCAAACGATCTTCAAACGAGATGAAATTCGGGTCACATATACTTTGTAATGCATTTATCTAATCTGTATGGTTAGAATTGAAATAAATGGAAGGAAAAAATTTAGACTCAAAATATATCATTTTCTAAGGAGTTGTACAACACTTGATATATATTGTTATGACAACTTCTATGAAAATGACTTGTTTGAATTCTAAATTTTTTCTACATGTTTTTATAAATCCAACCATACAGATTGAATAGATACATAATGTAGTATATATGGTTTGAATTTTGTCTTGTTTGAAGATTGTTTGACCTTTAAACGAAAGGTTTAAGTCTGAATGTCGACGAACGACTACAAATTTCAAAAATAAAAATTTATACCTTAAACCTGTTTATTTTCCTTTCATATTTCAATCGTATGTCCAAAATATCTTGGATGGACATAAGATTCAACAATATTTTTTAACCCAATATTTTATTTTATATGAATTTATTATGTTAAATACTTTAAAAATTTACAATTGATTACAAAATTGTTAAAAATTATTGTATAACGAATAAAAATAACCTGTTTAATAGTTAGAAACAAAAGCTGGTTATTGCAAACTTTTTAAAAAAATTATAGCAAATTAAATTTTAATAATAAATTAAATTAAACTAAATTTATTTTAAATAGAGTGAAATTTCAATTAAATAGTCGGAAGCCGTCGAAAACCATCGGAATGTCGCGATTATAGCTTCAGCCGAGCCGTTCTTTCTTCATTATCTTGCTCCTACAATCCTAAATCCAAAAATTTTCCCTCCAATTCCGCCGATCTCCATCGCCAGCCACCGCCCCCGTCAACTTCCATCGCCATCTTCATCAATTTACAATCTCCAACCATCTACGCCTTCATTTAATCAAAAATTAGGTATACTCCTTCCCAAAACTAATTAATCTGAATTATGGTAAAATTAGTGTTAATTTGTGGTTATATTTGTTGATAATAGCCCATTGACCTTTTACAATTGAATATTAGTTTATTGAGGTATGTTAATTAGGGTTATTGGTGCTTAAATCCGATAATTAATGTATAATTAGGGCTAATTTGGATTCATTAGCGTACAATTGTGGTTATTAGTGTAACATAATTTAGTGTGAATCAATGTATGTGTTAGGTAAAATGCTAACAAAAATAATTTACTTACATAATCATTTATTAGTTTATACTCATAATTATATATAAATCTAGTTTACGTGTATGTGGTCCGTGGTAATATAAATAAATTAGTGTATAATGTTAATTTTTTATTACCATGTAATAAATTGAAATTAGTGTTAGCTACATGTTAAAAGAACAATTTTAATTACTTTTAATTGTTACAAATTCAAATAATGAATTAGTGTTAATGCTAACATAAACACATTAGTGTTTAATGTACTTTATTTTTCTAAATCTTTAACAACCCGACTTTTCGACCCTCGTATATCGACATTAAATACATCCACGGTATTCATGTGCGGAGCACCCAAGTGCCAAAAAGATAGAAAGTTAAGGTAAAATAAAAAACAAAATAGAACAAGAAAGAGAGAACATGATACCAGGATCTCACAACGGAACGATAATATATAAAATCAAAGGAACGGTACAAATAGTTACTCTGAATACAGTAATATCAGAGTTACTAAAACCTAAGTACTAAAATTAGCATGGACAGTTATAACTGCCTTTCCTCACAATGCTGATATATACAACAGTGCAGGGAAAATAAGAATACTACGGTAGGTAGTCATCCAGCTCTTCTCCATAAGCTCCCAATCACCCGTAGCTAAATCTAGAAACATACATGGGGCTGACCCAAGCATTATAAGAAAATAACACCCTAAAGCCTAGTAAACCAGCGTGAGAAACTCAAGAAATAAGAGTGACATATAATAGCACCTTGTTGAGATAGTACGAATTACCATAACGGTTTTACCGTCAAATGAAACCAACCATTCATTTAGTTTAACATATAGTGATATGATAGATAATGTTTAGTGTATAGCACATAAATCATATCAAACAACTATTGTGTGAACGCCACAACAATAATAGGTATACAATCAATACTGCTAAGGCATGTTCGTATATTGATTGTTTCCCACGGAGATGGCCCTAGTAAACTGAAAGGGATCTCCATGACATGGATCATAAACTTCCTTCCGAGCATCGTATATCTCTAGATAGGATATAGTCTAAGGAAACCATAATTGGTCCAACGATAAACTACATGGCACCAAGTATAACCAACTCCCTGGCCCAAAAACCGAAAGCATACTCTAGATCCGGAGTTGATATACCCTCATGGGTAAGATAAACTCGAGATTGTGCATCCTACTATGGTTTTAGTCATTCTCGATGTCAAGGCTACATTCGACATCTCTTACATGAGTCTTCATCACTCGATCAGCACACGAATCCCCAATTAGATTCCTTCATCTTGAACAGATCACGAATCACTACATGGATCAGAGCATCTTGAATAGATCACAAACCTCTACATAGGTTCCCCGCATAAGTCCTATAATGAATGCTAACACTGTCCTCTCTCTTGGAATACTCCTCAAGATAGACTGTCTCTTACAATAGCATCATTTAAAATGTTAACCCTAATCTTTCCCTTTGACTTATCCTTAGGATAGACAGTTCAACTCTATAACATTCCACTTCGCAACTGCTTCCATAACATAGATTCCCGCTTACTGGACTCTCTAAAACAAATCAATGAATTTTTGGTCAACTCAATTCCGGTTCTCTCAGAAGTAAGCGAAAGTTAGAGACATTTCATACCAATACTCCTCCTTGGGGGTTCTTATTGGTATGAAATCGCGAAGTCTTTCGATAACTTCTTAAGTCAATATTTTCTTATGTTCGATTATCGACTAATCGATTATCTAACACATTTCTAACATTCCAACTTAACTACCACTCTTCCAACAGTGAAGCGAGGTAAGTTAGAGCACTGGTTGCATCAAAGCCCTGCCTAGACACTTCATTCTTCAATCTCACAAATAGATAAGTCTACTTTGTCGGGTTTTAGTGTTAAGTATAGTATTAATGATTTACATAAACAAGTAAGAAATAAACACAATTAACATGTATTCGACATTTTCCAACTTACTATTCCTCGGTCAAGAGGGAAACCAATAGTCTAAAGCTGTACTACTTCGTCCCTACTTGACATCAATCTCAACTCTCATAAATAGATAAGACTGACTTTGTCGACTTTTTTTGTTAGCATCGTTAATTACTTTTCAAACAAGTAATAAAACAATCAACCATTTAGCCACTAAGCAATTATTAACCCCATTTTTGAAAACAATTGTATATACTTTTAAAATACTTAAAAATACTTATAATAGATTTTAAAACATTTATCCAAAATATTACTTTAAAATGACAAGTTTGTAAAATCTATAAAACTTGGAAAAGAATATGTTTCATTATAAAAACCTCTTTTTAAAAATTCACAATTAATTCTTAAAATTGATAAATATCTCAAACCACTTTTAAAATACTCTAATAATTGTGAGCAAACACTTGTAAAAAGAATGAAGCAAACTACTTAAATTTAAATATCTTTTCAAACCTTTAAAGTCTAAAAATCAAATCTACTCGGGGCAGTTTTGCACAAGTGAAGTTTTGGCCACTTTTCGAGATGTTACTTAACTTTTTACCATCCAAGATTTTAATAGCAAAACATACATACAATACATTATGAATATGGAGAGAAACCCATAAGAATCTCTTTACAGAGTTCCATAGCAATCGCCAAAAACATGGCAATTTACAACTGCATCTATAGCGACTATCGTTATAAGTGCACTTTCAAATCCGAGTCCAATCTAACCCAAAGTCCATCTATAACCTATTTGCTTTGTTCAAGGCATAGTCATATGTCATACAAGTCCATTATTGTCCATTCCAAGTTCTTTCAAGTCCATATACATGGATCCCATATGTCATTTACTTTTAAAGTAAGAATCCAAACCAATGTTTTAACATAAGTTAACAATAATTCAAGCAACATATATAAAATCAACACAACATATGTATGTCTTATATTTTCATTCAAAGTGAGGTGTTAACTTGTCTTTAACCTAACAACAACCATGATCCAAGTACCCAATGTAACATCCCCCACCTGGAGGCCCAAAACTAACGGTTACAGATGCTACAGTCATCCATAGTTATTAATCCTCGGCGACCAAATACGGTAATGTTAGATAAATTGATATACCAGAAACACATGGTTATGGAAAAAATTTAAAATTTCAAAACAACATTCACATTTCATTCCAAAAACCAATTTCAACATTCTTTACATAATTCCATAATGTTAACCACGTTCAAAAAAATATAATTATCACAATATACTTCAAGAGCAACATATGAAGATGCCCCTTTGGTGATCAGAGCATATAATAGGCAGTAAACAACTTTACCTTAACAAAACAACACAGCGGAATCATATGAGAGAACTCAAATAACTACATGCCTCCTGCACGATTCCGGAAGCTTATTCGTCTTAAGAGGTATCTAAAACCTCAAATCTCAAGCTACTCAAAATCAATTGAGTACCCGAGAGTTTAAGGGGAAACATAAAATTCGAGTAAGACATAAAGCCTGGTATGAATAATAATCTACCATCTCAAATCATTTAGATATCTAGTGAGAGCACGTCGCTTAGTGGAAAGGGTTTCCCCTCACTAGTATCTTAAAAACTTTTATAAACCATTTTCTGTGTTCCTGCATCCACAATGGTTAAATAAATTCAAAACTTTGTTATGTGATGATATGCACAACAATTGAATCAATTCTGGATTACCCATCCCCATTCATTTTAACTATCTGTCATAGTTATAGTTTTTAGGATTACTATTAACCTAATAGTTTTCATAGGCTGACTAATAACTGGTTAAACATTTATGGACCCCTGTCCACTTATATAGTTTTCATGGGACCACTGTAAACCTATTGGTAACTCCAATATCATTTCTTTTATCCTAGTCTTCATGGGCTGACTAGGAACCTATTGACTAATTGTCAATATCAATATCTTTTCTTTTATCCTAGTTTTCATGGGCTGACTAGGAACCTATTGACTAATTGTCAATATCTTTCTTTTTGCCTAGTTTTCATGGGCTGACTAGGAACCTATTGACTATCTATCAATATTGCATTTTCTTATCCGGACATAGTTTTCATGGGCTAACTATGAACCTATTGGCCCCTGCCAATATCTTTAATTTATATTCACTACTGGGTCAACCTAGCTGGTTATTCTGCCCTCCCACAAGGTGCCGTTACGGGTTTATTACAATGTGAATATATACATATATGAAGAAGCAAACAATATAACTTGGTTAACTCCTTTAACACATTAAGTATTCTTCATAAATTCCATTTCAAAATATTTTGTTTATTAATATGCCATAGTTTTGCTTTTAAATGAGATTATGACATTTATTTTGAAATCTGTTGTAACAACCCGCATATTTGACAATTATATATTTGAATATCCTATTTAAATATTTTAATCGTTAATCGGATCTTACTCCGAAAAGATACTTTTTGCATACAGTCAAACTAGGACTCGAAACTCCTCCCATTGAGTTCAAAATGACGTTTACGATCTTTTTAAGTATAAACTTCGATATGTTTGGAGTAAGTATAATTTTCGTCATTTTTCCCGCCTTTGACTTTGGTTTGGACTGCACCTTCATTAAGCTCAGCCCAACCCCTCCTCTTCATAACTCCATCTCTTCACTAAACATTCAAGCTTCATCAAAAATGGAGGAGGGAAGGGGAAATTAAAACTCCAAGCTCAAATTCAATTGCAAACCCAACATTCAACTCCAAATTCAAGAAGAAGATATTGGATTCAAGCTTTGGATTGCTTCTCCTTGCTTTCAAGCTTCATCTTCATAAATTTTAGTGGAAAGGTGAGATTTTTATCTCACATTCTTGTCTATAACTATCTTGGACTATTGGAAAGGAATTCCCATCATCTTAGCATGCATATTTGCTCTTGGTTTGGATTGGATTGGCGAAAAACTCTAATTTTTAGTGCTTTTGGTGAAAAACTGCACTTAGGTCGTTCTGCGTATTTAGGTCGTTCGCCACAGGGTCGTTAGTTCGCTCGGCAATAGCTCGGTCTGCATTTCCTTAGGTCGCCATTCCTTTAGGTCGCTTCACCTTTAGGTCGCTGGCCTTAGGTCGCGCCTCCTTTAGGTCGTTTGACCTATTTGCATTTAGGTCGTTTGCACTGGGTCGCTGGCCATAGGTCGCTCGGCTTTTCCCCCTGTTAGGTCGCTCGGCATGTGCAACCTAGTTAGGTCGCTCACCACTATTAGGTCGCTTGACCCCTTTCACTTCCTTTAGATCGCTCGCGTGTTAACCCCTTAGGTCGCTCGCGTGCTAACCCTTTAGGTCGCTCGCGTGTCAACCCCTTAGGTCGCTCGCATGCTAACCCCTTAGGTCGCTTGCATGCTAACCCGTTAGGTCGCTCACCCGTTAAACCCTTAGGTCGCTCGCGTGTTAAAACCCTTAAGTCGCTCGCGTGTTAGACCCTTAGGTCGCTTGGCACTTTGGTGTTAGGTCGTTAGACCTTGCTTTCTACTAGGTCGTTTGGCCTTGTTTAATGCTAACTCATGAACACCTCTAGGTCGCAACCACTAGGTCGCTTGACCCCTTGGACCCCTAGGTCGCATCCATTAGGTCGTTCGACCTATTTGAATTAAGGTCGTTGCACTTTAATTCGACCACGTTAGGTCGCAAGTATATTCCTACTTTGATGGTTTTTGGATTGATTTCTTTGGACTTTACTCACATCTTCGAACGTGAATTTATGTGATTCGATTTGTTTCAACAATCGTTTTGTGACTTGTCACTTTAAAAATGTGAAGGCTTCAATACTAGTAGTGAATATCAAAACTCTTTCATCAAAGCGATTTCAACACTGTTTTAACTACAAAGCTCTTTTCCTCAAACCGTTTTCCAATCTACTAGTATATACAAGCCTTTACTTCACTCGGATGAGAAATCTAATTAAACGGCTTAGTGAAACAAGTGGTATGAAACGCTTGCGTTCACTTCATCGGTTAATTCTTGGACTTGTTCGATTGAACCTTTTGTGACAATTTTCTAGTGAAGATTTACAACTTGTTCGTAAATATTTAAGTTAAGCAAGTGGTTATGGGACATGAAGCTAAACTCATATATTTACTCGCTTGGTGTGATTGACACTTCTTGATGATCATGACGATCATTTTTGTGATTTGATTTAGACTAGCAATTGTGCGATGTCTCTTTGTCTACGAGGGAGACTAAACCCCGTTTGTGTGATGTTTCACCATCACATATGTGGGGTAGCGCTCCATGGTCTTCGGGCCGTTCGTGTGTCAAAATTTAATGGATAGCTTCCATGAGATAGCTTCTCGTTCTTGTGTTACACGTGTTGGTGAGTTTTCATGCTCCCGTTCTTGTGATAGGCCTCCCCTCCCTTTTATGTGATTTCTGGATTTCGTGTGTTGATTTCTGGAATTTATGCTTCACCAATTTTCATGATTTTCATTGATATGTCTATCAATTTGGTGCATTGGTGAATTTGTGTGTCATTGACTTGTTATGAATACAAGTTTAGGGTATGATACCCTATTTTATCTTTGAGAAGATTCTTGTGATATTGATTTATCTCTTGTTGATTTTCAATTACATACTTTTAGTAGTATGCCATTATGGTTATTACATGTTCATTCCACGCCTTCTACTTTATACCATATCATCTGATATTTATAGCTAGACTGATCCATTTATTATTTTCTTATAAATAATACTCGGGTCAGACCGAGATGTTATAGGTGCTTCTGCTTGACTTCTCTTCAGGATTATTCTGACTTTTGGCTAACTACTTAGATTAGTAGTTTTTGGATGTACACATTTGAGATATAGACTCTATGTAGTGTACTTATTCTTTTGTATAGCACGTGTTGCTAATCTTTTGTATTATCGTGGATCTTTCTGACCACTACTCTGATGTACACTTTCATGTGTTATATATATATTCATATGTGGAAAATAGGCACAAGGACAAATTTTCATAAAATTTTTGGCTGAAGGACAACAAGTTTTATTTTTAGGCTGAAGGACAAACTTTGGAAGATAATTAGGCTGAAGGACAATGCTAATACAACTAGCATTTTGTACAGTGTAAAACTGGATATAATGCTAGTTATAATTAGCATTTTGTACAATGTTTGCACTGTACAAAATGCTAATTATATTTAGCATTTTCCTTCAGCCTAATTTTCTTTCAAAGTTTGTCCTTCAGCCCAAAAATGAAACTTTGTGTCCTTCAGCCTAATTTTTTTTCAAAGTTTGTCCTTTTGCCTAATTCCCTCTATTCATATCTTCTTCCGCCTTTGTGATATGGATGTCTGTGACTGGTTTATGTTATGTGTTAACTCCTTGTTTTCTGGCAACCTAAAACTCTGCAACCAAAAACACTCACGACCTAAAAGCTTAGCGACCTAAACCTCACGACTTAACATACCTAACGACCTAAGGAAGTTAGCGACCTAACAGACTTCACGACCTAAAGGACTTCACGACCTAAAGGACTTCACGACCTAAAGGAAGTTGCGACCTAAGAAACTTCATGACCTAAGGACTTAACATACCTAATGGCGAAAAGGTATCTACGACCTAACTTCTCCACGACCTAAGAGGCTTCACGACCTAACAACCTAACTGGTTCAAAAGGCAGTGCGACTTACGACCTACCTTAGGTCGCTCACGACCTAACTCCGCTGCCCAGTTTATACAAACCAACCTAATTCCCTATGTCGCTTTCCTTTAAGTCGCTCGCGACCTACCAGCCCACTAGGTCGCCAATGACCTATTACCCTCCTTAACCCGTTCACGACTTATGACTTGCCGAAATGATGTTGATAAAAGGCAACACAGTTGATAAGTCGGAGCCGGCGCATCTTAAGTCGCACGCGACCTACGGCATATCTTAGGTCGTCCACAACCTAGGACCACTCCTATAAATATCAACCTACTTCGAACGTGAAAAGGACTTTTGGCCAACCATTTTCTGAAGCACTGTTACTCTGCCGAATTCTCAACTCATCCAACATTTGAAGAACTCTAATCACTCAAGACATTACAACAAGCTTTGAGAGAAATCTACCGCATTCAACATGAATTCGAGAAGATCTTCAACATCGAAGCTTGAGCTAATAGTCTAAAGTGTTTAGGAATCGAAATATATTGTATTTTGAAGAGCATTGTATCATTTTGTAACCAGAATCAGCAATAAAAGACTATAAAGTGGACGTAGGCTCAATTACGGGCCGAACCACTATAAATCTGTTGTTCCTTTACCGTTTTCTGCTATTTCCTGCTTATATTCTGTTCCTGTACCAACGGGTGGTGCTTTCACGTTGTTATTACACACACCGGGTGTTAGCGTTCGATTTTTAGCGTTAACATTTTGGTGCTTTCCACTGAGAATTGAACTCAGGAATATTCTCACCATTGCTCCGCAAGAGTTTGTTGAAAGAATCTCTCTAAAGACCAGAAGTTTATCTGAAATCATGGCTCCTGGAAGAAAGGGTAGATTTACCAAATCTGGAAATCCTCATGAGGGAACCTCCGATTCCCCAACAGCAAATCTGGCAACTCCTGCCGTTGGAGTCACAAGGGCTGAATTAGACGACGCAGTGTCGGGATTATATCAGCAAATTGAAGCCCAAAACGCTTTAATGATGGACAGATTAAACGCTCTACTTGGGGCAAATCAACGGCCAGAAAACAATGAAACAGTCTTCACCGAAGATGCTCATAATTCCCAGGAGAAAGATATTCCTCAAAGAGCAGCTGGCGCCACCGAAGCGCCACCTTTCCAAGCTGAAGGTTCGAGGCCGCAGCCAACTTTTCACGAACATCTGCCCAGGCAAAATTCCGAAAGAAGAGCTGATGTCTACTCGGCAATGCCTCCGAACAATGAGGAGTACCTATCAGGGATGATTTGCCAAATCATGAAAGAGAGTATGCAGAGGGAAGAAAATGAGAACGACTGGGGATTTGCTCCAAGCAAGACTCCATTTACTGAAAGGATCCTGAAAGTACAATTTCCAAGGAAATTTGTACCTCCTACTATCCCAGCCTATAGGGGCACGAGTGATCCAAACCAGTTTCTCTACAAGTATGATTGGCATATGACCGGTGCAAGGGCATCAGATGAAATTAAATGTCGATACTTTCCAGTGTACTTGGAAGGAGCGGCTCTACTTTGGTTCACAAAGTTACCAGTTCAGTCCGTGGATCAATTCTCTGATTTAACTCGAAAGTTCAAGGATCAGTTCAGGTTGTATGCTTCAAGAGCTAAAGATATAATGTCACTGTCCAACCTTGAACAAGGGCCCGGAGAATCTATCAGGTCTTTCTTGAACCGTTTCAATTTAGCCCTAGCCGAAGTGGATAATGCAGAACCCCGTATGATCCTGACTTACCTGATGCGAGCCATCAATAAGTCAAGTGAATTCGGAAGATGGTTAAAAATGAAGGAGCCAAACTCACTTGAAAAATTCTATAAAAAGGCCGACGAATTCATGCGCCTAGAAAGCCTTTCTGCACCAGCGAAAGTAGTTGTGGCCGAAATCCAGAATAACAGTGTTGCTTCTAACAGAAGAGAATTTGGAGGACAGAAGAGGGAAAATATTGACGAGAAAAAGCAGGGAAATGCGAAGAAAACTCGCCACTTTGAATCTCTGAATCTCACTCCCTTGACCGATACTCTAGAGAATATTTTCTTTGCAACTAAGGACACTGTCGAATATCCTAAACCTCATAAGTTGAGACTTGGGAAAAATGCCACTCAGAGTGATAGATTCTGTAAGTTCCACAACCAGCCTGGCCATGACACTAACGAGTGCCGCCACTTGAAGGATCTGATTGAAAAGCTGTTGAAAGAGAACAAACTTCAACAGTATGTCAAGAAAAACAGGAATGGCCCATCCTCATCCACTCAAAAGCAACAACTTCCCAATCATCAATACGGCTCAGTCAACGAAATCGCAGAGCAGGAATCAGGGAGGCTTGTCATTAATGTTGTCACAGGGGGTCCCCACACAGCATCTGACCACGCTCCATTCTGATTGGCATATGGATCAGAAACAATGATTCCAGCAGAAATGGAGATTCAATCTCGAGATTCCGAAACAACAATCACTTGCATCCAATTTTTTACTTAACAGCATTGCTTAAATTTGTAAAATGATGATGGATGTATAACTCTTGTATTGTAAACCGCTGAGAAATCAGTGCAGATTAATAATAAAGAATTTTAAGTCTTGTGTTCTACTGCTATATAATGCCTGTTTCATTTTGATATGCAAATATCTTAAATATATTGCTAAAATGTCGATTTAATATTGCAGGCTATCAAAGCAAAGCTAACTTATTCAGCACGTCACAAGACTCAGCGATTCCCATAAATCATGCAACAATAAAGTACATTTCCCTGGCAGAAAGCAAGCAACTTGCGAAAAAATGGGGCATGTACTTGAAGTAATAACAAGGAATCGCTAAGGAGCAGATGATGAAAGAGCATAAGCAACAATTGCTACTCTTCGGAGCCCAAAAAAGACCTCTTTGGGGGCACATTTCACCGGAGTTGAAGTGCAAAAATCTCTCTTCGGAGGCCCACTTCACCAGAGCTGAAATGCCAAAAAAGACCTCTTCGGGGGAACATTTCACCGGAGTTGAAGTGCAAAAATCTCTCTTCGGAGGCCCACTTCACCAGAGCTGAAATGCCAAAAAAGACCTCTTCGGGGGCACATTTCACCGGAGTTGAAGTGCAAAAATCTCTCTTCGGAGGCCCACTTCACCAGAGCTGAAATGCTAAAAAAGACCTCTTCGGGGGCACATTTCACCGGAGTTGAAGTGCAAAAATCTCTCTTCGGAGGCCCACTTCACTAGAGCTGAAATGCTAAAAAAGACCTCTTCGGGGGCACATTTCACTGGAGTTGAAGTGCAAAAATCTCTCTTCGGAGGCCCACTTCACCAGAGCTGAAATGCCAAAAAAGACCTCTTCGGGGGCACATTTCACCGGAGTTGAAGTGCAAAAATCTCTCTTCGGAGGTCCACTTCACCAGAGCTGAAATGCTAAAAAAGACCTCTTCGGAGGCACGCCAATAAATGGAAATGCTCTTCTCAACAAAAAGGTTGATGGAACCACTGAGGCAAGGCCTTTGTTAACTAATTGCGATCGTTTGTGCGAATGAACATCCAATTAAATAACTTGCGTCCGCCCTGTGAATCCATTTAACTGTGAGAAAGTAACTTCCAGGCAATCAAATAAAGACCTCTTCGGAGGCACAAGACCTCTTTGGAGACACAAGACCTCTTCGGAGGCATAAGACCTCTTCGGAGGCGCAAGACTTCTCCGGAAGCACAAACAAAAGACTTCTCCGGAAGCACAAGACCTCTCCAGGGGCACAACGCTACTTCACAAAGCATAATGCTACTCTTCGGAGTCCAAATGCTACTCCTCAGAAATAATGAAAAGCCCTCCTCAGAGGCACACTTCAACTCTCAAGGAAGATTTACTTGTTCATCTTGAAAAATTCTTCCCCAGAAATTGAAGTGCTAAGTAAAATCCTCTTTAGAGGCCTGCTCTACTGCGTAGGAGAATTCACTTCTCAAAAATATGAAGTGACCATCTCCGAAGGTTGAAGCACAAAAACTTCTCCAAAAACGAGACACGCTCTATTTAAGTAGAATAATTGTTTCCTCAAAGACAGAATAATTATTCTCCAAAAATAAGAGTACAAGTCTCGCCAAAGCAAAAAGATATTGCAATGCACTTGTGGTATAGGGGCAATATAATACAATAAAACTACAACAATGAAAGTAGTATTCAAGCAACATACCGCAAGCACATCACAATATCACGCGGAAAAGATGTGGAATAAATGCATTCTCAAACACAGACAAAAAGTTTGTACAAGTAGAAAGAATAGCTTATTCTACACTAAAATGAGAAATAGATGCATTCTTACATATACAAGAATTCGTACAAGTAAAAGAATTATTTTATTCAATATTGTGAAAATTCTTTACATGTGCAGATCTCAAAAAAGCAGGGACCGGTACCCGCACAATCTCCGGTCGATACAAGCAAAAAGCAAAATAAGAAAAGTAGAATCCAAGCTATCACTCCTTCCTGCCACCCTTAGTATCCTTGCCCGGTTTGATGATTAGCTTCGGAATCTGGCGGGGACGGGTCGGAGAAGAAGGAGGAGAGGGTGCAGCTGGATCTTCTTCTGCCTTATCTTCTCCAGCGGGAATGTTTTTCTTCGACTTCTTCATGACGCGCTTCCCTTTCCTCTTCGAGGAAGACTCACTTCCCGGAGTAGTAAGTAGCGCAGAAACCTTAGTGTTATCATCAAGAGACTGCTCCGGAGTCTTCTCGCTGTCCTCAAGGTCCTCCGCCTTCTATTCTTGTGAAGCGGGTGGATCCTCCAAACCTCGAAGGGCTTCTATCTGCTCTTCCTGCGAACCTGATTGAGAAGTAGGAGTTACTTGAAGAGTTAGAGGAGGAACAGCTGGAAGAGGAGAAGAGTGTATGGCGCTCGGTGCCTCCGCTGCAGAAGAAAAGAATTTAAAATTGGTATTCTCCGAGGAAAGAGAAGTTATTGGTTCATCAAAGCTTAAGTAACAAGTAAGAAGCTCATCAAACTCGGTTAAATTGAATAAATGATTCACTGGATCCGGTTCGACGTCAAAGTTACCTGGAGGAGTCGGCTTTGCGAGATCAATCTCAAATTTCTCAGCCTCAATATCTTCCAGGGCCTCGTCCTCAGTGGGAGTAGTCACAGTTTCTTTGTCAACTTTAGCAGGAGGCGAAGAATGGGAGCCGGAGTCTATAATGTTAACATCGGCCGAAGTTGAAGTATGAACGGGGGCAGTTAAAGGAGCTTCCTCCTTTGGGTGTTCTTCTCCCGTCGATTCAGCTCGCGCTTTAGCAAGTTGTTCCTTTTCTCTAGCAAGAGCGACACAAGTTTCATCGTCAAGATAACGTGCCTCTAGCTCTGCCTCATCATAGCCGGCACCGCCGAGCATATCAACCGTGGCTTCCCACACTTCGGCCAGAGTAATCTCGTAATCAGGGCCCAGAAAGGAGAGGCTCCCATGACCCAGAACGCTGTGCAAATAAAAGTCGAACAGAGTAGAGCTTATATTGGCCTTAGTAGCCACATGAGATTCTTCGGCTGCAACTTTCCCAGCGATGGCCTCATCGCGCTCTTTTTCAGCTTGAGACAGTTGAGCTCGCAACCGAGTAATTTCCAAGTCCTGGGAACTCGCCTTTTCTCGTAGCTGGGCAATGTCGGTGCGATAAATTTCTGTCACCTCTTTTCAGATTCAAGTTGAGCCTCAACATTCCGTTGGGTAGCATGAGCATCGCGAACTTGTTTTTGAAGAACTTCTTCCTTTTGGGTGTAGGAGGAGGAAGAAGTAGCAAGCTCATCTTTAAGTTTCTTAACTTCAGACTCAAGTCTTGAATTGTCGTCAACAATGCTTGTCATTTCCGCGTCATGCTGCTTACAAATTTTGTCCCACTCCGATTTATCGTTCTCCATGGTCAGCATGGCTTCGAGATTCGCACGATTGACCCTTTGCAGCTCATCAACAAGCTTTTGCCATCCGGACACCCTTTCAATATTAAGTTTGACGGCATCAAGGCTACGCAGCATATCCGATTTATCGATCGGGACCAAATCAAGGTCGAAGCGTACCCCCTTTAAACACCATTGCGGGAACCGACTTTGAAGAATTGGCGGACCCTGTCTAACTTGATACTGGGGTCTGTTGATGATTGTTTGGATATCAGACTTCTCAAGAGCAGGAGAGTCAGTGGGGATATCAAGAGGAATTGGAGCAGGGCTCTTCTTAGAAATTGCAGACGCGTCACTAGGCTTGACCCGCTTGCTTGGATCATCAACAATATGAGTCTTCCCTTTATCGTCATAAGACTTTCGCTTATGAGAACTATCACCTCTGTGGGAAGAGTCGTATCGCTCATCTCTCCTCCCGTATTGATGCTCATAGTCCCGCTTCTCTTGCTCATAGTCCCGTCTCTCTTGAGCTTTCCTAATAGCTCTTTCTTCATCCGTCTCCCTCGGGGTATTGAGGTATCGCCTAAAGTCATAAGTTCCGCGGCCTCCATGGCGCTGAAACTTGTCATAGTATGAACCCGTGCGTCCCATCGGAGAATCTGAAAATGGAAAAGAAATAAAGTTTAGAAATTTCTAGAAAAAGAGGATAAGTGCGTATAAGTGCCAAAAAATCCTAAGTGTGTGTGTCGTGCAAACTACGCGCATCAAACTACAAACCACGCTTTAGTGGGGGAACGGAGACGACTGGTGTAGAAGGTGTCGAAATTTGTTGTAAAGAAGAAGTCACTTCAACAACAGGAGAGATCGCTTTTGAAATATCATCTTTAAAAAGCTCCTGAGAAGTTATCATTATATCGCTCAAATTATCAAAAGTATCATCGCCGCGATGCCCCGCAGAACTCTCTTTTCCAACTTCCACGTCAGCCGTCTTTTCAGAAATGCGAGGATTTTCCTCCTCTTCAATAACTGGAGAAAGTGTTAACTTGCTGGACAACCCCGCAACATCCATAGAAGTGGAACATTTCACTAGTAAAGTCTCAGTGGTGGGATTCAGTGGAAGTTCTTCGGCAAGGGCTGGGGCATCTGACGTCTTTTCTGGAAAATCAGGAACTTCATGAGGCTGGACGGAACAAGAAGAATGTAGGAGTTCGAACTGGTGCAAAAGTTCATCTTTCAACAAGAATTTGGCGCTTCTCTCTTCCATAGGCACAACATTTAAAGTTTCAAAAATTGACTTGAGATTGGGATTTCTAAGCGGGGGAGGAAGTGCTGAAAAAAGGAAAGAATGAAGATAAGCATTTGATAATTCAGGTTTCAAAAAGCTCATGAGATGAACAGAGAAAGACAATCTTACTTCCGACTCTCCAAACGACATAGAATCCCGGGGGACATCGGACAAAGAAAAATTGACTTAAGAATCCATGTGCACTTTCGAGCAAGTCCAGAATCAATTTACGGTTCCGAGCACTTCTCACAAGTGTGATAGAAGGGTGATCTTTGTTTTTAGCAAAAGTGCACAAGTAACAAATCTCTTCGAAGCTCGGAAAACGGTTAAGCGTCCTCCTGAACAATACACACAATCCCATTAAGATGGCATAACCATTAGGATGCAGCTGAAAGGGGGAGATAGTTAATCGAAGAAGAAGCTGTCGAAGGAAATCATTAAAAGGCGGAATGGCTCCGCTCAGGCACATCTGACGATTGACTGCGACAAAACCAAGAGGTGGCCTGTCAGCAGTATCATTTACTCCAGGAAATAAAGCATCTGCTTTGGCAATACCGAACTGGATGCACAGTTGTCTGAAGACTTTGTGGCTCAAGGTGGTCGGAGTTCTTTCTGGAGGGTTGATCAATGGGTTGGCAATCGGAAAAGCTTCTCCAGCCGGTCCTGTGTCTTCTTGTTGAGATGTCATTCTACACAATCAACTGGATGTTCAAATATCAAGGTGCACATTTCCTAAAAAGTGTGAGGTGTTGTGCGTAACTAACAAAAACAGAAAGTAAACATAACTGGAATTAAATTAGTCGACAATTGGTCGATTACAAGATTTCAGGGCTTGTTAACTTAAAACTCAAGTGCAGTGTAATGCAAACGAATCAGCTTTAGTTGACTATTTTAGTTTTGCTTTAATACTTCACTTAAATTGATTAGTTTGCAGCATTTCGTTCACACAGTTCATTTAAGCTGATTATTCTTTATCGACTAATCTGTCATTCGATGTGGGCAGTCAATGGCAGTATATTCATCCCAAGTTTTCTGCAAATACTGTGTTTAATAGGTTATTAACATTAGAGTTAAAGCAATCTGTAGAGAAGTGCAACATAGTTCAAGTTCAATCAAAATTCAAAGGCCAATTGAGCTTTGTCCAAATTTCACAAGTGTTAGGTCGTCCAGCGACCTAGCATAGGTCGGAACCTCCATAGGTCGCATTGTGCAAGTTAAAACGTTCAAGGCAGTGCAGAATTTGTTCAAGTCCTAGGTCGTTTAGCGACCCATCATAGGTCGAGGCATCTTTAGGTCGCACTGGGCAAATCGAAGAATTCAAGGCTATGCAAATTTCCTTCAGTCCAAATGGTTCATGTCCTAGGTCGCTCATGACCTAGCGTAGGCCGGAAACCACTTAGGTCGCAAAGGGTTGTTCGGCTTTACTTAGGTTGGTCAGGTTTCTTAGGTCGTAAGACTTAAGTCGCGCAATTCCCAACACGACCTAACTCTTAGGTCGTCCGGATCTCATAGGTCGCTGACTTCCTCTCCAAGCAATCCCTTACCAGACCCGACAACTCGTTATCGCAAGTACAATGAAAATCCATCATCCTCTTCATAAAATTCGTCATCTTTTCATTTCACCAAGTCATTCGAAAAACCGATTCAACACATCTCCGATCTATCATAGATCCAGTCCCCTACTGTACGCTCATGAATCACAACAACAACAATAACCAATGATGATCAGAAATTGATCACAACGCAACCCAAAGTGAAGCATGGCGTACAAAATTGGCCCGGAGATTAGAGTTCATGGTTCGATGGTGATCATGGAATGGATAGAAATCGAAGATACTTACGTAATCTGATAGCGAGGATGGATCGTTAAATGATTAACTCGAATTTGCCTTTTGAAATCACAAATTTCTGATAATGGCAAGGCGGGAAATTGAAGCAATTAAGTGGAAAAGAAGCAGCGACCTAATGAATTTATATGAGACTGAGAGAGGAAGGCGAGTAGGCACACGAGTTAGCACGATTTTTAGGTCGCTCACGACTTAGCAAAGTTAAATCGAAGCACACGACCTACGACCTAGGCGTGTACTTCAAGGGGCAAATGTTAACTCCTTGTTTTCTGGCAACCTAAAACTCTGCAACCAAAAACACTCACGACCTAAAAGCTTAGCGACCTAAACCTCACGACTTACATACCTAACGACCTAAGGAAGTTAGCGACCTAACAGACTTCACGACCTAAAGGACTTCACGACCTAAAGGACTTCACGACCTAAAGGACTTCACGACCTAAAGGAAGTTGCGACCTAAGAAACTTCACGACCTAAGGACTTAACATACCTAATGGCGAAAAGGTATCTACGACCTAACTTCTCCACGACCTAAGAGGCTTCACGACCTAACAACCTAACTGGTTCAAAAGGCAGTGCGACTTACGACCTACCTTAGGTCGCTCACGACCTAACTCCGCTGCCCAGTTTATACAAACCAACCTAATTCCCTATGCCGCTTTCCTTTAAATCGCTCGCGACCTACCAGCCCACTAGGTCGCCAACGACCTAGTACCCTCCTTAACCCGTTCACGACCTATGACTTGCCGAAATGATGTTGATAAAAGGCAACACAGTTGATAAGTCGGAGCCGACGCATCTTAAGTCGCACGCGACCTACGGCATATCTTAGGTCGTCCACAACCTAGGACCACTCCTATAAATATCAACCTACTTCGAACGTGAAAAGGACTTTTGGCCAACCATTTCTGAAGCACTGTTACTCTACCGAATTCTCAACTCATCCAACATTTGAAGAACTCTAATCACTCAAGACATTACAACAAGCTTTGAGAGAAATCTACTGCATTCAACATGAATTCGAGAAGATCTTCAACATCGAAGCTTGAGCTAATAGTCTAAAGTGTTTAGGAATTGAAATATATTGTATTTTGAAGAGCATTGTATCATTTTGTAACCAGAATCAGCAATAAAAGACTATAAAGTGGACGTAGGCTCAATTACGGGCCGAACCACTATAAATCTGTTGTTCCTTTACCGTTTTCTGCTATTTCCTGCTTATATTCTGTTCCCGTACCAACGGGTGGTGCTTTCACGTTGTTATTACACACACCGGGTGTTAGCGTTCGATTTTTAGCTTTAACATTATGTTTATTTCTATGTTTGTTTCCGAAGATTATTATAGCCACTGCGTGATAGCTTTGGGTTTGTATCGGTATGTCGGACTTCCCCCTTAAATAAAGTTCATTCTATGCCATCTGACATATCGGTGCTCGCTCAAAGAAGTTACATGGATGGTCGCTCCTCAATAGCCTTATTCTCCATGCTAGTCGACAGCATTACACCGTAGTGTTCTTGTCTAGCGTGGGTATTGAGGTGGGGCGTTACAGCTTGGTATCAGAGCCAAACTTCGGAACGATGTAGAATAACTTAACAAGGATCATCGTCCTAAGTCCAACTTAGGAGTCATGCCTTAGGATTTAGTCGAGTCTTCGAACCGACTCATCCTATTTCCTCTTATGAATCCTTGTTTTATATATCAAGACTTGCTTGATATTTATTTGGAGAATAACTTTTCTTCTTATCTCTTTCTTAAAGGAGAGAATGTCTAGACTAGGTCGTCCTAGAGCCGGACCATCTACTGTCACTCCCCAGGATGGAGTTTTTATGACTGCTCAATAGCTTCTTGATTTAGTAAAGAATGCTCAAGCAGCTGGTCCTAATCAGGAACCTACTCATCCTAAGTCTGGATTTGCACGTTTGTGCAACGATTATACCAACTTGGGTGGGAAACCATTCAAAGGCTCCGAAACTATTATTGAAGTCCAGGCTTGGTTAAGAACATGCGATCGAATCTTTTCTCGCATGAATCTTATTGATCTTCACTGTGTTCAGGTGGCCTCCAGTATGCTCCAAGAAAGAGCACTGGATTGGTATGAACTTCTCACTTCTGAAATTAATGAAGCTGATCTCACTTGGGAGCAATTCCGGGAACGCTTCGAATTAAAATTCGTACCAGAAGCAGAGAAGGTGACATTGGCTCGTCGTTTTATAGACCTTGTTCAAGGTGAATCCTCTGTGACAGATTATGTCGCATCCTTCGAGTCACTGTCTAAATATGGGGTTGAATACATCAACACCCCATTGAAGAAGAACCAAAGGTTCGTTTATGGCTTAAACAAAAATCTCAAGAAGCCATTACTTCTCAAATTAGAAGTTTCTTTCGACCAACTCATTGATATCGCTCTTCGTCTTGAAGAGGCTGATAAGGACAGTGAGGTTGAAGTGGTGGCTGCCAAACCAAACTTCAACAATAAGAAAAGGCCTAATAAATTCAAGGGTCCTTATCCCAACAAAAAGGGTAAGCAAGCAACTCCTGCTGCCAAGACACTTTCCCCTATTGATGGGAAATGCTTCAACTGTGGTGCTAAGGGCCATTTTGCGAACAAGTGTTCAAAGCCCCGCTCTTGTTGCTATTGTAAAAGTCCAGATCATTTTATGCATCTATGCCCTAAGCTTCAAAGCAGGGAGGGAAAGTTAAACGTTGCTCAAGCCCCTGGCAATACATCTCGCGGTCAAGGTATGTTTCATTCTGTCCTTGATGGCATTATTATATTTCATGATCAACCTATTAGAGTTCTCTTTGATACGGGTGCATCCCACTCTTTTATATCAAAGGAACTTGTAGACACCTTTTCTCTAAGTGTTGTTGCTTTAATGACTTCTTTAAGAATTGCGAATCCGGTTGGTGGAACCGCAACTCTTAGTCTGCTTTGTAAAGATGTCGAGATTATTTTGTGTGATTTTTCTTTCCTAGCCGATTTGCATGTCATGCGTTACTTAGGCTTTGGAATGATTTTGGGTATGGATTGGCTTAATCGTTATGAAGCTCATATCCTATGTCCTGAGCGGACTATTTGTCTTCGACATCCACTATCTGTTAAGCAGATTTCTATTGTTCTTAAAGATTCGGATTCCGCTTTGGTTGCATCTTTATATTCTTTAAATCCTCGTGATGATGATAATGATGACGAGGAAGATGTCATTTCTCTTATTCGCGTAGTTCGTGAATTTTCCGACATCTTTGAGCCCGTTTTAGGGTTACCACCTAAGCGAGCAATTGAGTTCAAAATTAATCTTATACCTGGAGCTCAACCTATTACCCGTCCTCCTTATCGCATGTCTAATAAGGAGAATGAAGAGATGCGCAAACAGTTATCCGAGTTAGAGACGAAGCAACTTATTCGCTCTAGTTCCTCGCCTTGGGGAGCGTCAGCTATTTTCGTAAATAAGTCCAATGGTACACTTAGGCTTTGCGTCGACTACCGCAAGCTTAATGATCTTACTATTAAGAATAAATATCCTTTACCTCGGATTGATGATTTGTTTGATCAACTTAGTGGTGCTAGGGTCTTTTCACAGTTGGACTTGGCTACCGGTTTCCATCAGCTTCGTATTGCAGAGGATAGTATTCCTTTGACTTTGTTCCGTACTCGTTATGGATCTTATGAATGGCTAGTTATGCCATTTGGTTTAACGAATGCTCCGGCTTATTTCGTTGACCTCATGAATCGAGTTTTCAAAGATTTCCTCGATCGGTTTGTTCTCATCTTTATTGATGATATTCTTGTGTATTCTAAAACCGAGGAGGAGCACGAAAAGCATCTTCGTATTGTATTGGAAACTCTTAGGAGCCATCAATTAAAAGCAAAATTTTCTAAATGCCACTTTTGGCAATCTAGTGTAAAATTTCTTGGTCATATTATTTCCGAATCCAGAATATTAATGGATCCTTCAAAGATTGAAGCGATTCAAAATTGGAAGAGACCGGAGAGCGTGACTGAAATCCGTAGCTTTCTCGGATTGGCAGGTTATTACCGCCGTTTCATAAAAGACTTTTCTAATATTGCCGTGCCTCTTACTGGCTTAACAAAGAAAGGTGTTAAATACATTTGGTCGGACAAATGTGAAACTTCTTTTCAGAAATTAAAAGAACTCCTTTCTGATGCTCCTATTCTTATTATTCCTGAAGGGAATCAAGATTTTGTCATTTATACCGATGCTAGTCACGTTGGTTTGGGTGCCATTCTTATGCAAAAAGAACGTGTTATTGCTTATGCTTCAAGATAGTTGAAGCTGGCTGAGACTAGATATGCCACACATGATTTAGAACTTGCGGCTATCGTTTTCGCCCTTCGAATTTGGTGACACTATCTTTTGGGAGAGAAATTTATACTTTATACCGATCATAAGTCTTTGAAATATTTATTTTCTCAAAAGGAACTTAATTTGCGTCAACAGCGTTGGCTCGAGTTCCTTGCCTCTTATGATCTTGATATCCTTTATACTCCCGGAAAGGGAAATCGAGTTGTCGATGCACTTAGTTGCAAGCAACAAGCGGTTGTTTCCATGATGATATCCGAATGGAAAGATCTCGAGGTTTTATCCACTTATGAAATTCGAGATCGTGTTTTCCATTTATGTTCATCTCTCGTTTTATGTAGCCTTGAGGCTCGTCCTTCTCTTTTCGACCGCATTCTTGAAGCTCAACAGCTAGATCCTGAATTGACTCTTCTTAGGCAGAATATTAGGGATAAAACCGATATTGAAGGTTTGAAAGACTTTGATATCGATTTTCATGGAAGCATTCAAAAATTTGGTAGACTTATCATACCAAATACTGGAGATCTTCGTAAAGATATTCTAGAAGATTCTCACCGTTCCAAATATTCCATTCATCCCGGTAGCAGTAAAATGTACGTAGATATGAAGCGACTTTATTACTGGGAGGGAATGAAATCTGATATCGCTAACTTTGTTAAGTGTTGCATGACTTGCCAACTTGTTAAGGCTGAACATCAAAGGCCTGGTGGGTTATTGCAACCATTGGAAATTCTAGTTTGAAAGTGGGATCAAATTTCCATGGATTTTATTGATGGCCTTCCCCGTTCTCGTTCGGGTCATAATAGTTTATGGGTGATCATTGACAGACTTACTAAATCTGCCCATTTTATTCCTGTTCGGTCGAACCGTTCCTCTTCTGGCCAAACTTTTTATCAAAGAAATTGTTAAACTGCATGGAATTCCTTCTTCCATTATTAGTGATCGGGATCCATTGTTTACTAGTGGATTCTGGAAGAGTCTTCAAAAAGCTTTGGGAACAAAGCTTAATTTTAGCACCGCTTATCACCCCCAGTCCGATGGACAAACTGAGCATGTGAATCAAAATCTTGAAGATCTTCTTCGTTCTTGTGTTCTTGACTTTGGTGGAAGTTGGGAAGATCATATTTCACTTGTCGAGTTTTCCTATAACAACAGCTTCCAAGCTAGTATTGGTATGGCACCTTTCGAGGCACTCTATGGAAGGCCATGCCAATCTCCTTCTTGTTGGCTTGAGGCCGGTGAGAAGCTGGTTTTAGGACTAGATTTTATTCGGGATTCCACAGAAAAGATTGATCTTATTTGACATAGGATGAAAGAAGCCCAGAGTAGACAAAAATCCTATGCCGATAACCGAAGAAGGAAATTAGAATTTTCTGTTGGTGATCTTGTATTTGTTCGTGTTTCACCTATGAAGGGTGTTGTACGCTTCAGTCGATCGGGAAAATTAGCGCCTCGGTATATTGGGCCATTTCCTATCACTGAACGTATTGGATCCATGGCTTATCGCCTTTTATTACCGGCTCAATTTTCTGCTATACATAACGTGTTTCACGTTTCTCAATTACGGAAGTGCATTCGGGATTCCGAGGCTATTCTTGAGCCGGGTGTTGTTGAAGAAATTGAAGTTTCGCCTAACTTAACTTATGAGCAGCATCCTATCCGAATTATTGCTTCGGAGGTCAAACGCCTTCGAAATAAAGATGTCCCGCTTGTTAAAGTTCAATGGTCCTCAAATCCTAAGGATTGCTCTTGGGAAACTAGGGAATTCATCGAGCGTACATATCCGGACTTACTTTCTCATGCTCTTTCAGGTGAACTTCTATTTCAAATTTCTTTTGTGCTAATATGCTTTTATGGTTGTTACTTTTGATTTCCATCTTATATATTGCGAGGACGCAATTTCTTTAAGGAGGGGAGTCTGTAACAACCCGCATATTTGACAATTATATATTTGAATATCCTATTTAAATATTTTAATCGTCAGTCGGATCTTACTCCGAAAAGCTACTTTTTGCATACAGTCAAACTAGGACTCGAAACCCCTCCTATTGAGTTCAAAATGATGTTTGCGATCTTTTTAAGTATAAACTTCGATATGTTTGGAGTAAGTATAATTTTCGTCATTTTTCCCGCCTTTGACTTTGGTTTGGACTGCACCTTCATTAAGCTCAGCCCAACCCCTCCTCTTCATAACTCCATCTCTTCACTAAACATTCAAGCTTCATCAAAAATGGAGGAGGGAATGGGAAATTAAAACTCCAAGCTCAAATTCAATTGCAAACCCAACATTCAACTCCAAATTCAGGAAGAAGATATTGGATTCAAGCTTTGGATTGCTTCTCCTTGCTTTCAAGCTTCATCTTCATAAATTTTAGTGGAAAGGTGAGATTTTTATCTCACATTCTTGTCTATAACTATCTTGGACTATTGGAAAGGAATTCCCATCATCTTAGCATGCATATTTGCTCTTGGTTTGGATTGGATTGGCGAAAAACTCTAATTTTTAGTTCTTTTGGTGAAAAACTGCACTTAGGTCGTTCTGCATATTTAGGTCGTTCGCCACAGGGTCGTTAGGTCGCTCGGCAATAGCTCGGCCTGCATTTCCTTAGGTCGCCATTCCTTTAGGTCGCTTCACCTTTAGGTCGCTGGCCTTAGGTCGCGCCTCCTTTAGGTCGTTTGACCTATTTGCGTTTAGGTCGTTTGCACTGGGTCGCTGGCCTTAGGTCGCTCGGCTTTCCCCCCGTTAGGTCGCTCGGCATGTGCAACCTAGTTAGGTCGCTCACCACTATTACGTCGCTTGACCCCTTTCACTTCCTTTAGGTCGCTCGCGTGTTAACCCCTTAGGTCGCTCGCGTGCTAACCCTTTAGGTCGCTCGCGTGTCAACCCCTTAGGTCGCTCGCGTGCTAACCCGTTAGGTCGCTCGCCCGTTAAACCCTTAGGTCGCTCGCGTGTTAAAACCCTTAAGTCGCTCGCGTGTTAGACCCTTAGGTCGCTCGACACTTTGGTGTTAGGTCGTTAGACCTTGCTTTCTACTAGGTCGTTTGGCCTTGTTTAATGCTAACTCGTGAACACCTCTAGGTCGCAACCACTAGGTCGCTTGACCCCTTGGACCCCTAGGTCGCATCCATTAGGTCGTTCGACCTATTTGAATTAAGGTCTTTGCACTTCAATTCGACCACGTTAGGTCGCAAGTATATTCCTACTTTGATGGTTTTGGGATTGATTTCTTTGGACTTTACTCACGTCTTCGAACGTGAATTTATGTGATTCGATTTGTTTCAACAATCGTTTTGTGACTTGTCACATTAAAAATGTGAAGGCTTCAATACTAGTAGTGAATATCAAAACTCTTTCATCAAAGCGATTTCAACACTGTTTTAACTACAAAGCTCTTTTCCTCAAACCGTTTTCCAATCTACTAGTATATACAAGCCTTTACTTCACTCGGATGAGAAATCTAATTAAACGGCTTAGTGAAACAAGTGGTATGAAACGCTTGCGTTCACTTCGTCGGTTAATTCTTGGACTTGTTCGATCGAACCTTTTGTGATAATTTTCTAGTGAAGATTTACAGCTTGTTCGTAAATATTTAAGTTAAGCAAGTGGTTATGGGACATGAAGCTAAACTCATATATTTACTCGCTTGGTGTGATTGACACTTCTTGATGATCATGACGATCATTTTTGTTATTTGATTTAGACTAGCAATTGTGCGATGTCTCTTTGTCTACGAGGGAGACTAAACCCCGTTTGTGTGATGTTTCACCATCACATATGTGGGGTAGCGCCCCATGGTCTTCGGGCCGTTCGTGTGTCCAAATTTAATGGATAGCTTCCATGAGATAGCTTCTCGTTCTTGTGTTACACGTGTTGGTGAGTTTTCATGCTCCCGTTCTTGTGATAGGCCTCCTCCCTTTTATGTGATTTTTGGATTTCGTGTGTTGATTTCTGGAATTTATGCTTCACCAATTTTCATGATTTTCATTGATATGTCTATCAATTTGGTGCATTGGTGAATTTGTGTGTCATTGACTTGTTATGAATACAAGTTTAGGGTATGATACCCTATTTTATCTTTGAGAAGATTCTTGTGATATTGATTTATCTCTTGTAGATTTTCAATTACATACTTTTAGTAGTATGCCATTATGGTTATTACATGTTCATGCCACGTCTTCTACTTTATACCATATCATCTGATATTTATAGCTAGACTGATCCGTTTATTATTTTCTTATAAATAATACTCGGGTCAGACCGAGATGTTACAGGTGCTTCTGCTTGACTTCTCTTCAGGATTATTCTGACTTTTGGCTAACTACTTAGATTAGTAGTTTTTGGATGTACACATTTGAGATATAGACTCTATGTAGTGTACTTATTCTTTTGTATAGCACGTGTTGCTAATCTTTTGTATTATCGTGGATCTTTCTGACCACTACTATGATGTACACTTTCATGTGTTATATATATATATTCATATCTTCTTCCGCCTTTGTGATATGGATGTCTGTGACTGGTTTATGTTATGTTTATTTCTATGTTTGTTTCCGAAGATTATTTATAGCCACTGCGTGATAGCTTTGGGTTTGTATCGGTATGTCGGACTTCCCCCTTAAATAAAGTTCATTCTATGCCATCTGACATATCGGTGCTCGCTCAAAGAAGTTACATGGATGGTCGCTCCTCAACAGCCTTATTCTCCGTGCTAGTCGACAGCATTACACCGTAGTGTTCTTGTCTAGCGTGGGTATTGAGGTGGGGCGTTACAGCTGTACTTTCGAAACCTTCGAAACCTTACTTTCGACCAACCTGGATAGCCTCCTTCGAAAGCATACATCTCTTTTCAAAACATTAGGCTTCTGCCTTTAAAAACACTTTAAAATCCTTCTTTTGAAACCTTTTGAATGTAATAAAGTGCTACTTACTAATTATTAGAAGAAAAGCTTCGAAACCATTGGAAGTCTCTCTTCTTAAAGCATTGAAAGTCCCCGATTCGACATCATTGGGTTTACCTTTAAAATATTAGTTGGGTCCAAGAAAATATATAAACAAAAGTATCTCTTTCGAAGCCATTCTTTATCATATAAAAATATTGGTGAATTTATGTTGGTGTCGAAACCATCCCTTTCGACAGAGTCAAAAGCATACATTTAAAATATTGAAGGATAGCTTTGAAATCCCTTTCGAAACCATTGCCTTCGAAACCCATAACCTTTTCGAAAGCATTAAGAAAGTGGCTTAATATGGCTTTAAAATAAACAATACCTTTCAACAACATTGATGACTTCAATACATTCAAATGGCAAAAGAATCGGCGGTAGGGCTTCGATTAGGTCGGAACCCCTTTCTTTCGAAAACATTGATTTATAATTAAAATAACACTTTCGAAACCCCTTTTTCTTTTAAAACAACCATGGCAACCCCTTCTAAAGCCATTATAAATCTCCTTTCGAAAACATACTTATCTACTAAGTCAAAAGCTTTGTAAAATAAAAGTAGGCGCTTATCTTTTTAAACCAAATGAGGTTACGACCCCATCGGAAGCTATGCTTTCGACACCTTACCTTTCGCCTTTCTCCAATTCACTACGTATCACCTAGATGATACCTGTATATTGAATTTAGCTTACTAGGGTTTCGACATAGTCGAAGGCGAAAGGAAAGGGGTGAAAGGTACTCTGAATAGAGTCGAAACCTTTTTTTCTCGGTTAAACACCAAATTAAGCAAATTATATATACTAAACTGTCTACGTGCTAACTTCTTATTGGTTGCCTTAACTTTTCCCATGCTTTTCAAAACTAACCGCCTTTTTAATTTGGATAAGTATTAAACTTAAACTTTTGCAAATAAAACCTTCCTTTTAATTTATACGTAAATCATTTTGATCCTCTTCTCAAAATAATTTATTTTATATATCAAATCACTTAAGAAAAATCCCCAAAAATCACAAAATTTTACTTTAATCATGTTTTCTAACATATCAAAATTTCAAATCCAAATTCTCAATATATTTTCTAAAATAAATTATTAAACCCTATGTGTTGTATTTTCATTCAAAAATTCATAATAATCTTTCCAAAGCTTAAAAAATAATCAAACTGATAACCCAACTCTAAAATCATGTTTTGCATAATATATAATTTTTCTACGGCATTTAAACATCAATATAACATGGTTTTGATCTAAAACCATATGAACCATTATATAAACAATCTTGTTTAAATTTAAACAAACCATAATTCGAGCATATCATCATCAAACATCATATATACAAACTTAAACTTAAATCCAAAACATATATTTAACAAATAGAGATGGAAATTGTCATTCACCTTAATCTCTGATAAGGAAAATGGATTGAGATGAGTTTGATTCCCCCTTTTGCTTTCTCTTCTTTTTCTTTGAATTTTCTCCTCTTCTTTTCTTTTTAATGGCTGGCCTTATCTTCTTTCTTACGTTTTTTGAGGAAATGAATATGAATGTGAATGGTTTTAAGGGTAAAAACATATATATATATATATATATGTATGTATGTATGTAAAGGTAAAGTTAGATGTAACTAAATCCCATTATACCCTTTCATATTTTAGTTCACCTATAAACCATTCTTTTACCCAATTAAATTAATAAGCACGACCACTTATATTTATTCAATTCTCAATCCCCTTATCACTTAACATTTACATTATTCTATTTAATTTATCTAATTAAATATCCTGAATAATGTTATTTAAAGTTAGGGGTGTTACAGGCTCCCCTTCTTAAAGAATTTTGTCCTCGAAATTCAGTAAGGACTAACTACAAATCATAGCAAGTATCTGTAATAACTCCTAACAACCATACTGATCTATCGGACTAGTAGTCATCTATATATAAATCTAATATAAACATACTCTTAGAACGGATCAGAATAAGTATCTCGAATCCCATTTTCGGTCTCTCAAGTGGAGTCCTTCTCGTTGTTGCTCCACTGCACTTTTACCAACTTGACTGTCTTGGACCTCAATCTTTTCTCATCTCTCGCAACAATTCGAACTGATTGTCTAACAACTGTCAAATTAGGCTCTACTACCAGGTCTGTAAATTATGTTGAAGGAATGGTAGTCTCTGGATCATGCACATACTTGCGAAGATGAGACACATGATATACATTATGGACACTTGCCATATTTCTCGGCAATTCTACTCTATATGCGAGGTTTCCAATCCTTTCTATAATCTGGAATGGACCAACATATTTCAGTGCCAACTTCCCTGACTAATCTTCTGTCTGGAATGAGCTTCCTTCATCCGATCTCGGATCAACTCAATCTTCTCCGAAGCCCCTCTAACCATATCTGGACCTAAGACTAATCTATCTCCAGTCTCTAACCAACAAGGTGGCGATTTGCAAGGCCTTCCATACAAAGCTTTATAAGGCGCCATTCCTATACTAGTTTGAAAACTATTATTATAGGAAAACTCAATCAAATACAAGTGATCTTCCCAAGATCCACCAAAGTCTAGTACGCAAGCTCTCAATAAATCTTCGAGTACCTTATTGACTCTCTCAGTCTGCCCATCCGTCTGTGGGTGATATGATGTACTCATCTTGAGCTTGGTAACCTATACTTTATGTATACTTTTCCAAAACTTGCTAGTGAATAATGCATCTCTGTCGCTGACTATGCCGCTAGGAGTTCCATGAAGTCTAACTACATTCTTCACAAACAACTTTGCTAAAACAGGTGCTGTCCTGGTTGATTTAACTGGAATGAAATGGGCACTCTTGGTTAATCTGTCCACTATGACCCATATGATTTCATTTTTCTTGTTCGACCTTGGAAACCCATCTATGAAATCCATGGATATAGAATCCTACTTCCAAACTGGAATCTCCAAAGGTAGAAGCAACCTGCTCTGCTTTCGGTGTTCGGCTTTTACTTGTTGACAGTTGGCACATTGTCTATCCCACAATCCAATATCCCTCTTCATGCCTTCCCAATAGAAGCTTCTCTTCATTTCTCAAGTTCTCTACATTCGGAACGCATAAGTGTCCCTTCTACCTCAACCATTCTCTCTGGTCGATGCTAAAAATTTTAAGATCATCGTTCTTGGAACCCACCTTGAGTCTTCTAATTTTCTAGACTTATTCTGGATCCTCTTTTTGTTTAGAAGCTATCCTTTCGATCAGCACTGGTCGAACCTCTAAACAGGACAACATAGCAGTACTCTGACTAGAATCAGCATTCGATCTCGACTTTATACCACACGTAGCCAAAGTTTCTAAATCCTTCCATTCTGCCAACATAGCAAACACCATATTCTGATGTTTCCTGCTAAGAGCATCTGCTACCTTATTTCCTTTCCCGGGAGTATATTCTATACCAAAATCATAAGCTCCCACAAACTCCAGCCACCTCTGTTGTTGCATATTCAACTTCTTCTGAGAGAATAAATATCTTAAGGACTTATGATCAGCGTATAGCTCAAATCTATACCCTAAGAGATAATGTCTCCAAATATTCAATGTGAAGATCACCGCAGCCAACTCCAAATCATGAGTAGGATATTTTACCTCGTGCGATCTAAGATGTCGAGAAGCGTAGGCAGTGACTTTACCATTCTGCATCAACACAGCTCCCATTCTCGTTCCACATGCATCAGTGTACACCACCAATCCTTGGTTTCCATCTGGAACAACTAACACTGGCGTGTTGGTCAATAAATGCTTTAACTTAAGGAACCCTTCCTCACATTTGTCAGAACAAATGAACTATACATCCTTCCTAGTCAACTTAGTCAAAGGTGCTGCTATCCGCGAAAAATCTTTGATGAATCTCCGGTAATAACCAGCAAGTTCGAGAAAACTTCTGATCTCGGTTACCATCTCTGGCCGCTTCCAATTATTGATAGCTTTGATCTTAACTGGAACTACTGCCAAACCTTCTTTCGAAACTACATGACTAAGAAACTTGACCTCTTTCTTCCAAAAAAGACATTTAGAAAACTTCGCCTTTAGCTGATGCTGCCTTAGCGTCTCAAGCACTACTCTCAGATGATTCTCATGCTCTCTCTCATCTTTCGAGTACACCAAAATGTCATCTATGAATACCAACATGAACCTTTCCAAGTGTTCTCGGAAAACCCGGTTCATCAAGTCCACGAAGAAATTAGGTGCATTCGTCAATCCGAATGGCATCACTAACCACTCATACAAACCATACCTTATTCGAAATGCTGTCAAAGAAATACTGTTCTCTGCCACTCTCAACTGATGGAACCCCGTCGCCAAACCCAATTGGGAAAACACTTTGGCTCCACTCAACTGATCAAACAGATCATCAATTCGTGGCAAAGGATACTTATTCTTGATCATCCTTTCATTCAGCTTGCGATAGTAGTCGATGCACTTCCTCAACGACCCATCTGGCTTCTTCACGAAAACCGCAGCCGCTCCCCAAGGCGAACTGCTTGGTCTAATAAAATTCCTTCTAGATCCACTAGCTGCACCTTCTATTCTTTCATCTCAGTCAGTGTCATCCTGCTAGGTGGTCTACTGATAGGTTCAGCTTTTGGCACAAGATCTATTCAAAACTCAATAGCTCGCTTCGGTGGTAGTCTTGTGATCGGCTCAAATACATCTGCAAATTCTCTTGCAATTCGAACCTGAATTAACTCCTCCGCTGCTTCCAAGGCACTTAACACAGCACAAACACTTCGATCAGAATTCACTACTAAGAAGATGATCCGGTTATGACTATTTGGATGTCTTAATGATATTTCCCCATCCTAGCAAAATATCCTAGCCTCATATCAACCCAACAAATCCGTACCCAAAATGATCCCGAAATCTACGAAATCATAAACATACAAACTTCATATAAACATATGACCTAACAAACCAAGTTCTAACTGGTCACATCTCATCCCTAAAGTTGCATACCCTCCTATTGGATTTGCAACCCTTAAGGAAGAAACATGGTAAGTAGGTTCTGAGGATAACCTATTAACCAAATTCTAGGATATAAATGAATGTGATGCACCGGTATCAAATAGTATCCTAACTAGAATACTCTGAATCAAAAATTTACCTTCCATCACAGTCTTTCTCTTATCTGCTGCTGTTGGTCTAGAAGAAGACGGTGGTTCGATAGCAAAAACCTTTCCTTTTTCTGCCCTAACTGGCTCTGGACATTGGTTCTTGTAATGCCCAACTTGATCGCAGTTGTAGCATTTAATATGCTTCTTATCCATAGCCTTCTTCTGCCCCTTGCCTGACCAGCACTCATTCACAAAATGACTCTTCTTGTCACATTTGTAGCAGACTAAATTGGCTTTTGACTTCTTGGCTAAATCTCCCTTTTGGGCTCCTTTCTTTTTAAAGAACTTCCTCTTCTTTCCCTGAGGACCCTGAGATTCAAATGGCTTCTCTCTAGAAAAAATAGCAAGCATTCTTCATGGTGAATGAACATCTCCACCACCACATTACAGGGATCATAGATATGAGTCAGGGTCGCCCTAGCAAGCTCGGGCCTAAGTCCCCGAATGAACCTTTCATTCCTTCTGTTGTCAGTGTCTATAATAGCATGTCCATGTCGAGATAGCTCATCAAATCTATGTGCATACTCGATAAGTGACATGTCTCCCTGAACTAAATCCATAAATCTTCTCATCAATGCTGACTTGGCAACTTCAGAAATAAATCTCTGTTCGAATCTCCTTCGAAAATCATCCCAAGTCAACTCTTCCTCCGGAACTCCGGCAGTCACACCATTCCACCAATAAAGTGCTAACCCTTACAACTGCCTAGAGGCTAACCTTCTTTTCTTCTCATCTTCTAAAACCAAATTGGAGAAAATCCTTTCACAGTGTAACAACCAATTCTCCACTTCTATAGAATTTTTTGTTCCCATAAACGGCTTTCTACACAAACTAGTGTAGTCTTGGTTTAGCTTGGCATAATTATTCCCAATGGTAACTACAGGATTTGCTCCTCTAATATTTCCAGCCACTCCAGCGACTCCTACTTGCATCAAATTAGCAAGGAACTGATACATCATCCTTGCATCTACTAGTGGATTTCCAGCACCCACATTGGCTTCCACATTTTGATTAGCGCTAGCCTGTCGACCTTGATTCCTCAGGATATTAGGTCGAGCATTTCTATCAGTTGTGGTGCTTCCTCCACCTAGACATCCTCATCTATTTCCTGCTTCCATATCTTCTTTCTCGTAAATTTGTATACGAGCCTTAGTGAGATACAGAAGAACGATCTAAGAGAAAAGGAGAATTACGTACTTATATATATATGCCTATATATATCAAATACAAGTATGTTACAATCGCATTAATCCAAACCCTGATTATCTTTCCGATTCATTGGATTATGTTTTGGAAATCTTTTTAGGTTTTTAAATTGCTTAAGTTTTCATAAACCTATGCTCTGATACCAAATTGTAACATACTCCATATGGAGGCCCAAACTAACGGCTATGGATGCTGCAGTCATCCATAGTTATTAATCCTAGGCGACCAAATACAGTAATGTTAGATAAATTGATATAACAGAAACGCATGGATATGGAAAAAGTTTAAAATTTCAAAACAACATTCACATTCCATTCCAAAACCCATTTCAACATTCTACATAATCCCATAATGTTAACCACATTCAGAAAAATATAATTATTACAATATACATCAAGAGCAACATATGAAGATGCCCCCTTGGTGATCAGAATATATAATAGGCAATAAACAACTTTGCCTTAACAAGACAACGCGGCGGAATCATACTTTTATCCCGCCTTTTGGCAAGGCCGTGACACCAAAAGGTTGAATGGAAAACTAAAGACAGTTCGTCGTAAAAGTTCGTTGTACACTGTTTCACCATGGATATCGATGAATTTTGTCTGAACCCGGATCAGGCCACAATTGATAGAACACAGCGAGCAAAGACATGGGAACTAGCGTTCCAAGTTTCAGGTCAATCGGAGTTCGTATGAATGAGATATGATCGATATGAGTTAGGGAAGATGTGATGTTCGAATCCATCGAAGAACCACTGTTCGAACTCATCGGCTTCGTAACGATCCATGTGCACGGTTCAAAACCATCCGTTAGTATCCATCACCACACCTTGGTTCGTATCCATTGGCTTCGTATCGATCGGAATGGCCAGACTTTCGTATCCATGAACTTCGTATCGGTCGACCAATGATTAGTTCGAATCGATGAACGAGGTGTTCATTTGAATCCATCAGGAAGCTTCAGTTCGTATCCATCACAATTGTATCCATTGAATGGAGACATCACCATCGATACGAGCTAAGCCGCCTATCCTGATTCGAACTAGACGTTGAAAGCTGATACAAGATGCACGAAGTTGATTGATTCAAACTGGATAACAGTACTCGATACAAACGAGGCGAAGTTTGTGGATACGAATCGGTCAATGCGCCACTAAAATCAGATCGATCCAGGCAACTCGCTCCATGTCATCGCGCGCACGCGCTTCCGATCGATGCGAAAGCCATCGATACGAAACCATGGATTCAAACAGAGCAGCGCACACGGAACCTTAACCTCGTATCGATCATATCTCACAAATATCAAATCCAAATGCTACGAAATTTTCACAGAAGCTTGCGCACTAGGAAAAGAATGTTTCCGCCAAGTTTCAGCTCGATTGGATCATTTCTTGATGGATACGAAATCAGAACGTATCGATCACAAATCGAGTCAAAACTTGGTGGGACCGGTCATGTGGGCCCACTCACGTGCCAGAAGAAGTCTCCCGAAGTTTGAGCGCGATCTCAGCCTCCTACGCCTATAAATAGCCCCCTGAAGCCTACAGAAAAGGGGGCTTTTTGCGATTCAACGTCCAGACTCTGCCGGATTCAATTCTACATCTTATGATCGCTATTGTATTCGAATTCCAGAGCTATCATCAAGTGTAATCTGCTATAATCGATTGAAGTAATCAAGTGAATCAATAAAATCATAAGCTTCAGAGTGGACGTAGGCAAGATCGCCGAACCACTATAAAATATGTGTTGCTTATTGCTATTCTTTTAGATTTTCTGAGTGTTCATCATTTTTACTTCTCTACATATTTGTTATTTGTGAATTGTGATTGCGTATTGGTGCTTTCAACGACTATTGGGTGTTTGTGACCAATTTTGGTGCAAACATTTTGGTGCTTTCACTAAGAAGGGCTAATTCAGGAGTTCTATCATTTAGAAGTTGAATTTGAAGACATAAGAGCTCAGATCTGAGAAGATATGACAAGGCAAACTAGTAAAAGACAGAGACGAGAGAGAAGTCAACACGAAGGAAGTCAAGAGGCTTCCTCAGGAGCGAATTAGGCATCAATCTTCATCACCAGGGATGAGATGGAGGCAATGATGAGAAGGCAAGAAGAGATGATCCAGAATTTGTTTCAACAGATTGGGCAACCTGGAACGTAGAATCAAGGAGCAACCAGAGTTCAGAACGGAGCAGGACCATCTGGCGCAGCGCCAGAACTGGGTGGCACACGTTTAGAACATGTTGATCAAATCCGAGGGAGAGAGACATGAGCATCTGAGCAACCTGGTGTCAATAGAGGGATGAACGCTCAGCCAGGGGGGCAGACTCCTAAAAGCTCACACGGACTCGGGGGGCAGATCGAAGGCGGTGAACGACGACTGCAGCTTGGAGACAATGATAGATTGGCAGAGATGGTCAGGCGAGCCATGAGAGGCGGATTAGTAAACAAAGATCTTGAAGACATGAACATGAGTCCCTTTTCTCCTGCGATTAGGATGGCTAGGAACCTACCAGAATTCAAGTTACCATCAGTGGAGATGTACGATGGGAGGACGGACCCTGCGGTCCATCTGATGAAGTATATGAGGCATATGGAGGTACTGGGGGCATCACAGGAAGTCATGGCCCAGTGCTTTCCATTGTATTTAAAAGATATCGCAGCAGTATGGTTTAGGCAGTTGGAGAATGGCTCCATAAGAACATGGGCAGATTTAACTGGAAGATTCATGGAGCAATTTAGGGTCCACATTGCAAGACCCAAGAACGTGATGAGTTTGGAAACGCTAAAGCAGAAAGCTGGGGAGTCTTTGAGGAATTTTCTGACGCGATTCAATGCAGCAGCAGCATCGGTGGATAGGCCAGATCCATCCATGATTATGATGGCAGTTGTGTCCGAAATAGCTGATGGCATAGAATTCAAAAATTCACTAACTAAAGACCCACCTATGGATCTAGGAGAATTTTATCACGAGGCAGAAATTTTTTTGCGATTAGAAGTTGCTCGTACAGAAAGAGAAGAAGAAATCAATGTTTACGCAGTTAGAGGTGGTAATTCACCTGAAAAAGGTGCAAAGGCTGGTAAAGGGAAGTGGAAAGCTGGAGAAAATGACGACAGGTTAAAGCGGCAACGGAGGGAGCCGCGATTTACCACCTATTCAGAACTGAACGAGGGTTTGGAGCGAATCTACCAAGACACCCGAGAGCAAGTTGCCTATCGTAGACCAATGCGACGGGATCCGACTACCGACGAGAGAAAGTCAGACAAATATTGCTTATTCCACGAGCTGAACGGTCATAGCACGAATGACTGTAGACACCTGAAGGATGAGGTAGAAGGCATATCAGGAACGGTAGGCTACTTCAGTATGTGAGAAGGCGAGCTCCAATGGTGGAACCAGAGCGACCATCGTCTACATCAGCTAGGGGTGACCCCAAGCCGGGGCACTGTATGGTTATCAATTGATTTAAATAACGATGAACAAGTCGTAAACTTCTCACTAACAACGTCAAACCATTTACACATGTATGAGATCACGAACGATCCACGGGCATGCTCTGAATGATTATTGACCGTCTCGTAGTGAGAATTTACACTTTGACATCCTTGCTTTGCTTTTGTTTCATGTTGATTTGGACATTTAGACTTTGTTTGTTTGGATATTTCGATTATGGAATTCGTGTGAACGTTAATTTGATATTTGCAATTCTGTAGAAGAAGTTACTCGCGTACGCTTTGGATCGCGAACGGTCCACAAGCACACCTTGTATGGCGACGAACCGCCACGATCGCTGATTCAGAAAATTCACCCGAATGTGAACCTGACATCGATAATACTAAGTCCCCCCCGGGCACGCTCATTTGCCTCGAACGGCACCAAACCGCGAACGGTCACAATTCACCTAATATGACATTCGATCGCGAACGATCACATTTCTGCCTCGTACAGCACACGATCGCGAACGATCACATTCTTCTTTCCACGTCACCCGACCGCGAACGGTCATAATTCATCTAAAACGACATCCGATCGCGAACGGTCACAACTCGTCTAGAACGACATCTGACCGCGAACGGTCCCATTTCTTTATTTGCCGCGAACGGCATCCGACCGCGAACGGTCCCATTTCTTTATTTTGCCGCGAACGGCATCCGACCGCGAATGGTCCCATTTCTTTATTTTGCCGCGAACGGCATCCGACCGCGAACGGTCCCATTTCTTTATTTTGCCGCGAACGGCATCCGACCGCGAACGGTCCCATTTCTTTACTTTGCCGTGAGCGGCATCCGACCGCGAACGGTCCCATTTCATTATTTGCCGCGAACGGCATCCGACCTCGAACGGTCCCGTATTACCTCAAATGACATACGGTCACAAACGATCGTCATTCGTGGTCAGGAAAAACTATCAAGTTCTTTACAGGTCGATGATACAATATGAACATCCAGCTTATGGAACTACAAAACACACCTTCTTATCGCAAGGCATGTTTTGGAGGGCAAATGTTATCCCGCCTTTTGGCAAGGCCGTGACACCAAAAGGTTGAATGGAAAACTAAAGACAGTTCGTCGTAAAAGTTCGTTGTACACTATTTCACCATGGATATCGATGAATTTTGTCTGAACCCGGATCAGGCCACAATCGATAGAACACGGCCAGCAAAGACATGGGAACCAGCGTTCCAAGTTTCAGGTCAATCAGAGTTCATATGAATGAGATATGATCGATATGAGTTAGGGAAGATGTGATGTTCGAATCCATCGAAGAACCACTGTTCGAACTCATCGGCTTCGTAACGATCCATGTGCACGGTTCGAATCCATTCGTTCGTATCCATCACCACACCATGGTTCGTATCCATTGGCTTCGTATCAATCAGAATGGCCAGGCTTTCGTATCCATGAACTTCGTATCGGTCGACCAATGATTAGTTCGAATCGATGAACGAGGCGTTCATTTGAATCCATCAGGCAGCTTCAGTTCATATCCATCACAATCGTATCCATTGAATGGAGACATCACCATCGATACGAGCTAAGCCGCCTATCCCGATTCGAACTAGACGTTGAAAGCTGATACAAGATGCACGAAGTTGATTGATTCAAACTGGATAACAGTACTCGATACAAACGAGGCGAAGTTTGTGGATCACAGATCGAGTCAAAACTTGGTGGGACCGGTCATGTGGGCCCACTCACGTGCCAGAAGAAGTCTCCCGAAGTTTGAGCGCGATCTCAGCCTCCTACGCCTATAAATAGCCCCCTGAAGCCTACAGAAAAGGGGGCTTTTTGCGATTCAACGTCCAGGCTCTGCCGAATTCAATTCTACATCTTATGATCGCTGTTGTATTCGAATTCCAGAGCTATCATCAAGTGTAATCTGCTGTAATTGATTGAAGTAATCCAGTTAATCAATAAAATCATAAGCTTCAGAGTGGACATAGGCAAGATCGCCGAACCACTATAAAATCTGTGTTGCTTACTGCTATTCTTTTAGATTTTCTGAGTGTTCATCATTTTTACTTCTCTACATATTTGTTATCTGTGAATTGTGATTGCGTATTGGTGCTTTCAACGACTATCGGGTGTTTGTGACCAATTTTGGTGCAAACACATATGAGAGAACTCAAATAACTACATGCCTCCTACACGACTCTGGAAGCTTATTCGTCTTAAGAGGTGCCTAAAAACTTCAAATCTCAAGCTATTCAAAATAAATTGAGTACCCGAGAGTTTAAGGGGAAACATAAACTTTGAGTCAAACATAAAGCCTGGTATGAATAATAATCTACCATCTTAAATCATTTAGATATCTAGTGAGACCACGCCGCTTAGCGGAACGGGTTTTCTCTCACTAGTATGTTAAAAACTTTTATAAACCATATTATGTGCTCCTGCATCCAAAATGGTTAAATTAATTCAAAACTTTATTCTGTGATGATATGCACAACAATTGAATCAATTCTGGATTACCCATCCCCATTCATTTTGACTATCTATCATAGTTATAGTTTTTAGGATTACTATTAACCTAATAGTTTTCATAGGCTGACTAATAACCGGTTAAACATTTATGGACCCCTGTCCACTTATATAGTTTCATGGGATCATTATAAACCTATTGGTAACTCCAATATCATTTCTTTTATCCTAGTTTTCATGGGCTGACTAGGAACCTATTGACTAACTGTCAATATCAATATCTTTTCTTTTATCCTAGTTTTCATGGGCTGACTAGGAACCTATTGACTATCTGTCAATATTGCATTTTCTTATCTGTACATAGTTTTCATCGGCTAACTATGAACATATTGGCCCCTGCCAATATCTTTAATTTATATTCACTACCGGGTCAACCTAGCTGGTTATTCTGCCCTCCCCCAAGGTACCGTTATGGGTTTATTACAATGTGAATATATACATATATGAAGAAGCAAACAATATAACTTGGTTAACTCCTTTAACACATTAAGACTTCTTCATAAATTCCATTTCAAAATACTTTGTTTATTCATATGCCATACTTTTACTTTTAAATGAGATTGGGTCTTTTATTTTGAAATCTATATTTTCAAAACCTTTGAAACCTTGCTTTTGACCTCACTGAATAGCCTCCTTTGAAATCATATATCTCTTTTCAAAACATTAGGCTTCTGCCTTTAAAAACACTTTAAAATCCTTCTTTCAAAACCTTTCGAATGTAATAAAGTGTTACTTATTAATTATTAGAAGCAAAGCTTTGAAACCATTGGAAGTATCTCTTCCTAAAGCATTGAATGTCCCCCATTCGACATCATTGGGTTTACTTTTAAAATATCAGTTGGGTCCAAGAAAATATATAAACAAAAGTATCTCTTTCGAAACCATTCTTTATCATATAAAAGTATTAGGTAATTTATGATGGCGTCGAAACCATCCCTTTCGACATAGTCGAAAGCATACATTTAAAATATTGAAGGATAGCTTTGGAACCCCTTTCGAAACCATTGCCTTTGAAACCCATAACCATTTCGAAAGCATTAAGAAAGCGGCTTAATATGGCTTTAAAACAAACAATACCTTTCGATAACATTGATGCTTCAATACATTCGAAAGGCAAAAGAATCGACGGTAGGGCTTCAACTAGGTCGGAACCCCTTTCTTTCAAAAACATTGATTTATAATTAAAAGAACTCTTTCGAAACCCCCTTTTCTTTAAAAACAAACATGGCAACCCCTTTGAAAGCCATTATAAAACTCCTTTCGAAAACATACTTATTGATTAAGTCAAAAGCTTAGTAAAATAATGGCAGGCGCTTAAGTATTTAAAACAAAATGAGGTAACGACCCCATCGGAAGCTATACTTTCGACACCATACCTTTCGCCTTTCTCCAATCCACTACGTATCACCTAAATGATACCATGTGTATTGAATTTAGCTTAATAGGGTTTCGACATGGTCGAAGGCGAAAGGAAAGGGGCAAAAAGTACTATGAATAGAGTCGAAACCTGTATTTCCGGGTTAAACACCAAATTAAGCAACTTATATAAACTAACCCGCCTACGTGCTAATTTCTTATTAATTGCCTTAACTTTTCCCATGCTTTTCAAAACTAGCCGCCTTTTTAATTTGGATAATTATCACTTAAACTTTTGTAAATAAAATAATCATTTTAATTTATGCGTAAATTGTTTTGATCCTCTTCTCAAAATAATTTATTTTGTATATCAAATCACTTAAAAAAAATTCCCAAAAATCACAGAATTTTACTTTGATCATGTTTTCTAACATATCAAAATTTCAAATCCAAATTCTCAATATATTTTTTGAAATAAATTATTAAACACAACATGCTATATTTTCATTTAAAAATTCATAATAATCTTTCCAAAGCTTGGAAAATTATCAAACTTAAAATCCAACTCTAAAATCATGTTTTTCATAACATATAATTTTTCCAAGGCATTTAAACATCAACATCACAGCGTTTTGATCTAAAACCGTATAAACCATTATTTAAACAATTTTGTTTAAATTTAAACAAACAATAATTCAAGCATATCATCATCAAACATCATATATACGAATTTAAACTTAAATCCGAAACATATATTTAAAAAATATAGATGGATATTATCACTCACCTTAATATTTGATAAGGAAAATGGTTTGGGATGAGTTTGATTCCCCTTTTTACTTTCTCTTCTTTTTCTTTGAATTTCCTTTTCTTCTTTTCTTTTTAATGGCCGACCTTATCTTCTTTCTTACGCTTTTTTTTGAGGAAATGAATATGAGTGTGAATGGTTTTAAGGGTAAAAACATATATATATATATATATATAAAGGTAAAGTTAAATGTAACTAAATCCCATTATACCCTTTCATATTTTAATTCGTCAATAAACCATTCTTAAATTCAATTAAATTAATAAGCACGACCACTTATATTTATTCAATTCTCAATCCCCTTATCATTTAAAATTTACATTATTCTATTTAATTTATCTAATTAAATATCCCGAAATAATGTTATTTAAAATTAGGAGTGTTACACCCAAGTCCAAACCCTGGCTAGCAACCTCCTTTCCTTCCTCCTTTCCACCTTGTTTTTGCCTTATCATGCCTCCAAAAACATCCTAATAGCCGACGGCCTATACTCCTAGGGTATGCATGGCTTTTCTTCTTCAATATTTAACATGGTGGAAGGTGTTGTAAAATTATCCCAAGGCTCTACTCCAAGTTTGAGTGGCTTTGGAATTAATTTCAATGATTTTCTTTAGAATATAAGAGATGAAGAAGGAGAAGGAGCCATTGATTTTATAACTTAAACTTTGTAAATTTTGTGATTCTAACTCTATGGTATGACTCTCCTTATATAGGCATAAGAATGATGTCGTTTAAGCTTTCACTCACCCCCACCATGCCATGTAAGCTTAACCTCTCATCACTTCTTATTTAAGTCACTTCTCCTTTATGCTAATTACCATTATACCCTTCTCATGATTATATCTCTAATCATTTAGAAGCTTCTAGAACATTCCAAACTTTATGAAGAGGAGAGTGTGTTAATTGGTTGCTAATGTGTTCATTTGATCATTAGATAAGTGCAAGAGAGTTTGAACAACTTATATCAATTGAAAAGTTGTTTATCAATAAACCGATTTTCGGTCACATTATCAATTTTTCTTCGAAGTATATATTTTTGTAAACAATTTTCAAAAACAAGTTTCTTATCATTATTTATTAATTAAATAATGTGTAACAAGGTTATATAATCATATTTATAACATTTAATTATATTTCAAAACGTTTCGATATTTGAAGATGAATTGTTCGAATTTTCAGGTCGCTTGGTCGCTACATTCTCCCCCACTTAGAACATTTTTCCCTTGAAATTAAAACGAGAACGATAATCAAAGGAGATGGAAGAACATGATATATATATATATATATATATAACATGCTGCTGAAACTGTATACAAACTACATTGCAAGTGAATGCATACTAAGTGAACCTACCTCAAGCGGTGAGTACACTACAAAAGATATACGATACTAATATAAGGAAACCCTAGTTTAAGCATTATGGGTAGAACTCTTTCAAACCGTCCTTTGTCTTTTTTGTACCACCCCGAGCATCCTCGCTCCATGGAACTCTTAACCTTAACAAAGGAACAAGCACATAAATACTCAAATGGTACTTACTGGCAACCAATGCTCGTGGTTCGCTTAGGTTCAAAACTCTCCCATCGTCCAAGGCGATAAACAATGTACTAAGCATACCTTACGTTTAATAGCCTCAGGTCATTACTTAGATGATTATTCATGCTACCTCACAACAAATTAAAAAGTCATTCCCCAAATTCTTCATAAGTAAACATAACATATCATACATGTAACGACCCTAGATTTTAATTAATTTAAATTGATAATTAAATGAATTTTTGAATAAAAATTTGTAAAATTAATTATAAATGGAAGTGAGTTTCCCCGATTCAAATAGAAAATATATTAATGAACTTTGTAAAAATATAAGAAAATACATTAACAAATTCTAACAACAAATAAAAATAGGGATGCAAGAAAAAAGAAAATAAAATAGCATAAGTTGTAGACAAAAAAAGGACATTGCATTTAATGCCACCTTTCCTCAGCATGACTTAGTATCTTCTCAGCCGAGTAAAGTAGTATGTAGGCAAATAGAAGAGTAAACAAAGTACAAAACAAAAGTATGTACACCTGCAAAATAAAAATAAAATATAGAAAAAAAGGACATTGCATTTAATACCCATCTTCTCTTTGTACAAACAAATAAAGTAAAATATATTCAAGTGGGTACAAATGAAAATAAGTAGACTTAGAAAACAAATCAAAGTACATACGATTATGAGGCTGTAAGCAAAAATAGAAACATTTGTACAAACTAAAATCATCTCAGCCTCCTTAGCTTGCAAAAGAAGATATATAAATGAGGTATGATGTAAACAAAAACAGAAAAGAATATGCAAGAAGAAAAGAAAGAAAAAAAAATTAATCTTTATAGTAATAAACAAATCAAGTGAAGTGATTCATGTACTTACCAATATCTTCTCAGCCGAAATGAAAATCTGATCAAGTAATAAAATAAAATAAAAACGACAAGGAACCCATACCATAACATACCTACCCTATACAAAAGATTTTCTTCTTTATATATACATCTAGGCTAGTTTCTGCTCGTTGATAACTAAGCAAAACCAGAAATTAGAAAATGGAAATCTGATCAAAAGAGGAAAGTGAAAAGCAAAGTTTCAAAGCAAAATAGAATCAGAAACAAAGAAAAAAAAACAACTGGAAAATGAATTCAACAACTTCAAAGCTTGAGAGAAGAATCAACTTGATTCGAACCTGCAAAGCAACAAATTCAACATAATTAAAGTTGCAGTTCAAAAAAAAAACATCAGCTTCAGGAATCAAAACCAAAGCATTTAAAACCTGGAACCAGAAATAAGAAGACTGTCCTTTGTTCGACCATGCAAGGTGAGCAACTTTTGTTTTAAAATTTAAAAGTATGAATCTGCTGAATACTTATCTGTGAGCAAACTCTTAAACCCATATAGATACTTTGGTTTGCATGTGGTCAGTATTGGATGTTTGTTTGTGAAATGTGTTTACATGGGTATGTGAGTTGAACCCGTTCTTCTCTGTTTTGGGTTACAGGGTGCAAAATCACCAAGAAAATTCAATATATTTTCAATAGAACATTTTTAGCTTGGAGTTTAAAACAAATTAAGTTTGTTTAACTTGAATCATAAGCCTGGGAAATTGTTCAAAGCATAACAGTATAATATAGATATTGTTTATTCAAGTTACAGTATAAAGAAATAAATATGTTAAAATTTAAATGTTTTAAATTGTGGATTTGATTTCATATCTTGATTAAGTATACAAAGAAAATATTTTTAAAACAAAAACGAAGATTTTTGGGTGAGTATACATGAGGCAGCTCCTGTATGAACTCAAAATGCAATTTCACCAATTTCTATTGAATTAACAAATATTAGCTGCTGAAATTGGTTGTATAGCTAGCTTGATGATCCACGAACACAAGAAAAATACTAAAAAAATTTCAAATGAAAGAATTTTCGAGTCGAATCGAAAATAGGGTTTAATGGTCCATTTTGGTCGAGGAAGAAAACAGGATTGCCATGACGTCATCGTGGCATCGAGCGCCACAGGGTCTTTGGGAAATGGTTGCGGAGGTACTGGAGAGGTCGTGACCGGAGTCGCTGATTTTCTGGTGATCGGCATTTGGTATGCGTGACGTTTTCCAGGTTTTGGGTGGTTGTCCAGTTTTGTATTCCAGGTTTCGAGTTTGTACTCGAATTCGATTTCGCGTGAGCGATGGGGATTCTGGCGATGTAGAGTTGATACGTGGGGGGTTGTCGACTTGCTCGTTGACGTGGTGATGACCGGAGGCGATCATCGGTGATGTACACGTGCACACATATCAGTTTGCGTTTGGGTTTGTTTCGTGTTTGGAGAAGAAGCAGTTGCTCGGGTTCAAGCACGGGGAAATGAGAGTTTGACTCGAAGTAAAGTGGGGACGCGAGTTACTCGAAGTAGAGCTCGGGTATTCAGGCATTTGGCTTGGGTTTTTTTTACGGTTTTTAAAACTTTAAACTTAAAATCAAGTTTTATCCAAAATTTTTTTGTTTAAAACACTTTTTAAAAAAATAAGTGTTGTTTATGTCTAAGATTAAATAAAGGTTTTAAAATGGAATTGTTTTGAAAGTTTATTTTAAATAAACTTAAAAATGTTAAAGATTAGTTAATTAATATAAAGAATGTTTTAAATGGTTAATTAACTTTTAAAGTTTAAAGTTAATTTATTTGTTGAAGGAAATTAATTACTTGAAGTAAATTACTTAATAAAAGTAATTGAGGTAAATTTGTTAATAATTTAAGTTTGAGTAACCAAGTAATTAAAGAATAATTAATTAGAGGAAAATTAATTATGTGATAAATTAATTAAGGTTGATTAATTAACAAATAAAGGATGATGAATTATAATTAAAGGTTAATTAATTTATTATCAAAGGTTAAATAAATAAATGATTAAAGGATAATTTAATCAAAATGATTTGTAATTTATTAATGTTGATTAACCAGGGTTAGTAATTCATAAGAAATTAATCTGATTTAAATTTATCAGATAATTTATTGATCTTACTTATGGATGTTTGAATTGTATTTGAATGTTTTGAAATTGTTAGATATCCCCTGATTTCTATGTGATGCTGTATGATATGAATTGTTTTAATTCAAGCTGTGATGACTGTAATTTACTTATCTGTGATATATATCTGTGATCTGTGAATGAACGATAAGCGTGATAGTTAATACCGCTTATCAACTATATTTTTGTTTTTTAATATGTGATGATTGAATGATGCACTATCGTGTTAAAACCCTGGACCACACTTATACACACACCAATATGGATTTCACGTGGAAATCGGTTAAGTCACAGATGATTTAAATTTGATGTTTTTGAAATTGAAATTTTTAATTTCAATTGATTTTGAAATTGGAAATTTGGGTTTAAAGTGAAAAGCTTTAGAAATGGAATTTCAAAGATAAGACTTATTTTTGAATAACTTGATAAAGTTTTGAAGTTTAAATAATTTGATTTAAACTTAAATTCAAGATTTGAAATTGAATTCTATGATTTGAAACTAGGGATTAAAGATGTTATACCCGTTATATAAGGATTAAACTAATTTAAAAGTATTGATTTTGGAATGTGAATATAATTCAAGGGCTTTAACTCATGCAAATATAATTGGATTTTTCTGAAACGAAAACTATTTGTTTTCAAATAATAACAGCTTTCATATAAGAAATGAAATTCCAATTTAGTTAAAGGAATTTCAAGTTTGAATTGAAATGTTTTGAAAGGCTATGAATGAATTCTTTTTGAAAGCTATGAATTGAATCTGTTTATTTTTAACAGATTTAAAATGATGATTTGTTTAAACCATTCGAAATGAAATTGTTTTGAAAGCTATGAGTTAAAACTTTGATTTAAAGATTTAACGAATTTATTAAATTCATAATGGAAATTGTTTTGGAAAATGTGTGAATGAATCTTTGTGAAAACTGAGTGAACTTTGTGAATTTAAATCTTTTATTTAAAAGAATAAAATGGTAATGTGTTTAAACCATTTGGAGGAAAGTTTTGGGTAATAAATTGTGACTTAATTGAAATCCCATTATCCATTCGTTTTTGAATATTGCGCTCACTATTCGGGTTAGCCGGGAAAAGACATTTATGTCATATAACCCATTCTGAATAGTGATACGTCGTATATGGATCGCATTTGAAGACCGGTGGTGAAGAACGGATATTTTCGAAAACGAAAGGACAACTTATCGAATGTCTCTGCATCGACTGGCCCCGATATAGAGATTTTATCACCCTTTGTGATGGGAAGTCTGGACGTGATTAGAAATTATCCGGATTAGCAAGGGCTTCTTCGGAAGTGCCTTCGGTTCTGTTCGAACCCGGAACAGACTTGTATGGTTACGTGTCTGACATTACATTTTGAGATATAAAGCTGATTTCTTTCAAATACATTTCTGTTTGGTGGCGGAGAATTTATTCTCTTAGCTTAACACCCTTCTCTGAGACGTACGAACTCAGAGGTTATGTAGTTGAAGGTTATCAGCGATATATTCCCAATTTGGTAATGTGACATGCTGAGTGTTGCTGTGTGATGATCATTATTTGATCATTTGTGATATGATCATTTGTTTGATCATTTATCTTTGTGATCATTACTTTGATCATCTGTTGAGCCGAAGCATAGCTTTTGTATAAAGCGTAGCTTTGTGGACGAGACTTCGTCGGACCCCACACCCCGGAAATGGTCAAAACAGGAAGGATGCAGCAAGGTTATTAGGGGGTAGCACCCCTTTAGTGTTTGTCATTCTTTCTGGATAGAGGTGGTATCATGGTATGGAGCCCAGATATTTAACCTATGTTATTGCTGCAAATTCATTACTTTGTGGTTGTTGGAATCGAGGATCCTCGGGAAGATCGGTTACGATCGGGGGATGACATATTCGTGTCAGTAGTTACCCAGTTAGGGGTAACCCGGCCTTGTGTTGGCAGAGATCTAACCATAATGTTAGGTTATTTCTCAGGTCGTCTTTCCAGAGGCATACCTATGTGGCAATGGGAAGTTCCTTGGCCTGACCATTTGTTGGAAATCCATCTTCCAATATGAAATGTGTACGGTATTAGTTGTAGAACCTGCCATTTACTTATGGTGGTCACCACTGTTTAGATGGTAGCTATAGTAGGCATAGTTCGGAATGTCTATGCTGGCTAAGATTTATATTCTACTTTCGAAATGTTTTCCACTATGCACTAATAATAATATCAAATCAAATTATTTGTTTTGCTTAGTAAGCATCTTTGACTATCATAAGAAGAAATCTCCTCCAATTCTGCGTTTGCATTGTGTGTGTGGTGGGAGGTCTTATGGTAGTTTCATTTTCCAAAAGCATTGCGAATTGACTTTAAAAATTCTCTTGTTGTTCGTTTTTAAAGATAAACTGTTTTTGTTGCTCACACCAGTCCCATGACTGATCCAGAGTTTATTGTTTCTTTCCTAAACTCTGGATGCTCAAAATTTTTCTACACGGGCAGTCTAGAGTTGGGTTTTTCAGATAGTCAGGTTCAGTAGATTATCTGGAGCTAGTTCAGTCTTTGGATATGGACCGCACTTGCTTATCTTTGTGCATCGTTATTGAGAGTTCAAGCTATTTTTGGATTGGAGTTTTGGAGATGGAGATTATCCGCTGCTGGTGTTATCTATTTTCTTTCCGCTGCTATTTCTTGTATCATATCTCTTATGTATATTGATATTCATTGTATCACTCTGTTGTATCAGATATTGTATATCAATGTATTATTCATTTTCTTCCGCTATGTTATTTACTTAACTGTGTTATAAGCTCCGGCGACTCGGATTTGAACGGTCGAATCTATGGCATTCTAGTACGATGTAAAGTATGGATGTCGATTTTCGAGCGTGAAAATCCGCGATCGTTGCAATACAAATGTACTAAAGCCCATACAATGTACATGAACCATTCGTATGCAATATATGATCTAATCACTTACTCAATCACATAAATTCCACTTCCAAACTAGTATAGATCACTTGACCTCTCTAATGCGGACTCTAATTTGGTTCCTTGATTAGAAACCTCTGTTATCCTTGCGTAGTCATATACTATGATAGAAAACATCGGGATCGTATCATGAACCCATATCAAGTGTTTGTCATTAAGAATCGAGTGAAAAATCTTTTTTTAGACTAGTGTAAACTACCTCAAAAACATGTACACGAATACTGAATCAAGAATATTCATGCGAATAAAATAATCTACGTACAACTTACATATTTATCCTATTGGTTTCTTAACTACACTAATTCCTTCTTAATCACTTTCATCTATACAATTAGTATGTCTTCAATACTAAAACAATTTATGAATCATTTCATAAAACATAACTTCAAGTTTATACACATTTTATAATTAAGTTCATACTTGTATAATACTCCATTACATCCTAAGAGTATATACAAACATCAAATTTGTTTTACTTAACAAGGATGATCTATAATTTAAAATTGTTCCACCATACTACCTTCTTAATTTGAGTGTTATATAAATCCAACTTTATAATTTCGAAAACACTTAGTTTGAGTTCCACAATCATTTGGAAGTCCCCACTATCCAAAATCACTGAAAATTCTATTTCACTTTTAACAAATGGAAACTACCAAATATAACATAACCTAACAAAATTCCAGTTTCTTTACATAAAATGTAGAACTAAACACCAAGTTTTCATTTCAAACAATTTTTAAATAATATATACATATACCTTTTATTAAATAAAAATCTGTCTTACCAAAACAACTTTGTAACTTTCCTCACTCATAAACTCGAAAATGAACGCCGATGATGTTGTAGTCATCACCGAAATTATTTTCAAGTGAAGGGAGTGAGTTCAGTACATCCAAACCATACTCTTGGTACTTAACCAAAATCATTTCAAAGCCCTACCAAATACTTCATATAATAATACTTAAGTATCATGACCTCAACTTTCTAAACCAATTTCCCAAATATTTACTTTCAAATAAAAATATTATTATTTTCTCCAAAATTCTGAAAAACGTTTCCAAAGTTACCAGGGTTTAAGTTCTCGAATTCCCTGTTTAAATCCTTTTTTTGTTTATAAACCATATTTTATAAACTTACTTATATAAATAATTTCACAAATATTTATTTCCAAAGCATTCAAACTTTCCTTCTATCTATAGTAAACATATTTCACTAAATTTTAACTTCTAATAACTTCTAATAACTTCTAACCGATTATTATTATCAAACGTCTTATAGTCAAACTGTAAAACTTAATTCACAAGGTGTTCATTTCAATGTACCCACAATTACCGTCTACCCAGCCCATGATGTAGAAAGTTAAAGCTTCTCATAAACCGATTGAGCACCAATCAATAACAAGCAATGCTCCAAAACTGACCAAACATGATTTAAACAATTATCAAGTTTATGGAATCTATGAGCAACACTAGAGCCAAAAAACACGAATAGGTAAACTATAAGCAGATAGTATACTGATGCAGCAGCGGAATTAACAAAATGATGATTCTGTGAAAGTAGCAATCGATGGAATGAAGAATACTGAATGGCCCAAATTCGTTGATCCGAAGATACCGAATTCTAGCTATCTTCGTCACGTTGATCGCGCACGATACCGTGAAGGAAGATCTGCAATTCTTCAGACGTTGATCAAGCGCACTTGATACCGTGAATTGGCTTCTACGATCGTTGATTCGAGCGCACTCGAATGCCGAAAGAGGAGATAGGAGATTACACTCAACTACCAATTTGGTGAAAGCACAAAGCTAACAAAACAAAAGTTTTTATTCAAATCAACTAAACTATTACAAGTGACCCAATTGGCCTATTTATAGGCGTTACAACTCACACCACATAAAACTGTACAACACTTAGGTTGTGAACGACCTATAGCCTGCGACTTACGACCTAAACAAGGTCGTTAACGACTTAAAACTTGCACATACCAGCCATAACCCAGTATTCATTACAACACCTCCACGCGACCTAAAAAACATACGAGTTACGACCTCTACAGCCACGACTCAACACCTATGTACAACACAAAACGACTCACGACTTATAAAAGAACGACCTACGACTTAGCAGGCCCAACGACCTAATGTAATATCAGTTACAACATATCAACGACTTAACAGAAACGACACAACATAGATCGGCAGCGGCTAAAGAACCGGCTTCAGAGCTTCTTCTTGCGACCTAAGCAGTTAAGTCGTAACTCGTTAGCTATGAGTCGCGAATTATCATAGGTCGCTGATCCACCTTCTCCAACATAACTCGCATCCTCTGTTCCCCCGTTAGGTCGTGGTCGACCTAAAGCTTCCCCTTTAGGTCGTGTCCGACCTAAAACACGTTGCTTGTTAGCTCGCAAACCCTCTTCGTTAGGTCGTGGATGACCTATAATTTCTTCCTTAGGTCGTGGACGACCTAAGTCTTGTGAGTTTAAAAGCTACGCTGCATCATCCTCCCCGGGTTGAGAAAATTTCATCCTCGAAATTGTAAGTTTTTCCCCATCGGGTTTTTCATCCCCATAATAAGGTACGAGATGTTTAACATTGAACACGTCAGAAGTGTACATATCCTCCGGCAGCTTCAACCTATAAGCATTTTCATTGATCCGTTTCACAATTCTTACAGGACCAATTTTTCTGGCTTTCAACTTGTTATAAGCACCCGCTGGAAAACGATCCTTTGTTAACACAGCATAGACCAAATCTCCTTCATTAAATTCAGCATCTCTTCGCTTCAGATCTGCGGATCTTTTATACCTCTCATGCGCCTTTCCCAATCGTTCTTGAACGATTCTATGACACTCTGTCAATCCTTCAACAAAATCAGCAACTCTTTTAACCGTCTTCTTTGGTTGTGGTATTACCGTTAAATCCAACGGTCCCTTTGGCAAACTGGAATATACAATCTGGAATGGGATAAATCCAATACTCCGGTTCACTGCATGGTTATGAGCAAATTCTGCTTGACATAGCTTCACATCCCAACTCTTCAGATTGTCTTGCACAAGACATCTCAACAAATTCCCCAATGATCTGTTCACAACCTCGGTCTGTCCATCGGTCTGCGGATGATAAGTGCTACTAAAGTTCAACTTCGTTCCCACCATCTTCCACAAACTTAGCCAAAAATGACTTAGAAATCTAGTATCCCTGTCTGAAACAATCGATTCAGGTAGCCCATGCAATCGATACACCTCCTTAAAGAATAACTGAGCGACATGAACAGCATCCACCGTTTTCTTGCAAGCAATAAAATGTGCCATTTTCGAAAATCGGTCAACCACCACATAAATAGAATCATTACCACGCTGCGTTCTCGGCAATCCCAACACAAAGTCCATACTCACATCAACCCAAGGTTTAGTAGGTACAGGCAATGGCATATATAACCCTGCATTTGTAGCGGTTCCTTTCGAAACTTGACAGACATGACACCTCTCAACAAATCTCTCCACTTCTTTTCTCATCGATGGCCAAAAATAAGATTGAGAAATCAGATGTAGTGTACGGTCTCTACCCACGTGGCCTTCTTCATGTAGCTCTTTCACAATCTTCATTCTCAAACTACAATCAGGTATGCACAATCGATTTCCTTTGAACAGAAAACCATCTACCATCATAAACTCATCCGTCTCTCCCTTCTTCACTTCATCTACAAACTTCATAAAGTATGAATCTTCAACAAATAATTCTGGAAGTATTTCAAACCCCGTCACTTCAATCTTCATTGTAGTTAACAAATGGTTTCTTCTGCTCAACGCATCCGCTACACGGTTTGTAATTCCAGATTTATGTTTCACAACAAACGTAAACTGCTACAGGTACGCAATCCATGATGCATGCCTTGCTAAAATCTTCTCTTGCCCTTGTAGACGTTTCAAAGCCTCATGATCAGTGTATAGCACAAACTCCTTGTGAAATAAGTAATGTCTCCAATGTTAAATGGCTTGTACAACAACATAAAATTCCACATCGTATGTACTATATCTCATCTTTGCTCCTGATAACTTCTCACTGAAATAGGCAATAGGACGTCCTCTCTGACTCAACACTCCTCCAATCCCAACCTTGGATGCATCAGTATGTAATTCAAATACTAACTGAAAATCTGGTAATACTAGAATTGGTGCTGACGTCAAGAGTTCTTTAATCCGCTCAAAAGCAACCCCTGCTTCCTTCGTCCATGCAAACTATTTACCCTTCATACAATCCGTAACAGGTGCCATCACACTACTAAAGTGTGGAATAAACCTTCGATAAAATGAAGCCAACCCGTGAAAACTACGAACTTCCGTTATCGTCTTGGGATGTGGCCAATCTCTAATTGCTTCGACTTTACTCTGGTCCACCTGTATTCCTCCTTCCGATACGACATATCCCAGAAATAAAACACTTCGTGCCATAAACACACATTTCTTCATAGCAGCATAGAATTGTTCTTTACGAAGAATAATTAACACTTTCTTCAAATGCTGAACATGTTCCTCTGTACTAACACTGTAAATCAAAATATCATCAAAGTAAACCACCACAAATTTCCCAATGTACGGCCTGAAAATTTGGTTCATCACCCTCATGAATGTACTTGGTGCATTCGATAGACCAAACGGCATGACTAGCCATTCATACAATCCTTCCCTCGTCTTGAATGTTGTCTTCCACTCGTCTCCTGGGCTAATTCGAATTTGATGATAACCACTTTTAAGATCAATCTTCGAAAAGATCACAGACCCACTGATTTGATCTAACAGATCATCAAGCCTCGGTATCGGAAATCTGTATCTGACAGTTATCTTATTCAGTGCCCTGCTATCCGTACACATTCTCCATGAACCATCCTTCTTTGGTACGAGTAATGCTGGTACAGCACACGGACTTAAACTCTCCTGTATTCGTCCCTGTTCAAGCAATTCCTCTACCTGCCTACGCAACTCTTCATGTTCTTTTGGACTCATTCTATAGTGTGGTTTATGTGGTAACACAGCACCTAGAACAAGATCTATCTGGTGTTGTATATCCCTCAATGGTGGTAACTCCGCTGGTAACTCTTCAGGAAATACATCGTCGAATTCTTCCAGTACTGGTTTTACTTCTTCAGGTATCTCAACCACTTCACTACTCTCACGCCCAATTAACAAAAACACTTCTGGCTCCTCTTCAACCTCCTTAACAAACTCTTTCAAAGATAATAAAGTTTTCAGCTCTTCAATCTCCTCCAGTTTGTTTTCTTCTTGTTGTCGCTTCTTTGGAACGAGAGTGATCTTAGTACCTTCAAACATGAAACTGTAACTGTTGGTACGCCCATCATGTTGCACCGCCCTATCATACTGCCACGGTCTTCCCAGCAACAAATGACAGACATCCATATCTACCACATCGCACCAAATTTCATCTTATATTTCTTTCCAATTGAAAAATTAACACAAGCTCGACGTCCAACTTTCACCTCTCCTCCTTTCCTCAACCAAGCCAACTTGTACAGTTTCGGATGTTTCTCAGTCTTCAATGCCAACTTCCTCACAGCTTATGAAGAAATTATATTATCACAGCTTCCAGCATCAATAACAAATTTGCAAACTTTCCCCAGAATAGTACATGTCGACTGAAAAATATTGCCCCTCAACCAACTACAATCCTCCTCTTGCTTTGGTGTCAAACAAGACCTCCTCATCATCAGATTACAACCTTCGTCTCCCGACACTTCTTCTTCCTCCTCATCAGGTGGTGAATTGGAACATTCAGCTTCTTCATCCTCATTCTCAACCTCCGTTATCATAGTTCGCTTCTTCGGCTTTGGACATTCATTGCTTTTGTGTCCCACTTCTTGGCAATTATAACACTTGAACCCATTATTGATTTTCGTCTTCCCAACCTCATTCACAACTGGTTTTGCAACAGCTTTTGAAACATTAGAATTTCCACTAACACCCTTCACTGGATTGTTGGAATTTGTAAACACACCACCTCCCCGTCTTCCCTGCTTCTCCCAAGCCAACGCTTTCTGGTGTGCTTCTGCCACAGATCTGGGATCAAACATGTTCACCATATCTTGAATCTGCATACGCAACCCTCCAACAAATCTAGTTGTCAATTGTTCCTCCGTTTCCATGATATCATTCCTTGCAATCAGTTGATAAAATTCATCAGCATAGTCATTCACAGTCTTTGTTCCTTGCCTCAAGTTTTGCAACCTTTGATACATAAGCGATTGATAATTATAAGGTAAGAATGTGGCTTTCATCAATTTTCTCATCTTCTCCCAAGATTCAATCTTTGACTTCCCCATCCGTTCACGTGTAAGTTTGGTTTGCTGCCACCACGCCAAAGCTCTACCCCTCAACCTTGTAGCAACCAACTTCACTCTACGATGTTCTGGAACTTCCTTGAAGTCAAAAATCTCTTCAATATTAGACAACCAATCCAAGAACTCCTCAGCTTGCATACCACCCTTGAATTCAGGAATTTCAGTTTTCATCCCAGACTCCCACTTATGATTATACTCCGATTGATTTCTTCCTTGGCCTCGTCCATGAACACTACCTCCATTGAACTCCTCTTCAAAATCAGATGTATATCGATGTCGATTCTGACCACCAACATCTCTACTACCATCACTCCTCCGATCACGTTCATTCACATTCCAATTACGATCTCGATCATCAACATTTCTATAACTATCTCGGCTCACGCTTCTATGATCATTATCAATGCTTCTTTCTCGATTTGAACGTGGTGAAACTCTACTTCTCCCATGATTAGATTCAGGTGAAACCCTTCTTTGATTTTGATTCATCTCTAACATCATCTTTTCTAAGCGACCAATCCTCTCGTTAAGCTTTTCACTAAAGTTTTCGTTTATTCTTTGCTCCATCTCATCAGCCTCTTCTCTTCTATACAACGCTTCAATGTTTTGATGTCGATTGGCTCTTCTTGGTGGCATGATTGATTTTTCACAAATATTTCAAAAAATTCAAACTTCAAATTTCGAAAATTCAAAAATTCACACAACACTTAGCTCGGTTTGGCCTCGCACGACTTAACTCATCTTGGCACTCTTCTTAACTCGGCTCCGACTCAATTCAAATGTTGGCGCGCACAACAATTCCCAAATCCAAACAATCTTCCAACTTCAATCCAAAACAAAATGGATCAAAATCTTCCAACTCGTTGCAACTTTGCGATGAACACGATGAACACCAAACGCCTCAAACACTTCAATTCTCGGTTAGAACAATAAAATGATGCTCGATCTACACTCCTACTTAGCTCGGCTCAATACTTCAAGCTCGGCTAACACTTCAACTTTGAAATTCTCGGTTCCAAGACTCGATTTAGCTATGATTGGCTAAAACAAGCTCTGATACCAAATGATGCAGCAGCGGAATTAACAAAATGATGATTCTGTGAAAGTAGCAATCGATGGAATGAAGAATACTGAATGGCCCAAATTCATTGATCCGAAGATACCGAATTCTAGCTACCTTCATCACGTTGATCGCGCAGATACCGTGAAGGAAGATCTGCAATTCTTCAGACGTTGATCAAGCGCACTTGATACCGTGAATTGGCTTCTACGATCGTTAATTCGAGCGCACTCGAATGCCGAAAGAGGAAATAGGAGATTACACTCAACTACCAATTTGGTGAAAGCACAAAGCTAACAAAACAAAAGTTTTTATTCAAATCCACTAAACTATTACAAGTGACCCAATCGGCCTATTTATAGGCGTTACAACTCACACCACATAAAACTGTACAACACTTAGGTCGTGAACGACCTATAGCCTGCGACTTACGACCTAAACAAGGTCGTTAACGACTTAACACTTGCACATACCAGCCATAACCCAGTATTCATTACAACACCTCCACGCGACCTAAAAAACATACGAGTTACGACCTATACAACCACGACTCAACACCTATGTACAACACATAACGACTCACGACTTATAAAAGAACGACCTACGACTTAGCAGGCCCAACGACCTAACATAATATTAGTTACAACATATCAACGACTTAACAGAAACGACACAACATAGATCGGCAGCGGCTTAAGAACCGGCTTCAGAGCTTCTTCTTGCGACCTAAGCAGTTAAGTCGTAACTCGTCAGCTATGAGTCGCGAATTATCATAGGTCGTTGATCCACCTTCTCCCGCATAACTCGCATCCTCTGTTCCCCTGTTAGGTCGTGGTCGACCTAAAGCTTCCCCCTTAGGTCGTGTTCGACCTAAAACACGTTGCTTGTTAGCTCGCAAACCCTCTTCGTTAGGTCGTGGATGACCTATAATTTCTTCCTTAGGTCGTGGACGACCTAAGTCTTGTGAGTTTAAAAGCTGTGCTGCATCATATACCCTCAAGAATATGCTTCACCTTCTCGGTCCCAGAAGCAGAAAAGACCCAAGGTTGCTTCTCTTTCCTAAGTATAGGACAATCTCTGGCAATATGAACAAGCAGATGGCAATTATAACAACCCTCTTGTGCAAGTTGTTAAACAAAGTTTTGGTGCCTTAGCAATTGGTGCCTCCAATAATGGTGCCTTTGGCACTTGTCCTTCCCCTCCAGACCTACACTTATTAGAAAAGTGACCTTTGTTCCCACACTTGTAGCAAACAAGGGTGGACCTATTCTTTGGCGACTGAAACTTAGGCTTGTTGTCCCCAACTGGTGTAGAAATAGACGACTTTGGAGTTAAGCTTCCAAACCTCAAATCCACGTTCACCAAACCAACAAAATATCCTATGACATGATTAGTCCTATCCCGTTGGAACTCAGGGCACATACCCATAATGAACATCTCTATAACATCCCCCATTCTGAGGTCAAAAACTAACCACTACAGATTTTGCAGTCATTCATAGTTATTAATTCTCGATGACAAAATAGGGCTATGTTAATCATATCAATAATCAGAAACACATGAATATGAAAAAATTTCAAACACAATTCAGAAATTAACTTTTACATTTCATTTCAAATATGATTTCATATTCATTACATAATCCTATTTGCGATTCCACATTAGGAGAAAATATAGTTATTACAAAATACTCCAAGAGCGATATATGAAGATGCCCCCTTGGTTGATCAGAGTAAAATACTTAGCAATTATACAACTTTGTCATCACATTCAAATAGAAAAAACCACAGTACACAATGGAAATAGATAAAGCTCCTAAAAGCTAGTTCCTCATGCACATCTCCAGAAGCTTATTTTTCTACCTGAAACCTGAAATTCCTTACTCCCAACCTACTCAAATTAGTGCATGAGAGTTTAAGGGGAAAAAAACTTTGGGTTAGACAACAGCCTGGTGTGAATAATTCTACCATCTTGAAACAAATAGGTATCTAGTGAGACAACGCCGCTGAATGGAATGGGTTTTCGCCTCACTAGTATTTTAACGAAAACTAATTAACCATATACTATGCTCCTACAACCACAATGGTTAGAACAAAATCAACATTTATAATTGCAGCACATACTGGATTACCCATCCCAATTTATTAAATTACTCATCTTAATTTCAAATGACTACCCGTCATAATTTAAACTGACTATCCACCTTATTTTAATCTGATTACTCATCTTATAATTATGTGGACTACCCATCTCACAGTTAAGCACATTTGTAGTTATGTGGACTGTCCATCTCACATACAATTATGACTTGGATTGCCCATCCCCTACCATATTGACTACCCATCGCATATGGTTCCATTGTTTAGATTATGTGAACAATCCATCATACATATTCCATTTAATTTACAATGATTTGGACTATCCATTACACATCCCATAGTTTTCCTAGGATGATTATGAACCATTCACTAACCTCGTAGAGATTATCCATCTCCGGTATGATGTGGACTATTCATCTCACATCTCATAGTTTTCCTAGGATAACTATGAACCCATCATTTAACAATTTAATTCATGTTACCCACATGTTTAACATACGTTTATTGGTGTCCCAAGTTAGGTTATCTCCCTTTAAAGTTATAACATTTCCAAGTGATATACATTGGTATCCTTAAATGATCAATGTCAAACTCATTTAAGAAAATGCATTGGTATCTCTAATGTTTAAAGTCTTATTTATAAAACATTTAGTTAGTTGAAACTAATCTACTTTGTACCTAATGATAGTATCGACATCTACAATCAAAATAACATCGATATCCTCGATGTTTAAAATCGAAGTCTTAAAACAATAGGCTTGCCGCCTTTATTTAGTTGATAAAAAATCTATGTCAAGGATAATCTTCACGGGTATCCCCAATCATGACGTCGAAGAAGGTAACTAGAGGCTCTCTGCCCTTAATAAAATAGATAGGCGGGAACCTTTCTGCTCTATATCTCGTCGAACCTTTACCCAAGTTAAAAACAAAACTAAATTTTTTTAAGTATAAAACTCTCATCGAAAATGATGTTGTCGACTCAAATAAACTATAGGTTACCCACCTTATTTAAAACAAAGTCGACCCCAATATTCACGACAACGATGTCGCATGACATCGTAGCCAAAACAATGAAAAAGACCTCGCCGACCTTATGAGTAGCGACATCAAGACCGTCGATGACATTATAAAATAGTTTACTTAACTCACTTTGGCTATTGTGCCACTTCATATATAAAGTCGAAGACAAGACATGTGGCGTCACCGCCCTTTTATATAGATGATTTCGAAAGCACTTAAAAAAATGGTATGCGTCATTATTAAAAAACGTAGACGAAGAGGTGCAGCTTCGACATAGATATATCATGAGGTGCCATTGCCACTGATACTAAATTGTCAACGAGGTCAGCTTCGACCTACTCGGAAGCAAAACATAGCTATCGAAGTAATTATCATATGCTTCCTTTCACCTTGACTTCGACACTCAAGGACGCAGCACTTCTACAGGCTCGAAGAGGATACTTGCAACGTGGCATTATCGTAATTTTTGTGAAAACTGATTTATTTACTAATAAAAGCAAATACTTTTCACTAAATCTTATTCATTGTCAAATTCCTATTAGATAATAAAACACTTTACCCAATTCTTTTCAGAAATACTACCGCATACCATTTTCAAGTCCCAAAACATTTATCAACTTTAATTTATTAATAACCTTAATTAATTATATTAATTTAAATGCTTATCTAGCATATTAAATTCACAATAAATCATACTCGCTATGGAAAAATCCCAAAAATCCATATAAATTCGAGAACATCCTTCTCTTAACCATATAAAAATTTCAGGGCCAAAACCATATTTAATTATTTTAAATAATTAAAACCCGAAATTAAGCTATTTCCTTCTTAGAAAATTCATAAAATATTTAATATAACTTGGAAAGTTATGAAAATTAAAAGCCCATCTCCAATTTAACATTTTGCATTTCATATACAAAAATCAAGTCGATTGGAGAATATAAACTATGGTTTTACCCTTAAAACCCAGTCAATTAATTTCATAAAAATCCATAATTTATTGTTCTATCCAAATAACAATCAATCAACCCAAAACATGGTATTATTTATCACAATAATTCAGGTATTATCCATAACTGAATTTGAAAGAAATTAAAAGAGATGGAACCTTATTATTAACCTTAAAATCAAATGTTGGAGTTGAGATTTGATGTTGCTTTAGTTTCTCCTAATCCATTCCTTGAATTCTCCTTTTGATTTCGTGACTTCTCCCTTAAAAATGGCCGGGCTTTGCTTGCTTTTCTTTAGTTGTTTATGTTTTATGAAAATGAGAATGATGTGAGGGGAAGAGGGTTTAAGGGATATAAGATAGGTATACACCTAAATTGCCCTTCTTATATATCCTTCGTTATGTTAAGTTTTCCAAAATAATCTAATTCGTTAATGTACTAAGGTACGACCTTATTCATGACCAAATCTCATTCTCCTTAACTATTTACATTATTCTTATTTAATTTATCTAATTAAATATCCTAAATAATGTTGACTAAAATTTGGGGTGTTACAGGCTCTCCTCAAATAATTTCGTCCTAGAAATCCAGTAAAGACTTTATAACAAGCATATCAAAAATGCAAACAATGCTAGTATATCCTACTAGCTATAAAGTCTATATACAACAAATGTAGAACATACCATCATAATAGCTCGAGATAAGTATCCCTAATCCTGTCTTTGTCTTTCAAGTACAATCTTTCTCATTGTCACTGTATTGGACTTTCACTGATCTGACTGTTTTGTTCCTTAACTTCTTATTATCTCTCACTACAACTCGAACTGGTTGTTTCACAAAAATCAGATACGGTTCTACTACGAAGTCTTCCAGTGCAGTTGGATCAATAGTAGTCTTCAAATCATATGCATACTTCCTAAGATGAGAAATATGAAACAGATTTCGGGCACCAGCCAAACTACTCGGTAACTCTACTCAGTACGTGTTTTTTCCAATCCTCTCTATAATATTGAACGGTCCTGCATATCTCGATGTCAGTTTCCCTAACTTTCCAAATCGTACCACACCCTTCATCGGTGATACCTTAACGAAAACACGAACTCCAATTGAGAATCTAAATCTTTACGCCATTTATCTGCGTATTTTTTCTGCCTAGACTAAGCTTCTCTCGTCCTACCTTGGATTAAGTCAATCTTCTCTATGGCTTCTCTTACCATATCTAGACCAAGGAACAATCTGTCTTCGGTCCCTACCCACCATGTTGCTGATTTACACGATCTTCCATACAAAGCTTCGAAAGGCCCCATTCCTATACTAGTCTAATAACTATTATTATAGAAAAACTCAATCAAGTGCAAATGGTCTTCCTTCGACCCACCAAAATCTAGCACGTAAGCTCTCAACAAATCTTCAAGTACCTTATTGACTCCCTCTGTCTACACATCCATATATGGATGATAAGCGGTACTCATCTTAAGCTTAATACCTAATACCTCATGTAGACTCTTCCAGAATTCACTAGTGAACGAAGCATCTCTATCACTGACTATACTAATAGGAATCCTAAGCAGTCTAACAATATTCTTTATAAACAACTTTGTCAATACAGGTACCATCCTAGACGACTTAACGGGAATGAAGTTTCCACTCTTGGTTAGTCTATCCACTCTGACCCAAATATTTTCATTTCCCCTATTTGACCTTGGCAACCCATCAATAAAATTCATGGATATTGAATCCCATTTCCAAACAAGTGTATCTAAAGGCTGAAGCAATCCAATTGGCTTCTGATGTTCGGCTTTCACTTGTTGGTAATTTGCGCATTGCTTCACCCATAAGCCAACATCCTACTTCATGCTTTCCCAGAAAAAACTTATCTTTATATCCTGATACTTCCTGGTTACCCCGGGATGAATCGTAAACTTTGATTGATGGTACTCCCTAAGAACTTCCCTCCTTAGGTTTCTAATATTCAGAACACATAACCGTCCCATCTTCCTTAACCATCCTTTCCAGTCAAGACTTTTAAATTATCGATCTCAGTTCCACATTCTAATCTTCTAATCTTTTCGGCTAACAATGGATCATCTCATTGCTTAGAAGCAATCCTTTCGATCAACATTGATTGAATTTCCAAGAAGGATAACATGGCTATACTTTGACTAGAACTAGCACTTGATCTTAACTGAACACTACAAGTAGTTTATGCCTCCAGATCCTTCCATTCTACCAACATAACTAACACTAGATTCTGATGTTTCCTGCTAAGTGCATCTGCAACTTTATTTCCTTTTTCTAGTGTATACTCAATACCAAAATCATAAGCTTCTAAAACCTCTAGCCACCTCTACAGTCTCATATTCAACTCTTTCTAAGAGAATAAATACCTCAAAGACTTATGATCCATAGACAACTTGAATCGTTCTCCTAAGAGGTAGTGCCTCCAAACTTTCAATGCAAAAGTCATCACTGCCAACTCTAAATCATGAGTCAGATATCTAACTTCATGTGGTTAGAGCTGCCGAGAAGCGTAGGCAATCACTTTACCCCTCTACATCAATACAACTCCTAATCATATTCAACATATATTCGTGTAGACCACAAAATCTTGATTCCCCTCTTGAACTACTAACATGGTTGCATTTGTCAACAAATGCTTCAACTCAAGGAGTGCTTTCTTACAATTATCAGACCAAATAAACTTCACATCCTTTCTAGTTAGCATAGTCAAAGGTGCTGCTATTCGTAAGAAATTCTTCATAAATCTCTGTTAATAGCCAGCCAATCCAAGAAAACTCCTCATCTCAGTCACCATCTCGGGTCTTTTCCAACTGTTAACAACTTCGATTTTCGCTGGATCGACTGACAACCGTTTCTCTGAAACTACATGACCAAGAAACATCACTTCCTTTTTCTAGAAATGACATTTCAAAAACTTCGCTTTAAGTCGATGTTGCCTCAACGTCTTAAGCACTATTCTAGGATGAATCTCATGATCTCTTTCATCCTTAGAATATATCAGAAAGTCATCAATGAATAACTATACGAACCAATCCAAGTGCTCTCGAAAATTCTGGTTCATCAAATCCACAAGAAAGATGGTGCAATAGTTAATCTGAATGGCATCACTAACCATTCGTATGAACCATATCTCGTTCGAAACGCCGTCAAAGGAATATTATCCTCCGCCACTCTTAATTGATGGAACCCTGTTGCCAAATCCAACTAGAAAATACTTTGGCTCCACCCAACTGATCAAATAAATCATCAATTCTCGGCAAAGAATATCTATTCTTTATCATTTTTCATCCAACTTACGATAATCGATGCACAATCTTAATGACCCATCCGGTTGCTTCACGAATACTGCGGCCGCTCTCCAAGGCGAACTTCTTGGTCTAATAAAACTCTTTCCTTTTAGGTCCACTAGCTGCACCTTTAACTCTTTCAACTCGGTAGGAGTTACCCTACTAGGTGGCCTACATACGGGTTCGGCTCTAGGTACAAGACCTTTTCGAAAATCGATAGCTCATTTCGGTGGTAGTCCTCTAATCGGCCTAAAAACATCTGCAAATTCCCTTGCACTAAAACCCAATTCACTTCGTCTTCCACTTAGCACCAATAAAGCATAGATTTCTAGACTCAAACTCTTAATTGAATATGCTATTCAGTTACTACTATCAAGCTGTCTCAATGATATTTTCCTATCATGGTAAAATATCCTAGCATCATATTTGCTCAACCAATTCATATCCAAAATAATCCCAAAACCCAAATAATTAAACACATACAAACTGTAGGCAAAAGTATAACCTAGTAACTCAAACTCCAAAAAATCACATCTCATCCGAGAGTTGTGTACCCTCCTATTGGATTAGCAATCCTTAAGGAAGTAACAAGGTATAATGGTTCTAAACATAACTTATCTACCAAACATTGAGATATAAATGAATGCGATGCACTGGTATCAAATAATACTATAACAACCCCCATTCTTAGGCCCAAACTAACTGTTATGGATGTGGCAGTCATCCATAGTTATTAATTTTCGATAACAAAATAAGACTATATTAATTATACCAATAGTCAGAAACACATGAATAAGAAAAAAATTCAACACATTTTAACAATTTTCATATCTCATTTCACAAATGATATTTCATATTCATTACATAATCCCATTCGCAAACCCACATTTAGAGAAATAATAATTATTATAAAATACTCCAAGAGCGACATATGAAGATGCCCCCTTGTTGATTAGAGTCATATACTAGGTAATTATACTTGCATCCAAATAGACAAATGTAAACAACACAGCGGACTAGAATAGAACTTCTACATTGCTAGATTGCCTCATGCACCTCTCTAGAAGCTTATTCATCCTACTTGGAAACCTGAAAAACCCTTACTCTCAATCTACCCAAAATAATTTTTAACACCCGAGAGTAAGGGGAAAAAATAAAATTCAAGTCAGACAAAAATTCTAGTGTGGATAATAACCTACCATCTCGAACCAATAAATATCTAGCGAGACCATGCCATTGCGTAAAACAGGTTTTACCCTCACTAGTATCTTTACCAAAGTACATTAACCACATATTGTGCACCTGCATCCACAATGGTTAAAACATAATAGTATATGACGATACGCAAGAATGCAATATACCCTAGATTTCTTATCCCATCTTATCTGACTATCTATCCAAATTTATAGTTTTTCTAGGGTCACTATGAACCTATTAGTTTTCATGGTCTGACTAATAACCTGTCTCAATTCTTAGAGAAAATCTGTCCAACTTTATAGTTTTCATAGGATCACTAAGAACCTATTAGTTTCTACTAATAATCTTCTAATCAAAGTTTTCATGGGCTTACTATGAACCTATTGGATTCTCCGATAACATCTCCCAAATCATAGTTTTCATGGGATCACTATAAACCTATTGATTTCTATCAATAACATTATCCGGACATAGTTTTATGGGATCACTATAATCCTATGGGACCCTTCCAATAAAATTTCTTATAACATCGTTTTTATGGGATGACTATTAACCTATTTGACACTTCCAATAGCATATCTAAATCAATAATCTTTTGATCTGTTCTGGGCATCCTTGACTTCTGATCTACCCGATCTCCTGGATGCAATACTACTCACTCAGGATTTAATTATGTTTATACTCATATGGGTCAACCTAGTTGGTTATTCTACTTCTTAATGCCCCCAAATGCATTTATGAGTCAATAATGATGTGAGTATAACAATAAAAATTATGCATAATAACTGATCAGTTAAACACAAGATCATATAACATTCATCATTTAATATGTCTAATTAATAATCTTTTTATGCCTCATAATTACTTAATCTTAAGTAATATCTTCTTTGGAAATTTCAACTCAAAGCTTGGGCTATTTCATGGTTAAAATCCTTGTAAACCAGTTTCATATACGATTAATCCTTTTATCCTTGAAAACTAATTTCATATATGATAAATCCCTTTTAAATCACATTCAAAACAAGGAAACACTTAGCCCTTTAAATAGTTTAAAATAGATCAACGTCGATGGCATTGATGATGTCGATATAAAAGCTTAAGGCTCCCCACCCTTAATAAAATAGAGTTTAACTCATGCATCATTAACCAATATCGACCTTCATCTGGGTCGAAGACAAAAACTAAAACCTTTTATAAGTTATATGGCTCATTGCCAAAGATATAGAGTCTTTGATCCTTTAAGACCTAGGCCTCATCGCCCCTCGTAAAACATAGTTCTAATTTATACAAAATAAGCCTCATAGAAATTCAAAAGATAAAGTGCAACGTCACAGCCAAGTCATCGATCTTAATGCTCATTGACCCCAATGACCTTCAACGACGTTATAAAACTTTTACACTTAAGTTACTTCGGATACCATACCACTTTTTATATAGAGTCGAAGACATAATAGCAGCGCCATTGTCTTGATTTAGAAAACCAACGAAGAGATGATATGTAGCATCACTTAAAGACACTCAAAATACATGCGAAGAGATGAATCTCGACGCTGCAATGCTGCCAATTCTAGAGTGTCGTCGATGTCCACCTCTACCCAGTTGGAATCACTTTTAACTATTTAAATAGTTACCATGTGCTTCACACTTCATCAACGTCGTCGATACTCATAGATGTGGCCATGTAACAGGCTCGATGACAATAGTAGCGGCGTGGTGGTGTCGTAATTACCAAGAAAACTGATTTATTACCAATAAAATTAATTACTTTTCACCAAATCTTGATTCTTTTCCAATTTCTATTGGATATTACATTACTTATCCTTCTTAAAAATCTGCCGCACATTAGTTTCTCGTTTCCAAAAGAATTTACTAATAACCTTAATTAATTAATAATTTATATGCTTAACTAACATATTAAATTCATAATAATTCAAAATCACTTGGGAAAATCCTAAAAATTCATAGAAATTAAGAAATATGATATTCTTTATCATAGAAAAATTTCAGGGCTAAAATCCATATTTAACTATTTTAAGTAATTAAACCGAAATTAAGTAATTCCCTCCTTAGGAAAGTCATAAAATAATATATATATATATATATATATATATATATATATATATAACTTGGAAAATTATGAAATTAAAAACCCATCTCCAAAATAATGTTTTATATGACATATTAGAAAATCAAAGCATTTGGAGATTAAAATCTTAGGTTTTACCCTCAAATCCAATTAAACAATTCCTTAAATTTCCAACAAATCATTATTCTATCCAAACAATAATAAGATCAACATGGCATATCATATCAACATAAAAGAAACAAAGACGCATAAGATTCAAATCAAACAAGCAAAATTGAGATGGTTTCATTATTATACTCTTAGATTTAGATGTTGGAGTGAGATTTGATTTGGTCTTAGTTCCCCTAAGCTTCTTCCCTTTTAATCCCCCTGATTTCGATCCCCTAGCTTCAATTATGGTCGCCTTGGAGTTTTTCTTTTTGATTGTTTAAGTTTGTGAAAATGCGAATGAAATGTGGGGGAGAGTGTTTTAAAGGTTCAAGGATGAATCTACCTATTTTTCCCTCCTTATATTTTCTATTTTATGTTTAGTTTTCCAAAACAATCTTATTAGTTTATTATGACACGACCTTATTAATTAACCCAATCTCATTTTCCTTAACCATTCACAATATTCTATTTAATCTATCCAATTAAATGTCTTGAATAATGTTAGACTAAAATTAGGGGTGTTACAGGCTCCCTTCTTTAAAGAATTTCGTCTTCGAAATTCAGCAAGGACTATATAACAAGCATATCAAACATGCAAACAATGCTAATATGTCCTACCAACTACAAAGTCTATATACAACAAATATAGAACATACCATTATGACAGCTTAGGATAAGTACTAGTCTAATTGACTAGGAATTATCTATATAAATCTAATATAGACATACCCTCAAAGCAAATCAGGATAAGTACCTCTAATCCTGTCCTCTGTCTCCCAAGTACTTCTCGTTGTCGCTCCATTGAACTTTCACCAACTTGACTGTCTTATTCCTTAATCTTTTCTCATCTTTAACTACAACCGAACTGATGTTTAACAAAAATCAAATTAGGATCTACCATTAAGTCATCCAACCCTATCGGAGGAATAGTAGTTTTTGGATCATGCACATACTTGCGAAAATGAGATACATGAAATACATTATGGAAACCTGGCAAACTGCTTGACAACTCTATTCTTTATGTGAGCCTTCCAATCCTCTCTATAATCTGGAATGGACCTATATATCTTGGGGCTAAATTCACCGACTTTCCAGATCGTATCACACCCTTCATAGGTGATACCATAATGAAAACCTTATCTCCAACTGAGAATTCAAGGTCCTTATGCCTCTTATCTGCGTAACTCTTCTGTTTGGACTGAGCTTCCTTCATTATTCCCCAGATTAACTCAATCTTCTCTAAAGTCTCTCTAACTAAATCTAGACCTAAGACTAATCTGTCTCCAGTGTCCAACGACCAGGCTGGTGATTTGCATGGCCTTCCATACAAAGCTTCAAATAACACCATTCTTATACTATTCTGGTAAATATTATTATAGGAAAACTCAACCAAATGTAGATGATCTTCCCAAGATCCACCAAAGTCTAATACACAAGCTCTCAATAAATCTTCGAGTACCTTATTGACTCTCTCTGTCTGCCCATCTGTCTGAGGGTGATATGCAGTACTCATGTTAAACTTGGTACCGTTACTTCCTGTAGACTCTTCTAGAATTCATTAGTGAACAATGCATCTTTGTCACTGACTATACTACTAGGAACTCCATGCATTCTAACTATGTTCTTTAGGAACAACTTAGCTAAAACAGGTATCGTTCTGGTTGACTTAACTAGAATGAAATGGACACTCTTTGTCAACGTGTTCACTATAACCCATATACTTTCATTACCTATATTTGACCTAGGCAACCTGTTTACAAAATTCATGGATATCGAATCCCATTTCCAAACTGGAATCTTTAAAGCCTGTAGTAACCCACTTGGTTTCTGATGTTCAGCTTTCACTTGTTGACAATTTGCACATTGTCAAACCCACAAGCCAACATCCCTCTTCATGCCTTCCCAATAGAAGCTCCTCTTCATATCCTGATACATCTTGGTTTCTCCAGGATGAATCGTAAACTTGGATCGATGACATTCTCCAAGAACTTCTTTCCTTAAGTTCTCCACAATCGGAACACACAACCATCCCTTCTTTCTTAGCTGCCCTCTCTGGTCAAAGCTAAAATCCTTTAAATTTTCAATCTCTATTCCAACATCAAGCCTTCTGTTCCTTTCTGTTAATACTGGATCCTTCTTCTACTTAGAAGCAATTCTCTCAATTGATACTGGTCGAACTTCTAAACAAGATAGTCTGGCGAAACTCTGACTAGAACCCGCAGTTGATCTTAACTGCGCACCGCAACTGGCTAAGGCTTCCAAATATTTCCACTCCGCCAACATAGCTAACACCACATTCTGATGTTTCCTGCTAAGAGCATCTACCACATTATTACCTTTTCCTAGTGTATATTCTATACCAAAATCATATGCAGCCAAAAACTCCAACCACCTCTGTTGTCTCATATTCAACTCCTTCTGAGAGAATAAATATCGTAAAGACTTATGATCGGTATATAACTCAAATTTCTCCCCTAAGAGATAATGTCTCCAAATATTCAATGGGAAGATCACAGCTACCAACTCCAAATCATGAGTTGGATACCTAACTTCATGTGGTCTAAGCTACCTAGATGTGTAGGCAATGACTTTACCACTTTGCATCAATACCGCTCCTAATCCAATTCCACATGCATCAGTATACACCACCAATCCTTGGTTTCCGTTAGGAACTACTAACATGAGTGCATTGGTCAAAAAATGCTTGAACCTAAGGAATGCCTCTTCACATTTGTCGGACCAAACAAACTTCACCTCCTTCTTGGTAAGCATAGTTAAGGGTGCTGCTATCCGTGAGAAATCCTTAATGAATCTCCCATAGTAGCCAGCAAGTCCAAGAAAACTCCTGACCTCAGTCACCATATTTGGTCTCTTTTAGTTATTCACAGCTTCGATGTTATCCGGATCGACTGCAATCCTTTCTCTGAAACCACGTGACCAAGAAACTTTACCTCTTTCTTCTAGAAATGACACGGTAAACTTCACCTTTAGCTGATTCTGCCTCAGCATCTCAAGCACCACTCTAAGTTAAACTTCATGCTCTCTCTCATCCTTAGAGTATACTAGAATGTCATCGATAAATACTAGCACAAACCTATCCAAGTACTCTTTGGAAACTCGATTCATCAAAACTACGAAGAAAGCAGGTGAATTTGTCAATCCAAATGGCATCACTAACCACTCATATGAACCATACCTAGTTTGAAATGTCGTCAAAGGAATACTGTCCTTCGCCATTCTCAACAGATGGAAACCTGTCGCCAAATCCAACTGGGAAAACACTCTGGCTCCACTCAACTGATCAAACAGATCGTCTATTCTTGGAAAAGGATACTTATTCTTAATTGTCCTTTCGTTTAACTTACAATAGTCAATACACATCCTTAACGACCCATTTGGTTTCTTTACGAACACCGCGGCCGCTCTCCAAGGCGAACTGCTTGGTCTAATAAAATTCCTTCCTTCTAGATCCACTAGCTGCACCTTCAATTCCTTCATCTCAGTTGGTGTCATCCTGCTAAATGGTCTACTTATAGGTTCAGCTCCTGGCACAAGATCTATTCTAAACTCAACAACTCTTTTCGGGGGTAGTCCAATGACTGGCTCTGTGGCGCCCCACCTCTATGCTCATAATAACAAAGAGTATTAAAAGAAATACTGTCTATTATTACGAAGAATAAGGCTGGATAGGAGCGACCATCCGTAATTGGCCTTACACTACTATTGGTTATCTCGATAGAAGTAGTATATACTTTTTATTTTTCATCTATTATTTATTTACTCCCATCGACACACCCTATACTAGTATAAAACGAACTACGACGGTTCATAATAGTTTAGGACATTAGATATAACAATAACACAGATAATATAAATGCGGAACACAGATAAAAACAAAAGTCTCATATATATATAACTGATGTCAGTTAATACATAGTTGACACAATACATATGATACAACTACAACTGTCGACTCTAGAAGTTATATATACAAGTACATTATCGACTAATATACATGAATACATATCGTTCTATACAATGACACGACTACTACAAAATGACACTGACAACTTCAGAAGATGCGAAAAGTCTTCAAATCCTGAACAGCAACACAAAGAAGGAAATCTACAACCTGAAATAACTCGGGTCTGACCCGAGTATTACATTCAAAAGAAAATAATACACGGGTCAGTCTAATTCAAACTCAGTATTAGTGCATAGCCGCAATAATAATCAGATAGTCAATAGACGACAGTCACAGAAATCACGTATATCCAACTCTCGATATGAGAATTGGATAACGGCGTATATAACACTAAACAGTGTAAATCATCAAATCAAAAATCTCAAAATGATCAAACACATCAAATTTCTGTGTGGCTGCAGCACACGCACGCGTGCACTGCCTCGCCACACAGTACGTGAAATCATCACGACGTTGAAAACTAACAGCAATCAAAATGGTAGAAGTCAACATAAATAAACTTACAGGGTCAAACCCGGGTCTTTGAGACCGGATTCAAATCACGAACCAACAAAGGAAAAATCAACTAACTCAAGCGAAAAGGAAGCGGTGAACAAGTTCACGCTTCAGATCAAAACTGTGATATCGAACAAGCCATGACAGCAGTCAATACCCAAATTTCTCAAATTCAACATGACAATCAAGAGCCCAGATAAGGTAATCCAACTGTAGCATAGCAACAAAAAGAAAATTGCATATACGACTAAGCAGTATACAGTATTAAAACTGAAATTTCCAAAGTGAAGCAAGAACTAATGTTCATGAACATGAGGGCAACATATATGATCAAGTGAAGTCTAACCATCAAGTTCCAGTTTATCCAAGTTCAAAGTGCAGATATGATAATTTGAATGCAATAGTGGGATAGACCAAAATGCAGACCAAAGTCAAGGCAAGAGTATCAAACTACCAAGAAGAGAACAGAGCAATGAAGACTACAAGGAAAAACATCACTGCTTCTTATATAGGACAGGCCTGACCACACATGCAAATAGAAGCAAAGCCCAATTACATTAATGAACTGATATGCAGTGCACCCTGTATATACAAATTCTAACTTGAAGTACGCTACACCAGCAAGCATTCGAACAAGGTCAGGTTTAAAATGACCATGTCCAAAACAAATTCGACCAACAAAGCAAAATGTACAAATGCTACAAGATGTATCAGACTACACACTTACATGGGGCCACGGTATGCTACAGAGAAAATGAAACTATGGTTTCAATTCAAAGGAGCCAAGCCTTAAAATTGTTACCTCAAGCAAAGTCAAAAGTCACAAATAATTTACATTTCAAAAATCAGAGTTAAGCCAGAAGCCCAACCCAGTCAAGTTGCAGTTATTGAAATCAATGCTACAGGAGATAAAAATCACTATGACCTAAATCAGCAAAGCATAAGCAATAGACAGTGATCATGTTAAAGTCGAAGTCAACCAAAATAAGTTCGAACAATTCAAGTAACTAAAGCCGACAAGAATCGAAATCGTGGTGGTCACGAACGAACATAAAACTGTCAAACCCAAAACGAACAGCTCAAAGCAATCGAGCACAACAAATTAACTTCAATGGCCAAACATATCATAACAACATCGAATGACTCAGAATAAATCAGGTCAGAGCCACGATGATCAAAGAAAACGAACAGAGCCGTGTGTACAAAGAAATCACAAGATATTCGAATTGACAAAGTCGAAAATCGTCACAGGCATCTAAACAAAAACAAATGACCGAAGTAGCACAGGTCAATGTAAAGTATACCAAGTCAAAAACAACGAAAGTTCAATATACAGAAGACTCAAGTCGAAAGCCCCAAGTAAAACAAACATATAATGGCCGAAGCCAACACACCAGCTGTAGCAAAGCCGATGTCAACATAGTGGAGTCGAAGACTATATTTTTTTTCTTTTTAAACCAAAGTAACTTTAAAACTGTCAGGGAAGCAATGAAGATCACCTAGGAATTGCAATCCCCAAATCAATGTCGTTTTAAATAAATGACAGTTTCGAACAAGTGATAAACAAATTCAATCAATAGCCGAGATAAACAATCACAAAAACATATGAATTCGAGCAAAATCTCAGTCAGGATGGACGAAATCAATAAAACACGAATTGAACCAAGACAGATAAAAATCATCAACAACGAAACACAATTAAACTATTGAAGCACTATACCAAGCCCGAATTAGATGTGAGTAAGTAATTTACTCACTTTTTTTTTGAAGAGTGCGAATTCGATGTCTTCAAATTTGCGAATACCCTAGCTGCAGAAGATTGAACGAGCGTAGACTCCAAGTACAACCGAAGTCGAACTCGATCGACTTGATGCAACCGCCAGCTGATAGAAGCATCGATCGCCACAGCAAGGTCGAGGTCATCGATGGAATGAGTCATAAAAGTTGGCGTCTTCAGTTTTGAAGAAGCCCTAGCTTCGAAAGAGGGACGAACGAGAGACGGAGCCACCATTTTTTTTTCTTTTAATCGTTTGTTTTCTAGGTTTAGCGAAATTGAATGGGGGAAAAAGAACGAGTACTGCCTTATTAAATTATCACAGCACCCCACAACTTGGGCCAGGATTCAAAGCCCACAAACCCCTAATGAATTGTAGAAGAATTTACAACCGATTAAAACATTTAACAACAATTAACCAACAGATTAATCGTTTACTGACAAAATTAATTAATGCGAAACCTTGGGTTGTTACAGACTCCCCTCCTTATAAAAATTGCGTCCCCGCAATTTTCATAAGTAAAGTCGTCTATAACCATTATTCTTCTAACATAAACTGGTTATGCTAGAAAATAAGAATTGAGAACACAAATATCAAAGAAATCTTTCAATTTCGTAAAAGAAGTTCACAAATTCTCAACAAAATCTAATTATCAATAGATAATCAGAAAACAACAAAACTGAATAAATGTAATCATCAGCGATAATCAATTGTCAACAAGATAGTTAAAATACAAAGAATCATAAAGCAACAATGTCTAATCATCGATACGATAATTAGAGAACAACAAAATATAATTATCGACAAGGATAATTAGGAACACAAATCACAAATCGCAACTGCAAATATCTAGTTATTCAATAACTAACTAGGAAACACAAATTTCAAAATCAGTAAACTCTGACTATTAACAGAAATAGATAGAAAACGGCGATTTAATAAAATCAGCCTATTCTAGAATCAATTGGAGACTAGAAAATTTCATATCAATAAAATCAGGAAACATCAATTATCTAATTATCTCAAACGATAATCAGAAAACAAATCAGCACATATCTAATTACCACAACCAGTAATTTAAAATTTCAAATCAACAAATATTCAATTATCAAAAGCTATAATCAAATTTCAAATTCAACAAATATTTGATTATCTCAAGCGATAATCAAATTCCAAATTCAATAAATATTTGATTATCTCAAGCGATAATCAAATTTCAAATTCAACAAATATTTGATTATCTCAAGCGATAATCAAATTCCAAATTCAATAAATATTTGATTATCTCAAGCGATAATCAAATTTCAAATTCAACAAATATTTGATTATCTCAAGCGATAATCAAATTCCAAATTCAATAAATATTTGATTATCTCAAGCGATAATCAAATTTCAAATTCAACAAATATTTGATTATCTCAAGCGATAATCAAATTCCAAATTCAATAAATATTTGATTATCTCAAGCGATAATCAAATTTCAAATTCAACAAATATTTGATTATCTCAAGCGATAATCAAATTTCAAATTCAATAAATATTTGATTATCTCAAGCGATAATCAAACTTCAAATCAACCAATATTTAGTTATCTAAAGCGATAATTAAATTTCAAATCAGCAAATATTTAATTATCTCAAGCGATAATTAAATCTAAAATCAACAAATATTTAATTATCAAAAGCGATAATTAAATCTCAATCAACAAATATTTAATTATCTCAAGCGATAATTAAATCTAAAATCAACAAATATTTAATTATCTCAAGCGATAATTAAATCTAAAATCAACAAATATTTAATTATCTCAAGCGATAATTAAATCTAAAATCAACAAATATTTAATTATCAAAAGCGATAATTAAATCTCAATCAACAAATATTTAATTATCTCAAGCGATAATTAAATCTAAAATCAATAAATATTTAATTATCTCAAGCGATAATTAAATCTAAAATCAACAAATATTTAATTATCTCAAGCGATAATTAAATCTAAAATCAACAAATATTTAATTATCTCAAGCGATAATTAAATCTCAAATCACAAATATTTAATTATCTAAAGTGATAATTAAATCTCAAATCAACAAATATTTAATTATCTCAAGCGATAATTAAATCTAAAATCAACAAATATTTAATTATCAAAAGCGATAATTAAATCTCAATCAACAAATATTTAATTATCTCAAGCGATAATTAAATCTAAAATCAACAAATATTTAATTATCTCAAGCGATAATTAAATCTAAAATCAACAAATATTTAATTATCTCAAGCGATAATTAAATATAAAATCAACAAATATTTAATTATCTCAAGCGATAATTAAATCTCAAATCACAAATATTTAATTATCTAAAGTGATAATTAAATCTCAAATCAACAAATATTTAATTATCAAAAATGATAATTAAAAGCAACAAATATCCGATTATCGAAAACGATAATCAGAACTCATATCAACAAATATCTAATTATCACAAGCGATAATTAGAAACAACAAATATCCGATTATCAAAAACGATAATCAGAACTCATATCAACAAATATCTAATTATCACAAGCGATAATTAGAAACAACAAATATCCGATTATCAAAAACGATAATCAGAACTCATATCAACAAATATCTAATTATCACAAGCGATAATTAGAAACAACAAATATCCGATTATCAAAAACGATAATCAGAACTCATATCAACAAATATCTAATTATCACAAGCGATAATTAGAAACAACAAATATCCGATTATCAAAAACGATAATCAGAACTCATATCAACAAATATCCAATTACCTGCAGATAATTGGAAACAACAAATATCTAGAAATCAATTAAGAAGACTAGAAAATCAACATAAAAGCTTGGATCGATCCCATCAGATGGCGAGTTTTTAATTCGCCGCACGTGCATCAACAAATGGCCGAAGCCTACCAAGTACTCAACATAATTTTGGCGCCCAACAAATGACCCGAAGGTCCGCAGAGTGACCCGAAGGTCTAGTACTAGTATCTGACCCGAAGGTCCAACAAATGACCCGAAGGTCCTCATAGTGGCTCGAAAGCACATGAAAGCATCAAAATATTTCAATTAACGAGTCCGGAATTAACCAAAATAGCAAATGCACATGTCCCATAACCACGAGTTTTACTAAATTGCTTAATTCTCTTCATCGTTTACTTGAAAGTGTGAAATCATCAAAATCATCAAAACAACAGATATTCAATTAACGAGTCCGGAATTAACCGAAATAGTAAAAGTGTGGTTCCATACTCCTCACTTTTGCTAAATCGTTTAAATCACTTCATCGTTTCCTTGAAAGTGCAAAATTGTGTATTTTGTAAAAATACACTTTACATTCTCAAACGGACAAGTCCGGAATTAAGCGAATCAGTAAAAGAAAGGGGTCATAGTCCTCGATTTTGCTGAAACGTTTAAATCGCTTTCTCATTCTTTTGAAATCGCAAACTGTAAAATTTTTGAAAACAATTTTATTTATTTTGTAAAAATAACAATTCACATTCTCAACTGAACAAGTCCGGAGTTAAGCGAAACAGTAAAAGAAAGGGGTCATAATCCTCGATTTTGCTGAATCGTTTAAGTCGCTTTCTCATTCTTTTGAAAACGCAAACTGCTAAAATTTTATAAAATAATTTTCATTTTAAAACGATCTTCCAATCACGTGATTAAAGCAGCAAATCAGTAACAATTTCGATAAGGAAATTGTACTTCTCAAAATACCGTAAAAACGGTCACAAATCAGCATTGCGGAATATCCGCTTGAAAATCCACTTTTAAAAATTTGACGGTTTCTGAAGCCAAAGCGACAGTAAATTTAAAACGTCAAAATCACATCAAAACAATTTACCGCAAAATGCAATATCAGTGAATTTTCATTCATCAAAAATACCACAAAACACCGTGCTTCAAAAATTTAGCATTGGTGTAAAAATCCCGTTATAAAAACAACGGCAACAAAATACGTTTCATAACCAAGCATCGGTTCGACGTAAAATAAATGCAGTGACGTGCAATTCAAATTTTTGCACGTACTACAAAATGAACAAAGAAATTATTCGAATATATCTTCAATGAAGACAAATCAAAACAGCAAAATCTAATCAATAGATGATTAGTACAAAAGAAAACCGGCGGAAATTTCAACAAAAATCACATAACTGTAATTTCTTCGAATCCTCAATTCGGATTCAAAATTCTCAAAGAAACAAAATAATTACAGCTATGTAAACCACAAATAAAATTCATATCAATTTCGTATTTCGATTTTTAAATCAAGAAGATTATCAGTTGTACTCAGCGAAGACAGTTTCACTGTTTCCGCTGCGCACTCTGATAAATAGAACACAAATCAATCAAATCATCGGAATACAATTTCATCAAAACAACAAAACACAATTCCACTTTTATTTTTAAATAAAGATATTTAAAAATTTCATCAAAATTTCAAAACTTTAGTTTTGACTCAAATCACAGATAAAACATCGACCAATAGTTGTAACATATGTTCCATCCAAGTTATGTTTTATATTATGTCCATAAACCCCAAGCTCTGATACCAACTGTGGCGCCCCACCTCTATGCTCATAATAACAAAGAGTATTAAAAGAAATACTGTCTATTATTACGAAGAATAAGGCTGGATAGGAGCGACCATCCGTAATTGGCCTTACACTACTATTGGTTATCTCGATAGAAGTAGTATATACTTTTTATTTTTCATCTATTATTTATTTACTCCCATCGACACACCCTATACTAGTATAAAACGAACTACGACGGTTCATAATAGTTTAGGACATTAGATATAACAATAACACAGATAATATAAATGCGGAACATAGATAAAAACAAAAGTCTCATATATATATAACTGATGTCAGTTAATACATAGTTGACACAATACATATGATACAACTACAACTGTCGACTCTAGAAGTTATATATACAAGTACATTATCGACTAATATACATGAATACATATCGTTCTATACAATGACACGACTACTACAAAATGACACTGACAACTTCAGAAGATGCGAAAAGTCTTCAAATCCTGAACAGCAACACAAAGAAGGAAATCTACAACCTGAAATAACTCGGGTCTGACCCGAGTATTACATTCAAAAGAAAATAATACATGGGTCAGTCTAATTCAAACTCAGTATTAGTGCATAGCCGCAATAATAATCAGATAGTCAATAGACGACAGTCACAGAAATCACGTATATCCAACTCTCGATATGAGAATTGGATAACGGCGTATATAACACTAAACAGTGTAAATCATCAAATCAAAAATCTCAAAATGATCAAACACATCAAATTTCTGTGTGGCTGCAGCACACGCACGCGTGCACTACCTCGCCACACAGTACGTGAAATCATCACGACGGTGAAAACTAACAGCAATCAAAATGGTAGAAGTCAACATAAATAAACTTACAGGGTCAAACCCGGGTCTTTGAGACCGGATTCAAATCACGAACCAACAAAGGCAAAATCAACTAACTCAAGCGAAAAGGAAGCGGTGAACAAGTTCACGCTTCAGATCAAAACTGTGATATCGAACAAGCCATGACAACAGTCAATACCAAAATTTCTCAAATTCAACATGACAATCAAGAGCCCAGATAAGGTAATCCAACTGTAGCATAGCAACAAAAAGAAAACTGCATATACGACTAAACAATATACAGTATTAAAACTGTAATTTCCAAAGTGAAGCAAGAACTAATGTTCATGAACATGAGGGCAACATATATGATCAAGTGAAGTCTAACCATCAAGTTCCAGTTTATCCAAGTTCAAAGTGCAGATATGATAATTTGAATGCAATAGTGGGATAGACCAAAATGCAGACCAAAGTCAAGGCAAGAGTATCAAACTACCAAGAAGAGAACAGAGCAATGAAGACTACAAGGAAAAACATCACTGCTTCTTATATAGGACAGGCCTGACCACACATGCAAATAGAAGCAAAGCCCAATTACATTAATGAACTGATATGCAGTGCACCCTGTATATACAAATTCTAACTTGAAGTACGCTACACCAGCAAGTATTCGAACAAGGTCAGGTTTAAAATGACCATGTCCAAAACAAATTCGACCAACAAAGCAAAAGGTACAAATGCTACAAGATGTATCAGACTACACACTTACATGGGGCCACAGTATGCTACAGAGAAAATGAAACTATGGTTTCAATTCAAAGGAGCCAAGCCTTAAAATTGTTACCTCAAGCAAAGTCAAAAGTCACAAATAATTTACATTTCAAAAATCAGAGTTAAGCCAGAAGCCCAACCCAGTCAAGTTGCAGTTATTGAAATCAATGCTACAGGAGATAAAAATCACTATGACCTAAATCAGCAAAGCATAAGCAATAGACAGTGATCATGTTAAAGTCGAAGTCAACCAAAATAAGTTCGAACAATTCAAGTAACTAAAGCCGACAAGAATTGAAATCGTGGTGGTCACGAACGAACATAAAACTGTCAAACCCAAAACGAACAGCTCAAAGCAATCGAGCACAACAAATTAACTTCAATGGCCAAACATATCATAACAACATCGAATGACTCAGAATAAATCAGGTCAGAGCCACGATGATCAAAGAAAACGAACAGAGCCGTGTGTACAAAGAAATCACAAGATATTCGAATTGACAAAGTCGAAAATCGTCACAGGCATCTAAACAAAAACAAATGACCGAAGTAGCACAGGTCAATGTAAAGTATACCAAGTCAAAAACAACGAAAGTTCAATATACAGAAGACTCAAGTCGAAAGCCCCAAGTAAAACAAACATATAATGGCCGAAGCCAACACACCAGCTGTAGCAAAGCCGATGTCAACATAGTGGAGTCGAAGACTATATTTTTTTTCTTTTTAAACAAAAGTACCTTTAAAACTGTCAGGGAAGCAATGAAGATCACCTAGGAATTGCAATCCCCAAATCAATGTCGTTTTAAATAAATGACAGTTTCGAACAAGTGATAAACAGATTCAATCAATAGCCGAGATAAACAATCACAAAAACATATGAATTCGAGCAAAATCTCAGTCAGGATGGACGAAACCAATAAAACACGAATTGAACCAAGACAGATAAAAATCATCAACAACGAAACACAATTAAACTATCGAAGCACTATACCAAGCCCGAATTAGATGTGAGTAAGTAATTTACTCACTTTTTTTTGAAGAGTGCGAATTCGATGTCTTCAAATTTGCGAATACCCTAGCTGCAGAAGATTAAACTATCGAAGCACTATACCAAGCCCGAATTAGATGTGAGTAAGTAATTTACTCACTTTTTTTTTGAAGAGTGCGAATTCGATGTCTTCAAATTTGCGAATACCCTAGCTGCAGAAGATTGAACGAGCGCAGACTCCAAGTACAACCGAAGTCGAACTCGATCGACTTGATGCAACCGCCAGCTGATAGAAGCGTCGATCGCCACAGCAAGGTCGAGGTCATCGATGGAATGAGTCATAAAAGTTGGCGTCTTCAGTTTTGAAGAAGCCCTAGCTTCGAAAGAGGGACGAACGAGATACGGAGCCACCATTTTTTTTTCTTTTAATCGTTTGTTTTCTAGGGTTAGCGAAATTGAATGGGGGAAAAAGAATGAGTACTGCCTTATTAAATTATCACAACACCCCACAACTTGGGCCAGGATTCAAAGCCCACAAACCCCTAATGAATTGTAGAAGAATTTACAACCGATTAAAACATTTAACAACAATTAACCAACAGATTAATCGTTTACTGACAAAATTAATTAATGCGAAACCTTGGGTTGTTACAGGCTCAAAGACATTTGCAAACTCTCTTGCTACCTGAACCTGACTTAATTCATTTCCTACCTCCATGGCATTAAGCATAGCACTAGCACTCCAGTCAGTATTCTCTACTGAGAATATCACTCGGTTATGACTATCAGGGTGTCTCAGTGATATTTCTCTATCCTGGCAAAATATTCTAGCATCATACCTACTCAACCAATCCATACCAAAATGATTCCGAAATCTACGAAATCAATAACATACAAACTGTATGCAAACTTATGACCTAACAAGTCAAGTTCTAACTGGTCACATCTTAACCCTAGAGTTGCATATCCTCTTATTGGATTTGCAACCCTTAAGGAAGTAACAAGGTAGGTGGGTTCTAGACTTAATTTATTGACCAAACACTGAGATATAAATGAATGTGATGCACCGATATCAAAAAGTACTCTAACTGAAATACTCTGAATCAAAAGCATACCTTCCATCACAGTATTTCCCTTATCTGCTGCAGTAGGCCTAGCTGGTCCTATAACAAAAACTTTTCCTTTGTCCTCCCTAACTGGTTCTGGACACTGATTCTCGTAATGCCCAACTTGATCATAGTTGAAGCATTTCACATTCTTCTTAACTACAGCTTTCTTCCCATTTCTTGACTGACATTCATTAGCAAAGTGATCCTTCTTGTCACACTTATAACAAACTACCTCAGCCTTTGACTTCTTGGCAGTATCTCCCTTCCAGGTTCCTTTTTTCTTAAAGAACTTCCTCTTCTTCCCCTTAGAACTCTGAGTTTCAACCGACTTCTCTTTAAATAAATCAATAAGTAATTCCTCATGGCGAATAGCCATCTTCACCACTAAATTACAAGGATCACGGACTTGTGTCATGGTCATTCTAGTAAGCTCGGGACTTAGTCCCCGAATGAACTTCTCATTCCTTTTTATGTCAGTATCTATAATAGCATATCCATATCTAGAGAGTTCTTCAAATTTAGTAGCATACTCAACTACTGACATCTCTCCTTGTACTAAATCCATAAATTTCCTCATCAGCTCAGACTTAGCAAGAACTTTTGCTCAAATCTCGGTTTAAAATCATTCCAAGTTAACTGCTCTTCCGACACTCCGATAGCGACACTATTCCAACAATGCAGTGCTGACCCCTACAACTGTCTAGAGGACAACATCCTCTTTTGTCCATCATTTTGGCCTAAATTAGTAAATATACGCTCACAATGCAACACCCAATTCTGAACCTCTATGGCACTCTCCGTTCCCAAGAATGGCTTCCTACCCAAACTGGTGTAATCTCTACTCAGCAAAGCAATATTCCCAACTGGAGCCACATGATTAGCTTCTTCGGCATTTCCAGAAACTCCAACAGCAGCTCCAGCTTGCACCAACCAACAAAGAACTAATACATCGCCCCCATATCTACTAATGGATTTCCAGCACCCACATTGGCTTCTGCACTTTGGTTACTAGCATTAGCCGGTCGACCCAGGTTTCTCCTGGTAGCGGGTCGAGATTTTCAATTAGTTATGGTGCTTCCTCCACCGAGATTTCCTCTTCCATTTCCTGCTTCCATATCTCCTTTCTCGTAAATCTGCATACGAGCTTTAGTAAGATACAAAAGAACGGTCTAAGGAAATGGGGGATACATACTTATAAATATAACTATATATAGAAAATACAAATACATTACTATAGCGTTAACCCAAACCCCAATCTTATTATCTGATTCATTGGATTATATTTGGAAAATCTTTTAGGTTTAATTTTCTTCTAAATTTTCATAAATATATGCTTCAATACAAACTTGTAACATCCCCCAATTTGGAGGTCCAAAACTAATGGCTATGGATGTTGCAGTCATCCATAGTTATTAATCAACGGTGACCAAACATGGCGATATTAGATACATTGATACACAGAAACACAAGAATATGGAAAATTTTAAATAGCAAAACAAATTCCACATTCCATTTAAAAATATTCCAAATTGATTACATAATCCCAATTCATAGACCACGTTCAGATAACCTATAAATATTACAAAATACGCCAAGAGCGGCATATGAAGCTGCCCCCTTGGTAGACCAGAGTATATAGATAGGCAAGAAAACAATTTTCCTTTACAAACAAACACACAACATAAATAAAAGAACTCTAATAACAATGTGCCTCCCGAACGTCCTCGGAAGCTTTATTGGTCTAAAAGAACACCTGGAAACCTTAACTCTCAATCAAATCAAAATCAATTGAGTACCTGAGAGTTTAAGGGGAAACCAAAAACTTCAAGTCAAACATAAAGCCTGGTATGAATAACAATTTACCATCTTAAACCATTTAGATATCTAGTGAGACCATGTCGCTTAGCGGAATGGGTTTCCTCTCACTAATATCATAAAACATTTATAAAATCATATACTGTGCTCCTGCATCCACAATGGTTAAAACATAGTATTTCAAAACATTATGATGTTATGCAAAATAAATAAATCAATTCTGGATTACCCATCCCCATTCATTCCGACTAACTGTCTTAATTATAGTTTCTAGGTTTACTATTAACCTGTTAAATGTTAAGGACTATCTGTCCAATTACTTAGTTTTCATGGGATCACTAAGAACCTATTGGTAACTCCAATATCTTATTTCTTATCCTAGTTTTCATGGGCTAACTAGGAACCTATTGGCTAACTGCTAATATTTTAATCCTTATACAGATTTCATGGCCTAACTACAAACCTATTGGCCCCTACCAGTATCAAATCATAGTTTTCATGGGCTAACTATGAACCTATTGGCCTCTGCCAATATCATACAGTTTTCATGGGCTTACTATAAACCTATTGGCCTCTTCCAATATCTTTAATTAAAGTTTTAACATTTGTTAAGTTATATACACTATTGTTCAACCCAACTGGTTATTCTGCCTTTTCCCTAAAATACAGTTATGGATTAATAACATAGTGAATAACATTTCAAAATCTTTATTTATGCCATGGTTTTACTTTAACTTGAGATTGGGTTCATGTTTTGAAACCATAAAAACATCTCTTTTGAAACCTCTGGATAGCCTCCTTCGAAAGCAAAAACCTCTTTTCAAAACATTGTATACATATCTTTCGAAGCCATTAATAAACATTCTCTTTTGAAACCTATTATACCTTTCGATGGTATCAAATCATCTTTTCAAAATATAGAGCTTCGAAACAAATGAAAGTACCCTTTTCGAAAGTATTCGATTTACCCCTTAAAAACACAATTTGGGTCAAAATGTTTATATACGAAAGTATCTCTTTCAAAACCAACAAAAATCGGTTTTGGGGAAAAATTGATGGTGTCAGAACCATCTTAGTCGAAAGTAAAACATTTAAAACAAAATTTTTGAAGGACAGAGTCGAAACCCCTTTCGACTCTATCACCTTCGAAACCCCCAACCCCCTCGAAAGCATTTAGGAAAAAGGCGTAGGTTAAAACAGAAGTAACCCCTTCGACCACATAGATGACTTCAATGTAGTTGAAAGGGAAATTATCGGCTTGGTTTCGACTGTGATGAAACCTACCCTTTCGAAAGCAATTATTTAAAGGAAAAATGTACTCCTTCAAAAGCAAATACTTTTAACAAAACATGACAACCTCCTTCAAAAGCTAAGTAAAAGTCCTTTTGAAACATAGGTTTCAATTGAGACGAAAGCTTTAAGTAAAACTAGGCAAGAATTTTAACTTATGAAAACATAGCAGGGTTTCGACTCTATAAGAAGCTACCTTTTCGACACCAAGGCTTCCGCCTTCCTACCAATCCACTACATACCATCTAAGTGATATCTTGTGTATTGGTTTCGACTATGATGGTCCCGACTATGATGGTCCCGACTATGTTGGTTTTGATTGAGATGAGGCGGAATCAAAGGAGTCGAAAGGTACTTACTAACAGTGGCGGAACACCTTTTTCTGGTTTAAAGGCTGAATTATAGCAACTTTTAGTAATTACTTTCTAACAACTTGCCTATTTGTAAGCTAGTGGTTAGTTGTTATAAAAACTTTTTAAATACTTTACCTTTATAACTGTCACATTAGTACAAAATTAAAACCATAAAAATGCAATGTTTTAGCCCCTTCCATATACTAAAACAAGTTATTTCAAAGAAATCCCTCTTTTCAAATAATTTATTTTCCTTAGTAAATCAATTAGGAAAAATCCCCAAAAATCACAGAAATTCAATTTCATCATGTAATCAAAAATATTAAAATTTTAGACCCAATTTTTTCCTGAAATTTCATGAAATAAATTTTAAACCCAATTATATCATATTTTTCATTAAAAATTCATAATAAAATTTCCATAGCTTGAAAAATTCTGAAAATTAAAATCCATCTCCAAAATCATGTTTTACTTAACATAAAAATTTTCCATGAAAATTTGAAATCATATATTCTCGGTTTTATACTAAAACGGTACAAATTCATGTGGTTATGAATTAAAACAAATTATCATAATATAACTCAAGCATACCATCATCCATTTTATAACAAAAAAAATTTCAATCATAAATCCGAAACCATATAATCATAGAATAAAATAGAGATGGTAGAAGATTATTATTCACCATAGAGTTGATAAGGATATTGAGATTTGTTGTAGCTTAATCCTTCCTAGATTGATTTCCTCTTTTCATTCCTTGTTAATGGCCGACTTTAGTTTAGGTTTTAGGTTTATATATGTGATCGTGAGAAAATGAAACGTGAATGGACAAAAATGTGGAGTGTATAGCCATGTATAATAAATTGGCTAATTTACTAATATGCCCATGTGTAGTTTAATTAAACAATAAACCATTTTAAAGCCCATTTACTTTATTAATAAGCACGACCCTATTATGTAGTTTAATCAAATCTCAATCTCCTTACCATCATTATTCTATTTAATTTATCTAATTAAATCTTATGAATAATGTTATCAAAAATTAGGGATGTTATATGTCTCGAGCTTCATATCAAGCCAAAAAAACTAATAATCCCATAGCATGCTATGAGTTAGAAAATAATCAAGTAAAACTTGTGTTACAATGGGTGGATGGATTAAGATTTCCCAATAGGTTTTCTTCTAATATTTGTAGATATGTCGGCTTTAAAAAAAATAAACCAAGTGCAATGAAAAGTCACGATTGCCACGTGATGATGGAAATTTGTTTCTCGTCATTTTCAAAAAACTATTACCTGGAAAAGTTTGGACGGTTATAATGGAACATAGTTAGTTTTATAAAAAACTTTGTTCAACTGCGTTAAAAGTTGAAGGTCTACATAAACTGAAGTGGATATTCTTATACTGCTCTCCAAATTGGAGAAAATATTTCCTCCAGGTTTCTTTGATGTAATAGAGCATTTACCTATTCATCTTTCATCTAAAGCATGTCTTTGAGGTCATGTACAATATGGATGGACATATCCATTTGAGTTGTAACAATATTGAGTATGCTATATATTAATTTAATCACATAAGTAAATTTTAATTTGAAATAATTTTTTTAATAGGTACTTAAATCATCTGAAGAAAAATGTTAGAAAAAAAGCATGAGTTGAAGGTTCGATTTGCGAATCATGTATCAAAGAAGAAGCTTCATTCTTTTTCTCTCATTATTTCAGTGACTATGTGAATTTATCATTTGAAAGTGTTTTGCGTAATAATGAAGGTGTTGAACATGATTTTTCTTGTTAGTGCAAAATTTCGTCTACACCAACACACCGAGGTCCGAAGGTATAACTCCAGAAGCTGGTTGGATTATTGAACCCGGAAAAGAGATTATCGAGATGTGATGCAATCAAGCTTAGATTACAAGATGTTGAACCATAAAGTCGCAATAGCCAATGTAGAGAATGTCAAGTAGAGAAAGTAAATAACACCGAGACTTTTATAGTGGTTTAGGCTGAAAGTTCGTACGTCCACCGTCCTTTCCTTATTTAGTCACTCTTACATCTGTGCAGGTGCTTTTTACTATAGCAGGTGGTCCTCAATTTATAGAAAATTTAAGGTTCTCCAATCGGTGTAGGTGCTTTCTCTTGGATTGATGACCTGGCTTGTTGTGTGCATCTTAGATTTGAAAGCTTATCATATCTGGTTGAGTGCATTTTAACGCGGATTGGTAATGTGATGCTTTTATATACAGCTTCCTAGATATCTTTCATTTACCCTTACTGTTGGTCTCGGCCTTGGCTATCCGAGCCGTTGATTGTGGGTACTTGCTGAAATGCTTTTAGTTCAGGAAACTACTGCCCTTGGCTAAGCTTCTTATCTTAGCTGGACAATGACGATGATCTCGGTTGGTGCTTTGACTCATGCTCTCAAACTACATGGTCTCAGATTCCGAGTCTAGTGCTTAAGCTCTTGTTGGAAACCAAACAATGGGTCTCAGAATCGCAAGCCAAGGAGCTTTCCTCTTGAATATTCATAATTTTTTACTTTGTAGAAATTATGGTGTAACACATGCCCCCCAAAGTTCACCTCATATGGTAGATATGATGTGTATTTTGGAAAGAATAGCGCCATATCATGCTTAATACTTAGCTTGTTTGTTTTGTTCCCATCATGAAGTTGATCCTAAGATTTCAGGCAAAGTAGTTTTCTGAGAGCTTTCGGAAGCATTGCTGCATTAAGACAATTTATAAAGATCTAACATCGTTTAGAGGGTTTTGCAAATAATTTTAAATCCGACCTCATCTAAAGGGTTTTGGAAATTGAAATTAGTGCATAGAGGCGAAAATACTTCAATACCATGCTCCAGTCATTTAGATCTGGTCTTACATAGGAATTGGGTTTAAACAATACTAGTGGCGGTATAATGCTTATATTTGCATGTTATTATAAGAACGTAGCTCGATATACAACACCATGCATGGTACTATTCGACCATGGCTAACTCTTTGCATGACGTGATTTGGCCATGTCTTACTCTTTTTCACAATAATCTGGATGTGGCTAACAAGGTGCATTCAGCATGGTCGTCTTTTCCATGACTCACTCTTTGCACAACACTATCGGTCATGGTTCACTATACAGCACCATGCATGGTACTATTTGACCATGACCCACTCTTTGCATGACACAATTCGGTCATGGCTCACTCTTTGCACAATACTTTTAGAGGTGACTCACTAGGTGCATTCGACACGGTCGTCTTTTCTGTGTCCCACTCTTTGCACGACACTATCAGTCGTGGCTCACTATTATTGGAGATCCACCCAATATTCTAACTTCATTGAGAATCTACTCGTTATTCGAATCTCATTGGGAATCTACTTGATATTCTAATCTCATTGGGAATCTACCCAATATTTTAATCTCATATTCGATATTCTAGTCTCATTGGTAATCTACCCGATATTCTAATCTTATTGGGAATCTACCTAATATTGTAATCTCATTGGGAATCTACCTAATATTCTAATCTCATTGGGAATCTATCCAGTGTTCTAATCTTATTTGGTATCTACCTAATGTTCTTAGGAATCTTCCCAATATTCTAATCTTATGTATGGTACTACTTGGCCATGGCTAACAACTATGCTTCTTAGCTTGAAATAAAAAGATTAGTAAGGGTTTATTTCTTGCATGACACTATAAGGTTACGACTAAAACTTATAAATTCTTACCATCGATACTTTGCTCAGGGGCGGAACTATTTTTATAGCCCGGAGGTGAAACTAAGTAATTGCCGAGAGGCGAAATCATTTACTTGCCCGGAGGCGAATGCATGGCTTTGAAAATCGCATGATGCTACTTAATCAGAGAAGTATCATGGCTAAAACATTTTGATGCACTTTTTAAAAGTTGTGTGATATTACTTGATCACGGCAATAGTCATGACTAAAACATTTTATGAAATATTTGAAATACTTAAAACTTAAGAAGACTAGAGTTTAGCGCGACATACCTCAGTTAGGGCTAAGAGATTGATTATTGTCTCAAACATTTGATAAAGCTTTTATTCAGGTAGCAACCCCATGCTGTGATAACGTTTCAGATGCTCGACATTCCAAGTCTAATGTATTACATTGTCATTTGGCTTCTTTAATCTATATGTTCCCGAAGGGATGATGTCATGAATTATTAGGGGTTCTTCCTAATTCAGACCAAAAGTCCATCTGACGGATCCTTTGTATTTGGCATTATCTTTCAAGGGACAAGGTCTCCTTTCTTAAACTTTCTAGTCTGAAACCTTTGGTTGTAGTACCGGGCTATCTTCCGAGTATACTATGCTATCCTCAAAACGGCTTGGTCCCAGAGCTTAGGTAACAAATCCAATGACTCCTCTTGGACCTCCACATTCTATTATGTATTATAATAATACCATCGGTGAGAGGCAATTTCTAACTCAACCAGGAGCATGGCATTAAAGTCGTAAGATAGAGAAAAAGGAGTATATCCTGTTGAGGTCTTGGAGCTTGTTCTATAAGCCCATAATACGAAAGGCAATTCATCTGCCCAGTTGCCTTTTTCCTTGTTTAATCTTTTCTTCAAACAAGGGTTGATAATTTGTCTAGCTACCTCTATGGCCCCATTTTGCTTGTGGATGGGCTATCGAAGAAAATCTCTTGACGATACCACGATCTTGGCAATACTCTACAAAACTCTATTCTCTCGAACTGAGTGCCATTATACATAATGACCTTATGCGAAAGATAGAATCTAGATACAATGTTCTTTATTACGAATTCATTACTTGATTGGAGGTTATGGTAGCTAAGGGTTCGACCTCAACCCATTGTGAAGTAATCAATTGCCACTATAACATATCTTGCCCCTCCTTTAGCAATCGAAAGGGGATCAATAAGATTAATGCCTTAGACATCATAGGGCCATGGATTACAATTGAGGTGAGCTCACAGGGTGGAGCTCTCAGCACTTTTGCATAAAACCGACACTTATCACATTTTCTTGCATAGTCTAACACGCCTTGATTTAGTGTCGACCAATAGAAGCTTGCCTGAGTATTTTCTTTTCCAACTTTTGGCCTTTACAATGGTCTCCAAATTCCATCATGGGCTTCCTTTTACAATAACTGACCTTCTAAGGCCATTACACACCGAGAGTATAGAGTTGAGAATCCCATCCTATAGAGTACTCCATCTATAATGTTGAACTTTGGACCATTATATTTAATCTGCTTCGCTTCAGCAACATCCAAGTGTAGAATATCTTCAATCAGATATCGAATATATGGCGACATCTAATTCTCTTCAGTTATTAATTGTGCTGTGGATTCACCTTGGGCAGCTTGAGCCCGTGTTAAAACTAACACTTTCTCTGGTACCTGTATTCTAGGTTTTTCTAAGATCTCAACTGGGATAAAATTAAACTCTTTTACATCCCCTGAGCTTGCATATTTTTCTAAGGCATCGGCTCTAGCATTTCGATCTTTAGGGATGCTTTCTATGTGATAACTCTCAAAAGCTTCAACTAGCTGCTTTACTCGCTTAACATAGAGAGCTAACCTCGGGTCTCGGGTCCGATGGTGATTGAGAACTTGATTGACGACTATCTGGAAGTCACTGTATACCCAAATCTCCGAAACCTTGATATAAATTGCCATTCTTAATCCGACAATCATGGATGCATACTCGGTTGCATTATTGGTTGCTGAGAAGACGAGCTTAATTGCATAGTAAATTTGATGGTTGCTTGGGGTTACCAAGATATAGCCAGCACCTACCCCTTGCTCATTTGAGGCTCCGTCAACATAAAGTTGCCAAGAGATTTTCTTATTTGATGTCTTCTTTTTCAGCTTCGACTTCAAAACTAAGGCATTCAGCGATGAAGTCATCTAGTGCTTGACCTTTGATTGTTGTCCTTGGCTCATATGATATCTTATACTGGCTGAGCTTTATAGCCCACTTGATTATCCTCCTCGTAGTCTCGGGTTTACTAAAAACTTGTCGAAGTGGTTGAACCATAAGGAATTTAATAGGATGGGCCTAAAATACGGCCGAAGCTTTCTTGTTGTGAACATCAAGCTGTAGGCAAGCTTTTGAATTACAAGGTAGTGCTTATCAGCTAGACCTAGCCTTTTACTTACACAATATACGGGTCTCTGGATCCATTATCATCTCTCACTAAGGCGGAACTTGTGGCCTGATCCGAGACAACCAAATAAAGGAACAAGGTTCCCCATCTATCGGTTCAGACAACACCTAGGGAGAGCTTAGATGCTTTTGCAGATTTTCGAATGATTTCTGGCTTTTGTCTGTCCATTTGAAAGAAACATGCTTCTTTAAGAGGTTGGAGAAGGGAACACCCTAGTCGGTCGATCAACTTATGAACTTGTTCAAAGCATCGATCTTTCTATTCAAGCCCATTAACTCCTTTCCATTAGTTAGAGCCTTCATGTCGGTTATCGCTTTTATCTGATCCAGGTTTATCTCTATCCCTTTAGCACTTACTATAAGACCTAGGAATTTCTTGGGTTGTATATTGAAGGTACTCTTTTGAGGGTTTAGCTTCATCTGATACTTTCAAAGAACATCGAATGTCCCGACCAGATCTGAAACCTGACTTTCTGATTGTTTAGATTTGACCAACATGCATCGACATACACCTACATGTTTCGACCTATTAGCTTGGTAAACATTCGGTTGACCAATCTCCAATATGTTGCCCCTGCATTCTTAAGACAGAAGGGCATTGCCTTGTAGCAGAACAAACCCATGTTTGGGACAAAACTTGTATGCTCCTCATCAGGTTTAAACATTGAGATTTGATTGTAATCGGAATAGGCATCCATAAACTGAAGCACTTGATGCCCACTAGTAGCATCTACTAATTGATCGATTCTTGACTAAGGGAAACAATCCTTTGAAAAGAGTGCTTTCATACTATCTTGTAAAAGACTTTTGAAATCACACAGTTTATAAATCACATTGTTCGATGAAAGGTTTGATCTGATTTTGAGAAGGAAAGCTATTGATAGAATCAGTATTTTTAGAAAAAGTGAAACTCTTTATTGATCTCATAAGATCAATGGAAGATTTTTAGTCCTTAAATTCTAAATGCATGTATGATATGCAAAAATTCTTAAGGAGAGGGGACATACCGAAAGAGATACCATTAAATGCATATACTTGAATGTGCCCCCCGAGTAAAGACTCGGTAAATAGGGTTATGCTAAAGAAGAATGCAGCAGAAACAAGCCGGGACTTTTAGATTAAACTTTAAGGAATCCGAGACCATGAGGTGTCCCTTAAAGTTGAACTATTGCGGAAAATGTTATAATTGATAAGAGCATATTAATAAAACTGGTATCTACCATTTTACCATGGGAATTTGATTAATAAAATCGATTCTTCTTGCAACTTCATTTTTATAGAAAAGCGCTATATGCATTCATTTAGCAAGAGTTACATGGAATTCTCCTGGTGTCATAGAAAAAGAACAAAGTAAATAATTTTGAAATAAGATTTTCAAATCAACGTTTAATAAATTTGGTTAACTTCCCTTTCTATTTGAATTTCTCGACAGCATAAGAAAGCTTGAAGCATCCATCCGTCTTGTGCCCATTTGTCAAATGATAAATGCAATACTTCTCAACCTTTGGGTCTTCTTTCTTTGATTGAGGGTAATCCGAGTAAGAGAAGTCCTCACGAGTTTCCAAGAATATCTAAGATAAGCTTCGATTAAGTGGAGTAAGAACCCGATCCCGCTTCAATCTCTTTCAAGACTCGATATCATAAGTGATTGAGAGAGCTCTCTTATCCGGAGAAAACAAACCCTCATATTTCAACAATTCGGTGGAAAGATTCCTAACTTCACTATTCAAGGTCTTAACCATCTTTTAGAGTTGGGCTGATTCCTGGAGGGATCCTTGAAGATATTTCGAAAGCTACCTGATCTGAGAAGCCTGAAGCTCACAGACAGGATCATATTCTTTGCCATTCGTTTTCTCTGAAATGAGGGTGACCAATCTCTCGTTGTTGTCTTCTTCAATGATCTGAATGCTTAGGTTCAGGGGTAGCTCGGAGATGACTTATTTATTTCAAGAACTAGACATAATTGACTAGAATGTTCTGCTGGATTTTGAAGAGGGAACAAGGCGTGGAGGTACGTGTCCTCCTTCTAGCGCCAAAAATGTTAGTGCAAAATTTCATCTACACAAACACACCGAGGTTCGAAGGTATAGCTCCAGAAGCTGGTTGGATTATTGAACCTGGCAAAGAGATTACCGAGATGCGATGCAATCAAGCTAAGGTTATGAGATGTTGAGCCATAGAGTCGCAATATCCAATGCAGAGAATGTAAAGTACAGAAAGTACACCGAGAATTTTATAGTTGTTTGGGCTGAAAGTCCCTACATCTACTATCCTTTCCTTATTTAGTCAGTCTTACTGTTGAGGGTATTTTCCGCCGAGCCATTACAAGGAAAGTACCACCGAACCATCTTTCCTCCAAGCATTGCCGGTCCGAACTCCACGTCCAAGCAATACCGAACCGGAGTGCCTACCGAACCAGAGTGCCTACCGAACCAGAGTGCCTACCGAACCAGAGTGCCTACCGAACCAACCTGTCTCCCACCTCACTACCGAACCAGAGTGCCTACCGAACCAGAGTGCCTACCGAACCAGAGTGCCTACCGAACCAACCTGTCTCCCACCTCACTACCAAACCAGAGTGCCTACCGAACCAGAGTGCCTACCGAACCAACCTGTCTGCCACCTCACTACCGAACCAACACATGTCCTATCCCCTGCCGAACCAACTCCAAACCAACTATCACTGGACCACAGTACTACCGAACCAAGGCGTACCGGATCAACGCTGCCAGGCCAGATTGTATCAGTCCAGGCCCACCAGCAGCGATATACATCCAAGACCCCTACCCCCAGCCTCACTCTATAAATAGAGGGGCAGGGGTACAACAATAGGGGACAAGTTTGAGAGCTCAAGCACGGATAGAGTTTTCAAACAACTTTCATATACTTGTATCAAAGCTTTGTACTTGTAATCTGAAGAAGAAAGGAGAAATAATATATAAAGTGGACGTAGGCACATTCTGGCTGAACCACTATAAATCTGCGTGTCTTTTACAGTTTAGCCCCTGCTTTTCATATATCTGCATAAATCACCCAAATCACTAAGAATAACATAAAATCAATTAAATCATACGACGTTGAGGTGTTTGTCCATTTTTTGTGCAAACACTTACCTAGCCGAGGGGCTTATTCGAGTCTATACATTTCCCTGATTAATGAGTTTGTAAAGAGAGCTCTAATATAGGAAAGTCAATATGATTTTATATTTCAAATCTTTTTTTAGTGTCAGCCCTTTTACTGTAGACACAGTCCTCTATTTATAACAAATTTAAGGTATTTCCATTATTGCAGGTGCATTTTTTTGGATTGATGACCTAGCTTGCTATGTGCGGCTTAGTTTCGAATGCTTTTCATCCTCTAGTTGAGTGCATTTTGACATGGATTGTTGACATTAAGCTTTTATATGTAGCTTCTTAGTTATCTTCCGTTTATCTTGACCGTTGGTCTCGGCCTGGGCTATTTGAGCTGTTAATTTTTGATACTTGCTGAAATGCTTGTGGTTCAGGAAACTACTACCCTTGGCTGAGCTTCTTGCCTTAGCTAGACAATGACTATGATCTTGGTCGACGCTTTGACTCATGCTCTCAGACTACATGCTCTCGGATACTGAGTCTGATGCTTAAGCTCTTGTTTGAAATCAAACAATGGGTCTCGAAATCACAAGCCAAGGAACTTTCCTCTCAAATATTCATAATTTGTACTTTGTAGAAATTATAGTGTAATACTTCTCAAGTAATCTTATCTATTTTTAGACAACATGATCGACCTACAGAAAAATGTACAGAAACATGGTTAGATGATAGAGATTACCATGTAGTAAAAACATATTTACTTCTTAATTGTGCTAAAGTTTCACCATTTATTAGGTATTGTTACTTAATAATTCTCGATATGTAAATTTTTAAATTTATATTTATTTCAAACGTACTTAAAAATATATGCAATATATAATATTTGCAGTGTTTACGAATCACAATATCCACTCGACGATCTCAATAAATAATTCGCTGATTGGTTTTCAAACCGTGTTTATGATTCGAGAAATTGTATAGTCAACGAAGGATTGAAATATCTTGCGTTGGGACCAAAAAGAAATGTCAAGACATATCCAATATTTTCTGTCAATGGATTTAAATTCAATAGCAAAGAATATGGTGCTAAAAAATTAACTATCAATACCGATGTATTTTTTAAAGGCAATGATGATACAGATGATCATATAAATGATTTCTATGGTGTATTAACCCTGGTTTTGGAATTGACATATTTTATACGATCTACGGAGAATTTTTTTTTATTTAGATGCAATTTGTTCGGTAATGTTCCAAATTCTGAAATCAACGGGCATAAAGATTATAATCTTATTAAAATAAAACATAACTCGCATTACCATAAGTATGATCCTTTGTATTAGCCAAACAAGCACTATGATCGTTTTGTATTAGCCTAACAAGCACTGCAAGTTTATTATGCTCCTTATTCATCTCTAGAAAGAGATAAAATAGATTGGTCGGTAATTTTTAAAACAAAGGCAGGATTTACGTTTGATGGAAATAATATTCTAGACGAACAAGCTTATCGGGCAGATCTTAAGAAAAATAATGAACTAATAATAACCGGCAGTCGTACTGATATTGGGCTTCTAAACGAAAAATCAAATGTTTTAGTAGAACTATTTGAGATTACAAAGGAAAAGAATACAGAGTATGGGACCAAGTCTGAATCAGAAAACGATGAAGACTGATTATTAATGTACATTTTGGTAGAAGGTAATTTATGCGACTAGTAATGTTATATTTTTCTCATAAAGAAATAATATGTTTTCTCATAATTAAATGATATGTTCTCCCATAATAAAATGATCTGTCTTTGATAGATATTATGTTTTGAGGTCGGAGATTGTCACATTCATCAGGTTCCCCTTCTTCAAGTCAGAGGAGGACCAATACGGGAGGCGATGGGGGGGGGGGGGGGGGCGAACATAAGTAGAGCATCCCATAACAGCATTAGTGAGTAAAGCAAGTGGGTAAGTATCAAATTTATTGCAACATCCTAAACATTTTGTGTATGATATATTATTCATGATTTATTATTCATGACTTATTAAAAGTCTATATCATAACTAATACATGGGCTTTGAGCTAGAGCCCTCTGATGTTGTACTCATGTTTCTAAGGTTGCTTATAAGAGTAGAATGAAAGCATGCTAACCTAGGTGGGATAATATGTCACTCCATGTTTTAGTGTGTATCTGGCGGGGTTTTATCGTAAGTGTAAATCTATATTTCATTCATATACAACCACTGTACAATTTGTTGACAAAGTATAAATGTACAACTTGTTTTTTTCAATGTGCAGGGGCGGTAAAATTAAAGGAATCCGATCTTGCACTTTGCAAAAATTACTGGATGAAAAAAATGCAAAAAAACTACTGTGATATGATGTCGAGCTTAAAAAGAAGAGGAAAAAGTCGACTGAATGAGCAGAAGCATATGGGAAGCTTGGGTTGATAACTGAAAAACACCAAAATGGAAGGTAAGTTTACTAGTCTCGTATATTTGTTAAAAATTTAGTAGAATCAATATAATAATTGCATCAATTTACAAATGTGAAATATAATGTTCATTTTAAATTTATAGGCATAGTCGGAGAGGAGTTCTGCAAATAGAAATAAAAATCCCATCACACACCGTTGTGGTTCAAAGTCATTCTAGCATTACCGTCTAGAGCTGGTAAATTTATTCTTGGCGATTATAAATACATATTGTTACATTGTATAATTATATATATATAATAATAAAACATAATAATTATTTTAGAAAAGAGAGTGTGGTCGTCCCGTCTCCTACATGGATGTGTTTATTCATACTCACGTTATCGAGCATGTCAATGAAGATGACATAATAACATACACATGGCATGACACAAAATCACAAGAGGTTATGGTAAGCATATTTAAATTATAGGTCATCAATAATCACTTTAAATAATAAATTATAAACAATTAAAATAATGTAGTATGAATTTTAATTGCAATTCTATTTAGAATCGTAGGATAAATTTCATGCAAGAATGAGAGAAACTGCTCAAGGGAACAGGATGGGAAGAGCTGACCGTTGACAAGGAGGACTTGGTCTTTGACGCTATCATGGAGCCGCCAACGCGGAATAGGCGTTATGGTTTTGGGAAACAAGAGGTAATGTTTATGTACAATATATTTATGAATAACTCATAACACATTGATTTTATTAATCAAAGTATATGAAACTCATACACTTTGGTAAACAATGTTACAGGCTAGACGTAGGTAAAGCAGCATCAAAAAGCTCTAGAAAATCAGAAGATTGAAGAGTTGTAAGCTCGAATTCTTGACATTGAGGATCAAGCAAGGCATCAGATTGCTGACCTCGTGGAACGAGATGGCGTCGCACTACAAAAATGCTTCAGATGCTGGATAAGCGCATTGTTGTGCATATGTAGCAACATGGCACAATTCTTTCATCAGCAATCTGTAGGCGATGATTAGCATTGATAGCTATGATTTTTTTGTCGAGACATTGTACATATATGCACTTTGAGATGGGTGAGGTAGTTTGACTTTATTATTAACTAGTTTGAGAGTGACATATACTATAAGATGGGTAAGATTGATGTGGTTTGATATGTATGACATATTTTGAGATGTTGTTGGATGTGTGAGATTGATTTAAGGTGGTGTTGGATGTATTTTGACATGTTGACTGATTTAAGGTTGGTTGTTGTTGGTTTATTGTATATTGTTGGATGATTGAGTATATTGTTTGATGTTTGAGGTTGGTTTATTATATATATTGATGTTTTTTATTATTGGTTTGATATATGTGATTTGAGCTTTGATATATATGATTTATATATATGAAATTAAGCTGCGAAATATATTGTTATATATATATATGTATGGTTTGGGGTTGAATGGATGTTGGAATAAAAAAGCACTTTATATTACCGACGGCTTCCAATAGCTAGTGACGGCGTAATGGTAGCAACATATTGAAGGTTAGCGACACTAAACCGGTGTAGCCTTGACCTTCCACTTATACACGATGGACCGTCAAAAATCGTTGACATGATTGTCGAAAGCCATCGGAAATGGGGCGATGGAGCCATCAGAAATGTCATCGAAGTACAGTTCTTCGACAACCAATATTTCGACGGCCTTTTCCATTGGCTTCCGACGGCTATCAACAACTACTGACATGTTCAAGCCATCGGAATTCCCATTGTTTCTTGTAGTGTACTTTATAAATAACATAGCAAAAGTTGGTGATTTCACCAAGTCGAAGGAAAATAAAATCGAAAATGAAACAAATGGTGATGTATTAATTACTTTTGTGCACTACATACAAGTAGTAAGATTGAAGCACAATTTATGCAATAAATATCACAATCTATTTATTATGCATTAAATGTATGCTTCATTTCTGATTTTCTAGACAATGCATTTATATTCATATTGTTTCAAACAAACACAATAAAAAGATCCAATTAGCTATGAGGGTTTGCTATGCAGCTCTTTATAACTGTTGGCATCAAGTGGCTGGGACTTAAAGAAAACTACCATTTATGTAGCTATGTATTTCCCTAGGGGTTGACATAGTGTAGAGATTCCTAAGGATAATGAGAATCCCAAATGTTTGTTGTTTGCGGTCGCATCATGTTCAATATTTAAATAAAGAAACATTCACCAATGGTACGTAGAAAATTCCCTAAGTCTTGCCAACATTTTTTCCTCTAAATATTTAATGCATAATTATACATTTTATAGTAGTAATTTTATAAAAGAGATGTAATAAGAAACAATTTATCAACATAATGTATTTTCTATAATTCCAGTTTAAAAGTACCTACCTTTTTATAGAAAATATTTTATTTTTATTTACCAAGTAACTTAACTTGCACACTCAAACAAATGCTACCAAATTAATTTTAAACTAATAGTCTAATAAATGTCTAAGTAAATTATGGAGATACAAATATTTTCATATAGAAACTTAATTATTGTAATATTATAAAATTAAATTTGACTAAAAATTATATAAAAATGAAAAAGAAAATATATATTATGTAGGATACTTTCAAATTCACTCCATGTTGTCGAAGACCTGTATTTTAAATCCACGTCTTCTCAACATATATTTTTCCTATATCTAAGTTATGTGAATTTAAATGAAATAAATAGCTTTGATCAAATCACCAATGATTGATGACTAAATTGAATCCAAATGACACGACATCATATAGTTTTCTAAATAATATCATTGAATATGTAGGGTTGAATTTTGGAAATTCCTAATTTAACAAGCTTTTCAGTTCAAATTACATTAAAGTTGTGTAACACCCATAATTTTTGATAACATTATTCAGGAGATTTAATTAGAATAAATAAAATAAAATAATGTAGAGTGATAAGGAGATTGAGTTTGGTTAATAAACTAAGTGGTCATGCTTATTTAAAATGAATGAGCTTATAAAGGGTTAAGTGTTAACTAAGTAAACCTAGGGGCATTAGGGTAAATTACCAACCACATTCTCCACCCTTATACTGTTGTCCCTAAGGCCATACACGTTCATTTTTAACATAGGCAAAATTTTAAAACGTAAGAAGAAAAGGAGCCGGCCATAAGGAGGAAGATAAGAAGAGAAAATTCAAGTAATGCTTAGGATTCAAGCTAGAAGGAATCAATCTCAATCAATCTCCAATTTCCTTATCCAATCTAAGGTGAATAATAATCACTACATCTCTATTTTTGGTTTTATAATCATATGTTTTCGAATTTAAGGGTAAATTCTTTTTTATGGTATATTGGATGATGATATGCTTGATTTATAATTTATTAGTTTAAATAAGATTGTTTAAAAGAGGAATATGCATGGTTTTAGGGTGAAACCGAGGTTAAATTATTTTTAAATGCCATGGAAAAATTAAATGTTATAGAAAACACGATTTTGGAGTTGGGTTTCAGTTTTTATAATTTTCCAAGCCATGGAGAATTAATTATGAATTTTCAAAGAAAAATATGGTTATTTGGGTTTATAAATTTATTTTGGTAAATATATTAAGATTTTGGGTCTGGAATTTTGATATGTTAGATAACATGATTAAAGTGAATTTCTGGAATTTTTGGCGATTTTTCCAAAGTTATTTGCTGTGCAAATTAATTATTTTAGAGGAGGGACTTCTTTACAGAATTGGTTTTGCTTAATGGAAGGGCTTATTTGATTAACTTAACCATGGTTTAGATCTGAAATTAGCGACAATTATTTTAGTAAAAAATTTGAAAAAGTTAAGACAACCAATCTGTTGTTGACACATGGTAGGTTAGTTAGAAAAAGATTTACTTTAAGTAGTATAAAACCAGGTTTACTCAGAAAAGAGGGTTCCGCCTACTTTAGGAAGTACCTTTCGACACAAAAGCTTTCGCCTTCAACCCAGTCAAAACCTACTAAGCTGAAACCAATACACAAGGTATCATAATGATGGCACACAATGGTTTGGAGACAGGCGAAAGGTTAAGTGTCGAAAGCATGGTTTTTGAAGGAGTCGAAACCTTGGTTTGTTTTTAAAAGAGAAGCGCCTGCCTTTGTTTTGTTTTAGCCTTCGAAGGAGTCGATGCATATGGTTTCAAAAGAGATTTTAAAAGGTTTCAAAAGGGTTGCCATTAACTTATGTTTTTTTTGAATGAGTTCCTTTGTTTATGAAATGCTTTTGAAAGAAGGGGTTTCAACCCAATAGAAACCCTGCTGCTGTTCTTTAGCCTTTCGATGGTATTGAAGGTATCAATGCTGTCGAAAGGTAATTTGTTTTATCAGTCTAAGCCCCTTCCTATAGTTTTCAAAAGGAGTTAGTAATTTCGAAGGCAATGGTTTCGAAAGGGGTTTCGACACACACCTTCCACTATTTTACCCAGATGTTTTATGCTTTTGAAAGGATGGTGCCGACGCCATCATGTTTCCCCAATATTTTTATGTATGATAAAGGATGGTTTCGAAAGAGATGCTTTCACCTATATTCACTTTGACCCAAATAATATTTTATGTATAAATCCAATGCTTTCGAAAGGGGGACTTTTAACGATTTCGAAAGGGTTACTTCCAATGGTGTCGAAAGGGGTACTTTTAAATGGTTTTGGAGCTATGCTTCTAAAGTTAAATGTTAATACTTTATTAAAATCGAAAGGTTTCGAAGGGAAGGTTTTAAAGTATTAAAAAAGAAGGAGCCTAAAGTTTTGAAGATAGATTTTAATGCTTTCGAAGGAGGTCATCCTATGAAGTCGGAAGCAAGGTTTCGAAGGTGTCGAAAGGTCTTATAACCCAAACTCTATTTTCAAAGGAAAAACCCATGGTTAAATTAAAGGAGTTTTGAAATGATTTTAAGAATAAGCTTTCCTTGATAAAATTATGCATTAAAGGGATTAACTATGTTTTGTATTAAACCCACAGGAGTGGTACTTCTATGTTGTTATGTTTGCTTCTTCAAATATAAATATATTCACATTATAATGGACCCATAATTGCATTTTGGGGATAAAGGTAGAAGAACCAGCTAGATTAACCTAGTAGTGAATATAAATTGATTAATCTCCTGAATGAGTAGAATTGCATCCAAGAGGTCAGGTAGACCAGAATATAAGATGCTAAAATATTAAAGAAAGATATTGGCACGGGTCAATAAATTCTCAGTAAGCCCATGAAAACTGTGTATAAGAAAAGATATTGGCAGGGGAAAATAGGTACATAGTTAGCCCATGAAAACTATGTATAAAGGAAGATGTCAGAAAGACAGGTTCATAGTAAGCCTTTGAAAACTATGATTTGATACTGGCAAGGGCTAGTAGGTTTGTAGTTAGCCCATGAAAACTATATCCGAATTAAGATATTGATAGATGTTAATAGGTTCCTGGTCAGCTCATGAAAACTAGGATAAGAAGAGAAGATATTGGAGTCACCAATAGGTTCCTAGTCAACCCATGAAAACTAGAATAAGAGTAGATAATGGAGTTACGAATATGTTCATAGTGATCCCATGAAAACTATGTAATTGGACAAAGAGTCCTTAAATGTTTTACCGGTTATTAGTCATCCCATGAAAACTAATAGGTTAATAGTAATCCTAGAAACTATAATTGAGACAGATAGTAAGAATGAATGGGAATGGGTAATCCAAAATTGATTCATTTGTTTTACATATCATCATATTATATTGTTTTGAATTGTTTTATCCATTGTGAATGCAGGAGCACAATATATGGTTTTATAAAGGTTTTAAGATACTAGTGAGGGGAAAACCCATTCCACTAAGTGGCGTGGTCTCACTAGATATCTAAATGATTTGAGATAGTCGATTATTATTCATACTAGGCTTATGTTTGGCTCGAAGTTTCTGTTTTTCCCTTAAACTCTTGGGAACTCAATTGATTTTAAATATTTTGAGATTTAAGGTTTTCAAGTTCTCTTCTTAGACGAATAAAGCTTCCGGAGGCGTGCAAGAGGCAGTTAGTTATTTAGAGTTATCCTTTCCGCTGTGTATTTAGGCTGTAAAGATATACTTAGCCTTATTATATACTCTGATCTTCCAAGGAGGCATCTTCATATGTCACTCTTGGCGTATGTGTAATAATTATATTTTTCTGAAAGTGGTTATTGTTTATGGGATGATGTAATGAACAAGTAATGTTTTGAATGGAACGTGGAAATGTGTTTTTGATTTGTTAAATCTTTTCCATATTCTTGTGACCTGTGTATCAATATTTCTAGCATCACCATATTTGGTCACCGAGGATTAATAACTATGGATGACTGTAGCATTCGTAGCCGTTAGTTTTGGGCCTCCAAGTAGGGGGATGTTACAAGTTGGTATCAGAGCATCAGTTTATGAATCTTTAAAAGAAAGTTAAACCTAAAAGCTTTTTCAAACGTAATCCAATGAATCAGAAATATGATCGGGGTTTGGGATAACGCAATAGTAACGTACTTATATTTGATATATTGATATATATATATATATATATATATATCTGTGTGTAAGTACGTGTTCCCCTCTCTCTTAGACCGTTCTTCTGTATCTTACTAAGGCTCGTTTGCAGATTTACGAGAAAGAAGATATGGAAGCAGGAAACAGAAGAGGAAATCTTGGTGGAGGAAGCACCACAACCAATGGAAATGCTCGACCTAATACCAGGAGGAACCAAGATCGATTTGCTAATGCTAACCAAAATGCTGAATCCAATGTTGGTGCTGGAAATCCGCCAGTAGATGCGAGGATGGTGTATCAATTGTTGGCCAGTCTTTTGCAATCTGGAGTTGCTGGTAATGTTGGAGGAGCTAATCATGTGGCTCCAGTTGGGAATAACTATGCTAAGCTAAGCATAGTTACACTAGTCTTGGTGGAAAGCCATTTTCTGGAACGGAGGATGTTGTTGAAGTTGAGAATTGTCTATTGCACTATAAAAGGATCTTTACCGATCTAGGTTTGGATGATGGGAAAAAGAGGAGGCTAGCTCTAGGCAGTTGCAAGAGGCAGCGCTTCACTGGTGGAATAGTGTGACTGGCGGAGTACCAGAGGAAGAGCTGACATGGGCGGATTTCAGAAAGAGGTTTGAACAGAGGTTTTTATCTGAGGTAGCTAAGTCGGCGCTGATGAGGAAGTTCATGGATCTTGTCCAAGGAGATATGTCAGTAATCGAGTATGCAGCTAAGTTTGATGAGCCGTCTCGATATGGATATGCTATGGTTGACACTAACGTTAGAAGGTATGAGAGGTTCATTCAAGGACTGAAACTTGAGCTTGCTAGAATGACCATGACCCATATCCGAGAACCTTGTAATGTGGTGGTGGAGATGGCTATTCACCATGAAGAGATGCTTGTAGTTTCTGCCTGAGAGAAACCAGTAGAATCCTAGGGTCCTCAGGGAAAGAAAAGGAAATTCTTTAAGAGGAAGGGAGCCCAGAAAGGGGATGCTGCCAAGAAGGCAAAGGCTGATTTGGTGTGCTATAAATGTGACGAGACGGATCATTATGAAAATGAATGCCGGTCAGGAAATGGAAAGAAGGCTGCAGACAAGAAGAATATGAAGTGCTTCAACTGCGATCAAGTTGGGCATTATAAGAACCAGTGTCCAGAGCCAGTTAGGGCGGACACGGGGAAGGTCTTTGTTGTGGGATCATCAGCTAAGCCTACTGCAGCTGATAAAGGAAAGACTGTGATGGAAGGTACTTTTTTGATTCAGAGTATACCAGTTAGGATACTATTTGATACCGGTGCATTACATTCATTTATATCATAGTATTTGGTGATAGGTTATGCTTAGAACCCACATACCTTATTACTTCCTAAAGGGTTGCAAATCCAATAGGAGGGTATGCAAATCTGGGGATGAGATGTGACAAGTAAGAACTTGATTTGTTAGGTCATAAGTTTGCATGCAGTTTGTATGTTTTCGATTTCGTAGATTTCGAAATCATTTTGGGTATGGATTGGTTGAGAAGGTATGAGGCCAGGATATTCTGCCAGGATGGCGAGATATTTTTGAGACACCTTGATAGTCATAACCGAATTATATTCTCAGTAGAGGATTCTTACCAGAGTAGTTGTGCTTTGTTAAGTGCAATGGAAGTGGGAGAAGATCTAAGTCAGGTTCGAATATCAAGAGAGTTTGCAAATGCCTTTGAGCCAGTCACATGACTACCACCGAAACGAGCTATTGAGTTTTGGATAGATCTTTTGCTAGGAGCTGAACCTATGAGTAGACCACCTAGCAGGATGACACAGACAGAGATAAAGGAATTGAAGGTGCAGCAAGTGGATCTAGAAGGAAGACAATTTATTAGACCAAGAAGTTTGCCTTGGGGTGTGGCCGCGGTATTCGTAAATAAACCAGATGGGTCATTAAGGATGTGTATCGACTATCATAAGTTGAATGAAAGGACGATAAAGAACAAGTACGCTCTGCCGAGGACAGATGATCTATTTGATCAGTTAAGTGGAGCCAGAGTGTTTTCCCAGTTGGATTTGGCGACAGGTTTCCATCAGTTGAGAGTGGCGGAGGACATCATTCCTTTGACAACATTTCGAACTAGATATGGTTCGTATGAATGGTTAGTAATGCCATTTGGATAGACAAATGCACTTGCTTTCTTCGTAAATTTGATGAACCGAGTCTTCCGAGAGTATTTGGATAGATTCGTGTTAGTGTTTATAAACGACATTTTGGTATAATCTAAGGATGAAAAAGAGCATGAAGATCATCTTAGAGTTGTGCTTGAGACGCTAAGGCAGAATCAGTTAAAGGCAAAGTTTTCCAAGTGTCATTTTTGGAAGAAAGATGTTAAGTTTCTTGGTCACATGGTTTCAGAGCAAGGATTGTCAGTCGACCCAGATAAGATCGAAGCTGTGAACAATTGGAAGAGACTAGAGACAGTGACCGAGATCAGAAGTTTTCTTGGACTTGCTAGCTACTACCGGAGATTCATCAAGGATTTCTCGCAGATAGCAGCACCTTTTACTAAGCTTACCAGGGAAGAGGTGAAGTTTGTTTGGTTTGACAAATGTGAGGAAGTATTCCTTAAGTTAAAGCATCTGTTAACCATTGCTCCAGTGTTAGCAGTTCCAGATGGAAACCAAGGGTTGGTAGTATACATTGATGCATATGGGACTGGATTGGGAGCAGTGTTGATGCAGAAGGGCAAAGTCATTGCTTATGTATCTAGGCAGCTTAGACCGCAAGAAGTAAGATATCCTACTCATGACTTGGACTTGGCTGTGGTGATTTTTGCCTTGAAGATTTGGAGGCATTATCTCTTAAGGGAGAGATTTGAATTGTATACCGATCATAAGTCCTTAAGATATTTATTCTCCCAGAAGGAGTTGAATATGAGACAGCAGAGGTGGTTGGAGTTTTTGGCTACTTATGATTTTGGTATAGAGTATCCACTAGGGAAACGAAATAAAGTGGCTGATGCTCTTAGCAGAAGACACCAAAATGTGGTGTTAGCTATTTTGGTAGAATGGAAGGATCTAAAAGCTTTGTCCAGTTGTGGTGTGCAGTTAAGATTAACTGCAAGTTCTAGTCAGAGTACTGCCATGATGTCCTGTTCAGAAGTTCGACCAGTGTTGATCGAGAGGATCGCTTCTAAGCAGAAAGAAGATACCGCGTTAGCTGAGAGGATCAGAAGGCTTAAGGTTGGAACTGAGGTCGATGATTTGAAGATTTTCGTCTTAACCAGGGAGGATGGTTGAGAAAGATGGAACATCTATGTGTTCCAGATGTTGAGAACTTGAGGAAAGAAGTTCTTGAGGAATGTCATCGATCCAAGTTAACGATTCATCCTGAAGGGACCAAGATGTATCAAGATATGAAGAGGAGCTTCTATGGGAAGGCATGAAGAGGGATGTTGGCTTGTGGGTTAGGCAGTGTGTAAACTTTCAACAAGTGAAAACCGAACATCAGAAGCCTAGTGGGTTACTTTAGCCTCTAGAGATTCCAGTTTGGAAATGGGGTTCGATATCCATTGATTTTATAAACCGATTGCCAAGGTCAAGCAGAGGAAATGAGAGTATATGGGTCATTGTGGATAGGTTCACCAAGAGTGCCCGTTTCATTCCAGTAAATTTGACCAGGATGGCACTTGTTTTGGCAAAGTTGTTTATGAAGAATATAGTTACACTTCATGGAGTTCCTTTGTAGCATAGTCAGCGATAGAGATGCTTTATTCACTAGCGAATTCTGGAAGAGTCTATAGGATGTGTTAGGCACTAAGCTCAAGATGAGTACCACATATCACCCACAGACAGATGGGCAGATAAAGAGAGTCAATAAGGTACTCGAGGATTTGTTGAGAGCTTGTGTGTTGGATTTTGGTGGATCTTGGGAGGATCACCTACTCACCTACATTTGGTTGAGTTTTCCTATAATAATAGTAACCAGACTAGTATAGGAATGGTGCCTTTTGAAGCTTTGTATGGCAGGCCATGCAAATCCCTTGTATGTTGGTTGGAGACTGGAGATAGATTGGTCTTAGGTCTAGATTTGGTTAGGGAGGCATCAAAGAAGATTGAGCTGATCCGAGAATGGATGAAGGAAGCTTAATCCAGACAGAAAAGTTACATAGATAAGAGGCATAAAGACCTAAAGTTCTCAGTTGGAGACAGGGTTTTTATTAACGTATCACCGATGGAGGGTGTGGTATGGTTTGGAAAATAGGAAAAGTTGGCACCGAGATATGTTGGTCCATTCCAGATTATAGAAAGGATTGGAAAGCTCACGTACATAGTAGAGTTAGGGAGCAGTATGGCAGGTGTCCATAATGTATTGCATGTGTCTCATGTTCGCAAATATGTGCATGATCCAGAGGCTACTATTCTTCAGATAGAGTTGGAAGATTTAGTAGTAGAGCCTAATTTGACTTTTGTGAGACAACCAGTTCAGGTTGTTGCGAGAGATGAGAAAAGATTGAGAAACAAGACAGTCAAGTTGGTGAAAGTTCAGTGGAGTGACAACGAGAAGGACTGTACTTAGGAGACAGAGGACAGGATTCGAGATACTTATCCTGATCTGCTTTGAGGATGTGTCTGTATTAGATTTATATAGATAATTCCTAGTCAGGTAGACTAGTATGGCTGTTAGAGTTGTTACAGATGATTGCTATGTTTGCTAATTAGTCTTTACTGAATTTCAAGGACGAAATTCTTTTAGGAGGGAAGTCTGTAACACCTCTAATTTTTGATAACATTATTCAGGAGATTTAATTAGAATAAATAAAATAAAATAATGTAGAGTGATAAGGAGATTGGGTTTGATTAATAAACTAAGTGGCTGTGGTTATTTAAAATGAATGAGCTTATAAATGGTTAAGTGTTAACTAAATAAATCTAGGGGCATTAGGGTAAATTGCCGACCACGTTCTCCACCCTTATACTATTATCCCTAAGGCCATACACGTTCATTTTTAACATAAGAAAAATTTTAAAACGTAAGAAGAAAAGGAGCCGGCCAATAGGAGGAAGATAAGAAGAGAAAATTCAAGTAAAACTTGGGAATCAAGCTAGAAGGAATCAATCTTAATGAATCTCCAATTCCTTATCCAATCTAAGGTGAATAATAATCACAACATCTCTATTTTTGGTTTTATAATCATATGTTTTTGGATTTATGGGTAAATTTGTTTCTATGGGATATTGGACGATGATATGCTTGATTTATAATTTATAAGTTTAAACAAGATTGTTTAAAAGAGGAATATGCACGGTTTTAGGGTAAAACCGAGGTTAAATTATTTTTAAATGGCATAGGAAAATTATATGTTATAGAAGTTTGGAGTTGGGTTTCAATTTTTATATTTTTCCAAGCCGTGGAGAATTAATTATAAATTTTCAAAGGAAAATATGGTTTTTTGGGTTTATAAATTTATTTTCGAAAATATGGGTGTAACGACCCTCTTTTCCGTACACTTTAAGCTGACAATAAACCACACATGTCCAACCCAAATTGAACAGGAATGCAGATAATTAGGAAAGAAAGAAGAAAGAAGATGAGATGAAAAGCAACAATAATGGAATCTCACAGCGGAACGAATAATCTATAATATATAACCAGTCTTTACACAAAACAAAACTGTAATACATGTATATACAGACATCAATCAGAGTATACTAACCTATTTCAGCCCGCACAGTTATAACACCATGTCTTCACAATTGCTGATAAATACAACCATGAATGCAGTGTAAGAAAAAAAATCATCTATGTGAATACATCTCAGGATCCTCCAGCTCTTCTCCTGAAGTTCCAAATATCCAAGTAAACTTGGAAATATGCTCGGTCTGACCCGAGCATTTTAGGAAAACAACGCTTGGGTCAGTCTGGTAAAACCAACATGAGAACTCAAATCACAAGAAATTTTATCTATCTTAAACTTGTAAATTCCTTTAAAGTCAAAGGCATCACGTAAGACCACACCACACATAAACACAGACGGTATTTTACCTTACGATAAACAAAACACTTTTATATAAAATACAGTGATATTATGATAATGCCTAAAGGCAAAAATAATAATAATAAACAAGTATATGTGATGCTCGTGAGTGTACATCACAACAATACTAGGTATATAATCAAAAAACGATAAGGCACGTTCGATAACTGTGTAGGATTTCCATGGAGGTGCCCTCAGTACTTCGAGGAACGGTCCTCCTGCATAAGGTTCAGAGATATCCTTTCCAAAGCAGCATACATCCCTAGTGATGTAGCATAGGAAAAACATAGCTGGTCTTGCTAAGACCGAGTGCATCGCCCCATGCATGCATAACCACCGTAGGTAACGTCTAGGTGGAGCCGACTACACCTTATGGGTTTGCCAACCCTACTGGCCATGCCTTCTATCTCTGGTTTTAGTCATTCCCGTTGATGAGGCTACGTTTGGCATTCTAGCTTACACACCGCCACCAAATAGTTCACAGAATCCCACATGGATTCCAACACCCCAACGGTCTCGGAATCACACATTGATTCCCACATCTCAAATAGACCTTGGAATCACATCCATATTCTCATACCCCAACGGTTCTCGGAATCACACATGGATCCCAACATCTCAAAATATCACGAATCTCCTCCATAGAACCATATATAGTTTTCGGAGTGGCCACGGGTTCGAGACATCTCTTTCGAGTACACTCATCAATTTCCTGGGTGCTCCACAAAACCGAATGCCGATTTCTCGAATGTTCAATACCGGTTCGTTAGGAAATAATCAGACAATACTTAAGAGCGGGGATCACCCCTAACCGTTTAAGTGGACGGATCTCCTTATCTTTTATCCTAGAAGAACAAACGAGTTTATACGTACAGTATAGCACCACCGATGGTAACTGTACCAAATAATTCCCATGTTTCCCCTAGATATTTCCAGAGTTAAAATCCTTCGGTGTTAAGTAGGGAATATTTCCCTACCACCAAAATTAAGAAGGATTACATATTTAGGCCAAAATCTGATTTTCAGTTATTTAACTATCAAATACACAAACATTCAACTCAACATTTCATTTTCCACTGAAATCACTAAGCCTCATTTAATTCAATTTTGATAAATTGAATCTCTTTATCAAAATCAGTCATATACTTATCTCACTGGAATAAGTATATTCACAACCCATTCCTTCCAAAAAATACTTGAAAACTTTTAAATATATATATATATACATATATATATGTGGAAAGTACCATTTAGTATCCATCATGGATCGTAGCTCAATGGTTACGTCTCTATCCCAGAGAAATCCAAACTTAACTACAGGCAAACTCTGCTTCTCGAATTACGCCATGAAATCAATCATAGATCGCAGTTTGCATAATGGTTACGTCGCTATCCCAGCGAAAACATAACAAACTATAGGCAGTCTCTACTCTTAGAATTATGCTATGAAAATCAACCATTTCTTTCCAAATATCTGTTTACTTCATAAATATCTTCAAAATTTTGATAATGTTTCTTTATAAACTTCCCAGTTTAATTAGAAAAATACTCTTTTATAAATCTCAAACTATTTGTAAGACTTTCCATTTTTAAATCCTTTCGTTTAAAACCAATCCTTTTAGAACAAAACATTATTTAATTATAGTGAATAAAACTTTTAATAATATAAAAATGACTTTAAATATTTTTAAATCATGAAATAATAAATTAACTTCAAATAATAATAATATAACATAATATTTTTAAAACAATATTGATACTTTAACAAATTATCTTTGAAATAATAATACTATAATACTAATTAACTCTTAAATGATAATTAACTTTTAAATTAAATTATTATAAAATAACTTTAATTAATAATTAAATATCATTTATAAACATTTTAAATAAATAAATAACTTTGAAACAATAATTAAATTTTATTAATTAAATTTTAAAAATCATATTTATAAAATAAATAACTTTAAACCATTCTTAAATAATTATTAATTATCTTTAAAACGTCGTTAATAATAAAAAATAATTATCTTTAAAATAAATTTGATGCAAAAATTAACATCCATATTTGGAAAGAGGCTTAGAAACTCTAATGGTACTTAATCAAGTTACCATTAATTCCATTACCTATTTAAATTATAATCCATGTATTTACATAACATCAATATGTAAATTAAATCCATACTTAACAAGCAATTATTAATACGACACTTATCCAATATAATCAACTAGAACGTAATTAAGTGTCCATGCTAATGTAATAGCAGAACAGGTTTAATTTCTGCTAAATAAATGCCCAAATTTAACTTATCCAATTAATAAAAACAGAATGGTGATTTATTCTGCTAAAAAGGAGTCCAATTAAATTAATTAGCGGAACAGTGTTTTATTCCACAAGACAGATTCCCAATTACCACATTCAATTCTGTTTAACTTAACAATATTTTATTTGGCCAATTAAACATCACTAATTATGGTATATAAGTTTAAATGACGTTATTAATTAAGATAACATAATTTAAATGTTGTCTGTTTTTATAGGCCTTAAATTTATACTTAACCAAACTATCAACAATTTATGGCACAATGTTGTACTCGTCGTTACAACTCCAACGCAAAAATTTGCATGCAAAACGGACACTGTATGAACAAAATATCATTGTTTAAACACACACACACATTTATTTATATTAAAACAAATAAACACAAGAATTTCTCACCAACAATTCAAATGGTCTAAGCCTGCTATTCCCAAACCCGCATCTAAGAAGCACAGTACTTCTCCTTCCTCCTTTCCTTCTTCTCCAAATCCAAATGTCAAACAACAAGAAACCCAAATTCATGTGCACAACATGTACGTGTATACCCAAATCACACCACTGATCAACGCCCCGAGGCCATCCCCAAGTCCGCCTTGCAGCGCTCATCATGATGGACCCCGCTATTTTCCCTGCCCAGACATAAGAAGACGCGACAGTTTTAGTCACCAAAATCCACCAAAATTTGCCGCTCGAGACCCCTCTATGCACTGAACAGCGACCCAAGCTCGAATTCATGAATCATCGCCTAAATCAACGACGAACCAAAACCCTAGCTTCCCACTTCGGTCAAACATTGACATGGAATCTTGCCAAAAATTCACCAAAAATACCGCTACTCCATATGATCCTAACGACACTAACAGTGCCTTGAAATTCACTCTGGATTTGGAGAATTAAGTTTTTGAAGTTTATGTACATTTTTCCATTTTCACTGAAATTTTGAGATTTCTTGATCGGCACTCGTTGAAATCGAGTGCTGTCAATTTCTAAAATTAGCTTAGGTCTACTTGACCAAGTATCCTGTTGGAGGTTGGAAGTATAAGTGATTGGAATGGGAGTTATTTATTTTTTTTAAGAGGAGAAGAACTAAATTTACATGGTTTGTAGAATTTATAGAGAACAAGAAGAAGACTCACCTCGCTGATCACATATATGTATATATATGCTCACGCACTCCTTCATCAATAGGAAAGAAAGCTAAGATCAAATCAAAGGGGACAATGGCTGGTCGATGAAAGGGAGGGTAAGAAGGACACTAGGCTGCTGGTTGAAGGGAAAAAAAGAACAAGAAGGTGGCTGAGTTGACAAAATATAGCTGCAAGGACAAGCGCCAAGATTTTTTAAAAGATTTGTTTGCATATTAAGATTTTGATTTAGGGAAAGTTAGTTTCGGGTACTTCACTGCACATTGTCGCTTTCGCATACGAACTGCGAATGACCGAAATAAAAATACGATCGTGCACAAATGTGTGTCACGATCACAAAACAATAATAAAATAAACCGGTTATTAAATTCTGTGAAGTCTCAAAATGCCAACATTTGCCATAAAATACGTCAAACGAGAATTTGTTTATTTTTTTCCAAATTAAAAATTATGGAAAAAACCTAAAAATTAAATTAAAAATACATCATTAGAAATCAAGTTTACATTATAAACATAGATTTTATTATAATTTAATTCAAATCCGAATATTTAGCAAATTAAATATTCAAATTCGAAGACCCAAAAATATGGGTCGTTACATTCTTCCCTCCTTAAGAAGAACTTCGTCCCCAAAATTCCAGCACAAGAACACCCAATACCATTTATAAGTTCGCATGATGTCCATAGATCATTCATATACAAAATTTGATTCGATCACTACTCGAATACACAACTTACCTTCCGAACTAGTATCACCCACCCGATTTTCTAGTGCGGACTCCGATAAGGTTCCTTGATTTGGAAACTTTGTCCCCTTTACATAGCCATGTACTATGATAGAAAACATTTATCCATGTCAAAAATCCTCATACAGTGCTCACCGTCAAAAATCGAGTAATAGATCCTTATTCGAAACCGCGTGAAACACCCAAGGTCATGTACTCGAATTTTTATATCAAAATTAGAGAGAAGGAGAAATGATCTACGTCCATTCTGCGCACTTATTTAATTAGTTTTCACTAATACCAATTCTATTTTACTTTCCAAAATTATTTATGAAAACATTTCCATATAACAAAACTTAAGTTGTAAAGCTTGTAAAATATCTCACTATACCCTAAGGGTATATAAAATTATCAGATTCAAACTACTACTCTGAATTTACATAAGAATTTAAACATCTGGGTTTTATTCAAAACACTTTTTGACATGATGTTTATATTTTAATCCACAAAAATAGCTATAGCCCTAGTAACTCCAAAATGAAACCAAGGAACTGGGTACTACCAAATAGTATCATATATTTCCTTGCTAAAAGGATAATACTCAAGAGAAATGTTTACCATCCGAACAAATCTCTTTCCCATTTTTAGTTATTTTTGAGCCACTCGAACTATTTAACTAAAAATCACTTCTTCCTTTCAAACCCATTTGAAACAATATCATAAATATATTTGTAGCGAAATATTTCAACAAAATATCCAATTCCAATTTGCTTTGAATTCGTTCGGATTCGAACTCATCCCAACCGACTACACCCTATGGGTTTTCCAACCCTACTGGCCATGCCTCCTATATCTAGTTTTAATCATTCCTGCTGATGAAGCTACATTCGGCATTCCAGCTTACGCACCGCCACCAAATAGATCACGGAATCACACATGGATTCCAACATCCCAACGGTCTTGGAATCATACAATGATTCCCACATCTCAAATAGTCCTTGGAATCACATACGGATTCCCATACCCCAACGGGTCTCGGAATCACAAATGAATTCCAACATATCAAAATATCACGAATCTCCTCCATAGAATCGTATATGGTTTGCGGAGTGGTCACGGGTTCGAGTCATCTCTTACGAGTACACTCTTCCATTTCCCAGGTGCTCCATAATGCCGAACGCCGATTTGCGGAATGCTCAATACCGATTCTTTAGGAAATAATCAGACAATACATAAGAGCGAGGATCACCCCTAATTGTTTAAGTGGACGGATCTCCTTATCATTTATCCTAGAAGAACAAACAAGTTTATACGTACAGTATAGCACCACCGATGGTAACTGTACCATATAATTCCTGTGTTTTCCCTAGATATTTCCAGAGTTAAAATCCTTCGGTGTTAAGTAGGGAATATTTCCCTACCACCAAAATTAAGACGGATTACATATTTAGGCCAAGATCTAATAGTCGATTATTTAACTATCAAATAAACAAACATTCAACCCAACATTTCATTTCCCACTGAAACCACTAAGCCTTATTTAATTCAATTTTGATAAATTGAATCTCTTTATCAAAAGCAGTCATATACTTATCTCACTGGAATAAGTATATTCACAACCTATTCCTTCCTAAAATACTTGAAAACTTTTATATATATATATATATGGAAAGTACCATTCGATATCGACCATGGATCGTAGCTCAATGGTTACATCTCTATCCTAGAGAAATCCAATCTTAACTACAGGCAATCTCTTCCTCTCGAATTATGCAATGAAATCAATCATAGATCGCAGTTTGCACAATGGTTACGTCGCTATCCAAGTGAAAATATAACAAACTGTAGGCAGTCTCTGCCCCTCGAATTACTCCATGAAAATCAACCACTTCTTTCCAAATATCTTTTTACTTCATAAATATCTTTAAATTTATTTATAAAGTTTCTTTATAAACTTCCCAGTTTAATTAGAAAAATACTCTTTTATAAATCTCAAACTATTTGTAAAACTTTCCTTTTTTAAATCCTTTCATTTAAAACCAATTCTTTTAGAACAAAAATTATTTAATTATAGTGAATGAAACTTTTTAATATTATAAAAATGACTTTAAATATTTTTAATTCAAGAAATAAATAATTAACTTCAAACAATAATAATATAATATTTTTAAAACAATATTGATACTTTAATAAATTACCTTTGAAATAATAATATTATAATACTAATTAACTCTTAAATAATAATTAACTTTTAAATCAAATTATTATAAAATAACTTTGGTTAATAATTATATATAATTTAAAAACATTTAAAAAATAAATAACTTTGAAACAATAATTAAATTTTATTAAATAACTTTTAAGAATCATTTTTATAAAATAAATAACTTTAAATGATTATTTAATATTTTTAATTATCTTTAAAGCGTCATTAATAAAATATAATAATTCTTTAAAATAACTTTGACGTAAAAATTAACTTTCAGATTTGAAAAGTGGCTTAGCAACTCTAATGGTACTTAATCAAGTTACCATTAATTCCATTAACTATCTAAATTATAATCCATGTATTTACATAACATCAATATGTAAATTAAATCCATACTTAACAAGCAATTGTTAATACGACACTTATCCAATATAATCAACTGGAACATAATTAAGTGACCACGCTAATGTAATAGCAGAATAGGTTTAATTTCTGCTAAATAAATGCCCAAATTTAACTTATCCAATTAATAACAACAGAATGGTGATTTATTCTTCTAAAAAGGAGTCCAATTAAATTAATTAGTAGAACGTTATTTTATTCCACAACACAGATGCCCAGTTACCAAATTCACTTTGTGAAATCTGTTTTTTCTTTTTGGCTTGGACACTTGCTTTTTCTGGTTTGGTTTTGAAGTTTGGTTTGAACTCCCGGTTTTGCTTGTTTTCTGTTTTGGATTCTGGTTTGGACGTTTGCCTTTTGGTTTGGGTTTTTGATATGGATTTCTGGTTTTCTGGTTCGATTTGGATTTTGGATTGGATTTTGATTAGATTTTCCTCTGGTTTTTGGCTAAAAGGTCGTCGGGTATGGATTATTCTCGGCAAGGGTTCGGAGAGACCAGGATTGGGCCTAGGACTTAGGCCCCATATTACCTATCGGTTAGAATTTCAGGTCGTCGAGTGTGGACTATGCTCGGCAAGGGTCCGGAGCAAACGGGATTTGGCTTAGGACTTAAGCCCCAGCATTACTTAGCATTCAGGGACACTGAACCAGGAACACCATGGCATTACTTAACACAGGTCACCGAGTGTGGATTACGCTTGGCAAGAACCCGAAGAGGTTACTGATTTGGATATTGGCTATGAACAGTTAAGGATTTGGGCATGGACCCGGAGCGGTCCCGGATTTGGATATCGACCCGAAGAGGTCATGGATATGGTTATTGGTTATTGGATATGGATGGATTAGAACTCGGTTGTCGGGTTTGGATGGATGTGGAATTGGATAGGGATTTGGTTACTGGATTGGAATCGGATATCGACCCGGAGAGGTCATGGATTTGGTTATTGGATACGGATGGATAATAACTCGGTTATCGGATTCGAATTTCGAGTTATGAAGTAAGAAGAGAAATACCACTTAGGGTAGACTAGGGTCGGCCATAATGATGATTTTGGATCGGCTATGGCGTTGATGGGCCCGGACCACTCAGGAAGCCCATCAACTCGGATTTTGCCTATAAATACAACATGTGGGGGTTTAGAAAAGAGGAGCTTCATTCTGTTTTCCTCCTACTTCCCCATTAAGGCTACTCCGCCATTATTACTTTAAAAACTTTGGATTGTAACTATAATTGATTCTCATATCAATAGAAACGAAATTTCTAGAGTGGACGTAGGCCGGAGTTAGCCGAACCACTATAAATCATGTGTTATTACTGCTTTCTTTTTAATTTTCACTGTTCTTCACATTCATACTCTCTACATATATTCTATCTATGATTTTTGACTGTGATTCGGTGCTTTCATCTGGATTTGGGTGTTAATGACCAATTTTGGGACTAACAGTGGTGGTCAAAAATCAATCCGAGTTATGAAGTAAGAAGAGAAGTACCACCGATCATGCATAATCTTCCATGATACTAATGTTATAGGTCAAGGCAAGAACTGCCGGTCAATGGTGTTCGGGGCTAATAGTTTTAGGTCCAGAGGAGAAGTGCCATGCAATGGTCTTCCGAGATGAGTAGCATTTTAGGACGAGATGAAGTGAATTTAGGGTTAAGAATTTGGGAACAAGGTAAAGTAAATTTTGTACTAGAGTAAGAGTTGATATAACGAGTTATTGGGCTGAAGATGTTAATGGTTAGAGGATAAAGGAAGTCAAAAAAATGTATGAAATAAGTTAACAGAATTCGTTATAAAAAATTTTGATTTTTTATTTCTATTAATACAATATTCTACGAATGTTATACTAATTTACATACTTGAAGTGCTAGATTAGTAATTTTATTTGAGAATATAGATGTTTAAAGGAGTAAAATAGTCCATGAAAATAGATTTTGAATACATGTAATAAATGTCCATGGCGAATAAAACATAAAACTATGTTGAAATGGATCAAATTACCATTCATAAATCTTGAAAAAAAATTGATGAAGTTTCTAAAACCAAGATCATCTATATTATTATTATCTTTGGAAAAAACTTTCGTGATAGTTCTATGATAAATCCTTAGCGGTCTATTATGAATTAGCAATGTATTTTTATTCTGTCTTATAATACACGTAACATGCTATCAAATTGAATTTGAAAGAAAATTGCAAATTGCCAGGAAATAGTTACGGATTAGTCAAAGCATGTCACAAATACAATTTGGCCCCCATCTATTGTTTATTGCGGCACGTATTTATCTTCTTCTGAACGATCTATGACATACTGTTAGCATAGTAGCAATGATTTTACCAAAGATTCTTACTACGTCACAAAATATTTTGGTTGGTCAACATTTTTCTATGTGGAAAAAAAATAAGGTTGTCTCAAATTCATTGGAGATCCATGGGAAATATATTTTCATCGCTATACTGCGAATATTTTGCTATATTTTATAATTTTCAATTTTCAGCATGTCGCACAAATCTTTTGCTTCCGCTTCCTCTCAAACTATTTCTTTATGGACGTCCGAAAAGGAGGAAATATTCATAAATTTATGGGTGGAATTTTTACCGGAAAGCGTAACACACCTAATTTTGGTTTAACATTATTTAGGGAATTTAATTAGATAAATTAAATAGAAAAATATTAGGTGATGAGAAGAACGAGATTTGTCAACCAATTTGAGATCATGCCTTAGTTGATCAATTAATAAGATTGTTTTAAACAGAATAGAAAGGGATTAATGAGAGGGGCATAATGAGAATAGTTCCTTAATTCATTCCCTAAACCTTTCCTCTCTCATTCATTTTTCCCTTTCTAAAAGCCACCACAAAACCAAATAAAGGCTGGCCATTACCACGAGAAGAAGAAGAAGAAATATAAGGAATTCAAAAGGAAAAACTTTGGGGAATTAATCTACATCAAATCTCAATCTCTCTAATTTAATCTAAGGTGAATAATAATTACCATCTCAGTTGTCTATGTTTTATTTTTGATTTATGATTAATTTCCTAATTGGATGTGATAATATTTCATGCTTGGATTGATGAGATCATTATTAGATTAAATAATAGTTTGTTGGATTTTATGGAATTACTCTAATGGGTTTTAATGGTAAAACCTAAGTTTTTGATCTTCTATTGATTTAAAATATGAATATATTGTTTAAAACATTATTTTGGAGATGGGTTTTTAATTCATAATTTTTCAAGTTCATATGAATATTTTATGAATTTACTAGAGGAAAAATGTGTTTGTTTTTGAGTTTTTAGTTATTAAATATAATTAAGTTAATATTTTAGTCCTGAATTTTTGTATATTGAAGAAGAAGGAGATTCAGATTTTTGGTGACTTGGGGGATTTTTCCCCATCTGTTACGATTTTCTATGAATTTTTTATTCTAGAAATATTTAAAATTAATATAAGTTAATAATATTAATTATATTACTTTACAAAGATATTTGTGAAGGTATTACGTGACCTACCAGAATTTTCAACAAAGAATATGAAAAGTATGTCATTATATAATGAAAATTTGACATGAAACAAGAGTTAGTTGAAAGTTTTAACTTTAAAAGGAAGTAAATCAGTTTTTTAGTTATTTATAAAATTTCATGGCATTATAACATAGAGTAGTGATACCTTTATTTCCATAGAAGCTCGACAACTATAATAGCTAATGCATGTGATAACTACTCGATAGGTAAGCGTTGTATCTGTTTTCTTAAGGACTCGATACCTTATGTTGTAAAAGTTCGATACCTAATGTTTTGTAAAAGCTCAATACCCAAGGTTTTGTTCTGGTTCGATACCCTATGTTATGTAAAAGTTCAATACCTTATGTTTGTAGAGGATTGATATCCACTGGTTTGAAGAGATTCGATAACTCGTGCATTGAAGAGGCTCGACAACCTCATGGTTTAGAGACTCAACAAATCTTTTTGTTAAAACTCGACATCCTAAAGCTATTAGAGGCTCGGTACCTCATGTTTTTAAGAACTCAATAACCTTATGTGTTTTAGAGGCTCGGCACCTCATGGTTTTAAGAACCAAACATCTCATGTATTATAAGTGACTCGACGCACCTAGTGTAGATACTTGACATCTATATTTTAGCGGTCATACAGCCCTATGTTTTACAAACTTAAAAGCTATGTCTTAGAGGCTCGATAGCCCTTGTTTTTTAAAGGCTCGACAGTCCTATTTTGCTATCATGTGTTTTAATAGCCATATAAAAATGACGTATATTTTTAACGGCTCAATAGCCGTCTGTTTTACAGACAAATAGTTATGCCCTATAGGCTCGATAACTAATGTTTTATGGATGTTCGACATCCCTGTTTTGATAGCGAGTGTTTTAAAAGTTATGTAAAGATGATAGTGCTTTGGCCTAAGATTTTGGCTAGTACTATGCTATGTTTTCCTTGTTTTAAGAATGATTTCAAGGGTTTATCAATTCTAAAGATAAATTTTTTTAAGGAAATGAAATAGTGTTTTAGCCAACTTTTATATGAATTTTGCCAAAGGAAAGTTTTAGTTAAACTTAAGTAATTTTTTTATGTTTATGACTATTAATTGAAACATATTTTGATGAATGATGTTATATGCTCTTGTTATTATTAGATCAGTTAAAGTTACATATTTATCATTTTTCATGCTCACATTTTCATTACCCAACATTACACCTTGGCATCTAGAAACATAATTACCAGTTAGGTTGTTCCAATGGTGAATATGGTCAAACTAAACTCCTAAGTGAGTAGAGTTGCATGTAGGAGATCAGATAGGTCAATGTGTTGGGATGCCTTGAACTTATCAAAAAGATATGACACCTGGACTTAAAACTAGATAAGAGTTTAGGTGGGACTTGTGTAGGGTTGCACCTTATGCTTCATGCATTAGCCCCGGTTGGTAAAGGTCCGTGATTTCATTGCGTAGGGCTTTGTCAATAGTGGGACTAAAAGATGGGTACACATAGAAAGGAACTCGTAACTCTATATGCTCACTGTGTTGTTTAATTGGATTTACTCCTAATCGTATTTAGGGATTTTAGGACATCTAGTTATGTTTTGGACTGAGTCAGCATGATAGATTATTAGTTGGCCTATGGTAACTAATAGGTTTTTAGCGACACTACAAAAACTATGATTTGAGATAGACAGTCAAATTTATAGAATGAGTTAACCTTAGAAATGCATAGCCCTTAAATGGAAGACTCGTCATATTTACCCATATTGCATGCATATGATCATATCATATCTTATTTAACTACCGTGGTTGCATGTGCATGATTTATGTTTAGATTGACATATTTGATATGATACTTGTGAGGGGAAAACTCATTCTTTTCTGCGGCGTGGTCTCAGATATCTGTTTTTTGGTTAGAGATGGTATAATATTATGCACACCAGACTTTTTGTCTACTCCGAAGTTTTTATTTTTCCCCTAAACTCTCGGGCACACATTTGGAGTAGGTCGTGAGTATGGTATTCAAGTTAGACAAATAAACTTTCGGAGACATGCAGGAGGGAAGCTAATATTAGGAGTTTATTTCGGCTTTGTTATTTGAGGTTTATGTTTTGTTTAAATAGATGTAACTACAGAATTTATAACTATCAATTAGTTAGACTCTAATCATCCAATGTGGAATCAATGGAGTTATGTAATATGTTGCTCTTGGAATATAATAGTAATTATTATATTTCCTCTAAATGTGGAATCGATGGAGTTATGTAATGAATGTTAAAGTTATTAATGAAATTTGTTTTGAAAATATTCTTATTCATATGCGCTTGATGTTATAGATACAATTAACTGATCTTGTTTTGTCACTTGAAAATAATATTATAGATGATTACAGTATCAATAGCGCTTATTTCGGGCCTCACGGTGGGGGATGTTACAACTTGGTATCAAAGCATAGGTTTATAAAAAAACTTGAAAGATTTTTAAAACATAATCCAAATAAATCAAAGAATAAGATTGGGGTATGTGATAACATTACAGTAGCGTACTTGGTATTACAATATATAAGTTTATATTCTATCACTGTTCTCACCTCTCTCTTAGACCATTCTTCTGTATCTTATGAAGACTAATATGCAGATTACGAGAAAGTAAGAAATGGAAGCAGGAAATGGAAGAGTGAATCTAGGTGGAAGAAGCAATAGAACTAATGGAAATGTTCGACCCAATACTAGATGTAATCCGGGTCGACCAACAAATGCTAATCCAAATGCAAATGCTAATGAGAGTGCTGAAACCCCACCAATAGATATAAGGACTATGTATTAGTTCTTCATGAATATGATGCAAGTTGGAGCTATGGCTAGTTTGGAGGAAACATGGATAATACGGAAAGTGCTAATCCCTGGGTACTTGCTCGCAACAATATTGCCAAGTTGAGCCATGATTATACTAGTCTTAGAGCGATGCCTTTTTAAGGAATAGAAAGTGCCATTGAAGCTAAGAATTGGCTGTTTTACTATGAAAGGATATTTGCTAACCTAGGCTTGAATGGTGAGCAGAAGAGGAGGTTGGCATCTAGAAATTTACAAGGAGCTGCTTCGTATTGGTGGAATGTTGTGACTGTAGGAATACCAGGAGAATTTGACGTAGGTTGGATTTAGAAGGAGATTTGGGGAGAATTTTTTGTCGGAGATAGCCAAGTCAACTTTTCTCAGAAAGTTTGTTGAATTGGAGCAGGGAGAGATGTCTGTACTGGAGTATGTAACTAAGTTTGATGAGTTGTCCAGATACAGGTATGCTACTATTGATGTTGTGATAAAAAGGAATTAGCAGTTCATTCTTAGATTGAAGCCAGAAATTGCTAAGGCAAAGATGCTGCCTCTTAAAGATCCAGCGATGTGGTGGTGGAGATGGCGTTAAGGAATGAGGAAATGCTTTCGACATGTAGAAGTGATAAGCCTGTGGAGACTAAAGGTTTTCAAGGCAAGAAAAGGAAGTTCTTTAATAAAAGGGGAGCTCGGAAGGATAGAACCACCAAGAAAGGGAAGGCTAATGTTGTTTGTATAAGTGTGATAAGAAAGGGCATTTTGCTAATGAGTGTCGATCTAGTAATGGAAAGAAGGGTGTGAAGTGTTACAACTGCAACCAGATGGGGCACTACAAGAATGAATGTACAAAACATGCCAAGGCTGATAAAGGGAAGGTTTTTTCTCTGGAACCATCAGCTTCTGAACCGATTACAGAAGAGAAAGGAAAGTCTATGATGGGAGGTACACTTTTGATTTATGTCATACCTATTAAAGTATTATTTGGTACTGATGCGTCGCATCTTTTATCTTGCAATGTTTGGTAGATAAGTTAAACTTAGAACCATCATACCTTATTACTTCCGTAAGGGTTGTGAATCTGATAGGAGATTATGCAACTCGCTGAATAAGATGTGACCATTTAGAATTTTAGCTATTAGGTCATGCATTTACCTGCAATTTGAATGTGTTTGATATTGTGGGTTTAGAGATTATTCTGGGTATGGATTGGTTAAGAAAATATGATGCTATGATATTTTTGCCAGGATAGGAAGATATCATTGAGACACCCTAATAACCTTGATCAAATTATATACATAGTAGAAAACTCAAGTTTAGATGTATGTGCTTAATTGGGTGTAAAGAAAGTGGAAGATGGGGAGAATCAAGTTTTTGTTGTAAGACAGTATGCAGATGTTTTTGCACTAGTTACAGGACTACCATCGAGAAGAGCTATTGAGTTTTGGATAGGTCTTGTACTTGGAGCGGAACCCATAAATAGGCCACCTAGCAGAATGATACCTACTGAGATGAAAGTGTTAAAGGTGTAACTGGTGGACTTAGAAGGAAAATAATTTATTAGGCTAAGCGGTTCACCTTGGGGAGAGGCCGCGGTATTCGTGAAGAAACCAGATGGATCGTTAAGGATGTGTATTGATTATCGTAAGTTAAATAAGAAGACGATAATTGGTATCCTTTACTAAGAATAGATGATTTTGTTTGATTAGTGGAGTGGAGCCAAGATATTTTTCCTATTGGATTTAGCAATTGGGTTCCATCAATGGAGTGTGGCGGAAGCCAGCATTCCATTGATGATGTTTCGAACAAGATATGGTTCATATGAATGGTTATTCATGCCTTTTGGACTGACTAATGCATCTTCTTAGTTTGTGGATTTGATGAACCAAATCTTCCAAGAGGATATGGACAGATTCGTGTTAGTGTTTATAGATGATATCCTGATATATTCTAAGAATGAATAAGCTCATGAGATTCATCTCAAAATACTGCTAGATACGTTGAGGCGGTATCAACTAAAAACAAAGTTTTTTTCCCTTAAACCTTCGAGTGCTCATTTGGAATAGTTTTGATTAGGGTTTTCAGGTTAGACAAATAAGCTTTCAAAGACATGTAGGAGGCAAGCTAATATTAGGAGTTTATTTCTGCTATGTTATTTGAGGTTTATGTTTTGTTTAAATAGATGTAACTACAGAATTTATAACTACCAATTAGTTAGACTCTGATCATCCAAGGGAGCGTCTTCATATGTTGCTCTTGGAATATAATTGTAATTATTATATTTTCTCTAAATGTGGAATCGATGGAGTTATGTAATGAATGTTAAAGTTATTAATGAATTTTTTTTTGAAAATTTTCTTACTCATATGCGCTTGATGTTATAGATACAATTAACTGATCTTATTTTGTCACTTGAAAATAATACTATAGATGATTGTAGCATCAATAATGCTTATTTTCGGGCCTCACGGTAGGTGATGTTACAACTTGGTATCAGAGCATAGGTTTATGTAAAACTTGAAAGTTTTTGAAAACATAATCCAAATAAATCAAAGAATAAGATTGGGGTATTTGATAACGTTACAGTAACGTACTTATTATTGCAATATATAAGTTTATATTCTATCTCTATTCTCCCCTCTCTCTCTTAGACCATTCTTCTATATCTTATGAAGAATAATATGCAGATTTCAAGAAAGTAAGAGATGGAAGCAGGAAATGGAAGAGTGAATCTAGGTGGAGGAAGCAATAGAACTAATGGAAATGTTCGACCCAATACTAGATGGAATCCAAGTCGACCAGCAAATGCTAATCCAAATGCAAATGCTAATAAGAGTGATGGAACCCCACCAATAGATATAAGGACTATGTATCCGTTCTTCGTGAATATGATGCAAGCTGGAGCAATGGCTAGTTTGGCTGGAGGAAACGTTGATAATACGAAAAGTGCTAATCCCGGGGTACTTGCTCGCAACAATAATGCCAAGTTGAGCCGTGATTATACTAGTCTTGGAACAAAGCCTTTTCAAGGAATAGAAAGTTCCATTGAAGCTGAGAATTGGCTGTTGTACTTTGAAAGGATATTTGCTAACCTAGGCTTAAATGGCGAGTACAAAAGGAGGTTGGCATCTAGACAGTTAAAGGAGCTTCTTCATATTGGTGGAATGCTGTGACTGTAGGAATACCAGAAGAGAATTTGACTTAGGTTGGATTTAAAAGGAGATTTGAGGAGATGTTTTTATCGGACATAGCCAAGTCAGCTTTTCTCAAAAAGTTTGTTGAATTAGAGCATGGAGAGATGTCTATACTAAAGTATGCAACTAAGTTTGATGAGTTGTCCAGATACAGGTATGATACTATTGACGTTGTGATAAAAAGGAATTAGAAGTTCATTCTTAGATTGAAGACAGAAATTGCTAAGGCAACAATGCTGCCTCTTAGAGATCCAGCGATGTGGCGGTGGAGGTGGCGTTAAAGAATGAGGAAATACTTTCGACATGTAGAAGTGACAAGCCTGTGGAGACTAAAGGTTTTCAAGGCAAGAAACGGAAGTTCTTTAATAAAAAGGGAGCTCAGAAGGACGGAGCCACCAAGAAAGGGAAGGCTAATGTTGTTTTTATAAGTGTGATAAGAAAGGGCACTTTGCTAATGAGTGTCGATCTAGTAATGGAAAGAAGGGTGTGAAGTGTTACGACTGTAACCAAATGGGGCACTACAAGAATGAATGTCCAAAACTTGCCAAGGCTGATAGAGGGAAGGTTTTTTCTCTGGAACCATCAGCTTCTGAACCGATTACAGAAGAGAAAGGAAAGCCTATGATGGGAGGTACACTTATGATTCATGTCATACCTATTAAAGTATTATTTGAAATTGATGCATCACATCTTTTATCTCACAATGTTCAGTAGATAAGTTAAACTTAGAACCATCATACCGTATTGCTTCCTTAAGGGTTTTGGATCTAATAGGAAATTATGCAACTCTTTGAATATGATGTGGCCATTTATAATTTGAGCTATTAGGCCATGCATTTACCTGCAATTTGAATGTATTTGATACTGTGGTTTTAAGGATTATTCTAGGTATGGATTGGTTAAGAAAATATGATGCTATGATATTTTTTCCAGGACAGGAAGATATCATTGAGACACCCTAATAGCCTTGATCAAATTATATACTCAGTAGAAAACTCAAGTTTAGATGTATGTGCTTTATTGGGTGCAAAAAAATTGGAAGATGTGGTGGATCTAGTTTTCGTTATAAGAGAGTATGCAGATGTTTTTGCACTAGCTACAGGACTACCGTCGATAAGTGCTATTGAGTTTGAATAGATCTTATACTTGGAGCGGAACCCATAAATAGGCCACCTAGCAGAATGATACCTAATGAGATGAAAGTGTTAAAGGTGTAACTGGTGGACTTAGAAGGAAAATAATTTATTAGGCCAAGCGGTTCACCTTGGGGAGCGGTCGTGGTATTCGTGAAGAAACCAGATAGATCGTTAAGGATGTATTGATTATCGTAAGTTAAATAAGAAGACGATAATCAGTATCCTTTACTAAGAATAGATGATTTTGTTTGATTAGTTGAGTGGAGCCAAGGTATTTTTCCTATTGGATTTAGAAATAGGGTTCCATCAATGGAGTGTGGCGGTAGCCAGCATTCCATTAACGATGTTTCAAATAAGATATATTTCATATGAATGGTTATTCATGCCTTTTGGACTGACTAATGCATCTTCTTAGTTTGTGAATTTGACGAACCGAATCTTCCAAGAGCACTTGGACAGATTCGTGTTAGTGTTTATAGATGACATCTTGATATATTCTAAGAATGAATGAGTTCATGAGATTCATCTTAGAATACTGCTAGAAGCGTTGAGGCGGTATCATATAAAAGCGAAGTTTTTTTCCCTTAAACCTTCAAGTGCTCATTTGGAATAGATGTGATTAGGGTTTTCAGGTTAGACGAATAAGCTTTCAAAGACATGTAGGAGGCAAGCTAATATTAGGAGTTTATTTTTGCTATGTTGTTTGAGGTTCATGTTTTTTTAAATGGATGTAACGACATGATTTATATCTGTCGAGCAGTTAGACTATGCTCATCCAAGGGGCATCTTCATATGTCGCTCTTGGAATATAATTGTAATTATTATATTTTCTCTGAACATGAAATCAATAGGGTTATGTAATGAATGTGAAAATTATTAACGAAATGTATTTTTAACATTTTCATATTTATGTGCTCTTGATGTTATTGATACAATTAACTAATCTCACTTTGTCATCTGGAAATAATACTATGGATGACTGCAGCATCAGTAACACTTGTTTTCGAGCCTTAAAGTGGGGATGTTACAACTTGGTATCAGAGCATAGGTATATGTAAAACTTAAAAGAATTTAGAAACCTAATCCAAATAAATCAAAGAATAATTTTGGGGTATGTGATAATGTTATAGTAACAAACTTGTTATTGTAATCTATAAGTATATATTCTATCCCTATTCTCCCCTCTCCCTTAGACCATTCTTACGAAGGCTCGTATGCGGATTACAAGAAAGCAAGATATGGAAGCAGGAAATGAAAGAGTGAATCTAGGTAGAGAAAGCACCGCAACTAGTGGAAATGTTCAACCTAATACTAGAAAGAATTCGGGTGGACCAGCAAATGCTGATCCTAGTGCAAATGTTAATATGAGTGCTGGAACCCCACAAATAGATATAGGGACCGTGTATCAGTTCTTCATGAATATGATGTAAGCTGGAGTTACAACTGGTTTGGCTGGAGGAAACACTGATAACGCAGGAGGTGCTAACCCCAAGGTACCTACTTGTAACAATTATGCCAAGTTGAGCCATGAGTATACCAGTCTTGGAGCAAAACATTTTCATCGAATGGAAAGTGCTATTGAAGTTTATAATTGGATGTTTCACTGTAAAATGATCTGTACTGACCTAGGCTTAAATGATGAGCAAAAGAGGAGGTTGGCATCTAGACATTAGCAAGGAGCTGCTTTGTATTAGTGGAACGTTGTGACTATAGGAATACCAAAGGAGAATTTGATTTGGGTTGAATTTAGAAGGAGGAGTAGAAGTTTTTGTCTAAGATAGCCAAGTCAACTTTGCTTAAGAAGTTTGTTGAATTGAAGCAAGGAGAGATGTATGTACTGGAGTATGCAACTAAGTTTACTGAGTGTCCAGATATGGGTATGCTACCATTGATGCTGTGATTAAAAGGAATTAGAAGTTCATTCTTGGATTGAAGCCAAAAATTGCTAGGGCAACTACGTCGCATCTCAAAGATCCATGCGATGCGGTGGTGGAGATGGCGTTAAGAAATGAGGAAATGCTTTCGACGTGTAGAAGCGACAAGTCCATGGAGACTAAAGGTTTTCAAGGCAAGAAAAGGAAGTTCTTTAATAAGAAGACAGCTCAGAAGGGCAGAGCCGTCAAGAAAGGGAAGGCTAATGTTTTTTGTATAAATGTGATAAGAAAGGGCACTTTGCTAATTAGTGTCGATCTGGTAATGGAAAGAAGGGTATGAAGTCTTACAACTGCAACCAGATGGGACACTACAAGAATGAATGTCTAGAACCGGCCAAGGCTAATAAAGGGGAGGTTTTTGCTCTAGAACTATCAGCTTCTAGACCGACTATGGAAGTAAAAGGAAAGTCTATAATGGGAGGTAAGCTTTTGATTCATGGCATACCTATTAAAGTATTATTTGATACTGACGCTTCACATTCTTTTATCTCACAATGTTTGGTTGATAAGTTAAACTTAGAACCATCATACCTTATTGCTTCCTTAAGCTTGCGAATCCCATATGAGGTTATGAAACTCTTGGGATAAGATGTGACCATTTAGAATTTGAGCTGTTAGGTCATGCATTTACCTGGAATTTGTATGTGTTTGATATTATGCATTTTGAGATTATTGGATTGGTTAAGCAAATATGATGCTATGATATTTTTCCAAGATAGGAAGATATCATTGAGACACCCTAGTAGCTGTAATCAAATTATATACTCAGTAGAAAACTTGAGAGTAGATGTATGTGCTTTATTGGGTGCAAAGGAAGTGGAAGATGAGGTGAATCAATTTTTCATTATAAGAGAGTATGCAGATGTTTTTAAGCTAGTTATAAGGCTACCATCGAGACAATCTGTTGAGTTTCGAAAAGATGTTGTACCCGGAGCGAAACCCGTAAGTAGGCCACCTAGCAGAATGACACCTACTAAGATGAAAGAGTTAAAGGTGCAACTGGTGGACTTAGAAGGAAAGAATTTTATTAGGTAAAGTAGTTCATTGTGCGGAGAGGCCATGGTATTCATGAAGAAACCAAATGGGTCGTTAAGGATGTGTATTGGTTATCATAAGTTAAATAAGAAGACGATAAAATATCAGTATACTTTGCCATGAATAGATGATTTGTCTGATTAGTTGAGTGGAGCCAAGGTATTTTGTCAATTGGATTTAGCAACAGGCTTCTATCAATTGAAAGTGGTTGAGAACAACATTTTACTAACGACATTTCGAGTAAGATATGGTACGTATGAATGGTTAGTCATGCTCTTTGAACTGATCAATGTGCCTACTTACTTTGTGGATTTGATGAACTGAATCTTCCAAGAGCATTTGGATAGATTTATGTTAGTGTTTATAAATGACATTCTAATATATTCTAAGAATGAACGAGATCATAAGATTCATCTTAGAATACTGCTAGAAACTTAAGGCGGCATCAACTGAAAGCAAAGTTTTTAAAATGTTATTTTGGAAGAAAAAAGTGAAGTTCCTTGGTCATGTATTCTCAAAGAAAGGGTTATCAGTAGATTCAACTAAGATTGACCTTTTAATAATTGGAAAAGACTTGAGACTATGACTAAGATAAGAAGTCTTCTAGGGTTAGCTAGCTATTATCGGAGATTCATCAAGAATTTCTCTCGTATAGCAACACCTATGACTAAACTAACAAGGAAGGATGTAAAGTATCTTTAGACCAATAAATGCGAAGAAGAATTCTTAAAGCTAAAACATTTATTGACCAATGCGCCCATGTTAGTTGTTCTAAATAGAAATAAAGATTTAGTGGTGTATACTGATGCATATGGGACAAGGTTAGGAGCTGTTTTAATGCAAAAAGACAAAGTGATTGCCTTTGCTTCTTGACAGCTTTGACCGCATGAAGTTATTTACGTATCATAAGTCTTTGAAGTATTTATTCTCTCAAAAGGAGTTGAATATGGAACAACAAAGGTGGCTAGAGTTTTCGGCAGCTTAGTGATTTTGATAATACGCCAGGGTAAGGAAACAAAGTTGCGAATGCACTTGGCAGGAAACATCAGAGTGTGGTGTTAGCTATGTTAGCAGAATGGAAAGATTTAGAGGCATTGACTACTTGGGGTGTGTAGTTAAGATCGACAGCTAGTTCAAGTCGGAATACTACAATGTTGTCATGCTTGGAAGTTCGACCGGTAATGATTGAATGAATTGCTCCTAAGTAGAGAGATAATCTATTACTAGCCGAACTGATTAGAAGATATGGAGAGGTAACTAAGATTGATGATTTAAAAGATTTTACTCTGAACCAGAACGGATGGTTGAGGAAGAAGGGACGGTTGTGTATTCTAGATGTTTGTAATCTAAGAAAGGAAATTCTTAAGGGAGTGTCATTGATCAAAGTTTACTATTCATCCTAGAGGAACTAAAATGTATCAGGATATGAAGATGATTTTCTTCTAGGAAGGAATGAAAAGAGATGTAGGTTAATGGGTGAAATAATGTTTGAATTGCCAATGGGTAAAAGTCGAGCATTATAAACCAAGCGGATTGCCTCAACCTTTAGAACGACCACTTCTGAAATGGGATTCTACATCTATGGATTTTATTGATGGGTTCTTAAGGTTCAGTTGAGGAAATTAAAGTATTTGGGTCGTGGTAGATAAGCTGACCAAGAGTGCACACTTTATCCTCATTAAGTCGACAAAGATGACACCTACTCTTGTGAAGTTGTTTATGAAGAATATTATAAGACTGCATGGGATTCCTAGTAGTATAGTCAGTGACAAAGATACTTTGTTCACTAGTGAATTCTAGAAGAGTCTCCAAGAAATGTTAGCTACCATGTTGAAGATGAGTACTGCTTACCATCCACAAATGGATGGGCAAATTGAAAGAGTTAACAAAGTTCTTGAAGATTTTTAAGGGCTTGTGTACTAGACGTTGGAGGGTCGTAGAAAGACCATTTGCACTTAGTCGAGTTTTCCTATAACAGTAGTTGTCAAACTAGTATAGGAATGATGCCTTTCAAAGCTCTTTATGGAAGGCCAAGCAAATCACCATCATGTTGGCTAGAAACAGAAGAAAGATTGATTCTAGGCCCAATGGTGAGAGAAGCTGTAAAAAAGTTTGAATTGCTCCGAGCAAGGTTGAAGGAAGCTTAGCATAGTAGAAAAATTATGCAGATAAGAGGCGCAAGAATTTAGAATTCTCGGTTGGAGACCATGTTTTTGTTAAAATATTACCGACGAAATGTGTGATATAGTTTGGAAATTCAGGAAAATTGGCACCGAGATATGTTAGTCTATTTCCTATCATAGAAAGGATCAGAAAACTCACGTACCAGATAGATTTAGCGAATAGTATGGTAGGAGTCCATAACTGTTTTCACGTTTCTCATCTTAGAAAGTGTGTACATGATCCTAAAACTACTATTGCATCGACTAGATTGGAATTTAGTAGTAGAATTGGATACGACTTTTTTTAGACTACCTGTTTGTGTTGTAGCAAGAGAATAGAAGAAGTTAAGAAACAAGACAATCAAGCTAGTGAAAGTCCAGTAGAGTGACAATGAGAAAGACTATACTTAGGAGATAGAAGACGGGATTAGAGAGACTTATTTCGAGTTGTTTTGATGGTATGTTCTATATATGTCATATAGACTTTTTGCTAAGCAGGATATGCTAGTATTGTTGTTAGTGTTTGTCACACATGTTTGCATGATTGCTATGTTTATTTTTTTCCTTATTGTAATTTTGAGGAAAAATTCTTTAAAGGGGGAGTCTGTAACACCCTTAATTTTTGTTTAACATACCGAGGGAATTTAATTAGATGAATAAATTAAAATAATGTGAAGTGATAAGGAGAATGAGAATTTTAACCAATTTGGGGTCTGGCCTTAATTAATCAATTAATAAGATTGTTTTAAACTTAGAATAGAAATGGATTAATAAAAGAGGCGTGATGGGAATAGTTCCTTATTTCATTCCCTAAACTCTTCCTCTCTCATTCATTCCCATTTCACTTTCTAAAAACCAAAACAAAACCAAATAGAGGCCGGCCATTACCTAGAGAAGAAGAAGAACCAATATAAGGAATTCAAAAGGAAAAGATTATGGGAATTAGCCAAAATCAAATCTCAATCTCTCTTATCCAACGTAAGGTGAATAATAGTTACCGTCTCATTTGTTTATGTTTTATTTCAGATTTATGATTGATTTTCGAATTGGATGTGATAATGTTTCATGCTTGGATTGATGATACCATTATTAGGTTAAATAATGGTTGGTTGGAATTTTAAGGAATTATTCTAAGGGGTTTTAAAGGTAAAACCTATGTTTTTGATCTTTTATTGATTTGAAATATAAATATGTTGCATAAAGCATTGTTTTAGAGATGAGTTTTTAAATTCATAATTTTCCAAGTTCACATGATATTTTATGACTTTCCTGAGGGAAAATGTGTGATTTTCGGGTTTTTAATTATTAAATATAATAAAATTAATATTTTAGTCCTGAAATTTTTGTATATGGAAGAAGAAGGAAATTTAGATTTTTAGTGATTTTTGGGATTTTCCCCTAATTGTTATGATTTTCTGTGAAATTGTCGCTCTAGAAATGTTTATGATTAATATAAGTTAATAATATTAATTATATTGCTTTGCAAAAATATTTGTGATGGTAGTACATGACCAATCAGAATTTTTAGCAAAGAATATGAAAAGTATTTTATTATACAATGGAAATTTGACATGAGACAAGATTTGGTAGAAAATTTTAAATTTAAAAGGAAATAAATCAGTTTTTTTAGTTATTTATAGAAATTCCATCGGCATTATAACATAATGTCGCGATCCTTTAATTTCATAGAAGCTCGACAAATATAATAGCTGATGCATGTGATAGCTACTCAATAGATATGTGATGTAACTGAAAGTTACTATACTGAAGGATCATGTAATATGGAATATAATAAATAACTAGTACGGAAAATAATAATAGCAGTAAAGAAAATGACACCAGAGATTTTTATACCGGTTCGAACTCCCATTCTACATCCAGTCTGAGACTCCTTCTGGATTTAACTAGTAACCCTCACTTAACCCGTAGGAACAGGTATTACACCGCCTGAGCAACCGAACAGGACTTTGACCGCCTGAGCAACAGAACAGGACTTTGACCGCCTGAGCAACAGAACATGACTTTGACCACCTGAGCAACAGAACAGGACTTTGACCGCTTGAGCAACCGGACAGGACTTTCTTACAAACAGGATTTTAACTTGACTTTGTATGTTCTGTATAACACAGATTTGTCACTTGTAGTACACCCTTCCTATAATCTTGTCCTCAAAGTAGATGTGTATATTTGTGTGTGTATGAAGAATAGGAAGTATCATATTGCTTGAAGAGTATGGAAATGAATATGTAAGCAATGATTGTATGAGAGCTTGTATATATTGAACTCAAGAATGCTAAGTGCTATAGATCAAAAGAGAACAGAAAATTAAGTTGTTTGATCTATGAATCTTGAGTGTATATATAGTTTGTGATGAGATATGACTTCTGGAAATCAACATCTATTAGAATCTAATAGTTGTGTCCTTCTAAGAAGAAGGAACCCTTTGATCAAAATAAGTGTCTTTTGGAGAAAATGACAGTTGCAGATTCAGTCGACTGAAATTTCTTAGGCAGTCGACTGAATTTCAAACGTGCACAAAAACATGTACAGTGTCAGTCGACTGACTTAAGCAGTTTAGTCGACTGACTGCTGTATATTAAAAAATTCATAAGCAGCATTAGTCGACTAATATATAGTATTCAGTCGACTGAATACTGTTTTTCAGTGCACATAAAAACTTTGAGTATATATGAAAGTTTGATAAACAATATGTAAGTTTTGTAAAATGAATTTGTGAGTGATGAGCTTTGAGGATAGATTTTAACACAATTCTATACAAGACTGATTACTTAAAGACTCTAGTTACATTAATATCAATACGAACCATATTTGAGTTGAAGAGTTCGGATTTGCCGTGGTCGTAGATTCGTGAAGAACTTTCTTCTCTTGTCAGCATTCAAAACCTTATGGTCCAACATTCTCCCCCTTTTTGATGATGACAACTCTATTTGCTACGAGTGATTCTTTGACATGAATTTGTTAAAATATTTCCCCCCCTGAGTAATATGCTTGCAACTTATCTTTTATATTGTATTTTCCCCCTGAATCTATGCTATATTTCCTGTAAACAACAATTTATGTTTTTCTCCCCCTTTGTCATCGACAAAAAGGAGAGTACTCAAGGTGTAGGGTAGTGAAGGTATGAGTAATATTGTACAGGAACACACATACATATGAAACTAAAACTTAGCACAGAACATAGAAACAGAACAGTCATACCCCCGAGAATAATAAAACAACATGACATACATATAGAAAAATATAGAGTTTTAGACAATTACATAATAGCACAAGAACTTAAAAACAAAGATTAACAACAATGTAGAAAGAGATGAAAAAAGCTTATTCATCACCTTGACTTTCGCTATTTGAACTTTGTTCATCACTTGCAGCTTCTTCATCATCTGAATCATCACCTACCTCTTCAGCTTCTTCCTCCTGCTCCTCATTTGATGTAAACCAGGTAAAATGTTCCGCCGATCGTTTTCCGTGAGATGTTGGTACGTGGACGGAGGCAGAAGATTGTTGGGAGCATGTGATAGTATCCCAGATATTTTTGAGAAGGACTTAATATAATTAAGCGTTTTATTAACTTTTGAGACATTTTTATCAACTCTAGAGAGAGTTGATTCAACTCAAGATAGACGATTATCGAGAAGTCTTTGATTACGAGCAATGGTAGTAACGGCTTCATGAAGCCGAGCTTGAGGATCTATTTCTTGAATCTCGTAAATTTCTCGAGTAGGTCGAGGAGGTTGGGATGAAGAAGAGGCTTGCACATGTGAAGTTTGTTGACGAGCTTGTTGGAAGGAAGGTTGAGCTTGACCCGCGGCTTGGTTTTCAAGCCAATGTTCATAAGTAATTATGGTGTGGTCAAGATATTGCTTTGGTAGGTTCATGAGACTAAGGGTTTTTGTATTCAAGGAAATTATGTTCGAACATTCAGAATCAACAAAAGGAACATCAAAATGTTTGAGAATGCGCATGATGTAAGCGCCATAATAAATCATCCTCATTCGTCCTTGATTAAAAGTTTGAAACTCATCTAGAATGACCTTTGCCCAGTTTACTCGTCTATTTCCCTAAATGGCGTATAAGGATTGGAAATCACGCCGATAGACTTTCTCATAACTTCAGGTGTGGGGATTGATGGTGTGGGTAAGCACTCTATGCATAATATGAGCTTTTGGTCTTAGTGCTACCACTTTTAACTCTGTTAAATCATTTGAGAGGAACAAATGACTAACTCGATCACGGGTATCCCTGTTTACGGCAATCTTAGATAGCTCGTCACCTTCATCAGGACATTACAAAATCCGTGCAAGTCGCTGTAGTGGAAGAATTTTTTTTTACCACATACTACCGTCCAAATGCAATCATCCGAATTTGTAATTGTTTGGTGATCTAGGTTTAAGTTGGCGTAGAAAACTTTAACAAGAAGGTGGTTAATCTTGTTATTATTTGCCACAAAATCAATGAGATGCTCTAATCCGCTACGGCGAGCTATGTATTGAATAGCATAGGAAGAAAAATCAGAGAATTTTATAAAAGAACCTTCGAAAATCCTGGAGTTTTGCATTTTTTCAAAGCGTTGCACTGCCTTGCCATTGTGAAGCCATGCTCTTATTTGTGAATCCGAAGAAGTTGTTGTAGATTGAGGATGACGAGGTCTTTTAGGAGCCATGTGAAGAACTAAGGTTTTGGTGATGAAGTGGGAGAGAAGAATTGGACAAATTTATGAGAGAATTTCTGAAATTGTAGATGAATTTGAAGTTGAAAAAGAGTTTAATGGCAGAAAGTAAAAAAGATTAAAAGTAAAAAGTAAGTTTGATAAAGGTGAAAAGTTAATTTGTAGAGGCTAAAAGAGGGTAAAAAGGTTGAGTACCTAGTATCAGTCAACTGAATATTCATAGGCAGTCGACTGGTACTGTGTTTAAAAACATAATATTCTGAGTTTAGTCGATTGGACAACTAGGTTCAGTTGACTGATTCTTTCTCGATATTTTATAACAGAAAAATGCCGAATTCAGTCGATTGTTTTGAAGATTCAGTCGACTGACTGTAGAGGAAAATGATATTTGGAAGACAGGTTAAGTCGACTGATTATTTGATTCAGTCGACTGGCGCTGTTGAATTTTTAGGGTGAACCCCATGTTGTAAAAAAAATGAATTGAACAGTATATAAACAACAATTTTAAATAAAATGAATTAATGTACATAATTTATATACCAGTACAATACATATATATATATATATTTAAAAAAAAATCAAGATGATTTGGATGAAGAGGAAGGAGTGTGGTAGTCTTCCGGTTCTACTTTTGTATTCTCATGCAGAGGTCGTAATGGTGACCAGCCTTGTCCACGTTCCCAAGAATTCGGAGATAACGGTGGACGTTTAGGTGATGGTTCCCATGGATTACGATGTGAAGGAGTTGTTGGTTGATGAACTGTGTTGTGTGAAGACGAACCACAGAATTTAAGAGCCACTTGTTCAAGGAAGCTTAGCCGCTTCGCATTCAACTTCTGCTCGTAGTATAGTTCTCGTTGTAACTCGAGAGTCTCCCGTTGATAGTGATGAATGTCGTCTATTTTTTCTTTTATAGACGACGAGCCAAAGAATAGAGAATGTTTAGCTCTTTTGACGGGAGGGGTACAACCAGTGTGGATGTTAGATGGTGGAACAATTGGAACTGGTTCATAAATCGGTGTTGGAGTAGGTAAATTTACCAATCCTGAACTAGGAGAAGAAAAAGATAGGGCAGAGGATTCAAAATTGAGCTGGGACTTTTTGATTAAATGAAATGAAACTATATATATATATATATATATTTTTTATTTCATTGTAAAAAAAATGTATTTATATGTAAGAGTTTCATATAAATAGAAACAGAATTGATGGTTAGGTTGATAAGAGCCAGAGAAAAAATTGGTTGTAAAGTAGTTAAAAAATGTAAGGTAAACAATAAAAATAGAATGTAAACCAAGTTTCCAAGTAAGAGATCCTGAGTTCGAGTCTTTGAAAATATATTATTAAAAAAATATTATAAATCTTGTATGGATATAATTCCTAATTATCTTCTTAATTTTATGGAGATATTTTCATTTAAAGGTTTTGTAAATATATCTACCAATTGATTTTCAGAGGATACAAATTCCAGTCTGACTAGATTCTTTTAATATTATCATGAAGAAAATGATGACGTATGTCAATATGTTTAGTTTGTGAGTGATTGACAGGATTTTTGGATAAGTTTATAGCACTAGTATTATCGCAAAAAATTGTTGATTTAGATAAATTAACACCAAAATCTTGTAGTTTTTGTTGCATATAAATGACTTGAGCACAAGCAAAGGCAGCAGAAATATATTCTGCCTCACAAGTTGAAAGTGAAACACAATTTTGTTTCTTGCTAAACCAAGAGACTAAGGATTGTCTAATGAAGTGACAAGTCCCACTAGTACTTTTCCGATCCGTCCGACATCATCCAAAGTCAGCATCACTTTAAGAAACTAACTCGAAAGGACATTCTTTTGGATAAAAAAAGTCCAAAATCTTTGGTTTTGCTAAGATAACGCAATATGCATTTTACTGCTCACATATGTGATTCCTTACGATTTGCTTGAAATCTAGCACATAAACAAACACTCATCATTTTGTCTGGTCTACTAGCAGTTAGATAAAGTAATGATCCAATTATACTGCGATATAATTTTTGGTCAACACTTTTGCCATCTTCATCTCTATCGAGATGAACTGTTGTACTCATTGGAGTTGGTTTAGCAGAAGTATTTTCCATATTAAAGCGTTTAATTAGATTATTGCAATATTTTTCTTAACTAATAAAAATTCCATTTTCTATTTGTTTAATCTGTATTCCAAGAAAATAAGATAATTCTCTCATATGTGACATTTCAAATTCTTTGGTCATTATTTTTGAAAATTCCTGACATAATTTTTCATTTGTAGATTCAAAAATAATATCATCTGCATAAATTTGAATAATTAAAATATCCATTTTAGTTCTTTTAACAAAAAGAGTTTGATCAACCTTCCCAATTTCAAAACCAGAATCTATTAGATAACTCTTAGTACGTTCATACCAAGCACGTGGTGCTTGTTTTACATTGTATAAGGCTTTCTTAAGTTTATAGACGTGGTCTGGAAATTTTTCATGTGTGAATAATGGAGGTTGTTCAAAAAAAACATTTTCTTTTATATAACCATTTAAGAAAGCACGTTTAACATCCATTTGATAAAGTTTGAAATTATGAAAACATGCAAATGCCAGTAAGATACGTATTGCTTCAAGTCGTGCAACTGGAGCAAATGTTTCTTCGTAGTCAATTCCTTCTTCTTGATTATATCCTTGTGCAACTAATCTAGCTTTATTCCTAGTTATATTACCTTTTTCATCTGCTTTATTTTTGAAGACCCATTTAGTACCAATGACTGTTTGATCACTTGGTCTAGGAACTAGTTCCCAAACTTCGTTTCGTTCGAATTGGTTTAGCTCTTCTTGCATAGCTATAATCCAATAGTCATCAGTAGATGCTTCTTTTGCATTTTTAGGTTCGATTTTAGAAAGAAAAGCTACATGACCCATTTGATTAAGTTGATTTCTAGTTCTAACATGTGAATCAATTTCTCCTATGACATTTTCTACTGGGTGATCTCGTAAAATCCTAGGAGGAGATCTTAACTCATTTTCATTATGAACAATGTTTACATTTTCTTCAAAATTATAAACAATGTTTTCATCTTCATCAAAATTATTTCGAGTAACCGTATTTGTGATCGTCTTAGGTATATCTTCATCATCCTTAAATTTTTTATTAAATTTGAAACTTTTGTCGAATGAAACATGAAGTGTTTCTTCGATTGTTTTTGTTCTTTTATTGAAAATTCAATAAGCTTTGCTTCGTTCTGAATATCCTATGAAGATTCCTTCATCAGATTTTGGATCAAATTTTCCAAGCTGATCTTTTGTGTTTAAGATAAAACATTTTGAACCAAAAGCTTTAAAATTTGAAATGTTTGGTTTTCTTTGATGAAAAAGTTAATATGGAGTGTGTTTTGTTAAAGGTCGGATGGAAATACGATTGAGAACATAGAAAGCAGTTGCTACAGCTTCTTCCCAGAAATGTTTTGGTAATGTGTTTCCATTTAACAAAGTTCTTGCACATTCTTGTAACGTTCTATTTTTCCTTTCTACAACTTCATTTTGTTGTGGTGTTCTAGGAAAAGAAAAATTATGGTAAATTCCATTTTTATTACAAAAATGTTCAAATGCTTCGTTTTTAAATTCACCTCCATGATCACTTCTAATATTCTTAATTTTTAAATTTTTGAGATTTTGAATTCTCTTTGCAAAAATCTTGAAATTTTCAAAAGATTCACTTTTATTTTTTAAGAAAATAGTCCAAGTATATCTTCAGAAATCATCTACTATAACAAACACATATTTACTATGATTTATAGATTGGATTTGAGTTGGACCAAAGAGATCTAAATGTAATGGTTCTAGTGGTTGTATAGTGGAAATATTTTTCTTTGATTTAAATGATGATTTTGATAATTTTCCAAATTGACAAACATCACAAATATTGTTTACTTTAAAGTTCATTTTTGGTAAACCTTTTACTAAATTATTTTTAGATAATTTATTTATAATTTTGAAATTAATATGACAAAATCTTTTGTGCCATAACTAAGGATCATTTTCTTTGGCTATTAAACACATATTTGTTTTATGATTTGTATTCATATTTAAAACATAAATATTTTTATCTCTAAAACCTTCAAAAATAAGATTTTTATTTTGACCAAAAATGCTACACTTATTTTCAGAAAAGGAAATATTGAGTCCTTTGTCACATAATTGGCTGATACTAAGTAAATTATGATTCAAATTTTTAACTAATAAGATATCTGTAATAAGAGGTGAATTAGATATACCGTTATTGCTCACATTGCCTTTACCGATGACATATCCTTTGGAATTATCTCTAAATGTGACAGAACCTCCATCTGAGTAATTAATGTTTGTTAGCATCCCTTTGTTTCCTGTCATGTGTCTTGAGCAACTACTGTCTAGTATCCATTTTTCTTTCTTTTTGGATGGTACCTAGAAAATATAGAATTAACATTGGTACCCATAATTTTATTTTGGGTCCTAAGAGTTAGGTCTTAGGAAGCCAAACCCAAGAGAGTTCAGAATTCCTTTTGAAAACAAAATCTTTGTTTTTATGAACAATTTTTATAAAAGATTTTATATACTTATTTCTAATTGAAGAATTATTTGTTTTTGGAACCAAAATTTAATTGATGTAGTAAAATTTGAAATTTTAGAACTAGGTTTTTTTATTTTTCCTTTTATATGAAGAATTCTTTTGGAATAATTTTAAAGGATTGTTTATATCTTAGTCCTCTTTTATTTGAAACAGTTTGAGAATTTTCTATAATTTTGGAAAGATTTTCTCTACCTTTATTAAAATTAGAAACATTTTTAGTAATGTCTTCTAACTTTTTTTTAAAGTTAGAGTTATCTAACTCTAAAATCTTGATATTTGCCTTAAGGTCATGATTTTCAATTAATAAAGGAACATTCTTTTCTTTCTGAGTTTCTATCTCTTGACTTAGCAGAGAAAGATGAAATGTCATATTAGAACAAGGTTTTTGAGTAACTTGGAGTTCTTCTAATATTTTCTTTTCATCTCTTAGCATTTCTACCTCGATTTCAGTTCTATTCAATTTTTCAAGAGTTTCTTTGTACTTTCTATTTTTGCCTTTTAGTTTGACAAGTAATTCTGAATTGATTTCCAAAAGGTCGTTAAAAGTTAGATTACTTACCTCATCTTTTGTGGCCATAAAGAAAATGTTGGATTGTTCTGAATCACTGTCCGAGTCACTTTCTGATGATGAAGATGATTCTGTATTGTCCCATGTGACAGAGAAAGCTTTCTTCTTGAACCTGTCTTTTTTGTGCTTATACTTGTCTTTCTTTTTCTCAGGACAACCTTTCTTGATGTGACCTTTCTTGTGACATTCTTAACATTCTAGAACATATGATGATGGTTTGTTTGTGTTGTTATTGTAGCTGGAGTTGTTCTTGTTATTTCTAAATTTGTTGCTCTTTATAAATTTCAAATTTTTTTTGAAATTTTTAGCAATGAACGCCATATCTTCTTCATCTGAATCCGATTCATCTTTTTCTGCCTGGAATGCTATAATTTTCTTATCTTGAGCCTGTACTCATTTTGCCTAGAGATTAACTTCATAAGACATTAGATTTCCAATCAACTCTTCTGGTTTTATGGTCAAAATGTCGTTAGCTTCTTCGATTACTAAGACTTTTCGTTCCCACTCATCCGTTAGTGAGTTGAGGATTTTTGAAACAATATCAAAATCTGTGTAAGTTTCTCCTAATGCTATCAAAGAATTATATATATCTTGAAATCTAGAGTACATTTCATTTATAGTCTCATCTTGCTTCATTTTAAAAATCTGAAACTGATTTTTGAGCATAGAAATTTTACTTTGTTAGTTCCTTCATGTGTAACTTTAAGTGTACGCCAAATTTCATTAGCAGTTTTACACATGCTTATTCTATTAAACTAATTTTTTTCTAATGCACAATATAACATATTCATAGCTTTAGCATTTGCAGTAGCATCTAATTTTTGCGTGTTAGACCACGTTGAATATTCAGTGGTAGGAATAATATATTCAGATTGCATAATGTTCCAGGTTTCATAACTACTTGCTTGTATATAGATTCTCATTCTAGTAGCCAAATAGTTATAGTTCATTCCATTAAATAGAGGTGGTCGTGCAGTAGATTGACCTTCTAAAAAGGTAGTGTTAGAAACAGTGCTAGTGTTGTTTTCCATATTAAAACAATATCAGATAACTATGTTACGGTTATATGATGGCCTTGCTCTGATACCAAATGAAAGTTACTATACTGAAGGATCGTGTAATATGGAATATAATAAATAACTAGTGCGGAAAATAATAATAGCAGTAAAGAAAATGAAACCAGAGATTTTTATACTGTTTCGAACTCCCGTTCTACGTCCAGTCCCAAACTCCTTCTGGATTTAACTAGCAACCCTCACTTAACCCGGAGGAACAGGTATTACATCGCCTGAGCAACCGAACAGGACTTTGATCGCCTGAGCAACAGAATAGGACTTTGACCGCCTGAGCAACCGAACAGGACTTTATTACAAACAGGATTTTAACTTGACTTTGTGTGTTTTGTATAACACGGATTTGTCACTTGTAGTATACCCTTTCTATAATCTTGTCCTCAAAGTAGATGTGTATATTTGTGTATGTATGAAGAATAGGAAGTATAATATTGCTTGAAGAGTATGGAAATGAATATGTAAGCAATGATTGTATGAGAGCTTGTATATATTGAACTCAAGAATGCTAAGTGCTATAGATCAAAAGAGAATAGAAAATTAAGTTGTTTGATCTATGAATCTTGAGTGTGTATATAGTGTGTTATGAGATATGACTTCTGGAAATCAACATCTATTAGAATCTTAGAGTTGTGACCTTCCAGGAAGAAGGAACCCTTTGATCAAAAGAAGTGTCTTTTGGAGAAAAATGACAGTTGCAGATTCAGTCGACTGAAATTGCTTGGGCAGTCGACTGAATTTCAAACATGCACAAAAACATGTACAGTGTCAGTCGACTGACTTAAGCAATTCAGTCGACTGACTGTTGTATATTAAAAAATTCATAAGCAGCATCAGTCGACTGATATATAGTATTCAGTCGACTGCTGTTTTTCAGTGCACATAAAAACTTTGAGTATATATGAAAGTTTTATAACAATATGCAAGTTTCGTAAAATGAATTTGTGAGTGATGAGCTTTGAGGATAGATTTTAACAAAATTCTATACTAGACTGATTACTTAAAGACTCTAGTTACATTAATATCAATACGAACTATATTTGAGTTGAAGAGTTCGGATTTGCCGTAGTCGTAGATTCGTAAAGAACTTTCGTCTCTTGTCAGCATTCAAAACCTTATGATCCAACAGTAACTACTTTCATAGGGACTTGACACCTTGTGTTGTAAAAGTTATATACCTAATGTTTTGTAAAAGCTCAATACCCAAGGATTTGTATAGGTTTGATACCCTATGTTCTATAAAAGTTTGATACCTTATGTTTGTAGAGGATCGATATCTCATGTTTTGAAGAGATTCAATAACTCGTGCATTGAAGAGGCCAACAATACCATGGTTTAAAGACTCAATAAGTCTTTTTTTTGTTAAAACTTGACATCCTTAAGCTTTTAGAGGCTCGATATCTCATGTTTTTAAGAACTCAACAACCATATGTGTTTTAGAGGTTCGACACCTCATATTTTTAACATTCTAATGTTTTTAGAGGCTCGGCACCTCATGTTTTTAAGAAACCAATATCTCATGTATTATAAGTGACTCGATACCCCTAGTGTAGATACTCGGCATCTATATTTAGCGGCCATACAACCATATGTTTTACAAACACGAAAGCTTTCTTTTAGAGGCTTGACAACCCTTGTTTTCTAAAGGCTCGACAACCCTATATTGCTATCATGTGTTTGAAAGCCACATAACGATGATGTATATTTTTAATGACTCGATAGCCTATGTTTTACAAACCAAATAGTTGTGCTTTATAAGCTCGATAGCCAATGTTTGTAGATGCTCGACATCCGTATTTTGATAGCAAGTGTTTTAAAAGCTATGTAAAGATGATAGTGCTTTGGCCCAAATTTTGGCCAAGTATTGAGCTATGTTTTCCTTGTTTTAAGAATGATTTCAAGTGGTTTATCAATCCTAAAGATAAATGTTGTCAAGGAAATGAAATAGTGTTTAGCTCACTTTTATATGAATTTTGCCAAAGGAAAATATTACTTAAACTGAAGTAATTTTGTTATGTATATGACTATTGATTGAACATATTTTGAAGAATGATGTTATATGTTATTGTTATCATTTGACCGGTTAACTTTACATATTTTTCATTTATCATGCTTACATTTTCATTACCCAACATTACACCTTAGGATTTAGGAACAGAATTACTAGTTAGGTTGTTCCAATTAGACTAAACTCATGAGTGAGTAGAATTGCATCCAGAAGATCAAATAAATCAATTATGTTGGGATGCCTTGAACTAATCAAAAAATATGACTCATGGATTTAAAACCAGATAAGAGTTTATGTGGGACTAGTGTAGGGTCACGCTATATGCTTCAATTGTTAGCCTCCAGTTGGTAAAGGTCCGCAATTCCAATGCATAGGGCTTTGTCAGTAGTGAGACTAAAAGATGTGTATGCATAGAAAGGAACTCGTAGCTCTATATGCTAACTGTATTGTTTAATTGGACTTACTCCTAATCTGTGAAGTTAATGTCCCGCTAAAGCTCCACAAGTTTTTTGGTTCGAGATGGTATATTATTATTCACACTAGAATTTTTGTCTGACCCGAAGTTTTTGTTTTTCCCCTTAAACTCTCATGTAGTCATTTGAAGTAGATCGGGAGTAAGGATTTCAGCTTAGATGAAAAAGCTTTTGGAGACGTGCAGGAGGAAAACTAATATTAGGAGTCGCTGTGTTATTTGAGGTTTATGTTTTGTTTGAATGGATGTAACGACAAAATTTATAACTGTCGAGTAGTTAGACCCTGATCATCCAAGGGGGAAGCTTTATATGTCGCTCTTGGAATATAATTGTAATTATTATATTTCTTGTGAACGTGGAATTGATGGGTTTATGTAATGAATGGGAAAGTTATTAATGAAATGTGCTTTGAAAATTTTCATATTCAAGTGATCTTGATGTTATAGATACAATTAACTAACCTTATATTGTCACCTGGAAATAATACTATGGGCGACAATAGCACCAATAGCACTGATTTTCGGGCCTTAAAATGGAGAATGTTATAGGAAGAAGGTATTTTTTCAACTCGTTTTATGCATCAGTGACAAATACATTTAACAAAAGATTGAAAATTAGCTGGTCTCGTGCACAAATAAAGAAGAAATAAGACACTTGAAGCGTTCTTGGATTGATTGGGACATACTGCTACAGCTAAAAAGAGGGAATTGGGATATGGAGAACAATTATATAGACGGTCCTGAGGAGTGGTGTAATACCACTACATTAAGATTCAAGAGATTTAGAAAAAAGACCACCCTCAAATTCAGAGCGTTGGATCAGCTTTTTGGAGGCTGCATAGAAAAAGAGACTTGTAGATAACTCGTACCTCCTACCCCACCCTCTCAGTATTTTACTACTGCCGATACAGATTATTACTCTGATTAGATAGCCCGTGATACTCTAGTCACTCCGCCGCCTAGACGAAGTAGACATATTGAGCTAGTCAGCTCGAGCAGGCATGGCGTTGGAAGGTCGATCATTCATACGGATCATTTCGGCAATGTCATGCAACATTGTTATGATATATTATCTTCTATTATAACTGTTCAGTAGTGGAAGCTTATGTTAATTTTTTGCAATGAATCCACAAAATTGGATATTACAGAAAAATTTACTGATAAAGAAGTAGTAGGATTTATAATGTACGAGTTGGAGTTATTATGTGGTCGTCATTAGTAGTTTTTAGTTTGTTTTTTGAATGTATTTGATTTTAAAATTATAGTAGTTTGTTTTAATGAAATCGAGCAATTTATTTTTTATTATTTGAAGTTATTAAATGCATATTACACAAATTAAACAGATAATTAATTAATTACAAATCAATTAAATTAAAAATCACTTTTTAAATACTTTGGTCGGGTACCGTTTTCGCACCACCAAACACATTCCTATTTCAACCAACTTCCCTGCTCAAATACCCCGTTCAAATGTCCTGCTCGCTTCGTCGAGAATGGACCCATAGTCAGCTCACTGAGTCATACTTATGTGTGCTCTTACATCATTAGTTATTTCTATGTATTACTAGTGTTCCGTCATACGGCGGGGTAGAAATGATCATTTCGAATGCTATTACCATACCATTAATAAACAAAATAATTTCTTTTAACTTTTATTAGTTTAAGTTCGATGTAATTCATGTAAAGGCCCGTATCTCCGTACCCTTTGAGACGACAATAATCACACGTGTCTAACTCAAATTGAACGGAAATACGAATCTTTAAGGGTAAAGAAGAAAAGAGATAGAAGGAGAAACAGAAACAAACACATAATCTCACAATCGTAGCGGGACAAAATATAATATATAAATACGGATCTTTATAAAAAGAGAACTGTAACTGTAATATACATATAATCATCAAAGTACAACAATCAACAAATCAATATGGATAGTTATAATAACTTTTTCCCACAAGTACTGAATATTCAGTACAACACGCACAGTGGGGTATAATCAAGTACGTGGGATACGCCTTAGTCTCCTCCAGCCCATCCCCTGAGCTCCCTAGCATTCTAACTTGAATCTGAAATACTCGGTCTGACCCCAGCATTATAATACAATAACACCCGAGTTAGTCTGGAAAACAAACGTGAGAAAACACACTCAATTTGAATTTATTACTATTATCAAAATCCTTTGAAAACAAAGGTATCTCGTAAGACCACGCCACACATAAATACAACAAGTTTTTACCTTACAATAACCAAAACATTTTATATCAAAATCATCTGATATTAAATAGTGTCTATAGAAAGTAAATTAGAAAATAACTGAAATGCTTACATCTCATGTTTCAGTATATTTGGGCACAATCAAAAATGTACAGGCTCATAGTGGATATTGGATTCCATACAATGACTAGGCTACTGGTGTATTGCCCATCATAGTACACCTCTAGAAAAATGAACCGAGATCGTACCTAACGATCCCTACCAACACTGGACCGGCCTACCCCTTACTAGATAGTATTGAATATGCTATCACCCCGGGTGTTCCCATCCTAATCGAGCGCTCTCTTTTCCATGCACAACCATATCCATAATTTATAATATATATATCCGAGGGTTTCTAGAAAAGTGATAACATACCCTACTTGCATGCGACCCACTTAGTCCTACTACATCTCCCCTATTTTAGTCATTCCCGGTTGATGAGGCTTGAGGCTACATTTTACCTTAAGAATAACATTAATACTTGGAATGCTAACACTGCCTTCCAAGCAACGATGCAAATGATAACATTCATCCATACTGGGTCTGAACAAACCAAATCTCCAAAATCACCGTCTTCAGTATCCTCACGATATCAGAATTCGTAACGCACAAATCGAATCGAAGTGTTTTTCGGATAATTAGATCTGATCCCGGTTCCTTCGAAACAATCAACAAATTTGGCCAAATTTGATAGTCGGTTATTTAACTATCAGGTAACAAACATAAGCGGTCACTAGGCCCATATTATAAATTTCCACAATATTTATTTCAAAATATCTTTACAAAGATATATATATATATATATCCAAATCCTATCCAATATTTCGATATTCGAAAACAAACTCAAATACTTATATCCATAACAGGATATTTTCGAACCAGCTCAATACTTAGAAATACTTCCTTCTAATTCCATTTAAAATTCAACACTTTGAAAATATTTCTATAATAATAATCTCGTAGTTAAAATATTTCAAACCCTTCCAGTTCCGTACTTATGAAATTTTTATAAGTATATTTCCTAAACCCATCTTATTTCCAATACTTAGGAAATGATTCCATTTATTTCCTATTACTCAAATCATTTATAATTTTATTTGTAAATTTCTTAACTCACTTATAACGAATTCTATAAGTTCCTGGAATCCATTAATTTATTACTTTTTTAAAAAATTTCCAAAATCGATTATACTTGTCTAGAATTTCAACTACTCATTTCTAACTTCTTTTTATGACTTTTAATTCATTTCCGAAGTTTCTTTATTTAAACACTTTGGGAATTTCCTTAAGTTCCCAGAATTCCATTATAAGATTTTCTCTTATAAAATCACATCTATTAAATAAACCCCGTTTAAAAATCTCGAGAGAATTTATAAATAAATTCCAATCCTTCCAAATCTCTCTATATATATAAATAGTATTTTTAAAGAATAATAATTTATTTTTTTAAAACAAGTTTAAGTAATTTTTTAAAATATTAAAACACTTTAAATAAACATCGATAACTCATTTCCAGTTCATTTTTAAATAAAACCAATCGATTTACAAAATTTATTATAAAAATCTGATTTCATTTCAATAAATATTAAACATTAGAATAATCCACTTCCTGAAATATTTCAATACTAAACAGCTTAAATTACATAGTTTAATAAATAAAATTTAACTTCTCGATAAGAATATATTTTTAAAATTCCAATAACCAATATTCAATTTATAAATCCCTCTCGATTTATAACACATCGATTTCATTTCGATTTCCTAACCATACTCACATTTCAAAAATAGAATCCACTTTTTTCCCAAACCCGATTTCTATAAATCGATATAAATTCACACTATGAATTTATATTTCCAATTTATCAACTGATAGTCATTTCCCATTATTTATAAACATCGTTTATAAATTTATAAACTTATTTGGGTTTCACTTGTTTATAAAAATAATCCCATTTATAAATTTTCATTTATGAATCCATTTCTTTATAAATCCTGTTATTTTACAAATCTATTTAAATATCGATTACAACTCCTTCCCATATTTCCAGATATATCACTTAAAAATTCATTGTTAAAAATCCTTTATATAAATTATATCCAGAAATATCACTATATATATGAAAAACAATCAATATATTTGAGGAATCCAGTTGGATCCCTCCAACCTGTTTCTCTGCATCCACAGATGTTATATAACATAAAATACCAATCCCACTTCGAGGTGGGATATCGTGGTAATATAGGGTCATCCGCTATTATGCGGGGCGCATAGTGTCTCATCCACTCCAACGGCAGGAAATATATCCAACTACTAATATATATTCTAATATATATAATATAATATTCAACTGATAAAAATTTGTAAATTCAACCAAGCATCCAATAATTAATTTTTAACATTTTAAAATTAAAAGCAGTAATCCAAATGAGTGAGATTTACTCACCTTGATTTTTATTTGCTAATTGTTCCAATTTTAATTCTTTTGCACAGATTTCGTAGCTCCGAACCCAACACGACTGATTCCGTTCGATTTGAACCTCGTATGCAAATTGTTATTAAATTTAAAAGTTATTGAGATTTAAATTTGTATTTTAAATAAACTAATTAACATAATTTTTTTACTGAATAATAATAAAATAAATTAACACAACTTCACCTTAATACTCTCGTTTGCCCTTCTCGTTCGTTCCAGGCATCGCGCCAACTCTTGCTCGATCACGCCCATAGCCTCGCCGTCATCGCACAGCCTCCAACTCGCACGCGCAAACTTAGTTGCACCCTCCTCCCATTGAATCATTCACACTGACAGCCACTGCCAAGATCGACTCCCTTAATCTACCTCCTCCCTCCCAACCATGCTTCTAGGCGAGCAAAAATGGAGCTCGACACTGCCTTAAGATTGCAAAAATACTTCCAGGTCGCGGCATTTGACAGGATGCAAACCACCATCTCGTCACTGCCTTAAGACCATCGCCAGCGCCTCCATCCTCGCCATACTCCACGGTCGACGATCAAAAGAAGATTCCCACTGCACATCATCATCTGTGCCTCACCCAACGCCGCCGCCTCTTGCCGACCAAGTCGCCTCCTCTTGTCACTAAGTCGCCCTCCACCTATCACCTCGTCACAACGCGCGATTCCATGGTGGTCGAGCATGTTTCCTTTTTTTACAAACCGATTTGATTTGAAAGAAGAGGAAAGGAATACATATGTGTCTTTAATTAACTGGTGGTAGGGTGGCGTGTTTTTCAGGGTAGGGTGGCCCGTATCAGTTGTAGAGCGGCTACGATTTATTATTTTATTTTGTTTAAAATATCTCGTCTACGTACCTTGAAATCCTGAACGCCTATTGAGGCATGCCGCCTAGCGTTCATAATGTTATACCCCTATTTTGAGTGCAATGGAACAAGTTTTAGGACCTAATTCAATCGTATGTGGGAGATATTTTTTTGAATCTAATTATAATATTAAATTTTCGATATTAATTTCAACGCATTTCTATCCCGTACGACCAAACGGTAACTCCAAACGCTATAAAATTTGAAATTCGATAATAATACACTATTATGGATCCAATGGAACTAGTTTCGTTGAATTCCAAGACTATGCTCCGGATCGCTATTTTACGCATCGATTAAATCAATGATTTCAAAAATTGACGAAATCACTTGAATTTCTGTTTTAAAAACTTATTAACTTAATTCTAATTCTAATAGAAATTTATATCAGCATTAGAAATCGTTTCAATTCATATTCAACTCAAATCCCAACTATCCACCATTTCCATATTACGATAAATCTCTATATTTGAAATTTAAATTTCTTCTATAATTTCAACCAAAATCTTCATATTTAAAAATCAATTTATATTCCACATTAAATATTTAAAACCATTTAAATATTCAAAATTAAATGTCGGAAAATCCGGGTCGTTACAATTCAAGTACTAAACTATAACTCAATTTAATGACTGATCGCAAATTAAAGGACTAATCATATTTTACTCTTTAATACTAACCAAATGAAAAATTAACATGTAATCAATTTATTTATTTTATCTCTTTTTATCAACAACACGTTTTATATCAGATTTTGTTCAATTTTTTTCTAATTGGTAAGGTTTTGAATTTCGATTCATATGTTTATTTTGCATAGGGTTAACCGCTTATAAATACATAAATACTAAAAACCTTAAGTTGTTTTGTATATTCAAATAGGGATAAAATTGATCTTCATTTCATTTTCAAACAAAGTATGGGATAAAATCAAACTGAAAAAACCGTCATATTTGAAGTATGTAAATGAATATGTAACGACCCAGATTTTTTGACATTTTATTTTGAATATTTAAATGGTTTTAAGTATTGGATTTGGAATTATAATTGAGTTAGAAAGTTTTAAAACTAGAATTTCAAGCGATTTCGCCAATTTCTGGAATCGTCGATTTAATCGACGCGTTAAAATAGCGACCCGGGGCATAGTCTTGGAATTTGACGAAACCGGTTCCATTGGATCCATAATAGTGTATTATTATCGGATTTAGATTTTAGTAACGTTTGGATTTACCGTTTGGTTCTGTGATCTGAAAACGCCTAAAATAATTTTATTGAATTTAATTTAGTGAGTATTAGGCACGCATCCCTAAAACCAAACTTAATTCAAAGCGGATCCTTGTCAAAAAAACATATTTTCTACATCCCTGTTTTTGTTTCCCCCCTATTTTTTCCCTAAATTACCCCTGCGCTTCAAAGTGGAGCCGCGGTTCTACTTCTTCTTTATTTTCTTCTGATCAAATTGAAAGCCGAGCCGAGTTTTCTTCAGACAAGTGTTTATTTCTCGATTTCAATGAAAAACTGCAACTATTTGAAGACGAATCAATCTTTTTTACAAAAATATGAATTGTTTTTTATTTTTTTTGGATTGTTGGTGTTGTTTTGGTGTTTAAATTCATTAATGATAATAAGAAATGGTTGCAGTTTAATGTTTGAAGTTATGTGCATAAATACTGCAAATATTAACCTAAAATAACATTCATACGGTTTTTTCCTACAAATATTTTTAATAGTTGCTGGAAAATCAGCAAGTTTTAAGCTTATTTGCAGACATTGATGCAAACTTTCATAATAGTTGCAAAAAAAGTCAGCAAATATTGGGAATATTTGCATATAAATATGCATTTATTTAGGAATTTTCCTCTGCAATTATTCACTTAAAATTAGAAAATATTAATAATATATACTTGCTAAAAATCAGCAATTATTCCCCTAAAATCATTTGTATTCATCTTTGTATGCAATTATTCAGAGATGTATGCAATTATTGCATGTATTCTGCAATTCTTATGAATAATTTGCATGTATATCTGAAAAATCTGTAATTGTTCTCAATAATTGCAGAAGTTGGTGCAAATATTGTGAATAACAATAGAAAATAATTGCTGAAAAATCTGTAATTTTTAAGAATATTTATAGACATTGCTGCAAATATTCAGAACAATTGCAGAAAAGTCATCAAATATTGGAAATTTTTGTATATAAATATACATTTCTGTAGGAATTTTTCTCTACAATTGCTAATTTCAATCTATTGTATTAGGAAGATGAATTTTATCTTCATAATTAAGAATACATGCATAAAAACTGCATTTACTGAGAATACTTGCAAATATGTGCATTAGAAACTGCAATTAGTGAAAATACATGCATAAAAATCTGTAAATATTCCAATATTTGCAATATTTCTGCATGTATTCTCAATATTTGCAGAAAAATATGCAAATATTGAGAATACTTGCATAAAAACTTCAAATAGTGTCAATTTTTGCATTAAAAAATCTAATGCAAATATTATGAATACTTTTTCTTTTTTGTGCAAATATTATGAATAATTGCAGTTATGACTGCAATTATTCTTAATAATTGAGAAAAATCTGCAAAATTAGAGGATATTTGTTTAATACTGCAAATATGTTCAGTATTTTTGCAAAAAAAATATATAATAATATACGTTGAAGCTGCAAGTGTTTTTTAGCAAGTATTCATTATTTTTACTTTCTTATGCCATTATTATGAATATTTGCGGATATTGCTGCAATTATTCTGAATAACTGCATAAAAATCAGCAAACAGTGCAAATTTTTGCGTACAATACTGCAAATATGTATAATTTTTGTGGTAAAACATGTAATAATATATGTTAGAGCTGTAAGAATGAATACGTTTTCATATAAATTATTGTTTTCTTTTTCTAATTCAATTTTACTGTTTGATTTTGATGTTCTAATTGATTATACTTTCCATTATTTGATTTCAGATTCTTCTCGATTAATTAAAATGAGTATTTGGTTTCATTTTCCTTCTAAATCAATCTTCTAGTCACCTTGATTTTAGTATATTCACTAGATTATGATTTGATTTTGTTTATCTATTTCATTTTCGCAGGAACGATGAAGTGCAGAGAGAAATTACAATGGAAGGGTACTTTTGTCTTTTAGAGGGTCCCATTTTAAAAACAGGGACCGAAAACTTATCTAAAAAACGGAGGGATGTTTATGTATTTTCAAACTATATGAGGGATGTATGCCAAACGCACCCTTTAATATAAATAGTCGATTTAAAAAGTTATCTTCAACATACGATCGTATTGGGGCTCGGGACTTGTTCCATTGGGTTCGGAATGGCGGTATAACATTAGGAACGCCAGGCGGCATGCCTAAATAAGGGTTCAGAATTCTGAGTTATGCGAAGCAGGAATATTTGGATAGATAAGAAATCAAATCAAAGGGTCAAGTTCAAGCCACCCTAGCCACGTACCATAGCCGACCTACCTATCCTATACGAATCCCTAAAACCTGTTCAGTCACGTTCTTCTTTCCATCTCCCCTCCTTTATTTAAAATGCCACTCTCCACTCTGTTTGAAATGAATTCGAAAAACAAAATAATAATAATAAATAAATGCGATTTGGTTGCGATAAAATTATTGTCGACAAGCGCGAGTGTGGTAGAGATGGCGGCTTAGTCGTAAGCGCCTGGGGTATTGGCGAGCACGGCGGTGAGTTGATCGATGGAATCGAAATTTGCAGGGGAGGAGCACGCGGCTGTGAGGAGATTCGGCGATTTATGGTTGTGGGTTGTCATGGGCGATGCTCGAACGTGCAAGAGGAAGCATGGAGGAAGGGCGGCGACCTGGGGTTTGATGTGTGGACGAGCGTGACGATGTGGGGGTGCTCGTCATTCGATTTAGGGATTATAGGGGAGGGTCGTGTTTTCATATGCATACATGTTTGCGATCAGGATGGAGGCGTCGACGTGAGGGGTATTTCGCGAAGGAAAATGGGTCGATATGATTGAACGTTGATGGAGGTACCACATTTCGATTTACGGTCACGTTATGCTGATGAAGGCTGAAGGCCGATGGACGTGTGTGGCAAGTCGAGATGGTTGGGGACGTTGGTGAATGTGACCTGTACAGTCAGATTCGTGGAGCTTCAGGGCGCAAGTTGTAGACGAGGTCGGAGGTGATGTTATGGTGTGACGACCCGCCCTTCACGACCCCCAAGAATCGACATAAATACGCCCAATGTATAACATGCCGAATGATCGAGTGCCAGAAAGACAGATTGTTGAGGGAAAAGAAAATATGTAGAAGAAGAAGAAAAAACTAAACAAAAACAGAATCTCACAGCAGACAAAACAATATATAATATCAATAGCTCTTTACACAAATCAAAACTGTAATATACATATTCCACATTAGAGTACACAAATCCATAATTACCAGCCTGGACAGTCATAATAATCCGCCCTCACAATTGCTAGCAACTTCAAACAAAACACAACAGCGGAATAAATCAAGTATGAGAATACGTCTCCACTACGCCATAAATGGCCTACTGCAACACAAAAAAAATGTTGGCTCAGGCCCGAAAAATGTTGCCATAGGTCTATGGCAACACTTTTAGGGTGATGCAATTTTTGCCGTTGCCTTAGACCTCAAAGGCAACATTTTGACTATCTAAGGCAACATAAGTAATATTGTTGCAATAGAACCCTATTTGGGTCTATGGCAACACCCATAGGTATTTGTAGCAACATTCCAAAATGTTGCCATAGATATGAATTTTTTGAATTTGTGGGGCCCACAATGTAGAGCATATTTGATTTTTTAATAAAAATAAATATTTATTTAATAAAATGCTATTACACAGAATTTGATATTTAAACAGTAATTTATTTAAATAAATATTTTATTTCAACATTTGAAATAGTACAAATTCCTGACTCCACTATTTTACAATTCAATGATATATAACACTGATATTCACATATACAGATATTCCTCACTACATCACTCAGTTCACTCATTACATATGCAGTTTCAATTTATACAGACACCGACACTAACAAATATATGCCGATCCGAAGGCGAGCCGAGTGCCGAGCCGAAGGCGAGCCGAAAAGCGGGTCCGGGCGCAGCGCCGGCGGGGGTTCGGGGCACCGCAGTCCCGGCGGGGATCGACCTAAATCTGCTTGAACAAGTGGGCACCGCCCGATTCATCCGATTTCGGAAGATCGAGCCTTCTTTGAAACGACGTAAAATGATGCACAAATGAAGACTGAACTTAATTTCTATCCTCCATCTCCTCGCCTAAATCTGCTTGAATCCCCTACGGCCAAACACCAAAACTCTACTGCAAACTCTTTTCAATTTCCAATCACCAAATTAGCTTCTCTCCTTTACCAATACACAGCAGCACTCCACCATTGTCAATATAAACAATCTCCAAAGCCTCACAGTTGCATGCTCCTCCATCCCCCTGTTTCACCAACATCACTTCTTCAAACAAGCAAAACAACAATTCACTATCAAAAAACTGCAATTGCAACCACCCTTCACCATATTACAACTTTCCCAAACTTCCCAAATTTCACCAACCTTCAATACTCTATAAACACCAGAACACTCACCATCATTCAATCCACACTTCGTCAACATCCCACCAATATCCTAAAACCTACCACCTCTGCACTCAAACATCCCACCAGAACCAACCAACCTTAATGCTTGGATAAGATCACTCTGCACTCAGTCCGAGTTATGAACTTGCGATGGAGGCACAGGGCATCCAGAAGCAGTAGATACCCAGCCAGATTCTGAAACATTAACAAGTTACAAAGGAGCATTTTCACAAACATATGGGGGGCATACTATCTTATTGAAATTACCAGTACCAAGTGAAGCAACCGCAATCATAGGGGAAAGTACGAAGAGATCAGACTGGGATGTACCTGATATAGGAGCCGTGGACGGATTAATTGTTGCGAGAATGACAGCTAAATCTCGAGGGCAGCAGTTCGGGTTTTGGGAGAAATTAAGGCGCTAGAAGGGTTTTCAGGTGAAGTAGTCTAAAGGAGAAAGGTAGAGGGGTTGGTGGCGAGCAAGTCTTCTGTTGGAGGTGAGAGCTGATGGCGACGACAGCGGTGGCAAAAGGGGTTTGAACGGAAAACTTTGTTTGGCTTCGGGTTTTGGTGTCGTGACAGGGCTCTGGTTGGAGCTAGATGGTCGCGATGGGTCAGGGGGTAGCTGGGGGTGAGGGTGACAATTTGGTGGCAGAGGCGAATGAGGAAGCAGAAGAAAAGGAGGGAGACAATTTGGTGGCGGAGGTGAATGGGAGGAGGCGACTGGGAGGAGGCGAATGGGAGGAGACGAATTGAAATGAAAACCAAAAGGGGATCTGAACTAGTTTAGGCGGGAAAACGAAATTTTGGGCCAAATTGCAGTGGTGATCCATTTTAACAATCAGATTAAATGTAGATCATTGGATCGTATTCACGCGGATTGCTAATTTTATTAATTTTTTAATTTGAATACATCTATTGCAACACTATATAAAAATGTTGCATCGTGTTACACTTGTTTAGCTAGAGCAACACATTTTTATGGCTAAGGTAACACCAAAAATGCAACGTTGCAGTAGGACCAAAATTTTATAGCTGTCGCAATATTTTAGCTGGCAACACCTTGCAAAAGTGTTGCAGAAGGTCATTTATGGCGTAGTGCTCGGTCTCTAGCTCGTCTCCTGCTCCATAACATCCTAACCCGAACCTGAAATACTTGGTCTGACCCGAGCATTATAATAAAATAACACTCGAGTCAGCCTGGAAAACCAGCATGAGAAACCACACTCAAATTGAATTATTAAAGTTCCAAAACTCTTTAAAAATCAAAGGTATCTCGTAAGACCACGCCATAAATAAACATGTCGGGTTTTTACCTTACGATAACCAAAACATTTCATATCAAAATCCTCTAATATTATAAAAGCGTCTAAGTACAAATACTTATTCAAATAGCCAAAATTGTTACATTAATTAAATTCCAGCAATACTAGGCTCTACAATCAAAACCTTAAAGGCACATAGGAAGAATGGATTCCAACTGAATGACTAGGCACTAGGGTACCACCTGTCACGGTACCTGTCTAGAAACATCGTACCGAGGACCATGCCTGGATCCCCTACTACACAAGACCAGACTATTCCTAACCTGAATAGACCGAATATGCTATCACCCCGGGTGTTCCCACCCTCTTTCGAGCTCCTTCCATACATCGTAGTAATAAAATAATATCCGAGATTATCTAGAAAGGTGATAGACATACCCTATTTGGGTGCGACCCACTTAGCCTTGCTGCATCCCCTGATTTTCAATCATTCCCGGTTGATGAGGCTAGAGGCTACGATTACCTTTTTAGAAAGATTCACTTAGAATGCTCTTTGTCCTCCGATGACAATGTACGGATAACATTCATCCATACAAGTCCATTCCCGGTCCGAACGGAACCGAAGGCACTATTCTTACTACATCCATTTTGGAATCACCCTCGGGATTAGTAGCGATTAGCCCTTGCACTTCACTGCTCCATCTTCGACTCCAAGCTCTTGTCTTCATTACAAAAACATACTCATTGGATCGAAGTGGTTTTCGGATCACAAATCCGATCCCAGTCTCTCCGAAACAACGTTCGCCATTTCTCGGTAAACTCAACCCCGGTTCTTTAGGAAATACACAAACGCGAATAAGATCGGAGATCACCTCCTAACCATTAATGGACGGATTTCCTTGAACACATCCTAGAAGAACGAATGATTTTATACGTACATTATAGCACCTTGAACGGTAACTGTACCATATAATTCCCGTACCTCTTCTAGATATTCCCAAAGTTATATTTGGGTCCAGATTTGATAGTAGGTTATTTAACTATCAAATAAACAATCAATTCAACCAAATACTTCAATTTCACCGAAAACTCCAAGTCTTTATTTAAATTAAATTTTAAATAAATCAAATCTCTTTATCGAAGGGTCATGTACTTATCTTATCAAATCAGTATATTCACAAAGTATCCTTTCAAAAATATTTGAAAACTCTTTTTTTTTTAAATAATGTGGAAAGTACCACTACAGTATCATACCATGGATGATAGCTCAATGTTTACGTCTCTATCCTAGAGAAATTCAAGACTTAGCTGCAGACACTCACTGCCTTCGATTTTCACCACACGAGTATACCAATACTCTCCGAAACTTTATTTAAAAGTTATCTCAAAAAAATGCTTATAAGTTCAAAAATATTAAATTTTCAAGTTAATTCTAGGCAATTATACTTAAATACAAGTTAATATACAAAACCATATTAAAATTAATAATTATCTTTTTAGAAACAAAATGCTGACTAGTGCTTAATAAATCTTAACACTCATTACAAAGAAACTAATTAATAATAAAATATGCTTTGGACAAATTTAAAATAATTAAACAACTAATTTTCTAAAATATTTTAACACTTTATAAATTATCAAATAATAATTTAAATATCCTCTTTTTAAAACAAGCCCAAATTCTCGTTTTTAAACCTTTATATTTTTAAACAAATACCGTTTACAGATTTATTATTTAAAATCCTTTATTTAATACTTTTATTCCAAAGTCCTATTCACAATATCCCGATTTGGCTATGTACCAAATTAAAAACCATTTATTTTATCCGATTGGTTAACCTAAAATTCTTTATAAAACATCTTGCTTCAAAACCCCTTTTAATTTTTCTTTTCCAATTTAAACATATATTACTGGTATTTAAAATACAAGAGTCTAGGTCAAAACCTGCCACCGCATCCAATCATATCCAAATCACACAATAACATGTCACAGATTATTTCAACAAAACATATATCACTATATATGCAATTAAATTCAACATTATTGAGGAATCCAGTTGGATCCCTCCAACCTGTTTCCTGCATCCACAGATATTAGCACAACATAAAAAATACCAATTCCACTTTGAGGTGGAATATCGCGGTATATAAGGTCATCCGCTATTATGCGCGGCGCATAGGGTCGCATCCGCTATATATATGCGGGAATATCAATCACTCCAATATATATATACTACTATATATAATAACACATCCAACTGATAAAAATGCATTAATTAACCAATCAATCATTTATTAATTTTAACTGTTTAAAATTAAACGCTAGCATTCCAAAATTGACTGAGATTAACTCACCTTGAGTTTTAAATCGCCGAGCGTTCCAATTTTAAATTAAATCGAACGGCGTTTGATTTAACCTAAAATTTTAACAAGCTCCAAACATCTCCAAATCTACACTGCAGCATAGATCTCGTCGCTGAGATTCCGGCGCCGCCAGTTTCATCCGTTTTCGACCTCGTATGCAAGAGATATGAAATTTTAAAGATTTACTTATATAAAACCAGAACACAGATCGGCCGTTCATTTCAAAAATAGGAGATCAAGGCCACTGCCTTTTTTTAAAGATTTAAAAACATCGATCGAAACCCATCACGCTTAAACATTGACCGAAGCCGCTCCCCACCTCGTCGCGTTCGGCGACGATCCAACGCCTCCGCGCCGAAGCCCATTGGAAACCCTACCTACGGCCAGAGCGAGGTGAAGCTCGGCCACCCCTAAGCACGCAAAACGCGAACTGAAGTGATCCACTTCTCTTACTCTTATCATATATTTTTATAGATTTTTCTGTTAGAAATTTTTTTTACATATGAATATACTTTACAATGGATCACTTCCCTTAATTTGATTCCCCAAGATCCTGAAATTTTACTAATATAAATATATCAGTATTTAAATAAATCCTATCATTTACATATATGAAGATATATAAATGGATCTTTACTTTTCAGAGTGATTAAATAGCAAAGAAACTCTTTCCCACCTTAATTCTCATATTAGAGATTTGGTGTCACATAGCTTTTTCTATTTTTCATATATATATTTCTTTTAGAACTCCAGCTTGATTAACTTTAGGATTAAATATTACTAGTTCTCATATTTTCTTGTTCTACCTCACAAATTAATTGACTCCTGAATTTACAAGTCATACCTTTTTAATCCTCGGATTTTTGAGATTTGATACATATTGTTCTATATTGAGTAAAAAGTGTACAACCTAACTCATGTTTGTTAGGTTAGCTTGTTTTACTCATTTCAATTTCAAACAGCTTTTATATCAGAGGGAATGTCCATGTTTTGATTTATAAGTTGCAATAATCATGTGGGTGTTTGTAATGACAAGCTAATTCTTAAGGCTAGCAGAGGAAAACAATACAGTCATTTCAAAATGCTAACTCAAACTATCATGCTAAACAGAGACTAAGGTTATGTGTGCAGACAGTAAACTCAAGGCAAAGTGAATAAAAAGAATCAGACAAAATGCAAGACTTCCAGGTGAACTTATGATGAAGATATTTGATATTTTCTAATGAAGAGAACAATGTTGTGGTCACTGTTCTATTGAATGGTGGAAATGCTCAATACAAACAAGACCATATGCATTCATAATTTATCAAAGGTTTTGATTATGACCCAATACCACCAGATTTGAATTAAGTATCAAAATAGCAGGAATTAGCTAAGCATAGGTGCAGTAGAGTCTACAATTACTAAGCAGGTAAATGAGCTTATTACTCCAAGCAATACATGTTTTCACCGGGGAAATCAAATGCCCCACCAGATTCAGGCTATGCCTTTCAGCCTTGCATGGACCTATATCAATTATAAGTCATGGTTAAGCCTACTGGTTAGCCAGTTTAGATTCAACTCAATCTTTATGAATTCATTGATTTTTACTCTATTCTTTTTTTCCTATGATGTTTCTGCTCTACCATTTTTTTTTTAGGTTCATCAAACATTTCTACAGGAGACATGAGCACATATCAAAATTACATGACATGATCTCCAAAATCTTTCTCCACCAGAAACTATGCAGATTTAACTCTTTTAAAATAACAACCCACATATGCAAGTATGAATAATACTTAAGGATTCCTACAAGTTCACTTCTCAGAAAAACAAATACATATCAATCCAGATAATACTTAAACCATAATGATATTTTTGGCTTGGCCTAATTATTACAACATATCTGCTAAAGGCTCCTTAAAAATTCTAAATGCAAGCAATCTTCAATTGCCCAAGCACACAAGTTTCCTATGCATCCTTTCCTGCAGCAACATCTAGAGCTGCCTCCATAAAAATGAGACACCCCAGATGTTACAAAGCAACAAATAGGGTCAGAATATAATTCTGGTATGAGTGAAATCAAAATGCAATATTTTGTCATTTTTAAATTGCAGTGCAGGGTATTAAAATACTTGGAGATATTTGAATTTATGATATAACTGGATAAATATTTATATCTAAGCTTCTGCCACATTCATGCACACAAGCAACCATTCAATCATTCAATCCAGTATACATGTACACCCATTCTTATGGAATTAACTCATTTTAATTTCCATAACTCAACATTAAAACTTGATTTATTAATTTAATTTGGTCATATCTCTTTTGCCATTGAACACCATGTGTGCATTGCAAGGGACTCAATTCTGTTAACCCCTGCACAAAGGCCTATAGGACTTAAACAAGTCATGCACATACCCATCATACTCCTTATGATGAATAGATCAAGGCTTTTCTCCTAGATTAGTTTTATAATCTAGTGACCAGTCTCATTTCTTATTTCAGAAAGATTTTATTAACTCCTTGATTGCTTTTACTTCCTTTCCTTTCTATAAATCAGAGAGAGAGAGTTAATCTTACTCAGGGATTTCAACTGACCCTACATTCATTCATGAAAATCATGTTTTCATTTCATTTTTCTTTCCAGTTGTCTCATTCAAAATTTGTTTTATCACTTGTATACTTCCGTATTCCAGAATGTCATGATCTCTTAACAAATCCAGTAGAATTTCATTAAAAATTCTTATGCTTAATTCTATTGTGAACATAGGGTAAGGTTTTTAGAGAAAAACCCCAAAAATATTTTTAGCCTTAGATCTGAACAAATCAGCACATAAATAATTTATTGCATTGTTCATTTCTAATTTAAAACAAACTAGACATAAGCATGAACCTCCTTTGTTCACACTGCCTGGCTTATCTTTCAATTTTACCCTACTTCATAATAAAATTGTATTTATCTTACCATCATAAATACAAACTGATAGTTTATGATACTGGATCCATCCCAGAGATCATGGCATTACTATTATCAAACAATCAAATGAAGCATATCAAAGCATCAACCAAAAATCTATCAATACACCAACCATGCTCAGCATTCATTAATTTCAGAGAAAGTAAAACAAGTTGATCAAGCACAAAAGAAATAAAATGGCTGCCCTTAACTTGGGTCTTAATGCCTTAGCCTCATGAGATTGATTAATCACTCACCTTTCCCTTCTTTTTCCCGAGATTGCCTAAGTTTGCAAACAGTGTATGTTCTTCTTCTTTTTTTTTTCTTTTAATATGTTTCTGTTTTTCCTCAGAGAGAAAAACCTCTGCTTCTTTTCTTGATTTAAATCATTTTCACTAGGGTTTTACTGAAGGGAAAAACCCATTTTATCCTCACATCACTCAAGAATTATGTGTGTGCTGTTATGGCTAAATGTGCCATTTCCCCCTAGTTTCTATTTCTAGTAAAAGCAGTTATCCACTGCTTTTCCCTGTGTACATGCAATTTGCATGTTTCATTTGTACATTATTTTCATGTGGCTTGTCTTTCAAAATTTTACTTATGTATAACTAATATAAAACGGGTTTTTAAAGCATTATAATTTATCAAAGAATATATCATCTTTTTCCTTACCTAATTGTTGAAAACAATTTTCTCTTTACAGAATTATTTTTATTTTCTTTATGTTAAACTGTATTATATACATGTATATCCTCTTTATCAATTAACCTCTAGTTAATGTCTCAAACCATATGTTTTCTCTGGATATGTAAATGTATACATATTCTTAATTACTCTGGTGTTCTTTCTTTACTTATCTTATGTTTATTCTTTCTGGGTATATATATACATATATATAAAAATACAACATATGGTGACATATGTCCATATATATACACTCAGTTATATATCCTCTTCTCTCTGAAATTCTATTTCTTATTACTGTTTATATTCAAGATACATATATGTATATATATACATGTGAATATAAGACTCACTCAATTCAACTATTATTGCTTTTAACTCATTCTCAGTATTTATTTCCAGACTACATATATATATATATTTGGTTTTTGAAAGTTTTCTTTTTTTTAATTATTCTAATCTCAATAATTTGGGTCTTCACATACTCCCCTCCTAAAAGGAATTGTGTCCCACAATTATTCTCTCATACATTCCCATCTAAATGTATACAAAGCTCAATTTCTATTTTAAATGAAATTTCAGGAACTCATTCATTCTTACTCAATCAAATATACATAAATAATTTTTTTTTAAACATACCTCAAGCAGAAAACAGCTTAGGATATTTATCCTTTATCCTCTCTTCAGCCTCCCAAGTGCAATCATTCCTATCCAAACTCCATTGGATTTTAACTAGTTTAATTATTTTATTTCTCAGTTTCTTTTCTTCTCTAGCCACAATGCCCACTGGTTCCTTTTTATAAACCAGATTTTCTTGAATTTCAACATGTGTAGGAGATTCAAGAATGGACTCTTTATCATGCACCCATTTTCTCAATTGGGATACATGAAATACATCATGTATTTTGCTCAATTCTTCTGGTAACTTCAATCTATAAGCTAAAGTCCCTATTCTTTGAACAATTTCATATGGTCCTACATACCTTGGTGACAGTTTCCCTGCTTTTCCAATTCTCAATATTTTCCTCATTGGTGAAACTTTGAGAAACACATAGTCTCCCACCTCAAATTCTACTGGCCTTCTCTTTTTATCTGCATAAGCTTTCTGTCTCTCTTGAGCTACTTTCATTCTTTGCCTCACTAATTCAATTCTTGTAGAAGTTTCTTTTACATGGTCTGGTCCAAGCAACACCCTTTCACCAGCCTCCATCCAACATGCAGGAGATAAACAAGGCTTCCCATACAAAGCCTCAAATGGAGCCATTCCTATAGTGGACTGGTAGCTATTATTATAAGCAAACTCAGCTAAATAAATATGATCTTCCCAGTTGCCTCCAAAATCAAGTATGCATGCTCTCAACAAATCCTCTAAAACTTTATTAACAATCTCAGTTTGCCCATCAGTTTGTGGATGGTAGGATGTGCTTAAGCTTAATTCTGTCCCCATAGCTTCTTGAAAGCTACTCCAAAATCTTGAAGTAAACAAAGTATCTCTATCACTAATGATAGTCTTGGGGATGCCATGCAATCTTACTATCTCCTTCACAAACAATTGAGCTAGCTTGTGAGCATTTCTGTTTGAACTTATTGGGATGAAGTGTGTTGTTTTTGTGAGTCTATCAACCACTACCCAAATACTATCATTTCCCCTCCTTGTTCTTGGCAAACCATCCACAAAATCCATTGATATACTCTCCCATTTCCAAGTAGGCACTTCCAAAGGTTGCAATAGGCCTGAGGGTCTTTGATAGTCTGCCTTTACTTGTTGGCATGTCAAGCAATTTGCCACATATTTTGCTACTGCTCCTTTCATTCCTGGCCACCAATAATTTCTCTTGAGATCATGGTACATTTTTGTACCACCTGGATGGATAGTATACTTTGTTTTGTGATGCTCATCCATAACTTCTTGCTTTAGTTCCTCTACATTTGGTATGCAGAGTTTCCCCTTTTTCCTTAAGTATCCTTTATCATCTACCTCATAGTTTTCCACTGTCATGCCTTGGGATATCATGTTCTTTTTCTCCTTCAAATTTATATCTTGATTCTGCATTTGTCCTATTTTATCAACCAGTGTTGATTTTAAGGATATGAGGCTTAATTTACCATATTCAATCATCTTACTGTGTGTCTTATCTGATGCACTAGTTTCTTCTTTCACTTCCACCTCACTAAGAATTGTCAAATCCTTGAACTCTGCCATCATTAAGCTTGCCAATTTAGCTTGATGTCTACTTAATGCATCTGCTACTTTATTAGCTTTTCCAGGGGTATATAATATATCAAGATCATAGGCAGCTAGAAATTCTACCCACCTATGTTGCCTCATGTTCAAGTCTTTTTGGGAAAACAAATATTTAAGTGACTTGTGATCAGTAAACAATTCAAACTTAGCACCCAATAAATAATGTCTCCATAGTTTCAATGCATACACCACAGCAGCTAGTTCTAAGTCATGTGTAGCATACCTAGTTTCATTTGGCTTGAGTTGCCTTGATGCATAAGCTATGACTCTACCATGTTGCATAAGCACTGCCCCCAATCCAGATCCACTAGCATTTGTGTAAACTACTAATTCTTCATTGCCCTCTGGCACTTGTAAAACTGGAGCTTCTACCAGTGCCTTCTTTAGTGATATGAAAGCTTGTTCACACTTCTCTGTCCACACATAGGGTTGCTCCTTTTTAGTTAACTTGGTCAATGGGATAGCTATCCTTGCAAAATCTTTTATAAATCTCCTATAATAGCCTGCCATTCCCAAAAATGACCTCACCTCAGTTACTGATTTGGGTCTACTCCAAGATTGCACTGCCATCACCTTATTTGGGTCTACACTAACCCCTTGTTGTGATACTATGTGCCCCAAAAATTTGACTTCCTTCTGCCAAAATGTACATTTAGAGAATTTGGCTTTTAAATCATGTGCCCTCAGTCTAGACAAAACCAGATGCAAGTGTTTTGCATGTTCTTCTTCTGATTTTGAATACACTAATATGTCATCAATAAAGACAACCACAAATTTATCTAGAAAATCTCTAAATGTTCTATTCATTAAATCTACAAAATATGATGGTGCATTTGTCAATCCAAAAGGCATCACCAAAAATTCATATAATCCATACCTTGTGTTGAAGGCAGTATACTTAATACTCTCTTCTTCCACCTTCATCTGATGAAACCCAGAGGCTAAATCTAGCCTTGAAAAGACCTTTGCTCCATTTAATTGATCGAATAGATCATCAATTCTAGGAAGTGGGTATTTGTTTTTAATGGTGACTTTGTTTAATTCCCTATAATCAATGCACATTCTCAAAGTACCATCTTGCTTCTTCACAAATACAACTGGAGAACCCCAGTTTGAACTACTAGGCCTTATGAAGACTTTCTGCTCCAGTTCTTCCAACTGATGTTTCAATTCCACAAGTTCTTTAGGACCCATCCTAGTAGGTTTCTTGATGATTGGACTAGCTCCGGGGATTAATCTTATTTGAAATTCTACTTGCCTATTTCCTGGAACACCTATGACTTCACCAAAGACATCTGGGTATTCATTTATAATTTTTATGTCTTCCAGTGTTAATTCTTTCTCAGTCATGCTATATATTTGGTTAAGGTAATTGATTTTAGCAATTTCACTCATGATTATAATATTCTTACCATTTTCTGTTTTCAGAGAAATAGTGAAATTTTCCAAATTCAATATTGCTTTGAATTTGCTTAACCAATCTACCCCTAAAATAATTCCTATTCCAGGGTATTTCAATACAAACAAATCAGATTTAAACACATTTCCTCCTATGTTTAATTCTACCCCCAGACATTTTAATCCTAGCAAACAAGAGCTACCCAGTGGGCTTTGAATAAACAAGGGATTATCAACTAAATAGCATGTGAGAGTCAATTTATTCACTATGTCTTGGGATATTAATGAATGTGTTGCTCCAGTGTCATATATAACTGAGATGGGGTGATCTTTAATTAGAAGTATACCTTCCAATTGTCCAGAACTTCCCACTGCAGTTGCTTTTGCTTTGCCCTCAAGTGCTCCTACCTTTGCTCCCCTTTTGAATTCTGGGAAGTTCCTTTTAATATGGCCTTCCTTCCCACAGTTATAGCAGCTGAATGGTGCCTTCTTGGATGCTTGACACTTATTACTCATGTGTCCTTCTTTTCCACAATTATAACAAGTGACCTTCTTCTTAGCTTCCCCAGTGGTTGTTCCTTCCATTTTCTTATCCATATTCTTTTTGTCATAGGGATGTGTCCTATTTTTCCCTTTATTTTGATTGTTAGCCCTCATGCTCCTAAATTTTTCCCTTGCATTGTCATGTTGTTCAAAGGAAAGAGCAAGGTCTATGACTTGATCAAATGTTTTATCCTTGTATGGTAACATTGCTCTACCCAGACCTGCATTTAGTCCTTGGATAAATCTTGAATTCTTTGATTCTTCATCTCCTATAAGCATAGTTCCATACTTGGATAAGCTCTCAAATTTTTGAGTGTATTCAGTCACACTCATTGGTCCCTGCCTTAGCCTTATAAATTCCTCAAGCAATGTTGCCTTAGCTGTTGCTGGAACGAACCTTGCCTCAAGCATCTCCTTGAATTGATCCCATGTTATCTCATTTTCTGGCCTTCCTGTGATGATCACCTCCCACCAATCTAAAGCTGCTCCTTTAAGTCTCCTTGAAGCTAGCTGCCTCTTCCTTTGGTCATTAACTTGCATATCTGCAAATATCCTTTCCAAAGTTCTTAGCCATATCTGCACTCCCTTAACTCCCTCAGTGCCTTCAAAATCCTTGCCTCCTAAATTTGAGAATGTCTTCAACAGTTTGGCTAGTTCCTCATGAGGATTCTCTTCCCTGTGCACTGCTCCCTCTCTAAATGCCCTCACCAAATCTTGCAAATTGACCACTGGTGTTGTATTGGAGGGTCCTGCTCCATGACTTGGTGGTCTTCCTACCATGATTCACTATTCAATTGCATAGCTAGTTAGTCATTTTTCTAATTTAATTATTTTATGCAATTCATTTCTACTGTGGATATTTATTTCCATCATTATTGTATATATACTTTTTTTTTATATTTTATATTTTACCCCTTCAAGAAAATTGGATAATATATTTATGCTATGTTTTAACAACATAGCTCTGATACCAACTGAAGTGACCCACTTCTCTTATCATATATTTTTATAGATTTTTCTGTTAGAAATTTTTTTTTACATATGAATATACTTTACAATGGATCACTTCCCTTAATTTGATTCCCCAAGATCCTGAAATTTTACTAATATAAATATATCAGTATTTAAATAAATCCTATCATTTACATATATGAAGATATATAAATGGATCTTTACTTTTCAGAGTGATTAAACAACAAAGAAACTCTTTCCCACCTTAATTCTCATATTAGAGATTTGGTGTCACATAGCTTTTTCTATTTTTCATATATATATATTTCTTTTAGAACTCCAGCTTGATTAACTTTAGGATTAAATATTACTAGTTCTCATATTTTCTTGTTCTACCTCACAAATTAATTGACTCCTGAATTTACAAGTCATACCTTTTTAATCCTGGGATTTTTGAGATTTGATACATATTGTTCTATATTGAGTAAAAAGTGTACAACCTAACTCATGTTTGTTAGGTTAGCTTGTTTTACTCATTTCAATTTCAAACAGCTTTTATATCAGAGGGAATGTCCATGTTTTGATTTATAAGTTGCAATAATCATGTGGGTGTTTGTAATGACAAGCTAATTCTTAAGGCTAGCAGAGGAAAACAATACAGTCATTTCAAAATGCTAACTCAAACTATCATGCTAAACAGAGACTAAGGTTATGTGTGCAGACAGTAAACTCAAGGCAAAGTGAATAAAAAGAATCAGACAAAATGCAAGACTTCCAGGTGAACTTATGATGAAGATATTTGATATTTTCTAATGAAGAGAACAATGTTGTGGTCACTGTTCTATTGAATGGTGGAAATGCTCAATACAAACAAGACCATATGCATTCATAATTTATCAAAGGTTTTGATTATGACCCAATACCACCAGATTTGAATTAAGTATCAAAATAGCAGGAATTAGCTAAGCATAGGTGCAGTAGAGTCTACAATTACTAAGCAGGTAAATGAGCTTATTACTCCAAGCAATACATGTTTTCACCGGGGAAATCAAATGCCCCACCAGATTCAGGCTATGCCTTTCAGCCTTGCATGGACCTATATCAATTATAAGTCATGATTAAGCCTACTGGTTAGCCAGTTTAGATTCAACTCAATCTTTATGAATTCATTGATTTTTACTCTATTCTTTTCTTCCTATGATGTTTCTGCTCTACCATTTTTTTTTAGGTTCATCAAACATTTCTACAGGAGACATGAGCACATATCAAAATTACATGACATGATCTCCAAAATCTTTCTCCACCAGAAACTATGCAGATTTAACTCTTTTAAAATAACAACCCACATATGCAAGTATGAATAATACTTAAGGATTCCTACAAGTTCACTTCTCAGAAAAACAAATACATATCAATCCAGATAATACTTAAACCATAATGATATTTTTGGCTTGGCCTAATTATTACAACATATCTGCTAAAGACTCCTTAAACATTCTAAATGCAAGCAATCTTCAATTTCCCAAGCACACAAGTTTCCTATGCATCCTTTCCTGCAGCAACATCTAGAGCTGCCTCCATAAAAATGAGACACCCCAGATGTTACAAAGCAACAAATAGGGTCAGAATATAATTCTGGTATGAGTGAAATCAAAATGCAATATTTTGTCATTTTTAAATTGCAGTGCAGGGTATTAAAATACTTGGAGATATTTGAATTTATGATATAACTGGATAAATATTTATATCTAAGCTTCTGCCACATTCATGCACACAAGAAACCATTCAATCATTCAATCCAGTATACATGTACACCCATTCTTATGGAATTAACTCATTTTAATTTCCATAACTCAACATTAAAACTTGATTTATTAATTTAATTTGGTCATATCTCTTTTGCCATTGAACACCATGTGTGCATTGCAAGGGACTCAATTCTGTTAACCCCTGCACAAAGGCCTATAGGACTTAAACAAGTCATGCACATACCCATCATACTCCTTATGATGAATAGATCAAGGCTTTTCTCCTAGATTAGTTTTATAATCTAGTGACCAGTATCATTTCTTATTTCAGAAAGATTTTATTAACTCCTTAATTGCTTTTACTTCCTTTCCTTTCTATAAATCAGAGAGAGAGTTAATCTTACTCAGGGATTTCAACTGACCCTACATTCATTCATGAAAATCATGTTTTCATTTCATTTTTCTTTCCAGTTGTCTCATTCAAAATTTGTTTTATCACTTGTATACTTTCGTATTCCAGAATGTCATGATCTCTTAACAAATCCAGTAGAATTTCATTAAAAATTCTTATGCTTAATTCTATTGTGAACATAGGGTAAGGTTTTTAGAGAAAAACCCCAAAAATATTTTTAGCCTTAGATCTGAACAAATCAGCACATAAATAATTTATTGCATTGTTCATTTCTAATTTAAAACAAACTAGACATAAGCATGAACCTCCTTTGTTCACACTGCCTGGCTTATCTTTCAATTTTACCCTACTTCATAATAAAATTGTATTTATCTTACCATCATAAATACAAACTGATAGTTTATGATACTGGATCCATCCCAGAGATCATGGCATTACTATTATCAAACAATCAAATGAAGCATATCAAAGCATCAACCAAAAATCTATCAATACACCAACCATGCTCAGCATTCATTAATTTCAGAGAAAGTAAAACAAGTTGATCAAGCACAAAAGAAATAAAATAGCTGCCCTTAACTTGGGTCTTAATGCCTTAGCCTCATGAGATTGATTAATCACTCACCTTTCCCTTCTTTTTCCCGAGATTGCCTAAGTTTGCAAACAGTGTATGTTCTTCTTCTTTTTTTTTCTTTTAATATGTTTCTGTTTTTCCTCAGAGAGAAAAACCTCTGCTTCTTTTCTTGATTTAAATCATTTTCACTAGGGTTTTACTGAAGGGAAAAACCCATTTTATCCTCACATCACTCAAGAATTATGTGTGTGCTGTTATGGCTAAATGTGCCATTTCCCCCTGTTTTCTATTTCTGGTAAAAGCAGTTATCCACTGCTTTTCCCTGTGTACATGCAATTTGCATGTTTCATTTGTACATTATTTTCATGTGGCTTGTCTTTCAAAATTTTACTTATGTATAACTAATATAAAACTGGTTTTTAAAGCATTATAATTTATCAAAGAATATATCATCTTTTTCCTTACCTAATTGTTGAAAACAATTTTCTCTTTACAGAATTATTTTTATTTTCTTTATGTTAAACTGTATTATATACATGTATATCCTCTTTATCAATTAACCTCTAGTTAATGTCTCAAACCATATGTTTTCTCTGGATATGTAAATGTATACATATTCTTAATTACTCTGGTGTTCTTTCTTTACTTATCTTATGTTTATTCTTTCTAGGTATATATATACATATATATAAAAATACAACATATGGTGACATATGTCCATATATATACACTCAGTTATATATCCTCTTCTCTCTGAAATTCTATTTCTTATTACTGTTTATATTCAAGATACATATATGTATATATATACATGTGAATATAAGACTCACTCAATTCAACTATTATTGCTTTTAACTCATTCTCAGTATTTATTTCCAGACTACATATATATATTTGGTTTTTGAAAGTTTTCTTTTTTTTTAATTATTCTAATCTCAATAATTTGGGTCTTCACACGAACAAATAGCGATGGTTCCAGCTCCGGTTTCCCCTTCCTCGTCGTTCGAAACACGATCACCACCGTCGATACCGTAGAGCTCGGAGTGCTCTACGACTTCATAGTTGGAAGGTTTTGCTATAGATCTACGGATTTGAAGAAAATCAAGGAGGAAAGAGATGACATTTCGGCCATTAAAATGTTTGAGTGGCGACCGCAGGAGATAAGGCTAGGGTTAACTGTTTGAACAGTATATATATATATATATATATATGTATAACATTATTTTATTAATATATTTCAATTTTTGCAAACTTTTCAAACGAACCCCAAATGAAACATGCCGCCTGGCGTTTATAATGTTTTATCCGCATTCCGAACACAATGGAACATGTTTCGGAGGCTAATTTGGTCGTATGTGGAAGATAGCTTTTTGAATCGATTTAAAATATTAAATTTTCGATTTTAATTTCAACGCGTTTCTCACCCGTACGAACAAACGGTAACTCCAAATGCTACGAAATTTGAAATCCAATAATAATACACTATTTTGGATCCAATGGGACTAGTTTCGTCGAATTCCGATACTATGTCCTGGAAGGCTATTTTAACTCGTCGATTAAATCGACCAATTTTCAAAATCGTCAAAATCATTTAAAATTTTAATTTTAAAAACTTACTAACTCCATTGTAAATAAAATTGAATTTATATTCATATTAGAAATCATTCGGATTCATTTTAAATCAAAATTTGATTATTTACATTATTATCATATATATTAAATTTCACTATTAAATTAATATATAAATTCCAAATTCTAACTTGTCGACTTTTAATTTCATTCCGAAGCCCAATATTATAATTCAAACCCAAATAGAATTTAAATAAATCTTAGAAATCATTTTCATACACATTTATTTCCAGATTCCCCTATTATTCCAATTTAAATTATTAAATTCATATTTACCAAATAAAATTAATCGCTATATTTGAAATCTTACCCCATTTAACTAATTCAACCAAAATCTTCATATTCAAAATCAATTAATAATCCAAATTCTACATTTAAAATAAATTAAATGTTCAAAAACAAACGACCAAAATTCTGGGTCGTTACATGTTATGGTTGCCGATGAGATTTGAGGAGGGAGGTAATTAAGATGTAATTAAAAATAAGCATGTAATTAGTCTATATTATTATTTATTTAAAAAATCGATGGCTAATAAATTTAATATCTTCTCCGTACGAAGTCCTATCGAGACGAAATAAGTTGCGTTACGCTCATGGCATCGAATACCACGCATAGGAATTGGTTTGGGAGTTTTCGGAGTCAGTTGGGATCGTAGAAATTTAAATCTGGATGTTCGAAAAAATAGAAATCAAGGTGAGTAAATATCACTCATTTGGATTACTGCTATTAATTTTAAAATAGTTAAAATTAATTATTGGATGCCTAATTGAATTTATAATTTATTATCAGTTTGGATGTTATATATATAGTAGTATATATATTAGTAGTTGGATATTAGTCCCGCCGATTAGAGCGGATGAGACCCTATGCACCCCGCATAATAGCGGATGACACTATATTACCATGATGTCCCGCCTCGAAGCGGGATTGGTATTTTATGTTGTCTAACATCCGTGGATGCAGGGAAACAGGTTGGAGGGATCCAACTAGATTCCTCAAAAATGTATTAATTGTTCATATATATTGATATATGATGTGTGTGAATAAAATTGCTATAGATTTTGTTGTGATTGAATTTTGGATGCTATAGTAGCACTGGCCTTAATTTTGGTATTTTAAATACCATAAATATTATTTTTGAATTTGAAAGAATTTAAAAGGGGATTTTGAATAGAAAAATATTTATATCGAAATTTGGAATATTTTAAAGGAAATTGATTGAATAAAACAATAGTTGATTTTCGGTTTGTTCTTAACTATTCGTAAAAATATTTTAAATCGAGAATTTAAATTAATTTATATAGAATTTTTAACAATAGATTTTAAAATGGTATTTCATAAAAAAAGAGGAAAGAAGTTAAAATATATATTAAAAATAGATTTGAAAAATAAATGGAATTTATAAAGAAATGAAATTTTATAAATGAGATTATTTTATAAACAAGTAAACCCAGATGAGTTTATAAATTTATAAACGATGTTATAAATAAGGTAAATGATATCAGTTGATAAATTGTAAATATAAATTTACAATGTGAATTTATATCGGGATATGTATATCGTTTGGAAAGGAAAAAAATGGAATCTATTTTTGACTGGGAGAGTGATTATGAAATTGAGATGTAGTCGTGGAGTATGAATCGAGAGGAATATATAAGTTAAAATTAGAATATTGGATTTTTAAATAAAAAAAATTTCGAGAAATTAATTTTTTTAAATGAGATTCTTATTTATTAAACTATGTAGTTTTAAAATTATTATTTAGATTAAAATATTTTCGGAAAAAGTTAGTTATACAAGTATTTAAAAATGATTTGGAAATGAGTATCGATGTTTATTTAAAGTGTTTGATATTTTAAATGATTACTTAAACATATTTTAAAATTAATTTATTATTCTTTAAAATACTTATTATATATATAGAGTTTGAAATGATTTTTATTTATTTATAAAATTCTCTCGAGATTTGTAAACGAGGTTATTTAACGGATATCGTTTTTATAAGAGAAATCTTATAGTGAAATTGTGGGGACTTAAGGAAATTTCCAAAGTATTTATATCTAGAAACCTTGGAAATGAATTAAAATTCATAAAAAGGAAGTTAGAAATGGATAGTTGAGATTATAGACGAGTATAATCGATTTTGGAAAATTTACAGGGGATTAATTAATGAATTCTAAAAATTTATAGAACTCGGTTTAAGCGAGTTAAGTAATTTACAAATAATTATAAATGATTTTGAGAAATAGTAAATAAATGGAACATTTCCTAAGTTTTGGAATAAAATGATTTTAGGAAATATACTTGTAAATATTTCTGAAGTATTGGACTGGAAGAGTTTGAAAAATTTCAACCATGAGATTTTTATTATAGAATATTTTCGAAGTGCTGAATTATAAAATGGGATTGAGTGAAAATATTCTAAGTATTGATATGATTTAAAAATATCTGGTTATGGATATAAAAATTTGAATTTGTTTTCAATTATTGAAATACTGGAAGAGATTTGAATATATATCTTCGAAAGGATATTTTGGAATGAATGTATTGAAAATTTTTAGAATGGGCCTAGTGACTGCTTATGGATGTTATTTGATAGTTAAATAACCGACAATCAAATCTGGCCCAAATTCGTTGATCGTTTTGAAGAGACCGGGATCAGATTTAATTATCTGAAAACCACTTCGATCTGGTTTGCGCGTTACAAATTGTGATATCTCGAAGATAATGGAGATGGTGATCTTGAAGGAGATTCGGTTTGTTCAAACCCAGAATAACTTGTATGGATGAATGCTATCAGCGCATTGTTATTGGAGGGAAATGAGCATTCTAAGTATAAATTCCTTGAAACGTAATCGTAGCCTCAAGCCTCATCAACCGGGAATTACTAAAATAGGGGAGATGCAGCAAGGCTAAGTGGGTCGCACCCAATTAGGGTATGTTATCACCTTTCTCTAGATACCCTCGAATATACATTATAAAATTATGGATATGGTTGTGCATGAAAAAGAGAGCTCTCGATAAGGGTGGGAACACTCGGGGTGATAACATATTCGGTACTATCTAGGTTAGGGGTAGGCTGGTCTTGTGTTGGCAGGGGATCTAGGCGAGGTTCTCGGTACATTTTTTAGATGTGTACTGTAGCGGGCGGTACCCCAACAGCCCGGTCATTGTATGGAATCCAATATCCACTATGAGCCTGCACGGTTTTGATTGTGCCCAACTACGCTGAATGGTGAGATGCAAGCATTTCAGCTATTTTCTAATTTACTTTCTATAGACACTATTATAATATCAGATGATTTTGATATAAAATTTTTTGCTTACCGTAAGGTAAAAACCCGTCGTGTTTATGTGTGGCGAGGTCTTACGAGATACCTTATGATTTCAAAGGATTTTCTTAAACTTTAAATCCAATTGAGTGTGTTTCTCACACTGGTTTTCCAGACTGACTCGGGTGTTATTTTATTTTAATGCTCGGGTCAGACCGAGTATTACAGATTTGGGTTAGGATACTATGGAGCTCAGGAGACGAGCTGGATGATAGAGACGTATACATATACTTGATTGTATTCCTTGTGTATGTAGACTGTATAGTCAATACTGGTGAGGACAAGTTATAATAACTGTCCATGTTGATGTATTGATTGTTGTACTCTGATGATTGTATATATATTTACAGCCACAGATTGTTTTGTATAAAAATTTGTTATTATATATTATATTTTGTTCCGCTGCGATTATGAGATTCTGTGTTGTTGATTTTGTTTGTTTCTTCTTCTATCTTCTTCTTCTTCCCCCCTAACAATTCGCCTTTTTGTGCAATTTGAGTTGACATATGCGGTTATTTGTCAGCTTAGACTGTACGAAAAAGTGGGTCGTTACACAATATTTAAGGAATAAGATTTCATATTGTACTTTTGGAAAAGGACAATGTACAAACACGTGTTTATTCAACGTTGGACAAATTTAAAATTTTGTTAAAAGTTTTGTTTTAAATATGTGTGTAAACTTGTTTATGTTTAAATAGTTTATTTAGTCTTAGTGAACTTGAACTTACTTTTTGTAAATTCTAATACCATCCTTTGCTATCCTTGGATTTTGATTTTTTTTGCTGTGTTGTTTAACATACTATGAAATGTTCATAAGCAATACATATTCATGGTTATCCCCACAGTGTTAGTGATCTTATAGATCGGTGAGGCAATCATCCTTAATTTAACATTGTTTTGATCTTATTTTTTACATTATGGAAATGTTCATAAGACAACTATGAATTAGATATATAATATTTATAATGTATAATGTATATAATAATTAGAGATGTAATATTTATAATGTATAAAACTAACTACCTTTAAATAGGAATGATCATTTCAAATATTGTTAACCTACAATAAATAAAAGGAATTAATTACCTCTAATTTTGAACAATTTGACATTAGAATAATTTGAGAAGTAAAAATTAGTTATGAGAGAATGAAATGCTTATTAGTTCTGCTTAATACTAATCAACTAGGAAATTAACATTTAATCAACTAATTCATTTTGATCATTTTAACGACCTAGTATTTCGAACCATTCAAATCAACAATCATCCACTCATGTCATACTTGAATTGCTCAAAACAACATATTGTTAATTAATAATTAGCAAAACTTAGCATATACGGTAAATAAATCAATCACAGAATCACAGACACAGAGTAATAACAATAAGCAACGGAATAGATAAATAGTAGTTCATGAAGCTACTATAAAAAACAGAGTTTAAAACAAAATACAACATAAATATCAAATACAGAGTAGTCTCAAATACAAAGCTAACTGACAAGATTGAACATAAACAACTGGAAATGACAGAAAGCTGAACATAGATAAGACAGATCTTCAAGCAAAGCTCCAGGATCCAAAGGTGAGTCTCAAATGCTGTGACACTCAGTCTGACCCGAGCATAAAGCAAAACACAAAACACTCGAGTCAGGATTAACATTCTTATACCGGTAAATCAACTTAAGTGAAATGTCAAATGAAATACAAATAACTTAAAGGATGTTTGGTATACCCATCCTCTAAGGATCCGCTAAACTATCTACATATATTGTACAATACGCTACATATATAATGTCTACAGTAAAGTAAACTATTAAAATAGCGTTAAGGCGTTACCATATCCCATTTAACACATTTTATATATTCCTGTAATCTATACAGTATCGTAATTCCTCCGTAAACTGGAGGGCTATTAGAGGGCACTCCATAGTGTACGACATGAACCAAACTCGTAGTGGGCGCGACAAGGCATGTGACAAGGCATGCGAGACAATGCCCAAGGTAGGATTCTACCGTTTTGCGGATCCAAACTGGTGGTAAAACATACCAGCTACTACCGCTCACCTCGAGACACACTCTCAAATCAATGGTGCACCTAATCATATCACAAAGTAATAGAATGGTATCGAAGAAATGTGCCCGATCGGAGGTGCGACCTTACTTGGCCCGGCATGGCTCCTGTTTTAGCCACATCAAGCTGACTTGTGGGAGTCAGGACTGCGCTAATACCTCATTTAGAATCGTCGCCAAACCATCCTACTTCGTTCTGGAATATCCACCACGTACACAGTTGTTAAAGTGGTTTTTGGTATTGGCAAGGAGTATGACAATATATGATCCCAGACTCTTAAACAACCAAAGGCTTATTTCACACCGTGTTCATTTTATATTTTCAAACAATTCATACTTCATATCAAAAGATCATATCCATTTCAAAATCATATTCACTTTCGAAATCAGTATTCACTTTAAAATATATTTATTTCCAAAATCTTAACCACAAAATAGGTTAAACCATCATATCAAAATATTCGCATTTAAATCAGTTAAATCTAAATCATAACAATTCCAACTTAAACAGTTTAAATATTGAAAATAGTTTATATATTGAAATAGTTATAAATTAAAAATAGTTTATATACTAAAAATAAGTTATAAATAAAAAAAGTAGTTTATATATTAAAAAGAGTTTATATAATAAAATAGTTTATAGCAAAATAGTTCAAATTAGAATTGTTACCTCCAATTTCACAAATCAATTCAAATCAGCTTTGGTTCCAAAATTCAATTTAAATCAATTTTAGTTCCAAAATTTAATCTCAGTTCAACAATTTCAGTTTCAATTCAAATTCTCATTAAAACCATTTTTAATCTATATCGATTTCAAATCCAATTTTGAACTACAATTTAATCCACTTTCAATTTCAATAGTTTCAAAGTATAAATATTCAGACAGTTTACAATAACTCAAATTGGTAACTTTCTTTTATACTTTAAATTCAACTTTAATTTTATTTTAATTTTGAAATATTCACTTAATCAATTTAATAACCATTTAAATAAAAATCAAATTACAAATTTAAATAAAATCAATAATTAAATATCTAACTTCAATTATATTAAATTCTAAAATATTCACCTAATCACTTTTACAATCATATAAATAAAATCTCAAGTTACAAATTTAAATCAAAATTAAATATTCAATTTTATTTAAATTTGAAAATATTCATTTGATCTCCTTTAATTAAATCAAGTTATAAAATCATACCTTTCAAAATCTCAAAATCAATAAATTTCCAATCAATTCTTATTTAAATTCAATTATTCACCAATTTAAATTCTAAGTCAACATTAATTTATCTTTCCAATCTCTATTATTAAAGTTATTAAAAAAATCTATTTTTAAAATATTAATCTAAATTTAAATAAATACATAAACATATTATATACTAATTAAACTAAATTTTATTCAATTAAATCTGGTTATTAAATTTATTTTATATTAAATCTTATTTTATATATTTTTAAAATAATGAAATTATAAGTAAAATCTTAAAAATTATATTTTCAAAACTAACATATAAATTTAAAATTTCCAAAATATATAATTTTTAAAAATCAAAATTTTACACTTATATAAAAATAACATTTATATATTATATTTTAAAAATCAATATTTATTAAAACCCATATATTTCCTTTCAAAACTTTAGAAATCAATTTCAAAATATAGACCAACGGTGTCCGTATATAATTTTCTATCTTATGGTCAAGTGATACAGATATTTATCATTTCAATCCATAATTTAAATTTAATATTTACGGGTATCGTTTCAACCCGCAATCCCAAAATTCAAAATTAATGAAAATCGCTTGGGTTTATCATTTCAACCCATAATGATTTTCCCTTAATCTATAAGATCGTTTGGGTATGTATCATTTCAACCCATAGGGATTACTAAACTAATAGGGAACTTGCAGAGTAAGAACAATAATAAAATAACATATTATAAAAATAATATATACAACAGCTTATGGTGTCATATGTCATAGGTAAACAATTACAGATGATGGCATATCATATTTCACAATTAAATAACTTAACAATTCAAATTTAATAGCATATTTCAATCGTCATTTCGCATGAATTAAATTTACTAAATTTAAGAATGTTAATCGTGAGTGATTTCTCACCTTTCGACGCTAGAGAACAACGATGGTGAAGATGGTGACACAGACACGGATATGGACAAGAGCAAAGCAAATCAAAGCTGCCGAGCTTACCGGATAGTGACGAACAAAACAACAAACTGGATAGCGACGAAGCAAGCAAGCGAACCACTTGAATTCGATGGAAACAAAATATATACATATTTGTATGAAATATATATATATATATTAAAATTTAAAATCAATATTCAATTTAAAACACATATTAAAATAAAACATCTTCATATTATATTGAAAATCAATATTTATTAAAAATACGTATATTTTCCTTTCAAAATTCTCAAATATATATATTTAATCATAATATATATACATTATGTTATTACAAAATCTATAATAAAACATTTAAACATATACAAATACTTTTTAAACGTATACTATCTATATATATATACTTTTTTTATAGACAGCACACACAAAAAATAGAACTGGATAATATATATATATATATATAAGTAAATATATATGCATAAGGAAACCAATATATATACGTATGCAATATATATATGTAAATAATCTCTATAATATTTATTAAAACACACACAACAAGCTATATAATATATATACTTTATATACAAAAGGAGGAAGGAAACTGGAACAGTGTGAGGTCTGAGGTGATGGGCCAGAGGAGTAGTGGATATGCAAGGGTGGCGATGTGCTTGGCGTGACGGATGAAGCACAGTCAGGGCCGGCGAAGATTGGCTGCCGCACTTGGTGTTGTTCGGCCACTAGGGCTTCGGTTGTTAGTGTTAGAAGCTGTGGGAAGATGGAGTAGAAGCGGGGAGGCTGTGCTAACAAGGGTCGAAGTGGGTTTGGGTTCGATGCGTGTGTGTGTGTGTACACACACACACACACTCACACACACACACACACACATATATATATATTTGATGGAGAGGCGTGGGCTTAAGGCCGGAGTGGCTGTTAGGGAGGAGAGTAATGCGGGGTCTCAGGCGAACTGTAGGCTGTGATGGAGGCATTGACTGGAGGAGTTCATGCAGGAGAAATTGCGGCTACTAGGTTTTGTATACTGGGTTTGGTCACGTTCGGCTGCAAGGAGGGGCTGAGATGGTGAGAAGGTGCGGACTGAATTGGAATTGGAGGGGGCTTGCAGATCGGAGAAAGAACAAGGATTAATGATGGAAGGTGGTGGGGTTTGCATGGGAAGACATGCGGCTATTGGAAGGGACGTAAGCAAACTTCAAGTGGAAGAAAGAAAAAATGAACAGGCTATAGTGGAAAGTAATGCAACCTTATCTCTTTAGTTATATATATATATAATTTTTGTAAAGAAGGACAAAAATGAATGAAAGGAAGGCTGAGAACGTATCAATAATATATATAAACAGTGGGAATTGAAAAAAGCTAGTCATTGATTCCTGGGAAATAAAAGTTGATGGCTATTCGTTTCAGCAGGTGGGTAACTAAAAAGACAAAGGAAACCAAACATTTACAAGTACAGAACCGATACGACGAATTGTTTCGCTGATTTCGTCACGTACCGGATGCCGAATTACACAAATGAATATACTGCGGAGATCAGCAACGATGAGATGATTAGAATGGTACGCAGATATCAGCGATATGATCACCCTATCAAAAGTCGATATTCGCTGCCAAAATGCTGCTAAAATGCCGAAAATAAGATAAACGGAGCTAGAGTAGTCCAAATTTGGCGAAACGAAATATGACGTCTCACTCAAAAAATGATTTACAATTTTATTATATAAAAATATTCATATTTTGAAAATATTTTATTTTCATCAATTTAACTGATTTAAATTTAAATAAAATTACACAATGAAATAAACTTTCATATTTTACAATGAAAATCTGCCACTTGTTATGCTAAAATATACGCATACCAAATATTAAATTTTCATTTCAAAAATTTTATTATATATTTTCAAGAAAAATTATAGTTAATTATGTTATAAAAATCGTTAAAATATACAGGTCGTTATAATTATTTCCTTTGATTATCAGCATTTCAAATGCATTACTTAGTGGGGAACGTGTAATGTGAAGTATTCTTTAGATTTAACAAATGTTTCCTTATTGTAATAAATATATATCACAAAGGTATTAGCATAGGAACCCACTACATTTCTTAACAAACACTTATTTTTCTTTAAAAAGATTAGAGCTATTATGGTAATGATTACTGTTACCATTTCACAATATTGCTATCATATTATTTTTACTCGTAAACTAAAATTGCTTACCATCATCGCTACCAATTTGTCGGTATATCGAAGGCTGGTATAAAACTATAAAAGTTATAGTTAGATATTCTTCTTAAAAGTTTTAAGATGAATAAGACAAAATTTCTTAAATTTTAAAATTAAATTAAATTAAAGAATTAAAATTAATTAAATATGATTTAATTAATAAGATACATATAAATATTATATGAGTTACTTAAATTATAATAGTTATAAACAAATTAAACTTATTAACAAATATAAGTGGAATTGAAATAAACCCAAAACCATGTTTTTGAAAAGAATACATACAAATGATACATATATCGCGATTTCAAATGTGTCAAATGTTGGATTTGGGCCAACATGCAGCAGGTTTAATGGGTGAATTTTCAAATTATTTTACCATTTGGGATCTTATATATAATGTGTATATGTATAACGTGCACATGTAATAAATAAAGTGAACATTGTTTAACATGCCTATATCTAAGTGTTGGGATTTACACTATAGTTGACACATTAGCCCCTTATATATGTATTTTATGTCTATTGTTATATAATATTATTATTATATAAAATACACGTATATGTATAAATACACATATAAGTATAAATATATATGTATGTATGTATGTATGTTTGTGTGTGTATATACGTATGTAAAATGATTATATATAAATTTAATATAAAACAATTTAAAATCATTAAGAAAAATTCAAATTTGAAATTAGAACTAGCATTATAATACCCATTTAAAAATCAAATTCAAATTCAAATCTTTTATAATTAATTTTTGAAATATATTTATATAGAAACATATATGAAAATATATATTAAACGTTTTTGGAAATACATAATTATATATATATATATATAACTTATACAATATTCTAATTCATTATATATATTAATAATATTGTATAAATAAATACAAACTAAATTATATAAATGTATTTTTTGGCCATAGATTAATTTTGACAAAGTCAATTTTTTAAGTTAATCTGTGAGGATTAAATGTATTATATTTTTTTAAATTTAAGTTTCTAAACGAAAATAAGAAAAAAATGTTTTTTACTATCAATTCCATACACGATCAATATATATATATATATGCATGTATGTATTAACAAGTTATAATTTAATGATTAATGTTATTAAGAATATACATATTGTTTAAATAAATGATATATGAACAAATTTAAACTTTTTTAATCCATGTGCATATGAAAAACATGTTTTGAATTTATTAGAATGAACTATAAATATATTTATATATGTACATTAGTTTTAAAATTCAGTTCTTAATTTAAAATGCTTTTAAAATTATTTTTAAATTCAATTTTTTTATTCTGCCCGAAAGCTAATGTGAATATATATACAATTTTTTTATTATATAACACACCGATATGTAAATCGACAGCAAATACATATGTGAATTCTAAGATATTCTAACATATATAAGTACAATAGCATAATGGTTACGCATATAAATTGACATAAATTGAATATTACCTTAGCCGTGGCATTGTTGTAACACCTTGAATGTTGAATCAAAATAACTTCTCGAATATGATACTGTCTCTTCCAGAAAATTCTAGTAATCGATGAGATCTACATACTTTTAATTATATTTGATTTAATTTGAATTATGTTTGAAGAATAAAGAGGGGGAGATGGCTTTGACTTGCGGCACAGAGCGGAGGAGAAGAGCTAGAAAAGTAACCTAAAAAATGAAGTGGGTTGTGGGTATAAATAAGAAGAGACAAGGAAAGGAAAGAAGGGATCTTGATCTAGTCTTTTTTTCCTTTATAGAGCCAGAAAAAGTAACCTCAAAAATGAAGAGGGTGGTGGGTATAAATAAGAAGAGACAACGAGAGAAAAGAAGAGCTCTTGATCTAGTCCTTTTCCCTTTATTTCTCCATTAATCAAACATTTATATCTGTAACGACTCGTAAATTCGAACAAATTTTAAAAATATGAATTATAATTGTTGAATAGAATATGATTAGAAACAAAGAAATTTCAATTATTACTGTAAAAATAATAATACTACTACTACTACTACTAATAATAATAAAATAAATTTGTTAGAATATAAAAAATGATCTTAGATAAAATTATAAAACAACTAATCTTTAATGAAATGGAAGATGGTAACACATATTAAAATATAATTTAATAATACTGATTGAATGTAATTGATAACTGTATTAATGCAATTTCAATCAACTGTAACAATAAATGTTACCAAAGAATGAGATAAATAATATTCTAAATATGTTAGCATACAATAAGAAATCAATTATTTGGTAAGTAGATTTATACTCCTTGTGTAAACAATAAATTAATAGATATGAATTACTAAGTTGTAACAATTGATTTATTCCTCATCCCATTGCTTAATCCGCTTTGGAATTTATTTTGTAATCAATGGAATCAAATGTAATTAAAATCTTTCAAATAAAAGGAAAGAGAACATTAATTGTAATTAATGGACGTAATATTAGAAACGTATGTTTGAATTAAAATAAGTGAGGAAGTTAAGGAAATAAAAAGGAAACATATGTTTGAATTGAAAGAGAAATTCGATGCAATATAAAGAACATGTAAATCGAAATAAAAGGATAAAACTTTGTTTGAATTATTTAATGAAAATAAAACGATTAGTCTGTAACCAACATTCAATTGGAAATTTAATATTTTTTTGGCAAAGCCAGCAGGGTTAGAAATGGGCCCCTACCATTTATTGATATACCAGAAACGGAGTACAACGAAGAAAATAAGAAAACAAAGGAAACAGGCATATCAAAGAAAGGAAATAAAAAACACCAAGACTAAACACAAAACAGAGAAGGAAAACCACTACGATCTAATTAAGGCAGACAAGAACCTAGGTTCGAATCGATGACTTGAAGCAGCAATACCAAACTTCAAACTCCCAATGATTTTATCTTGCATTTGTGTATAAGATTTCCTTTTTGCATAGAAAATTATGGAATTCCTTTCTTCCCATATCAAAGTAACGAATATTTTAAGAGTGAACAGAAAAATGTAGGTTGATTCCCCTCTCCATCTAGTTGCCTTGAAGATGATATCCCATTCCTCAGCACTGTCATTTGCTACACGCCTACTAGATATGAAGGAATTTGTTAAGCACCATAAACTGTGAACATAAGAACAGTTAAAGAAAAGGTGGTGAGTGTCCTCATCCGCTGCCTGGCAGAAGCTACAAGTAGTATCAATGCTGAGACCTCGCTGTCTCAGTTTAATTTTAGTTTTCAATGCATTGCCAAATATTTTCCATAACATGAGGTTCTGAGCCTCAGAGTTGTGATTCAACCAAATTCGCTTATGCCAACTGAGCAAAGCAGTATTAGAGCCGCATACAAATTGTTTATACATTGCACCAATCTTGAATCTGCCATTGCAACAAGACCATGTTATACCATCATGAGGATGAAATTTAACCTGTCTACCTCTCAACTGATTCCAAAGTTGTCTAACACTCTGATTGCTTGAAAAAGGGAGATCAACTTTACCATATTTTATACAATCCAGAGCAAGGGCAGATGGACTAATTCCAGATTGCATTTGTTGGTTGTAAGTAAGCCTGAGACGTAATATAGTACCATCCTTAACCCACGGGTCATGCCAGAAAGACAAGCAACCATTATAACCAATTTTACTTCTAGCAAATGGGAGAATATCAGATCTAATTTTGAGAATACTACGCCAAGTCCAGCTACATGAGTGAGGAATATCCATGGTCCAGAAGTTTTTGCTGCCAATGATATATTTGTATGACCAATTCACCCATAAACAATCTTTATGATTCAAAAGATTGTCAATGTGATAAACCATAGCCGCACGGTTCCACAGAAGCATGTTTTTAATTCCTAGACCTCCTCTGGATTTTGGTCTTTCAAGATTGAAGAATGCACATGGGGAGAGCTTATTGGAAATAATCGAACCATGCCAGAAAAAATTTGACATAGCAGTCCTTATCATTTTGATTAACTTGGTAGGAAGGATGAAGGACCGAGACCAATACACAGTCATGGAGAAAATAATGGAATTTATTAGAGTGAGCCTACCTGCTTGACTAAGCAATCTGTTCGTCCAAAATGAGAGTCTGGCAGTAATTCTGTTATACAGAGGTATACACTGAGCATTCGAAATTCTCGAAGTAGCTAAAGGAATGCCAAGGTACGTGGAAGTCTCAGCAGCAAGCGAAATGCCGGTGAAGGTAGTGATTTGAGAAATCAAGTCAGGGGAAACACCAACTATCATTAGATCAGATTTTGCGAAATTAATGGCTAAGCCTGTTATTTTGTAAAATTTATCAAGACCAGCCATGATAGATGTAACAGTCATCATATTTGGCTTGAAGAAAATAACCAAGTCATCAGCAAACATTAAGGAAGTGACAAGGGGATTCTTACATTTTGGATGAGTCAAAAAACTACCTTTGTTGACAAGGTGGATAAGAATTTGGGTTAGAATTTCCATCACGAGTATAAATAAGTAAGCAGACATCCGGTCACCCTGTCTAATACCCTGTCTTCCTTGAAAATATCCAACATTACAGTTGTTGACTATTATCGAATACCTAGGGGTAGAAATGCAGGAATATATCCATGCAACAAAATGTTTGGGAAAATTCATTAACCCCATGATTCTAACTATAGAGTCCCAATTTAGAGAGTCGAAAGCTTTCGAAATATCAAGCTTAAACATAGCTCTGGGAGAAACATGAGAGTTTTTATATCCCTTCAGCAGTTCATGAGACATCATAACGTTATCCAAAATGCTTCTACCTTGAAGAAAAGCAGCCTGGTTGGAGGAAATGACCCTATCAAGAACCATTTTAAGCCTATTAGCTATAATTTTCGAAATGCACTTGTATATGGTGTTACAGCACGATATTGGCCGGAATTCAGAAACTCTACAACTGTTCTTCACCTTAGGAATAAGGGCAATGTTAGTGGCATTAACAGACCCTATCATCTTGCACTTGTTAAAGAAATTATGAATAGATTTCAAGAAAGTTTGGCCAATAATTTCCCAGGTCGAAGTAAAGAAATAAGCATTGAACCCATCCGGACCGCCACAGGAGTTAGCATTCAGGGAAAACAGGGCAGCTTTAATTTCACTGTCAGAAATAGCAGAGCAGAGGAAGGCATTGTCTTCATAGGAAATTGTGGGGATATTAATCGATTCCATAAGCTCAAGAGATGGATAGACTTGATTACAGTTTCCAAGCAAATTACTGAAATGATCAAGAAACATATTAGAAATATGATTAGGGTCATGAATGTACTCACCATTTTCATCAATAAGAGTACTGATTAGCTCTCTAGATTGCTTGGCTCTTAGCGAGGAATGGTAGAATGCAGAGTTTCTATCACCATCCTTAAACCACTTAAGCCTCGACTTCTGTTTAACCATATCAGCTTCAACCTTTAAAGCCTCAAATAGTTGGGAGGATAAAGTTGCCTCTTTTTGCGCCAGCTCACTGTTTGTTGTATCACTCAACAAAGATTCCTGAACAAGCTGGAGCTCGGAAGAGAGAGAGGAGGAAGCCTTATTGCCTGGACCAAACTTGCTCAAAGCCCACGCTTTCAAATCAGTTTTAACAACTTTCAGCTTACACTGCAAGATGAACATAGGATTACCAAAGAATTTAGATGACCATGACTTGTTAACAATTCGAAAGAATTCAGGGTGGTTAACCCAAGCATTAAAAAATTTAAAATTTGTATTTCTTTTCCTCATGGCAGCACCGAAGGATATAATCTGCGGAGAGTGATCCGATAAGCCAGGCATTGGGATGAGATTAAACATATTAGGCCATTTGGAAAGAGCATTGAGATTCGAAAGGGAGAAATCAATTTTGGAGAAGGTACGAGGGGAAAGTCTATGAGAATTATTCCATGTGAAGGGAGCACCGACAGAATTTATTTCAATAAGGTTAGATTGGGAGATAGCACTATTAAGGGGTCTTATTTGACGAAGAGATAAGGGGTTTCCACCTTGCTTATGAGATAATTGGAAGGAGCAATTGACATCACCAATTACAATCCACCGGTGAGTTTCTTGTCTCAAAGAAGGGAGAAGAGAGAGATATGATTGTCTAGCTAAGATAGAGTTATGACCATAGATGACAGTAATATAAAAGGAAGTAGAAGTTGAAAGATGAATACTGTGAAGGTGGATGAGCTGGGAAGTTGTTAAGATAGGATTTAGCTGAAAAATAGATGGATTATATAGAATAAGAATTCTACCATAAGGAGCATCAGAAAGATTATTAATCATTCTCCAAGTCGGATTAATGAAGGTAGCTGCTTTGGACGAGCAAGAAGCATTAAGCTTAGTTTCAAGAATCGCAAGGAGACTCAACGAATGAGCAGAAATAATTTGTTTGCATTGGTTTAATTTAACTTCCGAGTGTGCACCTCTAATATTCCATGCTCCAATGTTGTTCACCATTGAGCAAACAATTGTTTTTGTTGAAGTTTCTTCTTGCCACCCCTAGTGAGGGGTGAAGATTTGACATTAGGTACTGGAAAGGAAGGGGCAGATGCAGGTCCAACACAAGGGTTGAGATCCATGTCATTATGCAGATCAGAAGATGCCTCACAGTTTCGATCTGGCGAATTGCTTAAATTTAATAGCTCAAGTTGATTAGCTTTACTGGAGGTAGGGCCAGAAGTGGATGGAGGGGGTTTCCAAGCATGAGGGGCAGCAATGTGATTATACGGTAGGTTAGTTTCATGGAGGATTTCAGAAACTGTAGTTGAAAGAGATGAAGCAGAGACTGGATTACTATTGGCATCATTTGGATTGTGCACGTGCACAGAGGAAACATGCACAGACTTTACTTGGGTTGATGGATTTTGTTTCAAGGCACTAAATTTGTCTTTGGAATAAGCTGATGAAGAAGAAATTAAAGTTGGATTAGATGAGGGGATAACCGTATAAGTGGCAGAATCAACAGAGGTGTTGCATGGAGGATATGGCATGGAATTGCTTTCTGTAATGTAGGAGTCATCAGGAATTATTACTTCAAGTTTACCTTCAGGAGATTGGAGAGTTGCATTTATTTTAATTTGATCAGGTGGATTTAGGCTATATTGAAAAGAAGATTCTTCGATTAAGATAGATGGAACAGCAGACAAAACAAGATTGGTTTTACAAGGAGGAAAGGCGATGGGATTACTTTCTGGATTATCGTAGACCACTGGGTTAACAGATTCAAGATTACCAACAGCAGTTTGAAGAATTGAGGTACAAGTTATTTTGGAATTTACAAGTTCTTGTTCACCAGAACCATTATCATCATCAGTTATATTCTTCTCTGTGCCATAAGTATTGCATAAGTCCACTTCTATATCATTACCACTCATCGTAGATAGAAGATGAAATCCATTATTTTTCAAAATTTCACAGTTTTCATTATCATTTAATTCTCCTTGTCCAGATGACTTAGCAGAATTACCATTTTCTATCACACCTCGATTAACTTCCTTTCCAACTGATTTTTTAAATGCATCAGTGATTTTATCATCAGTAGCATCCAATGACCGATTTGTCATAACAGATAGATTATTTTTCTGCTTTTTCAACTTGCTCACCATTTGCCATTTTTGTTTTTTTCGTCTAAACATTAAACCATTTTCTTTTGAATTTTCCTTAGTTTCTTTGACAGTGGCTGTTTCAGGAGGAATTCTCTTCTCAATTTTTTCCACTGAACCAGAAGACAAATTCTTTTCACAGTTAGACTCTGAATGTCCAAAAATGCAACAATAAGGACAAATGTCCGGCTTCCATTGATAATCAATATGAATATATTGGGTTCCACCATCAAGAAGTTGAACTGGAAAGGAATCAATGAGACCGCGATCTGGCTTTATTTCAATTAAACACTTAGCAAAAGACAGTCTCTCCATTTTTTCAGTAAATTCATCCATACAAACTAGCCTTCCCAATCTGCTAGCTAACCAATTAATGCCGCAATGAGACCACGCAAACATTGGAATATTAGATAATTTAACCCACACTGGCACAGACGAAATGGTTGCACAAGCATTACCAACATAAGGATCCCATTGCTTGATTATAAATAGCTTATTACGCATGACTATTGGGTCTCCCTTCAAGATTCTGGTCCTATCTTCATCACAAGAAAGGTGAAACAAAAATAAAAAACCATTAGATCTGACTTTGATCGATCCTTTCAATTTCCAATATTTCTTCAGGAAATTAATGACCAAGGTATACGGGAGCGGTTTGTCAAGGAAAAACCCAACAAGGTAACTGCTCCACACTTCAGCTCCAGCTTCAATGACGCAAGAAGGAGGAATCATAATCTCATTCACGTACTCGAGGGACATATCAACTGGAATGTACTTCCCCGCATTACTTGGCTTACGCTTGAAAAGGGAAGTCCATTGCAGTTGAGACGGTTGAGGAGGAAAAGGGAGGACAGGAGATGGAGGTTTTGGAAACTGGGATGAAGATGGGTCAATGAGGGAAGACGAAGAACCATTTGTTAAAAGAGTCTTGTGTATTCCTATGCCTACAACCATTTGTTTCTTTCTGACTAACTTGTATGTACATAATTTTCTCTTGAGAAAACTTTCTCATCACACTTCCTTCTTCCTCTCCAAATCTATAGAGAGTTCTAGATCTAAAAACTCAAAATTTCTCCAAATCAAAACTCCTTCCTCCTCTCTTCCAAAACTCTTCCTTCCTCCTCCTATAGCCGCCACTCACCACCACCATCTAAGGCCATCTCCTCCCCTCCTCATCTCCACCACCATCCACCAAGCATAGGCCGAACCCACTTTTGTTCCTCTTCTTCTCTTTTATAAAAAAATCAAATCAAAAGAGAAATATATATTCAAATATATATATATATATATTGTAATCAATCAATTCAAATTTACTTTGCTTTGGAATTCGTGGTTCAAATTCATAGCTTTGTGTTTTCAATTTTCCTAGCCTCAAAAGGCGAGTCATTCACTCACGACTTAAAATCTTATGATAAGTGAATGAATATCAATTGATATGTTATTGGAATGTTGCAATAGTTTAGATTTTGTGTAGTTTGTATATGATTTGATATGATCTATGTTCACTTATGTTAACCTATGATTTTTACATGATATTGTTATTTATATTATGTTGTTTGTTTAAAAATAATAGATGTGATGATAAGTGTAACGATCCATAAATTTTAACAATTTTTATAATGTAATTAACTGAAATTTTGTGAAATTTTAAATAATTGAATTTTGAAATAAAAATTTGATACTTGAAATACGTCTATATAAACACAACAAATGGTAAATTTTCATTGGAAAATATGAAAGTAAATTCTATTGTGTAATTTTCAATTCCAATTTAAATCAGTTAAAGTTGATGTAATTAAAATACTTTCCAAATCTGAATATTTTTATACAATAAAAATGCAAACCATTTTCTGAGAGAGATGTCATATTTCGTTTCATCAAATTTCGACTGTTATTGCTTCGTTTATCATATTTTCGGCGTTTTAGCAGCATTTTCGGTACCAAATATCGACTTTTGATAGGATGGTCCTATCACGGATATCTGTATACCGTTTTGATCGTCTCATCGAGCTGATCTCCACAGTATATTCATTTCTGTATTTTGAGGTCTGGTATGCAACGGTAACGATGAAAACAGTTCACCATAGCGGTACCAAATTGTGACTTTACACTTTCCCTTGATTTTCAAATCTAAAACGTGCAGCCCAAACAAACAATTAAGTGCTTCAATAATTTTCACCGAATCAAGGGGCTTGACCATTACAATTTATTTTATTTTATTTATTTATTCACTCAAAATTTGATTCGCCTATTCATTTTCTTCCTTTATATTTGCCTGAAGCATGCGACTCTTCTGTATATTTTTTTTGTTGCCTATGTCTTCTTCTTTTGCTCCCCTGTTACTTCATAACCCATCAGCCTCAACCTTTTCCCCTTCCTCTGTGCGCCTCCAACCTCGAAAACCCATGCAAGCCCGTGCCTCCCCTCCGCTTGCCACTAGACCCGCCGCCTCCTTTGCCTTCCTTCATCTCCACCCTCCTCTTGAAGTCATCACCTCCACTCTCCCAAGCACCAACAACCGCAGCCTCACCCAGTGCCCTGCCTCTCCTCCTCTTGCCAACCACCCATGCCACCGCTCGACCTCCGCCACCAGAGAACTCGTGTCGGCCACCCAGGCCTCCGTCTTGTAACCGTGGCCACCTTGCTCCGGCCGATCACCCAGCCCATCACCTATCATGACCACCCGTGCATCTCCTCCAACCTCCGATCCTCCTCCCTTCCCCAGGCCGAAAGCTGCCCAGCCACCTTCTTTCTCATCCAACCCCTTGCTTCTCTTGATTATGAAAAGAAGGTATATATACATATTTTATGTTTAAAAGTATTATTATATATATTATGTTATAAGTTTTGCTAGTTGGTTCTATTCTTATATGTAAAGTAAGAAAGGATATATAGGTTTATATAAGTTGTAACCTGGCAGTATATATATATATATATATAGAATAAAGTATGTTTATAATGTTCTTATCTGATATAAAGTATTATATAAGTTACAGTATTGTATTATATTACAGTGATATATTTATATTTATAAGTTGCTGGGCTCTCTTATGTTATATCTTCCTCTTCTTTATAGTTTTATATATATGTAAGTTTATATAAAACTTATTTGTTTATATATATATATATATATATCAGTTTCTGTAATTTTGTACAAACATGTCAATTATATTTATAAGTATATGAAGTTGTATAAATTCGGGTTGCGGTATTCATAATATTTTAAAAGGAAAAAATATATATATATATGTTTTTTTGAAAGCTTGCAATATAATTATGTTTGTATATATATACTTTAAACTGATTTCAAGGTGTATATGTAGATATGTTTGTAATTATGTTGATTCTTAAAGTATGTTTAATTTTATTGATTTTAAAGTATCTATATAAAGGGATATTATATGTATATACTACAAAGTTTATTCTTTTATACGGATTTTAAATGTTGAGTTTTTGTATATAATATGTATACATTGATTTTAAAATGTATGTGTTTTAAGGATAATGATTTTTATATGTATACGTATATTTTGTTCAGCTTATATCAAGCTAATTTGATTTGTTCTCATCGATCCCTATTTATCAGCTTTGTTCATCAAATTCGTGCCAATCTTGCTTTGCTTCAGAATTCGTGCTTGGATTCGTAACTCATTTCATTGTCGAACATCTCTAGCCTCGAAAGGTGAGCAATCACTCACGATTAACATTCCTATAGTTAGTAAATTTGATTTCACTTGAAACGACAATTGAAATATGCTGTTAAATTTAAATTGCTACTTATTTAATTGTTAAATACGATATGCCATTTTCTGCAATTGTTCACCTGTGATATATGACACCATATCCTATTGTTTATATTTTATTTTATTTATCACTGATGATATATCTCCATTGTTGATATGTTATATTATTATCATAACTGTTCTCACTCTACAAGTTCCCTGTTAGTTTAGAATTCCCTATGGGTTGAAATGATACATACCTGAACGATCTTGTAGAATAGGAGAAAATCGTTATGGGTTGAAATGATAAACCCAAGCGATTTTCATTTAATTTAAATTTGGGATTGCGTGTTGAAATGATATATACCCGTAGATATTTAAATTGCGGATTGAAATGATAAATATCTGTATCACTTGACCATAGGATAGAAAATTATATACGGATACCGTTGGCCTATATTTTGAAAATGATTTCTAAAGTTTTGAAAGGAAATATATGGTTTTTAATAAATATTGGTTTTTAAAAATATAATATATATAAATGTTACTTTTATATATGTCCAAATTTTAGATTTCTAAAATTTTATGTTTTTGGAAATTTTACATTTATAAGTTAGTTTCGAAAATATAATTTTTAAGATTTCACTTATAATTTTACCTTTTTTAGTATATAAAATAAGATTTAATATAAAATATATTTAATAATAAGATTTAATTTAATAAAAAATTAATTTAATTAGTGTATAATATGTTTAAGTATTTATTTAAACTTATATTAATATTTTAAAATAGATTTTATAACTTTAATAATAAAGGTTGGGAAGATAAATTAATGTTGGCTTGGAATTTAAATTGGTTAATAAGTAAATTTAAATGAGAATTGATTTAAACTTATTGATTTTTGGGGTCTTTAAAGATATGATTTATAACTTGATTTGATAAAAGGTGATTAAATGAATATTCGCAATATTAAATAAATTTGAGATTGAATATTTAGTACTGATTCAAATATATAAATTAAGATTTTAATAAATTGTTATTAAATGATTAAGTGAATACTTTCCAATTTGAACAACATTAAAGTTAAATGTTGAAATATAAATGAAATTTATATTGTGAATGTTTGGATATTTAAACTTGAACCTTATTGGAATTGAAGTGATAGTTCAAACCTGAATTTGAAATCGGTATAAATTGAAATGGGTTATTTAGAATTGGAAATTGAATCTTTTGACCTTTAAATTGAAATGGTTAAATTGGAATTGATTTAAATTGAAATTTAGAATTTAGGTTGATTTGAATCGATTTGCGAAATTGGAGGAAACTAATTTTATTATATAAAGTATTTTGTTATATATAAACTATTTTAATTTATAACTATTTTAATATATATACTATTTTCAATATCTAAACTGTTTAAGTTGGAAGTGTTATGATTTCCAAAAGGTTATGATTTCCAAAGTGTTATGATTTCCAAAAGGTTATGATTTCCAAGTGTTATAATTTCAAAAGTGTTATAATCTCGAAAGTGTTACGATTTTGGAAATGAATATTATTTAAAGTGAATAATGATATTTAAATTGGTATGGTTTTTGAAATGAATATGATATTTGGATATGAAGTATAAACTATTTGAATTATAAAATGACCATGGTGTGAAAAAAGCATTTGGTTGTTAAAGAGACCGGGATCGGATATTGTCATACTCTCTGCCAATACCGAACACTTTAACAACTATGTACGTGGTGGAGATTCCAGAATGAAGTAGGATGGTTTGGTGACGATTCTATATGGTATTTACGTAGCCCTGACTCCCGTGAGTCAGCTTGATGTGGCTAAAACAGGAGCCATGCCGGGCCAAGTGAGGTCATTCCTCCGATCGGACACATTTCTTCGATACCATTCTATTGCTTTTGTGATTTGATTGGGTGCACCCTTTGATTTGGGAGTGTGTCATGAGGTGGGCGGTAGTAGCTGCTATGCGTTACCACCAGTCCGGATCCACAAACGGTATATCTACCCTGGCATTGCCTCGAGTGCCTTGTTACATGCCCTATCGCGCCTTCTACGAGTTTGGTTTGTACCATACCTATGGAGTGCCCTCTGATAGCCCTCCAGTTTACGGAGGAATTATAGTACCGTATAGACTATGGGAATATATAAAAATGTGTTAAAGGGGATATGGGTAACGCCTTAACGCTATTTTAATAGTTTACTTTACTATAGACATATTATAATTGCGTATATTACTAATAGTAGATAGTTCCACGGATCCTTAGAGGATGGAAATCCCAAACATCCTTTAAGTTACTTGTATTTCATTTGACATTTCACTTGAGTTGAATTTATTATATAAGAATGTTAATCCTGAATCGAGTGTTTCGTGTTTTGTTTTATGCTCGGGTCAGACTGAGTGTCACAACATTTGAGACTCACCTTTGGAGTTGGAGCTTCACTTGGAGATCCATATGTATCTATTCAGCTTTCAGCTATCCAGTGGTTTTGTTCAGACTTGTCATTGGTTTGTATTCGTGACTACATTGTATTTGAGATATTCTGTTGTATTTTATTTCAAAACTCTTATGTTTATATAGTAGGTTCATGAACTACTATTTATCTATTCCGCTGCTTATTGTTATAATATTACTCTGTGTCTGTGATTCTGTGATTGATTTATTTACTATATATGCTGAGTTTGCCAAAAAATAAAATTAACAATCTGTTATTTTGAACAATTCAAGTCTGACATGTGCGGATGCGAATGGTTCGAAATACCAGGTCATTACAATATGGTTATTAATATGCTTCATGATGTTAATATGAAATTGCTATGTTGAAAAGAAGAAAAAAAGGAAAATGTTAATTGATTTGAAGGTTGACACTTTTGTGATGGAAATTGTCATTAGTATGTTATGTGAAATTTATGTGTGAAATGAAAAAAGAAAAAGAAAAAAAAAGAAAAGAAAAAAAGAAAAGAAAAAAAAAGAATAAAAGAATAAAATTTATATGCATATATGTGTTATGTTGGAAATCACCTAAATTGCTATGTTAAAAATGGTTGCATGTTGGGTTATGTTATGGTAGGAATCTTATATCACCTTCCATGTTAAATATGCATATATGCTATATCATGTAGTTTGTATGTAATTATGTGTTATTGTATGTAATTGGTTATGTAAGTAATATGTTATGTTATGTGATTCATTATGTAAGTTATGTGCCATCTTATGTAAATTGTTATGTATGATTTTGTGTTGTGTTATTTATTTTATGTAAATCATGCTGCAAGTTCCCTTAGTTTTAGGAATTCCCTGTGGGTTGAAATGATACATACCCGAATGATCTTTTAGAATAGGGAAAAATCGTTACGGGTTGAACTGATAAACCCAAGCGATTTTTTATTGATTTTAGAAATTTGGGATTGCGGGTTGAAATGATATATACCCGTAAATTTTAAATTATTGCGGATTGAAATGATAAATATTTGTATCACTTGACCCTAGGATAGAAAACTATATACGGACACCATTGGTCTTTTTTTAAGTGATTTTCGAAATTTTGGAAAGATCTGTTTGGAAAACAAAAAGGAAAATTATTTTTTTAAATTTAATATAAAGATTTTATTTTAAAACATATATGTAAAATTTAGATTTTAAAATTATATGTTTTAAGAATCCTAAATTTATAAGTTAAGTTTTTTTAAAATATAAATTTTAAGGTTTTACTTATAACTTTATTTACTTTTTTTTCATAATATAAGATTTAATTTAATAAAAATTTAATAAAAGTAAAATATATTATGCTTAAAATATTTAAATTAATATTATTTTTTAATATATAACCTATTTTAATATATAAACTATTTCTAATATATAAACTATTTCAATCTATAACCTGGTTTTAAAATATAAACTATTTTTAATGTATAACTATTCTAATATATAAACTACTTTCAATATTCAAAATGTTTAAATTTGGAACTGTTATGACTTAGATTTAATTGATTTAGAATGCGAATATTTTGATACGATGGTTTAACCTATTTTGTGGTTATGATTTTTAAAATGAATATGATTTCGAAAGTGATATGATTTTAAAGTGAATATGATTTCGAATGTGATATGATTTCGAATGTGATATGATTTTGAAGTGAATATGATATTTTGATATAAATTAAGAATCGGTTTTGGAAATGTAAAAGAATCAACTGGTGTGAAATAAGCATTTGGTTGTTAAAGAGGCTGGGATCGGATATTGTCATACTCTCTGCCAATACCGAAAACCACATTAACAACTATACACGTGGTGGAGAATCCAGAATGAAGTAGGATGGTTTGGCGAACGCTACTGGAATGAAGTAAGAGAACGATGGTGGATAGCCTTGACCTTTGGGTCATAATTAAAATGACTAAAACAGGAGCCACGCCAGGCCAAGTGGGGTCGCTCGCCTATCTGGCACATTTCTTCGATACCATATTATTACTTTGTGATATATTTGGTGGCCACCCTTTGATTTGATTTGGGAGTGTGTCTCGAGGTGGGCGGTAGTAGCTGCTATGCATTACCACCCGTCCGGACCCGCAAAACGGTAGTATCCTACCCTGGGCATTGCCTCGTGTGCCTTGTCATATTTATCCTAATTGCACCCACTACGAGTTTGGTTTGTGTCGCACACTATGGAGTGCCCTCTGATAGCCCTCTAGTTTACGGAGGAATTACGGTACTGTGTAGACTACGGCATTTATATAAAAATGTGTTAAGGGGGATATGGGTAATTTCTTAACGCTATTTTAATATTTTACTTTATTGTAGACATTATTTATGTAGCATATTGTATTATGTATGTAGATAGTTCCACAGATCCTTAAAGGATGGAAATCCCAAACATTTTTTAAGTTATTGCATTTCAGTTGGACATTTCACTTCAGTTGATTTACTTGCATAAGATTGTTAATCCTGACTCGAGCGTTTTGTGTTTTGCTTTATGCTCGGGTTTGCCTGAGTATTACAGCATTTGTGAATCACCTTTTGGAGCTTGGAGCTTGGCTTGGAGATCTATCTTATCTATTCAGCTTTCCATTTATTCTGTTATTTCAGTCATTTAGTTATTTCTGTTCAGACTTGTTATTTGCTTATGTATTAGAGACTTCTGTGTATTTGGACTTATGTTGTCTTTTGTCTTAGACTCTGTTGTTTCTGTAGTAGCTTCATGAACTACTATTTATCTATTCCGCTGAGTATTGTTGTATTACTCTGTGTCTGTGATTCTGTGATTGATTTATTTACTGTATATGCCAAGTTTTGCAAATATAAATAACAATTTTTTATTTTGAGCAATTCAAGTCCGACATGTGTGGTTTATTGTCCATCTGAATGGTTCAAAATAGCGGGTCGTTACAATATCAAAATATCTCCGCTCCTAACCTCCTCCATCTGGTCGACCATTCCACTAGCTAATGAGCCTATATGTTACCTCAAACCATATCAATAATTATGCATTTTAAATCTAATTCAAATATACATTGATACGTACATATATAACTTTTATATACGCATCATTTTCAATACCGATTCAAATAAATTAAATAAAATTTTATAATTAATAATTCATAGATATAAGTCAATTTAATTAATTTATAACAGAACTATAATTTAATTAAACCCAGTGGTATTCAGAGTATTCATTATTGCGGTTGTGTGACTCATAGGTGTAAATCCAATCAGCGATTAAAATTGAACCATTCAAATATTAACGTTCACATGTCACCTTAGTTAGTGCTATGACAGTTTGGTCGAATTTATCGCTTACACGGTTTTGGTGAATCCAATTTTCCTATTTTAAGCGGTCTCAGGTAGTGACAATTATTCACACCAATTCTCTTCTTCAAAATCATATCACTTTAGAAATTATGTAATTTGGCATTGGTTAAAATTCTAATATCATCCACATTCAACTTGTCTAATCCTAACACAAAGTTCTCGATTAAATAATAACAATTATTTTTAACCAAACTGCTCTAGCCTGAGATTTTGACTTTCAATTAACTATAGTTGACCGTGTTACTAACCACATATAGCCGAGGAGACAAATTCTCTATTGAATAGTATTTCACTTCCAATGCATCAACTCAGACACAAATATAGTTGTTCGATGGATGTCATGATTATAGTTAGGTCTGAGTTGAAGCATTGAAAGTGAAACACTATTCAGTAGAGAGTTCATCTCCTCAGTTATATAGGGTTAGTATCACGGCTAACTACAATCAACTCAAAATAAAATTCTCTGGCCAGAGTAGTACAGTTAATAGAATTGTAATCATTGAAACAAAGATTTTGTGTTTGGAATTACAAAGTTGAATGTGGACGATGTTGGAATTTTGATCAAAACGAAATTTCATAAGCCCTAAAGTGATATAGTTTTGATGAAGAGAATTGATGTAAATAATCATGACTAACAGGTACTACTTATAATAAGTAAAATTGGATTTTACCAAAAAATGTATAGGTGATAAATTTAGCCAAAATGTTGTACAATAGGCTAAGGTGACGTGTGAACGTGAATATTCAAACTATTCGAGATTAATCGCTCATTTTAGTCGCACAACCGTAATGATGAATTCTTTGAAAAACCACATGATTTAATTAATTTATACCATGTTTTAAATTAATTAAAGTAACTAATATTTAAGAAATATTATTTATTATTTAGTTTATTTGATGTTTGTGAGTTATTTGTAATTATTTAAATGTATTTATAAAAGTTATATTTGCACGCATCCATATACGATATCGATGTAATTTTGAACGGGTTTAAATATAAGATAATTGCATGAAGTGATTTATGGAAATTTTATGTTATTTGATGGCATGTAATTTCAGCAATACCACATAGATAGAGTAGTGGAGAGAGAGAGAGAGAGAGTTAACTCAGATAAATGCGTGTTCTTTACACCTTAATAGTTTATATTAATTTATGGTAATATTAGATCCATCACCCTTTTTGTTCTATTTTTCATATTGGTTGTTTAGTTTAGATTTGTATCCTATTACAATAAATTTATATGTGCTTTGGTTGTCTAATTCTTTTCTATTTTAGAAATTATTGTTTGAACAATATTTCGTTTTGAAATTTGTTTTGATTAATTGATTTAAATTTTAAGTTACAGGCTTGGGAATTGAATACACTATTATAAGTTATTTTGAAACTACTTTGGTCATTGTTGGGCGTATTCTCTCCCAGGAGATCTCAAGACCAAGAAGCACCAAGTTCGCCCAGGCTTGCCTAAGCTTCATTCGGCATCCCTACCACTGCCGAACCAGACATCACCGGACCACAGAACTACTGGACCAGAGCTCAACCAAACTCACCACCGGACCAGAACGACCGGACCAGAGCTCAACCAGACTCACCACCGGACCAGAACTACCGGACCAGAGCTCAGCCCACTCATCATCGGACCAACTCATCTCACAACCGAACCAACTCCTTCCACTCCATCCACCGAACCAACTCCTTCCCCTGCCTACCGAACCAAAATCCTCACCGAACCAATACCCCAGTACCAACTCCCACCGAACCAAACTCCATCCACTCACAACCGGACCAAGGCGTACCGGATCAACACTGCCGGGCCAGATCGCGTCAGCCCAGGCCCACCACCAGCTATATACATCCAAGACCCCTGCCCCCAGCCTCACTCTATAAATAGAGGGGCAGGGGTACAACAATGGGGAACAAGTTTGAGAGCTCAAGCACGGACAGAACTTTCAAACAACTTTCATATACTTGTATCAAAGCTTTGTACTTGTAATTTGAAAACAAAAGGAGAATAACATATAAAGTGGACATAGGCACATTCTGGCCGAACCACTATAAATCTGTGAGTCTTTTACAGTTTAGTCCCTGCTTTTCATATATTTGTGTAAATCACCCAAATCACTAAGAATAACATAAAATCAACTAAATCATACAACTTGGAGGTGTTTGTCCATTTTTTGTGCAAACATTTTTGGTGCTTTCACTGAGAGCAAGAAGCTCGAAGCTTCAGCTTCTCCCACTTAACCTTCTTCCTGACAGCGTCATTCATTACTTGGAAAACATGCCTCCCAAGCAGAAGAAAGATGTTAACAAAGGAAGGAACATCGCAACCAGCAGTCTTCCAGATCCAGTGGCCACAGATCAAGTAAGTCGTCCCCTTCCAACAGCAGTACCAAATGAAGGTCAGGCAAATCCGACAACTCCTGCCACAGAACAGCCTGCAGCAATTACTAGGGCAGATCTAGACAGGGTTGTGGCTGAAGTGACTAATCACTTCACATCCCAGCAAGAAGCCTTGGTGGACCATCTCATGTCACGCTTAAGGGATGCTGAAGAGTTCAACCGCAACACTGAATCATGGGGTGAGTCCCAGTCTGGAGGATCTCAGAGACAGCAAAGATCTTCCTTCTTCGAAGGAGCTAACGACAGAGGCGGCCATTGTAGGAGCCGAGACCGAGCACAGCCCGAAGTTAGGCCTGAGGAGACGCTTGGAACCGAACCCAACGGGGGAGGTACCGGGCGGAGGTCAACTGTAGTTGAGCCTGTCGTACTACCTAACCACGGAAACACCAGTGAATGGGGCCGAGCTAGAGTCCAGCCTGAAGTTGGACCCGAGGAAGTGCTTAGATCAGAACCCAGCAGGGGAAGATCGAGGCAAGGGCCAACTGTAGCTGATCCTAGCATGCTCCCAGAAGATCAAAGACAGCCATTGGAAAATATCAGGAATGATAGACGATACCATCCCTACAGGTCATCTGGGCGGAATCAGTCCCACAGAGTAGAACCGAACTCATTTCTACCTGCTCCATATTCTGATGAAAGGATGGCACGCTTGTTCAGAGAGTGCGTCTAACAGGATCAAAGAGATCGAGGGATAGGCGCTAGGGTAACCATCATCTTCGCCCGCAATATTGAAATTGCCATCACTCCCCGGGAATGGAAGATGCCAACAATGGAACCTTACAAAGGAACCTCCGACCCCGTTGTACACTTACAGAGATACACACAGCATATGCTCATGAGTGGAGCAACAGAGGGAGTACTGTGCAAATGCTTCCCACTATTCTTAGCAGATCTAGCTACCTCCTGGTTCTGTCATCTACCCCAAGGATCCATCAGCTCGTGGGAGATGCTGAAAGAAAAGTTTATCAGCCAGTTCCGCATTCATGTGGAACAACCCAAGGACGCTTATTCCTTATCCAGTATCAAACAGAAACCTGGAGAGAAGCTGCAGCAATACCTAACCCGATTCAATGCCGCAGCGACCGCAGTCCAAGATGCCGATGAGAAGCTCATCTTAATGGCCCTTTGTAGTGGTGTGCATCCAGATACTAAATTTGCTAGAAGATTAACAAAAGAAAAACCAGCTACTTTACCCGATTTCTTCCATGAAGCTGGAAAATATATGAGACTTGAAGACGCTGCCACTGAGGGCAGTCAGGGCAACAAAATAAGGCAACTCATGGAAGCACGCCCGCTGTAGCAAAGGACGTTCGAAGATATGACTCTAGGGATAATGCTGGGGGCAAGAAGGGAGAAAAGCGTCTATATCGGCCAGGACCGAGATTTGACGCTTACACCCCTCTGAATGAAACAATCGAAAACATCTTCCTGGCCACTCAAGACGAAGTTAGATACAAACGCCCCCCGCACAAGAAGGAATTAGATAACGCGATTAAGTCTGGAAAATTCTGCCGCTTCCACGAATCCCATGGGCATGATACCAATGAATGTCATCATCTCCGGGACTTGATTGAAGAACACATCAGAAGAAGGAGACTGGAACGCTATGTAAAAGGTCAGAACAGGACTCCAATTCCTGCCAATGAGAACCCGAGGCTACCCTCCCCAGAAATAGGCAGAGGAAATCGCAACACCAGCGGCTCCAGTCAAGAAAAGATAGTGGTCCATACCATCTCGGGAGGACCACACATCGCCGATAGAAGCTGGGCAGAGATGGAAAGATATGGAAAGTCACTTAGAAATAATGAAGACTGCGTTAATTCTGTCATAGAAGAACGCCACCCGAAGCGGAAAGAGAGTGATGACATCACATTCAGTAGGCGTGACCTAGAAGAAAGGCAGTACCCTCACATGGATCCCATGGTTATCACTGCCCGGCTCGGTCCAGCCGAAGTTTTCCGAATTCTAGTAGACACTGGAAGATCAGTAAATATCCTATTCAAGCATGCATTCGACAAAATAAAACTGTCAATAAAGGATGTTTCTCCCTGCAATAAACCGCTACACGGTTTCACTGGAGATGCGAAGATGCCCCTCGGGCAGTTGGACCTCTTTGTTGAAATTGGAAGTCATCCCCGCTCCGTTGTGCGGAAACAAACATTTGTGCTAATAGAAAAACACTCGACCTACAATTCCTTCTTAGGAAGGCCAGCCTTGTTTGACTTCCAAATTGTCCTGGCCCCATGGTGCCTACAAATGAAATTTCCAACGGACAATGGAGTAGGGGAAATAGAAGGAGACCAGGACGTTGCTCGAGACTACTATGTAACTGAACTTCGCAACAACCACAGGAAGGATAAAGGGAAGAGTGTAGAGGTTGCCCTCTGCACGAAAAGTCTGGAAGCATAGCAACTAAAGAAAGCCCCTCCTCTTCGATATACCAGCTACCCTTTCAATGAATTAGACCCTAGGGACAAAGTGGAGGAGGCCACCGCCGAGCCTGCAGAGGCTATGGAATTTGTATCTGTAGACAAACATGACTCGAGTAGACTATTGAAAATCGGATCCTAACTAAAAGCAGAGTTGAAGGAACAACTCATTGACTTTCTCCGCCACAACTTGGATGTATTTGCATGGTCACATGCTGATATGACCGGAATCTCCCCTGACATAGCATGCCACGTACTAAACATTGATCCTACCAAGGCGCCCGTAAAACAAAGAAAGAGAAGTATGGGGGCAGAACGATCAGCAGCCCTCGATGAAGAAGTAAAGAATCTACTTGCCAATGACTTCATACGAGAAGCCATCTACCCAGAGTGGATCGCCAACCCGGTGCTGGTAAAGAAGGCTAATGGGAAGTGGCGAACATGCATTGACTTCTCCAACTTAAATGACGCCTGCCCGAAGGATTGCTTCCCACTTCCCCGAATCGATCAACTTGTAGACAGCACAGCCAGGCATGAACTCTTATCTTTTATGGACGCATACTCAGGATACAACCAAATTCCCATGCATGCTCCCGATCAAGACCACGCTAGTTTCATCACTGACCGGGGATTGTACTGCTACAAGGTAATGCCTTTCGGACTCAAAAACGCAGGAGCCACCTACCAGCGCCTCGTCAACAAGATGTTTGCAGGGCTAATAGGACAAACTATGGAAGTGTATGTGGATGACATGGTGGTAAAGTCAAGGAAAGTCGACGATCACGTAAGCCACCTAGGCGAGATGTTTCGAGTACTTCGCTAATATGGAATGAAACTTAATCCTCTAAAATGCTCCTTCGGAGTTTCATCAGGAAAGTTCTTGGGATCCATCGTCCATGCCAGAGGGATTGAAGCAAACCCTGAACAAGTCCGAGCTCTAAAAGATATCAAAATACCTTCCACTCGAAAGGAAATGCAAAGCCTGAATGGGAAAGTGGCCGCCCTAAGCCGATTCATCTCCAAAGCAACGGACAAATGCGTCCCCTTCTTCGAAGCTCTAAAGAAAGACAAAGGAAAGTTCAAATAGACTGACGAATGCTTAACAGCTTTCCTTAACTTAATCGAGCACCTCCAGAAACCGCCGGTACTCTCGACTCCAAACGAAGGCGAAGAGTTATACCTATACCTTGTTGTATCATCTCATGCTCTAAGCGATGCTTTGATAAGAGAAGACAACCGCACGCAGCGGCCAGTATACTTTGTAAGTAAGAGGTTTACGGGGGCAGAAGTCATATATCCTAAACTTGAGAAGCTAGCATACTATCTACTAATCGCATCACGAAAACTGCGACACTATTTTCAATCCCATTCCATCAGAGTTCTGACCGATCAACCGCTGAGGCAGGTACTCCATCGTCCCGACACTTCTGGGCAACTACTTAAATGGTGCATTGAACTAAGTCAATATGATATTACCTACCATCCTCGCATCACCATCAAGGGGCAAGCCATGGCTGATTTCATTGCCGAATTCACTACCAACGAAGGTAAGGAGCAATCAGAAATAGCAAAAGATATCAAGTGGAACATCTTTGTGGATGGTGCATCAAACGAACAAGGCTCGGGGGCAGGTGTGGTAATAATCACTCCCAGGGGAAATAAGCTGCACTATGCTATAAGGTTGGAATTCGCTGCCACCAACAACAAGGCAGAGTATGAAGCAGTGATAGCTGGATTAGAACTTGCCTTAGAAATCGGAGCCAATTCTTTGTGTCTTCATAGCGATTCTCAACTTATTGTTAATCAAATACTAGGATAATTCCAGGCTCGAGAAGAACGACTCATAGCATATTTAAAGAAGACCAAGTTACTTCTCAGTCGATTGGACCACTACTTAGTCAAACACATCCCTCGGGAAGAGAACCAAGAGGTCGACGAATTGGCGAAGCAAGCCAGCATGAGAGACGACGCTATTTCCAGAGCAGTAGCCATCTCAAAGCAACTGACCCCAAGTTTCGAGCAAGTGAATCTGATAGCTACAACCGAAGAAGCAACTTGGATGACTCCCATCCGAGACAACTTACAAAGTGGCACACTACCCAATGGGCGTAACGAAGTCAAGAAAATCTTGAGGAAAGCTTCCCGCTACACAATACAAGATGGCACCCTCTATCGACGCGGCTTCTCTAACCCCTTATTAAGGTGTGTCGCTGGAAGGGAAGCCAAGGAAATCTTATCCAACATTCATCAAGGAAGCTGCGGAGATCACACCGGAGGGCAGACTTTGGCTAAAAAGATACTCCGATATGGATATTTCTGGCCCACCTTAAGCAAGGACGCCTTAGATTTCGTCAGAAAATGTGACAGATGCCAGAAGTTTGCTAAGATCCCATGGCTACCAACCACTGAGATTACTCAAATGACCAGCCCTTAGCCCTTTGCAGTATGGGGAATTGACTTAATCGGCGAACTGCCATTGGGCCGAGGCGGGGCCAAATATGCTATAGTGGCAGTCGACTATTTCACCAAAGGGTGGAAGCAGAACCCCTAAATAAAGTGTCATCAGCGAAACTTATTAACTTCTTGATCAAAAATGTTCTATGCAGGTACGGAGTCCCATTCATAATTATATCGGACAATGGACTTCAGTTTGACAGCGAGGAGTTCGCCAACTGGTGCCAAGAGCACGGAATTCACAAGAGCTTCTCATCCGTAGCTTATCCCTAGGCAAACGGACAAGTCGAAGCCGTCAACAAAATTCTGAAAACTCTAATAAAAAAGAAGCTCGAGAAGTCAAAGGGCGCTTGGGTGGATGAACTCCCTACGGCACTGTGGGCCTATCGCACATCTTTCAGAACATCAACAGGGCATACTCCTTTCTCTTTGGCATACGGATCGGAGGCTATGCTCTAAGTTGAAACCATCGTGCCTTCCCACCATAGGATCCACTATAACCCAGAAGAGAACGAAGAACTCCTTCACATGTCTTTGGATCTAATTGAGGAGAGAAGAAATGATGCAGCCCTCAAAGCAGCAGCCCACAAGCGAAAAGTGGCAGCACACTACAACTCCAAAGTCAAGCATCGCACCTTACAAGAAGGAGATCTTGTCCTCAAGCGAATCTTTCCTCGCCCCGGAGCACTAGATCCAATCTGGGATGGACCATATGTAATTCATAAAGATCTCCACAATGGAGCTTATATTTTATCAACAGTGGACGGAGAGGTGTTCCAGAGGGCATGGAACATCCAACACCTCCGTCGATACTTTCTTTTAACTTGTACTGCCCATATGAAGTGAATTAACAAAGAGAATCAGTGGACGTAGGCATTTTCGTGCCGAACCACTTTAAAAACCTTGTCTCTTTTTTAACTTGTTCCTTTATATCTTGGCTACTTGTTAACTTTATCCTTTTCTGTTGAACAAAATCCTGTGCATATAGCATTTCCATTCAAGCACTCCACAACGCGACTTCACCTGGACAAGACCTAATAGGTACTATGCGAATCTATGCCCTCGCCAATGAGACACTTTTGCTCCAGCATCCCTCTGCTGCGGGTTAACTCATTGCTCGCGACGGCCCTTAAAGCCAACTATAATGAGCCGATTATAAGCCACCGAGAAGGCCGACTATAGCCAAGGCAGCTCATTACGGCGTTCGGCTCGCCGGCAACTGTGAACCTACTTTAAGCCCCAACATAAGGTGTGGCCAGCCAGGGGTAGTTCACGGTTGACGATCGGCACCCACGCTAGCCGGCCACAGGGAATCGAATAATACCCACGATTACGGGTCATAATGGCCCGGGTAGTTACTGTGCGCGATCTCGGCTCCGATGTGTCTTAAGTACGGCTGTGGTAAAAAAGATTAACTTCCCACGGAGGCGTAAGATGGGTGACAAATGTCTCCAAGACCCACAGCTAGGGAAAGTGACTACAAAGCCCGTTTGCCACGAACTTAAGCACATCGAAGGCCTTCCGTGATTGGAAGTTTTACATTTTCTCATATTTCAATTTTATTTAAAAAACTTTTCTCCTATCCTCTGTGACAATCCCTAAAGTACAGGACACAGAATAGGAGACATTCGCTAATGGAAGCGGATACTCACAGCAAGACACTGGACCGCATTCCACACTCAGTCACGTAAGACATTCAAAGCTGCCATCTACAAGTGAAATATGAAGGGCGGTATTTTCTTCTTTCATGTATAAACACGTGGCTATAATTTATTCACACATCACACTAACATTGCAAAACATGAAATTATGTTTTAAACAAGAACTTGACGTCAAACACAACTGAATTACAGGAATATGCATAGCTATATTTCTCATACAACATGTCAAAATAGCAAAAATATTCAAGAACGACAGAATCAGCTTAAGTTTAAAAATTACACGTCAAGAATAATGTTTCTTATTACAAGTAGCATAATTACAGTCTAAGAGTTACGTTACTGTTCTGAGACTAACATACACAACAATGTCAAGTTCACAAAAAGATATCCAGGTCAAATCAAGGAGCCGGCTGCTTTGGAGTTTTATCCTTGTCCTGTTGCCCACCTGTCCGGTCAAAGAAAGAATTCATTAATGATAAGCAACCAAGTTAACAGAAAGAATAGAAAGGAAGACTTACCAGCACCTGCTTCCTGACCATCCTGGTCATCATCCTCTACTGGCACACCTGCCTCCTCAGCAGCAAGCAGCCGCATACCCTCCTTCACCGCCACCTTCTCCTCCTTGGTAAACTGGGCAGTAACCACATCCATACTGAAGGCCACGCCACCCTCCTTATCCGCCACAGCCTTGGCCTCCTCTAGAGCCCTAAGATAGATCCTGGCCATAACCCGGGGGTAATCATCCATCCAGGACAAGTTACCCTGCCTCCAAGTGCGGAAGTACATATCCTGGAGCATCTCATCCATCATCCCCTCGTTCTCCTCAAACTCCCTCACTCGGACCTCGGAAGCCCGTAGCTTTGCGACGATAGCATCCCTCTCCGATCGATATCGTAAACGGTCAGCCTGGAGGGACCTCCTCATTGTCTCCATCTCCTCCTTCAACTTGGCCTGAGCAAGCTCTGCGGCCTCAAGTCTCCCCGATAGTTCCTCTACCCGCTCGAGGTCCGCTTGCCGAACCTCATCCACCGTGGCAATGGCCATGTCAACTCGCTCCTTACAGACGACCTCCATCTTCCGCAACTCTGCCCTACTGGCCTCTTCCATAGCCTTCCTCAATTGTCTGGATGCGGCCTCATGCTGAGAGATTTGGATGGCTTGGTCGGCAAGTTGTTTAGTCTGGTCAGAAACCATCAACCATAGCCGAATGTTGGCGCTCCCTATCTCTTCCCCAGCCTTGACCAGTCGGGCGTGGTGCCCCATCAATTTCCTGGTCTCCTCGGCAACCCGGTCGATGTTCGCCTTAGCCTCATCCCCCAGAGTCACAACTCGGTTAGTAAGCAAATCGAGGTCCAGGGACTTAGCCTCATCAAGCACCCGAACCATAGGATTGCGAGGGAGAAGATGCTCACCAGTAACCTCATCGAAGGAAATGTCATGAGAGGCCGGGTCTAGATCTGGATGACCCGTAAACGGATTACGAGCTAAGCCAGGGTGATCTATCGGGATGACGGTTGGATTCTCAGACAGATGGCGGGAAGGCCTAAACTCAGTATCCTCCTCCGTAATATCATGAACAGGCTGGAGTGGGGGTTGAGGGCCAGGCAAAGATTCGAAAGAAGATCGGCGCCTCTTCCTCTTTTGAATGTCTTCTTCAATAACTCCGAGAAGAGGACGATAACCGACTACGTCTCCAGGGCGGGTAGTAGGGGGTTTCGGTTTGGAAGAAGCTTTAAGAAGTCTATATTGTTCAAGCCTGTGCCGAAGATCTGAAGTCTTGGCAGTTTTGCCCGCTCCTGGAATGAAAACTAAGTGTCACAAGCATACGTTGAACCATAACTCAGGAAATGTGTCAAGTTAGGGAGAATAAGAATTCACCTGGAGTCGCAGAAGTCACCTCAGTCGAAGCACTCCCGGAAGGTAAATCGGCACCAGTCCCGGCCTTATCAACTTTCTTGGGATTCCCCGCCAAAGCCGGATCTTCCTCTAAACCTTCGAAGGCTTGGCGGAAAGCGTCATCCGTCCACTCTTGCATCTCGCCTACTTGCCCAGAAGACAAAGCCCCGGTGCCATTGCCACCACCATCACCTCCTCCTTTACTTCTGCTCTCACCTTCTTCATCTCCGCCTTTCCCCTCATCCACATCTCCCTCCTCCGGAATGTCTGGACATGTACTGGGAGAGGGACCGTCAGACTTCTTGAGTTTCTTTCCCCCGGCGGCTGGAGGTATCGAAAAGGGTCTCCTTTTTCTACTCTTCGACGCAGCCCCTCCTTTAGCTTGGGCAGCCCTCTCTTCCGCCGTATCCCTCTGCTTGACTACAGAATGATGTGGTAAGATCAGGTTGTGCCCCAGGAGTGTAGCATTCCTGATCAGGTAAGCAGCTGACCTATCTCTTCCTGAAATGGCTTCTATTTCCGCTGCCATCTGAACCAGGTGATCATTCTCCACGACCGCAAAACCACATGTCGCTAGCAAGAAATAAAAACACATAAGAAGAAACATTGCAACCAGAATGGAAATTGTAAATAAGCTTTGACATACATCCGGAGGTGAAGCGACGGATAGAAACGGAGTCGTCCCTGATAAAAAACCATTCCTTTTTAAACATGCTGTACTTCGAGTACAAGTCCAGGACTGGCTTGAAGGATACGGCCGATTCCAAGCTGATGTATGGAGATCCCTTCTTATAGCCCCTCAAGTTGTACAAATACCGGATCTCTCGGTTGGAAGGAGGACGCCCGTATCTCCTCTGGAAGATGACGAAAAGGCTCACCAGAATGGCATAGGAGTTAGGCTGAAGCTGAAGTGGAGCCACCTTCAGGTATGTGACGAAGCTAACTATCCAGACATTGAGAGGCGGGATGGCACCACACATACAGTGATACCTGTTGTAAGCAAAGTAGCCTTCAGGGGGGTCATACGGCATCACTCCTTCCCCCGGCAATAGCATGCATGCTCTATCAATCCCAAAGGAGCGAGAAATAACATCAAGTTGTTCCTCTTTAAGTGAGCTAGGGAAACAATCAGGAGGTGAGTTCAAAAGCTCCTGAGGGCCGTATCCATCTACCAATGATCTCGGGTTGGGCCCATAACGTCCCGGTCCCGACTGGGTTGGGGGCACGGCGGGGGGCCCTTCTCTATCCTGAGATCTCTTCTTCTCTGATCGGGTTTCAACTTTATGAGACATTATCTGCAACACAAAAGAATACATCGTTAAAACAAAGGATGTAGAGATATGAACAAGCAAGTGCGTACAATCTAGAATTTCATTTGTAATTCAAAACATAAAAGGTTCAAGGTTCGTTGGGCATTCAAACTCCGGGTCTCGTTCGGTATCCCGAGTCATAAAAAGTCATCCGGTAGTTCAAGGAAAAAGCCCATTCGGCACTCGAGCTCCCCATATACCATTCGGTAATCTGGGTCTCAAGGTCCATTCGGCTATCCCACTCCCTAAAAACCCATTCGGCAGAAGGAGGGCTCACCTGATTCGGCAGGCGTAGGCTTGGTCCGGCTCTTTCTAATAGGTATGGATAACAGGAGCTTGAAGCCCATACTTATAGACAAACACAGACGACCGGACTGACTGGTTCGGCATTTGGACCGAATAGGAGCATCCAAGCTAATGTCGTTAATGTTAAAACAAAGCACGGCATATACCGGCATATGCCCCACTTTGGGAGGCAAATGTTGGGTGTATTCTCACCCAAAAGATCTCAAGACCAAGAAGCACCAAGTTCGCCCAGGCTTGCCTAAGCTTCATTTGGCATCCCTACCACTGCCGAACCAGACATCACCGGACCACAGAACTACCGGACCAGAGCTCAACCAGACTCACCACCGGACCAGAACTACCGGACCAGAGCTCAACCAGACTCACCACCGGACTAGAACTACCGGACCAGAGCTCAGCCCACTCATCACCGGACCAACTCATCTCACAACCGAACCAACTCCTTCCACTCCATCCACCGAACCAACTCCTTCCCCTGCCTATCGAACCAAAATCTTCACCGAACCAATACCCCCGTACCAACTCCCACCGAACCAAACTCCATCCACTCACAACCGAACCAAGGCGTACCGGATCAACACTACCGGGCCAGATCGCGTCAGCCCAGGCCCACCAGCAGCTATATACATCCAAGACCCCTGCCCCCAGCCTCACTCTATAAATAGAGGGGTAGGGGTACAACAATGGGTTACAAGTTTGAGAGCTCAAGCACGGACAGAACTTTCAAACAACTTTCATATACTTGTATCAAAGCTTTGTACTTGTAATTTGAAAAGAAAAGGAGAATAACATATAAAGTGGACGTAGGCACATTCTGGCCGAACCACTATAAATCTGCGTGTCTTTTACAGTTTAGTCCCTGCTTTTCATATATTTGCGTAAATCACCCAAATCACTAAGAACAACATAAAATCAACTAAATCATACAACTTGGAGGTGTTTGTCCATTTTTTGTGCAAACAATCATTATTTAAATTAGAATAAAAGTTAATTCATTATAAGATTTACATATGAATTTTCCTATTAAATCTTAAAACTTTTATTTTAAATTAACAACTAGATATAAGATTGTTAATTTATATACATTTTAAACTATAAATTAATTGAATACATATGTTACACTTTGTTTTGAATTTGAAACATTGATTAAATTATTATACACATATATATATAAGTATGAATATACATATATGTACATGTTCTTAATTCAAGTTTTACAAAATGGATTTTTATAAAAATTGCAATTTTTATTTTAAACTATCTATTATCTAATACTAGTTTTAAAATATTTGTTTTACCTTAAACATGTCAAAAAACCAAAATCAACTTTAGTGTAAAAAAGAATTTATATATATATATATATGTGTGTGTGTATGTGTGTATGTATATGTGTGTGTGTGTGTATATATATATATATATTATGTGTGTTTACACACACACATGTGTGTGTGTGTATTATGTGTGTTTACACACTCACACACACACATATATATATATATATAATAAGTGTTGTTTTGTTCATAATTTTTTTTATACAGAGCAAAGACATATATAAAGAGAATCATTAATCATTCATACTTCTTATATATTACACTTGCACAATATACACTAAGTATATTTGGATATACTAACATTTTATGCTATGTTTAAATTGATCGAGGCTAAAATTTAAAGTATCATTAGTCTAATCAGAAAGAGAGAAATTAAAGGTTCCTCTCTTAGGTTAAATCTATTTATTCCCTTAATTGATTGCACAGGTTTTAGAGAAGGAAACAAAAGGTTTACTTCTCACATTAACTTTAATGAGTAACTACTACACGAATGGGTGTATCTAATACACTCATACATTTAAATTTAAATCAAATTCAAACTCTTTGAAACTAATTAAATAAGGTATTTTATTTAAAACGCCTTTTAGATGAATCTAAAATCTCTTTAGACTTCATAGGCCCAATTGATCGAAATAGGAATTTTTTTTGAAATATGCCTAGTTCACTCGCTTCTAACTGGCCCAATTTCAACAGTCGGGATCGAGTCGGATCAGGTCCAGATATTGTCTAAGAATGAAGGTTCTTTTGGGATGAGATGGTCGGGCCTCCTTTTGGCGCTTTATTGAGTAAATAGGTTAGTTTGAGGCAATAGGCTAGGGTCGGTTTTGCGGACCGATGGCAGATCAATTGAGCTAATTTTAATTAGGTCAGACCGCCTTTAATTGGTCTATTAACTACTTATGAGAAAATGGAACAACACTTTCCCCCAAGAACGTATCTTCTTGCGGGTATGGGCTTAAAACATCATTTAAGTCTTGTCGATTGACATCTCTTTAGCTCATATAGTGTCCTTTCCAAATGGCTTTGTGCAATTGGTTGTGATGGTTCATTTTTCCAAACATGGCAAGGGGCATGTCACGTCTCCGTCCATGCATAACTTAGCTTAATACTTATCTCTTTACAATAGCTGAGGTTCTTTTTTCCTTTTGAAGTCAATGCATGCAATTGAAGGCGCGGGTATATAAATAAGCCTTCTTCTTCCTTAGGCTTATATCGCTCTTTATGAAAAAAATTCAAAGCTATTGACACATTCACAATTCTTTATTAACAAAAAGCCACCGGCTTCACCATCTATTTTCTTCCCAAACTCTGTTGCGCGCATGACTTTTTATCAAATTTGGTTAGGATGCTGAGAAAGGATAAAGCTCTTTAGTGCTTGAGCTGCATCTTGTTGATTGGAGCTCGAACCATTGGCTAGAAACTTCTGCTTGGGGGGGACTATGCCTTGCACTTGGCTTGGATGCTTACTTGTCAACCAAGGTTCTAATAATAGTCAGACGTTGATCTCGGACTAATGACCTAGGTGAAACTAGGGCACTTCATTGCTTCGAGGTTCTGACACTACCAACCTCAGATCTGTTTGGACTCATCTACACTTCTTTGGAAGGAGTAAGGGCCATAACCTCTGCTTCTTCATCATGCTTGAAGCCTTGGTTTGCTCCTTGGTGAGGTTGTTTAGAAGCTTTTTAAGATCTCTTATGGGACTCGATATGGAAGGCTTCGAAGATGGGAGCATGCTCAATTTTCTTCAACAAATTCTAGATCGGTTGAAATATGTGAAGTTCATATCCAGCAAAGCCAGGACTTTTTGAGCGGTGATAATGCGGCCTGGCCTGCCTTGGCAGAGATGTTGACACGCTTCTTCTTCTCTTCTCTTTTTCTTCTTTTCAACTAAGTGATAAGAGTATCATTGTAAGCCTAGAGGGGCGAGCATTATGCCTTGGTGCTTTTTTGAACTGAATGAAATAGGTCTTTTACTGCAAATGCTGATTTGAGAAATTTGTTGTGTTGCTTGATCATTTGTGTGACTTGTTAAGTGGAATACCTTGAGTATCCAATAGCATCTGTATTTGTTCTATAGAAATTTCCATTCTCTTTAGGATTATGCTATCAATGTGATAAAAAGGCAATTTGGATACATCGAATAATGCATCAAAGAGAGGGGCAGATGTAGAGTGGTGGTTTGTCAGGCATGAATTGAAACGTAGAATTTCTTATGGATTATCTTAGGCAGAAAGCGATCAATAATAGAGTGGCGAATGAGCCTAGGAACCGAGTGCATGGGGTTGTGAGGTTAGGCTGGGTGACATATCGCCTATTGTAAGGGGACCATTGATCTCGAGTTGAACCAGAAGGCATGTGCTTAACTCAGACACTCTAGTGTAAGTGAGCCGCATGATGGTAAGGCAGGCTAAACACAGCCCACTCACAAGACTTGTGGTGAGACAGGCCATACGCAGCCCGTTCACAAGGAATAAATAAGCGAATAAGTATTTATGTTATGCTTTTTTTTGTGAAGAACTTATCTGTAATGGTGAGTCTGACTCAAGGTTATAATTCCCTCAGGCTGTCAAATAAGGCAGTTGGTTATGTGAAAGTAGGGGTTGCCGCCAATGCCTTGAGATTGGGGGTGGTCTTGGAAAGAACCAAGGCATTGACCGGCCCACTAGATTTATTGAGAAACCTACGATTAATGGTGGAATGTTCTTGCTACAACACAAGAACGCCCTTTTTTGCTTGCCTAAGATAAGTTCTGTAACATTCTCATGCTTTTTGCCGGTTATCCCTAATTTCATCGACCCGTCTTGGATAGGGAACTTTATGACGAGATGGTTGTAGGAGAAGATGGAATCTAGCTCAGCAAGTGTCGTTCAACCTATTAATAGGTTATAAGCATATGAGCAATCAACTACTACAAAGTTTACATAGATCTTTGCAACAAGGGGCTCTTGGTCTAATGTTGTTTGCGAACAAGGTTGTGCCCAATAGGATAACGCCTACACCCACAAAGCCATAAATGGGCAAGGCACACAATGTGAGCTAGAGGCAGGAAGCCTGAGAGCTTCAAAGATGCTCTTGAATGGGACGTTAACCAAGCTTCCCCCATCTACGAAGTCTCAATGAACATTGGAGTTAGCCAAGGAAAGAGTAACGACCATGGGATCGTGATGGAGGTAGGATACTACTTCCCTATCCCGGGGCGTGAGGCTGGTTGGTTGCTTTGATTCCAAAGGGGTGCCTTGGATGCCCTGGACTCTAATGGGTAAACCTATCTGGTGCTTCCCACTTCTCTTTGACACTACGATTGGGCCTTTAGCTACTACCAACCATATGTGGTATGCCCCATATGGCCAGAACCTTGGTGACAGCCTGAACACTACCATTATTGAACCAAGGTGGCTAATTCTGCCAATATTCTAGGTTTGACCTGTGCTTGTACCGATGTCGAACAAATTATAGGATTACTATTTCCTGGATCTCATCCTTAAGCACATGAGGATCTATTATGGAATGGTCGTTGATTCGATGGAACTCACAATACTTGGCATTTGGGCGAGGTTCCTCTTGCTTTCTGCCTCTGATGGTGGAGGGCCTTTGATATTGCACTTGGTTCCTAGTGGAGAGGTACATAGTGGTGATGTACCTGTTCAAATGTGAATAATTATGATACCTGGGCCTTTAGGGAGGGTCGGTCTCTAGACGCCTTCTAACATCGGCTTGGCGACCGCTGTTACGATGATCGTTGCTGTTGCAAGGGACAGTTTGGCTAGGGCTCTTTGCTTTGTTGTTGCTATTTGAAAGATCTGCATCTTCCATACTCATCATGTCATTTTCCCATTGTAGAAGTCGATTAGGATGAAGCCGGCTGTTTTTGGAGCTCTCTCTACATGCTAGACTTGTATCTGACCACTGGGCATAGGCTTATGACCAAGCTGCTTACATCTGCACCCCTAGCCCAAGTGGACTCTTTGTTAAAGAGGCTAACATACGACCGCAAGAATTTAGATGGACCTTGTTTATATATCCTAGCTCATTGGCCAATATGACATTAGTTCGAGACATGAAGAAACGAGTCTTGAAGTATGCACATAGTTGGGCCTAGGAGTGGATACTGCCTGATCCTGCAAGGGTGGAGGGAAAGAGCAAGCACTTTGCTGAGCCAAAAAGATGTCCAGCACAAGTGATGGAGTTGAATGTTGTGTTGTGGTCGGATGGGTCTGCACTACCATCATACTTGTTAGTTTGTAGGAAGACATACCATCGATGGATGTAAGCGTCCAAGATTTCGTTAAAGAATGGTTCCCTATTCTCATCATTTGAGAGTGCCTTGCCCTCAGCACTACGAGCTTGCATTCTGTTGACCTTCTGGTGGTGGACGTGCATTTCTTCCCCAAGACTAGCGTCAACCTATTGCAGAATGTTCCGGCTAACCACAAGCTAAGCTCTTAGCCTACAGTAGGGTTGAGAAGGAGATCAGTGATGATATAGAGAACAACAAGGGCGAGTCAGAGATCTCCTCCTTTGAACCGAGGGGATCCAGAATGCATGGATCACCCTCTTCTTTGCCTTTTTCATCCACATCCCTATGTGATCGGGAGCGCGCTAAGGGATCCATGCTTGCCCTGCTGATGGCGTGGGGATTGCCATTGATACGCTCAAATATAGAAGTTTGTGGGCGAGATCAATTCAGCGAGGCATGCACGCTTGTACCTTCTAGAATGGATGAGGATGTCCATTAGTGGAGTTATTGGTACCACCTCTCTTAGGCCTCGTTAGTGTTCTAGAGATCATAACCATCGGGAGGCATTGGCCTATGAGAAGGTAGATCGACTATCGATGGAGCTGGTGGGACAAAGTTCATGGTGGCTTGAGCATCCTTCTGCATCCTCAAGCCATTTACTTCGTAGACTAGTTGGCCCACTTTTGATAACTGTAGAAACACAACATGCCATATTTCTTTTTTGGAGCCAAGATTGGGTTGGGCAGCACCGGCGAGAGTGTTGCCATTGGTTTAGTGCTCCTTAGAGTTGTTACCTTCGAACGGCGGAAGATTGTCTATGGTAATAATATAGATTAGGTCTCGTGGAGTAGAAAGGTATGGAAAGGGGAGATTTTTTAGGGGAGGACCTCATTCTAGTGCCAAAATGTTGACTAGTTTTCTATCCAACCTCGAAATAATACGAGTGCATTGTGAAAAAAAAGGTTAGTTGATAATCACTAGGTTAAAAAATAAAGAAAATGAAGAGTTAAATATGCAACTGAATGGTAAATGACACAAGATATAGAGGGGTTCGGCAAAGATGCTTACATTTACTGTGAAGTTCTCTTAAAATATATTTCTCTTACAACTACATAGGATTACAAGAGAATAATAAGAAAAGGAGGCACTCAAGACTAATAGTGTTATGTAATCTTAAGGGCTTTGTGGTAACAAGAGTGCTAAATTGTGCATAGTATTCAGGTTCTCGATTGTTTCAACCAGAGTTCAACAACTTTGAAGTTGCAAAATAGGGGGTATTTATAGTAGCTGAAGTGGATGGCAAATGGTTAAGATCATGCTATAGAGCTGGTGGGAAATGTGCTTAACCGTTGATCAGACTATATAGTTGGATGGTCAACAACTATAAATTGTGTCAAAAGATGTGCGGTGGATGAGAATGTACTTGTTGCCTCTCTTACCAAGCATGGGTTTTTATTAAATGCGGATTTAATGCAGATGGTAAGCCACATCAGTTTAGCCGTCTAACTATAGTGTTTTGGATGGATGGATGGACAACTTTATTTCGTTCACTTGAGTGCCTACATGGTTGAGCTGATCGACTAGCTGTCGGCAATATGGAAGAGACTTAGAATTTTTTTGAGGATCATATGGGAAAGATGGTTAAAGACCTGGTATGAGGCGGCCTAGAGGGAGGCTTGATGTCAGTTGGAGTTGGTTGTACTGAATCCACGTTAAAGAGGGGTCATGCTAGAGCTATTCTTGCCTGATGTGCTGTCTTTTAGGGAAATTTTGGATAGGAACCGATTGTCGGCTGATGTAATGACAGGCCAATTGTGTTACCTTTCAGTTGTTGCTGGAAATAATTTGATATATGGGAGCCGATCAGGACTGAGCCAGACCTAATTGAAACTTCTGAATGATAAATAATGTTTCGATACTTAATGTTTGTTAAAGGAAAAGGATTTAAAGTTGCTAATCTAAAGAAACAAAATGACAATTTGCAAATTTCTTTGAAAAAAATAGATATTCCAATTTAGTCTCTTAAAAAGGAGAATTGAGCTTTAAAAGAATAGAATTCTGAACTAGTAAAAGAAATTAATACTTTAAAAAATAGCAACAATTCCTTTAGAAAGGAAAATTATAACTATAAAAGTAAATTCGATAAGCTTACTGAAAAGATCACAAAATTTAACAAAGATCAAAATGCTTTAAATTTTATTTTATTAAGCTCTAGACCATTAAATTTTAAAAGTGGTTTAGGTTATAATAACGTAACTATAAACAAATAGTACTAAATGCGCTTTCATGTATAATAAAAATGTTACTGCTAGAGACATCGAGTAAAATTTAAATCCTCTTTTTATAGAAATTCAAGTTCTTTTGTAAGCTGTAATGTTTCAAATATCTCTAGAAGTACAAAACCATAAACATGAAATATAAATAAAATTTTTAAATATTTAGGTTCATGTTAATTGGAGAAATCGAGAAAAATACATTGATGATTATTTTAATACAACGATTAATAATGATAATTGTATTTAGAAGGTCTTCTAAATCCTCTTAGGTGCGGCTACCTTCACCCTAACCCCCAGGACCTGATGAAGGAAGTGTATACCAAAATAAATTATTATTTTTTGCAGTTATGCTGTAAAAAAAGATAAAAAACAAGACAGATTTCAAATAGCTCTGTATATCAGATAGAGAATGAGAGTTTATGGAAAATGGAATTACAAATTCGGTATATCTAAGAAATATTTCTTTTAATTAATATTTTTGGATTAGCATTTCTGGCGTATCACCAATAATTTTTGAAAACCTAATTAGATATCTCTTTTACAAGTAACATTGCTTTCAAAAAGAGTTAGAAATTGCATAAAATAATTATTACTTTTCATTGGTGAATGCTTGTGAAATTCTATTTCAAGATAAAGAAAGATATTTCTAAAGAAAACAAATTTTTAGGTGTAACTATGCTTAAAATAAAAATTATTTTTATACCTAACATTAGCCAATATTAAGATCATTTTGTTAAAATATACTTTGAAAATCGGCTAATGATTATAGGATTTTTGAAAACCTTATTTTTTATCTCACTTATGAGGAACTATTTTCCTTATGCTAAACAAATAAAATTGGTAAGGAAATACTAGGGTTTATTAGTTGGAATTAACAAACTAAATCAATTATGAAGCTTTTTTAAAGAAAAATATTTTTAGATAAAAGTTGACTAAGTTAAATATACACCTTATAACTTTTTACATTTCAAACTTTTTTGATGACAATAGAGGAGAAAATTAGGGATAATGATAGGGATAAATTTAAGGAGAGCAAATATTAAGGGGAGATAAATAGGATATGAATTCTATGAAGTCACATGGTTGTCATCATCAAGAAGGTGGTGAATGTTGAAAACACAATTTTAGTGTTTTGATGATAACAACCATATGATGATTATTAATGTGTTATCGAGTCGAGTCGAGTAGTTATACAATGAAGGATAAAAATTATGTATTAGAAGCTATAATGAAGAAATATCAAATACTATTATAGTACATGATTATGGAGTGAAGATACGAGCTTAAACAAGAAATGATGGTAGTACCAAATCATCGGAGAGCTGCAGCATTGCTTGAAGAGGAGCTTCAAAGATAATAATAGAGTATGTGTTGTTTTGTTGACTTATTGTGACCTTATAGTAGAATATTGTTAAACCCACTCAAACGATCTCCAAATGACTCCAAACATGACCACAACCTCCAATCATAGTAGATTTTCGACCTATTTTGCAACGACCCAGAATTTTGCCGTTTTGATTTGTGAATTTTAATTAATTTTAAATATTTTGTTAATGGTTTTTAATAATCAAATAACCTGCTTTTTATTAATAAATAATAACGGTGAAATCATTTTAGAAGTTTATTTACATAAATAAATAGTTCGACGAAAAATTAGAAATCTGACCGAAAATCATTTTTTTGAATTTTCGACTTTTTATCGAAGGAAAGTTGTCGCAACTTGTTGCACACTTTTGTAACATACATTACACATACAATAAAGTTGCATATAGTAAAAAATAAAGTAAACATAGTTACTTTCCATAATGATTCCTAAAAAGTTGTCAACTTATAATTAAGTAAAGAATTAGAATAGTGGACTTTTAAATACATGGATTTGTTTACATTAGTACAAAGGAAAAGATGTGCACATGACTTCATGTACTAGTTCACATGGAGGGGGTATGGTACATGAGTTGGTACTTAGGGAAATGTGTGAAAGGAGGCATTTTGGAGGGTAATTAAGTCATTTGGTAAAGGGGTGTGGAAGGTCTTTTACTACTTGTTTTAATTCTATAAAAACACACAATAACTTACTTATTTCCATTTTGAACTTTCATTTTCACAAAATGCTCTTCGCTTCTCATACTTCATCTTCTTAAACTCCTAAATAGAAATGAAGCAAAACCACCTCAAAAGTCATCCTTTTCTCCTTAAACTTCCAAATCAACCTTGTAATAACATTTATAACACTCCCACCTATCTAAAGATGCAAGTTTTTTTGCCAAACCCTCCCCTTAAGCCATAACCGTACCCTATATGAGTCCTAGGGACTTGAAAACCAAAGCCAAAGCAGGAAGAAGTGAAGAATGGTAGCTTTCTAAGTCGAGGAAGGGAAGTTGGTAGCTTTTGGTTTGGTTTAAGCATGTATTAAAGTGAGAACACTTACTTTAAAGTCATTTCAATTTGTGTATAATTTTTTGTGTGTATAATTATATATATATATATGAGTTATGTATGTTGCTGGAATTGATTCTCGCTTTGTAGCGAACAACATATGTACAAATCTTTTGTAGGGGACTTGTTATACACTTCTGTGTATGGCCGTAATATATAGCACATAAGGATTTGCAAGGGACGAGCAAAGAAGAATAGAAGTCGAAGTGTTTTTATAGTGAATAGGTCTCTATGGAAGCACTTTGAAGAATAGAAATTTTGTTGAGGAATCTTAAAGGATTCCTCGCCTTATTGATTTTTATTTGCATACATTCTTGTTTATGTAAATGTTTGTGTTTGTGAAAAGTGAATTTTTCTTAGTTATAGTCGATCGTCTTGTTATTGGTTTTGCGATATTGAAATCTCGTGCTTTCTTTTAAGTGGTTTACCACTTTTTTTTCTAAAAGTGTTTTGAAATGATTTCTGAACTTGACTTTTGTTTTTAAATCCTTTTCGGCAAAGGTATTTAAAGTGGTTTAAAATATGGAAAGAAGTATGGTTGAAAGCTATTTGATTTACAAAACAAAGTTTGAAAAGTTACAGTCCATTTAGCGAAAGTCACTATGGATGCACTTTGGAAATCTATGATTTTAGTATAGTATAAAATGGTTATCTATTTTACAAAAATTTAAATTCTTTTAGAATATGTTTTATAAAAGTTGTAGAGGTATTTTGAAAGGAGTTTGAAGATTTAAATACTTTTTAAAGAATTTATTTGAGTTATTTAAGCAAGAGGTTAAAATTTTATAAGGGAAACTGCCTTGTTTCAAAAGTCAAGTTTTGTTTAAAAACGACCATATTTAAGGGCATGTTTTAAATACAAGTTGTAAACTATGTTTTAAAGTGTTTTAAAAGTTATTTTAAAATAGAAAGGAAGCATGGATTGCACCACTATTTTGTAATAAATGTTTCTGAGAAAAGTAAAGATATTATGGATTATAACATTTTTGTTATAGTAAATGGTTTTGGGAAATTGGAAAGGAAGTTTGATGTATAACATTTGGTTATTATTAAATAAGTTGTTTACTTTATATAAAGAAAGGATCTTGCCTTTTGAAATCAAACCTTGTTTTAAATATATGATTTTGGAATGATTTTTATAACAAATATATGGAACTCTTGGATCCTATTTTCTAGACTTAGAGGTATGGAAGCTTGTCTCTATTTTGAAGTTAGAAGTGAATGTCAAATCAAGGCTAGAGAGGCAATAATATCCCAACTTGAATGGCTTCATTTCTAACCGATGAATGGTACTAGTTTGAAATCGAAGACTGGTAATAACTTTATGCAGTTGGTTTTCAGATTGTTTTAAAAAGAATTTGTTTTATGCAGGAGATTTCTTTGTCGGTGCCATTAAGTAACATAAAAAATTATGATAAGTAGTGCTAAAATGTTGACACGTTTATGGAAAGTAAGTCATCTTATATTTAACACTAAAACCCAATGAGTAGACTTTCCTCTATTTGTGAGATCTAGAATTAGAGTGCTTTCACTAAGACAATGTTAGGTGTAACCAGTGCCCTGACTTAGCTGGCTTCAATTTTGGGCAAGGGATAGAGAAGTCGAAATGTCTGAAGTGTGATGAGTACAAGAGGGTTAATTTCTATAAATAAGTTATGATTAATTAAGTATATGGAAGGTACTTTATTTTGTACTCAGCACCAGATTTCAAGGTATGAAAGCTCGTTTCTATCTATAAGAATTTAGAATGTCATCGAGGCATGGGTATTACTCTAACTTGTTCAACTTCATTATTAATCGAAGGATAGTACGGGGTTGAAATCGAAAAGAAGTGATAAGTATATAATGTTCGATTTTCCATATGAAAACTATATGCTTACACCTGATAATGGTTTACCCACTATAAATAACTTGACCTATTTTGACTTAGGAAGTATAAGAAAGCTTCATGATATCATACACCCTTGGGAAAACTTATTTTGATGAAACGTCTCTCGCTTTAAGGGTGGATATTAAAGATCTCCTTAGGACTCTTATATTATACACTTACTTCTGAAAAAATCGAGATTGAGTCAATCAGAAAGTTATTGATTGTTGGTTCGGAGAAACCGGGATCGATAAGCAAGAGTATTCGAAAACCACTTCGAATCGGCATAAGCGTTCGAATTTGAAACATCTTAAAGATGATGGCAATCAAATACATAGTTCTTTGAAGTGCAAGGGCTACTTGTTACTAATCCCGAGGGTGATTCGAAAAGGGTGTAGTTGAAGTAGTGCCTTTGGTTTGTTCATAACCTGAAAATTTTGTATGGACAAATGTTGGCATTGCATTGTTGCTTGGAGGGCAGTGTTAGAATTCCAACTGGGATTTGCTCAAAGGGTAAAACATAGCTTCAAGCCACACAATTGGGAATGACTAAAATTGGGGATACGTAGTAGGGTTATGTGGTTTGCTACCATTAGGGTATGGTCATCGCCTTTCTAGATCACTGTCTAAGGATTTACATATGCTACGAGCTCGCTAGAAAGGTTGGAAAGCAATCAAGGTCATGACTTTTTCGGTATTATCATGTAAGGGGTAGGCCGGTTCTATGTTGGTAGAGGTGCAATGTGTTTGCAGCTTCGGTACATTTTATCCAGAGATGTATGTGGTAGGCGGTAACCCGGTGCCTTGTTATTAATGGAATCCAATCTCTAATACGTGCCATACGGTTTTAGTTGTAGAACCTACTACCGTTGAGTGTAATTATGGGTAACCATTATAGATATGTTGTATATTTATTTTAAACCCTGGACATTATTATAATATAAATTGATTTTCTAATAGAAATGGTTTGGTTATCGTAAGGTAAAACTCATCTATGTTTATTTGCGACGTGGTCTTACGAGATACCTTTATTTTTGAAGAGTATTATAAATATAAAATCCATATAATTTGAGTTTCTCATGCTAGTGTACCAGACTGATCCAGGTATTATTTTCTTACAATTCTCGGGTTAGACCTGAGTACTTTTCCCAAATTTAGCGATGGATGCTTGAAGCTTCAGGAGACGAGCTGGATGCCCCAAGAGCTGCTGTATTTTATTTTTCCGCTGCATCTCTTGTTTTTCATTAATCGCCATTTGTAAGGACGGGCTGTTGTAATTGTCTAGGCTGATGATAGGTTAGACTCTGATTGTTGTATGAATATTAAAGTTTTCCTTTGTTAAGATGATTTGGATATCATATGTTACTAGTCACAATGTGAGATTATGTTCTATCTTTTCATTTCTTTCACCCCAACAATCTGTCTTTTCAACACTCGGATGCTCTGCACATGAATGTTGTGGATGTATTAGTGTCGACTTTTAAGGGTCAATGTAACGATCCCATGGCTATATCCATATTATTAAAGAACATTACAAGTAACGTCGTCTAATAACGTGAAGAATACGGCTGGTTAAGAGCGATCGAATATGAATGTATCTTTGTATTAACATTGACACATCTTTATTGCCTTATGAGAATTTGAACGTAAAATTTGACATGTACAATATTAATACAAAGTAATAAACACATCGATTTAATAATATTCAAAATAGTATATAATCATGTGACGATCCGAAGATTTTAACGATTTTAATAACGTAACTAACAGAATTTTTGCTTGAAAATAAATAATAAAATTTAGCAATGAAAATTTGATATTTGTAAAGCGTCTATTTAAATGTAACAAATGTTAAATTTTCATCTGAAAATATAGAAGTTGGTTCTGTTGTGCAACTTTCAATTTCAATTTAAAATCACTTCATTTGATGAAAATAAAATATTTTCGAAATCTGAATATTTTTATATAATAAAAATGTTTATCATTTTTTGAGTAAGTCGTCATATTTTGTTTCGCCAAATTTCGACTGCTTTAGCCCCATTTATCTTATTTTCGGAGTTTTAGCAGCATTTTGGCAATGAATATCAAATTTTGATAGGATGGTCGTATCACTGATATCTGTGTATCATTTTGTTCGTCTCGTCGTGCTGATCCTTGTAGTATATTCATTCCAGTAATTCGGCGTCTGGTATGCGGCGAAATCGACAAAACGATTAGTTGTATCGGTACCCGTTTGAGCCTTTTGGTTTACTTGTGACCTTTCATCTATCCATCCATTGAAACCAAATAGCCAGTAGGCTTTTATAATTCCCAGAAATTATTATTTGTCTTTTACTAATTCCTATAGTTATATTATTTATTTCATTCGTGACCATTCATCTCTTCTTCCTAGTTCATTCTGAATCTAAAGAGAAAAATATAATATATATTCTTTGACCTTTGCATACGTTTATCTCCTCAAGCCTGTTCATCATCTTATTCATGAAACCTGCTTCTCCTTCTTGCCGTGCTCTTTCCTTCTCTCATTTTTGTTTCTGTTATCCTAAATAAAATAAAAAATAAAATAAAATTTATTATTATAATGTCTAAAGCATATATATATATATATATATGTATGTATGTATGTATGTATGTATCTGAAGCATTTGTATATCGTCCTCTCCCCCTTTTTTGCCAAAACCAATACCGTGACCTGCTCATTTGCATGGCCGAACACACTCAAACCCATCGCCATCTTGCTGCCACGCATTGCTTCGCCATCATCCACCTTTCTCCCCTCCGAACCCTTCAACCCGATTCGCCTTCCCATTTCAAACTGAACACCACAGCCTACAAACGAATGGCAAACCCTCCTCTTAGCCTCGCCTTCCTCCACCCATCAAATTTGGCCTTCCACCCATCATCGTTCTCCCCATACCACCATGCACAACCCAGATCCGACCCTAGCCTTCCCTCCTCTCCACGCGTACAGCCATATTCCTTCCTCCTCACCCTAGTAGCCGAGTTACTCTAGCACACCAATAGCCACTGAAACACAGCCTGCAACCCCACCCAAACTACCACGTTGTCAACCCCACATGACAACATCTTAGCCAACCACCGCCTCTTAATCTCCCTGCTCCAGCACTTCACAGCCGAGCTGTATTCTTCAACCTAGTGCCAAGCGTCCTTTTACTTTGTATATATATTATCTTATATAGTTGATATATTTATTTATATTGCATAAGTTACGTTTGTTATATATAAAAATATATAAACTATAAGATCTTTTTATATCTAAAGTTATATAAGTTTATAATCTGGTTTCAATAAACTATGATCTGTATATAGTATTGATTATAAAAGTATATAAACTATAATATGTTGTATATTTATAAAGTATATAAAATATAATCTGTTGTAGATAAGTTGTTGTTATTAAATATAAGTTTATATAAGTATATATAAGTTTGGTTTCAAATATAAAACGAGGATTTATTTGATATATTTTTTATTTTTATAAAAGGGTGATGTGTTTTATTAGATACATATAGATAGTATATATACAATATATTTGAATGTTTTGTTATACATTTATATGATTAAATATATATATTTGAGGATTTTGATAGGAAAATATATATATTTTAATAAATATTGATTTCCAATATGATATGAAGATGTTTTATTTTGATATGGGTTTTAAATTGGATACTGATTTTTAAATATAATTTATTGAGATATATACATTCTTATATATATATATTGTTTCCCTTCAAATTTAAGTGTTCGTTTGCTTACTTCGTCAATGTCCAGTTGTTGTTTTGTTCGTCGCTGCCCAGAAATTTCAGCAGCTTTTGATTTGCTTTGTTCGTGCCCGTACCCACGTGCATGTCTGTGTCATCTTCTTCGCCATCGTTGTTCTCTAGCCTCGAAAGGTGAGCAATCACTCACGATTAACATTCTTATATTTAGTAAATTTAATTCACATGAAATTATGATTAAAATATGCTTTAAAATTTGAATTGTTCACTTATTTAATTGTCAAATATGATATGCCATTATCTGCAATTGTTTACCTGTGACATATGACACCATAACTTATTGTATATATTATATCTAACTTTCTTACTAATGATATATGCCTGTTGTTGATATATTATATTATTATCATATTTGTTCACACTCTGCAAGTTTCCTGTTAGTTAGAAATCCCTATGGGTTGAAATGATACATACCCAAATGATTTTATAGATTAGGAGAAAATTGTTATGGGTTGAAATGATAAACCCAAGCGATTTTCATTGATTTTGAATTTTGGGATTGCGGGTTGAAATGATATATACCCATAGATATTTAAATTGCGAATTGAAATGATAAATATTTGTATCACTTGACCATAGGATAGAAAATTTTATACGGACACCGTTGGTCTATATTTTGAAAATAATTTTCAAAGTTGTAAAAGAAAATATATGGTTTTTATAAATATTGATTTTAAAATAATATATATATATATATATGTTATTTTATATATATGTAAATTTAGATTTTTAAATTATAAGTTTTGAAAATTTTAAATTTATAAGTTAGTTTTGAAAATATAATTTTTAAGATTTTTCTTATAACTTTATTATTTTAAAAATATATAAATAAGATTTAATAAATTTTAATTTAATTAATATATATATTATGTTTAAGTATTATATTAATATATTCTAAAAATAGATTTTTTTTCTAATAACTTTAATAAATTAAGGTTAGAAAGATAAATTGAAATTGATTTGTAATTTAATTTGTTTAAGAATTGTATTTAAATATAAATTGATTTGAAACTCATTAATTTGAGACTTTAAGATATAACTTTATAACAAGATAATTTGATTTTTAATTAAAGGTGAATAAATGAATATTTTCAGATTGAAATTGAATATTTAATTTTGATTTAAATTTGAATTTGAGAATTTTATTTAAATGTTTATAAATGTGATTAAATGAATATTGTCAGAATTTAATATAATTGAAGTTAGATATTTAAAATTTGATATTGGTTTAAATTTGTACTTTAAATCTGGATTTGAAATCGATAAATTAAAATGGTTTTAATGATAATTTTAATTGAGATTGATTAAATTGAATTTGGAACTAAAGGTTGATTTGAATTTATTCGTAAAATTGGAAGAAACCAATTCAAATTTGAACTATTTTGATATAAACTATTTTAGTATATAAACTCTTTTTAATATATAAACTATTTTAAATTTATAACTATATTTTTTATATATAAACTATTTTAATTTACAACTATTTCAATATATAAACTATTTTCAATATTTAAACTGTTTAAGTTGGATTCGCTATGATTTAGATTTAATGGATTCAAAAGTGAATATTTGATATGATGGTTTAACCTATTTTGTGGCTAAGATTTTGGAAATAAATATGATTTTGAAAGTGAATATGATTTGAAAGTGATATGATTTTGAAAGTGAATATGATTTCAAAAGTGATATGATTTTGAAATGGATATGATATTTTGATATGAAGTATGAATTGTTTGAAACTATAAACGACCACGGTGTGAAATAAGAGTTTGGTTGTTAAAGATATCGGGATCAGATATTGTCATACTCTCTACCAATACCGAAAACCACTTTAACAACTGTGTACGTGGTGGAGATTCTAGAATGATGTAGGATGGTTAGCGACGATTCTATATGAGGTATTAGCGCAGCCCTGACTTCCACGAGTCAGCTTGATGTGGCTATAATAGGAGCCATGCCGGGCCAAGTTAGGTCATTCCTCCTATCGGGCACATTTCTTCAATACCATTCTATTGCTTTGTGATTTGATTGGGTGCACCTTTGATATGGGAGTCTGTCTCGAGGTGGGCGGTAGTAGCTATTATGCATTACCACCAGTCCTGATCCGCAAATGGTAGAATCCTACCCTGGCATTGCCTCGCATGCCTTGTCACATGCCTTACCGTGCCTTCTACGAGTTTGGTTTGTGTCGTACTTATGGAGTGCTCCCTGATAGCCCACTAGTTTGGTGAAGTTTACAGTACTGTATAGACTACGACATTATATAAAATGTGTTAAGGGGGATATGGGTAACGCCTTAACGCTATTTTAATAGTTTACTTTACTATAGACATTATATATATAGCGCATTGTACTATGCATGTAGATAGTTTAACGGATCCTTAAAGGATGGGAATCCCAAACATCCTTTAAGTTATTTGTATTTCAGTTGACATTTCACTTGAGTTGAATTTACTCGTATAAGAATGTTAATCTTGACTCGAGTGTTTTGTGTTTTTCTTTATACTCAGGTCAGACTGAGTTTCACAGCATTTGAGACTCACCTTTGGAGATTGGAGCTTTGCTTGAAGATCTATCTATCCAGCTTTCAGTTATTTCAGTTATTTCCGTTGTTTATGTTCAGACTTGACATTTGATTTTGTATTAGAGATTCCATTGTATTTGAAATTTCTATTGTATCTTATTTTAGACTTTGATGTTGTAGTAGCTTCATGAACTACTATTTATCTATTCCGCTACTTATTGTTTGTTACTCTGTGTTTGTGGTTCTGTGATTGATTTATTTACTATATATGCTAAGTTTTACCAAATATAAATTAACAATCTATTGTTTTTTGCAATTCAAGTCTGACATAAGTGAAAGATTGTCGATTTGAACGGTTCAAAATAGCGGGATGTTACCATGCAAATAAATCAGAATTAGAGTCATAGCTCACCGCAGAATAATATACATCATCGTATACATAATAGAATGTAAGTCTACAAAATATTAGTACTAGACCCATATAAGTGGAAAATAGGCACAAGGACAAATTTTCATAAAATTTTTGACTGAAGGACAACAAGTTTTATTTTTAGGCTGAAGGACAAACTTTGGAAGATAATTAGGCTGAAGGACAATGCTAATACAACTAGCATTTTGTACAATATAAAACTGGATATAATGCTAGTTATAATTAGCATTTTGTACAATGTTTGCACTGTACAAAATGCTAACTATATTTAGCATTTTCCTTCAGCCTAATTTTATTTCAAAGTTTGTCCTTCAGCCCAAAAATGAAACTTTGTGTCCTTCAGCCTAAATTTTTTTCAAAGTTTTTCCTTATGCATAATTCCCTCCCCATATAATATATACATCACATACGAAAGCACTATATTAGGTACACAACGACTGCTAGAGAATATACATGACATAAATTATTAAATGTCAATATATACAAGTATGAAGTAAACTAAAATGGTTAAAATAGTCTACTTCAATACTAGCCCAAAATCCAGAGGTCAACAAGTCCCTGTACCTATAGAGTCTCGGCCTGACTCGAGTATTTTAAAATAAACGGGTCAGCCTATATCTAATAAAGAGGTGAGATATTGGTATTACAAATATACGACTTAACAATAAATAAGCCATAACAAAAATATGCCAAAATAGATGATCATAATAAGGTATATCAAATAAAATCACCATTTCAAACTTTATTTAGGACTTAACCATAAAGTAAGTCATCTCAAAATATGCCTAAAACAAATTAACCATAATAAGGCATTTCAAACCAGATCACCATTTCCCAAATCCATATCAAATCTCAAATGGAATATTATAAAAAATATGATGATAATAATTCAAAATTTTTTAGAGCCAATAGATACTAAATATCCAGCCCAAAGTCCCTGAAGAAACAATCATCACTAATGAAATAATAATGGAAGTCAACCTTCAGTTTAATACAGGGACACAGAGTCTAAAATCAAATAGATTGATATAAGTCTAATAAACAAATAGATCCTGACACATAGTGTAATAGTCTAACCTAGCAAAGTAGACTAACTATGCGAATTTACCTAACACAACCAAATAGGCAAACATTGTCTAATTATAAACCAAATAAGCTGATAGGTCTGCATGTAACTCATGTCCAAACAACAAAAGGATAGCTGCATTACACCATAACAAACCTAACTCAACCAAATAGGTCTGCCTACCCAAATCTAAGAATGTATCGACTCTTAGGTCGATGAAAAATGAGTCATCGTCTCTTCGGGATCTATCGGCTTGAAATCCGAACATTCTAAAATAATACAGCTCTAAATGTTAATTATTATCGCTCAAATAATCATAAGAATCGAACTAACTGTCCCATACCAGATAATACAGTCAAGTATTTACTAAAAGCTAGTAATTTCCACTCAAACTTTATTTAACAAATTATAATAATAAACGAAGGAATTGTACAAGATGTCTCGTACCAATCTTGTAATTTAATCGTTTATTAAATTTCTTTATTTCATAGAAGAGCACGAAATCTCATTAAAATCTCAAATCCATAATAAATAAAAGAAAAGAGTTTAAAATTTTATTTTTATAAATACAAAGATATAATTTTCCAAAATCACTTTTGACTCCATAAACTTATTTTAAAGGAGAGTTGCTTATTTGCAAAAACTTTTGAACTCTTTCAAAATTATTTAAACCTCTTGTATAAAAAAATCACTTGAAATTCAAATTTATTGCTTTTATAAGATAATACTATAGTTTATCTTTTGCCTCCAAAACATTTCCACAAATTATATACTTAAAATAGTAAAATTTAAAAGGTTTTATAATTAAATATTACTCATTTTCAAAAGCTTTAAATAGAAATTTTGAAATAAGAAATAAGTTAATAATATAATCTAATTTAACTATCCTATTAACTAAATTCCAATAAGGATCAAAACAGATAAAATCTCATGTTGAAAATATTTTTGAAACATTTAAATAATTCAAACGATAAACTCATCAAAACAACTTCTAGAGCCATCATCGCTCTATAAAATATCATTCCATAATATGGAATGATTTAGTGATCCGAGTTGCTTTTCGACAATTTCGATCACTAAAACAATGCTCAACCATCATATAATCTAGGTACTTAAAATCAAATGCATTTGGATAGTTTTCAACATACATGCTATTCTATAATCAATCAATTCAAACACCAAACTAAGTGAAACTATAGCAAGAAATTGTATTTCAATCATATCATCCAATCACTATCATATATTAACATAATTCATAACTAAAAGCAAGGCATACAAAAAAGGATATAATTATTCAAATATAGTTGTACAAGTTAATAGAATAACTCACCTTAATTGGTTACTTCTATAAATCTAGTCACTGCATGGCCTACACCACCAACAACTATCGTTGTCAATGTCCACCACCACTGCTCCAATCACGTTCGCAGCAACCTCCAACTATCATGCTAGCCACCACAAACTCGCGCATTGCCACCATCATTCATCCTTACCAGAGCCGCGCCTGTTGCAACCCTTGATTGACAAAGTCGCTCACAAGTCACTCGTCGCTAGCCCCTCCTCAACTGCAGCCAACACGCATGTGTACGTCACTCAGGTTAGACACAACCCTCAGCATGTCGGTACCGCAACTCCTAGCATCGCGCGAGCATACTTTCCCCCGTCGATCGTCGAAGTCGAACCAATTTCCAGTATACGAGCGCAATTTTGATTTCTATTTTTTCATTGATTTCATAAGTAATTTAGGGCTAGGGCTGAGGAGTGAATGGAAATTGGTAAATGGGTTTTTAATTTTAGTAATAGAAAAAGGGCTGGGTTTTAGTCTGGGAGAGAATGGAAATGGGCTTAAGTGGGCTGGTTTAGCTTTAGGCCCTTGTTTTATTTAATTAATTTCCTTTTCTTTTCCCTTTATCAACCATTTTCATTAATTTGTAATGTATTCCAGTCTAATTTAAACCATTGCAACTAATTTATGCTTCATTCTGCAAATTATATTTCAATAACTGGACCATTTTATTTAATTTAGTCATTATTTTTGTTTAATTATCCATCGAACTGATATATATAAATTTATTCATCTTCATCAATTTATCGATTTTAATGAATATCAAATAGAAATTCTTTTCATCTATTTCAATTACACAAAACTATTATAATTTTAAAATATTTCATAGTTGTTAACATATTTTATTTGAATTTTAATATATTATCTAAAATGAAGTTTATCAACTAATTCAATTTTACTATAACAAAATCCTTTATTAAGTAAACTTCAATTGAATAATAATTTGATTCTAAAATAATAATTATCAAAATAGAATTCAAACACTTTTATTTTAATTAAATTAATTTAATATTACACCTTTGAAACAAGATTGTTACAGACTTCCCCTCTTATGAAAATTGCGTCCTCGCAATTCCTTATAAGAAGACATCACATGCAATTCAAACGCTAACTCTCTTTCGAATTCTACAATCGAATTGAAATTTTCTCGATTCTCTAATTAGCTAATACAAAAGCTAATAAAAAGAAAATTTGTATGTTATAAATTTAAGTAGTCTCATATATTGACTTTTATTCTTTACACATGAAAAATTTTCGGAAATTTTCTAAGTGTTAGAGTTTTCAGAAAATTTCGGCAGAGTCTCCTTTGCACGGAGACCCACTAGAAATTTCACAGATATAATATATATGATATACATCGACCACACAGTCGAAAACACAATATATTTTAATATTTCTAACGTTTTTATATTTTAATCTAGAAGCGTACCTTTTAATTAGCATTTCAAGCAATTTACTTTGCTATTAAGCATGCATAAGCGAGCTATCGTTGCCAAATTATCCAATTAATTCACTTGAACACCTATTCTCAACTCACATTTAAATGTTAGTTCACGTAAAGTAGAAGTATAATGAATAAGCAACCATCTACTATAAAACAACATTACATCTATGTTGTAGCCTCTTTCGACTAACTTTTAAAGGTTTAAACACAAAATTTGATCATGGTTTCAAAGAGTAAATTATTACATAGTGTGTTAACTTTTAAAAAAACTTTAGGATTGCAAAAATATGGATTATAACTCAAGTTATCAAAGATTATCTAACTATATGTACAACAGATTTTGAATTTAAAAACAGGCCCACTCTATTAATTTTCATTTTTAGGCTAGAAAATGATGAAAATTTGCAAAACACTATAAAAGTTGTAGATTATACTCTTAGCTTTTCAGAATGTGAAAAATCATTGAATTTGAATAATCCGTTTAAAAGTTATGGTCAAATTACTTAGGCTCTGAAATTCTGGAATAAATGTTCAGGTTGGATTTTTGTTTCAAATTAAACCGGGTTTAAACAATACCAAACTTCAAATTTTCAAAAGCAATGAACACAAAAATTGTTCTTTATTAAAATATCTGTCAATAAAAAAAAGAGCCATCACAATCGGACGTCTAAATCAAAAGTTATGACCATGCTTACATCTATTCTTTGTCAAATATAAATTTACTTTTAAATATTTTCAATTCAAATTTTCTTTTTTATCATTTTTTCATTTGACATTTGATACCTGCCTTTTAATTTCATTTTATCACCACTTTAAAAATATCTCCTTCTTAATTTATATATATATATATATAGGTATTTCCAAATATCACCTAACGTTTTCCTTATTACTATAACAAAATTTATTTCCTTTTCCTTGTGTGTTATAGAGGTTGTTGAAGTTTGAACTTCCAAATAATTTCTATAGTAATCTTAACTGTTGTGTTCATTAGGATGTGAAGTACCAAACTGCAAGCAATAAGGCAAAATAATATATGATACAACCAGTATATAAAGCATCAATTTTGTAGACTAGAATGGGTGCATGAATGAATGCTCATATGTAAAATCATTCTAGAACTAGCAATTCATGTTAATTAAACATACAAGGCATTCTACATGGATTGCTTTAATTAAACATTACCTATGAATTTAATGTGACACAAATTGCCGAGCTTGACTTCAAATTCAAATAGTATAGTTATAAAACTGAATAAAGAGTAGTTACCCAAATATTATGTTTACTCCACTGCGATTGAATTTGATTTGGTAGAAAAGTGACCAAAACTGTTAATAAAGTTATAAAATCACAGTGTGGTGGAAAATGGAGACTAGCCGCAGAATAGGAAATTACTGACATGTTTGAAAATGAAAATCTAGTTCTGGCAATAGAGAAGACATAATGAAGCCTATTGATCGTATTTAGGTATTGAAAAGAAATAAATGTATAGATGGAACAGTTGAAAGGAAAAAAGGCAAGTCATGTTATTAAACATGCATTGAATATATCAATGACTTTAAACAAGCATCAAGGTTAATGATATATAAAATCTGAAGCAATGGTAACGAAGTTTGGTTTTATTAAAAGCATCTTAATGAATGCACATATCGTATGACCAGTAAGAGCTGGGCCAACCCTAACATATTCAATGCCCACAAGTTGATTTTCTTTAAAGATATCTCACCTTGATACATATTTTCATGCGATAAAGTAGTACCCTAGCCTGAGGGCTGCAACATCCTCGCTTTCAAAATCTATCCCAAAATTTCAAGTACATACAAGGGTAAAGAGTCCCACCTGGATTTTTATAACTAATTATTTTTACTATGACAGATATTAGTCATTACAAGTTGTATTGTTGTAACGACCTGCTATTTTGGACCATTCAAATCGACAATAATCCACACATGTCTGACTTGAATAATTCAAAATATCAGATTGTTAATTTATATTTGGCAAAACTCAGCATATGCAGTAAATAAATCAATCACAGAATCACAGACACAAAGTAATACAATAATACGCAGCGGAATAGATAAAATAGTAGTTCATGAAGCTACTATATAAACATCAGAGTTAGAAATAAAATACAACAGAATATCTCAAATACATTGAAGTCTTCAGTACGAATAGATGACCTCTCTGAACAAATCAACTGGAAAGCTGAAAGCTGAATCGATGGTTGGATCTCCAAATGAAGCTCCAAACTCCAAGGTGAGTCTCAATTGCTGTATCACTCAGTCTGACCCAAGCGTAAAGCAAAACACAAAACACTCGAGTCAGGATTAACATTCTTATACTAATAAATCCAACTCAAGTGAAATATCAACTGAAATACAAGTAACTTAAAGGATGTTTGGGATAACCATCCTCTAAGGGTCTTCAGAACTATCTACAAGATGGAAATATACAGTATACACCGTGGTCATTTCAATTTAATTTACTTCAAAACCCAAATATCATTTCATTTCAAATATAACTATTTTCCCAAAATAGTGTATATACATTAAATAATTTATAAAGTAAAGCATTTTAAAATTTCTCAAGTCTCGCAAATCGATTCAAATCAACTTCAAATTCAAGATTCAAATTTATTCAAAGCTCAATTCATCAATTTAATTCAGTTTCTAAATAACGATTTAAATTATATTGATTTCAAATACAAATCTAAATCACAAAATAAACCATTTAAATTTCCAATAAATTTCAAAGCTTAATTATTCAACAATTTCAAAGTTAAATTTAACAGTTTCATATAACTCTTGGTTTAACTTCATTTATCATTTAATCAGGGAATATTCATTTAATGAATTCAATATCGTTTAACCAGCCTTAAATTTACACTTCTTTTTTTTTCTTAAATTTATTTTAAACAAGAAATATTCATTAACTTACTTATAAATCAGACCCAAGTTAGAAATCATATCTTACATTTCAAATTCAATAAGCTTTAAATTGGTTTAATTAAATAAAATTCTTTTCTAAATTCAAATTATCTTCCCAACCTAAACTTATTCAAATTTTTACCAAAAATCTATTTTGGAACATAAATTTAAATACTCAACCATATTATATGTATTTAATCAATCTTAATTAAATTAAATATCATTATTAAATCCATATAAATCATTTCCAATTATATATAATAATTTTTGGCTCAACGTTAAATAAAACCATATATTTCTTTCCAAAACCATAGAATTTATCTTCAAAATATTTATATATATGGACCAACGGTGTCTGTATATATATTTATCATAGGGTTAAGTGATACGGATATTTATCATTTCAATCCGAAATTTTAAATATATACGGGTAGATATCATTTCGACCCGTAATCCCAATTTCAGTTCAAATGAAAATCGCTTGGGTTTATCATTTCAACCCATAACGAAATTCTCCTATTCTAAAGTCCGTTCGGGTATGTATCATTTCAACCCATAGTGAATTCTATACTAACAGGGAACTTGCAGAGTGATAACAGATACAAAAAAAATATATATAACAACAGGCATATATCATCAGTATAAATAACAGATACGGGTGTCAGATGTCACAGGTGAACATATACAAATAATAGTAATAACAGGCATATAATACTAGATACTGGTGTCAGATGTCAAAGGTGAACAGATACAAATGATAGTAATAACATGCATATAATACTAGATACTGGTGTCAGATGTCACAGGTGAACAGTTATAGATAATAGCATATATAACAATGTAAATAACTACAGCAACATATTTCAATTGCTATTTCAAATGAAATCAAATTTAAATAATAAAAGAACGTTAATCGTGAGTGATTGCTCACCTTTCAAGGCAGGAGATATGCACGGGAATGGAAGCGAATAGACAAGGACAAGCATACAAATCAAGCGAGCGGAACAACGACAAGTTGGGATTTTGCTGAGATAGATTTGATATTGCGAATGTCAGTCAGAGTGGCACGAGATCAGTGAAACGGGATATATTACATATATATAGATTTTCTAAAACTCAATTTAAACATATTTTAAAATAAAGTATATATTTAATTTTTCAAATTAACATTAAATACCAACACATAATATATATATATATATATATATATAATGTAGATCCTAATATCACTATATAAAATGAACTACCAAAAATCAGTTAAATGTCACAAAACGGATTGTATATGATATTATTATTATTATTATTATTATTATTATATATAGAATCAATACCATAATATTAAAATAAGATATATATTAGTACTTTATATGTAAGCTTTATATAATCAAATTTTATATAAAAGTATATATATACCTACTCTAACAAAATATGCAGACTAAAAAAAAACAGAGCACTCAAGACAATATGAATACAACATATATACTATATGTATACGAACAAATCTATACCATATGCAGACATAAAGACTAAGATTTATCCATTTATACCGAAACTATACGTTGAAATTTCATAACTTTAAAACAACTTATAATACGCAACATGTGTTATAACAATATCTGTACACTAACATCTTTACCTACATATATAAACTTTTATAAATAGTATAGTATATATATATAGTACTTATCTATGGTGAACCTATATAACCAGTAAACTAAACAGTAAAACAAATATAAAATTTTACAGCAACCCAAACACCTAAAAATATGTATAAATTTATATGTATATATAAACAACAACCTATATAACTAACTTTATAACTATATAAATATACAAAAATCTTATAACTCATACAACTAACATGCTACAAATGGACGATACCTATATGCAGCAGGCCTATTTGCAAAATAATTTAGTATGAAGGAAATGTATACCTATATGCCGAGAGGAGCAAGTGGAGATGGACGAAGAGATGCTAGGCGGAGGAGATACAGAGGGCAGAGGAGATACAGCTGCTTGGATATGCTGTAGGGTGGTGGTTGCTGTGGAGGTTGCGCGCGTCAGGGAGGATAGCTGCGGCCAGGTGGAGGGGCGGTGGACTATCGACCGATGGGTGTAGAGGTGGAAGGCGTGAGAGGCTAGGTGAGTTGGCGCTTGCTGTCGGCTGTTGGTTCTCTGGTGTGGGTTAGGGAGGCGTACGGTCAGGCATCGGAGGAAGCAGGTTCTCGAAGAAAATATATATATGCTTCAGGCAAATTTTAGAATGCTTGGGAACTCGTGGGGCATGGCAAGGAGATTCAAACCATGGAGAGGGTGAGTTGTGCGAAGTAGAGAGAGGGAAAGCTCGGTGATGGGCCAGGGTTTGAGGAGTAGGCGAATGATTTGTGAAGCGCGGACATGGCAACGGGGAAGGACGAGAGAACGAGCAGGTTCCATTAGCCGTAAAAATGAAAGCTTTTTTTAAATTTTCACAGACAAGAATAGAATGAAACTGAGTGGACAGAGAAAAGTCGAGGACGAAGACGAACGGGAGGCGGGGCAAGTCTGAGGATTGGGTAGGCCTGTGCTAGATGACTACGTGGGGAAGCTGACTAGGTTGCGTGCATGGGAATGGAGGTTCGGTCAGGGCTGTGCAGGGTTCGGTGCCGTCGAGATCGGTTGGTTTTTGTTGTTAGGGAGCATGGAGGAGAGGGTATGAACGGGTTATAGGGGTGGATCTGGGCTTGCATGGTGATGGAATTCGGTAGATGGTCGTGGATGGAAGAGCTAGAGAGGCTTCGGCTAAAAGGTAGGAGGAGCAGGCTAATGGTAGGTCGAATGAAAAAGGAAGAGCAGGCATGAAGGAGATGAACAGATGATACTTTTATAAAATTTCTGAGATCCAAAAAATGAGATCTGAAAAGGAGATGTACAGCTCACAAACCAAATCATAATATAATTTTCTTAAACGAATGGGCAGGAGAAGACAGAACGGGTTAGTAGGAAATGAAACGTGTATCGAAACGTATGAAATAATTAAATATTGAAACGGCAACCAATAATAAATAGAATGTTGAAAAGTCATTAAAGCAATAAATTCTGTTGTTTGGAAAGCACGACTAAAGTTTGAAAGGCTATAGAAAACAAAAGGTCACGGATACGGTACCAATACGGTGAACTGTTTTACCGATTCCGTTGTCCATCGGACGCCGAAACAAGCAAATGAATATACCATGGAGATCAGCATGACGTGACGATCAAAACGGTATACAAATACTAGTGGTACGATCATCCGATCGAAAGTCGATAATCGGTACCAGAAATGCTGCTATTTTGCTAGAATTAAGATAAACGGGGCAGTAGAAGTCCAAATTTGGAAAAACGAATTTCGCAGTCTGATTCAGAATAGTCTGAATAAATTTTCTCCTGTTGACATATTTTGGTTTCGAAAAACTTTTAAATTCACTATTATTAACCGGTTTGATTTGAAATGACATTTCACAGGAAAATAAACTTCAATATTATCCGATGAAAATTTACCAGTTGCTATATTAAAATAGACGTATTCCAAATAATAAATTTTTATTTTCAAATTTTATTGTTTTAAAATTTTGCAAATATCCAGTTAAATATACTTTTAAAACCATAAAATTTTACGGGTCGTTACACTCTCCCCCACTCAAAACTTTTCATCCCCGAAAAGGAAGGAGGTAGGAGAATAGAACAACCAGAAATAAAAGTAGATTGAAAGTCAAGATTAAACAATTAATTTGAACTATATAAATTTTACTTAAATTTGAAAACTTCATTTACAATTCGATTATTTTTAATACCTTAATATTTTCAAACCCCTTTGTAAAATTTCTTGCTTCCTTTATAAGCATCATTTATAGGTTTAAATAACACCTTTATAAATATATGTAAGCTATTTGAAAACAATTATTTACATTATTGCTTATTTTTTCTAAGGAGCTATTGAAAACATTTAAATCCATAATTCATAATTTATTAAAAAAATTTCATCTCAAGATACTTTTCAAATATTATTAATAATCAATAATCATTTACTTTAAATATGTTTTATCTAATTAATAACCAAAAAAAAAATTAAATTTCTATTAAACCATGTAGTCTATAATTAAACAATACTTAAAAGAATATAGTCAACCAGGAAAAGAAGGAGGATTTGGGAACAGAATATAGGTGGATAAATAAAGCTGAGCAGATAAGGTAGATTCAAAGAATAGTATCGGGCACGAATAATTAATTTAAACCATGAGAATTTCAATTTCGAATATTAGTACAGAATTTCTTTGTTGGAAATACTTTTATAATAAATTACCTTTATATCGAAAAAAAATTCCTTTTGAAAATACTTTTATAACTCGGTGTTTCAACAAGTTTATCCTTGTTCCTGTAGACTCTGGTAGTGCGTTGATCAGGCGCAAAACTAGAATTCTCCAGGTACTTAGTAGACCTGTTTCAACACCTAGTGAAAATACTGCAAAAACTTTTAAAAACAGATATGGAAAGTACAATCCAATCAAAAACACAACAAAAACCTTTGTCTAACCATGGTTCGCAGATACACAATGGTTACGCCTGGGTCCCCCAGGAAACAATCCATATCCGTAAGCTTTCTCAGCCCTGCGAGTTACGCCATGATGACTAGTAGAATGCAGGATACACAATGGTTACGCCTGGATCCCCCAGGAAACAATCCGTACCCCCAGGCAAGACTCAGCCAAGCATTTGCGCTACTATTCGCGACCTACACAGATTGCAGGATACACAATGATTACGCCTGGATCCCCCAGGAAACAATCCGTACCCCTAGGCAAGACTCAGCCAGGCAGTTGCGCTATGCAGTCACGAGAGAACAATAAGACCATGGGTAACGCCATGGAATTCGAAGGACACTCGAGTATCATATCCGAAAAACCAAAAATCAGAGAGAATAATATCGATAGAATGAATCCAAGATGTGGCCACAAATCGGATATCAAGCAGAAGGCACTTTCCATATCTTTACTTCGAAAATATGTATCATATAGTACCTTTTCAAATCACTTTCAAATATCGTACTTATATAAAATCCATTATATATAAGATTTAATTTTCAAATCAAATACTTTCCAAAATCAATAGTATATCAAATCATACTTATATAGACTTCAATTATATAAGATTTCACTTTCAAATTGAGTACCTTTTCAAATCTATAGTTTTCGAATCACTTTCATACTCATACAAATCAATTTTATATAAGTTCGACAACTCCCAAATCAAGTGTTTAGTAACCTAAGGTTCTCAAATTTTAATTTGTTTCAATATCAGTTCAATTTCAAAATCATATACAATTTCACCAATTTCTTCTTCTCAAATTAAATATCTTTAGTTTCAAAGTTTCCAAAATAATAGATTTAGAAAATAAATCCAAGTTTTCAATCAATATAATTTAAGTCATCCAATTCATTTCCAAAATCAAATGTTTTCAAAATCATCTTATACTTACGTAAGGTCTATCTTATATAAGGATCAAAATTTTCAAAATAAATATCGCTGTATGAAGAGCCATATGGGATTGAATATCTTTGCTTTTATGGGTTATATATCTTCGTAATTTAAATTGGAAATTTTCTTTTAGTAATCAAAGATATTCTAACTCGACAGCTTTCAATTTCAGCGTCAAAATATATCAATGATATTAGAATATAAGATGTACATACGTCATCATTTCGCAAAATCACATTTGATTGCTCGCTCGATCACACAAGTTCGCTTTCGAACTAGTATTGTCCATTCGACTTCCCTAATGCGGATTTCGATATGGTTTCTCGACTAGAAGCCATCAGTCTCCTTGCATAGTCATATACTACGATAGAGAATTCTAGAATCAAGCCCAAAATCCATATCAAATATTCGCCATCAAGAATCGAATGAAAAATCCTAACACTAAATGGTGTAATTCACCTCGAACTTGTGTACTCAAACCTGGATCAAATTAATTATGCGAGTAGCATACGTACAACTTATATATTTATTCCAACTTGTTAAATATATAGTTTCATAAAGATGTTACCCAGTTAAAACATTTAAACTAAATTTTATTCAAAATATTTTGAAGACCAAATTCTTTTCAAAGCATTTCAAATCTAAATTTCATATTTAGAAAAATTTAAAATTGCCTTATTCATTTACTTAACAAAACAGTTTCCACTTATTTAAATCATATTACTACATACTTTAACATACATACCAAACTTATATACTTTATACTTTTCAAAATTTCTTAGCCTTGAAAAGTTAACCTTGATTTGGAAGTGCTCGAACCTTCAAAATAGTTGAAGAAATCATTTTAAAATTCAAGAGTTGGAAATCAGCAACAATCAGTAAGTCAATTTCAAAAGATAGGTTTATATCAAATTCGAAACACGAGGGCTGAACACCGGCTTACTTCAAATCATTTCAAGTATATATATACATATATCTTCCGAACATCAAATCATACTTTGAAATTTGAAATCAAAATCGGTTTCGCAAAATCACTCGAGTAGCAATGCTACTAAAGTGGCCTCTCCCCCACTATGAAACTCGAAAATCAATGTCGATGATGCGTGCACTCATCACCAAAATTATTTTCCAGCGACATAAGTGAGTTCTGGACTTCTATTTTCTCAAACTTCTTTTGGAATTTCTTCGAAATCATTCGAAACTCATTAAAATCATTGGAAACATTTCTTATTCGGAAAATACTTTTAAATCATACTATTATTATATATTTAAAAATCTTAAAACCAATTTCAAAATACCGGAGTTCAATTCTCGAATTTCAAATTTCAAACCCTTTAGTTATAAATCATTTTTATATAAATCAATTTCTTATATAATTTCAAATCCTTTCAAAAATCCAAATTCTTATTTTTAAAAGGTATATATAATCCTTATCGAAAAAATTTTCACTTTTATATATAGAATATAATCATACTTATAAAAATTTCGATATATAAACAATTTCCAAAATACGAATAAACCCGATTTTTCAAAAGGATGATTCAAGAATGGATTTCAAAACAAAGATAGAAATTCAACTTAGAGGGACTCTAATCAAATAGGATTCTGATTCGAAGATAAGTTCAACGAAAATGAGATAATTAATTTCAAAATAGAAGATGAATATACTTATATAAATCGCGGGCGACCTTAACCGGGTCAACCGTGACTTCAGGAACAAGATCGATGCAGAATTCCAAGAAAAATCAACATTCGATCGCAAGAGCTAGCGGCATCTAAACCAAAGGTATAGAAATCTCCGGTAAATCAATGCCAATTGTGAAGGAGTTTCACCCCTTCACAAACAATTCAAAGATTGGTGGGATCCTATTCTTATAGAGATCATTCGAAGTGGAGTTATGGGATACTCCATAATCAAAAGAATACCAATCGAGAGAGACAAGAATGAATTTTTGGAACCGTAGGGAACGTTCCAAAGTTCAAAGGAAATCGAGTCAAAAGGAAGAGATTAAACTCAAACGAAAGTGATTCTGTAAAGGAATTTACAATATATGCTAAGTTTCGCCTAGAGCCAAAGCTTTGATACCAACTGTAACGACCTGCTATTTTGGACCATTCAAATCGACAATAATCCACACATGTCTGACTTGAATAATTCAAAATATCAGATTGTTAATTTATATTTGGCAAAACTCAGCATATGCAGTAAATAAATCAATCACAGAATCACAGACACAAAGTAATACAATAATACGCAGCAGAATAGATAAAATAGTAGTTCATGAAGCTACTATATAAACATCAGAGTTAGAAATAAAATACAACAGAATATCTCAAATACATTGAAGTCTTCAGTACGAATAGATGACCTCTCTGAACAAATCAACTGGAAAGCTGAAAGCTGAATCGATGGTTGGATCTCCAAATGAAGCTCCAAACTCCAAGGTGAGTCTCAATTGCTGTATCACTCAGTCTGACCCAAGCGTAAAGCAAAACACAAAACACTCGAGTCAGGATTAACATTCTTATACTAATAAATCCAACTCAAGTGAAATATCAACTGAAATACAAGTAACTTAAAGGATGTTTGGGATAACCATCCTCTAAGGGTCTTCAGAACTATCTACAAGTTGGAAATATACAGTATACACCGTGGTCATTTCAATTTAATTTACTTCAAAACCCAAATATCATTTCATTTCAAATATAACTATTTTCCCAAAATAGTGTATATACATTAAATAATTTATAAAGTAAAGCATTTTAAAATTTCTCAAGTCTCGCAAATCGATTCAAATCAACTTCAAATTCAAGATTCAAATTTATTCAAAGCTCAATTCATCAATTTAATTCAGTTTCTAAATAACGATTTAAATTATATTGATTTCAAATACAAATCTAAATCACAAAATAAACCATTTAAATTTCCAATAAATTTCAAAGCTTAATTATTCAACAATTTCAAAGTTAAATTTAACAGTTTCATATAACTCTTGGTTTAACTTCATTTATCATTTAATCAGGGAATATTCATTTAATGAATTCAATATCGTTTAACCAACCTTAAATTTACACTTCTTTTTTTTTCTTAAATTTATTTTAAACAAGAAATATTCATTAACTTACTTATAAATCAGACCCAAGTTAGAAATCATATCTTACATTTCAAATTCAATAAGCTTTAAATTGGTTTAATTAAATAAAATTCTTTTCTAAATTCAAATTATCTTCCCAACCTAAACTTATTCAAATTTTTACCAAAAATCTATTTTGGAACATAAATTTAAATACTCAACCATATTATATGTATTTAATCAATCTTAATTAAATTAAATATCATTATTAAATCCATATAAATCATTTCCAATTATATATAATAATTTTTGGCTCAACGTTAAATAAAACCATATATTTCTTTCCAAAACCATAGAATTTATCTTCAAAATATTTATATATATGGACCAACGGTGTCTGTATATATATTTATCATAGGGTTAAGTGATACGGATATTTATCATTTCAATCTGAAATTTTAAATATATACGGGTAGATATCATTTCGACCCGTAATCCCAATTTCAGTTCAAATGAAAATCGCTTGGGTTTATCATTTCAACCCATAACGAAATTCTCCTATTCTAAAGTCCGTTCGGGTATGTATCATTTCAACCCATAGTGAATTCTATACTAACAGGGAACTTGCAGAGTGATAACAGATACAAAAAAAAAATATATAACAACAGGCATATATCATCAGTATAAATAACAGATACGGGTGTCAGATGTCACAGGTGAACATATACAAATAATAGTAATAACAGGCATATAATACTAGATACTGGTGTCAGATGTCAAAGGTGAACAGATACAAATGATAGTAATAACATGCATATAATACTAGATACTGGTGTCAGATGTCACAGGTGAACAGTTATAGATAATAGCATATATAACAATGTAAATAACTACTGCAGCATATTTCAATTGCTATTTCAAATGAAATCAAATTTAAATAATAAAAGAACGTTAATCGTGAGTGATTGCTCACCTTTCAAGGCAGGAGATATGCACGGGAATGGAAGCGAATAGACAAGGACAAGCATACAAATCAAGCGAGCGGAACAACGACAAGTTGGGATTTTGCTGAGATAGATTTGATATTGCGAATGTCAGTCAGAGTGGCACGAGATCAGTGAAACGGGATATATTACATATATATAGATTTTCTAAAACTCAATTTAAACATATTTTAAAATAAAGTATATATTTAATTTTTCAAATTAACATTAAATACCAACACATAATATATATATATATATAATGTAGATCCTAATATCACTATATAAAATGAACTACCAAAAATCAGTTAAATGTCACAAAACGGATTGTATATGATATTATTATTATTATTATTATTATTATTATTATTATTATTATTATATATAGAATCAATACCATAATATTAAAATAAGATATATATTAGTACTTTATATGTAAGCTTTATATAATCAAATTTTATATAAAAGTATATATATACCTACTCTAACAAAATATGCAGACTAAAAAAAACAGAGCACTCAAGACAATATGAATACAACATATATACTATATGTATACGAACAAATCTATACCATATGCAGACATACAGACTAAGATTTATCCATTTATACCGAAACTATACGTTGAAATTTCATAACTTTAAAACAACTTATAATACGCAACATGTGTTATAACAATATCTGTACACTAACATCTTTACCTACATATATAAACTTTTATAAATAGTATAGTATATATATATAGTACTTATCTATGGTGAACCTATATAACCAGTAAACTAAACAGTAAAACAAATATAAAATTTTACAGCAACCCAAACACCTAAAAATATGTATAAATTTATATGTATATATAAACAACAACCTATATAACTAACTTTATAACTATATAAATATACAAAAATCTTATAACTCATACAACTAACATGCTACAAATGGATGTATACCTATATGCAACAGGCCTATTTGCAAAATAATTTAGTATGAAGGAAATGTATACCTATATGCCGAGAGGAGCAAGTGGAGATGGACGAAGAGATGCTAGGCGGAGGAGATACAGAGGGCAGAGGAGATACAGCTGCTTGGATCTGCTGTAGGGTGGTGGTTGCTGTGGAGGTTGCGCGCGTCAGGGAGGATAGCTGCGGCCAGGTGGAGGGGCGGTGGACTATAGACCGATGGGTGTAGAGGTGGAAGGCGTGAGAGGCTAGGTGAGTTGGCGCTTGCTGTCGGCTGTTGGTTCTCTGGTGTGGGTTAGGGAGGCGTACGGTCAGGCATCGGAGGAAGCAGGTTCTCGAAGAAAATATATATATGCTTCAGGCAAATTTTAGAATGCTTGGGAACTCGTGGGGCATGGCAAGGAGATTTAAACCATGGAGAGGGTGAGTTGGGCGAAGTAGAGAGAGGGAAAGCTCGGTGATGGGCCAGGGTTTGAGGAGTAGGCGAATGATTTGTGAAGCGCGGACATGGCAACGGGGAAGGACGAGAGAACGAGCAGGTTCCATTAGCCGTAAAAATGAAAGCTTTTTTTAAATTTTCACAGACAAGAATAGAATGAAACTGAGTGGACAGAGAAAAGTCGAGGACGAAGACGAAGACGAACGGGAGGCGGGGCAAGTCTGAGGATTGGGTAGGCCTGTGCTAGATGACTACGTGGGGAAGCTGACTAGGTTGCGTGCATGGGAATGGAGGTTCGGTCAGGGCTGTGCAGGGTTCGGTGCCGTCGAGATCGGTTGGTTTTTGTTGTTAGGGAGCATGGAGGAGAGGGTATGAACGGGTTATAGGGGTGGATCTGGGCTTGCGTGGTGATGGAATTCGGCAGATGGTCGTGGATGGAAGAGCTAGAGAGGCTTCGGCTAAAAGGTAGGAGGAGCAGGCTAATGGTAGGTCGAATGAAAAAGGAAGAGCAGGCATGAAGGAGATGAACAGATGATACTTTTATAAAATTTCTGAGATCCAAAAAATGAGATCTAAAAAGGAGATGTACAGCTCACAAACCAAATCATAATATAATTTTCTTAAACGAATGGGCAGGAGAAGACAGAACGGGTTAGTAGGAAATGAAACGTGTATCGAAACGTATGAAATAATTAAATATTGAAACGGCAACCAATAATAAATAGAATGTTGAAAAGTCATTAAAGAAATAAATTCTGTTGTTTGGAAAGCACGGCTAAAGTTTGAAAGGCTATAGAAAACAAAAGGTCACGGATACGGTACCAATACGGTGAACTGTTTTACCGATTCCGTTGTCCATCGGACGCCGAAACAAGCAAATGAATATACCATGGAGATCAGCATGACGTGACGATCAAAACGGTATACAAATACTAGTGGTACGATCATCCGATCGAAAGTCGATAATCGGTACCAGAAATGCTGCTATTTTGCTAGAATTAAGATAAACGGGGCAGTAGAAGTCCAAATTTGGAAAAACGAATTTCGCAGTCTGATTCAGAATAGTCTGAATAAATTTTCTCCTGTTGACATATTTTGGTTTCGGAAAACTTTTAAATTCACTGTTATTAACCGGTTTGATTTGAAATGACATTTCACAGGAAAATAAACTTCAATATTATCCGATGAAAATTTACCAGTTGCTATATTAAAATAGACGTATTCCAAATAATAAATTTTTATTTTCAAATTTTATTGTTTTAAAATTTTGCAAATTTCCAGTTAAATATACTTTTAAAACCATAAAATTTTACGGGTCGTTACAATTGTCATCTTCAATGCAACAAAGCCCAGTCAATATAAAGTTTTATTTGTAATCAAGCTAAAAATACAACTATAAAAATAAAATATTAATTATTTTGATGACCCATCTCTAATACTAGTTTTGCATTTTCATAAAGAAAAGGTTTAAAATAATTAAATATTTTAAATTTATAATATATATCTTCTATTGAACAACGATGGATAAGGGGAAAATGATATTGAAGATGATTCCTACTATGAGCAAATGCATACATTTGGGCATAGATTTGGATGGAATCTTTGCATAGTATTTTAATGGATTTTTAAGACAAATGATTAGCAAGTAAGTTAAAAACTATACATACTTCAAAAATATGTTTTTTTTTCAAGACTATCATTCTGAAGACGATTAACTTGGGATTGGATCAAATTCAATGAATATTTTTTCGAATTCATGGGTTTAGTATGGTGCAATGTTATGCAAACCCTATGAACTTTTCTCTTATACCACAAGTAATATGTAGGCAAAAATTATAATTCAGAACTACAAACTACTTACATGAAACTCGTACCAATTTCATCAAATATAATTTTTTTACAAATTATAATTTATAAGCCTTCATAATTCGTTTGAAAATCCATATTCCTCTTTGAAGTATTTTTTAAATAAATTTCCTTACTCGTTGAAAACCAAAAACTTGCCTTTATAAATTTCAATTTTTTTTCAAAGTCCCATATTTTCCATTTGAAAATGATTTAAACTCAATTTCAAATTCTATTCTATTTTCTTTAAAGAAATTATCATAATATTTTCTATATATTATGTGTTAGTTATTTATTTTTCAACTAACAATTAAAAATAAAATTTCATCAACCATACCTAATTCAAATCAAATAATCGACTATTAAACAATTCATATGTAAAATATCTTGATTATAATTGACTTTGATGGTATACTTACTGATATTAATAGAATTGCTTCAATGTAATTTTACAATCAATAAGAAATCAATATACTCACTGTAAACTCAAAAGATGTTATAATCGATGAAACTAGGGTTATACTCACTAAATATGATTACTCAAACATTTTATTATCCAAAACAATGTATCTGAATGTCTCGTCCTAGTGTTAAAGTATCCCTATCGATAACATTGATCAGACGCATTGACCAGAATCCTTAAAGCACTCGATGGTCAATTTAACAAAAAAATTATTTTACATATGATATACATATATCTTTTAATGCTTTATGCCTATATAAAATATTTGCTTGTCTATAATAACATAATCAAGTTTCATATATATGTATATCTAATATCAAATGATTTTAATTCAATTAGATTAGATGCTTGCTTTTATTCAATTCCACACTTCAAACTAAGCAGAAACAAAACAACATTGATGTAAACAACACATTTTAATTGAATAAATAAACAATCGCTCGCCTTCAGCAAAAAGCTATTTTCCAACTTCTGCTGTGCACTCTGATCACTAACCGATAAGGACACAACAATTCAATCCTATGTCATCTAAGGTCTCATTTATAATATCTATTAAATCTCATTCTTTAAATAAATTAGTTCCAAATTTAAAATCGTTTCCTTAATAATAATTTGTATAAAAATTCAATTTCTTTTACAAATACGTCCCGATGATTATTCCCAATAATTATTTATATTTATATCCTAAATAGGAATATAAATTCTAATTCTACCCTACACACCAAAGGGACGCGACTCAAAGTCTATCTTGGTTTAGATCTTGACATTCTTCAATTATATTCTATAATGTTCTGAACATAGCTCTGATACCAAGCTATAATAAACCCACCGCTATAACCATATTATTAAAGAACATTACAAGTAATGTCATCTAGTAACACGGAGAATACGGCTGGTTAAAGACGATCAAATGTGAATATATCTTTGTATTAACATTGATAAGTCTTTACTACATTTTGAGGATCTGAACTTAAAAATTGACGTGTATAATATTAATTTAAAGTAATAAACACACTGATTTAAAAATATTCAAAATATTATATAATAAATAAATCAGAATCAGAGTCACACAGTGGAATATTAATTTACCAGGGGAATGAATGGCGTGGAGAACAAGGCGAGCGAAGTGAGCGGGAGGTAGTGAATGGAATTCTTATAGTTCTCAGGCAAAAGAGAGTGTACATCATATACATAATAGAATGTAAGTCTATAAAATATCAGTACTAACCCGCATAATATATACATCACGTCCAAAAGTACTATATCAGGTACACTATGACTAGTAGATAATATACATGACATAAACTCCTAAATGTCAATATATACAAGTATGAAGTAAACTAAAACGGTAAAAATAGTCTACTTCAATGCTAGCCCAAAATCCAGAGGTCAACGAGTCCCTATACCTGTAAAGTCTCGGTCTGACCCGAGTATTATAAAATAAACAGATCAGACTCTATCTAAAAAAGAGGTGAGAAACTGATATTACAAATATATGACTTAACAATAGATAACCCATAATAAAAATATGCCAGAAGAGATAATCCTAATAAGGCATACCAAATAAATTCACCATTTCATAATCCATTTATGGCTTAAAGATAAAATAAGTCACCTCAAAATATGCCTAAAACAAATTAATCATATAAGGCATATCAAACCAAATCACCGTTTCCCAAATCCATATCAAGTCATCAAAAATATGGCGATAACAATTCAAAATCCTCCAGAGCCAAAAGATACTAAATATCCACCCTAAAATCTCTGAAGAAACAATCATTACTTATTAAATAATAGTGGTAGCCAACTATTAGTTTAATACAACAACACGGAGTATTAAAACCAAATAGACTGACATAAGTCTAAAAAACAAAAATGACCCCGATATAGCAATAGTTGCTATACAGATATTTCGCGATCTACTTTTATAACATATTGATTTTCATCCAATATCACATCATATAACATAAATAAAGCATATATATACAAGGTCCATAGCAAATCATACAGCATGTAGAGAGCATCAGTTATAATATCTTTGACCTTTTCTACTAACTTTTCATATTGCTCACTAACTACCAAGATGACATCTTTACAAAGGATAAACCAAAACCAACAACTAACATATTATCATGCATATAGAACAAGAATTTAAAAGCTACTAAGATGATCAATATTAAAGTTAAAAACTTTTGGTTTAAAAGGTGAGACTTTACTCACCAAAAATTGACTAAATCAAGGTAGCTTTTACTAGAAGTTGAAAATGACCTAGATTTTCGCTTTGCCTTAGGAAAAATGAAGTTTTAGAGGGCTTATGTGAGCAAAAGGGTTCGACCTATAAAGGTGTAGTGTACGGCCAAGAGTTAATAAGCTGTGTAAGGGAGTTGTTTTGGCAAGGAGGAGTTGTATAAGTGGATGGAGGGATCTCAAACAAGGCTTAAGAGTTTTAAAAGTGAATGATATTAAGGTTTTTAAACTTTGGAAATAAGAGTGGGCCATTAAAAGGTTTTAGAAGCTTGGAGGAAGATTTAGAAAGTGGAATAAGATGATCAAATGAGAAAAATGTTAGGAATTTAGTATATATATACAAGGTAGATTATTACCAAAATACCCCTATGTACTTTACCCTTCACAACATTGCGCCACCTCACCATGCCACCTCACCCTTGTCTCCCCACCATAAATTTCAAAATTTCCTTGTCCCCTTCATGAAAACTTGAGCCAACATGCCATAAATGCATTTGTACCTTATGCTTAAACATGTTTCTTAAGGAATCTTCCATTTAAACATTTTTTTAATTACATTATATTTTTCCCAAGTATGCACATGTATGCATATACACACAAACACACGCACACACACATACACACATATACACAAACACTAAGCCATAACATTTCCCTTATAAATGTATGTGTATGTTTTTTCTAATGTGTTCAAGATATTTTTGACAACTTTTATTCAACGAAAAGCCGAAAATTCGGAAAATGAATTCTTATCACATTTTCGATTTTTCTTCGAACTAAATACTTTTGTAAATATATTTTGAAAACCATCCACCACCACTAGTTATTATTTAAAAGAGTTTTATTTGAGTTATAAAAGTCACTTATTAATTATTTAAAATTATATTAAATATTCATATTTTAAAGAGGTTAAATTATAGGTCGTTACACTCCCCCCTAAAAGAATTCTATCCTCGAAATTAACACTTAAGAAGATAACTCAAAATAAATAAATAAAGGCATGTATAATATCAGGAAACCCATAAAACCAATACAAACTAAGAACCTATATCATAAATAGTGCATACATAATTCATACAAACAAACAAACACTATCCTAACATCAACTCGGGATAAGCTTCCCTCATATTATCTATAATCTCCCAAGTGCAATCTTTGGGACCTTCACTCCACTGTACTTTGACTAAGTCCACAACGTTAGTCCTTAATCGTTTCTTATCCTAATCGACAATTCGAATAGGCTGTCTTACAATGGTCAAGTCAAGCTCAACTTCCACATCCTCCTATTGAGATGGCGGAATAATCAAAGTAGGATCATGTACATACTTACGTAGATGGGATACGTGAAAGACATCATGTACGCCCGACCATCTAGTCGATAATTCCACTTTATATGTAAGAGTTCTTATCCTCTTGAGTATCTTAAAAGGTCCAGTAAAACGAGGAGCTAGCTTTCCTCCTTTCCTAAACTGAATTGCGCCTCTTATTGGAGAAATTTTGATGAATACATAGTCCCAACTGCGAATCCCAAATCTCGACGTCTCACATCTGCATAGTTCTTCCACCAACTCTGAGCTATCTTTAAGTACAGCTTCCTAATCCAATCTACCTTATTCGTGGCATCACGAATTATATCTGGTCCAAGTACTAAGCAGTCTCTGGTCCAACCCAACAAGATGGAGACCAAAAAGGCCTTCTATACAATGCCTCGAAAGGCGTCATCCTAATACTTGCCTGAAAACAGTTGTTATATGTGAACTCAACCAATGGCAAGTGGTCCTCCCATGAACGTCCAAAGTCTAGAACAAAAGCTCAAAGTAAATCTTCAAGAACACGATTCATCCTTTCAGTCTACCCATTTGTCTTAGGGTGATAAGCTGTGCTCAAACTCAACTCTGTCCCAAGTGCATCATGCAAACCTTTCGAGAACCGACTTGTAAAGATCAGATCCTGGTCACTTACAATACCATATGGAATGTTGAAGCTTAACAATATCTTTAACATATAACTGAGCCAAACTAGCAGTCGTCCTTGTTGCCTTGACTGATAAGAAGTGAGCGCTCTTGGTTAACCTATCAACGATAACCCAAATTCCTTCATTACCTTTTCTCGATCTAGGTAACCCATCGATAAATCCATAGAAATTTGCTCCCACTTCCACTTTGGTATCTCAAGCGGCTGAAGTCCGGCTGTCTTCTGGTGACTTCCTTTTACTTGCTAGCAGTTAGCACACCTACTTACAAATATAGCAACATACCTTTTCATCCCTTCCCACCAAAAAGTACGCTTCATATCATGATACATCTTAGTGACCCCTAAATGTATCGTTAGTTTAGAATGATGAGATTCCGTTAGAATTTCCTACCTAATTACATCCATATTCGGAACACACTACCGACTGTTCATCCATAGAACGCCACGGTCATCTACCATGAATCCTGGCCACTTCTCTGGTAAAACATTTTCACTAACAACTATAGCTATCTGAGAAAGACGAATGTCCCTCTACTGATTATTTTCAGTGTGCTGGATAAGAGTTAGATGAACTTTCATATTAGCCAAAACTGCATAATTTCTGATCAGCGCATCAGCTACAACATTAGCTTTCTCTGGTGTATAAAAAATCCCAAGATCATAAGCCTCCAGTTAATCTAACCAACGTTGTTGCCTTAAGTTCGGTTCTTCCGAGTAAAGAGATACTTTAAAGATTAATGATCTGTATATAACTCAAACTTTTCACCCAAAAGATAATGCCTTCGCATCTTTAATGCGAAGACAACTGCCAAGAGCTCCATATCATGCGTAGCATAATTCTTCTCATGCGGTTCAGCTATCGACTTGCATATGCAATGACTTTTCCATGTTGCATCAGAAATGCTCCCAATCTAGTTCCACAAGCATCCGTGTATACAGTTAACCCTTTGCTCCTATTTGGAATAGTTAAAACAGGAGCACCGGTCAATTTCTCCTTCAATTCATTGAATGCTTGATCGCACATAGGTGTCCATACAAACTTAGCATCTTTCTTCATCAACTTATTTAATGAGAAGCAATCTTCAAGAAATCTTTGATGAATCTTCTATAAAAACCAGCCAATCCTAAGAAACTTATGACACTATGGCATTTTCAGGCCTCTTCCAGTCTTGAACCTCAAATACTTTAGTTGGGTTCACTAATATGTCTTCTCCTGAAACTACGTTCCCTAGAAACATAACTTCAGATTTCCAGAAATAGCATTTAGAAAACTTTGCGTTCAACACATGACTTCTTAAAGTATTTAGAATGATTCAAATATGATACTTGTGCTCCTCCTTTATCTTAGAATAAACAAGAATATCATCAATAAAGACGAGGACAAATTTATTAAGAAAATCCCAGAAAACCCGATTCATTAAGTCCACCAAATAAGTGGGAGCGTCAGTCAGTCTGAACGGCATGACTAACCACTCGTAAAAACTATCAGGAGTACTAAACACTGTTAAGGGTACACTCTTCTCTGCTACCTTTAATTAGTGGAAACCAGTGGCAAGATCCAATGGAGAAAATACCCTAGCGCCGTGGAGCTGATCAAACATATCGTCGATCCTTGGTAAAGGATACTTATTCTTGATAGTTCTCTTATTTAACTCTCGCTAGTCTATATATAACCTAATAGAACCATCCGCTTTTGTAAGAAAACTATCGGCGATCCCTGGCTCGATATGCTACGCCAGAACAAACCCTTCTACAATAAGTCAAATGCCTGCTTCTCTAATTCCGTTCTCTCTTTTGGGGCTAACCATCAAGGAGGTTGTACAATCAGTTTGGTTGCTAGAATCAAATCAATACGGAACTCCACTTCACAGCGAGGAGGTAAACCTTTCTCTTCATTGAAAATATCCTTAAAGTCCCGAACAATCGATATATCATTTACCTCCTCTTTAGCCACTTCAAGTGAATAGAGAAAATTGCTCATTAACTCATTTAGCCTCCCACAATTTATATTTATACAAACATCTCCACCATTACCAACTATGATAATCCTTCGATCATAATCTACGATCACTGTAAACTTAAACAACCAATCCATTCCTAACAATGCCCTATAACCCATGAACCCAAGAATAAAAAAGTCAAACAGAAAGAAATGGGTTCGATAAGAAATAGGAACACTTAGACACACAATGTCAAGATTTATTAGACCCCCAATTGGTTTCGACACACAAAGAGAATTATTTAGAAGAATGGGTTCAAGGTTAAGTTTATCAATAAGATCAACTAAAATGAAACTATGAGATGAACCGGTATCGAACAATGCTCTAATAGGAATATCATAAATGAATAAGGTACCTTGCAATGCCTATTTTCCCTTCTGATCCATGGAAGTAGATGATATTTCCTCGATAGCAAAAGCTTAACCTTGCGACCTTTTCTTTGGGAAGCAACACTCATTCTTCATGTGTCCCAGCTAACCGCAGCTGTAACAGGAGACACTTGGACACTAATTTGCAAAGTGGCCCAGCTTGTTGCACTTGAAACAAAGAACATTGGCCAAGTTGGGCTGCTTATTTTGAGTTGGAGTACCACACCGGGTTTCTTTCTCGACCATTGCTTCTTCCCTTTAAACTTGCGCTTGAAATTTGGCTTGTTTGCAACTGGGATAACAGATAAAGGTTGGGCACTAACCACTGGCACTGCACCTTTTAGAACTCCTTGCTTAATATCCAAAGCTTCAAACCTCAAGGCCAAGCTAATCAGATTGGTAAAGGTACCATTAACATGATTGGTCATCTCATGATGGAATTTTGGCATCAGTCCTTCCACGAACATCTCATTTTGTTTAAGAGGCGTGTCTATCAATCCCAGTCCAAAGCGAGACAATGCATTGAATCGATGCTCATACTGTGCTGCTGCCATATCTCCCTGCTTCAAATCCATGAAACTCCTCAACTACTGAGTCCTCCCCGCCTCTGGAATAAACTAAGCTTCGAAGACTTCTTTAAATTGAGCCAAAGTAAAATCCTCCTATGGGGTATTAACTGTCACCGAATTCCACCAATCCATTGCTGACTTTTGGAGCTATCATGACGCCAATAATCACTTCCTTGCATCCTCCAACCAAAGATCCTTTCATAAGAGCAGAGCCATGTCTCAACTCCCAGAATATCTTCAATTCCAAAGAATTGTTTACCACCCAAAGCAATATAATTTTTGCACGGAGTAGCAAAGTTCTGAGATGGTTGAACTTGTACTACTGATTCTTCTACTTGCTGTACAACTGGCCTATTTCTAGCAGCTCTGCCATTTGCAGTCGTGCTGGTTCCAAATCCTCTCCCTCCTCTTCCTCTTGTACTCATTTTCAATTATCTGAACAATGATAGGTATTATTAGAATACAAAGATAGGACCAAACTGGTTTAAAGGAAACAACATCAAAGGATCTAAAATTAATCTTTAGGATGGGTGATAAAACCGTTGTAACAGCCCGCACCTCACTAAACGTAGATATTGTCCCCAATTAGTCATCTCCGCCTCATGGGCCAAGCCAAGATGTGAGGTTTTGTTCCTCAAAAGGCCTCGACGTTGTTATGAGGTGAAGGCTTTAGTATATAAGCACCCACTTCATAGTGTTTTTTCCACGATGTGGGACTATTATTCCCATTTTGAAGGGGTGTTACAATCTCCCCCCTTTAGAGCCCAACGTCCTCGTTGGCTCATGAACAGAACACCACCCAGGCGTCGTGGCTGTAACACGTATAGACCATAATTCCGGCTGCGTATGGCTCTAATACCAATGTAACAGCCCGCACCTCACTTAACGCAGATATTGTCCCCAACTTAGTCAACTCCTCCTCATGGGCCAAGCCAAGGTTTGGGGTTTTGTACATCAAAAGGCCTCGACGTTGTTATGAGGTGAAGGCTTTGGTATATAAGCACCCACTTCATAGTGTTTTTCCATGATGTGGGACTATTATTCCCATTTTGAAGGGGTGTTACAACCGCTCTCTCAAGATTAATTCACTCTAAGGCTCTTCTCACCCTATATTTAATGAGTTGTACCCAAATAAGGCTAAAGTGTTCGCTCAAGTGAAGCTCTGATACCAACTATGATGACCCATCTTTCTGATCCATGGGAATGACACTTAATACATCCATGGTATTCTGTGTCATTGCCTAAGCATCCAAAATATGAACTGTCGTGGGGTAAAAATAAAGAATAGAACAGAAAATCTCACAACGAAAGCTATTAAATAGAACATAACAACAATATAATACGTAAGGTTACTCCCTAACTTGGAGTTATCGGGGTTACATAAAAGTACTACAATCAACTTATGCAGTTATAACAACCTGCCTTTACATATGCTGAGATAAAATATATTTACACAAACTAATCAAACAGCGGAATAGATAGCTAAGTAGATGAAGCCTCCTGCTCGGACGCCGTCTTTAGAAGAGCCCACAAAAGATCTGCTACTCTCACACTACTCAAATATAAATGAGTACTTGAGAGTTTAGGGATAACAAATAACTCATGTCATACAATATGTCTCGTATGAGTAAAACTCTAAACAATAAGTGTAATTAATCAACAACATGTGAGACCATGTTGCCAAACGCAAAACGGATTTCTTCTCACAAGAACAATAACCAAATGTAAAGAATGGATAAAAATAAATAACATCACGAAGAGTGTTATACTCTTCCCGATGCAATTAAGTAAAAATAATTTGAAGGTTCGAATCAATAAGGAAAAAGGAAATTTAACAACAATGACTATGAAGGTGCACCCTCCTTATCGAAAGTATACCTTTAGAATATATACTTGAGAACTACGATGGCTCTCGAAAACCTCCAAGCCGGACCCCCCAACTATTACCGAGAATCCGAGTATTTCACATCTCAACGTGCACAACCGAATCCAATCTAGAGTGGATGTGAAAATACCCTAATGGGAGCAACCCCATATATCATGGCCCCTACTCACTCTTTAGGTTTAGTCATTTCCGACAAAGGATAACAAAGCTTAAATGAGCAACACATCGTCTTAGAGTGACGAAACACAAAGAAGGCCGAGGTAATCGATAGTCGATAAATCGGCTATTGAAGATAACAAAATGATCGTATATGGATAGTAAACCTCATATTCCCACCACTACTCATTGATTTCAAACTTGTACTGTTTGTTTGTTAAAAACAAAATCAGACAAGTGAAGGTAGTGTTACCTTTAGGCATTGCCTTGACGAAAATTTTAACTTTTGAGACAGTGATAAGTTTCCATACATCAACGTTTAGTGCCAAGATATGACTAAATTCTTTCCATATAAGCAATATCGTTTATGGAAACTTCTTTTCCACAATCGAATCGAACTTTTAATTTTTAAAACTGAATTCGTGCTTGAGCTTCTCATTAAAAGTTTTTAACTTTAAATAACTTTGTACAAATGGTTCATTAACTTTAAAACACTGTTATAAGAAAAATATAATAACTTAAAACATCCTTATTAAATTGTTTAAATATCTTTAGCTACCATTAATAAGAATGATTTATTATCTTTAAACTTCGTTAATTAATTTGATTAATTAATTTTAAATATCGATAATAATAAAAAGGTTAATCACTTTAAAACATTAATTAATCTTAGATCTCATTAATTAAGTTGATGAGTTAATTTAAAAACATCATTTACTAAAAAGGATTAACTAATTTAAATTATCATTAATGGAAAAGATTAATTAAATTTAAACTAATTAACTAACTTTAAAAGAAACTAATTAAAAATGATTAACTAATTATTAAACACCATTAATTAACTAAATTTAATCTATCATTATTTAAGAGATTAATTAAACTTAATCATCATTAGATTAAACGGTTAATTAATTTTAACATTATTAACAAAGTAATTAATTAATTTTAAACACATCGTTATTAAGATAATTAATTAACCTTGATCCTCATTATTTAAAAAAATTAATCAAATTTAAAACCAATATTAAATTAGTAAACTGATTTTAAATCCATCCTTATTCAATAACTTAATTAACTTTGTAAAGTAAAATCTAAGCTTGAAAGTAAAACAAAAGATGTCGAAGAGATGGTATTTTCCAAAAGTGTCGATATACCGATAATCGCTATATGGACACTTCGAGATCTACTTTCACAACATATTCATTTTCATCCAAGCATCACATTACATAACATAAGTAAAGCATATATATACAAGGTCCATAATAAATCATACAACATGTAGAGAGCATCACTTATGATATTTTTGTCTTTTCTACTAACTTTTCATGTTGCTTACTAACTACCAAGATGACATTTTTACAAAGCATAAACAAAACCAACAACTATCACATTACCATGCATATACAACAAGCATTTAAAAGCTACTAAGATGATCAATATTAAAATTAAAACTTTTAGGTTAAAATGTGAGATTTTACTCACCAAAAGTTGACTAAATCAAGGTAGCTTCTACTAGAACTAGGGTACGACCTAGATCTTCGCTTTGCCTTAGGAAAAATAAAGTTTTGGAGGGCTTATCTGAGCAAAAGGGTTCGGCTCACAAAGGTGTGGAGTATGGCCAAAAGTTGATGAGGTGTAGTGTGGAGTTTTTTGGCAAGGATGAGTTCTATAAGTGGATGGAAGGCTTTCAAACAAGGCTTAAGAGTTTTAAAAGTGAATGATACTAAGGTTTTTAAACTTTGAAAATAAGCGTGGAAGCCATTAAAATATTTTATGAAGCTTGGAGTAAGATTTAGAAAGTGGAATAAGATGATCAAGTGAGAATTTTTTTAGGAATTTGATACATACACACACACACATACAAGGTAGATTAACAAATTATAAAATACCCTTATGTACTTTACCCTCCACGACATTGTGCCAGCTCACCATGTCACATCACCCATGTCTCCCCACCATAAATTTTGAAATTTCCTTGTCCCCTTCATGAAAACTCGAGCCAACATAACCATAAATGCATCTGTACCTTATGTTTAAACATGTTTCTTAAGGAATCTTCCATTTAAACATTTTTTAATTACATTATATTTTTCCTATGTATGTACATGCATTTTTATATATATATACACACACACACTAAGCAATATCATAACTTCCCTTATAAATGTATGTGTATGTTTTTTCTAATATGCTCAAAATATTTTCGATGAATTTTATTTGATGAAAAGCCGAAAATTCGGAAAACAAATTCCGGTCACAATTTCGATTTTTCTTTAAACTAAATATTTTTGTAAAAATTTTGAAAACCATTCCACAATCACTGGTTATTATTTAAAGAGTTTTATTTGAGTTATAAAATCCACTTATTAATTATTTAAAATTATATTAAATATTCATATTTTAAAGAGGTTAAATTATGGGTCGTTACATCATCACTCAAGGATTTATCGGCCTGAATTCCGAACACTCTAAGATAACACAATTCTAAATGTTAATTACTATCACTCAAGTAATCACAAAATTTAACTAACTGTCCAATACCAGATAATAAATTCAAGTATTTACTAAAAGCTAGTAATTTCCACTTTAACTTTATTTAACGAAATGTCCCATAGCAATCTGATAACTCAATCGTTTATTAAAATTCTTTGTTCCATAGAAAACCACAAAATCTCATTAAAATCTTAGATCCATAATAAATAAAATAAAAGAGTTTTAAAATTTATTTTTATATATACAAGATATAATTTTCCAAAATTACTTTTGAATCCATAAACTCATTTTAAAGGAGAGCTGCTTATTTGCAAAAGCTTTTGAACTCTTTCAAAATTATTTAAACCTCTTTTATAAGAAAATCATTTGAAATTAAACTTTATTACTTTTATAATTTTTTCTATAAAATAATACTATAGTTTATCTTTTGCCTCTAAAACATTTCCAAAAATTATATACTTAAAATAGTAAATTTAAAATGGTTTTATAACTAAATATTACTCATTTTCAAAAGCTTTAAATAGAAATTTTGAAAGAAGAAATAAGTTAATAATGTAATATAATTTAACTAAATTCCAATAAGGATCAAAATAGATAAAATCTCATCTTAAAAATCCTTTTGAAATATTTAAACAATTCAAGTGATAAACTCATCAAAAATTCAACTTCTGTAGCCATCATTGCTTTATAAAATATGATTCCATATTATGAAATTATTTAGTGATCTAATTTGCTTTCCGATAACTTCGATCACTCAAATAATGATCAACCATCATATAATTTAGTTACTAAAATTCAAATGCATTTGGATGGTTTTCTGCATACATGCTATTTTATAATCAATCAGTTCAAACACCAAACTAAGTGAAACTATAACATGCGGTTGTATTTCAATCATATCATCCAATCACTATCGTATATTAACACAATTCATAACTAAAGCAAGGCATAACAAAAAGGATATAATTATTCAGATATTGTTGTGTGAGTTAATAGAATAACTCAACTTAATTGTTTGCTTCTACATATCTTGTCAGTGCACGGCCTACACCACTCGCAACTATCGTCATCAACATCCACCACCACTACTCCAGTCACCTTCGCAGCAACCTTCGATCATCATGAACCACCACAAACTCATGCAACGCCACCATCGTTCATTTCTTCCAGAGCTGCGCCTATTGCAACCCTCAACCGATCAAGTCGCTCTTGCATTACTCGTCGCTAGCCCCTCCTCGATTGCAGGCAACACGCATGCATACGTCACTTAGGTCAGACGTGACCCTCAACATGTCACCACCACAAACCTCCTAGCATTGCACGAGCATCTACTTTCTCCCATCGATCGTCGAAGTCAAACCAATTTCCAGTGTACGAACGTGATTTTGATTTCTGTTCTTTCGTCGATTTCATAAGTAATTTAGGCTTAGGGCCAAGGAGAGAATGGAAATTGGTAAATGAGTTTTTTTATTTTAGCAATAGAAAAGGGGCTGGTTTTTGGATTTGGGATAGAACAGAAATGGGCTTAAGTAGGCTGGTTTAGCTTTATGCCCTTGTTTTATTTAATTAGTTTCCTTTTCTTTTCTCTTTAGCAACCATTTTCATTAATTGGTAAATCTATTCCAGTCTAATTGAAACCATTGCAACCGATTTACATTTCATTCTGCAAATTATATTTCAATAACTAGATCATTTTATATAATTCTGTCATTATTTTTATTTAATTATCCATCGAACCGATATAAATAAATTTATTCATCTTCGTCCATTTATCAATTTTAGTGAATATCGAATAGAAATTCTTCTCATCTATTTCAATCATAAAAACTATTTATACTTTAAAAATATTTCATATTTATTAAACATTATATTTGAATTTTAATAATTATCTAAAATGAGGTTTATTAACTAATTCAATTTTAATATAACAAAATCCTTTATTAAATAAACTTCAATTGAATAATAATTTGATTCTAAAATAATAGTTATCAAAATCGAATTCAAACGGTTCTATTTTAATTAATTTAATATTACAGCTTTAAAACAGAGTTGTGACAGTCAAAAAGGGGAGTTGTTACATATTTCCTACCGCACTTCGATCTAAAAGTGTATTACCAAGTTGATTGCTAATACGAATTAATACCTTTGGGCTTGCTTCCCAAGAACATTAAGCCCACCTAGTCTGCTTTTAAGTGAGGAATATGAATGATAATATCCTTTTGGCTTAGGTCGCATGTCCTAATAATTTTACGATTTTTTTCGGATTTTTTCAAGGCTCGGAGAGGGATGAAAAGTTGCAATTTACATCAAAGGTTTATTGTGCCTGTAAAAGGTCAATCGGTCAACTGGTTGCCCTTTAACTGGTTGATTAATTAACGCTTAATGGGCATAGTAAACCCACTTTGGAAAATGTTGTGTTTCTCTTCTTCTTCAATCGTGTCTCTTTCACTCAGTACCCTTCTTCAATGGTTTTAAACTCAAGAGAAATATCCCTTGATCAAGTCTATTCAGTCTCTATATAAACCTAGCATACCTACATCAATAAAACTTTATACTACTTCTCTACTCTCTAAAATCTGGTTTGCATTCTGTTGACTCAAGCCCACAAACCCTAGAATTATTTGAGCATTTAATTCCATATCCATTACAACCAGATCGTATACCAATGACCAGCTCATTCAACTCTAGATTATTTGAGCGAATGTAGGATTATTATAAGGCATCAAAAGACTTATTTGTGTAACTAAGACACAATGAGTCAGAAGAGGAAACACTAATTTATATTGTTGTTGAAGTCCTATTTGGAACGTATAGGCAGAGTCAAAAGAAAACATGTACAAAGTACTATTACACGGTGTAGCTTACTAAAGATTAGAAATTGGATTTTGCATAAGCGATCTATAAGCGACCGAACTTGTGTTCAATAGTGTACTTTAGAAAAACCCATACTTGCTTTAGTATTTAAATTGCTTAAATACTGACTGAGCATCAAGTTCACACTAGAGAGTAAACATAACTATTTTATTAGCTAATTTCTAGGTTTGACTATTTAAGATTAATTTATAAATGTGACAAATTATTAATAAAAATGTTGTATTAATTTTTTTGGCATTTTAGTGATTAAAAAATATTTTGTTATAATGGTTTATTTTATAAAAATATTATTTTGCATAAGTCAAATATATTAAATATCTAATTAATTAAATATATATTTAAAATTTAATTATAATTAAATTAATTTTATGTAACGGCCTAGAATTTTATCGGTTTAATTTGCGAATATGTAGTTTAATTTAAATATTCAGTTAATGGTTTTTTATTAATTTAATAACCCTCTTTTAATTTATAACCGATAACAGAAAATTTAATTTTAAAATTTGTTTACATAAATAAATAGTTCGATGAAAAACTGGAAATGTGGCCAAAATGTGTTTTTCAGATTTTCAGCTTTTTATCGAACGACAAGTTGTTAGAAGTTGTAATATTTTGCTTTTGCTTTAAACAACTTTAAAAATTAGAACACTTTTACTTTGTGAAATATAATAATATAATAAGAATTTAAAAAGTAATTTTTATTTAAAATTCAAATAAAAGATTAATTTAACATGAAATGTAGCTTTAAGTGTAAAAACAAAACCTAAGTACATTATTCACCATATTAACCAATGTGTTTACTAATGCTTGTCCACATGGAGGCTTGGAAAGGATGATTGAGTTGGAAAAATATGATTAAGGGCATTTTGGGGTTTTTTTTCTTTGTTTTATTTATTTACTTCATTTCAAACTTATGTTCTCATTTTCCATTTTATTTCCTTCCATCTCCATTTTTCATTCTCATCTCCATTTTCTATCTTCTCTATTTTTAAAATATTAATATAAAGATATCAATTTTTAGTTCAAAAACATAAATTTATCTCAAGATCAAGAATTTAAAATCTTAAGAAGTTAGGTTTTGCATTTCAAGAGGATGGAAAAGAAAAGTGGGCTATTTCAAAACTTGTTTAGTATTTTAGTGAAATGAGTATTGTGAGAATTTACTGATTAGCTTGTTGCAAATTTGTATTTAATTTCCATGTTAAGTTGTAGGTTAAAAATCATATTTTGATTTGAAATGGATGGACATGCTCAATGTAAAACAAGTTATACACTACTGTACATGCTCTTCTGCCCTTTCCTTCTCTCTGTTAACGAATTCAAATCTTTCCCACTTTCTTTCTACAATCAATATCTTTCAAACCACGTTGAATTAGCTTATGTCGTCAACTACAAAGTTATTTGTTTTAATCCTTAGTTTATTTTAAAATTAGTTGTCGAATTTTTAATCAAGTAAAAGAGAAATTTAAATAATACAGTAAGTGGGTTTAAATTGTTAGTTTTTCATCTATCAAAAATCGACGAACGAAGTGTATGATCATGATCGTCATAGTAAATCATGACTTTTAGTGGTGGTTTCATGATTTTTAGAGTTGTGATTTGTTCGAATTTAATAATTGTACGATTTTGGATTAAAAGTCAAATTCTGGCAAACCAGTGATAAAGAGGTGTGAAAGAGGGTACCGAGATGAAGGTCAGAGGGAGACGGACCCTTTTCGTGTTGTAGACAGGAGCACTAGTGGTCTATGTTGATGGAAATTTAGTAAACTAGGGTTTAAGGCTATGTATTTCATGGGTTCGGTTGAGTTGGGTTTCCGTGGTGTTGGCACGACAAAGTTAGAAGCTGGTGGGGTCGGAGAAGCGCGCGTGGATGGGGTTGAGATCGCTAGTGGTGGCGTAGGGTCTGGTGGCACGATGGGGTAGTGGTCGAGGGTTTCAGTTGTAACAAACCGGATTTTCGATCCTCGAAAAATCGACACTAATACGTCCACTGTATCACATGCCGAATATTCAAGTGTCAGAAATACCGATTGTTAGAGTGAAAAAAGAAGGTAGAAGATAGAAGAAAACTAAACGACATAAAATCTCACAATGCAATGGAATAACATATATTAATCACATAATGTTTTACAAAGTCATCTCAAAACTGATACATCAGAGTTACACTAATACAATTCTAACCTAAGACAGTTATAAAAGCCTGGCCTTATACATCAGATATAGAGTACATAATATACAGCGGGAGCAAGTAATAACTATCTATCGATGAAGCATCCTGTCCTAAGCTCCTCCAAGTGCATCCATAGAAAACCTCAACTGCTTGGCTGCTCACAAAAATTTGAGCACCCAAGAGTTTTAGGGAAACAAATAAAACTCCTGGTCAGACATGGGTCTGGTGTGAGTAAACTCAAAGCAACCGAATTATTACTTTTCAAAACCCTTTTAAAATCAAAGGTATCTCGTAAGACCATACCGCACATAAACACAGACGGTTTTTTACCTTACGAAACCAAAACCACTTTTATATAAAAATCCTATGATATTATAATAGTGTCCAAGTACAAATACTTATTAAAATAGGCAAAATTGTTACATTAATTAAATTTCAGCATACTAGGCTCTACAATCAAAACTGTAAGGCATGTATTGGAGATTGGATTCCATACTATGCCAAGGTAAGGAACTACCTTTCGAAGGTACATCCCTAAATAAATGCACCGGGGTCTGACAAGAACATCTTCTACCTCTGCCACACAGGACTGGCCTACCACTTGACTAGTAGTACCGAATATGATCATCCCTCCATTAATGGGCCCCGAAGCATACAAATGAGAGATAATAACCGATCTAGATTTGGAATAACCATACCCTACTTGGGAGCGACCCACTTGGCCTAGTTGCATGCCCTATTTTTTGCCATTTCCCGGTTGATGAGGTTCAAGGCTACGTTTTACCTTTTGAGTAGTTCACTTGGAATACTAACACTGCCCTCCAAGCGTCAATGCAATGCTTGCATTCATCCATACAAGTTCGTTCTAGGACTAAACAAAACCGAAGGCACTATTCCTATTACATCCATTACGGGAAATCCCTCCTAAGAAAAATAGAAAATAGCCTTTGCACTTCAAAACTCCATCTTCGATTCCATGGTTCAAGATATCTTCATTCCGAAACGCTTGAGTTGGATCGAAGTGGTTTTTGGATAACACATCTGATCCCGGTCTCTTCGAAACAACTTTCGATATTTCCGATAAACTCAACCCCGGTTCTTTAGGAAATAAACAGACAAAAGGTAAGAGCAGAGTCCACCTCCTAACCATTTATGGACGGATTTTCTTATCATTTATCCTAGAAGAACGAAACGAGTATATATGTACAGTATTAAACCTTCGACTGTAATTGTACCATATAATTCTCTTGTTTCTCCTAGATATTTCCAAAGTTAGGTTTTGGTCCAGATTTGATAGTCGTTATTTAACTATCAATTTATCCAAACAATCAAACATTGATTTCATTCCATATGGGATCTTCTAAGCCTTTATTAGTTAAACTTTAATTTATAAAATCACTTTATAAAAACTGATCAAAAGATCTTTTCAAACCATATTTCCAAACCTATTACATTCCTTTTTACTTGAAAAAAAACAATAAAAGTGTTTACCAAACATTTTGGAAATTCCATTTCCTTTAAATTCCATATTGAATGGCTAAATAATTCACCTCCTATAAAACACATTTATTATTCCTTATAAAAATTCTTTTTATAAGTTCACTTCACATTTCAAACCACTTAAAGGTTTTCAAACTAGATTTAAAACTTCTTTCAAAAATATCTAAAATGATTTATAAAATCTCTTTCTATTTTTAAAACTATTTAAAAATCTTCCTTCATAATTTCTTTATATAATCTCCTTTATAAAGTATCATTTTCAAGATATCCTTTGTAAATCACTCTTGGTAAAACTTTTTATTTAATACACACCTTTTTTAAAACAAGGTATTATTTAAAAATAACTTTATAAAATAATAATAAAAATTGAAAATCATTTATAACCTTTAAACCCAAATTGATTTAAGAATTAAAGTTAATTCAAAAACACACTTTAATAATTCGAAAAGATGCTTAACAATCCCAATGGTACTAATTTAAGTTGCTATTCAATTTTAATTCCAATTCACTTAACAGTTATTCACATAGGTCAACATATATGTAAATACAAATCATATCCAAAACAGGGAATAACCTATCAATATGAACTAATTATCATATACATGTCCAAATAACATAATAGCAGGATGGTGATTTGTTTTGCTAAATAGATGTCCAAACAATTCAATTAATTCATAGTAGAACAGGGATTTATTTTGCTAATACATGTCCACGCAAACAAACCAACAATCGATTTACAGCAGAACGGGTATTTATTCTGCTAACACATGTCTAAACAACCAAACAAACAAACATTAATCTATAGCAGAACGGGGATTTATTCTGCTAACCCATGTCCAAACAACCCAATGATCAACATTATAACTCATTCACGGTTATATGGTTTCTTAATGGTATCAACACTTGAATCATTTGTATTCAAAACCATCTTTGAAAAAGAAGTACCTTTAAATAATTTTACTTTTAAGAACCAAAGGATTTAAAACTTTTAAACCCTTTTAAAAATAATTAATTATAAGTTAAATCCTTATTTAAAACATAATTAATTTTACTTGAATCTTAACTTAATTTAATTAAATAGTTAATAGTAATTTAATATTAATTAAATCTAAATTAATCCTTTATTAATTATTAAATAATTAATTAAACCTTTATTAATAATTAAATATTAATTAATCTCAGTTAATTAATTAAATAATATTTAATTAAACTTAAATAATAAATTAACCTTTAATAAATAATTTATTATAAATTAAACCTTTATTAGTTTATTATTTAAAAATAATTAAACACTTGATTAATAATTAATTAATAATTAATCCTATATTTAAATAATAGTTAATTAAAAATAAATCATATACTTAAGTCATAATTAACTAACTTAATTAACAATTAATTAAAATAAATCTTAACTTTAAAAGATAATTAATTTAAAGCTAACCTTTAATTAATAAAAGTTAATAACCCTTGTTTAATCCTTAATTAATTATTCACTATCAAAACATAATTAGTTAAAAATTTATTATTGAATTCTTAATTTACATTTTAAAATATCATTATTTAGTTTATAAACCATTTACAAAACAATTTGAAGTATAAAAACAAAACTTTGCGAAAATCGAGTTTTTAAACGAACTTCATCCATAGCGACTATCGCTATGGATACCCGTAATTTCCAACTTGTTGCTCACTAACTCTTCCATTTACTAATTTTACTTGCTAACTTTCCATATCACTTCCAATTCCAAGCCAAAGATCACAATTTTATAACCAAAACACCCCTTAAATCATCAATTCAAAGTTCTAATGTAAAACCACAAATTAGCACCCACATATACATCCAAACCATACCGTAATCCAAATAATAACATCACAAATACAACCATATAACAACCATATATATAAATGTAAATTCTTTCCCAAAAAGTTAAGTAATTTACTCACTGAAGGCTATCCAAACTTTCACTGACTTAAGTACGACCTAGCACTTTCATTCCTAAACAAAAAGGCGGAGTCTTGAATTCTAAATGTACTAGGTTGGCTAGGCCATAGATGAACAAGGAAGTGAGACATGTTTTGGTAATGTAGAGCGACTTCGGATAAACATCATTTTCTCAATAATAAACCCGAAAATAGGTCATTTTGCAACTGATTTTTGGGCTATCTACTCATGGAATTTCGAAAGGCGCTCAAAGAGAAAGTTATTGGAATTTATGTTTTCTATTATTTCAATAAAAGGATCATTCATTTTTGATTAGTTTTGAAGAATTTATGATCAAAAGAAGAAGGGTAATTTTCGGACTTGAAATTCTAGGTGAAAATTTGCTTGGCAAAGATTGGGTATTTGGACATACCTATGATAGAAATTTGAAAAAATGGTCAACTGGAATGTTGTAACCACTAAAATTTCACACGGTTTCAAGAAAAGAACAACTCCATTTAAGTTAGAAATGAGGAAGAAAATGTTGGTGGAAAAAGGATGAAAAATGGAGAAACATATGGCTATTTATAGGCAAATTTCCTTGTCATCGTTATATCTAGTCACATTACAAATATTTTATAATACATACATATATATATATAATTATGTTTAACCACATCACACTTATATATATATATAATTATTATGTTTAGTCACATCACTTTCTTATATATATATATAAGTTTAATTATTAATTAACTAAGATGTAACAACCCATAAATTTTAAATGGTTTTTAATAACGTATTTAATTGAATTTTATAGAAATTTTAAATAATAATATTTTGAAATAAAAAATTTAATGTTTGGATTACGTATAATTAAATATAAGTAGTCAATAAATAAGAAAACATATAAATTTAGATTACGTTACTGGTTAATTAATTTGGGCGTACGTTCGTTTTAATTATTGCGGCTATTGTACGCACTCTTTTATTTCATATCTTAGCTGTTAAAAATCAAATCAGCACGTGCATTTAAAAAAAAGAATTTAATAATAATTGTTAATTGTAAATATTGATCTATTGAATAAAATTTAAGAGGAAACAATAGTTTAATTGTATTGTTGTAATTCAAATAAGTTAACCTCTAACAAATGAACTAAAATTGGTAACTAATGGATATGTTGAGTTATGTGTAATTATTAAATAATGTTTGATATATTGTTAATAAAAAGAAGAAAAAAAAGGAAAAATATTATGTTCTGTTTATACATCAAATGGTGGTTTTGAAATTTAGTTTTGATAGCAAGTATGGATTTTTGATTCAAAGAAAAATTTGGTCATAATATACATATATACACGGAAAGTTTAGTTTGGGTATAGGGTCCATTAATTTTTGTGTGAGTTCTAGTAGGTATGTATATATAGGTTATGTTAGTATTTTCAAATATATTACACATTTCCTTGAAGTTTTGAAACACACTGTCCAATCAACCCATCAATTGCTCTAATAATTTATTTTGGGAAATTCAAGGCACAGTTGTTTTATTTGCCATCATTTTTTTTCCAAACGGTTCATTTTGCCTTTATAACGTATCCTTCCATTCCATACTTATCTTTTTTCCTTTACGTTTCAAATATGGAACGTGTTGTCCAATCAGCGATTTATTGCTTTAATTTCTCAACTAAATCTTAGGGTGACTATTGCCATCCTATAATTATTTTGAATATCAAAACATATAAATTGTATATGTTTACGTTCATTTTTGGTCAGTTCTTCTGTTTTAAAGTAATATATTTATTTCTTAAAAACGGTTGCATTGTGAAACACGTCTCTTCCAAATCTTCACCGTGCAGCCCAAGCAATATAATAAATTACTTTAATAACGTTGCTGAATCAATGGTCATTTCAATTTATCATTTTTTGTACGTTTCCTTTTTGCTTAAAATTTGGCTACGTAAAAATTAATTCAAAAATAGGAAGAAATCATTCGTTTCCTGTAGCCACTTGATTTGCTTTAATTATTTCACGTGATTCATGCAGGTGACCGTTTCCATTCACTCAACCTTTATCTATATTTTTGTTTTAAATTTCTTTCCTCTGTTCACTAGGGTAATTATGGTATGATTCTCAGCCTATTGGTCTGCCTTTCTTCTTTCCTTCGGCAATCAAAAAAAAACCTTTAATTATTATCTCATTTCTTGCTTGCACGGTTACAAATAATCAATTAGTTAATTGCATGTTGTAGTCTGTTTATGCCTATTTGGTTCATAGAAATTATTAAGCATTTTACCCAGAGCAGCCAACTCACCTACATCGCTCTCTATCTATTTATTTGCGTACAAGTTCAAACTTTTCCATTTTCTTTGATTGATAGATTTGTTGCCTTTATCTATTCTTTCTATCCCTGTCTTTATTGCTTAAAGGAAAGCAATCTATCAAAACATGAATATTTGATTGTAGCCAGCCGTTACCTATACCCAAATTTCCACTTTTATGACCGTCATTTGAATATCAAACTTATATACTTTTTGCATTCATTTTGCTCATTTAATTTTACGTTTCTTATTCTAGATTTTAAATATTGAGCTCCTCCCTTATATTTCTCTGTGGCCTTTACTTCTCTTCTCTGTTTCTTCTTTTTTTCCCCACTATTAGCTTCTCAAAACCATCACTCCGCAGCTCCTCCCTGATCTTCCACCCCTCGTGCTCCTCCGTAGCCACTTAGACCGTGTACTCCTTCTTTTGCATAAGTATATATTTTTTATATACCTATGGTATATTATAATATATACTGTGTACGTTAGTTTATATGCTTATATATATATACGTTGCTGTATGTTTATGAAATAAAATATGTATATATTACACACTATATTCTCTGTTTTGTTTTAAAAATATAAGTGTTATAGGGTATAAGGTACACATATATAAAGTTATATGTTGTATAAGAATATAAGTGGATTTGTACAGATAAAGCATGGGTTTATTGATATTATAATTACGTAAATACTGATTTTATATAAACAATTATATGATCTATTTTTATATATTATAGAAATTGGAAAATCTGGTTCGACAATGAATATATGTTATACTGTTTATATATTTACAGTAATATATATTGATTTCGTTTTAGTATGATATAGAAAGTGTTTATAAGTTTTTCTTTAAAAAAAAAATTATATTAGTTTAGATTTTACCTGTTGGGTTAGATAGGGTCACTGAGTATACATATGTATATATTTATACCTTATATACGTTTGTATATATATATATTTGTTAATTATATTTTAAGTTATATGTTAGTTATAATATATTATGGTTTGTAGTATTCCTAATATTTTAAAACGGAAAATATATATTGTTGGAAACTTGTAATACAATCGCGTTGTATATTTTCTATTTAATTTTATATAACTTTATATATATGTGTGTGTGTATATAATATAAAATTTTGTTCGCAAATGTCTATATGAGTATACATTAATTGGTTTTAAAAGATATAAATATATGGAGACTTTGTTCGAAGTGTTAAATTAAATTTTAATTTGAGATATATGATTAAATTGATTTTTAATAATAAATAATAAAATTATATACATCATTTTCTGTCATATCAAGATGGTTCTAATTCATTTTCACCCAAATTCTTATCTCTCAGCTTTGTTGAATTCATTCCAATCTAGCATTGCTTTGAAATTCGTAGCTTGTTGTGTTGTCTATCTTCTCTAGCCTCGAAAGGTGAGCAATCACTCACGATTAGCGTTCTTTTATTTATTAAATTTGATTTCAATTGAAATGACAACCAAAATATGCTGCTGTAGTTATTTAAATTGTTATATATGCTATTATCTGTAACTGTTCACCTATGGGATATGACACCATATCCTGTTGTTTATATTATACTGTTATTGATGATATTATGCCTTTTATATTATTATCTGTTATCACTCTGCAAGTTCCCTATAGTTTAGAAATCACTATGGGTTGAAATAATACATACCCGAATGGACTTTAGAATAGGAGAAAATCGTTATGGGTTGAAATGATAAACCCAAGAAATTTTCATTTGAATTGAAATTAGGATTACGGGTTGAAATTATATCTACCCGTATATATTTAAATTACGGATTGAAATGATAAATATCTGTATCACTTAACCATATGATAGATATATATACAGACACCATTGGTCCATATATATAAATATTTTAAAAAAAATAAATTCTATGGATTTGGAAAGAAATATATGGTTTAATAAATGTTGACTCTTAAATTATTTAATTTAAATAAGATTGATTTAATACATATATTATGGTTAAGTATTTAAATTTATGTTTCAAAATAGATTTTAGTAATAATTTGAATAAGTTAAGGTTGGGAAGATAATTTATTTAATTAAACCGATTTAAAACTTATTGAAATTGAGATTTAAGATATGATTTATAACTTGGGTTTGATTTAAGTAATTTAATAAATATTTCTTGTTTAAATAAATTTAAGGAAATATTTAGTAAAAATGTAATTTAAGCTAGTTAAATGATATTGGATTTATTAAGTGAATATTCCCTGATTAAATAATAAATGAAGTTAAATCAAGAGCTATATGAAACTGTTAAATTTAACTTTGAAATTGTTGAATATTAAAGCTTTGAAATATATTGGAATTTAAATGGTTTATTTTGTGATTCAGATCTATCTGCATTTGAAATCAATATAATTTGAATTTGTTATTTAGAAACTGAATTGAATTAAAATGGAAAAATTTAGATTGAATTAAATTGGAATTTGGAATTTGAGTTGATTTGAATCGATTTGTGAGACTTGAGGAAATTATAAATACCTTACTTTATAAATTATTTAGGAAAATAGATATATTTGAAATGAAATGATATTTTGGTTTGAAGTATAAATTAAATTGAATGACCACGGTGTTAGAGTGTATACTTCTACATTTTAGATAGTTCTACGGATCCTTAGAGGATGGTTATCCCAAACATCCTTTAAGTTACTTGTATTTCAGTTGATATTTCACTTGAGTTGGATTTATTGATATAAGAAGGTTAATCCTGCCTCGAGTGTTTTGTGTTTTGCTTTACGCTCGGGTCAGACCGAGTGATACAGCATTTGAGACTCACCTTTGGAATTTGGAGCTTCGCTTGGAGATCCAACTATTGATGCAGCTTACAGATATTCAGTTGATTCCAGTGTTGTATTCAGATTTGATTATTGTATTGAGACTCCCGTGATTCGAGACTTCTGTTGTATTTTGTTTGCTCTATTATATATAAATGGTAGCTTCATTAACTACTATTCTCTTGTTTCCGCTGCATTTTGTTATATACTCTGTATCTGTGATTTTGTGATTATTTTATTTACTGTACATGCTGAGTTTTGCCAAATTTAAATTAACAATCTATTGTTTTGAATTATTCAAGTCTGACATGTGTGGATTTATTGTCGATTTGAATGGTCCAAAATAACTGGTCGTTACATAAGATGTGACAAGAGATCATTATGGTTAATGACTGCAAAATCTAAGATGTGATAATACTTAATATATATATATATATAAAAAAATGTTTATTATTTTTAAAACTATGTCTTGTCACATCACTTACTAATATAAGATAATTTTTTTCTAAGTGTGTTATTATCTATTTAATTAACTCTTATATATATGTACATATAGTGCGCAAAGACAAACAACGTTCCCGACAACTTTCCGATGTCGAAAGGTCAAAATTTCGAAAAACATTCTTCGGTCACATTTTCTATTTTTCTACGAACTATTTAATTTGGTAAACAAATTTTAAAAGTGATTCTACCATCATTATTAGTTAATTAAAATGAGTTTATTTTCATTATAAAACCTATGTATTGAATATTTAAAATTAATTAAATATTCACTAATCAAATTAGTGAAATTCCAGGTCGTTACATTCTCCACACTTAAAAGAATTTCGTCCCCAAAATTAGACCTCAACCTATCCCAGAAAACACTTAACACTATACATCAGTCCATATGATGTACATAGATCATTCTTATACCAAGTCTAATTCGATCATAACTCGAATACATAACTTTACTTCTGAACTAGTATCACTCGCCTGATTTTCTAGTGCGGACACTGACCAAGTTCCTTGATTTGGAACCTCTGTCCTCCTTCCATAGTTGTAACTATGATAGAAAACCTTGGTCCCACACCACTAACCCTCATCAAGTGCTCGCCGTCAAAAGTCGAGTAATAGATTCTTATTCGGGACGGTGCAAACACCTCAAAGTCATATACTCTAATCTTAGACAAAACTCTATGGAAAGGAGAAATGATCTACGTCCACCCTACGCACTTACTTAATTGGTTCTTCCTAATACCAATTATATTTCCACTAAATCTGAAAACATTTCATAAACAACTCTTTGTTTCAACTTGGATAATACCCCACTACGGCCTAAGAGTATATACCCCTATCTGATTCCACTATTCCATTGAATTTATCTCCCTAAGAAAACTCAAGATCCAAATTCCTGGCTTTTATTTCAAAAACTTTTTAAAATGAAACTCTATATTTTAATCATATAACATAACATACATATAGCCCGAGTAACTCCAAAATGATATTAAGGAACTAGGTATCACCAGATAGTATCATACTTTCCCTTACCAAGAATGGTAATACTCAAGAGAAATGTTTACCATCCGAACACATCTCTTCCCCAGTTTTGAGTTTTTTTTAGCCACTTGAACTAGTTAACTTAATAATATTTCTATTTTTATTTCAAAATATAATTTTTGAAATAATTTTTTTATTCTTCCAACAAAACATTTATCACCAACTTACTTTGGGTTCGTTTGGGTTGAACTTGTTTCGATTATACAATGATAAAGAGAATAATTTACTAAGTGCACTACAACGTTCGCCTAGGCAAACATCTGATCGTCACTTAAAAGATTATTCCGATCATCACAAAACAAACAAGGCTCATTCCCCTAACCAATCCAAAGAAAATCACTTTTTACTTAAATTTTCATTCCCAAAATTTCATACTTGAACCAAAGTTGCTTTCAAATACTATTATTATTTTCAAAACCTTGAAAATCATTTTTCAAAAACACTGGGATTTAGGTCCTCAAGTTTTCATCCTAAATCCTTTTTAATTAAAAGACTTATCTTTTTCAAAGGAAAGTACCTAAATATTTACATAATAGTCAATGCTCAACCGGAGGAGCGTGACCAACCAAACCCTATATGATAATAATAAAATATTATTATCTCCCAACAACATCATCTCATAAATACCTATACTATTTTCAAAAATCATTCTTTTATATATAAAATATACCCTAGGTAAAATTATTTCATTTACCTTAATTTCAAAACAAAACTGTGTTGGTTGTTCTAGTTCAAGTGTTTTGGAATCTCTATCGATAATGTTGGCCAAACGCATCAACATGAATTCATATACAACACAACCAATCAAACAACAGAATATAAAACATTTTTATATCACTAACAAATATGCTCTCTTATATAATATACACTCAAACTCATTCTAGGGTGTCACTTACGCTATCTCTAATGAGTTTACCCTACCAAAGCCAAGGTTCTTGCTTATCCTTCAGCTCTGATACCAAATGTAATGACCCGGATTTTCGATCCTCGAAAAATTGACACTAATACGTCCACTATATCACATGTCGAATATTCAAGTGTCAGAAATACCGATTGTTAGGGTGAAAGAAGAAGGTAGAAGATATAAGAAAACTAAACAACACAAAATCTCACAACGCAATGGAATAACATATATTAATCACATAATGTTTTACAAAGTCATCTCAAAACTGATACATCAGAGTTACACTAATACAATTCTAACCTAGGACAATTATAAAAGCTTGTCCTTATACATCAGATATAGAGTACATAATATACAACGGAAATAAGTAATAACTATATATCGATGAAGCCTCCTGCTCCAAGCTCCTCCAAGTGCATCCATAGAAAACCTGGACTGCTTGGTTGCTCATAAAAATTTGAGCACCCAAGAGTTTTAAGGAAAGAAATAAAACTCCGGGTCAGACATGGGTCTGGTGTGAGTAAACTCAAAGGAACTGAATTACTACTTTTCAAAACCCTTTTAAAATCAAAGGTATCTCATAAGACCACACCGCACATAAACACGGATGGGTTTTTACCTTACAATAACCAAAACCGCTTTTATATAAAAATCCTGTGGAATTATAATAATGTCCAAGTACAAATACTTATTAAAATAGCTGAAAATTTTACATTAATTAAATTCCAGCATACTAGGCTCTACAATCAAAACTGTAAGGCACGTACTGGAGATTGGATTCCATATTATGACAACGTAAGGAACTACCTTCCGAAGGTACATCTCTAGATAAATGCACCGGGGTTTGACACCCCTGCCACACAGGACTGACCTACCACTTGACTAGTAGTACCGAATATGATCATCCCTCCATTAGTGGACCCCGAAGCATATAAATGAGAGATAATAACCGATCTAGATTTGGAAAGACCAACCCTATTTGGGAGCGACCTACTTGGCCATGCTGCATGCCCGATTTTTTCCATTTCTCGGTTAATGAGGTTCGAGGCTACGTTTTACGTTTTGAATAGCAATTCCACTTGGAATACTAACACTGCCCTTCAGGTGTAAAGATTCAAAAACTCGGCCTTCGAAAATCGGCACCCGTACACTTGTACTAAAAATGCCGTAGATTCAAACACCGAATCTGGTTCTCCGGAGCTTATAACACCATTAAGTATAACAACACAGCGGAAGAAATAAAGAGATGATATCATATACAACTCCAATAAATACAATATCCAGAATGATATATATAACAATGATATCAATATGATACAACAAGATCAGAGATATAATACAATGCTACATCGGAAATAACATAACTGATAACCCCAATGATCTGAAAAAGAGAATGAGTCCAAACTCCAATAGAATGCTCCAATCCATAGCTAGCGGAAAGCAAGGTCAGTCGTCCAAGGACTGACTAGCTCCAGATAATCTACTAAACCTGAATATCTGAGAAACCCAACTCTAGACTGCCCGTGTGGAAAATGGTGGGCACCCAGAGTTTAGGAAGGGAACAATAAACTTCGAGTCAGTCGTGGGACTGGTGTGAGCAACAAAAACAGTTTATCTTTAAAACAAACAACAAAAGAATTTTAAACATTGAAATCCGCAATGCTTTTGGAAAATGAAACTACCATAAGACCTCCCGCCACACACACAATGCAAACACAGAATTGGAGGAGATTTCTTCTTATGATTGGGTATACTTCACCCTATCTCAAATGAGCTACTTAATGTGTTATACTCCTGAGCTAAAGTTTTACCCTCAGCTCTGATACCACGTTGTAAAGACTGAAAGGCAGTGGCATACACTGGTAGGCTTTGCAACCATCCCAGCTCCACCGTGGCTTACACTGGTACCTTGCATTTATTTTTACGGCCAGCCTCTCGACTGCATAACCAACCCATCCCATTCAGGGACATGTAGGGGTAAGAATCTCCCGTTCGCCACCAAACCGCGAAGCGAGAACCCCCTATCATGTTGTAATATATCAAATGCGATCCATATACGACGTATCATTATTCGGAATGGGTTATACGACACAAAGGTCCTCTCCCGGCTAAACCGAATAATGAGCGTGATATTTAAAATCACATGGATATTGGGATTTCAGTTAAGTTACAACTTAAACCCAAAACTTTGCTTTCAAACGGTTTAAACAAATTACCATTTACAATCTTTTAAAACAAAAAGATTCATTTTAACAACCTTCAACGGTTTAAACAATTTCCAAACTTTAATCTTTTAAACAAAAGATTCATTCACAGATTTTCCAAATTAATTTTCATTTCAATTGGATTAACTTATTAAATCTTGAAAACAAAGATTTAACTGATAGATTTCAAAAACACGTTTCAAAGATCTATTCATAATTTGGAAAACCATCTTCAATTCAAACTTGAAATTCCTTTAATTCAAATTGGAAATCTATTTCTTATATAAGAGCTTTTATCAGTTGAAAACAATTAGTTTTCCAAATCATTGAATTCAATTTCAAGTATTGAATTCGAATTTAAATCAAATTATTTAAATTTCAAATTTTATTAAGTTATTTAAAAATAACTTTTACATTCAAAACTCATTTTCAAAGCTCTTAATTTCAAATTTCCAAAACTATTTGGATTCAAGAATTCAATCTTTAAAATTGTTAAAAATCTGCGACTTAACTGATTTCCACGTGAAATCCATATTTGTGTGTGTATGGTGTAGTCCAGGGGTTTCACACAGTAGTGCAACATCATTCAATCATCTCAGACCAGAATACAGAAATATAGTTGATAAGCGGTATAACTATAACGCTTATCTTTCATTTACAGATCACAGATATATAAATTACAGATAATAATTTACATTCATCCCAGATAAATGACTACAGTACAGATCACACACAAATCAGAATACATCACAAAGCATTACCGATCAGATATGTCAAATAATTCAACATTCAGTCAAATCCAAATATTCATAAGTGAATTTATAAATCAAATGATTAATTTAAATCATATGTATTAATTATTAATCCAGGTTAATTATCATAATTTAATTACAAATTTATTTGAAATAAATCTTCCTTTCAAATTTATTAGTTAATCTCTAATTATTAACTAATCAATTCTTAATTAATGAATTAATTGATCTTTAATTATTAATTAAATCTTAATTAATCATACTTATAAATTAATCCTTTAATTATTAACAAATAATTATACCCAATTCCTAATCATCATTCAAGTTATTACATTCCGTAGTCATCTATTTATTACTTCACTAAGTAATTATACTTCATCAATTACATTAAGTAATTACATTTATTAAATCATTAAGTGATTAATTAAAATTAATCAAACTTACTTAGTTAACTTAAACTAATCAAATTTAATTTAATTTATTACCATGAGTAATCAATTCCTTAATTACTTTAATAAGTAATTACACTTAATAAATTCTACAAATGATTATCTTTAATTAATTAATCTAATTGATTATTAAAATAAATCACATAAATTAACTATTTAATAATCTCAAATTAATGGCCTTCATTAACTATTTACGAGTTCTTTAATTATTTTGCTAAAGTAATTACCTACATTAATCATTATTAATCAAAATTGATTAATTATTAATGACTCGTTGATCAAAAGAGTTAAAATCAAATTTACTTTTGACTTCACATATTTAAAGTATATCTTTTCATTTAAACTTATTTAAACATTTAAAGTTATAAAACTTATTTCATTTTCAAATCTGGATTTCAAATTTAGGTTTTTTTTTAAGTTCAGGTTTCAAATTTAATTTGACTTTGTTTAGATTCTTTCTTTACCATTTAAATTTCATTTTAAATTCAAATTTTTTTTTTAAATACACCTAAACACCTTAAAGTTATAAAAAAATTTGAATTTAAAACTTAATCATCTCCAAACTAAGATTCAACCTAAACTTGAATTTATAGTAAAACTTTGATTTAAACTTGATTTTAAACTTTGATTTAAATTCGATTTTTAAATTTAGAAACTTGACAGGTTTGAAAATCTGTACAAAACAATTCCCTGAGCCCTGTCAATACTGCTTCGAGTCCAACACGTCTAAGCCCCGAGTACTTACTCAAGCACTTCCTTCTTCCACACTTCACAAACGATTCAGATGCACGTCTTCACGCGTGCACGTGCACGAGGCGCCGAAGCCACTCCGACCACCATCGCCGTTGCCAAAAAATCGCCGTTGGCTTCCTTCATCGATCCCCACCTCCCAGACTTTGATTCGAACTGAAGATCGAAATCAAACTCGAGCATCCCAACCTGTGACGAACCCAGTCACCAAAAACCACTCCACTACGACAACTCCGACCACCGAACGCCACGCGTTCATGACCCAAGCTGCTCCGACGAGCCACGACTCTTTTCCCCCTAGTGCGAACTATTCCGATCACCCCACGACGACGAAATTTCCACGCAACCGATCGTCGACCAAACTCAACCTTAATCCCTAAATTGATGCCGTGCCATCGCTCTGATGATCGAAAAAAATTTCGATCATTTTTTCTGTGACCACCGAACCTCCAGCTACCTCCCCAGAGAACCACGATGCCCAGATCATCGCCAATCACCGAAATTTGCCACGTTTTCGATTTCCGTTCAACCCTCATGTGCTCTTGATTTAAAGCCTTAAAAATCATGTTTTACTTTCAAAAATCATTTTTTATGAAGACGAACAAGACTATGTAATCAAAACCTAAGTTTTAATCAACCAAATTTTGAACAAAATTTGATTTTTACTGTGTTTTTATATTTCCCAGTAAACCCATATATATTTTATACTTAAAAGTATTTTTAACATTACTATCTTGCAAATTTGAACGTGTTTTGTTTAGACATCAAAGTCTATAAAGGATTAGAGGGAGAGATTTGAATTTCTAAATCAAGTTAAAGCCTGTAAATGCTTAACAGAGGTATATGTATATATATCTGTATACCAGTATGCAAACATGTCTATAGCCTAATTCAACTATATTCGAAATGAATACACCTAGACAAACATACATATAAATCATCACCACATAGATATCACATGCAGTAGTATCCAAAAAAATTTAAAGGTTGAGAGTTTGCTCACATTGGTTTCCAGAGAAAAAGAAGAACAGAGCATAAATCCTGGAAACTGCTAGCTTGATCTCTGGTTTGCATTGATTGTATTGTTGTTTTATTTGAGTTTTGAATGATATTTTCTCAGTTTTACTTAGCTTCAAATGAACGAACTGAAGATGAAGTTGATGGAAAGAAATGAATTTTACTGGGTGATGTATTATCTTGTACAGGTTGTATATTTTTTTCTTGTTTGTACAAGTTAATATGAGTTGTTTGTACAACATAAATCAGAGATCTTTTTATGCTTTGCTGGTTGATGCCTTTCGAGTTGACCTTGGTTTGCTGCTAGAGATAGAAACATTTAATGCTAATGTACTTTATAAATTATCCTAATCTTATTAGTACATAGATACTTTTATTTCTACTTTGTTTATTCTTCTACTTGCCCTACATTTCTTTAACTCGGCTGATGATATTTGAAATGGTGGTGGCTGGTATGATCTTGTTGTGGTGTCATATTAATTGCCTTGTACTTATTTTTTTGCAACTTGCATACTTATCTATATACTAACTTCTTCCTTTGTAAGTTTTACTTATATTTATATTTGTTTCATTCTTTTTTTCTAGTGTACATGAATGTATTTGCTTTCTTTCTTAAGTTATATTGCTTTTGCCAGGTTTGTTTTTATACTTCATGTACCAATATAAAGTTAGTTTATTACTTAACACAAATTGTTATATATTTTTTCTTAGTTATTTTTTATAAATTCTCGACTCATGTATTCTAGTTCTAATCCTAACTTAATATTTATTATGATTAATTTACTTTAATATTTATTATCTGAATTTAATTTATAAATTCAAATTATTATTAACCATCAATTCTAAATTTTAAAATTACTTATTTATTTATTTTATACTTATGTCAATGTATATATACTTTTATATCATATTTTCATTTTAAACCATTTATTTACGATTTAAATTCAAATCAAAAATATATATATACATAAATTTCAAATTCACTCATATATACCCAAATATATATACATTCACACATATACATATATATACAATATTTTAAATTTAAAGGATCTATACAGAATATATTTAAATCCGAGGAAACTCGCATCACTTAAATCAATTTATTTTACAATTTTTATTCAAAAATTAATTTAATTATCAATTTAAATTTAATTAAAATCCGGGGTCGTTACATCAGGATAAATGTAATGCTAGCATTCATCCATACAAGTTCGTTCTAGGACTAAACGAAACCGAAGGCACTATTCCTATTACATCCATTATGGGAAATCCCTCCCAAGAAATGTAGAAAATAGCCCTTGCACTTCAAAACTCCGTCTTCGATTCCATGTTTCAAGATGTCTTCATTTCGAACTGCTTGAGTTGGATCGAAGTGGTTTTCGGATAGTATATCCGATCCCAGTCTCTTCGAAATGACTTTCGATATTTCCGGTGAACTCAACCCCGGTTCTTTGGGAAATAAACAGATAAAAGATAAGAGCGGAATTCACCTCCTAACCGTTTATGGACGGATTTCCTAATCATTTCTCCTAGAAGAACGAAACGAGTTATACATACAGTATTACACCTTCGACTGTAAATGTACTATATAATTCTTATGTTTCTCCTAGATATTTCCAAAGTTAGGTTTTGGTCCATATTTGATAGTTAGTTATTTAACTATCAATTTATACAAGCAATCAAAACATCGATTCCATTCCATATGGGATCCTCTAAGCCTTTATTAATTAAACTTTAATTTATAAAATCACTTTATAAAAACTGATCAAAAGATCTTTTCAAACCCTATTTCCAAACCTCTTACATTCCTTTTTACTTGAAAAAACAATATAAGTATTTACCAAACATTTTGTAAATTCCATTTGCTCAAAATTTCATATTGAATGGCCAAATAATTCCCTTTCAGAAACATAACCTCCTATAAAACACATTTATTTATTCCTTATAAAAATTCTTTTTATAAGTCTACTTCACATTTCAAACCACTTAAAAGTTTTCAAACTAGATTTAAAACTTCTTTCAAAAATATTTAAAATGATTTATAAAATCTCTTTCTATTTTTAAAACTACTTAAAAATCTTCCTTCATAATTTCTTTATATAATCTCCTTTATCAAATATCATTTTCAAGAATCCTTCATAAATCACTCTAGGTAATTCTTTTTATTTAATATACCCTTTTTTAGAACAAGATATTATTTAAAAATGACTTTATAAAATAATAATAAAATTTGAAAATCATTTATAACCTTTAAACCCAAATTGATTTAAGAATTAAAGTTAATTAAAAAACAAACTTTAATAATTCGAAAAGAGGCTTAGCAATCCCAATGGTACTAATTTAAGTTACCATTCAATTTTAATTCCAATTCACTTAACAGTTATTTACATAGGTCAACATATATGTAAATACAAATCATATCCAAAATAGAGAATAACATGTCAATATGAACTAATTATCATATACATGTCCAAATAACATAATAGCAGGATGGTGATTTGTTCTGCTAAATAGATGTCCAAACAATTCAATCAATTCATGGTAGAACATGGATTTATTCTGCTAACACATGTCCACACAAATAAAACCAACAATCAATTTATAGCAGAACGGGGACTTATTCTGCTAACACATGTCCAAACAAACAAACAATCAATTTGTAGCAGAACGAGGATTTATTCTGCTAACACATGTCCAAACAACCCAACGATCCAAATTATAACTCATTCACAGTTATATGATTTCTTAATGGTATCAACACTTGAATCACTTGTATTCAAAACCATCTTTGAAAAAGAAGTACCTTTAAACAATTTTACTTTTGAGAACCAAAGGATTTAAAACTTCTAAACCCTTTTAAAAATAATTAATTATAAGTTAAATCCTTATTTAAATCATAATTAAATTTTATTGAATCTTAACTTAATTTAACTAAATAATTAACAGTAATTAATTATTAATTAAGTCTAAATTAATCCTTTATTAATTATTAAGTAATTTATTAAACCTTTATTAATAATTAAATATTAATTAATCTCAATTAATTAATTAAATAATCTTTAATTAAACTTAAATAATAAATTAAACCTTTAATAAATAATTTATTATAAATTAAACCTTAATTAATTTATAATTTAAAAATAATTAAACACTTGATTAATAATTAATTAATAATTAATCCTATATTTAAATAATAGTTAATTAAAAACAAATCATATACTTAACTCATAATTAACTAACTTAATTAATAATTAACTAAAATAAATCTTAACTTTAAAAGATAATTAATTAACAACCAACCTTTAATTAATAAAAGTTAATAACCCTTTTTTAAACCTTAATTAATTATTAATTATCAAAACATAATTAATTAAAAATTTGTTATTAAGTTCTTAATTTACCTTTAAAATATCATTATTTAGTTTATAAACCATTTACAAAACAATTTGAAGTATAAAAACAAAACTTTGCGAAAATCGAATTTTTAAATGAACTGCATCCATATCGACTATCGTTATGGATACCCGTAATTTCCAACTTGTTATTTACTAACTCTTCCATGTACTAATTTTACTTACTAACTTTCCATATGACTTCCAATTCTAAGCCAAAGATCACAATTTTATGACCAAAACACCACTTAAATCATCAATTCAAAGTTCTAATGCTAAACTACAAATTAGCACCCACATATACATCCAAACCATACCATTATCCAAATAATAACATCACAAATACAACCATATAATAATCATGTATATAAATGTAAATTCTTTCCCAAAAAGTTCAGGAATTTACTCACCAAAGGCTATCCAACTTTCGCTGACTTGAGTACGACCTAGCACTTCCATTCCTAAACAAAAAAGTGGAGTCTTGAATCCTAAATGTACTAGGTAGGCTAGGCCATGGATGAACAAGGAAGCGAGACATGTTTTGGTAATGTAGAGCGACTTCGGATAAACAACGATTTCTCAATAATAAACCCGAAAATAAGTCATTTTGCAACTGATTTTTGGGCTATCTACTCATGGAATTTCAAAAGGCACTCAAAGAGAAAGTTATTGGAATTTATGTTTTCTATTATTCAATAAAAGGATCACTCATTTTTGATTAGTTTTGAAGAAGTTATGATCAAAAGAAGAAGGGAAATTTTCGGACTTGAAATTCTGGTGAAAATTTGCTTTGCAAAGATTGGGTATTTGGATATAGCTATGATAGAAATTTGAAAAAATGGTCAACTAGAATGTTGTAGCCATTAATATTTCACACGGTTTAAAAATTAAAACCTCCATTTAAGTTAGAAATGAGGAAGAAAAGGTTGGTGGAAATAAGATGAAAAATGGAGAAACATATGGCTATTTGTAGGCAAATTTCCTTTGTCATCATTATATCTAGTTACTTCAAAAATATTTTATAATATATATGTGTGTGTAATTATGTTTAATCACATCACTCTTTTATATATATATATATATAATTATGTTTAGTCACATCACCTTCTTTTATATATATATATAATTATTATGTTAGTCACATCACTTTCTTTTATATTTATATATATATATAAGTTTAATTGTTAATTAAATAAGATGTGACAAGAGATAATTATAGTTAATGATTGCAAAATCTAAGATGTGACAGTACTTAATACATATATATATATATATATGTATATAAATGTTTATTATTTTTTAAACTATGTCTTGTCACATCACTTACTAATCTAAATTAATATAAGATAATTTATTTTTAAGTGTATTATTATCTAATTAATTAACTCTTATATATATGTACATATAGTGCATAAAGAGAACAACGTTCCCGACAACTTTCCGGTGTCGAAAGGTCGAAATTTCGAAACGTTCTTCGGTCACATTTTCTATTTTTCTACGAACTATTCAATTTGGAAAACAAATTTTGAAAATGATTCTACCATCATTATTAGTTAATTAAACTAAGTTTATTTTCATTATAAAACATATATATTGAATATTTAAAATTGATTAAATATTCACTAATCAAAGCAGTGCAATTCAGGGTCGTTACATTGGTTGTGTATTTATCCTGGAGCTCGTTTTGTTCGGGTCTGGGGGATCGCATTTGGCAGGGTGAGGCCAGAGGTGATGGAGCCTGGTCTGAGGCGTGGTGTTGGGTAGGCTGGGTTCGGTGGTGGGGTCGTCGAAACGACGGCGGGCCTCGGAGGTATGTGTATGCGCACATGTGCATGAGTGTGCACGTATGTGCATGTTGAGGTGAGTAAGTTGGAACTTGGAAGTGCAGAGTTTTAGTTTGCCTGGGAGAAGAAGGGTAGGAGCGGGTATAGATGCAGGCTTGGGTGTGAAAGTTGTTGGGCTTTGGGCTATGGTGTATGAGTTTTTTTATATAAATAAAAAAAGATTTTTAATTTTAAACTTTGGAAAAGTTATATCTCTTTCGTTCGGAATCCATTTGACACGCGGTTTTCAGCGTTGAGTTCTTATTGACTTATGGAACCCATTCATGAAATCACTTGACCCATATGTGATAGTATAATTTAATGGTAAATCAATATTGACTGAGTTTAATTACGATGTTTAGTAATTATAATTAATCTTTGACATCCTGTTAGTAGAATAAAATACTGTTCTACTATATTTAAATCGAATAGCTTAAAGGGACATCTATTTAGCAGAATAAATCATTGTTCTACAATTATGTTAGTTTGGACATTTATTTATATGCTAGTTAATGTATATTGACATGTTATCCATCGATTGATAATTATAGATTTTATTTACTGTGACGCCCCACCTCTATACCCACGCTGACCAAGAACACTACGGTGTAGTGCTGTCAACTAGCACGGAGAATGAGGCTGTTGAGGAGCGACCATCCATGTAATTGCTTTGTGCGAGCGCCGATATGTCAGATAATAAAAGATGCATTTCATTTTTAGAGGAAATCCGACATACCGATTCTCACTCAAAGCTACTACACAGTGGCTATAATAGTTTAGGACAATAGATATAAAAATAACACAGATAACATAAATGCGGAATACAGATGGAACGAAAAGTCTCATATATACAATAACTGATATCAGTTACAATACATTTGACATAATACAAATGATACAACTACAACTGTCGACTCAAGAAGTTATATATACAAGTACATTATCGACTAATATACATGAATACATTATCATCTTAAAACAGACACACTGACTACTACAACAAGACGAAGACCACTTCAAATGATATAAAAAGTCTTCATAGCTCTAGCAGCAACCCAAAGCTAAAAATCTACAACCTGTAAATACTCGGTCTGACCCGAGTATTAAATTCAAAAGAAAATAATACCCGGGTCAGTCTAATTCAAACTCAGTTATTAATGCACGGAAGCAATAATAATCAAATATCAAATGGACGATAGTCACAGAAATCTCGTATACCCAACTTCTCGATAAGAGAACCGGATAACGGCAGATATAACACTAAACAGTGTTAATCCACAAAACAGAAATCCAAAGCAGTTTAAACAATTGAAATGTCAATTTAAAAACATCAATGCTAATTGGCTGCAGTACATGCTAACGTGTACTGCCTCGCCAATACAGCCTACGAATTACGCAACAGGTCGATGAATCAAGAACAAAAGAAATATCGATTAAAATCTGTCAATTTAGTGTGGCTGCAGTGCACGCACGCGTGCACCGCCTCGCCACAACAGAATATAAAGTCACCACAAGGGACAGGGGTAAAACTGCTACGAAAATGCAGCCACCACTTGTATTTAAGGGCAAGGCTGCATCAGTGAAATGAAACAGTGTATCCAGTGAAAGAGGCAACAAGTGAAACAAGTTCAACATGTCGCAAAGCAAGGCACAGGGAAATAGCAAACTGAAGGCGAGAGCACCAAAGATATGGCACTACAACACTCAACAGAAAAGACGCAGATCAGCCTCCTTAGAAGATAAGGTCATCAGTGAAGCAAAATGACAAAATGCAAATGATACAAGGCATCAATGCAATGTATCAGATTCGAGAACAAGGCAGCTGAAGACAGTAACAAGAAAAGGGCAGACATGACTCAACATGTATGAATGGCCTCAACGTCAAAGACAGAGAGACCAAAATGAAACTGCACATGCCTCAATAACAACTACAAGGAACTAGAGATTGCGACTTAAATAGAAAATGCACGTGAATCTCATGGCAACAATTCAAGGCAACAGTGACAACTCAAATACAAACCAAATGCCATCAGTGAATATGATAACACTGCAACAACTACGCTGCAAGTACCACAGGCACATGGAGATGCAGTGAAGCCAATGTGGCAAATAATGATGAAGTATATAAGTGCAGGCAACGAAAATTAGAGAAGTACAAAATGGTCAAGCTGTAAAACCAAGACTACAGGCACATGGTCAAGTGCACTAGTTCAAAAAGGCACAAGAGAGTCGAAGTGCACAAGAGATACAAGTGCAGACACAACTGAACAAGTTCAAGTGACGAACAGAGGGAAGCAGTGAAGCACAACAGTGAAGGCTACAGGTTCAAGTGACTCAAACTAAATGCACAAATTACTTACAACATGAGTGCAGCAGTCCAACAACTCAAGTGAAGCTACAGATCAACAGGGAAGAACTCAGTGATTAAACTATGAAGGCAACATGCAAGTACAAATTCAACAAGGCAAGTACAACTGGACAACAACAAAAGCTACCAAGCAGGCAATCTCAAGTGATCAAGTCTGTCAACATGATACTGCTATGGACAGTGCAATCAAAAGCACATATATGCAGCAGCTAACTGGCATATGAACAAGTGGAACAATGACAGTTCAAGTATGCAGAGAACAAGATGAAGCACTGTAATACAAGTATACGCAAGCAAACAGTGACATCAACTACAGGAAATGAATGTACAGGGTAATGCAAAGACTAGTGATGAACAAATGGTCAAAAGTACCAAGTCTGGACAATAAGAATGCAGACTCAACAAATATCACTAGTGAAAGCAGGCAACAGACTCAAGAGTATACAAGTCCGGATGCACATGAGCAACAGGTCATATATGAATACAAACTCCAAGTGACAGTTCGAATCACAACGACAATTTGACTGCCGAGCATAGTACTGACCGGTGGATAAACAACTTCGAAGACAACATTCTCAGAAGCCAAAGTCAAAGAATATCGACTTGAAGCAGAAAACGGAATTCACGTCAATGCCGAAAACAATAAGAATTGAAATCGAGTGACAAACAAATTGTTTTCCAAAGTAACTGGTCGAGTTTAATTCACAAAAGAACAAATCTAGGCAACAGCCGAAATTACAAAGATGAAAATCAAACCCGTGGCAAGCTTCGAGTTCGAACTAGTACAGATCGAAGCCAGATATGAATGAACAAATCAAAGTCAACAACATCCATACGAAATCGAACAAGTCCAGAAACCCAAACAAGCAAAGAAACGAACTATATCTCAATTCTAAATCGCATAAAAATTTCAAAGAAACCAACAACATTCGACGAGGGGAATTGAATTAGAAGTGAGTGCTGAACACTCACCTTTGTCGGAGCGAAGACGAGCGCGGCGAAGGCACAGTCGAACTACAGAGCAGCGAACCTTCGATCGAGCTTCAATGTCGGCCGAAGCCCTAGTTTCGCGGCTACCATTATTTCGTGTTCTTGTTCGATTTGTTATTAGGGTTAGAAAGATGAGAAATGATAAGGGATCGGGTTATATGCCTTAGTAACTTTATCTCTATACTAAAAAGACTTTCAAATTTGATTTAAAATCCCAAACAACGATTAACAATTTTATTAAAGAATTTTAAATACGATTTAAAACTCAATATCAATTGTCAACTAGATTAAATCATCATTTTATCGATAATTAAAATTTACAAAAACTTGGGTTGTTACAGACTTCCCTCCTTAAAGAAATTGCGTCCTCGCAATCATAAGGAATAAATGGACAAAAGTTAACAACCATAAGAGCATAGCAATGTCGAATGCATAAGCAAAGCAAATGTCAGCAGGGGAAGTATTAGATAGGAAAACAAAAGGTTCGATTGCTTCAAGTCAAAAGAATCAACATCGTGGGGGTCAAGGAATCAAAATCAGACGACTATATAAACAACCTCAAACATCATCATCGACTGATAAAAACAAGATCAATCGAGTTCTAGCAATTGAAAGAAAAGGAATCAGAGCAGAAATCACGTACTGCACGAATTGAATGTGAGTAAATCAAATTACTCACCTGAATCATCAGAGAAAAAGACGAAGCTCAAATCTCAAAATCGCAAATATTCAATCATCAAAATGATAATCGAATTTTCAAATCGCAAATAGGTTTAACTATCAAAAATGATAATCAAATTTCACAAATATCTGATTATCAAAAACGATAATCAGAAACACAAACATTCGATTAATCAAATCGAAAAATATTTAATTATCTCAAACGATAATCAAATTTCACAAATATCTGATTATCAAAAACGATAATCAGAAACACAAATATTCGATTAATCAAATCAAAAAATATTTAATTATCTCAAACGATAATCAAATTTCACAAATATCTGATTATCAAAAACGATAATCAGAAACACAAATATTCGATTAATCAAATCGAAAAATATTTAATTATCTCAAACGATAATCAAATTTCACAAATATCTGATTATCAAAAACGATAATCAGAAACACAAACATTCGATTAATCAAATCGAAAAAATATTTAATTATCTCAAACGATAATCAGAAGTCGTAAATATTCAATTAACGAGTCCGGAATTAACCGAAGTAGTAAAAGTATGGTTCCATACTCCTTACTTTTGCTAAATCGTTTAAATCTCTTTATCGTTTCCTTGAAAGTGCAGAATTGTGTGTTTTAAAAATAACATTTCACATTCTCAAACGGACAAGTCCGGAATTAAGCGAATCAGTAAAAGAAAGGGGTCATAGTCCTCGATTTTTCTGAAACGTTTAAATCGCTTCCTCGTTCTTTTGAAAATGTAAACTGTAAGAATTTTGAAAACAATTTTAATTTATATTTTGAAACAACTTTTTAAAAAAATAACGAATTTTAAAAATACGTGATTAAATTAGCAATATCAGTGTTGCGGGAGAACCGCTTGTAAATCCATTTCAAAATCGACGGTTACTGAAGTTAACACGTCAAAATTTCATCAAAATAACTGGCATCAAAGTATAATACCAATGGATTTTCATTCATAAGAAAATGTCACAAGAATCTTCCCAAAGATAGAAAGGGATATCATACCCTAAACTTGTATTCATAACAAGTCAATAACACATGAATTCACCAATGCACAAAAATTGATAAACATATCAATAGAAATCACGAAAATTGGTGAAGCACAAAATTCCAGAAATCATCACAAGAAATCCAGAAATCACAAGAAGGGGGGGAGGCCTATCACAAAATGGGAGTATGGAAACTCCAAAACACCGGTATCACAAGACGAGACGCTATCTCATGGTGGCTAACCATTAAAGTTTTACACAGGAATGGTCCGAAGACCGTGGGTCGCTATCCCACACGTGTGAGTCGGAATCGCACAGATTGAGGTCTAGGCTAACCTCGCAGAGAAAGAGACATCGCACATTTGCTAGTCTAAATCATAAAAAGGAAAAGGGGAATGCCTATCACAAAATGGGAGCATGAAAACTCCAAAACACCGGTATCACAAGATGAGACGCTATCTCATAGAAGCCATCAATTAAATTTTCACACAGGAATGGTCCGAAGACCGTGGGTCGCTATCCCACACGTGTGAGTCGGAATCACACAGATTGATGTGACGACCGTCCATGACCCCTGCACCGAATCTAGAGATAGTGCGCTGTAAAGTGTGCCAGGCGACCATGGACGATTGTCAAGGTAAGATTTAAAACAAAAGAATCTATCGTATTACTCACAGCGCATGGACAAAATACAATAGAACATATGTATAGTGAAGCTTTACAGAACAAAATGACATCATATAAAACTCCATAATAGTTGAATACAAGCATCCATATAGTCAATACATCCAGCCTCACTACAAATCTCTCAGAGAATAAAAAAAAAACAGCGGAATATCCAGTACATATAATAAGAAGATAATATGCAACCCTCTAGCTCGTCTTCGATATCAGCATCGTGAGAAGAGAACAGCACCTGTCACCTGCTACCTAGTCTGCCCGTCCCAAAATGGACGAACAGCCCAAGGCAATAAGAATTAAAACATAAAGCCTTGAGTCAGACAACAGTCTTAGTGAGCAGTAAATTAACTAACAACATACCAAAAGAGCATAAAGGAAAAGGAATAGGAATACAACCCTCCCACTCCAACCTCATTCTACAGTGATAGCCCCCAGACACACACTAAGCAGAAGCAAACATAGCAGAGCATACAATTTAAAGTAAAGCTACTATCACTCGAGTCAAGGGCGATGTTTTTCCAAGTACCAAGGCCTAAATCAGATAAGCACCCAGAAAATACCGCTCTTGAGTCCGAATGACGATACAACCAAACATCCATGACTCTGGCTATCACTGTTATCATTGCTTCGATATCACCGTTAATTGAATGACCGGCACATTCTTTCAGCCGTCCGTCAAGGGCTAATGGAAACCCCGGTTCTAGACATAACTCCCGCACGTCGTCGCAGCCCGTGCCTAGGACTATCGAATCTGCCCAGAGTACTCGACCATCAACAGTTGGCCGTTGGGACTATCGAATCTGCCCAAACGTACTCTTGCTTAGAGCATGCTAGAACCTTCAACAACGATGCTATCCAAGCCTCCTAGTCATCCTCCTCGATGACTATTCTCGAATCCATTCATTATCCTCAACTCGAATCATATCACCGAGTTATCAACATGCTTGGAATGATCCCGTCTAGATTAGACCAAGTCTTCATCACATGATTGCCTCGCTTCATTACATCCTCGCAAAGCCTCATCTCATCACCACATCATCAAATCTATGCATAAGAGCTTCATCATCCCGCTACATATGCCACGAGCAGCTTTTCCATTTCAAGAGCCTTTCCCTTAGCTTTTGAATCATCTTCGATCTAAATCTAATCATCAATTATCTAGTTCATAACAAGCAATCAAATCAAACATCAATCCAAGCAATCAAGCATTCAAATATGATCTAAGTAGACAATTATAACAATAATGGCATTTTCGTAATTAAAGAGTTGAAAGTCCAATAAGCATGAAAACATGTATTATATCTCTACAAACTTGATGAATGAACTTGCATAGGTTAACATATGATAAAGTGGATGCAACATCATCATGAACAATGGATCTATATGGATCTACACATAGGATGAAGAAAATGCATGGAAATCTCTATTTTAACACCAAAACGAGCCAACAATCCGATATACTCCTTTGGATCCGTGTGAGAGATAATCACCACTCACCAAATCACCTAAACAACCTCAAATCAACACACTTCAGATCTGGACAGCGAAGGATGAAGCTAGATCTATCACAAATCCGCTTCAAATGAAGAAATCTCTCTTGAAAAGATGAAGATCTTCAATCCAAGCTTTTGAATCTTCAATCTCGATCTTCGATTTGGATGGATGGAAGCACTAGATTAGAGTGGAGAAAAGAAGTGAAGAAGTGTAGAAGTCGAGCTCTCAAAATGGCAGCACTTCGTCGCTTCAAAATCCGGATCCCAAAAAGTGAGAACAACCCCTCCTATTTATAGCTGAAAACTGGCCTTAAGTCGTAACTCGGCTATCTTCTTAAGTCGGTGCCGACTTAACACCATGCCGACCTAATGCCTTGCCGACCTAGTGCCTTGCCGACCTAAAAACTCATCTGCCTGCCGAGTTAACCAGCCTATACGACCTAACGACTTAACTGCCTCGCCGACCTACGACTTAACCAAATGACCGACTCAACGAAGCAGACTTATCATACTGCCGCAAAACCCAAGTCCTAAGTCGGTTGACGACTCAACAACAAAGCGCAACTGCGACTTAACACATAGGCGCGACTTAACTTAGGTCGTTGCCGACATAAGTGCCTTGCCGACTTAAGACATACGAAGGAATACAACTACGACTTAACTCGTAACTGGGTTACGACTTAACACAAGAGACGTACTGCCGACTCACAACTCAACACACGTTGCCGACTCAACTACCTACCGACTCAATTACCCTGCCGACCTAACACTTAACACCCAAACACTTAGGTCGCTCACAACATGTCCTTAGGTCGTTGCCGACCCAACTCTTAAGTCGGTCAACCCCACTTCCTTAACTCGGCAACGACTTAACAAATAACTGGTCAGACATACTAACTACTAAGTCGTCCAGGTCTTAAGTCGACCACTATCTTGACTCGTCAGCCGACTTAACACTTAACCCACCACTATCCTTAAGTCGGTTAAAACTATAAGTCGGTCACTTCCTTAGGTTGTTATCCCTTAACTCGGCAACGACTTACAACCTACGACTCAACACTTGCCGAGTAAACTTCAACCTACTAACCTAGCCCAGCTACGACTTATCTCCTTGAGTCCTTAACTCGCCCAGAACTCCTCTCCTAAGTCGTATACGACTCACGACTCATGCTAAGTCGTGAACGACTTAGGATTTAGGCAAAATTTGCCTAAAATCTGAAATGACTTTAAAATGCAAAAATTCCAGATTTTGACGAACTTGTCGATCCGTAAAAATACGGGTCGTTACATTCTCTCCCCCTTAGGAATTTCGCCCCCGAAATTCCAAGCAATCAAAAACTATTCTGTACGCCTACCATCCATAGCAATCAACAAACCATGCATCCAATTCTAACTTAGCGTACAGAAATTCTAAAATTAGAACAAGTTACAATATCGCGAGATGACACGACACCTTAGGGCCATACCTCGAAGAGTTCAGGATGAGCTGCTTTCATCCTCTCTTCCACTTCCCACGTACAGTCGTTATCATCATCACTCCATTGTATCTTGAGCAACTTAACTACCTTCCTCCTAAGCTGTTTCGTGTCGGTTTCAACAACACGAAGCGGCTTACGAGGTCTTCTATCAACTGGATCAACTTCTAAGTCTTCACAGCTATCAGCAGAAACCACTGTTCTCGAGTCGTGCACATACTTCCGTAGATACGATACATGAAAAACATTGTGCACACCCGACATCTTCTCCGGTAACTCCAATCTGTAAGCGAGCCTTCCAATTCGCTCGATAATCGGGAATGGTCCGACAAATCTCGGAGTCAATTTTCCTTTCTTTCCGAATCGAATAACATTCTTCAGTGGAGAAATCTTCACAAAAACCATATCTCCTACGTCAAACTCCAAATCCTTTCGACGCTTATCAGCATAACTCTTCTGACGGTCTTGGGCTGCCTTCATTCGTTGCCGAATGATCTCTATGCAATCTGAAGTCTGTCGAATCATCTCTGGCCCAAGCATCAGCTTTTCTCCAGTTTCCAACCAACATGTCGGAGAGTTACACGGTCTTCCATACAATGCCTCATACGGTGCCATACCAATGCTTGACTGGTAACTGTTGTTGTACGCAAACTCCACCAAATGAAGGTGATCTTCCCATGATCCTCCGAAGTCCAAAACACATGCTCTAAGAAGATCTTCCAAAACTCGGTTGACTCTCTCGGTCTGACCATCTGTCTGAGGGTGATAAGCTGTACTCAAACACAACTCGGTTCCCAAAACTTCCTGGAAGCTCTTCCAAAATCCACTAGTGAACAATGGATCTCGATCGCTCACTATACTCTTCGGAATACCATGGAATCGAACTATCCACTTCACATACAACTCAGCCAACTTTGATGCAGTCCTAGTCGATCGAACAGGAATGAATCGTGCACTCTTAGTCAGACGATCCACAATGACCCAAATCCCTTCATTTCCTGTTCTGGTTCTAGGCAATCCATCAATAAAATCCATCGACACTTGTTCCCACTTCCATGTAGGAACTTCTAAGGGCTGAAGCAATCCACTTGGCTTCTTCTGTTCAGCCTTTACCAACTGACAGTTCATACACTTGGAAATGAAATCTCCAACATCTTTCTTCATGCCTTCCCAGTAGTAGGTTCTCTTCATATCCCGATACATCTTATTTCCACCTGGATGAATTGTCAACTTCGAGTGATGACTTTCCTTCAGAACTTCACTCCTCAATTCATCTATATCGGGAACCACTAGTCGTCCTTGCTTTCGAAGCCAACCTTCTCTATCGACCTCGAATCCTTTATCCTTTTCTGGCTCCAATCCAGATTCCAATTCACGGATAATCTTGACAAGCTTATCATCTCGCTTTTGACTCTCGCCAATCCTTTCCACAAGAGTCGGTCTTATCGATAAGTTTGCCAACATTTCAGGTTCCAATTCGCATCTAGGCCTGAAGTCGAATCCAGCTAAGTATTCGAGACTCTTCCATTCAGAAAACATGGCTCCCAATCCTGCATGTCTTCGACTTAACGCATCAGCCACTGCGTTACCTTTTCCCGGAGTATAAGCTATACCAAAATCATATGATGCTAAAAACTCTAGCCAACGTTGCTGCCGAAGATTCAAATCCTTCTGGGAGAAAAGATACTTCAACGACTTGTGATCCGTAAACAACTCGAATCGAACTCCCAACAGGTAATGTCTCCACATCTTCAGAGCAAATACAATCGCCGCTAACTCCAAATCATGAGTTGGGTAATTCCTTTCATGCGGCTTCAGTTGTCGACTGGCATACGCAACAACTTTATTCTTCTGCATCAGCACTGCTCCAAGTCCAGTACCACATGCGTCGGTGTAAACCACCATCTCATCATTCCCACTAGGAATAGTCAAAACAGGAGCACTTGTCAGTCTCTCTTTCAGGATTCCGAAAGCTTGCTCACACTTAGCATCCCAACTGAACACTTGGTTCTTCTTCGTCAATCCTGTTAACGGTGCAGCTATCTTGGAGAAGTCTTTGATAAACCGTCGATAATATCCTGCTAATCCAAGAAAACTTCTCACATCAGATGCATTCTTAGGTCTAACCCAATCCTGGATTGCTGCCACCTTAGCGGGATCAACCGCTATTCCATTTCCAGAAATCACATGGCCTAAGAACCTCACTTCACTCTTCCAGAAGTGACACTTCGAAAACTTAGCCTTCAGCTGATGTTCCCGTAAGATCTCCAAAACAATACGTAAGTGCGTCTTGTGCTCTTCCTCCGTTCTGGAATAAATCAGAATATCATCCACGAACACAAGTACGAACTTGTTCAACTGATCTCTGAACACTCTATTCATAAGATCCACAAAATATGCTGGCGCGTTAGTCAATCCAAACGGCATTACCAGCCACTCAAAGAAACCGGATGGTGTCCTAAAAGCAGTCTTCGACACACTATCCTTAGCCACTCTCAACTGGTGAAATCCCGTTGCCAAATCCATCTGAGAAAACACCTTGGCTTCGTGAAGCTGATCAAACAAGTCATCTATTCTCGGCAATGGATACTTGTTCTTCTTAGTCACCTTATTCAGCTCACGATAATCGACGCACAATCTCAACGACCCATCTGCCTTGGTTGCAAACACAACTGGTGCACCCCATTCGGACACACTACGCCGAATGAATCCTTTCTGTAAAAGGTCATCAACTTGCACCCTCAACTCCTGCTGTTCCCTAGGCGCCATCCGCCTAAGAGGCATCACAACAGGTCTGGCTCCTTCAACTAGATCTATTCGAAACTCGATCTCTCTATGCGGCGGCAACCCTTTGACTTCGTCAAAGACATCCTCGAATCCATTAGCGATCGGCACTGATGACAGTCCATCCCGTGGAACAACTAGCGAATACATGAAGCTCATGAAGACGCCTTCTTCATGCTTACATCGTATCACAATCTTTCGCCCTTCCACATTCTCGACTGTCACTTCCAACCTTTCGCAATCAACCTTAGCCGCATACTTCCTAAGCCAGTCCATACCCAAAATAATTCCGAACCCCGCAAAGTTCAGAACAAAGCAATCACAAACAAAAGAGCAACCATGACTCGACACAACCAGACCACGGCATAACATACACAAACAAGACGAACCCCCAACTGGATTAGTCACGACCAATGGCCTATCAACAATACCCGGTGTCAAACCTAACCGGCCAACGAGTTCATTACAAACAAACGAATGCGACGCTCCAGTATCAAACAGAACTCTAACTGGAACACCACATAGGAAAAGAGTACCTTGAACAACCACACTCTTTCCCTTTTCTTCAGCAGTAGGAGCTTTCGAAGACGACGGAACAACCCCCAAAGCATAGGCTTGCACAATCTGCCTGTCCTTCCTTGGTTCTGGGCAATTCTTCCTGAAATGTCCCGGCTTGTCACAGTTGTGACACTTCATCGGTGCCTTCGGATTCTTACAATCCTTGGAGAAATGGCCCTTCTGCTGACAATTGTAGCAAGTCACCTCGCCTTTCGGCTTCTTCTGGCCATCCTTACCCTTCTGCTGCTGCTGCTTCCTCTTATGGTTTCCACCCTGCTGTGGTTTAGATTCTCCCTTGGTCACAGCAACAACAGATCCTTCCTTAGGAAACAGACTCTCATGCCTAAGAGCTTTCTCTACAAGCTTCTCAAATGAATCGTCCAAATGATCCACCAACTGTCTCCCAAGATAACTATCCAAACCAGTCACGAACTTCTCATTCTTCTGGTAAGCAGACTCAATATATGACCGAGCATACTTGGACAAAGCTTCAAACTCAGAAACATACTCAAGAACAGATCTCCCTCCCTGCTTGAGCTCCACAAACTTCTTGAACAGAACAGACTTCTGAGCTGTAGAAATGAACTTAGCTTCAAATCTAGCTTGGAATTGTTCCCAAGTAATCTCTTCCTCCGCAGTATTGATGGTAATAGAGTTCCACCAATCAGAAGCTCTCCCTTGAAGCTGCCTTGATGCCAACTTCCTCTTAGTTGCATCATCAATTCCCAAATCACCAAAGATCCTTCTACAAGCATCTATCCACCTCTGGACCTCAATGGTAGATTCTGTTCCCAAGAAAACCTTTCCTCCAAGAGCAGTATAATCCTTGCACAGCTTAGCAAAATCCACTGGTTTCGGAGTTTGGACTTGAACTCCAACATCAACTGCCGCCCCCGGAACTGGTATCCTTCTCATGATCGAAGTCATCATAGCTTCGAACATGGCTGCATAATCAGCAGTCTCTTCAGTAGCACGACCTCCCCTAGCAGCTGGTCTCCCTCTTCGACTCATTCTCAATATCTATAAAAAGGAATGATTAGAACATCTAGAGAAACAACTGCATAAAGGACTCAAACTCTACTAAGCTACTATATTATATATAGTAATCATCCATCAAAATACAATTACGTCTCTCATACGTAGTTACTTCAGCGAGCGTTGGGTAAAACCGATTAACCTGGCTCTGATACCAAATGTGACGACCGTCCATGACCCCTGCACCGAATCTAGAGATAGTGCGCTGTAAAGTGTGCCAGGCGACCATGGACGATTGTCAAGGTAAGATTTAAAACAAAAGAATCTATCGTATTACTCACAGCGCATGGACAAAATACAATAGAACATATGTATAGTGAAGCTTTACAGAACAAAATGACATCATATAAAACTCCATAATAGTTGAATACAAGCATCCATATAGTCAATACATCCAGCCTCACTACAAATCTCTCAGAGAATAAAAAAAAAACAGCGGAATATCCAGTACATATAATAAGAAGATAATATGCAACCCTCTAGCTCGTCTTCGATATCAGCATCGTGAGAAGAGAACAGCACCTGTCACCTGCTACCTAGTCTGCCCGTCCCAAAATGGACGAACAGCCCAAGGCAATAAGAATTAAAACATAAAGCCTTGAGTCAGACAACAGTCTTAGTGAGCAGTAAATTAACTAACAACATACCAAAAGAGCATAAAGGAAAAGGAATAGGAATACAACCCTCCCACTCCAACCTCATTCTACAGTGATAGCCCCCAGACACACACTAAGCAGAAGCAAACATAGCAGAGCATACAATTTAAAGTAAAGCTACTATCACTCGAGTCAAGGGCGATGTTTTTCCAAGTACCAAGGCCTAAATCAGATAAGCACCCAGAAAATACCGCTCTTGAGTCCGAATGACGATACAACCAAACATCCATGACTCTGGCTATCACTGTTATCATTGCTTCGATATCACCGTTAATTGAATGACCGGCACATTCTTTCAGCCGTCCGTCAAGGGCTAATGGAAACCCCGGTTCTAGACATAACTCCCGCACGTCGTCGCAGCCCGTGCCTAGGACTATCGAATCTGCCCAGAGTACTCGACCATCAACAGTTGGCCGTTGGGACTATCGAATCTGCCCAAACGTACTCTTGCTTAGAGCATGCTAGAACCTTCAACAACGATGCTATCCAAGCCTCCTAGTCATCCTCCTCGATGACTATTCTCGAATCCATTCATTATCCTCAACTCGAATCATATCACCGAGTTATCAACATGCTTGGAATGATCCCGTCTAGATTAGACCAAGTCTTCATCACATGATTGCCTCGCTTCATTACATCCTCGCAAAGCCTCATCTCATCACCACATCATCAAATCTATGCATAAGAGCTTCATCATCCCGCTACATATGCCACGAGCAGCTTTTCCATTTCAAGAGCCTTTCCCTTAGCTTTTGAATCATCTTCGATCTAAATCTAATCATCAATTATCTAGTTCATAACAAGCAATCAAATCAAACATCAATCCAAGCAATCAAGCATTCAAATATGATCTAAGTAGACAATTATAACAATAATGGCATTTTCGTAATTAAAGAGTTGAAAGTCCAATAAGCATGAAAACATGTATTATATCTCTACAAACTTGATGAATGAACTTGCATAGGTTAACATATGATAAAGTGGATGCAACATCATCATGAACAATGGATCTATATGGATCTACACATAGGATGAAGAAAATGCATGGAAATCTCTATTTTAACACCAAAACGAGCCAACAATCCGATATACTCCTTTGGATCCGTGTGAGAGATAATCACCACTCACCAAATCACCTAAACAACCTCAAATCAACACACTTCAGATCTGGACAGCGAAGGATGAAGCTAGATCTATCACAAATCCGCTTCAAATGAAGAAATCTCTCTTGAAAAGATGAAGATCTTCAATCCAAGCTTTTGAATCTTCAATCTCGATCTTCGATTTGGATGGATGGAAGCACTAGATTAGAGTGGAGAAAAGAAGTGAAGAAGTGTAGAAGTCGAGCTCTCAAAATGGCAGCACTTCGTCGCTTCAAAATCCGGATCCCAAAAAGTGAGAACAACCCCTCCTATTTATAGCTGAAAACTGGCCTTAAGTCGTAACTCGGCTATCTTCTTAAGTCGGTGCCGACTTAACACCATGCCGACCTAATGCCTTGCCGACCTAGTGCCTTGCCGACCTAAAAACTCATCTGCCTGCCGAGTTAACCAGCCTATACGACCTAACGACTTAACTGCCTCGCCGACCTACGACTTAACCAAATGACCGACTCAACGAAGCAGACTTATCATACTGCCGCAAAACCCAAGTCCTAAGTCGGTTGACGACTCAACAACAAAGCGCAACTGCGACTTAACACATAGGCGCGACTTAACTTAGGTCGTTGCCGACATAAGTGCCTTGCCGACTTAAGACATACGAAGGAATACAACTACGACTTAACTCGTAACTGGGTTACGACTTAACACAAGAGACGTACTGCCGACTCACAACTCAACACACGTTGCCGACTCAACTACCTACCGACTCAATTACCCTGCCGACCTAACACTTAACACCCAAACACTTAGGTCGCTCACAACATGTCCTTAGGTCGTTGCCGACCCAACTCTTAAGTCGGTCAACCCCACTTCCTTAACTCGGCAACGACTTAACAAATAACTGGTCAGACATACTAACTACTAAGTCGTCCAGGTCTTAAGTCGACCACTATCTTGACTCGTCAGCCGACTTAACACTTAACCCACCACTATCCTTAAGTCGGTTAAAACTATAAGTCGGTCACTTCCTTAGGTTGTTATCCCTTAACTCGGCAACGACTTACAACCTACGACTCAACACTTGCCGAGTAAACTTCAACCTACTAACCTAGCCCAGCTACGACTTATCTCCTTGAGTCCTTAACTCGCCCAGAACTCCTCTCCTAAGTCGTATACGACTCACGACTCATGCTAAGTCGTGAACGACTTAGGATTTAGGCAAAATTTGCCTAAAATCTGAAATGACTTTAAAATGCAAAAATTCCAGATTTTGACGAACTTGTCGATCCGTAAAAATACGGGTCGTTACAATTGAGGTCTAGGCTAACCTCGCAGAGAAAAAGATATGTGTGAGTGGAATCACACAAATTTAAGGTCTAGACTAACCAAAAAGCAAAAAGGTATGTGTGAATGGAATCACACAAGTGGTGTCTAGTCTAACCTTGCAAACAAAAAGATATGTGTGAGTCGGAATCACACTACTGCGGTCTAGACTAACCTTGCGGACAAAGAGATATGTGTGAGTCGGAATCACACTACTGCGGTCTAGTCTAACCTTGCAAACAAAGAGATATGTGTGAGTCGGAATCACACTACTGCGGTCTAGTCTAACCTTGCAAACAAAAAGATATGTGTGAGTCGGAATCACACTACTGCGGTCTAGACTAACCTTGCGGACAAAGAGATATGTGTGAGTCGGAATCACACTACTGCGGTCTAGTCTAACCTTGCAAACAAAGAGATATGTGTGAGTCGGAATCACACTACTGCGGTCTAGACTAACCTTGCAAACAAAGAGACATCGCACAATTGCTAGTCTAAATCATAAAATGATCGTCATGATCAACGAGAAGTGTCAATTACACTAAGCTAGTAAATATAAAAGTTTAGCTTCATGTCCCATAACCACTTGCTTAACTTAAATATTTACGAACAAACTGTAAATCTACACTAGAAAATTGTCACAAAAGGTTCAATCGAACAAGTCCAGGAGTTAACCGACGAAGTAAACGCAAGCGTTTCATACCACTTGTTTTACTAGGCCGTTTAATTCAATTTCTCATACGAGTGAAATAAAGGCTTGTATATACTAATAGATTGGAAAACGGTTTAAGAAAAAGAGCTTTGTAGTAAAATAGTTTTGAAATCGTTTGGAGAAAAAGGATTTTAATATTTACTACTAGTATAGAAAACTTTTATATTTTTAAAGTGACAAATCACAAAAATGATTGTAGAAACAATCAATCACAAGAATTCACATACAAAGATGTGAATAGAATCCAAAGAAATCGATACTGAATCCATCAGAAAGTATGTTCACAAAAATCCCGAAGAAAATGTCATCAAAGTTGCTAATCAATGATAGCAACAAATCAGGGAAATAATCAAGAATCGATTAAATTTGGAAACCAAGTCAATTCACTAAAATTTCACATTCGAAGACGTGAATAAAATCCAAAGAATTCAATTCCAAATTCATCAAAGTAGGAATACCCAAAAATTCCAGAAATAGAAGTTATCAAAATCGACAAAGGTGATAACAACTAATTAGAAAAGAAGAATCGATTATCAACTGGAAAAACAAAGCAAAACGAGCAGAAATGCATAAATGACTTCAACAAAAGTAAGAATCAAGTCAATGTCGAAGCCAACAATTAATAGCCGCAGTCGAGTACAAAATGAATCAATCATCATTATCAAAGAAACCAACGGCAAACTAAATCAGAGTCTTGAAAATCAAGAAATTAGCAATTTCTCAAAAAACAAAGTGACCGAAGTCGAAGGGAAATCCAGATGAGGAAAACACAAAATATCAAGTTCAAAATCGCTGAGATTCAAACTAGATGTGAATGAGAAATCAAAATCACTCAATTTGCAACTGGTCCAGCTATTTTTCATCATAGTGTAACAGGTACACAATGACACTCATAGCATAGAACAAAAGTGGAACAAAGTCCAAAAGTCAAAATGGCTTTAATTTGCCAAATTAAAACAAAATCAACATCGGCTAAATCAATTCAAAGCCGAAAACACAAGCATAAGCGTTAGGAATTCATACCTAACAGTCAAAAATAGTCATATGTAAAGATGAGAGATAAAACATCGACAAATAGTTGTAACATATGTTCCATCTAAGTTATGTTTTATAATTGTCCTAAACCCCAGGCTCTGATACCAAGCTGTGACGCCCCACCTCTATACCCACGCTGGCCAAGAACACTACGGTGTAGTGCTGTCAACTAGCACGGAGAATGAGGCTGTTGAGGAGCGATCATCCATGTAATTGCTTTGTGCGAGCGCCGATATGTCAGATAATAAAAGATGCATTTCATTTTTAGAGGAAATCTGACATACCGATTCTCACTCAAAGCTACTACACAGTGGCTATAATAGTTTAGGACAATAGATATAAAAATAACACAGATAACATAAATGCGGAATACAGATGGAACGAAAAGTCTCATATATACAATAACTGATATCAGTTACAATACATTTGAGACAATACAAATGATACAACTACAACTGTCAACTCAAGAAGTTATATATACAAGTACATTATCGACTAATATACATGAATACATTATCATCTTAAAACAGACACACTGACTACTACAACAAGACGAAGACCACTTCAAATGATATAAAAAGTCTTCATAGCTCTAGCAGCAACCCAAAGCTAAAAATCTACAACCTGTAAATACTCGGTCTGACCCGAGTATTAAATTCAAAAGAAAATAATACCCGGGTCAGTCTAATTCAAACTCAGTTATTAATGCACGGAAGCAATAATAATCAAATATCAAATGGACGACAGTCACAGAAATCTCGTATACCCAACTTCTCGATAAGAGAACCGGATAACGGCAGATATAACACTAAACAGTGTTAATCCACAAAACAGAAATCCAAAGCAGTTTAAACAATTGAAATGTCAATTTAAAAACATCAATTCTAATTGGCTGCAGTACACGTTAACGTGTACTGCCTCGCCAATACAGCCTACGAATTACGCAACAGGTCGATGAATCAAGAACAAAAGAAATATCGATTAAAATCTGTCAATTTAGTGTGGCTGCAGTGCACGCACGCGTGCACCGCCTCGCCACAACAGAATATAAAGTCACCACAAGGGACAGGGGTAAAACTGCTACGAAAATGCAGCCACCACTTGTATTTAAGGGCAAGGCTGCATCAGTGAAATGAAACAGTGTATCCAGTGAAAGAGGCAACAAGTGAAACAAGTTCAACATGTCGCAAAGCAAGGCACAGGGAAATAGCAAACTGAAGGCGAGAGCACCAAAGATATGGCACTACAACACTCAACAGAAAAGACGCAGATCAGCCTCCTTAGAAGATAAGGTCATCAGTGAAGCAAAATGACAAAATGCAAATGATACAAGGCATCAATGCAATGTATCAGATTCGAGAACAAGGCAGCTGAAGACAGTAACAAGAAAAGGGCAGACATGACTCAACATGTATGAATGGCCTCAACGTCAAAGACAGAGAGACCAAAATGAAACTGCACATGCCTCAATAACAACTACAAGGAACTGGAGATTGCGACTTAAATAGAAAATGCACGTGAATCTAATGGCAACAATTCAAGGCAACAGTGACAACTCAAATACAAACCAAATGCCATCAGTGAATATGATAACACTGCAACAACTACGCTGCAAGTACCACAGGCACATGGAGATGCAGTGAAGCCAATGTGGCAAATAATGATGAAGTATATAAGTGCAGGCAACGAAAATTAGAGAAGTACAAAATGGTCAAGCTGTAAAACCAAGACTACAGGCACATGGTCAAGTGCACTAGTTCAAAAAGGCACAAGAGAGTCGAAGTGCACAAGAGATACAAGTGCAGACACAACTGAACAAGTTCAAGTGACGAACAGAGGGAAGCAGTGAAGCACAACAGTGAAGGCTACAGGTTCAAGTGACTCAAACTAAATGCACAAATTACTTACAACATGAGTGCAGCAGTCCAACAACTCAAGTGAAGCTACAGATCAACAGGGAAGAACTCAGTGATTAAACTATGAAGGCAACATGCAAGTACAAATTCAACAAGGCAAGTACAACTGGACAACAACAAAAGCTACCAAGCAGGCAATCTCAAGTGATCAAGTCTGTCAACATGATACTGCTATGGACAGTGCAATCAAAAGCACATATATGCAGCAGCTAACTGGCATATGAACAAGTGGAACAATGACAGTTCAAGTATGCAGAGAACAAGATGAAGCACTGTAATACAAGTATACGCAAGCAAACAGTGACATCAACTACAGGAAATGAATGTACAGGGTAATGCAAAGACTAGTGATGAACAAATGGTCAAAAGTACCAAGTCTGGACAATAAGAATGCAGACTCAACAAATATCACTAGTGAAAGCAGGCAACAGACTCAAGAGTATACAAGTCCGGATGCACATGAGCAACAGGTCATATATGAATACAAACTCCAAGTGACAGTTCGAATCACAACGACAATTTGACTGCCGAGCATAGTACTGACCGGTGGATAAACAACTTCGAAGACAACATTCTCAGAAGCCAAAGTCAGAGAATATCGACTTGAAACAGAAAACGGAATTCACGTCAATGCCGAAAACAATAAGAATTGAAATCGAGTGACAAACAAATTGTTTTCCAAAGTAACTGGTCGAGTTTAATTTACAAAAGAACAAATCTAGGCAACAGCCGAAATTACAAAGATGAAAATCAAACCCGTGGCAAGCTTCGAGTTCGAACTAGTATAGATCGAAGCCAGATATGAATGAACAAATCAAAGTCAACAACATCCATACGAAATCGAACAAGTCCAGAAACCCAAACAAGCAAAGAAACGAACTATATCTCAGTTCTAAATCGCATAAAAATTTCAAAGAAACCAACAACATTCGACGAGGGGAATTGAATTAGAAGTGAGTGCTGAACACTCACCTTTGTCGGAGCGAAGACGAGCGCGGCGAAGGCACAGTCGAACTACAGAGCAGCGAACCTTCGATCGAGCTTCAATGTCGGCCGAAGCCCTAGTTTCACGGCTGCCATTATTTCGTGTTCTTGTTCGATTTGTTATTAGGGTTAGAAAGATGAGAAATGATAAGGGATCGGGTTATATGCCTTAGTAACTTTATCTCTATACTAAAAAGACTTTCAAATTTGATTTAAAATCCCAAACAACGATTAACAATTTTATTAAAGAATTTTAAATACGATTTAAAACTCAATATCAATTGTCAACTAGATTAAATCGTCATTTTATCGATAATTAAAATTTACAAAAACTTGGGTTGTTACATTTACATACCTGTGTTTATGTAAATACTTGTGTTGTAATGTCGATTTGAGTATAACGGTAGCTTGTTTAAGTATCATTGAGATTTGTTAAGCCTTTTTCCAAATTTGACAAATATGGAATTGAAATCAATTTAAGTTTATAACAATTTAAAGTAAATTGTTAAGTTAATTGATGATATAAAATTGTTAATTTCATTCATAATGTTTAAAGTTGTGATCAATAAATTTTAAAGTTAATTTTAAATTAAAGCAATTTTAAATTATTGTTATTTAATTTAAAATTTTGTTTAAGATAATTATTATTTTAGTTAATAATGTTTTAAGGTTAATTATTATTTTAATTAATAATGAATAAGCTACTTATCATTTTATTTAATGGTGTTTTAAGAAATTAATCTTAGAATTAATGTTGTTTATAAGTTAATTAATTATTTATATAAAAGTATTTAAGTTAATTGATTACTTTATTAACAAGGTTTAGACTAATTAATTACTTTGTTAAATGGCATTTAAGTTGATTAGTTATTTAATAATGATTTTTTATCTTTAATTAAACATTTTATTAATTGTATTTATAGTTAATTAATTATATAATAATGGAGTTCGGTTAATTTAATTAACTTAAGAATATGCTTTGATAATAATAATATTGTTTTATAAAAAGGGTTTTAAAACTCATAAGTTTATTTTATAAAAGAGGTTTTACTTGGTAAAAAGAACCAAGTAAAGGAGTTATATTTTGGAAAGAGATCTTGGATTTTGGAAAGAAAGATTGGGTTTATAAAGCTTTGGCTGGATCAATTATATTAATCAAGTTATGAATCAGATAAATAAGTAGCCCTTCATAATTTTGGATGGTAGGGAATCGTTTCCCTACTTAACACTGAAGGATTAGTTGTTTGGGTTTCATAATAAACTGTGTTTTCAAAGATATATGTTTTGATTCGTTTAAAATGAATTTGAAGTAAGAAATCTTTCTATAATGATTTTGAGAATATAGTTATACTGGGGAGATAGGTACATAAATATTTTTGAGAATAATTTAAGGGATTTAATTAATAGAAGGTTAATTAAATGAGGTTTAGTAGATCCAATGGAATCAAATCTATGATCGATGTTTGTTTATTTGATAGTTAAATAACCAACTATCAAATCTTGGCCAGTTTTTAATTCTGGAAATATCTAGAGGAAACATAGGAATTATAGAGTACAGTTATCTTAGATGATACTACTATACATATAAACTCGTGTTCTTATAGGACAAATAATTAGGAGATCCGTCCACTTAAACGCTTAGGGGGAGATCACCACTCTTATCCTATCTGTTTATTTCCAAAGGACCGGAGTTGAGTTTACCCAAACTATTGAATGTTGGTTCAAAAAGACCGGGATCAGATTAGTATGAATTATCTTAAAACAACTTCGAACCAACTCAAGCGTTTGAATTGGAAAACATCTTGAAGATGATCAAAGACGGAGTTATTTGAAGTGCAAGGGCTACTTGTAATCAATCCTATGGGTGAATCCAAATTGGAAGTAGTAGAAGTAATGCCTTTAGTTTGTTTATATCTGAACAACTTGTATGGACGAATTCTGGCACTGCATTTACTGCCTAGAGGGTAGTGTAAGCATTTCAAGTGGAATTGCTACTCAAAAAGGTAAAACGTAGCCTCAAGCCTTATCAACCGGGAATGACAAGGGAAATATTTCAGGGCTACGTGGTTCGCTATCACTAGGGTATGTCATCACCCTTTTGTGTGTGTGTATCTACACACACACAAATATATATATATATATATATATATATGGATTTGGTTGTGAATGAGAGCTCTTGGGAAAAGGTTGCAAAGCAACCAGGGTGGTAACATATTCGGAACTATCCAGTAAGGGGTAGGGTCGGTCCTGATTTGTAGGGGGACTAGGTGAGGCCCTTGGTACATTTTATCTAGAAATGCACTACGACAGGCGGTACCCTAAATGCCTTGTCATTGTATGGAATTCATTCTCCAATAAGCGTCATACGAACTTAGTTGTGTCCAACTATCCTGGAATGTGAAATGCAAGCATTCTAGCTATATACATAATTTATTTTCAACCATAGACATTATTATAATATCACTGGATTTTCTATAAAAAAATGTTTTAGTTATCGTAAGATAAAAACCCATCTGTGTTTATGTATGGCGTGGTCTTACGAGATATCTTTGATTTTAAAGTGTTTTATAAGATATAACAAATCAATTCCTTGTGATTGTGTTTCTCATGCTGGTTTATCGGACTGGTCCGGGCGATGTTTTCTTATAATACTTGGGTCAGACCAAGCATGTTTCCAGGATTAGCTTGAATACTTGGAGCGCATCAGGAAACGAGCTGGAAGCCCAAGATGTATCTACATATATTTTTTCATTTCCACCACATTGTTTTGTTGTATTTTTCAGCATTTGCAAGAACATGTTGTTTATAACTGTCCAGACCGATTATAGGATAGATTGCTCTAATTGTATGTATAAAACTTTTTCTTGTGTAAAAATAATTTTATATTATAGATTACTCGTTGCGTGGTAAGATTCTATTCTTTCTTTTCCTTTTCTTTTCCCCAACGAATTGTCATTTTGGCACTCGGATGCTCGACTCATGAATACCATAAATGTATTACTATCAACTTTTCGAAGTTTGAAAAGGCGGGTTGTTACATTTTATATTATATATAAAAATACTTTTCGGCATTTAATAACAAAAAAATTAATTTTCACACCCGAACACATACATACATATACATACACACACACATATACATACATACATACATATACATATACATATATATATATGTATATGTATATGTATGTATATATATATGTATGTATATAATTTAATAAATATGAAACTATATATTAAATTAATTAATGGCCAAAAAATTTATTAATTTAAATAAATGGCACGTGTATGCATTTATGCTAGTTCGTAGTATATGAGATATTTCCATGGACCATACTAAGATTAGCATCACCTTGACACTACTATGATTTATAATTATTAACTATAAATCCTAATGTTTAAGAATACACCATGACATATTTATGCCCTTGGTATACGATATTTAGTATAATTCTAATGTTAGCATTGTGAATGCGAACATATTAGAAACTAAAATATAAATTGAAATAAAATAAACTAAATAATGATTAAGGATGTTAATGGGGCAGGTTGGGGTGGGTTTTTTATGCCCCAGACCCGCCCAGGGTTTTTTAAACCCTGCCCCAGACCCGTCTCGTAGACCCGGTGCGGGTCTGAACTTTCGCCCCGTACCCGAAACCTATGTGGGTCAGGGTAGATCCGCCCCGCCCCATGACCCGATGATACTTTGAATATTTGTTCAAAATTATGTTTTAATATAAATGTATTTATTCATTATATTTGTAAGAGGGATTGTTACTAAATGATACAATAAATATAGATATCAATGTGTTTACAATGATAAGTTAAATTATAAAAATGAGGCGCATGATAACGGTTTAGGAAAAACATGTATATATTATTATATAATTATTAGTGATACAACTTAATACTATAAAATAATATAACTTATTGAATGGAACATTAGATTATCCATGTTATAACCACTTATGGATAGAAGGATTAACACATCATCGTGGTAGCAATAAAGGTTTTCATGCGATCGTAGTAGTGCGGGTTGGGTTGGAGCGGGTCGGTCAAACCTCAATCCAACCCTAGACCCGAGGCTCTTTTGGGCGGGTCTGGATCTACCCGCCCCGATGATCCAATGGGACGGATCCAAATGGGTAAAAACATGGACGGATGTACCGGGTTTAGACCTGCACCATTGCATCCCTATAATGATGAGTTTCCCATAGAGCCACTGATGAAAAAATAAAGATAACAAAATGGCAACATCTTCTTCTTCAATTCTCTCTCGTTCTTCCTCCTTTGCTCGCTTAAATAATTATTCTTCAATTTTTTCTTTTGCTTCTCTTACTCGCTCAGATAATGATGGATATCATTCATACACAGATGTAGTCAAAGAATCGTTTCCATATGCTTATTATAAAGTCCATCCACTTCGTCAATAATGGATGAGGGGGGAAAAGATTGGTTCTTTATGCTTCAGACGTGGTGACAAAATCTAAAAATCTAAGGAATGTAGGTTTCCGATTTTCTTTTTCGGTTATGGGATATTTGGCCATAAATGATGTCATGTTCGAAGTTCTGAAATCTTGATAATCCTCCATTTCCGACACCGTTGAAATATAAAGGAGCATGGATATTATTTTTTCTTAGAATTTTTGAAATTAAGAAACATTTTGTTGGATAGTTTATCAGAAAAAAAGGAAGGAAGAATGTACCTATTCAGCAAAATCCTATGGCATTTTGATGCTTTGAGTGCTACTGTTAATTTTGCATCAGATTTATTTATTGAATATGAAATGAAACATATGCTTCAAAGGAATATTAATGATGAAAAGGTGAGGAAGAAAACCATCGTCATGGAAAGTAGCTTGGTTTTAATGCAATTTAATGATAGAGCTCTTGATGTAAATAAATCTGATGCAATGTTCTTTGACTCTGAAGTGAGGAGATATATTCATAAGGGCCAGTCTACGTCAAAAACTTCTGTTGAATTTATTCATAATTAAGAGATTATGGGTGAAAGAATTGGAGATGAGTTTAAACAGGTTATTGAAAAGATATCTAAATGCAAGAAACCTAAGAGTTCTGATGTGATTTTGTATAGTTAATTCGAAATACCATGTTTACAAGAATATAATGAATTGTGCGATGATGATTTATGTGAATATGTTAGAAAATACATTAAACGAAAGGTGTTTTATGAAATTAAGGTCGACGGAAAAAACGATATCTTTAATCTTGAAAGGGACGAAGTTAACTACGCAGGAAATAAATTTAAGGAGAAAGCTATCAAAGACAGAGATTCTGAAGGTATTACTAACAAAATATTAATAATGGCTTATGGCTTGGCTGATGGGACAGTGTGCACGATTGTGGAAGATGATCAAAATCATATTAAGGTTATGGACAGTGATGTTTCAGGTGACTACGGGTTCTCTCGATTGATGACAGTGTAAAAGGAAAGGAAATATCGGATTTAGAGGGATAAGGTATAGTGTGTAAAAATATACACACCGATATGCAAGAGATAAGTACTGTAGCAGATGTATCAGATTATAAATGTTATGATCAGGGCCGGTCCTGAACACTTGGAGGCCTAAGGCAAGGCCAAGGCAATTTGCCTTAAATACATAAAACATAGCAGAAATTTAAATGGAAGTAGGACTCAAACCTTGGCTGCTCCAGTGTAATAACAATCGCAATACCACTGGACTAACTGATCTTTTTGATATTGGAAAATAACCCACCCCATATATAACTATTTTTAAAATTTTGGGGCCCTAGAATATTGGAGGCCCTAGCCACCAAAGCCACCGCCTTGGTGGCCTTGGGTCAGGGCCGGCCCTGGTTATGATTCATCAACATGGGTTTCCGATCAATCGAAGTTGCACATAGTAGTGATATGATGGTGGTCGTCTTAGAAGGTTACATTTTGGCTGCATATCGAAAGATTTCAGGAGTTGAAATAAGATAAAAGGAAAGATGATGGAGTGCAAATGTCGAATAATGGTTACATTTTGATTTCTGAAGTGGCTGAGAAGTTTTTATATAATGTTGAGCATGATTTGGTGCAAGATAATGTAGTTATGCATAGTGATTTTATGCACAGCGATTTGATACATAGGGATTCAGTGTATGGGATTTTAATGAACGGAGTTTTAATGCATACTGCCTTGATGCATTAGGAACTGTTCCCATTACATAATAGTTTGATTTCAATGCACATGAACCTGGAAGTTGTTCCACTGCGTAGTGAAGGATTTAGAGCTCAATTTTTATATAATGAAAGTTGATGGTGTTGAGATGTTCGCATACTTATTCGGTTCTGAAGTGGTTGAGAAATTGTCAGATAAAACTGTGTATGAACCAAGGTTCAAAATTTCGTTTTTCATTCAGTTCATAGATAATTTTTATAATTTCAGTTCCGTTTTGAAACTTTTAAAATTCCGCTTTAATTCCGATTTGCGAATTCCGATATTCTTTTCAAATAAACACCAAATGCACAACATAAAACAATTTTGACATCAAAATTTACTTAATTGAGAATTGAATTATATATAAAATAAACAAAGATAAAAAAAATACATATTATACAAGTAATTTTAGTAACCCAGATTCGTTTCTACAAATATTTTATAAAATATATATCAAAATGTAATTGTTTATATAAATTATTATACACTAATTAACATTAACCTAAAATCCAACTAATATTGACCCAAACCCTAAATACATTGAATATGTGCAATCAACCCAAAACTGAGCCCAAACCAACACATGCGACAAGGAAATATTGCTAAATGTCATGTGTCTTCAATTCTCCTTTTCCCTTCTTCGCTCTCAAATGCTCTTCCCTGGAACGAAGCTTGAGAAAATAGCCTTTCTTATTCGAAACAGGTAAGGAAAAAAGGTTATTGTTTTTGCTTTGAATCTTCTTACCATTCTTGCACAAAAATCTTCCTTTTCACTACTACTTCTCATATTCTGGTCTAAAACCGGAGTTTTGCATAATTTCATTTTGACCAACGCCGAAACTGGACCGAAATGGTCGAAATTCCGACGTGCTAGACGAAATCTTGAACCATGGTATAAGGTGTATAATATAATGCAGTTATAGACAGTGAGTTGGTGTCCAATGAGTTGATACACAGGGATTTAATGCATGGGGTTTCGTTGGATGGAGGTGCAATGCAAAAGGGATCACTACACCATAACATCCATTTCGTAACACTTATTTTTTTCAATTGCCAACAGTTATTTGTATTGTAGATTAATCACAATAATATCTGTTGCTAAGCTAAAAACGTGTCACCAAAAATGCACATTTACACCTTTTCATTGCTAATACATATTTATGTTGGAAAATTTGGTTAAATAGAAATTAACTAAATGTTGTGGGGGCAACAAAGTAAATTAGCATCCTTTGGTCATCTGTACCCTAATTCCTTCCCCCTAATTCCTTCCCAACGCTCAGCCGCTCTATAAAAACAAAAAAACAAAATCACAGCTTCTAAATCGTCATCTCCCAAAAAACCCTAATTTCCTAATTTATGAATGGCACGTACAAATCAAATCCTCCACGTCGATAGGAGGCAAACTCCAAGGAAGAAGCTGGCAAGCCTGCTCGGCCAGGAACAGTTGGGATAGAAATAGAAGATAGGACATTGAGGATGAACCCGAAAATTTACGGTTGCAAAATAGGAAATAGCGATAGATTACATTTTCTGTATCAATCAACGATATATCAAATCCGTACCAAAACAAAGAGAGGAAGGAAGTGAGAAAATGCCTAAAAGCAAGGGGAATTCTAAGATAAGGGAAGCAACAGCATTCCTGGACCGCCCTCTGAACGCTCTAGGCTTCGAGTACGAGCTAATATCACCGAACAAAGTAATAGGCAAGCTTAAAGTCATAGAAACTTGCTGTCACGTACCCACCCATATCCAGTTTGTACTATTACATATCATAGTCATTAGTAAATGATTATTAAATTTCAACGTTTGATGTAAAAAAATTGACTGAATAACCGTTTGGAGTGTTGAATGGAGGAGTATCGGCAATGATGGCTGAGTTAATTGCAAGTTTGGGTGCTTACCTTGCCTCTGGCTTTAAAAGAGTGGCCGGAATTCAGTTACATTTGCAACTGAGCACAATGCTCAGTTACATTTGCAATTGAGCACACTGAGAACTGTGCTCAATTACATTTGCATCTGAGCACTATGCCCACTTGCAAATGCAACTGGATAGATAGTGCTTAGTCCAGTTGCATTTGCAACTGAGCAGTGCTCAGTTTCATTAGTAATTGAACTATTTTTTCATTCATCCCCATAAATATTTAGTTTCTAATGATGATTCTCGTCCAAATTTACATACGCAGGTTCTTGATGTTCTTGTTACTTTGAACAAGGACCTTAAAAATCAGTTTGTGGAAGCATATGTTGGATTTGACACCATTGGCAAGGTATCATACTAGCATATAATTAATATCAATTCATTTGCTACTTTTTGTGTATTGTTTCTATTCAGTTGTTCTCTAGTAAGTAATATATTACTTCCATATTACAGAACTGATGTTGAACTATCATGTTCAGGTCAATTCGCAGCTAATTAGCAATATGTGTACAAATGCTCTCTCTGTAGGAAAGGTATGTGTAAGGGTATCATATATATTTTTAATTATCATTGCATGAAAATCTTATGTCAATAACTAACATCAATTATCACGGTAATAAAAGATAGGCTGATGTTTGTAGGAGATTCAAAAAAAGTATCAAATAAACTAAATTGTAGGTGATTCAAAAAAAGTATCCAACAATGTGGCTCTACATCATAAATATTATATATCCTTCCCACTGGACACATAAATCACATTTTTATTTTTATGTTTCTACAATTAGCATCGAAACACATTCACGTATACTTTTAAAAATATTATGAATGTTTAGTAGTTAGTAACCAATAATATTATTTATTATATTAACATTCACCGTGCAAATATTCACAAATAAAATGTTAATAGCAAAAATATTAGTTGTGTCGTAAAACATAATTTGAAAAAACCATAACTATATCAAAAATACTTTCGTAAAAAACATGGTTGTGGTTATTGACATTTGGTTCGAAGATTGGAAAAAGAAGATAAAGCAACTGCTACAAGAATATTTATTATGTGTTAATTCATCGTATATGCTTATATAAACTTAGTTAGAAGTTTTACATATATTGTATTGAAATCATTATTTCAATAATCGATATTTAAGTTTCGAAATTTAATGTGTAAAATTTATTCTTGACATGTAGAACTTGTCATTTGTATAAATATTTTACCTTTCATATGCAGTGCCTATATCATTATAGTATTTATTTTACTTATTATGTGTAAGGGCATCTCCAATGGCTTCAGGGCTGAATATTCAGCCCGCTGAATATTCAGCCTTGAAGCTGGGGTGGGCTCCCAGTGGCCAGGCGCCCATTTAATGGGCGCCTGATTTCCAAGCACCCATTAAATGGGTGCCCAAGCCAGGCTCCCATTAAATGGGAGCCTGGCACCCCCTACAATTGGGGGGCTTGGGCGCCCATTTAATGGGCGCCAGAAGCCTAGCGCCCATTAAATGGGCACCAGGGCTTGGACGCCCATTAAATGGGCGCCCAAGTCCAGTTCAGGATCCTGAATTGGATCCTGAACTTTCGGCTGAATATTCAGTTTGAATTGGACGATTGGAGGTGTTTTTTTTTGGGATTCAAGATGCAAACGCACCACTGGAGATGCCCTAAAGTGTTGTCATTTACATTAATCATTTATCTTGTCACATATACTTGGTTTTCCTTTACCACAAGAACATGTGCAATTGAATTTCGCATATACAATTAAACTATTTATATGCTTAGCAGATTACGACGTTTTGGAACAAAAGTCTTGAACAAATTTGACCGCTATTTGCTTCTAAATGCATGTAATACAATTAATCATATCATGTATTATTAGTGGATGGTTGAATTACTGCTATTGTTGGTTTTACCGGTTGTTACAACCTTTTTAACACTAAAATAATAAATTTGTTTTGAGAGGGATTCATCACTCCTATCCCTTTGTAGCCCCATTGTACTGGTCATTGTATATAGGAAATTAGTGGCGGATTTGGTTTGATTCTCTCTCCATCATACTAGTGTAGAAGGGTCACAGGTAGGTTAAAATAATGTAGAAAGTCTTTTAATTACGAAATTTGATTGGAAACCTTCTAGAGTTGGATTTCTATTGGTTTTGCTCTTGTCATATTTGGGAATAGGTTTGCATTTTAATTGACAGCTCTTGATTTCTAACATACAAGAACTCTGCTATAGAGCCTGAAAAGAGGGTCAGGGAACTCAAATAATTGACATGGTTATTGGATTCAAATCCTTGAATTCAGAGAGGTCATCAAATTTAATGTGTCGTAAACCAAATTGCAAAGTATGTTACAATTTACACTGTTAATTAAGCATTTAATTGACTTCTATCCTCTCTTACTTTTCTATAGGTCTACTTAAATCATCTTCGAGTGGGTGAGTGTTCAGTATTCATCTTTCCAGCGATTTATTTGGTTGCTTACTTGTTTGGGGTCGTATGCCACATGAAAAGTGGAAACTCCAATACCAGGTTGCTATTAATTAGAACCAAGCATGACTATATTTGAATTTATTTTAGTTCATACAACTATAGGTAAAGTGGTCTAAAGTACGACTATAGTTGAATTTATTTTAGTTAATACTATTATAGGTAAAGAGGCTAGAAGCTAGCATCATTTGAGAAATACAATTTACATCTGTGGATTGAATTTGAGGATTTTTATTTTACATCCCTATTATTAAAATTAATAGGGCAATAAGATATGAACAATTTCAGTACTATAAATTCGGACCCTACAATGTTAAATAAATCTATTGCTAAAGCGAAGAATAAATATTCTACAGTGTGCATATTGGAAAAGAAATAAGGAATACATGAAGAAATGTTAAATCATAGATAGCTTCTACTATAGAACAGAATAAACAAATCAGCAGTACAGTGATAAAATATAAAATCATACTGGAAAAAATTATTGGATCCCACTTTTTGGCAAAGAAAAAGTCGATAGCCACAACGACCAAGAAGGAAAATAGACCGAATTTGATTAAAACTTCAATATCATTTTCAACATTTTCAAAAAGAACAGAATTATAATTTTCACAGAGAACAGGAGGCCTTTGACCAGTGGTATCATCGAACAAAAGCAGGGCTGGAGTGAGAAAGTAATACTTTCAAGGTCCTTTATTATAATGTATAAAAAATGGACCGTTATTAAAGGGAGAAATAAAAAGGATAAAATAAGAGAATTTTAGAAGGAAAAAGATTATAAAATTTGTTGGGAGAAAATTATAAATTTGTAGTGGGTTATTATTATATAAAAAGGGCCAAACTACCCTTGATTTTTTTTCAATCATGAAAGCTGTTCATTTTACTTCAAATTCCTTATTATCTCCTCTCTCTGATTCCCTAACCGGCAACCGAGAGTTAAAAAAATAATCGTAGTGATCATCTTGGATATTGATTGAATCATGCTTAATCTATTCATGTACAAAAATTGGTTGCATAACTTGCTAAATATGTAATATTTCTTAATTGATTATAACTTGCTTTGCCTTTTATATTTTATAACTGTAATCACCTTAATGTTTAGCCCTTTTCTATAAATCATTAAAATATGCTTAAATTATATGATATAAGTTTTACGGTCACCTTGTTTTCTCCTTTACACAATATTGTTAAAGTTTAGAAAAGCTAAAATTTGTTATAGGTGGATGTATACCTCTTACCTCAAGCTGCATTTCCAACTGGAGGGCTATACTTCAAAAATGAAACATGGGTTAGAGAAACAAAGGGCAAACATGTAATAATCAACAACAGCGATATCAATGGATTTGAGAAGAAAATCAAACGATTTAGTTGGTAGATGAGCATAGTGATGAGTCGCCTCTAGGAAAAATATAAGCTTATTTCATCGCTAAAACACGAATGCATATAGCGCCTTCTTGGTACAAATTGCTATTTCGGAGCACTCTTTAAAAATCAGTCGCTCCATGTCCTTCAAAAATCAAATTCGAGTAATTATTCGATTGTTCTCTTCAGTATGATTTCAAACTTTCTGGTTTGGATTGAATTTGCTTTTTACTCGACTTTGATTCGATTTAGGATATGGTTTGTGATTTGTTCTAAGTAAGCTCTCTGATTTTTGGCTCAAACTCGAATAATATGCCGATGATGAAAATGGGTTCAATTTATTGGAATTTGATTTCTATAATTTTGTATATATTCTCGAATTGAAATTTTCAAATTAACTTCTAGTTTTAACTGTGATCGTGGATCTTATGATAAATGATTCTGACTTGATCTATTGTTCGAATATGTTGCTAAATATTCGTACATATTATTTTGACTCTTGATTTGGATACTGATTTTGGGGTTCCCGAATTTTCTTGTTCATTTTGAAATAACACACAACTGCCTGTAACCTGATACTTCTCTATGCTTAAGCCTTTGCTTGTGTATCATTGCACCATGTATAAATCCCTTGAATCTTAACTAGCACCTGATTACCTTGTATATACGATTGTTGTTTGCCCTGTTGCTATGTCCGTAAGCATTTTCTCAAGTCTGGTTATTTTGCATTGTTGTTTTCCTGGTCTGGTTGCAGTCCTTTTGTGGTACCTTTATGGTTTAAAATGTTGCTATGTCCGTAAGCATTTTCTCAAGTCTGGTACCTTTTGTAATACTTTTGTTTGCCCTGTTGCTATGTCCGTAAGCATTTTCAAAGAATTTTTAAAATGTTGAAATCAATGCTCTTCTCTTTGTCGCTGGAAAATAATTTCGGTGATGGCGGCCGCATCATCGACATTCATTTTCAAGTTTCGAAGTGGAGATACTATTCTGTAGCTTTGCTACGGTTTTGTTTTGAAAAATATTTTGATTTGAATTTCTTCGATATAATTTGATTTATATATATATAGGTATCTTATTTTAAAATTTAATTTGATTTGATATAAATATATTATATATATATCTCTTAATTGTTTAAAGTTAATCGGAAATCTAATTCTTAAATTTGGTTAAAGGATAATTTTAATTATAAATAAAACCAAAATTTGGAATAAATATTTAAACTTGAATAATTGAATTGGAAAAATTTTATTTGTATATTGTTCAACTGCATTTCAAAATAACTTACCTAAATTATTCAGAAGTTAAAATGTAATTGGATAATATACAATATAAAATAATTTTATAAATAAAATTTGAGTGTTTATAATAAATGTTACGCACTTAGATTTTTATTATAAAAAATGCTAATAAAGATGATAGAATAATAAGTTAATTGAATGAGATAAATAAAGTAAATTTTGTTCTAAAAGAATTAACAAAATTGAATTGAATCAGCTTAATGAAATACCTTGAATTAAGATCAATTATTGAATATTAATTGATTTAAAATGAAATTTATATGATTAGAATTAACAGTTGAACTAACAAATTTAAATCGAATGACTATTTATTGATTTAATATAAATGGATTTAACCAAATAAAAAAAAATTAATTTAAATTGAAATTTATATGGTTTAAATTAATTTATATGGTTTAAATATATGTAATAAGATATATTAAGTGAAATAAACTTAATAATAATTTGGAATAAAAGAACTAAATATGTTGAATAAACTATGAGTACAATAATTGATTATACAAATTGATGATTTAGAAATTGTTAATTGAGGATGACTAGATAGTAAGATAATGAATTTAGAAATAGATAGATTGATTTAACTTAAGTAAAACCAAGTGGATTAAACCAAATTGTTAAATATTAATTAGTTTAATTTGAAATTATATGGTTTAAATTAATTGTTTTATCTTGTCTTTTAATTTATTTTCTTCTTGTTGTTTCTATTCTCCTACCTCCTTCCTTTTCGGGGACGAAAAATTTTGAGTGGGGGAGAGTGTAACGACCCATAAATTTTAACTGTTTTAATAACGTAATTAGTTGAAATTTTGTGAAATTTTAAACGATAAAATTTTGAAATAAAAATTTGATATTTGGAACGCGTCTAAATAATCATAGCAAATGGTAAATTTTCATCCAAAAATATGAAAGTTTATTTTCATGCGTAAATTTATTCAATTTAAATCAGTTAGGAATTAATGAAAATAAAATGTTTTCGAAACTTGAATATTTTTACATAGAAAAATTCTAAATCATCTTCTGTGCAAGACGTCATTTTTTGTTTTTCCAAATTCGGACTTCTTTAGCTCCGTCGATCTTATTTTTTTGCGTTTTTGCTGCATTTTCCGCTAGTAGAAAATTTTGAATTTTTATAATTCAGTTTTACCACTGATATCTGTATACCGTTTTGACCGTCTCGTTGTGCTGATCTCCGCAGTATATTCGTTCGTGAGTTTCGAAGTCCCGTGAATGGCGAAATCTAAGGAACGGCTAGCCGTATTGGTACCGGTTTGGTGAATGTTGGGTTTTATGACTTTTTATTTATCAACCGTACAATAACAATAGTTGTTTGCATTTATATCTCCTAAAATTCGCGTGCTTGACCTTTTATTTTTTTCACTAGTTCCAATGTTTTATAGATGGTTCAGTTTACAATTTTTTGATTTTACTGTGCCTTTACAATTCCAAGTTTATTTGCTTCATCCCATACCTCTTTTCTCTCCTTTTCCATGCACAGCCTCTCAAACCAAATCTCATCCACCGATGATCTTGCTCGCCTTCTTTTCTCCACGTGAAGCCATCACCGAGGCCACTGACCGCTCTCCGCCCTTCTTCCTCCACTTGGTTACCTTCTACCACCTAAGTCCTTGCCTCTACCCTCTTTTCTCCACTGTTTTCCCTAGTTACCCTCCTTCACAGTCTTCTATTCGAGCCTTTACTGTAAATTGTTCCATGACATCCTTCATTTTAGGTATGTATAGTATATATGTTTATATGTATATTATATTTTATTTTAAAAAAAAAAAGACAGTAGTAGTAAATATATTCTACAGTTATGTACCTTTATAGTAAACTGTTTAGTTGGGAAGCTGTAGCATATAGGAGTAGCTTACGCATATAGTTTATAGAGTATATATACTTATAAAATAGCTTCGTGTATAATATTGTTATGTGCATATGTTGTTTATGTATATATGTTATACACGTAGGATTATATGAAGAAAATAGAATCTATATACAAATTTACATAAGTCATATATAAGCTAGTTGTTCCTATATAAGCTACAAAAGAAATGTCATTGAATTGTATACGATATGCAAGTCTTGTAGATTTGATAGGTGGGTTAGATGCTATATTTATGGTATAATAATTTATATACGAAAGTGGCTGTGAGTTATATATATCTGTTGAGTGTATATAGGTTATTGTATGTTAGGTATACGTTAGTATATATGAAAGTTTTGTAAGCTCTTAGTTATTCTTTTAACTGACTATATTTTTCATTTTGTTCTTGCATTTGGGAAAACACGTATTACATAATTTGAGTTCGATATAAATCGAGATATATATATTTCTTATGTATTATTTAAAACTTTGATAACCAATGTTTACAGCATATATATTCTGACAGATGATTATATAAGTTTTATGAAACTTGTTATATGCATTTGTTTATATAATAAATCAGTGGCGTAGGTGTATATTTTTAAGTTGTGTGTTAATTTATATAATTATTTGAAGTATGCTGTTAATAGATTTCAAATATGTCAGTTTATATATTTGTAAGTATATATATAGATGTATTAACTTAGTTGCATCTGCTATGTCTATATATAGATGTAGAGTAAAGATTTTTCAGAGTAGGTATCTTGGCTTCTTGATTTCACATGTTATTTATAGGTATGGTCTATATATATTTCATATGTCTTTAAATATCTGTGTCTATATATAATGTGAGTAATATATAGTTATAATATATATATTGTTTTGGTTTTGTAAGTTACTAGTCCGCATATGCTGCTAATTTTATTTAAAATTATATAAAGTGTGTTGGGTTTCTAAAAGAATAAGTTGATAATGGTTGATGCATGAGTTGCTGCTTATATACGTGATTCATGTATGGATTTTGCTAATTGTAGATACTGTGATTTTGCTACTCTATATATTCCAGATTTAATATAAAAGAATTTTAAGTTTAAAGTATGTATAATGATACGCTGGTATATGTTTTGTCACGAACCAAAGTTTTCGACTTTCGAAAATTCGACATCGATACTCACTTTATCGACTGCCGAGAAATCGATTGCCGGAAACTCCAATAGTGAGGGTTTTTAAGAAAAAGAAATAGAAGGAAAGATAGAAGAAAAAGAGAAGAAGAAGAAAACAGAAGAAGAAAGAAGCGAAGAAGAGAAGAACAACAGAACAACATCAGAAACAGAAAACAATATCAGAATCTTACACATCGCAGCGGAACAATATATAATAGATAAATGAATAATCTTTAAAATAAAGAACTATATCATTTTATACATACATCAATCATCAGAGTCAATATACAACAATGGACAGTTATATAAACTTGTCCTCATACAGAATACACATCGGAACAATACAAAAATATAGGTGATACGTTTCGCCATCCAGCTTGCTTCCAAAGCTCCAGAATATCCAGAATATCCTGATAACATAACTCTTGGCTGCCCGTGTGGAAATTGGTGGGCACCCAGAGTTTAGAAGGGAAACAATAAACTCCAAGTCAGTCATGGTGACTGGTGTGAGATCGTAAAACAGTTTATTCTTTAAAACAACAAGAAGATTTAAAGTCAATTCGCAATGCTTTTGGAAAATGAAACTACCATAAGACCTCCCACCACACACACAATGCAAACGCAGACTTGGAGGAGATTTCTTCTTATGTTAGTCAAAGATGCTTACTACGCAAAATCAAATCATTTTGGATATTATTATTAGTGCATAGTGGAAAACATTTCGAAAGTATAATATAAATCTTAGCCAGCATAGGTACCATTATATTATGCCTGCTATAGCTGCCATATTAGATGGCAGGTTCTACAACTAAAACCGTACACGTCGCGTATTGTTTCTTTGGATTTCCAACAAATGGTCAGGCTAAGGAACTTCCTATGCCACGATGGGTACGTCCCTGGAATAGACGACCCGAGAACCTAACCGGATCTCTGCCAACACAAGGCCGGGTTACCTCTGCAAAAATAGGTAACTACTGACACGCGTATGCCATCCCCCGATCGTCACTGATCTTCCCGAGGATCCTCGATTCGCAACAAACCACATAATAATAATAATGCAGTAACCACAGAGGTTAAGTATCTGGGCTCCATACCATGATACCACCTTTATCCAGAAGGAATGACATACACTAAGGGGCGCTACTCCCTAGAACCTTGCTGCATCCTTCCTGTTTCGACCATTTCCGGGGTGTGAGGCTCGACGAAGTCTCATCCACAAAGCTACGCTTTCTACAAAGCCATGCTTCGGGTCAAACAAAATGATCAACCTATGATCACAAAGATATAAGATCAAACAAATGATCATATCACAAATGATCAAACACTGATCATTTCACAGCAACACTTAGTATGCCACGTTACCAAATTGGGAGTATATCGCTGATAAATTTCAACTACATAACCTCTGAGCTCGTACGTCTCAGAGAAGGGTGTTAAGCTAAGAGAATAAATTCTCCGCCACCAACAGAAATGTATTTGAAAGGAATCAGCTTTATATCTCAAATTGTAACGTCAGACACACAATCCATACAAGTCTGTTCCGGGATCGAACAGAACCGAAGGCACTTCTCACGAAACCCTTGCATATCCGGATAATTTTCTAATCACGTCCGGACTTCCCGTCACTAAGGGTGATAAAACCTCTAAATCGGAGATCAGCCGATGTAGAGTAACTCGACGGTAATCCTTCCGTTTTCAAAAATATCCGGTCTTCAACACCGGTCTTCGAATGCAATTCATAACGACGTATCACATATTCGGAATGGGTTATACGACCCCATGGTCCTTTCCCGGCTAACCCGAATAGTGAGCGATTATTCAAAAATAAGTGTGGCATTCAAATTCATCCAATTCACAACAAATACCGTTCAAGGTAATTATTGATAGTCGGTTATTTAACTATCAATAAAGATGCGCAACATCATCAGATTCCAAATAATTTTCCAAATTATTTTATCTTCCAAAATATCTTTTACTAGATATAAAATTTCCACACTTAACCATTTGAAAACAATTTCAAATCAACTTCCACATTTCAATTTATCTTTGAAGATAAAATCTCAAAACAGTTCATTTCATATTGGAAAAGTAATTCCATACTTATTTAATAATAAGTATTTCACAAATCTTTTATTTTCAACACTTGGAAAATATTCAATATACTTAAACCAAATTAAGTATATATTCATTCTTTAAGGAAAACATTTACTATATCAACATCTATTTGAGTCAAAACGAATGTTACGTAAAACATCGTTACGACGACTCGAAATCACTAGTATAGGGATTCGGATTCTAAGATAGGTATATATAAATCCCAATACTACATAAAACATTTTCTTTCGAAAATCGTTTACTATAACAACAGTGTTATAGTCCATCATTTCCTTATTCCTCGAAAACGTCTATTTCAACAATGAATGTTGAAATCTATGGTTTCGATATTTAACACATTTCAAAACATCTTTTAAAACAATTAACTTCATTTTATAATATCGCTTTCCCAAAACCATATCCATTTTACTTAAAAATATGTTCACTGTCCAAAATCGTGAATATACTTCACTAACCACATTTCAATCTTTTCTACACATTTATTTCAAGAATTATCCACTATCCAAAATCGTGGATAAAATTTCCTTAATAACTTTCTATATTCAATTCATCAAATTTGATTGATTTTCGAATTTATAAAACAACGTTTATAAATTCCATTTTCTATTTTCTATAACAACTTCGGTTTATAAATCTCATTTTATTAACTTCTAAAATTCACTTATAAAAATAAGTGATTTCGGATTTATAAACAACGTTTATAAATCGCATTTGTACTTTATAACGATTTCAACTTTTAAAAAGAATCATTTATGAACAAATTCGATCAATATTCCATTTAAAGGCAAAAATCCAATTTATAAGTAAATTACTTATAAATCCTTTATTCTACAACTTCATTCATTTTTAACTTCACAATATAAATCTATTAATTTCATTCACTTATGAAATCCATTTATACTTCTTTTTAACACTTATAAAAATTCGTTTTATAAGTCCAATATTTTAATTTATAAAATATCAATTTTATAAATCTTTTTATACAAATCGTTTATAGTTATTCAAAAATCCCAACTTAAACCATTTTATAAATAAATCAACTATTTATTTCAAACATCACACTTTGGTTAAATTTCACCAAAAATCTTAACTTTTATAACTTTAAAATTTTAGACGCTTATTTATTTGAAATAAATCAATTCAAAAATTCAATAAAACGTCTATTTTCAAAAATCACTTTAAAAATCCTTTTAAAGTAAAAGTCGTTATTTTTAAACTTCAAAACTGAATCCGATGATGCAACGCACCAATTAGTCAATCACAACAACAAACATCATATATCAATATGATAACAGAATATACATCAATATCTGTAAATAAATAAATACTGGTGAGGAATCCAGTTGGATCCCTCCAACCTGTTTCCCTGCATCCACAGACGTTAGCACAATACCAATTCCACTTCGAGGTGGAATATCGCGGTATATGGGTTTTATAAAAATCATCCGCTTACTAACGGCGCAATAGGGTCTCATCCGCTATACGAGGCGGGAAATCATCAATCCAATATATACATATGCCAATATGTATATATTGCTATATATATAATAGATATATCCTACTATATCTAATATCACATCCAAATAGCAATCAATCAAATCAATAACTGCAAATTCAAATTTAATTTGAGTGAGAAAAATCTCACCTTAGCTTTTAATTTTCCATCCATTTCCATTTTGACTCGATTTCTTGATTTATACCTTGTATAAATATTTACACAGTTTATCAATATTCGAATTAAATCGAACTTTTAAATTATCGTTCTATTTATTTACTTAGCCAAAATTTTATAACTGTAAACTTCCATTTATATAAACTGTAAACATTTATTTTTCTGAAATAAATCTTTTGTTTTAACCTTGAATATTCTGCAGTGAATAAAAGTTTAACTTTCTATTTTACTGTATAAATTCAAATAGGCATATTATTATTTTGAAATCACATATATTTTAAGATTACCTTACTGTAATATTTTCTTTTCCTTTTGAAACTCATGTATACTTATAAAATAAAATCTATGTGCATTTTAAAATAAATCTATACAGATTCCAAAATCAGTTTTATGTATATACATATATACATTACTTATCAACTTAAACAAACAACGTGTTAATACCTTACTGCTTTTATCAAATTCTAATAGAAAGAAGAAAACTACCTCACTGGAATAACTCAGGCCATCACCACGCTCGACTCGAGATCGATGCCACCAACACGAACGCGAATTCGCCCAAATCGAGAACAAATGCGCTGCTTTCCTCGATCGATGAGCCACCGTGACCAGACAGCGCCACCGTCACCTGCGCGCCCCCCTACGCGTGCCCCCTCCTGCTATCGCGACCCCACCATCTGACTGCCGTCGCTCGACGAACTGTTGCATCGACGCACTCCAAGTCGTCTCGTGCATCCTCCTTCCACCGAGTTCCCATGGCCAGACGAATTTCTCGCGAATTCGTTTCCCCCCCTGATCGAACGTATTCGATCGAAGCAGAGAAGCTCCTGAAGCTTTCCATTGAATCGAACCCAGCTTCGACCTGTCGTCACCCATACGCGACAATTTCTCGCGAACCCCACTGTCGAGTCGATGCTCAACGAACTGCCGTCGTGCCTACGAATTCAAGAACTGCCTCGACCCCCACGAATCGCCTGAACGCCTCCACGATTGAATTCGAGTTTGATTTATTTAAAATAGAAGAAGTAGCCATTTATGTTTTTAAACGAAAGAAAGTTTCGTTTGACTTCAAAGAGAGGGGGAAAAGAGCTTCGTGTATTTGCAGAAGGGAGAGTTGTGGGTTTGACAGAGAGATTCGTGGGTGGTATGGGTTAGGGTATGGTATTTATTTTTATTTAAAAAATAATAATTTTCAAATATCCCATACCGCATAACTAAAAATCTCGAACCCCAATTCCAGCGTGCTGCCAGGCGTCCCTAATGTTTATCCCCTATTCCGAATGCGTTGGAAAATGTTTCGAGTTCAAATTCGATCGTATGGAGAAGATAGCATTTTAAATCAAGCAAATTTCAATTTAAATTTCGGTACGTTTGCTTGTCGTACGATCACACGACAACTTCAAATATTACGAAATTTGAAATCCGATAATAATACAATATTCCGGATCAAATGGAACTGGTTTCGTCGAATTCCGAGACCGTGCCTCGGACGGCTATTTTAAAATATCGATTCGAACAATATAATTTCAAACTGAACAATTCGCTCCCAAATTCGATTCTGAAGCTTCTGTTATCTTCAGTATTATCAATACGAATTTTAAGAGCTTTTGAAATATTTTCCTTCAGCTTAAAATTGAAGTTTCAAATGTTTATTCAGCATTCACTAGATTAAATTTTAAAGTTTAATCGCCAAATTCCAAGTTATATTCGGGATACAAATTAGATCATCGTTCAAATATTTAAAATTAATTAAATATTTTCAATTTAATTTGTTAAAAATTCTGGGTCGTTACAGACTTCCCTCCTTAAAAGAATTTCGTCCCGAAATTACAAGTCAGGTAAAATGGTCCTTAACTTGTCTACTAATTTTCACAATCCAATAGTTTTATCAAATTATCAAAACAAATCTTTCTACTAAAGATTCGTTATCATTTCAACTTTCTAAACATTTTCATAATTTTCAAACATCATTGTTTTCCTTAACAATTCAAATTTAAATTCAAATTCAAATTTAAACTTTCAAAATTTTCTCAAAAATTTTCTAACGCCCTAAATTTTCGAAAAATTTCGCTAGCGTCTCCTTTGCGCGGCTAATACGGCACGACTACAAAATGTCCCTACGGACTCTCAGATTTCAAAAAGAAAAAGAAAAAGCCAAGCGGCTAGACAAGAAATCATCAAATTTCATATTGAAAATTAAATACTTACCTTTTGTCGAGCAATTCAAATTATCTTTGAAGTCAAATCCAATTCCTTTATAACACCTGTATATCCTACTAGCCATAATATCTAGTTACATATTCAAACCATTTTGCAAATTCCATTACAAATTTTTTTTGATACTTACTTCTTATACATTTTTACTTCACTGTTGACGTTATATATCTATTTTCATTCAATTTTACATTTCAATTTATTTGAATTCAATTCACAATTCCAATCTTATTTGGATTCTATTTAACTTCTGAATATTGAATTTTATCAGTTATCTTTCATTCACAACTGCATCATTTTAAATTAGTTTCATTTACTAATTCATTACAAATTGTAATTCACTTATTCAAATTTGTTTTCAACATTCAGTTTCAATTCCAGTTTTATTCTTTCGTTCATTCCCAAAATTTATTTTCAATTTGCCATTTTGGTTTATAACCACTCATATTAAACTGGATTTCAAATTCCATATGAATTTTAATTCGTCTTTCATTTGTAGTTATTCAATCCAATTCAATGCTTACAAAATTCGAAATGAATTTCAACTTTCAATTTCACTTCATTCAAATTTGTTCACTTATACTTACTTTTATTTTAACTCTATCTTTTTAAGTTAAATTTATTCTATCAAAATTCAATTTGTATAAGTTATCAACTTAATAATATTTCATAAATATCTTTATATAGTATTCCAGAGTTTACCAACATTTCAAAAACCATTTTTGAAAACAGTTCAAATTATCCTTTGAATTTTCTAAAACAAAATCCAAATTTTCAAAACAACTTCCATTTAAAACAATTTGGCAGCAATTCCTCTTTTGGAAACCCGAAAATGGACATCAATAATGCTGCAGTCATTACCGAAGTTATTTTCCAGCGACCGAAAAGAGTTTAGAGCTTTTATCTTTCCAAAATACTTTTCAAAACCTTTGAAATCCATTTTCAAACCAAAAAGGAATTAAACTTTCCAATCCTCAAAATTTTCAAATTCTTTTCAAAACATTTCCAAAAACTTCTCTGGAATTCTACTTCCAATTATAAGTCACATTTATAATTTACATTCTTAAATTTCATTTGTATGTGAATTTATTTCTTAACTTTGGAGTTATGATTTCAATTTCTCATTTAATTCCAATGATAATAATTTAATATTATTACTTCCTAACAACCTAACATCCAAATACTATGATAATTCATAGAAAATTATTTCTTTTATATACAAAAATAGTTTTGGATAAAATTATTTCATTTACCCAATTTAAAAACAATACTGTGCCGAATTGTTCTATACAAGTGTTTAGAGATCCCTATCGATAGAGTTGTACGGACAATACCGACCAGAATCCATATATCACTCAACAAACCAATCATCACAATATAAAACAATTTTATATTCACTAACAAATACGCACTCGTATCTATTATTACACTCAACTCATTCTAGAGTACTACTGACTCTATCTCTAATGAGTAACACCCAACAGAGCAGGGTTGTCGCTTAACCATATGCTCTGATACCACGCTGTCACATACCGAAGTAAGCGGTCACAACCGGTAGGCTTTTCAACCATCCCAGCCCCACCGTGGCTGACAGTGATATCCCAAACTTGCTTTTACGGCCAGCCTCTCGACTGTCACGGCCTCTGCCTAACCAACTCATCCCTCTCAGGGACATGTAGGGGTAAGAGTCTCCCGTTCGCCACCAAACCACGAAGCGAGAATCCCCTATCATGCTGTAATATAGCAAGACTGGTGTGAGATCGTAAAACAGTTTAATCTTTAAAACAACAAGAAGATTTAAAGTCAATTCGCAATGCTTTTGGAAAATGAAACTACCATAAGACCTCCCACCACACACACAATGCAAACGCAGACTTGGAGGAGATTTCTTCTTATGTTAGTCAAAGATGCTTACTACGCAAAATCAAATCATTTTGGATATTATTATTAGTGCATAGTGGAAAACATTTCGAAAGTATAATATAAATCTTAGCCATCATAGGTACCATTATATTATGCCTGCTATAGCTGCCATATTAGATGGCAGGTTCTACAACTAAAACCGTACACGTCGCGTATTGTTTCTTTGGATTTCCAACAAATGGTCAGGCTAAGGAACTTCCTATGCCACGATGGGTACGTCCCTGGAATAGACGACCCGAGAACCTAACCGGATCTCTGCCAACACAAGGCCGGGTTACCTCTGCAAAAATAGGTAACTACTGACACGCGTATGCCATCCCCCGATCGTCACTGATCTTCCCGAGGATCCCCGATTCGCAACAAACCACATAATAATAATAATGCAGTAACCACAGAGGTTAAGTATCTGGGCTCCATACCATGATACCACCTTTATCCAGAAGGAATGACATACACTAAGGGGCGCTACTCCCTAGAACCTTGCTGCATCCTTCCTGTTTCGACCGTTTCCGGGGTGTGAGGCTCGACGAAGTCTCGTCCACAAAGCTACGCTTTCTACAAAGCCATGCTTCGGGTCAAACAAAATGATCAACCTATGATCACAAAGATATAAGATCAAACAAATGATCATATCACAAATGATCAAACACTGATCATTTCACAGCAACACTTAGTATGCCACGTTACCAAATTGGGAGTATATCGCTGATAAATTTCAACTACATAACCTCTGAGCTCGTACGTCTCAGAGAAGGGTGTTAAGCTAAGAGAATAAATTCTCCGCCACCAACAGAAATGTATTTGAAAGGAATCAGCTTTGTATCTCAAATTGTAACGTCAGACACACAATCCATACAAGTCTGTTCCGGGATCGAACAGAACCGAAGGCACTTCTCACGAAGCCCTTGCATATCCGGATAATTTTCTAATCACGTCCGGACTTCCCGTCACTAAGGGTGATAAAACCTCTAAATCGGAGATCAGCCGATGTAGAGTAACTCGACGGTAATCCTTCCGTTTTCAAAAATATCCGGTCTTCAACACCGGTCTTCGAATGCAATTCATAACGACGTATCACATATTCGGAATAGGTTATACGACCCCATGGTCCTTTCCCGGCTAACCCGAATAGTGAGCGATTATTCAAAAATAAGTGTGGCATTCAAATTCATCCAATTCACAACAAATACCGTTCAAGGTAATTATTGATAGTCGGTTATTTAACTATCAATAAAGATGCGCAACATCATCAGATTCCAAATAATTTTCCAAATAATTTTATCTTCCAAAATATCTTTTACTAGATATAAAATTTCCACACTTAACCATTTGAAAACAATTTCAAATCAACTTCCACATTTCAATTTATCTTTGAAGATAAAATCTCAAAACAGTTCATTTCATATTGGAAAAGTAATTCCATACTTATTTAATAATAAGTATTTCACAAATCTTTTATTTTCAACACTTGGAAAATATTCAATATACTTAAACCAAATTAAGTATATATTCATTCTTTAAGGAAAACATTTACTATATCAACATCTATTTGAGTCAAAACGAATGTTACGTAAAACATCGTTACGACGACTCGAAATCACTAGTATAGGGATTCAGATTCTAAGATAGGTATATATAAATCCCAATACTACATAAAACATTTTCTTTCGAAAATCGTTTACTATAACAACAGTGTTATAGTCCATCATTTCCTTATTCCTCGAAAACGTCTATTTCAACAATGAATGTTGAAATCTATGGTTTCGATATTTAACACATTTCAAAACATCTTTTAAAACAATTAACTTCATTTTATAATATCGCTTTCCCAAAACCATATCCATTTTACTTAAAAATATGTTCACTGTCCAAAATCGTGAATATACTTCACTAACCACATTTCAATCTTTTCTACACATTTATTTCAAGAATTATCCACTATCCAAAATCGTGGATAAAATTTCCTTAATAACTTTCTATATTCAATTCATCAAATTTGATTGATTTTCGAATTTATAAAACAACGTTTATAAATTCCATTTTCTATTTTCTATAACAACTTCGGTTTATAAATCTCATTTTATTAACTTCTAAAATTCACTTATAAAAATAAGTGATTTCGGATTTATAAACAACGTTTATAAATCGCATTTGTACTTTATAACGATTTCAACTTTTAAAAAGAATCATTTATGAACAAATTCGATCAATATTCCATTTAAAGGCAAAAATCCAATTTATAAGTAAATTACTTATAAATCCTTTATTCTACAACTTCATTCATTTTTAACTTCACAATATAAATCTATTAATTTCATTCACTTATGAAATCCATTTATACTTCTTTTTAACACTTATAAAAATTCGTTTTATAAGTCCAATATTTTAATTTATAAAATATCAATTTTATAAATCTTTTTATACAAATCGTTTATAGTTATTCAAAAATCCCAACTTAAACCATTTTATAAATAAATCAACTATTTATTTCAAACATCACACTTTGGTTAAATTTCACCAAAAATCTTAACTTTTATAACTTTAAAATTTTAGACGCTTATTTATTTGAAATAAATCAATTCAAAAATTCAATAAAACGTCTATTTTCAAAAATCACTTTAAAAATCCTTTTAAAGTAAAAGTCGTTATTTTTAAACTTCAAAACTGAATCCGATGATGCAACGCACCAATTAGTCAATCACAACAACAAACATCATATATCAATATGATAACAGAATATACATCAATATCTGTAAATAAATAAATACTGGTGAGGAATCCAGTTGGATCCCTCCAACCTGTTTCCCTACATCCACAGACGTTAGCACAATACCAATTCCACTTCGAGGTGGAATATCGCGGTATATGGGTTTTATAAAAATCATCCGCTTACTAACGGCGCAATAGGGTCTCATCCGCTATACGAGGCGGGAAATCATCAATCCAATATATACATATGCCAATATGTATATATTGCTATATATATAATAGATATATCCTACTATATCTAATATCACATCCAAATAGCAATCAATCAAATCAATAACTGCAAATTCAAATTTAATTTGAGTGAGAAAAATCTCACCTTAGCTTTTAATTTTCCATCCATTTCCATTTTGACTCGATTTCTTGATTTATACCTTGTATAAATATTTACACAGTTTATCAATATTCGAATTAAATCGAACTTTTAAATTATCGTTCTATTTATTTACTTAGCCAAAATTTTATAACTGTAAACTTCCATTTATATAAACTGTAAACATTTATTTTTCTGAAATAAATCTTTTGTTTTAACCTTGAATATTCTGCAGTGAATAAAAGTTTAACTTTCTATTTTACTGTATAAATTCAAATAGGCATATTATTATTTTGAAATCACATATATTTTAAGATTACCTTACTGTAATATTTTCTTTTCCTTTTGAAACTCATGTATACTTATAAAATAAAATCTATGTGCATTTTAAAATAAATCTATACAGATTCCAAAATCAGTTTTATGTATATACATATATACATTACTTATCAACTTAAACAAACAACGTGTTAATACCTTACTGCTTTTATCAAATTCTAATAGAAAGAAGAAAACTACCTCACTGGAATAACTCAGGCCATCACCACGCTCGACTCGAGATTGATGCCACCAACACGAACGCGAATTCGCCCAAATCGAGAACAAATGCGCTGCTTTCCTCGATCGATGAGCCACCGTGACCAGACAGCGCCACCGTCACCTGCGCGCCCCCCTACGCGTGCCCCCTCCTGCTATCGCGACCCCACCATCTGACTGCCGTCGCTCGACGAACTGTTGCATCGACGCACTCCAAGTCGTCTCGTGCATCCTCCTTCCACCGAGTTCCCATGGCCAGACGAATTTCTCGCGAATTCGTTTCCCCCCCTGATCGAACGTATTCGATCGAAGCAGAGAAGCTCCTGAAGCTTTCCATTGAATCGAACCCAGCTTCGACCTGTCGTCACCCATACGCGACAATTTCTCGCGAACCCCACTGTCGAGTCGATGCTCAACGAACTGCCGTCGTGCCTACGAATTCAAGAACTGCCTCGACCCCCACGAATCGCCTGAACGCCTCCACGATTGAATTCGAGTTTGATTTATTTAAAATAGAAGAAGTAGCCATTTATGTTTTTAAACGAAAGAAAGTTTCGTTTGACTTCAAAGAGAGGGGGAAAAGAGCTTCGTGTATTTGCAGAAGGGAGAGTTGTGGGTTTGACAGAGAGATTCGTGGGTGGTATGGGTTAGGGTATGGTATTTATTTTTATTTAAAAAATAATAATTTTCAAATATCCCATACCGCATAACTAAAAATCTCGAACCCCAATTCCAGCGTGCTGCCAGGCGTCCCTAATATTTATCCCCTATTCCGAATGCGTTGGAAAATGTTTCGAGTTCAAATTCGATCGTATGGAGAAGATAGCATTTTAAATCAAGCAAATTTCAATTTAAATTTCGGTACGTTTGCTTGTCGTACGATCACACGACAACTTCAAATATTACGAAATTTGAAATCCGATAATAATACAATATTCCGGATCAAATGGAACTGGTTTCGTCGAATTCCGAGACCGTGCCTCGGACGGCTATTTTAAAATATCGATTCGAACAATATAATTTCAAACTGAACAATTCACTCCCAAATTCGATTCTGAAGCTTCTGTTATCTTCAGTATTATCAATACGAATTTTAAGAGCTTTTGAAATATTTTCCTTCAGCTTAAAATTGAAGGTTCAAATGTTTATTCAGCATTCACTAGATTAAATTTTAAAGTTTAATCGCCAAATTCCAAGTTATATTCGGGATACAAATTAGATCATCGTTCAAATATTTAAAATTAATTAAATATTTTCAATTTAATTTGTTAAAAATTCTGGGTCGTTACATGTTTTGTATATATGATACATATATTTATACTTCAGTTATATTATCTATATATATTTATTTATTTATTTTATTTTATTTTTGGGTTTGGATCAAATATCGGTTTGAAATTTATGTATATAGGTTTTGTCTTATTGGGTTTAAAGTTAAATTAGTAATTTGGTATTATATGTCTTATTTTAAATACATGTTTTAAATTAAAACAATGATTTTGAAACCGCATGTATATATTTAATTTAATATGTATTTGAATTAGAATGTGATTTTCATACATATATATACAAATTTTATATGTTATATATATATCAATTCACTTATATCAAGTATCGTCATCGATCCAGTTCTGATTTGATTTCGTCAATTTCAAGCTTTCAGCTTCATTCTTCGATTTGAGTTCAATCTGGTCTTACTTCGAGATTTGTGCCTGGATTCGTAGCTCATTTCTTTGTCAAATCTATCTAGCCTCGAAAGGTGAGCAATCACCCATGATTAATGTTCTTTTATTTATTAAATTTGATTTCAATTGAAACGACAATTGAAATATGCTGTTGTTAGTTATTTACACTGTTTTATATGCTATCACCTGTATCAGTTTACTTGTTACATCTTACACCATTAACTGTTACTTATGAAATGATAATCTAGTTGGTTGTTAGATGATTGATTGTTTGATGTTTACATTGGACGTTAAATTGTTAATGTTGTAAGTGATAAATAATTTGAAATTGAAATTGACGTAGGATAATTAGATTTGATATATGTGTTAATTTGATTGATGACATTTGCATAATATGACCCGTTTAAATGTTAAATAAATTGACACGTAGAAATAGTGTTAACCACACCTTGAACCATTTAAATGTATGTGTATAAATTGATGTAGTTTGAAATTGAACAATAGATATCAAGTAAAGAACCGTATAAATACTAGTGTAATAATCTTTAATCTACATGAAATGATAGTGTAGATTCTAGAAATAATTATATTAATTTGCACAAACAACAATGTGAATTAATACGATTATTTCGGGATTATTTGAATTGATTATTGGATTGATATTGATTATTGTTATTGCTTGTTTATTTACTTTGACACCATCCCAGTTATCACACTGCAAGTTCCCTTTGCTATGCTTTGATTTTGAATTGAATTGGAATCGGGTTAAAATGATAAATACCCAAATAAACTTGGACCTAGGATAGAGAATTAAATAAAACCTGATTGGTCAATAATTTGATTTAAAAAAAATAAAATAAAGATTTTATTTGAATAAATAATAAGGTTTTGAAATGAAGTTGGAATTTGAATTTTAGGAAAGGAAATGTTAATATTTAATAATCTGAAACAAAAATATTAACATTGTAGTTGATAAAAGAACGTTGTTTTAATTTAATTATTCATTAATTAAGTTTGAAATTATTTAATAATTAAGTTTTGAAATTTTTTAATAATTAAATAAGATTGAATTATTTAATAATTAAATAAAATTGGATTCTTTGTTAAGTGAAATTGAACTTCTTGAATGAGTGAAATTAAGTTTCTTTATTAATAGAGTTTTAAAATTTGTAACTAAGTAAATAAATAAGTGAAATTGAATTTTCTTTAACAAGAAATAAAAATGTGATTTATTGAAATTAATGTAAGGCTTGTAATTGAAAGAATTGATTTGACGAATCTAATGTAATTAAATTTGAAGTTTTGATATAATGAAGTTGAACTTAAATAATTGATTTAATGAATTGGAAATTAAATAGAAATTGTTTTGAATGATAAATTAACTTAACGAATATTGAATGAAATCAATCAATGATTTTAAATTGATTTGAATGTTAAATTAAATTAATTTAAATGATTTCGGAATGAAACTTATATACGAACTTGAATCAATATTTGAATTGTTTAAATAAAAATGGAAATTGAATTATAAGATTTTGAAATGGTAATTTGGAAGTTTTGAAACGTAAATTATGGAAATTGTTTTAGAAAAACAAAATGAAATGTTGATTTACAAATTCTAATTGAAATTGTAATTGATTTGGTTTTGAAATTTATTAAACGACCAATCGGTGTAATAATTACGAAAATTATTAAAGAGACCGGAATCGGTTAGGGACATACTCTCTGTCTAAACCGAAAACCACTTTAATAACTATACGCGGAGTGTGATCCAGAATGAAGTGGTTGGAATGATGTACGTGATGACTGAAGAAAGAGAACGATAATGGATAGCCTTGACACTTGTGTCAAATTGGAAATGACTAAAACAAAAGCCGTGCCGGGCCAAATGGGGTTAGCTGCCTCGAGCGAACACACTTCTTTGAAAACTACTCATTACTTGTTGTCGATTGGTGCACCCTTGATTTTGGGAGTGTTATTTCACGGTGTTGCGATCGCTGCGGCGATGCGTTCTCACCAGTCCAGATCAGGCAAACGGTAGTTTCACTATCTTGGGTATTGCCTCATGTGCCTTGTCATACTTGTATCCCTATATACGCGACCACTACGATTTGTTTTGTGTTATACCTATGGAGTACTCCTTGATATCCCACTAGTTTACGGTGGAGTTTACAGTGCTGTATAGATTATAACGCTTATATAAAATGTGTTAAGGGGGATAATGGTAACGCCTTGACACTATTTTGATACTTTATATTACTGATAGGCATTATCTATTTACCGTACACTACTACATAGTAGATAGTTTAACGGATCCTTAAAGGATGGTTATTCCAAACATCCTTTGAGTTACTTGTATTTCAGTTGCTATTTCACTTGAGTTGGATTTATTGATATAAGAATGTTAATCCTGACTCTAGTGTTTTGTGTTTTGCTTTACGCTCGGGTCAGACTGAGTGTACCAGTATTCGAGACTCACCTTTGGAGTTAGAGCTTCGTTTGGAGATCCAACTATCTATCCAGCTTTCATATATCCAGTTGATTCCAGTGATTGTATTCTGATCCTTGTATTTGACTATTGTATTCGAGACATCTGTTATACCTTATTTAACTCTGATATGTATATAGTAGCTTCATGAACCACTATCTTTTGTTTCCGCTGCATTTATTACTCTGTGTTTGTAATCTGTGATTATTTATTTACTGTATATGTTCAGTTTTGCCAAATTTAAATTAACAATTCGGTATTTTGAATTACTCAAGTCCGACATGTGCGGATGCGATTAGTCCAAAATAGCGGGTCGTTACATTTGGTGCATACAGTATCTGATGCTACTTTTCAGTGAGTAGATAGGGAGTGTGGTTCTAGTTCAAGTTCTTTTAGATCAGTAAGGAGGAGTTCTCGCCTTCGTAAAGTGGCCACTCAAGATTTTGATAGCTCAAGCTCAGGTATGAATGATTTTTTCGGCGGTATTTATAGCAATTATTCTTTTAGTAGTTTATCTACTAGTGATATGTATTATCTAGCTAGGAGTTCATGTATTAATTTTTGGTGATGTTCAGTTAGATGCTGAGCATATTTGGAGTGGATAACTAGAGCGGGTAAGATCACTTGAAACAAGAGATACATTAATTAGAATGTTAGAGGACTACACGATTTAGGAAAGTATAGTAAAATAAGGTCATTTTTTAAAGACGATAACGTTGATACTATTACAAGAAACAAAAATAGAGCATCCTAGTTATTAATTTTGTAGGAGTTCTGGGTTAGTAATTTAGTCATTGGGTTCATCTCCCATCAAGAGGTAGTTCGGGGGGAGGGGGACTAAAGGTGGGTTGGAAAGAAAATTATGTTAAACTTTTACAATCTATTGTTAAAATTCATTTGATACATCTAATATTCACTGAACTTGGTGATGGGTCATCTTTAAACATTAATAATATTTATGTATCGAATTCCAAGATAGATCTAATGGTTCTTTAGAGCGAGCGTCTTCAGTTTAGATCATTTGCTCCAAGTCGTTGGGTGATGGGTGAGGATTTCAATAGATTTCTAGAGGAACAACCTCCTAGAGAATGTGATTTTGCTATTATAGAGGAGTTCAATTAGTTTACTATTGGTAGTAACTTAATTAAGTTTCAATTAAGGAATAAACGATTTACTTAGTCGAATACTAGTAAAGAACCATCGACGACACTTCTAGATAGATTTTTTTATCATTGATGAAGTGTAAGACAAATTTCCTGTTTGTAAGATTGTTTGGATCCCTGGTATTTACTCGGATCATTGCCTAATTATTTTATCTTGCACTAACCAAAGTATTGGGAATAAAAAAAAATTAAAAGATGCGGTTGTTAGAATTTAATTTTATAGATTTTATTATTAATAAATGGCTTTCTATGAGTAAATATAATTACAGATTTTAGGAAATGTAACTAAAATATTTTTAAAGTAAACTTAGACAATTAAGAATTTTTCTCAAAGAATGGAATAAAGATGTTTTTAACAACATCAAAATTAAAAAAAGATAGATTACTAAATGAAATTTTAAAGTTGAATAAAATAGAAGAATTTAGAAATTTAAATATTTAAGAAAAAACATGCTTTTAAATCTAAAAGAAGAATTAAATAAAATTCTAACGCAAGAGGTATGTGGAAACGAAGATTTAGGGTCCAATGGACGGATAAGAGGGATAAGAATAATAACTTTTTCATCAAGTGGCAAAGAGTAGAAAACGTACTAACACCATTAATTCTATTTTAGTTAATAACGTTAAGATTTTCGATCAAAAGGAATGTTGGTGAAAGTTTTGGGTTTGACCACATTCGACTTGATCACAAGGCAACTTTGTGGTTGATTATCCTCATGGTTAAGAATCAGCGAACCGATGCTTGGTGAGATTTTCTTTTAGGAGGCGACCGTGGTGCTGAATGCTTACACAGCTAGGTAATCACACTCCAACTGTATGTTGAAATGTCGAACGGATTTATGAACAAAAGAGCAGATAAAAGTGAACTGCAGAAAAGTAAAAGACATGAAGATTTTTTACGCGGTTCGGATTGTTGCAAATCCTAAGTCCATGGGATAATCCACCATATTTTACTATATTTTATAAAAGAGATTTTAATAGCCCTGGGGCATACAATATGTTCTTTTATAAAGAAGAAGAAGTTGCCAGAGAAGATTTCAAAAGCTTAGGATTCAAAAGTAACCCCAAAAGTATCCCCGAAAATGATCCAATGTCTTTCCTCTTATAGCATGAAAAGTGCTTTGTTGATGGTGGTAATCTTCTCTCGTATTTTTCCTTCAACCTTCGCCATTGGATTGTGCCTCTTGTCATTTATCTGTGATGCTCATACTTTTTGCCTGGATTGATGACATGTCTTAAGCGGGAAATCTTGATTCTAGGGAGAGATTGGAATTTTGAAGCGGAATGCCTGAAAAGAGGGCGGGAAGCCCAGGCCTGCATAGGATAGCCTCTTCTCTCTTGAAATAGAAAGTTGTCCTAAGAGGAATGATAAGAGTCCTTTTCAGAGCCTTGTCGTGTTGCTGACGCATAAGAACAAACGCGGTGTAAATACCGTCTGGTGTTCAGACCATATTGCTTCGCTGCTACTCTTGTTTTTCTTGCATAATTTGTTACCACGTCCGGTCAGAATGAGGTAGTTCTTCCCATTTTGTGCTGAGAGCTTGTCCGAGACCTGCTTGTTATTTAAATTGTTCTCTTGGTTGTTGTCGATGAGAGATAAGGTGAGGGTGAGCTTTACGCTTTTCATTTTCCTGTAGGGTTGAGTCTGTGTTAAAGCATAGTTTGGGTGATCTTGTATGTAGCCCAGCAGAGTGCTTTCAGCTCTGTATGCGCTGTTCAGGTTGCCCAAGGTATATGCTTGTATAAACCTGTTCCTATAGATAATTGACAAAATATGAATATAGTTAACTCATAACCCCATATGCTAATCTCATGTGCTTTGGTTTTATACTCTAGCTTGGTCTTTGCTTCCAAATGTGGTCAGTGCGTTCTCCTCTGTCTTCTCAATGTGCACAGTGTCTATTTTGTGTGGTTTCGATATTTTTAGATTTGGGTTTGGTCAGTGGCATTGACCTTAAGCATGTACTTTACCTAGTCCTGTTGTCGTTAGGATAACTTTCAATCCTCTAAGTACTATCTTGTTTCTTTTTGCTGCGGTTCGTGGTAAGAATGAATGTAACACTTGCACTCCAAGTCTGCGACGATTGTAGGTCGGGCTAGACTTGTCTCCTTGTGCACCCAGTCTGTATATCCATGTAGTCTTGTCTAATATATCTTTTCGGTCCTGGGAATAAGTCTTTTCAGCTGCAAGTTCATTTAATGTTCTAGCATACGTGGCAGTGTTTGATTGGACCATCAATAGCTGTTTAATTTGCCTTTTCGTTTTTCTAGGCCGATTTTTCATAAGTCATTTATACTCATTACTTTCTGTTTCAAATCCACATTTCACTTAGTAATTGATCGTTTCAATCATGTGGCTGCAATTTAAACTTAGGTATTTATTTATTTCTTCATCATCCCCAAATCATTCCTTTATCTTCTTGTTTGTAAAGAGTCGAATTAATTCTCGAATTTAGAGGTAATTTCATAGGTTGAGGATAGGATAAGCTGCATTAACTCTCGCTCGAACTTCCTTTGAAATATTACCTAGGGTTTAGCGTGGATTCTTCTGATTCTTCTTTGTGGTTTCCACCTTCTAAAATTACTCGGTTGGAGGATGCCATTAGCATCCTTAAGCAATTCGGATTCCATGGGTATGCACTTAGGTTTCTAGAGTCTCATGAGCATATGAACACTCCGCTAGAGGGTTACATCACCATTACTCCCGAGCATATTAGGAGTGGGTTGTTTCCTCCAATGCATCAAACAATCCGTGAATGGCTTGTCACCTTGGGTATTGCTTCAGTTCAACTTGCCCTCAATTCTTACACCATTGCTTTACCCATGCTTATCCTTTATGCCGAAATTGGCATTAACCTTACTATGAGGAACTCTGTTTCCTTTTTGAGGTTAGAAGAAGCCTTGGAAATGGGAATAGGGTTTCTTTTACATTCAGGCTAAGGATGCGTTTTTGGCCGACACCCCTAGCAGGACTGAACAATAGCTCTCATATTATTTCTTTATTTCGAATAACGATCGGTTCCCTTCCTTTTTCCACCATTATTCTGTTTACACCATCTCCTCAGAGGCGAACGAGTGATTGTACGAGTCTCATAGATGTCAGATTAAGGTTTTGCCTAAGGATGTTAGGTACCTAAGTTGTTTATTGGATCGAAGCTGAAAGATCACAGTTTGTTGCATCCAAATCACATATTTTCTAGAAGAATATTTAAGCTCGCTTCATCCATACCCAAAATTCGAGGTATAAGTGACTTGCAACAATTTTTAGGGTTTCCACACCTATGATCCCGACTTCGTTATCTTTCTTCCTACAAATAGCATGGATAGAGGTACTGCTGCTAAACATCGCAGATCAATAGAGGCAAAGGAGAAAAAAGAGGCTACCTTGAAGAGGCCGTTTGAAGGGTCTGATGATCCTTCCATTCCTCTTAAGGAACCGAGCACTTCATAGAGCACTCCACCACTTCCCAATAAGGATACTCTTGTTTCGCGGGTTCCTGTATCTTCAGGAATGATTAGTTCTTCCTCGCAGGGAGAATCTACACCTAGTGCTAGTGGTTGGGCCGCATTTGAAGTCTCCCCATCTGTTTTGATGGAGAAGGTGTGGATGTCTATGTTAGGTCCCTCTCCTTCTTCCTTCTTTAGCTTCTGAGGTGCCCCTTTGCTACCATTTTGTTAGAATCCCAGAAGCATCGGTCTTACGTGAGTAATCATGTTCTCTCTCTCTTCCCTTTGCTTTGGCGTTGGTTTGCCACTTATGTTGCTTTATGTTTCTCATTCTTATAGTTTGCGACCTTGATGATGAAGGCGCACAAATTTGTGAGCGTGTAGGCCCTGCTTATGGGTCGGGTCGTTAGTATTGAAGTTGATCTTGCTTCAGCCAATGATGTGGTGGCTTCTGCTAAGGTTATGGCAGATAAGAAGGTTAAAATGCTTCGAGAGCAGGTGGATAAGGCTAAGAGGGCTGAGAGGGAGGCCATATCCACTGAGGATGCTCGAGCCACTATGGACCGTGAGCTTAAGGAGAAGGATGCAGAGCTTGTTAGAGTTAAAAAGGATCTGGAGACATCTAATAAGAAGCTCGGTACTCTAACTTCGAAGGCCACCTATGGTTTTACGCCGTGGCCAGATGTCAGCATAAGGTGGAAGTTAGGCTTTACTTTATGGATGATAAATCCATGGCAGACTTAATTTTTGCTTACTGCCAGAGAAAGTGAAATGAGGAAGAGGAGGTTGCGAGAAGGGTTGTTGATCCTGGTTGTTCTGACCATCTTTCTCGGGAAGAGAAGGAGACAGCTACGATGGATCAGGTGAACCTGCAATCTGAATGGCAAGAGAAACTTGCAAACAAGGTTAATTCATCTTTTCTGATAGAATTAGATATTTAATCTCAGATATCCTTTTGGTGTTTGCGTTGTACTTAAATCATGAAGTTTAATTAGTTGTTTATACTATAATGTGGTCTCTTTTGTCATGAATGATTGTGTTCTGCTTATTGTTTTGTTTAGTATTCTAAAGTGAATGTGTTTCAGATAACCAGAAGTCCATGGTAACTGTCTTTATAATAGAAACCACAAGCCCTGATTAGAGCATTAAAGTGAAATTAAGTAATAATCTCGAAACCCAGATTTACCGTAAGTGATTGGTAAAGTCCCGAAACCCAGATTCGGGTATAATAAAGACCGTAAGTGACTGATAAAGACCTGAAACCCAGATTCGGGTATAATAAAGAGCGTAAGTGATTGATAAAGACCCAAAATCTTGATTCAGGTATTAATATATAAAATTTAGAAATGGAAGTCCCGAAACCCAGATTCGGGTATTTAATAGACGGAGTTCTGCTTTACTCCTTAGATTTTTTTCTCTTTTGACATGCATAAACCCTTTTGGCCTTATATATTGTAATAATCTGATTGGCTGCTTCTCAAACTTAGACGTCTTCGACAATAATCTAATATGCCACTTCTTGGGCCCGGACATCTTAGTCCATTGGAGATATACCACCTCTCAGGTTTGGACATCTTTGTCCATTATTCGATAAGCCTCTTCTTGGGCTTGGACATCTTAGTCCATTATTCAATGAACCTCTTCTTGGGCTTGGACATCTTAGTTCATTACTTAATGAGCCTCTTCTTGAGCTTGGACATCTTAGTCCATTGTTGTCTGGTGCTCTTGGTTAGCTCATCTTAGAGGCTGGAACCAAAAACTTACTCCCTCCAGGAGGCGCCCTTCCCTGGCCATAGCGTGGCATGGACAGGGTCTTGTTCGGTGCTTTAACCTGGCCATGGCATGGTGCAGATAAAATCTTACTCCGTCCTCCCTCTAGGAGGTGCTCTGCCCTGGCTATAGCATGGCGTGGGTAGGAGCTTGTTCGATGCTTTATCCTTGCCATAGCGTGGCGAGGATAAAGGCTTACTATGTTGTCCCTCCAAGATGTGCTCTGCCCTGGCCAACTCGACGTGGATAGAGGCTTTCTACGGTCTTAGGTAGTATTCTACCATCTTAGGTAGTATCAAAATGCAAGGAGTATTTCATTCCCGACCATGTAGATTCTCCTTTTGAAGAAAGAGATGCTTTATTCATTCATCTTTGGAAAATATGGTCTCAAATGTTCGGCATTCCATGTTCTTGGGACCATATTGCCGTTTGGTCGGCATAACTCGTAAGCTCCTGAGGGGATCACTTTGCAAATGATTAAGGGTCCTTTCTAATTTGGTCCCAGGGGTCCATCTACGGGGTTTCTTGTATTCGCCATTACTCTTCGGAGTACCAGACCTCCTTCTTGAAATGATGGCATTCTCACTTTTTAGTTATAGTATTTTGAAATTCTTCTTTGATACTCTGTTGTTCTTATTACTACTTCATCTCTCAGCTCATGTATCAAATCTAGAGATTCTCTTTTCAATTCTTGATTCATATAGAATGCATAGGCGATTCTTCAATGTGACAGTACTTCAATCTCAATTTGTAACATTGCCTCACACCCATATGTCAACGAGTAGGGGGTATGTCCCATTGCCGTTTTAGTAGATGTTCGATAAGCCCATAACACAAGTGGTCATTCTTCTACCCAATTTCCTTTTGCTTTGTTTAGTCGCTTTTTCAGAATTGTCTTTATGGTTTTGTTTGCAGCCTCAACTTCCCAATTTGCTTTTGGATATACGACGGAGGAAGAGCTCTTAATAATTCCATTCTTGTGGCAATAGGGAGAGAATTCTTCACTCCCAAATTGTGTCCCATTGTAGGAAATTATCTGCTAGGAAATTCCAAATCTAATTATGATATGTTTGATGACGAATCTGAGTACCTTCCCAGAAGTAATCTTTGGGAATCACTAAAGATCTGAATTCATTGAACCTTGAGTTCCAATTCCAAGGTTAAACCCGCTACCATAGATTCATATTCTGCCACATTGTTCATTGCGGGGAACCCTAATTTCATGGCATAATGTAAGCGACACCCATCTGGCGTTATTATCACATATCCTGCACCAACCCCCTATTCATTTAACGCACCATCAACAAACAATTGCCAAATAGGCTTCTGATCCTTTTCCTTTTTCGATTGCTCTTGAATGTTGTTAGTGCATTCATTAATGAAATCTGCCAATGCCTGCCCCTTGATTGCGGCTCGCGGATGAAATTATATATCATATTGGTTGAGCTCGATTCTCCATTTTACCAACCTTCCTGATGTTTCGGGTTTACTAAAAACTTTCTTTATAGGGAAATTGGTCAATACCCTGATCGGAAGTGCTTGAAAGTATGCTCTCAGTTTTCGCGCTGTGAGAATCAAGCAGTAATATAGCTTCTCTATCACTGGGTATTCGACTTCCGCACCTTTAATCGTCTACTTACATAGTATACCGGAAGTTGAGCTCCACTTCCTTCTCTAATCAATACTGAGCTGACCGCGTGTACTGAAACCGCCATATATAAGTATAGGACATTCCCATTCTCGGAACTAGAAAGTATTTGTGGCTTTTCCATATGGCTTTTCAATTCCTGAAAAGCTTTTCAGCAATCTTTCCCCCATTCAAATTTCTTCTTCTTCTTGATTACATCAAAGAAGGGAATACATTTATCGGTAGCTTTGTAAATGAACATACTTAGGGCGATCACCCTTCCATTCAAACTCATTACCTCCTTGCTGATTTTGGGTTCGGCCATGTCCTTAATGGCTTGAATTGGTCAGGACCAGCTTCAATCCCTTGGGCACTTACAAGGTAGCCTAAATACTTCCCCGAATGGACTCCAAAAGAGCACTTTTGTGGGTTCAATTTCATTTGATATTTCCGCAATATCATGAACATCCCTTCTAGATCCTTAAGGTGATCCTAAGCCTCGCTAGATTTTACTAGCATGTCGTCCACATAAACCTCCACATTCCAGCCAATTTGCTCCTTAAACATTCCGTTGACCAGCCTTTGATGTGTTGCCCCCGCATTCTTTAGTCCAAATGGCATTGCTTTGTAGCAATAAATTCCCCATTCAGTTAAGAACCTAGTATGTTCTTTATCTGGCTTGAACATTGGTATTTGATTGTACCCTGAATAAGCATCCATGAGAGACAATAATTCGTGCCCGCTTGTTGCATCCAATAACTGATCAATTCGTGGTAGCGGGAAGCAATCTTTCGAACATGCTTTGTTCAAGTCTGTATAGTCAACGCAAGTCCTCCATTTTTCCATTTGATTTCTTTACCAGAACTGGATTGGCTAACCACTTTGGGTAGTATATTTCCCGAATAAACCCATTCTCAAGGAGTCTATTAACTTCTTCTTTCAAAGCATCTGATCGTACCTTGTCTAACTGTCTCTTTTTTTGCCTAATGAGGGTTGCTTTTGGATTGATGTTGAGTGCATGACACATGACCGTTGGATCGATCTCCACCATATCAGAATGTGCCCAGGCAAATACGTCCTTGTTGGTCTAAAGAAATTGGATCAAATCCTTCTTCAAGTCGCAATTCAAATCCTTCCCCACTTTGACTATCTTTGTATTATCATTTAAATCTATGCATCCTTCCTCAAGGTCCTCTATAGGTTTTATCCTTTTTGTTTCCCCTCTGCAATCGAATTCAGTGATGATTGGGCTTTCTTCAGTAGAATTAGCATTGATTCTCTTCCTTTTACCTCCAGGTGGAATGTACCTTTCATATATACGTATGTTAGATTTATTAATTTTAACTTCTACTTCAAATACTGGATGTAAAAATCCATCATCCGAAGGCTGTAAAATAGTGGAAGAATCAAAGTAAGTGGAATACTCCCTTTTATATTGATCTAGGGTAGCAAAATACATCTCTTGGGAGCTGAACTACTCCCCTTGGACGGTGCCCCATACTTTCTTTGTCAAGAATTTTACCATTAGGTACTTTGTGGAGACAAACGCATCTATTTCGTCGAGTGCTGGCCTGCCAAAGAAGGCGTTGTAGTAAAATGGTTGGTTGATGATCACAAAAATAGTCTCGAAAGTTCTACAAGTTGGCGGCACCCCCATTTGCACAGCAGCTTCACTTTCCCTACCGGAGTTGACCCTTTGTTATTGAATCCGAAGATGGGTTCCATGATGGGAACCAGTTTGTCCTCGGGGATATTCATTTGATCAAAGGCGTGCTTGAAGATAACGTTGACTGCACTGCCAGTGTCTACAAGGATTTTGGAGACGATCGAAAACCCAATTTGAGCAGTAATCATCAATAAATCATTATGCGGATGGTGAACCCCTTTTTCATCTCCTAAAGGGTGACGACAAGATTCGGCATTTGAACACCGAGTCGTGGATTCTTCAATGGAGGCACTTCTTGGACAGAGAAGATGCCTTCTTTAGCTTCTTAGATGTGTCTGTTTCGGGCCCCTTTACTATTCTCCGCCAGATGCGGCCCTCCATGAATTACATTAACTCTGTTTATTGGTGGGCCCAAGGGGTCTTCATCTTCCAGTATATTGACGGCATTGCCAGAGTGTTTCCATGGACCATCCTCTATCCATTGAGCTTTCTGCTTATCCTGAACAAATTCTTTCAAATGACCCTCACGGATCAATTTTTGGGTGATTCCAGCCAAAACCTTGCACTCATCGGTCTTGTGACCATTTGCCTTGTGATATGCGCAGTAGTCGCCTCCATTTCTTTGTTCTGGGTTGTTCTGAGCTTAAAAGAAATCGGGAAGTTGACCCTTTCTTTTGCTACAGCATACACGTAAGATAGTGGCTTGTTCAAAGCGACTGCGTTAGCAATTGGCTCCTACCATTTTGTTCTTTTATTCCATGGTCTTGACCAAATCTTCCCCCTTCCTTCTTGGGGATAACTTTCCTCTTAACATAGTAAAGCTCGTCCATCCAAATGTACTTGTCAGCCTGGAAGTGGAAACCTTGTAAATCTTTACACCTGTTAACGAAGAGCTGCTTCCAGAAGTGGGAGTTCTCTATTAAACCGGAATGTACCGCGACAAGCTTGTCTCGGCCATTCATGTCTTTTGCTTTTAGTGCTTCGGCGTTGAATCTCCTCAGATAATCTCCAAAGGATTCCCCTTGCCTTTGCTTTATGTTGGCCAAGATTGTATAATCTATAGTGGGATCTTTACAAATGCCAAACTGGGTAGAGAATTCATAGGAGAACTGCTTCCACGAATAGATGGTTTTCTCTCGATACTGTCTATACCACTTGGCTGCGGCTCCTTGGAGAGTGACCGAGAATAATCGACATCTGACAGCTCCTGACACATTGTATAAATCCATTTGGCTATCGAAAGCCTTTAAATTATCATCCGGGGTCTGTGACTCCATGGTATTTCATTGTTGGAATCGTCATGTAAGATGGGATGATAGTTGCCATAATCTCATCGGTAAAGGGGGGCACTCGCTCGTTATTATTGGCATATTCATCCATTGTCCTCTTCCCCTTGGCATTCATTGCATCCATGATTTCTTTCTCTACAGCATCCTTCAGATAGGCCTCAACATCTTGATAGTTTTTCTGGTCTAGAAAGTATTCTTTCGATATAGAGCTACCGGATTGTTCAAGCAATTTATTGAGCATCCTCCCTTGATGATTAGCTTTAGATTGAGGGCACTCCTTCTTCCTCGAGGATGTTAGATCTATCTTGCTTTTATTTTCATTGGATTTGGCTTTCAAGTTCCTTCTTGGGGAGATTACCTCATCCCTTTGTGTTGGCTTGGCCGTTTTTGAAGAATTCTGATACAGCGCCATTTTGAGGAGCTCTTGCATTTCTTGCAGCTGCTGCTCGAAGATTTTGATCTTTGTAGTATTTTCATCTTATTGAGCTGGTGATGAAGGCCGGCCTTGAACAACCCCATCCAGGTTAAAGGACAGAGCTACGTTCTACTTAAGTATTGTTTTGTGGACAACCCCTTCCTCCATTCTGCTTAGCCGTTTAGATTTCATTTTCCTACGCCAAGTCAAATGATCTAAAATTAGTTTATAAGATAGTAACGATGGTAAAGGTTCAAGCCCTCCTTCCAGCGCCAAAAATGTTAACAAGAAAACTTATCAGCATCCCCAAAGCTGTGTGACTAAACAATAAGGTCATATAAGATTAAGGGGTCAAAGAAGTTGCTTCTTTCGAAAACCACCTTTCGACCTGATTATCCAAGTCGAAATAGATTCGGTGGTTAGAGTAGAAATACAGGCTAAAGAAGAAGCATTTAACTCGATACCTTTCTTTTGAATGAGTCGAAGGCAGCTATTTATGAAGGATTTTAACCATGTCGAAAGGTTCGTTTCAACCCTTTCGACCCCGTCGAAAGGTACGCATGTTTCATTAAAATGAGATTGCTGCTCTCGACCTCATTGGTTTCACCTCTTTTGTTGATGATCCACTTCGAAAGGGATGCAAATGTAGTTGGTGGTAAACCCTTTTTGAATGAATCCCTTTCTTACCATTCGCTTGCCAACTACAAACTGGATTTCCTTCGGAACACCCCTTTCGACCAGGTCGTAAGGAGCTTCATCCTTTCGAAACAGATCCAGATTGTAATTGCCTAAGCTTCATTCAGTTTACTTTTCATATGATCAGCCTGGATATTCCTAAATTTCATAAACTTATCAAATTCGAAACATCATCTCCATTTTTATTTTTCTACATTTTGATTTCAACGAAGATGTGTTTCGAATGATCATATCCAGGTTAATCTTAATGTTTCACTTAGACAAAAAGAAGATAAGAGGATAAGATAGAATCATGTGCAACGGATCATTAGCCTAGCTAATGACATAATGATCTTCCTCATAATCCAAATCCTTAATGAATTCACCATCTCTTCATTTTTATTAATCCAAAATGAGTTACAATTATGGGAGTGTTCCCCAAATTTATGGTTTACAAAGATGTTTGTTGTTGCAAAAAAATTAAGATAAGAGAAATGAGCTTAGGATTTCAAAATCCGGTCCCCAAAACTGGACCCTTAGGCCTTATTTATAGATGCAGGTCAACCCCCCTTCCACGCATATGCTTTCGACCCAGTCAAAATGCCTCTTTTTATATGCCGCCTCATCCCTTTCGACTTAGTCAAAAGGCCTCGTCTGCCTTCGACGCAGTCGAAAGGCATCTCTTTCGAATTCTTTAACTCACCCTTACGCTTTCCTTATCTTACTCCAGACCTTTCGACTAAGTTGAAAGGGTCTTTTATCAATCTTTCGCCTTTCTTGAGTCATTAGCATTCCTTTTCTACTTTCTCTATAACTGCTTTCGACGTTGTCGAAAGGTCTTCAAATGCGCCTTTCTCTTCATGTTTCCTTGTTGTCATCGGAAGTAAGATAAGAGCCTTCGACTTTGTCAATAGGTTGTCCATAGGGGCTTCGAAGATGTTGAAGTACCAATGGTTTTAATGATGTTGAGTAGCTTCCGAATGCATGCCTGTGAATTGATGCAGAACCTTCTCCTGATGTCATTAGTTTCGACCGGTTCGAAAGGCTTGTGTATGCTTTCGAAAGGGTTGTTATAAAGGCGAAACCTTTAGTTCCGAAAGGTTTGGCATGCATAAGAGCGGCTGATGTTCTTTGCCTTTGAAAGGTGGTTTCGAGGTCGTCCTTGCATTCTTTAAATACGTGAATCCATCTACATCGAAAGGTTGAAAGTGGCGGAAGGGTAGTCCTACTTCCATCTGACTCGAAACCTTTCACACTATTTATTACTGGTAAGGACACTTGATGCCTCTGACTCCTTCGAAGCATTCTCAATGCATTCGAAATGCTCTCTTGTGACCTTTATCGAAACCCATGCATATAACTCCAGTGGAGCCTGATATTCTCATTAACCTTCTTTCATACTTCTGTTCTTAAGTGGATTTTATGGTTAACACTGCTCTATACAATTATATATGATAATATAATGTTCTTTATTCACTCTTTTAGCTCTTACTTGGCAAGTTTATTATATCTTAACATGGCATGTATATGTATATATAATATGTTTATATACTATATAAGTGTCTATCTAATCATTTGGTTGAGTTTTTGTTTTTCAGTTTAAGAAGTATTAGTGCTTTGATGGATGTAGTAGATTTTATTGTCATTGATGGACTCTTGACATTGGATTATATTTAGGGTTCAAATTAGGTTTTCATTTTATTTTATTGTCATTTTATTTACATTATGGATTGTATTCATTAAGATTGGGGAAGATTAAGTTTTTTCTTTATTATATGAAAGGATATTGCTAAGTGCCAGGCTTAATGGCAACATCTTTTTTAAGTGTAGAATAAAATACATGAGTTCTCTTCTTCTCAAGTAGAAGATCACACATTTTCCCCCAAAACTAAATAAATTAAATAATATGATATGCTATAACAAAATCATAATAAAAACCAAATGTTTTAATTCAAATTAATCGAGTAAAAAAACCAAATACCAAACTTGCAACAGCCCTACGTTCTACATCATATAGATAAATAAATTTAATTGAAATAAAAGTGTTTGAATTTGATTTGTGAAACTAATATTTTGAAAATAAATTTTTAGTTAATTAAAATTCTATTTAATAAAAGATTTTGCTGAAATAAATTAAATTAAATTAATTCTTTTCAAATAATTTATTGAATTAAATAAAAAAATTAATATGAAGTATTTTGAAGTGTAAATAATTTTTATATGATTGGAATAGTGGAAAAATAAATTATTTTCTAATAATATGATGAATAATTGAATAAAAATAGTTGGGCATCAAATTGGATGAAATTGGGCGGTTATCAATATATATTCAGTATAACGAAGTATAAATTAATTTAAATCAAATTGAAATTTATTTACAAATAAAGTTAATGGGTTATTTAAAATGAAAAGGGAGAGAAATAAATTATTTTAAACTACACCCAAACCTATTTTAGCCCAAGCCCAATTTAATTCGTTCTTTCTTTCTTTTCCAAAACTCTCTCCATGCTTCAAACATCAACCCCAAAAAACCAAGTCCTCTTTATCATTTTTTAGCCCTAACTCTTCAATTAGAAATTGTGACTAACTTTTAAAAAAAGATCAAGTGAGATGATTTAAGCATCGACATCGGCGATGTTACCGACTAGGGAGGAGAGAGGCACACGCGAGTAGGTTGGGGGACTGCGATGGGGCCACCGATTGGAAGGGGTAGGTCTCGATGTCCTGGGGTCGTTCTCTGGTCGAGCAGCGGCCTGGTGGGAGGTAGGATATGGTGCGGTGCCACGACGTCGATGGGGTGGCTAATGATGTTGATAGAGGAGGAGCTCACAGACGATTGGGTGCGCAAGAAGGATGTGGTGATTATTTTGGTGGCAGCATGCTAGGTTCATTGGTCCAGTACCTATAGTGACTCGAAAATAGCAAGGGGATAGTTGTCGTTTGTGAGTGATGGCGGTATTCTGGATTGGTGCGACCATGGTCGATGGTGATAGTGGGGAACGACGTGAAGATATAGTGTGACGATGCTTGTGCTTGGTTGGAACATATCAATTCAGTGAGTAAAATTCTTTTTACTCACAACTATCGTCCAAATGTCCATTTATGTTATTTTTATTGATTTATTGGTAATAAATGCTTGGTTGACATGGATTAATTGGATGAAATTGATTATTATTGGATGATAATGATTAAAGACTATTGTGTATTTTGGATGATTTATGTTGTGTGTGTATAATGGTTGAATTAGATGATGGTATTAATTAAACATAACACTTGAAATTGATCGAAACAAGGTAAATAAATTAAAAGCTAAAGGTTTGAAATAAGCAAATTATTTTGGAAATAAATAGAGAATCATAATGATTTTCTTATTTAATATTGAAGATATTGAATTAATGGAAAATTTAGAGGTAGAATAATTTTTATTGAAAAATACAGAATTGGAATAATTTCAAGGATTGTGTAAAATAAATTATTTAGAAAACGTCGAATCTTGGGATTTTATTAAATAAGTGAATTATTGAATATTTATATTTTTATTCATTTATCGTTGATTATAAACAATATTGAAATGATTTTTATAAACTAGTATTTAAAATTTATGTTATTAGAGTAATAAGTTAATTTTATTTGGATTTAATAGATTGGAAGTTTATAATTAATATTTTGAAATAATAGTAAGTTGAATGCAATTTATTTTTAAATGGAAATAATCAGTTATGAGATTTGTTATATATATATATTGTTAAATGAATTTTTAAAAGTATTATATTATTGTGTTAGATCATTGAATTATTACGAGAAATGTTTTAAGTTAAAATTTTATTTTGGTATTAGAATTTTATTTCATGGCATTGGCAGTTATCTTAAATTGGAAATCCAAATTGGTAAAGTAGAATTATTCAAATTTGTTGTTTAAAGGAAATCTTAAATTATAAGACTTATTCAATATTATTATTATTATTATTATTATTATTATTTTCAATTAGAGAAGAACTTTAAAATGTATGATTATTTTTAGGAGGAGTTTTTACGGATTTGGAATTGAATGAAGTTTATTTTATAGATTTCCTTATAATTAAATAAGAGATCTGCATATATTTATTTGTGAAACAGTGAATGGATTTTGAGAAAAGAATGAGAATTTAATAATTTAATTTCTTTCAATTGAATATTGTTATTTGAAATTGTATTGAAGATTTTAGGTAAAGTGTATTTTAAAACCTCTTCCAAATCAACCGAATAAAGGATGATTTATATTTCTGTGTAACGAGAAATTAGAATAAATGGGGTTATTGTAACGTTTGGTATGGGACTTTCGATAATATTACCCGGTTATGTTTTGGACTTGTTATATAGAATAATATTGTGTGAAATTCTAAATTGTGGGAAGTTGAGTCAATGTATTAGAGACACCATCTAGTATGGGGACATTCGGTGATATTATTCTGGTTACTCTATTGACTCATTGTATAGAATATAATTGTGTGAAGTTCGGTATGGTGAGAATTTTGAGTAAACGGATTAGTGACACTGTCTAATATAGGACATTCAGTAATACTATTTTGATTACTCTTTTGACTTATGGTATATGATATTATTATGGGTAAGGAGTGTAGTTTACGAGTATTGAGTAAACGGGCGAGTAACACAAGGTGGTATGGGACGCCTGCATTGATATTTGTTCATTTACATTCTGTAAGTGAGGGACACTCTTATATTATGGGTCAATGTCTAGAGGAAATGTCTGTTGTGTTACAACTTATGCCGTCTGATGTTTATCCAGAGAGACTACAGTCCATCCTAGTTAGCTGAACACGGGGTTGCGCCTTGGATCCATGGCATCACCTGATTGTATATACATGTTGTGTGCTAATATTTAAATTGTGTGATGATATGTCCCGATGCCACACTAGCCAAATAGTCTATTACCATTGGGTGTAGGTGTAACAACCCCCTACTTGGAGGCCCAAAACTAACAGCTACGGATGCTGCAGTCCTCCATAGTTATTAATCCTTAGCGACCAAATACGACGGTGTTAGATTGATTGATACAAAGAAACACATGAATATGGAAAAAAATTAAAATATCAAACAAAATCACATTCCATTTCAAAACATTTCCATTTCATTACATAATCCCGTAATTGCCAACCACGTTTAGAGAAAACATATTTATTATAACATACGCCAAGAGAGACATATGAAAATATCCCCTTGAAATACCAGAGTATATATAGGTGATTTAACAACTTTGTCATTACAAACAACACAGTGGAATCAAATAAAAGGAAACTCTATATAGCTATCATTCCTCCTGCATTCCTCCAAAAGCTTTATTCGTCTAATGGGGTACCTGAAAACCTAAACTCTCAAATTACTCAAAATCAATTGAGTACCCAAGAGTTTAAGGGGAAAACAGAAACTTCGAGTCATACATAAAGCCCGGTATGAATAATAATCTACCATCTCAATCATTTAGATATCTAGTGAGACCACGTCGCTTAGCGGAACGGGTTTTCCCCTCACTAGTATCCTAAAACCTTTATAAAACCATATACTGTGTCCTACATCCACAATGGTTATAAATATAGTCATTTCAAAATATTATGATGATATGTAAACAAGTTAAAACATTCTGGATTTCCCATCCTCTGTTTAACCGACTCCCTGTCATATTTATAGTTTCTAGGGTCACTATAAACCTATTAGTTTTCATGGGCTTACTAATAACCTTTATATAATATACGGACTCCCTGTCCTATTTCATAGTTTTCATGGGTGCACTATGAACCTATTGGCCCCTGCCAATTAACTTAATTAATTCATGGGTTCCCCTAAACCTATTGGTGACTCCAATAACCTTTCTATTATTCTAGATTTCATGGGTTGATTAGGAACCTATTGGCCCCTACCAATATCTTTTCTTCTTATCCTAGTCTTCATGGGCTAACCAGGAGCTTATTGATATCTGTAAACAACTTAATCTGGACATAGTTTTCATGGGATCACTATGAACAAATTGGCCCCTGCCAACCACTCTTTATAACATAGTTTTCATGGGATCACTATGAACCTATTGGTAACTCCAATAACTTCCTAATCATAGTTTTCATAGGCGCACCATGAACCTGTCTCTCTAACAACTTCCATTTTTTAGGCATCTTATATTTTGGTCTCCCTAACCTCTTGGATGCAATTCTACTCATCCAAGAGTTTAATCAATTTATATTCACTACTGGGTCAACCTAGCTGGTCTTTTTGCCCTTTATCCCCAAAATGCAGTTATGAGTCTATTATAATGTGAATATATTTATATTTGAAGAAGCAAACAAAATTACAAAACAATACCACTCCTGTGGGTTTAATGTCCTTGAAATGCTTTTCATATAAAACATGGTTAAACCCTTTAACCTGCAAATTTTATCCAGGAAAGCTTCTTCTTAAAATCATTTCAAAACTCCTTTAATTTAGCCATGGATTTTTCCTTTAAAATAAGTTTGGATTATAAAACCTTTAGAAACCATGTTTTCAACTTCATTGGATACCCTCCTTCGAAAGCATATAAGTCTATCTTAAAAAAATAGGCTTCTGCCTTTCAAACACTTTAAAACCTTTCTTTCGAAACCTTTCGAACGTATTAAAGCATTAGCATTTATTCATTTAGAAGCATAGCTTTGAAACCAATTGATAGTACCCATTTTGAAACTATTGGAAGTAACCCTAACTCATTGAAAGTCTCCCTTTTGAAACATTGGGTTTATACTTAAAATATTATTTGGGTCAAAGTGAATATAGGCGAAAGTATTTCTTTCAAAACCATCCTTTATCATATAAAAATGTTGGGGAAAACATGACGGCGTCGGCACCATCTCTTTCGAAAGCTTCAAACCATTTGAACAAAACATTGAAGGTTAGCGTCGAAACCCCTTTCGAAGCAATTGCCTTAGAAACCCTTGGATTCTTTCGAAATCCTTTAGGAAGTGACTTAAAAAATCTTTAAAAATAAACTCTACCTTTCGAAAGCATTGATGACTTCAATAACTTCGAAAGGCTAAAGAACGACAACAGGACTTCGATTAGGTTGGAACCCATTCTTTCAAAAGCATTATTTCATAAGTAAAGGAACTCATTTGAAAGCAAACATAAGTTAATGGCAACCCCTTCGAAAGCTTTAAAAAACCGTTTTTGAAAACATATGCTTCGACTCCTTCGAAGGCTTAAGTAAAACAAAGGCAGACGCTTCTCTTTTTAAAACAAACTTAGGTATCAACCCCTTCGGAAGCCATGCTTTCAACACCTAACCTTTCGCCTTTCTCCAATCCGCTGCATACCATCTTTGTGATACCTTGTGTATTGGTTTCAGATTAGTAAGTTTCAACTGGGTTGAAGGCGAAAACTCTGTGTCGAAAGGTACTTTTAAAGTAGGCAAAACCCACTTTTTTGGGTAAACCCACTACTAACTAAAGCAAACATGTTTCTAACTAACCTGTCACTTGTAAATAGAATATTGGTTGCCTTAACTTTTCAAATTCTTTACTAAACTAAATGCCGCTAATTTCATATCTAAACCATGGTTAAGTTAATCAAATAAGCCCTTCCATTAAGCAAAACCAATATTGCAAAGAGTTCCTCTTCTAAAATAATTTATTTTGCATGGCAAATCACTTTGGAAAAATCTCCAAAAATTCCAGAAATTCATTTTAATCATTATATCTAACATAACAAAATTTCAGATGTAAATTCTTAATATATTTTCCAAAATAAATTTATAAACCCAAATAACCATATTTTCCTTTGAAAATTCATAACAATTTTTCCTTAGCTTGGAAAATTATCAAAAATAAAACCCAACTCCAAATTCATGTTTTATACAATATAAAATTTTTCCATGGCATGTAAACATCAATATAAATTGGTTTTACCCTAAAACCTTATATAATCCCATTTAAACAATCTTGTTTAAATTAAACAAATAATATTCTAGCATATCATCATCCAATTCACCATAAAAATGAATTTACCCTTAAATTCGAAAACATATGATTCAAAACATGATAGAGATGGAATTATTATTCACCTTGTTTAAGATAAGGAGATTGGATTGAGATTGATTTCCCCTAAGCTTGAATCTCTAGCTTCTGATTTAATTTCTCTTATTAATGGTCGGCTCTCCCTTCTTACGTTTTTGTTATTATTTTCAAAATAACGTGAATGGGAATGAAATGGTAGGAACAAGAATATATAAGGGTAAGGATTATCGATGGAAAATTCCTAATGTACCCTTATGTAATTTATTTAACCTAAAAACCCATTCTTAAGCCCATTTAATTATTTTATTAGGCATGGCCTTAATTAGATTTATTCAAATCTCAACCCCCTTATCACTTAACATTTACATTATTCTATTTAATTTATCTAATTAAATCTTCTGAACAATGTCATCAAAAATTAAGGATGTTACAGGCTCCCCTCCTTAAAGAATTTCGTCCTCAAAATTCAGTAAGGACTAAATAAACATAGTAATCATCTATAATGACTCCTAATAACCATACTAGTCTACCTGACTAGGAATTATCTATATAAATCTAATATAGACATACCCTCAAAGTAGATCAGGATAAATACCTTGAATCTTGTCCTTTGTCTCCCAAGTACAGTCCTTCTTGTTGTCGCCCCGCTGAACTTTCACCAACTTGACTGTTTTATTCTTCAATTTTTCCTCATCTCTCGCAACAACCCGAACTATTTGTCTAACAAAAGTCAAACTAGGCTCTACCAACCCTGTCGGAGGAATAATAGCCTGGATCATGCACATAGTTGTGAAGATGAGATACATATGGACACCTGCCATTCTGCTCGGCAACTCCACTCTGTATGCAAGCTTCCAATCCTTTCTATAATCTGGAATGGAACAACACATCTCGGTGCTAGTTTCCTGACTTCCCAAACTGTACCACGCCCTTCATCGGTGATACGTTAATGAAAACCTTTCTCCAACTGAGAACTCTAGATCTTTACTCCTCTTTTCTGCGTAACTTTCTGTCTGGATTGAGCTTCCTTCATCCTTTCTTGGATTATCTCAATCTTCTCTGACGCCTCCCTAACCAAATCTGGGCATAAGACCAATCTGTCTCCAGATCCATCCAACATGCTGGTGATTTGCACGGCCTCTATACAAAGCTTCAAAAGGCTTCATTCCTATACTAGTTTGGTAACTATTATTATATGAAAACTCGATCAAATGTAGGTGATCCTCCCAAGATCCACCAAAGTCTAACACACAAGCCCTCAACAAATCCTCGAGTACCTTATGACTCTCTCTATCTGCCCATCCATCTGAGAGTGATATGTGGTACTCATCTTGAGCTTAGTGCCTAACACATCCTGTAGACTCTTCCAGAATTCGCTAGTGAATAAAGCATCTTTGTCACTGGCTATGCAACTAGGAACTCCATGAAGTCTAACTATGTTCTTCATGAACAACTCCGCTAAAAAAGTTGCGTCCTAGTCGACTTTGCTAGAATGAAATGGGCACTCTTGGTCAACCTGTCCACAATGACCCATATACTCTCATTTCCTCTACTTGACCTTGACAACCCACCTATGAAATCCATGGATATCAAATCTCATTTCCAAATTGGAATCTCTAGAGGCTAAAGTAACCCACTCGGCTTCTTATGTTCGACCTTCACTTGTTGACAGTTTACACACTGCCTAACCCACAAGCCAACATCCCTCTTCATGCCTTCCCAATAGAAGCTCCTCTTCATATCTTGATACATCTTGGTCCCTTCAGGATGAATCGTAAACTTGGATCGATAACATTCCTCAAGAACTTCTTCCCTCAAGTTCTCAACATCTGGAACACATAATTGCCCCTTCTTTCACAACCATCCTCTCTGGTTAGGACAAAAACCTTTCAAATCATCGATCTCAGTTCCAACCTCAAGCCTTCTAATCCTCTCGGCTAATAATGGATCCTCCTTCTATTTTAAAGCAATTTTTTCGATCAACACTGGTCGAGCTTCTAAACAGGACAACATGGCAGTACTCTGACTAGAACTAGCAGTCGACCTTAACTGCATACCGTAACTGGCCAAAGCTTCTAGATCTTTCCATTCTGCCAACATAGCCAACACCACATTCTGATGTTTTCTGCCAAGAGCATCCGCTACTTTATTACCTTTCCCTAGTGTATACTCTACACCAAAATCATAAGCAGCCAAAAACTCAAGCCACCTCTGCTGTCTCATATTCACATCTTTTTGAGAGGATAAATATCTTAAAGACTTATGATCGGTATACAACTCAGATCTTTCCCACAAGAGATAATGCCTCCAAATCTTCAAGGCAAAAATCACTGCAGCCAACTCCAAATCATGAGTAGGATATCTCACTTCATGCGGTTTAAGCTGCCTAGATGCATATGCAATCAATTTACTCTCTGCATCAACACAGCTCCCAATCCAGTCCCACAAGCATCAATGTATACCACCAACCCTTGGTTTCCATCTGGAACTACTAACACTGGTGCATTGGTCATCAAATTCTTTAACTTAAGGAATGCCTCCTCACATTTGTCGGACCAAGCAAACTTCACTCCTTCTTGGTAAGCTTAGTCAAAGGCACTGCTATTCGCGAGAAATCCTTAATAAATCTCCGGTAATAGCCAAAAAGTCCAAGAAAATTTCTAATCTCGGTCACTGTCTCTGGTGTCTTCCAATTGTTCACAGCTTTGATTTTATCTGGATCGACTGATAATCCGTTCTCTAAAACCACGTGACCAAGAAACTTAACATTTTTCTTCCAAAAATGACACTTGGAAAACTTCGCCATTAGCTGATTCTGCCTTAGCGTCTCAAGCACCACTCTAAGATGATTTTCATGCTCTCTTTCATCTTTAGAGTATATCAAAATGTCATCTATAAACACCAACACGAATCTATCAAAATACTCTCGGAAGGCTCGGTTCACCAAATCCACAAAGAAAGCAGGTACATTCGTCAACCCAAATGGCATTAGTAACCACTCGTATGAACCATATCTAGTTCGAAATGTTGTCAAAGGAATGCTGACCCCACCACTCTCAACTGATGGAACCATGACGCCAAATTCAACTAGAAAAACACTCTGGCTCCACTCAACTGATCAAACAGATCATCTATCCTCGGCAGAGGGTACTTATTCTTTATCTCCCATTTGTTCAACTTACGATAGTCAATACACATCCTTAACAACCCATCTGGTTCTTCACGAACATCGCGGCCGCTCCCTAAGGTGAACTGCTTGGTCTAATAAAATTCCTTCCTCCTGGATCCACTAGCTGCACCTTCAATTCCTTCATCTCAGTCGGTGTCATCCTGCTAGGTGGTCTACTTACAGGTTCAGCTCCTGGCACAAGATCTATCCAAAACTCAACAGCTCGTTTCGGTGGTAGTCCTATGACTGGCTCAAACACATCTACAAACTCTCTTGCTATTCGAACCTGACTTAGATCTTCTCCTACTTCCATTGCACTTAACAAAGCACAACTACATCGGTCAAAATTCTCTACGGAGAATATAATTCGGTTATGACTATCAGGGTGTCTTAGTAATATCTTCCATCATGCTAAAATATCCTGGCCTCATACCTTCTCAACCAATCCATACCCAAAATGATTCTGAAATCTACGAAATCGAAAATGTACAAACTGCATGCAAATTTATGACCTAACAAATCAAGTTCTAACTGGTCACATCTAATCCCTAAAGTTGCATACCCTCCTATTGGATTCACAGCCCTTAAGGAAGTAACAAAGTATGTTGGTTCTAAGCATAATCTATCAACCAGATACTGTGATAAAAATGAGTGTGATGCACCGGTATCAAATAGTATCCTAACTGGTATACTCTGAATCAAAAACGTACCTTCCATCACAATCTTTCCCTTATCAGCTGCAGTTGGCTTAGCAGATGATCCAATAGCAAAAACTTTCCCATTGTTCACCCTTACTTGCTCTAGACATTGTTTCTTATAATGCCCAACTTAATCACAGTTGAAGCACTTCACATTCTTCTTATCTACAGTCTTCTTCCCCTTGCCTGACCGGCACTCATGCGCATAATGACATTTCTTGTCTCACTTGAAGCACACTAAATCAGCCTTTGCCTTCTTCGCAGCATCCCCTTACTGGGCTCCCTTCTTCTTAAAGAATTTCTTCTTCTTTCCCCGAGGACCCTGGGATTCAACCGACTTCTCTTTAGCACAACCAGCCAGCGTTTCTTCATGGCAAATAGCCATTTCCACCACCACATTACTAGGTTCTCGGATATGGGTCATGGTCATTCTAGCAAGCTCAGGTCTTAGTCCTCGAATAAACTTCTCATTCCTTCTGACGTCAGTGTCAACCATAACACATCCATATCGAAACAGCTCATCAAACTTAGGAGCGTACTCAATTACTGACATCTCTCCCTAAACTAAATCCATGAATTTCCTCATCAGAGCCGACTTAAAAACCTCAGATAGAAACCTATGCTCAAACCTCCTTCTGAAATCAGCCCATGTCAACTCTTCCTCTGGAACTCTGGCAGTCACACCATTCCACCAGTTAAGCGCTGCCCCTTGCAACTGCCTAGATGCCAACCTTTTATTTTGTCCGTCATTTAATCCTAGGTCAGTAAAGATCCTCTCATAGTGCAATAGCCAATTCTCAACTTCAACAGCATCCTCCATTCCAACAAATGGATTTCCACCCAGACTGGTGTAGTCTATGCTCAACTTAGCATAGTTATTCCCAACTGGAGCCATAGGATTAGCTCCTCCAACATTACCAGCAATTACAGCTTGCAAAAGATTGGCTACCAACTGATACACCATCCTTACATCTACTGATGGATTTCTAGCACCTACATTGGCTTCTGCATTTTGGTTAGCAATAGCCTGTCGACCTTGGTTCCTCATGGTATTAGGTCGAGCATTTCCATTGGTTGTGATGCTTTCTCCACCTAGATTTCTTCTTCCGTTCCTGCTTCCATATCTTCTTTGTCATAAATCTTCATACGAGCCTTAGTAAGATACAGAATAATGGTCTAAAAGAGAGGGGAACACGTACTTATATATATCTATATATCAAGTACAAGTTCATTACTATAACATTATCTCAAACCCCAATCATATTTCTAATTCATTGGATTATGTTTGAAAAAGCTTTTAGGTTTAACTTTTTTTTAAGTTTCATAAACTTATGCTCTGATGCCAACCTGTAACAACCCTCTACTTGGAGGCCCAAAACTAACGGCTATGGATGCTACAGTCATCCATGGTTATTAATCCTCGGCGACCAAATACGGAGGTGTTAGATTTATTGATACACAGAAACACATGAATATGGAAAAAAATTAAAACTTCAAACAAAATCACATTCTACTTCAAAACATTTCCATTTCATTATATAATCACATAATCGTCAACCACGTTCAGAGAAAATATATTTATTACAACATACGCCAATAACGACATATGAAGATGCCCCATTGGATGACCATAGTATATATAGGAAATATAAAAACTTTGCCATTACTAACAACACAACGAAATCAAACAAAAGAAAACTCTATATAGCTATCATGCCTCCTGCACGCCAGCGGAAGCTTTATTCGTCTAATGAGGTACCTAAAAACCTTAACTCTCAAACTATTCAAAATCAATTGAGTACCCGAGAGTTTAAAGGGAAAAACATAAACGTCAAGTCAGACATAAAGCCTAGTATGAACAATAATCTACCATCTCAATCATTTAGATATCTAATGAGACCACGCCGCTTAGCAGAATGGGTTTTTCCCTTACTCTTATTCTAAAACCTTTATAAAACCATGTACTGTGCTCCTGCATCCATAATGGTTTAAAACATAGTCATTTTAAAATATTATGATGATATGCCAACAAGTTAAAAACATTTTGGATTTCCCATCCTCTGTTTAACCGACTCCCAGTCATATTTATAGTTTCTAGGATCACTATTAACCTATTAGTTTTCATAGGCTTACTAATAACATTTATATAATATATGGACTTCCTGTCTCATTTCATAGTTTTCATGGGTGCACTATGAACCTCTTGGCCCCTTCCAATTAACTAAATTAATTCATGGGTTCCCCTGAACCGATTGGTGACTCCAATAACCTCTCTCTTATTCTAGTTTTCATGGGTTGACTAGGAACCTATTAGCCCCTTCCAATATCTTTTCTTTTTATCCTAGTTTTCATGGGCTAACCATGAGCCTATTGACATCTGTCAATAACTTAATACGGACATAGTTTTCATGGGATCACTATGAACCTACTGGCCCCTGCTAACCACTCTTTATAACATAGTTTTCATGGGATCACTATGACCCTATTGGTAACTCCAATAACTTTCTAATCATAGTTTTCATGGGTGCACTACGAACCTGTCTCCCTGACAACTTCATTTTTTAGGCATCTTATATTCTGGTCTCCTAGACCGCTTGGATGTAATTCTACTCATCCATGAGTTTAATCAATTTATATTCACTACTGGGTCAACCTAGCTAGTCCTTCTGCCCTTTATCCCCAAAATGCAGTTATGGATCCATTATATTGTGAATATATTTATACTTGAAGAAGTAAACAAAATTACATAACAATAACACTCTTATGGGTTTAATGTCCTTAAAATACTTTTCATATAAAAACATGGTTAAACCCATTAACCTACAATTTTTATCCAGGAAAGCTTCTTCTTAAAATCATTTCAAAACTCTTTAAATTAGCCATGGTTTTTTCCTTTAAAATGAGTATGTGTTACAAAACCTTTCGAAACCTTTGAAACCATGTTTTCGACTTCATTGAATACCCTCCTTCGAAAGCATATAGGTCTATCTTTAAAACATTAGGCTTCTGCCTTTCAAACACTTTAAAACCTTTCTTTCGAAACCTTTCGAACGTATTAAAGCATTAGCATTTAATCATTTAGAAGCATAGCTTCGAAACCAATTGAAAGTACCACTTTCGAAACCATTGGAAGTAACCCTTCCGAAATCATTGAAAGTCCCCCTTTCGAAACCTTGGGTTTATACTTAAAAGTATTATTTAGGTCAAAGTGAAAATGGGAGAAAGCATCTCTTTTAAAACCATCCTTTATCATATAAAAATGTTGGGGAAAACATGATGGTGTCGTCACCATCTCTTTCGAAAGCTTCAAACCATTTGAACAAAACATTAAAGGATAGCGTTGAAACCCCTTTCAAAGCCATTTCCTTCGAAACCCTTGGACCCTTTCGAAAGCCTTTAGGAAGTGACTTAGAATATATTTAAAAATAAACTCTACCTTTCGAAAGCATTAACGAATTCAATACCTTCGAAAGGCTAAACAATGGCAGCAGGGGTTCGACTAGGTCAGAACCCCTTCTTTCAAAAACATTATTTCATAAGTAAAAGAACTCATTCGAAAGCAAACATAAGTTAATGGCAACCCCTTTGAAAGCTTTAAAAAACCTCTTTTGAAAATATATGCTTTGACTCCTTCAAAGGCTTAAGTAAAACAAAGGCAGGTGCTTCTCTTTTTAAAACAAACTGAGGTATCAACCCCTTTGAAAGCCATGCTTTCGACACCTAACCTTTCGCCTTTCTCCAATCTACTGCGTATCATCTTTGTGATACCTTGTGTATTGGTTTCAGCTTAGTAGGTTTCGACTGGATTGAAGGAGGAAGTTCTATGTCGAGAGGTACTTCTAAAGAAGGCGAAACCCACTTTTCTGGGTAAACCTGTTTTACTACTAATTAAAGCAAACATTTTTCTAACCAACCTACCACGTGTAAATATAACATTTTACCTTAACTTTTCAAATTCTTTATTAAACTAACTGCCTCTAATTTCAGATCTAAACCATGGTTAATTTAATCAAATAAGCCCTTCCATTAAGCAAAACCAATATTGCAAAGAAGTCTCTCTTCTAAAATAATTTAATTTGCATACCAAATCACTTTGGAAAAATCCCCAAAAATTCCAAAATTCACTCTAATCATGTTATCTAACATATCAAAATTTCAGACCCAAATTATTAATATGATTTCAGATATAAACCCAAATAACCATATTTCCTTTGAAAATTAATAATAATCTTTCCTTAGCTTTGAAAATTATCAAAATTAAAACCCAACTCCAAATTCATGTTTTATACAACATAAAAAATTTCCATGGCATTTAAACATCAATATAAACCGGTTTTACCCTAAAACCTTGTGTAATCCCATTTAAACAATCTTGTTTAAATTAAATGTTATCCATAAAATATGCTCGAGAATAAAAGTATGAAAGAAGGAACATGAGAGCATTGATAAAGATCAGAAAGCACCAAGATGGTCAAGTTAAGCATAGCTTCCGACAAGGGGGAGACAGCGCCAACATCACCTTTCGAGTAGGTCAGAAAGGGCGTTTGGACTGTGCCAACAGGGAGCTTTAGACAAAATCGGAGGCTACTATTCAAAGGTAACAGCAAACATGTTAACAACATCCAAAGTGCTCAAAAAGACACTTCTTGAAGGCAATGAATACCGGACACTTTACCTTTTGTGCTAAACCATTCGAAACGTCATGGTTTCGCCTACATCACTTCTGCCAGAAAAGTATTCAACTAATTCAACACTTTCGAAAGCATATACAGCCTTTCGAAACGGTTAGGGCTACTCTCACCTAAGAAAGAAGAGTTACACATCCATTACCATAAAGACATGAGGTTCCGAATTAGTTGGGGTAGAGGCTATCGATGGAGACCATTTACAATAAAGCCATCTTTGGTTTTTCGACTCGTTCAAAGCCAAAAGGATACATGTTTCGACAGCATCAAAGGTTAGCATCTGAGTCCGCTTATGCGACACATCAACATTCGAGACAGGAGCACATCAATAGCCAGCAACATCCTTCGATGAAGTCAAAGGGAAACAAGGCAAGAGAGAGAAGCCCAGTCTCATCAGCAGCAACTAAAGGAAAGGCGCAACCAAACACCTTTCGATAGAGCCGAAAGGAATCAAATAATACCTTTCGACGAAGTCAGATGTGGTAAAGCTATCAAGCAGCACCTATCGATGAAGTCAAAAGGAAACAAAGCAAGAATGAAGCCCAACTTCTAGTGGCAATAGAAGAATAACTGATACCCTTTCGACTAAGTCGAAAGGTATGGCTCAGGAGACATTCACGAAAGTATAAAGACTGACCTTTCGATCACGTCGAAAGCTTGGAGTCGGAAGGTCCCCAACCCACATCTATAAATATGACCCCAGGGGTAAGTGATAGTGGATCCTGATCTCTTCCACTTCTCACTTGTATTCTTCTGAAACTTGTAAACCCTAATTCTCAAATCAAATTGGGGATTTGGTTAATTTGTACAACTGAGTTCAATAAAGAGAAGATTATGATAATAGTTTTTGCTTAGCATCACAGATTCCTTATTCTTCATAAAAATGTCTATCTGCAGCAAGGCTGATTGAAAGGTTCCCTTTCGACTGTGTCGAAACCATTAGTTCTTATATTCCCTAGAAGCCTTGACTCAAATCTGCAGACTACAAGTGTTACCCCTTCCAATGGTGTTGAACCCATTCCAACTCCGCTATTTCCAGAAACTATTAGGATCCTAACCCGAACTCATTGGTTTGTGTTGAAAGGTGGTTTCGACAAAGTACTCGGTCATCTCAGTAAAATGGATTTAATAGAAGAGAGTCTCTTCTTTCGACTGTGTCGAAAGGTCTTAAAGTCAGATTTTAATCATTCTTACTCATTTGTAAAGCTCAAGCAAACTTCACCCATTCGAAAGGAGGTTTCAAAAGTACTGTTCCTACTTCAACTTCAAATTTGGGGCGTTGGCAAATTTTCTTGTCAATATTAGACCAATCAATATTCTAGCATATCATCATCCAATTCACCATAAAACTGAATTTACCCTTAAATCGAAAAACATATGAGTCAAAACAAGATAGAGATGGAATTATTATTCACATTGATTAAGATAAGGAGATTGGATTAAGATTGATTTCCTCTAAGCTTGAATCTCTAGCTTTTTATTTAATTTCTCTTGTTAATGGCCAGCTCCCCCTTCTTACGTTTTTGTTATTGTTTTCAAAATGACGTGAATGGGAATGAAATGGTAGGAACAAGAATATATAAGGGTAAGGATTATGGGTGGCAAATTCATAATATACCCTTATGTAATTTAATTAACCTAAAAACCCGTTCTTATGCCCATTCAATTATTTTATTAGGCATGACCTTAATTAGATTTATTCAAATCTCAACCCCCTTATCGCTTAACATTTACATTATTCTATTTAATTCATCTAATTAAATCTCCTTAATAATTTCATCAAAAATTAGGGGTGTTACAGTAGGCCTGTAACTATAGTATATAAATTGACGTAGTATCACGATGACCGGGAGTAACTAAGATTGTGGGTGTGATGTGCACTGTCGGTATTTTGTGTTGTCCCCTGGAGCATAATGTTTGCTATGTAGCTCCCATCTGGAATATGTGAGATTATATGATTATATTATATTATTTAGATACCCTTCTAAACAACTATTTAGAGGCGAGGACCTCTTAACCCATTGGAGCGTGTTGTGTGCTATGAGGCTCCTAATTGGATTATGTAATTTGAGATATATAGACATATGATATCATACTTATAGCACCTCACTTGATTATATGCTTGTTGATAGTTGATTCCCTTTTATATTATGGGTTTGTTGGTTAGTGATTGGATATTTGGTTGATTCACCCATTAAGTTGTGGTTTTATTGATTAGTAGTGTGGTTTGATATATACTCTTATACTTATGATGAGATTATGTTACTTTATGGGATACATGCAATATATCATGCCAGTTATTATCACAATATTGACATCTACATTCTAGACATAGTCTGACTTGTATATTATTTATTTAATACTCGGGTTAGTCCGAGACATTACAGGTTCAGGGACGAAAAGACCAGATTGAGATTGTTGGACATAAGTGGAGGCTAGTTTGTTAGTTGACTAGTACACCCTTATTTATTTATTTGTAGTCTTATGTATATTGATGATGTTGAGTTGTATGTATTGAATTTTTACATTGGGCATATATTTTTTATGATAGTGGGTATTTGACTATTTTTATAGCCCCACTTGGACTCATGTATATTTTATATTATATATCACTGCGTTAATGACTCTGTGATCGGTGAGATTTATATTATATTATGTATTGTTGTATCCTAAAATTGCACGTGTTTATTGCGTTGTGCCAATACTGTGTACGTATTAATAGGTTGTTATTCGATTTTTAAAGTACGTACTAGCTTCAGACCAAGGGAATATTCAAGCATGATAGCCCAATATCACTTCATTATCCACATTATCATACAGTACTACCTAGTAATACTCTTTGATAGTATGGGTATAGAGGTGGGATGAAACATTTTTGGTGGCAGAGCAGGTTTAGAACAATACAGAGTATAAGAGACACGAGTCTTAGCTTTAGATGAGACTTAGAGTTCCTGTCTCCCGGACGTGCAGTGGATTATTGTTTATACTCAAGTCATAATAGGAGTATACGATGATTACCCTAGTAATCATCTGGGGATGTATTTGTATTTTTCTTATTATGTAATATGTTTCTTCTACATTTTTCGGAGCGTAAGTATTTGTATAAGATGCAAAGAAGTTGAAGAAGGTTGTGAAGGTAAAAGTAGTTAGTTTGGCCAATAGTGTTGGTATTGAAGATGAATGTTAGACCTCTATATGGCTCTGAAGTAAGATTGAAGTCTTTTGGTTAGGGAAGTTGTAAAAGGCCCTAATTTGAATCTCGTATTGAATACTCCGCAATTTTAAATTGTGATAATGCGAAGATCCAGTGGTGATCAGAGTGCCGCAGTGGAAGTATATAGACTGCTTTCCGTTGAATATCTTGATTGTTTGGCAGTTTTGATTAGATAATTGATGTTTAGATATCTTTATGTGATTACATTGATTGTTGATGCTTTGTTGGTGAATTCGTCATGAGTGTGTTATTCGTTAGAAACTATCACTCAAGTTAATATCCCATATGAGTTTGATGATTTGAACCTGGTGGTGTCTTTGGTTGCGAAGTTACTGCAAAGGATAATGAGAATTATTTTCATATAAAATGAAACAGAATAATTTTATACAAAATTAAAATGAGGTTAAAATGAAATGAAAGCTTGCTTGTTTATTTTTATGAATAGTTGATTACTAATGTTTGGGATTTTGCATTTAAAATATTTTGATAGTATTCCTATATATTATTTAAAAACAAATCAATATAAGCAAGCAAATGTTTTGGTTATAGCGTATATATATGGTATAGAAAGAAGTTTTAATAGAAGCTAACGAATGTTTTCGTAAAAGTTTAAGTTATTCTATAAGGAAATATTTAAAGAAATTTTTGAAGCTAATTTTGTGTTAATTTGTCCGTTGAGTATTTAAGAATTTCGATCGATCCGCTTGATCAACATTATCGATAGGGAATCCTAAATACTAGGATGAGACAAATGGACACGGGTTTTGAAGAGTGATGTATAATTTAAAAGTGAAGTAATATATTTTGAGCTATATAAAAACCAATATATGAAATAAATTTTGAGGAAAGTTATATTAATTATTTTAAGGAGATTAAAGAGAAATGAGAAGTATTTTGAAACAAGCAAAATGTTTCAGTGAATGAAGAATTATTATTTCGAAAGATGTATGTAATTTTAGGAAATGTATATGTAATATTTTTTATGCTTGGATCTCATCGACACTTGGATCTCATTGATGCTTGGATTCATCCCATTACATGGTAGTATTACTACTTAGCATATCTTAAATAGGAAACTTTTTCTAAAAATAATGCGGGAACTTCTACTGAATGTGTGTCCTCTAGGAGGACCTCGAACCACTCGACGCTCAGGTTCATGCCAGGACCGCCTATCAACAAGGCAACATAGTGAAGCTCTGCTATCGTTTACCATGCTCAGCACCTAGCAAACGACTGGGTTGCTCGGTCAATGCTCGCTTCTAAGTCCATTAACCAGCCTGGCATATCAATTAAAACAGATTGATTAACCTAGTGCAAGGGACTTTGCTATTTGTCCAAAATATGCTACTCAACCAGCCGCACGCAAACAATCAAAGGCAACTAGCTTCATAGACAATAAGATTTTAACATAAAAGATACATTCTTATTCAGTTCAAAAGAAAGCAGGTGCACAATGCCCACCCCGCGTGGCTTACAAAGACTTTCAATCGATAATTAGTTGAAAAGAAGAAAAGGAGAAAGAGAAAGGGAAGGATAAGCATACTAATAGAGCTATTCAGAGGCATGCTAGCTCATGCACTTATCACTTCCCAGACCGCGCTCAGCTGCAACAATAGCACTCCCCAGCACTTCAAGCAATTAAGAACTCGGTGAAGAAAACTGAGTGCACTGCCATCTTTGAAGCCTCCCACATCAGATCACATAAGAAACCCTGAAAAGCTTCCAAATAACCTCACGAAAAAGCAGACCAAAGAGGGGGGTATTTGTACACTTCTCCCTTTAGTCGCGGCTGTTATGATTAAAATACCAGAAAGGTTCTCAACCGTTTAAGAGTGATAAGTGTTTCACACCATATGCATAGGCGAAAAACACATCACAACCATGTCTCAAAAAGCATAACTGCCACAGCCAATGACACAATGCCCATGGGTGGTGCATTAATTACATAGTAAAACCATTAACCGGTAGAGTCTTCATAATTTTACAAGCCGTGCCTGCTACCGGGAAAAGACTTGAGGGGTAAAATGTTACTCAATTTTTTTGTAAGTAAGAAGGCGGACTAATCAGGGTATTTTAGCCTGGCTTGGTCTGGTCCAAGCCGGTTGGGTCCAGGTCAGCTTACAAGCTAGCCATGACTGGGGGTAGGTTGATCGGTTTTTTAATGTATGATGATAATCGATATCCAACCTATGCCCGCATCGAATCCTTTACTCAATAGCACATTAAGCATTCTAGCCAAGCCTCCCCGCCTAACGACCCCAGTGACCATCTCACCCGTGAAGCAATGCACAAGCCAAGCTCGACCCATCTCTCATTGGCTAACCGACCATCTCTTCGACCCGCTTGCAATCCAACTCTAGCCAGCCGCTTGCTCAAGCATCTCTTTTGCAGCTATCTCCAAACCGGCATAAGTTGAGACTGTCTCAATGGTGGCCCATCATTGATCCAAGTTCGATACCTCCACCTACAACCTGTAGTCTGTCTTGTCTCACCCGGCTCAATGTGCAATCGGCCCTTGCTAGCTCCCCTTCCTCGTTATGGTCTCAAAAGACCAGCTCACCCCGTGCTGCCACCTAGGCATGGGACAACGAAGTGATAAGGTCTATAGATGTATCTATTCCAAATAAGAAGTATGTTTTATTTTCTACAAGCATATTGAAAGTACAGGCACATTTAATGCGAAGGATGGTAGAGCTTTCCCCTGGTATAGTTCTACTATTGACCTTCATCTTAGTCATGCATTCCTTTCTTTCGCCAACTTTCGCCCATTAAGTCCATTTAGCCAGATCAATGGCTAGGCTCGCCTCATGTCTGTTTTGCAACATGATTTTAGCCGTCCAAGAACTAGTTCAATTGCTATAAGAAACAAATGCATGGACACATCGAAGGGATTGTGGCTCGAAAGATTGGAACCCATGCTCCGCCACTCAAATCTCTTGATATAGTAGTTTCTTAAGATTAGCAGTTCCATTAATCTTAGATGAATCAACTTTTCTTATTATTCTCTTGTTATTTCTTTAATTGTAAGAGAGCAATATATTAAGAAAACTTCATAGTGGATGTAGGCAGCTTTGTCGAACCACTTCACATCTTGTGTCATTTACCCTTAAATGCTCTTTTCCCATCATTTTTCCATATTAGGCAATGTGATTGGCAAGTAACCTTTTCTCTACATAACATATTATCATTACTCCGAGGTTGATGAAAAGCATCATCAACAATCACCACTAAATATAATTTAGTACAAAGATATTATTCATTTTAACACAATATAAAATCTAGTGCAAACTAATAAAGTGTAATATTTTTAGAAATTTCTCCTTTTGCCCAATTGTCACTCATACTTTGCAGTTTTTTTATACGTATAATTTTTCAAATCTCTCTTTTGCTCTTACAATTCTTTCAAATTTTGAAGTAGCCAAGATTTTATAAAGGACTCTAGCATATTTTAGGCACCTCACTAGCTAAGTGTTCTAGTTGATGTCAATAGGTTTCCCAATTGTACTAGTTAATATGCTAATTCTTTGCCATTTAAAATGTTAAATCACGATCTTTGATATCAGTGCTGGTTTAGAGAACTATTTAGTTTTTTATAAAACCAAATTATCATTTTGTATAGTAGTCTCTTTATATTTATATAAACAACTTTATGTAGTAATTTTAATTATGTGGGACTTTTCATTTTCGTCATGTCCTCCTCACATGTAGTGTATATAGAACTAACAATGGAATCATAGTAATTTGGGTGGTACAAAACACACATGGTAGTTAAGCATGTATATTTAAGTTATAATCTTAACTTTGACACTATTATTAGGTTTTTTAACGTATTACGTAGTTTTTCGCAAATCAATTGATTAATGATAATAAGTGTTTCTCTAAAACGATATTGAAGCTTGGGTTACTCACGTAAGCTCAATCGACGCACATGGTCCGCTAATTAAACAAAAGTATTCATGTGTTTGAGTCAAAATACACCACACGTGAGGGGTGTGTAGAAAATAACCATATACCATGAAAAAAATCCCTAAGTAATACTAAAGAGGTCATCCTACACATTGCTATTTAGATTCGTGGAAGATATGTGGTTCTCGAATTTCTAACAAAATTAATCGTCATATGAACTTGGAATCTATATATATTTGGTGATGGAAGAATTACATTAAATAATGTAAAAATAACACAAAATCTTTAACAAGATATTGGTACCGAAAACACTAAAGGCCTTTATTTACAAAATATTGCAAACATATTTAGCAAACATATGGAGTGTATACTAGTAAAATGTCATTAATTCATCATGTAATATTGATACAACTCCCAGAGTGAAAAAAAGAACAGTACCAAACTATCGATTTTATTTTGATGCATATAATTTTAGTCTGTGTTTTCATGAGCATCTGTATAAGTATACAAGTCTAGCTTCACTCGATATTTTTCCTTGCAAATGGTCTACTACCTAAATACTAGTGTGAACCCATGCTTTGCAAGCACACAGGTTGTAACAAAAAATTTGTTTCTAGTTTATCAATGTATCTTTGTTTGTTTGCTTGTAGAATTAGCATTATGGTCTAATTAAATCAAATATTTCATTCTGTTCATTTTTTGAAAAAATATTTAAAAGAAATTGTTTCAAAACATTTAAATTTAAATTGCTAGATAAAATACATTTTAAAGAACAAAAAAATATTGCAAAATTTTAGAATTTTTGTGATATAATCACCAAATATCTATCTTAAGATTACTTTTTTAACTTTGATAATTTTCATAACTACATATAGAGCCAAAAAAATTAACCAAAGTAATGAATTTTTATTAAATTTGAAATAAAATATTTTAGCAACGTTTTATAGTGCCTCATTACCTCATTTTGAAGATCAAATATATTTTTCATGCTCAAGCTTAAATTAATTTTCTAATTATATTTGTTTGTTTAAATTATAATTTTTTGGTAGAGCAAATGCATAAAAAGTTAAATGTAGACATGCAACCATTTTGAACGGAAGAAATCCATCTTAATGTAGCCATTAGAAGCAGTGTGAAGATGCTGGTAACTCTATATTTAGCAAACATACGGTGGCCATATGTTTGTAAGAACTAGCTTTCTATGTTCATTACTTAAGCTCCACATTAAGTAATCATTCCCAAAATGTATTATACACACTGTTATCCCACCATTTGTTCAAGGCTGGAATATCAACAAATTGGCAAGGAATGAAGGATATCAGGATTGGAGACCGATTAGAAACAAGGCTGCAGTGGATGTCGTCAAAATTTGGCCGAGCTCCGATCCGGACGGAATCGATTGAAGATGATGATGAGGACTAGGAGAGGCTATGTTTCAAGTTTCAGGTTAATCGGAGTCTGTATGAATGAGGTATGATCGATACAAGGTAGGAAGAATATACTGTACGGATCCATCAAAGGGTTGAGGTGATGTCCATTTCGAATCCATCAGGTTCGTATCCATCGGAATGGCATCCCCTCAGTATGTTCGTATCCATCGAGTTTGGCATAGATCAGGTCCGTATCGATCAGGTTCACGCATGCCCGGCAGTTCGTATCCATGGAGTAGCGTCTCATTCGTATCGATCAGTATGGGCTTGACTCAATGGTTTCGCATCGATCAGGTAAGTGGGCAGGTAAAGTTTGTGTGTATCCACCAGGTAAAGCCTTGTTTGTATCCATTAGGTAAGGTCTCACTCGTATCCATCCCAAGGATGAGATTCGTGTCCATTCTCTGCTCTTCACGACCACTTCGTATCGATGACCCCCATAATCATTTCGTATCGATCTATTCATAAGCGATCGATGTGAAGTGTACTCCTGGAATCGATGCGAAGAAGGACACGAGTTGGTGAGTGCGAGCGTACCGTTGCAAGGTAATGGATATGAACGAGCGCGAGATATGGTACGAGCGAAGGACACCCACGTCTCCAGGAAAGAAGCGTTCAACTCGGCACATAAAGTGGAACAACCCAGGAAACTCGCTCCATATCACTCCACATCATTGCACACACGTGCTCCTTATCGATACGAAAGGTATGGATACGAAGCCATGGATTTGAACCGGACAACCTTCCGAAGAACATCAACTCATATCGATCGTATCTCCTAAACTGCTGATCCAAATGCAACGAAATTTTCACAGCAGCTTGCGCACAAGGTAAAGAATGTCTCTGCCAAGTTTTAGCTCGATTGGATGATTTCTTGATCGATACGAAATGGATTTGTATCGATCACAGATCGAGTCGAAACTTGGCGAGGTCGGTCGCGTGGGCCCCCTCACGTGCCAGAAGAAGTCTCCCGAAGTTTGAGAACGATATCAGCCTCCTGCACCTATAAATAGCCCCCTGAAGCTTATAGGAAAGGGATCTTTTGGCGATCCAATGCCCAGACTCTGCTGGATTCAATTCTACGCTTCAACACAATCATTGTACTCGAAATTCTTCATTGTAACTGCTGTAATCATCTGTAACCAGCAAGGATAATCAATAAAAGATAAAACTTTGAAGTGGACGTAGGCTGGAGATAGCTGAACCACTATAAATTGTGTGTTTCTGTTCGTTATTTCTGGATTGCTGTTTGTTGCTTGCTTAGATCTATGATTTGTGTTTGGAATATTGCTGATCTACATTCATAACTTGGTGCTTTCACGATATTGGGGGTTTGTGACCGTTTTTGGCGCAAACACTTTGGTGCTTTCACTGAGAACGACTAGCACCCGCTACATCGGATTGAAGTTCGGATTTGGAAAGCATGAAGGGTTTATATTTGAAAGACAATGACTCGACAAATAAGACAAAGAGCTGAGAGAAGTCAACAAGGAGGAAGTCAAGAGGCATCCTCCGGAGCTGGAGAAGGACAAGCTTCAATTTACATTACCAGAGACGAAATGGAAGCTATGGCAAATTCATTGCATGAGAGGTTGTTGAAGAGTCAACATGATATGATGCAGACTTTCTTCGAGCAAATGGGAGCTGCAGGGACATAGAACCTTGGACCAACTACAGCGACTGCAAATGTGGAACAAGGAACTAGGGTTACGGAACACAACAGAGAATAGAATACAGAACCAGAGGGCAATCGGCAAAGGCTTGGGGGCAGGCCTGCAGGATCTGACACTGGAAGACCTTTGGAAGGAGTTCAACAGGTAGGGCCAACGTTGTTGCTAATGAGCCACATGAAGAATATGTGCCGGAGTTCCCTCGGGAGCATGGGGGGAAACCCTTGACAGACAACGCTAGATTAGTGGAAATCACTAGGAAGACTATGCGTGGAGGTTTGACCAATAGAGATTTGGAAGGAGTGAACAGGAGTCTGTTCGCTTGGGAAATCAGGATAGCTCAGAATCCACCTAAGTTCAAGTTACTTAGCGTGTAAGTATATAATGGCAAGGCTGACCCGACTGATCACTTGATGAGATACACTAGACACATGGAAGTGCTGGGGGCATCGGAGGAAGTGATGGCCAGATGTTTCCCGTTGTATTTGACAGATATAGCTGCAATGTGGTTTAGGCAGCTGGAAGAAGGATCTATCAGGACTTGGAGGGAATTGGTGGATAGGTTTTTGGGACAGTTTCGGGTTCATATCAAGAGACCAAAGAACGTAATGACGCTAACATCGGTAAGGCAAAGGACGGATGAATCACTTAGAGCATTTTTAACTCGGTTCAATGCGGCGGTTGCTTCGGTGGATCGGCCGGATCCATCGATGGTTTTGATGGCGGCGGTGTCGGGAGTCAGAGAGGATTCGGATTTTAAGGTATCTTTAATACGAGACCCGCCACTAGATCTCGGGGAATTCTTCCATGAAGCTGAAAGGTTCCTTCGGCAAGAAGACGCATGTATGGATTTAAAGTTAAAGGAGGTGAATGCGACTGGGGGTGGAGGACCATCCAACGGAAACCCGGATAAAGATAAAGAAAAGAGGAAGCTGGATGACGATTCAGGAAAAGCCAGGAAGCGATGGAAGGATCCAAAGTTTTCCATATACACAGGATTAAACGAGACGCTGGAGCGGATATACATGGAAACCCAGAATCGCCTTCCTTACCGAAGGCCAGCTAGGAGAGAACCTTCTGAACGAGAAAGGGCATCAGGAAGGCACTGTCTCTTCCATGATTTGGATGGACACGATACCAACAGCTGCAGGCACTTAAAGGACATAGTTGAGGAACATGTGAGGAATGGACAATTGAGGCAGTATGTTGGGGCTCGGAATGCAGCGGCGGAGCAGGAGCAACCACCGCCCACCTCAAGCCATGATGGTGTGAGGCCCAGAAATGATGGTCGGTTGGTTATCAATTGACCGAGGTAATAAGAAATAAGTAACAAACCATTGGCAAGCAACCAAGTCATTTACACATGTATGGGGACAGAGATAGCCTTTAGGCATGCTCTGAATAGTGATAAACCGCGAAACCATGGTTTGCGAAACCTGTCATTTGTTTTTGGATTGGACACTCGTTTTTCTGGCTTGGTTTTGGAGTTTGGTTTGAACTCCTGATTTTGTTTGTTTTCTGGTTTTGGCTTTCATTCGGATGATTGTTCTCCGTTTTTAATGACGATTTGGATTTTTAATATGGATTTCCGATTTTTCGATTTGATCTGGATTTTGGATTGGATTTTGACTGGATTTCTGTTTGGGTTTTGATAAACGGTCGTCGGGCATGGATTATGCCTGGCAAGGGGTGAGTCGTTTTGCCCGAACGCGGTAAAGTGACTCATTCAGGTCATCGAGTATGGACTATGTTCGATAAGGGTCCGGAGAGACCAGGATTCGGCCTAGGACTTAGGCCTTGCATTACCAATTGTTATTTTCAGGTCGTTGAGTATGGACTATGCTTAGCAAGGGTCCGAAGAGACCAGGATTCGGCCTAGGACTTGGGCCCCATATTATCGGTTATCATTTCAGGTCGTTGAGTATGGACTATGCTTAACAAGGGTCCGGAGTGATAAGGATTCGGCTTAGGACTTAAGCCATGGCATATATAACGTCCAAGGACACTTGACCACGGTCATCAAGTGTGGATTGCGCTTGGTAAGAACCCGTAAAGGTTAGCTCAACGTTCAGGGAAACTGGACCAAGGTCGTCGAGTGTAGATTGCACTTGACATGAACCCGGAGAGGTTATGGATTCGGATATCGACCCGGAGAGGTCCTGGATTCGGTTATTGGCTATTGAATAAGGATGGATTAGAAGCTCGACCATCGAGTTTGGATGGACATGGAATTGGCTATGGACTTGGATATTGGGTTCGGAGTTATTCAAAACACGCCTTCTTATCAAAAGGCATGTTTTGGGGGGCAAATGTTATCCCACCTTTTGGTCAAGGCTGGAATATCAACAAATTGGCAAGGAATAATGGATATCAGGATTGGAGATCGATTAGAAACAAGGCTGCAGTGGATGACGTCAAAATTTGGCCGAGCTCCGATCAGGACGGAATTGATTGAAGATGATGATGAGGACTAGGAGAGGCTATGTTTCAAGTTTCAGGTTAATCGGAGTCCATATGAAGGAGATATGATCGATACAAGGTAGGAAGAATATACTGTTCGGATCCATCAAAGAGTTGAGGTGATGTCCATTTCGAATCCATCAGGTTCGTATCCATCGGAATGGCATCCCCTCAGTATGTTCGTATCCATCGAGTTTGGCATAGATTAGGTTCGTATCGATCAGGTTCACGAATGCCCGGCATTTCGTATCCATGGAGCAGCGTCTCATTCGTATCGATCAGTATGGGCTTGACTCAATGGTTTCGCATCGATCAGGTAAGTGGGCAGGTAAAGCTTTGTGCGTATCCACCAGGTAAAGCCTTGTTCGTATCCATTAGGTAAGGTCTCACTCGTATCCATCCCAAGGATGAGATTCGTGTCCATTCTCTGCTCTTCACGACCACTTCGTATCGATGACCCACATAATCATTTCGTATCGATCGATTCATAAGCGATCTATGCGAAGTGTACTCCTGGAATCGATGCGAAGAAGGACACGAGTCGGTGAGTGCGAGCGTACCGTTGCAAAGTAATGGATATGAACGAGCGCGAGATATGGTACGAGCGATGGACACACACGTCTCCAGGAAAGAAGCGTTTAACTCGGCACACAAAGTGGATCAACCCAGGAAACTCGCTCCATATCACTCCACGTCATTGCGCACACGTGCTCCTGATCGATACAAAAGGTATGGATACGAAGCCATGGATTCGAACCGGACAGCCTTCCGAAGAACATCAACTCGTATCGATAGTATCTCCTAAACTGCTGATCCAAATGCAATGAAATTTTCACAACAGCTTGCGCACAAGGTAAAGAATGTCTCTGCCAATTTCAACTCGATTGGATGATTTATTGATCGATACGAAATGGATTCGTATCAATCACAGATCGAGTCGAAACTTGGCGGGGTCGGTCGCGTGGGCCCCCTCACGTGCCAGAAGAAGTCTCCCGAAGTTTGAGCGCGATATCAGCCTCCTGCACCTATAAATAGCCCCCTGAAGCTTATAGGAAAGGGATCTTTTGGCGATCCAACGCCCAGACTCTGCTGGATTCAATTCTACGCTTCAACACAACCATTGTACTCGAAATTCTTCATTGTAACTGCTGTAATCATCTGTAACCAGCAAGGATAATCAATAAAAGATAAAACTTTGAAGTGGACGTAGGCCGGAGATAAACGAACCACTATAAATTGTGTGTTTCTGTTCGTTATTTCTGGATTGCTATTTGTTGCTTGCTTAGATCTGTGATTTGTGTTTGGAATATTGCTGATCTACATTCATAACTTGATGCTTTCACGATATTTGGGGTTTGTGACCGTTTTTGGCGCAAACACACACAAAAAAACAAATATTGATAATATTAATAACAACAATAAAAACAATAATTTTTTAAAAAGAAACTCTTACACATCTATATGCAATCTGCCTCACAAATAATCATAAATATCATGATACAATGTTATAATATCGGTAAAATTCAATAGATTAAAAAAAAGTTACGTATTTGTGTAATTTATAGTGAAACATAGAATTCAAAAGAAGGATCAATGTAGTAAATTTAAAAACCAAGTCCTTGGACTCAAATAAGCAGGGCAAAATGAAATGAAAATTGTAGAAAAGTTGTTATATCCTCTACTTAGTAAAAATTAGCTTCAGCTCACAACAAAACAATAAACACCTTGTACAAAAGGAATAAACATCATTAAAAACGTTGATGTACTATAGTACACGCATGACTTTTAGTTTCACTTGGAAATATCAAAAATCAATGCTTTACATTACAAAAACTAAGTTAAGATTTACTAACATGTCAGGGAAAAGAAATTTACATATTTCATTTGCGCACAATATTAGAAAGTTTTATTTATTTCACAATACACGATCTGACACAATGGATATCAACCAAAATAATGATAAAACCATTTTCTCATTACATATATCACAATAAAAACGTTGATGCTAACATATTTTATTATAAAATATAGTTTATATCAGTGTCGGCCCTGTGATGTATGAGACCCTAGACGGAATTTTTGTAAAGGAAAAATATTGTAGGTACTGGAATTTGAACTTGTGATCTTATCTACAAAGGTTTGGCGCTTTACCACTGCACCAAACTATCTTTTATTAATTTGGGGCTCCTATGATGATATTATATGTAAAATATTATGTAAATCTAAGGCCCCCACAACCAAAGGCGAGGCCTCCTCCGGATCGGAGACCCTAGGCGGCCGTCTAGCCGGCCTATGCCCAGGGCCGGCCCTGGTTTATATACAACTTTACCAAACTCATAGCACACACAAATGCAATCAACTCGTCCTTATGTTTTTTTGATAAGGTACACCAACTCATCGTTTCAAAACCTTCCTATATGCACACCGAAATCAAAGAAGAAAATAGTGCATTAAACGTGGAATCAAAGTTTAGCTTGGCATAAGCACCTCTTTTGTCCGTAATCCCCTGCTTTTGGAATCAGCATGCCTTGCACGTCAAATGTCCCATCTAATTAAGCTTTTAGACGCATGCATTCTTGCGCGTCATCAAGCTCTTGGAGGCATGCACTCATGCACTCGCATTCTTTTGCAGTTTGGTCCGCTTGCATTAGCTGTCGATGCCTATAATTTGTGTACATTAATCATGTTCCAACAATTCACACACCACGATCCAGAAGCAAGCAACCATCCAGTTTCACAACCCAGTTCCACCATCTTTTCATTTATTCACTGTGCTTTAAAACAGTTCATAATTTATTCAACTGGATTGTTTTGCTTTGCTGGTGTGCATATTTAGAGTAGCACCCATGTTCATTGTGCTGTTAGATTGCTTCATGTAAGTAATTCACACACCAGAAGCAAGCAGCTTCCCCAACTTCTACTTTTGCCCTCACCTGAAACATAGATTCACCATCCCAAGTAACCAATTATCCCAGCCTTCGAATTCTATCTCCTCGCTTTATTTGCAACTACTGGCAAGGGATTTACTGTCTTCATGCTCGTTTAATTCGCCAGTTCATTTGGCTCATCCAGGGATTTGTTGTCCATATGCTATCCACGTGATGTCTACATGCTTTGCATTCTTCTCATCCAAATTATGGCCTGTTTGCCTACATACTTTCTGTGCATTCTTCTGTACAACGCCAACTCATTCATTAGCTATTGTTGGTCGTCGTCATGCAACACTTCTAAGCATCTGTCATATTTTATTGCAGTTTCTGTGCATTTATAGTTCAATACAATCCTTTGTAGCGCAGCTCAGCTTAGATGTGCACTTCAACGCCAACTCAAATTAGCCTACTCTGCAACCCTTCAGCACTTTATTCTTCTGCTCAATAATTATATAATTATACTAAAATATGGATGTTATAAACTTTAAACGATCATCTGTGTGATGATCTCCTCTTACTCTTATTGTTATGTACGTTTTGTGGACGTTTTATGGATTATATATTAATAAAAACTGAGTGCTCTCCTCTTTTAGAGGATCACACTATCATCAAAAAAAATTTTTTGCATAAGCTCAATAATAATAAAGTTAAATATTCAGTTTAATTATAGATAAGAGAGGTGAAAGCACATGGTGAGAATAACATATAATCTTGTTACCGGTAGAAATGCAATAAATTTGAAAGAATAGGATATTTTTTAATAGTCATTTATTTTACATGTAAGTTCAAAATTTATTTATTTTGCTTCTTTGTGACTTTATAAATCAATGTTGAAATTGTCAATAATTGTCAAACGAAGTTGGTGAGAAATTCATTGGATAAACATTTAGGAAAATAACTACTTGTAGAAAATTTATATTGTTTAGATATTTTTAGTGTTTCTTCTTTCGCTGGATCAAAATTTATTGCTATACGACTTTCTCGTATATTTGGATTTCTTTTTTCCTTCCAAATTGTGCACAGGCTGAAATTTTAACCCTTAGAAGGGTGTTTATATATATAAGATATGTCTACTGATTGTTAATTGAAAATTACTATACATAAATTTGGCAGTATCTTCCTAATATTATATAGTTTAATAATATAGTAGGAGTATTATTCACTAAAATGTAGCGCCAAATTTATATGAACCTGTAAATAACAACGGAGATGGTAATGGTCATTATAAGCATTTGTGAAATAAGCCAAAAAATAAGGTTTGATTTCCTATTAAAATCTAAATTGAAGTGATGTCCACTCAAACATTTTGGATCTGCTTGATAACCCTTAACTAAAAGAATCCTTTCATTCTTAAACCATATTCTTGACATAAATTATCAAAACATAACTTGGATATCTCAAGCTAAGTATGTCTATGAGAGTTAAACCACAGAAAATATTGTTGGAAAGATCAAAATATGTAAAGTTTTAAAGTTATATACCTCTAAAAAAATTAACTTGAAAATACTAAAGTTCAGTAATTTTAAAATTTATAATTAAAAAATTCGAAATTTATAAACTCAAATTTAAAAAATGTCAATATATTTGAAAATCAGGAGTATAATTTTCATATTGTAAAATCCATAAAGTATAGTTCGAATCATGGAAGCTTGAAATTTCAATTGAGGAACTTTTGTCATCATCCTCGAAATAATCTACCTTCTAAAAAAGCACAATGAACATAGCAAATATCCTGAAAGGATAATGTTATGAAGGATTGCACAGTTTAACATATAATTCTATGATAGGGCATTACCAAGTAGAAGCTTACCATTAGTAGGAAAAAATTTGGTTTATTCGACAACGGTATGGAAATATAAGTTCACTGTTAATCAGACTGGTTCTTTTAAGAACCAAAGTTTTATATACACGATAATTACAGAGCCAGCGGTGACTCAAATAATATAGAAAACTGAAGAAATTGCAATGGTTAAATTTGATTTCTAGTTTCTGAATTTGTAATTGTGCAAACTAACCAAGAACGATTAACATAGCCATTGAAATTTAATTATAAATTCAATTCGAAAAGGTAAAATGGCAAAATTCATAGTCCATACCCTGATAAACTAGTGCACCAAAATATATTTCAGTAGATTAATGCTTTACTACATCTATCAATAAAGAAAATACTATTTGTGATGAATCAACGCATATGCTCCAAAATATAGTCAAATCTATGTTATAATCAAGCTTGAAAAATGGATCGTAGTGTACAAATTACATGCTACTATTACTGGGTTATCAGAAACAACGACAATGCAACCTTATTAGATTAAGGAATAATTAAGCAACATTAAAATTTTAGCCTAATCAAAAATTGAAATGATTTTACAAAGCAAAGGGAAGTACCAAAATCAGACGGTAACATAAAGATAGAATGGAAGACATGTTTAATTATCGTGAAAAACTAACTAGAAAAAATTGTGCAAAGCAATTGAAACTCAATCCATTGAAGCATGACTGAAGCTAGTTGTTTAGTGCACATTTTAATCAAACAAATTCAAAAGAATGTAACATCCAAATAGGACCCAGATCATAATATGCCCACAAAATGCAATTATATGAATAAAAATTAAGAAATATTTAACCAAAATTTTCAAAATAGCTATTATAACATGAATAAAAAGGGATGTAAATAATTAATGACAATAAACCTTACTGCAGACATTTTTTTAATAAAAGAATTATATTGAAACTCACCTCCCGAATCCCCCAGATTCAATATCGATGTAGATGGAATTGAATTGACACTCGAAGAGCAGACTAAGTACAGATGAACCTAAAATTTCAAAATGAAAGAAATATGAAAAACAACAAACTAAATATATAAGAATATTACCTTCAAATTTAAGATATTTTTCTGAATTTTGAGGTGAAAGGTCATTTGGAGGTTTAGAGTACATATTGTATTCTCCCTTTTCATTAATTTGAGAAAAGAAATTGAAACTTGAAATTGAATAAGAAGGTTTCAAGAAATGAGAAAAGAGTATGTAAGAAGAAATTAATAACATTTTCAAAACCAATGGATTAGTGATGGTCAAGTTGCCCATAAGTTAACAACATTAGAATGGATGAAAAACGCAAAAGACACCCAAAATAATGAGAAAATGCTATTTTGCTATAAATTTTACTTTTAAACTTATGTACCCACTAAAGGGTATGTAAGAACGTAGAGGTAAAAATAATATTTGTATACCCTTATTCAAAAAATTACACCATAAATAAATACTTAAGACATGTACATCCTCGGTAATCATTACAACAAACATCTATCATGATAGCTTAATACTTTACAACAAACCAAGTGTAATGAAGCCAATTATCAACCATATACCTTTTGACTAATATAGATTTACATGAAATTTGATGAAAGCACATGGGATCCAAAATAATTTCAGTCTTTTACAAATATCTTAGTAGTAATTTCATTTATGAGTTTAAAAATCTAGGTAGGATCCAAAATAGTTTCAATCTTTTATATATCTCTCAATAGAAAATTGATCTATGAGCTAAAAAAACGATAAAAAGGAAATACACAATCATGTAGGATCCAAAATAGTTTTATTACCATTATAGACCAACTATATAATCAGAAACTCAATAGCCAAGCTTAATCATGTAGTTGTAAAAATGCAATAGTTTAACTTCAAGTTCAATAATTGGTAAAATCATGCAAGATCCAAAATAATTTCAATTTTTGCAAATATCTCAATAATAGTTTCATCTATGAGCTAAGAAACCAGAGAAAGAAAATAAAAAAACATGTAGGATCCAAAAATAGTTTTACTGTCATCACAAAACTGCTCTGCAATACAAATGGCATGGAAACTCAATAGCCAAGCGTAATCACCTAACTGTACGAATGTAGTAGCTTAAACTCAATTTCTATTGTTAATAACCACCATGTTACTTTCAATTTATTGTTTTTATTCAAGTCTATATATCAAATGCAATTGCTTAAAGTGTGTATAAATAAAAGCTATTGAAAGTTAGCATTAAGGTTAATCTCCTAATTGTACAAATAATGAGAAAATAATTAGCTATTCCTTATCCCTGGTGGCATTTGGAAAAAAAGGGTAGAAACGATATATGAACGTGTACAAAATAAGTTGACTAAAATTATAGAATAACCATGTATAGTACTAACAAAAAAATGTGTGTACATAATCATGCATATGAATTTAAATATCCTCTTAAACATAATAAAAGAAGGTCAAGTTTTCAAAATAATAGGATAATATTTTTTGGAGGCAGTTAAAATGTTATGGACTTACATGGGAAGAATTTACCGAAATGTAGTATACTATAGTTAGTCTGGTAATGATGCAAGCTAGACATCTAGTGAGCAAGGTAACCATCAAGCTTCTACAACCGATGCATCAATAATATGCATGTGGTAGCTGTTTTGGAACACCAATCATTAACATTGAGAGCTATTAAGAAATATAATAATGTTCAGCTTGACATGACTGAGATTTAATCAAAATGTACTTTCAAGCATGAACCAAGAAAAAATACAGAGCTATAAAACCATGATCTTCTTGGAATTAATAAATTTCAAAGATATATGAGACTATTTAAATGATCAACAACACAAAAGCATTCAAAATAGCACAACACTATATGAAGTTTTCCTATATAACACAAAACGGATCATATGGAAACTCGGAAAAATGAGAATAGTAACTCCTCTGGGTTATTTGATTTGTGTATGCACATTTTTTAGCAAAACAAACACACTTTTTCTAATAAACATATAATATCCTATTGATTCAATTCACGGTGTAGTAAGAACCTATGCCACTGGAGCTGTTGAGCATTTTGCGTTAAGCACTCTAGTATTGCTAATATATGTAACCCAAAAGTAAATGTACTGTAAATGAAAGGTAGAAAATTTTGTAGTAATTTGATTTGAGAAAAAAAATCTAAAAGTAGCATGTTAGTGAAGTAATAGGACAAAGATGTAAAAAGTACAGACCAAGTCGTAGCCAAACAAGAAAAATAAAATAAAAATCATAGTAGTTTGAAGTGCATGAAAAGTCAAAGAACCATGCTAGGAAAATATTTGACCACAAAAAATCAAAGCAAGTTATATGTTATCGAAATTGTTGCTTCAGTTGCTATAGAAACAAACTCAATATCGTATTTATCAAACTAGCAAGATAAAATAATGAGATTTCTTTAATAATGAAATAAAGTCAATGGGGCATAATAAATGTGGCTACCGTTAAAAGTTTGGAATAAGTATGAAAATCAAATAAATGAAAACCAGCAAGTTATTACAAAATCCTTTAAAACAGTGTGTTTACCTTGAAAATAACAAAATTTAACCTTTAAATTTTGGAAATAAAGCTTTACATGGCAAAAGAAACTTGATTTTAGATAAAGTTTTCAGTTATTTCAGATTTCGGTAGAAGATAAAATCTATTTATTGCAAAAAAAAATATAATTATTGCCTAACTATTCTTATTTCATCATTTTGTACCAGTAACTATTTGCAAAAAAATTCAAGATTAATTGTTCATTGAAATTATTATAAGAGAGTATAGCTTAGTTTACTGGTCGCTGGAGCAGTAGTTGTTAGTGGGATAAAAAATGCCTATTTTTATATATTTCCAAATTTGTTAATTAACTGTACAAAATAATAATTACACATTATTCTTATAATTGTAATCCATTCAAAATTTACAGTTAGAAAACATTTAAAAGATAATAAATCAATAATAAAAACAAAACCTTTCAAAACCAAATGTAGCCAAATGAAGTTATGTACAACAAATAAAACGAAGGTCAGCCAGTGCTGATTTCAGTGAGTGTCTTCTAGAAAGTTGACAAGTAATTTGTGAAATATTTTTGAATGATTAAACATAACTTTATCTTGTTTTTTGTATATAACTGCTATGATTAAACATAACTTCGCCTCCAACACAAAGAAAGAAGAACACAAAATAAATAAAGACTACAAAAACTGGTCAAAGAAAGCCTATAATTGCCATGATTAAAGCATAAACGTTCAAACTCATCACATGTTCACCAGCATCAATAATTTCACCAGAAGCTAAATTGATTCTAAGAACCAAAAACAATTGCATAAATGGAAATTAGTTGTATGCAACACTGGGAAAGAAAGACTGGTAGCTAATACCGAAGAAGCTTGCTATTTTGCATCGACGGGATAAGGAAGGTCGAAAGTACCGCCGTAGTGGCCATAGCCATCAACCAATTCCTCAAACTGAATTGAAGCCGAAGAAACCATCTAATCGAAGACAATCAGATTTTGAAGATTGCAATCGTACATCGCCTGTCGCGGTGGATCGAGTTGTCAGTTGATTCGTCGGATGGAGGTATTTCGTCAAGGTACAGCGGCGGACATTTAGCGATATGGAAAACAGGTTTAGGTCGGGAGGCAGTGGAATTTTTAATTGGGGTTTTTTGCTACAGAAGAGGGGAACGAAAACAAAGTGAATTGCGATGGGAGAAGGGAAAAACTGATATCGACAATTATAGGAAAACGGAAGAAAGGAAGTCGGAACTGTTGAGTTTAATATTCAAAAAAAGAAGGGGCTATGCTCTTGATCTTGAAATGCAACCAACTAATAATATTTATATATTTTAAAAAAAAGTGACCATTTTTACATTAATTGTTAATATATAAATTCGAATATATAGTTAAAAGTTTGTAAAAATTAGGCCCACGTCCTTTTAATTAAACATAGTCCACGTAAACTCCTCCCGTTTGAAAACTTATATTTCCGATCTCTATTTTTATTTACGGCTAAATTTATTCCATAAATACCCATGTTTACCTGTCGTGCTAATTTTAATGGTGGTCGTGATTTCGGTTGCAAGTTTTTAATTCTGATTCAGTTCGATTATTGTTTTAAGATATTATTTCGGATTCATGGTTTTATTTTCTTCTAGGTAAAATATTGTTTGGATTTGTAGTCAGTTTTGTTTGTTTTTAATTGATATTGCGATATTCGTTAATAATGTTGTTATTTTTGTTTCATTTGTTTTTTTAAGTAAATGGAAATTACAAGTATTCTATTGTTTATTTTAGCTGAAAAATTAATGCGTGTGTATAAGATATTGTTCGATGATATATTTTGTTAGCTTTGATTAAGTTCAGATTTGTTTGGAATTATTGTAGATATTTTATAGACTTGTCCGCAAATATGGTAAAAATGGTACACAAATCACTAATAGTTGCTGATTTATCTGCAATTTTTTACAATTATTGCTTACATATCAGCATATAATATTCGTATTTCACTGTGTTTGATTAAGCTCAGACTTTTGCTAATTTATCTCCATTTTTTTTAGAAATATTGCTTAAATATCAGCAAATAATATTGCTTAAATATTAGCATATTATTATTATGTGCTGATTTATCTGCAATTTTTTAAAATTATTGCTTACATATCAGCATATAACATATATATCCTGTTTTTTTAATTTATTTTTTTGTAATTGTAATTTTGTATTGTTTTTAAATTAAGTGTTCCTGGTGATGCTGGAGTGCTTGTGCTGTTGAAGTTTGGATATGATAGCATTTCGTTACGTCTTCAATTTGATAGTTCGGTTGTTATGTTGAGAAGTGCTATTTGTGGTAAATGGACAGAATTGAGTTCATTGTCATTTGAATTATACTATGTTAGAGATGGATTGAGAAGGAATATTGAAACTAATTTTGATCTTCAATCTATTTTGTTGTTGGCTGCTCATAACCGTGAGGATTACTTTGTTATTTTTATTGATGTTGTTCCTACTAGTTTTTCAGCAACCAATATTAGGTCAGATGTTGTTTCTTGTAGTAGTGATTCCTCATTTGTTAGTACCGGTGATTCTAATATTCAATTCAGGCAGTTATTGAGAAATGATTCCAATCAATCTGTTTTTACGGGTGTTGGTCAACAATTTCCAGGCGGTGTTACTGAATTTAGGCTCAATCTGATGATATATAGTATTAAGACTAGGTACAAGCTTGATTTGGTTAAGAATGATAAGGAAAGAGTTACGGTTGTTTGTTCCCGAACAAAATGTACTTTCAGGATTCATGCTTCTGTCAAGTTTAATCTTCCTGGCTATTTTGTTATAAAGAGATTTCATCCTTAACATACTTGTGGTGCTGGAATTCATGATATTAATGATCCTCCTGTTTCAAGTAAATTGATTAAGTTATTGGTTTATGATCATATTCAAGCTAATCCGTTAATGAAGACAAAGGACATTAATAACTTATTTCAAACTGAGTATAATATCATTTTGAAGTATTATTTTGCTTATAGTGGGAAGAGATTGCCTTTAGAAGATTTACATAGAAGTGATATGATGTCTTATCACCATTTGAAGTCTTTTTGTGATGCTGTACTCGAAACTAATCCTGGTAGTAAAGTAGTTTTGGAGTGTAATCCTAATACTCGTCAATTTGAGAGGGTTTTTATTGGTTTTGAAGCTTGTGCACATGGTTTTCAATTTTGTCGGCCTTTAATATTTGTTGATGCTACTTTTATGAAGGGTAGAGCTCAAGGTTGTTTGATGGCTGCTACTGGTAAAAATGGCAATGAAGGTATGTTGTTTGTTTGTAGTTTAATATATAATTGCATCAGTATCTGCAATAATTATTTTTTGTTGCTGCAATATTAGCATTTATTAAGAAGAAAAAATATCTTACTAATAGAAAACATTGCAGAAACCGAAGCAATTTTACATAAAAAATTGCTGAAAGGTCTGCAATGTTTTTGATATAGTGAGAAATTGTTCTGCAGTAATATATTGTAATAGTTGCAGTTTTGCATGCACTTTTTCAATATAAGTGCATAATATTATGCAATTTGTTCAGTTATTTATATATTTGTTGTTTATCAGGTTTTTTTCCTATAGCAGTTGCAATTATGTCTGGTGAAGATGAAAATAATTGGATTTGGTATTGTGAACAGCTTAAAGATTTTTTGAAAGATGATAGTAGAAAGTTTGTTTTCATTTCTGACCATCATTCTGGTATTCCTGTTGCTATTCCCAAAGTGTTTCAAAATTCAGTTCATGTTTCATGTTTTTATCATTTAAATAATAATTTAAAAGTTGCTTTAAAATCTGAATTTTCCAAATCAAAAAAGAAATGGTTGATAGATTTGTTTGGACGTGTTGCATATGCCTCTAATTTGGATGATTTCAATGTTGCACTGAAGAATTTTAAAGATGCTGGTGGTTCTACCGTGGCAAACTTTTTGAATGGAATTCCCTTTGAGAAGTTTGCTAATGTTTTTTTACCTGCTTGTCATTATGGTGAAATGTCATCAAATTGTTTAGAGAGTTTCAATAAATGGATTTTGGAAGAAAGACATTTACCAATCACTACATGCTTGGATAAAATTAGAGTTAAGTTAATGAAGCTAATTTCTGATCGTTGAGAACTTGCTAATAGTTGGAATAGTGTTGTATGTCCGGTGAATGAAAATCGGTTGAAAAGTCTTCATTTGGAAGGAGCTTCGTGGTTTGTTATAAAATCAAGTGAACATATGTTTGAAGTTCATTCTTCTGTTCGTCAATCTGTTGATTTAAATAATCAGATGTGTTCTTGTAATATGGCAAATACATGGTTTTCCTTGTGCTCATGCTGTTAGATGTATTTTGAGTTGTGGAAAGTTAAATGTTTATGATTACATTGAAGATTATTTCAAAGTTGTTTATTTTCGATCGGCGTATTCTCATCCAATCAATCCTATTATAAACTTTGTGAAAGAAGATGTTTTGATTGAAGATGTTGTTGTAGCACCTCCTAAAGGTAGAAGAATGCCTGGTCGACTATCATCATCTAAGAGGATAAAATCTGCTGGTGAAATTTCAAAGACTATTAGATGTAGTATATACAAGAAGTTGGATCATAATAAAAGGACTTGTTCATTGAAACACATGTGGTTTTTTTTTCTTTGGGAAAGTTAAAATGTTTGGAGTTGAGCTTATGTTTTTGTTATTCATTTTAATGGTATTTTCTCTGTACTTAGGTTGGATGTTTAATGTTTGTAATGTATTATTCATGGTATGCTTCTATTAATCATTATTGCAGTGTTTTCTGCAATTATTACGATTAATTGCACATATTTCTGCAGTTTTTTTGAATTTTTGTTTACTGTTTATACCTCTTTTGTGAATACTGCTTTTTATATGAAGATGATATTTGTATCATTGTTTGGCACGAAATAAATATGGTATATCCATAAGTATGTGAAATTTTTGTTAATAAATGTGGAGGTATCTGCAATTATTTATATTTTGTGTTGACATTTCTGCAATTATTTGGTGCAAGAATTTTGAATAACTACATATTTGTAGAGATATCTGCAGATATATGCTTTTATTGCTGACATTTCAGCAATTATTATTAATAGGTGTGATTTGGTTTAGTATTTTGGTAACTGATTTCAATTGTAAGAAATTTATATATAAATTTTTTGATAATGAACTCTAATATTGTGTTAACGCAATAATATTGTCTTCCAACTACATAAGTTTAGCAAAATATGTATATACATTACAGAATTCTTAGAGAAAACATTACAGTTTGATACATCAAATGTTTTGGTTTGCTTCAGAAAGTAAAAACTTTTATGTCAAGCTTTCTTCTAAGCTCCAACTATAAGGTTTGCAAGAAAGAATTTGATGTGCCAATTCAGCTCTTTTTAAATCCATAGCTTCATATGTGAATTGAGGGCCATCATTGTTGATTTCTTTGCCTTCACTTCTTTCTTTCATAATGTTCATTACAAACATGCCACAGTCAACTCTGCAATGATTGGCAAATATTACGAAATTGTTAGAATAAATGTTCTATGATACGGAAATATTTGTACTTTTTTGTTGTTGTGTACTTACGAATCAGAACGTTGTTATGGGCTGTTAGCAAAAGTGATTTGGTTTGATGGTTTATGCTCTGCTTTTTCCAATTTCTTTAGTAAGACTGTGATGTAAACTCTTTGTAAAGAAAAACAAAGATTTTGTTAAACATATTATTTTCCTCTAATTTATTCATTTTTTAATTTACATACCAGCTTTCGTGCTGCCTTCTGATTTTCTCCTTCATGCCTTGGTTTTATGAAATCATAGTGAATCCATATTCTATCTTCTTTAATAAACTCGAAGAGTGTAAAATGTGATTTTTGGTGGATAGGGAAGAACATTTTATTGCAGTTTGCAAAAATTTTAGCTACTACATTATCGATTAGGGCTTGTATTACATTCTTTGAATTGCTCAGTAGAAATGTCTATAGGAGAATATATTAGCAAATTGAATTTATGAATATTTAAACATATTCTTCACTAAAAGATTATAAGACTTACAGCAGCGTAAACTTTGAAGTACAAGTTTTCTACATGAACTTTATGCAATTCATGTAAATACCAGTCAATGATCTACAAAAATTATTATAAGAAAATAGTGATAGTATATTTGTTGATAAAAGACTATAATATGTTTTGTAGAAAAAACAATAAGTTCATTGAATTTTGCATAAAAACAACAGGTTTGATGAAATGTTGCTGAAAAATCTGCAGATAAATGTAATTTTTTCAGATAAATGTAATACTGCTGACAAAATAATAAGTTTAACGAAATGTTGCTGATAAATATGTAGATAAATGGAATTGTTGCAGATAAATGGATTTTTGTAGATAAAACATCAAGTCCAATGAAATGTTGCTGATAAATTTGCAAATAAATGGATTTGTTGAGTAAAGTTCTACCTGGCCTTTAAGAAATCTTCCTATAATTAGTTCACCAAGTGTTGTTCCAGTTATAATGATGTCATCATCTCCATTCAGGTATGCACTTTTGCTGTGATATAATGATCAATATTACTAAATGTTTGTATTTTTAAATATTTGCCGATATGTTAGTAGGAAATTTAAATAATTACTTTTATTTGAGCAATTATTGGTATACTTGGCTATTTAAATAATTATACACAGTTAGGACTTTGTTTTACCTAAGGTCAGAGTTACTAAAGAAGTCCTCAAGCAGCTTGATTTTTTCTTCAGATAGACTTCGCACATTTGACCTTTTTTTGACATTTATCTTTGTAGTGGTAGATAATTCAATTGATCTAGGTTCAGATTCGTATTCTTCAACTATTATTGGTAGGATTTTTACTTGCTGTTTAGCCTTTTTTGATTTATTTTCAGTTTGGAAATCCAATTCTTCAGCTGATTTATACCTTTTTTTCTTTTCAATTTGCAATGTTTTCTCTTTGCTTTCTTCGGTTTTTTTTCTGCAGAACTAGCTATTTTATCTTCTGTTTGTTTGCCTTGTAGCTGTGGATAATTTTGAATGCTTTCACCTAAAATTAATTTGAATGTTGGTGAATATTTCATGATTGGTTTTCGGAATACAATTTTTGTGATTTGATTGTCTTCAGGTTTTTCAACTTCCGTAAGTCCGCATTGTTGTTTTATATTTTTGTTTTAATATGAAGTATTAGTTTGATTTTCTAATACTGCAGTATTTTGAGTTGAAAGATGTATTTTCAATTGAAATATTTAATGTTTCTGAAATGATAATGAATTTTACTTGTTATTTTTTGAATAATTATGAAAAAATGAAGAATATGTTGCACTTTATAACAGTCGTTGCATTAATATCTGCAATTATTCTTCAACTGCGTATTTTTGATATAATAAGAATATTTGCGGATATATCAACAAATTTGTTTAATTTTTGCAATCTTGTTGAAAAACTATTATTATTCAAAGCATTACCAAAGGAAGGATTTTGTTCAATTGCTTTATCTTCCTCAACTGTTTTTGTTTGTTCATCATCATATAGATCTTTTTGTTTTTCTTCGAAATTTCTTTTTTCCTCATTGTCAACATCTGTTCCTTTTTGTTCTTCTTTTTCTTCATCTTTATCTTTCTCCATAAGATGACATTCATCTTCAACAGTTTTGTCTTTAGTTTGGACATCAGTTTGATTTTCCTTTTCTTCTGTTCTTTGAGCTGAAATATATGTTTGCAATTCAAGTCTTTAGTATTTTAGAAATAATTATGGATTTTATGTTTTATGTTACAAGGTATTATGTAAAAAATGTAGAATATGATGCACTTTTTAATAATTATTGCAATAATATCTACATTTATTCTTTAACAGTGCTTCTGTCATATAATAAGAATATTTGCAGATGTATTATCAAATATTTTAAATTTTTGCATTCTTGTTGAAAAACAATATATTATTGAAAGTATTACCAAATGAAGTATTCTCTTCTGTTTCATTATCTTTACTTTCTTCATTTTCTTCAGTTTTAGTTTCTTCTGTGGAGTTTAGTTTGCTACCACTTATTTCTTTTATTGGTAGCTCTACATTCTCAGATTGTGTGGATGATGATGTTTCCACATCTTGTCTCAATTGCTTTCTTATAAGCGTATTTTTGCTTGAAGTTTTCGGTTGTCCAATTCAAGTTTTCTTATTATTTCTTTGTATTTTTCTTCTCTTTTCTTGTATAATGTTTCATATTCTTCATCTTTTTCAACTACATCTTTCAACAATTTTAGTTCTTCTCCTTGAAAATCCTGAAATAAAGAATTGAATCAAAATTGAAGCTTTAGTACATTTGAATATAATTATGTAAGAATTGTGAATAATTGGAAAAATGTATATAGTTTTAATTATGATTGGCATGTATGTCCATAAATATTTTTAATAATGGCAAAAAAATCTGCAAATATCATGCAACATTGTAGATATCTCTTCAATTATTGTATATATTTGTAGCCCTATGTTCAGTTTTCCTATTTACAACTGCAGATAAATATGCAATTGTTTATAATTATTGCAGTTAAGTCAGCAACCGTAGTGAATAATTGCACCTAAATTGATTAACTGCTGCTAATAACTGTAGATATATCTGGAACTATTGTTAATTGTTGCAGATAAGTTTGCAAAAAAATTTGACTTAGTTAATTTGTTTAATGGTTTTTATAATGGTAATTTGCAATTAGGGAGATTTAATTTTGCAAATGTTATTTTGTTTCATAAAAAAGTATGAGCTAATAACTTAAAAGATTTTTGACCTATTTCTTTGATTAATTGTTCGGTAAAAATCATTTCTAAAGTTCTAGCTAATAGACTGAGTTCAAAAATGAATGATTTAATTGATTGTTCACAATCAGCTTTTATTAAAGGGAGAAATATTGCTGATGGAGTGGCTGTTGTTCAAGAATATATTAATTACTGTTGTAAGAACAACATAACCTATGCGATTTTAAAACTTGACTTTGCTAAAGCTTTTGATTCAGTGGATTGGGATTTTCTTATAGATATTTTACATGCTAGAGGTTTTGGACATAGATGGATCAGTTGGATTTTGACTTTGCTTAAAACTGGAAATTCTAGTATTATGGTTAATGCTATATTAGGTAATAGAATTCAGTCTAAGAGAGGATTAAGGCAAGGGATAATGGATCTCTAGGAAGTGTTGGCAATGACATATCGCGTAATGGTATATCGGTTCTGCAATTTGCAGATGATACCTTACTTTTCTCTTCTCCTCTTCCTAGACACATTATTACTCTCAAGTTTATTCTTTATAGTTTTGAGCTTTTATCTGGTTTAAAAATAAATTTTGAAAAAACTTCAGTTTTTGTTTTAAATGATTTTGAAAAAGTTGAAAACTTAGTTGCTAATACTCTAAATTGCAAAATTATGAACTTTCCTTTTGACTACCTTGGTTTTGTGATTAGACCCACCAAACTCAAACATGATGATTGGATTATTATTATAGATAAAATTAAAAATAAGATTTCTAACTAGAATGGGAGAGTTTTATCTAGAGCAGGTAGGCTAGTTTTAATAAATTCGGTTTTATCAGCTCTTTCGATTTATTAGATGTCCATGCATCTGTTTCCGGATTGGGTTATTGATAAAATTGATAAAATTAGAAGAGATTTCTTATGGAGTGGGGAAAATTCTAATAATAATATAAAAGGGGTTTTGGACCAAAGGTCCCTATTCTCAAAGCTCATGTATAAAAAGTCCCTGCTAATAAACCCATGTAAATTAGGTCTCTGTTTTGTTATTTTTTACCAAATTGTCCATTTCTAGAAAATTAGTCCAGCATTAAAATCAGGGGCAAAAGTGGCATAAATTAGTCAAAAACTAAAAATAGGGACCAAATTTTCATAACTTTTTTGGAAGGGACTTTTCTTACATCATCTTTCAATTCTAGGGACTTGGCAGGCGTTCCTTGAATATAAAATGTCTAGTAAATTGGGAAACTGTATGTAAGGCCAAAAAGGAAGGTGGTTTAGGAGTTATTAATTTGCGTAATATGAATTTGTCTCTTTTAGGTAAATGGCTTTGGAAATTAAAAGATATAAATGATAACGCTATTTGGAAAGAGATCATTTCTAAATATTACTATAACGGTAATAGCAATTTATATCAAATTGCTTATCCATATACCCATAATTTATCTAATTTTTGGAAAAACATTTTAAAATGTCATGAAGTTTTTAACTTAGGAATTAACACGATAGTTCATTCAGGTAATTGTACTTCTTTTTGGCACGACCGTTGGATTTCGATCTTGCCTCTAAAGTTAGAATTTAAGGAGCTTTATGAAATTTGTAACTTTAAGTATGCTTTAATCAATGAAGTTTATTCTCTTGAAAATGATCCTCCTTGGAATTTCAGTTTTAACAGAACATTAGTTGATTCAACCCTTAGACAACTTTCTTTGCTTTATGCTAGATTAAATATTTATAATATTGATAATGATAATGATTTTATTAGCTGGGAATGGGATAGGAGTAAGAAGTATACTCCAAATTCTTTCTACAGATTTATTAATTTTTCGGGTACTATAAACAACTCTTTTAAATATTTGTGGAATTCTAATGCTCCTCCTAAGTCCAAAATTCACATGTGGTTAATAATTCATGGAAAACTTAATACAATAGAATTTATAAAAAGAAAAAACATTCAAAATGATAATAAATATTATTTTTGTAATCTGCATCTTGAGGACATTAATCATTTATATTATGATTGTTTAGATACTAATTACATCCTAATTAATACTCTTAAAATTTTTAACTTTAATATAATATCTAAAATTTCGGATTGTGAATTCTACTGGAATAATTTTAGATTCAATTTCAAAAAGAATATTAAATTTTTACTAGACACTTTATTCATTATTATTAGTTGGTTTATTTGGTTTGAAAGAAATCAAAGAATTTTTAATAATAATAACAGTCATTTAAACAAATTGATTTTTCAATTTCTTCATTTTGTTTTAATTGGATTTCTAACCCCAAATATAAATTAGCTAAAATTATCCATTTCAAATGGTACCTCAACAAAGTTAATCATAATATTAACTTTTTTAAACACAACAATAATTTTTTTTAACATTAATAATAGTATTATTAATCTTTTCTCAAATTTATATGATGATTTCACTTTTAATCATAACTTACTTATGATTAAAGATACATAAAATAGATCTATCTTAATTTTTGTACTAGTCTCTATTTGGTTTTAGTTTACAGGTAATTCTTTTTTTGTTATTGTCTAGATAGTCTTATTTAGGTTTTTATTTCCTTCCTTATAAATACATATATATGTGTATTTATTATACAAATATACATATATATGTATCTTTACTAATTTTTCCCTTAGTCATGTTTCAGATACAAGTATGGGAGATAGGATATCAGGTTCTTTTTGCAGGTACTCTTGTTTTCAGATTGCTGGATATTAGATTATAGAGAGGTCATCAGAGCAGAGTTTCTTCATCTAGGACTACTAGTAGTTATCTCTTCAGATATAGGATACTGTTATCTTCATTATGGAGTACTTTTATCAGGAGGATCTATTCTTCAGTTTGGCACTTCTTCGTCTTGTTCAGAGCCTTCAGAGCGGTCTCTCTCTTCAGTAGATCCTCTTCAGAGCAGATGCTTATTCACCCCTTCTGATTCAGATGTTTTGGAGCTTCCTTATTAGCGTGTGTCGTCATCCAGTAGTCTTTGTTTTTCTTTAGTTTTTTAGGTACTTCTAGCACCTCAATATCGGGCGGTAGCCTTGCCGGAGCTCGATATTGGGATGTGATGGGTGGTGGCCTTGTCGGAACTCACCTTAGGAGTACCTGAGATTTGATACATGTATTTTGTTTTTGTTACCTGCCAGGCATGTTGGCAGCACCTTACTTACGTGATATATACATTCACATGTGTGCTCTCCTCTATTCGTAGAGGATCACACATTTTTCTCAAAAAGTTTGCAAAAAAATAGAGTGCTGGCTATTTTTGTACTATAACTTAACAATTTTGGAAATTATATTGCAGTTATACTTATTGAGTTATACTCTATGGTCATCGACATTATTGGCTTGAGTTTTGATATATCCCATTTTCCAGCCAAGGGATATGAGTTGTTGTATTGCAATTTAGCAGATTTCAAAATTTGTGTTTTCTCACAGATCCACCACTGAAAAAAAGACAATTAGTATTAGAATAAATTATTGATTAATAGGATATTTATCTAATCAATCAAAAATTTAATACCACTAACAATGTAACGCAAGCATTTATTTTCCTTGGTGTGTCAATATATTTTTCAATTTGATTTATCAAATGTGTGACGACCCGCCCTTCTCGACTCTTGAAAATCGACACAAAATTCACCACAGTATAATATGCCGACGATCGAGTGCCGCAAAAAACAAATTGTTGAGGAAAAAGAAAAAAGATAGAAGAAAGAAAGAACTAAACAACATCAGAATCTCACAATCGCAACGGAACAAAATATAATAAATAATAACAGATCTTTACACAAAATGAAACCATATTTGTTATATACAATACATCATCAGAGTATATCACCAGTAAAGAACAATTACCAGCCTAGCAGTTATGTCAGCCTACCTCATAACTTGCTGGCAATTTCAAACAACCATAGCAGCGGAATAAACAAGTACGAATAATACGTCTCGACTCCAGCTCCTCTCTTGAGCTCTACATCATCCTATCCTGTAATCTATAATACTCGGTCTGACCCGAGAATTATAATGAAATCACACCCGAGTCAGTCTAGAATACCAGCGTGAGTACATCCAAACTGATTATTAAAGTTTCAAAATCCATTGAAATCAAAAGCATCTCGTAAGACCACGCCACAAATAAACATGTCGGGTTTTTACCTTACGATAGCCAAAACACTTTTTATCAAATTCGTCTGATATTATAATAGTGTCTATAGAAAGTAAAATAGAATCTAGCTGAAATGATAGCATATCACGTTTCATCAATAGTTGGGCACAATCAAAACCGTACAGGCGCGTAGGGAAAATGGATTTCCAACTAATGACTAGGCACTGGGGTACCACCGGTCACAGTACCTGGTCTAGATCAGCATACCGAGGACCACGCCCGATCCCCTACCACACAAGACCGGAACTACCCCTTACTGGATAATTTCGAGTAAGATCACCCCACGGTTGGGATCAGCAACCGCACCACTAAGCCGAATAAAAAGGGACATCTAGACAGGGATGACCTCACCCTAATGGGCGCTACCCACATAGCCTTGCTGCATAACCCCTGATTTTCAGTCATTCTCGGTTGATGAGGCTCGAGGCTAAGCATTACCTTTTTAGAACATATCACTTAGAATGCTCATCGTTCACCTGACGATGTTCTAAAAGCATTCATCCATACAAGTCCGTCCCGGGTTCGAACGGAACCGAAGGCACTACTCCTACTACATCCATTTTGGAATCACCCTCAGGATTAGTAGCGACTATCCCTTGCACTTCACTTCTCCATCTTCGATTCCAACTCCTGTTTTCCACACGAAAACGTACAAACCGAATCGAAGTGGTTTTCGAGAAATAAATCCCGATCCCGGTCTCTTCGAAACGATCAACGCGTTGGCCAAATACTGATAGTCGGTGATTTAACTATCAATTAACATCCACAAGCATCCATCAAACAATAAATAATTACCCAAATTATTTATTAATCTCAAGATATCTTCACAAGATATATTCCCAATTTCACCCTTGAAACAGTTTTTCAAACCATCTTCCTTTACGGAATAAATTTCCCAAATATTGTTTTTCCACTGAAAATAACCAAGTCCAAACATTTTAGATTCTGAAACAATTAAATCACTTTATTCTAAAATATATCTTAAAATATTTAAAACAAAATACTTAACCATTTTATTCAAAAATATATTTTAAAAATATTTAAAGTAAAACTATTTTATAAAATATAAAACTAATTTTAAAATAAAAGTTAAGTCAAACTAAATTTTAAAATAAGAGTTACAAACTTCTACATAAGTTTCAAATAAAACTTTAACCAAAATGTCTCTAAATAAATCCATTTTATAAAATATAAATATAAATATAAATAATATTCTTTCAAAACATAATACCAATTACCCCTTTAAAATAATTATTACTATAACTAATTTAGTAAATATTTACTTTTTAAAATTTTCACAACTTAATAATAATTTCTTAAAAACATTCTTTTTAATAAAAACTTCAAAACTTCTAACTTCTACTCAAAATCTGCTTTAAAAACGTACTTGGCTTTTTAAGGAAATACACTTCCATTTCAGAATGAACCAAAGAATTCTTCTTATAAATCCTGCTTGATTTTCTCAATTCAAATTTACGTTCAATTCCCGTAAATTTCTCCCAACACTTTAAAAATAAACACCTTTATTTATTTTTAATCACATTCCCATTTCCTGGAAATCACTTTCAAAATATATGCTTAAATTATTTAAAATAAGTTACCAATTTCTTTATTCAAAATATACTTTTGAAAATTTATAAAAGTTTTCTTGAGCAACTTGAATCAAAATTTCCTTTTAATATAAAGTTATCATATCAAATTCTTATAATAAAATTTCCTTTAGAAATCAAAATACCAATTTATCTTTAAAATAAGTAAATACCATAATTAGTTAATAAATACTTATTTTTCACTTAAAGGAAATTAAAGATGATAATTTTTCTAAAATATTCTAAAAACACATTTTTAAACTTCTAGTTTATACTTCGGAATTTCTCTTTTGAAACATACTTCATTTCCCAGGAAAATTACACTTTCCATCCTTTTAAGATAATCTCACTATTATTTTTAAAACAATTTGCCCCTCTTATAGAAATTCCCACCGAAAATCTATCTTTCAAAATTTATCCACCGATAAATATTCCATTTCATTTATAAACCCAGTTAATAAATTTCCATTCCTCATTTCCTTTTTAATCACAGTTTCCAGAAAACACTTCAATTTCCAATCCAATTTCTTGAATTTAATCTCCTTAAAACCCTTCCTTAAAAATTTCTTTTCAGTTCCCTTTAATCCCAATTTATTTTATTTATATTTTAAAAGCCCAGATTTTATTTATCCAATCATAACACAGCACTATTTAATTTCCAAATTAATCTATCACAACATATAAATAAAATACATCATTAATTATGAAAATAATTTCTATATTGTGAGGAATCCAGTTGGATCCCTCCAACCTATTTTCCTGCATCCACAGATGTTAGCACAACAGCGAATATCAATCCAGACTGATATTAATATTCATATTCAACCAATTACTCAAATTTTTTTAAATATTAACTATTTAAATTAAATGGCATCCAGATGTGAGTGAGATTAACTCACCTTGAATTGTCGAGCGTTTAAATTTTAAATTAAATCGACTACCTTCAATCTAATATAAAATATTCACGAACTCCAATTGATCTCAGATCTGAACTGCAGCGTAGATCGCATCGTTGCGATTTCGGCGCCACCAAATTCGTCGAATTCTGACAACGTATGCTACAGTTATGAATTTACGAAGTTTTGAATATAAATTTTAAAACAATTTTTTTTAAACCTTATTCAAATCAGGCCGCACCTTCTAGGGTTAGAAATCAAGGCCGATCATCCCATTTTCTTCCTCACGCAACTTCCAGGCTAAAATCGAACCCATCACTCACGTACAAAGGAAGATCGCCGCCCCTCCTCCTTTCCGCTATAGCTCGATCAAGAAACACCACATCGAAGAGCGTTGCGCCACCTTCCTTCGGCCAAAGATTCGTCGAGCTTGGCCTCATGCTTGTCTCGAAAAATGCCCCCAAACATGTCTCCTTCACGAGCAGATCCTGGCCTCCACGACGTTCCGTTGGCGATCTCCACCGTTCAATACGTAGAGCTTGCAAAGCTCTTCAATTCTCTAGTTGAAGACGAGGCCCGATATCGCTTGGATGTGGAGAAAAATGAGAGGGAAGATCATAGCATTTCGGCCGTTGAAAATAAACAAGCGGCGGCTCAAAGAAGAACTAGGGTTTGGGCCCTGAACGTGTATATATATACGTATACACATATTAATTTAATATTAAATTCAATTTTAACGAGCACTTACAAATGAACTCCAAATCGCACGTGCCGCCTTGCGTTTTTAAGGTTTTACCCGCATTCCGAACATAATGGAACGTGTTTTGGAAGCCAATTCAATCATATGTAGAAGATATCTTTGTAAATCGATTTAAAATATTAAATTATCGATTTTAATTTCAACGCGTTTCTCACCCGTACAAGCAAACGGTAACTCCAAACACTACAAAAATTGAAATCCAATAATAATTAACTATTACGGATCCAATGGGACTGGTTTCGTCGAATTCCGAGACTGTGCCCCGAAAGGCTATTTAAATCATCGATAAATTCGAGCGATATTCAAAATCGTCGAAATCATTTAAAATTCCACCTTTAAAATTTTACTAACTTAATTATAAACCGTATGGAATTTATATTCCCATTAGAAACCATTCTGATTCATTTCGAATCAAAATCCGATTATTTACATTATTATATTATTAAATTCCATTATTAAATTAATATAAGAATTCCAAATTTAACTTATCGACTTTTGATTCCATCCAAAAGTCCCATACTAAAATTCAAATCAATTTAGACTTAAAATAAACCTTAGAAACCATTTTCATTCCCATTTACATCCAGATTCACAAATTTCCCAATTGCAAATATTTTAATTATTATTTATTTAAATCCAATTGAACTGCCATATTTGAAATTATAACTAATTCAATTTATTTAACCAAAATCTTCTTATTTCAAAATCAATTCAAAATTTACATTTAACATTTAAAATGAATCAAATGTTCAAAATCTAACGACCAATATTCTGGGTCGTTACATTCCTCCCCCCTCATAAAAATTTCGTCCCCGAAATTTGCTAAGGTAGAAAAATGCTACTAAACTCATTTACTTACCCATACTTACTTTGTTAAAACTTACATTCACTTTATCAAATTCTTAGCTCAATTCCATAACCATTTTCTTTATTTTTAACTCAAAAGCTTTGTTTAGTACATCATTTCAAAATGCAACTTTTCTAGTTAACCCAAACTTTCAAAATTCCCAAAAAATTTCTAACTCTCAAAATTTTTAAATTTTTTTGACAGCGTCTCCTTTGTACGGAGAGCATTTTACAATATCACAATAGACATAAATAAATATATACATCGACCCACACGGTCGGAAAACAAAATATTTCACAATATATATACCATTTTCCAATTTTATTGCGTAGGTGTACCTTATTTAAGCATTTTAAAAGCAAGCGGCTAGTTTATTTTGCATATACACGCTCCAACTCAATCGATTGCCTCCCACACATGTACTTACTCGAACAAACACATCAATTTCCAATAATATGAGATTTTTAACAACCTTCCATACATTTATCTTAGCTAGACATATCAATTTCATAGCCTACACAACAAATTTGCATAATTTTACATGTAAACCACATTTTATAACAATCACAAGTTTCAATACTATTTTAAGTTCTTTTACAAATTCAAACTTCATTGTATTCCACTCGAATGATTTTCATTCAAGTTTACTACATACAATTCATATTTGCACCAACAAATCTCATATCCATATTAAATTGGTTTATATGCCTTACTTACATAATTTCACCTTACCCAATTCCAAAATGTTTTATTTGCATCACATTCCTAATTCACTTTCATTTATATGCAAATCCATTTAATTAAATTTCAATCTATTCCAATTGATTTAAAAACCAACTTTATTTGCTTCTTTTAATTTATTTGCTTTGTTTACGACAGCAACCATTTTCTTAAGCAAATTCTAATGTTATTTATACAAATAACAATTGCATAAACTTATACCAATTTCCAATTAATTACATCTCAATATATATCAATTTTATTTCATTGGGAATTATTCACAACCCAAACATCCTCATTTTTAATTCCATTATTAAATTAAATTCCTACTCTCACTTCAAGTTCATCATCCAACTTAAATTTATATTAATATTATTCCATTCTGGATTATTTACAACTCATACATTCTTATTTCATCACAATAATTAATTAAAATCCTTTCACTTGCATTTCAATTTTATTATCTAAACAAATTTCATTCCAGGCTACTTATAAAGCTCGACCACAATCATTTTCCAATTTGCTTCAGTTATTTCAATTTCACAATATTTCCATTTCTTCTTATATCAATTTTATTTTTATTTTAATTTGATCCTCATCTAATCAAATTCCAATCCATTACAATTTTTAATTCAACTAGTTTATATACTCTATCCATTTTAAATTTATATTCACCTTCTCAATTCATTTCTGAATTTACTAATAATATACCATCCCAATTATTCTAAATCAGAACTGGGTTCTATTTTATTTTTCAAATTTTTAACAAACTACCAAAATTTCATCCATGCCAATACAAATTCCATTTAATTTAGTTTACTCTAGATTCATCTTCAACTTCTCTTTATTTAATTTAGCTTACGCTAAATTCATCTTCATACAATTCCTTTGAATTCAGTTGAGTGAAAATTTAATTATTCAATATCATTCCAACTAAATTAAATTTTCTTTCAATTCAATTCTTTTCCAATTTTAATTCAAGTTCAACCAAATTTTATTAGACCAACTTAAATTCATATCATTTCCTTACTAATTTAAATAAGGATTTAGATTTCATTCAATATTATTTATAACACTACTGAAATTTGGATTTCAATTTAATCCAAATTCAACTCAATTTCTTTTAATTTAAATTAAATCCAATTCGATCCAATTTTATTCCTCCATTCAATTTAAATTTTGAATTAACCATACCATCAACCATTTCCCACTTATGAATTATAATTCCCTTTTTTATCCATAAGTTTCCGAACTTATTTACTTAATTATATTGCTCATTTGAGTCCATTTTCATCTTATAATCACAATCCCAGATTATATATATAACACTTAATAACTTAATGGTATAAATTTTCATTGCATAATTATAATCCTCAATTATAATCATTTTACATTTCAACCTTATGTCCAATTAAATTCAATCCCAATTCACATTTTATATTTAACTTATCTGGAGTTAAATCTGAATATATCTTATTAGATCAACTTCACTATATAAGCTCAATAATTGATTCATCTTAACCTTTCACATTATTTAAATAGAATTTCCAGAATTCCATTGCTCGGATTTATTTCAAAACCATTTTGAAATCATAAATAACACATACCCACTTGGTATATCAAATCAAATCTCCGGATTCCAAAACACTTGGTTTTACCAAAACAAATTTCCCTTTGAAATTTCTAAAACAACTTGTATACCCGACAAGTCCAAACAAATATCATACCCAATCACCACGGTAGCAATCCATCACTTAGAAACTCGAAAATGAATTCTGATGATGTGGCCATCATCACCATGATTATTTTCCAGCGACTGAAGTGAGTTCAGTGCTTCTTTACTTCCACAATTCCATTTCAAAACAATTTCCATTCCAAAAATATTTCCTAAAATAATACTCCATTATTGCCTTCAAATGCTTTAGATAACATTCAAACATTCCCAAGAATTTAAATTTCCAAACTTTTGTTTAAATTCATTTAAAACCCTTTCAAAATTTCCGGGATATAAATTCTGGTTTAAATCAAATTTTATTCATATTCCTTTTGGAAAAGTCATGCTTATAGAATTCTATTTGGTTATAAACCATTTCAAATTTTAAATTCTTATTTGATTATAATATTAACAACCAAACATCCAAATATATATAATAATTTCAGAAAATTATTTCTTTTATATCAAAATATAATTTTGGGTAAAATTATTTCGTTTACCCGCTTTAAAAACAATACTATGTCAGTTTACCTTGTTTAAGAGTTTAGAAACCCCTATCGATACGGTTGTACTTCCCGTACCGACCAGAATTCATAAACACTCAACCGATAAGTCAACATAGTATAAAACAGTTTTTATATTCACTAACAAGTACGCACTCATAGCTATTATTACACTCAAACTCATTCTAGAGTACTATTGACTCTATCATTAATGAGTAATTCCCACCAGAGCCAAGGTTGTCGCCAACCTTCAGCTCTGATACCAAGTGTGATGACCCGCCCTTCTCGACCCTCAAAAATAGACACAAAATTCACCATAGTATAATATGACAATGATCGAGTGCCGGAAAAGACAGAATGTTGAGGAAAAAGAAAGAAGATAGAAGAAAGAAGGAACTAAACAACATCAGAATCTCACAATCACAGCGGAACAAAATATAATAAATAATAACAGATCTTTACACAAAATGAAACCATATCTGTTATATACAATACATCATCAGAGTATATCACCAGTAAAGAACAATTACCAGCCTGGCAGTTAAATCAGCCTACCTCACAACTTGCTAGCAATTTCAAACAACCATAGCAGCGGAATAAACAAGTACGAATAATACGTCTCGACTCCAGCTCCTCTCTTGAGCTCCACATCATCCTATCCTGTAATCTATAATACTCGGTCTGACCCGAGCATTATAATGAAATAACACCTGAGTCAGGCTGGAATACCAGCGTGAGAAAAATACATCCAAACTGATTATTAAAGTTTCAAAATCCATTGAAATCAAAAGCATCTCGTAAGACCACGCCACAAATAAACATGTCGGGTTTTTACCTTACGATAGCCAAAACACTTTTTATCAAATTCGTCTGATATTATAATAGTGTCTATAGAAAGTAAAATAGAATCTAGCTGAAATGATAGCATATCACGTTTCATCAATAGTTGGGCACAATCAAAACCGTACAGGCGCGTAGGGAAAATGTATTTCCAACTAATGACTAGGCACTGGGGTACCACCGGTCACAGTACCTGGTCTAGATCAGCATACCGAGGACCACGCCCGATCCCCTACCACACAAGACCGGAACTACCCCTTACTGGATAATTTCGAGTAAGATCACCCCACGGTTGGGATCAGCAACCGCACCACTAAGCCGAATAAAAAGGGACATCTAGACAGGGATGACCTCACCCTAATGGGCGCTACCCACATAGCCTTGCTGCATAACCCCTGATTTTCAGTCATTCTCGGTTGATGAGGCTCGAGGCTAAGCATTACCTTTTTAGAACATATCACTTAGAATGCTCATCGTTCACCTGACGATGTTCTAAAAGCATTCATCCATACAAGTCCGTCCCGGGTTCGAACGGAACCGAAGGCACTACTCCTACTACATCCATTTTGGAATCACCCTCAGGATTAGTAGCGACTATCCCTTGCACTTCACTTCTCCATCTTCGATTCCAACTCCTGTTTTCCACACGAAAACGTACAAACCGAATCGAAGTGGTTTTCGAGAAATAAATCCCGATCCCGGTCTCTTCGAAACGATCAACGCGTTGGCCAAATACTGATAGTCGGTGATTTAACTATCAATTAACATCCACAAGCATCCATCAAACAATAAATAATTACCCAAATTATTTATTAATCTCAAGATATCTTCACAAGATATATTCCCAATTTCACCCTTGAAACAGTTTTTCAAACCATCTTCCTTTACGGAATAAATTTCCCAAATATTGTTTTTCCACTGAAAATAACCAAGTCCAAACATTTTAGATTCTGAAACAATTAAATCACTTTATTCTAAAATATATCTTAAAATATTTAAAACAAAATACTTAACCATTTTATTCAAAAATATATTTTAAAAATATTTAAAGTAAAACTATTTTATAAAATATAAAACTAATTTTAAAATAAAAGTTAAGTCAAACTAAATTTTAAAATAAGAGTTACAAACTTCTACATAAGTTTCAAATAAAACTTTAACCAAAATGTCTCTAAATAAATCCATTTTATAAAATATAAATATAAATATAAATAATATTCTTTCAAAACATAATACCAATTACCCCTTTAAAATAATTATTACTATAACTAATTTAGTAAATATTTACTTTTTAAAATTTTCACAACTTAATAATAATTTCTTAAAAACATTCTTTTTAATAAAAACTTCAAAACTTCTAACTTCTACTCAAAATCTGCTTTAAAAACGTACTTGGCTTTTTAAGGAAATACACTTCCATTTCAGAATGAACCAAAGAATTCTTCTTATAAATCCTACTTGATTTTCTCAATTCAAATTTACGTTCAATTCCCGTAAATTTCTCCCAACACTTTAAAAATAAACACCTTTATTTATTTTTAATCACATTCCCATTTCCTGGAAATCACTTTCAAAATATATGCTTAAATTATTTAAAATAAGTTACCAATTTCTTTATTCAAAATATACTTTTGAAAATTTATAAAAGTTTTCTTGAGCAACTTGAATCAAAATTTCCTTTTAATATAAAGTTATCATATCAAATTCTTATAATAAAATTTCCTTTAGAAATCAAAATACCAATTTATCTTTAAAATAAGTAAATACCATAATTAGTTAATAAATACTTATTTTTCACTTAAAGGAAATTAAAGATGATAATTTTTCTAAAATATTCTAAAAACACATTTTTAAACTTCTAGTTTATACTTCGGAATTTCTCTTTTGAAACATACTTCATTTCCCAGGAAAATTACACTTTCCATCCTTTTAAGATAATCTCACTATTATTTTTAAAACAATTTGCCCCTCTTATAGAAATTCCCACCGAAAATCTATCTTTCAAAATTTATCCACCGATAAATATTCCATTTCATTTATAAACCCAGTTAATAAATTTCCATTCCTCATTTCCTTTTTAATCACAGTTTCCAGAAAACACTTCAATTTCCAATCCAATTTCTTGAATTTAATCTCCTTAAAACCCTTCCTTAAAAATTTCTTTTCAGTTCCCTTTAATCCCAATTTATTTTATTTATATTTTAAAAGCCCAGATTTTATTTATCCAATCATAACACAGCACTATTTAATTTCCAAATTAATCTATCACAACATATAAATAAAATACATCATTAATTATGAAAATAATTTCTATATTGTGAGGAATCCAGTTGGATCCCTCCAACCTATTTTCCTGCATCCACAGATGTTAGCACAACAGCGAATATCAATCCAGACTGATATTAATATTCATATTCAACCAATTACTCAAATTTTTTTAAATATTAACTATTTAAATTAAATGGCATCCAGATGTGAGTGAGATTAACTCACCTTGAATTGTCGAGCGTTTAAATTTTAAATTAAATCGACTACCTTCAATCTAATATAAAATATTCACGAACTCCAATTGATCTCAGATCTGAACTGCAGCGTAGATCGCATCGTTGCGATTTCGGCGCCACCAAATTCGTCGAATTCTGACAACGTATGCTACAGTTATGAATTTACGAAGTTTTGAATATAAATTTTAAAACAATTTTTTTTAAACCTTATTCAAATCAGGCCGCACCTTCTAGGGTTAGAAATCAAGGCCGATCATCCCATTTTCTTCCTCACGCAACTTCCAGGCTAAAATCGAACCCATCACTCACGTACAAAGGAAGATCGCCGCCCCTCCTCCTTTCCGCTATAGCTCGATCAAGAAACACCACATCGAAGAGCGTTGCGCCACCTTCCTTCGGCCAAAGATTCGTCGAGCTTGGCCTCATGCTTGTCTCGAAAAATGCCCCCAAACATGTCTCCTTCACGAGCAGATCCTGGCCTCCACGACGTTCCGTTGGCGATCTCCACCGTTCAATACGTAGAGCTTGCAAAGCTCTTCAATTCTCTAGTTGAAGACGAGGCCCGATATCGCTTGGATGTGGAGAAAAATGAGAGGGAAGATCATAGCATTTCGGCCGTTGAAAATAAACAAGCGGCGGCTCAAAGAAGAACTAGGGTTTGGGCCCTGAACGTGTATATATATACGTATACACATATTAATTTAATATTAAATTCAATTTTAACGAGCACTTACAAATGAACTCCAAATCGCACGTGCCGCCTTGCGTTTTTAAGGTTTTACCCGCATTCCGAACATAATGGAACGTGTTTTGGAAGCCAATTCAATCATATGTAGAAGATATCTTTGTAAATCGATTTAAAATATTAAATTATCGATTTTAATTTCAACGCGTTTCTCACCCGTACAAGCAAACGGTAACTCCAAACACTACAAAAATTGAAATCCAATAATAATTAACTATTACGGATCCAATGGGACTGGTTTCGTCGAATTCCGAGACTGTGCCCCGAAAGGCTATTTAAATCATCGATAAATTCGAGCGATATTCAAAATCGTCGAAATCATTTAAAATTCCACCTTTAAAATTTTACTAACTTAATTATAAACCGTATGGAATTTATATTCACATTAGAAACCATTCTGATTCATTTCGAATCAAAATCCGATTATTTACATTATTATATTATTAAATTCCATTATTAAATTAATATAAGAATTCCAAATTTAACTTATCGACTTTTGATTCCATCCAAAAGTCCCATACTAAAATTCAAATCAATTTAGACTTAAAATAAACCTTAGAAACCATTTTCATTCCCATTTACATCCAGATTCACAAATTTCCCAATTGCAAATATTTTAATTATTATTTATTTAAATCCAATTGAACTGCCATTTTTGAAATTATAACTAATTCAATTTATTTAACCAAAATCTTCTTATTTCAAAATCAATTCAAAATCTACATTTAACATTTAAAATGAATCAAATGTTCAAAATCTAACGACCAATATTCTGGGTCGTTACATTCCTCCCCCCTTATAAAAATTTCGTCCCCGAAATTTGCTAAGGTAGAAAAATGCTACTAAACTCATTTACTTACCCATACTTACTTTGTTAAAACTTACATTCACTTTATCAAATTCTTAGCTCAATTCCATAACCATTTTCTTTATTTTTAACTCAAAAGCTTTGTTTAGTACATCATTTCAAAATGCAACTTTTCTAGTTAACCCAAACTTTCAAAATTCCCAAAAAATTTCTAACTCTCAAAATTTTTAAATTTTTTTGACAGCGTCTCCTTTGTACGGAGAGCATTTTACAATATCACAATAGACATAAATAAATATATACATCGACCCACACGGTCGGAAAACAAAATATTTCACAATATATATACCATTTTCCAATTTTATTGCGTAGGTGTACCTTATTTAAGCATTTTAAAAGCAAGCGGCTAGTTTATTTTGCATATACACGCTCCAACTCAATCGATTGCCTCCCACACATGTACTTACTCGAATAAACACATCAATTTCCAATAATATGAGATTTTTAACAACCTTCCATACATTTATCTTAGCTAGACATATCAATTTCATAGCCTACACAACAAATTTGCATAATTTTACATGTAAACCACATTTTATAACAATCACAAGTTTCAATACTATTTTAAGTTCTTTTACAAATTCAAACTTCATTGTATTCCACTCGAATGATTTTCATTCAAGTTTACTACATACAATTCATATTTGCACCAACAAATCTCATATCCATATCAAATTGGTTTATATGCCTTACTTACATAATTTCACCTTACCCAATTCCAAAATGTTTTATTTGCATCACATTCCTAATTCACTTTCATTTATATGCAAATCCATTTAATTAAATTTCAATCTATTCCAATTGATTTAAAAACCAACTTTATTTGCTTCTTTTAATTTATTTGCTTTGTTTACGACAGCAACCATTTTCTTAAGCAAATTCTAATGTTATTTATACAAATAACAATTGCATAAACTTATACCAATTTCCAATTAATTACATCTCAATATATATCAATTTTATTTCATTGGGAATTATTCACAACCCAAACATCCTCATTTTTAATTCCATTATTAAATTAAATTCCTACTCTCACTTCAAGTTCATCATCCAACTTAAATTTATATTAATATTATTCCATTCTGGATTATTTACAACTCATACATTCTTATTTCATCACAATAATTAATTAAAATCCTTTCACTTGCATTTCAATTTTATTATCTAAACAAATTTCATTCCAGGCTACTTATAAAGCTCGACCACAATCATTTTCCAATTTGCTTCAGTTATTTCAATTTCACAATATTTCCATTTCTTCTTATATCAATTTTATTTTTATTTTAATTTGATCCTCATCTAATCAAATTCCAATCCATTACAATTTTTAATTCAACTAGTTTATATACTCTATCCATTTTAAATTTATATTCACCTTCTCAATTCATTTCTGAATTTACTAATAATATACCATCCCAATTATTCTAAATCAGAACTGGGTTCTATTTTATTTTTCAAATTTTTAACAAACTACCAAAATTTCATCCATGCCAATACAAATTCCATTTAATTTAGTTTACTCTAGATTCATCTTCAACTTCTCTTTATTTAATTTAGCTTACGCTAAATTCATCTTCATACAATTCCTTTGAATTCAGTTGAGTGAAAATTTAATTATTCAATATCATTCCAACTAAATTAAATTTTCTTTCAATTCAATTCTTTTCCAATTTTAATTCAAGTTCAACCAAATTTTATTAGACCAACTTAAATTCATATCATTTCCTTACTAATTTAAATAAGGATTTAGATTTCATTCAATATTATTTATAACACTACTGAAATTTGGATTTCAATTTAATCCAAATTCAACTCAATTTCTTTTAATTTAAATTAAATCCAATTCGATCCAATTTTATTCCTCCATTCAATTTAAATTTTGAATTAACCATACCATCAACCATTTCCCACTTATGAATTATAATTCCCTTTTTTATCCATAAGTTTCCGAACTTATTTACTTAATTATATTGCTCATTTGAGTCCATTTTCATCTTATAATCACAATCCCAGATTATATATATAACACTTAATAACTTAATGGTATAAATTTTCATTGCATAATTATAATCCTCAATTATAATCATTTTACATTTCAACCTTATGTCCAATTAAATTCAATCCCAATTCACATTTTATATTTAACTTATCTGGAGTTAAATCTGAATATATCTTATTAGATCAACTTCACTATATAAGCTCAATAATTGATTCATCTTAACCTTTCACATTATTTAAATAGAATTTCCAGAATTCCATTGCTCGGATTTATTTCAAAACCATTTTGAAATCATAAATAACACATACCCACTTGGTATATCAAATCAAATCTCCGGATTCCAAAACACTTGGTTTTACCAAAACAAATTTCCCTTTGAAATTTCTAAAACAACTTGTATACCCGACAAGTCCAAACAAATATCATACCCAATCACCACGGTAGCAATCCATCACTTAGAAACTCGAAAATGAATTCTGATGATGTGGCCATCATCACCATGATTATTTTCCAGCGACTGAAGTGAGTTCAGTGCTTCTTTACTTCCACAATTCCATTTCAAAACAATTTCCATTCCAAAAATATTTCCTAAAATAATACTCCATTATTGCCTTCAAATGCTTTAGATAACATTCAAACATTCCCAAGAATTTAAATTTCCAAACTTTTGTTTAAATTCATTTAAAACCCTTTCAAAATTTCCGGGATATAAATTCTGGTTTAAATCAAATTTTATTCATATTCCTTTTGGAAAAGTCATGCTTATAGAATTCTATTTGGTTATAAACCATTTCAAATTTTAAATTCTTATTTGATTATAATATTAACAACCAAACATCCAAATATATATAATAATTTCAGAAAATTATTTCTTTTATATCAAAATATAATTTTGGGTAAAATTATTTCGTTTACCCGCTTTAAAAACAATACTATGTCAGTTTACCTTGTTTAAGAGTTTAGAAACCCCTATCGATACGGTTGTACTTCCCGTACCGACCAGAATTCATAAACACTCAACCGATAAGTCAACATAGTATAAAACAGTTTTTATATTCACTAACAAGTACGCACTCATAGCTATTATTACACTCAAACTCATTCTAGAGTACTATTGACTCTATCATTAATGAGTAATTCCCACCAGAGCCAAGGTTGTCGCCAACCTTCAGCTCTGATACCAAGTGTGATGACCCGCCCTTCTCGACCCTCAAAAATAGACACAAAATTCACCATAGTATAATATGACAATGATCGAGTGCCGGAAAAGACAGAATGTTGAGGAAAAAGAAAGAAGATAGAAGAAAGAAGGAACTAAACAACATCAGAATCTCACAATCACAGCGGAACAAAATATAATAAATAATAACAGATCTTTACACAAAATGAAACCATATCTGTTATATACAATACATCATCAGAGTATATCACCAGTAAAGAACAATTACCAGCCTGGCAGTTAAATCAGCCTACCTCACAACTTGCTAGCAATTTCAAACAACCATAGCAGCGGAATAAACAAGTACGAATAATACGTCTCGACTCCAGCTCCTCTCTTGAGCTCCACATCATCCTATCCTGTAATCTATAATACTCGGTCTGACCCGAGCATTATAATGAAATAACACCTGAGTCAGGCTGGAATACCAGCGTGAGAAAAATACATCCAAACTGATTATTAAAGTTTCAAAATCCATTGAAATCAAAAGCATCTCGTAAGACCACGCCACAAATAAACATGTCGGGTTTTTACCTTACGATAGCCAAAACACTTTTTATCAAATTCGTCTGATATTATAATAGTGTCTATAGAAAGTAAAATAGAATCTAGCTGAAATGATAGCATATCACGTTTCATCAATAGTTGGGCACAATCAAAACCGTACAGGCGCGTAGGGAAAATGGATTTCCAACTAATGACTAGGCACTGGGGTACCACCGGTCACAGTACCTGGTCTAGATCAGCATACCGAGGACCACGCCCGATCCCCTACCACACAAGACCGGAACTACCCCTTACTGGATAATTTCGAGTAAGATCACCCCACGGTTGGGATCAGCAACCGCACCACTAAGCCGAATAAAAAGGGACATCTAGACAGGGATGACCTCACCCTAATGGGCGCTACCCACATAGCCTTGCTGCATAACCCCTGATTTTCAGTCATTCTCGGTTGATGAGGCTCGAGGCTAAGCATTACCTTTTTAGAACATATCACTTAGAATGCTCATCGTTCACCTGACGATGTTCTAAAAGCATTCATCCATACAAGTCCGTCCCGGGTTCGAACGGAACCGAAGGCACTACTCCTACTACATCCATTTTGGAATCACCCTCAGGATTAGTAGCGACTATCCCTTGCACTTCACTTCTCCATCTTCGATTCCAACTCCTGTTTTCCACACGAAAACGTACAAACCGAATCGAAGTGGTTTTCGAGAAATAAATCCCGATCCCGGTCTCTTCGAAACGATCAACGCGTTGGCCAAATACTGATAGTCGGTGATTTAACTATCAATTAACATCCACAAGCATCCATCAAACAATAAATAATTACCCAAATTATTTATTAATCTCAAGATATCTTCACAAGATATATTCCCAATTTCACCCTTGAAACAGTTTTTCAAACCATCTTCCTTTACGGAATAAATTTCCCAAATATTGTTTTTCCACTGAAAATAACCAAGTCCAAACATTTTAGATTCTGAAACAATTAAATCACTTTATTCTAAAATATATCTTAAAATATTTAAAACAAAATACTTAACCATTTTATTCAAAAATATATTTTAAAAATATTTAAAGTAAAACTATTTTATAAAATATAAAACTAATTTTAAAATAAAAGTTAAGTCAAACTAAATTTTAAAATAAGAGTTACAAACTTCTACATAAGTTTCAAATAAAACTTTAACCAAAATGTCTCTAAATAAATCCATTTTATAAAATATAAATATAAATATAAATAATATTCTTTCAAAACATAATACCAATTACCCCTTTAAAATAATTATTACTATAACTAATTTAGTAAATATTTACTTTTTAAAATTTTCACAACTTAATAATAATTTCTTAAAAACATTCTTTTTAATAAAAACTTCAAAACTTCTAACTTCTACTCAAAATCTGCTTTAAAAACGTACTTGGCTTTTTAAGGAAATACACTTCCATTTCAGAATGAACCAAAGAATTCTTCTTATAAATCCTGCTTGATTTTCTCAATTCAAATTTACGTTCAATTCCTGTAAATTTCTCCCAACACTTTAAAAATAAACACCTTTATTTATTTTTAATCACATTCCCATTTCCTGGAAATCACTTTCAAAATATATGCTTAAATTATTTAAAATAAGTTACCAATTTCTTTATTCAAAATATACTTTTGAAAATTTATAAAAGTTTTCTTGAGCAACTTGAATCAAAATTTCCTTTTAATATAAAGTTATCATATCAAATTCTTATAATAAAATTTCCTTTAGAAATCAAAATACCAATTTATCTTTAAAATAAGTAAATACCATAATTAGTTAATAAATACTTATTTTTCACTTAAAGGAAATTAAAGATGATAATTTTTCTAAAATATTCTAAAAACACATTTTTAAACTTCTAGTTTATACTTCGGAATTTCTCTTTTGAAACATACTTCATTTCCCAGGAAAATTACACTTTCCATCCTTTTAAGATAATCTCACTATTATTTTTAAAACAATTTGCCCCTCTTATAGAAATTCCCACCGAAAATCTATCTTTCAAAATTTATCCACCGATAAATATTCCATTTCATTTATAAACCCAATTAATAAATTTCCATTCCTCATTTCCTTTTTAATCACAGTTTCCAGAAAACACTTCAATTTCCAATCCAATTTCTTGAATTTAATCTCCTTAAAACCCTTCCTTAAAAATTTCTTTTCAGTTCCCTTTAATCCCAATTTATTTTATTTATATTTTAAAAGTTCAGATTTTATTTATCCAATCATAACACAGCACAATTTAATTTCCAAATTAATCTATCACAACATATAAATAAAATACATCATCAATTATGAAAATAATTTCTATATTGTGAGGAATCCAGTTGGATCCCTCCAACCTATTTCCCCGCATCCACAGATGTTAGCACAACAGCAAATATCAATCCAGACTGATATTAATATTAATATTCAACCAATTACTCAATTTTTTTAAAATATTAACTATTTAAATTAAATGGCATCCAGATGTGAGTGAGATTAACTCACCTTGAATTGTCGAGCATTTAAATTTTAAATTAAATCGACTACCTTCGATCTAATCTAAAATCTTCACGAACTCCAATTGATCACAGATCTGAACTACAGCATAGATCGCATCGCTGCGATTTCGGCGCCACCAAATTCGTCGAATTTTGACAACGTATGCTACAGTTATGAATTTACGAAGTTTTGAATATAAATTTTAAAACAAATTTTTTTAAACCTTATTCAAATCGGGCCGCACCTTCTAGGGTTAGAAATCAAGGCCGATCATCTCATTTTCTTCCTCACGCAACTTCCAGGCTAAAATCGAACCCATCACTCACGTACAAAGGACGATCGTCGCCCCTCCTCCTTTCCGCTATAGCTCGATCAAGAAACACCACATCGAAGAGTGTTGCGCCACCTTCCTTCGGCCAAAGATTCGCCGAGCTCGGCCTCATGCTTGTCTCGAAAATTGCCCCCAAACATGTCTCCTTCACGAGCAGATCCTGGCCTCCACGACATTCCGTTGGCGATCTCCACCGTTTAATATGTAGAGCTTGCAAAGCTATTCAATTCTCTAGTTGAAGATGAGGCCCGATATCGCTTGGATGTGGAGAAAAATGAGAGGGAAGATCATAGCATTTCGGCCGTTGAAAATAAACAAGCGGCGGCTCAAAGAAGAACTAGGGTTTGGGCCCTGAACGTGTATATATATACGTATACACATATTAATTTTATATTAAATTCAATTTTAACGAGCACTTACAAACGAACTCCAAATCGCACGTGCCGCCTGGCGTTTATAAGGTTTTACCCACATTCCAAACACAATGGAATGTGTTTCGGAAGCCAATTCAATCATATGTAGAAGATAGCTTTGTAAACCGATTTAAAATATTAAATTATCGATTTTAATTTCAACGCGTTTCTCACCCGTATAAGCAAACGGTAACTCCAAACGCTACAAAAATTGAAATCCGATAATAATTAACTATTACGGCTCTAATGGGACTGGTTTCGTCGAATTCCGAGACTGTTCCCCGGAAGGCTATTTTAACTCGTCGATAAATTCGAGCGATTTTCAAAATCGTCGAAATCATTTAAAATTCCACTTTTAAAATTTTACTAACTTAATTATAAACCATATGGAATTTATTTCACATTAGAAACCATTCTGATTCATTTCGAATCGAAATCTGATTATTTACATTATTATATTATTATTAAATTCCATTATTAAATTAATATAAAAATTCCAAATTTAACTTATCGCCTTTTGATTCCATCCAAAAGTCCAATACTAAAATTCAAATCAATTTAGACTTAAAATAAACCTTAGAAACCATTTTCATACCCATTTACATCCAGATTCAAAAATTTCCAAATTGCAAATATTTTAATTATTATTTATTCAAATCCAATTGAACTGCCATATTTGAAATTATAACTAATTCAATTTATTTAACCAAAATCTCCTTATTTCAAAATCAATTCAAAATCTACATTTAACATTTAAAATGAATTAAATGTTCAAAATCTAACGACCAAAATTATGGGTCGTTACAAAATGTTTGTGAATCGCTTTTGGCCACGATATCTGCTGCATTTTATCTTCACAAACACAATATGGAATCATATTCTAAGGTACAATTGAGTTTGGATTTGATATTAAGAATGTTGCAACCAAATGCAGTTGCAAAAGCTTTGTCGTATCTGCTTTTTCTTCTTTTGATGTTCCTTTTATTGTTGTAAACAACTCCTTTTCTATGTTTTTTTTGTTGACACTTGTCTCTCCTTCAAAGTGTCTGTTGTTGAATGATGTAAAGTGAACATTGATTTTGCCCTCTTTTTTCATATGGCCAGAAGTTTTGATTTGCTGACCATCTGTAGGAATTGATAATAATTGGCTTATATCATTCTCTGTGAATGTTAGTAACATATCTCCAAATTGAAAGCAATTCAAGTACTTTTTGTAGGCTTTGATGATTATGTCTATAGTTGTTGAGTTTTTTGTGTTTACCTTTGCTGGTATAATTCCAACATAGATCATATGAATGAATTTGTAGAAAGGTAAATTTTGAAGATATTTTGTATGTGATACTGTCAGCAAATCTTCCTTCTTAATCCTACTAAGGACATCAATGAAAGGCCTTAAATTATTTTTGTAGTTGTCTTCTCTTGAAGTAATTTTCTCTTCACTGATTGTTTTTCTTTTTTTCTGTAGAATATTTGATCCTGATTGTTGTTCAACATGAACAAGTGATCTTTCCAGAATTACTTTTTTGCCTTCTTTTATTTCCTTTTTTTTGCTTTTCTGTACAAGTACATTAAAAATTATTAAATAAATATGAACAATGTAATAATATGATAGGTGATGTTAAATACTTGCAGTTACAATGAATATGCAAAAAAAAAATAGAAATGTATGCAATTATCTTAAATAATTGCAGTTTGTTCAGCAAATTTTAAGGTTTATGCAAATTTTCATGTATGTGGAATTGTTGCATATATTTTAGCAGTTTTAAAAAATAATTGCTTATTTTTCTGCAATTATTTGAATAACTGTGATATCGAAATTTTATTGTTTCTAATCATACATATTTCCAAAATTTTCTTCACTTTTTCCAAATAGATTGGTAATCCAATGAAACTATTGAAAAAACTATAAACTTATACAAAACTTTTCTTGTATATGTTGTAGTTGCATATATGCCAGCAATTTTAAAAATTAATTGCTTATTTTTCAGCAACAATTTGAATAATTGTAAACTTTAAAATATGGCATTTGTAATTATAAATATTATCAGATTTTTCTTCACTTTTTTTTGAAATAGATTGGTATTTCAATGAAACTATTCAAAAACTAGCATATAAAAATGAGATTACTCTGTTTAATTGAATTATTGCTGAAATGTAAGCAATTAAACTGAATTGTTGCAACCATATGTGATATTGTCAGCAATGCTTATTTTTGTTCATACATAAATGTTGCCAAGATATTCAACAGTGCTCATTATATTTGCATTTCTGTGTGCAATAACTATGAATAATTGACATTAAACTATTTAAAAAATTACACATAAAAGTAATTATTATGTTTAACTACTTTATTACTGAAAAGTAAGCAATTAAAGTGAATTATTGCAGCCATATGTGATATTATCATTAATGGTTACTTAATTTCGTTATACATAAATGTTGCAGAGATATTCAAAAAAATTCAACACAGTTGCATATTTGTTTGCAATAATTGTGACTAATTGACATTAGTATGATATTTACTGTTAGATTTGTAATTATTATGAAAAATTACAGGCAACTACTGACATTGATTGAATATATTGCTTAAAAATATGCAAAAAAACACATTAATAACATCTGCTTTGAAATTTGAAGAGAGCAAATAGTTTTTTGAACAATTTTTAACAAAAATTGCAGTAATTAGAGGAAGTTTTGCAGTTTATTGTCTGCATTCTCAATTTTCTCTGTATTACCATAAAAAAGATCGATTACATGCACGGCTAACTCGAAAATATCTAAATCACTTGAAAAAAACCCTAAGATACATCGATTGAAAAAGGTGTAATATAAATTGACTATTATTGAAATTGAGATATATCACCTTCGATCTTCCCATTTTGCCTTGTTTGATTTTGAAAATGTCAGATTTCGACTTGATTTTGGTTGTTTTGTTGTTCGATTTTGTAGATTTCTCGTATTTTGTTAAAGAAAATGTGATTTCAATTGGAATAAATGTCGAACGATAAAAAAACGTGGGTTCAGGGTTTTAGGATGATATTTAAGGGTAATTTGGGAAAAAAATTGGCCCCGTTTAAAAATGAGGATGAAATTTATATGTTTTGTATCTAAAGGATTTTTGGTGAATTATGAAAGTTATTAAGGATGTATGGCTAATGTTCCCTAAAAGTTTTAAGAATAATTGAAAATATAAATGAGAGAACTTTTAATTTTCATTATTCTTAGTATTTTTTGACATTTACATGGCATGGACAATATTTCCATTTCCTCATGAACCATTCTATATTCCCACAAAGAGCAAGGTTCTTTTCTACTACTTCTTATTATACCCATTGCCATTCACATGGAAATTATTCCAAATTTTTTATTGTAGGTGCTTGATGCAATCAAAGCTTAAATAAATTACTAGGCAAGAAATTTAAAACCAATGCTTATGTGTGCATTTGGAAATATGTTCTTTTGGGCTATGTGTCAAAAAACTTATTGTTTATAATGACATACTATATCCCATAGTCATTACATTTTGTTCTTTTCAATAATAAACGTGGAAAATTTATAATGTGTACACTTTATCTCATATAAATTGGGATTATAATATGAAAGGTCGATAATATATAGCATGAAATGAGGCATTATGTAATTATTTCTACTCTTCTCTACATCTACTCAAAGGGAATAATTACATAATGCGCCATTTCATTTGAATAAATTTTACTACTATAATTTAATAATGCTCATTATAAACATATGAATGCATACCTAGTCATGCATTAGTTTAAAGACAATGCAATAAATTTGGTGTGATGTGTTTTTAAATTGGTATACCCCTAATCCGACTTTTGGCTTTTAAGTAGAGTTGTTGAAATTTGCTTACATTTCAAAAAAATATCTTCATACCCAAACACATATAATATCCAGTCTTTGCATATAAGAATTTAAATATTAAATAAGCTATTATGCCGATATAATAAACATTAATTTGAATAGGAATTTGAACAAGGAACACAATATATCACTTAAATATGCAATATAGTACATGAGAAATTGGAGTGAACTAAAGGTTTTAGTGTTTTTAATATTATGACTATTTCTATATGTTCAACTTTTTTAATCTTTTTATACAAAAAGGAAAGTAGAAGAAGCTTCAAGCCCTCCTTATAGCGCCATAATGTACCATCCTAATCTTTCAATTAACATCTTGGAATGTGATTCAAACTAGACATTACTTTTCAAGTTTCTTTTTTACAAAAACGTTTCTACCACTAATTAAAATGAGCGAAATAGCAACAACCCATTCCGACGGCCGCCGACGACTTCTTCATTTCATTTTCAACGGCTTTCGACGGTTGTATATTTTAATTAATATAATATATCACATTATTTTAACTTACTAATTATAGAATTTCAAAATTTGTTTAAAAATACTAGTTTATTCCTAAAAATTAAAGAATATATTTCTATTCAATTCTTTAATTTTATGACGGTTTGTGGTTAATTAAATTAGTGTTTTCGATAATATTTTGTTGTGTAATCTGATATTTAACCTTATTGTAAATTAAACTCAAACGGTCAATTTATTCAACTTTCAGTCTGTTCATTATACAATTTCAGTGAAATTTATGATGCATGACTTAAATATATTTTTTAGCCATTGTGTAACTAATTATAATTTTTTGAATATATTTAACATTATAAATTCACAAAAAAGAAAATATTTGGTAGAAAAATATTTTTTTTGAATTTTTTGTCGACCGAAAGTATTTTGGACCTACTTCCAAAACAAAACAAAAAATTAAATATATTTAGGGTGCCGGTTGATTTTCAAATTTATAGTGGTTCATTTACATGGGGACTTAAAACCTTTATTTGAAGGTCAAATGATCTTCAAACGAGATGAAATTCGGATCACATATACTTTATAATGCATTTATCTAGTTCATACAGTAGAATAAAAAAATGAAAGGAAAAAAATAGACTCAAAATGTAATATTTTCTAAGGAGTTGTACAACACTTGATATATATTATTAGGATAATTTCTATGAAAATGAAATGTTTGAAGTCTAAATTTTTTTCTACATGTTATTTTTAAATCCAACCATACAGATTGGTTAAATATATAATATAGTATATATAGTTTGAATGTCGTCTCGTTTAAAGATCGTTTGACCTTCGAACGAAAGGTTTAAGTCTGAATGTCGACGAATCACTATAAATTTAAAAAATCAAGATTGATACCTTAAACTTGTTTTTTTCCTTTCATATTTCGACCGTATACTCAAAATAGCTTAGATGGACATAAGATTCAACAAATTTATTTTTTACCAAATATTTTATTTTATATGAATTTATTATGTTAAATACATTTAAAATTCATAATTAACTATCAAATCGTTAAAAAATTATTATATAACGAATAAAAATAACCTTTTTAATAGTTAGAACAAAAGTTGGTTATGCAAACTTTTAAAAAAATTATAGCAAATTAAATTTGGATGATAAATTAAATTTAAAAAAATATTTTAAATAGAGTGAAATTTTATTTAAATAGTCAAAAGCTGTGAAAAACCATCATTAATCGTAGTCGTCGATGGTCGTCGAAAACCGTTGGAATGTCATGATTATAGCTTCAACCGAGCACTTTCTTTCTATTGTCTTCCTCCTACAACCCTAAACCCAATACATTTCCCCCCAATTCCGCCATTCCCCATTGCCAACTGCCACCCCCGTCAGCTTCCGTCGCAATCTTCATCAATTTGCAATCTCCAACCATCTACGCCTTCAATTCATAAAATTTAGGTATACTCTTCCTTTAAACTAATTAATCCGAATAATGGTAAAATTAGTGTTAATTTGTAATTATATTTGTTGATAATAACCTATCGATTGTTTATAACTCAATATTGGTTGTTGAGATATGTTAATTAGGATTTTTAGTGTTTAAATCTGGTAATTAATGTATAATTATGGCTAATTTGGGTTGATTAGTACATGTATGTGCTTATTAGTGTAACATAATTTAGTGTTAATTAGTGTATGTGTTAGCTAAAATGTCGACGAAAATAATATAGTTACATAATCCTTTATTAGTAACCCTTAACTATATATAAATCTAGTTTACGTACATGTATATGGTATGTAGTAATATAAAAAAATTAGTGTATAATGTCAATTTTTTATTACCATGTAATAAATTCAAATTGGTGTTAGCTAAATGTTGAAAAAAAAAGTATTTACTTATTAGTTGTTACGAATTCAAATAATGAATTAGTGTTAATGTTAATATAAACAAATTAGTGCATACTGTACTTTATTTTTTTAAATCCCTTAAAGGGTTTTTGGCCCCGTTTGACAAATATTGCATTTGATCATTATATAAATATTCTCTTTTATTACAAAACGGACATCAATATTCATCTGGTACAGTATTTATCAGATTTGTCCCTATATTGGACAAGTAACAAACACAATAAAGTAATTACATTTTGTAAATCATTTTATCTAAAATGGTTCATAAAATTTCAACTACACTTCCTTTTTGTTCCTTGTGTATACGCATTTGTGTACGATACAGGGAACAAGGGGAAGTACTGTCGAAATTTTGTTGAATCGTTTCAAATGAAACGATTTACGAAATGTAATTATTATCGTGTTTGTAATGGAAAGTAGGATGACCGTCTATCAAAAGTAAAAAATAATAAAGTGAAAATATAATATTATATTCTTAATTTGCTAAAATTAAAATTAAATATGGTTTTATAAAAAAAATTTAAAAATAATATATTCTATAATTGATAAAACATTAAAATATAAACAAATTAGTATATAAAGATAACATATTATATAATTAATAAAACATTAAAATGTATAAATGAATTAAAAATAAAATGTCAAACCAAAAAGTGATTAATAAAATTTTGAATTTCAATCATATTTTTTGAAATAGGAAAAAATGGTCAGTTATTTTGTCGCTCGGAGGAGCTGGATGTACCAACGGAAGGGAACGAGATTCTCAATAACGGAATATTTTCATAATGTTATACACGTATTTATTGAATTCTCTTTGAGTAATAATGAAATGACGAAGAAATTCGTTACCCGTATAGTATCTGCAAACATTTGAAGTATTTGAAGCTGGATATGGTTATATTACATTTGTGTCAAAACGATTTTGTGCTTGAAAATTTTGTATGGGATCGTCATGAAGAACTTGTTGCACCTGTAGTGTTAGAGGAGGAGGTAGGTAATGACAATGTTATGACGAATCTCATAAAAGATATGATTGAAGATGCAGCACGATCAATGTTACTATTGTTGAAGTTGATGACGACAATGTAAATGTCGAAGAAGAACTAAATACTGGAGCAAAGAAAATCTATAATTTATTGGATGCTTCTAAGACACCCATCGAGATCGATGTAAAAGTGGCATACAATAATCAGTAACTACCGAATACATTACTATGAAATCTAAATTCAACTTCACAGAAGCCGAATTTACAGTTGTAGTACAAGCTGCAAAATGACATATGCTACCTGATAATTTAATGTGTGAAAATCATTATGAAGTGAAAAAACTTATGTCTACTTTCGGTTTGCCGTACCAAAAGCTAGTTACATGTTTATATGGTTGCATGTTGTTTCAAATAGAGGAAATCAATCTTAGAAAGTGTAGAATATGTAACGAGGAAAGATACAAACCAAGAAAAAAAAGGGAAAGGAAGTTTCATGTAGCGACCTGTAAATTCGAATACTTCGTCTTCGAATATCAAAACATTTTAAAATATAATTAAGTATTGTAAATATGATTTTATAACCCTGTTAGAGTTCACTTAATTAATGAATAATTATAATAATTTTTTTTTAAAATTTGTTTATAAAAATAAATTCTTCGAAGAAAAATCGATAATGTGACCGAAAATCGGTTTATTGGTAAATAGCTTTTCGATTGATGTAAGCTATTTGAACTCTTGTGCACTTAACTAATGATCAAATGAATACATTAGCAACTAATTAACACACACACCTCTTCATAAGGCTTGGAACGTTCTAGAAGCTTCTATATGGATAAGAGATATTATGAGAAGGGTATAAGAGTAATATGCATAAAGGAGAAGTGATGGAAGGTGAAGCTTTCATGGCATTGTGGAGGTGAGTGCAAGCTTAGGAAACACCATTCTCATGCCTATATAAGGAGAGAAATACCATAGAATTAGAATCAGGAATTCACAAAGCTTAAGTGAGAAAAATCAATGGCTTCTTCATCTTCTTCATCTCTTATGTTCTAAAGAAAATTATTGCAAATCAACTCCAAATCACTTCAAACTTTGCCACAAGGCTGAGTACAATATTAGAACACCTTCCACCTTGTTAATAATGAAGAAGCAAGGCCATACTCCCCAAGCAAGGGAAGGCGGTGAGCAATAGGCCTGCTTTTTAGGCTAAGGCAAGAATTAAAGCAAGGAAGAGAGGAAACGAAAAGCGGTTGCTAGCTTGGGTTTGGACTTTGGTTCTTGGATTTTGGTTGCTAGTGAGGTTAAAGGTGAGTGAACACCTAACTTTTGATGAAAATATAACATATATATGTTAGTATTTGATTGTGTTTGTGTAGATTGAATTGTTGTTAACTTATGCAAAACATTGGTTTGAATTCTTACTTTAAAAGCAAGTGAGATATGTGATTCATGTATATGGACCTGAACAAACTTGGAATGGACTTGAACGGACTTGCATGACTTGTGACTAGAGTTGAACAAAGTATATGGGTTATAGCTGGATTTTGGTTTAGATCGGACTCGGATTTGAAAGTGCAGTTATAGCGATAGTCGTTATAGATGCAGTTGTGAATTGCCTTGTTTTTGGCAATTGCTATGGAACTTTGTAGAGATATGCTTAGGGGTTTCTCGCCATATTACAATGTCTTATATATATGTTTGTTGCTATTAAATCTTGAATAGTAAAAGGTTAAGTAACATCTTGTGATGTGGCCAAAACATCGCTAGTGCAAAACCGCAATGTTTAGCCTTGATTTTGAACTCTAAATGGTTTGAAAAGATATTTAAGTTTTGTTTTATTCTTTTTACAGTTTTTTACTAACTCATATTAGAGTGTTTCAAAAAGTGGTTTGAGATACTTATGAATTTTTAAGAATTACTTATGAATTTTTAAAGAATAGGTTTTTTTAATAAAACATGTCGTTTTCAAGTTTTAAGGAAAATCGTAAGTTTGTTATTTATTTAAGCAATGTTTTGGATAAATGTTTTAAGACCTATTATAAGTATTTTTAAGCATTTTAGAAAGTATAAACAAAAGGTTTGTAAGAGGGGTTAGAATTGCTAAATGGCCAAATGGTTAATTGTTTAATTATTTGTTCAAAAAGTAATTAACTATGCTTAACATTAAAAGCCAACAAAGTAAAGATTATCTGTTTGTGAGAGTTAAGATTGATGTCGAGTGTTGGTGGAGTAATAGAGCTCTAACCTACCGAGCTTCCCTCTTGACCAAGGAATAGTAAGTTGAAAAATGTCAGTAATGTGTTAATTGTGTTGATTTCTTCTTGTTTATGGAAATTATTAATACTATACTTAACACTAAAAGCTGAAGAGGTAGCTTATCTATTTGTGAGATTCAAGAATGAAGCGTTTAGGCAAGGCTACATGCAACCAGTGCTCAAAATTGCCTGGTTTCACTCTTGGGCGAGGAATAGTTAAGTTGGAATGTCGTAAATGAGTTAAGCATGCAAAACGTGATTTTTATAAGCAATTATTTTGATTAGATAATCATTAGTCGATTATCGAACTTGACCAAATATTGACTTAAGAAGTTATCGAAAGGCTTCACGATTTCATACCAATAAGAACCCCCGGGGAAGAGTATTGGTACGAAATGTCTCTACCTTACACTTACTTCTGAGAGAAACGAAATTGAGTTAGTTGAGAATTCATCGATTGTTTTTGGAGAGTTCGATAAGCGGGAAGAGTGTGCTTATAGGAGATGACTCAAAACCATAATTACTTCAAAACCATATGTGTGATACATGTCCTGGAAGTGGTTGTGATGTGGACTGTTATAGAGTTGAACTGTCTATCATACGGTTAAGTCCAAAGAAAAGGTCAGCTCTAACATTTCAAACGATACTATCGTGTGAGACCGTCTATCTTGAAGAGTATTCCAAGAAAGAGGACAGTGTTATCATTCGTCGGAGGACTTATGCAGGGGACCTATTGTGAAGGTTTGAGATCTTTTCAAGATGCTCGAACACATGTAGCGATTCGTGATCTGTTCTAGATGTAGGAATCCATTTGGGGATTCGTGTTCAGTGCGAGTGACGAAGGCTCATGTGAGAGATGCCGAATATAGCCTCGACATCTGGAAAATGACAAAAAAGAGAGAAGGGGCATGGCCAGGAAGGTTTAGCAAACCTCAAGGGTATATCAACTCCATGTCTAGAGATGTTTATCGATATGTTGTTACCATGAGTTGATATGGATCAGATTACACATCAAGGGTGGTCCAGTTATGTCTACCTTAGAGTATATTCTATCTAGAGATATACGTTGCTTGGAAGGTAGTTCTTGATCCTTGTCATGGAGTTTGGATTTGGTTTGATATGAGGAGATCTCCATGGAAAATCCATCATGCGAACGTGCCTCAGCGGTATTGATTATATACATATTATTGTTATGGCGTTTACACAGCAGCTATTTGATATGATTTATGTGCTATACTCTAGACATTATCTATCAAATCACTATATAAGACTTAATAATGGTTGGTTTTATTTGAGGGGAAAACCATTATGGTAATCAGTATGGTCTCAATAGTTATTGTTACTTGTCTCATATTTATTGAGTTTCTCACACTGGTTTAGTAGACCGATGTGGGTGATATTTTCTTATAATGCTTGGGTCAGCCCTATATATATTTCCAAATTTAGCTAAGGATGTTTTGGAGCTTATGGAGAAGAGTTCGATGATTACCTTCCGTAGTATTCTTATTTCCACTGCATTTCTGTATTGAAATATCAACATTGTAAGGACAAGCAGCTATAGCTGTCCAGGTTAGTGATAGTACTTAGGTTTTAGTAACTCTAATATTTCTGTATTCAGAGTAAACCTTTGTATTGTTCCCCTGATATTATATATTATCGTTCCATTATGAGATTATGATATTGTGTTCTTCTATTCTTGTTCTATTATTTTTCTTTTATTTTACCCTAACTTATGGTCTTTTTAGCACTTGGGTTCTCAACACATGAATACCGTGAATGTATTAGTGTCGACATTCGAGGGTCGAAAAGTCGGGTCGTTACATTTGGTATCAGAGCAAAAGGTTGAGCGAACACCTTGGCTTTGATTGGGTATGGCTCATTAGTGATTGGAAAAGTGATACTCTAGAATAAGTCGAGTGTATTATACATATGAGAGCGTAATTGTGTTTTGAAAACTAGATTTTTAAATTATTCTTTAGGAATATCTCTTCTTTCGTAACTCTCCCTTTGAAATAACTATGTCCTCTCGGGTCCCAAAGAAATTTTGCTTTGATAAGGTAGTAAGAACCATGATACTGCAGCTGCAAATGTTAAAGGTGGTCAGAGTAGTACTGTCATAAATGGTGGGGATCGAGCACCAAGGAAAGTTGCTCCAGTTGAGGAACCAAGGTTGAATGTTATAGAGGAGGTTGTGCAAGTCAGGCCTTGGGTGAATTTTGTTTTGCTTTGCCCCGATTATGAGAGGCTGGGAGGTAAGAGGTTTAGTGGTATAGAGATTATTATAGAAGTCCAGTCTTGGCTCACACTATGCGATCAAATATTTGGAGATATGGAGCTAGATAACACAATGAAGCATATATTAGCGTCACGAAATGACGGATGCAGCCATGGATCGGTGGGGTTCTACCAATGCAGATGTCCAAGAGAACGACTTCTCTTGGGCCCAATTTAAAGATGAGTTTGAGATGAAGTTTGTTTTTGAAAGCTGGAATGACTTTGTTACTTAGGATCTTCTTAGATCTTAAGCAAGGGGCCATGTTTTCATTACATTGTCTCGGTTAGGGCCAGGATTAGATGATTCGGCCCTGAAAAATAATGAGATGTACATTGCGGGTATGCATCTTCAGTTCCAAAGGTATATGACTAATCACATCATAGAGTCTTTTGTGAATTTGGTGAATATGAGTTTGAGGTTCGAGAGTTTGAAACTAAAGCTTGTTGTTTTTGCACCGAAGCCTCTTTCTTCTATACCAGCTAGGACCAATAAGCAGAAGTTTTAGTAGTTGAAGTATATATCCAACCTAGTTTGCCATCAACGTGGGTAGAAAGGCCACTTTGCTAAAAACTGTAAGAAAGGAGGAGGAGGGCAGATAGTAAAGGCATCAATAGGGGACGTACCGCAGTTTGCACCGAAGAGTTGCTACAGTTGCCATCAGCCTAATCATTTTGTTAAAGATTGTCCCATGCTAAAGAAAGATGAACAGCTTAGGGCCTTCGCTATTTCTGCAGTTGAGAAGGGGAAGCATATTCTTGAGAGTATGTTATCTGGCTTTCCTATTCGTGTTTGTTTGACTCTAGTGCTTCTCATAGTTTAATACCCCATAAACCTTGATTTTTTTAGTCATGATCGGCATGTTAGGAACATTGGGTATTGTTTTTTATTGATTTGTGATCAACCAGTTCTTGAGCAGCTTTACTTTCTACATCAGCGGTTGGGTAGACAGTAATTATGGGTATATTGAAAGAACACGTTGTGAATTAAGTTTCATGATTTGAATATAATGCGCTAGGTGATAATGTTGGATTAGAAGTTAAAATTTAGTAAAAGATGCTTACTATAATTCAAAGGAAAGAGAGAATATTTTGGAAACAATAATTCGTGAAAAGATTTATATAAGAAAGCGATTTATATAAAGTATCGTTTATAAAATGTGGTTTGTAAATGTAAAGGATTTAAACAAAGAATTTAAGAACTTAAATCCCGATGTCTTTGAAAATGTTTTTCAAGATTTTGAAGAAAATAATAATAGTATTACATGAAAGTATATATTTGGGAGGTTGATTTAAGAAATTGAGATCATGACACTTAGTATTATTATATGGAGTATTTGATACCGCTTTTAAATGATTTTGGTTGAGTATAATTTGGATGTACTGAATTCTCTTCTGGTGCTTGAAAATAATTTAGGCAATAACTATAGCATCATCGGCATTCATTTTCGAGTTTCTAAGTGGAGAATGTTACAAAGTTATTTTGGTAAAATGGATTTTGATTTAATACTAAAAGTATGATTTGATATATAAAAGGATATGTATATATTATTTCAAAATTGTCTGAAATGAAAACTGGGTGTTTAGTTCTAATCTTTTCTGTAAAGAAATTGAAACTTTGTTAGATTATGATATGTTGTTTGGTAGTTTCCATTTGTTAAAAATGAAATGGAATTTTCAGCAATTTTGGATAGTCGGAAACTTCTGAATGTTATAAAACGTAAAACTAAGTGTTTTTGAAAATATAAAGTTGAGTTTATATAACACTTGAATTGAAAAGATAGCAGGTTAGAACAAGTTTTAAATTTGATAATCATACTTGTTACGAATTTGATGTTTTAGTATATAATCTTTGGATATAGTGGAGTATTACACGAGAATGAACTTAAGTTATAAAATGTGGACAAACTTAAAATTTTGTTTTATTCATAAATTATTTTAGTATTGAAAGACATACCATTTTGATAAATGAATATAAAAAAAGAGTTGGTGTAGTTAAGAAACCAATATGATAAATACGTAAGTCGTATGTAGATCGTTTTATTCGCATAACTGTTCTTGATCCGATATTCGAGTACATGTTTTCGAGCTGGTTTACATCGGTCCGAACAAGGATTTTTCACTAGATTCTTGACGGCGAACATTTGATACGGATTCGTGATACAATACCGATGTTTTCTATCATAGTATATGGCTATGTAAGAAGAATGGTGGTTTCTGATCAAGGAACCAAATATGAGTCTGCACTAGAAAGGTCAAGTAATCTATACTAGTTGGAAAGTAAAATCTATGTGATCGAGCAAGTGATCAGATCAGATATTGCGTACGGATGGTCTATATACATCATACGGGCTTTAGTACATTTGTAAGATGTGTTTGTTGGCTTATTAACAGTTTAGGGAATGACTCTTTGATTCATTATGAGGTAGAATGAATAATCATCTATGTAATGACTTGAGGCTGTTAAGCATACGGTATGCATAGTAGATTATTTATCGTCCTTGGACGATGTGAGAGTTTTGAACCTACGCGAACCATGGGGCAACGATGCTTGAAATGGTACAAAGATGACGGAGGACAGTTTGAAGGAGTTCTACCCAGAGTACTTATATACTAAGGGTTCCTTCTTATCTCAGTATCCTATATCATTTGTAGTCTATTCCTCACTTGAAATGGAGTCACTTAGAATGCATTTAAGTTTGCAGTTCAGTTTGTATATGGTTTCAGCGGTATGTTGTATTTATCTTGTTTCATCTATCTCCTTTGATTATCGTTTTTGTTTGAATTTCGAGAACGAAATGTTCTAAATGGGGGAAAATGTAGCGATGCAGAAATTCAAACACTTCATCTTTAAATATTGAAATTTTTTGAAATATAATTAGGTATTATAACCTTGTTTGACATCATTTAATTAATGATAATGATAAGAAACTTGTTTTTGAAATTTGTTTCCAAACATATATTCTTCGAAGAAAAATCGATAATATGACCGAAAATCTGTTTACCAGTAAACAACTTTTCGATTGTTTGAACTCTTATGCACTTGATTAATAATCAAACGAATACATTAGCAACTAAATAACAAACACATCTCTTCATAGGGCTTGGAATGTTCTAGAAGCTTCCATATGGATAAGAGATATTATGAGAACGGTATAAGAGTAATATGCATAAAGGAGAAGTGATAGGAGGTGAAGCTTTCAAGCCATAGTGGGGGTGAGTGCAAGCTTAGGAAACACCATTCTTATGCCTATATAAGAAGAAGCATGTCATAGTGTTAGAATCACAAATTCACGAAGCTTAAGTGAGAAAAATTAATGGCTTCTTCATCTTCTTAATTTCTTATGTTCTAAAGAAAATTCTTGCAAATCAACTCAAAATCACTTCAAACTTTTCTACAAAGCTTAGTACAATATTAGGACACCTTCCACCTTATTAAATATTGAAGAAGAAAGACCACACTCCCAAACAAGGGAAGGCCGTGAGCAATAGGCCCGTTTTTTAGGCTAAGGCAAGAATTAAAGCAAGGAAGAGAGGAAAGGAAAGGAGGTTGCTAGCTTGGGTTTGGACTTTGGTTCTTGGATCTTGGTTGTTAGTGAGGTTAAAGGTGAGTTAACAACTCACTTTGAATGAAAATATAACATATATCGGTTAGTATTTGATTGTGTTTGTGTTGATTGAATTGTTGTTAACTTATGTTAAAACATTAGTTTGAATTCTTACTTTAAAAGTAAGTGACATATGTGATCCATGTATATGGACTTGAACAAACTTAGAATGGACTTAAATGGACTTGTATGACTTGTGACTAGACCTGAACAAAGCACATAGGTTATAGATGGATTTTGGTTTAGATCGGACTCGAAATTTGAAAGTGCAGTTATAGCGATAGTTGTTATAGATGCAGTTGTGAATTGCCTCGTTTTTGGCAATTGCTATGGAACTTTGAAGAGAGCTTAGTGGTTTCTTACCATATTTATAATGACTTATATATATATATGTTTGTTTCTATTAATGACGTGAACAGTAAAAAATTAAGTAACATCTAGTATAGTGTTCAAAACATGACTAGTGCAAACTGCCTCTTTTAGCCTTGATTTTGGATTTTAAAAGGTTTGGAAAGGTATTTAAGTTTAAGTATTTTGTTATATATTTTTTTACAAGTGTTTACTAACTCATATTATAGTATTTAAAAATTCCTTTGAGATATTTAAGAATTTTTAAAAATTAATTGTGAATTTTTTTAAAACGGATTTTTATGATAAAACATGTCGTTTTCAAGTTTTAATGAAAATTGTAGTGTTGTTATTTTCAAGTAATATTTTGGATAAATGTTTTAAAACTTATCATACGTATTTTTAATTATTTTAAAAAGTGTAAACAAAAGGTTTAGAAGAGGGGTTAGAATTGCTAAATGGCCAAACGGTAGATTGTTTAATTATTTGTTTGAAAAGTAATTAACTATGTTTAACATTAAAAGCTGACGAAGTAAGGCTTATCTATTTGCGAGAGTTAAGATTGATGTCAAGTAAAGACGTAGCAATATAGCTCCAACCTACTGGGCTTCCCTCTTGATCGAGTAATAGTAAGTCGAAAATTGTCGAAAACGTGTAAATCGTGTTGATTTCTTCTTTTTTTATGGAAAACATTAACACTATACTTAACACTAAAAGCCAACGATGTAGACTTATCTATTTATGAGATTCAAAAATGAAGTGTTAAGGAAAGACTTGATGCAACCAGTGTCCATACTTACCTGGCTTCACTCTTGGGCGAGAAATAGTTAAGTTGGAATGTCGAAAACGATTTAAGCTTACGAATCATGATTTATATAAGCAATTGTTTTGATTAGATAATCAATTAGTCAATTATCGAACTTAACCAAATATTGACTTAAGAAGTTATCAAAAGACTTCGCGGTTTCATACCAATAAGAACCCTCGGGGAGGAGTATTGGTATGAAACGTCTCTAGCTTTTGCTTACTTTTGATAGAACTAGAACCGAGTTAACCGGGAATTCATCGATAGGTTTTGGAGTCTGATACGCAGGAAGAGTGTACTTATACGAGATGACTAAAAATTCATAATCACTTCAAAACCATATACACGATCTATGTTCTGGAAGTGGTTGTGATGTGGAATGTTATAGAGTTAAACTGTCTATCCTAAGGTTAAGTCCAAGGGAAAGGTCAACATTAACATTTCAAACGATGTTATTGTGTGTGACTGTCTATCTTGAGGAGTATTTCAAGAGAAAGGATAGTGTTAGCATTCGTCGAAAGACTTATGCGTGGGACCTATATGGAGGTTCGAGATCTATTCAAGATGCTCGAACTTACATAACGATTCGTAATCTGTTCAAGATGTCGGAATTCATTTGGGGATTTGTGTTCCGTGCGAGTGATGAAGACTCATGTGAGAGATGCCGAACGTAGCGTCGAAATCGAAAAAATGATAGAAAATAGAGAAGGGGCATGGCGAGGAGGTTTACCAAACCTTAAGGGTATATCAACTCTATTCTAAAGATGCTTACGATATGTTGTTACTGAGAGTTGATATAGCTCAAACCATACACCGAGGTTGGTCCAGTTATGTTTACCTTAGAGTATATCCTATCTACGGATATACGTTGCTCGGAAGGTAGTTTCTGATCCTTATCATGGAGCTAGGATTCGGTTTGATCTGTGGAGATGTCCATGGAAAATCCACTATGCGAACTACCTTAGTGGTATTGATTGTATACCTATTATTGTTGTGGCATTCACACGGTAACTATTTAATCTGATTTATGTGTTATACTCTAGACATTATCTATCATATTACTATACGGTCTCAATGGTTACTTTTAATTATCTCATATTTCATGAGTTTCTCATGCTTGGATCAATGACGTGTATGTTTTCATATTTAGCTATGGGCGATTTGGAGCTTATGGAGAAGATATAGATGATTACCTTCCGTAATATTCTTATTTCCACTGCATTTCTATATTGAAATATTAGCATTGTGAGGACATGCAGTTATAACTGTCCAGGCTGATGATAGTACTTAGGTTTTACTAACTCTGGTATTTTGTATTCAGAGCAACCCTTTGTGTCGTTCCCTTGATATTATATATTATCGTTTCGTTACGAGATTCTGATATTATGTTCTTCTTTACTTGTTATATTCTTTTTCTTTTATTTTACCCTAACTCTATGTCTTTTCGGCACTTGGGTGCTCGGCACACGAATACCGTAAATGTATTAGTGTCGACATTCAAGGATCGAAATGTCAGGTCTTTGCATATCATACAATAGAATGCATTACTTACCCATCACTCTTAGACATCAAAGGTTGTATGCATCTTCTGTTACCACACCACATATGAGATTACACAACGTGAGAACACAAGAATAAGGTAAATTAATACACCCAACTGATGGAGAAATATGGAAATATTTTGATAAGACTTATCATGCTTTTGCAGCAGAGAGCCGTAATGTTAGACTTGGTTAGTGTGCGTATGGATTTTCACCATTCTTTCAATTTGGTTTTAAATATTCATCTTGACCTATTATCTTTACACCTTATAATTTGCCTATGGGGATTATGTTTCTCACTATGTTGTCCCAGGCCTTGATGATCCGACACAAAGAATCAAAATTTATCTACAACCATTAATTAAAGAGTTGAAAACACTATGACATGAAGGATTTTAAGCATACGACGTTTCAAAGAAAAAAAAGAATTTTCATATGTTCGCTTCTTTGTTATGGACTAATAGTGATTTTCTTGCTTATGCAATACTTTCAAGTTGGAGTACGGTCGAGCACCTAGCTTGTACTTATTGCATGGAAGAAACAAGAGCATATTTTTACCACATGGGAAGAAAATTTCACGGTTTGATTGTCATCGGTGTTTTCTCCATGTTAATCATAATTTTAGAAGAGATTAAAAAATCATACAGCAAAAAGAGTAGAGGCTAGAAAACCATCAACGATTTGATCAAGCATAGAAATATATGATCTTGTAAAAGAATATCCTAAGGTACACGAAATTGGAGTACAAATTTAAATTTTAGGTAAATCAATGATTCATAATTGGTGCAAACAAAGTATATTTTGGGAGTTATCTTATTGGAAAGGTCTCTTACTTCGTCATAATATTGATGTGATGCACAGTGAGAAAAATGTGTTTGATAATGTGTTTAATACAGTTTTGAATGCTAAAGGGAAGAGTAAGGATGATTTGAAATCAAGACGTGATATAGAGGAATAATGTAAGCGTCTGGAGCTTCATATCAAGACAATTGACACTAAAATACCCAAAGCACGCTATGAGATAGACAATAATCAAATAAAACATGTGTTAAAATTGGTGGAAGGATTAAGATTTCTCGATGGGTTTTTTTAATCTTCATAAATATGTCGACTTTAAAAATAATAAACTAAGTGGAATGAAAAGTCATGATTGTCACGTAATGATGAAAAATCTGTTACCCATCATTTTCAAGAAACTGTTACCCGGAAAATTTGGATGGTTATAATGGAACGTAGTTTGTTTTATAAAGAGTTTTGTTCAACTACGTTAAAAGTTGAACGTCTGTGTAAACTTTAAGTAAACATCCCTGTTTTGCTCTATAAACTAAAAAAAATATTTCCTCCAAGTTTCTTTAATGTAATGGAACATTTACCTGTTCATCTTCCATCTGAAGCACGTCTTCGACGTCCTGTGCAATATGGATGGATGTATCCATTTGAGAGGTAATAATATTGAGTATGTTAAATATTGATTGAATCACATAAGTAAAATTTAATTTGAAAAAACTTTTTAATAGGTACTTAAATCATTTGAAGAAAAAAGTTAGACAAAAAGTACGAGTCGAATGTTTGATTTGCAAATCATATATGGAAGAAGAAGCTTCATTCTTTTTCTCTTATTATTTCGATGACCATGTGAACTTGTCATTTGAAAGTGTTTCGCATAATGATGAAGGTGTTGAACATGATTCTTATCAAGTAATCTTACTTATTTTTAGACAACATGGTCAACCTATAGGAAAATGTACGGGAACATGGTTAGATGACCGAGATTACCATGTAGAAAAAACATATGTGCTTCTTAATTGCGCTAAAGTTTCACCATTTGTTGGGTATTGTTACTTAATAATTCTCGATATGTAAATTTTTAAATTTATATTTAATTTAATCGTACTTAAAAATATGTACAATATATAATTTTTGCAGTGTTTACAAATCACAAGATCCACGCGGCGATCTCAGTAAAGAATTTGCTGTTTGGTTTTCAAATTATGTTTATGATCCGAGAAATTATGTATTTGATGAAGGATTGAAACGTCTTGCGTTGGGACCAAAAAGAAACGTCAAGGCATATCTAATATTCTTCGTCAATGTATTTACATTCAACAACAAAGAATATAGTGCTAAAAAATTAATTAACAATACCGGTGCATTTGTTAAAGGTAGTTGTAACAACCCGCATATCTATCGATTTTATATTTAAATATTTTATTTAAATATTTTATCGTTAGTCGGATGTTAGTCTGAAAAGCTACTTTTTGTATACGGTCAAATTAGGACTCGAGACCACTTCCATTGAGTTCAAAATGACGTTTGCGATCTTTTTGAGTGTAAACTTCGATATGTTTGGAGATAGTGAAATTTTCGTCACTTTTTGGCTTAGGACTTTGGTTTGGGCTGAACACACACTAACTCAGCCCAACCCCCTCTTCTCTTCATCACTTCATCAAATACTTCAAGCTTCTTCAAAAAAATGGTGGAGGGAAAGGGAAATTAAAATTCCAAGCTCAAGATCTTTAGTAAATTCAACATCAAACTCCGAATTCCAGGTGAAGAACATAGATTCAAGCTTGTGGTTGATTCTTGCTTTGCTCTTAAGCTCCAACATCAATTTCGTGGAAAAGGTGAGATTTTTGATCTCACATCTTGCCTATAACTGTCATTGGACTGTTGGGAATGATTCCCTATCACTCTAGCATCAACATTTGCGTTTGGTTTGGATTGGATTGGCGAAAAACTTCAATTTTCGATGTTTTGGTGATTTTTCTGGCACTAGGTCGTTCTGGCCTTCGCTAGGTCATACGCGAGTTAAGGCGTTAGGTCGTTGCGTTGAAAAGTCGCTCTGGTGAAGTCTTAGGTCGTCTCCGACTTAACATCCCTCGGCAAAGGTTAGGTCGTTCCAGCCTTAGGTCGGCCATGCTATTTCACTAGGTCGTTCGAGTTAGGTCGGCCAGTCTATCTCGTAGGTCATCTCCGACCTAAGCTCATGCTAAGTCGTTCGAGTTAGGTCGTTGAACCATTCACCCTAGGTCGCTCGTCCACTAAGTCGGCCTGGTCTATCTCGTAAGTCGTCTCCGACCTAGGCCTCTATTAAGTCGTAGGTCACGTGGTTTTTAGGTCGCATGACCTTTAAACCGATAGGTCGTTAGACCTATAACTCGTTGGGTTGAACCCCTTTAGGTCGTGAACCTTGTTAAGTCGTTCACCCTCCATTTCGTAAGTCGTTACCGACCTTAATCTCCTCTGCTAGTTAGGTCGTGTGCTTTTAGGTCGCTCGACTCTGTTAAGTCGTAGGTCGTTGGACCTTAAGTCGCTCGCCTCCCTTAACTCCAGTTAGGTCGCTCGATCATTGTGTTAGGTCGCGTGAACACCGTAGCAGGGGCGTTGCCCCCGCACCCCCACCTAGGGGGTTGCCACCCCCTGGACCCCCCTCCGTAGGCGATCTTATCTGAAAAACATTCAACAGGATTTCTACTATGATGATTTTGGGATTGATTTCTTTGGACTTTACTCACGTCTTCGAATGTGAATTTATGTGATTCGATTTGTTTCAACAATCGTTTTGTGACTTGTCACTTTAAAGATATGAAGGTTTCAATACTAGTAATAAATATCAAAACTCTTTCATCAAAGCGATTTCAACTCTATTTTATTACAAAGCTCTTTTTCCTAAACCGTTTTCCAACCTATTAGTATATACAAGCCTTTACTTTACTCGGATGAGAAATCGAATTAAACGACTTAGTAAAACGAGTGGTATGAAACGCTTGCGTTCACTTCGTCGGTTAGCTCTTGGACTTGTTCGATTGAACCCTTTTGTGACAATTTTCTAGTGAAGATCTACAGTTTGTTCATAAATATTTAAGTTAAGCTAGTGGTTATGGGACATGAAGCTAAACTCATATATTTACTGGCTTAGTGTAATTGACACTTCTTTATGATCATGACGATCATTTTTGTGATTTAGACTAGCGATTGAGCGATGTCTCTTTGTCTACGAGGGAGACTAAACCCCGTTTGTGTGATGTTTCACCATCACATATTGGGGTAGCGCCCCATGGTCTTCGCGACGTTCGTGTGTCAAAATTTAATGGATAGCTTCCATGAGATAGCTTCTCGTTCATGTGTTACGCGCGTTGGTGAGTTTTCATACTCCCGTTCTTGTGATAGGCCTTCCCCCCTTTTTATGTGATTTCTGGATTTCTTGTGATGATTTCTGGAATTTGTGCTTCACCAATTTTCATGATTTTCATTGATATGATATCAGTTTTTGTGCATTGGTGAATTCGTGTATCATTGACTTGTTATGAATACAAGTTTAGGGTATGATACCCTATTTTATCTTTGAGAAGATTCTTGTGATATTTATTAATCCCTTGTTGATTATCATTTACATACTTATAGTAGTATGCCATTATAGTTATTACATGTTCATGCCATGTCTTTTACTTTATACCATATCATCTGATATTTATAGCTAGACTGATCCGTTTATTATTTTCTTATAAATAATACTCGGGTCAGGCCGAGATGTTACAGGTGCTTCTGCTTGACTTCTCTTCAGCATTATTCTGACTTTTGGCTAACTACTTAGATTAGTAGTTTTTGGGTGTACACATTTGAGATATAGACTCTATGTTGTGTACTTATTCTTTTGTATAGCACGTGCTGCTATTCTTTTGTATTATCGTGGATCTTTCCGACCACTACTCTGATGTACACTTTCATGTGTTATATATATATATATTCATATCTTTTTCCGTCTTTGTGATATGGATGTCTGTGACTGATTTATGTTATGTTTACTTCTATGTTTGTTTCCGAAGATTATATATAGCCACTGTGTGATAGCTTTGAGTTTGAATCGATATGTCGGATTTCCTTCTTAAACGATATGCATTCTATACTATCTGACATATCGGTGCTCGCTCAAAGAAGTTACACGGATGGTCGCTCCTCAACAGCCTTATTCTCCGTGCTAGTCGACAGCATTACACCGTAGTGTTCTTGTCTAGCGTGAGTATAAAGGTGGGGCGTCACAGTAGTGATTATACAGATGATCATATAAATGATTTTAATGGCATGTTAACCCAAGTTTTGGAATTGACATATTTTATATGACCTAGGAGAAAGTTTTTTTAGATGCAATTGTATCTACAATGTTCCAGATTTTAATATCAACATACACAAAGATTATAATCTTATTAAAATAAAACATAATTCGCATTACCATAAGTATAATCCTTTTGTACTAGCCAAACAAGCACTACAAATTTATTATGCTCCATATCTATATCTAAAAAGAGATAAAACAGATCGGTCGGCAATTTTTAAAATAAAGGCAAGATTTACATTTGATGGAAAGAATATTCAAGACGAATAAACTTATCATGAAAATCTTGAGAAAAATTATGAACTAATAATAACCGATGACCATACTGATATTGGGCCTCTAAACGATGAATCAAATGTTTTAGTAGAAGTATTTGATATTACAGAGGAAAACGATATAGAGTATGAGACCGAGTCTGAATTAGAAAATGACGAAGACTGATTATTAATGTACATTTTGGTAGAAGGTAATTTATGTGATTATTAATGTTACATTTTTGTCATTAAAAAAGGATATGTTTTCTCATAATTAACTGATTTGTTCTCCCATAATAAAATGATCTGTCCATGATAGGTATTATGTTTCGAGGTCGGAAATCGTCTCATTCATCAGGTTCCCATCTTCTAGTCAGAGAGGGACCAGCACGGGAAGCGATGGCGGTGGCCCATCACATGTAGAGCGTCTCATAGTAGCACTAATGAGTAAAACGAGTGGGTAAGTATTAAATTTATTGCAACATCATAAATATTTTTTGTATGATATGTTATTCATGATTTATTAAAGGTCTATATTATAATTAATACATGGGATTTGAACTGGAGCCCTTTGATGTTGTTCTCATTGTTTCCAAGGTTTCTTATAAGAGCAGAATAAACACGTGTTGGCCTAGGTGGGATAATATCCCACTCTAAATTTTAGAGTGTATCTGAAAGGATTTCATTATAAGTGTAAATCTATATTTCATTTTATATATAATCACTGTACAATTTGTTGACTAAGTATAAATGTATAACTCGTTTATTTTTTTAATGTGTAGGGGGTAGTAGAATTACAGGAATCCAACCTTGCTCTTTGCAGAAATTACTGGATGAAAAAAATGTGGAAAAACTATCGCGATATGATGTTGAGCATAAAAAAGAGAAAAAAGCCCGACTGGAAGAGTGAAAGCGTATGGCAAGATTGGGTTGATTACTGGAAAACTCTAGAAACGAAGGTAAGTTTACTAGTCTCATATATTTATTAAAAATTTAGTAGAATTGGTATAATAATTGCAGCAATTTGCAGATGTGAAATATAATGTTCGATATAGATTTATAGGCAGAGACGGAGAGGAACTCTGCAAATAGAAATAAAATCATGTCTCACACCGTGGTGGTTCGAAGTCATTCCAGCATTACCGTCTGTAAATTTATTATTTGCATTTATAAATACTTATTATCACATTGTATAATTATATATATATATATATAATAATACATAATATTTATTTCAAAAAAGAGAGCCTGGTCGTTCTGTCTTCTATGTGGACATGTTTACTCGTACTGATCGAGCATGTCAATGAAGATGGCACAATGAAATACACATGGCATGACACGAAATCACAAGAGGCCACGATAAGCATATTTTAAATTATATGTTATTAATAATCACTTTAAGTAGTAAGTTATAAATAATTAAAATAATGCAGTATGAATTTTAATTGTAATTCTATTTGGAATTGCATGATAAATTCATGCAAGAACGAGAGAAACTGCGCGAGGGAACAAAACGGGAAGAGCTGACCATTGATGTGGAGGACTAGAGTTTTGATGCTATCATGGAGCCGCCAAAGCGGAATAGGAGTTATGGTTTTGAAAACAAAGTGGTAATGTTTATGTATAATATATTTATGAATAACATATAACACATTGATTTTATTAATCACAGTATATGAAACTTATATGCGTTGATAAACAATGTTACAGGCTAGATGCAAGCAAAGTAGCATCAAAAAGCTTAGGACAATCAGGAGACTGTAGAGTTGAAAGCTCGAATTGCTGACATCAAGGATCAAGCGAGGCTTCAGATTGGTGACCTTAAGGAACGAGACAGACGTCGCACTATGGAGATGTGTCAGATGTTAGATGAGCGCATTGTTGTATATATGCAACAACATGACACATTTCCTTCATCAGAAATCCAGAGGCGATGATCAGGATTGATAGGTATGGTTTTTTCCTATTTGTGTTGAGACATTGTACATATATACACTTTGAGATGGATGAGGTATTTTGACCTTATTGCTAGGTAGTTTGAGAGTTACATATACTATGAGATGGGTGAGATTGATGTGATTTGATATATATATGATACATTTTGAGATGTTTTTGGATGTGGGAAATTGATTTGAGGTGGAGTTGTAGGTTTTTTGACATGTTGACTGATTTGAGGTTGATTGTTGTTGGTTTATTGTATATTGTTGGATGTTTGAGTATATTGTTAGATGTTTGAGGTTGGTTTATTGTATATATTGATTTTTTTACTATTGATTTGGTATATGTGATTCGGGCTTTGATATATACGATTTAAATGTGTGAAATTGAGGTGCATAATATATTGTTATGTATGTGTAGTTTGAGGTTGAATGGCTGTTGGAATAAGAAAAACACTCCAGATTACTAGCGGCCTCCGATGGCAAGTGATGGCATAATGGTAGCAACATACCGATGGCTTCTGACGACTAGCAATACCAAACTGGTGTAGCCGTGACCTTCCATGTGTACACGACGGGCCGTCGAAAGCTGTCGGCATGATCGTCGAAAGCCGTCGAAAATGGAAAGACGGAGCCGTTGGAAATTTTGTCGAAGTATAGTTCTTCGAAGTACAGTTCTTCGACGACTCTTTTCATCGGCTTTCGAAGGCTATCAACGGCTGCCGATGGTTTTAAGCCATCAGAATTCATGTTGTGTCTTGTAGTTTACTTTATAAATACCACAGCAAAAGTTGGTGATTCACCTGATCGAAAGAAAATTAAATCCAAAAGGAAACAAACTGTAATTTATTAATTACCTTTGTACACTACATACAAGCAGTAAGATTGAAGCACTATTTATACAATAAATTTCACAGTTTATTTATTAAGCATTAAATGTATGTTTCATTTTTGTTTTTCTAGATAATTCATTTATATGCATATGGTTCCAAATACACATAATAAAAAGATCCAATTAGCTATATGGGCATCCTACGTAGCTCTTTACAACAGTTGGCATCAAGTGGCTGCGACGTAGAGAGTTCTACGTTTTATTTTGCTATATATTTCCTTAGGGGTTGACACTGAGGTAGAGATTCCCAAGAATAATGAGAAGCCTAAATGTTTGTTTTGTTCGATCGCATTGTGTTCGTTATTAAAAAAAGGAAACATTCACCAATGGTACGTAGAAAATTCCCCAGGCGTTGCCAACATTTTTCCTCTAAATATTAAATACATAATTTACACATTTTATAGTATTAATTTTATAAAAGAGATGTAATAAGAAACAATATATCAACATGACATACTTTTTACAATTCTGGTTTAAAAGCACCTACCTTTTTATACCTTTTTTAGAAAATATTTGGTTTTTATTTACCAAAGAACTTAACTTGCATATTCGAACAAATGCTACTAAATTAATTTTGAACTGATAGTTTAATAATGTCTAAGTAAATTATGAAGATACAAATATTTTCACATAGAAATTTAATTTTTGTAATATTCTAAAATTAAATTTGGCTAAAAGTTATATAAAAATGAAAATGAAAAAATATATTATGTAAGATACTTTCAAATTCACTCCATGTTGTTTGAGACATGTATCCACGTCTTCTCAACAAATATTTCCTAAATCTAAGTTATATGAATTTAAATGAAATAAATAGTTTTTATCAAATCACCAATGATTGATGACTAAATTGAATAGAAATGACACGATATCTCATAGTTTTCCAAATAACATCATTGAATATGTAGGGTTGAATTTTGGAAATTCCTAACTTAACAAGCTTTTCAGTTCAAATTACATTAAATTGTCACTACAATAACCCCCACACTACTCTAATAAAGGAAAAACCGATAAGGATGGTATACAGTTATGGAATGTTAAAGAAAAAAATTAGACTTCCTTACTCATTGGCACCACAACATATTTTCTTAATGGAAATGTGAACAATATTCAAAGGACGTGTACATAATGATTATCCGCTTATCGAAAAAACTGACCTAGGAATGTAACTGGGTCATGACCCATTTATGTTAGTGATGCAACTAACACAAGGCTATTACATGTGTTATCTTGTTATGAACAATAATAGGCTATGTTAGTGTCATCATTAAAACAAAACCAAGATGGTTGTCTCGTTCAAACACGATTGTAACCAAAGATCAACCTTACAAAAATGGCTTGGAACCTTATGAACTACTACTTATTATAAAAAAAATCATAGAAATATTATCTACCAGCTACGAAACAAATGATAAAGTCAATGTAAATGAAGATGAAAATGATGACGAAGATGCATTATATAATTACGAGTGTGAAATGATAATGCAAATATTACGGATGATGATAATGAGGATTTCTAACAAGCATAGGTAGTTGTTAAAAATTTTTATGTACTTGTTTAGTTAATTTCATGGTATATAGTTGTTAAGATTCTTTCATTTATATAATGTTTGAATTTTTGTTGCGCAAAACTTAACAAAGGATAAATAGGTTGCGGCATCTTATTCAAAGATCTTATACCATCAAAGTCACAGGGGGATAATATTACAAAAATAATATCATTTGAACATAAATAATGGTTGTGTTAGTTTCAAAACCCCAAACCAGTCAGAAAGAAGCAACGCATAGGAATCCACCCAACCACCCTTTATGTTGATTTTGAAAAAAAAATTATTTACAATACCTACTAAATAAAAGTAAACAAAACTGAGAATGGAGTCTTAATCACTACGGCTTCTTAGTGTTTGAAGAAGAAGAACTGAGGTGGAAAATGAAAGAAACACCAAACATTTTCCACACTTTTACACACTCTCTTTGATAAAAAACCTAGGAAATATTTAAACATTTAATTACATGACGCCTAAGTCAACATGTATATGGAAACAAATAAATTGATTGATCCAATTATAGAGAGAAATGTGCTTATTCATATACGCTTATTAATTTGTGAAATTACAAATTTACTATTTCCTTCTTATGTGTGTATATATATATATATATCCTCTTCTATATGTGATTTTGTATCATATAAAATTAATACTCCATGTGACGACTGCCCATAGCCCCTGCACCGAATCTAAAGATAGAGCGCTGTAAAGTGTGCCAGGCGACCATGGACGATTGTCAAGGTAAGATTTAAAACAACAGAATCTATCGTATTACTCACAGCGCATGGACAAAATACAATAGAACATATGTATAGTGAAGCTTTACAGAACAAAATGACATCATATAAAACTCCATAATAGTTGAATACAAGCATCCACATAGTCAATACATCCAGCCTCACTACATATCTCTCAGAGAATACAAAACAGCGGAATATCCAGTACATATAATAAGAAGATAATATGCAACCCTCTAGCTCGTCTTCGATATCAGCGTCGTGAGAAGAGAACAGCACCTGTCACCTGCTACCTAGTCTGCCCGTCCCAAAATGGACGAACAGCCCAAGGCAATAAGAATTAAAACATAAAGCCTTGAGTCAGACAACAGTCTTAGCGAGCAGTAAATTAACTAACAACATACCAAAAGAGCATAAAGGAAAAGGAATAGGAATACAACCCTCCCACTCCAACCTCATTCTACAGTGATAGCCCCCAGACACACACTAAGCAGAAGCAAACATAGCAGAGCATACAATTTAAAGTAAAGCTACTATCACTCGAGTCAAGGGCGATGTTTTCCAAGTACCAAGGCCTAAATCAGATAAGCACCCAGAAAATACCGCTCTTGAGTCCGAATGACGATACAACCAAACATCCATGACTCTGGCTATCACTGTTATCATTGCTTCGATATCACCGTTAATTGAATGACCGGCACATTCTTTCAGCCGTCCGTCAAGGGCTAATGAAAACCCCGGTTCTAGACATAACTCCCGCACGTCGTCGCAGCCCGTGCCTAGGACTATCGAATCTGCCCAGAGTACTCGACCATCAACAGTTGGCCGTTGGGACTATCGAATCTTCCCAAACATACTCTTGCTTAGAGCATGCTAGAACCTTCAACAATGATGCTATCCAAGCCTCCTAGTCATCCTCCTCGACGACTATTCTCATATCCATTCATTATCCTCAACTCGAATCATATCACCGAGTTATCAACATGCTTGGAATGATCCCGTCTGGATTAGACCAAGTCTTCATCACATGATTGCCTCGCTTCATTACATCCTCGCAAAGCCTCATCTCAACATCACATCATCAAATCTATGCATAAGAGCTTCATCATCCCGCTACATATGCCACGAGCAGCTTTTTCCAATCCAAGAGCCTTTCCCTTAGCTTTTGAATCACCTTCGATCTAAATCTAATCATCAATCATCTAGTTCATAACAATCAGTCAAATCAAACATCAATCCAAGCAATCAAACATTCAAAAATGATCTAAGTAGACAATTATAACAATAATGGCATTTTCGTAATTAAAAGGTTGAAAGTCCAATAAGCATGAAAACGTGGATTATGTCTCTATAACTTGATGAATGAACTTGCATAGGTTAACATATGATAAAATGGATGTAACATCATCATAAACAATGGATCTATATGGATCTACACTTTGGATGAAGAAAATGCATGGAAATCTCTATTTTAACACCAAATCAAGCCAAAAATCCGATATACTCCTTTGGATCCGTGTGAGAGATAATCACCACTCACCAAATCACCTAAACAAACCCAAATCAACACGCTTCAGATCTGGACAGCGAAGGATCAAGCTTGATCTATCACGAATCCGTTTCAAACGATGAAATCTCTCTTGAAAAGATGAAGATCTTCAACTTTAGCTCTTGAATCTTCAATCTTGATCTTTGATTTGGATGGAAGGAAGCACTAGATTAGAGTGGAGAAAAGAAGTGAAGAAGTGTAGAAGTCAAGCTCTCAAAATGGCAGCACTTCGTCGCTTCAAAATCCGGATCCCAAAAATGAAGAGAAGCTCTCCTATTTATAGCTGAAATCCTTATCTCGTCTGTCTCCATGAGTCGTTTACGACTCACGACTCAAAGCCCTACGACTCAACGACTTAACACACTTCAGCCTATGACTCACGACAAATCAGCTATCTCCTAAGTCGTCTCCGACTTATAGTATGCGCCTACGACTCACCAGACCCCCTGTCTACGACTTAAATGCGCACGCCTTACTTGGTTAGACGACTCAACTACTATCTCGTATATGACTCATCACAATGGCTACGACTCATCCACTTGCGCGAGTTATCACCTACGCGCGACTCAACAGCTTACGACTCATCCCTTAACTCGTCCACGACTTAACTGTTAGACGAGATAACCCATTCTACGACTCATCAAACAACAGGGATACGACTCATCAGATAACAGGGTACGACTCATCAGATGACTTGGGTACGACTCATCACCTTAACTCGGTCACGACTTAACTGCTACAACTTAAGCCTTATCTCGCCCAGTCCTTAAGTCGCGCCTACCCCTTAAGTCGTTCAAACGACTTATCCTTACACCCTTAACTAGCCAGACCTCTGAGTCGCTCCTATCCCCTAAGTCGTATACGACTCACGACTTACACTAAGTCGTTCACGACTCAGGACTTAGCATTTTCACCTAAAATCTGAAATGGCTCAAAAACTCTAAAATTCCAGACTTTGTCGAACTTGTCGATCCGTAAAAATACGGGTCGTTACATTCTCTCCCCCTTAGGAATTTCTCCCCCGAAATTCCAAACAAACAAAGCAATCAAAGACTATTCTGTACGCCTACCAACCATAACAATCATCAAACCATGCATTCAATTCTAGCTTAGCGTACAGAATTCTAAGACTTAGAACAAGTTACAATGTTGTTAGATGATACGACACCTTAGGGCCATACCTCGAAGAGTTTAGGATGAGCTGCCTTCATCCTCTCTTCCACCTCCCACGTACAGTCGTTATCATTGTCACTCCATTGTATCTTGAGCAATTTAACTACCTTTCTCCTAAGCTGTTTCGTGTCGGTTTCAACAACACGAAGCGGCTTACGAGGTCTTCTATCGACTGGATCAACTTCGAAGTCTTCACAGCTATCAGCAGAAACCACTGTATTCGAGTCGTGCACATACTTCCGTAGATATGATACATGAAAAACATTGTGCACACCCGACATCTTCTCAGGTAACTCCAACCTATAGGCGAGCTTTCCAATTCGCTCGATGATCGGGAATGGTCCAACAAATCTCGGAGTCAATTTTCCTTTCTTCCTGAATCGAATAACATTCTTTAGTGGAGAAATCTTCACAAAAACCATATCTCCTGCGTCGAATTCCAAATCCTTTCGACGCTTATCAGCATAACTCTTTTGACGGTCTTGGGCTGCCTTCATTCGTTGCCGAATGATTTCTATACAATCTGAAGTCTGACGAATCATCTCTGGCCCAAGCATCAGCTTTTCTCCAGTTTCCAACCAACATGTTGGAGAGTTACACGGTCTTCCATACAATGCCTCATACGGTGCCATACCAATGCTTGACTGGTAACTGTTGTTGTACGCAAACTCCACCAAATGAAGGTGATCTTCCCATGATCCTCCGAAGTCCAAAACACATGCTCTTAGAAGATCTTCCAAAACTCGGTTGACTCTCTCGGTCTGACCATCTGTTTGGGGATGATAAGCTGTACTCAAACACAACTCGGTTCCCAAGACTTCCTGGAAGCTCTTCCAAAATCCACTAGTGAACAATGGGTCTCGATCGCTCACTATACTCTTCGGAATACCATGAAATCGAACTATCCACTTAACATACAACTCAGCCAACTTTGATGCAGTCCTAGTCGATCGAACAGGAATGAATCGTGCACTCTTAGTCAGACGATCCACAATGACCCAAATCCCTTCATTTCCCGTTCTGGTTCTAGGCAATCCATCGATAAAATCCATCGACACTTGTTCCCACTTCCATGTAGGAACTTCTAATGGTTGAAGCAATCCGCTTGGCTTCTTCTGTTCGGCTTTTACCAACTGGCAGTTCATACATTTGGAAATAAAATTTCCAACATCCTTCTTCATACCTTCCCAATAGTAGGTTCTCTTCATATCCCGATACATCTTATTTCCATCGGGATGAATTGTCAACTTCGAGTGATGACTTTCCTTCAGAACTTCACTCCTCAATTCATCTATATCGGGAACAACTAGTCGTCCTTGCTTCCGAAGCCAACCCTCTCGATCGACCTCGAATCATTTATCCTTTTCTGGATCCAATCCAGATTCCAATTCACGGATAATCTTGACAAGCTTATCATCTCGCTTTTGGCTCTCACCAATCCTTTCCACAAGAGTGGGTCTTATTGATAAGTTTGCCAACATCTCAGGTTCCAATTCGCATCTAGGCCTGAAGTCAAATCCAGCTAAATACTCGAGATTCTTCCATTCAGAAAACATGGCTCCCAATCCTGCATGTCTTCGACTTAACGCATCCGCCACTGCGTTACCTTTTCCCGGAGTATAAGCTATACCAAAATCATATGATGCCAAAAACTCTAGCCAACGTTGCTGCCGAAGATTCAAATCCTTTTGGGAGAAAAGATACTTCAAAGATTTATGATCTGTAAACAACTCGAATCGAACTCCCAATAGATAATGTCTCCACATCTTCAGAGCAAATACAATCGCCGCTAATTCCAAATCATGAGTTGGGTAATTCCTTTCATGCGGCTTCAGTTGTCGACTGGCATACGCAACAACTTTATCCTTCTGCATCAGCACTGCTCCAAGTCCAGTACCACATGCGTCGGTGTAAACCACCATCTCATCATTCCCACTTGGAATAGTCAAAACAGGAGCACTCGTCAATCGCTCCTTCAGGATTCCGAAAGCTTGCTCACACTTAGCATCCCAACTGAACACTTGGTTCTTTTTCGTCAATCCTGTTAATGGTGCAGCTACCTTGGAGAAGTCTTTGATAAACCGTCGATAATATCCTGCTAATCCAAGAAAACTTCTCACATCAGATGCATTCTTAGGTCTAATCCAATCCTGGATTGCTGCCACCTTAGCGGGATCAACCGCTATTCCACTTCCAGAAATCACATGGCCTAAGAACCTCACTTCACTCTTCCAGAAGTGACACTTCGAAAACTTAGCCTTCAGCTGATGTTTCCGCAAGATTTCCAAAACCATACGCAAGTGCGTCTTGTGCTCCTCTTCCGTTCTGGAATAAATCAGAATATCATCTACGAACACAAGTACGAACTTGTTCAACTGATCTCTGAACACTCTATTCATAAGATCCACAAAATATGCTGGCGCGTTAGTTAATCCAAACGGCATTACCAGCCACTCAAAGAAACCGGATGGTGTCCTAAAAGCGGTCTTCGGCACACTATCCTTAGCCACTCTCAACTGGTGAAATCCCGTTGCCAAATCCATCTGAGAAAACACCTTAGCTTCGTGAAGCTGATCAAACAAGTCATCTATTCTCGGCAATGGATACTTGTTCTTCTTAGTCACCTTATTCAGCTCACGATAATCGACGCACAATCTCAACGACCCATCTGCCTTGGTTGCAAACACAACTGGTGCACCCCACTCGGACACACTACGCCGAATGAATCCTTTCTGTAAAAGATCATCAACTTGCACCCTCAACTCCTGCTGTTCCCTAGGCGCCATCCTCCTAAGAGGCATCACAACAGGTCTGGCCCCTTCAACAAGATCTATCCGAAACTCGATCTCTCTATGCGGCGGCAACCCTTTGACTTCGTCAAAGACATCCTCGAATCCATTTGCGATTGGCACTAAAGACAGTCCATCCCGTGGAACAACTAGCGAATACATGAAGCTCATGAAGACGCCTTCCTCATGCTTACATCGTATCACAACCTTTCGCCCCTCCACATTCTCGACTGTCACCTCCAGCCTCTCACAATCAACCTTAGCCGCATACTTCCTAAGCCAGTCCATACCCAAAATAATTCCGAACCCCACAAAGTTCAGAACAAACCAATCACAAACAAAAGAGCAACCATGACTCGATACAACTAGACCACGGCATAACATACACAAACAAGACGAACCCCCAACTGGATTAGTCACAACCAATGGCCTATCAACAATATCCGGTTCCAAACCTAACCGGTCTACGAGTTCATTACAAACAAACGAATGCGACGCTCCAGTATCAAACAAAACTCTAACTGGAACACCACATAGGAAAAGAGTACCTTGAACAACCACACTCTTTCCTTTCTCTTCAGCAGTAGGAGCTTTTGAAGACGACGAAACAGCTCCCAAAGCATAAGCTTGCACAATCTGCTTATCTCTTCTCGGTTCTGGACAATTCTTCCTGAAATGTCCCGGCTTGTCACAGTTGTGACACTTCATCGGTGCCTTCGGATTCTTACAATCCTTAGAGAAATGGCCCTTCTGCTGACAATTGTAGCAAGTCACCTCGCCTTTCGGCTTCTTCTGGCCATCCTTACCCTTCTGCTGCTGCTGCTTCCTCTTCTGGTTTCCACCCTGCTGTGGTTTAGATTCTCCCTTGGTCACAGCAACAACAGATCCTTCCTTAGGAAACAGACTCTCATGCCTAAGAGCTTTCTCTACAAGCTTCTCAAATGAATCGTCCAAATGATCCACCAACTGTCTCCCAAGATAACTATCCAAGCCGGTCACAAACTTCTCATTCTTTTGATAAGCAGACTCAATATATGACCGGGCATATTTGGACAAAGCTTCAAACTCAGAAACATACTCAAGAACAGATCTTCCACCTTGCTTGAGCTCCACAAACTTCTTGAACAGAACAGACTTCTGAGCTGTAGAAATGAACTTAGCTTCAAATCTGACTTGGAATTGCTCCCAAGTAATCTCTTCCTCCGCAGTATTGATGGTAATAGAGTTCCACCAATCAGAGGCTCTCCCTTGAAGCTGCCTTGATGCCAACTTCCTCTTAGTTGCATCATCAATTCCCAAATCACCAAAGATCCTTCTACAAGCATCTATCCACCTCTGGACCTCAATAGTTGATTCTGTTCCTAAGAAAACCTTCCCTCCAAGAGCAGTATAGTCCTTGCACAACTTAGCAAAATCCACTGGTTTCGGAGTTTGGACTTGAACTCCAACATCAACTGCTGCCCCCGGAACTGGTATCCTTCTCATGATCGAAGTCATCATAGCTTCGAACATGGCTGCATAATCAGCAGTCTCTTCAGTAGCACGGCCTTCCCTAGCAGCTGGTCTCCCTCTTCGACTCATTCTCAATATCTATAAAAAGGAATGATTAGAACATCTAGAGAAACAACTGCATAAAGGACTCAAACTCTACTAAGCTACTATATTATTTATAGTAATCATCCATCAAAATACAATTACGTCTCTCATACGTAGTTACGACAGCGAGCGTTGGGTAAAATCGATTAACCAATGCTCTGATACCAAATGTGACGACCGCCCATGGCCCCTGCATCGAATCTAAAGATAGAGCGCTGTAAAGTGTGCCAGGCGACCATGGACGATTGTCAAGGTAAGATTTAAAACAACAGAATCTATCGTATTACTCACAGCGCATGGACAAAATACAATAGAACATATGTATAGTGAAGCTTTACAGAACAAAATGACATCATATAAAACTCCATAATAGTTGAATACAAGCATCCACATAGTCAATACATCCAGCCTCACTACATATCTCTCAGAGAATACAAAACAGCGGAATATCCAGTACATATAATAAGAAGATAATATGCAACCCTCTAGCTCGTCTTCGATATCAGCGTCGTGAGAAGGGAACAGCACCTGTCACCTGCTACCTAGTCTGCCCGTCCCAAAATGGACGAATAGCCCAAGGCAATAAGAATTAAAACATAAAGCCTTGAGTCAGACAACAGTCTTAGCGAGCAGTAAATTAACTAACAACATACCAAAAGAGCATAAAGGAAAAGGAATAGGAATACAACCCTCCCACTCCAACCTCATTCTACAGTGATAGCCCCCAGACACACACTAAGCAGAAGCAAACATAGCAGAGCATACAATTTAAAGTAAAGCTACTATCACTCGAGTCAAGGGCGATGTTTTCCAAGTACCAAGGCCTAAATCAGATAAGCACCCAGAAAATACCGCTCTTGAGTCCGAATGACGATACAACCAAACATCCATGACTCTGGCTATCACTGTTATCATTGCTTCGATATCACCGTTAATTGAATGACCGACACATTCTTTCAGCCGTCCGTCAAGGGCTAATGAAAACCCCGGTTCTAGACATAACTCCCGCACGTCGTCGCAGCCCGTGCCTAGGACTATCGAATCTGCCCAGAGTACTCGACCATCAACAGTTGGCCGTTGGGACTATCGAATCTGCCCAAACGTACTCTTGCTTAGAGCATGCTAGAACCTTCAACAACGATGCTATCCAAGCCTCCTAGTCATCCTCCTCGACGACTATTCTCATATCCATTCATTATCCTCAACTCGAATCATATCACCGAGTTATCAACATGCTTGGAATGATCCCGTCTGGATTAGACCAAGTCTTCATCACATGATTTCCTCGCTTCATTACATCCTCGCAAAGCCTCATCTCAACATCACATCATCAAATCTATGCATAAGAGCTTCATCATCCCGCTACATATGCCACGAGCAGCTTTTTCCAATCCAAGAGCCTTTCCCTTAGCTTTTGAATCACCTTCGATCTAAATCTAATCATCAATCATCTAGTTCATAACAATCAGTCAAATCAAACATCAATCCAAGCAATCAAACATTCAAAAATGATCTAAGTAGACAATTATAACAATAATGGCATTTTCGTAATTAAAAGGTTGAAAGTCCAATAAGCATGAAAACGTGGATTATGTCTCTATAACTTGATGAATGAACTTGCATAGGTTAACATATGATAAAATGGATGTAACATCATCATAAACAATGGATCTATATGGATCTACACTTTGGATGAAGAAAATGCATGGAAATCTCTATTTTAACACCAAATCGAGCCAAAAATCCGATATACTCCTTTGGATCCGTGTGAGAGATAATCACCACTCACCAAATCACCTAAACAAACCCAAATCAACACGCTTCAGATCTGGACAGCGAAGGATCAAGCTTGATCTATCACGAATCCGTTTCAAACGATGAAATCTCTCTTGAAAAGATGAAGATCTTCAACTTTAGCTCTTGAATCTTCAATCTTGATCTTTGATTTGGATGGAAGGAAGCACTAGATTAGAGTGGAGAAAAGAAGTGAAGAAGTGTAGAAGTCAAGCTCTCAAAATGGCAGCACTTCGTCGCTTCAAAATCCGGATCCCAAAAATGAAGAGAAGCTCTCCTATTTATAGCTGAAATCCTTATCTCGTCTGTCTCCATGAGTCGTTTACGACTCATGACTCAAAGCCCTACGACTCAACGACTTAACACACTTCAGCCTATGACTCACGACAAATCAGCTATCTCCTAAGTCGTCTCCGACTTATAGTATGCGCCTACGACTCACCAGACGCCCTGTCTACGACTTAAATGCGCACGCCTTACTTGGTTAGACGACTCAACTACTATCTCGTATACGACTCATCACAATGGCTACGACTCATCCACTTGCGCGAGTTATCACCTACGCGCGACTCAACAGCTTACGACTCATCCCTTAACTCGTCCACGACTTAACTGTTAGACGAGATAACCCATTCTACGACTCATCAAACAACAGGGATACGACTCATCAGATAACAGGGTACGACTCATCAGATGACTTGGGTACGACTCATCACCTTAACTCGGTCACGACTTAACTGCTACAACTTAAGCCTTATCTCGCCCAGTCCTTAAGTCGCGCCTACCCCTTAAGTCGTTCAAACGACTTATCCTTACACCCTTAACTAGCCAGACCTCTGAGTCGCTCCTATCCCCTAAGTCGTATACGACTCACGACTTACACTAAGTCGTTCACGACTCAGGACTTAGCATTTTCGCCTAAAATCTGAAATGGCTCAAAAACTCTAAAATTCCAGACTTTGTTGAACTTGTCGATCTGTAAAAATACGGGTCGTTACACTCCACCTTGATGTGCATCATCTCCGTCTTCAACCAAATCGCACATTCAAAGCGAAAAATAAGAAAGAGACTCCATAAAATAAACAATAAACCAAACTTACCATTTGTATATCAATCACTACACCCTTCTTCTTAATCAACCCAAATTATAAACCGCTCCACTTGACTTTAAAAGCATTTATAAGACCACAAAGACTGCCACGTACAGGATTTGTGGATTTCCCAACTCGACATCACCCTATACGATCACCATCGGTACCTCGAACATAACCAACATGAGGACCCCAGTCAAATATATGATCACAAACATAACCATCACAGGTAGTGCATACATTAACTATTCCACCTATCTATAGACTAGGCTCTTCAACTATCAGTCGTTTCCTATCACCAACCGGACGAGCAACCAATTTATAAAGTTTCCATCATTCAATAACCTAGTCATCACAATTTAACCCTCCTTCATCACTTTCAAAGCTCCAACTCGAATCTCATAAGTGACCGGGTGATCCAACAGACCAAAAGAAATGAGATTATGCAAACCAGTAGGTACAAGTCTCATGCCCAATACCTCTCTAACCACACCATCATGCATATGTAATAAGACAAATCCAGTACACAAACTGTAAAAACCCTGTTGTTAATTACCTAATTAATTAAGATTAGTAATGGAAATTAATTTTAAATTGTGTTTTGTGAAATTTAATTTTGAAATTAAATCTAGTTTTTTGTGAATAGTTGATTTGATTTATCTTAATTAATCTTAAGATAAAATTGGAAATTTTATTAGTTATAATTTCTAAATTAAAATGAATTCGGGATCAAATAAATTGGAAATTTAATTAAATATTAATATTAAGATCTATTATTTTATAATTAGATTTTACAACTAATAGTTTACTTTATTTTGTTGAAAATAAAGAGAATGACTTGAATTTAAAAAGTTACATTTAACTGTATAAAATAATTCTATAATTAAAAGATATGAGAACTTTTTACTTGTGTTTGGTTTTATTTTGGGAAATTTTGAAAAATCCAAGCATGTTAAATAAAACATTGTTTAAGGTGAAATTTGTATTTTTATAAGTGTTAAAAGAAAATAAAAAATTTCTAACATCTAGAATTTAGTAACACTTTATTAATGGGTTAAAACCATACCCACTTGGCCCATGTAGCTAATACTAATGTGAGAAATGAGATACATACAATTCATTTTTAATTTTTTCTTCAGCCAAATCAAAAGCTTCTTTCTCTTTCAATAGTAAACCCTAGAACCCCAAATCAAGTTGCAAGCATAGGACTTTTGTTCAATAATGATAAGGTAAGTGTTCTAAATCCTATATCTATCTTTTAGAACCATAAAATAGTGATTTTGATCTTGTTTTAATTAGAATTGCTTGCTGGTTGGATTTTTCTTCTTGAGTTTTTGCTAATTCTTGTGAAGCTAAGGGTTGAACAAGGATTATTTGGGGATCTAGTAAGCTACAGAAAGTTAAAAGCTGATTAATCGCTCACACTATCTCTAATCCATGAAAATAACTATTATTTGCTGTTTCGATTGAATTGCTTGATTTGTTGTTGAATTGCTTTCAATTTGTTGAATTGAATTGGTTGTAAATTGATTATAAACTTGGATGATTGTGGTGTTGTTGTTCGCCGAAAATTTTGAGTGAAAATCGCTGTAGTAAAACGGCAATATTATGATGTAAAATAATTCAAAATGCCTCAAATTTTTGTGGTAGAAATATTTTTTAGTTAGATACAAATTATCTTTTAATTGCATTTCGAAATTCTGTAGTTTAGAGGATCAAAATTGAGTTTGAATCCGATTGTGTAGCTCTGCATTGTGCAAATTTTTTTAAAGTTGAAATCTGATTTTAAAATTGCAATAACTTTTGATTGGTAAATCAAAATTAAGTGAGATTTTTTTAGTTGAAAGGTATTTGTATAAGGAACAACTTTTATGTTCATTACTTTTTGTGAACATGTAGTTTACTAAGAGTAATTTGGGTTTTAAGAAGATATAACCTCTCTGTCCTGTGTTTTAATCTTAGCTTTGAAACAAAGAAATTGTTTTAGGCATAACTTTTTCATCACTTATCAGAATTTAATAATTCTTATAGTTCTAGAAAGCATAGACATTGTGCTACAACTTTCATATTTTGAGTTTTGTAATATTTCGTGGTTTACATGGTCAAATATACGTTTTAGTATCGTTGTCCTGAGAATAAACGACAGCGATAATGAGTTAAAATCTGAGAATTGTTTTAGTCATATCTTTTTCATTTCTTATCAGAATGATTCTTGATGTTCTGGAAAGCATAGATTATCTTCTACAATTTTTATGTTTTGAGTTTTGTATAATTTTGAGGAATGATCAAAAATTTATTTCTTTGTAGGTGTCATGTCAATGAAAGACAGAGTTACTAAATTTAAATCAGAAAATTATTTAAGTCATAACTTTTGAATCGTAAATCCAAATTGGATGATCTTTTTCTTGTTTGAAAGATGAGACTTTTACCTACAACTTTCTTGTTTTAAGTTTTGTAAAATTATGAGATTTAGGTGCTCGAAATTATAGATCTTTAAATCATAAATTTGAGTTAAATGAAATAAATAGATAAGCTTCGTATATAAGTAATTTTACGAAAGAGAATTATTTATATTTATAAATCTTAGAATTATTTCTAAAATAAGTTGATAAATATTAAAAATGCTTTTTTAAAAAAGTTATTTTATATATTAAGCATGTTTAGTAAAATATTTATGGATTTAGAAATATGACTTTGGAAATACAAATCTAATCTATTTTTACATAAAAGTGATTATGGATTTGGAATATAAGTATTACAATTTTATTAAATAAATAATATAGGATTCATGGAATTTGGAAATGTAGCGTTGAAAAGTATAAACTTAATTAAATAAAATGGTTACATTTTAATAAGGATTTAGAAGAGTAATTAAATATGGTTTTAAAGTATAGTTTTGTGAATAATACAACCATATGGGAATTTGAGACAACTTTGTGTATATAAGTAAAAACTTGGAACAATTCAGAGTTATGGAAATTATAATAAGTGTTTTAAATAATAAACTCAAAAGAGAAAAAATTTTTGAGAATCTTAATTCTATAATTTGAGGAGTACTAATAATCAACTTAGTGTCATCGATTGGTTTAAAAGCTTTTGAATAAGACTTTGTCGAATATGGTATAACTCATTGAATAGAATGTTTGAGTAGAACTTACTAGCCCATTAGCGAAATTCGAATTTCACCGGGTAGTATGGGATGCCTTAGTTAAATTTGTGTGATTGCTATGTATTTTACACTTTAAAGTTGTATTCTCTTCTGGTGTGCGATAAGTGGTTGTTAGGTCCTTAAGAGCATGTAGTTCAGGTTTTCCAGTGGTATTTGTAATAAGTGATATTTACTAGCTTTTAGTAAATACTTGGATTTCACCATACGGTATGGGACGTATTGGTTAAATTCTAGTGATTACTGAAAGTGATGGTATTTGGCACTTTAGAGTTTACTCTTTTTGGTGTACGACAAGTGGCTGCTAGATCCTTATGAAGTTTATTCCAGGATTTTTTCTCTAGCATAATAATATAATGATACTAAAAAATGTATATTTATCGATTCATGGTTTCTACGATCACCTTGATCGGTATGGACTATCCTTGAGATCATTCTATGATTCTGTGTTCCCGGTCTGAGTACGATCCTTAGTATCAGATTTCGAGTGATACCAATTTGTTTGTTTGTTTGCCATGAGTTTTGAGTATAATCATTGCGATTGTTTTGGATGATCATTACGATCGGTTTGGATTAAGATCTCTTGCATTCTTGATATTTTGATTCTGTGACTACTCTGTGTTCATGAAATAAATATATATTCTTGTGTCTTGTGCTAGTGAAATAAATATATATATCCTTGTGTCTAGTGTTAGTGAAATAAATATTTATTCTTGTGTCTTGTGCTAGTGCAATAAATATATGTTCTTGTGTTTTGTGATGGATGTTAAGTTAATTCTGCTATTCTCTGTTTGGTGACTAATATGTGTTTGTGACTTAAATGTGTAACCATGTGCCTTGTGATGAGCTCTAAGTTAAATTAATTCCCATGACTTGTTATTTCATGGAAATCTGTATCGACTTATATGTTGTTTGTTATTGTGTTATATCTTGTTCTCACCCTATTGGATATTTAGAGATAGTCTGACTCGGGTGTTATTTTGTTCGGGTGAGGCCGAGACTTTTCAAGTTACAGGACAGGTTGACCATTGAATGGTTATGCTAGCAAGGAAATAAACAATTGGACTTTTAGTTTATCCCATTTAGGAATTTGGACCTTGTATATAAAATGTATAACTGAGATTAGAGAATTGTAAAACTTGTATGTTACATTAGTTTAGTGTTTTATTTTGTACTCACAATTTGTATATGTATATGAGATTATTATTCCGCTGTGATCTGTGACTGGTGCTTATATGATATATTGTTCTGATTTTGAGAAATTAGTGTGTCTATTACTTTGTATTAATATTGTACACGTCAAATTTCAATTCAGATACTAAGTAAAAAGGTATAAATGATGTGTCAGTGTTAGTATAAAGATATATTCACATTCAGTCGCCATTAACAAGCCGTGTTCTCTAGATTAGCAGACGACATTATTTGTAATGTTCTTTGCTAATATGGGTATCGCGGTGGGGTCGTTACAGCTTGGTATCATGGCTGTGTTAGAACATTATAACATATAATATTATGGATCAGAGATCTAGATGACTTAGAGTCCAGTCCCTTGGGGTGTGTGGTAGATAGTTATATATCTAATTAGGGATAGGAATATAAAATGATTATCAGGATAACCATTTGGGGCGTAAATTAATTTAAAAAATTTAAATTGATAAATTAGAATTTGTGACATGAAAACTTTTGGAGATTAATGAATAAAATCTTTTTGAGTTGAGAAAATTCTGGAATTAAATTGGAATGAATTAAATTAAAGTGAACTATTTTCTTTTAATAGAAAATTTGGGAAATTTGAGTGAATAAGTTTAGTATTTAAATGATTTAGGAATAATCAGAGTTGCGCAGCGGAATTTCAAACATCGAATTGTTCCGTTGTAAAGGATTAAGTATGTTTTGGTTGATTGGTTGCTAAGAGTTAACTGTTTGCTTGCATTTATTTAAATTTGGATGTATGGATATTAGTGATAATAAATTAAATGCATCTAAATTTGTGGTTATTTGTTGTGTTAACTTATCCAGACGTTGTTTAAGGATTCTGGTCGATATGTGGGACGCCATGTTATCGATAGAGGTTTTTAAACATCTAACGTGACATTTTGACATAAGCAATAATTAGAACTTGGAAATTTAAGTACGAATATCTTTCGTTATGGATATTATATTATCAATCTAATTAAAGTGTAATCATGAATTGTTAATATTTCCTATATGACATGAATTTGATATTAAATTCTAATATGAATTTTTGAGATAGATGCAGGTATCTGAAGTTAAATAGATATCGCCTAAAAGACTATAAATTGTTTGCTTAAAGAATATTAGCGGACTCGTTAATATTTCAAATATAAGGTACGTATCTGGGATTACATATCACATTTTTATGTTTTTCCCTACGTGATGCCTCGTTCTTAAGATGAGATGTATGTTTTGTAATTATATTCATACCGTAAATTTTTGAAACGCTAGCCGCACAAAGGAGACGTTGGCGAAATTTTCTGTATATTTAAGGCATTGGAAAAATTTTGAAAATTTTGATAACTAAAAATAAAATTTTGATTTTTAGCATTATAAATTGGAGTGTTATTAATTGAATGTTTTGGAAATGAAATTAGAAACCAGTTAACATATAATTGTTTTAAGAGAAAATTTATATTATGGATTTCTTTCATTTAGAAAATTGCGGGGATGCAATTTTCTTAAGGGGTGGAGTCTGTAACAAACCTATTGTTCATTACCTAATTAATTAAGATTAGTAATGGAAATTAATTTTAAATTGTGTTTTGTGAAATTTAATTTTGTAATTAAATCAAGTTTTTTTGTGAATAGTTGATTTGATTTATTTTAATTAATCTTAAGATAAAATTGAAAATTTGATTAGTTATAATTTCTAAATTAAATTGAATTCGGGATTAAATAAATTGGAAATTTAATTAAATATTAATATTAAGATATATTATTTTATAATTAGATTTTACAACTAATAGTTTACTTTATTTTGTCGAAAATAAGGAGAATGACTTGAATTTAAAAAGTTACATTTAACTTTATAGAATAATACTATAATTAAAAGATACGAGACTTTTAACTTGTGTTTTGTTTTACTTTGGGAAATTTGGGAAAATCCAAGCATGTTAAATAAAACATTGTTTAAGGAGAAATTTGTATTTTATAAGTGTTAAAAGCAAAATGAAAATTTTGTAACATCTAGGATTTAGTAACACTTTATTAATGGGTTAAAACCATACCTACTTGGCCAATGTAGCTAATACTAGCGTGAGAAATGAGATATGTACAATTCATTTTTAATTTTTACTTCAGCCGAATCAAAAGCTTCTTTCCCTTTCCAATTGTAAACCCTAGAAGACCAAATCAAGTTGCAAAAATAGGGCTTCTGTTCAATAATGATAGGGTAAGTGTTCTAAACCCTATCTCTATCTTTTAGAACCATAAAATAGTGATTTTGATCTTGGTTTAATTAGAATTGCTTGCTGGTTGGATTTTTGTTCTTGAGTTTTAGGTGGTTTTAGGTGGTTTTGGTGAAGCTAAGGGTTTTAGCAAGGATTATTTGGGGATCTAGTAAGCTATAGGAAGTTAAAAGGCAAGTTAATCGCTTGTTATCCCACCTTTTGGTCAAGGCTGGAATATCAACAAATTGGCAAGGAACGATGGATATCAGGATTGGAGATCAATTGGAAACAAGGATGCAATCGATGTTGTCAAAATTTGGCCGAACTCCGATCAGGACGGAATCGATTGGAGATGATGATGAGGACTAGGAGAGGCTATGTTTCAAGTTTCAAATCGATCGGAGGTCGTGTGCTCGAGATATGGATGGATTAAAGTATGAAGGGAATGGTTCATATCGATGCATTTCGCATCGATCGGCAGGTGACGTTTCGAATCGATGTTGTCCGTATCGATCGAAAGCGGAGCGTGGTTGTGAACTTCGAATCGATTGGATTCGTATCGATCGGCAGAGGTTCGGCTTGGTGAAGTTCGTATCGATCAGGTTTCGGTTCGACTCTATGGTTTCACATCGATCAGGTAAGTAGGCAGGTAAAGCTTTGTTCGTATCCACCAGGTAAAGCCTTGTTCGTATCCATTAGGCAAGGTCTCACTCGTATCCATCCCAAGGATGAGATTCGTGTCCATTCTCTTCACGACCACTTCGTATCGATGACCCCCATAGTCATTTCGTATCGATCGATACGAAGTGTACCCCTGGAATCGATGTGAAGAAGGACACGAGTTGGTGAGTGTGAGCGTACCGTTGCAAGGTAATGGATATGAACGAGCGCGAGATAAGGATACGAGCGAAGGACACCCACGTCTCCAGGAAAGAAGCGTTCAACTTGGCGCACAAAGTGGATCAACCCAGGAAACTCGCTCCATATCACTCCACGTCATCGCGCACACATGCTCCTGATCGATACGAAAGGTATGGATATGAAGCCATGGATTCGAAACGGACGGCCTTACGAAGAAAACGAGATTGTATCGATCATATCTCCTAAACCACAGATCCAAATGCAACGAAATTTTCACAGTAGCTTGCATACAAGGTAAAGAACAATCCTGCCAAGTTTCAGCTCGATTGAATCATTTCTTGATGGATACGAAATTACTTCGTATCGATCGCAGATCAAGTCGAAACTTGGTTGGGTCGGTCGCGTGGGCCCCCTCACATGCCAGAAGAAGTCTCCCGAAGTTTGAGCGCGATCTTAGCCTCCTACGCCTATAAATAGCCTCCTGAAGCCTACAGAAAGAGGATCTTTTGGCCATCCAACGTCCAGACTCTACCGGATTCAATTCTACTTCTTTCCATTGCTATTGTACTCGAAATTCTTCATTGTAACTGCTGTAATCATCTGTAACCAGCAAGGATAATCAATAAAAGATAAAATCTTGGAGTGGACGTAGGCCGGAGATAACCGAACCACTATAAATTGTGTGTTTCTGTTCATTATTTCTGGATTGCTGTTTGTTGCTTGCTTAGATCTGAGATTTGTGTTTGAATATTGCTGATTTGTATTCATACACTGGTGCTTTCATAATACTTGGGGTTTGTGACCATTTTTGGCGCAAACACTTTGGTGCTTTCACTGAGAACGACTAGCGCCCGCTACACAAGATTTGAAGTTCAGATTTGAAGGCTTGAAGATCTAAAAGACAATGACTCGACAAACAAGTAGAAGGCAAAGAATTGAGAGAAGCCAACAAGGAGGAAGTCAAGAGGCGTCCTCTGGAGCTGGAGAAGGACAAGCTTCTATCTACATCACGAGAGACGAAATGGAAGCTATGGCAAATTCGTTACATGAGAGGTTGCTGAAAAGTCAACAGGATATGATGCAAACTTTCTTCGAACAGATGAGAGCTGCAGGGATGTAGAACTTAGGACCAGCCACAACGGCTGTTAATGTGGAACAAGGAGCTAGGGTTATGGAACCCAATGGAGGACAGAATACAGAACCGGAAGGCAATCAACAAGGGCTTGGGGGGCAGGCCCGCCGGATCCAACACAGGAGAACCTTTGGAAGGAGTTCAACAGGCTAGGGCCGACGTTGCTACTAATGAACCACATGAAGAATATGTGTCGGAGTTCCCTCGGGAGCATGGGGGGCAACCCCTGGCAAACAATGCTGGATTAATGGAAATCATTAGGAAGACTATGCGTGGAGGTTTGACCAATAGAGATTTGGAAGGAGTGAACAGGAGTCCGTTTACTCAGGAAATCAGGACAGCTCAGAATCCACCCAAGTTCAAGTTACCTAGCGTGGAAGCATATAATGGCAAGGCTGACCCGACTGATCACTTGATGAGATACACTAGACACATGGAAGTACTGGGGGCATCGGAGGAAGTGATGGCCAGATGTTTCCCGTTGTATTTGACAGATCTAGCTGCAATGTGGTTTAGGCAGCTGGAAGAAGGATCTATCAGGACTTGGAGGGAATTGGTGGATAGGTTTTTGGGACAGTTTCGGGTTCATATCAAAAGACCTAAGAACATGATGACGTTAACGTCGGTAAAGCAAAGGACATATGAATCGCTTAGAGCATTTTTAACTCGATTCAATGCGGCAGTTGCTTCGGTGGATCGGCCGGATCCATCGATGGTTTTGATGGCGACGGTGTCGGGAGTCGGAGAGGATTCGGATTTTAAGGTATCTTTAATACGGGATCCACCACTGGATCTCGGGGAATTCTTTCACGAAGCTGAAAGATTCCTTCGGCAAGAAAACACATGTATGGATTTAAAGTTAAAGGAGGTGAATGCGACTGAGGGTGGAGGACCATCCAACGGAAACCCGGATAAAGACAAGGGAAAGAGGAAGCTGGATGACGATTCAGGAAAAGCTAGGAAGCGATGGAAGGATCCAAAGTTTTCCACATACACGGGATTAAACGAGACACTAGAGCGGATATACATGGAAACCCGGAATCGCCTTCCTTACCGGAGGCCGGCTAGGAGAGAACCATCTGAACGGGAAAGGGCATCAGGAAGGCACTGTCTCTTTCACGATTTGGACGGACATGATACCAACAGCTGCAGGCATCTAAAGGACATAATTGAGGAGCATGTGAGGAATGGACAATTGAGGCAGTATGTTGGGGTACGGAATGCAGCGGTGGAGCAGGAGCAACCACCGCCTACCTCAAACCATGATGATGTGAGGCCCAAGAATGACGGTCGATTGGTTATCCATTGACCAGGGTAATATGAAATAAGTAACAAACCATTGGCGAGCAACCAAGTCATTTACATATGTACGGGGACGGAGATAGCCCCTAGGCATGCTCTGAATGATGATAAACCGCAAAGCTATGGTTTGCAAAATCTGTTTTTTGTTTTGGATTGGACACTTGGTTTCCTGGTTTGGTTTTGGAGTTTGGTTTGAACTCCTGGTTTTGTTTGCTTTCTGTTTTGGATTTTCGTTTGGATGACTGGTTTCTGTTTTGGATGCTGGTTTTGATTTCTGATTTTTTGGTTTGACTTGGATTTTGGATTGGATTTTGACTGGATTTTTGTTTGGGTTTTGATAAACGGTCGTCGGGTATGGATTATGTCTGGCAAGGGGTGAGTCGTTTTGCCCGAACGCGGTAAAGTGACTCATTCAGGTCGTCGAGTATGGACTATGCTCGGCAAGGGTCCAGCGAGACCAGGATTCGGCGTAGGACTTAGGCCCCCTATTATCGATTATTGTTTCAGGTCGTTGAGTATAGACTATGCTCAACAAGGGTCCGGAGCGGCCAGGATTCGGCTTAGGACTTAAGCCACGGCATTACTTACGTCCAGGGACACTGGACCAAGGTCGTCAAGTATGGATTGCGCTTGGCAAGAACCCGGAGAGGTTAGCTCAACGTCCAGGGATACTGGACCACGGTCGTCAGGTGTGGATTGCGCTTGGCAAGAGCCCAGAGAGGTTATGGATTTGGATATCGGCCCGGAGAGGTCCTGGATTCGGTTATTGGCTATTGGATAAGGATGGATTGAAACTCGGTTATCGAGTTTGGATGGGCATGGAATTGGCTATGGATTTTGGATATCGGATTCGGAGTAATTCAAAACATGCCTTATTATCGTAAGGCATGTTTTGGGGGGCAAATGTTATTCCACCTTTTGGTCAAGGCTGGAATATCAACAAATTGGCAAGGAACGATGGATATCAGGATTGGAGATCAATTGGAAACAAGGATGCAATCGATGTTGTCAAAATTTGGCCGAACTCCGATCAGGACGGAATCGATTGGAGATGATGATGAGGACTAGGAGAGGCTATGTTTCAAGTTTCAAATCGATCGGAGGTCGTGTGCTCGAGATATGGATGGATTAAAGTATGAAGGGAATGGTTCATATCGATGCATTTCGCATCGATCGGCAGGTGACGTTTCGAATCGATGCTGTCCGTATCGATCGAAAGCGGAGCGTGGTTGTGAACTTCGAATCGATTGGATTCGTATCGATCGGCAGAGGTTCGGCTTGGTGAAGTTCGTATCGATCAGGTTTCGGTTCGACTCTATGGTTTCGCATCGATCAGGTAAGTAGGCAGGTAAAGCTTTGTTCGTATCCACCAGGTAAAGCCTTGTTCGTATCCATTAGGCAAGGTCTCACTCGTATCCATCCCAAGGATGAGATTCGTGTCCATTCTCTTCACGACCACTTCGTATCGATGACCCCCATAGTCATTTCGTATCGATCAATTCATAAGCGATCGATGCGAAGTGTACCCCTGGAATCGATGCGAAGAAGGACACGAGTTGGTGAGTGCGAGCGTACCGTTGCAAGGTAATGGATATGAACGAGCGCGAGATAAGGATACGAGCGAAGGACACCCACGTCTCTAGGAAAGAAGCGTTCAACTTGGCGCACAAAGTGGATCAACCCAGGAAACTCGCTCCATATCGCTCCACGTCATCGCGCACACGTGCTCCTGATCGATACGAAAGGTATGGATACGAAGCCATGGATTCGAAACGGACGGCCTTACGAAGAACACGAGATTGTATCGATCATATCTCCTAAACCACAGATCCAAATGCAACGAAATTTTCACAGTAGCTTGCATACAAGGTAAAGAACAATCCTGCCAAGTTTCAGCTCGATTGAATCATTTCTTGATAGATACGAAATTACTTCGTATCGATCGCAGATCAAGTCGAAACTTGGTGGGGTCGGTCGCGTGGGCCCCCTCACATGCCATAAGAAGTCTCCCGAAGTTTGAGCGCGATCTTGGCCTCCTATGCCTATAAATAGCCCCCTGAAGCCTACAGAAAGAGGATCTTTTGGCCATCCAACGTCCAGACTCTGCCGGATTCAATTCTACTTCTTTCCATTGCTATTGTACTCGAAATTCTTCATTGTAACTGTTGTAACCATCTGTAACCAGCAAGGATAATCAATAAAAGATAAAATCTTGGAGTGGACGTAGGCCGGAGATAGCCGAACCACTATAAATTGTGTGTTTCTGTTCATTATTTCTGGATTGCTGTTTGTTGCTTGCTTAGATCTGAGATTTGTGTTTGAATATTGCTGATTTGTATTCATACACTAGTGCTTTCATAATACTTGGGGTTTGTGACCATTTTTGGCGCAAACATCGCTCACACTACTATCTCTAATCCATGAAAATAATTTTTATTTGCTGTTTGTATTGAATTGGATGATTTGTTGTTGAATTGCTTTCAATTTGTTGAATTGAATTGGTTGTAAATTGATTGTAAACTTGGATGATTGTGGTGTTGTTGTTCGCTGAAAATTTTATGTGAAAATTGCTGCAGTAAAACGACAATATTATGGTGTAAAATATTTCAAAATGCCTCAATTTTTATGGAAGAAAGTTCTTTTAGTTAGCTACAAATTACTTTTAATTGCATTTCGAAATTCTGTAGTTTAGAGGATTGAAATTGAGTTTGAATCCGATGGTGTAGCTTTGTCTTGTGCAACTTTTGATTGGAAAATCGAAATTAAGTGAGGTTTTTTTTAGTTGAAAGGTATTTGTATAAGGAACAACTTTTATGTTCGTCACTTTTTGTGAATATGCAGTTTACTAAGAGTAATTTAGGTTTGAAGAAGATATAACATCTATGTCCTGAGTTTTAATCTTAGCTTTGAAACACAAAAATTGTTTTATGAATAAATTTTCGTTACTTATCGGAATTTAATAATTCTTATAGTTCTGGAAAGCATAGACATTGTGCTACAACTTTCATATTTTGAGTTTTGTAATATTTTATGGTTTACATGGTCAAAAATACGTTTTAGTGTCGCTGTCCTTAGAATAACGACAGAGATAATGAAGTTAAAACCTGAGAATTGTTTTAATCATATCGTTTTCATTTCTTATCGGAATTCGATGATTCTTGATGTCCTGTAAAGCTTAGATTATCTAATACAATTTTTATGTTTTGAGTTTTGCATAATTTTTAAGTTTAAATGATCAAAAATTCATTTCTTTGTCGTTGCCCTGTCAATGAAAGACAGAGTTAATAAATTTAAATCTGAAAATTATTTAGGTCATAACTTTTGAACTGTAAATCCAAATTGGATGATCTTTTTCTTATTTCAAAGCTGAGACTTTTACCTACAACTTTCATGTTTTAAGTTTTGTAAAATTATGAGATTTAGGTGCTCGAAATTGTAGATCTTTAAATCATAAATTTGAGTTAAATGAAATAAATAGATAAGCTTCGTATATAAGTAATTTTACGAAAGAGAATTATTTATATTTATAAATCTTAGAATTATTTCTAAATTAAGTTTATAAATATTAAAAATGCTTTTTAGCAAGTTATTTTATATGTTAAGCATGTTTAGTAAAATATTTATGGATTTAGAAATATGACTTTGGAAATACAAATCTAATCTATTTTTACATAAAAGTGATTATGGATTTGGAATATAAGTATTACAATTTTATTAAATAAATAATATAGGATTCATGGAATTTGGAAATGTAGTTTCGAAAATTATAAATTTAATTTATTTTTTAAAATAAAATGGTTATATTTTAATATGGATTTAGAAGAGTAATTAAATATGGTTTTAAAGTATAGTTTTGTGAATAATACAACCATATGAGAATTTGAGACAACTTTGTGTATATAAGTAAAAACTTGGAACAATTCAGAGTTATGGAAAATTTTAGCGAATCTGTGAATAATTTTATAAAGTTAAATAATAAACGGATTTATGGAAATTATAATAAGTGTTTTAAATAATAAACTCAAAAGAGAAAAATGTTTTGAGAACCTTAATTCTATAATTTGAGGAGTACTAATAATCAACTTAGTGTCATCGATTGGTTTAAATGCTTTCGAATAAGGCTTCGTCGAATATGGTATAACTCATTGAATAGAATGTTTGAGTGGAACTTACTAGCCCATTAGCAAATATTCGAAGTTCACCGGGTAGTATGGGATGCCTTGGTTAAATTTGTGTGACTGCTATTAGGAAGTATTTTACCCTTTAAAGTTGTATTCTCTTCTGGTGTGCGACAAGTGGCTACTAGATCCTTAAGAGCATGTAGTTCAGGTTTTCCAGTGATATCCGTAATAAGTGATATTTACTAGCTTTTAGTAAATACTTGGATTTCACCATACGGTATGAGACGTATTGGTTAAATTCTAGTGATTAGTGAAGGTGATAGTATTTGGCACTTTAAAGTTTACTTTTTTTTTGGTGTGCGGCAAGTGGCTGCTAGATCCTTAAGAAGTTTATTCCTGAATTTTTTTCCGAACATAATAATATAACAATACTAAAAAATATATATTTATCGAGTCATGGTTTCTACGATCACCTTGATCGGTATGGACTATCCTTGAGATCATTCTGTGTTCCCGGTCTGAGTACGATTCTTGTGTTTTGCGATGGATGTTTAAGTTAATTCTGCTATTCTGTGTTTGGTGACTAATATGTGTTTGTGACTTAAATGTATAACCATGTGCCTTGTGATGAACTCTAAGTTTAATTAATTCCTATGACTTGTTATTTCATGGACATCTGTATTGACTTATTTGTTGTTTGTTCTCGTGTTATATCTTGTTTACACCCTATTAGATATTTAGAGATAGTCCGACCCGGGTGTTATTTTGCTCGGGTCAGGCCGAGACTATTCAGGTTACAGGACAGGTTGACCGTTGAATGGTTATGCTAGCAAGGAGATAAACATTTGGACTTTTAGTTTGTCCCATTTAGGAATTTGGGCCTTGTAATATAAAATGTATAATTGAGATTAGAGAATTGTAAAACTTGTATATTATACGAGTTTAGTGTTTTATTTTGAAGACTCACAATTTGTATATGTACATGAGATTATTATTCCACTGTGATCTGTGATTGTGATCTGTGACTGATGCTTATATGATATATTGTTCTGATTTTGAGAAATCAGTATGCCTATTACTTTGTATTAATACTGTACATATCAAATTTCAGTTCAGATACTAATTAAAAAAGTATAAATGACGTGTCAGTGTTAGTATAAAGATATATTTACATTCGATCGCCTTTAACAAGTCGTATTCTCCAGATTAGCAGACGATATTATTTGCAATGTTCTTTGCTAATATGGGTATCGCGGTGAGGTCATTACACAAACTGATAGCTCTACTCCATTTGTGGTGTAATCATTTCAACAGCCTTCTCATAAGAAGAAATACACATCACGTTACTACATATGTGAAAATTAACATCTAAATCCATTTTTATTGGCTTAACATACTTATGAGGACACCATAAGAAGTATTACCATCCATACGTTCAATATGCAGGTCATATATCTTTGTCACTAGCACTATGCAGTCTTTTTTTTTATTTCTCTTATACGCTTCACATTTGTTACGCATGTGCCCTTTTTGTGATAATAAAAACAAAAGATACGTTTACTGTGAGTGGCCTTTTTCGTTTTCTTTTATTTTACATCCCTCTTCTAGTCTCTTGCTACCATAGACTTATTAAAAAAGATACCTTAGACTCATTTGAACTGTTTTCACGATGGACCATTTCCTTCTAAGCTCTTCATTCAAGAAACTACTCCGGAGAGTATCCAATGAGATCATTCCATTAGCATCAGAGAGTATCCAATGAGATCATTCCATTAGCATCAGAGTTACTCAATGACATAACCAATACCTCCCAACTCTCTAAAAGTCAACTTCAATGAAAGAGTTTGTAATTCATCATCAAATTTGACATACATACTCGCCAGCTGATTTATTACATCTTAAAATTCGTTCAAATGCACTGCCACGGACTTTTCTCTATTCAACCTCAACTGAAACAATTTTCAATTAAAAAAAGCCGTATTAATAGTACTTTTTGACTCATACAAAGATACGAAGTTATCCGCTAATGCTTTGTAGATTCACAACTAGCCACGTGGTAGAAAATTGAATCACCAAGACATCGACGAATCAACACAGACACCTTCTTGTCCATCTTCTTTCATTTTACCTCCTCTGTATGTAAGGGTCTATACCATCATCTTCAATCCGCTCATGAGGAACATTAAGGTTTAAAACATCCTTCATCTTAAACTTTCAAATAGCTCAATTTTTTCCACTTAAAAGAGAAATCTTCTAATAGAACAAAATACATGGACATACAAAAAAGATATTATTATTTTTTTTCAAGTCTAAAATTATTTGATTTTGTCAAAACAGAAATTTTTGCCGATTTCAAATATAAATCATACTTTTCCACACTCATTTTTTGAAAACGAAAAGCTGTATTTGTAACCATTAATTATTCGATGCCCAAGCCAACATGTATATAGGAACAAATAAATTAATAAATCCAATTTTAGAGAGAAATATGCATATCCATATATGTCTACTAAGTTGGAAAAGTCCAAATTTACTATTTTCTAATTTATTTACTTTGTATCATAAAATTTAACATACATAGTCATTCAGCACATTACAAAAAATAGCATTGAAAAGCCAAAACAATTTACGTTGGATTTGACATAGTCAGTAGAAAACTTTATTATTGTACAATTTTTTTTAGGAAGTTGGTAAAGTAAAAATATTGTCAATTGAGAAAGTCATTGCATCAATCAGCCATTTCAGAGAAAGCTAACAAATTAATACATGATGCAAATACCAACTACGTATAAGAGCAAACAGAACAGAAATATCCTCATTACAACTTTATCTCCTCCATAAATAGTTCATCCTATCCCTTCTCTTAATTAACAATCTCATTTTGCAATGTTTTCCTCTATCCTACATATGGACTTCCATGATCTGCTCATAAGAATTTTCATATCCTCCTCAATCAGCAATACATAGTTTGAATGGAGGAAAATAGACACAGAGAAGAAGTTGCAAAAAAATTTAACTTCAGGAACAACATGTTTATTTTTTAGTCTAAATGACACTTTCAGTGTGAACAAAAAATGATAGTTGCAACTATCATTATCATTTTATGATTTGCACTAAAAAGTGTCTTTCAGTCTAAAAAGTAAATTTCTTGTTCCTGAAACTAAATTTTTCTACACCGCCTAAAAACCCCTTTTGAATATGTTCCCTTACATTTTACAATATCTTGCTCCTCTCGCGTGTATAAAAACAATAAAACAAACCAAAGCAACATTCTTAATTTGTTCAGCAACTTTATATGCATCATAGAGAAAGTACATTAGAAACAAGCCCGAGCAAAATCTTTTATTTTCTACAATTTATGACAAAGTAAACTATATTAAGGATCCATTACTCCATGACAAATTACAGCGGGATACGATAGAATATTGATTTTACTGTGATAACTAATTAGGAAAAACGAATTCCATTGCAAAATTCATTGTAATTTGCTATAAAAATTCATGGAATCACCGCGGATTTACTCAAAAGATTTTTTAAATAGAAATTTATAGTAGCGTATGAAAAAATCAATCACAAATCCACAATAAATTGTTTTTTTTTGAAATGGTACTTAGATACAACATGTCACTGGGACAACATAACACACATCACATGTCAATATATGTTCGAATCACGCTACACAAGTTTCGAACTTGTGACCTACCTCTATACGGAATTACCACATGTTCGCAGCAAATTATTCAAAAAATGATAAGAAATATAATATTAGAAGTTCCAATACAAATCCTTAAAAACTTACTACTATGGAATAGCAATGGATCTATGATGGATTTTTCATGGAAAATTATCTTTTCAAAAGAAGTGAATAAAAAGGCATAAAGTGGAGGTAAGTTTATCACAAAACTGTGGTGAATTGGCAAGGATGCAATGGATTTTGTTTTAAACAACAAATCTGTGGAAAATCCATCATAAAAATTGTAAAAATTCAAAAACCATATTTGAGTGCATTTCTAGACTTTTAGGAACTGCATTTGTATACAATCTCCCAAGTATGGAGGAGTTATGCTATGGTCCAAGTACTATGATGATCAAACGGGATACAGCAAGGCCATTAAGCCTGATGTCTAAGTTCATCTTCTCATTTTCTATGCATCTAAGTTCATTTTCAAGTACAAGTGTGAAAATAGGTGCTTCTTCAGTGTCCTATATACCATGTATTTGTGTACGCTGTATATATAAGTTGTATCTTAAAGCTGCTTTTTAATTTTTGATGTAATGACTATCTTCAAAGCTAGGATACCTAAAATTGCCTACCCAGAACTATAATAACATAACTTTGGCACTATATTATACATCCTACCTTTATATCATAAAATCAGTCCAAAGCCAAGGGACACAGTCTACTCGCAGCTTGAGTTTCTTACATATTACATCCTACGATGAATTATTAACTTATCAAGAATCAGTACTTAGCTTATACTAGTTTGACTTCACTAAAGTTCTGACAGGCAAAATACTCGACATCATTCAAATACATGCAACCATTTGCACAATAACATGTCAACAAGCCTAGTTATCAGTAAATCGGTCATAAACAAACAAGATGCACAACATAATCACGTGCACAAACACAGCAATTTGACAATGAACACATCAAGCACAAAACAACTGCAAAGCTTGCAAAAACAATTCTGAAATGCACATCAATATTCTATCATAAGGAACATGTAAGGTTGTAAACAAAATGCTTTATTTATAAAAGCTCATAATCCCAGCTGAATAATCCCACATTTTATAAAATATATAGGAATAACACAACTGATGTTCCATGACACTAGTCATCAACCATTAGTAATGATACATGTAACGAAAAAAGTACAAATACATAAACCATGAAATAAAGCTAACAAAAAAAAACTCACCTGGATCTTATCCAGTTATCATCGTCCCAGCGCCTTCATCGGTCAAAATTTCCAACAACAACGAATGTGGAACTCTGCCATCGATAATACTAGCAGTCTTCACACCTTGTGCGAGTGCCCTAACACAACAATGCACTTTCGGGATCATGCCACCTGCCACTATTCCTTCATCCACCATTCTCCTCACATGGCTTATATCAATCTCCTTCACCAAAGTCCCGACATCATTCCTATCTTTCAAAATCCCTGGCACGTCCGTCAAAAGTATCAGCTTTTCTGCCCCAATCGCTGCTGCTATCTCTCCTGCCACTGTATCCGCATTCACATTATAACTGACCCCCTTCAAATCAGCTGCCACAGGTGCAATCACAGGAATATGCCCACAGTCAATTATCGGTCTCAATATAGAAGGATTCACATTAGCCACTTCGCCCACAAACCCTAACGTGGCTGCATCAGCAGAAGGTCGAGCAGTTACAAGCTGTGCATCTTTACCACAAAGCCCAACAGCAGACGCACCAGCAAGATTGATGTCTGCAACTAAGGACTTGTTGACTTTACCAACAAGGACCATTTCAACTACCTCCATGGTTAGGGCATCTGTCACTCGAAGGCCCTCGTGGAAGTTGGGTGTGTGGCCAAGGCGTTTGAGCATTGAGTTTATTTCAGGACCACCGCCATGGACAAGAATGGGACGAAGGCCTACGCAGGAAAGAAGGACGAGGTCATTGATCACTGATGACTTGAGTTCGGGGGATTTCATCGCAGCTCCACCGTATTTGACGATGATGGTTTTGTTGCGAAAACGTTGGATGAAAGGGAGGGATTCGGATAGGATGTCCACTCGGGTTTGGGATGGTGTTGGGGTTCGGGTTTGAGTTTGGGTTTGGATTTGCGACATGGAGTTATGAATCTGGAGACCTTTAGGTTTCCTGGTGAATTTGGGGTTATCATTAGGGTTTTTGACGGGTTTGAGAGAGAGAAAAAGCGAGTGAGGATTGACAAAGGGTCTCGCTACAAGCATTGTCCACTTGCGATGGTTGTGGTTTTCTAGTTTTAATAATAACAACAACATATATCAGTCGATTTAAATTATTAGGAAGATGAACCATCTCCTATTTGAATACCAAATACATGCACATTCATACATTAATATGTACATAACATTCTTATTTCTTATCGCTTTATATTAACTTGCCCCAAAAAATTCGTTCACGTAGATACCGCACATGTAAACTGACTATATAATTACGATGAAGCCATGTAGCAAGAGCTTTTGCATTGTACATTGCTTCCTAATTGATAGTTCAAATCCAGACTGGGTTTTAACCCCATCTCATCAAGTGCTCCCTCTTCCCCAACACGAAGAAGATGAGAAAAAGTATAAAAGTACCTGAATTTGATAGACTTAAAATTCGGGTTCTAATTAGCAGATAAGGTGATGGTGCTTAGGGTGGTGATCGAAAATCAATCCAAGTTAGGAAGGAAGAAGAAAAGTGCTGCTGGTTCATGCGTAGTCTTCCGTCCTACTGGTGTTTAGGTCGAGACGAGAAGTGCAATGTAATGGTCTTCAGTGCTACTGGTATTTAGGTCGAGAAGAGAAGTGCGGGGCAATGGTCTTCCGAGCTGCTGGTGTAGAGCTAGTGTGGTGCGTGGTGGGAGTAGATTTTATTTTTGGGACGAGCTGAAGTGAACTTAGGGTTAAGAATTTGGGGACGAGATAAAGAGAATTTAGTATTGGAGCAAGAGTCGATATAATGAGTTATTGGGCTGAAAGTGTTAATGGATCAGAGGATAAAGAAAGTCAAAAAAATGTATGAAGTAAGTTTACAAATTTTGTTATAAAAATTTTTGATTTTTAATTTCTATAAATATAATATTTTATGAATGTTATATTAATTTACTTACGGGAAATGCTAGATTAGATACTGTTAATGAGCTTTTTAACCAAACAATCTCTCAATGGAAATTAGAACGTCAAGATGAAAACGAAATGATTTACGAACTTAAAACATATTTAGAAGGGTAATATGATCACACTCATAAAGTTTTAAAGGCATAAGACGGTTAAAACCTCATACTTTAATGTTTTGATGGTGACAACTAAACAAGAATATATTACGCATACTAACCACATGTGTAGAAAAAGATATCAATCAAACAAAAAGACATGCTTGACGAAAAAAAACCAAGATGACACAACAAGGAAATATCGGTCATAGAATCGTAGTCTAGAGTTTTAAAAATTGTTAAAATCTCTAATGGTGGTATATACAAGTACACATGATAACAAATCATTTTCAGAAATCAGAAAAACCAAAATCAGTATCAGTCAGCCGACTGAATTACCCCTATCAGTCGACTGACCGAAAGGATTTAACACATAGTTACTATGACAGCTTCAAACGATTGAAAACTTCAAAACAATTTTTGGTCGACTGAATTGAAGATTTCAGTCGACCGAAACTCCTATTTTTATACTGATTCTTTTCAGTTTCGAAAAATGTGTCTCTCTGTTCAATTCAGTCTGCTGGTTGATTTTATTCAGTCGACTGAACGGTCGTAACAACTATATTTTTCAAATTTTCTAAAGAGGCGCTCTTCTCCATGAAGAGTTAGTCCTCTTCGTTATTGTTTGCAGCCATTTCTATTGATTGTTCCTCTTCACTAACAGTTGCAACCATACATTCTCTGTATAAAGCAAACAAATTCTTGAATTGAAACAACTGACATTCTCTGATTCTCTATGTATTGCTTTTGAATTCTCAAGTGCTTTTACATACTTTCAATACTTTCAAATTGATCACTTATTCATTCAAGAATACAATTCTTGTGATCAAAACCTTTTCATATCTTCATGTACACTCGTTATACCACTCAGAAGAAGGTTATTGGAAGGTTGTACTATATCGACTCATCCATGTTATTTAAAGCACAAGAAGTCAAAACACTTTACTACTCTTTGTAGGCAAAGTCCTGTTGGAGATCTTCAGACACGAAGTCCTATTCAGCAACTCAAGCGGTCTGTAATACCTATTCCTCTAGGTTAAGTGAGGACATATGTTATTTAAAGCCAGAAGGATTTTGGGACTGAACGTAGAAGGGAAGTTCGAACCAGTATAAAAATCTCTAGTACACTTTACTTATCGCAATTTTTGTACTACTAGTTTAATATAAGTTTTATTTAGTAGACACAATTATATTACTTGATCCGCATAGACTTTCATTTGGTATCAGAGCCTGCGATTCTAGAGATCGTAACAAAATCCTGGAAAAATCATATATGGCCATAAAGAGATCTAGTCAAGGCAATAGAAAGAGGAATAGCAATAAAGAAGAATCAAAAGAGCAAACAAGTAAATGCCTCATGGCTAAACTTAGATCACAATCGGTATGCTTAAACTTTTTATATAAAGATCTTTTGTTAGCACATGATGAATTATTAAAAGATTGTAAAACTTTGAATAAAGTTAATAGAATTGCATTAGCTAAGTTAAAATGAGCAATTAAAATTTAAAAACAATAATCTTTTGGAGAAAATCGATGTTTTGCAAATTAAAAATATATTTTTGGAAAATTCTTTAAATAATTCTAGCTCTTTAATTTTGTCCCTTGAAAAAGAGAATGAAGCTTTAATTAAAAAAGAATTTAGAATTATCTAAAGAATGTGAGATTTTAAAAGATAATTGTAATATTTTGCAAAAAGAAGTTTGTGATTCTAAAGCAAATTTTTAAAGGTTAAATGAAAAAAACGTAAATTTTAACAAAGGTAAAGATATCTTATCTTCTTTAGTTACAAATTCAAAAGGTCATAATGATAAAAGGATTTAGGCTATAAACAAGCTAAAAGTAAAAGTAGTAGTAGATATTTCAGTGCTAGTACTAGTAACCAAGACAGTCCTAAAATCACTTACGGTCATAATAGTACTTTCTTTATAAATAATAGAAAATATTTTTCAAGTACTAAGCTAATGACTGATAGTATTTATATGGATTCCTGCTAATATGATGGGTCATGGTAAATATATTTTATATTAGCAACTATTATAAAAATGTGATTTGTAATGAAAACAATATTTATAAAACTTCAACCACACCCAAATGGGTATGGTTTCGTAAAACTTAGGAAATTATAATAACCTTGGTATCACATGCTTCAAATATTAATTTTATTTACAAATACCCTAGTTTATAAGTAGTAGTTATTTATTAATGATCGGCGGTCCTGGTTATAGCGCTAAAATATAGTGGTAAATACTATAAAAAGTAGGGTTCTCTACAACAGTTTGATTAAAATACTACTGTTTTTATGATATTAAAACACTGAAAAGTAATTACTGTTTGATAAAATTATTTCATTATTTTTATTTCTTTTAAAGGGTATAACCACGTCTATTTTGGTAAGGGTTTTCACCCTATGATTAACCCTTGGGCCCTAACATAATAAGTGGATACCAAAAATGATTATTATTTATTGCAGGTACTTGGAGAAACGAAAGGAAAATGATAGAATTTGAATTTTAAGGATGTTCCATATATTTGATGGAATTATGTGCTTACAATGAAATAAGAATTTTAGCAAATTCGACAAAATCTAACTTATTTTCTCTATAATTAATATTGGGTTAACCTTTTATTTTTGAGGAATATTAAGCTATTTCTGAAAAATAATATTCACATTTTGGACATAGTACAGCTTGAATATTTTTTAAATGTCCACATTTCTATATATTATTTTCAAAGCTTTTATAGATATAGAGAGAACATATATTAAAAGAATATATTTTAACAATATTCTCTAAGAAAGATATATTTACTTAAATGATTTTCATTTATATTTAGAAATATTGTAGTTAATAAAAGATTTAAGAATTTGCTCTTTACAAGATATTTTATGAAATTCAAAAATATCTCCTTATTCTGTTTGATAATGACAAAGGAGGAGAAATTCATATGTATGTTGATAAAGGGAGATATTATACTTAGGGGGGATATTAGACTAAAGGGTTCTACCCTTATAATCTTTTATATTACTCCTACTGGTATCTATTTCCATTTTGACGATGAAAAAGGGGGTGAAAATCTTGACGAAATCGTCCATATCAATAACGAGAGTATAATCTTAGGGGAAGAATAATCCACTAATTGATTAATTTCAAAATTAACTTGTATAGTTGTCATCATCAAAAGGGGGTAGAATGTTAGAACTTGAATATATTACTCATACTAACCACTTGTGTAAAAAAGATATTAATTAAATAAAGAGACAAACTTGACGAAAAAAAGACCAAGATGACATAACAAAGAAATATCGATCATAGAGTCTTAGTCTAGAGTTTTATAAATTGTTAAAATCTCTTCTAGTGGTATATACAAGTACTGTAACATCCCCTATCTAGAGGCCCAAAATTAAGTGCTACAGATGCTGCAGTCATCTATAGTATTCTTCCGGCGACTAAATACGGCTATGTAAATTGTATCTATAATATCAGAAGCACTTGAATATGAAACAAAACACATATTTCAAAACGACTTTTCTTCATTACATTTAAAACAGATGTTTCACGTTCATTTTACATAATCCCAATATGTTCCCAAGCACAGTTAAAATATATTTATTACAAAATACGCCAAAAGCGATATATGAAGATACCCCCCTTGGATGAACAGAATCATATAGTCATATTAGACTTAATACAAACACAACGGAAATACAACAAACATAAAACAAGAACTACAACTCCTAAATAGCTATTCGTTTTCCTCCTACATGCCTCCAGTAGCCTTATTCATCATCCTACTAAACCCTAAAAATACCTTAACTCCTCAGCCTACTAAAATCAATTTTGAGCACCCAAGAGTTTAAGGGGAAACATAAACTTCAAGTCAGACATAAAGCCTGGTGTGAATCTGTGCAGTTAAAGCGCTCGGCAGATTCAAAGCGCTGGAGGTGCAAAAAGTCATAGCGGGGATACAGCGAGGATATAGCGGGATATAGCGGATGACTCTAAAATAGCATATAAAACTCGTACTTAATGTTTTTACAAATATATAAATGGTACTTAAATGAAAAATTATCATTCAATTGAATTATAATTAATACATAAATAATTTTAAATAAAAACATGTGCGAATATACTTTAAATAAACGTAAAACCGTTATATAACACAATTGAATTTAGTAGAATATTAGAGTATTTTCATTTCTGAAAATATATTAAAAATTAAGTCAAAAAAATTAGTTTCATAATTTTTATAATGTATAAATCCAATTTTTCAATTCATTTTATTAAAGAAGATATAGCGGAAATAGCGGAATATAGCGGGAATAACAGGATATATCGGAAATAGCGGGGCTTAAAGCGGAAAGGCTATATTTTGGGGCTGTATGGAAATATCGTAGCGGTGGAAATCCTCTATGAGATATAGCGGGGTTATAGCGGGGTAATAGCGGGGCATTAACTACACAGGTGTGAATAATACTATGCATCCCGGTTTAACATGTTAAGTGAGATCACGCCGCTTATCTGAACTGGTTTCTCCTCACTAACATCCTTTTAAAACATATCTTTGCAAAACCTTTTCCTGCAACCAAAACTGGTTAAATACTGTAAAGCATCATTATGTAAACATACATAATATCAGGTAATAATGAACTATCTGTTCGAACACATAAGTTTTGTTTGGCTAACTTTTAACCTTTGGCTGACTTGGACGTACCAGACAATATAAACAAAATTAGTCTAACATCTGTTAAACACACCTCTTCTAGATTACCTGTCCTTAACTATCGGCTAAATACTTCGTTTCCAAACTTTATCTATTACCATTTTGTAACAGTTAACTTCTTACAATTCTTAAATGTAGGTCCTAGATGGAATTAAAGCTATAATGAATTACTAGCCAAGGAAGTTTATGTATGTACACATTTGAAAATATATTCCCTTAGTTACATTTCAATAAAAATATTGTTTGCGATTCATTCATGTACTAACAAATTAATAATAAGTTACATTATGAAATACATATCAGTACTTTTTGATTCTTTTAACAGTAAATCTAGTAAACTAACGCATGTTTGTTTACACAAATCGAGTAGAAATACACCCTCACGTATCTATATTTCAATATTAGAGATCATTAGAATATGGTATGGAGTGGTGCATAATGTATCTATTTCTTTTGAGGAAACAAAAATTGAGTAGAAATACATACTCATGCATCTATATTTTCAATTTGCTACCGTAATTGAATTATGCTCACAATAAATATATGAATGCATATTAAACCATTCATTCGGTTAAAGACGACACAAATTTTGTGTGAGATGCATTTTATTTTGGTATATATGGCTGATTTGACTCCAGGTTTAGGTAAAATTTTTGACATTTGCATACACTTCCTAATAATGCATTGATGCCCCAAACATATATTATGTAGTGTGTATACATAAATCAGTAAGTTATAATGGAGATATACTAGCCTGAAATTTCAATAAGATATGTTACTTCAATATGCAATATAGTACATAAGAAATTGGAGAGGACCAAAATATTATTAATTTTGTTCACATAATACTTTTTTTCACTACAACAAAACAGGCTTTTTACAACGGGCAATGCCCGTTGTAATATGTGTTCCACAACGGGCAGCGGACCGTTGTAATAGGCGATGTTGTAATAGGTCACCTATATTTTATAACGGGCAGTTAATGTTGTAAAGACCGTTGTAGTAATCTTTTTTACAACGGTCGCCGACCGTTGTAATAGACTGTAATACAAGCTTCTTTGCCCGTTGCAAAATACTATCATACAAGACGGATAGCATGTTTCACAACATGCCCTGACCGTTGTAAAAAACATTTTGACAACGGTTATTGACCGTTGTAATAGAGTATAATACAACGCGCTTTGACCGTTGCAGAAAAAATGCAAATTAAAAAAAATTACAGCAACGTATAGGTAGCACATCCATACAAATAATGAATAATTTAACAGTAATAAATATTACGCACAAACAACCAAAATCACATGCGAAAAGACTAAAAGATAGTCATAAAATTCCAACACTCCAAAAAGATCAATAAACAAGAATTCAGCTAGCCCAGTATTTTACTACAATGAATGTCCCGGCGAAAACGATAATACGTGGACTTTGATGATCATTTTACCATATTATGAAAAGAAAAGCAAAATGAACCATGTTCAAATACAAAAGTTCAAATATCACACCTTCCTCTACCAAGTTCCTCCTCATCACTGCCTCATCTCTATACAATCACCACATATACCTCACCATCTTAAACATCCAAAACAGTACAAAACCGCTTCGCGACCCAAACTCCAGAATCCAACCATCAAACAACACACCCATACAACCTGCACGCTTCAACTCCACACCACTATCCACTTGCATCACCACTACTCCAACAATAAAACTTCATTGCATCATTTCAACTCCACCTAATGTCTAAACAGCCTAAACCGGGAACCAATCAAACCCTTGTTGTTCATACTTCAGCAACCTCCCTTCAACACTGCAATTCCCACCTACACTGTCATTTACAATCACCAATCCTACAGCACTCCTCTCAACCCCAAAACCGCCCACCTTACTACAAAAACACTCTCTGCATTACTTCATTGCCATTGCCATCACCTCAAACCAATGCAATGTTCTTCAACTCCTCCTTCACCAAACCCGAACCCATACACACTCAATCACCAATATCACCTCCACAAACACTTCCGGCACCAACCTCATCCGACCATAACAACTCCACCTACTCACTCCTCAACCAAACCTATGCAAACTGCACCTCGACCCAATCTAATGCATCCAACATTCACCCGAACACATCCTTCCACACAAAACCCCAGAATCCACCCACCTGAAACAAGACCTCGACATCAACCAGAAATCTCCCTGACTATCTTAAATCGATGTAATATTAAAATGGGTAGTAAGATTACAGCGTATCATATAGCAGTATATAAGCAAGTCGTTTGGCTTCAGATACCCGCTCTGAATATACAAGCACTTCCTTTTCACAGCAGGATATTCATACAACTTCTTGTCTGCAGCAAAAGATCATTATGAGCTGTATTCATACCGTTAGGGGCTAAAAGAAAAAAGAAACGAGAAGACTTACTGAGGAGCTTCTCAATTTGAAGTTAGTAATCTGCCTCATACTCATTCACACAACAAGCCCAGAGCGTCCAACACGTCCAATACGATGGAAATAATCCTATAAACACACATATATAAAGTAGATAGTTCAAAATCACTTCCGTTTTCAACATATCATTCGTGCTTCAACTAAATAAGTTCATAATCAAAAGAACAAAGAGTAAATTATAATTGATAGCTAACTTTAAACCTTAGAGTTGGAAGGGATATCATAATTAATCACAAGACCAACTGCAGGAATGTCAAGACCTCTACTAGCCACATCTGTGCACACAAGAATATCGCATTCACCCGCCTTGAATTTGTGTAAAGCTCCTAAACGTTTTTGCTGCAAATGATTACACTACTGAGCATGCATTTATATACAATGAATGAGATTTTATTTCTTTATGTTATGATCTACAAGATAATGATTTAATTTGTACACTTCATTATACCACATTAAACTAGTTAATTCTGGAGGGAAAATAATAATAATATCATAACGTATTACAGTGAAGACGTTTGCAGCCAGAGCGAAACGCTTGTTTGTCAAACAAGTTCATAAAAAACTGCTCACCAAAATCAATTTTTATAGTCGACCAATATGCATTATTGCCTGCGGTCCAAATGCATATATATTATCATACTGAAAGAAGAGACTTACCTAATTTATTGTATAAACAAATCAAGTGCTATAGTTAAGCAAACTGCACCTGTAAGAACTGTAATATACCCAAGAACTTACTTGCAGAGAAACAGGTTATAAAAGCTTCTAAATTTGAAATGGTGCAAAATATTAGATTTCGTTAGACCATTGGTTTTATCATAAAAGCAACTGACTGTGATGTTGTGATCTTCTCATATTCACGCACGTAAGACTAATTATTATTTCATAAAAAATGTTTGCCTACCTAGGATTATTTTCAGAAAGAATTTGCGTATTTTAAAGTGAGCAATACAAATCTCCAAACAAGATATATTTTTGTAATAAGTTCCAAGTGAGCATATTTTGTAATAAGTATATATAGAGAAATGTGAATGTGTTTTCAAAAAGGAATAAAACGAGTATTAATTGTTTTATTGTTAATATTAACTGAAATTATTGTTTTGTAATTTCTTTTAAGTATTTCCAAAATTTTATAATAAGTTGGATTGAAATTATTGTTATAGTACATTGTAATGGGAACATTGAAATTAAAAAACAAAAACTTGAAGATTTTGAAAGAAAATAATGATACATTGAAGTTAAAATGACATAAAACAAATGATACAACCGACTTGAAAAACACTTTAAGGATAATAAAATACTACTCCTAAAGAGCTGCGAGCTCATCAAATTTCTAGTACTAAATGTTGCAATGCATCCAATTTTATCTCATGTTTTAACTAGATTTAGCAATATCGTAGTTTGACCAGAAAGATTACCTCTACAGTAATTGTGCTTCATCCATTTTCTCCATAAGTTATCCTTCGTTAGAAAATTCCACATTAGTTTTAGATAGGCTGTCTTTTTAAGATCAGTGAATTGTTTGAGACCTATTCCTCCTTCATTCTTTGGTTTGAACAAACTATCCCATGCCAATTTATGTTTTCTACCTGCACAAAAAAAGTCTGCACATAATATGTTAAGTTTATCTATTATTTGCTCTGGTATTTGATAGATGAAAATCCAATATAAAATAGTTGGAGTGATAACTGAGTGTAATAATTCTGCCCTTCCAGCAAAACTTAGAAACTGTGAGTCACATCCTTGTATTTGTTTTGTACCTTGTGCAACAAGTGCTGGCACTGCGAGTAATGAAGGTAAGTGGAAGAAAGGGGGACTCCTAAATAAGTTATAGGTAGATTCCCATCTTCATATTGCAATGTTTGTCAAAAAATACCGTTTCCTTGTAGCTTCAGAACTAAAATAGATTTTAGTTTTGAAAATTTGACATTCAGGCCATCATAGCAGTTCGGATTTTAGTATACTGCACACTAACCTTGACAGGATTCTTCAGACAATCTCTTTGAAGTTTACCAACCTGACATAACAGCAAGTTAGACAGTTCCTCAACTGTCAGAGTAATCGAAGTATATAGGACATATGACATCCATGAAACATTAAAAAAAAGGTAATTTCTTAAGTTAACCTTTTTAGTCATGGTTGCAGAAAATAAAAAAGTGCGCCGTTCTGAGGGTAGACTTTTCAAGATGTCACCGATCGCTCTTTCAAACTCCGAGCTTAGCAATCTATCAGCTTCATCTAAAACCTAGACAGAAAACATGTTAGCATTGGAAACTAGAACATAATTGAATGTTCAACTTTTGAGATAACCTTTTTAAAAATGGTAGTAGCAACAAATCTGGAGTTCATACCAAAAAATTTATCATGCGCAAGCTAAAGCCTTTCGTGTTGGTTAAATGATCCAATAAACGCCCCGAAGTGGCCACCTATATCGAAGGATGGACACAGAATAGTTGTAATTTTTGAATGCACTAGATGACTAAGTAAAAATAGGAACATATAAATTCCTCATAAATTTCTATATCTTCATACATCCTTCTTCCATTTGCTGTTTCTATTTCTTTCATCAAGTTTGTCAATTGAAACTATTACTTTCTAGTTATTTCGAAGAATCAAAATAGCTTTCATCCACATTTCTTTAGTGATAGTTTCATAATTCAGTCGTTTTGAAGCTGGCTTGCTTTCTATTTCATCTTCCTTAGAAAATCCTTAACAAAAACCACTAGATCATGTAATCTAAGCCTTTCTACTCTTCAAATCCAACCAAAAAATCTTAAAAAAAAATTAAATAGCTGTATCAATTTATTCCGACAGACAAACAATTTATTCCGACAAAAAACAAGAAGATGAAAAATGTTACTTAGTAGCAAATATTGGTTTCACTTTTCACTTGTTAGTGCAGAATATCAAGCATAATCGTGTTCTGAGTTTTCAAAGGTTGAACTCCTTAACCAAAGAATCTAAATCAACCTTCCAGGTAAGATCATACTTCAAATAAAGATAAAGAATCATGTCGCAAGCAAGAAATTAATCCCCAACATTACAAATTACGGCTTTGACAAGCTTCATAAATACCTTTTCAGTAGTTGTTACAGTACGAAAAATGAGATATATCGATATTGTTAAGAAATCTAAAAGTTTAAACACAAAAAGAATTCTTACCCAATATTGACGGTAAAAATAATGACGGATCAAATGAGCTTCGGAATCTAGACATTGCAAATGATAGATCTAAAATATATAGAATCAAAATGACAGAAGTTACGAGGAACAAAAATCTGATTGGAATAAGAGTTTAAGGCTCAATCGGTTGTTGAAAACCATGCTTTCCTGAGTAATACACGTTGAATGATGACTATTGATGATGAGGTAGTCCGAGGCAGGTGACGTTGGATTTGAGGCGGTCTGAGGCAAGCGACATCGACTTTGAGGCCAACATTTTTACAGAGCAAAGCAGAGGGATGAAATAAAAGGGCCAGCCTTGTTTTTTATGTGAAAATTAGGGTTTCGATGGGCAGCTATTACAACGGACGCTTTTAGCCCGTTGTAAAATTGGCACCAATTACAACGGTCCAGAATGGACCGTTGTAATAGGCTTCTGTTACAACGGGCAACCGATTCCCGTTGTAAAAAGGACGTTGTATGTGGCATCTTTTACAACGGGCCTGAATGGACCGTTGTAATAGCAATCTATTACAACGGGCAACCAATGCCCGTTGTAAAAAGGACGTTGTAATAGGGTATATTTGTTGTAGTGTTTAAAAGTTTTTCAACTTTCATAATTTTTTACATAATGCACAAAGTTTGAGACGCTTTGGATCTTTGTCATAGCTCTTAAAAATATTAAGCCAATTTTTGATTATCATCTCGAAATGTGATTAAAAATAGTGATCAGTGTCAAACTTGAAACCAATCTTGTTTAAGTTTGGGAAGAAAAGCCATTTAATTTCACCTCACTAAAGAACATATAAACAGTTTATACTTATGAAATGTTAGAGAAAATAATTATAGTGAGTTAATGAAATAAACATTTATTATTAATTAATTAATTACTTTTGTACAGTAATATAGGTGAAAATATTATGGCACCACTAGTACAATAAATATCACAATCTACTTAAAAATGTTTTGTATTAAATGCATGCTTCATTTTTTGTTTTTAACACAATGCGTTTACGATCATATGGTTATAAACACGAGCGTACACCCACAATGAAAAGAACTAATTAGCTATGGGGTAGCCTACGCACCTCTTTATAATCTTCGGTACCTTGTTGCTAGGATGTAGAGAGTTACACCCTTTGTTACTTAGCTATATATTTCCTTTTAATTTTTTCTTTAAACTCTTTCTACGTGAGAGACATCACATATACAAAATCTCTAATGCAATAATAACTCCCTGCGTTCATTTTCTAAATGAATATTTATTTGTCAGTGGTGCATAGAGAATTTTCTAGACTGGCATTAACAACAATTTATATATATATATATATATATATGTCAAATACACAATTTATACTTTTTATCATATTACTTTCATAAAAAAAGTATGATAAGAAATAATTTATAAACATAATGTAGTTTTTATAATTGTTTATTAAAAGTATACAATCTAAAATAAATTTACTTGTTTTTTTTATAAAATATTTGGTATTTTATTAGCAAATAAATTATCTAGCACATTCGAATAAGGCGCTTCTAAACAAATTTTAAACAAATAGTCTAAGTCAATAGTATATAAATTATGGTGATACAAAATTTTCATCAAGAGACTCGTTTTTGAGAGTATTCAAAAATTAAATATAACTAAACAAAATTTAAAATGTACAAGAAAAATCGATGTATGAGGCTTTAAAATTTAACCCATTTTTTATTAAACGTACATTCAAATATCGAATTTTCTCAGTAAATATTTTGCCTAGGTTATTTGATTTTATACGAGCCAAATAGTTTTTGATTAAATAAAAAAATATTAATGCTCAAAGTAAGTTCAAATGACACAATATCATATATTTAAGATTATCAAACAACATTATTGAATATGCATGGTCATATTTTGGAAAATTCAAATATTAACAAGACGTTTAATTCAAATTACACTACAACTGCTAACACATCAATCCCCACCAGTGTGTTAAAGGTGACAGCGAGAATGATTGCATAGAAGGCTATTATGTCGTGTTAAAGGAAATAATTGAGCTTAATCAATAAAATGAAGATTATATATTTATCTATAAAAACGTGGTTGGTTTGAAAGTACGTAAAGTGTTAGAATACGAAATGTACATGATGACTGTCTGCTTATCGGAAAAAATTACACAAGCTCTAGGTTTCGATCCATTTAATTTGGTGATGCAAGTGACATAAGGTTATTACATGTGTTATCCTACAATGAGTAACAGTAGATTATATTGGTGAGTTGTCATCAAAAAATGATCGCAAATGACGATCAATCTTACTAAGTCAATTGGAACCCAATGAACTACTGCTTACCATAGAAGAAGGCAGTGAAATATCATCTATTAGTAGTGAAACAAATGTTGAATTTAAAGAAAATAAAGATGAAATTGACAATGAATATTAAGTTATTACATTATATGAGTATGAGTATGAAAATGATATTGCAAATATTGCAAATAATGATGATAATGAGGATTTCTAGTATTTTTAGTTAGTTATTCGATTACTTTTATGTATTTATTAAATTAAATTTTTGGTGTGTGTATGTATATCTATGTATGTGCATGTGTGTATGTATATAAGTATGTGTGTGTATTAGTACGTATGACATATCCGTCGAACGTGTGCAAATAAAAAAGTGAGTAAACTTCTTTTTAATGCAAAATAATATGTACAAACTCCCATAAAATTTCTTTTTAGCACCAAGGCACATCCGATAGACGTGTGAAAAAAGTTGAGCTAAGCACTTTTTATTGTGAAATATTGTTTTATAGTGCGGTCGCAATCTCTTATAAAGGAGATATTACATATATAGTATATATATACATATATTTTCATAATGAATTACCACAATCACATTTTTTTTGAAATTAGGTACTTAAATGGTAGAACATGTTAGTACAAGTCTTAAGTAGTATACAACATACTACATATCAATATATGTTCGAAAATCACGCTTCGCAAGTTTCGAACTTGTGATCTCTCGCACAAAATTTAAGCGCTTAACCACTAGGACAATGGTACTTAGATGGTATCACAATCAAAACTTTATGTAATTGTTAATAACCATTTTATGTAGTTATAGTAATTGGAAATGTACTTATGACTCTACATGGGATCCATGTAATTGTGGCAGTTAGAAACAATAGTGCACAATGTTAATGTAATTATGGTGTGAGAAATGTATTTGATATTTTTGTCCCTTTGTTTTACTGTGTTATATATCTAGATTTAATATATGAAAATTGATTTTTTTGCTCGTTAAACTGATATTTTTTTGACTATGTGTATTCATACGCCATAGATAACATTTTCCACCCCGCGTTTTATAAAAATAATTTCCACCCCACCAATTTCTTTTTTTTCCACCTTAGCTTATTCCTCCACTTACGTCTTTTTGATATTTTACAATTTTCCTTTTCTAGTATCTTTTAATCTTCTTCTTGCAACTAACTTTTACTGTAACAAAAATACCCTATTACAACGCCGTTTTACAACAGTTTTTAAATACTTGCTGTAATAGAAATCTATTACAATGGTTTTTTCAAGCCTGTTGTAATATACCACTTCTCAACAACTCTTTTTCTTTCCACGTTGTAATAGACGTCTATTGCAAGGTTTTTAATTTACCCATTGTAATATATGCCTATTACAACTGTTTTTACCCATTGTAATAGATACCGGTTTTCATCCCTATTTACCCGTTATAATAGATGTCTATTACAACAATTTTTTTTTTGTCCGTTGTATTAGATGTCAATTTTACCGTTACAAAACATCCGTTGTGATAAATGTCCGTTGCTAATTTTTGATAATTAATAATTAATATTTACAATGCTTTCTTAGAAAATATCAATAATAATTATTTATTTATACTTTATATTTAATTTTGTGTCTCAATAGCCACTTCCATTTTAAAAGGAAAACATATATAAATAAAAGAGATAACTAGAAAAAATGACAAACTTTGAAAAAAAATTAGGCTGAAGGACATGAAATTTTATTATTAGGCTGAAGGACAAATGCTAGTTATATTTAGTATTATATTCAATTTTTGCACTATACAAAATGCTAGTTATATTTAGCATTATATTCAACTTTTACACTGTATAAAATGCTAGTTATAACTAGCATTATATTCAGTTTTACACTATACAAAATGCTAGTTATAACTAGCATTTGATCTTCAGCTAAAAAAATAAACTTGTCATCCTTTAACCTAAATTTTTTTCCATGTTGTCCTTGTGCCTATTTTTCAATAAAATAAAATTATGTCCAAATTAGCCACTTAATTTTTTCCTTCAACGGGTCTAAAAATTTACCTGTTCGGCCTCAATTTTTTCATTTCACGTTTCACGGTTGAAATGTTGAATCTCTAAATTTGGCTGGACTTGTTCTCTTAAGTCTTGAGCCTATTCTCTCAAAAATATTTAATCTTCAAAGAACTCATAATCACCAAAAGAAATCTTTAAACCTAAAACCAGATTCACTTCCTCTCCTACACCGGAGCTAATACAGCCGCCTTAGTTGAGAAAAAGGAGGATGTTATCCCCATGCCGTTGTCCCTACTCGCTCTAATTCCAGCATCGACCTACAATATTCCTTCGCCTATCAACCCTAACACTGCCCCTTTTCCAATCCTCAATCGTCCTCCATCGCCAGCCCTCTAAATCATCAATTGACATCTCACACCGATTCGCATTCCAGCGACCTCAACTGCTGCGACGGTAGCGTCAACAACGGACGCGACGACGAATTTGTCAGATCCAATAGAAGGCCGAGGACAATATGGACCCATGTCTCAATCTGCATCTCTCTCACTCCAACTTCTTCACTCTCCTCGGAGGTGCAGCTCGCCGCCTACCGCCGTCTCTTACCAGTTCCATTTTACGAGACCCATATTTCTCGAGTCGATTTGACCCGACGCCCACTCTCTCATTCAATCTAGATCCACCACAGTTGCAGTCGGCCCTGTTACTAATGCCGACGGATCCGCTTTAGTCAAAATAGGCGAAACATTAAGAATTCAGTTCTTTGTCCTTGTAACAACCCGCATATTTTACGATTTGTATATTTAAATGTTTAATTTAAATATAGCATCGTTAGTCGGATTTTAGTCCGAAAAAGTCACTATTCGTAGAAGAACAGTCGAATTAGCGAAAAGTCTATGCAGATCGTGCTATTTGGAAGTGGCTATTTGGAAGTGGCTATTTCTCTCATTCATATTGTTCGTGAATTTCCCGACATATTTGAGCCCATTTTAGGATTACCACCTAAATGAGCAATTGAGTTCAGAATTAATCTAATCCCTGGATCTCAACCTATTACTCGTCCTCCTTATCGTATGTCCAATAAGGAAAATGAGGAGATGCGTAAACAATTATCCGAATTGGAAGCAAAGCAATTTATTCAATCTAGTTCCTCTCTATGGGGAGCTTCGGCTATTTTTGTGAAGAAATCTGATGGAACACTTAGGCTTTGCGTTGACTACCGCAAGCTTAACGATCTCACCATCAAGAATAAATATCCCTTGCCTCGGATTGATGATTTATTCGATCAGCTTAGTGGTGCTAAAGTCTTTTCACGGTTAGACTTAGCAACCGGTTTTCATCAGCTCCGTATTGCAGAGGATAGCATTCCTTTGACATCGTTCCGTACTCGATATGGATCTTATGCATGGCTTGTTATGCCATTTGGTTTGACGAATGCTCCAGCTTATTTCATCGATTTTATGAATCGAGTTTTCAAAGACTTCCTCGATCGATTTGTTTTTATCTTTATAGACGATATTCTTATTTATTCTAAAACCGAGGAAGAGCATGAAAATAATCTTTGGATTGTGTTGGAAACTCTTAGGAGCAACCAATTGAAAGCAAAATTTTCTAAATGCCACTTGTGGCAATCTCGTGTGAAATTTTTGGGACATATTATTTCTGAATCCGGAATATCCGTGGATCCTTCAAAGATTGAAGCGATTCAAAATTGGAAGAGACCGGAGAGTGTGACGGAAATTCGTAGCTTTCTCGGATTGGCGGGCTATTACCGTTGGTTCATAAAAGGCTTTTCTAAGATTTCCGTACCTCTTACTAATTTGACAAAGAAGGGAGTTAAATACATTTGGTCAGACAAATGTGTAGCTTCATTTCAAAAATTAAAAGAACTCCTTTCCGATGCTCCTATTCTTGTATTCCCGATGGGAACCAAGACTTTGTTGTTTATACCGATGCTAGTCGTGTTGGTTTGGGAGCCATTCTTATGCAAAGGGAACGTGTTATCACTTATGCTTCTAGGCAATTAAAGCTTGCCGAGACTAGATATGCCACTCATGATTTAGAGCTCGCGGCTATTGTTTTCGCCCTTAGAATTTGGTGCCATTATCTTTTGGGAGAGAAATTTGTTCTCTACACCGATCACAAATCTTTGAAGTATTTATTTTCTCAAAAGGAACTTAATTTGCGTCAACAACGTTGGCTCGAGTTCCTTGCATCTTATGATCTTGATATTCTTTATACTCCCGGAAAGGGAAATCGTGTTGCCGATGCCCTTAGTCGTAAGCAACAAGCGGTTGTTTCCATGATGGTATCCGAATGGAATGATCTCGAGACTTTGTCCTCTTGTGAGATTCGAGATCGTGAATCTGATTTATGTTCATCTTTTGTTTTGTGTAGCCTTGAGGCTCATCTTTCTCTTTTAGACCGCATTCTTGAAGCTCAAAAGCATGATCCCGAATTGGTTCTTCTTGGCCAAAGTTGTAGAGATAAAATTGATATTGAAGTTTTGAAAGACTTTAATATTGATGCTTGAGGCGGTATTTGAAAATTTGGTAGACTTATTGTGCAAAATATGATTGATCTTCGTAAAGATATATTAGAAGATTCTCATCGTTCTAAATTTACCATTCATCCCGTAGTAGTAAAATGTACGCGGATATGAAGCGACTTTATTATTGGGATGGAATGAAATCTAATATTGCTAACTTTATTAAGCGTCGTATGACTTGCCAACTCGTAAAGGCCGAACATCAAAGGCCCAGTGGGTTATTGCAACCTTTGGAAATTCCAATATGGAAGTGGGATCAAATTTCCATGGATTTTATTGACGGTCTTCCCCGTTCTCGTTCTGGCCATGATAGCCTATGAGTGATAGTAGATAGACTTACAAAATCCACCCATTTTCTTCCCGTTTGGTCCAATCGGACCGTACCAATTTTGGCTAGACTCTTTGTCAAGGAAATTGCTAGATTGCATGGATTTCCTACTTCTATTGTTAGCGATCGTGATCCATTGTTTACTAGTGGATTTTGGAAAGGTCTTAAAAAAGCTTTGGGAACAAAGCTTAATTTTAGCACCGCTTATCATCCTCAATCCGATGGACAAACCGAGAGTGTGAATCAAACTCTTGAAGATCTCCTTCGTGCGTGTGTCCTTGATTTTGGTGGAAGTTGGGAAGATCATATTTCTCTTGTTGAGTTTTCCTATAGTAATAGCTTCCAATCTAGTATTGGTATGGCACCTTTCGAGGTACTATACGGAAGGCCATGCCGATCTCCTTCGTGTTGGCTTGAAGCCGGTGAGAAGCTGGTTTTAGGTCCAGATTTTATTTGTGATGCCACAGAAAAGATTGACCTTATTCGTCATAGGATGAAAGAAGTTCAAAGTAGACAAAAATCCTATGCCGATAATCGAAGAAGGAAATTAAAATTTTCTGTGGGAGATTTTGTGTTTATTCGTATTTTACCTATGAAGGGTGTTGTGCGTTTCAGTCGATCGGGAAAATTAGCACCTCGATATATTGGCTCATTCCCCATCACCGAACGCATTGGTTCCGTGGCTTATCGCCTTTTGTTACCAGCTCAATTTTCTACTATTCATGACTTATTCCACGTCTCTCAACTACGGAAATGCCTTTGAGATTCCGATTCTATTCTTGAGCCCGGTGTTATTGAAGAAATTGAAGTTTCGCCTAATTTGACTTATGAGCAACATCATATTCGTATCATCGCTTCGGAGGTTAAACGCCTTCGAAATAAAGATGTTCCTCTTGTGAAAGTTCAGTGGTCCTCAAATCCTAAGGATTGCTCTTGGGAATCTAGAGAATTCATCGAGCGAACACATCCGGACTTACTCTCTCGTGCTCATTAAGGTGAACTTCTTATTTCAAATTTTCTTCTCTTTGTATTGATATGCTTTTATAGTTGTTACTCTTTAATTTCCTCTTAATTATTGCGAGGACGCAATTTCTTTAAGGAGGGGAGTCTGTAACAACCCGCATATTTTACGATTCGTATATTTAAATGTTTAATTTAAATATAGCATCGTTAGTCGGATTTTAGTCCGAAAAAGTCACTATTCGTAGAAGAACAGTCGAATTAGCAAAAAGTCTATGCGGATCGTGCTATTTGGAAGTGGTTATTTGAAAACACCTTCAAACAGGAATTCAGACGTTTGAAATGGTTCGTTCAGACGTCTGAAATTGTTCGAGTCCATCCAAAAAGGAAATAGGCTAAAATTGTCACTTTCAGACGTCTGAAATGGATGATTCAGACGTCTGAATATTATACTAGACAACATCTGGTTTTCCAGATTCAGACGTCTGAATTAGAAATTTCAGACGTCTGAATGAAGATTGAAATTGAGATTCAACAATTTGGACTCGAGACCAATTCCATTGAGTTCAAAATGGTGTTTGCGACTTTTTTGAGTATAAACATCGATATGTTTTGATTTGGGAAAAATTTCGAGATTTTCAACTAGGGCTTTGGGTTTGGGTTTCAGCCCATCAACCTTCTAATAACTTAACCCTTCATCCAACTCCTCTTCATTCACTTCATTATTTCCTAACACTCAAGCTTAAAGAAAAATGGGGGAAGAGAAAAAGAATTAGAAATTCCTAATCCCTAATTCTCTTAGAAATTATCATCTTCAAGCTAGAAATCAAAGAAAAGCTTAGGTAATCATTCTATTCAACTTCTCCATCTCAATCCCTCTTCAAATTCTCAGAAATTCCTAATATCTTAACTTAGAGAAAACTTTATCTTTGATTATAGATTGAAGTTCTTGAGGTATTGGTGAAGAGAGGTTAACCTATTGATTGTTCTAGAGCTTATATTTGGTGTTTGGGTTTAAAAGGTAAGTTTTTGAACTCACATCTACATCTATATCTTTGATAGTGTTAGGTATTAATTCCTAACATCTATATCTTGTCCATTTGCTTTTGAATTGAATTGGTTTGATGAATATTCCAATTTTGGTATTTTGAATTCAAAATCTATGAAAATCCTTTTATGATGTTTGGACATGTTAGTCAGAGAGTATTGGTGAGTCTTTAGGGTTGGGTAGTCGTTTGGTGTCAACCCCTAGCAATTGTCACTCATCCGATCGCTTTCGATATGATTTAGCCATCATTGGCCTAGGCAAAATATTGCCCAGAGCTTCAGGTTCAGACGTCTGAAATATCCAATTCAGACGTCTGAATATGCTTATCTCGGCCCAATTTGCTTATTTTATGTGGGTTTCCAATTTTAATCGATTCGTGTTGATCTGATTTGTTGTTATCTTTTATATCAACTTTGATGATTTCTTTTTCGAGATTTTTTTAGGAATATCCATTTTAATGGATTTTGCCGGGACGGCAACGTAACCATCGGGTTAACTACGACCATGGATGGGGGTGATGATTTCCAGAGCATTCTCACCAAAGCTATTTCCTCTATTTTCAAAAACTTTTTTATATTTTCAATAAAATTATTTTTCAAGTATTTTCACTGGGTGTTGGAAATGGGTCTGCCAAGCACTTATAGATTTTCAGTCGTACGCCTGATCAACGTATGACCGAATTTCTATGAGAACAAGGATGGACTTGTCGAAACATCGAGTTATAAAAGTATTTTTATAAAAACTATTTAAGTAATATTATATAGATTTTAAAAGTGATTTAAAAATGATTAAAGAATATTTATCTGATTTTAAGCATTTTCACAAATTCTGACTTCGTTCCTTTTCGAGGACGAAAAGTTTTTAAGGGGGGAGGGATGTGACATCCCGAGATTTTTGGCATTATTATTTTAATACATATTTAATTTAATTAATTAAATACAACTTATTATTTTAAAATATATATGTGTATTTAGAAGAAATTATGATTTGGAATTTAAAATAAAGAGTTCTAAATATTTTTTTTAAAATATAACCTATTAAATTAAAGTAAACTCTACTTATTAATAATTGATAATGAAGTGTAAATTTTTTTTATGTTAATATTGATATAAATATGTAAATTAACATGAGTATATAAATGAATGGTAAATAGGGAATTAAATTTTGATAGTTAACTTTAAAAAGAAATAAGACAAGTATATAAGTATTCATTAAAATGAATTAAGTATACATAACATAAAATAAATAGAGAGATATATTAGCTTATAGAACAAGCCAATGTAATTAATGCAGCACAAAATTTGTACCATATCAGCCTCCCTAACAAGAAAAATCTCTGAACAAGTTGAAGAAAAATCTATCAATACAATTCTATCTTGTACAAACAACTCAAGCCTGCACAGAAATTTCTTTTATATACCATCTCTTGTCTCCATTTCGTTCATAAAGTAAACGGAGTATCATAAAAAAAAAGAGCGAGCTTCAGTCCAAACTCAACCAAAACAGGATCCACCTAGTTGAATAACAAGCAAGTATGGATCTGGAGTCAAGAAGCAAGCTAGCTTTAAATTTTCAAAATAAAAGTCTGCTCTGTTTAACAAAGAAGGTGAGTAACTCTAAAACTCCTCGAATATTTTAAAGTTGCATATGATGATCTTCGGGAAATATAACGTGAACTATGCTGTATATATTGTTTGATTATAAGTACATATGTTTGTTAATAATTATATACATGACTAATCAGTAGATAAACTTAAATCCAAGCCATTTAAAACTTTGTTCAGGTAGTAAATGTTGAAGTGATATTTAATGAATATCAACGTAAATGTCTTCCTGATCACTATAAGATGAGTGAATGTAATATATATATATATATATACACACACACACACACACACATATGCCTCTGTTAATTATACAGCAGTTTTCAAGCTCTGTTCAAACATATCATAAAAGTGAGTAAACCGAAATCTACTTGTCATCTGATGCATGTGATGGATATTGAGTCTTATGTTGTGAGATGTGAGTATGGAAATGAACATACTCTGGATAAATGACAGTATGAAGTTGTTATAAATATATAGAGATATACCTATATCCATTCCTGTACATGTCTCTGTTGGTCAGGAATAGGTTTAAAACTTTTCAAATTCTCAAATCCTCATGATTTAAATTCTTTTAAGTCATGTTCTTTAAAGGAAAAAGTTTTGTAACAACCAAATTTTTATTTTGATGAAATATTATAACAGGTGGGAAACAAAAATCTCAAATTTAAAATAACTTGTCCTATTACTTGTGACTGCGTGTATTGTATTCATCAACAGTTCAAAATAAAAATCAATTACCTTTTTATTTAGATCATATTAGAGGACGTTATAAACTAGGAATCTATTTATTTTCGAGTATAGATCATGTTAAAAATAGTTCGAGAACAGAACTATGCTGTATAATTGATAAATGGTAGGATTTACAGTTAATAACCAAATTTGATGGAATTTCAATATTTTTAATTCAAAGATTTAGACATGCAATTAGGATGCTTAGGGGAAATTATGAATTTTAGAAGATAAATTGTAAATTTTAGTAACCTATATTTTGAGAAATTAGTAAATGAACGTCTTTCGTTCAAAAATTTATTTCCGTCGACTTCGTCAACGGGAGGAGTCGAGGCCGGTTCTAGAAGAAGCTGGTGGACAATGGGGTGGGTTCGACCGTGGCGGAATTTGGATTTTGGGCTTAGATTGGTTGTGCGAGAGGAATGTAGGGTTTTGGGATGGTTTTCCGATGGTTATCAACGCGAGGGAACTGGAAGCAGAAGACGTTACCGGAGCATGTGATTTTTGACAGAGAGGTAGTGTCAAGGTAGGGCTTTCGATAGGGGATGGACTTGATTCGATTGGTGGTGTTGCGTGGGAGCAGTTCATCGAAGTTTAGTCTGAGGTTCTTTTGACGGTTCAGTTGAAGGGTCAATTTTTTCCGAAGAGGCGAATTTAAGGCTTTGTCGAGTGTCGATGGTGACCAGTGGGAAAGAGGCGTCGACTCAAGGGTTCACAGGGCCGAAATAGTCAACGGAGCACTGGTGCAAGTGCACCGTGTGCACGTGTAACTCAACATGACTGTAAATTGGGGTGGCGAGAAGATTAGGATTAGTTCCAGGATGGGTTTTTCGCATGCATCGATGTTCGATTGGAAGATGTCGTTTTTGGTGGGAGATGTTCTTTCCGGTTTCGTGGGTATCAGTTCGAGTGATTTTGGGATTAAATTCCTGGAAGTAGAAGGTGAGGAGGAAGAAGGTTGGAGGGTTCCTGGGTTTTTTTGTTTTGGCCTTCGAGTTCGTTCAGGTGTTTCCATGATTGGGCTTCGGTCCAATTGGGTTATGTTGTGTTGGGTGATTAACAGGAGCGGGTTGTTTATTTTAGTTGGTGGTTTTCGGGCCAGTGGGTTCTTGTTTAAATTCAACAAAATTTGTTAATAAAGAAATTGGGGTATAAAGTAAAACAAAATCCAAATCTAATTGACTTTCCAAAATTTTATAACAATCATGATGATTTAAAATATTGAGAATAATTAATTAGTAATTGGAGCCTAATGACATAAATGATAATTATTTAAAGGAAAGTAATTGAGAATTAATTACTTAGAGTAATTAATTGAAGGGTTGATTAATTGAGGAAATTAATTAGGGTTTAGTGACTTAACAAGCGAGGTTAATTAAAGGATGATTAATTAATCGGATCGTAATTAAGTAGTATTAAGTAAAGGCAATCTAGGTGATTAAAGACTAGTAAATTAATTTAATTAATGATAAACTAAATTAATTTTGGAAGTGATCAAATCTTGCTTATGGATGATTAAATGATATTAAGTGCTTGATTTGGTTGATATCTCTGATATGAAATGTTTGTTGTATGATACGTTGGGTGGATAGTGAAATGTGGATATCTATCGATGATAAATTGTTGTGTGAAAGTGACGTCTAGTATTTAAAGTTGAATAGTATTTCACTTGAATAATTGGGTTAAGATGTTATTGAATTCGAGGAGACTGGAGTTGGGTATTAGTTAATACCCGAAACCACTTCGATTCTTTATAAATTGATACGTGGAATCAATAAGTTGAAATGGAATGATTTAAGTGAATTGGACCATATAATCTAAGTTCTGGCGCTTAGAAATTGCTTTGTGAAATAAGTTATGTCTATTACAACTTGTGAGGTTGTAAATGGATATAAGTACCCCGGGTTTATATGAGTTGTATACTTTTGCATTTCATGTTGATGGGTTTACTCACGCTGGTTTCCAGCCTGACCCGGGTGTACTTTAATGTAATGCTCGGGTCAGACCGAGTATTACAGATTTTCAAGGAAGGACGTTCCGGAGCTCAGGAGACGAGCTGGATGGCAGGAACGTATGGAGTGTTTCCGCTATGATATATTGTTGTATATTTGGACATGTTGATTATATACGTCCAGTGTTTGTGAATATGTTGTAACTCTGATGTATAAAAATGTAAATTAACTAATACAAATTTTCCTTTGTAAACTGATATTATTTGATATTATATTTGATCCGCTGCGAATGTGAGAATCTGTATTGTGTTCTGTTTCTTCTTCTTCTATCTCTTTCTTCTTTTCCTAACTATCTGGAATTTTCGAGATCGAAAATCCTGGGTCGTTACATCGATGATGATCATTTTGTGATTTAGACTAGCGATGTGCGATGTCTATTTGTTTGTGTGGGGATTACAATACCTGTTTATGGAACTTCAGTTCAATTTGACGGGGTAGCGAGCCGTGGTCTTCGGGCTGTTTGTGGAGCTTCGGCTCAAAATTTATGGTTAGCGACCATGGAATACCGTTCCGTTTGTGATACACGTGTTGATGAGTTTTCATGCTCCCGTTTGTGATAGGCCTCCCCCTTTGTGATTTCTGGATTTCTAATTGATGATTTCTAGAATTTATGTTTCACCAACTTTTGCGATTGGCATTAATATGTGTCAATATTTGTAGTTTGGTGAATTAAATTAAGAATATGATATTCTTTTTGGTGCTTTGAGATTCTTGAGATATTGTATGATTTTGTTGTTGTTTAAATCATACTTGACCTAGTATGACATTATTATTATCATACGTTTTTATTATATCTCTACTTATATCTCATTTTTTTAATGATAATTATAGCTAGACTGGTCCGTTTATTATTTTCTTATTAAATAATACTCGGGTCAGACCGAGATGTTACAAGTGCTTCTGCTTGACTCCTTACCTGGGATCATCTTCTGACTTTTGTCTAACTACATTAGATTGGTAGTTTTTGATTATTATACATTTGAGTTAGAGACTCCTTGATGTATACATATTCTTTTGTCTAGCACTTGTATCTATTCTTTTGTGATATTGTGGATCTTGTTTGACCACTACTCTGATGTACAATCTTATGTGATATATTCATATCTGATTCCGCCTTTATGATATGAATGTCTGTGATTGATTGTGTTATGTTTATTTATATATTTGTTTCCGAAGGTCCACTTAGCCACTGTGTGGTAGCTTTGAGTTTGTATCGGTATGTCGGATTTCCTTTTGAAATGAAATGCATGTTATACTATCTGACATATCGGTACTCGCACAAGGCAATTACACAGATGGACGCTCCTCAACAGCCTTATTCTTCGCGCTAGTTGATGGCATTACTCCGTAGTGTCCTTGGCTAGCGTGAGCATAGAGGTGGTGCGTCACAGTCCTTTTTGCTTTCTAACTTGGTGTTTTTGATTGTTTGAATTTTTTCATAGTCCTTGTGTTAACCATTTGACCATAGCCTTCTGATGATTTTCTACAGCTTCAAAGTGTAGAAATGCTTTTAGTTACATCAGACCGTGCTTGTACTTTCAAACCAAAGCTTCATCATATGTGTTATTGATAAGTTGCAAGTATAAATAATTGTTCTCCCTGATGTTATCACTTAACTGCATGATACTCTTTTTATTTTGTTGCATTCTTGCTTTCAATTTAGTCAAGAAACTAAATAAAGGGTTGCCTTCACATTTTGTATTTATACTTCTCTGTATTACTTCATTTATATCCTACCTGAAATGGCCATGCATTATTATATCCAAAAGGTTTGTGCTTTTTTGTACCCATTTTTAGGACAAGATTAATTAGGATAGGAGAGTGATCACTGTTATACGTCTAGTATACCAAAACAGAGAATAATCAATTATAAACTCGTCGCACAAGTTTATAACTCAGATTTCCACTACATTGGAATTCTGTATTAATTATTATAACAATATGATTGTTGTAAATAAATTACAACAACAGCGTTATAGTATTTTGAATAAATAGTATAACCAAAATAAAGGATAGAATGTAGAATTCTAACCGAAATATGTCTGAGGCTCGTCGTAACGATTTCCTTAAGAATTTTATTTCAAAATTCTCCCAAGATACAACAGACGAATTCTGCTTGAAATTGTAATGAGTATATCACTCTGTGATTTGAATCAGCATTTATCAGAGGAGAAGAGAGAACGGTCGTGTCGGTCCAGTTTGCAGTAAAATTATGAGTATCATATTAGACCCGCACCAGCCCGGTCGGACGGCGGCGGCGGCACGCGCGTGTGGTGGAGATGCATGCAACGAAGCATACATTTGGGAGCCCCAGACCCCCAACCTCCTCATGAGAAAGCTATATTTAAACCAATATAGCTCTCACAATTTGAAGATTTGGGACTTTATATTTCATTCAACTTTAAGGAATTCCAACAATCACTAGTAGAGTGATGCAACAGCATTGCATTTACCTTATGCATCTTGTCCTCTAGTTCACAGTTGACAAAAACTCTGTCTGCTTTGCTATGCAATTTAAAGTTTGTGTCCCTTCTTCAGGAAAAATAATCACCAGTACTGTTTATTTCTCTTAGACAACAACAACTAATGCAAGCTTGAAAATGTGGATCAGCTTTTAATTGATTTGAAGTAGAATGTCTATCAAATCTATAAAGTGTACAACTGAAATCACCAGTTACAATACAGGGCAGTCTAATGTTTTTTGATTGATCTTTCAAGTAATCCCACAACTGTTCCTGCTCATTATCGTGATGTTTTGCACAGATAACTGATATAACAAGCTTTAGTCACCCTTTATTTTCAATGAGGTGTGGAATGTGTTGATCTGACATGATTCACCCATATAGTAGTGTCCCACAATAACAATAACAGTATCTAACTTGGATAGGTAAATAAAATTGTTTCACATATATTTTGTCTTAATTTATTTCAATCTCCATCTATTAGCGTAAATATATATATCAAAAATGCGTATATCACTGTAAATAAAAGTGATTAGAATTATTAGATTGTACTATAGTGTACCCTTTCTTTTATTTGTAATTATTGTACATAGATCTGCCTTCAGAATAGAGGTACCAAAATTCTTAAAGTATTACATGACTTAACGCAATCATGATTTCAAAATATCTTCAGGTTATCGCTAAAGTTGAATTATTTGCAATATGACGACACAATTGTTGTTTTCATTTCGTAATTCATAATCTTTTGATTTAGTTACTTCACAGACAGATTTCAGTACATAGTTAAATTAACGATGAATACTGTTTAAAAAGGTTAAAAATAACTAAAATGAGCGTAAAATTGTAATAGATTTTGATTTGAAAAACGCATGACTTTGCAGTATTCAAATATATGGATGGAATGGTTGCTGGGAAACTTGTTCATGTGAAAGGGTTAGGGGGTGGTTCTAGCATTTCTATCTCAGTTGACGTGGTTGTTTCACGTGTTTCGTATGTGGATGGGATGGAGAGGAAAATTCATTTACTACTGTATGTGATGACACAATTTTATCACATGATGTACATGCAAATGAGCTTGTGATCGGTCAGTGTGATACTGAATGTGAAGTACATGCAGTGCATACAGTTTTGTCTCCTGATGTTGTTCCGGTCTTTGTTTATGAAGATGGGGTTGTTGATAGGGATTATGTTTGTCAAGGTGATACAGTTTGAAGTGGTAAAGTGTATGTGTCAGTGGTCAGGTTGCAGTTTTGTTACGTGATGAACTCCATAATGGTGACACTGCGGATATTTCATGTAATGTTGTCAAAATTTACATTATATTTGTAGTTTACATTATATTTGTTTATGTATTGCAGGACATAGCAGAAGCAAAGGAATTCTTGAAGAAAAAAAGAGTTGATGTAGGTTTGATTAACTAAAGTATTATAGTTCAAGGTTTGCTTCAATGCCGTTCGGTCTAAATTTTAAGTATGTACTACATGTTATGTTAGTTTATGCTTGAATACGATGTTTTGTGACTATGTAAAACTTTATGAATGGTGTAAATACATGAATCTTTTTTGTATTGTGAAATATGATTTTGTTTTGTTGTTTTTAGTAAATATGAATATAGTTGTTATTGGTATAATATTTTGGTTTCGATTGTAAATTAGTTTTAAATTTACAGGTGTACTACAGTGGTTTTATATTTTTTTTTCTCATTTGAATTCTATTGCAACGGGCAACAACAGTTGCAAAAGACTATTACAACGGGCAAAAACAGTTGCAAAGGTCTCTATTGCAACGGAAAAAAGGACAGTTGTAAAATCATTTAGGTCTATTACAATAGGTATTGCCCACTGTAAAAATGGTATTTTGTTGTAGTGTTTATCTAAAAGTGGATGAGATTTATTTCAACTCATTCGTGGTATAGAATAAAAACTACTAAAGCAACTAATTTTTACTTAATTTCAGTTAAATTTTGGTTTGAGAATAGGGATTTTACGTAAAAAAATATGTTAAGGGAAGAGAAACTCTTAATCAACAAAGGGAAGGAGAATTAATGATTGAGAAAAGAAATTTCTAGAAAAATACATATTAGAATGCATCACACTATGTTTCCATCTATACCATGTTTGGTGCATACTAGGATTTATACTTTCCAAGCTTACCATAAGCTAGATTCATATTATTTTTAAGCTTTTTATAAACTAAATTCCTATTATTTTCAAGAAGAGTCTAATTGTTTGTTATAACATAAGAAAACAATACATGCACTCTTTTATTTTCGGAAGGCTAAAATAGTAAACAAAATTTTATTTAGTGGGGTGTATAAAAAAATAATGAGGTCTTAATAGAAATGACCTTTTTTTCTACGTATTTAACTTCAAATATATATCACCATCATTTTATCAAATGTTAAACACAATGATCTTCATTTTATAATTTGGATCAATCATTAGTTTTATTTTTTATTCACAAATTTTAAGTATAAAATTGATTTTTTAAAGTAGTAGAACCTCTTCCCACACCAAATATATATAGTCATAATTACAGTAGCATGGTATTTCAGTAAATTCAAAAGTTTCATTTGAAGGTATTTCTATTATAAACCAGTATTCATTGATGTGCGATGCAAGTGCAGATAAAAAATGAACTCTTATTTTTTAATTAAAAAAAATACTTTTGGTAGAAAAATGGTGAAATCAATAGCAATATAATTTTGGTGTCTTTTATGTTCGAACCCAAGACCTATAAAAATCCAATCTAGACCGTTCGTTTAGCATGACTATTTTTATGATTTCAAAAGCTTCAAATGAAGGTATTCTTATTATACATATCAGTATGAAAAGCACATCCGTTGGATGTGTTTTGAAAATGTGAACTAGCTTTGTTTTATTGCCAAATAGTACGAAGAAACATGAACAAAACCTCATATTGAAAGCATGATTGAAGAGATGTATAATTATGAAAATTAGGTCTAGTGACCTAAAACGATTTGACTTTTCGACCCTTAAATATTGACACTAATACCTCCACGGTATTCCTGTGCCGAACTCTCTAGCGCCAAAAACATAGATTGCTAGGGTTAAGTAAGAAGAAAAAGAAACAGAACAAGAAAGAAAGAACACAATGTCAGAATCTCACAAGTGGTAAGATAATATAAAATATCTAAAAAAGATAGTACAAAGAGTTCCTTCAAGATACACAGTTTAAAAACCTAAGTACTATAATTAGTCTAGACAGTTATAACTGCTTGTCCTCATAATGCTGTTACATACATACTAATAGTGCAACGACAATAAAATAGATAGATAAATAGATGTCTCCAGCTCGTCTCCTAAAACTTTGAAGCATCCATAGTCAAATCTGCTTTACTCAGCCTACTTGAAAGAGTACCTAATGAATTAAGGGAAAAAAATAAAACCTCGAGTCAGAGAAAAGCCTAGTATGAGAAAACTAAAGATATATGTGTCCATAAAATAATAACCTTTGAGACCGTACGAATCACATTAATGGTTTTCCACTTAAAAGAAACCAAACTATCTGATAAGTAAATACAACGATATAATAGATAGGGTGTAGAATACAAATAAAAAAATTGTTGTGTTGTTTGCATCTTACAACACAACAATATTAGAAGTACATCTAAAACCACTAAGGTTCGTTTGCATATGATTTTCCACTGAAGGTCTCCTCAGTACATCGAGGTCGGCCTCTTGACTAGGGTCAGAAAGTACCTTTCAAAACCACGTATATCTCTAGATAAAATATACCACAAGTTAAAACATAGCTGGTCCACGCCCGAATATGTGATTCCGAATACCATCAACTTCCGCTAGCAACAATCGAAAGAATCTCTAGATATTTGAAGTTGATGTACACTATGGGTTAGCTAAACCCCTATGGCTATGTGTCATCTATTTTCCATCATTTCCGATGGTGAATCCACGTTCAGTATCTCTCACACGAGTCTTCATCACTCGAACAGATCATGAATCTCTTCATGGATTCCAAGATAAGTCATTCAAAAATGCTAACGCTGACATCTTCCTTGGACTTAACCTTAGGATAGACAATTCAACTCTATCACATTGGTATGAAATGCTAATGCTGACCTCTCCCTTGGACTTTGTGAGTCAGCAGAATAGGGATCTTAAGGCTAGATTAACACTAGACGAGGGTGAATAGTGTTTAATAGATTATATGAATATTTTTCAAATTCTTTAAGATTCAACTTAGAATAATGTAATTAACAATCGCAGAATCAAAGTGCAGATAAAAGTAAATGCAGTAAAAGTAAAAAAGGAAAGTACACACCAAGATTTTATACTGGTTCGAAATTACTCTACATCCAGTCCCGCACAAGTCCTTGTATGGATTTCTTTTCAACTAGTAAATGAAGATACAATCTTGATTTCAAGGCTACGAGACACACCCTCCAGAATCCTGACCACTGGGTAAACTCACTTAATTTCTGGGCCACAAGCACACCCACTAGATTTACGGGCTACTAAGCACACCCAATTGATTTTAACAAGCTACAATCACACCTACTTGGATTTCAGGGATACCAAGCACACTACAAAGTATAAGAATATGATTTTATAGACTTTACAGACTTAGATCTTCGATCTTGATTACAATCGATCCTATTACTCTTGAATTGCACTTTGATCTTGAGAGAGATGAGAGAAATCAGAGAGTAGGTAAAGGAAAATCAAATTAGTAATAATTGAATTTGATTCTAGTTGAATTTCGGTAGAGTTTTGATAAAGATTGATTTAGAAATCAAGAGAGTGAAAAGAGGAGAGAAATATAAGAAAATAGTTAATGAAAATTCGTTTGGAAGTCTGGTATATATAGGGTAACAATAGTCATGTCCATTCGCGAAAAGATACGACGAAAGGACACTTCCATTCAAATTTGAATTTTGAAAAGTACGGTCACTATGTCGACATACATGGATATGATATGTCGACATATCCCTTTGTATTTTGAAAAATACTTTAAAAACATTATTTTGAAAATCCGTTGCTTGTAAAATAATTTGATACTTTGTAGAATCATTTAAATATAGTTTATACACATTTTAATCAAAATAAAACTTAATAAAACTTTATAAAATAATTTTGAAAGATTTAATAGGAGTATTCAATAATATATATATATATCAGTATAATTATAACTTATTAAAATATTAAAAAAATTCAATATATATATAAACTTAAAAACATTAAAATGATATCTTTATTAAAAATCATTTTATGAAATATTTTGAAAATATTATTTTAAAAATAGAATATATGAAAAATAATTTAAAACAAAATTAGAGATGGTAAGAGATATCAGGAAAGTGCTATCAAGGTTTTAACATAAATTCTATGACTTTATAACTTATCTAGAATATCTTGAAATCTTGAACTCTTCAATACTCATGAGTATTCAATCTTGAACTCTTGAAACTTTATATCAGCATCTTGAATCTACTCTTGATAATGTACAATCTTCTTAATCAACACCTATCTAATCTCCTGCACTATATACTATATATATCTTGATAAAACATTAGTATCCATATTTTATATAATGTCCTATAGTTGTTATCATTTAAACCGATACCTAAGGTACTAATAATCTCTCCCTTTTTTATGATGACAACTCTGTATATAAAATATCTTATAACTCCCCCTAGGTTACAAAACTCCCCCTTAATCTATGCCTACATTTTATATATTTCTCCCCCTTTGTCATCAACAAAAAATAACATCCTAAAATTATAACTCTAACACTAACTCTTACTACAATCCTAACTCTAACTTCCCTTAATAAAATACTAATCAATATGTATAAGAATTATATATAATGATGATGAGAAAGATTATATAAAAACAATAATTGATATGTAAAATTAGATAATCATGAAATAATCAATCCAAATATTCATCCAATCAAACAAAGTTTATGTCATACAACATTCATATAAATCCACACAAATCAAAACCAGTCAAATCCAAACCAATCAAATCCAAACCAAATCAAGTATTATTATTTATATACAATCAAACCTATTTAAACTAGACATTTTAAGGAACTTCAACCCATCCGTTGGTGCCAAAGATTGGATCCGCTTTGATAGTATCTCAATATTCAACATCTTTGTTGATGGTACACTTTGGATTTGTTGTTGGTTCTTCTTTGTTCAAGGCAAAAATCATCCACCGAATTGCGTCGAAATGCCTTTGTTAATCCTTGATCATCTGCATTTGACTCAATTCTAAGTGCCTCTGGTTTCTTAGGATGAAAGTATGAATATTCCTGAATGATTCAAGAGTTTATTCGAGGTTTTCGGTTAGCTTTTGGATAGGAGAAGCCATTATTGGTTTTAGAGCTTTAGAAGTGCAAAGGAAGAATAAAGAGAGTAGAAAATAATGATTCTTTGGTCTTAACAGATATTCAAAGGGGTGGAAATGCATTGGAAATGAATAGACATTTATTGTCTATTCAATTTTCAAAATTAAATTTTTTTTGAAAAATTACCGTTGTATGTCGACATACATACCTAGGGTTTGTCGACATATGTGTAGAACTTTTCAAAACAACTTTGTTTTACTTTTCTATTCTATTTGACTTATACCGTTATATTTGTATGACTTTCCAGAGATAGTTGACAATATACAACAGTAGGAAATAGTATTTTCATTGATAATAATGATGAGTACAAGAAATAAAAGAAAGATACATGAGATTCAACATAAATTAAAACTAGAAAATCCAAAATCAAGGATAGTTTGAACAACTAGAAAGATACATATGAAGATGAAGAAGAACCAACATGCTTACGGATGATCTTTCCAAAGAATTTATCCATTTTGTTGGAAATTGAAGTAAATCTCTTTGAAAATGATTTCTTAAGCTTCCTTTGGTTATGGATGATCTTCTCATGATTTTTGTGAAGATATTTATTGGATGGATTTGGTGGAATATTGATACTTTCTAAAGAAGTATCCTCCTCCTCTTCTTGTTCTTCCTCCTCGACTTCAATTTCCTCTCCATCCTCTTCCGCTTCTTCCTCTTCTCTTATTTCATGCTCTTCTTCCCAAGCCAACCTTTGTTCCTTTTCTACAAGTGTTTCATAAGGCTTGAAAAAGGGTGAAATATGCATAAGTTAAATGTTGGCCTTATCAAACATTTTTTGAGGAATTGTTTCCTCTCCTTTGAGGTCAACACCAAAATGATTGAAAACACGAGTAAGATACACATCATGAAATAATGTGTTTTTATGCTTAGAAAGATTCTAAAAAAAAGTTCATCCAAAATGACTTGAGACCAATATATGTCGTATTCACCATAAATTGTGATAAGAGCTTTGAAATTTTTTTGAGTCGGGTTATTATAATTACCCGTTCTAAGAGTGATATTTTGTTGCAAAAAAAGGCTTAAAATTCTTTCTTTTGGACGGAAGTTTTTGTTTTTAAATTCAAAATCATCATCACTTTCAAAAATATCATGAAATACTTTACGATTTCGAAAATCAATTTGAAAAGATGAGAGGTCCATTCCACTAGATTTGCATCCAAGAATGTGACCCAAAAGTTCACAATTTAAAACAATTTTTGTCCCTTTGACACTACTCTAAACTTCTCCTTCTCTACTATCATAAAACTTTCCTTTTAAATTTGCATAAAACATCATTATTAATTTTGGATAACAAACAAAATCATCTGAGAAGCATCAATTAAACCAAAAATTTATGCAAACAAAGATTGAAAAGATCATAAGTAGGAAAATCTTCAAAAATAACAAATCTTCCTGGAAAGACTTTTCCGAAAGATAAATATTGAAAGGCTTGAATGGCTTCTTGATCGTTGAAAAGATATTCTTTTATTTTCTTAGAAAGCCTCATGGCTGTCTTAGTATTGCTTGAGGATTCCATTGAAGTTAGTTTGAAGATATAAGAGAGTTGATGATTTTTGAATTTGAAAATGAAAGTGAGAAATGAATGGATGGAGATAGAGTAAGCAAATAGAGAATCAAAGGACATATTCTCTGGTCAAAAGACAACTTTTCAGAACATACGAGTTGGTGAAAAGGTGGAGGGAAATTCAAATTTTTAATTTAAAATTGAAATTCAAAATCTGTCTACGTATGTCGACATATTCTCGTGGGGTATGTCGACATATAAGTCGAAATTTTCAAAAATGATTTTTGTCTAACTATATCCTATTTTATTATATAGATCTATTTATAGTTATTCTATTTTCAGAAAAATAATTTTAAAATAATTTTAAATATATTTTGTATTATTATTTTATTATTATTAATATATATATATATATAATATAATCACACAATATTCAATCAATATTATTATTAATCTATAGGATATACCTAGCAACCAATAAAGCATCCAAAAGAAAAGAAAGATTCATTCAAGAAAAAAAACTTTTGATATATTAAAAGCGTACCTTTTTTGATCCATTTCACTAGTTTGTTCTAAATTATGTATTGTTGTGTAGCACATGTTAGCAATTTCTGTATCTAATTCATTATCACTTGAGGATGTGTCTGAATCATCTAATGTTGCAGTATAGGCTCTTCTCCATTTTCTGGATGAATCAGTGTTTGGTGTAGTTTTCAGTTTATGGGATGTGGTCGGTCTCATTTTAAATGACCAGAGTCATTACAGTTATAACATCTAATGCCATTTCCGTTTCCACTTCTGCTTTCTGGATTTTTATTGTCGTTTCTTTTGAAATTGTTCATCTTCCTATATTTTAGAAATTTTCTGAAATTCCTTATCCTGAAAGCAATTTCTTCTTCATCATCACTGTTTGAATCTAGATTATCCGTCATTGCATTAAAAGCTATAGATTTCTTCTCTATTGCTTTACTTTCTCTCCTTCCCTACATTTGTGCTTCAAAAGACATTAAATTGCCAATTAACTCTTTAATTTTTAGAGTGCTAATATCATTAGCCTCTTCGATTGCAAGGGTCTTTTGATCCCATTCAGGAGTAAGTGAATTGAGGATTTTTCTAACTTGATCCTCTTCAAAAAACTTTTACCAAGTGCAATAAGTGAGTGTACTATATCTTGGAATCTACTATACATATCAGATATGTACTCGTTTGGACTCATTTTGAATAATTCAAACTGGTTTGTTAACATGGAAATTTTGGTCTGTTTGACCATACTTGTCTCTTCATGTGTAACTTGCAAAGTTCTCCAAATTTCAAATGCAGACTCACATATATATACTCTATTAAATTCATTTCTATCCAGTGAACAAAATAATGTATTCATAGCCTTAGAGTTACTTTGTGAAACTGCTTTTTGGCCAGCAATCCTGTCACGACCCGACTTTCTATGCCCAGAAAGTCGTATTGTGAATTAAGAAAGAAAGGGATAGAAGAAGAAAAGAAAGAAAAGAAGAAAGAACAACAACATCAGAAACTCACAGCGGAACGAATGAAATATAATATATCATATAAAATATTACATAGTATCATATACATCAGAGTTACACAACTTATACAACACATATTAGACAGTTATAAACATCTGTCTAATTCATACAACTCAAGTATCACAGATACAGACACAACATATACACAGCGGAATCATCATATATCTACACGGTGAAGCCTCCTGCTCCAAATCTCCTCCAGAATTCGTCAAAGCTAACCTGAATCCCTCGACTACTCAATACAATATTGAGTACCCAAGAGTTTAATAAAACAGAAAATAAACACTTGGGTCAGACATGGGTCTGGTGTGAGTAAACGGTTTAAATTGCTTAACTTTGAAAACCTTTGAAAACAAAAGTATCACGTAAGACTCCCCACACATAAACATGGGTAAGTTTTTACCTTACGCGAACTAAAACATTTGATAGGAAATCCAGTTATATTATAATAAGGTCTAGGGTTTCCAAGTAAAATACAGAAATAGCTGAAATGCTTACATCTCACATTTCAACATAGTTGGGCACAACTAATACGTACGGCACTTATTGGAGTTTGGATTCCATACAATGGCAGGGCTACTGGGGTACCGCCCGTCACAGTACGTGGCCTAGATCACCGTACCGAGGATCACTCCCAATCCCCTGCAACACAAGGTCGGAATATCCCTTACTGGATAATTCCCGCACAAGATACCTCACGGTTGGGATCAGCAACCGCACCACTAAGTCGAAAATAGAAAGGGACATCTAGACAGAGGTAACCTTGTCCTACTTGGGTGCTACCCACTAACCTTGCTGCGCCTCCCCTGTTTTAGCCATTCCCGGTTTGTGAGGCTTGAGGTCACGATTACCTTAGAAAAGAACACATCACTTAGAATGCTCATCGTCCACCTGACGATGTGCTGAAAGCATTCAATCCATACAAGTTCGTTCCGGGTTCGAACGAAACCGAAGGCATTATCTCGTTACACTCGTTTTGGAATCACCCTCAGAGTTAACGACAATAACCCTTGCACTCTGAATCTTCATCTTCACTTGATTCACGACCTATCGTTAATTTGGATCGATGTGGTATTCGGGTCTCCAGACCTGGAATACCGGTATACGGAAACCCGATCCCGGTCTCATCGAAATCCAAAACGTATCTTTTAAGGCCAAGTTGTTTAAAGGTTTAAACATTTAAACTTATATACATAATGATATAAAAACAGATAAATGAATCACATTATCACAATAGATAATTCATATCAACATTCATTTCACAAAGCAGCCTATCACATATATCAGAGATATCCAAATCATCCAATATCAACCAATCACCCAATATCAATCATCCAATATTAACCAATCATTCAAAAGCAGAATTGATTAATTCCAAATCAATTTAATTAACCTTTAATTAAATTAATTACTATCACTTGGATTATCATAATCCTGCTTACTATCATTAATTAATTACAAATTAATTAATTAAACATCTTAATGATCTTCCTTAATTAATCTCCTTTGATTAATTATACTTTAATTACCTTTTAGTAATTATCCTTAATCATATTCAGTAATTAACTTTTAATTACTATCATTAATTACAATAATTAATGAACCTTTATCAATTAATTAACTAAAATTAATTATATTAATCCTTAATTAATTACAATTAATTAATCAAACTAAAATTAATTACTTTTATTAATCAACCTTGATTAATTCATTAATCTTTATTAATTAATTAACCTTTTAATTAATTAAATAATTAATTTTTAATCAACCACTTCATTTATTAATTAGTCTTAATTAATCATAAACAGTAATTAACAATTTGTAATTACTTATCTTAATTAATTATATTAACCTTGATTAATTAATCTAATTAATTAATCTTTAATTACTTCATTAAGTAATTATTAATCAATTTAAATTAACAAATAATCCTTAATTAATTACTTTATTAATTAATTACTCTTAGTAATTAATCTTAAATTAAACGCATTTAATTAATCACATTTATTAATTAACTAAACTAAAATTAAGTAATTAATTCTTAATTACTTACATAAGTAATTATCTTCTAATTACTTCCATTAAAAATCTTGTTTACTTTCTTAATTAATTTCTTAACCAATAATTAATTCCATCATTAATAATTCTTAATACTTTAATTAATTAATTACTTCATAATTAATTAACTTTAAAATAATTATATTAATTAATTCCTTAATTGATAACATTAAGTGATTACCCATTAATTACTTCAGCTAATTACTTCCATGAGTAATTTACTCCTCCTAATTACTTTAAGTAATTATCCATTAATTACTTTATTAAGGAATTTACTCATTTAATCATAAATTGATTTTCTTAAATTAATTAGGCTAATTAATTAATCTAAAATTAATTACATTAATTAATTAACTAATTAATCATCTCTAATTAATTCATTAATTATTCACTAATTACTTTATTAAAAGTAAATTAAAAATCAATTTTGAAATAAAATTTACTTTAACAAAACAATTCAAACATTTAATTTTATATACTTAAATTTTTGAAAATCATTTCCAAACATGTTTAATCCAATCAAACCATTATTTATCTTAAAACTTGTTTTTAATACTTAAAAACTTGTTCATACTTTATATTTTAAAACCAAGATATAGTTTGCTTTGAAAATCTCAAATGTGGTTACTTAAATTTAAAACACCCGAGTCTAAACAAAAGTAAACCCGAGTAAACCCACTAAAACCCCCTAGTCTACCCCGAGTTCTCTCGAATACCTACCCACTTCGAGTCGAAACGCGAATATCACGAGACTTCCTCCGAGTGTCACTCTTCTTCCCCAAGTTCACGAACTCCAGCCATTCAAACGTGCACACGTGCACGTGGTGCACTTGCACCAGCGTTTCCGACCACAGATGATCGTCGTGATGCTCCTCTCTGACTCCACGAACCCACGCGATCACTACTCCCCACCCAGATCGATGCAAATGACAGACAATTTAAAACGAGCTTCCTTGCTCAAAGACTGGAACGAACATACTCGACAGATCATCTCGCCGTTGATGATCAAAGCCTTGAGAAGCTCCGCCGCCTTCATCATAGCTCCGTCTCGACTTCCTACATCTCCAGCAATTCATGCGATCAACTCCGATCAACCATGGCCATCACGAGAACCTCTTAAACATCATCGTTTCACACTGCCTCTGTAACCCTAGTTCAATCGAATACGAACAATTCACTCATTTGAAAATTTCAATTGTATTTTTCCCCTAATCCATAACATTCAAGCAAGCTTCAATCAAAAATCTAGCTTCAATCATCACCTGAATCTTCGGCAATTCACCAAAGTTCCCAATTTGAACAAAACCCAAATTCACAAGAATTTCTCAACTAAAATTTACAATATGCATATCAAAATTCACGATTTCCTATCGTGATTACATGCATGCAATCCAAATTGGAAATTAAAGTAGTTGATTTTCAACAAAAACTTAGTTTTCACTGTTGTTTTAAAGATTTCAATATAAATATTTATTTTAAACATCTGGAATGATTTTAGTAGTGGAGTTACATGATCTCAATCATTTATTGTTTGCAAATTTCAGATTAACAATGAATAAAGAATGAGATATTGAATTTAAAGAAGGAAAAACCAAAAACTGTTAACAACAGAACCTATTTTCTTGTTACAGGCATTCATAAACCAAACATGCATTCATATCAAGGCATTTTCTATAAACATTTATATCATTTCATCACAAGCAACCGAGTTTCAAACTATTTTTAAAATAAATATCTACTCACAGGTTATAAACAGAGAACAGGCAATTCATATACATATATCTATATACATGCACTTACACATATAAACACATGCAATTTTATAAAGATTCATCATAGTCATTAAGGCCAAGTCACAGATTTAAAAAAAACTGTTTTTTAAAGAAATATTTACTCACCTTATAATTAAAGAAGCAGAGAACAAACAGAGCAGTTTTCCAGGCTTCTGAAATTTGATCTGGAAAATGTTGAATTTGAAATCCTACTGCATGCTTGTAAATATTTGAGTCTTTAACTTGATTGTTGAGACTGAAGTCTTTGCATTTGAATTACAGTTGAACTTCATTTGCATTGAGAATTGTTACAGGCTGTTGAAATTTGATTTACTTCTTTTGATTTTTGGGTTTTCAGTTTTAAGTTTATAAGAAGAAGAAAGAAAGACTGGGAAAAATGTTTTGAACGATTCTGAACTAAAATCAAAATGACCAGGTTTCTTTAACATATGTTATTTAAGATAATTTAATTTTTCTCTAAATTTTCAAATAAATTAAATGAAAGCCACTTGTTAACTTTATAAGCTAGACAATTGCCCATGCTTGTTTTATATGTTTACAAGTGTTAAAATCCTTGCAAAATTATGTCTAAACCCTTATTAATAAAAGTAATTATGTTTTATTAAAACCTTATTTACAAAAGTATTTATGTTACATTAATTATGTAAATATACTCTTATATAAATTCATGTTTTATTTATTTATTTACAAACTATTTAGTTTAAGTATCTATATTTTATTATTTATGAAATGTGAATTTAATTTACTTATGTTATATTATTTATTTTTACAAACCTTCTAAATCCAAAAGATATTTAAAAAGAAAGTTTATTCTAAACCATATATATTTTTTTAACCATTTTAGTTTAATACTTATTAAAAGAAAACAAGATAAAAATTAAAACCTTTATTAAATTTTAAACACTTTAAAGAATACAAAATAAAACTTTATTTAAACTATCATTTTTAAAATAAACAATTATCTTATATTTTGAAAACAATTGAATTAATCTAAACTAACCTTTGAAAAATATTAATTTTAAAACAAAGCTTTAAATCACAATTCATACATATATAAATTATCAATAGATTAAATTAAATTCAAAACAATCCAAATTATAACATATACATACATATATATTACAATTTGAAAATTCATCTTTTATTTAAACAAAAGATTCTCTATTCACAATATATATATCAATATATACATTATAAATAGAATCTATTTTTATTAGCTTTGAAAGATAAATTTTATCCATTTTAAATTATTAGAAAAGATCTAATATTATCAAATTAAATATTTATTAGCCTATAAAGGATTAAATTACCAAATTAAATTAAAATTAGAAAGAAAATTATCAATCCAATTAAATTATCAATACCGATTATTAAATTTAAATTGTCCAAAAACCCGGGATATCACATTCCTCCCCCCTTAAAATAATTTCGTCCTCGAAATTAAAAGCAAAGTTAATTTAATAATCCAGCCAAGATTTTAAAACAGCAAAGCATACGTATCATCCAATTCCTAACAACCAAAGCAACCAATCAAACAATCAAACAAACCTAACTAACTATCCTAATACAAATCAGGATAGATCTTACTAACACTATCTAGAGTTTCCCCGGATATAAATCACCGGAAGACCCGCTCTACAGAATCTAAACAAACTACACCCCATAATCCAGAGCTTTCCTTATCTCTAGATCCACTAATCTGAACAGAATATCATATCACACCCAAGTCCATCTCAAACTTCCAAATCAATCTGAACTGCAGATCCTATAACCAGCGATGAATCATACACGTACTCCCTCAGAGATACATGAAATACAATGAATTCCAGCTATCCAAACTGGCCATTCAATCCTGTAGATCAAAGAACTACTTCTCTCGAGAACACAGGAAAATCCAAAATACTTCAGTGCTAACTTCCAGACTTACCAAATCTTATAGCTCTTTAATTGGAGAAAAACTTAAACAATTTCCAATCTCCCACTCCGAATTCCAAACTCCTTGTCTCATATCTGCATAACTCACTAGACGATTCCTGGGCTACCTCATCTCTTCCTGATTAGCTTAACCTTCGCTGATGCTTCTTGAAACAATTCTGGACCAAGAACAAAATGATCTCTAGATCCTATCAACAAGATGATCCTTCCAAAATTTGCTGAAATCCAAACTTGAAAAATAGATATGACCAATCCATTTTAAAAATTTCTGAGCTGCTACACCAACTCTTCTTTCTAGGAACCATCCTACTACCAGAATAACCACCGGTATCGCTTCTGGAATCAAGTCGATACAGAACTCAAACTCTAGATGCAGACAAACTTCTACTTCCTCGAAGACATCCAGAAAAATCTCTGACTACTTCAGTAGCTCCTACTTCCACATGAGAAACCTCCATCTCACACAAAAGATTACCCAAGATAAATTCCCAAACTAATCGCAAATCACTTTTGCGATCCTACCTAGTTCGAATTCCAAAGAAACTATTCTCTTTTTACCAGTTAAAACAGCCTTAAACTTTTTCATACAAGGTTAACCCTTCAAGAAAGCCTTCACCATCTTCCCGGACTATTGATAGAAAAACCACAAAGATTCTTGAACCATCGGAGAAACGAGCCACACTGCTGCTTCCAAATTCTATCTCTAGAACACTGCTAAGCCAAAGACCTCCTCGTCAGCACACCGAACACTTCGAGTTGCACTGCTAACACAGCTAACCAAAAACTTCTGATCCAAAGGCTTCTCAAACTAAGACCATCAATAAACCTCACAACGAATCTCCGAGATGGCGACATCCAAAAGAAACTCGGGCTCCAAACCAATCGCCAATAACTTACTCTTCTTAAGGGAATAATGAGACCATGTCCGAAGAACAACTAATCGACCTTAGTCCCATACTTCCAAACAGATAAAACTCTCTTACTCGATATCAAAGAATTCCTATACAACCGAGTCTTTCCTATGGTAGACATCAACTGTTCCTCCAATACCTTCTTAATCTTGCTCCAAAAAGAACACCTCCTTCGGGAACATCCATAGATACCGTGTCTTATCACACAGCTACTCCTTCCTGAAGTCGCCAAGCTACCATCACTTACTTCTGCACAACTGATAGATTCAACTCTAGAAAATCTGCTCACCCGAGCTCAACCAATCTTACATTCCAATAATGGACTTCGAATCTTGAAAAGGATTTTCTTCAGAGATCCGAGACATCCTTACTCCATACTGCCAATTTACTCGAGACGATATTGGGTTTACAGTCTCGATATATACTTCCAACCTCAAACATTCAAACTCCAACTATTGGTAATTGTGTTACACACACTACCACCTTATCTACCTTTATAACTTATATTGGAAAACCCGAACAGGTAACCCAATAAATAGGTAGAAATACATAAATATATATATTTAAAATGATATATTTTTTTATATAGAAATTATTTCTGGGTAAAATTATTTCATCTACCTCTTTAAAACAATATTGTGTCCGTTGGCCTGGTTCAAGTGTTTAGAGATCCCTATCAATAACGTTAGCTACTCGTATTGACCAGAATCCATATACCACTCAACCGATCAATTAACACAATATAAAACCATTTTTATATAACTAACAAATACGCGCTCTCAAGATAGACACCACTTCAGAGCCTAGGTATTCACTCAACCTACTGCTCTGATACCAACTGTCACGACCCGACTTTCTATGCCCAGAAAGTCGTATTGTGAATTAAGAAAGAAAGGGATAGAAGAAGAAAAGAAAGAAAAGAAGAAAGAACAACAACATCAGAAACTCACAGCGGAACGAATGAAATATAATATATCATATAAAATATTACATAGTATCATATACATCAGAGTTACACAACTTATACAACACATATTAGACAGTTATAAACATCTGTCTAATTCATACAACTCAAGTATCACAGATACAGACACAACATATACACAGCAGAATCATCATATATCTACACGGTGAAGCCTCCTGCTCCAAATCTCCTCCAGAATTCGTCAAAGCTAACCTGAATCCCTCGACTACTCAATACAATATTGAGTACCCAAGAGTTTAATAAAACAGAAAATAAACACTTGGGTCAGACATGGGTCTGGTGTGAGTAAACGGTTTAAATTGCTTAACTTTGAAAACCTTTGAAAACAAAAGTATCACGTAAGACTCCCCACACATAAACATGGGTAAGTTTTTACCTTACGCTAACTAAAACATTTGATAGGAAATCCAGTTATATTATAATAAGGTCTAGGGTTTCCAAGTAAAATACAGAAATAGCTGAAATGCTTACATCTCACATTTCAACATAGTTGGGCACAACTAATACGTACGGCACTTATTGGAGTTTGGATTCCATACAATGGCAGGGCTACTGGGGTACCGCCCGTCACAGTACGTGGCCTAGATCACCGTACCGAGGATCACTCCCAATCCCCTGCAACACAAGGTCGGAATATCCCTTACTGGATAATTCCCGCACAAGATACCTCACGGTTGGGATCAGCAACCGCACCACTAAGTCGAAAATAGAAAGGGACATCTAGACAGAGGTAACCTTGTCCTACTTGGGTGCTACCCACTAACCTTGCTGCGCCTCCCCTGTTTTAGCCATTCCCGGTTTGTGAGGCTTGAGGTCACGATTACCTTAGAAAAGAACACATCACTTAGAATGCTCATCGTCCACCTGACGATGTGCTGAAAGCATTCAATCCATACAAGTTCGTTCCGGGTTCGAACGAAACCGAAGGCATTATCTCGTTACACTCGTTTTGGAATCACCCTCAGAGTTAACGACAATAACCCTTGCACTCTGAATCTTCATCTTCACTTGATTCACGACCTATCGTTAATTTGGATCGATGTGGTATTCGGGTCTCCAGACCTGGAATACCGGTATACGGAAACCCGATCCCGGTCTCATCGAAATCCAAAACGTATCTTTTAAGGCCAAGTTGTTTAAAGGTTTAAACATTTAAACTTATATACATAATGATATAAAAACAGATAAATGAATCACATTATCACAATAGATAATTCATATCAACATTCATTTCACAAAGCAGCCTATCACATATATCAGAGATATCCAAATCATCCAATATCAACCAATCACCCAATATCAATCATCCAATATTAACCAATCATTCAAAAGCAGAATTGATTAATTCCAAATCAATTTAATTAACCTTTAATTAAATTAATTACTATCACTTGGATTATCATAATCCTGCTTACTATCATTAATTAATTACAAATTAATTAATTAAACATCTTAATGATCTTCCTTAATTAATCTCCTTTGATTAATTATACTTTAATTACCTTTTAGTAATTATCCTTAATCATATTCAGTAATTAACTTTTAATTACTATCATTAATTACAATAATTAATGAACCTTTATCAATTAATTAACTAAAATTAATTATATTAATCCTTAATTAATTACAATTAATTAATCAAACTAAAATTAATTACTTTTATTAATCAACCTTGATTAATTCATTAATCTTTATTAATTAATTAACCTTTTAATTAATTAACCTTTTAATTAATTAAATAATTAATTTTTAATCAACCACTTCATTTATTAATTAGTCTTAATTAATCATAAACAGTAATTAACAATTTGTAATTACTTATCTTAATTAATTATATTAACCTTGATTAATTAATCTAATTAATTAATCTTTAATTACTTCATTAAGTAATTATTAATCAATTTAAATTAACAAATAATCCTTAATTAATTACTTTATTAATTAATTACTCTTAGTAATTAATCTTAAATTAAACGCATTTAATTAATCACATTTATTAATTAACTAAACTAAAATTAAGTAATTAATTCTTAATTACTTACATAAGTAATTATCTTCTAATTACTTCCATTAAAAATCTTGTTTACTTTCTTAATTAATTTCTTAACCAATAATTAATTCCATCATTAATAATTCTTAATACTTTAATTAATTAATTACTTCATAATTAATTAACTTTAAAATAATTATATTAATTAATTCCTTAATTGATAACATTAAGTGATTACCCATTAATTACTTCAGCTAATTACTTCCATGAGTAATTTACTCCTCCTAATTATTTAAGTAATTATCCATTAATTACTTTATTAAGGAATTTACTCATTTAATCATAAATTGATTTTCTTAAATTAATTAGGCTAATTAATTAATCTAAAATTAATTACATTAATTAATTAACTAATTAATCATCTCTAATTAATTCATTAATTATTCACTAATTACTTTATTAAAAGTAAATTAAAAATCAATTTTGAAATAAAATTTACTTTAACAAAACAATTCAAACATTTAATTTTTATATACTTAAATTTTTGAAAATCATTTCCAAATATGTTTAATCCAATCAAACCATTATTTATCTTAAAACTTGTTTTTAATACTTAAAAACTTGTTCATACTTTATATTTTAAAACCAAGATATAGTTTGCTTTGAAAATCTCAAATGTGGTTACTTAAATTTAAAACACCCGAGTCTAAACAAAAGTAAACCCGAGTAAACCCACTAAAACCCCCTAGTCTACCCCGAGTTCTCTCGAATACCTACCCACTTCGAGTCGAAACGTGAATATCACGAGACTTCCTCCGAGTGTCACTCTTCTTCCCCAAATTCACGAACTCCAGCCATTCAAACGTGCACACGTGCACGTGGTGCACTTGCACCAGCGTTTCCGACCACAGATGATCGTCGCGATGCTCCTCTCTGACTCCACGAACCCACGCGATCACTACTCCCCACCCAGATCGATGCAAATGACAGACAATTTAAAACGAGCTTCCTTGCTCAAAGACTGGAACGAACATACTCGACAGATCATCTCGCCGTTGATGATCAAAGCCTCGAGAAGCTCCGCCGCCTTCATCATAGCTCCGTCTCGACTTCCTACATCTCCAGCAATTCATGCGATCAACTCCGATCAACCATGGCCATCACGAGAACCTCTTAAACATCATCGTTTCACACTGCCTCTGTAACCCTAGTTCAATCGAATACGAACAATTCACTCATTTGAAAATTTCAATTGTATTTTTCCCCTAATCCATAACATTCAAGCAAGCTTCAATCAAAAATCTAGCTTCAATCATCACCTGAATCTTCGGCAATTCACCAAAGTTTCCAATTTTAACAAAACCCAAATTCACAAGAATTTCTCAACTAAAATTTACAATATGCATATCAAAATTCACGATTTCCTATCATGATTACATGCATGCAATCCAAATTGGAAATTAAAGTAGTTGATTTTTAACAAAAACTTAGTTTTCACTGTTGTTTTAAAGATTTCAATATAAATATTTATTTTAAACATCTGGAATGATTTTAGTAGTGGAGTTACATGATCTCAATCATTTATTGTTTGCAAATTTCAGATTAACAATGAATAAAGAATGAGATATTGAATTTAAAGAAGGAAAAACCAAAAACTGTTAACAACAGAACCTATTTTCTTGTTACAGGCATTCATAAACCAAACATGCATTCATATCAAGGCATTTTCTACAAACATTTATATCATTTCATCACAAGCAACCGAGTTTTAAACTGTTTTTAAAATAAATATCTACTCACAGGTTATAAACAGAGAACAGGCAATTCATATACATATATCTATATACATGCACTTACACATATAAACACATGCAATTTTATAAAGATTCATCATAGTCATTAAGGCCAAGTCACAGATTTAAAAAAAACTGTTTTTTAAAGAAATATTTACTCACCTTATAATTAAAGAAGCAGAGAACAAACAGAGCAGTTTTCCAGGCTTCTGAAATTTGATCTGGAAAATGTTGAATTTGAAATCCTACTGCATGCTTGTAAATATTTGAGTCTTTAACTTGATTGTTGAGACTGAAGTCTTTGCATTTGAATTACAGTTGAACTTCATTTGCATTGAGAATTGTTACAGGCTGTTGAAATTTGATTTACTTCTTTTGATTTTTGGGTTTTCAGTTTTAAGTTTATAAGAAGAAGAAAGAAAGACTGGGAAAAATGTTTTGAACGATTCTGAACTGAAATCAAAATGACCAGGTTTCTTTAACATATGTTATTTAAGATAATTTAATTTTTCTCTAAATTTTCAAATAAATTAAATGAAAGCCACTTGTTAACTTTATAAGCTAGACAATTGCCCATGCTTGTTTTATATGTTTACAAGTGTTAAAATCCTTGCAAAATTATGTCTAAACCCTTATTAATAAAAGTAATTATGTTTTATTAAAACCTTATTTACAAAAGTATTTATGTTACATTAATTATGTAAATATAGTCTTATATAAATTCATGTTTTATTTATTTATTTACAAACTATTTAGTTTAAGTATCTATATTTTATTATTTATGAAATGTGAATTTAATTTACTTATGTTATATTATTTTTTTTACAAACCTTCTAAATCCAAAAGATATTTAAAAAGAAAGTTTATTCTAAACCATATATATATTTTTAACCATTTTAGTTTAATACTTATTAAAAGAAAACAAGATAAAAATTAAAACCTTTATTAAATTTTAAACACTTTAAAGAATACAAAATAAAACTTTATTTAAACTATCATTTTTAAAATAAACAATTATCTTATATTTTGAAAACAATTGAATTAATCTAAACTAACCTTTGAAAAATATTAATTTTAAAACAAAGCTTTAAATCACAATTCATACATATATAAATTATCAATAGATTAAATTAAATTCAAAACAATCCAAATTATAACATATACATACATATATATTACAATTTGAAAATTCATCTTTTATTTAAACAAAAGATTCTCTATTCACAATATATATATATCAATATATACATTATAAATAGAATCTATTTTTATTAGCTTTGAAAGATAAATTTTATCCATTTTAAATTATTAGAAAAGATCTAATATTATCAAATTAAATATTTATTAGCCTATAAAGGATTAAATTACCAAATTAAATTAAAATTAGAAAGAAAATTATCAATCCAATTAAATTATCAATACCGATTATTAAATTTAGATTGTCCAAAAACCCGGGATATCACAAATCCACTGTGCAAAGTTTGACTCGGGTTCAGTGTACTCAGTTTATGTGATATTCCAAGTGTCTAAACCAATTGTCTGTAAATAAATTTTCATTCTACATGACCAATATATGTAATTACTGCTATTAAAAAGTGGAGGTTTGGCAGTGGATTATCCTTCGACAAATAAGTTACTAACAAGTATATTAATAGTGTTACTAACAGTACTATTACCAATGTTGGTAGCCATTTAAACTTTTTCAAAAATTATATGATGAATACTTTGAAAACCAATGCTCCGATACCAAATGTGAGTCAGCAGAATAGGGATCTTAAGGATAAATTAACACTAGAGGGGAGATGACTAGTGTTTAATGGATTATATGAATATTTTTCAAATTCTTTAAGATTCTACTTGGAATGATGTAATTAACAATCATAGAAACAATCACAGAATCAAAGTGCAAATAAAAGTAAATGTAGTAAAAGTAAAAAGGAAAGAACACACTAGGATTTTATACTGGTTCGGAATTACCTTACATCTAGTCCCGCACAATTCCTTGTACCGATTTCTTTTCAACTAGTAAATGCAAGTACAATCTCGACCTTTGGGTAGAGTCACTTTATTTTTGGGTTGTAGAATATGCTAGTATATGATTTTTGTTTGATGATAATAAATAAATATATATATATATATATATTCGTTTAAATGCATTTGATATTGTACTATTTTATTTTTCGCATAATTAAATCAATATTTGTTGGATAAAATAATAACACATAATTCAAACTCAAAAAAATAGTTGATTCAAACAAATATTTTATTAAAAATTCAAATATTACAAATTTGAGCTATCACTACATATAAACATTTTCAGTTACATTATAATTTTGACCTCACTACATATTCACTCATCACTCGTATTTTTTATCTTCAACTTTGTTACAGCTTGAATCCAGGATTTGAATTATCTGCAAAATAAACATTGACATAGTAAAATTGAAAAATAAAATATTTTCCAGTGCAAATTAAAGTGTGTGTTTAAAAATTTCATTTGCCTCAGTTATTTAGGTTGTTCGTCATCATTTTCGTTTGAATTCATCATACACGAACAACTTGTGACATGCACAATGTATCACTGTACATGCCACAATGTCGTGCACACCGATATACACTTGATAAAATTGCAGGGACAGGTGAGCACAAGGCCAAACCCGAGCCGAGGCTGGATTCAAATCAGGTGCAATACAAAAACATCACAAAAAATTGTCAAGTACCAGTTCTCATGCAACAAGAATCCAAAACCAATAGAAAACAAGCCTCGATCAAAAATTCAATGTGTACACATGAGGACAGACTCGACGGTGAAGTCATGAAGCAATACGAAATGAAAACTACTCAACCATTCAAACTCAAGACAAGTGCACAAATCAAAGGCACAAACATGACTCAAAGCATTGCAAGGAACCAAACTTCGAACCAGACCAGTCAACATGAATACACAATACAACAGAGGAAAGCAATTCAACATGAATGAACCCAGACTGGTCAGAACACACATATATCAGCTCAACTTGACCAGACACAAGTCCAGACTCAATGAACACATGATAACAAAGTCAACCTGAAAGCATTTCAAAAGAAAGCAGTCGAAGCAAACAATATAAACCAGACAACAATACTAAAAACAATCTCGACCAAATCATCATAACCCACAAAACCAAACAAGTTCAAGGAAAATGTATTAACAGGTGGAACTAGAGACCAGCATGGGTATGTACAGAGAATTCAACTCAAAGCAAAGAGACCAGATTAGTTCAACATGATCCAGACCAGCATACATGTGTATACATGTACAAATATGCAGTAACATTCACTACACATATATATACATGCATATGTATGCATGTATATACATGAATATGTGCATGTTTTTCAAAATCAATAAACTACAGTTCAAGTCTACAACATTCAACATACAACATGACAAAGTGGTGAACCAGCAATGAACCAGACCAGATCAATGACAACATACAACATGGATTCACAAAAATCTTCAGACGGCATGAATAAGACTCCAAATGTACATGAACACAATGCAACATCAAAACATCCACATATGCAACCAGACTCAATGCATTCAGGCACAAGAATAAAATAAACACAAATGTCAATGGCCCTAGGGCAGTGCACATGAAACAAGACCAGACTTCAAAATCAAGTTCAGTTACAACTTGAACTTGAACATATAAAAAATGCCCAAGAAAATGTAGACAACAAAACATACTCATGAAACCACAACTACACCAGACTTCAACATGAAGTGGACTCATAGGCAGATAAAGTGCATTGAGTTCAAGCATATCAATGAGAGTAAATAAAAGAAATCTCATACCAATATTATTCAATTCGAACTCGACAAATTGAAGCAGCCGAGTGAATTCAAAGCAAGGCGATCGATCGACAAAGCAGTCAACGTGAAACAACCCTTCAATCGATCAACTGGAATTGGCGACTTCAATTTCCATAAACCCTAATTCCTTTTTGAAGAAGATCGGCCAAAGTCGTTTTGTGCTAAGAGAAAATATTTCACGAAATAAAAGAAGAGGGGAGTCACCTTTTTGTTAATTACTGATTTGGGCCGGCTATTGATTTATGTTGATTGGGCTTAAATATAGGGTTTTGTTTTAAGTGTTTATGTTCATTTTGTAATTTTCTTTTAAACTTTTGTAAAATTCTAGTCGTGTGACTAGGGACGAACTACGGTGGTGTAGTTCGAGAATTCGCAACTCAGTGGCTGAGTTGTGGTAGGTTATTGAGCATAGAGTTAGGTTAGTCGATAGAAGGTGTTGCAAGTTTACGTGTGTAAGCGTCTGACTACTTAATTTCTAGTAGAAACCTTGGGGGCAACACGTAGGCATGGTTTTGCTGAAGCTAGGTAAATCTGTGTTGTTCTATTTCTGCTTTTATTATTCTGCTATTATCTATGCTGCAACTATTATATTTATTTCCACATTAATTTTTATTATTATTAGTATCACCCTATTCACCCCCTCTAGGGTGAAATCGATCCTACAAGTGGTATTAGAGCTAGGAACAAAAACCAATTTTTGTTTTAAAAACTTGATTTTTCAAAAACAATTTTTTTAAAAAAAAATTGACTTTTTTTTAAATGGCTTCTTTTAATAATGCTTTTGCTAAGGGACAGTCCATAGTTAGACCACCCATGTTCAATGGTGAATATGCTTACTGGAAAAATAGAATGAAAATTTTCTGAAAACCATTGATGCTTGGAATATTGTTGAGATAGGATATAGGACACCAACTATAGTGGTAGATAATCAGGAAATTGAAAAACCAATGGATCAATGGACATATCTTGAAAATAAACTGCAGAATGATAATGCTAAAGCTATGTATTCTATTATATGTTCATTGGATCAAATTGAATTTAATCGTGTCTCACATTGTCTAACTGCGTAGGAAATTTGGCACACACTTGAAGTGACTCATGAAGGAACCTCCCAAGTCGAAGAATCTTGCATGGCCATGCTTAGTAGCGAATACGAGAACTTCACAATGGCCAAGGATGAAAATGTCAAAGAGATGTATGGACGACTTTCTAATCTCGTATACAAATCAAAAGCTCTTGGAAAACCATACACAAAATTAGAAATAGTCCAAAAAATCTTCAGAGTCCTTCCATGAAATTTTGAAGCGAAAGTTACTGCCATTTAAGAATCAAAGGATTTGAAATAAGTTAAAGTTGAAGAACTCATTGAAAATCTCACCACTTATGAGCTAGAAATGAAATTCAAGGAAGAACGTGAAGGAGGTGATACTCGAAAGAAATCAATAGATCTCAAAGGAACAATAGAAAATGATGATGATGATGGAGCAGCTGAATTGGCACTGATAATAAAGAGATTCAAAAAGTGGAACCGCAAATATGGAAATCCAGCTCTAAATCAACAATTGAAAAGCAGAATAGTCAAAGTACTAGACAACTCAGAAGAGTAGGAGATCATATGTCACAAGTGCAATAAACCCAGTCATATCAAACTAAATTGTCCTCAAAATCGACTCAGCCAAGGAAAGAAACCGAAAAGGAGAAGTTTTGCAGCCACTTGGAATAAAAGTGATGATGATAATAGCACTAGCAGTGAGAGTGAAAAAGCAGATCTGTGTCTTCGAGGTGATACAACTAATAGCGATGATGACGAGCCAAGCGAGGTATCAAAACTCACTCACTCAGAATTACTTATATATTTTCACGAAGTAAATGGCTGCTTTGAACGACTTAGGGAGAAGTACACTAAAATTGAATCACAAAGAGATAGTTTGATAAAACTAAATAAATAGCTTGATCAATTGGTTAAAAACTATCGAAACAAAAGCCCTGAGTGTGATAAGTGTCCATCATTTGAAGAAGAAATTAAAAAATAAGAAATTAAAATTAAATCACTTGAAAATGAAATTCTGATTTTGAAAGAAAGTGAAAACACAATGAGAGAAAAATCTATTAAAAAGTGCACTCTGTTATTGAATAAAAATGAATCTCTCAAAACACAAGTCCAAAAATTGTTTACAACTTTAGGAAAATTCTCCAGAGGAGAAAAATCACTAAATATGTAATAGGGAGACAAACAGTCAATATTGTTAGACAAGGACTTGGGTATACTCAATCTGAACGTGTTAGAAGCGAAATTAAAGTCAATTCCAAGTGCACGATTTGTGGAAAAACTGGACACAATCACAACAATTGTTGGTATAGACCCAAACACGTGAAATCCATACCAATTTGGGTTCCTAAAGGCACAAATGTAAAATCCCTTAAAGTCAAACAAATCTGGGTGCCGAAAGGAACAAATATAGATTGTCTTGGGTCTACACAAACATATTTTTCAAAATCGTTTGTCACTAACAATGATGGACCTATAAAAACAAATAGGTCAGAAAAATCTTTCCTCGTGTAGGTGTGGTGGCAGGCTAAGGAACAACAAAAGTGTTAACTGGATTCTGGCTGTTCCAAGCACTCGACGGGTGGCAAATCAAAATTCCTTAGCCTAGTACAAAGGTGGCAGAGTCACAATGGGTAACAACGAAAAATTATCATGAAGGTAAAATAGGTAACGGTACATTTATCTTGGACGATATATTAAATGTGAAAATCTACACCATAATCTGATTTAATTCAGCCAGTTATGTGATAATGAAATAAATGTTGATTTTGATTCAAAAATGTTGACCAATCATCTTTTCATCCTTGAACTATTTCATATAGATTTGCTTGGACTAACTATATTGCAAAGTTAGGTGATAAGAGATGTTGTTTTGTATTGACTGATGATTACTCAAGATACACGTGGATATATTTGTTTATTTTACCGATTCTAGACCTGACATTATGTTCACCCTTTATTTATTTGAACGGTTTCAATCAAATCCTTAAGGAATCAGGTGTAAAAGGATTAGAAGGTATTTGTTGCACACATCACGGTTTGGTCTATGATATCTATCTAATGATAACTTTGAGTCAAAGGGGAATTCAGATGCAGATTACATTGGTAGCCAAGTTGATAGAAAATTACTAGTGGAAAGTGTTTTATGTTGAGACATCCATTAGTTGCATCACATTTTCAAATAAAATATCTGCATAATTTTCATTTTAATTGATTTTCAATTGGTGGACATTTTTTTCATAAAACCCCTTTCAAAAAATAGTTTTTGTTGACTTCATTTCAGATTAGACATTTTAGAAATTTGATTTTATATTTATTTTTGGATTTGATCTTAAATGAATACATTAACTAATCTGACTCCCTACTGATTATCGAGAATATAAATAGTAATTGAAATAGTGATGAGTGTTGATATTAATCATATATTATGACTTGAGACAGTATATTTAGTAAATTTCTTTAAAAATTTAGACAAGATTTATAATAACTTTTGTTAGTGAAAATTCCATGACCATCTCTATTTCTATCATATTTCTAACGACCATAACTCATCAAAATCCAATATAGTATGTCAAAATGTGGTATTTTAAACAGGAAATTATTCGTTTTTATTTTATTTTTATTTTTTAGCAATAAAAACATCCAAAGTGTTCACTCTCATTTAAAAGTCCTCATGGTTATGCATGAGTGAATTACTTGGAACATTTGTTTATGTGTTTTCATGCTCATTTAAAAGTCCTTACGGTTATGCATGTATGGAACACATATCAAAATTGGTTATTAAATAGACGAGTTGATTTGTGACGACCCGGTATTTTGGCAATATTATTTTAATAAGCATCTAATCTAACTAAATAAAATACGAACTCATCTTTTTAAAATGAATAAATCTTTTGGAAATATTCGCCATTTGTTTATATAAATTTGTATTTTGGAAGGGAAAATTTGAATTGGAAATTTAAAATAAATTTGTTAATAATATTTACAATCAAATTTATCTTATATAATTGAATTAAAGTACTCTATCTTATTAACATTTGGTAAATAAATATATATGAATGATAATGTTTGAAATAAAATCAAAGTCTATCAATATAAAATATAAATATAAAATATAAGTAAAACTTATGTATATAATTTAAATGTTGATGGCTAAAAAACAAAATAGAAATGAATATAATTAAAAACAAGTGTATAAACAACTATAACAAATTTAAGTGAAACACAAAGTATAGAATAAAATAAAACAAAGTATAACATAATACTAGACAAAACATGTATATTGAAGTTCAAGCTAGAAGTTAATAAGTCAAATATTTGTATATGAATCAAGCAAGAAGACAAATATTTTTATATACAAACTATCTTCATACCCAAGCTTTGTCTACCTGCAAATGCATTCTCACATACAAATATCAGCCAATATTAATTAGATGTAAACTAATATGGAGACATGCATTTAATTAGCACAACAATTTGTCATTTCAGATTTACTAAGAAATCTTTCAGCCGAAATAAGCAAATATCATTTCCATTCACAGTAACACAAAAATCTTGTCTGGGCATAACAAGTAAGACCTGTACCAGTTATAACCTACTGTCCAAAGCTATTTCTATTTATATATCATCTTATTTTAAGCTTGTTTACCGCTTAGATAACCTGAAAAAAAGATAACATCATCTTTACTTGCAAGCTCAAACAATTCTTTCAGCAAGGCTGAGGAGATTTACAGGGGTTTAAATTTAAACTGCAGTTTTTTCAACAACAATTATCCTCTGTTTCAACAGTAAATTTAGGTGAGTAAACTATCCCAGTTTCTTTCCTCTTTTAACTTGTGAGTAAATCTATCCTTTGAAAAACTAAATTCTACTTTATAATTGAATGCATGCAAGGTTTGATTATAGAAATGTCTTAATTATTACTTGCATGAGTGAGAGGATGTGATACCTGGGTATATAAGTGATATTTATGTGAGTAAACTCTTAAAAATTTAATTAACTAGATGTGCACATGGTTAATCCTTGAAGTATGATGTGACTATGCTGTGCATGTGGTTAAAGATGATATTAATGTATATGTATGTGAGTTAGTGGCTGTGTTTATGACTGGAACATGCAAGTATCCTCTGTTTAAGTCATTACAGGTTTTAGACCTGATTAAAATTTAAATCTCCCACTTAAAAGATTTGTTTTAGGACTTGATCTCTGAATAAATGTTCTGTATGTGGGTAACAATTTTATTTAAACTAATTTAAGTAAATTTAGTTGCCTGAATTGTTTCCTGATATAGTCATGATTATGTAAAAGAATATGATAGAATTTCCTGTATATATGTATGGTTACTGAATATATGCTTGATGTTGAAATTATGTTCTTGCTTGTTCTAGCATTGCAAGTTTAAATCCAGATCAAAATCATGACCTTATATTCAAATCTTTGTTAAGGTTAAGATTCAAACAAAGTATGGTATGTAACATAATTTACAGTTTTAATTTTATTCAATATGGAATATATATATATATATAATAAATAAAATGAAAACTGTAATGTCTTTGGAAAACACAAATGCAACAGAACAAAAATTTTGAAAGTAGGAATTTAATCATCCAGATTATTTGATTACATTAACAAGAACTTGAATTTTAAACTAAAATTTGAATTTTTAGTTTGAATATGATTAAGTATTTCTGTTTAACTAGAAATCCTATTTTGGGGTGATTCTGTCAACCTAGAAGGTCGGGGTGGCCAGGGTTTTCTTTGGTGATGAAGTGATGATCAAATATTCAAGGAAAAATGGTGGGAAGTGAATCAAAGCAGTGTAGCATTGGTGATTTTGAATCTAAGATTTAAGCCCTAGTTTTCTGTTCATCTGAAAATTTGGGTCGACGCTAACTCTAGAAGTGATCGAGTTCTTCCAGACTCGAGTAGGTGGTTGAGAGAGTGTGGAAGTGGTTGTGGCCGGAGATGAAGCTTCCCTGATGATCGGATTTTGGTGTTTGTAGTGAATTTTAGTTTCGACATTGCTTCCTGTTTCGAGCTCGAAGCTCGATTTTGATTTTTGTGTTTCTGCAATCGATTTGATGGTCGGGAATGTGTTGGAGGGTGGTCGCTGACTTGCGTGTGTGGTCGTGAGAGGTGGAAATGGTTGTAGCGGTGGTGTAGGTGCATGGTGATCGTGTTGTGTCAGCCATGGTTTTGGGGAAAGAAGATACTCGAAGTAATTTATTTCTGGGCTCGGGTATTTTGGTTGTCGCATGTTTTTGTTTAAACCTGAGAATACTGTAAGATTTGAATAAATGCAAATGAAATGTCACTCAAGTTTACTCGAGTTTATTTAGTGTTTTACTCGAGTTATTTTAGTGATTTGTTCGAGCTAGATTAGGATTAGACTCGAACAATTTAATTGTTGCTCGGGTTAGAATTGTTAAAGGTTAGAAATCCTGTTATGATTTCTAAATCTAAATTGAATTTTAAAAAGTATAAAGCAAGATTTAAAATTTGTTTTAAATCTAATTTTAAATTATGGATTCATGTTTAATTTGAATGTTAAGCTGGAAATAAATGAAGTTTTTAAATTCAAATTTGTTTAAATAACTTGAAGGGGGTTAAGTGTTTAAAAGAATTTGAATTTAAATTGGAATTTGAAATGTAAAAGAATGTTTTAAACAAAGTTTAAAATTGATTTAAATTTTGTTAAAGACAAATGGAAGTAATTAATGAATTAATTACTTGATGAAATTAATTGGGTTAATGCGATTGGTTTAAATTAATTAATTAAGTTTAATTAATTTTAATCACTGGATGATTTGATAATAATTACTTTATGTAATTGATGAAGTATAATTACTTAGTGAAGTAATTAACGATAATTACTGGATGTAATTAGTGGAAGATGGTTTAATTGTGGAAGTAATTTGGATTAAATTACTTTATAATTAATCAAAGGATTAATTACAGAAATTAATTAAGGAGTAATTAATTTGATAAGTAATTAAGGGTAGTTAATTACTAGGTGATAAATTGTGATGATGTGGTTATCTCTTGTTGATGAATTATGTGACATCCTGTATTTAAAATTGAATTGTATTTCACTTGAATAATTTAAGTTAAGATGATATTGGTTTCGAAGAGACCACTGCCGGGTATTAGAAAATTCTCGAAACCACTTCGATTTCCTATAGATTGATATGTGAAATCAATAAATAGCTGGAATGAAATGATTTAAGTAAATTGGACTATTTAATCTAAGTTGGATACTTAGAATTTTGTGAGTGAAATATATAATGTCTACAACATTTTGTGAATTTGTATATGATACAAGTTACCCGGGTTATATATATAAGTTGTATGATGTGGTCATTCATGTTAGATGGGTTTACTCACGCTGGTTTCCAGCCTGACCCGGGTGTTACTTTGACGTAATGCTCGGGTTAGACCGAGTATTACAAATTTTCAGGTAAGGACGTTCTGGAGCTCAAGAGACGAGCTGGATTGCGGGAACGTATGGAGTGTATTCCGCTGTGATATATTGTAGTTGGTTTGGGACATGTTGATTGTATCTGTCCAGTGTTTGTGTATATGTCGTAACTATGATGTATTTAAATGTAATCAACTGATACAATATTCTTTTGTATACTGTTATTATTTGATATTATATTTTGATCCGCTGCTAATGTAAGGTTCTGTGTATTGTTTTCTGTTTCTTCTTCTTCTATCTCTTTCTTCTTTTCTTAACTATCTGGAATTTTCGAGTTCGGAAATTCCGGGTCGTTACATGATTCTAATCCCATTTAAAAATCCACACAGTTATGCATGGTTAGAAGATACTTGAAATTCATTTTTTTTAAAATTGGGAATACTACTGATCTCATTAAAAAGTCCTAATGGTTATGCATGGTTAGTAAGTATTCAAATTCCTATCATAAATATACCACAAATAGATACAACTATATGGTTTTATATACCGACATCACCCCTATCACTCTAAAGTGGAATATGCGCCTAACAGAGTATTTATGGATTTTGTTTGACTTTTTATTGAAATTTAATATTCATACTCGATTGAATATTTAAGTTGTATTAATGTCTATCACTTTATCTCAATTTTTCTAACACTATTACTCTTTTGTTGATAACAAAAGGGGGAGAGAAAAGTTAAGATTTTGGAAAATAAAGTTTAAATATTTTATTTTTCATTTACAATTTTCTTTTTTGATTTTCATGCATATATGAAGGGGGAGCTTTGGTGTAGGGGGAGCATTCAAATAGGTGGAGCAAATAAGTCATCAATGATCAAATACATTTAATAGAGTCAAAATCTTAATATATGTTTGTTATCATCAAAAGGAGGAGATTGTAGAATATGCTAGTATATGATTTTTGTTTGATGATAATAAATATATATATTCGTTTAAATGTATTTGATATTGTACTATTTTATTTTTCGCATAATTAAATAAATATTTTTTGGATAAAATAATAACACAGAATTCAAACTCAAAAAAATAGTTTATTCAAACAAATATTTTATTACAAATTCAAATAGTACAAATTGAGCTCTCACTACATATATACATTTTCAATTACATTACAATTTTGACCTCACTACATATTCACTCATCACTCGTATTTTTTATCTTCAACTTTGTTACAGCTAGAATCCAGCATCTGAATTATCTGCAAAATAAACATTGACGCAGTAAAATTGAAAAAGGAAATATTTTGTAGTGCAAATTAAAGCGTGAGTTTGAAAATATCATTTGCCTCAGTTATTTGGGTTGTTCGTCATCATTTTTGTTTGAATTCATCATACACGAACAACTTGTGACATGCACATTGTATCACTGTACATGTGACGCCCCACCCCCACCTCTATGCTCACAATAACAAAGAGTATTAAGTGAAATACTGTCTGTTATTACGAAGAATAAGGCTGGATAGGAGCGGCCATCCGTAGTTGGCCTTACACTAGTATTGGTTACCTCGATAGGAGTGGTATATATTTTTAATTTTTCATCTCTTATTTATTTACTCCCATCGACATACCCAATTCTAGTATAACACGAACTACGACGGTTCATAATAGTTTAGGACAATGAATATAAAAATAACACAGATAATATAAATGCGGAACACAGATAAAACAAAAAGTCTCATATATATAATAACTGATGTCAGTTACAATACAGTTGACACAATACATATGATACAACTACAACTGTCGACTCTGGAAGTTATATATACAAGTACATTATCGACTAATATACATGAATACATATCAACCTATACAATGACACGACTACTACAAAATGACAAAGACTACTTCAGAAGATGTGAAAAGTCTTCATAGCTCAAACAGCAACTCAAAGCAGGAAATCTACAACCTGAAATAACTCGGGTCTGACCCGAGTATTAAATTCAAAAGAAAATAATACACGGGTCAGTCTACTTCAAACTCAGTTATTAATGCACAGAAGCAATAATAATCAAATAACGAATAGACGACAGTCACAGAAATCTCGTATATCCGACTCTTTTAATAAAGAAATCGGATAATGGTAAATATGACACTTAACAGTGTTAAACAACAAATCAACAATCCAAATCATCAGCAAGATGAATAAAACGATTATCCATGAAGATAATACGAAAACTCCAGAATTGCCTAGACAGCAATTTACAACAAATTCCAATTATTAAATAGATAATTAAAATATCAAAATGATCAATCCAATCAAATTTCTGTGTGGCTACAGTACATGCACGCATGTACTGCCTCGCCACACAGTACGTGAAATCATCACAACAGTGAATACTAACAGCAATAAAAAATAAAGAGATCAAAGTGAAACCCCAGCCAACAAAACATCATAAACAGCAGATATCTAATTATCAATATGATAATTAGAAAACACAAAATCTAACTTATCTAAAAGATAATTAAATGTCAACAGAATCATCAGATTAAACCAAATCAACATACAACTTCAAAATATCGAATTGAACCAACGAAACAATTCAACAATCGAAATATCAATTAAAACTGTCACTTTTGCTAGGGCTGCAGTACATGCACGCGTGTACTGCCTCGCCACTATAACACAAATTACACAACAGCTCAATGGAAGTTCACAAACGAACACAAGGAAGAACCCAAAGGAGATGTCAGGTTCAACACAAATGCAATGCCAACACAAAGTAAAGCCTCATAATTACAGAACAACGAATGAAGCTAGCAGTGGATAGAGTTGTGGCTACAACCCAAAACCTAACACATAAAGAACAAGTATGCAAGTGAAGACAACAATGGTGCCAGCAGTAGCAAACACATTCAGAGACATCAGAGTGACCAAAGTCACAGCTGTGTTTTATCAAAAAGGCAAGAAGTGATAATATCATGTGTACTAAAGCTAAGACAACACAGCCACAATCACCAAGGCTACAGGTGAACAAACATGTGTACCCAGATAAGTCAAAACAGCAAGGTACAGCAACAAATTCTAGAAATGTCAAAATGGAAATCAAGGTAACAAGTGTCCCAGATTAATGCAAACAATACAGTTCGGTGAACTGAAGTGAAGCCACAAGTGTGAAACTGCACTAGACCAAATGCCAACAAGTAAACAAAACTCAAGTGTGATGTACACATCAGCCGAGAACAATACATGGAGCTACAGACTAACATGTATCATAAACAACTCGAAAACAGTGAACAGTAATGGTGGAACACATACATATATTCATGTATGATCACACAACTCAAAGGCATGGAGCAATACGAAGGAAATTCAGAAATCAAGTGACATGAACCAGATCAGAAAAATCAAAATGACCTGGCAACCCAAAATACCAATGAACAAGTCAAAGTTTTCATAAAGCTAATGTAAACTGCCTCGATTGAGGTCTCATAACATTGAGAATATAATACCAAGCTCACATAAATTCAAGTGCAGGCAATACAAATTCGAACCTACATATATACAAGACTCAAGTCAGTGCACATGATCTGGCAACCAATTATACAAGATCAATGGCAAAGACAAGCAACCTGGTATCGAGTCCAACTACCAACAAAAATAAATGGACCAAGTCAAAGCCAGTTCCAAAATCAAATGAAAATAATATAGCAATGAACTCGACCAGTTCAAAATGAAACACCAGGAATAATTCCCAGAAAAGCAAAGCACACATCTACTACAATAATAAACAGAGCTAGCAAAAACCCGAGTACAAGCAAAGATAACAAAGACCATCAAGTCATTGCAACATGAACAGGTAAGCAGCAAACACTATAGCATGTTCGAAATACAAATCAAAGCCCGAGGTGAATGCACATGTCAACAAGTCAGAGAATATCATTCGCAAAGTCAGATGACTAAAGTCAAATGAAATAATCAAGCCGTGGATTACAAGGAATTCGCAATTTCAAAAATCCAATTTCACCACGGTCGAACAGGTTATAAATTGAAACTGTAGTGGTTACGAAAATCAACACTATACGATCAAATGCCAAATTATACAAAATTGATAAAGATATTGAAATCATCAACAATCGACAAAGTCGAACAACATAAGCACACATATAAGTGCACAGGTGCTACCATTAAGTCAAGTAGCAAGCAAATGACCAAATGTCAAAATATCAAGTTCAAATGCAGACACTTCAAAATCGAGTTTGACATAGTCAAGGCCGAAGCCAAACATTTTCCCAAAATAGTTTTCACAAAAATAAGTGAAACTCTTATCTCAAATAGTTTTTGCAAAATCAAGTTGAAGCAGTGAGCTACTTAACAAAGTCATGGAATCACATTCACGCGACCACGGGACCGAAGTCAGATGGAAGTCGAGCCATGGTGGTCACGAATTAAAACAATGCCGTGAATATCAGAAACAAGAAATTAGCAACTTCGAAACGAAGTTGCCAAGAATTCAAAACCGAGGTCACCATAAAAAGGCAACTTAAATCCACTGTCTCAAGTCAGAAAATATCAACATCGAACAAAAATCAAAACGAGCAGTAAGAATCAGTTATTCAAGCAACACAAGCACAAATTGGAAATAGTCACCAGCATAATTTATCACAAATTCAATCTCGAAGTTGCAATTCACCGAAGACAAATTAACAGTTTCAAGTATCAGTACTGTGGAGCTCAAGGGAAAACAACATCAGGGAAATTAAAACATATCAACAAAATAAACAATACATATACGAAGCAGTTCGACTACGAAAGGCACGAACTTGAGCAAGCCAGAAATCACTAAGCTATGAATTAGATGTGAGTAATGATTACTCACCTTTTTACTCGAAGAGCCCAACACATATCGAAGTCGAAGACATCCCCTTTCTGCCCGCCTCTGCACAGTGTTCGAAGCGAAGGCAACTCGAATCAAGCGGCTGAAGAGACGATCAACTCGCTAAGCAAGGAATCAAGTTGAATCGAGCGTTGGAAGTCGGCGTCTTCGAATTTGCTCGAAACCCTATTTTTGCTTTGAACGACAAGGACGAGGCTGCCATTTAATTTCTCGCTTTGATTTAGGGTTTCGCGAAAAATGAAATGGGGAACGGGTTTGAATCAACAAAAGAGAACGACAGTGGGTATCATCTCTTCATCAAAACAAATGAGCCAATTAAAATAGAAAAGTATATTTATTTAAAGCCTGAATAACTTTTAACCATTTCTCAAAAGGATTTCAACTCGATTAAAATCTGCATTAGCAATTAACAACGATTTAATCGTCATTTTGACGATAATTAATTGTTACAAAATCCCAGGGTTGTTACAGACTCCCCTCCTTATAAAAATTGCGTCCCCGCAATTTTCATAATTAAGGTCGTCAACAAATATTATTCTTCTAACATAAACTGGTTAAGCTAGAAAAATAAAAGTCGAGAATTCAAATGCCAAAGGAATCTTTTAATTCCAATAAAAGAGATTCACAAATTTTCAACAAAATCTAACCATCAATAGATAATCAGAAAGCAACAAAACTGAATAAATGCAATCATCAGCAATATTCAATTACCAATTAGATGATCAGACATACAGAATCACAAAACAGCAATATCTAATTATTGATACGATAATTAGAAAACAACAAAATCTAATTATCAACAAAAATGATTAGAAAGCACAAATCACAATTCGCAAATTTGTAGATATCTAGTTATCCAATAAGTAACTAGAAAACACAAACTCCATAATCAGCAAACTCTAAATATCAACAGAAATAGATAGAAATAGCAATTCAATAAAATCAACATAACCTAGACTCAATTAGAGACTAGAAAATCTCATATCAACAAAGTCAACAAACATCCAATTATCCAAACGATAATTAAATTTCAAATCAACAAATATTCGATTATCAAAAACGGTAATCAAATCTCAAATCAATAAATATTCGATTATCAAAAACGATAATCAAATCTCAAATCAACAAATATTCGATTATCAAAAACGATAATAAAATCTCAAATCAACAAATATTCGATTATCAAAAATGATAATCAAATCTCAAATCAACAAATATTCGATTATCAAAAACGATAATCAAATCTCAAATTAATAAACATTCGATTATCAAAAACGATAATCAAATCTCAAATCAACAAATATTCGATTATCAAAAACGATAATCAAATATCAAATCAACAAATATTCGATTATCAAAAACGATAATCAAATCTCAAATCAACAAACATTCGATTATCAAAACCGATAATCAAATCTCAAATCAACAAATATTCGATTATCAAAAACGATAATCAAACCTCAAATCAACAAATATTCGATTATCAAAAACGATAATCAAATCTCAAATCAACAAATATTCGATTATCAAAAACGATAATCAAATCTCAAATCAACAAATATTCGATTATCAAAAACGATAATCAAATCTCAAATCAACAAATATTCGATTATCAAAAACGATAATCAAATCTCAAATCAACAAATATTCGATTATCAAAATCGATAATCAAATCTCGAATCAACAAATATTCGATTATCAAAAACGATAATCAAATCTCAAATCAACAAATATTCGATTATCTAAAACGATAATCAAATCTCAAATCAACAAATATTCGATTATCAAAAACGATAATCAAATCTCAAATATCTAATTATCACAAGCGATAATCAGAAACAACAAATATTTAATTACTGATACGATAATTAAATCTCATAATATCAGATATCTAATTACCTGCAGATAATTAGATACAACAAATATCTAGAAATCAATTAAGAAGACTAGAAAATCAACATAAAAGCTTGGATCGATCCCATCAGATGGCGAGTTTTTAGTTCGCCGCACGTGCATCAACAAATGGCCAAAGCCTACCAAGTACTCAACATAATTTTGGCGCCCATCAGATTGACCCGAAGGTTCGCAGAGTGACCCGAAGGTCTAGTACTGGTATTTGACCCGAAGGTCCATCAAAGTGGCTCGAAAGCCCAACAAATGACCCGAAGGTCCAACAAATGACCCGAAGGTCCACCAGATGACCCGAAGGTCCAACATAGTGGCTCGAAAGCACACAAAATCATCAGAATCTTCAAAATAGCAGAAGTTTCAATTAACGAGTCCGGAATTAACCGAAATAGCAAACACACATGTCCCATACCACGTGTTTTACTAAATCGTTTGATTTTCTTCATCGTTTCCTTGAAAGTGCAAAATTGTGTATTTTGTAAAAATGCACTTTACATTCTCAAACGGACAAGTCCGGAATTAAGCGAATCAGTAAAAGAAAGGGGTCATAGTCCTCGATTTTGCTGAAACGTTTAAATCGCTTCCTCATTCTTTTGAAAGCGCAAACTGTAAAATTTCTAAAAACAATTTTTTTTTATAAAATAACAATTCACATTCTCAACTGAACAAGTCCGGAGTTAAGCGAATCAGTAAAAGAAAGGGGTCATAGTCCTCGATTTTGCTGAAACGTTTAAGTCGCTTCCTCATTCTTTTGAAAGTGCAAACTGTTAAAAATTTTATAAAGCAATTTTCATTTTAAAACGATTTTCCAATCACATGATTAAGGCAACAACATCAGTAGAAATTTCGAAAAGGAAATTGCATTTCTCAAAACATCGTAAAACGAATCTCAAAACCAGCATGAATTTCAACAAATCAAAACCACTGGTTAAACAACATACTGAAATTAAATTCATTTTCATATTTTGATTTTTAAATCAAAATAATTATCAGCTGTACTCAGCGAAGCAGTCTCACTGTTTCCGCTGCGCACTCTGATGACAGAACACAAATCAATCAAATCATCAAAGCACAATTTCACTTTTATTTTTAAATAAAGATATTTAAAAATTTCATCATAATTTCAAAACTTTAGTTTTGACTCAAAGCACAAATAAAACATCGACCAATAGTTGTAACACATGTTCCATCCAAGTTATGTTTTATATTATGTCCATAAACCCCAAGCTCTGATACCAACTGTGACGCCCCACCTCTATGCTCACAATAACAAAGAGTATTAAGTGAAATACTGTCTGTTATTACGAAGAATAAGGCTGGATAGGAGCGGCCATCCGTAGTTGGCCTTACACTAGTATTGGTTACCTCGATAGGAGTGGTATATATTTTTAATTTTTCATCTCTTATTTATTTACTCCCATCGACATACCCAATTCTAGTATAAAACGAACTACGACGGTTCATAATAGTTTAGGACAATGAATATAAAAATAACACAGATAATATAAATGCGGAACACAGATAAAACAAAAAGTCTCATATATATAATAACTGATGTCAGTTATAATACAGTTGACACAATACATATGATACAACTACAACTGTCGACTCTGGAAGTTATATATACAAGTACATTATCGACTAATATACATGAATACATATCAACCTATACAATGACACGACTACTACAAAATGACAAAGACTACTTCAGAAGATGTGAAAAGTCTTCATAGCTCAAACAGCAACTCAAAGCAGGAAATCTACAACCTGAAATAACTCGGGTCTGACCCGAATATTAAATTCAAAAGAAAATAATACACGGGTCAGTCTAATTCAAACTCAGTTATTAGTGCATAGAAGCAATAATAATCAAATAACGAATAGACGACAGTCACAGAAATCTCGTATATCCGACTCTTTTAATAAAGAAATCGGATAATGGTAAATATAACACTTAACAGTGTTAAACAACAAATCAGCAATCCAAATCATCAACAAGATGAATAAAACGATTATCAATGAAGATAATATGAAAACTCCAGAATTGCCTAGACAGCAATTTACAACAAATTCCAATTATTAAATAGATAATTAAAATCTCAAAATGATCAATCCAATCAAATTTCTGTGTGGCTACAGTACACGCACGCGTGTACTGCCTCGCCACACAGTACGTGAAATCATCACGACAGTGAATACTAACAGCAATCAAAAATGAAGAGATCAAAGTGAAACCCCAGCCAACAAAACAGCATAAACAGCAGATATCTAATTATCAATATGATAATTAGAAAACACAAAATCTAACTTATCTAAAAGATAATTAAATGTCAACAGAATCATTAGATTAAACCAAATCAACATACAACTTCAAAATATCGAATTGAACCAACGAAACAATTCAACAATCGAAATATCAATTAAAACTGTCACTTTTGCTAGGGCTGCAGTACACGCACGCGTGTACTGCCTCGCCACTACAACACAAATTACACAACAACTCAATGGAAGTTCACCAACGAACACAAGGCCGAACCCAAAGGAGAAGTCAGGTTCAACACAAATGCAATGCCAACACAAAGTAAAGCCTCATAATTACTGAACAACGAATCAAGCTAGCAGTGGACAGAGTTGTGGCTTCAACCCAAAACCCAACACATAAAGAACAAGTATGCAAGTGAAGACAACAATGGTGCCAGCAGTTGCAAACACGTTCAGAGACATCAGAGTGACCAAAGTCACAGCTGTGTTTTATCAAAAAGTCAACAAGTGATAATATCATGTGTACTAAAGCTAAGACAACACAGCCACAATCACCAAGGCTACATGTGAACAAACATGTGTACCCAGATAAGTCAAAACAGCAAGGTACAGCAACAAATTCTAGAAATGTCAAAATGGAAATCAAGGTAACAAGTGTCCCAGATTAATGCAAAAAATACAGTTCGGTGAACTGAAGTGAAGCCACAAGTGTGCAACTGCACTAGATCAAATGCCAACAAGTAAACAAAACTCAAGTGTGATGTACACATCAGCCGAGAACAATACATGGAGCTACAGACTAACATGTATCATAAACAACTCGAAAACAGTGAACAGTAATGGTGCAACACATACATATATTCATGTATGATCACACAACTCAAAGGCATGGAGCAATACGAGGGAAATTCAGAAATCAAGTGGCATGAACCAGATCAGAAAAATCAAAATGACCTGGCAACCCAAAATACCAACGAACAACTCGAAGTTTTCAAAAAGCTAATGTAAACTGCCTCGATTGAGGTCTCATAACATTGAGAATATAATACCAAGCTCACATAAATTCAAGTGCAGGCAATACAAATTCGAACCTACATATATACAAGACTCAAGCCAGTGCACATGATCTGACAACCAATTATACAAGATCAATGGCAAAGACAAGCAACCTGGTATCGAGTCCAACTACCAACAAAAATAAATGGACCAAGTCAAAGCCAGTTCCAAAATCAAGTGAAAATAATATAGCAACGAACTCGACCATTTCAAAATGAAACACCAGGAATATTTCCCAGAAAAGCAAAGCACACATCTACTACAATAATAAACAGAGCTAGCAAAGACCAGAGTACAAGCAAAGATAACAAAGACCATCAAGTCATTGCAACATGAACAGGTAAGCAGCAAACACTATAGCATGTTCGAAATGCAAATCAAAGCCCGATGTGAACGCACATGTCAACAAGTCAGAGAATAGCATTCGCAAAGTCAGATGACTAAAGTCAAATGAAATAATCAAGCCGTGGATTACAAGGAATCCGCAATTTCAAAAATCCAATTTCACCACGGTCGAACAGGTTATAAATTGAAACTGTAGTGGTTACGAAAATCAACACTATACGATCAAATGCCAAATTATACAAAATTGATAAAGATATTGAAATCATCAACAATCGACAAAGTCGAACAACATAAGCACACATATAAGTGCACAGGTGCTACCATTAAAGTCAAGTAGCAAGCAAATGACCAAATCTCAAAATATCAAGTTCAAATGCAGACACTTCAAAATCGAGTTTGACATAGTCAAGGCCGAAGCCAAACATTTTCCCAAAATAGTTTTCACAAAAATAAGTGAAACTCTTATCTCAAATAGTTTTTGCAAAATCAAGTTGAAGCAGTAAGCTACTTAACAAAGTCATGGAATCACATTCATGCAACCACGGGACCGAAGTCAGATGGAAGTCGAGCCATGGTGGTCACGAATTAAAACAATGCCGTGAATATCAGAAACAAGAAATCAGCAACATCGAAACGAAGTTGCCAAGAATTCAAAACCGAGGTCACCATAAAAAGGCAACTTAAATCCACTGTCTCAAGTCAGAAAATATCAACATCGAACAAAAATCAAAACGAGCAGTAAGAATCGGTTATTCAAGCAACACAAGCACGAATTGGAAAAAGTCACCAGCATAATTTATCACAAATTCAATCTCGAAGTCGCAATTCACCGAAGACAAATTAACAGTTTCAAGTATCAGTACTGTGGAGCTCAAGGGAAAACAACATCAGGGAAATTAAAACATATCAACAAAATAAACAATACATATACGAAGCTGTTCGACTACGAAAGGAACGAACTTGAGCAAGCCAGAAATCACTAAGCTATGAATTAGATGTGAGTAATGATTACTCACCTTTTTACTCGAAGAGCCCAACATATATCGAAGTCGAAGACATCCCCTTTCTGCCTGCCTCTGTAGAGTGTTCGAAGCGAAGGCAACTCGAATCAAGCGTCTGAAGAGACGATCAACTAGCGAAGCAAGGAATCAAGTTGAATCGAGCGTTGGAAGTCGGCGTCTTCGAATTTGCTCGAAACCCTAGTTTTGCTTTGAACGACAAGGAAGAGGCCGCCATTTAATTTCTCGCTTTGATTTAGGGTTTCGCGAAAAATGAAATGGGGAATGGGTTTGAATCAACAAAAGAGAACGGCAGTGGGTATCATCTCTTCATCAAAACAAATGGGCCAATTAAAATAGAAAAGTATATTTATTTAAAGCCCGAATAACTTTTAACCATTTCTCAAAAGGATTTCAACTCGATTAAAATCTGCATTAGCAATTAACAATGATTTAATCGTCATTTTGACGATAATTAATTGTTACAAAATCCCAGGGTTGTTATAGTACATGCCACAATGCCATGCACACCGATATACACTTGATAAAATTGCAGGGACAGGTGAGCACAAGGTCAAACACGAGCCGAGGCTGGATTCAACTCAGGTGCAATACAAAAACATTGCAAAAAATTTTCAAGTACCAGTTCTCATGCAACAAGAATCCAAAACCAATAGAAAACAAGCCTCGACCAAAAATTCAATGTGTACACATGAGAACAGACTCGATAGTGAAGTCATGAAGCAATATGAAATGAAAACAACTCAACCATTCAAACTCAAGACAAGTGCACAAATCAAAGGCACAAACATGACTCAAAGCATTGCAAGGAACCAAACTTCGAACCAGACCAGTCAACATGAAGACACAATGCAACAAAGCAAAGTAGTTCAACATAAATGAAGCCAGACTGGTCAAAACACACATATATCAGTTCAACTTGAACAAACACAAGTCCAGACTCAATGAACACATGATAAAAAAAGTCAACCTGAAAGCATTTCAAAAGAAAGCAGTCGAAGCAAACAATACAAACCAGACAACAATATTGCAACCAATCTCGACCAAATCATCATAACCCAAAAACCAGACAAGTTCAAGGAAAATGTATTAACATGTAGAACTAGAGACCAGCATGGGTATGTATAGAGAATTCAACTCAAAGCAAAGAGACCAGATTAGTTCAACATGATCCAGACCAGCATACATGTGTATACATGTACAAATATGCAGTAACATTCACTACACATATATATACATGCATATGTATGCATGTATATACATGAATATGTGCATGTTTTTCAAAATCAATAAACTACAGTTCAAGTCTACAACATTCAACATACAACATGAAAAAGTGGTGAACCAGCAATGAACCAGACCAGATCAATGACAATATACAACATGGATTCAAAAAAAGCTTCAGACTGCATGAATAAGACTCCAAATGTACATGAACACAAAGCAACATCAAAACATCCACATATGCAACCAGACTCAATGCATTCAGGCACAAGAATAAAATAAACACAAATGTCAATGGCACCAAGGCAGTGCACATGAAACAAGACCAGAATTCAAAATCAAGTTCAGTTACAAATTGAACTTAAACATATACAAAATGCCCAAGAAACTGCAGACAACAAAACATACTCATGAAACCACAACTACACCAGACTTCAACATGAAGTGGACTCATCGGCATATAAAGAGCATCGAGTTCAAGCATATCAACGAGAGTAAATAAAGGAAATCACATACCAGTATTATTCAATTCGAACTCGACAAATTGAAGCAGCCGAGTGAATTCAAAGCAAGGTGATCGATCGACAATGCAGTCAACGTGAAAACAACCCTTCAATCGATCAACTAGAATCAACGACTTCAATTTCTAGAAACCCTAATTCCTTTTTGAAGAAGACCGACTGAAGTCTTTTTGTGCTCAGAGAAAATATTTCATGAAATAAAAGAAGAGGGGAGTCACCTTTTTGTTAATTACTAATTTGGGTCGGCTATTGATTTATATTAATTGGGCTTAAATATAAGGTTTAGTTTTAAGTGTTTATTTTCATTTTGTAATTTTCCTTTAAACTTTTGTAAAATTCTAGTCGTGTGACTAGGGACGAATTACGGTGGTGTAGTTTGAGAATTCGCAACTCAGTGGCCGAGTTATGGTAGGGTTTTGAGTGTAAGTTAGGTTAGTCGATAGCGGGTGTCGCAAGTTTACGTGTGTAAGCGTCTGACTACTTAATTTCTAGTAGAAACCTTGGGGGCAACACGTAGGCAGGGTTTTGCCGAAGCTGGGTAAATCTATGTTGTTCTATTTATGCTATTATCTATGCTACAATTATTATATTTATTTCCGCATTAATTTTTATTATTATTAGTATCACCCTATTCACCCCCCTCTAGGGTGAAATCGATCCTACATAGGCCACAAGCACACACACTAGATTTACGAGCTACTAAGCACATCCAATTTATTTTAACAGGCTACAATCACACCATAAAGCATAAGTGTATGATTTGATAGATTTTACAAATTCAGATCTTCGAACTTGATTACAATTGATCCTATAACTCTTGAATAGCACTTTGATCTTGAGAAAGATGAGAGAAATCAAGAATAGATGAAGGAGAATCAAATTAGTAATAATTGAATTTGATTCTGGTTGAATTTCAATAGAGTTTTGGTAAAAATTGATTTAGAAATCAAGAGAGTGAAAAGAGAAGAGAAAAATAAGAAAGTAGTTAATGAAAATTCCTTTGGAAGTTTGGTATATATAGGGAAACAACGGTCATGTCCATTCGTAAAGTGATACGATGAAAAGACACTTCCATTCAAATTTGAATTTTGAAAAGCATGGTCACTATGTCGACATACATGGATATGATATGTTGGCATATCTCTTTGCATTTTGAAAAACACTTTAAAAATATTATTTTGAAAATCCGTTGCTTTGTAAAATAATTTGTACTTTGTAGAATCATTTAAATATAGTTTATACACAATTTAATCAAAATATAACTTAATAAAACTTTATGAAATAATTTTGAAAGATATAATAAGAGTATTCAATAGTATGTATAAAAATCAATATAATTATAAGTTATTAAAATATAAAAAATTCAATATATATATATATATATAAACTTGAAAACATTAAAATGATATCTTTATTGAAAATCATTTTAGGAAATATTTTAAAAAGATAATTTTAAAAATAGAATATTTGAAAAATAATTTAAAACAAAATTTGAGAAGGTAAGAAAGATCAGGAAAGTGCTATCAATGTTTTAACGTAAATTCTATGACTCTATAACTTACCTAGAATATCTTGAACTCTTCAATCCAATGAGTCTTCATTCTTGAACCCTAAAACTTTATATCAACATCTTGAATATACTCTTGATGATGTATAGTATTCTTAATCAACACCTGTCTAATATCCTACACTATATACTATATATACCTTGATAAAACATTAGTATCTATATTCTATTTAATGTCATATAGTTGTTATCATCAAAACCAATACCTAAGGTATTAACAGACTTAACCTTAGGATAGACAGTTCAACTCTATAAAATTTTGCTTCACAACCGCTTCCAAGAACTCGTATAACAGTTTTAAAGTGGTATACAATAAGTAATACAAGTAAAATTATCCTATCCCAGACTCTTCAAAATTAAATCAGCAAATTTTCGGTTAACTCGATTCTAATTTTTCAGAAGTAAGTGAACGATATGAAGGAGTCCTCCTCGGCGGATCTCATATATTTGCATGCTTAAAGCGAGAGATGTTTCATACCAAAGAGTCCTTCCCGGGAAGCTCAAACCTTATAAAGCCGTGAAACTTTCATATACTTCTTAAGTTAATTTGGTCAAGTTCGATAGTCGACTAGTTAACTATCTAGTCCTGAAACGATCACATATGGAAATCAAGCCTAGTATACTTATCACGTTTTTGACCTTTTCAACTTACTATATCCCTCGGTCAAGAGTGAAGTTGACATGTTAGAGCACTATTGCTTCTAAACTCTATTTTCATATCATTCTTAACTCTCACAGATAGAACGAGTTTACTTTGTCGGCTTTTAGTGCTAAGTATATGACTAATTACTTTCCATAAACAAGTAAACAAACAAAGCACAATTAAGTTACTTAAGCGGCTCATAATCCCTTTTCTAAAACATTTGTTTATAATTTAAAAGCCTTTAAAAATGGTATACACACAGACACTAATTTATTTACAAACTAATATATTTAATAAAATTCTAAAAACGATGTAAATGACAAAATGTTACATAAGCCTTCTAATACTTTAATAATATATTTAACTAATTTTCCTGAAACTATATATATATATATACATATATACATATATATACATATATACACACATACACACACACACACAGATATATATATATATATATATAAACACATACACACACACACACTATTTTAAAATACTTATCGTTATGTTCTAAATATCCATTTACTTGAAAATACTACTTTAAAATTTTAAAGAGCTCAAAAGACATGTTTACATTTATTAAACCCTCTTACTTGAATAATTCATATTTAATTATTAAAAATATATTTAAACTTCAAACCGCTTTTAGGATAGTCTAATATGTGTTATTAAACATTCCTAAAAATATCCCATAGAAAAAATTAATTTAATTACCATTTAAACTCACTTTAAATCACAAAAAGTGTTAAAAAACACTACACAACCAGTGTTGTAAAAAGAGCCCAAAAATGCTGTTGTATGTCAAAGATAGCTTTTATAAGTGTAGTAAATGCTACTGGACTGAAAACGCTAGGAAAAAGCATGAACTTTGTGACCAGTTTTCACCATTTAAATAAATTATTTAAGATCAACATTTTCTACAGTTAGTAGTATACTTAGACTACTTGAATACCATGCAAAGAAACCCCGAAGGGTATCTTCCAAAATCGTATTAAAAATTGCCGAATACAAGGCAATTTCAAAGTGCTTCTATATCGACTATTTTGCTTATAACTTTTCAAACTTTATTCTACAAATTCTACAACTTCCCAAACCAATTCCTTGCTTTCATATACACTTATATATGTGCAGAGCACAACCAATATATATATTATATCATAATATTATAACATATGTACCATTTGAACAAGTTTAAACACATGGAGATTAAAAGTGCTTTCATAACGACTATTGCTATATTACCATTCCATATTCAAGTCCAAACCAAACACTATCTAATCAAGCATATATACAAAATGTAAAGGCCATATCACATGTTATAAAAGGAAATAGAAGCGATGATATGCCAAAAATACTTGTCATTTTCTTTCAAAAGCAAGCGAGGTCCAAATATATAACATTATTTAGTTAATAACTTTAATATAATTATACAAGCAATATTATACTACTTCATTACAATCAAATGGTGATTTAACTCACCCTTTTCCATGTACACAATCAAACACAAGCCTCCATCTCAATACTACTTCTTATCTCGACCAAAGTAAGCTCCAAAGTTCAATCTTACCTCTTTATATTCAAAGCCTAGGCTTAGATTTGCCTATATTGCTCATGGTCTAGTAAGAGTGGGGGTGTGTGATCCTTTTCTTTAAGTTTTGAGTTGCTAAACTATCTTTCTATGTAGTGTGAGGACTATAGCTTGAGTTTGGTGAAGTTCCTTTGAGATTTGAGAGTGTTTTAATGTAAAGAGAAGAAGATGAAGAGAATTGTTTCAATGTTTAATGAATTAGCAAACCATTTTTCTAAACCTTAAGGGTTCTTGTATAGACTTTTCCAAGAGGTAATTGTTATCCCACCTTTTGGTCAAGGCTGGAATATCGGCAAATTGACAAGGCTGCAATGGATGTCGTCAAAATTTGTCCGGGTTCCGATCGGGACAAAATTGATTGGAGATGATGATGAGGACTAGGAGAGGCTATGGTTCAAGTTTCAGGTTAATCGGAGTTCATATGAATGAGATATAGATGGATTACGATGTGCAGGGAATAGTTCGAATCGATGCATTTCGCATCGATCAGGAGGATGGTGGTTCGAATCGATGCCGTTCGTATCGATCAGGTAGGAAAGCATGAAGAGGTTTGTTCAAATCGATACGTTTCGTATCGATCAGGATGGATTCGGGCTACAGGCTTCGTATCGATATAGTTCGTATCGATAGAAAGGCGAGGAATGTCGATGCAGTTCGTATCGATCGTGGCTAGAATCAATACGAAGGACTCACATACAGATCGATTCGAAGAAGATCGAAGGCATACGAGAAGGATACATTAGGAGACGGCTTCGTGGATACGAAGTCATGGATACGAAGTTGTGGATACAAACGAAGCAGATCGTATGGACACGAGGCAATGGATTCGAAGCACACTATGGCTATAGATGGATGTGGACTGGGCACGAGGTATGGATGCGAGCGCGTATCCAGGAAAGAAGCATTCAACACGGCATGAAAAGTGGATCCAACCCGAAAGATAAGGCCACGTCACCTAGCAAGCACATGCCTGGATCGAGTCGAAGAGGATGGATACGAAGATGTGGATTCGAAGTCAATGGCCAACCGAGGAGCACCAGTTCGAATCGATCATATCTTGAGATCTACAACTCCAAATGTAATGAAATTTTTACAGGAGCTTACCTACATGTTGAAGAATGTTCCCACCAAATTTCAGCTCCATTGGATGATTTCTTGATCGATTCGAATGGAGTTCGAATCGATCCCGGAGCGGGCCCCAATTTCCTGAGGTCGGGCTTGTGGGCCCCCCCCCTCACGTGCCAGAAGTGGTCTCCCTAAATTTAGGTGAAATATCAGCCTACTACACCTATAAATAGAGCCCCAGGTCATTCAGGAAAGGGGATCGGAATTGAGAAGCGCCCAGACTCTACCGGATTCAATTCTACACTTCATCATCGCTGTTAAACTTGATTTTCTTCATTGTAATCAAGTGTAATCAGCAAGGATAATCAATAAAGGATAAAACTTTAGAGTGGACGTAGGCCGGAGTTAGCCGAACCACTATAAATCTCGTGTTTCTGTTCATAATTTCTGAATTGTGATATTCTGTTTGCTTAGATCTGAGACTTGTGTTTGAATATTTGTTGATTTGTGTTCATACACTGGTGCTTTCACGATACTTGGGGTTTGTGACCAATTTTGGCGCAAACACTTTGGTGCTTTCATTGAGAGGGACTAACACCCGCTACATCAGATTAAAGTTCAGATTTGGGAAGCGTGAAGAGTTTAGATTTGAAAGGCAATGACTAGACAAACAAGACAAAGAGCTGAGAGAAGTCACCAAGGAGGAAGCCAAGAGACATCCTCCGGAGCTGGAGAAGGACAAGCTTCGATTTACATTACCAGAGACGAAATGGAAGCTATGACAAATTCATTGCATGAGAGGTTGCTGAAAAGTCAACAGGATATGATGCAAACTTTCTTCGAACAGATGAGAGCTGCAGGGATGCAGAACTTAGGACCAGCCACAGCAGCTGTTAATGTAGAACAAGGAGCTAGGGTTATGGAACCCAATGGAGGACAGAATACAGAACCGGAAGGCAATCAACAAGGACTTGGGGGCAGACCCTCAGGATCCAACACAGGAGGCCCTTTGGAAGGAATTCAACAAGCTGGGGCCAACGTTGCTGCTAATGAGCCACATGAAGAATATGTGCCGGAGTTCCCTCGGGAGCATGGGGGGCAACCCCCGACAAATAACGCTGGATTAGCGGAAATCATTAGGAAGACTATGCGTGGAGGCTTGACTAATAGAGATTTGGAAGGAGTGAACAGGAGTCCGTTCGCTCGAGAAATCAGGATAGCTCAGAATCCACCTAAGTTCAAGTTACCTAGCATGGAAGTATATAATGGAAAGGCAGACCCAAGCGATCACTTGATGAGGTACACTAGACACATGGAAGTGCTGGGGGCATCGGAGGAAGTGATGGCCAAGTGTTTTCCGTTGTATTTGACAGATATAGCTGCAATGTGGTTTAGGCAGTTGGGAGAAGGATCTATCAGGACTTGGAGGGAGTTGGTGGACAGGTTTTCGGGACAGTTTCGGGTTCATATCAAGAGGCCAAAAAATGTAATGACGCTAACGTCGGTAAAGCAAAGGACGGATGAATCACTTAGGGCTTTTCTAACTCGATTCAATGCGACGGTAGCTTCGGTAGATCGGCCAGATCCATCGATGGTGTTGATGGCGGCGGTGTCGGGAGTCAGAGAGGATTCGGATTTCAAGGTATCTTTAATACGAGACCCACCTCTGGATCTCGGAGAATTCTTTCATGAGGCTGAGAGGTTCCTCCGACAAGAGGATGCATGTGCAGATTTAAAGTTGAAGGAAGTAAATGCAACTGAGGATGGAGGACCATCCAATAGAGGTTCGGATAAAGACAAAGAGAAAAGGAAGCTGGACGACGATTCAGGAAAAGCCAGGAAGCGATGGAAGGATCCAAAGTTTTCCACATACACAGGATTAAACGAGACGCTGGAGCGGATATACATGGAAACCCGGAATCGCCTTCCTTACCGAAGGCCAGCTAGGAGAGAACCTTTTGAACGAGAAAGGGCATCAGGAAGGCACTGTCTCTTCCATGATTTGGACGGGCATGATACCAACAGCTGCAGGCACTTAAAGGACATAATTGAAGAACATGTGAGAAATGGACAATTGAGGCAGTATGTTGGGGCTCGGAATGCAGCGGTGGAGCAGGAGCAACCACCGTCTACCTCAAGCCATGATGGCGTGAGGCCCAGGAATGATGGTCGATTGATTATCAATTGACCGGGATAATATGAAATAAGTAACAAACCATTTGCAAGCAACCAAGTCATTTACACATGTATGGGGCCGTAGATAGCCCCTAGGCATGCTTTGAATGATGATAAACCGCGAAGCCATGGTTTGCAAAATCTGTCTTTTGTTTTTTAATTGGACACTCGTTTTTCTGCTTTGGTCTTGGAGTTTGGATTGAACTCCTAATTTGCTCGTTTTCTGTTTTTGGCGTTCATCCGGATGATTGTTCTCCGTTTTGAATGTTGATCTTTATTTTTGATATGGATTTCTGGTTTTCCGATTTGATTTGGGTTTTGGATTGGATTTTGATTGGATTTTTTCTGGTTTTTGATAAACGGTCGTCGAGTATGGATTATGCTCGATAAGGGTCCGGAGAGACCAGGATTCGGCCTAGGACTTAGGCCTTGCATTATCAATTGTTATTTTCAGGTCGTTGAGTATGGACTATGCTCAACAAGGGTCCGGAGCGACCAGGATTCAGCTTAGGACTTAAGCCACGACATTACTTACGTCCAGGGATACTGGACCACGGTCGTCGAGTGTGGATCGCGCTTGGCAAGAACCCGAAGAGGTTAGCTCAACGTCCAGGGACACTAGACCACGGTCGTCGAGTGTGGATCGCGCTTGGCAAGAACCCGGAGAGGTTAGCTCAACATCCAGGGACACTGGACCACGGTCGTCAGGTGTGGATTGCGCTTGGCAAGAACCCGGAGAGGTTAGTTCAACGTCCAGGGACACTGGACCAAGGTCGTCAGGTGTGGTTTGCGCTTGGCAAGAACCCAGAGAGGTTATGGATTCGGATATTGATCCGGAGAGGTCATGGATTCGGTTATTGGCTGATGGATAAGGATGGATTAAAGGCTCGGTCATCGAGACCGGAACTATTCAAAACACGCCTTATTATCATAAGGTATGTTTGGGGGGCAAATGTTATCCCACCTTTTGGTCAAGGCTGGAATATCAGCAAATTGACAAGGCTGCAATGGATGTCGTCAAAAATTTTTCGGGTTCCGATCGGGACAAAATTGATTGGAGATGATGATGAGGACTAGGAGAGGCTATGTTTCAAGTTTCAGGTTAATTGGAGTTCATATGAAGGAGATATAGATGGATTACGATGTGTAGGGAATAGTTCGAATCGATGCATTTCGCATCGATCAGGAGGATGGTTTCGAATCGATGCCATTCGTATCGATCAGGTAGGAAAGCATGCAGAGGTTTGTTCGAATCGATACGTTTCGTATCGATCAGGATGGATTCGGGCTACAGGCTTCGTATCGATATAGTTCGTATCGATAGGAAGGCGAGGAATGGCGATGCAGTTCGTATCGATCGTGGCTAGAATCAATACGAAGGACTCACATACAAATCGATTCGAAGAAGATCGAAGGCATACGAGAAGGATACATTAGGAGACGGCTTCGTGGATACGAAGTCATGGATACGTAGTTGTGGATATGAACGAAGCAGATCGTATGGACACGAGGCAATGGATTCGAAGCACACTATGGCTATAGATGGATGTGGACTGGGCACGAGGTATGGATGCGAGCGCGTATCCAGGAAAGAAGCGTTCAACATGGCATGAAAAGCGGATCCAACCCGGAAGATAAGGCCACGTCACTTAGCGCGCACATGTCTGGATCGAGTCGAAGAGGATGGATACGAAGACGTGGATTCGAAGTCAATGGCCAGCCGAGGAGCACCAGTTCGAATCGATCATATCTTGAGATCTACAACTCCAAATGTAACGAAATTTTTACAGGAGCTTACCTACATGTTGAAGAATGTTCCCACCAAATTTCAGCTCCATTGGATGATTTCTTGATCGATTCGAATGGAGTTCGAATCGATCCCGGAGCGGGCTCCAATTTCCTGAGGTCGGGCCTGTGGGGCCCCCCCTCACGTGCCAGAAGTGGTCTCCCTAAATTTAGGCGAAATATCAGCCTCCTACACCTATAAATAGAGCCCCAGGTCATTCAGGAAAAGGGATCGGAATTGAGAAGCGCCCAGACTCTACCGGATTCAATTCTACACTTCATCATCGCTGTTAAACTTGATTTTCTTCATTGTAATCGTTGTAATCAAGTGTAATCAGCAAGGATAATCAATAAAGGATAAAACTTTTGAGTGGACGTAGGCCGGAGATAGCCGAACCACTATAAATCTCGTGTTTCTGTTCATAATTTCTGAATTGTGATATTCTGTTTGCTTAGATCTGAGACTTGTGTTTGAATATTTGTTGATTTGTATTCATACACTGGTGCTTTCACGATACTTGGGGTTTGTGACCAATTTTGGCGCAAACAGTAATTACTACCTCTTACCTCCTATTTATAGTCACATGCCCATCCCCCCTTTAAGTTCTTGCTTTCCACCTCATTCTATCTTTACTTAGCCCTTGAGGCTTCCCAAAACATCCCTCCTCCAAAATATCTCCACTTGATCACATCATCTATGACATCATCAACGATTTAGTTAGCCATAAACCCTAAAAATATTTTATTTGATAATTAATTACATGTTAATATATTAGATATGTCCAAAAAGTTCGAACAACTTTTATCGAGTAAAGAGTTGTTTATCGATAAAATGATTTTCGACAACATTATCGATGTTTCTTCGAACTATTTATTTTTGTAAACATTTTTCAAAAAAGAGTTTACCCCCATTAGTTATTAATTAAAAAGAGTTTAACAAGGTTATTAAATAAATTTTATAACACTTCACCATATCGCAAATGTTTCGATATTCAAAGACGAAATGTTCAAAATTACGGATCACTACATTCTCCACCACGTAAATTATTTCATCCTCGAAATTCAAACAAGACAGCAACACAATTGAACAAAAGAAACAAGTACATATATAGAGCACTGCTGAAACTACATTCAAACCAAAATGCATACTAAGTAGCTCTACCTCGAGCTGTGAGTACACTACAAAAGCTATCATAATATAAGAAAGCGCTAACCTAATAGTAACTTAGGATAGGACTCCCTTACACTATCCTTAGTTTTCGAAGTACAATCCCTAGCATCATCGCTCCACTGCACTTTGATTAACTTCACAACCTTTGTCCACAATTTCTTCATATCACGATCAATAATGCAAACAGGTTGCCTTAGTATAGTAAAGTTAGACCCAATATCCAAGTCTTCTTGCTGTGACGCTTCCACTATCAATGAAGGATCGTGCACGTACTTACATAAATGAGATACATGAAATGCATTATGCATAGCCAATAGCCTAATTGGTAACTCGACTCTATAAGCAAGCGGACCAATCCTCTCTAGTAATAGAAATGGTCCTATGCAGCAAGGAGCCAACTTCGATGCATGTCCATACCGAACAACATTCCTCATCGGAGAAATCTTTATGAATAAAAGGTCTCCAACTAAGAACTCCAAATCCTTGTGCCTTAGATTTGTATAACTCATCTGCCTATTCTGCGCTTCCTTTATATGTTTTTGAATCTCCGTTACCTTATCAGTCGCCTCCCTAATCATATATGATTTAAGTACTAAACGATCACCAGGTTCTACCCAACACGATGGAGAATTACAAGGTCTGCCATATAACGCTTCAAAAGGTGTCATCCCAATGCTAGCTTGGTAACTGTTGTTATACGAAAACTCAATAAGGGGTAAGTGCTCTTCCTGCGGACTATTAAAGTCTAAGATAGACCGAAGCAAATCCTCCAATACATGGTTAACTCTCTACATCTTCCCATCAGTGTACGGGCGATAAGATGTGCTCAAACCCAACTCCATCCCTACGGCATCATGTAACCCTTTCCAGAACTAACTAATGAATATCGAATCTTCATCGCTTATGATATCACAAGGAAATCCATGAAGTCTAATAATCTCCTTAACATGCATCTTAGCTAAACTCAAAGCTATCCTCGTTGCCATCACCAGTAAGAAGTTTGCACTCTTGGTTAGTTGGTCCATTATAATCCAAACACCTTCATTACCTTATCGACCTAGGTAGTTCATCAATAAATCCATAGATATATGCTCCCACTTCCACTTCGGAATCTCAAGTGGCTGAAGCAGTCCATCTACCTTTTGATGGTTGTCTTTGCCTCATTGGCAATTAGAACACTTACTCACAAATATCGAAATATCCCTCTTCATATCTTCCCATCAGAAAGTCCACTTCATATCCTGATACATCTTGCTAACTCCTAGATGTATCATAAGTCTCGAATGATGACTTTATGCTAACACCTCTAGTTTAATCCCATCAATATCTGGAACACGAACCTCCCATTCATTCTCAATATACCATGGTTATCAATCTTGAATCCCGATGACCTCTCCGGCGCCTCATTCTCACTTACAGCTTTAGTTATCCTTGCAATAAGGAGATCTCTCAACTGGTTACCTTCAATACGACTTCTAAGTGTCGGATGCACTTCTACATTCGAGATAACAACATACCTCCTACTAAGTGCATCAGCTATAACATTCACTTTTCTAGGCATATACAAAGTATCAAGATCGTAAGCCACAAGAAACTCTAACCACCATTGCTGTCTCATGTTGTGGTCTTTTTGGGTGAAAAGATAATTTAAGGATTTGTGGTCTGTATACAACTCGAATTTCTCACCAAGTAAGTGATGTCTCCACATTTTTATGCAAATATAAAAGCTATTTACTCCAATTCATGGGCCAGATACTTCGATTCATTGGGCTTGAGTTGTTGGCTGGCATAAGCAATAACCCTTCCTTGTTGCATCAACAGTGCACCTAAAACTATCCCACAAGCATCTATATAAACAGTTAAACCCTCAGCTTATCTGGAACAGTTAGAACAAGAGCGCTAGTCAACCTTGCTTTCAACTCTTTGAATGCTTGTTCACATTTATCAATCCAAACAAATTTGATGTCTTTCTTTATCAAATTCATCCAGTGTGAAGCAACCTTTGAGAAGTCCTAAATAAACCTTCGATAATAACCTGCCAAGCCCAAGAAGCTCCTTATCTCGATTACACTTTCTTGCCTCTTCCAATCCTAAGTAGCCACAACCTTTGCCGAATCAGCGGAATTACCCTCCCTCGAGATAACATGTCCTAAGAATCTAACTTCTGATTGCAAGAAATGACACTTCGAGAACTTAGATTTCAATACATGCAGTCTCAATGTTTCAAGTACAGTCCTCATATTGCGAGTATGCTCCTCCTTGACCTTAGAGTAGACCTGAATATCGTCAATAAAAACAAGTACAAGTTTATTCAACACATCTCTAAAAACCCGGTTCATCAAGTCTACAAAATATGCTGGAACGTTGGTTAGGCCAAATAGCACATCCAACCATTCATAAAACTTATCAGACCTGAAAGCCATCAAAGGTACATTCTTCTCTGCTACCCTCAATTGATGAAAACCCATGGCAAGATCTAGTTAAAAAAATACCCGAGCACCATGAAGTTGATCGAATAAGTCATCTATCCTAGGCAAAAGATACTTGTTCCTAACAATCCACTTATTGAGCTCACGGTAATCCACACAAGGTCTTAAGGAACCGTCTACCATCGTAGCAAAGACGACGTCCACTTCCCAATTCGATCGACTAGGTCGGATCAAACCTTTACGTAAAAAATCGTTGACCTAGTTAGCTAACTCTAACTTCTCCTTCCATGATAGCCTATGGATAGACAACACAATAGGTTTATCATCTTGAACCAAATCAATACGAAATTCAATCTCACAATGAGGGGGTAAACCAAACACCTCTTCGAACACATCCGCAAACTCCTGAACAACAAAAATTGACCCTAACTCCATTTCAGCCACATAGAGAGAATAAAGAAAACTACTAATTAACAAGATAAGTTCCTTACAAGTCACTTCTAGAATCTTCCCTCCATCTTTCCTTAGTAATACAGTTCACTTAACACAATCTATAAGTACACAATACCAAAATAACTAATCCATCCAAAGTAATACATCAAACCACATAAACCCAATAACATACATATTACATAGAAGTAGTCGGCCAAAACAAGCGACTGGAACTCATAAACATATCATACTCAAACTGGCAGCCCCTTACAGGTTTCGACACACAAATAAAGTCAAAGCCATAATTGGTTCGAGTTTCAGTCTATCGACAAGGTTACGGGAAATAAAACTATGAGAATCACTAGTATCAAACAAAACATGAACATTAATTCCATAAACATATAATATAACTTCAAGAACCTTCTTCCCCTTTGCAGCTATAGAAGTGGAAGGTGTAATAATAAGAGCAAAAACCCTATACTGCTATCCTTTCTAAAGCATAGGGCAATATCTGACCATTTGACTTGGCTGGTGGTAGTTGTAACAACTCTTTGAAGCAAACTGACCTTTGGCTATCTATGGCTTAAGCTTTGGTACCTTACAACAGATGCTTTAACTATCGACACTTTTTCGACTTTTCCCCTCCACCTGTCCTACAGTTCCTAGAAAAATGTCTCTTCTATCCACATTTATAGCATGCTAAATTGGAAACATCCTTCGTTGGCTGAAACCTACGCTCGTTGTTTTCGGTCGATGGGGATGCATATGGCTTTGGAGCTAAACCTTCGACCGTAAAGCCATACCTATCAGACTCACGAACGATCCCCATATATGATTTGTCATGTCCCTCTGAAACTCTAGATGCATACCCGATACAAATATCTAATTCTTCTTCAGTGATGTATCTACCAACCCTAGCCCAAACCGAGACAATGCATTAAATTTATTCTCATACTCATCAACCGACATAACTCCCTGCTTTAGATCTAGAAAGCTCAAACAACTTAGTCTTTCTAACCTACGAAACAAACACATTTCAAACACTTCCTTGAATTAGGCCTAAGAGAAGTCATTCTCCTGGACATCTACGGCGACTGAACTCCACCAATCCATACCAGCATCAGACAGATGTCGTAATACCAAACGATGCTTCATTGCATCATCCAACTCTAAGTCCCTTAATATCATATCACACAAACGAAGCCAAGTCTGAGCTTCAATGATAGTCTTAGTACCATTGAATCTCTTACCGTCCAACCTCCAAAAGTCATGGCGTAGCAAAGAAAAGTTCATCCGTGGTCGAATCTGCACAACCTCCTCCACAACATTCACCCTCGGTTCCTTGATAGGAGTGACATTCCTCTATCCTTGAGTTCCACCATTAGTAACAGTACTACTACTCCCACTTCTAACTCTACCTCCTCCTCCTCTAGCAATAGTAGCTCTAGTACTCATATTTTTCACTACTTGAACATAGAAAAATATCTTTAGGATACTTTATGGATAGAGTTATATCTAAGATAGGGTTGCTCCTAAGGAATTACTATAAAAGGGGTAGGTTTATAGAAAACTACAAATATACTCTCGTATATATAATACAGTTAACTCATTCTAGGGTATCGCTTACCCAATCTCTAATGATTCATACCACATCAAAGCCAAGGTACTCAGTAAACCTTCGTTGTGATACCAAATGTAACGACCCAACTTTTCGACCCTCAAATGTCGACCCTAATACATCCAAGATATTCGTGTGCCGAACACTCAAGTGCTAAAAAGACAGATTGCTAGGGTTAAGTGAAAAAAATGAAACAGAATAAGAAAGAACACAAAATTAGAATCTCACAAGTGGAACAATAATATACAATATCCAAAAAAGATAGTACAAAGGGCTACTCTAAGTTATAGAGTAACTTCAGAGTTACAAAACCTAAATACTATCATCGGCTCAGACAGTTATAACTGCCTATCCACATAATGCTGCTACATACATACTAATAGTGCAATGGAAATAATAATAGATAGATAAATGGAAGCCTCCATCTCGTCTTTTGAAGCTTTGAACCATCCATAGTCAAACCTTTTTTACTTAAATACTTGAAAAAGTACCTAAGGTATTAAAGGAAAACGATAAAACCTTGAGCCAAACATAAGCCGAGTTTGAGAAAACTCAAGATACATGCATCAATATAATAGTAGTCTTTAAGACCGTATAAATCACCATAATAGCTTTCCCCAAAAAAGAAACTAAACCATCTAACAAGTAAATACAACGATATAATAGATAGTGTCTATGGTGTAGAATATAAATCAGAAATTACCTATGTTGCTTGCATCTCATAACACAACAATATTAGAAGTACATCTAAAACCGTTAAGGTTCGTTAGCAAATGGATTTTCCATTAGAGGTCTCCTCTGTACACTGAGGCCAGCCTTCTAATAAGGATCAGAAAGTACCTTTCGAAACCATGTATATCTCTAGAGTAAAATATAGCTGGTCCATGCCCACACACGTGATACCGAATACCACCAACTCTCGCTAGAAACAATCGAAAGCGTCCCTAGATATTTGAACTTGATGTACCCTTTGGGTTAGCAAAATATCTATGGTTATGCATCCTCCTCTGTTTTCTGTCATTTTCAATGGTGAAGTCACATTCTGCATCTCTCACCTGAGTTTTCATCACTCAAACAGATCATGAATCTCTTCATGGATTCCAACATAAGTCATCCGATGAATGTTGACGCTGACCTCTTCCTTGGACTTAACCATAGGATTGCTAGTTCAACTCTATAGCATTAGTTTGGAATGCTAATGCTGACCTCTTCTTTGGACTTAAACTTAGAATAGACAGTTCAACTCTATAACATTTCAACCGCTTCCAAAATGTAGGACTCATATATCAGTTTCAAAGTGGTATTCGGTAAGTAATACAAGTATACTTATCTGATCCAGGACTCTTCAAACCAAAATCGGTGAATTTCTAGTTAACTTAATTTCGATTCTTTTAAAAGTAAGCAAATGATATAAAGGAGTCCTCCCCGGGGGATCTTGTATATATACATTTTTAAAGCAACAGACGTTTCATACCAATGAGTCCTCCTTAGTGAATCTTAAACCGTATGAAGCCGTTGAGCTTGCATATACTACCTAAGTTAATTTAGTCAAGTTTGATAGTCGACTAATTGACTATCTAGTCCTCAAACAATCGCATATTGAAATCAAGTCTCGTATATTTGTTACATTTTTGACCTTCTCAACATATTCCATCCCTCGGTCAAGGGTGAAGCCTGCAGGTTAGAGCATTGCTTCTAAACCATACTCGAACATAATTCTTTACTCTTAGAGATAAAACAAGTCTACTTTGTCAGCTCTTACTACTAAGTATAGGATTAATTACTTTCCATAAACAAGTAAACACACAAAGCACGGTTACTTAAGCGACTCCTAATACCCTTTTTAAACAATTGTTTATAATTTAAAAGCCTTTTAAAAATGATATATATGTATATATGTGCATACTAAATTATTTATAAGCTAACATATTTAATAAAATTCAAAAAACAATTTAAAAGATAAGACGTTACACATGCCTTTTAATACTTTAATAATATATTTAACTAATTTTTCTAAAATACTATATATGTATATATAATACTTTTAAAATACTTATAATTATATTTTAAATATCCATTTACAATATTACTTGAATATAACTACTTTAAAATTTTAAAATTTTCAGAAAGCATGTTTACATTTATTAAACCCTCTTACTTTAATAACTCGTATCTAATATTAAAAATATTCTTAAACTTCAAACCACTTTTAAATTACTCTAATATATGTTATTAAGCATCCCAAAAAATATCCCACAATAATAATAAACTTAATTATCATTTAAACTCACTTTAAATCACAAAAAAGTGTTGCGCAACCAATGTTGTAAAAACAGCGCAAAAATACTATCATTTGTTAAAGACATCATTTATAATTGTTGTAAATGCTATTAGACATAGAACACTAGGAAAACGCATGAACTTTGTGGCCAGTTTTCATCACTTAAATAAATGACTTAAGATCCAAATTTTTTAAGTAAGTGGTATATTTAGACTGCTTGAAATCCATGCAAAGAAAACTCTATGAATATCTTCCAAATCATATTAAAAATTGTCGAACACAAGGCAATTTCATAGTGCTTTTATATTAACTATTTTGCTTATAATTTTTCAAACTTTGTTCTGTAAATTCTACAAATTTACAAACCAATTCCTTGTTGTCATATACACTTATATATGTGTAGAGTACAACCAATATATATTATATCATAATATTAAGCAGATTAAAAGTGCTATCATATCGACCATCGCTATATTACCACTCCGTATTTAAGTCCAAACTAAACACCATCCAATCAACCACATGTACACAATGTGAAGGTCACGTCACATGTTATAAAAGGTCATAGAAGTGATGATATACCATAAATACTTGTTATTTGCTTTCAAAAGCAAGTAAGGTCCAAATATACAACATTAGTTAGTTAATAACTTTAATATAATTATACAAGCAATATTATACAACTTCATTACAATCAAATGATGAGTTAGCTTACCCTTTTCCAAGTCCACAATAAAGCATAAGCCTTTACCTCAATACCACTTCCTACATCAACCAAAGTAAGCTCCAAAGTTCAATCTTACCTCTTTATATTCAAGGCCTAGGCTTAGATTTTCTTATATTGCTCACGGCCTAGCAAGTGTAGGGGTTGTGTTCTCCATTTCTTTGAGTTTGGAGTTGTTGAAACCTGTTGCTATGTTGTGTTAGAACTATAGCTTGAGTTTTGTGAAGTTCCTTTAAGGTTTGAGAGTGTTTTAATGTAAAGAGAAGAAGATGAAGAGAATTGTTTCAATGTTTATGAATTAGTAAACCATTTTTCTAAGCCTTAAGGGTCCTTATATAGACTTTTCCAAAAGGTCATCACCACCTCTTACCTCTTATTTCTGGTCACAAGCCCATCCCCCACCTCCATGTGCTTCCTTTCCACCTCATTCTCTCTTTACTTAGCCCTTAAGGCTTTCCAAAAGATCCCTCCTCCAAAATATCTACACTTGACATCATCCATGATATATTCAATGTTTAGTTTTCCATAAACCATGAAAATATTTTTAGTTGCCAATTAGGTACACATTAATATATTAGACATGTCCAAAAAGTTCGAACAACTTCTATCGAGTAAATTGTTTTTATTGATAAAATGATTTTCAGTCACATTATCGATATTTATTCAAACAATTTATTTTTGTAAACATTTTACAAAAACAAGCTTACCATAATTAGTTATTAATTAAAAAGAGTATAACAAGGTTATTAAATCAATTTTATAACACATAACTATATTTCAAATGTTCTGATATTCAAAGTTATAGTGTTCAAAATTATGGGTCGCTACAGACCATGTGAAGAGCAATATCAGTTTTGGGGACAGTCATTCTAGTAATTTTGTTTCTAGGATACTAAAAATAAGTGCTTCAGTCAAACATTTTAAGTGGTTTAAGGATTAACCCTAAAATCAGAATTTTTTGAAGGCAGATTCTCTATAGACACAAGAATTTGCTGAGTTTCCCTACCTTACTTTTAAAAATTTATAGGACAAAATTTCCATTATTGGATTTACAAACCCATGTACCTTCATCCTTTTTTCCTTATCATATTCTACCTGAAATCTCCTAACCATTAAACCCTTTTATTCCAAATTCTAGCTAAAATCTTAAATAATTGGATTGAATTGATGGGTCTTGATGATGATAATGTGAATGACATGAATTAGAATGGGTAAATTTTAGAATTTATATATTTTGGATTTTTTAAGTTTGAAATTATTCAAGTCGCGGAAGATCAGGTGAGATACTAGTTGTATAATCATGTAGTGTCACTGTATGGTTTGTACACCAATCACGCAGTGTCAATGCGATATTATCTTTCTTACCTTGCATTGTTGGTAAAGTACAAATCCATATATAATGACTTCATTGTAGTAATGTAAGCACATCCTGAATTTGTACTGAATTGGTAGGCGGTCGCGTGATTTAGTGGAATTGTTTTTGGAATGGTGTTTCTTTTACCGAACACTATTTTACTAAATAAGGGTATTTTGAGAAAAATTTAACAATATGATGGTTAAACTCAGCAAAAACAATGATATACTGGGTTTTCGTACTTTGCGGGGGCCTACTCAAAGTTTTGGTGTTTGAATAGAATAAGCCTTTTCTTAATGACCATTCTCCTAAACTATTCGACATCAAATTTCTGATCAATGATCAAATACACTTATTAGAACGATAATCAACAATAACTCCCAATTTCATCTTGGCATCATTGGTCCATCACGGGTATGATCCTTTCTTTAGTGGTACATTATTGATTTTGAAATTGAAACAATTTTCTCAATTCCCACGAATTCGAATCCCAACAGATTCGATGTTTTGTTTTTCTTTTTATGATATTTTAGTGATTGATTGAAACTTGCTTAGCTCTTTATGGTTCATTTTAGTTTAGTGTTTAATTGAGTGAGATGGAATTTTGATATCGCTTATACCAAAATGACTAGTTTTCAAATTCATCAGTGACAAAGTGGGAGCTTGAAGTTGAGTTTCCCGAACTCAGATTTAGAGAAGATTTTTAGGTCGCAAGATGACCACATTATCTATGTATGACTACTCTCTATTCTAATCATGATATAGTAATTATTGATGGTCATTTTTTGATGCTTCCTATTAGAGCATCCCCAATAGCAAAAGTAGGTCAGTTAAATAAATTAATAATTTCTTGAATTGACCCACACTAACTCACCCCAACAATGCACCATTTTATCCGGCATTTATAATGCAAGATAAATATGAGTGGTTAGGATTACAGTTTTCATGATTAGCAATTAAACCTGACCATAAATTTATCCGACATTTATAATGTCAAATAACTCGATGACTGCCAGGGTCCCCAAAGCGACCCTGGCAGTCAGTAGTAAGCCCAAAATTGGGCTCACTAACCTCTTGTTAGGGGTCAGTCACTAATTAACCGACCCCTTGTTGGGGATGCTCTTAAATGTTAGACAGTAAAATATTGACACTTTCTTTAAGATTAAACAATTATGAATTCAAACTTTTAAGGAATACCTTCAAGAGTCTTTCTTCTACAGGCCTACTCTTTAATAGCACTGCAGAAGTTAAATGCTTTGTGTTATTATTATTTACACTTATATTGACACAAATGAGATATGAGGTCATGACCACTACCTTTGTGTGACGACCCGGCTTTCCACTACTAGAAAGTCGCATCATCGATAAGAAAGAAAGGGGTGAGAAATAGAAAAGATAGAGAAGAAAGAAGAAAACAACAACAAAATCTCAACAGCGGAACTAATGAAATATAATATATCATATAAGAGATTACATAGTATCATATACATCAGAGTTACACAGATAATACAACACATACTAGATAGTTATAAACACCTGTCTAGTTAATACAACTTGATACAACTCAATACAACACAGAGATAGAACACAGCGGAAATACAGATAAATACTAACATAGCGGAACCAATATATATATATGCTGAAGCCTCCGGCTCCATTGCTCCTCTAGAATTTGTCAAAGCTAACCTGAAACCCTTGGCTACTCGTAAAAATTTGAGTACCCGACAGTTTAAGAAAAACAGAAATAAACTCCGGGTCAGACATGGGTCTGGTATGAGTAAACGGTTAAAGCTGCTTAACTTTTAAAAACCTTTGAAACAAAGGTATCACGTAAGACTCCCCATACATAAACATGGGTAAGTTTTTACCTTACGCTAACCAAACATTTGATAGGAAATCCAGTTATATTATAATAGTGTCTAGGGTTTTCAAGTAAAATATAGAAATAGCTGGAATGCTTACATCTCACGTTACAACATAGTTGGGCACAACTAATACGTACGACACTTATTGGAGATTGGATTCCATACAATGGCATGGCTACTGGGGTACCGCCCGTCACAGTACGTGGCCTAGATCACCGTACCGAGGATTACTCCCAATCCCCTGCAACACAAGGCCGGAAAATCCCTTACTGGATAATTCCCGCACAAGACACCCCATGGTTGTCATGACCAACCGCACACAAAGCCGAAATAATAAGGGACATCTAGACAGGGGTAATCTCGTCCTACTTGGGTGCTACCCACTAACCTTGCTGCACCTCCCCTGTTTTAGCCATTCCCGGTTAATGAGGCTTGAGGCTACGATTACCTTAAGAGAACACATCTCTTAGAATGCTCATCGTCCACCTGACGATGTTCTGAAAGCATTCAATCCATACAAGTTCGTTCCGGGTTCGAACGAAACCGAAGGCATTATCTCGTTACACTCATTTTGGAATCATCCGTAGAGTTAACGACAATAACCCTTGCGCTCTGAATCTTCATCTTCACTTGAGATTCACGACCTATCGTTAATTTGGATCGATGTGGTTTTCGGATATCCAAATCTGGAAACCCGATCCCGGTCTCATCGAAATCCAAATCGCCATCTTTTAGGTCCAAGTTGTTTTAAAGTTAAAACAATTTAATTCAATTACCTATATACACACAGATAGATAAATCACAATATAACAATGGATAATCACATTATCATCATAAACAGATAATCCATATTATCAACTCAAACAGATAATCAATATTATCATACTTAAACCAAGCATCCATATCACATAGATATTACTCATCTCATATTTGAGATCACAATCAATCAATGAAATATCAATATCATTCATTCATAAGCAATGATTTATTATTCACAATCTATAATTAATTTAAAATGAATTAAATTAATTACTTCTATCTCTAATTAATTTAAAGTAAATTAAATTAATTATTACATCTATAAATCCTACTTATACAACCATTAATTAATTACAAGTTAATTAATTAATCATTCTCTACTTTCCATCTTAATTAATCATCCTTGATAAATTATCTTTTAATTACATTTAAGTAATTATTTTCACAAATTAATTATCTTATACCAAATATAGAAAGTAACTTTTAAATTACTAAAATTAATTACATTACTTCTTAATTAATTACATTAATGAATTCCTTCATTTATTAATTATTTCCAAATAATTCCATTCTAAATTATATCATAAATTACAATATTTAATGATCTCTAATTACATTTATTACATTTAGTAATTTATCTTCAATTAAACCAAATTGTTAATCACCTTGATTAACTCCATTTAGTAATTAACTACCTTTAATTACTTCATTTAATAATTTAATTACTCCATAATTAATTATATCTAATTAATCCTTTGATTAATTATACAAAGTAATTATACTCAAATTACTTTCATTATTAAATCATCCACGATTAATTACTTCCTTAAGTAATTATACTCATCACATCATCAGATGGTTATTTAAATTAATTAAACTTAATTAATTAACTTAAACAATCCACATTAAACTTAATTAATTAAAATGAGAAATTTATTTCTTAATTACTTTCATAGGTAATTATACTTAAATAATTCACAACTGATTATCTTAAATTAATAAACCTAATTATTTATCAAAATTAATCATATTAATCCATTATTTAATTATCCTAGTTAATAACCTTCATTAACTATTAACACTTCTTTAATTACTTTTCCAAAGTAATTAATTAAGATTTACAATTAATTACAATTAAATTTTACCTTTAATAACTCATTAATTAATCTTTAATTATTTAATTAATTAAGTATTCAATATAACTTAATTAATCCTTACTTACTTCATTTATTAATTACTAATCATAAATTCAAATTCAAATCTTATTTAATTGATGATCCTTAATTACCCATTTATTAATCCTAAATTAATTATCTTAAACCTTAATTAACTAATTTAAACTCTTAATTATTAAATTAATTAATCCAATCATTAATTAATTAAATTAGTTAATTATTCATTTTAATTATCTTACACATCCATAAATCCTCATTTATTTAAGGATAAAACATTTTCTTATTAATGATCAAATTCTCATTTCAAATTTTAGATTCAAAATAAATACAAAATTTAACTTAGCAAAATTTAACACACTTTAAATCATACTTTAACCATTTTAAAGTTGTTAAAACATTCCATTTTCATAAAACTTATATTTATTTAAAACTAGGAGTCAAAAGTTAACTTGAATCCATCTCTTAAATTTTTAGTTTTAAACTCTGTTTAAAACCCAGCTTTGAATTTTTAAAACTTAAAAACTACCAGGCTTTTAAAAACTGGCAACCACAAGATAACCCGTGTCTACCCTATTTCGCTTCGTGTCGAACGCAAAAAAACTTCGGGCCATTCTTCAATTTACTCGAGAAACTCGCGTAACTATATCTGCCCAAACCCAAAGTTCTCAGCATCCACCAGTGAAACGCCGTGCACGTGCACAACGAGTTTGATCGTCTACGATCAAGTTCGACGACGTTCTCTCGTCGACGATCATCCCCAAACTCCATTCCTATCTCTAGATTTTCCTATTCCAACTCGAATTTAAAATTCGATTCAACTAAAGCCTGGAAACCCAACAACACGCACTCGCTCAAAACCTGACAACTCCCCGATGCTCACCGCTACGACCACTTGACAGTCAACCCCTCCGGCCTCGACTTCCTCTACGCGTCAACTACCAATACCCAAAACCCGGTTGAACTCGATCAACTATAGGGACTGCGGTGATCGATTTTATCTAGCTTGGTAAAACTAGAGTTCCTAACTTCAAATGACAACCACCACCTCCCCACTGACATATATCACCATCAGACAATTTTGCCGAAGACCCCGATCGTCCTTCCACCTATAGAAAGCACGACAACTTCCCAGACCAACTAGATCACTAGAGGGACTCAAAAACTCAAATTTCAGACACCACCAAATAACACCTTCAATATCACATTAAAAATTGTAAACTTTATCTTAAAAATCCTATCTTTCATCTACTATTCCAGATATATAATTAAATCAACAAAATCTAACGTTTGATTTTTAACATATTTCAAGTTGCTCTGTGTTTTCCAATTTTTCCAGACAATGTTTCTATCTATAATTCTTGCAACTATTTTTAAAGCTTAGTTTAGTTTAAAATAATAAACTTTGGTTTACCTACTTAAGCCTAAAGAAGATTAGAGTAAGAAGAATTCGAAGTTTGATCTAAGTTTTAAATCTTTGGAATTTAAAACAGAGATGATCACTGTAAAAAAAACTAGACATTCTCACATGTTCCAGAGTCCTAAAAACAATCATACAAACATATTTTCAATCATACTTCACCAGTTACTTAAACCATAAGTCGTATGCATCAAAACTAAAGTTGTCTCAGGTTTACAGTTAAAGTCAGAGACTTAACTAAGATCAGGGAAGTTTAAAACAACAGATATGCACACATTATAGATTCACAAAGAAACTTGCACATACATATATACATATAAAACAAATCATAAGCATAGAGATTTCCAGATTATTTAAGTTTTTAGATTAAAAGTTTACTCACCTGGCTTTAAAACAGAAAGTTTGATCTTTTGTTTGAAAACAGGAAAGCTTGAACTGGAATGTGAAAACTTGCATATTTTTGTTGACTTGATTCTTGAAAACTTTGAAGCTTTAACATGAATTGCTGGAAATTTTGCTTGTTGATTCTTTGCATTGATCCATAGATTTCAGTTTCCAGGTTTGTATATTCCTTATACTCTTTCTTTTTCTTAGGTTGTATTTGTTTAAGACTTTTAGAAACTGGAATTGCTTGGCTTTTGTATACGAAATGAAATGAGGAAAGTTGATAAATAAAACAAGTAAACAAATTTGTTTACTGTTCAGGTACACAAAAATTCAGAGATTTTTCTCTAAAAAGAAGCTGAAATGAAATATTTACTGTACTTGTGGAGATGGCATTTAATGCCTTGTTTCATATCAAGTTTACACAAACCATATTTTTATTCTTTTAGATACAAAACTTACATATGTTTATATTTGTTTGACTTAAAGCTAAACATACTTACTCTATTCCTATTCGTATGTACTGAAGTGAATTTTCTTGCCTGCAAATATATATTTTACTATAGTGTATAATATTTTACTTAAGTTCTACTTTATAGTTGTTATGGTTATTGTATTATGTTAGCTTGTTATTTATTTCTATCTCTAACATAAGTGTATTTATTTTTATTTTAAAAACTCAAACTATCAAATATAAAATTACCTATTATTATTTTATTTAATACTTACTTTAAATATTTATAAGGTATATTTTATTATATATATATATATTATTTTTTTGAGAGATTTATATAAATTTAAAAACCATAATTCCTTTTAAAATATATATAACAATTTTTATTTATAATAAAAATCTACTTGTATTGACATTATATTATAAATAAAGCTCATTATTACATTAAAATAATTCATAAAATAAATTACCACTTTATTACTTATTTTTACCAAGCTATACTCTACAAAGAACAAAAAACCTTTTGTTTAATTTAAATTTAAGCTAAAATCATTTAAAATTTTTAATTTTAATCTTGAGTATATTTTAAAGCCAAATGGTTATTTATTTAATATTGAATTTAATCAAATTTCCAAATTACCAAAAAGATTAGAGTTTGAAAACATATCCTTATTTATTAAGATTTAAAACAATCTCAACGACCCATCTGCCTTGGTTGCAAACACAACTGGTGCACCCCACTCGGACACACTACGCAGAATGAATCCTTTCTGCAAAAGATCATCAACTTGCACCCTCAACTCCTGCTGTTCCCTAGGCGCCATCCGCCTAAGAGGCATCACAACAGGTCTGGCTCCTTCAACTAGATCTATACGAAACTCGATCTCTCTATGCGGCGGCAACCCTTTGACTTCGTCAAAGACATCCTCGAATCCATTAGCGATTGGCACTGATGACAGTCCATCCCGTGGAACAACTAGCGAATACATGAAGCTCATGAAGACGCCTTCTTCATGCTTACATCATATCACAATCTTTCACCCCTCCACATTCTCGACTGTCACCTCCAACCTCTCACAATCAACTTTCACCGCATACTTCCTAAGCCAGTCCATACCCAAAATAATTCCGAACCCCGCAAAGTTCAGAACAAAGCAATCACAAACAAAAGAGCAACCATGACTCGATACAACTAGACCACGGCATAACATACACAAACAAGACGAACCCCCAACTGGATTAGTCACAACCAATGGCCTATCGACAATATCCGGTTCCAAACCTAACCGGCCTACGAGTTCATTACAAACAAACGAATGCGACGCTCCAGTATCAAACAGAACTCTAACTGGAACACCACATAGGAAAAGAATACCTTGAACAACCACACTCTTTCCTTTCTCTTCAGCAGTAGGAGCTTTTGAAGACGACGGAACAGCTCCCAAAGCATAAGCTTGCACAATCTGCTTGTCCCTCCTCGGTTCTGGACAATTCTTCCTGAAATGCCCCGGCTTGTCACAGTTGTGACACTTCATCGGTGCCTTCGGATTCTTACAATCCTTCGAGAAATGGCCCTTCTGCTGACAATTGTAGCAAGTCACCTCGTCTTTCGGCTTCTTCTGGCCATCCTTACCCTTCTGCCGCTGCTGCTTCCTCTTCTTGTTTCCACCCTGCTGGGGTTTAGACTCTTCCTTGGTCACAGCAACAACAGATCCATCCTTAGGAAACAGACTCTCATGCCTGAGAGCTTTTTCCACAAGCTTCTCAAATGAATCATCCAAATGATCCACCAACTGCCTCCCAAGATAACTATCCAAGCCGGTCACAAACTTCTCATTCTTCTGATAAGCAGACTCAATATACGACCGGGCATACTTGGACAAAGCTTCGAACTCAGAAACATACTCAAGAACTGATCTTCCACCTTGCTTGAGCTCCACAAACTTCTTGAACAGAACAGACTTCTGAGCTGTAGAAATGAACTTAGCTTCAAACCTAACTTGGAATTGCTCCCAAGTAATCTCTTCCTCCGGAGTATCGATGGTAATAGAGTTCCACCAATCAGAAGCTCTCCCTTGAAGCTGCCTTGATGCCAACTTCCTCCTAGTTGCATCATCAATTCCCAAATCACCAAAGATCCTTCTACAAGCATCTATCCATCTCTGGACTTCGATAGTTGATTCTGTTCCCAAGAAAACCTTCCCTCCAAGAGCAGTATAATCCTTGCACAACTTAGCAAAATCCAATGGTTTCAGAGTCTGAACCTGAACTCCAACATCAACTGCCGCCCCCGGAACTGGTATCCTTCTCATGATCGAAGTCATCATAGCTTCGAACATGGCTGCATAATCAGTAGTTTCTTCGGTAGCACGGCCTTCCCTAGCAGCTGGTCTCCCTCTTTGACTCATTCTCAATATCTATAAAAAGGAATGATTAGAACATCTAGAAAAACAACTGCATAAAGGACTCAAACTCTACTAAGCTACTATATTATATATAGTAGTCATCCATCAAAATACAATTACGTCTCTCATACGTAGTTACGACAGTGAGCGTTGGGTAAAATCGATTAACCAATGCTCTGATACCAAATGTGACGACCGCCCATGACCCCTGCACTGAATCTAGAGATAGTGCGCTATAAAGTGTGCCAGGCGACCATGGACGATTGTCAGGGTAGATTAAGCACAACAGAATCTATCGTATTACTCACAGCGCATTGATAAAGTACAATAGAACATATGTATAGTGAAGCTTTACAGAACAAAATGACATCATATAAAACTTCATAATAGTTGAATACAAGCATCTGAATAGTCAAGTCATCAAAATACATCAAGCCTCACTACAACACTCAGAGAAAAATACAACAGCGGAACATCCAGTACATATAATAAGAAGATAATATGCAACCCTCCAGCTCGTCTTCGATATCAGTATCGTGAGAAGAGAACAGCACCTGTCACCTGTTACCTAGTCTGCCCGTCCCGAAAATGGACGAACAGCCCAAGGCAATAAGAATTAAAACATAAAGCCTTGAGTCAGACAACAGTCTTAGTGAGCAGTAAATTAACTAACAACAAACCAAAAGAGCATAAAGGAAAAGGAATAGGAATACAACCCTCCCACTCCAACCTCATTCTACAGTGATAGCCCCCAGACACACACTAAGCAGAAGCAAACATAGCAGAGCATACAATATAAAGTAAAGCTACTATCACTCGGATCAAGGGCGATGTTTTCCAAGTACCAAGGCCTAAATCAGATAAGCACCCAGAAAATACCGCTCTTGGGTCCGAATGACGATACAACCAAACATCCATGACTCTGGCTATCACTGTTGTCATTGCTTCGATATCACCGTTAATTGAATGACCGGCACATTCTTTCAGCCGTCCGTCAAGGGCTAATGGAAACCCCGGTTCTAGACATAACTCCCGCACGTCGTCGCAGCCCGTGCCTAGGACTATCGAATCTGCCCGGAGTACTCGACCATCAACAGTTGGCCGTTGGGACTATCGAATCTGCCCAAACGTACTCTTGCTTAGAGCATGCTAGAACCTTCAACAACGATGCTATCCAAGCCTCCTAGTCATCCTCCTCGACGACTATTCTCTTATCCATTCATTATCCTCAACTCGAATCATATCACCGAGTTATCAACATGCTTGGAATGATCCCGTCTGGATTAGACCAAGTCTTTATCACATGATACCTCGCTTCATTACATCCTCGCAAAGCCTCATCTCAACATCACATCATCAAATCTATGCATAAGAGCTTCATCATCCCGCTACATATGCCACGAGCAGCTTTCCCAATTCAAGAGCCTTTCCCTTAGCTTTTGAATCATCTTCGATCTAAATCTAATCATCAATCATCTAGTTCATAGCAATCAATCAATTCAAACATCAATCCAAGCAATCAAGCATTCAAAAATGATCTAAGTAGACAATTATAACAATAATGGCATTTTCGTAATTAAAGAGTTGAAAGTCCAATAAGCATGAAAACATGGATTATATCTCTACAAACTTGATGAATGATCTTTCATAGGTTAACATATGATAAAATGGATGTAACATCATCATGAACAATGGATCTATATGGATCTACACTTTGGATGAAGAAAATGCATGGAAATCACTATTTTAACACCAAATCGAGCCAACAATCCGATATACTCCTTTGGATCCGTGTGAGAGATAATCACCACTCACCAAATCACCAAAACAACCTCAAATCAACACGCTTCAGATCTGGACAGCGAAGGATCAAGCTTGATCTATCACGAATCCGCTTCAAACGAAGAAATCTCACTTGAAAAGATGAAGATCTTCAACTTTAGCTCTTGAATCTTCAATCTTGATCTTCGATTTGGATGAAAGGAATCACTAGATTAGAGTGGAGAAAAGAAGTGAAGAAGTGTAGAAGTCGAGCTCTCAAAATGGCAGCACTTCGTCGCTTCAAAATCCGGATCCCAAAAAAATGAAGAGAAGCTCTCCTATTTATAGCAGAAAATACCCTAAGTCGTAACTCGTCCGCCTTCATGAGTCGTCTACGACTTACGACTCAACACCCTACGACTTAACTTCTGGCTTCAACGACTTAACACACTTCTGCCTATGACTCACGACAAAACAGCTATCTCCTAAGTCGTCTCCGACTTATAGCATGCGCCTACGACTCACCAGACCCCCTGTCTACGACTTAAATGCGCACGCGCCTTACTTGGTTAGACGACTCATCAGATAACTGGGATACGACTCATCAGATAACTGGGGTACGACTCATCAGATAACTGGGGTACGACTCATCAGATAACTGGGTTGTGACTCAACTCCTAAGTCGTCTACGACTCAATACATAGGCTACGACTTAAAGGATACGACTTAACTGGTTAGACGACTCATCACTTAACTCGGTCAGCTCTTATGTCGTAAATCCCTAGGTCGGTCACTTACTTAGGTTGTCTATCCCTTAACTCGGCGACGACTTACAACCTACGACTTAACACTTGCCGAGTTAACTTCGACCTACTGACTTAGCCCAGCTACGACTTATCTCCTTAGGTCGCACTTTCCTTAAGTCGCTCATGACTTACTACTTAACTCGGAAATCCCCTGGGTAGCTCCTATCCCCTAAGTCGTATACGACTTATGACACTAAGTCGTGAACGACTTAGGACTTGGCCATTTTTGCTCAAAATCTGAAATGGCTCAAAAATGCTAAAATTCCAGATTTTGTCGAACTTGTCGATCCGTAAAAATACGGGTCGTTACAAAATATTTATTTAAAAGAAAATTATTAAATCAATTCATATCTTATTAACAATTATCATCAAATCAATTTAATATTTAATATAGATTATTAAATTGATATTGCTCAAAATTCCGGGATATCACACTTTGTTGATTATTAGATTGGTTGGCAAATTATTAGTTTCTTTCTGCTTCTACGTTATACATGAAATATGTGTGGATTTTAGAAGGTGGAAAATTGAATTTTACCTTTAATGTGATTTTCTAGTTAATTTTAACTTTTTGGAATTATCTGTTTGATGAAGAAAAGAGGATGGATTGTGAAATGAATTTATTACTATTTTTTTAATAAATAGATTAATGAAAAAATAGTTTTGATAATTTATCTTTTTGTTTAAAACGTTAATTTATTTATCACTGGTCAAAGTTGATTTATTTATCTTTTTTGGTTAATGAGTTAGGTATATAAAATGATCAATGCGCATTTTCTAATAAAAATATAAATGTAAAAACATAGTTTTGACAAAAGATAAACTTGTTTATCTTTTTATTTTAAAGGACTATTTCCTTATCCTTTATTTAGGCAAGCATATCTATATAACTGAGTAAGCATTTGAATTTCTTTTATTATTTTCACATTATAAATAGTTTGTGCCAAAGTGATTTGTCATTTATCTTTTAGCTTTTTACTAATAAAGATAAAAATAGTAAAATTAGCTTGAAAATGATGAAGAAAAGATATTTTTTAACAAAGTTTATTACATTACTAATTCCTATAGTTCATGTAAAAAGATGTCTTTATCTATTTTTTTGACAATAAAATCGTATGAGTTCATTCATGTAAAAGGATGGGTGCTCTCCTTTTTTGGAGGATCACTTATTTTTCTCCAATTTTTTTTTATCCTTTTTATTTAATTTGTAGTTAAATATTATTTTAATAGAGTATTTTCTAATATATTTGTTCCTAAATAAATTTCAACATGTTGATATAAGTTATTTAGACTTCAACTTATTTTATCTTTTTCCAAAAAAATCCAACATATTCATAAAAGAGTTTAGCTTTTTCCATAAAAGATGACAATTTTTTTATTCAGTAATGTTAATTGAATTTTTTGTAAAAAAGGTAAATGAATTTATCTGTTTAAAAAATATAAATGAATTACTTTTAAAAAAAATAGATAAATGAATTTATCTGTTTTCAAAAAGATAAAAACACTTATATTAACTAATAACTCAAAAATAAACTTTGCTTTTTAAATTAAAAGAGAAATGGATTTATATTTATAAGACTAATGTGCATTTACCTTTTTGTTTAGGAAAAAAATAAATGTATTCATTTGTTTCGAAGAAATAATAGATAAACTAGTTTATCCATTTTAAGTAAGAAAATAAATTAAAGTGAAAATTAGCCTCCACCTCTTATTTTCAAACTTTGTTCCTAAAAACGCTCCTCAAAAATAAATTTCACAGAACATCCCTATTAAAGTTTACAAAAAAATATGCTGTTTAAGCTATAAATATATACATCAAGAACTGCAAATATATGCTGCTAGAACTGCAGATATATGCATTTCTAACCGCATATTTTTCTAAAACAAAAATTTGCAGTTCTGCCTGCATATATATGTAGTTCTGGCTATAGATATATGCAATTCTTATTCCAATTATTTGTAGTTCTAGCTGCATTTATATGTAGTTTATACTGCATATTTTCGAAGCAAAAGTTGAAAGGGATGTTTCGTTAAATTTTTTTAGGGGATGGAAATAGATTTTCAAAATTTTTTTTGGTTGTTTGACCAAATGTCCCTAAATTAAATTATATGGAGAATGATATTTTCTTGAAAAAGGATAAATAAACTTATCATTTTTTTGGAAAGATAACTTTATTTTTATTGTTTTAAATTTATTTTCTATTGTTTTAAATTTATCCTTTGTCAAATAATAAATGAATTCTTTTTAAAATATAAATGAATTTGGTCATACAATAAAGCTTTGGGAGAGAGTCATTGAACATCGATTAAGAAGGATGGCCAGCATTTCAAAAAAAACAATTTGGTTTCATGCCTGAGAGGTCGACCACATAGGCGATTTTCTTAATAAGACAACTTATAGAGAGATTTAGGAAGCAAAAGAAGGATCTACACATGGTATTTATCGATTTGGAGAAAGCTTACGATAAAGTACTGAGAAAGGTTATGCGGTGGGCTCTGGAAAAGAAGAGATTCCCAACAAAATACATTACCCTTATCAAGGATATGTACGATGATGTTGTGACCAGTGTCAGAGCATGCGATGGTAAACCAGTGACTTTCCCATTAACATGGGTTTACATCAAGGGTCGGCTTTGAGCCCCTAATTTTTTTCCATAGTGATGGATGAGGTTACGAAGGGTATACAAGGTAGTATCTCTTTGGTGTATGCTCTTTACTGATGATGTTGTGCTAATCGACGAAAATAGGATAGAGGTTGATAGACAACTGGAGCTGTGGACTAAAACAAAGTATATAAAGTGCGAGTTCAGCGGTGCTAGGTCGGAGGATGGAGATGTTACTCTGGCCGAACAAGTAATTCCCAAGAAGAAATCCTTTCGATATTTAGGATCAATGTTGCAGTATGATGGTGAGATTGATGAAGATGTTAGTTTTAGAATTCAAACGGGATGGGTGAAATGGCGACTAGCGTCTAGCATTCTCTATGACATGAAAGTCTCACAAATGCTTAAAGAAAAGTTCTATAGAACGACAATCAGGCCTGCGATGTTGTATGATGCAGAATGTTGTCCTACTAAAAGACATCACGTCTAGAAGATAAGTGTAGCAGAGATGCGTATGCTGCGATGGAGCTGTGGTCATACAAGACGAGACCGAATTAGAATTGATGATATACGTGACAAACTTGGAGTAGCACCAATTAAAGAGAAGCTAGTTCAACACCGCTTAAGATGGTTTGGACATCCCCAATGGAGGCCTCCCAAGGTACTTGTGCACGTTGGAATTATAGTGCGTGTTGGAATTATAGGCCCCATCAAATACTCAAGGAGACGTAGAGGTCGATCAAGGTTGACATAGGAAGAAGTAGTAAAAATGGACTTGAAGGATTGGAATATATTCGAAGAGTTGGTATCAGACAGGAGCGCATGGAAGTTAGCAATCCACGTACCAAAACCATGAGCTAAGAGTTTTTGGCTTATGGTTGATCTAAGGGTAGTGTTATAAGTTTTAGTTTATAGGACTAATAAATAAGAGCCTAAGACGTAGTATTTGGTCTTTTTAATTTCTATTGGTACCATTATTACAATTATTATTATTATTAGTATCATGGTTTTTTTAATTTCTTTATATATTTACTTTTATCATTATCTTTATTTTTATTTTACTTATTTATTATTATCATCATTAGTATTATTATTTCTTTAATTATTTTACTTTATTTTATTATTATTATCATGGTTTATTATTATTATTATTATTGTTACTTTTAAATTGACTTTGTCATTTAGTTTTAGGTTACATATCTAGCCGACCCCAACTTGTTTAGGAATAATGGCTTTGTTGTTGTTGTTGTACAAATGAATTTTATCCTTTTAAAAATATAAATGAATTTAATTCTTTTTTTAATAAAGATAATTGAAATTTAGCCTTTTCTAACAAAAATAGATAAATAAATAAAATTAATGATATATGAATTCATCTATTTTTAGAAAGACAAAATAACATTTGTATGATTTAATAACTTAGATTATGTGGTTTTACCTTTCTTTCATATGCCAAATTAAACTATTCTAAAGAAAATAAAAGGAATTTATCGTTATGTAAGCAAAAATATTTATGAATTTATATGTTTTTAATAGATAAAAATCAAAATTTATTCCAATACCTCAAATTGTGTACTTTAATTTGTTTTACAAAAGATAATGAATTTATCTTTTCTTAAAAAGGTAAATGACTCTAGTATTCTCCAAAAGATAGGTTTACATGTTTTTATTAAGTAATATAAAATGAACATATCTTTTCAAAAAAAATTATGAGTTTTTCTAATAAACATAAATTTTCCCAAGTTTCCTAAAGAAGTTTGCAGAAAACATCATGCATTGATTTTCTTCTAAGCAACAAAAGACCATCTTAATGAGAGCACTTGGAGTAGGTTGACCGTATTAGTTCATCAGGTCATGGATTATTTATAGCCTAGATTTATCCATTGTGATTGATAATAATATTATTTCATAAAATCTTTTCTTGCATTTATGTTGCTTTAATACTGGGGCTGATGATGAAACTGGTCCCCAACTCTTCAAATGTGATCCAGTTGGTCACTATCTCGGTTATAAGGTAAATTCAGCTATAAATTCCTTAACCAATGTATTTTGCAATGATGGATTTGTTATATCATGGTGATGCTAACAAAGGTTCAAATTTTGATTACTTTCCATTTTTTAATTTTTCAATGGGACAAGATGCATTGAAAGCTTATCTTTTAGTATACCATCTAAGCTAATCTTCATATTGAAATTAATTTTCTTCTCCATTGTGCACAATGCTAAAAATCTTTGTGAGAGATACACATCAGTTCTTACTAGAAATATGTGTGGTTAAAATGCACATTTTTGTTGTAAACATTGATAAGGGTTTTTCGTGAAACTTATTTTTAACAGGGGTGTAAGTGATTTTGACTACTTTGAACGGTGTTTGAAAAAGCGTCCCTAAATTTAATTAGAAAATAATTTTTCATGTCCATAGATTATAAATACTTATATAAATCCTCTTTGTTTTACCCTTTAAAAAAACACACACATACAGATACACCCACACATACCCTAATAAATCTCTTTATATATATTTATATATAAATGAAATACGCTTTTTTAAAACCTCGATTGTTCAAATATTTACTTCATAAAATAATGTTGTATTTGATAATTTAAATAAGTACACAAAATCAAATTTTTGCATGGACCTAATTACCTCAAGTGTGGTATAACCGAACGACTGATGGGGGTACAACTGCTCAACCGGTTAATGAATTTCCTAGAGAAATTGCTCCAAGCATTCTTCAATCATCCTGACTAGATTTTTGTCAGATACAGACAATTATGGACCTGCTTTTGTATGTACTTTCATATACCAAAGGCATGCGTAAGAAATTGTGCTCATAAATCATGAAATAGTGAAGCCCGTTCAATGCAGTATGAGGTTTTCAAGCTATATGATGATCACGCACAATTTTCAATTCTACATCATGTAAATGATCAAAATCTACTTCGTACCAACTTAATCAGAGTATATATCATCAATATCAGCAAAACAAATCATTAAAACAAGCATCCAAGTCCTAACAAAGGTTGTTACACTCACCATTTGCACTTTAAAAGCTTAACTATTTGCTATCCTTGTTCCAATTATCGAATCCTTACCCTTGAGCCTACCAACCTGAAGTGATTGCATGATTTAAACAAAAAAATTTGCAGCGATAACAAGATGTTATATGGTTAGGAGAGGTTAGGAGCAATGTAACGACCCGTAAAATTCAGTGGTTTTATTTATTTAATTAATTGAATTTTTGTGAAATTTTAAATAATATAATTTGGGAATAAAATTTTAATATTTGAAATACGTCTATTTAAACATAGCAAATGGTAAATTTTCATCAGATAATATGGAAGTTTATTATTTTTTTTTGTACAATTTTATTTCAATTTAAATCAGTTAATTTTTGATGATAATAAAATGTTTTCCAAACTTGAATATTTTTATACAATAAATTTGTAAATCGTCTTCTGAGTGAGTCGTCATATTTCGTTTCTTCAAATTTGAACTTCTATTGCTTCGTTTATCTTATTTTCGACAAATTAGCAGCATTTTCGGTACCGAGTATCGACTTTTGATCGGATGATCGTACAACTGAGATCTGTGTGCCGTTCTGATCATCTCGTCGTGCTGATCTCTGCAGCATATTTGATTGTGTGTTTCAGAGTTCCGGTATGTGGCAGAATCCGTGAAAACGGCAACCATATCGGTACCGCATTTGTGAACATTTTGTTTGCTTGTCTTTTCAAATGCCAGCCGTGTAATCCAAGCAACACTTAGCTTTAACTATTTCACCTGAATTCATGCTCTGACCTTCAATATTCCCATTTGTTTCAAATATACTAGTCGTGTCTCTTCCTCAATTGTTTTCTTTGTTCAATCAGAGAGAGAGGAAAAGAAAATTTTATAAAACAACATACTTTCGCTTTCTCAGAAACAAGCCTGGATCCTCTTTCCGCCATCGAAGCCATGACCAAAACAAACCTCCACCCCTATAACGTTCTCAAGCCAAAGTAGCAGCTCGTGCCTCCTCCCCTCTTACCTGCCTAGGTCGAGATCTTCATTTCTTCCCACCGGATCTCGAGTTCCACCTCCAGCAAGCAACTCCTCTCTGCCATGGCCAAACAACTCGCTCCGCCCACCGTTGCCGGGCAGCCCCAATCCATTCTTCCAGCTGGTAGTCGTGCACAACCGTGTATATATGATAGGTATATTTATGTGTGTCATTGTGTATTTTATTTTAAAGTATTTGCATGTTTATAGTTCATATATATATATATATGGGTTTACAAATGATGTAAATATAAGTTTCTATTAGCCTATGTTTTGTTTCTTTGGAAACAGTACTTGCGTGTTTATATATATGAAGGGTATATGTATTATATATATTGTGAGTTTATTTTACTATTGCTATAGGTATATATATGTGTGTTTTCCCGAGTTTGGTTTCAGTTGTAATATAGGGGTTTTAGTTTAAAATTTTAATATGTGTTTTAATATACGTTATATTATAAAGTAAAATATATTTTTAAAGTTTGCTTATTGTATAAATTTTTGTTGAGGCTATATACATAATATATGGCACGTGTGTGTTTCCCGGACTTTTAAGTTATGAATTTGGTTATAGGATGTAGTATAATGTAAAGGAGTATACTTGTTTATAGTATTGATATATATATATATATATATAGTTTCTTTAAAATAGATGCAGCTGGATAATATGTTAGTTTACGCAGGTTGGGCATACGTATATTATATATATTATGTTTATATATGACATTTCTAGAATTGCACAGTATTGTATATTATATTATATATATGCTTTTATAGTAAAGTGTGTTTCTATATACATTGGTTTACAAATGTACTTGTAGAATAGACATCTTGTTCATACGTATGGGTTTTATATATAGTGTGTAATGTATATATATACATGTGTTCTGTGTTGCTTATAATTGATTTATATTTATATTTATTCTGCATATGACTATTTGCAGTCTGTTCTATGTATTTTGCTAACAAATAAAAAAATCTACACATAAATGGTTCTAACATATATATTATATACTTTGATTTTAATACATCATAAGAAAATGATGATTTTGAGATATATATGTATATATATATAGATTTGGATTTTTTATGTGTTTTAGATTTATTTTGATTTTTAATAAATATTGATTTGAATATGATGGGTGTGAAAGTTTATACGCCAGTTTTGAAACTTGAGTCTAGTTACGTATACTATGGAGGTTATTTTTGATATTTAAAATGTGATGCTAAATTGAAATGTTATATATAGAGAGAGAATTTATTTTTAGGAACATTTTATGTATTGGGATTTAATATTGATTTGAAAATGAAATAATATATATATATATATACTTAGTTCAATTTATATCAACCGATTCTAATTGTTCATCGATCCCTATTATCAGCTTTGTTCCATCGATTCCCGTTCCCAGCTTGATCGTTGAATTTGTGCCCATCTCACGGTGCTTGGATTCGTAACTCAAATCCAGTGTCTGTATCTATGTTCATATCTGTGTCATCTCCTGTCCATTTCTAGCCTCGAAAGGTGAGCAATCCTTCACGATTAACGTTCTTTTATTTATTAAATTTGATTTCAATTGAAACGATAATTGAAACATGCTACTGCTAGTTATTTACATTGTTATATATATATATGCCATTATCTGTATCTGTTCACCTACGACATCTAACACCATTATCTGTTATTTATCACTGATGATATATGCCTGTTACTGTTGTTATATTATTATCATATCTGTTATCACTCTGCAAGTTTCCTGTTAGTATAGAATTCACTATGGGTTGAAATGATACATACCTGAACGATCTGTAGAATAGGAGAAAATCGTTATGGGTTGAAATGATAAACCCAAGTGATTTTCATTGAATTGAATTTGGGATTGCGGGTTGAAAAGACATATACCCGTATATGTTTAAAATTACGGATTGAAATGATAAATATTTGTAAAAATTATATACAGACACCGTTGGTCTATATATAAATATTTTGGAAATGATTTCTATGGTTTTGAAAAGAAATATATGGTTTTAATAAATGGTGATTTTAAAGATTTATTTAAAGTTGAGTAAATAAAGTTGATTAATATGTTTAAGTATTTATTTAATATCTATATTTTCAAATATAGAGTTTATAATGATTCAGGTTGGAAAGATAAATTTGAAATTGATTTGAAATTATATTTATTTAAGAATTATACTTAAATAAGCTAGATTTGAAATTGATAAAAATTGAAATTTTAAAGGTATGTTTTATAACTTGAATTTGATTAAAAGTGACTTAAATGAATATTTCAAATTTATTTAAATTTAAAAGGGATATTTTGTTTATTTAAATTTGTAAATTGAAGTTGTATTTAGATGTTATTGAAATGATTAAGGAAATATTTCAAAACTAAATAATAGTAAAGTGAAATTGATATATATATATATATATATATGAATTTATCGAATTTAGTTTTGAAATGTAGAATATATAAAACTTTGAAATATATTGAAATTCAAATGGTTTATTATGTGATTCAAATCTATATTTGAAATTGATTTAATTTGGAATGGTTTGTTAAGAAACTGAATTGAATTGAAATTGATGAATTGAGATTGAATTAAATTGGAATTTTGGAATTCGAGTTGATTTTGAATCGATTTGTAAAATTTGAGGAAACTATTTTATTATATAAAGTATTTTTAAAATATATTTAAAGCTATTTATATATTTTTCTTAAGGTGTTTTCTCAGATGGATTTGGCAACGGGATTTCACCAGTTGAGAGTGGCTAAGGATAGTGTGCCGAAGACTGCTTTTCGGACACCATCGGGTTTCTATGAGTGGCTGGTAATGCCGTTTGGGTTGACTAACGCGCCAGCATATTTTGTGGATCTTATGAATAGAGTGTTCAGAGATCAGTTGAACAAGTTCGTACTTGTGTTCGTGGATGATATTCTGATTTATTCCAGAACTGAAGAAGAGCACAAGACACACTTGCGTATTGTTTTGGAGATCTTACGAAAACATCAGCTGAGGGCTAAGTTTTCGAAGTGTCACTTCTGGAAGAGTGAAGTGAGGTTCTTAGGCCATGTGATTTCTGGAAATGGAATAGCGGTTGATCCCGCTAAGGTGGCAGCAATCCAGGATTGGGTTAGACCTAAGAATGCATCTGATATGAGAAGTTTTCTTGGATTAGCAGGATATTATCGACGGTTTATCAAAGACTTCTCCAAGGTAGCTGCACCGTTAACAGGATTGACGAAAAAGAACCAAGTGTTCAGTTGGGATGCTAAGTGTGAGCAGGCTTTCGGAATCCTGAAAGAGAGATTGACGAGTGCTCCTGTTTTGACTATTCCAAGTGGGAATGATGAGATGGTGGTTTACACCGACGCATGTGGTACTGGACTTGAAGCAGTGCTGATGCAGAGAGATAAAGTTGTTGCGTATGCCAGTCGACAATTGAAGCCGCATGAAAGGAATTACCCGACCCATGATTTGGAGTTAGCGGCGATTGTTTTTGCTCTGAAGATGTGGAGACATTATCTGTTGGGAGTTCGATTCGAGTTGTTTACGGATCATAAGTCGTTGAAGTATCTTTTCTCCCAAAAGGATTTGAATCTTCGGCAGCAACATTGGCTAGAGTTTTTGGCATCATATGATTTTGGTATAGCTTATACTCCGGGAAAAGGTAACGCAGTGGCAGATGCGTTAAGTCGAAGACATGCAGGATTGGGAGCCATGTTTTTAGAATGGAAGAATCTCGAGTATCTAGCTGGATTTGACTTCAGGCCCAGATGTGAATTGGAACCTGAGATGTTGGCAAACTTATCCATAAGACCGACTCTTGTGGAAAGGATTGGCGAGAGCCAAAAGCGAGACGATAAGCTTGTCAAGATCATCCGTGATTTGGAATCTGGATTGGATCCAGAAAAGGATAAAGGATTCGAGGTCGATCGAGAGGGTTGGCTTCAGAAGCAAGGACGACTAGTTGTTCTCGATATAGATGAATTGAGGAGTGAAGTTCTGAAGGAAAGTCATCACTCGAAGCTGACAATTCATCCAGGTGGAAATAAGATGTATCGGGATATGAAGAGAACCTACTACTGGGAAGGCATGAAGAAGGATGTTGGAAATTTTATTTCCAAATGCATGAACTGCCAGTTGGTAAAGGCCGAACAGAAGAAGCCAAGCGGATTGCTTCAACCATTAGAAGTTCCTACATGGAAGTGGGAGCAGATATCGATGGATTTTATTGATGGACTACCTAGAACAAGAACGGGAAATGAAGGGATTTGGGTCATTGTGGATCGTCTGACCAAGAGTGCGAGATTCATTCCTGTTCGATCGACTAGGGCTGCGTCAAAGTTGGCTGAGTTGTATGTTAAGTGGATAGTTCGTTTCCATGGTATTCCGAAGAGTATAGTGAGCGATCGAGACCCATTGTTCACTAGTGGATTTTGGAAGAGCTTCCAGGAAGTCTTGGGAACCGAGTTGTGTTTAAGTACAGCTTATGATCCTCAAACAGATGGTCAGACCGAGAGAGTCAACCGAGTTTTGGAAGATCTTCTTAGAGCTTGTGTTTTGGATTTCGGAGGATCATGGGAAGATCACCTTCATTTGGTGGAGTTTGCATACAACAACAGTTACCAGTCAAGCATTGGTATGGCACCGTATGAGGCATTGTATGGAAGACCGTGTAACTCTCCGACATGTTGGTTAGAGACTGGAGAAAAGTTGATACTTGGGCCAGAGATGATTCGGCAGACTTCAGATTGCATAGAGATCATTCGGCAACGAATGAAGGCAGCCCAAGATCGTCAAAAGAGTTATGCCGATAAGCGTCGGAAGGATTTGGAATTCGACGTAGGAGACATGGTTTTCGTGAAGATTTCTCCTCTGAAGAATGTTATCAGATTCGGGAAGAAAGGAAAATTGACTCCGAGATTTGTTGGACCATTCCCGATTATCGAGCGAATTGGAAAGCTCGCCTACAGATTGGAGTTGCCAGAGAAGATGTCGGGTGTGCACAATGTTTTTCATGTATCATATCTACGGAAGTATGTGCATGACTCGGATACGGTGGTTTCTGCTGATAGCTATGAAGATTTCGAAGTTAATCCAGTCGATAGAAGACCTCGTAAGCCGCTTCGTGTTGTGGAAACCGACACGAAACAGCTTAGGAGGAAGGTAGTTAAGTTGCTCAAGATACAATGGAGTGATGATGATAACGACTGCACGTGGGAGGAGGAAGAGAGGATGAAGGCAGCTCATCCTGAACTCTTCAAGGTATGGCCCTAAAGTGTCGTGTCATCTCGCGATATTGTAACTTGTTCTAGTTTTAGAATTCTGTACGCTAAGCTAGAATTGGATGCATGGTTTGTTGATTGCGATGGATGGTAGGCGTACAGAATAGTCTTTGATTGCTTTGTTTGTTTGGAATTTCGAGGGCAAAATTCCTAAGGGGGAGAGAATGTAACGACCCGTATTTTTACGGATCGACAAATTCGACAAAATCTGGAATTTTAGCATTTTTGAGCCATTTCAGATTTTGAGCAAAAATGGCCAAGTCCTAAGTCGTTCACGACTTAGTGTCATAAGTCGTATACGACTTAGGGGATAGGAGCTACCCAGGGGATTTCCGAGTTAAGTAGTAAGTCGTGAGCGACTTAAGGAAAGTGCGACCTAAGGAGATAAGTCGTAGCTGGGCTAAGTCAGTAGGTCGAAGTTAACTCGGCAAGTGTTAAGTCGTAGGTTGTAAGTCGTCGCCGAGTTAAGGGATAGACAACCTAAGTAAGTGACCGACCTAGGGATTTACGACATAAGAGCTGACCGAGTTAAGTGATGAGTCGTCTAACCAGTTAAGTCGTATCCTTTAAGTCGTAGCCTATGTATTGAGTCGTAGACGACTTAGGAGTTGAGTCACAACCCAGTTATCTGATGAGTCGTACCCCAGTTATCTGATGAGTCGTACCCCAGTTATCTGATGAGTCGTATCCCAGTTATCTGATGAGTCGTCTAACCAAGTAAGGCGCGTGCGCATTTAAGTCATAGACAGGGGGTCTGGTGAGTCGTAGGCGCATGCTATAAGTCGGAGACGACTTAGGAGATAGCTGTTTTGTCGTGAGTCATAGGCAGAAGTGTGTTAAGTCGTTGAAGCCAGAAGTTAAGTCGTAGGGTGTTGAGTCGTAAGTCGTAGACGACTCATGAAGGCGGACGAGTTACGACTTAGGGTATTTTCTGCTATAAATAGGAGAGCTTCTCTTCATTTTTTTGGGATCCGGATTTTGAAGCGACGAAGTGCTGCCATTTTGAGAGCTCGACTTCTACACTTCTTCACTTCTTTTCTCCACTCTAATCTAGTGATTCCTTTCATCCAAATCGAAGATCAAGATTGAAGATTCAAGAGCTAAAGTTGAAGATCTTCATCTTTTCAAGTGAGATTTCTTCGTTTGAAGCGGATTCGTGATAGATCAAGCTTGATCCTTCGCTGTCCAGATCTGAAGCGTGTTGATTTGAGGTTGTTTTGGTGATTTGGTGAGTGGTGATTATCTCTCACACGGATCCAAAGGAGTATATCGGATTGTTGGCTCGATTTGGTGTTAAAATAGTGATTTCCATGCATTTTCTTCATCCAAAGTGTAGATCCATATAGATCCATTGTTCATGATGATGTTACATCCATTTTATCATATGTTAACCTATGCAAGATCATTCATCAAGTTTGTAGAGATATAATCCATGTTTTCATGCTTATTGGACTTTCAACTCTTTAATTACGAAAATGCCATTATTGTTATAATTGTCTACTTAGATCATTTTTGAATGCTTGGATTGATGTTTGAATTGATTGATTGCTATGAACTAGATGATTGATGATTAGATTTAGATCGAAGATGATTCAAAAGCTAAGGGAAAGGCTCTTGAATTGGGAAAGCTGCTCGTGGCATATGTAGCGGGATGATGAAGCTCTTATGCATAGATTTGATGATGTGATGTTGAGATGAGGCTTTGCGAGGATGTAATGAAGCGAGGCATCATGTGATGAAGACTTGGTCTAATCCAGACGGGATCATTCCAAGCATGTTGATAACTCGGTGATATGATTCGAGTTGAGGATAATGAATGGATAAGAGAATAGTCGTCGAGGAGGATGACTAGGAGGCTTGGATAGCATCGTTGTTGAAGGTTCTAGCATGCTCTAAGCAAGAGTACGTTTGGGCAGATTCGATAGTCCCAACGGCCAACTGTTGATGGTCGAGTACTCTGGGCAGATTCGATAGTCCTAGGCACGGGCTGCGACGACGTGCGAGAGTTATGTCTAGAACCGGGGTTTCCATTAGCCCTTGACGGACGGCTGAAAGAATGTGCTGGTCATTCAATTAACGGTGATATCGAAGCAATGACAACAGTGATAGCCAGAGTCATGGATGTTTGGTTGTATCGTCATTCGGACCCAAGAGCGGTATTTTCTGGGTGCTTATCTGATTTAGGCCTTGGTACTTGGAAAACATCGCCCTTGATCCGAGTGATAGTAGCTTTACTTTATATTGTATGCTCTGCTATGTTTGCTTCTGCTTAGTGTGTGTCTGGGGGCTATCACTGTAGAATGAGGTTGGAGTGGGAGGGTTGTATTCCTATTCCTTTTCCTTTATGCTCTTTTGGTTTGTTGTTAGTTAATTTACTGCTCACTAAGACTGTTGTCTGACTCAAGGCTTTATGTTTTAATTCTTATTGCCTTGGGCTGTTCGTCCATTTTCGGGACGGGCAGACTAGGTAACAGGTGACAGGTGCTGTTCTCTTCTCACGATACTGATATCGAAGACGAGCTGGAGGGTTGCATATTATCTTCTTATTATATGTACTGGATGTTCCGCTGTTGTATTTTTCTCTGAGTGTTGTAGTGAGGCTTGATGTATTTTGATGACTTGACTATTCAGATGCTTGTATTCAACTATTATGAAGTTTTATATGATGTCATTTTTTTCTGTAAAGCTTCACTATACATATGTTCTATTGTACTTTATCCATGCGCTGTGAGTAATACGATAGATTCTGTTGTGCTTAATCTACCCTGACAATCGTCCATGGTCGCCTGGCACACTTTATAGCGCACTATCTCTAGATTCAGTGCAGGGGTCATGGGCGGTCGTCACATTTGGTATCAGAGCATTGGTTAATCGATTTTACCCAACGCTCGCTGTCGTAACTACGTATGAGAGACGTAATTGTATTTTGATGGATGACTACTATATATAATATAGTAGCTTAGTAGAGTTTGAGTCCTTTATGCAGTTGTTTTTCTAGATGTTCTAATCATTCCTTTTTATAGATATTGAGAATGAGTCAAAGAGGGAGACCAGCTGCTAGGGAAGGCCGTGCTACCGAAGAAACTGCTGATTATGCAGCCATGTTCGAAGCTATGATGACTTCGATCATGAGAAGGATACCAGTTCCGGGGGCGGCAGTTGATGTTGGAGTTCAGGTTCAGACTCAGAAACCAGTGGATTTTGCTAAGTTGTGCAAGGATTATACTGCTCTTGGAGGGAAGGTTTTCTTGGGAACAGAATCAACTATCGAAGTCCAGAGATGGATAGATGCTTGTAGAAGGATCTTTGGTGATTTGGGAATTGATGATGCAACTAGGAGGAAGTTGGCATCAAGGCAGCTTCAAGGGAGAGCTTCTGATTGGTGGAACTCTATTACCATCGATACTCCGGAGGAAGAGATTACTTGGGAGCAATTCCAAGTTAGGTTTGAAGCTAAGTTCATTTCTACAGCTCAGAAGTCTGTTCTGTTCAAGAAGTTTGTGGAGCTCAAGCAAGGTGGAAGATCAGTTCTTGAGTATGTTTCTGAGTTCGAAGCTTTGTCCAAGTATGCCCGGTCGTATATTGAGTCTGCTTATCAGAAGAATGAGAAGTTTGTGACCGGCTTGGATAGTTATCTTGGGAGGCAGTTGGTGGATCATTTGGATGATTCATTTGAGAAGCTTGTGGAAAAAGATCTCAGGCATGAGAGTCTGTTTCCTAAGGATGGATCTGTTGTTGCTGTGACCAGGGAAGAGTCTAAACCCCAGCAGGGTGGAAACAAGAAGAGGAAGCAGCAGCGGCAGAAGGGTAAGGATGGCCAGAAGAAGCCGAAAGGCGAGGTGACTTGCTACAATTGTCAGCAGAAGGGCCATTTCTCGAAGGATTGTAAGAATCCGAAGGCACCGATGAAGTGTCACAACTGTGACAAGCCGGGGCATTTCAGGAAGAATTGTCCAGAACCGAGGAGGGACAAGCAGATTGTGCAAGCTTATGCTTTGGGAGCTGTTCCGTCGTCTTCAAAAGCTCCTACTGTTGAAGAGAAAGGAAAGAGTGTGGTTGTTCAAGGTATTCTTTTCCTATGTGGTGTTCCAGTTAGAGTTCTGTTTGATACTGGAGCGTCGCATTCGTTTGTTTGTAATGAACTCGTAGGCCGGTTAGGTTTGGAACCGGATATTGTCGATAGGCCATTGGTTGTGACTAATCCAGTTGGGGGTTCGTCTTGTTTGTGTATGTTATGCCGTGGTCTAGTTGTATCGAGTCATGGTTGCTCTTTTGTTTGTGATTGCTTTGTTCTGAACTTTGCGGGGTTCGGAATTATTTTGGGTATGGACTGGCTTAGGAAGTATGCGGTGAAAGTTGATTGTGAGAGGTTGGAGGTGACAGTCGAGAATGTGGAGGGGCGAAAGGTTGTGATACGATGTAAGCATGAAGAAGGCATCTTCATGAGCTTCATGTATTCGCTAGTTGTTCTACGGGATGGACTGTCATCAGTGCCAATCGCTAATGGATTCGAGGATGTCTTTGACGAAGTCAAAGGGTTGCCGCCGCATAGAGAGATCGAGTTTCGTATAGATCTAGTTGAAGGAGCCAGACCTGTTGTGATGCCTCTTAGGCGGATGGCGCCTAGGGAACAGCAGGAGTTGAGGGTGCAAGTTGATGATCTTTTGCAAAAAGGATTCATTCGGCGTAGTGTGTCCGAGTGGGGTGCACCAGTTGTGTTTGCAACCAAGGCAGATGGGTCGTTGAGATTGTGCGTCGATTATCGTGAGCTGAATAAGGTGACTAAGAAGAACAAGTATCCATTGCCGAGAATAGATGACTTGTTTGATCAGCTTCACGAAGTTATAAATTATTTTATTGTAAACTATTTTGTTATAAACCATTTTCAGTATAAACTATTTTATTATAAACTATTTTAATACACTAATTATTTTAATATAAGAACTATTTTGACTTAAGCTATTTTCTTTTATAAACTATTTTATTTATATACTATTATTAATATTCAAACTGTTTAAAGGGAAGTGTTATAGTTTTCCAAAGTATTATGATTTTAAGTGTTTGGTTTCGAAAGTGGTATAACTTTGGAAGTATTATGATTTTGGAAATGGATATATTTGAAGTGAAAAAAATGATATTGTATCAATATGGTTTTGAAGTGAAAATGATATCGTTTTGATATGGTTCTGAAATGGGAAATGATATTTTGGTTTTGAAGTATAAACTATTTTGAAATGACCGCGGTGTTATAATAATGTTTGGTTGTTAAAGAGACCGGGATCAGATATGGGCATACTCTCCGTCGATACCGAAAACCACTTTAACAACTGTGTACGCGGTGGAGATTCCAGAATGAAGTAGGATGGTGGCGACGATCCTATATGAGTTATATACGAGGACCCGACTCCCGTGAGTTGGCATAAGGTGGCTAAAACAGGAGCAATCGACGGACTAATGAGGTAGCACCTCTGATTGGACACACTTCATCGTATGCCATTCTATTACTTTGTGATTCATTTGGTGCGTACCCTTGATTCAGGAGTGTGGCTCAAGGTGGGCGATTGCTGCGGCTCTGCGTTATCACCGGCTCGGAAGTGTAATTGGTATATCTACCCTGGCATTGCCTAGTTGTGCCGTGTCACCTACCCTAGCGTGCTTTACTACGAGTTTGTTTTGTACCATACCTATGGCCCATTACGGGGGAGATTACGGTACTGTATAGACTATGGGAATATATAAAATGTGTTAAGGGGGATATGGGTAACGCCTTAACGCTATTTTGATAGTTTACTTTACTTTAGACATTATTATAATAGCGTATATTACTACATAGTAGATAGTTTAATGGATCCTTAGAGGATGGTGATCCCAAACATCCTTTAAGTTACTGTATTTCAGTTAATATTTCACTTGAGTTGGATTTATTGATATAAGAATGTTAATCCTGACTCGAGTGTTTTGTGTTTTTCTTTACGCTCGGGTCAGACTGAGTGGCTCAGTGTTCGAGACTCACCTTTGGAGTTGGAGCTTCGCTTGGAGATCCAGCTATATCTATTCAGCTTGCAGTTATTAAGTTGATTCCAGTGATGTATTCTGATCTTGTGTTTGACTATTGTATTGAGACATCTATGTATTTGAGACCTCTGTTGTATTTTATTTAACTCTGTTATTTATATATATAGTAGCTTCATGAACTACTATTCTTTTGTTTTCGCTGCATTATTGTTATATTACTCCATGTCTGTGATTCTGTGATTATTTATTTACTGTATATGCTGAGTTTTGTCAAATTTTAAATTAGCAATCTGATACTTTGAGCAATTCAAATCCGACATGTATGGATTCGAATGGTTGAAAATTTCAGGCTGTTACAAGCAATAACAATTTTGCAACAATAGAGGAATCGTTGTTTGCATTAATAATGGTAGTGTCTACGGAATTCTGATTGACTGTGTAGTTTAGTTTCGCAGCTATCCCTTGCATGTTCCAGGTCATGCCAATCTATTGCTAATGCAATTTATTTTGCTGGGATGTGTTGACCTTTGCATAACTCTTACCTGATACTTTTATACGAGTCTGTTATTTGTGCGATCTCGTGCAGATGCTTTCCTCGGGTATTGACTTATTGAGTTGCAGAACTTGAGCGGTTTCTTTATAATGTGGGAGTGGCCTACTCGATTTTTCTTTCATTCTGTGTCACCTACTATTTTATCCAATTGATTATGCCCTTAAAAATATTATAAAAGCAAAAAAAGGGTTTGACAACTAGTCACTTAGATATCTAGAGTTTGTTCTATAGTCAAAAACTTTATTAATATCCATATTAATTAAGTAAACAAGTTTTAAAGTCCTTGGTTCAATTCGAGAGAACTTATCAATTAACCGGTTTATTTTGGCTTGAGACTTTAACTTTAAAGTCATACGTTAATTAAGATAATGCTAACATTATATAACGAATGAGACGAACCCTCACTTGGGTAGTGTCTCACTTCAATTAGTTCAACATATATCCAACTATGTTTGTAAAAAGGTTTCTATGCTAAGTATTTAACCACAATCAAAGTATAGTCTAGCTACTTAAGATCGATAGTACCCTCAAGTCGGAAGACTACTTGTACATCGTTACCATGAGATATTCTATTTTGACTTAGTTATATTAACCTTTAAAAGACTCATTGAGTCCTTCTGTGATTGTTGCAAACAACCACAAATACGTAGCTCCATGATGCGTCCAACAGTCATGAGTAAATTTCCTTCCATCATATGGAGGACATTATGTAGGCTAGTCTCAATAGAGTATCGATATCCTTTTCTCGGTACATCTCGACAACGAACATTTAAGGAATTATCTTTTTGTTTATATCTATTCAATACCCATTGTTGTGAGAACATTGTAACTACAATCGATTAAACACCACTTCTAAGGATTTTCTACATATATATGTTCAATTTATTTAATTCATTATTTATATCATATATATATCAACACATATAATAGAAAACAAAACCATAAGCATACTTTATTATGCACAGATTGTCTATATGTTAAGTTCACATGAAAAATTACATAATTGCCCCTAGGACACAACCTTAGCTCTATCACCCTCAACATCATCCTTTTCATCCTTTTGAAGCCCTAATCTTAACCTCCCAACATCAAAATGCTACCAACCTACTATTGACCTTCCCACCAACTAGTGCCCATGACCCTTCACAACTTCAACCCATAATCTCTATCTTGTCTAACTCCAAAACCCTAAATTGTCTTTCACCAACTCAATCCAATGACCATTTCCACCAACGACAAGGACTCAACCACTAAGCCAGGACCTCCGTACCATTCCGAACACATCAGAGAAGCCTCCAAAAGCTTTGCTTCAGTTGTCTCTTATGATTTGTCTATGTCAGGTGTGTAACCTTTTACAAAGGAAAAGTATTCATGGAGTTTACCGATGAAGAGGTTGAAAGATTCGCTAAACCATTAAAATATGCACCATTTAGAAAATTGTTAGATAAATGACTGCATATAAATGCTACAAGGAATTCGTTGATCGCTTTTCAGCAAATGCTTTAATAGATACTTTCCTAGTAGATAACAAGCATGCGTTGGTAAACCTAGACTATGAAGAGGACTATATGATACTATGGCTCTAGAAGAATGGAGTTGTTCTGAAATGCCTCATGAATGTTTTGAAATATACCAATCATTAGACTGTAAAAAATTCTAGTATGGGTATCTTCACCAACCCTTCCTATATATTTTTATCATAAGTAAGCATTGTGCTAATTTGCTCATGATCTAGGTCAACCTCTAAAAGTTGGTGAAGCCATAAAAATATTAAACCATCCTAGTCTTGCTTGTTTATGCATGGAAGTGGATATTTCGGAACCACTTGTCATTGAATTTTATCTTAAATAGAAGGATAAGGGAAAATGCATATCAGTGATATAAATTCTCATGGCAAATGCATGAGATTAAGTTATAAAACTTTAGGACATCTATAGTGTAACGACCCCGAATTTTACCGCTTTGATTTGGAAATATTTAATTAATGATTTTTAGTGGTTAAATAGTCCTTTGTTTAATTAATAAATAATGATGGTAAACTTGTTTGGAAATTTTGTTTACTAAAATAAATAGTTCGATGAAAAATTGAAAATATGACCGAAAATCATTTTTCGAAATTTCAAATTTTTTGGACTAAAAGTTGTATAAACATGTTATATACACTAGTGTGCATTTGTACATGTAAGAATAACAACTTTATTAATTTAATGGTTTAAATAAAAACAAGCATAAAGGAGATACTTAAGAATTAAGCAAAGTGTACTTTTCTTTTATAATTTAAAAATTAACAAAACACAAAAAATAAGACAAAAGTACTTAAGCAAAAGAAGATCTAATGGCTAAGTGACATTAAGGGGCGAGTTGTTAAATTTGTGGTGGAGGGTACTATCTTAGGAAATTTAGTAATTTGCCACTTTTAATTTTTATAAAAAAAACACCTCTCTTTACTTTCCCATTTCCATTTCATAAATTCATTTTATTTTCCTCTTCTCCTATTATTCTATGTCTTCCATGTCTTCCTTCTCTTCTCAAAAACTCATTAATGGCTTATTGTTACTCTCTTCTCTTCTTCATCTCCTCCCTTATAAATTCTTAAGTCCAAACAAAGAAAGCACCACTTTAATTTACTCTTTCGTTTCCATTTTCACTCCGGTTTTCCTATCTTCTTCCTTATTCCTCTTCATTCGGCCACTACTTCCACAAAATTACTCCAAATTAAGTAATTCTATTTTTAAAACCGTAGGTAATTAAATAAGTAAGAAACTTTATGTCGATCACTTTTAGGAATTTTTAGAGTAAACATGTCAAAAATCATATTTTTATCTATGTCACTTTTGTCCCAGTTTTTACAAAACACATCATCTTCATTCTACCATAACTTCCAGAAAACAACTCCAAATCTAGTGATTATTTTTTTTGAAACCAAATATAATTAAATAAGGAAGAACTTTCATGTTGGTCACTTTTCTAAATTCCTAGAGATATCATGTTAAAAACCAGTGAAAAGACAACTCTTTTTTTTGCGTTGTTTTAAACACAAAAACTTAAATCCAAAGCCCCTCCTTCCATCATGGCCGAGCCCATCTAAAGTTATCCTAGGATTTTTGAGTTAGTGTTTGCAAGTAGTAGGGGTTTGTGGGTAGTAGCTAGGAGTAGTGGACTTTTCCCAAAGACTAGGTTGTTTTGAATGTGAGATTTCTCATTTTAGATTGGTTTTAAAATTGACAAAATTACATATAATAATTTAATGCTTGCTTATATGGTTACTTATTTATGTTGTGTGTAAAGTTTATGTTGTTGTTTCGATTTGAATTCCGTTTAAAAGAAGATGACATAAATAACCATTTTGTTGCAGAGGATAAAAGCAAAAAGAAAATAAAGTCAAAGTCTCTTGGTAGCGAATGGGTCGCTACGAAAGCGCTTCGAAGAATAAAATATTATAGAGAAATCCCAAAGGTTCTTTGCTTTATTTATTTTTATTTATATATGTTATTGGTTATGTAAATATTTGTGTTGTGAAATGAAAATACTACTTAGTTATAGTTAACTTACATATTATTGGTTTTAGTGAAACATTGAAATCCCAAGCTCACTTTTTAGCGATTTACTACTTGTTTTTCAATATTGAAACGGTTCCCAAACTCAACTTTGGTTTTCAAACTTTTTAGCAAAGGTATTAAAGTGGTTTAAATATAGAAAGAAACATGGTTTAAAGGTTATTCGATCTATAGAAATAAGTTTTAAAAGTTACGGTTCATATAGCGATAGTCGTTATGAGTACAATTTTGAAAATGTTTGATTTTTGTAAAATAAAAAGAGTTATTTATTCGAGATATTTTCAATTGTTTTAATGATTATTTAAAAAGGAAGTTTGAAGCTTTAAATATATTTTTAAGAATTTATTTAGTTATTTAAAAAAGAGATTTAAATTTTACACCTTCGTTTTCAAAAGTCGGGTTTTGTTAAAAGTAACTATCTTTGAAGGGATATTTAAATACAAGTTTCAAACTTGTTTTAAGGAGTTTTAATAGTATTTTAAAAAGAAGACGGAAACATGAATTATAACACCATTGGTGTAAAAAATGTTTTTCGATAAAGGAAAAGAGACCATGGACTATAACAACTTTGTTACAGTAAACTATTTCGAAAAATTAGAAAGGAAGTTTGGTTAATGACACTTTGTTTTTTATTAAATAAGTTGTTTGCTTTTATAAAAAGGAAGATGTTTTAATACGATTTTGAGTTCATCAATTAATAAGTTGTTTATTTTTATAAAGGAAGGACGTTGAACTTTGTTTAAAATAAGAGATTTTGGAAAATATTTTAATAACTAGTTTGAAATTAATGATTGGAAGTAAGTTTGCGGAGTTGGTTTTCACATTTATTTTAAAAAGGCTTTTTTTGTAGGGGATTTCTTTGTCAGTGCCATTAAGTAATACAAAACAAATATGATAAACTAGTGCTAAAATGTTGACATGTTTATAGAAAGTAAGCTATCTTGAATTTAGCACCAAAAGCCGATAAGTAGACTTTCCTTATTTGTGAGATCTAGAATCGAAGTGTTTGAATATGGTAAGAACGAGAAAAACCGGGGCTCTGACTTACCTGACTTTGATTATGGATGAGGAACAGAGAATTCAAAATGTTAGAAATGTGATGAGTATGAGAGGATTAATTTCGATAAATAGGTCATGATTTATTAAGTATATGAAAGGTACTTCATCTTATACTTGACACCAAATTTCAAGGTATGGAAGCTTGTCTCTATCTTGAGAATTAAGACACCAAATTCCGTGGTATGGAAGCTTGTCTCTATCTTGAGAATTAAGAATGTATGTCGAGGCAAGGATAGTACACTAACTTGTTCGACTACATTGTTAATCGAGGGATGGTACCATTTGAAATTGAAAAGTGGCGATAAGTATAAGATGCCCAATTTTCATACGCAAACTATACTTACACCAGATAGTGGTTTGTCCACTATCGATAACTTGGTTAGTTTTGATTTAAGATGTATACGAAAGCTTAGCGATTTCATACGGTTTGAAATTCCCTTAGGGGAACTCATTCCGATGAAACGTATCTTGCTTTAAGAGGAATATTAGAGATCCCCTCGAAACTCTTATATAGTCCGCTTACATCTAAAAGAACAAGGATTGCATCAACCGAAAACTATCGATTGTTGGTTCGGAGAGATCGAGATCGGATAAGCATGAGTTATTTGAAAACCACTTCAAAATAGTATAAGCGTTCAAATTGAAGAAATCTTGAAGATAATCAAAATTGAAAACGGAATTCTTTGTAATGCAAGGGCTACTTGCTACTAATCCTGAAGGTGATTCTAAAAAGGATGTACATTACACCAAAATGACCAATTTGAAAGGTAATAAAATGTTGCTAAAATTTTTAGAAACACTTTTCAATTGTTGCAGATTAGTATGTTGCAAAATTTTTAAACATTTCTAGTACGTTTCAGATTGACAAATTGAAACATTTAGTGAATGTTTCAGATTAACAAATTGAAACACTTACCGAGTGTTTCAAATTAATAAATTGCAACGGCTAATAAGTGTTTGAAGTTAATAATCGACAACACTTGTTCGGTGTAATAACCCGCATATTTTACGATTATATATTTAAATGTTTTATTTAAATATAGCATCATTAGTTGAATTTAAAGTCCGAAATGTGACTTTTTGTAAACAGTCAAATCCGAACTCGAGACCATTTCCATTGAGTTCAAAACGACGTTTACAACTTGTTTGAGTATAAACATCGATATGTTTGGAGTTGATTAGGATTTTGGTATTTTCATCTGGGCTTTGGGTTGTGTTCTAGCCCACTGACCCAATAAGAAGACCCAAACCCTTCTACCAAATAACTCCCACTCCACTCCTCTTCATTCATTCATTCCATTTTCTAAATTCCTAACAATCAAGTCCTAGGAAAAATGGTGGAAAGGGGAAACTAAAATTCTTAAGCCCTAGTTTCTCTTAGGAAATTTCAAATTCAAGTTCTAAAATCAAAGAGAAGCTTAGGTAAGCATCCTCTTCATCTTCTCCATCTCAATCCCTCTTCAATTATTGATTTTTCCTATAAACTAACTTAGGACAAACTTTGCATTTGATAATAGATTGAAGACTCTAGAGGTGTAGTGAAGTGGAATTGGTCTTGCTTTGTTTTAGAGCTTCTCATTAGTTGTTTTAAAGTTTAAAGGTGAGTTCTTGAACTCACATCTATGTCTATAGCTATCATTATTGTTAGGTATGAGTTCCTAACATCTATTTCATGTCCATTTGCTTTTGATTTGAATTTGTTTGATAACTTTTACAATTTTGGTATTTTGAAGTCAAAATCTTTAAAGATCCTATCTTGGATGTTTGGACATGTTATTTGGGGTGTATCGAAGAGCCTATAGGGCTGGGTTGTCGCTTGGCATAAATCCCCAGCCTCCATCGCTCGTTCGATCGCTTCCGGTTTTGATTTGCCCTCTTTGGGCTAGGAAAATTTTTGCCTAGCTGAACCAACCAGACGTCTGGTTGGTAATTTCAAACGTCTGGTTAGGGCACCAGAAGAAAAAAAAGAAACAATAAGAAAAAAATGGCAGAGCCGAGGACCAGACGTCTGGTTAAGCCCAACCAGACATCTGGGAGGCTCCAGTGAATAAAAAGAAAAAGGAGAAAAAGGATAAAATTTCCAAAACTCCGGGTCAGACGTCTGGTCCTGTGAAATTTTGCCTATTTGCCTATTTTTGAGTGGATTTCCAATTTTTATCGATTTTTGTTGATTCGACTAGTTGTTGTCATTTATTATCGATTTTGATGACTTCTTTTCTGGATTTTTGGGAATATCCATTTGATATCGACTTTTTATGGTTTTAATTCACGTCGTCGAATGTGGATTTTGTTGATAGTTTGTTTTTACAATCATTTCTGTGATTTGTCACTTTAAAATACAAAGGTTTTTATACTAGTAGTAAATATTCAAACTCTTTCACAAAAATGATTTCAACATTTCTTTTAATACGAAGCATGTTTTTAAAACTGTTTTCCAATCTATTAGTATATACAAACCATTACCTCATTCGTATGAGAAATTCAATTAAACGACTTAGCAAAACAAGTGGTATGAAACGCTTGTGTTTACTTCATCGGTTAATTCTTAGACTTGTTCGATTGATATCTTGTGACAATTTTCGAGTGGAAATCTACAATTTGTTCGTAAATATTTAAGTTAAGCTAGTGGTTATGGGACATGAAGCTAAACTCATTTATTTACTAGCTTGATGTAATTTACACCTATTGATCTATGACGATCATTTTGAGGTTTAGACTAGCGATATGCGATGTCTCTTTGTCCGCGTGGGGGACTGTACCCCGTTCTGTTGAGCTTCGTCTCATTTTTGTGGGCTAGCGACCCATGGTTTTTTAAACTGTTTTATGGAGTTCGGTTCATCGGGCGTACCTTTGTACTACGTCGTTATTCCGACTTGTTTGAGTTTCAGGTTCTTCGGGTGTATTGTTGTACTACGTCGTTGCACCGGCTCTATGGGTTAGCGACCCATGGGATAGCGTCTCGTTTATGACACACATGTTGGTGAGTTTTCAGGCCCCGTTTGTGATAAGCATCCCCCTTTGTGTTTTCTGGATTTTTAGTTATTGATTTCTAGAATTTGTGTTTCACCAATTTTGTGATTTGCATTGATATGTTTTGTCAATATTTGAGGTTTGATGAATAAGCTAAAGAATATGATATTCTTTTTGGATATTTGAGGTGATCTAAGGTATTGTATGATTTCCATTGTTACAAAATATATACTTGTCACAGTATGACATTATTGTTATCATATATTTTTGTCATATCTCTTATCCTATCTCATTTTGTATGATATTTATAGCTAGACTGATCCGTTTATTATTATTTTTCTTAAATAATACTCGGGTCAGACCGAGGTATTTCAGGTGCTTCCACTTGACTTCTTAGCAGGGACTAGCTTCTGACTTTTGGCTAACTACTTTAGCTTAGTGGTTTTTTATACCTTCGAGATAGAGACTCCTTGATGTATACATATTCTTTTGTCTAACACTTGTACCTATTCTTTTGTGATGTAGTGGATCTTGTATGACCACTACTTTGATGTACACTTCTATGTGTTATATTCATATCGGTTTCCGCCTTAGTGATATGAATATCTGTGACTAATTTATGTTATGCTTATTATATATATATTTCCGAAGGCCACATAGCCACTGTGTAGTAGTTTTGAGTTTATATTTGATATGTCAGATTTCCTCTTGAAATGAAATACATGACATTCTATCTGACATATCGGTACTCGCACAAAGCAATTACATAGATTGTCGCTCCTCAACAGCCTTATTCTTCGTACTAATTGACGGCAATACCTAGTAGTGTCCTTACTTAGTGTGAGTATAGAGGTGGGGCATCACAGCTTGGTATCAGAGCCAAACTTCGGAACAATATAGAATATTATGACAAGGATTATTGTCCTAAGTCTCTCTTAGGAATCGTGCCTTATGATTTAATCTGAGTCTTAGGACCCGTTCTATCCTATTTTCTTTTATGATTGCTTTGTTTTACCAATCAAGCTTATTTGAATTCATTCTGAGAATAACCTTTTTCCTCTTCGTTCTTTCTTACTTTCTTAAAGAAGAAGAGATGGTTATACCTGGCTGTCCTAGCGCTGGTCAATCAAGTGGTCCTCCTCTAGATGGCGTATTCATGTCTGCCCAATAACTTTTGGACCTTATAAAGAATCAGAGGTTTATCTATGGGTTGAATAAGAATCTCAAAAAGGCTTTACTTCTAAAACTAGAAGTTCCTTTCGATCAGCTTGTAGATATCACTCTTCGACTTGAAGAGGCCGATAAAGAAAGTGATGTTGAAGTTGTGGGTGCCAAGAAGAACTTCAATTATAACAAGAAGAGGCATCCCAATAATAAGTTCAAACCTAATCCTAGCAAGAAAGGGAAGCGAGCAACTTTGGTGGCAAAGACTCCTACCTCTAGTCGTGCAGAATGCTACAATTGTGGTTCTAAGGACCATTATGCAAATAGGTGTCTGAAACCCCTTTATTGCCGCTATTGCAAAGGTTCGGGTCATCTTATATCTTCATGTCCCAAACTTCAAAGTAGGAAAGAGGGAAAGCTGAATGTTGTGCAAGCCCCTAGTAACACTCCTCTTGGTCAAGGTATTTCTCATTCAGTCCTTGATGGCACTATTTTGTTTCGTGATTATCCTATTCGAATTCTTTTTGATACGGGTACATCTCATTCTTTTATATCTAAAGAACTTGTTGATACTTTTTCTTTAAATATTATGGGCTTGATGATTTCACTGAGAATTGCAAATCTGGTTGGTGGATCCACAACACTCAGTTTACTTTGTAAAAATGTCAAGATTATTTTATGTGATTATGCTTTCTAATCCGATTTGCATGTTATGCGCTACTTAGGTTTCAGAATTGATTTTGGGAAAGGATTGGCTTAATCGTTATGAAGCCCATATCCTATATCCCGAGAGGACTATCCATCTTCGACATCCTCAATCTGTTGAGCAGATTTCTATTATTCTTAATGATTTCGATTCAAATTCGGTGGCATCATTTTATTCTTTAAACCCACATGATGATGAGGAAGATGTTATTCTTATAAGTGGCTCGTTATGATTCTTATGAGTGGCTCGTTATGTCATTCGGTTTGACGAACCCTCCAGCTTATTTCATCCATCTTATGAATCGAGTATACTGCGAATATTTCGATCAGTCCGTCCTTGTATTCATTGATTATGGGTGAAAACGGCAACTTAAAATTGCAAATCTTTCTAATAAGATCTATTTATAAGTATAATTGGTTTTTGTTCTTAAAACGAGCAAAGAATATTCGTAAAATTTTTAAGAGACATGTTTATCATATAAAAGACGATTTTGTGTTGTATTGCACATTGAGTGTTTTAAGTATTCTGGTCGATGCGCCTGATCAACGTTATCGATAGAAGTCTCCTAAACACTTTGATGAGACAGTCAGACACAGTAAATTGACTTGTAATAAGTAAATTTGTTTTTTCAAAAAGATGATTACATAAAGTTAATTATAATTTTGAATGTCTTAGCTTTTCGGGAAAGAGGATCATGAAATAAATGATTTAGCATAGAAACTGCTTTTCAAAAATTAAAAGAACTCCTTTCCGATACTCCTATTCTTGTGATTCCCGAACGGAACCAAGACTTGATTGTTTATACCGATGCTAGTCGTGTTGGTTTGGGAGCCGTTCTCATGCAAAGGGAACGTGTTATCGCTTATGCTTCTAAGCAATTAAAGTCTACCGAGACTAGATATGCCACTCATGATTTAGAGCTCGCGGCCATTGTTTTCGCTTTTAGAATCTGGCGTCATTATCTTTTGGGGGAGAAATTTATTCTATACACCGATCATAAATCTTTGAAGTATTTTTTCTCTCAAATGGAACTTAATTTGCATCAACAACGTTGGCTCGAATTCCTTGCATCTTATGATCTTGATATTCTTTATACTCCCGGAAAGGGAAATCGTGTTGCTGATGCCTTTAGTCGAAGCAACAAGCGGTTGTTTCTATGATGATATCCGAATGGAATGATCTCGAGACTTTGTCTACATATAAGATTCGAGATCGTGAATCCGATTCGTGTTCATCTCTTGTTTTGTGTAGCCTTGAGGCTCATCCATCTCTTTTTGACCGCATTCTTGAAGATCAAAACCAAGATCCCAAATTGACTCATCTTAGCCAAAGTTGTAGGGATAGAAATATTGATGGTTTGAATGACTTTGAGATCGATGCTCGTGGAGGCATTCAAAAATTTGGTAGACTGATTGTGCCAAATATTAGTGATCTTCGTAAAGTCATTTTAGAAGATTCTCATTGTTCTAAATTTACCATTCATCCCGGTAGTCGTAAAATGTATGCGGACATGAAACGACTTTATTATTGGGATGGAATGAAATCTGATATTGCTAACTTTATTAAGCGTTGCATGACTTGCCAACTCATAAAGGCAGAGCATCAAAGGCCCGGTGGGTTATTGCAATCTTTGGACATTCCCGCTTGGAAGTGGGATCAAATTTCCATGGACTTTATTGACGGTCTTCCCCGTTCTCGATCGGGCCATGACAGTCTATGGGTGATTCTAGATAGACTGATAAAATCTGCCCATTTTATTCCCGTTCGGTCCAATCGGACCGTACCTCTTTTGGCCAAACTCTATGTTAAAGAAATTGTTAAATTGCATGGAGTTCCTACTTCTATTGTTAGTGATTGTGATCTATTATTTACTAGTGGATTTTGAAAAGGTCTTCAAAAAGCTTTGGAAACGAAGCTTAATTTTAGCATCGCTTATCATCCTTAGTCCGATGGACAAACAGAGCGTGTGAATCAAACTCTTGAAGAACTCCTTCGTGCATGTGTTCTTGATTTTGTGGAAGTTGGGAAGATCATATTTCCCTTGTCGAGTTTTCTTATAATAATAGCTTCCAATCTAGTATTGGTATGGCAACTTTCGAGGCACTGTACGAAAGGCCATGCCGATCTCCTTCGTGTTGGCTTGAAACCGGTGAGAAGCTGGTTTTAAGTCCGGATTTTATTCGTGGTGCCACAGAAAAGATTGACCTTATTCGTTATAGGACGAAAGAAGCTCAAAGTAGACAAAAATCCTATGCCGATAACCGAAGACGGAATTTAGAATTTTCCGTGGGAGGTTTGGTATTTATTCGTGTTTCACCTATGATGGGTGTTGTGCATTTCAGTGGTTCGAGAAAATTAGCACCTCGATATATTGGCCCATTTCCCATCACCGAACGCATTGGTTCCGTGGCTTATCGACTTTTATTACCGGCTCAATTTTCTGTTATTCATGACGTATTCTGTAACATCCCGAAAATTTTCGACTTTCGAAAATTCAACATCGATACTCACTTTATCGACTGCCGAGCCATCGAATGCCGGAAACCCGAAAGGTTATGGTTTTTAGAAAGAAGAAAAAGGTAGAAGAAGAAGATATAAGAAAAAGAAAGAAGAACAACAACAGAACAAGAGCATAAACAGAAACAGAAAACAATATCAGAATCTCACATATCGCAGCGGAACAATATATAATAGATAAATGAATATCATTTAAAAACAAAAGAATTATATCTGTTATTACATTACATCACATCATATCATCAGAGTCAATAAACAACAATGGACAGTTATATAAACTTGTCCTCATACAGAATACTCAGCGGAATAAATACTATCAGATACAAATACTACGTCTCGTCATCCAGCTTATCTCCAAGCTCCAGAATATCCAGAATATCCTGATAATATAACTCTAGGCTGCCCGTGTGGAAATTGGTGGGCACCCAGAGTTTAGAAGGGAAACAATAAACTCCGAGTCAGTCATGGTGACTGGTGTGAGATCGTAAAACAGTTATTTATCTTTAAAACAAATAGCAGAGAATTTTAAAGTCAACTCGCAATGCTTTTGGAAAATGAAACTACCATAAGACCTCCCACCACACACACAATGCAAACGCAGAATTGGAGGAGATTTCTTCTTATGATAGTCAAAGATGCTTACTACGTAAAATCAAATCATTTTTGATATTATTATTAGTGCATAGTGTAGAAAACATTTCGAAAGTATAATATTAATCTTAGCCAGCATAGGCATTCCGCACTTATGCCTACTATAGCTACTATGTTCAATAGCAGGTTACCGCCACATTCCATAGCAGGTAATACAACTAAAACCGTACAAGTCACGTATTGTTTCTTTGGATTTCCAACAAATGGTCAGGCTAAGGAACTTCCTTTTCCACGATGGGTACGTCCCTGGAATAGACGACCCGAGAACCTAACCGGATCTCTGCCAACACAAGGCCGGGTTACCTCTGCAAAAATAGGTAACTATTGACACGCGTATGCCATCCCCCGATCGTCACCGATCTTCCCGAGGATCCCCGATTTCCAACAAACCACATAGATAATAATAATGCAGTAACCACAGAGGTTAAGTATCTGGGCTCCATACCATGATACCACCTTTATCCAGAAGGAATGACATACACTAAGGGGCGCTACTCCCTAGAACCTTGCCGCATCCTTCCTGTTTCGACCATTTCCGGGGTGTGAGGCTCGATGAAGTCTCGTCCACAAAGCTACGCTTTCTCAAAAAGCCCTGCTTTGGGTCAAACAAAATGATCAACCTATGATCACAAAGATATAAGATCAAACAAATGATCATATCACAAATGATCAAACACTGATCATTTCACAGCAACACTCAGTATGCCACGTTACCAAATTGGGATATATCGCTGATGAATTTCAACTACATAACCTCTGAGCTCGTACGTCTCAGAGAAGGGTGTTAAGCTAAGAGAATAAATTCTCCGCCACCAACAGATATGTATTTGAAAGAAATCAGCTTTATATCTCAAATTGTAACGTCAGACACACAATCCATACAAGTCTGTTCCGGGATCGAACAGAACCGAAGGCACTTCTCACGAAGCCCTTGCACATCCGGATAATTTTCAATCACGTCAGGACTTCCCGTCACTAAGGGTGATAAAACTTCTAAATCGAAGATCAGTCGATGTAGAGTAACTCGACGGTAATCCTTCGGTCTTCAAAAATATCCGGTCTTCGAATGCAATTCATAACGACGTATCACATATTCGGAATGGGTTATACGACCCCATGGTCCTTTCCCGGCTAACCCGAATAGTGAGCGTTTATTTAAAAACAAGTGTGGCATTCAAATTCATCCAATTCACAACAAATACCATTCAGGGTAATTATTGATAGTCGGTTATTTAACTATCAATAAAGATGCGCAACATCATCAGATTCCAAATAATTTTCCAAATTATTTCATCTCCAAAATATCTTTTACTAGATATAAAATTTCCACACTTCAAAAATAAATCAATATTTATTTTTAGACAACTTCCCTTTCTTTTATAAATCCCATAGTGAATTTATATTTTCGAATATCTACTGATATTCGATTTTCAACCGTTTTCAAAAATATCATTTTCGATTTATCTTTAAGAAGATAAATTCTCAAAACGTTTCGTTTCATTTGGAAAAACATTTCCATACTTATTTAATAATAAGTATTTCACAAATCTATTTATTTTCAACATTTGAAAATATTCGATATACTTAAATCAAATTAAGTATATATTCATTCTTTAAGGAAATCACTTACTATAACAATATTTATTTGAGTCAAAACGAATGTTACGTAAAACATCGTTACGACGACTCAAAATCACTAGTATAGGGATTCGAAATTAAAATAGATATATAAATCCCAATACTACATAAAACATTTCCTTTCGGAAATCATTTACTATAACAACAGTGTTATAGTCCACCATTTCCTTATTTTTCGAAAACGTCTATTTCAACAAGAACTGCGGAAATCTCTGCTTTCGATTTATAATACATTTTTAAAACATCTTTAAAATGTTTAACTTCATTTTTCAATATCACTTTCCCAAAACAGTATCCATTTTACTTAACAATATATTCACTGTCCAAAATCGTGAATATACTTCACTAACCTTATTTCAATATTTTCTACCCATTTTTATTTCAATAAATATCCACTATCCAAAATCGCGGACATATCTCCTTTATTGAACTTCTATGTTTAACCTATCAATTTCAATTGGTTTTGGATTTATAAAACAATGTTTATAAATTTCACCTTTTATATTTTATAACAACTTCGATTTGTACATCTCCTTTATTAACAAATTCGATCGATATTTCTTTTGTAGGCAAAAATCCAATTTATAAGTTAATTCCTTATAAATCTTCTATTCTACAATTTCATTCATTTTAACTTCACAATTTATACATCTATAAATTTCATATCTTCACAATTTTAAAATTCTATAAGATTCATATCTTCACTTATAAAAACTCGTTTTAAAATTCCAAAAATTTTAATTGATAAATACATCAATTTTTCTGTACATCTTTTATAATACTTTAAAAATCTCAATTTAACCCATTTTACAATTAAATCAACTTTCATTTCAAAAATCACACTTTGGTTATATTTCACCAAAAATCTTAACTCTTATAACTTTAAAATTCTAGACGTTTATTTTTCTGAAATAAATCAATTCAAAAATTCGATAAACGTCTACTTTTCAAAAATCACTTTAAAATCTTTTTAAAATAAAAGTCGTTATTTTTAAACTTCAAAACTGAATCCGATGATGTCACAACACCAATCAGTCCATCACAACAGTCAAATATCATATATCATCATATGATAACAGAATATATCACAATATCTGAAAATAAATAACTACTGGTGAGGAATCCAGTTGGATCCCTCCAACCTGTTTCCCTGCATCCAAAGACGTTAGCACAATACCAATTCCGCTCCAGTACGGAATTATCGCGGTATATAGGTTTTATAAAAATCCGCTTACTAACGGCGCAATAGGGTCTCATCCGCTATACGAGGCGGGAAATCAATCAATCCAATATATACATATGCCAATATGTATATACTGCTATATATATAGATATATCCTATCATATCTAATAGCACATTCAAACAAATCAATCAATAACTGCAATTCAATTATAAATCTGAGTGAGAAGATCTCACCGTGATTTTCTGATAGCAATTTATAGCGATTATTTCGAATGAAACTAAACGGACGTTTAATTTCACTCAAAATTTTCACTGACCCCGATCGCTTCCAATCCAGTTCCATCGCGAAGTGCTCGACAAAACGAAGACAACGCTTTTCGTTTCGTAATTTTCCGACCTCGCAGCAAAAAGATATGCAATTTTAAAGTTACACGAATTTAAAATATAACTAATTTACAACTTTATTTATTATTTCCAAACCCTCAACACATCACCACTGTACATTTTCTTGTGATGAAAATCTGGCTCGCCACGCTTCCTCACGCGTTCATCTTCTTCCCCAACGTAACCCAGACAAAACGAAACCCAACAACGGCAACTAGGGTTTCAAATCGCCCCCCACTTCACTTCATTTCGAGTTGATCAACCACCTTCATTTGAAAGCCACCTCCACCAGCTACCCACGGCCAGAGCCATGTGGCACTCGGCTGCTCCCTGCTGCTCGAGATGCGTGCCCAAACGAGCACGAACGCGGCCCTGTAGCTCCTCGATTGTTGCGTCATTCTAGATCTTGTCCGTATGGATTTAAAGATCACAGCACCCTCTACAACTTTCATGTAGAAAGTTTCTGGATTTAAGCGACGGATTTGAAAATCTTGAGGGAGAAAGAAAGTTGTTTTCTGGCCGTTGTTTCTAGGGGGTGGCGGCTGAAGAAAATTTTAGGCTTAGGGTTTTATTTTCTCAAATTTGTGAAACATTTGTCTATTTATAGAAAATATCGAACACTATTCATTCCGGTTTTCTGAACTCCGATTTACGCGCAGTAACTGGCGTTTCTGGGGTTTAACCCGCGTTCCGAACGCAATGGAACAGGTTTCGGAAGCTAATTCGATCGTATGTGTGAGATATGACAATAAACGATCAATTTAAATTAAACCGATTTAAATCGATTTCGAGGCGTTTTAATTTGCACCGGACAAATGGTAAATCCAAAAATTACGAAATTTGAAATCTTACAATAATATCACATTACGGATCTGATGAAACTGGTTTCGTCGAAATCCGAGACCGTTTGAAAAATGACTATTTTAACTCGACGATTTAAAATTAAAACGATATCGATGCGTTTCGAGTTGCCACGGTCAAACGACAACTCCGATTGCTACGAAAATTGAAATCCGATAATAACTAACTATTACGGATCCAATGGAACTGGTCTCGTTCAATTCTGAGACTGATCGAAAATTGGCTATTTTTACAATCGATAATTAAATATAAAAATATTCGATTTTCACAGATTAACTCCAAATTTGATTCTGAAAGTTCTATAACCTTTCTATAACTCCAGTATGACTAAATAAAATTTTACAAATCATTTAAAATCATATTCAATCCAGATTTCAATTATCTCTGGAATTTCAATTATTTAATTTATCGATTTAATAATCAATTAAATCCAATATTCGAAAAATAAATCATTCGACTTCTAAATTCCATTTATTAATATTTAAAATCAATTAAATATTCGAATTTTAATTATCAAAAATTCTGGGTCGTTACAGACTTCCCCCCTTAAAAGAATTTCGTCCTCGAAATTACAAGTCAGGAAGAAAGGTCCTTAACTCGTCTACTATTTTTCACAATTCAATAGTTTTATCAATTTTCAATTCGTCAAAACAAATCTTTCTATTAAAGATTCGATATCATTCAATCTCGTTTTCCAACTTCAATTATAAGTTTCAAACAACATTGTTTAACTTCAAAATTCAAATTCGAGTTTAAATTCAAATTTTAAACTTTCAAAATTTCTTAAAAATTTTCTAACACTCGAGATTTTCGAAAAATTTCGCCAGCGTCTCCTTTGCGCGGCTAATACGGTACGACTACAAAACGTCCCTACGGACTCTCAGATTTCAAAAAGAAAAAGAAAAAGCCAAGCGGCTAGAGAGAAATCATCAAAAACTCATATTAAAACTCAAATACATACCTTTTTCGAGCAATTCAAATTTATCTTCGAAATCAAATCCAATTCCTTTATAACACCTGTATCTTACTAGCCATAATATCTAGTTACAGCATTCAAACATTTTGCAAATTTGATTACAAAATTTCAATACTTATTTCTTATATCATCTTTACTTCACTGTTGAAGTTACATATCTATCTTCATTAAATTTTGCATCTCAAATTTCATTTGAATTTACTTTACCATTTTAATTCAAATTTGGATTCTATTTATCTCCTGAATATTGAATTTTATCGATTAACTTTCATTTACAACTGCTTATTTCAAATTAGTTTCAATTACTAATTTATTTCTAATTCTAATCCACTTACAAATTCAAATCTGTTTTCAATATTCAGTTTCAATTCCAGTTTTATTCACTTTTGTTCATTCCCAAAATTTATTACAATTTACTATTTTGGTTTATAACCACTTATATTAAACTGGATTTCCAATTCGAATTTTAATTCATCTTTCATTCACAATTATTCAATTCAATTCATTGGCTTACGAATTCGAAATGAATTTCAACTTTCAATTTCATTTTCATTTAATTGATTCACTTATACTTGCTTTGATTTAGCTTCATTCTTTTAAGTTAAATTTATCCTACCAAAATTCAATTGGTATAAGTTATCAACTTAGTAATATTTCATAAATATTTTTATATAGCATTCCAGAGTCTTTTAAATCTTTTCAAAACCATTTTTGAAAACAATTCAATTTATCCTTTGAATTTCAAAACAAAATCCAAATTTTTCAAAACAACTTCTATTTAAAACAATTTGGCAGCAATTTCTCTTTTGGAAACCCGAAAATGAACACCGGTGATGTCGCGATCATCATCGGAATTATTTTCCAGCGACCGAAAAGAGTTTAGAGCTTTTCATTCCGTCAAAACATTTTTCAAAACCCTTGAAATCCATTTTCAAATCAAAAAGGAATTTAAACTTTCCAAATCTCCAAAATTTTCAAAATCCTTTCAAAACTTTTCCAAAACTTCTCTGGAATTCCGTTTTAATTTACAAATCACATTTATAATTTACATTCTCAAATCTCATTTATATATGGATTTATTTCTTAACTTTGGAGTTACGATTTCAATTTCTTATTCAGTTTTAGTGATGATAATTCACTATTATTACTTCCTAACATCCATGCAACCATATACTATAGTACTTTATAGAAAAACATTTCTTTTCTATACAAAAATAGCTTTGGGCAAAATTATCTCATTTACCCTATTCAAAACAATACTGTGCCGAATTGTTCTATATAAGTGTTTAGAGATCCCTATCGATAGAGTTGAACGGACAATACCGACCAGAATCCATATACCACTCAACAAACCAATCATCACAATATAAAACAATTTTATATTCACTAACAAATACGCACTCGTATCTATTATTACACTCAACTCATTCTAGAGTACTGCTGACTCTATCTCTAATGAGTAACACCCAACAGAGCAGGGTTGTCGCTTAACCATATGCTCTGATACCAAATGTAACATCCCGAAAATTTTCGACTTTCGAAAAATTCAACATCGATACTCACTTTATCGACTGCCGAGCCATCGAATGCCGGAAACCCGAAAGGTTATGGTTTTAAGAAAGAAGAAAAAGGTAGAAGAAGAAGATAGAAGAAAAAGAAAGAAGAACAACAACAGAACAAGAGCAGAAACAGAAACAGAAAACAATATCAGAATCTCACATATCGCAGCGGAACAATATATAATAGATAAATGAATATCATTTAAAAACAAAAGAATTATATCTGTTATTACATTACATCACATCATATCATCAGAGTCAATAAAAAACAATGGACAATTATATAAACTTGTCCTCATACAGAATACTCAGCGGAATAAATACTATCAGATACAAATACTACGTCTCGTCATCCAGCTTATCTCCAAGCTCCAGAATATCCAGAATATCCTGATAATATAACTCTAGGCTGCCCGTGTGGAAATTGGTGGGCACCCAGAGTTTAGAAGGGAAACAATAAACTCTGAGTCAGTCATGGTGACTGGTGTGAGATCGTAAAACAGTTATTTATCTTTAAAACAAATAGCAAAGAATTTTAAAGTCAACTCGCAATGCTTTTGGAAAATGAAACTACCATAAGACCTCCCACCACACACACAATGCAAACGCAGAATTGGAGGAGATTTCTTCTTATGATAGTCAAAGATGCTTACTACGTAAAATCAAATCATTTTTGATATTATTATTAGTGCATAGTGTAGAAAACATTTCGAAAGTATAATATTAATCTTAGCCAGCATAGGCATTCCGCGCTTATGCCTACTATAGCTACTATGTTCAATAGCAGGTTACCGCCACATTCCATAGCAGGTAATACAACTAAAACCGTACAAGTCACGTATTGTTTCTTTGGATTTCCAACAAATGGTCAGGCTAAGGAACTTCCTTTTCCACGATGGGTACGTCCCTGGAATAGACGACCCGAGAACCTAACCGGATCTCTGCCAACACAAGGCCGGGTTACCTCTGCAAAAATAGGTAACTACTGACACGCGTATGCCATCCCCCGATCGTCACCGATCTTCCCGAGGATCCCCGATTTCCAACAAACCACATAGATAATAATAATGCAGTAACCACAGAGGTTAAGTATCTGGGCTCCATACCATGATACCACCTTTATCCAGAAGGAATGACATACACTAAGGGGCGCTACTCCCTAGAACCTTGCCGCATCCTTCCTGTTTCGACCATTTCCGGGGTGTGAGGCTCGATGAAGTCTCGTCCACAAAGCTACGCTTTCTCAAAAAGCCCTGCTTTGGGTCAAACAAAATGATCAACCTATGATCACAAAGATATAAGATCAAACAAATGATCATATCACAAATGATCAAACACTGATCATTTCACAGCAACACTCAGTATGCCACGTTACCAAATTGGGATATATCGCTGATGAATTTCAACTACATAACCTCTGAGCTCGTACGTCTCAGAGAAGGGTGTTAAGCTAAGAGAATAAATTCTCCGCCACCAACAGATATGTATTTGAAAGAAATCAGCTTTATATCTCAAATTGTAACGTCAGACACACAATCCATACAAGTCTGTTCCGGGATCGAACAGAACCGAAGGCACTTCTCACGAAGCCCTTGCACATCCGGATAATTTTCAATCATGTCAGGACTTCCCGTCACTAAGGGTGATAAAACTTCTAAATCGAAGATCAGTCGATGTAGAGTAACTCGACGGTAATCCTTCCGTTTTCAAAAATATCCGGTCTTCAACACCGGTCTTCGAATGCAATTCATAACGACGTATCACATATTCGGAATGGGTTATACGACCCCATGGTCCTTTCCCGGCTAACCCGAATAGTGAGCGTTTATTTAAAAACAAGTGTGGCATTCAAATTCATCCAATTCACAACAAATACCATTCAGGGTAATTATTGATAGTCGGTTATTTAACTATCAATAAAGATGCGCAACATCATCAGATTCCAAATAATTTTCCAAATTATTTCATCTCCAAAATATCTTTTACTAGATATAAAATTTCCACACTTCAAAAATAAATCAATATTTATTTTTAGACAACTTCCCTTTCTTTTATAAATCCCATAGTGAATTTATATTTTCGAATATCTACTGATATTCGATTTTCAACCGTTTTCAAAAATATCATTTTCGATTTATCTTTAAGAAGATAAATTCTCAAAACGTTTCGTTTCATTTGGAAAAACATTTCCATACTTATTTAATAATAAGTATTTCACAAATCTATTTATTTTCAACATTTGAAAATATTCGATATACTTAAATCAAATTAAGTATATATTCATTCTTTAAGGAAATCACTTACTATAACAATATTTATTTGAGTCAAAACGAATGTTACGTAAAACATCGTTACGACGACTCAAAATCACTAGTATAGGGATTCGAAATTAAAATAGATATATAAATCCCAATACTACATAAAACATTTCATTTCGGAAATCATTTACTATAACAACAGTGTTATAGTCCACCATTTCCTTATTTTTCGAAAACGTCTATTTCAACAAGAACTGCGGAAATCTCTGCTTTCGATTTATAATATATTTTTAAAACATCTTTAAAATGTTTAACTTCATTTTTCAATATCACTTTCCCAAAACAGTATCCATTTTACTTAACAATATATTCACTGTCCAAAATCGTGAATATACTTCACTAACCTTATTTCAATATTTTCTACCCATTTTTATTTCAATAAATATCCACTATCCAAAATCGCGGACATATCTCCTTTATTGAACTTCTATGTTTAACCTATCAATTTCAATTGGTTTTGGATTTATAAAACAATGTTTATAAATTTCACCTTTTATATTTTATAACAACTTCGATTTGTACATCTCCTTTATTAACAAATTCGATCGATATTTCTTTTGTAGGCAAAAATCCAATTTATAAGTTAATTCCTTATAAATCTTCTATTCTACAATTTCATTCATTTTAACTTCACAATTTATACATCTATAAATTTCATATCTTCACAATTTTAAAATTCTATAAGATTCATATCTTCACTTATAAAAACTCGTTTTAAAATTCTAAAAATTTTAATTGATAAATACATCAATTTTTCTGTACATCTTTTATAATACTTTAAAAATCTCAATTTAACCCATTTTACAATTAAATCAACTTTCATTTCAAAAATCACACTTTGGTTATATTTCACCAAAAATCTTAACTCTTATAACTTTAAAATTCTAGACGTTTATTTTTCTGAAATAAATCAATTCAAAAATTCGATAAACGTCTACTTTTCAAAAATCACTTTAAAATCTTTTTAAAATAAAAGTCGTTATTTTTAAACTTCAAAACTGAATCCGATGATGTCACAACACCAATCAGTCCATCACAACAGTCAAATATCATATATCATCATATGATAACAGAATATATCACAATATCTGAAAATAAATAACTACTGGTGAGGAATCCAGTTGGATCCCTCCAACCTGTTTCCCTGCATCCAAAGACGTTAGCACAATACCAATTCCACTCCAGTACGGAATTATCGCGGTATATAGGTTTTATAAAAATCCGCTTACTAACGGCGCAATAGGGTCTCATCCGCTATACGAGGCGGGAAATCAATCAATCCAATATATACATATGCCAATATGTATATACTGCTATATATATAGATATATCCTATCATATCTAATAGCACATTCAAACAAATCAATCAATAACTGCAATTCAATTATAAATCTGAGTGAGAAGATCTCACCGTGATTTTCTGATAGCAATTTATAGCGATTATTTCGAATGAAACTAAACGGACGTTTAATTTCACTCAAAATTTTCACTGACCCCGATCGCTTCCAATCCAGTTCCATCGCGAAGTGCTCGACAAAACGAAGACAACGCTTTTCGTTTCGTAATTTTCCGACCTCGCAGCAAAAAGATATGCAATTTTAAAGTTACACGAATTTAAAATATAACTAATTTACAACTTTATTTATTATTTCCAAACCCTCAACACATCACCACCGTACATTTTCTTGTGATGAAAATCTGGCCCGCCACGCTTCCTCACGCGTTCATCTTCTTCCCCAACGTAACCCAGACAAAACGAAACCCAACAACGACAACTAGGGTTTCAAATCGCCCCCCACTTCACTTCATTTCGAGTTGATCAACCACCTTCATTTGAAAGCCACCTCCACCAGCTACCCACGGCCAGAGCCATGTGGCACTCGGCTGCTCCCTGCTGCTCGAGATGCGTACCCAAACGAGCACGAACGCGGCCCTGTAGCTCCTCGATTGTTGCGTCATTCTAGATCTTGTCCGTATGGATTTAAAGATCACAGCACCCTCTACAACTTTCATGTAGAAAGTTTCTGGATTTAAGCGACGGATTTGAAAATCTTGAGGGAGAAAGAAAGTTGTTTTCTGGCCGTTGTTTCTAGGGGGTGGCGGCTGAAGAAAATTTTAGGCTTAGGGTTTTATTTTCTCAAATTTGTGAAACATTTGTCTATTTATAGAAAATATCGAACACTATTCATTCCGGTTTTCTGAACTCCGATTTACGCGCAGTAACTGGCGTTTCTGGGGTTTAACCCGCGTTCCGAACACAATGGAACAAGTTTCGGAAGCTAATTCGATCGTATGTGTGAGATATGACAATAAACGATCAATTTAAATTAAACCGATTTAAATCGATTTCGAGGCGTTTTAATTTGCACCGGACAAATGGTAAATCCAAAAATTACGAAATTTCAAATCTTACAATAATATCACATTACGGATCCGATGAAACTGGTTTCGTCGAAATCCGAGACCGTTTGAAAAATGACTATTTTAACTTGACGATTTAAAATTAAAACGATATCGATGCGTTTCGAGTTGCCACGGTCAAACGACAACTCCGATTGCTACGAAAATTGAAATCCGATAATAACTAACTATTACGGATCCAATGGAACTGGTCTCGTTCAATTCTGAGACTGATCGAAAATTGGCTATTTTTACAGTCGATAATTAAATATTAAAATATTCGATTTTCACAGATTAACTCCAAATTTGATTCTGAAAGTTCTATAACCTTTCTATAACTCCAGTATGACTAAATAAAATTTTACAAATCATTTAAAATCATATTCAATCCAGATTTCAATTATCTCTGGAATTTCAATTATTTAATTTATCGATTTAATAATCAATTAAATCCAATATTCGAAAAATAAATCATTCGACTTCTAAATTCCATTTATTAATATTTAAAATCAATTAAATATTCGAATTTTAATTATCAAAAATTCTGGGTCGTTACAGATTCCACGTCTCTCAACTACGAAAATGTCTTAGAGATTCTGATTCTATTCTTGAGCCCGGTGTTATTGAAGAAGTTGAAGTTTCGCCTAATTTGACTTATGAGCAACATCTTATTCGTATCATTGCTACGGAGGTTAAACGCCTTCGAAATAAAGATGTCCACTTGTGAAAATTCAATGGTCCTCAAATCCTCAGGATTTCTCTTGGGAATCCAGAGAATTCATTGAGCGAACACATCCAGACTTACTCTCTCGTGCTCCTTAAGGTGAACTTCTCACTTCAAAATTTTCTTTTGTGTTGTTATACCTTAGAGTGGTTGTTACTCTTTATTTTCTTCTTAAGTATTGTGAGAACCCAATTTCTTTAAGGAGAGGAGTATGTAACAACCCGCATATTTTACAATTAAATATTTAAATGTTTTATTTAAATATAGCATCGTTAGTTGAATTTAAAGTCCGAAATGTGAATTTTTGTAAACAGTCAAATCCGGACCCGAGACCACTTCCATTGAGTTCAAAACGATGTTTACAACTTATTTGAGTATAAACATCGATATGTTTGGAGTTGATTAGGATTTTGGTATTTTCATTTGGGCTTTGGGTTGTGTTCTAGCCCACTAACCCAATAAGAAGACCCAAACCATTCTATCAAATAACTCCCACTCCACTCCTCTTCATTCCTTCATTTCATTTTATAAATTCCTAACAATACAGCTCTAGGAAAAATGGTGGGAAGGGGAAACTAAAATTCTTAAGCCCTAGTTTCTCTTAGGAAACTTCAAATTCAAGTTCTAAAATCAAAGAGAAGCTTAGGTAAGCATCCTCTTCATCTTCTCCATCTCAATCCCTCTTCAATTCTTGATTTTTCCTATAACCTAACTTAGAAAAAACTTTACATTTGTTAATAGATTGAAGACTCTAGAGGTGTAGTGAAGAGGAATTGGTCTTGCTTTGTTTTAGAGCTTCTCATTAGTTGTTTTTAAGTTTAAATGTGAGTTCTTGAACTCACATCTATGTCTATAGCTTTCATTTTTGTTAGGTATGAATTCCTAACAACTATTTCATGTTCATTTGCTTTTGATTTGAATTGGTTTGATAAATTTTACAATTTTAGTATTTTGAAGTCAAAATCTTTAAAGATCATATCTTGGATGTTTGGACATGTTATTTGGGGTGTATCGAAGAGCCTATAGGGCTGGGTTGTTGCTTGGCATAAATCCCCAGCCTCCATCGCTCGTTCGATCGCTTCCGATTTTTATTTGCCCTCTTTGGGCTAGGCAAATTTTTGCCCAGCTGAACCAACCGGACGTCTGGTTGGTAATTTTAGACGTTTGGTTAGGGCACCAGAAGAAAAAAAAAGAAACGATAAAAAAAAATGGCAGAGCCAGGGACCAGACGTCTGGTTAAGCCCAACCAAACGTCTGGGAGGCTCCAGTGAATAAAAAGAAAAAGGGGAAAAAGGATAAAATTTCCAAAACTCCGGGTCAGACGTCTGGCCAAACCAACCAGACATCAGGTCCTGTGAAATTTTGCCTATTTGCCTATATTTGAGTGAATTTCCAACTTTTATCGATTTTAGTTGATCCGATTAGTTGTTGTCATTTATTATCGACTTTGATGATTTCTTTTCTGGATTTTTGGGAATATCCATTTGATGGATTTGATATCGATTTTTTATAGTTTTAATTCACGTCGTCGAATGTGGATTTTGGTGATAGATTGTTTTTACAATCATTTATGTGATTTGTCACTTTAAAATACAAAAGTTTTTATACTAGTAGTAAATATTCAAACTCTTTCACAAAAATGATTTCAACATTACTTTTAATACAAAGCATGTTTTTAAAACCGTTTTCCAATGTATTAGTTTATACAAACCTTTACCTCATTCGTATGAGAAATCCAATTAAACGACTTAGCAAAACAAGTGGTATGAAACGCTTGCGTTTACTTCGTCGGTTAATTCTTAGACTTATTCGATTGAAATCTTGTGACAATTTTCGACTGGAAATCTATAATTTGTTCGTAAATATTTAAGTTAAGCCAATGGTTATGGGACATGAAGCTAAACTCATTTATTTACTAGCTTGATGTAATTTACACCTATTGATCTATGACGATCATTTTGAGGTTTAGACTAGCGATATGCGATGTCTCTTTATCCGCACGGGGGACTGTACCCCGTTCTATTGAGCTTCATCTCATTTTTATGGGCTAGCGACCCATGGTCTTTTAAACCATTTTATGGAGTTCAGTTCATCGGGCGTATCTTTGTACTACGTCGTCGTTCTGGCTTGTTTGAGTTTCAGGTTCTTTGGGCGTATTGTTGTACTACGTCATTGCACCGGCTCTATGGGTTAGCGAGCCATGGGACATCGTCTCGTTTATGATACACATGTTGGTGAGTTTTCAGGCTCCCGTTTGTGATAAGCATCTCCCTTTGTGTTTTCTGGATTTCTAGTTATTGATTTCTAGAATTTGTGTTTCACCAATTTTTGTGATTTGCATTGATATGTTTTGTCAATATTTGACGTTTGGTGAATAAGCTAAAGAATATGATATTCATTTTCGATATTTAAGGAGATCTGAGATATTGTATGATTTCCATTGTTATCAAATATATACTTGTCACAGTATGACATTATTGTTATCATATATTTTTGTCATATCTCTTATCCTATCTCATTTTGTATGATATTTATAGCTAGACTGATCCGTTTATTATTTTTCTTCTTAAATAATACTCAGGTCAGACCGAGGTGTTTCAGGTGCTTCCACTTGACTTCTTAGCAGGGACTAGCTTCTGACTTTTGGCTAACTACTTTAGCTTAGTGGTTTTTGTTTTTATACCTTCGAGATAGAGACTCCTTGATGTATACATATTCTTTTGTCTAGCATTACCTATTCTTTTGTGGTGTAGTGGATCTTGTATGACCACTACTTTGATGTACACTTCTATGTGTTATATTCATATCTGTTATCGCCTTAGTGATATGAATATCCGTGACTGATTTATGTTATGCTTATTTTATATTTGTTTTCGAATGCCACATAGCCACTGTTTAGTAGCTTTGAGTTTGTATTTGATATGTCAAATTTCTTCTTGAAATAAAATGCATGACATACTATCTGACATATTGGCACTTGCACAAAGGAATTACACAGATGGTCGCTCATCAACAGCCTTATTCTTCGTACTAATTGACGGCATTACCTAGTAGCGTCCTTGGTTAGTGTGAGTATAGAGGTGAGGCGTCACATTCGGTGTTCCAAATTGACAATCAACAACACTTATTACATATTTCAAGTCCACTTACCGAGTATTCCAAACTTATAATCTACAACACTCAGTGGATATTTCAAATTGGCAATCTGCAAAATTAATCGAAAGTTCTGAATTTCAGTTCAAAACAAAAGTAAATTGTTCATCTCAGATTAAGAATATATATAAACAATATATGATCAATAAATGAGCAGCATATAAATAACAATTCAATAATATGTCAACGGTATTATATATATACATACACTCACAACATTGAGTAACAATGGATTATGAAAAAACAAGGCTATAACTTTACTTTAGAATCATCAAAAACTAATTTATCGCCTATTCTTATAAGTCATCACAAACATGCTTATATTATATTACTTTATCACCTTTTCCTATAAGTCATCACAAACATGATTATATTATATTGGAGAGTGGAATATAAAGCTAAAATACTCATTTCATAATTTAGGTATTGGGTAACCCTTTCTCAAGTATCGCCGGCAGACCGAGCAGAAATATATTCGGCAAATGCAAAATCAAATAATGTATAAAGCTTTTATCAAGAGTTCAAATAGTCGAATATATATTGTATAATGTAGGTCTAATGATTAAGGTGATAGGAAATAAAAATTTACTGCAAAACTAAAGCTTCATTTCTGCTCAATCTTTCTATGCGAAAAGTTCTAAACTTTTAAATCTAATGCTAATCAGAAAAAGATTGATATTTTTCCCAATGGTCATTGATATTTTTCCCAGTTACCAGATTTCTCATTGCTTTAGAATGGCAAAGAATCTGAAAAGTTTACTTAAAATAAATTTGTAATGTAGATATAAATAAAAAAGAAAGATAAAATACCAATAGAAATCATAGCCAAAAAATTGCAACAGCTCCTTATATAGCAATAGTTGCCCACAAGTCAGCTACAACCTGAAAGAATATAAACAAGCATTTTGGCGTAAGATGCATAATTTAGCATATTGCATGAAAGAATATCAACTAACATTTATGTTGACGTCTAAAATGAGCATCAACACCCAATAGAATCTAGTAGAGATTAAATGAAGAATGAAATTAAAAGAAAGCAAAAATCATAAAGGAACACACATATTTTTATAGTGGTTCGGCAATCTTAGCCTACGTCCACTTCATATTTATATTGATCTTCCACTTGATTATGATTACAAGAATGTTTGGATCAGTTGAGATCCATTAGTACAAAAGTGAAGAATAAAAATGGCAGAGCCTCGGTAGAGAAAGCAGGATCCCTTTTCCGATGACATGCCTGATATATTTATAGGGGAAGACGTGCACGGATCGGACTAAAATTTTGGTAGAATGTTTGGGAGACCAAGACGAGGCTACCCAAAAATTCACAGGTTCATCGGGGCCCACAATAGGGATCGGTCCCGATCCCTATTAATGCATCCAAATGGGCTGCGATCCTTATGAGAGATGCCCCATGAGCTACTTGCTCCCCAAATTTCGTGCAATTTCGACGTACGATTTGTGAGATATCGCATTTTCTGTGAAGTAGTGTTGCTTGAATTCTGATTTCTGCCGATCCCTCCAAAGGGAGTTATGCCGATCCCTTCAACTTCCTTCAATGGGAATGAGATCTCTAAGGGGTGTTCCACATATTGTAGTAAGCTTGTACTTCAAGTTTCATGTTGATAGCATGTGTAGATTTTGAGTTACTGACCGATCATTGCTGCTAAAATGGAGTTGTGGAATCGATACGGTATGATCCATACTGTTGAATATTGATCGTACCTAATACATCTTCAAGGAGTAGTGGGCTTTCATGTTTTTACTTCATATTATCATCTATTCTTGATTTTGTACCCAACAATCATCACTCTGGGCTACTGGCCTTGATGACAGTCGAGTCTAACTTGTCCAGCCAGTTCGAATATAGCTGGATCAAAATGTCGAATAACATTTGCCCCCCAAAGTAAGTCTTGTTGCGTACATGACATGCTTTGAATAAAAGCAAGTAAGAGTCACCAGAAAGAAATCCATCCAGTTTCCTGAATAGTCGTTATCCTTCCATTGAATTATCTTCACATAGTGTTGTATTCCTCTTTGATCGTCATGACGTTTGGTCGATTTGCAATAGTATAAATTCAGGATTGTATTCCATTAGTTGCTATCTGTGTCCGGTTCTACATGGTTAGTAAGTTTTGGCTATCTGATCTAGTCTTTTCTTTAATAACTCCATGTGAAAATTCAATTTCTGTCGATTTCAAGAAGTCGAATTTTTGAATATACATTTGCACATTCAAGTACACGTTCTTGTCATTGGCTCCCGGATGCATTTGTACGCTCACGAGTCGTTACCAATTCCTTCTAGTTTATTGCGATTGGATTGCAATTACTTGTTTATATATTATTTTATAATGAAATAGGGGTTGTAATAAGTCATTCGATGAAAGGGGACTTCAAGTTCTACAGGGATGACGGCCTCGGAGCCGTAATCAAGGGCGAATGGAGTGTGGCCAATCGCGGACTTGTGGGTGGTTCTGTATGCCCATAATGCTGATGAGAGTTCATCAATCCACTTGCCTCTAGCATTTTCCAAATGCTTCTTCGAAATGGACTTTATTATTTTATTACCAGCTTCGACTTGTCCATTAGCTTGAGGGTGAGCAATTGCCACAAATCTCTTTTTAATATGATGCCATCGGCATTAGTTTTTGGATTTAACGTTGTCGAATTAGGTTCCATTATCAATTACAATGGTTCGTGGAAGACCAAAACGACAAATGATGTTCCAAACAATGAAGTTGATTACTTTTTTTTGGTGATCGCGGCTAAAGGTTCAGCTTCAACCTATTTGGTGAAGTAATCCACTGCTATGATGGTGTATTTCGCACTACCTTTAGAAATCGGTAAGGAGCAGATGATATCAATACACTAAGTAGCTATGGAGTGACCATTTGAGTAATTTTCGTCGGCAGGGACCCTCGGAATTTTCGCAAACATCTGCCACACGTCGCATTGAATAGCATGATCAGGTACTCCTTGATTAACAGTTGGCCTATAATACCCATAGCGGACTATTTTCTTTGTCAAGGTTTGCTCCTGGTGTGATCGCCGCATTCTTCTTCATGGAATTCTCTCAAGACTCATTTGATATCATCATGGGTGATACACCGAAACAGGGGAATGGAGAAAGCCCTTTCTATACATGACTCCTTGGATGATGCAGCGTGAAGCTTTAAGGAGGATCTGGCATTTTTCATTCCTTCGTTTAGGAAGAATTCCCCATTGTAGATAGTCTTTGATAGGAGTCATTCATGACTTTCGACTCCATCTCCAAGATCTAGTTGATCTCCATCTGTTAATGCTTGAAATGTTAAGTACTTCAACCGGGACAAGTCTATTTTGCTGCGCATCCCCAAAACTGACCAGTGGTGTCGGTGACTTGGCTTTTTCATTTTGTTCTCTGAGGATGTGTGTAATGGTGTAATACTCAAAGTCGGCCAGTAGCTCTTGGACCCAGTTGAGATAAGGAGCAAGATGCTGCCCTCTAGCAAGATAATCTTCCCTGACTTGGCATGCTACTAACCAGGAATCACAAAAGATTAAGTTTCCACTCCTAGCTCTCTAGCAGGTTTGAGCCTGGCGATCAAGATTTCATACTAAGCTTCATTATTTGTTGCAGGGAAATCGAGTTTCAGGGTGTAGCAGATCAATCGTTTCTCAGGATTCATTAACACAACTCCTGAGTCAGAACACCAATCATTGGATGCTCCATCCATGTACATTTTCCATCGGTTGGTCGATTTTCCACTACTCTTCAGATCGTTATTTGATGTAGTGAATTCAGAGATGAAGTCTACTAATGCCTATCCCTGGATAGCTCTCTAAGAAAGATAATTGATATTGAATTGGCTTAGCTCGATATTCCATTTGATCAACCTTCCAGACGTCTAAGGTTGTTGTAGGACATGTCGTAACGGCTGGTCAGTGTAGACGTTGATGGGGTGAGCTTAGAAGTAATGGTGAAGCTTCCATGACACAATCAACAAACAACACGTGAGTTTTCCAGCTTTGAGTTATTTCTGTCAGCACCTGTCAATCACTTTCTAACATAATATACTGGCCTCTAGATCCAATTCTCTTCACGTAACAATGTGGCACTTATGGCGTGTATCGACACCGCAAAATAGATGTATAAGTCTTCTTGATCTAGTGGCTTAGATAGGATGGGAGGTCTCTCTAAGTGATCTACCAGAGCTTGAACCACATCTATGCAATCCAGCATCCATTCGAAGTTCCTCTTCCCTCTCCTGATCAAGTCGAAGAAAGGAATACACTTGTTGATGGCCTTGGAGATGAAACGCCTTAAGGCGGCAACCTTCTCATGTAAGCTCTGTACCTGCTTAATCGTCTTCGGTACCTAGATGATTCGAATTGCTTGAATCTTCTCGGGAATGGCTTCGATTCCCTAAGGTTGACGATGAAACCCCGAAATTTCCCTGACGCAACACCAAAAGAGCATTTCAAGGGATTTAGTTTCATTTTATATTTTCATAGAATACTAAACATCTTCGCTAAGTCATCGATGTGATCGTTTGATTGTCGTGGCTTCACGAGCATATCATCCACATATACTTCCGTCGATCGGTTGATCTGGTCTTTGAACATCCTATTGACCAGTCTCTGGTAAGTAGCTTCAGCATTATTTAGTTCAAATGGCATCACAACATAATGATATAGCTCTAAATCGGTAATGAAGTTGGTGTGCCTCTTGTCGAGGACGTGCTCAGGATCTGGTTGTATTCGGAGTACATATCCATAAATGAAAGCAGTTCATATCTAGTGGTTGAGTCTACCAGCTGATCGATCTTCGAAAGTGGAAAGCTATCTTTCGGGCATGTCTTGTTCATGTCTAAGTAGTCGACGCATGACCGCTACTTTCCATTAGCTTTTCTCACAAGAACTGGATTAAATACTCATTTCAGGTAGAAGGCGTCATGGATAAACCTATTGTTTTTGAGTTTATCCACCTCCATTTTAAGTGTAGCAAATCCCTCTAGATCCATGCCTCATTGCTTTTCTTAAAAAATGGATCATACCCGATTCATAAATTTTTAAAAAAAGGTATCATACCCGATCCATAATTTTTTGGGTATAGAAATTGATAGTATAGGGATCAGTCAAATGGGGCTTTTGAGAGAGGGATCGGTCACATGGGCTTTTGAGAGAGGGATCGGTAGTATAGGTGTCGGTCATATGGTGTATTGAGGGATCGGCATACGAAATATGTGGAGGGATCATACGAAGTATGGAGGGATCGGCATATGGAGTACTGAGGGATCGACATACCAAGTATTGAGGTATCGACATACGAGGTATGGAGAGCTCGGTATTGACGTCTTTCAGAGGGATCGGTATTGATGAGATCGGAGAAGGATCGGTATTGACGAGATTGGAGAAGGATCGACCATCTTGGCCTTGAGAGAGGGATCAACCATCTTGGCCTTGAGAGAGTGGTCGACCCTCTAGGTATTGAGAGAGGGACGACCATCATGGCCTTGAGAGAGGGATCGACCATTATGGCCTTGAGAGAGGGATCGACCCTTTGCTAACTTGAGTGCAAACTTCAACATCTAATCCCAAGAACTTGCATACATGAGTGAATCCAATCCCTTCCAAATGGACATGAACACATAAACAACTACAAAGAAGAACACTAGCACAATCAAATCCTCCAAAAACATGGGAAGTACACTAAGTTCTTCTAACTATGGCTATCAGCTTCCTTTAGATTTCCTTCAAATCTGAGTAGAATAGGAAGTTTATCGTTTGAAAACTGGATCTATCTCACGAATATGGGAATCCACAAGTAGATGATGAGATCCAATCAAGCTGAGAATTCATTTCTCAGTGAAAGCAATTTGTTTCTCAGTGAAAGCACCAAAATGTTGATGCCTAAAATGGACATCAACTCCCAATAGAATCTAGTAGAGATTAAATGAAGAATGAAATTAAAAGAAAGCAAAAATCATAAAGGAACACACGGATTTTTTTAGTGGTTCGGCAATCTTGGCCTACGTTTACTTCAAATTCATATTGACCACTTGATTATGATTACAAGAATGTTTGGATCAGCTGAGATCCATTAGTACAAAAGTGAAGAATAAAACTGGCAGAGCCTTGGCAGAGAAAGCATGATCTCTTTTCTGACGACATGCCTGCTATATTTATAGGGGAAGACGTGCATGGATCAGACTGAAATTTTGGTAGAATGTTCAGGAGATCAAGACGAGGGTACCCAAAAATTTGTAGGCTCATTGGGGCCCACAATAGGGATCGGTACCGATCACTATTAATGCATCCAAATGGGTTGCGATTTCTATGAGGGATGCCTCATGATATTAGCTACTTGCTCCCCAAATTTACTGCAATTCTGACGTGTGGTTTGTGAGATATCGCATTTTCCATGAAGTGGTGTTGCTTGAATTCTGATTTCTGCTGATCCCTCCAAAGGGAGTTATGTCAATCTCTTCAACTTCCTCCAATTGAAATGAGATCCCTAAGGGGTGTTCCACATGTTGTAGTAAGCTTATACTCCAAGTTTCATATTGATAGCATGTGTAGATTTTGAGTTACTGACCGATCATCGCTGCAAAATTGAGTTGTGGAATCGATACGGTATGATCCATACTTTTGAATATGGATCGTACCTGATCCATCTTCGGGGAGTAGTGAGCTTTCATGTTTCTGCTTCATATTATCATTTATGCTTGATTTTTGGACCCCACAATAATCACTTTGGGCTACTGGCTTTGATGACAGTCGAGTCTAACTTGTCTAGCGAGTTCGAATATAGCCAGGTCAAAATGCCGGATAACAATTTAGAATACGTCAAAAGGAATCAAAGTAACATAACGGTCTAATGCTTTTGATTGTAGCAACACACACGCTGGGTTCAACGGTTACCTCACAGACCAACATAATAATCTTCAAATAGAGATTGGGAATCTATATCCATAGAGTTCAAGTAGTATTCATTTACCATAGCATTACTTGCATTTTATGCTCCTAATATGCATATATATACTTTAAAAGTAGCTTCTTCGGATCAATGTGCAACTAGCCACTGCAAATACTCAGTTCCATTGTTGAGAATAGAATCATCATCTTGACTAAGGGCAACTTTTTTTCTTATGAGAATCTCAACTGATATATCTTCTCTTTTCCGGCCACCTCTTACCCTTGATCTCCATTACTCATCGACTTCAACAAAGTCCACCTGTACAGCATGCAGCAACAGGGATCAAAAATTTCAAATACGTACATTCCTAGTTTGACATCTTTAGTGTAGCCATGCTTTGATTAACAATCATGTGTTGTATGCTGTCATGCATTGATTAACAATCATGCATTTTATGTTGTCATGCATTTTATGCTGTCATGCCTAAAACGATATGTGAACATTACCTAAACATATAAACAATAACATTAGGAACATCGGCAAAGCTAAAAAACTAAAATGGACTCACTGCCTCGTGCTCTTATGCATTCGTTCCTAGCACAAGGCCATGTCACTCCTCTAATGGAACTTGCCCATTGCCTTGTCAATCAAGATTTCAATATTACATTCATCAACACAGAATTCAATCACAATCGAATTGTCAATCCACTGTTTATGAAGGGCAGTGGAATAGAAAGAATTCACCTGGTCAAAGTCTATGATGGATTAAGGCTGACGGAGAATCACAATGACATGGGATGGTCTTACAAGTGCACATATAATATTGTGTTGCTTTATTTTGGAAGAGATAATGCAAAAGAATAATGAGAAGGGAGAAGAAAAGTTTACTTGTTTCATTGGAGATCTGGCAATGCCACAAACAGTGGAAAGAGCTCACAATTGAAAACAATAGGGTTTTGGACGGCCTCTCCAATGGTGCTAGCATCGGTTTTGGGGATTCAAATTCTTATCGTGGACGGAATAATTGATGAAAATGGTTAATTTTACCTCCAGTTAAGTGGATAAAAATGCATCACAGCATAAAGTGCAACAAAGTTTGACATCTCTAGTGTAGCCACTTGTGTCATGTGGTTGAAATCAAGGAGGCCTAAAGGTGTAGCAAAAGTGAGGGGAGTCAATTCTTACCCCAACACACACAGATATATACATATATATATATATATACACACACACATACATACACACACATATATATATACACATACACACACAGATACATATACATATACATACATACATATATATATATATACACACACACATATATATACACACACACATACATACACACACAGATACATACACACACACACACACACACATATATATATATATATATAACACATGTACATTTTTTAGCAAAAGTTATTTTTAAAGGAAAAAAATTGAGATGGTTTTGTTTCAGTGTACATGTGCATCGTAAGTGCATGAGTACTGATATATATGATACGTAACAATTCAACTCGTTTCTATTTGCAACTTAGCGTCAAAACTACAATTGTGTGTGTGTGCAAGCATCCAGTGTTAATCCGATTAGTGGACTTACATTTGAAAACGTGAGTTGACATCCAGGGAAGTTGCACATAATCCTTTTTACCTCGTTAAAAGTTTGATGAATGCAAAGATGCCTCTTAATGTTCTTCTTTAACTGATGGGTTCCACAAATCTCGCACATGGTAGTTTGGTGACAAGACAATCTATGTGCTTTCAAAAATTCAGTATCTGTAAATTTCTTAAGACAGCCAGGCTCACCGCATATGACCTCAATGTACTCCAGAGTAATTGTCATATCAGAACACATAGAGTTAAGTGAGCAGCTTTCTTTTTGTGATACGTTTTATAAATGATGTGTAGAGTTTGGCTGCAAGATCTGTAGGTCGTATTTACATATATATGGAACAATCCCAGAACCACTATAAGAGAACTTGATCAAAGTGTACATGAACAAACCTTAGTTGTTTAAGCCTAAAATAAGCATTTGAGTAGCCTGCATATAATAATATTGATTAGTATGAGCAGACAAGAACCAAGTGACTTTAGGAATCATAAAAATTGCACTAAATTTTATCACTGCAATACCGACTGCCAAGGACCATCTAGTTGATGGTAAGAGAATATGTGCACCAAAACTTACTATGCTTATAAACACATCATTGATTCATTATGATGGAAAATATGCAATTTTGCACAAAATTAAAATATCACCATACAACCCATAAGAGAAACCGATAAACCGTGATTTCAAAGGATTTTTTTCTTAAAAAAAAGTTCAAACAGTTGAAATAATAATTCAGTCCATGAAATAGCTTCAACCGTTAAAACTGAACATTTCATTGTTTATACTCAACTTTATACATGTAATTCTCTCGTAAAAATTCGATGGTACCTTCCATTTGTAAATTCAAGGGATGAAAAAATACACATTAAAATAATTATATCTCACTTCTACTATGTAAACTTTTATCCAGTTGGCAGTTATGAAGAAAGAACATATCAACAATGTTAAGATCATTAGCCACACATTTAAGCTTTAATGTATCACTACTTAACACTATCATGGTTTTTTTATAGTTTGTAATACATTGAATTCAACTGTGTGATAAATGACCTTGATATTATCAACATTATTGACTTGCGGTAAGACATCAAATCGAAAGACTGAATAGTCCAGAAATTGAATCCCATAGATGTAAATTCCTTGGGTAATTAAACAAAATATGTTCTGCAAGGTCGATTAATATTTTTTTAGATTTAAATTTTCATAAGGGTTACAGCTAGTGTTCTGCTTGCTTGGGTATTCAAAACAAAATTGAGTAATGCTTGTCACCTCTTTATTAAATCTATTCTTAAAGTTCAAAAAACCTTTGTAATATATGCTCATTAATGTTTAAAACTTAAATGACACTCCTACTGTTTATTGACTGTTTACAAACTATCTAAGTTGTGAGTGAACAATAGTCAGAAACTAATAGGAGGAGCAACAGTCAGATTCAAATAAGAAAAATAGCATGTGAATACTAACAGTAGTACAGTAAAAGTCAAACCTCCAGAATGGTGGCATGATTTGAGGCAGTCTTGATGGAGCTTCTCAGGTAGTCCCCCAACCTGATACTAGTCCATTCAAGAGAAATTTCTGCCTCTTCGCATTTTGGAGTTCATCGAATGGGATCCAATGCTTCACGCTTGATCACGATAGTTTACATACCTGCAACTTTATTATATCACACATTTACTCAACAATCAACATAACACTGCACTATCATCCTATAATATATTAATATATACTTAGTCAACAATCAACATAACACTGTAATAAAGAAGTCACTACCAAATCAAACCTCACGGAACAAGGTGGCGTGAATAGAGGCATTCTTGATGGAGTTTCTCAGGAGGTCTCCCGCCTATTACTAGTCCAAGCAAGACAAATAATGGAGCCTCACCGCATTTTGGAGTTCGTGTGGGATCCAATGCTTCACACTTAGTCTAAAGAAATCGATAAAAGCCTGTAGAACTAGTATTGTTTGTTTCACTTTTATCCAAATAGCAGAAAAACTATAGCAGTTGGCCCATAGTTGGCTGCGGTGAGTAAATTAACACAAACCATGTGAAATATATTAAAATCAAATGATGTTCATACACAGGCATAGTCTTTCAATGTATAACAAATATCTCCCTACCAATACAGTAATAGTTAATATGTGATTAATTATGTACAAAACTTGTTGTTAAGATGGAATTTAAGGTCATTCCACAAAGTGGATGTATATTCAGAATGAAAATCATTTGAACAGCATGACAAATCCCAATAAAGAATAATAATCTCTAATGAGAGAACCTGCATGTGTTGTTTTAAGCAAGCTGGTTTCTTAACAGTGTCACCACATCCTATGCAAGTGTATTCTCCTTTCTTTCCCACATCTTGTTCTGAATCAAATTTAACTGCTCCAACATCAGCCATTTTTTCCTGTATTTTATATCATTACCAACAATTTGTAAACACGTGTTAACCAATCACATTAACAAATTTTATTCGTACACCAGCCTTAAAAATTATATGAAGTGATACAACAAACTTTTTTGGATCGGCTTTTACAGAAGAAGCTAAACATTTATCACACGCTTTTTTTTTTTAAAACCCAGGAGAACCCGGCAGGTCGGTAAACTCCTGAGAAGGGTATAATAAATGTAACATCCCGAAATTTTTGAGTTTGAAATTCGGTAAACTATTTGAATTTTTAAATTTAAATTTAGAGAAAGATAAAAATAAAATTTAAGAAAGTATAAGTTTGTAATTAAATTCATATAGATATAAAAGAAATTGCTGTAAAACAATATGAAAACAAACATTAACCAAATAAAGTAAATTGCTAGAAACCAATATGAAGAAAACCAAACTCTCTCAAATTAGCAATGTAAACAACTAAAACAACTTTTATTTTAGCAAAGTAAACAAATAAATGCAAGTAAATTTGTAAACAAGAAAACAATGTAACAAAGTAAATAAGAACAGCACCTTGCTGTAAGTATGCAAGGGAGCAAATAAACATTTCAAACATACTTTCATTTAATGCATTTACTGTCTTGCATGTACACGATCCTATCAGCACACACACTATCATTTATTAGCCAGCATGATTTAGTTCTTTGATATATTTTAACCTGTACTTGTTTTTGCTTTAGTAGACTCAGCCTATCTTTTCACTTGCACACCATCTTATATATATACTCGGGCATAGTTGCTTTATTTCAAAGTTTAAAACAAACCATAACAAAGCCTGAAAACAGAGAAAAAGGAATAGTAATAAACAAAACAGCATGATGGAAATATACAAAGCATGAACAAGAACATGTTTTCATTAAATGCTTTCAAACCTATCCATACATAAAGTACAAAGCTGTATAAAATAATTATACAAAAGAATGATGTTCATTGTTCAGTACTTTGTTTAAAGGACCTGCCCACCTCTTTATATATACATGCGACTTAGTATAGCTTGTTCAAAGGCAAACCCTAACAAGATCAGAAGTTAAAAAGAAAACATCACTTTTTTTCAAAGTTGAAAACAAACACTGAAGAAAATAGAAAGGAGATTCAAACTGCAGATTTCAAAACAAGCAAAAGTGTTCTCTGTTTTCAAGATATTTTCATGTGAGTAAACATATTTTTGAAAGTTTCAAGTATGATTCAAAACTGTGTAGATGATTTATAACAAGTATTAAGTTATACAGCTACATACAAATGAAAAGTTCATGTATGATAATGTTGTTGTTCTAGACATAATAGTTAGTCATCATCTGTCCTGTTCTTTTCAAGATATCAAGTTTAAATTAAGTTAAACTTTAAATTTCATTTCTCTGATCCCTGATGAATATTAATTTGCAACAAATAAGTTAGTTTAGAACATCAACTATGGGTTAACTGTGGTTGCGAGCTTGAACATAACAGGGGTTGTCTCTGTAACCAAGGTTTTACAGTAAAAACGAGATTCTATGATTTATTCAAGTACTTCAAACCATTGATTTGATTTTATAACTTGAATACTCACTTAAGAACATGATTTTTGAAACAACAGTGATGATTTTTAGTTAAGTAATTCAAATGCAATTCAGGTTTGAACAAAATGTGTATTTCGATCGTTTCCTGATAATCGAATCAACCTTAAATGCTAAGATTTGGTATAAAGCAAGATTGACAGTTACTAGTAATGGGAAAAATTTCGAAAAAAGATTTCATTGCGTAAATTTTGGAGACGAATTCAACTTAGGGTTTAACCCTGAGTTTTGCAGTAGGTTGAAACCAAGGTGATTTCATCACCTAGGAGTGTTCGAGTGTCACGGGGCTCAGGTGGAAGATTGCTGGGTGGGTTGACGTGGTATGGCCGGAGCTACGGCATCGCTGGTGGTCGAGGGTGAGTGGTCGAGGCGATTTCCTATTGACGCGTTCGAGTTGCTGTTCATTCGAACGAGCGTATTTGATTTTCGAACAGATAATTTCGAATTGATGATCGAATTCGAGTATTCGTGAGTTCTTCGACTTGCTGGTGATCGAGGCAATCACCAGAGTCGCGCCGAACCACCGTGCACGAGCACGGTGGTGATATCGTGTCAGTGGAAAAAAATAAAATTAACAGGGAGAGGAAGAAGAAGTAATGGGGAGGCCGGGGGAGAGTCTCGGGGATATGCGTGAAATTCTCGAAGCAGTACACGAATTTTTATAGGGAAGGCTCGGGTTTTTTATAAGTTAGTAATTAATAATTAATTGTTTTCAAAAGTTAAAGAAGATTCCTTTAAAAATGTAAATTAAGTTAATTAATGGATGATTAATAGTCAATTAATTAAGTAATTTAATTATGGAGAAATAAATGATTTAACTAAATAATTGATGTAAGGTAAACATTAAAATAAGTTAACGTTAAATTTTTTGTAATAGAAATAAATCGATTTCGATAAGCTTAAAGAAGATTTTTAATGTTAATTTAGAGGAATAATCATTATTAATAAAATGTTTTAGAAAGAAATCAAAACTGATTAAAATTAATCGTGTGGTAAATTTACTTAGACCCCATTTAAAAAAAAAAAATTACTTATTGATGTGCACTATATTGATATTTCTGTTCTGATTTTGATGCTGTGTGATATAAATTTCCATGTACTGCCCTGTAATTGTGATTTGTTCTGTATTGATGTGAAAACCCTGTTTGCCCGTAAAACGGCATTTAAACCTCGATGCGACAGGGTATCGGATGTCAGTAGTTGTCCGAAACCCACATCGAATCTATGAATTTTTGTGAACAACATATACACATGTTTTTGAAATTAACGCTCACTATTCGGGTTACCCATTCCGAATAGTGATACGTCGTATATGGATGGCATTTGAAGACCGGTGTTGAAGACCGGATATTTTCGAAAATGAAAGGACAACCTGTCGAATGTCTCTGCACCGAGTTGCTCCGGTATAGAGATTTATATCACTCTTTTGTGACGGGAAGTCCCGATGTGATTAGAAGATGATCCGGATTGCAAGGATTTCTTTGGAAGTGCCTTCGGTTCTGTTCGAGCCCGGAACAGACTTGTATGGTTACATGTCTGACATTACATTTTGAGATATAAAGCCGATTTCTTTCAAATACATTTCTGTTGGTGGCGGAGAATTTATTCTCTTAGCTTAACACCCTTCTCTGAGACGTACGAGCTCAGAGGTTATGTAGTTGAAATTTATCAGCGTTATATTCCCAATTTGGTAATGTGGCATGCTGAGTGTTGCTGTGTGATGATCAGTGTTTGATCATTTGTTTGATCATTTATCTTTGTGATCATAGGTTGATCATCTGTTGACCCAGAGCATGGCTTTGTGACAAAGCGTAGCTTTGTGGACGAGACTTCGTCGAACCTCACACCCCAGAATGGTCAAAACAGGAAAGATCCGGCAAGGTTATAGGGAGTAGCGCCCCTTAGGGTATGTTCATTTCCTTCTGGATAGAAGTGGTATCATGGTATGGAGCCCAGATATTTAACTTATGTGGATGTCGCAAATATGTTTATATCTTACTTTGTGATTTGTTACTGGGGCCCCGGTTAAAGGTTGGTTACAACCGGGAGATGGCATACTCGTGTCAGTAGTTACCTATTTTTGTAGAGGTAACCCGGCCTTGTGTTGGCAGAGATCCGGTTAGGTTCTCGGGACGTCCTTCCAGAGGCGTTTCCATGTGGCAATGAGAAGTTCCTTAGCCTGACCATTAGTTGGAAATCCAAAGAAACAATACGAGCCTTTACAATTTCAATTGTATAACCTGTCTCCTCAGGAGGCAGCTATAGCAGGCATAATATAATGGTACCTATGCTGACTAAGATTTATATTCTACTTTCGAAAATGTTTTCCACTATGCACTAATAATAATATCAAATCAAATTATTTGTTTTGCGTAGCAAGCATATTTAACTATCATAAGAAGAAATCTCCTCCAATTCTGCGTTTGCATTGTGTGTGTGGTGGGAGGTCTTATGGTAGTTCCATTTTTAAAAGCATACCGAAAATTCTTTTATAAATCTAGTTTCTGTAAATGCAACTGTTTTTGTTTACTCACACCAGTCCCATGACTGATCCGGAGTTTATTGTTTTCTTTCCTAAACTCTGGGTGCCCATTATTTCTACACGGGCAGCCTAGTAGCAGGTTTCCGTATTTTGGAGTTAGCTGTATTTTGGAGCTTTTATCTGGGATACATTCTTAGGAGCTTTTTGGAGATCTCAGGTGTTTAGCTTTTGGGAGTCCGTTATCACTTCTTTCATCTGGAGACTTTTGGATATATGATTACTGTTGTATTATCATGATGTTGTATTTGGAGTTGTAGTATATGTATTAAATACTCTGATGAAGTATGGATTTTATGTCGATGTTGTATCTGTGATGATATTTTATGATATTGATTCTGTTCCGCTGTTTTATATTCATCTAATTGTTGTTATAAGCTCCATCCGAACTGAAATTTGACGTTTGAATTTTGGCAGTCGAATACAAGTTAAGTATTTGATGTCTATTTTCGAATGATGAATTTTGGGTCGTGACAATAAAGCCGTCCGTTGATCCAAGCCCTCATACCCTCGGGTAAATTTATATAGGATAGGGAAGCGCATGGTAGGAATCGAACCTGAGTCTTTTTACCAGAACCCAAACCTCCTTTCCACTGCACCGCACCCGTGGACATTTATCACACGCTTTGTTAACACACTAATTGATGGTAAAAATGTTAGATATTATTTATCATCGTCCATTAAATGACCGTAAAAATTAAATATTAGCTCATCAGCACAGTGTAAGTTGCATTCAAGGATGCTAAAAGTCTCATATTCAACACAGTAGTGCCTGAAAGAATACCATTAGTGTATGTATCGAATATGACTTCGGTTTGGGGAACCCACTTGGTGCTGAAGGGATTTCATCGAGTCGGAAGCTTTATCCACAAGTTGTAGAAATTACTTGATCGATGAAGGAAAAGGAAGCTTGAGCTTACGTAAATCTGAGCATAATGATTTGCTGGATCGCGCTAAAATTCGAGAGTGAAGATTGGAATCTAAAGGATTTGCCAGATTGAAGATCAGACTAGGAAGATGCGATGTGAATCGTGCTGAGAAGATTAAACCCTAGTTCAATTGTGACAGATCAGACACTGAGAAATGGATCGGTTTTTAGGGTACATTTTTTTAGAAGAATGGATTAGACTGAGAGAAGGAATGGGAACGGTTATGTGGGAGAGTTCCAAAAACAAAAGAATTTGCTTGTTGCAAGTAATTTTTATATGTATTTAATAATTAAAATTGTCAAATTTAGCAACATTTTAATTGAATTGAAACGCTTAGAAATGCTTTCAGCACTTGAAACATAATCTAAGTGTTCCTACCTAAATATTTCATATGTTTCTAATTTTGCATTTTGATGCATGTAGTAGAAGTAGTGTCTTCGATTTGTTCATATCATGAACAACTTGTATGGATAAATGCTGGCATTGCATTGTTTTCCAAAGGACAGTGTTAGAATTTCTAATAAGATTTGCTAAAAAGGTAAAATGTTGCCTCAAGCCTCACAACTGGTAATAACTAAAACATGAGAGATGTGATAGGGCTATGTGGTTCGCTGTCATTAAGGTATTGGTCATCACTTGATCTAAATCGATATTTTCAGACATTGTATGCTCGGGGTCCAGTACGATTGTATGCAGCAACTGAGGTGATGACATATTCGGTACTATCTAGTAATGAGTGTGCTGGTTTTGTATTTTAAGGGATCATAGGTTGGCCCTCGGTATATTTTTTAGAGGTGTACTGAGACAGACGGTACCCCAGTAGCCTTGTCATTGTATGGAATTCATTTTCCAGTACGTGCCTTACAGACTTAGTTGTGCCCAAATATGTTGGAACCTGAGATGCAAGCATTCCAGCTATGTTATATATTTATTTTAAACCCTATACATTATTATAATATCATTATATATTCTATTTGAAATGATTTGGTTATCGTAAGATAAAAACACGTCTGTGTTTATATGCGGCGTGATATTACGAGATACCTTTATTTTTTAAGGGTTTCATAAGTATAAATATCCATATGATTTGATATGTTTCTTACGCTGGTTTACCAGACTAATCCGGATGTTATTTTCTTATAATACTCAGGTCAGACTCGAGTATATTTCTAGATTTAGCGATGGTGCTTGGAGCTTCAAGAGACGAGTCGGATGCTTACAAGACTTGGCATATTTTACTTTCCGCTGTATTAGCTATTTGTACTTATCAGCATTTGTAAGGACGTTAAGGCAATCATAGGTTAGACTCTGATTAATATTAAAGTTTACTTTTGTAAAGATCATTTAGATATTATATATTACTCGTCATGATGCGAGATTATGTTATGTCTTTTCTTTTCTTTCACCCCAACAATCTGTCTTTCCAACACTCAGATGCCCGAGACATGAATACCGTGGATGTATTAGTATCGAATTTTAAGGATTGAAAAGGCGGGTCATTACATAAGGTACTTGAATGCATTAAAATTTGGAAGCTTCATTTTCAAAACAAATAAATAAAAATCATAATCTTCCCAACTGGTTCTTAAACTCCATGTTTGCTTAACCTACATCAATTTCCTGCACAGGTTGTCTATGACAATCCTCTCAAGGCCGAAAGCCATCTAATGCATGTTTAGCAATTACTCAACCTTAGGCTTGAATCCACAACACATGGCCTAGTCCAATTCACTTTGTCCTATTCCTTACCAATGTGTTATAGGTCTAAGCCTGATCCCTTTATTACAACCCATCAAAGCACTTCAGCTCATAACCTTGACCGAACAACAGCTGATAGCACCGGTGCAATAAAAATCATAGTGCAAATTGCAGGTGCATTCTTTGGAAATAATAAAAGGGTATTTGAGTGTGGTATTTGAGCAGACCATTTGAGCGGGAAAGTTGAGTGAACGGGGAATGTGTTTTTGTGCTACGAACGGGGTATTTGAGTAGGGTATTTGAGCAGAGTATTTAAAATGCAATCTTTAATTTAATTGACTTATAGGTAACTAATTATTTCTTTTGATGTGTAATATTCGGTTTTTTAAAGTGACAGAACGGTAAAAAAATCAAATAAATGAAAATTAATTATACAATAGTAGTAAGTACAAATAAAATGATACAATATTTCGGTGCATCCCTACTGCAATAATTTCATCTTTTATGGTATTTCGAATAGTTAACATTTCATGGCCTACGTGTCATTTTACATGTTCAATTACTCTTTCGTTCTCATACTATAATGTTCCTCCAGGTATTCCTTTGGAATAAGATCAGGATCATCATCGTAAGCCATAAAATATGGATCATCATTATTATATTTTTGTATGAAATTGTGTACAGCCATTATAGATATGATAATTTTTACTTGAGTTTCAAATGAGTATGTTGGCATATTCTTCAAAAGATAAACTTTTTCTTCAATATTCCAAAGGTTCTCTCAATTACCACACATAAACTCGAATGATAGAAATTAAAATTTTAATTTGTCGATTTTGGTTGATTAGCGGTTTCGCGATATGAGGAATATGATATCTAATATTACGATAAGGTGGTAAATACGCTGGTTGAAGTGGATATCCTGAATCAACTAGATAATACTGTCCAGGTGTAGGTGAGGGAAGTTATAGTTTCAATCATTTATAGTTAAATTAAAAATTCTACTATCATGCGTAGTACCTTTCTAAGTAGCCATAACATAAGTAAATTGTAAATCGAATGAGCATGCTGTTAAGATATTCTATGTAGTATAACTTTTCCTTCTATATATGGAATTACTCAATCTGCAAGTAAGTGTGGCATTACGTGAGCACCATCTATAGCACCAACACAGTTTCTAAAAAATGGGTAGTACTGGTTTGAAGTTTTAATATGATCTAGAACAGTATTAATTTGAGGATCATCTAGCTTGATAATATCTATAGCAAGTGATATGCTGCATAGGGGTGGGTATTTAACCGAATTAACCGAACCGACTTAACCGACCTAACCGACCTAACCGACTTAACCGACCTTAATCGAACCGCTTTAACCGACAAAACCGGTTAACCGACCGATGTTAACCGAAAAAAGTCAAGTCGGTTAACGGTTAACCATATTGCATATTTCAGTTAACCGTTAACTGAGTGTTTTTTTTCAACTGCCCAATACCCACTATCCATAACCCGATTCACCCAGTATCCTAACTGTAACCTAATTATGCCTCGCTGCTAGCCGCTTTTCCCAAAATGACTTATCTTGTTCCAAAAAAAACCTAGATCTACAAAATAAAATTTTCACAAATTCCTGAATGGCTAAATCTTCCAAATACAAATCGATCAACATATTTGTAGTGCGGCCGCCTTTGTCTTGATTCTTCGCTGTCTGGCTCGTCGATTTAAGCTATGGTGAATGCTAGCAGAAAGAGGAAGAAGGTGAGTTTGATTTATTATGTATAATTTTAGTTGTTATCTGTTTAATAATTTCAATCGTGCTAAATTAAAATTTTGGTATAATACGCAGGGTATCTATATGATTTTTAGAAAAAAATTTAACAAGTTAAAACTGTTTTCATATAGTTACGATTATCATTTAGTTTGTTTGCTTCATGCAATTTGTTTAGTTTGTATTCCTGAGCTGTTAGTTTTGTATTTTGCATTATCGAGCCATTTGTTTTTATTGTATGAAGTTATAATTTACACCGACGATGTAGACTTACTGTCTGGAATTGGCTAGTACGTATTTAACGTACACGTTACCAAGGGGCCCTTTTTAGAGTAACTAACGCTGACCCATGAACATGATATAAATTTATGCCAATCATGCTTGGGTAAACAATTAGGAACAAATTTTACTCTAGAACTTACTCAAAGAGGAGGCTGATTAATATAAAAGATATGAGGATTTGTTCAAGTTATGGCTAACTGATGTGCACACTTTTGAAGGACTAAGTACCCCAGTTGCACAATTATATTATTTTTAATTATCAACACCCTTCACGATGAGCGCTTAAGTATTATGTACTCAAATCTCAATGTTTGTCTAATGAAGAGTGTTAATGATATTTATTTCATTGCACAAATATTAATTCAATTAATCATACTTCTCAAAGTGATATTTGAATATGGATCATGCTTAGGAATCAAATCCAATGACTCTAACAAGAAGCTAAGTGTCAAGGGTAATTTATTCTTGGGTACGATGTTATTTTACGATATATAAAAGTTGATAGATCGTAGACATTGGTACCAACTCTATATCTCTTAATGCAGTAACTGAATGTTTCAACCACACATTCAGAGTTTTTTAAGAAATAAACAAATTAGTTTTTATGTACATTAAAATGTTGAACTGACTTATTAGTAATTAATAGTGGCAAAAAGTTTGCTGCTTTAACCCTATATCATTATTTATTACCTATTTTGAACGAATATACAACAATCTCATAGAAATGTCAATTCAACAAACCAAACATGTTAATTTCTTTTGACCAACCATAACTCCAAATTTAGGCTGAGATTAACACTATAGGAAATAGAGTTATAGAAGAAAACGTATACGTTTTGGCTATGCAGTATCAAGCTATATAGTTTCAGTTATATGCAACACTAGTTCGTTTTGACTGCAAGTTTTTGCATATAACTTTCTGTTTCAATTGTTTTCCAGATTTCTTACATAAACTTGCTTAAATCCTTGGTTGTTTAAAAGATGAACTAGAATCATAAGTTTTATATATAATATGTACCTTTCTATAAGAATGCTAAGTCAAAGCATGTCTAATTAACATATAATGTGTTCTACTTAACGCATGTATGACATCATAATGTTCTTTGTTGCAATGTATGTGCACTTGAAAATAAAATTGTGTTTTGGTATAAACGATAATATTTTATTATTTAAAAGATTCTCAAAATAATGTTAGAACTAGAGTGAACTTATTATTGTTATTTTTGTCAAACTAATGCTTATGTCAATTTAAATTTAAGATCTTAAAATTGTTATTTTTTTCAAACGAATGTTTATGTCTATTAAGATTTAAAGTTAATTAATTGAATTAGAGAATTAATATTTGCAACTGGGGTTTCAGTTAGTATATATAAGAGTAGTGTGCTGTAAAATTCTTAGAAGTTTAGTTTGAAATTTTAAGAGCAGCCATAAAGAGGCTTAATGTGTAAATTATTTCGGTTTGTATGACCTATATGAATAATATATATGAATAATATATACTTTTATTATACCGTTATACATTTATACTGAATATGTATGAATAATATATACATAATATATATAAATAATATATACATAATAATATATACACATAATATATATACATATTATACATAATATATTCAAATTAGTTGGGTTCCAACCCTCTCTGATCAAGACATCTTGTTTATCTTTTTTCTTTTTTATGGCTTGTATTGATGTATGCCTAACTTCTGCCCACTACTACTTAATTACGTCTAGTGCATCATAGACGTTGTAATCGCACATAGATATATCGAACTTTGTACTTCTTTACAATTTAAATCTTAATAATTCAAGTTAGTTTTCCGTTGTCGTAACGTAGGAAGAAAATATAATTGTTTTCAAAGTTTACTTATCTAAAATGGTAGATATTTATCTAAGTTGTTTTACTAGAGGTATTGTATTTGATCCATTAAAACTGTTATTCTAACAAAATTATATATATGGGACGATAAACAAATTAGTTCAAAAGAAAAGAAAATACAAACTGCATATACGTATGTGTGTGTATGTACATATGTATTTTGATCCAAGAAAAATGAAATAAATATTAGAGTGCATTTAGCTCTCCCTCTTTAATAATGTAACAGAAAGTGTTTCGTAGTATGCTGTAGAAAGTAAAGATAGGTAGAGCAAAGATATTAAATGAAACAAATAAGAGAAGCAGATAATCAATAATAAGGAGGACCACTACTCATGTGAAAAATAATGGATGGGCTTGGAGAAGGTGACCTGATGTTGCATTTTGCTTTATATCATTGGGTACTGTCTGCAGCTTGTGCTTTTGTCGTTTATTTCATCTATTTCTGTATGTCCATACCTTAACCTTTTTCAGCTTATTTTCTTTTATAAAGTATTGAAAGAAAAGGAAATATAACATGTCCAATTCGAAGCTATAATCCGAGGAATGAAAACTCATTTGCATCTTTGAGTTCTTTGTTGAACCTTTTTTTAAATTCTTAAAATTTATTAATGGTGCAAAATATAATTGCATTTTATAAGTTTCAAGTCTTGTTCAATTTTGATGAAATTCATTTGCAGTATCAATGATATTTGTTGGGTATAAAAATGAATGATACTGTTTACAAGAGGCTTAGTAGAGAGTTTGGATACAAATTTTGATCTTACATGTCATGTCCAATAACTTGGCCCAGTTCGGTATGCAATCCAGTAAGGACAATAATGCAATATCACGTTAAAAACATCCTTTAGTTGAATACTGTGCTTCCAATCGTCAGTTCTTATTTGTCACATTTAAAATATAAATATTTGCTCAAGCCAATAAAGTAATTCGATGTATTCAAAAGAAACCGATGAGAGAAGTTGTTTACGTTGTGCATGTTTGTTACTTATGGGTTCTCCAATTTAGCATTTAGTCATGTTTTAATTTACACCTCCTCCCTACAGCCTAATCATATTTGTGATTTATGAGCAACAGTGCATACCCCTTAAAAGAAGATTTCGAGTACAAAAGAGTTTGTTCTGTAATGATGTTTCTGTAATCTTTTAAAAATTTCTTGAGTTCCAAGGACAAAGACCGTAAATTTACATCAACGCCATTTCTCCTAAAACATCTTTTTCAAATATTTTACCATTCCATAACGTGTTTGAACATGCTTAAACCATTTTTTTTAACTCAGTTTGGATGTCCACAAATCAAATTCAACTTAAAGAATCGTACTCGTAGACTCCTAGTCCAACATTTAATCCAAAAATGCTTTCACAAACCTCAAATTATTCAATTTCATCATCTCTCCTACAAAATCGATTACTTTAAGTAGTTTACAATTATCTGACATGTGCCGCGTAACTTTTAGAGTTAACATGATGCACTTCATTGAATATTAGAGTTAATTTTAATATTACATTTTCTTAACCCACTTAATATGTATGAACTGTTATATACCATATATATTAACTGATATATGGTAATGGTCCTAATGGAAAGATTTGGAGAATGGATATATATGTTTACTTTTTTTTACCATATATATTAACTGATATATATGTTTACTTTTGTTTGGTTGCAGACTTGGAGAATGGAATGTGGAGACCGAAGTAGTGAAGTTGGAGATGGTTGACTTGGAGTTGTGTTTGTACTTGTATTAATTTATTCCTATTATCTTTTTGGATTTTGTACTGAATTAATAATGTAATATAATAACTGTAATTGATGCTTGTATTGTAATGTAATGTATGAACTCTAAAACTAAAGTGAAAATTTAACTATTGATGTAGCGGTAGTGAACTCTAAAACTGAAGTGAAGTTTGAACTGAAGGGAAGTATGAATCTAATGCAACATATGTATGCGGTAATTTATGTGTGTAACTGTAGTTGCAATCAAACCATAATGCTTGTTATTATTACTATTTGAATAATTATATGACATTTGGTCGGTTAACTTTCTTTTTTAACTGGTTAACCGATTAATGTAACCGGTCAATGGTTAACCGTATAAGTTACTCGGTTAACCGGTTATATATACTTGTTAACCGCGGTTAATTTTAACCGGTTCGGTCGGTCGACCGAAACCGGTTAACTGAACCGCTGCTCCATTAGTGGTTAATCGAAAAATTTAATTGATTGAAGCGGTTAACCGACCGCGTCCATCCCTAATGCAGCATCTAAAATAGCATGAAAACAAACTGAAATTGTGCTACCCGATCTTTGAAATCTTTCGCTCATTTGTCAATTTGAGAGCATTACAACTATAGTGTATACGAATATGAAACCATTTCTATGATATTAATTTATTCCGTTGTAGTCAAACTATAATTTTGTAGCCTAACACATAACGAGAGAGAACAATGTCTTTTTATTCGAAAATTTTGCTGATAACATTTTTGATGCCAATTTAATATGTCGTCCATCAACATTAAATCGGTATAATCCGACGTATGAATTTGAGTCATATTTTTTCTTCTTCTAAATAAATACGTTGATATAACGACCAAACCATGTACATCTTCATAGTCAGAATCTGTTTTCAAATTAGACATTGTTGGTATAGGAAGAAATATGTAAGTAGAGAGGGGAAGAGAGATGAATAATGTTGTGAAGAAAATGAAGAGGGAGGTTCGTTTATAGGAGTTTGGGTCAGTAATATGTTGGCGTCAAATGCATCGAACAACAACGTATCAAATTTGAACGATTGGCAAACTTAGCAAGGAAAAGATAATTGAATGTTGGACATCGGACGCATCGGACGCGTCGAACATGTCCCCACCAGGAATGAGCCAAAAAATCGCTGCGAACTGCACCACGGTAATCTATGGCATTGCACCACTTCAGCCCATGCTTTTCTAGTCTTTTCACTTCCACACCAGTTTTTAATTCAACGTTTTCAACAACGACATGTTACGCCTAAGTTCAACTTTCAAACCTCTTTATCCCATCCCGACAACTTTTTTATTACACAGATTTATACCATACCGATGATATTTTCATATTACCATATTGTTTTCCTTATTGTAAGGATTTGAGCGTTTTATTAGGATAAAATGATTTGTATAATAACATTGTTAATTGAGTTTGTGATGCAGTGGTGATGTCATTATTAGTTGAATGGGGCAACTTGGGTTTTAGGCCTTTTAAAGTGTAACAACTTTTAGCAATTCCTACAGAACCAGACTAGGGTGAGCCAAATGGCCAGTCGATTCCTGGTCTTGACTTATATACCTAAATGTAGGGCTAACAATTAGAATCAAGAACTACAATCCCAAACCGAATCGATTGGATAAGACCCCCAAACCCAATATATTTTAGGTTGGGTCTGGGTGATGAAAATAATATAAAGACCCGATCAGATCTGATCCGAACGGATCCAACCTGAAAGACTGAACAAAAACATTGAAATATATGCATTTTTAATGTTATCATCCAACTGGTTTTTATTCAAACAGAAGCCTGGATCAAGTCGGATCGAGTCTAAATTTTAAAATGAATAATTTGGACACGACAAAACCCAAACTATGTAGAACTGAGACCCATCTAGTAGAGTCTGGATCTGCTGGGTCAGGTCTAATTGCCACCCCGGCTAATGCCACATAGACAAGGAAGAACAAGGAAATAGAACCCAAAATCTAGTGCAAAGAAAAGGACCTCGAGCTGTGGATGGAATTTCTCATCAAATCAAAGTGTGATTTTAGAGGTTGAATGCACATTCTTTTCTCTCTAGTACCATCTTTCTAATTTTTCCTCATGGTTCACTTTTTTTTGGTAAATTCAATTAATCATGCATGTAACATATATTTAAGTTTAATTCAACAAATGTAAAGCATGATTATGCACTAATTATAATTTGATAGGCCAATATAAAGGTAAATGACAAAATATCTGAAAAAATATCCTCAATAATAATACAGCTTGCACTTATATATTCTACACAAAGTAAGGATTTCCCTTGAATTTTCCTTTTTACCCCATTCATATATCAAATTAAAGTATAGAGCCTTTATCAGTTAATTCATTTAAATCCAGTTCGTTTTTTGGTTAACAGCTAGCTGACTTGAAACAACCAAGCTACAAATCTTTTGTAGTATTTTATAATGAATTTTCTTTATTGCTATTTCATGTTGGATTCTTTGTGTAATCACTATAAATCACCACAACTCTTTTACAATCCAAATCTTGAAATAAATGCATGAAACTCACTGTATGGTACTGTATATGAGAAAATATATAATAAAATATGCAATAAAGAAATATTTTTTAAGGTCTATCCCACTAGTCAGGTACTTTGACTTGACTTCGGTTTAAGAGGTCATAGATTCAAACCCTACGTATTGCGTGATTCAAAATATTTAACACATATTGATTTGTACTATACTATATACTACATAAGACCTGTAGTACAACTATGCACTATCAATCAAGTATCTAGTTTCAGAATAAAAAAATGTATGCAATGCGCCTCAAAATCCTTTCATATACTGAAGATCATATCCAGGTCCTAAATGGTCTCAACATCTTCGTATCACCGACATATACTTTTGACCCCAACTTGAGTCACACATATGCCTAGTGCATAACTCATACTACGTGCATATAAATATAAACACAACTATTATGTGAGTTAAGAGGATCTTAAGTGATAAGTAATCTACTTATTACAAAGCTCCAAAATAATAAACTCTTTGCTATTGATATGCAACCTTTGCATACTGCCACCTTGCATAAACTTTGGTCTCATCAGTGTGTTTCTACCACACTTCCTCCTTTATAGCTTTGTTCGCTCCTTATAATTGGTATTGCTCCTACCTCAATCTACTCATTTAGATTTGACTATGGAAACTCTCTCTTTTCCTGTCTTACATCTTTAAATGGAAAATGAATTGGGAAAAAAGGAAAATAAAATATATTTGCATTACGTGCCCCCAATATGATTTGTAAATATTACAATAACATATGATCTTATATGTGAAAAACATGAATGGTGAATTGCTAATGAAAATATTAGTCACAAAATGAAGGAAAAACTAGAACCAAATTGAAAATTTTATTTTGATGCATGAAAATATTAGGCTACATTTGGTCTACCATTTTTACTTTTGGATTTTCATCCATATAAAAATGCCCACGACGCATGTATATTGTGAAAAATTATCATTTTAGCAAACAAAGTTAACACACAAAATAGAAACAGTTATTTTTTTATTTTTCATGTTTTGAAAAATAATGGAAGCATGAAAAAGAATTCATCCTTCCATCGTCCATCGTACATCCATCACCTCCGTCGTCCCCTCCATCTTCCTTTCCATCCCCTCCGTCACGACTTCACTCTTTTTATATTTTGTAATTAATGTTAAAAACTCAAAGTATAAAATAAACCAAACGGTTAGGCTTGTAATTTCTTGAGCATCGATATGAATATACATGTACTTGATTAGTCTATAATTTTCCATTAAAAATTCTTCCACTACTTTAATTTATTTAAACAAGTCTTCGCTGCATTCAACGCTAATAAATAAATTTGAATATGAAATCGAAATATCTATAGCTACATGTCATGGCGTACACTGTACACGTTTGGTCATTTCCATTTTGTTACGATGAACCTTCGTTCTTTTATTGTTGTAGGTTTTGGACTGAATCAAATTTATAATAAATTAGTAGTTATGGAATAGCAGATCAAACTTGTGGACACATTTGAGATATTTTTTTTTACTTTTCAATAGAAATTTATTTTGTGATGCATACATGCATTAACAAAGTAATAATAATAAGTTGATAATTAATCATTTGTTGTCATGAGGATATAACCCCTTTTGCGTGCATATTAGAGATTATACACTCTTTTCTGTTCTTTTTAATAATATGGCAAACTGATGCATCTATACAACATACATGTAGTTTTATTGTCTTTTAGATACGATGATACAAATTTTTACATAAAAACCAAAAATTTGTTATGTAAAACCGAACACATACTTGTTTATGTGACCACAATAGTCATAATTTTTCAATTTTGACGCTCAACTATTCAATCATTGTTGGAAGTTGAATATATCTCTATTTCCTTTAGGTGAACACATACAGGAATATAAATACGACCTCAAGTATCTAAATCTTCAATTTGTTTGATATTGAATAGTGTTCACAATAAACATATGAATGCACATCAAGTTATGTGTTTCCAATAAACATATGTGTTCACAATAAACCTATGAATGCTTAGAAACAACACAAGAACTTTTGTGTGAGATGCATTTCCAATTGATTCACGTAGTATGGTTTATAATTTAAGTAGAATTGAAATTTGCATAAATTTCATAAGGCTATAAGAACACACATAATATGCAATGTTTATACATGTACATATTAGCAAATTGATTCAATAATTTATGCAAAATAATGAACTTGAATTTCAATAAGCTATAATTACAATATATTATTTAAATACCTAACATAACACTATGATATTGGGGTGAATTGATAAAAAGTTGTTTTCTTAACTTAAAAATGATTTTTAATAATCTGATCTATTATAAGCTCTTATACACAGCATGAAGTTTCAAGTCTGTCTATAAGAGCCAAAGTATATTAAATTTGATTTTTCTCCCCCTTAAAATATTAAAATTTAAATAGAGCTTAGATTAAAAATTGTAAATTTGAACATTAGTTATATTAAAAGTAAAAATGAATAAAAAAAAGTTATATAATTCTTTTAGTCTAACTTTATAGAAAAAAAGATGTTAAATAGAATAAGAACAATCTAATTAAAACAATTATGACATGTACCTTTTGACATATTATACATCAAATTTACGTTTCATTTTGAAATTTTAAGAGAATTGTCAATTTAACCATATGGTTATAAAGACGTGATGTTTGAATTTGGAAACCAAGTAAAACACCATATTTTATTTTTATAAAAGAATGATGTCTTATACTTTTATCTAAATCTTAATCCATAAGCTATATTTATTATCCAAACAATCATTAACAAATATAAAAAAATAAGAAATATGTGAGTAAGATTTTTTTTCGGTTTTGGACAAGAAATGTCTATCTTTAATGAAATTTAAACAATATCTAAAGTATGCATGATAACCAGTTGCCATCATGTTAAGTTTGGGCAATTCACAAATAAAATGAGTTAAACTTAGTGCTTGATTTCATGAATTTATTAATCTTGAGTTTACATATTTTTACAATTAATTTTGCATCAAAACAATTTCAAATATTATATTTTCGATTTCATAGCTAAGTTTCAATTACTTAACTCGGGAAGTGAACTGAAAGCTATCATTTTGAAGTGGATTCCACACAAACCCAATTCATCAGTTTTACAAATGATCTTAATCCTTGGCAATTGATGAAGAAATCAAATATAAGAAATAAATGACATAATCGAGCTTCCACTATAAACATGATAGTGTACGCCCACTTTGGAGGGAAGATTCTTTATTATTTTAAATTAAATAAATTTCATATAAAAGATAGAATAAATTTTAATGAATGTTTAGTACAAAAGAAGTGAAAATATAGATCTTTAGATGACCTATGCTTGATAATTAGGGCTGAAGAAATCTCATCACCAATAAGATATTTATTCATGTCAATAAATTAATACCACATTACTCAAGCTCATACATTCAAAGTTGTTATGATCATGTAATATACCTTAGAGGGGAGTGAATAAGGTATTTAAAATATTTCTCAAATAAATAGATAAATAACGAGGAAGCATAAATGCAAAAAGTAAATAACATATAGATATACTCAGCTTTAGCCACTAACCCATTAGTGCCTACTGCTGCCCCAAAGTTACTATTAGAATTATATATTCGCTTAAATAATATAAACTCGCACTCTCTGTTAACATGAATATACTAATCTGATGCCTAGTAACCCTATTTGAACTCAATGCCCTGAGATCAAAATCCCCAAACTACAACCCGTAGCTCGACCTAGAAAATCTAGGGTTTGAAATTGAAAAAAAAAAGTATGTAAACAAATAAATTAAAAATTGCCCCTAAATAGCTAAACTATAGCTAAATGTAAATTCTAAAAAACGAGCGGCTTAAAACGAATTTTCCTTTTAATATTTGGTTGCATCCCCTTTATCTTCATTCTTTCAGATCTGAAAAGAAATCTTCATCTTTTAGAAAAACATCATATACTTTCTCTTCTGAATTTTTCACAGCTGCTTTGTCGCTTGGAAATCCAGACGTCGCTTGATGGACGCCGCTGCTCTGAAATATACTTGCATCGGAGATTCAAAGCTATTTAAGAGCTGGAACCCATGCCTTGCTAGATTCACTGCTGTGCCTTCTCAATTTGTGCATTCGCTAATGCCACGTTCGATGCTGCTTCGATATTACTGTTCGCTTGGAGTACTTCACCAAAACCTATTTCTGGAGCTCGCGTTTGCCGCCTACTATGCTCATGTTTAGATCTAGGTCCACACGCCTTGTTTTCAATGTGTGGATTTGACGTCGACCGAAGAGATGCAGACCTCGTTAGAAGCTTGACACCACGTCCCTATTGTCAATTGAGTGCTTGTGTCGGAATCTGGGTGATGTCTTTGAGTTGAATTCGATTGCTAGAGTTTGGATGTAGTTTCTCGAGCCTTTGATTGTTGCCACTTGTTTACATATTTGCGGTGATGCTTCAAAGATGTCTGAATATGTAGCCAAACTCAGAACTTGCGGCGTGATATGAATGATGGTCGTCCACTCAATCTGATATGTATGAGCTTGGCATGATGAATCTTCTTTTTTGCAGTGCTTGAGATAGAGGATGATTGGTGCTTTCGATTTGAGACTGGTGATGAATGATGTTGAACTTTGTTGATTTTGTTGAACGAGATATTGAAGGGATGATGTTAACTGAGATATTGAGATGGAGGATAATGCAGCCTTCTAATATGAATGGATTTCTATTGAGTTGTTGATGTGTTGAAGTTTTTTGTTGTATTGAAATAGAGTGATGAACTATTGTGAATTCGATATCTTTCTTTTGATGTAATGTTGTGTTTATATAGGCCAATAGAGAGGGTGTGTGTATATGAAAAAATATATATGAGAGGATATATGGAGAAAAATATGATTTGTTTAATAATTTGCTTCCCTTTGTAGAATATAAACAAATCCGATGTATCTCCCAAAGGATATCGCTTGATTGTGTATATATCTCTCTACTTCTGATCTATATTTGTTTCCTTTCCTTTATATATGTAGCCTTTTGTTGCACTGAAAGGAAATTTCTCCACAACCAGTATTTTATAAAAAACATGAAAATATACAACATTAAACAACCATATTAAATATTATATGTTTATTAATATAAAAAAAATTAACTACAATATCTTACAGTATTTCATTCTTGATAATAATAATAAATACATATTATTTTTACAAATAAAAATAGATGTGTTTGAAATGTAATACGTGTAAATCAACCATATGAAATATAGTAGACGATAATTTAATTTGAAAAAGAATTTTGCTTTGATGATTTGCAAACTGTAACACACTATGAAAGTAAAATCAAATATAAAAAATATATTTATTATCATCAACAAGATACTCCAAAATAAATGAATATTTTCACGATTTATATATAGACATAAAAGTTTTCCTTTTCGAGCTTGTATTGGAAAATTTATCATTAATTGTAAATTGTATAAGCTCTCCTTCTCCTAATTTCTTATGTATATAAAATCCAAAAGTATGTACGTCTACGTAAAGTTATTTTCATATAATTACATTATTGCAAGTTTAGTTGAATCAATTAATTAATTTCTTTCTTTATGTTTGGCACATATTTGAACTGCATAAATTCAACACTCCAACTCAATTCAAAATACAAACATCTCATACCTACCGATAATGAATTGGAAGTTAATAGGTTTATGCCCCTATGATGCTAATTAAATGATACTGGGCTGACCATGTTTGAGCAATTGTATCTAGGAAGTGACTTAAGCTTACTTCGTTTCTCTTTCAACATAACAAAGAACCCCTCTAACATTAATATGTTAGTACAGATGCTATATGCTACTTCTGAACAAGATTGATGGCACCATAACATTTGAGAATAACTCCACTGTCTCCTTAGTCGCTTCCATATGGATAATAATTCAACTTTGGTAGTCGATAAAGCTATTATAGATTGCAACATTGACCGTCACAATATCGAGCTTATACCAAGTGTAAAAACATAACCCGACACCAACTTCCTTCTAACTCTATCCTAGCGTAATCAAATCACGGTATCCTATGAGAGTGAAAACGTTATCAACTCCATATAATATGCCAACATCTGAAGCACTATGCAAATACCTAAGTATCCACTACACTGCCTACAAATGTTTTTTGCCTATGTTAGACATATATCAATTGATTACGCCTACTGCATGGAACAAATTTAGCCATGTGCACATCACTGCGCACATAAGGTTACAACTACAGCAGAGTAAGTTACAATAGACATTTACCTTATATTTTCTTTCGATGTAGGAGACATTTCTTTATTTAACTTAAAAGAAGAGCCTAATGGAGACTAACTTGACGTTCTCCATACCAGATCGAGATAAGACTTTCATGATGTATTGAACCTAAGTGAACTTCAAATCTCTTCACTTCCTATTTTTGACCATCTCCATCCTCAAAACCCTTTGTGCCTTTCCTAAATCATTCATGTCAAACATCCTATTGAGCTCTACCTTTAATTTCAATATCCAAGTTATATTTTGAGATGTGATTAACATATCATCAACATATAATAAAATTTATACAATTTCCCCTTCACACTTCTTAAAATAATTACACCGATCCTTGAAATTTCTAGAATATCCTTGAGAAATCATAAACTTATTAAATCTTTTATTCCACTATCTAGGAGACTATTTCAGTCCATAAAGAGATTTGTTAAGCTTGCAAATAAATATAGGCCTACTACCATCAATTGCAACCTTTGGGTGCTATAGAAAAATATTTTTCTCAAGATCTGATAGAGTTAGAAACTTAGAGGTATGTGCTAGGGGTAATTATGTAATTTATTGTAAATTAATTAACTCTGTAATAAATTCTTGTTTGTAATAAAGGTTTTTTTCGTTCTATTATATATTTGTTATAATGTTTTATTAATAATTAAAATAATAATTAAAGTATATTTAACAGAAATCCATAAATAGTGTGTTTGTGATAGTAATTATAAATAGTTGTAATCATGAGTATTGTATCACGATATTATAAAACACATCATTTTAAATGTTCCTAGTTAAGATGCATCGAGATTGGATATTAATGTATCCATTGAGAAAAGAGTAAGTAATTGTAACAACCCGCATATTTAACGATTTCATATTTAAATGTTTGATTTAAATATGGCGTCGTTATTCGGATTTTGGGGTCCGAAATGTAACTTTTTGCAAACGGCCGAATTGGGGCTCGAAACCACTTCCATTGAGTCCAAAATGGTGTTTGCAATCTGTTTGAGTATAAACTTTGATATATTTGGCGTAAGTTGAAATTTGCAACTTTTTCTAGTTGGGTTTGGGTTCAGCCCACTAGCTAACTAAACTCACTTAACCCTCTAACTCAGCCCTCTCCTCTCCATTCTCTCATTCCCACTCTCCAAACTTAAGTAAAAACTGAAATGGGGGAAAGGAAGAGGAAATAGAAATTTGCTAGCCCTAGTTTCTTCTTGCATCTTGATTTCTTGCTCCAAAATCAAAGTGAAGCCATAGGTAAGCCTCCTCTCCATCTTCTCCAACTCTTTCTCCTTCAATTTCAGGAAGTTTCCTAAACCTAATTTGGGAAATATGTGTTGTCTTCTTAGATTTAAGCTTGTAGAATTGAAGTGGAGTGTGATTGGTTGTTTCTTTGCAATTGAGCTTCTTCTTCTTTGCTTGTGTGTAAAAAGGTGAGTTTTGAACTCACATCTACCTCCCTTGGTATCATTGATGTTGGGTATGAATTCCTAACAAGTATTCATGTGCGATTGCTTTTGATTTGGAAAGAATTGGTATTCTTTGATAGGGCAAGAAGTGTTGGAAATCAGGCTCCGGCCGACCGAATGCAGGGTCCGGTCGACCGACCGAATGCAGGGTCCGGTCGACCGACCTGCTACTTGAGCACTTCCCTGCCTCTGTTTTGGGAGTGCAGGAATTTTGGCTCCGGCTGACCGACCAGGAAATCCGGTCAACCGACCTGCTTCCCGAGAATTTTTCAGAACAGTGTCCGGTCGACCGAGCTCTGATAACGGCCGACCGACCTGCTCCTATTTTCCCTGTTTTGCCTATTTTTGCTCATTTTGATTGGTTTTCCAAATTTTATCGATCCAAGTTGGTTATTAGTGGTTGATATTGCATCTTTGGCTTTGATAACATACCTTTGACTTCATTCATGGTTTTTATAAATAATCCCTCTAAATCATATTAAAAGCTCCCTTCTCCGCTTTATAAATTTCTATTTAAACACACACAATTTTGCACTTCGAACGAAGTGGAAAGGAGATTAAATGGTTAGGTAAAACACGGACCATAAATCCGCGCGTTCACCTTTTCGATTAATCCCCGACCTATTCGATTGATCGTTTTGACCTTTGTGTCTGGTTTACCGATGAGATGAGGTAAACATTGTAATGCTTTGAGTGTGAAATTGGCTAATGGATAGTAAACCGTTTAGTGCGAACGAGTGGTTATGGGACTCGCGTTAACACTTTTCGGGTTCCTTTTCAAGAGTTGTGACACATTCCACCAGTTAGTGGTGTCCAGTACTGGGCCTCCAGACCTTCACCACTACGGTTTGTTGCCCTTGGGATAGTGTCTTTGGACTGTCTCCCTAGGTTTGTTGCCTTCGGGTATGTTGCCTTCGGGTTTGTGCCTTCGGGTTTGTTGCCCTATAGTATCACTTCCGTTGTTGGTCTTTTTGAACCGCATGGGTGATATTGGGTTTGGAGCCTTCGGGCTTATGGATCCTTGTTATACAGTACTGAGCTCAAGCATCTTTTGTTGTTTTGATTGATATGTATATTCCCTAGTGCATCGCCTTCAATGTTGGTCTTTTTGAGCCGCATGATATGCAGCGATCATCTAGTGGAACTTGTGTACCTTCATTGGTATTTGTTATTTGCCTTTTGGCTTGATTTGGGATATGGTATCCTTTGTTTAATTGAGATGCCGTTGACATGAGGCTTGTTTTGTTATGTTCATCTTTTGTTAGATGATTGTGTTATCTCTTTTAGAGATATTTGTTATACTTTGTAGCCTTGTGGGTTTACTGTTGTTCAGTTTATCTAACTGATTTGTTTAGCTAGACCGACCCGTGTATTTTATACTCGGGTCAGACCGAGATGTTTCAGGTTAGATGCTTTTGGACTTAGCCTATTTTGCTTCCGCATGGACTACTCCGCTAGCTTCTTTTTGTCATAGCTTTTTGCGTAGTCCTATTTTGTTGTAACTCTGATATTTATTCTTCTGGAATCGTTTGTATATTGTGGTTTGCTGTACCACTTGACATGTATTATTTTGTATACTCTGTTATGTATCAGTATATGTGTATATGATGATCTACTGTTCTGTGATGTATATTACATTTGAGTTGTTATATTCTGTTCTGATAGATCCCCCGCCACCTATGGTTTTGTTTTAAGTATTCATTGGATATGTCGATCTGTTTGGTGCATCCATTGTCGTCATATTTAATAGATAGTTGAAGCAAAACTATAGATGGTCGCTCCTACCCAGCCTTATTCTCCATATTAGCAGACGGTATTATCTAACAATACTCTTTGCTAATGTGGGTATAGAGGTGGGGTGTCACAGCTTGGTATCAAAGCGAGGTTCAGAACAAAATATGACAAACATAGAACAGAGACACAAATTACGGTACATTAAAGTGTTGTACGAATGTTACGAATCTTTGAATCACCGTGCCTTATTTCTTTCCGTGCCTTTGGGGTAGATAGAATTTGGGAATATGTCTAGGAATGCATTTTGAATTCCAGAATATTCCATATTTGAATAAATAATATCTACCTTGTGATTAATCTTTCCTTATCTTAACTTTCAGCTAATGGCCGGAAGTGGCAGAGGACGACGCTCGAATGCTGGGCAATCTAGTGGCTTGCATCCGGACGGCGTTTATATGTCTGCTGATCAGTTATTGGAGTTATTTAGGAGCACTCAGCCTCCAGCTCCTATTCGTGCATCTCCTCCACGCAAGTCTGCTTTTGCACGTTTGTGCAGTGATTTTTCTCATCTTGGTGGAAAGCCATTCAAAGGCTCTGAGTCTGTTCTTGAGGTCCAAGCTTGGATTCGCACATGTGAACGTATCTTCTCTCGTATGGATCTTTCTGACCATGATAGAGTTCTTGTAACTTCTAGCTTATTACAAGAGCGTGCCCTTGATTGGTATGAGCTCCTTATAGCCGAAATTGATGAGGCTACTCTTTCTTGGACTCAGTTTCAGGAGCGATTTGAACTTAAGTTCGTTCATGAATCTGAAAAAGTTTTATTGACCCGTCGCTTCCTTGAGTTGAAGCAAGGGAAGTCTTCTGTTTCTGAGTATGTTGCATCCTTCGAGGCTTTATCTAAGTATGGTCTTGAATTCATTAGCACTTCTTATAAGAAGAATTTGAAGTTTGTCTCCGGTCTTTAGAAGTATCTTAAGAAATCTTTGTTGCTCCAGCTCAAGCTTTCTTTTGAGGAGTTGGTTGATTCGGCACTCCATCTCGAAATTATCGAGAAAGAGTGTAATAGTAGTGAGGATGTTGAGGTTTCCAAGAACCCCAACAAGAAGCAGTTTCCATTTCAGAAGAAGTCTTTTCCTTCTAAGAAGAAAAAGACCGGTGGTGCTAATTCTCAATCTCAGTCTGCTGGAACACCTTCCCTTCGGAAGTGTTTCAATTGTGGTTCTCCGGATCATATTATTCGAGCTTGTCCTAAGCCTCTCTTCTGCCACTATTGCAAGAAGGAAGGTCATCATGTTTCTACTTGCCCTACTGTTCCGGGTGGTGCTAAGTCAGGCAAGCTTAATGCTGCCAAGGCTTCTGAAGGTCCTTCTCAGCCCAAAGGTATATCTCCATCTATTTTGGAAGGATCTATTTTATTTCATGATCATAGTATACGAGTTCTTTTCGATACGAGTGCTTCACATTCTTTCGTATCGAAGAAGCACGTCGATGATTTATCTTTGGGTGTTTCTTGTATGGTTACTTCTTTAAGGATTTCGAATCCTATTGGGGGATCCGCGACCCTTAGTTTGCTGTGTGATGATGTTGATATTGTTTTATGTGGTTTTTCTTTTCGTGCGAATCTGCACGTTATTTCTTGTCTGGAATTTGATATGATTCTGGGTATGGACTGGCTAGTGAGATATGATGCCGGGATTATTTGTTCGGAGAGAATTATATATCTTCGACATTCGGATTTGTCTACTCAGCTATCTCTTGTTCTTCGGGATGTGGACAGTTCCGAAATGGCTTTATATTCTCTCGGTTCGCGAGATGATGATATATCTCGTATTCCTATTGTTTGTGACTTTTCTGATGTTTTTGAGCCGGTTTCGGGTTTGCCACCCAAGCGGGCGATCGAGTTCCGTATTGACCTCATTCCAGGCGCGAAGCCAGTTGGTCGTCCTCCCACGAGGATGTCTACAAAAGAAAATGAGGAACTCAAGAAGCAGCTTTTAGAGCTTGAGTCCAAGCAGTTGATTCAATCCAGTTTTTCACCGTGGGGTACCGCGGTCGTCTTCGTGAAGAAGTTTGATGGAACTCTTAGGCTTTGCATTGACTATCGCAAGCTTAACGAGTTGACCATCAAGAATAGGTATCCATTGCCTAGAATCGACGATATGTTCGATCTATTGAGTGGCGCTAAGGTCTTCTCTCAGCTCGACCTTGCCACTGGTTTTCATCAGCTCCGAGTCGCGGAGGATAGCATACCTCTTACCGCTTTCCGCACTCGATATGGTTCTTTCGAGTGGCTCGTTATGCCGTTCGGTTTGACGAACGCTCTGGCTTTTTTTGTAGATCTTATGAATCAGGTATTTCGGGAATATCTCGATAAGTTTGTTCTGGTGTTCATTGACGACATTCTTGTTTATTCTAAATCTGAAGCCGAGCATGCTAATCACTTGAGAATTGTCTTGAGTACTCTTCATCACCATCAGCTAAAAGCCAAATTCTCCAAGTGCCATTTTTGGGAGGATAAGGTTAAGTTCTTAGGCCATGTTATATCTTCCGACTGCATCTCTGTCGATCCTTCAATGATCGAAGCCATTTAAAATTGGAAGAGGCCTAAGAATGTTCATGAGATCCGTAGTTTCCTTGGATTGGCGGGTTATTACCGTCGGTTCATTAAGGATTTTTCTCGTGTTGTGCTTCCTCTCACCAGCCTTACTCGGAAAGGCATTCGTTATATTTGGTCCGACAAGTGTGAAGCTTCCTTTCAGACATTAAAGGAACTTCTCACTAATGCTCCTATTCTCGTGGTTCCCGAGGGGAATCATGATCTTGTTGTCTACACCGATGCTTGTGGTAGTGGCCTCGGTGCCGTGCTTATGCAGAAAGATCGGGTGGTTGCTTATGCTTCTAGGCAACTGCGTCCGAATGAAGTTCGCTATGCCACTCATGATCTTGAGTTAGCCGCCATTGTCTTCGCCTTGAAGATTTGGCGCCACTATTTATTAGGCGAGCGCTTCATTCTCTATACCGATCATAAATCGTTGAAATATTTGTTCACTCAGAAGGAACTCAATATGAGGCAACAGTGTTGGCTCGAGTTTCTTGCCTCCTATGACTTTGATATCCAGTATACCCCTGGTAAGGGTAATCGTGTTGCTGATGCGCTTAGTCGCAAACATTCGGCTGTTGTTTCTATGATGCTTGCCGAATGGGATATTCTTGAGACTCTATCTTTTTGTGATATTCGTGATCGATCTTCATCCTATGATTCTTCGATAGCATTATTCAGTTTGGAAGCTCGACCCTCTCTATTGGATCGTATTGCCCAAGCTCAGCAGCGTGATCCTGATCTTGTGCATCTTATTCATCTTGTTGAGACTAGATCCAGTGATTAGACATCATTGGATTACAGTATTGATTCTCATCAGTGCCTTCGCAAGAAGAACCGGGTTATTGTGCCTTCTGATTCTGCACTTAGGCGTGACATTCTTGACGATTGTCATCGTTCTAAGTATACCATTCATCCTGGTTCTAGCAAGACGTATGCCGACATGTGTCGCTTATATTATTGGGAAGGCATGAAGCGCGATGTGGCAAGTTATGTGAGCAATTGCATAACTTATCAACGTATTAAAGCCGAGCATCAGCACCCTTCTGGTCTCCTTCAGCCGTTAGAGATTCCATTGTGGAAATGGGATCATATTTCGATGGATTTCATTGGTGGTCTACCTCGTTCGAGGTCGGGCCATACTTCTATTTGGGTCATAGTTGATCGATTGACCAAGTCCGCTCACTTTATTCCGATTAAGTCCACTCGGACTGCTCCTCTTTTGGCTAAGCTTTATGTGAAGGAAGTCGTTCGACTTTATGGTATCCCTTGTTCCATTGTGAGTGACCGTGATCCCTTATTCACGAGTCATTTTTGGCGGAGTCTTCAACAAGCTTTGGGCACAAAGCTAAATTTTTCTACAGCTTATCATCCGCAGTCTGATGGACAGACTGAACAGGTGAATTGTATCTTGGAAGATCTCCTCCGTATTTGTCTTTTTGATTTTGGTGGTAGTTGGGAGGATCATCTACCCCTTGTAGAATTTTCCTACAACAATAGTTTTCAGTCCAGTATCAGTATGGCTCCTTTCGAAGCCTTATATGGAAGGCCATGTAATTCACCTTCTTGTTGGTTGGAATCTGGGGAGAAGCTTATTCTTGGCCCAGATTTTGTTCATGATGCTTCTGAGAAGATTGTTCTTATTCGTCAGAGAATGAAAGAGGCACAAAACCGCCAGAAATCCTATGCGGATAACCGTAGGAAGCCTCTCGAGTTCTCGGTTGGTGATCTTGTCTTTATTCGTGTTTCTCCTTTGAAAGGGGTTATGCTCTTCAGCACGATAGGGAAATTGGCTCCTCGTTATGTAGGACCATTTTCTATTACTGAACGTATTGGCCCGGTGGCTTATAGAGTTTCGCTTCCTACTCGTTTATCTGGTATTCATGACGTGTTTCACGTCTCTCAACTTCGGAGGTGTCTTAGGGAGTCTGATTCTGTCATTACCTCTCCTGATTTGCAAGAGCTTGAGGTCTCACCGGACTTATCTATTGTACAACAGCCTATTCGCGTACTTGACACGGAGGTGCGACGCCTTCGAAACAAGGACGTGCCGCTCGTTAAAGTTCAATGGTCCGCTAATCCCAATGACTGTACTTGGGAAACTAGAGAGTTTATTGAGCGACCTTATCCGGATTTTCTATCTTTGCTTTGAAATGGTGAGTATTTCTTTTCATCTCGAGCTTAATTTCTTTTCTTTTGAATGTTGTATGTATGTAGTTGTTATAAATATCGTCTCTAGGAATTGCGGGGATGCAATTTTGTAAGGAGGGGAGATATGTAACAAACCGCATATTTAACGATTTCATATTTAAATGTTTGATTTAAATATGGCGTCGTTATTCGGATTTTAGGGTCCGAAATGTAACTTTTTGCAAATGGCCAAATTGGGGCTCGAAACCACTTCCATTGAGTCCAAAATGGCGTTTGCAATCTATTTGAGTATAAACTTTGATATATTTGGAGTAAGTTGAAATTTGCTACTTTTTCTAGTTGGGTTTGGGTTCAGCCCACTAGCTAACTAAACTCACTTAACCCTCTAACTCAGCCCTCTCCTCTCCATTCTCTCATTCCCACTCTCCAAACTTAAGTAAAAACTGAAATGGGGGAAAGGAAGAGGAAATAGATCTTCTTGCATCTTGATTTCTTGCTCCAAAATCAAAGTGAAGCCATAGGTAAGCCTCCTCTCCATCTTCTCCAACTCTTTCTCCTTCAATTTCAGGAAGTTTCCTAAACCTAATTTGGGAAATATGTGTTTTCTTCTTAGATTTAAGCTTGTAGAATTGAAGTGGAGTGTGATTGGTTGTTTCTTTGCAATTGAGCTTCTTCTTCTTTGCTTGTGTGTAAAAGGGTGAGTTTTGAACTCACATCTACCTCCCTTGATATCATTGATGTTGGGTATGAATTCCAAACAAGTATTCATGTGCTATTGCTTTTGATTTGGAAAGAATTGGTATTCTTTGATAGGGCAAGAAGTGCTGGAAATCAGGCTCCGGCCGACCGAATGCAAGGTCCGGTCGACCGACCTGCTACTTAAGCACTTCCCTGCCTCTGTTTTGGGAGTGCAGGAATTTTGGCTCCGGCTGACCGACCAGGAAGTCCGGTCAACTGACCTACTTCCCAAGAATTTTTCAGAACAGTGTCCGGTCGACCGAGCTCTGATAACGACCGACCGACCTGCTCCTATTTTCCCTGTTTTGCCTATTTTTGCTCATTTTGATTGGTTTTCCAAATTTTATCGATCCAAGTTGGTTATTAGTGGTTGATATTGCATCTTTGGCTTTGATAACTTACCTTTGACTTCATTCACGGTTTTTATAAATAATCCCTCTAAATCATATTAAAAGCTCCCTTCTCCGCTTTATAAATTTCTATTTAAACACACACAATTTTGCACTTCGAACGAAGTGGAAAGGAGATTAAATGGTTAGGTAAAACACGGACCATGAATCCACGCGTTCACCTTTCCGATTAATCCCCGACCTATTCGATTGATCGTTTTGACCTTTGTGTCTGGTTTACCGATGAGATGAGGTAAACGTTGTAATGCTTTGAGTGTGAAATTGGCTAATGGATAGTAAACCGTTTAGTGCGAACGAGTGGTTATGGGACTCGCGTTAACACTTTCCGGGTTCCTTTTCAAGAGTTGTGACACATTCCGCCAGTTAGTGGTGTCCAGTACTGGGTCTCCGGACCTTCACCACTATGGTTTGTTGCCCTTGGGATAGTGTCTTCGGACTGTCTCCCTAGGTTTGTTGCCTTCGGGTATGTTGCCTTCGGGTTTGTGCCTTCGGGTTTGTTGCCCTATAGTATCGCTTCCGATGTTGGTCTTTTTGAACCGCATGGGTGATATTGGGTTTGGAGCCTTCGGGCTTATGGATCCTTGTTATACAGTACTGAGCTCGAGCATCTTTTGTTGTTTTGATTGATATGTATATTCCCTAGTGCATCGCCTTTAGTGTTGGTCTTTTTGAGCCGCATGATATGTAGCGATCATTTAGTGGAACTTGTGTACCTTCATTGGTATTTGTTATTTGCCTTTTGGCTTGATTTGGGATATGATATCCTTTGTTTAATTGAGATGCCGATGACATGAGGCTTGTTTTGTTATGTTCATCTTTTGTTAGATGATTGTGTTATCTCTTTTTAGAGATATTTGTTATACTTTGTAGCCTTGCAGGTTTATTGTTGTTCAGTTATCTAACTGATTTGTTTAGCTAGACTGCCCGTGTATTTTATACTCGGGTCAGACCGAGATGTTTCAGGTTAGGTGCTTTTGGACTTAGCCTATTTTGCTTCCGCATGGACTACTCCACTAGCTTCTTTTTGTCATAGCTTTTTGCGTAGTCCTATTTTGTTGTAACTCTGATATTTATTCTTCTGGAATCGTTTGTATATTGTGGTTTGCTGTACCACTTGACATGTATTATTTTGTATACTCTGTTATGTATCAGTATATGTGTATATGATGATCTACTGTTCTGTGATGTATATTACATTTGAGTTGTTATATTCTGTTCTGATAGATCTCCCGCCACCTATGGTTTTGTTTTAAGTATTCATTGGATATGTCGATCTGTTTGGTGCGTCCATTGTCGTCATATTTAATAGATAGTTGAAGCAAAGCTATAGATGGTCGCTCCTACCTAGCCTTATTCTTCGTATTAGCAGACGGTATTATCTAACAATACTCTTTGCTAATGTGGGTATAGAGGTGGGGCGTCACAGTAATGCTGTCTAAAAGTTAGGAAGTGTATTACTCACGATTGTTGGGGGCACCTGGGGGTTACATTCTAATGGTTATTGGACAACTATGGAATGACTCACTTGATAATTTTCTGTTGATTAATATAACTAAGGTCAAACAGAAAATATTGATGTGACTGGTTTACACAGTTCTCCCGGCTTAAGAATACTGTTGATATTTAATATAAAAGCTTCGCTTTGATTATAGTCAAATCATGGCATGACGTCCATCGAGCGACTATAATTTGATCGAATGGAAGTATTGGAAGTGAAACACTATTCAAATTAGGAATTGTCTCCTCAATTATATGAGGTTAGTATCACGGTCAACTCAAGTCAACTTAAAGTCAAAATCTCTAGCCAGGGTAGCTCGATTAATAATAATTGTTATTATTGAACCAAGGACATTATTTTTGGACTATGGAGTTGAAATATTGGAATTTTGACCACCAAATTCCATAAGCCCAAACTGATATAGTTTTAATGAAGAAAATTGGTGTAAATAAAAGTCACAATCGGATAATTCTCAACAAATTAAAATAGGATTTTACCAAAACCAAGTAAGCGATAAATTTAGCCAAAATGTCACACCACCTGCTCAGTGAGATGTGAACATTTATATTTGAATAGTTCAATATTAATCGCTGATTAAATTTACACCTAATGAGTCATACAACCGAAACAATGAATTCTCCTTTGACCAAACAATTTGATTAATTTATTATTATTATAAATTAACTAAATTAATTCATATTTTTGAAATAATAGTTATGAAATATGATTTTGATTTGATAAACAGATATTATTAAATGTATTTATACTACTTATAAATATGTCAATCGATATATGATATCTATAAGCGTTAAATGGATTTAATTGAAAAATATTTATTCAGACCTTAAATGAGTTTAAAGCCTGTGAAAGGGGCTAGTTAATTTGGCTGTAATATGGGGTTATAGGTGGCTAAAACATGGGTTTGAGAGGCTTGATTTTGGATGGCTGAGATGATAGGAGAATGAGTAAAAGATAAGATCCTAACTTTTCTCCTTTTCTTCCTCTATATAAAGATCTCTATCCATAGAGGGTTTTGAAACCTCCATCCTTACCCAGTGTTGGCCAAACTCCCCCTCCTATCTCTCTAATTTCCTAAGTTCGAATTAAATCAAGCGATTGCTGGTGGTCAACGGTTCAGAGACTACCACTCTTTTGGATCAGATACCATATCAAGGAGCTTATATCATTATTTCAAGGTATGCTTTCAGGATTTGGTTATAAGGTATAGATCTAGCCTGTTTACAGTCATTTATATTTGCATATAATGAAATATATATTTTATACTTTTATTTAGGTGATAATTCTGATATACAAATTTATTATCACAATTAGATTAGTTGCGTGTTTGCATATACTTGGATATGAAATGAACTCCCCCCATCTCTTTAATTTTCTAAATTCAAATCAAAACAAATCAAGTGCTATTTGATAGCTGGTGGTCAATGGTTCAGGGAATAACACTCTTTTGGATCGGATATCATTTCAAGGAGCTTATATCATCATTTCAAAGTGTGCTTTCGGGCGTTGGTTATTAGGTATAGACCTAACTTATTTATAATTATTTACATTTACATATAATATTTATATATATATATATATTGTATTGTTAAGTAGGCGAAGATTCCAATATACAAATTAATTGTCACAATGAAATTGGTTGTGTGTTTTTATATACTTGATACAAAAACAATTTTTTTCTACATGTATCAAATCAGTATAACTATACTATTTTAAAAAACCATTTTTTATCTAAATGATTTAATATATAATATTTAAATAAATATATATAGTTTATAATTTAATTATCACATCATACTTTAATCAAATATAGTTATATATTTTTATATGTAAAGTATTAAGGATATAATATTTCGACATTGATAAAATAATTTATATATATTATTATTCTTTAAATATTATTTAAGATAATTAATTACATAAATTAACCATATCAATATAAATATATTATGAAAATTATGTTTTATATTTTATAAAATAATATCAGCATAAAATACACTCACGGTAGAAAAAATAAAAAAAATTTATTTTAAAATTATTTTAAATAAAATCCGGGAATAAAAAAATCGTTTTTCAATATTATTTTAGATTATATAATTATGTAATAAATATTCAAAACATAAAATGTCATTTAGGATTTACTGAAAGTTTAAAATTCAAAACAGAGTTTCAAAATTAATTTTTTATTAATATTTTAAATTTTCGTACTAGTATTTAAATAAAACATATTTTAAAATTAAAAAAAATTCAAAGCCATGTGCAATACCTAGTTATATATATATTAAAATATATTGTGTCTATTTTATAAATATTAGTATATATATTATTATATTACAATACATATATTTATATATAAATATTTAGTGCATATATATATATATATCAGAATAATAACTAATATATTTGTATATGTTGGTCTTGGCTTTAAGAAAATTATATTTTATATACGATTTAATTATATTAATATTGATATATATATATATAATGTTAATATTTTGTACATATGTTGATATATATATGTATGTATGTATAAATTCATACAAAATTATTTAACTAGTTTATATATACATATATTTGCAATATTATATATAACTAAAAGTATATAAATATACATTTGGACAATATATTTGTATATTGGATGAGCTAACGTGTCCGTTGCGATGTAAATCCCAACATCTATAGACGGCATGTTATACTTTGCTCAGATTGATATGTTACACATGCATATACATGTATATGGGTATATGATACACGTATATAAATAATATAACATAAATTAAATAATATTATATCATTTTATAAAATTATATAAAATAAAAGATTTTATTTAAATTAATTTTAGAAATGTTCTAAATAAACTAGACCTCATAGGCTCAATAGAGATCCAATATGGTAAAAAAAACTTAAAATTCACCCATAACTTCCATTGCGGGTTGGCCTAGTTCCAACAATGCTATCAGATCCCAATTGCCTTTACGGTCTAAATTAGTCATGTTAGGGTTAACTACCAAGCTCACAACCTAAATAGTAGGGTATCAAGAAAGGTAGTGTTTAGATTGCATTTAGGTAATCAAGTACTCTGCCTTACCTAGCTACCAGCATGGCTCGAACAGATATATGAGCCTAAAGGTTGTACCTAATAAAAATGGCCTAAATTTGAAATAGGCCTTGGGCTAATTTTCATAATTGTTTGAAATTTAAAATATAAGATTTTAAATTTAAAAATTAAATTCAAAATAAGATATGAATATATTATAAAAGTAATAATATGATAAAAATTTCAAAATGTTTGAAAACACACACACACAATATATATATATATATATATATATATATACATATTTTGAAACTTTTAAAGATTTATTAATAAGATTAATAAAATAAATAAATTAAATAAGCTAATTAATTAATAAATGTATACATGTATTATGTATTATGATATATGTTATGTTGTTTTAAAATGTTTAAAACAACATAAGTATACATGTATGCATATGGAATGAATTTTGAAATTAATATAATTTAATTAAAATTGTTTAATTAAAGGGTTAATTAATTAAATAATATACACATGTGTATATGATAAAGGTTATGGTATATAATAAATATTAAATATAAATGTTATATTAAGAAAATATAAAATTAATTAAAATGTTAGTTAATTAAAATTAATAAATAAGATTTAATTAATGTAACATCATACATAAGACTATTATATAAGTAATATGAAATATAAAAGTTATATAATAATAAAACTTATATAGTATGAATGTATAAATTAAGGGTGGAACGTTAAGAAACCCTAACTAGACTTGAGGAATAAATACATACATAAATGTACATATATCATGATTTCCAATGTGTCCGACACTTGAATAACGAGTGTATTTTATAAGAAATACATTATTCCATAAGTCGATATCACTCAATATAATATACTGTAGATTATGAATCTTCAATGTATTATTGTCCTCTACAATTTATATATTAATAGACTACTTGTATAATCTTTAGTTGTTGAGCTTTCCTCAAGCTAAGGATGTTATGTGTAGTACTATTAATATATTGAATAGACGGGGTAAGATAACTGTATATATTTGTTGAGCTTTCCTCAAGGTATGTGCATTATACTTAGGCCATCATGAAATGGTAGGTCTGAATGAATAATCCTACTTTATTTCTTGAGCATTCCTTAAGGTAAAGACGAGACTAGGACAAAGTACCATGAGTTGGGAGTTGTATATGATATGACTGGCAAGGAATTATCCACCGTATGTGGGAGTATGATTTGTTGACCTCAAGGTCAGAATCCCAAGGCATACTAGTTCTAACACTTATTAGTGAAGTCAAAAGACTTCTGTGTTTTGACTTAGGGTTTGGAAAAACATAAAATGCCAGTGAGAGCTTATTGATAAAATAAAATGTAAATTTTAACCTTACTAATATTATAAGAATATCTACTATGTTAATGTCCTAATAATTTACCGATTAAAACTTGCAGATAATGTTGAATCCAAAACTCCTTAATGAAAATGGTTGATTAACCGGACCAAACAACTATGTCGACTGGTTATGAGCTATAAAGATAGCTTTGACATACAAGCGAGTTTGGTCATTTATAACTTGTGTTCCGCTAACAAGATCTGCTAATGACAATCATGAAGATCTGAACATTGCTTATAGTAAGTGGGTGGCTAACCTCGAAATTGAACAAGTGTTTGTGTTGTCTACTCTAGACAAACAGTCGCAAAGGCAACACACAATGTGTGTCCATGAGATATTTGATAGTCTCAAGGCACTTTTTAGTGAGTAGTCTCATTCCGTAAAGTATGAAATTACTAAGAAATTTTTCAACACCAAAATGCAAAAGGGATAGAAGGTGGATAATTATCTGCTAATGATAAAGGGTTATATTAATAAGCTTCCACCATTGGGCGTGACTATAAGTAATGAGGTACAAGTCAATTTGATCCTAGGATCATTGATCCTTCAGTATGAACCATTCATACTAAACTATAATATGAGCAATATGAATGTGAATCTCATGAAGCTTCTCAATGTGTTGAGGTCCGTGGAGTCACAATCTAAAGACCAATCGAGTGTGCTTGTAGTAAAAAATGGCACGTCATCTTTGAATAGATGAAAGACTGTAAAAAGAAAAGTAAGAAAGGAAAGAAGGTAGCCGATGATAAGGGTGAGTGTCACCACTGTCATAAGAAAAGATATCGGAAGAGAAACTGTCTCGGCTACCTCAAAATTGTGAAAGAAAGCAGAACAGTTCCATAGATCCATCAAGTATATTTATGATTCAAAATAGTTTTGTAATCAATAAATAGTCTTAGGTTTTAGATACATGATCTGGAACTTGAATTTCTAATTTGTTATAGGAGCTTAGAAACTGCCACGTGTGGGAAAAGGTGAAATGAGACTCCAAGTTGCTTATGGGTCTATCGTAGATGTGATAGTAGTGGGAGATTTTCATTTATGTTTGCCTAGTGGTTTTGTTTTGATATTAAATAATTACTATTATGTAAAAGACTTTATTTATGAAATTATTTCTATTTCTAGATTGCCTGAGACTAGATATATATATACTGCATTGTGCAAATAATGTTATGAACATTAGTTTGAATGAAAATAAAGTTTGTACTGGTTCTCTTGATAATGACATTTATGTGATCAATACAAATTATGCATGTTCTATGAATAATTCTAGTAGAAATATAAATGATAATTATATTTGACATATAGTCTAAGTCATACTAGTGAGAAAAGACTACACAAGCTGAAAACCGAAGAATTTCTACTATCGATTGATTCTGAATCATTTGACACGTGTGAGTCATGTCTTAAAGGAAAAATGACTAAGTACCATTCAGTGGGAGCAATGAAAGAGTTGATGAACTCTTAGGACTAGTGTATAGTAATGTATGTGGTCCAATGCCTGTAGTAACCAAAGATAATAATTCTTAGTTTTTTTACATTTACGGATGAATTTTCAAGACTAAGATATGTATATCTTATGAAGAACAAATCTGATGTCTGTGAGATATTTAAGGAGTATAAAAATGAAGGTTAAAATCATACTAACCAAAAGATTAAAATCATATGATTTGATCGAGGAGGCGAGTACGTTGGACAAAAGCTCCAATAATACTAAAAATGTAATGTAATAATCCCTTAGGTTACTCCACTTTATACTCTACAACAGAATAGTGTGTCGAAGCGAAAGAACCGAACCTTAATAGATATGGTTCTTTCCATGATGAGTAAAGCTGAATTGACTCTATCCTATTGGGGATGAGCGTTGGAAACCACGGCACATATAATGAACTTAGTACCCACTAAATCTGCGTTTAAGATGCCATAAGAGATATGGCATGGGAGAAACCCCTCTTCAATTATTTGAAGGCGTAGGGTTGTCCGGCTTATGTTAAGAACATTGGACCGAATAAGCTTGAGGCGAGATCATCTTTGTGTGAGTTTATAGGATATCTCAAGAATTCTAGGGGATATATTTTCTACAACACAAAGGAACAGAAAGTGATTATTTCCACACACGATGTTTTTTATAAAAAGGAATTTCTATTAAAGAAAATTAATAACAAAGTTTTAGACTTGGATGAGATACGAGAGACTAACACTAAAAAAGTGGGAGAACTAAGCTCATCAGTATATGATAACACGCAATCTATGAGAAGGTCTAGTAAGGAATCTCGTGCACCAGAGAGATACTACATTTTTCTCATGGATGACGAGAAGGAGGACTGTGTATTAGACGATGACACTCCTATATCCTTCCAACAAGCACTGGAGGTTAAAGACTCTACACTTTAGCTTGAAGCAATGAAATCTGAGATGGATTCCATGTATAGAAACAAAGTATGGATTTTTTCAGACGTACCCGAAGGGTTAATATCCTTTGGTTGCAAATGCATTTTTAAGAAAAAGCTAAATGCAGATGGTGAAGTAGAGACTTATAATGCAAGACTAGTTGCGAAAGGATTTTATCAAATTCAATGTGTTTATTATGGTGAGATCCTTTCGTCCGTAGCCATGCTTAAGTCCATTTGGATTATGCTAGCCATCAATGCATTCTATGACTATGAAATATGGCAAATGGAAGTAAGATGACTTTTCTAAATGGTGATTTAGAAGAAACTATTTCTATGTCACAGCCCAAGGGTATTGTGGTCAGTGGGAATGAATTAAAGTCCATTTATGGAGTCTTCAAGGAGTTGGAACAAGTGTTTTGATAAAGTAATCAAATAGTTTGATTTATATCAGAACACGGAGGAAGTGTGTGTATATAGAAAGGAATAGGGCAAAGCCATCATACTTTTAGTGCTATACGTTGATGTTCTATTATTGGTTGATGATGACACTTTGTTGTCAATCAGTGAAAGCTTGGCTTTCCAAGAACTTGTCAACGAATGATTTGGAAGAAGCAGCCAATATACTTGGTATAAAGATCTATAAATTAAGATAGATCTAAGAGGCTGTTGGGATTGTTCCAATCCCTGTACATAGATACCATACTAAAGAGATTCGGTATGGAGAATTCTAAGTGTGGAAATATTCCAATGCAGTTTGGAATCGTCCTTTCCAAGAAGGATGCTCCTCATACCGATGAGGAGAAAGAGCATATAAAGAGGATCCCCTATGCTTCAGTCATAAGATCCATAATGTATGTTTTGCTATGTACCAGACCGAACGTGACATAAGCATTAGGATGCGTAAGCCGATACTAGTCTAACCCTAGAGAAAAAAATTAAACAGACATAAAATGTATATTTAAGTAATTTATAAATACCAAAAATTTATTCCTCATATATGGGAACAGTGACCTCCTTATGAAGGGGTATACGGATTCGAGCTTTCAAAGTGATATAGATGATAGTTAATCAGTGTCTGGTTATGTCTTTATGCTTAATGGTGGAGTCGTTAGTTAGAAAAGTTCCAAGCAAGAAACAATTGCTGATTCCACGATGGAGGCCGAGTATATCGCCCTCAATGAAGCAGAAAAAGTGGCAATCCGGATGCATAAGTTTTTGAGTGAGTTAGGAGTGATTTCCAATACCGAGAATCCTATGGAATTATTCTGTGATAACAATGTAGTGATACAGATCGTAGAGGAGCCCACAATACATAAGAAGTCATGGCATATTCTTTGGAAGCTCCACCACATTAGAGAATTTGTAGAGTATAAAGAGGTTCGTGATACGAAGGGTAGATACCAAGGACAATATAACATATCCATTCACTAAGGGTCTAGCTCAGTCAGCTCTCAAGATGCTGGTTGAAGGGTTGGGATTGAGATTCAATAATTGGCCCCAAGTGCAAGTGGGAGATTGATAGAGTTAGGGGTATGGCGTAAGGGCAATTCTGTAATTTATTGTAACTCTGTAATCAATTCCCATTCATTATAAATGTGTTTTTCTTTCTGTTATATATTTTTTATAACGTGTTATAAATAATTAAAATATATTTAACAAAAAATTCATAAATGGTTTGTTTATGGTAGTAATTACAAATAGTTGTAATCATGAGTATTTTATCACGATATTACAAAACACGTCATTGTAAATGTTCATAGTTAAGATGCGTCGAGACTGGATGTCAATGTATCCATTAAGACTAGAGTGCATAACGCTCTGCAAATGCTGGCCGGTGTATTACTCATGACTAATGGGGACATTTGGGGTTACATACTAATAGTTATTGGAAAGCTATAGAACGACTCACTCGATAGTTTTCTGTTGGTTAATATAACTAAAGTCAGACATAAAATACCGATGTGACTGATTTACGCTATTCTCTCGACTTGAGAATACTATTGATCTTTAATATGAAAGCTCCGCTTTAATTATAGTCAAATCATGGCATGGCATCCATCGAGTGACTATAGTTTGGTCGAGTGGAAGTATTGGAAGTGAAAAACTATTCAAGAGATGATTCGTTTACTCGATTATATGAGGTTAATATCACAGTCAACTCTAGTCAACTCAAAGTCAAAATCTCTGGCCAGAGTTGTTCGGTTAATAATAATTGTTATTATTAAACCAAGGACTTTGTGCTTAGACTATGGAGTTGAATACATATGGTTTTGGAATTTTGACCATTACCAAATTCTATAAGTCCAAGTGATATAGTTTTGATGAAGAGAATTAGTGTAAATAAAAGTCATAACCGGGTAACGCTTAACAAAGTAAAACTGGATTTTACCAAAACAAGTAAGCAATAAATTTGGATAAAATATCACACCATTTGCTAAGTGATGTGAATGTTAATATCCAAATTGTTCGATATTAATCTCCAGCTAAATTTACACCTAATAAGTCACATAACTGAAACGATGAGTTCTCCTTTGACCAAATGATTTGATAATTTATAGTTGTTATAAATTAATTCAATTAATTAATATTTGTGAAATATTAGTTATGAAATTTGATTTTGATTTGATAAACAAATATTACTAAATGTATTTATAATAGTTATAAATATATCAATCAATGTACAATATCGATAAGCATTAAATTTGATTTAATTGAAAAATATTTGTTTGGGCCTTAAATGAGTTTAAAGCCCGTGAAAAGGACTAGTTAATTTGGTTGTAATATGGGGTTATATGTGACTAAAAATTGGGTTAGAGAGGCTTGATTTTGGATGGCTGAGATGGAAGGAGAAGGTGTAAAAGAAAAGATCCTAATTTTTCTCTTTTCTTCCTCTATACAAAGGTCTTTGCCTACATCTGTTTAGAGACTTTTGGAGCCTCTATCCTAACACATTAATGGTCGAAATCCCCCTCATATCTCTCTAATTTCCTAATTTCAAATCAAATCAAATGAAGTGTTATTCAATATTTGGTGGTTAATGGTTCAAGGACTAGCACTCTTTTCGATCGGATATCATTTCAAGGAGCTTATATCATCATTTTAAGGTGTCCTTTCAGGCTTTGGTTATAAGGTATAGATCTAACTTATTTATAATTATTTATATTTACATATAATGTTTATATATATATATATATATTATACTGTTAATTAGGTGATGATTCCGATATACAAATTTATTGTCACAATTAGATTGGTTGTGTGTTTGCATATACTTGGATACAAAAATAATTTTTTTCGCATGTATCAAATCAGTACGGTTCTACAATTAACAAAAAAACATTTTATTATTCAAATTACTTAATATATAACATTTAAATAGGTATATTTAGCTTATAATATAATTATAACATCATATTTTAATCAAATATAGTCATATATTTTTATATGTAAAGTATTAAGGATATAATATTTCAACATTGATAAAATAATATATATATATATATTATTTAAATATTATTTAAGACAATTAATTACATAAATTAACTAGGGGTGAGCATTTAACCGACTTAACCGATTTAACCAACTTTAACCGAACCGTTTTAACCGACAAAATCGGTTAACCGAACATTCGGTTAACCGACCGATGTTAAGCGATGAAAATCAGGTCGGTTAACGGTTAAAGATTTTACGAAATCGATTAACCGTTTAACCAAAAATAAAATTTACCCTTGCCAATTGAACCCGATCCACTCTACCTAACTCTAATTAATTACTCGTGCCGCTTCCATTTTGCCCCATTTTCATCTCGTGCCTTCAGCCGAAAAAACCTAGATCTATAGTTTCCCATTCAACAAACCTGTAGATCTCATCAACCTTCAAAGTTCAAATCGATCCACAGTTGGCCCAGTCTTGCTTGCTTCCGTGTTATCTAGTGTGTCGGTGGCCGTAAATTTGTTGAGCTATGGTTATCAGTGGGTAGCTTGCTTATTTACCGGTCCACGCTATGTGCCTTTAAAAGTCAAATGTGTGCAAATGCTTAGTAATCTATCAACATGCCTTGAACAATTGAGGCACTGTCGAAGTTAGGGATATGCTTGGTAATGGTTCTCTTCATTTTGAGACGTAAGTTTTTGGATCTTGTATGCTCTATAAATGATTTTTTGTGTTGATTTCAATTCGATTTTCTGATTTTCCCCGTCCATGCGGTAAATATTCTTTAACGAAAATACTCTCTCTTCCACCTCTATAATCACTTTCATTTAACGCTTATGATTTCTTTGCATGGAATTCTAATCATCCATAGTGCAATATTTTTGTTAGATTGTCATCAAGATATGTTGAATCAGCGACAGATTGGTTTCACTGACTTCACACCCTTCGAATTTGTGGGCATGGTCTTTGGACTTTATTCTAATGAGGTAACTGCTTCATAACTAATTATGTTGTCTAATAGTATTTTTGTACCATTAGTAAAAGTTATCAATTCAAGCAAGTTTCACTGCCTGGAAGAGTGAAATTTTATTTTCCTTAGCCTGCTTCCTCCAAGCTTTCTATTTTATTTAGTTCTGTCTTTAATTTTAATTTTTCTATGGTTCATATTTGCTATGCACAGAGAATGTTTGTGGAATTTACTGCTTCATAATGATATGTTTTAAATTATGTAATCAATGAGTTTTTAAACTATTGTAACTGCAAAGATACTACAGGCATAAGAAATGTAAGGGTTGACAACATGAGTGTATTCAAATTGATAGAATAAAGATAATTATGAAATTTTATAGTGATGATAATTATTTCTCCAATATGACAATAGGAATAACTGTGTTTGTTATTCTAATAAGTGTTACAAGGGAAACATTTTTATCACTTACTAAGCTTATAGTTTTATAAGTTATATCATATTCTCAATTTTACTCTTTCATCTTTTTTTTGAATATTATATCGTAAACAACAAGATTTGTTACGCTGTATGATATTGCACTCAATATTTGTGCTAACTAGAATATCTTTAAGCATATGTAGCGTAAACTTATTTAAATTTTACAAGGTAAACATGATGATTATCCACATGAAAATAAAGAAATAATTTTGGTTCATTATTATATAGGTACATGTTCGATAGTGAATGGAAATGCTTTATCATTGTTGGTATATCGAATGGTTAACTCAACATCACTGTGCTTTCATTTTAGCGACTTTAGTTGGTTTCAACTTTTTATTATTACTTGGTAACTTAACATGTATTGATGAACGTTTTTTCTTTTAATATTAAACATAAAATATTATATTCAAACCGATAAGCTTCATGGATTTTCCTTAAGGGTTTTGTCTTATATGGCAAGGAGACAAAAATCTTTAACTTACTAACTGCTAAACCATTAGGTATAGGATAAACAAAGGAAAATATGTTTTTTATATTAGAAATGAAGATGTAGGTAGAAGATGGCGTGAAATCTTATGCTTATCAACTCATTATATGCTATATAAATAATATGTTTTTTCTATGACGTAGATTCTATGTTTAGGAAAAATAATGTAGGGGATGCATTATTTCAGTTTGTTAAATGCATGATGGTTTTGTGCTATGATTACCAATGTTTAATGGCAAAAGCATCATATAGAAGCTCTATAGTTGATATATTCTGAATTTATTTTAATTTTATTACGTAGTGTATAAATAGACCAATTTGAAATATCAAAGTTGATTGAACGTAAGAAGTAGTTTCTTGTTTTCCAATATAGTTGATATATGCTTTCCTATTGAGTGCTGTGATGTAAGATGGTTGCATGTTTTCCAATATAGTTGATATATGCTTTCCTTACATTATTTCCTACATAGAGATCAAGGAGATGTCTGAATTTGTTCCATGCTTATGCATACAAGGAGATGTCTAAATTTACCTTAATTTGTAAAGCTGCTTATGCTTACTGCAGTAACATGGAGGATTGGAGACTTGCATGGAGTAATAATATCTTTGGACCGAATGGTCAAACTGAATGGAGACTAACTGGAATTTCTTAATATGTTTTATGTTTATGTTATTTGAAAACTGGAGTTGTATTAATGTAATATTGTATGTTATTTGGACTTTGGACTAGTGTAATTGGACTTTGTTTCTGTTGGATTTGTTGCAATTTGCAACTCTTCATTGTAGTGAACGCACTGTATTATTTTGAATAGAACATTGGTTAACCGTTTGTATATTATAGTTAACCGAACAGTTAATTGATGTAATTAAAATGGTTAATTGATTAACCGGTTAACCATTTAATTATATCGGTTAACCGTGTAAATACAACGGTTAACCGCGGTTAAAATTAACCAGTTCGGTCAGTATGACCCAACCAGTATTAACCGATTAACGGTTAAACAAACCACCTTTTATTTACGGTTAACCGAAAATATTTACCGATCGGGTCGGTTAACCGACCGTGTCCACCCCTAAAATTAACTATATCAATATATATATATATATATATATTATGAAAAGTATGTTTTGTATTATAAAATAATATTAGCATAAAATACACTCACGGTAGAAAAAATTTAAAAAATATTTTAAAATATTTTTATATGAAAGTGGAGAATAAAAATATCATTTTTTGAATATCATTTTAGATTATAAAATTATGTAATAATTATTCAAAACATAAAATGTCATTTAGGATTTACTGAAAAAGTAAAATTCAAAATAGAGTTTTGAAATTGTTTTTTATGAATATTTTAAATTTTCATACCAATATTTAAATAAAACATATTTTCAAATTAAAAAAATATTCAAAGCCATGCACAAAATTGGTTATATATATTGATCAAAATATATTTTGTGTATCTGTAGGCAAAACAAAATACTATTATTTTGCACAGGCAAGCCGGATTATAATGGCCGTACCACTTTTACAACAGTTATGATAGGTGTGAGGCAAAGATGCCTCATCACCTATTTGGTTTCACAGTGATCGCCCATTACTATAATGCAAAAACATGAGCTTAGGAAAGAGCACCTCAACTACTGCATGTCACCACAAGCGGCACATCACACACAAATTTCATACAAAACCTAACTAGGATCCACGCAGGCATCAACAACCTTACAAATTGAACATAACTAGCTACACTTTACATGAGCAATATAACATGATACATCACTTGAAAACGGTATGACATTTGTTTCACAGTTACATGTAAAGCACTATGAAACTCCACACAATGACATACATGGGCTAACCCACAAATTTCCATTATATATACACATATTTTCCTCAACAACCTGAATGTGAATAGCCCAACAAAGCCAGAACATTCAACTATACCATATTACATTGGAAAAAACCACCAAAAATGATGATAGAGAGCATAAACAATTATCTATATTGATGCAACTGAAAAAATTGTAGCCAAAAGATTTGTTGAGACAAAAATAACTAAGCAGAGCATATATAACCTAAAAAACAATCCTTAAATAGAAAGACTGCTATGCCATAACCCTTGAACCTTCCACAACCAAACATAAAGAATGACTACAACACCAAATAGCTGCTACGCGGTCACCAAATTGATGTGTAGGGAAGAAAATAGTTGCTAAGGGGGAATAGAGGAGACAACAGGTAGCACAACCAGCAAAGGCAGTTTAAAAGATAACTAGGAGGAAAACATAGTTTAACAAGAAAGACGGGAGCTTTACAATCTAAAATCACAACCACTACATAAACAATAGCACCACTGTAACAACCAAACTTTACTTGATATGCTAGTGGGAAGAGACAGCAGTTCAACAGCAAAAATGGATGAAGAAACTCCAACTGGTCGAAGTTCATCAGAGCTAGCCTAATCAGTGTCGACAGCAGACAGGTGGAATGAGACTGAGAAGATGAAAATATAGTAGGGATGAAGAAATGTTGGCTGTGCATGTGTGTGCATCTGTGCACGTGCACACTTAATGCTATCAGATCTGAAGCTTTGAATGTTTGTAGAGTATTTGAATTTCTTTGTTTGTTGTTGTATATTTGATTTGTAAGTTGGTTGGGCTATTATTGGGTCTGTTGTGCGATTTGGGTCCATGGTTGATCAGACTGCATATATAGGCAGTATTGTATTTGTTAGAACGAGGGTGAAGAAATCTGAAACAATTTACTTTCATTTTCATTTCAGTTCTGTTGCAATCTTTTGATTAGTTCTTTCTTCGTTAATCTTGTTCCTTAGTTTAATCAATGGTTAGGTACTGTCTTAGATCATTTCCAGTTCTTCTTGTTCAATTATAAGCAATTATCAGTTCCTGCTGAGACTTTCTTGGTTTTATATACAATTATGTTCTCTTTTCCATTTATCTGTAGCTTACAACTTTCTGTCACTTATTAATTCAAGCATTTACAATTCCTATTTGACCAATTTAGCCATTTACTTTTGTTAAATTCTTGTATTCTTTTACTTGTTCAATTTCTATATCCTTGCAATTCTTTGTAGTTGTTCTTCTTTATAAGTTGTATCTGATTCTTGCTACTGTCAATTTTACAATCCATTTGCAACATAAATTCTTTATTTTCTCGAACATTTTCCCTTGTTCTTCCATTTTTTTGAGTAAACTGCATTGCTTTATTGTGCACAAATATATCTGTGCACATTCACACACCAGAGCTTCTTCCATAATCACAATTTCCATCTTCAACCACTAATTTTACAACCTCTACAGCCATGGCGAGAAATCCAGACCCACCTGAGCCTTCCAATTTGGTACCAGAGCCTCCAGTCGAGATGAACCCTAATCCTAATCCTCAGATCGATTCTGATAATCAAGAAAATCGAGACCAAGAAGTAACTTCAGACCAAGTAGCAGATCAACCGTGGCAGTTGCAACATGAATTCAACAGTAAAGCTAATGAGATCTTGAATAGCCTCCAGCAAAAATTTGAAGGATTTAATAATGTTCTGAATACTATAGCATGGCAACAACGTCGAGAACATACCTCCTCATCATTACCACCACCTCCTCCACCAGTTGTTGCTCCTCCGCCCATGAATAATACCACAACACCAATTAATCCCAATTATGTACCATCACCACAACTACCAAATGAACCATCCCTGTATTATCCATATATGCCTCCGTCTGCTCCTCCAGTACCACATCCATCTCCAAGAAATATGGCTCCTCCAACCAGAAATGCTATGCCACCTCCAAGAAATCCCCATCCTCCTCCAAGAAATGTTCAGGCACTTGTGTACCCTCCTCTTCGACCACAAGAACCACTTCAACAACCAAGAAACTGCTACCTTAACTACCCTGTTCCTGAATACCCCAATTATAATTACTCACTTCCTTATCATCCACACGTCCCCACTATGAAACTTGACTTTCCTATATTCACTGGCAAAGAAATCGTTACTGATTGGTTAAGACAAGTGGAGCAGTATTTTCGATTCCATCACACTGATATAAATCAATGGGTAGAAATCACTTCATTTTCCTTGAAGAAAGAAGCCCTACAATGGTACCATTGGTACACTAATACAGTAGAAAATTTTGAGTTGTGGCCTGTGTTTAAAGAAGAAATATTGGTGAGATTCAATACAGAGGAAATGGAGCGACCCTATGAAACATTATCTAAACTAAAACAATATACCACTGAAAGAGCTTACTTGAGTAGATTCGAGCAGTTACAGGCTGTAATTGAAACCTTACCACCCAAATTCTTGCTTGACCGTTTTATTGGTGGATTGAAGGAGGAGATACGATATGATGTGTTAACTTCCCGACCCCATGATTTCAAAGAAGTTGTATCCTTAGCCAAGATGTTTGAGTGTAAATATATGCAAGTGAAGAAAGGCCATAAAAACAGTAACCCCCCTCTGCCTAAAAATAACCAAACCATATCTGCTCCACCCATCAAACCTATTCCAAACCACCCCACTGCCTCAAATCCTAAAGAAAGCACTAATACCTTAGAGAACTTGGCTCGTAATAAGGGTCTTACTCCTTCTGAGATTATTGAGATGAGGAGGCAAGGCCTATGTTATGGTTGCAAACAAAGATGGCATAGGGATCATAAATGTCCTACTCCCCGAGTATATGTGTTAGAAGGGGTTATGACACTTAAAGATGAGGAAACAAATGATGATCATGTGACTGAGGAGATTGGTGAAACAGAAGATGAATCTGCTGTGGAAGAGACTCTCTCTATAACACTTCAAGCTATGTGTGGCATTCCAGCATTGTCTACCATCAAGGTCAGAGGAGTTATCAATAAGAAGTAAGTACAGATCTTGATTGACTCAGGGTCAACTCATAGTTTTATTAATGAGGAATTGGCAAGAAAACTGAAGTTAAAAATTGACGAATCTAAGGTGTATGAAGTAACAGTAGCTAATGGGGAGAAATTGACTAGATCAGGAATTTGTAGAGATGTTTTGTTGAAGTGCCAAGGGTGTAAAATGCCAGTGGAATTACTCCTATTACCTTTAGAGGGCTGTCAAGTGGTACTTGGTGCTCAATGGATGAGAAGTCTGGGTGAAATCACTTTGAACCTGGAACACTTGCAAGTGAAATTTCAATATAATAACAAGCTTTATGTGTGGCAAGGCATTAAGCCAGAGGATGTGAAAATGATTGACAGAAAAACTATGGATAAGGAGAGTACCCATGGCCAAACTACCATGTTGTTATGCCTTCACATGCTTCAGAACCTTGATCTGAACCCCAATATTCCAACTGAAATTGCCAAACTCCTGAACCAATTCCCTGAGATTACCACTGACCAACCTACCTTTCCACCTCAAAGAACACATGACCATAAAATCCCTCTTCAACCTAACTCCAAACCCATTTGCATAAAACCATAACGACATTCTTACCACCTAAAAAATGAACTGGAGAAGATTATTGAGGACATGCTAGAATCAGGACTCATCAGAAGCAGTATTAGCTCTTACTCTTCCCCTATTGTAATGGTTAAAAAGAAAGATGGCACGTAGAGATTATGTGTTGATTACAGAAGCTTGAATTCTCATACTTTAAAGGATAAATTCCCTATTCCCTTGATTGATGACCTCTTTGATGAACTTCAGGGATCCAAGTGGTTTTCTAAGCTTGACTTAAGGTCAGGCTATCATCAGATTCGTATGCATGAACCAGACATCCACAAGACTGCCTTCAGAACTCATCATGGGCATTATGAATTTCTCGTGATGCCTTTTGGTCTAGTTAATGCTCCTTCCACATTCCAATCTTTGATGAATAATATCTTTAAACCATATTTGAGGAGATTCATATTGGTATTTTTCGATGATATATTAGTATATAGTAAAACATGGGTTGAACATCTGCAGCATCTTGAAAAAGCTTTCTAAGTCTTACAGGAGAATAAATTAGTAGTTAAGCTATCAAAATGTGGATTTGCTAAAGAAGCTTTAGAGTACTTGGGACATGTGATTTCTTCAAAAGGCTAAGCAGTTGACCCTACAAAAATTCAAGCTATAGTAGACTGACCTCTACCTCAAACATTGAAAGCATTGAGAGGATTCTTAGGACTCGCTGGATATTACAGAAAGTTCATAAAGAACTATGGGATAATAGCCAAGCCTATGACAGAGATGTTGAAGAAAAGTTCTTTTAAATGGAATGAAGTATCAAAACATTCTTTTGAGCAGTTGAAACAGTGTTTGATTAACCCACCTATTCTAGCTATGCCCGACTTTAACCTACCTTTTATTCTGGAGTGTGATGCTAGTGGACATGGAGTGGGTGCTGTGTTGTCTCAGAATAATAGACCACTTGCATTTTTGAGTAAAGCTTTACATGGAAAAAATTTAACCTTGTCCACTTATGAAAAAGAGTTGCTAGCTATTATTGTAGCCACGAAGAAATGGAGTCAATACTTATTAGGGAGACAGTTTGTAATCAAAACAGACCATCAAAGCCTCAAATACCTATTAACACAAAAGCTACATACCGGGTTACAACACAAGTGGTTAGCCAAGTTGCATGGCTTTGATTACAAAGTTGAATACATAAGTGGAAAAGAAAATGTAATAGCAGATGCTTTGTCTAGAAGGGATGAAGTAGAAGAGGAGCATGGTCATGATATTAGTCTACACTTTCAGGCTATAACCATAGTACAAGCACCTTGGTTCCAGGAGCTTAAAAAAACCTTGCATTCTTCAACATGGTACAAACAACAGTTGTTACAGCTACAAAGCCAGACTCCACCTAACAACAAATATCAAGTAGTGGATGAAGTGATATATCATAAAGGAAAATTGTTGATTGATCATAACATAAAGGAGCTGTTATTACCACTCATAAAGGAACATCACTCAACTCCTCTGGGAGGACATTCAGGCATTAAGGCTACTCTGAAAAAAATTAAACAGGTTTTCTATTGGAAGAAAATGAAAAGAGATGTGGAGACTTTCATGAAGACTTGTGATGAGTGCTAGAGGAATAAAGAAGAAAACATATTAGTTCCTGGTCTTCTGCAACCTCTGCCAATTCCAGAGAGGATTTGGGTGGATATTTCCATGGACTTTATTACTTGCTTGCCAAAAAGTCACAAGTACACAGTTATCTTTGTAGTAGTAGATAGATTGAGTAAATATGCAAACTTCTTTCCCCTAAGTCACACCTTTACAACCAAGGAAGTAGCTGTTGTATTCTTTGATGGTGTTTTCAAACTGCATGGTCTACCTAAATCTATAGTAAGTGATAGGGATGCTATTTTTACAAGTAAGTTTTGGCAGGAGCTGTTTAAATTGCAAGGTTGCACATTGAAGTTGAGCATTGCCTATCATCCACAAAGTGATGGCCAAACCGAAGTAGTGAACAAAATTCTAGAAAGCTATTTGAGATGCTTCATATGTCACAAGCCACAGGAATGGGTTAAGTGGTTATCAGTAGCAGAGTATTGGTACAATACTACTTGGAAGAATCCTACCAATACAACTCCATATAAAGCAGTGTACGGTGTAGACCCCTCAATATGTTGTCCTATGTGCCTAACACAACCAAAGTGGAGCAAGTAGAGGAAGCACTTTACTCTAGTGACATTATCATAGAATTCTTAAAGGATAGTTTAAAGCTTGTGCAGAGTAGAATGAAAAAGTATGCAGACAATAGAAGAACAGACAGAGAATTTGATCAAGGAGATTGGGTGTACTTAAAGCTTCAACCATATAAACAAATCACTGCAAGAACCCAGAGAACTCACAAGCTAGCTCCTAAATATTACGGCCCATATTTGATACTCAAGAAAATTGGAAAGGTTGCGTACAAGCTACAGATGCCAGCTGAATCCAAGATACATCTAGTATTTCATGTCTCTCAATTAAAGAAAAGACTTGGGAATGATATTGTAATACAAGCAAATGCTCCTAGCTTTACTGAAGAGATTATGGAACAACCAGAAGCTATTCTTGATAGGAGAATTATCCCTCGAAACAATGATGCAGTGGTACAAATCTTGGTGAAATGGAAAGACAAAGCAATAGAAGAAGCCACATGGGAAGATTACTGGCCAACTATTCGAAAGTTCCCTACCTTGGACCTTGGGACAAGGTCCATTCTTGAAGGAGAAGGGAGATGTAACAACCAAACTTTACTTGATATGCTAGTGGGAAGAGACTGCAGTTCAACAGCAAAAATGGATGAAGAAACTCCAACTGGTCGAAGTTCATCAGAGCTAGCCTAATCAGTGTCGACAACAGACAGGTGGCATGAGACTGAGAAGATGAAAATATAGTAGGGATGAAGAAATGTTGGCTGTGCATGTGTGTGCATCTGTGCACGTGCACACTTAATGCTACCAGATCTGAAGCTTTGAATGTTTGTAGAGTATTTGAATTTCTTTGTTTGTTGTTGTATATTTGATTTGTAAGTTGGTTGGGCTATTTTTGGGTCTGTTGTGCGATTTGGGTCAATGGTTGATCAGACTGCATATATAGGCAGTATTGTATTTGTTAGAACGAGGGTGAAGAAATTTGAAACAATTTACTTTCATTTTCATTTCAGTTCTGTTGCAATCTTTTGATTAGTTCTTTCTTCGTTAATCTTGTTCCTTAGTTTAATCAATGGTTAGGTACTGTCTTAGATAATTTCCAGTTCTTCTTGTTCAATTATAAGCAATTATCAGTTCCTACTGAGACTTTCTTGGTTTTATATACAATTCTGTTCTCTTTTCCATTTATCTGTAGCTTACAACTTTCTATCACTTATTAATTCAAGCATTTACAATTCCTATTTGACCAATTTAGCCATTTACTTTTGTTAAATTCTTGTATTCTTTTACTTGTTCAATTTCTATATCCTTGCAATTCTTTGTACTTGTTCTTCTTTATAAGTTGTATCTGATTCTTGCTACTATCAATTTTATAATCCATTTGCAACATAAATTCTTGATTTTCTCGAACATTTTCCCTTGTTCTTCCATTTTTTTGAGTAAACTGCATTGCTTTATTGTGCACAAATATATCTGTGCACATTCACACACTAGAGCTTCTTCCATAATCACAATTTCCATCTTCAACCACTAATTTTCCAACCTCTACAGCCATGGCGAGAAATCCAGACCAACCTGAGCCTTCCAACTACCAACCATCTTAAAAGGCACATGACATACCCTTAAGCCTAGAAATTGCTTAGCCTGCAACCAAAGAGAGAATCTACACAAAAAGCCTGAAAACCCAAGATCATTAATAGCCCAAGCACACACAAACTCAACTCTATTAAAGGTTTGTGAATTTCAAAGGCAAGGGGATGACTGCCAAACAAAGCTTAAAATGTTCCAGATCTCCTGGAAGTCTTGGTCGGAATTGAAAGGGAGAAAGGGCAAAGTGGGGTGGAATCAAGCAGGCGATAGGTAAAAACCAAAACCTGTCAAGGTAAATCAATGCTCAAGTGAAGAGGTGAAGAAGACAAAAAGGGGCGAAAAGGTGTAGAGCAACTGCATCCAAAAATCTAGGGCACCTAAACGAAACAAGAAGAATGAAAAAATGTGGTGAATAGAAGAGGCGAAGATAAGATTGTGGAGATGATTGGATGGGAAGTAGACGGTAAAGAGCAAATAAAAGGGATGAAATGCGACGTCGGAAACCCTAGGCTGCCATTAAACTACATTTTTGAGTTTACATATATTAATACGAGCGTTACGGCACGCGCTTTGCGCGTGAGTTGTTTTCTATAAATTGTATATGTTTCGACACATTAAAAAAAGCACAAATATTTAATCATTTTTTACATTGAAATAATGTGTACTTTTTTTAACTTTTATTAAAGTTCCAATATCATTTTTTAAGAATGAATTTTTATTTTTTTCATTAATTAATAAAGAACGAATTTGTAAAGAAAATTTATTTGTTAGATATATTTTATAACGATTAAGACTGATAATATTTGTAGAGTGAGTTTTGAATTTGTAAAAATAATTATTTATTAGATCATATTTTTATGTGATATTAAGGTTTGTTAATATTTGTAGACGGACATTTTGAGTTTATAAAGTGGGATTACTTTTAGATCCTAATTTTAAGAGATTTAGTAATATCCACAGAAGGGCATTTTTGGTAGTTCACGTTGATACCAAAAAAGTATGGCACCGAATGTATTACAACTATTATTAAAGATATATATATATATATATTAAATTATTATATTATTATACATATATTTATATATAATTTTTTTGAAAAGATATATATAAATATTAAGTATATATATATTAAAAAAATAACTAATATATTTGCATATTTTGCTTCTGGCTTTAAAAAAGTTATATATTATATTCATATTGATATATAGATATATATATATATATATATTTGTACGATTATATATATATATATAAGTGAATGTATATAAACATTCATTTGGACAATATATTTGTATATTGGTTATTGGATGAGCAAATCTCTTCATTGCGATGTAAATCCCAACATCTATACACGAGCATGTTATACCTTGCACGGATTGATATGTTACATATGCACCCACATAAATATGTGTATATGATACATGTATATATACATATAACATAAATTAAATAATACTATATCATTTTATAAATTTAAATAAAATAAAAGATTTTATTTAAATAAAGTTTAGAAATGTCGTAAAAACTAGACTTCATTGGCCCAATAAAGATCCAATATGGTAAAAAAATTAAAATTCACCCATAACTTCCACTACCGGATGACCTAGTTCCAATAAGGTCATTATGCAAGAATGTTGTTTTGATATCTAGTTGCGCATGTTCCATATCAAAATGAGCAACAAATGCCAATAAAATGGGAATGAAGTATGCTTAACATCATGAATGTCGTCGTACTAAACTCCCTTGTTCTGAACATACCCCTTTACTACTAACCATGCACTGTACCTCAAGTCACCAATGCTGTCATCTTTCACCTTATATGTGCACTTAAATCCAATTACTCTCTTACTGTGAGGAACAAGTACCAAATCAATATAGTTAAGTTTTAGGAAGCCAAACCCATGAAGAGTTTGAATGCCCTTTCAAAATATAATCACTAGATAAATGAACATTATTAATAAAATTATCAATATATTTTTCTTTCTCATTATTATCTAATCTTTTAGGAACCTATCAATTAATCAACTTATTCTTGGGTTTTAACTTTAATTTTTTAGGTTTTGATTTGAACTTGGAATCCTTAACAAATTTAGTACTTAGAGTACTATTTTTCTTTGATTTCGACTTAGGGGTGTGTAACACTATGTAAAAATTAATAAGAAATTAACTAACAGGAAAAGAATTAATTAACAAATTAATAATAAAGTTAAATATGGAAATTTTGTAAAAGTCACAATTTAACAATGTATGTTATGCCATTGCGTTCATGGCGATTTTCTGATTAATTTCCATATATAATATTTTGAAAACGGAGCTCAAATGAAATAGCAATGGATGTTTGAAGTTTTCATATTCAAAATAAATTAAATAGAATTCAAATTCAAATAAATAATTAATGCTAAGATTTGGAATTTAAAAATTAATAGTAATTACACTTCGGAGATAAGGAATCATTAAAATTAACGTTTATGTTAAAAATAAATTAATGAATTAAATGAAAAAAAATCAAATAACAATATAAACGTTCCCAAAATAACATTACCGGTCGACCGCCTACCTTGGCCGCTAGGGTAGGAGCGGTCGACCGGTCCCTGTTGATGGCACAACATTTGAATCGCCCGGATTTATTATTTCTAACCGACTTAAAGTCGACGGTTCTGGTGCTTTCTAACCACTATAAATAAGCGCCTAGCCCCCTCGCTTTTATTCACAAATTATTTTGGGAATGAAGGGAAGCTCTGTTAGTCTCTCTCCTCAAAGATTCGGAAAATTCCTTATGGTTTCAAGTAAGCGATTTTAGGTGTTTATTATTTAGTTTCTAATTCTATCTCCCTCCAACCCTTAAATTTTTGAATCTAATCCATATACAAATCTCTTGTTGTATATTTCAAAAAGTGGAGATCCAAAAGAGAATATAGAAGGCGGGACAAATCCAAAAAAAGGAAAAGCTAAGGACCTGTTGTGAGTGGAAATCTTAATCTTTCTTATTTTAGTAATTATACAGTATAATTTGGTTTTGATATATGCATTTGGGAATTTTGGTTTACGAAAACATCACATTAAAACTTCCAAAATTTACCTAAGCGAAATGTCAATTCTCACGTTAGAATCTCAAATATTTTATATTAAAATAATAGTATTTCTGTAGATTTTGCAGATTTAATGTTTTACATTCTATTCCACTTCTTATCTTTTTCTTTGGATCTGATTAAGAGTTTTGAAAAGAATAGACTAGGAAATGGTGCATAGGGTACGAATTCCTTTATTCATAGTTTGCATTGTCTATTTCCACAATTTAAATTGAAATTCCTCTTTTCTAATTTCATGCAAAAAGAAAGTATTTAAATTGCACGTTTCTATTTGTAACGACCCTGAATTTTTGATATTGGAAATCAGAATATTTAATTGATTTTAAATATTCGAAAAGATAGTTTAATTTGAAATTCGAGATATCAGAATGAATTGGGCAATTTAATTAGTGAATTTAATTGTATGAAATTGGGTAAAATTTTGAAATTGGAATTTCAAGCTTGTTAAGAATATTTTCAAGGCTTAGAAAATCTAGATTGATAATACCGAAGATAATAAAAGCTTCAGAATTGAATTTGAAACTGTTTTGTTCAGTTTTGAATTTATATCGTTTAAATTGAATTTAAAAATAGCGTTCTAGGGCACATTCTCAGAATTCGACGAAACTAGTTCCATTGGATCCGTAATATTGTATTATTATCGGATTTCAAATTTCGTAGTGATCAAAGTGGTTGTGTGAGCGTATGATAGGTAAACGCGCCGGAAATTATATCGATATATATATATATATATATATATTAGTTGATTGAAATATATACTCACATCAACACACAAAATATCATCTCGTGGTTACTGTAGCAAAACCATTCCTTCACGTCAACATCATTTCCCATCTTTATTTCATTTCACAGCCGACACTCCTCTTCACTTTAAACTCGAAAAGAAAGAAAAAAAATCAAATAATGGCCGATCTCCTTTAAAATCAAACAGAGGAAAAAAAACAAACGAAAACACTTCGTTCAAAATCAAACCCGACTCCCTCTCTACCCATTCTTGAATCAAAGAAAAAGAAAAAAACAAAAGAAAAACAAAAACAACGGAAACGTTTCGTTCGATCGAACTCAAGATCTAGTGGCGGTGAAGGGCAGGACCGAGGCGAGTCGCGAGAAATTGCGATGCCTGCAAAACGCGATGATGCATGTTAGATTTCGAGGCTCGACAGTAGGCAAGGTCGAGGCGAGATTTAGGGTTTGTGCTCGATTGGTGATTGTCGGGGCTGCGGTGGCGTGGAGGCGCGGAAATGGAGGCTCTACGATGGTGGAAGTCGAGAGCGAATGTAGGGTTTGTCTTCGCGATGGCAGACCGTGGATGAACTAAACTCGGCAGTGAGGTATTTTTTTGAATTTAATAAATTAATCTGGTTTGAAAATAATGATAATCAATAGGAGGCATAAGACAATTCCTTTTAATTAAATACATATACATACATGTTAGAAAATATATAACAGTAAGTTTTATATAAACTGTTGATTTATTTGTGTATATATATAGTTCAGGAAATTACTGTGTCATTATAGAAGAAAAAAAATGAATGAATGAAAATTGTAAATGCCAGAGAGTTTTATAAAAGCTATATTTTTGAATTTGTATTTTGAAAATTAATTTATTTAATTAAATTATTTAATTATTTCGCTGCTATAGTTTTTTTTAAAAGGAAATTAGTTTAGAACTAAATTTATTTGTTAAAAAGAAATCACTGATAAATTAAATAATTAAATGGAAATTTAATTATTCAATTGACTCGAGTATTGATAAAAAAATCATCTAATGTTTGTACAAGGTTATAAGCTGGGAAACCAAGGCAATATTAAAATGGATTGCAAAATAAAAGCAAAGGTGAGATCTTCTCACTCAAATAAAATTTTGAATTGCAGTTATTGATTGACTGTTTGGATGTGATAGTATATATAGTAGTATATAGCAATATATATATTGGAATATATATATATATATATATATATATTGGAGTTGTTGATTTCCCACATTATATAGCGGATGAGACCCTATGCGCCGCATAATAGCGGATGATATTTTATAAATCCCATATACCGCGATATTCTACCTCGAAGTGGAATTGGTATTGTGCTAACATCTGTGGATGCAGGGAAACAGGTTGGAGGTATCCAACTAGATTCCTCAAATTGTATGAATTTGTTTCATATATTGTATGAATTTGTTTCATATGCTGTGTGATAATTTATTTATAATCCGTGAATGATTATATTGACGATTGAATTTGTTGAAGGCTATAAGTTAGCCGAATGTATTTTTGGTATTGTTGGATACCAAAAATAAAGAAAAATGGATTTTTGAAATTAAAGTTGGAAATTTTAAGTGAATTCTTTTTGAAAGAATTGGGTGAATTTAAAAGAAAGAATTTAACAGTATAAAGTTGATTTTTGAAATCTTATCGATTTATTTCCAAAATATGGGAAATCATTTTTATAAATGGATTTTGAATAGTATTATTTGAAAGTTGAAGAATTTATTAAAAATGAAATTTTAAATGGTTTGGAAAAGATTAAGGAATTTACTTTAAAAGGTGATAAATTTCTAAAAATCAAATTGGTAATTGATTTGGTATTTGAAAATAAATCTTTGGAAAATCGATATGAAAACTTATTTGGTGTTGAATTAAAACGGATTTTGTGTTGAAAAGAATTTTGAAATCAATTTGTAATTGATTTAGTGTTGAAGTAAATTTAGAAATCAATTTGGAATTTGATTTGGTGTTTGAAAGTGAATATTTGGAAAATGATTTGAAAATCGTGTATAAGTGAATATTTGGAAATTTAAATCACAATGGAATTTGTAAAGGAAAAGTGAAAATAAATAACATTCGAGAATTTTATTTCGCGAGTGAAAAAAAATGATTTGAAATTTGTTTTCAAAGTGATGAAGTGTGGAAAATATATATCTTGTGAAGATATTTTGAAATTTAATAATTTGGGAAAATTATTTAAATTAGTTGATTATTATGAATATTGTTTGATAGTTAAATCACCGACTATCAATATTTGCCTTTGAAATGACACTTAAATTTGTTTTAAAAACAAACGCTCATTATTCGGTTAAGCCAGGAGAGGACTTTGTGTCATATAACCCATTCCGAATAATGATACGACGCGAATGGATAACATTTAAAGACCGGTATGAAGACCGGGTATTTTCGAAAATGAAAGGACAACCTGTCGAATGTCTCTGCACCGATTTGCTCCGGTATAGAGATTTATATCACTCTTCTTGTGATGGGAAGTCCGGACGTGATTAGTGAATACCCGGATTGCAAGGGCTTCTTTGGAAGTGCCTTCGGTTCTGTTCGAACCCGGAACAGACTTGTATGGTTGTATGTCTGACATTACACTTTGAGATATAAAGCTGATTTCTTTCAAATACATTTCTGTTGGTGGCGGAGAATTTATTCTCTTAGCTTAACACCCTTCTCTGAGACGTACGAGCTCAGAGGTTATGTAGTTGAAGGTTATCCGTGATATACTCCCAATTTGGTAGTGTGGCATGCTGAGTGTTGCTGTTTGTTGATGGTCATTTGCTGATCATATTTGGATTAAAGCATGGCTTTGTGAAAAAGCGTAGCTTTGTGAACGAGACTTCGTCGATCCTCACAACCCGGTAATGGTCGAAACAGGAATGTTGCGGCAAGGTTTTTAGGGGTCGCGCCCCTAGGGTATGTCATTTCCTTCTGGATAAAAGGTGATATCATGGTATGGAGCCCAGATATTTTACCTATTTTGATGATGCAAATTTATTATACTTTGTGGTTGTTGCTTTGTGATTGACGATCCTCGGATAAAGGTCGGTAACGACCGGGGGATGGCATAGCTTGTGTGTTAGCTACCTAGTTACAACTATACAGCGTGAGGTAGCGTCGGCCTTGTGTTTGCAGAGATCCGGTTAGGTTCTCGGGGCGTCTTTCCAGAGGCGTTTCCATTTCGGTGTAAGGAAGTTCCTTTGCCTACCATTTGTTGGAAATCCAAAGAAACAATATGAACCTTGTACGATTTTAGTTGTATAACCTGCTATGGAATGTGGCGGTAACCTGCTATTGAACATAGTAGCTATAGTAGGCATAAGTGCGGAATGCCTATGCTGGCTAAGATTAATATTATACTTTCGAAATGGTTTTCTACACTATGCACTAATAAATAATAAAAATCCAATGATTTTGCATAGTAAGCATGTTTGACTATCATAAGAAGAAATCTCCTCCAATTCTGCGTTTGCATTGTGTGTGTGGCGGGAGGTCTTATGGTAGTTTCATTTTCCAAAAAGCATTGCGAATTTGTTTTATTTTCTTTGTGAAAATAATTGTTTTACGATCTCACACCAGTCACCATGACTGACTCGTAGTTTATTGTTCCCTTTCTAAACTCTGGATGCCCATCATTTTCCACACGGGCAACCAAGAGTTATGTTATCAGGATATTCTGGAGCTTTAGAGATGAGTTGGATGGCGAGACGTACTCTCGTACTTGTTTATTTATTTCACTGTGTATTCTGTGTGAGGACAAGTTTATATAACTATCCATTGTTATATTGAGTTGTATATTGACTCTGATTGATGTATGCATAAACTGGTAAAGTTCTTTGTTTAAAAGACTAGTGATTATTTATTATATATTGTTCTGCTGCGAATGTGAGATTCTGTTGTTGTTTCTGTTTCTTCTTCTTTATTATTCTTCTGTCTTCTTCTACCTCTTCTTTTTAACCCTAATGGTTCGGTTTTCCGGCATTCGATTGCGCGACATTTGATATAGTGGACGTATTAATGTTGACTTTCGAGCGTCGAAAAGTCGAAACGTTACATGTGGTATCAGAGCTGTTGGTTAAGCGACAACCCTGACTCTGTTGGGTGTTACTCATTAGAGATAGAGTCAATAGTACTCTAGAATGAGTGTGATTGTAATAATAGATATGAGTGCGTATTTTTTAGTGAATACAAAAAATTTGTTTTGTATTGTGTTGACTTATCGGTTGATTGTTTATAGATTCTGGTCGGTGCAGTCTGGCCAACTGTAATCGATAGGGATTTCTAAACTCTTAAACAAGATAAACCGACACAGTATTGTTTTAAATTGGGGTAAATGAAATAATTTTGCCCAAAACTATTTTTGTGTAGAAAAGAAATGATTTTTCTATGAATTATTATTGTATATGGATGCTTGGTTGTTAGGAAGTGATAGTATTGAAATATTATCATTGTTGTATGGAAATTGAATAAGAAATAATCGTATAACCAAAGATTTGGAGATAAATTCATTTAACAAATGAAATTTATAAAAAAATGAATTGAAAGTATAAGGAAATAAAATTCATATACGAATGAGATTTGTAAAATGTAAATTGTAATTGTGATTTATAATTGGAAATAGAATTCCAAGAAAATATTTGGAATAACATTCATTAATGGAATGTAAATAAGTTTGATGACTTGTAAAAATATTGAAATTCGATTAAAATAAGGTTCAAATTTAAAAGGAATGAATTTGTGAATGAAAAAACGAGGATACCTTTGTAAATAAATGAATTGAAATTGAAAAAAATGAATGAGATTTGATTTGAATCAAGTTGAATAAAAATCCAAACTTGGAAAAATAAAATAAAATGAATTGAATTCAAGTAAACTAACTTGATAAATTATTAATTCGTGGAATAACGAATTGGAAGTTGAATTAGTTAAATTTAAGTTGAGTTGTGAGCTAAATTTGAAAGTGGTTTGAACTTGCATATAAATTCAAGTGAGTATAAATTAATTTGAAATTTCCTTGTTAAAGATAAAGTAAATTCGAGATGAATTGAATATGGAAATTTGAAATTAAAAAAAAAAGATAAGTGAATATACTAATTGAATTAAATTAGTAGATGGAATGGATTTGATAAATGGAAAAATCAAATCAAAGAAAATAAATTGGAAATTGTTTACAAGGAAACTATAATTTGAGTTTTGAGTTGAAATAACTTAAGTAATATTTGGATAAAAGCTCAACTTAAGAAGAAAAATTGTGAAATGGTTTCAAATGAAATGAATGTGAATATGGAATGTAAATTAAATTGAAATGGAATCAATTTAAATGATTATTAGCTTAAGTAATCATTTAGTTGCATGAATATTAACAAATCTGAATAGAAAGAATTATCGTTTGACGCAAACAAGATTGTATAAACTCTATGAGTCAATGAAAGCCAATAAATTGATTTTGGAATCAATTGAATTAGATATGAGCTCGTTTCGCTAAAAATTAATAGAATGAAGAAAATGAGTTGTAAATAACTTGAAGTAAATGGAAATGGTATGTGAATTGGTCGTAAGCGACTAAAGTTGAATTGAAACCATATGAATTGCTATTGGAATTTATTTTGAATGCATTGCTTATGAAAACTATGTGTTTACTACTGGAAATAAGTGAAATGTTAATAGATTTCCTATATATGTCACTTACGTGTTTAAACTGAGTAAGTACAGGTACCGGGGAGCCGTTTGGCTGCATTTTGGTCGCGCAAAAATGCTTAATAATAAGCCGCTTTCCTTAAAATGCTAATAAAGGTACGCCTATGCAATACAAAATAGGAAATATGAACTGTTTTTGCTTTTCCGACCGTGTGGGTCGATGTATACATATTCATATCTTTTGTCAAATTGCAAAAGCTCCTTCGTACAAAGGAGACTCCGCCAAAATTTTCTGAAAATTTTGGGAGTTAGAAAATTTTGGAAATTTGGAAAATTTTGTTAACGGAAAGTTGATTTTCGAATTGTAATGGAAACGTAGGAATTGAACTAGAGAATGAAAACCATTGTTTTGGTCGAAGTTGAAAGTTTTGGAAAAAGTGAACATCGAGTTTTCACTAAATGGAATTTTGGTTTTTGAAGATAAAATGAATTCAAATAGAATTGAAATTATAAATTGAATTCAAATGGAATTGAAAATACGAAGTTGAATGAATATATAACTTTGTTAGTGAAGTGAAAATAAATAAATAGAAGTATGTAAATACTTATATTGAACTTAAGAAATAAAGAATGATGAAATTCTTAAGTAAATGGGTATTGGGAATCCAATAAGTAAATTTGGACATTGTTGTTAAGTAAAGTATACAGGGATTGTAAAGGCTAAGGGAAATGGAATTGGATTTTGATTTCGAGGATAAATTTGAATTTCTCAAACAAAAGGTATGTATTTGAATTTCAGTATGAAATTTGATTAGGTTTTTGTCTTGCCACTTGGCATTTTGTTTTCTATTGAAATTTGGGAGTCCGTAAGGACATTTTGTAGTTGTACCGAGCTAGCCGCGCAAAGGAGTCGCTGGCGAAATTTCTCGGAAATTTAGAGAGTTAGAAAAATTTTGAGAAAATTTTGAATTCAAAAATTTGAATTTAAATTTGAATTTGAATTGTTAAGAAAACCATATTATTTGGAACTTATGGTTGATTGTGTAAAATTAGTTAAAGTAATAATGGATCTTTAATAAAAAGAAGATTGGTTTGAAAATTTGATAAAACTGTTTGGTTTTGGGAAAATGATAAACGGGTATTGGATCATTCTTCTTAACTTGTAATTTCGGGACGAAATTCTTTTAAGGGGGGAAGATTGTAATGACCCTGAATTTTTGATATTGGAAATCAGAATATTTAATTGATTTTAAATATTTGAAAAGATAGTTTAATTTGAAATTCGAGATAGCAGAATGAATTGGGCAATTTAATTAGTGAATTTAATTGTATGAAATTGGGTAAAATTTTGAAATTGGAATTTCAAGCTTGTTAAGAATATTTTCAAGGCTTAGAAAATCTAGATTGATCATACTGAAGATAATAAAAGCTTCAAAATTGAATTTGAAACTGTTTTGTTCAGTTTTGAATTTATATCGTTTAAATTGAATTTAAAAATAGCATTCCGGGGCACAGTCTCGGAATTCGACGAAACCAGTTCTATTGGATCCGTAATATTGTATTATTATCGGATTTCAAATTTTGTAGTGATCAGAGTGGTTGTGTGAGTGTACGATAGGTAAACGCGCCGGAAATTATATCGAAATTTATATATATATTAGTTGATTGAAATATATACTCACGTCAGCACACAAAATATCATCTCGTGGTTACTATAGCAAAACCATTCCTTCATGCCAACATCATTTCCCCTCTTTATTTCATTTCACAGCCGACACTCCTCTTCACTTTAAACTCGAAAAGAAAGAAAAAAAAATCAAACAATGGCCGATCTCCTTTAAAATCAAACAGAGGAAAAAAAAACAAACGAAAACACTTCGTTCAAAATCAAACCCGACTCCCTCTCTACCCATTCTTGAATCGAAGAAAAGGAAAGAAAAAAAAACAACAGAAACGTTTCGTTCGATCGAACTCAAGATCTAGTGGCGGCGAAGGGCAGGACCGAGGCAAGTCGCGAGAAATCGCGATGCCTGCAAAACGCGATAATGCGTGTTCGATTTCGAGGCTCGACAGCAGGCAAGGTCGAGGCGAGATTTAGGGTTTGTGCTCGATTGGTGATTGTCGGGGCTGCGGTGGCGTGGAGGCATGGAAATGGAGGATCTGCGATGGTGGAAGTCGTGAGCGAATGTAGGGTTTGTCTTCGCGATGGCAAACCGGGGACGAACTAAACTCGGCAGTGAGGTATTTTTCTAAATTTAATAAATTAATCTGGTTTGAAAATAATGATAATCAATAGGAGGAATAAGACAATTCCTTTTAATTTAATACATATACATACATGTTAGAAAATATATAACAGTAAGTTTTATATAAACTGTTGATTTATTTGTGTATATATATAGTTCAGGAAATTACTGTGTCATTACAGAAGAAAAATAAATGAATGAACGAAAATTGTAAATGCCAGAGAGTTTTATAAAAGCTAGATTTTTGAATCTGTATTTTAAAAATTAATTTATTTAATTAACTTATTTATTATTTCGCTGCTATAGTTTTTTTAAAAGGAAATTAGTTTAGAACTAAATTTATTTGTTAAAAAGAAATCACTGATAAATTAAATAATTAAATAGAAATTTAATTATTCAATTGACTCGAGTATTGATAAAAAAATCATCTAATGTTTGTACAAGGTTATAAGCTGGGAAACCAAGGCAATATTGAAATGGATTGCAAAATAAAAGCAAAGGTGAGATCTTCTCACTCAAATAAAATTTTGAATTGCAGTTATTGATTGACTGTTTGGATGTGATAGTATATATAGTAGTATATAGCAATATATATATATTGGAATATATATATATATATATATATATTGGAGTTGTTGATTTCCCGCATTATATAGCGGATGAGACCCTATGCGCCGCATAATAGTGGATGATATTTTATAAATCCCATATACCGCGATATTCCACCTCGAAGTGGAATTGGTATTGTGCTAACATCTGTGGATGCAGGGAAACAGGTTGGAGGGATCCAATTGGATTCCTCAAATTGTATGAATTTGTTTCATATATTGTATGAATTTGTTTCATATGCTGTGTGATAATTTATTTATAATCCGTGAATGATTATATTGACGATTGAATTTGTTAAAGGCTATAAGTTAGCCGAATGTATTTTTGGTATCGTTGGATACCAGAAATAAAGAAAAATGGATTTTTGAAATTAAAGTTGGAAATTTTAAGTGAATTCATTTTGAAAGAATTGGGTGAATTTAAAAGAAAGAATTTAACAGTATAAAGTTGATTTTTGAAATCTTATCGATTTATTTCCAAAATATGGGAAAAGATTTTTATAAATGGATTTTGAATAGTATTATTTGAAAGTTGAAGAATTTATTAAAAATGGAATTTTAAATGGTTTGGAAAAGATTGAGGAATTTATTTTAAAAGGTGATAAATTTCTAAAAATCAAATTGGTAATTGATTTGGTATTTGAAAATAAATCTTTGGGAAATCGATATGAAAATTTATTTGGTGTTGAATTAAAACAGATTTTGTGTTGAAAAGAATTTTGAAATCAATTTGTAATTGATTTGGTGTTGAAGTAAATTTAGAAATCAATTTGGAATTTGATTTGGTGTTTGAAAGTGAATATTTGGAAAATGATTTGAAAATCGTGTATAAGTGAATATTTGGAAATTTAAATTCACAATGGAATTTGTAAAGGAAAAGTGAAAATAAATAAAATTCGGGAATTTTATTTCGCGAGTGAAAAAAATGATTTGAAATTTGTTTTCAAAGTGATGAAGTGTGGAAAATATATATCTTGTGAAGATATTTTGAAATTTAATAATTTGGGAAAATTATTTAAATTGGTTGATTGTTATGAATATTGTTTGATAGTTAAATCACCGACTATCAATATTTGCCTTTGAAATGGCACTTGAATTTGTTTTTAAAATAAACACTCATTATTCAGTTAAGCCGGGAGAGGACTTTGTGTCATATAACACATTTCGAATAATGATATGACGTGAATGGATAACATTTAAAGACCGGTGTGAAGACCGGGTATTTTCGAAAATGAAAGGACAACCTGTCGAATGTCTTTGCACCGAGTTGCTCCGGTATAGAGATTTATATCACTCTTCTTGTGATGGGAAGTCCGGACGTGATTAGTGAATACCCGGATTGCAAGGGCTTCTTTGGAAGTGCCTTCGGTTCTGTCGAACCCGGAACAGACTTATATGGTTGTATGTCTGACATTACACTTTGAGATATAAAGCTGATTTCTTTCAAATATATTTCTGTTGGTGGCGGAGAATTTATTCTCTTAGCTTAACACCCTTCTCTGAGATGTACGAGCTCAGAGGTTATGTAGTTGAAGGTTATCAGTGATATACTCCCAATTTGGTAGTGTGGCATGCTGAGTGTTGCTGTGTGTTGATGGTCATTTGTGGATCAAAGCATGGCTTTGTGAAAAAGCGTAGCTTTGTGGACGAGACTTCGTCGAGCCTCACAACCCGGTAATGGTCGAAACAGGAATGTTGCGGCAAGGTTTTTAGGGGTCGCGCCCCTAGGGTATGTCATTTCCTTTTGGATAAAAGGTGATATCATGGTATGGAGCCCAGATATTTTACCTATGTTGATGCTGCAAATTTATTATACTTTGTGGTTGTTGCTTTGTGGTTGAGGATCCTTGGATAAAGGTCGGTAACGACCGGGGGATGGCATAGCTTGTGTGTTAGCTACCTATTTACAGCTCTACAGCGTGAGGTAGCGTCGGCCTTGTGTTTACAGAGATCCGGTTAGGTTCTCGGGGCGTCTTTCCAGAGGCGTTTCCATTTCGGTGTAAGGAAGTTCCTTTGCCTACCATTTGTTGGAAATCCAAAGAAACAATACGAACCTAGTACGGTTTTAGTTGTATAACCTGCTATGGAATGTGGTGGTAACCTACTATTGAACATAGTAGCTATAGTAGGCATAAGTGCGGAATGCCTATGCTGGCTAAGATTAATATTATACTTTCGAAATGGTTTTCTACACTATGCACTAATAAATAATTAAAATCGAATGATTTTGCGTAGTAAGCATGTTTGACTATCATAAGAAGAAATCTCCTCCAATTCTGCGTTTGCATTGTGTGTGTGGCGGGAGGTCTTATGGTAGTTTCATTTTCCAAAAAGCATTGCGAATTTGTTTTATTTTCTTTATGAAAATAACTATTTTACGACCTCACTCCAGTCACCATGACCGACTTGGAGTTTATTGTTCCCTTTCTAAACTCTGGGTGCCCATCATTTTCCACACGGGCAGCCTAGAGTTATGTTATCAGGATATTCTGGATATTCTAGAGCTTTAGAGATGAGCTGGATGGCGAGACGTACTCCTGTACTTGTTTATTTATTCCGCTGTGTATTCTGTGTGAGGACAAGTTTATATAACTTTCCATTGTTGTATTGAGTTGTATATTGACTCTGATTGATGTATGCATAAACTGGTAAAGTTCTTTGTTTAAAAGACTAGTGATTATTTATTATATATTGTTCCGCTACGAATGTGAGATTCTGTTGTTGGTTCTGTTTCTTCTTCTTTATTTTTCTTCTGTCTTCTTCTACCTCTTCTTTTTAACCCTAATGGTTCGGTTTTCCAGCATTCGATTGCACGGCATTTGATATAGTGGACGTATTAATGTCGATTTTCGAGGGTCAAAAAGTCGAAACGTTACACTATTATTGATTGATTCTGCTATTTTAGTATAAAATAAAATGGGTATGGATTCTATTTTATACAAGTCTATTAATTGAATTATGGATATTGGATTTATGGTATATTTGTTGATATGGAATCAAATTATATAAATTTGAAGCTTTGACATTTATACGTTAGTTTAGGGCACAATCTTCGTATGCATAGAAATGTATTAGGCACATGTGTGTGTGTATATATATTAGCATAAATAACGTATAATTATAACGTATTCATTGCGTAGTTAATAGGTTATTATTTATTATTAAATCCCTCGTAAGAATGTAATTAATTGTAGAGGTGGAATAAGAAGTTTCTTATAAAGCCTTAATAATGTATGCGGTGAGTTGTGTGATAGTATGTTAAGAGAGTGTAAATTATGACTAAGCTATAGGGATGCGAGGTTAGTCAAAAGCACACAGACGTCTGCTTAGCTAATCTGGCCACCAACAGTATAACTTTGGAGATGATATAAGACAACGTCTATAATAAATAACCATGGTGGATGCGAGATTAGTTTCAAATTATATAGGGTAAATCTGTCTAGTTAATCTAGCTATCAGTACTTGTGAATAGTCGAACTAATGTGAGACATCACTGGGGTAAGGGTCCTAATACGAAGTATATGCTTCAAGGATTGAAGGACTTAAGTGGCTATGTGAGGGCCTGCCTCTTTCGTGTATAGGAAGTAGTAAATGGTCGGTGTTAGCGGTTAGGCTCGGTATAGGATATCTCGAGAAGTGTCCGCTTCGATATGAAATATTAAGTGGCCCAAAGAGATTCTATGCAATGTCAACTAGATAAGTACCACTGAGGATTCTTCCTTAGGATAGGTATTAAATGATGGGGACCTGCTTTAAATGAGGTATTAAATGGTCAGAGCTTGCATAGTTTCCATTAAAAATGAATTAAGTGGCTTGGGTACTATCTCTTACATTGATAGGACATTATTGACGATAGATATGAATTATTGGGTTAAAAGAGTAATGGTTATGGAATTGGATTGGGAAAGCCTTAGGGCTTACAGTTGGAAGACTTACAATATAGTTAGGATACATAAGTCATATTCCTGTTTAAATTATATTGCCCAAGTACTATTATAGTAAGGCTCGAGATTTTTATTCATCAGACATTGTTGTTTTGACTCCCTCCTCATTGCAACATAGGTTAGAGAAGAAGATGCTGATTGAGAGGGCGAAAGCGACGAGGGAACCTGTGGCAGTTACTTTATCTACTAGTGTTATTTCCTTTATTTATAATGTACCTATTAAATGATGTTGTAACTTTGGAATATTGTATTTCGAATAGTTAACATTTGTTTATGGTATGAGTTATGTTTTTATGCCTTTTGAATTTTAAATAAAATGGGTACTGTTCTGATATTATATTTTATCCTTTCACTGCGAGTTACTGAATAAGTAGATAATAGCTCTGTATCTTGCCCATTATACCAACCAATAGCCAGCTTTGCAACGGGTCTAAGTTTTGATAGGCCTTTTTAGGTCAGAATTTAGGCCTCTCTCGAAGCGGGTTATTGCATTTGGTATCACAGCTTAGGTTACCCAATCAATGGGGATAGTTATACATATGAGTGGCATACTTGTTATTTTTGAAAATGTTTTTCAAAAATCCAACTATATATATATATATATATGCCCACACACTTATTTTAAACATACACAAATACACTAGGTAATATTAGAATGAATAGATAAATGTCTTTAAAAATTATCCGTTAGAATAAAACTCATTTATTACAGACAATTGACATTTATAGAAATAGCAAATAAACATGTTAGGTAGTAATTAAATATTACAAGGCAGTATAATCGTCATTATACTAATTATATAGCCTTAATTATACAAACGAAGATTAGTGGGCCTAGCCCAGTACATAAAAATAGATGGTAGATAAGAATTTATGTGTTGTAAACATCCAGAAGTAAGAAATGATAGGAGTAAAGAAAGATGTGAAGAAGGAGTGGAGCAGGTGCCCGTAAGAAGATGTACATTAATCACCACAAGGAGATAATCAAATGTTTATGAAGATTAGGTAGGGAAGTAGGAAAGTTCAATAGAAAAGACAATTAAAGTCAATTTCTAAAATCCAACCCCACAAGAAAGAATTTGATAAAAGGTTTTTGGAAAATTCCTTGAAATGTTAGGTTTTACAAAGGATTTGGTGAGAAGTTATTATTTTGAAAAAGTAAGAAAATATGAAAATTCATACTTTAAAATTTTTTTAAGTCAAAAGTATCCGATTAAAAGATTTTTAGTAAAAAGGATTTTATATTCTAGTTGAAAATTGGTTGAGTTAAAAAGTTATCGATTTTTGGATAAAGGGATTCTTCGTTTTTAAAAATAAATGTAAAATAGAGCTTATTTTGGACTTTATGATTTTTTTTTCTACTTCATAAATTTGGAAGTTCTTTTTTTCTTGAAAATTCTTTTTAAAGGTTGATAAGTGGAAATGGAACTTGATTGAAATGATGTAGAAGCTATTTAGGTAGGAGAAATATAATGCAACATTCCCCACTTGGAGACCCAAAACTAACGGCTACGGATGCTGCAGTCATCCATAGTTATTAATCCTCGGCGATCAAATATGGTAAGGTTAGATACATTAATATAACAGAAACACATGGATATGGAAAAAATTTAAAACCATTAAACAACTTTCACATTCCATTTCAAATCATTCCAAATTCATTACATAATCCCACATTCGAGAACCACGTTCCGAGAAAATATAATTATTACAACATATGCCAAGAGCGACATATGAAGATGCCTCCTTGGATGACCAGAAGATATATATCTAGGCAATTAAACAACTTTTCCATTACAACAAAACACAGCGGAATCAAAATAAAAAAAAACTCCTACTAGCTATCTTGCCTCCTGCACGTTTCCGGAAGTTTATTCGTCTAATGAGGTACCTAAAAACCTCAACTCTCAAACTACTCAAAGTTAATTGAGCACCCGAGGGTTTAAGGGGAAACATAAACTTCGAGTAAGACGTAAAGTCTGTTATGAATAATAACCTTCCATCTCGAACCATTTAGATATCTAGTGAGACCACGCCGCTTAGCTGAACCGGTTTTCCCCTCACTTGTATCTTAACCAAAACTTTATAATAACCATATACTGTGCTCCTACATCCACAATGGTTAAAACATAACAGTTTAAAATATTATGATGATATGCAAACAAGTAAATTATTCTGGATTTCCCATCCCCATTCATTTGACTATCTGTCTCAATTATAGTTTCTAGGGTCACTATTAACCTATTGATTTTCATGAGCTGACTAATAACCCGTTTAAAGCTTATGGAACTACAAGAACAAGAGCAATTTTCGACGGCTCGCAGCTATCGACGGCTGTCATGAGCTGTCGGAAATGCCCTTGGCAAACGGACCACGCATTTCGTCCACTTTCGACGGCTTCAACGAAGGTATTACGACGGCTGGCGATGGCTCTTCCGACGGCACTTTCGATGGCTTTTCTGACGGCAAAGACGACCGCGTGGCATGAAAATTTTCCATTAAGTCGTCGCACGCCGTCATAAGCCGTCGCAAATTTCACCCAAAAAGTCGTCGGAAGCCATCACTCGCCGTCGAAAAAAATGGCCAATAGGCCACCGAAAGCCGTCGGAAATCTGGGTAAAATTTTTTTGCAGCACAGCATCACTTCCATAAGGAATATATAACACAACTCATCAAAATCAATATATAAGTCAGATATATAAGCTAAAATCAATATCAATATAAAACTCAAACATCATCATATCAAACCCAACCATATTCAATCAATACAAAACAAACCTTCCATCATTAGTCTCACTGGTCCAACTCCAATATTTACATCCAACATCAATGTACAATATATACATCCAACATCAAATTCTACATATCAACTCCACAAATCAACCACACAAATCAATGTCAAACACCACATGTCCATAAATTAACATCGCCATCACTCAATGTTTATATACACCAGCTTAAAAAAAAAACTACAAATCGTACCTCAAGACTCATCATCGGCTCCGGAACCACTGGACGAAGGGAATGTTCCATGACGCTCCACATACTCGGCCAAACGTTGGTTGAGCTGCTCCATTTGCACTACTCGGAGGCGGTCCTGCTCCTACAACTATGCAATCTACTGTTTGAGCCTACAAAACAAGTCGAAATATGTTTAAGTTATTACGTAACTTCTATAAAAATTAAGAAAATTTTACAACGTAGTTAATTTTTATAAATTACCGATTGGTTGCCGTAGTCGTAGCGCCTGTTTCTCTGGGTCGGGTCCATAACAGAGTCAAAGATCGCGTCCTCCTCGTTAGTGGTCAACTGCTTCTGTCAAGAATGCTCAAGCATCTGTGCACATGCCTACATAAATTTTTATTGCAACGCAAAATTAAATACAAATAAATATTACATGACATTATTATAATATTTTATAACTAATTATTTTAAATGATCATTATTTATAACTTATAACTTAAAATATACTTACATGTGTAGCGTACACTCTATCATCCTCATGCCAGGCATACAACACTGATCCCTCGTCATTTGTTTGCCTAACGGCATGGGTATGCTCAAACACGTCCATATTTTAGACGGGACCTCCACACGCTCTTTCCTGCAATAATTGGTGTATATTATTGTTGTTCGTACAAATTTATACTAAAAATGTAATAATTGTTCGTAATTGCAATCAATTAATTTACCACCGTTGCGACCTGTCCCTCTCTGAGACCCAAAAGGGGAACCAGATTGTGGAGAACTCTGCCGCGTAAAGATGGACATCTATAATACCAATCACATACATATTATTTTATTATGGTGGAATATATCATTCAATTATGAGTAAACATATCAAGATTTAACATCAATAATCGCACGTAACATACAAAAAAAGTGTAACATCAATACTCACATAAATTACCTTTTTTCAACATGTATATTATTAAATTAGTCCTCATCGTTTTCTGATTCAGACACTGATTCAGATGATGATGGCATGAAACATAGTCCAACATCGGAATCAGACAACTCGCTTATCCTAGTACATTTTGCTATATTTTCTTCATATGTATTCACATATAAGTTACAGAATATTTATGGTATTAATGAAAATAAGGAAAGTTTTCAAATTGGTGTACTTCTGCAGATAAATAGTTGCAACACACCAGTAAAAAAGTTCAAATCATCATCTGATTTTATCTCAGCTGACAGTTGTGTAATTATATATTCTATGCAATATATTTATAACTATTAAAGTAGTAGTATCAACATACCTTGTTATTTGTTAATATTGTTGGTCTTATTGTAGTTTGAGATGCTCCATAAGCTTGTAATGCTTATCATCTTAAAAAAAGATATATATATATATATATATTTGATAAGATCTACATATATGTATTTGATTAAGCATACAATTTTCAGTTTGTGTGAAATAATATAGAACACCTCAGATTGAGGTATGGTTTCACCCTTCAGATCTTATTATTTTTTCTTATAAAAATCATTAGATTATAGATTACAGAATACCGTTTTTATTTGTAAAAATCAAGATCGTTTAACAAATAAACGAGCCCTTTGAATGGTATTTAATGAAAATTTCATATCATTTTATGTTGAAAATGTATGTTATGTTCACAACAAAATATAATCCCAACCGCAATATTATTATACAAAAAATAGCCATATCATCACACATGATTGGAAGATGTTTTACAAGTAGCAAAAGTAGCTTACAAACTACTTATAAGTTTTTATTCAGAACTTTTCCAAAGAGATTTGGTATAATTTGTTAAGCAGATTCCTATATATGTGCCTTGAAATCAAGAATTATATCATATTTCTAACCAAAGGTTAAACTCTTCTTCTGCGTTTTTCATCTACTTTTGCATCACTAGCATGGATTATATACGTTGAATGTAATACAAATTACATCAGTAACATGATTAATAATTTCAAGAATGTCCAGAATATCAGGTTTCTAAAAAAGAAAACCATGCCTAGTCCGGAAATGGCTATACACAGTCACCTAGTAACTCAAAATCAGAATGTCTAGGAAGTAGACATATGGGCAGAATACCGATTTTAGTACAAAAACATCGTGCACTACAAAGAGCAGAACAACTTCAGAGAAGCATAAAAAATTCTTCTTTTGTTAGACCCATGACTCTTTCTTATGTCTCTGGTGCTTATTGGTTTGTAAGTGTATATATATGTACCTCATCAAGATATAAATACCCAGTTTTCATTAAATAAACATTATGTAACAAAGTAAATAATGAAAATGAATGCATTTGAAGACACTTACGAGGAAATTTTGCATGAATAACCACTTCCCTGACAATGATATAGAAACGATACTAAAATGCGAGGATGGGGTGAAAATGCAGTCAACTATCTCGGTAAGAGGAATGTTTTTTCTGGTGGATGGGCGAATTTCGCTAAGGCGCTTCGTTTAGAAATTGGAGATGTGTTGTGTTTGAGTTAACTGGATTAGTTCAATTTAAGGTATATATTGTTGCATTGGTGTCTATTACTTATGATGATCAATTGTGTGCAATTAACTTCCTTTTTTGTCCTTTCATGGATTTGTATTTTTCAGGTTCACATAATAAAAGCAATCCAAGAAATCTAGGCCATGGCACTGAAATTTTACCTAAGCAGATGATCAAAATCATTTGAATGTTTTTTGGTATTAACTAATCGTAAATATGATACACTGTTTTTTTATGGTTTATCCCTCTGTTAGCTATCTTGATAAAATGAAGTTATATCCAAAACACCTTTTGATGGCTTCAATCAAAACAGTATCTATTAGTCTGTAAATTATTGTTATATTGATTACATATTCACTAAAAGATCTGAATCACTTAAATTAGTGATCAAGCAATTATTACGGGATTGATGTTTCAAAGAGATCTAAAGATAATAATATTGATGTCAACATACAGGATTAGGCCAAAAACTCTCTAAGGGATTTACAAAAAGTAAAGCGTATTATACAATAATTTTTAAATTAATTTATTTACATTTTAAGAAACACATACACCAAACCGTCGATTTTGTCATCTTGAAAATGCATACACCAAATTCTGAGCATCGACTCTAGTCAATCCAAAGTAGCCCTAATGCGCGTATGCACTAATTAATTAACGCATATACACCAATTAACGCACATATACACTAAAAAAAAATTTCTCTCGCAACATTTCAATGATAAATAATTATAATAACAACCTAATTAGCATTCAATAGGGTATACCAAACAATCAATGGGGTACTATACAACTATAACAACAAATTAATCCTAATTTAACAAATCAAAATTAATTAGGATTTAGGAATAAAACATGATTGGAGATTAATGAAGGGGCTAGTCTTGTTGAGATTGGAGAATGATGAAGCTGGAGAAGCATGGGGAGGCACGACGGTTGGCTGACAACGGGGAGGAGGTGGTGGTGGTAGGGTTTTGGCTGGAATTGGGGGATTGAAAATAATGTTTCATCTCTCGACCAGGAGGCCTATATACACGATAATTTTCAACGGCCGCTGATGGATTTGTTGTTTCGGTTTTCGATGGCTAGAGACAGCTAGTATATTTTATTTACGAAAACGCCACGTAGTTCGACAGCCGTCGCTAGCGTCGGAAACCGTCGTCGGCGACCGTCGAAACGCCCCATCACTATTTACTGTTGTTCTAGTAGTGGTACTATCTGTGTGGTTTCATAGTTTTTATGGGATCACTAAGAACCTATTGACCCTTTCCAATAACTTCATTATTCATGGGTTCTCCCTGAACTTATTGGTATCTCCAATAACTTCTCTCATATCATAGTTTTCATGGATTGACTATGAACCTATTGACTTCTGTCAATAACTTAATCTGGATATAGTTTTCATGGGTTCACTACAAACATGTTGGCCCCTGCCAATAACTCTTACTAAATATAGTTTTCATGGGTTTACTATGAACTTGTCTAAACTGACAACTTCTTAATTAGCATTTGGGCATCCTATATTCTGGGCTACCTAACCTCCTGGATGCAACTCTATTCATTCAGGAGTTAACTTAGTTTATATTCGCTACTAGGTCAACCTACCTGCTTATTTTGCCCTTACTCCCCAAAATATAGTTATGGGTCCATTACTTAGTGAATATATTTATATTAGAAGAAGCAAACATAATAACATAATAACACTAACATCTATGTTTTAATATCCTTGAATCATTATCATATGAAACATGGTCAATCCTTTTAACCTATTACTTTATCAAGGAAAGCTTCTTCAAAAACTCCATACTTAAAAGCCATTTCAAAACACATTTATTTTGCCATAGTTTGTCCTTTAAAAATGAGATTAGGTTCTTTGTTTTGAAAACTAAGGCTTTCGAAATCTTAAACCTTTACTTTCGAAACCATTGGAAAACCTCCTTCGAAAGCATTTAAATCTTCTTTTCAAAACACTAAGCATATACTATTCGAAATACTCAAAACATATGACTTTTGAAACCTTTCGAAAGCATTAAAACCTTTCTTTCGAAACCATCAAAATAATCCTTTCGGAAGTATTTAAGTATACATAGAAGCATTGCTTCGAACCATTTGAAAGTACTCTTTCAAAACCATTGGGTTTATCTTTAAAATATATTTTGGGTCAAAATAAATATAAACGAAAGTATTCCTTTCGAAACCATTAACCTTCATATAAAAGAGTTTGGGGAAAACTGATGGCTTGGGAACCATCCTTTCGAAAGCTTAAATCATTTAAGTAAAACATTTGGAAGGATAGCATCGAAACCCCTTTCGAAGGCAGTGCCTTCGAAACCCTTATGTGGATACTAGAGCCCTTTCAAAAGCTTTGGGAAGTGGCTTATTATATTTATAAAACAAAAGCTACCTTTCAAACTAGTTGATGATCTCAATTCATTCGAAAGGCATAGAGATGGCAGCAGGGTTTCGACTGGGTTCAAACTACCTTTTCGAAAGCATTGATTTAAAAACAAGGCAGCTCATTCGAAAGCTACTTTAAACAAAAAGGCGGCAACCTCATCGAAAGCTATTTGAAACCCTTTCAAAAGTATTCTTTTGAAAACAAGGTAAGTGGTATCTTCGAAAGTTATTTAGATGAGTTTCGACCTCTTCGAAAACTTGGTTTCGACTCCATACTTTCCGCCTTTCTCCAATCCACTATGTACCAATTTATTGATACCTTTTATATTAGTTACGACTTACTTGGTTTCGACTTGGTTGAGGCGGAAGTATAGGGTCGAAAGGATACTACTGAAAGTAGCGAAACCATACTTTTGTACAAAAACTGTTTAACTGCCTTTTCAAGTAATTGCTTTTTAACTAAACTGCCTATTTTTAAAAATCTAATTGGTTGCCATAAACTTTTCAAAATCTTTCTTAAAATAAAACCGCAGCATTCATTTCAGATCTAACTAAAATAATTTAGCCAATAAGCCCTTCCTTAAGCAAAATAAATAAACATTTAAGTCCTCCAACCAAATTAATTTAATTTCCATAGTAAATTACTTAGGAAAAATTCCTAAAAATCGTAGAAATTCACTTTTAATACGTTATCTAACATATATAAATTTCAGACCCAAAATCCTTCATATAATAGCCCAAATAATTTTAAACCCAAATTTATTCATTTCTTCCTTCAAAAATTCATAATAATTTATCCATAGCTTGGAAAAATTATAAAAATTAAAACCATCTCCAAAATAATGTTTTACGTAACATATAAATTTCTCATGGCATTCGAAATCCAGAAAGTACGATTTTTGACTAAAAACCGAATTAAACATTTATCAAACAATCTTGTTTGAATCAAACGTATCATAAAATCCATGCATATCATCATTAAAATCATCACATAAGGTTTTAAACATAAACCGGAAAACAAATGATCTTTAAAGACAAAAATAGAGATGGTTTTGATTATTACCTTTAACTTTGATAAGGACTTGAGATTTGATCCTTGATTAATTCCCCTTGCTTGATTGCTTAGCGTTAATTGATTTTCCCATTTTCTTTCCCTAGGTTATGGCCGGCTTGAACTCTCTTTGATTTACGTTTTTGAGTTTTGAAAAATGAAGGTGCAAAGAAGTGGGAACAAGGTTTTAAGGTAATGGAATTATGGGTGCGGCTATTGCATATAATGCCCTTGTTTTATTCTCTTATTATTTATCTAATAAACTATTTCCATAAACTCATTCTTTATGTTTATTTAAGCACGGCCTCTAATTAAATTTTCAAATCTCAACCCCCTTATCACCCTAATATTTACATTATTCTATTTAATTTATCTCCTGAATAATGTTATTACAAATTAGGGGTGTTGCAGGCTCCCCTCCTTATATAATTTCATTCTCGAAATTCAGTAAAGGCTAAATACTAAACATATCAATCACCTGTAACAGCTCCTAACTACCATACTAGCCTACTTGACTAGCCACAGTCTATATAAAGCAATTATAGAAATTATTCTCAAAACAGATCAGGATAAGTATCTCTAATCCTATCTTCTATCTCCCAAGTACAGACCTTCTCGTTGTCGCTCCACTGAACTTTCACTAACTTGACTGTCATGTACCTTAACCTTTTCTCATCTTTCACTACAACCCGAACTGGTTGTCTAACAAAGGTCAAATTTGGTTCTACTATCAACTCTTCCAACTCTGTCAGAGGAAAAGCAGTCTCTGGATCATGCACATACTTGCAAAGATGAGACACATGAAACGCATTATGGACACCTGCCATACTGCTCGGCAACTCTACTCTATATGCAAGCTTCCCGATCCTTTCTATGACTTGGAACAGACCAACATATCTCGGTGCCAGTTTCCCTGAATCTCCAAATCATACCACACCCTTCATTTGTGATAACTTAATGAATACCCTATCTCCAAATGAGTATTCTAGGTCTTTACGCCTCTTATCTGCGTAGCACTTCTGTCTAGACTGAGCTTCCTTCATCCTTTCTCGGATCAACTCAATCTTTTTTATCGACTCTCTAACCAGAGCTGGACCCAAGTTTAATCTGTCTCCAGTTTCCAACCAACATGCTGACGCAGCAGCGGAATACTAAAAATGATTGTGATGATGAAAGTATCAATCGATGAAGTAGAAGATACCGAAATGCCCAAATTCGTTGATTCGAAGATAACGAATTTTAGCTATCCCAAACACGTTGATCGCGCACGATACCGTGTTTAAAGATCTGCGATTCTTCGTGAAAGTGCGCTATGGACCGTGTAATATGGATATATGATAATACAGAGTATAGAGATGATATTAATACTATAAATAGTACGGAATATAAAAGCAGTATTGTAAAATGACACCAGGAATTTTTATACTGGTTCGAACTTCCCGTTCTACGTCCAGTCCCAGAATACCCTCTGGATTTAAACTAAACCCCTCACTTAACCCGGAGGAATAGGTATACGACACCTGAGCAGCCGAATAGGAATTTTCCGCCTCAACAGCCGAAGAGGACTTCAACTTAATACAAATAGTTTGTTGACGAATGTGTTCTGAATAACACTGATTGTCTTTTGATAGTACAACTTTCCTATAATCAAATCCTCAAGAGTATGTATGTGTGTGAAGAATTAGAAGGAAGATAATCACGTAGAATCGAAGTATATGAATTAATTCAAGGATTCTAGTGATATTGAATGAGAATGAATGCTTTTTATTTGCAGAGAATGATAGAGAATAGATTTCAGAATTAAAACATGAATTTTTTGTTGTAGAAGTGAATTGAACATGTTTATATAGTTGTAGAATAGTTACAATCTTTCATGAAGAGTTTCAATCAAAAGTTGTGTCCGTATCTCTTGGATTGAAGGACATTCCTCTTCATGAACAATCGCAACTCTTCAGAAAACTAGCCGTTATGTTCAGGTCGGTTGACCGAGGTTTCTGGTCGGTCAGCTGAGTTTCAAACCCGTACATAGAAAAATGTATATCTGTGCATTTGACACAGAGTCGGTCGACCGAGGTTTCTGGTTGGTCAGCCGACCTGTAGTCAATTGCACAGTACACACTAATTTATGTATATATCAATATAAATCAATTTTTGTGTGTGTGTGACTACTTGAGGAATGATTTTAACAATATTCTAAGACTCAATAAAATAAAATATTCATACTAATCTCTGGATTGTAGTCTTGTCTCCTTTGTAGTGCATAATATACGTTTATTCTCTTTTTGTTGCTTTCGTATAGTATTCTCTTTGTAATTCGTCGTATGATCTCTGAAGCTTGTGTCATGAATCAAAACTCATGAATCAATATTCTCCCCCTTTTTGATTGATGACAATACTTATGTGACGAAGTAGTATATATTATAATTCTCCCCTGAATATATGGCGACTTTTCTGCAAAAAACTTGTTAGCTCTCATATATTTCTCCCCCTTTGTCATCGACAAAAAGGAATACTTATTAGATGTAATAATGAAAAAATATGGAACATGTAACACAAGTAAGAAAACATCGAGTTTAAATATTACATACTCAAACCAAATAGGAATATTGATGATGTTTACTTACTACACAACATCTAAAAATAGACATATTGTAAAAAAAAACAGAATACTTGAAATTATGAAATAGCAAGTTGTAAAAAAATATGATGCATGTATAGATATTCAAAACATAGCAATAAAAGAAACAAGCATTCATACATTGCATCATCACAAATAAGAGTTTTAAGGTAACACTTACTTTTCTCCCCCTTAATCTGTGCTTGCATTGTTTATTTCTGAAAATTGTGTTAGAGCAATATCTTTCTCCCCTTTGTCATTGACGAAAAGGAGAGTTTATATGATAACAAATATTATATTTCACACAAGTGTTAACAATATAGAACAAAATAATTACTACTTGTAAGGTATCAGAAAACAATGAACATTTAAAGCATGCGATACCCAAGATTCTTATAATTTCCTAATTTTTAGGAAACCATACCCATTTGGGTGTGGTTGTACCTTTATAAATATAATTTTCATTATTGATTACCATATCAAAATAATTATTAATGCATTTTTCTCTATTTTTCCAATTAACAGGAACCCAAATACTTAGATAATTTTTATTCATATTTCTCGTTAATGATTTTGTACTTCTAGAGAAATTATAAACATTATTGGTCATAGCAGTTTTTGAATTTCGATAAAAATTTGATTTCGACTTTACTCGAAATTTAGTAGTAGCACTAACATTTTTATTATACATAAAAGCGTATCTAGTGCTATTTCTATGATTATATCCTAAACTATTTTTATTATGTAAAGGTCTAGAACTAAATAAAATCATGTTTAAATCATTTTGACCTTTATTAAATTTTGTGACTTCAGTGTTGAGTTTATCAAATTTAGCTTTAAAGTCACACTTATTATTTTCAAAAGAAATATTACTATTATTTAAAATATCCATTTTCTCATTTAATTCAGAATTCTCATTTTTTAATGTACCGTTCTCATTTTTGAGAAGGAAATTTTGAGATTCTAAATTATCTAAAGAGGATTGTAATAAATCATTTTGTCTTTTCAAATCAAAATTTTCTTTTGAAAATTTTTCTCTCTCGTTTTCAAATATGGTGTTTTGTTTATCTAGAAAATCTGTAAGAGTTATAAAATTATTCTTTAAATCACCAAGTTGATTTTCTAATTTTAACTTCTCGTTTTTCAATTTCTCATTTTCAAGTTCAACAGATTTCATCTTTTCTAAAATAATAAAATTAAGCTTTGAAATCTTATTGTTTATACTAACTAATTCATTATTATCTTTTACTGAAATTTGTAAATCAGAAAGTACCTTTTTACAGTCCTCATTGGTCGTTGCTCTAATAGTTTCAGGCTTTTTGCTTGGTGTACTTCGACCGGATCTTTTTCTAGCCATTATTCTATGATGTTGTGACGATCGATAGAATACCAGGCTCTGATACCAAATGAAAGTGCGCTATGGACCGTGTAATATGGATATATGATAATACAGAGTATAGAGATGATATTAATACTATAAATAGTGCGGAATATAAAAGCAGTATTGTAAAATGACACCAGGAATTTTTATACTGGTTCGAACTTCCCGTTCTACGTCCAGTCCCAGAATACCCTCTGGATTTAAACTAAACCCCTCACTTAACCCGGAGGAATAGGTATACGACACCTGAGCAGCCGAACAGGAATTTTCCGCCTCAACAGCCGAAGAGGACTTCAACTTAATACAAATAGTTTGTTGACGAATGTGTTCTGAATAACACTGATTGTCTTTTGATAGTACAACTTTCCTATAATCAAATCCTCAAGAGTATGTATGTGTGTGAAGATTTAGAAGGAAGATAATCACGTAGAATCGAAGTATATGAATTAATTCAAGGATTCTAGTGATATTGAATGAGAATGAATGCTTTTTTTTTGCAGAGAATGATAGAGAATAGATTTCAGAATTAAAACATGAATTTTTTTGTTGTAGAAGTGAATTGAACATGTTTATATAGTTGTAGAATAGTTACAATCTTTCATGAAGAGTTTCAATCAAAAGTTGTGTCCGTATCTCTTGGATTGAAGGACATTCCTCTTCATGAACAATCGCAACTCTTCAGAAAACTAGCCGTTATGTTCAGGTCGGTTGACCGAGGTTTCTGGTCGGTCAGCTGAGTTTCAAACCCGTACATAGAAAAATGTATATCTGTGCATTTGACACAGAGTCGGTCGACCGAGGTTTCTGGTCGGTTAGCCGACCTGTAGTCAATTGCACAGTACACACTAATTTATGTATATATCAATATAAATCAATTTTTGTGTGTGTGACTACTTGAGGAATGATTTTAACAATATTCTAAGACTCAATAAAATAAAATATTCATACTAATCTCTGGATTGTAGTCTTGTCTCCTTTGTAGTGCATAATATACGTTTATTCTCTTTTTGTCGCTTTCGTATAGTATTCTCTTTGTAATTCGTCGTATGATCTCTGAAGCTTGTGTCATGAATCAAAACTCATGAATCAACACTTCGCATGTTGATCTAGCGCACTAGATTCCGTGAATCGGCTTCAGCAGTCGTTGAATCGAGCGCACTCGATTAACCGAAAGTGGAGATAGGAGATTACACTCAACTACCAATTTAAGAAGAGGCACAAAGCTCTCAAACAAGAATTTTATTCAAAAATCAACTAACTATTACAAATGACCAACACTCCGCTATTTATAGAAGTTACAACTCAACACGACTTAATTCTGGACAACACTTAGGTCGGCAACGACCTACGACCTAAAATAGTGCGACCTAAAACAGCCGCGACCTAAAACAGAAACAACAAGTACAATACAACATATTACAACACATTACATCACTTATTTACAACACATAGATCGTCCTCGACCTAAAAACAACTCACGCGACCTAACTTCCGCCCAATGATCGCGACCTACGACCTAACAATACATGCGACCTAAGACAGTGCGACTTAAGATATCCAGGCGGCATAACTTCGTACGCGACCTATCATAGGTCGTAACTCGTTAGCTCGAAGCGGCCTAAGAAACCAGTTAGGTTGTTCGCGACCTAAAGATGACAGTTAGGTCATTCGCGACCTAAAGAAAACAACAGCTGAGAGTTAGGTCGTTTGCGACCTTCGCGACCTAAAGACAGTGGCTCGATCAAGTTAGGTCGCTCACTGGGTTGATCCATTGACTTTGCTAGGTCGTTTACGCGACTTATCCCACTAGGTCGTAAGTCGTTGTGTACGTTGCGACTTAAAACAACTGATCCCCCAACCTGTGTTGCACCATTCTTCCAACTTATCTCGTCACGCCTTACATCGTTAGGTCGTTTACGACCTATCAGTACCTTAGGTCGTTCGCGACCTAAGACTTGATTAAACTGCGCTGCATCATCCTCCGCCTATTGGAAGAAATTCGACCTCGAATTTGCATCTTCCTCTTCCACAACAAGCTCATCTCCATGATACGAAATCAAATATTTGACATTGAAAACATCAGAAGTATGAACATCATCTGGCAATCTCAACTGATATGCATTCTCATTGATTTTCTTCAAAATTTCCACTGGACCGATTTTTCGAGCCTTCAACTTATTATACGTTCCCACTGAAAAACGTTCTTTTGTCAACACGGCATAAACCAAGTCACCTTCTCTGAAATTCACACTCCTTCGCTTCTTATCCGCCAGTTGTTTATACTTCTCGTTTGATGCAAGCAATCGTTCATGAACAGTTTTGTGGCATTCCTGTAACTCAGTCACAAAATCACCAGCTCGCTTAACCACTCCCTTCTGATATGGCACTGTTGACAAATCCAACGGTCCCTTTGGCAAGCTTGAATATACAACCTGAAACGGACTGAATCCAGTACTTCGATTGACTGCATGATTATGTGCAAACTCTGCTTGACATAACTTCACATCCTAACTCTTCAGATTATCCTTTACAAGACACCGCAATAAATTTCCCAGGGATCTGTTAACAACTTCGGTCTGTCCATCGGACTGTGGATGATAAGCACTACTAAAATTCAGCTTTGTCCCCACCATCTTCCACAAACTTAGCCAAAAATGACTCAGAAATCTGGTATCCCTGTCGGAAACTATAGACTCTGGCCACCCATGCAATCGATAGATCTCTCTAAAGAACAACTGTGCAACACGGACGGCATCCGCTGTCTTCTTACATGCTATGAAATGTGCCATTTTTGAAAACCTGTCCACCACAACAAATATAGAATCATTTCCCCTTTGAGTTCTAGGCAATCCCAAAACAAAATCCATGCTCACATCTACCCACGGTCTAATAGGCACAGGTAACGGCATATATAATCCTGCATTTGTAGCGGTTCCCTTCGATACTTGACAGATATGACATCGCTCCACAAACCTCTCAACTTCTTTTCTCATCGATGGCCAAAAGTAAGATTGAGAAATCAGATGCAATGTACGGTCTCTACCCACATGGCCTTCTTCATGTAACTCTTTCACAATTTTCATCCGTAAGCTGCAATCTGGTACACATAATCGATTTCCTTTAAACAGAAAACCATCCACCAATACAAACTCATCCGTCTTTCCCTCCTTGACTTCATCTACAAACTTTGCAAAGTAAGGATCTTCAATACACAACTCTGGAAGTACTTCGAACCCCATCACTTCAACTTTCATTGTAGTTAATAGATGATTTCTTTTGCTCAACGCATCCGCCACACGATTTGTAACTCCAGATTTGTGTTTCACAACAAATGTAAACTGCTGCAGATATGCAACCCACGATGCATGTCTTGCTGAAATTTTCTCCTATCCTTGTAGATGTTTCAAAGCCTCATGATCAATGTATAGCACAAACTCCTTGTGAAATAAGTAATGTCTCCAATGTTTAATGGCTTGCACAATAGCATAAAATTCCACATCATACGTACTATATCTCATCTTCGCCCCTGATAACTTCTCACTGAAATAAGCAATAGGTCGCCCTCTCTGACTCAACACCCCTCCAATGCCAACCTTGGATGCATCAGTATGTAGCTCAAACAATGACTGAAAATCCGGTAATGCTAAAATTGGTGCAGACGTCAAAAGTTCCTTGATTCGTTCAAAAGCAACCCCTGCTTCCTCTGACCATGTAAACTGCTTACCCTTCATACAATCTGTAACAGGCGCCATCACACTACTAAAGTGTGGAATAAACCTTCGATAAAATGAAGCCAACCCGTGAAAACTTCGAACTTCCGTTTTCGTCTTGGGTTGTGGCCAATCTCTAATTGCTTCGACTTTGCTTTGGTCCACCTGTATTCCTCCTTCCGATACAACATATCCCAAAAATAATAGACTTCGTGCCATAAACACACATTTCTTTGTAGCAGCATAGAATTGTTCTTCACGTAGGATAATTAACACTTTCCTCAAATGTTGAACATGCTCCTCTATACTTGAACTGTAAATCAAAATATCATCAAAGTAAACTACCATAAATTTCCCAATGTACGGTCTGAAAATTTGGTTCATCACCCTCATAAATGTGCTTGGTGCATTCGATAGACCAAACGGCATCACCAGCCATTCGTATAATCCTTCCCTTGTCTTGAATGCTGTCTTCCATTCGTCCCCTGGTCTAATTCGAATTTGATGATAACCGCTCTTCAAGTCAATCTTAGAAAAGATTACAAACCCACTGATTTGATCTAACAGATCATCAAGCCTTGGCATCGGAAATCTGTATCTAACAGTTATCTTGTTCAGTGCCCTGCTATCAGTACACATCCTCCACGTTCCATCCTTCTTTGGCACTAATAATGCTGGTACAGCACATGGACTCAAACTTTCCTGCACACGCCCCTGTTCAAGCAATTCTTCCACCTGCCTTCGCAACTCCTCGTGCTCCTTTGGACTCATTCTGTAGTGTGGTCTATGAGGTAACACAGCTCCTGGAACAAGATCAATTTGATGTTGAATGTCCCTCAATGGCGGTAACTCCATTGGCAACTCTTCAGGAAATACATCGTCAAATTCCTCCAGCACTGGCTTTACTTCTTCAGGAATTTCAACCACTTCATGACTCTCACGTCCAATCAACAAGAACACTTCAGGCTCCTCTTCGACTTCTTTAACAAACTCCTTCAAAGGTAGCAAAGTTTTAAGTTCTTCAATCTCATCCAACTTGCTTTCTTCTTGTTGTCGCTTCTTGGGAACTAAAGTAATTTTGGTGCCTTCAAACATGAAACTATAACTGTTAGTACGCCCATCATGTTGTACCGCTCTATCATACTGCCATGGTCTCCCCAACAACAGATGACATACGTCCATATCAACCACATCACTCCAAATTTCGTCTTTGTATTTCTTCCCAATTGAAAAATTAACACAAGCCCTTCGACCAACTTTCACCTCCCCACCTTTTCTCAACCAAGCTAACTTGTAAGGTTTCGGATGCTTCTCTGTCTTCAATGACAACTTCTTCACTGCTTCTGTAAAGATAATATTATCACAGCTTCCCGCATCAATAACAAATTTGCAAACCCTTCCCAAGATAGTGCATGTTGACTGAAAGATGTTACTCCTCAACCAGCTAGTCTCTTCCTCCTGCTTCGGTGTCAAGCAATTCCTCCCCATCATTAATGTATATCCATCATCCCCCGACAACAATTCTTCCTCCTCAACCGGTAATGAATTAGAAAATTCAGCCTCCTCATCCTCATCCTCAACCTCATCTATCATTGCTCGCTTCTTCGGCTTCGGACATTCATTGCTTTTATGACCAACTTCTTGGCAATTGAAACATTTGATACCACTATTGACTCTGGTCTTAGCAACTTCATTAACAACTAGTTTTGTAACAGCCTTTGAAACATTCACATTGGTACTTGCCCCTTTCACTTGATTGTTGGAATTTGTAAACACACCACCACCTCTTCTGCCATGCTTCTCCCAAGCTAACGCTTTCTGATGTGCTTCAGCTATAGATCTGGGATCAAACAGGTTCACCATATCCTGAATTTGCATTCTCAACCCTCCAACAAATCTAGCTGTCAGTTGCTCCTCCGTTTCCATAATATCATTCCTGGCAATAAGTTGGTAAAATTCATCAGCATAATCATTCACAGACTTCGTTCCTTTCCTCAAGTTTTGCAAACATTGATACATAAGAGATTGATAATTGTAAGGTAAGAATGTAGCTTTCATCAACTTCTTCATCTTCTCCCAAGATTCAATCTTTGACTTCCCCATCCATTCACGTGTAAGTTTGGTTTGCTGCCCCACGCCAAAGCTCTACTCCTCAACCTTGTAGCAACCAACTTCACTCTACGATGTTCTGGAACCTCCTTGAAGTCAAAAATCTCTTCAACATTAGACAACCAATCTAAAAACTCCTCTGTTTGCATACCACCTTTAAATTCTGGAATTTTCGTTTTCATCCCCGATTCCCACTTGTGATCATACTCTGAATAATGTCTACCTTGACCTCGTCCTTGTCCACGAACACTACCTCCATCAAACTCCTCTTCAAAATCTGATGTATATCGATGTCGATCCTGACCACCAACATCTCTACTACCACCATTTCTTCCACCCACATCCCTTCGATCTTTATTCCTCCGATCTCGACCATTCACATTCCGATCACGACTTCGATCATCAACATTTCTATAACAATCTCGATCCATACTTCTATGATTACTTTCAATGCTTCTCTCTCGATTGGAATGTGGTGAAACTCTACTTCCCCCATGGTTAGATTCAGGTGAAACTCTTCTTTGATTTTGATTCATCTCTAACATCATCTTCTCTATTCGACCAATCCCTTCATTAAGCTTCTCATTAAAGTCTTCGTTAATTCTTTGCTCCATCTCATCAGCTTCTTCTTGTCTATATAATGCTTCGACATTTTGATGGCGATTAGCTCTTCTCGGTGGCATGATTGAAACTTTACAAACACTTCAATTCTTGGCTTGGATGTTCAAAAATGATACCAAATGACGTACTACCTTCAACTTCAAATGAACAAACTAGGTACGGCTTCAAACTCCTCAAATTCTTCGATAAGAATTGGATCCAAGACTCGACTTAGCTATGATTGGCTAAGTCTAGCTCTGATACCAAATGACGCAGCAGTAGAATACTAAAAATGATTGTGATGATGAAAGTAGCAATCGATGAAGTAAAAGATACTGAAATGCCCAAATTCGTTGATCCGAAGATACCGAATTTTAGCTATCCCAAACACGTTGATCGCGCACGATACCATGTTTAAAGATCTGCGATTCTTTGCACGTTGATCTAGCGCACTAGATTCCGTGAATCGGCTTCAGTAGTCGTTTAATCGAGCGCACTCGATTAACCGAAAGTGGAGATAGGAGATTACACTCAACTACCAATTTAAGAAGAGGCACAAAGCTCTCAAACAAGAATTTTATTCAAAAATCAACTAACTATTACAAATGACCAACACTCCGCTATTTATAGAAGTTACAACTCAACACGACTTAATTCTGGACAACACTTAGGTCGGCAACGACCTACGACCTAAAATAGTGCGACCTAAAACAGCCGCAACCTAAAACAGAAACAACAAGTACAATACAACATATTACAACACATTACATCACATATTTACAACACATAGATCGGCCTCGACCTAAAAACAACTCACGCGACCTAACTTCCGCCCAATGATCGCGACCTACGACCTAACAATACATGCGACCTAAGACAGTGCGACTTAAGATATCCCGGCGGCATAACTTCGTACGCGACCTATCATAGGTCATAACTCGTTAGGTCGAAGCGACCTAAGAAACCAGTTAGGTCGTTCGCGACCTAAAGACAACAGTTAGGTCGTTCGCGACCTAAAGAAAACAACAGCTGAGAGTTAGGTCGTTTGCGACCTTCGCGACCTAAAGACAGTGGCTCGATCAAGTTAGGTCGCTCATTGGGTTGATCCATTGACTTTGCTAGGTCGTTTACGCGACTTATCCCACTAGGTCGTAAGTCGTTGTGTACGTTGCGACTTAAAACAACTGATCCCCCAACCTGTGTTGCACCATTCTTCCAACTTGTCTCGTCACGCCTTACATCGTTAGGTCGTTTACGACCTATCAGTTCCTTAGGTCGTTCGCGACCTAAGACTTGATTAAACTGCACTGCATCACATGCTGGTGATTTGCATGGCCTTCCATACAAAGCTTTAAAAGGCGCCATTCCTATACTAGTTTGATAACTGTTATTATATGAAAACTCCGCTAATTGTAGGTGACCTTCCCAAGATCCACCAAAGTCCAATACACAAACTCTTAACAAATCTTCGAGTACCTTATTGACTCTCTCTGTCTGCCCATCTGTTTGAAGGTGATACGACGTAGTACTCATCTTGAGCTTGGTACCTAATACATCCTGTAGACTCATCCAGAATTCACTAGTAAACAAAGCATCTCTATCACTAACTATACTACTAGGAATTCCATGCAGTCTAACTATGTTCTTCATGAGCAACTTAGCTAAAATAGGTGTCGTCCTGGTTGACTTGACTGGAATAAAATGGACACTCTTGGTCAACCTGTCCACTATGACCCATATACTTTCATTTCCTTTATTTGACCTTCGCAACCCGTCTATAAAATGGATTTTGAATCCCATCTCCAAGTTAGTATCTCCAAAGGTTGAAGCAACCCACTCGGCTTTTGATATTCGGCTTTCACTTGTTGACAGTTTTACACTACCTAACCCACGAGCCAACGTCTCTCTTCATACCTTCCCAATAGAAGATCCTCTTCATATTTTGATACATCTTGGTTTCTCCAAGAAGAATCGTAAATTTGGATCGATGACATTCCTTAAGAACTTCTTTCCTTAAGTCCTTAACATTCAGAACACACAACCATCCTTTGTTTCTCAACCATCCCCTCTGGTCAAGGCTAAAATCTTTTAGATCATCGATCTCAGTTCCAACCTCAAGCCTTCTAATCCTCTTGGTTAATAATGGGTTCTCCTTCTGCTTAGAAGCAATCCTTTCGATCAACACTAGTCAAACTTCCAAACAGGACAACATGGCGGTGCTCTGACTAGAATTAGCAGTCGATCTTAACTGCACGCTACAAGTAGTCAAGGCTTCTAAATCTTTCCATTCTGCCAACATAGCTAACACCACATTCTGATGTCTTCTGTTAAGAGCATCTGCTAATTTATTTCCTTTTCCAAGTGTATACTCTATACCAAAATCATAAGCTGCTAAAAACTCCAACCACCTACGTTGTCTCATATTCAACTCCTTCTAAGAGAACAAATACCTTAATGACTTATGATCTGTGTATAGCTCAAATCTCTCCCCTAAGAGATATTGTCTCCATATCTTCAGCGGGAAGATCACCGCTGCCAACTCCAAATCATGAGTAGGATATCTCACTTCATGTGATTTAAGCTGTCGTGAAGCGTAGGCAATGACTTTACCCTTTCTACATCAACACAGCTCCTCATCCAGTCCCACATGCATCGGTATACACCACTGACCCTTGGTTTCCATCTGGAACTACTAACACAGCTGCGTTGGTCAACAAATGTTTAACTTAAGGAATGCTCCCTCCCATTTGTCGGACCAGACAAACTTCATGTCCTTCTTGGTTAACTTAGTCAAAGGCGCTGCTATCCATGAGAAGTCCTTAATGAATCTCCGATAATTGCCATCAAGTCCAAGAAAACTTCTAATCTCAGTCACCGTCTATGGTCTCTTCCAATTATTAACAGCTTCGATCTTATCTGGATCGACTGACAAGCCTTTCTCTGAAACCACGTGACCAAGAAATTTAACCTTTTTCTTCCAAAAATGACACTTGAAAAACTTTGCTTTTAGCTGATGCTGCCTTAGCGTCTCAAGCACTACTCTAAGATGATCTTCATGCTCTCTTTCATCCTTAGAGTATACTAAAATATCATCTATAAACACCAACACGAACCTATCCAAGTGCTCTTGGAAAACTCGGTTCATCAGATCCACAAAGAATGCAGGTGGGTTCGCTAACCCAAATGGCATTACTAACCACTCATACGAACCACATCTATTCCGAAATGCTGTCAATGGAATACTATCCTTTGCCACTCTTAACAGATGGAAGCCTATCGCCAAATCCAATTCAGAAAATACTTCGGCTCCACACAGCTAATCAAATAGATCATCAATTCTTGGCAAAGGATACTTATTCTTAATCGTCTTCTTGTTCAACTAACGATAGTCGATACACATCCTTAATGACCCATCTGGTTTCTTCACGAACATCGCGGCTGCTCCCCAAGGCTAACTGCTAAGTCTAATAAAATTTCTCCCCTTTAGATCTACTAGTTGCACCTTCAATTCCTTCATCTCGGTCGATATCATTCTGCTATATGGTCTACTTACAGGTTCAGCTCCTAGCACAAGGTCTATTCAAAACTCAATAGCTCGTTTCGATGGTAGTCCTATAACCGGCTCAAAAACATCTGCAAACTCTCTTGCTACCCGAATCTGACTTAACTCTTCTTCTACTTCCATAGCTCTCAACAAAGAACAAGCACTTCTGTCAGAATTCTCCGTTGAGAATATAATTCGGCTATGACTATCAGGGTGTCTCAATGATATTTCTCTATCCTGGCAAAATATCCTAGCATCATATTTACCCAACCAATCCATACCCGAAATGATCCCGAAATCTACGAAATAAAAAACATACAGACTACATGCAAACTTATGACCTAACAAATCAAATTCTAACTGGTCACATCTCATCCTTAGAGTTGCATATCCTCCTATCAGATTCGCAACCCTTAAGGAAGTAACAAGGTATGTGGGTTCTAAGCATAACCTATCAACGAAACACTAGGATATAACTGAATGCGATGCACTAGTATCAAATAGTACCCTAACTAGTATACTTTGAATCAAAAGTGTACCTTCCATCACAGTCTTTCCCTTCTCAGCAGCAATTGGCCTAGCAGTTGATGGTCCAACAACAAAAACGTTTCCCTTGTCCTCCATGACTGGTTCTGGACACTGTTTCTTATAATGTCCAACTTAGTCGTAGTTAAAGCACTTCATGCTCTTCTTTTCTACAGCCTTCTTTCCCTTGCCTGTCCGGCATTCATGTGCATAATGGTCCTTCTTATCACACTTGAAACTAACTAGATCAGCCTTTGCCTTCTTGGCAGCTTCTCCCTTCTAGGCTCTCTTCCTCTTAAAGAACTTCCTCTTCTTTCCCTAAGAACCCTGGGTTTCAACTGGCTTTTCCTTCCTACAAATAGAAAGCATTTCCTCATGGCGGATTGCCATCTCAACAACAACATTACAAGGATCATGGAGACGTGGTAGGGTCGCCCTAGCAATCTTGGGTCTCAATCACGAATGAACTTTTCATTCCTCTTAATGACGGTGTCAATGGTAGCATACCCATATCTAGACAGCTCATCAAACTTAGTGGCATACTCAATTATAGACATATCTCCCTGCACCAAATCCATAAACTTTTTCAACAATGCCGACTTAGCAACTTCAGACAAAAACCTTTATTCGAATCACCTTCGAAATTCTGCCCAAGTCAACTCTTCCTCAGGAGCTTGGTAGTAACACTATTCCACCAATGAAGTGCTGCTGTCTGCGACTGCCTAGATGCTAGTCTCCTCTTTTGCTCATCATTCAATCCCAAGTCAGCGAAGATTCTCTCAAAATGGAACAGCCAATTCTCAACTTCTATGGCATCCTCCGTTCCCACAAATGGTTTTCCACCAAGACTGGTGTAATCTCTACTCAACTTAGCATAATTATTCCCAATTGGAGCCATACTATTAGCTCCTCCAATATTCCCGACTACTCCAGCCGTTGTTCCGGCTTGCATCAGATTGACGAAGAACTGATACATCATCCCTATATGCATTGGCATATTTCCAGCATCTACATTGGCATCTGCATTTTGATTAGCATTAGCCTGTTGATCTGGGTTCCTCCTGGTATTAGGTTGAATATTTCTGTTTGTTGCGGTGCTTCCTCTACCGAGATTTCCTCTTCCATTTCCTGCCTCTATATCTTCTTTCTCATAAATTTTCATACGAGCCTTAGTAAGATACAGAAGAACGGTCTAAGAGAGAGGGGAATATGTGTGTGTGTGTAAGTGTATATATATATATATATATATATATCAAATACAAGTACGTTACTATAGCATTAACCCAAACCCCGATCTTATTTTCTGATTCATTGGATTATGTTTTGAAAAATCTTTTAGGCTTAAATTTCCTTTAAGTTTTCATAAACCTTTGCCCTGATACCAACTTGTAACATCCCTCACTTAGAGGCCCAAAACTAACGACTACGGATGCTGTAGTCATCCATAGTTATTAATCCTTGGCGACCAAATACGGTAATGTTAGATACATTGATATAACAGGAACACATGGATATAGAAAATTTTTAAAATCATTAAACAACTTTCACATTCCATTTCAAATCATTCCAAATTCATTACATAATCCCAAATTCGACAACCATGTTCCTAGAAAATATAATTATTACAACATACGCCAAGAGTGACATATGAATATGCCTCCTTGGATGATCATAGTGTATATATATATATATCTAGGCAATTAAACAACTTTGCCTTTACAACAAAACACAAAGGAATCAAAATAAAAAAGAATCCTACTAGCTAGCTTGCCTTCTGCACGTCTCTAGAAGCTTATTCGTCTAATGGGGTACCTGAAAATCTCAACTCTCAAACTACTCAAAGTTAATTAAGCACCCGAGAGTTTAAGGGAAAAACATAAACTTCGAGTCAGATATAAAGCCTAGTATGAATAATAACCTTCCATCTCGAACCATTTAGATATCTAGTGAGACCACACCGCTTAGCGGAATGGGTTTTTCCCTCACTAGTATCTTAACCAAAATTTTATAATAACTATATAATGTGCTCCTGCATCCAGAAAGGTTAAAACATAACATTTTCAAATATTATGATGATATGGAAATAAGTAAATTATTCTGGATTTTCCATCCCAATTCATTTGACTATGTGTCTCAATTATAGTTTCTAAGGTCACTATTAACCTATTAGTTTTCATGAGCTGACTAATAACATGTTTAAAGCTTATGAACTATATGTCCGGTTTCATAGTTTTTATGCGATCACTAAGAACCTATTGGTCCCTACAAATAACTTCATTATTCATGGGTTCTTCCTGAACCTATTAGTATCTCCAATAACTTCTCTCATGTCAAAGTTTTCATGGGTTGACTATGAACTTATTGGCTTCTGTCAATAACTTAATCCGGATATAGTTTTCATGGGTTCACTACAAACCTATTGGCCCCTGCCAATAACACTTACTAAATACAGTTTTCATGGGTTTACTATGAACCTGTCTAAACTGAAAATTTCTTAATTAGTCTTTGGGCATCCTATATTTTGGTCTACCGGACCTTATGAATGCAACTCTATTCATTCAGAAGTTAACTTAGTTTATATTCATTACTGGGTCAACCTAATTGGTTATTCTGCCCTTACTCCCCAAAATACAGTTATGGGTCCATTACTTAGTGAATATATTTATATTAGAAGAAGCAAATATAATAACACCAACATCTATGGTTTAATATCCTTGAAATCATTTTCATATGAAACATGCTTAATCCTTTTAACCTATTACTTTATTAAGGAAAGCTTCTTCAGAAACTCCATACTTAAAAGCCATTTCAAAACTCATTTACTTTGCCATGGGTTTTCCTTTAAAAATGAGATTGGGTTCTTTGTTTTGAAAACTAAGACTTTTGAAACCTTAAACATTTACTTTTGAAACCATTGGAAAACCTCCTTCGAAAGCATTAAAATCTTCTTTTCAAAACACTAAGCATATACCTTTCGAAATACTCAAAACATATGAATTTCGAAACCTTTTGAAAGCATTAAAACCTTCCTTTCTAAACCATCAAAATAATCCTTTCAAAAGTATTTAAGTATACATAGAAGCGTAACTTTGAAACCATTTGAAAGTACCTCTTTCGAAACCATATGGTTTATGTTTAAAATATCTTTTGGGTCAAAGTGTATATAAATGAACGTACCCCTTTCGAAACTATTAACCTTCGTATAAAAGAGTTTAAGGAAAACTGATGGTTTCGGAACCATCCTTTCGAAAGCCTTAATCATTTAAGTAAAACATTTGAAAGGATAGCTTCGAAAGCCCTTTCGAAGCCATTGCCTTCGAAACCCTTATGTAACCACGGGAGCCCTTCCGAAAGCTTTGGGAAGTGGCTCATTATATTTATAAAACAAAAGCTACCTTTTAAATTAGTTGATGACTTCAATTCATTTGAAACACATAGAGATGGCAGTAGGGTTTCAACTGGGTTCAAACCACTCTTTCGAAAGCATTGATTTAAAAACAAGGCAACTCATTCGAAAGTTACTTTAAACAAAAAGGCGACAACCTCATCGAAAGCTATTTTAAACCCTTTTGAAAGCATTCTTTTGAAAACAAGGCAAGTGGCATCTTCGTAAGCTATTTAAATGGGTTTCGAGCCCTTCGAAAGCTCGGTTTCGACTCCATACTTTCCACCTTTCTCCAATCCACTATGTACCAACTTATTAATACCTTGTGTATTGGTTTCGACTTGGTTGGTTTCGACTTGGTTGAGGCGGAAGTATAGGGACGAAAGGATACTACTGCAAGTAATGAAAGCATACTTCTATACAAAAACTGTTTAATTTCCTTTTCATGTAATTGCCTTTTAACTAACTTGTCTATTCGTAAAAATTTAATTGGTTTTCATAAACTTTTCAAAATCTTTTTAAAAATAAAACTGCCGCATTCATTTCAAATTTAATTAAAATAATTTAGCCAATAAGCCCTTCCTTAAGCAAAACAAATAAAACATTTAAGTCCTCCGACACAATTAATTTAATTTCCACTGTATATTACTTAGGAAAAACCCCCAAAAATCATATAAATTCACTTTTAATATGTTATCTAACATATATACATTTCAGACCCAAAATCCTTCATATAATAGTCGAAATAATTTTAAACCCAAATTATTCATTTCTTGCTTCAAAAATTCATAATAATTTATCCATAGCTTGGAAAAATTATAAAAATTAAAACCCATCACCAAAATAATGTTTTACATAACATATAAATTCTTCATGGCCGAAATCCAGAAAATACCATTTTTGCCTAAAAATCGAACTAAACATTTATCAAACAATCTGGTTTGAATCAAACATATCACAAAATCCATGCATATCATCATTAAAATCATCACACAGGGTTTTAAACATAAACCCGAAGTCAAATGATCCTTAAAAACAAAAATAGAGATGGTTTTGATTATTATTCACCTTTGATTTGGATAAAGACTTGAGATTTGATCCTTGATTAATTCCACTTGCTTGATTGCTTAGCTTTAATTGATTTTCTCCTTTTCTTTCCTTAGGTTATGGCGGCTTGAGCTCTCTTTGATTTACGTTTTTGAGTTTTGAAAAATGAACGCGCAAAGAAATGGAAACAAGGATTTAAGGTAATGGGATTATGGGTGCGGCTATTACCCATAATGCCCTTGTTTTATTTTTTTATTATTTATCTAATAAACCATTTCCATAAACTCTTTCTTTCTAATTATTTAAGCATGACCTCTAAATAAATTTTCAAATCTCAATCCCCTTATCACCCTAATATTTAGATTATTCTATTTAATTTATCTCCTAAATAACATTATTAAAAATTAGGGGTGTTACATATAAATAGAGGCAATATTGGGATATGTGGATCGAAATATCATTAGGAACTTATATAAACTAGGATTAGTAATCTAGTTAGAGATAATATAGGAAAGAAGTAATAGGAATAGGATAGAAAAATGGTAGGATAGAAGTTATCCTTGTCTACTCCACTTTTCATTGTTTAAAGTTATAGAAGACATTTTTGAAAAAAATATATGATTAATTGTTATGATAATTGAGTTTTTTTGAGTGTTTTGAATTAAAAATCCAACTTTTAAAGGAATATATCTTTAATGTAGAAAGTTTTTGAGAAGGGAAATTTTTTTATTCCTTTTTAGAATTAAGAAATTTTTGAATTTTTGATTTAATTATATTTTCGTTTAATAATTGAGTTTTAAATGTTTTGAGTTGAAAATCCTACTTTTGAAAGAAATAAATCTCTGTTGTAGAAATTCCTTAAAATGGTAAAGTTTGGTAGAAAAAGGAAAAATTTTCATGGCTCCTTTTGGGAAACTAAGCAATTTTTGCAATTGACAAAAATGGTGTTTAAGTTTATATTTTCAAAGATAAAAGTTTTAGATGATGTATCTTTTAATTGAGAAATTTTCGTTTTAAGATTGGCGAGGACTAACAAATTTTTTTTACAGAGTAGATAGGGATCACTACCTAAGTAAAACAGTGTAAAGGTTTTAGGATATTAATAAATAGGAATAGTATGAACAACCTAATCTGAAAATTTGAAATTAGTCCCAAATACTTAATTGTAGAATGTTAGCAAAGTTGTAAAGATATTCTAAATCTATAATTGAGTTATAAATTAGGTTGCCTTATTTGACTTGGAATGCAAATTTCTATGTTTTGATTTATTTGGAGTATGTTTCCTGGAGATTTGACCAGGAAACTAAGTACTCGACATCCAGGAGTACTCGGCATCCAGAAGAACTCGGCATTTAGGAGCGCTCGGCATCCAGGAGCGCTCGGTATCCAGGAGCGCTCGGCATCCACGAAGTGCTCGGCATTCCAGAAGCAGTCGGCATCCAGGAGCGCTCGGCATCCAAGGAGCGCTCGGCATCAGGAGACGTTCGGCGTGGTATAACGTTCGGCGTGTACAAAGGTTCGGCATGGCTGAATTGTTCGGCATAAGCTATTGTTCGGCCAAATACTTCATTTGGCCAGAGGCATTGATCGGCTAAAGGCAACGTTCGCCCGGAGCCATCGCTCGGCAAGAGACATCGATCGGTTAAGGGCTTCGTTTGGCCAATGGTAGCGTTCAGCCAGATGCTTCGTTCGGCCAGAGGCACGTCCGGCTTCGATTGCTATTCGATCTACTCTTCCCACACAACAAGCGCCTTGTTCGGCATGAAGGGAGTGGTTCGGCATCCGACCATTCGGCCTGTTTGGTTCGGCATACAGTGACCACTCCATTTGGGCCAAGGTGTTCAGCTGCCAGGCCCGCCTGGGAAGTCCAACCCATCTTTGTCTATAAATAGAGGGGCAGGGGCACAGTGAAAAGGGATCTTTTTTGGAGAACACTGGGGAGACCCTGCCGCTTTGAAGACTCATCTTCTTTACTTAGCAATTGTAATCAAGTGTTTGGTCTACGGATTGTATCTGTAATCAATCATCAAGTAAAGCAATAAAGTTTAACCTCAAAGTGAACGTAGGCAATTACGCTGAACCGCTATAAATCCGGTGTTCTTACTTTCTGTATTTAAATTAACATATTCTTCCTTGTTTAATTGAACTTCATCGCTTACATCTCTACACAATTTTTCTCAACGAGGTTAGTGACCAATTTTGGTGCTAACACTTTGGTGCTTTCACTGAGAATTGAATTCTCAAACCTTAAGGATCTACTTTGAAGCTACTGGATTGAATAAATCCCCCAAAGAAGATCCGACTCATTCAGAGGACGTCCGTTGATTCTACTCAGAGTTCATACCAATAACTCTACAATGGCGAGACCACGTACCAGATCAGCTTCTCATAATGCGGATGCCCACGAGACTGCTAGCGTGCAACAAGTAGGACCTAGCAATCAGCAAGCGATTCCAGGTGCAGGGATTACCGCCCAAGAACAGATGCCGGTTGTCACCAAAATAGAGTTCGACGACTTGATGAGAGAACTCAGGGAAAATAGGAGACAACTCGGAGAGCAGATGCAAGCCAACACCAACCTCATGGCACAACTCACTCAACAACAGCACCAGAATACTGGAGGCAATCCCGCTCCTTATTCCTCATCCGACATCTCAACTTCCTCCGATGAACCTCCCAGGCGTAGACGCCGTAAGACTGAAACTGGACGGGCAGGTGCTGCTGTCCGAACAACTGGAGACCATGACCAAGTCGGAGCTAGAAACTTAGGAGATGGAGTGCAGGTGGAGGCTGGAGGCCCAGACCATCAAAATGCTAACAATGTCAAACCTCAAGATGCACATTTGGCAGATCGCCAACAGAGGGGGCATCGGCATGGTCAGTCACGTAGAACAGACTCCAACCTTCCACCTTCCATACAAACACCAGACCTGACAGCCATGATCAGACAATTGATGAAAGAGAATCAAGGCTTATCGAATGACGATTGGGGAGTGTCGAGAAGTCATACTCCATTCACAGACATTGTTCTACAGGCAGCGTACCCCAGAAAGTTTAGTATGCCAACTATCCTGGCCTATGAAGGAAAGACTGATCCCAGACAGCATGTCATGAGGTACGAGTGGATGATGGATTCAGCTAGAGCAAATGATGCAACCAAGTGTAGATGCTTTCCAATTACTCTATATGGGATCGCTACTATGTGGTTCACCCGACTTCCTCCGCGGTCCGTATCCAGTTTCGAGGAGTTGGCGAAGAAGTTTATAGAGCAGTTCAGGATACACACTACTCGTCCAAAGGACGTGATGTCTTTATCAAGTGTAATCCAGGCTCCTGGGGAGTCATTGAAGGAGTATTTACAAAGGTTCCATGTTGCGGCAACTGAAGTCAGTAATCCTAATGATCATGCAATCCTAATGGTTGGCAAAAAAACCCCGACTATGCTAGAGAATTTTTACTCAAAGGTACACCAGTTCATAAGGAGAGAGGAAGCCAGGTGGGTAAGGCGAGATAAGGCACCAGGACCTGTCCAGGAGTCCGTGAAAAGCAATGTTGCTGTGAAGCAGTCCGGAGACAACTCGGGAAAAGTCCAAGTCAATGTCCAGAACAAGCCCGGGCAGCCTAAGGAATCAGGAGGAAGAAGTCAAGGGAAGAAGAGAGAAGCGGGGAAGTGGAAGTCGAGAATTCCAAGCTACAACGAGTATACCCCGCTGAATGCATCTCTTGAGAACATTTACCTATCAACCAATACCTTTTAGTACAGAAAGCCACGTCCAAAAGAGTCAACCGAGGAACAGAAGCGGATTGGGAAATATTGCTGCTTCCATGAGACTTATGGGCATAATACGGAAGAGTGCAGACACCTACACGACGCTATAGAGAAGTTGATCAGGCAGAAAAAGTTACAGGAGTTTGTGAAGGATCCACAGGAAGGAGGACAGGGAACATCCAACCCAGGTCATGCACCAGCTCCGCGTCATCCCGAGGAGCCTGCCCGGACTGTGAGAAGACTAGTCATAAACACGATCATCGGTGGGCCTTACCCCGCGGATAAGAATTGGCAAGAGATGGAGCAGTATTCTAGTTCCCTGAAGCATGAAGATTTCGAGTGTTGTTCCAACATAGAGGATGGGAACCCTGCTAAGCAGTTGCGCGTGATGATAGACGATATAGTATTCAGAAACAGAGATGCTGACCAAGTGGAGGCTCCAACCATCGACCCGATAGTCATATCTACGACAATCAGACCGGCTTATGTGAAAAGAATTTTGATTGATTGTGGAAGTTCTGTCAACATCATCTTCAAGAAGGCTTATGACCAGATGAAGATGGAAACGAAGGATTTGAAACCGTCTAAAGCTCGTATACATGGCTTTAATGGCGCAGCGACCGATGCAGTGGGGTATGTTGAGTTACTAGTTGAACTGGGACAAGGCGAACGTCGAAGGGTGCGAATCCTACCCTTCGTAGTTTTGGATGTGGAGTCCCCGTATAATGTGTTCTTGGGCCGACCGGCCCTGGCAGAGTTTAGGGCAGCATTAGCCCCGTGGTGCTTAACTTTGAAGTTCCTAACTGACAAAGGAGTAGGTGTTGTTCATGGCGACCAGGCGACTGGTCGTGCTTGCTATGTGGCTGAGCTCCGAGAGGCCCATCGGAGGGAGAAAGGAAAGGTTGCGGACAATCCCGTCCGCATCCATAATACTGATAATTGACAAGTAGTGCCCGAGCCCTGGCTCGGGCATAATTCTCGGATCTTCAGAGACATAGATCCGAGAGACGACGATGAGAAACCTAGGGAAGAAAAGGCAGCGCCAGCTGAATTAACAGTTGATATTTCAGTCAGCCGAGACGACCCATCGCGAGTACTGAAGATCGGATCACAAATCGGTCCTGCAATGACTGAAGACCTTAGTGATTTCCTCCGAGCAAATCTTGATGTTTTTGCCTGGACGCATTCTGATATGTGCGGGATTTCTCCTGCCATTACGAGTCATATGTTGAACATAGACCCAAAATACGTCCCGGTTAAACAAAAAAGGAGAGGGGTGGACCCAAAGAGGTCCGCTGCTCTCAGAGAGGAGGTGGACAAACTCAAAACCAATGGATTCGTCCTCGACACCCTCTAGCCTGAATGGGTATCGAACCCCGTGCTGGTGAAAAAGGCAAATGGGAAATGGAGAACTTGCGTAGACTATTCCGATTTGAACAAGGCATGCCCCAAGGACAGTTTCCCATTGCCTAGGATTGATCAGTTGGTCGATTCCACTGTAGGGCACGAGCTGTTATCATTCATGGATGCATACTCAGGCTACAATCAAATCCCGATGCATATTCCGGACCAAGAACACACCAGTTTCGTCACAGACATCGGGCTATATTGCTATGTAGTAATGCCTTTCGGATTGAAAAACGCAGGAGCAACTTACCAGCGTTTGGTGAATCGAATGTTCAAAGACCAGCTTGGTGGAACGATGGAAGTCTATGTGGATGACATGCTCGTGAAGTCACGACAGTCAAACGACCACATTCGAGACTTAGCAAAGATGTTCGATATACTCAGATATTATGGGATGAAGATCAACCCTCTGAAGTGTTCCTTCGGCGTTGCGTCGGGGAAGTTCTTGGGATTCATTGTTAATGCTAGGGGAATTGAAGCTAACCCGGAAAAGATTCAAGCTATTCGAGATGTGCAACTGCCCAGAACTATAAAACGGGTGCAACGCTTGAATGGAAAGGTGGCTGCGCTGAGTCGATTCATATCCAGAGCCACGGACAAGTGCATTCCTTTCTTCGATATAATAAAGAAGGCGAAGAGAAATTTCGAATGGACATCCAACTGTGAGGAAGCGTTCTAAGATTTGGTGAGGCATTTAGAGAGTCCTCCAGTGCTGTCAAAACCAGTAGACCACGAGATAATGTATGTATACTTGGCTGTATCCCCACATGCAATAAGCGCGGTTTGGTCCGCGATGAGGACCGAGTCCAATAACCGGTGTATTACGTTAGCAAACGTTTAACGGGGGCAGAAAGAAATTACCCTAAAATTGAGAAATTGGCCTATTGCTTGGTGATTGCATCACGTAAGTTGCGACCATACTTTCAAGCACACTCAGTCAGTGTCTATACTGATCAGCCCTTGCGGCAGGTACTCCAACGACCAGAAACTTCTGGAAGGATGTTAAAATGGAATATCGAGTTGAGTCAGTTCGATATTACCTACCTGCCACGAAGAGCCATACAAGGCCAAGCATTAGCAGATTTCATCGCTGAGTTTACTGTACCTGACGAACCAGATAATCACAGTATCATTCCCCCCGTTTGATGGAAATTATACACCGATGAGGCATCAAACGACCGTTTCTCTAGAGCTGGCGTAGTTCTTGTAACCCCAGAAAATCAATCGATCTGTTACGCTTTGAAGCTCAATTTCCCGGCTATGAATAATGAAGCGGAATATGAAGCACTGGTTACTGGCTTAAAACTCATTGGAGAACTTGGGGTTAAATCAGTTGAGATCTTTTGTGACTCGCAGCTGGTGGTGTACCAAGTGCGAGGAGACTACCAAGCAAAGGGACAGAAGCTTCCTCCGTACCTTGTTCTGGTTCAGGAACTATTATCTAACCTCGAACATTATGACATTTCGCATGTCCTGCGTGAACAGAACAAAGAAGCCGACTCATTGGCTAAATTCGCAAGCACTGGCGATGCACATCAAATGGGATTATTTCCCGTTGAAACCTTGCATGCTCCAAGCATTGACGCGATGAAAGTTGATTTTGTGTTTGAAACAGGAATCAACAGAGAATCATGGATAACCCCATTTAAACTATACCTGACAACCGGGACTTTACCAGAAAAAAGGAGCGAAAGACGACAGGTCATTCAAAAGGCCACGCGATATGTGATACAAGATGGACTAATGTATCGAAAGGGGTACTCAGTCCCCTTATTACGATGCATTGCCCATGATGAGACAAAACGGGTCTTGAAGGAGGTTCACGAAGGAGATTGTGGTGATACTGGGGGGCAGACACTAGCAAAAAAGATCCTCCGCTATGGATATTATTAGCCAACCGTAAATCGAGACGTTGCAGACTATGCAAGGAAATGTGACAAGTGTCAAAGATATGCGAAAATCCCGAGAGCTCCACCAACAGAACTCACACGAATGGTTAGTCCCTGGCCATTTGCGATCTGGGGAATCGACATAATCGGCTCTTTGCCTATATCCAAAGGTGGTGCGAAATACACGATAGTTGCAGTTGATTATTTCACAAAATGGGCCGAGGCAGAACCCTTAGCCACAATCACCTCTAAGAAGGTCATTAATTTCGTTGTACGAAACATTATATGCCGCTTTGGCCTCCCTGGAACCATCATTACGGACAATGGAACGCAGTTTGAAAGCAGAGAGTTCAAAGAGTTCTGTTTAAAGTATGACGTTGAGAAGAAGTTCGCCGCCGTTGCGCATCCAAAAGCTAACGGATAAGTCGAGGCCGTAAACAAAATAATCAAGTCCATACTGAAGAAGCGTTTGGAAAAAGCCGGAGGGAAGTGGGTAGATGAACTCCCAACAGCATTATGGGCTTATAGAACTACACACAAGTCCGCGACTGGCCACACTCCATTCGCCTTGGCATACGGCTCGGAAGCCGTTATACCCGTGGAACTTGAAGTTCCATCGCATTGAGTGACATATTATGAACCCAGGACGAATCAAGATCTCCTATTGGAATCACTGGATTGCATCGATGAAAAACGTAAAGAGGCTGAATTAAGGGCGGCAGCACATAGGCACCGAGTCAAGCGATAATACGACGATAGAGTCCGCCCAAGGATTTTTGATGTGGGTGATCTCGTTTTAAAACGAGTTTTCCCGGTACCATCACGTATAAATCCCAACTGGGAAGGTCCATACGTCGTTGAACGGAAGCTTGGAGAGGGAACATTCAAGCTAGCGACCGTTGATGGCGTGACACTACCCCGAGCATGGAACAGTGAACATTTTTGACATTATTACATTTAGCCTGTTTCTTTTTTGTTTTAGGCACAGTTATTTCCTTCATGTTTTTGTTCCGTCATCACTTAGTTTCTTTTTGACCTTGTAATCAGGCAATTTAGTTGTTTTTCATTAATAAAGGCTTGAAGCCGTCTTTCCCATGAATTACTAATGTTACTATATCTCACTGTCGGGTGACGAATTGCTGGAGTTACGTTATTCAGTATGATGTACGAGCTCGTATAACCGACTTCAATCTCCGAGTCCCCTAAGTGCGGACCGGAGTACTCTAAGTCCCTGGAGCGCGGACTAGAGTATAAACGACTTCGATCTCCGAGTCCCCTGAGTGCGGACCGGAGTACTCTAAGTCCCCGGAGCGTGGACTAGAGTATAAACGACTTCAATCTCCGAGTCCCCTAAGTGCGGACCGGAGTACTCTAAGTCCCCGGAGCGTGGACTGGAGTATAAACGACTTCGATCTCCGAGTCCCCTGAGTGCATACCGGAGTACTCTAAGTCCCCGGAGCGCGGACTAGAGTATAAACGACTTCAATCTCCGAGTCCTCTGAGTGCGGACCGGAGTACTCTAAGTCCCCGGAGCGCGGATTAGATTATAAACGACTTCGATCTCCGAGTCCCCTGAGTGCGGACCGGAGTACTCTAAGTCCCCAGAGCGCGGACTAGAGTATAAACGACTTAGATCTCCGAGTCTCCTGAGTGCGGACCAGAGTACTCTAAGTCCCCGGAGCGCGGACTAGAGTATAAACGTCTTCAATCTCCGAGTCCCCTGAGTGTGGACCGGAGTACTCGAAGTCCCCGGAACGCGGATTAGAGTATAAACGACTTCGATCTCCGAGTCCCCTGAGTGCGGACCGGAGTACTCTAAGTCTATAGAGCGCGGACTAGAGTATAAACGACTTCCATCTCCGAGTCCCCTGAGTGTGGACCGGAGTACTCTAAGTCCCCGGAGCGCGGATTAGAATATAAACGACTTCAATCTCCAAGTCCCCTGAGTGCGGACCGGAGTACTCTAAGTCCTCGCAATGCGAACTAGAGTATAGGCAATTCGAATCTCCGAATCCCCTGAATGCGGCTCGAATTGCCCTAAATCCTTGGAGCACGGATCTAGAGAAAATTCTAAGTACACAAGAATGTGGAACAAGAAATATATCACTCCAAAGAATGTTCGAACAATGTAAGAAAGGATTGGGAAATTATGCAACTCATAAGAACTTGAGTTTTGACCACGGTTATTCATAAAGCTAAAGAGGCAAAAGAATCATTCAAGTGACAAAGAAACTAAACTTTATTTAATAGTCCAAAATGGGGTTACACAGCTATTCCTCCAAAACTTGGAGTCAAAAATCTATCTACACAAACTACGGAAACGAAAAAATGAAAGTAGTTACAAGACCTAAACAAAATCTCGTTGAACGAGTATAGCGACTATTTCTTTGGTTTCTTCTTCTTGTCTTCCTTTGTTTTCTCAGATGATTCCTCTCCTTCACGCTTCTTCTTGGATTTTTTGCTTGACAAAGAGGCAAAGTCAGGAGTGGGAGAAGGAACATCCAGTGGTTTGGATTTGCCGGGCAGAATGATTTTCAGAGGTCTATTCCGCGGGTCGGTAAGTTCCAGTATTTGAGGCTCGACTTTGATCTCGACCTTCTTTTTCTCTTCTTCAGCAAGTCGCTCCTTCATGCTCATCTTCGAAGTATGTTCGGAGGCGCCAGTGATCTCGATTTCATCACTCCCTTCAAAGGGAGATGAAGCGTTAAACTTATCATCATCTAGCGCCCCGATCACTTGAGCGTCAGGGCTAGGAGTTACTCCCGCATGAGCAACATCGCTTGTTTTCTATGCCTCCTTTTTAGCGTCATCGCTCCTCGGAGTTGGCTCAGGATCAGAGCAGCCTGCATGAAAACATAAAGAATGAACATTAGGACAAACAACCGCTACCAGAAAGTGACATATCTTTTAACTTCTAGAAGAAGAATTTTATACCGGGTTCTGGCTGGCTATTAGTTGCGCGTGGAGTTTCACCCTCTAAGATAGGGGATAGCACGTGAACGCCAAGCCCGGGATCTTCTGGATCATAGCCGGCATGCTGCTCGAATGGGTCAAGTGTTGGCCGACCAGCCGATTGAGCAGAAGGAGGAGCGGCAGAATGAGGAGCTATAGCCTTAGCCCCAGATGGTCCAGCATCGTCGTTTTTATCTTTTGGTAGGGGAGAGCCTTTGCTATAAAGAGCCAAAGCTGCAGATAAGTCCGCTGGGTCGTTCCCCCTGAGAAATTTTTTCACTAGAGCATCCTCATCGACTTCCTCAGAGCCCGACTCGATTTTTTCGATCTTTATTAAGGTCTCCCAGGCCTCAGCTAGAGACTCAAGATAGCCCTCGCCTAGGAATGTCAAGTCGCGGTGCATGAGAACGCGGGCGTTGAATTCGGCAATCAGCGGGTCAAACATGCACTTGACCTCTTCTCTACCGGCCTATGCAGCTGCTTCGAGGCGAGAGTCAATCTCCTCAGAAGCTTTCTTCTTGCCCTCCTCACGGGCTTCGTCTTTCATTATCTCAACCCTAGCAAGTTCATCATCGAGCTTTGTTTTTAAGATCCGTGTAGCAACGATTTCGTCGCAGTATCGCTGGGACCCTTCTTGAGCGACTGTTTTCTCCTCTTTCTCCTTAGAGAGTAATTCTTTCAACTCTCTGACTTGCAAGGTGAGCGCATCCCTTTCTTTCTAGATCGAATCTTTTTCTAAGGCAAGGGCTCCGCTGCGTTGAACTGCTTCATCAAGTTCCTTTTTATGGGTCGCCTCTAGACATGTGACGGCCTCGGCAGTGTCTTTTGCACTTTGCTCTGCGGCTTCAAGTTTTGACTTATACAAGGCAAGCTCTTCATCTTGATTCTTGATGATGTCCTTGTCAAAGCCAGCTTCCAGCTTCAAACGGTCGATTTCATGTTGTCGCTCAACAGATACCTCCGAGACTTTTTCGACCAAGTGTACAAACGCGTCATGTTGAACATAGACGTCGTTGTTGCAGGCGATGGCACTCTGCTTGATGTGCCCTAGGATGTGATGAATAGCTGGGAGGAATTTCAGGCCGTCAAAACAGATTTTTGGGAATTTTGCCTTATGATCAACCATCTTCTCTACTATCGTTGGGTCAGTCACAGGAGTAGGGGGAGGAGGCTTTGAAAGTTCTGTTCTTTTCCGATGCTCCCGAGTTTGCCTTGTACTCGACGAACATGAATGTTGTTCTCGGGAGACATCGGGTTGAGGCCTCTTCTGCGAGAGTTTTTCTCTATTTGGCTCAGTTTGAGGAGGAGGATCATGAGAATTTGAAGACTGGGAATATGTTTTCTTTCGATAAGACGAATCGCGAGGAAGGTTGTCTTGATCCTCATAATCGTCCTTGTCCCTACGTCTGCCTGAGCCTGAATCCCGTCCGGGATGGTGAAATATAGAAGAACCATGGAGGAGATCGAGTCCTTGGGAGCGTCCCATGTCACCTGCAAAGAATTAAAGAGTTAGGAAAAATCGGGATGATGGAAAAACTTGAAGTGTATGGTGAAGTGTGTGTGTGTCCTAGTGTCCCCCCCGACGGACCGGTTCCTTTATCTTTGCTGATTAGAGTGTTATCTCCCTGAACAGGTGGTTGAACTCCTGTGTTGCCTCTAGCGGGCGAATGAAACTTAAGGGCTTCCGAATCGTCGAACCCATAATTGAGTACATCGTCGGGGATGGTAAGGTTCGACAGACCCTTTAAAGAACTTTCCATATGCTGTGAAGAAGCCTCTTTCTCTGACGGAACGAGCGTAACTTTGGAAGTTCCGCCAACTTTCTCCTTCCATATCTTGTACGTCAATTTCTTTTTTCCCTTCGAAGGGGAAGATGACGTTTCAATATCGTGCACTTCAACCACCGGGTTCCAAGCAGGACCCACATTCTCGTTTTGTGTCTCAGGAGCTTCATCCCCCGTGTGTTCTCCCCCTTCGTGTGCATCGGGGGTATGGCGTGATGACGATCCAACTTGTTTTTTTCCTTTAGCGGGTGCGGATTTGGGAATGGAAACGCCCTCTAGAAGGCTAATCCGGCGACCTCCTGCTAACAAACCGAACCTCGACAATGATTCATTTGAAATGATGGTTCGGATGTCCCGATCCTCGGCAGGAAGAGCTCTAATGGCTTCGACGGCCTCAGAATATCCTCGGCCATCAGGACGCGGGTTAATACCTGAAAAGATGAAACAGGGAGTTAGAGAAAGCGTAGCTCCGATTGAGCAAGAATGTTGACTCAGGGAAGAGACTTACTGCCTTCGACCCATCTCCTCGCAAAACCAGGGGGCAACGCACATAGAACCAATCCTGTTTGTACAGGGCGAATTTGCTGCATGCTCCGGTCAAAATCTGGCATTTGTGGTACGGCTCGAGGAACATAAAGGAGGGGCTATCTTTTCGCTTCATGATCATATAAATATATCTGATGTTGCCAGAAGTTGGAGGCCTAGAGAAGACGGCCATGAAAAGTAAGTAGGTCCCATATATGAACGCGTGACCGTTTGGATGCAGCTGCGACGGGGCGATGTCAATATATTGCAACACGTCCCGAAGAAATAGGTTGAATGGAGGCACGCTGCCCATCCAGCACATGAACTTGTTACAAGCAGTATATCTAACTAGGGGCAGGTGAGGACAATCATGTCTCGACGGGAGCAAAACATCGGCAAAAGGGATTCCATGGATGGAGCATATTCGCCAAAGCGCGACTTCGTTAATCTTCGAAGCCTGTGAGTCGATCGGATTGCCCAAGAGAATCGTTGCCTCCAGGGCATCAGGAGCTAAGTTATGAGCAGGGGAAGTCGACGGATTTGAAGTGTCCTCGACTTCTTGCCTTGATGATGGCCTAGGCCTATCAGATATGATGGCGGAGCTAGATTTTTTAGACATCCCCAATAAATAGTGAATCTGTCTAAGCGCCTGTGAAAACTATACTTGAAAAATGTTCAACGTTAGAATTAACAACATGAATATTCCCCCCACATGGTGTGTAAACTAGTGCAAGCGATCGTGTATAAGCGGTGAGAATTTGAAGGCTACAAAGATATAAAACTGAGCTTCGAATCATCGCCTCCGAAGACCGTCATCGCTGACCGTCTCCAAGAGCCTGCCTTGTGGTGATTACAGTTTCAGATTCAGAAAACATATGTTAATCTAAGTCCAGATTTACGTCTACTAAAGCTAGGGAGTTGATGATCCAGGTCAGTTTCATATGCTAGTATGCCAGGGTCCTCTTCCTTGTTTTGTTATGTGATTAGGCAAGGAAATTGATCGTTCGGCATTTAAGTGTGTTCGGCCTTGACATGGTTCGGCGTTTAAGTGTGTTCGGCCTTGATATTGTTTGGCTGAAATATTGTTCGGCATTCATATGGTTCGGAATTTGAGTTATGTTCGGCCTTGATATGGTTCGGCATTTAAGTAGTGTTCGGCCTTGATATTGTTCGACATTCATATGGTTTGGCATTTAAGTAGTGTTCGGCCTTGATATTTTTCGGCTAAAATATGGTTCGGCATTTAAGTAGTGTTCGGTCTTGATATTGTTCGGCTAAAATATGGTTCGGCATTTAAGTTTGTTCAGCCCGAGTATTGTTCGGCTGAAATATTGTTCGGCATACGTGATCGTTCGGCATCTCCACTAATTCATGCCTTCACCTTAGCCTTCCAATTCCCTGTCCAGCGTATGATAAGATACGCCGAACCAGAGTTATGCCGTTCGACACCCTTACCACCTCCAACACTTCCACTATTCTTTCTTCTCCTCTAGTTTCGGTTCGACACGAAGAAACTATTCACCCAACGATCCTATGTGCGATCACCCCTGGTCATTCCTCCTCGCCTCGCATCGTTCAGCCATAAAGACGACCTAATCAGAGTTTTCCACATGACCCTCTCGGCTGCGCACAAACCTAAGTCTCGTGTTGAAACTATTTCATCAGGGAAGGGATTTAGATAGAAGGGACAATACCTAGTTAGTAGATCGAAACTTAGAAAGGATTGAGTAGGCTTTAAGTCCAATTGACAGGCGAGAATCGCAAATCTTTAGAGAATGACAGCAATAAAAGTGTAAAATAAGATAAGAGGGAGAATGCCTGGTTTTATAGGGAGGAAGAAGAAGCCGAAAAGGCTATATCCGGTAGAACCGGTCAAAGCCGTAGCGTTCGGCTTCAAAACATAAAGTCGCTCGGCACATTAGGAATGTTTGGCTTCAAACTTATCGTTCGGAATTTATACCACGTTAGGCGCACACCTCGACCACTGATATCCTCAAAAAGGCATCTCCATTAGGATTTAGTCAAGGATTTAAAACTAAACGTGGAGGATACGTAATTCAAAGCGCATCACGTTCAGTCACATAATACACTTTGGGGGGCAAGTGTTTCCTGGAGATTTGACCAGGCAACTAAGTACTCGGCATCCAGGAGTACTCGGCATCCAGAAGTACTCGGCATCCAGAAGTACTCGGCATCCAGGAGTACTCGGCATTCACGAAGTGCTCGGCATTACAGAAGCGGTCGGCATCCAGGAGCGCTCGGCATCCAGGAGTACTCGACATCCACGAAGTGCTCGGCATTCCAGAAGGGCTCGGCATTCCAGAAGCGGTCGACATCCAAGAGCGCTCGACATCAGGAGACGTTCGGCGTAGTATAACGTTCGGCGTGTACAAAGGTTCGGCATGGCTGAATTGTTTAGCATAAGCGATTGTTCGGCCAAATACTTCGTTCGGCCAGAGGCATCGATCGGCTAAAGGCAACGTTTAGCCGAAGCCATCGCTCGACCAGAGACATCGATCGGTTAAGGGCTTCGTTCGGCCAATGGTAGCGTTCGGCCAGATGTTTCGTTCGGCCAGAGGCACGTCCGGCTTCGATTGCTATTCGATCTACTCTTCCCACACAACAAGCGCCTTGTTCGGCATGAAGGGAGTGGTTCGACATCCGACCGTTCGGCCTGTTTGGTTCGGCATACAGTGACCACTCAATTTGGGCCAAGGTGTTCGGCTGCCAGGCCCGCCTGGGAAGTCCAACCCATCTTTGTCTATAAATAGAGGGGCAGAGGCACAATGAAAAGGTATCTTTTTTGGAGAACACTGGGGAGACTCTGCCGCTTTCAAGACTCATCTTCTTTACTTAGCAATTGTAATCAAGTGTTTGGTCTACGGATTGTATCTGTAATCAATCATCAAGTAAAGCAATAAAGTTTAACCTCAAAGTGGACGTAGGAAATTACGCTGAACCACTATAAATCCGGTGTTCTTACTTTCTGTATTTAAATTAACATATTCTTCCCTGTTTAATTGAACTTCATCGCTTACATCTCTACACAATCTTTCTCAATGAGGTTAGCGACCAATTTTGGTGCTAACAGAGTAGGTTTCGTGTAATTTCCATAAATTATCCAATTCCAAAATATGTATAAAAGCGTGTCATTTGAAATAACAAGGGAAATACCAACATGAGAAAAGAGATGTGTAAGATATGGATATTCTTTTTCGTAGTTTGCACTATCTATTTCAATAAAAGAAAAGAAATAATTCTTTGTAATTTCAAACGAAGCAAAGATCTCACTTTTGGTTAATACATGGAAAATTATAACTGTAATCCTTTTTGGAAGGATAGATCTGATAAATTAAAATGTGAAAAGGAATGTTCTAGTTTAGAAATCAGTACTTAGAAATAAGAGATATATCTGTATGTGTGTACGCGCGGGTGCGCGCGCGCGAGCGCGTGCGCGCACACACACACATGTATAACTGTGCTTAACGTACCAAAATAAAAATATATAAATATCATAATTTATAATGGTATTTGTATTAGTTATTAATAGCGTAGTAATTATATGACTAAGATTTATGGGCATTCATTACAAATTTAATGGGCAATAAATTTGTAATTAACAGAGAATTAAAATGAGTTAAATGGGGGATTGATTAAGGAATTTAATATTGTATTTATGGAGGAATTGAATAGATATAATAGGTGGATTTTGAAACTGGTAAATAGATTATAGGGTTAATCGAGGATTGATTTAAGATTGTCCAATTTTAACATTAATGACCAATTATTATGGGTGATAAACATTTATTAGAAACTAAAAAGGAGTATAAGGAAGGTGAATGATGGTGGAATAACATTTTAGGAATCTCCATCTTAATTTAATAAGGATTATTAGGACCTCAACATCGTTAATACCAGTTGATGATAGATAACAACTTCCAACAAAATTTTCTTTGAGAGTTTTTGGGATTGTTATCGCCAGTTGTCCCCTTTAGGTTATTGGAAAAGCATAAGATATGGTACAAGATATGTTCCTGTTTTATCATTAGGATGATTAAATGGATGATATTAGTCCACTAGATAAATATATACATATTGAGAAACAACTTAAATAAGAAAATTTCATAGGGACACTTAACTACCGATAGACTGTAGGTAAGACTGGAAGTTAATGAGGAAATTCGGTTAGTGTCCAAGAATAAAGAATGCATCAATCTACTTCAGAATTTTAGGGAAAAAAATAAATTTTAGCTTTTGGAGTGTCACCATTCAAGGATGACCATTCACCTCAAAGGAGATAAGACGTATAGGGATATGAAGAGAATTTTCTATTGGCCAGTGATGAAGAAGAGAGTAGCTGAATCTATTTCCAAATGTTAGACGTGCCAAAGGGTTAAGGCTGGGCAAGGGAAGCCCAGAGCATTGCTAGTACCATTGGAAATTCTGACTTGGAAATAGAAGCATATATCAATGGACTTTATAGATGGGTTGCCTAGGAGTCAAAAGGACAATAAAGCTAGGTTCACTAAAAAGCGCTCATTTTATTCCTAATAGGACCGCATCATCTCTAGAATAGATTTATATCAATTAGGTGGTCCGACTTCATGGAATTCCGGTTAGCATCGTTAGTGATAGGAACCCCTTACTTACAAGTGAATTTTGGAGGAGCTTGTAGGAATCTTTAGGACTTCGCTGAAAAATAGCACTGCTTACCGTCTATAGACCAATGGTCAAACTGAAAGGGTGAATAGGATCTTGGAATGCTTGTTGAGAGCTGGAATCATGGAATTTGGAAGACACTTGGAGCAACACTTACCTTTAATCGAATTCGTTTATAATAATAGTCACCAAGTGACGATTAGTATGGCACCTTGTGAATCATTTTATGGGATCCCATGCAATTGCCAAATTATTGGTAGGGAACCACCGATAAAATCCTAGTCGGACCAGATTTAATTCACAAGACTTTGAAAAAGGTAGAATTGATTAGATAGCAAATGAAGGCCACACAGGATCACTAAAAATCCTATGCGGACAAGTTAATAAAATAGTTAGAGTTTGAAATAGGGGACATGGTGTTTATCAAAGTTTCTTCTCTTAGAAAGGTGGTAAGATATGAAAAGTCAAAAAAGTTGGCACTAATGATTTGTTGGGCCTTTCCCAATTTTAGAAAGAATAGGAAGACTTGCTTATCTATGGAGCTACCGGATAAACTGGTAGGATTCCATGAAGTTTTTCCCATTTCGCACTTCAGGAAATGCCTGCATAGCACAACCACTATGATAGAGCTTTATCAATTGGGAGACATTGAGATGAAGCTGGTAGCAGCTCGTGCCACCACAAGCATTGTAAAGCACGAAACTAGGAAGCTCCACAGCAATGTAATTAGGCTGGTTGAGTACAATGGAAGGAAAATCCAACGGAAAGCATGAGGGCTTCTCATCCTAGGATTTTCTTTGGCAAACATTTCTCTCCAAAATTATATTTTGGTTCCATCATGGTTGCTGGATTGGATGGTAGGATATAGTTGCCACACCTTTCACTGTCACTTTTGCACTCATATAGAAAACTTTTTGCATGTTTAACATGTTGCATACATGCCTATATGTCACGACACTTGCATTCATGCTAGGATTGATCTCACCTATAGCATGTCTGCATACATAATCACATTGCGCATTTGGTTAAGTAGATGGTTATGTGGATAACATGGTTGTATAACATGGATGCTTAGTGCATGTTAAGCTGTCCATCCCTTAGGGATTTCGAGGACGAAATCCTTTTGAGGGGAAAAAATGTAACACCTCGTAAAAATTAATATGAAATTAACTAATAAAAAAAGAATTAATTAATAAATTAATAATAAGACTAAATATGGAAATTTTGTAAAAGTTAGAATTTAACAACGGAAGTTATGTTGTTGCATTTCTGGCGATTTTCTGATCATTTTCATACAAAATATTTTGAAAATGGAGCTCAAACGAATAGGTTATGGACGTTTGAAGTTTTTGGATTCCAAAGAATTTAAATAGAAGCTTATTATTTAATTTCTAATTCTATCCTTTTCCAATCCCTAAATTTCTTAATCTAACCTATAAACAAATCCCTTGTTGTATATTTCTAAAAGGGGAGATCTAAAAGAGATTATAAAAGGCATTACAAATCCAAAAAAGGAAGAGCTAAGAACCTGTTGTGAGTGGAAATATTTGTCTTTATTATTTAGTAATTGTATAATATAATATGGATTTAATACATGCCTTGGGGAATTTCAGTTTATGAAAAAATCATATTAAAACCTCCAAAGTTCCCCCAAAACAAAATGTCAATTCTTATGTCAGAATCTCAAATATTTTATATTAAAATAATGAATTTGTGTAAATGTTGGAATTTTAACGTCTTACATTCTTTTTAAATTCTTATCTTTTTCTTTAGATCTGACTAAGGGTTTTGAAAAGAATAGATTAAGAAATGGTGTGTAAGACACAAATTCTTTTATTCGTAATTTGCACTACCTATTTCCACAATTTAAATAGAAATTCCTATTTTATAATTTCATGCAAAAAGAAGTTGAAAAGAGCGCAAAAATATTTGAATTGCAAGTTTCTATTATTAATTGATTTTGCTATTTTAGTATAAAATAAATCGAGTATGGATTCTATTTTATACAAGTTTGTTGATCGAATTGTGGATATTAGATTAATGATATATTTGTTGATATGGAATCGGACTTGTATTATGAATATTTGACATTTAAACGTTAGCTTAGGGCACAATCTTCGCATGCATAGAAATGTATTAGGCGTGTATTTAGATATACATATACATATACATATACATATGCATATGCATATGCATATACATATATATATATATATATTAACGTAAATAACCTATAATTATAATGTATTAATTGCATAGTTAATAGGTTATTAATTATTATTAAATCCTCCATAGGAAAGTAATTAATTGCAGATGCAAAATAAGAAGTTTCTTATAAGGCCTTAATAATGTATGCGATGAGATGTTTGATAGTATGTTAAGAAAGTGTAAATTATGACTAAGTTGTAGGGATGCGAGGTCAGTCAAAAGCACATGAAAGTCTATCCAGCTAATCTGGCTACTAGTAGCGTGACTTTGGGGCTGATGTGAGACATCATCAATAATAAGTAACCATGGAAGATGCGAGGTTAGGCCCAAATTCAATAGAGTAAATCTACCCAATTAACCATGGAAGATGCGAGACATCATCAATAATAAGTAACCATGAAAGATGAGAGGTTAGCTACCTCTAGCGATGTTGATCCCTCGTATTACTATTGTGATTTTGACTCGATGGGTGCACCTTTTTATTTGGATTGATTATCGCGGTCAGCCACGAATGGGTTACGACCAGCCAGAAAGGGTAAACTGGTAGAATCCTACCTTAGGCATTGCCTCACGTGCCTTGTCATACTTATCCTTATAAGAGCCCATTACGACTTTGGTTTAGTATTGTACCTATAGGAGACTCACTGGCTACTGACGTTACTGGTTGTGTTACAGGACCTGCATAGACTACATGCTATAAAAATGTGTTAAGGTGGATCAATGTAAAGCCTTAACACTATTTTGATATTTATTTTACTGATAGACATTACCTACTGTAGCATATACTATTATATATAAATAGTTTAACGGATCCTTAAGAGATGAAAAATCTCGTAACATCTCTTAAGTTATTGCACTCACGTTATACACTGGATAGGAGATGTAAAATCCCGTAAACATCTTTGACACCACGACACTCATATTATTTACGATATCGATTTGACTTATATAGGAGTATTTTAGTCTTGACTCGAGTGTTTTGTCTTTTCATTACGCTCGAGTCAGCCCTGAATTTTTCAGTGCATTGAAGATCATTTCCTAGAGGACGAAGACAAATTTTAGTATATTATTACTATTATTATTCTCTGCATCATGCTACTCTGCCGCATTATTTATTTGTCCCTAATGTATATATATATAACTCTGATAAATGTTGTATAGATTATAATCAAGTGTATAGTAAACAGCTTTATGAACTGCTTATTTGACTATTATATTTTGTCATTCCGCTGTAAGATTCTGTGTTTCTTTTCTTCTTCTTTCCTTATTTTTTTTAATTATCCCCATTAATTATCTATATTTCGGATTGTTTAAGTTGGACATGTGTGTCTACTTTGGCACTCGGAGGGTGCAGCAAGATATGGGGTTCTTACTTCTGGGTTCGATTTAAACCTTCCAAAATATGGGTCGTCACAGTTGGTATCAGAGTGAGGTTTAGCGATTACCTTGGCTTTGTGGGGTTTGATTCATTAGGGATAGGGTAGTAATACACTAGAATGAGTCTTTTTGAACGTATATATATGAGAGAGCGTACTTGTTAGTGTTATAAAATGTTTTATATTGTGTATGCTTATCCGTTGAGTTGTTTATGAATTCTGGTCGGTGCGTGGGACGCTATGTTATCGATAGGGATTTCTAAACACTTAAACGAGGCAAGTCGACATAATATTGTTTTAAAATTGGGTAAATGAAATAATTTTACCTAAAATATATTATATATATAAAAAACGTTAATTATTAATGAATGTTAGTTGTTTGGCGATGATAATATTTAGTTATAATCGATTATTGGTTGAATTAAAAATAAAACGAAAACTTAATGAATTTTATTTTATGAAACATTTGATAATTAAATTGATATGAAATCTAATTAAAATAAAAATTATTTGGAATAACAAGTTGTAAATTAACGGAATATTTTCATAATAACGTAATGTAATTATATAAGTATATTTATAATATAGCTTATAAATAGAAAGGATTTAAAAATCTCAAAATATTAAAATTTAAATCCTTTTTTTCAAAGCCTTCAAAATTAATAATAATGATATTTGAAAGTGTTTTGACTAGAGATATACTTTGAAAGGATTTTTGGAAGAAACAAAGCATTGAACTTGCTTTAGTCGTTGGGAAATAGTTCTAGAGATGACTACAGCATCATCAGTACTCATTTTCGAGTTTCTAAGTGAGAATTGCTACCAAAAGAAATTTATTTTCGATTAAAACAAGTTTTGATTGTGAAAAAATATTCCAAGTATGATTTGATTAATATATGAAATAATTTTGAACTTATAAATTGAAATTATTATATACAAGAAATAAGTTTATAACTTATAAATTTGAACAGGAAGGTAAATCTAAATTTTAAAATAGTTGCACATTTTAGTTTAGCAAACAAAAAGGAAAATTTTAATTTGATATATGAGATAAGAGAATAAATTTAAGAATGTTAATAAATTGAGTTAGGGAAATAAAGTAAATAAATATATAGTTTAACTCATGAAAGCTTAAATAAAAATGAAATGTATTTGAAATGAATTAGATAAATTAATAAAATGAAATGAATACGTGAAATGGGTAAATGAAAAGAATGGATGAAATGAGTTAAATAAAGTCGAATTTAAATTGGAATAAAGATGAACTTAAGTTGTGAGATGAATTGAATGTAAGTAAGAATAAATGGAAGTAACTGAACTAAAGTAAAAATGATATTAATTGTGATTTAAATTAATAATGAACTTGAGTTATAAAATGAATTTTTTTAATTATTAATGAAAAAAAAATTAATTGAATAAACCGATGAAGTAATCCAGTAAATTGAATATTGTTTGAAATGTTGTTGATGAATTAAAAATAAATTTAAGTTATGAAGTAATAATAAAAATGAGCTGTATAACATCAATTGCTTATATTAAACTTTAGTAAAATTTTGGAAAGGTTGCTTGAGTAAATTGTATTGAATTAAATATGCTAAGCCAATGAATATGAATAAATGAATACAAATGAATGGGATGAAAATTCAATGGATGATAAATAAAATGAATGTCATTAAAATAAATCTTAATCAATTGAAAGTAAATTGATTGAATGTAAATACGTTGAATTGTAATCAATTAAATGTAATGTAAAGAATATTGGTTGGTTGAATAAAAATAGATTGAAACCAAATTATTTGAATGTAAATCAATTAAAAGCGAATGAATTGAATATAAATCCATTGTATGATTAACGAAATGAATATTAATTGGTGAATGTTATTCAATTAAGAAGTAAATAAAGTGAATGCAAATAAATTGGATGTGAATGTAAATTAATTAAAACTGAGTCAATTAAAATGTTAACGAAATGAATGTTAATGGAAGTGTATGAATGGAAATGTTGACATTGAATAATAGTGTAGTTATGAATAAAACTTGCATGAATATGGTTGTTTGGATGTTTCTTTTTTGGCATAGCTATGTTTGCTTATATAGTTGTTGTATAGTTATGTTATATATTGATTTCTCTATCCATATACATATTCTCATCTATTATTGAGTGTTTAGTAGGTACAGAAGGGCGTATGCTAGCTTTTGGAGCTCGCTTGCGTGTATTTTGCTTTTGCTTGCTTACTACGAGCGAACTTGCTCATATTATTTATAATAAGGTACGTATCTCGGATTACATACCGTGATTTTATATTTTTTTTCCTTCGGGATGCCTCATCATTGAGATGGAATGTATATTTGATATATATTGGGTATATTTGTGTTACATATTATATTGTAAAATTTTTCCGATCGAGCCACGTAAAGGAGACTCTGCCGAAATTTTCCGTAAATCTGGGAGTTAGAAATTTTTTGAAGTTTTAAAATTTTATATAACTTGTTTTGATAACTAACTTGTAAATTCTGTAAGCCGATCGGAGTGGCGTAGTAGAAACGTAGTAATGGTTTTATAAATAAGATTTTAAAGTTCTTTAAGTTGATTATTTTGAATAAAACATATTGTATGTTAAAAAAAAAATTACTTAACGCCTTTTCGTGGACGAAAAGTTATGAGTGAGGGAGAATGTAACGACCCGTATTTTTAACTATTTTAAATTATTAAATTTAATGTGATTATTAGATGAAAAATGGTTAGAAATGAAATAATGGTTGAAAACCCAAATTCAATTGAAATTTATGATTATTTATGTGATTTATTTGATAATTAAATTGTTTAAATTTAATATTGCAATTTTGTAAATAATTGAATTCTGGATTTAATGTGAAAGAAAATGGTATCGGAAATTGATTTAAATTTTATTTAAATATGAATGAAGATGGTTAACATTTAAAATTGGATTTAAAAGTGAATAATTAAAAAATTGAAAATTTTATATTATAATTGACGAGTAAAAATAGCCATTTTGGCACTATCTCGGATTTCGACGAAGACAGTTTCATCGGATCCGTAATAGTGAGTTATTGTTGGATTTCATGTTTCGTAGCGATCGGACTTGTCGTTTGCCATGCGAGCTTGAAATGCGTAGAAATCAATTTAAGGAATTCGATTAAAATTAATCGATTATGAAAAGCAACTTCCGCATACGATCGAATTTTGTCTCGGAACTAGTTCCATTGTGTTCGAAATGGGGGTAAAACATTATGAACGGCAGGCGACACGCTTCGTTGGAGTTAGGGTTGTTTTCGACCTAACTATATAAATACGGCACACATAACGAGAAAATTTATTATTAAATTATTTCTGAAACCCTAGTGTATATAGCCACCGTTCCAACAGCCGATACTTCTCCTCCCTCTCCCTGCTTTTTCTGTCAATCCACTCAATGAACTTCGTTGGTTCCAAAACGAAAGAGGTCGGTCTCGTTCTCCTCTCCGCATCCATATGGCGAGGATAGGGATTAGCGTGGCGTGTTAATGGCAATTCGAAGGAGAAGCGGCGGCGGGTTTAGGGCTCGATCTCTAGCTACGAGGCACCGGAGTTCCTGGCATTTGGGATAGAGATGGAGCTCAGCTAAGGCTACAGGCTGGTGGTCGTCGATCGTCGTCCGGTCGACATTTGGAGCGTGCGTTGTGAAGCCTGGTCACGTGCGATGGGTTTACATGGGATCGAGATGCGTAAGGGATGAGGAATGGTGATTAATAATATAATTAGGTAATTATATTGCTAATTATGTTTTAAATTATATCGTTATATTAATTTAAATCGTAACTCTTGCATACGAGGTCCGATTCGGGCGAAACAGGTGGCGCTAGAATCGTATCGATGAAGGCTACGTTATGGAGTTGATTTGAAATTTATTTATAGCTGGAAATATTTTTAGTTTCAAATGATAGATGAGTGTTCTATACATTCACAATTGACTAAATGAATTTTTATGTTAGTTAAATTAATGTCGTGAAGTAGTTTAATTGCATTGACTGATGTTTGGTAAATTAATTGACATTAGATTGATATAAGAATTGAATTGATAAGGACTAGATTTAAATTAACAATTGAATTCAAAAATAGAATTTATTTGCTAGTAAAATACCCGATATTGATAACGATGTAATTGTTGTGAATTATTTGTTGATTTGGATGTTGATTGAAATTGAATGCTATTTGTTGATATATTGGATGGTTGGATGTTTATTTATTTTATATATATCCCCTTATCACCCTGAATATCATTTGGCAGTATATAATTGTTATTTGAATTATTTCGAATAAATTAAGAAATAGGTTGAAATGATATATACCTATGACATCATTCTGGGTTGAAATGGTATATATCCATCCCTGAATTAAAATTGAAATAATTGATTCGCTTGGCCATTGGATAGGAAATTATATACGGACACCGGATTTGTTAAATTAAATGATTTTAAAATTTTTGATTTAAAATTATTTAAATGATTTGATTTTAAGAAGTAAAAATCGAATTTATGGAAATCGAATTATTTTCGAACTTGAGCTCGGAATGCTGAAATTTAAATTTGATAACAGGAATAGTTTAAATAATCGAAGTTGAGATTTTGAAGTTATAATCGAAATATGGTTTGAATTTCATAAATTGATTTGTTTTAAAAGATTTGACTTTTATTCGAACTCTGAATATTGCTAAGTAAAAGTAATATAAAATGATATCTCAAAATTGAGCTCGAAATTGAATTATATTTGAAGATTTGGATTTTAAATTGAATATTGAAAGTTAATTTGATTTAAGTGTTTTGAATCGATATTTTAAAAATCGAACGCGAAATTGATATAAATCGAAAGGGTTTATATTTGAGAATTAAGGTGAAATTAAATCATTGAATCAGACAGTTGAAATTGAAATTAATTTAGAATCGAAATTGAAATTAATTTGGAGTTGAAATTGAAATTAATTTGGAATTGAAATTAAATTGGGATTGAACTGAAATTTATTCAAGTTGGAATTGAAATTGAAATCCATTGGAATTGAAAGCGAAGTTGAATTAATTTGAAATCGAAATTGAATTTATTTGAATTGAAATTGGAATTAAAGTAAAATTCGACTTGAAATCGGAATTGGATCAATTATATCGAAATGGAAATTGAATTTGATTTGGATTGGAAAATTTGGAATTGAATCAGTTTGACTTTGAAAATATTTTCAAATAAATTATTTTAGTATAAACTATTTAAAATCTATCTTTTTTTAATATTCAAATTATTTTGATTTTTCAAACTATTTACTATATAAACCATTTCAATACTCTAACTATTTTCTATTAAACTATTTTAACTATTTAAGCTATTTTTAAACTATTCAAACTATTTTCTAAAAATACAAACTAGTCAAAAGGTGGAATGTTTATATTTAAATCTTGGATTTAAATGAAAAGTGGGTTAAAATGAAGTTATAACCTAAATTGAAGTTCAAAACAATTTTGGAAGCGAAATCGAGATATTGGAATGAAATGATATATTTTGAGTAAATATGATGATTTCAAAATGGATTTGAATTTTGAAGCAAATATTATATTTCGAAATGAAATTGATTTCGAAGCGAATATTATATTTTGATATCAAGTACGAATTGTTTTCGAAATATATAAGTGCCAACCGGTGTGTAAAATTACGTTTGGTTGTTAAAGAGACCGGGGCCTCTTATTTGCCTACTCTCTGTTAATATTGGAACCACTTTGACAACCGTGTACACGGTGGATGATTTCCATAATGTAATGGTTGAATTGGTGAACGTTTACTGGAATGAAGTAAGAGAACGATGATGGATAGCATTGACACTTGTGTCATAACTAAAATGACTAAAACATGAGCCTATGTCTGGCCATTGAGGTTAGCTACCTCTAGCGACGCTGATCCCTCATATTACTATTGTGATTTTGACTCGATGGGTGCACCTTTTTGTTTGGATTGATTGTCACGGTCGACCACGGAGGGGTTACGACCAACCAGAAAGGGTAAACTGGTAGAATCCTACTTGGGCATTGCCTCACATGCCTTGTCATATTTATTCTTAAATGAGCCCATTATGACTTTGGTTTAGTATTTTACCTATAGGGGACTCACTGGCTACCGACATTACTGGTTGTGTTACAGGACCTACATAGACTACATGCTATAAAAATGTGTTAAGCTGGATCAATGTAAAGCCTTAACGCTATTTTGATATTTTTTTACTGATAGACATTACCTACTATAGTGTATACTATTATATATAAATAGTTTAACGGATCCTTAGGAGATGGAAAATCCTGTAACATCTCTTAAGTTATTGCACACACGTTATACACTGGATAGGAGATGTAAAATTCCGTAAACATCTCTGACACCATGGCACTCATATTATTTGTGATATCGATTTGACTTATATAAGAGTATTTTTGTCCTGACTCGAGTGTTTTGTCTTTTCATTACGCTCGGGTCAGCCTTGAGTTTTTCAGTGCATTGAAGATCATTTCCTGGAGGACGAAGACGAAGTTTTGGTATATTATTACTATTCTCTGCATCATGCTACTCTGCCGCATTATTTATCTATCTCTGATGTGTATACATAACTCTGATAAATGTTATATAGATTATAATCAAATGTATTATAAACAACTTATGAACTGTTTATTTGACTATTATATTTTTTCATTCCGCTGTGAGATTCTGTGTTTGTTTTCTTCTTCTTTCCTTATTTTTCTTAATTATATCCATTGATTATCTACATTTCGGATTGTTTAATTTGGACATGTGTGGATTATTATCGATTTAAACCTTCTGAAATGTGGGTCGTCACAATCTATAAGCAATTACAATGTTTTAGATTGCCACTTATTCTTATTTGGTTTTTCTATGTAATTGGAAAAGAAAATTATCATAATTTCTATGTTGTTTGGATATTCAAGTTCTTATTTTATTTTATTATATAAGTATAAAAATATAGTTGATCATATAAAAGTAGTTCTTATTTTATTGTACTTTAAATTTAATTGTGAGGGAACCTGATGGAGTTAAAAGTATAGTCTTGAAATTTGGTTTTCAAATGTTGCAGGTTCCTGATGGAGTTAAAAGTAAGAATGGAGTTCCTTTAAATATAAGGAATATCTACATTGTAAAAACAAGTACACCAAATGTAATCAAATCATATTATCAGCTGTTCAAAAGCAATTTCTCAAGTTTTCTTAACCTAAGGTACAACGAACTAGTACATAGAGGAAATATGATTTTAATATTTTTGGGAAGAAAAAGCATAGATGCTCGGAATGGAGAATTCAGTTGCTGATTTAGTTTGTTAGCAGATGCACTCAACTCTATGGTCCAACAGGTATGATCAGTTGGTTATGTGTATTTTGTGCAATTGATGATTATATGTATGTAAAGTTCATAAGATTCGTATCCTTAGTAGTTTATGAATGGTGAAACCGTTTAAAGAATAGAGAACAGATATATATATATGTATCATAGAAACATGCATATTTTTTGAGTATTTCTTACATGGAATTCCCAACAACTAGGTAATTAGTGCTTAAATACTTATATCTTATATGGTTAAATATTTTTTTTTTCAAATAAGTTAGATTCTTAAAATATAAGAAAATATCATGTAGCCCATATTGGAAGCAAAAGCAACAACAGTTTGGTTGGACAGAAACTATCAACAGATGCGTCTTCCATCAGAGGTCAAAGCAAAGTATATGCAGTATTACTCAACTTCGAACTATGCTGATATCCTTATTTATCGTTGAGTATGTTCTTCATTAATTGGTTTTGTAAATGTGCGACAATATGTATAAGCTTGGTTTTGTAAATATGTGACAATATGTATAAGAAGAATTAAATGTGGAACTTTATAAATGATATGTATGTATAATTTATTTTGGCTTTTTAGCAATTCTACATATGATCTGTATACATGTTCCATTAATGGTCTAATTTTTTTCTTAATTTTGCATCTTTTTTAAACAACGAGCAAAAATAGTTGTAATATACATCTATTACAACGGTTAATGCCTGCTGTGGCTAGGGAATATTGCAACGGTCCATGACCATTGTAAAAGGCTCTTTTGCAACTGCTCTAGACCATTGTAAAAATGTTTACTGCAATGGTTTTAAACCGTTGTAAAATCTATTGAGTCTATTACAACAACGCATAATAAGACCGCGCTTGTCAGTTGCGAAACCCCTATTACAACGGGTATTGCCCATTGTAAAAAGGGTATTTTGTTGTAGTGGAACTTTGCTTTAGTTTTACAAAATACTGACTTTATGGTTGTAAAAGTAAGCAAGCTTTTCAAAGGAGAAGGTTTCAAAAGAAAACTTAGAAAAAATTTCAAGTTATGGTATCCAAAGCGTAGCCGCTGTGGATGTAGTTTTCGAAAAAAGTTCAACTTCTTACAAAATTAAGTTTTTATACTTAAAAGTATTTTAGAAATGTTTTATAAACTTAATAATGACGATTAAGATAAGTTAATTAAGGATTAATTATTAATTATTAATTAATTAAGTTTGGTAATTGATAGTTAATTAAGTATTAAATAATGATTATTAATTATAATTAAGTGAAGATTAATTACTAATTAATTGTCTTTTAAAAGTATGATTTATTTAAATTAATTATTGATTGAGAAAGATTAATTTTTAATCAATTATGAATTAAGTATATGATTTATTTTAATTATTAATTAAGTATAGGGTTAATAATTAATTAATTAATTATTAAGTAAGGGTTTAATCATTTTAATTATAAATTAATTAAGAGTTTTAATTAATAACTAAATTATTTATTAAAGGTTAATTATTTCTTAATTTATAATTAAGTTAAAGTTTAAATTAAGATTCAATTATGGTTTAATAAAGGGTTAACTTGTAATTAATTATTTTAAAAGAGGTTTAAGTTTTAGTTCCATTGTTTTCCAAAGATCAATTTGTTTAAAATCAACTTCCTTTCCAAAGAATAATTTTGAGCACAAGGGATTCGATAGTCGATACGATTAAGCAACCATACAAATGTGAATAGGCTATACTAAAATTTGACATCTGTTTAGTAGAAAAAAAAATTCTCGTTCTGCTATAACTTAATTGTTTTTATTTTGTGAACATCTGTTAGCAGAATAAATCTCCATTCTGTTATAATTGAACTTGATAGATTATTTGGACATCTATTTAGCAGGACAAATCATCATCCTGATATTATGTTATTTGGACATGTATCTGCCAGTTGGTTTATATTGACATGTAATTCACTGATTTGGTTATGGATTTTACCAACATATATGTTGGCTTATGTAAATAATTATTATGTGACTTGAAAGCAAAATTTAAATAAATGGTAACTCAATTTAGTACCATTGTATTTGCTTAGTCTCTTTCCAAATTTATAAAAGTTATGGTTTTTACTTCAATTCTATATCGATTGAGGTTAAGTGTTTGTAAATGATTTAATAAGTTATCAAATTAATTTAATAAAGTCATTTCTAAATAATAATTTGTTTATAAAAGGGATTTTACTTTTTGTAAAAGATTTTTATAAAGGATTTTTATGAAGGAATTACAAATGAAGATTTTTAAAAGAATTCTATAAATAGAAAGGGGTTTTATAAATCATTTTAGAGATTTGTAAAAGAGGTTTATAAACTTATTTTGGAGATTGTAAAAGTGTTTTTATAAATTGATTTTTGAGATTTGTAAAAGGTATTTGAGATATGGAATGGGCTTTTAATAAGGAATTTTTATAAAGGATTAGTAGGTTGGTTTTGTAGTAAATAATGATTTTAAATGGAATTTGTTTGGCTCATTTAATATGGAATTTGAAAAAGAGAAAACCTTCCTTAAGTTTTTTTAATAAACTTATACAATTGTGATAAGTATATGGATATATTTTTTAAGTATCAAAAGTATAATGTTTTGGTAATATACTTATACCGTTAGTATAAGTATATAAACATTTTCCAAATATTTGAAAGAGTATAAGAGGTTTGTGAAAATATCCTTTGTAGAGGTATTTTGAATCAAGTTTTCACAAAGTGGTTTTAATAAATAAAGATCAATTAAATAAAGCTTTGTGGATCCCATATGGAATTAAATCAATGATTGATTGATTGTTATTTGATAGTTAAACAACCGACTATCAAATCTTGACCAAAAATATAACTCTGGAAATATCTAGGAGAAACACGTGAGCTATATAGCACAGTCATCTTCGATGATGTTGTACTGTGCGTATGAATCTATTTTTGTTCTTCTAGGACAAATGATAAGAGATCCATCCACTTAAACAATTAAGGGTGATCCTCGCTCCTATATATTGTTTGATTATTTCCAAAAGAACCACAGTTGAGTTTACCAGATACTATCGTATGTTGTTTCGAAGAGATCGGGATCAGATAAGTATAAATTATTCGAAAACCACTTCGATCCAACTCAAGCATTTTGAAGTGAAGACATCTTGAGGAATATGGAATCGAAGATGGAGCTTTTGAAGTGCAAGGGCTACTTGCTACTAATCTCGAGGGTAGTTCCAAAAAAAATGTAGTAGAAGTAGTGCCTTCAGTTTGTTCAGATCAGAACAACTTGTATAGATGAATGATGACATTATATCTCCCGGAAGGAAGTAATACCATTCCAAGTGTAGGGTACTAAGAAAGTTAAAACGTAGCCTCAAGCCTCATCAACGAAGAATGACTAAAACAGGGGAGATGCAACAAGGTTAAATTGGTTGCACCCATTAAGCTATGGTCGTTCCTTATCTAGAGCAGTTACTATCTACTCATGCATGCTTCGGGGCCCAGTGGGGTTGTTGATCACAACCCAGGGGTGATCTTATTCGGAACTATCTAGTAAGGGGTAGGCCGATTCTGTATAGTAGAGGTACAAGAAGTTCTTATAAAACCTTAGGAGCATTTTATCTAGAGGTGTAGTACCATTCAGAAGGTAGTTCCTTACCATGTCATTGTATGGAATTCATTTTCCAATAAGTGCCTTCGAACTTAGTTGTATATCTATTATGCTGGAATTTAATTAATGTAATAATTTTGGCTATGATTAATATGTATTTGTATCCTAGACATTAATATAATATCAATGGATTTTCTATCGAAAATGTTTTGGTTATCGTAAGGTAAAAATCCGTCCGTGTTTATGTGCAGCGTGTCTTACGAGATACCTTTGATTTTAAAGGATTTTATAAGTTAAAATAAAGAAATTCCTAGTGATTGCAGTTTTTCATGCTAGTTTTACCAGACTGATCTGGGCGTTGTTTTCTTATAATGCTCAAGTGGGATCGAGCATATTTTTAGATTAGTTTTGGATGCTTTAGAGCTCGTGAGATGAGATGGATATCCAAGATGTATCTCTCGTATATTTCATTTCATTTCCACTGCATTGGTTATTGTATTCTTCAAAAATTGTAAGGACAGGTTGATATAACTATCCAGGGATGACGATAGGTTAGTGTTATGCTCTGGTTTATGTATGTATATTAAAGTCCTTTTCTTTTTGTAAAGACTGGTTTACATATTATATACTACTCATCACGTTTTTGTGAGATTCTGTTCTCTCCTTTCTTTCTTTCACCCTTTATAATCTATCTTTCCGACACTTGAATGTTTAGTACATGAATAACGGGAATGTATTAGTGTCAACTTTTGACAATCGAAAAGGCAGGTTATTACACGAACATCTTTGATGCTTTTGTGAAAACCATCTTCAAGCATAAAATGATCAAATCTCTTGTAACATTATGTAAGTGATTGCTTCAAAATATATAATGATTTTTTCAACTTGCAAACTAAATTTGAGTTACCATCTATGAAAAAATCTTCTGGTTGCTACATGTAGATGTCTTCATCCAAGTCACCATGTAAGAAGGCGGTTTTCACATCAAGTTCTCTAATTCCAAATCATGAATAACAACTATAGCAAGTAATAACTAGATTAAAGTATGGTGCACGGTCGATGCAAAGATTTCATCATACTTATTTCTCTTCCTTAATGCAAACCCCTTAGCCACTATCTAGCCTTGTGTCTTCTATTGTTCTTCACCATGTATGTCCATTTGCACCCAACAGAATAGTTTCCTTTAGGAAGTGGAACCAAATCCCAAGTTTGATTCTTCAACAAAGATTGCATCTCTTCCTTCACGGTATAAATCCATTTCGAGCTATCACTCGAATCCATAGCGTCATTAAGGTCCATCGGCTCATCTTGGACTACATAAAGAGCATAGTCTAAATTATCGCAAAAGCTAAGAGAGTTCCAATCATCATATCTTTTGGACGGTCCTATAACACGATGACCAACCCGAGTTGCAATATTATCAGCCAAACTCCTCTCGGGTCCACCTTGAGCTGAATCATTCCTATAATCATGCACATCACCAATACTACTAGAGGAAACATATGGACAAGTGATGTAACATCAACCGCTTCCTCAACACAAGCATCTCCAATAACTCTACTCCTTGGATGAAAAATGAGAACTTCCTTCTCCTCTAATTCATCATGAACCAAATTCATAATATCCGATGAGCTCTCATTCTCCTAGTACAAGGCCGACTCATCCGAATGTAACGCCCCACTCCGAGACCCATTCTAACAAAGAGTATTACGGAGTAATACCGTCTGCTGGAACGGAGAATAGAGTATAATGGAAGCGACCATATGTAATCAAGCTATAACTATCTACTGAATACGTCGAAATGTGGTATCGCTTTTTTTTTCAAGTGGTTCAACATATCCAATAGATATTTATAACGAAATTACAATGGCTAAGGAAAATAGGTTCAGAACAAACATAATACTAAATGATAACATCATCATCACAGAACAGTCACATAATAGTCACAGAACATATGTACAATATATCGTCAATACAGATCCAAATATCAAAAAGGTGGGTACAAAGCCACCGCTCACACATGTGAGTCAAAGATATGTACATAAGAGACTGAATAATCAGAGTATCAAAATAGTGGACAAATATAAAGAGCTATCTATCAGCATAGCAGATAATGTCTAAGCGGAAGCACAGAAAGCTAAGTCCAGAGACCTAACCTGAAACAACTCGGTCTGAACCGAGCGAAAACACTCGGGTTAGGCTAGCTAAACAATCAGTAATAACTGAGATATATAATAATGCGGTACATAAATAAAACAGTACTTTTCCTAAGAGAAGAGTATTTTGGACCACATGAATATAATGACGGTCCCTAATCATCAATCATCAGTAAAAATCTCCAAAGAGAATATCAGCACCAAAGTGTTGAATAAATAAAAGTACCTCATATCATCGGCGTAGCCAAAGCTATATAAAGTTGCCCATAGGCAATAATCCCATGTGTGACCAGAGTCTGTAATCAATGCCCAAGCAAAGATCGATGCTCCAAAGAGCAATGGGGATATACTAAAAAGTCAATGAAATCAAACACTGAAAAGCAGTGTCCAGAGACACTGTGAATCCACAAGGTAATCGCACTTACATCGTATGGTTCCATAGAACCAACATCGAATGGCGGTACTCGAATGGATATAAAAATCATCAGATAATACAAGTATAGCACATGCACCGACCAGAGTCGTTATTGCCAAGTACTGTAGAGTTGTGATCGATCACTCGCACAGATGCGGAACACGCAAGACGGCAAGATCCTTCCCAGAAGGATAAAGGCCCAGAGGCACATGCCGAAAAAATAAACTGCTCCATAGAAAGGGTGTCCAAAGACGGTTGCCCAGAGGCGTGGTGACCCAGAGGTCCAGTACTGGCCGCCCAGAGGCTAATGTGTCACAAACTTCTTGGAGAGGAACCCGTAAAGTGTTAACAATGAGTCCCATACCCCACGTTCGCACTAAACGGTTTACTAACCAATAGCAAGCTCACACTCCAAACAATAAAAAGTCCACCTCGTATCATCGGTAACTAGACCCAAAGGTCAAAACGATCAATCGAATAGGTCGGGGATTAACCGGAAAGAAAATACACACGGTTCCATAGACCGGAGATTTCCTAACCGTTTAAGCACCTTTCCACCTCGCTCGATGTGCTAAAAAGTGAGTGTGAGATTTTTATTATAGAAAATAATGGTGCGAAACGGTTTTATAATTTTTGAAATCACTTTAAAACGGCTTTTGAATACTCTCCTATTATGGAGTAAATAGTTTAATAATTAAAAATAACATTATATAATAATAATTTCGAAAGCCATTTCGGAGTGAAAAATCCTTTTAAAACCTTTTTATAAGGCCCGTGTACGAAATCCAGAGACAAATCTCAAAGAAATCGATAAAACCAGAAAATCACTAAAAATATTCTAAGTGTTGGAAAATAGTCCAAAACTGACGCGAACCCAAGTTCGGAAAATTATTCGGACTAGCAAACTGAATCCGAATGGCATGAAAATTGGTAGGAACGTAGTCCGACATTCCTACTTCAGAACGCAAAAAGAATTACTGAATTCCGACTTGAAACGAAGTCGCAGCGACGCTCCAAAGTCGGACCCGGAAACAGTGAATACACTGTTTCAGGCTGAGATCCGGGTCCCTCTTCGACAGCAATTTCGAAAAGTCAAATGAACTCGGATACTAATCAAACTTTCTATAGATGGAGTTCAGAAACTCCAGCTTTCCAACGAGACCGAAATCGATGAAATCTGACAAAGGACGAGCCCGGGATGGCGTCGCAAAGTCGGGGTTCTGTACTGAAAACAACGGGAGAAAAGAGACTAAGGCCTATAGTTATGCACTAACAGACCAGAGATGAAAAACCACAATTTTGGCATAGCAAACTTCCAATTCTGTAAAATCGAATAAAACAAAAGTTGTAGCTTAGTTTCCAAGCTTTCCGGAATGACCAAGATCGTCAAATTCTGATCGGGGATGAAAATTTTATGACTAAAACAATTCTCACATTTAAATTCTATATCACTGTCAATGTGCTCTCGGGACAGTAGTAAGAATGCACAGTTTTGACCCAATTAACTTCGAAGTTTCATGAAACTCAAAACATGAAAGTTTTAGCCCTAAATCTAAGCTTTCTAGAACATCCAAAATTATTAGATTTGGATAAGAAACGAGTAACTTATGGCAAAATCAATTTCAGGGGTTTATTTTATCAACCCTGTAGTTTGTTGTCAGGTCAGCTACAAACAAACGTGATTTCGACCATTCAAACCACAAAATTAGGTAAAGCTCAAAACATAAAAGTTATAGCCTACCGAATAAGCTTTCCAGAATATTAAGTAAATCTTAATTCCGATTTAAGATGAATGAGATATGCCTAATTTACTAACAGCAATAAACTAATTATAATTTCAGCTAGCATATATTACCTCTTTCCCAAGCAATGAAAAGAAGATCAAAGAGTTTTACAATCTAAATGCACAAAAAAAGAGGATTATAAAATAATTTCAGAAATTAAGAGATTCTTATACATAGATTAGGAGAGGGTTTACCTAGTATTCCTCTCAAGCAAAAGAACAAACACCTATATGACACTAACCAAAGCTAAGAGATGATGATCAAGGAGCTAGAAAAATACCAAAACACATAAAACCAAGAGTTACAACATGATTTCCAGAAATTAAAGAGAGTTAGAAATGGATTACAAGAGGGTTTTTGCATTACCTTCCCTTACTTTAACTAGCTTAAGCCAATATAAGAGAGGATGGAGCTTTCCTAAGCATGGAGGCCATTTTTAGGTTTAGGGTTTTAGGAATTTGATTAGGGTTGGAATGAATGAGGGTTAGGAGTTTGAGATGTTGGCTGAAACAAATGGATAAAAGATGGTTTATAGGCTAATGGAAGTGGGTTAGTGGGCCTAATACCCATTAGGACTTGAAATATGTTTCATATCTCAAGTTAGCTAATTTCTCTAAGTACAAACTACACATTATTTACCCATAAAATTTTAAAATATGTTACCAAAATAATTTAGCTATAGTTATAAAATTTTACATCACAATATTTTCCAACTTACAATTTAACCCCTATTTATTCCAAAACACATTTTAGTCAAAATTGCCCAAAATCACCGTTTTGCAATTTAATTGTAAATTAAATTCCCAATTCAAATATTGCACTATTTTACATATATAAAATTTTGCAATATTATAAATTTTTATTTACCCTAATTAATTTCCATTAATGTCTCCATTTTACACTTAGGCCCAAAATATTAATTTATTCAAAATAACTAACTTTTGAACAAATTAGTCACATAAAAAAAATCATTAATAGCTCCAATTAAATTAAAATCCCAATTTTAATTTATTATTTGGTAACCACAATCACGGGTTGTTACAAACTCCCCCCTTAAGAAAATTGCATCCCCGCAATTCCCTATCATGGAAGTTATCTATAACATCTAATCCTCAAAATAAATCAAACGAAGGTGAAGTAAAAATACTCACCAACAATAGATGAAGATAGAAAACCGGGATAAGTACGCTCGATAAACTCTCTGGTCTCCCAAGTGCAGTCCTTAGGATTAGACGACCATTGAATCTTCACGAGCGGGACCTCTTTGTTTCGAAGGCATCTAACCTCCGAATCAAGCACACGAAGAGGTTGCTGCTCAATAGATAAATCAGGAGAAATCTCTAAATCCGGTATAATAAGTGGATCAATAACAGAATCAGGATTGCGAACACACTTGCGAAGTTGAGAAACATGGAACACGTCATGCATTCCGGAAAAATGAGCAGGTAGAGCCACACGATAAGCAACGGGGCCGATGCGTTCCGTGATAGGAAATGGTCCAACATAGCGAGGCGCCAACTTCCCTGTAGAGCTGAAACGCACAACCCCCTTCATGGGAGAGACCCGAATAAAGATAGAATCACCAATGGAGAACTCAAGAGGCTTCCTACGGTTGTCCGCGTAGGATTTCTGGCGGTCCTGTGCCTCTCTCATTCTCTGACGAATAAAAACAATCTTTTCAGAAGATTCCCGAACTGAATCTGGACCAAGAATGAGCTTCTCGCTCGATTCTAACCAACAAGCAGGAGAATGGCATGGCCTTCTGTAAAGAGCCTCGAAAGGAGCCATGCTAATATTAGACTGAAAGCTGTTGTTGTAGGAGAACTCTACAAGCGGTAAGTGATCCTCCCAACTACCTCCGAAATCCATAATACAACAGCGCAAAAGATCCTCTAAAACACGATTCACCATCTCCGTCTGACCGTCAATCTGAGGATGATAAATAGTCGAGAAATTCAGCTTTGAGCCAAAAGCTGACTGTAGGCACTTCCAGAAGTGACTAGTAAAGATAGTGTCTCGATCACAGACGATAGAGCTAGGAATGCCATGAAGTCGAACGACTTCCCTCACATATAGCTTGGCAAGCTGAGGAGCAGTCCGAGTGGACTTAATAGGAATGAAATGAGCTGATTTGGTCAAGCGATCGACGATGACCCAAATAGAAGTATGGCCTGACCTCGATCGAGGCAGACCGTCAATAAAATCCATGGATATCTGATTCCATTTCCATAATGGAATCTCTAGCGGCTGAAGAAGACCGGATGGACACTGGTGCTCAGCTTTGATCTGTTGACAAGTCATGTAATGGCTTACATAACTTGCAACATCACTCTTCATGCCCTCCCAATAAAATAGGCGACACATGTCGGCATACATCTTACTCGACCCGGGATGTATAGTGTACTTAGTGCGATGACACTCGTCTAGAATGTCACGCCTAAGTGATAAATCAGATGGTACAACAATACGGTTCCTCCTACGAAGACACCGATGAAAATCAATAGAATAATCCAACAAGGTCTCATCACTGGATCCCGACTCAAGGAGATGAATAAGATGTAATAAGTCTGGATCCTGCCGCTGAGCATGGGCAATGCGATCCAATAAGATAGGACGAGCTTCCAAGCTGAATAATAAGACCGGAGAATCAGAAGATGGAACTCGATCTCGAATATCACACAAAGATAGGGTCTCAAGAATATCCCACTAGGCTATCATCATAGAAACTACTGCCGAGTGTTTGCGACTGAGTGCATCAGCCACACGATTACCCTTGCCAGGGGTATACTGAATGTCTAAGTCATATGAGGCGAGAAACTCAAGCCATCGCTGCTGCCTCATATTGAGATCCTTCTGACTGAATAAATACTTCAGCGACTTGTGATCGGTGTAAAGAGTGAAGCGTTCGCCTAATAGAAAGTGATGCCATGTCTTCAGAGCAAAGACGATAGCTGCCAACTCAAGATCATGAGTCGGATAGCGAACCTCAATCGGACGTAGCTGCCTAGAAGCATAAGCAACCACCCGATCCTTCTGCATAAGAACATCACCGAGCCCGCTACCACAAGCATCGGTGTAAACAACAAGATCATGGTTACTCTCTGGAACCACTAGAATAGGAGCATGAGTGAGAAGTTCCTTCAGTCACTGAAAGGAAGCCTCACACTTATCAGACCAAATAAAGCGAACACCCTTACGAGTCAGCGTCGTAAGGGGAAGTGCAACTCGAGAGAAATCCTTGATAAACCGACGGTAATAACCCGCCAGACCAAGGAAGCTGCGAATATCATGAACGTTCTCGGGTTGCTTCCAATTCTGAATAGCTTCGATCTTGGAAGGATCGACAGAAATACCCTCAGATGATACAATATGGCCCAAGAACTTGACCTTGCTCTCCCAAAAATGGCACTTGGAGAGCTTGGCCTTAAGCTGATGCTGACGAAGTGTATCCAAGACGATCCGCAAATGATGAGCATGCTCTGCCTCGGATCTAGAATAAATAAGAATATCGTCGATGAAAACCAGAACGAATCTATCGATGTATTCCTGGAATACTCGATTCATAAGATCGACAAAGAAAGCTGGAGCGTTCGTCAAGCCGAACGGCATGACCAACCACTCAAAAGAACCCTAACGAGTGCGAAATGCTGTCTTCTGCGACTCGTAGCTGATGGAATCCGGTGGCAAGGTCGAGCTGAGAGAAGACCTTCGCACCACACAACTGATCAAACATATCGTCTATCCGTGGCAATGGATAACGATTTCTGATGGTCAACTCATTAAGCTTGCGATAGTCAATGCAAAGCCTAAGAGAGCCATCGGCCTTCTTAACGAAGACCACAGCAGCACCCCATGGCAAAGAACTGGAACGAATGAACAGCTTCGCTTCAAGCTCAACTAACTGCTTCCTGAGTTCCTCATTCTCTTTAGTAGACATTCTCGTAGGAGGACGCCCAACTGGATGAGAGCCTGGAATGAGATCGATGCGGAACTCAATAGCTCGCTTCGGTGGTAAACTAGATACTGGCTCGAAGATATCGGGGAAATCCCGAACAACTGAAATACGAGATATGTCTACCTCATCATCTCATGAATCTAGAGAAAATAAAGTAACATCAGAAATCCTAACATCTTGAAGAACAATAGCCAACGGAGAGGACGAGTCAGGGTGATGAATGAATAATATCCGCTCCGAACAAATAATTTTAGCGTCGTGCTGAACGAGCCAATCCATGCCAAGAATCATATCAAAGCCCAAATACTCCATAACGTGGAGATTTGCATGGAAAGAAAAGCCACAACGATCAATATCTATATTCTCACAGAGCAAGCTAAGGGTCGTAGATCCACCAATGGGATTCACGATCCTTAGTGAAGAAACCATACAAGGATAGATATTGATACGAATGAGTGAGAGGCACCTGTATTAAAAAGAACTCTAACAGATCTACTATGAAATAAAATAGAGCCTTCAAGAACGGAAGGATGTGTACCTTTAGGCTGAGCAGAAGTGGTAGGAGCCTTGGCAGCATTAAACTTGCCAGATCTAGGAGGTGCAGTAGGACAAGTGGAATAATGATGACCCTCCTTCTTACAATAGCGGCAGAAAAGAGGCTTGGAAAACTCTTTAAACATATGATCGGTAGATTTAGTTCAGCACGATTCAAAGATAGATAATTCATTAAGGAATATTACGGAATATAATAGATTCCTACACATATTCCTAACTTATTTATCTAAAGGTGGATATGTTCAATTTGGATCGTATTATAACGTATTGTACTACGTGTCTGTTCTGTGTTTGTTATGTTTAATTCTGAACCTTGGCTCTGATACCAAGATGTAACGCCCCACTCCGAGGCCCATTCTAACAAAGAGTATTACGGAGTAATACCGTCTGCTGGAATGGAGAATAGAGTATAATGGAAGCGACCATATGTAATCAAGCTATAACTATCTACTGAATACGTCAAAATGTGGTATCGCTTTTTTTTTTCAAGTGGTTCGACATATCCAATAGATATTTATAACGAAATTACAATGGCTAAGGAAAATTGGTTCAGAACAAACATAATACTAAATGATAACGTCATCATCATAGAACAGTCACATAACAGTCACAGAACATAGGTACAATATATCGTCAATACAGATCCAAATATCAAAAAGGTGGGTACAAAGCCACCGCTCACACATGTGAGTCAAAGATATGTACATAAGAGACTGAATAATCAGAGTATCAAAATAGTGGACAAATATAAAGAGCTATCTATCAGCATAGCAGATAATGTCCAAGCGGAAGCACAGAAAGCTAAGTCCAGAGACCTAACCTGAAACAACTCGGTCTGACCCGAGCGAAAACACTCGGGTCAGGCTAGCTAAACAATCAGTAATAGTGAGATACATAATAATGCGGTACATAAATAAAACAGTACTTTTCCTAAGAAAAGAGTATTATGGACCACATGAATATAATGACGGTCCCTAATCATCAATCATCAGTAAAAATCTCCAAAGAGAATATCAGCACCAAAGTGTTGAATAAATAAAATCGCCTCATATCATCGGCGTAGCCAAAGCTATATAAAGTTGCCCATAGGCAATAATCCCATGTGTGACCAGAGTCTGTAATCAATGCCCAAGCAAAGATCGATGCTCCAAAGAGCAATGAGGATATACTGAAAAGTCAATGAAATCAAACACTGAAAAGCAGTGTCCAGAGACACTGTGAATCCACAAGGTAATTGCACTTACATCGTATGGTTCCATAGAACCAACATTGAATGGCGGTACTCGAATGGATATAAAAATCATCAGATAATACAAGTATAGCACATGCACCGACCGGAGTCGTTATTACCAAGTACTGTAAAGTTGTGATCGATCACTCGCACAGATGCGGAACGATCGAGACGGCAAGATCCTTCCCAGAAGGATAAAGGCCCAGAGGCACATGCCGAAAAAAGAAACTGCTCCATAGAAAGGGTGTCCAGAGACGGTTGCCCAGAGGCGTGGTGACCCAGAGGTCCAGTACTGGCCGCCCAGAGGCTAATGTGTCACAAACTTCTTGGAGAGGAACCCGTAAAGTGTTAACAATGAGTCCCATACCCCACGTTCGCACTAAACGGTTTACTAACCAATAGCAAGCTCACACTCCAAACAATAAAAAGTCCACCTCGTATCATCGGTAACTAGACCCAAAGGTCAAAACGATCAATCGAATAGGTCGGGGATTAACCGGAAAGAAAATACACACGGTTCCATAGACCGGAGATTTCCTAACCGTTTAAGCACCTTCCCACCTCGCTCGATGTGCTAAAAAGTGAGTGTGAGATTTTTATTATAGAAAATAATGGTGCGAAACGGTTTTATAATTTTTGAAATCACTTTAAAACGGCTTTTGAATACTCTCCTATTATGGAGTAAATAGTTTAATAATTAAAAATAACATTATATAATAATAATTTCGAAAGCCATTTCGGAGTGAAATATCCTTTTAAAACCTTTTTATAAGGCCCGTGTACGAAATCCAGAGACAAATCTCAAAGAAATCGATAAAACCAGAAAATCACTAAAAATATTCTAAGTGTTGGAAAATAGTCCAAAACTGACGCAAACCCAAGTTCGGAAAATTATTCGGACTAGCAAACTGAATTCGAATGGCATGAAAATTGGTAGGAACGTAGTCCGACATTCCTACTTCAGAACGCAAAAAGAATTACTGAATTCCGACTTAAAACGAAGTTGCAGCGACGCTCCAAAGTCGGACCCGGAAACAGTGAATACACTGTTTCAGGCTGAGATCCGGGTCCCTCTTCGACAGCAATTTCGAAAAGTCAAATGAACTCGGATACTAATCAAACTTTCTATAGATGGAGTTCAGAAACTCCAGCTTTCCAACGAGACCGAAATCGATGAAATCTGACAAAGGACGAGCCCGGGATGGCGTCGCAAAGTCGGGGTTCTGTACTGAAAACAACGGGAGAAAATAGACTAAGGCCTATAGTTATGCACTAACAGACCAGAGATGAAAAACCACAATTTTGGCATAGCAAACTTCCAGTTCTTTAAAATCCAATAAAATATAAGTTGTAGCTTAGTTTCTAAGCTTTCCGGAATGACCAAGATCGTCAAATTCTGATCGGGGATGAAAATTTTACGACTAAAACAATTCTCACATTTAAATTCTATATCACTGTCAATGTGCTCTCGGGACAGTAGTAAGAATGCACAGTTTTGACCCAATTAACTTCGAAATTTCATGAAACTCAAAACATGAAAGTTTTAGTTCTAAATCTAAGCTTTCCAGAACATCCAAAATTATTAGATTTGGATAAAAAACGAGTAACTTATGACCAAATCAATTTCAGGGTTTTATTTTATAAACTCTGTAATTTGTTGTCAGGTCAGCGACAAACAAACGTGATTTCGACCATTCAAACCACAAAATTAGGTAAAGCTCAAAACATAAAAGTTATAGCCTACAGAATAAGCTTTCCAGAACATCAAGAAAATCTTAATTCCGATTTAAGATGAATGAGTTATGCCTAATTTACTAACAGCAATAAACTAATTATAATTTCAGCTAGCATATATTACCTCTTTTCCAAGCAATGAAAAGAAGATCAAAGAGTTTTACAATCTAAATGCACAAAAAAAAGAGGATTATAAAATAATTTCAGAAATTAAGAGATGCTTATACATAGATTAGGAGAGGGTTTACCTAGTATTCCTCTCAAGCAAAAGAACAAACACCTATATGGCACTAACCAAAGCTAAGAGATGATGATCAAGGAGCTAGAAAAATACCAAAACACATAAAACCAAGAGTTACAACATGATTTCTAGAAATTAAAGAGAGTTAGAAATGGATTACAAGAGGGTTTTTGCATTACCTTCCCTTACTTTAACTAGCTTAAGCCAATATAAGAGAGGATGGAGCTTTCCTAAGCATGGAGGCCATTTTTAGGTTTAGGGTTTTAGGAATTTGATTAGGGTTGGAATGAATGAGGGTTAGGAGTTTGAGATGTTGGCTGAAACAAATGGGTAAAAGTTGGTTTATAGGCTAATGGAAGTGGGTTAGTGGGCCTAATACCCATTAGGACTTGAAATATGTTCCATATCTCAAGTTAGCTAATTTCTCTAAGTACAAACTACACATTATTTACCCATAAAATTTTAAAATATGTTACCAAAATAATTTAGCTATAGTTATAAAATTTTACATCACAATATTTTCCAACTTACAATTTAACCCATATTTATTCCAAAACACATTTTAGTCAAAATTGCCCAAAATCACCGTTTTGCAATTTAATTGTAAATTAAATTCCCAATTCAAATATTGCACTATTTTACACATAGAAAATTTTGCAATATTATAAATTTTTATTTACCCTAATTAATTTCCATTAAATTCTCCATTTTACACTTAGGTCCAAAATATTAATTTATTCAAAATAACTAACTTTTGAACAAATTAGTCACATAAAAAAATCATTAATAGCTCCAATTAAATTAAAATCCCAATTTTAATTTATTATTTGGTAACCGCAATCACGGGTTGTTACACCGAAGTAACATGAAGAGAAATTAGAACTTTCTTAGTTTTTGGATTCCAAATCCAGTAGCCTTTGACACCATCTGTGTAACTGAGCAAGACCCCTTTGAAAGCTTTAACCTCAAGCTTATAATTACTCGAATCATGCACATAAACTGGACTACCAAACACATGAAGATAGCTCAAGTCAATGCTCTTCCTCTTCCACACTTCCTCTGGAATTTTGTTATCAATAGTCGAGCATGGAAATTCAATTTACAATATGCATCGCAGTTGACAAAGCTTTGGCCTAAAATCCCTTCGACAACCCCGATTTCAATCTCAAACACCAAGCTTTCTTAAGTAGAGTACAGTTCATTCTCTCTGCTACCCCATTCGATTGTGGATCCCCTAATGTAGTAAAATGCCTTTGAATACCATGATGCTTGAAAAAATCCAGAAACTCTTCGGAAATATACTCCCCACCTTTGTCGGACCTCCACACCTTCAAAGACTTAACCACTCTCATTCTCAACAAGAGTCTTCCAAACTTTGAACTTTGCAAATGCCTATAACTTAGCCCTCATTACATACACCATACTTTTCGAGAAAAGTCATCAATAAAAGAAATATAATAACGAGCTCCACCCAAAGACGCTACTAGTGCCGATTCCCGAACATTTGTGTGAACGTACTTAATAATGTCTCTTGGATCATGTATTTCTTCACCGAATGATACTTTAGGTTGCTTCCCCATGACACATTCCTTGCAAAACTCAAGTTTTTCTCCATCCAACATCTCTCTCTTTCAAAGAATATCCAAACTCCTCTCCGAGATATGACCTAACCTTAAATACAACAACCTTGTCGCATCCAAGCCACGAGAACTATCAGCACCAACATAGGTTTCACCTTCAATGGTCACACCTTCAAGAAAATAAACTCCATGAGCTCTAGCATGTAACAACCCTAGATTTTTGTATATTATTTAAATTTGACTTTATTTTATTTTTAAATTAGTTTAAACTTGTTTTATTTCAAAAAATTTCATTTAAAAAAAAATAAATGTTGATTATTAAGTGATTCATAGTTCAAACTAGTATAATTTGAATATTTTACTGAAAAGTGGATTTCTGGTCAAACTTTGACTTTCAAATTTTAAATTTTAAATATTTAAATTTTTAAATTTTATCTTTTATTATGAAAATAGATGTAATAACTTGAACACTGCTTTTTGTTTCGTTGAAAACGGGGTTAAACTGTAAAAGTTATGTATATTTCAATATTGAGTGCAATTTGTTTTATTCTGCAATTTTGTTATTTTAAATAGTACAAATTATATTTTCTTTTTCATATTTTATTTTTATGTGTGTTAATATGTTATTTTTTGTATCTTTATATCTTTTAATAATTTTAAGGTGATAGTATAATTTTTCTAAAGTTTACTTGAATTTGTTTCAATTTATGAAACCTAGTTTCCATTTTCTTTGCTATTTTCTTAATTTAATTATATATAATTAAAATTTATTTATTTATTTTATGCATTCACTTTTATTTGCTGTTTTTACTTTATTTATATTCATTCTACATGTATTTAATTAAAAATAGATTTTTCCAAAGTGTACTGAAGTTATTTCTAATTTTTAAAGCCTAGTTTGCATTTTTAAGCCATTTTCTTAATTTAAATTCTATTTATTCAAAATTTAATTATTTATTTTATATATATATTTTTATTTCTGAGTTTTTATCTTTATTTCTCAGTTTTTATGTGTATTTATAAAGTACAAATATATATAAAAGAAATTTGAAAAGTTGTGACTCTTGATTTGCTTAAGGCTTTTGGTTTTCCACCTCTTTGTTTTCCAAACTCTTACATTCAATTGCTTTGGCCGACCATCAATTCTTTCAGCTGCACATTATTTTCCATCCCATTCACGAAAACAAAACTTCTCATCACAAAAAATGGCCGGCTCCATTGCTTGTGAAAATTTTGGTAAAAACTCTTTCTTCTTTTATGTTTTCATCTTGTTTTCATGGTTTTGGACTTGCTCTCTTCATCTCTATTTGGCTTGGCCTCTCTCCTCCATCACCCTGGCTGCCTCCACCACCACCACCTCCAGCCCAACCCCAAGCCCATACCATGGCCAACTTTGAGATAGATCCACCAAATTATATGCAAACACCACACATACATGACAAGCCGATCACTACCTTGCTTCCATCACCTCCTCCACCACTTTGGCCGACCATACACCACCACCACCAGCAAATTCCTGACCTGAACCCTCTGCCATGTCATCCCCTTGACCCCACCAGAGAGGGTCGTGCCCATAGGGCCTTGGCCGTGACCTATTTGAGCTTTGCTTTGCTTGAGAATCCATGTATGTTGCCTTGTTGTGTTGTTTTACATCACCACACTTTTGCCCATCTTCTAATCATGTTTGGCCGACCCTTAGGAAACCAAAACCTGATCCAAATCCTTGCCTTAGACCTGTATTCTACTTATGGCTGAGCCTAATGAAAGTTGGGAGCAAGTGCAAAGCATTTCTGCTTTGATTTATGCAGTTAATTCTAACATTGTTTAATCGTATTTTTGAGTTGAAAGCTTATGATTGTTATATGGTTTTGTTTGAATTGTATTCAAGGGAATATATCTTTGGCTCTCCCACTCATATCTTGTCGTGCTATCGTGCTTATTTGAATCTCTTTTGTGCATCCGTTGTTGTCATCTCCAGCTTAAACCGGTGAGTAATTCTCACCAGACGATGTGTACTTATATAACTAGTAAACTGACACCATTTGAATCTGTAAAATTATATCATCCTGTTCTAACTGTTATATTATGATCATATGATGTTTACACCTGTTATTACACTTGTTATATCATATGTTACAGTTATATAATGCTATTCTGTTATTTTATCAGTTTGTCACACTACAAGTTCCCTGTTAGTATAGAAATCACTATGGGTTGAAATGATACATACCCGAACGGACTTTAGAATAGGGAAGATCGTTATGGGCTGAAATGATAAGCCTGAGCGACTTTTTATTTATTTTATTTAGCTTGGGATTGCGGGTTTGAAATGATAGAACCTGGTTTTTCTTTGTAAACTGCGGATTGAAATGATATATATCCGTATCACTTGACCTAGGCTAGAAAATTTTATACAGACCCGTGGTTTATATATTTTTCTGAAATTTTTAAAATCTTTTAAAAATGTAAATATTATGATATTTTGATTTAAATTTTATTAAAATGATTTCTATAAAATATTTGTGATTTTCTACAAATTAAATAAGTGAATTAAGTAAATGGTGAAGTAGAATTTGAAATATAAGCTAATTTTGGAATTTATGATTTTGTTTATAAATGGAATTTATGTAAAGTAAGAAAATATGAAAAATTTGATTTAAAATATGAATTTAATGATTCTTATTAAGTAATAATAATTTTTAAAAGTGTTAAAGATTTTGTATAAACTAAAATATGAAATAAATGAATATTTAAGCTGAATTTGGAAATACAACTTAAATTGAATTTTGTGGAATTTGTTTGAAAGTGAAATTTTAATTTAGTAAAATAAATGGAAATAAGTTATATTTTGGAAACTTAAACTTAGTTGTTAAGTTAAGAATTTAATTAAAGAAATGAAAATTTAATTGTTATTTAATTTGTTTTTTATGGAAATTTGACTTTATAAAATCATAGAAATAAGGGTATTTAAATGATTGTTTTTAAATGTGAAATTATATGATTTTATAAGTTAAATGATTTATATTAAAAGTTAAATATGTGTGGAATTGTAAATAAAACTCTGAATTTGATTTGGCAGCATTTATGAAATGTAATGTAAAAGATATTACTGCATTTTTAAAATGCTGTAGTTGTTTAAATGAACTAAAAGGCTAATTTGAACTAAAGGTTATTATAGCACTTTGTAAGGGCTATAGTTGTTTAATTTAACCAAAGTTTACTTGAAATTAAAAGAAACCTATTACAGCATTTAAATGCTGTCTTTTGTTAATGGACTAGTTTAAAACATAACATTTCGTAGCATTTCCTAAGTGCTGCGAAAGTTGAATTTTCATTGTTTTAATAAACTTAAATGGATAAATGATCTTTGAAAAAGATTAAATTTTGGAAATTAAATATTTAATAATTAAATATAATGAATTGACTTTAAATGATTTAAATGGAATAAGTTGATTTGGGAAATACAACTATTTTGAAATGTGATTAAATGGTATTTAAATTTAAATTAAATAAATGATGTTTTGAAATGATATTTTGATATTTTGAAATGAATTTGAAATGATACTAAATCTTGGAATGAATAATTGAAGTTTATATTAGTATGAAAATATTTGGTTTACTTGTAATTTGAATCTATTTAAAAGATATTGGACTTATGAAATATAGGATATTAAAGCTTTGGAATTTATTTTATAATTTGAATAGTTATTTTGTGGATTAAATCTATATTTGAAATTTATAAGATTTGAAATGGTCTATGGAAATTTAATTGAAATAAATGATTGAATTGAATTGAAACTTTGGAAATTTTAATACTTGATTTGAAAGTATAATAATTACACTTTTAAATGGTTTAAATGAATTATTTTCATTTAAATATAAACTATTTAAAAAGGTGACTTGAAATGATAATAAATGAATGATATCTTTGAATTTAAAAAGTATTTAAAGTTGAATATTTAGATTTGAACTCAAATGATATTTTGGTATATTAAAATGATTTGAAATGAAGTTTGAAAGGATATGAGATTTTGATATATTAAAATGATTTGAAATGAAGTTTTGGGAAAGTTTTGATATTTTGATATATTAAAATGATTTGAAATGAAGTTTTGGAAAGATATGATATTTTGATATATTGAAATGATTTGAAATGAAGGTTTGAAATGATATGATATTTTAAATATATTGAAATGGTTTGGAATTGATTTAATCTTTATTTTTGATAAAGATTTGGATTTGAAATGATATTCTATTTTGAAGTATAAACTGTTTTTAAATTATAACCTCGGGTTATAATAACGATTGGTTGTTAAAGAGACCGGGATCGGATATGGACATACTCTCTGTCGATACCGAAAACCACTTTAACAACTGTGTACGCGGTGGAGTTTCCAGAATGAAGTAGGATGGTGGCGACGATCCTAAGGTATATACGTGGACCCAACTCCCGTGAGTTGGCATAAGGTGGCTAAAACAGGAGCGATTGACGGACCAAGGAGGTAGCACCTCTTATCGGACACACTTCTTCGATACCATTCTATTACTTGTGATTGATTTGGTGCGCACCCTTGATTTGGGAGTGTTGTTCGAGGTGGGCGGTAGTGGCTGCTATGCATCACCACCAGTCCGGATGCATAATTGGTATATCTACCCTGGCATTGCCTTGTGTGCCATGTCACCTACCATATCGAGCCCACTACGATTTTGGTTTAAAGATCCGACCGCGTTAAGGTTCACCATCCCCTTAACGCTATTTTCTATATGATTATACTTTACTAATTAGACACTACTGTATATAGCGTATATTACTACATAGTAAATAGTTTAACGGATCCTTAAAGAATGGGCGATCCCAAGCATTCTTTAAGTTACTTGTACCTTATTACAGTTCACTTGAGTTGGTTTACATTATATAAGTATATATTGTCCTGACTCGAGTGTTTGTATTTTTATTTACGCTCGGGTCAGCCTGAGTTATTCACAGATTTGGATTCCACTTTCTGGAGATTGGAATCGCTGGAGATTATCTGCTTATCTAGTTTTATCTATCTCAGTTCTGTTGTTCTATTCAGCTAGTACTTGGTTATCATATTGAGACTTCTGTTGTACTTTATTTCTTCTGTTGTATCTTATTTAACTCTGATATATTTACATAGTAGCTTCATGAACTACTATTTCTTTTACTTCCGCTGCATTATTTTACTCTGTGTCTGTGATCTGTGATTTATTTATTTACTGTATATTCTGAGATTTGCCAAATTTTATTTACAACGCGGTATTTTGAGCAATCCAATTCCGGCATGAGTGTCTACCTATACACTTATAATGGATGCGAATGGTTGAAAATATCGGGTCGTTACATAGCACCTTTCTCACTACAAGTGTTCCCTTTGAAACCCACAAGCTATCACTCTCAAAAGTAATTTTACAATCGAAAGAATCTAATTGCCCTAAGGAAATAAGAGATTTTCAAAGACTCGGAACATATCATACATTAGTAAGCGTATGAATTACTCTATCAAACATCTGAATTCGCACGGAACCAATATCCTTTGATGTACAAATAGCACCATTATCCATAACAATTGGATTTCCCTCCTTGTAAACATAAGAGGAAAAATAATTCTTATACGACGTCATATGATAAGACATACCCGAATTGAGTACCCATTTGCCACCTGAAACATCCAATACTACCGTCGTCAATACATTTTCGTGTACCTCACCAACATCACTCTCCACCGCAAACAGTGAAGATGCTATTTCCTTCTTCTTATCCTTGTTCGGACACTCATTCTTCCAATGACCGAACTTCTTACAAATAAAGCACTTGTTATTTCTATCCTTTGACTTTCCTCTCTAACTGGGCTTCCTCGTTTTAGAACGCCCACAATTCCCCTTTGCCTTTTCATTTCTCTCCTTTTCTACAAACAAACCATGACCACTACCAGCAACACTGCTACTATCACTCAACTCCTTCATTTTGTCCCGCAACCCTTACTAAGAAGACCCGTTTTAACATCACTAGGAGCCAAAGTATCCTGGTTATAGATCAGGCTATTTGAGAAGCCCATATAAAGGTCCGACAACGAACATATCAAGATCATTGCCTTTTGTACTTCCTCAATCTTTAAGTCTGTTGCCTTCGTCTTCATTAGCAAACCATTAAAGGTATTCAAATGTGCATTTAGCGAAGTACCCTCCTAGATCTTGTAGATAAATAATATTCGCAATAAGATCAAATGATTAGTTAATAATTTCTTCACATGCAATTCTTCCAACTTATCCCAAATACCCTTAGAAGTGGTCTCACCACTAATTTTGAAGATTACATTCTCATCCATAGCAAGTTAAAGTGTAGTGAATGTCCACTCTTTCATTTCCTCTCTCTCAACATCTGAGATGTCTACCGGCAATAAATGCTTATCAAACACAACCCGGTGTACACGATTCCATCTAAAAATTGCTTTCATCTTCCATTATTGTTTTTCAAAATCATTATCACTATTCCACTTGTCAATAACTAATTAAAAACCTGAAACCACATACGATTCATGTATATATGGTGGTACAATACTTGGACCAACCAACAAGGGGCTATCTGGGATTTTTTCTACATTTGGCATTTCCTTAAATACCTTACAAACAAAAACGCTTTGGCAAATGTTATGAAATTTAAGCTTCATAACACAGTGAAAAAGCAAGATCGTTGAAAGATGTACAAAAATAACCGATCGATATCCCAATACCAAACTCAAAACCAATCCAAATAAATCAATATCAATCACAAGCAAGTAAAATAAGCAATAATGAAAGTAAATCACACACAAGATTTATAGTGGTTCCACTAACGTTGTGTTAGTGTACATCCACTTTGAGGAGAGTGTAACACCCCTAATTTTGATTAACATTATTTAGGACATTTAATTAAATAAATCATAAAAAATAATGCAAGAGGATAGGAAGATTGAGATTTTTTAATTAAGCGGGTCTGCCTTAATTAATGAGTTAATATGATTGATTATAACTTAAATAAGAAGAAGGACTTATGAGAAGGACAAAATAGGAATACACTCTCACTTTCGAACATAAACCCTTTCACTCTCCTCTTCTTCATTTCATTTATATTCATACAAACATAAGCATACTTAAGGTCGACCATTATTAAGAGATTCAAGAGAAGAAAAACCTAAGAAATAAAAAGAAAGCATAAGAAAACCAAGTCAACACTAAAACCTCAAGTCTCATTATCTAATCAAGGTGAATAATGATAACCCATCATAAGTTTGCTTATTAATGTTCAGTTTATGATTAAACCTGAATCTTATGTGTGTTATTATGCCTTGATGTGAATGATTAATAATTATATGCTTATTGATGATTTATTAGATTTATTTATGAAATTAGTTAATAGGTTTAAGTATGAAAACCTATCATATGACACCTAAAATCACTTGAAATTTGGATATGATATTAGAAACATTATTTTAGAAGTAGGTTTTCAATTTCATATTTTTCCAAGCAAGTATGAAAATTTTATGAATTTCCTAAGTGAGGAAAATGATTTATTTCGGGTTTCAATTATTAAAAATAATTAATAATGTTTGTAGTCCCGAATTTTTATATGTTGAAGAACTTGTAAATTCTAATTTTTCATGCATTTTTGGGATTTTCCAAGTGTTTATGATTTATTATGAATATATTGGGCTAGAAAAGCTTAATAATTATATTAGAATATTAATATAAAATTATTGGTTTGCAAATTATTTTGGGAATGAAAAATCTGATCCATAGCATTTTTTTAAAAAGAATTGGTAAAGAAAGTTATTATCCAATAACAATTTGACTAAGAATAGGAGTTGGTAAAAAGAAATTACTTTATATAGAAAATTTACAGTTTTTATAATAATTACGGGAATTGCCATTGCCGTTATCACTGATGCCGCAAACCATCTATGTCACACCTATGCTTTTCGATGTCATCCAATGGTGATACATACGATATCAACCTAGGTTGGTAATGAATCAACTTGGTTGTAGTGGGAAGAATAGCTACGATGTCGACATTGATGCTTACAACATTGGCTATCCCGCATGATTCAGGCGCATATTAATGTCGCATGCCACTTATCAATGTTGGCATTAATGATGCCGCCAGTTTTCAATAACAACTCCTTATGATTTAGATGCCATATGTTTCCTATGCCGCTAGTTTATCTTTTCAACATTAACTATACTATGGTTGCAGTGCCGCTATTATTACTTCCGACATTGGTTTTATACGGAAACGATGCTGCTAGTTTCTTATGCCATAGTGTTTTGACCATAGTGCCGCTGTAGGCTATTTTCGACATTGATTTTACACGACAATGATGCCACTTAGCCTTAACTTTGACATTCCTATGTCACTAAGTTTTAAAGTTTTATACCATGCAAATCCAAAACTATGCCACTTATATTCGGCGATCTATATGTATCTATGTTATGCGATGTAAATGGTTTTGGCCTTATGCTTTATAAATTAGATGTTTTAACATGATTTTGATATAGAGGGATGCGATAATCCCATGGCGACTATATCAATGCCGCACTTTATCAATTTAATGGTTTTATTATATATGTCTTCATAGCCTATGGTTTTGAGGTACGATAACCTCTAAATGACTTCAACATTCATCAGTGCTATTTTATAAAAGCATATATATATATATATAATATTTTAGATAAAGTAAAGGGCTATAGTTTCCTTGTTCTAAGTATGATTTCAAAGGTTAAATCATTTGTAAAGAAATTGGTTTTGATGAAATAAAAAAGAGTATTTAGTCCAGAATATTATTTGAGAGATTATTCTTATCACCTTTGGGTAAATTATGGTAGGATGAATTGACTCGGAGATTAGAAAACCAGATGGGACTGGTGTAGAGTCGCGCCCTATACTTCAACTATTAGCCCTAGCTGATATTAGTCCACAATTCAGTGCATAGAGATTTGTCAAAGGTAAAACTAAATGTAGGTTTATACACAGAAAGAATAAACAAGGATGAGATAGGTTATTGGTTGGCCTGCAAAACCATTAGAATCAGAGTGACCCTGGAAATAGTAAGTTTCGGAAAATCGTCTAGTTTCCTTCTAACAATAAGTTGGAGAATTTTTGTATATCGGGTAGGCCCAAGTCATCCATATAGGTTTGTAGTTACCTTGAGAAAACTATGATGTTTGGATAGATAGTCCATTTATTTAGACAGATTAGTCGTGATTACCCGGGTTGCATGCATGCATACGATTGTTTATATTGTCTAGTTTAACCATACTGATTGCAAGAGTATGATTGTGATAGACATGCTATCAAAGGATATTAGTGAGGGAAAAACCAGTTTTGCTTAGTGGCATGGTCTCACTAGATATCTATCATCGAGATGACATATTATTATTCACACCAGACTTTCGTCTGACCCAAAGTTTGTGTTTTTCCCTTTTAACTCTCGGGTACTCAACTGAGTAGTCGAGAGTAAGGTTTCTAGGTTATTTAGGTTTGGCGAATAAAGCTTCTAAAGACGTACAAGAGGCAAAGCTAGCTATATAGGAGTATATTTATGTGCAATGTGTTATCATTTTCTTTAAATGTATGTTATGGCAGAAGTTGTATCTGTCTAGTAGTAAACTCTGATCAACCAATGGGACTTCTTCATATATCACTTTTGGAGTATTTGTAATAATTATATTTTATCTGAATCTAGGCAATGTTTTGGGATTATGTACTGAATATGGAAATTAATTAATGAAATCTTTATTTTGAAAAGGTTTCATATTCTTGTGCTAGCTTCTGATATTAATGATACTATTAACTAATCTCATTTTTTTTCACCGGAGAATAATACCATTGATGACTACAGCAGCAGTAACCTTATTTTTGGGCGTCAAAATGAGGGACGTTACAGAGAGCCTTTTTATTATCAATAATAAAAAAGTACAAGAGATTGATTACAATGATCACTCAACATTCTATAGAATTTGATTCGTGGAGATTAAGAATAGAAGAAATTTGACCGAGGAAACCCTTTTGTAATTTAAATAAACCTATCTTCTTTGGGATCTGAAAATATGGCTTTATATAAAGAATTGTCATTTGACAAATACCAAATTTGCCTCTTGAAGCCTTGACAATCATTACACCAATAGTCAGCACTCAGACAATCAAATGTCTAAGCTCAAGCTGCAATAATGGATAGTAAAACCAAACGTCTAACCCAAATTTTAGATGTCTAAAAAACGTCTAAAATACAAAAAACTTTCGGTATAGTTTCCTCAGTCAAGTCTAAAGGGGTTATTCAGACATATGACAAATATCATACATCTAAAATACCTATACAGGCGTCTGTCTTGCTGTAGCGACATTTTGCTTCTTCAAACTATGATATCTTTCACCTTCAAGCTCTGATATGCAAACCGTCTACACCAGTATAAAGTTGTTTTTGTAACGACCCAATTTTTCGACGCTCGAAAATCGACATCAATACGTCCACTGTATTAAATGCCGAACAATCGAATGTCGGAAAACCAAATCATTAGGGTTAAAGAAGAAGAAAGAGGTAGAAGAAGAAATAGAAAACAATATCAGAATCTCACAATCGTAGCGGAACAATATATAATAGATAAATGACTAATATTTAAAAAAAAGAACTATATTTGTTTATACTTTACATCATCAGAGTACAACACTTTCATAGCACACAACTGGACAGTTATATAAACTTGTCCTCATAATTGAATACACAGCGAAATAATAATTACACTAGTACAAAACTGGTCATTTGTGTCGGTTGTGTAACCCCTGTTGTGTCGGTTTTACAACCGACTCATATGAAGACGACACAAAAGACATTTTTCTGTTGTGTCGGTTGTACGACCGACACAAATATCAATCATTTGTGTCGGTTGTTATTAAAGAACCGACACAAAACTATGAACAGTTGTGTCGGTTTTTCTAAAAAGACCGACACAAATCAGCTTGTATAGTGAAGCACACCGCCATTTATTGTGTCGGTCCTTTTAGAAAAACCGACACAACTGTTCATAGTTTTGTGTCGGTTCTTTAATAACAACCGACACAAATGATTGATATTTGTGTCGGTTATGTTTGTTTGTTCAACCGACACAATTGATATAAAATTGTATCGGTTCCCTTTGAGTAACAACCGACACAAGTAATATCTGAAGCAAAAAAAAATATTATTACCGTTTAAGATTATAGAAACAGTATGAAATTGAATTTTAATTTTTTATAAACCAACGTTACTATGAACTGATTGAACAAAAAATATAATTATATTATCCATCAACATAATTCATGTTTACAGACCAAAATAGAATATAATCTATCACAAACATAACGTACATAACAAAATACCAACGTACGTTACAAAAGATCAGCGTACACAACCAACTACATCCAATTATACATGATATAACTAGCTAAATTCTCTCGAACCTCATCTATCTCTTGTTGGTTATAAGAACCGTCTCGTACAAAGTCCTGCAATTAAGAGAATTGTTATACAAAAGACAATAATTAAGTCAGGAATACTCTGCAATATATATAAAAGATCAGTCTGAGAGGAATGTAATTCAAACACAGGTTGAACCATGCATAAGCTGAATATTGGAAACAAACTAAATGATAGCTACAAGAAAATTCATTTCGAGATCCCTGTTTTACAGACAGCCCCTACTTCATCACCAACTGTGATATCTCCTCATAACCATCAAACTGCTATCCTCTTTCACAAACATACATCACTTCACTCTCTCCAAAACATTCAAATACACATTTATGGTAATATTATACATTTATGCATAAGCTGAATACTCTGCAATATATATAAAAAATTATTTCCTTGTTTACTATTTCCAACTCATCCAAAATCAAGTCGTACTTGTTATTAATAGCATCAGATGTAGTTTTCTCGGTATCTTCTCTCAGTTTTATTTGTAGAGAGTTGTTTTTCAAATGCCTTAACAGTTCTAGTACACACTGTAACCACATAACACAAACAATGAATTCTATAAGAAAGCATATCAATGCAAATGAACAAATTAAGGTTTCTTTTATATATTTTCTTTACTACAGTTCTAATTTAAGTCTTTAACTTGCAGTAGCAATTGTTTCTGTCTGTTCTGTTCTAATTTCAAACTCTAACATATTAGCATTCATGACCTATGTGACACACTTCCTAATGCTCATTGTATTAGAACAATCATCGTCCATTATAACTATTTTCACACTAAAATTAAATTTGATTCCTTCCCTAAATATGTGCAAAAGGAAACGTAGAAACAATAGTTTTCATATTGGAGAAAAGGGGCTCAAATACATGTGAGCCTTCTGTGTGGTAATATTATTCAATAGTAGTTTCCAAAGGTTACAAATTTTTACCTCCATTACTATACCAAAGAACTTTTTCCACTATACCACCATAAGGAAACATGTTTGCTGCGGTTTAAAACTTTAAAAGATTTTGCCAAAAGGGAGCTGATACACCGTTGAGAAAAACAAAATGCACAAACGTACATATCTATTTTTAGTTTATAATTTTCAAATATTTAAAAGCACATCATTGCAATTCGTCCTAACTCTTCTTGCATATTATTGCAGACATGGGATTATTATGCAAAGCAAATGGAATTCATGAGGCATGTAGAAGATTGCAAGAACTATGTCCCTACCTTGATGAGCAAACTTGGTATTGCAGGAATAAGTTAATTTCCAAACTATTTTTAAATTCTACAACTACCATAGACTACAAAATGTTTGCACTTGTCAAATACATAAAATCGTATACGTTTATAAATTCAACTATGAATTGTTTACCTGCAAGTCTGCAAAGGGATCCGTCTCTTGAGTTTTGTTTGCATATTGTAATTTGCTCGGGTGCGTTGATTGACAACTACTACGATGATCAGTTAATGGTGTGCTGATCTCCACCTCCTTGGGCAAATTCATTTCACCATCAACACATTCACTTCCTTCAATCAGTTTTTAAAATGTCCTTTTAAAAAAGTGAGCATTTTTCTTGTATCCTAGGACAAATCAGTTTCCTAATTTTCAAGGTATATACAAGAATCAATCCTAACCTAAGCACACAAAACAAATACAAACAACAAGTTAAAACACAATGCAACTCTACTCACATCACATATATAAACCCAGCCAACCTCATATTAGCATATCAACTTATAACAATTAAACCAATACAGAAGGAAGAAGAAGAAAAACGATAAATGTAACAGCAATACCTCCAAATCTAGCAACATCAGACGCAACACCAGACTGGCTCAACAAAGGCAACAACGCATGTCAGCTAACCGCAGCATCACTAGCTGAGCTTCAAAGTGTACCGGGCCTAGTAATCATCTACGATAGTATAGTAAAAAAAAGTGGGCTGTGAACTCGGCCTTCATGGCCCTTTACTCCTTCGCAGCAGCTTTGATATGCTGGGTGGTATGGGCCTTCGAAATGTCTTTCGGCAAACAACTGCTGCCTTTTTGGGAAAACCAGGCTTTGCCCTTGGTTAGAGGCATTTGTTGGCTGTAGAGATTTCTTTTACTTGGCTGTACCCGAGGCATATGCACACGTGCTCTGAACCCCCACCGCCAAGTTCAAGCACACCACTAGACTCGCCTTCACCTCCTCACTCCACTGCACTCCTGAGTTTGGTTGAATGTCAAAAGGAACATACAAGACTATAAATAGGTGTACAATAATTGATATTTCAAACATTAGGACCAATTATTCAAGTTGGCAGAAGCAGAATTGGTAAGTGTGAAGACTCCTATGGACTACGCTTTTACTATAGAACGCAAGAGTGATCAAGTAACTATTTTAAAAATTATAAGGCATGCTTTGCACTTTTACACAATGGCTCGAGATAAAGGCCAGTCAAATACAGCTAAAATGATCATGATAAAACCATCGAATGACATTGATTTTAATTTTTATCTTTTTTCCTTTATGAAGTTATTAATAATAAGGAATATAACATGTGGTTAATGGTATACATATAATCTGAGAACAAGAGGCAGCACTAAGCAAAGACGAATGAGGAAAGGGAAAATCTTATACTACTTACTAAGAGGCATCAAACATCAACATCCTATGAATTGCATACAGGCAGTTGAATGAAGACCGGTTACTGCTGTTATAGTGAACAATCTAACCAAACAATACAACACTATTCCAGCATTTTCTCCACAACCAAGAACAAAAATTAAATGTCATAAACTTTCTAGAATTAGAATGTGAAAATAAGCTAATGCAAATGCAAAGAAGAAAGTAAAGCATGCAACTTTGTTGTGAGTTATTTTATATTTGCACTAGCAGCACTCAAAGCCTAAAAGATACGCATCAGCTAAAAACAGGCCAGTCCATCTCTTGGGCAACCAAAAGCATAGGTTAGAAAAATGAATATCCGTCAATAAGCATAAAAGTCATATAAAATCATCTGCTAAACTAGCTTCGATCCATATATTAGAATGTCTATAGAATATGAGTTTAAATTATGTTAAATCATCCAAACATCAACCAGTATGGTCCTTAAATTTGCATTTGCATTGTTATATCAGAAGAAAGATCAAGTTACAAAATCCACGCCAAAAAGCTCTCTATGAAAGCCTAAATAAATATAAAGTATAGAAGTACCTGATTCATCATCCATTTAAAGCCAACTGCAGCTATGCACTCATTTTTTGAAGCATTGTTAAACCAATCAAGGTTATAAACTTTGTCCAATGTTTTGGTTATTGTTGTCAAGTTTTTCCTCCCCTCTTTTACTGAGAATATCTCACCATATGAGCAAACATTATTATGGCTATTCAACAATGTCTCAAACCAGCCATTTCCAGACCTTTGCATCGATAAATAAATAAATTATTAGCTGAAGATAAGTTCTAGATTTTAAAATAAAATATAAATACTTACGGAGACAATAAAGCGGCCAGTGGTGCCAAAAGCAGCCTGATCGATGTCTGGATAAGTTTCAAGGCCTTGCTGACTATCCAGACAGCAGACACCTTGCGATCAGACTGAATTTCACAAGCGTCTAAAATGAGTACTTCATCTTCTAAGAAAGAATCAAGATCCTGAAATAATAAATATTTATACCACTTATTAGTGGAAAATTTGTTGAAAAACGATGTAAATTTATATAGTAAATCAAATTAGTTCTTATAACTCATTTGATCATAATACATATTTTTAGTATACAACATATCACATAGCTATTGAAAACAGCTGAAAGATAGAGTTGCCGCTACAATTTGTTATTTAAATAGTTTTGGGTTTTCTTGTTTGAGGTGTTGTAGCATTGTGCATTGATTAATATTTATAAATAAGAAGACAATGAAGTTTTGATGCATGGAACAAACTAATTTTAGGAGTACAGTTAAGATTCTTCTTAACTGTAAATGGATTAAATTGATAATCACAATTAAATTGCTTGAATGCTGTGAGCATTCACTCTAGGCATCCCAACCACGAGCGTCATGAGTTGGGTATCAGTCTGACGTGACAGTTGGATATTTTCCGCTATGCCAACAACAGAGGAAACTCGATGTTTAGAAACTATGGTAAATCATATTTTATATTTCAACTCGTTGTTATATGGATTTCCTCTTTATGTAAAAATCCCAATTCAACGCATGCAACGATTAATTTAACTCAAATGCTCTTCACCCAAGTCCTCCATGGTAGTTTTTTTTTAATTTATTTGCAAAATGTTAGAAGCAAGACAATTATTAAGCTGGTGGGAGAACGACGAAGAACAAGCAGAAACCACACAATGCACATTTAGAATTGCATCTCAGAACAACGAGTGTTAAAACAGTTTATATTAGACGACGACAATAATATTGGAGGAAGTGCTGTGGGAAGAAAGAGTAATCAAGCAAAAAAGCGTTTGAAAACGGGACCATGATGATAGTCTATTTATGTAACAATCCAACGTAGTCTCGAAAACGGTACTTTGGTATAAGGCACAGTATTTTACCATTTGGATATGCACAGTATCACTACACAAAAAGTGAGATAATAGATGCATTATAAGAAGTGACGGTCCAAAAGCTTTACTTTCCTCCAATCGATCATTCAGTTAAAAATGAAAATAATAGGCCCAAAATCATAAAGCTAAAAGAGAAAAAAAGATGAGCATGACTCAGAAATTGAAATAGATAATGACCTTACAGTATACCATATAAACTACTAAAATTATTTATACATAGTCTGAGTGGATGTTTGTCATGTTACAAGTCGGTTGCTTTAGTCCAAGGTGTCATTAGACTTGCCCTTGGTCCCAGGGATAAGTAATGTTACAATAATACTATAAATTTCACTACATTTATGAAGGATTCTATCAACTATCTACTGCTAAATTAAAATGAAATAACAAAATTTCAAGCACATTCCCCATCCAATAGCTCAGCTAACCGAGCCTAGAGCATCTCCAATCCTTATGTCTTTCTCTAATTTTGCAAATGGAAAAACAAAACACAGCTAGTCCCCCAGTCGTTCTCCATTTTACCAGGATGAAGAGCCAAATGAATAGTGGATTTTTGTTTTGGCAACAGGACCTCTTTAATTTGTTTAGAATGGAAAATGATTGAACGAATCTTTCATTTCGACGAATGAAGAACAACTTGAGAGACATTTAAATATAGCTCTTTATTTTTTGGAAATTGAGAGCTATTATATACAATGATGTAGTTGAAAAATATAAAGAATAATCCAACTGCATTTTCTAAACATTCGTGTACTTACCTTCGCATTGATTACTATAGTAACTAAATTAATCTCACAGCAAAATTAAACTGTAAATCACAACACAAATCTACATTTCAAGATCTGTAAAAAAGAATTAACAAAAACATTTATCGATGAGATCGAGGCTGCGACTAAAATGCTTATACTTCAAATTGATCGCTGCATTGTCATTTTTTATAATATACTTGAATTTTGCTGTAATAATTAGGGATTGGTTTTGACGAGTGCAGTTAAGGACTCGGTCATGTCAGTGTAGGTCGGTTGGTTTCTAACAAATTTCACAGACATATAACACAACTGTGCATAAACATTAACATAAACTTTACAATTAAACAATGATACAAATTAGACTTCTAATTGTGCAAATGATAATGAGTGGATTAAAGAAAAAAAGAACACCATATCATTTTGAAGAACTGATTTAGAAAAACTGGAACTAAAAATAGCCGATTAAATAGACTGGTATTAATTAAATAAACAAAAGACATTATATCTTGTTTTCTTAAACTAGTTTCAGTGAATTGAAACCTAAATACTATAGTTATTTATTTAAAAATCAAATACCATTTCTTCCATACATAAAGTAATGATCAAATAGCAAACACATGAATTCAAATTCATTTCAAAAATCCATATGCCAATAATTAGCATAAAAACAGAAGTACCTAAAATTAACCAGTCGACGGGAGATCAAAGCAAGGCTCGAGAAGATAGATGCAAGCCGAAGGCAGAAAAGCAAGAGAAATACGATTGAAGTGAAAGAGCGTGATTGATCTAGAGGTTATTGGAAAAAATCTCAAGATTGGTGGACCAAATCGTGTTCCTCTTCATCATCGAGCACGTTGGAGCGGATTGATTCAACAAGCCAGGCGTACTTGAAGTCTCAGTACGTGGATTGCTGAATCGCTTCGAGGTTCACTTTGACTTCGAGAGTAACTAAACCACTTCGAAGAAGAAAAGAAGAGACGTGCCAAATTTTCCCTCTAAAATTTAGGGTTCGCGGGGGCGGCTGAAATGGATTTGGGCGAAAGTTGTGTGCCTATGGTGTCGGTTTTTGGACAACCGATGCTATTGTATTTAATTGTGTCGGTTGTTCAAACAACCGACACGAGTAAATCTATTGCTTCCCTTCAATTGTGTCGGTTTCTTAAGAACAACAGATGCAAATTACATTTTTAACATTTTCTTCTTACCCCATAAGTCAATAGTTTCGGTTGTTAATAAACAACCGACACAAATTACACTATTTGTGTCGGTTTTATGGACAACCGACACAAATGAGGCGAAGCAATTGATCTGTTTTGTACTAGTGTAATCAAATACGGAAATACGTCTCGCAATCCAGCTCATCTCCTGAGCTCCATAGCAATCCATCTAGAATCTACTGATAACCTGACTCTAGGCTGCCCATGTGGAAAATTATGGGCACCCAGAGTTTAGAAAAGGGAACAATAAACTCCAGGTCAGTCATGGGACTGGTGTGAGAACTAAAAACAGTTATTTGTACAAAAAGAAATCCGTTTATGCTTTTGGAAAATGAAACTACCATAAGGCCACCCGGCACACACACAATGTAATCGCACACTTGGGGGAGATTTCTCCTTATATTAGTCAAACATGCTTGATACGTGAAAATCCTTTTGATATTATTATTGGTGCATAGTGTGGAAAACATTTCAAAAGTATAATATTAATCTTAGCCAGCATAGGTACCATTATATTATGCCTACTATAGCTACCATTTAAGAATGGCAGGTTATACAACTGAAATCGTAAAGGGCTCGTATTTGATTGATTGGATTTCCAACAAATGGTCAAGGCTAAGGAACTTCCTTTCCGAATGGGTACGCCTCTGGAGGGATGCCCCGAGAACCTAACCGGATCTCTGCCAACACAAGGTCGGGTTACCTCTGTAACTAGGTAACTAACTGTCACGAGTATGCCATCCCCCGGTTGTAACCAACCTTTACCGAGGCGCTCGAATTCCAACAACCACATAAGTAAATATTTGGGCTCCATACTAGAATACCACCTTTTATTTTATCCACGTAAGTAAATATCTAGGCTCCATACCATAATACCACATTTTATCCAGAAGGAAATGTACATACCTTGAGGGGTGCGACCCCCATAACCTTGCTGCATCCTTCCTGTTTCGACCATTTCAGGGGTGTGAGGTTCGATGAAGTCTCGTCCCACAAAGCTACGCTTTTCACAAAAGCCATGCTTCGATCAACCAATGATCAACACTTAGCATGCCACTTTTCCAAATTGGGAATATATCACTAGTAACAATCAACTACATAACCTCTGAGCTCGTACGTCTCAGAGAAGGGTGTTAAGCTAAGAGAATAAATTCTCCACCACCAACAGAAATATATTTGATAGAAAATAGCTTTATATCTCAAAGTGTAATGTCAGACATACATCATATAAGTCCATCTTGGGTCTGAATGGAACCGAAGGCACTTCGTCCAATTAAGGAAAAAGTCCTTGCAAATCCGAATATCCTTTAATCACGTCCGGACTCCCTATCACATAGAGTAATCAAAATCTCTATAACGGAGCAACTCGGTGCAGAGACATTCAACAGGCAATCCTTTCGTTTTCGAAAATACCCGGTCTTCAACCATCGTCTTCAAATGCAATCCCATTTCGTCGTATCATTATTTGGAATGGGTTTTATGACTTAATGTCCTCTCCTGGCTTAACCGAAAAATGAGCGCTTATTTTAAAAACAAGTGGATACATTCAATTCCAAATTAAGTCACAACAAATTTCCACTTTTGATCTTTTAAATAAAAGATCCACCTTTAAAGATTCGATGTGTTTTCGGATAACCATTTGGAATCCGACCATCGGTCGCATCGAAATTCAAATGCCGTCTTAAAGGCCAATATTGATAGTCGGTTATTTAACTATCAAACAACATCCACAAACAACCATCAGATTTAAATAATTTTCCAAATTATTTATTTCAAAATATCTTCGCAAGATATAAATTTTTCTACACTTAAACCCTTTTGAAAACAGTTTTCAATTCACTTTCCTCTCGCGGAATAAATTTCCAAACATTGTTTATTTCCACTGAAAATCACCAAGACTAAATGCTTTAGATTTTAAAGTAATTTAAATCACTTTATCTAAAAATATATATGCTTTAAAATACTTAGAATAAAAACTATTTAGAACACTTTATTTAAAATACCAGTTATGAAATTTAATAATAATTTTTCATGTAAAACTTAAGCCAAAACAAATTTAAAAATAAAGGTTATTGAATTCTATACCAGTTTTCCAGATAAAAACTTTAGCCAAACTATATTTCAAATAAAACTACTATATAAAATATAAAGATTAATAATTATCTTTTTAAAATCATAAAACCAATTAGCCTTTAAAATAATTATTACTATAACTAATTTAATAAATATTTAACTTTAAAATTCTAAACAACTTAAATAAATAATTTTCTCAAAAACATTCCTTTAAAACAACTTTGAAACTTCAAACTCATACTTACAAATCTGCTTTGAAAACATACTTGGTTTTTCAGGGAAATACGTTTTTCTCTCACACCTTTAAAAATAAACCACTATTTATTTTTAAAACAAATTACCCATTCCATTATAAATTTCCACTATGAATTTATATTTCCAAATATCCACTGATATATATTATTTCTCTTTATAAACCCAGTTTATAAATTTCATAGTCTCGTCTTCCTTTTAAACATAGTTTCAAACATTTAATTAGTTTTCAAATCGATTTCCCAAAACTAATTCCATTTTTAAAATAAATTCCTTTATTTCTCCCAAACCATTTAAAATCCGAATTTTAAATAAATTCTTCAACTTTTAAACAATACTACTTAAGTTCTCAAAATCCCTTTATTTTCATTTATAAAAATCTTTTCCCCATACTTGAATTTATTCAATAGGATTTCAAAAATCAACTTTTATCCTTTTCCAAATTCCTTCTTTTAATTTATACAATTTTCTAAAAATTATTTTACTTCCAACAATCCAATTCTTATATTTCTGGTATTTTAAAATTTCAGAATATATTCGGCTAAACCATAGCCTCCACTAATTTCAATTACCAATATAATCAATCACAGATTATCAATAAATCATATCACAGCATATGAAATAAATTCATACATTTAAGGAATCCAGTTGGATCCCTACAACCTGTTTCCCTGCATCCACAGATGTTAGCACAATATAAAATACCAATTCCACTTCGAGGTGGAATATCACGGTATATGGGTTCATATCATATCATCCGCTATTATGCGGCGCATAGGGTCTCATCCGCTATATAATGCGGGAAATCAATCACTCCAATATATATATATATATAACATACCAATCCAACTGATAACAATTATTAATCCAAGCAAACAATCAAAAAATTTAAATTTAACTATTTAAATTTAAATCGGTAATCTGATTGAGTGAGAAGTTCTCACCTTTGCTTTTGTTTTGCAATCCATTCCCAATCCGGCTTATTTTCACGATTTTTAAACCTTGTATAAACATTATACAGTTGATTAATATTTGAGATTATCGAACAGTCTATTTCCATCTATTAATGTAATGCCCCACCTTTATGCTCACAATAACAAAGAGTGTTAAAAGAAATACTGTTTGTTATTACGAAGAATAAAGCTGGATAGGAGCGGCCATCCGTAGTTGGGCCTTACACTAGTATTGGTTACCTCGATAGGAGTGGTATATATTTTTGTTTTTCTTCTCTTATTTATTTACTCCCATCGACATACCCAATTCCAGTATAAAACGAACTATGATGGTTCATAATAGTTTAAGACAATATATATAATAATAACATAGATACTAAAAATGCGGAACACAGATAACAAAAGTCTCATGTATATATATAACTGATGTCAGTTACAATACATTTGACACAATACATATGATACAACTACAACTGTCGACTCTGGAAGTTATATATACAAGTACATTATCGACTAATATACATGAATACATATCAACCTATACTATGACACGACTACTCCAAAAGGTATGAAAAGTCTTCATAGCTCAAACAGCAACCCAAAGCAAGATATCTACAACCTGAAATAACTCGGGTTTGACCCGAGTATTAAATTCAAAAGAAAATAATACACGGGTCAGTCTAATTCAAACTCGGTTATTAATGCACAGAAGCAATAATAATTAAATACTCAAATAGACGACAGTCATAGAAATTCCGTATATCCAACTCCTCGATAAGAGAGTCGGATAACGGCAGAGATAACACTAAACTGTGTTAAACAACAAATCAGCAAATTCAAATCATCATTGAAAATCACAGAATTGCCTAAATAGCAATTAACAACAAAATCCAATTATTAAATAAATAATTAGAAACTCAGAATCTAATTATCAAATAGATATTTAGACAATCTCAAAATGATCAATCAAACCAAATTTTGTGTGGCTGCAGTACACGCACGCGTGCACTGCCTCGCCACTACAGTAAGTCAAAACTACAAAGGTCTAGTCACGCTAGCATGACTCAACACAACTGCAACAAAATGAACTCAAGAATTAGACTCAAATTCAAATGTACAATGAAACAGTGAAACAACAATGGTGCAACAAATGATGAAGTCAGTGCCAATAGTAAATGACAGCAACTCAATCAATATAATATGCAATGCGCAGCATATGTGAGGTTCAAGTTCAAAAATATCAAGAGGAGATGATAACAGTGGTTCAGTAGACCACTTGAACCCAACCCAATATGCATATATAACTGCAAACAAGAACAATGCACATAGGAGTGCAAGGGCAATAAAACAAGTGACACTGCAAGCACAGTCTCAATAATGAAAGGGCTCAACAACATCAAAATGCACAAAAGAATCGGTACACAATAGAGGCACAAGGCTGTTGTACCAAAACAAATGCAACAGTAAAAAGAAACAAACTCAGAAATGTTCAAGGACCAAGACATGTCAAAGCAAACAAAGCCAAAGTCTTGTAAACCAAGAATTTAGCATTTATACAAACCCTAGATTCACCAAACCCAGGAACTAACAATTACACAAAAACCAAATGACCAAAGAAAGGTGCAACTAAACATGCCTGACACAGTGGGATGACTAAAAGTAACAAAAACATGAAGACTTCAAGATACCACAATACCATTGAAATGCAGACTGCCTTGCAGAGTGAAAATCAAGGCCAGACAAGTTCAAGACTGGAAACATATATATGAACTGGACTCGAGTACTCAAAAATGCAGGCTACACGAATGTACAGAGGCAAGTTCATGGTGAACATCACGGTACAGAATGCATGCGACAGTGAAGTGCAACGATTCATGTGGAAGAATAAAGCTCTGAGACAACCAGAACTAAACAAAAACAAGTGTACTACAGTGGAACCCCAAATCAAACAAGAGTAAAACTTCAAACAAAGCCAGTTCTACTACAAGCACTCAGAAGATCAAGTATAGAGGAACCAGAATGCAAGCAGTATCACTGCAACTTGAACCAGGGAGCAAGCATACATGCGAAATGCCACTGTCTCGAATGGATGATCATACTCAAAACAACTTTAAAGTTCTCAAGTCTATAAAGTAAACGTGAATACACATATGAAAGCAGCCATATACATGTTCGAACAAAGCATGGTTTGAAGCAATGCAGCAAGACGAGTATGCTACAAGGGTAACATAAATGGCCAGAGCCAAACACAAAGGAAATGAACACTGTCAAACAAGTTCAAAGTCGAAGTTAAACAAGCAAATGCCGAGATCACAGTGAATTTAACCTCGTCAAAGCAAGTTAGAATTTACATCAAACAAATCAAAACCGTAAGCACAAAACCAGGAATGCAACATTTCTCCAACATATGTACAACTACAAAGCAAACAACATGTTCCAATATGCTATGCACAAATAGCCAAAGTAAACAGAGATGATATCATAAGGAACAAGTGCAATGCCCGACTAAGTAAATTTTCTTTTCGAAGTCAAGTTCAAGTCAAGGCAGTGAAACCGAAGTCAAAGCCACAAAGAACGAATCAACCCAGAAACATCAAATATACGAAACTGAAAAAGTCAGAAACATCAGCATCGTTCAAGAATTATCAAGTGGACGAAACAAAGTAATTGATGATTTCAAATAAATGATCAGACGAAGTCGTATATATTATACGAAAGAAAATAAAAGGGTTTCGAACCCCAAATAAACAGAAACATCATAGGCAACCCACGAATTCAACAAAGCCCAATTTGAATTCGCAAAGCACAAGGAGGCCGAAGCCAAAATACTACCACAATTCAAAGTGACCGAAGTCAAAGTACTAGGGGATTCGAAGCCGTGGAAATCATAAGAATCACAAATACACGAAGTATGAAGTAGATGTGAGTAAACTCACCTTTTTCTCGAAGCAAAGAAGAACTCAATTCCAAACTGCGGCTGAGAGCAAAGATCGAAGAATCAGAATCGAAGCTGTCGCATTCGAATGAAATCGGCAGAAGCCCTAATTTTTGGAGACGAACGAAAGTAAACGAGGCCGCCATTTTTCTTCTTTCGTATGTTTAGGGTTTTCCGATCGAAAATGAATAATGAAGGGGGAAAATGGGTAGAGGAGGGAACGGTTATTTACTTTAATACAACCCAACCCCAAAATCAAAACGTGGACCAAAATTAAATATAAAGCCCACAAACCCTTACCCAATCTCTTAAAAGAATTTACAACAGATTAAAACACTCAACAGAAATTAACAACTAATTTAATCGTCACTGGACGAAAATTAATTGTTATAAAACTCCAGGTTGTTACAGACTCCCCTCCTTATAAAAATTGCATCCCCGCAATTTTCATAATTAAAGTCATCAATAACAATTATTTTTCTAACATAAACTGGTTAAGCTAGAAAATAGAGGTCGAGAACACAAACGCCAAAGAAATCTTTTAATTCCATAAAAGAAATTCACAAATTCTCAACAAAACCTAATTATCAAATAGATAATCAGGAAACAAAAAAACTGAATAAATACAATTATCAGCAATATTCAATTATCAATTAGATAATTAGAACGTAGAAATTTCAAAACAGCAATATCTAATTATCGATACGATAATTAGAAAACAGCAAAATCTAATTATCAGCAGAGATAATTAGAAAACACGAATCACAAATCGCAAAGTTGCAAATATCTAGTTATCCAACAATTAACTAGAAAACACGAACCTCATAATCAATAAACTCTAACTATCAACAGAGATAGATAGAAAACAGCAATTCAATAAAATCAGCATACTCTAGAATCAATTAGAGACTAGAAAATCTCATAATCATCAAATATCTAATTATCAAAAACAATAATCAGAAACAACAGATATCCGATTATCAAAAACGATAATCAGAAACAACAAATATCCGATTATTAAAAACGATAATCTAAAATCACAAATCAACAAATATCTAATTATCAAAAACGATAATCAGAAACAACACATATCCGATTATCAAAAACGATAATCAGAAATCATCAAATATCTAATTATCAAAACGATAATAAAAAAACATCAAATATCTAATTATCAAAAACGATAATCAGAAAACATCAAATATCCGATTATCAAAAACGATAATCAGAAACAACAAATATCCGGTTATCAAAAACGATAATCAAAAACAACAAATATCCGAATATCAAAAACGATAATCAGAAACCACAAATATCCGATTATTAAAAACGATAATCAGAAATCACAAATCAACAAATATCTAATTATCAAAAACGATAATCAGAAACAACACATATCCGATTATCAAAAACGATAATCATAAATCACAAATCAACAAATATCTAATTATCAAAAACGATAATCAGAAACAACAAATATCCGATTATCAAAAACGATAATCAGAAATCACAAATCAACAAATATCTAATTATGAAAAACGATAATCAGAAAATATCAAATATCTAATTATTAAAACGATAATCAGAAAACATCAAATATCTAATTATCAAAAACGATAATCAGAAAACATGAAATATCTAATTATCAAAAACGATAATCAGAAAACATCAAATATCCGATTATCAAAAACGATAATTAGAAACAAAAAAATATCCGATTATCAAAAACGATAATCAGAAACAACAAATATCCGATTATCAAAAACGATAATCCGAAACAACAAATATCCGATTATCAAAAACGATAATCAGAAACAAAAAATATCCGATTATCAAAAAAACTATAATCAGAAACAATAAATATCCGATTATCAAAAACTATAATCAGAAACAACAAATATCCAATTACCTACAGATAATTGGAAGCAACAAATATCTAGAAATCAATTAAGAAAACTAGAAAATCAACATAAAAGGTTGGATCGATCCCATCAGATGGCGAGTTTTTAGTTCGCCGCACGTGGATCAACAAATGGCCGAAGCCTACCAAGTACTCAACATAATTTTGGCGCCAAACAAATGACCCGAAGGTCCGCAGAGTGACCCGAAGGTCTAGTACTGGTATTTGACCCGAAGGTCCATCAGAGTGGCCCGAAAGCCCAACAAATGACCCGAAGGTCCAGTAGATGACCTGAAGGTCCAACATAGTGGCTCGAAAGCACACAAATCATCAGAATCATCAAAACATCAAATATTTCAATTAATGAGTCCGGAATTAACCGAAATAGCAAACGCACAGGTCCCATACCACGTGTTTTACTAAATCGTTTGATTCTCTTCATCGTTTCCTTGAAAGTGCAAAATTGTGTATTTCGTAAAAATACATTTTACATTCTCAAACGGACAAGTCCGGAATTAAGCGAATTAGTAAAAGAAAGGGTTCATAGTCCTCGATTTTGCTGAATCGTTTAAGTCGCTTCCTCATTCTTTTGAAAGCGCAAACTGTAAAAATTTTGAATTTTTTATATAATTAACATTTTACGTTCTCAAACGGACAAGTCCGGAATTAAGCGAAACAGTAAAAGTGAGGGTTCATAGCCCTCAATTTTGCTGAAGCGTTTAAATCGCTTCCTCATTCTTTGAAAGCGCAAACTGTAAAATTTTTTAAAACAATTTTCATAACACGTGATTAAAACAGCAACCCCAGTAGCAATTTCGAAAAGGAAATTGCACTTTCCAAAACATCGTAAAACGAATCTCAAAATCAGCATTGCGGAATAACCGCTTGAAAATCCACTTTTAAAATTTGACGGTTACTGAAGTCAAAGCGACGGTAATTTTTAAACGTCAAAATCTCATCAAAATAATTTACATCAAAATGTAATATCAGTGAATTTTCATTCATCAAAATGCCACAAAACACCGTGCTTCAAAAATTTAGCATCGATGTAAAAATCCCGTTATAAAAATAACGGCAACAAAATACGTTTAAACCAAACACCGGTTCAACGTTAAATTAATGCAGTAACGCGCAACTCAAATTTGCACGTACTACAAAATGAACAAAGAAATCATTCGAATGTATCTTCAATGAAGATAATTCGAAACAGCAAAATCTAATCAACATGTGATTAGCACAAAAGAAAACCAGCCCAAAAATCTCAACAAAAATCACATAACTGCAATTGCTTCGAATCCTCAAATCGAATTCGAAATTTTCAAAGAATCAAAATAAACACAGCTATGTAAACAACAATTGAAATTTATTTCAATTTCATATTTTGATTTTTAAATCAAAAAGGTTATCAGCTGTATTCAGCGAAGACAGTGTCACTGTTTCCGCTGCGCACTCTGATAAACAGAACACAAATAAATCAAATCATCAGAACACAATTTCACTTTTATTTTTAAATAAGGATATTTAAAAAATTTCATCATAATTTTAAAACTTTAGTTTTGACTCAAAGCACAACTAAAAACATCGACAAATAGTTGTAACACATGTTCCATCCAAGTTATGTTTTATATTATGTCCATAAACCCCAAGCTCCGATACCAACTGTAACGCCCCACCTCTATGCTCACAATAACAAAGAGTATTAAAAGAAATACTGTCTGTTATTACGAAGAATAAGGCTGGATAGGAGCGGCCATCCGTAGTTAGGCCTTACACTAGTATTGGTTACCTCGATAGGAGTGGTATATATTTTTGTTTTTCTTCTCTTATTTATTTACTCCCATCGACATACCCAATTCCAGTATAAAACGAACTACGATGGTTCATAATAGTTTAGGACAATATATATAATAATAACACAGATACTAAAAATGCGGAACAAAGATAACAAAAGTCTCATATATATATATAAGTGATGTCAGTTACAATACATTTGACACAATACATATGATACAACTACAACTGTCGACTCTGGAAGTTATATATACAAGTACATTATCGACTAATATACATGAATACATATCAACCTATACTATGACACGACTACTCCAAAAGGTATGAAAAGTCTTCATAGCTCAAACAGCAACCCAAAGCAAGATATCTACAACCTGAAATAACTCGGGTCTGACACGAGTATTAAATTCAAAAGAAAATAATACACGGGTCAGTCTAATTCAAACTCGGTTATTAATGCACAGAAGCAATAATAATTAAATACTCAAATAGACGACATTCATAAAAATTACGTATATCCAACTCCTCGATAAGAGAGTCGGATAACGGCAGAGATAACACTAAACAATGTTAAACAACAAATCAGCAAATTCAAATCATCATTGAAAACCACAGAATTGCCTAAACAGCAATTAACAACAAAATCCAATTATTAAATAAATAATTAGAAACTCAGAATCTAATTATCAAATAGATAATTAGACAATCTCAAAATGATCAATCAAACCAAATTCTGTGTGGCTACAGTACATGCACACGTGCACTGCCTCGCCACTACAGTAAGTCAAAACTGCAAAGGTCAAGTCACGCTAGCATGACTCAACACAACTGCAACAAAATGAACTCAAGAATTAGACTCAAATTCAAATGTACAATGAAACAGTGAAACAACAATGGTGCAAAAAATGATGAAGTCAGTGCCAATAGTAAATGACAGCAACTCAATCAATATGATATGGAATGCACATCATATGTGAGGTTCAAGTTCAAAAATATCAAGAGGAGATGATAACAATGGTTCAGTAGACCACCTGAACCCAACCCAATATGCATACATAACTGCAAACAAGAACAATGCACATAGGAGTGCAAGGGCAATAAAACAAGTGACACTACAAGCACAGTCTCAACAATGAAAGGGCTCAACAACATCAAAATGCACAGAAGAATCGGTACACAACAGAGGCACAAGGCAGTTGTACCAAAACAAATGCAACAGTAAAAAGAAAGAAACTCAGAAATGTTCAAGGACCAAGACATGTCAAAGCAAACAAAGCCAAAGTCTTGTAAACCAAGAATTTAGCATTTATACAAACCCCAGTTTCACCAAACCCAGGAACTAACAATTACACAAAAACCAAATGACCAAAGAAAGGTGCAACTAAACATGCCTGACACAGTGGGATGACTAAAAGTAACAAAAACATGAAGACTTCAAGATACCACAATACCATTGAAATGCAGACTGCCTTGCAGAGTGAAAATCAAGGCCAGACAGGTTCAAGACTGGAAACATATATATGAACTGGACTCGAGTACTCAAAACTGCAGGCAACACGAATGTACAGAGGCAAGTTCATGGTGAACATCACGGTACAGAATGCATGCGACAGTGAAGTGCAACGATTCCTATGGAAAAATAAAGCTCTGAGACAACCAGAACTAAACAAAAACAAGTGTACTACAGTGGAACCCCAAATCAAACAAGAGTAAAACTTCAAACAAAGTCAGTTCTACTACAAGCACTCAAAAGATCAAGTACAGAGGAACCAGAATGCAAGCAGTATCACTGCAACTTGAACCAGGGAGCAAGCATACATGTGAAATGCCACTGTCTCGAATGGATGATCATACTCAAAACAACTTTAAAGTTCTCAAGTCTATAAAGTAAACGTGAATACACATATGAAAGCAGCCATATACATATTCGAACAAAGTATGGTTCGAAGCAATGCAGCAAGACGAGTATGCTACAGGGGTAACATAAATGGCCAGAGCCAAACACATAGGAAATGAACACTGTCAAACAAGTTCAAAGTCGAAGTTAAACAAGCAAATGCCGAGATCACAGTGAATTTAACCTCGTCAAAGCAAGTTAGAATTTACATCAAACAAATCAAAACCATGAGCACAAAACCGGGAATGCAACATTTCTCCAACATATGTACAACTATAAAGCAAACAACATGTTCCAATATGTTATGCACAAATAGCCAAAGTAAACAGAGATGATATCATAAGGAACAAGTGCAATGCTCGACCAAGTAAATTTTTTTTTCGAAGTCAAGTTCAAGTCAAGGCAGTGAGACCGAAGTGAAAGCCACAAAGAATGAATTAACTTAGAAACATCAAATATACGAAACCAAAAAAGTCAGAAACATCAGCATCGTTCAAGAATTATCAAGTGGCCGAAACAAAGTAATTGACAATTTCAAATAAATGATTAGACGAAGTCGTATATATTATACGAACAAAAATACAAGGGTTTCGAACCCCAAATAAACAGAAACATCATAGGCAACCCACGAATTCAACAAAGCCCAATTTGAATTCGCAAAGCACAAGGAGGCCGAAGCCAAAATACTACCACAATTCAATGTGACCGAAGTCAAAGTACTAGGGGATTCGAAGCCGTGGAAATCACAAGAATCACAAATACACGAAGTATGAATTAGATGTGAGTAAACTCACCTTTTTCTCGAAGCAAAGAAGAACTCAATTCCAAACTGCGGCTGAGAGCAAAGATCGAAGAATCAGAATCGAAGCTGTGGCATTCGAATGAAATCAGCAGAAGCCCTAATTTTTAGAGATGAACGAAAGTAAACGAGGCCGTCATTTTTCTTCTTTCGTATGTTTAGGGTTTTCCGATCGAAAATGAATAATGAAGGGGGAAAAATGGGTAGAGGAGGGAACGGTTATTTACTTTAATACAACCCAACCCCAAAATCAAAACGTGGACCAAAATTAAATATAAATCCCACAAACCCTTACCCAATCTCTTAAAAGAATTTACAACAGATTAAAACACTCAATAGAAATTAACAACTAATTTAATCGTCACTGGACGAAAATTAATTGTTATAAAACTCCGGGTTATTACAATTAATTTAATTTAACCAACACTTTGGTTTTAAACTAATAATTTAAATTTAAACTAATTTTCTTTTAATAAATATTTTTAGTGACTAAAAATTAAACAAGTTTATTAAGCAAGTTAATTACTAAAATACATTATTTAAAATAAGCTAGTGAATTTAATATGCATATATGTATATTTGTTTATTTTCCTTTGAACTATATATATATATAGACACTTATATATGGTAAATGAAAATAAAAATCCATTTTATATCCTTTGCAAAATTATAATATATATATATTTTTGTTTACTGTGTATGTATACGTATATAAATCTCTAAATTGAAGAATAAATGGCTATACCTTACAGTAAAATCAACCATTGTAAATATATATTTTCTGATAACTTCTGTTTTTAAATTTAATTCATTTGAAAATGGATAGCAATAGCCAAATACCTCCACTGCCTTACCCATCGTCAAATCGATGATGGCGGCCATCACCGAAGCCTCCGATACACAACCGACACGATCGAATTACAAACAGCCTCGCATCCATCGTCACATTCGCGAGCCCCCATAAATCGAGACGAATACCTCCTAGACACTTGCGCCTGCTTCCCTACGAGATCGCGACTTCGATCGCGATAACATTCCCAAACATCAAACCCCCTCTAGCAGCCAATGCGACGCACCGACTCGATTTCAAACCTGGACCCCCATAGTTGCTGAATCGCCTCGGCCTCACGACCATGTTTGCACTCGCGAACTCAATTATTATATATATATATATATTATGAGGAAACGAGGGATTTCGTGAGCCACATTTATTTGAGAAGGGGGAAGTTTGATTTCTTAAAGAAAAATGCTCGGCCATGATTATATTATTTTTCTCTGAGAATTTCATTCCCTCTTTTGTTTTGGTTTGTATATATTTTTTATAAAAATGCTCGGCTAAGATTATTAAAGGAAGAAGGAGACGCATGTATACCCAAAGGACGCGTGCTTAAAATTCCTATACGTGTAAGCAAGGGCCTGACACAGTATTAAAATGCAACAATATTATTTATTTAAATTTAAATTCAAATTTAAACCGTCTTAATTTTTGCAACTCACAATCTCGATACCCAATTGAGGCGTGTCGCCAGGCGTTTATAACGTTATACCCCTATTCCGAACGCAATGGAAAAGGTTTTGAGGCCTAATTCGATCGTATGGAGAAAATAGCTTTTTGGACCTTATTATTATACTGAATTTTCGATTTAATTTCAACGCGTTTACTTACCATACGATCACACGATCACTCCAAATACTATGCAATTTGAAATTCGATAATAAAATGCTATTACGAATCGAATGGAACTAGTTTCGTCGAATTCCGAGACTATGCCTCGAAAGGCTATTTTTAAATATCGATTTAAACAATATAAATTCAAAACTGAACAAATCACTTTCAAATTCAATTTTAAAATTTCTATTACCTTCAGTATTATCAATATGAATTTTCTAAGTCTTAAAAATATTTTTAACAACTTAGAATTCTAGATTCAACATTTTACCCAATTTCCAATTGTTAAATCCAATTATTTAATTATCCAAATAAATAGTGATATTTGAAATTCATGTTAAACTAACTTTTAAATATTTAAAATCAATTAAATATCCAATTTCAAATGTCCAAAAATTCCGGGTCGTCACATTTAGTCCTATTCAACTCTATATATATTGTCGCCAAAATTTAAGACACATTGCCTGGGACCTTAATGTATGACCACCACTCATTAAACATATATGAAACAATAGTTTGAAAATAATATGAACATCTGAAGACATAACTATGCATAAGGAAAGTTGATGAGAAATCAACTGCCAAATGCATCTATAATAATTTTTAAGTGAAAATTAAGTACACGTGCTTCCTTCTAAAACTTTTTTGTTTTATATCCTTCCCATTTGCAAAATATTTTATACATCCCTCTTTTTTATAATTCATCCCTCTTTTTTTATAATTCTTTCTCTTTTGCCTCTCTATTTTCAAATTTAAGAGTATTTGTCAAGACATGTATTGCATGCGATTATGAGTTATAGTAAATGATAATATGAACACATGTTAAGATTATATATGTTAGAAACGAGGAGGAGAGAAGAAACTAATTATATTTCATAAAATATTTCATATAAATTTTCTTTCTTGCAAACAACACAAAATGACCACATATTTATAGTGGTTTACATACCCTCACAAATAGACACGACCCTTTAGATAGACACCTCTTCACTCCAATGGACACAACTCTTCACACAATAGACACAACTCTTTAGATAGACACCTTTTCACTTCAATGGACACGACTCTTCACTCAATAAACACGACTCTTCACCTTATTATTAATTTGAGTTTATTCTTTAACAAATTCCTCCCTTAAACTCAAACATTTTCCATCCTTCATTCCAATCATCATCTTACAATTTTCGAGCTGCACTTTTGGTAGCGGCTTTGTAAATATATCCTCCACTTGATCACGACTTGCAACATGACTCATTCACACATTGCCTTCCTTCACATGTTCCCGAATAAAGTGAAAGCGAACATCTATATGCTTGCTCCTTTCATGGTGCACTGGATTCTTTGCCAACTCAATTGCAGATTTATTATCGATTCGTATTTCAGTTGCTTCGTGCTGCTGGAGTTTTAACTCATATAACAAATTTCTCAACCATACTGCTGGCATACACACAAAGATGCTGCCACATACTCTGCCTCACACGTTGACAATGTCACTATTGGTTGTTTCTTTGAGAGCCACGTGAAAGCAGTATCTCTCATATAGAAGACATATCCTGATGTGCTTTTTCGATCATCTACATCTCTACACCAATCGCTATCAGAGTAACCCACCAGCTTGTATTCATTTGCCTTAGAGTAGAGTAACCCAAGTTACTCCGTTCCTCGTATATATCGAAGAATCCTCTTAACAGCCTTCAGATGTGGATATTTTGGCTCCTCCATGAACCGACTTACTATGCCGACACTATACGTAATGTCTGGCCTTATGCATGTGAGATACCGTAGTTTTCCAATCAAACTTCGGTATTTGTTTGCATCCACTCGATCTCCTTCATCAAATTTAGAGAGTTTCGTACCAAGTTCCATCGGCATTGCAACTGGATTGCACTCTTCCGTCTTGTTTTTCTTCAAAATGTCTTTTGCATAAGCCTCTTGTGACACAAATATTCCATTTCTTCCTTGTCTAACTTCAAGGCCAAGAAAGTATTTCATTAACCCTAAATCTGTCATTTCAAACACTCGAGTCATGGCCTCTTTAAAAACTTTTATCATCTCCACATTATTCCCCATGAATATTAGATCATCAACATAAAGAGCAACATATATCAAGTTGCATTTTTCTTTCTTCACGTATAGTGCATGCTCGTATGGACATTGTACGAACCCGTTGTCCTTGAAATAGGTGTCAATTCGGGTGTTCCATGCACGAGGCGCTTGCTTTAGCCCATATAGCGCCTTCCTTAACTTCAATACTTTACTCTTCTCCCCAGCTTTCATGTACCCTGGTGGTTGCTCCACGTATACTTCCTCTTCAAGCACACCATTTAAAAATGCTGATTTTACATCCATCTGATAGATCGACCACTTGAATTGTGCTGCTTGTGATATGAGAGGCCTGATTGTTTCCATTCTTGCCACCGGGGCAAAGACTTCATTATAGTCGATCCCTGCCTTTTGTTTGTAGCCCTTCGCAACTAGGCGTGCCTTATACCTTTCTATCTCACCGTGGGCATTCATCTTTTTCTTATATATCCATTTTACTCCTATGGGTTGATATCCTTCTGGAAAATCCACCAAGTCCCAAGTTTCATTTCTACCGATAGCCTTCATCTCTTCATCCGTCGCAGCTTTCCATTTCTTATCTCTCGCCGCCTCTTCAAAAGTAATATTCTCAGCATCTGCCAAGAGACATATCAAGTGTACTTCATCTGTTGACTCGTATAGGTCTTTCAAACTTCCCATCTTTGGTTGCCTTAGCTCTTCTTCATCATCAGATATTTGAGGTGTTATTGGTGTACGTATCGATGTAGTAGTTAATGATTCTTCTTTTTCTTCCTTCTGCGTGACTTCCATTTGGTTGTTCCAATCCCACGCGCTTTCTTCATTCACCTGCACATCTCGGCTCACAACCACCTTTTTTTTCAATTGGGTTGAATAACTTGAAAGCTTTTGTCTTTTCATCATATCCAATGAATACGTACTTCTTGCTCTTATCATCTAATTTGGTTCTTCTTTGATCTGGTATACGCGCATATGCCAAACTATCGAATACTTTTAAGTGTGATACAGTTGGATTTTGTCCGCTCCAAGCTTCCTGTGGTGTTTGATCTGTTAATATCGCATGTGGACACCGATTTTGCACATACACTGCACATTGTACTACTTCTTCCCAGAATTATTTCGACATGCCTTTGCTTCTCAACATTGATCGAACCATGTCAAGAATAGTTCGTATTTTTCTTTCAGCCACACCATTTTGTTGAGGTGAGTATGGTGCGGTTAAAAATCTTTTGATCCCTTGTTCCTTGCAATAGCTTGTAAATGATGTTGACATGTACTCTCCACCTCTATCTGATCGTAAGGCCTTAATATAAAGACTGGTCGTCTTCTCTACTAATACTTTGAATTTCTTGAACATTCCAAGTGCCTCAAATTTTTCTTTCAAAAAATAAACCCCAAGTCTTTCTTGTGTAATCGTCAATGAAAGTGATAAAGTACATCTTCTTGCTGAATGACTTAGGTGTGATCGGGCCACATATGTCGGTGTGTATCAACTCTAGAGACCTCCTTGCGCGATAATCAACCTTCTTTTGAAAAGAATTTCTTGTTTGCTTACCGAGCACACATCTCTCGCAAAATTTCTTTGTGTAATCCATGTCTGGTAAACCGTAAACCATATCCTTCTTTGCTAACTCTTTCAAACCATCATATTGTAAGTGTCCGAACCGTAAGTGCCACGGTGAGGCTTTATCCTCCACGTTGACTTGCAAACACCTTTCTCGCACTTTTCCCAGATTGAGTTTGAACATTCGATTCTTGGCCATCTCTACATTTGCAAGTAAATAGCCAATTTTGTCCTTCAAATGTAACATCCGATCTTTCATGAAAACTGAATATCCCTTCTCCAATAGTTGCCCCATGCTAAGGATGTTGTTCTTCAGTTCAGGCACGTAATAGACATCTTCAATCGACCCTTCTTTCCCATTCTTTTTAGAAAAACATATTTTGCCTTGGCCTTTGACTTGAACTTTTGACGCATCTCCAAATGACACATGTCCATCCTTTACCTTTTGCATCTCTACAAAAAGGTGTTTTTTTACGCACATATGATTACTAGCACCGGTGTCGAGATACCACATTATATCGCTGTCAGAAGCATTGTCCTTGTAGGCCATCAAGAGAACACCATCGTCTCTTATTTCTTCTTCCGCAACCAGATTCGCGTTTTCTTCCACCTTTTTCTTGGAATAGCAGTCTTTTGCATAATGCCCATATTTTCCGCAGTTGTAGCACTAAACATTTGGACGATTTGACCGGCCACCTCTTCCACGACCAAGTCCTCGACCACGCCAATTTTGTTGTCTCGGTTGGCCTTTTTCTTCAGGATTGTTTCCAAATCCACGACCTCCACCACAGCCAAAGCCACGACCTCCACGACCACGTCCCCTTCCTTAATTTTGTTGTGCATATATCGCCTTGTCTTCCTTAATACTTGCCTTAGCTTGTAAAGCCTCTTCGATTAGCTCTTGTTTCTTTTTCATCCTCCATTGTTCATGTGCTTCAAGAGAACCTGCAAGATCATCGATGGTCATTTCTGCCAAATTCTATGACTCCTCAATTGCGCATACGATGTTCTCGAAATCGTCGGTCAATGATCGTAAAATCTTCTCCACAACCCTTGCATCGGTTAGGTTTTCTCCATTGCGTTTTAGTTGATTAACCACTGTTTGGACACGTGTGATGTAGTTGGATATTCCTTCCGATTCTTTCATTTTCATCGCTTCTAATTTGTTTCGAAGAGTTTGAAGCCGCACTTGTTTAACTCGGTCGGCTCCCTTATAGACCTTTTGTAAAATGTCTCATGCTTCCTTCAAATTTGTTGCATTGGTAATTTTCTCAAATCCCGACTCATCCATTGCATGGAACAAGAGGTAGAGAGCGGCCTTGTCTTTCATACGCATTTCTTTCAATGTCTTTAACTGCATCGCAGTCAAGTTCGTAGTATTTTCTATTTCTGTGTAGCCATTTTCGACTACTTCCCATGCATCTTGTGCACCTAGCAACGCACGCATCTGAATGCTCCAATTAGCATAATTCAACTTGGTTAGTCGTGGAATCGGTATTTGCTCCAACGATAAACTCCCGAAATTTGACATAGTTTTGATACCAATTTTTTAGAAACGATGAGGAGACAAGAAACTAATTATATTTCATAAAATATTTCATATAAATTTTCTTTCTTGCAAACAACACAAAATGACCACATAATTATAGTGGTTTACATACCCTTACAAATAAACACGACTCTTTAGATAGACACCTTTTCACTCCAATAAACACAACTCTTCACTCAATAGACACGACTCTTTAGATAGACACATTTCACTTCAATGGACACGACTCTTCGCTCAATAGACACGACTCTTCATCTTATTATTAATTTGAGTTTATTCTTTAACAATATACATATGTGGGTTGACAGTAATTGCATTTACAATCGTGCATTGAATGACACTCCTTTTCCATATTTAACCATTACTTTAATTAAAAGTGGACATTGTGTGCACATGTGGACAAGTAATACAAGCTGCAATAATAGATGATAAAACATTTATATGAGTGATGCACTTCACCAAAAGATATAACTTATTGTGAAACACGTAGACAGATAGAATTATCATCAATAACATAGTGACAGTATTAAGTACCAAGCCATAATTCATATCAACCCCTCACTGTAATAGGCACTAGTACAAGCACATCAAACTGAATGACACATAAAGTGACTTTATAATCAATAATGCATTGTAGAGTAATTCTAGGACATTTATATCTATTCAAACATTTTACTCTTTGACATTAAAAGAAACCCCGTAAATTATAGAAATACATGGGTATTAAATGTTTATAAACATGATAGAAAATTGTACTTTGGTGAAAATTAATGAAATTATTAGGACACTTAAAACACGCAATTATTAATTAGTTGGCACACACATGATTTACTATAGAACGGAGCACGTAAAACAAAGTAAGATGAAAAAGAAACTGAATGCCACGATCTAACGAAGTCTGTAGTATGACATAAACATCTAAGTGCACACATATGCCCTAAACAACTCAGTGCACATCATATGAGTGTACAACTTGTGTCCTCCTTTGACTAGAGATGAATTGTCGATCAAGGAGAAGTTTCATAGCCTTGACGAAGATCAACATGGGATAAACTAGTTGATGTGTGTAGTTTTTTTCAGAATGAGAAGGCATTTTTGGTATAATTTAGAAAAGATTCGGAAGCGAGTCAAGGCAGAGCAAGGTTTCTTGCCAGTTGGCAGCTTGAGCTTCAGCTTTTTTGGATCATTAGTGTTAGGGTTAGGGTCGATTTTCTTTGGGGACAAAGAAGTAGTATTACGGGTATTGATTTGATTTACATTAAAATGAAAGAAATGATATATATTATTTAGGGAGGATGAGTATGAGCGGAGCCGGCAAGAGTGGGGAAGATTTGGATTTGGGTAAGAGCATCCAGGACGAACAATTTGCTGGAAAATAGGCAAAAATCCTATTTTGTTGGAGTAGTAAATTTAAGCGTGAGAAATAAAAAGGGATTTATTAACAAGGTAAAAGAATTTAGGGTTTTCCTCAACCATGGGGGAAAATCTCTCCCCTCACAGAAATCTCTCTCATCTTTCTTCTTCAAAATATCTAAACAGACCACCTGAATCTCACATCAGAGAATCAAGCAATGGAATCATCATAGATAAAGATGGGTTTCAATTAGTTCAATCAAGATCACAAAAGAAACAACAACCCTATATGCCCGGGTATCAGAGAAATTTGCGGGGCAATAATACTCAAACAAAGAAGGCAGATGGTCAGAGTTCAACTGTCCCTCCTCTGATTACGAGAAATCAATCGTATCAACTGCGGAAACCCACAAATTTTTCTCTGAATAAGGCACATGGGCAAAAATCTTGGGCTGAAATCGTTTCTGAGCAATCCAAAGAACCAAATAATGATGAATGCAATCTTGAAACTATTGCTCCTATCAAAATTAATAGTAAGAAATTTGGTTTGATAAAAGAATCTGTATGCAAAAGTGCAATTGATTGTTGGAGCACTTCGGTTTTGGTTTATGTTGTTGGTACCAAACCATATTATACATTTTTCAAAGCTTACATCCATCATGTATGGAAACCTGTTGGAGAATTTGAAATTTTTACCAGAGAAAATGGGTTCTTTATTGTTAAATTCAAAGAAGTTCAAGATTGCGATTCGATCATTCAGAATGGCCCATACTTTTATAATGGAAAGCTCATCATAATGAGAAGATGGTCTGAGTCCCTGAAAATGGACAGGGATCTCCTTAGTACGATGCCGATATGGGTTAAGTTACCCAATGTCAATCTCAAATTATGGGATCGTGAAGCGTTCAGTGTAATGGCCAGCATTATCGGAAAACCCATAAAAATGGATGCAGCTACAACCTTGAAAATGAGTTTGATTTACGCTCGTCTTCTGGTGGAGGTATCTGCAGATGATGAACTTCCTCAAGAAATAAATCTTACGTTATACAATGGAGAAAACATCACTCAAAAGATTGAGTATGAATGGGTACCACCGAAGTGTATTATCTGTAAATTCTTTGGACACATCAAAGAACAATGTGTCGCAGAACAAAGGTGGATACCCAGAGCTCACAATCAAAACAAAGAAATAGCCACTGATCAAGAAAATGATGCAGATACAACACTTCAAGATTCGCATATCAATGAGGAGACAATAAAAGAATCAAAAATTCAAAAGAACAAAGATCGAATCAACCGGAAAGGTATCATCTTCAATCAAGAAACTACATCTCATTTGCTCACTGATCAAGATGACCAGATCCTTGCTTCGGAAGTTCATCATACAGAAAAAATTAAAAATTCAAAAGATAGTTCACAACGCAGCTCAAAGGAGGGTATCAGCAACGAAGAGGTCTTTAATTCTGAAATTCCCCCCATTTCAGAGTTATGTTTAGTTACAAATAATCATGATACAGACACAAACAACATTCCGCCTTTGAGCTCCAACTAGAGTCCAGAATATAACAGGGAGAGTGAACCTCCATCAGATAATGCTGCAGAAGTTGAGGACAATGTTGGCATCCACTCAACCTTGCCTCGCAATGCTGAGGAGTTTGACATCTCTCGCATTCAAATCCTAGAAAGTTATATTGCATCTATATCTGATAATGTTATGGAGGAATATGAAAAGCAATTCGATATATCAGAATTACATATTCCCAAGACTAAAGCAATTGGTAAATACAAAAGCACAAGCAAAGAGAAGAAAGCTTTTGGGCAAAAATACATATCAATCAATCCAGACTGGAATGAAATGACCACAAGACTTAAAGCTAAAAGATCAGACAAAAAGAGGAAGGGCAAGGGTAGCAGTGTATCAGGTTCAATCTGAAACCTTGATTCTTTTACTTTACCCTTTTATTATTTTTTATGACTATCATGGCCTGGAATGTTAGGGGTATGAATTCCCCTGCTAAACAAACTGACATTTTAAATATGGTTAGAATTTACAAACCATCAGTAGTTGCCCTCATTGAAAACAAGATGGATGACACTAACACTGAGAAATTCTGTTTTAAACTCTCCAATATCTGGAAATCCATAAACAATAATGATTGTGGTAGTAAAGGTAGAATCCTTGTCATATGGGACTCTAATATTTGGAATTTGGTTAATGCTAATAAAGATATTCAATTTATTGACTGCAACTTCAAAAATGTTGGTGGTTTTTCCCTTCAAATAACCAATATATATGGTAGTTATTTTGAAAATGAAAGAAACAGTCTTTGGTATAGATTAAAGGCTCTTAGTCAAAGCTACGATTTCCCTTGGATTATTTTGGGTGACTTTAATACTGTTTTTCATGCTAATGAAAAATTTGGTGGCAATAAAATCCCCCACAATAAGCTCGAAAAAATTAATAAATTTTCACTTGAATCTGGGCTTATTGAACCTAATATGAATGGCGATAAATACACTTGGAAATCTGGAAAGGAGAAAAATATTCATTGCAAGCGTGATAGAGTGTTAATTAATGAAAATTTTTGCAATTCTTTTCCAAATTTCTGTTGTTACTCTATTGAGCAAAATACAAGTGACCATACCCCTTTACTGATAAACTTTTTTCAAAATCAAACTAATAATAATAAAAATCCTAAAGCTTCTCCTTTTAGATTTAAAAATGGTTGGGTCTTAAGCAATGATTATAATGATATTATTAAAGATTGTTTTAATTTTTCAAATAATGGATCCTATCAAGTCCAGTGCAGCATGTTTCTTAAAAATACAAAAAACAAAATAAAAAACTGGAATAAGGCTAACTGTAGTAAGAATGACTGTTTAAATAAACTAAGGGAGGAAGGGAAATTTTTACAAAAATTTGCTGATGATAACCCTGGCAATTATGATATTATTGATAAATTCTTTTCTAATCAAGCTAAGCTTTCTCAAGAACTTTATATAAATTCTGTCAATCACAAGCAAAAAGCTAAAGTTGACTGGCTTACTATGGGAGATGAGTGCACCAAAAATTTTCATGCTAAAATGAGCTGCAGGAAGCATATCAACAATATAGGTAAAATTATTAACAGTAAAGGTGAGTGCATAAATGACTTTGAAAAGATTGTCGATGAAGCTATTAATTACTATTCTCAGTTATATTTCTCCGACTCAAATGAAATTAGTTTTCCTAATATTGTGTGTAAGAATGTGTTAAATGTTAATGCTGCTGACATCTTATTAGCTCCTGTTAATATAGATGAAATCAAAGCAATTATTTTTAATGCAGGAGATAATAAAAGTCCTGGTCCAGATGGTTTCAATGCAAAAAATTTCAAAACTCATTGGGATAATATCAAAGATCATATTTCTAATGTAGTTAATGAATTTATGAATGAAGGTAAATTGCTCAAAAGTTTTAATCATACTTTCATTACCTTAATTCCAAAAACAAAAATCCAACTTGTATTGAAGATTATAGACCAATATCTTGTTGTAATTTTGTTTATAAAATCATTGCTACTATTTTAAGTAATAGAATAAAGCTGTTTCTCCCCTTTTTAATTTCTGAAAATCAATGCGCTTATATACCTGGCAGACTAATTTATGAAAATTCTTTGCTAGCACATGAAATGGTCAGGAATTTCAATTATAAAAAAGGGGATAAAATGTGTCTCAAAGTTGATCTCCAAAAATCTTATGACAAAGTTAACAGAAATTTTATTATCCATATCATGAAATGCATGAATTTTCCTGCTAAATTTTGTAGATTAATTTTTGAATGCATTAATACACCCACGTTCTCTATATTATTTCAAGGTAAACCTGAGGGTTTCATCAAGAGTAACAGGGGTATCACACAGGGAGACCCTCTTTCTCCCTATCTTTTTACCTTAGCCATGGAATATTTTTCTATTCTTATTGATATTGAAACTATCAAAAACAATATTTCTCCAATAAATATAGTACAACCATCCATTACTCACCTGATTTATGCTGATGATCTTATGTTGTTCTCTAAAGCTAACAAAGATAATGCAGAGGCTATTAGCGAGGTTTTTGAGAATATGTATAAATATGTTGGTCTTAAAATTAATGAATTTAAAACAAAGGCATATTTCAGCAAATATTGCAGGTATAAAAAAGAAGTTCTGGATGTTCTTAAAGTAAGTGAAGGTAATCTTCCTATTAAATATTTAGGCCTTCCTTTATCTGCAAATCAAATCAAAGATAGTGATTGTTCCTATCTGATAGATAAAATTCAAAACAAAATGGAAACTTGGTCATGCAAGCTTCTATCTATTGCTGGTAGAATTGAGTTAATTAAAACTGTTTTCTATGCCATTATTCTATATTGGTTTCAAACACACCACATCCCTATTGCTACAATTAATAAAATAGAAAGCAGATGTGCTGAATTTCTTTGGGGAGGAAAATACCATAAAATCAGTTGGGACAAAGTATGCAAACCCAAAAATGAAGGTGGGCTTGGTATCAGAAATCTTAATGATCTTAGTTTAACTTGTCAATTAAAACTTTTTTGGAGATTTATAAGTGGAGATTCTTTATGGACCAAATGGATGACATGCAAATATCTCAAAAATTGTAATTTTTGGACTGCTTTACCTAAAAATAATCAATCCAATGCTTGGAATCAAATTTTAAAATGCAGAGATTTAGGAAAATCTTTAATTCAAAGAAAATTCAAATCTGGGTATGAAACCAGTCTTTGGTTCGACCCTTGGTTTCAAAATGATTCCTTTATTAATAGGGTAGGTTGGGATAATCTTGTTATTTGTGGTGAAGCTAATGCTAATGTAAATGTCATAATTAAAAATAATCACTGGCAGCCTCATCTTCATCCAATTACTAATCCTCATAAAATTTTTATTACTAATATCCCTTTAGATCCTAATGCAGAATGTGATTATTGGGAATGGTTAGCTAGCATCAAAGGTAAGTTTTCTTTTAAGAAAACTTGGGAGCATATTAGAAACAAGCAACCTACTGTTGATTGGCATAAGTGCATATGGAACAAGGTGAATAATCCTAAGATGGTTATTTGTACATATTTTGCTATTAAAAACAAATTGCCAACTTTGGATATAATCAATAAATGGGGGGGGGGGAAATACTTTTTCACTCTATTCCTTATGCAACTTAACAAATGAAACTGTTACTCATTTATTCTTTGAATGCAGTTACAGTTATTACATATGGAGCCAAATTAGAACTAAGCTGAGCATGTACAATACAAGCAGCATGGATCTAAATCAGATTATCAGGGATATCTACAACCAATTTAGAAGAAAATCTCTCGAAAGAGATCTTGCTCACATATTATTGACTACAGCAGTTTATCATATATGTAAAGAGAGAAATAATCGTACTCATAACAAGTCGAAACTGTCCAAAGAGCAAAGATGGCTAATTATAGAGAATGATAGCAGAATTATTCTTCAGAAATCTAAGAAAAAGGTTAAAGACCAAACCAAATTTGATTTCCTTGCGGATTTGTGGAGCAAAGAGGCTGGTAGCTAGTACATAGAACATTATCTCCTCAATCCGAAGGCCTATCAAACTGATTTAAGCAGTCATCAGCAATTTACTCAAGGCGCTAAAGAGCTTCAAACCATCAGACATCCTGAAGCTGGCGATAATAGCTACAGATCTACAGATCTGAGTCGCGATGACACCAGATCTATAAATCTTAGCTCGATGAACCATAACTCAGATTTGAAGAACTACACCAACACAATCAAAGCCGACAGTAGTATGAGAAACAAGTTTAATCAATGTCTTTCGTATTGGGAAAGGGGAGAAAGCAGCAGGAAGGAGAAGACAAAGGAGATCTGATTTCTCGCTTTCGAGAATATCTCGTCGCCATTATTTAGTTTTGTATTTGTTTAGCGAATTATGTCGGCAACCCTAGTTAGGGTTTGTTTGTAAAGGTGCTTTCGGGTAGAGATGTTATTTACCCGATATCTTGTAATCCTGGGCTGGGCCCTTTTACCCTTCTTAAAAAAAGGGATTTTCTCCCTTTTCATGTTTCGAGTGTGAGTTGTTTTCTGAAAATAATTTATGTTCAATATGGTTTTAAAAAAATTGTACGGTTCTATGAACAACATTTATAGAATTTTTTCTTTTTAAAAAAAAGGGGCACAACTCCTTCCACTAGTTGTTGGAAATGTGAGAGGAATTCCCGTTTTTCCTTCCTACTCATTCTAAAAATCACACACTCTTGGAGATACTCTAACAGTCGGATACAAGAGAGGTAGTCCAACAAAAAATTGGCATACACGTTGAAGACAATTTTTTACACTACGTTTGACGTGCCTCCGTTGAATTTCAAACCTAAATTTGATATGCCTTCTTCGAATTTCAAACCTAAATTTGACATACTCCTATCGAATTCAGCTTGAAGTTCTCTTCATGTCCAAATTTAAAGTGCAAACAACAATACGTTTTGATTTTGTTATTTATTTATTTAATGGGTAGAGATAGAAATGATGGAAATGATTTTTATACAAGGCATTAGTTGGTGGGAAGTTAACTCTACGTCGTGGGAAATTTCTAACGAAATATTAAGCACATATGAATGCCTTATATGTCACTGGAAAACAAAGGTGGGAAATGATTTTTAGTAGTGCAAGCTAATTTTACTACCTACATACATTATGGAATTTACAAAGCAGTATATTCCTTAAGCAATGAACAAAGCAGAATCACCGTTTGCGCTTCATTTGTAATATCAATATTCATTGCGTTCAAGTTTATAACTAAGATGATGAGGGCTTCCATGTGTTCCTAAGCTCAGTACCAAGCTCATCTTAAAGGAATAAGGTTGCTACTGAAGAATGGCGCAATTTGTGCGATACTTATTCTGATAAACATCGGATAATGCATTCCTAAGTTCTTTTGTCATCATCTTACTAGATAACTCTCTAAGGACCTCATATGTAGGCACAATTATATGGTAGTAAGAGCTTCCTCCTCTGTCTCCTCTGAAGTATCATCTTCCAGGTCTTTCAACTTATCTGGTACAAAAACAATTTGGAATGTCTTCTCTTTCTTTCATACCACCCTATCTCATTTTCCAAGTTCTGAAATTTCCCTTTCCCTCAATTCTGGTAATTGCATAATTTCTATTAGGTCTTCTTTCAAGAAGCTCCTTAATCTGAAACATGGCGGCTAGCTCTATTACTAACCTATAGTGATAATTTTATTAATTATCATAGAAACCAAGAATCTAAATTACCAATCAAACACTTAAAATTAAAACAATTTATCCAATTACCAAATCAACAAACAGAAGTAGAAATAAACGGGAGACACAAGAGATTTAACATTGTTTAGTCAAATTGACCTACATCTATGGAGTGTCATAACATCTATTTACTTTACCAATACAGAGAATACACAAACCAAATAAGATATTAGTGATTACAGTTTAGAATGCCCTAATCTTAACTACACATAAGGAATTACAATGAGCCTTTAATAAAACTAAAAATCTTTAACGTGGATGAAATAAGGTTTCCAACTTTCTAATTTAATGTATTTCTAATTTGATGTATGTGGAAATCTCTCTCTGTGTGTATAAAGAAGAAATATGACACTTATTTGTAGATACATATTACTTGGGGATGAAGACATTAATTTTGGAATGTAATTTAATTGCCCAAAAAGACTTGCTTGGATTTGCATTATTTTAATGCACATATATGACGATGATATTCATTCCCTTTCAGAACATCTCCATGCATGTCCACAACTCATAGTGATTAATTAATTGATTTTATGAATCAATTAATTTCCCTTGATTCATGCTTTGCTCATACAACATAATTAATTGATTTATTAAGTCCATGATTTCCATTCTTTCTTTATTTTCTCATATTGCATAGTGAATCAATTGAATAAACCAATTAATTTCCTTTCTTTATATTTGGCACATATTTAAATGCATAAATTCAACATTGAGCAGTGAATATAAGTACTACAAATTTAGTGAAGCATATGAATGTTATTAAGCAAGAGTTACACTATTTCTAACTATAGTTTTTTTTGCAAATAAAGAAATGACAAACATCGAAAGAAAGAGGTAAATTACTTTGCCTTTTAATATTATCTCTCTCTTATAAATAACCAATATGCACTTTTTTATTATGAGAGAAGTATACGTGTACTCTGTTTTATGCCTATAACCAAGACGATATTTAAGCACATTACAACACAACAAATGACATCTATACTGTTTCCAAATTCGTATAAATTGTTGACTAACATGTCTTATTACTGTAATAAAATGAAGCTTTAATAATTTTGAAATTTGAATCTCATAGGAATCTATGGACATACCATGGTTGATAAATTATTTTCATTGACTAATTTGTTTACTATATGTTAGCCAAAAAATTGGTCTAACACACCCAAAGTTATAGATTTCAAAGAGGTAATAATCCTTGTTGGTAGAATTATATCTAGAGATTGAATATCGATAAAATTAAATGTAACAAGTAAGAAGAATGGTAAGAAAAAGAAGAGTACACAATTTTTTATAGTGGTTTGGTTATACCTGGGTTCACTTTGCCAATGCTTTATTGATGGATTCACACTATATCTACCCAAAATTACAAGTACAACTTGAGTTTTAATTTCAAGGTTGGTAATGGCAGACTTTCCTCTACATGTGAATAAGTATAACATCCCTTTCGGAAAGTTAACACAAAGACCTTTTAACACAGTGGTTAGTGCATGGTGTTGTTTTTCAGGGCGACAAGGGTTCGATTCCCAAAACCATCACATGTTACATTTGGTATCAGCACTAATACCTAATCAGAACTGTGTTTTGTAATATTATAGATGTCAGTCGAGGTGGTACTGATACGGGTTACAAACATACTGTTTGAGTGGTGGGTGATGATGAGCCAACAGGTTTAGCGCATTTGGTTGATGGTTTGGATTGTGAGACCAAAGGTCATGAGTTCAAATCTCGAAAATGATAACCTTGTAACAAATACCCAGAGTATGAGCTTGGCTAATACATACTTTCCTAGAGTTTTCAAGCGAAGTTTGGTTCACTTTGTAATTAAAAAAGGATTTTTAGCATAGTGGTTAGTGCATATTATTGCTTTCTGAGATAGCCGGGGTTTAAATCCCACTGTCATCAAATTTGGTATCAAATCTAGTTGAAGTGTGATTATAGGTACTCACATTGTGATCTACGAAGAAGCTTTGTTTCTTACCCATATACATCCCAAGGCGGGTTGGCTTAAGAAAATTGAGAGGCTAGCCGTAAAATCAGCAGCCGAGGTTACCATTTGTAGACATCACCAAGTTAGGGAGAATATTACATTTAGAACAGAGCCTACAACCAGATGAAATCATGTGTTGTAATGTCACGGACATATGTCGGTGTGGTAGTGGTGCGGGTTAAAAGCACAATGCTTGAGTGGTGTGTGATGAGGAGACAACATGGACATTGGAATCTTTAAGGGGTAGTCCATAACATCCCTTTTGGAAAGTTAACATATTGGTTAGTGCATGGTGTTGCTTTTTGTGACGGTAGGGGTTCGTATCCCACAGTCGTCACAATAAGCTCTTTCTATTAATGATATCTTCCTATTTATACATGTAGTAGGCTATCTTGAGGCTTTAAATCCATTATATCATGCTTGATTTCGTCAATCAAACAAATCAGAAATAGTAGAAAAGAAATCAGTAAGAGGTGGACAAAATCTTGTGGTTTGATTAATTAGTACCTACCCATCTATGGATCGGTACCGATTGATAGACTTAGCCCACTTCTTGTCTTTTCCTTCATGCATCAATGTTTTCACCATTATTAGAAATTAGAGGGAAAAAATAAGTAAGTTGATTGATCGGTACCGTTCCATACATGAATTGGTACTGATCCATGGACTTAGCCAAATTTTGTCCCCTTCTTTTCTTGACCATTATACTCAATCATCTTTGAGTCTGACATTCATTCCGTCACCATTTTGTAGTCCAATTTAATCGAAAGTCACTTGTGAAAAATACCGGCGCCAAAGTAGCCTTTTGTGAATAGAAACGTTCTTTGAATCAAGATAAGCAACCGGATCCTGATCTGAATAGATGCTTCCTTTACTTGACCCTCTTCTATAGAACGCTGCATTTTCATTGAGAATATGAATACTCCTTCCGCACAATTGTCAAGTTACATCTTTTCAATAGATACAAAAACTGTACTTTTGCAATCAAAAACTTCATTCATTGTATTCATTATAGAGGATCATCTAAGATTTTCTCTTATCAATGGTAAGGTAGATGTATTTTCCTTTTTGTTTAACATTTTCATCTTTCATTTCTTAATGATTTGATTGATCGAAATAGATCCATGTTTTTCCCTAATATAAAAGAAAATACTTAGCCAATTTTTCCACTCCATTGTCTTCATTTTGTAGTCTGATTCTTTTCTTGCTCCAATGCTCCTTGGCTAGGGTTTTCTTAAGTTCCCAAATTGGGCCTTCGTCAATTTTCGCTAAAATCGATCTAAAGGTAAAAGCTCCATTTTCTTGCCCTTTGATTGACAAATCGTGTTACATCTTCATCCCTATTGTCCTTACTATATCGTTGCCCTTTCATGGTTTGAACTACTTCTACCACCAATAGATTACTCCTTCAGGTCATTCCCGCTCACCCTCATTTTCCATCGATTACTCTGGTCATGCTAGAGGAAAGTTAAGGTTATGATGGATGGATCAACAAGGTTTTGGGCATAGGATATGAGATGGATAAGTTTACAACGAGATTTGGCTATGGGTTTATAAATTTTAGTCAAATTCCATGGATCTGTGGTCATGCTTAGATGAATTCGAGTGTTAATTGTCCCAGGACCAAAACCCCATCAACGTGTGCGTTCATTGATCAAGAACTCTTCCTTCTTTAAAGACTACACTCTCTCTAGAAGATGTTGATCGAGAGTCAGAATACATGTTCACATTGGATCCATCATGTGTTATTAACATAATTCTTATATTAATAGCTTCCACCGACACACGGTTCCATTGCATGTAAGATCTCGTTTACCAGCACGAACGGGGTTTCAAATTCCGTGGTGTGCTTCCATACATCATGCACAAGAAGAAAAAAACATGCACTATATAGGAAAAAAACACTGACCTTGCTCGTTCTCTGAGATTTCTAGCTAATTTATGGCTACTATACGTTCACTTCGATCCTCAGCAGTTACATCTACTTCCACCTTGCTAAAAATGCTTCCAACTCAGCGTCTACTTCGACTTCCACTACATCTACTAAGTCATCTCGTGTTCATACCACTAATTAAATTCTAGCTTTTTTTGCTCCATTTTTGATTATCGAGGAGCCACATAATAAAGTCCCTTTAGACATCGCTTTAAATTTGATTATGATTCTAGATAACCCCGTGGACTCTCCTCCTTCCCACTTGTTTGTCATAGAGCTTAAACGCACTTGCCAGAGGCATGGATTCCAGTAGATGAAGTCAGGCTCCCTCTTGAAAGAGCCTACTCTCCTCTTGCCAGTTACACTTTTTGTAGTCGGTATATGTGCTTATTCAGTGTTGTTCTACCATTTGACCCCTTCTTACATCACGTTCTTCAATCAATGTGGCTTGCTTCATTTCAATTGCACCCCAACTCTTATGTAGTGCTTAAGTGTTTATATATGATTTTCGCTCACCACCTTGGAAAACAGGCAGTTCTCGCCGACGTCCGACATCTCTACAACTTCAAGCATTGCTCCTCTAGCCCCTTATTCACATTCTTCGAGGCCTTTCAAGCAGGGTAGTGATCCACCAACACAAAACAAGGTTAATTTAAGGTGGAATACTTCTTAATTCATTGCTCCATAGGGTTTGCCAAGCGATGGCTATCTTGATGTATGTTCCACATCGCCTACTCCAAGTTATGTCTCATTTGAACTTACTTCATCCAAATTACTTATTTCTTCTTATAAAATTCTAGTTATTCCTCTAGGAGTCAACAATGATGACCCAGGCCGCATGGTCAACACTCTCCAGGCTATTCGTATGTCCGAGCATAGTACATCCTTCCTTATTATAGATCTATGCCTCCGTCGGTTCCTTTTTCTTCACAATGGCCAAGGAGTCATCTTTAAACTCATTGCATCTGACATGTTGGGGCCCACATTGCTAGGAAAGCTGAAGCTGGTCCTAGCCAAGCCCTAGTCAATTGCTGGGTGATTAATGGTGAAGATAACAAACACAAAGATAATGAGAAAGAAATAGAGGTGGAGGAGGAATATGTTGAAGAAGAAGCAGACGGTGAGGAAGAGTTTAATGTTGAATCTACTAGGGAGAATGCCGAAAGAAATGGCATCGCTACTCCTACTCCCCAGTTCAAGTGCTTAAGGAGAGGGCCACCCGACACTACTACTGGTCCAACTAATAACCGAACAAAGGAAATGTGTCCCACTGGTCAAGGTGATGAAATAGTAAGCCTTTTCTTCGATCTTGTGCTTTAGGACCTTCTTAATCTCAACTTTGACTATCTCAAAATTGACGAGCTCCTACATGGAATGGGTAACGTCGATCTCAATCATTTTGAGCATGTACCATTCCCTCTTCACTACCAATAGAGCACGGTCCATAGTCTAGATTAAGATTCATTGCACCCATACCACTTAAGATCAGACTTATGTACTTAACCATCGTTCTTTGTTCCTTTATTCAATAGTAACTCATGTTTCCTTTTCGTTTTAGATATGATGGTATGAACTGGTTACTTCGGCAATCTAACTAAGAAATAAATTATGGATGAACCATTATCTAAATCCAACTAACACCGCGATGGGAACTATCCTAATTAAGACCATGGTGACTCTAGCCGTGATAGGGATGACCATGAACACTAACATGACTATGAGCATCGGCATTACAACCATGAGTACCACGAGCGTATGTGCTTGCCTCGTGACTCTAGATCTTACTACTTAGGGTGACAGTCTCCATCCTCTTACTCTAAGGAATCTTTTTCTCAAATTTGTTATTCCTTTTAAGGCATCTCTCTCCTCATCATACTGACCTCCCTTGCATCTCTGTTGCAAGTTCTGCTCATATCTCCTCTATAAAGCTTGTCCTTGGCCAAAAGGGTAAGGACACTCCTATTCCATTGGTGCCTTTTTCTCAATCAAAAACCTCCCTTACTCCTTTGGCCACATCATCAGTTGGTCACCAATGATGACCAAGCATGGTATCTTTCCCCAAGTTGCTTCATCTAGCTCTCTGTCCTTCACTTTTGTTGTTACGTCCTTATAGCTTAAATATCTAGACTTAGACCTCACAGGGATTAAGTTTGATTATAATCTGGATGAAATCTGATCCAACATGATAAACAGTGCCTGATCCACCTTCGATAACCTTAATCACTGATACGATGCATAGAGGAAGGTCGAGAAGCACCCTGGTAAAATCAAATCAATGAATTTCTCCTCTCGATAGGGAAAAAAGGCAATGAAGGATACTCAAAAGTTTATCAAAATGGAGAAAGGTGAGATCATATTGTTGATAAAGCAATAAAAGAAAATGATGAAGCCTAAGGTCTCAAAAAAGAAAAACTTAAGGAAGAAGTCCGAGTGCATAAGGCGAAGATTGAATTCCTAGGGCAATAAGTTGAGCAGGCCCATATTCGAAGTGATGAATTAGCAAAAGAATTCAAACATTTGAAGTGATGGCCTAGCCTTACACTTTTCTTCTCACATTTTTTTATCAGAGCAGTGGGCTCTACTGGTTTCCTTGACCATTATTTTTAGAAATTATAATAATGTTATTAAATATATATGTATGTATATGTATATAGATCGAAGAAGGCAGAAAATAAAAGAGAAGGGGAGGAGTTAATCGATACTGTAGAAAATGGTAAATTTTATAATATAAATAAATATTCCACTTATTTAAAATCTTCTCTCAAATCTGTAATTCTAATGGGTATGCATATATCTTGTTATATATATTTTTGGATTGAAAAGGAAAAGGAGTCAGTTAAAAGGATGAATTTGTATTTGGGTGATTTGGAAAGCTAGAAAGGTAAGTGGGAAATTATACGATTTATATATAACACTAAAATTTATATCGTTGAATTTTATTTAATTATTATTCATATGTAAGATTTGTTGAGTTGTAGACTTAAAATGAACGTATTCAATTGGAATCTCGCCAACATATTCTATAGGTTAGGAATTGGAAAGGGATGATTAGGGGATTATATAGGTGCAAATGAACGTAATCAATTGGAATCTCGCCAACATATTTATATCATTTGAAGTAATAAGGAATATATATAAACCTAAAGAGGTGTAAAGTACAAATGTTCTTCTCTACAGTTTGCAATGTCTATTAAAATAAAATAAAAGAGAAAATTCCACGTAATTTCAAACAGAGCAAAAGTCTCACTTTCTGGTAATTTACGGAAAATTATAACGGTGGTCCTCTTTGGAAAGGATAGCTCTAATATATTAAAATATGAGAATAAATGTTCTTTACAGAATGTACATATAAGTCTATGTTTTGGAATTCCTAAGCGTAGGAATTAATGAGTTAAAGATAGGAAAACACAAACGCACGCGTATAACCACGCCTATCGATTAAAAATATAAATAAACATAGGTAATAATTAAAGCATAATAAATACTTATACGTCGGTATTCCTATTAGTTATAATTAGGACAACTAGTTATTAATAGCGTATGACTAAGAGGTTGAAATGGAAAAGATATGGTAACTTCAAAATTTATGAACAATGATTGCAAAATTAGTGGACAATAAATGTGCAGTTAAGTAATTAAATGGGGATATACATGCATTTAATGGGACCAATTAAAGAATGTAATACAGTATTTATGGGAAAATGAAATAGGCATAATAAGTTGAATTTAAACGAATAAATAAATGTCATTGGTAATTGTCCAATTTGAATAATAGTGGCCATTTATTAAATACAATTGACATTTATGGGACATAGAAGGAAGTGAGGAATATAGGAAATAAGCATATTAAATAGGAACAGGTTCGCAGCAAGTAAGTGAATTTAATATTTGTAAATATACTTATGAGGCAGTATAATTTTCATAGTAGAAAATTATATAACCCCAATAATACATTTAGGACGAGTATGAATTAGTGTGCCTAGCCTAATATTTAGGTCTATGAATACTGGCTTGGTTTATTATGGGTTGGGATGCAAGGTCGGTAGAGTAACACAATGGAAGTTTGCCCATTACCTAGAGGCTACTAGCAGTTGTGTATACATACTATTGATGTGGGACATCTCTAACTATAGGACCCATGGGGAAGGTATATAAGTTGCGTATAGGTATGGGAAAATATACCAAGGGCTTGCCTTAGATTTTATGTATTAAATGGCTCGGTACCTTTAGGGTTGTCAAGGAGGTTACTTCAGGGTGGAAGGTATTAATTGGCCATTGGGTCTACCTCCTCTCTATATAAGGTCTTAAATAATGTACGTTGATACTAAATTGGGAAATAGGGCCTATTTCATTTCTAATAAGAAGTATTAAGTAACCAAAATGTGTGTTTTCCTTGACTTATAATAGGTAAGTCTAAACGGAATTTCGGCTATACGATGTCGGCGGGCCATGTCAGTATTGTTGGTAAACCAATATTTAGTAGTAGGGCTAGCATATAGGCTTTGACTCTAGTGGTCCTGAGCGGTCTTTAGCAAAGACTTGGGTTATGCCTTGATGGATTTTGCTTTCTACCATTGTAGAATCCATATGGATACGTAAAGACCTTAGAGTTTTATTTATTATTTTTTATCATTGGTGGGCTAGTTAACCCTTGGATAAGTCTTTAAGATGCTTCGGTAATACATAAATTAAATTATAAAGCCATATTTGGAGGTCATCGTTCTCTGTAGCTAGGACTGATTGACTAGTGATTATGTTATGAGAGGCCAACTTTGGGGTTAAGGTAATAAATGGCCAATGGGTCTGCTTCCTCCATATTTAAGAAGTATTAAGTGGTCGGGGTTCCTTTTTGGGTAGTGCAATATTTATATATGTATATATATAGTTTTACCTCAAAGATGGTTGGGTATATCATACATGCATATAGAATTAAATGGGTAAGCCATGAATAGTATACATAATACTTAAATAGAAATCAATCGACATAAACTTGTGTTATGGGTAAAGTATGTTATTTACTAGTCACTAGAACGATTGTTCTGATTCCCTCCTCATTACAACCCATAAGACAGATTTAAAGGGACATGCTACCGGTTCAAGATGAAAATGGTAGATGGTGAAGTCTTCTCATTCATGTTAGTCGCTATGCATAGGATCGAAGATAGCCGACAGTAATAACTGATGTAAATGCAATGGAAATAGTAAAGTAGATCACGTAGTCAATTTTATACTAGTTTGGACCTCTCGTATTATGTGCAATCCCAAACTCCTTCTGGAATTTCACTATCAGCACCCTCACTTCACCTAGAGGAATAGGTTTACATACTCCGTCTGAACAACCGAACATGACTTCAACACCGCCTGAAGATACTACGACAGGACTTCAACAAGTCTTACAGGTAGTGTAACAAATGTTACTTTCTGACACAATGTATATTGATATATAGATTGTCAATTTGATGTACAATGACTCCTATAACCGAACCAAATGATATTGAGTGGAGGTGAAAAGGCTAAGTAGTTTATTCGACTAGAACATGGGATGTGGAGATGAAGCACACTAGTCAATATTCTTTGAATCAATTGAATCTCTTGAAGTTCAGACTCTTGCTTTTGGGATTGAGTGTTTTAGGCGTGGAAATCAAAACATGGAGTTGTATATTGTTGTATTATGATTCAGGGATGGTTAGGGGATTATATAGGTGTTATAGGGATGCTAAAATAGGGGTGCAACCTTTCAGATTCACCATTGATGAAGAGAAGCAACTGCAGGTGTGTAGAGTTGTGAAGACACATTTTCATGAACTAGCCATTTTATGTGAATTCAAACGACTGGGATGGAGTTCAGTCAACTAACTCTTTGTAAAATTTAACCCCAAGATAATCAAAAGACAAAATATATAATTAGTCGATTGGGTTCAATCGATGGATCCTCCCATTTAGTAGACTGAATGTACTTTAAAATAAAGTCTTCTATGGTAAAGTGGTAAAGGGTGTGCTATGTTCTCGGCCCGCCTGGGTTCAAAACCCATCCTGTACGTATTCGCCATTTATTTTCCAACTTTTTTGTCATCGTTTTGACTTGAAATAACTTAATAAACATGTCAATTACATTGTCGTATGGTTGTTATCATCAAAACAATGTATATATGGTTATTTCATTCTCCTCATTTTTGATGATGATAACCACACGAGCTTATAATATAAAATAATAACTCCACCTAAACATATGCTATATATATAATAAGTTTATTTTCCTCAATTTTATATAGCACCAATATAAAATATGTAGAGCATACGTTATTTTACCCTTTTGTCATCAATAAAATGAGATAAGAGCAAAGACATATTATATATTATAAACTCTCCCAAATATAATATTTTCTTAAGAAATATATTTATATTCTTTTCTCCCCTTTATAAAAGAGATAGGAAGTACCATATATAAGTAAATAAAAATAATTTACCATTAATGCAAAGTGATGAGTATCTAATAGATATATCAAGTTTAAACAAAATTATATTTATTTTTATAAAAATATAGGATTCACTACTTAGGAAACCATATCCAACTGGATGTGGTTGATCCCTTAAAAATATAATTTTTAATATTAATCGTGGAATCGTAATAATTGCTAATGTATAATTGTCTATCATGATTGGTTAGATTAGCAAGAACCCATATAACAATATTAATTGTCATTGATTTAGTATTAAAATGATTTTTTTCTATTTCTAAGTATAATACTATTATGACATGAAGTGGTTTTAGAACTATTTCTACTTTTAGTCCTAGAATTAAATCGTGTATAAAAGAATGCATATCTAGTACTATTTTATGTTTATTGTGCTTATAGTCTAAACTGCTTTTATTATTGTGAGCTTTAGTATTTATTATTAAGGACGATAAATGACCTTTTCTGTTGTCAAAATTTGTAACTTTCTTATTTAATTTGTCAAAATTCGCTTTAGACTCACAAATTTCTTTTTGTGAAATAATATTATTTTCTTTTAAAAGCTTGTGTTCTTTAATTAAATCTATATTTCTAGCATTCAAAGCACTATTCTCTTTTTCAAGAGACAAAAGTTTGAAATTAGATTCATTTAATGGATTTTCCAAAAATATATTATTATTTTGCAAAGCTTTGATTTCCTTCAAAAGATCAATATTTTAATCATTTAAACGCTTATTATCTTTTAATTGAAATTTTTTGTAAACAATTTCTTTCGATGTATTTTCAAAAGCTTCGGTTTGTTTTACTACCTTTAAAATACTAATTTTACGTTCACAATCGTCTAATTTAGCTAAGGTAATAGAATTGACCTTTTGTGATGCTTTAATATCTTTTAATAAGCTCTCATGCATTTGTAAAAGATCACAATATAAAGAATCTAAGTGTATAGATTTTGATCTGAGATTAGAATGCAGCACATGTACCTTGATTCCATAGACTATTGCTTGCTCCCAGAATTTTTTTTCTCGACTGCCTTTAAGGTCTGACTAGATATTCTTTTTTATCCATTCCTATATGATGTTGTTACGATCAGTAGGACACCAGGCTCTGATACCACTTGTTAGTCACTATGCACAGGATCGAAGATGGCCAACAGTAATAAATAATGTAAATGTAGTGAAAATAGTAAAGTAGACCATGCAGTCAATTTTATACTGGTTCGGACCTCCCATCATACGTCTAGTCTAAGACTCCTTCTGGAATTTCACTATCAGCACTTTTGCTTCACCTAGAGGAACAGGTTTACAGACTCCGCTTGAATAACCGAACGGACTCTTATAACCGAACAAAATTATATTGAGTAGAGGTGTAAAGGACAAGGAGTTTATTCAACTAGAATATGGGATATGGAGATGAAGCACACTAGTTGATATTCTCTAAATCAATTGAATCTCTTGAAGTTCAGACCCTTTCTTCTAGGATTAAGAGTTTTGGGCATGGAAATCAAAGCATGGAGTTGTATGTTGTTGTATTGTGATTCAAAGATGCTTAGGGGATCATATAGGTGTTGTAGGGATGCTAAAATAAGGATGCAACCTTTCAGATTCACCACTGATTAGGAGAAGCAACTTCAGGTGCAAAGAGTTGTGAAGACGCCTTTTTAGGAACTAGTTATTTTCAATAAATTCAATCGACTGGGGATGGAGTTCAATCAACTAACTCTTTGTAAAATTCAAGCTCAAGGCTATTGCCATATTCTGAAGAATAAATATAGAATTAGTTGACTGGATTTAGTTGACTGGATTCAGTTGACTCGTCCTCTCATTCAGTTGACTGAATGTAGTTCAAAACAAAGTATTGTACAGTGAGTGGTAAAGCCGTGTGGTATGTTCTTGACACTCCTGGGTTCGGATCCCACCCTCTAAGTATAATTTTAGCCATTTATTTTCCAACTCTTTTATCATCGTTTTGACCTGAAATAACTTAATAAACATGTTAGTAGCATTGTCATATGGTTGTTAACATCAAAACACTATATATATGGTTCTCTCAATTCATGCTTGGCGCTAGCAAGGAATTCAAATGGAATAATATTAATTCTATGGTAGTAGCCTCAGTTGGTGTATATGTTCAATTATATTTTATTATTCCACTATGAATTTGTTCTCTGATACACTTATGTTTATTACAGGTTACCAAATATGTATCCTAGTGGACTTAGGTCTCGATTTAGTCGAAATTTAGGCCCATTAAGGTGCAGGTTGTTACATTTGGTATCAGAGCTTAGGTTAGTCGAACATAGAAATTAGGATACGCTGAGTGAACTTATTGTATTTCTACATATAATTATATATATATATATAATATGCCAAACTCTACAAATTCCATCTATAGAAATAGTTGCGACCATATTATGAAAAGATGGATAAGGCAACTATGAGTTGAAATAATAAATAGTGTTAAATTTTGTGCTTATCCTGATTACCCCACACGGTAGACGCCGGAACGTACGGAGTGGATCGAGAAGAGCATGAGCACGACATATAAAAGGATCCCGAAGGCTGGATGGTACTTGACTCCTTTGTTGGGCCTAGGCTGCCTTATGATGGTGGATTTCAATAGACTACTGAATGAAGACATACATTTCATCTAGACATATGGGAAATAAAAACCTATAAGTTGCAAGCATCCGAAAGTAAGATGTGAAGAAGGACTAAGCAAATTCCCGTAAGAAGGTATGCATTAGTCACCATAAGAGGATTGCCCAATTTTTAGTATATACCCTTAATAAGATGAGGTTAGGAGTAAAATAAAATGAAGAAAAGTCCAAAAGAAAGGACGATTAAAGTTCATTTCTAAGTCCGACCCCATATGAAAGAATTTAACAAAAATATTTTTTAAATTTCTTCAAACGTTTTGAAAGGGTTTTTCAAAGGATTTATCAAGAAGTTATTGTTTTGAAAAAGCAAGAAATTTTGGTAATTCTTAGTTTTAAATTGGTTGGGTCGAAAAGTTTTGATTTTTTATAAAGGGATTTTTCATTTTTGAAATGAATGGAAAAGAAAGCGTATGTTTGGTTCGATGATTTTTCCTATTTTGGTAAATTCAATAGTTTTTAAAATTCTTTTTTTAAAGGGTGGATAAATGAAAATGGTACTTGATATAAATGGGATCAAGAGCAGGGAAGGGTAAGAACGCCTGATAACGAAGATATGAGGAATATTCTCGTATAAGGAAAATACGAAGAATAACAGTAGAAATATTTTTGTGATATGAAAGAAGGTTTATGGCCATAGTAGTATAAGCAAGCGCACTACGAAATTAATTAAGGAGGGAAAGTTGTAAGTGAAGGAAGAAGGGAACCCGACGAACTAGACGATAGACTAAGGCACATTCATGTAATAGACAAGGATTTTTTAAAGCAGTGCGAATTATATCAGTTTGAAGAAGATGAAGCCAGAATGAAATGGTATTATAAATAAATTTAACCCGACCCGAATAGGATCCAGGTTTAACCTGGTCATGAAAATGGGAATCGGCTGATAGCCTAGATTTAGGTGGTAGAACGAAAGTGGTCAACTGGTTAATCCTAGACCGGTCGACCTATTAATGGGTTCTGAGCGCAATCCGAACCTCGAATGTGGCATATACCCACATCCAGGCTCTAGCCCTCCTCGTTTTCCTTCGTCTTCCTCCCATTCTCCTCCGACCCCCTCTCTCCCTCTCTTTCTCTTTCCAAAATCCACGAGCGCCGGCGCCTCACGCTAGTTGCCAGCAACCCCGACCCCAAGCCCAAAGGCACTTCATATTAAGTCCCCCTCTCCCTGCAGATCTGAACCCCCAAATTCCCTTTCCCCGACAAGTTAGTCCATGGCACGCAAAGAGCCGCTAGCACATCTTCGTGCCACCCATAATCCACTCCCTAAGAAAATTGCCTGGCTCGATGGAAACAACTGGAAAATCTCTAATTACGAAGCCTCGGCGAATTTCAAGTTTCTTCAAGGACGACCGGTGAAATTGGGGGACTTCACCACTTTGGATTGAGGGATCTGTTCACGGCCTCAAGGCTAGCACCTATCTTGAGCCACGACACTTTTAAGAGGGAATGTTACTTACCCTACATGCGACTATTTGATGCAAATTTGGAATATGAGTTTCATGTAGACATAAGTCGTCTCACGTCAGAGGTGAAAGGGGTAGTAATTACTCTGACAGACAGTGATTTTGGAGATATTCTGGGGATAGCAAAGGAAGGACCAAATTTAACAGGTATTGATACCACAGATTTGGAAATTTTACAGCGGATCATTTTTGGAGCCGTTGGAGTCTGGAGCTAGAGAACTTTTAGGCTACAGCCTGCCTCATCGTTCGGATTATTCAACAGAACATCATTCTAAGATGACGAGTTTTGACTAGATTTGTCCGCTAGTGCAAAAGGCCATCTCTTCCATCATAGGTTGTACAACGGTGAACTAGGCTGAGCAATCATGAGCTACCATATGGAGCTAGGAGTAGGGACTTCACAAAGCTACATTCTGTATTTTCATCTTTTCACTCTCGTCTTCAAACAATACAGAGTGAACCTCCGTGGAGAGCAGGTTTAGAAAGAGGCTCCTGCCCCATTTGTTAGGACCTCCATAAGGAGGATGAGGATCATGGAGGTGCTGGCTAAGGTAGCAACATCGGGGGCTAAGGAGTAGGAGCAGTAGGCGGCAGAGCAAGGGCGGGGTTTTATAAGGTTACAGAGCCCTGAGCTTATAGTGATCCGAGCCCTTAGCTTCGGATCGTGGTTGAGCTAACTGAGATACCAGCCGAGCAGCGGTGCCAAAGCAATGAGTTCATATGCATAATTGTCATGCTGCGTCCGTTTAGGGGTCGCGGCAATGGCTCGAGCTCTCGCAAGGGATTGGGACCATCCTTCAGCTCTAGGTAGTATTTAGGATTAGTAGTAGTTTTTGTTGTTATTTTTCATCTAGCATTTGTTCCTATCTTTAGGTTGTATGGGTTGTAAACATTAGTTGTCTTTTTATATAAAAGTTGTGCACGATATATTATGAGATGTGTTCCTGTTTGTTTACTGTGCTTATATTTTTGGATATGTTTACCGCTATAATATATTTGAGAAAAATAGTATAAATATGGAAATGTAACGTATCGGGTTTTGCCCGCTCGAAAATCAACATCCGTACTTCACATTGTACTAGAATGTCGCAGATTCGACCGTTCAAATCCGATTCGCCGGAGCTATAACACAATTAAGTAAATAACACAGCGGAAAAAAATGAATAATACATTGATATATAATATCTGATACAACAGAGTGATACAATGAATATCAATATACATCAGAGATATGATACAACAAATAGCAGCGGAAAAGAAAAGATAACAACAGCAGCGGAACAATATCAATAGAAGTGATAACTCCAAAATGATCTTCAGACACGAATGAATCCACAACTCCAAGATAAGCAACTCCGATGAATGAACTAGCTCCAGATAATCTACTAAACCTGAATATCTGAAAAGAAACCCAACTCTAGACTGCTCGTGTGGAAAATTATGAGCACCCAGAGTTTAGGAAGGGAACAATAAACTCCGGATCAGTCATGGGACTGGTGTGAGCAACAAAAACAGTTTATCTTTAAACAATCAACAAAAGATTCTTAAACATTGAAATCCGCAATGCTTTTAGAAAATGAAACTACCATAAGACCTCCCGCCACACACACAATGCAAACGCAGAATTGGAGGAGATTTCTTCTTATGATAGTCAAACATGCTTACTACGCAAATCATTGGATTATTATTATTAGTGCATAGTGGAAAACAATTTGAAAGTATAATATTAATCTTAGCCAGCATAGGTACCATTATACTATGACTACTATAGCTACCATATTAGATGGCAGGTTCTACAACTAAAACCGTACAAGTTCCGTATTGGAGAAATGGATTTCCAACAAATGATCAGGCTAAGGAACTTCCTTCCGCCGCATGGGATCGCCTCTGGCGGGACGTCCCGAGAGACAAACTGCTCTCTGCAAAACAAGGCCGGGTTACCCCTGTAACAAGTAACTCACGAATATGCCACCCCCCGGTCCTTTGGGACCTTTATCCGAGGCCTCGATAACCAACATCACACATAATAAAGTGTATCCACATGAGTAAGTATCTGGGCTCCATACCATGACACCACCCTTTTCCAGAAGGAAATGACATACCCTAAAGGGCGCGACCCTCATAATCTTGCCGCAACATTCCTGTTTCGACCATTTCCGGGTTGTGAGGCCCTGACGAAGTCTCGTCCACAAAGCTATGCTTTTTCAAAAAGCCACGCTTTGGGTCAACAGATGATCAACCTATGATCACAAAGATATAAGATCAAACAAATGATCATATCACAAATGATCAAACACTGATCATCACACAGCAACACTCAGCATGCCACATTACCAAATTGGGAATATATCGCTGATAACCTTCAACTACATAACCTCTGAGCTCGTACGTCTCAGAGAAGGGTGTTAAGCTAAGAGAATAAATTCTCCGCCACCAACAGAAATGTATTTGAAAGAAATCTGCTTTATATCTCAAAGTGTAATGTCAGACATGTAACCATACAAGTCTGTTCCGGGTTCGAACAGAACCGAAGGCACTTCTTACGAAGCCCTTGCAATTCCGGGTATTCACAATCCCGTCCGGACTTCCCATCACAAAGGGTGATAAAATCTCTATACCGGGGACCAGTCGGTGCAGAGACATTCGACGAGTTGTCCTTTCGTTTTTGTAAATATCCGGTCTTCACCACCGGTCTTCAAATGCGATCCATATACGACGTATCATTATTCGGAACGGGTTATACGACACAAAGGTCCTCTCCCGGCTAAACCGAATAATGAGCGCAACATTTTAAAAACATATGGATATTGGGATTTCAATTAAGTCACAACTTATTACCCAAAAATCTTTCTTTTCAAATGGTTTAACAAATTACCATTTTAAATCTTTAAACAAAAAGATTCAACCTTTACGGTTTAACAATTTCCACACTTTAATCTTTTTAACAAAAGATTCATTTACAGATTTTCCAAATCGATTTCCATTTCAATTTAACTTGTTAAATCTTTAAATCAAAGATTTAACTTACAGTTTTCAAAACAATTTCATTTCGAAGGGTTTAAACAAATCACCATTTTAAATCTGTTAAAAATAACCAGATTTTATTCATAGCTTTCAAAACAATTCGTTCATAACTTAGAAACCATTTTTCAATTCAATCTTAAAATTCCCTTAATTAAACTGGAATTTCTTCTTTTATCTGAAAGCTTTTATCATTTGGAAACAAACAGTTTCACTTCGGAAAATCTGATCTCATTTATACGAGTTAAAGTCTTGGGTTAAATCTAAATTCTCAAACGATACTTTTAAAATGGTTTAACTTCCTATAAACACATTTAAATCATCTTTAATCAAAATTTCCAATCATTGAATTCAATTCTAAATATTGAATTCAAATTCAAATTAAATTATTTAAATTGGAAATTTTACCAAGTTATTCAAAATAACTTTCATCTTAAAAACCCCATTTCAAAAGCTTTAACATTTAACCCAAATCCATTTTCTTAATTGAAATAAAAATTTCAATTTCAAAACATAAATTTTAAATCATCTGTGACTTAACTGATTTCCACGTGAAATCCATATTTGTGTGTGTATGGTGTAGTCCAGGGGTTTCACACAATAGTGCACAACATCAATCATCACAGATATATCGATAAGCGATATAATCGATAACGCTTATCTTCATTCACAGATTTATAGATAAAGTCAATTTATCAGTCATAAAGATTCATCATTACAATTCGATGTGGGTTTCGGATAACCAATTGGAATCCGACTCCCTGTCGCATCGAAGTTCAAATATCGTTTTATGGGTCAAGGGTTTCATATTCACATAGTAATATATCACAGAAATAGAAATTTCAGATCACAACATAAATCAGGGTATATCACAAAGCATCATACATCAGGGATATCAAACAATCAAATCATCCAATAGAATCCAAACATTCATAAGTAGAATCAATTAATATCTGACAAATTTAAATCAGATTAATTTCTTATGAATAAATTACTAATCCTGGTTAATTAATTATAAATTAATTGTAAACCATTTTAATTAATTATCTTTTAATCAAAAATTAATTATTTCTGATTAATTTAATAAATTAACCCTTAATTAATAAATCATATCTTAATAACTTTCATTAATTAATTAACCTTCAATTAATTAATTATTCTCAAATTAATTACCTTAATTAATTTATCACGTACATTAATTTTTCCTTTAATTAATTTTCCTTTAATCATTTGATTTATCAATCTTTAATCATTAATAAATTATCCTTAAATAAATTTAAGACAAACCATAATTTTTAACATATGAATTTTTAAGTTTAAATAAGCTTAAAAATTATCTTTTTATCACCTTTATTAATTAATTGCTTCTTAATTTAATTATCTTAATTAATTAATTAACTAACCTTTTATTTACAATTTATTAATCCTTATTAATCCATTTTCAGGTCAAAACAATTATCTTAAAACATAGGTTAAAAATATTTAAAATTTAAATCTGATTTTAAAGTCAAAATCTGTTTTTATATGAAACTTAAGACCCACTTCGAGTCACACCCGAGAAAAATGCCAGAGTGCTTCGAGTTTTCCCTCCAATCGACCCGTGTGAGTAAATTTCTTTTCAAATTTTGATTAAGTATTAAAACTAACCCGATACCATGCTAAAACAACACGAGCCTGCCTTCGAGTTTCCCTCCAATTTCCTCGCGTATTGCTTCGAGTTATCTGCTTTCCTCCCCAACTAGTTACAACTGACCCCACGTCCTTCTCGTGCACGTGCACCACTCCATGGTGATACTCCGATCACCGAGACCGTCTCCGATAGGTCGGCAGTGACCCATACCTTCGTCCCCGATCATCGAAACGATGAAAACAATATCATGGCTCGATCGAGCATTCGAGCTCGATACAGGAATTTGCATACAACCTGGAACTCGAGAGGACTCCCCACTCCAAAACCTGGCAACACCATTTTCTGGAGGCTCCGACCACCTGAGAGCTATCGCCTCCGGCCATGGCCTCGTCCATACCCCCACTACCAAATCCCATAAGCGCGCCGCACTCGATCGCCTGACGACGACGAGCCAACCAAAACACTCGACCCAGACAAAATTAGGTTTACGAATTACAAAAGCTTGCCGCGGTCTCCTCGATGATCGAGATCGTCGCCGTCCATTTTTCCCAGCACCTACGTAGGCCTCTCCACCTCCCCGCAAAACCCCGAGCTCCATTGATTCCTCAATCACCAGAATTTTCCTAAAATACGAAATTCGAACAAACTCGAACTGCTCCTCTATTCCCATTCTAAAAATGATGATCTAACCTTTAAAAATCATGATTTCTGATAAAGATCCAGGTTATATAAGTGAATCAACAAATTACGATGTTTGAAATTCCACTTTTATATGCATTTGCACTGTTGGTTTTGGTTTTACAGAGTCACTCCTGCTTTATTTTATCTAAATTAAAATTTCAAACTTTAATCTATATTAAATCAAACATCTTTTGTTTGTAAACTTAGTCCTAACAACAATTGGTTCCAAAGAGAATTTAAATTACAACAGGAGAACTGAAACCATAAACAGAGTAACTTCTGTTGGAAACCTACATACATCATACATGTATATACACAGCTGTTCAACAACACTAGCATGCAACTACATTTTGCTTTAAAGTTTAAAAGTGGAGTTACTCACAAATATACTAGTTTCAGAGATGAACAAGCAACATAAAGATATACTTAAGCTATTTAAATTTTATGCTACTCACTTGATTAAGAAATGGACAGAGCTTGTTTGTTGAAACAGGCTGAGAAATTTGCTTGCTGAAGTTTCTTGACTTCTCTAGTTTAAGTTGTTTAAAGTTGAATCTATGTTTAACTTGAAGTTTTGTTTTAGTTTTAAACCTTGATTTTAAAACCTGTGAATTCGAAAACAGACTTACATCTACATATACTGATAGGCAACCATTTCATATATATGTATATACATATACAAACACATTCACATCTATGCAGCTATCTTATTTTAGAAATCAACCCCAGGCATTTTAGTTATAGATTAAAGGTTTTAAAATAGAGATTTGCTCCCCATATCTACATTATCTACATATATATGTCTAAACATACAGACATATTTAACAACTAACAACATTTCATAATGCATTCAAGTATCTACCACAATATCAAGATATAGAAGCAGATCATGGGTGGAAAGTTGCTCACCATATTTTCCAGGAGAAGAAAACAGAGTTTGAAATGTTGAATCTGCTAGATGAAACCATTCCTGTGATCTCTGCCTTGATTAATTCGTGTTGTTGTTTTGATTGAATCTTGTTTAAATTTTACAGTTGCATATGCTTCAGATTTTCTCAAGTTTTAGAATGATCGAAACTGAGGTGAGAAGAATTGATAGATGTATATGAAGTCACAGGGTAGATATGTTTATTTGTTTAAGCTGAGATGGTTGTACAAGTGATTATATTTTTCTTGTACTATAGCCAGTGATATTTCTTGTTTGTAGGCTGAGAGGTAATCGTTTGGTGGCTGATATGTTATGTATTGTGTACTAGTGATATAGCATTAAATGCTTGTCTCCTTTGCAAACACTCTTATATACTTTTGTCTTTTCATTTTGCAGGTGTACTCGTTCATATTTGTTGTTTATGTTTGATAGATATTTATTTGTATTTCTTACTTCTTGGTTAGTTCACACTTGAAAGTATTTCATCCTTTGTATTTTGTTCGTTTGGTTTCTAACTTGTCTGCCTACTTATATTTGTTTTGGCCTTACTACTTTGGAATACAAATGAAATTCCATATTTTAATATGTTGTTAAATTTCTTCTAATTTATTTCTATTTATACTCTATTATTTATTATTATTAAACCATTCATTTACGATTTAATTTCAAATCCAATATATACATACATATATATATAAATTCAAATTTACTCATATATATCCATATACAATATTTACAATTTTAAATTAAATGATTTATATAGAATAAATTTGATCCGGGGAAACTCGCTTCAATTTACAGTTTTATTTCACTATTTTAATTCAAAAATTCATTTAATTATTAATTTAAATCTATATAAAATCCGGGGTCGTTACAGACTTCCCCCCTTAAAAGAATTTCGTCCTCGAAATTCCCAAGGAGACAAAAAGATAGACGAAACAGGATTTATCAAATCAACTGAACATCTGTTCTGCATTTGGCTTACCAAATCAGAATATCAATAACAGATACAAGAACGAATCTGTTTAACAATCAACAAAATACTCGGGTTATCCAGATCTACGAAATATGCAGGGGCATCGGTCAGTTCGAAAGGATAACTAACCATTCGTAGAATATATCCGGACCCAAAGAATAGATAGATATATGGATACAATTTCATAATTTTAGTTTAAAAACTAAGTATACTTATCAACCATAGCAAACAAAGCAAACAAGGCAGCCAATACATCCAAACAAACAAATTTGGTCTATCCGGAGTTTATGTCCCATTTTAATATATCGAATCTCCTTCCTCGATCTACCAGGAACTATCGAAGGATTCAGAAAAGATGGCGAACAAAAGAGATTGATAGAGAAAAGATTGCTTCCTTATTGTTACAGGGTATTGACCATTTATAGTCGTATTCCCCTGTCCCCTATCTCATCATCTTCTTACACTCATACTTACTATCAGTGGATAGCAAGAGAATTTACTGAGGCATACGGACAGATATCTGAGAATTACTCATTCTAGAGTTTACTTCACTCTATCTCTAATGAGTTACTTAACGTGTTATACTCCTGAGCTAAAGTTCAACCTTAGCTCTGATACCACATGTAACGTATCGGGTTTTGCCCGCTCGAAAATCAACATCCGTACTTCACATTGTACTAGAATGTCGCAGATTCGACCGTTCAAATCCGATTCGCCGGAGCTATAACACAATTAAGTAAATAACACAGCGGAAAAAAATGAATAATACATTGATATATAATATCTGATACAACAGAGTGATACAATGAATATCAATATACATCAGAGATATGATACAACAAATAGCAGCGGAAAAGAAAAGATAACAACAGCAGCGGAACAATATCAATAGAAGTGATAACTCCAAAATGATCTTCAGACACGAATGAATCCACAACTCCAAGATAAGCAACTCCGATGAATGAACTAGCTCCAGATAATCTACTAAACCTGAATATCTGAAAAGAAACCCAACTCTAGACTGCTCGTGTGGAAAATTATGAGCACCCAGAGTTTAGGAAGGGAACAATAAACTCCGGATCAGTCATGGGACTGGTGTGAGCAACAAAAACAGTTTATCTTTAAACAATCAACAAAAGATTCTTAAACATTGAAATCCGCAATGCTTTTAGAAAATGAAACTACCATAAGACCTCCCGCCACACACACAATGCAAACGCAGAATTGGAGGAGATTTCTTCTTATGATAGTCAAACATGCTTACTACGCAAATCATTGGATTATTATTATTAGTGCATAGTGGAAAACAATTTGAAAGTATAATATTAATCTTAGCCAGCATAGGTACCATTATACTATGCCTACTATAGCTACCATATTAGATGGCAGGTTCTACAACTAAAACCGTACAAGTTCCGTATTGGAGAAATGGATTTCCAACAAATGATCAGGCTAAGGAACTTCCTTCCGCCGCATGGGATCGCCTCTGGCGGGACGTCCCGAGAGACAAACTGCTCTCTGCAAAACAAGGCCGGGTTACCCCTGTAACAGGTAACTCACGAATATGCCACCCCCCGGTCCTTTGGGACCTTTATCCGAGGCCTCGATAACCAACATCACACATAATAAAGTGTATCCACATGAGTAAGTATCTGGGCTCCATACCATGACACCACCCTTTTCCAGAAGGAAATGACATACCCTAAAGGGCGCGACCCTCATAACCTTGCCGCAACATTCCTGTTTCGACCATTTCCGGGTTGTGAGGCCCTGACGAAGTCTCGTCCACAAAGCTATGCTTTTTCAAAAAGCCACGCTTTGGGTCAACAGATGATCAACCTATGATCACAAAGATATAAGATCAAACAAATGATCATATCACAAATGATCAAACACTGATCATCACACAGCAACACTCAGCATGCCACATTACCAAATTGGGAATATATCGCTGATAACCTTCAACTACATAACCTCTGAGCTCGTACGTCTTAGAGAAGGGTGTTAAGCTAAGAGAATAAATTCTCCGCCACCAACAGAAATGTATTTGAAAGAAATCTGCTTTATATCTCAAAGTGTAATGTCAGACATGTAACCATACAAGTCTGTTCCGGGTTCGAACAGAACCGAAGGCACTTCTTACGAAGCCCTTGCAATTCCGGGTATTCACAATCCCGTCCGGACTTCCCATCACAAAGGGTGATAAAATCTCTATACCGGGGACCAGTCGGTGCAGAGACATTCGACGAGTTGTCCTTTCGTTTTTGTAAATATCCGGTCTTCACCACCGGTCTTCAAATGCGATCCATATACGACGTATCATTATTCGGAACGGGTTATACGACACAAAGGTCCTCTCCCGGCTAAACCGAATAATGAGCGCAACATTTTAAAAACATATGGATATTGGGATTTCAATTAAGTCACAACTTATTACCCAAAAATCTTTCTTTTCAAATGGTTTAACAAATTACCATTTTAAATCTTTAAACAAAAAGATTCAACCTTTACGGTTTAACAATTTCCACACTTTAATCTTTTTAACAAAAGATTCATTTACAGATTTTCCAAATCGATTTCCATTTCAATTTAACTTGTTAAATCTTTAAATCAAAGATTTAACTTACAGTTTTCAAAACAATTTCATTTCGAAGGGTTTAAACAAATCACCATTTTAAATCTGTTAAAAATAACCAGATTTTATTCATAGCTTTCAAAACAATTCGTTCATAACTTAGAAACCATTTTTCAATTCAATCTTAAAATTCCCTTAATTAAACTGGAATTTCTTCTTTTATCTGAAAGCTTTTATCATTTGGAAACAAACAGTTTCACTTCGGAAAATCTGATCTCATTTATACGAGTTAAAGTCTTGGGTTAAATCTAAATTCTCAAACGATACTTTTAAAATGGTTTAACTTCCTATAAACACATTTAAATCATCTTTAATCAAAATTTCCAATCATTGAATTCAATTCTAAATATTGAATTCAAATTCAAATTAAATTATTTAAATTGGAAATTTTACCAAGTTATTCAAAATAACTTTCATCTTAAAAACCCCATTTCAAAAGCTTTAACATTTAACCCAAATCCATTTTCTTAATTGAAATAAAAATTTCAATTTCAAAACATAAATTTTAAATCATCTGTGACTTAACTGATTTCCACGTGAAATCCATATTTGTGTGTGTATGGTGTAGTCCAGGGGTTTCACACAATAGTGCACAACATCAATCATCACAGATATATCGATAAGCGATATAATCGATAACGCTTATCTTCATTCACAGATTTATAGATAAAGTCAATTTATCAGTCATAAAGATTCATCATTACAATTCGATGTGGGTTTCGGATAACCAATTGGAATCCGACTCCCTGTCGCATCGAAGTTCAAATATCGTTTTACGGGTCAAGGGTTTCATATTCACATAGTAATATATCACAGAAATAGAAATTTCTGATCACAACATAAATCAGGGTATATCACAAAGCATCATACATCAGGGATATCAAACAATCAAATCATCCAATAGAATCCAAACATTCATAAGTAGAATCAATTAATATCTGACAAATTTAAATCAGATTAATTTCTTATGAATAAATTACTAATCCTGGTTAATTAATTATAAATTAATTGTAAACCATTTTAATTAATTATCTTTTAATCAAAAATTAATTATTTCTGATTAATTTAATAAATTAACCCTTAATTAATAAATCATATCTTAATAACTTTCATTAATTAATTAACCTTCAATTAATTAATTATTCTCAAATTAATTACCTTAATTAATTTATCACGTACATTAATTTTTCCTTTAATTAATTTTCCTTTAATCATTTGATTTATCAATCTTTAATCATTAATAAATTATCCTTAAATAAATTTAAGACAAACCATAATTTTTAACATATGAATTTTTAAGTTTAAATAAGCTTAAAAATTATCTTTTTATCACCTTTATTAATTAATTGCTTCTTAATTTAATTATCTTAATTAATTAATTAACTAACCTTTTATTTACAATTTATTAATCCTTATTAATCCATTTTCAGGTCAAAACAATTATCTTAAAACATAGGTTAAAAATATTTAAAATTTAAATCTGATTTTAAAGTCAAAATCTGTTTTTATATGAAACTTAAGACCCACTTCGAGTCACACCCGAGAAAAATGCCAGAGTGCTTCGAGTTTTCCCTCCAATCGACCCGTGTGAGTAAATTTCTTTTCAAATTTTGATTAAGTATTAAAACTAACCCGATACCATGCTAAAACAACACGAGCCTGCCTTCGAGTTTCTCTCCAATTTCCTCGCGTATTGCTTCGAGTTATCTGCTTTCCTCCCCAACTAGTTACAACTGACCCCACGTCCTTCTCGTGCACGTGCACCACTCCATGGTGATACTCCGATCACCGAGACCGTCTCCGATAGGTCGGCAGTGACCCATACCTTCGTCCCCGATCATCGAAACGATGAAAACAATATCATGGCTCGATCGAGCATTCGAGCTCGATACAGGAATTTGCATACAACCTGGAACTCGAGAGGACCCCCCACTCCAAAACCTGGCAACACCATTTTCTGGAGGCTCCGACCACCTGAGAGCTATCGCCTCCGGCCATGGCCTCGTCCATACCCCCACTACCAAATCCCATAAGCGCGCCGCACTCGATCGCCTGACGACGACGAGCCAACCAAAACACTCGACCCAGACAAAATTAGGTTTACGAATTACAAAAGCTTGCCGCGGTCTCCTCGATGATCGAGATCGTCGCCGTCCATTTTTCCCAGCACCTACGTAGGCCTCTCCACCTCCCCGCAAAACCCCGAGCTCCATTGATTCCTCAATCACCAGAATTTTCCTAAAATACGAAATTCGAACAAACTCGAACTGCTCCTCTATTCCCATTCTAAAAATGATGATCTAACCTTTAAAAATCATGATTTCTGATAAAGATCCAGGTTATATAAGTGAATCAACAAATTACGATGTTTGAAATTCCACTTTTATATGCATTTGCACTGTTGGTTTTGGTTTTACAGAGTCACTCCTGCTTTATTTTGTCTAAATTAAAATTTCAAACTTTAATCTATATTAAATCAAACATCTTTTGTTTGTAAACTTAGTCCTAACAACAATTGGTTCCAAAGAGAATTTAAATTACAACAGGAGAACTGAAACCATAAACAGAGTAACTTCTGTTGGAAACCTACATACATCATACATGTATATACACAGCAGTTCAACAACACTAGCATGCAACTACATTTTGCTTTAAAGTTTAAAAGTGGAGTTACTCACAAATATACTAGTTTCAGAGATGAACAAGCAACATAAAGATATACTTAAGCTATTTAAATTTTATGCTACTCACTTGATTAAGAAATGGACAGAGCTTGTTTGTTGAAACAGGCTGAGAAATTTGCTTGCTGAAGTTTCTTGACTTCTCTAGTTTAAGTTGTTTAAAGTTGAATCTATGTTTAACTTGAAGTTTTGTTTTAGTTTTAAACCTTGATTTTAAAACCTGTGAATTCGAAAACAGACTTACATCTACATATACTGACAGGCAACCATTTCATATATATGTATATACATATACAAACACATTCACATCTATGCAGCTATCTTATTTTAGAAATCAACCCCAGGCATTTTAGTTATAGATTAAAGGTTTTAAAATAGAGATTTGCTCCCCATATCTACATTATCTACATATATATGTCTAAACATACAGACATATTTAACAACTAACAACATTTCATAATGCATTCAAGTATCTACCACAATATCAAGATATAGAAGCAGATCATGGGTGGAAAGTTGCTCACCATATTTTCCAGGAGAAGAAAACAGAGTTTGAAATGTTGAATCTGCTAGCTGAAACCATTCCTATGATCTCTGCCTTGATTAATTCGTGTTGTTGTTTTGATTGAATCTTGTTTAAATTTTACAGTTGCATATGCTTCAGATTTTCTCAAGTTTTAGAATGATCGAAACTGAGGTGAGAAGAATTGATAGATGTATATGAAGTCACAGGGTAGATATGTTTATTTGTTTAAGCTGAGATGGTTGTACAAGTGATTAAATTTTTCTTGTACTATAGCCAGTGATATTTCTTGTTTGTAGGCTGAGAGGTAATCGTTTGGTGGCTGATATGTTATGTATTGTGTACTAGTGATATAGCATTAAATGCTTGTCTCCTTTGCAAACACTCTTATATACTTTTGTCTTTTCATTTTGCAGGTGTACTCGTTCATATTTGTTGTTTATGTTTGGTAGATATTTATTTGTATTTCTTACTTCTTGGTTAGTTCACACTTGAAAGTATTTCATCCTTTGTATTTTGTTCGTTTGGTTTCTAACTTGTCTGCCTACTTATATTTGTTTTGGCCTTACTACTTTGGAATACAAATGAAATTCCATATTTTAATATGTTGTTAAATTTCTTCTAATTTATTTCTATTTATACTCTATTATTTATTATTATTAAACCATTCATTTACGATTTAATTTCAAATCCAATATATACATACATATATATATAAATTCAAATTTACTCATATATATCCATATACAATATTTACAATTTTAAATTAAATGATTTATATAGAATAAATTTGATCCGGGGAAACTCGCTTCAATTTACAGTTTTATTTCACTATTTTAATTCAAAAATTCATTTAATTATTAATTTAAATCTATATAAAATCCGGGGTCGTTACAGGAAATCTCATATGGACACTTAACTAATGACAATTGCCAAGTAAGACAAGAAGTTTACAAAATAAAATTTTACAAATGAAGGACATGAAAGGTTACTGCAAAATCACGGATCATTATCTCTATGCCTTAAAAATTAAAATTTATAAATAGGCTTGTGTGTTGTTTCGAATAAAAGGAAAGGTTTTCAAAATCCAGGATTTAATGTGCGATGCTAGGGTCAATCATATGCATTCACCCATTGATCGAATTCCGATTACGTTAATATGTGGCTTGATTGTTCTAAAAGAAGTTGGGTTCAAATGCTTTTGAAAAATTTTGTTTAAGCGCTTTTGGAGAAAAAAAATGGTGTTTAAATGTCTGGAAATTTGATTTTTTTTTTTCAAACTATTTTGCAACTTTGATTGGAAAAGGAAAATTGTTTTTAATGGGAAAAGGGAATTTCTTATTTTCAAAGGCCTACATGCTTAGCATAAGGAAGGTCAACGTGTTAGCGGATATGAATTTTTTCATGCAATAAGGGTGGCAATATGTAAAGCATGGATAATAATAAGGGAAAACGATATTTTCATTTTGGAATTTATATTTCCATACCTTATTTATAGCAAACAAAACTCGTTTTTAGAAATAATTTCATTTTAGAATTTAAAAATAAACCTCCTTATGCGAGTTGTACTTGGAAAAAAAATTGGAAAAGCTTTGGAGGCAAAAGAGAAATTTCAAGATATAACGGAATTGTTATCCAAAAGAAAGGTGGAAATTTAAAATTCCGACATAGGAGTATAAGTTTAGAAAGTGAAAATTTGATGTGTTAGGTATTGGATGGTAGGGATTGGATGCAAAACTAGTTAAACTATACTCTTATTTGTTGGAGTATGGAAATTGAAGTGTCAAAACAAAGATTTTTAATGTTTGAAAACATACATACATATAGAGTTGCTAGTATACGTAGATTGTTTGCATCATATTTTCAAAATTGTTTTAAAAGAATGCATACATATAGGAGGTGCCAATTTAGAATTATCCAACATACATATTATATATGTTGTAATACACCATGTACTTGTACATGATTTGTTGCAAAATTGGTTGTACACTAATTGGTTGGATAATATAGAATGATTATAGGCTATGTTACATGATTCACCTATTAAGGAATTTTGAGGACGAAAACCTTTTAAGGGGGAAGAATGTAACACCTCGTAGAATAAGTTGTAATTAATAAATAATTATTAAGACTCAAAAATGGAATTTGAGAAAAGGTTAAAATTTGGCTACGAAACTTGCACTATTCTTTTCATGGCGATTTTCTTAGCAACTTTCATATATGGAGTTTTGTGATCAGAGTTAAAACAAAGAAGTTATCAACGTTTGAAGTTTTCAGATCGAAAATAATTAAAAAGGATTAAAAAGGAAATAAATAATAATAATCGCGTAGACACCACCAGTCGAACCCCTCCTTGGGTTGGTTGACCGCTAGCGATCGACCCCTTAGTTGAAGGAACTGGGCAAGCCTACAGCGGAAGAAATGGGTGAATTTTAAAAATTTTACCATTTTTGAATCATTAATGGACCTACGAAGTCTAAATGTATTTAGATCTTATCTAAATTTCTTTTAAATAAAATCAGTATTTTATTTAATACCATATTTTGTTTTATTAATTTGATTCTAAAACAATAAAGAATGGGATATAAAAATAAGGTTTGAATATATCAAATATATTCCTTCTTTAATTATGTGGCAGAATAGTTAAACATAAGGCAAGTATGATTAATTGATAACATGATGCATTTGAATAAATAAGAATAAGTTTAGAGGCAATCACAAAAGGGACAAAAAGAAAAGAAATGAAATATGACAAAGATGAATGATTCATCTTCCCCTTTTTGATAAACTTGATTTATGCAGCATTCAATTAGCAGATAATGAATTATTATGACATAAGATTAAGAATAACCAACAATAATTCATATGCATAAACTACTGCCTCTTTTAAAATTGTCTAATATCAATAAAGCATTTAAACTATACAATTTGAAATATAAACATTAAGTTTTATATGTACATATATATATATATAATTATTTCTATATAAAGATTAACCCAAAACTTCTTAATTAATTCAAAATAAACCATATAACATTTGAATTTTCTGATGTATTTATGAACTTATGTAAACTTAAATTAATTAACAATATATATATATATATACACATAATTAAATCAAGAGATTCAACCTATATGAATTTTTTTTTACAAAAGTGAAACATACTAAACTGAGCAATATATTAACAATCCTTTAAATACTTAAAAAAGTAGTAGTCATGTCAAATAGGATAACAAATTTATAAGTTTATTGTAATCAATTTATTATTAAAACATCCTTTAATCATGCGCGGGTTTCAATTACAATAAAATGCAAATAATAAGAACAAATAAACTTTCAAATTTAAAGAGATTCAACCTATCTGAATAAAAAAATTTTAAACAAAAGTGAAACACACTAAACTGAGCAATATATTAACAATCCCTTAAATACTTAGAGAAAGATATCGGTCATGTCAAATAGGGTAATAAATTTATAAATTTATTGTAAACAATTTATTATCCAAACTTCTTTTAATCATATGTGGGTTTCAATTACAATAAGATGCAAATAATAAGAACAAATAAATTTTAAAATCTAAGGAGATTCAACCTATATGAATAAATAATTATAAAACAAAAGGTGATACATACTGAACTAAGCAATATGTTAAAATCGTTTGAATAGTTAAAGAAGGATAATTGTGATGTCGAATAGGGTAAAAAATTTATAAATTAATTTTAATCAATTTATTATAAAAACAACGTTTAATCATATGTATATGTTTCTATTACAGAAAAAAATGCAAACAATAAGAACGTGTAAACATTCAAATCAAAATAAATTACGTTTTGATTTGAATGTTTAAACATAGATCTATAATTAAAATATTGTCTAATCATATTCAAGTTTCAGTTTTGATTTCTCTAAATAAAAAAACCAATCAATTCATATAATAAACAATTTGCAATACATAAACCATTTTCAAATCAAATGAGACAATATTATACACATATAAATTAAGATATTCAATTTTGTTCGTTAAAACATTATATCAAAATTATTAGAATAAAAAGATAATACCTTAATTCCAAAGCCTTGAAGTACACCTTGAAACATTGAATTTTTCCTCTAGATGTAGCCAATGAATCATACCTTGAATGATGAATCAAATCTCCTAGATTTAGAAATCAGCCTCCAGATGTTGCAAGGATCAAGAGGAATAAACCACTTTTCATAAATGATTTTATTTGTGTTTGATTTTAGGAATAATTGATGCAATGGAAGATCTCATATTTTCGGCCATTAGAGAAGGAGAGAACCAGAAAAGTTACAGAAAGAAGAATGAAAAATGAGAAACTCTATGTACGTACAGAATGAATTAGAGAATATGTTTTATTTGGGAGAAGGAAATTTTTCTCATTCTTCAATTAAAACTTCTCTAATTAATTCTCTTGATTAACTTTCTGGTTTTCTCCTTCTCTAATGGCTGAAAATTACATGCCATCAAATGACATAAGATTCCATAAATTAACGCATGTAATTATCTTTTATTTAATTACAATAATATCATATATCAATGCATGCAAATATAACTTTTAAAATGCATTCAAATAATTACAAATAACTCCCAAACACCAAAATTAATATTTCTCAAATAATAATTAATTTAATTAATTTACAACTTTTTATAAATTAATTAAATCATGTGGTTTTTCGAAGAATTCATCATTACGGTTGTGCGACTCAAAGGTGCAAATTTAGTTAGCGATTAATATTGAATAATTCAAATATTAATATTTACCCGTCACTTGGCAGATGGTGTGACATTTTGGTTGAATTCATCGCTTACACATCTTTTGGTAAAATCCAATTTTACTTATCATAAGCGGTACCTAATAGTGAAATTATTTACACCAATTCTCTTCGCCAAAACTATATCACTTTAGATTTATAGAATTTATCTTCGAATCTGTCTATCTATTTGTTGCTTTCGTGCCTGCGAATTTCGAGGACGAAATTCTTTTAAGGGGGGAAGTTTGTAACGACCCCAGATTTTTATTTAATTTAAATTAATAATTTATTGAATTTTTGAATAAAAAATTTAAAATAAATTATAAATGGAAGCGAGTTTCCCTGAAACTAAAATAAATTTGGTATAAATCATTTAAATTTAAAAATATTATAAATTTTGTATATATGTGAATATATATATGTATGTACAATTGATTTGAATTTGAATTGTAAATAAATTGTTTAATAATAATTGATAATAATAATAATTAGAATTGATAGTTAATAATAATTTGAATTTATAAAATAAATAAATATATTTAAGATTGACTATAAAAATATAAAGTAACAAATAGATAAAAATTAACAACGTATTAGAATAGAAGTGTGTTTATATTGTAAAATAAAATAAATATACATATAAGTATATTCAACTATAAATATGTAGGCTGGTAAAACAAAAATACATATGTAAGTATAAAACCAGGAAATAAAATAAAATAAAATAAAATATAAGTTTGTACTAGCTTATAAAATAAAACAAGGACTTGGAAAAAAAGAAACAAGCTAACAGAGATAAATTAAGAAATACAAAGTTAAAAAGAAAACAAACAAAACCATATAAGTATAACAACTAAGTAAATATAAAGTAAGCTTTCACAAAATCTTCTCAAGTACCCCAAAACAAATCTCTCAGCCGAAATGCAATGTATAAAATAAAAAGTAATATGTACAAAGCATGGGCAGGCAAGAAAAAGAAGGAAGATGTGAAACATGAAGTACTCAAACATTAAATGCTAGCACAACTCAAGTCAATTAGAGTTTGCTTAGGATCCTTTCAGCCATACCTATGTATAAACAAATAAACATCACCTTTTACAAATTGTTATAACCTGTAACATCTTCTTTTATATACATCCACTTCTCATTTTTAAATTCGTTCATTCTTGGCTAAAGAAGAATGGAGTAAGCATCATCTACAAACTAAAAACAAAAATGAAATCCTGAGAAGAAAATAATAAGTATCATCACTGAAGTTCAAAAGCAATTTCCAGATTCAAGTATCAAGTTGCAGGCTTAAAACAAAAAAATGAAATGCTTCTCTGTCTTTGTCTCTGCTTCTTCCCATCAAAGTGAGTAAACCTTTGATTTTTTCAACTATTTGTTGATTTGGTGAATGCCAGAATGATGTTAAAAGCTTTGCATATGAAGGAATTGTTGTGCTTGTGCTTTTCTTTGCCTGGAATGTTATTTTCTTCTGTTCTTTCAAACTCTCTGTTTAACAGAGTAAACCATTTCAAAACCTGCCTGAAAATTTAAAATCATCTCAACACAAAACATACTGAGTTTGGGTTGTTAAATGAATTATGTTTATATGGGTATAACCTTATTTATAAAAAGGTAAATAAGCAAAATTAACAGACAGTTCATTGGGGTTAAGGAATTCACAGTAATGTTTTTTTTATGATAAAAAATCAAGTGATTTAATTTTTATTTTTGATTATACAATCTGATCAGTGCTCAAAAATGGTGAATTTTAAAAATAAAATTTTGATTTTTAGTTTCAAATTTATGTGGGAATATGGGTTTGAACGGAAAACACATATGGGCCAATCTCCGGCGATTAGAATCGAATTGGGCACCGAGATTAATGGGGAGGGTGGCTTGCATGTTGATAATCATCAGAAAAATAGTTGCAGAATTTTTAGATCGTCGTGGGGATGGCGCGGCATTGAACTAGGGTTTAAGCTCAGTATTTTGTCAATCGTGTTCGGAGGCAATAGTGTCGTCGACGTAGCATTTTGGTCGATCGCACCGTGGGGATTCGAATCATTGGATATCAGGGAGGCTTCAAGCAAGATAGCGTGTTCGTCGATGGCCAGAGGAGGTGGTTCGAAACGAGTTTTAGCAACCCAGTTTTTTTCCAGTCGAACCCATATGCTCAATCTTCGAATTCGAGCTAATTTATGGATCGGGAAGTTCGTGGGGTTTGGGTGAGATGATGATGACTGGTTGGAGGTGAAGGCGAAGGCTGGAACGTCGTTGATCTAGTGTGCACGGATACGTGCAACCCTTCGTATCAGTTTTCGTGCGTTTGGGGAAGAAAGGGAGAAGCTCGGGTCCGAGCTCATGCAAGCAGGTGTTTTTCTCGAAGTAGTTGAAGCGTGGTTTTGCTCGGGTTCAAACTCGAGCTGATGGGCGTTTTGCTCGAGTTGGTTGTCTGGGGAAAAGAAAAAAAAAGATCAGTTTTAAAAGCTTAAGTTGTTAATCAAATTTCTTTTTATATTAAATGATAATCAAGTCTAAGGATCAGTTAAGAAAGATTTTCGAATAAATTGTTTTAATTAGCTTAGTTTAAAATGGTTTTAATGAACATAGCTTTTATTTTTATTTTAAACAAATTTAAGGATATTTCAAGAAGTTAATATTAAGGGTGTTTTATAATTGTTAATTAACCTTTCGAGGGTAAGTTTAAATTTATTTGTTAAAGAAATTTATTACTTGAAGTAAATTACTTAATGAAAGTAATTGATATAAAACTAATTAATAGTTCAAGTTAATTTATCAAGTAACTAATGAATGATTAGTTTAAGATGATTATTTAAATGGAAGTAATTATGATGGACTGATTTATGATTAAAGATTTATTAATCAAGTAATTAAGGGTTAATTTATAAATTAAAGAAAATCAATTAAAATGGTAAATTAAATAATTAAAGGTTAATTATTTAATAATTAAAAGTGGACGAAATAAAATTAAAGGTTAATTAATTTATTACAAATGGATAATTAATAAATGATTAAAGAATAATTAATCAAAATAGTTTATAATTTATTAATAATTAATTAACCAGGATTAGTAATTTATTCATAAGGAATTAATCTGATTTGAATAAATCAGAAAATTTATTGACCTTACTTGTGAATGTTTGATTTCTATTGAATGTTGAATTGTTTGATATCCTTGATATATGATGCTTTGTGATACATCCTGATTTATGTTGTGATCTGTAATTTACTTATCTATGATCTATGCATGAACGATAAGCGTGATAGTTAATACCGCTTATCAACTATATTTCTGTATTCTGATCTATGATGATTCATTGTGTTGCACTATTGTGTTAAACCCCTGGACTACACCATACACACACAAATATGGATTTCACGTGGAAATCGGTTAAGTCATAGATAATTTAAATTTGATGTTTTTGAAATTGAAATTGGAAATTTGGGTTTAAAGTGAAAAGCTTTTGAAATAGAATTTCAAATATAAAAGTTATTTTGAATAACTTAATCGAGTTTTGAAAATTTAAATAATTTGATTTAAATTTGAATTCAAGTTTGAAATTGAATCCTATGATTTGAAATTACGGTTAAAAATGTTATAAATGTGTTTATATGAATTTAAACCATTTTAAAAGTAAAATTTTGAGAATTTGGATTTAACCCAAAGACTTTAACTTGTATTAATGAATCAGATTTCCAAAATGAAAACTGTTTGTTTTCAAATGATAAAAGCTTTCATATAAGAAATGAAATTTCGGTTTAATTAAAGGAATTTCAAGATTGAATTGAAAAATGGTTTTCCAAGTTCGAAATGAAAATTGTTTTTGAAAGCTATGAATTGAATCTGTTTATTTTTAACAGATTTAAAATGATGATTTGTTTAAACCTTTAGAAATGGAATTGTTTTGAAAATCTATGAGTTAAATCTTTGATTTAAAGATTTAACGAGTTAATCAAATTGAAATGGAAATTGATTTGGAAAATTTGTGAATGAATCTTTTATTTAAAAGATTAAAAATGTGGAAATTGTTTAAACCGTTGAAGGTTGTTAAAATGAATCTTTTTTGTTTAAAAGATTAAAATGGTAATTTGTTTAAACCATTTGAAAGAAAAGTTTGGGTAATAAGTTGTGACTTAATTGAAATCCCAATATCCATATGTTTTTAAATATTGCGCTCACTATTCGGGTTAGCCGGGAAAGGACCTTTGGGTCGTATAACCCATTCCGAATAGTGATACGTCGTATATGGATGGCATTTGAAGACCGGTGTTGAAGACCGGATATTTTCGAAAATGAAAGGATAACCTGTCGAATGTCTCTGCACCGAGTTGCTCCGGTATAGAGATTTATATCACTCTTTTTGTGATGGGAAGTCCGGACGTGATTTGAAAATTATCCGGATTTGCAAGGGCTTCGTGAGAAGTGCCTTCGTTTCTGTTCGATCCCGGAACAGACTTGTATGGATTGTATGTCTGACATTACAAATTGAGATATAAAGCTGATTTCTTTCAAATACATTTCTGTTTGGTGGCGGAGAATTTATTCTCTTAGCTTAACACCCTTCTCTGAGACGTACGAGCTCAGAGGTTATGTAGTTGAAGTTATCAGCGATATATCCCAATTTGGTAATGTGACATGCTGAGTGTTGTTGTGTGATGATCAGTGTTTGATCATTTGTGATATGATCATTTGTTTGATCATTTATCTTTGTGATCATAGGTTGATCATCTGTTGACCCAAAGCGTGGTTTTTTGAAAAAGCGTAGCTTTGTGGACGAGACTTCGTCGAGCCTCACAAACCGGAAATGGTCGAAACAGGAATGTTGCGGCAAGGTTTCAGGGGTAGCTCCCCTAGGGTATGACCATTCCTTCTGGAAAAGGGTAGTATCATGGTATGGAGCCCAGATACTTACTCATGTGGATACACTTATATATTATGTGTGATGTTGGATACCGAGGCCTCGGATAAAGGTCCCAAAGGACCGGGGGTGGCATATCTCAGGTTTTGTAATATCCCTTGGGAAAAGGGGTAACCGGCCTTGTTTGGCAGAGAACGGTTTGGTTCTCGGAGCATCCCGCCAGAGGCGTTTCTTTCGTGGAATAGGAAGTTCCTTAGCCTGACCATTTGTTGGAAATCCAAACAAAACAATACGAGCCCTGTACGGTATTAGTTGTATTACCTGCCATGGAATGTGGCGGTAACCTGCTATTGAACATGGTAGCTATAGTAGGCATAAGTGCGAAATGTCTATGCTGGCTAAGATTTATATTCTACTTTCGAAATGTTTTCTACACTATGCACTAATAATAATATCAAAAATGATTTGATTTTGCATAGTAAGCATCTTTGACTATCATAAGGAGAAATCTTCTCCAATTCTGCGTTTGCATTGTGTGTGTGGCGGGAGGCCTTATGGTAGTTTCATTTTCCAAAAGCATTGCGAATTGACTTTAAAATTCTCTGCTATTTGTTTTTAAGATAAACTGTTTTTGTTGCTCACACTAGTCCCATGACTGATCCGGAGTTTATTGTTTCTTTCCTAAACTCTGGATGCTCAAAATTTTTCTACACGAGCAGTCTAGAGTTGGGTTTTTCAGATAGTCAGGATTAGTAGATTTTCTGGAGCTAGTTCAGTCTTTGGATATGGACTGCACTTGCGTATCTTTATGCATCGTTATTGGAGGTTCGAGCTATTTCTAGATTGGTGCTTTGAAGATGAAGATTATCCGCTGCTGATGTTATTGTTTCTTTTCCGCTGCTATTTGTTGTATCATATCTCTGGTGTATATAGATATTCATTGTATCATCATTGTATCTGGATATTGTATCAGATATTGTATATCTATATTCTTTTTCTTTTCCGCTGTGTTATTTACTTAACTGTGTTATAAGCTCCGGAGAACCAGATTCGGCATTTGAATCTACGGCATTTTGAGTACAAGTGAAGTACGGGTGCCGATTTTCGAAGGCCGACTTTTGGGTCTTTACAGTAATTGATGAAATTAATGAAATTGGAATATTACAGCTAATATGAGTTTAGATGATAACTGTAAAATATGAATGTAATAAAATGTAAACTAATGTTAATTATATTCATAAGGTAATAGTGATTAAATAATAAGAGTGAAATCAAAATAAAAGAATTTATTGGAATTTAAATTATAATAAAATAGGTTTAATTCCTATTGTAATTTAACGTTAAAATTTATGTAATATTTAAATATTGGATTTAACATGGAAACTATATAGTAAAAGATTTTAATTTCTGTGTAATCAGAAACGATGAAAATTGTTAGCTATTAAATTTGAATTTAAAAGTGATTAAATTAATTTAATAATAATTTATTTAATTAACGTGAAAATAGCCATTTTGACCACTGTCCTGGATTTCGACAAAACCAGTTTCATCGGATCCGTAACAGTGAATTATTATAGGATTTTAAGTTTCATGGCGATCGGACTTGTCGTTTAGCCGTGCGAGCTTGAAACGCGTAGAAATCAATTAAAAGAATTTAAATGAATATAATCTGATTTTAAAAGCTAACTTCTGTATACAATGGAATTAGGGTTTGAAACTAGTTTCATTGAGTTTAAAAATATCGAAAACATATATTTCGATATATTGGATGTCTTACTTTCATTTCGGAAACGGAATGGGCTTTTCAAGTCGTTGTTATCATTTCGAACCAATTCAATATGTCCATTCGTTCTTATCTATCTCTGTATATATAAATAGATTTTTCTAACCCTAGCAGCCTCTATTTTTTTTATTTCTGTACGTACTTCAAATTTCTGCTCCTTCCTTCCTTTCTAATGGCTGAAACCCTAATTCCTAATTCAAAACCCTAATTTAAATTTCAAAATTCAAACTCTCCAACCCCTATCATATTATATATCGTTAGAAAGCTCTCGAAGAGCGCAATCTACTACTGCAATTCGTTTTTCGATTCGAGTCACGGTTTGGCCAGAAATTGGTGATTTAATTTCAGTCGTCCATATTAATGCTTCTCGTTCGACGGTGGATCGTCGACCGTTTAACGATCGGGAAGTTGCAGTGTGTAGAGGTCATCAAGGCAAGTTCATACATATGGTTACTTTGTGTCTTTGATGATCAGAATCACTAGAAATCATGGGGGAAGATGATGGCGGCAATTTTAAGTGCCGGAGGTGGCGGCGCGGTCGTGGGATGATCGGTTGGCTAAGGCGAGGCGGATGGCATGGCTTGGTCATGGTGAAGATGGTCGTGGCGGTGGCAAAAATTACATGAAGGTGGCGAACTGGACGTTGGATGATGGCGGTGCATTCGTGCTTGGGTTTGGGGTTTGCTAGGGTTTGCTGAGGTTAACCTATTTAAATTTTTGCCCTTCTATTATTTTAATTTAAAATTTGAATTTCAAACCTCTAATTATCATAACTTTTGCATATGAACTCGGATTTGGATGCGGTTCCTTTTGTGATCGTATCGAAATTTCGGACGTCATGGAACTCGTTTAGCTGAATTCTGAGACTGTTAGAATTTTGGGCTTTATTTGGATTTTTAATCGACGACAAATCAAAGATGAGTGATTTAACCCACTCACAAATACCAAACCTTCTTATATTAGTGAAATTAAATTTATGATACGATAAAAATATTATCGGTTGCTATTTGGTAGTTTAATTTGACATTTAATCGAAATTTCCATTTAAATTAATAATGAATTTAATTTGATAATTAAATACCTAACACTGAAACTCATTAATTGTTGTGATTTATTGACTGATTTGGAAATTTTTGATTATGATGGATGTTTATTTATTGACATTTTGGATGATTGGATGTTTATATCTCTGTTATCACTATGGATTGAAATGATACATACCCGAGCGATTTTACTGATTTGAAAATTGTTGTTTCGGGATACGGATTGAAATGATATATACTTGGAAAATTTAACTATTTTGGGGTTGAAATGATACATACCCTGTCACTTGACCATATGGTAGAAAACTATATACGGACAACGTTGGTCGGTTTTAAATTATTTTCTAAATAGTAAAGTATGTTTGATTTATAAATTTGATTTTTAAATTTAATTTAATGATTTAATTTAAAATTTTATATTTGGAAAATATTTTATTTTATATGTTTAAAAGCTCTAAATTATAAGTTAGTATATGGTTTTAAATTTGATTTTAAGATTTTAACTTATAAATTGATTTAGTTTAAAATATATTTTAAAATAGTTTAAAATTTAATTTAATAGAATATTTAATATAGTTTTAAAAGATTTATTTTAAAATTATTTAATATAATAAATATAGTTTTAATTTAATATTATAAATATAGATTTTTATAATAACTTTAATAAATAAAAAATTTGTAAGAGGTTTTGTAAAGAATTTATAAAGGTTGTAGAGATTTTATAGCGGATTTTGTTAAAGGGATTTTTATAAAAGATTAGATAAAGCATTTTTACAAAAGATTTTATAAAGGATTTTTATAAAAGATTTTATAAACAATTTTTATAAAAGATTTTTATAAAGTATTTTTATAATAGCTTTATAAAGGTGTTTATAAAGGTTTTAAAATATTTTTATAAAGGATTTAAAATGGGTTTGTGAAAGGGAAAGAGTTGTAAACTGTTTGGAATTTTATAAATAGCTTATAAATGGTTTCAAAGCATATAAATAGTTTATAAATGGTTTAAATGAGATTTGTAAATTATTTTTGAAATTGATTGAAAGAAATCTTCCTAAGTATTTGTGAATATATTTATACTTTTGGAAAAAAAGTATATGGATATCTTGATATGAAAGTATGAACTGTTTTCTGGATTATTATTATGAATGTTTTATAAAATGACCACGGTGTGAAAAATGTAAGCGCTTGGTTGTTAAAGAGACCGGGGTCGGATATTTTCATACTCTCTGCCAAATCCAAAACCACTTTAACAACTATGCACATGGTGGAGAATCCAAAATGAAGTAGGATGGTTTAGCGAATGCTACTGGAATGAAGTAAGAGAACGATGATGGATAGCCTTGACTTTCAGGTCATAATTAAAATGACTAAAACAGGAGCTATACCGGGCCAAGTGGGGTCGCTCCCCCTATCGGGCACATTTCTTCGATACCATATATGTTACTTTATGATTGATTTTGGTGGCCATCCTCGATTTTGATTATGGGAGTGTGTCTCGAGTTGGGCAGTAGTAGCTGCTATGCGTTACCACCAGTCCGGGAGTGCAAAACTGTAGAATCCTACCCTAGGCATTGCCTCGCGTGCCTTGTCATATTTATCCTGATCAAGCCCACTACGACTTTGGTTTGTATCGTACCTATGGAGTGCTCACTGAGTAAACCACCGATTTGGTGGAGCTTATAGTATCTGTATAGACTATGGTATTTATATAAAAATGTGTTAAGGGGGATATGGATAACGTCTTAACCCTATTTTAATACTTTACTTTACTATAGAAATATTATAATAGTGTATTGTATTATATATGTAGATAGTTTAACGGATCCTTAGGAGATGGAATCCCGAACATCTATTAAGTTATTGCATGCACATTAGACATTGGATAGGAGATGTAAAATTCCGTAAACATCTCAGAAGCCGTTACACTTATATTTACTTATTTTGATTTAACTTACATAAGATCTTTTAGTTCTGAATCGAGTGTTTTGTCTTTTCATTACGCTCGGGTCAGCCTGAGCTTTTCAGTGTTGAAGACATTATTCTGGAGGACAAAGACGGAGTTTAGTGTTATACTATTATTATTCCACTGTATCATGTTGTTCAGCCACATTATTTAATTATTCCTGTTATATGTATAACTCTGATTTGTATTGTAAAAGTGTAGTCAAATGTTATTTGTAAAATAGCTTCATGAACTGTTTTTTTTATTATTATATTTTGTCATTCCACTGTGAGGTTCTGTGTTTTGTTTTTCCTTCTTTTCTCTTATTTCCTTATTTACCCCATTAACAATCCTCCCTTTTGAATGGTTTAAGTTGACATGTGTGGTTTATTGTCGATTTAAACCGTTCAAAAAGATGGGTCGTTACAACCTGCCAATTCCTTGGCCTAGGATATGTTGGAGTTTCTTATAAACCCTTATCTTGTAAAATTTTATAAACTATTATTCAGATGAAATAATATTAACCTTGTGTAATACCCTTAAGTATATTACCATATATAAATAAACTAACTCAACTTCACTCACAATTAATAGTACATTGTCCAACAAAGTTCGATTACTAAATATCGATGCATCATTATGTATCACATGGAGGAGTAATTTTGAGATTGAATCTTTATTCATTTTAGATACGTTCGGAACATTTTCCAATATACTCACTCATTCGATCAAATCAAATCATTTCTATCGCATGTTATTTTATTTACTTCTATTTTATATTCCTATAAGTATACCATTGACATACTACATGTGTATCAAATACACATGTCCATGTCGATGATAACTCATCGGCGAATATGACGAAGTACATGTAACCGTTTTGGTATTTATAGAATTATGATTACATACATCTATATGTATCAATTCGAAGGGTTCATCAACTCCTATGATACTCCCACTAAATGGGTGCATAGCCCTTTATTGTTTGAGATATAATTAACTAGTATCATATGATTCAAAATTATACAATAAAATTATTTCTCTAAACTACGGCTTAGTCTATAATTCCAAAACAACGATAAATAATATTAGATACTTTTGTATTTTCCAATGCATCACTTTTGTTATAAAAGAAATTACCACATTATAGTTTTTTTTCACAAAGAATATTCATAATATTCATATTGAAATATAACTATGTCTATTTTTTTCAGTCGATACTGAAAAATAATCATTATTTCATAAATAATGTATGGTAAGTTTTACGGAAACAATTTTTGTACTATGATGCAATTAATAAGTTTTATATGGCATGCTCCCACTATTTCCACCATTACTATAATAGCATACTAAATTCAGAGGTCCATCATTCACTTAATACAATTTGTTTATTTCATACACTGCAACTATTTATAGTGGAGAGTTCGTTGATCAAATATCTTGAGCTTAAAGAAATAAATCTCATAGAAAAAAAATTCTACATGAAAATACATTTGGAATAGAAATCATATTTCTTATTCCAATATTAAGTATCAATTATTATTACAATTCTCGTTCCATTGTTTCTCTATGAAGCAGAAGTGACTATGCATTCTCTTCATCCCAACTGTTCCTTAAATTACATATATTCTTATACATTCGTTTTCCTTTCAATTGGTCAAACTATGCAAAAGAAAACCTTGCTACAATATCATAACAAACTCTTTACAAAAGCACATTCGATTATCCTTAACATTTAATGATATCAAATATGTTGCACTTGACAAAAAAAATGACATTTCAGCGATCGAGTTCTTAGATCTATCTTGAAGTTTTTGGTCTTATGTTACATTAACACAATATGATCTCTTTTGTAATCAATCAAGTTGAATACATGATCTCAAAATATTATTTATTGGATTATTTTCAATGAACTATATTCATTGAAGTATCGTACATTACAAACTGTGACCGTTCACCATATAACATTTATAATTGATAGAATATGGATCAAATATCTATAGCCTTGTATTGCTTTTAGAATTTGAAACTCATAGAGTGCAGTTCACGGTCGCAACCAAATAAGCACGTAAGTGACCATTTTACGAATGTATTAAGTAGTTGTAAAATTGGATACTTGCATGGGTATAGAAAACATTAACATGCAATAGGTATTTAATAATGGGTAATATATTTCCATTTGTCAGCTTTCAATTTAGTTTGTTTGTATATGTTAATTGATAAACATTTTATCAATCATATTAAATGCACAAATTTATCACTGTAGATAATTATAACATTATTTAGCATATGTTCTTACAATATTAGAAAGGTTAAATGTTACCCTTTCATTTTCCTAATAAGGCTCCCACTAGTCTTTTATTTTTCTCCAAAGAAGTCTTTTGAATTCACTAGTGGGTGTTAGGACTCGTCTGTCTTGGTATTCTGGCCTTGAGTTTTGCTCAACAAATCATAGCCCCACAAACGATGGATAACTCCTTATCGGTTGTATCACATACAACTCCTAACCCAATTTTCCTTGTCCTAATCTCATTTCGACCTTGAGTTTGCTCAACAATCGAAAGAGATTATTCACTCGTACCTACCATATCGTGATGGCCTAAGTATATTATATGTACCTTGAGTTTGCTCAACAAATACATATAGTTACCTTACCTCATCTGTTTAATATTTTAATAATACTACACATAACATCCCCAGCTTTAGTTTTCTCAACAACTAAGAAGTATGCAAGTAATTTATTAATATATATATATATATGGTATAGGGCAACATTATATTAAAAATTCATAATCTTTAATATATTATATTGAGTGATATCGACTTATGGAAAAATGTATTTATTATGAAATACCCTCGTGATTCAAGTGTTAGATACATCAAAAATCACAGTATACGTACATTTACATATGTATTTATTCCTTATGTCCATTTGGGTTTCTTTAATGTTCCATCTTTAGTTTATACATTCATAACATATAAGTTTTATTGTTATATAACTTTTATATTTCATATTACTTATATGATAGTCTTATGTATGATATTTTATTAATTAAATCTTATTTAATTAATTTTAATTAATTAACTCTTTAATTAATTTTAAATTAGTATTTCAATACAACTTTTATATTGGACATATCTACTATAACCTTTATAGTACATACTACAACCTTTATAGTATAACACATATATCTTATATATGTTTATTTTTTATTTAATTAATTAAACAATTTTAATTAAATTATATAAATTTCAAATTTTATCTTACATACATGTATACCATGTTATCTTAACAATTTAAAATAACATAACATATATCAACATATATAATACATGCATAAAAGTATTAATTAATTAACTCATTTAATTACTTTATTTTATTAATCTTATTAATAAATTTTGAATTTTTAAATTAACAGTTTCAAACATTTCAAAAAATTTATTACATTTTCAAACATTTTGAAAATTTATGCTATATTATAACTTTTTATAATAAACATATTTTAAATTTAAATTTAACTTTTAAATTTAAATTCATGTCTTAATTTTGAAAACTATTTTGAAAATTAGCCCAAGGCCCAATTCAAATTGGGTCTTTTCTATTAGGGGCAACTTTTAGGCTCACATCACCTTTCATGCCGGGCCGGTAACTAGGTAGGACATGCTACTTGATTACCCAATTCCAATCCTAAACATCAACTTTCTAGACACCGTACTAAGTATGAAAGAAATGGGTGAATTTCAAAAATTGTACCATTTTTGAATCAGTAATGGATCTATAAAGTCTAAATGTATTTAGATCTTATCTAAATTTCTTTCAAATAAAATCAGTATTTTATTTAATACCATATTTTGTTTTATTAATTTGATTCTAAAACAATAAAGAATGTGATATACAATTAAGGTTTGAATATATCAAATATATTCATTCCTTAATTGTGTAACAAAATAGTTAAACATAAGGCAAGTATGATCAATTGATAACATGATGTATATGAATAAATAAGAATAAGTTCAAAGGCTATCACATTGGGATAAAAAGGAAAGAAATAAAAGTCGACAAAGATGAATGATTCATCTTTCCCCTTTTGATAAACTTGATTTATGCAGCATTCAATTAGCAATCAATGAATCATTATGACATAAGATTAAGAATAGCGAACAATAATTCATATGCTTAAAGTACTATCTCATTTGAAATTGTTTGATATTAATAAAGCATTTAAACTATACAATTTGAAATACAAACATTAATTTTTATATGTACATACATACATACATACGTACATACATATATATATATATATAATTATTTCTGTATAAAGATTAACACAAAACTTCTTAATTAATTCAAAATAAACCATATAACATTTAAATTTTCCGATGTATTTATGAATTTATATAAACTTAAATTAGTTAACAATATATATATATATATATGTGTGTGTGTGTATGTATGTATACAATAAAATCAAGAGATTCAACCTATATGAAATTTTATTTACAAAAGTGAAACATACTAAACTGAGCAATATATTAACAATCTTTTGAATACTTAAAAAGTATTAGTCATGTCAAATAGGGTAACAAATTTATAAGTTTATTGTAATCAATTTATTATTAACATACTTTAATCATGTGTGGGTTTCAATTACAATAAAATAGAGATAAAAAAACAAATAAACTTTCAAATATAAAGAGATTCAACCTATCCGAATAAATTTTTTTAAACAAAAGTGAAACACACTAAACTGAGCAATATATTAACAATTCTTTGAATACTTAAAGAAAGATATTAGTCATGTCAAACAGGGTAACAAATTTATAGATTTATTGTAATCAATTTATTATCCAAACATCTTTTAATCATGTGTGCGTTTCAATTAAATAAGATGTAGATAATAAGAAAAAATAAACTTTCAAATCTAAGGAGATTCAACCTATATGAATAAATAATTATAAAATAAAAGGTGATACATACTGAAATAAGCAATATGTTAAAATCCTTTGAATAGTTAAAGAAGGATAATTGTGACGCCCCACCTCTATACCCACATTAGCAAAGAGTATTGTTAGATAATACCGTCTGCTAATACGGAGAATAAGGCTGGGTAGGAGCGACCATCTATAGCTTTGGTTCAACTATCTATTAAATATGACGATAATGGACGCACCAAACAGATCGACATATCCAATGAATACTTAAAACAAAACCATAGGTGGCGGGGGATCTATCAGAATAGAATATAACAACTCAAATGTAATATACATCACAGAAAAGTAGATCATCATATACACATATACTGATACATAACAGAGTATACAAAATAATACATGTCAAGTGGTACAGCAAACCACAATATACAAACGATTCCAGAAGAATAAATATCAGAGTTACAACAAAATAGGACTACGCAAAAAGCTATGACAAAAAGAAGCTAGCGGAGTAGTCCATGCGGAAGCAAAATAGGCTAAGTCCAAAAGCACCTAACCTGAAACATCTCGGTCTGACCCGAGTATAAAATACACGGGTCAGTCTAGCTAAACAAATCAGTTAGATAAACTGAACAACAATAAACCTGCAAGGCTACAAAGTATAAAAAATATCTCTAAAAAGAGATAACACAATCATCTAACAAAAGATGAACATAATAAAACAAGCCTCATTTCATCGGCATCTCAATTAAACAAAGGATATCATATCCCAAATCAAGTCAAAAGGCAAATAACAAATACCAATGAAGGTACACAAGTTCCACTAGATGATCGCTACATATCATGCGGCTCAAAAAGACCAACACTGAAGGCGATGCACTAGGGAATATACATATCAATCAAAACAACAAAAGATGCTCGAGCTCAGTACTGTATAACAAGGATCCATAAGCCCGAAGGCTCCAAACCCAATATCACCCATGCGGTTCAAAAAGACCAACATCGGAAGCGATACTATAGGGCAATAAACCCGAAGGCAACATACCCGAAGGCAACAAACCTAGGGAGACAGTCCGAAGACACTATCCCAAGGGCAACAAACCGTAGTGGTGAAGGTCCGGAGGCCCAGTACTGGACACCACTAACTGGCGGAATGTGTCACAACTCTTGAAAAGGAACCCGAAAAGTGTTAACGCGAGTCCCATAACCACTCGTTCGCACTAAACAGTTTACTATCCATTAGCCAATTTCACACTCAAAGCATTACAATGTTTACCTCATCTCACTGGTAAACCAGACACAAAGGTCAAAACGATCAATTGAATAGGTCGGGGATTAATCGGAAAGGTGAACGCGTGGATTCATGGTCCGTGTTTTACCTAACCATTTAATCTCCTTTCCACTTCGTTCGAAGTGCAAAATTGTGTGTGTTTAAATAGAAATTTATAAAGCGGAAAAGGGAGCTTTTAATATGATTTAGAGGGATTATTTATTAAACCCGTGAATGAAGTCAAAGGTAAGTTATCAAAGCCAAAGATGCAATATCAACCACTAAGAACCAACTTGGATCGATAAAATTTGGAAAACCAATCAAAATGAGCAAAAATAGGCAAAATAGGGAAAATAGGAGCAGGTCGGTCGGCCGTTATCAGAGCTCGGTCGACCAGACACTGTTTTGAAAAATTCTCGGGAAGCAGGTCGGTTGACCGGACTTCCTGGTCGGTCAGCCGGAGCCAAAATTCCTGCACTCCCAAAACAGAGGCAGGGAAGTGCTCAAGTAGCAGGTCGGTCGACCGGACCCTGCATTCGGTCGGCCGGAGCCTGATTTCCAGCACTTCTTGCCCTATCAAAGAATACCAATTCTTTCCAAATCAAAAGCAATAGCACATGAATACTTGTTAGGAATTCATACCCAACATCAATGATATCAAGGGAGGTAGATGTGAGTTCAAAACTCACCTTTTTACACACAAGCAAAGAAGAAGAAGCTCAATTGCAAAGAAACAACCAATCACACTCCACTTCAATTCTACAAGCTTCAATCTAAGAAGACAAAACATATTTCCCAAATTTGGTTTAGGAAACTTCCTGAAATTGAAGGAGAAAGAGTTGGAGAAGATGGAGAGGAGGCTTACCTATGGCTTCACTTTGATTTTGGAGCAAGAAATCAAGATGCAAGAAGAAACTGGGGCTAGAAAATTTCTATTTCCTCTTCCTTTCCCCCACTTCAATTTTTACTTAAGTTTGGAGAGTGGGAATGAGAGAATGGAGAGGAGAGGGCTGAGTTAGAGGGTTAAGTGAGTTTAGTTAGCTAGTGGGCTGAACCCAAACCCAAACCCAACTAGAAAAAGTAGCAAATTTCAACTTACTCCAAATATATCAAAGTTTATACTCAAACAGATTGCAAACGCCATTTTGGACTCAATGGAAGTGGTTTCGAGCCCCAATTCGGCCATTTGCAAAAAGTTACATTTCGGACCCTAAAATCCGAATAACGACGCCATATTTAAATCAAACATTTAAATATGAAATCGTTAAATATACGGGTTGTTACAATAATTGTGATGTCAAATAAGGTAATAAGTTTAGAAATTAATTTTAATCAATTTACTATGAAAACATCATTTAATCATAGTTAAGTTTCTATTACAAAAAAAATGCAAACAATAAGAACATGTAAACATTCAAATCAAAATAAATTATGTTTTGATCTGAATGTTTAAACATAGATCTAAAATTAAAATATTGTCTAATCATATTCAAGCTTCAGTTTTGATTTATCTAAATAAAAAAAACCAATCAATTCATATAATAAACAATTTGAAATACATAAACCATTTTCAAATCAAATGAGACAATATTATACACATATAAATTAAGATATTCAATTTTTTCATTAAAACATTATATCAAAATTATTAGAATAAAAAGATCATACCTTAATTCCAAAGCCTTGAATTACACCTTGAAACATTGAATTTTTCCTCTAGACGTAGCCAATGAATCGTACATTGAATGATGAATCAAATCTCCTAGATTCAGAAATCAGCCTCCTGATGTTGTAAGGATCAAGGGGAATAAACCACTTTTCATAAATGATTTTATTTGTATTTGATTTGAGGAATAATTGAAGTTATGGAAGATCTCATATTTTTGACCATTAGAGAAGGGGAGAACCTGAAAAGTTATAGAAAGAAGAATGAAAAATGAGAAACTCGATTGTACGTACAAAATGAATTAGAGAATATGTTTTATTTGAAAGAAGGAAACCTTTTCCATTCTTTAATTAAAACTTCTCTAATTAATTCTCTTGATTAACTTTCTGGTTCTCTCCTTCTCTAATGGCTGAAAATTACGTGCCATCAAATGACATAAGATTCCATAAGTTAACGCATGTAATTATCTTTTATTTAATTACAATGATATCATATATCAATGCGCGCAAATATAACTTTTATAAATGCATTCAAATAATTACAAATAACTCCAAAACATCAAATAAAATAAATAATAATTAATATTTTTTAAATACTCATTAATTTAATTAATTCGCAACTTTTTATAAATTAACTAAATCATATGGTTTTTCGGAGAATTCATCATTACGGTTGTGCGATTCAAAGGTGTAAATTGAGTCAAGGATTAATATTGAACAATTCAAATATTAACGTTCACACGTCACTTAGCAAGTGATGTGACATTTTTGCTGAATTGATCGCTTACACATCTTTTGGTAAAATCCAATTTTACTTATCATAAGCGGTACCTAATAGTGGAAATTATTTACACCAATTCTCTTCGTCAAAACTATATCACTTTGGATTTATGGAATTTGGTAATGGTCAAAATTCCAATATCATCCACATTCAACTTTATAGTCCAAACACAAAGTATTTGATTCAATAATAACAATTATTATTAACCGAAATGCTCTGGCTAGAGACTTTGACTTTGAGTTAATTTCAGTTGACTGTGATACTAACCTTATATAACTGAGGACACGAATCCTCTCTTGAATAGTGTTTCACTTCCAATGCTTCCACTCGAACCAACTATGGTCGTTCAATGGACGCCGTGCCATGATTTAACTATAATCAAAGAGGAGCTTCCATATTGAAGTTCAACAGTATTCTCAAGTTGAGAGAACTGTATAAATTAGTCACATCGATATTCTCTGCTTGACCTTTGTAAGAATCCAAAAACTCGGCCTTCGAAAATCGGCACCCGTACTTCACTTGTACTAGAATGCCGTAGATTCAAACACCGAATCTGGCTTCCCGGAGCTTATAACACACTAAGTATAACAACACAGCGGAATAAAGAACAGATGATATCATATACAACTCCAATGAATATAATATCCAGAATGATATACAACAATGATATGAATATGTTACAACAATATCAGAGATATGATACAATGCTATAGCGGAAATAACAACAATAGAAGAGATCATTCAAAATGATCTACAAAAGAGAATGACTCCAACAACTCCAACATTAAGCTCAAACCATCTTCACGATCCACTAAGATAAGCAAGTGCAGACCTGATCTCCAAAACTGAACTAGCTCCAGATAATCTACTAAACCTGAATATCTGAGAAACCCAACTCTAGACTGCCCGTGTGGAAAATTGTGAGAATCCAGAGTTTAGGAAGGGAACAATAAACTCTGGGTCAGTCATGGGACTGGTGTGAGTAACAAAAATAGTTTATCTTTAAACAAACAACAAAAGAATTTAAACATTGAAATCCGCAATGCTTTTGGAAAATGAGACTACCATAAGGCCTCCCGCCACACACACAATGCAAACGCAGAATTGGAGGAGATTTCTCCTTATGATAGTCAAACATGCTTACTACGCAAACAAAACTCTTTTGATATTATTACTAGTGCATAGTGCAGAAAACATTTCGAAAGTATAATATTAATCTTAGCCAACATAGGCATTTCACACTATGCCTACTATAACTACTATGTTCAATAGCAGGTTACCGCCACATTCCATAGCAGGTTATACAACTAAAACCGTACAAGGCTCGTATTGTTTCTTTGGATTTCCAACAAATGGTCGGGCTAAGGAATTTCCCACTGTCAATGGGTACGCCTCTGGATGGACGTCCCAAGAACCTAACCGAATCTCTGCCAACACAGGGTCAGGTTACCTCTGACACTAGGTAACTACTTCTCGAGTATGCCACCCCCCGGTCCTTTGGGACCTTTATCCGAGCGCTCGATAACCAACATCACACAGTAATAAATATAGTGTGTCCACATGAGTAAGTATCTGGGCTCCATACCATGATACCACCCTTTTCCAGAAGGAAATGACATACCCTAAAGGGCACGACCCTCATAACCTTGCCGCATCATTCCTGTTTCGACCATTTCCGGTCTGTGAGGCTCGACGAGGTCTCGTCCACAAAGCTACGCATTTTCAAAAAGCCATGCTTTGATAACAAATGATCAATAAATGATCAACACACAGTAACACTCAGCATGCCACATTACCAAATTGGGAGTATATCGCTGATAACCTTCAACTACATAACCTCTGAGCTCGTACGTCTCAGAGAAGGGTGTTAAGCTAAGAGAATAAATTCTCCGCCACCAACAGAAATGTATTTGAAAGAAGTCTTCTTTATATCTCAAAATGTAATGTCAGACATGTAACCATACAAGTCCATTCCGGCTTCGAACAGAACCGAAGGCACTTCCAAAGAAGCCCTTGCAATCCAGGTATTCACAATCCCGATCGAACTTACCATCACTTAGGAAATCTCTATACCGGAGCAACTTGTAACGCCCCACTCCGAGACCCACTATAACAAAGAGTATTACGGGAGTAATACCGTCTGTTAAAGTGGAGAATAGAGTATAGTGGAAGCGACCATTTGTAATCAAGCTATAACTATTTAATGAATACGTCGAAAGGGTGGTATCTATTTTTTTTTCAAGTAAATCGACATATTCAATAAATATTTATAACGAAATTACAATGGCTAAAGATCTATCAGAATAAGCATAGTAATAAAATGATAAAACATCACAGAACAGTATCACATAACAGCACAGAGTCTCAGAACAATACATCGTCAATACAGATCCAAATACTATAAGTGGGTACAAAGCCACTGCCCACACATGTGAGTCAAAAATATGTACATATCAAAATTTGAATAATAACAGAGTAGCGGAATAGTGGACAAATAAAAGCGCTATCTATCAGCATAGTAGATAATGTCCAAGCGGAAGCACAGAAGCTAAGTCCAGAGACCTAACCTGAAACAACTCGGTCTGACCCGAGCGAAAATACTCGGGTCAGGCTAGCTAAACAATCAGTAATAACTGAGATATATAATAATGCGGTACATAAATAATACAGTACTTTTCCTAAGAGAAGAGTATTTAGGACCACATGAATATAATGACGGTCCCTAATCATCAATCAACAGTAAAAATCTCCAAAGAGAATATCAGCACCAAAGTGTTGAATAAAAAAAATCGCCTCATATCATCGGCGTAGCCAAAACTATATAAAGTTGCCCATAGGCAATAATCCCAAGAGTGACCAGAGTCTGTAATCAATGCCCAAGCAATGATCGATGCTCCAAAGAGCAATGGGGATATACTGAAAAGTCAATGAAATCAAACACTAAAAAGGAGTGTCCAGAGACACTGTGGATCCACAAGGTAATTGCACTTACATCGTATGGTTCCATAGAACCAACACCAAATGGCGGTACTCGAATGGATATAAAAAATCATCAGATAATACAAGTATAGCACGTGCACCGACCAGAGTCGTTATTGCCAAGTACTGTAGAGTTGTGATCGATCACTCGCACAGATGCGGAACGCGCGAGACGGCGAGATCCTTCCCAGAAGGATAAAGGCCCAGAGGCACATGCCGAAAAAGAAACTGCTCCATAGAACAGGTGTCTAGAGACGGTTGCCCAGAGGCGTGGTGACCCAGAGGTCCAGTACTGGCCTCCCAGAGGCTAATGTGTCACCAACTTCTTGGAGAGGAACCCGTAAAGTGTTAACAATGAGTCTCATACCCCACGTTCGCACTAAATGGTTTACTAACCAATAGCAAGCTCACACTCCAAACAATAAAAAGTCCACCTCGTATCATCGGTAAACTAGACCCAAAGGTCAAAACGATCAATCGAATAGGTCTGGGATTAACCGGAAAGAAAATACACACGGTTCCATAGGCCGGAGATTTCCTAACAGTTTAAGCACCTTTCCACTTCGCTCGACATGCTAAAAAGTGAGTGTGAGATTTTTATTATAGAAAATAATGGTGCGAAACGGTTTTATAAATGATTTTGAAATCACTTTAAAACGGCTTTTGAATACTCTCCTATTATGGAGTAAATAGTTTAATATTTAAAAATACATTATATAATAATAATTTCGAAAGCCATTTCGAAGTGAAAAATCCTTTTAAAACCTTTTTATAATGCCCGTGTACGAAATCCAGAGACAAATCTCAAATAAATCAATAAAACCAGAAAATCACTGAAAATATTCAAAGTGGTGGAAAATAGTCCAAAACTGACGCGAACCCAAGTTTGGAAAATTATTCGGACCAGCAAACTGAATCCGAATGGCATGAAAATTGGTAGGAACGTAGTGCGACATTCCTACTTCAGAAAGCAAAAAGAATTACACAATTCCGACTTGAAACGAAGTCGCAGCGACGCTCCAAAGTCGGACCCGGAAACAGTGAATATACTGTTTCAGGCTGAGATCCGGGTCCCTCTTTGACAGCAATTTCGAAGAGTCAAATGAACTCGGATACTAATAAAACTTTCTAGAGATGGAGTTCGGAACTCCAGCTTTCCATCCAGACCGAAATCGATAAAATCCGACAAAGGATGATCCCGAGATGGCGTCGCAAAGTCGGGGTTCTGTACTGAAAACAACGGGAGAAAAGAGACTAAGGCCTATAGTTATGCACTAACAGACCAGAGATGAAAAACCACAATTTTGGCATAGTAAACTTCCAATTCTGACAAAATGAATAAAATAAAAGTTGTAGCTTAGTTTCTAAGCTTTCCGGAATGACCAAGATCGTCAAATTCCGATCGGGGATGAATATTTTTTGACTAAAACAATTCTCAGATTTAAATTCTATATCACTGTCAATGTGCTCTCAGGACAGTAGTAAGAATGCACAGTTTTGACCCAATTAACTTCGAAACTTCATGAAACTCAAAACATGAAAGTTTTAGCCCTAAATCTAAGCTTTCCAGAACATCCAAAATTATTAGATTTGGATAAGAAACGAGTAACTTATGGCCAAATCAATTTCAGGGTTTTATTTTTATCAACCCTGTAGTTTGTTGTCAGGTCAGCGACAAACAAACGTGATTTCGACCATTCAAACCATAAAATTAGGCAAATCTCAAAACAGAAAAGTTATAGGCAACAAAATAAGCTTTCCAGAACTTCAAGAAAATCTTAATTCCGATTTAAGATGAATGAGATATGCCTAATTTGCTAACAGCAATAAACTAATTATAATTTCAGCTAGCATATATTACAAGCACCTTATGTGCACACCCCAAAATGAAAGCAAAGATGATCAAAGAGCTATGATTCACATGTTACATAATAAAACATGTGTTACTAACTGATTACCGAAATCAAAAGATGATTAAACACATATTAGAAGAGGTTTTTAGCAATATACCTCTCTAGAAAGCAACAAAGACACTATAGCATCAACCCAAGTTAGCAAAAGATGATTAGGAGGCTATAAGATCAAAAAAAAACATAAAACATGTGTTACCAATTAAATTTCAGAAATTAGAAAGATATAAAAACTGATTTGGGGTGGGTATTTGCATTACCTTTGCATAAAATGACTTGCATAAGCGAAAACTAGAAGGAGATGAAGATAGAGGCCATTTTTGTTATGAAAGCTTTAGGAAATGATTAGGGTTTTGATTAGGGTTGAATGAATGAGGTTATGAGAGTTTGAGATAATTTATAGAGGAGGTTTAGGGTGGGTTATTGGGCTAGGTTTAGTAACCCAATAAGAAGAGTGTTATTTACATGTTTCCAAAAATTAGTCCAAGTGTTCATATATGTTTATAAAACTCATTTTTCCTACCCAAACCCATTTTAAATTCTCTCTAAAATATTTAACTTTTTAAAAATAACATTTTATCTTCATTTTAAAAATCCATATTTCCCATTTAATTAAAATAGCCTTTTTCAAATAAATTTTGTTATTACAAATCCTTTTATGCTTCATTAAAATAAATAAAAATCCTAACTTTTATTTATTAATTGGTAATGCAAATCCCGGGTTGTTACAGACTCCCCCCTTAAGAAAATTGCGTCCTCGCAATTCCTTAAGATAGATGTCGTCTATAACGTCAAATCCACAAAAGAAGGGATAGTGATAAAATAGAGAATTCTCACCCATAGAAGAAGATGAGAGAAAGCCAGGATAAGAGCGCTCGATAGATTCTCTGGTCTCCCAAGTGCAGTCCTTAGGATTCGGTGACCATTGAATCTTCATGAGTGGGACCTCTTCGTTGCGAAGGCGTCTAACCTTCGAATCAAGCACTCGAAGAGGTTGCTGCTCCAAAGATAAATCAGGTAAGATCTTTAAATCAGGCACAGCATGCGGCTCAATGATAGAATCAGGATCGCGGACACACATGCGAAGCTGGGAAACATGGAACACGTCGTGTATTCCAGAGAAGTGAGAAGGTAGAGCCACACGATAAGCAACAGGGCCGATGCGTTCCGTAATAGGAAATGGTCCAACATAGCGAGGAGCCAACTTCCTTGTAAAGCTGAAATGCACAACCTCCTTCATGAGAGATATCCGAATAAAGACATGATCACCAATGGAGAACTCAAGAGGCTTCCTATGGTTGTCCGCGTAGGATTTTTGACGGTTCTGCGCCTCTTTCATTCTCTGACGAATAAGAATAATCTTCTCAGAAGATTCCCGAACTGAATCTGGACCAAGAAGGAGCTTCTCGCCAGATTCTAACCAACACGAAGGAGAATGACATGGCCTTCCGTAAAGAGCCTCGAAAGGAGCCATGCCGATACTAGACTGAAAGTTGTTGTTGTAGGAGAACTCTACAAGTGGTAAGTGATCCTCCCAACTACCTCCGAAATCCAGAATACAACAGCGCAAAAGATCCTCTAAAACACGATTCACCATCTCCGTCGGACCGTCGGTCTGAGGATGATAAGCAGTCGAGAGATTCAGCTTTGAGCCCAAAGCTGACTGTAGGCACTTCCAGAAGTGACTAGTAAAGATAGTGTCTCGATCATACAGGATAGAGCTAGGAATGCCATGAAGTCGTACGACTTCCTTCACATAGAGCTTGGCCAACTGAGGTGCAGTCCAAGTGGACTTAATCGGAATGAAATGAGCCGATTTGGTCAAGCGATCAACAATAACCCAGATAGAAGTATGGCCTGACCTCGATCGAGGCAGACCGTTAATTAAATCCATGGATATCTGATCCCATTTCCATAATGGAATCTCTAGAGGTTGAAGAAGACCAGATGGACGCTGATGCTTGGCCTTGATCTGTTGACAAGTCATGCAACCACTCACATAACTTGCAACATCTCTCTTCAAACCCTCCCAATAATATAGCCGGCACATTTCGGCATACATCTTACTCGAACTGGGATGTATAGTGTACTTAGTGCGATGGCACTCGTCTAGGACGTCACTCCCAAGTGATAAATCAGATGGTACAACAATACGGTTCCTCCTACGAAGACACCGATGAAAATCAAGAGAATAATCCAGCAATGTCTCATCGTTGGATCCCGACTCGAGAAGATGAATAAGATGTAATAATTCTGGATCCTGCCGTTGAGCATGGGCAATGTGATCCAATAAGATAGGATGAGCTTCCAAGCTGAATAACAAGATCTGAGGATCAGAAGATGGAGCTCGATTTCGAATATCACACAAAGATAGGGTCTCAAGGATATCACACTCGGCAATCATCATAGAAACTACCGCCGAGTGCTTGCGACTGAGCGCATCTGCAACACGATTACCCTTGCCAGGGGTATACTGAATATCTAAATCATATGAGGCGAGAAACTCAAGCCATCGCTGCTGCCTCATATTGAGATCCCTCTAACTGAATAGATACTTCAGCGACTTGTGATCGGTGTAAAGAATTAAGCGTTCGCCTAATAGAAAGTGACGCCACGTCTTCAAGGCAAAGACGATAGCTGCTAACTCAAGATCATGAGTAGGATAGCGAACCTCATTCGGACGCAGTTGCCTGGAAGCATAAGCAACTACCCGATCCTTCTGCATAAGCACAACACCGAGCCTGCTACCACAAGCATCAGTGTAAACAACAAGATCATGGTTACTCTCTGGAACCACTAGAATAGGAGCATGAGTGAGAAGTTCCTTCAGTCGCTGAAAGGAAGCTTCACACTTATCAGACCAAATAAAGCGAACACCCTTATGAGTCAGCATCGTAAGGGGAAGTGCAACTCGAGAGAAATCCTTGATAAACCGACGGTAATAACCCGCCAGACCAAGGAAGCTGCGAATATCATGAACGTTCTCGGGCTGCTTCCAATTCTGAATAGCTTCGATCTTGGCAGGATCGACAGAAATAACCTCAGATGATACAATATGGCCCAAGAACTTGACCTTGTTCATCCAAAAATGGAACTTGGAGAGCTTGGCCTTAAGCTGATGCTGACGAAGAGTATCCAAGACGATCCGCAATTGATGAGCATGCTCTGCCTCGGATCTAGAATAAATAAGAATATCGTCGAAGAAAACCAGAACGAATCTATCGATGTATTCCCGGAATACTCGATTCATAAGATCGATGAAGAAAGCCGGAGCATTCGTCAAGTCGAACGGCATGACCAACCACTCAAAAGAACCATAACGAGTGCGAAATGCTGTCTTCTGCGACTCGTAGCTGATGGAATCCAGTGGCAAGGTCGAGCTGGGAAAAGACCTTCGCATTGCTCAACTGATCAAACATATCGTCTATCTGTGGCAATGGATAACGATTTCTGATGGTCAACTCATTAAGCTTACGATAGTCAATGCAAAGCCTAAGAGAGCCATCGACCTTCTTAACGAAGACCACAGCAGCACCCCATGGCGAAGAACTGGAACGAATGAACTGCTTCGCTTCAAGCTCAACTAACTGCTTCCTAAGTTCCTCATTCTCTTTAGTAGACATTCTCGTGTGAGGACGCCCAACTAGGTGGGAGCCTGGAATGAGATCGATGCGGAACTCAATGGCCCGCTTTGGCGGCAGGCCTGATACTGGCTCGAATATATCGGGGAAATCCCAAACAACAAGAATACGAGATATGTCCACATCCTCATCTCGTGAATCAAGAGCAAATAAAGTAATATCAGAAATCCCAACATCCTGAAGAGCAATAGCTAATGGAGCGGATGAGTCAGGATGACGAAGAAATAATATCTGCTCCGAACAAATGATTTTGGCGTCGTACTGAGGGAGTCAATCCATGCCAAGAATCATGTCAAAGCCCAAATACTCCATAACGTGGAGATTTGCACGGAAAGAAAATCCACAAAGATCAATATCTATATCCTCACAAAGCAAGCTAAGGGTCGTGGATCCGCCGATGGGATTCACAATCCTTAGTGAAGAAACCAAACAAGTAACATCCAAAGATAAAGTATCAACTAGTTCCTTTGATACGAATGAGTGAGAGGCACCCGTATCAAAGAGAACTCTATAAGATCTACCATGAAATAAAATAGAACCTTCGAGAACGGAAGGATGCGTACCTCGAGGCTGAGCTGAAGATTTAGGAGCCTTGGCAGCATTAAGCTTGCCAGATCTAGGAGGTGCAGTAGGACAAGTGGAATAATGATGACCCTCCTTCTTACAATAGCGGCAGAAAAGAGGCTTGGGACACTCTTTAAACATATGATCGGTAGATTTAGTTAAGCACGATTCAAAGATAGATAATTCATTAAGGAATATTACGGAATATAATAGATTCCTACATATATTCCTAACTTATTTATCTAAAGGTGGATATGTTCAATTTGGATCGTATTATAACGTATTGTACTATGTGTCTGTTCTGTGTTTGTTATGCTTAATTCTGAACCTTGGCTCTGATACCAAACTATAACGCCCCACTCTGAGACCCACTGTAACAAAGAGTATTACGGCAGTAATACCGTCTGTTAAAGCGGAGAATAGAGTATAGTGGAAGCGACCATTTGTAATCAAGCTATAACTATCTACTGAATACGTCGAAAGGGTGGTATCTATTTTTTTTCAAGTGGTTCGACATATTCAATAAATATTTATAACGAAATTACAATGGCTAAAGATCTATCAGAATAAGCATAGTAATAAAATGATAAGACATCACAGAACAGTATCACATAACAACACAGAGTCTCAGAACAATACATCATCAATACAGATCCAAATACTATAAGTGGGTACAAAGCCACTGCCCACACATGTGAGTCAAAAATATGTACATATCAAAATCTGAATAATAACAGAGTAGCGGAATAGTGGACAAATAAAAGCGCTATCTATCAGCATAGTAGATAATGTCCAAGCGGAAGCACAGAAGCTAAGTCCAGAGACCTAACCTGAAACAACTCGGTCTGACCCGAGCGAAAATACTCGGGTCAGGCTAGCTAAACAATCAGTAATAACTGAGATATATAATAATGCGGTACATAAATAATACAGTACTTTTCCTAAGAGAAGAGTATTTAGGACCACATGAATATAATGACGGTCCCTAATCATCAATCAACAGTAAAAATCTCCAAAGAGAATATCAACACCAAAGTGTTGAATAAATAAAATCGCCTCATATCATCGGCGTAGCCAAAGCTATATAAAGTTGCCCATAGGCAATAATCCCAAGAGTGACCAGAGTCTGTAATCAATGCCCAAGCAAAGATCGATGCTCCAAAGAGCAATGGGGATATACTGAAAAGTCAATGAAATCAAACACTGAAAAGCAGTGTCTAGAGACACTGTGGATCCACAAGGTAATCGCACTTACATCGTATGGTTCCATAGAACCAACACCAAATCGCGGTACTCGAATGGATATAAAAAATCATCAGATAATACAAGTATAGCACGTGCACCGACCGGAGTCGTTATTGCCAAGTACTATAGAGTTGTGATCGATCACTCGCACAGATGCGGAACGCGCGAGACGGCGAGATCCTTCCCAGAAGGATAAAGGCCCAGAGGCACATGCCGAAAAAGAAACTGCTCCATAGAACAGGTGTCCAGAGATGGTTGCCCAGAGGCGTGGTGACCCAGAGGTCCAGTACTGGCCGCCCAAAGGCTAATGTGTCACCAACTTCTTGGAGAGGAATCCGTAAAGTGTTAACAATGAGTCACATACCCCACGTTCGCACTAAACGGTTTACTAACCAATAGCAAGCTCACACTCCAAACAATAAAAAGTCCACCTCGTATCATCGGTAAACTAGACCCAAAGGTCAAAACGATCAATCGAATAGGTCTGGGATTAACCGGAAAGAAAATACACACGGTTCCATAGGCTGGAGATTTCCTAACCGTTTAAGCACCTTTCCACTTCGCTCGACGTGCTAAAAAGCGAGTGTGAGATTTTTATTATAGAAAATAATGGTGCGAAACGGTTTTACAATTGATTTTGAAATCACTTTAAAACCACTTTTGAATACTCTCCTATTATGGAGTAAATAGTTTAATATTTAAAAATACATTATATAATAATAATTTCGAAAGCCATTTCGGAGTGAAAAATCCTTTTAAAACCTTTTTATAATGCCCGTGTATGAAATCCAGAGACAAATCTCAAAGAAATCGATAAAACCAGAAAATCACTGAAAATATTCTAAGTGTTGGAAAATAGTCCAAAACTGACGCGAATCCAAGTTTGGAAAATTATTCGGACCAGCAAAATGAATCCGAATGGCATGAAAATGGGTAGGAACGTAGTCCGACATTCCTACTTCAGAACGCAAAAAGAATTACTCGATTCCGACTTGAAACGAAGTCGCAGCGACGCTCCAAAGTCGGACCCGGAAACAGTGAATACACTGTTTCAGGCTGAGATCCGGGTCCCTCTTTGACAGCAATTTCGAAGAGTCAAATGAACTCGGATACTAATAAAACTTTCTAGAGATGGAGTTCGGAACTCCAGCTTTCCATCCAGACCAAAATCGATAAAATCCGACAAAGGACGAGCCCGAGATGGCATCGCAAATTCGGGGTTCTGTACTGAAAACAACGAGAGAAAAGAGACGAAGGCCTATAGTTATGCACTAACAGACCAGAGATGAAAAACCACAATTTTGGCATATAAAACTTCCAATTCTGACAAAATGAATAAAATAAAAGTTGTATCTTAGTTTCTAAGCTTTCCGGAATGACCAAGATCGTCAAATTCCGATCGGGGATGAATATTTTTTGACTAAAACAATTCTCAGATTTAAATTCTATATCACTGTCAATGTGCTCTCAGGACAGTAGTAAGAATGCACAGTTTTGACCCAATTAACTTCGAAACTTCATGAAACTCAAAACATGAAAGTTTTAGCCCTAAATCTAAGCTTTCCAGAACATCCAAAATTATTAGATTTGGATAAGAAACGAGTAACTTATGGCCAAATCAATTTCAGGGTTTTATTTTTATCAACCCTGTAGCTTGTTGTCAGGTCAGCGACAAACAAACGTGATTTCGACCATTCAAACCATAAAATTAGGCAAATCTCAAAACAGAAAAGTTATAGGCAACAAAATAAGCTTTCCAGAACTTCAAGAAAATCTTAATTCCGATTTAAGATGAATGAGATATGCCTAATTTGCTAACAGCAATAAACTAATTATAATTTCAGCTAGCATATATTACAAGCACCTTATGTGCACACCCCAAAATGAAAGCAAAGATGATCAAAGAGCTATGATTCACATGTTACATAATAAAACATGTGTTACTAACTGATTACCGAAATCAAAAGATGATTAAACACATATTAGAAGAGGTTTTTAGCAATATACCTCTCTAGAAAGCAACAAAGACACTATAGCATCAACCCAAGTTAGCAAAAGATGATTAGGAGGCTATAAGATAAAAAAAAACATAAAACATGTGTTACCAATTAAATTTCAGAAATTAGAAAGATATAAAAACTGATTTGGGGTGGGTATTTGCATTACCTTTGCATAAAATGACTTGCATAAGCGAAAACTAGAAGGAGATGAAGATAGAGGCCATTTTTGTTATGAAAGCTTTAGGAAATGATTAGGGTTTTGATTAGGGTTGAATGAATGAGGTTATGAGAGTTTGAGATAATTTATAGAGGAGGTTTAGGGTGGGTTATTGGGCTAGGTTTAGTAACCCAATAAGAAGAGTGTTATTTACATGTTTCCAAAAATTAGTCTAAGTGTTCATATATGTTTATAAAACTCATTTTTCCTACCCAAACCCGTTTTAAAATCTCTCTAAAATATTTAACTTTTTAAAAATAACATTTTATCCTCATTTTAAAAACCCATATTTCCCATTTAATTAAAATAGCCTTTTTCAAATAAATTTTGTTATTCCAAATCCTTTTATGCTTCATTAAAATAAATAAAAATCCTAACTTTTATTTATTAATTGGTAATGCAAATCCCGGGTTGTTACACAACTCAGTGCAGAGACAATCGATAGGTTGTCCTATCGTTCTCGCAAATACCCGGTCTTCAACACAGGTCTTCAATTGCTATCCATATACGACGTACCACTTATTCAGAATGGGTTATATAACACGAAGTCCTCTCCCGGCTAAACCGAATAGTGAGCGTAATATTTTAAAACATATGGATATGGTATTTTAGTTAAGTCACAACTTATTATCCAAAACTATTCTTTTAAATGGTCTAAACAAATTACCATTTTAATCTTTTTACAAAAAGATTCATCTCACAAAGTTCACTCGGTTTCACAAAAATTCATTCACAGATTTTCCAAATCAATTTCCATTTCAATTGGATTAACTCATTAAACCTTTAAATCAAGATTTAATTTATAGCTTTCAAAACAATTCCATTTCGAATGGTTTAAACAAATCACCATTCTAAATCTGTTAAAAATAAACAGATTCAATTCATAGCTTTAAAAAAAGAATTCACTCATAACTTGGAAAACCTTTTTTTTCAATTCAAAGTTGAAATTCCTTTAACTTAAATCGGAATTTCATTTATTATATGAAAGCTTTTATCATTTGAAAACAAACAGTTTCCATTTCGGAAAATCTGATTCATTTATACGAGTCAAAGTCCTTAGGTTAAATTCAAATTCCCCAAACAATATTTTAAAATGGTTCAAATTCATATAAGCACATTTATAACTTGTATCACATTTTTAAACCAAAATTTTCAATATAGAATTCAATCCCATATTTTGAATTCAAATTCAAATTGAATTATTTAAATTGGAAGCTTTACCAAGTTATTCAAAATAACTTTTATCTTAAAAACTCCTTTCTGAAAGCTTTAACATTTAACATTTAACCAAATTCATTTCCAAAATCAATTGAATTTAAAATTTCAATTTCAAAAATATTAAATTTAAATCATCTGTGACTTAATCGATTTCCTCGTGAAATCCATACTTGTGTGTGTATGAGTGTGGTCCAGAGGTTTAACACACAATAGTGCAACATCATTCAATCATCATAGATCAGAATACAGAAATATAGTTGATAAGCGGTATAACTATAATGCTTATCTTTTATTCACAGATCAAAGATATATAAATATCACAGATAAATAAACTACAGTACAGATCACACACAATCAGAATATATCACACAGCATTACAGATTAGGGATATCAAACAATTCAATAACTAATATAATCCAAACATCCATGAGTAGGATCAATTTAATTATCTGATTAATTTAAATCAAATTAACTTCTATGAATGAATTGGCTAGTTATGGTACATTAATAATCAATTACAATAACTAATTAATTACTCTTTAATTAATAGTTATTTCTTCATCACTTTCATTAATTAATTTACCTTTAATAAATTAATTATTCTTAAATTAATTACCTTAATTAATTTAAACTCTTAATTATTTAAGTAATCCAAATCATTAATTAAATAAATAAATAAATCATCCATTTTAATTGACTTAATAATTAATGAATTATAAATCATCATTATATTTTCATTAACTTAAGACAAATCTCATTCTTATTTGTGATTTTATTATCACTCTCAAATATGTTGAACATTTATACTTAATTCACTTTTAAATTCATTTTAAACTTCAAGACTTAAAATGAATACCAATTGATTTTTATTATAAAGTTTAAAACCAAATTTTATACTTCTGAATTCACATGTTTAAGTAATACTTTTATCGCAAAAGAAATTTCCAAAGAGTTATAATCGAATTCTCTTTCAATTTCACATATGGAAAGTATATTTTAGCATTAAAACTTATTTAAACATTTAAAGTTATGAAAATTTATTTAATTTCAAAACTCTGGAATTCAACTTCAACTTTCAGTCAAGGTTTAAGATTTAAATTTCAACTTGTTTAATTTCTCATTTACAAATTTTCAAATCCATTTTAAATTCAAATTCTCCCATACATTTAATTGCTTTTATATTAATAAAACAAATTGAATTTAAAACTTGATTAAAATTTAAATTTAGTTTTAATTTTCAAAACAAAAACAGTTCAGGTTAAAAACTGGAACAAATTCTTGACCCGAGACAAACGAGTATAATCCCCGAGCCAACCACCAAAATTCTCGGGTCCATCCCCGAGTAACTTGCAAACCACCTTCCTTCGAGTCCAACCATCATTTTCTCGGGACCATCCCCGAGTGGCCTCTTCTTCCTTAAACACCCCAACATTCAGACCTGAACAGACACGCGTGCATGTGTACAGTCGCACGGTGATGCTTCGGCCATTACCTCTACCATCTACAAATTGCCGATGAGCCTGCCGACGAACCTCACCATCCAGATTGACAAAAATGCCTGAGAATCAAAATCGAGAACACCTATCATCACCTATTTCAAAACTCAGCTACCCACATCGCCTTGAATCGCCCAATTCCGACCATCGGACGTCACTTCATCGAGCCCGCACCTTCGTTAAAGTCTCCGACTCCAATTCCCCTTATTGCGATCACCTATATACCGTCGTTGACGATGCAACAATACAACTTTTGACCTCGATCAAACATGGGTTTAAAACCCTATAACTACCTCACGCCCCTGCCGTGATCACTATAAAATTTATTGAACATTTTTCCCTACACCCCTACCACTTAGGCCACCTTCGACTGAAATATGAACACCCTTGTTTTAAAAATCATGTTTTGGTTAATGTATTCAAATTATAATCCTGGATTTATAAAATAACATATTTGAGTTTTGACTTAAATAAGAAATTTCTCTGTCATTTTGATTTCCAGATATGTTACCCAGTTATTTTAACTTAAATAAATTATTAAACTTTAGTTTACACTAAAACAAACAATTTTTGCTTTAATCATAAGTTCAAACAACAAATAGGTCAAAAGATAATGATTTTTAAATCAAAATCTTGGGTTTGGAATCACAGAACAGAGAACAACAGCATGTGTAACGACCCGTAAAATTTTCAATAATTAAAATTTTAAGTTAATAAGTTTTGTTAAAAAAAATTGGGGCTTCTTTATAAAAATAACTTGAATTTATTGCAAAATATCACGATTCCTTTTTATTTCCTTTTAAATTAACGTTAGATCTTAATTTGTTGCTTAATATTAAAGAATTTACTAAGTTATAAATTTTAACAGAAAAATGTTGTATTAAGTTTAAGACATTATTTACAGTGATTTGTATATACATATTTGTGTGCGTTAATTTGACTTAAGATTTATAAGATGGACTTGTATGCAAAGTTATAACTTTTTAATCTTAAACCCTTTTTAATCTGGAAATTTGGTTCAAAATTGTTGTCTTTAATTTTAGGCTCATAAAATAGCGAAACTTAATTTTAACACATTTATATGTATAAGTCTAGTATATATATATATATATATATACGTATACGTATATGTTTTTAATAATAATACTATGACCAATAAAGATATATATGAAGGAAACATCATCTTTGTACACAATCTAGTATATTGCACTTACATAATTTACTGTAGAATACATTTGGACATAGTTACATTCCATGCCATGAATAAATAGCCTGTTAATGACATTTAATTAATCAATCAATTTGATTAGAGAAAGAATGGAAGGTTTCTCTCTCCATATACATAATTAAGCTCTAAATTAATTACCTGTTTTAGGGAAAGAAAAGAAAGGTTGCCTTAATTCTTACCTTTTTGTTTTCCTAACATTTATTCCTTTTCTAGGCATTCATTACTTTAGTTTAGCCGTATACTTTGCCTTGCAATTCACGTACAAGTTTCTCATTTTCTCATCTTCTTTATTTTCTCATTTCCTAGGAGAGAGAAAGTATTACATGAAATGACCCTCTCTTCTCTACCTTCATTTTGTAAGGATTTGTTTTTTAGAGATGATATATGTATATATCATTTATTAACAAATATATTTTTCCAGGGTCATTTTTTTTCCAATAAACAAACTTTATCCAGGATCAAAAATTTTACCAATATAGATATATCAGTGCAACCATAAAAATATGCACACACATATGAAGATGCATGTGCCCCTCTGGTTTAATCAGATTATGGCAAACAAGAGGTTACAGTGATTGATTAAATTTAATCAATCCCCACATAGCTTAATTTCATTTTATTATTTAAGTAATGAAAATCTTATTCATATAGGTAATAGTATGGTTTTTATTCTTTGATAGCTTGCTGGATTCTCCATGAAATATGATTCATAGAACCCAGATAATTATGTTATGATTATCTATAAAATCAATTGTATAGTGTCTGTGCTTTGAAAATGATATAAGCTTATATCATTTCCTATGTTTGCTTTCTTATAATATCTACTTATATGCAAACTCATGTCTGGGATATTCTTAAGTGAATCATCATATTTCAGAAGCTTGATTCCTTGATAACAAGGTACTAGACTAAATGAAATGCAGTCCGGGGTGAGTTTCCTCACACATGGATACTTAGCAAATAAAATATGGATTAAACAGACTCTCTACTCAGACATATTTCAGAAGGTCTTAAAATGCATTTTGCCCAAAGCTTTAGTAAAGAGGGATTCAGATTTTATGTTAAAATTACTAAGGTACTGGTGTGACAGTGTCCGAGCACATCATATCTAAACATGTAAATAATTTACTAATATGGATCTAACATCACTATCTTATAAAATCCCTACTGGTGATCTAACTTACAAAATTATAGCTAAAACTTTTCAACATTCCAGATAATAAAACTCAGATATTTTAAATACCAGTTCCAAGTCAAATTCTCAAAATACTTAACCAAATATCCAACATCACTCTGTACTTAGTACAATGGAAATTTCTTTTTAAAATATCATACATGCAAATTTCATCTTGTAAGCTCTTATCTATCTAATTCTAGCATGCTATAATCTTCTTCTCAATGCTTTGCTTCTACTCCTATCTAGAGGCTGCTGTCCCTGAAAAAGCATTTGAAGCTGCCTCATTTTAAATGAGACACCCCAGATGCCATTAGCACACTAGGGTCAGATACATGTCTGGTATGAGAAAATTCACAAAAGCAATTAATTAATTAGGTTAAAATCAAGTTAAGTACATATACATAAAGTTCTGCCCTTTGGAAACAGGTAATACTTGTGTGCATGCTTTGTGTCATTGTGCATGTGCATATTTTAATCTTTCTTTCCAAAGACTACTTATATAAATATGGTACATACATTCAAGCATACAATTCAGTCATAGTCAAACAATCATTCACACCAAACAGGAAAGTAACCAATATGAGTTAAATCATTTATTCCATCCTCATATTTCAATTCTGGGAAAAACTCTAGTTTCCTCATCATATCAAATATTTTTCCCTTGGTATATTTATCTATCCTGGTCTCATCTGCAATTTTATGAATCAATGGACACACTGTAATGAACTAATTCACTCCATTACACAAAGATCTCAGGACTTGAACAAGCCATGTGTCAACTTGCATTACTCAAGAACACAAGTCATTCCTGCAGTAATCTTGACCCCATTTCCTAATCAAATTCTTAGGTACTTTCTCTTTTAAAATTTTTCAGAGCAAACCCAATCAGTGAGTTATTTTACAAAAACAAGCATTCACCTCATAGCATTCCTTATCATTCTCATAAACAAACAGAGACAACCAAGCAATTTTAATATTGGTACTTATTAAAACATGTTCTTGCAATTTTAAAGAGATATAGACACTAACATTGGTTTATGGCTCTATGGGAAGATTTTATTGCAAACATCTGTGCTTTAGTTAACTCAGATTGACCAAGCTTCCTAAATCACAAAATATATTTTCTGGTTGGATATGGTATATTTTCTTTGAATCGGGAGTGTCAGCACATAGGCAAGCCTATTGCACTCCTAATTCCTTTTCATTTTAAGCCTCAGCACATATACATATGTATATTGCAGCCCATAAGTTTATCAATTCTTCTGGGTTGAGCCAAAACCAACACTACTTGCTTATATCCAACATTTTATTTTTCTGGGTATTTATTTGTTTCTAACCAGTATCATATTAAAAAAAGAGATCTGGGTTTCAAAGATACTTATGTATGCATGCAGATCATATTTAGAATATTCACAAAATAAAACAACCAGAACAACCATTTAGCATTAAAGCATCCTTAACTTCTGAAGAACAATCACATATACTTTTAAGAAAAATTCATTTATAACTGGCTGCCTTCATTAGGACTTAGTGCCTTAAGTTGTTGAGTGAGTTTTCTCACCTAGCTCTCTTCTTTGCTTCCTTAATTAATTGATGAACTTCTGCCTTTAGCCTCAAGCTCTTTTCCTTCCCTTGCCTTATGATTTCTATGGTGTTGTTTCTTTTTTTTTCAAAGTTCTTTTCTAAGAAGGAGAGGAGGCTGCTGCATATACATATATATATATACAGGGTCCTCCTTAGGGTTTTGGGTATTGGCTAAAGCCATTTTTGCCCACCAGAAAAATTATGTTATCTGCATTTTATTAGAACCCAAAATTCTACCCTTCCCGGCTTAATTTAGGTGAAGAGAAAAGTGGTTCTATTCTTTTTGGTTAACTTCAGAAATTTGCTTTTCAGAAAATACTTTTTCCTTTGTCTACAATCATGCTAAAAATGTGACTTGATTTGTTATTTATCAAATACTCTTCCTAATTCTGCCTATACCAAGCATTTCCCTGTTTTGTCTTATTTTTCCTATTTTTAGCTTTCATGTAAATGGTATGTACTTCCTTTATTTATTTACAAGAGGACTACTCCTTTTTATATCCTCATTTTTTTTCCTTTCTGCATATATACTAAAATATGTCTGTATATTTTATTTTACTAATTTGAACTCTAGTATTTTATTAACATATATATATATATATATATAAGTCTTACTGAAATAATTAGTACACCCATATATATATTTATACATCATTCTGTATTGACACACACATGCACATGTACACTCAAAAATATTCAGTAGCATCCATATATGTATATTTACTTATGCATACAGCTTTTAAGGATTTAATCTATATATATATATATATATATATTCCCATACATATCAATATGTATTTATTCTTAGAGTTTAGGGATTTTAGCTTTAGTTCATGTGCATTTCCTGTGCACACATGTACACACATACTGATACACTATCAAGCTATATCAATTCCCTTTAAAAATTTATTTAAAAATTATTTTGAATTTATTTATATTTTTCAGAATAAATTCCTAAAATCTTGGGTCATTACATACACCCCTCCTTTTAGAAATTGTGTCCCACAATTTTCCTAAGCTTAAAATGAATTTTAAACTTAATTCAGAGAACAAGTACATTCTCAACCAAATAGATTTTTAGTTCTATAATAACTAAGAATATATGCATCTAAAACAATCAAAAATCAGAATTACCTTTAATCTGAAAATAGCTTAGGATAATTCATCCTAACTTTGTCTTCTAATTCCCATGTGCAATCACTAGGATCAAGACTCCACTGTACCTTTACAAGTTTCAGAGATTTATTCCTCAACTTCTTCACATCTTTTGCCAAAATTCCCACTAGATCCTTTTCATAAATCAAATTAGGATTTATCTGCACTTGGGTTGGGGTCTCAATAATTTCTGCCTTGTCATGGACCCATCTTCTCAATTGTGATACATGAAAAACATCATGTATACCTTGCATGTTTTCTGGTAATTCCAACTTATATGCCAAGGGACCAATTCTTTCCAGAATTTTGTATGGTCCAATATATCTTGGGGTTAACTTGCCTTGTTTCCCAAACCTCAGCACATTTTTCATAGGTGAGATTTTGATGAAAACAAAATTTCCCACTTCATATTCCACCTGCCTCCTTTCCATGTCTGCAAATTTCTTCTGCCTTTCTTGTGCTGCTGCCATTCTTCTTCTTATCAACTCAATTTTCTCCTTAGTTTCTTGTATGTACTCAGGTCCTAAAATAGACCTTTCTCCTGCTTCTACCCAACAAACAGGTGACAAACAGGGTTTACCATATAAGGCTTCAAATGGAGCCATTCCTATGGTGCTTTGATAGCTGTTGTTGTATGTAAATTCAACTAGATGAAGATAATCTTCCCAGTTGCCCCCAAAGTCCAGTACACATGCTCTCAACATGTCCTCCAAAACCTTGTTTACTACCTCGGTCTGCCCATCTGATTGAGGATGGTAAGCAGTACTTAGGCATAGTTCACTTCCCATTGCTTCTTGAAAGCTTCTCCAGAATTTTGAGGTGAAGATGGTATCCCTATCACTCACAATGGTTTTGGGAATTCCATGCAACTTTACCACTTCCTTTATAAAAATTTGAGCTAATTTTGGTGCTGTCCTTTCTGACTTGACTGGGGTGAAGTGTGCTACCTTGGTTAGCCTATCAACTATCACCCATATGCTTGTATTGCCTCTCTTAGATCTAGGCAGTCCATCTATGAAGTCCATAGATATGTCTTCCCACTTCCACTGTGGTACACTAAGAGGCTGCATCAACCCTGATGGCCTTTGGGTTTCAGCCTTGACTTGTTGGCAAGTCATACATTTGGCAATGTATTTAGCTACATCAGATTTCATCCCCTTCCACCAGAAGTCTCTTTTCAAATTTTGGTACATTTTTGTGTTGCCTGGGTGTATGGAGTATTTACTTCTGTGATATTCATTCAATATCTCTTTCTTTAATTCTGTGTCCTCTGGTACACACATCCTATTTTGGTATCTCATATAACCATTTTTATCAATATGGTGATTCATCACTTCCTCCCCTTTTGAGAGGAGCATTTTCTTCTCTAATAAGTTGGCATCCTGTTCTTGCATTTTTCCTACCTTCAGAATTAAATCTGGTTGAAGTGTCATTAAGCTTAACTTCCCTTTATCTTCTTGTGCACCATGCATCTGCTCATCAATGTGCACACAACCATTCTCCCCAATTTCTAACTCAGTTAGCAAAGACAAGTCCTTAAATTCTTCTATCATCATCATAGCCAATTTAGCATGCTGTCTACTTAGAGCATCTGCAACTTTGTTTGCTTTGCCTGGTGTATAGAGTATCTCAAAGTCATAGGCAGCTAAGAATTCCACCCATCTATGTTGCCTCATGTTCAATTTTTTTGTGAAAATAAATATTTTAGAGACTTGTGGTCAGTGTAAAGTTCAAACTTAGTGCCTAACAAATAATGTCTACAAAGTTTCAAAGCATAGATCACAACTGCTAATTCAAGGTCATGTGTGGCATACCTTACTTCATGGGGTTTAAGTTGTCTGGATGCATATGCAATGACTTGGCCTTGTTGCATCAACACTGCACCCAAGCCAAATCCACTAGCATCAGTGTATACAACTAATTCTTCATTTCCATGAGGTACCTTTAAAATTGGAGCATTCACCAATGCCTCCTTCAACTGTTCAAACGACTTTTCACATTTTTCTGACCAAACAAAAGCTTGGTTCTTCCTGGTTAGGTTAGTGAGTGGTGTAGAAATTTTTGAAAAATCTTTTATAAATCTCCTATAATACCCTGCCATCCCCATAAATGACCTTACTTCACTCACAGTGCTTGGCCTCTTCCATGCTTGAATAGCCACTACTTTATTGGGGTTCACAGAAATTCCTTGGGCAGATATAACATGGCCAAGAAAATGCACTTCCTCTTTCCAAAATTCACATTTTGAGTATTTTGCCTTTAAGTCTTTTTCTCTTAGTCTAGACAAAACCATGTGCAGATGGCTTTCATGCTCTTCCATTGTTTTGGAATAAATTAAAATGTCATCTATAAAAATAAGCACAAACTTGTCTAAATAATCTCTAAAGGTTCTGTTCATTAAATCTACAAAGTATGATGGTGCATTGGTCAAGCCAAATGGCATAACCAAAAATTCATACAACCCATATCTAGTGTTAAAGGCAGTGTACTTGATGCTTGATTCTTCCACCTTCATTTGATGAAAACCAGATGCTAAATCTAGCCTAGAGAATACTCTTGCTCCAGCCAATTGATCAAAAAGATCATCTATTCTTGGCAGTGGGTATTTATTTTTAATGGTTACCTTGTTTAATTCCCTATAATCTATGCAGAGTCTCAAAGTACCATCTTGTTTCTTAACAAACACCACTGGTGCCCCCCAGCAAGAATTACTGGGTCTTATAAAACCCTTATTTTCTAATTCCTCTAATTGTTTCTTTAATTCTTTTAGTTCATTTGGCCCCATTCTTATTGGCTTTTTAATCACTGGGCTTGCTCCTGGAACTAAATGAATTTGGAATTCCACTGGCCTATGGTTTGGAACACCATTAACCTCCTCAAAAACATCCAAGTATTCATTGACTATGGGAATTTCCTCAATAATATGTTTACTGGAATCTTTACCCAAATCAATCAAATGACACAATTTTCTTCCTTTGGACACTTCACACAAAATTGTGATCCTCTGGCTTCCATGGTTTTACAATGATATGGTGGATGAGTCTAAGTTAATTATGGCCTTGAATTGCCTTAACCAGTCTACTCCCAAAATAACACCTATATTTGGGTAATTTAAAACATATAAATTGGAAATAAAAGTATCTCCTCCTATGTTTAATCCCACATCCACACAGATCATGTTTAAAACACTAGAACTTCCCAGTGGACTTTGTATATGTAAAGGGGTTTCAACCAATATGCAACTTAATTTCAGCATTTTAACTAATTCATAGGAAATTAAAGAATGAGTTGCTCCTGTATCATATACTACTGCTATGGGTACATTACAAATAAATACTGTACCTTCCACTTGACTGTGCTTCTCAGCATTGATCTCCACTGTTTTGCCATTTTCTTCCAAGTTTGCTAATTTTCCTTGCTGCCTATTCTCAGGACAATTTCTTTTCATGTGCCCTTCTTTCCCACATAAATAACACTTGAAAGCTCCTCCTTTCAATTCTGGACATCTTGGTTTGATATGTCCTTCTTTTCCACACTGATGGCACACAATCTTCTTGGTTTCCTTAGCTTTGACATCTCCAGTGCCTTTGTTACTGGCCTCTTCCTTCTTCTTATCATAAGGGTGATACCTCCCCTTACCTTTCTTGGTGTTATTGTTCTTAAAATTTCTGAACTTCTCCCTTTCCTTGTCATGCTGCTCCAACCTCAAAGCTAAGTCTATCACATGGTCAAAAGTCCTGTCAGCATAGGGTAACATGGCTCTGCTAAGTCCTGGGTTCAAACCTTTTATGTACCTATCATTTTTGGATGCCTCATCTGCCACAAGCATTGCTCCATATGTGGAAAGCCCCTCAAACTTTTGAGTGTACTCTGTGACAGTCATGGTTCCTTGTCTAAGTCTAATAAATTCTTCTAGCAAGGTAGTCTTAGCTGATGCTGGTACAAACCTTGCTTCCGACATCTCTTTGAATTGATTCCAAGTGATTTCATTCTCACCTCTCCCTGCAATGATTACTTCCCACCAACTTAAAGCTACTCCTTTTAGCTGTCTTGAAGCCACTTGCCTCTTTCTTTGATCATCAAGTTGCATGTCATTGAAAATTCTTTCCAATGTTCTCAACCATGTTTGAATTTCCATGATACCCTCTGTCCCTTCAAAGCTTTTGCCTCCTAAATGAGTATATGTCTTAAGTAATTTTGAGAGTTCTTCATAGGGATTTTCTTGCCTTTGTCCTGCCCCATCCCTAAATGCTCTCACCAAGTCTTGCAGATTGACCATTGGTGGTGCATGGGAAGATCCTTCTCCCTGATTTGGTGGTCTCCCTACCATAGTTTGCTAATAATAATTTACATAGCTGGTTAGTTTGATTGGTAATTTTATTATTTCAGTGGTTTTTTTTATTCACACTGAAAACATTGATATATATTTAGTTCCTTTAAATTTTATTTCTATCTAAGAACTTGATCTTTACTTCTACTGTGTTGAATAACATAGCTCTGATACCAAATGAAATGACCCTCTCTTCTCTACCTTCATTTTGTAAGGATTTTTTTTTAGAGATGATATATGTATATATCATTTATTAACAAATATATTTTTCCAGGGTCATTTTTTCCAATAAACAAACTTTATCCAGGATCAAAAATTTTACCAATATAGATATATCAGTGCAACCACAAAAATATGCACACACATATGAAGATGCATGTGCCCCTCTGGTTTAATCAGATTATGGCAAACAAGAGGTTACAGTGATTGATTAAATTTAATCAATCCCCACATAGCTTAATTTCATTTTATTATTTAAGTAATGAAAATCTTATTCATATAGGTAATAGTATGGTTTTTATTCTTTGATAGCTTGCTGGATTCTCCATGAAATATGATTCATAGAACCTAGATAATTATGTTATGATTATCTGTAAAATCAATTGTATAGTGTCTGTGCTTTGAAAATGATATAAGCTTATATCATTTCCTATGTTTGCTTTCTTATAATATCTACCTTATATGCAAACTCATGTCTGGGATATTCTTAAGTGAATCATCATATTTCAGAAGCTTGATTCCTTGATACCAAGGTACTAGACTAAATGAAATGTAGTCCGGGGTGAGTTTCCTCACACATGGATACTTAGCAAATAAAATATGGATTAAACAGACTCTCTACTCAGACATATTTCAGAAGGTCTTAAAATGCATTTTGCCCAAAGCTTTAGTAAAGAGGGATTCAGATTTTATGTTAAAATTACTAAGGTACTGGTGTGACAGTGTCCGAGCAAATCATATTTGAATATGTAAATAATTTACTAATATGGATCTAACATCACTATCTTATAAAATCCCTACTGGTGATCTAACTTACAAAATTATAGCTAAAACTTTTCAACATTCCAGATAATAAAACTCAGATATTTTAAATACCAGTTCCAAGTCAAATTCTCAAAATACTTAACCAAATATCCAACATCACTCTGTACTTAGTACAATGGAAATTTCTTTTTAAAATATCATACATGCAAATTTCATCTTGTAAGCTCTTATCTATCTAATTCTAGCATGTTATAATCTTCTTCTCAATGCTTTGCTTCTACTCCTATCTAGAGGCTGCTGTCCCTGAAAAAGCATTTGAAGCTGCCTCATTTTAAATGAGACACCCCAGATGCCATTAGCACACTAGGGTCAGACACATGTCTGGTATGAGAAAATTCACAAAAGCAATTAATTAATTAGGTTAAAATCAAGTTAAGTACATATACATAAAGTTCTGCCCTTTGGAAACAGGTAATACTTGTGTGCATGCTCTGTGTCATTGTGCATGTGCATATTTTAATCTTTCTTTCCAAAGACTACTTATATAAATATGGTACATACATTCAAGCATACAATTCAGTCATAGTCAAACAATCATTCACACCAAACAGGAAAGTAACCAATATGAGTTAAATCATTTATTCCATCCTCATATTTCAATTCTGGGAAAAACTCTAGTTTCCTCATCATATCAAATATTTTTTCCTTGGTATATTTATCTATCCTGGTCTCATCTGCAATTTTATGAATCAATGGACACACTGTAATGAACTAATTCACTCCATTACACAAAGATCTCAGGACTTGAACAAGCCATGTGTCAACTTGCATTACTCAAGAACACAAGTCATTCCTGCAGTAATCTTGACCCCATTTCCTAATCAAATTCTTAGGTACTTTCTCTTTTAAAATTTTTCAGAGCAAACCAAATCAGTGAGTTATTTTACAAAAACAAGCATTCACCTCATAGCATTCCTTATCATTCTCATAAACAAACAGAGACAACCAAGCAATTTTAATATTGGTACTTATTAAAACATGTTCTTGCAATTTTAAAGAGATATAGACACTAACATTGGTTTATGGCTCTATGGGAAGATTTTATTGCAAACATCTGTGCTTTAGTTAACTCAGATTGACCAAGCTTCCTAAATCACAAAATATATTTTCTGGGTGGATATTGTATATTTTCTTTGAATCAGGAGTGTCAGCACATAGGCAAGCCTATTGCACTCCTAATTCCTTTTCATTTTAAGCCTCAGCACATATACATATGTATATTGCAGCCCATAAGTTTATCAATTCTTCTGGGTTGAGCCAAAACCAACACTACTTGCTTATATCCAACATTTTATTTTTCTGGGTATTTATTTGTTTCTAACCAGTATCATATTAAAAAAAGAGATCTGGGTTTCAAAGATACTTATGTATGCATGCAGATCATATTTAGAATATTCACAAAATAAAACAACCAGAACAACCATTTAGCATTAAAGCATCCTTAACTTCTGAAGAACAATCACATATACTTTTAAGAAAAATTCATTTATAACTGGCTGCGTTCATTAGGACTTAGTGCCTTAAGTTGTTGAGTGAGTTTTCTCACCTAGCTCTCTTCTTTGCTTCCTTAATTAATTGATGAACTTCTGCCTTTAGCCTCAAGCTCTTTTCCTTCCCTTGCCTTATGATTTCTATGGTGTTGTTTCTTTTTTTTTCAAAGTTCTTTTCTAAGAAGGAGAGGAGGCTGCTGCATATACATATATATATATACAGGGTCCTCCTTAGGGTTTTGGGTATTGGCTAAAGCCATTTTTGCCCACCAGAAAAATTATGTTATCTGCATTTTATTAGAACCCAAAATTCTACCCTTCCCGGCTTAATTTAGGTGAAGAGAAAAGTGGTTCTATTCTTTTTGGTTAACTTCAGAAATTTGCTTTTTAGAAAATACTTTTTCCTTTGTCTACAATCATGCTAAAAATGTGACTTGATTTGTTATTTATCAAATACTCTTCCTAATTCTGCCTATACCAAGCATTTCCCTGTTTTGTCTTATTTTTCCTATTTTTAGCTTTCATGTAAATGGTATGTACTTCCTTTATTTATTTACAAGAGGACTACTCCTTTTTATATCCTCATTTTTTTTCCTTTCTGCCTATATACTAAAATATGTCTGTATATTTTATTTTACTAATTTGAACTCTAGTATTTTATTAACATATATATATATATATAAGTCTTACTGAAATAATTAGTACACCCATATATATATTTATACATCATTCTGTATTGACACACACATGCACATGTACACTCAAAAATATTCAGTAGCATCCATATATGTATATTTACTTATGCATACAGCTTTTAAGGATTTAATCTATATATATATATATATATTCCCATACATATCAATATGTATTTATTCTTAGAGTTTATGGATTTTAGCTTTAGTTCATGTGCATTTCCTGTGCACACATGTACACACATACTGATACACTATCAAGCTATATCAATTCCCTTTCAAAATTTATTTAAAATTTATTTTGAATTTATTTATATTTTTCAGAATAAATTCCTAAAATCTTGGGTCATTACATTACAAGCTCTAATTTTTCATCGCTTCCCTTCTTCTTCTTTTTCCTTTTTCTTCTTTTTTTGTCCTTTTCTAAATTTAGCTCGCCCAAGATTTTTATTTATAAGAAAACTCTAAAATGCATATTTTGGTTATAAATTTACGTTCATCGGAATCTAAATCTTTTTCTAATTTTCAAATCTGTTAGTTTAATTGAATAAATTCACAACAACCTTTATTTCACTTTTGTTCTTTAAAATAGATTTTTATACCTTTTCAAAATAAAATAATTTATACCGTTACTTATATACACTTTTGTAATAAATTTTGGGTAAATGATAAATGAATGAATAAAAGCCCAGTGTAAACAAAACATATCTTAATAAGTAATAAATTTCAAGATTCATAGAGTGTAAAGAAACTGTTTAAGTATGCATTTAAAGGGGCATGTTATTTGATGGAAGTAAATAATGTATATAAGGAAACGTATAGCAATTTAGGCGTCATTTTAAGCGTAAAATTTTGAGAGAGTTATTGTGTCTATAGTGCGCATTCCAAATGTGTATATGTAACAACCCGCATATTTATCGGTTTTATATTTAAATATTTTATTTAAATATAACATCGTTCGTCGGATTATAGTCCGAAAAGCTACTTTTGTCAAACAGTCAAATTAGGACTCGAAACCACTTCCATTGAGTTCAAAACGGCATTTGCGATCTTTTTGAGTATAAGCTTCGATATGTTTGGAGTATGTCGAAATCTGCTACTTTTTCTAGTTGGGTTTTGGGTTGGGTTCAGCCCACTAGCTAACTAAACCCACTTAACCCCCTAACTCAGCCCCTTCTCTTCATTCCATCTTCATTTCATTTCTTTTCTTAAGCTAAAACTGAAAATGGTGGAGGGAAAGAGGAAATAGAAATTTGGTAGCCCTAGTTTCTTCTTGCATCTTGATTTCTTGCTCCAAAATCAAATAGAAGCCATTGGTAAGCCTCCTCTTCGTCTTCTCCAACTCTTTCTCCTTCAATTTCAGAAAGTTTCCTAACCCTAACTTAGGAAATACTTGTTTTGATCTTAGATTGAAGCTTGTTGAGTTGAAGTAGTGAGTGGTTGATCTTCTCTTTGCAATTGAGCCTCTTCTTCTTTGTTTTGGGTAAAAAGGTGAGATTTTTATCTCACATCTATGTGTATATCTATCATTGATGTTGGGTATGAATTCCTAACAAGTATTCATGTGCTATTGCTTTGATTTGGAAAGAATTAGCATTTCATTTGATAGGGCAAGAAGTGCTGGAAAACAGGCTCCGACCGACCGAACGCAGGGTCCGGTCGACCGACCTGCTACTTGAGAACTTCCCTGCCTCTGTTTTGGGAGTGCAGGAATTTTGGCTCCGGCTGACCGACCCAGGAAGTCCGGTCAACCGACCTGCTTCCCGAGAATTTTTCAGAACAGTGTCCGGTCGACCGAGCTCTGATAACGGCCGACCGACCTGCTCCTGTTTTCCCTGTTTTGCCTATTTTTGTTCGTTTTGATCGGTTTTCCAAATCTTATCGATGCAAGTTGGTTTTTAATGTTTGTTATTGCATCTTTGGCTTTGATAACATACTTTTGACTTCATTCACGAGTTTTATAAATAATCCCTCCAAATCGTATTAAAAGCTCCCTTCTCCGCTTTATAAATTTCTATTTAAACACACACGATTTTGCACTTCGAACGAAGTGGAAAGGAGATTAAATGGTTAGGTAAAACACGGACCATGAATCCGCGTGTTCACCTTTCCGATTAGTCCCCAACCTATTCGATTGATCGTTTTGACCTTTGTGTCTGGTTTACCGATGACATGAGGTAAACTTTGTAATGCTTTGAATGTGAAATTGGCTAATGGATAGTAAACCGTTTAGTGCGAACAAGTGGTTATGGGACATACGTTAACACTTTTCGGGTTCCTTTTCGAGAGTTATGACACATTCCGCCAGTTAGTGGTGTCCAGTACTGGGCCTCCGGACCTTCGCCACTATGGTTTGTTGCCTTCGGGGTTTATTGCCTTCGGGTTAAGCCTTCGGGGTTTGTTGCCTTCGGGTATGTTGCCTTCGGGTATGTGGCCTTCGGGTTTGTACCTTCGGGTGTGTGCCTTTGGGTTTGTTGCCCTATAGTATCGCTTCCGATGTTGGTCTTTATGAGCCGCATGGGTGATATTTGGGTTTGGAGCCTTCGGGCTCATGGATCCTTGTTTATACAGTACTAAGCTCGAGCAATCTTTTGTTGTTTCATTGATACGTATATTCCCTAAGTATCGCCCTTCGGTGTTGGTCTTTTTGAGCCGCATGATATGTAGCGATCATCTAGTGGAACTTGTATACCTTTATTGGTATTTGTTATTTGCCTTTTGGCTTGATTTGGGATATGATATCCTTTGTTTATTTGAGATGCCGATGACATGAGGCTTGTTTTGTTATGTTCATCTTTTGTTAGATAATTGTGTTATCTCCTTTTAGAGATATTTGTTATACTTTGTAGCCTTGCAGGTTTATTGTTGTTCAGTTTATCTAACTGATTTGTTTAGCAAGACTGACCCGTGTATTTTATACTCGGGTCAGACCGAGATGTTTCAGGTTAGGTGCTTTTGGACTTAGCCTCTTTTGCTTCCGCATGGACTATTCCGCTAGCTTCTTTTTGTTATAGCTTTTATGTAGTCCTTATCTGTTGTAACTCTGATATGTATTCTTGTGAACTCGTCTGTATATTGTGGTTTGCTATACCACTTGACATGTATCATTTTGTATACTCTGTTATGTATCAGTATATGTGTATATGATGATCTACTGTTCTATGATGTATATTACATTGAGTTGTTACATTTTGTTCTGATAGATCCTCCAGCCACCTATGGTTTTGAATTAAGTATTTATTGGATATGTCGATTCGTTTGATATGGTAATTGTCGATGTATTCAGTAGATAGTTAAGGAAAAACTATAGATGGTCGCTCTTATCCAGCCTTATTCTTCGTATTAGCAGACGGTATTATCTAATAATACTCTTTGCTAATGTTGGTATAGAGGTGGGGCGTCACAGTATACCGTAACTTAAAATGGTTAAACAAATCAGTAAACGTACATTTTTGAGTAAGAATGAAGCATATCCATTTCAATTTTTGGAAGTTTTTCTTGTAATGATTTTTATGTCAATTGCCCAATTTGTAATAAAAATAAACGATTTCTGTAATGTTGATTTGGACAAAAAATGTAACTATAATAGAAATTTTAAATTTTTAAAATTTTATAATTCTAAATGCCAAATTATCATCTTGAACTGTATACAATTGTGTAACATTTGTTTCACTTTTGTTTTGGTCAGATCTGTTGTATACTTTTAAAAGTTAGTAATAATTAGTGTGAAACGGGAAATTTAACTTTACATTTCTTTTACATATATTTACATCCGTTTCTTAACTTTATATTAAACAATCAAATTTTATTAATTATGGTATAATAGCTATTAAATTTTGGTTTAAAGTGATGGGTTATTTTCCTAATAGAAACGTTATCATTTTTTTTTAATTTATTTAATAAGAGAAACAATTAAATTTGTACGTTACTTTGGGCATATGTTTATTTGTTGCTCTTGCCTTTTCTTTGTCTATTTGATTTTCTTGCGTTAACAATGCAAAGTTTCAGCCGTATACTTTTCTTTGAGAATTCAAAATCTTGCCTTAAATCATTTTCGTGTGTGAATTATTTCTTTCCCTTTGCCTTTCATACATTTCCATCTATTAATAAAAATAAATGCCTTTTTGCCTCTACCGTTCAAAACATTAAATATTGCCTCCTCTCCACTAATCAAGTGAGCATCTGTTAATATATATTTCACGTTCAAAATTCCATACCACAAATTATTCATTTTGCTTCCATCAAAATTTGCGTGAGCATCTCCTGAAGGTAAGGACAGCATGCTTTTTTTTTCATTTTGTTATTTCGTTTGTTCTCCTTCCCTGCTTGCTATATTCTATGCCTACTCCATGCTAGACCACCACCGAACCCCATGCCCCTACCCCAGCCACAACCACCACCAGTCACCGCCTCCAACCTCAGGCAGACCACCAGTCACCGCCTCCGAACCCTCCTGACCTGAACCCCACGCTTGACCATAACCATGCTGAGCCTTGTTTGAAAAAAAGGAAATGAACAAATTTCTATTTCTTGTCACCTTCTATTTTGGCATTCTAGTCTATATTCCCTCTGGCCTTTGTTTGAAAAAAAAAATAAATGAACAAAATTTGTTTTGTCACCTTTGTTTTGAAGTTATAGTCTATTTTTAAAAGTGGTCGAGCCTTTGTATTTTTGAAGTCATAGTTTATTTTCCACCGAGCCTCTGTTTTGGAAAAAAAAGTTGAAGTCACAGACTACAACTCTTCCGAGCCTTTAAAATCTTGAATATGGTGAAGTGGTCGAGCTATTTTCTTTCTTTCTTTTTTCTTTCAACTTGTTTCATGTCTGCTTCATTTGGAAATTTTGTTATTCGTATCCGTACTTAGATTTGTTTTATCTATTTTGTTTCAAGATTTGAACCTTGTTGGCGCTTTTTCTAAGAACTAATCGTGCTTTCCGTGTGCTTTTCGGGAGACATCGTATTTCCTTTTTGAATCAAATCTCCAGCTCCGTAGAGGTGAGTAAATCTCACACGAATATTCATACTTATATGATTGTGAAACGACCACAACTGAATGTGTAAAAAAAATGATGTTATAATTACCTGTGATTATTTAAGATGTTAAACTTGTTAAAATTGCATAACATATCATCTGTTATATTTTGTTCTTATTTTACTGTTATTATATTCTGTTAAATCACACTGCAAGTTCCCTGTAGAATAGAATCACTATGGGTTGAAATGATACATACCCGAACGGACTTTAGAATAAGGGAAGATCGTTATGGGCTGAAATGATAGGCCTGAACGATTTTCAATTTAATTTTATTTACTTGGGATTGCGGGTTTGAAATGATAAAACCCGGATGTTTCTTTGTAAACTACGGATTGAAATGATATATTATCCGTATCACTTGACTTAGGCTAGAAAATATTATACAGACTCGTGGTTATTTTCTGTATTTTTCTGGATACTTTTAAATATTTTAAATATTTGTAATAATATTAAATTGATTTAAATTGAGTTTTTTTAAAATGATTTATTTAGAGTAAAAATGATTTTTCTATGTGATAAATGTAAATAAATGGAAAAAAATATTGACTTTAAAGTGTAACGTAAATTTTGAAAATTTGCCGAAAAAGAAAAGTTGGAAACTTAAGATTTATTAAATTAAAATTGAAAATTAAGTTTTAAAATGGTGTAAAATGGAGATTTAAGTTTAAGTGTAAAAATGAGTTGTTTAAATGAAAATGGGAATTGACACACTTGAATGTAATAAGTGAACTTTGTAAAATTTTGGGTTTTATTTGTAAAATTTCTTTTTAGAAAAATCATAAGTTAAAGGTTTTAAATGAACATTTTAATGTGAAAAAAATATGATTTTTATAAGTTTAAATGGTTTAAATTGAAGTTTATTTATGGCTGGAATTACACTTAAAACCTGGAAATTCAATTCATAACACTTCAGAAATGCTACCATCTCTGAAATGAACTAATTCTGAACTAAGTAGAATCAGCAGCATTTGTTAAGTGCTGTGGTTATACAAATGAACCAAAAGACTAAAATGAACTAAGGATATGATAGCACTTGGTAAGTGCTGTTGTAGTAGGAACTAAATTTGAACCTGAACCTAATAAAGGGGCTACTGTAGCACTTGTTAAGTGCTGCAGTAGGCTGAAATATGATTTTGTTTAAAACTGAACTGTTATAGCAGTTTATAAATGTTGTCTTTGCTGAATTAAATTGTTTTCAAATATAACTTACCGCAGCACTTTTTAAATGTTGTGAAAGCTGAAATTTTAACGTTTTATTGTTTTTAAGTGAATAAATGAACTCAGAAAAGGCTAAATTTTTGGGAATTTAATATTTGATTTAAAAGAATAATGACTTTGTTTTTAAATGATATTCTATTTTGAAGTATAAACTGTTTTTTTTTATTTTAACCACGGGTTATAATAATGATTGGTTGTTAAAGAGACCGGGATCAGATATGGACATACTCTCTGTCGATACCGAAAACCACTTTGACAACTGTGTACGCGGTGGAGTTTCCAGAATGAAGTAGGATGGTGGCAACGATCCTAAGATATATACGTGGACCCAACTCCCGTGAGTTGGCATAAGGTGGCTAAAACAGGAGCGATCTCGGACCAGTGAGGTAGCACCTCTTATCGGACACACTTCTTCGATACCATTATATTACTTCGTGATTTTTGGTGTGCACCCTTGATTTGGGAGTGTTGTTCGAGGTGGAGCGGTAGTGGCTGCTATGCATTTCCATCAGTCCGGGTGCGTAATTGGTATATCTACCCTGGCATTGCCTTGTGTGCCGTGTCACCTACCATATCGAGCCCACTACGATTTTGATTTAAAGATCTGACCGCGTTAAGGTTCACCATCCCCTTAACGCTATTTTCTATATGATTATACTTTACTAATTAGACACTACTGTATATAGCGTATATTACTACATAGTAAATAGTTTAACGGATCCTTAAAGAATGGGCGATCCCAAGCATTCTTTAAGTTACTTGTACCTTTATTATAGTTCACTTGAGTTGGTTTACAATATATAAGTATATATTGTCCTGACTCGAGTGTTTTGTGTTTTGCTTTACGCTTGGGTCAGCCTAAGTTATTCATAGATTTGGATTTCCACTCTCTTGGAGATTTGAATCGCTGGAGATTATCTACTTGTCTTGTCATATCTACTTCAGTTCCGTTGTCCTACTCAGCTTGTACTTGGTTATTTTATTGAGACTTCTGTTGTCCTCTATTTCTTTTGTTATATCTTATGTAACTCTGATATATTTATATAGTAGCTTCATGAACTACTATTTCTTTTACTTCCGCTGCATTATTTTACTCTGTGTCTGTGATCTGTGATTATATTTATTTACTGTATATTCTGAGATTTGCCAAATTTTATTTACAACGCGGTATTTTGAGCAATTCAAGTCCGACATGTGTGTCTGCCTATGCACTTAGAGGGTGCAGCATGATAGGGGGTTCTCACATTTGGTTTGGTAACGAGCGGATGACTCTTACTCCTACATGTCCCTGTGGGGTTGGTGCAGTCGACAGGCTGGCTGTAAAGGCAGAACACAGGTACAACTGTATGCTACGGTGGGCGTTACCCCACTAACGCGGTCCGTTACAGTTGGTATCAGAGCTTTGGTAGCTCTAGGCAAAACTTATAATGTATGGTAAATTTATTTACAGAATCACCTTCATTCGAGCTTGAATCTCTTCCTTTTGATTCGAATTTCCTTTGAATTTTGGGACGTTCCCTGCGGTTCCAAAATCCATTCTTGTCCCTCACTATTCATCTTCTTGTGATTCTGGAGTATTCCATAACTCCGCTTCGAATGAGTTTTATAGTGAATTGGCGGTCTCGCCAATAATCTAATGACTTGTAAAAGGGGAAACTCCTTTACAAATTAGCATTGATTCACCAGACACTTATATTTATCCTTGGTTTAGATGCTAATATCTTTTGTTGCTCCAAACTCTATCTCTTGAGATCGAATGTAGATTTACCCTAGAAAAATTCACATTGATCTTATTCAGTCACGGTTGACCCGTTGAGGTTGCCCGCGATTTATTTAAGCTTATCCATCTTCATATTTTGATAATTAATCATCTTGTTTTGTTTCCAAAATATCTCCAAACATTTTTGAATTTTTACTTGTAAATCTATGTTTCTTTTATATATTGTGTTGTTTGAGTTGTTAATGTTGATTTGGGCTTCCGATCGATTCGTCTGATCAACGCTATCGATAGGATTTCTAAAACACTTTGACAGAACAAACTGACACAATATTATTTTAAAATTTGGTTAATGAAATAAATTTTGATATAAGTAAATTTTATGGAACTTAATAAATTGATTATTTGAAATGATAATATTTGATTTATCATTCTATAAATGAATTTATAAATAGTTGTTTATAAATTTGAATTGGGAACTGAAATTAATTTAAATCAAGAATTTGAGAATTTAATTTCCGATGGTTTCAAACCTTGTGTTTAAAGTTTTAAAAGGAGATATTATTTAAAGTATTTTTGAATAGAAATTTGTTTCTAAAGAATTTTAAAGTTTTAAATTTTTAAGTGCTGTTCTCTTTGTCGCTAGAAAATAATTTCGGTGATGACCGCGGCATCATCAACTTTCATTTTTCGAGTTTCGAAGTGAAGAAACCATTATGTAGTCTTGCTACAGCTTTGTTTTGGGAAATCTAATTGATTTGAATTTTTAAAAGATGATTTGATTTATAATATATATAGATATATGATTTAAAATTTGATTTGACAAATTTTGTGCATACATTTATTTATCTCTAAATGGTTTGAAAAGAATCGGAAATTTTATTCTTAAATTCTATCTTAAATAATAACTTCAAGTATAAAAAGAAAGTCAAAATTTTGAATAAATATTCAAGCTTGAAATGATTGAATTAGAATGTTTATATTGTATATTAATTTTAGAAAGTTTTATTTGTATAATTCTCAATTGCATTCCAATATAACTTACCTTAATTTTAGAAGTTAATAATGTAATTGGATAATATACAATATAAAAAGATTTTTACAAATAAAATTTGAGTGGTTATAATAAATATTATACACTTAAATTTTAGTTATAAAAAGATTAATAGAGATAAATAGACTAAAAGGTTAATTGAATAATTTACAATATAAATGATGTTAAGGGAATTAAAAATAAATTAAAATAGTTATAATAAATGTAATCTACTTAATATGTGTGATAAGATATATTAAGTAGAATATATTTAATAATAATCTGGAATAAAAAAGAATTAAACTTGTTGAATAAAAGATGATTATTATAAATGATTATACAAATTTATGATTTTAGAAATTGTTAATTTCAAAATAATTGGATAATAAGATAATCAATTTGGAAATAGTTAAGATTGATTTAACTTCAGTAAAAATCAAATGGATTAAATCGATTATTGAATATTAATTAATTTAAATTGAATTTATAATGGTTTAAATCAATGATTCTATTTTGAGTTTCAATTTAGTTTTCTTTCAGGGTGTTTCTGTTCTCCTACTTCTTCCTTTTCGAGGACGAAAAGTTTTGAGTGGGGGAGAGTGTAACGACCCGTAAAATTTTCAATAATTAAAATTTTAAGTTAATAAGTTTTGTTAAAAAAAATTGGGGCTTCTTTATAAAAATAACTCGAATTTATTGCAAAATATCACGATTCCTTTTTATTTCCTTTTAAATTAACGTTAGATCTTAATTTGTTGCTTAATATTAAAGAATTTACTAAGTTATAAATTTTAACAGAAAAATGTTGTATTAAGTTTAAGACATTATTTACAGTGATTTGTATATACATATTTGTGTGCGTTAATTTGACTTAAGATTAATAAGATGGACTTGTATGCAAAGTTATAACTTTTTAATCTTAAACCCTTTTTAATCTGGAAATTTGGTTCAAAATTGTTGTCTTTAATTTTAGGCTCATAAAATAGCAAAACTTAATTTTAACACATTTATATGTATAAGTCTAGTATATATATATATATATATATATGTATACGTATATGTTTTTAATAATAATACTATGACCAAGAAAGATATATATGAAGGAAACATCATCTTTGTACACAATCTAGTATATTGCACTTACATAATTTACTGTAGAATACATTTAGACATAGTTACATTCCATGCCATGAATAAATAGCCTGTTAATGACATTTAATTAATCAATCAATTTGATTAGAGAAAGAATGGAAGGTTTCTCTCTCCATATACATAATTAAACTCTAAATTAATTACCTGTTTTAGGGAAAGAAAAGAAAGGTTGCCTTAATTCTTACCTTTTTGTTTTCCTAACATTTATTCCTTTTCTAGGCATTCATTACTTTAGTTTAGCCGTATACTTTGCCTTGCAATTCACGTACAAGTTTCTCATTTTCTCATCTTCTTTATTTTCTCATTTCCTAGGAGAGAGAAAGTATTACAAGCTCTAATTTTTCATCGCTTCCCTTCTTCTTCTTTTTCCTTTTTTTCTTTTTTTGTCCTTTTCTAAATTTAGCTTGCCCAAGATTTTTATTTATAAGAAAACTCTAAAATGCATATTTTGGTTATAAATTTACGTTCATCGGAATCTAAATCTTTTTCTAATTTTCAAATCTGTTAGTTTAATTGAATAAATTCACAACAACCTTTATTTCACTTTTGTTCTTTAAAATAGATTTTTATACCTTTTCAAAATAAAATAATTTATACCGTTACTTATATACACTTTTGTAATAAATTTTGGGTAAATGATAAATGAATGAATAAAAGCCCAGTGTAAACAAAACATATCTTAATAAGTAATAAATTTCAAGATTCATAGAGTGTAAAGAAACTGTTTAAGTATGCATTTAAAGGGGCATGTTATTTGATGGAAGTAAATAATGTATATAAGGAAACGTATAGCAATTTAGGCGTCATTTTAAGCGTAAAATTTTGAGAGAGTTATTGTGTCTATAGTGCGCATTCCAAATGTGTATACCGTAACTTAAAATGGTTAAACAAATCAGTAAACGTACATTTTTGAGTAAGAATGAAGCATATCCATTTCAATTTTTGGAAGTTTTTCTTGTAATGATTTTTATGTCAATTGCCCAATTTGTAATAAAAATAAACGATTTCTGTAATGTTGATTTGGAAAAAAAATGTAACTATAATAGAAATTTTAAATTTTTAAAATTTTATAATTCTAAATGCTAAATTTTCATCTTGAACTGTATACAATTGTGTAACATTTGTTTCACTTTTGTTTTGGTCAGATCTGTTGTATACTTTTAAAAGTTAGTAATAATTAGTGTGAAACGGGAAATTTAACTTTACATTTCTTTTACGTATATTTACATCTGTTTCTTAACTTTATATTAAACAATCAAATTTTATTAATTATGGTATAATAGCTATTAAATTTTGGTTTAAAGTGATGGGTTATTTTCCTAATAGAAACGTTATCATTTTTTTTAATTTATTTAATAAGAGAAACAATTAAATTTGTACGTTACTTTGGGCATATGTTTATTGGTTGCTCTTGCCTTTTCTTTGTCTATTTGATTTTCTTGCGTTAACATTGCAAAGTTTCAGCCGTATACTTTTCTTTGAGAATTCAAAATCTTGCCTTAAATCATTTTCATGTGTGAATTATTTCTTTCCCTTTGCCTTCCATACGTTTCCATCTATTAATAAAAATAAATGCCTTTTTGCCTCTACCGTTCAAAACATTAAATATTGCCTCCTCTCCACTAATCAAGTGAGCATCTGTTAATATATATTTCACGTTCAAAATTCCATACCACAAATTATTCATTTTGCTTCCATCAAAATTTGCGTGAGCATCTCCTGAAGGTAAGGACAACATGCTTTCTTTTTTTTCATTTTGTTATTTCGTTTGTTCTCCTTCCCTGCTTGCTATATTCTGTGCCTACTCCATGCTAGACCACCACCGAACCCCATGCCCCTACCCCAGCCACAACCACCACCAGTCACTGCCTCCAACCCCAGGTAGACCACCTGTCGCCGCCTCCGAACCCTCCTGACCTGAACCCCACGCCTGACCATAACCATGCTGAGCCTTGTTTGAAAAAAAGGAAATGAAAAAATTTCTATTTCTTGTCACCTTGTATTTTGGCATTCTAGTCTATATTCCCTCTGGCCTTTTTTTGAAAAAAAAAAGAAATGAACAAAATTTGTTTTGTCACCTTTGTTTTGAAGTGATAGTCCATTTTTAAAAGTGGTCGAGCCTTTGTATTTTTGAAGTCATAGTTTATTTTCCACCGAGCCTCTATTTTGGAAAAAAAAGTTAAAGTCACAGACTACAACTCTTCCGAGTCTTTAAAATCTTGAATATGGTGAAGTGGTCGAGCTATTTTCTTTCTATTTTTTTTCTTTCAACTTGTTTCATGTCTGCTTCATTTGGAAATTTTGTTATTCGTATCCGTACTTATATTTGTTTTATCTATTTGGTTTCAAGATTTGAACCTTGTTGGCGCTTTTTCTAAGAACTAATCGTGCTTTCCGTGTGCTTTTCGAGAGACATCGTATTCCCTTTTTGAATCAAATCTTCATACTTATATGATTGTGAAACGACCGCAACTGAATGTGTAAAAAAAATGATGTTATAATTACTTGTGATTATTTATGATGTTAAACTTGTTAAAATTGCATAACATATCATCTGTTATATTTTGTTCTTATTTTACTATTATTCTATTCTGTTAAATCACATTGCAAGTTCCCTGTAGAATAGAATCACTATGGGTTGAAATGATACATACCCGAACGGACTTTAGAATAAGGGAAGATCGTTATGGGCTGAAATGATAGGCCTGAACGATTTTCAATTTAATTTTATTTACTTGGGATTGCGGGTTTGAAATGATAAAACCCGGATGTTTCTTTGTAAACTACGGATTGAAATGATATATTATCCGTATCACTTGACTTAGGCTAGAAAATATTATACAGACCCGTGGTTATTTTCTGTATTTTTCTAGATACTTTTAAATATTTTAAATATTTGTAATAATATTAAATTGATTTAAATTGAGTTTTTTAAAATGATTTATTTAGAGTAAAAATGATTTTTCTATGTGATAAATGTAAATAAATGGAAAAAAAAATATTGACTTTAAAGTGTAACGTAAATTTTGAAAATTTAACTAAAAAGAAAAGATGGAAACTTAAGATTTATTAAATTAAAATTGAAAATTAAGTTTAAAATGGTGTAAAATGGTGATTTAAGTTTAAGTGTAAAAATGAGTTGTTTAAATGAAAATGGGAATTGACACACTTGAATGTAATAAGTGAACTTTGTAAAATTTTGGTTTTTATTTGTAAAATTTCTTTTTAGAAAAATCATAAGTTAAAGGTTTTAAATGAACATTTTAATGTGAAAAAATATGATTTTTATAAGTTTAAATGGTTTAAATTGAAGTTTATTTATGGCCGGAATTGCACTTAAAACCTGGAAATTCAATTCATAACACTTCAAAAATGCTACCATCTCTGAAATGAACTAATTCTGAACTAAGTAGAATCCGCAGCACTTGTTAAGTGCTGTGGTTATACAAATGAACCAAAAGACTAAAATGAACTAAGGCTATGATAGTACTTGGTAAGTGCTGTTGTAGTAGGAACTAAATTTGAACCTGAACCTAATAAAGGGGCTACTGTAGCACTTGTTAAGTGCTGCAGTAGGCTGAAATATGATTTTGTTTAAACTGAACTGTTATAGCAGTTTATAAATGCTGTCTTTGCTGAATTAAATTGTTTTCAAATATAACTTACCGCAGCACTTTTTAAATGCTGTGAAAGCTGAAATTTTAACGTTTTATTGTTTTTATGTGAATAAATGAACTCAGAAAAGGCTAAATTTTTGGGAATTTAATATTTTATTTAAAAGAATAATGACTTTGTTTTTAAATGATATTCTATTTTGAAGTATAAACTGTCTTTTTTTAATTTTAACCACGGGTTATAATAACGATTGGTTGTTAAAGAGACCGGGATTGGATATGGACATACTCTCTGTCGATACTGAAAACCACTATGACAACTGTGTACGCGGTGGAGTTTCCAGAATGAAGTAAGATGGTGGCGACGATCCTAAAGTATATACATGGACCCAACTCCCGTGAGTTGGCATAAGGTGGCTAAAACAGGAGCGATCTCGGACCAGTGAGGTAGCACCTCTTATCGGACACACTTCTTCGATACCATTCTATTACTTCGTGATTTTTGGTGCGCACCCTTGATTTGGGAGTGTTGTTCGAGGTGGAGCGGTAGTGGCTGCTATGCGTTTCCATCAGTCCGTGTGCGTAATTGGTATATCTACCCTGGCATTGCCTTGTGTGCCGTGTCACCTACCATATCGAGCCCACTACGATTTTGATTTAAAGATCCGACCGCGTTAAGGTTCACCATCCCCTTAACGCTATTTTCTATATGATTATACTTTACTAATTAGACACTACTGTATATAGCGTATATTACTACATAGTAAATAGTTTAACATACGGATCCTTAAAGAATGGGAGATCCCAAGCATTCTTTAAGTTACTTGTACCTTTATTACAGTTCACTTGAGTTGATTTACATTATATAAGTATATATTGTCCTGACTCGAGTGTTTTGTGTTTTGCTTTACGCTCGGGTCAGCCTGAGTTATTCACAGATTTGGATTTCCACTCTCATGGAGATTTGAATCGCTGTAGATTATCTGCTTGTCTTGTCCTATCTACTTCAGTTCTGTTGTCCTACTCAGCTTGTACTTGGTTATTTTATTGAGACTTCTATTGTCCTCTATTTCTTTTGTTATATCTTATGTAACTCTGATATATTTATATAGTAGCTTCATGAACTACTATTTCTTTTACTTCCGCTGCATTATTTTACTCTGTGTCTGTGATCTGTGATTATATTTATTTACTGTATATTCTGAGATTTGCCAAATTTTATTTACAACGCAGTATTTTGAGCAATTCAAGTCCGACATGTGCGGATGCGAATGGTTGAAAATACCGGGTCGTTACAGCATGCTCACTAATCATCCATATATATCTACAGTAGATTGCACTTATAAGTACACATATTTATCTCAGAACTAATATGCAACTATAATTCATTTCTTAAGTAAAAAGGATGCGATGTTACTCACATGAATTTGGACAGAAAAGCAAAGCCTGGAACTGCTTTTGATCTTGAATTTGATCTGCTCTTGCTTGTTACCCTTGAATTGAATCTGGTTTTACTTGATTATGCTGTTGATTTTGTTTAAGTTATTAAGATGTTATAACTTTAGAGTTTACTTAGCTTGATGGAACGAAACTGTGATGAAGAAGATATATGAGAAAGCAAATCTACAGGTTGATGTTATTATTTGTATAAGTGATGTTATATGTATTTGTACAACATCAAAGACTTTCTTTTCATTGCTGGCTGATAGTATTGTTTTGGTGGCTGCATTAATTACCAAGTACTTTATGTCTTCTTTCTCATATATATTTATTTTTTCCCAGCCTACATACTTCTCTGTTTTTATATAAAATGTTGAATCAGCCTATATATATTTATCCAACCTGTATACATGATATTGTCTTCTTCAGCAAGCTTAGTTATAGATATATATATATATATATATATATATATATATATCTTGCTTTGTCTTCATACTTCTAAATGGATTGTACATGAATATACATATATTTTCTGTCTTGAATATTTGAATGTATTTTTATTTCTTTATTTTGTTCATACTTATCTTTTATATAGTTGAATGCATATTGTTTATATTACTTTGTATTATAAATGAATTCAATATGTTATTAAAATTTATCTATGTGTATGCTTAATATTTTCTAATTTCTCTTATATATATATTTATTATTATTTTTACTTTAATAATTATTGTCTTGTATTTCTATATATATATATATATTTTTATAAACTCAAATTATTATTAAACCATTTACTTGAGATTTCAAACTCAAATTCAATATATATATATATATATATAATTTCAAATTTTCTCATATATTACATATACACACATATATATTCACATATATACATATATATACAATATTTAAATTTAAATGATTTAACACATTTTTATTTGATTTCGGGGAAAACTCGAATCGATTTATCAATAAATTTCACAATTTTTATTCAAAAACTAAATTTATTATCAATTTAAATTTATATAAAATCTGGGATCGTTACAACCTTAGTTATATTAACCAATAGAAAACTATCTAGTGAGTCATTCCATATGTAACAACCCACCTTTTTGGACGATTTAAATCGACAATAAACCACATATGTCTAATTCAAACCATTCAAAATGGAGGATTGTTAATGGGGTAAATAAGAAAATAAGAGAAAAGAAAGAAAAACAAAACATAGAATCTCACATCGGAATGATAAAATATAATAATCAAATAAACAGTTCATGAAGCTATTTTACAAATAACATTTGATTACACTTTTACAATACAAATCAGAGTTATACATACAGCAGGAATAAATAAATAAATAATGCAGCGGAACAACATGATATAGTGAAATAATAATATAGTACAATACTAAACTCCGTCTTCGTCCTCCAGAAATAAGGTCTTCAACACTGAAATGCTCAGGCTGACCCGAGTGTAATGAAAAGACAAAACACTTGAGTTAGAACTAAAAGATCTTGTGTAAGTTAAATCAAAATAAGTAAATATGAGTGTAACGGCTTCATAGATGTTTACAGGATTTTACATCTCATATCCAGTGTCTAACGTGCATTCAATAACTTAAGAGATGTTACGGGATTTTCCATCTCCTAAGTATCCGTTAAACTATCTATATGTAGTAAAATAGGCTATATATATAGTGTCTATCAGTAAAGTAAAGTATTAAAATAGTGTTAAGGCGTTACCCATATCCCCCTTAACACATTTTTATAGGCACCATAGTCTATACAGTACTGTAAACTCCACCGTAAACTGGTGGGCTATTAGGAAGCACTACATAGGTACGACACAAACCAAAATCATAGTGGACTTGATATGGATAATATGACAAGGCATGCGAGGCAATGCCCAGGGTAGGATTCTACCGTTTTGTACTCTGGGACTAGTGGTAACGCGTAGCAGCCACTACCGCCTACCTCGAAACAACACTCCCATAATCGCAAGTGGCCACCAATCAATCACTAAGTAACATATACGGTTTTGAAGAAGCGTGTTCGATTGAGGGAGCGACCCCACATGGCCTGGTATAGCTTCTGTTTTAGTCATTTTAATTATGACTCGAAAGTCAAGGTTATCCATCATCGTTCCCTTTCTTCAAATCCAGCAAACGGCTCCAATTCAACCTCTACATTCTAGATAACATCCACTACGTACATAGTTGTTAAAGTGGTTCCAATATTGACGGAAAGTATGCAAATAAGAAGACCCGGTCTCTTTAACAACTAAACGTCATTTTTCACACCGGTTGGTTCTTTTATATTTCGAAACCAATTCATATTTGATATCAGAATATCATATTCAATTCAAAATATCCTTCATTTCAAAAATACCATATTTACTCAAAATATGACATTTCCACTTAAAAATATCATTTCACATTCCAACTTAGGTTATAACCTCATTTAACCACACTTGCCTTTAAATCAACAATTTAAATGAAAACATCTCAACTTTACACAGTTTGAAATTTTAGAAAATAGTTTGAATAGTTTAAAATAGTTTAAGGATTTAAAACATTTTAATATAAAATGGTTTGACTATTGAAATTGGTTTATATAGTAAAATAGTTTGAAAAATCTGAATAATTTTAATATTAAAAAGATAGAATTAAACAGTTTATATCAAAAATAATTTATTTTGAAAATAATATCAAATCAAACTATTTCTTTTCCATTTCAACAATCTGGAGTCATATCCAATTTCAAATCAACAATTCAATTTCCAAAATTAAAGTCATATATCAATTACAATTTTCACATTTCCAATTCAATTCTTTAAAACAATTTCCTTTTTACCAATTTCAATTTCAACATTTCAAAGCTTAAATTAGAAAATAGTTCAATTCATATGAATCCAAATTTTTATTCCTTTAAAACAATATCATTTAATCAAAATCCAAATTTCAAGATTTTTAAAACCATTTAATTTAACCAATCTGGTGTCCGTATATAATTTTCTACCCTATGGCCAAGTGATCAGTTATTTCAATTTTAATTATAGCGATGTATATATATCATACAATCCAAACCAAAGTGTTATAGGTATATATCATTCAACCTATTTCTTAATTTATTTGAAATAATTCAAATTACAGTTTATGTGCTTTCAATTAATATGCAGGGTAATAGCAGGATATATATAAATAAATAACCACCCAATCATCCAAAATATCAACAAATAGACATCCATCACAGTCAACATCCAAATCAGCCAATCAATCACAACAATTAACTAGTTATCAATATCAGGTATTTAACTAGCAATTCAATTAAATATTAATTTAAATGTCAAGTTAATTCAATATAAATTAAAATTAAATTTAAATGACAATTTAAATTACTAAATAGCAATCAATAAAATTCTAATCACTTCATACATTTAATTCAATAAACATAAGAAAATTTAGTATTGCATGAGTGGGTTAAATCACTCACCTTTGATTTGTCGTCGATTTAAAATCCAAATAAAGTCCAAAAACCCAACAGTCTCAGAATTCAACCAAACAAGTTCCATGTTGTCCTAAATTTCATTACGATCACATCGCAAGAAACCACGTCCAAATCCGAGTTCGTATGAAAAAGTTATGATAATTAGAATGTATAAATTTAAAATTAAAAACAAATAGGGGCAAAGTTGTAATTTCTACCTTCTTTGAAACCTTAGCCTACGCTCGCGAATGAACCTTCATCAGTAACAGCTGCCGCATCCATCGCCATTTCACTGCCAACCCCTTCGCCATTGTCAAGATCATAGCATGCCGCCATGCTCGCCTCCAAACGCCGAGCTTTCCATGCCCACGCGGCCCCTCCGCCACCTCCATGAGCACCACGCCGCCATTCATCTTCATAGCCAAATTCAGGCAAATTCGTGCACCATCTGACACAACGAACACCATAGATCGACCTCTACGCAGCAGCGCCTCCCGATCGTCAATCGAACGACGATCCACCGTTGAAATCGAAAACCTAGAATGGACGGCCGAGACTTCTTCACTGATTTCTGGCCAATCCGAGACTCAATTGCAAAAATGGATAGCGGATCTAGATTAGCTCATCGAGAGTGTAACAACCCGCATATCTATCGATTTTATATTTAAATATTTTATTTAAATATTTTATCGTTAGTCGGATGTTAGTCCAAAAAGCTACTTTTCGCATACGGTCAAATTAGGACTCGAGACCACTTCCATTGAGTTCAAAATGACGTTTGCGATCTTTTTGAGTGTAAACTTCGATATGTTTGGAGATAGTGAAATTTTCGTCACTTTTTGCTTTGAGCTTTGGTTTGGACTGGACTTGTTAACTCAGTCCCAACCCCCTCTCCTCATCATCACTTCATCAAAACACTTCAATCTTTATCAAAAATGGTGGTGGGAAGTGGAGATTAAAACTCCAAACTTAAATTCTATTGCAAATCTGTGATTCAACATCAAATTCACGTGAAGAACATTGATTCAAGCTTGGGGCTGTTCTTGCTTTGTTTCAAGCTTCATCTTCATCGGTTTTTAGTGCAAAGGTGAGATTTTTGATCTCACATCTTGCCTATAGATGTCATTGGGCTGTTGGGAATGATCCCCTATTGCATTTATATGAATATCTGCATTTGGTTTGGATTGGATTGGCGAAAAACTTCAATTTTTGGTGTTTTGATGATTTTTTGACTCTAGGTCGTTCTGGCCTTCACTAGGTCATACATGAGTTAAGACTTTAGGTCGCTGCGTTAAAAGTCGCACAGGGATAGGTCGTTCCAGCCTTAAGAATTCGCTCTGAATCACTAGGTCGCGCGGCGCTAAGTCATAGGTCGTTTCCGACCTATAATCCCCCAGGCAAACGTTAGGTCGCTCGCACTGGCTTATCTCGTAGGTCGTCTCCGACCTAAGCTCCAGTTAAGTCGTTCATGTGTTAACTCATAAGTCATTTGCCACTTCTTTTCCATAAGTCGTTCGCGAGTCAAGTGTTAGGTCGTCTCCGACCTAACGCCCCTCGTCACCTTAGGTCGTAGCTCGTAAGTCGCTCGACCCTGCTAAGTCTTTAGGTCGCGTAGCCCTCTTTAAGTCGTTCGAATTAGGTCGTTGGACCATTTACCTTAGGTCGCTCGTCTACTAAGTCGGCCTAGTTTGCCTCGTAAGTCGTCTCCGACCTAAGCCCCACTAAGTCGCTCGATCACTTAGGTCGCTCACCTTCTTAGGTCGCGCATCCCCCTTAGGTCGCAGGACTCTGTTAAGTCGTAGGTCGTCTCCGACCTTACCCTTGGTCTTGTTAGTTCGTGTGAACCCTTAGGTCGTATGACCTACTTTTCCTAGGGTCGCTTGACCAGCTTGCCTTCACTAGGTCGTACCGTTTTGACGGGGCGCTGCCCCGCACCCTTCCGGGGGCGCTGCCCCCTGGACCCCCGCGACCTGACCGGTCAGGTCGAACCCCGTACACCTCTGCATAGGCGATCTTATCTGAAAAACATTCATCAGAATTTCTACTTTGATGGTTTTGGGATTGATTTCTTTGGACTTTACTCACGTCTTTGAACGTGAATTGATGTGATTCGATTTGTTTCAACAATCGTTTTGTGACTTGTCACTTTAAAGATATATGAAGGTTTCAATACTAGTAGTAGATATCAAAACTCTTTCATCAAAGTGATTTCAACACTATTTTAAATATCAAAAGTTCGTTTTCTCAAACCGATTTCCAATCTACTAGTATATACAAGCCTTTACTTCACTCGGATGAGAAATCAACTTAAACGACTTAGTAAAACGAGTGGAATGAAACGCTTGCGTTCACTTCGTCGGTTAGCTCTTGGACTTGTTCGATTGAACCGTTTTTGTGACAATTTCCTAGTGAAGATTTACAGCTTGTTCGTAAATATTTAAGTTAAGCAAGTGGTTATGGGACATGAAGCTAAACTCATATATTTACTAGCTTGGTGTGATTGACACTTCCTTATGATCATGACGATCATTTTTGTGATTTAGACTAGCGATTGAGCGATGTCTCTTTGTCTGTGAGGGAGACTATACCCCGTTTGTGTGATCTTTCGCCATCACATATGTAGGGTAGCGCCCTACGGTCTTCGGGCCATTTCTGTGTGGAAATTTAATGGATAGCTTCCATGAGATAGCTTCTCATTCATGTGTTTACGCGTAGGTGAGTTTTCATGCTCCCATTCATGTGTTAGGCCTCCCCCCTTTTTTATGTGTTTTCTGGATTTCTGATGATGATTTCTGGAATTTTGCGCTTCACCAATTTTCATGATTTTCATTGATATGATATCAGTTTTTGTGCATTGGTGAATTCATGTGTTATTGACTTGTTATGAATACAAGTTTAGGGTATGATACCCTATTTTATCTTTGAGAAGATTCTTGTGATATTGATTAATCTTTTGTTGATTATCATTTACATACTTATAGTAGTATGTCGTTATGGTTATTACATGTTCATGTCATACCTTTTACTTTATACCATATCATCTGATATTTATAGCTAGACTGATCCGTTTATTAATTTCTTATAAATAATACTCGGGTCAGACCGAGATGTTACAGGTGCTTCTGCTTGACTTCTCTTCAGGATTATTCTGACTTTTGGCTAACTACATAGATTAGTAGTTTTTGGATGTACACCTTTGAGATATAGACTCTATGTTGTGTACTTATTCTTTTGTATAGCACGTGATGCTATTCTTTTGTATTATCGTGGATCTTTCTGACCACTACTCTGATGTACACTTTCATGTGTTATATATATTTATTCATATCTTCTTCCGCCTTTGTGATATGGATGTCTATGACTGATTTATGTTATGATTACTTCTATGTTTGTTTCCGAAGATTATATATAGCCACTGTGTGATAGCTTTGTGTTTGTATCGGTATGTCGGATTTCCTCCTTAAAAGATATGCATTCTATTCTATCTGACATATCGGTGCTCGCACAAAGAAGTTACATGGATGGTCGCTCCTCCACAGTCTCATTCTCCGTGCTAATTGACAGCACTACATCGTAGTGTTCTTGGTTATCGTGGGTATAGAGGTAGGGCGCCACAAAGAGCTTTCCAACAATATATAATATGATATAGTTTGGGGAGTTTGAATTTTTTATTTTGATTTGAAATTTGAAATTTGGGAATTTAGGGTTTTGGAAAGACAGCCATTGGGAAGGAAGAAGTAGCAGATGGAAATAATAGTACGTACAGAAATAAGAAAAAGGCTGTTAGGTTTTTAGAAAAGAAATCTATTTATATAGACAAATGGATAAGAATGAATGGACAGATCGAATTCGGTCGAAACGATAACAACGATCCAAAAAGCCCGTTTCATTTTCGAAACGAAAGTGGGTCATCCAATATATCGAAATATAGGTTTTCGATATTTTTAAACTCAGTGGAACTAATTTCAAACCCTAATTCCATTGTATAAAGAAGTTAGCTTTCGAAATCAAATTATATTCATTTAATTTCTATTAATCGATTTCTACGCGTTTCGAGCTCGCATGATGAAACGACAAGTCCGATCGCTATGAAACTTGAAATCCTACAATAATTTACTGTTACGGATCTGATGAAACTAGTTTCGTCGAAATCCGAGATAGTGGACAAAATGACTAATTTTCACGTTAATTAATTAAATTATTATTAAATTAATTTAACCACTTTCAAATTCATTTTTTAAATTAACAATTTTATCATTCTTGATTACATAGAAATAAATAATCTTTTAAAATTACATTTTCCATGTTGAATCCACAATTTAAATATTACGTTAATTTCAGCGTTCAATTACAACTGTAATAAACCCCAGTTAATTATATTAAATTTCAATCAAATTCTTTATTTTGATTCTAACTCTTATTATTGAATCAACTATTACCTTATGAATATAATTAACATTAATTTACATTTTATTACATTCATATTCTACAGTTATAATCTTGACTCCTATTAACTGCAATATTTAATTACATTAAATTTCATTGATTTCCAAACTAAATCCAAACATATTAATTTATTCTTTTTTACAATTATGTAACGACCCGTATTTTTACGGATCGAAAGATCGTAAAACAGTTGCCATTAGGTCGTAGTGTTGTTAAGTCGACTAGATCTTAAGTCGTGTAGAAGTTAGGTCATCTAGAAGTTAAGTCGTGTTGTAGCTTAGGTCGTCTGGGAGTTGGGTCGTGAGGTAGGTTAGGTCGGGTGAACGACTTAAGGATTGGAGCGACCTAAGGAAAGACAGCGACCTAAGTTAGTGAGCGACCTATGGAAGTTAGTAGTAGAAGTGAACGACTTAGGAGTAAACGGCTTAAGTAGTAAGCGACTTAAGGAGGGTAGCGACTTAAGAATTAGCGGCAACGACCTAGTAGTTAGCGACTTAGGGACTGGACGAGGTAAGGCTTAAGTCGTTATAGTTAGGTCGGGAGACCTTGTGTGGAAGTTAGGTCGTAAGCGACCTAGGGTGGATTGTTGTGTATAATTAGGTCGTAAGTCGCGCATTAGTGATAAGGCTTAAGTCGCAAGGTCGTTAAGTCGTTGAGTTGTTAATTCGTTGATTTGTTGAGTCGTTGAGTTGTTGAGTCGTTGGTTTGTTAAGTCGTTGGGACTTGGCTTAGTGTTAGGTCGTTAGGCCGTGTCCAGTTAGGTCGTGACTTATGATAAGTCGTTAGGTCGCGTGTATGGGTTAAGTCGCGCAAGTGCTAGGTCGTAGAATTTGCTAAGTTGTTAGGTCGTAGGTCATGGGGTTTCGTTAAGTCGCGGACGACTTAAGGGGGCGGACGACTTAAGGGGGCGGACGACTTAAGGGGGCGGACGACTTAAGGAATTTCCAGCTATAAATACACGATTCTACTTCACTTTTTGGGATCCGGATTTTGAAGCGACGAAGTCCTGCCATTTTGAGAGCTTGAGTGTTGCACTTCTTCACTTCTTTTCTCCAGTCTAATCCTGTGATTTCTTCCACCCAAATCGAAGATCAAATCGAAGATCCAAGAGCTTAGATTGAAGATCTTCAACCATCGAAGAGAGATTTCATCGGTTGAAGCGGAATTTTGGCAGATCAAGCTAGATTCTTCGCTGTCTAGATCTGAAGTGTGTTGCTTTTAAGGTGTTTAGGTGATTTGGTGAGTGGTGGTTATCTCTCACACGGATCCAAAGGAGTATATCGGATTGGTGGCTTGACTTTGTGTTAAATAGTGATTTCCATGCATTTTTCTTAAACTTAAGTATAGATCCATTGTTCATGATGATTTGACATCCATTTTACTACATGTTAACCTATGCAAGTTCATTCATCAAGTTGTAGAGATATTGCTCATGATTCATGCTTGTTAGATTTGGACTCTTTATTTACAAGATTGCCATTATTGTTATAATTGTTTATTAGATCATGTTTGAATGCTTGATTACTTGGATTAATGATTGACTTGATTGATCGTCATAAATTAGTTGATTGATGATTTGATTTGGACAAGTTGGTCGAAGATGATTCAAAAGATAAGGGAAAGGCTCTTGAATAAGGAAAGCTGCTCGTGGCATATGACGCGGATGATAAAGCTCATATGGATAGATTTGATGATGATGTTGAGATGAGGCTTTGCTATGATGAGATGAAGCGAGGCATGATGTGAGATAGCCTTGGTTTAATCCAGACAGGATCATTCCAAGCATATTGGTAACTCGGTGAAATGGTTCGAGTGTGAGGATAATGGTTGGCTTGAGAGGAGCTTGAGCTAGTATGAGAATAGTCGTCGAGGAGGATGACTAGAAGGCTGAGATTTTATCGTTGTTGAAGGTTCTAGCAGGCTCAAAGCAAGAGTACGCTGGGCAGATTCGATAGTCCCAAAAGACTACAGTTGGTGGTCGAGTACTCTGGGCAGATTCGATAGTCCTAGGCACGGGCTGCGACGACTTGCGGAGTTCTGTCTAGAACCGGGGTTACCATTAGCCCTTGACGGACGGCTGAAAGAACGTGCCGGTCATTCAATTAACGGTGGTATTGAAGCAATAATAACAGTGATAGCCAGAGTCATGGTTGTTTGGTTGTATCGTCATTCGGTCTCAAGAGCGATATTATCTGGGTGCTTATCTGATCTTGGTTTAGGCCTTGGGGGTTTGTGCTTGGAAAACATGGACCTTGACTCGAGTGATAATTGCTTTACTTTAAATGTCTGCTTTGCTATGTTTATTTCTGCTTAGTGTGTCTGGGGGCTATCATTGTAGAAAGAGGTGGAGTGGGAGGGTTGGATTTCTATTCCTTTTACCTTTATGCTCTTTTGGTATGTTGTTAGTTAATTTACCGCTCACTAAGACTGTTGTCTGACTCAAGGTTTTATGTTCAACTCTTATTACCTTGGGCTGTTCATCCGCTTTGGGATGGGAAGACTAGGTAGCAGGTGACAGGTGTTGTTCTTAGTTTCCAACAATGCTGATGACGAAGACGAGCTAGAGGCTTGCATATTATTTTCTTACGATATGTACTGGATGTTCCGCTGCTTGTATAATTCTCTGAGTGATATGTAGTGAGGCTTGATATATTGACTATTCAGATGTGTGTATTCAACTATTATGAAGCTAAATTGATGAGATGCTATTTTGAGAAGCTTCACTATATATATTCTCTATTGTATTTTATCCATGCACTGTGAGTAGTACGATAGATTCTGTTGTTTTAACTTACCTTGGTGATCGTCCAAGGCTGCCTGGCACACTTTTCAGCGCACTATTTTCATGTTTAGTGCAGGGGTCATGGGCGGTCGTCACATTTGGTATCAGAGCTTTGATTAATCGATTTTACCCAACGCTCGCTGACGTAACTACGTATGAGAGACGTAATTGTATTTTGATGGATGATTACTATATATAATATAGTAGCTTAGAAGGATTTGAGTTCTTTATGCAGTTGTTTCTCAAGGTGTGTTAATCATTTCTTTTATAGATATTAAGAATGAGTCGAAGAGGGAGACCTGCTGCTAGGGAAGGTCGTGCTACTTAGGGGGCTGCTGATTATGCTGCTATGTTCGAGGCTATGATGACTTCGATCATGAGAAGGATGTCAAATCCGGGGCCATCAGTAGATGTTGGAGTTCAAGTTCAAACTCCAAAACCGGTGGATTTTGCTAAGCTGTGTAAAGATTATACTGCTCTTGGGGGAAAGGTTTTCTTGGGAACAGAGTCAACCATTGAAGTCCAGATATGGATAGATGCTTGTAGAAGAATCTTTGGTGACTTGGGAATCGAGGATGCAACCAAAAGGAAGCTCGCATCAAGACAGCTTCAAGGAAGAGCTTCTGATTGGTGGAACTCTATCACCATTGATACTCCGGAGGAAGAAATTACTTGGGTGCAATTCCAAGCCAGATTTGAAGCTAAGTTCATTTCTACAGCTTAGAAATCTGTTCTGTTCAAGAAGTTTGTAGAGCTCAAGCAAGATGGAAGACCAGTTCTTGAGTATGTTTCTGAGTTTGAAGCCTTGTCCAAGTATGCCCGGTCGTATATTGAATCTCCTTATTAGAAGAACGAGAAGTTTGTGATAGGCTTGGACAGTTATCTTGGGAGACAGTTGGTGGATCATTTGGACGATCCATTTGAGAAGCTTGTGGAGAAAGCTCTCAGGCACGAAAATCTGTTTCCTAAAGAAGGATCTGTTGTTGCTGTGGCCAAGGAAGAGTCTAAACCACAACAGGGTGGAAACAAGAAGAGGAAGCAGCAGTAGCAAAGGGTAAGGATGGCCAAAAGAAGCCAAAGGGCGAAGTGACCTGCTACAATTGTCAGCAGAAGGGCCATTTCTCTAGAGATTGCAAGAATCCAAAGGTGCCGGTGAAGTGCCACAACTATGACAAGCCGGGGCATATTAAGAAGAATTGTCCAGAACTGCGGAAGGACAAGTAGATTGTGCAAGCTTATGCTTTGGGGGTTGTTCCATCATCTTCAAAAGCTCCTACCGGTGAAGAGAAAGGAAAGAGTGTGGTGGTTCAAGGTACTCTTTCCATATGTGGTGTTTCAGTTAGAGTGTTATTCGATACTGGGGTGTCGCATTCTTTTGTTTGTAATGAACTTGTAGGCCGGTTGGGTTTAGAACCGGATATCGTTGATAGGCCATTGGTTGTGACTAATCCAGTTGGGGGTTCGTCTTGTCTGTGTATGTTATGCCGTGGTCTGATTGTATCGAGTCATGATTGCTCTTTTGTTTGTGATTGTTTTGTTCTGAACTTTGCGGGGTTTGGAATTATTTTGGGTATGGATTGGCTTAGGAAGTATGCGGCAAAGGTTGATTGTGAAAGGTTGGAGGTGACGGTCGAGAATGTGGAAGGGCGAAAGGTTATGATACGATGTAAGCATGAGGAAGGCGTCTTCATGAGCTTCATGTATTCACTGGTTGTTCCACGAGATGGACTGTCATCGGTGCCAATCGCCAATGGATTTGAGGATGTCTTTGATGAGGTCAAAGGGTTACCGCTGCATAGAGAGATCGTGTTTCGTATCGATTTAGTTGAAGGAGCCAGACCTGTTGTGATGCCTCGTAGGCGGATGGCGCCTAGGGAACAGCAAGAGTTGAGGGTGCAAGTTGATGATCTTTTACTGAAAGGATTCATTCGGCGTAGTGTGTCCGAATGGGGTGCACCAGTTGTGTTTGTAACCAAAGCAGATGGATCGTTGAGGTTATGTGTGGATTATCGTAAGCTGAATAAAGTGACTAAGAAGAACAAGTATCCATTGCCTAGAATAGATGACTTGTTTGATCAGCTTCACGAAGCCAAGGTATTTTCTCAGATGGATTTGGCAACAGGATTTCACCAGTTAAGAATGGCAAAGGATAGTGTGTAGAAGACTGCTTTCAAGACAAGATCCGGTTTCTTTGAGTGGCTGGTAATGCCGTTTGGATTGACCAATGCGCCAGCATATTTTGTGGATCTTATGAATAGAGTGTTCAGAGATCAGTTGAACAAGTTCGTACTAGTGTTCGTGGATGATATTTTGATTTATTCCAGAACTGAAGAAGAGCACAAGACGCACTTTCATATTGTTTTGGAAATCTTACGGAAACATCAGCTGAAGGCTAAGTTTTCGAAGTGTCACTTCTGGAAGAGCGAAGTGAGGTTTTTAGGCCATATTATCTCTGGAAGCGAAATAGCGGTTGATCCTGCCAAGATAGCAGCAATCCAAGATTGGGGTAGACCTAAGAATGCATCTGATGTGAGAAGTTTTCTTGGATTAGCAGGATACTATCATCGATTTATCTAAGACTTTTCCAAGGTGGCTGCACCATTAACAGGATTGACGAAAAAGAATCAAGTATTCAGATGGGACGCTAAGTGTGAGCAAGCTTTCAGAATCCTGAAAGAGCGTTTGACAAGTGCTCCTGTTTTGACTATTCCAAGTGGAAATGATGAGATGGTGGTTTATACCGATGCATGTGGTACTGGACTTGGAGCAGTGCTGATGTAGAAGGGTAAAGTTGTTGCGTATGCAAGTCGACAACTGAAGCCACATGAAAGGAATTACCCGACTCATGATTTGGAGTTGGCAGCAATTGTTTTTGCTCTGAAGATGTGGAGACATTACCTATTGGGAGTTCGATTCGAGTTGTTTACGGATCATAAGTCGTTGAAGTATCTTTTCTCCCAAAAGGATTTGAATCTTCGGCAGCAACGATGGCTAGAGTTTTTGGCATCATATGATTTTAGTATAGCCTATACTCCGGGAAAAGGTAACGCAGTGGCAGATGCGTTAAGTCGAAGACATGCAGGATTGGGAGCCATGTTTTCAGAATGGAAGAGTCTCGAGTATTTAGCTGGATTTGACTTCAGGCCCAGATGTGAATTGGAACCTGAGATGTTGGCAAACTTATCGATAAGACCGACTCTTGTGGAAAGAATTGGCGAGAGCCAAAAGCGAGACGATAAGCTTGTCAAGATTATCCGTGATTTGGAATCTGGATTGGACCCAGAGAAGGATAAAGGATTTGAGGTCGATCGAGAGGGTTGGCTTCGGAAGCAAGGACGACTAGTTGTTCCTGATATAGGTGAATTGAGAGATGAAGTTCTAAAGGAAAGTCATCACTCGAAGCTGACAATTCATCCAGGTGGAAATAAGATGTATCGGGATATGAAGAGAACCTATTACTGGGAAGGTATGAAGAAGGATGTTGGAAATTTTATTTCCAAGTGCATGAACTGCCAGTTGGTAAAAGCTGAGCAAAAGAAGCCCAGTGGATTGCTTCAGCCATTAGAAGTTCCTACATGGAAGTGGGAGCAAATATCGATGTACTTTATTGATGGACTACCTAGAACAAGAACGGGAAATGAAGGGATTTGGGTCATCGTAGATCGTTTGACTAAGAGTGCAAGATTCATTCCTGTTCGATCAACCAGGACTGCATCAAAGTTGGCTGAGCTGTATGTTAAGTGGATAGTTCGATTCCATGGTATTCCGAAAAGTATAGTGAGTGATCGAGACCCATTGTTCACTAGTGAATTTTGGAAGATCTTCCAGGAAGTTTTGGGAACCGAGTTGTGTTTGAGTACACCTTATCACTCCCAAACAAATGGTCAGACCGAGAGAGTCAATCGAGTTTTGGAAGATCTCCTTAGAGCTTGTGTTTTAGATTTCGGAGGATCATGGGAAGATCACCTTCATTTGGTAGAATTTTCATATAATAACAGTTACCAGTCAAGCATTGGTATGGCACCATATGAAGCATTGTATGGAAGACCGTGTAACTCTCCGACATGTTGGTTAGAAGTAGGAGAAAAGCTGATACTTGGGCCAGAAATGATTCGACAGACTTCGGATTGCATAGAGATCATTCGGCAACGAATGAAGGCAGCCCAAGACCGCCAGAAAAGTTATGCCGATAAGCGTCGTAAGGATTTGGAATTCGACATAGGTGATATGGTTTTTGTAAAGATTTCTCCACTGAAGAATGTTATTCGATTCGGGAAGAAAGGAAAATTGACTCCGAGATTTGTTGGACCATTCCCGATCATCGAGCGAATTGGAAAGCTCGCCTACAAATTAGAGTTACTAGAAAAGATGGCGGGTGTGCACAATTTTTTTCATGTATCGTATCTACGGAAGTATGTGCACGACTCGAATACTGTGGTTTCTGCTGATAGCTGTGAAGATTTCGAGGTTGATCCAGTCGATAAGAGACCTTGTAAGCCGCTTCGTGTTGTGAAAACTGACACGAAACAGCTTAGGAGGAAGGTAGTTAGGTTGCTCAAGATACAATGGAGTGATGATGTTAACGACTGTACATGGGAGGTGGAAGAGAGGATGAAGGCAGCTCATCCTGAACTCTTCAAGGTATGGCCATAAGGTGTCGTGTCATCTCACGACATTGTAACTTGTTCTAGTTTTAGAATTATGCATGCTAGGCTAGTAATTGGACGCATGGTTTGTTGATTGCTATGGATGGTAAGCATGCAGAATAATTTTTGATTGCTCTTGTTTGTTTGGAATTTCGGGGGCGAAATTCCTAAGGGGGAGAGAATGTAACGACCCGTATTTTTACGGATCGAAAGATCGTAAAACAGTTGTCATTAGGTCGTAGTGTTGTTAAGTCGACTAGAGCTTAAGTCGTGTAGAAGTTAGGTCGTCTAGAATTTAAGTCGTGTTGTAGCTTAGGTCGTCTGGGAGTTGGGTCGTGAGGTAGGTTAGGTCGGGTGAACGACTTAAGGATTGGAGCGACCTAAGGAAAGACAGCGACCTAAGTTAGTGAGCGACCTATGGAAGTTAGTAGTAGAAGTGAACGACTTAGGAGTTAACGGCTTAAGTAGTAAGCGACTTAAGGAGGGTAGCGACTTAAGAATTAGCGGCAACGACCTAGTAGTTAGCGACTTAGGGACTGGACGAGGTAAGGCTTAAGTCGTTATAGTTAGGTCGTTAGACCTTGTGTGGAAGTTAGGTCGTAAGCGACCTAGGGTGGATTGCTGTGTATAATTAGGTCGTAAGTCGCGCATTAGTGATAAGGCTTAAGTCGCAAGGTCGTTAAGTTATTGAGTTGTTGAGTCGTTGAGTCGTTGAGTTGTTGAGGTTTTGGTCTGTTAAGTCGTTGGGACTGGGCTTAGTGTTAGGTTGTTAGGCCGTGTCCAGTTAGGTCATGACTTGTGATAAGTCGTTAGGTCGCGCGTATGGGTTAAGTCGCGCAAGTGCTAGGTCGTAGAATTTGCTAAGTCGTTAGGTCGTAGGTCGTGGGGTTTCGTTAAGTCGTGGACGACTTAAGGGGGCGGACGACTTAAGGAATTTCCAGCCTATAAATACACGATTCTACTTCACTTTTTGGGATCCAGATTTTGAAGCGACAAAGTTCTGCCATTTTGAGAGCTCGAGTGTTGCACTTCTTCACTTCTTTTCTCCACTCAAATCTTGTGATTCCTTCCATCCAAATCGAAGATAAAATCGAAGATCCAAGAGCTTAGATTGAAGATCTTCAACCATCGAAGATCAAATCGAAGATCCAAGAGCTTAGATTGAAGATCTTCAACCAACGAAGAGAGATTTCATCGGTGGAAGCGGAATTTTGGCAGATCAAGCTAGATCCTTCGCTGTCCAGATCTGAAGTGTGTTGCTTTTAAGGTGTTTAGGTGATTTGGTGAGTGGTGGTTATCTCTCACACGGATCCAAAGGAGTATATCGGATTGGTGGCTTGACTTTGTGTTAAATAGTGATTTCCATGCATTTTTCTTAAACTTAAGTATAGATCCATTGTTCATGATGATTTGACATCCATTTTACTACATGTTAACCTATGCAAGTTCATTCATCAAGTTGTAGAGATATTGCTCATGATTCATGCTTGTTAGATTTGGACTCTTTATTTACAAGATTGCCATTATTGTTATAATTGTTTATTAGATCATGTTTGAATGCTTGATTACTTGGATTAATGATTGACTTGATTGATCGTCATAAATTAGTTGATTGATGATTTGATTTGGACAAGTTGGTCGAAGATGATTCAAAAGATAAGGGAAAGGCTCTTGAATAAGGAAAGCTGCTTGTGGCATATGACGCGGATGATAAAGCTCATATGGATAGATTTGATGATGATGTTGAGATGAGGCTTTGCTATGATGAGATGAAGCGGGGCATGATGTGAGATAGCCTTGGTTTAATCCAGACGGGATCATTCCAAGCATGTTGGTAACTCGGTGAAATGGTTCGAGTGTGAGAATAATGGTTGGCTTGAGAGGAGCTTGAGCTAGTATGAGAATAGTCGTCGAGGAGGATGACTAGAAGGCTGAGATTTTATCGTTGTTGAAGGTTCTAGCAGGCTCAAAGCAAGAGTACGCTGGGAAGATTCGATAGTCCCAAAAGACTACAGTTGGTGGTCGAGTACTCTAGGCAGATTCGATAGTCCTAGGCACGGGCTGCGACGACGTGCGGAGTTCTGTCTAGAACCGGGGTTACCATTAGCCCTTGACGGACGGCTGAAAGAACGTGCCGGTCATTCAATTAACGGTGGTATTGAAGCAATGATAACAGTGATAGCCAGAGTCATGGTTGTTTGGTTGTATCGTTCATTCGGTCTCAAGAGCGATATTTTCTGGGTGCTTATCTGATCTTGGTTTAGGCCTTGGGGGTTTGTGCTTGGAAACCATCGACCTTGACTCGAGTGATAATTGCTTTACTTTAAATGTCTGCTTTGCAATGTTTATTTCTGCTTAGTGTGTCTTGGGGCTATCACTGTAGAAAGAGGTGGAGTGGGAGGGTTGGATTCCTATTCCTTTTACCTTTATGCTCTTTTGGTATGTTGTTAGTTAATTTACCGCTCACTAAGACTGTTGTCTGACTCAAGGTTTTATGTTCAACTCTTATTACCTTGGGCTGTTCATCCGCTTTGGGATGGGCAGACTAGGTAGCAGGTGACAGGTGCTGTTCTTAGTTTCCAACGATGCTGATGACGAAGACGAGCTGGAGGCTTGCATATTATTTTCTTACTATATGTACTGGATGTTCCGCTGCTTGTATAATTCTCTAAGTGATATGTAGTGAGGCTTGATGTATTGACTATTCAGATGTGTGTATTTAACTATTATGAAGCTTAATTGATGAGATGCTATTTTGAGAAGCTTCACTATATATATTCTCTATTGTATTTTATCCATGCGCTGTGAGTAATACGATAGATTCTGCTGTTTTAACTTACCTTGGTGATCGTCCATGGCTGCCTGGCACACTTTTCAGCGCACTATTTTCATGTTTAGTGCAGGGGTCATGGGCGGTCGTCACAAATTATAACCAAATTAATGTTACAATTATTTCAATTGATTGAAATTACATTAAAATAGTTATCAATAACATTCAAACAACATTATTAAATCATATTTTTAATACTTTTTCCCATTTATAAATAATAAATTTTAATTTCTCACAATATTAAGTTCCAAATCTTATCAAATTTAATAGTTTTAATTATCAAGAAAAATACGGGTCGTTATACCATAGTTATCCCATAACAATCAGTACGTAACCCCTTGGTACCCCTAACGGTCATGAGTAATACACTGTCTGTGACCACCCACATTTCAGATGGTTTAAATCGACAATAATCCACACATATCCAACTTAAACAATCCGAAACATAGATAGTCAATGAGGATAATTAAGAAAAATAAGAAAAGAAGAAGAAAACAAACACAGATTTCACAGCGGAATGACAAAATATAATAATCAAATAAATAGTTCATGAAGCTGTTTACTACACATTTGATTATAATTTATACAACATTTATCAGAGTTATATATATACAATAGAATCAAAATATAATGTAGTAGAACAACATGATGCAGAAAATAATAATAATAATATACCAAATCTTCGTCTTCGTCCTCCAGAAAATGATCTTCAATGCACTGAAATACCCAGGGTTGACCTGAGCATAATAAAAAGACAAAAAACTCGAGTCGGGACTGAAATATCCTTCTATGAGTCAAATTGGTATCACATAACATGAGTGTAATATCGTCAGAGATGTTTACAGGGTTTCAAATCTTCTATCCAGTGTATAACGTGCGTGCAATAACTCAAGTGATGTTACAGGATTTTCCATCTCTTAAGGATCCGTCAAAATATTATATATAGCAGAATACGCTATAAATATAATGTTTAATCAGTAAAATAAATATTTTTCTTAGCGTTAAGGCTTTACATTGATCCCTCTTAACGCGTTTTTAAGCATTGTCATACAGTTCGCATATAACGCCCCAGTAGCACGTCGGGGAATAGGGATGCGTCGTGATACGACAACACTAAACCAAAATCGTAGTGGTCTCGTATAAGGATAAAAGTATGAAAAGACACGTAAGGCAATGCCCAAGGTAGGATACTACCAGTTCGGGTCGTAGGGCTGGTGGTAACGCATCGTAGCCATGATCGCCCACTGTGTACATCCATCCTATATCGAGTCAAAGGGAGGTTATCCCAAAATCAAGGTGCACCAATCGAAACCAACAACAGGAGTAATAGTATGGACAAAGTGCAAGAAGAAAATCGAAGAACGGATGTCCGCTAGGGGTAGCTAGCCCGCTTGGCCCTGTTAAGCCATCTTGTTTTAGTCATTTCAAATTGGCACAAGTGCCGGGGTCTATCCATCATCGTTCTCTTTCTTCAAATCCAGCAAACGACGCCAAATCCAACCACTTCATTTTGGAGTCTCCTCCATGTACACAGTTGTTAAAGTGGTTCCAATATTGAAAGAGAGTATGCCAATGAGAGGCCCTGGTCTCTTTAACAAACAAACGTCGTTTTACACACCGATTGGTTCTTTTACATTTCGAAAACAGTTCATACTTGATATCAAAATATCATATTCATTTCAAAAATATCATATTTACTTCAAAATATCACATTCAATTCGATATGTCATTTTCATTTGAAAATATCATTTCATTCGAATTCCCATTTCGAATTTCGACTTAGGTTATAACTTCATTTTAACCTAATTCGCATTTAAATCAACAATTTAAATATAAGCAGTTCCCACACTGACCAGTTTGAAATTTTTTTTTAGAAATTAGTTTGAATAGTTTTAAATAGTTTTAAAGAGTTGAAATAGTTTGATAAAATGGTTTGGAAAATCAAAATAATTTGAATATTTAAAAAGATGGATTTTAAACAATTTATATTGAAATAATTTGATTGAAAATAGTTTCAAAGTCAAACTGATTCAATTCCAAATCTTTCAATTCAAATCAATTTCAATTTCCATATCAATTTAAATCGATTCAATTCCGGTCTTAGTTCGAATTAATTTCCATTCGAAATAACTTCAATTTTGAAATGTTCGTTTAACTTCAAATTCGATTTATAATTCGATTCAATGGTTTAAATTTCAATTCAATTCTTATTTTAAACCATTTCTATTCAAATCGATTTCAAGTTCAATTTCAATTTATTGATTTAAATCGCTTAATTCAAATTTAAACTTCAATACTCAATCTAAGGTTCAAATCTTCAAAATAATTCAACTCCGAGCCCAAATATGAAATATCCATTTAAATTACTTTTACTTGGATTTATTTCAAAGTTTAAATAAAAGTTTAAATCTTTTAAACAAATCAATTACCATAATTTAAATCATATTTCAATTATCACCTCAAATTTCAAATTCGATTATTTAAACGATTCATGTTAATAAATTTCAATTTTAACATTTCTGGCTTAAGTTCGAAAATAATTCAATTTCCATAAATTCGATTTTTATTTCTTTAAATCAAAATCATTTAAATAATTTCAAACGATAAAATTTTAAAATCATTTAATTTAACCAATCCAGCGTCCGTATATAATTTTCTATCCTATGGCCAAGTGAATAGTTATTTCGATTTTAATTTCAGGGATGGATATATATCATTTCAATCCAAAATAAATGTCATAGGTATGTATCACTTCAACCTATTTCTTAATTTATTTGAAATATTTCAAATAACGGTTTATATGATGTCAATAATATACAGAGTGATAACTGGAAGATGTAAAAATAAATAACATCCAAATCATCCAAAATATCAATCAATTGGCATCGATCACAATCGATCATCCAAACAGCCAATAAAGCATGACAGTTAACTAATTGTTAATAATCGGGAATTTTTTTACTAGCAATTTAATTCAAATTCCAAATTTAACTATCAATTTAAATTTCAACCATTTCAAATCATATATCAATTTAAATGTCAATTAAACTACCAACAACAGTCGATAAAATTAAATTACTTCATGATTTAAATTTAACTAACATAAAAATATATAGTACATCGTGAGCGTTTAAAACACTAACCTTTTATTTGAAACTGAAAATATTTCAGCTTCAAATAAATTCCTATTCCACTCCATGCTATAGACGACGTTGATACGATTCCAATGCCACTTGTTTCGTCTGAAACGGACCTCGTACGAAAAAGTAACGATTTTATTAATATAACGATAATTAAAATGCAATTACAAAATTAAGGTAATTAACAAAACCCTAATCACCTCTGCTAACTATTCCCGCTCCTCTCCTATCTCAGCTCGAACCCACGCGATCTTCGTTCTTCCCCTTTTTCTGACGATTGCCAGGCCCAGCTCGCCACCGACCAACCCCTCCCCCCCCACACGCACCGCCGCCTCAACCACGAATGTCGCCACCCTCGACCGCCTTGCGCGTGCAGCTCAACAGAAAATTTGACTCAAAACCCTAGAAGGCGATCGAGAACGCGAGCCTCCCATGCGCACCTTGCGCCGCCTATCGTGCCTTCGCCCTTGTCGCAGTCAAAGCCGCGCCTCCACCAAGCAACGCGCGCACGCGAAGCGCCACAAGACGAACCCAAGACTCCATGCTCAACTACCGCCCGCGGCAACCTCTCCACTGTCTAGGTCGAGAAAGTCGATCGCGATTTTAGTTTTTTTTCGATCCGATAAAGATTTGAAATAAGAGGGAGAGAGGAGTACGGGTAGACAAAATTATGGCTGATGCGTACGAATGTTGGTAAGGTAAAGTAAATTTATATTATTTAATTAGAAAATATCTCCCCCGATCGATCCGCGAAATTCCGAACTCCAAATGAAGCGTGCCGTCTGGCGTTCTATATGTTTTACCCCTTATTTCGAATGCAACGGAACTAGTCTCGAGGCCTAATTCGATCATACGTAGAAGATAGCTTTTCAAAATCAATTTATTTAATTAAATTCCTTTAATTAATTTCTACGCGTTTCAAGCTCGCACGACCAAACGATAAGTCTAATCGCTCTGAAACTTGAAATCCTATAATAATTCACTATTACGGATCCGATGAAGCTTGTTTCGTCAAAATCCAAGACAGTGGCTAAAATGGCTATTTTTACCCGTTAAAATATAAAATTTCCAATTTCTATTTATTAACTTTTAAACTTAATTTTAAAAGCTAACAATTTTCATTCTTGTTTAAATAAAATTTAAATCAATTTCCAATATCATTTTCATTCATATTAAATTCAAGATTCAATTATTTAAATAATTTCCAATATTAAATTTAAACAATTTAATTATCCAATAAATCACATTAATAAATCATTATGTTTCAAATGAATTTTAATTATCAACAATTATTTTATTTTCATCTAAATAATTCAACATTTATCATTCAATTCAAGCTATTGATTATAAACACATTAAATATATAGAATTTCATTTCAATACTTGTTATCGCCAAAATCTTCGAAATTAGTTATTTCAAAATTTTATTTGAGTTCATATTAAATAACTACATTGATAAACATTAAAATTTTATTTTAACCATTTTTATTCAATAATCATATTAAATTTAATAATTTAAAATAGTTAAAAATATTGGTCGTTACATACTCCCCCACTCAAAACTTTTCATCCTCGAAAAGGGGTTAAAGTAGAAAATTTAACACTTGATATATTTTATTCAAAATAATCAACATATGAAATTTTAAAATCTTATCTACAAAACCTTTACTACGCTTATACTATGCCACTCCGATACCGGCTTTACGGAATTAACAACTTATTTGAGAAAATAAGTTATAAAAATTTTAAAATTTCAAAATTTTTCTAACACCCGGATTTACGGAAAATTTCGGCAGAGTCTCCCTTCCGCGGCTCGATCGAAAATTTTTTACAATACAGTATATAACACAAATATATACCAAATATATCAAATATACATCTCATCTCAATGATGAGGCATCCCGTAGGGAAAAAATATAAAAATGCGGTATGTAATCCGAGATACGTACCTTATTATTATTAATACGAGCGAGTTCGCTCATATTAAGCAAGCAAAAGCAAAATAAATCCGCATATACATCCAAACGTTCTTCGTATGTACCTATCTCAACTCAAATTTGAATATTAGTCACTTATAATAAGGTATAGAACATGTATGAGTTCAATAAACTATAAAACATGCATTCTGAATCCAAATCATAAGCACGAGCACAAATACACAACATACAACAATCATATGCAATAAAAACAGTTATAACGATGATTTACAACAAAAGAAACCATTCAACCATCAATATTCATCCAATTAATTCATAACTATGTGAATTTACATTATCCAATGTCAATATTTAATTTATACACTTCATTTCTTATTAATAACCAATTTTTATTAAAATTTAATCGGTTTGCTTCAAATTTATTCACATCTATTTCATTTACATTCAATTTATTCAATTCAATTTGTTAAATTTCAATTGTTTCACTTTTTTTAATTAACATATCCCATATGAATTCATTTATGAACCATTTTATAAAATCCATTTAACCTTGTTTAAGTTAAATCTTATTTTTATAAACGAAATCATTTAATTGGCTCATTTCAATTTATTTTATTCACCAACTTACATTCAATTTGATTCTCATTCAATTGATTTTCATTCAGTTTATTTACTTTCAATTGATTGACATGCACTTATCAACATTAATGAATTCACATTCTATTAATTTACATTCGTTTATAGTCACATTCATTTTTAACTTCCATTAGTTCATTTCAGTAATTCAAATTCATATTAATAATTTACTTAAGTAAATTTTATTTTATAACTCAAATTTATATTAATAAAATTTTCTTTTTATCAAAATCAATTTCATTCAATTTTCTTAAGTTAACTTCCATCTTGTAATTCATTTCATTAACTTATTTCATCAATTAATTTCATTCAGCTTGGCTTAAATAAAATTTCATTTCATAATTCAAATTTCAACTTCTTATTCCATTACTCATTTCTTATGTTTATAATTATTTTATACAGAAGTATCTTTTTTACACAATATTATTTAAATTGTAATTATCTCATAAAACTATAATTAAATATTAAAACATCCTTTGCAAATTTATTATTTTCTTTCAAACAATTTATAAAGCTATGATTTAATTTATTATTTGTTTACCTTTTCTTAAGTTCATGTCTAGATAGTATTTTCTTTTTACTACTCAAATTATTCATTTAACATTTCTTAGAACATTAACTAAGTTTATAACTTTTTTTATAACAACTCAATTTAATTTTATCAACATTTCTTTAAACACAATTTCAATTGGAATATTTCTTTAAACATTTCTTATTATTCAAGTTCAAACTTGTATAATAATCTATTACCATTCATATTTAACATTTCAACTTTTTAAACATTTCTGATGAGTTATATATATGTTTTTTATTAAATATACTGGAATTTTATACAAATTTATCTTATTTATTTTAGTTAACAAGAATGTTCAATAATTTACCCAAGTTTAAATTTCCATTGTCTTGAAATTTTAGAGTTATCATTTACTTCTCATATTTTATTTAAAGACTTAGCTTATATTTCTTATTTATCATTTTAATAGTTCCCAACTATTCAAAAACTCACTTTATTTCTACTACTGAAAATCATTAATTAACAAGAACTTAAGAATTCAAATACCGGGTTCATTTTAAATCATTTTGAAATAATATATATTCTTATATCTTTTATATATATCAAATCATATTAATAAATTTTAAATCAAAATCTATTTGTTGAATCAAAAGTGTAGCAAAGCTACTAAGTGGCCTCCCCCACTTTGAAACTCGAAAATGAATGTCGATGATGCGGTCGTCATCACCGAAATTATTTTCCAGCGACCGAAGAGGGGAGTACAGGATTTATTTCCTTTTAATTCCCTTTGAAACAATTTCTATTCGTAAATATTTTTAAATAATATTAATATTATTTCCAAAATCTTAGAAACAATTTCAAAAGCACCGGAATTTAAATTCTCAAATTCCCATTTTAATTCATTCTTTTAGTTTAAACTAAGATTTTATTTTAATTTCATACTCATTACTTAAGTTTATAAACATCCGTAACTCGATTTAGTTAAGTTAGTATTTTCAAACATAGTTTTACAACTTATTCACTTCATATTCAATTTATTTTATAAATCTATTCATTTCATAATTTAAACTTATATTTCTTACCACTTATACTAAAGTGTGTCACTTTTCTTTATTCAACATTCACTTATTTCATTTGCATTCAATTTATTTACATCCAATTTAAATCTAATTTAAATCAAATTCAATTGCTCACATTAATTTCACTTACTTATTAATTCTCATTTAATTTCTTTTATATATAATATATAATTTAGGTAAAATTATTTCATTTACCTAATTTTAAAACAATATTTTGTCGACTTGCCCTGTTTAAGTGTTTAGAAACCCCTATCGATAACATGGCATCCACGCACCGACCAGAATTTATAAACAACTCAGAGGATAAATCAACACAATATAAAACATTTTATAACACTAAGAAGTACACGCTCTCATATATATATATATATATATATATATGTACATACATACATACTCACACGCTCAAACAGACTCATTCTAGGGTATTACTACCCTATCACTAATGAGTCAAACCCCACAAAGCTAAGGTTATTGCTAAACCAAAGCTCTAATACCAACTGTGACGACCAACATTTCGAAAGGTTAAAATCTCAATAATCCACACATGTCCAACTTATACAATCCGGAACATAGATAACCAATGGGGATAATTAAGAAAAATAAGAAAAGAAGAAGAAAACAAACACAGAATCTCGCAGTGGAATGATAAAATATAATAATCAAATAAACAGTTCATGAAGCTGTTTACTATACATTTGATTATAATATATACAACATTTATTAGAGTTATATATATATACAATAGAAACAAAATATATTGCAGCAGAACAACATGATGCAGGAAATAATAATAATATACCAAATCTTCATCTTCGTCCCCCAGAAAATGACCTTCAATGCGCTGAAATACTCAGGGCTGACCCGAGCATAATGAAAAGACAAAACACTCGAGTCAGGATTAAAATATCTTTATGTGATTCAAATCGATATCACATAACGAGAGTGTAATAGCGTCAGAGATGTTTACGGGGTTTCACATCTCCAATCCAGTGTATAACGTGCGTGTAATAATTCAAGAGATGTTACAGGATTTTCCATCTCTTAAGGATCTTTCAAAATATTATATATAGTAGAATACGCTATGTATATAATGTTTAATCAGTAAAATAAATATTTTTCTTAGCATTAAGGCTTTACATTGATCCCCCTTAACGCGTTTTTAAGCGTTGTCGTACAGTTCGCATATAACACCCAGTAGCACGTCGGGGAATAGGGATGCTCCGTGATACGACAACACTAAACCAAAATCGTAGTGGTCTCGTATTGGGATAAAAGTATGACAAGGCACGTGAGGCAATAGCCATGGTAGGATACTACCAGTTCGGGTCACAGGGCGGGTGGTAACGCATCGTAGCCACGATCGCCCACCATGTACATCCATCCCATATCGAGTCAAAGGGAGGTTATCCCAAAATCAAGGTGCACCAATCGAAACTAAAAACAAGGATAATAGTATGGACCAAGTCCAAGAAGAAAATCGAAGAACAGATGTCCGCTATGGGTAGCTAGCTTGCTTGGCCCTGTCAAGCCGTCCAATTTTAGTCATTTCTAATTAGCACAAGTGTCGGGGTCTATCCATCATCGTTCTCTTTCTTCAAATCCAGCAAACGACGCCAAATCCAACCACTTCATTCTGGAGTCTCCTCCGCGTACACAGTTGTTATTCAAATATTGACAGAGAGTATGCCAACGGGAGGCCCCGGCCTCTTTAATAACCAAACATCATTTTACACACCGATTGGTTCTTTTACATTTCGAAAGCAGTTCATACTTGACATCAAAATATCATATTCGTTTCAAAAATATCATTTATGTGACGACCGCCCATGACCCCTGCACCGAATCTAGAGATAGTGCGCTGTAAAGTGTGCCAGGCGACCATGGACGATTGTCAAGGTAAATTAAAAAAAAAACAGCAGAATCTATCGTATTACTCACAGCGCATGGATAAAATACAATAGAACATAGGTATAGTGAAGCTTTACAGAACAAAATGACATCATATAAAACTTCATAATAGTTGAATACAAGCATCTGAATAGTCAATACAACAAGCCTCACTACAACTCTCAGAGAATACAGACAGCGGAACATCCAGTACATATAATAAGAAGATAATATGCAACCCTCCAGCTCGTCTTCGATATCAGCATCGTGAGAAGAGAACAACACCTGTCACCTGCTACCTAGTCTGCCCGTCCCAAAAATGGACGAACAGCCCAAGGCAATAAGAATTAAAAACATAAAGCCTTGAGTCAGACAATAGTCTTAGAGAGCAGTAAATTAACTAACAACATAATAAAAGAGCATAAAGGAAAAGGAATAGGAATACAACCCTCCCATTCCACCTCTTTCTACAGTGATAGCCCCTAGACACACACTAAGCAGAAGCAACATAGCAGAGCATACAATTTAAAGTAAAGTAATAATCATTCGAGTCAAGGGCGATGTTTTCCAAGTACCAAGGCCTAAATCAGATAAGCACCCAGAAAATACCGCTCTTGGATCCGAATGACGATACAACCAAACATCCATGACTCTGGCTATCACTGTTATCATTGCTTCGATATCACGTTAATTGAATGACCGGCACATTCTTTCAGCCGTCCGTCAAGGGCTAATGGAAACCCCGGTTCTAGACATAACTCCCGCACGTCGTCGCAGCCCGTGCCTAGGACTATCGAATCTGCCCAGAGTACTCGACCATCAACAGTTAGTCGTTGGGACTATCGAATCTGCCCAAACGTACTCTTGCTTAGAGCATGCTAGAACCTTCAACAACGATGTTATCCAAGCCTCCTAGTCATCCTCCTCGACGACTATTCTCATATCCATTCATTATCCTCAACTCGAATCATATCACCGAGTTATCAACATGCTTGGAATGATCCCGTCTGGATTAGACCAAGTCTTCATCACATGATTGCCTCGCTTCATCACATCCTCGCAAAGCCTCATCTCAACATCACACCATCAAATCTATGCATAAGAGCTTCATCATCCCACTACATATGCCATGAGCAGCTTTCCCAATTCAAGAGCCTTTCTCTTAGCTTTTGAATCATCTTCGGTCTAAATCAAACCATCAATCATCTAATCCATAACAATCAACCGAATCAAACATTAATCCAAGCAATCAAGCATTCAAATATGATCTAAGTAGACAATTATAACAATAATGGCATTTTCGTAATTAAAGAGTAGAAAGTCTAACAAGCATGAAAACATGAGAATTATCTCTACGACTTGATGAATGAACTTGCATAGGTTAATCATACACAAAAATGGTTGTCAAATCATCATGAACAATGGATCTACATGGATCTACACTTAGGATGAAGAAAATGCATAGAAATCACTATTTTAACACCAAATCAAGCCAACAATCCGATCTACTCCTTTGGATCCGTGTGAGAGATAATCACCACTCACCAAATCACCTAAACAACTCCAAATCAACATGCTTCAGATCTGGACAGCGAAGGATCAAGCTTGATCTATCACGAATCTGCTTCAAACGAAGAAATCTAACTTCAATGGATGAAGATCTTCAATCTAAGCTCTTGAATCTTCAATTTGATCTTCAACTTGGATGAATGGAAGCACTAGATTAGAGTGGAGAAAAGAAGTGAAGAAGTGTAGAAGTCGAGCTCTGAAAATGGCAGCACTTCGTCGCTTCGAAATCCGGATCCCAAAAAGTGAGAAAAACCCTTCCTATTTATAGCTGAAATTCCCTTAAGTCGCTCGGAGTTAGGTTGTCCACGACCTACGACCTAAAACCTACCGACCTAACCAACCTACGACTTAACAAAATCCCCAGCCTCTCCGACCTAACCTAACGCGCACCTGCGACCTAGCGCTTAAGCACATCTTCGACCTAACTGCTAAGCCTTACGCGACCTAACAAATAACTGGGTTACGACTTAACAGCTAACTCCTAGGTCGCTTGCGACTTAAAACATAGGCTACGACCTAACTCTAAGCCAAAACCCAACGACCTAACACCTTAAGTTTCCTCGCGACCTAACGTAAGTCGCGAACAACTGGGATGCGACCTAACACTTAAAAATTTCCTTAAGACGCTTACGAGTTAACAACCCACTTCAAAACTACTCACGCGACCTAACACACACGCGACCTAACACCTTAGGTCGTCTAACGACCTAACTACGCTAACCAGCCAACCCCTATTCTGCTTAACTCTTAGGTCGCTAACAATTAGGTCATTAACCCTAGGTCGCTAACTACTGTCTCTAGTTCCTTAGGTCGCTGCCGACCTATCCCCTTAGGTCGCTTACTAACCTTAGGTCATCCAGACGACCTAACAACTCAACTCTCAAACTTAGGTCGCTCACACTCTAGGTCGCGCTACCTCTTAGGTCGCCAACTACAACCTAAACCAAGACGACCTAACCTCTAAGTCGCAAACCTTCTTAACTCGCTACCATCCTATAGGTCGGTCACGACTTAGCTCTTAGGTCGTTCACGACCTAGGACTTAGACAAATTATACCTAAAATCTGAAATGACTTAAAATGCTAAAAATTCCAGATTTTGACGAACTTGTCGATCCGTAAAAATACGGGTCGTTACAATTTCATTTCAAAATCATCATATTTACTTCAAAATATCACATTCAGTTCGATATGTCATTTTCATTTGAAAATATCATTTCATTCGAATTTCCATTTCAAATTTCAACTTAGGTTATAACTTTATTTTAACCTAATTCACGTTTGCATCGATGATTTAAATATAAGAAGTTCCCACTTTGGCTAGTTTGAATTTTTTCTTTTGAAATTAGTTTGAATTGTTTTAAAGAGTTAAAATAATTTAATAAAATGGTTTAGATATTAAAAATGGTTTATATAGGAAAAATAGTTTGAAAAATCAAAATAATTTAAATATTTAAAAAGATATATTTTAAACGGTTTATATAGAAATAATTTAATTGAAAATAGTTTCAAAGTCAAATTGATTTAATTCCAAATCTGATTCAAATCAATTTTAATTTAAATCAATTCAATTCCGGTCTCAGTTCGAATTAATTTCCATTCCAATTTCCATTCAAAATAACTTCAATTTCGAAATGTTCAATCGCTTAATTCAAATTTAAACTTCAATATTCAATCTAAGGTTCAAATCTTCAAAATAATTCAACTCCGAGCCCCAATATGAAATATCCATTTAAATTACTTTTACTTGGATTTATTTCAAAGTTTGAATAAAAGTTTAAATCTTTTAAACAAATCAATTACCATAATTTAAATCATATTTCAATTATCACCTTAAATTTCAAATTCGATTATTTAAACAATTCCTATTAACAAATTTCAATTTTAACATTTCTGTCTCAAGTTCGAAAATAATTCAATTTCCATAAAGTTGATTTTTATTTCTTTAAATCAAAATCATTTAAATAATTTCAAACCAAAAAATTTTAAAATCATTTTATTTAACCAATACGGCGTCCGTATATAATTTTCTATCCTATGGCCAAGTGAATATTTATTTCGATTTTAATTTTAGGGATGGATATATATCATTTCAATCCAAAATAAATGTCATAGGTATATATCACTTCAACCTATTTCTTAATTTATTCAGAATATTTCAAATAATAGTTTATATGATGTCAATAATATATAAAGTGATAACTAGAAGATATAAAAATAAATAACATCCAAATCATCCAAAATATCAATCAATTGGCATCGATCACAATCAATCATCCAAACAACCAATAAAGAATGATAGTTAACTAATTGTTAATAATCGGGAATTTTTTTACTAGCAATTTAATTCAAATTCCAAATTTAACTATCAATTTAAATTTCTACCAGTTCAAATCATATGTCTATTTAAATGTCGATTAAACTACCAAGCAACAGCCAATAAAATTAAATTACTTCATGAATTAAATTTAACTAACATAAAAATATATAGTACGTCGTGAGCGTTTAAAACACTCACCTTTTATTCGAAACTGAAAATATTTCAGCTTCAAATAAATTCCTATTCCACTCTATGCTATTGACGACGTTGATACGATTCCAACGCCACTTGTTTCATCCAAAACGGACCTCGTACGAAAAAGTAACGATTTTATTAATATAATGATAATTAAAATGCAATTAACAAAATTAAGGTAATTAACAAAACCCTTATCACCTCTGCTCACTATTCCCGCTCCTCTCCTATCTTAGCTCGAATCCATGCGATCTTCGTTCTTCCCTTTTTTTCTGATGATCGCCACACCCAGCTCGCCACCGACCAACCCCACATGCGCCACTACCTCAGCCACGAACGCCACCACCCTCGACCACCTCGCGCTCGAGCGTGCAGCTCAACAGAAAATGCGACCCAAAACCCTATGAGGCGATCGAGAACGCGAGCCTCCCCTATGCACCTCGCGCCGCCCATCGTGCCTTCGCCCTCGTCGCAGTCAAAGCCGCGCCTCCTCCAAGCATTGCGCTCATTCGAAGCGCCACAAGACGAACCCAAAACTCCATGCTCGACTGCCCCCTAAGGCAGCCGCTCCATTGTCCAAGTCGAGAAACTTGATCGGGATTTTTTTTCGATCTGATGAAGATTTAAAATAAGAGGGAGAAAGGAGTACGGGTAGATAAAATTGTGCCTGATGCGTACGAATGTTGGTAAGGGAAAGTAAATATATATTATTTAATTAGAAAATATCTCGCCCGATCGACCCACGAAATTCTGGACTCCAAACGAAACGTGCCCCCTGGTGTTCTATATGTTTTACCCCTATTCCGAACGCAATGGAAGTAGTCTCGAGGCCTAATTCGATCATACACTGAAGATAGCTTTTCAAAATCAATTTATTTAATTAAATTCCTTTAACTAATTTCTACGCGTTTCAAGCTCGCATGGCCAAACGATAAGTCTGATCACTACGAAACTTAAAGCCCATACTAATTCACTATTATGGATCCGATGAAACTAGTTTCGTCGAAATCCAAGACAGTGGCTAAAATGGCTATTTTTACCCGTTAATTAAAATATAAAATTTACAATTCCTATTTATTCACTTTTAAACTCAATTTTAAAAGTTAATAATTTTCATTTTTGCTTAAATAAAATTTAAATCAATTTCCAATATCATTTTCATTCATATTAAATTCAAGATTCAATTATTTAAATAATTTCCAATATTAAATTTAAACGATTTAATTATCCAGTAAATCACATTAATAAATCGTTATGTTTCAAATGAATTTTAATTATCAACAATTATTTTTTCTAAATAATTCAACATTTATCATTCAATTGAAGCTATTGATTATAAACACATTAAATATATAGAATTTCATTTCAATACTTGTTATCGCCAAAATCTTCAAAATTAGCAATTTCAAAATTTTATTCGAGTTCATATTAAATAACTACATAATAATCATTAAATTTTTATTTTTAACCATTTTTATTCAATAATCATATTAAATTTAATAATTTAAAATAGCTAAAAATATGGGCCGTTACACAGTCCAAAATTTGGAGAGTGTTACGTACTCTAGTCTCAACGGATACATCGATATCCAGTCTCGATGCATCTTGACTAGGAACATCTAAAATGTTATATATGTTTCATCGTGATAAATTACTCACGGTTACAACACTTTGTAACTACTATCACAAAACATACCATTTGTGGATTTTCTATTAAATATACTTTTAATTAAATTGATTAATTAATATAATCACATTATATCAAGTATAAATTAGAAAGAAAATACCTCTATTTCGAACAGGATTGGTGTAACGACCCTAGATTTTAATTTAATTTAAATTGATAATTAAATGAATTTTTGAATTAAAATTGTAAATAAATCGATAAGTGATGCGAGTTTCCCCGAATTAAAATAAATTTTGTATAAATCATTTAAATTTAAAAATATTGTAAATATTGTATATATATGTATTTGAGCATATATGAGTAAATTTGAAATAATATATATGTATATATCTTTGATTTGAATTTAAAATGTAAGTAAATGGTTTAAGAAATGAAAATATATAAGATGTTAAAATATAAAGTAAAGATATATATCTTAATCTCATGTTAATAAATCATTACAAAATAATATAAATAGTAATAGACTACAAAATAATAAAAGAAAAATAAAATAAAGTAAAAAATAGAAGTTTACTCATATTATAAAATAAAAACTACTTGTTAATAATAAATATAAGCGTAAAGTATAAAATAAAATATTATATTATATGTATGATTAATTATGGATGTATGCAGGCAAGAGAAAAGAAAATGTATACAAGAAGACAATATAATTCATCAACCTGGCAAAGCAAGATGAAAAGAAATATCTACTAAACAAAACAAAGAAGTACAAATTCATTTGCTGTAAACAAAATAATACATGTATATGATATTAACATGTCAGCCCTCTTATGAACATTTATGTACAAAGTAAATAAAGTAAACAAAACAAGAAAATTTAAATACAAATGAAAATCTAAGTACATATGTACATGCTTATACAAAGCAAAGAAAGAACTGTACATACATAACAAATAGTAAGTTGTAAACAAAAGTAGAGACACATGCATTTAATGCCACATCTCCTCAGCATGTACAATATCATTTCAGCCCCATACAAACATATCATCAGCCACCAAGATATGAGATCTGCAGCCGTATAAATAAAAAAATGTATATGGTACACGCCTAATTAAAACAAGTATACATCAGCCTCCAATTGAAGAGAAAAAAATCTCTGATCAAAACATTAACAAACAATTTCTAGTACAAAGAAAAGATATCATCACCCAGTATCCCTGTTTCTTATATATCAAGCCTCTCTTCATTTTCAGTTCGTCCATAAAAACTTAAACAATTCATTCAACTAGGAAAAAAAATCATCTCAAAACCTGGAATAAAAATCAGAGTAAATCAAAAGAAGATTGAATCAAACAAATAGCTCAAGTTCAAACTGGAAAATAGAAACAAAGGATCAGATACCATCTTCACTTGATTCAATACCTGAGAAATAAACATCAACAACTCAGTTTAAAAGTAAATCCAACAAGCAAAAAATATTTCAAGGATCAGCATCAAGTTAAAACAAGGCAGATCAAAACACTTCCAGATTTCATTCCTATTCTCTGTTCCTCCCTTTGAAGGTGAGCAAACCTTATTTTTAAAACCTGATTTGCTTGATTTCTGTATGCTTGTGATGATGAATTGAATTATGTTTGGCATGAATGTTTGTTTTTACGAAAATAGATTAACATCTCTGTGTAGGTAAACATGCCTATATGTGTAAATATGTTGGCCTCTGTTAGTTATAGGATTCAGAATTTTGTTTAAAAATAACAAGATAAAAATATAAATATCCAACATCTCTTCGAATAATGACATTTAGATTATGATGTCTGAATAAAAATTGTTTATAACACTCTAATGTACTTTTTAAAAATAAATTCCAGATGTAGATATTTGTGGGATGTTTATAAAATTGAATATGACAGTGAAAATCTAACTCAAGAAAAAAATCGATGATTACGGTTTCTTGTTTGGATTTTATGAAGTGATTTGTAATGGAAAACTATGATTTTTGAATCAAGTTTCAAGATTTTTAGGTTGGGAATTGTGGAGTTAACTCGAATTGAACAGAAAACACAAAAATGGCAATTTCCGGTGAACGACGTTGATCTAGGGATCGGGCTTGATAATGATGATAGCTGGGAGAATGACAATTATAGGAAAAATACTCAGAGTATATATAAGTCAAAGTGGTGGTCGGAATAAGATGATCTAGGGTTCGAAAGGGGTTTTGGTCGAGGTTGTTTTTGATGGCGTAGCATCGCCAATGGTGGACCGGAGTGGACCGGTACTGGGGGAATTGAAGCTCGAGACTGTGGCGAGGTTTGGGTCGGAGTCGCGTGGGTTCTAGCGACCTGTGGCAGCGAGTCGAGGGGAATTTTTTGATCATGCTTCATTCTAGTTTGGGTCACGTAGCCAAATCGTGAGATCGTCGTCGATTCGTGTTGCTGGATGGTCTGGAAGATCAAGTGGATGGTCGTCGACTTGTCGATGGTCGTAGCTTCGACCAAAGGTGATCGAACTAGTTGTGCACGTACATGTGCATATTTCTTTGGTCTGGGTTGTTGGTGGAATGGGGAAGAAGAAGTTTCCCCGGGTATGTCTCGAAGTTGTAGGGTGTTTGTCTCGAAGCAGGGTGATAGGCGAAAAAACCCGAAGTTTTACTCGGGGAATTTAGTTGTTGGCTCGGGTTCAAGTTGATTGCTGCAAAAGTTTAAAATGTGAAACAAGTTTTCAAAGTTTAAATCGGTTTTAAACAAATTTTGTTAAATTAATCATTTTATACAATATGTATTTATGTGTGGGTTAATTAAAAATTTAAGTTGATTTATGGTTTTATAAAAGCAAGTTTTAAATTTAAATTAATCTAGTTTAAAGCGGTTATATGATAAATGTTTAAATTATTTCATTAAAGGAAGTTATAATTTGTTTAACTTAAATTTGTAAGTTAAATGCTTAAGTTATTTTGAAGAAAATTTACTTAATGAAGTAATTAAAGAGAAATTAATTAATTAATGAATTAAGGATAATTAATTAAGAATTAATTAATTTATGTGATTTATTAAAGGTTGATTAATTAATTCAGATTAATTAATATAAGTAATTAAAGGTAATTAATTACGTGAAGATAATTACTTAATTAAAAGTAATTAAATGATAAAAATTTGATTAATAAATGATTAAAGAATAATTAATCAAAATGATTGTAATTTATCGATGTTGATTAACCAAGATTTGTAGTTCATTCATAAGTAATTAATCTGGTATAAATTAATTATAATCATATATTAATTGATTCTACTTATGGATGTTTGGATTTCGTTGAATGATTGAATTGTTGATATCCCTGATATGTGATGCTTTGTGATATACCCTGATTTATGATGTGATCTGTAATTGATTATCTGCGATATATATATCTGAAATCTGTGAATGAACGATAAGCATTATAGTCATACCGTTTATCAACTATATTTCTGTATTTGATCTGTGATGATTGATTTGTGCACTACTGTGTGAAACCCCTGGACTATTCCATACACACACTAAAATGGATTTCATGTGGAAATCGGTTAAGTCACAGATAATTTAAATTTGATGTTTTTGAAATTGAAATTTTAATTTCAATTGATTTTGAAATTGGAAATTTGGGTTTAAAGTGAAAAGCTTTTGAAATAGAATTTCAAAGATAAAAGTTATTTTGAATAACTTAATCGAGTTTTGAAAATTTAAATAATTTGATTTAAATTTGAATTCAAGTTTGAAATTGAATCCTATGATTTGAAACTAGGGATTAAAGATGATGTAAATGTGTTTGTATGAATCTAAACCATTTAAAAGTATAATTTTGAGAATTTGGATTTAACCTAAAGACTTTAACTTGTATTAATGAATCAGATTTCCAAAATGAAAAGTGTTTGTTTTAAAGGAATAAAAGCTTTTAGATAAGAAATGAAATTCCAGTTTAATTAAAGGAATGTCAAGATTGAATTGAAAAAATGGTTTTCCAAGTTATGAATGAATTCTTTTTGAAAGCTATGAATTGAATCTGTTATTTTTAACAGATTTAAAATGATGATTTGTTTAAACCATCCGAAATGAAATTGTTTTGAAAGCTATAAGTTGAATCTTTGTTTTAAAGATTTAACGAGTTAATCAAATTGAAATGGAAATTGATTTGGAAAATCTGTGAATGAATCTTTGTGAAACTGGGTGAACTTTATGAATTAAATCTTTTATTTAAAAGATTAAAATGTGGAAATTGTTTAAACCATTGAAGGTTGTTTAAAATGAATCTTTTTGTTTAAAGATTTGAAAATGGTAATTTGTTAAACCATTTGAAGAAAGATTTTGGGTAATAAGTTGTGACTTAATTGAAATCCCAATATCCATATATTTTTAAATATTGCGCTCACTATTCGGGTTAGCCGGGAAAAGACCTTTGTGTCATATAACCCATTCCGAATTAGTGATACGTCGTATATGGATGGCATTTGAAGACCGGTGGTGAAGACCGGATATTTTTGAAAATGAAAGGACAACATGTCGAATATCTCTGCACCGAGTTGCTCCGGTATAGAGATTTATATCACTCTTTTTGTGATGGTAAGTCCGAACGTGATTAGAAAATTATCCGGATTTGCAAGGGCTTCTTTGGAAGTGCCTTCGGTTCTGTTCGAACCCGGAACAGACTTGTATGGTTACAGGTCTGACATTACACTTTGAGATATAAAGCCGATTTCTTTCAAATACATTTCTGTTGGTGGCGGAGAATTTATTCTCTTAGCTTAACACCCTTCTCTGAGACGTACGAGCTCAGAGGTTATGTAGTTGAAGGTTATCAGCGATATATTCCCAATTTGGTAATGTGACATGCTGAGTGTTGCTGTGTGATGATCATTGTTTGATCATTTGTGATATGATCATTTGTTTGATCATTTATCTTTGTGATCATTACTTTGATCATCTGTTTACCCAAAGCATGGCTTGGTGACAAAGCGTAGCTTTGTGGACGAGACTTCGTCGAACCTCACGACCCGGTAATGGTCGAAACAGGAATCGTGGCAACAAGGTTGTTAGGGGATAGCGACCCCTTAGTGTATGTCATTTCCTTCTGGATTATGAGTGGTATCATGGTATGGAGCCCTGATACTTACTTTGTGGTTGCTGCAAATTTATTACTTGTGGTTGTTGGAATCGAGGATCCTCGGAAAAAGGTCGCAAACGACCGGGGAATGACATATTCGTGTCAGTAGTTACCCAGCTAGAGGTAACCCGGCCTTGTGTAGCAGAGATCCGGTTAGGATCCGGAAACGTCGCTCCAGAGGCGTTCTATTTTACTTGGGAAGTTCCTTTGCCCGACCATTTGTTGGAAATCCAAACAAAACAATACGAACCTTGTACGGTTTTAGTTGTAGAACCTGCCATCTAATATGGTCGCTATAGTAGGCATACTATAATGGTACCTATGTTGGCTAAGATTTATATTGTACTTTCGAAATGTTTTCCTCACTATGCACTAATAATAATATCCCAAAGTGATTTGTTTTGCGTAGTAAGCATCTTTGACTATCATAAGGAGAAATCTCCTCCAATTCTGCGTTTGCATTGTGTGTGTGTGGCGGGAGGCCTTATGGTAGTTTCATTTTTCCAAAAGCATTGCGAATTGACTTTATAATTCTTTGCTATTTGTTTTAAAGATAAACTGTTTTTGTTGCTCACACCAGTCCCAGACTGATCCGGAGTTTATTGTTTCTTTCCTAAACACTGGGTGCTCAAAATTTTTCGACACGAGTAGTCTAGAGTTGGGTTTTTTAGATATTCAGATTTAGTAGATTATCTGGAGCTAGTTCAGTCTTTGGATATGGACTGTACTTGCTTATCTTTGTGCATCGTTATTGGGAGTTCGAGCTATTTCTGTATTGGTGCTTTGAAGAGGGTGATTATCCGCTGCTGATGTTATCGTTTTCTTTTCTGCTGCTATTTCTTTTATCATATCTCTGATGTATATTGATATTCATTGTATCACTCTATTGTACCAGATATTGTATCAGATATTGTATATCAATGTATTATTCTTTTTCTTCAGCTGTGTTGTTTACTTAATTGTGTTATAAGCTCCGGCGACTCGGATTTGAACGGTCGAATCTACGGCATTCGAGTACGATGTAAAGTATGGATGTCGATTTTCGAGCGGGCAAAATCCGACTCGTTACATTTGGTATCAGAGCTAAGGTTGAACTTTAGCTCAGGAGTATAACACATTAAGTAGCTCATTAGAGATAGGGTGAAGTATACCCTAGAATGAGTAATTCTCAGATATCCATTCGAACGCCTCAATAAATTCTCTTGCTATCCGCTGATAGTGAGTATGAGTGCAAGAAGAGGACGAGATAGGGGATAGGGGAATACGACTATAAATGGTCAATACCCTGCAACAGTGGAAACAACTTTCTTATCAATCTTCTTTGATTCGATTCCAAATTCTTTTGATTTCTTCGTACCATCTACAAGAAGAAGTTTCAGTGTGATGATGGCTCTACGAATCGTTGTAGAAAATCCTTACTTAGTATCTTCATCGATTTCTTATCAGCTTTTCGATTTAAACTCTAATGAATATGAATTTGAAATTAGAAATTTAAATAAATTGGAAATTTTAAATTGAGTTAAATTGATTAATAGAATATGAGGATAAATTTGAATTGTATCGGTAAAATGATTTCATTTAAAACCGAATTTGGAATTCATATCTTAAGTTGAGGAATTATAGGAGATCGAATCTGTCTATATAGAATCTGTCTATCTCTGTGTTGTTTTCGTGCCTGCGAATTTCGAGGACGAAATTCTTTTAAGGGGGGAAGTTTGTAACGACCTTAGATTTTAATTTAATTTAAATTGATAATTAAATGAATTTTTGAATTAAAATTGTAAAATAAATCGATAAGTGATGCGAGTTTCCCCGAATTAAAATAAATTTTGTATAAATCATTTAAATTTAAAAATATTGTAAATATTGTATATATATATATGTATTTGAGCATATATGAGTAAATTTGAAATAATATATATGTATATATCTTTGATTTGAATTTAAAATGTAAGTAAATGGTTTAAGAAATGAAAATATATAAGATGTTAAAATATAAAGTAAAGATATATATCTTAATCTCATGTTAATAAATCAATACAAAATAATATAAATAGTAATAGACTACAAAATAATAAAAGAAAAATAAAATAAAGTAAAAAATAGAAGTTTACTCATATTATAAAATAAAAACTACTTGTCAATAATAAATATAAGTGTAAAGTATAAAATAAAATATTATATGTATGATTAATTATGGATGTATGCAGGCAAGAGAAAAGAAAATGTATACAAGAAGACAATATAATTCATCAACCTGGCAAAGCAAGATGAAAAGAAATATCTACTAAACAAAATAATACATGTATGTGATATTAACATGTCAGCCCTCTTATGAACATTTATGTACAAAGTAAATAAAGTAAACAAAACAAGAAAATTTACATACAAATGAAAATCTAAGTACATATGTACATGCTTATACAAAGAAAAGAAAGAACTGTACATACATAACAAATAGTAAGATGTAAACAAAAGTAGAGACACATGCATTTAATGCCACATCTCCTCAGCATGTACAATATCATTTCAGCCCAATACAAACATATCATCAGCCGCCAAGATATGAGATCTGCAGCCGTATAAATAAAAAAATGTATATGGTACACGCCTAATTAAAACAAGTATACATCAGCCTCCAATTGAAGAGAAAAAAATCTCTGATCAAAACATTAACAAACAATTTCTAGTACAAAGAAAAGATATCATCACCCAGTATCCCTGTTTCTTATATATCAAGCCTCTCTTCATTTTCAGTTCGTCCATAAAAACTTAAATAATTCATTCAACTAGAAAAAAAAATAATCTCAAAACTTGGAATAAAAATAAGAGTAAATCAAAAGAAGATTGAATCAAACAAATAGCTCAAGTTCAAACTGGAAAATAGAAACAAAGGATCAGATACCATCTTCACTTGATTCAATACCTGAGAAATAAACATCAACAACTCAGTTTAAAAGTAAATCCAACAAGCAAAAAAAAATTTCAAGGATCAGCATCAAGTTAAAACAAGGCAGATCAAAACACTTCCAGATTTCATTCCTATTCTCTGTTCCTCCCTTTGAAGGTGAGCAAACCTTATTTTTAAAACCTGATTTGCTTGATTTCTGTATGCCTGTGATGATGAATTGAATTATGTTTGGCATGAATGTTTGTTTTTACGAAAATAGATGAACATCTCTGTGTAGGTAAACATGCCTATATGTGTAAATATGTTGGCCTCTGTTAGTTATAGGATTCAGAATTTTGTTTAAAAATAACAAGATAAAAATATAAAAATCCAACATCTCTTCGAATAATGACATTTAGATTATGATGTCTGAATAAAAATTGTTTATAACACTCTAATGTACTTTTTAAAAATAAATTCCAGATGTAGATATTTGTGGGATGTTTATAAAATTGAATATGACAGTGAAAATCTAACTCAAGAAAAAATCGATGATTACGGTTTCTTGTTTGGATTTTATGAAGTGATTTGTAATGGAAAACTATGATTTTTGAATCAAGTTTCAAGATTTTTAGGTTGGGAATTGTGGAGTTAACTCGAATTGAACAGAAAACACAAAAATGGCAATTTCCGGTGAACGACGTTGATCTAGGGATCAGGCTTGATAATGATGATAGCTGGGAGAATGACAATTATAGGAAAAATACTCAGAGTATATATAAGTCAAAGTGGTGGTCGGAATAAGATGATCTAGGGTTCGAAAGGGGTTTTGGTCGAGGTTGTTTTTGATGGCGTAGCATCGCCAATGGTGGATCGGAGTGGACCGGTACTGGGGGAATTGAAGCTCGAGACTGTGGCGAGGTTTGCGTCGGAGTCGCGTGGGTTCTAGCGACCTGTGGCGGCGAGTCGAGGGGAATTTTTTGATCATACTTCGTTCCAGTTTGGGTCACGTAGCCAAATCGTGAGATCGTCGTCGATTCGTGTTGCTGGATGGTCGTCGACTTGTCGATGGTCGTAGCTTCGACCAAAGGTGATCGAACTAGTTGTGCACGTACACGTGCATATTTCTTTGGTCTGGGTTGTTGGTGGAATGGGGAAGAAGAAGTTTCCCCGGGTATTTCTCGAAGTTGCAGGGTGTTTGTCTCGAAGCAGGGTGATAGGCGAAAAAACCCGAAGTTTTACTCGGGGAATTTAGTTGTTGGCTCGGGTTCAAGTTGATTGCTGCAAAAGTTTAAAATGTGAAACAAGTTTTCAAAGTTTAAATCGGTTTTAAACAAATTTTGTTAAATTAATCATTTTATACAATATGTATTCATGTGTGGGTTAATTAAAAATTTAAGTTGATTTATGGTTTTATAAAAGCAAGTTTTAAATTTAATCTAGTTTAAAGCGGTTATATGATAAATGTTTAAATTATTTCATTAAAGGAAGTTATAATTTGTTTAACTTAAATTTGTAAGTTAAATGCTTAAGTTATTTTGAAGAAAATTTACTTAATGAAGTAATTAAAGAGAAATTAATTAATTAATGAATTAAGGATAATTAATTAATTTCTATGATTTATTAAAGGTTGATTAATTAATTAAGATCAATTAATATAAGTAATTAAAGGTAATTAATTACGTGAAGATAATTACTTAATTAAAAGTAATTAAATGAAAAAAAAAATTGATTAATAAATGATTAAAGAATAATTAATCAAAATGATTGTAATTTATCGATGTTGATTAACCAAGATTTGTAGTTCATTCATAAGTAATTAATCTGGTATAAATTAATTATAATCAGATATTAATTGATTCTACTTATGGATGTTTGGATTTCGTTGAATGATTGAATTGTTGATATTCCTGATATGTGATGCTTTGTGATATACCCTGATTTATGATGTGATCTGTAATTGATTATCTGCGATATATATCTGAAATCTGTGAATGAACGATAAGCGTTATAATCATACCACTTATCAACTATATTTCGATATTTGATCTGTGATGATTGATTTGTGCACTACTGTGTGAAACCCCTGGACTACACCATACACACACTAATATGGATTTCACGTGGAAATCGGTTAAGTCACAGATAATTTTAATTTGATGTTTTTGAAATTGAAATTTTAATTTCAATTGATTTTGAAATTGGAAATTTGGGTTTAAAGTGAAAAGCTTTTGAAATAGAATTTCAAAGATAAAAGTTATTTTGAATAACTTAATCGAGTTTTGAAAATTTAAATAATTTGATTTAAATTTGAATTCAAGTTTGAAATTGAATCCTATGATTTGAAACTTGGGATTAAAGATGATGTAAATGTGTTTGTATGAATCTAAACCATCTAAAAGTATAATTTTGAAAATTTGGATTTAACCCAAAGACTTTAACTTGTATTAATGAATCAGATTTCCAAAATGAAAACTGTTTGTATTAATGAATCAGATTTTCAGTTCATCCATAAAAACTTAAACAATTCATTCAACTAGGAAAAAAAATCTTCTCAAAACCTGGAATAAAAATCAGAGTAAATCAAAAGAAGATTGAATCAAACAAATAGCTCAAGTTCAAACTGGAAAATAGAAACAAAGGATCAGATACCATCTTCACTGTTTGCACAAAAAATGGACAAACACCTCAAAGTTGTATGATTTAGCAGATCTGATGTTATTCTTAGTGATTTGAGCGATTTATGCAAATATATAAAAAACAGGGGCTAAACTGTAAAAAGACACACAGATTTATAGTGGTTCAGCCAGAATGTGCCTACGTCCACTTTATATGTTATTTCTCTTCTCTTATTCTGATTACAGGTACAAAACTTTGATATCAGTAATAGAAAGTTGTTTGAAAGTTCCTTCCGTGCTTGAGCTCTCAAAAACTTGTCCCCATTGCTGTACCCCTGCCCCTTTATTTATAGAGTGAGGCTAGGGGTAGGGGTCCAGGATATGTAGAGTCGCTGATGGGCCTGGGCTGGTGCGATCTGGCCTGGTATATCTTGGTTCGGCATTGCTTGGTTCGGAGGTGGTTGGAGTGTAGAGTGGACCGGTAGCTGTTTGGAAGTAGGTTGGACCGGTTGTTGTTGGTTCGGTGGGATGGAAGGAGACTGGTTCGGTGTTGGCTGGTTCGGTGGGAGGGAAGGAGACTGGTTCGGTGTTGGCTTAAGACTGCCGAACGAATCACTGCCGAATGGATTACTGCCGAACGAATCACTGCCGAATGGGCCTTTGAGGACGAGAATACCGGATGGGTTTAGGCGAGCCTGGATGGATGAGTCACGCTCCTTGGTCGCAAGGTCTTCTGGGTGAGAATGCGCCCAACATTTGCCCCCCAAAGTGGGGCATATGCCGGAATGTGCCGCGCTTTGTTTAGAAGATGACGACGCAGTCTTGGATGCGTTCGCCGAATCAGACGGTCCGGTCGCCTACAGTTGCCTATAAGTAAGGGCTCAGGGTCTCTATTACCTTCTACCGAACGAATAGCCAAGCCAAGATAATCACATAGCCGAATCAAACTTTGATCCTTTGCCGAATCATCCCAGCTTGCCGAACCATTTCAGTTGCCGAATCAGGTACCCAATTCCCTTAGCCGAATGATATTTTTAGGTTGAATGCCGAATGAACTTTTAAGTGGAGTGCCGAACGAACTTTCACGTTGAATGCCGAATGAACTTTCACGTTGAATGCCGAATGAACTTTTAAGTGGAGTGCCGAACGAACTTTCACGTTGAATGCCGAATGAACTGTTGTGTCGAGTGCCGAATGAACCTACGAGCTGAATGCCGAATGAACTGTTGTGTCGAGGGAACACGTGCTTCATACTTCGAATTTCTAAGCGAAGTTCCAGATTACGCTGCTTGTATATTCTAACGATATACTTTTCCCATTTTTGCAGATAAATGTCTCGAAAAGTTGAAACTCGATCAGATACGAGGAGATCCGGGGGTGAAGGAGAGTCCTCGGCCGTGCCCCCAGCTCAATCAGGATCGGAGCGTCATGGGCCTGCCCCGAGGTCATTAGTGGATGGATATGGTCCCCAAGAGCTGCTGGACTCCCCGCCTGACTGCTTTCCTAGCTCTCTCAAAGAGGAGCAACTCGACGTTATATCTCGTTCCTTTGGGATCGATAGAGCCCTCATGCTGCTGCCGGGCCCAGGAGTCATGCCATACAGTCCTCCCGAAGGATACTTTGCTTATAGTAGGTACCATTGCATGTGTGGTGCTATCCCGCCACTCAATGCTTGGGTAGTTAGCTTCCTCACGTACCTGAAGGTGGCCCCATTCCAGCTTCATCCCAACTCTTATGCCATATTGGTGAGCCTCTTTGTTATTTTTCGGAGGAAGTATGGTCGCGCCCCCTCCAACCGGGAGATCCGGTACTTGTATAATTTAAGGGGCTATAAGAAGGGGTCCCCATATGTTAGCTTGGAGTCTGCTGTGACCTTCAAGCCGGTCTTGGACCTGTACTCTAAATTCAGCATGTTCAAGAAAGAGTGGTTCTTTGTTAGGGACGATTCCGTCTCCATCCGGCGCTTTACCTCTGGATGTGAGTTGATGCTTTTACTTATAATTCTTATTCCGATTGCGACGCTTCTTCTCATACTTTCTCATTTTTGCTAGCGACAGGTGGCTTTCCGGTTGTGGAGACTGACCGCCTGGTTCAGACGGCGGCGGAGATAGAAGCCATTCTTGGGAAATACAGATCATTTGCCTACTTGATTAGAAATGCGATTCTTCTGGAATATAACTTGATCCTTCCGCAGCAGTCTGTATTTAAGTTGAGGGAAACGGCGGAAGAGAGGGCGGCTGCTCAGGCTAAGGGAGGCGTTGCGGCAGAGGGCGGAAAGAGAAAACCATTCACGAAACCTCCAGCCGTCGGAGGTAAGAAGCTTAAGAGGTCGGACGGTCCTTCTCCCAGCAATTGTCCACTTACTCAGGGGAAGATAGATGCGGAGGAAGAAAGAGGTGAGGCGGAGGAAGAAAGAGGTGAGGCGGAGGGCGGAAGAGACGTTGAGCGTCTTGGTGATGATGGTGGCGATGGACGGAGTGGTGATGGTTCCAGGGCTCTATCTTCTGGGCAAGTAGGCGAAATGCAAGAGTGGACGGATGATGCTCTCCGCCAAGCTTTTGAGGGGTTGGATGATGATCCGGCTTTGGTAGTGAAGACCGGGAAGGCGGACAAAGCCGGGACCGGTGCAAGTGAGTCTTCTCCGGCTATCCCGGCCAAGATGGCTCTGACAACTCAAGGTGAACTCTTGACCCCTGCATGCTTCACTAATGATAGGGACTTAGGAATATTTTATGACCCGCTCCCGTCCTGGAATGAGATCCAGGACTTATTGCAGTATCCCACTCCTCCCCAGGGTTTGTATAACCACAACTGTGTTTCTTTTCCTTTTCTAACTTGTAATCTACCGTGTTTCTTAATCATATAGTAATGTAAGATCGTGACACTTGTTCTTTATATCAGGAGCAGGCAAGACGCCCAAAGCTTCAGACCTTCGACACAGGCTCGAGCAATATAAACTTTCCAAAATTTCTGCTAAGCCGAAGCCCTCAACCCAACGCTCCGGGGATGTAGTCGGATACCGTCCTCTTCTTGGGGTCATCGAAGAGGGCATTCAGCAGAGGAAGAGGAGCCATCCTTTATCCGAAACTTCGCTCGGTCCTCAGCCTCCGGCTCAGCCTATTCATGATATTACTGAGGTGGGTAGCGAGTTTGTACCTTCTCCACACCCGTCCGGAAACCCTTCTGTTATTCATATCGACCGTCCCGACTTGGCCCGTAATCCATTCGCGGGTCATCCTGATCTGGATCCAGGTTCTCATGATATTACTTTTGATGAAGTCACTGGTGAACACCTTCTCCCCCGTAACCCCATGGTACGAGTACTTGATGAAGCCAAATCCTTAGATCTCGATCTACTCACCACTCGTATAGTCACTATGGGAGACGAGGCCAAAGCTAATATTGATCGGGTGGCAGAGGAGACCAAGAAGTTGATGGGGCATCATGCTCGGCTGGTTAAGGCCAGAGAGGAGATTGGGAGCGCCAATATCCGACTTCGATTGGTGGTTTCGGATCAGGCCAAGCAGCTTGCGGATCAGGCTATCCAGATTTCTCAGCATGAGGCTGCTACTGGGCGATTAAGGAAAACCATGGAGGAGGTCAGTCGGGCCGAATTGCGGAAAATGGAAGCTGCGTGCAAAGAGCAGATTGACATGGCCATTGCTACGGTGGATGAGGTTCGGAGAGCGGATCTCGAGCAGGTGGAGGAATTGTCCGAGAAACTTGAGGCTGCAGAGCTTGCCCAAGCTAAGTTGAGGGAAGAGATGGAGGTGATGCGGAGGTCCCTTCAGGCTGATTGCTCGAGATACAGACTGGAGAGAGATGCTGCCGCCGAAAGGTTGTCGGCCTCCGATGCCCGGATGAGGGAGTTTGAGGAGAACGAGGGAATGATGGATGACATGCTCCAGGACATGTATTTCCGGACTTGGAAGCAGGGCAATCTCTCTTGGATGGATGATTATCCCAGGGTCATGGCCAAGACCTATCTTCGGGCTTTGGAGGAGGCTAAGGCTGATGCAGATAAAGAAGGTGGAACGGTCTTCAGTATGGATGTGGTCACTGCCCAGTTCACTAAGGAGGAGAAAGTGGCGGTAAAGGAGGGTATGCGGCTGCTTGCTGCTGAAGAGGCGGGTGTGCAGGTAGAGGATGACGACCAGGATGGTCAAGAAGCAGGTGCTGGTAAGTTTTCCTTTCTAGTCTTTCCGTTAACTTGGTTACTCATCACTAATGAATCCTTTTTATGACCGGACAGGCGGGCAAAAGAGCAGAGACAAGACTTCGACGCAACCAGCTCCCTGATTTGACCTGGAAAATTCTTTTTGTAGGCTTGACAATGTTGAATCTGTTAGTCTTAAGACAGTAGAGGAACTTCTAAGTTGTAATTCTTGCTACTTGTAATAATATTATTCTTGACGTGTAATTTTTTAGCTTAAGCTGATTCTGTCGTTTCTTGAATATTTGTTGCTATTTCGACATATCGTATGAGAAATGTAGCTATGTATATTCTTGTAATTAAATTGTGTTTGATGTCAGATTCTGGTTTTAAATCATAATCTCATGACTTGCAATGTTAGCGTGTGGTGTGAAAAATTTAAATTATAGTCGTGCATTTGTACATAAAGGAAGAAAATACCGCCTTTCATGTTCTGTTTGTAAATGGTAGTTTCGAATATCTTGTATGACCAAGCATGGAAAGCAGTTGACTGCCCTGCCATCTGTTTGCGAATTTCTGCATCCATTGGCGGGTATCTCTTACCCTGCATCCTGTACTTTATGGTTTGTTATAGAGGATAGGAGGAAAGTTTTTTAAGTAAAATTGAAATATGTGAAACAGTAAAACTTCCAGTCACGGAAGGCCTTCGATGTGCTTAAGTTCGTGGCAAACGGGTTTTGTAGTCACTTTCCCTAGCTGTGGGTCTTGGAGACATTTGTCACCCATCTTACGCCTCTGCGGGGAGTTAATTCTTTTTTACCACAGCCGCACTTAAGACACACCGGAGCCGAGATCGCGCACAGTAACTACCCGGGCCATTATGGCCCGTACTCATGGGTATTATTCGACTTACTGTGGCCGGCTAGCGTGGGTGCCGATCGTCAACTGTGAACTGCCCCTGGCTGGCCACACCTTATGTTGGGGCTTATAATCGGTTCACAGTTGCCGGCGAGCCTAATGCCGTAATGAGCTGCCTCGGCTATAGTCGGCCTTCTCGGTGGCTTATAATCGGCTCATTACAGTTGGCTTTAAGGGCCGTCGCGAGCAATGAGTTAACCCGCAGCAGAGGGATGCTGGAGCAAAAGTGTCTCATTGACGAGGGCATAGATTCGCATAGTACCTGTTGTGTCTTGTCCACGCGAAGTTGCATTATGGAGTGCTTTGAATAGAAATGCTATATGCTCAGGATTTTGTTCAACAGAAAAGGATAAAGTTAACAAGCAGCCAAGATACAAAGGAACAAGTTAAAAAGGAGACAAGGCTTTTTTAAAGTGGTTCGGCACGAAAAAGTGCCTACGTCCACTGATTCTCTTTGTTAATTCACTTCATATGGGCAATACAAGTTAAGAAAAGTATCGACGGAGGTGTTGGATGTTCCATGCCCTCTGGAACACCTCTCCGTCCACTGTTGACAAAATATAGGCTCCGTTGTGGAGATCTTTATGAATTACATATGGTCCATCCCAGATTGGGTCTAGTGCTCCGGGGCGAGGGAAGATTCGCTTGAGGACAAGATCCCCTTCTCGTAAGGTACGATGCTTAACTTTGGAGTTGTATTGTGCTGCCACCTTTTGCTTGTGGGCTGCTGTTTTTAGGACTGCATCATTCCTTCTCTCCTCGACTAGATCCAAAGACATGTTGAGGAGCTCTTCGTTCTCTTCTGGGTTATAGTGGATCCTACGGTGGGAAGGCACAATGGTTTCAACTGGGAGCATAGCCTCCGATCCGTATGCCAAAGAGAAAGGAGTGTGCCCTGTCGACGTTCTGAAAGATGTGCGATAGGCCCATAGTGCCGTAGGGAGTTCATCCACCCACGCGCCCTTTGATTTTTCGAGCTTCTTTTTGATCAGAGTTTTCAGAATTTTGTTGACTGCTTCGACTTGTTCGTTTGCTTGGGGATATGCTACGGATGAGAAGCTTTTGTGAATTCCGTGTTCTTGGCACCAGTTGGCGAATTCCTCGCTGTCAAACTGAAGTCCATTGTCTGATATGATTTTTAGGGGGACTCCGTACCTGCACAGAACATTTTTGATTAAGAAGTTGATAACCTTTGCTGAAGATATTTTATTTAGCGGTTCTGCTTCCACCCATTTGGTGAAATAGTCGACTGCTACTATAGCATATTTGGCGCCGCCTCGACCCATTGGCAGTTCACCGATTAAGTCAATTCCCCACACTGCAAAGGGCCAAGGGCTGGTCATCTGAGTAATATCGGTTGTTGGTAGCCGAGGGATCTTAGCAAATTTCTGGCATCTGTCACACTTCTTGACGAAATCTAAGGCGTCCTTGCTCAAGGTGGGCCAGAAATATCCGTATCGGAGTATTTTTTTTGCTAACGTTTGCCCTCCGGTGTGATCTCCGCAGCTTCCTTGATGAATGTTGGATAAGATTTCCTTGGCTTCCCTTCCGACGACACACCTTAACAATGGGTTAGAGAACCCGCGTCGATAGAGGATGTCTCCTTGTATCGTGTAGCGGGACGCTTTCCTCAAGATTTTCTTGACTTCGTTACGCCTGTCGGGTAGTGTGCCATTTTTTAGGTAGTCTCGGATGGGAGTCATCCAAGTTGCTTCTTCGGTTGCAGCTATCAGATTCACTTGCTCAAAACTTGGGATCGTTTGCTTTGAGACAGTTACTGCCCCGAAGATGGCGACGTCCCTCATACTCGCTTGCTTTGCCAATTCGTCGGCCTCTTGGTTCTCTTCCCGAGGGATGTGTTTGACTAAGTAGTGGTCCAATCGGCTGAGAAGTAACTTGGCCTTCTTTAGATATGCGATGAGTCGCTCTTCTCGAGCTTGGAATTCCCCTAGTATTTGATTAACAATAAGCTGAGAATCGCTGTGAAGACACAAAGAATTGGCTCCGATCTCGATAGCAATTTCCAATCCGGCTATTACTGCTTCATATTCCGCATCGTTGTTGGTGGCAGCGAACTCCAACCTTATAGCATAGTGCAGTTTATTTCCCCTGGGAGTGGTTATTACCACACCTGCCCCCGAGCCTTGTTCGTTAGATGCACCGTCCACAAAGAGATTCCACTTGATATCTTCTGTTATTTCCAGTTGCTCCTTATCCTCGTTGGTGAATTCTGCAATGAAATCAGCCATGGCTTGTCCCTTGATGGCGGTGCGAGGGTGATAGGTGATATCATATTGACTCAGCTCAATACACCATTTAAGTAGTCGCCCGGAAGTGTCAGGACGATGGAGTACCTGCCTCAGTGGTTGATCGGTCAGAACTTTGATGGAATGGGATTGGAAGTAGTGACGTAGCTTTCGTGAAGTGATTAGTAAACAGTACGCTAACTTTTCAAGCTTAGGATATCTGACTTCTGCCCCAGTAAACCTTTTACTGACGAAGTAAACTGGTCGTTGCGTGCGGTTATCTTCCCTTACCAAGGCAGCGCTTAGAGCGTGAGATGACACAGCAAGGTATAGGTATAATTCCTCGCCTTCGCTTGGGGTCGAGAGTACCGGTGGTTTCTGGAGGTGTTCGATTAGGTTAAGGAAAGCGGTCAAGCATTCGTCCGTCCATTCGAACTTTCCTTTATCCTTCTTTAGAGCTTCGAAAAAGGGGACGCACTTGTCTGTTGCTTTGGAGATGAATCGGCTTAGGGCAGCCACTTTTCCATTTAGGCTTTGCATTTCCTTTCGGGTGGAAGGTATCTTGATGTCCCTTAATGCTCGGACTTGTTCAGGGTTTGCTTCTATCCCCCGGGCATGGACGATGAATCCTAAGAATTTTCCTGACGACACTCCGAAGGAGCACTTTGGTGGATTCAACTTCATTCCATACTGCCGAAGTACCTGGAACATTTCGCCTAGGTGGCTCACGTGATCTTTGGCTTTCCGTGATTTTACCAGCATGTCGTCTACATATACTTCCATTGTTCGTCCTATTAGTCCTGCGAACATCTTGTTGACGAGGCGCTGGTAGGTGGCCCCTGCATTTTTAAGTCCGAAGGGCATTACTTTGTAGCAGTACAATCCCCGGTCGGTGATGAAACTAGTGTGGTCTTGGTCGGGAGCATGCATAGGAATTTGATTATATCCTGAGTATGCATCCATAAAAGACAGGAGCTCGTGCCCGGCTGTGCTGTCTACAAGTTGATCGATTCTGGGAAGCGGGAAGCAATCCTTTGGGCAGGCGTCGTTTAGGTTGGAGAAGTCAATGCATGTCCGCCACTTCCCATTAGCCTTTTTTACTAGTACCGGGTTGGCGATCCATTCTGGGTAAATAGCTTCTCGTATGAAGTCATTGGCGAGTAGATTCTTTACTTCTTCATCGAGGGCTGCTGATCGCTCTGCCCCCATACTTCTCTTTTTTTGTTTTACGGGCGCCTTGGTAGGATCAATTTTTAATACGTGGCATGCTATGTTGGGGGAGATTCCGGTCATGTCAGCGTGTGACCAAGCGAACACATCCAAGTTGTGGCGGAGAAAATCAATGAGTTGTTCCTTCAATTCAGTTTTCAGCTGCGACCCAATTTTCAGTAGCCTACTTGAGTCGTGCTTGTCTACAGATATAAACTCCATAGCCTCTGCAGGCTCGGCGGTGGCCTCCTCCTCTTTGTCCCTAGGGTCTAATTCATTGAAAGGGTCGCTGGTGTATCGAAGAGGAGGGGCTTTCTTTAGTTGCTATGCTTCAAGGCTTTTTGTGCAGAGGGCAATCTCTACACCTTTCCCTTTATCTCTCCTGTGGTTGTTGCGAAGTTCAGTTACATAGCAGTCTCGTGCAATATCTTGGTCTCCTTCCACTTCCCCTACCCCATTGTCTGTTGGAAATTTCATTTTCAGGCACCACGGGGCTAGGACAATCTGGAAGTCAGATAGGGCTGGTCTTCCTAGGAAGGCGTTGTAGGCCGAATGGTTTTCTATCAGCACAAACGTCTGTTTCCTTACAACGGAGCGGGGATGGCTTCCAATTTCAACGAAGAGGTCCAGCTGCCCGATGGGCATTTTCGCATCTCCAGTGAAACCGTGTAGCGGTTTATCGCATGGAGATACATCCTTCATTGATAGCCTCATTTTGTCGAATGCATGTTTGAACAGGATATTTACAGAGCTTCCAGTGTCTATCAGTATTCGGTAAACTTCGGCGGGACCGAGTCGGGCAGAGATAACCATGGGATCCATGTGCGGGTACTGTCTTCCTTCTAGGTCGCGTTTACTGAAAGTGATGTCATTACTCTCTTTCCGCTTTGGGTGGCGCTCTTCTATAACCGTATTGACACAGTCTCTATTGTCTCTGAGCGACTTCCCATATCTTTCCATCTCTTTCCAACTTCTGTCTGCGATATGCGGACCTCCTGAGATGGTGTGGACCACTATCTTCTCTTGACTAGAGCTGCTAGCGTTGCGGTCGCCTCTGCCGGTCCCTGGCGAGGGTAGCCTTGGGTTTTCATTGGCAGGAGCTGGAGTCCTGTCTTGACTCTTTACATAGCGCTCCAGTTTCTTTCTTCTGATGTGTTCCTCAATCAGATCTCGGAGATGATGGCATTCGTTGGTATCATGTCCGTGGGATTCGTGGAAGCGGCAGAATTTTCCGGATTTCTGTGCGCTATCTGATTCCTTCTTGTATGGTGGGCGTTTGTATCTAACTTCGCCTTGGGTGGCAAGGAAGATATTTTCGATGGTCTCGTTCAGAGGGGTGTAAGAGTCGAATCTTGGTCCTGGCCGATATAGGCGTTTTTCTACTTTCTTGCCCCCAGCATTGTCTCTGGAATCATTTCTTCGAACGTCCCTTGCCACAGCAGGGGCGTTGCCATGGGTCGTCTTACTTTGCTGTCCTGACTGCCCCTCAATGGCAGCATCCTCAAGCCTCATATATTTCCCGGCTTCATGGAAGAAATCGGGTAAAGTAGCTGGTTTTTCTTTTGTCAATCTCCTAGCAAATTTAGTGTCCGGATGCACCCCACTGCAGAGGGCCATTAGGATAAGCTTCTCATCGGCATCTTGAACTGCGGCTGCTGCGGCGTTGAATCTGGTTAGGTATTGCTGCAGCTTTTCTCCAGGTTTCTGTTTGACGCTGGATAAGGAATAAGCGTCCTTAGGTTGCTCCACATGAATGCGGAACTGACTGATGAATTTTTCTTTCAACATTTCCCATGAGCTGATGGATCCTTGGGGTAGATGACAGAACCAGGAGGTAGCAAGATCTGCTAAGAAGAGCGGGAAGCATTTGCACAGCACTCCCTCGGTTGCTCCACTCATGAGCATATGCTGCGTGTACCTCTGTAAGTGTACAACGGGATCGGAGGTTCCTTTGTAGGGTTCCATTGTTGGCATCTTCCATTCTCGGGGGGTGATAGCAATTTCGATATTGCGGGCGAAAGGGCTGGTTACCCTAGCGCCTATCCCTCGATCTCTTTGCTCCCGTTGGACACACTCTCTGAATAAGCGTGCCATCCTTTCATCAGAATTTGGAGCGGACAGAAATGAGTTTGGTTCCGTTCTGTGGGGTTGATTCCGACCAGACAACCTGTAGGGATGGTATCGTCTATCATTCCTCATATTTTCCAGTGGCTGCCTTTGATCTTCTGGGAGCATGCTTGGGTCAGCTACAGTTGGCCCTTGCCTTGATCTTCCCCTGTTGGGTTCTGATCTAAGCACTTCCTCGGGTCCAACTTCGGGCTGAACTCTAGCTCGGCCCCGTTCACTGGTGTTTCTGTGGTTAGGCAGCATGACAGGCTCAGCTGCAGTTGACCTCCGCCCGGTACCTTCCCCGTTGGGTTCGGCACCAAACGTTTCCTCAGGCCTAACTTCGGGCTGAGCTCGGTCTCGGCTCCTACCACGGCTACTTCTGCCGTTAGCTCCTTCGAAGAAGGAAGATCTTTGCTGTCTCTGAGATCCTCCAGACTGGGACTCGCCCCATGATTCAGTGTTGCGGTTGGATTCTTCAGCGTCCCTCAAGCGTGACATGAGATGGTCCACCAAGGCTTCCTGCTGGGACGTGAAGCGGTTAGTTACTTCAACAACAACTCTGTCCAAATCTGCCCTAGTAATTGCTGCAGGCTGTTCTGTGGCAGGAGTGGCTGGGTTAGCCTGTCCTTCATTTGTTGCCGTTGCTGGAGGAGGACGATTTACTTGATTCGCGGCAGCTGGATCAGGAAGGCTGCTGGATGCGATGTTTTTTCCTTTGTTAACATCTTTTCTCTGTTTGGGAGGCATGTTTTCCAAGTGGCGGACGATGCTGTTAGGAAAACTTGATAAGCGGATGAAGCTGAAGCTTCGAGCTTCTAGCTCTCAGTGAAAGCACCAAAAATGTTTGCACAAAAAATGGACAAACACCTCAAAGTTGTATGATTTAGCAGATCTGATGTTATTCTTAGTGATTTGAGCGATTTATGCAAATATATAAAAAACAGGGGCTAAACTGTAAAAAGACACGCAGATTTATAGTGGTTCAGCCAGAATGTGCCTACGTCCACTTTATATGTTATTTCTCTTCTCTTATTCTGATTACAGGTACAAAACTTTGATATCAGTAATAGAAAGTTGTTTGAAAGTTCCTTCCGTGCTTGAGCTCTCAAAAACTTGTCCCCATTGCTGTACCTCTGCCCCTCTATTTATAGAGTGAGGCTAGGGGTAGGGGTCCAGGATATGTAGAGTCGCTGATGGGCCTGGGCTGGTGCGATCTGGCCTGGTATATCTTGGTTCGGCATTGCTTGGTTCGGAGGTGGTTGGAGTGTAGAGTGGACCGGTAGCTGTTTGGAAGTAGGTTGGACCGGTTGTTGTTGGTTCGGTGGGATGGAAGGAGACTGGTTCGGTGTTGGCTGGTTCGGTGGGAGGGAAGGAGACTGGTTCGGTGTTGGCTTAAGACTGCCGAACGAATCACTGCCGAATGGATTACTGCCGAACGAATCACTGCCGAATGGGCCTTTGAGGACGAGAATACCGGATGGGCTTAGGCGAGCCTGGATGGATGAGTCACGCTCCTTGGTCGCAAGGTCTTCTGGGTGAGAATGCGCCCAACATTCACTTGATTCAATACCTGAGAAATAAACATCAACAACTCAGTTTAAAAGTAAATCCAACAAGCAAAAAAAAATTTCAAGGATCAGCATCAAGTTAAAACAAGGCAGATCAAAACACTTCCAGATTTCATTCCTATTCTCTGTTCCTCCCTTTGAAGGTGAGCAAACCTTATTTTTAAAACCTGATTTGCTTGATTTCTGTATGCTTGTGATGATGAATTGAATTATGTTTGGCATGAATGTTTGTTTTTACGAAAATAGATGAACATCTCTGTGTATGTAAACATGCCTATATGTGTAAATATGTTGGCCTCTGTTAGTTATAGGATTCAGAATTTTGTTTAAAAATAACAAGATAAAAATATAAAAATCCAACATCTCTTCGAATAATGACATTTGGATTATGATGTCTGAATAAAAATTGTTTATAACACTCTAATGTACTTTTTAAAAATAAATTCCAGATGTAGATATTTGTGGGATGTTTATAAAATTGAATATGACAGTGAAAATCTAACTCAAGAAAAAAATCGATGATTACGGTTTCTTGTTTGGATTTTATAAAGTGATTTGTAATGGAAAACTATGATTTTAGAATCAAGTTTCAAGATTTTTAGGTTGGGAATTGTGGAGTTAACTCGAATTGAACAGAAAACACAAAAATGGCAATTTCCGGTGAACGACGTTGATCTAGGGATCGGGCTTGATAATGATGATAGCTGGGAGAATGACAATTATAGGAAAAATACTCAGAGTATATATAAGTCAAAGTGGTGGTCGGAATAAGATGATCTAGGGTTCGAAAGGGGTTTTGGTCGAGGTTGTTTTTGATGGCGTAGCATCGCCAATGGTGGACCGGAGTGGACCGGTACTGGGGGAATTGAAGCTCGAGACTGTGGCGAGGTTTGGGTCGGAGTCGCATGGGTTCTAGCGACCTTTGGCGGCGAGTCGAGGGGAATTTTTTGATCATACTTCGTTCCAGTTTGGGTCACGTAGCCAAATCGTGAGATCGTCGTCGATTCGTGTTGCTGGATGGTCTGGAAGATCGAGTGGATGGTCGTCGACTTGTCGATGGTCGTAGCTTCGACCAAAGGTGATCGAACTAGTTGTGCACGTACACATGCATATTTCTTTGGTCTGGTTTGTTGGTGGAATGGGGAAGAAGAAGTTTCCCCGGGTATGTCTCAAAGTTGTAGGGTGTTTCTCTCGAAGCAGGGTGATAGGCGAAAAAACCCAAAGTTTTACTCGGGGAATTTAGTTGTTGGCTCGGGTTCAAGTTGATTGCTGCAAAAGTTTAAAATGTGAAACAAGTTTTCAAAGTTTAAATCGGTTTTAAACAAATTTTGTTAAATTAATCATTTTATACAATATGTATTCATGTGTGGGTTAGTTAAAAATTTAAGTTGATATGGTTTTATAAAAGCAAGTTTTAAATTTAAATTTAATCTAGTTTAAAACGGTTATATGATAAATGTTTAAATTATTTCATTAAAGGAAGTTATAATTTGTTTAACTTAAATTTGTAAGTTAAATGCTTAAGTTATTTTGAAGAAAATTTACTTAATGAAGTAATTAAAGAGAAATTAATTAATTAATGAATTCAGGATAATTAATTAAGAATTAATTAATTTATGTGATTTATTAAAGGTTGATTAATTAATTAAGATTAATTAATATAAGTAATTAAAGGTAATTAATTATGTGAAGATAATTACTTAATTAAAAGTAATTAAATGATAAAAAATTTGATTAATAAATGATTAAAGAATAATTAATCAAAATGATTGTAATTTATCGATGTTGATTAACCAAGATTTATAGTTCATTCATAAGTAATTAATCTGGTATAAATTAATTATAATCAGATATTAATTGATTCTACTTATGGATGTTTGGATTTCGTTGAATGATTGAATTGTTGATATCCCTGATATGTGATGCTTTGTGATATACCCTGATTTATGATGTGATCTGTAATTGATTATCTGCGATATATATATCTGAAATCTGTGAATGAACGATAAACGTTATAGTCGTACCGCTTATCAACTATATTTCTGTATTTGATCTGTGATGATTGATTTGTGCACTACTGTGTGAAACCCCTGGACTACACCATACACACACCAATATGGATTTCACATGGAAATCGGTTAAGTCACAGATAATTTAAATTTGATGTTTTTGAAATTGAAATTTTAATTTCAGTTGATTTTGAAATTGGAAATTTGGGTTTAAAGTGAAAAGCTTTTGAAATAGAATTTCAAAGATAAAAGTTATTTTGAATAACTTAATCGAGTTTTGAAAATTTAAATAATTTGATTTAAATTTGAATTCAAGTTTGAAATTGAATCCTATGATTTGAAACTAGGGATTAAAGATGATGTAAATGTGTTTGTATGAATCTAAACCATTTAAAAGTATAATTTTGAGAATTTGGATTTAACCCAAAGACTTTAACTTGTATTAATGAATCAGATTTCCAAAATGAAAACTGTTTGTTTTAAAGGAATAAAAGCTTTCAGATAAGAAATGAAATTCCAGTTTAATTAAAGGAATGTCAAGATTGAATTGAAAAAATGGTTTTCCAAGTTATGAATGAATTCTTTTTGAAAGCTATGAATTGAATCTGTTATTTTTAACAAATTTAAAATGATGATTTGTTTAAACCATCCGAAATGAAATTGTTTTGAAAGCTATAAGTTGAATCTTTGTTTTAAAGATTTAACGAGTTAATCAAATTGAAATGGAAATTGATTTGGAAAATCTGTGAATGAATCTTTGTGAAACTGGGTGAACTTTATGAATTAAATCTTTTATTTAAAAGATTAAAATGTGGAAATTGTTTAAACCATTGAAGGTTGTTTAAAATGAATCTTTTTGTTTAAAGATTTGAAAATGGTAATTTGTTAAACCATTTGAAGAAAGATTTTGGGTAATAAGTTGTGGCTTAATTGAAATCCCAATATCCATATATTTTTAAATATTGCGCTCACTATTCGGGTTAGCCGGGAAAAGACCTTTGTGTCATATAACCCATTTTCCGAATTAGTGATACATCGTATATGGATGGCATTTGAAGACCGGTGGTGAAGACCGGATATTTTCGAAAATGAAAGGACAACCTGTCGAATATCTCTGCACCGAGTTGCTCCGATATAGAGATTTATATCACTCTTTTTGTGATGGGAAGTCCGAACGTAATTAGAAAATTATCCGAATTTTCAAGGGCTTCTTTGGAAGTGCCTTCGGTTCTGTTCGAACCCGGAACAGACTTGTATGGTTACATGTCTGACATTACACTTTGAGATATAAAGCCGATTTCTTTCAAATACATTTCTGTTGGTGGCGGAGAATTTATTCTCTTAGCTTAACACCCTTCTTTGAGACGTACGAGCTCAGAGGTTATGTAGTTGAAGGTTATCAGCGATATATTCCCAATTTGGTAATGTGACATGCTGAGTGTTGCTGTGTGATGATCATTGTTTGATCATTTGTGATATGATCATTTGTTTGATCATTTATCTTTGTGATCATTACTTTGATCATCTGTTGACCCAAAGCATGGCTTGGTGACAAAGCGTAGCTTTGTGGACGAGACTTCGTCGAACCTCACGACCCGGTAATGGTCGAAACAGGAATCGTGGCAGCAAGGTTATTAGGGGATAGCGACCCCTTAGTGTATGCCATTTCCTTCTGGATTATGAGTGGTATCATGGTATGGAGCCCAGATACTTACTTTGTGGTTGCTGCAAATTTATTACTTGTGGTTGTTGGAATCGAGGATCCTCGGAAAAAGGTCGCAAATGATCGGGGAATGACATATTCGTGTCAGTAGTTACCCAGCTAGAGGTAACCCGGCCTTGTGTAGTAGAGATCCGGTTAGGATCCGGAAACGTCGCTCCAGAGGCATTCTATTTTACTTGGGAAGTTCCTTTGCCCGACCATTTGTTGGAAATCCAAATAAAACAATACGAACCTTGTACGGTTTTAGTTGTAGAACCTGCCATCTAATATGGTCACTATAGTAGGCATACTATAATGGTACCTATGTTGGCTAAGATTTATATTGTACTATCGAAATGTTTTCCTCACTATGCACTAATAATAATATCCCAAAATGATTTGTTTTGCGTAGTAAGCATCTTTGACTATCATAAGGAGAAATCTCCTCCAATTCTGCGTTTGCATTGTGTGTGTGGCGGGAGGCCTTATGGTAGTTTCATTTTTCCAAAAGCATTGCGAATTGACTTTAAAATTCTTTGCTATTTGTTTTAAAGATAAACTGTTTTTGTTGCTCACACCAGTCCCATGACTGATCCGGAGTTTATTGTTTCTTTCCTAAACACTGGGTGCTCAAAATTTTTCGACACGAGCAGTCTAGAGTTGGGTTTTTTAGATATTCAGATTTAGTAGATTATCTGGAGCTAGTTCAGTCTTTGGATATGGACTGTACTTGCTTATCTTTGTGCATCGTTATTGGGAGTTCGAGCTATTTCTGGATTGGTGCTTTGAAGAGGGAGATTATCCGCTATTGATGTTATCGTTTTCTTTTCTGCTGCTATTTCTTTTATCATATCTCTGATGTATATTGATATTCATTGTATCACTCTGTTGTAACATATATTGTATCAGATATTGTATATCAATGTATTATTATTTTTCTTCCACTGTGTTGTTTACTTAATTGTGTTATAAGCTCCGACGACTCGGATTTGAACGGTCGAATCTACGGCATTCGATTACGATGTAAAGTATGGATGTCAATTTTCGAGCGGGCAAAATCCGACTCGTTACATTTGGTATCAGAGCTAAGGTTGAACTTTAGCTCAGGAGTATAACACATTAAGTAGCTCATTAGAGATAGGGTGAAGTATACCCTAGAATGAGTAATTCTTAGATATCCATTCGAACGCCTCAATAAATTCTCTTGCTATCCGCTGATAGTGAGTATGAGTGCAAGAAGAGGACGAGATAGGGGACAGGGGAATACGACTATAAATGGTCAATACCCTGCAACAGTGGAAACAACTTTCTTATCAATCTTCTTTTATTCGATTCCAAATTCTTTTGATTTCTTCGTACCATCTACAAGAAGAAGTTTCAGTGTGATGATGGCTCTACGAATCGTTGTAGAAAATCCTTACTTAGTATCTTCATCGATTTCTTATCAGCTTTTCGATTTAAACTCTAATGAATATGAATTTGAAATTAGAAATTTAAATAAATTGGAAATTTTAAATTGAGTTAAATTGATTAATAGAATATGAGGATAAATTTGAATTGTATCGGTAAAATGATTTCATTTAAAACCGAATTTGGAATTCATATCTTAAGTTGAGGAATTATAGGAGATCGAATCTGTCTATATAGAATCTGTCTATCTCTGTGTTGTTTTCGTGCCTGCGAATTTCGAGGACGAAATTCTTTTAAGGGGGGAAGTTTGTAACGACCTTAGATTTTAATTTAATTTAAATTGATAATTAAATGAATTTTTGAATTAAAATTGTAAAATAAATCGATAAGTGATGCGAGTTTCCCCGAATTAAAATAAATTTTGTATAAATCATTTAAATTTAAAAATATTGTAAATATTGTATATATATGTATTTGAGCATATATGAGTAAATTTGAAATAATATATATGTATATATCTTTGATTTGAATTTAAAATGTAAGTAAATGGTTTAAGAAATGAAAATATATAAGATGTTAAAATATAAAGTAAAGATATATATCTTAATCTCATGTTAATAAATCAATACAAAATAATATAAATAGTAATAGACTACAAAATAATAAAAGAAAAATAAAATAAAGTAAAAAATAGAAGTTTACTCATATTATAAAATAAAAACTACTTGTCAATAATAAATATAAGTGTAAAGTATAAAATAAAATATTATATGTATGATTAATTATGGATGTATGCAGGCAAGAGAAAAGAAAATGTATACAAGAAGACAATATAATTCATCAACCTGGCAAAGCATGATGAAAAGAAATATCTACTAAACAAAATAATACATGTATATGATATTAACATGTCAGCCCTCTTATGAACATTTATGTACAAAGTAAATAAAGTAAACAAAACAAGAAAATTTACATACAAATGAAAATCTAAGTACATATGTACATGCTTATACAAAGAAAAGAAAGAACTGTACATACATAACAAATAGTAAGATGTAAACAAAAGTAGAGACACATGCATTTAATGCCACATCTCCTCAGCATGTACAATATCATTTCAGCCCCATACAAACATATTATCAGCCGCCAAGATATGAGATCTGCAGCCGTATAAATAAAAAATGTATATGGTACACGCCTAATTAAAACAAGTATACATCAGCCTCCAATTGAAGAGAGAAAAATCTCTGATCAAAACATTAACAAACAATTTCTAGTACAAAGAAAAGATATCATCACCCAGTATCCATGTTTCTTATATATCAAGCCTCTCTTCATTTTCAGTTCGTCCATAAAAACTTAAATAATTCATTCAACTAGAAAAAAAAATCATCTCAAAACCTGGAATAAAAATAAGAGTAAATCAAAAGAAGATTGAATCAAACAAATAGCTCAAGTTCAAACTGGAAAATAGAAACAAAGGATCAGATACCATCTTCACTTGATTCAATACCTAAGAAATAAACATCAACAACTCAGTTTAAAAGTAAATCCAACAAGCAAAAAAAAAAAATCAAGGATCAGCATCAAGTTAAAACAAGGCAGATCAAAACACTTCCAGATTTCATTCCTATTCTCTGTTCCTCCCTTTGAAGGTGAGCAAACCTTATTTTTAAAACCTGATTTGCTTGATTTCTGTATTCCTGTGATGATGAATTGAATTATGTTTGGCATGAATGTTTGTTTTTACGAAAATAGATGAACATCTCTGTGTAGGTAAACATGCCTATATGTGTAAATATGTTGGCCTTTGTTAGTTACATGATTCATAATTTTGTTTAAAAATAACAAGATAAAAATATAAAAATCCAATATCTCTTCGAATAATGACATTTAGATTATGATGTCTGAATAAAAATTGTTTATAACACTCTAATCTACTTTTTAAAAATAAATTCCAGATGTAGATATTTGTGGGATGTTTATAAAATTGAATATGACAGTGAAAATCTAACTCAAGAAAAAAATCGATGATTACGGTTTCTTGTTTGGATTTTATGAAGTGATTTGTAATGGAAAACTATGATTTTTGAATCAAGTTTCAAGATTTTTAGGTTGGGAATTGTGGAGTTAACTCGAATTGAACAGAAAACACAAAAATGGCAATTTCCGATGAACGACGTTGATCTAGGGATTGGGCTTGATAATGATGATAGCTGGGAGAATGACAATTATAGGAAAAATACTCGGAGTATTTATAGGTCAAAGTGGTGGTCGGAATAAGATGATCTAGTGTTCGAAAGGGGTTTTGGTTGAGGTTGTTTTGATGGCGTAGCATCGCCGATGGTGGACCGGAGTGGACTGGTACTGGGGGAATTGAAGCTTGAGACTGTGGCGAGGTTTGAGTCGGAGTCGCGTGGGTTCTAGCGACCTGTGGCGGCGAGTCGAGGGGAATTTGTTGATCATACTTCGTTCCAGTTTGGGTCACGTAGCCAAATCGTGAGATCGTCGTCGATTCGTGTTGCTGGATGGTCTGGAAGATCGAGTGGATGGTCGTCGACTTGTCGATGGTCGTAGCTTCGACCAAAGGTGATCGAACTAGTTGTGCACGTACACGTGCATATTTCTTTGGTCTGGGTTGTTGGTGGAATGGGGAAGAAGAAGTTTCCCCGGGTATGTCTCGAAGTTGTAGGGTGTTTGTCTCGAAGCAGGGTGATAGGCGAAAAAACCCGAAGTTTTACTCGGGGAATTTAGTTGTTGGCTCGGGTTCAAGTTGATTGCTGCAAAAGTTTAAAATGTGAAACAAGTTTTCAAAGTTTAAATCGGTTTTAAACAAATTTTGTTAAATTAATCATTTTATACAATATGTATTCATGTGTGGGTTAATTAAAAATTTAAGTTGATTTATGGTTTTATAAAAGCAAGTTTTAAATTTAAATTTATTCTAGTTTAAAACGGTTATATGATAAATGTTTAAATTATTTCATTAAAGGAAGTTATAATTTGTTTAACTTAAATTTGTAAGTTAAATGCTTAAGTTATTTTGAAGAAAATTTACTTAATGAAGTAATTAAAGAGAAATTAATTAATTAATGAATTAAGGATAATTAATTAAGAATTAATTAATTTGTGTGATTTATTAAAGGTTGATTAATTAATTAAGATTAATTAATATAAGCAATTAAAGGTAATTAATTACGTGAAGATAATTACTTAATTAAAAGTAATTAAATGATAAAAAATTTGATTAATAAATGATTAAAGAATAATTAATCAAAATGACTGTAATTTATTGATGTTGATTAACCAAGATTTGTAGTTCATTCATAAGTAATTAATCTGGTATAAATTAATTATAATCAGATATTAATTGATTCTACTTATGGATGTTTGGATTTCGTTGAATGATTGAATTGTTGATATTCCTGATATGTGATGCTTTGTGATATACCCTGATTTATGATGTGATCTTTAATTGATTATCTGCGATATATATCTGAAATCTGTGAATGAACGATAAGCGTTATAGCCATACCGCTTATCAACTATATTTCGGTATTTGATCTGTGATGATTGATTTGTGCACTACTGTGTGAAACCCCTGGACTACACCATACACACACTAATATGGATTTCACGTGGAAATCGGTTAAGTCACAGATAATTTAAATTTGATGTTTTTGAAATTGAAATTTTAATTTCAATTGATTTTGAAATTGGAAATTTGGGTTTAAAGTGAAAAGCTTTTGAAATAGAATTTCAAAGATAAAAGTTATTTTGAATAACTTAATCGAGTTTTGAAAATTTAAATAATTTGATTTAAATTTGAATTCAAGTTTGAAATTGAATCCTATGATTTGAAACTAGGGATTAAAGATGATGTAAATGTGTTGGTATGAATCTAAACCATTTAAAAGTATAATTTTGAGAATTTGGATTTAACCCAAAGACTTTAACTTGTATTAATGAATCAGATTTCCAAAATGAAAACTGTTTGTATTAATGAATCAGATTTTCAGTTCATCCATAAAAACTTAAACAATTCATTCAACTAGGAAAAAAAATCATCTCAAAACCTGGAATAAAAATCAGAGTAAATCAAAAGAAGATTGAATCAAACAAATAGCTCAAGTTCAAACTGGAAAATAGAAACAAAGGATCAGATACCATCTTCACTTGATTCAATACCTGAGAAATAAACATCAACAACTCAGTTTAAAAGTAAATCCAACAAGCAAAAAAAAAAAATTCAAGGATCAGCATCAAGTTAAAACAAGGCAGATCAAAACACTTCCAGATTTCATTCCTATTCTCTGTTCCTCCCTTTGAAGGTGAGTAAACCTTATTTTTAAAACCTAATTTGCTTGATTTCTGTATGCTTGTGATGATGAATTGAATTATGTTTGGCATGAATGTTTGTTTTTATGAAAATAGATGAACATCTCTGTGTAGGTAAGCATGCCTATATGTGTAAATATGTTGGCCTCTGTTAGTTATAGGATTCAGAATTTTGATTAAAAATAACAAGATAAAAATATAAAAATCCAACATCTCTTCGAATAATGACATTTAGATTATGATGTCTGAATAAAAATTGTTTATAACACTCTAATCTACTTTTTAAAAATAAATTCCAGATGTAGATATTTGTGGGATGTTTATAAAATTGAATATGACAGTGAAAATCTAACTCAAGAAAAAAATGGATGATTACGGTTTCTTGTTTGGATTTTATGAAGTGATTTGTAATGGAAAACTATGATTTTTGAATCAAGTTTCAAGATTTTTAGGTTGGGAATTGCGGAGTTAACTCGAATTGAACAGAAAACACAAAAATGGCAATTTCCGGTGAACGACGTTGATCTAGGGATCGGGCTTGATAATGATGATAGCTGGGAGAATGACAATTTTAGGAAAAATACTCAGAGTATATATAATTCAAAGTGGTGGTCGGAATAAGATGATCTAGGGTTCGAAAGGGGTTTTGGTCGAGGTTGTTTTTGATGGCGTAGCATCGCCAATGGTGGACCGGAGTGGACCGGTACTAGGGGAATTGAAGCTCGAGACTGTGGCGAGGTTTGGGTCGGAGTCGCGTGGGTTCTAGCGACCTGTGGCGGCGAGTCAAGGGGGATTTTTTGATCATACTTCGTTCCAGTTTGGGTCACGTAGCCAAATCGTGAGATCGTCGTCGATTCGTGTTGCTGGATGGTCTGGAAGATCGAGTAGATGGTCGTCGACTTGTCGATGGTCGTAGCTTCGACCAAAGGTGATCGAACTTGTTGTGCACATACACGTGCATATTTCTTTGGTCTGGGTTGTTGGTGGAATGGGGAAGAAGAAGTTTCCCCGGGTATGTCTCGAAGTTGTAGGGTGTTTGTCTAGAAGCAGGGTGATAGGCGAAAAAACCCGAAGTTTTACTCGGGGAATTTAGTTGTTGGCTCGGGTTCAAGTTGATTGCTGCAAAAGTTTAAAATGTGAAACAAGTTTTCAAAGTTTAAATCGGTTTTAAACAAATTTTGTTAAATTAATCATTTTATACAATATGTATTCATGTGTGGGTTAATTAAAAATTTAAGTTGATTTATGGTTTTATAAAAGCAAGTTTTAAATTTAAATTTAATCTAGTTTAAAACGGTTATATGATAAATGTTTAAATTATTTCATTAAAGGAAGTTATAATTTGTTTAACTTAAATTTGTAAGTTAAATGCTTAAGTTATTTTGAATAAAATTTACTTAATGAAGTAATTAAAGAGAAATTAATTAATTAATGAATTAAGGATAATTAATTTATGTGATTTATTAAAGGTTGATTAATTAATTAAGATTAATTAATATAAGTAATTAAAGGTAATTAATTACGTGAAGATAATTACTTAATTAAAAGTAATTAAATGATAAAAAAATTGATTAATAAATGATTAAAGAATAATTAATCAAAATGATTGTAATTTATTGATGTTGATTAACCAAGATTTGTAGTTCATTCATAAGTAATTAATCTGGTATAAATTAATTATAATCAGATATTAATTGATTCTACTTATGGATGTTTGGATTTCGTTGAATGATTGAATTGTTGATATCCCTGATATGTGATGCTTTGTGATATACCCTGATTTATGATGTGATCTGTAATTGATTATCTGCGATATATATATCTGAAATCTGTGAATGAACGATAAACGTTATAGTCGTACCGCTTATCAACTACATTTCTGTATTTGATCTGTGATGATTGATTTGTGCACTACTGTGTGAAACCCCTGGACTACACCATACACACACCAATATGGATTTCACGTGGAAATCGGTTAAGTCACAGATAATTTAAATTTGATGTTTTTGAAATTGAAATTTTAATTTCAGTTGATTTTGAAATTGGAAATTTGGGTTTAAAGTGAAAAGCTTTTGAAATAGAATTTCAAAGATAAAAGTTATTTTGAATAACTTAATCGAGTTTTGAAAATTTAAATAATTTGATTTAAATTTGAATTCAAGTTTGAAATTGAATCCTATGATTTGAAACTAGGGATTAAAGATGATGTAAATGTGTTGGTATGAATCTAAACCATTTAAAAGTATAATTTTGAGAATTTGGATTTAACCCAAAGACTTTAACTTGTATTAATGAATCAGATTTCCAAAATGAAAATTGTTTGTATTAATGAATCAGATTTTCAGTTCATCCATAAAAACTTAAACAATTCATTCAACTAGGAAAAAAAATCATCTCAAAACCTGGAATAAAAATCAGAGTAAATCAAAAGAAGATTGAATCAAACAAATAGCTCAAGTTCAAACTGGAAAATAGAAACAAAGGATCAGATACCATCTTCACTTGATTCAATACCTGAGAAATAAACATCAACAACTCAGTTTAAAAGTAAATCCAACAAGCAAAAAAAAATTTCAAGGATCAGCATCAAGTTAAAATAAGGCAGATCAAAACACTTCCAGATTTCATTCCTATTCTCTGTTCCTCCCTTTGAAGGTGAGTAAACCTTATTTTTAAAACCTGATTTGCTTGATTTCTGTATGCTTGTGATGATGAATTGAATTATGTTTGGCATGAATGTTTGTTTTTACGAAAATAGATGAACATCTCTGTGTAGGTAAGCATGCCTATATGTGTAAATATGTTGGCCTCTGTTAGTTATAGGATTCAGAATTTTGATTAAAAATAACAAGATAAAAATATAAAAATCCAACATCTCTTCGAATAATGACATTTAGATTATGATGTCTGAATAAAAATTGTTTATAACACTCTAATCTACTTTTTAAAAATAAATTCTAGATGTAGATATTTGTGGGAAGTTTATAAAATTGAATATGACAGTGAAAATCTAACTCAAGAAAAAAATCGATGATTACGGTTTCTTGTTTGGATTTTATGAAGTGATTTGTAATGGAAAACTATGATTTTTGAATCAAGTTTCAAGATTTTTAGGTTGGGAATTGCGGAGTTAACTCGAATTGAACAGAAAACACAAAAATGGCAATTTCCGGTGAACGGCGTTTGTGACGCCCCACCTCTATGCTCACAATAACAAAGGTTATTATAAGGAATAACGTCTGCTATTGCGAAGAATAAGGCTTGTTAGAAGCGACCATCCGTAAGTTATGCCTTAGACGAGTATTGATTACATCGATAGGAGTTGTATAAAATTACTCCCAAAGATGTATATTCAATCCAAATCTAAAACGAAACTACAGTGGCTTAAGAAAAATCCAGAACAATTCATAATAACAATAACACAGATAGTATAATCACACCAGAACAGAAATATCAGATATATAGCGGAAGACAAGTCTGAATACATGCTACAACAATCGATAGTTCACATGAACCGATACATATACATATCCATCAATACATACATAAGATGAGGACTAATAAACCAAAAGAACTCCTCGAAGGCTAGACAAAAGATGATGCGAAATCCCAAAAGCTGAAGCTGCTACTGAATCAGAGATAGAGATTACCCTGAAATGACTCGGTCTGACCCGAGTATTATTTAAAAGAAAATAATAAACGGATCAGTCTAATTTATTCTCAGAAATAAGTGAATGATTAACAACACTTAAACAAATAATTATAGTCTCGAATGAGACTATACAACATAAATAATCAGCATAGTTTAAATGAAGAAGTCTCAATTTAAACTCCATCAAAATCAATTTTCAAATTCACAATTGAATTTAAAACAGTCATACGCAAATTTATAATCTCAGATGAGATTATACACAAACTCAACTTCCAAATTCATAATTGAATTCAAAGCAGCAATTCACAAAAATCTAGAAATCAAAATAGATAACTAGAAAATCAACAGTCACAAAATCTAGAAATCAAAACAAGATAACTAGAAAAATCAGCATAAAAGGTGGATCGATCCCAGCAGATGGCGAGTTTTAGCTACGCCGCACGTGCATCTCAGAGTGGCCGAAGCCTACCAAGTACTCAACATAATTTTGGCGCCCATCAGATTGACCCGAAGGTCCGCAGAGTGACCCGAAGGTCTAGTACTGGTATTTGACCCGAAGGTCCGCAGAGTGGCCCGAAAGCCCAACAAATGACCCGAAGGTCCAACAAATGACCCGAAGGTCCAACAAATGACCCGAAGGTCCAACAAATGACCCGAAGGTCCAGCAGAGTGGCTCGAAAGCCAAATAAAATCATCAAAATCATCAAACAGCAGATGTTTCAATTAACGAGTCCGGAATTAACCGAAATAGTAAAAGTGTGGTTCCATACTCCGCCCTTTTGCTAAATCGTTTAAATCTCTTCATCGTTTCCTTGAAAGTGCAAAATTGTGTATTTTAAATAAATAACAATTTACGTTCTCAAACGGACAAGTCCGGAATTAAGCGAATCAGTAAAAGTGAGGGTTCATAGTCCTCAATTTTGCTGAAGCGTTTAAATCGCTTCCTCATTCTTTTGAAAGCGTAAACTGTAAATTTTTTGGAAACACTTTTATTTTAAAACGATTTTTAAAATACGTGATTAAAACAGCAACATCTGTAGCAATTTCGACGAGGAAATTGCGCTTCACAAAACACCGTAAAAACGGATATCAAAATCAGCGTTGCGGGATAACCGCTTGAAAAGTCATTTTAAAATTGACGGTTACTGAAGTCAAAACAACAGTAATTTTTATTTGTCAAAAATGTCACCAAAATGACACGCTTTAAAAATATTTTACCGGCGTACAAATTCCGTTATAAAAATAACGGCAACAGAATACGTTTCTAAAACGTAACACCGGTTCAAAATAAATTAATGCAGCAACGTGCAACCCATAATTGCACGTACTCTAAAACGTAACCAAACTATAACTTGAACCACATTATTGTGCAACATAAATTAGTGCGCAAGAAATAAAAAAAAGTTGATAAAATAAACGACCTGGCTTTAAACATTTCACACGTAAATAAAATAGTCTGGACAATCTTAATATACGTACGAAATAAAACAAAATTATTACCAAGGTATTACACTATGCACGCATAACACGACGCGCAGACACACAAATGAATGCCAAAAATAATGTGATCTGGGCAACAACTCAACATGCTAACACGTATTGTAGCATGTAGTAAGGCATGGCAAACAAAATAAGGGATGACCTGGAACGCACACAACTATATAGGATCTGGACTTGCAATTTCACACTTTGCAAAACATGCATGAATAGTAACAATATAAGTGGCCTGGCAATACACTATGTACGCAAGATGTACACCATACAAGCTACAAAGTAAATACTCCCACATGTTGACACGTCACTATGTAGCCTGAACTATAAATTTGGTAGCATCTTGAATTTACTTTTGTATATAAATGTTAACATGTATGCACACTATATTTTCACGCAAGCACCCAATATTGAAAGGCCTGGCACTATATTTTTCACGTAAGCATCCAATATCGAAAGACCTGGCACTATATTTTTCTTTTTATAAGGTATCACATAAAATGGCACGCACAAATGAAATATGGACTGGGCAATCATACAGACACAAAAATGAAATGCAGGAAAATGGCTTGGCAATTTAATACTTATGTGCAATATTGTAAATAGATCGGCCTGGTTTCCATACAGCATCAACATTTCGGAAATTATGAACAAACAGTGAGGCAACTGTAATTTCTAACTCAGGCCAAAATAGTTCTAAAACATTCTTGCCCAGCAGGGTTTCATGCTTCACTTAATTGCATGTAAAAGTGGAATGCACGCAAGTAAATGAAGAAAAATGTATAAATTAGAAGATGTGAGTTTTTGCACTCACCTCAAATTTGTTACGGAATAATTTAGCAACCGAGATCTAATAAGGAGCGGAAATTTGGAGATGCCATTAAAGCTTTTTGCTGAGCTATTCGATAAATGAAAGCAACGAAAAGAATGCTACTCGGAAGAATTTGAAATCAACTGAATGATGAAGACTACACTACCATATTTCCAATCGTGCACAAGTCAAGGCCAAAAGTACATTACCATTAAATGAAACGTGCCTTAGTGGAAGAAAAAGTACACGGGCTTGTATAATAAACTGAAGATGATGGCTGATAAAGTGACTTCAAACTTTGCTTTCCAGTTGAAGTGACAGCAAAGCACACAAAAATGTTTCACTTTGTTTTACAATCCTTGTCACAAAATTACGTCCAAACTTTGCTTTATAAAATGTGACAGCAAATGATCAATTTTCTTGTTCTTGAATTGAACCGAGACCATACACGTGAAAGAAACAAATGCAGTGCATTATCACGTTCACCAATATAAGCATTTACTGACTTTGCCAAACGATTTTACACTGTTATTTTTTTTTCGAATTTTTATTTTTAAAATTTCTAATTAAAATATTTATTACGACGGTAATAAAATCACGGTCGTTACAGACTCCCCCCCTTATAAAAATTGCGTCCCCGCAATTTTCATACTAGAAGCAGACAATAACACAAATAATTCATCACAGCAAAGATTAAAATAGAAAAGATAGGTACGAATGCTCACCTCCACCCGAAGAGGAGAGAAAACCGGGATAAGAACGCTCGATGAATTCTCCGGTTTCCCAAGTGCAATCTTTGGGGTTTGCGGACCATTGAATTTTCACAAGCGGGACTTTTTTTTTTTCCGAAGGCGTTTAACCTCCGAAGCTAGCACACGAATAGGATTTTGCACAATAGACAAGTCGGGTGAGATCTCAAGATCTTGCAACATAGGGGGATCAATAATAGAATCTGAATCTCGAAGGCATCGACGAAGCTGGAACACATGAAATACGTCATGAATTCCCGAAAACTGAGTAGGTAGCGATACACGATAAGCAACTGGGCCAATGCGTTCCGTAAGAGGAAACGGTCCAACATATCGAGGAGCCAATTTCCCGGAGTGACTAAAACGCACTACACCCTTCATCGGGGAAACACGAATGAATACGAGATCGCCAACAGAAAATTTCAAAGGCTTCCTACGATGATCGGCATAAGATTTCTGCCTATTTTGAGCCTCTTTCATTCTCTGTCGTATAATATCAATCCTCTCCGAAGAATCGCGAATATAATCGGGGCCGAGAACTAACTTTTCCCCCGATTCCAACCAACAAGATGGTGATCAACACGGCCTTCCGTAAAGAGCTTCGAATGGAGCCATACCGATACTGGATTGAAAACTGTTGTTGTAAGAAAACTCAACAAGAGATAAGTGGTCTACCCAACTACCACCAAAATCAAGAATGCAAGCACGAAGGAGATCCTATAAAACTTGATTCACCCTTACCAGGGGTATACTGCATATCGAAATCATATGAAGCAAGAAATTCGAGCCAATGCTGTTGTCTCAAATTAAGTTCTTTCTGAATAAATAGATACTTAAGAGATTTGTGATCAGAGTGGAGAACACCACTCCTTTCCCAAAATAATAATGTCAAACTCTAAAAGCGAAACAATAGTCACGAGCACTAGATTATGAGTAGCATACCTAGTCTCGATCGGCTTTAATTGTAAAGAAGCATAGACAACTACTCCATCTTTTTGCACGAGAACAACATTGAAACCAATACGGCTAGCATTGGTACAAATAATGAAGTCTTGGTTCCCTTCGGGAACTAAAGGATAAGAGTATCAGAAATGAGTTCTCTCAAATAGTCTTCTTGCCTGAAAAGATAAAACTTCCAAAAATCTTAATTGTCTTTACGAAATCATTTTCTAGAAATTTTTTTTTTTTTTAGTTTATTGTGTCAAATTGTCTCATCAAAGCGTTTAGGAGATTCCTATCGATAGCGTTGATCAAGCGCATCGACCAGAACTCTTAAAGCACTCAATGGGCAATACAATCACAAAATTATTTGCTATATGATAACCCAAATCCAATTATACTTGTGAAATTTTAAATTGTTGCTTTCATCCAAAATCAATAAATACACAAAATGGAGTCGTCGAGATATTCGTAGAATACTCGATTCACAAAATGGATGAAATAATCTAGGCAACTGAATGACGTAATAAGTCATTCATAAGAATCATAACGAGTGCGAAATGCGGTAAGTGGAATGCTAACTTCCGCAACTCATAGCCAAATGAAAATTGGTAGCAAGATCGAGTTGGGGGAAGAGCTAGAACGAGTAAATCGTTGGCTTCCAACTAAGATAATTGATGCTTGAGTTTCTCATTTTCTTTAACAGACATCCTTGTAGGAGGACGACTGATAGGATGAGCACCAGAGGTAAGATCAATACGGAATTCAATTGCCCTATTCGGCGACAAACTCGAAATAAACTCAAAGACAATAGAAAAATTACAAACAACTAGAACATTTAGCTATAATAGCTTCCGATTTGAAGGAAGAAATGAAAGCATTCAAAGGATGGTTCATACTTCGAAATATAATAGATAACTGCTCGATAGCATCAGGATGCTTGAGATATAAAATTCTTTCGGGATACAGGATTGAACTTCGTAACGGACGAGCCAATCCATTTCCAAAATCATATCAAAATCAAAGTGATCCATAACACGCAGATTCGCATGTAAGAAAAACCACATAGAATAATCTCAACATCAACACATAACAAACCAAGAGTAACGGATCCACTAATAGGATTTGCAATCCCCAAAGGGTCGCGAAGAGTAATAACATCCAAAGGAATAATATCAACAAGCTCCTTTGACACGAATGAATGCAATGCACCCGTATCGAAAAGAATTCTAATAGAACAACCATGAAATAAAATAAAACCTTCCAAAATAGAAGAAGTAATACCTTTGGGCTGAGAAGAAACACCAGGAGCTTTCGCAACATTAAGCTTCCCTGATTTGAGACCCCTAGAAGCAGTAGGGCAATCAGAGATCCAATGACCCTCTTTCTTGCAATAGCGGCAAATGCGAGGCTTAGGACAATTACGGTGAAGATGATCCAGAGAACCACAATTATAGCACGCCCTCTGAACAGAAGGTGCACTACTAGGCTGAGAACTAGAGGTAGCTTGCTTCTTCTTCTTCTGATTAGAAGAATTAGGCTTATGAAAAGGAAACCTCTTCTTGTTGGGGTTCTTAGAAACCTCAACATCATCACAACTATCATGTTCCTTTTCAACAGCTTCAAGACAAAGAGCCGAATCAACCAGCTCCTCAAATGAGAGCTTAAGCTGAAGTAAAAGAACCTTCTTCAAATACTTCTTCAAACCGTCAACAAAACGAAGATTCTTCTTATGCGGAGTGTTAATGAACTCAACTCCGTATTTGGACAAGGCTTCGAAAGATGCAACATAATCAGAAACAGAGGATTCTCCTTGCTTCAACTCAAGGAAACAACGAGCAAGATTAGCCTTTTCCGATTCAGGAACGAACTTAAGTTCGAATCGTTCCTTAAACTGAACCCAAGAGAGAGAGGACTCATCAACTTCCGAAATAAAGAGCTCATACCAGTCAAGAGCACGCTCTTGCAACATGCTAGATGCCACGAGAACGCGATGATGATCCGAAAGATCCATCCGAGAAAATATGCGCTCACAAGTGCGCAACCAAGCCTGAACTTCCATAACACTTTCCGATCCCTTGAAAGGCTGACCTCCAAGGTGAGAATAGTCACTACACATGCGGGCGAAGGCAGACTTGTGATTAGGAGCTGCGGGAGCAGCAACAGGAGGCTGAGTACCCCGAAATAGCTCCATAAACTGATCAGCCGACATATAGACACCGTCCGGATGAGAACCACTAGACGGGCCTGCGGAAGAACGCTTCCCTCTACCTCTTCCAGCCATGAGCTGAGAGACAAGAGAAGGTAAAGATCAGTTCAACAATACACAATTGATAAGAAGTTTAACAAATGGAATACTACGGAATATGAAATTTTATTCCTAGACATACTCCAACATGTTAAAGAGGAAAGAATAGATTAGAAAGGCACAGATAAAACCCTCGAATAGTTGTAACACATGTTTCATTCTACTTCTGTTCTGTGTTTATTATAATTTGTTCTGAACTTCTGCTCTGATACCAAGCTGTGACGCCCCACCTCTATGCTCACAATAACAAAGGTTATTATAAGGAATAACGTCTGCTATTGCGAAGAATAAGGCTTGTTAGAAGCGACCATCCGTAAGTTATGCCTTAGACGAGTATTGATTACATCGATAGGAGTTGTATAAAATTACTCCCAAAGATGTATATTCAATCCAAATCTAAAACGAAACTACAGTGGCTTAAGAAAAATCCAGAACAATTCATAATAACAATAACACAGATAGTATAATCACACCAGAACAGAAATATCAGATATATAGCGGAAGACAAGTCTGAATACATGCTACAACAATCGATAGTTCACATGAACCGATACATATACATATCCATCAATACATACATAAGATGAGGACTAATAAACCAAAAGAACTCCTCGAAGGCTAGACAAAAGATGATGCGAAATCCCAAAAGCTGAAGCTGCTACTGAATCAGAGATAGAGATTACCCTGAAATGACTCGGTCTGACCCGAGTATTATTTAAAAGAAAATAATAAACGGATCAGTCTAATTTATTCTCAGAAATAAGTGAATGATTAACAACACTTAAACAAATAATTATAGTCTCGAATGAGACTATACAACATAAATAATCAGCATAGTTTAAATGAAGAAGTCTCAATTTAAACTCCATCAAAATCAATTTTCAAATTCACAATTGAATTTAAAACAGTCATACGCAAATTTATAATCTCAGATGAGATTATACACAAACTCAACTTCCAAATTCATAATTGAATTCAAAGCAGCAATTCACAAAAATCTAGAAATCAAAATAGATAACTAGAAAATCAACAGTCACAAAATCTAGAAATCAAAACAAGATAACTAGAAAAATCAGCATAAAAGGTGGATCGATCCCAGCAGATGGCGAGTTTTAGCTACGCCGCACGTGCATCTCAGAGTGGCCGAAGCCTACCAAGTACTCAACATAATTTTGGCGCCCATCAGATTGACCCGAAGGTCCGCAGAGTGACCCGAAGGTCTAGTACTGGTATTTGACCCGAAGGTCCGCAGAGTGGCCCGAAAGCCCAACAAATGACCCGAAGGTCCAACAAATGACCCGAAGGTCCAACAAATGACCCGAAGGTCCAACAAATGACCCGAAGGTCCAGCAGAGTGGCTCGAAAGCCAAATAAAATCATCAAAATCATCAAACAGCAGATGTTTCAATTAACGAGTCCGGAATTAACCGAAATAGTAAAAGTGTGGTTCCATACTCCGCCCTTTTGCTAAATCGTTTAAATCTCTTCATCGTTTCCTTGAAAGTGCAAAATTGTGTATTTTAAATAAATAACAATTTACGTTCTCAAACGGACAAGTCCGGAATTAAGCGAATCAGTAAAAGTGAGGGTTCATAGTCCTCAATTTTGCTGAAGCGTTTAAATCGCTTCCTCATTCTTTTGAAAGCGTAAACTGTAAATTTTTTGGAAACACTTTTATTTTAAAACGATTTTTAAAATACGTGATTAAAACAGCAACATCTGTAGCAATTTCGACGAGGAAATTGCGCTTCACAAAACACCGTAAAAACGGATATCAAAATCAGCGTTGCGGGATAACCGCTTGAAAAGTCATTTTAAAATTGACGGTTACTGAAGTCAAAACAACAGTAATTTTTATTTGTCAAAAATGTCACCAAAATGACACGCTTTAAAAATATTTTACCGGCGTACAAATTCCGTTATAAAAATAACGGCAACAGAATACGTTTCTAAAACGTAACACCGGTTCAAAATAAATTAATGCAGCAACGTGCAACCCATAATTGCACGTACTCTAAAACGTAACCAAACTATAACTTGAACCACATTATTGTGCAACATAAATTAGTGCGCAAGAAATAAAAAAAAGTTGATAAAATAAACGACCTGGCTTTAAACATTTCACACGTAAATAAAATAGTCTGGACAATCTTAATATACGTACGAAATAAAACAAAATTATTACCAAGGTATTACACTATGCACGCATAACACGACGCGCAGACACACAAATGAATGCCAAAAATAATGTGATCTGGGCAACAACTCAACATGCTAACACGTATTGAAGCATGTAGTAAGGCATGGCAAACAAAATAAGGGATGACCTGGAACGCACACAACTATATAGGATCTGGACTTGCAATTTCACACTTTGCAAAACATGCATGAATAGTAACAATATAAGTGGCCTGGCAATACACTATGTACGCAAGATGTACACCATACAAGCTACAAAGTAAATACTCCCACATGTTGACACGTCACTATGTAGCCTGAACTATAAATTTGGTAGCATCTTGAATTTACTTTTGTATATAAATGTTAACATGTATGCACACTATATTTTCACGCAAGCACCCAATATTGAAAGGCCTGGCACTATATTTTTCACGTAAGCATCCAATATCGAAAGACCTGGCACTATATTTTTCTTTTTATAAGGTATCACATAAAATGGCACGCACAAATGAAATATGGACTGGGCAATCATACAGACACAAAAATGAAATGCAGGAAAATGGCTTGGCAATTTAATACTTATGTGCAATATTGTAAATAGATCGGCCTGGTTTCCATACAGCATCAACATTTCGGAAATTATGAACAAACAGTGAGGCAACTGTAATTTCTAACTCAGGCCAAAATAGTTCTAAAACATTCTTGCCCAGCAGGGTTTCATGCTTCACTTAATTGCATGTAAAAGTGGAATGCACGCAAGTAAATGAAGAAAAATGTATAAATTAGAAGATGTGAGTTTTTGCACTCACCTCAAATTTGTTACGGAATAATTTAGCAACCGAGATCTAATAAGGAGCGGAAATTTGGAGATGCCATTAAAGCTTTTTGCTGAGCTATTCGATAAATGAAAGCAACGAAAAGAATGCTACTCGGAAGAATTTGAAATCAACTGAATGATGAAGACTACACTACCATATTTCCAATCGTGCACAAGTCAAGGCCAAAAGTACATTACCATTAAATGAAACGTGCCTTAGTGGAAGAAAAAGTACACGGGCTTGTATAATAAACTGAAGATGATGGCTGATAAAGTGACTTCAAACTTTGCTTTCCAGTTGAAGTGACAGCAAAGCACACAAAAATGTTTCACTTTGTTTTACAATCCTTGTCACAAAATTACGTCCAAACTTTGCTTTATAAAAAGTGACAGCAAATGATCAATTTTCTTGTTCTTGAATTGAACCGAGACCATACACGTGAAAGAAACAAATGCAGTGCATTATCACGTTCACCAATATAAGCATTTACTGACTTTGCCAAACGATTTTACACTGTTATTTTTTTTTCGAATTTTTATTTTTAAAATTTCTAATTAAAATATTTATTACGACGGTAATAAAATCACGGTCGTTACAGCGTTGATCTAGGGATCGGGCTTGATAATGATGATAGCTGGGAGAATGACAATTATAGGAAAAATACTCAGAGTATATATAATTCAAAGTGGTGGTCGGAATAAGATGATCTAGGGTTCGAAAGGGGTTTTGGTCGAGGTTGTTTTTGATGGCGTAGCATCGCCAATGGTGGATCGGAGTGGACCGGTACTAGGGGAATTGAAGCTCGAGACTGTGGCGAGGTTTGGGTCGGAGTCGCGTGGGTTCTAGCGACCTGTGGCGGCGAGTCGAGGGGGATTTTTTGATCATACTTCGTTCCAGTTTGGGTCACGTAGCCAAATCGTGAGATCGTCGTCGATTCGTGTTGCTGGATGGTCTGGAAGATCGAGTAGATGGTCGTCGACTTGTCGATGGTCGTAGCTTCGACCAAAGGTGATCGAACTAGTTGTGCACATACACGTGCATATTTCTTTGGTCTGGGTTGTTGGTGGAATGGGGAAGAAGAAGTTTCCCCGGGTATGTCTCAAAGTTGTAGGGTGTTTGTCTAGAAGCAGGGTGATAGGCGAAAAAACCCGAAGTTTTACTCGGGGAATTTAGTTGTTGGCTCGGGTTCAAGTTGATTGCTGCAAAAGTTTAAAATGTGAAACAAGTTTTCAAAGTTTAAATCGGTTTTAAACAAATTTTGTTAAATTAATCATTTTATACAATATGTATTCATGTGTGGGTTAATTAAAAATTTAAGTTGATTTATGGTTTTATAAAAGCAAGTTTTAAATTTAAATTTAATCTAGTTTAAAACGGTTATATGATAAATGTTTAAATTATTTCATTAAAGGAAGTTATAATTTGTTTAACTTAAATTTGTAAGTTAAATGCTTAAGTTATTTTGAATAAAATTTACTTAATGAAGTAATTAAAGAGAAATTAATTAATTAATGAATTAAGGATAATTAATTTATGTGATTTATTAAAGGTTGATTAATTAATTAAGATTAATTAATATAAGTAATTAAAGGTAATTAATTACGTGAAGATAATTACTTAATTAAAAGTAATTAAATGATAAAAAATTTGATTAATAAATGATTAAAGAATAATTAATCAAAATGATTGTAATTTATTGATGTTGATTAACCAAGATTTGTAGTTCATTCATAAGTAATTAATCTGGTATAAATTAATTATAATCAGATATTAATTGATTCTACTTATGGATGTTTGGATTTCGTTGAATGATTGAATTGTTGATATCCCTGATATGTGATGCTTTGTGATATACCCTGATTTATGATGTGATCTGTAATTGATTATCTGCGATATATATATCTGAAATCTGTGAATGAACGATAAACGTTATAGTCGTACCGCTTATCAACTACATTTCTGTATTTGATCTGTGATGATTGATTTGTGCACTACTGTGTGAAACCCCTGGACTACACCATACACACACCAATATGGATTTCACGTGGAAATCGGTTAAGTCACAGATAATTTAAATTTGATGTTTTTGAAATTGAAATTTTAATTTCAGTTGATTTTGAAATTGGAAATTTGGGTTTAAAGTGAAAAGCTTTTGAAATATAATTTCAAAGATAAAAGTTATTTTGAATAACTTAATCGAGTTTTGAAAATTTAAATAATTTGATTTAAATTTGAATTCAAGTTTGAAATTGAATCCTATGATTTGAAACTAGGGATTAAAGATGATGTAAATGTGTTTGTATGAATCTAAACCATTTAAAAGTATAATTTTGAGAATTTGGATTTAACCCAAAGACTTTAACTTGTATTAATGAATTAGATTTCCAAAATGAAAACTGTTTGTTTTAAAGGAATAAAAGCTTTAAGATAAGAAATGAAATTCCAGTTTAATTAAAGGAATGTCAAGATTGGATTGAAAAAATGGTTTTCCAAGTTATGAATGAATTCTTTTTGAAAGCTATGAATTGAATCTGTTATTTTTAACAGATTTAAAATGATGATTTGTTTAAACCATCCGAAATGAAATTGTTTTGAAAGCTATAAGTTGAATCTTTGTTTTAAAGATTTAACGAGTTAATCAAATTGAAATGGAAATTGATTTGGAAAATCTGTGAATGAATCTTTGTGATACTGGGTGAACTTTATGAATTAAATCTTTTATTTAAAAGATTAAAATGTGGAAATTGTTTAAACCATTGAAGGTTGTTTAAAATGAATCTTTTTGTTTAAAGATTTGAAAATGGTAATTTGTTAAACCATTTGAAGAAAGATTTTGGGTAATAAGTTGTGACTTAATTGAAATCCCAATATCCATATATTTTTAAATATTGCGCTCACTATTCGGGTTAGCCGGGAAAAGACCTTTGTGTCATATAACCCATTCCGAATTAGTGATACGTCGTATATGGATGGTATTTGAAGACCGGTGGTGAAGACCGGATATTTTCGAAAATGAAAGGACAACATGTCGAATATCTCTGCACCGAGTTGCTCCGGTATAGAGATTTATATCATTCTTTTTGTGATGGTAAGTCCGAACGTGATTAGAAAATTATCCGGATTTGCAAGGGCTTCTTTGGAAGTGCCTTCGGTTCTGTTCGAACCCGGAACAGACTTGTATGGTTACATGTCTGACATTACACTTTGAGATATAAAGCCGATTTCTTTCAAATACATTTCTGTTGGTGGCGGAGAATTTATTCTCTTAGCTTAACACCATTCTCTGAGACGTACGAGCTCAGAGGTTATGTAGTTGAAGGTTATCAGCGATATATTCCCAATTTGGTAATGTGACATGCTGAGTGTTGCTGTGTGATGATCATTGTTTGATCATTTGTGATATGATCATTTGTTTGATCATTTATCTTTGTGATCATTACTTTGATCATCTGTTGACCCAAAGCATGGCTTGGTGACAGAGCGTAGCTTTGTGGACGAGACTTCGTCGAACCTCACGACCCGGTAATGGTCGAAACAGGAATCGTGGCAGCAAGGTTATTAGGGGATAGCGACCCCTTAGTGTATGTCATTTCCTTCTGGATTATGAGTGGTATCATGGTATGGAGCCCAGATACTTACTTTGTGGTTGCTGCAAATTTATTACTTGTGGTTGTTGGAATCGAGGATCCTCAGAAAAAGGTCGCAAACGACCGGGGAATGACATATTCGTGTCAGTAGTTACCCAGCTAGAGGTAACCCGGCCTTGTGTAGCAGAGATCCGGTTAGGATCCGGAAACGTCGCTCCAGAGGCATTCTATTTTACTTGGGAAGTTCCTTTGCCCGATCATTTGTTGGAAATCCAAACAAAACAATACGAACCTTGTACGGTTTTAGTTGTAGAACCTGCCATCTAATATGGTCGCTATAGTAGGCATACTATAATGGTACCTATGTTGGCTAAGATTTATATTGTACTTTCGAAATGTTTTCCTCACTATGCACTAATAATAATATCCCAAAATGATTTGTTTTGCGTAGTAAGCATCTTTGACTATCATAAGGAGAAATCTCCTCCAATTCTGCGTTTGCATTGTGTGTGTGGCGGGAGGCCTTATGGTAGTTTCATTTTTCCAAAAGCATTGCGAATTGACTTTAAAATTCTTTGCTATTTGTTTTAAAGATAAACTGTTTTTGTTTCTCACACCAGTCCCATGACTGATCCGGAGTTTATTGTTTCTTTCCTAAACACTGGGTGCTCAAAATTTTTCGACACGAGCAGTCTAGAGTTGGGTTTTTTAGATATTCAGATTTAGTAGATTATCTGGAGCTAGTTCAGTCTTTGGATATGGACTGTACTTGCTTATCTTTGTGCATCGTTATTGGGAGTTCGAGCTATTTCTGGATTGGTGCTTTGAAGAGGGAGATTATCCGCTGCTGATGTTATCGTTTTCTTTTCTGCTGCTATTTCTTTTATCATATCTCTGATGTATATTGATATTCATTGTATCACTCTGTTGTACCAGATATTGTATCAGATATTGTATATCAATGTATTATTATTTTTCTTCCGCTGTGTTGTTTACTTAATTGTGTTATAAGCTCCGACGACTCGGATTTGAATGGTCGAATCTACGGCATTCGAGTACGATGTAAAGTATGGATGTCGATTTTCGAGCGGGCAAAATCCGACTCGTTACATTTGGTATCAGAGCTAAGGTTGAACTTTAGCTCAGGAGTATAACACATTAAGTAGCTCATTAGAGATAGGGTGAAGTATACCCTAGAATGAGTAATTCTCAGATATCCATTCGAACGCCTCAATAAATTCTCTTGCTATCCGCTGATAGTGAGTATGAGTGCAAGAAGAGGACGAGATAGGGGACAGGGGAATACGACTATAAATGGTCAATACCCTGCAACAGTGGAAACAACTTTCTTATCAATCTTCTTTGATTCGATTCCAAATTCTTTTGATTTCTTCGTACCATCTACAAGAAGAAGTTTCAGTGTGATGATGGCTCTACGAATCGTTGTAGAAAATCCTTACTTAGTATCTTCATCGATTTCTTATCAGCTTTTCGATTTAAACTCTAATGAATATGAATTTGAAATTAGAAATTTAAATAAATTGGAAATTTTAAATTGAGTTAAATTGATTAATAGAATATGAGGATAAATTTGAATTGTATCGGTAAAATGATTTCATTTAAAACCGAATTTGGAATTCATATCTTAAGTTGAGGAATTATAGGAGATCGAATCTGTCTATATAGAATCTGTCTATCTCTGTGTTGTTTTCGTGCCTGCGAATTTCGAGGACGAAATTCTTTTAAGGGGGGAAGTTTGTAACGACCTTAGATTTTAATTTAATTTAAATTGATAATTAAATGAATTTTTGAATTAAAATTGTAAAATAAATCGATAAGTGATGCGAGTTTCCCCGAATTAAAATAAATTTTGTATAAATCATTTAAATTTAAAAATATTGTAAATATTGTATATATATGTATTTGAGCATATATGAGTAAATTTGAAATAATATATATGTATATATCTTTGATTTGAATTTAAAATGTAAGTAAATGGTTTAAGAAATGAAAATATATAAGATGTTAAAATATAAAGTAAAGATATATAACTTAATCTCATGTTAATAAATCAATACAAAATAATATAAATAGTAATAGACTACAAAATAATAAAAGAAAAATAAAATAAAGTAAAAATAGAAGTTTACTCATATTATAAAATAAAAACTACTTGTCAATAATAAATATAAGTGTAAAGTATAAAAGAAAATATTATATGTATGATTAATTATGGATGTATGCAGGCAAGAGAAGAAAATGTATACAAGAAGACAATATAATTCATCAACCTGGCAAAGCAAGATGAAAAGAAATATCTACTAAACAAAATAATACATGTATATGATATTAACATGTCAGCCCTCTTATGAACATTTACGTACAAAGTAAATAAAGTAAACAAAACAAGAAAATTTACATACAAATGAAAATCTAAGTACATATGTACATGCTTATACAAAGAAAAGAAAGAACTGTACATACATAACAAATAGTAAGTTGTAAACAAAAGTAGAGACACATGCATTTAATGCCACATCTCCTCAGCATGTACAATATCATTTCAGCCCCATACAAACATATCATCAGCCGCCAAGATATGAGATCTGCAGCCGTATAAATAAAAAAATGTATATGGTACACGCCTAATTAAAACAAGTATACATCAGCCTCCAATTGAAGAGAAAAAAATCTCTGATCAAAACATTAACAAACAATTTCTAGTACAAAGAAAAGATATCATCACCCAGTATCCATGTTTCTTATATATCAAGCCTCTCTTCATTTTCAGTGCTTCCATAAAAACTTAAATTGTGACGACCGCCCATGACCCCTGCACAGAATCTTGAGACATAGCGCTGTAAAGTGTGCCAGGCGACCATGGACGATTGTCAAGGTAAGATTTAAAACAAAAGAATCTATCGAATTACTCACAGCGCATGGACAAAATACAATAGAACATATGTATAGTGAAGCTTTACAGAACAAAATGACATCATATAAAACTCTATAATAGTTGAATACAAGCATCCACATAGTCAATACATCAAGCCTCGCTACATATCTCTCAGAGAATACAAAACAGCGGAATATCCAGTACATATAATAAGAAGATAATATGCAACCCTCCAGCTCGTCTTCGATATCAGCCTCGTGAAAAGAGAACAGCACCTGTCACCTGCTACCTAGTCTGCCCGTCCCAAAATGGACGAACAGCCCAAGGCAATAAGAATTAAAACATAAAGCCTTGAGTCAGACAACAGTCTTAGTGAGCAGTAAATTAACTAACAACATACCAAAAGAGCATAAAGGAAAAGGAATAGGAATACAACCCTCCCACTCCAACCTCGTTCTACAGTGATAGCCCCCAGACACACACTAAGCAGAAGCAAACATAGCAGAGCATACAATTTAAAGTAAAGCTACTATCACTCGAGTCAAGGGCGATGTTTTCCAAGTACCAAGGCCTAAATCAGATAAGCACCCAGAAAATACCGCTCTTGAGTCCGAATGACGATACAACCAAACATCCATGACTCTGGCTATCACTATTATCATTGCTTCGATATCACCGTTAATTGAATGACCGGCACATTCTTTCATCCGTCCGTCAAGGGCTAATGAAAACCCCGGTTCTAGACATAACTCCCGCACGTCGTCGCAGCCCGTGCCTAGGACTATCGAATCTGCCCAGAGTACTCGACCATCAACAGTTGGCCGTTGGGACTATCGAATCTGCCCAAACGTACTCTTGCTTAGAGCATGCTAGAACCTTCAACAACGATGCTATCCAAGCCTCCTAGTCATCCTCCTCGACGACTATTCTCATATCCATTCATTACCCTCAACTCGAATCATATCACCGAGTTATCAACATGCTTGGAATGATCCCGTCTGGATTAGACCAAGTCTTCATCACATGATTGCCTCGCTTCATTACATCCTCGCAAAGCCTCATCTCATCATCACATCATCAAATCCATGCATAAGAGCTTCATCATCCCACTACATATGCCACGAGCAGCTTTCCCAATTCAAGAGCCTTTCCCTTAGCTTTTGAATCGTCTTCGGTCTAAATCTAATCATCAATCATCTAGTTCATAACAATCAATCAAATCAAACATCAATCCAAGCAATCAAGCATTCAAATATGATCTAAGTAGACAATTATAACAATAATGGCATTTTCGTAATTAAAGAGTTGAAAGTCCAATAAGCATGAAAACATGGATTATATCTCTACAAACTTGATGAATGAACTTGCATAGGTTAACATATGATAAAATGGATGCAACATCATCATGAACAATGGATCTACATGGATCTATACATAGGATGAAGAAAATGCATGGAAATCACTATTTTAACACCAAATCGAGCCAACAATCCGATATACTCCTTTGGATCCGTGTGAGAGATAATCACCACTCACCAAATCACCTAAACAATCCAAAAGATATCAACTTCAGATCTGGACAGCGAAGAACTAAGCTAGATCCGACAAGATCTCACTTCAAACGATGAAATCTCTCTTGAAAAGATGAAGATCTTCAATCTAAGCTCTTGAATCTTCAATCTTGATCTTCGATTTGGATGGATGGAAGCACTAGATTAGAGTGGAGAAAAGAAGTGAAGAAGTGTAGAAGTCGAGCTCTCAAAATGGCAGCACTTCGTCGCTTCAAAATCCGGATCCCAAAAAGTGAGAACAACCCCTCCTATTTATAGCAGAAATTTCCTTAAGTCGCTTAACTCGGCTATCTCCCTAGGTCGTTTCCGACCTAAGCCTCTCCGACCTAAGACTCTCCGACCTAAGACTCTCCGACCTAACAGATGTACGACTTAACTCCTTTGCGACCTAACACTTAGGAAACCCAGCGACCTAACAACCTAACGACCTAACTACCTAAGACTCAGTTGGGTTGCGACCTAACACAAGTCGACCTAAAACAACACGCGACCTAACACTTGAACTATCCTAGCGACCTAACAACTTAGCAACCTACGCGACCTAACACAACATACGACCTAACAGTGTTACGACCTAACACATAGCCTAACTCCTAAGGTCGCCAACTTGTTAACTCCTTAGGTCGCCAACTTGTTAACTCCTTAGGTCGCCAACACGGAACCACTAGGTCGCTAACTCAGAACCACTAGGTCGCTAACTCAGAACCACTAGGTCGCTAACTCAGAACCACTAGGTCGCTAACTCAGAACCACTAGGTCGCTAACTCGGCAACTACTAGGTCGCTAACTCGGCAACTACTAGGTCGCTAACTCGGCAACTACTAGGTCGCTAACTCGGCAACTACTAGGTCGCTAACTTTCCCAGCCGACCTAACACTTAACAAAACTTAGGTCGCTCACAACATTTTCTTAAGTCGCAGACCTTCTCTAAGTTGCCAACAACCCTTAGATCGCGTACGACCTAGGACTTAGACAAATCTGCCTAAAAATCTGAAATGACATGAAAGTGCTAAAATTCCAGATTTTGACGAACATGTCGATCCGTAAAAATACGGGTCGTTACATTCTCTCCCCCTTAGAAATTTCGCCCCCGAAATTCCAAGCAATCAAAACTATTCTGTACGCCTACCATCCATAACAATCAACAAACCATGCATCCAATTCTAACTTAGCGTACAGAATTCTAAAACTTAGAACAAGTTATAATATCGCGAGATGAGACGACACCTTAGGGCCATACCTTGAAGAGTTCAGGATGAGCTGCCTTCATCCTCTCTTCCACTTCCCACGTACAGTCGTTATCATCATCACTCCATTGTATCTTGAGCAACTTAACTACCTTCCTCCTAAGCTGTTTCGTGTCGGTTTCAACAACACGAAGCGGCTTACGAGGTCTTCTATCAACTGGATCAACTTCTAAGTCTTCACAGCTATCAGCAGAAACCACTGTTCTCGAGTCGTGCACATACTTCCGTAGATACGATACATGAAAAACATTGTGCACACCCGACATCTTCTCCGGTAACTCCAATCTGTAAGCGAGCTTTCCAATTCGCTCGATAATCGGGAATGGTCCGATAAATCTCGGAGTCAATTTTCCTTTCTTCCCGAATCGAATAACATTCTTCAGTGGAGAAATCTTCACAAAAACCATATCTCCTACGTCGAATTCCAAATCCTTTCGACGCTTATCAGCATAACTCTTCTGACGGTCTTGGGCTGCCTTCATTCGTTGCCGAATGATCTCTATGCAATCCGAAGTCTGTCGAATCATCTCTGGCCCAAGCATCAGCTTTTCTCCAGTTTCCAACCAACATGTCGGAGAGTTACACGGTCTTCCATATAATGCCTCATACGGTGCCATACCAATGCTTGACTGGTAACTGTTGTTGTACGCAAACTCCACCAAATGAAGGTGATCTTCCCATGATCCTCCGAAATCCAAAACACAAGCTCTGAGGAGATCTTCCAAAACTCGGTTGGCTCTCTCGGTCTGACCATCTGTTTGGGGATGATAAGCTGTACTCAAACACAACTCGGTTCCCAAAACTTCCTGGAAGCTCTTCCAAAATCCACTAGTGAACAATGGATCTCGATCGCTCACTATACTCCTCGGAATACCATGGAAACGAACTATCCACTTAACATACAACTCAGCCAACTTTGATGCGGTCCTAGTCGATCGAACAGGAATGAATCGTGCACTCTTTGTCAGACGATCCACAATGACCCAAATTCCTTCATTTCCCGTTCTGGTTCTAGGCAATCCATCAATAAAATCCATCGACACTTGTTCCTACTTCCATGTAGGAACTTCTAAGGGCTGAAGCAATCCACTTGGCTTCTTCTGTTCGGCTTTAACCAACTGGCAATTCATACACTTGGAAATGAAATCTCCAACATCCTTCTTCATGCCTTCCCAATAGTAGGTTCTCTTCATATCCCGATACATCTTATTTCCACCTGGATGAATTGTCAACCTCGAGTGATGACTTTCCTTCAGAACTTCACTCCTCAACTCATCTATATCGGGAACAACTAGTCGTCCTTGCTTCCGAAGCCAACCCTCTCGATCGACCTCGAATCCTTTATCCTTTTCTGGATCCAATCCAGATTCCAATTCACGGATAATCTTGACAAGCTTATCATCTCGCTTTTGACTCTCGCCAATCCTTTCCACAAGAGTCGGTCTTATTGATAAGTTTGCCAACATCTCAGGTTCCAATTCACATCTAGGCCTGAAGTCAAATCCAGCTAAATACTCGAGATTCTTCCATTCAGAAAACATGGCTCCCAATCCTGCATGTCTTCGACTTAACGCATCAGCCACTGCGTTACCTTTTCCCGGAGTATAAGCTATACCAAAATCATATGATGCTAAAAACTCTAGCCAACGTTGCTGCCGAAGATTCAAATCCTTCTGGGAGAAAAGATACTTCAACGACTTGTGATCCGTAAACAACTCGAATCGAACTCCCAACAGGTAATGTCTCCACATCTTCAGAGCAAATACAATCGCCGCTAACTCCAAATCATGAGTTGGGTAATTCCTTTCATGCGGCTTCAGTTGTCGACTGGCATACGCAACAACTTTATCCTTCTGCATCAGCACTGCTCCAAATCCAGTACCACATGCATCGGTGTAAACCACCATCTCATCATTCCCACTTGGAATAGTCAAAACAGGAGCACTCGTCAGTCTCTCTTTCAGGATTCCGAAAGCTTGCTCACACTTAGCATTCCAACTGAACACTTGGTTCTTCTTCGTCAATCCTGTTAACGGTGCAGCTATCTTGGAGAAGTCTTTGATAAACCGTCGATAATATCCTGCTAATCCAAGAAAACTTCTCACATCAGATGCATTCTTAGGTCTAACCCAATCCTGGATTGCTGCCACCTTAGCGGGATCAACCGCTATTCCATTTCCAGAAATCACATGGCCTAAGAACCTCACTTCACTCTTCCAGAAGTGACACTTCGAAAACTTAGCCTTCAGCTGATGTTTCCGTAAGATCTCCAAAACAATACGCAAGTGCGTCTTGTGCTCTTCCTCCGTTCTGGAATAAATCAGAATATCATCCACGAACACAAGTACGAACTTGTTCAACTGATTTCTGAACACTCTATTCATAAGATCCACAAAATATGCTGGCGCGTTAGTCAATCCAAACGGCATTACCAGCCACTCAAAGAACCCGGATGGTGTCCTAAAAGCAGTCTTCGGCACACTATCCTTAGCCACTCTCAACTGGTGAAATCCCGTTGCCAAATCCATTTGAGAAAACACCTTAGCCTCGTGAAGCTGATCAAACAAGTCATCTATTCTCGGCAATGGATACTTGTTCTTCTTAGTCACCTTATTCAGCTCACGATAATCCACACACAATCTCAACGACCCATCTGCCTTGGTTGCAAACACAACTGGTGCTCCCCACTCGGACACACTACGCCGAATGAATCCTTTCTGTAAAAGATCATCAACTTGCACCCTCAACTCCTGCTGTTCCCTAGGCGCCATCCGCCTAAGAGGCATCACAACAGGTCTGGCTCCTTCAACTAGATCTATTCGAAACTCGATCTCTCTATGCGGCGGCAACCCTTTGACTTCGTCAAAGACATCCTCGAATCCATTAGCGATCGGCACTGATGACAGTCCATCCCGTGGAACAACTAGCGAATACATGAAGCTCATGAAGACGCCTTCTTCATGCTTACATCGTATCACAATCTTTCGCCCCTCCACATTCTCGACTGTCACCTCTAGCCTCTCACAATCAACCTTAGCCGCATACTTCCTAAGCCAGTCCATACCCAAGATAATTCCGAACCCCGCAAAGTTCAGAACAAAGCAATCACAAACAAAAGAGCAACCATGACTCGACACAACTAGACCACGGCATAACATACACAAACAAGACGAACCCCCAACTGGATTAGTCACAACCAATGGCCTATCAACAATATCCGGTGTCAAACCTAACCGGCCAACGAGTTCATTACAAACAAACGAATGCGACGCTCCAGTATCAAACAGAACTCTAACTGGAACACCACATAGGAAAAGAGTACCTTGAACAACCACACTCTTTCCCTTCTCTTCAGCAGTAGGAGCTTTCGAAGACGACGGAACAGCCCCCAAAGCATAGGCTTGCACAATCTGCCTGTCCTTCCTTGGTTCTGGACAATTCTTCCTGAAATGCCCCGGCTTGTCACAGTTGTGACACTTCATCGGTGCCTTCGGATTCTTACAATCCTTAGAGAAATGGCCCTTCTGCTGACAATTGTAACAAGTCACCTCGCCTTTCGGCTTCTTCTGGCCATCCTTACCCTTCTGCTGCTGCTGCTTCCTCTTCTGGTTTCCACCCTGCTGTGGTTTAGATTCTCCCTTGGTAACAGCAACAACAGGTCCTTCCTTAGGAAACAGACTCTCATGCCTAAGAGCTTTTTCCACAAGCTTCTCAAATGAATCGTCCAAATGATCCACCAACTGTCTCCCAAGATAACTATCCAAGCCGGTCACAAACTTCTCGTTCTTCTGATAAGCAGACTCAATATATGACCGGGCATACTTGGACAAAGCTTCAAACTCAGAAACATACTCAAGAACAGATCTTCCACCCTGCTTGAGCTCCACAAACTTCTTGAACAGAACAGACTTCTGAGCTGTAGAAATGAACTTAGCTTCAAATCTGACTTGGAATTGCTCCCAAGTAATCTCTTCCTCCGCAGTATCGATGGTAATAGAGTTCCACCAATCAGAGGCTCTCCCTTGAAGCTGCCTCGATGCCAACTTCCTCTTAGTTGCATCATCAATTCCCAAATCACCAAAGATCCTTCTACACGCATCTATCCACCTCTGGACCTCAATGGTAGATTCTGTTCCCAAGAAAACCTTCCCTCCAAGAGCAGTATAATCCTTGCACAGCTTAGCAAAATCCACTGGTTTCGGAGTTTGAACTTGAACTCCAACATCGACTGCTGCCCCCGGAACTGGTATCCTTCTCATGATTGAAGTCATCATAGCTTCGAACATGGCTGCATAATCAGCAGTCTCTTCAGTAGCACGGCCTTCCCTAGCAGCTGGTCTCCCTCTTCGACTCATTCTCAATATCTATAAAAAGGAATGATTAGAACATCTAGAGAAACAACTGCATAAAGGACTCAAACCCTACTAAGCTACTATATTATATATAGTAATCATCCATCAAAATACAATTACGTCTCTCATACGTAGTTACTCCAGCGAGCGTTGGGTAAAATCGATTAACCAATGCTCTGATACCAAATGTGACGACCGCCCATGACCCCTGCATAGAATCTTGAGACATAGCGCTGTAAAGTGTGCCAGGCGACCATGGACGATTGTCAAGGTAAGATTTAAAACAAAAGAATCTATCGAATTACTCACAGCGCATGGACAAAATACAATAGAACATATGTATAGTGAAGCTTTACAGAACAAAATGACATCATATAAAACTCTATAATAGTTGAATACAAGCATCCACATAGTCAATACATCAAGCCTCACTACATATCTCTCAGAGAATACAAAACAGCGGAATATCCAGTACATATAATAAGAAGATAATATGCAACCCTCCAGCTCGTCTTCGATATCAGCCTCGTGAAAAGAGAACAGCACCTGTCACCTGCTACCTAGTCTGCCCGTCCCAAAATGGACGAACAGCCCAAGGCAATAAGAATTAAAACATAAAGCCTTGAGTCAGACAACAGTCTTAGTGAGCAGTAAATTAACTAACAACATACCAAAAGAGCATAAAGGAAAAGGAATAGGAATACAACCCTCCCACTCCAACCTCGTTCTACAGTGATAGCCCCCAGACACACACTAAGCAGAAGCAAACATAGCAGAGCATACAATTTAAAGTAAAGCTACTATCACTCGAGTCAAGGGCGATGTTTTCCAAGTACCAAGGCCTAAATCAGATAAGCACCCAGAAAATACCGCTCTTGAGTCCGAATGACGATACAACCAAACATCCATGACTCTGGCTATCACTGTTATCATTGCTTCGATATCACCGTTAATTGAATGACCGGCACATTCTTTCATCCGTCCGTCAAGGGCTAATGAAAACCCCGGTTCTAGACATAACTCCCGCACGTCGTCGCAGCCCGTGCCTAGGACTATCGAATCTGCCCAGAGTACTCGACCATCAACAGTTGGCCGTTGGGACTATCGAATCTGCCCAAACGTACTCTTGCTTAGAGCATGCTAGAACCTTCAACAACGATGCTATCCAAGCCTCCTAGTCATCCTCCTCGACGACTATTCTCATATCCATTCATTACCCTCAACTCGAATCATATCACCGAGTTATCAACATGCTTGGAATGATCCCGTCTGGATTAGACCAAGTCTTCATCACATGATTGCCTCGCTTCATTACATCCTCGCAAAGCCTCATCTCATCATCACATCATTACCTTCTCTAAGTTGCCAACAACCCTTAGGTCGCGTACGACCTAGGACTTAGACAAATCTGCCTAAAAATCTGAAATGACATGAAAGTGCTAAAATTCCAGATTTTGACGAACATGTCGATCCGTAAAAATACGGGTCGTTACATAAATAATTCATTCAACTAGAAAAAAAATCATCTCAAAACCTGGAATAAAAATAAGAGTAAATCAAAAGAAGATTGAATCAAACAAATAGCTCAAGTTCAAACTGGAAAATAGAAACAAAGGATCAGATACCATCTTCACTTGATTCAATACCTGAGAAATAAACATCAACTCAGTTTAAAAGTAAATCCAACAAGCAAAAAAAAAATTCAAGGATCAGCATCAAGTTAAAACAAGGCAGATCAAAACACTTCCATATTTCATTCCTATTCTCTGTTCCTCCCTTTGAAGGTGAGCAAACCTTATTTTTAAAACCTGATTTTCTTGATTTCTGTATGCCTGTGATGATGAATTGAATTATGTTTGGCATGAATGTTTGTTTTTACGAAAATAGATGAACATCTCTGTGTAGGTAAACATGCCTATATGTGTAAATATGTTGGCCTTTGTTAGTTACATGATTCAGAATTTTGTTTAAAAATAACAAGATAAAAATATAAAAATCCAATATCTCTTCGAATAATGACATTTAGATTATTATGTCTGAATAAAAATTGTTTATAACACTCTAATCTACTTTTTAAAAATAAATTCCAGATGTAGATATTTGTGGGATGTTTATAAAATTGAATATGACAGTGAAAATCTAACTCAAGAAAAAAATCGATGATTACGGTTTCTTGTTTGGATTTTATGAAGTGATTTGTAATGGAAAACTATGATTTTTGAATCAAGTTTCAAGATTTTTAGGTTGGGAATTGTGGAGTTAACTCGAATTGAACAGAAAACACAAAAATGGCAATTTCCGGTGAACGACGTTGATCTAGGGATCGGGCTTGATAATGATGATAGCTGGGAGAATGACAATTATAGGAAAAATACTCGGAGTATTTATAGGTCAAAGTGGTGGTCGGAATAAGATGATCTAGTGTTCGAAAGGGGTTTTGGTCGAGGTTGTTTTGATGGCGTAGCATCGCCGATGGTGGACCGGAGTGGACTGGTACTGGGGGAATTGAAGCTCGAGACTGTGGCGAGGTTTGGGTCGGAGTCGCGTGGGTTCTAGCGACCTGTGGCGGCGAGTCGAGGGGAATTTGTTGATCATACTTCGTTCCAGTTTGGGTCATGTAGCCAAATCGTGAGATCGTCGTCGATTCGTGTTGCTGGATGGTCTGGAAGATCGAGTGGATGGTCGTCGACTTGTCGATGGTCGTAGCTTCGACCATAGGTGATCGAACTAGTTGTGCACGTACACGTGCATATTTCTTTGGTCTGGGTTGTTGGTGGAATGGGGAAGAAGAAGTTTCCCCGGGTATGTCTCGAAGTTGTAGGGTGTTTGTCTCGAAGCAGGGTGATAGGCGAAAAAACCCGAAGTTTTACTCGGGGAATTTAGTTGTTGGCTCGGGTTCAAGTTGATTGCTGCAAAAGTTTAAAATGTGAAACAAGTTTTCAAAGTTTAAATCGGTTTTAAACAAATTTTGTTAAATTAATCATTTTATACAATATGTATTCATGTGTGGGTTAATTAAAAATTTAAGTTGATTTATGGTTTTATAAAAGCAAGTTTTAAATTTAAATTTAATCTAGTTTAAAACGGTTATATGATAAATGTTTAAATTATTTCATTAAAGGAAGTTATAATTTGTTTAACTTAAATTTGTAAGTTAAATGCTTAAGTTATTTTGAAGAAAATTTACTTAATGAAGTAATTAAAGAGAAATTAATTAATTAATGAATTAAGGATAATTAATTAAGAATTAATTAATTTGTGTGATTTATTAAAGGTTGATTAATTAATTAAGATTAATTAATATAAGTAATTAAAGGTAATTAATTACGTGAAGATAATTACTTAATTAAAAGTAATTAAATGATAAAAAATTTGATTAATAAATGATTAAAGAATAATTAATCAAAATGATTGTAATTTATCGATGTTGATTAACCAAGATTTGTAGTTCATTCATAAATAATTAATCTGGTATAAATTAATTATAATCAGATATTAATTGATTCTACTTATGGATGTTTGGATTTCGTTGAATGATTGAATTGTTGATATTCCTGATATGTGATGCTTTGTGATATACCCTGATTTATGATGTGATCTGTAATTGATTATCTGCGATATATATCTGAAATCTATGAATGAACGATAAGCATTATAGTCATACCGCTTATCAACTATATTTCGGTATTTGATCTGTGATGATTGATTTGTGCACTACTGTGTGAAACCCCTGGACTACACCATACACACACTAATATGGATTTCACGTGGAAATCGGTTAAGTCACAGATAATTTAAATTTGATGTTTTTGAAATTGAAATTTTAATTTCAATTGATTTTGAAATTGGAAATTTGGGTTTAAAGTGAAAAGCTTTTGAAATAGAATTTCAAAGATAAAAGTTATTTTGAATAACTTAATCGAGTTTTGAAAATTTAAATAATTTGATTTAAATTTGAATTCAAGTTTGAAATTGAATCCTATGATTTGAAACCATGGATTAAAGATGATGTAAATGTGTTGGTATGAATCTAAACCATTTAAAAGTATAACTTTGAGAATTTGGATTTAACCCAAAGACTTTAACTTGTATTAATGAATCAGATTTCCAAAATAAAAACTGTTTGTATTAATGAATCAGATTTTCAGTTCATCCATAAAAACTTAAACAATTCATTCAACTAGGAAAAAAAATCATCTCAAAACCTGGAATAAAAATCAGAGTAAATCAAAAGAAGATTGAATCAAACAAATAGCTCAAGTTCAAACTGGAAAATAGAAACAAAGGATCAGATACCATCTTCACTTGATTCAATACCTGAGAAATAAACATCAACAACTCAGTTTAAAAGTAAATCCAACAAGCAAAAAAAAATTTCAAGGATCAGCATCAAGTTAAAACAAGGCAGATCAAAACACTTCCAGATTTCATTCCTATTCTCTGTTCCTCCCTTTGAAGGTGAGTAAACCTTATTTTTAAAACCTGATTTGCTTGATTTCTGTATGCTTGTGATGATGAATTGAATTATGTTTGGCATGAATGTTTGTTTTTACGAAAATAGATGAACATCTCTGTGTAGGTAAACATGCCTATATGTGTAAATATGTTGGCCTCTGTTAGTTATAGGATTCAGAATTTTGTTTAAAAATAACAAGATAAAAATAAAAAAATCCAACATCTCTTCTAATAATGACATTTAGATTATGATGTCTGAATAAAAATTGTTTATAACACTCTAATCTACTTTTTAAAAATAAATTCCAGATGTAGATATTTGTGGGATGTTTATAAAATTGAATATGACAGTGAAAATCTAACTCAAGAAAAAAATCGATGATTACGGTTTCTGGTTTGGATTTTATGAAGTGATTTGTAATGGAAAACTATGATTTTTGAATCAAGTTTCAAGATTTTTAGGTTGGGAATTGTGGAGTTAACTCGAATTGAACAGAAAACACAAAAATGGCAATTTCTGGTGAACGACGTTGATCTAGGGATCGGGCTTGATAATGATGATAGTTGGGAGAATGACAATTATAGGAAAAATACTCAGAGTATATATAATTCAAGGTGGTGGTCGGAATAAGATGATCTAGGGTTCGAAAGGGGTTTTGGTCGAGGTTGTTTTTGATGGCGTAGCATCGCCAATGGTGGACCGGAGTGGACCGGTACTGGGGGAATTGAAGCTCGAGACTGTGGCGAGGTTTGGGTCGGAGTCGCGTGGGTTCTAGCGACCTGTGGCGGCGAGTCGAGGGGAATTTTTTGATCATACTTCGTTCCAGTTTGGGTCACGTAGCCAAATCATGAGATCGTCGTCGATTCGTGTTGCTGGATAGTCTGGAAGATCGAGTGGATGGTCGTCGACTTGTCGATGGTCGTAGCTTCGGCCAAAGGTGATCGAACTAGTTGTGCACGTACACGTGCATATTTCTTTGGTCTGGGTTGTTGGTGGATTGGGGAAGAAGAAGTTTCCCCGGGTATGTCTCAAAGTTGTAGGGTGTTTGTCTCGGAGCAGGGTGATAGGCGAAAAAACCCGAAGTTTTACTCGGGGAATTTAGTTGTTGGCTCGGGTTCAAGTTGATTGCTGCAAAAGTTTAAAATGTGAAACAAGTTTTCAAAGTTTAAATCAGTTTTAAACAAATTTTGTTAAATTAATCATTATATACAATATGTATTCATGTGTGGGTTAATTAAAAATTTAAGTTGATTTATGGTTTTATAAAAGCAAGTTTTAAATTTAAATTTAATCTAGTTTAAAACGGTTATATGATAAATGTTTAAATTATTTCATTAAAGGAAGTTATAATTTGTTTAACTTAAATTTGTAAGTTAAATGCTTAAGTTATTTTGAATAAAATTTACTTAATGAAGTAATTAAAGAGAAATTAATTAATTAATGAATTAAGGATAATTAATTAAGAATTAATTAATTTAGGTGATTTATTAAAGGTTGATTAATTAATTAAGATTAATTAATATAAGTAATTAAAGGTAATTAATTACGTGAAGATAATTACTTAATTAAAAGTAATTAAATGATAAAAAATTTGATTAATAAATGATTAAAGAATAATTAATCAAAATGATTGTAATTTATCGATGTTGATTAACCAAGATTTGTAGTTCATTCATAAGTAATTAATCTGGTATAAATTAATTATAATCAGATATTAATTGATTCTACTTATGGATGTTTGGATTTCGTTGAATGATTGAATTGTTGATATCCCTGATATGTGATGCTTTGTGATATACCCTGATTTATGATGTGATCTGTAATTGATTATCCACGATATATATATCTGAAATCTGTGAATGAACGATAAGCGTTATAGTCATACCGCTTATCAACTATATTTCTGTATTTGATCTGTGATGATTGATTTGTGCACTACTGTGTGAAACCCCTAGACTACACCATACACACACCAATATGGATTTCACGTGGAAATCGGTTAAGTCACAGATAATTTAAATTTGATGTTTTTGAAATTGAAATTTTAATTTCAATTGATTTTGAAATTGGAAATTTGGGTTTAAAGTGAAAAGCTTTTGAAATAGAATTTCAAAGATAAAAGTTATTTTGAATAACTTAATCGAGTTTTGAAAATTTAAATAATTTGATTTAAATTTGAATTCAAGTTTGAAATTGAATCCTATGATTTGAAACTAGGGATTAAAGATGATGTAAATGTGTTGGTATGAATCTAAACCATTTAAAAGTATAATTTTGAGAATTTGGATTTAACCCAAAGACTTTAACTTGTATTAATGAATCAGATTTCCAAAATGAAAACTGTTTGTTTTAAAGGAATAAAAGCTTTCAGATAAGAAATGAAATTCCAGTTTAATTAAAGGAATGTCAAGATTGAATTGAAAAAATGGTTTTCCAAGTTATGAATGAATTCTTTTTGAAAGCTATGAATTGAATCTGTTATTTTTAACAGATTTAAAATGATGATTTGTTTAAACCATCCGAAATGAAATTGTTTTGAAAGCTATAAGTTGAATCTTTATTTTAAAGATTTAACGAGTTAATCAAATTGAAATGGAAATTGATTTGGAAAATCTGTGAATGGATCTTTGTGAAACTGGGTGAACTTTATGAATTAAATCTTTTATTTAAAAGATTAAAATGTGGAAATTGTTTAAACCATTGAAGGTTGTTTAAAATGAATCTTTATGTTTAAAGATTTGAAAATGGTAATTTGTTAAACCATTTGAAGAAAGATTTTGGGTACTAAGTTGTGACTTAATTGAAATCCCAATATCCATATATTTTTAAATATTGCGCTCACTATTTGGGTTAGCCGGGAAAAGACCTTTGTGTCATATAACCCATTTCGAATTAGTGATACGTTGTATATGGATGGCATTTGAAGACCGGTGGTGAAGACCGGATATTTTCGAAAATGAAAGGACAACCTGTCGAATGTCTCTGCACCGAGTTGCTCCGGTATAGAGATTTATATCACTCTTTTTGTGATGTGAAGTCCGAACGTGATTAGAAAATTATCCGGATTTACAAGGGCTTCTTTGGAAGTGCCTTTGGTTCTGTTCGAACCCGGAACAGACTTGTATGGTTACATGTTTGACATTACACTTTGAGATATAAAGCCGATTTCTTTCAAATACATTTCTGTTGGTGGCGGAGAATTTATTCTCTTAGCTTAACACCCTTCTCTGAGACATACGAGCTCAGAGGTTATGTAGTTGAAGGTTATCAGCGATATATTCCCAATTTGGTAATGTGACATGCTGAGTGATGATCATTGTTTGATCATTTGTGATATGATCATTTGTTTGATCATTTATCTTTATGATCATTACTTTGATCATTTGTTGACCCAAAGCATGGTTTTGTGACAAAGCGTAGCTTTGTGGACGAGACTTCGTCGAACCTCACGACCCGGTAATGGTCGAAACAGGAATCGTGGCAGCAAGGTTATTAGGGGATAGCGACCCCTTAGTGTATATCATTTCCTTCTGGATTATGAGTGGTATCATGGTATGGAGCCCAGATACTTACTTTGTGTTTGCTGCAAATTTATTACTTGTGGTTGTTGGAATCAAGGATCCTTGGAAAAAGGTCGCAAACGACCGGGGAATGACATATTCGTGTCAGTAGTTACCCAACTAGAGGTAACCTAGCCTTGTGTAGCAGAGATCCGGTTAGGATTCGGGAACGTCGCTCCAGAGGCGTTCTATTTTACTTGGGAAGTTCCTTTGCCCGACCATTTGTTGGAAATCCAAACAAAACAATACGAACCTTGTACGGTTTTAGTTGTAGAACCTGCCATCTAATATGGTAGCTATAGTAGGCATACTATAATGGTACCTATGCTGGCTAAGATTTATATTGTACTTTCGAAATGTTTTCCTCACTATGCACTAATAATAATATCCCAAAATGATTTGTTTTGCATAGTAAGCATCTTTGACTATCATAAGGAGAAATCTCTTCCAATTCTGCGTTTGCATTGTGTGTGTGGCGGGAGGCCTTATGGTAGTTTCATTTTTCCAAAAGCATTGCGAATTGACTTTAAAATTCTCCGCTATTTGTTTTAAAGATAAACTGTTTTTGTTGCTCACACCAGTCCCATGACTGATCCGGAGTTTATTGTTTCTTTCCTAAACTCTGGGTGCTCAAAATTTTTCGACACGAGCAGTCTAGTGTTGGGTTTTTCAGATATTCAGATTTAGTAGATTATCTGGAGCTAGTTCAGTCTTTGGATATGGACTGTACTTGCTTATCTTTGTGCATCGTTATTAGGAGTTCGAGCTATTTCTGGATTGGTGCTTTGAAGAGGGAGATAATCCGCTGCTGATGTTATCGTTTTCTTTTCCGTTGCTATTTCTTTTATCATATCTCTGATGTATATTGATATTCATTGTATCACTCTGTTGTACCAGATATTGTATCAGATATTGTATATCAATATATTATTCTTTTTCTTCCGCTGTGTTGTTTACTTAATTGTGTTATAAGCTCCGGCGACTCGGATTTGAACGGTCGAATCTATGGCATTCGAGTACGATGTAAAGTATGGATGTCGATTTTCGAGCGGGCAAAATCCGACTCGTCACAATTGGTCAACGAGTTATATATATGTAACAAATTACATAAATGACCTTAGGGCATGCCCTTAACTCTATCAATTTTTTTACACTAGGAGGGAGCGATCGATCGATTGGAACAACGGTGACAAGGGTTGAACTTCGGCCGAACGACCCGGATTTAATTAATTTAAATCTAGCGAATACAATTGATTCGAACGCTAATAAATACAGGCCTCGCCCCTCACTTTTCTTCTCATATTTTCTTATCAGAGAAGTAGAGCTCTGCCATTTTCCCTTCTTCGTTATTTCTAGAAATTATAAAAATATAATATATATATATATATCAGAGAAGGACAGGGAATAAAAGAGAAGAAGTGTAACAACCCGCATATCTATCAATTCTATATTTAAATATTTTTATTTAAATATTTTATCGTTAGTCGGATGTTAGTCCGAAAAGCTACTTTTTGCATACGGTCAAATTAGGACTCGAGACCACCCCCATTGAGTTCAAAATGACGTTTGCGATCTTTTTGAGTGTAAACTTCGATATGTTTGGAGATAGTGAAATTTTCAACACTTTTTCCCGCCTTTGACTTTGGTTTGGACTGCACCCCTTTAGTTCAGCCCAACCATCTTCCTCACTCTATCAAAACACTTGAAGCTTTCTCAAAAATGGTGAGGGGAAAGAGAAATTAAAATTCCAAGCTCAAGATCTTTAGTAAATTCAACATCAAACTCCGAATTCAAGGTGAAGAACATAGATTCAAGCTAGGGGTTGATTCTTGCTTCGTTCTTAAGCTCTCCAACATCAATTTCGTGGAAAAGGTGAGATTTTTGATCTCACATCTTGCCTATATCTATCTTGGACTGTGGGGAATGATCCCCTATCGTATTGGCATCAACATTTGCATTTGGTTTGGATTGGATTGGCGAAAAACTTCAATTTTCAGCGTTTTGGTGATTTTCCTGGCCTTAAGTCGTTTCTGGCCTTCGCTGAGTCGTCCACGAGTTAAGCCTAAGTCGTGAGTCATTCACGAGTTAAGGGCTTAGGTCGCGCGCGTGTATTTCTGTTCGTCTGGCCTGAGTCGTTCACGAGTTAAGGCCTGAGTCGTTCTCGAGTTAAAGTGTTAAGTCGTTTCTGCCTGGCCTGAGTCGTTCACGAGTTAAAGGCATGAGTCGTTCACGAGTTAAAGGCATGAGTCGTTCACGAGTTAAAGGCATGAGTCGTTCACGAGTTAAAGGCTTAAGTCGTTTGCAGTTAGCTCGTTCGCCTCGAGTTAAGTCGTAGGTCGTTTGGCCTTAAGTCGTTTGCAGTTAGCTCGTTCGCCTCGAGTTAAGTCGTAGGTCGTTTGGCCTTAAGTCGTTTGCAGTTAGCTCGTAGCTCGTATGGCTCTTAAGTCCTAGGTCGTTGGCTTTTAAGTCGTTAAGTCGTTCGTTCCACTAAGTCGTTCAGGGCTTAAGTCGTTAAGTCGTTCGCGAGTTAGTACTTGGTCGTTTGACCTGTTCTTCTGCCAGCTCGCGTGGCATTCTCCACTTAGGTCGTATGACCTTATCCCTTAAGTCGTAAGTCGCTTGCCCCCTTAAGTCGTAAGTCGTAGGTCGTCGCCGACCTTACACTTGGTCTTTTTAGGTCGCGATTTTCCTTTGGACGCAGGACTTTGTTAAGTCGTAGGTCGTCTCCGACCTTATCCTTAGCCTTGTTAGGTCGCGTGAACTCTTAGGTCGTATGACCTACTTTTCCTTAGGTCGCTGGACCAGCTTGCCTTCACTAGGTCGAACCCCGTATTACTCTGCGTAGGCAATCTCTTCTGAAAAACGTTTATCAGAATTTCTACTTTGATGGTTTTGGGATTGACTTCTTTGCACTTTACTCACGTCTTCGAACGTGAATTGATTTGTTCTACCATCGTTTTATGACTTGTCACTTTAAAGATATATGAAGGTTTCAATACTAATAGTAAATATCAAAACTCTTTCATCAAAGCGATTTCAACACTATTTTAAGTATCAAAAGTTCGTTTTCTCAAACCGATTTTCAATCTACTAGTATATACAAGCCTTTACTTCACTCGAATGAGAAATCGACTTAAACGACTTAGTAAAACGAGTGGTATGAAACGCTTGCGTTCACTTCGTCGGTTAGCTCTTGGACTTGTTCGATTGAACCCTTTTTGTGACAATTTCCTAGTGAAGATTTACAGCTTGTTCGTAAATATTTAAGTTAAGCAAGTGGTTATGGGACATGAAGCTAAACTCATATATTTACTGGCTTGGTGTGATTGACACTTCCTTATGATCATGACGATCATTTTTGTGATTTAGACTAGCAATGTGCGATGTCTCTTCGTCCGTGTGTCGGACTTGCCTTCGGGCCATCCGTGTGTTCGGAAAATTTAAATGGATAGCTTCCATGAGATAACTTCTCGTCCGTGTGTCGGACTTCCCCCTTTTTGTGATTTCTGGATTTCGTGTGTTGATTTCTGGGATTTGTTCTGGATTTCGTGTGTTGATTTCTGGATTTAGTGCTTCACCAACTTTTGTGATTTTCACTGATATGATATCAGTTTTTTGTGTATTGGTGAATTCGTGTGTCATTACCTTTTTATGGGTTTGGATCTTTGAGAAGATTCTTGTGATATTGATTAATCTTTTGTTGATTATCATTTACATACTTATAGTAGTATGTCGCTATGGTTATTACATGTTCATGTCATGCCTTTTACTGTATACCATATCATCTGATATTTATAGTTAGACTGATCCGTTTATTATTTTCTTATAAATAATACTCGGGTCAGACCGAGATGTTACAGGTGCTTCTGCTTGACTTCTCTTCAGGATTATTCTGACTTTTGGCTAACTACTTAGATTAGTAGTTTTTGGATGTACACCTTTGAGATATAGACTCTATGTTGTGTACTTATTCTTTTGTATAGCACGTGATGCTATTCTTTTGTATTATCGTGGATCTTTCTGACCACTACTCTGATGTACACTTTCATGTGTTATATATTTATTCATATCTTCTTCCGCCTTTGTGATATGGATGTCTGTGACTGATTTATGTTATGATAATTTCTATGTTTGTTTCCGAAGATTATATATAGCCACCGTGTGATAGCTTTGTGTTTGTATCGGTATGTCGGATTTCCTCCTTAAAAGATATGCATTCTATTCTATCTGACGTATCGGTGCTCGCACAAAGAAGTTACATGGATGGTCGCTCCTCCACAGCCTTATTCTCCGCGCTAATTGACAGCACTACATCGTAGTGTTCTTGGTTAGCTTGGGTATAGAGGTGGGGCGTCACAAGAAGAGGAGGAGTGAATCAATACTTAAAAAGGTATATTTATAATTATAAATCTATGTTCCACTCATTTCAAATCTCCTATCAGATATGTAATTCCAATGGGTATGTATATATCTCATTATACATATTTTTGGATTGGAAAAGAAAAGGGCCCAATTAAAAGGATGAATTCAAATTTGGGAGATTTGAAAAGCTAGAAAGGTGAGTGGAAAATTATACGATTTATAATAATATTCAAATTTATATCGTTGAATTTTATTTAATTATTATGCCTATGTAAGATGTGATGAGGTGTAGTCTTAAAATAAACGTATTCAATTGAAATCTCACCTATATATTCTGTAAGTTAGGTAATTGAAATGAGATGTATATACACCCTAATCTGAAAATTTGGAAATCAGCCTCTTAATTATTTAAAGTAGAATGTTGAAAAGTTTGTAAAGTTTATTCTATATTTATGATAATTGGGTTGTAAAATTATTAGTATTAATTTGGATTGTCCTAATTTGACTTGGAATATGAATTTATATATTTTAATTTATTGAGAGTGTTATGGGTATAATTTAGTTGTATCTACTTCCGTGTAAATTTCCTTAAATAATCTAATTCTACATCTATGTATAAAAAGTGCATCAATTGAAATAATAAGGAATATACCAAAAACAAAAGAGATGTGTAAAGTACAAATGTCCTTCTCCATAGTTCGCGCTCTCTATTTCAATAAAAGAAAGGAGTTAATTCCTTGTAATTTCAAACGGAACAAAAGTCACACTTTTGGGTAATTTATGGAAAATTATAATGGTAATTCTTTTTGGGGAGGATAGCTCTAATATATTAAAATATGGAATAAATGTTCTTTACAGAATGTACATATAAGTGTATGTTTTGGAATTTCTATGTATAGAAATTAATGAGTTACAGATAGAAATACACGCGTGCATGCATATAACTGCGCCCACCGATTAAATATATAATTATTTATAGGGTAATAATAATAGCATAATAAATAATTACATGTCGGTACTCGTATTATTTATAATTAGGACAACTAGTTATTAATAGCGTAGTAAATCATAGGACTAGGAGGTTGAAATGGAAAAGAGGTAATAACTCCAAATTTATGAACAATGATTACAAAATTATTGGGCAATAAATGTGTAGTTAATAGGGAGTTACAGAAATTAAATGTGGATATAAGTGCATTTAATGAGACTGATTAAAAATTTTAGTTTGTTATTTATGGGTAAACGAAATAAGCATAATAAGTTGAATTTGAAAAAATATATGAATATCATTAGTGATTGTCCAATTTGAATAATAATATTCATTTATTATAGACAATTGACATTTATAAGACATAGAAGGAAGTGAGAAATATAGGGAATAAGTGTATAAAATAGGAATAGGTTCTCAGTGAATAAGTGAATTTAATATTAGTAAATAAACTTAGGAGGCAGTATAATTTTCATAGTATGAAATTATATAACCTCCAATAATATGTTTAGAACTAGCGTGAATTAGTGGGCCTAGCCTAATATTTAGATCCATTATGTTGATTTGGTTTAGTAAGGGTTGAGATGCTGGGCGAGTAGAGTTACACAACGAATTTATGCCCTTTACCTTGAGGCTACTAGTAGTTGTGTATATATACTATTGATGTTGGACATCTCCAATTGTAGGACCCATGTTGAAGAGATATACATTTCCGTATAGGTGTGGAAAAATATACCGAGGATTCGCCTCAGATTTGAAGTATTAAATGGATCGGTACCTTTAGGAATGCCAAGGGGTTTACTTCGGGGTGAAAGGTATTAAATGGCTGTTTGGTCTGCCTCATCTCTATATAAGAAGTCTTAAATAACCTACGATGATACCTGATAGAGAAATGGGGTCTACTTCATTTCTAACAAGAGGTATTAAGTAACTAAAATTGGCATTTTCCTTGACTTATATTTGGTAAGTTTAAACGGGATATCGGCTATTGGATGTCAACAGGCTATGTCAGTATTGTTGGTAAACTGGTATTTGGTAGTTGGGTTAGCATATAGGCTTTGACTCCAGCAGTCTCAAGAGATTGTTAGCAAAGACTTGGATTAAGCCCTAACGGATTTCGCTTCCTACTTGTGTAGAATCCATATGTGATGTGTTAGTAATTCGACAATTTAATTATAAAGCCATATCTATGGGGTCATCGATCTCTATAGCTAGGACCGATTGACTAGCGATTACGTTATGGAGGGCTCGTTTTGGGGTTGAGGTAATAAATAACCAATGGGTCTACCTCCTCCCTATTTAAGAAGTATTAAGTGGTAAGAGTTTCTTTTTGGGTAGTGCAATGTTTATACTTATACACATACGTACACATACACACATATATATTGTTATACCTCGGAGAAGGTTGGATATATCGTACGTGCATATGGAATTAAAGGGCAAGCTATGAATAGTAGATATAAAACTTAAATAAAATCAATCGGTATAAATTAGTGTTATAGGTAAAATATGTAATTTTCCAATCATCAGAACGATTGTTCTGACCCCCTCCTTATTACAACCCAAATGATAGATTTAGAGGGACATGCTACTAGTGCAAGACAGGAATGATATATGATAAATTCTTCTCATTCATGCTCGGCGCTGGCAGAGCAATCAAATGGAATAATATTGATTCCAAGGTAGTAGCCTTAGTCGGTATATATATATATATATTCTATTCTATTTTACTATTCCATTATGAGTTCATTCTCTGATAAACTTATATTTATTACAAGTTATCAAAACCAACGATCTGTATTCTAGTGGACTTGAGTTACGATTTAGTCGAAATTCGGGCCATTAAGGTGCAGGTTGTTACAATTTAAGGAATTATTGTTTTGTTTATATCGATTCAATACCCATGCTTTTGAATATATCGTAACTAAATCGATTAAACACCACTCAAAAGGATTTTCTACTTATATATTTTTAATGTTATTTATTCATCTTTTATGTCATAATATTAGAACACATACAATAGAGAACAAAACCAAAAGTTCCTTTATTATGAACAAGATTACTTGTGATAACCCGAATTTTTGGACATTTGTTAATTGGATAATTAACTGTTTTAATAAATTGAACAGATAAAATTCTGATAATAAAAGATATCTGGATATGTAAATGAATTTTGAAATATAATAAAAATTAAATTTTAAATATCTGGATAAATATTTTATAATCTCCTAATATAATTTTTTTTAAAATTGGCAAATTATTCTTTTAAAATAAATAATAATGTGTTGTTATACGTATATATATACATATGAATAGATTTTACATAGAATTGGATTGGAAATTCAAGAATAAATATATATGATTTTTATTAGTAAAAAATTAAGATTTTAAAATCATTCTCTTTTAAAAGTTATATATGTTTAAATACTAGAAAATGTATGAATGTAAATATAAAAACATGATACATGAAATTGATAAATACAAATATGAATTAGTATAGAAACATTAATATACATACAAAGGTACAAGTGTAAGAAGAATACAACATAAATTAACAAGTGTAAACTAAGTAAATTACAAACATAACAAGTGGCATTTATTTTCTTTAAATTAAAATAATTAAGTATGTTAGAAAATAGGCTGTATACATAATTCCTGAATCCACTCCAAAACAGTCTTTCTTCTTTCAGTTCTTCATCTTTCAAAATTTAAAATAAAGACCTGTATCAAAATAAAATAAACCCAAACAACAACTTCATCGAGCTTCCAAACTAGAGCAAGGCTAGACTCGGATCAACTCAACTAAATCAGGCAAAGATCAAAGCTAAACCAAGATAAAATTCAACTCTAACAATCAAACAAGATTCAAGCTTCAGATCATTCAATATAACATCAAGTTACAGATCAACTTAGTAAAAAATGAATCTCAGATCTGAAAACCTGAAGCAAATCAAAGGTTCAAAGCAGATTAAACTCAAAATCAGATCGATTCAGGATCAAACATCAAGTAAATCTAACAAGCTTCATTTTTAGACAAGACAGTCCAGATCAGAGTTCTTTTCCTCTGTTCCCTGTTCAAGCTAAAGGTGAGTAAACTAATTTTTAAATACTAAATCCTTTTTATTTACTTATGTATGTAATGATTGATGAGAATAATGATTGGAAAATGTTTTGCATGGATGTGGAAATACATTTTTGTTTGAGTATACAAGTTGAAAATGCAAAAAGGTTTGCATGTCTCTGTTTGTTCATCAGGCCCAAAAACTTACTCAAAACTTGATTCCTCTTCACATAAATCATATTAGATTGTGATGTTTATAGGAAATATGTTTGAATGAACTAAATATTGTTTTAAAAAAATGTTTCAAAGGGTAGTTAACGAGTGGTTAACTAGAAAATAAGAAATTACAGTGAGAATCAATTTAAGTCAAAAATTTGATTTTTAAATTTCCAAGTTTTGAATATATATTTGGAGTCGTGCCTAGAAATCATGATTTTTAATAGTAATTTCAAGATTTTTAAGCTAGTTATTGTTGTGAATTTATAAGATGAACGGAAATGGTTCATCGGTCAAATTCTGGCAACCCAATCTTTTGCGTGGGCCAAGACTGGGTATGGAGGAGGTATAGGTAGTGTGGGGTTCGAGAAAAATGTCGCTGGGTTTTCTTATGACCCACGGCAGTCAAGGGAGGCGGTGGTAGGGTTTAGGTTGTGTTTTTGGTTGTGTGTGGGTTTCGATGAACTGCGCCGTCGACAGTGTATCGGAGGAGACCGGACGTAGGGGAAATAGAGCATGGGTTGTAGACGAAGCTGTAGATACGATTGCGTGATCTCTGATGACCGGAGTTGGCAGTTCGAGACGTTTCTTTGATGACCAGTTCGATCCAGTAGGCTTATGTATGTTCGATTTTTGTGCAATTTCGATTTCGTGATCGTTTCAAGTTTTTGATGGTTGGGGTTGTAAGTTTGGGTCAACGGTGACTTATGGGTGGCAGAGGTGATGGTCGGAGATGCTCCGACCATGTGTGCACGTGCACAAGTATAATCAGCGTCTGGTGATGGTTTGAAGTATTTTTTGGAGAAGATGAAGTTTGTCTCGAAGACGTTCTCGAGAAATTGGGTAAATGACTCGGGTATTGGGAGTTGTGTGCTCGGGTTTTTAGTTTAATTATCAGTTTTTATTGTAGAAAGAAACTCTGTTCTGGGTTTTAAGAAAATATAACCAGGTTTTAAAAGTGAAATGTTAAACAAGTTTTAAACAAAATTTCCAAGTTTAAAATTTTAAGTTAAATGTTTTTAAAGGGAAATTGTTTAACAAGTGTTTTTGAAAATATAACGATATGGTATTAAAACCTTAATTAATAAAAGATCTCAATTGATTTTGTAATGAATCAATTCCAAGCATTTAAATTGATAATATTTAAATGATGATTGAGTAAGTAATTAAGATACAAAGGTTTATCTTTAAAGTAATTAAGGTGGATAATTAAAGGAATAATTAATTAATTAATTAGATATTAAATTAATGGTTTACTTACTTAATTACTTAAAAGGATAATTTGTTAATGTGATAAATTAAAAGATAATCTAGCAATGTAATTTATTTAAAGATTGATTAATTAAAGATAAGTAATTAAGGATAATTGATTAATGATTAAGAGTTGAATAATCAAGTGATTAAAGAAAAATTAATTAAAGGATAATTTATTTATGTGACATTTTTAATCAAGATAATATATTTGAGGATAATAAATTAATTAAAGGTTAATTAATTTATGAAAATAATTAAGGAATGAGTTAATAATTAAAGGTTAATTAATTATGGTAATTAATTTAGAATAATTAATTAAAGAATAATTCAAATAATTAAAGGTTAATTATTTAATGATTAAAGGTTGATTAATTTATTATTAAAGGTTAATAAATTAATATTAAGTAAGTAGGATTTAAAAGTAATTAAACTAATTAATTTAATTAGAGATTAAATTAAGTTAATTAGGAATTGAACAGCTAAGTAATCTTGCTTATGATTGATAAACCTGAATTGAATGCCTTGGTTTGTTGAATATCTCTGATATGATACTCTATGATATGAATTGTTTTGGATTGAATTGTGATAATGTAAGTTATCAATCTGTGATGAATTGCTGAGTGAATATGATTTTTCTGAAGTTTAATTGAATTATTTAACTTAAACAACTTGATTTAAAAAAATGACATTGAATTCGAAGAGACCGGGGTCGGGTATTAGTAAATACCCGAAACCACTTCGATTCTTTATAGATCGATATGTAAAGTGAGTATTGAGCATAACAAGTAATGAACTCGTAGTGAAGTACGAGTTACCCGGGATTTTCTTTTATGGTTTGAACTTAGTATTTCAAATTATATGGGTTTACTCACGCTGGTTTCCAGCCTGACCCGGGTGTTACTTTGATGTAATGCTCGGGTCAGACCGAGTATTACAGATTTCCAGGTAAGGACGTTTTGGAGCTCAGGAGGCGAGCTGGATGGCAGGAACGTATGGAGTGTATTCCGCTGTGATATATTATAGTTGTCCGAGACATGTTAATTCTCACTGTCTAGTATATTTGTGAATGTTGTAACTCTGTTGTATAAAAATGTAATTAACAAATACAGGTTTTCTTTGTATAAATGCTATTATTTGTTATTATATTTAATCCGCTGCGAATGTGAGATGTTGTGTTTTCTGTTCTTCTTTCTTCTTTCTGTTTCTTTCTTCTATCTCTTTTCTTTTTCTCCTAACTATCTGGAATTTTCGGGTTCGAAAATTCCGGGTCGTTACAGTTGGTATCAGAGCGAGGTTTAAGCGAGAACCTTGGCTCTGTTGGGATTACTCGTTAAGGATAGGGTCAATGGTACCCTAGAACGAGTTGAGTATATATATATATATATATATGAGAGCGTAATTGTTATTTTCTTATATAAGGATTTTAAATGATTTTATATAAGAATATATTTTGATATATATAATGATATTTCTTTCTAATAAATATTAAGGTAATTGGTTGTTAAAATATTGGAATTAAATTAAGTGGTAATAGAAATAAAGCCAAATTAAAATTGAATGAAGATAAGTTTGAAATGAATTCAAACTAAAATTAAAATCTTGAATTTGTAGAAATGTTATCAAGAATAAAGGTAATAATGAATTGGTTTCTAGATATGATAATCTTGGTTATTATCATAAATGGTAATTGTGTTTAATAATGAATGGTGTTAATGATTTAGTAAAATGAAATGTATTAGGGAAATAAAACATTTAGGCAAATATGACTTGTAAATTGTAGTGGGTTTTAAATTGTGAAGTTTTAAATTCTAAATCCATAAAACTTGAAATTATTTTAAAGAAATTGTTTTGAATTAAAACCAAAAGTGGTTTAAAAATTTAAGGTATAACTTGGTGTGTAAAATGTATATATGAGGATATACATAATATTAAAGATGATTTGAAATAACTCTTAGTATTGAGTTTTAAATTTTTCCTTGGAATGTGATATGAAAACCCAAAGTGAATAAGTTTTTAAACTTAAGTGGGAAGATTTTTAATAAGAAGTTTAAAATTTGAATGGGAATTCAAATTGTGAAAAGTTGACCGGATTAAGTAAATTTAACTTGGAGGAAGTTAAATAAGTTTGAATGAATAACTTGAATTGGAAATTTCAAGATGAAATTTAAATTTAACTTGGGTAGTTAAATGGTTAATTTAAATGGGAGTTATGAGTGATCTCTAAATGGGTTTGAGATCTGGAAATTGAAAATGGATAATAAATTAGAATCTAAAGATTAAATTGTTTTTGAATTCTTATTTGAACTTTGAAATAAGATAAGTAAAGATAATTTTTAAATGGAATTTTGGAATTTAGATTCAGAATTAAATGGTTAAAGATTTAAGTTGTTAAATTAAAAATTAAGGTAAAATTTGTTAAGGGATTTAATCAACATTTAAAATTTGACTCGAATTTATATAATTCGAGATGGTTTCAAATTGAGATTTGAATAGAATTAGTTCAAATTTAATTTGATTTGAATTAATTAGAATTGTGATTTAAGATGTATAAGTTTTAAAATCAAATGGAATTTGATTTGAATTGAAAAGGAATTGAGGTTAATTCAATTTGAATTGGGGTTAAATCAATTTCAATGAAAATTGAAGTTATTTAAATTGGAATTGAGTCAATTTAAATGGAAGTGGAATTTAAATTGAATTGATGGGAAATTAATTGGAAATGGAGATTGGGAAATTAAACAGTTTAGCTCTGGATTATTTTCAAAATAAATTGTTTTAATATAAATATATTTTTCCAAACTATTTACTATACAATCTTTCTTTTTAAACCCCAAACTATCTTATACTTATTTTACAATTATTTTGGAACTATTTAACTATTTTGAAACTGTCTTATAAACTAATTACTATTTTTTAGTTACTTATATCTAATCATTATTTTAAAAACTATTTTGCAATTATCTAACTATTTTATACCTACTAAACTATTTTACAAACTAATAACTATTTTTCAACTACTTATCTATTTTAAACTTTTTCAAGCTATTTTTAAATTTAAATAGGTCAGAGTTCAAACTGTTTGTAATTGAAGTAATAACTCAATTTGTAATGGAAGCAATTGAGAATAAGTGAATGGAATTAAAGGAAATGTGAATAGAAAAGAGAATTGATTTGGATAATAACCAACAAAGATAAATACGTAGGATATACGTATATTATTCTATTCGCATAGTAATTTGATCCAGATTCGAACACAGAATTTTGAGATAATATTATCGATCCGAGTTGGGATTTTTCGCTCGATTTTCGACGGCGAACCTGGATATGGATTTTTGATTGGTTCTAGATATTCTCTATCATAGTTGTGACTATGCAAGGAGAATGACGGTTTCTAATCAAGAAACCAGATCTGAGTCCGCACTAGGAAGTCGGGTGGACGATACTAGTTCGGAAGTGAAATTGTGTGATCGATTGAGCGATCAGATTGACATTGTGTACGGATGATATGTGTACATCGTACGGATTTGAATGAAATTGATATTGAAGATTTGTGGATAAGAACTGTAAAATGGTTTTTGAAAAGAAATATGGTTAATAACTTTATAAAAGATTTATCAAATGTGAATATTTGATTTGGAATAAAATAAAGTTATATATCCTTGTTGTATAAGGTAAATTTTCCCTTGTTGAATCTATTGCTAAAAGAAAAGGGTTTTGAAATATTTGAAGTATAAAAGAGGTTTTATACAAAGTTTGAAATGATCCAAAGATTTTCAAAGTTATATATATCTATATCTATATATATATAAAGGATCTTATGAGAATGATTTTGGAAAAGGTTTTGGGAACCTATGGATTTTGGAAAGGGCTTTTGATTTTTGGGAAAATCAATTTTGAATTTTGGAAAGCCTAGTTTGAGAATTATCGATTTTGGTAATCGATTTTGTGTAAAGGAGATTTTGATAAATCATAAAGGGTATGATTTGAAGATACTATAAGTATATAGTATAAAGTGTTTTGAGAATAGCTCTGGGGAAAAAGGCGCTCCCTTAAAATGAACTTCTCAGGAGTGCCACTGGGTGGTACTGCCTTGAACCCCAAGGGGGGATTCTAAAGTTGATCCTGTGAGGAGTCCGGACAAAACTAGTTCCTGAGGATTATTTGTGTAGCGAAAGTCGAGGGGCTGGTGCCCACAGAGGCATTTGAGTTATGCTGTGACAAAAATTTAACTCGATGTCACTGCGATCTACTGCAGACCATAGCGGAAGTCATGTGTGCCGCTGAGAGCCAACTGTCTACGTTTGATTTTATATCGGTAGACTGTGACACTATGGTAACATAGCGAAAGTCGTTTGAGCCGCTGAGAGCCAACAGTCTGCGTTTGATTTTATATCGGTAGACTGCGACCTATGTGGAGGAGTTTCATTTTGACAGCGAAATCGTGTGTGCCGCTGAGAGCCAACAGTTACATGGACTTTTGCTGCGACGGCAACGTAACCCTGGAATGTAACTGCGATCTGTTGTGGGTTCCATGCTGTTATCAGTTACATGGACTTTTGCTGCGATGGCAACGTAACCCGTGATGTAACTGTGACCATGGATGGGGGTGATGATTTCCAGAGCATTTTCACCAAAGATATTTCCTCTATTTTCAAAGCTGTTTTCTATATATTCAATAAATTATTTTCCAAGTATTTTCACTGGGTGTTGAAAACGGGTCTGCTAAGTACTTATAGATTTTCAGTCTTACGCCTGATCAACGTATGACCGAATTTCTGTGAGAACGAGAATGGACTTGTTGAAACATCGAGTTATAAAAGTATTTTTTTATAAAAACTAATTTAGTAATATTATAAAGATTTTTTTTTAGTGTTTTAAAAAAAAAAAAAATATGTTCAAAGAGAAAATTTATCTGATAATAGGTAAATAATAAATTTTGGCTTCGTTCCTTTTCGAGGACGAAAAGATTTTAAGGGGGGAGGAATGTGATAACCCGAATTTTTGGACATTTGTTAATTGGATAATTAACTGTTTTAATAAATTGAACAGATAAAATTCTGATAATAAAAGATATCTGGATATGTAAATGAATTTTGAAATATAATAAAAATTAAATTTTAAATATCTGGATAAATATTTTATAATCTCCTAATATAATTTTTTTTAAAATTGGCAAATTATTCTTTTAAAATAAATAATAATGTGTTGTTATACGTATATATATACATATGAATAGATTTTACATAGAATTGGATTGGAAATTCAAGAATAAATATATATGATTATTATTAGTAAAAAATTAAGATTTTAAAATCATTCTCTTTTAAAAGTTATATATGTTTAAATACTAGAAAATGTATGAATGTAAATATAAAAACATGATACATGAAATTGATAAATACAAATATGAATTAGTATAGAAACATTAATATACATACAAAGGTACAAGTGTAAGAAGAATACAACATAAATTAACAAGTGTAAACTAAGTAAATTACAAACATAACAAGTGGCATTTATTTTCTTTAAATTAAAATAATTAAGTATGTTAGAAAATAGGCTGTATACATAATTCCTGAATCCACTCCAAAACAGTCTTTCTTCTTTCAGTTCTTCATCTTTCAAAATTTAAAATAAAGACCTGTATCAAAATAAAATAAACCCAAACAACAACTTCATCGAGCTTCCAAACTAGAGCAAGGCTAGACTCGGATCAACTCAACTAAATCAGGCAAAGATCAAAGCTAAACCAAGATAAAATTCAACTCTAACAATCAAACAAGATTCAAGCTTCAGATCATTCAATATAACATCAAGTTACAGATCAACTTAGTAAAAAATGAATCTCAGATCTGAAAACCTAAAGCAAATCAAAGGTTCAAAGCAGATTAAACTCAAAATCAGATCGATTCAGGATCAAACATCAAGTAAATCTAACAAGCTTCATTTTTAGACAAGACAGTCCAGATCAGAGTTCTTTTCCTCTGTTCCCTGTTCAAGCTAAAGGTGAGTAAACTAATTTTTAAATACTAAATCCTTTTTATTTACTTATGTATGTAATGATTGATGAGAATAATGATTGGAAAATGTTTTGCATGGATGTGGAAATACATTTTTGTTTGAGTATACAAGTTGAAAATGCTAAAAGGTTTGCATGTCTCTGTTTGTTCATCAGGCCCAAAAACTTACTCAAAACTTGATTCCTCTTCACATAAATCATATTAGATTGTGATGTTTATAGGAAATATGTTTGAATGAACTAAATATTGTTTTAAAAAAATGTTTCAAAGGGTAGTTAACGAGTGGTTAACTAGAAAATAAGAAATTACAGTGAGAATCAATTTAAGTCAAAAATTTGATTTTTAAATTTCCAAGTTTTGAATATATATTTGGAGTCGTGCCTAGAAACCATGATTTTTAATAGTAATTTCAAGATTTTTAAGCTAGTTATTGTTGTGAATTTATAAGATGAACGGAAATGGTTCATCGGTCAAATTCTGGCAACCCAATCTTTTGCGTGGGCCAAGACTGGGTATGGAGGAGGTATAGGTAGTGTGGGGTTCGAGAAAAATGTCGCTGGGTTTTCTTATGACCCACGGCAGTCAAGGGAGGCGGTGGTAGGGTTTAGGTTGTGTTTTTGGTTGTGTGTGGGTTTCGATGAACTGCGTCGTCGACAGTGTATCGGAGGAGACCGGACGTAGGGGAAATAGAGCGTGGGTTGTAGACGAAGCTGTAGATACGATTGCGTGATCTCTGATGACCGGAGTTGGCAGTTCGAGACGTTTCTTTGATGACCAGTTCGATCCAGTAGGCTTATGTATGTTCGATTTTTGTGCAATTTCGATTTCGTGATCGTTTCAAGTTTTTGATGGTTGGGGTTGTAAGTTTGGGTCAACGGTGACTTATGGGTGGCAGAGGTGATGGTCGGAGATGCTCCGACCATGTGTGCACGTGCACAAGTATAATCAGCGTCTGGTGATGGTTTGAAGTATTTTTTGGAGAAGATGAAGTTTGTCTCGAAGACGTTCTCGAGAAATTGGGTAAATGACTCGGGTATTGGGAGTTGTGTGCTCGGGTTTTTAGTTTAATTATCAGTTTTTATTGTAGAAAGAAACTCTGTTCTGGGTTTTAAGAAAATATAACCAGGTTTTAAAAGTGAAATGTTAAACAAGTTTTAAACAAAATTTCCAAGTTTAAAATTTTAAGTTAAATGTTTTTAAAGGGAAATTGTTTAACAAGTGTTTTTGAAAATATAACGATATGGTATTAAAACCTTAATTAATAAAAGATCTCAATTGATTTTGTAATGAATCAATTCCAAGCATTTAAATTGATAATATTTAAATGATGATTGAGTAAGTAATTAAGATACAAAGGTTTATCTTTAAAGTAATTAAGGTGGATAATTAAAGGAATAATTAATTAATTAATTAATTAGATATTAAATTAATGGTTTACTTACTTAATTACTTAAAAGGATAATTTGTTAATGTGATAAATTAAAAGATAATCTAGCAATGTAATTTATTTAAAGATTGATTAATTAAAGATAAGTAATTAAGGATAATTGATTAATGATTAAGAGTTGAATAATCAAGTGATTAAAGAAAAATTAATTAAAGGATAATTTATTTATGTGACATTTTTAATCAAGATAATATATTTGAGGATAATAAATTAATTAAAGGTTAATTAATTTATGAAAATAATTAAGGAATGAGTTAATAATTAAAGGTTAATTAATTATGGTAATTAATTTAGAATAATTAATTAAAGAATAATTCAAATAATTAAAGGTTAATTATTTAATGATTAAAGGTTGATTAATTTATTATTAAAGGTTAATAAATTAATATTAAGTAAGCAGGATTTAAAAGTAATTAAACTAATTAATTTAATTAGAGATTAAATTAAGTTAATTAGGAATTGAACAGCTAAGTAATCTTGCTTATGATTGATAAACCTGAATTGAATGCCTTGGTTTGTTGAATATCTCTGATATGATACTCTATGATATGAATTGTTTTGGATTGAATTGTGATAATGTAAGTTATCAATCTGTGATGAATTGCTGAGTGAATATGATTTTTCTGAAGTTTAATTGAATTATTTAACTTAAACAACTTGATTTAAAAAAATGACATTGAATTCGAAGAGACCGGGGTCGGGTATTAGTAAATACCCGAAACCACTTCGATTCTTTATAGATCGATATGTAAAGTGAGTATTGAGCATAACAAGTAATGAACTCGTAGTGAAGTACGAGTTACCCGGGATTTTCTTTTATGGTTTGAACTTAGTATTTCAAATTATATGGGTTTACTCACGCTGGTTTCCAGCCTGACCCGGGTGTTACTTTGATGTAATGCTCGGGTCAGACCGAGTATTACAGATTTCCAGGTAAGGACGTTTTGGAGCTCAGGAGGCGAGCTGGATGGCAGGAACGTATGGAGTGTATTCTGCTGTGATATATTATAGTTGTCCGAGACATGTTAATTCTCACTGTCTAGTATATTTGTGAATGTTGTAACTCTGATGTATAAAAATGTAATTAACAAATACAGGTTTTCTTTGTATAAATGCTATTATTTGTTATTATATTTAATCCGCTGCGAATGTGAGATGTTGTGTTTTCTGTTCTTCTTTCTTCTTTCTGTTTCTTTCTTCTATCTCTTTTCTTTTTCTCCTAACTATCTGGAATTTTCGGGTTCGAAAATTCCGGGTCGTTACATTACTTATAGAGTTCAGTTTATATAACAGAATAAATAATTGCTCCTGGGGCACAACCTTAGTTCTATCACCCTCAACATCATCCTTTTCATCCTTCCCAAGCTCTAATCTTAAATGCACAAAATCTACCGCTAGCAACCAACTACTGTCCCCGACCCTTACACAGCTTCAACCACAATCCCTATCTTGTCAGACTTAAAACCCTAAGTTGCATTTTACCAAACCAAATCCAGTAACGAAGTTAGCCAATGACAAGGACTCAACCCCTAAGCAAACATCACCATACCCTCCCGACACATCTATAGAAGCCTAGCTTTTCTGTCGGTGTCACTTATGATCTGTCTATTCCATATATACCCAAATAATTTACCTTTTACAAAGGAAAAGTATTCATTGATGGTACTATCAAAGAAGTTAAATGGTCCACTCAACCATTAAAGTATGCACCAATTAGAAAATTCTTAGATAAATGACCACATATAAAGGCTATTGTAATGACCCACCTTTTTGGACGGTTTAAATCGACAATAAACCACACATGTCAAACTCAAACCATTCAAAAGGGAGGATTGTTAATGGGGTAAATAAGAAAATAAGAGAAAGAAAAGAAAATAAAACAAAAAATCTCACAGCGGAATGACAAAATATAATAATCAAATAAACAGTTCATGAAGTTGTTTACAAATAACATTTGATTACACTTTTAAAATATATCAGAGTTAATACATACAGTAGGAATAAATAAATAATGCAGCGGAACAACATGTTACGGTGGAATAATAATAATATAATACTAAACTCCATCTTCATCCTCTAGAAATAGAGTCTTCAACGTTGAAATGCTCAGGCTGATTCGAGCATAATGAAAAGACAAAACACTCGAGTTGGAACTAAAAGGTATTATGTAAGTTAAATCAACAGTAAATAAATATGAGTGTAATGGCTTCATAGATGTTTATGGGATTTTACATCTCCTATCCAGTGTATAACGTGCGTATAATAACTTAAGAGATGTTCGGGATTTCCATCTCCTAAGGATCCGTTAAACTATTTATATGTAGTAATATACGTTATATATATAGTGTCTATCAGTATATTAAAGTATTAAAATAGCATTAAGTTGTTACCCATATCCCTCTTAACACATTTTTATAAATGCCATAGTCTATATAGTACTGTAACTCCACCAAACCGATGGGCTATCAAGGAGCACTCCATAGGTACGACATAGAACAAAATCATAGTGGGCTCGATAAGGCATATGATAGGGCACATGAGGCTATACCCACGGTAGGATTCTACTGGATTGCGACACCAGGCTGGTGGTAACGCATAACAGCTACTACCACCCACCTCGAACAACACTCCCATAATCAAATCGAAGATGGCTACCAAATCAATCACAAAGTAACAGATATGGTATCGAAGAAGCGTGTCCGATAGGAGGAGTGACCTCACTTGGCCTAGTGATGGCTTTTGATTTTAGTCATATCAAGCTGACCTACGGGGGTCAGTGCTGTATTCATACCTCATACAGAAGCGTTCGCCAAACCATCTGTGACGCCCCACCTCTATGCTCATAATAACAAAGATTAATATAAGGAATAATGTCTGCTATTGCGAAGAATAAGGCTTGTTAGAAGCGACCATCCGTAAGTTACGCCTTAGACGAGTATTGATTACATCGATAGGAGTTGTGTGAATTACTCCCAAAGATATATATTCAATCCAAATCTAAAACGAAACTACGGTGGCTAAAGAAAAATTCAGAACAACTCATAATAACAACAACACTGATAAGTATAATCACATAAGAACAGAAATATCAGATATATAGCGGAAGATAAGTCTGGATACATGCTACAACAATCGATAGTTCACATAAACCAAATGTACATATACATGTCATTAACATACATGGGACGAGAGTCAATAAACCAAAAGTACTCCTCGAAGTCTAGACAAAAGATGATGTGAAATCCCAAAAGCTGAAGCTGCAACTGAATCAGAGATAACGATTACCCTGAAATAACTCGGTCTGACCCGAGTATTATTTAAAAGAAAATAATAAACGGACCAGTCTAATTTAAACTCAGAAATAAGTGTATGATAAACAACACTTAAGCAAATAATTATAGTCTCGAATGAGAATATACAACATAATAATCAACATAGTTTAAATGAAGAAATCTCAATTTAAACTCCATCAAAATCAACTTTTAAATTCACAATTGAATTCAAAATAGCAATTCACAAAATCTAGAAATCAAAATAGATAACTAGAAAAATTCAGCAGTCGCAAAATCTAGAAATCAAATAAGATAACTAGAAAAATCAGCATAAAAGTGGATCGATCCCAACAGATGGCGAGTTTTAGCTACGCCGTACGTGCATCTCATATGGCCGAATCCTACCAAGTACTATAATTTTTGGCGCCCAACAAATGACCCGAAGGTCCAACATATGACCCGAAGGTCCAACAGATGACCCGAAGGTCTAGTACTGGTAATTGACCCGAAGGTCCATCAGATGACTCGAAGGTCCAGCAGAGTGGCTCGAAAGCCCACAAATCATCAAAAATCATCAAACAGCAAATTCTCAGCAAACATTTCAATTAACGAGTCCGGAATTAACCAAAATAGTAAAATTGTGGTTCCATACTCCGCACTTTTGCTAAATCGTTTAAATCTCTTCATCGTTTCCTTGAAAGTGCAAAATTGTGTATTTTATATAAATAACATTTTACGTTCTCAAACGGACAAGTCCAGAATTAAGCGAATCGGTAAAAGTAAGGGTTCATAGTCCTCAATTTTGCTGAAGCGTTTAAATCGCTTCCTCGTTCTTTTGAAAGCACAAACTGTAAAAATTTTGAAAACAATCTTATTTTAAAATGATTTTTGAAACACGTGATTAAAACAGCAACAACTATAGCAATTTCAACGAGGAAATTGCGCTTCACAAAACACCATAAAAACGGATACCAAATCAGCGTTGCGGGATAGCCGCTTGAAAATTCACTTTAGATTGACGGTTACTGAAGTCAAAATAACAGTAATTTTTATTCGTCAAAAATGTCGTCAAACCAACACGCTTCAAAAATATAATACCAGAGTAAAAATTCCGTTATAAAATAGCGGCAACAAAATTCGTTTAAAAACGAAACTCAGGTTCAAAGCAAATTTTACATCAGACTGCACTATTGCTATAAATTATTTGAAATATTGGATAGCCTGGCACTAACATCCCAAATTATGCTATCATGACATATATGCACTAAACCAATGTAAACTTAAGTGATCAGTACACATTTTATTGAATGCAGTTATTAACCTTTGAACAAAAATTTAAAATAAACTGGCCACATATTTAGCATTTCTCATAATCACTAAATGCATGCATACACCAAAGTGAATTGCAACAGAGGAAAGGACCTAACAACTACACGTGTATGCTTAGAAAAACAATTGAATAGATCAATATGGCCAATAACTTATATAAACACGTGCTTGTAAACATGATTCATTAACATGTATAAACTCGTATTGAGGCAAAAATGTCCACCACCTAACATATTTTTAGCATTGTAACTTATATAAAAACAACAAAACTCATACTCAAACTATAAAAACGGGTACGCACGCATTTAACAAGGACCTGGACATAGCTTCACACTACACAGATACACACACACCCCTATGATACATGCACACACGTTTATGATGACCTGTCCCATGAAATATACACAAATATGCTAACTAAAATGCAACAGTCTCAAGGCAAATATACTACCTCAAAGCAAATAGCTAGACCACAGAAATCATAGGAACAGAGCATTTAAAGAAGGCCACGCATGTAGCAGAACTTCAACATGCAGTGATAAGCAACGGGCATATATATACTGCATATCAAGTGCATCAATCCTACCTCAGTGCACACTGTACCCTGTAACAACTAACAAATGCTATACTAAACCAAAGGCCTCAAGTTAAATTGACAGTGACAGTGGATACAAGTTCATACATTTCTATAAGACATAAACATGTATCTCGAGCTTAAGTTAGTATAACACAGTTCAAACGAACTAAGCCAGTAAGCAGTGCCAAAGGGACAGGTACACTATGTAGAGCAGATTCAAGTGAACAAGACTAGAAGAGAAAATGAAATAGAAGTGTGGTGGATATATCTACGTAGAACGACAAGTAAAGATCAAACAGGTCGAGATTGTTGCCTGGTAATAGCAATAAATGACCTGGACAATCATTTTAGCACAGAATGAATGATGTATAAATTAGCAATGTGAGATTTTTCACTCACAAGTCTGCTCCAGAACCAACGAACCCTCTAGATTCAAAAGAGAACAAAATCAAATTGCCATTAATGCTTCCCTTGAGCTACTGAAAAATGAGTAAAAATGTTGCAGCTATTTTATTTTTTTATTTTTTTTTCAAAAATATGTATCAGTCAAAGCAACATAGGTTGGCTAACATTTTTGGGTACAACTGCATTAAATGGTATATGTGTGCTAGTAAAAGAAAAAGGACTCACGGCAGTTGAAATAATGATGGTACAAATGTTTAAACTTTTGTTTTGTAAAATGCATGCGTGCCAGCCAAAGCAAGTGTTCACACTTGCTTTATGAACTACAAGTGATAGCAAAGCCAAAGAAATGTTCCCAAACTATTGTGTTTACAGCAAGACAAAATGTGTCCTCCTTTTTGTTTAAAAATTGTTTCACGTGAAGGCTTATAAGTAAGTCATTTACAACGTGCACTATACACTGACTTTGCAAAAAAAAAATTTCAAATTTTTAATAAAATGAAAATTTCTATTTTAAATTTATATTTCAACGGTAATAAAATCACGGTCGTTACACCATCCTACTTCGTTCTAGATTCTCCACCACGTGCACTGTAATGCCCCACTCTGAGTCCCACTGTAACAAAGAGTATTACGGAAGTAATACTGTCTGTTAAAGCGGAGAATAGATTATAGTGGAAGCGACCATTTGTAATCAAGCTATAACTATCTACTGAACACGTCGAAAGGGTGATATCTATTTTGTTTTTAAGTGGTTCGACATATTCAATAAATATTTATAACGAAATTACAATGGCTAAAGATCTATCAGGACAAAGCATAATAATAAATGATAAAACATTATAGAACAGAATCACGTAACAGATATAAAATCCCAGAACAATACATCATCAATACAGATCCAAATACTATAAGTGGGTACAAAGCCACTGCTCACACATGTGAGTCCAAAATATGTACATATCAAAGTCTGAAAAATAACAGAGTAGCGGAATAGTGGACAAATAAAAGCGCTATCTATCAGCATAGCAGATAATGTCCAAGCGGAAGCACAGAAGCTATGTTCAGAGACCTAACCTGAAACAACTCGGTCTGACCCGAGCGAAAACACTCGGGTCAGGCTAGCTAAACAATCAGTAATAACTGAGATATATAATAATGCGGTACATAAATAAAACAGTACTTATCCAAAGAGAAGTATATTATGAACCATATGAATATAATGACGATCCCTAATCATCAATAAACAATAAAAATCTCCAAAGAAAAATCAACACCAAAGTGTAGAATAAATAAAATCGCCTCATATCATCGGCGTAGCCAAAGCTATAAAAGATGCCCATAGGCAATAACCCCAAGAGTGACCAGAGTCTGTAATCAATGCCCAAGCAAAGATCGATGCTCCAAAGAGCAATTGGGATATACTGAAAAGTTAATGAAATCCAACACTGAAAAGCAGTGTCCAGAGACATTGTGAATCCATAAGGCAATCGCACTTACATCGTATGGTTCCATAGAACCAACACCGAATGGCGGTACTCGAATGGATATAAAAATCATCAAATAATACAAATGTTGCACGTGCATCGACCAGAGTCGTTGTTGCCAGTACTGTAGAGTTGCGATCGATCACTCGCACAGATGCAGAACGCGCGAGACGACAAGATCCTTCCCAGAAGGATAAAGGCCCAGATGCACATGCCGAAAAATAAACTGCTCCAAAGAGCAGGTGTCCAGATACGGTTGCCCAAAGGCGTGGTGACCCAGAGGTCCAGTACTGGCCGCCCAGAGGCTAATGTGTCACCAACTTCTTGGAGAGGAACCCGTAAAGTGTTAACAATGAGTCCCATACCCCATGTTCGCACTAAACGGTTTACTAACCAATAGCAATCTCACACTCTAAACAATAAAAAGTCCATCTCGTATCATCGGTAAACTAGACCCAAAGGTCAAAACGATCAATCGAATAGGTCGGGGATTAACCGGAAAGAAAATACACACGGTTCCATAGGCCGGAGATTTCCTAACCGTTTAAGCACCTTTCCACTTCGCTCGACATGCTAAAAAGTGAGTGTGAGATTTTTATTATAGAAAATAATGGTTCTAAACGGATTTATAATTGATTTTGAGAACACTTTAAAATGGCTTTTGAAAACTCTCCTATTATGGAGTAATTAATTTAATAATTAAAAATAATATTATATAATAATTTCGAAAGCCATTTTGGAGTGCAAAATCTTTTGAAAATGATTCATAAAACCCGTGCATGAAATCTAGAGACAAATCTCAAAGAAATCAATAAAACCAGAAAATCACTGAAAAATATTCTAAGTGTTTGTAAACATTCAAAAACAGTTGCGAACCCAAGTTCGGCAATTTATTTACACCAGCAAACTGTGTCCAAATGTCATGAAAATTTGCAAGCATGTAGTCCAACATCCCTACTTTAAGATACAAAAAGAATTTCTGGATTCCGAGTTGAGACGAAGCGGCAGCGACGTCTCAAAGTTGGACCCAGAACAAGATTCACACTGTTTACCAACAGCGACCAGAGTACAACTTCGACACGAAATTCGAAGTACCAAACGAACTCCAATGTTGCCCAAATTTTCCAGAGATGGAGATCGAAACTCCACCTTTCCAACAAGACCAAAAACGTCGAATTTCGACTTCGGATGCGATCGTGACGGCATCGCGAAGTGGAGGTAAAAGAATCTGAAAACAGAATTGAAATTTTTTTTTTTGTCGCGGGCTTTGGCCCGCGTCAGCCTGCCCCAGCCCGCTCGGGCTGGGGGGATTTTTTTCTCAACCCCAGCCCGCCTGGGTTGGGAATTAAGTCCCAGCCCACGCGGGCTGGGATTCGTTATGTCCCTGCCCGCCTGGGCTGGGAGTAATGTCCCAGCCCTCGCGGGCTGGGATCCATCCCAGCTCGCCTGGGCTGGGAATTAAATCCCAGCCCACGCGGGTTGGGATCCGTCCCAGCCCACCTAGGAGGTGGGCTGGGAATTAAGTCCCAGCCCACGCGGGCTGGGAGGGTTAAGTCCCAGCCGCCTGGGCTGGGAACCTTAAGTCCCAGCCCATGCAAGCTGGGGAGTTTAGCGGGCCGCCTAGTGCGGACCCGCGAGGTTCACTGTGCGCCAGCCCACTAGGGGCTGGCCTGCTGCGCCTGGGCCGCAGCCTGGGTGCAACCCAGGTCTGTTCTGGGCACTCAAACCAAATTTTCAGCCTGTTTTTCATTCCAGCAAGCTGTTTTTTGAAGTTTTTAGTGAATTTGGGTTTTTTTTCAAGTTTTTGGCATCAAAATTTAACCAATAACAATCACTAATTACCATATGATGATTACTACACTATATTATAGGAAACAAAGGCCAAAGCTTAGCATTACCTCAACCAATATTATAATTAGCAATAATCACTAATAAATAGTAATTACCTCTACCAATCAAGCAAATAAGCAAACACTTCAAGTGCAACTTTCCAAAGCAAAGAGGATGTGGATTAGAGAGCTTCAAAATTAAAAAGAGAACAAAACCAAGGATTACAAAGAGATTTCAAAATTAAAATAAAGATTAGAAGGTGATTAGGCCTAGGATTGCATTACCTTGCTAGGATTAAACAAGTTTAATTATGAAGAGAAGGAGATGGATCTTCTAAAGGGAGGCCATTAATTATGTTTAGATCTAGGTTTAGGAATTTATGAAGAGGTGGGTTAGGGTTTAAGGGAGGGGTTTGAGATATAATATAGGAGTGGGTTGGTTAATGGGTCATGGTAAGAGGTTTTAAAACCCATTAGGACTTAGTTTATTTTCCTAAGGTTATCATGTGAACAAAATTCTAAGTGGCATCCTAATTTTAATTAAAACCATATAATTGTCTCATTAGCCAATTAAACCCATTATCACATTAAAAATTCCCCTTTTTAATATTAAATTCCAAAATATTAATTTCCCCATTTTAAACCCAAAATACTTTAATTTGCAAACCAATTGCAAATTTAAATTCCCAAAATTTTTGTTTAGCTCCCTTTTCCACTTAAAATCATAATTTTAATTTATTATTCGGTAATTGCAATCTCAGGGTTGTTACAGACTCCCCCCCTTAAGAAAATTGCGTCCCCGCAATTTTCTTAAATATAGAAGTCGTCTATAACATCTAATCCATAACGTGCAGATTCGCACGGAAAGAAAATCCACAAAGATCAATATCTATATTCTCACAGAGCAAGCTAAGGGTCGTGGATCCACCAATGGGATTCACAATCCTTAGTGAAGAAACCATACAAGTAACATCCAAAGATAAAGTATCAACTAGTTCCTTTGATACGAATGAGTGAGAGGCACCCGTATCAAAAAGAACTCTAATAGATCTACCATGAAATAAAATAGAGCCTTCAAGAACGGAAGGATGTGTACCTTTAGGCTGAGCAGATGTGGTAGGAGCCTTGGCAGCATTAAGCCTGCCAGGCTTAGCACTACCTGGAGCAATAGGACAAGTGGTGATCATGTGTCCCTCCTTCTTACAGAAGGTGCAATAGAGAGGTTTGGGACACTCCCGAATAAAGTGATCAGGAGAACCGCAATTGAAGCATTTCTTCGGAGGAGAGGTCCCACTAGGCAGAGCAGGAGTTTGGGACTCAGTCTGAGGCTGAGAACTAGAGCTGATCGCTATCTTCTTCTTGTGCTGAAAAGAAGAGCCAGACTGGTCAGGAGGAAACCTCTTCTTGGTGGGGTTTGTGGAACCCACACCACCATCATCACTATGCTCCATCTCGACTGACTCAAGATGTAGAGCTGCATCGACTAGCTTCTCGAATGAGAGCTCAAGCTGTAGCATAAGTTGCCTCTTCAGATATTTCTTCAAGCCCTCAACAAATTTGAGGTTCCTCTTATAAGGAGTAGCAATAAACTCAAGGTCGTACTTGGACAGGGCCTCGAAGGAAGAGACATAATCGGATACGGAGGACTTCCCCTGCTTGAGTTCAAGAAAGCGGCGAGCAAGGGAGTTCTTCTCTGACTCTGGAATGAATTTGAGCTCAAATCTCTCACGAAACCGAGCCCAAGTAAGTGCAGTCTCATCGACCTCGACAATAAGTAGTTCGTACCAATCCAGGGCACGACTCTGAAGCTGACTAGAAGCAATAAGAACACGGTCATGATCCGGGATATCCATACGAGTGAAAATGCGCTCTCATATCCGAATCCAAGCCTGGACCTCTAAGACATTCTCGGAGCCACTGAATGGCTTCCCTCCGAGATGGGTAAAATCACTGCAGAGACGCGCAAAAGCAGACTTGCGCGGAACATCAGCAACTGGGGCTGGAGACTGAGAATGAGACTGGGAATTCCGAACCAGCTCCATGATCTGGTCGGTGGTCATGAACACGCCCTCTGGATGAGTGTTGCTGGACTGCCCAGCAGCACTGGTCTGACGTGTGGGTCTCCCTCTTCCCCTTCCAGACATACTGAAAGTCAAACGGGAATTAGAGTTAGACATGATTCAATGATAGATAATTAATTAAGGAATACTACGGAATATAACGGATTCCTAAACATATTCCTAACTTATCTATCAATAAACATAAGGAAGGGATTTGATTTAATTCAGATCTAATTAAAATGTATTGTACTAAGTGTATCTGTTCTGTGTTTATTATGCTTATTCCTGAAACCAGGCTCTGATACCAAGCTATAACGCCCCACTCTGAGTCCCACTGTAACAAAGAGTATTACGGGAGTAATACTATCTGTTAAAGCGGAGAATAGAGTATAGTGGAAGCGACCATTTGTAATCAAGCTATAACTATCTACTGAACACGTCGAAAGGGTGGTATCTATTTTGTTTTTAAGTGGTTCGACATATTCAATAAATATTTATAACAAAATTACAATGGCTAAAGATCTATCAGGACAAAGCATAATAATAAATGATAAAACATCACAGAACAGAATCACGTAACAGATATAAAATCCCAGAACAATACATCATCAATACAGATCCAAATACTATAAGTGGGTACAAAGCCACTGCTCACACATGTGAGTCAAAAATATGTACATATCAAAGTCTGAAAAATAACAGAGTAGCGGAATAGTGGACAAATAAAAGCGCTATCTATCAGCATAGCAGATAATGTCCAAGCGGAAGCACAGAAGCTAAGTCCAGAGACCTAACCTGAAACAACTCGGTCTGACCCGAGTGAAAACACTCGGGTCAGGCTAGCTAAACAATCAGTAATAACTGAGATATATAATAATGCGGTACATAAATAAAACAGTACTTATCCAAAGAGAAGTATATTATGAACCACATGAATATAATGACGATCCCTATCATCAATAAACAATAAAAATCTCCAAAGAGAAATCAACACCAAAGTGTAGAATAAATAAAATCGCCTCATATCATCGGCGTAGCCAAAGCTATAAAAGATGCCCATAGGCAATAACCCCAAGAGTGACCAGAGTCTGTAATCAATGCCCAAGCAAAGATCGATGCTCCAAAGAGCAATGGGGATATATTGAAAAGTTAATGAAATCCAACACTGAAAAGCAGTGTCCAGAGACACTATGAATCCACAAGGCAATCGCACTTACATCGTATGGTTCCATAGAACCAACACCGAATGGCGGTACTCGAATGGATATAAAAATCAACAAATAATACAAATGTTGCACGTGCACCGACCAGAGTCGTTGTTGCCAAGTACTGTAGAGTTATGATCGATCACTCGCACAGATGCGGAACGCGCGAGACGGCAAGATCCTTCCCAGAAGGATAAAGGCCCAGAGGCACATGCCGAAAAATAAACTGCTCCAAAGAGCAGGTGTCCAGAGACGGTTGCCCAGAGGCGTGGTGACCTAGAGGTCCAGTACTGGCCGCCCAGAGGCTAATGTGTCATCAACTTCTTGGAGAGGAACCCGTAAAGTGTTAACAATGAGTCTCATACCCCACGTTCGCACTAAACGGTTTACTAACCAATAGCAAGCTCACACTCCAAACAATAAAAAGTCCACCTCGTATCATCGGTAAACTAGACCCAAAGGTCAAAACGATCAATCGAATAGGTCGGGGATTAACCGGAAAGAAAATACACACGGTTCCATACGCCGGAGATTTCCTAACCGTTTAAGCACCTTTCCACTTTGCTCGACGTGCTAAAAAGTGAGTGTGAGATTTTTATTATAGAAAATAATGGTTCTAAACGGATTTATAATTGATTTTGAGAACACTTTAAAACGGCTTTTGAAAACTCTCCTATTATGGAGTAATTAATTTAATAATTAAAATAATATTATATAATAATTTCGAAAGCCATTTAGGAGTGCAAAATCTTTTGAAAATGATTCATAAAACCTGTGTACGAAATCTAGAGATAAATCTCAAAGAAATCAATAAAACCAGAAAATCACTGAAAAATATTCCAAGTGTTTGTAAACATTCAAAAACAGCTGTGAATCCAAGTTCGGCAATTTATTTGGACCAGCAAACTATGTCTAAATGTCATGAAAATTTGCAGGCATGTAGTCCAACATCCCTACTTTAAGATGCAAAAAGAATTTCTGGATTCCGAGTTGAGACGAAGCGGCAGCGACATCTCAAAGTTGGACCCAGAACAAGATTCACACTGTTTACCAACAGCGACCAGAGTTCAACTTCGACATGAAATTCGAAGTACCAAACGAACTCCAATGTTGCCCAAATTTTCCAGAGATGGAGTTCGAAACTCCACCTTTCCAACGAGACCAAAAACGTCGAATTCCGACTTCGGATGCGATCGTGACGGCATCGCGAAGTGGAGGTAAAAGAATCTGAAAACAGAATTGAAAATTTTTATTTTTTTTTTGGACGCGGGCTTCGGCCCGCGTCAGCCTGCCCCAGCCCGCTCGGGCTGGGGAGATTTTTTTCTCCACCCCAGCTCGCCTGGGCTGGGAATTAAGTCCCAGCCCACGCGGGCTGGGATCCGTTATGTCCCAGCCCGCCTGGGCTGGGAGTAATGTCCCAGCCCTCGTGGGCTGGGATCCGTCCCAGCCCGCCTGGGCTGGGAATTAAATCCCAGCCCACGCGGGCTGGGATCCATTATGTCCCAGCCCGCCTGGGCTGGGAATTAAGTCCCAGCCCACGCGGGCTGGGAGGGTTAAGTCCCAACCGCCTGGGCTGGGAACCTTAAGTCCCAGCCCATGCGGGCTGGGGAGTTTAGCGGGCCGCCTAGTGCGGACCCGCGAGGTTCACTGTGCGCCAGCCTACTAGGGGCTGGCCTACTGCGCCTGGGCCGCAGCCTGGGTGTAACCCAGGTCTGTTCTGGGCACTCAGACCAAATTTTCAGTCTGTTTTTCATTCCAGCAAGCTGTTTTTTGAAGTTTTTAGTGAATTTGGGTGTTTTTTTCAAGTTTTTGGCATCAAAATGTCACCAATAACAATCACTAATTACCATATGATGATTACTACACTATATTAAAGGAAACAAAGGCCAAAGTTTAGCATTACCTCAACCAATATTATAATTAGCAATAATCACTAATAAATAGTAATTACCTCTACCAATCAAGCAAATAAGCAAACACTTCAAGTGCAACTTTCCAAAGCAAAGAGGATGTGGATTAGAGAGCTTCAAAATTAAAAAGAGAACAAAACCAAGGATTACAAAGAGATTTCAAAATTAAAATAAAGATTAGAAGGTGATTAGGCCTAGGATTGCATTACCTTACTAGGATTAAACAAGTTTAATTATGAAGAGAAGGAGATGGATCTTCTAAAGGGAGGCCATTAATTATGTTTAGATCTAGGTTTAGGAATTTATGAAGAGGTGGGTTAGGGTTTAAGGGAGGGGTTTGAGATATAATATAGGAGTGGGTTGGTTAATGGGTCATGGTAAGAGGTTTTAAAACCCATTAGGACTTAGTTTATTTTCCTAAGGTTATCATGTGAACAAAATTCTAAGTGACATCCTAATTTTAATTAAAACCATATAATTGTCTCATTAGCCAATTAAACCCATTATCACATTAAAAATTCCCCTTTTTAATATTAAATTCCAAAATATTAATTTCCCCATTTTAAACCCAAAATACTTTAATTTGCAAACCAATTGCAAATTTAAATTCCCAAAATTTTTGTTTAGCTCCCTTTTCCACTTAAAATCATAATTTTAATTTATTATTCGATAATTGCAATCTCAGGGTTGTTACATGCACAGTCGGAATTGGCAGAGAGTATGACAATATCCAACCCCGGTAACCAAACGCTTAAATTTTTCACACCATGGTCATTTTACAAAATTTATAATAATAAATTCAGAAATCAGTTCATACTTTCATATCAAGATATCTATATATTTATTCCAAAAGTATAAACATATTCATAAATACCGAGGAAGATTTCTTTCAAGCAATTACGAAAATAATTTATAAATCTCTCTTAAACCACTTATAAACTATTTATATGCTTTAAAACCATTTATAAATTCCAAAATAGTGTACAACTCTTCTCCTTTAAACCAGTTCTTTTTATAAACCCTTTATAAAAATCCTTTAAAACCTTTATAAAATCCTTTATAAAGCTATTATAAAAATCCTTTATAAAACCTTTTATAAAAATCCTTTATAAAACCTTTTATAAAAATCTTTTATAAAAAAATATTTATAAAGATCCTTTTTACAAAATCCATTATAAAATCTCTACAACCTTTATAAATTCTTTACAAAACATCTTATAATTTTTATTTATTAAAGTTATTATAAAAATCTATATTTATTATATTAAATTAAAACTATATTTATTATATTAAATTAAATTTAAATATATATATATATATTGAACTTATATTAAATATTTTATTAAATTAAATTTTAAACTATTTAAATTATGTATTTAAAAACTAAACAAAATTATAAGTTAAAATCTTAAATTTACATTTAAAACCATATATTAACTTATAATTTGAAACTTTTAAAACATATAAAATAAATTATTTTCCAAATATAGATTTTAAATAAACATTAAATAAAATTTAAAAATCAAATATATAAATCAAACATACGTTACTATTTAAAAAATAATTTAAAACCGACCAACGGTATCCGTATATAGTTTTCTACCCTATGGTCAAGTGATAGGGTATGTATCATTTCAACCCCAAAATAGTTACATTTTCTGGGTATATATCATTTCAACCCGTATACTGAATCAAAAATTTCCAAATCAATAAAATCGCTCGGGTTTATCATTTCATCCCATAACGATTTTTCCTAATCTATAAGATCGTTCGGGTATGTATCATTTCAACCCATCGTGATTAACAGGGATCTAAACATCCAATCATCCAAATGTCAACAAATAAACATCCATCACAATCAACATCCAAATCATCCAATAAATCACAACAATTAATTGGTTATCATTATTAGGTATTTAACTAGCAATTTAAATTCAATATTAATTTTAAATGGCAATTTAATTCAATATAAATTCGAATTAAATTTAAATGAAAATTTAAAATACCAAACAAGAATCAATAAATTCTTAATCACGTCATAAATTTAATTTAACAAACATAAGATGGTTTAGTATTCGTGAGTGGGTTAAATCACTCACCTTTGATTTTTAGTCGATTTAAAATCCAAATAAAGCCTAAAATTCCAACAGTTTCAGAATGCAGCCAAACTATTTCCATAATGTCCAGAATTTCGATACGATCACAACGGAGAAAACTGCGCGTCAATCCAAGCTCGTATGAAAAAGTTATCGATATTAGAACATTTAAAATTTAAAAAATTAAATTAAAATGAACAAGGAAAATAAAATTACCATGTCACGTAATTGCAAACAGAACCCTAGCAGACGTCTTCAGCTGCCACCCTCTATGACCAAATTGCCACCACCTATGTCGTCTAGACTAAGATCAGGCACAGCCACGAGCACGCCCTCGCCAAACCGCCCCTAGACCACCCTACGCGACCACGTCCGGCGCCACCCCATGGCCACGCCGCCGCCGCTTTCAAATTCGATTTGTGGAAATTATGGCCATCTCTGGGTTGATCTAAGACCATGGATCGAAAGCCCTTTTCCTCGTCTACAAGCCTGAACCCTCCGATTGACCCATCGACGAAGATCCATCGTTTAACGAAACCATGGCCTATGGACGCCAAAAACTTCTTCATTGTTTTATGATCAAACGATGTATCAAATTGAAAAACGAATTGTGGGGAGAGATTACGCTCGTCGAGAGCTTCGTAATGATATATTATATGACATAGTTTGAGGAGTTTGAATTTTCAATTTGATTTAGAATTTAAAAATTAGGGTTTTGGGTTGACAACCATTAGGAAGGAGGAAGAAGCAAATGATTTGAACATATATGTACAGAAATAGGAATAGACAGCTAGGGTTTCAGAACATGTATTTATATAGACAGAGATGGATAAGCACGAATGGACATATCAAATTGGATCAAAACGATAACAAAGGCCCAAAAAGCCTGTTTCGTCCCCGAAACGAAAGTAGGTCATCCCATATATCAAAATATAGGTTTTCAATATTTTTAAACTCAATGGAACTAGTTTCAAACTCTAATTCCATTGTAAATAGAAGTTAGCCTTCAAAATCAAATTATATTCATTTAAATTCTACTAATCGATTTCTACGCGTTTCAAACTCGCACGGCCAAACAACAAGTCTGATCGCTTCGAAACTTGAAATCCTACAATAATTCACTATTACGGATCCGATGAAACTAGTTTCGTCGAAATCCGAGACAATGGCCAAAATGGTTATTTCACATGTTAATTAAATAAATTATTATTAAATTGATTTAATCACCTTTAAATTCAAATTTAAAAGTTAACCCTTTTATCATTCTTGATTACATAGAAAATAATAATCTATTAAAATAAATTTCCATGTCAAATTCAATATTTAAATATTTCACTAATTACAGCGTTCAATTACAATTGTAATAAATTCATTAATTATAATTTAAATTCCAATAAATTCATTTATTTTGATTTACATTCTTATTATTCAATCAACAATACCCTATGAATTTTATAACATAAGTTTACATTTTATTACATTCATTATTTTACTGTTAACATCTTTTACCATATTAACTACAATATTTAATTACATTAATTCCAGTAGTTGATTCTAACAATTTATTTTTATTCCTTATTAACTCACAATTATAACCAAATTAACTTTAGAATTATTTCAATTGATTGAAATTACTTTAAAATAGTTGTCGATTACATTAAATCAACATTATTAAATTACATTTTAATTATTTTTCTCATTAATAAATCATAAATTTTAATTTCTCACAATATTAAATTTCAAAATCTTATTTAAATTTAATAGTTTTAATTATCAAAAATACGGATCGTTACGGCTATGAAATTCATTGATCATTTTTCCGTAAACGCTTCAATAGATACTTGTTTGATAGATAGCAAGAATGTGTTGCCATGCCTTCACTAAAGAGGACTATTTGATACTATAGATCTACTATAATTGAATAATTATAAATGCCTCGTGAAGGTTTCGAAATATATCCATCATTAGATTACAAAAAATTCGTATGGGTATCTTTACCAACACTTCATGTACATTTTAATCACAAGGAAGTGTAGTGCTAGGTTGCGCAATGGATATTTGAACTGTGTTTTAGCAACACTTCATGTACACTTCACCAACAATTCATGTACACTACATATATGTATATTTGAACTGTGTTTTAGCATATAGATGGATTACAAGAGAAAAATAATTTATTTAAGTAAGTTATTTATTACTCTGCTGTATAAACAAAAAATTTATAAAGGTGTTTAATGACTAAAGGAAACAATTATTCTATTTTTCGTCCATTTTAGTTGTCTGTTTTGAAATTTAACTTTGTAAGTAACTATTATTAATGTTATTGAAATATTTCAATTAGAATGGAAGAAAACGTTGATTGCAATTAATAAATTTAATAAAAGAAACGCACCTTTTTGTTAAAAAGAAAGGACGTTCTAATGGAAATAAAGGATCATTTTGGGAAAACAAAATTGAACATTTCCATTTTTAAGGTAAGTAATTTTATTTGTTATGCATAGATAAAAAAAAACTAAATGCGTACAAATTTGAATATTATTTGAGTTAACGAAGTTAATTTGGTTACGTTTCACAAATTGAATTTTTAAAAAGGTTGTGTGATGTACACGGTCCCTTCATTTCTTTTGTTATTAATTGTTGCATGTCCGTTTTAAAATAGTTATCTCATTATTAATACTTGATCTGTTCGTTTCTCCTTCTGTTTAATACCTAAGCCTAGACTTTTAGGTTGTATTTATTTTTTGCCACCTCATTTTCATGTATACAAAATTTCACTTTTTTTTGTTTGCAAACTTTTCCATTCCTACGTATATTTCTTTATGCATTATTAATGCCTAAAGCTTCCAAAATAAAATGTGACATTTATTTTTGTCTTTCCACCTTCATTTCCTAATTATTAAATAACCTGCAGCTTATTTCTTTCATTTGCAGTGTATATTTGTGTTTTTTTTGGCTAAGTCTTATTGGGTTTGTTTTAGACTAATGGGTTCCTTAGTAAACCAAGAGATCCTAGGAACCCTAGGAGACTTTGGACCCTTCCTTATCCCACCCATTGACCTTTTATTTCCTATCTGACTAAAACCAGGTACGTACAGAAATTCCTCATTGGAGAAACTTTCTACGTACTCTTCCTTTTCTTCTTCTTGCTCAAATCTACAGAAAACTCCAAACCCCAAAACTCTTAAATCTCCAAATCAAATTCCATCCTTCCTCCTTCAAAACCCTAGCCTACCTCTCTCCTCTTGCCGCCACCCACCTCCATCACCATCCATAACCCACGACAGTAACCCATGACCAAAGCCCCACCTTCCCTCTCCTCTTCTTTCTCCTTTTTCCCTTCCCTTTTTCCCTCTTTCTTCCCTTTATTTCCATGGCTTCTATATTCCACTAAACTACTTCAAATAAAATAATTCATTTTTTTTGAACGTGTATAATATCAATGGCAACAACTTTGTTGTTGAACCCTTCTTCCTATTCCGAATATTTCTATATAAAAACTCCATTTTTCAAGTCCTTTCTTGGGTCCAGTTTTGGCCGAAAATACCTCATATTGTATCAATCATATCTCTATAAGAAATGAACCAAATTAAGTGAGTCTTTTTTTCTAACCATTTATTTTTCCAGTGGCTTCAACTTTGTTTAAGATCGGTTCTTCATATTCTTTAATTTGCTATGCCAAAAACTCAAAACTTTTTTATGTATTTTTGAACTTAGATTTTCAACTTAGAAAACACTTCTGTTTTTTTGACCATAACTTCTTCAAGGCTGAAGATTTTTGAGTGATTCTTTTTTTGAACGTGGAGAGAAAAGAATTTGTAACAACTTTCTAGTTAGTCACTTTTACAGATTCGGCAGTATTCTGGTCCGAATATTTTCTTAAAGATGACCTAGTTTCAGGTTTGTCCGTAGTTTGGATCTTGGGTTGTTTGGAAGTTGGAAGCAGTTGAAACTTGTTTATTGATTCGTGTTCGTGTCTAAGCCATGTTGGATTTTCTTTGCATTTGGATCTTTGCTAGGAATCTTCATATTACCCCATTATTATCATCACTTCGTAGCCACGAAAGGTGAGCAAACACTCACAACTACTATATTTTCTTATGTTAGTTGAATTTATGATGTGATTAGAAATTGATTGGTTGCTATTTGGTATATTTTAAATTGTCATTCCTGTTAAATCTGACTTTTATTGAATTTAATTGCCATTTAATTTAATATTTAAATTTAAATTGTCAGTTAAATACCTGTCAATGATAACTAGTAAATTATTAGTACTTATTGGTTGATTTCAATGATGATTGTGCTGTAGTTCAATTGTTGATATTAGGGTGATTGGACGGATATTATTGGTTGACATTTTGGATGATTGGATGTTATTTATGTCTATATCTCTGTATCCCTATGGGTTGAAATGATACATACCCGAATGATCTTATAGATTAGGGGAAAATCGTTATGGGTTGAAATGATTAACCCGAGCGGTTTTCATTGATTTGAAAATGTTGATTTTTGGTACTGGTTGAAATGAAATATACCTATATAATTTCTCGAACTTGGATTTTATTTGGAATTGAATTATTTGAAGGGTTTAAGTTAATTCAAACTTCGGATTTGTTTTAATTAGATGATTAAGATTGCTATTTCGAATTATTTGAAACCTTTTAAATAATTATATTCACGTTGTACACTTGATAGGAGATGAAAATCCCGTAACATCTATGAAACCATTGCACTAATATTTCTATTTTATTTATTTTGATTTGACTTACATAAGATCTTTTAGTTCTAACTCAAGGGTTTTGTCTTTTCATTACGCTCGGGTCAGTCTGAGCTTTTCAGCGTATTGAAGACTATTTTCTAGAGGACGAAGGCGAAGATTCAGTATATTATTGCTATTTATTATTCCACTACATTCTGTGTTCCGCTGCATTATTTGTTTATTTCTGATGTATGTATAACTCTGATTTGAATTATAAAAGTATAATCAAATGTTATTTGTATAACAACTTCATGAACTGTTTATTTGATTATTATATTTTGTCGTTTCGCTGCGAGATTCTGTGTTTTCTTTTTTTCTTTTTTTTTCTTATTTACCCCCATTAACAATCCTCCCTTTTAAATGGTTTGAGTCTGACCTATGTGATTTATTGTCTATTTGAACCATCCAAAAAGGCGGGTCGTTACACTTGCTATAAGAGCTTTGGTTTAGACATACCTTAGCCTTTTGAGGTTAACTCATTAGAGATAGGGTAGTAATATCCTAAAATGAGTTTGTCTGAGTGTATATATATACAAGAGCGCGTATTTGTTAGTGTTATAAATTTTTTATATATAAGTTTTGAAATGAAATAATTTTCCTAATATTATATGTTATATATAAAGGAAAATTTTATAACTAATATAGTTATTTGTAATGTGTTTGTTATATGAAATGGTAATATCTAATTATTATAATTTATTGTTAAATTGTTGTATTTAGTCAAATTATAAACATTGTCTATTATTGTTGATTGAATTTATGGACTAAACACTAGTTTAATAATGGTGAATTAAAGAGAATGAAGTGGATAATTAGGATATTCGATATGAAATTGAAATGTAGTTGTAAATATTGTTGTTTGTTGATTGGTAGTTTTAACTATTGAAATAACATGGAATATATGGATATTTTGGATAATCGAGACCTTCTGAATTAATATATGAGTTTAAACTTAGAAATTGTGTTGAATTTGATAACCTTAATTAGAAAGCAAGTGAAACAAGGTTTAATTTGTTATATCTATGTCTAGTAAATGAATAGAATTGTTGTATACATTCTTGGCATGTAATGTAATAATATACGAGTGTGAACTTTAAGCCTTGGGATGTTTAAATTGAAATTGTAATTAAGGAAATGTTGTATATGAGATTAAATTGGAAAAAATATGTTTATAAACTTAATTAACATTTATGAAATGTGTCTTAAATAATTTGAAAGGCAAAGGTAAAACTAAATGGGATAAGCAAATATGAATTAAAAGTGAAATGATTTAAATAAAGCCATGACTTGTAAATTGTAATGAAATAAATGGATGTTGCAATAAATGGTTATAAATAAAGTTATGATAAATTTAAACTCGAACAATGCCTTATAAAAAGGAATTAAGCTTTTATAAATTGGTTATGAACTTAAGAAAATTCCTTATGAAATGATTTGAAAATAAATGTAGTATTAAATGAGAAATATTACATGTGAAATGAATGTAATTTAAATTGAAGAGAAATATAAGCAATATTATAAGAATGAATATATTAATGTTTTATATTAAATGGAGAAATTCTATGAAACAAATATTAAAGTATAAAGTGATAGTTGTGTTAATCAATGAGATTAAAAATGAATTTAATTGAAATGTAATTGTGATGAAACAAATTGGAATAATTACGTAAGTTGTATGTATATTAGTTTATTTGCAAAACTAATTTGATCCAGATTTGAGTACACAAGTTCTATGTGAATTACACCACTTCGTGTTAGGATTTTTCATTCGATTCTTGATGGTGAATATTTGATATGGATTTTTTGTTTGATTCTAGAATTCTCTATCATAGTTTGTTAAATTTTGGTGATACAAAATCACAAATAGAAGGAAACAAATATGAAAAAAGGAAAGTAATCACGTTTGTTCATTATGGAAATGCATAAATTATTGGATTGCATTTGAATGAGATGACAAGGAAATATATGCATGCGCACGTTATGGAATAATATATATGCAAAATGATATGAATATTATTTCTTTCTTCGTAATCGCATTGTTTTGGGATTATTTTCTTCCATCTTTGGAATGAGTGAATTACTTACTATGTTTGCGCGATTTGTTACCATTGTAATTTGCCTACATTATCTTCTTACCATATCTTGGTAATTTGATTGATGACTCACATGAATTTGCACTAGCTATATATTGAGGGTAGACTTTATTGTAAACCCATCCTGGCATTCAGCCAGCGATCTCCAAATAGAGTGTCTCTTCTTGTTAACCCTAATTTAGGGCTTTGGTATGTAAACTATTATCTTGTAATCTCTTGTAACTCTCTCATGTGTAATAAAAGCTCTCTCCTTTTGGACTAGACGTACACTACCTTGATGATAGTGGAACCAGTATAAATATTGTGTGTCTCTTTCTTCTTTATAGTTATTTACTATTTATTTGGAGCAATAGAATAATTGCTTCTAGATTAAATGATGTTCAAATTGGTAAATCTAGATCATGTTTATTGTTTTTCTGCATTTGTGCAATTTTTGCACAATAGATTGGTATCGGAGCAAGGCGATTTGTTTAAATTTGTGCATCAATGGCTTCTAGAAAGAGCGGTAGATTCGATGGTGATTATGTTATTACTCATTTGGATGGAAAATGAGATTTTGTGCAATATGGAAGTTGAAGATGGAGGAGATTATGTTGAGGGAGAGGAGCGTTCCAGTCTTGAAAATTTGGTGATAAGGAGTTTACTGTGTTGAAGGGACATCTGGATTTGGGAACCTGTATCTGCTTCATGGCTCAATGTTGATGTGACAGTCTTATGTTGATTCCCACGGGAAATTTGTTGTTTGCAGATAAGGTACGTGAGAGGAGAGAGATTTGTCTTGCATACAGAGATTTTGATTAGCCTTGTTATGTCCATTGGCTTTCGTTTTTTGGCTCTGTATTTGGATTGGTGATTGAGAGAATTTTTTTAGCCATGGTGGCTTTGAGATTATTTTGGTATCTACCTTCTTTTGATTTTGGATATTTGCAACATTTTGTTAGCGGGCGGGGACATAGTCTGAGCTCGTTAGCAAGGTGTGATGGGGGGTGGCCTTGCTGGAACCCATTATGTAAATATTCGTTTTTGGTCTATATCTCGTTAAGAGATTTTGGTTGAAGGTGGAATTCATTTTTAAGAGTTTTATGTTGAAAAGAGAATTTGACTCGAGGTGGAGTGTCGGAGATATGTGATTTTGCATCAAGGTGGAGTGTTAAATTTTGGTGATACAAAATCACAAATAGAAGGAAACAAATATGCAAAAAGGAAAGTAATCACGTTTGTTCATTATGGAAATACATAAATTATTGGATTGCATTTGAATGAGATGACAAGGAAATATATGCACGCGCACGTTATGGAATAATATATATGCAAAATGATATGAATATTATTTCTTTCTTCGTAATCGCATTGCTTTGGGATTATTTTCTTCCAACTTTGGAATGAGTGAATTACTTACTATGTTTGTGTGATTTGTTACCATTGTAATTTGCCTCCATTATCTTCTTACCATATCTTGGTAATTTGATTGATGACTCACATGAATTTGCACTAGCTATATATTGAGGGTAGACTTTATTGTAAACCCATCCTAGCATTCAGCCAGCAATCTCAAAATAGAGTGTCTCTTCTTGTTAACCCTAATTTAGGGCTTTGGTATGTAAACTCTTATCTTGTAATCTCTTGTAACTCTCTCATGTGTAATAAAAGCTCTCTCCTTTTGGACTGGACGTACACTACCTTGATGATAGTGGAACCAGTATAAATATTGTGTGTCTCTTTCTTCTTTATAGTTATTTACTATTTATTTGGAGCGATAGAATAATTGCTGCTAGATTAAATGATGTTCAAATTGGAAAATCTAGATCATGTTTATTGTTTTTTCGCATTTGTGCAATTTTTTCACAATAGATTGGTATCGAAGTAAGGCGATTTGTTTAAATTTGTGCATCAATGGCTTCTAGAAAGAGCGGTAGATTCGATGGTGATTATGCTATTACTCATTTGAATGGAAAATGAGATTTTGTGCAATATGGAAGTTGAAGATGGAGGAGATTATGTTGAGGGAGAGGAGCATTCCAGTCTTGAAAATTTGGTGATAAGGAGTTTACTGTGTTGAAGGGGCATCCGAATTTGGGAACCTTTATCTGCTTCATGGCTCAATGTTGATGTGAGAGTCTTATGTTGATTTCCATGGGAAATTTGTTGTTTGCAGATAAGGTACGTGGGAGGAGAGAGATTTGTCTTGCATACAGAGATTTTGATTAGCCTTGTTATGTCCATTGCCTTTTGTTTTTTGGCTCTGTATTTGGATTGGTGATTAAGAGAATTTTTTTGGCCATGGTGGCTTTGAGATTATTTTGGTATCTACCTTCTTTTGATTTTGGATATTTGCAACATTTTGTTGGCGGGCGGGGACATAGTCTGAGCTCGTTAGCAAGGTGTGATGGGGGATGGCCTTGCCGGAACCCATTATGTAAATATTCATTTTTGGTCTATATCTCGTTAAGAGATTTTGGTTGAAGGTGGAGTTCATTTTTAAGAGTTTTATCTTGAAAAGAGAATTTGACTCGAGGTGGAGTGTTGGAGATATGTGATTTTGCATCAAGGTGGAGTGTTAAATTTTGGTGATCAAAATCACAAATAGAAGGAAACAAATATGCAAAAAAGAAAGTAATCACGTTTGTTCATTATGGAAATGCATAAATTATTGGATTGCATTTGAATGAGATGGCAAGGAAATACATGCATGCGTACGTTATGGAATAATATATATGCAAAATGATATGAATATTATTTCTTTCTTCGTAATCGCATTGCTTTAGGATTATTTTCTTCCATCTTTAGAATGAGTGAATTACTTGCTATGTTTGCGCGATTTATTCCCATTGTAATTTGCCTTCATTATCTTCTTACCATATCTTGGTAATTTGATTGATGACTCACATGAATTTTCACTGGTCATATATTGAGGGTAGACTTTATTGTAAACCCATCCTGGCATTCAGCCAGCGATCTTCAAATAGAGTGTCTCTTCTTATTAACCCTAATTTAGGGCTTTGGTATGTAAACTCTTATCTTGTAATCTCTTGTAACTCTTTCATGTGTAATAAAATCTCCCTCCTTTTGGACTGGACGTACACTACCTTGATGATAGTGGAACCAGTATAAATATTGTGCGTCTGTTTCTTCTTTATAGTTATTTACTATTTATTTGGAGTAATAGAATAATTGATGGTAGATTAAATGATGTTCAAATTGGCAAATCTAGATCATGTTTATTGTTTTTTTGTATTTGTGGAATTTTTGCACAACAAGTATATGGCTATGCAAGGAGAATGATGGTTTCTAGTCAAGAAACCTTATCGAGTCCGCATTAGGGAAGTCGAATGGACAATACTAGTTCGAAAGCGAACTTATGTAATCGAGCGGGCGATCGAATGTGATTTTGCGAAATGATGACATATGTACATCTTATATTCTAATATTATTGATATGCTTTGACGCTGAAATTGAAAATTGTTGGGTTGGATATCTTTGTAACTTAAATTGAAATTTTCTTGTATGCAAAACTACTATTAATTTAAAACCATTTTACAAAACAATTTTATTTTATTTTTCTTATACAAACTATCTTATTCTATTTTATATACAAAAATATTTTACAAACTTTATTTACAAAACTATTTTACAAATTATTTTATTTACAAAACTGTTTTACAAACTATTTTATTTACAAAACTATTTTACAAACTATTTTATTTACAAACTATTTTACAAAACGATTTTATATACCAAACTATTTCACAAAATATTTTATATACAAAAATATTCTAAATTCAAAACCTTTTATAAAGCAAAGATGTTCAATCCCATATGGCTTTTCATCCAACGAAATTGATTTTGGAAAATTTTTGATTCTTGTATAAGACGGACATTATATAAGTATAAGGTGATTTTGAAAACTGTTGATTTTGGAAGGTATTTGATTTGAAGAGATAAATCTTATATATAACGGAATTTATATAAGAATGATTTGATATATTCGAGATTATTGATTTTGGAAAGTACTTTATCTGAAAATGAAATCTTATATATAATGGAATTTATATAAGTGCGATATTTGAAGCTATGATTTTGAAAGGGTACTATATATGGTATGTTATATTTTGAAGTAAGAGGTATGGGGAAGTACCCTCCGCGAAGAAGTATAGTATGATATGCTTCGACCCTGATGGACTTAGGGAATCCAGGAGTGGATTCGACCGATAAACCCTAATATACTTGGGTGAATTCAGAAATGGATTCGAACCGATATGGTTGTCCGGACTTAAACTCATGAGTTCCTCGATTTTTTTCCAAGGTAGATGGTTCTTTAGTTTACCCAATGGAGGCGCTTTCGATCCTGGGATCTGTTGTTTATGGATCTTCTGGGAAGGAAGTGCATCTATTACGTAAATCATTGAATCAACAGTTACTACTGTAGTAGGGGTCGATGGTCCCTTGTTTACGAAATGGCTACGATACTTTTCTAGAATCTGGAAGGTGGAAGGATCTTCTCGAAAGTTTTGTGTCCATTGCGTAAACACTGGATCAACAGCAGGCCGCTGCTATCGTAACATCATCATTTGACATCAGATTTTGAGCGGTACTTCTCATACCTGTTTTTAAGTATTTTTCACTAGGTGTTGAAATAGGTCTACTAAGTACTTGGAGATTTCTAGTCTTACACCTGATCAACATACAACCAGAGTCTGCAAGAATGAGGATAAACTTGTTAAAACATCGAGTTATAAAAGTATTTTGATAAAGTATTATATAAAAGATATTTTGGTCATTTTTTTCATTTCTAAATACTTTAAAAAGTTTAAAATATTATTTATTTATGTACAACATGGTTTACTTGTGACGACCCGCCCTTCTCGACCCTCGAAAATCGACACAAAATACTCAACAGTATAATATGTCGACGATCAAATGCTGGAAAAGACAGATTCTAGAAGAATAAGAAAGTAGATAGAAGAAGAAAGAACTAAACAAAATCAGAACCTCACAGTCGCAGCGGATAAAATATAATATATAGAACAGATCTTTACACAAATGAAAACTATATCTGTTTATATATATGCAATACATCATCAGAGTCCATCACAACAAAATTAGATACATGCCTAACAACAATCATAGCAGCGGAATATAAGCAAGTACGAATAGTACGTCTCGACTCCAGCTCCTCTCCTGCTCCATAGCAACCTATCCTGTAAATATACTCGGTCTGACTCGAGCATTATAATAAAATAACACCTGAGTCAGTCTGGAATACCAGCGCATCATAAATACACCCAATTGATTATTAAAGTTTCAAAAATTCTTTGAAAATCAAAAGCATCTCGTAAGACCACGCCACAAATAAACATGTCGGGTTTTTACCTTACGATAGCCAAAACACTTTTTATCAAAATCCTCTGATATTATAATAGTGTCTATATACAAATACTTATAAAATAGCTGAAATTGTTACATCTATTAAATTCCAGCATACTAGCCATACCGTGGGTAATACAAACAAAACTCATACAAGGCACGTAGGGAGAATGGATTTCCAACGAATGACTAGGCACTGGGGTACCACCTGTCACAGTACGTGGCCTAGATCACAGTACCGAGGAGTACGCCCGCTCCCCTGTAACACAAGGCCGGAATCACCTATGGGCAATTCCGAATATAATCACCCCATGGTTGTGATCAGCAACCGCACCACTAAGCCGAAATAAAAGGGACATCTAGACATGGATGACCATACTCTCCAGTGGGCGCTACCCATGAAGCCTTGCTGCATAACCCCTGATTTTCAGCCATTCCCGGTTGATGAGGCTTGAGGCTAAACGATACCTTTATAGCACATATCCCTTAGAATGCCCATCGTCCACCTGACGATGTTTTCGCAAGCATTCGTCCATACAAGTCCGTCCCGGGTCCGAACGGAACCGAAGGCACTATTCCTACTACATCCATTTTGGAAATATCCTCAGAATTAGTAGCGACTAGCTCTTGCACTTCAACGAACGTACAAACCGGATCGAAGTCGTTTTCGAGAAATAAATCTCGATCCCGGTCTCTTCGAAACGATCAGCGTATTTGGCCAATATTGATAGTCGGTGATTTAACTATCAATTCACATTCATAAACATCCATAAACATCCATCACAAAATAAATAATCTCACACATTATTTATTCTTTCCCTTTAATATCTTTAAAGATATATTTTCACATTTCAAAACTCATTTTGAAACGAATTTCCAAATTTCTTCATTTACACGGTAAAGCCTTACCATTTATTCCCATTTGGAAAAACCAAGCTTAAACATTTTGCATTTAAAAACAGTTAAAATATTTTATACTGAAATATACTTTAAAATATGTAAATTTCTTCTATCTATTTACTCAAAATATAAATTTCAAAACTATTTTAAATAATATTATTTAATAAGATATAAACTCGATTTAAATAAGGGTTTGGTTTACTAAATTTAAAAGTGGAGTTTAAAAGAATAATACTAGCCTTTACCAATAACTTAAAACAAATAATTATAACAAATTCATAAATTTCTTCTTTAAAATAACCATTTCTTAAAAATATATTCTTTAACAATTTAAATTTTAACCTTTTATTAAATGAAATACTTTAAAAACACTAACTTGGTTTTTTCCAGGGAAATACATTCCCATTCAAACATTCCAAAAACCCGTCTCATAAATCCAGCCGATTTATTTCAATTCAAATTATGTTTATAACATAAATTCCCAATTCCGTACTTATCTATAACTTCATCCGAAGTTCAAACTCAATTTCCCATATCCGGAAATTCATTTTTAAACAGATTTAAAACATTTTTAAGTAAGATAAATTTGGAGAATTCTTAAATGAAAACCATGTTTTCAATTTACTTAAATAAAATCCCAATGGAGAAAACGGTATTTTTAAAATATTCTATTAACACTTAAAGTTGTACATTTATATTCGGAAGCTTCATTTTAACATATTTACTTCTCCGAATATCACTATTTATCATTAAAATAAACCACTGTTATTTTACTCAATTTATATTTCATAGAATTCATTTCCAGAAAATTTATATTTCACATTTAACGATTGATAAATTTTCCCCAATATATAAAATCCCAATTTTACCAATTTACATTTTCCATTCCAAAACAGAATCCAATTTTTATATTCCTTTAAATTCCTTATTTAACAATTTCTTTAATTTCTTTTAAATTCCCAATCTATTCATTTATAATTTAATTCTGGAATTATAATTTATACCACAATTTCACAGAACAATTTAAAATTCCAGATTTATCAATCACAACATATAAACAGGTATCACTATCAATTATAAAATAATTGCTATATTGTGAGGAATCCAGTTGGATCCCTCCAACCTGTTTTTCCTGCATCCACAAATATTAGCACATCACAATATAAATATTAATTCAGGCTGATAACAACAGATATATTCAACCAATCACACAGATATTTAAATATCAATTATTTAAAATGACTAGCATCCAGATGTGAGTGAGAATACTCACCTTGAGTTTCGGCGAGCGTTCGAAATTTAAATTAAACCGGACGGTGTCCGATTTAACCCAAATTTCTACTTGCCCGAAATAAATCCAGAACTGCTTCACTGCGTAGCACGCATCTCTGCGATTCCATCGCTTCCAGTTTCGTTTGAATCTGAGTACGTATGAACTCGTTACGATTTTACAAAGTTTGAATAACGATTTAAAACAAATTTCTTCTATCAACTATTTACCAAACAGATCACGACCGTACGCTCCAGCGAAGAAATCAAGGCCGCAGATTACGTTCTCCCTCTCGTACGCGATACTCTGGTAGTTCGAACCCATCATCATCGTTCCTAGGGCATGAAATCGCAACCTCCACAGAGCCTTCCACCTCGATCGGAGGATATCACGACGAAGCGCCTCACCTCCTCCATGCTCGACCAAAGTGCGGTGGCACTCGGTGCCTTGCTCGCCTCGATAACTGCGCACGAACGGAAGCAAACGCAGCTCGCAGAACTCCTCCAAACGATCACCAAATTCGATCATAACCGGTCGAAACGTAGAGCTCGACGAGACGAACATATCTCTAGTTAAAAACTTTTGAAATCGCTGCTTGGATTTCGATATTTTTGAGGGGAAAACAAGAAGATATCGGCCATTGAATTGCTAAGAACGGCGGCTGCTCCTTTTCTAGGGTTTTGGAGAATAAAACGTTTATATATATATAAATTTAATATTATTTAATTAATAAAATATCTCAATTTAACCATTAATGCAAACGACCTCCAATTCTCACGTCCCGACAGGCTATCCTGGGGTTTTTCCGCGTTCCGGACATAATGGAACAGGTTTCGTAAGCTAATTTAATTGTATGAGCGAGATACAGAATTAAACGATCAATTTAAAATTAAATCGGTTAAATCGATTTCGATGCGTTCCGAGTTGCCACGGTCAAACGACAACTCCGATTGCTACGAAAATTGAAATCCGATAATAACTAACTATTACGGATCCAATGGAACTGATTTCGTCGAATTCCGAGACTGCGCCCTGGAAGGCTATTTTAACTCGTCTATTCAATCAGGCGATTTTCTGAAATTATCAGAAACGCTTAAAATTTCATTTTTAAAATTTTATCAACTTAATAATAAATCATATAAAATTTATAAACACATTAAAATTTATTCTGGCTCATTCCGGACTAAAATCTGATTAAATTGCATTTTAATAATATTAAATTCATTTTTAAATTAATATAAAATCCCAAATATAAATTTATCAACTTAAAAATTTATCTAAAATTCCCACCATGCTATTTATACTCAAATAACTCAAAATAAAATTTCAAAACCATTTTTATCACTATTTAATTCCAAATTTACCTTTTATCCAAATTTCAAATATTTAATTATTATTCTTCCATTAATCAAATTCAACCAGAATTTCTATAAATTAAAATAGCTTATTTCTTTGATTTCACCCGAATTCCTTTATTCCAAAATCAATTAAGAACCCACATTAACATTTAAAACGAATTAAATGTTCAAAATTCAATGGCTTAAAAATACGGGATGTTACATTCCTCCCCCCTTATAAAAATTTCGTCCCCGAAATTTGCTAAGGTAGAAAATACTCTCCAACCCATTTACTTCCCAATTTGCTTAGTTAAAAGCTTATATTCACTTTCTAAAACCCTTCAGCCCAAACCCACATTCATTTGCTTCATTTACTCTAAAGCCTTTATTTTAACACTCGCTTTCAAAATAACTTTACTTCTTAATAAATTTTCCCAAAACCCCATAAATTTTCTAACTCCCAAAATTTCTGGAAAATTTTGGCGGAGTCTCCTTTGTACGGAGGAGCTTCTGCGATATCGCAGGATACACAAATATATATACATCGGCTCACACGGCCGGAAACCAAAATATATCACAATATATATATCAATTCCCAATTATATTTGCGTAGGCGTACCTTTTAGCAAATTTTTAATAGCAAGCGGCTAATATAACGCATATACGCGCTCCAACTCTCTCGAACGCCCTCCGTACCTGTACTAAGCTCAAGCAAACTCATCAGTTTCAATGATATGAGCATTTTAACCACATTTCCAATGTAAATGCAAGCCAAACATATCCATTGCATAACCAAACCAAGCAAACTTCATCATTAACAATGTTAACCATAATTATTTCAACAATTCATAGATTTCAATCACCTTCTAATTTCTTATTCAAGTCCAACTTCATTTTACTTCACTTGAATGATTTAAATTCAATTTCACTATATACAATTCATATTTATTACAACCAATTCATTTCTATTTCAATATGATTAACATATGCCTTACTTACATCTCTTATTTAAATTTAAATTCCCTATTTGATTCACCATCAAATTTTATTTTAAATCTGAAGCATTTGCATTACTTTTATGATCCACCTCCATTCATATGAAAACATTACTCATTAAAAGGTTAATTCATTCCAATTGATTCAAAATCAATTCCAATTGCTATTTTTAACCAATTCACTTGCATTCATTTACAAATTCTTTGAATTAGATTTTCATCTATATTAATTTGTTCAAAAATTCAATTTCAATTGCCTGTTAAACAACTCAATTCCAAATACATGCTAATTTTATGTCATTCAAACAAAAATAATCGCCACTTAAGCTTATAACCATTTAAAATTAATTTCAACTCAGATTTATATAAATTTATTCCATTTTCATGGTTCGTAATCCAAGTATTTTTATTCCAATGCAATTTTAATTCAATTGCTTATTCACACTTCAAGATCATCATTTAAGTTAAGTCTATATTAATATCATTCAATCCTGGGTTATGTACAACTCATATATTCTTATTTTATCTCAATAATTAATTAATACAATTACACATGTATTCTTACTTTATTATTTAACAATTTGCATTCAAGATTACTTAATAAAGCCCATTCACAATCATTTTGTTTTTCTTTCAAGTTGCTTAAGTTCTTTCACAATAGTTTCATTATCTTCTTATATCAATTTTATTTGATTTCCATTCAAATCAATTCCAATTCATTTACAACTTTGATGCTCTTTGTTTATTTATCCAATCCATGTTAGATTTATTTTGTTAACAAAGAGACCATTTAAATTATTTCTCTCATTTGAATTTACTCACAATTCAAACCATCACTTACTATAATCTAATTTCATTATTCATCCATACTTCCAATATTTGTTACCAAAATTGAATCCCATGCCAAATCAGGATTTTTATTTACCTTCAAATTTTGGCCAACTATCAAAATTCTATTCATTACCATACACATTCCATTTAATTTAGCTTACACAAAATTCATTTCCAAACAATTATTTTGGATTTAATTGAGAGAGTATTTGCTTCGGTCAACATCATTTCAACTAAATTAAATTCCCTTTCAATTTGATTCTTATCCAAATTTAATTCAAGTTTAACTAATTTTATGTAGCCAAATTAAACTCATTCCACTTCATTTACCACTTAAATAAGAATTGAATTACATTCAATATTGTTTATAATGTATCAGACTTTTGAATTTCACTTCAATCCCATTTTATTCCTCCATAAATAAGTTTAAAACTCATTTACCATTTTAAGTTTATTCGCATCTTTTATATCCCACTTTACCTTATCTTACTTTACATTCCATTTAGGATTAAGTTTGAATTCACCTCTCCATCCAGCTATTTCCATTAATGAACTTAAATTTCACTTCTATTTAAGAGTTTAGATTGCTCATTTATGTCCATTTCCATTTAATCACAACTTCATATTATAACATTTTATAACTTAAGAATATGAATTCACTTACACAATTATAAGCATTCACATTTCACCCTTATATCAAATTCAATTTAATCCCAATTCATTCAGGTTTAATTCAATTTCAAATTCTCAATTTTATTTAACTTATCCCAAGTTAAATTCAACTTCTATTCACTTCAATAACTTCATTTACTTCCATTTACCCAAATTTAATTTTAATTTCAGGATTAAAATTTCCATTCTTCCTTTCCCACTTAAATCAACTTTACTTTCAAGATTATAGTTGATTTATTCCAAATTTTACCTTTTTATTTTAAACAGAATTCCCAGAATTCAATTTACCCGGATTTATTTCAAAACCAATTTGAAATATAAATCAACACATTTCCATTTGATATCCAAATCAAATACCAAATTCCAAAACAATCTGCTTTTACCAAAACAATTTTCCTTTAAAATTGTTAAAACAACTTGTATATAAAACCAGTATAAACAAATATCTTAATCAATCACCCCGAAAGCAATCCATCACTTTAGAAACTCGAAAATGAATTCTGATGATGTGGCCAACATCATCAGGATTATTTTCCAGCGACTAAAGTGAGTTCAATGCTTTCCACTTCCAAAATTCACCTCAAATCAATTTCCATTCAAAAAATATTTTCCAAAATATACTCATCATCGACTTCAAAACCTTTGGAAAACATTTCGACATTCCCAAAATTTCAATCAAATTCAATTTAAAACCCTTCCCAAATTTCCGGAATCAAAATTCTGGTTTAAATCAAATTTCAATTTCACTTTTTCTAACTTTAAACATATTTAGATAATTCCATTTGGTTATAAACCATTTTAATATTTTACAAATTCTCATTTGTTTATATATCATTTCAAATTTTAGATCATATCTTAATTTCTTATTTGATTATAGAAGAAACAACCAAACAAACATCCAATATATATAATAATTTAGAAAATTATTTCTTTATATCAAAATATAATTTTGGGTAAAATTATTTCATTCACCCACTTTAAAACAATACTATGTCGGTTTATCTAGTTTAAGAGTTTAGAAACCCCTATCGATACGGTTGTACTTCCCGCACCGACCAGAATTCATAAACACTCAACCGATAAGCCAACATAGTACAAAAACAATTTTATATTCACTAACAAGTACGCTCTCATAGCTATTATTACACTCAACTCATCATAGAGTACTTCTGACTCTATTTATAATGAGTAATTTTCCCCACCAAAAGCCTAGGTTGTCGCCAACCTAAGCTCTGATACCACGTGTGACGACCCGCCCTTCTCGACCCTCGAAAATCGACACAAAATACTCAACAGTATAATATGTCGACGATCGAATGCCGGAACAGACAGATTCTAGAAGAATAAGAAGGTAGATAGAAGAAGAAAGAACTAAACAAAATCAGAACCTCACAGTCGCAGCGGATAAAATATAATATATAGAACAGATCTTTACACAAATGAAAACTATATCTGTTTATATATATACAATACATCATCAGAGTCCATCACAACAAAATCAGATACATGCCTAACAACAATCATAGCAGCGGAATATAAGCAAGTACGAATAGTACGTCTCGACTCCAGCTCCTCTCCTGCTCCATAGCAACCTATCTTGTAAATATACTCGATCTGACCCGAGCATTATAATAAAATAACACCCGAGTCAGTCTGGAATACCAGCGCATCATAAATACACCCAATTGATTATTAAAGTTTCAAAAATTCTTTGAAAATCAAAAGCATCTCGTAAGACCACGCCATAAATAAACATGTCGGGTTTTTACCTTACGATAGCCAAAACACTTTTTATCAAAATCCTCTGATATTATAATAGTGTCTATATACAAATACTTATAAAATAGCTGAAATTGTTACATCTATTAAATTCCAGCATACTAGCCACACCGTGGGTAATACAAACAAAACTCGTACAAGGCACGTAGGGAGAATGGATTTCCAACGAATGACTAGGCACTGGGGTACCACCTGTCACAGTACGTGGCCTAGATCACAGTACCGAGGAGTACGCCCGCTCCCCTGCAACACAAGGCCGGAATCACCTATAGGCAATTCCGAATATAATCACCCCACGGTTGTGATCAGCAACCGCACCACTAAGCCGGAAGAAAGGGACATCTAGACAGGGATGACCATACTCTCCAGTGGGCGCTACCCACGAAGCCTTGCTGCATAACCCCTGATTTTCAGTCATTCCCGGTTGATGAGGCTTGAGGCTAAACGATACCTTTATAGCACATATCCCTTAGAATGCCCATCGTCCACCTGACGATGTTTTCGCAAGCATTCGTCCATACAAGTCCGTCCCGGGTCCGAACGGAACCGAAGGCACTATTCCTACTACATCCATTTTGGAAATATCCTCAGGATTAGTAGCGACTAGCCCTTGCACTTCACAGCTCCATCTTCGACTCCGAACACGTTACACGAACGTACAAACCGGATCGAAGTGGTTTTCGAGAAATAAATCTCGATCCCGGTCTCTTCGAAACGATCGGCGTATTTGGCCAATATTGATAGTCGGTGATTTAACTATCAATTCACATTCACAAACATCCATCACAAAATAAATAATCTCACACATTATTTATTATTTCCCTTTAATATCTTTAAAGATATATTTTCACATTGCAAAACTCATTTTGAAACGAATTTCCAAATTTCTTCCTTTACATGGTAAAGCCTTACCATTTATTCCCATTTGGAAAAACCAAGCTTAAACATTTTGCTTTTAAAAACAGTTAAAATATTTTATACTGAAATATACTTTAAAATATGTAAATTTCTTATATCTATTTACTCAAAATATAAATTTCAAAACTATTTTAAATAATATTATTTAATAAGATATAAACTCGATTTAAATAAGGGTTTGGTTTACTAAATTTGAAAGTGGAGTTTAAAAGAATAATACTAGCCTTTACCAATAACTTAAAACAAATAATTATAACAAATTCATAAATTTCTTCTTTAAAATAACCATTTCTTAAAAATATATTGTTTAACAATTTAAATTTTAACTCTTTTATTAAATGAAATACTTTAAAAACACTAACTTTGTTTTTTCCAGGGAAATACATTCCCATTCAAACATTCCAAAAACCCGTCTCATAAATCCAGCCGATTTATTTCAATTCAAATTATGTTTATAACATAAATTCCCAATTCCGTACTTATCTATAACTTCATCCGAAGTTCAAACTCAATTTCCCATATCCGGAAATTCATTTTTAAACAGATTTAAAACATTTTTAAGTAAGATAAATTTGGAGAATTCTTAAATGAAAACCATGTTTTCAATTTACTTAAAGAAAATCCCAATGGAGAAAACGGTATTTTTAAAATATTCTATTAACACTTAAAGTTGTACATTTATATTCGGAAGCTTCATTTTAACATATTTACTTCTCCGGATATCACTATTTATCATTAAAATAAACCACTGTTATTTTACTCAATTTATATTTCATAGAATTCATTTCCAGAAAATTTATATTTCACATTTAACGATTGATAAATTTTCCCCAATATTTAAAATCCCAATTTTACCAATTTACATTTTCCATTCCAAAACAGAATCCAATTTTTATATTCCTTTAAATTCCTTATTTAACAATTTCTTTAATTTCTTTTAAATTCCCAATCTATTCATTTATAATTTAATTCTGGAATTATAATTTATACCACAATTTCACAGAACAATTTAAAATTCCAGATTTATCAATCACAACATATAAACAGGTATCACTATCAATTATAAAATAATTGCTATATTGTGAGGAATCCAGTTGGATCCCTCCAACCTGTTTTTCCTACATCCACATATATTAGCACATCACAATATAAATATCAATTCAGGCTGATAATAACAGATATATTCAACCAATCACACAGATATTTAAATGTCAATTATTTAAAATGACTAGCATCCAGATGTGAGTGAGAATACTCACCTTGAGTTTCGGCGAGCGTTCGAAATTTAAATTAAACCGGACGGTGTCCGATTTAACCCAAATTTCTACTTGCCCGAAATAAATCCAGAACTGCTTCATTGCGTAGCACGCATCTCTGCGATTCCATCGCTTCCAGTTTCGTTTGAATATGAGTACGTATGAACTCGTTACGATTTTACAAAGTTTGAATAACGATTTAAAACAAATTTCTTCTATCAACTATTTACCAAACAGATCACGACCATACGCTCCAGCGAAGAAATCAAGGCCGCAGATTACGTTCTCCCTCTCGTACGCGATACTCTGGTAGTTCGAACCCATCATCGTCGTTCCTAGGGCATGAAATCGCAACCTCCACAGAGCCTTCCACCTCGATCGGAGGCTATCACGACGAAGCGCCTCACCTCCTCCATGCTCGACCAAAGTGCGGTGGCACTCGGTGCCTTGCTCGCCTCGATAACTGCGCACGAATGGAAGCAAACGCGGCTCGCAGAACTCCTCCAAACGATCACCAAATTCGATCATAACCGGTCGAAACATAGAGCTCGACGAGACGAACATATCTCTAGTTAAAAACTTTTGAAATCGCTGCTTGGATTTCGAGATTTTTGAGGGGAAAACAAATAGATATCGGCCATTGAATTGCTAAGAATAGCGGCTGCTCCTTTTCTAGGGTTTTGTAGAATAAAACGTTTATATATATATAAATTTAATATTATTTAATTAATAAAATATCTCAATTTAACCGTTAATGCAAACGACCTCCAATTCTCACGTCCCGATAGGCTATCCTGGAGTTTTTCCGCGTTCCGGACACAATGGAATAGGTTTCGTAAGCTAATTTAATCGTATGAGCGAGATACGGAATTAAACGATCAATTTAAAATTAAATCGGTTAAATCGATTTCGATGCGTTCCGAGCTGCCACGGTCAAATGACAACTCCGATTGCTATGAAAATTGAAATCCGATAATAACTAACTATTACAGATCCAATGGAACTGGTTTCGACGAATTCCAAGACTGCGCCCCGGAAGGCTATTTTAACTCATCTAATTCAATCAGGCGATTTTCTGAAATTATCAGAAACGCTTAAAATTTCATTTTTAAAATTTTATTAACTTAAAAATTAATCATATAAAATTTATAAACACATTAAAAATTATTCTGGCTCATTCCGGACTAAAATCTGATTAAATTGCATTTTAATAATATTAAATTCATTTTTAAATTAATATAAAATCCCAAATATAAATTTATCAACTTAAAAATTTATCTAAAATTCCCACCACGCTATTTATACTCAAATAACTCAAAATAAAATTTCAAAACCATTTTTATCACTATTTAATTCCAAATTTACCTTTTATCCAAATTTCGAGTATTTAATTATTATTCTTCCATTATAGAAATTCAACCAGAATTTCTATAAATTAAAAATTATAGCTTATTTCTTTGATTTCACCCGAATTCCTTTATTCCAAAATCAATTAAGAACCCACATTAACATTTAAAACGAATTAAATGTTCAAAATTCAATGGCTTAAAAATACGGGATGTTACATTAATAGTAAATTATTATGTTGTAAATATTTTGAGAAGTTATTAATTAAATAAAACATATTTAAAGTTAATGATTATTGATTTATTAATGATGTTTAAAAGTATATTAAGATTTAAAACTAATAAAATTTATAAATAATGGATTTAAGGTTTTCAATAACTTCTTTTTAAATATATGTAATGATGTAAATAATTGTTTTCAAATAGTTTACATATATTTATAAAGATGTTACTTAAAAAATTTAAATGGTATTTATAAATGAAGCAGGAAATTTTACAAATGAATTTTTCCATAAAGTACTAAAGTATTAAAGATGATTGATTTGCAAATGAAGATTTCAAATGAATATTTGAAGTAAAATCTATATAAGTTTCTTTGAATGTATAATTTAAAAATATTATATAAATGGAAAAAAATGATTTGCGAAGTTCATTTATAGTAATATACTTGACAAATAAATTTGAATCTATATTTTGGAAGTATGGTTTGAAATAGTTACTTGATTTCGAAGTACTAATAGTAAATTTATAGGTTTATTTACTATTTGAATTTTGTATTAAACCATAATAAATGTTTTTCCATAATTTGAATATTCATTTTAAAACAAGTGTGTAAAATTAATTATGAAGATATGAAATTTTATACTTTGATTTGGATATTTGATGAAGATTTGAGTATACTATTAGTTTCAGTTTAATAATATAGAGTTTATACTTATTTTAAAATAACGAACCTAATAAATTATCAAATTTAAGGAACTTTATTTTTTTTTAAATGCTTATCATAATGTTTTGATATAAACTTCTAACATTGTTTAAACTATTTGGAAAATCCTTGCAAAATGCTATGAGGATGTTTTAAATATATCTTATATTCTTACTAAGTGAATGAGGTTAAATGTTTTAATTGAATTTTTAGATATATTGAATTTTTTTTTCTCTTCAAGGGCAAATACCAAATACTTAAATTTTTATTCTATAACAGAATTAAGTTTTAAACTTAGGTAAGACAGTAGGAGCCTAAGTAATATTTTATGAAATGATTCATTAATGACTTAAATCTTTAATGGAAAACAAATTTTGTAGGTGATTGATCTTTATATAAATAAATGAATGGAAAGGTAAATGATGGGAAAAAAACCAATAGCATAAACTTAAGTAAATTTAAAATTCTTGTTGATTGGCTGATGGAAAGTTTGGGAAAGAATACTTCTAATTGTTTGAGGTTGTATGAATAATTTATTAAGTAATTATTTAAGGCTGTTGAGCATAAGGTACACTTATTAGTTTATTTATCACCCTTGTATGATTAAAAGTTCTGAACCTGAACAAACCATTAGTTTTAGTTGCTATGGATGTGTGATGGATTCTTTGTTGCCTATGATGGTTGTATAGTTTTGTTTGCATATGATTGTGATATATTGTATGTTGTTTGTGATATTGATTTGAAACAACTGAAATATTATTCTTTCACATAATTTTAACTCTTTGGATTATATAAGTGAAATACAGGTTATGGAAGCAATAGCTACTGCTTTTGGTTTCATAAATAAAGTTTGTTTGCCCGACAAATAGGTACATTTTCGGATTACGGTTTTATAGCGATATTATATTGTTTTCCAGAGGTTTGAGATATTTTATTTCGAAATATGATATATATATTGAAATTATTGATATCATTATTTTTTGGACGTATCTGCGCAAAGGAGACTCTACCGAAATTTTTCGAAAATTTAAGACTTAGAAATTTTTTGTAGAATTTGAGTTATTTTCAAATTTTATTAAACTTAAATATGTAGGTTTAATTGTTTATAAATTGACTGTTTCAAATAAAAAATAATAGATTTTTTGGACTCCTTCTTGTTTCTTTTCGGGGACGAAAAGTTTTGAGTGGGGGAGATTGTAACGACCCGTATTTTTAAACATTTAAAAATATTAAATTAAATACGATTTTTGAATAAAATTGTTAGGAATAAAAAAATTAAGATTTCACTGATACAAATTGAATTATAATACAAGTTATGAGTTTAAGTAAAATTTCTATTAATGACACATGTTTGCAATAATGTAAGGATGATAACAAATGTTAGTGTGTATTTTAATAACATTGGTTTAAATGAAATTAACAATTGTCTGAATGTAAATTTCCAATTGATTGGGATAATAAATGTTAATAAAGAATAAGAAAAGTTTCTTTATTAAAGAAGAAATCATATGTTTATTTATTTTAAATGTTTGGTAGGTAAAAGATTGATTGTAGAGATGAGAAACTATTATTTGGTAAGAAATGTATAATTCCTGTTTGTATCCAATAGTGTATAAATATGTTTAAATTACTATTAGATAGGAAATAATTGTTCTATTTCTCATTACATTTATTTTGTCCATTTTGAAATTCACCTTTGTAAACAATTGAAATTAATGTAATTGAATAATTTCAATTAATGGTAGAGAGGACACCAAATTATAAAATAATAGGTGTAATTAAACGTAGCTTATGTTTTGTGAAAATATAAGGAAAGTTGATTTAATGAAAAGAACATTTATATCAAATAAAATGAATGTTTCATTTGTGAATGTAGGTTTAATTTCATTAAAATAAAGAATAGAATGATTGATTTAAAGGAAGAAATATATGTATATTTGAACTGTGTTTTAGCATATAGATGGATTACAAGAGGAAAATAATTTATTTAAGTAAGTTATTTATTACTCTGCTGTATAAACAACAAATTTATAAAGGTGTTTACTGACTAAAGGAAACAATTATTCTATTTTTCATCAATTTTAGTTGTCTGTTTTGAAATTTAACTTTGTAAGTAATTTCTATTAATGTTATTGAAATATTTCAATTAGAATGGAAGAAAAGGTTGATTGCAATTAATAAATTTAATAAAAGAAACGCACCTTTGTATTAAACAAAAAGGATGTTCTAATGGAAATAAAAGATCATTTTGGGAAAACCAAATTGAACGTTTTCATTTTTAAGGTAAGTAAATTTATTTATTATGCATAGATAAAAAAACTAAATGCGTAGAAATTTGAAAATTATTTGAGTTAACGAAGTTAATTTGGTTACGTTTCACAAATCGAATTTTCAAAAAGGTTGTGCGATGTACATGGTCCCTTCATTTCTTTTGTTATTAATTGTTGCATATACGTTTTAAAATAGTTATCTCATTATTAATACTTGATCTGTTCATTTCTCCTTCTGTTTAATACCTAAGCCTAGACTTTAAGGTTGTATTTAATTCTTGCCACCTCATTTTCATGTATACAAAATTTCACTTTGCTTTGGTTTGAAAACTTTTCCATTCCTACGTACATTTCTTTATGCGTTATTAATGCCTAAAGCTTCCAAAATAAATCGTGACATTTATTTTTGTCTTTCCACCTTCATTTCTGAATTATTAAATTACCTGCAGCTTATTTCTTTCATTTGCAGTGTATATTTGTGTTCTTTTTTTTGGCTAAGTCTTATAGGGTTTGTTTTAGACTAATGGCCTCCTTAGTAAACCAAAAGATCCTATGAACCCTAAGAGACTTTGGACCCTTCCTTTTCCCACCCATTGACATACTATTTCCTATCTGACTAAAACCAAGTACGTACAGAAATTCCTCATTGGAGAAAATTTCTGCATAATCTTCTTTTTCTTCTTCTTGCTCAAATCTACAGAAAAATCCAAACCCCAAAACTCCTAAATCTCCAAATCAAATTCCATCCTTCCTCCTTCAAAACCCTAGCTTACCTCTCTCCTCTTGCCGCCACCCACCTCCATCACCATCATAACCCACGGCAGTAACCCATGGCCAAAGCCCCACCTTCCTTCTCCTCTTTTTTCTCCTTTTTCCCTTCCCTTTTCCTCTTTCTTCCCCTTATTTATATGGCTTCTATATTCCACTAAACTACTTCAAATAAAATAATTCATTTTTTTAAACCGTGTATAATATCAATGGCAACAACTTTGTTGTTTAACCCTTCTTTTCATTCCGAATATTTCTATACAAAAACTCCATTTTTCAAGTCCTTTCTTGGATCCAGTTTTGACCGAAAATACCTCATATTGTATCAATCATATCTCCTTCAGAAATGAACCAAATTATGTGATTCATTTTTTCAAACCATTTTTTTTCCAGTGGCTTCAACTTTGTTTAAGACCAGTTCTTCAAATTCTATAATTTGCTATGCCAAAAACTCAAATATTTTCGAAGTATTTTTGAACTCAGATTTTCAACTCAGAAAACACCTCTGTTTGTTTTGACCATAACTTCTTCAAGACAGAAGGTTTTTGAGTGATTCTATTTTTGAACATGGAGAGAAAATAATTTTTAACAACTTTCTAGTTATTTACCTTTACAAATTCACTAGTATTCTGGTCCGAATATTTTCTTAAAGATCACATAGTTTCAGGTTTGTCCGTAGTTTGGATCTTTGGTTGTTTGGAAGTTGGAAGCAGTTGAAACTTGTTTATTGATTCGTGTTCGTGTCTAAGCCGTGTTGGATTTGCTTTGCATTTGGATCTTTGCTAGGAATCTCCATATTACCCATTTTTATCATCACTTCGTAGCCATGAAAGGTGAGCAAACACTCACAACTACTATATTTTCTTATGTTAGTTGAATTTATGATGTGATTAGAAATTGATTGGTTGCTATTTGGTATATTTTAAATTGTCATTCCAGTTAAATCTGACTTTTATTGAATTTAATTGCCATTTAATTTAACATTTAAATTTAAATTGCCAGTTAAATACATGTCAATGATAACTAGTAAATTATTTGTAGTTATTGGTTGATTTCAATGATGATTGTGCTGTATGTTCAATTGTTGATATTTGGGTGATTGGATGGATGTTATTGGTTGACATTTTGGATGATTAGATGTTATTTATGTCTATATCTCTGTATCCCTATGGGTTGAAATGATACATATCCGAACGATCTTATAGATTAGGGGAAAATCGTTATGGGTTGAAATGATAAACCCGAGCGGTTTTCATTGATTTGAAAATGGTTATTTTTGGTACTGGTTGAAATGACATATACCCATATAATTTCTTGAACTTGGATTTTATTTGGAATTGAATTATTTGAAGGGTTTAAGTTAATTCAAACTTCGGATTTGTTTTAATTAGATGATTAAGATTGATATTTCGAATTATTGGAAACCTTTTAAATAATTATATTCACGTTGTACACTTGATAGGAGATGAAAACCCCGTAACATCTATGAAACCATTGCACTAATATTTCTATTTTATTTATTTTGATTTGACTTACATAAGATCTTTTAGTTCTGACTCGAGTGTTTTGTCTTTTCATTACGCTCGGGTCAGTCTGAGCTTTTCAGTGTATTGAAGACTATTTTCTGGAGGACGAAGACGAAGATTCGGTATATTATTGCTATTTATTATTCCACTACATTCTGTGTTCTGCTGCATTATTTGTTTATTTCTGATGTATGTATAACTCTGATTTGAATTATAAAAGTATAATCAAATGTTATTTGTAAAACAGCTTCACGAACTGTTTATTTGATTATTATATTTTGTCGTTCCGCTGCGAGATTCTGTGTTTTCTTATTTTTTTTGTTTTTTTATTTACCCCATTAACAATCCTCCCTTTTGGAAGGTTTGAATCTGACATGTGTGGTTTATTGTCGATTTGAACCATCCAAAAAGGCGGGTCGTTACACCTACGTCAATTTCCCGTGCTGCTACCTAATACGACCCAGACAAGCTTGGCAATTTAATGGAATTAGAAACACTACACTTCAATTCTACAGATTAACATGATATATGACATTGCAGTTTGTGCGTAGGCTGATCATATAGGTTGCTCATCATAATCCTTTCAAGCCCGAAATCCACCTAATATGTCTTCAGCAATTACCCAACCTTAGGCTTGCGTCCAAACACATTTCATAGCCTAATTTCGCTATGTCCTGTCCTTTACCAATGTGTTATAGGTCCAAGCCCAATCCCTTTATCACAGCCCATCACACTACTTCAGCCCACAACCTTAAACGAATAACATTTGAAAGGACCGGACTGGTGCAGTACAGACTCGCATACCAAATGCAGTAACCTATGGCATCGCACCACTTCATCCCATAACTTTTCTAGTCTTTTCACTTCCAAACCAGTTTTTAATTCTACATTTTCAACAACTATAGGCTACGCCTAAGTTCAACTTTCAAATCTATTCTTCCCATCTTGACAACATCATTTTTATTACACAGATTTATACCACTCCCTGTGATATTTTTAGATTCCCGTGTTGTTTTCCTTGTTGTCAGGACTTCAACATTTTGTTAGGATAAAAATGATTTATATAATAACATTATTAATTGAGTTTGTGGTGAAGTCATTATTGGTTAAATGAGGCAACTTAGGTTACAAGCCTTTTAAAAGTGCAACAACTTTTGTCAATTATTAGAGAACCGGGTTAGGGTGGGCCGGCTGGCCATCCGTCTTGGATCTTGAATTGACTTACATATCTAAATGTAGAGCTGACCATTAGGATCGAGAACCGCAAACCCAAACCGAACTGATTTGATAAAACTCGAATCCCAACTTAATTCAATAGGTCTCGAGTCGGGTCTTTGTGATGAAAAATACCATAAAGACCCAATCAAATCCAACTTGGACAGACACGATTCGAAATACTCGATCAAAAATATTGCAATATATGCATTTTTAGTATCATCACCTAATTAGATCCGATCCGATCCAAACCGAAACTCGGATCAAGTTGGATCGAGTTTAGATTGTATAATGTATAATTTGGATTCGACAAAACTCAAACTATATAGAATTGAGACCTGTTGGGTCGGGTCCGGATCTGTCGGGTCGGATCTAATTGTTACCTAGCCTAAATGTCATGTAGACAAGAATGAAGAACAAGGAAATAAAACCCTAAATCTATCGCAAAAAAAGCACCTCAAGGTGTCGACGAATTTTCTCATCAAATCAAATTGTGATTTTAGAGGTTGAATACATATTATTTTCCCTCTAGTAACATCTTTCAAATTTTCCCTCATGGTTCACTTTTTTGGTAAATTCAATCAATCATGCGTGCAACATATATTTAAGTCTAATTCCACAAATGTAAAGCATGATTGGGCACTACGTATAATCCTATAGGCCAATATAAAGGTTAATGACAAAATAACTTGAGTAATAATATAGCTTGCGCTTGTATATTCTACACAAAGAAAGGATTTTGCTAGCATTCCTTTTTTGCTCCATTCATATATCAACTTAAAATATTGAGCCTTCATCGGTTAGTTCTTTTAAATCCTTATCGATTTTTGTTAACAACCGACCTGAAACAACCAAGCTATGACACAAATTTAAAATTTCTATGTAGTTTGATAAAAAAACGAAAAATATAATTTTTTTTGTTGAAAAATGTTATTATAATTTTCATTTGAACATAGTCGTTAATTTCTGTTCACAGTGAGATTCGAACTCCCCAGCTCTTATTTGCATATAAGGGTATTTTTGAAAATTTATGGCATGACCAAATGATTATGTTTCTATTACAATTATTAATACTAGATTTTATGGCACGTCCAACGCGGTGAATGTAAAAAATTCTTATAAAAATTAAAATTTGTACGTAGTTTTGATAAAAATTAATTGGAAAATATAAAGAAAAAAAATTATAAATTTTTTGCTGGAACAAATTTTGGAACTTGCAACCTTCTTTATATTCCAAGATTTGCATTTGAAAATAAATGTTAATATTTATTCTAAGTGAGATTTGAATTCTTGACCTTTTCTTTGCGTATAAAGGTATTTTTGGAACTTCATAATGGGAGCCAAAATATTATGTTTCTATTTCAACACGAATAAAGGTAAATAGATTTCATGTTGGATTTTTTTTGTGTAATCACCATCAATTACCACGACTCTTTAAAATCCAAATCTTGAAATAAATGCACAAAAGTCACCGTGTGGTACTGTGTATGAGAAAATATACAATAAAAAAACATAATTTAGGCTCCTGAAATGGAGTTTTATCGTATCGGTTACGAGAGATTTTGAAAGTATCGGTTTTGATTGGTTTACATAAAGGGTTGTTATAGCCAGTCCATACACGATTAAGAGTTTAAAATACATCAGTTTTACGAGTTTTCTGCTAAAGTAACATTACATATATATCCTTATATTTATTGCTAGTTTTTTGAATATTGATTTTCTAATATGCTAGTATGGGTATAATTGAAAAAAAGTTAAAACCTCTCAAAACACCCAATTTAATAAGTTGAGAATTACCATCAGAACTACATTACACAATTTTTCACAGTTTTATAACTAACAACATGATGTGAAAAAAAAACTACAAGCATGGATTATAATAACACATGAAATACACAGTCGTCCAAAAACAGTCAAAACCAGTATAAAAAATCCCAAATTGGAGATGGTCTAAAAAAACCATTACAACATACGTCCAATGCACCTCAAAATCCTTTCAAATACTAAGGTAGTGGTTGGTTTGAAAATTGAGTTTTATATTTTGTCTTTTCAACATGTACTTTAAAATGCATGAAAGAAATGAAACAGATGGAAAATGGTTTTAAAATATAAAATTAAAGTTGATTTTTTTTTGTGTTTTTCGCATTTTAGAAAATAAAAAATCTATCTTCTTACATCACTTCTTTCTATTGTTGGATTGATAAGGTGTTCCAACTCCTTCACACATCCACACAAAAATATTGAAAACACAAAACCCAAAACTTGTTAACTTGTTTTCAAACTAAACACTATCTGAAATTCATATCTAGGTCCAGTATCATCTTCATATCACCAATGTATACTTTTGACTACAATTAGAATCACACATATACCTACTGCATAAATCATACTATGTGCATATAAATATAAACACAACCGTTATGTGAGTCAAGAGGATCTTAAGTGATAAGTAATTTACTTAATACAAAGCTCCAAAATAATGAACACCTTACTGTTGATATGCAACCTTTGTATATTACCATCTTGCACAAACTTTGGTCTCATCAGTGTGTTTCTACCTCACTTCCTCCTTTAGAGCTTTGTTCGCTCCTTATGATTGGTGTTGCTCCTACCACAGTCTACTCATTAAGATTTGACTATGGAAATTCCCTCTTTTCCTGTCTTACTCCTTTAATGGAAAGTGAATTAGGAAAAAGAAAAAATAACATATATGTGCAGCATACACATCCAATACGATATGTAATATTCCAATAACATGTATCTTATATGTGAAAAACATGAATGGTGCATTGCTAACGAAAATACGAGACATAAAATGAAGAAAAAACTAGTACCAAATTGAAAATTATATTTTGATGCATAAAAATATTAATTAGGCTTGCAATTTCTTAAGCATCAATATGAATATACATGTACCTGATTCATCTATAATTTTCCATTGAAAATTCTTCTATTTCTTTAATTTTTTTAACAAGTCATCATTGCATTCAATGCTAATAAATAAATTTGAATGTGAAATTGAAGCACCTATAGCAGATGTTGTGGCTTTAACTATTTCCATTTTGTTATGATGAACCTTCTTTCTTTTTTTGTCGTAGGTTTTCGATGGAATTGAAGTTACCATATATTAGTAGTTATGGAACTATAGGTCAAACTTGTGGACATGCTTGAGATACGTTGAACCTTCTTTCTTTTGTTGTTGTAGGTTTTGGATGGAATCGAACTTACCATAAATTAGTAGTTATGGAACTACATGTCAAACTTGTGGACATGCTTGAGACACGTTGAACCTTCCTTTTTGTAACAACCCGCATATTTTACGATTGTATATTTAAATATTTTATTTAAATATAGCATCGTTAGTCAGATTTTAGTCCGAAAAAGTCACTATTCGTAAAAGAACTGTCGAATTAGTGAAGTGTCTTTGTGGATCGTGATTCGGAGGTGTCTTTTTGGGAAAAACTATCAAACAGGGATTCAGACGTCTGAAATGAAGCATTTAGACGTTTGAAATTGTTCGAATCAAACCAGAAAAGAAATAGGCAAAATTGCCATTTTCAGAGGTCTGAAATGGACGATTCAAACGTCTGAATATTGTTCTAGACAACTCCTGTTTTTCCTGATTCAGACGTCTGAATTGTTCAGTTCAGACGTCACAATGAAGTTTGGAAACTCCTATTTTTCCAGATTCAGATGTCTGGTTTGGATATTTCAGACGTCTGAATGAGGAATGAAATTGAAAATCAACGTTTTGGACTCGAGACCACTTCCATTGAGTTCAAAATAGTGTTTGCGACTTTTTTGAGTATAAGCATCGATATGTTTGGAGTGAGTGAATTTGGATGTTTTCTATTAGGGCTTTGGGTTGGGTTTGGGTTTCAGCCCACTAACCCAACTTATCTAACACCCTAACTCAGTCCACCTCTCCTCTTCACTTCATTCTTATTTTCCTAACACTCAAGCTCTAAAGAAATGGGGGAAAGAATGGGAAATGGAAATTCCCAAACCCTAGCTTTGATCTAGGAACTCAAATTCAAAGTGAAGCTTAGGTAAGCCTTCTCTTCTTCATCTCCATCTCTATCCCTCTTCAAATTCTCAGAAATTCCTAAACCCTAAACTTTGAGGAAACTTCATCTTTGATTGTAGATTGAAGTTCTTAAGGTATTGTTGAAGAGAGATTAACCTATTGCTTGTTCTAAAGCTTATCATTCGTGTTTGGGTTTAAAAGGTGAGATTTTTATCTCACATCTATGTCTATATCTTTGATAGTGTTAGGTAGCAATTCCTAACATATATTCCTTATCCATTTTCTTTTGAATTGAATTGGTTTGATGAATATTCCATTTTTTATCGATTCGTGATTATCCTATTTGTTGTTACCAATTATTATTGACTTTGATGATTCCTTTTTGATTTCATACACGAGTTTACAAAATGATATTTTTAATTGTATTAAAAGCTCATTTCTCCAATTTATAATTTCTATTTAAAACACACACACAATTTTGCACTTCGAGCGAAGAGGGAGGAGAATCAAATGATTAAATAAAATGCGTGCTATGAACATGTGCGTTTATCTTTTTAGTTAATTCCTAATCTATTCGTTTGACTGTTTTGACCTTTGGGTTTGGTTTACTGATGATATGAGGTGAACTTTGTACTGCTTTGAGTGTGAAATTGACTAACGGTTAGTAAACCGTTTAGTGCGAACGTGGGGTATCGGACTCACGTTAACATTTTTCGGGTTCCTTTCTGAGAGTTGTGACACATTCCGCCAGTTAGTGGTGTCCAGTACTGGGCCTCCGGACCTTCGTCGCTACGGTTTGTTTCCTTCGGGGTTTGTTGCCTTCGGGCTTGAACCTTCGGGGTTTGTTGCCTTCGGGCTTGAACCTTCGGGGTTTGTTGCCTTCGGGGTTTGTTGCCTTCGGGTTTGAACCTTCGGGGTTTGTTGCCTTCGGGGTTTGTTGCCTTCGGGCTTGAGCCTTCGGGGTTTGTTGCCTTTCGACGTTGCCTTTTGGCGTTGCCTTCGGGCATGTGGATCCTTGTTATACAGTACTGAGCTCGAGCATCTTTGGTTTCTTTGATAATTATATTTCCCTAGTGTATCGCCTGTCGGGGTAGGTTCTTTGAACCACATGATATATAGCGATTACCTTGTGGAAACTTGTGTTACCTTTATGGGTATTTGTTATTTGCCTTTTGGCTTGTTTTGGGATATGATATCCTTTGTTTATTTGAGTTCCGATGATATGAGGCTTCTTATGATTCATCTTTTGTTAGATGATTTGGTTATTTCTTTTGGAGATATTTGTGGTACTTTATGTCCTTGTATGTTCATTATCATTTAGTTTATCTAACTGATTTGTTTAGCTAGACTGACCCGTGTATTTTATACTCGGGTCAGACCGAGATGTTTCAGGTTAGGTACATTGGACTTAGCCTATTTTGCTTCCGCATGGACTATTCTGCTAGTTCCTTTTTGTTATAGCATTTTGTGTAGTCCTTTTTTTGGTTGTAACTCTGATATATATTCTTTTGACTATTCTGCAAGAATGATATCACTGAATTTGGAAATCAAAATCGTTAAGAACAAAAGAAATCTGCTTAACAGATTGAGAATGTCGAAGATGAATAGTCCACATTGGACATAGGATATAGGCTTCATAATGATTAAGCCAATCCTTTCCCAAAAATCAATTTCGAAGCCTAAGTATGCAAATTGGCTCGAAAAGAATAACCACATAAAATAATCTCAACATCTTTAAAAGAAACAAACTGAGTGTTGCGGATCCACCAACCGGATTCGCAATTCTAAAAGAAGTCATCAAGCCCAAAATATTTAAAGAAAAAGAATCAACAAGTTCTTCTGATATAATCACAAGGTAGATATCATTAATTCAAATATGGGATACTATGGAATAAATGCATTCCTAGACGTATTCCCAATATTCTATCTACCCCAAAGGCACGGAAAGAATAAAAGGCACGATGATTCAAAGATTCGTACCATTCGTACTACACTTTGATGTACCGTAATATGTGTCTCTGTTCTATGTTTATTATATTTTTTTCTGATAGATCCTCCAGCCACCTATGGCTTTGTGTTGAGTATTTATTGGATATGTCGATCCATTTGAGAATGAATGGTAATTGTCGGCGTAGTCAATAGATAATTAAGACAAGGCTATAGATGGTCGCTCCTAACCAGCTCCATTCTTCATATTAGCAGACAGTGTTACCTTGTAATACTCTTTGTTAATGTGGGTCTCGAAGTTGGGCGTCACAGCTTGGTATCAGAGCTGAGTTCAGAATAAAATATGATAAACATAGAACAGAGACACATATTACGGTACATCAAAGTGTAGTACGAATGGTACGAATCTTTGAATCATCATGCCTTTTATTCTTTCTGTGCCTTTGGGGTAGATAGAATATTGGGAATACGTCTAGGAATGCATTTATTCCGTAGTATCCCATATTTGAATTAATGATATCTACCCTATGATTATATCAGAAGAACTTGTTGATTCTTTTTCTTTAAATATTTTGGGCTTGATGACTTCTTTGAGAATTGCGAATCCGGTTGGTGGATCCGCAACACTTAGTTTGTTTCTTTTAAAGATGTCGAGATTATTTTATGTAGTTATTCTTTTCGATCCAATTTGCATACTTAGGCTTCGAAATTGATTTTTGGGAAAGGATTGGCTTAATCATTATGAAGCCTATATCCTATGTCCAATGTGGACTATTCATCTTCGACGTTCTCAATCTGTTAAGCATATTTCTTTTGTTCTTAATGATTTTGATTTCCAAATTCGGTGATATCATTCTATTCTTTAAACCCACTTGATGAGGAAAGTGTTATTTCTCTCATTCAAGTAGTTTGCGAGTTTTCCGGTATATTTGGGCTTGTCTTAGGATTATCACCTAAGCAATCTTTTAAGTGGTGCTAAGGTCTTTTTAGTTCGACCTTGCCACCGGTTTTCATTAGCTACGAGTTGCGGAAGGTAGCATCCTCTTACCGCATTCTGCACTCGTTGTGATTTTTGTGTTTGGTTTGTTATGTCATTCGGTATGACGAACCTTCTACCTTATTTCATCCATTTTGTGAATCGAGTATTCTACGAATATCTCGATGAGTTTATCCTTGTATTTATTGATATTGGATGAAAATTAAAATTAAAATTTACAAATCTTTTTAATAAGATATTTATAAGTATGATTGGAATTTTGTTCTTGAAATGAGCAAAGAATATTTGTAAAATTTTTAAGAGATTTGTTTGTCATATAGAAGATGATTTTGTGTTATTTTGCCCATTGAGTGCTTTAAGAATTCTGGTCGATGCGCTTGATCAACGTTATCGATAGGAATATCCTAAACTCTATGATGAGACAGTCAGACACAATAAATTGACTTGTAAATTTTTTTTCTTCTAAAATGATGATTACACAAAGTTAATTATAATTTTAAATGTCTTTGCTTTTCGGGAAAGATGATCATTTAAAAGAACTCCTTTCCGATACTTTTACTCTTGTGTTTCCCTAAGGGAACCAAGACTTTATTGTTTGTACCAATACTAGTCGTATTGGTTTTGGTGGCATTCTCTTGCAAAGGGAATGTGTTATCGCATTTGCTTCTTAACAATTAAAGCTTGTCGAGACTAGATATGGCATTGATGATCCGGTGCTCGCGGCTATTATTTTCGCTTTTAGAATTAGCATCATTATTTTTGGGAGAGAAATTTGTTCTCTGCACTGATCTTAAATCTTTAGAGTATTTATTTTCTCAAAAGGAACTTAATTTGCGTCAACAACGTTGGCTCGAGTTCCTTGCATCTTATGATCTTGTTATTCTATACTCCCAGAAAGGGAAATCGTGTTGTCGATGCCCTTAAGCCGAGAGCAACAAGCGGATGTCTCTTTGTTGATATCCGAATGGAGTGATCTCGAGACTTTATCCACTTGTGAGATTCGAGATCGTGAATCTGATTCATGTTCATCTCTTGTTTTGTGTAGCCTTGAGGCTCATCCTTCTCTTTTGGACTATACCTCCTTTGGCTAAACTCTATGTCAAATTAAATTGCATGGAGATCCTATTTCTATTGTTAGCAATCGTGATCCATTATTTTACTAGTGAATTTTGGTAAGGTCTTATAAAGCTTTGGGAACAAAGCTTAATTTTAGCACCGCTTATTGTCCTCAATCCGATGGACACATCGAGCGTGTGAATCAAACTCTTGAAGAAGCCAAGAAGAAGAGGAAGATTATATGCTAAAAGCAGAAGGCATAATGTAAGATGCATCAAAAAGAAGGTTAATGGAGTTTGTGTTGTATACGTATACTTTCATCAGCCAGGTATAATAACTTTCATTATGGATGAAATACCACTGTCTCCAGAAGGCACTCCCCAGACAGGATAAAATCCACTTTGAGAAGACGTACACCTAAAAGAAAGCTTATTTCAAAGTGATGTGAAAAAAGGCAAAAGAATAAAGAAAGCTGGCAGGATAAGAATGTATGTTGAAGATGAGTACAATTTAAGCAAGTTTATTTAATTAAAGTGATGTGACTAAAGGCATAAAGAAGAAGTGATAAGGATGCCGAAAGATGATAAGGATGTTGAAGATGAGTATAGTTTAAGCAAGTTTATTTAATAAAAGTGATGTGACTAAAGGCATAAAGAAGAAGTGATAAGGATGCCGAAAGATGATAAGGATGTAGGAAGATGTCGGTTTATATTAACTTGCTAACCGGTTGTACTAATATATAAATATGTGTGTGTTGCCTTAGGGAGGCATAAGTTTTTGAAGAAGTTGTAATAAAATAAAAGCTTGTATAATATCTGTAATGGCGGATAGCCACTCTCTGTAATATAGCCTCCTATAATAAAATTTCCTATTGTTAAGTAAATTATCCTCAGTTATTCTTACTTTGTTTGTACGCAAGATCACCGTACTACATAGCACTCTACTTTTACTTGGAGCAAACGAAGGTCCATAGGCGTTTGTGGTATCAGAGCCAGGTAGGAGTAGGAGATAGGTTTGCTCAGGCTTAAAAGCCCCGGAGAGAAGGTACTATTTCATACTATTCACTCGTACATACTATTCATCGCCGTTTATTAACAATTACTGTAGAAATTCTTTAGTACTAATTTATCGAACTGTTATTATTTTAATTCTATCTGATAAAATCTAGCTAATCCAACTTATTATTTGCCTTTGAAACCCGGCACTTTGTCCTTAAGTCGCGTAGTAGTGTTTATTCCCGTTTGTTGTCGCGGACAAGGCGTTTAGTGGGAACTTTTGCATAAATCGTTGATAGTGATAAGATAGATAATATGGAAAGACTGTCAAGAGCATTATCATTTAGAAATAATAATAATAACGGTCTAGATATTCTAGACAGAGAAATTCTCAGTAAAAAATAAAGAAATTACTATAAATGAAGATTTAGAATCTAATCTGAACAACTGGAATATTCCGGCTTATTCGCCTTCAATAATTTATAAAAGAACTGGAGGTTTTATTGCGAAAAATGATTATGTAATTAAGACTGTTGAACAGGCAGTTCCTTTATCTGAAGGATATAGTTCATTTAGTTTGTTCTCAAAAAAGCTTTTAAATCTGCATAGAGAAAAATATAAATTTATTCATGTCGGACTAATTCAAGTCGCTTTAAAACCAGTTACAAGATTAGGACTAAATACGTCTGCTATAATTGCAGTTAGAGAAAAAAGACATAATAAATTCCATGATTACTTATTAGGAATAGTTGAATCAACATTATGTGATGGACCAATTTATTTTTCATGTTTTCCAAATTTTACTATGTCTCTAACCGATCCAAATTTACTCCAGTCTATTTGTCTGGATATAAAAACTGAAGGTTTTAACATGAAACCGGGAACACAAAATGTAATTCTTATTTACAGAATATATTATAAAGTAATGAATACTATTATTACTAATACAAAAAATATGCCAATTAAAAATCAAGGTACAACTACACTGTTTATAATAGTTATTAGTAAGAGTAACGTTGTAATTCCAAAATCAATCAGTTGGAATGAGATAAATTTACCAGATAAATGGCTTCTCGAAGAAGCAAATGAACCTACTAAAATAGAGAATAAAAATTAAAAGAAATTATTGGATATTCTAATGGTGACGTAGAAATTAGATTTTAAAAGAAAGAGTCACACACCTAAAGTTAGGTTCTAACTCTAAATCAGAGGGATCAAGATTCAGCAAAGCTGAAACCACTCCTTTAAAAATAGAAAAGGATAATGTAATTATAAGAAACACAACAGATGGAGTTAGTCAACCTGAATATAGGGTTGAAATTCCTCTATCAAATCCCAGATCACCGACATCGTCAGATATGGGATATGATAAGGATAAATCTGTGTTTGGTATAAATACCATAACTCTAGATGAAGAGTTTAAATTTCATTTTTCAGAATCTGAAAAAAATAAAGTTTTATTCAGAAGAAAACAAATATAAAAGAAAATGGTTCTTTATGAAAGATCCTAAGGAACAAGAAAAGTGGATAAAAAGATATGCATTATTTTTAAAGAAAATGGGAAATGATCTACCAGAAAATTATGATATCTTTATAATAATAGAAAAATTCTACAAAATAGAAAAACAAAAGGATACTTTTCCAGATTTTGATGACTTATCGACAGTTTTCAACATAAATTCTGCTTATAAAGAATATACGACTAAAGCAGGAAAACCTATTAGGAGTATACATCCTCCAGAAGCAAATTTGTCGATTAAAATTGATAAAGAAGAAATTATTGCTACTCCTTATAGGAAGGATAGATCATTTGAAGCTATTATAGAACAAAATAATTTTACAAATTTAACATTATAATCAATAGGTAATCAACTTACGAGAATTGAACAAGGATCTAATCAAACCAATATAACTAAAGTCTGTGATACAGATGAAGTTTTATTCAAACCCTGGTCAGCACAAAATTTAGAGATGAATTTAGATAAACCAGGAGAAAACTCTGAAATGTTAAGAGAAATAATGAAAAGGTTAGACGCCTTAAATGTTAGTGAAAAAGAAGTTGCACCTATAATTGAAAATAAAGAATATAGAGAAACTTCAGAACCAGAATCTGATAATAATTCAGATGAAGAAGTAAATAATTTTCAAAATATGTTCTTAAATATAGAACAAAACAAACCAGAAAATAATCTTGAAATTAATAAAATTAATTACGGAAATACCTCGTATAGTAAACCTTATTATACGAGACCGACACCAGTCGACCTCTTATTCGAGGAACAAAATAATTATGGAGATGTATCTTTTGATGGTACCTCCATTTGTAGAATGGAATATTGATGGTTATTCCTAGTACCAAATACAAACTTGTTTGAATTATATGACAATGTACGCTACTACATGTTTAATTAAAAATAATTCGGACGATAGGATAGCAAAAGCTATTGTACAAGGATTTACAGGACAACTAAAAGGTTGGTGGGATTTTCATCTTTCTAATGAAGCAAAAGCGCATATATTTACTGCGACGAAGTTAGAAGATGGAATGCCTAAGACAGATTATGTAAATACGCTTATATATACAATAGCTAAACACTTCGTAGAGGCCACTGCTCTCCAAACAGATAGGACACAAGAGCAGTTGATGAATTTAAAATGTCAAAATTTATCTCAATTTAGATGGTATAAAGATGTATATTTTTCGAAATTATTTACTAGAAGTGATAGTAATCATGAATTCTGGAAAGAAAAGTTCTTATCAGGACTACCACATTTCTTTGCAGAAAGGGTTAAAAATCGTTTGAAACAAAAAAATAATGGAACTATTACTTATAACCAATATACTTATGGTGAATTAGCAGCAGAGGTCGTTGGAGAAGGAATTCATTTATGCAATGAAATAAAATTACATAAACAAATCCAAAAGGAGAAAATCTACGGGAAAGAATTTTAGGAAATTTTTGTGATCAACTTGGTTTATTACCAATAAAACCAACAAACGAAAATAAAAGATTTAAAAAATCATCCAAGAGAAAATTTTATAAAAATAAAAATTTCCAGAAAGAAAATTATGTAGAAACTAGTAAAAATCCTAAAAGGAAATCACAAAAACCCTATAAAAGAAAAGAGCAAAATAAACATGCTAAAAGAAAAATTCCAATATGTTGGAAATGTAAAACACTAGGTCATTATGCTATTAAGTGTAAATTAAAAAATAAAATAAATAACCCTGATATAGATGAAGAATTAAAAAATTCATTCACAAAACTATTTATATCAAGTTCTGACTCAGAAAAGGAGAATCTAAATTATCTGTTATTACAGAAATTGATTCAGAAACTGAAAATGAATCTGATTCAGATAACAATTTAGAATCTGGCAGTTGCGATGGTAATTGCGACTATTACAAAGCTTTATGTAAAGCAAATGGACTGTTTATGTTAACAAAAGAAGAAAATTTTATTCTGGATATCATAGATAAAATTTCAGGTCCAGAAGAAAAGAAAAATATGTTAAAAAAATATTTAGAATCGCACAAAAATGAAAAGAAACTAAAGCTAAAAGAACCAGAGACTTATAGTTTAAAAGATATTTTGAATAGAGTTAAAACTTCAAATAATATTAACCCAGTAAATACTGAAGCTACAACTACAGAATTACAACATGAAGTAAAAATACTTAAGCAGGAAATAAAGGAATTAAAAGAAAGAATGTCTCTAATAGGGATAGAACCTAAGGATAATAACCAAAATAATGACAATATTTTAGGAGAAGAAGAGTTAAACTCTCTTACATTTATAAATACAGTAGACAAGGTAATCAACCATAAATGGCACACTAAAGTTACTATTGTAGTTCATAAAGAATATTATTTTACTACAATAGCAATGATAGATTCAGGTGCAGACCTAAACTGCATCAATGAAGGATTAGTACCTTCAAAATATTTTTCTAAAACTACTGAAATACTAAATGCTGCAGATGGCAGAAAACTATTAGTTAATTATAAGCTACAAAGCACAGTCATTTGTAATAAAGGAATTTGTTTAGAAATGCCATTTATAATGGTTAAAAATTTATCTCATAATGTCATATTAGGAAATCCCTTCTTACATTTATTATATCCTATAACAAAAATATCAAAAGAAGGAATTACTAGTACTATTAATAATCAAGAATTAACATTCAAATTTGTGTCTCAACCACAACATCATAAAATTGATGTTATTCAAAAAAGTATTAAAAGAAAAGAAAATTTTCTAAATTCTTTATCTTAAGAAATAAATTATAAAAGAATAAAAGAAAAGTTATTACAACCAAGTTTGCAATAGAAGATTAAAGATCTACAAAGTTCTATTGAGAAAACTATTTGTGCAGATACTCCTAATGCCTTTTGGCAAAGGAAAAGGCATGAAATAAGTTTACCTTATGAACCCGACTTTAAAGAAAGTCAGATTCCAACTAAAGTAAGGCCTATAGCCATGTCTCAGAGACATTTAGAAATCTGTAGAAAAGAAATTGAAGAATTATTACAGAAGGGACTTATTAGACCATCTAAAAGTCCTAGGAGCTGTTCAGCATTTTATGTAGAAAATGCGGCAGAATTAGAACGAGGAGTTCCAAGATTGGTTATAAATTATAAACCTTTAAATAAAGCATTAAGATGGATTAGATATCCAATTCCTAATAAAAAAGATTTATTAGCAAGACTTTATTCAGCCAAGATAATGTCTAAATTTGATATGAAATCTGGATTCTGGCAAATTCAGATTAAAGAAGAAGATAGATATAAAACTGCATTTACTGTTCTATTTGGACACTATGAATGGAATGTAATGCTGTTTGGGTTAAAAAATGCCCCTTTAGAATTTCAAAAAATTATGAATGATATTTATAGTGCTTATACGGCATTTACAATTGTATATATTGACGATGTACTTATATTTTCAGAATCAATAGACCAACATTTTAAACATTTAAATATTTTTATAAATATTACCAAAAGGGCTGGATTAGCTGTATCAGCTAAAAAGATAAAACTTTTTCAAACAGATATTAGATTTCTTGGACACATTATAAAAGATGGAACAATATTTCCTATTGATAGAGCAATTATATTTGCAGAAAAATTTCCAAATGAAATTAAAGACAAAAATCAATTACAAAGGTTTTTGGGAAGCTTAAATTATGTCTCTGAATTTTACAAAGATCTAGCTTATGATGCTAAACCATTATTTGAAAGACTAAGAAAAAATCCACCTGCTTGGACAGAAGAACATACTAAAGCAGTAATAAAAATAAAAGCAAAAATAAAGGAAATTCCTTGTCTTGCAATTCCTAATCTTGATGCCTTTAAAATAGTTGAAACCGATGCATCAGACAAAGGTTACGGTGGCATTCTTAAACAAAGAATTAATAATAAAGAATCCTTAGTCAGATTTACTTCGGGAATTTGGCAAGGACCTAGAGTTAATTACTCTACTGTCAAAAAGGAAATATTAGCAATTGTATTATGTATACAAAATTTAAAAGTGATTTATTAAATCAAAAGTTTTTGTTAAGGGTAGATTGCAAGTCTACCAAAGAAATTTTACAAAAGGATGTTAAAAACATTGCATCAAAACAAATATTTGCTAGATGGCAAGCAATATTATCAGTATTTGATTTTGATATTGAGTTTATTAAAGGATCTGATAATGCTTTACCAGATTTCTTAACTCGAGAATTTTTACAGGGAAAAGATGAATAAAGGGAAAGAAAAGGAAGAAAGCAGTAAAACTGCACTATCTCGACCAATGACATGATGACTTATAAGTCGGCATTTCAAAAGGATGAAAAAATCCTAAGAGAAGAAGTATTAAAAACCACTTCGGTTGATGAACAACTTAGAGCTGATGCTTAGGAGTTAGCGATAAAATCCGTATCTGCAAGGGAATACCTATATCCATATATTCCAATATCTACCATATGGGTATCTCCTGTGGAGACAAAATACATTCATTTATCCACTTAAGAGGTTATGATCTTTTATTTAAAAAAATTTACTGACCCATACCTTTATCCCAAGGATTTCAATTTCTATCAAGAAATTTTAACCTACACAGGTTCTGTGCATTTCGAATCTGCCATGAGAACCGGTGGCGAATGGGCTTTCTCAAAAGCCTCCATTATTAAAATAATTACCCCAGAACAGTGGGAAGGCGATTTATACAAGCCCAAAGAATTAATTATAAGTTTAAAAAATCCTTATAGGAATAAATTAAATTTCAATCACTTTGACTATATTAAAGCTTGGGATCTTGCTTTCTCTTATGAAAACAGGCAGAGAAAACACAGTTGGTTTATTCAATTTAAAATTCAAAACACCACGAATTTTCCAAATTGGTTTAAGAGTTTGGTTTTCAAACTTTGGATTATATCCACTAATTTTACCACAAAAAATAAGGAATGTTTATGATGAATTTATTCGAATGAATACTTCTATGAAGTATCATAATCTAAATTTTGCAGCACTTTATTAAGTACCTTGGATTATGAAATGGGACGTTGTTATTGTTCCAAGAACGTTACAAAAGCTTGAAATAAAATTTGAAAATCTTCCTCATTTAGGAAGAAGAATTTTAATAAAATGGTGGGATAAATTTAAATTTTTTAAAGATTCAGTTTATTCAGAAAAGGGTTTAATTAGCCATGAACCACTAAAAATACCATATTCACCTAAAAAGGAATTATCTGATTTATTAAAAGAATTAATGGCAAGTTCTTCGAAAAGAAATTTGAAAATACAACTTAAAGCTATATTGGATTCAGATAGCGACGATGAGCCTATGAGCATGTCTACAGATCCAAGTTCATGAAGAAGCCAAGAAGAAGAGGAAGATTATATGCTAAAAGCAGAAGGCATAATGTGAGATGCATCAAAAAGAAGGTTAATGGAGTTTGTGTTGTATACATGTACTTTCATCTGCCAGGTATAGTAACTTTCATTATGGATGAAATACCACTGTCTCCAGAAGGCACTCCCCAGACAGGATAAAATCCACTTTAAGAAGACGTACACCTAAAAGCAAGCTTATTTCAAAGTGATGTGACAAAAGGCAAAAGAATAAATAAAGTTGGCAGGATAAGAATGCCTGTTGAAGATGAGTACAATTTAAGCAAGTTTATTTAATTAAAGTGATGTGACTAAAGGCATAAAGAAGAAGTGATAAGGATGCCGAAAGATGATAAGAATGTTGAAGATGAGTACAATTTAAGCAAGTTTATTTAATTAAAGTGATGTGACTAAAGGCATAAAGAAGAAGTGATAAGGATGTCGAAAGATGATAAGGATGCAGGAAGATGTCGGTTTATATTAACTTGCTAATTGGTTGTTTCTTATTCAAGGAACAAAATAATTATGGAGCTGTATCTTTTGATGGTACCTCCATTGTAGAATGGAATATTGATGGTTATTCCGAGTACCAAATACAAACTTGTTTGAATTATATGACAATGTACGCTACTACATGTTTAATTAAAAATAATTCGGACGATAGGATAGCAAAAGCTATTGTACAAGGATTTACAGGACAACTAAAAGGTTGGTGGGATTTTCATCTTTCTAATGAAGCAAAAGCGCATATATTTACTGCGACGAAGTTAGAAGAGGGAATGCCTAAGACAGATTGCGTAAATACGCTAATATATACAATAGCTAAACACTTCGCAGGGGCCACTGCTCTCCAAACAGATAGGACACAATAGCAGTTAATGAATTTAAAATGCCAAAATTTATCTCAATTTAGATGGTATAAAGATGTATATTTTTCGAAATTATTTACTAGAAGTGATAGTAATCATGAATTCTGGAAAGAAAAGTTCTTATCAGGACTACCAAATTTCTTTGTAGAAATGGTTAAAAATCGTTTGAAACAAAAAAATAATGGAACTATTCCTTATAACCAATATACTTATGGTGAATTAGCAGCAGAGGTCGTTGTAGAAGGAATTCATTTATGCAATGAAATAAAATTACATCAACAAATCCAAAAGGAGAAAATCTACGGGAAAAGAATTTTAGGAGATTTTTGTGATCAACTTGGTTTATTACCAATAAAACCAACAAACGAAAATAAAAGATTTATAAAATCATCCAAGAGAAAATTTTATAAAAATAAAAATTTCCAGAAAGAAAATTATGCAGAAACTAGTAAAAATCCTAAAAGGAAATCACAAAACCCTATAAAAGAAAAGAGCAAAATAAACATGCTCAAAGAAAAATTCCAATATGTTGGAAATGTAAAACACCAGGTCATTATGCTAATAAGTGTAAATTAAAAAATAAAATAAATAACCTTGATATAGATGAAGAATTAAAAAATTCATTCACAAAACTATTTATATCAAGTTCTGACTCAGAAAAGGAGAATTTAAAATTATATGTTATTACAGAAATTGATTCAGATACTGAAAATGAATCTGATTCAGATAACAATTCAGAATCTGGCAGTTGCGATGGTAATTGCGACTATTACAAAGCTTTATGTAAATCAAATGGACTGTTTATGTTAACAAAAGAAGAAAATTTTATTTTGGATATCATAAATAAAATTTCAAATCCAGAAGAAAAGAAAAACATGTTAAAAAAATTTAGAATCACACAAAAATGAAAAGAAACTAAAGCTAAAAGAACCATAGACTTATAATTTAAAAGATATTTTGAATAGAGTTAAAACTTCAAATAATATTAACCCAGTAAATACTGAAGCTAAAATTGCAGAATTACAACATGAAGTTAAAATACTTAAGCAGGAAATAAAGGAATTAAAAGAAAGAATGTCTCTAATAGAGATAGAAGCTAAGGATAATAACCAAAATAATGACAATATTTTAGGAGAAGAAGAGTTAAACTCTCTTACATTTATAAATAGAGTAGACAAGGTAATCACCCATAAATGGCACAATAAAGTTACTATTGTAGTTCACAAAGAATATTATTTTACTACAATAGTAATGATAGATTCAGGTGCAGACTTAAACTGCATCAATGAAGGATTAGTACCTTCAAAATATTTTTCTAAAACTACTGAAATACTAAATGTTGCAGATGGCTGAAAACTATTAGTTAATTATAATCTACAAAACACAGTCGTTTGTAATAAAGGAAATTCGTTGTCTTGCAATTCCTAATCTTGATGCCTTTAAAATAGTTGAAACCGATGCATCAGACAAAGGTTACGGTGGCATTCATAAACAAAGAATTAATAATAAAGAATCCTTTGTCAGATTTACTTCGGGAATTTGGCAAGGACCTAGAGTTAATTACTCAACGGTCAAAAAGGAAATATTAGCAATTGTATTATGTATACAAAAATTTGAAAGTGATTTATTAAATCAAAAGTTTTTGTTAAGGGTAGATTGCAAGTCTACCAAAGAAATTTTACAAAAGGATGTTAAAAACATTGCATCAAAACAAATATTTGCTAGATGGCAAGCAATATTATCAGTATTTGATTTTGATATTGAGTTTATTAAAGGATCTGATAAAGCTTTACCAGATTTCTTAACTCGAGAATTTTTACAGGGAAAAGATGAATAATGGGAAAGAAAAGGAAGAAAGCAGTAAAACTGCACTATCTCGACCAATGACGACTTATAAGTCGGCATTTCAAAAGGATGAAAAAATCCTAAGAGAAGAAGTATTAAAAACCACTCTGGTTGATGAACAACTTAGAGCTGATGCTTATGAGTTAGCGATATAATCCGTATCTGCAAGGGAATACCTATATCCATATATTCCAATATCTACCATATGGGTATCTCCTGTGGAGACAAAATACATTCATTTATCCGCTGAAAAGGTTATGACCTTTTATTTAAAAAATTTCACAGACCCATACCTTTATCCGCTGAAAAGGTTATGACCTTTTATTTAAAAATTTTCACCGACCCATACCTTTATCCCAAGGATTTCAATTTCTATCAAGAAATTTTAACCTACACAGGTTCTGTGCATTTCGAATCTGCCATGAGAACTGGTGGCGAATGGGCTTTCTCAAAAGCCTCCATTGTTAAAATAATTACCCCAGAATAGTGGGAAGGCGATTTATACAAGCCCAAAGAATTAATTATAAGTTCAAAAAATCCTTATAGGAATAAATTGAATTTCAATACTTTGACTATGTTAAAGCTTGGGGATCTTGCTTTCTCTTATGAAAACAGGCAGCGAAAACACAGTTGGTTTATTCAATTTAAAATTCAAAACACCACGAATTTTCCAAATTGGTTTATAGTTTGGTTTTCAAACTTTGGATTATATCCACTAATTTTACCATAAAAAATAAGGAATGTTTATGATGAATTTGTTCGAATGAATACTTCTATGAAGTATCATAATCTAAATTTTGCAGCACTTTATCAAGTACCTTGGATTATGAAATGGGACGTTGTTATTATTTCAAGAACGTTACAAAAGCTTGAAATAAAATTTGAAAATCTTCCTCATTCAGGAAGAAGAATTTTAATAAAATGGTGGGATAAATTTGAATTTTTTAAAGAATCAGTTTATTCAGAAAAGGGTTTAATTAGCCATGAACCACTAAAAATACCAGATTCGCCTAAAAAGGAATTATCCAATTTATTAAAAGAATTAATGGCAAGTTCTTCGAAAAGAAATTTGAAAATATAGCTTAAAGCTATATTGGATTCAGATAGCGACGATGAGCCTATGAGCATGTCTACAGATCCAAGTTCATGAAGAAGCCAAGAAGAAGAGGAAGATTATATGCTAAAAGCAGAAGGCATAATGTAAGATGCATCAAAAAGAAGGTTAATGGAGTTTGTGTTGTATACGTATACTTTCATCAGCCAGGTATAGTAACTTTCATTATGGATGAAATAGCACTGTCTCCATAAGGCACTCCCCAGACAGGATAAAATCCACTTTAAGAAGACGTACACCTAAAAGCAAGCTTATTTCAAAGTGATGTGACAAAAGGCAAAAGAATGAAGAAAGCTGGCAGAATAAGAATGCATGTTGAAGATGAGTACAATTTAAGCAAGTTTATTTAATTAAAGTGACGTGACTAAAGGCATAAAGAAGAAGTGATAAGGATGCCGAAAGATGATAAGGATGTTGAAGATGAGTACAATTTAAGCAAGTTTATTTAATTAAAGTGATGTGACTAAAGGCATAAAGAAGAAGTGATAAGGATGCCGAAAGATGATAAGGATGCAAGAAGATGTCGGTTTATATTAACTTGCTAAGCGGTTGTACTAATATATAAATATGTGTGTGTTGCCTTAGGGAGGCATAAGTTTTTTAAGAAGTTGTAATAAAATAAAAGCTAGTATAATATTTGTAAAGGCGGATAGCCACTCTCTGTAATATAGCCTCTTATAATAAAATTTCCTGTTGTTAAGTAATTTTCCTCTGTTATTCTTACTTTGTTTGTACGCAAGATCACCGTACTACATAGCACTCTACTTTTACTTGGAGCAAACGAAGGTCCATAGGCGTTTGTGGTATCAGAGCCAGGTAGGAGTAGGAGATAGGTTTGCTCAGGCTTAAAAAAGCCCCGGAGAGAAGGTACTATTTCGTACTATTTACTCATACGTACTATTCATCGCCGTTTATTAACAATTACTGTAGAAATTCTTAAGTGCTAGTTTATCGAACTGTTATTATTTTAGTTCTATCTAATAAAATCTAGCTAATCCAACTTATTATTTGCCTTTGAAACCTGGGACTTTGTCCTTAAGTCGCGTAGCAGTGTTTATTCCCGTTTGTTGCCGCGGATAGGCGTTCTATGGGAATTTTTGCATAAATCGTTGACAGTGGTAAGGTAGATAATATGGAAAGACTGTCTAGAGCATTATCATTTAGAAATAATAATAATAATAACGGTCTAGATATTCTAGACAGAGAAATTCTCAGTAAAAGTAAAGAGATTTCTATAAATGAAGATTTAGAATCTAATCTGAACAACTGGAATATTCCGGCTTATTCGCCTTTAATGATTTATAAAAGAACTGGAGGTTTTATTGCAAAAAATGATTATGTAATTAAGACTGTTGAACAGGCAGTTCCTTTATCTGAAGGATATAGTTCATTTAGTTTGTTCTCAAAAAAGCTTTTAAATTTGCATAGAGAAAAATATAGATTTATTCATGTTGGACTAATTCAAGTCGCTTTAAAACCAGCTACAAGATTAGGACTAAATACGTCTGCTATAATTGCAGTTAGAGACAAAAGACATAATAAATTCCATGATTCCTTATTAGGAATAGTTGAATCAACATTATGTGATGGACCAATTTATTTTTCATGTTTTCCAAATTTTACTATGTCTCTAACCGATCCAAATTTACTCCATCTATTTGTTTGGAAATAAAAACTGAAGGTTTTAACATGAAACTGGGAACACAAAATGTAATTCTTATTTACAGAATATGTTATAAAGTAATGAATACTATTATTACTAATACAAAAAATATGCCAATTAAAAATCAAGGTACAACTACACTGTTTATAACAAATATTAGTAAGAGTAACGTTGTAATTCCAAAATCAATCAGTTGGAATGAGATAAATTTACCAGATAAATGGCTTCTCGAAGAAGCAAATGAACCTACTAAAGTAGAGAATAAAAAATTAAAAGAAATTATTGAATATTCTGATGGTGACGTTGAAATTAGATTTTCAAAAGAAAGAGTCACACACCTAAAGTTAGGTTCTAACTCAAAATCAGAGGGATCAAGATTCAGCAATGCTGAAACCACTCCTTTAAAAATAGAAAAGGATAATGTAATTATAAGAAACACAACAGATGGAGTTAGTCAACCTGAATATAGGGTTGAAATTCGTCCATCAAATCCCAGATCACCGACACCGTCAGAAATTGGATATGATGAGGATAAATCTGTGTTTGGTATAAATACCATAACTCTAGATGAAGAGTTTAAATTTCCTTTTTCAGAATCTAAAAAAATAAAGTTTTATTCAGAAGAAAACAACTATAAAAGAAAATGGTTCTTTATGAAAGATCCTAAGGAATAAGAAAAGTGGATAAAAAGATATGCATTATTTTTAAAGAAAATGGGAAATGATCTACCAGAAAATTATGATATCTTTATAATAATAGAAAAATTCTACAAAATAGAAAAACAAAAGGATACTTTTCCAGATTTTGATGACTTATTGACAGTTTTCAACATAAATTCTGCTTATAAAGAATATACGACTAAAGCAGGAAAAACTATTAGGAGTATACATCCTCCAAAAGCAATTTTGTCGATTAAAATTGATAAAGAAGAAATTATTGCTACTCCTTATAGGAAGGATAGATCATTTGAAGCTATTATAGAACAAAATAATTTTACAAATTTAACATTACAATCAATAGGTAATCAACTTACGAGAATTGAACAAGGATCTAATCAAACCAATATAACTAAAGTCTGTGATACAGATGAAGTTTTATTCAAACCCTGGTCAGCACAAAATTTAGAGATGAATTTAGATAAACCAGGAGAAAACTCTGAAATGTTAAAAGAAATAATGAAAAGGTTAGACGCCTTAAATGTTAGTGAAAAAGAAGTTGCACCTATAATTGAAAATAAAGAATATAGAGAAACTTCAGAACCAGAATCTGATAATAATTCAGATGAAGAAGTAAATAATTTACAAAATATGTTGTTAAATATAGAACAAAACAAACCAGAAAATAATCTTGAAATTAATAAAATTAATTACGGAAATACCTCGTATAGTAAACCTTATTATACGAGACTGACACCAGTCGACCTCTTATTCGAGGAACAAAATAATTATGGAGCTGTATCTTTTGATGGTACCTCCATTGTAGAATGGAATATTGATGGTTATTCCGAGTACCAAATACAAACTTGTTTGAATTATATGACAATGTACGCTACTGCATGTTTAATTAAAAATAATTCGGACGATAGGATAGCAAAAGCTATTGTACAAGGATTTACAGGACAACTAAAAGGTTGGTGGGATTTTCATCTTTCTAATGAAGCAAAAGCGCATATATTTACTGCGACGAAGTTAGAAGATGGAATGCCTAAGACAGAATGCGTAAATACGCTAATATATACAATAGCTAAACACTTCGTAGGGGCCACTGCTCTCCAAACAGATAGGACACAAGAGCAGGTAATGAATTTAAAATGTCAAAATTTATCTCAATTTAGATGGTATAAAGATGTATATTTTTCGAAATTATTTACTAGAAGTGATAGTAATCATGAATTCTAGAAAGAAAAGTTCTTATCAGGACTACCACATTTCTTTGTAGAAAGGGTTAAAAATCGTTGAAACAAAAAAATAATGGAACTATTCCGTATAACCAATATACTTATGGTGAATTAGCAGTAGAGGTCGTTGCAGAAGGAATTCATTTATGCAATAAAATAAAATTACATAAACAAATCCAGAAGGAGAAAATCTACGGGAAAAGAATTTTATGAGATTTTTGCGATCAACTTGGTTTATTACCAATAAAACCAACAAACGAAAATAAAAGATTTAAAAAATCATCCAAGAGAAAATTTTATAAAAATAAAAATTTCCAGAAAGAAAATTATGCAGAAACTAGTAAAAATCCTAAAAGGAAATCACAAAACCCTATAAAAGAAAAGAGCAAAATAAACATGCTCAAAGAAAAATTCCAATATGTTGGAAATGTAAAATACCAGGTCATTATGCTAATAAGTGTAAACTAAAAAATAAAATAAATAACCTTGATATAGATGAAGAATTAAAAAAATTCATTCACAAAGCTATTTATATCAAGTTCTGACTCAAAAAAGGGGAATTTTAAATTATATGTTATTACACAAATTGATTCAGAAACTGAAAATGAATCTGATTCAGATAACAATTCAGAATCTAGCAGTTGCGATGGTAATTGCGACTATTACAAAGCTTTATGTAAAGCAAATGGACTGTTTATGTTAACAAAAGAAGAAAATTTTATTCTGGATATCATAGATAAAATTTCAGATCCAGAAGAAAAGAAAAATATGTTAATAAAATATTTAGAATCACACAAAAATGAAAAGAAACTAAAGCTAAAAGAACCATAGACTTATAATTTAAAAGATATTTTGAATAGAGTTAAAACTTCAAATAATATTAACCCAGTAAATACTGAAGCTACAATTGCAGAATTACAACATGAAGTTAAAATACTTAAGCAGGAAATAAAGGAAATAAAAGAAAGAATGTCTCTAATAGAGATAGAACCTAAGGATAATAACAAAAGTAATGACAATATTTTAGGAGAAGAAGAGGTAAACTCTCTTACATTTATAAATACAGTAGACAAGATAATCACCCATAAATGGCACACTAAAGTTACTATTGTAGTTCACAAAGAATATTATTTTACTACAATAGCAATGATAGATTCAGGTGCAGACCTAAACTGCATCAATGAAGGAGTAGTACCTTCAAAATATTTTTCTAAAACTACTGAAATACTAAATGCTGCAGATGGCAGAAAACTATTAGTTAATTATAAGCTACAAAACACAACCGTTTGTAATAAAGGAATTTGTTTAGAAATGCCATTTATAATGGTTAAAAATTTATCCCATAATGTCATATTAGGAAATCCCTTCTTACATTTGTTATATCCTATAACAAAAATATCAAAAGAAGGAATTACTAGTACTATTAATAATCAAGAATTAACATTCAAATTTGTGTCTCAACCACAACATCATAAAATTGATGTTATTCAAAAAAGTATTAAAAGAAAAGAAAATTTTCTAAATTCTTTATCTTAAGAAATAAATTATAAAAGAATAAAAGAAAAGTTATTACAACCAAGTTTGCAATAGAAGATTAAAGATCTACAAAGTTCTATTGAGAAAACTATTTGTGTAGATACTCCTAATGCCTTTTGGCAAAGGAAAAGGCATGAAATAAGTTTACCTTATGAACCCGACTATAAAGAAAGTCAGATTCCAACTAAAGCAAGGCCTATAGCCATGTCTTAGAGACATTTAGAAATCTGTAGAAAAGAAATTGAAATATTTTTACAGAAGAGACTTATTAGACCATCTAAAAGTCCTTGGAGTTGTTCATCATTTTATGTAGAAAATGCGGCAGAATTAGAACGAGGAGTTCTAAGATTGGTTATAGATTATAAACCTTTAAATAAATCATTAAGATGGATTAGATATCCAATTCCTAATAAAAAAGATTTATTAGCAAGACTTTATTCAGCCAAGATAATGTCTAAATTTGATATGAAATCTGGATTCTGGCAAATTCAGATTAAAGAAGAAGATAGATATAAAACTGCATTTACTGTTCCATTTGGACACTATGAATGGAATGTAATGCCGTTTGGGTTAAAAAATGCCCCTTCAGAATTTCAAAAAATTATGAATGATATTTATAGTGCTTATACAACATTTACAATTGTATATATTCACGATGTACTTATATTTTCAGAATCAATCGACCAACATTTTAAACATTTAAATATTTTTATAAATATTACCAAAAGGGCTGGATTAGCTGTATCGGCTAAAAAGATAAAACTTTTCCAAACAGATATTAGATTTCTTGGACACATTATAAAAGATGGAACAATATTTCCTATTGATAGAGCAATTATATTTGTAGAAAAATTTCCAAATGAAATTAAAGACAAAAATCAATTACAAAGGTTTTTGGGAAGCTTAAATTATGTCTCTGAATTTCACAAAGATCTAGCTTATGATGCTAAATCATTATTTGAAAGACTAAGAAAAAATCCACCTGCTTGGATAGAAGAACATACTAACGCAGTAATAAAAATAAAAGCAAAAATAAAGGAAATTCCTTGCCTTGCAATTCCTAATCTTGACGCCTTTAAAATAGTTGAAACCGATGCATCAGACAAAGGTTACGGTGGCATTCTTAAACAAAGAATTAATAATAAAGAATCCTTAGTCAGATTTACTTTGGGAATTTGGCAAGGACCTAGAGTTAATTACTCTACTGTCAAAAAGGAAATAATAGCAATTGTATTATGTATACAAAAATTTGAAAGTGATTTATTAAATCAAAAGTTTTTGTTAAGGGTAGATTGCAAGTCTACCAAAGAAATTTTACAAAAGGATGTTAAAAACATTGCATCAAAACAAATATTTGCTAGATGGCAAGCAATATTATCAGTATTTGATTTTGATATTGAGTTTATTAAAGGATCTGATAATGCTTTACCAGATTTCTTAACTCGAGAATTTTTACAGGGAAAAGATGAATAAAGGGAAAGAAAAGGAAGAAAGCAGTAAAACTGCACTATCTCGACCAATGACGACTTATAAGTCAGCATTTCAAAAGGATGAAAAAATCCTAAGAGAAGAAGTATTAAAAACCACTCCGGTTGATGAACAACTTAGAGCTGATGCTTATGAGTTAGCGATAAAATCTGTATCTGCAAGGGAATACCTATATCCATATATTCCAATATCTACCATATGGGTATCTCCTGTGGAGAGAAAATACATTCATTTATCCGCTGAAAAGGTTATGACCTTTTATTTAAAAAATTTCACTGACCCATACCTTTATCCCAAGGATTTCAATTTCTATCAAGAAATTTTAACCTACACAGGTTCTGTGCATTTCGAATCTGCCATGAGAACCGGTGGCGAATGGGCTTTCTCAAAAGCCTCCATTGTTAAAATAATTACCCCAGAACAGTGGGAAGGCGATTTATACAAGCCCAAAGAATTAATTATAAGTTCAAAAAATCCTTATAGGAATAAATTGAATTTCAATACTTTGACTATGTTAAAGCTTGGGATCTTGCTTTCTCTTATGAAAACAGGCAGCGAAAACACAGTTGGTTTATTCAATTTAAAATTCAAAACACCACGAATTTTCCAAATTGGTTTATAGTTTGGTTTTCAAACTTTGGATTATATCCACTAATTTTACCATAAAAAATAAGGAATGTTGATGATGAATTTGTTCGAATGAATACTTCTATGAAGTATCATAATCTAAATTTTGCAGCACTTTATCATGTACCTTGGATTATGAAATGGGGCGTTGTTATTGTTCCAAGAACGTTACAAAAGCTTGAAATAAAATTTGAAAATCTTCCTCATTTAGCACTACGCCATAGATGGCCTACTGCAACGAAATTACAAGGTGTTGCTAGCTATAATGTAACGATAGGTATGCTGATTTTTGTCTATTACAACACTCGCTTCAAGGTGTTAGCATAGGTATCAACAAGATGTTGCAGTAGCTATAGATGTATTCAAATTAAAAAATTAATAAAATTAGCAATCCGCGTGAATACGATCCAACGGTCTACATTTAATCTGGTTGTTAAAATGGATCACCACTGCAATTTGCCCCAAAATTTCGTTTTACCACCTGAACTAGTTTAGAGTAGATCCCCTTTTCTCGTATGTGATAATGGCTGCTCCTATCTTGTTCCTCTTTTGCTCTGAAATTAGGGCTTTGGCCTCGTGTTCGCTCCTATGAGATTAGCTAGGGCTTCGGCCTTGTCTTCGCTCCTGTGAGATTAGCTAGGGCTTCGACCTTGTCTTCGCTCCTGTGAGATTAGCTAGGGCTTCGGCCTTGTGCGATTAGGGCTTCGTCTAATATCGAAGGACCCGATTGATTGTCGATCGATTACAATTGCTGTTCTTCTGATTTGCTTTGGCAATCGATCGTCTCCTTGCTTCGAATACAGCTCCTTCGATTTTGCTTGAGTTCAACTGTGTATTCGGGTATGTAATTTGTTGCTTTTACTTTACTGTATTGCTTGCTTGAACTCGATACTATCTGCCGATGATGTTAATGTGTTTATATAGGGTTCGAACCCCTAGATTTACGTTCGTATATATCTGTTGACATCGGTCATTTAATTGATTGTTCATCGTGACTTTGCCTTTGACATTTAACTAGACTTCGGCAACTTGATTTGAATTGGTTGAACTTGCTACTGTTCGTGGTTGACTTTGGCTATGTCTGTTCATCCTGTAGCTTGAACTTGTAATATATCTTCTGGTTGACATCCTGTAGCTTGAACTTGTAATATATTTCACTTGAGTTTTTGTAGTCAAGTTGCTTCACCATACTGTTTCCATTGGTGCCACACACACACTTGTGTACCTTTCTCTTTGTGCTTCACTTGTTCACTGAAACTGTTGTATCACTTATGTTTTCCATTATCATGTATATATATATGCATTCATGTATGTATATATGTGTTTGTTGTTGCACTTGAACATGTATATATGCACTGGTCCTTTGAGCCTGTTTGCACTGCCTATATATATACATGCTGTTTCACACATGTATATATGTATGGTTGCTTTCATATGGTAGCTGGACTTGCTCGAGTTCATATTTCTTATATTATCTGACTTCGGCCATTTTTGAAATTGCTGCAGCTCATTCACTTGACACTTCTGTTGGTCTGTATTTTTGAATATGGTTGGAGTTTTGGTTTAATTGTGAGTTTGAGTTCTTTTGTTGAGCTCTGTCCACTGTTGTTTTATGTTTGGCATACAAGTCTGGTATAGTTTGCTCTGACCAATTCATTGAGCATGCTGTTTATTTCTGTAGCATGCTTCTGTTTCATTTTTGTTCTTGTGCATTGTCAACTGCTTGGACCAAATTGTCACCCAAATAACTGAGGCAAATAATATTTTCAAAATTACATTTTATTTTATACTGCAAAAATATTTCCTTTTCAATTTTACTGCGTCAGTGTGTATTTTTGCAGATTGCTCAGATGTTGGATTCAATCTGAAATGGAGTTGAAGACAGGTTTCAAAGAAGGCTCGATCTTCCAAAATCGGATGAATCGGGCGGTGCCCACTTGTCGATCTTTCAAAGAAGGTTTCAAAGATGTTGGATTCAATTTTGCAGGTCGATCCCCGCCGGGACTGCGGTGCCCCGGACCCCCGCCGGCGCTGCGCCCGGACCCGCTTCTCGGCTCGCCTTCGGCTCGGCACTCGGCTCGCCTTCGGCTCGGCACTCAGCTCGTCATATATTTGTCAGTGTCGGTGTCTGTATAAATTGAAACTGCATATGTAATGAGTGAACTGAGTGATGTAGTGAGGAATATCTGTATATGTGAATATCAGTGTTATTTATCATTGAATTGTAAAATAGTGGAGTCGGGAATTTGTACTATTTTAAATGTTGAAATAAAATATTTATTTAAATAAATTACTGTTTGAATATCAAATTCTGTGCAATAGCATTTTATTAAATATTTATTTCTATTAAAAAATCAAATATGCTCTACATTGTGGGCCCCACAAATTCAGAAAATTAATATCTATAGCAACATTTTTGAATGTTGCTACATGCACCTATGGATGTTGCTATAGACCCAAATAGGATTCTATTGCAACAATATTTCTTATGTTGCCTTAGATAGTCAAAATGTTGCCTTTGAGGTCTGCGGCAACGCGGCAAAATGCAACACCGAGAAAGTGTTGCCTTTGCCCTTTTTTAGCCTTCAGCAACATTTTTTGGCACATCCTGCATCACTTCTTTGGTGTTGCAGTATGCAATCTATGGCGTAGTGTTAGGAAGAAGAATTTTAATAAAATGGTGGGATAAATTTTAATTTTTTAAAGATTCAGTTTATTCAGAAAAGGGTTTAATTAGCCATGAACCACTAAAAATACCAGATTCACCTAAAAAGGAATTATCCGATTTATTAAAAGAATTAATGGCAAGTTCTACGAAAAGAAATTTGAAAATACAGCTTAAAGCTATATTGGATTCAGATAGCGATGATGAGCCTATGAGCATGTCTACAGATCCAAGTTCATGAAGAAGCCAAGAAGAAGAGGAAGATTATATGCTAAAAGCAGAAGGCATAATGTAAGATGCATCAAAAAGAAGGTTAATGGAGTTTGTGTTGTATACGCATACTTTCATCAGCCAGGTATAGTAACTTTCATTATGGATGAAATACCACTGTCTCTAGAAGGCACTCCCCAAACAGGTTAAAATCCACTTTAAGAAGACGTACACCTAAAAGCAAGCTTATTTCAAAGTGATGTGACAAAAGGTAAAAGAATAAAGAAAGCTGGCAGGATAAGAATGCATGTTGAAGATGAGTACAATTTAAGCAAGTTTATTTAATTAAAGTGATGTGACTAAAGGCATAAAGAAGAAGTGATAAGGATGCCAAAAGATGATAAGGATGTTGAAGATGAGTACAATTTAAGCAAGTTTATTTAATTAAAGTGATGTGACTAAAGGCATAAAGAAGAAGTGATAAGGATGCCGAAAGATGATAAGGATGCAGGAAGATGTCGGTTTATATTAACTTGCTACCCGTTGTACTAATATATAAATATGTGTCTGTTGCCTTAGGGAGGCATAAATTTTTGAAGAAGTTGTAATAAAATAAAAGCTTGTATAATATCTGTAATGGCGGATAGTCACTCTCTGTAATATAGCCTCTTATAATAAAATTTCCTGTTGTTAAGTGGCATGGATATTCTAAGGTTTCAGCAGAAATGAGTTTGTATAAACAAGAATGAATGAGATGCTTTACTACATGGGTAAAACTTGGAAAAGAACACCTGGGTCAATGTTATTTTTTCGAAAAAAAAGGAAATGAAGGTTCATACAGTTATATGGATCTAAATTGCATTTTCATGTAATGTGTGACTGCGTACAGAACCGTCTCAAGGCAAATCGAGGCCCTAGATAGTATTTCAAAAAGAATACTTTAGATATTTGTCAAATAATTTTAGCATTTAACTTTTTATTCAAATTCCTCCTAAATCTACAATATATAATATGGTGGGTATAATATTTAAAGAGACAAGTTAGACAGTGGGCTCTAGTTTTATAATTTAGTTAGTTAATGAATTATTTTGAAATAGTAAATTTATAATGATTTTTGTTTTGACATAAAAAATTTCATGACCTTTCACAAATTAAGTACCCATGTTTCTATCACTAAATATAAATTGCATAAATTTTTCGAAGGAAAGCAAATACAAAATAACTTTTGTAATGAATTCCGACATACATATTTGCTTTCTATACTAAGTTGAATTCTGCCGTGCATAAACCAAATCTTTGGCTCCTGCCACATCATGATTATTAAAATTTGTAATAAATGAACCAGACTTGAGATATTGCTTATAGGCTGTTAGATTAATGTACACTGCATCACCATGTATTCTCAACTTTTGTCAATATGAGGCCTTCTAAAATGTGAGGTCCGAGGCAGTTGCCTATTACGGCTACATGTTGAGTCGATCCTTTATGTGTATAAAATATGGACAAAGATCTACTAGAATTCATTTTTGTTATATCTTAAATTTTCTTTAATATCAGCTACAGATTCCGAATTGAATAATAAAGTAAAATGCCAAAAAGGAAAAAATTATATTATATAATTCGGAAGTTGTCACTTAATCAAAAAGGATTTGAAATATGGTAAAACTTGTGGATAAGCCAATTCTCGCCGCTTAAAATAATTTTTTGAATATAAGTGGTTTTATGTGACGTGAAACACCAAACTCTATTACTTCCAACCAATCAACGCCACGTACCCCTCAGAGGCGGTGAAAGTACCGCGGTATACAAAAGCATTACCCTTCTTCCCAAGGCACAAATTGCCAAAAAATACCGTTTGCGTGCTACAATCCAACAAACTCCACAAATTACCGTATTATCCAAGCTGTACTGTTCTCAAACGTTCTCCATCATATCAGAGCCGTCCATATAAGGCTATTTCAATAATTTAGTCAAATCAAATCCTAATTGCGGGAATAAATAAAACATGAGGCGGTTCGTTTTATTTATACCTGCTCCTTCTTCTTTTCTTTCTTTCATCTCCAAGTAATCCCGGACCAATATCACTTACCGAGTTTTGCGAATTTTTCAGAGTTGAAGTTCCAAGTTAAAGGTACCCTTTTCTTCCTATACTTCTGTCATCGGTTTGTTTTCACTTGATTTCGTTTTGTATTGGGTTCTTTTTGCATGATAGAACAATGTTTTTACGAATGCGATTATTAAATTGATGCATTTGCACTTCCAGTTTTAAATCAATGAGCGTTTACAATTATTTCTGTATGATCATTGCTATGATTCTGAAATTTAGTCGTATGACTTAATTGCACAAGCATTTGATCAATACAATTAACTTATCGAAGTTGCAATGTTCCAAATTCAATTTGTGTTGAAAATTTGGTTATACAATTTTAATTTGATAACTAATATATGTATACTCCATAATTTAACAGAGTATAAAACAGTTAAAATGGGATCAAGATCATGGATCAACGACGAACAAGATCTACAGAGCTGCTGCTCTCAATCCGGAAGTATAATTGACACGTCTCAAGAACATTCTACAAGAGCAGAAGGGATGCTCATGCTAGACGAAGAAAGCAATGAGTTCATACTGCTAAAACATAGATTCTACTTAAGCATTGGCAATCTAGTTCAAAACTGCACAGTGGTGAACGCCTTCAGAAATCTGCACAATGCTCCTATGGCCAAAGCCCAGTTAGAAGCATTTAAAATCTACATGAATGCCACATCAGCAAAGAGGGGTGGAAACCCAAATGTTATGCACGCTTGGTATGGTGCCACAAAAGAAGAGATTGATCGGATCATGAGAGGGGATGGATTCGATGTCTGTGCATCAGGGTTGCATCTCTATCCAGAAAGATGTGCTGGCGATAGGTATTATTTCAAACCTTTTACATTGAATTTGTATTAGAAGTCAGCATCAACTAAGCTTGGTTGATCTCTTGCAGCGTTGTTTCGGCACCTGTTGATGAAGATGGACATAGACATATGCTGGTTTGTAGGGTAATATTGGGGAAATCTGAAGTAATTCTTCCTGGTACAAAAGAGTCATGTCCAAGTTCATCAGATTTTGATTCCGGGGTTGATAGTTTAGAGTCTCCTTCAAAGTATATTGTGTGGTGTCATGATGTTAAGACAAACATGCTACCCCTCTATGCGCTCACCGTTAAATTGGATCAAAAACAAATAGGTACTTATTTCATTTGCATTTTTTCTAAATCTTATCATTTGGGGCTTTCATTAAGCATTTTAAGTCAATATCATTATCATGTTACAATATGTATATTCAATATTAACTATGTCTAAAAATTATTAGATGTGGGAGAAGCACAAGCATTGCCAAAACAGCCGACCTCTCCATGGATGCCCTTCACAATGCTAGTGTACGCGCTTTCAAAATTCTTACCACATTCAAGCTTGTGCATGATTAGGGGATTCCATACCAGCTTCATGGTAAGACGAGTTTTAGTTATTTTATGATTTTGGTTATGAACATAGTTAATTGTTTGAACTGGTATTAAATTGGTGGTTTGCAGGAAAGGAGAACTAGCCGAAAACAGTTTGTGGATCAAGTTAGGCAGATCACTGGGGACAAGTTGCTGGTTTTTGCCATAAAAGAATATCAGAAAAAGGTATTGATGCTCAACTACAATCTGATGTTTTATCATATTTTACCATTCTCTGCTAAACAGCCTTGATTTAAGCATAACTAAAATAACTAGATAATTTTTTTTTACAAATGTAGTTAGCACATAAATACAATTCCAAGATAAATTCATAGATTTGATTTTATTGCACCGAAACAAAGAAAACTTGTTCACAAAATCTCAAAAGCAGTTTATGTCCCACCTCGGCTGCAAACTTATAATTTACTAGTTTTTCAGTATACATGAGTGCTAAATGAGAAGAGTTAATCACAGCAGTCCTTTATGTGCTTTGTTGGGCTTCGTGGTAAGCATGACTTGTATTAAAACTAAAACATTTGTCTCGTTCAGTATTATTAACTAGTAAATAGAGGTGTTTTTTGAGGTTGAATCGTGGCTTTCGTGTGCTTGACCGTATGAAACTGTTCAACTCCATTATGGACCGAGCTGGCCAGTGGTTTGACGTTTTTACGGTTGGACCACCGGCCTGGCCCGGTTATAATACCTGTGGTGGGCAGTGAACACCACAGCTGCAGCATATACTCCTTGATTTAAGTGAACATTTGAATAGAATGTGCATAAATTTTCCAGAGTTAGCAACTATTAGAGCATCTCCGGTCCTTCGAAGTCAACCCTAAATATTACGAATCTCTCCTCCATTCATGAATTCAACGTTGAATATTAAGTCTAATATTCAGTTTTCAATTCAGAAAACTGAATTGGCTTTTAGCGCCCGTTTATTGGACGCTCAAGCCCTCCCTTTCAGCAACCCTATTTAATTGGAGAGGGGGAGGATAGCAGACGCCCGTTTAATGAGCGCCTGAAGACACCTTACTACTGGAATTGGCAGCTCAATCAAGGGCTGAATATTCAATGATGCCCTTAGTATGCCTTCTTAATTTTACATTTCTTTAAAATGACTGTAATGTGTTGGCATGTATTTGCAGAAACTTAGAGGACGCAACGCAGGAACAAGGATTTAGGTGTAGATTACGAGCAAACAAAGTTACGTTGAACTTTTAACAATTACTGTAGAAATTCTTCAGTGCTAATTTATCGAAATGTTATTATTTTAATTCTATTTGATAAAATCTAGCTAATCCAACTTATTATCTACCTTATCACTGTCAACGATTTATGCAAAAGTTCCCACTAAACGCCTATCCGCGGCAACAAACGGGAATAAACACTGCTACGCGACTTAAGGACAAAGTCCCGGGTTTCAAAAGCAAATAATAAGTTGGTGGGATTTTCATCTTTCTAATGAAGCAAAAGCGCATATATTTACTGCGACGAAGTTAGAAGATGGAATGCCTAAGACAGATTGCGTAAATACGCTAATATATACAATAGCTAAACACTTCGTAGGGGCCCCTACTCTCCAAATAGATAGGACACAAGAGCAGTTAATGAATTTAAAATGTCAAAATTTATCTCAATTTCGATGGTATAAAGATATATATTTTTCGAAATTATTTACTAGAAGTGGTAGTTATCATGAATTCTGGAAAGAAAAGTTCTTATCAGGACTACCACATTTCTTTGCAGAAAGGGTTAAAAATCGTTTGAAACAAAAAATAATGGAACTATTCCTTATAACCAATATACTTATGGTGAATTAGCAGCAGAGGTCGTTGCAGAAGGAATTCATTTATGCAATGAAATAAAATTACATAAACAAAAACAAAAGGATACTTTTCCAGATTTTGATGACTTATTGACAGTTTTCAACATAAATTCTGCTTATAAAGAATATACGACTAAAGCAGGAAAAACTATTAGGAGTATACATCCTCCAGAAGCAATTTTATCGATTAAAATTGATAAAGAAGAAATTATTGCTACTCCTTATAGGAAGGATAGATCATTTGAAGCTATTATAGAACAAAATAATTTTACAAATTTAACATTACAATCAATAGGTAATCAACTTACGAGAATTGAACAAGGATCTAATCAAACCAATATAACTAAAGTCTGTGATACAGATGAAGTTTTATTCAAACCCTGGTCAGCACAAAATTTAGAGATGAATTTAGATAAACCAGGAGAAAACTCCGAAATGTTAAAAGAAATAATGAAAAGGTTAGACGCCTTAAATGTTAGTGAAAAAGAAGTTGCACCTATAATTGAAAATAAAGAATATAGAGAAACTTCAGAACCAGAATCTGATAATAATTCAGATGAAGAAGTAAATAATTTGCAAAATATGTTCTTAAATATAGAACAAAACAAACCAGAAAATAATCTTGAAATTAAGAAAATTAATTATTGAAATACCTCGTATAGTAAACCTTATTATACGAGACCGACACCAGTCGACCTCTTATTCGAGGAACAAAATAATTATGGAAAGACTGTCTAGAGCATTATCATTTAGAAATAATAATAATAACGGTCTAGATATTCTAGACAGAGAAATTCTCAGTAAAAATAAAGAAATTACTATAAATGAAGATTTAGAATCTAATTTGAACAACTGGAATATTCCGACTTATACGCCTTCAATGATTTATAAAAGAACTGGAGGTTTTATTGCGAAAAATGATTATGTAATTAAGACTGTTGAACAGGCAGTTCCTTTATCTGAAGGATATAGTTCATTTAGTTTGTTCTCAAAAAAGCTTTTAAATCTGCATAGAGAAAAATATAAATTTATTCATGTCGGACTAATTCAAGTCGCTTTAAAACCAGCTACAAGATTAGGACTAAATACGTATGCTATAATTGCAGTTAGAGACAAAAGACATAATAAATTCCATGATTCCTTATTAGGAATAGTTGAATCAACATTATGTGATGGAGCAATTTACTTTTCATGTTTTCCAAATTTTACTATGTCTCTAACCGATCCAAATTTACTCCAGTCTATTTGTATGGATATAAAAACTGAAGGTTTTAACATGAAACCGGGAACACAAAATGTAATTCTTATTTACAGAATATGTTATAAAATAATGAATACTATTATTACTAATACAAAAAATATGCCAATTAAAAATCAAGGTACAACTACACTGTTTATAACAGATATTAGTAATAGTAAAGTTGTAATTCCAAAATCAATCAGTTGGAATGAGATAAATTTACAAATAAATGGCTTCTCGAAGAAGCAAATGAACCTACTAAAGTAGAGAATAAAAAATTAAAATAAATTATTGAATATTCTGATGGTGACGTTGAAATTAGATTTTCAAAAGAAATAGTCACACACCTAAAGTTAGGTTCTAACTCTAAATCAGAGGGATCAAGATTCAGCAATGCTGAAACCACTCCTTTAAAAATAGAAAAGGATAATGTAATTATAAGAAACACAATAGATGGAGTTAGTCAACCTGAATATAGGGTTGAAATTCCTCCATCAAATCCCAGATCACCGACACCGTCAGATATGGGATATGATGAGAATAAATCTGTGTTTGGTATAAATACCATAACTCTAGATGAAGAGTTTAAATTTTCTTTTTCAGAATCTGAAAAAATAAAGTTTTATTCAGAAGAAAACAAATATAAAAGAAAATGGTTCTTTATGAAAGATCCTAAGGAACAAGAAAAGTTATTTCAACCAAGTTGGCAACAGAAGATTAAAGATCTACAAAGTCCTATTGAGAAAACAATTTGTGCAGATACTCCTAATGCCTTTTGGCAAAGGAAAAGGCATGAAATAAGTTTACCTTATGAACCCGACTTTAAAGAAAGTCAGATTCCAACTAAAGCAAGGCCTATAGCCATGTTTTAGAGACATTTAGAAATCTGTAGAAAAGAAATTGAAGAATTATTACAGAATGGACTTATTAGACCATCTAAAAGTCCTTGGAGTTGTTCAGCATTTTATGTAGAAAATGCGGCAGAATTAGAACGAGGAGTTCCAAGATTGGTTATAAATTATAAACCTTTAAATAAAGCATTAAGATGGATTAGATATCCAATTCCTAATAAAAAAGATTTATTAGCAAGACTTTATTCAGTAAGATAATGTCTAAATTTGATATGAAATCTGGATTCTGGCAAATTCAAATTAAAGAAGAAGATAGATATAAAACTGCATTTACTGTTCCATTTGGACACTATGAATGGAATGTAATGTCGTTTGGGTTAAAAAATTCCCCTTCAGAATTTAAAAAAATTATGAATGATATTTATAGTGCTTATACAGCATTTACAATTGTATATATTGACGATGTACTTATATTTTCAGAATCAATCAACCAACATTTTAAACATTTAAATATTTTTATAAATATTACCAAAAGGGCTGGATTAGCTGTATTAGCTAAAAAGATAAAACTTTTTCAAACATATATTAGATTTCTTGGACACATTATAAAAGATGGAACAATATTTCCTATTGATAGAGCAATTATATTTGCAGAAAAATTTCCAAATGAAATTAAAGACAAAAATCAATTACAAAGGTTTTTGGGAAGCTTAAATTATGTCTCTGAATTTTACAAAGATCTAGCTTATGATACTAAACCATTATTTGAAAGACTAAGAAAAAATCCACCTGCTTGGACAGAAGAACATACTAAAGCAGTAATAAAAATAAAAGAAAAAATAAAGGAAATTCCTTGTCTTGCAATTCCTAATCTTGATGCCTTTAAAATAGTTGAAACCGATGCATCAGACAAAGGTTACGATGGCATTCTTAAACAAAGAATTAATAATAAAGAATTCTTAGTCAGATTTACTTCGGGAATTTGGGAAGGACCTAGAGTTAATTACTCTACTGTCAAAAAGGAAATATTAGACATTGTATTATGTATACAAAAATTTGAAAGTGATTTATTAAATCAAAAGTTTTTGTTAAGGGTAGATTGCAAGTCAGCCAAAGAAATTTTACAAAAGGATTTTAAAACATTGCATCAAAACAAATATTTGCTAGATGGCAAGCAATATTATCATTATTTGATTTTGATATTGAGTTTATTAAAGGATCTGATAATGCTTTAACAGATTTCTTAACTCGAGAATTTTTACAGGGAAAAGATGAATAAAGGGAAAAAAAGGAAGAAAGCAGTAAAACTGCACTATCTCGACCAATGATGACTTATAAGTCGGCATTTCAAAAGGATGAAAAAATCCTAAGAGAAGAAGTATTAAAAACCACTCCGGTTGATGAACAACTTAGAGCCGATGCTTATGAGTTAGCGATAAAATCCGTATCTGCAAGGGAATACCTATATCCATATATTCCAATATCTACCATATGGGTATCTCCTGTGGAGAGAAAATACATTTATTTATCCGCTGAAGAGGTTATGACCTTTTATTTAAAAAAATTTACTGACCCATACCTTTATCCCAAGGATTTCAATTTCTATCAAGAAATTTTAACCTACACAGGTTCTGTGCATTTTGAATCTGCCATGAGAACGGGTGGCGAATGGGCTTTCTCAAAAGCCTTCATTGTAAAAATTATTACCTCAGAACAGTGGGAAGGAGATTTATACAAACCCAAAGAATTAATTATAAGTTCAAAAAATCCTTATAGGAATAAATTAAATTTCAATTACTTTGACTATGTTAAAGCTTGGGATCTTGCTTTCTCTTATGAAAACAGGCAGAGAAAACACAGTTGGTTTATTCAATTTAAAATTCAAAACACCACGAATTTTCCAAATTGGTTTATAGTTTGGTGTTCAAACTTTGGATTATATCCACTAATTTTACCACAAAAAATAAGGAATGTTTATGATGAATTTGTTCGAATGAATATTTCTATGAAGTATCATAATCTAAATTTTGTAGCACTTTATCAAGTACCTTGGATTATGAAATGGGACGTTGTTATTGTTCCAAGAACATTACAAAAGCTTGAAATAAAATTTGAAAATCTTCCTCATTTAGGAAGAAGAATTTTAATAAAATGGTGGGATACATTTGAATTTTTTAAAGATTCAATTTATTCAGAAAAGGGTTTAATTAGCCATGAACCACTAAAAATACCAGATTCACCTAAAAAGGAATTATCCGATTTATTAAAAGAATTAATGGCAAGTTCTTCGAAAAGAAATTTGAAAATACAGCTTAAAGCTATATTGGATTCAGATAGCGACGATGAGCCTATGAGCATGTGTAACAACCCGGAGTTTAGTAACAATTAATTATCATTGTTAAACGAATAATGTTGATAGCTAATGGCTATTTGGAGTTTTTAATTGGGTTAAAATTCTTTTGATAATTCATTGAATATTGTGTGGGCTTTAAGATGCAATCTGGTCCATGTTTTCGTTTGTTTGATGCCGTGATATTTATCAATACCGTTCCCTTCTTTTAAAAATTCGACATGTTCCTCCTTTTCAATGGATTCGTTCGAAAACCCTAAACCAAAAGCAAATGAACGAAGTTAAAAATGGCGGCCTCGTCCTCTTTGCAAAATTTAGGGCTTGCTCGTTCATCGTTCGTTCCTCTGTGCTCAGATATTAGAGTTTCGTGATTATCGAAGCGGCGGATTTTCACTTGAGGATTGAATGATACGTGGTTTGCTTTCTTCGATTGATTTCTCGGTTGCTTCTATTTGCTTCGAAACAAAGGTGAGTGATTCTTTCCACTCACATCTAATTCGAACGTATTTGCCTAATTTTTGTGTTCGTCTGAGTGTTGCTTGACTTCGTCTCGGTCGTATGATTTTGTAATGATGCTTGAGATTGATTACTGATATTTTCAATTTGATTGTCAAGACGTTGATTTCGTTTTTGGTTGTCTTCGGCTTTGACTTGATTTCTGTCGATGTTGATTTTTGTTCGATTTGGGCTGTACGGTTCAATGCCTTGGGTAGTATTGTTAACCTTGTTCGATTTTGATAAAACTGCTGTTGCTTGCTTATGTCGGTGTAATAGCCCAATTTTTTTTTAAATAAAATTTCGTTTAAAAATTTACATTTTGAAATATTGATTTGAATTAAAAGTGTAATAACTAGCGTAAAACGGGAAATTTAAAACTTTACATTTTACGTGTATTTATGTCCGTTCTTAACTTTATATTAGAATCAAATTTTATTAATGATGATAATAGCTATTTTAATTTTGGTTTAAAATGATACGTTATATTTTTAAGAAACCGTTAACATTTTTAAATTTATTAATAAAAGAAACAAATAACAGTTGTACGTTACTTTGGGGTTACACTGCACGTTCATTGTTCCTTTGTCCATTAATTTCAGCTGTATATTTCAGTTTGAAAATTTCAAATCTTGCATCAGATGCGTGCGCGTGAGAATATTTCTTGCCACCCTTTATCTTCCTTACGTTTCGTCCAGCCTTTAATATAATTAAATTGCTTCAGCTTTCTGCCGTTCAAATCCTTGAATTCTTGCCTTCTCTAATAAATCTGTGAACAACTGTCATCTTCTGTTTTCACGTTCACAATTCCAATTCCACAAAATCTCCTGTAGCCTTCATTTACGTGTGCATCTTTCTGGAAGGTAAGGCAACATCTTCTTTTCTTTCTTTTTTCATTTTTTATTTCAATTGTTTTGCCTGTTCCCTGTTTTTGTTACTTTATCTTTTGCCAGCTACATGATATCACTGCCTCCTTTCACCACCGATACCACCCACAGCCCTACTCCAGATCGAAACCACGTCACCATCGCCAGTTCCCACGCCTTCGCTCACCATCGAGACAAACTCCACCCAACCTCACACCGACCCACCACCGCCTCCAACCTCACACCGATCCACTACCGTCTCCACAATCACGTCCCCAGGCCACCAAGGTGCCAGCCACCCAACCTACCCCACGGATCCAGACCCAAACCCAGTCCACCACCATGCCTTCAACCTTTGCCAGACCACCCACGTCACCAGCCTCGTCATCTCTACCCCAGCCAAACCCTTCGCCTGACCCTACCCCTTCGCCAGACCTACGCCTGCCACCAGTCAGTCACCAGCCTCGTCATCTCCACCACGAGATTAGACCACCACCGACCCCATACCAGACCGAGACCACCGCATGCTTTTCTTTCATTTTGTTTATTTTTGTCGCCCCTGCTTTGTTTTGCTGTACCATTTTGTTGCCTACCACATGCTTGGCCAATCACCAGAGAAATGAAAAGAATTGTATGTTGGTATCTTAGTTTATAGTTTCGACCGAGCCTTGTTTGAAACAAAAGAGAAATGATCAAAGTGTTTTTTTTTGAAGCTATATTTTCACTGACCCGTGCATTTGAAAAAAAAAGAAACGAGATAGATTGTTTGTCATTTGTTCACATCTTCATTTTGTTGAATTACCAGTTAGAGTCTGGTATTTGAATCTGAAAAAAAATGAAAGTGTTGTGTTCTTTTGGAATTTTTGGTATCTTAGTTTGTATTTTTGACCTGACCTTTGTCTTAAAAAAAATGTTTTGTCACTTTACAAATATAAAGTTATAATCTATATTTTTAAAAAGTGGTCGGGCTATTGCTTTCGATTTTTCAACCTATTTTATTTTTCCGTTGTTTGCTTCATCTGAAAATTCGTTATTCGTGCAATCTTAGATTTGATTACTTATTGTGCTTTTGGTTTGAATCTAGTTGGCGCATCCGCTAACAACTGATCGCGCTTTCCGCGTGCGTTCGATATGCATCGTATTTCTTTTTCCGAATCTCCAGCTCCGTAGAGGTGAGTAAATCTCACACGAATATTCATACTTATATAATTGTGAAACGACCGCAACTGAATGTGTAGAAATAAATAAATAAATGATGTTATAACTACTTGTGATTTATTTATAGTTGATGTTGATTGTTAAAACTGCATATCGTATCATCTGTTATATTCTGTTCTTATTTTACTGTTATTCTATTCTGTTAAATCACACTGCAAGTTCCCTGTAGAATAGAATCACTATGGGTTGAAATGATACATACCCGAACGGACTTTAGAATAAGGGAAGATCGTTATGGGCTGAAATGATAGGCCTGAACGATTTTCAATTAAATTTTATTTACTTGGGATTGCGGGTTTGCAATGATAAAACCCGGATTTTTCTTTGTAAATTACGGATTGAAATGATATAGTATCCGTATCACTTGACTTAGGCTAGAAAATATTATACAGACCCGTGGTTATTTTTCTGTATTTTCTGGATACTTTTAAATAATTTAAATATTGTAATAATATTAAATTGATTTAAATCGAATTTTTAAGTGATTTATTTAGAATAGAAATGATTTTTTTCTATGTGATAAATATAAATAAATGGAGGAATATTGATTTTAAAACGAAACTTAAATTTGAAATTTTGATTAAAAGAAAAGATGGAAACTTAAGTTAATTAAATTGAAATGAAAATTTAGTTTTAAATTGGTGAAAAAATGGAGTTTAATTTTAAATGTTGAAATGAATGTAATAAGCAAATTTGTAAGTTGGTTTTTACTTGTAAAATTTCTCTTTAAAATAAATTAGTTAAAGGATCGAAATGAACATTTTTAATATATGATTTTATAAGCTCTGAACTAGGTAGAATCTGTAGCACTTGTTAAGTGTTGTGGATTATATAAGTGAACCAAAAGACTAAAATGAACTAAGGCTATGATAGTACTTTGTAAGTGTTGTTGTAGCAGAAACTAAAATTTGAACCTGAACTAATAAAAGGGCTACTGTAGCACTTGTTAAGGACTGCAGTAGGCTGAAATATGATTTTGTTTAAAACTGAACTGTTATAGCAGTTTATAAATGTTGTTTTGTTGAATAAAATTGTTTTCAAATATAATTTACCGCCGCACTTTTTAAATGCCGTGAAAGCTGGAAATTTTAACGTTATTGTTTTAAGTGAATAAGTGAACTCCGAAAGGGTTAGATTTTGGAAATTTAATATTTGATTTTAAAGGAATAATGTATTTGTTTTAAATGGTTAAATTCGAAGTATATTTGATAAATTGTTTTAAATCTATAACCACGGGTTATAATAACGATTGGTTGGCAAAGAGACCGGGATCGGATATGGACATACTCTCTGTCGGTACCGAAAACCACTTTGACAACCGTGTACGCGGTGGAGATTCCAGAATGAAGTAGGATGGTGACGACGTTCTTAAGGTATGTTACGTGGACCCAACTCCCGTGAGTTGGCATAAGGTGGCTAAAACAGGAGCGATCTCGGGCCAGTGAGGTAGCACCTCTTCTCGGACACATTTCTTCGATATTATACTCTTACTTGTGATTTGACTAGATGGCCATCCTCCGATTTGGGAATGTTGTTCGAGGTGGACGATAGTGGCTGCTATGCGCTCCATCAGTCCGTGTGCGTAATTGGTATATCTACTCTGGCATTGCCTAGTTGTGCCGTGTCACCTACCATATCGAGCTTTACTACGATTATGATTTTTAAGATCCGACCGCGTTAAGGTTCTCCATCCCCTTAACGCTATTTTCCGATATGATTATACTTTACTTATTTAGACACTATTGTAATAGCGAATATTACTACATAGTAGATAGTTTAACGGATCCTTAGAGGATGGGCGGTCCCAAGCATCTTCTAAGTTACTTGTACCTTTACTACAGTTCACTTGAGTTGGTTTACACTGTATAAGTATGTATATCCTGACTCGAGTGTTTATGTTTTATTTTACGCTCGGGTCAGCCTGAGTATCAGTTGGACTTCCTCTTCACGGAGCTTGGACTACTGGAGATCATCTTTATCAAGCTGCTATCTATTTTTCTATTCAGTCTTTTATTTTAGCTTATGTTTGAGACAATGAATTTGGGAATTACTCTATGGTTATTCAAACTGTATTGGTTTAAGACTATGTAATTTGTACTTGTTTTGAGACTATGTATTTTAGTGGCTTCATGAACCACTATGGTTATTTTTAAATTCTGCTACGAGTTATTCTGATATTTCTGTGTCTGTGATTCTATGAATGATTTTATTTGCTTCAAATTTTATTACAATCTATTATTTTGTATTATTCAAGTCTGACATGTGTGGATTATTGTCGATTTGAATGGTCAAAATAGTGGGTCGTTACAGTCGGTTTCGTGAATTTCTGATCACTTCGGCTTTGTACTTCTGGCATTTGAACTTGAATTTGTGACTTCAGCATTTAACTGTCTTTGTTCAAAACTGCTATTTTGATTTTTTTTGCACTTAGTATCACTTCCTTGTACATTTCCTTATAGAAATGTTCCTGGGTTGCAACTGTTGTTTTCACGAGTCTGAGCTTGTGTTCATGCATATTTCATTCACCACTATGCATTGGTCATTGTATATCTATGCTCTGGACCTCTGAGCCTGTTTACACTGCCTATATATCATTACTGGTGTGTTTATCTGCACTTGTATTAATCCATATCGTTGTGTATATCGCATTCTTTGTTGAGTTCCCTGTCCACTGCTCGACTTTGGCATTGATTTGATATGTGCATGTTTGTTTTCATATATATATGCATACATATATTTGTATGTGTGTATGCATGTATTGTTGAATCTACACCTGGGTTGTCATTGCATACTTTGTTCTTGTGCATTTTGTTGTTCAGTCTGGATTTTGCTTGAGTTCCTTGGGTACATGTGACTTGTTTGCATTGTTCACTTGGTTGATCACCTTGCTCTGTTCTGGTCTGTCCCATTTCACTTAGTAACAGAACTTGATGGTTGGTTCTGGTCTTGTTTGTGTATTCAGTGTGATGGTGCATCCATGTTGTCCAGACCTGAATGTGCAGTCTTTGGTTGTGAAATGTGTTTGATCTTTGATGTTGTTTCACTGGTTTGGATTTGTGTTCTGGTTCATTTCGAATTGATCTCGAGTTGGTGCCAGTTGTTTTTGTTTCATTTATATTGATCACTGCATATATCTATGTAGTTGAATACTTGCTGTTTTGTAGATTCATTTATCCTTGTAGCCTTTGTGCCTTGTTGTTCCACTGTTGCATTTCAATTGCTTTTGTTGGTTCATATATATGTACGTGTCATTGCCCTTGTGCACTGATGCTTACTGTCATGTTGAATTTGAGAACTTTTGTGTTGTTTTGAGTTTGCTGTTGCATTATATCTGGACTTCCTCTAATTCATTTCATGTTTGTACCACTGCCTTATGCACTTAGTCATTCGAGTGGAGTACTGTACATTGGAGTTTTGTTCATGGGTCGATTTTGACCTGTTCTGTTGTCACTGTGTAGTTGCTGTGCATTGTGCATATCACTGCACTGTTGCATGATTATATGCATTTCTTTGAACTACTAACCTTTGGGTTGTAATTTCTGATTCATTGGTGACTTTGTTGATTTTTGGATTAGCTTGTGGCCTGAGCATTCTTGCCATGTCGTATTGCTATTCCTTTGGAGCAGTTTCATTTTATTTGCAGTTGTGTTGAGTCGTGATAGCCGTGACTTGACCTCTGTAGTTTCGAGTTGCTGTTAATATTTGGAGTTATGATGACATTATATACTATAGTGGCGAGGCAGTGCACACGAGCATGTACTGCAACCACATAGTATTGACTTTTTAAGTGTTATTTTAATTGTTTGAATTGTTTTGTGTGTTCAATTCAATATTTTGAAATTGTATTCTGATTTGGTTTGATTTGATCATTTTTGTTGTTGTCTAATTATCTATTTGATAATTAGATTATGAGTTTCTAATTATTTATTTAATAATTAGATTTTGTTGTTAATTGTTGTTTAGGCAATTCTGTGGTTTTCATATTATCTTCATTGATAATCCTTACTTTTATCTTTGTTAATGACTTGAATTTGTTGATTTGTTCGCTTTATACTGGAATTGGGTATGTCGATGGGAGTAAATAAATAAGAGATGAAAAATAAAAATATATACCACTCCTATCGAGGTAACCAATACTAGTGTAAGGCCCAACTACGGATGGTCACTCCTATCCAGCCTTATTCTTCGTAATAACAGACGGTATTTCTAATAATACTCTTTGTTATTGTGAGCATAGAGGTGGGGCGTCACAATTGGTATCAGAGCTTGGGGTTTATGGACATAATATAAAACATAACTTAGATGGAACATGTGTTACAACTATTTGTCGATGTTTTTAGTTGTGCTTTGAGTCAAAACTAATGTTTTGAAATTATGATGAAATTTTTAAGTATCTTTGTTTAAAAATAAAAGTGAAATTGTGTTTTGATGAATGAATAATTTATGTTCTGTTTATCAGAGTGCGCAGTGGAGACAGTGAGACTGTCTTCGCTGAGTACAGCTGATAACCCTTTTGATTTAAAAATTCAAAATATGAAAATGAAATAAATTTCATTGTGTTGTTACATGGATGTGTTTATTTTGTTTTCTTTGAAAATTTCGAATCCGATTTGAGGACCCGAAGCGATTGTTGTTATGTGATTTTGTTGAGATTTTGCTGTTTTAAATTATCTTCATTGAAGATATAATCTAGTGATTTCTTTGTTCATTTTGTAGTGTACGTGCAGATTTGAGTTGCACGTTACTACATTAATTTTACGTTGAACCGGTGTTTGGTTTGAACGTATTTAGTTGCCGTTATCTTTATAACGGGATTGTAATAACCCGCCCTTCTATACACAGAAAGACACATCATTTTTAAGAAAGAAAGGGGTGAGAAATAGAAAGATAGAGTAGGAAGAAGAAAACAACATCAGAATCTCAACAGCGGAACGAATTAAATATAATATATCACATAAGAGATTACATAGTAACATATACATCAGAGTTACTCTGATAATACAACACATATTAGACAGTTATAAACACCTGTCTAGTTAATACAACTCGATACAACTCAAAACATCACAGAGATACAACACAGCGGAAATACACATGAACACTAAAACAGCGGAACCAATATATAGCTATACGCTGAAGCCTCCAGCTTCATTGCTCCTCCAGACTTCGTCAAAGCTAATCTGAATCCCTTGGCTACTCGTAAAAATCTGAGTACCCGAGAGTTTAAGAAAAAAACAGAAATAAACTCCGGGTCAGACATGGGTCTGGTATGAGTAAACGGTTAAAGTTGCTTAACTTTGAAAATCCTTTGAAAACAAAAGGTATCACGTAAGACTTCCCACACATAAACATGGAAAAGTTTTTACCTTACGCTAACCAAACATTTGATAGAAAATTCTGTGATATTATAATAGGTCTAGGATTTTCAAATAAATAGAAAATAGCCGAAATTGCTACATTCATTAAATTCCAGCATACTAGGTTTACAATCAAAACCGATGGCACTTATTGGATTTTGGATTCCATACAATGGCAGGGCTACTGGGGTACCGCTCATCACAGTACCTGGCCTAGATCGGCGTACCGAGGACCCACCCTAAGTCCCCTACAACACAAGGCCGGAACCATCCCTTACTGGATAATTCCGAATAAAATCACTCCACGGTTGGGATCAGTAACCGCACACTAAGCCGAAATAAAAAGGGACATCTAGACAGGGATGACCTTACTCTCAAGTGGGTGCGACCCACGAAGCCTTGCTGCACCTCCCCTGTTTTAGCCATTCCCGGTTAATTAGGCTTGAGGCTACGATTACCTTTTAGAGAACACATCTCTTAGAATGCTCATCGTCCACCTGACGATGCGCTGAAAGCATTCAATCCATACAAGTTCGTTCCGGGTTCGAACGAAACCGAAGGCATTATCTCGTTACACTCATTTTGGAATCATCCTCAGAGTCAACGACAATAACCCTTGCACTCTAAATCTTCATCTTCACTTGATATTCACGACCTATCGTTAATTTGGATCGATGTGGTTTTCGAATATCCAAATCTGGAAACCCGATCCCGGTCTCATCAAATCCAAACCGTGTCTTTTAAGGCCAAGTTGTTTTAAAGTTAAAACAATTCAATTTTATTATCTATATATACACAGATGGATAATTCACAATATCACAGATAGATAATTCACAATATCATCATAAATGGGTAATCCATATCACACAGCATTACTTATCTCGTATCCGAGATTTCAAACCATTCAAGGCAAACAATATAATCCATCCATACATAAGCAAGGATTAATAATCACACCATATATAATTAATTTAAAATGAATTAAATTAATTACCTTATCTCTAATTAATTTAAAGTAAATTAAATTAATTACTTCATTCTATAAATCCTACTTACTTATCCATTAATTAATTACAAATCAATTAATTAATCATTCTCTAATTTCCATCTTAATTAATCATCTTTGATTAACTAACCTTTAATTACATTCCAGTAATTACCCTTTAATTAATTTCACAAATTAATTAACCTTAACCATTCATAGTAATTTACCATTAATTACTTCATCAATTACATTAATTAATGATCCTTAATAAATTACTTCCATTAATTAATTAACTATAATTAATTACATTAATCCTTAATTACATTAATTAATTAACTTTAATTATTCACTTCCATTTATCAGCCTAAATCATATACCAGAATTTCCATCTTGTAATTATTTACCTTAATTAATTAACTTCTTAATTAATTATATAAATCTTTTTGATTTATTATACTAAGTAATAAATCTTTAATTACTTCTCCTAAGTAATTACACTTTTACTTCCATTAAGTAATTCCCTATAATTAATTACATCCTGTAATTATACATTAATTACTTTGCTGAGTAATTACACTATTCAATTTCATTAAGTATTTATACTTAATTAACCATCAAATGAATATCTTTAATTAATTTATAATTAATTATCTTGAATCAATCACATTCATTTGATTCATTACAATTGGTAATTTATTTCTTAATTAACTTAAAACAAATGAATTAATCTTAACTGTAGATTAATTATCCTTTAATTATTAATCAATAAATCTCAATTATCAATTAATAAAACTTACTAACAGATTAATTACTTCTTAATTACCAGTTAATCAATCCTTAATTAAAATTAATTAACCCTTAATAATAGTTAATTAATTCCTAATTAACTTTAATTATAGATTAATTATCTCTTTATTATTAATTAATAAAGCTTATTTATAAATTAATAAAACTTAATTACATATTTCTTAATTACCCATAAATCAACCTTTAATTTCTTAATTAAGTAAATTGTAATTATAATTTAATTTATTAATTATTCTTAAAACTTTCTTTATATTAATTAACTAACCTTTAATTAAATTAAACTTAGACTTTAAAAGTTAATTAATCAATTATTAAAACATTCTTTAATTACCATATAAATCTTTAATTACTTAATTCATTGCAAATATAAATTAGTTAACCCTTCTTCCTTACCCCCTTTTTAAACAGTTAATCAATAATGATCATTTAAAATTGTTTAAGGTGATATAACTTCAATTCTTTTATTTTAAAGTTTGCAAACAGTTCGCCAAATCATCAACAAACCCGAGAATACCCCCATATTCACTCGAGTAGTCACTCGAGTTTCCCCCCAAATTTCCCGAGTCATTTTCTTCCCTCACGTACTTTCTTCTTCTTTTATTCCTTTAACTTAGTTTAATTTTTAAAACTTTAAAACTGCAGGCCTATCACCTACAAATTCACGAGTACGAACTCGAGTCGAAACCCCAAAACCCCGAGCCCCTCTTCGAGTCGACCACCATGACAAAACCCACTGACACACGAGCCATCTCGTGCACATGCACCATCGCCGGAGCTATCTCCCACCGGTGACGAACTCTCCGGCATGCCACTCATCAACGTTGCAACCATAATCAATCACCAGATCCCTCGATTGAGCCTCCCAACAAAATCGAGCCACTCAAAAAGACAGGAACCCAGAACCACCATCAAAAAATTCCTGTAACCCTCGACTTCGACCACGAGCACCACTACAACTCCAGCTACGCCTTCCCTAGCCTCTCCGCCACCATTCCCCTGAAGTCACGCCTCACTCGACGTTACGTCCAAGTCGCGGCGATTGAAAATTCGAGCTCCATTAAAACTAGGTTTAGAAAAAAGAAAACGACGTCATCGTCGCCTCCGATGTCGAGGCCACCCCCGTCTATTTTTCCCATCACCCTGGTAAGCTGATACAGCAGCGGAAATATGAAATTGTGTGAATCTGTGAAAGTAGCGATGGATGGATTGAAGATGCTGAAATGCCCAAATTCGTTGATCCGAAGATACCGAATTCTAGCTATCCCAAACACGTTGATCGCGCACGATACCGTGTTTAAAGATCTGCGATTCTTCGCACGTTGATCTAGCGCACTAGATTCCGTGAATCAGCTTCAGCAGTCGTTGAATCGAGCGCACTCGATTAACCGAAAGTGGAGATAGGAGATTACACTCAACTACCAATTTAAGAAGAAGCACAAAGCTCTCAAACAAGAATTTTATTCAAAAATCAACAACCTTACAAAATGACACAACTTGCCTATTTATAGGCTACAGCTCCATACGACTCAAACTGTACAACACTTAGGTCGGAATCGACCTAAAAACATCACGACCTAAAACACAGACGACTTACGACTTACTATAGGTCGGTCACGACCTAAAACATCACACGACTTACAACAAAGCGACTCAACACATTTACAATACAACATATACGAGTTACAAACATAACGACTTAACTATACAACATGACTCAAAACAGCAACTACTCAAGAAACCCAGCGACCTAAGTCTTGCGACCTAGAAATAAGCGGCTTCAGGACATCTTCGCGACCTAACTTAGGTCGTTCCTCTTCTCTGCGACCTAACATAGGTCGTAGCTCAACCTCGCGACCTAACTTAGGTCGTAACTCGTTATTATGTCTCGTTCGACTCAGCGCATGCGGCTCGTTAGGTCGGAGCTCGTTAGGTCGGAGCTTGTTAGGTTGGAGCTCATTAGGTCGAAGCTCTTTAGGTCGGAGCTCGTTAGGTCGAAGCGCTTTAGGTCGAAGCTCGATAGGTCGAAGCTCGATAGGTCGAAGCTCGATAGGTCGAAGCTTGCTAGCCAACGCCTGCGGCTCGTTAGGTCGGAGCTCGTGATCCTCGAACTTGTTAGGTCGCATACGACCTAAAACTTCAACTTCCCACGACTCTTCACCAAGATTTAGCTCGTTAGCCTCCTCCTTAGGTCGTACCCGACTTACTAGCTCGTTAGGTTGTACACGACCTTTGTCTTCATCTTTCTGGGCTGCATCATCCTCCCCCGATTGAGAGAAATTCGCCCTCGAATTTGCACCCTCTTCTTCCACAACAAATTCATCCCCATGATACGGTATAAGATGTTTAACATTAAACACGTCAGAAGTGTATACATCCTCCAGCAGTTTCAACTTATAAGCGTTCTCATTGATCCGTTTCACAATTGTTACAGGAACAATCTTTCGCGCCTTAAGTTTATTGTATGCTCCCACTGAAAAACGATCTTTCGTTAGTACAACATATACTAAATCTCGTTCATTAAACTCAACGCTTCTTCGCTTCAAATCCGCAGATCGTTTATACTTTTCATTTGCTTTCTCCAATCGTTCCTGGACGATTTTATGACATTCTGCCAATCCATCAACAAAATCAACAGCCCGTTTAACGGTTCTCTTTGGTTGTGGTATTATCGTCAAATCCAACGGCCCCTTTGGTAAGTTTGAATATACGATCCGGAATGGACTGAAACCCGTACTACGGTTTATAGCGTGATTATGACCAAACTCTGCTTGACATAACTTCATATCCCAACTTTTCAGATTATCTTTCACCAAGCACCGCAATAAATTTCCCAATGATCTGTTTACAACTTCAGTTTGTCCGTCCGACTGCGGATGATAAGCACTACTAAAGTTCAACTTTGTTCCCACCATCTTCCACAAACTTAGCCAAAAATGACTCAGAAATCTGGTATCCCTGTCGGAAACTATAGACTCTCGTAAACCATGCAATCAATATATCTCTCTAAAGAACAATTGTGCAACACGGACGGCATCCGCTGTCTTCTTACATGCTATGAAATGTGCCATTTTCGAAAACCGGTCAACTACAACAAATATAGAATCATTTCCCCTTTGAGTTCTAGGCAAACCCAACACAAAATCCATGCTCACATCCACCCATGGTTTTGTCGGAACTGGTAAAGGCATGTATAATCCTGCATTTGTAGCTGTTCCTTTCGATACTTGACAAACATGACATCTCTCCACAAATCTCTCCACTTCTTTTCTTATTGACGGCCAAAAGTAAGATTGAGCAATCAGCTGCAATGTACGATCTCTACCCACATGGCCTTCTTCATGTAACTCCTTCACAATTTTCATCCGTAAACTGCAATCTGGTACACATAATCGATTTCCTTTAAACAGAAAACCATCCACCAATGCAAACTCATCCGTCTTCCCCTCCTTGACTTCATCTACAAACTTTGCAAAGTAAGGATCTTCAACAACTAATTCTGGCAACACATCAAACCCTGTCACCTCTACCTTCATTGTAGTCATCACATGATTCCTTCTGCTCAATGCATCTGCCACTCGATTTGTAATTCCTGATTTATGCTTCACCACAAATGTAAATTGTTGTAAGTATGCAATCCACGAAGCATGCCTTGCTGCAATCTTGTCCTGTCCCTGCATATGCTTCAACGCTTCATGATCAGTATATAAAACAAATTCTTTATGAAATAAATAATGTCTCCAGTGTTTCACAGCTTGCACGATAGCATAAAATTCGACATCATATGTGTTATTTCTCATCTTTGCTCCCGATAACTTCTCACTGAAATATGCAATAGGACGTCCTTTCTGACTCAACACTCCTCCAATCCCAACTTTAGATGCATCAGCATGTAATTCAAACAACAACTGAAAATCTGGTAAAACTAGAATTGGTGCCGTCGTCAAAAGCTTCTTGATTTGCTCAAAAGCAACCCCTGCTTCCTCTGTCCATAAGAATTGTTTCCCCTTCATACAATCAGTAACTGGTGCCATCACGCTATTGAAGTGTGGAATGAATCTTCGGTAGAATGATGCTAAACCATGAAAACTTCTAACTTCAGTTATCGTCCTGGGTTGTGGCCAATTTCTGATTGCTTCAACTTTATTCTGATCCACCTGTATACCTCCTCCCGATATAACATAACCCAAAAATAAAACACTATGCGTCATGAACACGCATTTCTTCGTTGCAGCATAAAATTGTTCATGTCTCAGTACCATTAACACTTCTCTCAGATGTTGCAAGTGTTCCTCTGCGCTTCCACTGTATATCAGTATATCATCAAAATACACCACCACAAACTTCCCAATGAATGGTCTAAAAATCTGATTCATCACCCGCATGAATGTACTAGGTGCATTCGAAAGACCAAACGGCTTCACCAGCCATTCGTACAACCCCTCACGTGTCTTGAACGTTGTTTTCCATTCATCCCCTGGTCTGATTCGAATTTGATGATAACCACTCTTTAAATCAATCTTCGAAAATATAGTAGCCCCGCTCAACTGATCCAACAAATCATCAAGCCTCGACATTGGAAATCTGTATCTGACAGTTATTTTATTCAATGCTCGACTATCAGTGCACATCCTCCACGTCCCATCCTTCTTCGGTACTAGCAATGCTGGTACAACACATGGACTTAAACTTTCCTGCACACGCCCCTGTTCAAGCAATTCTTCCACCTGCCTTCGCAATTCCTCGTGCTCTTTTGGACTCATTCTGTAGTGTGGTCTATGTGGTAACACAGCTCCTGGAACAAGATCAATTTGATGTTGAATATCCCTCAACGGCGGTAACTCCGTTGGCAACTCTTCAGGAAATACGTCGTCAAATTCTTCCAGCACTGGTTTTACTTCTGCAGGAATGTCAACCACTTCATGACTCTCACGTCCAATCAACAAGAACACTTCAGGCTCCTCTTCGACTTCTTTAACAAACTCCTTCAAAGATAGCAAAGTTTTAAGCTCTTCAATCTCCTCCAACTTGCTATCTTCCTGTTGTCGCTTCTTGGGAACTAAAGTAATCTTGGTGCCTTCAAACATGAAACTATAACTGTTCGTACGCCCATCATGTTGTACCGCTCTATCATACTGCCATGGTCTCCCCAACAACAGATGACATACGTCCATATCCACAACATCACACCAAATTTCGTCTTTTTATTTCTTCCCAATTGAAAAATTAACACAAGCTCTTCGACTAACTTTCACCTCCCCACCTTTCCTCAACCAAGCTAACTTGTAAGGTTTCAGATGCTTCTCTGTCTTCAATGACAACTTCTTCACAACTTCTGTAGAGATAATATTATCACAGCTTCCCGCATCAATGACAAATTTGCAAACCCTTCCCAAGATAGTGCATGTTGATTGAAAGATGTTACTCCTCAACCAGCTAGTCTCTTCCTCCTGCTTCGGTGTTAAGCAATTCCTCCTCATCATTAAAGTATACCCATCATCTCCCGACAACAATTCTTCCTCCTCAATCGGTAATGAATTAGAACATTCAGCCTCCTCATCCTCATCTTCAACCTCAGCTATCATTGCTCTCTTCTTTGGTTTTGGACATCCGTTGCTCTTGTGACCAAGCTCCTGACAATTGAAACATTTGATACCACTGTTGATCCTGGTCTTAGCAATTTCATTAACAACTGGTTTTGCAACTGCCTTTGAAACATTCACATGGCTACTAGCCCCTTTCACTTGATTGTTGGAATTCGTAAACACACCACCACCTCTTCTGCCTTGTTTCTCCCAAGCTAACGTCTTCTGGTGTGCTTCTGCAACAGATCTGGGATCAAACATATTCATCATATCTTGAATCTGCATTCTCAACCCTCCAACAAATCTAGCTGTCAGCTGCTCTACCGTTTCCATAATATCATTCCTTGCCATCAGTTGATAAAATTCATCAGCATAATCATTCACAGACTTCGTCCCTTGCCTCAAGTTTTGCAAACGTTGATACATAAGAGATTGATAATTCTAAAGTAAGAACGTTGCTTTCATTAACTTCTTCATCTTTTCCCATGATTCAACCTTTGACTTCCCCATCCGTTCTCGTGTAAGTTTGGTTTGCTGCCACCACGCCAAAGCTCTACCCCTCAACCTTGTAGCAACCAACTTCACTCTACGATGTTCTGGAACCTCCTTGAAGTCAAAAATCTCCTCAACATTAGACACCCAATCTAGAAACTCTTCAGCTTGCATACCACCTTTGAATTCTGGAATTTCAGTCTTCATTCCCGACTCCCACTTGTGATCATACTGTAACGACCCGTAAAATTTCAACTGTTTTAATAACGTAATTAGTTGAAATTTTGCGAAATTTTAAACGACAAAATTTTGAAATAAAAATTTTATATTTGGAGTACGTCTAGTTAAACATAGCAACTGGTAAATTTTCGTCCGAAAATATGAATGTTTATTTCGCGCGTAAATTCACTTCAATTTAATCAGTTAAAAAAAGCGTTGAAAATAAAATGTTTCGGAACCTAAATATTTTTACATAGAAAAATTCTAAAGCATCTTCTGAGCAAGTTGTCAGTTCGTCATTTTTCCGAATTCGGACATCTATTGCTCCGTCGTTCTTATTTTCTGCAAAATAGCAGTATGCTGGTACCGATATCGATTTTGATCGGATGATCGTACCACTGATTTCTATATACCATTTTGATCGTCTCGTCGTGCTGATCTCTACGGTATATTCGATTTTCAAATTCGGTGTTCCGGTGTACGTTGCACTTTGCGTAACGCCTACCGTATCGGTAACCGTTTCATGCCTTTTGGTTTTGGTGTCCGTTCAGATTTCAAGCGGCTGAAGGCATTTATTTTCAACTGTTACATTTCCATTTTTCAATGTCTTGATGACTAACCTTCCTTGTCCCAATACATCTTTCAACCGGTTCACTTTCTCTTCACCTTCTCTGCTTCCTTATTATTCTTGTTCTTCTTCATTTATATAAAATAAAATAAAAAGTGATAACGTGTTCCTCTTCCCCTCCTTCCAGTAAACAATCTAAAGTCAAGCTCACCAATTCACTTTGCATTCCTCTCCTTCACAAACGTTAGTCTCATACCTCCCTCTCATCAGCAGCCCGTCCACATCATACACCACCATGTCAGCATCCCAAACCCACACCGTCCGCCCTCCACCATTGCCACCGCCTGCACCCAACTCCAAGCTCCTCCACCCAAATACTTCCCTTTGTTGCACCATCGCGTCCATACCCGCCAACCCAAGCACGCAACCACCCACCACCTCGACCAAGAGGGATCAACCCGAGCTCCTCCTTCCACCGAGACTAACCCAACCGCCTTCTCCCTCCAAGCACGCACACACGCGGTCCTCCTCCACCACCAAGTCGACCCGCAAACACCTAGCAATCGGGTGCAGCCCTCTAGCCTCGACTCGTCTCCTTTATTCTTGGCCTCGCCTAACCTTCTTCTTCTTTTTCTCCTCTGCCTCAACTCTCCTTCCAGGCCAAGCTTCCCATCTATTTTCCTTTCCTTTAATTAAGGTATCTCTCATATAAATATTTACAGTTTAAGTTTGTTAGTTATATTATAACATACTTAGTTATGTACATATGAGTTTATATGGTAGCTTAGATGTTACAACATATATATGTTACAGTATATGGATTATGTATTTTGATTTGAATGATATGAAGGTACCATATATATATGTATACGGTCATTGTTACATGAATGGTTTACAGTACATATTGTATTAGAGTTTGATATTATATAATATATTAGATAGTTTATATAAGTTTCAAAATATGGTAGTATATATAAATTATAGTCTATTGTTTTGTATTCACAGTTAGACATATATATGATTACCTGCCTATTTGTTATATGTTGTATATAGGCTCTGTTCGTACAGTAAAAGATATAAGCTATTTATAACAGTATATAGGATTTTAGTAGTCTTGTATGTATATTATTAATAATATATGCTTGGTTAACCTGTATATCATACAGCTTGTCTTACGCATGCCTGTTCAAGTATAACTATATATTTTCCAAGTTGTTTAAATACTGACTTCAATTATATATATCTGGGTTCGTTTATTTTTTTTATTTTTCTTTTTTTTGAAATGAATATATATGTCATTACAGTTTTATGCATTTTAAAATATAAGTTAGATTGATTTATAAAGATTTTGTTTTAAATATATTAGGTATTGTATATTTGTCTTATACCTATATTAGTGACAAAGAGTCTTGTCTGCATTACAAGTATTCTGCATATATATTTGCATATGTCTTAGTATAAGGATATGTGTGTTGGTCTGCATGTATGAGGCTGGTCTTATGGGTAGTATCATAGTTTGTATTTATATAGATCATATGTGTATGTATATTACCATATAAATTTTAGCCGTTGTTCATATAAATTTAGTTTAAAAGTTCATATCAAGTTGTATATATTTTCCTGCACTATTTGTTTACTAATTTTAGGTTTATTACATCAAGTGTAGCTTGATTTTTAAGTATGATATTCATGAGTCAACATGTTTAATTTTTAAATATATATTGGTATTTCAAAATTTTGTTTTAAAGTTGAAACTGGATATTGAGGCCTAAGTATACATTGGTCTGGTTTTAAATTTACATATTGAGACTTTGTTTATGTGTTATTAATTTAAACCTATGAGTTTTGAATTACAAGTATATATATTGTATTTATAAATGTTGAAATTAGAATCTGATTCTTGAATATATGTTATCTATACCAATTCATTTATATCAATAATTTTTGACGATCTAGTTCTGATTCGTTTATCAATTCTTGATTATCAGCCTTGTTCGTCCAATTCGCGTTCAAACTTGCTTCGTTTTGAAATCCGTGCCTGGAATCGTAACTTACTCTATCTTCAAATCATCCCCAGCCTTGAAAGGTGAGCACTCACTCACGATTAACGTTCTTTTATTTATTAAATTTGATTTCAATTGAAACGACAATTGAAATATGCTGCTGTTAGTTAAATACACTGTTATATATGCTATTGCCTGTATCAGTTCACCTGTGACATCTGACACCATTATCTGTTAATTATTTATGCGATGATAATACAGTTTGGCTGATAATTGATTGATTGTTGATGTTTATATTGGACGGTAAATTGTTAATGTTAAAATGATAAACAGTATGAAATTGAACTTGATATAGGATAATTAAATGTTAAATTTGATTAACTGACATTTGATTGTTAACTTGACCCCTTTTATGATGAATATTGATTATTGAATTAACCCTTAAATTGTTAAGTTAATTGACACGTAGAATTGACAAATTTCACTTTGGACTGTTGAACGTATATTGAATTAACTGTTGTAATTGAAATTGAACGACAAGTGAAACCGAAATGTTATAATCTTTAATCTACTTGAAATGATAGAGTAGATTCTAGAAATAGTTATATTAATTGGCGTAAATAACAAACGCGAATTAATACGATTATTTCGGGATTATTTGAAATTGTTGAATTGTTGTGAATGGATGCTATTGCTTGTTTATTTACTTTGACACCATCCCAGCTATCACACTGCAAGTTCCCTTTGTATGTTTTGATTTTGAATTGAATTGGAATCGGGTTGAAATGATAAATACCCAAATTGAACTTTGACCTAGGATATAGAGAATTAAATAAAAACCCGATTGGTCAATAATTTGATTTAAAAATAAAACGAAGATTTTATTTGAATAAAAATATGGTTTGAAATGAAGTTGAATTTGAATTATAATGAAAGGAAAATGTTAATATTTAATAATCGGAAACAAAATGTTAACAATGAAATTGGTGGAAAAATGTGGTTTAATTTGAGAAATGAGTGAATTAAGTTTGAAATGATTAAATAATTAAGTTTGAAATTATAATTAAGTTTGAAATTATTAACTTTGAAATGATTTAATAATTAAGTTTGAAATTATAATCAAGTTGAAATTATTCAATAATTAAGTTTTGAATTAGTTAATAATTAAATAAGATGGAATTATTTATTAATCAAATAAGAATTGAATTCTTTGTTAAGTAAAATTGAACCTTTGAATAAGTGAATTTACTTCGTAAACAATTGAAATTGAGTTTCTTTATTAATTAAGTTTTGGAAAATTATTTAAGTAAGTAAATAAGTGAAATTGAATTTCTTTAACAAGAAATAAAATTTGTTTTATTGAAATTAATGTAAGACTTGAAAATTAAAGAATTGATTTGACGAATTTAATTTAATTCGAAATTGTAAGTTTTGATTTAATGAAGTTGAACTTAAGAAATTGATTTAATGAATTGGAAATTGAATATAATTGATTCGAATGATAAATTTACTTAACGAATATTGAATAAAATCGATAGATGAAGTTAAACTGATTTGAATGTTAAATTAAATTGATTTAAATGATTTCGGAATTGAATCTTATATACGAATTTAAATTGATATTTGAATTGTTTAAAATAAAGATTGAAATTGAATTATAAGATTTTGAAATGAATTTGGAAGTTTTGAAACGTAAATTATGGAAATTGATTTGGAAAGACAAATGAAATATTGATTTACGAATTGAAATTAAGATTGAATTTGATTTGGTTTTGAAATAAATAAACGACCAATCGGTGTAATAATTACGAAAGTTATTAAAGAGACCGGAATTCGGTTATGGATATACTCTCTATCTAAACCGAAAACCACTTTAATAACTATACGCGGAGTGATGATCCAGAATGAAGTGGTTGGAATGGTGATCGTGTTGACTGAAGAAAGAGAACGATAATGGATAGCCTTGACACTTGTGTCAAATTGGAAATGACTAAAACAGGAGCTGTGCCGGGCCAATGGAGGATTGATACCTCAAGTGGACACACTTCTTCGAACTACTTATACTTGTTGTCGATTGGTGCACCCTTGATTTTGGGAGTGTTGTCTCACGGTGTTGTGGGCGCTGCGGCGTTGCGTTCTCACCAGTCCGGATCAGGCGAACGGTAGTATCACTACCTTGGGTATAGCCTCATGTGCCTTGTCATACTTGTATTCCATTTATGCGCGACCACTACGACTTTGATTTGTACCTTGAGTATATGGATTGCCCTCTGGTGACTTCCGGTTTTGGGGAAACTACGGTCTTGTATATGCTTGTGGGAATAAAAATGTGTTAAGGGTGGAATGGGCCATGACTTAACGCTATTTTGATATCTTTATATTACTGATAGACATTATCTACTTATCGTACACTACTACATAGTAGATAGTTTAACGGATCCTTAAGGGATGGTTATTCCAAACATCCTTTGAGTTACTTGTATTTCAATTGCTATTTCACTTGAGTTGGATTTATTAATATAAGAATGTTAATCCTAACTCGAGTGTCTTGTGTTTTGCTTTACGCTCGGGTCAGACTGAGTGGTTCAGCTTTCGAGACTCACCTTTGGAGTTGGAGCTTCGCTTGGAGATCCAGCCATCTATCCAGCTTTCAGATATTCGATGATTCCAGTGATGTATTCTGCTTTGTATCTGATGTATCATATTACTCTTCCGTTGTATCTGGTTTAACTCTGATGTAACTTATATATTTATATAGCAGCTTCATGAACTACTATCTCTTTTATTTCCGCTGCACTTATTACTCCGTGTCTGTGATCTGTGATTATTTATTTACTGTATATGTTCAGTTTTGCCAATTTAAATTAACAACGCGGTATTTTGAGCAATTCAACTCCGGCATGAGTGTCTACCTATTCACTTATAATGGACACGAATGGTCCAAAATGGCGGGTCGTTACACATACTCTGAATAATTTCTACCTTGACCTCGTCCTTGTCCACGAACACTACCTCCATCAAACTCCTCTTCAAAATCTGATGTATATCGATGTCGATCCTGACCACCAACATCTCTACTACCACCATTCCTTCGTTCCCGACCATTCACATTCCGATCATCAACATTCCTATAAGAATCTCGACCCGTACTTCTATGATTATTGTCGACACTTCTCTCTCGATTGGAATGTGGTGAAACTCTACTTCCCTCATGGTTAGATTCAGGTGAAACCCTTCTCTGATTTTGATTCATCTCTAACATCATCTTCTCGATTCGACCAATCCCTTCATTAAGCTTCTCATTAAAATTTTCGTTAATTCTTTGCTCCATTTCATCGGCTTCTTCTCGTTTATACAATGCTTCAATATTTTGATAGCGATTAGCTCTTCTCGGCGGCATGATTGAATCTTCACAAATACTTCAATTCTCGGCTTGTTCAAATCAAAATGATACCAAATGAGGTACGACTTCAACTTCAAATGAACAACTATGATGCACGGCTTCACTAACTCCACAATCAAATATTTTGGCGTGCAACTCCTACGGCCAGATTCAAACACCTCGCAACCCTTTGATCCAAAATGATATGGATCGAAAACTCCAAACTTGTTGCAATTTTGTGATGAACACGATGAACAACCAACTTCTCCAAATGATGTACGACTTCAATTAACTCCTCAAATTCTTCGATAAGAATTGGCTCCAAGACTCGGCTTAACTATGATTGGCTAAACCTCGCTCTGATACCAAATGATGCAACAGCGGAAATACAAAATTGTGTGAATCTGTGAAAGTAGCGATCGATGGATTGAAGATGCTGAAATGCCCAAATTCGTTGATCCGAAGATACTGAATTCTAGCTATCCCAAACACGTTGATCGCGCACGATACCATGTTTAAAGATCTGCGATTCTTCGCACGTTGATCTAGCGCACTAGATTCCGTGAATCGGCTTCAGCAGTCATTGAATCGAGCGCACTCGATTAACCGAAAGTGGAGATAGGAGATTACACTCAACTACCAATTTAAGAAGAGGCACAAAGCTCTCAAACAAGAATTTTATTCAGAAATCAACAACCTTACAAAATGACACAACTTGCCTATTTATAGGCTACAGCTCCACACGACTCAAACTGTACAACACTTAGGTCGGAACCGACCTAAAAACATCACGACCTAAAACACAGACGACTTACGACTTACTATAGGTCGGTCACGACCTAAAACATCACACGACTTACAACAAAGCGACTCAACACATTTACAATACAACATATACGAGTTACAAACATAACGACTTAACTATACAACACGACTCAAAACAGCAGCTACTCAATAAACCCAGCGACCTAAGTCTTGCGACCTAGAAATAAGCGGCTTCAGGACATCTTCGCGACCTAACTTAGGTCGTTCCTCTTCTCTGCGACCTAACATAGGTCGTAGCTCAACCTCGCGACCTAACTTAGGTCGTAACTCGTTATTATGTCTCGTTCGACTCAGCACATGCGGCTCATTAGGTCAGAGCTCGTTAGGTCGAAGCTTGTTAGGTCGGAGCTCGTTAGGTCGAAGCTCTTTAGGTCGGAGCTCGTTAGGTCGAAGCTCTTTAGGTCGGAGCTCGATAGGTCGAAGCTCTTTAGGTCGGAGCTCGATAGGTCGAAGCTTGTTAGGTCGAAACTTGCTAGCCAACGCTTGCGGCTCGTTAGGTCGGAGCTCGTGATCCTCGAACTTGTTAGGTCGCATACGACCTAAAACTTCAACTTCCCACGACTCTTCACCAAGATTTAGCTCGTTAGCCTCCTCCTTAGGTCGTACCCGACTTACTAGCTCGTTAGGTCATACACGACCTATGACTTCATCTTTCTGGGTTGCATAAGCTCCTCCACCTTCTCACGTAACCCCGACTTCCAAAACCGCTCCGGCCGCCTAAATTTGACCATAATGCCCAAATCGAACACTCCCAAACTGCTCTCAAAACTCAATACTAAAAATCACCAAATTTACTTTAAAAATCATCGTTTGATGTAAGGATACAAACTACATGTTTGAATCAGGGATTTATTGAATTCGGAAATTTCAGAGTTTTAAATATCTCTGAAAAAAATTAATCTTTCTTCCCGTATACGTTTTAACTTCTTGGAATTATTTTTAGAACAAAGTTCTTTCCTAATTACACCTTTTTACTTTAAACAACAAAGCTTGAAAGTGATTGGAAATAGAGGAATCGAATTTTAAATGATGGTTTCATCTAAACTAAAAATAGAGAAGCAAAGCTTGTCTCTATATTGTCAAAAAGAGTTTCCCATATCCACAGTGTTTGAAAAAGACATCCAAACCATATTAACATAAATCATTCTCAGATCATATTTACATAGAATTTGAAATTATGTTTACTTACCTGATATTGAAAAAGGCAGAGGCTTTGAAAATTTGAAATTTGAATACTTCTGTTGTTTTGATTCCAGAGACAATGTTTTGCATGAGACTTAAAACTGAATGCTTTAAAAACTGGAAACTTGAAGGTTTAACTAGAACAAAATGATGATGATGACTCAAGACTCGATTCCAGGCTTTGGTATGAAGATGAAATCTGGTTACAGCTTGTAGAAAATGTTTACAAGGTTTTGGTTTTTATTTCTCTTGTTTTGAAAATGGTTACAGGTTGAAGAATAAATTTTGAAGAGGAGCTTCAAGGTTTGTTTTCTGGTTTACATTGCTTGAATGAATCGAAATGAAAAGGAAGCTTGATATTTAATAAAACAAGTGCAGAGGCTACATTGTTTGCTGGTACAAGATTTTATGTTTTGATCGGAGATCTTTTCTTGTATGGAGGCTGAAATGAAGCATTGGGTACAAGCATTAATGAACAATGTCATACATATCTCTTATTAAATTTCGTATGTACTTGTGTTATATTTTGCTTCTCTTCTTGCCTGCAAAGCTAGATATTGCCATAGTGATAGTACATATATTTCTATATTTAATTTTGCTTTGTACAACTTGGATATATCTTATTTTAACTTGTTACTTGCATACATAAGATGATAGTATATATTACTTGCCTGCAATACATGTATACCAAATAATTCCTAGACTTACTTAAGCTCCTATAAGTTGTTATATTTATTTTATTATGTTAGCTTGTGAATTTAATTCTAGTTTACATGAGTACTATTTTTATTTCTATTTATAAACTTAATGTATTAAACTAGTGTATATTTTCCTAATTTAAACTTAATTTATCAAACACTTTATTTATATTTATCTATTTGTTTTATTTTATTTTTACTTATGTTTAATATGTTTATAAGTTTATATATATTAATACTTACATTTAAGACCATATATTTGCTTTATATTTATATTCAATATTGACATGATTTATTTCAATTTTAAACATTATTACTAAAATTACAAAAAATTATTATATAGATCAAAAGTGAAAAAGTAGAGTTTTATTTAAATTTAAGATAGATTTTATTGTAATTAAATTGAAACACTTTTATATTAAATTCTCAAATTATAATTTTCTTCTACTACACACATATATACATTTAAATAATACTTATTAAATTAGAAATAATAGGACTATTTAAATCGATTTATAAAATAACACAGATTAAATTTGTATCTAATTATTCTGATTTAAAATCAATCTAAAATCATAATTTAAAACATCACATTATAAATTAATTGGTTATTTATATTTGAAAATAACAATTTAAATCAATTTTAAATAAATTAATTAAGAGATTATCGCATTTTAAATTCCTCGAAATTCCGGGATGTCACATTCCTCCCCCCTTAAAAGAATTTCGTCCTCGAAATTTAAAACAAAAGATAATCCAAAGTTTTATTTTATTTTCAACCAATTCAGCATACATATCAACCATACACAACCAAACAAACAATTTCAATCAAACAAACAATAGCTATTCGGACATGGATCCGGATAAGCTTCCTAAAAAATTTATCGAGTTTCCCAGGTACAGATACTGGAATACTCGCTCTACTAAATCCAAACTAGCTATACTACTGAGCTACTGAGCTCCTACTCATCTAGATCTATAAAACAAGACAGGATATCAGACTACAGACAAGTTTGACTCAACAACCAATACTCCCTGAACTGCTGGTTCCAAAACCAGTGATAGACCTTACACGTACTCCCTCAGAGATACGTGAAACACAACGAATCCCAATTCTCCAAACTGGCAATTCACTCATGTAATCCAAAACTCTTATCCTTACAAAGAATACAGAAAAATCCAATATACTCCGGAGCTAACCTCACAGTCTTACCCAATCTTATTGCTCCCTTTATCGAAGAAAATCTCAACAACATCGAAGTCTCCAACTTCGCTGATGCTTCAATAAACAAACTGGATCAAAATAACTCAACAAAAATATCCTCCCCAGATTTACCCAAAATCTAGAATACAACACTACTCCACCATCAACAGTAGATTACAACTTACTCCTCCTATCCCGAAAAGACAAAACAGATGCGCTGCCAATCTGGCCTCAAATCCAGAAAAATTTCCTGTAGAAATTCTCTAATCCCAAAACATTGCAACTTCCGGTTGCTCCCACTCTAGAACAGCTGCCACCATGCTTCCACTGCACAACTCTAGTCTGAAGTAGATGAGAATGCCGATGAATTCGAACAAAAATCTTAACCAACACCTCTTGGACACACAATTCAACAGATCCACCACTATCGGAAACGAACTGCTCAAAGAAACAGATGAGTCCTCAGTCAAGGGTACTGTCTTCAGCTACCCTTAGCTAGAAGAAACTCGAAACTAGATACAGAAGAGAAAACACAAATGCCCTACCAAATCTCCTAAGAAACCATCGATACCACTTCTGGAATCCTGTCGATACCAAACTCAATCTCCAGTTGCTAACAAAACTCTGACTTCCTGAAGACATCCAGAAAATCTCTGACAAACCAAGAGAACACTCAGACTATCGCAAGTCACTTTTGCGATCAATCCAGCCTAATTCCAGAGAAAACTGCTCTCTTTACCAAACAGAATAGCTTGCGCTTATGAAGCCAATCCATCGAAGAAACAGAACCACTCTGTTGCTTCTGAAATCACCTCAAGAAAAACTGCTAAGCTAGAAAGCTTCCTTGCCAACACACAGAACACTCCGAGCTGCGATGCTGACACCTATGCCAAGGAATTCCTAATCCAAAGCTCTTCGAGAACGCGGACCACAAACCAAACAGAAAAACCCTACTGAACACAGCCACAACACCGAAGCAGGCACACTTTCTTAACTTGTTCCAAAGAAACATCTTCGGAAACATCCATAGTCACTGCGTCTCATCACACAGCTACTACATCCTGAGGTATCAAGATATCATGACTTACTTCTGTCCAACCGACAGATCCAAACTCTCAAAAATCAGCTCACACGAGCGCGATCAAACTTGCACTTCAATGATGAACTCCGAATCCTTAACAGGTTTCCTTTAGAGGTCAATATAATCCTTACATCAAACAAAACTCACTCGAGACGGTATTAGGTCTACAGTCTCGACAAATACACTTCCAATCTCAACAAACTCCAACCATTGGTAGTCGTGTTACACACACCACTACCCTATTTACCTTTATAACTTATATTGGAAAACCCGAACAGGTAACCCAACAGATAGGTAGAAATATAGATATATGTATATATGGATAAAAAATTACAAGTACGCTCTCTCAAGAAAGATACCACTCCAGAGCTTAGGTATTCGCTCAACCTATCGCTTTGATACCACTGTAATAACTCGCCCTTCTATACACAGAAAGACGCATCATTTTTAAGAAAGAAAGGGGTGAGAAATAGAAAGATAGAGTAGAAAGAAGAAAACAACATCAGAATCTCAATAACGGAACGAATGAAATATAATATATCACATAAGAGATTACATAGTAACATATACATCAGAGTTACTCAGATAATACAACACATACTAGACAGTTATAAACACCTGTCTAGTTAATACAACTCGATACAACTCAAAACATCACAGAGATACAACACAGCGGAAATACACATGAACACTAACACAGCGGAACCAATATATAGCTATACGCTGAAGCCTCCTGCTTCATTGCTCCTCCAGACTTCGTCAAATCTAACCTGAATCCCTTGGCTACTCGTAAAAATTTGAGTACCCGAGAGTTTAAGAAAAAAATAGAAATAAACTCCGGGTCAGACATGGGTCTGGTATGAGTAAACGGTTAAAGTTGCTTAACTTTGAAAATCCTTTGAAAACAAAAGGTATCACGTAAGACTTCCCACACATAAACATGGAAAAGTTTTTACCTTACGCTAACCAAACATTTGATAGGAAATTCTGTGATATTATAATAGGTCTAGGGTTTTCAAGTAAATAGAAAATAGCCGAAATTGTTACATTCATCAAATTCCAGCATACTAGGTTTACAATCAAAACCGATGGCACTTATTGGATTTTGGATTCCATACAATGGCAGGGCTACTGGGGTACCGCCCGTCACAGTACCTGGCCTAGATCAGCGTACCAAGGACCAACCCTAAGTCCCCTACAACACAAGGCCGGAACCATCCTTTACTGGATAATTCCGAATAAAATCACCCCACGGTTGGGATCAGCAACCGCACACTAAGCCGAAATAAAAAAGGACATCTAGACAGGGATGACCTTACTCTCAAGTGGGTGCGACCCACGAAGCCTTGCTGCACCTCCCCTGTTTTAGCCATTCCCGGTTGATGAGGCTTGAGGCTACGATTACCTTTTAGAGAACACATCTCTTAGAATGCTCATCGTCCACCTGACGATGTGCTGAAAGCATTCAATCCATACAAGTTCGTTCCGGGTTCGAACGAAACCGAAGGCATTATCTTGTTACACTCATTTTGGAATCATCCTCAGAGTCAATGATAATAACCCTTGCACTCTGAATCTTCATCTTCACTTGAGATTCACGACCTATCGTTAATTTGGATCGATGTGGTTTTCGGATATCCAAATCTGGAAACCCGATCCCGGTATCATCAAATCCAAACCGTATCTTTTAAGGCCAAGTTGTTTTAAAGTTAAAACAATTCAATTTTATTATCTATATATACACAGATAGATAATTCACAATATCACAGATAGATAATTCACAATATCATCATAAATGGGTAATCCATATCACACAACATTACTTATCTCGTATCCGAGATTTCAAACCATTCAAGGCAAACAATATCATCCATCCATACATAAGCAAGGATTAATAATCACACCATATATAATTAATTTAAAATGAATTAAATTAATTACCTTATCTCTAATTAATTTAAAGTAAATTAAATTAATTACTTCATTCTATAAATCCTGCTTACTTATCCATTAATTAATTACAAATCAATTAATTAATCATTCTCTAATTTCCATCTTAATTAATCATCTTTGATTAACTAACCTTAATTACATTCCAGTAATTACCTTTTAATTAATTTCACAAATTAATTAACCTTAACCATTCACAGTAATTTACCATTAATTACTTCATCAATTACATTAATTAATGATCCTTAATAAATTACTTCCATTAATTAATTAACTATAATTAATTACATTAATCCTTAATTAATTACATTAATTAATTAACTTTAATTATTCACTTCCATTTATCAACCTAGATCATATACCAGAATTTCCATCTTGTAATTATTTACCTTAATTAATTAACTTCTTAATTAATTATATAAATCTTTTTGATTTATTATACTAAGTAATAAATCTTTAATTACTTCTCCTAAGTAACTACACTTTAATTACTTCCATTAAGTAATTCCCTATAATTAATTACATCCTGTAATTATACATTAATTACTTTGCTGAGTAATTACACTATTCAATTTCATTAAGTATTTATACTTAATTAACCATCAAATGAATATCTTTAATTAATTTATAATTAATTATCTTGAATCAATCACATTCATTTGATTCATTACAATTGGTAATTTATTTCTTAATTAACTTAAAACAAATGAATTAATCTTAACTATAGATTAATTATCCTTTAATTATTAATCAATAAATCTCAATTATCAATTAATAAAACTTACTAACAGATTAATTACTTCTTAATTACCAGTTAATCAATCCTTAATTAAAATTAATTAACCCTTAATAATAGTTAATTAATTCCTAATTAACTTTAATTATAGATTAATTATCTCTTTATTATTAATTAATAAAGCTTATTTATAAATTAATAAAACTTAATTACATATTTCTTAATTACCCATAAATCAACCTTTAATTTCTTAATTAAGTAAATTGTAATTACAATTTAATTTATTAATTATTCTTAAAACTTTCTTTATATTAATTAACTAACCTTTAATTAAATTAAACTTAGACTTTAAAAGTTAATTAATCAATTATTAAAACATTCTTTAATTACCATATAAATCTTTAATTACTTAATTCATTGCAAATATAAATTAGTTAACCCTTCTTCCTTACCCCCTTTTTAAACAATTAATCAATAATGATCACTTAAAATTGTTTAAGGTGATATAACTTCAATTCTTTTATTTTAAAGTTTGCAAACAGTTCGCCAAATCATCAACAAACCCGAGAATACCCCCATATTCACTCGAGTAGTCACTCGAGTTTCCCCCCAAATTTCCCGAGTCATTTTCTTCCCTCACGTACGTTCTTCTTCTTTTATTCCTTTAACTTAGTTTAATTTTTAAAACTTTAAAACTGCAGGCCTATCACCTACAAATTCACGAGTACGAACTCGAGTCGAAACCCCAAAACCCCGAGCCCCTCTTCGAGTCGACCACCACGACAAAACCCACTGACACACGAGCCATGTCTCGCACATGCACCATCGCCGAAGCTATCTCCGACCGATGACGAACTCCCCGGCATGCCACTCATCAACGTTGCAACCATAATCAATCACCAGATCCCTCGATTGAGCCTCCCAACAAAATCGAGCCACTCAAAAAGACAGGAACCCAGAACCACCACCAGAAAATTCCTGTAACCCTCAACTTCGACCACGAGCACCGCTGCAACTCCAGCTACGCCTTCCCTAGCCTCTCCTCCACCATTCCCCTGAAGTCACGCCTCACTCGACGTTACGTCGAAGTCACGGCGATTGAAAATTCGAGCTTCATTAAAACTAGGCTTAGAAAAAAGAAAACGACATCATCGTCGCCTCCGATGTCGAGGCCACCCCCGTTTATTTTTCCCATCACCCCGGTAAGCTCCTCCACCTTCTCACGTAACCCCGACTTTCAAAACCCCTCCGGTCGCCTGGATTTGACCATAATGCCCAAATCGAACACCCCCAAACTGCTCTCAAAACTCAATACTAAAAATCACCAAATTTACTTTAAAAATCATCGTTTGATGTAAGGATACAAACTACATGTTTGAATCAGGGTTTTATTGAATTCGGAAATTTCAGAGTTTTAAATATCCTCTGAAAAAAATTAATCTTTCTTCCCGTATACGTTTTCACTTCTTGAAATTATTTTTAGAACAAAGTTCTTTCCTAATTACACCTTTTTACTTTAAACAACAAAGCTTGAAAGTGATTGGAAATAGAGGAATCGAAATTTAAATGATGGTTTCATCTAAACTAAAAACAGAGAAGCAAAGCCTGTCTCTGTATTGTCAAAAAGAGTTTCCCATATCCACAGTGTTTGAAAAAGACATCCAAACCATATTAACATAAATCATTCTCAGATCATATTTACATAGAATTTGAAATTATGTTTACTCACCTGATATTGAAAAAGGCAGAGGCTTTGAAAATTTGAAATTTGAATACTTCTGTTGTTTTGATTCCAGAGACAATGTTTTGCATGAGACTTAAAACTGAATGCTTTAAAAACTGGAAACTTGAAGGTTTAACTGGAACAAAATGATTATGATGACTCAAGACTCGATTCTAGGCTTTGGTTTGAAGATGAAATCTGGTTACAGCTTGTAGAAAATGTTTACAGGGTTTTGGTTTTTATTTCTCTTGTTTTGAAAATGGTTTACAGGTTGAAGAATAAATTTTGAAGAGGAGCTTCCAGGTTTGTTTTCTGGTTTACATTGCTTGAATGAATCGAAATGAAAAGGAAGCTTGATATTTAATAAAACAAGTGCAGAGGCTACATTGTTTGTTGGTACAAGATTTTATGTTTTGATCAGAGATCTTTTCTTGTATGGAGGCTGAAATGAAGCATTGGGTACAAGCATTAATGAACAATGTCATACATATCTCTTATTAAATTTCGTATGTACTTGTGTTATATTTTGCTTCTCTTCTTGCCTGCAAAGCTAGATATTGCCATAGTGATAGTACATATATTTCTATATTTAATTTTGCTTTGTACAACTTGGATATATCTTATTTTAACTTGTTACTTGCATACATAAGATGATAGTATATATTACTTGCCTGCAATACATGTATACCAAATAATTCCTAGACTTACTTAAGCTCCTATAAGTTGTTATATTTATTTTATTATGTTAGCTTGTGAATTTAATTCTAGTTTTACATAACTACTATTTTTATTTCTATTTATAAACTTAATGTATTAAACTAGTGTATATTTTCCTAATTTAAACTTAATTTATCAAACACTTTATTTATATTTATTTATTTGTTTTATTTTATTTTTACTTATGTTTAATATGTTTATAAGTTTATATATATTGATACTTACATTTAAGACCATATATTTGCTTTATATTTATATTCAATATTGACAAGATTTATTTCAATTTTAAACATTATTACTAAAATTACAACAAATTATTATATAGATCAAAAGTGAAAAAGTAGAGTTTTATTTAAAGTTAAGATAGATTTTATTGTAATTAAATTGAAACACTTTTATATTAAATTCTCAAATTATAATTTTCTTCTACTACACACACATATATACATTTAAATAATACTTATTAAATTAGAAATAATAGGACTATTTAAATCGATTTATAAAATAACACAGATTAAATTTGTATCTAATTATTCTGATTTAAAATCAATCTAAAATCATAATTTAAAACATCACATTATAAATTAATTGGTTATTTATATTTGAAAACAACAATTTAAATCAATTTTAAATAAATTAATTAAGAGATTATCGCATTTTAAATTCCTCGAAATTCCGGGATGTCACAGGGATTTTTACACTAGTGCTAAATTTTTGAAGCACGGTGTTTTGTTAACATTTGTAATGAATGAAAATTCACTGGTGTTATATTTTGATGCGAATTATTTTGATGAGATTTTGACGTTTAAAAATTACTGTCGCTTTGACTTCAGTAACCATCAATTTTAAAGTGGATTTTCAAGCGGTTATTCCGCAATGCTGATTTTGAGATCCGATTTTACGGTGTTTTGGGAAGTACAATTTCCTTTTCGAAATTGCTACTGATATTGCTGTTTTAATCACGTGTTTGAAAATTGTTTTTAAAATAAAATTCTTTTCAAAATTTTTACAGTTTGCGCTTTCAAAAGAATGAGGAAGCGATTTAAACGCTTCAACAAAATTGAGGACTATGAACCCTCACTTTTACTGATTCGCTTAATTTCGGACTTGTCCATTTGAGAACGTAAAATGTATTTATTTAAAATACACAATTTTGCACTTTCAAGGAAACGATGAAGAGAATCAAACGATTTAGTAAAACACGTGGTATGGGACATGTGCGTTTGCTATTTCGGTTAATTTCGGACTCGTTAATTGAAACATCTACTGTTTGATGATTCTGATGATTTTGTGTGCTTTCGAGCCACTATGTTGGACCTTCGGGTCATCTACTGGACCTTCGGGTCATTTGTTGGGTTTTCGGGCCACTCTGCTGGACCTTCGGGTCATTTGTTGGGCTTTCGGGCCACTTTGAGGACCTTCGGGTCAAATACTAGTACTAGACCTTCGGGTCACTCTGCGGACCTTCGGGTCATCTGATGGGCGCCAAAAATTTATAGTACTTAGTAGGCTTCGGCCATTTGTTGATGTACGTGCGGCGTAGCTAAAACTCGCCATCTGATGGGATCGATCCAACCTTTTATGTTGATTTTCTAGAGTATCTTAATTGATTTTTAGATATTTGTTATTTCTAATTATCTGCAGGTAATTAGATATTTGCTGATTTGAGTTCTGATTATCGTTTGTGGTAATTAGATATTTGCTGATTTGAATTCTGATTATCGTTTGTGATAATTAGATATTTGCTGATTTGAGTTCTGATTATCGTTTTTGATAATTAGATATTTGATATTTTCCGATTATCCTTTTGATAATTAGATATTTGTTGTTTTCTGATTATCGTTTTGATAATTAGTTATTTGTTGATTTGTGATTTCTGATTATCGTTTTGATAATTAGATATTTGTTGTTTTCTGATTATCGTTTTGATAATTAGATATTTGTTGATTTATGATTTCTGATTATTGTTTTTGATAACTAGATATTTGTTGATTTGAGATTTCTGATTATCGTTTTGATAATTAGATATTTGTTGTTTTCAGATTATCGTTTTGATAATTAGATATTTGTTGATTTGTGATTTCTGATTATCGTTTTTGATAATTAGATATTTGAGATTTCTGGTTATCGTTTTTGATAATTAGATATTGTTGATTTGTGTTTTCTGATTATCGTTTTTGATAATTAGATATTTGCTGATTTGAGTTCTGATTATCATTTTTGATAATTAGATATTTGATGTTTTCTGATTATCGTTTTGATAATTAAATATTTGTTATTTTCTGATTATCGTTTTGATAATTAGATATTTGTTGATTTGTGATTTCTGATTATTGTTTTTGATAATTAGATATTTGTTGATTTGTGATTTCTGATTATCGTTTTGATAATTAGATATTTGTTGTTTTCTGATTATCATTTTGATAATTAGATATTTGTTGATTTGTGATTTCTGATTATTGTTTTTGATAATTAGATATTTGTTGATTTGTGATTTCTGATTATCGTTTTTGATAATTAAATATTTGAGATTTCTGATTATCGTTTTTGATAATTAGATATTTGTTGATTTGTGATTTCTTATTATCGTTTTTGATAATTAGATATTTGATGTTTTCTGATTATCATTTTTGGTAATTAGATTTTGTTGTTTTCTAATTATTGTATCGATAATTATATATAGTTGTTTTGTGATTTTCTGTATTTTAATTATCTAGTTGATAATTAAATATTGTTGATAATTGTATTTATTCAGTTTTGTTGTTTTCTGGTTATCTATTTGATAACTAGATTTTGTTGAAAATTTGTGAATTTCTTTTATGAAATTAAAAGATTTCTTTGACGTCTGTGTTCTTGACCTTTATTTTTCTAGCTTAACCAGTTTATGTTAGAAAAATAATTGTTGTTGACGACTTTAATTATGAAAATTGCGAGGATGCAATTTTTATAAGGAGGGGAGTCTGTAACAACCCGGAGTTTAGTAACAATTAATTATCGTTGTTAAACGATTAATGTTGATAGCTAATGGCTATTTGGAGTTTTTAATTGGGTTAAAATTCTTTTGATAATTCATTGAATATTGTGTGGGCTTTAAGATGCAATCTGGTCCATGTTTTCGTTTGTTTGATGCCGTGATATTTATCAATATCGTTCCCTTCTTTTAAAAATTCGACCCGTTCCTCCTTTTCAATGGATTCGTTCGAAAACCCTAAACCAAAAGCAAACGAACGAAGTTAAAAATGGCGGCCTCGTCCTCTTTGCGAAATTTAGGGCTTGCTCGTTCGTCGTTCGTTCCTCTGTGCTCAGATATTAGAGTTTCATGATTATCGAAGCTGCCGATTTTCACTTGAGGATTGAATGATACGTGGTTTGCTTTCTTCGTTTGATTTCTGGGCTGCTTCTATTTGCTTCAAAACAAAGGTGAGTGATTCTTTCCACTCACATCTAATTCGAACGTATTTGCCTAATTTTTGTGTTCGTCTGAGTGTTGCTTGACTTCATCTCGGTCGTATGATTTTGTAATGATGCTTGAGATTGATTATTGATATTTTCAATTTGATTGTCAAGATGTTGATTTCATTTTTGGTTGTCTTCGGCTTTGACTTGATTTCTGTCGATGTTGATTTTTGTTCGATTTGGGCCATACGGTTCAATGCCTTGGGTAGTATTGTTAACCTTGTTCGATTTTGATAAAACTGATGTTGCTTGCTTATGTTGGTTTCGTGAATTTCTGATCACTTTGGCTTCGTACTTCTGGCATTTGAACTTGAATTTGTGACTTCAGCATTTAACTGTCTTTGTTCAAAACTGCTATTTTGATTTTTGTTGCACTTAGTATCACTTCCTTGTACATTTCCTTGTAGAAATGTTCCTGGGTTGCAACTGTTGTTTTCACGAGTCTGAGCTTGTGTTCATGCATATTTCATTCACCACTTTGCATTGGTCATTGTATATCTGTGCTCTGGACCTCTAAGCCTGTTTGCACTGCCTATATATCATTATTGGTGTGTTTATTTGCACTTGTATTAATCCATATCGTTGTGTATATCGCATTCTTTGTTGAGTTCCCTATCCACTGCTCGACTTTGGCATTGCTTTGATCTGTGCATGTTTGTTTTCATATATATATATGCATACATACATTTGTATGTGTGTATGCATATATTGTTGAATCTACACCTGGGTTGTCACTGCATACTTTGTTCTTGTGCATTTTGTTGTTCAGTCTGGATTTCGCTTGAGTTCCTTGGGTACATGTGAATTGTTTGCATTGTTCACTTGGTTGATCACCTTGCTCTGTTCTGGTCTGTCCCATTTCACTTAGTTACAGAACTTGATGGTTGGTTCTGGTCTTGTTTGTGTATTCAGTGTGATGGTGCATCCATGTTGTCCAGACCTGAATGTGCAGTCTTTGGTTGTGAAATGTGTTTGATCTTTGATGTTGTTTCACTGGTCTGGAGATGTGTTCTGGTTCATTTCGAATTGATCTCGAGTTGGTGCCAGTTGTTTTTGTTTCATTTATATTGATCACTGCATATATCTATGTAGTTGAATACTTGCTGTTTTGTAGATTCATTTATCCTTGTAGCCTTTGTGTGACGACCCAACTTTCTACCACCAGAAAGTTGCATCATCATAAAGAAAGAAAGGGATAGAAAAGAGAAAAGATAAAGAAGAAAGAAGAAACAACATCAGAATCTCAATAGCGGAACGAATAAATTATATTAATCACATAATTATTACATAATATACAACATCAATCAGAGTTACACAGATTATACATCACATACTAGACAGTTATAAACACCTGTCTAGTTAATACAACTCGATACAACTCAAATACAACACATAGATACCAACACAGCGGAAAAACTATATATCTATAACGCTGAAGCCTCCTGCTCCATTGCTCCTCCACAATTCGTCAAAGCTAACCTGAATCCCTTGGCTACTCGTAAAAATTTGAGTACCTGAGAGTTTAAGAAAAACAGAAATAAGCTCCGGGTCAGACATGGGTCTGGTATGAGTAACAGGTTAAAGTTGCTTAACTTTGAAAAGCCTTTGAAAACAAAAGGTATCACGTAAGACTTCCCACACATAAACATGGAAAAGTTTTTACCTTACGCTAACCAAACATTTGATAGGAAATTCAGTGATATTATAATAGGTCTAGGGTTATCAAATATCAAGTAAATAAGAAATAGCTAAAATTGTTACATGATTAAATTCCAGCATACTAGCCAACAAGTGGGTAATACAATCAAATCCGATGGCACTTATTGGAGATTAGATTCCATACAATGGCAGAGCTACTAGGGTACCGCCCGTTACAGTACCTGGCCTAGATCAGCGTACCGAGGATTACTCCCAATCCCCTACGACACAAAGCCAGAAACATTCCTTACTGAACAGTTCCAAATAAGAGAACCCCATAGTTGGCTACAGATCCAGCCGCCACTAAGCCGAATAAAAAGGGACATCTAGACAGGGGAAAATCTTACTTTCAAGTGGGTGCTATCCACGAAGCCTTGCTGCACCTCCCCTGTTTTAGCCATTCCCGGTTGATGAGGCTTGAGGCTACGATTTACCTCATCAGAACACATCACTTAGAATGCTCATCGTCCACCTGACGATGTTCTGAAAGCATTCAATCCATACAAGTTCGTTCCGGGTTCAAACGAAACCGAAGGCATTATCTCGTTACACTCATTTTGGAATCACCCTCAGAGTTAACGACAATAACCCTTACACTCTGAATCTTCATATTCACTTAAGATTCACGACCTATCGTTAATATCGATGTGGTTTTCGGATATCCAAATCTGGAAACCCGATCCTGGTCTCATCGAAATCCAAACCGTATCTTTTAAGGCCAAGTTGTTTTAAAGTTAAAATAATTCATTTCATTATCCATATACATACAGATAGATAATTCAAAATATCACAGATAGATAATCTACAATTTCATCATAATAGATAATCCACATCATCCATATACTTCAACCACAGCAACCATATCATACATCATTACTTATCTCATATCTGAGATTTCAAACTATTCAAGGAAATCAATATCATCCATCATATATAAACAAGGATTAATAATCACACCATTTATAATTAATTTAAAATGAATTAAATTAATTACCTTATCTCTAATTAATTTAAAGTAAATTAAATTAATTACTTCATCATTATAAATCTTGCTTACATAACCATTAATTAATTACAAATCAATTAATTAATCATTCTCAAATTCCCATTTTAATAAATCATCCTTGATTAATTATCATTTAATTACATTCAAGTAATTATCCTTTAATTAATTTCACAAATTAATTATCCTAACCAAATATAGTAACTAACCATTACTTACTCAATTAATTAATTAACTATAATTAATTACATTAATCCTTAATTAATTACATTAATTAATTACTCAAAATCACTTATTATAGATTAAAAATCTTAATGAATCAAACCTTAATTACATCATTTATTATATAAATTAATGATCCCTAATTACATTTCAATTAATTATTCTACTAAAATTAATTACATTAAGAAATTGATCTTTACATAATCCACATTTATTAATCACTCTTGATTAATCACATCCAGTAATTAACTACCCTTAATTACTTCATTTAATAAATTAATTATTCCTTAATTAATTATCTCAATTAATCTCTTGATTAATTTAACAAAGTAATTTAATCCAAATTACTTCCATTATTAAATCCTCTTCAATTAATTACATATATTAATTACCATTAATTACTTCATTAAGTAATTACACTTCATTAATTACATTTAAGTAATTATACTTATCAAATCATCCAATGATTAATTTAAGTTAATTAAACTAATAAATTAACTTAAATAAATCAAATTTATTTAATTAATTACCTTGAGTAATTAATTCCTTTAATTACACTTAAACAATTTCACAATTTATTTTCTTTAATTAATTAATCTAATTAATTATTAAAATTAATCACATTTATTTATTATTAAATAATCCTAGTTAATGACCTTCATTAACTATTAGCAATTCTTTAACTTCTTTCCTTAAGTAATTAAACTTAGATTAATCATTATTAATTACAAATTAATTAATCTTAATAACCAATTAATTAACCTTCTCAATTAATAATCATTCCTTAACCACCCTCATTAATTAACCTTTAATTATTAAATTCACCATTTAAATAAATTATCTTTAATTAATAAATTAACCCTTTATTAATTACCATTTAATTAATTATCCTTAATTGATTAAAATAAGTGATTATTCTTAATTACTTAATCAACTTTAACCATTAATTAATTAATTTTAATTAAGTAATTTATCTTTAAGTAATTACCCTTAATCACATCACTAAATAATTATGCTTCATTTATTACATTAAGTAATTATACTTATCACATTTACTTTCCCATTTTACTTTAAATTTAAGACTTAAAAATGAATACCAATTTAACTTTACAAAGTTTAAAACACATTTAAAAAATTATATTCACCTTTAAACTTACTTTTAAATTCCTTAAAATATACTTTCATTGATTTATTTCCAAAGTAAGTTTCAAAACTAACTTGAATTTTGTTAACATTTGATTTTGAACCTCAGTTTTTAACTTTGTTTTGAAATTTAAATCCAGTTTTAAATTGCAAAGAACCAGACATGTTACTATTAAAACCTGAGCAACTTATACCCGAGCTACTATCAAGTTCTTCGAGTTCCCACTGAAATGCTTCAAGTAAAACTCCCGGAAATCTCGAGACAACACACGACAAAATCCCAGATCACCAGAGAACTGCTCTGTGCACGTGCAAGGCGCTGCCGTCACCTCCGGTCGACTCCAAATCATCAAGACAAGTCGACGATCCTCCATGAGCCCCTCCCCGACCACCAGAAACTCGTCTCCACCTCGAAATCAAAATCGAGATAAGTTCCCAACCCTAAAAACGATTAGCACAACTTCAACCAAAACCTGGAAACGCCTCGATCTCAGCAACCCGACCACCGGAGAAGTTGAAATTCCGGCCAACGACTCGTTGACATTCCCTCAACCATTTCCCAGCACCGCTTTGCACTCGATCCAACATAAGCGAAGATCGAATCAAAATTCCTGACCTCACAAAAACTAGGTTTCCAGCACTTAATTGCTCACCGCCACCTCCACGTTCAGCTACCGACCATCCCACTATTTTTCCTCGACCCTCCGATCACTCCTCCATCACCACAGAGAAACCCGACCATCCCGATCACTTGGATCATCAGAAATCACCCAATATACCATTTTCAGTTCAACAAGAACTGCACCTTCAAACTAGTACTAAAAATCGTGAATTTAGTTTTAAAAATCATAATTTTGAATAAGTTTTCAGATTATAAACTTAGATAAGTGAATTAATATGTTTGAAATTTAACATAAATCAACTTGCACTGTTGTTTTATATTTTTCCAGAGAACATACAATTTGTTTTTAACTTAAACAAATTTTAATCTAAAATCTATGATTTAACGAACATATTTGTTCTAGACTTAAGTACTAATAAAGATTGGGTCAAGAGAAATTGATTTATGATTAGATCTAGAACCTGGAAACAATCAAAACAGTATACACATATATACCACATCATTCACACTATATAATCATATATATTCCCAACAGATTTTTCACTTATGCATACTTATCACAAAGATTAACATGCAACCAAATTTACTTAAGTTTTAAAAAGTTACTCACATGTTTTTAGAAAAGGAAGAACAAAGCCTTGATTTAGAAAACAGGCCTTTGAAATTGCTAGCTGAAACCTTTATCTTGATCTTCATATTTGTTGAGTTGAACTAAAGTGTTGTTTAAGTTGAAAATAAGCTTCAGTTGTAATGTATTTACTGGAATGCTAAGTTTCTTTTTGTAAACGAAATAAAATAGAGAAGATTGATATATAGATAAATGAGTTACAGGGTTGTTTATTCTTCATTTGTACAACCAGGTCAGAGATCTTATTTCCTTTGGAGGCTGGTAAGATTTTACTTGTGTACTTAGAGATATTAGCATTTAATGCTTGTTCCTATGTCTACATACTTCCCTTTTAATTTAAATTTCGTATGTACTTAAGATTGTATATATTTTCTTTCAAGTGTACATCCTGTACCAACATGAATACATATTTTCTTGCCTAGCATACTTATGCTTTACAGCCTTGCAAACATGTAGATCTATAGTTTATTCTTGCCTGGTTATGCTTGCAATATAAATAAGTGTCTATAATTAACAAGATGTTAGAATTTACCTACTTGTATTTTACTTTATATACATATTTTATTTTTAAGTTAAGACTTTATTCTTATGAATTTATTTTTTTAGAGAAAATAAAATAAATCTATTTATATATATACAAGTAACAACTTATACAAATATCTTTAAAATCCAAACATTTTAAATATTTACTCTTTTTAAATTCAAGACTTTCAAATTCAAAATAAATTCAAAAATCCAATTTTAAAATCAACAACATATTTACTTTGAAGATAACACTTCTATTATAAAATCTATTTATATATATATATATAACAATACATTAATAATGTTATTTGAAAATAATAATTTGTCAAATTTAAATAATTTATAAAAGAGATTATAAATTCTTATTATTATTATTAAATAAATTAATATATCATATTTATTAAACAATATTTTAACCAACCTTTTAAATAAATCTTAAACTTAAGCTAAGATATAATTTAACCAATTAAACATTTATCTTAAATATTTTAAAACTATATATTTTAAATTAAAACATAATTCCCAAATTACCAAAATATTAGAATTAGAAAACATGCCTTTATTTATTAAATTTAAAACAAAGCTTATCTATTCACAATATATAAATATATATACATTATAAATAGAAAACAATTTATTAGCTTTTAAAAGATAAATTATCAGTTAAATATTTATAAAAAGAAGATTATTAAATCAATTTAAATCTTATTAACAAAAATTATCAAATCAATTTAATTTTTAATGTAGATTATTAAATTGATATTGCCAGAAATTCCGGGATGTCACATTCCTCCCCCTTTAAAAGAATTTCGTCCCCGAAATTTAAAACCAAGGTAATTTAATAATCTCATTAATGATTAAATTTTAAAACACATGCATATATTAATCATATGCTAGCAACCATAGCAACCAACTCATCCAATCAAACAAATCTAACTATCCAGACAAAATTGTGGATAGAACTATCTAGAGTTTCCCAAGTAAAAATACCGGGATACTCGCCCTACAGAATCCAAACAAAACTGTACCACTAAGCTACAAAGCTCCTACTCATCTAGATCTACAATACTAGACAGGATATCAGACTACAGACAAGTCAGACTCAACAACCAAACCTCTAGAACTGCTGATTCCAAAACCAAAGATGGATTATACACGTACTTCCTCAGAGATACGTGAAACACATCGAATCCCAGTTATCCAAACTGACAATTCACTCTAGAAGACCAAACACTTATCCTCGCAAGCACAGAAAAGATCCCAGATACCTCGAAGCTGACTTCCCAATCTTACCAAATTTAAAGCTCCTTCGATCGGAGAAAACTTACTCAAAATCAAATTCCCGACTTCGAAATCCAAATTCCTCCGTCTCTTATCCACAAAACTCATCTGACGATCCTGGGCTGCCTTCATCCCTACCGATCAGCTCAACCTTCGCTGATGCCTCTAAACAACTCATCAAAATGATCCACTAACAATCAATCCAAGAACACAAACTCTACTCCTCAAACATCAGAAAACTGAACATACTTCTCCTATCAAAAAGATAAAACAGATGCACTCCCAAACTTCTTCCGCTGCACAACTCTAATCTGAGTAGATGAAAATGCTGACGATACACACGAGCACAAACTGGACAACACATCCCAAAAATATGGTTCAACAGATCCAAAAATAAAACTCAGAAGTTCCTCCAAAACCTGGGCTGCTTCACTAAAATCTTCCTCCAAAAACCATCCTACTACTAAGCTGAACCATCGGTACCACTTCTGGAATCCAGTCGATACCAAACTCAATCTCCAGATGCTAACAAAACTCTGACTTCCTGAAGTCATCTAGAACAAATCTCTGAAACTCAAGAGAACGCTCAAACTACCGCAAGTCACCTTTGCGATTAATCCAGCCTAATTCCAAAGAAAAACTGTTCTCTCTTTACCAAACAGAACAGCTTACGCTTAACTAGCCAATCCACCAAAGAAACGGAACCACTTTGCTGCTTCTGAACTCCACTGCTAAGCTATAAAGCTTCCTTGCCAACACACAGAACACGCCGAGCTACACTGCTGACACCAATGCCAAGGAATTCCTAATCTAAACTCCTCGAGAAACTTAGGCCTCAAAGCCAAACACAAACACCCAGCTGAACTCAGCCTCAACACCGATGCAGACACACTTCCTTAAACTTGTTCCAAAGAAACACCTTCGGAGACATCCTTAGTCACTGTGTCTCATCACACAGCTACTAATTCCTTAGGTATCAAGATACCATTTCTAGCTTCTGCTCAACAGTCGGAATCCAAATTATACTCATCCAAACTTGCACTTCAAAAATGGACTCCGAACCCTACCAAATTTCCTTCAGAAATTGGTGAAATCCTTACACCATAACAAAGCTCACTCGAGACGGTATTAGGTCTACAGTCTCGACAAATACACTTCCAATCTCAACAAATTCAACCATTGGTAATCGACATACACACACCACTACCTCATCTACCTTTATAACTTATATTGGAAAACCCAAACAGGTAACCCAACAGATAGGTAGAAATAAATATATATGTATATATATTCAAAATTACAAATACGCTCCCTCAAGATAGACACCACTCCAGAGCTTAAGTATTCGCTCAACCTATGCTCTGATACCAACTGTGACGACCCAACTTTATACCACCAGAAAGTCGCATCATCATAAAGAAAGAAAGGGATAGAAAAGAGAAAAGATAAAGAAGAAAGAAGAAAAAACATCAGAATCTCAACAGCGGAATGAATAAATTATATTAATCACATAATTATTACATAATATACAACATCAATCAGAGTTACACAGATTATTCATCACATACTAGACAGTTATAAACACCTGTCTAGTTAATACAACTCGATACAACTCAAATACAACACAGAGATACCAACACAGTGGAAAAACTATATATCTATAACGCTGAAGCCTCCTGCTCCATTTCTCCTCCACAATTCGTCAAAGCTAACCTGAATCCCTTGGCTACTCGTAAAAATTTGAGTACCCGAGAGTTTAAGAAAAACAGAAATAAACTCCGGGTCAGACATGGGTTTGGTATGAGTAACAGGTTAAAGTTGCTTAACTTTGAAAAGCCTTTGAAAACAAAAGGTATCACGTAAGACTTCCCACACATAAACATGGAAAAGTTTTTACCTTACGCTAACCAAACATTTGATAGGAAATTCAGTGATATTATAATAGGTCTAGGGTTATCAAGTAAATAAGAAATAGCTGAAATTGTTACATGATTAAATTCCAGCATACTAGCCAACAAGTGGGTAATACAATCAAATCCAATGGCACTTATTGGAGATTGGATTCCATACAATGGCAGGGCTACTAGGGTACCGCCCGTCACAGTATCTGGCCTAGATCAGCGTACCGTGGATTACTCCCAATCCCCTACGACACAAAGCCGGAACCATTCCTTACTGAACAGTTCCAAATAAGATAACCCCGCAGTTGGCTGCAGATCCAACTGCCACTAAGCCGAATAAAAAGGGACATCTAGACAGGGGAAAATCTTACTCTTAAGTGGGTGCTACCCACGAAGCCTTGCTGCACCTTCCCTGTTTTATCCATTCCCGGTTGATGAGGCTTGAGGCTACGATTTACCTCATCAGAACACATCACTTAGAATGCTCATCGTCCATTTGACGATGTTCTGAAAGCATTCAATCCATACAAGTTCGTTCCGGGTTCGAACGAAACCGAAGGCATTATCTCGTTACACTCATTTTGGAATCACCCTCAGAGTTAACGACAATAACCCTTGCACTCTAAATCTTCATCTTCACTTGAGATTCACGACCTATCGTTAATTTGGATCGATGTGGTTTTCGGATATCCAAATCTGGAAACCCGATCCCAGTCTCATCGAAATCCAAACCGTATCTTTTAAGGCCAAGTTGTTTTAAAGTTAAAACAATTCATTTCATTATCCATATACATACAGATAGATAATTCACAATATCACAGATAGATAATCTACAATATCGTCATAATAGATAATCCACATCATCCATATACTTCAACCACAACAACCATATCATACAGCATTACTTATCTCATATCTGAGATTTCAAACTATTCAAGGAAATCAATATCATCCATTATATATAAACAAGGATTAATAATCACACCATTTATAATTAATTTAAAATGAATTAAATTAATTACCTTATCTCTAATTAATTTAAAGTAAATTAAATTAATTACTTCATCATTATAAATCTTGCTTACATAACCATTAATTAATTACAAATCAATTAATTAATCATTCTCAAATTCCCATTTAAATAAATCATCCTTGATTAATTATCCTTTAATTACATTCAAGTAATTATCCTTTAATTAATTTCACAAATTAATTATCCTAACCAAATACAGTAATTAACCTTTAATTACTCAATTAATTAATTAACTATAATTAATTACATTAATCCTTAATTAATTACTCAAAATCACTTATTATAGATTAATAAATCTTAATGAATCAAACCTTAATTACATCATTTATTATATAAATTAATGATCCCTAATTACATTTCAATTAATTATTCTACTAAAATTAATTACATTAAGAAATTGATCTTTACATAATCCACATTTATTAATTACTCTTGATTAATCACACCCAATAATTAACTACCCTTAATTACTTCATTTAATAAATTAATTATTCCTTAATTAATTATCTCAATTAATCTCTTGATTAATTTAACAAAGTAATTTAATCCAAATTACTTCCATTATTAAATCCTCTTCAATTAATTACATATAGTAATTACCATTAATTACTTCATTAAGTAATTACACTTCATTAATTACATTTAAGTAATTATACTTATCAAATCATCCAATGATTAATTTAAGTTAATTAAACTAAATAAATTAACTTAAATAAATCAAATTTATTTAATTAATTACCTTGAGTAATTAATTCCTTTAATTACACTTAAACAATTTCACAATTTATTTTCTTTAATTAATTAATCTAATTAATTATTAAAATTAATAACATTTATTTATTATTAAATAATCCTAGTTAATGACCTTCATTTACTATTAGCAATTCTTTAAATTCTTTCCTTAAGTAATTAAACTTAGATTAATCATTATTAATTACAAATTAATTAATCTTAATAACCAATTAATTAACCTTCTCAATTAATAATCATTCCTTAACCACCCTCATTAATTAACCTTTAATTATTAAATTCACCATTTAAATAAATTATCTTTAATTAATAAATTAACCCTTTATTAATTACCATTTAATTAATTATCCTTAATTGATTAAAATAAGTGATTATTCTTAATTACTTAATCAACTTTAACCATTAATTAATTAATTTTAATTAAGTAATTACCCTTAATCACATCACTAAATAATTATGCTTCATTTATTACATTAAGTAATTATACTTATCACATTTACTTTCCCATTTCACTTTAAATTTAAGACCTAAAAATGAATACCAATTTAACTTTACAAAGTTTAAAACACATTTAAAAACAATATTCACCTTTGTAACAACCCTGAGATTGCAATTACCGAATAATAAATTAAAATTATGATTTTAAGTTGAAAAGAGAGATAAAAAAAAATTTTGGGAATTTAAATTTGCAATTGGTTTGCAAATTAAAGTATTTTGGGTTTAAAATGGGAAAATTAATATTTTTTGAATTTAATATTTAAAAAGTGTAACGACCCGTAAATTTCAACTGTTTTAATAACGTAATTAGTTGAAATTTTGTGAAATTTTAAACGATAAAATTTTGAAATATAAATTTGAAATTTGGAATGCGTTTAGTTAAGCATAGCAACTGGTAAATTTTCGTCCGAAAATATGAAAGTTTATTTCGCGCGTAAATTTACTTCAATTTAATCAGTTAAAAAGCGATGAAAATAAAATGTTTTCGAAACCTAAATATTTTTACATAAAAAAATTCTAAAACATCTTCTGAGCAAGATTTCAGTTTGTCGTTTTTCCAAATTCGGACATCTTTGGCTCCATCGATCTTATTTTTCAGCGTTATTCTTGCATTTTCCGCTATTAGAAAATTCGAATTTTTATAATTCGATCGTGCCACTGATAATTTTATACCATTTTGATCGTCTCGTCGAGCTGATCTCTGCAATATATTCATTCATGTGTTCCGGAGTCCGGTACGCAGCAGAATCTGTGGAAAACGATTTCGTATCGGTACCCGTTATAAAACCATTTGGTTTCCATTTCTTTTCATTTGCCTACCTGTCCAAATCAGCAGCCATGGCATTTAATACCCTCTCTATTCAATATAAAATTTACGACTTGTCCTTTCACCTGCATTGATCGGCTTTTCAGTTGACTCGTGCACGTTGTTTCTCTCGAGAAAAAAAAAGTATATCATTATATAAGTTTATATTTATATTGCTTACAGCTGTCCATTCATATGAAAGGCAAATTTTAAACGTCTGTACAGATTTGTTTTGCAAACCATCCTCACCTCATTTTTCTTTCATCTTCTTCTCACCTTCATCACAGCCTCACACACATTTTGTTTCCCCTTGCCCTGCCCTGCTCATACACGCAAGCATGCACGGCAACCAGTATCACTCTCGAACCCTCCGCCACCTCCCTCTCTGCCGCCGCTTCCAATCTCTTGGCCTTGTTCAACCCGTCTCCTTACCCTTTAAACCCACCTGTTGCACGCAACGCACGACCCAGTGCCCGCCTCCGACCTCACCACCTCCATTCACGTCAGCAGCCACTTCAGCCAAGACCCGAGATCACCTTCACTCGACAAATTTTTCTTCCGCCTTCACCCTTGTCGAACCCGACTCTTTCATCGGCCTCTGCCCCTCCGCGTATCGCAGCCTAGCGACTAACACCCTTGTCCACCTTCTGGCCTTTGTACTTTCATTATATCTAGGTAAGTCTGTTTTATATTAGTATATACTTGTGTATAGTTCTGTTAGTGCAATATATATAGACAGTAGATTTTATATTTTATAAGTCTTATGTATGCAGCTATTTTGGGTTCTCTTATATATTTTTATAAAGTTAGTTAGGGGCTACCTATAAGTTGTATATGTATTTGTAGTATAACCGCTTATATATGAAGTTGACTGTTGTTTATAAAGCTTGTAAGTTTGCTTGAGTTATAAGGTATAAGTTTATTTATTTATATAAATTGCTGGTATACATACATTTTTCAGTTTGCTTTATATGTTTAGTAGACGTATTTTGTTTAAATCTATTTACAGTTTATATAAGAGTTTATACATAAGAGTTATATTCTAGTTAGATATATTTATTTACAACTAGTTCAGACCCTGTTGTTTGAAATATTATGTCAGTATATATTATTTACAATTTTATAGTATTAAAAGTTGTATATATATATTAAGGTGAATATATCTGTTTAAAAGTATGTTTCGTGTGCATTATCTATATATAAGTTATATAAGCTAAAATCTATGGGTTAGATATATAAAGTCTTCGTATAAATACTATTTGCTCATCAAGTTTGCATGCATATATTTTAATAGAAGCAGTTAGTCACATTTTTTTTTGAATAGCAGTTAGACTTCATGTTCACGATATCATATCTCACTCATGTTTTATCGGAATGGGTTGATTCTATTTTTAAAAAGGAGTCGAAGTTACCTAGTTTATGCCTGTCAAATTTCAGTAAAATCCGACATGGTTTGATTAGTGGTCGAGGATCTGGTAGTTAGACCCAGGTAGCTGTTCTTTTGTACTTGGAATTATTTTACACTGCTACAAACACGACCTGAGTTCATGTTTGACGCATCGTATCTCTTCTGTCTTACGTCGGAATGGGTTGATTTTATTTTTAAAAAGGAGTCAAAGTTACCTAGTTTATGCCTGTCAAATTTCAATAAAATCTGACATCGTTTGATTAGTGGTCGAGGATCTGAAAGTTAGACCCAGGCAGCTGTTCTTTTGTACTTGAAATTATTTTGCACTGCTGCAAACATGGCCTGAGTCTATGTTCGTGACATCGTAACTTTTCTCGTCTCTTGTCCAAAACAAGTGAATCTTTTGCAGTTTAAAATAAAAGTTTTGATCTTTATTCATACCAAATTTCAGACCATTTCGATCTCGGTAGCACATAGAATTATATTGTTAAACTTTGACGCAGGACATGTTTTATTTGTTGCTATGTTGAATGTTTTGATTTGATTTCATCGATTTCTGTTATCAGCTTTGATCGTTGAATTCGTGCCGATTTGTTTTGCTTGGATTCGTAACTCAATCTCTATGTCCGTATCAGTGTGCGTATCCGGGTCATCTTCTCGTGCATCTCTAGCCTCGAAAGGTGAGCAATCACTCACGATTAACGTTCTTTTATTTATTAAATTTGATTTCAATTGAAACGACAATTGAAATATGCTGCTGTTAGTTATTTATATTGCTATATCTATGCCATCATTTGTATCTGTTCACCGGTGACACCTGACATCATTATCTGTTATTTATATTGATATATATATATATGTCATCATCTGTATCTGTTCATCTGTGACATCTGACACCCTTATCTGTTATTTATACTGATAATATATGCCTGTTACCGTTGTTATATTTTTATCATATCTGTTATCACTCTGCAAGTTCCCTGTTAGTATAGAATCACTATGGGTTGAAATGATACATACCCAAACGGACTTTAGAATAGGAGAAAATCGTTATGGGTTGAAATGATAAACCCAAGCAATTTTCAAATTAAAATTGAATTTGGGATTTCGGGTTGAAAAGATATATACCCAAATATATTTTAAATTGCGGATTGAAATGATAAATATCCGTATCACTTGACCATATGATAGAAAATTATATACAGACACTGTTGGTCTATATATAAATGTTTTGAAAAACATTTCTACGGTTTTGAAAGAAATATATGGTTTTAATATATAATGATTTTAAAGATTTATTAAAGTTGATTTAATAAAGTTGATTTGAATCAATATGAAATATGTTCAGTATTTATGTAAAATTTATATTTTTAAATATAGAATTTATAATGTTTCAGGTTGAATGATAAATTTGAATTGATTTGGAATTCTTAATTATTTAAGAATTATACTTAAATAAGTTGATTTGAAATCTATTAAATTTGAAATTTTAAGATATGTTTTATAACTTAAATTTGATTAAAAGTGACTTAAATGAATATTTCAAACTTATATAAATTTAAATGGGATATTTTGTTTATTTAAATTTTTAAATTGAAGTCGTATTTAGATGTATTGAAATGATTAAATAAATATCTCAGAAACAAAATGTAATGAAATTAAATTGGGACATAAAGTAAATTATCGAATTTAGTTTTGAAATGTCGAATATTTAAACTTTGAAATATATTGAAATTGAAATGGTTCATTTATGATTCAAATAATCATTTGAAATCGATAATTTGAAAGGGTTTATTGAGAAACTAAATTGAATTGAAATTGATGATTTGAGATTTAATTAAATTTTAATTTTGGAATTCGAGTTTATGTAAATTGATTTGTGAATATCTAAACTGTTTAAGAGGAAAGTGCTAGGATTTCAAAGTGTTATGAATTTCAAGTTTTGATTTCCAAAGTGTTATGATTTTAAAAGACTTATGATTTCGAAAGCAATATAACTTTGGAAAGTGATATGATTTTGAAATGGATTTTTTTGAAGGAAAAGTGATATCGTATTTATATGGTTTTGAAATGGCAATGATATGTCGGTTTTGAAATATAACTATTTTGAAAATTATTAAATGGCCATCGGTGTAATAATACGTAGTTATTAAAGAGACCGGGATCGGATATGGACATACTCTCTGTCGATACCGAAACCAATTTAATAACTAATATACGCGGAGTGTTGATCCAGAATGAAGTGGATGGTTTTGATGAACGCATTGACTGAAGAAAGAGAACGATTTTGGATGACCCCTGACATGACTAAAACAGGAGCCGCGCCGGGCCATTGAGGTTCGCCACCTCTAGCGGACACACTTCTTCGTTACCATTTCTATTACTTTTGTGATTCGATTTGGGTGCACCCCTCGATTATGGGAGTGTTGTTTCGCGGTGTTGGGGTAGTAGCTACTATGCCCAACATCAGTCCGGATCACGCAACTACTAGTATCCTAGTTGGTATTGCCTCATGTACCTTGTCATACTGATTATCCTATTCGCGACCACTACGATTTTGGTTTGTACCTTTAGTATATGGATTGCCCTCTGGTGACTTCCGGTTTTGGGGAAACTACGGTCTTGTATATGCTCTTGGGAATAAAAATGTGTTAAGGGTGGAATGGGCCATGACTTAACGCTATTTTGATATCGTACTTTACTGATTAGACATTATCTACTTAGCGTATTCTACTGTTTATATAGATAGTTTAATGGATCCTTAGAGGATGGTTATCCCAAACATCCTTTGAGTCACTTGTATTTCAGTCGTTATTTCACTTGAGTTGGATTTATCGATATAAGAATGTTAATCCTGACTCGAGTGTTTTGTGTTTCTTTACGCTCGGGTCAGACTGAGTGTACCAGTATTCGAGACTCACCTTTGGAGTTGGAGCTTCGCTTGGAGATCCAGCTATCTATCCAGCTTTCAGATATTCAGTTGATTCCAGTGATGTATTCTGATATTGTATTTGACTATTGTATTCGAGACTTCGGTTGTATCTTGTTTAACTCTGTTATTTATATAGTAGCTTCATGAACTACTATTCTTTTGTTTTCGCTACATTATTGTTATATTACTCTGTGTTTGTGTCTGTGATCTGTGATTATTTTATTTACTGTATATGTTGAGTTTTGCAAATTTAAATTAACAATCTATGGTTTTGAACCATTCAAGTCCGATATGTGTGGATTTATTGTCGATTTGAATGGTCCAAAATAGTGGGTCGTTACAAAAAAGGAATTTTTATTGTGATAATGAGTTTAATTGGCTAATGAGACAATTATATGGTTTTAATTAAAATTAGGATACCACTTAGGATTTTGTTCACATGATAACCTTAGGAAAATAAACTAAGTCCTAATGGGTTTTAAAACCTCTTACCATGACCCATTAGCCTACCCACTTCTATATAATATCTTAAACCCATTTCATAACCCTAACCCTCCTCCTCTTCATAATTCCTAAACCTAAATCTAAGCATAACTAATGGCCTCCCTTTAGAAGATCCATCTCCTTCTCTACATGGCTAAACTTGTTTAATCCTAGCCAGGTAATGCAATCCTAGGCCTAATCACCTTCTAATCTTTAGTTTAATTTGTGAAATCTCTTTGTAATCCTTGGTTTTGTTCTCTTTTTAATTTTGAAGCACTCTAATCTCCATCCTCTTTGCTTTGGAAAGTTGCACTTGAAGTGTTTGCTTATTTGCTTGATATTGTGCACACAAACCACTTGATCATTTGCTTCTTTGAGGTAATTACTATTGATTAGTGATTATTGCTAGTTAATTTTGGTGAAAATTTTGATGCCAAAAACTGAAAAAAACACCCCTAAAGCACCAAAAATCAATATTTATGCTGGCTATTTTGTTCAACCTGAAAACAGGCTGAAACTGAGATCTGGATGCCCCAGGACAGGCCTGGGTTGCACCCAGGCTGATGCAGGCTAGCCCAGCTGGGCTAGCCCAGCTGGGCTAGCCAAGAACAGGCCAGCCCTTAATGGGCTGGCACACACTTACCCCAACACAGCCCGCCCAGGATGGGTCAGGACCCCAGCCCAGGCGGGCTGGGTAAGGACCCAGCCCGCCCGGGCTGGGACAGGTCCCCAGCCCGCCCGGGCTAGGTAAGGACCCAGCCCGCCCGGGGTGGGTATGGACCCAGCCCGCCCGGGCTGGGTCAGGTCCCCAGCCCAGGCGGGCTGGGGCCTTGGAGGACCCAGCCCGCCCGGGCTGGGTCAGGTCCTCAGCCCAGGCGGGCTGGGGCCTGGTGATACCCAGCCCGCCCGGGCTGGGTTTGGTCACCAGCCCAGGCGGGCTGGGGCCTTGAGGTACCCAGCCCACCCGGGCTGGGCCTGTTCCCCAGCCCAGGCGGGCTGGGGCTGGACCAGGGCTGCACCATGTGGTGCAGCCCGAAAGTAAAAAAAAAAAAAATAATTTTTTTTAAAAACCCTGTTCCAGATTTTTTTATCTCCACTTCGCGATGCCGCCACAATCGCATCCGAAGTCGGAATTCGACGTTTTTGGTCTCGTTGGAAAGGTGGAGTTTCGAACTCCATCTCTGTAAAATTTGGGCATCATCGGCATTCGTTTGGTACTTCGAATTTCGTGTCGAAGTTGAACTCTTGTCGCTGTTGGTAAACAGCGTGAATCTTGTTCTGGGTCCAACTTTGAGACGTCGCTGCCACTTCGTCTCAACTCGGAATCCAGAAATTCTTTTTGTATCTTAAAGTAGGGATGTTGGACTACATGCCCGCAAATTTTCATGACATTTGGATACAGTTTGCTGGTCCAAATAAATTGCCGAACTTGGGTTCGCAGCTGTTTTTGAATGTTTACAAACACTTAAGAATATTTTTCAGTGATTTTCTGGTTTTATTGATTTCTTTGAGATTTGTCTCTAGATTTCGTACACGGGTTTTATGAATCGGTTTCAAAAGATTTTGCACTCCTAAATGGATTTCGAAATTATTATATAATATTATTTTTAATTATTAAATTAATTACTCCATAATAGGAGAGTTTTCAAAAGCCGTTTTAAAGTGATTTCAAAAATCAATTATAAATCCGTTTCGCACTATTATTTTCTATAATAAAAACCTCACACTCACGTTTTAGCACGTCGAGCGAAGTGGAAAGGTGCTTAAACGGTTAGGAAATCTCCGGCTTATGGAACCGTGTGTATTTTCTTTCCGGTTAATCCTCGACCTATTCGATTGATCGTTTTGACCTTTGGGTCTAGTTTACCGATGATACGAGGTGGACTTTTTATTGTTTGGAGTGTGAGCTTGCTATTGGTTAGTAAACCGTTTAGTGCGAACGTGGGGTATGGGACTCATTGTTAACACTTTACGGGTTCCTCTCCAAGAAGTTAGTGACACATTAGCCTCTGGGCGGCCAGTACTGGACCTCTGGGTCACCACGCCTCTGGGCAACCGTCTCTGGACACCTGCTCTATGGAGCAGTAATTTCGGCATGTGCCTCTGGGCCTTTATCCTTCTGGGAAGGATCTTGCTGTCTCGCGCGTTCCGCATCTGTGCGAGTGCTCGATCACAACTCTACAGTACTTGGCAACAACGACTTTGGTCGGTGCACGTGCAATATTGTTATTATTTGATGATTTTTACATCCATTCGAGTACCGCCATTCGGTGTTGGTTCTATGGATCCATACGATGTAAGGGCGATTACCTTGTGGATTCACAGTGTCTCTGGACACTGCTTTTCAGTGTTTGATTTCATTGACTTTTCAGTATATCCCCATTGCTCTTTGGAGCATCGATCTTTGCTTGGGCATTGATTACAGACTCTGGTCACTCTTGGGATATTTGCCTATGGGCATCTTTTTATAGCTTTGGCTACGCCGATGATATGAGGCGATTTTATTTATTCTACACTTTGGTGTTGATTTCTCTTTGGAGATTTTTATTGTTTATTGATGATTAGGGATCGTCATTACATTCATGTGGTTCATAATATACTTCTCTTTGGATAAGTATTGTTTTATTTATGTACCGCATTATTATATATCTCAGTTATTACTGATTGTTTAGCTAGCCTGACCCGAGTGTTTTCGCTCGGGTCAGACCGAGTTGTTTCAGGTTAGGTCTCTGGACTTAGCTTCTGTGCTTCCGCTTGGACATTATCTGCTATGCTGATAGATAGCGCTTTTATTTGTCCACTATTCCGCTACTCTGTTATTATTCAGACTTTGATATGTACATATTTTTGACTCACATGTGTGAGCAGTGGCTTTGTACCCACTTATAGTATTTGGATCTGTATTGATGATGTATTGTTCTGGGATTTTATATATGTTATGTGATTATGTTCTGTGATGTTTTATCATTTTATTACTATGCTTATCCTGATAGATCTTTAGCCATTTGTAATTTCGTTATAAGTATTTACCGAATATGTCGAACCACCTGATTGAGAAAAATTTAAATAGATTCCACCTTTCGACGTATTCGGTAGATAGTTATAGCTTGATTATAAATTGTCGCTTCCACTATACTCTATTCTCCGCTTTAACAGACAGTATTACTCCCGTAATACTCTTTGTTACAGTGGGTCTCGGAGTGGGGCGTTACAACCTTTAAACTTACTTTTAAATTCCTTAAAATATACTTTCAATTAGTTAACCAATTTAAATTTAAACTTGATTTATTTCCAAAGTAAGTTTCAAAACTAACTTGAATTCATTTAACATTTGATTTTAAACCTCAGTTTTTAACTTTGTTTTGAAATTTAAATCCAGTTTTAAATTGCAAAAAACAGGACATGTTACTGTTAAAACTTGAGCAACTTATACCCGAGCTACTATCAAGTTCTTCGAGTTCCCACTGAAATGCTTCAAGTAAAACTCCCGGAAATCTCGAGACAACACACGACAAAATCCCAAATCACCAGAGAACTGCTCTATGCACGTGCACGGTGCTACCGTCACCTCCGGTCGACTCCAGATCATCAAGACAAGTCGACGATCCTCCACGAGCCCCTCCCCGACCATCAGAAACTCGTCTCCACCTCGAAATCAAAATCGAGATAAGTTCCCAACCCTAAAAACGATTAGCACAACTTCAACCAAAACATGGAAATGCCTCGATCTCAGCAACCCGACCACCGGAGAAGTTGAAATTCCGGCCAACGACTCGTTGACATTCCCTCAACCATTTCCCAGCACCGCTTTGCACTCGATCCAACACAAGCGAAGATCGAATCAAAATTCTTGACCTCACAAAAACTAGGTTTCCAGCACTTAATTGCTCACCGCCACCTCCACGTTCAGCTACCGATCATCCCACTATTTTTCCTCGACCCTCCGATCACTCCTCCATCACCACAGAGAAACCCGACCATCCCGATCACTTGGATCATCAGAAATCACCCAATATACCATTTTCAGTTCAACAAGAACTGCACCTTCAAACTAGTACTAAAAATCGTGAATTTAGTTTTAAAAATCATAATTTTGAATAAGTTTTCAGATTATAAACTTAGATCAGTGAATTAATATGTTTGAAATTTAACATAAATCAACTTGCACTGTTGTTTTATATTTTTCCAGAGAACATACAATTTGTTTTTAACTTAAACAAATTTTAATCTAAAATCTATGATTTAACGAACATATTTGTTCTAGACTTAAGTACTAATAAAGATGGGGTCAAGAGAAATTGATTTATGATTAGATCTAGAACCTGGAAACAACCAAAACAGTGTACACATATATACCACAGCATGCACACTATATAATCATATATATTCCCAGTAGATTTTTCACTTATGCATACTTATCACAGAGATTAACATGCAACCAAATTTACTTAAGTTTTAAAAAGTTACTCACATGTTTTTAGAAAAGGAAGAACAGAGCCTTGATTTAGAAAACAGGCCTTTGAAACTGCTAGCTGAAACCTTTATCTTGATCTTCATATTTGTTGAGTTGAACTAAAGTGTTGTTTAAGTTGAAAATAAGCTTCAGTTGTAATGTATTTACTGGAATGCTAAGTTTCTTTTTGTAAACGAAATAAAATAGAGAAGATTGGTATATAGATAAATGAGTTACAGGGTTGTTTATTCTTCATTTGTACAACCAGGTCAGAGATCCTATTTCCTTTGGAGGCTGGTAAGATTTTACTTGTGTACTTAGAGATATTAGCATTTAATGCTTGTTCCTATGTCTACATACTTCCCTTTTAATTTAAATTTCGTATGTACTTAAGATTGTATATATTTTCTTTCAAGTGTACATCCTGTACCAACATGAATACATATTTTCTTGCCTAGCATACTTATGCTTTACAGCCTTGCAAACATGTAGATCTATAGTTTATTCTTGCCTGGTTATGCTTGCAATATAAATAAGTGTCTATAATTAACAAGATGTTAGAATTTACCTACTTGTATTTTACTTTATATACATATTTTATTTTTAAGTTAAGACTTTATTCTTATGAATTCATTTTTTAGAGAAAATAAAATAAATCTATTTATATATATACAAGTAAAAACTTATACAAATATCTTTAAAATCCAAACATTTTAAATATTTACTCTTTTTAAATTCAAGACTTTCAAATTCAAAATAAATTAAAAAATCCAATTTTAAAATCAACAACATATTTACTTTGAAGATAACACTTCTATTATAAAATATATTTATATTTATATATATAACAATACATTAATAATGTTATTTGAAAATAACAATTTGTCAAATTTAAATAATTTATAAAAGAGATTATAAATTATTATTATTATTATTAAATAAATTAATATATCATATTTATTAAACAATATTTTGAAACCAACCTTTTAAATAAATCTTAAACTTAAGCTAAGATATAATTTAACCAATTAAACATTTATCTTAAATATTTTAAAACTATATATTTTAAATTAAAACATAATTCCCAAATTACCAAAATATTAGAATTAAAAAGCATGCCTTTATTTATTAAATTTAAAACAAAGCTTATCTATTCATAATATATAAATTTATATACATTATAAATAGAAAACAATTTATTAGCTTTTAAAAGATAAATTATCAGTTAAATTTTTATTAAAAGAAGATTATTAAATCAATTTAAATCTTATTAATAAAAATTATCAAATCAATTTAATTTTTAATGCAGATTATTAAATTGATATTGCCAGAAATTCCGGGATGTCACACTTTGTGCCTTGTTGTTCCACTGTTGCATTTCAATTGCTTCTGCTGGTTCATATATATGTACGTGTCATTGCCCTTGTGCACTGATGCTTACTGTCATGTTGAATTTGAGAACTTTTGTGTTGTTTTGAGTTTGCTGTTGCATTATATCTGGACTTCCTCTGATTCATTTCATGTTTGTACCACTGCCTTGTGCACTTGGTCATTCGAGTAGAGTACTGTACATTTGAGTTTTGTTCATGGGTCGATTTTGACCTGTTCTGTTGTCACTGTGTAGTTGCTGTGCATTGTGCATATCACTGCACTGTTTCATTTCACTGTTGCATGATTATATGCATTTCTTTGAACTGTTAACCTTTGGGTTGTAATTTCTGATTCATTGGTGACTTTGTTGATATTTGGATTAGCTTGTGGCCTGAGCATTCTTGCCATGCCGTATTGCCATTCCTTTGGAGCAGTTTCATTATATTTGTAGTTGTGTTGAGTCGTGATAGCCGTGACTTGACCTCTGCAGTTTCGAGTTGCTGTTAATATTTGGAGTTATGATGACATCATATACTGTAGTGGCAAGGCAGTGCTTGCGAGCGTGTACTGCAGCCACACAGTATTGACTTTTTAAGTGTTATTTCAATTGTTTGAATTGTTTTGTGTGTTCAATTCAATATTTTGAAATTGTATTCTGATTTGGTTTGATTTGATCATTTTTGTTGTTGTCTAATTATCTATTTGATAATTAGATTATGAGTTTCTAATTATTTATTTAATAATTAGATTTTGTTGTTAATTGCTGTTTAGGCAATTCTGTGGTTTCCATATTATCTTCATTGATAATCCTTACTTTTATCTTTGTTAATGACTTGAATTTGTTGATTTTTTGTTTAACACTATTTAGTGTTATATCTACCGTTATCCGATTTCCTTGTTAAAGGATTGGATAGACGAGATTTCTGTGACTGTCGTCTATTTGGTTATTTAATTATTATTGCTTCTGTGCATTAATAACTAAGTTTGAATTAGACTGACTCATGTATTATTTTCTTTTGAATTTAATACTCGGGTCAGACCGAGTTATTACAGGTTGTAGATATCTTGCTTTGGGTTGCTGCTTGAGCTATGAAGTCTCTTCATATCTTTTGGAGTAGTCGTCGTCATTTTGTAGTAGTCAGTGTATCAGATCAAGGTTGATATGTATTCATGTATATTTTTCGATAATGTACTTGTATATATAACTTCCAGAGTCAACAGTTGTAGTTGTATCATATGTATTGTATCAAATGTATTGTAACTGCCTTAAGTTATATATATATATATGAGATTTGATATTAGCTGTGTTCCGCATTTAGCTTATCTGTGTCATTATTTTATATATACTGTCCTAAACTATTATGAACCATCGTAGTTCGCTTTATACTGGAATTGGGTATGTCGATGGGAGTAAATAAATAAGAGATGAAAAATAAAAATATATACCACTCCTATCGAGGTAACCAATACTAGTGTAAGGCCCAACTACGGATGGCCGCTCCTATCCAGCCTTATTCTTCGTAATAACAGACAGTATTTCTTTTAATACTCTTTGTTATTGTAAGCATAGAGGTGGGGCGTCACATCATGTCTACAGATCCAAGTTCATGAAGAAGCCAAAAAGAAGAGGAAGATTATATGCTAAAAGCAGAAGGCATAATGTAAGATGCATCAAAAAAAAGGTTAATGGAGTTTGTGTTGTATACGTATACTTTCATCAGCCAGGTATAGTAACTTTCATTATGGATGAAATACCACTGTCTCCAGAAGGCACTCCCCAGACAGGATAAAATCCACTTTAAGAAGACGTACACCTAAAAGCAAGGTTATATCAAAGTGATGTGACAAAAGGCAAAAGAATAAAGAAAGCTGGCAGGATAAGAATGCATGTTGAAGATGAGTACAATTTAAGCAAGTTTATTTAATTAAAGTGATGTGACTAAAGGCATAAAGAAGAAGTGATAAGGATGCCGAAAGATGATAAGGATGTTGAAGATGAGTACAATTTAAGCAAGTTTATTTAATTAAAGTGATGTGACTAAAGGCATAAAGAAGAAGTGATAAGGATGCCGAAAGATGATAAGGATGCTGGAAGATGTCGGTTTATATTAACTTGCTATCGGTTGTACTAATATATAAATATGTGTGTGTTGCCTTAGGGAGGCATAAGTTTTTTAAGAAGTTGTAATAAAATAAAAGCTTGTATAATATCTATAATGGCGGATAGCCACTCTATGTAATATAGCCTCTTATAATAAAATTTCCCGTTGTTAAGTAAATTATCCTCTGTTATTCTTACTTTGTTAGTACGCAAGATCACCGTACTACATAGCACTCTACTTTTACTTGGAGCAAACGAAGGTCCATAGGCGTTTGTGCTCTAATACCAAACGCCTTTGGACCTTCGTTTGCTCCAAGTAAAAGTAGAGTGCTATGTAGTACGGTGATCTTGCGTACTAATAAAGTAAGAATAACAGAGGATAATTTACTTAACAACAGGAAATTTTATTATAAGAGGCTATATTACAGAGAGTGGCTATCCGCCATTATAAATATTATACAAGCTTTTATTTTATTACAACTTCTTAAAAAACTTATGCCTCCCTAAGGCAACACACACATATTTATATATTAGTACAACCGGTTAGCAAGTTAATATAAACCGATATCTTCCTGCATCCTTATCATCTTTCAGCATCCTTATCACTTCTTCTTTATGCCTTTAGTCACATCACTTTAATTAAATAAACTTGCTTAAATTGTACTCATCTTCAACATCCTTATCATCTTTCGGCATCCTTATCACTTCTTCTTTATGCCTTTAGTCACATCACTTTAATTAAATAAACTTGCTTAAATTGTACTCATCTTCAACATGCATTCTTATCCTGCCAGCTTTCTTTATTCTTTTGCCTTTTGTCACATCACTTTGAAATAAGCTTGCTTTTAGGTGTACGTCTTCTTAAAGTGGATTTTATCCTGTCTGGGGAGTGCCTTCTGGAGACAGTGGTATTTCATCCATAATGAAAGTTACTATACCTGGTTGATGAAAGTATATGTATACAACACAAACTCCATTAACCTTCTTTTTAATGCATCTTACATTATGCCTTCTGCTTTTAGCATATAATCTTCCTCTTCTTCTTGGCTTCTTCATGAACTTGGATCTGTAGACATGCTCATAGGCTCATCGTCGCTTTTTGAATCCAATATAGCTTTAAGCTGTATTTTCAAATTTCTTTTCGAAGAAATTGCCATTAATTCTTTTAATAAATCGGATAATTCCTTTTTAGGTGAATTTGGTATTTTTAGTGGTTCATGGCTAATTAAACCCTTTTCTGAATTAACTTAATTTTTAAAAAATTCAAATTTATCCCACCATTTTATTAAAATTCTTCTTCCTAAATGAGGAAGATTTTCAAATTTTATTTCAAGCTTTTGTAACTATAACGACCCAGAATTTTCGTATTTTGAAATTCGTATATTTAATTGATTTTAAATATTAATAAGTAATAATTTTAAGTCGAATAAATTTATTTCGAATATAGAGATTTAATTGGATAATTAAATCAATAATTTAATATTTGAAATTGCATAAATAATTGAAATCTGAATTAAATGTGTATAAAAATGATTTATAAAGTTATATTAAATCATATTAAAGTTAAAATGATGTTTGTGAACTTTTAAAATTGATTTAAAAGTAAATTTGTGAAAACTGAATATTTTAATATTTAATTTGCGAGTAAAAATGACCATTTTACAAACAGTCTTGGATTTCGGCGAAACTAGTTTCATCAGATCCGTAATGTGATGTTATTGTAAGATTTCAAATTTCGTGTCAATCGAAGTTGTCGTTTGTCCGGGGCGAGCCAAAACGCATTGAAATCGTTTTAATCGGTTTAATTTAAATTTGATCGTTTATTTCCGTAACTCTCACATACGATCGAATTAGCTCCCGAAACACATTCCATTGTGTTCAGAACGTGGGTAAAACCTTAGAAACGCCAGCCGGCACGCGAGATTTGGAGTTCGGAAAAATTCGGGTGAATAGTGATTTGGAGAATTTTCTATAAAAGGCCCCCATTATTTCACTTTGCATCAAAACCATAGAACTAAACCCTGGCCGCTGTAACGACCCGGAATTTTGGACCATTCGCATCCATTATAAGTGTATAGGTAGACACTCATGCCGGAGTTGAATTGCTCAAAATACCGCGTTGTTAATTTAAATTGGCAAAACTGAACATATACAGTAAATAAATAATCACAGATCACAGACACAGAGTAATAAATGCAACGGAAATAAAAGAGATAGTAGTTCATGAAGCTACTATATGAATATATAAAAATACATCAGAGTTTACAACAGAAGAGTAATACGATACATCAGAAACAAATCAGAATACATCACTGGAATCATCGAATACTGAAAGCAGAATAGATGGCTGGATCTTCAAGCAAAGCTCCAACTCCAAAGGTGAGTCTCGAATACTGGTACACTCAGTCTGACCCGAGCGTAAAGCAAAACACAAGACACTCGAGTCAGGATTAACATTCTTATATTAATAAATCCAACTCAAGTGAAATAGCAATTGAAATACAAGTAACTCAAAGGATGTTTGGAATAACCATCCTTTAAGGATCCGTTAAACTATCTACTATGTAGTAGTGTACGATAAGTAGATAATGTCTATCAGTAATATAAAGATATCAAAGTAGGGTTAAGCAGGGCCCATACACCTCTTAACCTGTTTATTCCCAAAAGCATATACAAGACCGTAGTTTCCCCAAAACCGGAAGTCACCAGAGGGCAATCCATATACTAAAGGTACAAATCAAAATCGTAGTGGTCGCGAATAGGATAATCAGTATGACAAGGTACATGAGGCGATACCAACTAGGATACTAGTAGTTGCGTGATCCAGACTGATGTTGGGCATAGCAGCTACTATCCCAACACCGCGAAACAACACTCCCAAATCAAGGGGTGCACCCAAATCGAATCACAAAAGTAATAGATATGGTATCGAAGAAGTGTGTCCGCTAGAGATGGCGAACCTCAATGGCCCGGCGCGGCTCCTGTTTTAGTCATGTCAAGGGTCATCCAAAATCGTTCTCTTTCTTCAGTCAACGTGTTCATCAAACCATACACTTCGTTCTGGATCAACACTCCGCGCATAGTTATTAAAGTGGTTTCGGTTCAGATAGAGAGTATATCCATTACCGATCCCGGTCTCTTTAATAACTTCCGTAATTATTACACCGATTGGTCGTTTATATATTTCAAAAAACCAAATCAATTTCAATTTCAAATAGAATTCGTAAATCAACATTTCATTTGTCTTTCTAAAACAATTTCCAAATTTTCGTTTCAAAACTTCCAATTTTCCGTTTCAAAATCTTATAATTCAATTTCAATTTCTATTTAAAACAATTCAAATATTGATTCAAGTTCGTATATAAGTTTCATTCCGAAATCATTTAAATAAATTCTATTTAACATTCAAATCAATTTAAACTCATTTATCGATTTCATTCAATATTCGTTAAGTTACTTTATCATTCAAAACAATTTCTATTAAATTTCCAATTCATTTAATCAATTCTTAAGTTCAACTTCATTAAAACAAAACTTACAATTTTTAATTAAACTAAATTCGTCAAATCAATTCTCCAATTACAAGTCTTACATTAATTCCAAAAATATCACATTTCATTTTTGTTAAAGAAATCCAATTTCACTTATTTACTCCCTTAAATAATTTTCCAAAACTTAATTAATAAAGAAACTCAATTTCGATTCTTTACGAAGTAAAATTCACTTATTCAAAAGTTCAATTTTTCTTATTAAAGAATTTCAATTCAATTTAATCATTTAATAATTCATTATTTAATGGTTCAAAACTTAATTATTAAATAATTTCAAAGTTTAATAATTTCAAACTTAATTATAATTTCAAACTTAATTATTAAATCATTTCAAACTTAATTCAATCATTTCTCAAATTAAACAACATTCTTTCATTGATTACATTGTTAATCTTTTGTTTCAGATTATTAAATATTACCATTTCCTTTCTTCAAAATTCAAATTTCAACTTCATTTCAAAACCATATTCTTTATTCAAATAAAATCTTCGTTTATTTTCAAATCAAATTATTGACCAATCGGGTTTTATTTAATTTTCTATCCTAAGTCAAAGTTCAATTTGGGTATTTATCATTTCAACCAGATTCCAATTCAATTCAAAATCAAAACATATCAAAGGGAACTTGCAGTGTGATAACTGGGATGGTGTCAAAGTAAATAAACAAGTAATAACAACAACCAATATCAATCCAATAATCAATTCAAATAATCCCGAAATAACCGTATTAATTCGCATTGTTATTTGTACGAATTAATATAATTATTTCTAGAATCTACACTATCATTTCATGTAGATTAAAGATTTTTACATTACGGTTTTTCACTTGTCATCTATTTACAATTTCATACATCATCAATTTAACAACATACATTCAGTGATTCAAAATGTAATTATGCAAATCATACGTGTCAATGGATTTAACAGTTAAAGGGGTCATATTATACAAATGTCAGTTAATCAAATTTAACATTTAATTATCCTATATCAAGTTCAATTTCATACTATTTATCATTTTAACATTAACAATTTAACGTCAAATATGAACATCGAACAATCAATCAATTATCAGCCAAACTGTATTATCATCGCATAAATAATTAACAGATAATGGTGTCAGATGTCACAGGTGAACTGATACAGGTAATAGCATATATAACAGTGTCATTAACTAATAGCAGCATATTTCAATTGTCGTTTCAATTGAAATCAAATCTAATAAATAAAAGAACGTTAATCGTGAGTGAGTGCTCACCTTTCGAGGCTAGATAAATTTGACAAAGAATGAGCTACGAACTTCAATGCAATGCTAGATTGACACGATTTGATGAAGAAACAGGCACGACGGACCAAGCTAACAGATAAGAAATTGACGAAATCAAATCAGAACTGGATCGAGATGATAAATAGTATAGGTGAATTGGTATAGATATAACATATAAAATTTTATATATATACACAAAATCATAACTCATATTCTAATTTCAAACTTTTATTAATAAAATATATATATACATTTTAAACCCATTACTAAAAGAAAATAGAATAACCCTATAAACTGCTACCAGAAAACATCCCTACAGCAAAATATAGTATATTCTTGAAATCAACATTATTATAAATACCAATGTAAACAAAACATCTACAAAAGTTTCTGGAAATATATACTAACAAAATTTTACATTCGAATTGTATATATATATATATATTGATATAAACCATGACTAAAATATCAAATTACCAGATTTACATTTATATAAAAAAAACTGATATACATATGTTCCCTGTACATAGAATAACATACTTGTAAACATATATATATATGATTTAACAACTTCATATATATATAATGCTATACGAATACTTATCACTTTATTACCAATATAAAATCTATATCTATATTAAAATCAATACTAATTTATATAAAATCTCAAATCAAACGAGGCTACAAGCTTTTCACGCAACCTGTATATGAATATATACATACTTATAACTCAAATGAACATATCAGAAAATACTAATATATAAATGAACAGATTATATACATTTTATAGATTTATATACAACAAATAAAACTAAGTATACAGCCATGTAAAATCATTAGACAATATATCCATCACTATAAGTATATATATAAATAGCAAATCAATACTTATAAATAAAATAAAACAGAGCCCATACAACCTATAACCGATATATATAACTATATAAACAATTTTAACTAGTATATAAATACTTAACTGAAAGATACAAATATCTAGATCAAAATATATATAAACACTTTATAAACAAAGCATAGATAATAGTAATCTATAAAATATAAGCAGTACGCGGTATAGACTTAAAAGTATATTAATTTTATTATTATTAATATATATATACCTCAAAAAGAAAACATGAACGGCTCACATATATGCATGCTGCCAGAAAGCAAAGAGGAGCATCTCAAAGGCAGGGTAAGAGCTGCTAGCTCGGCTAGACAGAGGAGGACGTGGTGGATTCATGAGGCTCGGAAGCTGTTGCTCAACTAGGAGGATATGGTGGAATGATCGGCGGCTCTAGTGGGAGGTGGTGGCTTCGGCTGGGCTGCTGGAAGGGTTAGGGTTGAGGCCGGAGGAGGCACAGAGGTGGAGCACATGCTAGGCACGGCGGAAGAGAGCGTGGCTGAAGGGAAGATACGGTCGGGTAGCGGTGGGAAGATGAGGACTTGGTTGCAGTTTTGGTGACGAGGGGACAAGACTCGCTCACGATGCAAGGAAGAGGAGATGGGCAGAACGTGGGGAAGAGGGAAGATGTGAAGTGGCATGAAGCTTGCGTCATGTAGATGGGTTCTCGACTGGTCATGCCGTGTGACCATGCTGTGGGAGGGAGGCCGGAGTTGCCTGGGCTCGGGTTGGTGGAGACGGTCACTGGTTGACGGGGTCTGGTAGGTGGCGAAACAGCAGAGGTGGAAGACCAGGCCGATGGGGAATGAATGGGAAGGGGATGATGGCCATAGGAAGAAGCATGGAGGGAGAAGACATGTTCGACTGGAGGAGCTGCAGTAAAGGGAGGAAGGAACGGCCTTGGGAAGGAGTTGATGTTTGGCTCCAGATAATAAAACGAAACGGAACAATATTGGAAATTGGAAGGGACAGGCTAGCTTCAGTCAAATAATATACGAACAGTTTAAATATGAAAGGAAAAATTCTCAAAAGAAGATTTGAACGGATTTAAAGGTGAGATGAAACAACATGTGTAATAAAAGCAGGGAATAGAAAGAGTTGGAAGTTGGGTAAATAATAATCATTGACGCCTATTGAATTACACGGTGAAGGGATTACAGAGCATAGAAATACAAAAGTCCTAAGTTAAAACGTGTACTGGTACGAAAATCGTCTCACAGATCTCATTGCATACCGAATTTCGAAATACCCAAATGAATACATTGTTGAGATCAGTATGACGAGATGATCAGAACGGTATATAAGTATCAGTGGTACGATCATCCGATCAAAAGTCGATATCGGTACCAAAATGCTGCTATTTTGTCAAAATAAGGTCGACGGAGCAATAACAGTCAAAAATTTGAAAAACGAAAATTGCCATCTCGCTCAGAAGATGATTTAGAATTTTTCTATGTAAAAATATTTAGGTTTCGAAAACGTTTTATTTTCATCGCTTTTTAACTGATTAAATTGAAGTAAATTTACGTGCGAAATAAACTTTCATATTTTCGGACGAAAATTTACCAGTTGCTATGTTTAACTAGACGCATTTCAAATATCAAATTTATATTTCAGAATTTTATCGTTTAAAATTTCGCAAAATTTCAACTAATTACGTTATTAAAACGGTTGAAATTTACGGGTCGTTACAACCGCCATTTTCGTTTCTAAGGCCAGAAATCTCGTATCTTTTCCTCTTAATCTCTCCCGATCTATAAACAATTAGCGAAAGTGTTCAACTACAATGTTGTAGCACTCGTCGAGTACTTTAATCCATACGGCGATGATGATCATTAGAGCATCTTGTTGGTAGCTAGGGAGCCGCGTTCACTGTCGGGTTCATCGCGTGTTGCATGACATTTGGGTAGCCGAGTTGGCCGTTGCCGTGGCTGTAGGTGAAGCTTGTGACGAACTTCGAAGTGGTGGTGTCTGATCAACTCCTCGATGATCATAGATGCCGTGGAAATTCAAGAAGTAAAGGCGACCTATGGGTCTCGTTTGCATGCGTGTATACTGGAAGGGGAGGGAAGAAGCGTGCGGCCAGATCTAGAGCAAGGGGAATCGATGGCCGAGATGAATTCTAGGTTTAAAAATAAAATGTAAAAATGAAATTGATTTTATATAAATTCGTTAATCTTTGTAACGCGATAACTTTGTGATACAAGGTCCGTTTTCGACGAAACTTTTTGCATTGGAACCGTATTGACGATCTCTTCGCGATGGAGCTGGATTGGAGTTGATTGGAGCTAGTGAAAATTTTGAGTAAAATTAAACGTGCGTTTAATTTTATTTGAAATAAAACGCTACAACCGTTATTGAAAGCAAGGTGAGAACTTCTCACTCAATCGAATATTTGTTTCGATTTAAATTTTAAATAGTTGAGATTTAAAATTGTTGATAGTGTTAATTGTGTGAATTGAATGATGATTGCTATTTATCGTGTTAAATAGACCCTATACGTCGTATATTAAGCGGAGGTTATTTATTAAAAACATATACCGCGATAATTCCACCGTGAAGTGGAATTGGTATTATATATGTATTTGGAGTTGATTCTCCGCATTATATAGCGGATGAGACCCTATTGCGCCGCATAATAGCGGATAATATTTTATAAATCCCATATACCGTGATATTCCACCTTGAAGTGGAATTGGTATTATGCTAACATCTGTGGATGCAGGGAAACAGGTTGGAGGGATCTAACTGGATTCCTCAAACATTTGAAATTATTTCATATGTTGTGTGTTTATTTATAATCTATGTGTGATTATATTGTGATTGGAATTATTGAAGGCTACGATTTAGCCGGATATATTTTTGGTATCGTTGGATACCAGAATTAAATAAAAATTGAATTTTCGAAATTTAAGTTGAAAATTTATCGAAAAATTTATTTTTGATAATTGGATAAATTTAAAAGGAGTTAAAAGATAAAAGTCTTATTTTTGAGCTGTATTGAATTAAATTTCAAATTTGGGAAAAAGGGGTTAATAAATGGATTTCGAAAAATATTATTTATAAGTTGAGGATTTATTTAAAATTTGGATTTTTAAATAGATTTGAAGAGATAAAGAAATTTATTTTAAAAAGGAGATAACTTTGGAAAATTGATTTATAGAAATTTATCTGATTTGAATTAATCAGATAATAAAACGTATCCTACTTATGGATGTTTGGATTATATTGGATGTTGATTTGTTGACATCTCTGATATGTGATGCTTTGTGTCATATCCTGTTCTGTGTTGTGATTTGTGATTTATTTATCTGTGATAGATATATCCGTGATCTGTGAATGGAAGATAAGCGTTATAGTTTATACCGCTTATCAAATATATTGTTATATTTGATCTGTGATGGTTGAATGATTGTGCACTGTTGTGTTAAACCCGTGGACTACACAATACACACACAAATGTGGATTTCACGTGGAAATCGGTTAAGTCACAGATTTTTATCAATTTTGGAAAATTGAGTTTTTGAATCTAAAATGGTTTTGGAATTTGAATTGAAAGCTTTTGAAAATGAGTTTCAGAAATAAAAGTTATTTTAAATAACTTAATAAAATTGGAATTTAAATCATTTGATTTAAATTTGAATTCAATATTTTGAAATTGAATTCAATGATTTGGGAATTTTGGTTTAAAAGTTTTTATAAGTACAAAAGGTGTTTATATGAGTTTTTAACCATTTAAAATATGGTTTTGGAAATTTAAATTTAAATTCAAGTTTTATACTTGAATGGCTTTAAACTGTGTAATTGTAACCAGTTTTTCCCAAAACGAAAACTATCTGTTTTCAAATAATAATAACTTTCATAAAGAGAAAAGATTTCCAATTTGTATCGAAACAATTCAAGTCGAAACTATTTGGTTAAGACCGGATATTTGTGAAAACGATAGGATGACCTATCGATTGTCTCTGCACCGTTAGCTACGGTATAGAGATTTCCTTTGTGATGGGAAGTTTTATCGGGATTGTGAATACCCGGATTGCAAGGGCTTTTTTTGAAGTGCCTTCGGTTCTGTTCGAACCCGGAACAGACCTGTATGGTTACATGTCTGACATTACATTTTGAGATATAAAGCTGATTTCTTTCAAATACATTTTCGTTGGTGGCGGAGAATTTATTCTCTTAGCTTAACACCCTTCTCTGAGACATACGAGCTCAGAGGTTATGTAGTTGAAATTTATCAGTGATATACTCCCAATTTGGTAGTGTGGCATGCTGAGTGTTGCTGTGTGATGATCATTTATTGATCATTTATGATCAAAGTGTGGCTTTGTGAAAAAGCATAGCTTTGTGAAAAAGCATAGCTTTGTGGACGAGACCTCTTCGGACCTCACAACCCGGAAATGGTCAAAACAGGAATGATGCGGCAAGGTTATGAGGGTCGCTCCCTTTAGGGTATGTCATTTCCTTCTGGAAAAGGGTGGTATCAGGTATGGAGCCCTGGTATTTAACCTATGTCGATACTCCAATCTCATTTACTGTGTGATTGTGTGTTTGATCGAGGCGCCTCAGATAAAGGTCCCAAAGGACCAGGGGGTGGCATATTCGTGTAGTAGTTACCTAGTGACAGAGGTAACCCGGCCTTGTGTTGGCAGAGATCCGGTTAGGTTCTTGGGACGTCCATCCAGAGGCGATCCCATGTGGCATAGGAAGTTCCTTAGCCTGACCATTTGTTGGAAATCCATCTTCCAATACGAACCTTGTACGGTTTTAGTTGTAGAACCTGCTATTTAACATAGTAGCTATAGTAGGCATAATATAATGGTACCTATGCTGGCTAAGATTAATATTGTATTTTCGAAATGTTTTCTGCACTATGCACTAATAATAATATCAAAATGATTTTTTTGTGTAGTAAGCATGTTTGACTATCATAAGAAGAAATCTACTCCAATTCTGCGTTTGCATTGTGTGTGTGGCGGGAGGTCTTATGGTAGTTTCATTTTCCAAAAGCATTGCGGATGTCTTTTACTTCCTTTGTTGTTGTTGTTTTAAAGATAAACTGTTTTAGTTCTCACACCAGTCACCATGACTGACCTGGAGTTTATTGTTCCTTTCCTAAACTCTAGGTGCCCACCAATTTCCACACGGGCAGTCTAGAGTCAGGTTATCAGGTCATTCTGGATTCAGGAGATGCTGTGCAGCTTAGTGGCGAGTTGGATGGCGAGGCGTATCACTTGTATATGATATTATTTTTTCCGCTGTGTATTCTGTATGAGGACAAGTTTATATAACTGTCCAGTGTTGTATATTGTTGTTGTACACTCTGATGATGATGTAATGTATAAAATGATATAGTTCTTTGATTCAAAGATTATTCATTTATCTATTATAGGTTGTTCCGCTACGATATGCGAGATTCTGTTATTGTTCTGTGTTTTTTTGTTGTTTCTTCTTTCTTTTTCTTCTGTCTTCTTCTACCTCTTCTTTTTCTTCATAACAATTCGGTTTTCCGGCATTCGATTGCTCAGCAGTTGATACATTGGACGTATTAATGTCGACTTTCGAGCGTCGAAAGATCGCATTCGTTATAGTAACGTTCTTGGAACAATAACAACGTCCCATTTCATAATCCAAGGTACTTCATAAAGTGCTGCAAAATTTAGATTATGATACTTCACAGAAGTATTCATTCGAACAAATTCATCATAAACATTCCTTATTTTTTGTGGTAGAATTAGTGGATATAATCCAAAGTTTGAAAACCAAACTATAAACCAATTTTGAAAATTCGTGGTGTTTTGAATTTTAAATTGAATAAACCAACTGTGTTTTCTCTGCCTGTTTTCATAAGAGAAAGCAAGATTACAAGCTTTAACATAGTCAAAGTAATTGAAATTTAATTTATTCCTATAAGGATTTTTTGAACTTATAATTAATTCTTTGGGCTTGTATAAATCGCCTTCCCACTGTTCTGAGGTAATAATTTTAACAATGGAGGCTTTTGAGAAAGCCCATTCGCCACCAGTTCTCATGGCAGATTCGAAATGCACAGAACCTGTGTAGGTTAAAATTTCTTGATAGAAATTGAAATCCTTGGGATAAAGGTATGGGTCAGTAAAATTTTTTAAATAAAAGGTCATAACCTCTTCAGCGGATAAATAAATGTATTTTCTCTCCACAAGAGATACCTATATGGTAGATATTGGAATATATGGATATAGGTATTCCCTTGCAGATACAGATTTTATTGCTAACTCATAAGCATCAGCTCTAAGTTGTTCATCAACCGGAGTGGTTTTTAATACTTCTTCTCTTAGGATTTTTTCATCCTTTTGAAATGCCGACTTATAAGTCGTCATTGGTTGAGATAGTGCAGTTTTACTGCTTTCTTCCTTTTCTTTTCCTTTATTCATCTTTTCCCTGTAAAAATTCTCGAGTTAAGAAATCTGGTAAAGCATTATCAGATCCTTTAATAAACTCAATATAAAAATCAAATACCGATAATATTGCTTGCCATCTAGCAAATATTTATTTGATGCAATGTTTTTAACATCCTTTTGTAAAATTTCTTTGGCAGACTTGCAATCTACCCTTAACAAAAACTTTTGATTTAATAAATCACTTTCAAATTTTTGTATACATAATACAATTGCTAATATTTCCTTTTTGACAGAAGAGTAATTAACTCTAGGTCCTTGCCAAATTCCCGAAGTAAATCTGACTAAGGATTCTTTATTATTAATTCTTTGTTTAAGAATGCCATCGTAACCTTTGTCTGATGCATCAGTTTCAACTATTTTAAAGGCATCAAGATTAGGAATTGCAAGACAAGGAATTTCCTTTATTTTTGCTTTTATTTTTATTACTGCTTTAGTATGTTCTTCTGTCCAAGCAGGTGGATTTTTTCTTAGTCTTTCAAATAATGGTTTAGCATCATAAGCTAGATCTTTGTAAAATTCAGAGACATAATTTAAGCTTCCCAAAAACCTTTGTAATTGATTTTTGTCTTTAATTTCATTTGGAAATTTTTCTGCAAATATAATTGCTCTATCAATAGGAAATATTGTTCCATATTTTATAATGTGTCCGAGAAATCTAATATCTGTTTGAAAAAGTTTTATCTTTTTAGCTGATACAGCTAATCCAACCCTTTCGGTAATATTTATAAAAATATTTAAATGTTTAAAATGTTGGTCGATTGATTCTGAAAATATAAGTACATCATCAATATATACAATTGTAAATGCTGTATAAGCACTATAAATTTCATTTATAATTTTTTGAAATTCTGAAGGGGCATTTTTTAATCCAAACGACATTACATTCCATTCATAGTGTCCAAATGGAACAGTAAATGCAGTTTTATATCTATCTTCTTCTTTAATCTGAATTTGCCAGAATCTAGATTTCATATCAAATTTAGACATTATCTTGGCTGAATAAAGTCTTGCTAATAAATCTTTTTTATTAGGAATTGGATATCTAATCCATCTTAATGCTTTATTTAAAGGTTTATAATTTATAACCAATCTTGGAACTCCTCGTTCTAATTCTGCCGCATTTTCTACATAAAATGCTGAACAACTCCAAGGACTTTTAGATGGTCTAATAAGTCCCTTCTGTAATAGTTCTTCAATTTCTTTTCTACAGATTTTTAAATGTCTCTGAGACATGGCTATAGGCCTTGCTTTAGTTGGAATCTGACTTTCTTTAAAGTCGGGTTCATAAGGTAAACTTATTTCATGCCTTTTCCTTTGCCAAAAGGCATTAGGAGTATCTACACAAATAGTTTTCTCAATAGAACTTTGTGGATCTTTAATCTTCTGTTGCAAACTTGGTTGTAATAACTTTTCTTTTATTCTTTTATAATTTATTTCTTGAGATAAAGAATTTAGAAAATTTTCTTTTCTTTTAATACTTTTTTGAATAACATCAATTTTATGATGTTGTGGTTGAGACACAAATTTGAATGTTAATTCTTGATTATTAATCGTACTAGTAATTCCTTCTTTTGATATTTTTGTTATAGGATATAACAAATGTAAGAAGGGATTTCCTAATATGACACTATGAGATAAATTTTTAACCATTATAAATGGCATTTCTAAACAAATTTCTTTATTACAAACGGTTGTGTTTTGTAGCTTATAATTAACTAATAGTTTTCTGCCATCTACAGCATTTAGTATTTTAGTAGTTTTAGAAAAATATTTTGAAGGTACTAATCCTTCATTGATGCCATTGCTATTGTAGTAAAATAATATTCTTTGTGAACTATAATAGTAACTTTAGTGTGCCATTTATGGGTGATTACCTTGTCTACTGTATTTATAAATGTAAGAGATTTTAACTCTTCTTCTCCTAAAATATTGTCATTATTTTGGTTATTATCCTTAGGTTCTATCTCTATTAGAGACATTCTTTCTTTTAATTCCTTTATTTCATGCTTAAGTATTTTAACTTCATGTTGTAATTCTGCAATTGTAGCTTCAGTATTTACTCGGTTAATATTATTTGAAGTTTTGACTCTATTCAAAATATCTTTTAAATTATAAGTCTCTGGTTCTTTTAGCTTTAGTTTCTTTTCATTTTTGTGTGATTTTAAATATTTTTTTAACATATTTTTCTTTTCTTCTGGATCTGAAATTGTAACGACCCAGAATTTTTAAACAATTTAAAAAGAAATATTTAATTAATTTTAAATATTTGAACGATGATTTAATTTGAATCCCCGATATAACTTTGAAATTTGCGATTAAACTTTAAAATTTAATCTATTGAATGCTGAATAAAAATTTGAACCTTCAATTTAAAGTTGAAGAAAAATATTTCGAAAAGCTTTTAAAATTCGTATTGATAATACCGAAGATAATCGAACTTTCAGAATTGAATTTTAAACTGTTTTGCTCAGTTTTGAATTTAATCGTTTGAACCGATATTTAAAAATAGCCGTTCGAGGCACAGTCTCGGAATTCGACGAAACCGGTTTCATTGGGTCCGTAATGTTGAATTATTGTCAGATTTAAAATTTTGTATCTGTTGGAGTTGTTATGTGAGCATACGACACATAAACGTGTTGAAATTAAATTGAATTCAATTTTAAAATTTAAATTTATAAACTTGCCGACATACACACGTTCACTCCTTTCCACCACGCAGACAATCACGATACGAAATCGTGTAAGCACGTTATTCCCCTTTACTCACGCCTAAAATCACGCTTCCCTCTATTTTAAATATCGAAACCCATACCCTCGTTCAAAATTTAATTGCCAGAGGAAAGAAAAAATGGCCGAACTTTAAATTTTTTTCTCCAGTTTAAATTCACTCCCATCCTCGTTTAAAATCAATGGCAAGCCGGTCTTCCCCTTCTTTTCAAATTGAATCGACAATCGAAGAATAATAAAAATTTAATGGCCGAGCAAGTCGCGAACGAAGGGGAGATGGGAAGCGAGTTCGAATCACTGAAGGCATCGCGCGCGCATAATAGTGGAGCTAGGGTTGTCGCGTGGGCCAAGAATGATCGATGAATATCGATTGGAAGAGGCTGCTTCTAGGTCGAAGGGGTTGCCGCGATTCGTTGTTAGGGTGAACTCGAGCTCGAAGATGATGTTGGGAGTGCCGCGTGATTCATAGCATCGTGGCGGCTGGAGTGGACGCGGTGGTAGGTCGCGTTCGTGGGTGTGCCGTTGAGGAAGACTCGCGAGTTAGTCGCGACGATCTCGTGATCGGGGGGGAGGCTGTAAGGTAATTAAACTATATTTTTTTTAACAAAACATTTTTTTTAGTTAAGTAAGTTAACAAACTTAATTTAATTTGATATATGATATCAGGAAATTTTATAGTAAGTGAATTTTTTTATTGTGTTAACTGCTATAAAAATATAAATATAAATATATGTGTGCAGTTCATAATTTTTACAATAAAGTAAATAAATACATATACTCTGGAAAATATATTAAGATGGTTAACTTGTTTACTTGGCTTGTTAAATTATTTTATTTCGTTAATAAAATTTTTAATCGAGTTATAAACTGTTGGAGGGAACTTTTTACAGTAAGTTTTATAAAACAGTAAGCTAAAGGAAATTTAGTTTAAAGTTAATTTTTAGTTAAATAGGTTTATTAAAAGAAAATTGGTTTAAAGAAAATTCGTTGGATAATTAAGATTACAAAATGAAAAAAAATTTGTTAATGGGTTAATCCAAATATTGATAAATTGTATGAAATGTTTATACAAGGTATAAATCAAGAAAATCGAGTCAAGATGGGAATGGATGGTAAACAAAATAAAAAGCTAAGGTGAGATTTTTCTCACTCAAATAAATTTGAATTGCAGTTATTGATTGATTTGATTGCTATATTGGATGTGATATTAGATATAGTAGGATATATCTACATGTATATATTGGATTGATTGATTTCCCGCATTGTATAGCGGATGAGACCCTATTGCGCCGTTATTAAGCGGATTGATATTTTTATAAAACCCATATACCGCGATATTCCACCTCGAAGTGGAATTGATATTGTGCTAACGTCTTTGGATGAAGGGAAACAGGTTGGAGGGATCCAACTGGATTCCTCAACTGTATTTATTTATTTACAGATATTGATGTATATTCTGTTATCATATTGATATATGATATTGAATGTTGTGATTGACTAATTGGTGCTGTTGCATCATCGAATTCCAATTTTGAAGTTTAAAAATAACGATTTTAACATTAAAAGAGATTATTTGAAAGTATACGTTTTATTGGAATTTTTGAATTGATTTACTTTAAATAAATAAACGTTCAAATTTTTAAAGTTATAGAAGTTAAGATCTTTGTGAAATATAACCGAAAGGTGATTTTTGAAATAAATAGTTAAGTAATTTATAAAATAGTTTAAATTTGGATTTTTGAATTATTAAAAACGATGTATATAAAAGATGTACAAAATTGATATTTATAAATTAAAATTATTGGGATTTTAAAACGAGTTTTTATAAGTGTTAAAAATGAAATTTATAGAATTATAAATTGTGAAGATATGAAATTTATAGAATTATAAATTGTGAAGATATGAAGTTTATAGATTTATAAAGTATGAAGTTATAAAATGAAGGAAATTGTAGAATAAAAGATTTATATGAAATTTACCTATAAATTGGATTTTTGCCTTTAAATGTAATATTGATCGAATTGTTGATAAAGAAGATTTATAAATCAAAGTTGTTATAAAATAAAAATAGAATTTATAAACGTTGTTTTATAAATTCGAAATCAATTGAATTTGATAAATTAAATATAGGAGATTATTAAAGAAGATATATTCGCGATTTTTGAATAGCGAATCTTTATTGAAATAAAATGTGTAGAAAATATTGAAATTTGGTTAGTGAAGTATATTCACGATTTTTGGACAGTGAGTATATTTTTAAGTAAAATGGATATTGTTTGGGAAAATGAATATTTAAAAAAAAAGAAGTTAATTGTTTTAACGATGTTTTAAAATATATTGAATATCGAAATCATAGATTTCAACATTCATTGTTGAAATAGACGTTTTCGAGAAATAAGGAAATGGTGGACTATAACACTGTTGTTATAGTAAATTGATTTCCGAAAGGAAATATTTTTATATAGTATTGGGATTTATATATCTATCTTAATTCCGAATCCCAATTCTAGTGATTTTGAGTCGTCGTAACGATGTTTTACGTAACATTCGTTTTGACTCAAATAGATGTTGTTATAGAGAATGATTTCCTTAAAGAATGAAATATATACTTAATATTGATTTAAGTATATCGAATATTTTCAAATGTTAAAAAATAAATAGATTTGTGAAATACTTATTTTAAATAAGTATGGAAATGTTTTTCCAATATGAAATGAAACATTTTTGAGAATTTATCTTCTTAAAGATAAATTAAAAGTGAATTTTTGAAATCGATTGAAAATCGTATATCAGTAGATATTTTGAAATATAAATTCACTATGGAATTTATAAAAGAAATGGAAATTCGTTTGAAAATAAATATTGATTTATTTTTGAAAGTGTGGAAATTTTATATCTAGTAAAGATATTTTGGAAATTAAATAATTTGGAAAATTATTTGGAATCTGATGATGTTGCGCATTTTTATTGATAGTTAAATAACCGACTATCAATAATTACCTTGAATGGGTATTTATTGTGAATTGAATGAATTTGAATGCCACACTTATTTTTGAATAAGCGCTCACTATTCGGGTTAGCCGGGAAAGGACCATGGGGTCGTATAACCCATTCCGAATATGTGATACGTCGTTATGAATTGCATTTGATGACCAGTGTTGAAGACCGGATATTTTTGAAAACGGAAGGATTACCGTCGAGTTACTCTACATCGGCTGATTTCTGATTTAGAGGTTTTATCACCCTTAGTGACGGGAAGTCCGGACATGATTGAAAATTATCCGGATTTGCAAGGGCTTCGTGAGAAGTGCCTTCGGTTCTGTTCGATCCCGGAACAGACTTGTATGGATTGTATGTCTGACGTTACAAATTGAGATATAAAGCTGATTTCTTTCAAATACATATCTGTTGGTGGCGGAGAATTTATTCTCTTAATTTAACACCCTTCTCTGAGACGTACAAGCTCAGAGGTTATGTAGTTGAAATTTATCAGCAATATATTCCCAATTTGGTAACGTGACATGCTAAGTGTTGCTGTGAAATGATCAGTGTTTGATCATTTGTGATATGATTATTTGTTTGATCATTTATCTTTGTGATCATAGGTTGATCATTTGTTTGACCCGAAGCATGGCTTTGGTGACAAAGCGTAGCTTTGTGGACGAGAATTCGTCGAGCCTCACACCCCGGAAATGGTCAAAACAGGAAGGATGCGGCAAGGTTCTAGGGAGTAGCGCCCCTTAGTGTATGTCATTCCTTCTGGATAGAGGTGGTATCATGGTATGGAGCCCAGATACTTAACCTATGTAGATGCTGCGAGTTTATTACTTTATGGTAGTTGGAAATCGAGGATCCTCGGGAAGATCGGTTACGATCGGGGGATGGCATACGCGTGTCAGTAGTTACCTATTTTTGCAGAGGTAACCCAGCCTTGTGTTGGCAGTGATCTAACCGTAATGTTAGGTTATTTCTCGGGACGTCATTCCAGAGGCGTTCTGTTCGTGGCATAGGAAGTTCCTTAGCCTGACCATTTGTTGGAAATCCAAACTCCAATACAAACTTTGTACGGTATTAGTTGTAGAACCTGCCATTTACGTACGGTGGTCACCACTGTTTAGATGGTAGCTATAGTAGGCATACGATACTGGTCGTATGTTGGCTAAGATTAATATTATACTTTCGAAATGTTTTCTACACTATACACTAATAATAATATCCAAAATGATTTGATTTTGCGTAGTAAGCATCTTTGACTATCATAAGAAGAAATCTCCTCCAATTCTGCGTTTGCATTGTGTGTGTGGCGGGAGGTCTTATGGTAGTTTCATTTTCAAAAGCATTGCGAAATTGACTTTAAAATCTTCCTGTTGTTTGTTTTAAAAATAACTGTTTTACGATCTCACACCAGTCACCATGACTGACTCGGAGTTTATTGTTTCCCTTCTAAACTTTGGGTGCCCACCAATTTTCCACACGGGCAGTCTAGAGTTATGTTATCAGGATATTCTGGATATTCTGGAGCTTTGGAAGCAAGCTGGATGGCGAGACATAGTATTTGTATCTGATATTATTTATTCCGCTGTGTATTTTGTATGAGGACAAGTTATATAACTGTCCATTGATGTGATGTGTTGTATTGAGTTGTATATTGACTCTGTTGATGTATGTATAAAATGATACAATTCTTTGTTTAAAAGATTACTGATTTATCTATTGTATATTATTCCGCTGCAAATGTGAGATTCTGATATTGTTTCTGTTCTGTTGTTCTTCTTCTTTCTTTTTTTTTCTTCTATCTTCTTCCTCTTCTACCTTTTTCTTCTTTCTTAAACCATCATGGTTCGTATTTCCGTTCATCTTGAGTTAATCAATGGAGATTAGTGTTTAATCAAGAGGTACAGATTTGCGGGTCCTGACAAAGTGGTATAAGAGCATATGGTTAAGCGACAACCCTGCTCTGTTGGGTGTTACTCATTAGAGATAGAGTCAGCAGTACTCTAGAATGAGTTGAGTGTAATAATAGATACGAGCGCATATTTGTTAGTTAATATAAAATTTCTTTGTATTGTGATGATTGGTTTATTGAGTGGTATATGAACCTTCGTCGGCACAGTCTGCAAAACTGTATCGAAGGGGTTTCTAAACATTTGAATAGAACAATTCGGCACGGTATTGTTTTTGAATAGGATAAATGAGATAATTTTTCCCAAAACTATTTTTGTATAGAAAAGAAACGATTTTCTATGAATTATCATAGTATATGGATGCTTGATTGTTAGGAAGTAATAATATTGAAATATTATCATTGTTATATTGAAATTGAATAAGAATTAAAATAATAAATGAGTGATAACTTATACAATTTGAATTTTGATAGAATAAATTTAACTTAAGGAATGAAGTTAAATCAAAGTAAGTATAAGTGAATCAATTAAATAAAGTGAAAAGATTACTTAAAGAAAATTTATTAAGTTGAAAACAAATTTGAATAAGTGAATTAGAATTTGTAATGAATTGGTAACTGAAACTAATTTAAAAAAAGTGCAGTTGTGAATAAAGAATAGTTGAAGAAATTCAATATTTAGGAGATAAACTGAATCCAAATTAAATTGACATTGTAAATTGAATTCAAATGAAAGTTGAAATGTAAAAAATTGAATGAAAAAGAATATATAACTTCAATAGTGAAGTAAAAATGTATAAAAAGCATATATTGAAAATTTTTGTAGTGAAATGTGCAAAATAGTTTGAATGCTGTAACTAGATATTATGGCTAGTAGGGTATACAGGTGTAAAGGAATTGGAATTTTAGTTTTAAAGATGAATTTGAATTGCTCGACAAAAGGTAAGTATTTAAATTTGAATATGAGATTTGATGACTTTCTTGTCTAGCCGCTTGGCGTTTTCTTTTCTTTTTGAAATCTGAGAGTCCGTAGGGACGTTTTGTAGTCGTGCCGTATTAGCCGCGCAAAGGAGACGTTGGCGAATTTTTTCGAAAATTTAAAGTGTTAGAAAATTTTTGAGAAAATTTTGAAAGTTAAAAATTTGAATTGAGAAGTAAACAATGTTGTTTTGAACTTACAATTGAAGTTGGAAAGTAGTTAAATTAATAACGAACCTTTAGTAGAAAGATTTGTTTTGATAAATTAGATAAAACTTTTTGGATTGTTGAAAAATTGTAGACGAGTTAAGGACCATTTTTTCCTAACTTGTAATTTCGGGACGAAATTCTTTTAAGGAGGGAAGTTTGTAACGACCCAGAATTTTTAAACAATTTAAAAAGAAATATTTAATTAATTTTAAATATTTGAATGACGATTTAATTTGAATCCCCGATATAACTTTGAAATTTGCGATTAAACTTTAAAATTTAATCTATTGAATGCTGAATAAAAATTTGAACCTTCAATTTATAGTTGAAGAAAAATATTTCGAAAAGCTTTTAAAATTCGTATTGATAATACCGAAGATAATTGTTAACGATAAAAGATGAACGCTAACACCCGGTGTGTGTAATAGAATCGTGAAAGCACCACCCGTGTGACGGGAATAGAATTTAAGCAGTAAAAGACAGCAATTTATAGTGGTTCGGCTTGAGATTAAGCCTACGTCCACTTTGAATCTCTTTATTACTGAATTCGGTTACAAATCAATACAAATCTCTTATCACAACAGTACAACTTGATCAAAAGAAACAATCTTGACTACTAGCTCAATCTTCGTCGATGGAATTCGATGAATCCATGTTGGATGTAGGGAATTATCTCTTGAAGATTGTTGTAGCGTCTTGAATGTTTGAGAATCTTTGATTGCTGGTGGAATGGAGGCTTCGACAGAGTAACGACGCTTCAAGAAATGATTTGGCCAAAGTCCCCTTCATGTTGGAAGTGGTGGCCTATTTATAGGAGCAGATTTCTGAGCTCTCGTTTTTGGCAAAGTCATGAGTCATGACTAACTTAAGGTGAGTCGTAACTCGTATTCGACTTAAGATGTCTCGTGGGTGCCATATTGGGTTCACCTTGTGGCTCAGTTGGAAGACAAGTGCTAAGCCGTAATCGACTCACCAGATCAAAGTAGCACAGGCCAGGGCTTTGGATGTCAGCTTGATAGCCTTTAAGTCGTAAGCCTGATGAGTCGTAAGACCTCATGAGTCGCAAGTCCTCATGAGTCGTAAGTCTGATGAGTCGTAAGACCTCATGAGTCGCAAGTCCTCATGAGTCGTAAGTCTTCATAAGTCATAAGCCTGATGAGTCGTAAGACCTCATGAGTCGCAAGTCCTCATGAGTCGTAAGTCTGATGAGTCGTAAGATCTCATGAGTCGCAAGTCCTCATGAGTCGTAAGTCTTCATAAGTCATAAGCCTGATAAGTTGTAAGATCTCATGAGTCGCAAGTCCTCATGAGTAGTCAGTCTGATGAGTCGTAAGACCTCATGAGTCGCAAGTCCTCATGAGTCGTAAGTCTTCATAAGTCATAAGCCTGATGAGTCGTAAGACCTCATGAGTCGCAAGTCCTCATGAGTCGTAAGTCTTCATAAGTCATAAGCCTTTTTGAAGTCACTAAGTCGTGACATGACTTAAGTCGTACAGCTTTTATCTCGTAGGACCATGAGTCATACAACTCTTATCTCGTAAGACCATGAGTCGAAGAAACTTAAGGGTTAACAATAATCGAACTTTCAGAATTGAATTTTAAACTGTTTTTCCCAGTTTTGAATTTAATTGTTTGAACCGATATTTAAAAATAGCCGTCCGAGGCACAGTCTCGGAATTCGACGAAACCGGTTTCATTGGGTCCGTAATGTTGAATTATTGTCAGATTTAAAATTTCGTATCTGTTGGAGTTGTTATGTGAGCATACGACACATAAACATGTTGAAATTAAATTGAATTCAATTTTAAAATTTAAATTTATAAACTTGCCGACATACACACGTTCACTCCTTTCCACCACGCAGACAATCACGATACGAAATCGTGTAAGCACGTTCTTCCCCTTTACTCACACCTAAAATCACACTTCCCTCTATTTTAAATATCGAAACCCATACCCTCGTTCAAAATTTAATTGCTAGAGGAAAAAAAAAATGGCCGAACTTTAAATTTTTATCTCCAGTTTAAATTCACTCCCATCCTCGTTTAAAATCAATGGCAAGCCGGTCTTCCCCTTCTTTTCAAATTGAATCGACAATCGAAGAATAATAAAAATTTAATGGCCGAGCAAGTCGCGAACGAAGGGGAGATGGGAAACGAGTTCGAATCACTGAAGGCATCGCGCGCGCATAATAGTGGAGCTAGGGTTGTCGCGTGGGCCAAGAATGATCGATGAATATCGATTGGAAGAGGCGGCTTCTGGGTCGAAAGGGTTGCCGCGATTCGCTGCTAGGGTGAACTCGAGCTCGAAGATGATGTTGGGAGTGCCGCGTGATTCATAGCATCGTGGCGGCTGGAGTGGACGCGGTGTAGGTCGCGTTCGTAGGTGTGCCGTTGAGGAAGACTCGCGAGTTAGTCGCGGCGATCTCGAGATCGGAGGGAGGCTGTAAGGTAATTAAACTATATTTTTTTAACAAAACATTTTTTTTAGTTAAGTAAGTTAACAAACTTAATTTAATTTGATATATGATATCAGGAAATTTTATAGTAAGTGAATTTTTTTATTGTGTTAACTGCTATAAAAATAAAAATAAAAATATATGTGTACAGTTCATAATTTTTACAGTAAAGTAAATAAATACATATACTCTGGAAAATATATTAAGATGGTTAACTTGTTTACTTGGCTTGTTAAATTATTTTATTTCGTTAATAAAAATTTTAATCGAGTTATAAACTGTTGGAGGGAACTTTTTACAGTAAGTTTTATAAAACAGTAAGCTAAAGGAAATTTAGTTTAAAGTTAATTTTTAGTTAAATAGGTTTATTAAAAGAAAATTGGTTTAAAGAAAATTCGTTGGATAATTAAGATTACAAAACGAAAAAAAATTTGTTAATGGGTTAATCCAAATATTGATAAATTGTATGAAATGTTTATACAAGGTATAAATCAAGAAAAATCGAGTCAAGATGGGAATGGATGGTAAATAAAATAAAAAGCTAAGGTGAGATTTTTCTCACTCAAATAAATTTGAATTGCATTTATTGATTGATTTGATTGCTATATTGGATGTGATATTAGATATAGTAGGATATATCTATATATATATATATAGCAATATATACATATTGGCATATGTATATATTGGATTGATTGATTTCCCGCATTGTATAGCGGATGAGACCCTATTGCGCCGTTATTAAGCGGATTGATATTTTTATAAAACCCATATACCACGATATTCCACCTCGAAGTGGAATTGGTATTGTGCTAACGTCTTTGGATGCAGGGAAACAGGTTGGAGGGATCCAACTGGATTCCTCAACTGTATTTATTTATTTACAGATATTGATGTATATTCTGTTATCATATTGATATATGATATTGAATGTAGTGATTGACTAATTGGTGTTGTTGCATCATCGAATTCCAATTTTGAAGTTTAAAAATAACGATTTTAACATTAAAAGAGATTATTTGAAAGTATACGTTTTATTGGAATTTTTGAATTGATTTACTTTAAATAAATAAACGTTCAAATTTTTAAAGTTATAGAAGTTAAGATCTTTGTGAAATATAACCGAAAGGTGAATTTTGAAATAAATAGTTAAGTAAGTTATAAAATAGTTTAAATTTGGATTTTTGAATTATTAAAAACGATGTATATAAAAGATGTACAAAATTGATATTTATAAATTAAAATTATTGGGATTTTAAAATGAGTTTTTATAAGTGTTAAAAATGAAATTTATAGAATTATAAATTGTGAAGATATGAAATTTATAGAATTATAAATTGTGAAGATATGAAGTTTATAGATTTATAAAGTATGAAGTTATAAAATGAAGGAAATTGTAGAATAAAAGATTTATATGAAATTTACCTATAAATTGGATTTTTGCCTTTAAATGGAATATTGATCAAATTGTTGATAAAGAAGATTTATAAATCAAAGTTGTTATAAAATAAAAATAGAATTTATAAACGTTGTTTTATAAATTCGAAATCAATTGAATTTGATAAATTAAATATAGGAGATTATTAAAGAAGATATATTCACGATTTTTGAATAGCGAATCTTTATTGAAATAAAATGTGTAGAAAATATTGAAATTTGGTTAGTGAAGTATATTCACGATTTTTGGACAGTGAGTATATTTTTAAGTAAAATGGATATTGTTTGGGAAAATGAATATTTAAAAAAAAAGAAGTTAATTGTTTTAACGATGTTTTAAAATATATTGAATATCGAAATCATAGATTTCAACATTCATTGTTGAAATAGACGTTTTCGAGAAATAAGGAAATGGTGGACTATAACACTGTTGTTATAGTAAATTGATTTCCGAAAGGAAATATTTTTATATAGTATTGGGATTTATATATCTATCTTAATTCCGAATCCCAATTCTAGTGATTTTGAGTCGTCGTAACGATGTTTTACGTAACATTCGTTTTGACTCAAATAGATGTTGTTATAGAGAATGATTTCCTTAAAGAATGAAATATATACTTAATATTGATTTAAGTATATCGAATATTTTCAAATGTTAAAAAATAAATAGATTTGTGAAATACTTATTTTAAATAAGTATGGAAATGTTTTTCCAATATGAAATGAAACGTTTTTGAGAATTTATCTTCTTAAAGATAAATTGAAAGTGAATTTTTGAAATCGATTGTAAATCGTATATCAGTAGATATTTTGAAATATAAATTCACTATGGAATTTATAAAAGAAATGGAAATTCGTTTGAAAATAAATATTGATTTATTTTTGAAAGTGTGGAAATTTTATATCTAGTAAAGATATTTTGGAAATTAAATAATTTGGAAAATTATTTGGAATCTGATGATGTTGTGCATTTTTATTGATAGTTAAATAACCGACTATCAATAATTACCTTGAATGGGTATTTGTTGTGAATTGAATGAATTTGAATGCCACACTTATTTTTGAATAAGCGCTCACTATTCGGGTTAGCCGGGAAAGGACCATGGGGTCGTATAACCCATTCCGAATATGTGATACGTCGTTATGAATTGCATTTGATGACCGGTGTTGAAGACCGGATATTTTTGAAAACGGAAGGATTACCGTCGAGTTACTCTACATCGGCTGATCTCTGATTTAGAGGTTTTATCACCCTTAGTGACGGGAAGTCCGGACGTGATTGAAAATTATCCGGATTTGCAAGGGCTTCGTGAGAAGTGCCTTCGGTTCTGTTCGATCCCGGAACAGACTTGTATGGATTGTATGTCTGACGTTACAAATTGAGATATAAAGCTGATTTCTTTCAAATACATATCTGTTGGTGGCGGAGAATTTATTCTCTTAGCTTAACACCCTTCTCTGAGACGTACGAGCTCAGAGGTTATGTAGTTGAAACTTATCAGCAATATATTCCCAATTTGGTAACGTGACATGCTAAGTGTTGCTGTGAAATGATCAGTGTTTGATCATTTGTGATATGATCATTTGTTTGATCATTTATCTTTGTGATCATAGGTTGATCATTTGTTTGACCCGAAGCATGGCTTTGGTGACAAAGCGTAGCTTTGTGGACGAGAATTCGTCGAGCCTCACACCCCGGAAATGGTCAAAACAGGAAAGATGCGGCAAGGTTCTAGGGAGTAGCGCCCCTCAGTGTATGTCATTCCTTATGGATAGAAGTGGTATCATGGTATGGAGCCCAGATACTTAACCTATGTAGATGCTGCGAGTTTATTACTTTGTGGTAGTTGGAAATCGAGGATCCTTGGGAAGATCGGTTACGATCGGGGGATGGCATACGCGTGTCAGTAGTTACCTATTTTTGCAGAGGTAACCCGGCCTTGTGTTGGCAGAGATCTAACCGTAATGTTAGGTTATTTCTTGGGACTGTTGGTTTTCTACAAACAGCAACAGCACTTTGAATGTCAGATTTCAAAAACAGTGGAAGAACTTTGCAAAATTAGAATGAAACAGAGGGATTATGCAAAAACTATTGCATCTTTTTCTGGTCTTCTTATTATATATAAGCAAATACAAAAAAAACATAACTAACTGCATAACTGACATATTCACGTTCTCTAAATAAATAGAAAAAAAACTGACCACAGAAAACAACTAACTGCTACTATAATATTAGTAACTGCTGACAGTTACAAACACAATTCCAGGAGACAACAAGATTAACTCATCAATCTCCTCCTTAAGCTTGTTGTCCTCCACCGATGATCCACACACCAGTCTTCTCTCTCATCTCCAAGAACTTCAATCTTGCAAGTGACTTCGTCAGAATATCCGCACGCTGATCTTCTGTGCAAACATGTTGAACCTCAATCATTCTTGATTCAACACAGTCTCTAATGTAGTGGAATCGAGTATTGATGTGTTTGCTCCTCTCATGATGAACTGAATTCTTGCTCAGTGCAATTGCGGACTGATTATCGATCTTCAGAACTACTGTCTTAACCTCACTCTTCAACAAATCTGCCAACAATCGTCCCAACCACACTCCTTGGCATGCTGCTGCACAGGCAGCGATGTACTCCGCTTCACAGGAAGACAATGCAACTACTTTCTGTTTTTGTGAACACCAACTAGTAGGATTTGATCCAAGGAAAAATATAAAACCTGATGTACTTTTCCTGTCATCATTATCACCAGCTAGATCACTATCGGAGTAACCGATCAGCTGCAAACTTCCTTTCTTCTTCTCATAAACGCATCCGAGGTTTAAAGTTCCTTTCACATACCTCAAAATGTGCTTCACTGCTGCCATGTGCTCTGTTGTGGGCTTCTCCATATATCTACTCATCATGCCGATGGAGAATGACAAATCCGGGCGCGTATGCAATAAGTACCTTAAACTGCCAACAATACTTCGGTAAAGAGTTGCGTCTACAGGTGGACTTGTGCTTTCCTTGCTCAGTTTCAGACGAGGTTCCATCGGGATTTGCGAAGGATTGCAATCTTTCATGCCGCATTTTTCTAAAACTTTTCTTGCATACGCGGATTGGTTGAGTGTAATCCTATGAGAATTCTGACAAACTTCAATGCCAAGATAATAACTTAGTAACCCAAGATCACTCATGCTAAAAATTTTCTTCATCTCTGATTTGAATTCCTCTATATCTTGAATGCACTATCCAGTGATGATTAAATCATCCATGTAGACTCCAACAATTAAATTTCCTTTACCTTGAATTCTCATGTACACAACATGCTCTAAAGAACTCTTTTTAAAACAAAGTGTTCGCAATGACTTGTCCAGCTTTGAATTCCAGGCTCTAGGTGCTTGTCGCAAACCGTACAATGCTTTGTTCAGTCTTAACACCTTGTGCTCTTCACCTTTTATTTCATATCCGGGCGGTTGAATGACATACACTTCCTCTTCCAAATCACCGTTGAGGAAGGCCGACTTCACATCCATATGATGCAACTCCCGTCCTTCATGTGCTGCAATAGAGATCAACAACTGTACTGTCTCTAGCCGAGCAACAGGGGCAAAAACTTCATCAAAGTCTATGCCTTGTCGTTGAACATATCCCTTTGCCACTAACTGTGCCTTGTGCTTCACAATGTTGCCTTGAGCATCCTTCTTTAGTTTGTAAACCCACTTCAAACCTATAGGTTTGTGGCTGTCAGGTAATGAAATGAGCTTCCAGGTTTCATTTTTCTGAATACAGGAAATTTCCTCCTCCATTGCTCTTCTCCACATCGGATCCGCCTTGGCTTCTTCAAAATTTGACGGCTCCTCTTCTCCTAGTAAGCACAAACCTGAATACTCCAACTCTATTGGAACCGTTGCATCATACAAGCTTTTGATGTCACGCTTACCCTGTGGTCCTACTGATGGACTCTCATCAGATGCTATGGATCTTGTATTTGTCACAGGTGTAGTGTATTGGTTTCTAGTTTGCTCCTGGAAATCCATTTCAAAATTGTTTACACCATCTTTAGCTTTCTGACTTGTCTTTTCACATGTACTTGCAATAGTAAAGTAATGTGTTGTATGAGAATTCCTTGCTGGTTCTGTTTCTGTTTCTGGAAATTTGCTCCACTCCCACTTCTTTTCCTCTGCAAACACAACATCTCGTGTCACCACTACTCGTTTCGACGTTGGATCAAACATCCGATAGCCTTTCGTACTCGAGTCATAACCAATAAACACCATTGGTTTGCTTCGGTCTGCAAGTTTTGAAAGGTGAGGTGTAACATCTTTTACATGTCCGACACATCCAAAAATGCGAAAGTGATCAACTGTCGGCTTGCGGTTGTAATATGCTTCATAAGGAGTTTTGCCGATGACGCTTTTTGTTGGTGCTCGATTTAAGAGATAAACAGCAGTAGACACCGCTTCTCCCCAAAATTCGCCCGGTACTCCCATACTTTTCAACAAGCTCCTTGCCATGCCAACCACCGTCTGATTTCTTCGCTCAACAACTCCGTTCTGCTGAGGAGAATAAGGCGCCGTAAGATAATGCTTAATCCCGGAAAGCTCACAATAATTCTGGAATTCATTTGAGGTGAATTCGCCACCACGATCCGTGCGAAAAGCCTTCAGCTTGCTGTTTTTCTCCATTTCTGCTGATGCTTTGATCTTCTTGAATGCCTCAAATGCTTCATCTTTGTTTTGGATCAGCACCTGCCACATGAATCTAGTACAATCATCAACTAACAGCAGAAAATACCGCTTACCGCCGTGTGTAGAAGGAGTTATTGGCCCGCATAAATCTCCATGCCATAGTTCAAGAGGTGATTTTTCTCTAAATTTCGCCACTGCTGGAAAAGGATTACGATGTTGCTTTCCAACCAAACAACCATCGCAGATGCGGTCCTCATGCTCGATTGCAGGCAAGCCATGCACCATCTTTTTCTGACTTAGAAACTTCAATGCATTAAAATTCACATGCCCGTATCTTGCATGCCAGCGCCATGCTTCTTCTTTGCACCTTGCTAATAGGCATTCAGGTAGGGCTGGTACAATTTTAATCACATATAGCCTGTTCCTTGACCTTTTTACTTTCGCTAGTAGCCTCTGTGATTTGTCCACAATAGACATTACTCCTCCTTCAATTACAACCTTGCATCCATTTTCATCTAACTGACCAAGACTTACTATGCTGCTCTTCAACTTTGGGATATAGTAGACATTAGTAAGTAATCGATGTTCACCCGTGGAACATTCAAATAAAACCGAACCTCTCCCTTGTATTTCTACAGCCGAGCCATCACCAAACTTGACTGAACCATTAATGGTTGTGTCAATATCAGCAAATTTTTCAATACAACCAGTCATGTGGTTACTTGCGCCGGTATCTAAATACCAGGCCTTGTCTTCGGTGCCATTAATCTTTGGCATCAACTTGTCTTCATGCAGTAACACCTCTTCATTTTGTATAGCATGGCTGAGAACACAAGTTTCAACCATCAACAGTGCCGGTTCATCATCGGTTTGTGTTGTAACAAGATTGGCTTTTTCCTTTCGGTTTGGTTTTGGACACTCTTTAGCAAAATGACCATATTCATTACAGTTGAAACATTTAACCTTGGATATGTCGAAGTTGCGTGGCTTTCGGTCTCCGTTATTGCGTTCACCATTTCCTCGGCCTCCACCATTTCCACGCCCACGACCACGTCCTCTTCCATGACGTCCTCCTCTTTTGTTATGGAAGGAACCTTCATCTCTCTTTGCTTTTTGAATTCTGGTCTCCCACTCGGTCCGGGTAAGGAGCAACTGTTCTCCGCTGCCCTTCGAGTCCAGTCGCCCTTTAAGCCCTTCTTCGAATGTTTTGAGACGACCAATCGCCTCTGAAACCGACATCTTCTCAACATCGCCAAATTGCTCAATTGTTCCAATAATGTGGAGAAATCTATCTGGAACTACGCTGAACAGTTTTTCAACAACCTCGCTGTCATCAATCTTCGTGCCCAGCGAACGTATCTCACCCACCAACGTGGTAAGCTTCATGGAGAATTCATTTATTGTCTCCGAATCCTCCATCTGTAACTTGTTCAGTTGCCGTTTCAGAACCTGTACACGCGCCTTCTTAACACGGTCTTCACCAACTCGCATCTCCCTGAGTGCGTCCCAAGCCTCCTTTGCCGTCTGCTTCTCCGCGATTGCCATCACCACGTCATTAGGCACGGCTTGAGAAATGGCTACCATGGCGCCTTGATCTTTGTTGTCGTCCATTTCTCCACCTTCGATCACTGACCATACTCCTAGTGAACGCAAGATTATCTTCATTTTGACAGCCCATATGCCGTAGATTGTTTCGCTTAACATCGGATATTGGATCGGGATTGTGGCTCCTCTTGCCGTCGGTTTCACCACTGCAAGTGTATTTGATTGATTTCCTACTTCACCGGCCATTGCTTCGACAACTTGGCTCCGATACCAAATGTTGGTTTTCTACAAACAGCAACAGCACTTTGAATGTCAGATTTCAAAAACAGTGGAAGAACTTTGCAAAATTAGAATGAAACAGAGGGATTTTTGGCGATGCAAAAACTATTGCATCTTTTTCTGGTCTTCTTATTATATATAAGCAAATACAAAAAAAACATAACTAACTCCATAACTGACATATTCACGTTCTCTAAATAAATAGAAAAAAAACTGACCACAGAAAACAACTAACTGCTACTATAATATTAGTAACTGCTGACAGTTACAAACACAATTCCAGGAGTGTAACGACCCCGGATTTTAATTACATTTAAATTGATAATTTATTGAGTTTTTGAATTTATATTTGTGAAATAAATAAATACGATATAAAACAAATAAAAAATAGATTTGATAAGTATGTAAACAAACAATATATAGTGAAGCTTGCGAAACAAGGAACAAGATAAATACAGGAATGTGCAAATAAACTAAGTACAACTAGGCAACTCAACCCAAAACAATTATCTCATATGTTGTAACAGCCGAATGAAAGAAAAGAAGAAAATAAATGTATATTTTGTACAAGCCTAATTAATATATCTGGTACAACTAATTAATGCAAGCACACCAACGATTCACTTCAGCCACCAAAGGGAAGTATCAGCAAGCAAAAGAAGAAAATATCCCTGTTATTTTTTGTACAATAAATTATATACCCTGTACAACTCCTCTTTTATATATATCAGCCTTAATCATTTTCATTTCGTTCATTTTAAAACTGAATAAAATCTGAAGTAATCACCACCTTGAAACTAAAACAAATTCAAGTTCTTAAAGCAAATTCAACCAGAGAATCAAAGTTGGGATTTGCAAAAGCCTGGAAAGAAAAAATGGAAGCAAACATCATCTATAAAAACTCAAAAACAACAGAGCTGGTCTCTGTCTTCAACATAAAGGTGAGTAAACAACTTTAAATTAAACTGAGTATATTAGTTGCTGTTTGTTAAGTTGAGATCTGGGATTACTTCGTGATGCATATACACATGTATATCTCCTCTATGTAAAGTTTACTGGAAGTGCAAATGCCTGTATGTTGAAACCACCTCTGACTTCTTGTTTCAGAGCACCCATCTTGATCAAAACAAAATATCAAATCAGTTGATAGTTGTTAGACTTTGTTCTTAACAATGAATGTGTGAGTTTGGGTATAAACTAAATTTTAAAATAGTTTCAAAGAAACAAAATATGCAGGATAAAATAATAATAATAATAACAGTAGAGATACCTTAAACATGGAAAAATCAATCATCTTAATTCACTGTTTTAAGATTACAATTTGAATACGTGTTGAAAGTTATGATTTTTAAAACAAACATTATAATTTTTAGTGTTGAAATGGGAGAGTATTTGGGGATTTTCTGGAAAATGGATTTTTATCATTCTCTGATGATCGGCTAATTCTTGAAGATCGAATTTTGGCATGGAGATGCTAGTGTGATCATGGGTTATGGAAAAAATACTCACGAATTTTTCTGATGGGTGTGGTGATTGCGGTGGATCAATGTAGGGTTTTGTAAAGGTTTTAGATCATCGGAGTGTCGAGGTTGTTGCGGCAACTATGGAGGATCGGAGTGGTTCGCTTGGTTAGGGACGCAAGCTAGAAGGTGTGACGAAGTTTTGGGAAGGATGGCGAGGCTTCTCGTTGGTCGGAGACGTTGGGATAGTGGAGTTCTGGCCATGGTATTTCTGTTGGGTCGAGTTTTCAACTCGATTTTGATTCGTGGGTTGTACGTGCGATCTGGGTGATGATTCGTGTTCGAGTGAGTACGAGTGGTTGTCGAAGGTGGCGGCGTCGGCTGGAGGAGCTTCGACGAAGTGTACACGTGCACGGCATGGTTGTTGGTGTCAGGTGGTTAGCGTGGGGGTGACTCGAGTTAGAACTCGAGCAAGTGGAAGTTTTACGCGGGTTTCTTCTCGAGTTCGCAGAGGGTATTTGTTTAACAGTTTAAACACTTAACTAAATAAAGTCGAATAAAACAAGGAGAAGAGGAGACTCGGGGGATTGCTCGGGAAAACATGTAGTGGACTCGAAGCAGGGGTTAGTTTGACTCGGGGAGTTCGTGTGGGCTCGGGTTGTTGGCATACTGCAGGTTTTCGGGGAAAACTATATGTACAGATTTTAAAGCTTTAAGAAAATGATTTTTCAAGGATTAATAAATAAGGATTTAAATGATAAATAAAGATAATCGTTTATCTTTGATTAAATTAGGATCTTGATAAGTTCAAAAGATTCTTCATTAATTAAGTATGGGGTAATTAATTAATGTACTAAATTGAAAGTTAATTCATTTATTTAAATTGATTTATCAAGTGATTAAGGTATAATTTCTCAATAAAAATTTATTAGAAATTATAAAATATAGGTGATTAAGAATAATCACTTATTATAATAAATTAAAGGTAGTTAATAAATGAGGTTAATTAATTATGTAATTAACTTAAAGATTAATTAATAAATGATTAAAGGATAATTAATTAAAATGGTTCGTAATTAATTAATGTTAATTAACCAAGATTAGTAATTTATTCATAAGTAATTAATCTGATTTAAATCTCTCAGATAATTAATTGATCTTACTTATGGATGTTTGGGTTCTATTGAATGACTTGATTATTTGATATCCCTGATATATGATGCTTTGTGATATACCCTGATTTATGTTGTGATCTGTAATTGATTATCTGTGATATATATCTGTTTCTGTGATATATTACTATGTGAATATGAAAACCCTTGACCCGTAAAACGACACTTGAATTTCGATGCGACAGGGAGTCGGATTCCAGTTGGTTATCCGAAACCCACATCGAATTATAATTGTGAATCTTTGGGACCGATAAGTTTATTATATCGGTGATTTGTGAATGAAGATAAGCGTTATCGACTTTACCGCTTATCGATATATCTGTGATGATTGATGTTGCACTATTGTGTGAAACCCCCGGACTACACTTTTACACACACAAATATGGATTTCACGTGGAAATCGGTTAAGTCGCAGATAATTTAAATTTGATGTTTTTGAAATTGAAATTTTAATTTCAATTGATTTTGAAATTTGAAATTTGGGTTTAAAGTGAAAAGCAATTGAAATAGAATTTCAAAGATAAAAGTTATTTTGAATAACTTAATCAAGTTTTGAAAATTTAAATAATTTGATTTAAATTTGAATTCAAGTTTGAAATTGAATCCTATGATTTGAAACTAGGGATTAAAGATGATATAAATGTGTTTATATAAAGTTAAACCATTTAAAAGTATAATTTTGAGAATTTGGATTTAACCCAAAGATTTCAACTTGTATGAATGAATCAGATTTCCAAAATAAAACTGTTTGTTTTAAAAGAATAAAAGCTTTCATATAAGAAATGAAATTCCAATTTAATTAAAGGAATTTCAATATTGAATTGAAAATGGTTTTCCAAGTTATGAATGAATTCTTTTTTGAAAGCTATGAATTGAATCTGTTATTTTCAACAGATTTAAAATGATGTTTTGTTTAACCCATTCGAAATGGGATTGTTTTGAAAGCTATAAGTTAAATCTTGATTTAAAGATTTAACGAGTTAATCAAATTGAAATGGAAATTAATTTGGAAAATCTGTGAATGAATCTTTTGTTTAAAAGATTAAAGTGTGGAAACTGTTTAAACCGTAAAGGTTGAATCTTTTTGTTTAAAAGATTTAAAATGGTAATTTGTTAAACCATTTGAAAATAAAGTTTTGGGTAATAAGTTGTGAGTTAATTGAAATCCCAATATCCATATGTTTTTAAATATTACGCTCACTATTCGGTTTAGCCAGGAGAGGACCTTTGGGTCGTATAACCCATTCCGAATATGTGATACGTCGATATGGATAGTATTTGAAGACCGGTGTTGAAGACCGGATATTTTTGAAAACGGAAGGATTACCGTCGAGTTACTCTGCATCGGCTGATCCCCGATATAGAGGTTTTATCACCCTTAGTGACGGGAAGTCCGGACGTGATTGAAAATTATCCGGATTTGCAAGGGCTTCGTGAGAAGTGCCTTCGGTTCTGTTCGAACCCGGAACAGACTTGTATGGATACATGTCTGACATTACACTTTGAGATATAAAGCTGATTTCTTTCAAATACATTTCTGTTGGTGGCGGAGAATTTATTCTCTTAGCTTAACACCCTTCTCTGAGACGTACGAGCTCAGAGGTTATGTAGTTGAAATTTATCAGCGATATATCCCAATTTGGTAATGTGGCATGCTGAGTGTTGCTGTGTGATGATCAGTGTTTGATCATTTGTGATATGATCATTTGTTTGATCATTTATCTTTGTGATCATAGGTTGATCATCTGTTGACCCAAAGCGTGGCTTTTTGAAAAAGCGTAGCTTTGTGGACGAGACTTCGTCTGGACCTCACTACCCGGAAATGGTCGAAACAGGAATGTTGCGGCAAGGTTATGAGGGTCGCGCCCTTTAGGGTATGTCATTTCCTTCTGGAAAGGGGTGGTATCATGGTATGGAGCCCAGATACTTACTCATGTGGATACACGTATTTATTATGTGTGATGTTGGATATCGAGCGCTCGGATAAAGGTCCCAAAGGACCGGGAGGTGGCATATTCGTGAGTTACTTGTTACAGGAGTAACCCGGCCTTGTTTGGCAGAGAGCAGTTTGTCTCTCGGGACGTCCAGCCAGAGGCGATCCCATGCGGCGGAAGGAAGTTCCTTAGCCTGACCATTTGTTGGAAATCCATTCTTCCAATACGAACTTTGTACGGTTTTAGTTGTAGAACCTGCCATCTAATATGGTAGCTATAGTAGGCATAGTATAATGGTACCTATGCTGGCTAAGATTAATATTATACTTTCGAAATGTTTTCTGCACTATGCACTAATAATAATAATTCAATGATTTTACGTAGTAAGCATCTTTGACTATCATAAGAAGAAATCTCCTCCAATTCTGCGTTTGCATTGTGTGTGTGGCGGGAGGTCTTATGGTAGTTTCATTTTCTAAAAGCATTGCGATTTTCAATGTTTTAAAACCTTTTGTGTTTGTTTAAAGATAAACTGTTTTTGTTGCTCACACCAGTCCCATGACTGATCCGCAGTTTATTGTTCCCTTCCTAAACTCTGGGTGCTCATAATTTTCCACACGAGCAGTCTAGAGTTGGGTTTCTTTTCAGATATTCAGGTTTAGTAGATTATCTGGAGCTAGTTCATTCATCGGAGTTGCTTATCTTGGAGTTGTGGATTCATTCTTGTCTAAAGATCATTTTGGAGTTATCATTTCTATTGATATTGTTCCGCTGCTGATGTTATCATTTTCTTTTCCGCTGCTATTTCTTGTATCATATCTCTGATGTATATTGATATTCATTGTATCACTCTGTTGTATCAGATATTGTATATCAATGTATTATTCTTTTCTTCCGTTGTGTTATTTACTTAATTGTGTTATAGCTCCGGCGAATCGGATTTGAACGGTCGAATCTGCGGCATTCTAGTACAATGTGAAGTACGGATGTTGATTTTCGAGCGGGCAAAACCCGAGCCGTCACAAGTGGTATCAGAGCTAAGGTTGAACTTTAGCTCAGGAGTATAACACTTTAAGTAGCTCATTAGAGATAGAGTGAAGTAAACTCTAGAATGAGTAATTCTCAGATATCCGTCCGAATGCCTCAGTAAATTCTCTTACTATCCACTGATAGTAAGTATGAGTGCAAGAAGAGGACGAGATAGGGGACGGAGAATACGACTATAACTGGTCAATACTCTATAACAACAAGGAAGCAATCTTTTCTCTATCGATCTCTTTTGTTCGTCATCTTTTCTCAATTTTTCGATAGTTTCTGGTAGATCCAGGAAGAAATTCGATATATTAATATGGGATATAAACTCCGGATGGACCAAAATTGTTTGTTTGGGTGTATTGGTTGCATTGATTGCTATGGTTGATAAGTATACTTTAGTTTCTAAACTGAGAGTTTTGAAATTGTATCCATATATCTACCTATTCTTTGGGTCCCAATATATTCTACGAATGGTTAGTTATCACTTCAAACTGACCGATGCCACTCCATATTTCGTAGATCTGGATAACCCGAGTATCTTGTGAAGTGTTAAATAGATTCGATCTTATATCTATTTTTGATATTCTGATTTGGTAAGCCAAATGCAGAATAGATGTTCAGTTTGAGTTGATGAAATATTCTTCATCTATCTTTGTGTCTCCTTGGTAATTTCGAGGACGAAATTCTTTTAAGGGGGGAAGTCTGTAACGACCCCGGATTTTAATTACATTTAAATTGATAATTTATTGAGTTTTTGAATTTATATTTGTGAAATAAATCAATACGATATAAAACAAATAAAAAATAGTTTTGATAAGTATGTAAACAAACAATATATAGTGAAGCTTGCGAAACAAGGAACAAGATAAATACAGGAATGTGCAAATAAACTAAGTACAACTAGGCAAGTCAACCCAAAACAATTATCTCATATGTTGTAACAGCCGAATGAAAGAAAAGAAGAAAATAAATGTATATTTTGTACAAGCCTAATTAATATATCTGGTACAACTAATTAATGCAAGCACACCAACGATTCACTTCAGCCACCAAAGGGAAGTATCAGCAAGCAAAAGAAGAAAATATCCCTGTTATTTTTTGTACAATAAATTATATACCATGTACAACTCCTCTTTTATATATATCAGCCTTCATCATTTTCATTTCGTTCATTTTAAAACTGAATAAAATCTGAAGTAATCACCACCTTGAAACTAAAACAAATTCAAGTTCTTAAAGCAAATTCAACCAGAGAATCAAAGTTGGGATTTGCAAAAGCCTGGAAAGAAAAAATGGAAGCAAACATCATCTATAAAAACTCAAAAACAACATAGCTGGTCTCTGTCTTCAACATAAAGGTGAGTAAACAACTTTAAATTAAACTGAGTATATTAGTTGCTGTTTGTTAAGTTGAGATCTGGGATTACTTCGTGATGCATATACACATGTATATCTCCTCTATGTAAAGTTTACTGGAAGTGCGAATGCCTGTATGTTGAAACCACCTCTGACTTCTTGTTTCAGAGCACCCATCTTGATCAAAACAAAATATCAAATCAGTTGATAGTTGTTAGACTTTGTTCTTAACAATGAATGTGTGAGTTTGGGTATAAACTAAATTTTAAAATAGTTTCAAAGAAACAAAATATGCAGGATAAAATAATAATAATAATAACAGTAGAGATATCTTAAACATGGAAAAATCAATCATCTTAATTCACTGTTTTAAGATTACAAGTTGAATACGTGTTGAAAGTTATGATTTTTAAAACAAACATTATAATTTTTAGTGTTGAAATGGGAGAGTATTTGGGGATTTTCTGGAAAATGGATTTTTATCATTCTCTGATGATCGGCTAATTCTTGAAGATCGAATTTTGGCATGGAGATGCTAGTGTGATCATGGGTTATGGAAAAAATACTCACGAATTTTTCTGATGGGTGTGGTGATTGCGGTGGATCAATGTAGGGTTTTGTAAAGGTTTTAGATCATCGGAGTGTCGAGGTTGTTGCGGCAACTATGGAGGATCGGAGTGGTTCGCTTGGTTAGGGACGCAAGCTAGAAGGTGTGACGAAGTTTTGGGAAGGATGGCGAGGCTTCTCGTTGGTCGGAGACGTTGGGATAGTGGAGTTCTGGCCATGGTATTTCTGTTGGGTCGAGTTTTCAACTCGATTTTGATTCGTGGGTTGTACGTGCGATCTGGGTGATGATTCGTGTTCGAGTGAGTACGAGTGGTTGTCGAAGGTGGCGGCGTCGGTTGGAGGAGCTTCGACGAAGTGTACACGTGCACGGCATGGTTGTTGGTGTCAGGTGGTTAGCGTGGGGGTGACTCGAGTTAGAACTCGAGCAAGTGGAAGTTTTACGCGGGTTTCTTCTCGAGTTCGCAGAGGGTATTTGTTTAACAGTTTAAACACTTAACTAAATAAAGTCGAATAAAACAAGGAGAAGAGGAGACTCGGGGGATTGCTCGGGAAAACATGTAGTGGACTCGAAGCAGGGGTTAGTTTGACTCGGGGAGTTCGTGTGGGCTCGGGTTGTTGGCATACTGCAGGTTTTCGGGGAAAACTATATGTACAGATTTTAAAGCTTTAAGAAAATGATTTTTCAAGGATTAATAAATAAGGATTTAAATGATAAATAAAGATAATCGTTTATCTTTGATTAAATTAGGATCTTGATAAGTTCAAAAGATTCTTCATTAATTAAGTATGGGGTAATTAATTAATGTACTAAATTGAAAGTTAATTCATTTATTTAAATTGATTTATCAAGTGATTAAGGTATAATTTCTCAATAAAAATTTATTAGAAATTATAAAATATAGGTGATTAAGAATAATCACTTATTATAATAAATTAAAGGTAGTTAATAAATGAGGTTAATTAATTATGTAATTAACTTAAAGATTAATTAATAAATGATTAAAGGATAATTAATTAAAATGGTTCGTAATTAATTAATGTTAATTAACCAAGATTAGTAATTTATTCATAAGTAATTAATCTGATTTAAATCTCTCAGATAATTAATTGATCTTACTTATGGATGTTTGGGTTCTATTGAATGACTTGATTGTTTGATATCCCTGATATATGATGCTTTGTGATATACCCTGATTTATGTTGTGATCTGTAATTGATTATCTGTGATATATATCTGTTTCTGTGATATATTACTATGTGAATATGAAAACCCTTGACCCGTAAAACGACACTTGAATTTCGATGCGACAGGGAGTCGGATTCCAGTTGGTTATCCGAAACCCACATCGAATTATAATTGTGAATCTTTGGGACCGATAAGTTTATTATATCGGTGATTTGTGAATGAAGATAAGCGTTATCGACTTTACCGCTTATCGATATATCTGTGATGATTGATGTTGCACTATTGTGTGAAACCCCCGGACTACACTTTTACACACACAAATATGGATTTCACGTGGAAATCGGTTAAGTCGCAGATAATTTAAATTTGATGTTTTTGAAATTGAAATTTTAATTTCAATTGATTTTGAAATTTGAAATTTGGGTTTAAAGTGAAAAGCAATTGAAATAGAATTTCAAAGATAAAAGTTATTTTGAATAACTTAATCAAGTTTTGAAAATTTAAATAATTTGATTTAAATTTGAATTCAAGTTTGAAATTGAATCCTATGATTTGAAACTAGGGATTAAAGATGATATAAATGTGTTTATATAAAGTTAAACCATTTAAAATTATAATTTTGAGAATTTGGATTTAACCCAAAGATTTCAACTTGTATGAATGAATCAGATTTCCAAAATAAAACTGTTTGTTTTAAAAGAATAAAAGCTTTCATATAAGAAATGAAATTCCAATTTAATTAAAGGAATTTCAATATTGAATTGAAAATGGTTTTCCAAGTTATGAATGAATTCTTTTTTGAAAGCTATGAATTGAATCTGTTATTTTCAACAGATTTAAAATGATGTTTTGTTTAACCCATTCGAAATGGGATTGTTTTGAAAGCTATAAGTTAAATCTTGATTTAAAGATTTAACGAGTTAATCAAATTGAAATGGAAATTAATTTGGAAAATCTGTGAATGAATCTTTTGTTTAAAAGATTAAAGTGTGGAAACTGTTTAAACCGTAAAGGTTGAATCTTTTTGTTTAAAAGATTTAAAATGGTAATTTGTTAAACCATTTGAAAAGAAAGTTTTGGGTAATAAGTTGTGACTTAATTGAAATCCCAATATCCATATGTTTTTAAATATTACGCTCACTATTCGGTTTAGCCGGGAGAGGACCTTTGGGTCGTATAACCCATTCCGAATATGTGATACGTCGATATGGATAGCATTTGAAGACCGGTGTTGAAGACCGGATATTTTTGAAAATGGAAGGATTACCGTCGAGTTACTCTGCATCGGCTGATCCCCGATATAGAGGTTTTATCACCCTTAGTGACGGGAAGTCCGGACGTGATTGGAAATTATCCGGATTTGCAAGGGCTTCGTGAGAAGTGCCTTCGGTTCTGTTCGAACCCGGAACAGACTTGTATGGATACATGTCTGACATTACACTTTGAGATATAAAGCTGATTTCTTTCAAATACATTTCTGTTGGTGGCGGAGAATTTATTCTCTTAGCTTAACACCCTTCTCTGAGACGTACGAGCTCAGAGGTTATGTAGTTGAAATTTATCAGCGATATATCCCAATTTGGTAATGTGGCATGCTGAGTGTTGCTGTGTGATGATCAGTGTTTGATCATTTGTGATATGATCATTTGTTTGATCATTTATCTTTGTGATCATAGGTTGATCATCTGTTGACCCAAAGCGTGGCTTTTTGAAAAAGCGTAGCTTTGTGGACGAGACTTCGTCTGGACCTCACTACCCGGAAATGGTCGAAACAGGAATGTTGCGGCAAGGTTATGAGGGTCGCGCCCTTTAGGGTATGTCATTTCCTTCTGGAAAGGGGTGGTATCATGGTATGGAGCCCAGATACTTACTCATGTGGATACACGTATTTATTATGTGTGATGTTGGATATCGAGCGCTCGGATAAAGGTCCCAAAGGACCGGGAGGTGGCATATTCGTGAGTTACTTGTTACAGGAGTAACCCGGCCTTGTTTGGCAGAGAGCAGTTTGTCTCTCGGGACGTCCAGCCAGAGGCGATCCCATGCGGCGGAAGGAAGTTCCTTAGCCTGACCATTTGTTGGAAATCCATTCTTCCAATACGAACTTTGTACGGTTTTAGTTGTAGAACCTGCCATCTAATATGGTAGCTATAGTAGGCATAGTATAATGGTACCTATGCTGGCTAAGATTAATATTATACTTTCGAAATGTTTTCTGCACTATGCACTAATAATAATAATTCAATGATTTTGCGTAGTAAGCATCTTTGACTATCATAAGAAGAAATCTCCTCCAATTCTGCGTTTGCATTGTGTGTGTGGCGGGAGGTCTTATGGTAGTTTCATTTTCTAAAAGCATTGCGATTTTCAATGTTTTAAAACCTTTTGTGTTTGTTTAAAGATAAACTGTTTTTGTTGCTCACACCAGTCCCATGACTGATCCGCAGTTTATTGTTCCCTTCCTAAACTCTGGGTGCTCATAATTTTCCACACGAGCAGTCTAGAGTTGGGTTTCTTTTCAGATATTCAGGTTTAGTAGATTATCTGGAGCTAGTTCATTCATCGGAGTTGCTTATCTTGGAGTTGTGGATTCATTCTTGTCTGAAGATCATTTTGGAGTTATCATTTCTATTGATATTGTTCCGCTGCTGATGTTATCGTTTTCTTTTCCGCTGCTATTTCTTGTATCATATCTCTGATGTATATTGATATTCATTGTATCACTCTGTTGTATCAGATATTGTATATCAATGTATTATTCTTTTCTTTCATTGTGTTATTTACTTAATTGTGTTATAGCTCCGGCGAATCGGATTTGAACGGTCGAATCTGTGACATTCTAGTACAATGTGAAGTACGGATGTTGATTTTCGAGCGGGCAAAACCCGAGCCGTCACAAGGAGACAACAAGATTAACTCATCAGGGACGTCATTCCAGAGGCGTTCTGTTCGTGGACTAGGAAGTTCCTTAGCCTGACCATTTGTTGGAAATCCAAACTCCAATACGAACTTTGTACGGCATTAGTTGTAGAACCTGCCATTTACGTAAGGTGGTCACCACTGTTTAGATGGTAGCTATAGTAGGCATACGATACTGGTCGTATGTTGGCTAAGATTAATATTATACTTTCAAAATGTTTTCTACACTATGCACTAATAATAATATCCAAAATGATTTGATTTTGCGTAGTAATCATCTTTGACTATCATAAGAAGAAATCTCCTCCAATTCTGCGTTTGCATTGTGTGTGTGGCGGGAGGTCTTATGGTAGTTTCATTTTCAAAAGCATTGCGAAATTGACTTTAGAATCTTCCTGTTGTTTGTTTTAAAAATAACTGTTTTACGATCTAACACCAGTCACCATGACTGACTCGGAGTTTATTGTTTCCCTTATAAACTCTGGGTTCCCACCAATTTTCCACACGGGCAGTCTAGAGTTATGTTATCAGGATATTCTGGATATTCTGGAGCTTTGGAAGCAAGCTGGATGGCGAGACGTAGTATTTGTATCTGATATTATTTATTCTGCTTTGTATTCTGTATGAGGACAAGTTATATAACTGTCCATTGATGTGATGTGTTGTATTGAGTTGTATATTGACTCTGTTGATGTATGTATAAACTGATAAAATTCTTTGTTTAAAAGATTACTGATTTATCTATTGTATATTGTTCCGCTGCGAATGTGAGATTCTGATATTGTTTCTGTTCTGTTGTTCTTCTTTCTTTTTTTCTTCTATCTTCTTCCTCTTCTACCTTTTTCTTCTTTCTTAAACCATCATGGTTCGTATTTCCATTCATCTTGAGTTAATCAATGGAGATTAGTGTTTAATCAAGAGGTACGGATTTGCGAGTTATGACAGAAAATTTATCTATGATATCCAGAATAAATTTTTTTCTTTTGTTAGCATAAACAGTCCATTTGCTTTACATAAAGCTTTGTAATAGTCGCAATTACCATAGCAACTGCCAGATTCTGAATTGTTATCTGAATCAGATTAATTTTCAGTTTCTGAATCAATTTCTGTAATAACAGATAATTTTAAATTCTTTTTTTCTGAGTCAGAACTTGATATAAATAGTTTTGTGAATGAATTTTTTAATTCTTCATCTATATCATGGTTATTTATTTTATTTTTTAATTTACACTTATTAGCATAATGACCTGGTGTTTTACATTTCCAACATATTGGAATTTTTCTTTGAGCATGTTTATTTTGCTCTTTTCTTTTATAGGGTTTTTGTGATTTCCATTTTTGATTTTTACTAGTTTCCGCATAATTTTCTTTCTGGAAATTTTTATAAACTTTTCTCTTGGATGATTTTTTAAATCTTTTATTTTCGTTTGTTAGTTTTATTGGTAGTAAACCAAGTTGATCAAAAATATCTCCTAAAATTCTTTTCCCGTAGATTTTCTCCTTTTGGATTTGTTTATGTAATTTTATTTCATTGCATAAATGAATTCCTTCTGCAACGACCTCTGTTGCTAATTTACCATAAGTATATTGGTTATAAGGAATAGTTCCATTATTTTTTTGTTTCAAACGATTTCTAACCCTTTCTGCAAAGAAATGTGGTAGTCCTGATAAGAACTTTTCTTTCCAAAATTCATGATTACTATCACTTCTAGTAAATAATTTTGAAAAATATACATCTTTATACCATCTAAATTGGGATAAATTTTGACATTTTAAATTCTTTAACTGCTCTTGTGTCCTATCTGTTTGGAGAGCAGTGGCCCCTAAGAAGTGTTTAGCTATTGTATATATTAGCGTATTTACGCAATCTGTCTTAGGCATTCCATCTTCTAACTTCGTCGCAGTAAATATATGCGCTTTTGCTTCATTAGAAAGATGAAAATCCCACCAACCTTTTAGTTGTCCTGTAAATCCTTGTAAAATAGCTTTTGCTATCCTATCGTCCGAATTATTTTTAATTAAACATGCAGTAGCGTACATTGTCATATAATTCAAACAAGTTTGTATTTGGTACTCGGAATAACCATCAATATTCCATTCTACAATGGAGGTACCATCAAAAGATACAGCTCCATAATTATTTTGTTCCTCGAATAAGAGGTCGACTGGTGTCGGTCTCGTATAATAAGGTTTACTATACGAGGTATTTCCGTAATTAATTTTATTAATTTCAAGATTATTTTCTGGTTTGTTTTGTTCTATATTTAAGAACATAATTTGCAAATTATTTACTTCTTCATCTGAATTATTATCAGATTCTGGTTCTGAAGTTTCTCTATATTCTTTATTTTCAATTATAGGTGCAACTTCTTTTTCACTAACATTTAAGGCGTCTAACCTTTTCATTATTTCTTTTAACATTTCGGAGTTTTCTCCTGGTTTATCTAAATTCATCTCTAAATTTTGTGCTGACCAGGGTTTGAATAAAACTTCATCTGTATCACAGACTTTAGTTATATTGGTTTGATTAGATCCTTCTTCAATTCTCATAAGTTGATTACCTATTGATTGTAATGTTAAATTTGTAAAATTATTTTGTTCTATAATAACTTCAAATGATCTATCCTTCCTATAAGGAGTAGCAATAATTTCTTCTTTATCAATTTTAATCGACAAATTTGCTTCTGGAGGATGTATACTCCTAATAGTTTTTCCTGCTTTAGTCGTATATTCTTTATAAGCAGAATTTATGTTGAAAACTGTCAATAAGTCATCAAAATCTGGAAAAGTATCCTTTTGTTTTTCTATTTTGTAGAATTTTTCTATTATTATAAAGATATCATAATTTTCTGGTAGATCATTTCCTATTTTCTTTAAAAATAATGCATATCTTTTTATCCACTTTTCTTGTTCCTTAGGATCTTCCATAAGAACCATTTTCTTTTATATTTGTTTTCTTCTGAATAAAACTTTATTTTTTCAGATTCTAAAAAAGGAAATTTAAACTCTTCATCTAGAGTTATGGTATTTATACCAAACAAAGATTTATCCTCATCATATCACATATCTAAAGGTGTCGGTGATCTGGGATTTGATGGAGGAATTTCAACCCTATATTCAGGTTGACTAACTCCATCTGTTGTGTTTCTTATAATTACATTATCCTTTTCTACATTTAAAGGAGTGGTTTCAGCATTGCTGAATCTTGATCCCTCTGATTTAGAGTTAGAACCTAACTTTAGGTGTGTGACTCTTTCTTTTGAAAATCTAATTTCAACGTCACCATCATAATATTCAATAATCTCTTTTAATTTTTTATTCTCCACTTTAGTAGGTTCATTTGCTTCTTCGAGAAGCCATTTATCTGGTAAATTTATCTCATTCCAACTGATTGATTTTGGAATTACAACGTTACTCTTACTAATATCTGTTATAAACAGTGTAGTTGTACCTTGATTTTTAATTGGCATATTTTTGTATTAGTAATAATAGTATTCATTACTTTATAACATATTCTGTAAATAAGAATTACATTTTGTGTTCCCGCTTTCATGTTAAAACCTTTAGTTTTTATATCCAGACAAATAGACTGGAGTAAATTTGGATCGGTTAGAGACATAGTAAAAGTTGGAAAACATGAAAAATAAATTGGTCCATCACATAATGTTGATTCAACTATTCCTAATAAGGAATCATGGAATTTATTATGTCTTTTGTCTCTAACTGCAATTATAGCAGACGTATTTAGTCCTAATCTTATAGCTGGTTTTAAAGCGACTTGAATTAGTCCGACATGAATAAATTTATATTTTTCTCTATGCAGATTTAAAAGCTTTTTTGAGAACAAACAAAATGAACTATATCCTTCAGATAAAGGAACTGCTTGTTCAATAGTCTTAATTACATAATCATTTTTTGTAATAAAACCTCCAGTTCTTTTATAAATCATTGAAGGCGAACAAGCCGGAATATTCCAATTGTTCAAATTAGATTCTAAATCTTCATTTATAGTAATTTCTTTATTTTTACTGAGAATTTCTCTGTCTAGAATATCTAGACCGTTATTATTATTATTTCTAAATGATAATGCTCTAGACAGTCTTTCCATATTATCTACCTTATCACTGTCAACGATTTATGCAAAAGTTCCCACTAAACGCCTATCCGTGGCAACAAACGGGAATAAACACTGCTACGCGACTTAAGGACAAAGTCCCGGGTTTTAAAGGCAAATAATAAGTTGGATTAGCTAGATTTTATCAGATAGAATTAAAATAATAACAGTTCGATAAACTAGCACTGAAGAATTTCTACAGTAATTGTTAATAAACGGCGATGAATAGTACGTACGAGTGAATAGTATGAAATAGTACCTTCTCTCCGGGGCTTTTAAGCCTGAGCAAACCTATCTCCTATTCCTACCTGGCTTTGATACCACAAACGCCTATGGACCTTCGTTTGCTCCAAGTAAAAGTAGAGTGCTATGTAGTACGGTGATCTTGCGTACAAACAAAGTAAGAATAACAGAGGATAATTTACTTAACAACAGGAAATTTTATTATAAGAGGCTATATTACAGAGAGTGGCTATCTGCCATTACAGATATTATACAAGCTTTTATTTTATTACAACTTTTTAAAAAACTTGTGCCTCCCTAAGGCAACACACACTTATTTATATATTAGTACAACCGTTTAGCAAGTTAATATAAACCGACATCTTCCTGCATCCTTATCATCTTTCGACATCCTTATCACTTCTTCTTTATGCCTTTAGTCACATCACTTTAATTAAATAAACTTGCTTAAATTGTACTCATCTTCAACATCCTTATCATCTTTTGGCATCCTTATCACTTCTTCTTTATGCCTTTAGTCACATCAATTTAATTAAATAAACTTGCTTAAATTGTACTCATCTTCAACATGCATTCTTATCCTGCCAGCTTTCTTTATTCTTTTGCGTTTTGTCACATCACTTTGAAATAAGCTTGCTTTTAGGTGTACGTCTTCTTAAAGTGGATTTTATCCTGTCTGGGTAGTGCCTTCTGGAGACAGTGGTATTTCATCCATAATGAAAGTTACTATACCAGGCTGATGAAAGTATACGTATACAACACAAACTCCATTAACCTTCTTTTTGATGCATCTTACATTATGCCTTCTTCTTTTAGCATATAATCTTCCTCTTCTTCTTGCCTTCTTCATGAACTTGGATCTGTAGACATGCTCATAGGCTCATCGTCGCTATCTGAATCCAATATAGCTTTAAGCTGTATTTTCAAATTTCTTTTTGAAGAACTTGCCATTAATTCTTTTAATAAATCGGATAATTCCTTTTAAGGTGAATCTGGTATTTTTAGTGGTTCATGGCTAACTAAACCATTTTCTGAAAAAAACCAAATCTTTAAAAAATTCAAATTTATCCCACCATTTTATTAAAATGCTTCTTCCTAAATGAGGAAGATTTTCAAATTTTATTTAAAGCTTTTGTAACGTTCTTGGAACAATAACAACGTCCCATTTCATAATCCAAGGTACTTCATAAAGAGCTGTAAAATTTAGATTATGATACTTCATAGAAGTATTCATTCGAATAAATTCATCATAAACATTCCTTATTTTTTGTGGTAAAATTAGTGGATATAATCCAAAGTTTGAAAACCAAACTATAAACCAATTTTGAAAATGCGTGGTGTTTTGAATTTTAAATTGAATAAACCAACTGTGATTTCTCTGCCTGTTTTCATAAGAGAAAGCAAGATCCCAAGCTTTAACATAGTCAAAGTAATTGAAATTTAATTTATTCCTATAAGGATTTTTTGAACTTATAATTAATTCTTTGGGCTTGTATAAATCGCCTTCCCACTGTTCTGGGGTAATTATTTTTACAATGGAGGCTTTTGAGAAAGCCAATTCGCCACCAGTTCTCATGGCAGATTCGAAATGCACAGAACCTAGGTAGGTTAAAATTTCTTGATAGAAATTGAAATCCTTGGGATAAAGGTATGGGTCAGTAAATTTTTTTAAATAAAAGGTCATAACCTCTTTAGCGGATAAATGAATGTATTTTCTCTCCACAGGAGATACCCATATGGTAGATATTGGAATATATGGATATAGGTATTCCCTTGCAGATACGGATTTATCGCAAACTCATAAGCATCAGCTCTAAGTTGTTCATCAACCGGAGTGGTTTTTAATACTTCTTCTCTTAGGATTTTTTCATCCTATTGAAATGCCGACTTATAAGTCGTCATTGGTCGAGATAGTGCAGTTTTACTGCTTTCTTCCTTTTCTTTCCCTTTATTCATCTTTTCCCTGTAAAAATTCTCGAGTTAAGAAATCTGGTAAAGCATTATTAGATCCTTTAATAAACTCAATATCAAAATCAAATACTGATAATATTCCTTGCCATCTAGCAAATATTTGTTTTGATGCAATGTTTTTAACATCCTTTTGTAAATTTTCTTTGGCAGACTTGCAATCTACCCTTAACAAAAACTTTTGATTTAATAAATCACTTTCAAATTTTTGTATACATAATACAATTGCTAATATTTCCTTTTTGACAGTAGAGTAATTATCTCTAGGTCCTTGCCAAATTCCCGAAGTAAATCTGACTAAGGATTCTTTATTATTAATTCTTTGTTCAAGAATGCCACCGTAACCTTTGTCTGATGCATCGGTTTCAACTATTTTAAAGGCATCAAGATTAGGAATTGCAAGACAAGGAATTTCCTTTATTTTTGCTTTTACTTTTATTACTGCTTTAGTATGTTCTTCTGTCCATGCAGGTGGATTTTTTCTTAGTCTTTCAAATAATGGTTTAGCATCATAAGCTAGATCTTTGTAAAATTCAGAGACATAATTTAAGCTTCCCAAAAACCTTTGTAATTGATTTTTGTCTTTAATTTCATTTGGAAATTTTTCTGCAAATATAATTGCTCTATCAATAGGAAATATTGTTCCATCTTTTTATAATGTGTCCAAGAAATCTAATATCTGTTTGAAAAAGTTTTATCTTTTTAGCTGATACAGCTAATCCAGCCCTTTTGGTAATGTTTATAAAAATATTTTAATGTTTAAAATGTTGGTCGATTGATTCTGAAAATATAAGTACATCGTCAATATATACAATTGTAAATGCTGTATAAGCACTATAAATATCATTCATAATTTTTTGAAATTCTGAAGGGGCATTTTTTAACCCAAACGGCATTACATTCCATTCATAGTGTCCAAATGGAACAGTAAATGCAGTTTTATATTTATCTTCTTCTTTAATCTGAATTTGCCAGAATCCAGATTTCATATCAAATTTAGACATTATCTTGGTTGAATAAAGTCTTGCTAATAAATATTTTATATTAGGAATTGGATATCTAATCCATCTTAATGCTTTATTTAAAGGTTTATAATTTATAACCAATCTTGGAACTCCTCGTTCTAATTCTGCCGCATTTTCTACATAAAATGCTGAACAACTCCAAGGACTTTTAGATGGTCTAATAAGTCCCTTCTTAATAATTCTTCAATTTCTTTTCTACAGATTTCTAAATGTCTCTGAGACATGGCTATAGGCCTTGCTTTAGTTGGAATCTGACTTTCTTTAAAGTCGGGTTCATAAGGTAAACTTATTTCATGCCTTTTCCTTTGCCAAAAGGCATTAGGAGTATCTGGACAAATAGTTTTCTCAATAGAACTTTGTAGATCTTTAATCTTCTGTTGCAAACTTGGTTGTAATAACTTTTCTTTTATTCTTATATAATTTATTTCTCGAGATAAAGAATTTAGAAAATTTTCTTTTCTTTTAATACTTTTTTGAATAACATCAATTTTATGATGTTGTGGTTAAGACACAAATTTGAATGTTAATTCTTGATTGTTAATAGTACTAGTAATTCCTTCTTTTGATATTTTTATTATAGGATATAACAAATGTAAGAAGGGATTTCCTAATATGACATTATGAGATAAACTTTTAACCATTACAAATGGCATTTCTAAACAAATTCCTTTATTACAAACGGTTGTGTTTTGTAGCTTATAATTAACTAATAGTTTTCTGCCATCTGCAGCATTTAGTATTTCAGTAGATTTAGAAAAATATTTTGAAGGTACTAATCCTTCATTGATGCAGTTTAGGTCTGCACCTGAATCTATCATTGCTATTGTAGTAAAATAATACTCTTTGTAAACTACAATAGTAACTTTAGTGTGCCATTTATGGGTGATTACCTTGTCTACTGTATTTATAAATGTAAGAGAGTTTAACTCTTCTTCTCTTAAAATATTGTCATTATTTTGGTTATTATCCTTAGGTTCTATCTCTATTAGAGACATTCTTTCTTTTAATTCCTTTATTTCATGCTTAAGTATTTTAACTTCATGTTGTAATTCTGCAATTGTAGCTTCAGTATTTACTGGGTTAATATTATTTGAAGTTTTGACTCTATTCAAAATATCTTTTAAATTATAAGTCTCTGGTTCTTTTAGCTTTAGTTTCTTTTCATTTTTGTGTGATTTTAAATATTTTTTTAACATATTTTTCTTTTCTTCTGGATCTGAAATTATCTATGATATCCAGAATAAATTTTTTTTCTTTTGTTAACATAAACAGTCCATTTGCTTTACATAAAGCTTTGTAATAGTCGCAATTACCATAGCAACTGCCAGATTCTGAACTGTTATCTGAATCAGACTAATTTTCAGTTTCTGAATCAATTTCTGTAATAACAGATAATTTTAAATTCTCCTTTTCTGAGTCAGAACTTGATATAAATAGTTTTGTGAATGAATTTTTAAATTCTTCATCTATATCATGGTTATTTATTTTATTTTTTAATTTACACTTATTAGCATAATGACCTGGTGTTTTACATTTCCAACATATTGGAATTTTTCTTTGAGCATGTTTATTTTACTCTTTTCTTTTATAGAGTTTTTGTGATTTCCTTTTAGGATTTTTACTAGTTTCCGCATAATTTTCTTTCTGGAAATTTTTATTTTTATAAAATTTTCTCTTGGATGATTTTTTAAATCTTTTATTTTCGTTTGTTGGTTTTATTGGTAATAAACCAAGTTGATCACAAAAATCTCCTAAAATTCTTTTCCCGTAGATTTTCTCCTTTTGGATTTGTTTATGTAATTTTATTTCATTGCATAAATGAATTCCTTCTGCAATGACCTCTGCTGCTAATTCACCATAAGTATATTGGTTATAAGTAATAGTTCCATTATTTTTTGTTTTAAACGATTGTTAACCCTTTTTGCAAAGAAATGTGGTAGTCATGATAAGAACTTTTCTTTTCAGAATTCATGATTACTATCACTTCTAGTAAATAATTTCGAAAAATATACATCTTTATACCATCTAAATTGGGATAAATTTTGACATTTTAAATTCTTTAACTGCTCTTGTGTCCTATCTGTTTGGAGAGCAGTGGCCCCTATGAAGTGTTTAGCTATTGTATATATTAGCGTATTTACGCAATCTGTCTTAGGCATTCCATCTTCTAACTTCGTCGCAGTAAATATATGCGCTTTTGCTTCATTAGAAAGATGAAAATCCCACCAACCTTTTAGTTGTCCTGTAAATCCTTGTACAATAGCTTTTGCTATCCTATCGTCCGAATTATTTTTAATTAAACATGCAGTAGCGTACATTGTCATATAATTCAAACAAGTTTGTATTTGGTACTCGGAATAACCATCAATATTCCATTCTACAATGGAGGTACCATTAAAAGATACAGCTCCATAATTATTTTGTTCCTCGAATAAGAGGTCGACTGGTGTGGATCTCGTATAATAAGGTTTACTATACGAGGTATTTCCGTAATTAATTTTATTAATTTCAATATTATTTTCTGGTTTGTTTTGTTCTATATTTAAGAACATATTTTGCAAATTATTTACTTCTTCATCTGAATTATTATCAGATTCTGGTTCTGAAGTTTCTCTATATTCTTTATTTTCAATTATAGGTGCAACTTCTTTTTCACTAACATTTAAGGCATCTAACCTTTTCATTATTTCTTTTAACATTTCAGAGTTTTCTCCTGGTTTATCTAAATTCATCTCTAAATTTTGTGCTGACCAGGGTTTGGATAAAACTTCATCTGTATCACAGACTTTAGTTATATTGGTTTGATTAGATCCTTCTTCAATTCTCATAAGTTGATTACCTATTGATTGTAATGTTAAATTTGTAAAATTATTTTGTTCTATAATAGCTTCAAATGATCTATCCTTCCTATAAAGAGTAGCAATAATTTCTTCTTCATCAATTTTAATCGACAAATTTGCTTCTGGAGGATGTATACTCCTAATAGTTTTTCCTGCTTTAGTCGTATATTCTTTATAAGCAGAATTTATGTTGAAAACTGTCAATAAGTCATCAAAATCTAGAAAAGTATCCTTTTATTTTTCTATTTTGTAGAATTTTTCTATTATTATAAAGATATCATAATTTTCTGGTAGATCATTTCCCATTTTCTTTAAAAATAATGCATATCTTTTTATCCACTTTTCTTGTTCCTTAGGATCTTCCATAAAGAACCATTTTCTTTTATATTTGTTTTCTTCTGAATAAAACTTTATTTTTTCAGATTCTAAAAAAGGAAATTTAAACTCTTCATCTAGAGTTATGGTATTTATACCAAACAAAGATTTATCCTCATCATATCACATATCTAAAGGTGTCGGTGATCTGGGATTTGATGGAGGAATTTCAACCCTATATTCAGGTTGACTAACTCCATCTGTTGTGTTTCTTATAATTACATTATCCTTTTCTACATTTAAAGGAGTGGTTTCAGCATTGCTGAATCTTGATCCCTCTGATTTAGAGTTAGAACCTAACTTTAAGTGTGTGACTCTTTCTTTTGAAAATCTAATTTCAACGTCACCATCATAATATTCAATAATCTCTTTTAATTTTTTATTCTCCACTTTAGTAGGTTCATTTGCTTCTTCGAGAAGCCATTTATCTGGTAAATTTATCTCATTCCAACTGATTGATTTTGGAATTACAACGTTACTCTTACTAATATCTGTTATAAACAGTGTAGTTGTACCTTGATTTTTAATTGGCATATTTTTGTATTAGTAATAATAGTATTCATTACTTTATAACATATTCTGTAAATAAGAATTACATTTTGTGTTCCCGCTTTCATGTTAAAACCTTTAGTTTTTATATCCAGACAAATAGACTGGAGTAAATTTGGATCGGTTAGAGACATAGTAAAATTTGGAAAACATGAAAAATAAATTGGTCTATCACATAATGTTGATTCAACTATTCCTAATAAGGAATCATAGAATTTATTATGTCTTTTGTCTCTAACTACAATTATAGCAGACGTATTTAGTCATAATCTGGTAGCTGGTTTTAAAGCGACTTGAATTAGTCCTACAAGAATAAATTTATATTTTTCTCTATGCAGATTTAAAAGCTTTTTTGAGAACAAACTAAATGAACTATATCCTTCAAATAAAGGAACTGCCTGTTCAACAGTCTTAATTACATAATCATTTTTCGCAATAAAACCTCCAGTTCTTTTATAAATCATTGAAGGCGAATAAGCCGCAATATTCCAGTTGTTCAGATTAGATTCTAAATCTTCATTTATAGTAATTTCTTTATTTTTACTGAGAATTTCTCTGTCTAGAATATCTAGACCGTTATTATTATTATTTCTAAATGATAATGCTCTAGACAGTCTTCCCATATTATCTACCTTATCACTGTCAACGATTTATGCAAAAGTTCCCACTAAACGCCTATCCGTGGCAACAAACGGGAATAAACACTGCTACGCGACTTCAGGACAAAGTCTCGGGTTTTAAAGGCAAATAATAAGTTGGATTAGCTAGATTTTTTCAGATAGAATTAAAATAATAACAGTTCGATAAAGTAGCACTGAAGAATTTCTACAGTAATTGTTAATAAACGGCGATGAATAGTACGTACGAGTGAATAGTACGAAATAGTACCTTCTCTCCGGGGCTTTTAAGCCTGAGCAAACCTATCTCCTACTCCTACCTGGCTCTGATACCACAAACGCCTATGGACCTTCGTTTGCTCCAAGTAAAAGTAGAGTGCTATGTAGTATGGTGATCTTGCGTACAAACAAAGTAAGAATAACAGAGGATAATTTACTTAACAACAAGAAATTTTATTATAAGAGGCTATATTACAGAGAGTGGCTATCCGCCATTACAGATATTATACAAGCTTTTATTTTATTACAACTTCTTAAAAAACTTATGCCTCCCTATGGCAACATACACATATTTATATATTAGTACAACCGGTTAGCAAGTTAATATAAACCGACATCTTCCTGCATCCTTATCATCTTTCGGCATCCTTATCACTTCTTCTTTATGCCTTTAGTCACATCACTTTAATTAAATAAACTTGCTTAAATTGTACTCATCTTCAACATCCTTATCATCTTTCGGCATCCTTATCACTTCTTCTTTATGCCTTTAGTCATATCACTTTAATTAAATAAACTTGCTTAAATTGTACTCATCTTCAACATGCATTCTTATCCTGCCAGCTTTCTTTATTCTTTTGCCTTTTGTCACATCACTTTGAAATAAGCTTGCTTTTAGGTGTACGTCTTCTTAAAGTGGAGTGTATCCTGTCTGGGAGTGCCTTCTGGAGACAGTGGTATTTCATCCATAATGAAAGTTACTATACCTGGCTGATGAAAGTATACGTATACAACACAAACTCCATTAACCTTTTTTTTATGCATCTTACATTATGCCTTCTACTTTTAGCATATAATCTTCCTCTTCTTCTTGCCTTCTTCATGAACTTGGATCTGTAAACATGCTCATAGGTTCATCGTCGATATCTGAATCCAATATAGCTTTAAGCTTTATTTTCAAATTTCTTTTCGAAGAACTTGCCATTAATTCTTTTAATAAATCGGATAATTCCTTTTTAGGTGAATCTGGTATTTTTAGTGGTTCATGGCCAATTAAACCCTTTTTTGAATAAACTGAATCTTTAAAAAATTCAAATTTATCCCACCATTTTATTAATATTCTTCTTCCTAAATGAGGAAGATTTTCAAATTTTATTTCAAGCTTTTGTAACGTTCTTGGAACAATAACAACGTCCCATTTCATAATCAAAGGTACTTGATAAAGTGCTGCAAAATTTAGATTATGATACTTCATAGAAGTATTCATTCGAACAAATTCATCATAAACATTTCTTATTTTTTGTGGTAAAATTAGTGGATATAATCCAAAGTTTGAAAACCAAACTATAAACCAATTTGGAAAATGCGTGGTGTTTTGAATTTTAAATTGAATAAACCAACTGTGTTTTCTCTTCCTGTTTTCATAAGAGAAAGCAAGATCCCAAGCTTTAACATAGTCAAAGTAATTGAAATTTAATTTATTCCTATAAGGATTTTTTGAACTTATAATTAATTCTTTGGGCTTGTATAAATCGCCTTCCCACCGTTCTGGGTTAATTATTTTAACAATGGAGGCTTTTAAGAGAGCCCATTCGCCACCAATTCTCATGGCAGATTCGAAATGCACAGAACTTGGGTAGGTTAAAATTTCTTGATAGAAATTGAAATCCTTGGGATAAAGGTATGGGTCAGTAAATTTTTTTAAATAAAAGGTCATAACCTCTTCAGCGGATAAATGAATGTATTTTCTCTCCATAGGAGATACCCATATGGTAGATATTGGAATATATGGATATAGGTATTCCCTTGCAGATACAGATTTATCACTAACTCATAAGCATCAGCTCTAAGTTGTTTATCACCCGGAGTGGTTTCTAATACTTCTTCTCTTAGGATTTTTTCATCCTTTTGAAATGCCGACTTATAAGTCGTCATTGGTCGAGATAGTGCAGTTTTACTGATTTCTTCCTTTTCTTTCCCTTTATTCATCTTTTCCCTGTAAAAATTCTCGAGTTAAGAAATCTGGTATAACATTATCAGATCCTTTAATAAACTCAATATCAAAATCAAATACTGATAATATTCCTTGCCATCTAGCAAATATTTGTTTTGATGCAATGTTTTTAACATCCTTTTGTAAAATTTCTTTGGCAGACTTGTAATCTACCCTTAACAAAAACTTTTGATTTAATAAATAACTTTCAAATTTTTGTATACATAATACAATTGCTAATATTTCCTTTTTGACAGTAGAGTAATTAACTCTAGGTCCTTGCCAAATTCCCGAAGTAAATCTGACTAAGGATTCTTTATTATTAATTCTTTGTTTAAGAATGCCACCGTAACCTTTTCTGATGCATCGGTTTCAACTATTTTAAAGGCATCAGGATTAGGAATTGCAAGACAAGGAATTTCCTTTATTTTTGCTTTTATTTTTATTACTGCTTTAGTATGTTCTTCTGTCCAAGCAGGTGGATTTTTTCTTAGTCTTTCAAATAATGGTTTAGCATCATAAGCTAGATCTTTGTAAAATTAAGAGACATAATTTAAGCTTCCCAAAAACCTTTGTAATTGATTTTTGTCTTTAATTTCATTTGGAAATTTTTCTGCAAATATAATTGCTCTATCAATAGGAAATATTGTTCCATCTTTTATAATGTGTCCAAGAAATCTAATATCTGTTTGAAAAAGTTTTATCTTTTTAGTTGATATAGCTAATCCAGCCCTTTTGGTAATGTTTATAAAAATATTTAAATGTTTAAAATGATGGTCGATTGATTCTGAAAATATAAGTACATCGTCAATATATACAATTGTAAATGCTGTATAAGCACTATAAATATCATTCATAATTTTTTGAAATTCTGAAGGGGCATTTTTTAACCCAACGGCATTACATTCCATTCATAGTGTCCAAATGGAACATTAAATGCAGTTTTATATCTATCTTCTTCTTTAATCTGAATTTGCCAGAATCCAGATTTCATATCAAATTTCGACATTATCTTGGCTGAATAAAGTGTTGCTAATAAATCTTTTTTATTAGGAATTGGATATCTAATCCATCTTAATGCTTTATTTAAAGGTTTATAATTTATAATCAATCTTGGAACTCCTCGTTCTAATTCTACCGCATTTTCTACATAAAATGCTGAACAACTCCAAGGACTTTTAGATGGTCTAATAAGTCCCTTCTGTAATAATTCTTCAATTTCTTTTCTACAGATTTCTAAATGTCTCTGAGACATGGCTATAGGCCTTGCTTTAGTTGGAATCTGACTTTCTTTAAAGTCGGGTTCATAAGGTAAACTTATTTCATGCCTTTTCCTTTGCCAAAAGGCATTAGGAGTATCTGCATAAATAGTTTTCTCAATAGAACTTTGTAGATCTTTAATCTTCTGTTGCAAACTTGGTTATAATAAATTTTCTTTTATTCTTTTATAATTTATTTCTTGAGATAAAGAATTTAGAAAATTTTCTTTTCTTTTAATACTTTTTTGAATAACATCAATTTTATGATGTTGTGGTTGAGACACAAATTTGAATGTTAATTCTTGATTATTAATAGTACTAGTAATTCCTTCTTTTGATATTTTTGTTATAGGATATAACAAATGTAAGAAGGGATTTTCTAATATGACATTATGAGATAAATTTTTAACCATTATAATGGCATTTCTAAACAAATTCCTTTATTACAAACGGTTGTGTTTTGTAGCTTATAATTAACTAATAGTTTTCTGCCATCTGCAGCATTTAGTATTTCAGTAGTTTTAGAAAAATATTTTGAAGGTACTAATCCTTCATTGATGCAGTTTAGGTCTACACTTGAATCTATCATTGCTATTGTAGTAAAATAATATTCTTTGTGAACTACAATAGTAACTTTAGTGTGCCATTTATGGGTGATTACCTTGTCTACTGTATTTATAAATGTAAGAGAGTTTAACTCTTCTTCTCCTAAAATATTGTCATTATTTTGGTTATTATCCTTAGGTTCTATCTCTATTAGAGACAGTCTTTCTTTTAATTCCTTTATTTCCGGCTTAAGTATTTTAACTTCATGTTGTAATTCTACAATTGTAGCTTCAGTATTTACTGGGTTAATATTATTTGAAGTTTTGACTCTATTCAAAATATCTTTTAAATTATAAGTCTCTGGTTCTTTTAGCTTTAGTTTCTTTTCATTTTTGTGTGATTCTAAATATTTTTTTAACATATTTTTCTTTTCTTCTTGATCTGAAATTTTATCTATGATATCCAGAATAAAATTTTCTTCTTTTGTTAACATAAACAGTCCATTTGCTTTACATAAAGCTTTGTAATAGTCGCAATTACCATCGCAACTGCCAGATTCTGAATTGTTATCTGAATCAGATTCATTTCAGTTTCTGAATCAATTTCTGTAATAACAGATAATTTTAAATTCTCCTTTTCCGAATCAGAACTTGATATAAATAGTTTAGTGAATGAATTTTTTAATTCTTCATCTATATCAAGGTTATTTATTTTATTTTTTAATTTACACTTATTAGCATAATGACCTGGTGTTTTACATTTCCAACATATTGGAATTTTTCTTTGAGCATGTTTATTTTGCTCTTTTCTTTTATAGGGTTTTTGTGATTTCCTTTTCGGATTTTTACTAGTTTCTGCATAATTTTCTTTCTGGAAATTTTTATTTTTATAAATTTTTCTCTTGGATGATTTTTTAAATCTTTTATTTTCGTTTGTTGGTTTTATTGGTAATAAACCAAGTTGATCACAAATATCTCCTAAAATTCTTTTCCCGTAGATTTTCTCCTTTTGGATTTGTTTATGTAATTTTATTTCATTGCATAAATGAATTCCTTCTGCAACGACCTCTGTTGCTAATTTACCATAAGTATATTGGTTATAAGGAATAGTTCCATTATTTTTTTGTTTCAAACGATTTCTAACCCTTTCTGCAAAGAAATGTGGTAGTCCTGATAAGAACTTTTTTTTCCAAAATTCATGATTACTATCACTTCTAGTAAATAATTTCGAAAAATATACATCTTTATACCATCTAAATTGAGATAAATTTTGACATTTTAAATTCATTAACTGCTCTTGTGTCCTATCTGTTTGGAGAGCAGTGGCCCCTAAGAAGTGTTTAGCTATTGTATATATTAGCGTATTTACGCAATCTGTCTTAGGCATTCCATCTTCTAACTTTGTCGCAGTAAATATATGCGCTTTTGCTTCATTAGAAAGATGAAAATCCCACCAACCTTTTAGTTGTCCTGTAAATCCTTGTACAATAGCTTTTGCTATCCTATCGTCCGAATTATTTTTAATTAAACATGTAGTAGCGTACATTGTCATATAATTCAAACAAGTTTGTATTTGGTACTCGGAATAACCATCAATATTCCATTCTACAATGGAGGTACCATCAAAAGATACAACTCCATAATTATTTTGTTCCTCGAATAAGAGGTCGACTGGTGTCGATCTCGTATAATAAGGTTTACTATACGAGGTATTTCCGTAATTAATTTTATTAATTTCAAGATTATTTTCTGGTCTGTTTTGTTCTATATTTAAGAACATATTTTGCAAATTATTTACTTCTTCATCTGAATTATTATCAGATCTTGGTTCTGAAGTTTCTCTATATTCTTTATTTTCAATTATAGGTGCAACTTCTTTTTCACTAACATTTAAGGCGTCTAACCATTTCATTATTTCTTTTAACATTTTAGAGTTTTCTCCTGGTTTATCTAAATTCATCTCTAAATTTTGTGTTGACCACGGTTTGAATAAAACTTCATCTGTATCACATACTTTAGTTATATTGGTTTGATTAGATCCTTCTTCAATTCTCATAAGTTGATTACCTATTGATTGTAATGTTAAATTTGTAAAATTATTTTGTTCTATAATAGCTTCAAATGATCTATCCTTCCTATAAGGAGTAGCAATAATTTCTTCTTTATCAATTTTAATCGACAAATTTGCTTCTGGAGGATGTATACTCCTAATAGTTTTTCCTGCTTTAGTCGTATATTCTTTATAAGCAGAATTTATGTTGAAAACTGTCAATAAGTCATCAAAATCTGGAAAAGTATCCTTTTGTTTTTCTATTTTGTAGAAATTTTCTATTATTATAAAGATATCATAATTTTCTGTTAGATCATTTACCATTTTCTTTAAAAATAATGCATATCTTTTTATCCACTTTTCTTGTTCCTTAGGATCTTTCATAAAGAACCATTTTCTTTTATATTTGTTTTCTTCTGAATAAAACTTTATTTTTTCAGATTCTGAAAAGGGAAATTTAAACTCTTCATCTAGAATTATGGTATTTATACCAAACAAAAATTTATCTCATCATATCCCATATCTGACGGTGTCGGTAATCTGGGATTTGATGGAGGAATTTCAACCCTATATTCAGGTTGACTAACTCCATATGTTGTGTTTCTTATAATTACATTATCCTTTTCTATTTTTAAAGGAGTGGTTTCAGCATTGCTGAATCTTAATCCCTCTGATTTAGAGTTACAACCTAACTTTAGGTGTGTGGCTCTTTCTTTTGAAAATCTAATTTCAACGTCACCATCAGAATATTCAATAATTTCTTTTAATTTTTTATTCTCTACTTTAGTAGATTCATTTGCTTCTTCGAGAAGACATTTATCTGGTAAATTTATCTCATTCCAACTGATTGATTTTGGAATTACAACGTTACTCTTACTAATATCTGTTATAAACAGTGTAGTTGTACCTTGATTTTTAATTGGCATATTTTTGTATTAGTAATAATAGTATTCATTACTTTATAACATATTCTATAAATAAGAATTACATTTTGTGTTCCCGCTTTCATGTTAAAACCTTTAGTTTTTATATCCAGACAAATAGACTGGAGTAAATTTGGATCGGTTAGAGACATAGTAAAATTTGGAAAACATGAAAAATAAATTGGTCCATCACATAATGTTGATTCAACTATTCCAAATAAGAAATCATGGAATTTATTATGTCTTTTGTCTCTAACTGCAATTATAGCAGACGTATTTAGTCCTAATCTTGTAGCTGGTTTTAAAACGACTTGAATTAGTCCGACATGAATAAATTTATATTTTTGTCTATGCAGATTTAAAAGCTTTTTTGTGAACAAACTAAATGAACTATATCCTTCAGATAAAGGAACTGCCTGTTCAACAGTCTTAATTACATAATCATTTTTCGCAATAAAACCTCCAGTTCTTTTATAAATCATTGAAGGCGAATAAGCCAGAATATTCTAGTTGTTCGGATTAGATTCTAAATCTTCATTTATAGTAATTTCTTTATTTTTACTGAGAATTTCTCTGTCTAGAATATCTAGACCGTTATTATTATTATTTCTAAATGATAATGCTCTATACAGTCTTTCCATATTATCTACCTTATCACTGTCAACGATTTATGCAAAAGTTCCCACTAAACGCCTATCCGTGGCAACAAACGGGAATAAACACTGCTACGCGACTTAAGGACAAAGTCCCGGGTTTTAAAGGCAAATAATAAGTTGGATTAGCTAGATTTTATCAGATAGAATTAAAATAATAACAGTTCGATAAAGTAGCACTGAAGAATTTCTATAATAATCGTTAATAAACGGCGATGAATAGTACGTACGAGTGAATAATACGAAATAGTACCTTCTCTCCGGGGCTTTTAAGCCTGAGCAAACCTATCTCCTACTCCTACCTAGCTCTGATACCACAAACTCCTATGGACCTTCGTTTTCTCCAAGTAAAAGTAGAGTGCTATGTAGTACGGTGATCTTGCGTACAAACAAAGTAAGAATAACAGAGGATAATTTCCTTAACAACAGGAAATTTTATTATATGAGGCTATATTACAGAGAGTGGCTATCCGCCATTACAGATATTATACAAGCTTTTATTTTATTACAACTTCTTAAAAAACTTATGCCTCCCTAAGGCAACACACACATATTTATATATTAGTACAACCGGTTAGCAAGTTAATATAAACCGACATCTTCCTACATCCTTATCATCTTTCGGCATCCTTATCACTTCTTCTTTATTTCTTTAGTCACATCACTTTAATCAAATAAACTTGCTTAAATTGTACTCATCTTCAACATGCATTCTTATCCTGCCAGCTTTCTTTATTCTTTTGCCTTTTGTCACATCACTTTGAAATAAGCTTGCTTTTAGGTGTACGTCTTCTTAAAGTGGATTTTATCCTGTCTGGGGAGTGCCTTCTAGAGACAGTGGTATTTCATCCATAATGAAAGTTACTATACCAGGCTGATGAAAGTATACGTATACAACACAAACTCCATTAACCTTCTTTTTGATGCATCTTACATTATGCCTTCTGCTTTTAGCATATAATCTTCCTCTTCTTCTTGGCTTCTTCATGAACTTGGATCTGTAGACATGCTCAAAGGCTCATCGTCGCTATCTGAATCCAATATAGCTTTAAGCTGTATTTTCAAATTTCTTTTCAAAGAACTTGCCATTAATTCTTTTAATAAATCGGATAATTCCTTTTTAGGTGAATCTGGTATTTTTAGTGGTTCATGGCTAATTAAACCCTTTTCTGAATAAACTGAATCTTTAAAAAATACAAATTTATCCCACCATTTTATTAAAACTCTTCTTCCTAAATGAGGAAGATTTTCAAATTTTATTTCAAGCTTTTGTAACGTTCTTGGAACAATAATAACGTCCCATTCATAATCCAAGGTACTTGATAAAGTGCTGCAAAATTAAGATTATGATACTTTATAGAAGTATTCATTCGAACAAATTCATCATAAGCATTCCTTATTTTTTGTGGTAAAATTAGTGGATATAATCCAAAGTTTGAAAACCAAACTATAAACCAATTTGGAAAATTCGTGGTGTTTTGAATTTTAAATTGAATAAACTAACTGTGTTTTCTCTGCCTGTTTTCATAAGAGAAAGCAAGATCCCAAGCTTTAACATAGTCAAAGTAATTAAAATTTAATTTATTCCTATAAGGATTTTTTGAACTTATAATTAATTCTTTGGGCTTGTATAAATCGCCTTCCCACTGTTTTGGGGTAATTATTTTAACAATGGAGGCTTTTGAGAAAGCCCATTCGCCACCAGTTCTCATGGCAGATTCGAAATGCACAGAACCTGTGTAGGTTAAAATTTCTTGATAGAAATTGAAATCCTTGGGATAAAGGTATGGGTCAGTAAATTTTTTTAAATAAAAGGTCATTACCTCTTCAGCGGATAAATGAATGTATTTTTTCTCCACAGGACATACCCATATGGTAGATATTGGAATATATGGATATAGGTATTCCCTTGCAGATACAGATTTTATCGCTAACTCATACGCATCAGCTCTAAGTTGTTCATCAACCGGAGTGGTTTTTAATACTTCTTCTCTTAGGATTTTTTCATCCTTTTGAAATGCCGACTTATAAGTCGTCATTGGTCGAGATAGTGCAGTTTTACTGCTTTCTTCCTTTTCTTTCCCTTTATTCATCTTTTCCCTGTAAAAATTCTCGAGTTTAGAAATCTGGTAAAGCACTATCAGATCCTTTAATAAACTCAATATCAAAATCAAATACTGATAATATTGCTTGCCATCTAGCAAATATTTGTTTTGATGCAATGTTTTTAACATCCTTTTGTAAAATTTCTTTGGCAGATCTGCAATCTACCCTTAACAAAAACTTTTGATTTAATAAATCACTTTCAAATTTTTGTATACATAATACAATTGCTAATATTTCCTTTTTGACAGTAGAGTAATTAACTCTAGGTCCTTGCCAAATTCCCGAAGTAAATCTGACTAAGGATTCTTTATTATTAATTCTTTGTATAAGAATGCCACCGTAACCTTTGTATGATGCATCGGTTTCAACTATTTTAAAGGCATCAAGATTAGGAATTGCAAGACAAGGAATTTCCTTTATTTTTGCTTTTATTTTTATTACTGCTTTAGTATTATATTCTGTCCAAGCAGGTGGATTTTTTCTTAGTCTTTCAAATAATGGTTTAGCATCATAAGCTAGATCTTTGTAAAATTCAGAGACATAATTTAAGCTTCCTAAAAACCTTTGTAATTGATTTTTGTCTTTAATTCATTTGGAAATTTTTCTGCAAATATAATTGCTCTATCAATAGGAAATATTGTTCCATCTTTTTATAATGTGTCCAAGAAATCTAATATCTGTTTGAAAAAGTTTTATCTTTTTAGCTGATACAGCTAATCCAGCCCTTTTGGTAATGTTTATAAAAATATTTAAATGTTTAAAATGTTGGTCGATTGATTCTGAAAATATAAGTACATTGTCAATATATACAATTGTAAATGTTGTATAAGCACTATAAATATCATTCATAATTTTTTGAAATTCTGAAGGGGCATTTTTTAACCCAAACGGCATTACATTCCATTCATAGTGTCCAAATGGAACAGTAAATGCAGTTTTATATCTATCTTCTTCTTTAATCTGAATTTGCCAGAATCCAGATTTCATATCAAATTTAGACATTATCTTGGCTGAATAAAGTCTTGCTAATAAATCTTTTTTTATTAGGAATTGGATATCTAATCCATCTTAATGCTTTATTTAAAGGTTTATAATTTATAACCAATCTTGGAACTCCTCGTTCTAATTCTGCTGCATTTTCTACAAAAAATGCTGAACAACTCCAAGGACTTTTAGATGGTCTAATAAGTCCCTTCTGTAATAATTCTTCAATTTCTTTTCTACAGATTTCTAAATGTCTCTGAGACATGGCTATAGGCCTTGCTTTAGTTGGAATCTGACTTTCTTTAAAGTCGGGTTCATAAGGTAAACTTATTTTGTGACAGCCCGCAAATCCGTACCACTTGAATTGACATTAATCTCCATTAATGAACTCAAGAAGAATGGAAATACGAACCATTTGGGTTAAAGAAGAAGAGGTAGAAGAAGAAAATAAACAACAAAAGAATCTAACCATCGCAGCGAAATAAAATATAACAGATAATAGATGAACTTTACACAAAAGAAAATACATCTGTTTATATATTACATCATCAGAGTACAGAATCAGAGTGTAATACAATCAACATCAAAATTCAGGACAGTTATAATAACTTGTCCCACATAGAATACAGAACATACACAACACAGCGGAATATACATCATATTCGTGTGATACGTCTCCCCATCCAGCTCATCTCCTGAGCTCCACAACATCATAACCTGTATCCTATAATACTCGGTCTGACCCGAGCATTATAAATAAATAACACCCGAGTCAGTCTGGAAAACCAGCGTGAGAAAACACACTCAATTGGATTATTAAAGTTTTCCAAACCCTTTGAAATCAAAAGCATCTCTTAAGACCACGCCACAAATAAACATGTCTGGTTTTTACCTTACGATAGCCAAAACACTTTCTTATCAAAATCCTCTGATATTATAGTAGTGTCTATATACAAATACTTATTCAAATAGCTAAAATTGTTACATGACTAAATTCCAGCATACTAGCCACAAAGTGGGTAATACAAACAAATACCGTACAAGGCACGTAGGGAGAATGGATTTCCATCAATGACTAGGCATTGGGGTACCACCTGTCACAGTACGTGGCCTAGAACACAGTACCGAGGAGTACGCCCGCTCCCCTGCAACACAAGGCCGGAACTATCCCTTACTGGATAATTCCGAATAAAATCATCCCACGGTTGGGATCAGCAACTGCAACACTAAGCCGAAATAAAAAGGGACATCTAGACAGGGATGACCTTACTCTCAAGTGGGGGCTACCCACGAAGCCTTGCAGCATAACCCCTGATTTTCAGTCATTCCCGGTTGATGAGGCTTGAGGCTAAGCGTTACCTTTATAGAACATTTCCCTTAGAATGCCCACCGTCCGCTGACGATGTTTCGAAAGCATTCATCCATACAAGTCCGTCCCGGGTCCGAATGGAACCGAAGGCACTATTCCTACTACATCCATTTTGGAATCATCCTCAGGATTAGTAGCGATTAGCCCTTGCACTTCACTGCTCCATCTTCGACTTCGAAATCGTTTCCACGAAACGTACAAACCGGATCGAAGTGGTTTTCGGGAAAAACTCTCGATCTCGGTCTCTTCGAAACGATCAGCGCATTGGCCAATATTGATAGTCGGTTATTTAACTATCAATTAACATTCACAAACATTCATCTAACAATAAATAATTTTCCAAATTATTTATTTAACACAAAAATATCTCCACAAGACATATTTCTATTTTCAAACCCCTTTGAAACAATTCCAAATCAGTTTCCTTTCACGGGATGCATTTCCCAAATATTTATTTCCACTGAAACACCAAGTACAAAATACTTTTAGATTTTAAATATAATTTAAAAACACTTTATTATAAAATATACTTTAAGAATATTTAAAATAAAGCTACTTTATAAAATAAAAAACTAGATTCTTTTATCATTTAAAACATAATACCAACCATCTTTAAATAGTTACTATTAAAATAGATTTGAAAAATACTTACTTTAAAGTTTAAACATTTAAAAATAATAGATTTTCCAAAACATACTTTAAATCAACTTTTAAACCTTTAGCTTATACTTAAAAGTTTACTTTGGAAACGTACTTGGCTATTCAAGAAAATACACTTTTCTTTCACATCTTTCAAAATAAAACACTATTTATTTTTAAACAAATTTACCTATTTCTATAATAAATTCCCACCGTGAATTTATTCTTCCAAATATCCACTGATAAATTTCCTTACTTTTATAAACCCAGTTTATAAATCCAAAGTCTCACTTCTCTTTTAAAAATCCCGATTTAACACTTAAATCAAATCCCAAATGGATTTCCGATTTACTTTACTTTTAAATAAATTTCTTTACTTACTCCGTTTATTTCAAAATCCTTTAACTTTAAATTTCATTTCTTTATTATGATTGAAAAATCCCTTTAAACTGAGAATACCAATTACAGATTTCCCAAATCCCTTTTCTTTTCCTTTTTAATTAAATTTAAACCTTGAATTAAAATAAATTCTTTATTATTTAAATAATATTGCTTAAGCTTAATATTCATTATTTCTCTGCTTATTCAAAATCCCCTTTTTCTATATTTATTTGAATTTGAAATCACTTTTATTTTTATTTTATTTTTCAATTCATTATTGAATTTATTCAAATTCACTAGAGTTAATTTCTTAAAATTTTACTCTTTGATTTCTTTCAAAATCCAATTCTATAGATTTTTATAACTCAATATACCGAAGTATTCAATCCAACCCTATCATCCAACATTTCAATTATCAATAAAGTTATCACAAGATATCAAATATTCAAAACACAGAATATATTAAATAATCTAAATAATTTTGAGGAATCCAGTTGGATCCCTCCAACCTGTTCCCCTGCATCCACAGATGTTAGCATAATACCAATTCCACTTCGAGGTGGAATATCGCGATATATGGGTTTTAAATATTATCATCCGCTATTATGCGGCGCATAGGGTCTCATCCGCTATATAATGCGGGAATATCAACTCCAATATATACTATATATACTACTATACATATAATATAACACATCAAACCAATTCAAGCATTCAATCAATTATTTAAATTTATCTATTTAAATTTAAATAGCAACCGGATGAGTGAGATTTAACTCACCTTTAACCTTTAATTTGCAATCTGATCCAAACCGGCTTGTCCCTTCATGATTTTTGACCTTGTATTAACATTATATAATTTATTAACATCTCAAAAAGTCTACAAATAAATTTACCATTTAATAAATTAAATTGACCAAAAATTTAATTTAAACTAATCATTTGGTTTTTCCCTTCTTTTTATTATATACTTCTTTTTACTAACATGAAATAAACCAATATATTTTAATAAAAAGGTTCAATAAGTTACAACAGGTGTATTATATTTTTTTTCTCTTTATTCTACATATATATACATACATATATATATATATATATATGTCAAACCCAGTTAGTACCAAGTAGGTGAATTTATATACCATACGGTTATATCTATATACATAGCTGATTATCATAAAAACTGTTTCATATCCTGTTGTAAATTTTCCAATGAGTGAAATAGAAATCAACAATTAATTTATCAGTTTAATTTAAGTGACATTAAATTTAAAATTGTTGAAAATTTAAATTACCTTAACTCACAGGAAAACAAAGTCAACGCCTCCTCGTTCGAATGGTATGTCAGACTCGTGCTCGCCGATATGAGACCTCGATGCATCCACACCCATCGCAATCCCTTTCCTTCCAATCAAGACGACTATCTGCACCATTAACCTTGGACTTTGCGAACATGCCTACCCATTTGAGATCGATCCACCTGCCTCATAGAGAATCTGCCATCACCACGAACTAGCAGAGCCGCCCACCCCTCCATCGAGTCGAACGCGACCACCTTAAGTAATCGCGAGATCCCCCTTGCCTCGACAAGCTTAACGCGACCCTCCCCATATTATAAAAGTCGAATTCGATGCCGCCCTTACTTTGAGCTCGAGATTCGGCTATGAAGACATTAATTTTTTTCTTAGTTTCGTTCGGCCATTAATTCCCTTTTTGTTTTACTGCGTTTGATATTTGAAGGAAGTCGCGAATAAAATTTGAAAAGGGGAAAGAGGAAACGAATTGATTCTTTCCTTTATTTTCCAGAAAGAGGCCATTTCGAAGAAGATGAAAAAGAAATCTGATTTTAATTTGAGCGGAAGGGAGGATAGGAGGAACATCGGCCTTATTTATTTTTATTTTTTTGCGTTTCAAAATCACGATCCTGCCATTTTCGATTTGGCTTTGATTTATTGATTGCGTTTTAAAATTTTGCAGAGGAAGATTGCATGATTTAAGAAAGGGGGGGTAGCGTATGGGAGAAAACAAATCACAGTGTTCTGATGGGAAAGAAAAACTACGATGGAAAAGAGAAAGGAATAAGCTGATGTTGCTATCAACTCAGCTAATATAAAAATGTTGGCCAAATTAAATATGTTAAATTGAATCTCGATGTAAATTTTAGCGCGTTTATATAACGTACGCTCACCCAACAACTCCGTTCACTACGAAAATTGAAACCCGATAATAATGCAATATTACGGATCCAATGGAACTGGTTTCGTCGAATTCCAAGACTGTGCCTCGTAAGGCTATTTTTTTAATATCGATTTAAACAATAAAATTTTAAAAACTGAACAAAACGCTTTGAAATTCCATTTTAAAACTTCTATCACTTTCAATATTATCAATGTGAATTTTCCAAGCCTTCAAATTATTTTTAACAGGCTTAAAATTCCAGATTCAATAATTCACCCAAATCCGATAATTAAATTCAGTATTTAATTATCCAATAAATATTGATATTTGAAATTCAAGTTAAAAAATTAACCCATGAATATTTAAAATTAATTAAATATTCTAATTTTAAATATCCAAAAATGTCGGGTCGTCACATTCCTCCCCCCTTATAAGAATTTCGTCCCCGAAATTACTAGTTAGGAAGAATGATTCAATCCCCGTTAACTATTTCCTTAACCCTAATAGTTTTAACCACCTCCCAAAACAAATCTTTAAATAAAGATACATTATCCCTCTTTCTAACCTTCCAAACTTACTTATAAGTCCCAAACAATATTTCTTACTTAACAATTCAAATTTAAATTCAAAATCAAAATTTTGAATTATCAAAATTTTCTCAAAATTTTACTAACTCTCTAAATTTTCGAAAATTTTTGCCAGCGTCTCCTTTGCGCGGCTAGCTCGGTACAACTACAAAATGGCTCTACGGCTCCCAAATCTCAAAAAGAAAATAAAAGCCAAGTGCTTAGATCAAAACCCAATCAAATTTCATATAGAAATTTATATACATACCTTTTTAGTCGAGCAGTTCAATTTATCTTCTGAAATCAAAATCATCCATTTATCCTTTGTCTTAACATACCTGTATATCCTATTTAGCAAGAATGTCCAATTACAACATTCAAAGTCATTTTGCATTTCTTCTACAAGTTTCAATATATGCTTTACTTAAGCCCGTACGATGTATATGTATCATCCGTACGCAATACCCATCTGATCGCTCACTCGATCACACAAATTCACTTCCGAACTAGTAACGTTCACCCGACTCCCTAGTGCGGACCCAGATCTGGTTTCTTGATCAGAAACCGTCATTCTCCTTGCATAGTCACCAACTATGATAGAGAATACCCAGAATCAATCAAAATCCTATATCCAGGGTTCGCCGTCGAAAATCGAGTGAAAAATCCAAACTCGGATCGGTATAATTACCTCGAAATTCTGTGCTCGAATTCTGGATCAAATCGCTATGCGAATAAATAATATACGTACATCCTACGTATTTATTCCAATTGATCATTACTTATATCAATTCTCTCTTTATTCACATTCATTTTGATTTCTATTCACTTATCCACAATTATCCCATTTCACAACTTTCAGTTTAAACCTTCATTCAAATTTTCATTCCCAATTTTACTTGGATTCAATTTATCTTCAACTTTGAATATTGAATTTTATTTATCTTTATCTCAAATTACAATTTTAAATCATTTGTCGTTAGTGAAAATTTCCAAAATTTTCTAACTCCCAAAATTTTCGGAAAATTTTGGCAGAGTCTCCTTTGTACGGAGGAGCTTTTGCAATTTGACAAGTGATATAAATATATATACATCGACCCACACTGTCGGGAAAACAAAAACAGTTCATATTTCCTATTTTTATTGCGTAGGCGTACCTTATTTAGTATTTTTAAGCAACCAGATATTTATTTTAGCATTTTGCAAGACCCAACCCAGCCAAACGGCTTCCCTGAACCTGTACTTACTCAATGAAAATGAACATCGATGTAACGACCCGCAAATTTCAGTTGTTTTATTTATTTAATTAATTGAATTTTGTGAAATTTGAAACAATAAAATTTTGAAATATAAATTTGATATTTGGAAGGCGTCTAATTAAACATAGCAACTGGTAAATTTTCGTCCGAAAATATGAAAATTTATTTCGCGCGTAAATTTACTTCAATTTAATCAGTTAAAATTGATGATAATAAAATGTTTTCCAAACTTAAATATTTTTACATAGAAAATTTGTAAATCATCTTCTGAGTGAGACGTCATCTTTCGTTTCGTCAAATTTGGATGTCTACTACTCCGTTTGTCTTAATTCTGGCTGAATAGCAGCATTTTCGGTACCGATTATCGACTTTTGATCGGATGATCGTACCACCAATATTTGTATACCGTTTTGATCGTCTCGTCGTGCTGATCTCAGGGGTATATTTATTTCTTTATTTTGAGGTCCGGTACGCGACGGAAATAATAAAACGTTCCATTGTAACGGTACAAAATTTGTGACTTTCCACTTTCTTACCTTTTCAAATTCAAGCGTGCTGTTCAAACAACAATATAATTGTGACTTCTTCTTCCACTACCTTTTCAAATTTGAGCGTACATCCCGGACCACGTAAATAAATTGCTTTAATAAATTTTCCCCGGAATCAAAGCTTTAGACCATTGCTATTTCATTTCATTCCATTTTTTAAGCGTTCCATATTCTTCTCTCTCTGATATAATTTGAGAACAACATCTATTTTGGCTTCTCATAATCATGCGCATCTTCCTCCCTCTCGCATCACCAATCCCGCTAACTTCCCACCACCAGACTCGAATCCAAACGCTTCCACCCAAACCGCGTTCACCTCGCCACCCACTGCACACAGACCAAACACCATCACCCTTCCTCCGCCGACCACCTCTGCGCCTCCTATCCTCTGCACGTGACCAAAATCCACCTCCGCCCGTACTTCCTCCGCCATAGCAGCCTCCCCGTGTTTTTCCCACCGTTCGCCCAATCACTCCACCACCTCGGCCTCGGATCTAGGCTTTGCGGTATACTTTCATGATACTTATAGGTCGGTTTATATATTTTTGCAAATGTGTATGTAACAGACGTAAAGTAATAATGTTAACAAATGTGTGTTTATATATATTTTGTTCAAAGTGTTGTATTATGTAAGTTATTATATATACGAATTTATATAGATTATTTATAAGTTGTTTTATTTATATATATAACAGTTACAGTATATAAAGCTTATATAGTTTACTGTATTTGATATTATTCATGTTATGATATATAAATTTTTATATATCTCATATTCAGTTCGCATATATTAATATTTTTTTTGTTGCGCAAACTATAATTGATGATAATAATAAGCTATATATGTATTAATATTGCAGCTTTAAAGTATATGTATATATATAATAGTTATATTGGTTTATGTTGTCAATATATATATATGTTTTATATATGTACTAGTTTAAGAATGGGTATGTTGTATCTTTGTATATATGATGGGTACATATTATAATGAAAGTTATATAATGAGTCTGCATACATTTTGAGTTCCATGCACCTGTAGTTTTTCTTTTTCTGTATATATGTTAGCTAATATTATATTACAGTTAGTATTATATGTGTATGGGTATGACATTATAACTTTGTTTGCTGTTAGTACATTATAGGTCCTATATAGTTTCGTATATACTATATATATAATGTCTGCATATATATTAGTTATATATATAGTTGTATATAGTTCTGTTTTCGGTATAGATCTGTTATAAAAAAAATGTTATCTGAGTCGGTTATACATATATATTATATATATTGTTTTATAAGTTGCAGTTATATATACACATATATTATGGAGGTTACAAGTTTGTATGAGTATATGCAAGCTCGGCTATGTGTTTATATATATTTATATTTGCTTACAAGTTTTACAGTGTAAGTTTATAATTGCTTAAAAATAGAAGTTTATATATATTCAAAGTTATATAAAGGATGTTGGGTTTCTAAAGATATTAGTTGATAATAGTTTATAATTGAAGTCTATAAAATAAGTATATAATAGTACAAGTATATGCACATATGTCTTTATATATAAAGTTTATATACTGGTATATTATAATCTGTTATATAATATGTGTGTAAATATTTGTATATTATAGTCAGTACCATATATAGGTATGAAAGTTTATACAGTATATATAATTTATAATATATACAAAGTATTTAATATATGTGTGTTTATTCAAATTAAATATGGTATACATGTTTGATTTTAGTTCATGTGTATTTATTTAAACAATGATTTTGATATATATATATATATATATATATATAAAGAAAATTTAATATGTGGTTGAAATTTTAAAAGAGTATGAGTTTTCGTATATATATATATATATATATATTCACTTATATCAATTATCTTCATCGATCCAATTCTGATTTGATTTCGTCTATTCTTATTGATCAGTTTTGTTCGTCAATTCGTGTCCATTTCACTTTGCTTTGGAATTCGCGCTTGGATTCGTAATCTACTTCGTTATCAAATTCCTCTAGCCTCGAAAGGTGAGCAATCACTCACGATTAATGTTCTTATATTTATTAAATTTGATTTCGATTGAAACGTTAATTGCAATATGCTGCTGTTAGTTATTCACATTGTTATATATATGTCATTATCTGTATTTGTTCACCTATGACATCTGACACCATTATCTGTTATTCATATTGTTGATATATGCCTGTTGCTGTTGTTATTTTATTATCATATATGTTATCACTCTGCAAGTTCCCTGTTAGTATAGAATCACTATGGGTTGAAATGATACATACCCGAACAATCTTGTAGAATAGGAGAAAATTGTTATGGGTTGAAATGATAAACCTAAGCGATTTCCATTGAATTGAATTTGGGATTGCGGGTTGAAAAGATATATACCCGTATATATATTTTAAAATTGCGGATTGAAATGATAAATATCTGTATCACTTGACCATAGGATAGAAAATTATATACAGGCACCGTTGGTCTATATATATAAATGTTTTGGAAATGATTTCTTTGGTTTTGAAAAGATATATATGGTTTTGATAAATATTGATTTTTTTTAAAGATTCAATAAAGTTGATTTAATAAAGTTGATAAAAAAATGTTTAAGTATTTATTTAATATCTATATTTTTGAAATATAGAATTTATAATGATTTGAAATTGATTGAAATTATATTTTATTTAAGAATTATACTTAAATAAGTTTGATTTAAAATGTATTGAATTTGAAATTTAAAGAAGTGATTTACAACTTGAAATTTGAAAAGGTGACTTAAATGGATATTTCAAACGTATAAATATTTAAAAAGGATATTTTGTTTATTTAAATTGTAAATTGAAATTGTATTCAAATGTTATGGAAATGTTAAGTTATTATTTCAAAACTAAATAATTGTAAAGTGAATTTGATATGTATATAAATTTGTCGAATTTAGTTTTGAAATGTTGAATAATAAAAGCTTTGAAATATATTAAAATTGAAATGGCTTATTTTATGGTTCAGATATGTATTTGAAATATATTAAAATTGAAATGGCTTATTTTATGGTTCAGATATGTATTTAAAATCGATAATTTGAAATGGTTTATTTAGAAGCTGAATCGAGTTGAAACTGATAATTTGAGATTTGATTAAATTAAATTTTTTTGGAATTCGAGTTATTTGAATCGATTTGTGAAATTTGAGGAAACTAATTTATTTTATAACGAAATTTTAATATCTAACTGTTTAAAAGGAAAGTGTTATGATTTCCAAAATACTATGATTTCCAGACTATGATTTTGAAAACATTATAACTTTGGGAAGTAATATGATTTTGAAAATGGATATATATGAAGTGAAATGATATCGTATTAAATTGGGTTTTGAAATGATAATGATATTTTGGTTTTGAAGTATAAACTATTTTGAAATGACCACGGTGTTATAATAACGATTGGTTGGCAAAGAGACCGGGATCGGATATGGACATACTCTCTGTCGATACCGAAAACCACTTTGACAACCGTGTACGCGGTGGAGATTCCAGAATGAAGTAGGATGGTGGCGGCGTTCTTAAAGTATGTTACGTGGACCCAACTCCCGTGAGTTGGCATAAGGTGGCTAAAACAGGAGCGATGTCACATACCGGATTTTCGACTTTCGAAAATTCGACATCGATACTCACTTTATCGACTGCCGAGAAATCGAGTGCCGGAAACTCCAATAGTGAGGGTTTTAAAAAGAAGAAAAAAATAGAAGAAGAAGAAAAGAGGAAAAAGAAGGAGATAGAAGAAAGAAGAGAAGAACAACAGAACAACATCAGAAACAGAAACAGAGACAATATCAGAATCTCACATATCGCAGCGGAACAATATATAATAGATAACACTAGTCTTTTAAAACAAAGAACTATATCAGTTTATACATACATCAATCATCAGAGTCATATACAACAATGGACAGTTATATAACTTGTCCTCATACAGAATACACAGCGGAATAATACAAAAATATAGGTGATACGTTTCGCCATCCAGCTTGCTTCCAAAGCTCCAGAATATCCAGAATATCCTGATAACACAACTCTAGGCTGCCCGTGTGGAAATTGGTGGGCACCCAGAGTTTAGAAGGGAAACAATAAACTCCGAGTCAGTCATGGTGACTGGTGTGAGATCGTAAAACAGTTATTCTTTATAACAACAAAATAATTTTTAAGTCAATTCGAAATGCTTTTGGAAAATGAAACTACCATAAGACCTCCCACCACACACACAATGCAAACGCAGAATTGGAGGAGATTTCTTCTTATGATAGTCAAAGATGCTTACTACGCAAAATCAAATCATTTTTTGATATTATTATTAGTGCATAGTGTAGAAAACATTTCGAAAGTATAATATTAATCTTAGCCAGCATAGGCATTCCGCACTTATGCCTACTATAGCTACCATCCAAACAGTGGTGACCACCATAAGTGAATGATAGGTCCTACAACTAAAACCGTACAAGGCTCGTATTGTTTCTTTGGATTTCCAACAAATGGTCAGGCTAAGGAACTTCCTTTTCCACGATGGGTACGTCCCTGGAATAGACGACCCGAGAACCTAACCAGATCTCTGCCAACACAAGGCCGGGTTACCTCTGCAAAAATAGGTAACTACTGACACGCGTATGTCATCCCCCGATCGTAACCGATCTTCCCGAGGATCCCCGATTTCCAACAAACCATATAGTAAAAATGCAGCAACCACATAGGTTAAGTATCTGGGCTCCATACCATGATACCTGTCACGACCCGACTTTCTACCACCAGAAAGACGTATCATGAATTAAGAAAGAAAGGGATAGAAGAAGAAAAGAAAGGAAAGAAGAAAGAACAACAACATCAAATACTCACAACGGAACGAATGAAATATAATATATCACATTAAATATTACATAGTATCATATACATCAGAGTTATACAACTTATACATCTCATATTAGACAGTTATAAACACCTGTCTATCATACATCTCAAACATCACAGAGATACAGACTCAATACAAACACAGCGGAAACACCATAATATATCTACACGCTGAAGCCACCTGCTCCAAATCTCCTTCAGAATTCGTCAAAGCTAACCTGAATCCCTCGACTACTCAATACAATATTGAGTACCCAAGAGTTTAATAAAACAGAAAATAAACACTTGGGTCAGACATGGGTCTGGTGTGAGTAAACGGTTAGATTGTTTAATTTTGAAAACTTTTGAAAACAAAAGTATCACGTAAGACTCCCCACAAATAAACATGGGTAAGTTTTTACCTTACGATAACTAAAACGTTTGATAGGAAATCTGATTGTATTATAATAGGGTCTAGGGTTTTCAAGTAAAATACAGAAATAGCTGAAATGCTTACATCTCACATTCCAACATAGTTGGGCACAACTAATACGTACGGCACTTATTGGAGTTTGGATTCCATACAATGGCAGGGCTACTGGGGTACCGCCCGTCACAGTACGTGGCCTAGATCACCGTACCGAGGAGTACGCCCGCTCCCCTGCAACACAAAGCCGGAACCATCCCTTACTGGATAATCCCGAACAAGACAATCCCGTAGTTGGCGCGACCAACCACACACTAAGCCGAATAAAAGAAAAGGGACCTCTAGACAGGGATCTATCTTGCTCTCAGTGGGTGCTACCCACGAAACCTTGCTGCACCTCCCCTGTTTTAGCCATTCCCGGTTGATGAGGCTTGAGGTTACGATTAGCTTTAATCAGAACATATCACTTAGAATGCTCATCGTCCGCCTGACGATGTGCTGAAAGCATTCAATCCATACAAGTTCGTTCCGGGTTCGAACGAAACCAAAGGCATTATCTCGTTACACTCGTTTTGGAATCACCCTCAGAGTTAACGACAATAACCCTTGCACTCTGAATCTTCATCTTCACTTGAGATTCACGACCTATCGTAAATTTGGATCGATGTGGTATTCGGGTCTCCAGACCTGGAATTCCGGTATACGGAAACCCGATCCCGGTCTCATCGAAATCCAAAACGTATCTTTTAAGGCCAAGTTGTTTTAAAGTTAAAACAATTCAATTCAATTATCTAAGTACACACAGATAGATAATTCACAATATCACAATAGATAATCTACACTATTATCACAAATAGATAATTCACATTATCATCACAATTTAACCAAAACATCCATATTAAACAGCATTACTTATCTCATATCTGAGATCTCAAACCATGTAAAGCATCCAATATCAAACAGTATCCATAAGCAATGATTTATTAATCATCATTCTATAATTAATTTAAAATGAATTAAATTAATTTACTTCATCTCTAATTAATTTAAAATAAATTAAATTAATTACTTCATTCTATAAATCCTGCTTACTTAACCATTAATTAATTATAAATCAATTAATTAATTATCCTCTAATTATTCATTTCAATTAATCATCCTTGATTAATTATCTTTTAATTACTTTAAGTAATTAATCCTTAATTAATTATATAAATTAATTATCCTTAACCATTATAGTAATTAACTTTAATTACTTCATTAATTAATTAATTATAATTAATTTCTTTAATCCTTAATTAATTTCATTAATTAATTATTCTATAATCACTTATTATTGATTAATTAGTTTTACTTAATCAACCCTTAATTACATCATAACTATATTTAATTAATGATTTCTTAATTACTTCTTTAATTAATTACTCCATTTAAATTAATTACATTAAGTAATTAATCTTTAATTAAACCACATTTATTAATCACCTTGATTAATCTCATCCAGTAATTAACTACCCTTAATTACTTCTTTAAATAAATTAATTACTTCTTAATTAATTATCTTAATTAATCCCTTGATTAATTACAAAGTAATTTAATTCAAATTACTTCCATTATCTTTATTCAATTATATCCAGTAATTACCTTTAATTACTTCCCTAAATAATTACACTTATTAATTATATTAAGTAATTATACTTAACAAATCATCTAGTAATTATCTTGAATTAATTAAACTTAATTAATTGACTTAAACTAATCACATTAAACTTAATTAATTACATTTAGTAATTAATTCCTTAATTACTTCCATTAAGAAATTAACCTTTATTTACTTTCATTAATTAATTATTCTTTAATTAATTAGCTTAAAACTTTAATTTATTATATTAATTAATTCTTTGATTAATTACTAAGTGATTAACCCTTAATCACTTCCACTTAATTTCTTTCATAAAGTAATTATCCTCTAATCACCTTACTAAATCATTACTCTTTACTTAATTAATTACCTCTTGTAATTATTCATCAATTACTTCATCAAGTACGTATTTACACTTAATAAAATCATAAGTGATTATCTTTAATTAATCACTAATCAATTACTTAGTTAATTATTTAACTAATTATTTAAAATTAATTAAATAATTTCTTAACTTATTATATTTAATAAGACCCTTAATTAAGAAAAACATTATCTTGATTAGATTATTTATATAAACCCATAACTCTTAAATTATTAATAATAATTGAATTATCTTAATTATCTTACACATTTATTTACCCTTGATAAACTTCTTATTAAAACTGATTACTAAAACTTTATCATTAAACTTTATTTAAAAAAATAAACATTTGGTAAATCAATTATTATTATTTTAAACAAATTAAACATTCTAAATTTAACTTTAAAATCTTCAAAACTTTTCTAAGTTATTAAATAAATTTTTGATAAAAATCATTTTGAAATCTACTCTTTCTACCCTTTAAAACACTTATTACATTTCAATATATTTAAACTTGTTAAATATTTATTATTTGAAAGCAATTTATTTTCATAATAGTAAAACTGGTTTAACTTTGTTAAAACTTGAATTATTTACCAAAATCAATTTTCTTGTTTAAAAACTTAACATTTACTATTTAATTCTGAAAGCCTGAACACTTAAAACCCTGCCTTCACCAAAACTCGAGCAAACCCCTAATCTTCCCGAAGCAAACACGAAACCCACCCCTATTCTTCCTGCTTCGAGTAAAACTCTATCATACCCAAAGAAAAACCCGAGCAAAACTCCTTCGTCTCCAACAAACCCATCCTGATACACGCGAACGTGCACATCCACGTGCACACTGTCCCTGGCCGCCGATGATCTCCACTCCGGCCTCCGACAAGTCGACTACAACTACGGCAACAACATGCAATAACCCAGAACACGCGATTCGATCGAGAATCCAAATCGAGCTCACAACCCATACGACTGAACCAACACCATCGGAAAATCCATCCCTCCACGTCGATCCTGACATCGATGAACTTCGCCGTTCACACCCAAAATTCGCCTCGACTTCCAGATGCGACTCCTCACCTTGCGATCGCCTACGAATCAACTCAGTCGTCGCCATCGCCTCGAATACACGGCCCGCCCAAACAAGCAACAAAACCCTACTCCTCCCTTCCTTGGCCACCACGGCCAACTAAAATTCTAGTAATCATTTTTTTTCAGAGACCACTCTGCCACTACCTTCCTCCAGACCAAAGCCCGCCATCTAAAATTCTCCCGTTCATCAGAATTTAGAAAAGTACTAATTCTGTTTAATATAGTATAGCACAGCAATTACTAACCTAAAAATCCCGCTTCAACCCCTTAAATTCATCAATCTTTAATACAATTTTAGTAGTAAACTTCAAATTCGAAATTATGAACTTCAATTTTTGACTTAACCTCAATTTTAACTGTAATTTTACTAATTCGAATTAATTACTGAATATAAATTATTGAAACCATTATTAAACATGAATTTACATGGTTACAATCATTTTATCTTTTAAGATCAAGGTCTAAAATTAATTTGTTTAGAAGATATGAATTTATTTATGGATTTGGAGCCTGTATATTTAAACAGAGAAGATATATATACAGAAACTCATATATACACAAACATATCATATTTACAACATGCATTCATAGCCAACATTCATGCAACAATATACATCATCACAACACAAATCTATCACTTGCATCAAAGTTTAATCACAGATTTTAAAAAAAACTGTTTTTAAAAGAAAGGTTTACTCACCAGGCAATAATGCAGAGAACAAATAACATGATTTGTTTCCAGGCTGATGTTTTCCAGACAGACATTTAATTTTGAATTTCTTTTCTTTAGTTGAATTTGAATCTAGATGTTGATCTTTGAATTTGCTTAGCTGCTATGAATTTCCTTGAGTTGAGGTACTGCTTTTAGCTTGCAATTGACCTTCTTCAAGTTTGCATTTCCAGATTTAACTTTTCTTTGAATTTCGATTTCCAAGTTTCTTTTTCTTTTGATTTTAGCTTTGAATTTATTTTTTTTTAGTAGAGAAAGAAATGAAGATAATTTAGAGCTGAAGAAAATGCCAGATCTCTTTCTATATTTTAAAAATTTTAAACTTACATTATCAAAGAGAAAACAAAATGAAGCCACTTGTCTTAAACTATTAACACTTGTAAATATCTTTGTTTAAACACTTAACACATGTTATTTGAGGTCCTAAGAAAGCAACACATGTCACTAAATTAATTATCATTTTTTCTAAATTAAAAGATTCCCTATTCATAATATATATATACCAATATATATATACAGTATAAGTATAAAACATTTATATAAGTTTTAGAAAGATAAATCTTCTCAATTTAAAATTGTTAGAAAAGATATTCCCAAATTAAAATGTTATTAGTTTTCAAAGAAATAAACTTGCCAATTTAAAATATTATTAACATTTAAAATGAATAAGCTTGTCCATTTATAAAATAAAATCATCAAATCAATTTAATTATTTATAAAGATTATTAAATTGATATTGCCAAAATTCCGGGATATCACATTCCTCCCCCCTTAAAATAATTTCGTCCCCGAAATTTAAAAGCAAAGATAATTTAATAACCCAGCAAAATTTTAAATTTTAAACAGCAACAATACATATCAATCATATTCTAACAACCATAGCAAACAATTTAATCAAACAAATTTAACTATCCAGTCAAAATCTGGATAGAATTTACTCGAGTTTCCCCAAGTATATATATATATACCGGGAGACTCGTTCTACAGGATCTAAACTAACTATCTACAATAATCTAGAAGTCCTTCCTTTCTAGATCACAAATCTGAACAAGATATCAGACTAACTCAAAACCATCCCAACTATCCTTCTGAACTGCTGATTCCATCACTCGATGAATCATACACATATTCCTCAGAGATATGTGAAATAAAATGAATTCCAGTTATCCGAACTGGCAACTCAATCCTGGAGATCAAAATCTAATCTCCAAAGAACACAGAAAAATCTCATAATACTTCCGGAGCTTACTCTCTAGTCTTACCAAATCTTATATCTCCTTTGATTGGAGAAAAACTTAAACAATATCCAATTTCAACATCAATTTCCAAATTCCATCAATTCTTAACTGCATAACTCCTTTGACGATCCTGAGTCACTTCATTCTTCCTGATCAGCTTAACCCTTGCTGATGCTTCTTGAAATAGATTAGACCAACATCAAACCAATTTCCGGATCCTACTCAACAAAATGGTTTCTCAAAAATATGCCGAAATCCAAAACACAACTCTACTCTACAAACATTAGAGAACTTCGAACTACCTCTCCTATCTGAAATAGTCAAAACAGTTGCACTTGACAACTTTACCTCCAAATCCTGAAAAATCCTTCATACTTAGAGATACACTTGAATTTCCTATAGAAATCCTTTACTCCAAGAAAATTACAACTTCCGGTTGCTTCCACTCTAGAATAGCTGCTATCTTGCTTCCGCTGCACAACTCTGATCTGGAATAGATGAGAATGCTGTCGGAGAAACTCGAGCACAAACTTGATCATCCACAGTTCACCATATCTATAAAATCTTAGTGAACCATTCTACTTGGTCAAAACACCTTAACAGAATCCTCACCAGAAAATTAGGTGTGGTCAATCCCTCTCCAAAGAATCCTGAGCTGCTTCACCAAATTATTCTCTAGGAGACATCCTTCTACTAAGCTGAACTTCTGGTAACTCCACGAATCAAGTCGATACGGAATCTCAATCTCCAATAATCCCAAGAGAATACTTAAACAATCGCAAGTCACTTTTGCGATCAGCTCGGCCTAATTTTCAAAGATAACTGTTCTCTCTTCACTAATCAGAACATCTTATATTTGACTAACCAATCCATCGAAGAAATGGATTCACTCTACTGCTTCTGAACTTCACCTTCAGAAAAACTGCTCAGCCAGAAACTTTCTGCCAACATAGAACACTCCGAGTCGCATTGCTGCCACAAACCAAAGACTTCTTATCCGAAACTCCTCTAGAAACTCGGACCTCAAAGCAAATAGAAACACCCCACTGGACTCAGCCACAACACTGAAACAGACTCACTTCTTCAAACTTGTTCCAGAAGAAACATCTTCAGAAACGTCCATAGCCACCGTGTCTCATCACACAGCTACTACTTCCTGAGGTTACCAAAATACCATCACTCTCTTCAGCTCATCCAATAGATCTACTCTATTCATCCAACTTCAAAGATAAACTCTAAACCATAACTGGTTTCCTTCAGAGATCGGTGAAATCTTTACACCACAACAAAGTTCACTCGAGACAGTATTAGGTCTACAGTCTCGTCAGATATACTTCCAACCTCAACACTCAAATTCTAACTATTGGTAGTCGTGTTACTCACACTACCACCTTATCTACCTTTATAACTTATATTGGAAAACCCGAACAGGTAACCCAACAAATAGGTAGAAATATATATATTTAAAATGATACTTTTTATATAGAAATTATTTCTGGGTAAAATTATTTCATTTACCTCTTTAAAACAATATTGTGTCCGTTGGCCTGGTTCAAGTGTTTAGAGATCCCTATCAATAACGTTAGCTACTCGTATTGACCAGAATCCATATACCACCCAACCGATCAATTAACACAATATAAAACCATTTTTATATAACTAACAATTACGCGCTCTCAAGATAGACACCACTTCAGAGCCTAGGTATTCACTCAACCTACTGCTCTGATACCAACTGTCACGGGACGAGCCAGTGGCGACTGGTAGGCTTTGCAACCATCCCAGACCCACCGTGGCATACAGTGATACCTCGAATTTGCTTTTACGGCCAGCCTCTCGACTCGCAACCAACCCCTCAATGGGACATGTAGGGGTAAGAATCTCCCGTTCGCCACCAAACCGCGAAGCGAGAACCCCCTATCATGCTGTAATGTAGCAAACCCGATCCCGGTCTCATCGAAATCCAAAACGTATCTTTTAAGGCCAAGTTGTTTTAAAGTTAAAACAATTCAATTCAATTATCTAAGTACACACAGATAGATAATTCACAATATCACAATAGATAATCTACACTATTATCACAAATAGATAATTCACATTATCATCACAATTTAACCAAAACATCCATATTAAACAGCATTACTTATCTCATATCTGAGATCTCAAACCATGTAAAGCATCCAATATCAAACAGTATCCATAAGCAATGATTTATTAATCATCATTCTATAATTAATTTAAAATGAATTAAATTAATTTACTTCATCTCTAATTAATTTAAAATAAATTAAATTAATTACTTCATTCTATAAATCCTGCCTACTTAACCATTAATTAATTATAAATCAATTAATTAATTATCCTCTAATTATTCATTTCAATTAATCATCCTTGATTAATTATCTTTTAATTACTTTAAGTAATTAATCCTTAATTAATTATATAAATTAATTATCCTTAACCATTATAGTAATTAACTTTAATTACTTCATTAATTAATTAATTATAATTAATTTCTTTAATCCTTAATTAATTTCATTAATTAATTATTCTATAATCACTTATTATTGATTAATTAGTTTTACTTAATCAACCCTTAATTACATCATAACTATATTTAATTAATGATTTCTTAATTACTTCTTTAATTAATTACTCCATTTAAATTAATTACATTAAGTAATTAATCTTTAATTAAACCACATTTATTAATCACCTTGATTAATCTCATCTAGTAATTAACTACCCTTAATTACTTCTTTAAATAAATTAATTACTTCTTAATTAATTATCTTAATTAATCCCTTGATTAATTACAAAGTAATTTAATTCAAATTACTTCCATTATCTTTATTCAATTATATCCAGTAATTACCTTTAATTACTTCCCTAAATAATTACACTTATTAATTATATTAAGTAATTATACTTAACAAATCATCTAGTAATTATCTTGAATTAATTAAACTTAATTAATTGACTTAAACTAATCACATTAAACTTAATTAATTACATTTAGTAATTAATTCCTTAATTACTTCCATTAAGAAATTAACCTTTATTTACTTTCATTAATTAATTATTCTTTAATTAATTAGCTTAAAACTTTAATTTATTATATTAATTAATTCTTTGATTAATTACTAAGTGATTAACCCTTAATCACTTCCACTTAATTTCTTTCATAAAGTAATTATCCTCTAATCACCTTACTAAATCATTACTCTTTACTTAATTAATTACCTCTTGTAATTATTCATCAATTACTTCATCAAGTACGTATTTACACTTAATAAAATCATAAGTGATTATCTTTAATTAATCACTAATCAATTACTTAGTTAATTATTTAACTAATTATTTAAAATTAATTAAATAATTTCTTAACTTATTATATTTAATAAGACCCTTAATTAAGAAAAACATTATCTTGATTAGATTATTTATATAAACCCATAACTCTTAAATTATTAATAATAATTGAATTATCTTAATTATCTTACACATTTATTTACCCTTGATAAACTTCTTATTAAAACTGATTACTAAAACTTTATCATTAAACTTTATTTAAAAAAATAAACATTTGGTAAATCAATTATTATTATTTTAAACAAATTAAACATTCTAAATTTAACTTTAAAATCTTCAAAACTTTTCTAAGTTATTAAATAAATTTTTGATAAAAATCATTTTGAAATCTACTCTTTCTACCCTTTAAAACACTTATTACATTTCAATATATTTAAACTTGTTAAATATTTATTCTTTGAAAGCAATTTATTTTCATAATAGTAAAACTGGTTTAACTTTGTTAAAACTTGAATTATTTACCAAAATCAATTTTCTTGTTTAAAAACTTAACATTTACTATTTAATTCTGAAAGCCTGAACACTTAAAACCCTGCCTTCACCAAAACTCGAGCAAACCCCTAATCTTCCCGAAGCAAACACGAAACCCACGCCTATTCTTCCTGCTTCGAGTAAAACTCTATCGTACCCAAAGAAAAACCCGAGCAAAACTCCTTCGTCTCCAACAAACCCATCCTGATACACGCGAACGTGCACATCCACGTGCACACTGTCCCTGGCCGCCGATGATCTCCACTCCGGCCTCCGACAAGTCGACTACAACTACGGCAACAACATGCAATAACCCAGAACACGCGATTCGATCGAGAATCCAAATCGAGCTCACAACCCATACGACTGAACCAACACCATCGGAAAATCCATCCCTCCACGTCGATCCTGACATCGATGAACTTCGCCGTTCACACCCGAAATTCACCTCGACTTCCAGATGCGACTCCTCACCTTGCGATCGCCTACGAATCAACTCAGTCGTCGCCATCGCCTCGAATACACGGCCCACCCAAACAAGCAACAAAACCCTACTCCTCCCTTCCTTGGCCACCACGGCCAACTAAAATTCTGGTAATCATTTTTTTTCAGAGACCACTCTGCCACTACCTTCCTCCAGACCAAAGCCCGCCATCTAAAATTCTCCCGTTCATCAGAATTTAGAAAAGTACTAATTCTTTTTAATATAGTATAGCACAGCAATTACTAACCTAAAAATCCCGCTTCAACCCCTTAAATTCATCAATCTTTAATACAATTTTAGTAGTAAACTTCAAATTCGAAATTATGAACTTTAATTTTTGACTTAACCTCAATTTTAACTGTAATTTTACTAATTCGAATTAATTACTGAATATAAATTATTGAAACCATTATTAAACATGAATTTACATGGTTACAATCATTTTATCTTTTAAGATCAAGGTCTAAAATTAATTTGTTTAGAAGATATGAATTTATTTATGGATTTGGAGCCTGTATATTTAAACAGAGAAGATATATATACAGAAACTCATATATACACAAACATATCATATTTACAACATGCATTCATAGCCAACATTCATGCAACAATATACATCATCACAACACAAATCTATCACTTGCATCAAAGTTTAATCACAGATTTTAAAAAAAAACTGTTTTTAAAAGAAAGGTTTACTCACCAGGCAATAATGCAGAGAACAAATAACATGATTTGTTTCCAGGCTGATGTTTTCCAGACAGACATTTAATTTTGAATTTCTTTTCTTTAGTTGAATTTGAATCTAGATGTTGATCTTTGAATTTGCTTAGCTGCTATGAATTTCCTTGAGTTGAGGTACTGCTTTTAGCTTGCAATTGACCTTCTTCAGGTTTGCATTTCCAGATTTAACTTTTCTTTGAATTTCGATTTCCAGGTTTCTTTTTCTTTTGATTTTAGCTTTGAATTTATTTTTTTTTAGTAGAGAAAGAAATGAAGATAATTTAGAGCTGAAGAAAATGCCAGATCTCTTTCTATATTTTAAAAATTTTAAACTTACATTATCAAAGAGAAAACAAAATGAAGCCACTTGTCTTAAACTATTAACACTTGTAAATATCTTTGTTTAAACACTTAACACATGTTATTTGAGGTCCTAAGAAAGCAACACATGTCACTAAATTAATTATCATTTTTTTTAATTAAAAGATTCCCTATTCATAATATATATATACCAATATATATATACAGTATAAGTATAAAACATTTATATAAGTTTTAGAAAGATAAATCTTCTCAATTTAAAATTGTTAGAAAAGATATTCCCAAATTAAAATGTTATTAGTTTTCAAAGAAATAAACTTGCCAATTTAAAATATTATTAACATTTAAAATGAATAAGCTTGTCCATTTATAAAATAAAATCATCAAATCAATTTAATTATTTATAAAGATTATTAAATTGATATTGCCAAAATTCCGGGATATCACAATACCACCTCTATCCAGAAGGAATGACATACACTAAGGGGCGCTACTCCCTAGAACCTTGGCGCATCCTTCCTGTTTCGACCATTTCCGGGGTGTGAGGCTCGACGAAGTCTCGTCCACAAAGCTACGCTTTCTACAAAGCCCTGCTTCGGGTCAAACAAAAATGATCAACCTATGATCACAAAGATATAAGATCAAACAAATGATCATATCACAAATGATCAAACACTGATCATTTCACAGCAACACTCAGTATGCCACGTTACCAAATTGGGATATATCGCTGATAAATTTCAACTACATAACCTCTGAGCTCGTACGTCTCAGAGAAGGGTGTTAAGCTAAGAGAATAAATTCTCCGCCACCAACAGAAATGTATTTGAAAGAAATCAGCTTTATATTTCAAATTGTAACGTCAGACACACAATCCATACAAGTCTGTTCCGGGATCGAACAGAACCGAAGGCACTTCTCACGAAGCCCTTGCATATCCGGATAATTTTCAATCACGTCAGGACTTCCCGTCACTAAGGGTGATAAAACCTCTAAATCGGAGATCAACCAATGTAGAGTAACTCGACGATAATCCTTCCGTTTTCAAAAATATCCGGTCTTCAACACCGGTCTTCAAATGCGATTCATAACGACGTATCACATATTCGGAATGGGTTATACGACCCCATGGTCCTTTCCCGGCTAACCCGAATAGTGAGCGCTTATTCAAAAATAAGTGTGGCATTCAAATTCATCCAATTCACAACAAATACCTATCTAAAGGTAATTATTGATAGTCGGTTATTTAACTATCAATAAAGATGCGCAACATCACCAGATTCCAAATAATTTTCCAAATTATTTCATCTTCAAAAATATCTTTACTAGATATAAAATTTCCACACTTCAAAAATAAATCAACGTTTATTTTTAAACAACTTCCCTTTTCTTTTATAAATTCCATAGTGAATTTATATTTCAAAAATATCTACTGATATACGATTTTTCAAATCGATTCCAATATTCATTTTCAATTTATCTTTAAGAAGATAAAATCTCAAAACGTTTCATTTCATTTTGGAAAAGTATTTCCATACTTATTTAAAATAAGTAATTCACAAATCTATTTATTTTCAACATTTGAAAATATTCGATATACTTAAATCAAAATTAAGTATATATTTCATTCTTTTAAGGAAATCATTTACTATAACAACATTTATTTGAGTCAAAACGAATGTTACGTAAAACATTGTTACGACGACTCAAAATCACTAGTATAGGGATTCGGAATTAAGATAGATATATAAATCCCAATACTACATAAAAACATTTCCTTTCGGGAATCATTTACTATAACAACAGTGTTATAGTCCACCATTTCCTTAAATTTCTCGAAAACGTCTATTTCAACAATAAATGTTGAAATCTATGATTTCGATAGTCAATATATTTTAAAACATCTTTTAAATGTTTAACTTCATTTTCAATGTCACTTCTTCATAAATAAATCCATTTTTCTTAACAATATATTCACTGTCCAAAATCGTGAATATAATTCACTTATCACATTTCAGTATTTAATTCATCAAATTCAATTGATTTTGAATTTATAAGACAACGCTTATAAATTCCATTTCTGTTTTATAACAACTTCGGTTTATAAATCTTCTTTATTAACAATTTCGATAAATATCCCACTTAAAGGCAAAAATCCAATTTACAAGTAAATTTCTTATCAGCCTTTATTCTACAATTTCATTCATTTTATAACTTCATACTTTATAAATCTATAAACTTCAAACTTCACAATTCTATAAACTTCAAACTTCACAATTTATAATCCTATAAATTTTCTATCTTCCCAAGTTATAATTCTATAAGTTTCATATCTTTACAATTTAACACTTATAAAAAAACTCGTTTTAAAATTCCAATAATTTTAATTGATAAATATCAATTTTATACATCTTTTATATACCTCGTTTTTAATAATTCAAAAATTCAAATTTTAAACTATTTTATAAATTACTTAACTGTTTATTTCAAAAATCACCTCTCGGTTATATTTCACCAAAATCTTAACCTTTATAACTTTAATAATTTTAACGTTTGTAAATTAATTCAAAAATTTAATAACGTATATTTACAAATAATCATTTTAAAAATCTCTTTTAAAGTTAAAATCGTTATTTTAAAACTTCAAAAATTAAATCCAATGATGCAACGCATCAATTAGTCAATCACAACATCAACATCATATATCAACATATGATAACAGAATATACATCAATCCTGTAAATAAATAACTACTGGTGAGGAATCCAGTTGGATCCCTCCAACCTGTTTCCCTGCATCCAAAGACGTTAGCACAATACCATTCCACTTCGAGGTGGAATATCGCGGTATATGGGTTTTTATAAAAATCCGCTTACTAACGGCGCAATAGGGTCTCATCCGCTATACGAGGCGGGAAATCATCAATCCAATATATACATATGCCAATATGTATACATTGCTATATATAGATATATCCTATTATATCTAATATCACATCCAATAGCAATCATCAATCAATAATAACTGTAAATTCAAATTTCCTTCGAGTGAGAAAATCTCACCTTAGCTTTAAATTTTGCAATCCCATTTATCTTTTTGACCATTTCTCCATTTCAGACCTCACTGCCTGCTCGCACTCGAGAAAAATGTCGAACCCTTCCTTCCTGCCTACGTTGCCGAACCACCACGCTTCCAGCAATGCCCCTGTTTCGAGCCTCCAACTTCGACTCCCTCCCTCAGCTCGACTCGCGAAACCCCCAACAGCCGCGGTATATCTTCATCGAACTCGCGACCCAGAAATCCCACAACCACGACAACGCCACCACCTGCGAAACTTCCCAATCGACGCCGCAACCTCCTTCCCCAAATCGCCACACGATCCTCTGAGTAGCTCGAACGCGATAGCCCCCAGATTCTTCCCTAGCTGCGAACGAGACCCACGCGATTCCCCCAGCTTCACGCGACGCCCCAAAACCTAGGCGCGCGATCGAATTTGAGACTGTAGCAAAACTTCAAATCGGCAGTAGAAATATCGCGTAGGGGCAAGGATGAGTCGCGATGACTGATGGAATAGCTGAGTATATAGCGATGATTAAAATGAAGGCGTTGATTTTCGAACGAGAATGAAAGGTTTCAATCGATTATATTTTCCTTTGTCTCGGCTGTTCGAAATGAAAGAGGAAAGGGATTTTAAAAGAAAGGAAGAGAGTGGGAGAGGGGTACGAAGGTATGGGGGAGGTAAGGTCGTGAACGTGGTGAGGTTAACCAATATAAATAAAATAAAATAAAATTTCTTTTTATAACTTGAATTCGTTTTAAAATCTGAATGTGTTTATACTTCGTACGCTCCCAGATTAACTCCAAAAAATACGAAATTGGAAATCCAACAATAATACAATATTACGGACCCAATGGGACTGGTTTCGTTCAATTCTGAGACTGTTCGAAAATTGGCTATTTTTCAGTCGATAATTAAATATTAAAATATTCGATTTTCACAAATTAACTCCAAATTCAATTTTAAAAGTTCTCAAACATCTCTATAACTCCAGTATGATTAAATAAAATTTTACAAATCATTTTCATTCTTATTTAATCCAGATTTCAAGTAAGTCTGGAATTTCAAACATTAAATTATCGATTTAATTGTCAAATTAAATCCAATTATTCGAATTTTTAAATTACTCGACTTATTAATTTCACTTATTAATATTTAAAATCAACTAAATATTCGAATTTTAATTATCATGAATTCTGGGTCGTTACAAACTTCCCCCCTTAAAAGAATTTCGTCCTCGAAATTACAAGTTAGGAAAAAGGTCCTTAACTCGTCTATTATTTTCTTTTTCACAATCCAAATAGTTTTATCAATTTATCAAAACAAATCTTTCTACTAAAGATTCGTTGTCAATTCAACTAGCTTTCTTACTTCAATTATAAGTTTCAAACAACATTGTTTTACTTCAAAACTCAAATTTAAATTCAAATTTCAAATTTTAACTTTCAAAATTTTCTCAAAAATTTTCTAACACCCTAAATTTTCGAAAAATTTCGCCAGCGTCTCCTTTGCGCGGCTAATACGGCACGACTACAAAACGTCCCTACGGACTCTCAGATTTCAAAAAGAAAAAGGAAAAGCCAAGCGGCTAGAGAAGAAATCATCAAAAACTCATATTATAATTCAAATACTTACCTTTTGTCGAGCAATTCAAATTATCTTTGAAATCAAATCCAATTCCTTAATAACACCTGTATATCCTACTAGCCATAATATCTAGTTATAACATTCAAACCAATTTGCAAATTCTATTACAAAATTTTCAATATATGCTTGTTATATCATTTTTACTTCACTATTGAAGTTACATATTCATTATCATTCAATTTTGCATTTCAATTTTCATTTGAATTCAATTCAAAAGTTCAATTCAATTTGAATTCTATTTAACTTCTATTCTAAAATATTGAATTTTATCTTTCAATTATAGCTGATTCATATCATTATTTTTTTTTCACTTAGTTTCGCTTACTAATTTTCTTATTTCAATACTTCACTTTGTTTATTACAAATCAAATTCAATTCAGTCTCATTTTCTTACAAATTCAAAATGAACTTTAACATTCAATTTCATTTTCTGGCACTAGCAATCGCAGTTTATTCATTCATTCACTAATTTAGTCCTTTTCAATTTGAATCTTATTCCAATCAGATTTCAAATGTTTTATAAGTTATCAACTTATTTACATTTCATAAATATGGTATTCCAGAGTCTTTTCAACCTTTCAAAGCCATTTTGAAAACAATTCAAATCATCCTTTGAATTTTTAAAACAAAATCCAAATTTTTCAAACAACTTCCATTTAAAACAAATTGGCAGCAATCCCTCTTTTGGAAACCCGAAAATGAACACCGGTGATGTCGCGATCATCATCGGAATTATTTTCCAGCGACCGAAAAGAGTTTAGAGCTTTCATCCTTCGAAAATAATTTTCAAAACCTTTGAAATTCATTTTCAAATCAAAAAGGATTTAAACTTTCCAAATCTCCAAAATTTTCAAATTCTTTTCAAAACATTTCCAAAAACTTCTCTGGAATCCTGTTTTAAATTACAATTCACACCTATAATTTACATTCTTTAATTTCATTTGTGTATGAATTTATTTCTTAACTTTGGAGTTACAATTTCAATTTCTTATCCAATTTCATATAATAATGATAACATTTCAATATTATCACTTTTCTAACAACCATGCAACCATATACTATAGTACTTCATAGAAAAACATTTCTTTTCTATACAAAAATAGTTTTGGGCAAAATTATTTCATTTACCCTATTTTAAAACAATACTATGTCGTCTTGCCTCGTTTAAATGTTTAGAAATCCCTATCGATAATATGGCGTCCCACATACCGACCAAAATTCACAAACATCTCAACGGATAAGCAAACACAATATAAAACATTTTTATATTCATTAACAAATACGCGCTCCTATCTATTATTACACTCAACTCATTCTAGAGTACTACTGACTCTATCTCTAATGAGTAACACCCAACAGAGCAGGGTTGTCGCTTAACCATATGCTCTGATACCACTTTGTCACATACCGGATTTTCGACTTTCGAAAATTCGACATCGATACTCACTTTATCGACTGCCGAGAAATCGAGTGCCGGAAACTCCAATAGTGAGGGTTTTAAAAAGAAGAAAAAAATAGAAGAAGAAGAAAAGAGGAAAAAGAAGAAGATAGAAGAAAGAAGAGAAGAACAACAGAACAACATCAGAAACAGAAACAGAGACAATATCAGAATCTCACATATCGCAGCGGAACAATATATAATAGATAACACTAGTCTTTTAAAACAAAGAACTATATCAGTTTATACATACATCAATCATCAGAGTCATATACAACAATGGACAGTTATATAACTTGTCCTCATACAGAATACACAGCGGAATAATACAAAAATATAGGTGATACGTTTCGCCATCCAGCTTGCTTCCAAAGCTCCAGAATATCCAGAATATCCTGATAACACAACTCTAGGCTGCCCGTGTGGAAATTGGTGGGCACCCAGAGTTTAGAAGGGAAATAATAAACTCCGAGTCAGTCATGGTGACTGGTGTGAGATCGTAAAACAGTTATTCTTTATAACAACAAAATAATTTTTAAGTCAATTCGAAATGCTTTTGGAAAATGAAACTACCATAAGACCACCCACCACACACACAATGCAAACGCAGAATTGGAGGAGATTTCTTCTTATGATAGTCAAAGATGCTTACTACGCAAAATCAAATCATTTTTTGATATTATTATTAGTGCATAGTGTAGAAAACATTTCGAAAGTATAATATTAATCTTAGCCAGCATAGGCATTCCGCACTTATGCCTACTAAAGCTACCATCCAAACAGTGGTGACCACCATAAGTGAATGATAGGTCCTACAACTAAAACCGTACAAGGCTCGTATTGTTTCTTTGGATTTCCAACAAATGGTCAGGCTAAGGAACTTCCTTTTCCACGATGGGTACGTCCCTGGAATAGACGACCCGAGAACCTAACCGGATCTCTGCCAACACAAGGCCGGGTTACCTCTGCAAAAATAGGTAACTACTGACATGCGTATGTCATCCCCCGATCGTAACCGATCTTCCCGAGGATCCCCGATTTCCAACAAACCACATAGTAAAAATGCAGCAACCACATAGGTTAAGTATCTGGGCTCCATACCATGATACCACCTCTATCCAGAAGGAATGACATACACTAAGGGGCGCTACTCCCTAGAACCTTGCCGCATCCTTCCTGTTTCGACCATTTCCGGGGTGTGAGGCTCGACGAAGTCTCGTCCACAAAGCTACGCTTTCTACAAAGCCCTGCTTCGGGTCAAACAAAAATGATCAACCTATGATCACAAAGATATAAGATCAAACAAATGATCATATCACAAATGATCAAACACTGATCATTTCACAGCAACACTCAGTATGCCACGTTACCAAATTGGGATATATCGCTGATAAATTTCAACTACATAACCTCTGAGCTCGTACGTCTCAGAGAAGGGTGTTAAGCTAAGAGAATAAATTCTCCGCCACCAACAGAAATGTATTTGAAAGAAATCAGCTTTATATTTCAAATTGTAACGTCAGACACACAATCCATACAAGTCTGTTCCGGGATCGAACAGAACCGAAGGCACTTCTCACGAAGCCCTTGCATATCCGGATAATTTTCAATCACGTCAGGACTTCCCGTCACTAAGGGTGATAAAACCTCTAAATCGGAGATCAGCCGATGTAGAGTAACTCGACGGTAATCCTTCCGTTTTCAAAAATATCCGGTCTTCAACACCGGTCTTCAAATGCGATTCATAACGACGTATCACATATTCGGAATGGGTTATACGACCCCATGGTCCTTTCCCGGCTAACCCGAATAGTGAGCGCTTATTCAAAAATAAGTGTGGCATTCAAATTCATCCAATTCACAACAAATACCTATCTAAAGGTAATTATTGATAGTCGGTTATTTAACTATCAATAAAGATGCGCAACATCACCAGATTCCAAATAATTTTCCAAATTATTTCATCTTCAAAAATATCTTTACTAGATATAAAATTTCCACACTTCAAAAATAAATCAACGTTTATTTTTAAACAACTTCCCTTTTCTTTTATAAATTCCATAGTGAATTTATATTTCAAAAATATCTACTGATATACGATTTTTCAAATCGATTCCAATATTCATTTTCAATTTATCTTTAAGAAGATAAAATCTCAAAACGTTTCATTTCATTTTGGAAAAGTATTTCCATACTTATTTAAAATAAGTAATTCACAAATCTATTTATTTTCAACATTTGAAAATATTCGATATACTTAAATCAAAATTAAGTATATATTTCATTCTTTTAAGGAAATCATTTACTATAACAACATTTATTTGAGTCAAAACGAATGTTACGTAAAACATTGTTACGACGACTCAAAATCACTAGTATAGGGATTCGGAATTAAGATAGATATATAAATCCCAATACTACATAAAAACATTTCCTTTCGGGAATCATTTACTATAACAACAGTGTTATAGTCCACCATTTCCTTAAATTTCTCGAAAACGTCTATTTCAACAATAAATGTTGAAATCTATGATTTCGATAGTCAATATATTTTAAAACATCTTTTAAATGTTTAACTTCATTTCAATGTCACTTCTTCAAAAATAAATCCATTTTTCTTAACAATATATTCACTGTCCAAAATCGTGAATATAATTCACTTATCACATTTCAGTATTTAATTCATCAAATTCAATTGATTTTGAATTTATAAGACAACGCTTATAAATTCCATTTCTGTTTTATAACAACTTCGGTTTATAAATCTTCTTTATTAACAATTTCGATAAATATCCCACTTAAAGGCAAAAATCCAATTTACAAGTAAATTTCTTATCAGCCTTTATTCTACAATTTCATTCATTTTATAACTTCATACTTTATAAATCTATAAACTTCAAACTTCACAATTCTATAAACTTCAAACTTCACAATTTATAATCCTATAAATTTTCTATCTTCCCAAGTTATAATTCTATAAGTTTCATATCTTTACAATTTAACACTTATAAAAAAACTCGTTTTAAAATTCCAATAATTTTAATTGATAAATATCAATTTTATACATCTTTTATATACCTCGTTTTTAATAATTCAAAAATTCAAATTTTAAACTATTTTATAAATTACTTAACTGTTTATTTCAAAAATCACCTCTCGGTTATATTTCACCAAAATCTTAACCTTTATAACTTTAATAATTTTAACGTTTGTAAATTAATTCAAAAATTTAATAACGTATATTTACAAATAATCATTTTAAAAATCTCTTTTAAAGTTAAAATCGTTATTTTAAAACTTCAAAAATTAAATCCAATGATGCAACGCATCAATTAGTCAATCACAACATCAACATCATATATCAACATATGATAACAGAATATACATCAATCCTGTAAATAAATAACTACTGGTGAGGAATCCAGTTGGATCCCTCCAACCTGTTTCCCTGCATCCAAAGACGTTAGCACAATACCATTCCACTTCGAGGTGGAATATCGCGGTATATGGGTTTTTATAAAAATCCGCTTACTAACGGCGCAATAGGGTCTCATCCGCTATACGAGGCGGGAAATCATCAATCCAATATATACATATGCCAATATGTATACATTGCTATATATAGATATATCCTATTATATCTAATATCACATCCAATAGCAATCATCAATCAATAATAACTGTAAAATCAAATTTCCTTCGAGTGAGAAAATCTCACCTTAGCTTTAAATTTTGCAATCCCATTTATCTTTTTGACCATTTCTCCATTTCAGACCTCACTGCCTGCTCGCACTCGAGAAAAATGTCGAACCCCTCCTTCCTGCCTACGTTGCCGAACCACCACGCTTCCAGCAATGCCCCTGTTTCGAGCCTCCAACTTCGATACCCTCCCTCAGCTCGACTCGCGAAACCCCCAACAGCCGCGGTATATCGTCATCGAACTCGCGACCCAGAAATCCCACAACCACGACAACGCCACCACCTGCGAAACTTCCCAATCGACGCCGCAACCTCCTTCCCCAAATCGCCACACGATCCTCTGAGTAGCTCGAACGCGATAGCCCCCAGATTCTTCCCTAGCTGCGAACGAGACCCACGCGACGCCCCAAAACTTAGGCGCGCGATCGAATTTGAGACTGTAGCAAAACTTCAAATCGGCAGTAGAAATATCGCGTAGGGGCAAGGATGAGTCGCGATGACTGATGGAATAGCTGAGTATATTGCGATAATTAAAATGAAGGCGTTGATTTTCGAACGAGAATGAAAGGTTTCAATCGATTATATTTTCCTTTGTCTCGGCTGTTCGAAATGAAAGAGGAAAGGGATTTTAAAAGAAAGGAAGAGAGTGGGAGAGGGGTACGAAGGTATGGGGGAGGTAAGGTCGTGAACGTGGTGAGGTTAACCAATATAAATAAAATAAAATAAAATTTCTTTTTATAACTTGAATTCGTTTTAAAATCTGAATGTGTTTATACTTCGTACGCTCCCAGATTAACTCCAAAAAATACGAAATTGGAAATCCAACAATAATACAATATTACGGACCCAATGGGACTGGTTTCGTTCAATTCTGAGACTGTTCGAAAATTGGCTATTTTTCAGTCGATAATTAAATATTAAAATATTCGATTTTCACAAATTAACTCCAAATTCAATTTTAAAAGTTCTCAAACATCTCTATAACTCCAGTATGATTAAATAAAATTTTACAAATCATTTTCATTCTTATTTAATCCAGATTTCAAGTAAGTCTAGAATTTCAAACATTAAATTATCGATTTAATTGTCAAATTAAATCCAATTATTCGAATTTTTAAATTACTCGACTTATTAATTTCACTTATTAATATTTAAAATCAACTAAATATTCGAATTTTAATTATCATGAATTCTGGGTCGTTACAAGCGATCTCGGACCAGTGAGGTAGCACCTCTTCTCGGACGCATTTCTTCGATATTATACTCTTACTTGTGATTTGACTAGATGGCCATCCTCCGATTTGGGAGTGTTGTTCGAGGTGGAACGGTAGTGGCTGCTATGCGTATCCATCAGTCCGTGTGCGTAATTGGTATATCTACCCTGGCATTGCCTAGTTGTGCCGTGTCACCTACCATATCGAGCTTTACTATGATTATGATTTTAAGATCCGACCGCGTTAAGGTTCTCCATCCCCTTAACGCTATTTTCCGATATGATTATACTTTACTTATTTAGACACTATTATAATAGCGAATATTACTATATAGTAAATAGTTTAACGGACCCTTAGAGGATGGTTATCCCAAACATCCTTTAAGTTACTTGTATTTCAGTTGATATTTCACTTGAGTTGGATTTATTAATATGAGAATGTTAATCCTGACTCGAGTGTTTTGTGTTTTGCTTTACGCTCGGGTCAGACTAAGTGATACAGCATTTGAGACTCACCTTTGGAGTTGGAGCTTCGCTTGGAGATCCAGCTATCTATCGATCCTGCTTTCAGTTATTCCGTCGATCCAGTGATGTATTCAGATCTGGTATTTGATTATTGTATTGAGACATCTATTGTATTCGAGACCTCTATTGTATCTTGTTTAACTCTATTATATATATATAGTAGCTTCATGAACTACTATCCTTTTGTTTCCGCTGCATTATCATTATTTTACTCTGTGTCTGTGATCTGTGATTATATTTATTTACTGTATATTCTGAGTTTTGCCAAATTTTATTTACAACGCGGTATTTTGAGCAATTCAACTCCGGCATGAGTGTCTACCTATACACTTATAATGGATGCGAATGGTTGAAAATATCGGGTCGTTACATGTGGTATCAGAGCTCTGGTTTTAGGCAAAACTCAGCATATGTAGTAAATTCGATTACAGAATCACGTTCGTTCGAGCTTGAATTCCTTCTTCTTTGACTCGGTTTCTTTGAATTTTGGAACGTTCCCTTCGGTTCCAAAGTCCATACGTGTCTCCCCTATTCGTGTCTTTTTAATTCTGGAGTATCCCATAACTCCACTTCGAATGATCTCTATAATAAATCGGCGGTCTCGCCAATATCTGAATAATTGATAAAAGAGTAAAACTCCTTTACAACAGCATTGACTCACCGGAGATTTCTGTATCCTCGGTTTACGATGCTGCTATCTTATGCTATACCCGAATTCTACCTTTAGTAATCGAATGTCGATTTGCTTCAGAATTCTACATCGATCTTATCTATAAAGTCACGGTTGACCCGGTTAAGGTTGCCCGTGATTTATACAATTTTATCCATCTTCCTGTTTGAAATGCAATCATCTAACCTTCGTTTCGAGCCTATCTATTTTAAATTAGAATTCTCTTTGATTAGAGTCCCTCTATATTTGGATCTCTATCCTTGTGTTGGAATCCAATTTTGGAATCATCGTGTGAGGGAGTGTATTTGTAATTAATATAAAATAGTTGATGTTTATAGTGTGTTGTTTGAGTTGTTGATGTTGGTTTGGATTTTCGATCGATTCGTCTGATCAACGCTATCGATAGGATTTCCAAAACACTTGAACAGAGCAAACTGACACAATATAATTTTTTAATTTGATAAATGAAATAAATATATAAGAAAAATTTTCTGGAATTAAAAGTTAAATAATTTAGTTGTTGAAATGATAATATTTGATTATCATTTTTTTTAAGTCATTGACTATTGCAAAATGATAACTGTTTTGAATTTATTTGAAATTGAAATGAATTTAAATTGAGAATTTAAGAATTAAATTTCTGGTGATTTTAAACTTTTTTTTAAAGTCTTAAAATGTGTATTATTTAAAGTATTTTAGAATAAAATGATTTTTAAAGAAATGTTTAAATCAGTGCTCTTCTCTTTGTCGCTGGAAAATAATTTCGGTGATGACGGCCGCATCATCGACATTCATTTTCGAGTTTCAAAGAGGAGAAACCATTCTGTAGCTTTGCTACGGTTTTGTTTTGGAAAAAAAATATATATATTTCGATTTGAATTTCTTCAGTATAATTTGATTTATATATATATAGGTATCTCATTTTAAAATTTAATTTAATTTGATATAAATATATTATATATATCTCTAAATTGTTGAAGTAAATCGGAGATTTAAATCCTTAAATTTTAGGTTTAAAGATGATTTCAATTATAAACTGAAGCCAAAATTCTCGGATAAATATTTAATTGAGAATAACTGAATTGTAAAATATTATTTGTATAATGCCCGATTTCATCTCAACATAACTTACCTAAAATTTTCAGAATTAAAAATGTAATTGGATAATATACATTATAAAATGACTTTATAAGGAAAGATTTGAGTGTTATAATAAATGTTATACACTTAAATTTTATTATAAAGATGTTAATAGAGATAAGCAGAATAATAAGTTAATTAATAATAGATGAGACAAATAAATTGTTTTGAAGGAACTAATAAATTGAAATTTGTTTAAAGTATGGAAATACCTTAAATTTAAAATTCAATTATTGAATATAAATTGATTTAAACTGAAATATATGGTTTAAATTAATTTATATGGTTTATATGTGATAGGACATATTAAGTGGAATAAACTTAATAATGATTTGGAATAAAGGAATTAAATTTGTTGAATAAAATATGAGTATAATAAATGATTATACAAATTGATGGTTTAGAAATTGTTAATTGAGAATGACTAGATAATAAGATAATGAATTTAGAATAGATAGATTGATTTAACTTAAGTGAACTCAAATGAATTAAACCAAATTGTTGAATATTAATTAGTTTAATTTGGAATTCATACGGTTAATTTAATTATTTTATTTGTATTTCAATCTAATTTCTTTCTGGTTGTTTCTATTCTCCTACCTTCTTCCTTTTCGGGGACGAAAAGTTTTGAGTGGGGGAGAGTGTAACGACCCGCAAATTTCAGTTGTTTTATTTATTTAATTAATTGAATTTTGTGAAATTTGAAACAGTAAAATTTTGAAATATAAATTTGATATTTGGAAGGCGTCTAATTAAACATAGCAACTGGTAAATTTTCGTCCGAAAATATAAAAAATTATTTCGCGCGTAAATTTACTTCAATTTAATCAGTTAAAATTGATGATAATAAAATGTTTTCCAAACTTAAATATTTTTACATAGAAAATTTGTAAATCATCTTCTGAGTGAGATGTCATCTTTCGTTTCGTCAAATTTGGATGTCTACTACTCCGTTTATCTTAATTCTGGCTGAATAGCAGCATTTTCGGTACCGATTATCGACTTTTGATCGGATGATCGTACCACCAATATTTGTATACCGTTTTGATCGTCTCGTCGTGCTGATCTCAGGGGTATATTTATTTCTTTATTTTGAGGTCCGGTACGCGACGGAAATAATAAAACGTTCCATTGTAACGGTACAAAATTTGTGACTTTCCACTTTCTTACCTTTTCAAATTCAAGCGTGCTGTTCAAACAACAATATAATTGTGACTTCTTCTTCCACTGCCTTTTCAAATTTGAGCGTACATCCCGGACAACGTAAATAAATTGCTTTAATAAATTTTCCCCGGAATCAAAGCTTTAGACCATTGCTATTTCATTTCATTCCATTTTTTTAAGCGTTCCATATTCTTCTCTCTCTGATATAATTTGAGAACAACATCTATTTTGGCTTCTCATAATCATGCGCATCTTCCTCCCTCTCGCATCACCAATCCCGCTAACTTCCCACCACCAGACTCGAATCCAAACGCATCCACCCAAACCGCGTTCACCTCGCCACCCACTGCACACAGACCAAACACCATCACCCTTCCTCCGCCGACTACCTCTGCGCCTCCTATCCTCTGCACGTGACCAAAATCCACCTCCGCCCGTACTTCCTCCGCCATAGCAGCCTCCTCGTGTTTTTCCCACCGTTCGCCCAATCACTCCACCACCTCGGCCTCGGATCTAGGCTTTGCGGTATGCTTTCATGATACTTATAGGTCGGTTTATATATTTTTGCAAATGTGTATGTAACAGACGTAAAGTAATAATGTTAACAAATGTGTGTTTATATATATTTTGTTCAAAGTGTTGTATTATGTAAGTTATTATATATATACGAATTTATATAGATTATTTATAAGTTGTTTTATTTATATATATAACAGTTACAGTATATAAAGCTTATATAGTTTACTGTATTTGATATTATTCATGTTATGATATATAAATTTTTATATATCTCATATTCAGTTCGCATATATAAATATTTTTGTTGTTGCGCAAACTATAATTGATGATAATAATAAGCTATATATGTATTAATATTGCAGCTTTAAAGTATATGTATATATATAATAGTTATATTGGTTTATGCTGTCAATATATATATGTTTTATATATGTACTAGTTTAAGAATGGGTATGTTGTATCTTTGTATATATGATGGGTACATATTATAATGAAAGTTATATAATGAGTCTGCATACATTTTGAGTTCCATGCACCTGTAGTTTTTCTTTTTCTGTATATATGTTAGCTAATATTATATTACAGTTAGTTTTATATGTGTATGGGTATGACATTATAACTTTGTTTGCTGTTAGTACATTATAGGTCCTATATAGTTTCGTATATACTATATATATAATGTCTGCATATATATTAGTTATATATATAGTTGTATATAGTTATGTTTTCGGTATAGATCTGTTATAAAAAAAAATGTTATCTGAGTCGGTTATACATATATATTATATATATTGTTTTATAAGTTGCAGTTATATATACACATATATTATGGAGGTTACAAGTTTGTATGAGTATATGCAAGCTCGGCTATGTGTTTATATATATTTATATTTGCTTACAAGTTTTACAGTGTAAGTTTATAATTGCTTAAAAATAGAAGTTTATATATATTCAAAGTTACATAAAGGATGTTGAGTTTCTAAAGATATCAGTTGATAATAGTTTATAATTGAAGTCTATAAAATAAGTATATAATAGTACAAGTATATGCACATATGTCTTTATATATAAAGTTTATATACTGGTATATTATAATCTGTTATATAATATGTGTGTAAATATTTGTATATTATAGTCAGTACCATATATAGGTATGAAAGTTTATACAGTATATATAATTTATAATATATACAAAGTATTTAATATATGTGTGTTTATTCAAATTAAATATGGTATACATGTTTGATTTTAGTTCATGTGTATTTATTTAAACAATGATTTTGATATATATATATAAAGAAAATTTAATATGTGGTTGAAATTTTAAAAGAGTATGAGTTTTCGTATATATATATATATATTCACTTATATCAATTATCTTCATCGATCCAATTCTGATTTGATTTCGTCTATTCTTATTAATCAGTTTTGTTCGTCAATTCGTGTCCATTTCACTTTGCTTTGGAATTCGCGCTTGGATTCGTAATCTACTTCGTTATCAAATTCCTCTAGCCTCGAAAGGTGAGCAATCACTCACGATTAATGTTCTTATATTTATTAAATTTGATTTCGATTGAAACGTTAATTGCAATATGCTGCTGTTAGTTATTCACATTGTTATATATATGTCATTATCTGTATTTGTTCACCTATGACATCTGACACCATTATCTGTTATTCATATTGTTGATATATGCCTGTTGCTGTTGTTATTTTATTATCATATCTGTTATCACTCTGCAAGTTCCCTGTTAGTATAGAATCACAATGGGTTGAAATGATACATACCCGAATGATCTTGTATAATAGGAGAAAATCGTTATTGGTTGAAATGATAAACCCAAGCGATTTCCGTTGAATTGAATTTGGGATTGCGGGTTGAAAAGATATATACCCGTATATATATTTTAAAATTGCGGATTGAAATGATAAATATCCGTATCACTTGACCATAGGATAGAAAATTATATACAGGCACCATTGGTCTATATATATAAATGTTTTGGAAATGATTTCTTTGGTTTTGAAAAGATATATATGGTTTTGATAAATATTGATTTTTTTAAAGATTCAATAAAGTTGATTTAATAAAGCTGATAAAAATATGTTTAAGTATTTATTTAATATCTATATTTTTGAAATATAGAATTTATAATGATTTGAAATTGATTGAAATTATATTTTATTTAAGAATTATACTTAAATAAGTTTGATTTAAAATGTATTGAATTTGAAATTTAAAGAAGTGATTTACAACTTGAAATTTGAAAAGGTGACTTAAATGGATATTTCAAACGTATAAATATTTAAAAAGGATATTTTGTTTATTTAAATTGTAAATTGAAATTGTATTCAAATGTTATGGAAATGTTAAGTTATTATTTCAAAACTAAATAATTGTAAAGTGAATTTGATATGTATATAAATTTGTCGAATTTAGTTTTGAAATGTTGAATAATAAAAGCTTTGAAATATATTAAAATTGAAATGGCTTATTTTATGGTTCAGATATGTATTTGAAATATATTAAAATTGAAATGGCTTATTTTATGGTTCAGATATGTATTTGAAATCGATAATTTAAAATGGTTTATTTAGAAGCTGAATCGAGTTGAAACTGATAATTTGAGATTTGATTAAATTAAATTTTTTTGGAATTCGAGTTATTTGAATCGATTTGTGAAATTTGAGGAAACTAATTTATTTTATAACGAAATTTTAATATCTAACTGTTTAAAAGGAAAGTGTTATGATTTCCAAAATACTATGATTTCCAGACTATGATTTTGAAAACATTATAACTTTGGGAAGTAATATGATTTTGAAAATGGATATATATGAAGTGAAATGATATCGTATTAAATTGGGTTTTGAAATGATAATGATATTTTGGTTTTGAAGTATAAACTATTTTGAAATGACCACGGTGTTATAATAACGATTGGTTGGCAAAGAGACCGGGATCGGATATGGACATACTCTCTGTCGATACCGAAAACCACTTTGACAACCGTGTACGCGATGGAGATTCCAGAATGAAGTAGGATGGTGGCGGCGTTCTTAAGGTATGTTACGTGGACCCAACTCCCATGAGTTGGCATAAGGTGGCTAAAACAGGAGCGATCTCGAACCAGTGAGGTAGCACCTCTTCTCGGACGCATTTCTTCGATATTATACTCTTACTTGTGATTTGACTAGATGGCCATCCTCCGATTTGGGAGTGTTGTTCGAGGTGGAACGATAGTGGCTGGTATGCGTATCCATCAGTCCGTGTGCGTAATTGATATATCTACCCTGGCATTGCCTAGTTGTGCCGTGTCACCTACCATATCGAGCTTTACTACGATTATGATTTTAAGATCCGACCGCGTTAAGGTTCTCCATCCCCTTAACGCTATTTTCCGATATGATTATACTTTACTTATTTAGACACAATTATAATAGCGAATATTACTACATAGTAAATAGTTTAACGGACCCTTAGAGGATGGTTATCCCAAACATCCTTTAAGTTACTTGTATTTCAGTTGATATTTCACTTGAGTTGGATTTATTAATATGAGAATGTTAATCCTGACTCGAGTGTTTTGTGTTTTGCTTTACGCTTGGGTCAGACTGAGTGATACAACATTTGAGACTCACCTTTGGAGTTGGAGCTTCGCTTGGAGATCCAGCTATCTATCGATCCTGCTTTCAGTTATTCCGTCGATCCAGTGATGTATTCAGATCTGGTATTTGATTATTGTATTGAGACATCTATTGTATTCGAGACCTCTATTGTATCTTGTTTAACTCTGTTATATATATATATATAGTAGCTTCATGAACTACTATCCTTTTGTTTCCGCTGCATTATCATTATTTTACTCTGTGTCTGTGATCTGTGATTATATTTATTTACTGTATATTCTGAGTTTTGCCAAATTTTATTTACAACGCGGTATTTTGAGCAATTCAACTCCGGCATGAGTGTCTACCTATACACTTATAATGGATGCGAATGGTTGAAAATATCGGGTCGTTACAATCGATGATGCTGCAGTCATCCCCGGAGTTATTTTCCAGCGACCGAAAGAGAGTTAAATGCTTTTATCTCTTTAAAATCCCTCCAAATATTTTTAAATTCCAAATCTCTCCAGATTTCCAATCCAATTCAAAATATTTCTAAAATAATATCCCTATTATTTCTTCAAAACCCCTTTGAAAACCATTTTCAAACTCAAAGGAATTAAATTTTCTCAAAATTTCAAATTCCAAATCCTTTCAATTCACATACAACTATTACTCTGGAATTTTATTTCAAATTATAAATCACATTTACAAATTTGCATTTACAAATCCCATTTTATATGAATTTATTTCTTAGCCTTTAGTTATGATTTCAATTTCTTATCTAATTTTCTCACAATAGTGATAATAACTTAATATTATCACTCCTTACCAACCAAGCATCCATATATATAAATATAATAATTTTCGAAAATTATTTCTTTTATATACAAAATAATTTGGGTAAAATTATTTCATTTACCTTATTTTAAAACAATACTGTGTTGAATTATTCTATTCAAGAGTTTAGAGATCCCTATCAATAACGTTAATTACTCGTATTGACCAGAATCCATAAACTACTCAATAAACCAATCAACACAATATAAAACCATTTTATAGTCACTAACATATACGCACTCATATCTATTAATACACTCAAACTCATTTTAGAGTACTATGGACTCCATTTCAATGAGAAATCCCACTAGAGCCAAGGTTATTGCTAGCCCTCGCTCTGATACCACTGTGACAGGTGGTACCCCAGTGCCTAGTCATTGATGGAAATCCATTCTCCCTACGTGCCTTGTACGGTATTTGTTTGTATTATCCACTTTGTGGCTAGTATGTTGGAATTTAATCATGTAACAATTTCAGCTATTTGAATAAGTATTTGTATATAGACACTACTATAATATCAGAGGATTTTGGTAAGAAAGTGTTTTGGCTATCGTAAGGTAAAAACCCGACATGTTTATTTATGGCCTGGTCTTACGAGATGCTTTTGATTTCAAAGGGTTTGGTAAACTTTAATAATCCAATTGAGTGTGTTTTCTCACGCTGGTTTTCCAGACTGACTCGGGTGTTATCTATTTATAATGCTTGGGTCAGACCGAGTATTATAGGATACAGGTTATGATGCTGTGGAGCTCAGGAGATGAGCTGGATGGCGAGACATATCACACGTATATGATGTATATTCCGCTGTGTTGTGTATGTTGTGTATTCTATGTGGGATAAGTTATTATAACTGTCCTAAATTGTGATGTTGATTGTATTATACTCTGATTCTGTACTCTGATGATGTAATATATAAACAGATGTATTTTCTTTTGTGTAAAGTTCATCAATTATCTATTATATTTTATTCCGCTGCGATGGTTAGATTCTGTTGTTGTTTATTTTCTTCTTCTACCTCTTCTTCTTTAACCCAAATGGTTCGTATTTCCATTCTTCTTGAGTTCATTAATGGATATTAATGTCAATTCAAGGGGTATGGATTTGTGGGCTGTCACAGTGGTATCAGTGCGAGGGCTAGTAATAACCTTGGCTCTGGTGGGATTGTCTCAAATGTTAAAGAAGAAGAGGTACTACTCCTACTACATCCATAAAATGTTCTGGTGAGATTGTCGCTATTAATAATTGGCTCTGGTGAGATTGTCTCAGATGTTAATTTGCGGGCTGTCACAGTGCTACCATTATTTAGGAAATGGACAGAGCACAGCTAGTTTGAAAAGCAGCTTTGAACTTAAAAAAAACTGAGAAATGATTTGCTTCTGTTCAACCGACAGATCCAAACTCTACTCAAAGATGGACTCATTATTAATTATTCCTTAATTAAACAATTCATAATTACATCATTAATTATATTAATTAATGATCTCTAATTTATATTTAGATTAAATTACTTCATTTAAGTTAATTACATTAAGTAATTTAATCTTTAATTAAACCCAATTATTAATCCCCCTTGATTAATAACAAACCAGTAATTAACTATCCTTAATTACTTATTAAATAAATTAATTATTCCATAATTAATTATCTCCATTAATTAATCCTTTGATTAATTACAAAAGTAATTACCCAAATTACTTCACTTACAAATCATCTTGTATTAATTACATCAAGTAATTATCAGCATAATTACTTCCCTATTGTCAATTCAAGGGGTACGGATTTGCGGGCTGTCACAGTACGTGGCCTAGATCACAGTACCGAGGAGTACGCCCGTTCCCCTGCAACACAAGGCCGGAACCATCCCTTACTGGATAATTCCGAATAAAATCACCCCACGGTTGGGATCAGCAACCGCAACATAAGCCGATATAAAAAGGGACATCTAGACAGGGATGACCTTACTCTCAAGTGGGGGCTACCCACGAAGCCTTGTTGCATAACCCCAGATTTTCAGTCATTCCCGGTTGATGAGGCTTGAGGCTAAGCGTTACCTTTATAGAACATTTCCCTTAGAATGCCCATCGCCCGCTGACGATGTTTCGAAAGCATTCATCCATACAAGTCCATTCCGGGTCTGAACGGAACGGAAGGCACTATTCCTACTACATCCATTTTGGAATCATCCTCAGGATTAGTAGTGATTAGCCCTTGCACTTCACTGCTCCATCTTCGACTCCGAAATCATTTCTACGAAATGTACAAACCGGGTCGAAGTGGTTTTCGGGAAAAACTCCTTATCCCGGTCTCTTCGAAACGATCAACGCATTGGCCAATATTGATAGTCGGTTATTTAACTATCAATCAACATTCACAAACATTCATCAAACAATAAATAATTTTCCAAATTATTTATTTACCTCAAAAATATCTCCACAAGACATATTTCTATTTTCAAACCCCTTTGAAACAATTCCAAATCAGTTTCCTTTCACGGGATGCATTTCCCAAATATTTATTTCCACTGAAACACCAAGTACAAAATAGTTTTAGATTTTAAATATAATTTAAAACCACTTTATTATAAAATATACTTTAAGAATATTTAAAATAAAGCTACTTAATAAAATATAAAACTAGATTCTTTTATCATTTAAAACATAATACCAACCATGTAACAGCCTGCAAAACCGTACCCCTTGAATTGACATTAATCTCCATTAATGAACTCAAGAAGAATGGAAATACGAACCATTTGAGTTAAGAAGAAGAGGTAGAAGAAGAAAATAGAAAACAACAACATCAGAATCTCACATCGCAGCGGAATAAAATATAATAGATAACAACAGATCTTTACACAAATTAAAACTATATCTGTTTTACACAATATATCATCAGAGTACACATAACATACAACTGGACAATAATCATATCATGTCCTCAATACAACTGAATGTACAACAATCTACACAGCGGAATATACATACACAAATACGGAAGATACGTCTCGCCAACCAGCTCATCTCCTGAGCTCCACAGCATCATATCCTGTATCCTATAATACTCGGTCTGACCCGAGCATTATAATAAAATAACACCCGAGTCAGTCTGGAAAACCAGCGTGAGAAAACACACTCAATCGGATTATTAAAGTTTTCCAAACCCCTTTGAAATCAAAAGCATCTCGTAAGACCACGCCACAAATAAACATGTCGGGTTTTTACCTTACGATAGCTAAAACACTTTCTTATCAAATCCTCTGATATTGTAATAGTGTCTATATACAAATACTTATTCAAATAGCTGAAATTGTTACATGATTAAATTCCAGCATACTAGCCACAAAGTGGGTAATACAAACAAATACCGTACAAGGCACGTAGGGAGAATGGATTTCCATCAATGACTAGGCACTGGGGTACCACCTGTCACAGTACGTGGCCTAGATCACAGTACCGAGGACCCACCGTAAGTCCCCTGCAACACAAGGCCGGAACTATCCCTTACTGGATAATTCCGAATAAGACCACCCCACGGTTGTGATCAGCAACCGCACCACTAAGCCAAATATAAAAAGGGACATCTAGACATGGATGACCTTACTCTTAAGTGGGGGCTACCCACGAAGCCTTGCTGCATAACCCCTAATTTTTAGTCATTCCCGGTTGATGAGGCTTGAGGCTAAGCGTTACCTTTCAGCACATATCCCTTAGAATGCCCATCGTCCGCTGACGATGTTCCGAAAGCATTCATCCATACAAGTCCGTCCCGGGTCCGAACGGAACCGAAGGCACTACTCCTACTACATCCATTTTGGAAATATCCTCAGGATTAGTAGCGACTAGCCCTTGCACTTCACTGCTCCATCTTCGATTCCAAACTCGTTTTCCTCACGAAAACGTACAAATCGAATCGAAGTGGTTTTCGGAAATAAATCCCGATCCCGGTCTCTTCGAAACGATCAACGCATTGGCCAATATTGATAGTCGGTTATTTAACTATCAATTAACATTCACAAACATCCATCAAACCATAATAATTTCTCCCAAATTATTTATTAACCTCAAAATATCTTCGTAAGATATATTTCCATTTTCAATCCTTTGAAAACAATTTCAAACCGTCCTTCTCTCATGGAATAAATTTTCCAAATATTCCTATTTCCACGGAAATCACCAAGTACCAAAACATTAGATTTTAAAAATAATTTAGAAACACTTTATTATAAAATATACTTTAAAACATTTAAATTAAAACTACTTTAATACTTTATTCAAAGATATATACTTTAAGAATATTTAAAATAAAGCTACTTAATAAAATATAAAACTAGATTCTTTTATTATTTAAAACATAATACCAAACCATCTTTAAATAATTACTATTAAAATAGATTCGAAAAAATACTTACTTTAAAGTTTAACCATTTAAAAATAATAGATTTTCCAAAACATACTTTAAATCAACTTTTAAACCTTTAGCTTATACTTAAAAGTTTACTTTGAAAACGTACTCGGCTATTCAGGGAAATACACTTTTCTTTCACATCTTTCAAAATAAACCACTATTTATTTTTAAACAAATTTACCCATTTCTATAATAAATTCCCACCGTGAATTTATTCTTCCAAATATCTACTGATAAATCTCTTCACTTTTATAAACCCATTTTATAAATTCCAAAATCTCACTTCTCTTTTAAAATTCCAATTTTAAACAACTAAATCAACTTCCAATTTATTTCCAATTTACTTTACTTTGAAATAAATTTCCTTTACTTCTTCATTTATTTCAAAATACATTAACTTTTAGAATTATTTCTTTATTGTGAGTTAAAACCCTTTTAACTGAAAATACCAATTTTAAACTTCCAAAATTCCTTCTTTATTCCTTAATTAAATTTAATCCTTGCATTCAAAAATAAATTCTTTAAATTTAATATCACTTTAGTTTTAAAGTTTATATTTCCTCTGTTAATTCAAAATTCCCTTAATCCATATTTGTTAAAATTTTGAATCTCTTTTATTTTTATTTTCTTTCCAATTCATTATTAAACTTATTCCAATTCACTTGAATTAATTTATTTAAAATTTACTCTTTTATTTCTTTTCAAAAATCCCATTCTATAGAATTTAATAACTCATTATACTTAGATATTCAATCCAACTATATCTTCCAATATTTCAATCATCAATAAAATCATCACAGGATGTCAATATTCATAGCACAAACTATCAAATATTCTAAATAATTTTGAGGAATCAAGTTGGATCCCTCCAACCTGTTTCCCTGCATCCACAGACATTAGCACAATACCAATTCCACTTCAAGGTGGAATATCGAGTTATATGGGTTTTATATAATATCATCCGCTATTATGCGGCGCATAGGGTCTCATCCGCTATAAAATGCAGGAATATCAACAACTCCAATATATACTATATATACTACTATTTATAATATAGCACATCAAACCAAATTCAATCATTCAATCAAATATTTAAATTTAACCATTTAAATTTAAATAACCCAAATGAGTGAGATTAATTCACCTTTGCTTTTTAATTTGCAATCCACACCAATCTCGATTTGATCTTTCCCAGGTTTGACCTTGTACAAAATTATGGTTTTATAAATATTCGAACCAATCGAATAATTAATTTTTTTATTAAATATATTTGATTAACTAATCATTAAATTTTAAACTAATTCCTTTAGTAAATTATCTTTAGTAACTATAGATAGCTAAATAAGTTAATTTAACAATTTAAATCACCAAATCCATTTTTTTTAAATAACTAGTAAATTAAAAAATGTGTAAGTATATTAACTAATTTTCCTCTTCCAAATTGTATATTCAAATAATCTATATAGGCTTAAAATCTAACTTTACATATTTATATATATACTGAATACATTCAAAATAATCTTCTACGTATACTGTATATATTCCTGTGTATATATATACACCTACTATTTTACTGTTAACTTATAATCTCTCTAACCTGTATATAAAAGTCTTTAAACTGAACAAATAAATTGTTCTGTACTTTATTATTAAAATTTTCTCGTTTAATATATCTTTGTAAAATAAAATCTACATTCTAAAATTTCTTTCTAACCTTTACATATCTATATATTATTTAAATCAAAAACAGAAAAGGGTTTTGTACTTCGATATAAATTTTTTTTCTTCTGTATATATTAAAACAGAAATGCTATTAAACTTAATGAATTACTATCATTTTATTTCTGTATACATATAGCTATATATGTATATTTAGTAAAACAAGGGAAAAACTGCTACATACCCACTATCGCACACGAATTCGAGTGGAGCACTTCGCGAATGCCACCATCTCTGAGCACCCCTCAAACCATCGTTCGACACCATCACGTGCTCCCCCTATAAACTTGCCAACCTAGCCTCTGTGTGCCGCTCGACTCACCATCGCCTTCCCATCGTTCCCAAAGTCGATCGAACAAAACCCCATACCAGCTTCGACGAACTCAAGGGCGACTCAATGGCCACATCGGCATGCCACAGTATGCAAACTGAAGTGCTTTCCCCTTGCCACTCGAAGTCGCCATCCTCCTCTCCCTCACGCGCCTGATGTTCTCCGAATGAGCGAATCGATTATATTTTATTTTTTTTGAAGCAAACTCGATTTCGTTTGCTCTCATCGATTAGATTTGAAGAGGATTAGGAAAGTGGGTGCGCGATTTTAATAGAGGAGAGCGGCCCCATTTTTTTTTTGGTTTCCGATTTGAAGAATCGGGGAAAGAAAAAGCATGGAAATAAGAGGGGGGAAGAGATGGTCTGCATATTTTCCTTTCTGAAGTTTCTGAAGAGCTTGGCTACGATTTTTATTTCTTTTATTCCTTGAGGTTGAAAGAGGGATGCGACTTAACGTGAGAGAGAGGGTTTGGGTACAAGGAGGTCGGCTAAGATGTTGACTAAAGGTGATAAAGAAACAACTGATGTGAAATGCTTGGCCAGTCAACTTATTTATATACATTATTTAAATTGAATTTTCTATATAAATTTCAACGCGTTTCTATATCGTACGCTCACACAACAACTCCTAATGCTACGAAAATTGAAATCTGATAATAATTCAATATTACGGATCCAATAGAACCGGTTTCGTCAAATTCCGAGACTATGCCCCGGAAGGCAATTTTTAAATTTAATTTAAACGACATATTTTTAAAACTGAACAAACCACGTTTTAAATTCAAATTTTAAAAGTTCTATTACCTTCAGTATTATCAATGTAAATTTTCCAAGCCTTCAAACTATTTTTAATAGGCTTAAAAATCAAGATTTAATATTTTACCCAATTCCGATAATTATATTCTATAATTAATTATCCAATAAATTTTTATATTTGAAATTTAAATTAAAAATTAACTTTTAATTATATAAAATCAATTGAATATTCCGATTTCAAATATCCAAAAATTACGGGTCGTCACACTCCTCCCTCCTTAAAAGAATTTCGTCCCCGAAATTACTAATTAAGAGGAATGATCCATAACCCACTAACTATTTCCTTAACCCAAATAGTTTTCCACACTTACCCCAAAATCTTTTTATCACAGACATACTAACCCTTACTACTTTTCAAACCCATTCATAATCCCAGCCAATATCACTTACTTATCAATTCAAATTTAAATTTAAATTCAAATTTGAAATTATCAAAATTTCTCAAAAAAAATTTCTAACTCCCTAAATTTCCGAAATTTTTTGCCAGCGTCTCCTTTGCGCGGCTAGCTCGGTACAACTACAAAATGGCTCTACGGCCTCTCAAATCTCAAAAGAAAAACAAAAGCCAAGTGGCTAGATCAAAACCCAATGAAATTTCATATAGAAATTTAAACACATACCTTTTTGTTGGGCCATTAAATTTTATCTTCTGAAATCAAAAATCCTAATTTATCCATTGCTTTTATACACCTGTATATCCTACTAAGCAATAACATCCAATTACAGCGTCAAAACCATTTTAGACATTTCTTTACAAATTTTCAATATTTTCTTTACTTAAGCCCGTACGATGCACATGTATCATCCATACGCAATATCAAATTCGATCGCTTACTCGATCACACAATTTCACTTCCGAACTAGTATCGTCCACCCGACTTCCTAGTGCGGACTCAGATTTGGTTCCTTGATCAGAAACCGTCATCCTCCTTGCATAGCCACAAACTATGATAGAGAATATCCAGAATCAATCAACAATCCATATCCAGGTCCGCCGTCGAAAATCGAGTGAAAAATCCTAACTCGGATCGGTATAATTACCTCGAAATTCTGTGCTCGAATCTGGATCAAATAGTTATGCGAATAAAAAAATATACGTACATCCTACGTATAAATTTCAATTGATTATCAATCATATCAATTTCCTTTTTATTCACATTCATTTTGATTGTTATTCACTTATCCACAATTATCCTATTTCACAACTTCAGTTTTAATCTCCACTCAATTATTTACTTAGGAAAATTTTTCTCAATACCGGTTTACTTAAGATTTTCATCCTTCATTACTTAAGTTCAATATATTTCTCTTATATTGCACTTTTACTTTACTTCACTACTGAAGTTTATATCCATTTCTATTCATTGTGCCCTTACAATTCTATTTGAATTCAATTTTGAAACGACCCAACTTTCTACTACCGGAAAGTTGCATCATTCTTAAGAAAGAAAGGGATGAGAAATAGAAAAGATAAATAAGAAAAAGAAACAACATCAGAATCTCCACAGCGGAACGAATAAATATAATATATCACATAAGAGAATACATAATATACAACATCAATCAGAGTTACACAAAATATACATCACATACTAGACAGTTATAAACACCTGTCTAGTTAATACAACTCGATACATCTCAATACAACACAGAGATACCAACACAGCGGAAATACAGATAACACTAACACAGCGGAACCAATATATAGCTATACGCTGAAGCCTCCTGCTCCATTGCTCCTCCACAATCGTCAAAGCAAAACCTGAATCCCTTGGCTACCCATAAAAATTTGGGTACCCGAGAGTTTAGGAAAAAAAGAAATAAACTCCGGGTCAGACATGGGTCTGGTATGAGTAACAAGTTAAAGTTGCTTAACTTTAAAAATCCTTTGAAAACAAAGGGTATCACGTAAGACCTCCCATACATAAACATGGAAAAGTTTTTACCTTACGCTAACCAAAACATTTGATAGGAAATCCAGTGATATTATAATAGTGTCTAGGGTTTTCAAGTAAAATACAGAAATAGCTGAAATGCTTACATCTCACATTCCAACATAGTTGGGCACAACTAATACGTACGGCACTTATTGGAGATTGGATTCCATACAATGGCAGGGCTACTGGGTACCGCCCGTCACAGTACGTGGCCTAGATCACCGTACCGAGGATTACTCCCAATCCCCTACAACACAAGGCCGGAACCATCCCTTACTGGACAGTCCTGAACAAAATAACCCTGCAGTTGTAACCAACAACTGCCCACACAGCCGAAATAAAAAGGGACATCTAGACAGGGGTATATCTTGCTCTCAAGTGGGTGCTACCCACGAAGCCTTGCTGCACCTCCCCTGTTTTATCCATTCCCGGTTGATGAGGCTTGAGGTCACGATTACCTTAATAGAACTCATCACTTAGAATGCTCATCGTCCACCTGACGATGTGCTGAAAGCATTCAATCCATACAAGTTCGTTCCGGGTTCGAACGAAACCGAAGGCATTTGTGATGACCGCCCATGACCCCTGCACCGAATCTAGAGAAAGTGCGCTGTAAAGTGTGCCAGGCGACCATGGACGATGGTCAAGGTAAATTAAAACAACAGAATCTATCGTATTGCTCACAGCGCATGGACAAAATACAATAGAACATATGTATAGTGAAGCTTTACAGAACAAAATGCCATCATATAAAACTCCATAATAGTTGAATACAAGCATCCAAATAGTCAATACATCAAGCCTCACTACATATCTCTCAGAGAATACAAAACAGCGGAACATCCAGTACATATAATAAGAAGATAATATGCAACCCTCCAGCTCGTCTTCGATATCAGCATCGTGAGAAGAGAACAGCACCTGTCACCTGTTACCTAGTCTGCCCGTCCCAAAAATGGACGAACAGCCCAAGGCAATAAGAATTAAAACATAAAGCCTTGAGTCAGACAACAGTCTTAGTGAGCAGTAAATTAACTAACAACATACCAAAAGAGCATAAAGGAAAAGGAATAGGAATACAACCCTCCCACTCTAACCTCATTCTACAGTGATAGCCCCCAGACACACACTAGGCAGAAGCAAACATAGCAGAGCATACAATTTAAAGTAAAGCTACTATCACTCGGGTCAAGGGCGATGTTTTCTAAGCACAAACCCCCAAGGCCTAAACCAAGATCAGATAAGCACCCAGAAAATACCGCTCTTGAGACCGAATGACGATACAATCAAACATCCATGACTCTGGCTATCACTGTTATCATTGCTTCGACATCACCGTTAATTGAATGACCGACACATTCTTTCAGCCGTCCATCAAGGGCTAATGGAAACCCCGGTTCTAGACATAACTCCCGCACATCGTCGCAGCCCGTGCCTAGGACTATCGAATCTGCCCAGAGTACTAGACCATCAACAGTTGGCCGTTGGGACTATCGAATCCTCCCAAACGTACTCTTGCTTAGAGCATGCTAGAACCTTCAACAACGATGCTATCCAAGCCTCCTAGTCATCCTCCTCGACGACTATTCTCACATCCATTCATTATCCTCAACTCGAATCATATCACCGAGTTATCAACATGCTTGGAATGATCCCGTCTGGATTAGACCAAGTCTTCATCACATGATTTCCTCGCTTCATCACATCCTCGCGAAGCCTCATCTCAACATCACATCATCAAATCTATGCATAAGAGCTTCATCATCCCGCTACATATGCCACGAGCAGCTTTTCCAATTCAAGAGCCTTTCCCTTAGCTTTTGAATCATCTTCGATCTAGATCTAATCATCAATCATCTAGTTCATAACAATCAATCAAATCAAACATCAATCCAAGCAATCAAGCATTCAAAAATGATCTAAGTAGACAATTATGACAATAATGGCAATTTCGTAATTAAAGAGTTGAAAGTCCAATAAGCATGAAAACATGGATTATATCTCTATAAACTTGATGAATGAACTTGCATAGGTTAATTTATGATAAAATGGATGTAACATCATCATGAACAATGGATCTATATGGATCTACACTTTGGATGAAGAAAATGCATGGAAATCTCTATTTTAACACCAAATTGAGTCAACAATCCGATATACTCCTTTGGATCCGTGTGAGGGATAATCACCACTCACCAAATCACCAAAACAAACCCAAATCAACACGCTTCAGATCTGGACAGCGAAGGATGAAGCTTGATCTATCACGAATCCGCTTCAAACGAAGAAATCTCTCTTGAAAAGATGAAGATCTTCAACTTTAGCTCTTAAATCTTCAATCTTGATCTTTGATTTGGATGGAAGGAAGCACTAGATTAGAGTGGAGAAAAGAAGTGAAGAAGTGTAGAAGTCGAGCTCTCAAAATGGCAGCACTTCGTCGCTTCAAAATTCGGATCCCAAAAATGAAGAGAAGCTCTCCTATTTATAGCTGAAATCCCTATCTCGTCTGTCTCCATGAGTCGTTTACGACTTACGACTCAAAGCCCTACGACTCAACGACTTCTGGCTTCTACGATCTAACCAGACTACCCTTAGCGACTTAACACACATCTGCCTACGACTCATGACAAAACAGTTATCTCCTATGTCGGTTACGACTCATAGCGTGTGCCTACGACTCATTAAAACCCAGATCCCTTACGACTTAACTGGATATACGACTCAACTACTAAGTCGTCTACGACTTATCAACCTCACGACTTAGCTAGGCTACTGGGATACTCGTCTACGACTTAACTGGTCAGACGACTCATCAGATAACCAGGATACGACTCATCAAATAACTTGGGTACGACTCATCAGATAACTTGGGTACGACTCATCAGATAACTTGGGTACGACTCATCAGATAACTTGGGTACGACTCATCACCTTAACTCGGTCACGACTTAACTGTTACAACTTAAGCCTTATCTCGCCCAGTCCTTAAGTCGCGCCTACCCCTTAAGTCGTTCAAACGACTTATCCTTACACCCTTAACTAGCCAAATCCCTGAGTCGCTCCTATCCCCTAAGTCGTATATGACTCACGACTTACACTAAGTCGTTCACGACTCAGGACTTAGCCATTTTCGCCTAAAATCTGAAATGGCTCAAAAACTCTAAAATTCCAAATTCTGTCGAACTTGTCGATCCGTTAAAAATACGGGTCGTTACAGCATTATCTCGTTACAGTCATTTTGGAATCACCCTCAGAGTTAACGACAATAACCCTTGCACTCTGACTCTTCATCTTCACTTGAGATTCATGACCTATCGTTAATTTGGATCGAAGTGGTATTCGGGTCTCCAGACCTAGAATCCCGGTATACGGAAACCCGATCCCGGTCTCATCGAAATCCAAATCGCCATCTTTTTAGGCCAAGTTGTTTAAAGTTAAAACAGTTTAATTTAATTATCTATATACACAGAGATAGATAATTCACAATATAACAATGGATAATAACATTATCATCATAACAGATAATCAACTCAAACAGATAATCAATATTATCATACTTAAACAAGCATCCATATCCCATATATTTTAGTGAATATTAGGCTCAGGTCCCTAGTAAGTTTCAAAATACACAAAAACCATAGTAAAAAAAAGTGTGTAAATTAGGTCCCTAGAATTAAGTTACTAAGTAATTGCATATAGTTATGCAATTTTTTTGGTGAATAATTGCGGAATTTTCTGCAACTTTTTGAAAAAATTGCGTAAATTTCCGCAATTTTTTGGGTGAATAATTGCGGAATTTTCCACAATTTTTTGAAAAAATTGCGTAAATTTCCGCAATTTTTTGGATGAATAATTGCGGAATTTTCCGCAATTTTTTGATATAATTGCATAAATGTCTGCAATTATTCACTGAATAATTGCATAAGTGTATGTCATTATTCAGTAACTTAATTCTAGGGACCTAATTTACAAACTTTATTTTACTGGGGTTTTTGTTTATTTTGAAACTTATTAGGGACCTGTGCCAAACTGTCCCTATATTTTATTCATCTCATTTCTGAGATCACAATCAATCAAGGAAATCAATATCATCCATCATAAGCAACCATTAATAATCACCATTTATAATTAATTTAAAATGAATTAAATTAATTACAAATCTCTAATTAATTTAAAGTAAATTAAATTAATTATTTCATCATTATAAACCTTGCTTACATAACCATTAATTAATTACAAATCAATTAATTAATCATTCTTAAATTTCCTTTTTTAATTAACCATCCTGGATTTATTATCCTTCAATTACATTTAAGTAATTCTTCTTAATTAATTTCACAAATTAATTATCCATAACCAAATATAGTAATTAACCTTTAATTACTTCTTTTATTATTTAATTTTATTTAATTACATTAATCCTTAATTAATTATATTTATTAATTTCTCAAAACACTCATTATTGATTAATTTATCTTAATGAATCAATCTTTTAATTATACCATTAATTATATAATTTAATGATCCTTAATTACAATTAAATTAATTAATTTAATTACATTAAGAAATCAATCTTTACCCAAACCACATTTATTAATCACTCTTGATTAATCATATTCCAGTAATTAACTACCCTTAATTACTTCATTAAATAAATTAATTACCCCTAAATTAATTATCTTAATTAATCCTTTGATTAATTTCACAAGTAATTTAATCCAAATTACTATCATATTTAAATCATCATCAATTAATTACATATAGTAATCACCATCAATTACTTCATTAAGTAATTCCACTTTATTAATTACATTTAAGTAATTATACTTATCAAATCATTAAATGATTAATTTAAATTAATTAAACTAAATTAACTAACTTAAATAAATCAATTTAAACTCGATTAATTACATTAAGCAATTAATCCTTTAAATTACTTTCATTCAGTAATTATACTTAACATTTTAATAATTTATTATCTTTAATTAACCAATCTAATTATTTAATAAAATTATGACATTTATTATTTATTAAATAAATCTTAAGTAAATGACCTTCATTAACTACTAATAATTTCTTTAATTTCTTTTCTTAAGAAATTTAACTTGGATATATCAATATTAATTACAGATTAATTTATCCTTAATAACCAGTTAATTTAAAATCTAATCTTATTTAATCAATTAATTAAATCTTAAACCATTAAAACTAAATTACTTTAAGATCAATTATTTATCCCATTACTTTCTTAATTTCAGTATCAACTAGATTTAACATCTTACCTTAATTTACGTTTAATTAATTTACCTAAATTAAGTTTTCAAAATTAACATAACATAATCTTAGCTTAATACCTTTAAGTTAACTAAATACATAACTTATCAAATCCATGTTTAAAGAATTCACTTACACTTGAAATTTTACTTTAAGAAAAGTCTTAAAACTAATTTATTTAAATTTTAAACTGGGTTTTTGAAAACTTATAAAATAGAACAGGGCTTTGAGAGAATACTTCGGGTCCTACCCCTTCTTCACTCGACTCCGACTTCGAGACAACCTGGCATTCTACTCGACTCTGCCCCAATTCCCTTTCTTCTACAATTTAACTAAGTTTATATACTAAGTTAAAAACTAACTGCTACGAAGAAACTCCCGAAATCACGAACCTGAACTCGAGCAAAACGCTCGCTTACTCGAGAACTGCTTCGAGTCGACCTCGACTCAAACCCAGACACACAACCAACATCGCCTGAGTCTCCGTGCACGTGCACAACTCTTCTGGTGAACTCCGACCAACTCCATTGCCTCCTACACATCGAACAACCCACCATCATCGAATCCAACTCACTCGAGAACCCCCATTCGACCATAGTCGAAATCGAGCACCACGATCCAGATTTTCAACGAAACCAGGCTTCCAACATCGTCTCGTCCTTCCCTTCTCTGACCACCAGAGGCGGAGCAACTCCGGCTACACCACGACAACATGCCAACCTTCCATTTCCCAAAGCATCACTACACTCGATCAAGCGTCCCCATGTACTCTTGCTTTGAGCATGCTAGAACCTTCAACAACGATGAGACACAAGCCTCCTAGTCATCCTCCTCGACGAATATTCTCATATCCATCCATTATCCTCAACCCGAACCATTTCACCGAGTTATCAACATGCTTGGAATGATCCCGTCTGGATTAAACCAAGTCTTCATCACATGATTGCCTCGCTTCATCACATCCTCGCAAGGCCTCATCTCAACATCACATCAAATCTATGCATAAGAGCTTCATCATCCCGCTACATATGCCACGAGCAGCTTTCCAATTCAAGAGCCTTTCTCTTAGCTTTTGAATCATCTTCGGTCTAAATCAAATCATCAATCATCTAATTCATAACAATCAATCAAATCAAACATTAATCCAAGCAATCAAGCATTCAAATATGATCTATGTAGACAATTATAACAATAATGGCATTTTCGTAATTAAAGAGTTGAAAGTCCAACAAGCATGAAAACATGAACAATATCTTTATAAACTTGATGAATGAACTTGCATAGGTTAACATGTGATAAAATGGAGGTAACATCATCATGAACAATGAACCTATATGGATCTACACTTAGGATGTAGAAAGTGCATGGAAATCACTATTTTAACACCAAATCAAGCCAACGATCCGATATACTCCTTTGGATCCATGTGAGAGATAATCACCACTCACCAAATCACCTAACCAACCCAAAAGCAACACACTTCAGATCTGGACAGCGAAGGGTTTAACTCGATCTATCACAAATCTGCTTCAAACGATGAAATCTCTCTTCAATGGATGTAGATCTTCAATCTAAGCTCTTGGATCCTCGATTTGATCTTCGATTTGGATGGAAGGAATCACTAGATTAGAGTGGAGAAAAGAAGTGAAGAAGTGTAGAAGTCGAGCTCTCAAAATGGCAGCACTTCGTCGCTTCAAAATCCCGATCCCAAAAAGTGAAGTAGAACCATGTATTTATAGGCTGGAAATCCTTAGGTCGTCCACGACCTAAAATGTCGACCTAAAAAGTCGACCTAAAAAGTCGACCTAAAATGTCGACCTAAAATGTCGACCTAAAAAGTCGACCTAAAATTGTCGACCTAAAAAGTCGACCTAAAATGTCGACCGAAAATGTCGACCTAAAATGTCGACCTAAAAAGTCGACCTAAAAAGTCGACCTAAAATGTCGACCTAAAATGTCGACCTAAAATGTCGACCTAAAAAGTCGACCTAAAATGTCGACCTAAAATGTCGACCTAAAAAGTCGACCTAAAATGTCGACCTAAAATGTCGACCTAAAAAGTCGACCTAAAATGTCGACCTAAAATGTCGACCAAAAATGTCGACCTAAAAAGTCGACCTAAAATGTCGACCTAAAAAGTCGACCTTAAATGTCGACCTAAAATGTCGACCTAAAATGTCGACCTAAAAAGTCGACCTAAAATGTCGACCTAAAAAGTCGACCTAAAATGTCGACCTAAAAAGTCGACCTAAAATGTCGACCTAAAAAGTCGACCTAAAATGTCGACCTAAAAAGTCGATCTAGGACTTAAACAATATTTTGCCTAAAATCTGAAATGGCTCAACAACACTAAAATTCCAGATTTTGACAAACTTTTCGATCCGTAAAAATACGGGTCGTTACATTCTCTCCCCCTTAGGAATTTCGCCCCCGAAATTCCAAACAAACAAAGCAATCAAAACTATTCTGCATGCCTATCATCCATAGCAATCAACAAACCATTCGTCCAATTACTATCCTAGCATGCAGAATTCTAAGACTAGAACAAGTTACAATGTCGTTAGATGACACGACACCTTATGGCCATACCTTGAAGAGTTCAGGATGAGCTGCCTTCATCCTCTCTTCCACCTCCAATGTATAGTCGTTACCATCATCACTCCATTGTATCTTGAGCAACCTAACTACCTTCCTCCTAAGCTGTTTCGTGTCGGTTTCCACAACACGAAGCGGCTTACGAGGTCTCTCAACAACTGGATCGACTTCAAAATCTTCACAGCTATCAGCAGAAACCACTGTATTCGAGTCGTGCACATACTTTCGTAGATACGATACGTGAAAAACATTGTGCACACCCGACATCTTCTCTGGTAACTCCAATCTATAGGCGAGCTTTCCAATTCGCTCGATAATCGGGAATGGTCCAACAAATATCGGAGTCAATTTTCCTTTCTTTCCGAATCGAATAACATTCTTCAGTGGAGAAATCTTCACAAAGACCATATCACCTACGTCGAATTCTAAATCCTTACGACGCTTATCAGCATAACTTTTCTGACGGTCTTGGGCTGCCTTCATTCGCTGCCGAATGATCTCTATACAATCCGAAGTCTGTCGAATCATCTCTGGCCCAAGCATCAGTTTTTCTCCGGTCTCTAACCAACATGTCGGAGAGTTACACAGTCTTCCATACAATGCCTCATACGGTGCCATACCAATGCTTGACTGGTAACTGTTGTTATATGAAAATTCCACCAAATGAAGGTGATCTTCCCATGATCCTCCGAAATCCAAAACACAAGCTCTGAGGAGATCTTCCAAAACTCGGTTGACTCTCTCGGTCTGACCATCTGTTTGAGGGTGATAAGCTGTACTCAAACATAACTCGGTTCCCAAAACTTCCTAGAAGCTCTTCCAATATCCACTAGTGAACAATGGATCTCGATCGCTCACTATACTCTTCGGAATACCATGGAATCGAACTATCCACTTAACATACAACTCTGCAAATTTTGATGCAGTCCTAGTCGATCGAACAGGAATGAATCTTGCACTCTTAGTCAGACGATCTACGATGACCCAAATCCCTTCATTTCCCATTCTTATTCTAGGTAGCCCATCAATAAAATCCATCGATATTTGCTCCCACTTCCATGTAGGAACTTCTAATGGCTGAAGCAATCCACTTGGCTTCTTCTGTTCGGCTTTTACCAACTGGCAGTTCATGCACTTGGAAATAAAATTTCCAACATCCTCCTTCATACCTTCCCAGTAGTAGGTTCTCTTCATATCCCGATACATCTTATTTTCACCTGGATGAATGGTCAGCTTCGAGTGATGACTTTCCTTCAGAACTTCACTCCTCAATTCTTCTATATCGGGAACAACTAGTCGTCCTTGTTTCCGAAGCCAACCTTCTCGATCGACCTCGAATCCTTTATCCTTTTCTGGTTCCAATCCAGATTCCAAATCACGCATAATCTTGACAAGCTTATCGTCTAGCTTTTGGCTCTCGCCAATCCTTTCTACAAGAGTAGGTCTTATCGATAAGTTTGCCAACATCTCAAGTTCCAATTCACATCTAGGCCTGAAGTCAAATCCAGCTAAATACTCGAGATTCTTCAATTCTGAAAACATGGCTCCCAATCCTGCATGTCTTCGACTTAACGCATCTGCCACTGCGTTACCTTTTCCCGGAGTATAAGCTATACCAAAATCATATGATGCCAAAAACTCTAGCCAACGTTGCTGCCGAAGATTCAAATCCTTTTGGGAGAAAAGATACTTCAACGACTTATGATCTGTAAACAACTCGAACCGAACTCCCAATAAATAATGTCTCCATATCTTCATAGCAAAAACAATCGCCGCTAATTCCAAATCATGAGTCGGGTAATTCCTTTCATGCGGCTTCAGTTGTCGACTTGCATACGCAACAACTTTATCTCTCTGCATCAGTACTGCTCCAAGTCCAGTACCACATGCGTCGGTGTAAACCACCATCTCATCATTCCCACTTGGAATAGTCAAAACTGGAGCACTCATCAATCGCTCTTTCAGGATTCTGAAAGCTTGCTCACACTTATCATCCCATCTGAACACTTGGTTCTTCTTCGTCAATCCTGTTAACGGTGCAGCTATCTTGGAGAAGTCTTTGATAAACCGTCGATAATATCCTGCCAATCCAAGAAAACTTCTCACATCAGATGCATTCTTAGGTCTAACCCAATCCTGGATTGCTGCTACCTTCGCGGGATCAACCGCTATTCCACTTCCAGAAATAACATGGCCTAAGAACCTCACTTCACTCTTCCAGAAGTGACACTTCGAAAACTTAGCCTTCAACTGATGTTTCCGTAAGATTTCCAAAACAATACGCAAGTGTGTCTTGTGCTCTTCTTCAGTTATGGAATAAATCAGAATATCATCCACGAACACTAGCACGAACTTACTCAACTGATCCCTGAACACTCTATTCATAAGATCCACAAAATATGCTGGTGCATTAGTCAATCCAAACGGCATTACCATCCACTCAAAGAAACCGGATGGTGTCCTAAAAGCAGTCTTCGACACACTATCCTTAGCCACTCTCAACTGGTGAAATCCCGTTACCAAATCCATCTGAGAAAACACCTTAGCTTCGTGAAGCTGATCAAACAAGTCATCTATTCTTGGCAATGGATACTTGTTCTTCTTAGTCACCTTATTCAGCTCACGATAATCCACACACAACCTCAACGACCCATCGGCTTTGGTTGCGAACACAACTGGTGCACCCCATTCGGACATACTACGCCGAATGAATCCTTTCTGCAAAAGATCATCAACCTGCACCCTCAACTCCTGCTGTTCCCTAGGCGCCATCCGCCTAAGAGGCATCACAACAGGTCTGGCTCCTTCAACTAGATCTATACGAAACTTGATCTCTCTATGCGGCGGTAACCCTTTGACCTCGTCAAAGACATCCTTAAATCCATTAGCAATTGGCATAGATGACAGTCCATCCCGTGGAACAACCAGCGAATACATGAAGCTCATGAAGACGCCTTCTTCATGCTTACATCGTATCACAATCTTTCTCCCCTCCACATTCTCGACTGTCACCTCCAACCTTTCACAATCAACCTTTGCCGCATACTTCCTAAGCCAGTCCATACCCAAAATAATTCCGAACCCCGCAAAGTTCAGAACAAAACAATCACAAACAAAAGAGCAACCATGACTCGATACAATCAGACCACGACATAGCATACACAAACAAGACGAACCCCCAACTGGATTAGTCACAACCAATGGCCTATCAACAATCCGGTTCTAAACCCAACCGGCCTACAAGTTCATTACAAACAAAAGAATGCGACGCCCCAGTATCAAACAACACTCTAACTGGAACACCACAAATGGAAAGAGTACCCTGAACCACCACGCTCTTTCCTTTCTCTTCAGCGGTAGGAGCTTTCGAAGATGATGGAACAGGTCCAAAGCATAAGCTTGCACAATCTGCTTGTCCCTCCGTGGTTCTGGACAATTCTTCCTAGTATGCCCCGGTTTGTCACAACTGTGACACTTCATCGGTACCTTCGGATTCTTACAATCCCTGGAGAAATGGCCCTTCTGCTGACAATTGTAGCAGGTCACTTCGCCCTTCTGCTTCTTCTGGCCACCCTTCCCCTTTTGCTGCTGCTGCTTCCTTTTCTTGTTTCCACTCTGCTGGGGTTTAGACTCTTCCCTGGTCACAGCAACAACAGATCCTTCCTTAGAAAATAGATTCTCGTGTCTGAGAGCTTCCTCCACAAGCTTCTCAAATGAATCGTCCATATGACCCACCGGTCTTGGAGCCTGAACTTGATCTCCAACATCTACTAATGGCCCCGGGGCTGACATCCTTCTCATGATCGAAGTCATCATGGCTTCGAACATAGCAACATAATCAGCAGCCCCTTTAGTAGCACGGCCTTCCCTAGCAGCTGGTCTCCCTCTTCGACTCATCCTTAATATCTATAAAAAGGAATGATTAGCACACCTAGAGAAACAACTGCATAAAGGACTCAAACTCTACTAAGCTACTATATTATATATAGTAATCATCCATCAAAATACAATTACGTCTCTCATACGTAGTTACGTCAGCGAGCGTTGGGTAAAATCGATTAACCAAAGCTCTAATACCAAATGTGACGACCGCCCATGACCCCTGCACTTAAACCTAGAGATAGTGCGCTGCAAAGTGTGCCAGGCAGCCATGGACGATTGTCAGGGTAAATTAAAACAGAAGAATCTATCGTATTACTCACAGCGCATAAACAAAATACAATAGAATATATATATAGAGAAGCTTCACAGAGTAGAATGTCATCATATAAAACTTCATAATAGTTGAATACAAGCATCTGAATAGTCAATACAACAAGCCTCACTACATATCACTCAGAGAATACAAAGCAGCGGAACATCCAGTACATATAGTAAGAAATAATATGCAATACACCAGCTCGTCTTCGATATCAGCACCGTGAAAAGCTAGAACAGCACCTGTCACCTGCTACCTAGTCTGCCCGTCCCAAAATGGACGAACAGCCCAAGGCAATAAGAATTAAAACATAAAGCCTTGAGTCAGACAACAGTCTTAGTGAGCAGTAAATTAACTAACAACATACCAAAAGAGCATAAAGGAAAAGGAATAGGAATACAGCCCTCCCACTCCAACCTCATTCTACAGTGATAGCCCCCAAACACACACTAAGCAGAAGCAAGCATAGCAAAGCATACAATTTAAAGTAAAGCAATTATCACTCGAGTCAAGAGCGATGTTTTCCAAGTACAAATCCTAAGGTCTAAACCAAGGTCAGATAAGCACCAAGGAAATACCGCTCTTGAGACCGAATGACGATACAACCAAACATCCATGACTCTGGCTATCACTATTATCATTGCTTCGATTTCACCGTTAATTGAATGGCCGGCACATTCTTTCAGCCGTCCGTCAAGGGCTAATGGAAACCCCGATTCTAGACATAACTCCCGCACGTCGTCGTGACCCGTGCCTAGGATTATCGAATCTGCCCAGAGTACTCGACCATCAACGGTTAGTCTTTTGGGCGTCCCCATGTACTCTTGCTTGGAGCATGCTAGAACCTTCAACAACGATGAGACCCAAGCCTCCTAGTCATCCTCCTCGATGACTATTCTCATATCCATCCATTATCCTCAACCCGAACCATTTCACCGAGTTATCAACATGCTTGGAATGATCCCGTCTGGATTAAACCAAGTCTTCATCACATGATTGCCTCGCTTCATCACATCCTCGCAAGGCCTCATCTCAACATCACATCAAATATATGCATAAGAGCTTCATCATCCCGCTACATATGCCACGAGCAGCTTTCCCAATTCAAGAGCCTTTCTCTTAGCTTTTGAATCATCTTCGGTCTAAATCAAATCATCAATCATCTAATTCATAACAATCAATCAAATCAAACATTAATCCAAGCAATCAAGCATTCAAATATGATCTATGTAGACAATTATAACAATAATGGCATTTTCGTAATTAAAGAGTTGAAAGTCCAACAAGCATGAAAACATGAACAATATCTTTATAAACTTGATGAATGAACTTGCATAGGTTAACATGTGATAAAATGGAGGTAACATCATCATGAACAATGAATCTATATGGATCTACACTTAGGATGAAGAAAATGCTTGGAAATCACTATTTTAACACCAAATCAAGCCAACGATCCGATATACTCCTTTGGATCCGTGTGAGAGATAATCACCACTCACCAAATCACCTAACCAACCCAAAAGCAACACACTTCAGATCTGGACAGCGAAGGATTTAACTCGATCTATCACAAATCTGCTTCAAACGATGAAATCTCTCTTCAATGGATGTAGATCTTCAATCTAAGCTCTTGGATTCTCGATTTGATCTTCGATTTGGATGGAAGGAATCACTAGATTAGAGTGGAGAAAAGAAGTGAAGAAGTGTAGAAGTCGAGCTCTCAAAATGGCAGCACTTCGTCGCTTTAAAATCCCGATCCCAAAAAGTGAAGTAGAACCATGTATTTATAGGCTGGAAATCCTTAGGTCGTCCACGACCTAAAATGTCGACCTAAAAAGTCGACCTAAAAAGTCGACCTAAAATGTCGACCTAAAATGTCGACCTAAAAAGTCGACCTAAAAATGTCGACCTAAAAAGTCGACCTAAAATGTCGACCTAAAAAGTCGACCTAAAATGTCGACCTAAAAAGTCGACCTAAAATGTCGACCTAAAAAGTCGACCTAAAATGTCGACCTAAAAAGTCGACCTAAAATGTCGACCTAAAATGTCGACCTAAAAAGTCGACCTAAAATGTCGACCTAAAAAGTCGACCTAAAATGTCGACCTAAAAAGTCGACCTTAAATGTCGACCTAAAATGTCGACCTAAAATGTCGACCTAAAAAGTCGACCTAAAATGTCGACCTAAAATGTCGACCTAAAAAGTCGACCTAAAATGTCGACCTAAAAAGTCGACCTAAAATGTCGACCTAAAATGTCGACCTAAAAAGTCAACCTAAAATGTCGACCTAAAAAGTCGACCTAAAATGTCGACCTAAAATGTCGACCTAAAATGTCGACCTAAAAAGTCGACCTAAAATGTCGACCTAAAAAGTCGACCTAGGACTTAAACAATATTTTGCCTAAAATCTGAAATGGCTCAACAACACTAAAATTCCAGATTTTGACAAACTTTTCGATCCGTAAAAATACGGGTCGTTACAACGAACGAAGCAAAAATCTAAGGCATACTAAAATTAGGTTTAGAAATTTCGATTGATCGCCGCCGACGCCACCGTGGACGATGCCACCTCCGGCCATTTTTCCCACCACCATAGCAGGCTCCTCTATCCCCACCAGCAACCCCGAACCCTCCAGTTCCTCTCGTCGCCGGAAATTGGCCAAAATGTCAATTCCGATCATCCCCGATCTACTCTTAAACCACACAACTAAAATTTATAATTTTTGTATTAAAAATCATGTTTAAGTATGATATTTCCATTTATATACCTGAATTCATAAAAGGTCAAGTTCGAATTTTTGCTTATTTAAGTGTTTCGCTATATTTTCTAACTTTCCAGTAGAACACTTACCAATTGCACTTATAAATATTTTTAAAGGTAAGATTTAGTTAATACTAACCATTTTTCTTTTAAAGATCATAGCCTGAAAGAGCTTGAAGGAGGAGAGTTGAATTTTTTTTATCTTATTTAAGTCTGTTGAAATCAAAACAGAGGCATGCATATTAGACTCAGGCAAGCTCACAGTAGTTCATACATATATATACCAGGCAAACACAACCATATATGTCCATGCAAACATTTTAACAATACTACCACTATGATTCATCACAGGCATCAGTTAATAAAGCAGATTTGGTTTTAAAGGGTGAATGTTTACTCGCAGACAAGGGTTCAGCAGATTCACACTTTCAAGTTCTAAGACAAAAGATACTTGCAGATTAGCTCATACATTAAGCAATTCAAGACTTTAGTTTAAAAGCTTTTGTTTACTCAAATACTTAAACTTTTATAGTTAAATGTTACTCACCAGACATGAAATGAAGAACAGAGTTTGCAACTTGAAAAGCTTTTGAAACTTTGAACACTTTAAAAACTGGAAAAATGCTTGGCTCGATCTTCCTGTATCATCTAGCTTGCCCTTTAAATGTTGATGATGTTTTAAGTTGTAAAGATGGAAACTTGCTATTTGAAATTACTTTGAAATGCTGAGATGTTCAAGCTTTCAAAACAGAGTTTGAAGTTGTTTCTTTGCTTAGAAACTGCAGTTGCAAAGCTATTGAAATCCCTCTTTATTTTGATCTCCATTTTGTTATGAGATGAAAATAAGTTTTATTTGAAATACTTTCTAGTAGGCTAAGTTTTCTTTTGTATACGAAAGAAATGAAAAAGGTAGATTGATATATAAAAGAAGGTTACAGGTTATAATTTCTACCGGTACAAAACTTCTTCTTTTCATATAAACATGGTCAGAGATTTTTTCCCATAGGGGGCTGATATGATCGAGTTTGTGTACTAGAGATATGCTAAACATTAAATGCTTGCCTCCTTATGTCTACACTTAACTTTATTTTAAATTTCGAATGTACTAGATATCTTTGTATATATCTTTTCTAAGTATACATCCTATACAAACATGCATACTATTTCCTTTACCTTGCAGCCTTATCTCTACAAACAAGTATCTAGTTTATCTCCTTGCCTTCCAGTGTACACCCTTATTTTATTCTTCCTATACAAGCATTTATGAAGATATGTATGTTTGCTTTAATACTTTGTTTTATACCTGCCTTATTACAATTGCTTACAGCCGTGCAACATGCACATATATTTTTATCTTTATACTTTGTTTTACAACCTTGTTTTTGCTTATGCATTTGTTTATCTCAACCTACATGGATGATTATTACTTTAGCCTGCACCTTGTATTTTTGCTTTAGCTTTTATTTTGTTTAAGCCTGCACATTTGTTTTACTTAGCCTATTTGCTAACTACAAATTTTGAATACTTTGCTACATTATACTTCATGTAGATTAAAGTTGTTTTATTTATCTTGCCTATTTTGTTTATAACTTAAATTATTAAATATTTAGCCTACTCTTGTATTTTTTTATTTTACTTTGCTAATTATTTTTGTTGTTTTGTTTTTAGCATTCTAGCTTATTAAATACTTAATCTACTATTGTATATTTTATTTTAAAACCTAACTATCCAATATTACATTTATTAACTATTACTTTATTTCATACTATATTAAACATTTATAAGGTTTATTTTAAATTTAAAACATTTTTGAAAGATTTTATTTTAAACTTCAAACTATAGCCCTTCCAATTATATACATATACATAACAAAATTCCTATTTATTTAAAAATCAATTCATAAAGGTATTATATTATAAATAAAACTCATTATCAAAAATAAATAATTTATGAAGAGATTATTCCTATATAAATAAATTACTTATTTACCTACTATATTTAAAACAAGAACAAACAACCCTTTGTTGAATTTAAATTCAAGCTAAAATCATTTAAACCAGTTTAAACTTAATCTTTAGTATAATTTAAAGCCAATTTGTTATTTATTTCATATAGCTTAAAAATATATATATATATTAAATCAAATTATAATTACCAAAAATATTAAAATTAGAAAACATATCTTTATTTATTAATTTTAAAACAAAGCTTACCTATTCACAATATATATATATACAAATATATATATACATTATAAATAGAAGACAATTTATTAGCTTTTAAAAGATAAATGATCAGTTAAATATTTATTAAAAGAAGACTATTAAATCAAATTCAGATCTTATTAACAAATATTATCAAATTAATTTAATTTTAAATGCAGAGTATTAAATTAATATTGTCAAAAATTCCAGGATGTCACATTCCTCCCCTCTTAAAAAGAATTTCGTCTCCGAAATTTAAAACAAAGGTAATTTAATAATCTAGTTAATTATTTTAATTTTAAAAACACAAGCATATATTAATCATATGCTAACAATCATAGCAACCAACTCATCCAATCAAACAAATCTAACTATCCAGACAAAAATCAAGATAGAACTATCTAGAGTTTTCTAAGTAAAACACCGGGATACTCGCTCTACAGAATCCAAACAGAACTTTACCACTAAGCTATAGAGCTCCTACTCCTCTAGATCTACCAAACCAGACAAAATATCAGACTATAGACAAGTCTGACTCAACATCCAAATCTTCCAGAACAGCTAGCTCTACTACCAGAGATAGATCTTACACGTACTCCCTCAGAGATACGTGAAACACATCGAATTCCAGTTATCCAAACTGACAATTCACTCCAGAAGATCAAACACTAATCCTCACAAACACAGAAATGATTCAAGATACCTCGGAGCTAGCTTCTCAATCTTACCAAACTTTTAAAGCTCCTTCGATCAAAGAAAACTTACTCAAAATCAAATCTCCGTCTTCGAAATCCAAACTCCTCCGTCTCTTATCCACAAAACTCATCTGACAATCCTGGGCTGTCTACATTCCTACTGATCAGCTCAACCTTTACTGATGCCCCAAAACAACTCATCACAATGATCCACTCAAAATCAATCCAATAACACAGCCTCAACTATCATCAGTAGAAAACAACTTCCCCTATCCGGAAAAGAAAAACAGATGCACATCCAACTGCTTCCGCTGCACAACTCTGATCTGAGAAGATGAAAATGCTGATGATACACCTGAGCACAAATCGAATAATACACCATAGAATATGGTTCAACAGATCCATAAAGAAGAAAACTCAGAAATCCCGAAAGATTTCTGACAAACCGAGAGAACACTCAACTATCGCAAGTCACTTTTGCGATCAACCCAATCTATATCCAAAGAAAAATTATTCTCTCTTTACCAATCAGAACAGCCTATACTTAACCAGTCAATCCACCGAAGAAATGGATCCACCCTGCTGCTTCTGAACTTCACCTCTAGAAAACTGCTGACAGAAGACTTCCTTGCCTACTCACAGAACAATCTGGACTGCGACGCTGCACTGATGACAAAGATTCCCTAATCCAAACTCCTCGAGAAACTCAGGCCTCAAAGCCAAACACAGACACCCAGCTGAACTCAGCCTCAGCACCGAAGCAGACTCGCTTCCTTAACTTGTTCCAAAGAAAAATCTTCGGAAACATCCATAGTCACTGTGTCTCATCACACAACTACTAATTCCTGAGATATCAAGATACCATTACTCACTTCTGCTCAACTATCCGAATCCAACTCTACTCAAAGATGGACTTCAAATCTTAACATATTCCTTCAGAGATTTGGTGAAATCCTTACACCATAACAAAAATTCACACGAGACAATATTGGATCTACAATTTCGGCAGATACACTTCCAACCTCAACAAACTCCAATCATTGGTAGTCGTGTTACACACACCACTACCCTATCTACCTTTATAACTTATATTGGAAAACTCGAACAGGTAACCCAACAAATAGGTAAAAATAAATAAATAAATATATATATCAAAATACAAGTACGCTCTCTCAAGATAGACACCACTCCAGAGCCTAGGTATTCGCTCAACCTAACGCTCTGATACCAACTGAAACGACCCAACTTTCTACTACCGGAAAGTTGCATCATTCTTAAGAAAGAAAGGGATGAGAAATACAAAAGATAAAGAAGAAAAAGAAACAACATCAGAATCTCCACAGCGGAACGAATAAATATAATATATCACATAAGAGAATACATAATATACAACATCAATCAGAGTTACACAAAATATACATCACATACTAGACAGTTATAAACACCTGTCTAGTTAATACAACTCGATACATCTCAATACAACACAGAGATACCAACACAGCGGAAATACAGATAACACTAACACAGCGGAACCAATATATAGCTATACACTGAAGCCTTCTGCTCCATTGCTCCTCCACAATCGTCAAAGCAAAACCTGAATCCCTTGGATACCCGTAAAAATTTGGGTACCCAAGAGTTTAGGAAAAACAGAAATAAACTCCGGGTCAGACATGGGTCTGGTATGAGTAACAAGTTAAAGTTGCTTAACTTTAAAAATCCTTTGAAAACAAATGGTATCACGTAAGACCTCCCACACATAAACATGGAAAAGTTTTTACCTTACGCTAACCAAAACATTTGATAGGAAATCCAGTGATATTATAATAGTGTCTAGGGTTTTCAAGTAAAATACAGAAATAGCTGAAATGCTTACATCTCACATTCCAACATAGTTGGGCACAACTAATACGTATGGCACTTATTGGAGATTGGATTCCATACAATAGCAGGGCTACTGGGTACCGCCCGTCACAGTACGTGGCCTAGATCATCGTACCGAGGATTACTCCCAATCCCCTACAACACAAGGCCGGAACCATCCCTTACTGGACAGTCCCGAACAAAATAACCCCGCAGTTGTGGCCAACAACTGCCCACACAGCCGAAATAAAAAGGGACATCTAGACAGGGGTATATCTTGCTCTCAAGTGGGTTCTACCCACGAAGCCTTGCTGCACCTCCCCTGTTTTAGCCATTCCCGGTTGATGAGGCTTGAGGTCACGATTACCTTAATAGAACTCATCACTTAGAATGCTCATCGTCCACCTGACGATGTGCTGAAAGCATTCAATCCATACAAGTTCATTCCGGGTTCGAACGAAACCGAAGGCATTATCTCGTTACAGTAATTTTGGAATCACCCTCAGAGTTAACGACAATAACCCTTGCACTCTGACTCTTCATCTTCACTTAAGATTCACGACCTATCGTTAATTTGGATCGATGTGGTATTTGGGTCTCCTGACCTAGAATCCCGGTATACGGAAACCCGATCCCGGTCTCATCAAAATCCAAATCGCCATCTTTTAAGGCCAAGTTGTTTAAAGTTAAAAAAGTTTAATTTAATTATCTATATACACAGAGATAGATAATTCACAATATAACAATGGATAATAACATTATCATCATTACAGATAATCAACTCAAACAGATAATCAATATTATCATACTTAAACAAGCATCCATATCCCATATATTTTATTCATCTCATATCTGAGATCACAATCAATCAAGAAAATCAATATCATCCATCATAAGCAACGATTAATAATCACCATTTATAATTAATTTAAAATGAATTAAATTAATTACAAATCTCTAATTAATTTAAAGTAAATTAAATTAATTATTTCATCATTATAAATCTTGCTTACATAACCATTAATTAATTACAAATCAATTAATTAATCATTCTTAAATTTCCTTTTTTAATTAACCATCCTGGATTAATTATCCTTCAATTACATTTATGTAATTCTTCTTAATTAATTTCACAAATTAATTATCCATAACCAAATATAGTAATTAACCTTTAATTACTTCTTTTATTATTTAATTTTATTTAATTACATTAATCCTTAATTAATTATATTTATTAATTTCTCAAAACACTCATTATTGATTAATTTATCTTAATGAATCAATCTTTTAATTATACCATTAATTATATAATTTAATGATCCTTAATTACAATTAAATTAATTAATTTAATTACATTAAGAAATCAATCTTTACCCAAACCACATTTATTAATCACTCTTGATTAATCATATTCCAGTAATTAACTACCCTTAATTACTTCATTAAATAAATTAATTACCCCTTAATTAATTATCTTAATTAATCCTTCGATTAATTTCACAAGTAATTTAATCCAAATTACTATCATATTTAAATCATCATCAATTAATTACATATAGTAATCACCATCAATTACTTCATTAAGTAATTCCACTTTATTAATTACATTTAAGTAATTATACTTATCAAATCATTAAATGATTAATTTAAATTAATTAAACTAAATTAACTAACTTAAATAAATCAATTTAAACTCGATTAATTACATTAAGCAATTAATCCTTTAAATTACTTTCATTCAGTAATTATACTTAACATTTTAATAATTTATTATCTTTAATTAACCAATCTAATTATTTAATAAAATTATCACATTTATTATTTATTAAATAAATCTTAAGTAAATGACCTTCATTAACTACTAATAATTTCTTTAATTTCTTTTCTTAAGAAATTTAACTTGGATATATCAATATTAATTACAGATTAATTTATCCTTAATAACCAGTTAATTTAAAATCTAATCTTATTTAATCAATTAATTAAATCTTAAACCATTAAAACTAAATTACTTTAAGATCAATTATTTATCCCATTACTTTCTTAATTTCAGTATCAACTAGATTTAACATCTTACCTTAATTTACGTTTAATTAATTTACCTAAATTAAGTTTTCAATATTAACATAACATAATCTTAGCTTAACACCTTTAAGTTAACTAAATACATAACTTATCAAATCCATGTTTAAAGAATTCACTTACACTTGAAATTTTACTTTAAGAAAAGTCTTAAAACTAATTTATTTAAATTTTAAACTGGGTTTTTGAAAACTTATAAAAGAGAACAGGGCTTTGAGAGAATACTTCGGGTCCTACCCCTTCTTCACTCGACTCCGGCTTCGAGACAACCTGGCATTCTACTCGACTCTGCCCCAATTCCCTTTCTTCTACAATTTAACTAAGTTTATATACTAAGTTAAAAACTAACTACTACGAAGAAACTCTCGAAATCACGAACCCGAACTCGAGCAAAACGCTCGCTTACTCGAGAACTGCTTCGAGTCGACCTCGACTCAAACCCAGACACACAACCAACATCGCCTGAGTCTCTGTGCATGTGCACAACTCTTCTGGTGAACTCCGACCAACTCCATTGCCTCCTACACATCGAACAACCCACCATCACCGAATCCAACTCACTCGAGAACCCCCATTCGACCATAGTCGAAATCGAGCACCATGATCCAGATTTTCAACGAAACCAGGCTTCCAACATCGTCTTGTCCTTCCCTTCTCTGACCACCAGAGGCGGAGCAACTCCGGCTACACCACGACAACATGCCAACCTTCCATTTCTCAAAGCATCACTACACTCGATCAAGCGAGGACCACGAACGAAGCAAAAATCTAAGGCATACTAAAATTAGGTTTAGAAATTTCGATTGATCGCCGCCGACGCCACCGTGGACGATGCCACCTCCGGCTATTTTTCCCACCACCGTAGCAGGCTCCTCTATCCCCACTAGCAACCCCGAACCCTCCAGTTCCTCTCGTCGCCGGAAATTGGCCAAAATGTCAATTCCGATCATCCCCGATCTACTCTTAAACCACACAACTAAAATTTATAATTTTTGTATTAAAAATCATGTTTAAGTATGATAATTCCATTTATATACCTGAATTCATAAAAGGTCAAGTTCGAATTTTTGCTTATTTAAGTGTTTCACTATATTTTCTAACTTTCCAGTAGAACACTTACCAATTGCACTTATAAATATTTTTAAAGGTAAGATTTAGTTAATACTAACCATTTTTATTTTAAAGATCATAGCTTGAAAGAGCTTGAAGGAGGAGAGTTGAATTTTTTTTAATCTTATTTAAGTCTGTTGAAATCAAAACAGAGGCATGCATATTAGACTCAGGCAAGCTCACAATAGTTCATACATATATATACCAGGCAAACACAACCATATATGTCCATGCAAACATTTTAACAATACTACCACTATGATTTATCACAGGCATTAGTTAATAAAGCAGATTTGGTTTTAAAGGGTGAATGTTTACTCGCAGACAAGGGTTCAGCAGATTCACACTTTCAAGTTCTAAGACAAAAGATACTTGCAGATTAGCCCATACATTAAGCAATTCAAGACTTTAGTTTAAAAGATTTTGTTTACTCAAATACTTAAACTTTTATAGTTAAATGTTACTCACCAGACATGAAATGAAGAACAGAGTTTGCAACTTGAAAAGCTTTTGAAACTTTGAACACTTTAAAAACTGGAAAAATGCTTGGCTCGATCTTCCTGTATCATCTAGCTTGCCCTTTAAATGTTGATGATGTTTTAAGTTGTAAAGATGGAAACTTGCTATTTGAAATTACTTTGAAATGCTGAGATGTTCAAGCTTTCAAAATAGAGTTTGAAGTTGTTTCTTTGCTTAGAAACTGCAGTTGCAAAGCTATTGAAATCCCTCTTTATTTTGATCTCCATTTTTGTTTTGAGATGAAAATAAGTTTTATTTGAAATACTTTCTAGTAGGCTAAGTTTTCTTTTGTATACGAAAGAAATGAAAAAGGTAGATTGATATATAAAAGAAGGTTACAGGTTATAATTTCTACCGGTACAAAACTTCTTCTTTTCATATAAACATGGTCAGAGATTTTTTCCCATAGGGGGCTGATATGATCGAGTTTGTGTACTAGAGATATGCTAAACATTAAATGCTTGCCTCCTTATGTCTACACTTAACTTTATTTTAAATTTCGAATGTACTAGATATCTTTGTATATATCTTTTCTAAGTGTACATCCTGTACAAACATGCATACTATTTCCTTTACCTTGCAGCCTTATCTCTACAAACAAGTATCTAGTTTATCTCCTTGCCTTCCAGTGTACACCCTTATTTTATTCTTCCTATACAAGCATTTATGAAGATATGTATGTTTACTTTAATACTTTGTTTTATACTTGCCTTATTACAATTGCTTACAGCCGTGCAACATGCACATATATTTTTATCTTTATACTTTGTTTTACAACCTTGTTTTAGCTTATGCATTTGTTTATCTCAACCTACATGGATGATTATTACTTTAGCCTGCACCTTGTATTTTTGCTTTAGCTTTTATTTTGTTTAAGCCTGCACATTTGTTTTACTTAGCCTATTTGCTAACTACAAATTTTGAATACTTTGCTACATTATACTTCATGTAGATTAAAGTTGTTTTATTTATCTTGCCTATTTTGTTTATAACTTAAGTTATTAAATATTTAGCCTACTCTTGTATTTTTTTATTTTACTTTGCTAATTATTTTTGTTGTTTTGTTTTTAGCATTCTAGTTTATTAAATACTTAATCTACTATTGTATATTTTATTTTAAAACCTAACTATCCAATATTACATTTATTAACTATTACTTTATTTCATACTATATTAAACATTTATAAGGTTTATTTTAAATTTAAAACATTTTTGAAAGATTTTATTTTAAACTTCAAACTATAGCTCTTCCAATTATATACATATACATAACAAAATTCCTAATTATTTAAAAATCTATTCATAAAGATATTATATTATAAATAAAACTCATTATCAAAAATAAATAATTTATAAAGAGATTATTCCTATATAAATAAATTACTTATTTACCTACTATATTTAAAACAAGAACAAACAACCCTTTGTTGAATTTAAATTCAAGCTAAAATCATTTAAACCAGTTTAAACTTAATCTTTAGTATAATTTAAAGCCAATTTGTTATTTATTTCATATAGCTTAAAAATATATATATATTAAATCAAATTATAATTACCAAAAATATTAAAATTAGAAAACATATCTTTATTTATTAATTTTAAAACAAAGCTTACCTATTCACAATATATATATACAAATATATATATATATATACATTATAAATAGAAGACAATTTATTAGCTTTTAAAAGATAAATGATCAGTTAAATATTTATTAAAAGAAGACTATTAAATCTAATTCAGATCTTATTAACAAATATTATCAAATCAATTTAATTTTAAATGTAGAGTATTAAATTGATATTGTCAAAAATTCCGGGATGTCACAAATTTACTTCAAGCTTTGTATATTGAATGTATTCATCATTATCTCAAATTCTAATTTCATATCATTTGTCGTTAGTGAAAATTCCCAAAAATTTCAAAAAATTTCTAACTCCCAAAGTTTTTAGAAAATTTTGGTAGAGTCTCCTTTGTATGGAGGAGCTTTTACAATTTGACAAGAGATATAAATATATATACATCGACCCACACGGTCGGCAAAATAAAAACAGTTCATATTTCCTATTTTAATTGCGTAGGCATACATTACTTAGCATTTTTAAGCAAAGCGGCTATTTATTTTAGCAATTTGCACGATCAAAACTAGCCAAACGGCTTCCCTGAACCTGTACTAACTCAATTTAAAAGTGTAAGTGACAAATATAGGAAGTTTATAGCATTTCACTTATATTTAAATAGCTAAAACATGGATTCTGTAACAATGCATGTTATATACTTCCATAAACACATATGAAATGTTTCGACACTTATTTTAAATGTTTTCCATCAATATTTAAACCATCCCATTCAATTTAAGTGATTTTACAACTTTCTTACTTAACTTCAATTCATTTTTAAGTCCAAAAAAACCCATTTCAATTTGAATTAATTTCAAAAGCAATCTATTTGTTTTGCATTCAATATTCATTTTATTAACCTACTAGTTTCATTCAAACCTTTTTAAACTTATCTCACACTTCAATTCACTACCGAACCGATTTTATTGATAATAAAACTATTCAAACTTTTATTCATTCACTTGGATTTTATTTGCAATACAAATCATTTTTATTTTTATTCAATTCCATTCAACTTCAATTCATATTTAATCCACTTACAATTTCAAGTTGAATTTCCATTAATAACTCAAGCTTCACTTTCAAATTTTAATCGACCAATTCGAGTTCCATTTCCATATTCCATTAATAACTCACAACTCAACCTTTAACTTGATCACTTTAAATCTCATCAACCAATTTCAACTTACAAATTTATTCCAAATTAGTTATTTCCAATTATTATTCAATATTTGATTTTATTTCATCACTCACTTTAACTATTTTACTTGAGTTCAATCTATTTTATAATTCAAGTTTGGATTTATATCCATTTCTCACAATACAAAACAACTTTTATTTGGCTTATTTATTCCATTTCTAAATTTTATAAGTCATAATTTATTTATATCCATACTTCCATCTATTTAAATTCAATTCCATTTATACTTTTACTTTTAATTAGGGATTATATAATTTATTTAACTAATATATATTTTATTTTTCTCATCATTCCATAAACATTTTAAATAAGATTCTAGAGTTTTAAACAATTCCAAAAATTCAAATCTCCTTTGTAATCAACTATATCCAAAATTCTTTGGCAATCCAATTATTCCTTTCAATTTCAAAACCAAACCCAGTTCGCAAACAATTCCAATTTAAAACAATTTGGTAGCAATTTCTCTTCTGGAAACTCGAAAATGAACATCGATGATGCTGCAGTCATTACCGAAGTTATTTTCCAACGACCGAAAGAGAGTTAAATGCTTTTATCTCTTTAAAACTCCCTCCAAATATTTTTAAATTCCAAATCTTTCCAGATTTCAAATCCAATTTAAAAATATTTCCGAAATAATGTCACCATTATTTCTCCAAAACCTTTTGAAAACTATTTTCAAACTCAAAGGAATTAAATTTTCTCAAAATTTCAACACCTCAAAACCTTCCAATCCTTATTCAAATATTTCTCTGGAAGTTTGTTTCAATTTATAAGTTACATTTATAATTTATATTTTCAAATTCCATTTGTTATATAAATATATTCTTTAACTTTGGTTATAAGTTTTTAATTCTTATTCAATTTCACACAATAGTGATAATAATTTAATATTATCACTCCCTAACAACCAAACAACCACACACACACACACACACACACACACACACACACATATATATATATATAACAATCTGTGCAGTTAATGCCCCGCTATTACCCCGCTATAACCCCACTATATCTCATAGCGGATTTATGCCGCTACGATATTTCCATATAGCCCCAAATATAGCCTTTCCGCTTTAATCCCCGCTATTTCCGCTATATTCTGCTGTTTCCGCTATATCTTCTTTAAAAGAAATGAATTGAAAAATGATATTTATACATTATAAAAATTATAAAATTAATTTATTTAATTGAATTTTTAATATATTTTCAGAAATGAACATACTCTAATATTCTACTAAATTCAATTATGTTATATAACAGTTTTACGTTTATTTACAGTATATTCGCACATGTTTTTATTTAAAATTATTTATGTACTAATTATAATTCAATTGAATGTTAATTTTTCACTTAATTACCATTTATATATTTGTAAAAACATTAAGTATGAGTTTTATATGCTATTTTAGAGTCATCCGCTATATCCCGCTATATCCTCGCTGTATCCCCGCTATGACTTTTTGCACCTCCACCGCATTGAGTCTACCGAGCGCTTTAACTGCACAGATAACAATTACTAAAAATTATTTCTTTCATATACAAAAATAATTTGGGTAAAATTATTTCATTTACCCCTTAAAAACAATACCGTGTCGAATTGTTCTATTCAAGTGTTTAGAGATCCCTATCAATAACGTTAATTACTCGTATTGACCAGAATCCATAAACTACTCAATAAACCAATCAACACAATATAAAACCATTTTATATTCACTAACAAATACGCGCTCATATCTATTATTACACTCAAACTCATTCTAGAGTACTATGGACTCTTTCTATGAGTAATCCCCACCAGAGCCAAGGTTATTGCTAGCCTAAGCTCTGATACCACTGTAACAGCCCGCAAAACCGTACCCCTTGAATTGACATTAATCTCCATTAATGAACTCAAGAAGAACGGAAATACGAACCATTTGAGTTAAGAAGAAGAGGTAGAGAAGAAAATAGAAAACAACAACATTAGAATCTCACATCGCAGCGGAATAAAATATAATAGATAACAACAGATCTTTACACAAATTAAAACTATATATGTTTTACATAATACATCATCAGAGTACACATAACATACAACTGGACAATAATCATATCATGTCCTCAATACAACTGAATGTACAGCAATCTACACAGCAAAATATACATACACAAATACGGAAGATACGTCTCGCCAACCAGCTCATCTCCTGAGCTCCACAACATCATATCCTATATCCTATAATACTCAGTCTGACCCGAGCTTTATAATAAAATAACACTCGAGTCAGTCTGGAAAACCAACGTGAGAAAACACACTCAATCGGATTATTAAAGTTTTCCAAACCCCTTTGAAATCAAAAGCATCTCGTAAGACCACGCCACAAATAAACATGTCGGGTTTTTACCTTACAATAGCTAAAACACTTTCTTATCAAATCCTCTGATATTATAATAGTGTCTATATACAAATACTTATTCAAATAGCTGAAATTGTTACATGATTAAATTCCAGCATACTAGGCACAAAGTGGGTAATACAAACAAATATCGTACAAGGCACGTAGGGAGAATGGATTTCCATCAATGACTAGGCACTGGGGTACCACCTGTCATAATACGTGGCCTAGATCACAGTACCGAGGACCCACCCTAAGTCCCCTGCAACACAAGGCTGGAACTATCCCTTACTGGATAATTCCGAATAAGACCACCCCACGGTTGTGATCAGCAACCGCACCACTAAGCCGAATATAAAAAGGGACATCTAGACAGGGATGACCTTACTCTCAAGTGGGGGCTACCCACGAAACCTTGCTGCATAACCCCTGATTTTCAGTCATTCCCGGTTGATGAGGCTTGAGGCTAAGCGTTACCTTTCAGCACATATCCCTTAGAATGCCCATCGTCCGCTGACGATGTTCCGAAAGCATTCATCCATACAAGTCCGTCCCGGGTCCGAACGGAACCGAAGGCACTACTCGTACTACATCCATTATAGAAATATCCTCAGGATTAGTAGCGACTAGCCCTTGCACTTCACTGCTCCATCTTCGATTCCAAACTCGTTTTCCCCACGAAAACGTACAAATCAAATCGAAGTGGTTTTCGAAAATAAATCCCGATCCCGGTCTCTTCGAAACGATCAACGCATTGGCCAATATTGATAGTCGTTATTTAACTATCAATTAACATTCACAAACATCCATCAAACCATAATAATTTCTCCCAAATTATTTATTAACCTCAAAATATCTTCGCAGGATATATTTCCATTTTCAATCCTTTGAAAACAATTTCAAACCGTCCTTCTCTCATGGAATAAATTTTCCAAATATTCCCATTTCCACGGAAATCACGAAGTACCAAAACATTATATTTTTAAAATAATTTAGAAACACTTTATTATATAATATACTTTAAAACATTTAAATTAAAACTACTTTAATACTTTATTCAAAGATATATACTTTAAGAATATTTAAAATAAAGCTACTTAATAAAATATAAAACTATATTCTTTTATCATTTAAAACATAATACCAAACCATCTTTAAATAATTACTATTAAAATAGATTCGAAAAAATACTTACTTTAAAGTTTAAACATTTAAAAATAATAGATTTTCCAAAACATACTTTAAATCAACTTTTAAACCTTTAGCTTATACTTAAAAGTTTACTTTGAAACGTACTTGGCTATTCAGGGAAATACACTTTTCTTTCACATCTTTCAAAATAAACCACTATTTATTTTTAAACAAATTTACCCATTTCTATAATAAATTCCCACCGTGAATTTATTCTTCCAAATATCTACTGATAAATCTCTTCACTTTTATAAACCCAGTTTATAAATTCCAAAATCTCACTTCTCTTTTTAAATTCCAATTTTAAACAACTAAATCAATTTCCAATTGATTTCCAATTTACTTTACTTTGAAATAAATTTCCTTTACTTCTTCATTTATTTCAAAATACATTAACTTTTAGATTTATTTCTTTATTGTGAGTTAAAACCCTTTTAACTGAAAATACCAATTTTAAGCTTCCAAAATTCCTTCTTTATCCCTTAATTAAATTTAATCCTTACATTCAAAAATAAATTCTTTAAATTTAGTATCACTTTAGTTTTAAAGTTTATATTTCCCCTGTTAATTCAAAATTCCCTTATTCCATATTTGTTAAAATTCTGAATCGCTTTTATTTTTATTTTCATTCCAATTCATTATTAAACTTATTCCAATTCACTTGAATTAATTTACTTAAAATTTACTCTTTTATTTCCTTTCAAAAATCCCATTCTATAGAATTTAATAACTCATTATACTTAGATATTCAATCCAACTATATCTTCCAATATTTCAATCATCAATAAAATCATCACAGGATATCAATATTCATAACACAGAATATCAAATAATCTAAATAATTTTGAGGAATCCAGTTGGATCCCTCCAACCTGTTTCCTTGCATCCACAGACGTTAGCACAATACCAATTCCACTTCGAGGTGGAATATCATGGTATATGGGTTTTATATAATATCATCCGCTATTATGCGGCGCATAGGGTTTCATCCGCTATAAAATGCGGGAATATCAACAACTCCAATATATACTATATATACTACTATATATAATATAGCACATCAAACCAAATTCAATCATTCAATCAAATATTTAAATTTAACCATTTAAATTTAAATAACCCAGATGAGTGATATTAACTCACCTTTGCTTTTAAATTTGCAATCCACACCAATCTCGATTTGATCTTTCCCGGGTTTGACCTTGTACAAAATTATGGTTTTGTAAATATTCGAACCAATCGAACAATTAATTTTTTTATTAAATATATTTGATTAACTAATCATTAAATTTTAAACTAATTCCTTTAGTAAATTATCTTTAGTAACTAAAGATAGCTAAATAAGTTAATTTAACAATTTAAATCACCAAATCCATTGTTTTTAAAATAACTAGTAAATTTAAAAATGTGTAAGTATATTAACTTATTTTCCTCTTCCAAATTGTATATTCAAATAATCTGTATAGGCTTAAAATCTAACTTTACATATTTATATATATACTGAATACATTCAAAATAATCTTCTACGTATAGTGAATATATTCCTGTGTATATATATACACCTACTGTTTTACTGTTAACTTATAATCTCTCTAACTTGTATATAAAAGTCTTTAAACTGAACAAATAAATTGTTTTGTACTTTATTATTAAAATTTTCTCGTTTAATATATCTTTGTAAAATAAAATCCGCTTTTTAAAATTTCTTTCTAACCTATACATATCTATATATTATTTAAATCAAAAACAGAAAAGGGTTTTGTACTTCGATATAAATTTTTTTTCTTCTGTATATATGAAAATAGAAATGCTATTAAACTTAATGAATTACTATCATTTTATTTCTGTATACATATAGCTATATATGTATATTTAGTAAAACAAGGGAAAAACTGCTACATACCCACTATCGCACACGAATTCGAGTGGAGCACTTCGCGAATGCCACCATCTCCGAGCACCCCTTAAACCATCGTTCGAGACCATCACGTGCTCCTCCTATAAACTCGCAACCTAGCCTCTGTGTACCGCTCGACTCACCATCGCCTTCCCATCGTTCCCAAAGTCGATCGAACAAAACCCCATACCAACTTCGACGAACTCGAGGGTGACTCAATGGCCACATCGGCACGCCACAGTACGCAAACTGAAGTGCTTTCCCCTTAGCGCTCGAAGTCGCCATCCTCCCCTCCCTCGCGTGCCTGATGTTCGCCGAACGAGCGAATCGATTATATATATATATATATATATATATTAGAAGCAAACTCGATTTCGTTTGCTCTCGTCGATTAGATTTGAAGAGGATTAGGAAAGTGGGTGCGTGATTTTAGCAGAGGAGAGCGGCCCCATTTTTTTTGGTTTCCGATTTGAAGAATCGGGGAAAGAAAAAGCATGGAAATGAGAGGGGGGAAGAGATGGTCTGCATATTTTCCTTTTTGAAGTTTCTGAAGAGCTCGGCTACGATTTTTATTTCTTTTATTCCTTGAGGTTGGAAGAGGGATGCGACTTAACGTGAGAGAGAGGGTTTGGGTACAAGGAGGTCGGCTAAGATGTTGACTAAAGGTGATAAAGGAACAACTGATGTGAAATGCTTGACCAATAAACTTATTTATATACATTATTTAAATTGAATTTTCTATATAAATTTCAACGTGTTTCTATATGGTACGCTCACACAACAACTCCAAAAGCTACGAAAATTGAAATCCGATAATAATTCAATATTACGGGATCCAATGGAACTGGTTTCGTCAAATTCCGAGACTGTGCCCCGAAAGGCTATTTTTAAATTTAATTTAAACGATATATGTAACAACCCGCATATCTATCGATTTTATATTTAAATATTTTATCGTTAGTCGGATGTTAGTCCGAAAAGCTACTTTTTGCATACGGTCAAATTAGGACTCGAGACCACCCCCATTGAGTTCAAAATGACGTTTGCGATCTTTTTGAGTGTAAACTTCGATATGTTTGGAGATAGTGAAATTTTCGTCACTTTTCCCACTTGTGACTTTGGTTGGGACTGCACCTTCTTAACTCAGCCCAACTCCCTCTTCTCTTCATCACTTCATCAAATACTTCAAGCTTCTTCAAAAATGGTGGAGGGAAAGAGAAATTAAAATTCCAAGCTCGAGATCTTTAGTGAATTCAGCATCAAACTCCGACTTCAAGGTGAAGAACATAGATTCAAGCTAGGGGTTGATTCTTGCTTTGCTCTTAAGCTCTCCAACATCAATTTCGTGGAAAAGGTGAGATTTTTGATCTCACATCTTGCCTATAGATGTCATTGGGCTGTTGGGAATGATCCCCTATTGCATTTGTATGAATATTTGCTTTTGGTTTGGATCGAATCGGCGAAAAACTCCAACTTTCAGCGTTTTTGGGAAATTCCTGCACTTAGGTCGCTCTGGCTTCGTTAGGTCGCTAAGCCTTAGGTCGCGCGTTGAAAAGTCACCCCTTTCTTAGGTCGTTCGCGAGTTAAGGCCTAGGTCGCTTGCGTGCTTAGGTCGTTCTGGCTTAGGTCGCAGAGAAATAAGTCGTAGGTCGAAACAACTTTAAGTCTTAGGTCGTTGCCGACCTATAATCCCCAGGCAAGCCTTTAGGTCGCGTATCCTTAGGTCGAAACATTTTAGGTCGCTTCCCCTGGACCTCATTTAGGTCGTTCACCTCTAGGTCGCGTGCCTTTAGGTCGCAAGCCTTTAGGTCGCGTATCCGTAGGTCGCCAGTTTTAGGTCGCTGGTTCCCATGCCTCTTAAGTCGCTCGACTTTTGTTAAGTCGTAGGTCGTTGCCGACCTATAATTCCCCAGGCAAACTTTAAGTCGCGAGTCTTAGGTCGCGAACCATGTTAGGTCGCGTACCCTTAGGTCGCGAATCACCTTAGGTCGCGCCTCACTGATAGGTCGCGCACATCCTTAGGTCGCGCCTCACTGTTAGGTCGCGCACTTCGTTAGGTCGCTCGCATTTAGGTCGCAGACCTTAGGTCGCTCGCGAGTTAGCACTTAGGTCATTTTACCTGTTCTTCAGCTAGGTCGCACGGCAGTCTTCCCTTAGGTCGTATGACCTACTTCTCCTTAGGTCGAACCCCGTATTACTCTGCGTAGGCAATCTCATCTGAAAAGCATTTATCAGAATTTCTACTTTGATGATTTTGGGACTGACTTCTTTGGACTTTACTCACGTCTTCGAACGTGAATTGATTTGTTTCTACAATCGTTTTATGACTTGTCACTTTAAAGATATATGAAGGTTTCAATACTAATAGTAAATATCAAAACTCTTTCATCAAAGTGATTTCAACACTATTTTAAATATCAAAAGTTCGTTTTCTCAAACCGATTTTCAATCTACTAGTATATACAAGCCTTTACTTCACTCGAATGAGAAATCGACTTAAACGACTTAGTAAAACGGGTGGTATGAAACGCTTGCGTTCACTTCATCGGTTAGCTCTTGGACTTGTTCGATTGAACCCTTTTTGTGACAATTTCCTAGTGAAGATTTACAGCTTGTTCGTAAATATTTAAGTTAAGCAAGTGGTTATGGGACATGAAGCTAAACTCATATATTTACTAGCTTGGTGTGATTGACACTTCCTTATGATCATGACGATCATTCTTGTGATTTAGACTAGCGATTGAGCGATGTCTCTTCGTCCGTGTGTTCGGACTTGCCTTCGGGCCATCCGTGTGTTCGGAAAAATTAAATGGATAGCTTCCATGAGATAGCTTCTCGTCTGTGTGTTCGAACTTCCCCCTTTTAGTGATTTCTGGATTTCGTGTGTTGATTTCTGGGATTTATTCTGGATTTCGTGTGTTGATTTCTGGATTTAGTGCTTCACCAACTTTTGTGGTTTTCACTGATATGATATCAGTTTTTGTGTATTGGTGAATTTGTGTGTCATTACCTTTTTATGTGTTTGGATCTTTGAGAAGATTCTTGTGACATTGATTAATCCCTTGTTGATTATCATTTACATACTTATAGTAGTATGCCATCATGGTTATTATATGTTTATGCCATACCCCTTATCATATATCATGTCATCTGATATTTATAGTTAGACTGATCCGTTTATTATTTTCTTATAAATAATACTCGGGTCAGACCGAGATGTTACAGGTGCTTCTGCTTGACTTCTCTTCTGGATTACTCTGACTTTTGGCTAACTACATAGATTGTAGTTTTTGGATGAACACCTTTGAGATATAGACTCTATGATATGTACTTATTCTTTTGTATAGCACGTGATGCTATTCTTTTGTATTATAGTGGATCTTTCTGACCACTACTCTGATGTACACTTTCATGTGTTATATATTTATTCATATCTTCTTCCGCCTTTGTGATATGGATGTCTGTGACTGATTTATGTTATGATTATTTCTATGTTTGTTTCCGAAGATTATATATAGCCACCGTGTGATAGCTTTGTGTTTGTATCGGTATGTCGGATTTCCTCCTTAAAAGATATGCATTCTATTCTATCTGACGTATCGGTGCTCGCACAAAGAAGTTACATGGATGGTCGCTCCTCCACAGCCTTATTCTCCGTGCTAATTGACAGCACTACATCGTAGTGTTCTTGGTTAGCGTGGGTATAGAGGTGGGGCGTCACAATATATTTTTAAAACTGAACAAACCACGTTTTAAATTCAAATTTTAAAAGTTCTATTACCTTCAGTATTATCAATGTAAATTTTCCAAGCCTTCAAACTATTTTTAACAGGCTTAAAAATCAAGATTCAATATTTTACCCAATTCCGATAATTATATTCAATAAATAATTATCCAATAAATTTTGATATTTGAAATTTAAATTAAAAATTAACTTTTAATTATATAAAATCAATTGAATATTCTGATTTCAAATATCCAAAAATTACGGGTCGTCACAAACCATCTTTAAATAGTTACTATTAAAATAGATTTGAAAAATACTTACTTTAAAGTTTAAACATTTAAAAATAATTGATTTTCCAAAACATACTTTAAATCAACTTTTAAACCTTTAGCTTATACTTAAAAGTTTACTTTGGAAACGTACTTGGCTATTCAGGAAAATACACTTTTCTTTCACATCTTTCAAAATAAAACACTATTTATTTTTAAACAAATTTACCTATTTCTATAATAAATTCACACCGTGAATTTATTCTCCAAATATCCACTGATAAATTTCCTTACTTTTATAAACCCAGTTTATAAATCCAAAGTCTCACTTCTCTTTTAAAAATCCCGGTTTAACACTTAAATCAAATCCCAAATTGATTTCCGATTTGCTTTACTTTTAAATAAATTTCTTTACTTACTCCGTTTATTTCAAAATCCTTTAACTTTAAATTTCATTTCTTTATTATGATTGAAAAATCCCTTTAAACTGAGAATACCAATTACAGATTTCCCAAATCCCTTTTCTTTTCCTTTTTAATTAAATTTAAACCTTGAATTAAAATAAATTCTTTATTCTTTAAATAATATTGCTTAAGCTTAATATTCATTATTTCTCTACTTATTCAAAATCCCCTTTTTCTATATTTATTTGAATTTGAAATCACTTTTATTATTATTTTATTTTTCAATTCATTATTGAATTTATTCAAATTCACTAGAGTTAATTTCTTAAAATTTTACTCTTTGATTTCTTTCAAAATCCAATTCTATAGATTTTTATAACTCAATATACCGAAGTATTCAATCCAACCCTATCATCCAACATTTCAATTATCAATAATGTTATCACAAGATATCAAATATTCAAAACACAGAATATATTAAATAATCTAAATAATTTTGAGGAATCCAGTTGGATCCCTCCAACCTGTTCCTCTGCATCCACAGATGTTAGCATAATACCAATTCCACTTCGAGGTGGAATATTGCGATATATGGGTTTTAAATATTATCATCCGCTATTATGCAGCGCATAGGGTCTCATCCGCTATTTAATGCGGGAATATCAACTCCAATATATACTACTACTATACATATAATATAACACATCAAACCAATTCAAGCATTCAATCAATTATTTAAATTTATCTATTTAAATTTAAATAGCCACCAGATGAGTGAGATTTAACTCACCTTTAACCTTTAATTTGCAATCTGATCCAAACCGGCTTGTCCCTTCATGATTTTTGACCTTATATTAACATTATATAATTTATTAACATCTCAGAAAGTCTACAAATAAATTTACCATTTAATAAATTAAATTGACCAAAAATTTAATTTAAACTAATCATTTGGTTTTTCCCTTCTTTTTATTATATACTTCTTTTTACTAACATTAACTAAACCAATATATTTTAATAAAAAGGTTCAATAAGTTACAACAGGTGTATTATATTTTTTTTCTCTTTATCCTACATATATATATATATATGTCAAACCTAATTAGTACCAAGTAGGTGAATTTATATACCTTGCGGTTATATCTATATACATAGCTGATTATCATAAAAACTGTTTCATATCCTGTTGTAAATTTTCCAATGAGTGAAATAGAAATCAACAATTAATTTATCAATTTAATTTAAGTGACATTAAATTTAAAATGTTGAAAATTTAAATTACCTTAACTCACAGGAAAACAAAGTCAACGCCTCCTCGTTCGAATGGTATGTCAGACTCGTGCTCGCCGATCTGAGACCTCGATGCATCCACACCCATCGCAATCCCTTTCCTTCCAATCAAGACGACTATCTGCGCCATTAACCCTAGACTTCGCGAACGTGCCTACCCATTTGAGATCGATCCACCTGCCTCATAGAGAATCTGCCATCACCACGAACTAGCAGAGCCGCCCACCCCTCCATCGAGTCGAACGCGACCACCTTAAGTAATCGCGAGATCCCCCTTGCCTCGACAAGCTTAACGCGACCCTCCCCATATTATAAAAGTCGAATTCGATGCCGCCCTTACTTTGAGCTCGAGATTCGGCTATGAAGACATTAATTTTTTTCTTAGTTTCGTTCGGCCATTAATTCCCTTTTTGTTTTACTGCGTTTGATATTTGAAGGAAGTCGCGAATAAAATTTGAAAGGGGGAAAGAGGAAACGAATTGATTCTTTCCTTTATTTTCCAGAAAGAGGCCATTTCAAAGAAGATGAAAAAGAAATCTGATTTTAATTTGAGAGGAAGGGAGGATAGGAGGAACATCGGCCTTATTTATTTTTATTTTTTTGCGTTTCAAAATCACGATCCTGCCATTTTCGATTTGGCTTTGATTTATTGATTGCGTTTTAAAATTTTGCAGAGGAAGATTGCATGATTTAAGAAAGGGGGTAGCGTATGGGAGAAAACAAATCACAGTGTTTTGATGGGAAAGAAAAACTGCGATGGAAAAGAGAAAGGAATAGGATGATGTTGCTATCAACTCAGCTAATATAAAAATGTTGGCCAAATTAAATATGTTAAATTGAATCTCGATGTAAATTTTAGCGCGTTTATATAACGTACGCTCACCCAACAACTCCGTTCACTATGAAAATTGAAACCCGATAATAATGCAATATTACGGATCCAATGGAACTGGTTTCGTCGAATTCCAAGACTGTGCCTCATAAGGCTATTTTTTTAATATCGATTTAAACAATAAAATTTTAAAAACTGAACAAAACGATTTGAAATTCCATTTTAAAACTTCTATCACCTTCAATATTATCAATGTGAATTTTCCAAGCCTTCAAATTATTTTTAACAGGCTTAAAATTCCAGATTCAATAATTTACCCAAATCCGATAATTAAATTCAGTATTTAATTATCCAAAAAATATCTCCACAAGACATATTTCTATTTTCAAACCCCTTTGAAACAATTCCAAATCAGTTTCCTTTCACGGGATGCATTTCCCAAATATTTATTTCCACTGAAACACCAAGTACAAAATACTTTTAGATTTTAAATATAATTTAAAAACACTTTATTATAAAATATACTTTAAGAATATTTAAAATAAAGCTACTTAATAAAATAAAAAACTAGATTCTTTTATCATTTAAAACATAATACCAACCATCTTTAAATATTTACTATTAAAATAGATTTGAAAAATACTTACTTTAAAGTTTAACAATTTAAAAATAATAGATTTTCCAAAACATACTTTAAATCAACTTTTAAACCTTTAGCTTATACTTAAAAGTTTACTTTGGAAACGTACTTGGCTATTCAGGAAAATACACTTTTCTTTCACATCTTTCAAAATAAAACACTATTTATTTTTAAACAAATTTACCCATTTCTATAATAAATTCCCACCGTGAATTTATTCTTCCAAATATCCACTGATAAATTTCCTTACTTTTATAAACCCAGTTTATAAATCCAAAGTCTCACTTCTCTTTTAAAAATCCCGGTTTAACACTTAAATCAAATCCCAAATTGATTTTCGATTTACTTTACTTTTAAATAAATTTCTTTACTTACTCCATTTATTTCAAAATCCTTTAACTTTAAATTTCATTTCTTTATTATGATTGAAAAATCTCTTTAAACTGAGAATACCAATTACAGATTTCCCAAATCCCTTTTCTTTTCCTTTTTAATTAAATTTGAACCTTGAATTAAAATAAATTCTTTATTCTTTAAATAATATTGCTTAAGCTTAATATTCATTATTTCTCTACTTATTCAAAATCCCCTTTTTCTATATTTATTTGAATTTGAAATCACTTTTTTTTTTCAATTCATTATTGAATTTATTCAAATTCACTAGAGTTAATTTCTTAAAATTTTACTCTTTGATTTCTTTCAAAATCCAATTTTATTGATTTTTATAACTCAATATACCGAAGTATTCAATCCAACCCTATCATCCCACATTTCAATTATCAATAAAGTTATCACAGGATATCAAATATTCAGAACATAGAATATATTAAATAATCTAAATAATTTTGAGGAATCCAGTTGGATCACTCCAACCTGTTCCCCTGCATCCACAGATGTTAGCACAATACCAATTATAACGACCCAATATTTTCGATCCCGAAAATTCCAGATAGTTAGGAAAAGAAGAAAAGAGATAGAAGAAGAAACGGAAAACAAGTCACAGAATCTCACATTCGCAGCGGATGAAATATAATATCAAATAATAACAGTTATACAAAAGAGTTCTATATCTGTTAATTTAAATCAATACATCAGAGTTACAACATTTATACATACACAGGACAGTTAAAATCAACATGTCTCAGATACATAGTAATATATCACAGTGGAAATACTCCATACGTTCCTGCCATCCAGCTCGTCTCCTGAGCTCCAGAATGTCCTGACTTGAAAACCTGTAATACTCGGTCTGACCCGAGTATTACATCAAAGTAACACCCGGGTCAGGCTGGAAACCAGCGTGAGTAAACCCATCTTACAAGGAATACTAGTGCATAACTTACTTACAAACCCGGGTAACTCGTACTTCACAACGAGTTCTCAACTTATTATAATCAACACTTGTTCATATATCTTTATCTATGTTACTCTACAAAGTTAAAATGGTCCAATTCCTTAAATCATTCCATTCAACCGATTTATTTCACATATCAATTCCATAGGGAATCTATAGAAGATTTAGAAATCGAAGTGGTTTCGGGTATTTACTAATATCCGACTCCGGTCTCTTCGAATCCAATGTCATCTAACCCAAATTATCCAATTAAATACAATTCAACGTTATATTACCAAATAACACTTTTACACAGCAATTCATATCAGAGATATCAACCAATTCAAAGCACTCATCATCATTCAATCATCCATAAGCAAGATTGGTCACTTTCATTAATCAATCTAATTAATTCCCAATTAGATTAATTTCCATCTTATAAGTAATTATAATTTCCCTTTTTAATTAATTATTCAGTAATTATCCATTAATTACTTCATTAAGTAATTTCATTCCATTAATTACATTAAGTAATTATACTTAACCCATCATCAAGTTATTATCTTAAATAAATTAAACCAATTAATTAACTTAAATTAACCACATTAAATTAATTAATTACATTTAGTAATCAATTTCTTTAAATTACTTCATTAAGTAATTACCTATAATAATTCTTTTAATATAAAGTAATTAACATCTTAATTAATTATTACTTAATTTATTAACCTTTGATTACTTAGATTAATCAAGCTTAAATCAGGTAATCGACTACCCCAAATTAATTACACAAATTAATTCATCTTAATCTAATTACCTAAATTACTTATCTTAATAAATTAAGTAATTTATACTTTAATTACTTTTGTAAATAAGACTTGATTAATTTAAGATAACCCATATACTAATTTAATCTCATAACCACCATTTAAATTAAATCAAATTAAATTTATAAACTTGATGTGATGACCCGGAATTTTTGCAATATTATTTTAATAAGTATTTAATCCATTCAAAATAAAATACAAGCTTTCATATTATAAATAAATAAGATTTTTCGGCATTTACCGGTTATACGTGTATTGCAAAGGAAATTTTGATTTGAAATTTAAAATAAAATCTTTCAAAATATATTTGAAATGAAATCTATCCTATTTAACTTTATTAATTTGTGATTAAATATATATACATGATATAATCTGGATAATAATGGTTTAAGTAAAATAAATCTTATCAATATTAAATTTAAGTATAAACAAATATATTATTTGGAATTAAAATAAGGGTTGATGTTAAATAAATATCTCAAATAAATTTATTTAAGTGTGTAAAATATGAAATGATCATATAAAATAGTTCTAGTGTTATATGAACTATTGAAATAAATAAAATATAAATATATATGTGGAAATATAAGACAATGGATATTTAAGTTAGAAATTAGTATTAAGTTAGAAATAGAAAATATATATATAGTCATGCCTAAGTAAATGGAATAGGTATGAACACAAATACATGTGCAGGATTATACAAGCAAGAATGAAAAGATAAAATGTGTAACTATGTACTTGCACATATCAATTCATATATGTGTACATAAGAATTTAGATAAGTATGTAAACATTGTGAGGAACATAGCATTAAATGCAAGCATACAACATTTCTATTCAAATGTACTACATATTAAATCAACATGATAAATAAAATGTTAAGATAGAAATCAAATCAGCAAAACAAAAGAAATATCTCAGCCTGTACAAAATGTTTCAACTCAATGGCTTATGCTGCAAGCTTACTTTCCCTTATATATTTATATGTCCTATAACATACTCACGCACAATAGAGAAAAAAAATCTAAAAATAAAACCCAACAACTCTTGCATTTCAAAACTGAAGTAAAGATCAAGTTGTAGATTCAAAATTCAGCTAAAATCTAGTTTTATCCAAACTTAACAAAGATCAACCTGAAATAAGCTAGCAGCTTCCAGTTTTCAAAACTTCAAACCCCTGGTTCTCTGATTTCTCTGTTCAAATTTTGATACCTGAAAGCCTGAAGCAGAGGGAAAAAGGCAAGCAGAGTTCCTTCTTTTTAAAAATGGTGAGTAAACACTTAATTTAAAAACAGTTTTAAATCTATGATACTCAAATGCTTGTGATGGATTCTACGGAAATATAGCTTATATATGTTTATGAATGTGAATGAATGTGTGAATATATGATGTGAATATATTTTGAAAATATGTAAATGTATGGGTGTATGTCTAAAACAGGATATACCCTCTGTTGATTCAACATGTTCTAAACTTTGTAAGAAATTTCATATCTCTATAAAAATCAAAAATTTGGACAAGATCATTGAGAACAAATGATCATATGAATGTAATATAAATTTTAAAAAATATACCAAGAATTCGAATGCTGTAATGATTTCAAAAATGGAAAATGACAGTGGAAATCAAAGATGAGTCATAAATCGACCAAGCTAATGTAAATTCTTGATTATGCAACCAGAATCGAGTTGTGAAATGATGAATTTAGGGAAAGGAATCAGGATTTTTAGTGTAGTAATTGTTGAGAGATTCTAGGATGATAGATTTTTGCATTTTCGTTGGTCGACGTTGATCGACGGCGAGTTTCTCTGTGGGGTTTGGGCTAGAAGAGGATGTGAAGTGGGGGAACGTGGGAAAATTGTTTAGGATTTTTCCTGATGGCCGAAGTTGATAGTCGGAGTCAAACTAGGGTTCAAAGGTCGAATATGTTGACGAGGGAATGGCGACGACTATGGGTGTTCGGAGGTGATCGCGATGGGGGAAAAATGATGCTGGGGTTCGTGACGAAGTTTGGATGGATCGGCGTGGGCTCTGGTGTCGAATTCATCGATGGCGAAGAGGTTGGTGGTCGAGAGTTTATTCCAGATTCAATCGACTAGTTCGATTTGGATTTGGGATGGGGTTGTAGGATCTGGGTGGTCTGGTGTGACGGCGAGGTAGTGGTCGACTTGAGGAGGACCCCGACGTTGATCGTTGAAGGCCGGAGGGAACGTGCACGTGCATGGTGCACAAGGGTGACTGGTGGGGTTAGAGACTTTGGGGAAGAAGGTCCTGGCTCGAGTAAACTCTCGGAGCATTTGGTAATTTCCTCGAAGCAGGGACGGGATGGAAGTGGGTCATTGTGTTTGTAACAACCCGCATATCTATCGATTTTATATTTAAATATTTTATCATTAGTCGGATGTTAGTCCAAAAAGCTACTTTTTGCATACGGTCAAATTAGGACTCGAGACCACTTCCATTGAGTTCAAAATGGCGTTTGCAATCTTTTTGAGTGTAAACTTCGAAATGTTTGGAGATAGTGAAATTTTCGTCACTTTTTTGGCTTAGGACTTTGGTTTGGGCTGAACACACACTAACTCAGCCCAACCCCCTCTTCTCTTCATCACTTCATCAAATAACATTCAAGCTTCATCAAAAATGGTGGTGGGAAGTGGAAATTAAAACTCCAAACTTAAATTCTATTGCAAATCCGAGATTCAACATCAAATTCAAGTAGAAGATAGTGGATTCAAGCTTTGGATTGCTTCTCCTTGCTTTCAATCTCCATCTTCATCCATTTTAGTGAAAAGGTGAGATTTTTAATCTCACATCTTGCCTATAATCGTCATTGGACTGTTGGGAATGGTTCCCTATCACTTTAACATGCACATTTGCATTTGATTTGGATTGGATTGGCGAAAAACTCCATTTTTTAGCGTTTTGATGAATTTTCCAGCCTTAGGTCGTTCTGGCCTCTTAGGTCGCTCGGGTTCGTAGGCGCGCGTGGAAAAGTCGCCTGGAGTTAAGTCGTAGGTCGTTGCCGACCTATAATCTCTAGGCAAATGTTAAGTCGTTTGCAGTTAGGTCGTTTGGCCTTAAGTCGTTTGCAGTTAGGTCGTTTGGCCTTAAGTCGTTTGTAGTTAGGTCGTTCGACCTTATATGCTCAGATTAGCTCATTCGGAGTTAGGTCGCGAGTTTTAGGTCGCGAGTCCTTAGGTCGCGAGTTTTAGGTCGCGTGTCCTTAGCTCGCGAGTTTTAGGTCGCGATCTTTAGGTCGTGTTCCCCTTTAGGTCGCGTACCCAGTTAGGTCGCACGCCTCTTTGCTGTATCACGTTAGGTCGCAACCTTCCTTAGGTCGCTCGATCCCTCCACCTTAGGTCGCTGGAACCTTAGGTCGCGTACCAGTTAGGTCGCGCACTCTTTTAGGTCGCTCACGAGTTAACCCTTAGGTCGCTTGGCATTGTGCCGCTAGGTCGCTCGACACTTCGGATCGATAGGTCGCTCGCGAGTTAACACTTAGGTCGTTTGACCTGTTTCCCACTTAGGTCGTAGGTCGCATGATCCATTAGGTCGTTTGGCTTCTCGTGGCTGCTTGTCTTCGCTAGGTCGAACACCCTAAGCATGGACGTTGCCCCCGCACCCCCACCTAGGGGGTTGCCACCCCCCGGACCCCCCTCCGTAGGCGATCTTATCTGAAAAACATTCAACAGAAATTCCTACTTTGATGGTTTTGGGATTGATTTCTTTGGACTTTACTCACGTCTTCGAACGTGAATTTATGTGATTCGATTTGTTTCAACAATCGTTTTGTGACTTGTCACTCTAAAGATATGAAGGTTTCAATACTAGTAGTAAATATCAAAGCTCTTTCATCAAAACGATTTCAACTCTATTTTATTACAAAGCTCTTTTTTCCTAAACCGTTTTCCAATCTACTAGTATATACAAGCCTTTACTTCACTCGGATGAGAAATCGACTTAAACGACTTAGTAAAATGAGTGGTATGAAACACTTGCGTTCACTTTGTCGGTTAGCTCTTGGACTTGTTCGATTGAACCCTTTTTGTGACAATTTTCTAGTGAAGATTCACAGCTTGTTCTTAAATATTTAAGTTAAGCAAGTGGTTATGGGACATGAAGCTAAACTCATATATTTACTAGCTTGGTGTGATTGACACTTCCTTATGATCATGACGATCATTCTTGTGACTTAGACTAGCGATTGAGCGATGTCTCTTTGTCTACGAGGGAGACTAGACCCCGCTTGGGTGATGTTTCTACTCACATATATGGGGCTACACCCCATGGTCTTTGGGCCGTTTGTGTGTCAAAGGCCTTCGGGCCATCCGTGTGTTCTAAAAATTAAATGGATAGCTTCCATGAGATAGCTTCTCGTCCGTGTGCTCGGACTTCCCCCTTTTTGTGATTTATGGATTTCGTGTGTTGATTTCTGGGATTTGTTCTGGATTTCATGTGTTGATTTCTGGATTTTGAGCTTCACCAACTTTTGTGGTTTTCATTGATATGATATCAGTTTTTTTTTGTGTATTGGTGATTTTGTGTGTCATTACCTTTTTATGGGTTTGGATCTTTGAGAAGATCCTTGTGGAATTGATTAATCTCTTGTTGATCATCATTTACGTACTTATAGTAGCACGACGTTATGGTTATTACATGTTCATGTCATGTCGTATACTTTATACCATATCATCTGATATTTATAGCTAGACTGATCCGTTTATTATTTTCTTATAAATAATACTCGGGTCAGACCGAGATGTTACAGGTGCTTCTGCTTGACTTCTCTTCAGGATTATTCTGACTTTTGGCTTACTACATAGATTAGTAGTTTTTGGATGTACACATTTGAGATATAGACTCCCTGTTGTGTACTTATTCTTTTGTATAGCACGTGATGCTATTCTTTTGTATTATCGTGGATCTTTCTGACAACTACTCTGATGTACACTTTAATGTGTTATATATTTATTCATATCTTCTTCCGCCTTTGTGATATGGATGTCGGTGACTGATTTATGTTACGATTATTTCTATGTTTGTTTCCGAATGTTATATATAGCCAACATGTGATAGCTTTATGTTTGTATCGGTATGTCGGATTTCCTCTATAAGAGATATGCATTCTGTTCTAACTGACATATTGGTGCTCGCACAAAGAAGTTACATGGATGGTCGTTCCTCTACAGCCTTATTCTCCGTGCTAATTGACAGCACTACATCGTAGTGTTCTTGGTTAGCGTGGGTATAGAGGTGGGGCATTATAGCGTTGCTCAGGTTTTTGCTTGATTTACTCGAGTTTGTCTCGGGGTTGTTTTTATAATAACCAGATTTTTAAAATGGTGAAACATGAACAAATCCTGTAAAACGAAGTAATCTAGCTTTATTAATAAAGGGATGTTTAACAAAAGTTACAAAGTTAAGGTTAATTAAGTAATTAATGTGATTAATTAATGAATATGATTAATTAATGAAGTGATTACTAAAAGGATAATTACTTAGTTAAAGGTAATTAGTGGATAATCAATGAAAGTAATTTATGAATAATTACTTAGTGGAAGTGACTTGAGGGTAATTAATGGGAGTAATCAAGGAATAATTACTTAGTGGAATTAATTAATTAATTAGAAGTTTAATTAATTAAAGGTAAGTGATTAATAATTGATTAATGAATGTAATTAATTAAGAATAATTAATTAATGTAGTTAATTATCATATAGTTAATTAATGAGATTAATTAAAGATAAATTAATGTGATTAACTAATGAGGATGATTGAGGATAATTAATTTCTGAAATTAATTAAAGGCTAATTGCTTAATGTAATTAAAGAGTAATTAATCAAGGATGATTAATTAAGACGGATAATTAAGGGATGTTCAATTAATTGACTTGTAATTAATTGTATGTAGGATTTAAAGAAATTGAAGAAATTAATTTAATTCATTTGAGGGTAATTAAATTAATTAGAGATAGTATGGTTGATTAATCTTGCTATGAATGATTAAATGATATTTTTCGCCTTAGATTAGTTGATATCTTTGGTATGTGATATGGAATGCTATGTGATATAATATGTTTGGGTTAAAACAGTGACATTCAGTATTTAAAGTTTGAATTGTATATCAATTGAATAACTTAGGTTAAGATGACATTGGATTCGAAGAGACAGGAGTCGGGTATTAGTTAATACCCGAAACCATTTCGATTCTTTATAGATTGATATATGAAATCAATAAACTAGAATGGAATGATTTTAGTGAATTGGGCCATTTAATCTAAGTTTTGGTACTTAGAAATTGATATGTGAAATAAGTGATGTCTATAACAAATTGTGAATTTGTAATCTGAGACGAGTTACCCCGGGTTTTATGTAGTTCTCTACTGTTGTATTCCTTGTTAGATGGGTTTACTCACGCTAGTTTCCAGCCTGACCCGGGTGTTACTTTGATGTAATGCTCGGGTCAGACCGAGTATTATAGATTTTTCAGGTAAGGACGTCTGGACCTCAGGAGACGAGCTGGATGGTAGGAACGTATGGAGTGTTTCCGCTATGATATATTGTTGTATATTGGGACATGTTGATTATATATGTCCAGTGATTGTGTATATGTTGTAACTCTGATGTATTAAAGTGTAATTTAACTGATACAGTTTCTTTGTATGAATGGTATTATATGATATTATATTTTGATCCGCTGCGAATGTGAGATTCTGTGACTTGTTTCCTGTTCTTCTTCTTCTATCTCTTTCTTCTTTTCCTAACTATCTGGAATTTTCGGGATCGAAAATTTCGGGTCGTTACAGTTGGTATCAGAGCGAAGGTTAAGCGAAAACCTTGGCTCTGGTGGGTGTACTCATAAGGATAGGGTCAATAGTACCCTAGAATGAGATGAGTGTTTATATATATATACAAGAGCGTATTTGTTATTTTCATATATAAAGATTTTAAATGATTTTATATAAAAATATATTTTGATATATATAAAGCAATATTTCTTTCTAATGAATATTAAGGTAATTGGCTGTTCAATTATTGGAATTAAATTAAGAAGTAATAGAAATATAACCAAATTGAAATTAAATAAAGATAAGTTTGAAATGGATCCAAACTGAAATTAAAATCCTGAGTTTGTAGAAATGTTTTCAAAATAAAGATAATAATAAATTGATTTCCAGATATGATAATCTTGGTTATTATCATAAATGGTTGTTGTGTTTAATAATGAAATGTTGTTAATGAGTAGGCAAGATGAAATGTTTTAGGGAAGTAAAACATTTAGGTAAGTATGACTTATAAATTGGAATAGAAGATGATAAATTGTGAAGTTTTAAATCTGGGACCAGAATTTGAAAATTGTTTCAAATTGATAAAGAAATAATAAATAATGTTATTTAGTATATTTAAATGGAAGGGTCCTGTTTCAACAAGAGTTGTTGGAAGTTTGTTTTGAACAAAAGGTGATTTAAATATAAAGATAACTTGGTGTGTAGAAGAAAATGTATATATGAGGAATATACATAATATCAAAGATGGTTTGAAAATAAACTCTAAATGTTGAGTTTTAAATTTTGGGAAATGAGATGTGATATCCAAGGTGATAAGTTTTTGAACTTATAAGATTATTAGTGTGAAGTTTAAAATTTGAAATGGGAATTCAAATTTGAGTAAGTTTGATGAGATTAAATTGAATTTAACTTAAAGGAAGTTAAATAAGTTTGGAATAAACAACCTCAATTGGAAATTTCAAGATGAAATTGAGATTTAACTTAGGAAAGTTAAATGGGTTGGTTTCGTAGGGAACTATATGTGGTCTCAAATAAGTTTGAGATCTGGAATGGGTAGTGGATGATGAATGTTTTAAATAAATTGGATGTTTATCTATCTTAATATCATCCTGTTATTATCAGTTATTATGAGGCTGTGAATTTGATTGTTTAAATGAATTAAGAAGTAGATTGAGGTAATATCTATTTCATTATCGGAATTAAATGGAATTAAACTTTAATTTGAAATTACTTAAATAAATTTGATTTTAAAGGTAAGAATTAAACTTGTGAAAATGAGATCACTTTGAACATTAAGATTTGAATGTTTAAAATGAACATGTAAACTGAAATGGTTAAGGATTGGTTCCAAGATTGAATTTGGGTAATAAATTGAATTTCAAAGATTAAAATTGTTTAAAAAGGGGTTTGAATTATTATTTGAACCTAGAAATAAGTTTATGTAGAAGGAAATGTAAATTTGATTTAAGGGATTAAATCAACATTAAAAAAAAATTAACTCGAATTTATATAATTCGAGATGGTTTAAAATTGAGATTTAAAAATTGAATTAATTCAAACTGAATTCGATTTGAATTAATGGAAATTGTGATTTATGATGGATAAGTATAAAATTCAAATGGAAAATTTGAATTGGATTAATTTGAAATAAAATTGAAGTTATTTAAATTGGGATTGAGTCAATTTAAATGTAAGTGGAAATTTAAATTGAATTGATGGAAATGGAGAGGGGGTATTGTAACGATACGGATTTTGCCCGCTCGAAAATCAACATCCATACTTTACATCGTATTCGAATGCCGTAGATTCGACCGTTCAAATCCGAGTCGCCGGAGCTTATAACAACATTAAGTAAATAACACAGCGGAATAAAAAGAATATAGATATACAACATCTGATACAACAGAGTGATACAATGAATATCAATATACATCAGAGATATGATACAAGAAATAGCAGCGGAAAAGAAAACGATAGATAACATCAGCAGCGGATAATCTTCATCTCCAAAGCACGATCCAGAAATAGCTCGAACTCCCAATAACGAGGCACAAAGATAAGCAAGTGCAGTCCGATCCAAAGACTGAACTAGCTCCAGATAATCTACTAAATCTGAATATCTGAAAAAAAACCCAACTCTAGACTGCTCGTGTAGGAAATTATGAGCACCCAGAGTTTAGGAAAGGAACAATAAACTCCGGATCAGTCATGGGACTGGTGTGAGCAACAAAAACAGTTTATCTTTAAAAACAAATAGCAGAGAATTTTAAAAGTCAATTCGCAATGCTTTTGGAAAATGAAACTACCATAAGACCTCCCGCCACACACACAATGCAAACGCAGAATTGGAGGAGATTTCTTCTTATGATAGTCAAAGATGCTTACTACGCAAAACAAATCATTTTGATATTATTATTAGTGCATAGTGTAGAAAGTAATTTCGAAAGTAGAATATTAATCTTAGCCAACATACGACCATTATCATATGCCTACTATAGCTACTATGTTCAATAGCAGGTTACCGCCACATTCCATAGCAGGTAATACAACTAAAACCGTACAAGTCACGTATTGTTTCTTTGGATTTCCAACAAATGGTCAGGCTAAGGAACTTCCTATCCACGATGGGTACGTCCCTGGAATAGACGACCCGAGAACCTAACCGGATCTCTGCCAACACAAGGCCGGGTTACCTCTGCAAAAATAGGTAACTACTGACACGCGTATGCCATCCCCCGATCGTCACCGATCTTCCCGAGGATCCTCGATTTCCAACAAACCACAAAGTAATAAACTTGCAGTAACCACAGAGGTTAAGTATCTGGGCTCCATACCATGATACCACCTTTATCCAGAAGGAATGACATACACTAAGGGGCGCTACTCCCTAGAACCTTGCTGCATCCTTCCTGTTTTGACCATTTCCGAGGTGTGAGGCTCGACGAAGTCTCGTCCACAAAGCTACGCTTTGTCACAAAGCCATGCTTCGGGTCAAACAAATGATCAACCTATGATCACAAAGATATAAAATCAAATAAATGATCATATCGCAAATGATCAAACACTGATCATCACACAGCAACACTCAGCATGCCACATTACCAAATTGGGATATATCGCTGATAAATTTCAACTACATAACCTCTGAGCTCGTACGTCTCAGAGAAGGGTGTTAAGCTAAGAGAATAAATTCTCCGCCACCAACAGAAATGTATTTGAAAGAAATCAGCTTTATATCTCAAAGTGTAATGTCAGACATGTAACCATACAAGTCTGTTCCGGGATCGAACAGAACCGAAGGCACTTCTTACGAAGCCCTTGCAATTCCGGGTAATTTCCAATCACGTCTGGACTTCCCATCACAAAAGAGTGATATAAATCTCTATACCGGAGCAACTCAGTGCAGAGACATTCGACAGGTTGTCCTTTCATTTTCGAAAAATATCCGGTCTTCACCACCGGTCTTCAAATGCCATCCATATACGACGTATCACTATTCGGAATGGGTTATATGACACAAATGTCTTTTCCCGGCTAACCCGAATAATGAGCGCAATATTCAAAACATATGGATATTGGGATTTCAATTAAGTCACAACTTATTACCCAAAATCTTTCTTCAAATGGTTTAAACAAATTACCATTTTAATCTTTTAAACAAAAAGATTCAATTCACAAAGTTCACTTAATTTCACAAAGATTCATTCATAGATTTTCCAAATCAATTTCCATTTCAGTTTAACTCGTTAAATCTTTGAATCAAAGGTTTAACCGATAGCTTTCAAAACAATTCCATTTCAAATGGTTTAAACAAACATCATTTTAAATCTGTTAAAAATAACAGATTCAATTCATAGTTTTCAAAACAATTCATTCATAACTTGAAAAATCCATTTTTCAATTCATTCTTGAAATTCCCCTAATTAACTGGAATTTCATTTCTTATCTAAAAGTGTTTATCATTTGAAAACAACAGTTTTCATTTTGGAAATCTGATTCATTTATACGAGTTGAAGTCTTTGGGTTAAATCCAAATTCCCCACTTATACTTTTAAAATGGTTTAAATTCATACAAACACATTTATATCATCTTTAGTCCCTAGTTTCCAAATCATAGATTTAATTTCAAACTTGAATTCAAATTTAAATCTTATTATTTAAATTTTCAAAACTCGTTTAAGTTATTCAAAATAACTCTTATCTTTGAAATTCCATTTCAAATGCTTTTCACTTTTAAACCCAAATTCCTAATTTCAAAATTGAAATTGAAATTAAAACTTCAATTTCAAAAACATCAAATTTAAATTATCTGTGACTTAACCGATTTCCACGTGAAATCCATTTGTGTGTGTAACTGTGTAGTCTAGGGGTTTTACACACAATAGTGCAACATCAATCATCACATAACAAAATACAGGATGTAGTTGGTAAGCGATATAAATTATAACGCTTATCTTTTCATTCAGATCACAGATGTATAAATATCACAGATAAAGAAATTACAGATCACAACATAAATCAGGGTATATCACAAAGTATCACAGATCAGGAAATATCAAACAATTCAATCATCCAATCAGATTCAAACATTCATAAGTAAGGTCAATTAATAAATCAATTCAATAATCAATTATAAGCAGGATTAATTAATTGTTTAATCCTAATTAATTCAATTTATTTCAAATTAAATTTATTACTTATGAATTATTTATCTAATCCTGATTAATTAATTACACATCGTTTGACATAAATTTATTATCAAACACTTTAAATAAATTAAATTATCCTAATAAATCTTATTAATTTAAATCAACCTTTTAATCCAATTGCATAATTAATTTACCTTAATAAATCAAAATATCCAAATTTAATTACAATAAGTGATTAATTCTAAATTACTTTCATTTAGTAATTTCATTTAAACAATTTATAATTGATTATCTAAATTAATTAATCCAATTAATTATTAAAATTAATCACCTTAAATCAAATACTTAATAATCCTTAGTTAATTATCTTCATTAACTAATAATATTTCTTTGACTACTTACTTAAGAAATAGTTCATTATTAATCATTCCTAATCAATTAAATTTATTAATTTATAAATAAAGTTAATTTGCATTCCATCTTTTAAATTCTGATTTTAAACTTATACTAAAATACGTTTTAAATTCAAGTTCTGTTTAAAATTAAACAGACAAATTTCAAGTTTTTAAAAACTTAGATTCAAAAGTTCATTTGAAATTATACTTTAAACTTTCAAATTAAAACATAGTTTAAATTTTATTTCAAAAATCTGAAACTATCAGGTTCGAAACCTCATTTTAAATACTTTAACTTTTTATTTCCTTTCAGGTTTGAATTCAAAAATAAATTTGAATTTAAACTAAAATCTGGATTAAAACTCGTTAGATCTAGTTTACAATTAAAAGTTTCATTTGAATTTGTTTAAGAATTCAAATGCTGCCAGTTTTCCAAGCCTGGAACAAACATATGCTCGAGACAAACCATCACCGCTTCGAGTCATCTCCCCTGCTACTTCGAGTCAAAAGCTCGAATGACTCGAACATTTCCCGAGTCCAATTCTTCTACCCCAAAACTGGAATGACCAGTAAACGAAACGTGCACGTGCACGTGTACATCGTCGCTGGCGATCCTCCGGCGTCACCACATTGTCGAACATGTCGACAATCTCCTCCAAACCACGCTCCTACCATACGAATCACATCATCACCTCGAAATCGAGATTCGAGCTCGATCGAACCATAACTGGAAACAAAAGAACAGGTTCCACTCGAAACCTGGAAACGCCACCTCCCTCCAAACTCTGACCATCAGCACGCTTCCGCCTCCGGCTACATCATCGTTCTACCCTTCCACCTCCATCTCCCAAAAACTGGTAGCGTCCGATCCCCTTTAGAGCCCGCGCGAGATCGAACAACACACCCCCTCAAAACTAGGGTTTAAAATTTCAAACCAAAATCCTAACTGCCTCGATGCTCAGATCCATCTACCATTATTTTTCCCATAAACTACGATCATCACTCCATCAACCAGAGAAACATTTTCCACTCCAACATCCTAGATCAACAGTTCTCACCTAATACGTGATTTCCGGTCAAACCAGTAATGCTCCATCATTTTTAAACTAAAAATTTTAATTTATGTTTTAAAAATCAAGTTTCAGCATAAGTAATCAACTCATACTTCTGGATCAATGAATCTGGATATTTAAATTTTCACTTACAAAATGTTTGCCCTGTTATATTTTGTTTTCCAGAGCCACTACTTCAATTTAGTTTTAATTAAATTTTAACACTTCCTTTTATAATCTACAGTCAGGCCTTATTTTGATCCAAGTCCCAGAATTTAATGTATCAAGAGAAAATGGTTAAGAATTTAAAACTGAGTTTGAAATTTAAAAACAGGTTATCCTCCAGCTAAACCAACATTGATATTCTATATTCTCAGAATTACAGAGGTAAGCATACAGATAAACATACACATTTCAGATATTATTCAAGCAACATATAAAATTATACTAAAGCAAAAAATTTTCAACAAGAAGTTACTCACCTTAAATTTTGGACAGAGAAGCAAAGCCTGGAATGATTTATTTGAATCTGATGTTGCTTTTGTATGCTAATAAAATTACTTGCTTTGCTTAAGATTGAAGTTGAAGCCTTTCTTTTCTTTTCTTTTTTTCCAGTTTTGATAATTTTATCAAATGGACGAACTGATGAGGAAGTTGATACATAGGAGATGTGTTGTAAAGGTGATGTTTGTTTATTAAAATAAGCATGGTTGATATGTATATATGAGTTAACAGGTAAGGTAATGGTTTGTACTAAGGACATGGTTGGGGTTGAAAGCATTAATGAGAAGTTGATATATAAATATATATATGTAGCATACTACTCTTTACCATATTAATTGACTTCGGCTGAGAGATGATATAGGTATGTTGCATTAAATGAAATGGTCCTTTTATCTTTGTTTATGCTTGCTTACATTTTTATTTTACAGGCATTATTCTACTTGCCTTTCATCTCTTTGTCTTGGCTGCAGCTTTGTTTTCTTGCTTGTTTCTTTTCTTTTGTTTACTTACTTGTTTGTTTCTTTTACTTGTTAATGTAAATAAGTTTCTATTTTAAATGTTGTTTTACATATTATATTCGAATGAAAGATGTTTATATTTTTGCTTCGTATTTATATTTACTTGTATTTGTTATTTTATAATTTAAAATGAATTTCATAGTTAATGTGTTTTATTATCTTATTTTTATAACTCAAACCATCTTTAACCATCAATTCAAATATATATATATATATATCTATATTTATCATTTATCTCTAAACCATTTATTTAAGTTTTAAATTCAAATAGAAATATATATATCTACATATATATATATTAAATTTACTCGTATATACCTAAATATATATATACATTCAATATACACACATATACTCACATATACACTATTTACAATATTTTAATCTCAAATGATTTATACAGAATATACTTGGATATCGGGGAAACTCGCTCTCAATTTATCAATTAAATTTACAAATTTTTATCAAAAATTTATTTAATCATAAATTTAACTCAAGAATTCATTTAATTATAAATTTAAATAAATTTAAATTTCGGGGTCGTGACAAATTTCCCCCCTTAAAAGAATTTCGTCCTCGAAATTCGCAGGCACGAAAACAATACAGAGATAGACAGATTCGATCTCCTATAACTCCTCAACAAAAGATACGGATTCCGAATTCAAGTCGGAATATCTCAGAATACATACCAATTTGTCCCTCTTCGAACTTTGGTATTCACAGAAATTTCAATAGAATTTCAAATTTTGTTTTAAACGAAATCGTTTTATCGATTCAATTCAATTTAGCCTTCATATTCTATTAATCAATTTAACTTTAATTTAAAATTTCCAATTTCAAATTCATTAAGGTTTAAATCGAAAAGCTGATAAGAAATCGATGAAGATACGAAGTAAGAATTCCTACAACGATTCGTAAGGCATCACCGCACCGAAACTTCTTCTTGTAGCTAATACGAAGGAATGAAAAGAATTTGGAAACGAATCAAAGAATATTGATAAGAAGGTTATTTCCACTGTTACAGGGTATTGACCATTTATAGTCGTATTCCCTATCCCCTATCTCGTCCTCTTCTTGTGCTCATATCTACTATCAGTGGATAGTAAGAGAATTTACTGAGACGTTCAGACGGATATCTTAGAGATTACTCATTCTAGAGTTTACTTCACTCTATCTCTAATGAGCTACTTAACGTGTTATACTCCTGAGCTAAAGTTCAACCTTAGCTCTGATACCAAATGTAACGATACAGATTTTGCCCGCTCGAAAATCAACATCCATACTTTACATCGTATTCGAATGCCGTAGATTCGACCGTTCAAATCCGAGTCGCCGGAGCTTATAACAACATTAAGTAAATAACACAGCGGAATAAAAAGAATATAGATATACAACATCTGATACAACAGAGTGATACAATGAATATTAATATACATCAGAGATATGATACAAGAAATAGCAGCGGAAAAGAAAACGATAGATAACATCAGCAGCGGATAATCTTCATCTCCAAAGCACGATCCAGAAATAGCTCGAACTCCCAATAACGAGGCACAAAGATAAGCAAGTGCAGTCCGATCCAAAGACTGAACTAGCTCCAGATAATCTACTAAATCTGAATATCTGAAAAAAAACCCAACTCTAGACTGCTCGTGTAGGAAATTATGAGCACCCAGAGTTTAGGAAAGGAACAATAAACTCCGGATCAGTCATGGGACTGGTGTGAGCAACAAAAACAGTTTATCTTTAAAAACAAATAGCAGAGAATTTTAAAAGTCAATTCGCAATGCTTTTGGAAAATGAAACTACCATAAGACCTCCCGCCACACACACAATGCAAACGCAGAATTGGAGGAGATTTCTTCTTATGATAGTCAAAGATGCTTACTACGCAAAACAAATCATTTTGATATTATTATTAGTGCATAGTGTAGAAAGTAATTTCGAAAGTAGAATATTAATCTTAGCCAACATACGACCATTATCGTATGCCTACTATAGCTACTATGTTCAATAGCAGGTTACCGCCACATTCCATAGCAGGTAATACAACTAAAACCGTACAAGTCACGTATTGTTTCTTTGGATTTCCAACAAATGGTCAGGCTAAGGAACTTCCTATCCACGATGGGTACGTCCCTGGAATAGACGACCCGAGAACCTAACCGGATCTCTGCCAACACAAGGCCGGGTTACCTCTGCAAAAATAGGTAACTACTGACACGCGTATGCCATCCCCCGATCGTCACCGATCTTCCCGAGGATCCTCGATTTCCAACAAACCACAAAGTAATAAACTTGCAGTAACCACAGAGGTTAAGTATCTGGGCTCCATACCATGATACCACCTTTATCCAGAAGGAATGACATACACTAAGGGGCGCTACTCCCTAGAACCTTGCTGCATCCTTCCTGTTTTGACCATTTCCGAGGTGTGAGGCTCGACGAAGTCTCGTCCACAAAGCTACGCTTTGTCACAAAGCCATGCTTCGGGTCAAACAAATGATCAACCTATGATCACAAAGATATAAAATCAAATAAATGATCATATCGCAAATGATCAAACACTGATCATCACACAGCAACACTCAGCATGCCACATTACCAAATTGGGATATATCGCTGATAAATTTCAACTACATAACCTCTGAGCTCGTACGTCTCAGAGAAGGGTGTTAAGCTAAGAGAATAAATTCTCCGCCACCAACAGAAATGTATTTGAAAGAAATCAGCTTTATATCTCAAAGTGTAATGTCAGACATGTAACCATACAAGTCTGTTCCGGGATCGAACAGAACCGAAGGCACTTCTTACGAAGCCCTTGCAATTCCGGGTAATTTCCAATCACGTCTGGACTTCCCATCACAAAAGAGTGATATAAATCTCTATACCGGAGCAACTCAGTGCAGAGACATTCGACAGGTTGTCCTTTCATTTTTGAAAAATATCCGGTCTTCACCACCGGTCTTCAAATGCCATCCATATACGACGTATCACTATTCGGAATGGGTTATATGACACAAATGTCTTTTCCCGGCTAACCCGAATAATGAGCGCAATATTCAAAACATATGGATATTGGGATTTCAATTAAGTCACAACTTATTACCCAAAATCTTTCTTCAAATGGTTTAAACAAATTACCATTTTAATCTTTTAAACAAAAAGATTCAATTCACAAAGTTCACTTAATTTCACAAAGATTCATTCATAGATTTTCCAAATCAATTTCCATTTCAGTTTAACTCGTTAAATCTTTGAATCAAAGGTTTAACCGATAGCTTTCAAAACAATTCCATTTCAAATGGTTTAAACAAACATCATTTTAAATCTGTTAAAAATAACAGATTCAATTCATAGTTTTCAAAACAATTCATTCATAACTTGAAAAATCCATTTTTCAATTCATTCTTGAAATTCCCCTAATTAACTGGAATTTCATTTCTTATCTAAAAGTGTTTATCATTTGAAAACAACAGTTTTCATTTTGGAAATCTGATTCATTTATACGAGTTGAAGTCTTTGGGTTAAATCCAAATTCCCCACTTATACTTTTAAAATGGTTTAAATTCATACAAACACATTTATATCATCTTTAGTCCCTAGTTTCCAAACCATAGATTTAATTTCAAACTTGAATTCAAATTTAAATCTTATTATTTAAATTTTCAAAACTCGTTTAAGTTATTCAAAATAACTCTTATCTTTGAAATTCCATTTCAAATGCTTTTCACTTTTAAACCCAAATTCCTAATTTCAAAATTGAAATTGAAATTAAAACTTCAATTTCAAAAACATCAAATTTAAATTATCTGTGACTTAACCGATTTCCACGTGAAATCCATTTGTGTGTGTAACTGTGTAGTCTAGGGGTTTTACACACAATAGTGCAACATCAATCATCACATAACAAAATACAGGATGTAGTTGGTAAGCGATATAAATTATAACGCTTATCTTTTCATTCAGATCACAGATGTATAAATATCACAGATAAAGAAATTACAGATCACAACATAAATCAGGGTATATCACAAAGTATCACAGATCAGGAAATATCAAACAATTCAATCATCCAATCAGATTCAAACATTCATAAGTAAGGTCAATTAATAAATCAATTCAATAATCAATTATAAGCAGGATTAATTAATTGTTTAATCCTAATTAATTCAATTTATTTCAAATTAAATTTATTACTTATGAATTATTTATCTAATCCTGATTAATTAATTAATTACACATCATTTGACATAAATTTATTATCAAACACTTTAAATAAATTAAATTATCCTAATAAATCTTATTAATTTAAATCAACCTTTTAATCCAATTGCATAATTAATTTACCTTAATAAATCAAAATATCCAAATTTAATTACAATAAGTGATTAATTCTAAATTACTCATTTAGTAATTTCATTTAAACAATTTATAATTGATTATCTAAATTAATTAATCCAATTAATTATTAAAATTAATCACCTTAAATCAAATACTTAATAATCCTTAGTTAATTATCTTCATTAACTAATAATATTTCTTTGACTACTTACTTAAGAAATAGTTCATTATTAATCATTCCTAATTAATTAAATTTATTAATTTATAAATAAAGTTAATTTGCATTCCATCTTTTAAATTCTGATTTTAAACTTATACTAAAATACGTTTTAAATTCAAGTTCTGTTTAAAATTAAACAGACAAATTTCAAGTTTTTAAAACCTTAGATTCAAAAGTTCATTTGGAATTATACTTTAAACTTTCAAATTAAAACATAGTTTAAATTTTATTTCAAAAATCTGAAACTATCAGGTTCGAAACCTCATTTTAAATACTTTAACTTTTTATTTCCTTTCAGGTTTGAATTCAAAAATAAATTTGAATTTAAACTCAAATCTGGATTAAAACTCGTTAGATCTAGTTTACAATTAAAAGTTTCATTTGAATTTGTTTAAGAATTCAAATGCTGCCAGTTTTCCAAGCCTGGAACAAACATATGCTCGAGACAAACCATCACCGCTTCGAGTCATCTCCCCTGCTACTTCGAGTCAAAAGCTCGAATGACTCGAACATTTCCCGAGTCCAATTCTTCTACCCCAAAACTGGAATGACCAGTAAACGAAACGTGCACGTGCACGTGTACATCGTCGCTGGCGATCCTCCGGTGTCACCACATTGTCGAACATGTCGACAATCTCCTCCAAACCACGCTCCTACCATACGAATCACATCATCACCTCGAAATCGAGATTCGAGCTCGATCGAACCATAACTGGAAACAAAAGAACAGGTTCCACTCGAAACCTGGAAACGCCACCTCCCTCCAAACTCTGACCATCAGCACGCTTCCGCCTCCGGCTACATCATCGTCTACCCTTCCACCTCCATCTCCCAAAAACTGGTAGCGTCCGATCCCCTTTAGAACCCGTGCGAGATCGAACAACACACCCCCTCAAAACTAGGGTTTAAAATTTCAAACCAAAATCCTAACTGCCTCGATGCTCAGATCCATCTACCATTATTTTTCCCATAGACTACGATCATCACTCCATCAACCAGAGAAACATTTTCCACTCCAACATCCTAGATCAACAGTTCTCACCTAATACGTGATTTCCGGTCAAACCAGTAATGCTCCATCATTTTTAAACTAAAAATTTTAATTTATGTTTTAAAAATCAAGTTTCAGCATAAGTAATCAACTCATACTTCTGGATCAATGAATCTGGATATTTAAATTTTCACTTACAAAATGTTTGCCCTGTTATATTTTGTTTTCCAGAGCCACTACTTCAATTTAGTTTTAATTAAATTTTAACACTTCCTTTTATAATCTACAGTCAGGCCTTATTTTGATCCAAGTCCCAGAATTTAATGTATCAAGAGAAAATGGTTAAGAATTTAAAACTGAGTTTGAAATTTAAAAACAGGTTATCCTCCAGCTAAACCAACATTGATATTCTATATTCTCAGAATTACAAAGGTAAGCATACAGATAAACATACACATTTCAGATATTATTCAAGCAACATATAAAATTATACTAAAGCAAAATTTTTTCAACAAGAAGTTACTCACCTTAAATTTTGGACAGAGAAGCAAAGCCTGGAATGATTTATTTGAATCTGATGTTGCTTTCGTATGCTAATAAAATTACTTGCTTTGCTTAAGATTGAAGTTGAAGCCTTTCTTTTCTTTTCTTTTTTTCCAGTTTTGATAATTTTATCAAATGGACGAACTGATGAGGAAGTTGATACATAGGAGATGTGTTGTAAAGGTGATGTTTGTTTATTAAAATAAGCATGGTTGATATGTATATATGAGTTAACAGGTGAGGTAATGGTTTGTACTAAGGACATGGTTGGGGTTGAAAGCATTAATGAGAAGTTGATATATAAATATATATATGTAGCATACTACTCTTTACCATATTAATTGACTTCGGCTGAGAGATGATATAGGTATGTTGCATTAAATGAAATGGTCCTTTTATCTTTGTTTATGCTTGCTTACATTTTTATTTTACAGGCATTATTCTACTTGCCTTTCATCTCTTTGTCTTGGCTGCAGCTTTGTTTTCTTGCTTGTTTCTTTTCTTTTGTTTACTTACTTGTTTGTTTCTTTTACTTGTTAATGTAAATAAGTTTCTATTTTAAATGTTGTTTTACATATTATATTCGAATGAAAGATGTTTATATTTTTGCTTCGTATTTATATTTACTTGTATTTGTTATTTTATAATTTAAAATGAATTTCATAGTTAATGTGTTTTATTATCTTATTTTTATAACTCAAACCATCTTTAACCATCAATTCAAATATATATATATATATATATATATATATATATATCTATATTTATCATTTATCTCTAAACCATTTATTTAAGTTTTAAATTCAAATAGAAATATATATATCTACATATATATATATTAAATTTACTCGTATATACCTAAATATATATATACATTCAATATACACACATATACTCACATATACACTATTTACAATATTTTAATCTCAAATGATTTATACAGAATATACTTGGATATCGGGGAAACTCGCTCTCAATTTATCAATTAAATTTACAAATTTTTATCAAAAATTTATTTAATCATAAATTTAACTCAAGAATTCATTTAATTATAAATTTAAATAAATTTAAATTTCGGGGTCGTGACAGGTATTGAACAGTTTGACTCTGGACTATTTTCAAAAATAAATTGTTTTAATATAAATCTATTTTTCCAAACTATATACTATACAACCTTTCTTTTTAAACCTAAAACTATCTTAAGATTATTTTATAACTACTTTTGGAACTATTTAACTATTTTACAACTGTTTTATAAACTAATTACTATTTTTCTACTACTTTATAACTAATTACTGTTTACAACTATTTTGCAATTATTTTATGATTACTTAACTGTTTTACAGCTATTTTAAAAACTAATAATTATTTTTCAACTACTTATATATTTTAAAAAAATTTCAAGCTATTTTCTAAATATAAACTAGACGGAGTTCAAACTGTTATTGATTAAATACCCAACTGAGATAAGAAGTGAAGTGATAATCCAAGTGGGGATTAAGGCAAAGGTGAATAAGTGAATAAAGTCCAAGTAATGTGAATAGAAAGGAAATTGATTTAACTGATAATCAATGAAGATAAATACGTAGGATGTACGTATATTATTCTATTCGCATAGTGGTTTGATCCAGATTCGAGCACAGAATTTCGAGATAATATTATCGATCCGAATTGGGATTTTTCGCTCGATTTTCGAAGGCGAACCTGGATATGGATTTTTGATTGGTTCTGGATATTCTCTATCATAGTTGTGACTATGCAAGGAGAATGACGGTTTCTGATCAAGAAACCAGATCTGAGTCCACACTAGGGAGTCGGGTGGATAATACTAGTTCGGAAGTGAAATTGTGTGATCGAGTGAGCGAACAGATTGATATTGCGTACGGATGGTATGGGTACGTCGTACGGGTTTCAATAAAATTGATATTGAAAATTTGTGGATAAGCATTGTAAATGGTTTTGAAATTGAAAGTATATTTTGTGAAATATATGATGAAGTAAAGTGGAAATTGGATATTTCTATGGTAAAAATTTATTTTATGGAAATATAAGTAATGTGGTTAATAACTTTATAAAAGAGTAATCAGATTTGAATAATTAATTTGAAATGAAGTAATTCATATATATGTATTATATGGTAAACTCTCCTTGTTGAATCTATTGCCAGAAGAAAATGATTTTTGAAAGTATTTGAAGTATAAAAGTGAATTTATACAAGTACAAATTGATTCAAAGATTTTTCAAAACTTCTATTGTATATATAAAAAGAATTTTGTGAAAATGATTTTGAGGAAAGGTTTTGAGAACCTATGGCATTTGGAAAGGCTTTTGATTTTTGAGGAAAATCAAATTTGGAATTTGGAAAAGCCTAATTTGAGAATTATCGATTTTGGGAATCGATTTTGTGTAAAGGAGCTTTATATGGAATTCATACTAGGTGTATGATTTGGGAAAATACTATATGTGTATAGTATAAAGTGTTTTGAGATTGGCTCTGGGGAAAAAGGCGCTTCCTTGAATGAACTTCTCAGGAGTGCCACTGAGTGGTACTGCCTTGAGCCTCTAAAGGGGAGGTTCTAAAGTTGATCCTGTGAGGAGTCCGGACAAACTAGTTCCTGAGGATTATTTGGTAGCGAAAGTCAATGGCGCTGATGCCTACAGGGGCATTTGGGTTATGCTGTGACGACAGTGTAATTCGATGTCGCTGCGATCTACTGTGTGGACCATAGCGAAAATCGTGTGGAGGATGAGTGCCAACAGTCTACACTTGATTTTGCCGGGATGGCAGCGCAACATCGGTAGACTGCGGTCTATGGTCAAGTGGAGGAGTTTCATTCTTTGGCAGCGAAATTCGGTGGCGCTGATGCCTACAGTTATATGGGTTTGTGCTGTGGTAGCAACGTAAGGCCCGGGTATAACTGCGATCTGTAGCGGGTTCCATGGCGTAATCAAGGAGCGCGGAGACCTACAGTTATCTGTGGATTTTGCCGGGACGACAACGTAACCATCGGGTTAACTGCGACCTTGGATGGGGGTGATGATTTCCAGAGCATTTTTACCAAAGATATTTCCTCTATTTTCGAAACCGTTTTCTATATTTTCAATAAAATTATTTTCCGAATATTTTCACTGGATGTTGAAATGGGTCTGCTGAGTACTTATAGATTTTCAATCCTACGCCTGATCAACGTATGACCGAATTTCTGTGAGAACAAAGATGGACTTGTCGAAACATCGAGTTATAAAAGTATTTTTATAAAAACTATTTTAGAAATATTATATAGATTTTTAAAGTAGTTTAAAAATGATCAGAGAAAATTTATCTGATTTTAAGCATTTTTAATAAATCTGGCTTCGTTCCTTTTCGGGGACGAAAAGATTCAAAGGGGGGAGGAATGTGATGACCCAGAATTTTTGCAATATTATTTTAATAAGTATTTAATCCATTCAAAATAAAATACAAGCTTTCATCTTATAAATAAATAAGATTTTTCGGCATTTACCGGTTATACGTGTATTGCAAAGGAAATTTTGATTTGAAATTTAAAATAAAATCTTTCAAAATATATTTGAAATGAAATCTATCCTATTTAACTTTATTAATTTGTGATTAAATATATATACATGATATAATCTGGATAATAATGGTTTAAGTAAAATAAATCTTATCAATATTAAATTTAAGTATAAACAAATATATTATTTGGAAATAAAATAAGGGTTGATGTTAAATAAATATCTCAAATAAATTTATTTAAGTGTGTAAAATATGAAATGATCATATAAAATAGTTCTAGTGTTATATGAACTATTGAAATAAATAAAATATAAATATATATGTGGAAATATAAGACAATGGATATTTAAGTTAGAAATTAGTATTAAGTTAGAAATAGAAAATATATATATAGTCATGCCTAAGTAAATGGAATAGGTATGAACACAAATACATGTGCAGAATTATACAAGCAAGAATGAAAAGATAAAATGTGTAACTATGTACTTGCACATATCAATTCATATATGTGTACATAAGAATTTAGATAAGTATGTAAACATTGTGGGGAACATAGAATTAAATGCAAGCATACAACATTTCTATTCAAACGTACTACATATTAAATCAACATGATAAATAAAATGTTAAGATAGAAATCAAATCAGCAAAATAAAAGAAATATCTCAGCCTGTACAAAATGTTTCAACTCAATGGCTTATGCTGCAAGCTTACTTTCCCTTATATATTTATATGTCCTATAACATACTCACGCACAATAGAGAAAAAAAATATAAAAATAAAACCCAACAACTCTTGCATTTCAAAACTGAAGTAAAGATCAAGTTGTAGATTCAAAATTCAGCTAAAATCTAGTTTTATCCAAACTTAACAAAGATCAACCTGAAGTAAGCTAGCAGCTTCTAGTTTTCAAAACTTCAAACCCCTGGTTCTCTGATTTCTCTGTTCAAATTTTGATACCTGAAAGCCTGAAGAAGAGGGAAAAAGGCAAGCAGAGTTCCTTCTTTTTAAAAATGGTGAGTAAACACTTAATTTAAAAACAGTTTTAAATCTATGATACTCAAATGCTTGTGATGGATTCTACGGAAATATAGCTTATATATGTTTATGAATGTGAATGAATGCGTGAATACATGATGTGGATATATTTTGAAAATATGTAAATGTATGGGTGTATGTCTGAAACAGGATATACCCTCTGTTGATTCAACAGGTTCTAAACTTTGCTAAGAAATTTCATATCTCTATAAAAATCAAAAATTTGGACAAGATCATTGAGAACAAATGATCATATGAATGTAATATAAATTTTAAAAAATATACCAAGAATTCGAATGCTGTAATGATTTCAAAAATGGAAAATGACAGTGGAAATCAAAGATGAGTCATAAATCGACCAAGCTAATGTAAATTCTTGATTATGCAACCAGAATCGAGTTGTGAAATGATGAATTTAAGGAAAGGAATCAGGATTTTTAGTGTAGTAATTGTTGAGATATTCTGGGATGATTGATTTTTGCATTTTCGTTGGTCGATGTTGATCGATGGCGAGTTTCTCTGTGGGGTTTGGGCTGGAAGAGGATGTGAAGTGGGGGAATGCAGGAAAATTGTTTAGGATTTTTCCTGATGGCCGAAGTTGATAGTCGGAGTTGAACTAGGATTCAAAGGTCGAATATGTTAACGAGGGAATGGCGACGACTATGGGTGTTCGGAGGTGATCGCGATGGGGGAAAAATGATGCTGAGGTTCGTGACGAAGTTTGGATGGATCGGCGTGGGCTCCGGTGTCGAATTCATCGATGGCGAAGAGGTTGGTGGTCGAGAGTTTGTTCCAGATTTAATCGACTAGTTCGATTTGGATTTGGGAAGGGGTTGTAGGATCTGGGTGGTCTGGTGTGACGGCGAGGTGGTGGTCGACTTGAGGGGGACCCCGATGTTGATCGTTGAAGGCCGGAGGGAACGTTCACATGCACGGTGCACAAGGGTGACTGGTGGGGTTAGAGACTTTGGGGAAGAAGGTCCTGGCTCGAGTAAACTCTCGGAGCATTTGGTAATTTCCTCGAAGAAGGGACGGGATGGAAGTGGGTCATTGTGTTGCTCGGGTTTTTGCTTGATTTACTCGAGTTTGTCTCGAGGTTGTTTTTATAATAACCAAATTTTTAAAATGGTGAAACATGAACAGATCCTATAAAACGAAGTAATCTAGCTTTATTAATAAAGGGATGTTTAACAAAAGTTACAAAGTTAAGGTTAATTAAGTAATTAATGTGATTAATTAATGAATATGATTAATTAATGAAGTGATTACTAAAAGGATAATTACTTAGTTAAAGGTAATTAGTGGATAATCAATGAAAGTAATTTATGAATAATTACTTAGTGGAAGTGACTTGAGGGTAATTAATGGGAGTAATCAAGGAATAATTACTTAGTGGAATTAATTAATTAATTAGAAGTTTAATTAATTAAAGGTAAGTGATTAATAATTGATTAATGAATGTAATTAATTAAGAATAATTAATTAATGTAGTTAATTATTATATAGTTAATTAATGAGATTAATTAAAGATAAATTAATGTGATTAACTAATGAGGATGATTGAGGATAATTAATTTCTGAAATTAATTAAAGGCTAATTGCTTAATGTAATTAAAGAGTAATTAATCAAGGATGATTAATTAAGACGGATAATTAAGGGATGTTCAATTAATTGACTTGTAATTAATTGTATGTAGGATTTAAAGAAATTGAAGTAATTAATTTAATTCATTTGAGGGTAATTAAATTAATTAGAGATAGTATGGTTGATTAATCTTGCTATGAATGATTAAATGATATTTTTCGCCTTAGATTAGTTGATATCTTTGGTATGTGATATGGAATGCTATGTGATATAATATGTTTGGGTTAAAACAGTGACATTCAGTATTTAAAGTTTGAATTGTATATCAATTGAATAACTTAGGTTAAGATGACATTGGATTCGAAGAGACAGGAGTCGGGTATTAGTTAATACCCGAAACCATTTCGATTCTTTATAGATTGATATATGAAATCAATAAACTAGAATGGAATGATTTTAGTGAATTGGGCCATTTAATCTAAGTTTTGGTACTTAGAAATTGATATGTGAAATAAGTGATGTCTATAACAAATTGTGAATTTGTAATCTAAGACGAGTTACCCCGGGTTTTATGTAGTTCTCTACTGTTGTATTCCTTGTTAGATGGGTTTACTCACGCTGGTTTCCAGCCTGACCCGGGTGTTACTTTGATGTAATGCTCGGGTCAGACCGAGTATTACAGATTTTTCAGGTAAGGACGTTCTGGACCTCAGGAGACGAGCTGGATGGCAGGAACGTATGGAGTGTTTCCGCTATGATATATTGTTGTATATTGGGACATGTTGATTATATATGTCCAGTGATTGTGTATATGTTGTAACTCTGATGTATTAAAGTGTAATTTAACTGATACAGTTTCTTTGTATGAATGGTATTATATGATATTATATTTTGATCCGCTGCGAATGTGAGATTCTGTGACTTGTTTCCTGTTCTTCTTCTTCTATCTCTTTCTTCTTTTCCTAACTATCTAGAATTTTCGGGATCGAAAATTTCAGGTCGTTACACTTGAATTTTTTTAAAACATCATGCTCTAAACTTAAACATTTTATAACTCCTTTAAACCTAGTTAAAACTTCTGTTTAAAATCTAAGTTTTGCTTTTAAAACTTGAAAATCATTTTGGTTTAAAATCTGGGCAGATTTAAAAACTGGAAACAAAACGTTTCCAGACAAAACCACAAATCCCCAAGACAAACACATGAAAACTCGAGACAAATCAACAAAACTACCTCGCTTCGACATCTCCGAGTCAAACACGAGAACCCCACGAGAAAACCCCGGCCAAAAGACTTCTTTCCCAAGCCCACTATTTCAGATGGACATGTCGACCACCGTGCACGTGCACGGTCGGAAAACTCGACGCCGACCAACTCTCCAGCTCTCACCAACCCACACTCGATCTCGACAACCACCACGACGATGCAGCACAACGAAAATCGATGGCGAACCCAAAATCAAAATATCGATCAACTGGGAATGAATACGACCGGCAAACTTCCTCTGGCCGTCGACTTGGTCCACGAGCACCTTCGCCATCTCTACCAGAGGATCCCCTCGACCTCCAGCACAAATCCCCTCCATCGTGCACCATCCCGATTCACCACAACTAACGCACAATTCCCATCAATATCGTCAACACATATGAGCACAAAACCCTACTTCTTCCTTCTCCGGTCACCACGACCAACAGAAAAATCAATCACTATTATTCCAGTGACCTCTGACACCCCGGCCACCACCATGCAAAACTACGAGCTCCAGTTCGCTTTCGATCACCGTGGGTAGCCAAAATACCCAAAAACGTTCCACACCGAAAATCTCCTCGAAACCCAAACGGAAAAACTCAATCTTTATACCTAAATTCATGATTTGACTTCACTTTCCAGATTATAAAATCAGAGATTTACATTATCATGTTTGAATTTTTATCCATTTCCTGATTTCTACTTTAATTATAAATTTTATAGAATATTAGCCAAATACAGTCACTTAAAATTATTTTTAAAAACAATAACACATTGTTATTAACCTTTTCTTTTTAGTAATCAAAATCTAATATTGATTATTTAGGAAGATAGGAATTTTTTTGATGAAATTGAGCCTGTTACTAATAATAGGGCACAAATAAGAATATACAGAGTCAATTTACAGACATATTATACTTATATACACACATTTATATTCAAAACTCAAGCAAGCATTATAGACTATATTTCTACACATGCAACAAGGTTCCATCATAGATTGTTCACCTGTTTTTAAATAAAAGATACTCACAAGCATGCGATTTCAAACATGTTTAAACATTAAAGAGTAGCAGTTTACTCACCTTATAAATTGAATAGAGATGGTTTTGGAACAGTTTGGTATTTTTGAAAACTTGAATTGCCTCTTTGATTTTGATAATTGAATGCTATGATCTTTGAAAGCTTGTTGTTAGAACTGGAAATTCTTTGAGACCTTGAAACTTAGTTGTTGAGATGAGCTTGCTTAGATCTGAGATGAGTTTGACTTTAAAACTGAATTGAAGTTGCTTTGATTGCTTGATGATCTTTGAAACTGGAATTCTTTATTGAGTTTAGTTTTCAGGTTTGCTATATTTTTTTTTATTTAAGATACTCAGGTTTTTCATGAACGAATGAATTAAGGATGTATATAAAAAAGAAAATTGTGCACAGGCTTGAGTTGTTTGTACAGGATAGAATTGTACTGGTAGATATTTTCTTTCAACTTGACCAGAGATTTTTCTTTGATAAGGAGGCTGAAATGTTGCTTTGGTGGCTTGCATTAATGGCCTTGTACAATTTATACTTATTCTATTTTGATTTGTATCTTTCTTCTTTGTTCATACTTATCTTTGTACTAGTGTCTTCCTTTACTTATTTGTTTCTTACTTGCTTCATTTCATTGTGCAGATTTGTTTTCAAACAGTGGCTGATACGATATTTGTATGTGCTATCATTAATTAAACTTGTCCTCTTTTATAAGCTTATACTTATTATTTTTCTCATGTACAACCTGATTTTTGTGAGTACAGTCATATATATATCACTTTGTCTTATTCCTTGTTACTTGCCTGGTTTGCTTTCTATTCTATGCTTCTATAAAGTTATTATATTTTAGAATTATCTTAAGTGTTCATTACACATTTTACATAACTAAGATTTTTATTTTATATCTAATGCTTATTTTATTTCTTTGTTAAAGTTAAACTAACAAACATTTAATTTCCTATTTATTATCTATTATTATACTTATGTTAATTTCATAGTTTTCTTGTGTTATATATTTATATTCATTTTTATAATCATATACTCGTTTGGTACTTATGTTTAAATATTGATAAGATTTATTTTATTTTAACTATACAATTCCTTTATACTTATGCTTGTATATAAGATTTACTTCATTATTAACCAGTATCATCATAATTACATCAAATATATATATATATATATATATATATATCAAAAGTTAGATAGTAAAGTTTAATATCAATTTAAGGTGAATAAGCTAAATTTAATTTTGAATATTTTAAAACTCTTTATTTTAAATTTCCAGATCATAGTGTCCCCAAATACATATATATCTGTTTTAGTTTATATTTAATTAACTAGACTAAATTCTTATTAAAATACTATTGCTAAATTTCCGGGTCGTCACACCAATTCCACTTCGAGGTGGAATATCGCGGTATATGGGTTTTAAATATTATCATCCGCTGTTGGGCGAATTCTCACCACCGATCCAAGCCCGCACCGAGCCCACTCATCACCGGACCGAGACCACCGGATCAATCCCAACTCCTCTCATCACCGAACCAGAAGAATGCAACCACCACCGGACCAACTCCACTCACCACCGAACCACTCCACACCCCTCTCATCATCGAACCACAAGAATGCAACCACTACCGGACCAACCACTACCGAACCAATTCGCACTCACCACTCTCCACCGGACCCACCACTGCCGAACCAACAATGCCAGGCCATGTCACATCAGCCCAGGCCCACCAATAGCTATATACATCAAAGGCCCCTACCCCCAGCCTCACTCTATAAATAGAGGGGTAGGGGTACAACAATGGGGGACAAGTTTGAGAGCTCAAGCACGGATAGAACTTTCAAACAACTTTCATATACTTGTATCAAAGCTTTGTACTTGTAATCTGAACAGTAAAGGAGAATAACATATAAAGTGGACGTAGGCACATTCTGGCCGAACCACTATAAATCTGTGTGTCTTTTACAGTTTAGTCCTTGTTTTTTTATATATTTGCATAAATCACCCAGATCACTAAAAACAACATAAAATCAACTAAATCATATGACTTGAAGGTGTTTGCCCATTTTTTGTGCAAACATTTTTGGTGCTTTCACTGAGAAATTGGGAGCTCGAAGCTTCAGCTTCTCCCACTTAACCTTCTTCCTAACAGCGTCGTTCATTGCTTGGAAAACATGCCTCCCAGGCAGAAAAAAGACGTTAACAAAGGAAAGAACATCGCAACTAGCAGTATTCCAGATCCAGTGGTCACAGATCAAGTAAACCATCCCATTCCAATAGCAGTACCAAATGAAGGTCAGGCAAATCCGACAACCCCTGCCACGGGATAGCCGGTAGCAATTACTAGGGCAGATCTAGACAGGGTTGTGGCTGAAGTGACTAACCGCTTCACATCCCAACAGGAAGCCTTGGTGGACCAACTAATGTCACGCTTAAGGGATGCTGAAGAGTCCAACCGCAACACTGAATCATGGGGTGAGTCCCAGTCTGGAGGATCTCGGAGGCAACAAAGATCTTCCTTCTTCGAAGAAGCTAACGACAGAAGCGGCCATGGTAGGAGCCGAGACCGAACTCAGTCCGAACGTCGACCCGAGGAAACGCTTGGAACCGAACCCAACGGGGGAGGTACCAGGCGAAGGTCAACCGTAGCTGAGCCTGTCATGCTGCCTAACCACGGAAACGCCAATGAACGTGGCCGAGCTAGAGTCCAGCCCGAAGTTGGACCCGAGTAAGTGCTTAGATCAGAACCCAGCAGGGGATGATCAAGTCAAGGGCCAGCTGTGGCTGACCCTAGCATGCTCCCAGGAGACCAAATACAGCCACTAGAATGTATTAGGAATGATAAACGTTACCATCCCTACAGGTCATCTGGACGGAATCAATCCCACAGAGAAGAACCGAACTCATTTCTATCCGCTCCAAATGCTGATGAAAGGATGGCACGCTTGTTCAGAGAGTGCATCCAATGGGATCAAAGAGATCGAGGGATAGGCGCAAGGGTAACCAGCCCTTTCACCCGCAATATCGAGATTGCCATCACCCCCCGAGAATGGAAAATGCCAACAATGGAACCTTACAAGGGAACCTCTGACCCCGTTGTACACTTACAAAGATACACACAACATATGCTCATGAGCGGAGCAACAGAGGGAGTACTGTGCAAATGCTTTCCACTATTCTTAGCAGATCTAGCTACCTCCTGGTTCTGCCATCTACCCCAAGGATCCATCAGCTCATGGGAAATTTTGAAAGAAAAGTTCATCAGCCAGTTCCGCATTCATGTGGAGCAACCCAAGGATGCTTATTCCTTATCCAGTATCAAACAAAAACCTGGAGAGAAAGTGCAGCAATATCTAACCCAATTTAATGCCGCAGCGGCCGCAGTCCAAGATGCCGATGAGAAGCTTATCTTAATGGTCCTCTGTAGTGGGGTGCATCCAGATAATAAATTTGCTAGAAGATCGATGTAACGACCCTGAATTTTCAACAATTTAAAACGAAGATATTTAATTAACTTTAAATATTTGGATGATGATTTGAATTTGATTTCAAATTTTCAGAATAATTTGGCGATTAAACTTTAAAATTTAATCTATTGAATGCTGAATAAAATTTAAATCTTCAATTTAAAGTTGAAGAAAATTATTTCGAAAGCTTTTAAAATTCGTATTGATAACACTGAAGATGATAGAAGCTTCAGAATTGAAGTTGAAATTGATTTGTTCGGTTTTGAAATTAAATCGTTCGAATCGATATTTAAAAATAGCCGTCCGAGGCGCAGTCTCGGAATTCGACGAAACCAGTTCCATTGGGTCCGAAATATTGAATTATTACCGGCTTTCAATTTTCGTAGCATTTGGAGTTGTTGTGTGAGCGTACGATATATAAATGCGTAGAAATTTATACCGGGACTGATTGAATTTAAATAAAATTAAATTGCTTTCCCATAATCAACAACTCGTACAGCCCACCCCCTATTGTCTCCTCTCGTACACGCCTTCTTTCTCTTTAGTTAAATCATGAAAAAGGAAGCCGCCTTCTCATTTAACATCACGTACTCTGTCCCCTTCTGTTCCTTTATCACGCGAGCATTTCCTTTTGATTTCAAAAGAAAATTTTTCGTTCGAAATTCAAAATAATGGCCGGCATTTCAAATAAACTCGTTCCTTTAAATCACCCCTATTCCACTTCGAGGTTCACTTTCAAATCCACGAAAAGTTCCCCCTTTCAGTTTCGTTTTCCAGACCATCGAAAATTAGTCTTCCCCTTCCTTAGTGCGAATTCGAAGAACAGGAATCTCGTTCGAACAAGAATCGAGACTACGGCCTTCCAATTTCTAAACCCAGATCGATTTATAGTCAACTGTGGTTTTCTGGTTGCGTGCATTCGAGTAGAGGCCGGCGTCGAAGGGTTCGTGGATTCGAGCAGTGGTGAGCTCGAGCTAAATCACGATGATGGCTCGTGTCGTTCGCGTTGATGGTGGGTGACATTAGGAATTCGCGGTGAAGTTAAAGTGGAGGCAGGCGACAAGATGGGTCGCGACTAGGGTTCTCGAAGTGGAGAAGAGCGCGTGCGTGGTCGACAAGGGGGTAGTAGCGATCTGGAGTTTCTCGAATTCGATCTCGAGCAGGTGAATGCGGTGGCGAGTAGGGCTTGGGTGGAGTTGCGTTCGACTCACGAGTCTGGAAGCAGTAAGGTGACTGTCTTCTTTTATTTAAATTGTTTTTTTTTATGTTTATATATATCTAAAAGAAAAAAAAAACATATGATATAGTTTTCAGTTTATATATATATGAAAAAAAAATAAATAAATATGTATTTGAACAGTGAAGCAGAAAAAAAAAGAGATATATATGTATGTCTGTTTTTAATTTAATGTAGATATTAGATTGGAGTTTTACAATAAAATAAAGATAACTCTGTTTTTAATTTAATAGAAATATATAAATTCACGTACATATTTAAAACAGTATATGTATATATATATGTACAAGATAAGACTTAGAAGAGGAAAAAAGGGGATTCGTTTAAATTTAAAAGTATTAGCTTAAAGTGAAAATTGTTAATTAAATTTATTAAAAGGAAAATAGGTTTAAAAAAAAATTTAATTATTAGTTTAAATTAAATAAATCTATTCAATGGAAATTTATTTTTTGATTTGTTCGAATATTAATGAAATTGTACAATTATTTATACAAGGTTTATAAATCGAGAAAACAGACTGGAATGGGAATGGATGGCAAATTAAAAAGCTAAGGTGAGATTTTTCTCACTCAAATTGAAAGTGGATTTTACAGTTATTGTTTGTTGACTGTTTGGATGTGATATTAGATATTATAGGATATATCTATATATATAGCAATATATACATATTGGCATATGTATATATTGGATTGATTGATTCCCGCCTCGTATAGCGGATGAGACCCTATTGCGCCGTTAGTAAGCGGATTTATAAAAACCTATATACCGCGATAATTCCGTACTGGAGCGGAATTGGTATTGTGCTAACATCTTTGGATGCAGGGAAACAGGTTGGAGGGATCCAACTGGACCCCTCACATTGATTGATTTTATTTATACTGTGGTATGAATCTGTGAATGATTATATTGATGTTATTAATCATATTGATACCTGGAAATTATTTGAATGCTAAAATTTAGCTGAATGGATGTTTGATATCATTGGATTCCAAAAATATATGAAATTGAATTTTTGAAATCAAAATAGAAATTTTTAAGTAAATAAATTTTTAGAAATTGAATAAATCCGAAGAAAGGAATTTTAAAGTATAAAAAGTTAATTTTTATAATCTTATCGAATTTATTTCCAGAATAAAGTGAAAATGTTAAATAAATGAATTTCGTATAATAGTGATTTTAAATTGAGGAAATTAATTTAAAATCTGGATTTCTAAATAGATTGAAAGAAGACAATAGAAATTTATTTTCTTTAAAAAGAATTTATTTAAAAGGAGATAAGTTGGAAATCCAATTAGAAATTTAATTGGTAAATTGAAATGATTTGGGAAATCAATGTAAAATGAGTTCAATTTAAAGAATCCATTTAAAAACAGGATATTGAATAATTTGAAGGAAGATAAGGAATTTATTTTAGTAAGGATGAATATAATTAGAAATCAATCTATAATTGATTTAATATTTGGAAATGAAAATTTGAGAAATCAGTATGGGAAGTTTATTTAAAGTTGAGAATAAATTTAGAAATCAATATCGAAATTGATTTGGGATTGAAGTTTTATAAATAGAATTGGAATTTATAAAAGTTGTTATAAACCCAAAGTCACTTATTTTGATAAGTTAAATATAGAAGTTGATAAAAGAAGGTTTATAAGTCGAAGTTGTTATTAAAAGAGAAATAGAATTTATAAACGTGCTTATAAATTCGAAAATAGATTGAATGTGATAAATTTAATATAGAAGATTATTTAAGAAGATATATTCACGATTTTGAATAGCGAATTTTTATTGAAATAAAAATGTGTAGGAATGATTGAAATGGGGTTAAGTAAATTTTATTCACGATTTTGGACAGTGAATATATTGTTAAGTAAAATGGATTCATTTTTGAAGAAGTAATATTTTAAAAATGAAGTTAAACATTTTAAAGGTGTTTTAAAATGTATTATAGATCGAAAGCATAGATTTCAACAGTTCTTGTTGAAATAGACGTTTTCGAGGAATTTAAGGAAATGGTGGACTATAACACTGTTGTTATAGTAAATGGTTTCCGAAAGGAAATATTTTTGTATAGTATTGGGATTTATATATCTATCTAAATTTCGAATCCCTATACTAGTGATTTTGAGTTGTCGTAACGATGTTTTACGCAACATTCGTTTTGACTCAAATAAAATTTATGAAAGAGAATGATTTCCTTAAAGAATGAATATATACTTAATTTGATTTAAGTATATTGAATATTTTCAAGTGTTGAAAAAAATAGATGTGTGAATTACTTATTATTATATAAGTATGGAATTGCTTTTCCAAAATGAAATGAAACGTTTTGAGATTTTATCTTCTTAAAGATAAATCGAAAATGAATATTTGAAAACGATTGAAAATCGAATATTAGTAGATATTCGAAAATTGTAAATTCACTATGGAATTTATAAAGGAAAGGGAAACTGTTTGGAAAAATAAACTTTGATTTATTTTTGAAGTGTGGAAATTTTATATCTAGTAAAGATATTTTTGAAGATAAAAAATTTGGAAAATTATTTGGAATCTGATGATGTTGCGCATCTTTATTGATAGTTAAATAACCGACTATCAATAATTACCTTTAGATAGGTATTTGTTGTGAATTGGATGAATTTGAATGCCACACTTATTTTTGAAAAAATCGCTCACTATTCGGGTTAGCCGGGAAAGGACCATGGGGTCGTATAACCCATTCCGAATATGTGATACGTCGTTATGAATTGCATTCGAAGACCGGTGTTGAAGACCGGATATTTTTGAAAACGGAAGGATTACCGTCGAGTTACTCTACATCGACTGATCTTCGATTTAGAGGTTTTATCACCCTTAGTGACGGGAAGTCCTGACGTGATTAGAAAATTATCCGGAAATGCAAGGGCTTCGTGAGAAGTGCCTTCGGTTCTGTTCGATCCCGGAACAGACTTGTATGGATTGTGTGTCTGACGTTACAATTTGAGATATAAAGCTGATTTCTTTCAAATACATTTCTGTTGGTGGCGGAGAATTTATTCTCTTAGCTTAACACCCTTCTCTGAGACGTACGAGCTCAGAGGTTATGTAGTTGAAATTTATCAGCGATATATCCCAATTTGGTAACGTGGCATACTGAGTGTTGCTGTGAAATGATCAGTGTTTGATCATTTGCGATATGATCATTTGTTTGATCTTATATCTTTGTGATCATAGGTTGATCATTTTTGTTTACCCGAAGCAGGGCTTTTTGTAGAAAGCGTAGCTTTGTGGACGAGACTTCGTCGAGCCTCACACCCCGGAAATGGTCGAAACAGGACGAATGCAGCAAGGTTCTAGGGAGTAGCGCCCCTTAGTGTATGTCATTCCTTCTGGATAAAGGTGGTATCATGGTATGGAGCCCAGATACTTAACCTCTGTGGTTACTGCATTATTTTTACTATGTGGTTTGTTGCGAATCGGGGATCCTCGGGAAGATCGGTGACGATCGGGGGATGGCATACGCGTGTCAGTAGTTACCTATTTTTGCAGAGGTAACCCGGCCTTGTGTTGGCAGAGATCCGGTTAGGTTCTCGGGTCGTCTATTCCAGGGACGTACCCATCGTGGATAGGAAGTTCCTTAGCCTGACCATTTGTTGGAAATCCAAAGAAACAATACGAGCCTTGTATGGTATTAGTTGTAGAACCTGCCATTCACTTATGGTGGCGCCCCACTGTTTGGATGGTAGCTATAGTAGGCATACGATACTGGTCGTATGTTGGCTAAGATTAATATTATACTTTCGAAATGTTTTCTACACTATGCACTAATAATAATATCAAAAATGATTTGATTTTGCGTAGTAAGCATCTTTGACTATCATAAGAAGAAATCTCCTCCAATTCTGCGTTTGCATTGTGTGTGTGGCGGGAGGTCTTATGGTAGTTTCATTTTCCAAAAGCATTGCGAATTGACTTTAAAATATTTCTGTTGTTTATTTTAAAGAATAACTGTTTTACGATCTCACACCAGTCACCATGACTGACTCGGAGTTTATTGTTTCCCTTCTAAACTCTGGGTGCCCACCAATTTCCACACGGGCAGCCTAGAGTTATATTATCAGGATATTCTGGATATTCTGGAGCTTTGGAGATAAGCTGGAGGACGAGACGTAGTATTTGTATCTGATATATTTATTCCGCTGTGTATTCTGTATGAGGACGAGTTTATATAACTGTCCATTGTTGTATATTGACTCTGATGATTGATGTATGTATAAACTGATATAGTTCTTTGTTTTAAAAGACTAGTGTTTATCTATTATATATTGTTCCGCTGCGATGTGTAAGATTCTGATATTATTTTCTGTTGTTCTGTTGTCCTTCTTCTTTCTTTCTTCTGCTTTCTTTTTCTTCTACTTCTTCTTTCTAAAACCCTCACTATTGGAGTTTCCGGCGTTCGATTTCTCGGCAGTCGATAAAGTGAGTATCGATGTTGAATTTTCGAAAGTCGAAAATTTCGGTATGTGACAAAGTGGTATCAGAGCATATGGTTAAGAGACAACCCTGCTCTGTTGGGTGTTACTCATTAGAGATAGAGTCAGCAGTACTCTAGAATGAGTTGAGTGTAATAATATATACGAGTGCGTATTTGTTAGTTAATATAAAATTGTTTTGTATTGTGATGATTGGTTTATTGAGTGGTATATGAACCTTTGTCGGCTCAGTCTGCGCAACTGGATCGAAGGGGTTTCTAAACACTTGAATAGAACAACTCGGCACAGTATTGTTTTAAATAGGGTAAATGAAATAATTTTGCCCAAAACTATTTTTGTATAGAAAAGAAATCATTTTCTATGAATTATTATAGCATATGGTTGCATGGATGTTAGAAGTGATAATATTAATCTATTATCATTGAAATTGAATAAGAAATGGAAATTGTAACTCCAAAGTTAAGAAATAAATTCATATACGAATGAATTTAAAGAATGTGAATTGTAATTTAAAAAGGAATTCCAGAGAAGTTTTTGGAAATGTTTTGAAAAGGATTTGAAAATTTTGGAAATTTGGAAGTTTAAATCATTTTTGATTTGAAAATGGATTTCGAAGGTTTTGGAAAGTATTTTAGAGAGATGAAAGCTCTAAACTCTTTTCGGTCGCTGGAAAATAACTTCGGTAATGACTGCAGCATTACTGATGTTCATTTTCGGGTTTCCAGAAGAGAAATTGCTGCCAAATTGTTTTAAATGGAAGTTGTTTTGAAAATTTGGATTTTGTTTTAGAAAATTCAAAGGATAATTTGAATTGTTTTCAAAAATGGTTTTGAAAAGGTTGAAAAGACTCTGGAATTGAGTACTGAATTATGAAAATAAATGAAAATTGTGAATGAACGAATAAATTTGCAAGTGAATCAATTAAATAAAATGAGATTGAAAATTGAAATTCGTTTCAAATTTGTAAGAAATGAATTGAATTGAATAATTATAAATGAAAGATGAATAAAAGATAAAATTCATAATGGAATGTAAATAAGTTAATAACTTATAGAATATTTGGTAATTTGATAGAAATGAGATTCAAATTGAAAATGAATGAATTAGTGGATGAATGAATAATTTGCAATTGTAAATGAAATTGAAGACAAATTTGAAATTGTAAGTGAATTGGAATTTGTAATGAGTTAGTAATTGAAATTAAGCTAAAAGAGCAATTATGAATGAAGGTTGTTTGGTTTATAGAATAAACCGCATGAAAATATGAAATGCAAATTAAATTGAATGGAATCAATTGCCAATGAAGTAGAATTAAAATAAATTGAATTTGTATCAATTTGAATTAGTTATAAACTAGAATGGATATGAATTCATTTTGTTTAAAAACGAATGTAACTTCAACCGTAAATATATAAGCATATATTGAAAATTTTGTAATAGAATTTGCAAATTGGATTGAATGCTGTAACTAGATATAATGGCTAGTAGATATACAGGTGTTATAAATTGGATTTGATCTTCAAAGATGAATTTGAATTTGCTCGGAAAAGGTAAGTATTTAAATTTGAATATGAGTTTTTGATGATTTCTCTCTAGCCGCTTGGCTTTTTCTTTTTCTTTTTGAAATCTGAGAGTCCGTAGGGACGTTTTGTAGTTGTGCCGTATTAGCCACGCAAAGGAGACGCTGGCGAAATTTTTCGGAAATTTAGGGCGTTAGAAAATTTTTGAGAAATTTTGAATGTTTAAATTTGAATTTAAACTCAAATTTGAATTTTGAAGTAAACAATGATGTTTGAAAGCTATAGAAGGCTTAGAAAGTTAGTTGAATTAATAACGAATCTTTAGTAGAAAGATTTGTTTTGATAATTTGATAAAACTATTTAGATTGTGAAAGATAGTAGACGAGTTAAGGACCTTTTTCCCTAACCTGTAATTTCGAGGACGAAATTCTTTTAAGGGGGGAAGTCTGTAACGACCCTGAATTTTCAACAATTTAAAACGAAGATATTTAATTAACTTTAAATATTTGGATGATGATTTGAATTTGATTTCAAATTTTCAGAATAATTTGGCGATTAAACTTTAAAATTTAATCTATTGAATGCTGAATAAAATTTAAATCTTCAATTTAAAGTTGAAGAAAATTATTTCGAAAGCTTTTAAAATTCGTATTGATAACACTGAAGATGATAGAAGCTTCAGAATTGAAGTTGAAATTGATTTGTTCGGTTTTGAAATTAAATCGTTCGAATCGATATTTAAAAATAGCCGTCCGAGGCGCAGTCTCGGAATTCGACGAAACCAGTTCCATTGGGTCCGAAATATTGAATTATTACCGGCTTTCAATTTTCGTAGCATTTGGAGTTGTTGTGTGAGCGTACGATATATAAATGCGTAGAAATTTATACCGGGACTGATTGAATTTAAATAAAATTAAATTGCTTTCCCATAATCAACAACTCGTACAGCCCACCCCCTATTGTCTCCTCTCGTACACGCCTTCTTTCTCTTTAGTTAAATCATGAAAAAGGAAGCCGCCTTCTCATTTAACATCACGTACTCTGTCCCCTTCTGTTCCTTTATCACGCGAGCATTTCCTTTTGATTTCAAAAGAAAATTTTTCGTTCGAAATTCAAAATAATGGCCGGCATTTCAAATAAACTCGTTCCTTTAAATCACCCCTATTCCACTTCGAGGTTCACTTTCAAATCCACGAAAAGTTCCCCCTTTCAGTTTCGTTTTCCAGACCATCGAAAATTAGTCTTCCCCTTCCTTAGTGCGAATTCGAAGAACAGGAATCTCGTTCGAACAAGAATCGAGACTACGGCCTTCCAATTTCTAAACCCAGATCGATTTATAGTCAACTGTGGTTTTCTGGTTGCGTGCATTCGAGTAGAGGCCGGCGTCGAAGGGTTCGTGGATTCGAGCAGTGGTGAGCTCGAGCTAAATCACGATGATGGCTCGTGTCGTTCGCGTTGATGGTGGGTGACATTAGGAATTCGCGGTGAAGTTAAAGTGGAGGCAGGCGACAAGATGGGTCGCGACTAGGGTTCTCGAAGTGGAGAAGAGCGCGTGCGTGGTCGACAAGGGGGTAGTAGCGATCTGGAGTTTCTCGAATTCGATCTCGAGCAGGTGAATGCGGTGGCGAGTAGGGCTTGGGTGGAGTTGCGTTCGACTCACGAGTCTGGAAGCAGTAAGGTGACTGTCTTCTTTTATTTAAATTGTTTTTTTTTATGTTTATATATATCTAAAAGAAAAAAAAAACATATGATATAGTTTTCAGTTTATATATATATGAAAAAAAAATAAATAAATATGTATTTGAACAGTGAAGCAGAAAAAAAAAGAGATATATATGTATGTCTGTTTTTAATTTAATGTAGATATTAGATTGGAGTTTTACAATAAAATAAAGATAACTCTGTTTTTAATTTAATAGAAATATATAAATTCACGTACATATTTAAAACAGTATATGTATATATATATATGTACAAGATAAGACTTAGAAGAGGAAAAAAGGGGATTCGTTTAAATTTAAAAGTATTAGCTTAAAGTGAAAATTGTTAATTAAATTTATTAAAAGGAAAATAGGTTTAAAAAAAAATTTAATTATTAGTTTAAATTAAATAAATCTATTCAATGGAAATTTATTTTTTGATTTGTTCGAATATTAATGAAATTGTACAATTATTTATACAAGGTTTATAAATCGAGAAAACAGACTGGAATGGGAATGGATGGCAAATTAAAAAGCTAAGGTGAGATTTTTCTCACTCAAATTGAAAGTGGATTTTACAGTTATTGTTTGTTGACTGTTTGGATGTGATATTAGATATTATAGGATATATCTATATATATAGCAATATATACATATTGGCATATGTATATATTGGATTGATTGATTCCCGCCTCGTATAGCGGATGAGACCCTATTGCGCCGTTAGTAAGCGGATTTATAAAAACCTATATACCGCGATAATTCCGTACTGGAGCGGAATTGGTATTGTGCTAACATCTTTGGATGCAGGGAAACAGGTTGGAGGGATCCAACTGGACCCCTCACATTGATTGATTTTATTTATACTGTGGTATGAATCTGTGAATGATTATATTGATGTTATTAATCATATTGATACCTGGAAATTATTTGAATGCTAAAATTTAGCTGAATGGATGTTTGATATCATTGGATTCCAAAAATATATGAAATTGAATTTTTGAAATCAAAATAGAAATTTTTAAGTAAATAAATTTTTAGAAATTGAATAAATCCGAAGAAAGGAATTTTAAAGTATAAAAAGTTAATTTTTATAATCTTATCGAATTTATTTCCAGAATAAAGTGAAAATGTTAAATAAATGAATTTCGTATAATAGTGATTTTAAATTGAGGAAATTAATTTAAAATCTGGATTTCTAAATAGATTGAAAGAAGACAATAGAAATTTATTTTCTTTAAAAAGAATTTATTTAAAAGGAGATAAGTTGGAAATCCAATTAGAAATTTAATTGGTAAATTGAAATGATTTGGGAAATCAATGTAAAATGAGTTCAATTTAAAGAATCCATTTAAAAACAGGATATTGAATAATTTGAAGGAAGATAAGGAATTTATTTTAGTAAGGATGAATATAATTAGAAATCAATCTATAATTGATTTAATATTTGGAAATGAAAATTTGAGAAATCAGTATGGGAAGTTTATTTAAAGTTGAGAATAAATTTAGAAATCAATATCGAAATTGATTTGGGATTGAAGTTTTATAAATAGAATTGGAATTTATAAAAGTTGTTATAAACCCAAAGTCACTTATTTTGATAAGTTAAATATAGAAGTTGATAAAAGAAGGTTTATAAGTCGAAGTTGTTATTAAAAGAGAAATAGAATTTATAAACGTGCTTATAAATTCGAAAATAGATTGAATGTGATAAATTTAATATAGAAGATTATTTAAGAAGATATATTCACGATTTTGAATAGCGAATTTTTATTGAAATAAAAATGTGTAGGAATGATTGAAATGGGGTTAAGTAAATTTTATTCACGATTTTGGACAGTGAATATATTGTTAAGTAAAATGGATTCATTTTTGAAGAAGTAATATTTTAAAAATGAAGTTAAACATTTTAAAGGTGTTTTAAAATGTATTATAGATCGAAAGCATAGATTTCAACAGTTCTTGTTGAAATAGACGTTTTCGAGGAATTTAAGGAAATGGTGGACTATAACACTGTTGTTATAGTAAATGGTTTCCGAAAGGAAATATTTTTGTATAGTATTGGGATTTATATATCTATCTAAATTTCGAATCCCTATACTAGTGATTTTGAGTTGTCGTAACGATGTTTTACGCAACATTCGTTTTGACTCAAATAAAATTTATGAAAGAGAATGATTTCCTTAAAGAATGAATATATACTTAATTTGATTTAAGTATATTGAATATTTTCAAGTGTTGAAAAAAATAGATGTGTGAATTACTTATTATTATATAAGTATGGAATTGCTTTTCCAAAATGAAATGAAACGTTTTGAGATTTTATCTTCTTAAAGATAAATCGAAAATGAATATTTGAAAACGATTGAAAATCGAATATTAGTAGATATTCGAAAATTGTAAATTCACTATGGAATTTATAAAGGAAAGGGAAACTGTTTGGAAAAATAAACTTTGATTTATTTTTGAAGTGTGGAAATTTTATATCTAGTAAAGATATTTTTGAAGATAAAAAATTTGGAAAATTATTTGGAATCTGATGATGTTGCGCATCTTTATTGATAGTTAAATAACCGACTATCAATAATTACCTTTAGATAGGTATTTGTTGTGAATTGGATGAATTTGAATGCCACACTTATTTTTGAAAAAATCGCTCACTATTCGGGTTAGCCGGGAAAGGACCATGGGGTCGTATAACCCATTCCGAATATGTGATACGTCGTTATGAATTGCATTCGAAGACCGGTGTTGAAGACCGGATATTTTTGAAAACGGAAGGATTACCGTCGAGTTACTCTACATCGACTGATCTTCGATTTAGAGGTTTTATCACCCTTAGTGACGGGAAGTCCTGACGTGATTAGAAAATTATCCGGAAATGCAAGGGCTTCGTGAGAAGTGCCTTCGGTTCTGTTCGATCCCGGAACAGACTTGTATGGATTGTGTGTCTGACGTTACAATTTGAGATATAAAGCTGATTTCTTTCAAATACATTTCTGTTGGTGGCGGAGAATTTATTCTCTTAGCTTAACACCCTTCTCTGAGACGTACGAGCTCAGAGGTTATGTAGTTGAAATTTATCAGCGATATATCCCAATTTGGTAACGTGGCATACTGAGTGTTGCTGTGAAATGATCAGTGTTTGATCATTTGCGATATGATCATTTGTTTGATCTTATATCTTTGTGATCATAGGTTGATCATTTTTGTTTACCCGAAGCAGGGCTTTTTGTAGAAAGCGTAGCTTTGTGGACGAGACTTCGTCGAGCCTCACACCCCGGAAATGGTCGAAACAGGACGAATGCAGCAAGGTTCTAGGGAGTAGCGCCCCTTAGTGTATGTCATTCCTTCTGGATAAAGGTGGTATCATGGTATGGAGCCCAGATACTTAACCTCTGTGGTTACTGCATTATTTTTACTATGTGGTTTGTTGCGAATCGGGGATCCTCGGGAAGATCGGTGACGATCGGGGGATGGCATACGCGTGTCAGTAGTTACCTATTTTTGCAGAGGTAACCCGGCCTTGTGTTGGCAGAGATCCGGTTAGGTTCTCGGGTCGTCTATTCCAGGGACGTACCCATCGTGGATAGGAAGTTCCTTAGCCTGACCATTTGTTGGAAATCCAAAGAAACAATACAAGCCTTGTACGGTATTAGTTGTAGAACCTGCCATTCACTTATGGTGGCGCCCCACTGTTTGGATGGTAGCTATAGTAGGCATACGATACTGGTCGTATGTTGGCTAAGATTAATATTATACTTTCGAAATGTTTTCTACACTATGCACTAATAATAATATCAAAAATGATTTGATTTTGCGTAGTAAGCATCTTTGACTATCATAAGAAGAAATCTCCTCCAATTCTGCGTTTGCATTGTGTGTGTGGCGGGAGGTCTTATGGTAGTTTCATTTTCCAAAAGCATTGCGAATTGACTTTAAAATATTTCTGTTGTTTATTTTAAAGAATAACTGTTTTACGATCTCACACCAGTCACCATGACTGACTCGGAGTTTATTGTTTCCCTTCTAAACTCTGGGTGCCCACCAATTTCCACACGGGCAGCCTAGAGTTATATTATCAGGATATTCTGGATATTCTGGAGCTTTGGAGATAAGCTGGAGGACGAGACGTAGTATTTGTATCTGATATATTTATTCCGCTGTGTATTCTGTATGAGGACGAGTTTATATAACTGTCCATTGTTGTATATTGACTCTGATGATTGATGTATGTATAAACTGATATAGTTCTTTGTTTTAAAAGACTAGTGTTTATCTATTATATATTGTTCCGCTGCGATGTGTAAGATTCTGATATTATTTTCTGTTGTTCTGTTGTCCTTCTTCTTTCTTTCTTCTGCTTTCTTTTTCTTCTACTTCTTCTTTCTAAAACCCTCACTATTGGAGTTTCCGGCGTTCGATTTCTCGGCAGTCGATAAAGTGAGTATCGATGTTGAATTTTCGAAAGTCGAAAATTTCGGTATGTGACAATCGACAAAAGAAAAACCAGCTACTTTACCCGATTTCTTCCATGAAGCTGGGAAATATATGAGACTTGAAGATGCTGCCACTGAGAGGCAGATAGGGCAACAAAATAAGGCAGCTCACGGCAACACGCCCGCTGTAGCAAAGGACGTTCGAAGAAATGATTCTAGAGACAATGCTGGGGGCAAGAAGGGAGAAAAGCGTCTATATCGGCCAGGACCGAGATTTGACGCTTATACCCCTTTGAATGAAACGATCGAAAACATCTTCCTGGCCACTCAAGACGAAGTTAAATACAAACGCCCCCCGCACAAGAAGGAATCAGATAATGCAATTAAGTCTGGAAAATTCTGCCGCTTCCACGAATCCCATGGGTATGATACCAACGAATGCCATCATCTCCGGGACTTGATTGAAGAACACATCAGAAGAGGGAGACTAGAATGCTATGTAAAAGGTCAGAACAAGACTCAAGTTCCTGCTAATGAGAACCCAAGGCTACCCTCCCCAGAAATTGGCAGAGGAAATCGCAACACCAACGGCTCCAGTCAAGAGAAGATAGTGGTCCATACCATCTCGGGAGGGCCACACATCGCCGACGGAAGCTGGGCAGAGATGGAAAGGTACGGAAAGTCACTTAGAAACAATGAAGAATGCGTCAATTCTATTATAGAAGAATGCCACCTGAAGCGGATAGAGAATTGTGACATCACATTCAGTAGGCATGACCTGGAGGGAAGGCAGTACCCTCACACGGATCCCATGGTTATCTCTGCCCGGCTCGGTCCAGACGAGGTTTTCCGAATTCTAGTAGACATTGGAAGCTCATTAAATATCCTATTCAAGCATGCCTTTGACAAAATGAAGCTGTCATTAAAGGATGTTCTTCCCTGCAATAAACCACTACACGGTTTCACAGGAAATGCAAAGATGCCCCTCGAGTGACTGGACCTCTTTGTTGAAATTGGAAGTCATCCCCGCTCCGTTGTGCAGAAACAAACATTTGTGCTGATATAAAACCACTCGGCCTACAACGCCTTCTTAGGAAGGCCAGCCTTGTCTGATTTCCAAATTGTCCTGGCCCCATGGTGCCTGAAGATGAAATTTCCAACGGACAATGGAATAGGGGAAGTAGAGGGAGACCAGGACATTGCTCGAGATTGCTATGTAACTGAACTTCGCAATAACCACATGAAGGATAAAGGGAAGAGTGCAGAGATTGTCCTCTGCACAAAAAGTTTGGAAGCATAGCAACTAAAGAAAGCCCCTCCTCTTCGATATACCAGTGACCCTTTAAATGAATTAGACCCCAGGGACAAAGAGGAGGAGGCCACTGCCGAGCCTGCAGAGGCTATGGAATTTGTATCTGTGGACAAACATGACTCGAGTAGACTATTGAAAGTTGGGTCCCAACTAAAAGTAGAGTTGAAGGAACAACTCATCGATTTTCTCCACCACAACTTGGATGTATTTGCATGGATGCACGCTGACATGACTGGAATCTCCCCAGACGTAGCATGCCACGTACTAAACATCGATCCTACCAAGGCGCCAGTAAAACAGAAAAAGAGAAGTATGGGGGCAGAACGATCAACAACCCTCGATGAAGAAGTAAAAAACCTACTTGCCAATGACTTCATACGAGAAGCCATCTACCCGGAGTGGATCGCCAATCCGGTACTAGTAAAGAAGGCTAATTGGAAGTGGCGAACATGCATTGACTTCTCCAACTTAAATGACGCTTGCCCGAAGGATTGCTTCCCACTTCCCCGAATCGACCAGCTCGTGGACAGCACGACCGGGCACGAACACTTATCTCTTATGGACGCATACTCAGGATATAACCAAATTCCTATGCATGCTCCCGATCAAGACCACACTAGTTTCATCACTGACCGGGGATTGTACTGCTACAAAGTAATGCCTTTTGGACTTAAAAACGCAGGAGCCACCTATCAGCGCCTCGTCAAAAAGATGTTTGCAGGGCTAATAGGACAAACTATGGAAGTTTATGTGAATGACATGTTGGTAAAGTCAGAGAAAGCCGACGATCACGTAAGCCACCTGGGCGAGATGTTTCAAGTACTTCGCCAATATGGAATGATGCTGAATCCTCTAAAGTGCTCCTTCGGAGTATCATCAGGAAAGTTCCTGGGATTCATCGTCCATGCCAGAGGAATTGAAGCAAACCCTGAACAAGTCTGAGCTCTGAAAGATATCAGGATACCTTCTACCCGAAAAGAAATGCAAAGCCTAAATGGGAAGGTGGCCGCCCTACGCAGATTCATCTCTAAAGCAACTGACAAATGCATCCCCTTCTTCGAAGCTCTAAAGAAAGACAAAGGAAAGTTCGAATGGACTGACGAATGCTTGACAACTTTCCTTAACTTAATCGAACACCTCCAGAGACCACCAGTACTCTCAACTCTGAACAAAGGCGAAGAGCTATACATATACCTTGCTGTGTCATCTCATGCTCTAAGCACCGCCTTGGTGAGAGAAGACAAACGCACGCAGCGGCCAGTATACTTTGTAAGCAAGAGGTTTACAGGGGCGGAAGCCAGATATCCTAAACTTGAGAAACTAGCATACTGTTTACTAATCACGTCATGGAAACTGCGTCACTATTTCCAATCTCATTCCATCAGAGTTCTGACCAATCAACCACTAAGGCAGGTACTCCATCGTCCCGACACTTCTGGGTGACTACTTAAATGGTGCATTGAGCTAAGTCAATATGATATCACCTACCATCCTCCGACCGCCATAAAGGGACAAGCCACGGCCAATTTCATTGCCGAATTCACTACCAACGAAGGTAAGGAGCAATCGAAAATAGCAGAAGACATCAAGTGGAATCTCTTTGTGGATGGTGCGTCAAACGAACAAGGCTCGGGGGCAGGTGTGGTAATAATCACTCCCAAGGGAAATAAGCTACACTATGCTCTAAGGTTGGAATTCGCTGCCACCAACAACGATGCAGAGTATGAAGCAGTGATAGCTGGATTAGAACTTGCCTTAGAAATCAGAGCCAATTCTTTGTGTCTTCATAGCGATTCTCAACTTATTGTAAATCAAATACTAGGAGAATTTCAGGCTCGAGAAGAACGACTCATAGCATATCTAAAGAAGACCAAGTTGCTTCTCGATCGATTGGATCACTATTTAATCAAACACATCCCTCGGGAAGAGAACCAAGAGGCTGACGAATTGGCAAAGCAAGCTAGCATGAGAGATGGCACTATTTCCGGAGCAGTGGCCATCTCAAAGCAACTGACCCCAAGTTTCGAGCAGGTGAATCTGATAGCTACAATTAAAGAGGAAACTTGGATGACTCCCATACAAAAATACTTACAAGACGGCACATTGCCCGACAAGCGTAACGAAGTCAAGAAAATCTTGAGGAGAGCTTCCCACTACACAATACAAGAAGACACCCTTTATCGGCGCGGCTTCTCTAACCCCTTATTAAGGTGTGTCGCCGGAAGGGAAGCAAAGGAAATCTTATCCAACATCCATCAAGGAAGCTGCGGAGATCACACTGGAGGGCAAACTCTGGAAAAGAAGATACTCCGATATGGATATTTCTGGCCCACCTTAAACAAAGACGCCTTAGACTTCATCAAAAAATGTGACAGATGTCAGAAATTTGCTAAGATTCCGCGGCTACCAACAACTGAGATTACTCAAATGACCAGCCCTTGGCCCTTTGCAGTATGGGGAATTGACTTGATTGGTGAACTGCCAATGGGCCGAGGCGGAGCCAAATATGCTATAGTGGTAGTCGACTATTTCACCAAATGGGTGGAAGCAGAACCCCTAAATAAAGTATCTTCAGCAAAAGTTATTAACTTCTTGATAAAAAATGTTCTATGCAGGTACGGAGTCCCATTTAAAATCATATCGGATAATGGACTTCAGTTTGACAGCGAGGAGTTCGCCAATTGGTGCCAAGAGCACGGAATTCACAAAAGCTTCTCATCCGTAGCTTATCCTCAGGAAAACGGACAATTCGAAGCCGTCAACAAAATTCTCAAAACTCTAATAAAAAAGAAACTCGAAAAGTCAAAAGGCGATTGGGTGGATGAACTTCCTACGGCACTTTGGGCCTATCGCACATCTTTCAGAACATCAACGGGGCATACTCCTTTCTCTTTGGCATACGGATCAGAGGCTATGCTCCCAGTTGAAACTATAGTGCCTTCCCACCGTAGGATCCACTATAACCCAGAAGAGAACGAAGAGCTCCTCCACATGTCTTTGGATCTAATTGAGGAAAGAAGAAATGATGTAGCCCTCAAAGCAGCAGCTCACAAGCAGAAAGTGGCAACGCAATACAACTCCAAAGTCAAGCATCGTAGCTTACAAAAAGGAGATCTTGTCCTCAAGCGAATCTTCCCACGCCCCGGAGCACTAGATCCAATCTGGGACGGATCATATGTAATTCATAAAGATCTCCACAATGGAGCTTATATTTTGTCAACAGTGGACGGGGAGGTGTTCCAGAGGGCATAGAACATCCAACACCTACGTCGATACTTTTCTTAACTTGTACTGCCAATATGAAGTGAATTAACAAAGAGAATCAGTGGACGTAGGCATTTTCATGCCGAACCACTTTAAAAAACTTGTCTCTTTTTAACTTGTTCCTTTATATCTTGGCTGCTTGTTAACTTTATCCTTTTCTGTTGAACAAAATCCTGTGTAATGACATTTCCATTCAAGACACATCATGGCGCAACCTCACCTGGACAAGACCTAACGGGTACTATGTGAATCTATGCCCTCGCCAATGAGACACTTTTGCGCCAGCATCCCTCTGCTGCGAGTTAACTCATTGCTCGCGATCGACCCTTAAAGCCAACTGTAATGAGCCGATTATAAGCCACCGAGAAGGCCGACTATAGCCGAGGTAGCTCATTACGGCGTTAGGCTCGCCGGCAAACGTGAACCTACTTTAAGCCCCAACATAAGGTTTGGCCAGCCAGGGGTAGTTCACGGTTGACGATCGGCACCCACACTAGCCGGCCACGGTAAATCGAATAATACCCGCGACTACGGGCCATAATGGCCTGGGTAGTTACTGTGCGCGATCTCGGCTCCGATGTGTCTTAAGTACGGCTGTGGTAAAAAAGATAAACTCACCGCAGAGGCGTAAGATGGGTGACAAATGTCTCCAAGACCCACAGCTAGGGAAAGTGACTACAAAGCCCGTTTGCCACGAACTTAAGCACATCGCAGGCCTTCCGTGATTGGAAGTTTTACTATTTCTCATATTTCAATTTTATTTAAAAAAACTTCCCTCATATCCTCTATAACAATCCTTAAAGTACAGGACACGAAACAAGAGACGCTCACTAAGAACTCACAATCGGGTGACGAGTCAATCAACTGCATTCCATACTCAGTCGTATGAGACATTCAAAGCAACTGTCTATGACCGAAACATGAAAGGCGGTACTTTCTTCCCTTACAAGTAAATACATAGCTATAATTTATTCGCACATCACACTAACATTGCAGAATACGAAATTATATTTTTAGCAAGAACAAAGCATTCAAATACGACAGAATCAGCTTAAGTTAAAAATTACATACCAAGAATAAAGTCGTTTATTACAAGTAACATAATTACAGCCTAAAAGTTATGTTACTTCTCTGAGACTAACGTAGACAGCAATGTCAAGAAAACAAAAAGATATCCAGGTCAAGTTAAGGAGTCGGCTGCATCGGAGCTTCACCCTTGTCCTGCCGGCCCTCCGAAATCTCCTTAACCGCGGAGTGGGAACTTTTAGCATGTTGGCCAGAGATATTTGGTACTCCAGAGGTCCCGCCTGTCCGATCAAGGAAATAATTCATTAATAATAAGCAACCAAGTTATGAATATCTAAAAGGGGAGACTTACCAGCATCTGCTCCTTGATCATCATCCTCCAACTGCACACCAACCTCCTCAGCAGCAAGCAGCCGCATACCCTCTTTCACCGCCACCTTCTCCTCCTTGGTGAATTGAGCCGTAACCACATCCATTCTAAAGGCCGTGCCACCCTCCTTATCTGCATCGGACCTAGCCTCCTCCAGGGCCCTGAGATAAATCCTGGCCATGACTCGGGGATAATCATCCATCCAAGATAAGTTGCCCTGTTTCCAAGTGCGAAAGTATATATCCTGAAGCATCTCATCCATTATCCCCTCGTTCTCCTCAAACTCCCTTACTCGATCCTCAGAAGCCAACAACTTTTCAATGGCGGCATCCCTCTCCGATCGATATCGCGAGCAGTCAGCCTGGAAGGATTTCCTCAAAGCATCCATCTCCTCCTTCAGCTGGTTTGAGCAAGCTCCGCAGCCTCAAGTTTCCTGGACAACTCCTGTACCCACTTGAGATTCGCTTTCCGAACCTCATCCACCGTCCCAATAGCCATATCAATCCGTTCCTTACAAACGGCCTCCATTTTCTACATCTCTGCCCTGCTGACCTTTTCCATGGTCTTCTTTAATTGCCTAGATGCAAACTCATGTTGAGAGATCTGGATGGCTTGATCAGCGAGTTGTTTGGCCTGGTCGGAAACCATTAAACGCAGTCGAATGTTAGCACTGCCGATTTCTTCTCCAGCCTTAACCAGTCGAGCATGATGCCCCATCAGCTTCTTGGTTTCCTCAGCGACCCGGTCAATGTTTGCCTTAGCTTCGTCCCTCAAGGTTACAACCCGAGTGGTAAGAAAATCAAGGTCCAGGTACTTGTCCTCGTCAAGCACCCTTACCATGGGATTACGAGGGAGAAGGTGCTCACCAGTAGCCTCATCAAAAGAAATATCGTGAGAATCCGGATCCGGATGACCCGCAAACGAATTATGAGCCAAGCCAGGATGGTCTATCGGGATAACGGTAGGATTTTCAAACGGGAGCGGGGAAGGAATAAACTCAGTGTTCTCCTCCGTGGTATCCTGAAGAGGCTGAGTCGGGGGCTGAGGACCAGGTGAAGATTCAAACAAGGAGCGACTCCTCTTTTTCCTTTGAATCTCCTCTTCGATAACTCCAAGAAGGGGACGGTAGCCGACTACATCACCAGGACGGTTAGTCGGAGGCTTTGGTTTAATAGAAGCCTTGAGGAGTTTGTATTGTTCAAGACGGTGCCGAACATCTGACACCTTGGCCACTTTACCCGCTCCTGTAATAAAAGATAAGTGTTACGAGCATACATTGAGCTATAATTCAAGAAATACATCAAGTTAAGAAGAGTAAAAAAGACGCATTTGTTATACAAACCCCAAGGAGGAGTGGGATACTGCAAAAAGTCCTGGATCTTGTTCCAGGATGGGAGTTGACCATGAAATATTTCTAAGTCCTTATCATAAATGGAGTCGGCAGAAGTCAAAAATTCACCTTGAGTCGCAGGGGCTGCCTCAGCTAGAACACTTTTGGAAGATGAGTCAGTGCCGGATCCGGCCTTGTCAGCTTCCTTAGGCTCCTCTACCAGAGCCGTTTCTTCCTCCAGCCCTTCAAAAGCTAGGCGGAAAGCATCATCCGTCCACTCCTGAATCACACCCGCCTACTTAGAAGACAAAGCCCCTGCACCATCGCCACCACCATCACCTTCTCCATCACTTCTGCTCTCCCCATCACCTCCTTCATCCTTACCTTTTTTCTCCTCCACATCTCCCTCCTCCGGGATGTCTGGACATGTGCTAGGGGAGGGACCGCCGGACTTCTTAATTTTCTTCCCCCCGGCAATTGGATGTTTCGAGAAAGGTGTCCTTTTACTACTCTTCACTATAGCCCCTCCTTTAGCCTTGGCGGCCCTCTCCTCAGCCGTGTCTCTCTGCTTGACCACAGACTGACGTGGCAGAATCAGGTTGTGCCCCAGAAGAGTAGCGTTCCTGATCAAATAAGAAGCCGACCTCTCCCTTCGTGGAATGGCTTCTATTTCCTCAGCCATCCGAACCAAACGATCGTTCTCTACAACCGCAAAGCCACCTGTCGCTAGCAAGAAATAAAGCACGTAAGAAGGAGTATTGCAGCCAGAACAAAGAAATTATAAATGAGATTCAACTTACAGCCAGAGGTGAAGCGGCGGAAAGAAATGGAGTCATCTTTGACAAAAAACCATTCCTTCTTGAACATGCTGAACTTCGAGTATAAATCCAGGACTGGCTTGAAGGACACGGCCGACTCCAAGCTAATATACGGAGACCCCTTCTTGTAGCCTCTTAAGTTGTACAGATACAGGATTTCCCGGTAGGAAGGAGGACGCCCGTATCTCCTTTGGAATATAACAAATAGGCTCACCAAGATGGCATAGGAGTTGGGATGAAGCTGGAAAGGAGCCACCTTCAAGTATGTGATGAAGCTGACTATCCAAGCATTGATAGGTAGGATGGCACCACACATGCAGTGATACCTACTATAAGAAAAATATCCTTCAGGGGGGGTATACGGCATCACTCCTTCCCCCGGCAACAACATATGCGCTCTGTCAATCCCAAAAGAGCGAGAAATAACATCAAGCTGCTCATCTTTGAGGGAGCTAGGAAAGCAATCAGGCTGTGAGTTCAGGAGCTCTTGAGGACCGTACCCGTCTACTAGCGAGCTCGAGGTTGGTCCATGTCATTCTGGTGCTGCCTGAACTAGGGGCACTATGGAGGACTCTCCTTGGTCCTTAGACTTCTTTTTGTCAGAACGAGTTTCTACTTTATGAGACATTATCTGAAACACGAGAAAACACATTGTTAGAACAAGGGATGTAGAGATATAAACAAGCAAGTGTATGCAGTCTGGAATTTCACTCATAATTCAAAACGTAGAAGTGCATTCGGTAGTCAAACTCCCGAATTCATTCGGTAAAGCAAGGCAAAAGGTCATTCGGCACTATATTCCCCAGTCCGTTCGGTAGTCCAAGGCTCAAATACCATTCGGCACTCATACTCCATAAGGGGCATTTTGTGGTTCGGGGCGGAAAGCTCATTCGGCACTCATACTCCCCAAAGTGTCATTCGGTAGTACGAGGCGAAAGTTCATTCGGCGCTTATGCTCCCCGAACTCATTCGGTAGCTCTAGCATAAGGTTCATTCGGTAGAGGGGAACCTCACCTGATTCGGCAGTTAAGAATCTGGATCGGCTTATTCAAACAGTAAGAAACGACAAAGACGTGGAGCCCATACTTATAGACAAGAGTAGGGTAGCCGGACCAACCGGTTCGGCACTCCGGTCGAATGGCGGTGTCCAAATAAACAAAGCGCGACATATGTACGCATATACCCCACTTTGAGGGGCAAATGTTGGGCGAATTCTCACCACCGATCCAAGCCCGCACCGAGCCCACTCATCACCGGACCGAGACCACCGGATCAATCCCAACTCCACTCATCACCGGACTAAGACCACCGGATCAATCCCAACTCCTCTCATCACCGAACCAGAAGAATGCAACCACCACCGGACCAACTCCACTCACCATCGAACCACTCCACACCCCTCTCATCACCGAACCAGAAGAATGCAACCACTACCGGACCAACCACTACCGAACCAATTCGCACTCACCACTCTCCATCGGACCAACCACTGCCGAACCAACAATGCCAGGCCAGGTCACATCAGCCCAGGCCCACCAACAGCTATATACATCCAAGGCCCCTACCCCCAGCCTCACTCTATAAATAGAGGGGTAAGGGTACAACAATGGGGGACAAGTTTGAGAGCTCAAGCACGGATAGAACTTTCAAACAACTTTCATATACTTGTATCAAAGCTTTACACTTGTAATCTGAATAGTAAAGGAGAATAACATATAAAGTGGACGTAGGCACATTCTGGCTGAACCACTATAAATCTGTGTGTCTTTTACAGTTTAGTTCCTATTTTTTTTATATATTTGCATAAATCACCCAGATCACTAAAAACAACATAAAATCAACTAAATCATACGACTTGGAGGTGTTTGCCCATTTTTGTGCAAACATCCGCTATTATGCGGTGCATAGGGTCTCATCCGCTATATAATGCGGGAATATCAACTCTAATATATACTGTATATACTACTATACATATAATATAACACATCAAACCAATTCAAGCATTCAATCAATTATTTAAATTTATCTATTTAAATTTAAATAGCAACTAGATGAGTGAGATTAACTCACCTTTAACCTTTAATTTGCAATCTGATCCAAACCGACTTGTCCCTTCATGATTTTTGACCTTGTATTAACATTATATAATTTATTAACATCTCAGAAATTCTACAAATAAATTTACCATTTAATAAATTAAATTGACCAAAAATTTAATTTAAACTAATCATTTGGTTTTTTCCCTTCTTTTTATTATATACTTCTTTTTACTAACATTAACTAAACCAATATATTTTAATAAAAAGGTTCAATAAGTTACAGCAAGTGAATTATATTTTTTTTCTCTTTATCCTACATATATATATATATATGTCAAACCCAGTTAGTACCAAGTAGGTGAATTTATATACCTTGCGGTTATATCTATATACATAGCTGATTAACATAAAAACTGTTTCATATCCTGTTGTAAATTTTCCAATGAGTGAAATAGAAATCAACAATTAATTTATCAGTTTAATTTAAGTGACATTAAATTTAAAAATGTTGAAAATTTAAATTACCTTAACTCACAGGAAAACAAAGTCAACGCCTCCTCGTTCGAATGGTCTGTCAGACTCGTGCTCGCCGATCTGAGACTGCGATGCATCCACACCCATCGCAATCCCTTTCCTTCCAATCAAGACGACTATCTGCACCATTAACCCTGGACTTCGCGAACGTGCCTACCCATTTGAGATCGATCCACCTACCTCATAGAGAATCTGCCATCACCACGAACTAGCGGAGCCGCCCACCCCTCCATCGAGTCGAACACGACCACCTTAAGTAATCGCGAGATCCCCCTTGCCTCGACAAGCTGAACGCGACCCTCCCCATATTATAAAAGTCGAATTCGATGCCGCCCTTACTTTGAGCTCGAGATTCGGCTATGATGACATTAATTTTTTTCTTAGTTTCGTTCGGCCATTAATTCCCTTTTTGTTTTACTGCGTTTGATATTTGAAGGAAGTCGCGAATAAAATTTGAAAGGGGGAAAGAGGAAACGAATTGATTCTTTCCTTTATTTTCCAGAAAGAGGCCATTTCGAAGAAGATGAAAAAGAAATCTGATTTTAATTTGAGAGGAAGGGAGGATAGGAAGAACATCGGCCATATTTATTTTCATTTTTTTTGCGTTTCAAAATCACGATCCTGCCATTTTCGATTTGGCTTTGATTTATTGATTGCGTTTTAAAATTTTGCAGAGGAAGATTGCGTGATTTAAGAAAGGGGGGTAGCGTATGGGAGAAAACAAATCACAGTGTTCTGATGGGAAAGAAAAACTGCGATGGAAAAGAGAAAGGAATAGGCTGATGTTGCTATCAACTCAGCTAATATAAAAATGTTGGCCAAATTAAATATGTTAAATTGAATCTCGATATAAACTTTAGCGCGTTTATATAACGTACGCTCACCCAACAACTCCGTTCACTACGAAAATTGAAACCCGATAATAATGCAATATTACGGATCCAATGGAACTAGTTTCGTCGAATTCCGAGACTGTGCCTCGTAAGGCTATTTTTTCAATATCGATTTAAACAATAAAATTTTAAAAACTGAACAAAACGCTTTGAAATCCCATTTTAAAACTTCTATCACCTTCAATATTATCAATGTGAATTTTCCAAGCCTTCAAATTATTTTTAACAGTCTTAAAATTCAAGATTCAATAATTTACCCAAATCCGATAATTAAATTCGGTATTTAATTATCCAATAAATATTGATATTTGAAATTCAAGTTAAAAAATTAACCCTTGAATATTTAAAATTAATTAAATATTCTAATTTCAAATATCTAAAAATGCCGGGTCGTCACATATTTCATGCCTTTTCCTTTGCCAAAAGGCATTAGGAGTATCTGCACAAATACTTTTCTCAATAGAACTTTGTAGATCTTTAATCTTGTGTTGCAAACTTGGTTGTAATAACTTTTCTTTTATTGTTTTATAATTTATTTCTTGAGATAAAGAATTTAGAAAATTTTCTTTTCTTTTAATACTATTTTGAATAACATCAATTTTATGATGTTATGGTTGAGACACAAATTTGAATGTTAATTCTTGATTATTAATAGTACTAGTCCTTCTTTTGATATTTTTGTGATAGGATATAACAAATGTAAGAAGGGATTTCCTAATATGACATTATGAGATAAATTTTTAACCATTATAAATGGCATTTCTGAACAAATTCCTTTATTACAAATGGCTGTGTTTTGTAGCTTATAATTAACTAATAGTTTTCTGCGATCTGCAGCATTTAGTATTTCAGTAGTTTTAGAAAAATATTTTGAAGGTACTAATCCTTCATTGATGTAGTTTAGGTCTGCACCTGAATCTATCATTGCTATTGTAGTAAAATAATATTATTTGTGAACTACAATAGTAACTTTAGTGTGCCATTTATGGGTGATTACCTTGTCTACTGTATTTATAAATGTAAGAGAGTCTTCTTCTCCTAAAATATTGTCATTATTTTGGTTATTATCCTTAGGTTCTATCTCTATTAGAGACATTCTTTCTTTCAATTCCTTTATTTCCTGCTTAAGTATTTTAACTTCATGTTGTAATTCTGCAATTGTAGCTTCAATATTTACTGGGTTAATATTATTTGAAGTTTTAACTCTATTCAAAATATCTTTTAAATTATAAGTCTCTGGTTCTTTTAGCTTTAGTTTCTTTTCATTTTTGTGTGATTCTAAATATTTTTTTAACATATTTTTCTTTTCTTCTGGATCTGAAATTTTATCTATGATATCCAGAATAAAATTTTCTTCTTTTGTTAACATAAACATTCCATTTGCTTTAAATAAAGCTTTGTAATAGTCGCAATTACCATCGCAACTGCCAGATTCTGAATTGTTATCTGAATCAGATTCATTTTCAGTTTCTGAATCAATTTCTGTAATAACAGATAATTTTAAATTCTCCTTTTCTGAGTCAGAACTTGATATAAATAGTTTTATGAATGAATTTTTTAATTCTTCATCTATATCAAGGTTATTTATTTTATTTTTTAATTTACACTTATTAGCATAATGACCAAGTGTTTTACATTTCCAACATATTGGAATTTTTCTTTGAGCATGTTTATTTTGCTCTTTTCTTGTATAGGGTTTTTGTGATTTCCTTTTAGGATTTTTACTAGTTTCTGCATAATTTTCTTTATGGAAATTTTTATTTTTATAAAATTTTCTCTTGGATGATTTTTTAAATCTTTTATTTTCGTTTTTTGGTTTTATTGGTAATAAACCAAGTTGATCACAAAAATCTCCTAAAATTCTTTTCCCGTAGATTTTCTCCTTTTGGATTTGTTTATGTAATTTTATTTCATTGCATAAATGAATTCCTTCTGCAACGACCTCTGCTGCTAATTCACCATAAGTATATTGGTTATAAGGAATAGTTCCATTATTTTTTTGTTTCAAACGATTTTTAACCCTTTCTGCAAAGAAATGTGGTAGTCCTGATAAGAACTTTTCTTTCCAAAATTCATGATTACTATCACTTCTAGTAAATAATTTCGAAAAATATACATCTTTATACCATCTAAATTGAGATAAATTTTGACATTTTAAATTCATTAACTGCTCTTGTGTCCTATCTGTTTGGAGAGCAGTGGCCCCTACGAAGTGTTTAGCTATTGTATATATTAGCGTATTTACGCAATCTGTCTTAGGCATTCCATCTTCTAACTTCGTCGCAGTAAATATATGCGCTTTTGCTTCATTAGAAAGATGAAAATCCCACCAACCTTTTAGTTGTCCTGTAAATCCTTGTACAATAGCTTTTGCTATCCTATCGTCCGAATTATTTTTAATTAAACATGCACTAGCGTACATTGTCTAATATTTCAAACAAGTTTGTATTTGGTACTCGGAATAACCATCAATATTCCATTCTACAATGGAGGTACCATCAAAAGATACAGCTCCATAATTATTTTGTTCCTCGAATAAGAGGTCGACTGGTGTCGGTCTCGTATAATAAGGTTTACTATACGAGGTATTTCCGTAATTAATTTTATTAATTTCAAGATTATTTTCCGGTTTGTTTTGTTATATATTTAAGAACATATTTTGCAAATTATTTACTTCTTCATCTAAATTATTATCAGATTCTAGTTCTGAAGTTTCTCTATATTCTTTATTTTCAATTATAGGTGCAACTTCTTTTTCACTAACATTTAAGGCGTCTAACCTTTTCATTATTTCTTTTAACATTTCGGAGTTTTCTCCTGGTTTATCTAAATTCATCTCTAAATTTTGTGCTGACCAGGGTTTGAATAAAACTTCATCTGTATCACAGACTTTAGTTATATTGGTTTGATTAGATCCTTGTTCAATTCTCGTAAGTTGATTACCTATTGATTTTAATGTTAAATTTGTAATATTATTTTGTTCTATAATAGCTTCAAATGATCTATCCTTCCTATAAGGAGTAGCAATAATTTCTTCTTTATCAATTTTAATCGACAAATTTGCTTCTGGAGGATGTATACTCCTAATAGTTTTTCCTGCTTTAGTCGTATATTCTTTATAAGCAGAATTTATGTTGAAAACTGTCAATAAGTCATCAAAATCTGGAAAAGTATCCTTTTGTTTTTCTATTTTGTAGAATTTTTCTATTATTATAAAGATATCATAATTTTCTTGTAGATCATTTCCCATTTTCTTTAAAAATAATGCATATCTTTTTATCCACTTTTCCTGTTCCTTAGGATCTTTCATAAAGAACCATTTTCTTTTATATTTTTTTTCTTCTGAATAAAACTTTATTTTTTAAGATTCTGAGAAAAGAAATTTAAACTCTTCATCTAGAGTTATGGTATTTATACCAAACACAGATTTATCCTCATCATATCCCATATCTGACGGTGTCGGTGATCTGGGATTTGATGGAGGAATTTCAACCCTATATTCAGGTTGACTAACTCCATCTGTTGTGTTTCTTATAATTACATTATCCTTTTCTATTTTTAAAGGAGTGGTTTCAGCATTGCTGAATCTTGATCCCTCTGATTTAGAGTTAGAACCTAACTTTAGTTGTGTGACTCTTTCTTTTGAAAATCTAATTTCAAAGTCACCATCAGAATATTCAATAATTTCTTTTAATTTTTTATTCTCTACTTTAGTAGGTTCATTTGCTTCTTCGAGAAGCCATTTATCTGGTAAATTTATCTCATTCCAACTGATTGATTTTGGAATTACAATGTTACTCTTACTAATATCTATTATAAACAGTGTAGTTGTACCTTGATTTTTAATTGGCATATTTTTTGTATTAGTAATAATAGTATTCATTACTTTATAACATATTCTGTAAATAAGAATTACATTTTGTGTTCCCGGTTTCATGTTAAAACGTTCAGTTTTTATATCCAGACAAATAGACTGGAGTAAATTTGGATCGGTTAGAGACATAGTAAAATTTGGAAAACATGAAAAATAAATTGGTCCATCACATAATGTTGATTCAACTATTCCTAATAAGGAATCATGGAATTTATTATGTCTTTTGTCTCTAACTGCAATTATAGCAGACGTATTTAGTCCTAATCTTGTAGCTGGTTTTAAAGCGACTTGAATTAGTCCGACATGAATAAATTTATATTTTTCTCTATGCAGATTTAAAAGCTTTTTTGAGAACAAACTTGTAACGACTCGACTTTTTGACGCTCGAAAATCGACATTAATACATTCACTGTATCAACTGCCAAGCAATCAAATGCCGGAAAACCGAATTGTTATGGAGAAAAAGAAGAGGTAGAAAAAGACGGAAGGAAAACAAAGAAGAAACAACAGAAACAATATCAGAATCTCACATATCTTAGCGGAACAACATATAATAGATAAATGAATAATCTTTAAATCAAAGAACTATATCATTTTATACATTACATCATCATCAGAGAGTACAACAACAATATACAACACAATACATCAATGGACAGTTATATAAACTTGTCCTCATACAGAATACACAGCGGAATAAATAATATCATATACAAGTGATATGTCTCGCCACCCAGCTCGCCAGTGAGCTCCACAGCATAGCCTGAATCCAGAATGACCTGATAACCTGACTCTAGACTGCCCGTGTGAAAAATGATGGGCACCCAGAGTTTAGGAAGGAAACAATAAACTCCAGGTCAGTCATGGTGACTGGTGTGAGAACTAAAATAGTTTATCTTCACAAAGAAAACAAAACAATTTCGCAATGCTTTTGGAAAATGAAACTACCATAAGACCTCCCGCTACACACACAATGCAAACGCAGAATTGGAGGAGATTTCTTCTTATGATAGTCAAAAATTCTTACTACGTAAAATCATTCGATATTATTATCATTAGTGCATAGTGTCGAAAACCATTTCGAAAATATAATATTAATCTTAGCCAGCATACAACCATTATTGTATGCCTACTATAGCTAATACGTTCAATAGCAGGTTACCGCCACATTCCATAGCAGGTAATACAACTAAAACCGTACAGGGTTCGTATTGTTTCTTTGGATTTCCAACAAATGGTCAGGCTAAGGAACTTCCTTACACCGAAATAGAAAACGCCTCTGGAAAGACGCCCCGGATCCTAACCGGATCTCTGCAAACACAAGTCCGACGCTACCTCACGCTGGAAAGCTGTAACTAGGTAGCTAACACATGAGCTATGTCATCCCCCGGTCATCACCGACCTTTATACGAGGATCCTCAATCACAAAGCAACAAGTACAAAGTATAATCAACATAGGTAAAATATCTGGGCTCCATACCATGATATCACCTTTTATCCAGAAGGAAATGACATACCCTAGGGGCGCTACCCCTACAAACCTTTGCCGCAACAATCCTGTTTCGACCATTACCGGGTTGTGAGGCTCGACGAAGTCTCGTCCACAAAGCTATGCTTTTTCACAAAGCCACGCTTTTTTCACAAAGCCACGCTTTTTCACAAAGCAACGCTTTTTCAGAAAGCAACGCTTTGACCAACAAATGATCAACAGCACTTCGTGTGCAACATTACCAAATTGGGAATGTATCACTAGTAACCATCAACTACATAACCTCTGAGCTCGTACGTCTCAGAGAAGGGTGTTAAGCTAAGAGAATAAATTCTCCGCCACCAACAGAAATGTATTTGATAGAAACCAGCTTTACATCTCAAAGTGTAACATCAGACACACATCCATACAAGTCCATTCTGGGATCGAACGGAACTTAAGGCACTTCCAAAGAAGCCCTTGTAATCCGGATAATTTCTAATCACGTCCGGACTTCCCATCAGAAAAAGAGTGATATAAATCTCTATACCGGAGCAACTCGGTGCAGAGACATTCGACAGGTTGTCCCTTCATTTTCGAAAATACCCGGTCTTCACACCGGTCTTCAATACGATCCATATCGTTGTATCACTAATTCGGAATGGGTTATATGACACAAAGGTCTTTTCCCGGCTAACCCCGAATAGTGAGCGTTTGTTTTAAAAACAAATCAAGTGCCATTTCAAAGGAAAATATTGATAGTTGGTTATTTAACTATCAACAACATTCACAACAATCAACCAATTTAATAATTTTTCCCAAATTATTAAATTTCAAATATCTTCGCGATATACAGTTTAACACTTCAACCATTTGAAAACAAATTTCAAATCACATTCATTTAAACCAATTAAATAAATTCTTATTGATTTATTTCAAATTTACATCCCAAATCTGTAAATTTATTCCCACACTTCATCACTTTGAAAACCAATTTCAAATCATATTTTCCACACTTTTAAAAATAAATCAATGTTTATTTTTAAAACAAATTTCCCCTTTCCTTTACAAATTCCATTGTGAAATTAGATTTCCAAATATCCATTTTTAACTCCAAATCAACTTTCAAATTGATTTCCAATTTGTCTCAAAACCCAAATTGATTTTCCAAACATTTATTTCAAACACCGAATCAATTACAAATTGATTTCAAAATTTGCTTCACACCAAATCAATTACAAATTGATTTCAAAATTCATTTCAACACAAATCAATTTCTTCATTTAATATCCAATAAATTTTCATATTGATTTCCCAAAGGTTTATTTTCAAATACCAGATCAATTATAAATTTGATTTCTAGAAATTAATCACCTTTTAAAATAAATTCATTTACCTCTTCCAAACCATTTAAAATTCTGCTTTAAATAAATTCTTCAACTTTCAAATAATACTATTCAAAATGTATTTATAAAGATCTTTTACCATATTTTAGAAATAATTCGATAAGATTTCAAAAATCAACTCTAGGCTTTTAAAATTCCTTCTTTTAAATTCACCCAATTCTTTCAAAAGAATTTACTTAAAATTTCCAATTTTAATTTCAAAAATCCAATTTATTCATTTCTGGTATCCAACGATACCAAAAATATATTCGGCTAAATTATAGCCTTCAACGAATTCAATCATAGATGTAACGACCCAGAATTTTGAACGAATTAAATTGAGAATATTTAATTTATTTTAAATATTTGAACGACAATTTGATTTGAATCCTGAAATATAACTTTGAATTTGACGATTAAATTATAAAATTTAATCGATTGAAGTTGAACAAAAATTTGAATCTTTAATTTTAAGCCGAAGAAAAATATTTCAAACGCTTGTAAAATATGTATTGATAATTCTGAAAATAATAGAAGCTTCAGAATCAAGTTTGAAAACGATTTGTTCAGTTTTGAATTTATATCGTTTAAATTGAATTTTAAAAATAGCCGTCCGAGGCGCAGTCTCGGAATTCGACGAAACCAGTTCCATTGGGTCCGTAACGTTAAATTATCACCGGGTTTTAAAATTTCGTATCGTTCGGAGTTGTTGGGTGAGAATACGACACATAAACGCGTTAAAAAATTGTACCGAAACAATTTGAATTTAAATTTAAATTTTTAAAATTTAAACAAGGGACAACATCCCTTATCTCACGCCTAGATTTACGCCGAGAATCACGAAGGAATCAGGCAAGCACGACATTTTTCTCTGCATAATCACGTCGTTCTTCAATTTATAATGGCTGAATGATTTTCGTTCAATCTATAAATCGCGTAAGCCCTCTTTTCTTTCTGCTCGAGTTCAAAATCAAACAGAGAATAAAAATGGCCATTTCCCCCTTTCCTTATTCAAATCTTCACACAGATAAACGAACGAAAATATTTCAATTGAGATTTAAAACAATGGTCGCGTTCGAGAGAGGATTAGGGCCGAGCCTCTTCGCGATGTCTGGTGATGGCGGCATCGAGTTCGCGACTTGGAAGGGCGGATTGCATTCGAAAAAAAGGGCGGCACTAGGGGAAGACTCGCGATTGGAATCGCGTTCACGTGGGAGGAGGGATCGAAATCGCGTGGCCAAGGTTATTCAAAGCTAGGGCTGCAGCGATGATTTATGGATCGCGTTCGTAGGGAGCGGCGTCGACAGCGAGTTCACGCTCGCGTGCGAGTTGACCGGAGGTGAGTCGCGACGTGGAGGGTGAAGATTGGCGAGGTGTCGTTCGATGATGGTGGTGGTTCGAGTGCGATGATGGAGCCAGCGTCGTGGCAGTGGCGAAGCAAAACTGGAGAAGTCGCGAATCTGGAATTAGTCGCGATCTTCGGCGACACTGTGAAGCAAGTGCTCGTTCGTGAACGACAGTCGTCGTCGAGGGGGGGTTCCGTTCGAATGGGGTTCCATTCTCGTTTCTGACAGGTTGAGTTGAGGTATTGAATCTTCGTTTTAATTTTTAAATGCATTTAGTTAATATGGATATATATATATATACCCTGTAAAAGAAAAGAAAAAAAAATGTTGGTTAAAAGTAAACAGAGAAAAGTTTTTACAGCAAGATATATATAAATGTATAACTTATTTATTTTAAATAGTTAGTGTATATATGAATATATATATACAATATAACAGATAGGTATAGTTGAGATTATTTCTTAATTTGAATCTTGATATCCAGAAAAGAAAAAAAAAATTTGGTTATGATCGGGAAAGCGATATTATAAAATAGAAGTAGAACTTATAAAAGGGTTTAGACAGAAATATATATATATGTATAAATATAAATACACACAAGGTTTATAAGAATATGGGATTCATATGTTAATGAACTTATTAAATTATTTTAATCGATAAAGATCTTTTATAAAATAAAGGTTGGATTAAATTTAGTTTCAAATTTAATTTTTGTTAAATAAGTTACTAAAGGAGAAAATTGGTTTAAATAAAATTATCAGCTAATCAAAACTGTGAAACAGTAAGTGGTTGTTCGACTTATTTCAAATATTGATAAATTGTATAATTATTTATACAAGGTTAAACGAAGAAAACAAAAGAAGGATTGGAAATTGGATGGCAAATTAAAAGCTAAGGTGAGATCTTCTCACTCAAAATATATTTTGTATTGCAGTTATTTAATTGACTGATTGATTGCTATTGGATGTGCTATTAGATATGATAGGATATATCTATATATATAGCAATATATGCATATTGGCATATGTATATATTGGATTGATGATTTCCCGCCTCGTATAGCGGATGAGACCCTATTGCGCCGTTAGTAAGCGGATTTTTATAAAACCCATATACCGCGATAATTCCGTACTGGAGCGGAATTGGTATTGTGCTGACGTCTTTGGATGCAGGGAAACAGGTTGGAGGGATCCAACTGGACCCCTCACATTGATTGAATTTATTTCTACTGTGATGTGATAATCTGTGAATGATTATTGATGTTATTGAATTGATGTCTGGAAATTGTTGAAAGCTAAAATTTAGCTGAATGGGTGTTTGATATCATTGGATTCCAAAAATAAACGAAATTGAATTTTTGGTAATTCAAGCAGAAAATTTTAAGTGAATTGATTTTTTGAAATTGAATAAAATTTGAAGAAAAGAATTTAAAGGTATAAAAGTTGATTTTTATAGTATTATCGAATTTATTCCAGAATAAAGTGAAAATGTAAAATAAATGGATTTCGTAAAATAGTGATTTTAAATTGAAGAATTTAATTTAAAATTTGGATTTTTAAAATAGATTGAAAGAAACGATTGAAATTTATTTTCTTAAAAAGGAATTTATTTAAGAGAAGATAAGTTGGAAATCCTATTAGAAATTTAATTGGTAAATTGAAACAAATTGGGAAATCAATGTAAAATGATTTCAAATTGAAGAATCCATTGTTAAAAACAGAATATTGAATAATTTGAGGAAAATAAGGAATTTACTTAGTAGTGATAAATAAATTTTTAAATCAATATCGAAATTGATTTGGGATTGAAGTTTTTATAAATAGAATTGGAATTTATAAAAGTTGTTTATAAATCCGAAATCACTTATTCTGATAAGTAAAATATAGAAGTTGATAAAAAGAAGATTTATAAGTCGAGTTGTTACTAAAATAGGAATAGAATTTATAAACGTGTTTATAAATTCAAAATCAGTTGAATTTGAGAAATTAAATATAGAAGATTTTTAAAGAAGGTATATTCGTGATTTTGGATAGCGAATTTTTATTGAGATAAAAATGTGTAGAAATGATTGAAATTGGGTTAAGTGAATTATATTCACGATTTTGGACAGTGAATATATTATTAAATAAAATGGATTTATTTTTGAAGAAGTGATATTAAAAATGAAGTTAAACATTTTAAAGATGTTTTAAAATGTATTATGAATCGAAAGCATAGATTTCCGCAGTTCTTGTTGAAATAGACGTTTTCGAGAAATTTAAGGAAATGGTGGACTATAACACTGTTGTTATAGTAAATGATTTCCGAAAGGAAATGTTTTATGTAGTATTGGGATTTTCATATATCTACCTTAAAATTTCGAATCCCTATACTAGTGATTTCGAGTCGTCGTAACGATGTTTTACGTAACATTCGTTTTGACTCAAATAGATGTTAGAATAAATGATTTCCTTAAAGAATGAATGTATACTTAATTTGATTTAAGTATATCGAATATTTTCAAATGTTGAAAATAAATAGATTTGTGAAATACTTATTTTAAATAAGTATGGAAATGCTTTTCCAATATGTAATGAACTGTTTTGAGATTTTATCTTCAAAGATAAAATGAAATGTGGAAATTGATTTGAAAATTGTTTTCAAATAGTGAAGTGTGGAAATTTTATGTCTAGTAAAGATATTTTTGGAAAAATAATAATTTGGAAAATTATTTGGAATCTGATGATGTCGCGCATCTTTATTGATAGTTAAATAACCGACTATCAATAATTACCTTTAGATAGGTATTCGTTGTGAATTGGATGAATTTGAATGCCACACTTATTTTTGAATAAGCGCTCACTATTCGGGTTAGCCGGGAAAGGACCATGGGGTCGTATAACCCATTCCGAATATGTGATACGTCGTTATGAATTGCATTCGAAGACCGGTGTTGAAGACCGGATATTTTTGAAAACGGAAGGATTACCGTCGAGTTACTCTACATCGGCTGATCTCCGATTTAGAGGTTTTATCACCCTTAGTGACGGGAAGTCCGGACGTGATTAGAAAATTATCCGGAAATGCAAGGGCTTCGTGAGAAGTGCCTTCGGTTCTGTTCGACCCCGGAACAGACTTATATGGATTGTGTGTCTGACGTTACAATTTGAGATATAAAGCTGATTTCTTTCAAATACATTTCTGTTGGTGGCGGAGAATTTATTCTCTTAGCTTAACACCCTTCTCTGAGACGTACGAGCTCAGAGGTTATGTAGTTGAAATTTATCAGCGATATATCCCAATTTGGTAACGTGGCATACTGAGTGTTGCTGTGAAATGATCAGTGTTTGATCATTTACGATATGATCATTTGTTTGATCTTATATCTTTGTGATCATAGGTTGATCATTTTGGTTTGACCCGAAGCAGGGCTTTTTTGTAGAAAGCGTAGCTTTGTGGACGAGACTTCGACGAGCCTCACACCCCGGAAATGGTCGAAACAGGAAGAATGCGGCAAGGTTCTAGGGAGTAGCGCCCCTTAGTGTATGTCATTCCTTCTGGATAAAGGTGGTATCATGGTATGGAGCCCAGATACTTAACCTCTGTGGTTGCTGCAAAAATTTATTTCTTTGTGGTTTTTGCGAATCGGGGATCCTCGGGAAGATCGGTGACGATCGGGGGATGGCATACGCGTGTCAGTAGTTACCTATTTTTGCAGAGGTAACCCGGCCTTGTGTTGGCAGAGATCCGGTTAGGTTCTCGGGTCGTCTATTCCAGGGACGTACCCATCGTGGATAGGAAGTTCCCTAGCCTGACCATTTGTTGGAAATCCAAAGAAACAATACGAGCCTTTACGATTTCAATTGTATAACCTGTCTCCTCAGGAGGCAGCTATAGCAGGCATAATATAATGGTACCTATGCTGGCTAAGATTTATATTCTACTTTCGAAATGTTTTCTGCACTATGCACTAATAATAATATCCAAAATGATTTGATTTTTGCGTAGTAAGCATCTTTGACTAACATAAGAAGAAATCTCCTCCAAGTCTGCGTTTGCATTGTGTGTGTGGTGGGAGGTCTTATGGTAGTTTCATTTTCCAAAAGCATTGCGAATTGACATTAAAGTTTTTCCTGTTGTTTATTTTAAAGATAAACTGTTTTACGATCTCACACCAGTCACCATGACTGACTCGGAGTTTATTGTTCCCCTTCTAAACTCTGGGTGCCCACAAATTTCCACACGGGCAGTCTAGAGTTAGATTATCAGGATATTCTGGATATTCTGAAGCTTTGGAGATAAGCTGGATGACGAGACGTAGTATTTGTATCTGATAGTATTTATTCCGCTGTGTATTCTGTATGAGGACAAGTTATATAACTGTCCATTGTTGTATATTGACTCTGATGATTGATGTATGTATAAACTGATATAGCTCTTTGTTTTAAAAGACTAGTGTTATCTATTATATATTGTTCCGCTGCAATATGTGAGATTCTGATATTGTCTCTGTTCTGTGTTTCTATTGATGTCGTTCTGATGTTTTCTGTTGTTCTTCTTCTTTCTTTCTTCTCTTTTTCTTCTATCTCCTTCTTCTTCTACTTTTTCTTTTTCTTAAAACCCTCACTATTGGAATTTCCGGCACTCGATTGCTCGGCAGTCGATAAAGTGAGTATTGATATATATTCTGTTATCATATTGATATATGATATTGACTGTTGTGATGGACTAATTGATGCTGTTGCATCATCGGATTCAGTTTTGAAGTTTAAAGATAACATCTTTTACTTTAAAAGGGTTTTTAAAGTGATTTGTTGGAATAGACGTTTTATTTAATTTTTGAGTTGATTTATTTTCAAATAAATAAACGCCTAAAAATTTATAATTATAAAATGTGAAGATATGAAATTTATAATTATAAAATGTGAAGATATGAAATTTATAGATTGATAAATTATGAAGTTATAAAACGTGAATGAAATTGTGGAATAAAAGATTTATAAGAAAATCTACTTATAAATTTGATTTTTTGCCCTTAGATGGAATATAAATAGAACTTGCTTGTAAAATGATTTTTGAAGCTGAATATTTGAAATTGGAATTTGTAATGAATTAGTAATTGGAACTAATTTAAGATAGTGCAGTTGTAAATGACAGATAATTGATAAAATTCAATATTTCAGAATTGAAAGTAAATTGAATCCAAATCTAGTTGAAATGGCAAACTAAATCCAAATGAAATTTGAAATGTAAAATTGAATGAGAATAGATATATAACTTCAATAGTGAAGTAAAAATATATAAGCAGTTATATTGAAAATTTTGTAATTGAATGTGCAAAATAGTTTGAATGTGTAACTAGATATTATGGCTAGTAGGACATACAGGTGTTATAAAAGGAATTGGAATTTTGATTTCGAAGATAATTTGAATTGCTCGAAAAAGGTATGTATTTAAATTTGAATATGAGATTTGATGACTTATTTCTCTAGCCGCTTGGCTTTTTCTTTTTCTTTTTGAAATCTGAGAGTCCGTAGGGACGTTTTGTAGTCGTGCCGTATTAGCCGCGCAAAGGAGACGTTGGCAAAATTTTTCGGAAATTTAGGGTGTTAGAAAATTTTTGAGAAATTTTGAAAGTTTAAAATTTGAATTTAAACTCGAATTTGAATTTTGAAGAAAACAATGATGTTTGAAAACTATGAAAGGTTTAGAAATTTAGTTGAATTAATAACGAATCTTTAGTAGAGAGATTTGTTTTGAAAGATTGATAAAACTATTTAGATTGTGAAAAATAGTAGACGAGTTAAGGACCTTTTTTCTTAACTTGTAATTTCGGGACGAAATTCTTTTAAGGGGGGAAGTCTGTAATGACCCAGAATTTTGAACGAATTAAATTGAGAATATTTAATTTATTTTAAATATTTGAACGACAATTTGATTTGAATCCCGAAATATAACTTTGAATTTGACGATTAAATTATAAAATTTAATCGATTGAAGTTGAACAAAAATTTGAATCTTTAATTTTAAGCCGAAGAAAAATATTTCAAACGCTTGTAAAATATGTATTGATAATTCTAAAAATAATAGAAGCTTCAGAATCAAGTTTGAAAACGATTTGTTCAGTTTTGAATTTATATCGTTTAAATTGAATTTTAAAAATAGCCGTCCGAGGCGCAGTCTCGGAATTCGACGAAACCAGTTCCATTGGGTCCGTAACGTTAAATTATCACCGGGTTTTAAAATTTCGTATCGTTCGGAGTTGTTGGGTGAGAATACGACACATAAACGCGTTAAAAAATTGTACCGAAACAATTTGAATTTAAATTTAAATTTTTAAAATTTAAACAAGGGACAACATCCCTTATCTCACGCCTAGATTTAGTGTAATAACCCTATATTTTGTGATTATTTTTAATTGTATATTTTGGTTATTTTAATTGATTTCCTGATTTAAAAACTTTATTTTATTTATTAAAATGAATAAATTTTGTTATTTTAAATATAAATTTTGATTTTGATGTGAATTAGAATTCCAAACATGACTAAAAAGAATATTTTCCAAAAAAGTGAATTTTGGTCAATATGGTCAAAATTTGACTTTTAATTCAGAAATTTGAAAGTTTGAAAATTTGAGTTTTTTCTTTTATTATGAAATTAAATAAAATTTTAAGAATAATGCTTTTCGTTTCGTTAAAATCCGATTTATAATGTGAAAGTTATGCCTTTTTCAATATTGAGTGTAATTTGTTGTATTTAACAAAATTGTTTATTTTAAATTATATAAATAATATTTTTATTTGGTCATGTAATGTTCAAATTTTTGTTTATATGGGTAAAATAACATGTTATGTATATATTTTGGTTTTAAAACATTTTTCAAAATGTAATTGACATTTTCCAAAGTCAGTTGTATTCTGTTTATAATTTCTAATTTCCAGTTTCATTTAATTAAAGAATTTTTTTGTTTATTTTCTAATTTCTTAAGACTTTATTTTATTTTAATTTACACTTCATTTTATTCAGAATTTTTTTTTTCTTGACTTTTATTGGTTAGAAGTAAAGTTGTAATTTTTCTAAAACTAGTGATATTCTATTTGTAATTTTTAAGTCCTGTTTTGAATTTTTAAGCAATTTCTTTAATTCTTTTTCTATTTTATTTAAATTTAATTATTTATTTTCATTTTATTTTACTTTGTTTCAGTATTAAAACTCATTTTACTAAATTATCATTGGTTTTTATTTAATTAAAAAGAATGGAAATTTGAAGAGACAAAAGGTTTCAAAACAATGACTTTTGGGTTGCTAGACTTTTCAAATCATTGGCCGTTCCTTTCTAATTGATAGCCGTGAGTTCCTTAACTCATTTTCACGTGAAAACACCTCCTTTTCACTTCATTTTCACAGCACTTCAGATCTGAGAAAAATTAGTAATGTCTTCTTCTTCTTTTTCCACTTTTTCCCTTCATTTTATTGAATTTTCTATTAAAATTTGCCTTGCTTCTTCATAGTGTTGATCGGCCATAGCCTCTCCACCACCTCCACGACCAGCACCACCACCATCCACAGCCACATCACCCTCCTCTCCATTTGTCTTGACCAGGTTGTGACCATCACTTGAAGGTAGCACCACAAAAAAATCCACACAAACATTGCAAAACTCCTTAAACCAATGCCTAGCCACCTTAGCACCTTCACCACCACCATAGTTCACCTTGGCCACCCCTTAGCCGCCACCACCTGCTCCTCCACCACCTCTGGCCTCTGCTCCAGCCACCACCAGACATGCTCATGCCAAGGCCGAGCCCAATCCATGTAAGGCCAAGCCTTGTTGTTACACCCAAACACTCTTTTGTTGCCTTGACCATTTGCATTCCTACCTTGTAACTCCCCTCCATGTTCATGCTTGTAGCCTTACCTTTTCCAGACCCATACCTAATCCAAACCAAGTACAAACCTGACCTAATTGATCCCCTAGGCCATGCAAACAAATAGAGAAAGCATGGCAAAAGATTTGGCATTCGTATCTCTCTTTATTTAAAAGTTATTTCATTTCTAGTGTATTGAAATTTATGGTTCGCTTTGATTTTTGTTTGGGTTATAACACAAGATCTATATCATTGGATTTTCTCTCCACACTCAAATTGTATTAGAGTTGTCGTGCCCTCGTAATCTTTGTGTTGTGAGCTTTGTTGGCAAATCTCTAGCTTAACAGGTGAGTTATTCTCACCAGACAATATGTACATATATAACTAGTGAATTGACCCCTTTTGAATCTGTAAAATGCATTATCATGTTACACTTGCTATGTTATGATTTTATGATGTTCACCCATGCTTAAACACCTATTATATTATATGTTACTGTTATATTATGCTGTTCTATTATTTTTATCAGTTTATCACACTGCAAGTTCCCTTTAGATTAAAATCACTATGGGTTGAAATGATACATACCCGAACGGACTTTAGAATAGGAGAAAATCATTATGGGCTGAAATGATAGGCCTGAATGATTTTCAATTATTTTTTCATCTCCTTGGGATTGCGGGTTTGAAATGATCAAACCCGGGTTTTCTTTGTAAATTACAGGTTGAAATGATATATTACCTGTATCACTTTACCTAGACTAGAAATGAAATACAGACCCGTAGTTAAAATATGTTTTATAATTTTTTTTTAAAATATTTTTAAAATGTAAATATTATGATATTTTGATTTAAACTAAATAAAAATGATTTTTGTAAAGCATTATTGATTTTCTGAAAATTTATAAGTGAAATAAATTAATGGTAAAATTAGAAAATTTGAAATGTAAGTTATTTTGGGAAATTTTAATTTGGTGATAATTGGAATTTAAATTAAATGTGAAATGTGATAAATCCATGATAATTTGGATTAAAGTGAATTTAAATGATTTTTATATTATATTAATGATTTTGAATAAAGTTAAAATGTGAAATGAATGAATATTTAAGTTGAAATTTTGAAATATAACTAAAATTGGAAATTTGTGAATTTGGCTTAAAAGTGAATTTTAAGTTAAGTAAATAAAAAAATGGAATTAAGTTATATTTGAAAATTTAAACTTAAGTGTTAAGTTAATTTAATTTAATGAATTTATAATTTAATATTGGAATTTAATAAGTGAATTATTATTAAATTTTGATTTTGAATGGAGGTTTAACTTTATAAAATCATGAATATAAGGGTATTTGAATGATTGTTTTAAAAGTGAAATTATATGATTTTTTTTAAGTTAAAAATGATTTATATAAAAATATAATTGTTTGTGAAATTATACTAAATATTTGAAGTTAATTAACTGCATTTCTGAAATGCTATTAATTCTAATGTAAATGATAATACAACATTTGTAAAGGCTGTAGTTGATAATAATGAACAAAATGGCTAAATTTAATTAAAGGCTATTATAGCATTTTTGTAAATGTTATAATGGTTGAATTTAACTAAGTTTATTTGAAACTAATGTAACCCTATTACAGCATTTTAAATGGTGTCTTTTGTTAAATTGAACTGTTTTAAATGTGACTTTCCGTAGCATTTTTTAAATGCTGCGAAAGTTGAATTTTCATTATTTTAATTAATTTAAGTGAACGAATGAACTTTGAAAGATTAAAATTTTGGAAATTTAATAATTTAATTATTAAATATAATAACTTCATTTTTATGATTTAAAATAAAGTAATTTGTTTCGAAATATAAACTATTTTGAAATATGATATTTTGATATTTTGAAATGGATATTTGAAGGATATTGAATTTTGAAATGATATTTGATTTCGAAGTATAAAATACCATTTTGAAATTTTAACCACGGGATGTATTTAATTTATAGTTTAACTGATCCTTAAAGGATGGGCGATCCTAAGCATCCTTTGAGTTATTATGCATTTCTACTACAGTTCACTTGAGTTGGTTTACATTATATAAGTATATATTGTCCTGACTCGAGTGTATTGTATTTTACTTTACGCTCGGGTCAGCCTGAGTATTTACAGCTTAGCTTTGGATTTCTTTCTGGAGCTAGGAATCGCTGGAGATTCTGCTTGTCTAGTTATTTGTTCCTTTCAGTTCAGTTGTTCTATTTCAGTTCTGGTATTCATAAACTTCTATTTATTTGAGATTTCTATTGTATATGTTTTCAAACAAATATTATGTATTTTCTTTTGAGAGTTTGTTATAGTAGCTTCATGAACTACTATGGTTTTTTATATTCCGCTGCGAGTTATTCTGATATGTTCTGTGTCTGTGATTCTGTGTATTTGATTTCATTTGCTCCAAATTTATTTACAATCTATTATTTTGAATTATTCAAGCCAGACATGTGTGGATTATTGTCGATTTGAATGGTCCAAAATAGTGGGTCGTTACAGTTGGTATCAGAGCTTTGGTTTTAGGCAAACCTTAGCCTGCGGAGCAAAAACTCATTAGAGATAGGGTAGAAATACCCTAGAATGAGTGAAATCTATCTCAGAATCATTTCTTTGTGAGAGAACGTATTTTCGAAGTATAAAATGATTTTCAAATGATTTTTAAAGAATTTTCAAAGATTATTTTGATATAAATTTCCTTGCTTTGAAAGTAAAATATTTCTTAAACTTCATTCCTTTTGTATCCACCTTGTTAGTAATTTCTTTGATTAGGATCCTCTAAAATTTTGAACTTCTCTCTTGATTGATCTAGATCCATTGTTGATAGGAATCTATTTTGAGTATGGCAAAATCTGTAGTTTGTTAGGTTGTTTTGAGTAAACTCTGTTGTATCTTTTGCTTAGCTAAAGTGGTCCAACTAAAGATATTTATGCTTCTGTTTTCGTATGTTATGAATTCGAGTCATTCCAAATTTTGAATGGGAATTTTTCTTTATCGATATAGGTTATATTTCTCTAATCTTCGTTTGGATTCTTATCGAATAAGATTCCTTTGAATTTTGGAATGCTCACTTGTTTTGAAATCCATTCCTATCTCCCCTAATTGTATTCTTTTGATTTTGGAGCATTGCATCACTCCACTTTGTATGACCTTTATAGGGTGGCGATTCCGCCAATCTTTGAATGATTATAATTGGCATTGATTCACTGGAGATTTCTGTATCCTCGGTTTACGATGTTTTCTATCTTCTGCTATATTTAGATTCTATCTCTGGCAATCGAAGGTCGATTTGCCTTAGATTTTCGCATCGATTATATTCCTGAAATCACGGTTGACCGGTTAAGGTCGCCCGCGATTCATATAGGCTTATCCATCTTGTATTTGGTAATTTAATTATCTTTTCTTCATTTGAGCCTATCTTTGAATTAGAATTCTATTTGATTAGAGTGCTTCTAAATTTGAATCTCTGTTTTGCTTTGAAATCCATCCTTGAATCGTCCCTTGGAAAGTTTGTGGTTGATTGTCTTTTGAAAATTGTGTATTCATCGTAGTTTTTATTTTGATAAGGATGACCATATTTTTATATAAAGATGAAATGTTTTTGATAAGGATTATATACCTTTTAAAAAAATGAGAATTTGAAGTTTTGAAAGGATTTGAAATTGTCAAAATTTTATAAGAAATGGTTTCATATAAAATGATTTATAATTGAAGGTTTTGAATCTGAATTTAAGTGATTGAACTCCGGCATTTTGGAACTGGTTTTAGGATTTTGAAATAATAAATAATATGATTTGAAATTATTTTTCCGAATAAGTAATGTTTCAATGATTTTAATGGGTTTTAATGATTTCAAAGGAATTTCAAAGAAGTTTTCAAAGTAAATGGAAGTCCAGAACTCACTTGTGTCGCTGGAAAATAATTTCGGTGATGAGTGCACGCATCATCGACATTGATTTTCGAGTTTCTGAGTGAGGGAGAGGCCACTTTAATAGCTTTGCTATGCGAGTGATTTTGTGAAACCATTTTTGATTTCAAATTCCGAAGTATGATTTGATATTCGAAAGATATATGTAAATATATTTGAAACGATTTGAAATGAACCGGTGTTCATTCCTCGAGTTTTGGATTTGATATAACCCTATCTATTAAAATTGATTTACTGATTTGTTGCTAATTTCCAACTCTTGAATTTGAAAATGATTTCTTCAACTATTTCGAAGTTCGAGTACTTCCAAATCAAGGTTAACTTTTCAAAGCTAAGAAATTTGAAAAGTATTTTGATAAAGTATATAAGTTTGTTTTGAATGTTTAAGTATGAAGTAATTTGATTTAAATAAGTTGAAACTGTTTTGTTAAGTAAATGAATAAGGCAATTTAAATTTTTTTTCTAATATGAAATTTAGATTTGAAATGTTTTGAAAAGAAATTGTTCTTCAAAATATTTTGAATAAATTTTAAGTGTTTTAACTTAGTAACATCTTTATGAAACTATATAGGTAACAAGTTGGAATAAATATATAAGTTGTACGTATGCTGTTTTATTCGCATAATTAATTTGATCCAAGTTTGAGTACACAAGTTCGAGGTGAATTACACCATTTCGTGTTAGGATTTTTCATTCGATTCTTGATGACGAATATTTGATATGGATTTTGGGCTCGATTCTAGAATTCTCTATCATAGTATATGGCTATGCAAGGAGACTGATGGCTTCTAGTCGAGAAACCATATCGAAATCCGCATTAGGGAAGTGAATGGACAATACTAGTTCGAAAGCGAACTTGTGTGATCGAGCGAGCGATCGAATGTGACTTTGCGAAATGATGACATATGTACATCTTATATTCTAATATCTTTGATATATTTTGACGCTGAAATTGAAAGCCGTCGAGTTAGAATATCTTTGCTTACTAAAAGAAAATTTCCAATTTAAATTACAAAGATATATAACCCATAAAAGCAAAGATATTCAATCCCATATGGCTCTTCATACAGCGAAATTATTTTGAAAATTTGATCCTTATGTAAGATAGACCTTACGTAAGTATAAGATGATTTTGAAAACATTTGATTTTGGAAATGAATTGGTTGACTTAAATTATATTGATTTGGAAATTTGGATTTATTTTCTAAATCTATTATTTTGGAAACTTTGAAACTAAAGATAATTAATTTGAGAAGAAATAATTTGGTGAAATTGTATATGATTTTGAAATTGAACTGATATTGAAACAAATTGAAATTTGAGAACCTTATGTTACCAAACACTTGATTTGGGAGTTGTCGAACTTATATTAAATTGATTTGTATGAGTATGAAATTGATTCGAAAGCTATAGATTTGAAAAGGTACTCAATTTGAAAGTGAAATCTTATATAATTGAAGTCTATATAAGTATGATTTGATATACTATTGATTTTGGAAAGTATTCGATTTGAAAATTAAATCTTATATATAATGGATTTTATATAAGTACGATATTTGAAAGTGATTTGAAAAGGTACTATATGATACATATTTTCGAAGTAAAGATATGGAAAGTGCCTTCTGCTTGATATCCGATTTGTGGCCACATCTTGGATTCATTCTATCGATATTATTCTCTCTGATTTTTGGTTTTCCGGATATGATACTCGAGTGTCCTTCGAATTCCATGGCGTTACCCATGGTCTTATTGTTCTCTCGTGACTGCATAGCGCAACTGCCTGGCTGAGTCTTGCCTAGGGGTACGGATTGTTTCCTGGGGGATCCAGGCGTAATCATTGTGTATCCTGCAATCTGTGTAGGTCGCGAATAGTAGCGCAAATGCTTGGCTGAGTCTTGCCTCGGGGTACGGATTGTTTCCTGGGGGATCCAGGCGTAACCATTGTGTATCCTGCATTCTACTAGTCATCATGGCGTAACTCGCAGGGCTGAGAAAGCTTACGGATATGGATTGTTTCCTGGGGGATCCAGGCGTAACCATTGTGTATCTGCGAACCATGGTTAGACAAAGGTTTTGTTTGTTTTTGTTTGGATTGTACTTTCCATATCTGTTTTTAAAAAGTTTTCCAGTATTTTCACTGGGTGTTGAAACAAGTCTACTAAGTACCTGGAGAATTCTAGCTTTGCGCCTGATCAACGCACTGCCAGAGTCTGCAGGAACGAGGATAAACTTGTTAAGACATCGAGTTAAAAAGTATTTTGATAAAATATTATAAAGGATATTTTGATCAGTTATTTCCTCTCTAAAAGATTTTAAAGTGTTTTAAATATTGTTTACCTCTTCAACCAACAATTTTAAAATAATGGTTCATCCTTGTCTTTCAACCTGTTTTCCCTTCTAGCTACTTTTTTCCCTACCTTCTTTCCGGATGTCTTCCAACCTATTGTTCTTTCTAGTTGTCTCTCCGCTTCCTTTCTTTTCGGGGACGAAAAGATTTGAGTAGGGGAGAGTGTAATAACCCTATATTTTGTGATTATTTTTAATTGTATATTTTGGTTATTTTAATTGATTTCCTGATTTAAAAACTTTATTTTATTTATTAAAATGAATAAATTTTGTTATTTTAAATATAAATTTTGATTTTGATGTGAATTAGAATTCCAAACATGACTAAAAAGAATATTTTCCAAAAAAGTGAATTTTGGTCAATATGGTCAAAATTTGACTTTTAATTCAGAAATTTGAAAGTTTGAAAATTTGAATTTTTTCTTTTATTATGAAATTAAATAAAATTTTAAGAATAATGCTTTTCGTTTCGTTAAAATCCGATTTATAATGTGAAAGTTATGCCTTTTTCAATATTGAGTGTAATTTGTTGTATTTAACAAAATTGTTTATTTTAAATTATATAAATAATATTTTTATTTGGTCATGTAATGTTCAAATTTTTGTTTATATGGGTAAAATAACATGTTATGTATATATTTTGGTTTTAAAACATTTTTCAAAATGTAATTGACATTTTCCAAAGTCAGTTGTATTCTGTTTATAATTTCTAATTTCCAGTTTCATTTAATTAAAGAATTTTTTTGTTTATTTTCTAATTTCTTAAGACTTTATTTTATTTTAATTTACACTTCATTTTATTCAGAATTTTTTTTTTCTTGACTTTTATTGGTTAGAAGTAAAGTTGTAATTTTTCTAAAACTAGTGATATTCTATTTGTAATTTTTAAGTCCTGTTTTGAATTTTTAAGCAATTTCTTTAATTCTTTTTCTATTTTATTTAAATTTAATTATTTATTTTCATTTTATTTTACTTTGTTTCAGTATTAAAACTCATTTTACTAAATTATCATTGGTTTTTATTTAATTAAAAAGAATGGAAATTTGAAGAGACAAAAGGTTTCAAAACAATGACTTTTGGGTTGCTAGACTTTTCAAATCATTGGCCGTTCCTTTCTAATTGATAGCCGTGAGTTCCTTAACTCATTTTCACGTGAAAACACCTCCTTTTCACTTCATTTTCACAGCACTTCAGATCTGAGAAAAATTAGTAATGTCTTCTTCTTCTTTTTCCACTTTTTCCCTTCATTTTATTGAATTTTCTATTAAAATTTGCCTTGCTTCTTCATAGTGTTGATCGGCCATAGCCTCTCCACCACCTCCACGACCAGCACCACCACCATCCACAACCACATCACCCTCCTCTCCATTTGTCTTGACCAGGTTGTGACCATCACTTGAAGGTAGCACCACAAAAAATCCACACAAACATTGCAAAACTCCTTAAACCAATGCCTAGCCACCTTAGCACCTTCACCACCACCATAGTTCACCTTGGCCACCCCTTAGCCGCCACCACCTGCTCCTCCACCACCTCTGGCCTCTGCTCCAGCCACCACCAGACATGCTCATGCCAAGGCCGAGCCCAATCCATGTAAGGCCAAGCCTTGTTGTTACACCCAAACACTCTTTTGTTGCCTTGACCATTTGCATTCCTACCTTGTAACTCCCCTCCATGTTCATGCTTGTAGCCTTACCTTTTCCAGACCCATACCTAATCCAAACCAAGTACAAACCTGACCTAATTGATCCCCTAGGCCATGCAAACAAATAGAGAAAGCATGGCAAAAGATTTGGCATTCGTATCTCTCTTTATTTAAAAGTTATTTCATTTCTAGTGTATTGAAATTTATGGTTCGCTTTGATTTTTGTTTGGGTTATAACACAAGATCTATATCATTGGATTTTCTCTCCACACTCAAATTGTATTAGAGTTGTCGTGCCCTCGTAATCTTTGTGTTGTGAGCTTTGTTGGCAAATCTCTATCTTAACAGGTGAGTTATTCTCACCAGACAATATGTACATATATAACTAGTGAATTGACCCCTTTTGAATCTGTAAAATGCATTATCATGTTACACTTGCTATGTTATGATTTTATGATGTTCACCCATGCTTAAACACCTATTATATTATATGTTACTGTTATATTATGCTGTTCTATTATTTTTATCAGTTTATCACACTGCAAGTTCCCTTTAGATTAAAATCACTATGGGTTGAAATGATACATACCCGAACGGACTTTAGAATAGGAGAAAATCATTATGGGCTGAAATGATAGGCCTGAATGATTTTCAATTATTTTTTCATCTCCTTGGGATTGCGGGTTTGAAATGATCAAACCCGGGTTTTCTTTGTAAATTACAGGTTGAAATGATATATTACCTGTATCACTTTACCTAGACTAGAAATGAAATACAGACCCGTAGTTAAAATATGTTTTATAATTTTTTTTTAAAATATTTTTAAAATGTAAATATTATGATATTTTGATTTAAACTAAATAAAAATGATTTTTGTAAAGCATTATTGATTTTCTGAAAATTTATAAGTGAAATAAATTAATGGTAAAATTAGAAAATTTGAAATGTAAGTTATTTTGGGAAATTTTAATTTGGTGATAATTGGAATTTAAATTAAATGTGAAATGTGATAAATCCATGATAATTTGGATTAAAGTGAATTTAAATGATTTTTATATTATATTAATGATTTTGAATAAAGTTAAAATGTGAAATGAATGAATATTTAAGTTGAAATTTTGAAATATAACTAAAATTGGAAATTTGTGAATTTGGCTTAAAAGTGAATTTTAAGTTAAGTAAATAAAAAAATGGAATTAAGTTATATTTGAAAATTTAAACTTAAGTGTTAAGTTAATTTAATTTAATGAATTTATAATTTAATATTGGAATTTAATAAGTGAATTATTATTAAATTTTGATTTTGAATGGAGGTTTAACTTTATAAAATCATGAATATAAGGGTATTTGAATGATTGTTTTAAAAGTGAAATTATATGATTTTTTTTAAGTTAAAAATGATTTATATAAAAATATAATTGTTTGTGAAATTATACTAAATATTTGAAGTTAATTAACTGCATTTCTGAAATGCTATTAATTCTAATGTAAATGATAATACAACATTTGTAAAGGCTGTAGTTGATAATAATGAACAAAATGGCTAAATTTAATTAAAGGCTATTATAGCATTTTTGTAAATGTTATAATGGTTGAATTTAACTAAGTTTATTTGAAACTAATGTAACCCTATTACAGCATTTTAAATGGTGTCTTTTGTTAAATTGAACTGTTTTAAATGTGACTTTCCGTAGCATTTTTTAAATGCTGCGAAAGTTGAATTTTCATTATTTTAATTAATTTAAGTGAACGAATGAACTTTGAAAGATTAAAATTTTGGAAATTTAATAATTTAATTATTAAATATAATAACTTCATTTTTATGATTTAAAATAAAGTAATTTGTTTCGAAATATAAACTATTTTGAAATATGATATTTTGATATTTTGAAATGGATATTTGAAGGATATTGAATTTTGAAATGATATTTGATTTCGAAGTATAAAATACCATTTTGAAATTTTAACCACGGGATGTATTTAATTTATAGTTTAACTGATCCTTAAAGGATGGGCGATCCTAAGCATCCTTTGAGTTATTATGCATTTCTACTACAGTTCACTTGAGTTGGTTTACATTATATAAGTATATATTGGTCCTGACTCGAGTGTATTGTATTTTACTTTACGCTCGGGTCAGCCTGAGTATTTACAGCTTAGCTTTGGATTTCTTTCTGGAGCTAGGAATCGCTGGAGATTCTGCTTGTCTAGTTATTTGTTCCTTTCAGTTCAGTTGTTCTATTTCAGTTCTGGTATTCATAAACTTCTATTTATTTGAGATTTCTATTGTATATGTTTTCAAACAAATATTATGTATTTTCTTTTGAGAGTTTGTTATAGTAGCTTCATGAACTACTATGGTTTTTTATATTCCGCTGCGAGTTATTCTGATATGTTCTGTGTCTGTGATTCTGTGTATTTGATTTCATTTGCTCCAAATTTATTTACAATCTGTTATTTTGAATTATTCAAGCCAGACATGTGTGGATTATTGTCGATTTGAATGGTCCAAAATAGTGGGTCGTTACATTTACGCCGAGAATCACGAAGGAATCAGGCAAGCACGACATTTTTCTCTGCATAATCACGTCGTTCTTCAATTTATAATGGCTGAATGATTTTCGTTCAATCTATAAATCGCGTAAGCCCTCTTTTCTTTCTGCTCGAGTTCAAAATCAAACAGAGAATAAAAATGGCCATTTCCCCCTTTCCTTATTCAAATCTTCACACAGATAAACGAACGAAAATATTTCAATTGAGATTTAAAACAATGGTCGCGTTCGAGAGAGGATTAGGGCCGAGCCTCTTCGCGATGTCTGGTGATGGCGGCATCGAGTTCGCGACTTGGAAGGGCAGATTGCATTCGAAAAAAAGGGCGGCACTAGGGGAAGACTCGCGATTGGAATCGCGTTCACGTGGGAGGAGGGATCGAAATCGCGTGGCCAAGGTTATTCAAAGCTAGGGCTGCAGCGATGATTTATGGATCGCGTTCGTAGGGAGCGGCGTCGACAGCGAGTTCGCGCTCGCGTGCGAGTTGACCGGAGGTGAGTCGCGACGTGGAGGGTGAAGATTGGCGAGGTGTCGTTCGATGATGGTGGTGGTTCGAGTGCGATGATGGAGGCAGCGTCGTGGCAGTGGCGAAGCAAAACTGGAGAAGTCGCGAATCTGGAATTAGTCGCGATCTTCGGCGACACTGTGAAGCAAGTGCTCGTTCGTGAACGACAGTCGTCGTCGAGGGGGGGTTCCGTTCGAATGGGGTTCCATTCTCGTTTCTGACAGGTTGAGTTGAGGTATTGAATCTTCGTTTTAATTTTTAAATGCATTTAGTTAATATGGATATATATATATACCCTGTAAAAGAAAAGAAAAAAAAATGTTGGTTAAAAGTAAACAGAGAAAAGTTTTTACAGCAAGATATATATAAATGTATAACTTATTTATTTTAAATAGTTAGTGTATAAATGAATATATATACAATATAACAGATAGGTATAGTTGAGATTATTTCTTAATTTGAATCTTGATATCGAGAAAAGAAAAAAAAAATTTGGTTATGATCGGGAAAGCGATATTATAAAATAGAAGTAGAACTTATAAAAGGGTTTAGACAGAAATATATATATGTATAAATATAAATACACACAAGGTTTATAAGAATATGGGATTCATCTGTTAATGAACTTATTAAATTATTTTAATCGATAAAGATCTTTTATAAAATAAAGGTTGGATTAAATTTAGTTTCAAATTTAATTTTTGTTAAATAAGTTACTAAAGGAGAAAATTGGTTTAAATAAAATTATCAGCTAATCAAAACTGTGAAACAGTAAGTGGTTGTTCGACTTATTTCAAATATTGATAAATTGTATAATTATTTATACAAGGTTAAACGAAGAAAACAAAAGAAGGATTGGAAATTGGATGGCAAATTAAAAGCTAAGGTGAGATCTTCTCACTCAAAATATATTTGGTATTGCAGTTATTTAATTGACTGATTGATTGCTATTGGATGTGCTATTAGATATGATAGGATATATCTATATATATAGCAATATATACATATTGGCATATGTATATATTGGATTGATGATTTCCCGCCTCGTATAGCGGATGAGACCCTATTGCGCCGTTAGTAAGCGGATTTTTATAAAACCCATATACCGCGATAATTCCGTACTGGAGCGGAATTGGTATTGTGCTGACGTCTTTGGATGCAGGGAAACAGGTTGGAGGGATCCAACTGGACCCCTCACATTGATTGAATTTATTTCTACTGTGATGTGATAATCTGTGAATGATTATTGATGTTATTGAATTGATGTCTGGAAATTGTTGAAAGCTAAAATTTAGCTGAATGGGTGTTTGATATCATTGGATTCCAAAAATAAACGAAATTGAATTTTTGGTAATTCAAGCAGAAAATTTTAAGTGAATTGATTTTTTGAAATTGAATAAAATTTGAAGAAAAGAATTTAAAGGTATAAAAGTTGATTTTTATAGTATTATCGAATTTATTCCAGAATAAAGTGAAAATGTTAAATAAATGGATTTCGTAAAATAGTGATTTTAAATTGAAGAATTTAATTTAAAATTTGGATTTTTAAAATAGATTGAAAGAAACGATTGAAATTTATTTTCTTAAAAAGGAATTTATTTAAGAGAAGATAAGTTGGAAATCCTATTAGAAATTTAATTGGTAAATTGAAACAAATTGGGAAATCAATGTAAAATGATTTCAAATTGAAGAATCCATTGTTAAAAACAGAATATTGAATAATTTGAGGAAAATAAGGAATTTACTTAGTAGTGATAAATAAATTTTTAAATCAATATCGAAATTGATTTGGGATTGAAGTTTTTATAAATAGAATTGGAATTTATAAAAGTTGTTTATAAATCCGAAATCACTTATTCTGATAAGTAAAATATAGAAGTTGATAAAAAGAAGATTTATAAGTCGAGTTGTTACTAAAATAGGAATAGAATTTATAAACGTGTTTATAAATTCAAAATCAGTTGAATTTGAGAAATTAAATATAGAAGATTTTTAAAGAAGGTATATTCGTGATTTTGGATAGCGAATTTTTATTGAGATAAAAATGTGTAGAAATGATTGAAATTGGGTTAAGTGAATTATATTCACGATTTTGGACAGTGAATATATTATTAAATAAAATGGATTTATTTTTGAAGAAGTGATATTAAAAATGAAGTTAAACATTTTAAAGATGTTTTAAAATGTATTATGAATCGAAAGCATAGATTTCCGCAGTTCTTGTTGAAATAGACGTTTTCGAGAAATTTAAGGAAATGGTGGACTATAACACTGTTGTTATAGTAAATGATTTCCGAAAGGAAATGTTTTATGTAGTATTGGGATTTTCATATATCTACCTTAAAATTTCGAATCCCTATACTAGTGATTTCGAGTCGTCGTAACGATGTTTTACGTAACATTCGTTTTGACTCAAATAGATGTTAGAATAAATGATTTCCTTAAAGAATGAATGTATACTTAATTTGATTTAAGTATATCGAATATTTTCAAATGTTGAAAATAAATAGATTTGTGAAATACTTATTTTAAATAAGTATGGAAATGCTTTTCCAATATGAAATGAACTGTTTTGAGATTTTATCTTCAAAGATAAAATGAAATGTGGAAATTGATTTGAAAATTGTTTTCAAATAGTGAAGTGTGGAAATTTTATATCTAGTAAAGGTATTTTTGGAAAAATAATAATTTGGAAAATTATTTGGAATCTGATGATGTCGCGCATCTTTATTAATAGTTAAATAACCGACTATCAATAATTACCTTTAGATAGGTATTCGTTGTGAATTGGATGAATTTGAATGCCACACTTATTTTTGAATAAGCGCTCACTATTCGGGTTAGCCGGGAAAGGACCATGGGGTCGTATAACCCATTCCGAATATGTGATACGTCGTTATGAATTGCATTCGAAGACCGGTGTTGAAGACCGGATATTTTTGAAAACGGAAGGATTACCGTCGAGTTACTCTACATCGGCTGATCTCCGATTTAGAGGTTTTATCACCCTTAGTGACGGGAAGTCCGGACGTGATTAGAAAATTATCCGGAAATGCAAGGGCTTCATGAGAAGTGCCTTCGGTTCTGTTCGATCCCGGAACAGACTTATATGGATTGTGTGTCTGACGTTACAATTTGAGATATAAAGCTGATTTCTTTCAAATACATTTCTGTTGGTGGCGGAGAATTTATTCTCTTAGCTTAACACCCTTCTCTGAGACGTACGAGCTCAGAGGTTATGTAGTTGAAATTTATCAGCGATATATCCCAATTTGGTAACGTGGCATACTGAGTGTTGCTGTGAAATGATCAGTGTTTGATCATTTACGATATGATCATTTGTTTGATCTTATATCTTTGTGATCATAGGTTGATCATTTTGGTTTGACCCGAAGCAGGGCTTTTTTGTAGAAAGCGTAGCTTTGTGGACGAGACTTCGACGAGCCTCACACCCCGGAAATGGTCGAAACAGGAAGAATGCGGCAAGGTTCTAGGGAGTAGCGCCCCTTAGTGTATGTCATTCCTTCTGGATAAAGGTGGTATCATGGTATGGAGCCCAGATACTTAACCTCTGTGGTTGCTGCAAAAATTTATTTCTTTGTGGTTGTTGCGAATCGGGGATCCTCGGGAAGATCGGTGACGATCGGGGGATGGCATACGCGTGTCAGTAGTTACCTATTTTTGCAGAGGTAACCCGGCCTTGTGTTGGCAGAGATCCGGTTAGGTTCTCGGGTCGTCTATTCCAGGGACGTACCCATCGTGGATAGGAAGTTCCCTAGCCTGACCATTTGTTGGAAATCCAAAGAAACAATACGAGCCTTTACGATTTCAATTGTATAACCTGTCTCCTCAGGAGGCAGCTATAGCAGGCATAATATAATGGTACCTATGCTGGCTAAGATTTATATTCTACTTTCGAAATGTTTTCTGCACTATGCACTAATAATAATATCCAAAATGATTTATTTTTGCGTAGTAAGCATCTTTGACTAACATAAGAAGAAATCTCCTCCAAGTCTGCGTTTGCATTGTGTGTGTGGTGGGAGGTCTTATGGTAGTTTCATTTTCCAAAAGCATTGCGAATTGACATTAAAGTTTTTCCTGTTGTTTATTTTAAAGATAAACTGTTTTACGATCTCACACCAGTCACCATGACTGACTCGGAGTTTATTGTTCCCCTTCTAAACTCTGGGTGCCCACAAATTTCCACACGGGCAGTCTAGAGTTAGATTATCAGGATATTCTGGATATTCTGAAGCTTTGGAGATAAGCTGGATGACGAGACGTAGTATTTGTATCTGATAGTATTTATTCCGCTGTGTATTCTGTATGAGGACAAGTTATATAACTGTCCATTGCTGTATATTGACTCTGATGATTGATGTATGTATAAACTGATATAGCTCTTTGTTTTAAAAGACTAGTGTTATCTATTATATATTGTTCCGCTGCGATATGTGAGATTCTGATATTGTCTCTGTTCTGTGTTTCTATTGATGTCGTTCTGATGTTTTCTGTTGTTCTTCTTCTTTCTTTCTTCTCTTTTTCTTCTATCTCCTTCTTCTTCTACTTTTTCTTTTTCTTAAAACCCTCACTATTGGAATTTCCGGCACTCGATTGCTCGGCAGTCGATAAAGTGAGTATTGATATATATTCTGTTATCATATTGATATATGATATTGACTGTTGTGATGGACTAATTGATGCTGTTGCATCATCGGATTCAGTTTTGAAGTTTAAAGATAACATCTTTTACTTTAAAAGGGTTTTTAAAGTGATTTGTTGGAATAGACGTTTTATTTAATTTTTGAGTTGATTTATTTTCAAATAAATAAACGCCTAAAAATTTATAATTATAAAATGTGAAGATATGAAATTTATAATTATAAAATGTGAAGATATGAAATTTATAGATTGATAAATTATGAAGTTATAAAACGTGAATGAAATTGTGGAATAAAAGATTTATAAGAAAATCTACTTATAAATTTGATTTTTTGCCCTTAGATGGAATATAAATAGAACTTGCTTGTAAAATGATTTTTGAAGCTGAATATTTGAAATTGGAATTTGTAATGAATTAGTAATTGGAACTAATTTAAGATAGTGCAGTTGTAAATGACAGATAATTGATAAAATTCAATATTTCAGAATTGAAAGTAAATTGAATCCAAATCTAGTTGAAATGGCAAACTAAATCCAAATGAAATTTGAAATGTAAAATTGAATGAGAATAGATATATAACTTCAATAGTGAAGTAAAAATATATAAGCAGTTATATTGAAAATTTTGTAATTGAATGTGCAAAATAGTTTGAATGTGTAACTAGATATTATGGCTAGTAGGACATACAGGTGTTATAAAAGGAATTGGAATTTTGATTTCGAAGATAATTTGAATTGCTCGAAAAAGGTATGTATTTAAATTTGAATATGAGATTTGATGACTTATTTCTCTAGCCGCTTGGCCTTTTCTTTTTCTTTTTGAAATCTGAGAGTCCGTAGGGACGTTTTGTAGTCGTGCCGTATTAGCCGCGCAAAGGAGACGCTGGCAAAATTTTTCGGAAATTTAGGGTGTTAGAAAATTTTTGAGAAATTTTGAAAGTTTAAAATTTGAATTTAAACTCGAATTTGAATTTTGAAGAAAACAATGATGTTTGAAAACTATGAAAGTTTTAGAAATTTAGTTGAATTAATAACGAATCTTTAGTAGAGAGATTTGTTTTGAAAGATCGATAAAACTATTTAGATTGTGAAAAATAGTAGACGAGTTAAGGACCTTTTTTCTTAACTTGTAATTTCGGGACGAAATTCTTTTAAGGGGGGAAGTCTGTAATGACCCAGAATTTTGAACGAATTAAATTGAGAATATTTAATTTATTTTAAATATTTGAACGACAATTTGATTTGAATCCCGAAATATAACTTTGAATTTGACGATTAAATTATAAAATTTAATCGATTGAAGTTGAACAAAAATTTGAATCTTTAATTTTAAGCCGAAGAAAAATATTTCAAACGCTTGTAAAATATGTATTGATAATTCTGAAAATAATAGAAGCTTCAGAATCAAGTTTGAAAACGATTTGTTCAGTTTTGAATTTATATCGTTTAAATTGAATTTTAAAAATAGCCGTCCGAGGCGCAATCTCGGAATTCGACGAAACCAGTTCCATTGGGTCCGTAACGTTAAATTATCACCGGGTTTTAAAATTTCGTATCGTTCGGAGTTGTTGGGTGAGAATACGACACATAAACGCGTTAAAAAATTGTACCGAAACAATTTGAATTTAAATTTAAATTTTTAAAATTTAAACAAGGGACAACATCCCTTATCTCACGCCTAGATTTACGCCGAGAATCACGAAGGAATCAGGCAAGCACGACATTTTTCTCTGCATAATAACGTCGTTCTTCAATTTATAATGGCTGAATGATTTTCGTTCAATCTATAAATCGCATAAGCCCTCTTTTCTTTCTGCTCGAGTTCAAAATCAAACAGAGAATAAAAATGGCCATTTCCCCCTTTCCTTATTCAAATCTTCACACAGATAAACGAACGAAAATATTTCAATTGAGATTTAAAACAATGGTCGCGTTCGAGAGAGGATTAGGGCCGAGCCTCTTCGCGATGTCTGGTGATGGCGGCATCGAGTTCGCGACTTGGAAGGGCGGATTGCATTCGAAAAAAAGGGCGGCACTGGGGGAAGACTCGCGATTGGAATCGCGTTCACGTGGGAGGAGGGATCGAAATCGCGTGGCCAAGGTTATTCAAAGCTAGGGCTGCAGCGATGATTTATGGATCGCGTTCGTAGGGAGCGGCGTCGACAGCGAGTTCGCGCTCGCGTGCGAGTTGACCGGAGGTGAGTCGCGACGTGGAGGGTGAAGATTGGCGAGGTGTCGTTCGATGATGGTGGTGGTTCGAGTGCGATGATGGAGGCAGCGTCGTGGCAGTGGCGAAGCAAAACTGGAGAAGTCGTGAATCTGGAATTAGTCGCGATCTTCGGCGACACTGTGAAGCAAGTGCTCGTTCGTGAACGACAGTCGTCGTCGAGGGGGGGTTCCGTTCGAATGGGGTTCCATTCTCGTTTCTGACAGGTTGAGTTGAGGTATTGAATCTTCGTTTTAATTTTTAAATGCATTTAGTTAATATGGATATATATATATACCCTGTAAAAGAAAAGAAAAAAAATGTTGGTTAAAAGTAAACAGAGAAAAGTTTTTACAGCAAGATATATATAAATGTATAACTTATTTATTTTAAATAGTTAGTGTATATATGAATATATATACAATATAACAGATAGGTATAGTTGAGATTATTTCTTAATTTGAATCTTGATATCGAGAAAAGAAAAAAAAAATTTGGTTATGATCGGGAAAGCGATATTATAAAATAGAAGTAGAACTTATAAAAGGGTTTAGACAGAAATATATATATATATATGTATAAATATAAATACACACAAGGTTTATAAGAATATGGGATTCATCTGTTAATGAACTTATTAAATTATTTTAATCGATAAAGATCTTTTATAAAATAAAGGTTGGATTAAATTTAGTTTCAAATTTAATTTTTGTTAAATAAGTTACTAAAGGAGAAAATTGGTTTAAATAAAATTATCAGCTAATCAAAACTGTGAAACAGTAAGTGGTTGTTAGACTTATTTCAAATATTGATAAATTGTATAATTATTTATACAAGGTTAAACGAAGAAAACAAAAGAAGGATTGGAAATTGGATGGCAAATTAAAAGCTAAGGTGAGATCTTCTCACTCAAAATATATTTTGTATTGCAGTTATTTAATTGACTGATTGATTGCTATTGGATGTGCTATTAGATATGATAGGATATATCTATATATATAGCAATATATACATATTGGCATATGTATATATTGGATTGATGATTTCCCGCCTCGTATAGCGGATGAGACCCTATTGCGCCGTTAGTAAGCGGATTTTTATAAAACCCATATACCGCGATAATTCCGTACTGGAGCGGAATTGGTATTGTGCTGACGTCTTTGGATGCAGGGAAACAGGTTGGAGGGATCCAACTGGACCCCTCACATTGATTGAATTTATTTCTACTGTGATGTGATAATCTGTGAATGATTATTGATGTTATTGAATTGATGTCTGGAAATTGTTGAAAGCTAAAATTTAGCTAAATGGGTGTTTGATATCATTGGATTCCAAAAATAAACGAAATTGAATTTTTGGTAATTCAAGCAGAAAATTTTAAGTGAATTGATTTTTTGAAATTGAATAAAATTTGAAGAAAAGAATTTAAAGGTATAAAAGTTGATTTTTATAGTATTATCGAATTTATTCCAGAATAAAGTGAAAATGTTAAATAAATGGATTTCGTAAAATAGTGATTTTAAATTGAAGAATTTAATTTAAAATTTGGATTTTTAAAATAGATTGAAAGAAACGATTGAAATTTATTTTCTTAAAAAGGAATTTATTTAAGAGAAGATAAGTTGGAAATCCTATTAGAAATTTAATTGGTAAATTGAAACAAATTGGGAAATCAATGTAAAATGATTTCAAATTGAAGAATCCATTGTTAAAAACAGAATATTGAATAATTTGAGGAAAATAAGGAATTTACTTAGTAGTGATAAATAAATTTTTAAATCAATATCGAAATTGATTTGGGATTGAAGTTTTTATAAATAGAATTGGAATTTATAAAAGTTGTTTATAAATCCGAAATCACTTATTCTGATAAGTAAAATATAGAAGTTGATAAAAAGAAGATTTATAAGTCGAGTTGTTACTAAAATAGGAATAGAATTTATAAACGTGTTTATAAATTCAAAATCAGTTGAATTTGAGAAATTAAATATAGAAGATTTTTAAAGAAGGTATATTCGTGATTTTGGATAGCGAATTTTTATTGAGATAAAAATGTGTAGAAATGATTGAAATTGGGTTAAGTGAATTATATTCACGATTTTGGACAGTGAATATATTATTAAATAAAATGGATTTATTTTTGAAGAAGTGATATTAAAAATGAAGTTAAACATTTTAAAGATGTTTTAAAATGTATTATGAATCGAAAGCATAGATTTCCGCAGTTCTTGTTGAAATAGACGTTTTCGAGAAATTTAAGGAAATGGTGGACTATAACACTGTTGTTATAGTAAATGATTTCCGAAAGGAAATGTTTTATGTAGTATTGGGATTTTCATATATCTACCTTAAAATTTCGAATCCCTATACTAGTGATTTCGAGTCGTCGTAACGATGTTTTACGTAACATTCGTTTTGACTCAAATAGATGTTAGAATAAATGATTTCCTTAAAGAATGAATGTATACTTAATTTGATTTAAGTATATCGAATATTTTCAAATGTTGAAAATAAATAGATTTGTGAAATACTTATTTTAAATAAGTATGGAAATGCTTTTCCAATATGAAATGAACTGTTTTGAGATTTTATCTTCAAAGATAAAATGAAATGTGGAAATTGATTTGAAAATTGTTTTCAAATAGTGAAGTGTGGAAATTTTATATCTAGTAAAGATATTTTTGGAAAAATAATAATTTGGAAAATTATTTGGAATCTGATGATGTCGCGCATCTTTATTGATAGTTAAATAACCGACTATCAATAATTACCTTTAGATAGGTATTCGTTGTGAATTGGATGAATTTGAATGCCACACTTATTTTTGAATAAGCGCTCACTATTCGGGTTAGCCGGGAAAGGACCATGGGGTCGTATAACCCATTCCGAATATGTGATACGTCGTTATGAATTGCATTCGAAGACCGGTGTTGAAGACCGGATATTTTTGAAAACGGAAGGATTACCGTCGAGTTACTCTACATCGGCTGATCTCCGATTTAGAGGTTTTATCACCCTTAGTGACGGGAAGTCCGGACGTGATTAGAAAATTATCCGGAAATGCAAGGGCTTCGTGAGAAGTGCCTTCGGTTCTGTTCGATCCCGGAACAGACTTATATGGATTGTGTGTCTGACGTTACAATTTGAGATATAAAGCTGATTTCTTTCAAATACATTTTTGTTGGTGGCGGAGAATTTATTCTCTTAGCTTAACACCCTTCTCTGAGACGTACGAGCTCAGAGGTTATGTAGTTGAAATTTATCAGCGATATATCCCAATTTGGTAACGTGGCATACTGAGTGTTGCTGTGAAATGATCAGTGTTTGATCATTTACGATATGATCATTTGTTTGATCTTATATCTTTGTGATCATAGGTTGATCATTTTGGTTTGACCCGAAGCAGGGCTTTTTTGTAGAAAGCGTAGCTTTGTGGACGAGACTTCGACGAGCCTCACACCCCGGAAATGGTCGAAACAGGAAGAATGCGGCAAGGTTCTAGGGAGTAGCGCCCCTTAGTGTATGTCATTCCTTCTGGATAAAGGTGGTATCATGGTATGGAGCCCAGATACTTAACCTCTGTGGTTGCTGCAAAAATTTATTTCTTTGTGGTTGTTGCGAATCGGGGATCCTCGGGAAGATCGGTGACGATCGGGGGATGGCATACGCGTGTCAGTAGTTACCTATTTTTGCAGAGGTAACCCGGCCTTGTGTTGGCAGAGATCCAGTTAGGTTCTCGGGTCGTCTATTCCAGGGACGTACCCATCGTGGATAGGAAGTTCCTTAGCCTGACCATTTGTTGGGAATCCAAAGAAACAATACGAGCCTTTACGATTTCAATTGTATAACCTGTCTCCTCAGGAGGCAGCTATAGCAGGCATAATATAATGGTACCTATGCTGGCTAAGATTTATATTCTATTTTCGAAATGTTTTCTGCACTATGCACTAATAATAATATCCAAAATGATTTGATTTTTGCGTAGTAAGCATCTTTGACTAACATAAGAAGAAATCTCCTCCAAGTCTGCGTTTGCATTGTGTGTGTGGTGGGAGGTCTTATGGTAGTTTCATTTTCCAAAAGCATTGCGAATTGACATTAAAGTTTTTCCTGTTGTTTATTTTAAAGATAAACTGTTTTACGATCTCACACCAGTCACCATGACTGACTCGGAGTTTATTGTTCCCCTTCTAAACTCTGGGTGCCCACAAATTTCCACACGGGCAGTCTAGAGTTAGATTATCAGGATATTCTGGATATTCTGGAGCTTTGGAGATAAGCTGGATGACGAGACGTAGTATTTGTATCTGATAGTATTTATTCCGCTGTGTATTCTGTATGAGGACAAGTTATATAACTGTCCATTGCTGTATATTGACTCTGATGATTGATGTATGTATAAACTGATATAGCTCTTTGTTTTAAAAGACTAGTGTTATCTATTATATATTGTTCCGCTGCGATATGTGAGATTCTGATATTGTCTCTGTTCTGTGTTTCTATTGATGTCGTTCTGATGTTTTCTGTTGTTCTTCTTCTTTCTTTCTTCTCTTTTTCTTCTATCTCCTTCTTCTTCTACTTTTTCTTTTTCTTAAAACCCTCACTATTGGAGTTTCCGGCACTCGATTGCTCGGCAGTCGATAAAGTGATTATCGATGTCGAATTTTCGAAAGTCGAAAATTTCGGTATGTGACAATAGATATAATCATTCATAGATTATAAATAAATAATCACACGGCGATTATAAATAAATCAACACACAACATTGAAATAAATTCAAATGTTTGAGGAATCCAGTTGGATCCCTCCAACCTGTTTCCCTACATCCACAGTTGTTAGCACAATACAAATTTCACTTCAATATGAAATTATCGCGGTATTTGGAATTATAAATATTATCCACTATTATGCGGCGCAATAGGGTCTCATCCGCTATACAATGCGGGAAATCAACAACTCCAATATATACATATTCCAATATATATATATATATATATCACCTCGCTTTTAAAACTGTTGCAGCGTTTTATTTCGGATAAAATTAAACAGACGTTTAATTTTACTTAAAATTTTCACTGACCCCAAATGACTCCAAACCAGCTCCATTACGTAGTGCTCATCGAAATGATTCCAACGCAACTCGTTTCGTAATTTTTTGACCACGTATGAACAAGATATGATATTACAAAGATTGAATGAATTTACATATAATTTAATTCACAATTTATTTTATATTTCAAAACCCACTTGCATCTTGGCCGCTCGTTTCACAATCTCCAGATCTGGCCATCCCCCTTATCTTCTTCTCCTCCAGGATAATACGCACGCAAATAACCACGGTAGCCGCCTCTAAGCCCTAATTCTCGCGGCCAAACGACTCCACTTCACGACGATCAGCTAGTGCCATTTCGAAGCCAGCACTTGACTCCACTTTCGGCTGCAACATGGTGGAGCTCAGCCTCCATTCTGCCTTGGAAATCATGCGTGAAACGTGGATGGACGCGACCAATTTTCTTCTCCAATCGACGACTATTCGTCAGATCTACCGTTGGATTCGTAGTACTCTTCGTGCCCTTCAACTTTGTAGTTGAAGCCTTCTGATAATTGTCAACAGATTTGAAGTTAATGAGGGAGAAAGAGGAGAAGATTTCGGCCATTGGTTATAAACAAGCGGTGGCTGAAGCTCTTGAAACCCTAGGCTTGTTTTATTTTGCAATTTGTGAAAATGAAGTCCTTATATAGAAAAATACGCGACACTATTCATCCCGGATTTTCTGAACTCCAAACGAAGCGTGTCGGCTGACGTTTCTGAGGTTTACACCACGTTTCGAACACAATGGAACGTGTTTTGGGAGCTAATTCGGTCATCTATGCAAGTTACGGAATTAAACGATCAAATTTAAAATTAAACCGATTTAAACCGATTTCGATGCGTTTGGGCTTGCACCGGACAAACCGTACATCCGATTGACACAAAATTTGAAACCATACAATAATTTTACATTACGGATCCGATGAAACTTGTTTCGTTGAAATCCGAGACTGTTTGAAAAATGGTCATTTTTAGTCGTCAATTAAATATTAAAATATTCAATTTTCACAAATTAACTTTTGATTCGATTTTAAAAGTTCTATAACATCATTATAACTCCAATATGATTTAATATCACTTTATAAATCATTTTCATACACATTTGATCCAGATTTCAATTACTTACCCAATTTCAGGTATTAAATTAATAATTTAATCGCCCAATTAAATCACTATATCGAAATTAAATTAATTCAACTTCCAAATCTTACTTATTAATATTTAAAATTAATTAAATATACGAATTTCAAATGACAGAAATTCTGGGTCGTTACAAACTTCCCCCCTTAAAAGAATGTCGTCCTCGAAATTGCAAAGTAAGAAAAATGCCCCAAATTCATTAACTTTTCAAAAATCCACTTAGTGAAAAATTTATATTCACCTTTTCCAAAATCTTTAATTTCAACCAAAACAATGGTTTCCATTTTCTAGTTCAATTCCTACGTTTTCATTTGAATTTAGAAATCAATTTTTTTCTGTTAACAAAAATCTTCCAAAATTTTCAAAAATTTTTCTAACGCCTTAAATTTTCAGAAAAATTCACCAACGTCTCCTTTGCGCGGTTCGATCGTAGTAGGATCACAATAGACATAAATATATATACATCGACCCACCCGGTCGGAAAAGCAGAAAAACAGTTCATATTTCCTATTTTTTTATTGCGTAGGCGTACCTTTTTAGCATTTTTAAGCAAAGCAGTTATTTATTTAGCATTTTAGCACAACCCAATCAACCGAACGGCAGCCACGGCACCTGTACTTACTCAATTTAAATATGTAAGTGACATATATATGAAATCTATTCACATTTCACTTGTTTTCAATAATAACAAGTAGTTTTCATAAGCAATACATGTGATATTCATTCATAAGCACATATTCAAGGTTTTAACACTAGTTTCATTTGTTTGCAACCAAATTACATATCATTCCATTCAATCTGAATAGTTTCAACTCAATTTCTTACATTCAATTCATTTTCAATTAGTTTACATTCACTAATTTACATTCAAGTTGGTTCACTTTTAATTTGGATTCAATTAGATAGCTTCCAATTTTTATCAATTCAATCTCATTAACACTTAATGAATTATATACAATCAACCAACAACCAATGTATAACCAACAGAACCAAATTTATTCAATTTACTTTACTTCACATTCAATTTGGTTCAACATTTTTAATTCCAATTGGTTTAATATTCCACTGATTTTCATTCAATTCATTCAATTCATTCAATTCATTCAATTTCCAATCACATTAGCTTTAATGAATTAACACTTACATCCCTTATTCCATATCAATTTATTCACATTCAATTGATTAACATTCAATCCATTTGTTAATTCAATGGCTAATTCATTTAACAAATAAAGTTGAATTTCATTTATATAACTCAAGTTCACATTCATTTAATAAATTAACTTTATTAATTTACTTCGATACCCAAAATCAACTTCATTTTACATCACTTAAGTTATATTCCAATTAAACATCATTTGTTTAACTTAACTTAAATTTCCACTTATAAATCCAATTCAGATTCCAATTCTAAAATAAATTCTATTTAACTTTTACCAAAGTCAAATTTCATCAATTATTCAAATTCATATCTCATTTTTCTTAACAAAATTTGTTTAACCACTTTAATAATTGGTTTCACTTACCTTTACTAATTCTATAAGTTATACAACTTATATATTTAAACTTCCAAATTCATATTATAAGTTCAAAACTCATTTCACTTATATTCATCAATTTCAACTTGGATTTTAATTTCAAATTTGTTTATCACAACAAAACTTCAATTTCAATTTATAATGGTAGCAAATCCATCACACAGAAACTTGAAAATGATACTGATGATGCTGCAGTCATCACCCTTATTATTTCCCAGCAACACTAGTGAATTCAGTGCTTTAAATTCTTTCAAAAATTTCCTTTTATTTAAAATCACATTTATAAATCTTTTTCTCATAAAATTTTACTATTTTAACTTTACTTATACAAGATTATTTCACAATTGCAAATCATTTCAATTATAATTCTATACTTATAATTCATTTGCTTATACAATTGTTGCATTTATTTAATTTATTCAAACAACTTTTATGAACTTAGGTATATTCAAATTTTCAACAATCAAACAATCAATTTTTTATATACACTTTAATAATTTCTGAAAAATTATTTCTTTTATATACAAAATAATATCAAGGTAAAATTATTTCATTTACTCAATTTAAAATGATACCATGTCGACTTGCCATGTTTAAGTGTTTAGAAACCCCTATTGATAATATGGCGTCCCACATACCGACCAGAATTCACAAACAGCTCAACGGATAAGCAAACACAATATAAAACAATTTTATATTCACAAACAAATACGCGCTCATATCTATTATTACACTCACACTCATTCTAGAGTACTACTGACTCTATCTCTAATGGGTAATTCCCAACAGAGCCAAGGTTGTCGCTTAACCATATGCTTTGATACCAAATGTAACGACTCGACTTTTCGACGCTCGAAAATCGACATTAATACATTCACTGTATCAACTGCCGAGCAATCGAATGCCGAAAAACCGAATTGTTATGGAGAAAAAGAAGAGGTAGAAAAAGACAGAAGGAAAAGTAAGAAGAAACAACAGAAACAATATCAGAATCTCACATATCTTAGCGGAACAACATATAATAGATAAATGAATAATCTTTAAATCAAAGAACTATATCATTTTATACATTACATCATCATCAGAGAGTACAACAACAATATACAACACAATACATCAACGGACAGTTATATAAACTTGTCCTCATACAGAATACACAGCGGAATAAATAATATCATATACAAGTGATACGTCTCGCTATCCAGCTCGCCAGTGAGCTCCACAGCATAGCCTGAATCCAAAATGACCTGATAACCTGACTCTAGACTGCCCGTGTGGAAAATGATGGGCACCCAGAGTTTAGGAAGGAAACAATAAACTCCAGGTCAATCATGGTGACTGGTGTGAGAACTAAAACAGTTTATCTTCACAAAGAAAACAAAACAATTTCGCAATGCTTTTGGAAAATGAAACTACCATAAGACCTCCCGCCACACACACAATGCAAACGTAGAATTGGAGGAGATTTCTTCTTATGATAGTCAAAAATGCTTACTACGCAAAATCATTCGATATTATTATCATTAGTGCATAGTGTCGAAAACCATTTCGAAAATATAATATTAATCTTAGCTAGCATACAACCATTATTGTATGCTTACTATAGCTACTACGTTCAATAGCAGGTTACCGCCACATTCCATAGCAGGTAATACAACTAAAACCGTACAGGGTTCGTATTGTTTCTTTGGATTTCCAACAAATGGTCAGGCTAAGGAACTTCCTTACACCGAAATAGAAAACGCCTCTGGAAAGACACCCCGGATCCTAACCGGATCTTTGCAAACATAAGGCCGACGCTACCTCACGCTGGAAAGCTGTAACTAGGTAGCTAACACACGAGCTATGTCATCCCCCGGTCATCACCGACCTTTATACGAGGATCCTCAATCACAAAGCAACAAGTACAAAGTATAATCAACATAGGTAAAATATCTGGGCTCCATACCATGATATCACCTTTTATCCAGAAGGAAATGACATTCCCTAGGGGCGCTACCCCTACAAACTTTTGCCGCAACAATCCTGTTTCTACCATTACCGGGTTGTGAGGCTCGAAGAAGTCTCGTCCACAAAGCTACGCTTTTTCACAAAGCCACGCTTTTTTCACAAAGCCACGCTTTTTCACAAAGCAACGCTATTTCATAAAGCAACGCTTTGACCAACAAATGATCAACAGCACTTCGTGTGCCACATTACCAAATTGGGAATGTATCACTAGTAACCATCAACTACATAACCTCTGAGCTCGTACGTCTCAGAGAAGGGTGTTAAGCTAAGAGAATAAATTCTCTGCCACCAACAGAAATGTATTTGATAGAAACCAGCTTTACATCTCAAAGTGTAACGTCAGACACACATCCATACAAGTCCGTTCCGGGATCGAACGGAACCGAAGGCACTTCCAAAGAAGCCCTTGTAATCCGGATAATTTCTAATCACGTCCGGACTTCCCATCACAAAAAGAGTGATATAAATCTCTATACCGAAGCAACTCGGTGCAGAGACATTCGACAGGTTGTCCCTTCATTTTCGAAAATACCCGGTCTTCATACCGGTCTTCAATACGATCCATATCGTCGTATCACTAATTCGGAATGGGTTATATGACACAAAGGTCTTTTCCCGGCTAACCCGAATAGTGAGCGTTTATTTTAAAAACAAATCAAGTTCCATTTCAAAGGCAAATATTGATAGTTGGTTATTTAACTATCAACAACATTCACAACAATCAACCAATTTAAATAATTTTTCCCAAATTATTAAATTTCAAATATCTTCGTGGTATACAGTTTAACACTTCAACCATTTGAAAACAAATTTCAATCACATTCATTTAAACCAATTAAATATATTCTTATTGATTTATTTCAAATTTACATCCCAAATCTGTAAATTTATTCCCACACTTCATCACTTTGAAAACCAATTTCAAATCATATTTTTCACACTTTTAAAAATAAATCAATGTTTATTTTTAAAACAAATTTCCCCTTTCCTTTACAAATTCCATTGTGAAATTAGATTTCCAAATATCCATTTTTAACTCCAAATCAACTTTCAAATTGATTTCCAAATTTGTCTCAAAACCCAAATTGATTTTCCAAACATTTATTTCAAACACCGAATCAATTACAATTTGATTTCAAAATTTACTTCACACCAAATCAATTACAAATTGATTTCAAAATTCATTTCAACATAAATCAATTTCCTCATTCAATATCCAATAAATTTTCATATTGATTTCCCAAAGGTTTATTTTCAAATACCAAATTAATTATAAATTTAATTTCTAGAAATTAATCACCTTTTAAAATAAATTCATTTATCTCTTCCAAACCATTTAAAATTCCGTTTTAAATAAATTCTTCAACTTTCAAATAATACTATTCAAAATCTATTTATAAAGATCTTTTACCATATTTTAGAAATAATTCGATAAGATTTCAAAAATCAACTCTAGGCTTTTAAAATTCCTTCTTTTAAATTCACCCAATTCTTTCAAAAGAATTTACTTAAAATTTCCAATTTTAATTTCAAAAATCCAATTTATTCATTTCTGGTATCTAACGATACCAAAAATATATTCGGCTAAATTATAGCCTTCAACGAATTCAATCACAGATATAATCATTCACAGATTATAAATAAATAATCACATGGCGATTATAAATAAATCAACACACAACATTGAAATAAATTCAAATGTTTGAGGAATCCAGTTGGATCCCTCCAACCTGTTTCCCTACATCCACAGTTGTTAGCACAATACCAATTTCACTTCAATATGAAATTATCGCGGTATATGGGATTTATAAATATTATCCGCTATTATGCGGCGCAATAGGGTCTCATCCGCTATACAATGCGGGAAATCAACAACTCCAATATATACATATTCCAATATATATATATATATATATATATATTGCTATATACATATATAATACCAACTCCACTTCAATGTGAAATTATCGCGGTATATGTATTTAATAATTAACCTTCGCTTCATATACAGCGCATATGGTCTATTTAACACAATAAATAGCAATCATCATTCAATCACCACAATCAATACTATCAACAATTTTAAATCTAACAATTTAAAATTTAAATCGAAACACAATATTCAATTGAGTGAGAATTTCTCACCTCGCTTTTAAAACGGTTGCAGCATTTTATTTCGGATAAAATTAAACAGACGTTTAATTTTACTCAAAATTTTCACTAACTCCAAATGATTCCAAACCAGCTCCATTGCGTAGTGCTCGTCGAAATGATTCCAACGCAACTCGTTTCGTAATTTTTTGACCTCGTATGAACAAGATATGATATTACAAAGATTGAACAAATTTACATATAATTTAATTCACAATTTATTTTATATTTCAAAACCCACTTGCATCACGACCGCTCGTTTCAAAATCTCCAGATCTGGCCGTCCCCCTTATCTACTTCTCCTCCAGGATAATACGCACACAAATAACCACGGCAGCCGCCTCTAAGCCCTAATTCTCGCGGCCAAACGACTCCACTTCACGACGATCAGCTAGTGCCATTTCGAGGCCAGCACTTGACTCCACTTTCGGCTGCAACATGGTGGAGCTCGGCCTCCATTCTGCCTTGGAAATCGTGCGCGAAACGTGTATGGACGCGGCCAATTTTCTTCTCCAATCGACGACTATTCGTCAGATCTACCGTTGGATTCGTAGTACTCTTCGTGCTCTTCAACTTTGTAGTTGAAGCCTTCTGGTAATTGTCAACGGATTTGAAGTTAATGAGGGAGAAAGAGGAGAAGATTTCGGCCATTGGTTATAAACAAGCGGCGGCTGAAGCTCTTGAAACCCTAGGCTTGTTTTATTTTGCAATTTGTGGAAATGAAGTTCTTATATAGAAAAATACGCGACACTATTCATCCCGGATTTTCTTAACTCCAAACGAAGCATGTCGGCTAACGTTTCTAAGGTTTACCCCGCGTTTCGAACACAATGGAACGTGTTTTGGGAGCTAATTCGGTCATCTGTGCGAGTTACGGAATTAAACGATCAAATTTAAAATTAAACCGATTTAAACCGATTTCGATGCGTTTGGGCTTGCCCCGGACAAACCGTACATCCGATTGACACAAAATTTGAAACCATACAATAATTTTACATTACGGATCCGATGAATCTAGTTTCGTCGAAATCCGAGACTATTTGAAAAATGGTCATTTTTAGTCGTCAATTAAATATTAAAATATTCAATTTTCACAAATTAACTTTTGATTCGATTTTAAAAGTTCTATAACATCATTATAACTCCAATATTATTTAATATCACTTTATAAATCATTTTCATACACATTTGATCTAGATTTCAATTACTTACCCAATTTCAGGTATTAAATTAATAATTTAATCGCCCAATTAAATCACTATATCGAAATTAAATTAATTCAACTTCCAAATCTTACTTATTAATATTTAAAATTAATTAAATATACGAATTTCAAATGACAGAAATTCTGGATCGTTACAAAAATGAACTATATCCTTCAGATAAAAGAACTGCCTGTTCAACAGTCTTAATTACATAATCATTTTTCGCAATAAAACCTCCAGTTCTTTTATAAATCATTGAAGGCGAATAAGCTGAAATATTCCAGTTGTTCAGATTAGATTCTAAATCTTCATTTATAGTAATTCCTTTATTTTTACTGAGAATTTCTCTATTTAGATTATCTAGACCGTTATTATTATTATTTCTAAATGATAATGCTTAAGACAGTCTTTCCATAATATCTACCTTATCATTGTCAACGATTTATGCAAAAGTTCCCACTAAACGCCTATCCGCGGCGACAAATGGGAATAAACACTGCTACGCGACTTAAGGACAAAGTCCCGGGTTTCCAAGGCAAATAATAAGTTGGATTAGCTAGATTTTATCAGATAGAATTAAAATAATAACAGTTCGATAAACTAGCACTGAAGAATTTCTATAGTAATTATTAATAAACGGCGATGAATAGTACATACGAGTGAATAGTACGAAATAGTACCTTCTCTCCGGGGTTTTTAAGCCCGAGCAAACCTATCTCCTACTCATACCTGGCTCTGATTCCACAAACGCCTATGGACCTTCGTTTGCTCCAAGTAAAAGTAGAGTGCTATGTAGTACGGTGATCTTGCGTACAAACAAAGTAAGAATAACAGAGGATAATTTACTTAACAATAGGAAATTTTATTATAAGAGGCTATATTACAGAGAGTGGCTATCCGCCATTACAGATATTATACAAGCTTTTATTTTATTACAACTTCTTAAAAAACTTATGCCTCTCTAAGGCAACACACACATATTTATATATTAGTACAACTGGTTAGCAAGTTAATATAAACCGACATCTTCCTGCATCCTTATCATCTTTCAGCATCCTTATCACTTCTTCTTGATGCCTTTAGTCACATCACTTTAATTAAATAAACTTGCTTAAATTGTACTCATCTTCAACATCCTTATCATCTTTCGGCATCCTTATCACTTCTTCTTTATGCCTTTAGTCACATCACTTTAATTAAATAAACTTGCTTAAATTGTACTCATCTTCAATATGCATTCTTATCCTGCCAGCTTTCTATATTCTCTTGCCTTTTGTCACATCACTTTGAAATAAGCTTGCTTTTAGGTGTACGTCTTCTTAAAGTGGATTTTATCCTGTCTAGGGAGTGCCTTCTGGAGTGTAACGATCCCGAATTTAAAGTGATAATTAAATGAATTTTTGAGTTAAAATTGTATAGTTAATTGATAAATTGGTACGAGTTTCCCCGAACTCAAACAAATGTTGTATAAATAATTTAAATTTAAAAATATTGTAATTATTATATATATGTGAATATATATGTATGTACAATTGATTTGAATTTAAATCTTAAAATAAATGGTTTAATAGTAATAATTGATAATAATAATAATTAGAATTGGTGGTTAATAATGGTTCGAGTTTATAAAATGATATAAACAAATACACTTATTTATTATGTGTGATGTTGGTTTCGAGGCGCCTAGGTTAAAGGTCCCAAAGGACCAGGGGTGGCATATCTCAGGTTTTGTAATATTCCCTGGGAAGGGGGGTAACCGGCCTTGTTTGGCAAAGAACGGTTTGGTTCTCGGAGCGTCCCGCCAGAGGCGTTTCTTTCGTGGAATAGGAAGTTCCTTAGCCTGACCATTTGTTGGAAATCCATCTTCCAAATACGAGCCTTGTACGGTTTTAGTTGTAGAACCTGCCATCTACTTATGGTGGCGCCCCACTGTTTGGATGGTAGCTATAATAGGCATAGTTCGAAATGTCTATGCTGGCTAAGATTTATATTCTACTTTCAAAATGATTTCCTCACTATGCACTAATAATAATATCAAAATGATTTGATCTTGCGTAGTAAGCATCTTTGACTATCATAAGGAGAAATCTTCTCCAATTCTGTGTTTGCATTGTGTGTGTGGCGGGAGGCCTTATGGTAGTCTCATTTTTCAAAAGCATTGCGAATTGACTTTAAAATTCTCTGCTATTTGTTTTTAAAGATAAACTGTTTTTGTTGCTCACACCAGTCCCATGACTGATCCGGAGTTTATTGTTTCTTTCCTAAACTCTGGATGCTCAAAATTTTTCTACACGAGCAGTCTAGAGTTGGGTTTTTCAGATAGTCAGGATTAGTAGATTTTCTGGAGCTAGTTCAGTCTTTGGATATGGACGGCACTTGCTATCTTTATGCATCGTTATTGGGAGTTCAAGCTATTTCTGAATTGGCGTTTTGGAGATGGAGATTATCCACTGCTGATGTTATCTGTTTTCTTTTCCGCTGCTATTTCTTGTATCATATCTCTGATGTATATAGATATTCATTGTATCATCATTGTATCTGGATATTGTATCAGATGTTGTATATCTATATTCTTTTTCTTTTCCGCTGTGTTATTTACTTAACTGCGTTATAAGCTCCGGCGACTCGGATTTGAACGGTCGAATCTACGGCATTCGAGTACGATGTAAAGTATGGATGTCGATTTTTATTTTATATATATATAACATTTAAGTCCATAACAACTAGAACATCAATACTTATTAATTTCATTTATTCATTTTTAAATTAATTTACTTTGCATATTTATTCATTTACTTAATTTTATTTATTCATTTATTAATAATATTCATGTTCAATTTTAGTTACTTTGCATAACAGTTATACTTTAATTCTTATTAATAAAAGAAATTTACTGAATATTTCATTACATAAGTTTACTTGTACAATTTACTATACATTTTCTTATTAAACATTTTCAATTTTTATAAATTTTTGGTAAGTTAAATTTATGCTTTTAAAGACTAAAATTGAAAGTTGTACAAGTTTTCTCATTTCTTTTAATTATTTTAATGTTCAATAATTATTTCCTTTATTTCATAGGTTACAATTTCAACTTTCATTTAATACCATTTATATCCTAGCATTAAATCTCTTATTTCCTCTAGAGGTTTCAATTTATTAATTACCTACATTCCAATTCACTTCAATAATTAGGACTATTTATTAATGGAAACTTAAGAATTAAATACCGGGTTTTATTCAAAAATCATTTTAAAATAATAGATAATATATATACTTATAATTTATATATCCAATTATATTTAAAACAATTTAAAATAAAATAATCTTGTAGTAAAACTACTACAGTGGCCTTCCCACTTTGAAACTCGAAAATGAATGTCGATGATGCGGCCGCCATCACCGAAATTATTTTCCAGCGACAAAAAGGGGAGTACAACTTATTTCTTTGCGGAATTTCTTTTATAACATTTCTTTCAAATTCTATTGAAATATTTATATCAGAAAATACTTCTAACAATATTATTATTATATTCTAAAATCAATTGAAAGAAATCTTCAAAAACCCCGGAACTTAAACTCTAAATTTCCAAATTTCATTTATTTTATTTTGCAATATTATTTCTATTATTATTTACACTTTATTACCTAACAACCAATCTATTGCAGCCAAATATAGATATCATTTGAAACATTTTATTTTATATATAGAAAATATAATAGGCAAAATTATTTCATTCACCTATATTAAAAACAAATATTATGTCGGTCTGTCCTATTAAGTGTTTAGAAACCCCTATTGATGTCACAGCGTCCCATGCATCAACCGAAATTTATAAATACAAAACGGAACAGATTACCACAATATTAAAACCTTTTATAACACTAACAAATACGCTCTCTCATATATATACACTCAGCGACTCCCATAGGGTATTACTACCCTATTAGTAAAGAGTCAGACCCCACAAAGCTAAGGTTTATCGCTAAACCAAAGCTCTGATACCAATTGTAACATCCCACCTTTTTGTACGCTTAACCCGACACGCATGTCGACTTAAACCATACAGAAGAGCGGATTGTTATGAGGTAAATAAGAAAAAGTGGAGAAATAAAAGAAACAAAATAGAATCTTGCAGCGGAACGATAAAATATAATAATCAAATAACAGTTCATGAAGCTGTTTTACAAAACATTTGATTATACTTATACAATACATATCAGAGTTACACATACCAGAGAATGATAATTATGCAGCGGAACACAATGGTGTAGTAGAATATATAACAAATAGTAATAATAAAATCTTCGTCTTCGTCCTTCAGAAATAGGGCCTTCAAATCCTGAAATGCTCAGGCTGACCCGAGCGAATTGAAAAAAACAAAACACTCGAGTCAGAACTAAAAGATCTTATGTAAGTTAAATCAATGAAATAAATATGAGTGTAAACGGCGTCAGAGATGTTTACGGGGTTTGACATCTTGTAACAACCCGCATATCTATCGATTTTATATTTAAATATTTTATCGTTAGTCGGATGTTAGTCCGAAAAGCTACTTTTTGCATACGGTCAAATTAGGACTCGAGACCACTTCCATTGAGTTCAAAATGACGTTTGCGATCTTTTTGAGTGTAAACTTCGATATGTTTGGAGATAGTGAAATTTTCAACACTTTTTCCCGCCTTTGACTTTGGTTTGGACTGCACCCCTTTAGTTCAGCCCAACCATCTTCCTCACTCTATCAAAACACTTCAAGCTTTGTCAAAAATGGTGGTGGGAAGTGGAAATTAAAACTCCAAACACAAATTCTATTGCAAATCCGAGATTCAACATCAAATTCACGTGAAGACCATTGATTCAAGCTTGTTGGTGTTCTTGCTTTGCTCTCAAATCTCCATCTTCATCAAATTCCGTGAAAAGGTGAGATTTTTGATCTCACATCTTGCCTATATCTATCTTGGACTGTTGGAAATGATCCTCTATTGCATTTGTATGAATATCTGCATTTGGTTTGGATTGGATTGGCGAAAAACTAAAAAATTAGTGATTTTGGTGAAAAAAACTGCTACTAGGTCGTTCTGGCCATTTTTAGCTCGTTCTGGCCCTTAAGTCGTAGGTCGTTGCCGACCTATAATCTCCAGGCAAAATGATTAAGTCGTTCACGAGTTAAAGGCATGAGTCGTTCATGAGTTAAAGGCATGAGTCGTTCACGAGTTAAAGGCATGAGTCGTTCACGAGTTAAAGGCTTAAGTCGTTTGCAGTTAGCTCGTTCGCCTCGAGTTAAGTCGTAGGTCGTTTGGCCTTAAGTCGTTTGCAGTTAGCTCGTAGCTCGTATTCAAGGCTTAGGTCGTTAAGTCGTTCGTTGCCCTAAGTCGTTCAAGGCTTAGGTCGTAAGACCTTAGGTCGTGCACTTTTAGGTCGCGAACAACCTTATGTCGCGAACCTCTTTAGGTCGTATGACCCTAATTTTCTTAGGTCGTAGACCCTTAAACTGTTAAGTCGCGTACTTTCTTAGGTCGCGCATCCCACTTAGGTCGCTTGACCTTAAGTCGTAGGTCGTCTCCGACCTAACATTCCCACTGCTATTTCACTAGGTCGCTTGACCTTAAGTCGTAGGTCGCTTGACCTTAAGTCGTAGGTCGCTTGACTTTGTTAAGTCGTAGGTCGCTCGACTTTGTTAAGTGGCAGGACTCTGTAAGTCGTAGGTCATCGCCGACCATACACTTGGTCTTTTTAGTTCGCGATTTCCTTAGGTCGTATGACCTATTTTTCCTTAGGTCGCTGGACCGCTTGCCTTCACTAAGTCGTACCCCGTATTACTCTGCGAAGGCAATCTTATCTGAAAAGCATTCATCAGAACTTCCACTTTGATGCATTTTAAGCTGATTTCCTTGGATTTTATTCACGTCTCCGAATGTGAATTTTTGTGATAGATTGTTCCAACAATCGTTTTATGACTTGTCACTTTAAAGATATGAAGGTTTTAATACTAGTAGTAAATATCAAAACTCTTCAAATCGATTTCAACACTATTTTTAATATCAAAAGTTCGTTTTCTCAAACCGATTTTCAATCTACTAATATATAAGCCTTTACTTCACTCGAATGAGAAATCGACTTAAACGACTTAGTAAAACGAGTGGTATGAAACACTTGCGTTCACTTCGTCGGTTAGCTCTTGGACTTGTTCGATTGATCCCTTTTCGTGACAATTTCCTAGTGAAGATTTACAGCTTGTTCGTAAATATTTAAGTTAAGCAAGTGGTTATGGGACATGAAGCTAAACTCATATATTTACTAGCTTGGTGTGATTGACACTTCTCGCTGATCATGATGATCATTTTATGATTTAGACTAGCAATTGTGCGATGTCTCTTTGTTTGCAAGGTAAGACTAGACCGCAGTAGTGTGATTCCGACTCACACACATCTCTTTGTCCGCAAGGTTAGTCTAGACCGCAGTAGTGTGATTCCGACTCACACATATCTTTTTGTTTGCGAGGTTAGGCTAGACACCACTTGTGTGATTCCATTCACACATACCTTTTTGCTTTTTGGTTAGCCTAGGCCTCAATCAGTGTGATTCCGACTCACACATATGGGGTAGCTCCCCATGGTCTTCGGACCATCATGTGATAGGCCTCTTTCTCTTTTTTATGATTTCTGGATTTCTTGTTTGATTTCTGGATTTTTATGTCATTGACTTGTTATGAGTACAAGTTTAGGGTATGATGCCCTCTTTGGATCTTTGAGAAGATTCTCGTGATATTGATCATTTCTCATCGGTTGATCTCCTGTTGATCATCATTTTCATACTTATAGTAGTATGTCAGTATGGATATTCTATGTTTATGCCATGTCTTTTATTATATATCATGTCATCTAATATTTATAGTTAGACTGATCCGTTTATTATTTTCTTAAATAATACTCGGGTCAGACCGAGATGTTACAGGTGCTTCTGCTTGACTTCCTTCCGGGATTTGCTACTCTGACTTTTGGCTGACTATTTAGTTTAGCAGTTTTTGTTGTATACACTTGAGATATGGACTCATAGTTGTATTCTTTTGGTATAGCACGTGTTGCTATTTTTGTATTATTGTGGAACCTTTTTGACCACTACTCTGATGTACACTTTCATGTGTTAGTTATATATTCATATCTTCTTCCGCCTTTGTGATATGGATGTCTGTGACTGCTATGTGTTATGTTTATTTCTATTTTTGTTTCCAAAGATTATTTTATAGCCACCATGTGATAATCAATTACATGGATGGTCGCTCCTCAACAGCCTTATTCTCCGTGCTAGTTGACAGCACTACATCGTAGTGTCCTTGGCTAGCGTGGGTATTGAGGTGGGGCGTCACACATCTCCTATCCAGTGTCTAACGTGAGTGCAGTAACTTAAGAAATGTTCAGGATTCACATCTCTTAAGGATCCGTTAAACTATCTACTATGTAGTAATATTCGCTATATACAGTAGTGTCTAATCAGTAAAGTATAATCATATAGAAAATAGCGTTAAGGGGATGGAGAACCTTAACGCGGTCGGATCTTAAAATCATAATCGTAGTAAAGCTCGATATGGTAGGTGACACGGCACAACTAGGCAATGCCAGGGTAGATATACCAATTACGCATCCGGACTGGTGGTGACGCATAGCAGCCACTACCGCCCACCTCGAACAACACTCCCAAATCGAAGGGTGGCCACCAAAATAACAAAGTAATAGAATGGTATCAAAGAAGTGTGTCCGATCAGAGGTGCTACCTCATTGGTCCGTCAATCGCTCCTGTTTTAGCCACCTTATGCCAACTCGCGGGAGTTGGTCCACGTATATACCTTAGGATCGTCGCCACCATCCTACTTCATTCTGGAAACTCCACCGCGTACACAGTTGTCAAAGTGGTTTTCGGTATCGACAGAGAGTATGTCCATATCCGATCCCGGTCTCTTTAACAACCAATCGTTATTATAACACCGTGATCATTTTAAAAATATATATACCTTTAAAAACACAATCATTGCCCTTTCAAACCATATTTTTTTATTCCAAGACAGTATATACATCAAAAACCAAAATATTATTGCCATTTCAAACCATATCCTTTACTTCAAAATAGTATATACTTTAAAACCGAATTATTATTGCTATTTCAAAACATATCATTTACTTCAAAATAGTATATACTTTAAAAACCAAATTCAATAATATATCATTTAAATAAAATCCAAATTTTCAATCACTATTCTTACTTTTAATTATAAAACTTGAAATATTCTATAAAACCATCTTAAACCCAAATCACAAAATGCTGTCATATTCTTAATCTCAAAATTTCAATCGGTTTCAAATCAATATATTTAAATATAATTCTTAAATAAATACTATTTCAAATAAATTCATTTTTCAAACCATATTACTTTCAAAGTTATAACAATTTCGAAACCAATACTTTGAAAAACAATAATACCTTAATTTCAATAAAACATTTAAATTTTGATATATTTCAAGTCTTTAAATATTCCAAAATTCCCAACCAAAATATGATAATCTTATATATACATTAATTCAATTTACTATTATTTAGTTTAGAAATATTTATTTAATAAATTCAATATCACTTAAATAAAGCTCAAACTTGAAATATTCGTAAATCAAACTTAAAACATCATCAAGTTATACATAGCTTAAATTTTAGAATTTAACCATATATAAAATAATATTTATATAATATCAAAATTTAATATTTATTAAACCGTATATTTCTTTCCAAATCATAGAAAAATCACTTTAAAATATTTTATATATAGACCACGGTGCCTGTATATAATTTTCTATCCTATGGTCAAGTGATACGGATATTTATCATTTCAATCCGTAATTTAAAAATAAAAGTTTACGGTTATATATCATTTCAAACCGCAATCCCGAATGAAATGAAAATGCATAATAACTTGCAGTTTATACAATATAAAATATAGCATCCATTCATCCAAATATCAATAAACAACCATGTGACGACCGCCCATGACCCCTGCACCGAATCTAGAGATAGAGCGCTGTAAAGTGTGCCAGGCGACCATGGACGATTGTCAAGGTAAGATTAAAACAACAGGATCTATCGTATTACTCACAGCGCATGGACAAAATACAATAGAACATATGTATAGTGAAGCTTTACAGAATAAAATGACATCATATAAAACTCCATAATAGTTGAATACAAGCATCCACATAGTCAGTACATCCAACCTCACTACATAACTCTCAGAGAATACAAAACAGCGGAAAATCCAGTACATATAAGAAGATAATATGCAACCCTCTAGCTCGTCTTCGATATCAGCATCGTGAGAAGAGAACAGCACCTGTCACCTGCTACCTAGTCTGCCCGTCCCAAAATGGACGAACAGCCCAAGGCAATAAGAATTAAAACATAAAGCCTTGAGTCAGACAACAGTCTTAGTGAGCAGTAAATTAACTAACAACATACCAAAAGAGCATAAAGGAAAAGGAATAGGAATACAACCCTCCCACTCCAACCTCATTCTACAGTGATAGCCCCCAGACACACACTAAGCAGAAGCAAACATAGCAGAGCATACAATTTAAAGTAAAGCTACTATCACTCGAGTCAAGGGCGATGTTTTCCAAGTACCAAGGCCTAAATCAGATAAGCACCCAGAAAATACCGCTCTTGAGTCCGAATGACGATACAACCAAACATCCATGACTCTGGCTATCACTGTTATCATTGCTTCGATATCACCGTTAATTGAATGACCGGCACATTCTTTCAGCCGTCCGTCAAGGGCTAATGGAAACCCCGGTTCTAGACATAACTCCCGCACGTCGTCGCAGCCCGTGCCTAGGACTATCGAATCTGCCCAGAGTACTCGACCATCAACAGTTGGCCGTTGGGACTATCGAATCTGCCCAAACGTACTCTTGCTTAAAGCATGCTAGAACCTTCAACAACGATGCTATCCAAGCCTCCTAGTCATCCTCCTCGACGACTATTCTCATATCCATTCATTATCTTCAACTCGAATCATATCACCGAGTTATCAACATGCTTGGAATGATCCCGTCTGGATTAGACCAAGTCTTCATCATATGATGTCTCGCTTCATTACATCCTTGCAAAGCTTCATCTCAACTTCACATCATCAAATCTATGCATAAGAGCTTCATCATCCCGCTACATATGCCACGAGCAGCTTTTCCAATTCAAGAGCCTTTCCCTTAGCTTTTGAATCACCTTCGATCTAAATCTAGTCATCAATCATCTAGTTCATAACAATCAATCAAATCAATCATCAATCCAAACAATCAAGCATTCAAATATGATCTAAGTAGACAATTATAACAATAATGGCATTTTCGTAATTAAAGAGTTGAAAGTCCAATAAGCATGAAAACATGGATTATATCTCTACAAACTTGATGAATGAACTTGCATAGGTTAACATATGATAAAATGGATGCAACATCATCATGAACAATGGATCTATATGGATCTACACATAGGATGAAGAAAATGCATGGAAATCTCTATTTTAACACCAAAACGAGCCAACAATCCGATATACTCCTTTGGATCCGTGTGAGAGATAATCACCACTCACCAAATCTCCTAAACAATCCAAAAGATAACAACTTCAGATCTGGACAGCGAAGAACTAAGCTAGATCCGACAAGATCTCACTTCAAACGAAGAAATCTCTCTTGAAAAGATGAAGATCTTCAATCTAAGCTCTTGAATCTTCAATCTTGATCTTCGATTTGGATGGATGGAAGCACTAGATTAGAGTGGAGAAAAGAAGTGAAGAAGTGTAGAAGTCGAGCTCTCAAAATGGCAGCACTTCGTCGCTTCAAAATCCGGATCCAAAAAGTGAGAACAACCCCTCCTATTTATAGCTGAAAACTGGCCTTAAGTCGTAACTCGGCTATCTTCTTAAGTCGGTGCCGACTTAACACCATGCCGACCTAATGCCTTGCCGACCTAGTGCCTTGCCGACCTAAAAACTCATCTGCCTGCCGAGTTAACCAGCCTATACGACCTAACGACTTAACTGCCTCGCCGACCTACGACTTAACCAAATGACCGACTCAACGAAGCAGACTTATCATACTGCCGCAAAACCCAAGTCCTAAGTCGGTTGACGACTCAACAACAAAGCGCAACTGCGACTTAACACATAGGCGCGACTTAACTTAGGTCGTTGCCGACATAAGTGCCTTGCCGACTTAAGACATACGAAGGAATACAACTACGACTTAACTCGTAACTGGGTTACGACTTAACACAAGAGACGTACTGCCGACTCACAACTCAACACACGTTGCCGACTCAACTACCTACCGACTCAATTACCCTGCCGACCTAACACTTAACACCCAAACACTTAGGTTGCTCACAACATGTCCTTAGGTCGTTGCCGACCTAACTCTTAAGTCGGTCAACCCCACTTCCTTAACTCGGCAACGACTTACAACCTACGACTTAACACTTGCCGAGTAAACTTCAACCTACTAACCTAGCCCAGCTACGACTTATCTCCTTGAGTCCTTAACTCGCCCAGAACTCCTCTCCTAAGTCGTATACGACTCACGACTCATGCTAAGTCGTGAACGACTTAGGACTTAGGCAAAATTTGCCTAAAATCTGAAATGACTTTAAAATGCAAAAATTCCAGATTTTGACGAACTTGTCGATCCGTAAAAATACGGGTCGTTACATTCTCTCCCCCTTAGGAATTTCGCCCCCGAAATTCCAAGCAATCAAAAACTATTCTGTACGCCTACCATCCATAGCAATCAACAAACCATGCATCCAATTCTAACTTAGCGTACAGAAATTCTAAAATTAGAACAAGTTACAATATCGCGAGATGACACGACACCTTAGGGCCATACCTCGAAGAGTTCAGGATGAGCTGCTTTCATCCTCTCTTCCACTTCCCACGTACAGTCGTTATCATCATCACTCCATTGTATCTTGAGCAACTTAACTACCTTCCTCCTAAGCTGTTTCGTGTCGGTTTCAACAACACGAAGCGGCTTACGAGGTCTTCTATCAACTGGATCAACTTCTAAGTCTTCACAGCTATCAGCAGAAACCACTGTTCTCGAGTCGTGCACATACTTCCGTAGATACGATACATGAAAAACATTGTGCACACCCGACATCTTCTCCGGTAACTCCAATCTGTAAGCGAGCCTTCCAATTCGCTCGATAATCGGGAATGGTCCGACAAATCTCGGAGTCAATTTTCCTTTCCTCCCGAATCGAATAACATTCTTCAGTGGAGAAATCTTCACAAAAACCATATCTCCCACGTCAAACTCCAAATCCTTTCGACGCTTATCAGCATAACTCTTCTGACGGTCTTGGGCTGCCTTCATTCGTTGCCGAATGATCTCTATGCAATCTGAAGTCTGTCGAATCATCTCTGGCCCAAGCATCAGCTTTTCTCCAGTTTCCAACCAACATGTCGGAGAGTTACACGGTCTTCCATACAATGCCTCATACGGTGCCATACCAATGCTTGACTGGTAACTGTTGTTGTACGCAAACTCCACCAAATGAAGGTGATCTTCCCATGATCCTCCGAAGTCCAAAACACATGCTCTAAGAAGATCTTCCAAAACTCGGTTGACTCTCTCGGTCTGACCATCTGTCTGAGGGTGATAAGCTGTACTCAAACACAACTCGGTTCCCAAAACTTCCTGGAAGCTCTTCCAAAATCCACTAGTGAACAATGGATCTCGATCGCTCACTATACTCTTCGGAATACCATGGAATCGAACTATCCACTTCACATACAACTCAGCCAACTTTGATGCAGTCCTAGTCGATCGAACAGGAATGAATCGTGCACTCTTAGTCAGACGATCCACAATGACCCAAATCCCTTCATTTCCTGTTCTGGTTCTAGGCAATCCATCAATAAAATCCATCGACACTTGTTCCCACTTCCATGTAGGAACTTCTAAGGGCTGAAGCAATCCACTTGGCTTCTTCTGTTCAGCCTTTACCAACTGACAGTTCATACACTTGGAAATGAAATCTCCAACATCCTTCTTCATGCCTTCCCAGTAGTAGGTTCTCTTCATATCCCGATACATCTTATTTCCACCTGGATGAATTGTCAACTTCGAGTGATGACTTTCCTTCAGAACTTCACTCCTCAATTCATCTATATCGGGAACCACTAGTCGTCCTTGCTTTCGAAGCCAACCTTCTCTATCGACCTCGAATCCTTTATCCTTTTCTGGCTCCAATCCAGATTCCAATTCACGGATAATCTTGACAAGCTTATCATCTCGCTTTTGACTCTCGCCAATCCTTTCCACAAGAGTCGGTCTTATCGATAAGTTTGCCAACATTTCAGGTTCCAATTCGCATCTAGGCCTGAAGTCGAATCCAGCTAAGTATTCGAGACTCTTCCATTCAGAAAACATGGCTCCCAATCCTGCATGTCTTCGACTTAACGCATCAGCCACTGCGTTACCTTTTCCCGGAGTATAAGCTATACCAAAATCATATGATGCTAAAAACTCTAGCCAACGTTGCTGCCGAAGATTCAAATCCTTCTGGGAGAAAAGATACTTCAACGACTTGTGATCCGTAAACAACTCGAATCGAACTCCCAACAGGTAATGTCTCCACATCTTCAGAGCAAATACAATCGCCGCTAACTCCAAATCATGAGTTGGGTAATTCCTTTCATGCGGCTTCAGTTGTCGACTGGCATACGCAACAACTTTATCCTTCTGCATCAGCACTGCTCCAAGTCCAGTACCACATGCGTCGGTGTAAACCACCATCTCATCATTCCCACTAGGAATAGTCAAAACAGGAGCACTTGTCAGTCTCTCTTTCAGGATTCCGAAAGCTTGCTCACACTTAGCATCCCAACTGAACACTTGGTTCTTCTTCGTCAATCCTGTTAACGGTGCAGCTATCTTGGAGAAGTCTTTGATAAACCGTCGATAATATCCTGCTAATCCAAGAAAACTTCTCACATCAGATGCATTCTTAGGTCTAACCCAATCCTGGATTGCTGCCACCTTAGCGGGATCAACCGCTATTCCATTTCCAGAAATCACATGGCCTAAGAACCTCACTTCACTCTTCCAGAAGTGACACTTCGAAAACTTAGCCTTCAGCTGATGTTTCCGTAAGATCTCCAAAACAATACGCAAGTGCGTCTTGTGCTCTTCCTCCGTTCTGGAATAAATCAGAATATCATCCACGAACACAAGTACGAACTTGTTCAACTGATCTCTGAACACTCTATTCATAAGATCCACAAAATATGCTGGCGCGTTAGTCAATCCAAACGGCATTACCAGCCACTCAAAGAAACCGGATGGTGTCCTAAAAGCAGTCTTCGGCACACTATCCTTAGCCACTCTCAACTGGTGAAATCCCGTTGCCAAATCCATCTGAGAAAACACCTTAGCTTCGTGAAGCTGATCAAACAAGTCATCTATTCTCGGCAATGGATACTTGTTCTTCTTAGTCACCTTGTTCAGCTCACGATAATCGACACACAATCTCAATGATCCATCTGCCTTGGTTGCAAACACAACTGGTGCACCCCACTCGGACACACTACGCCGAATGAATCCTTTCTGCAAAAGATCATCAACTTGCACCCTCAACTCCTGCTGTTCCCTAGGCGCCATCCGCCTAAGAGGCATCACAACAGGTCTGGCTCCTTCAACTAGATCTATACGAAACTCGATCTCTCTATGCGGCGGCAACCCTTTGACTTCGTCAAAGACATCCTCGAATCTATTTGCGATTGGCACTAAAGACAGTCCATCCCGTGGAACAACTAGCGAATACATGAAGCTCATGAAGACGCCTTCCTCATGCTTACATCGTATCACAATCTTTCGCCCTTCCACATTCCCGACTGTCACCTCCAGCCTCTCACAATCAACCTTAGCCGCATACTTCCTAAGCCAGTCCATTCCCAAGATAATTCCGAACCCCGCAAAGTTCAGAACAAAGCAATCACAAACAAAAGAGCAACCATGACTCGATACAACTAGACCACGGCATAACATACACAAACAAGACGAACCCCCAACTGGATTAGTCACTACCAATGGCCTATCAACAATATCCGGCTTCAAACCTAACCGGCCTACTAGTTCATTACAAACAAATGAATGCGACGCTCCAGTATCAAACAGAACTCTAACTGGAACACCACATAGGAAAAGAGTACCTTGAACAACCACACTCTTTCCCTTCTCTTCAGCAGTAGGAGCTTTTGAAGACGACGGAACAGCTCCTAAAGCATAGGCTTGCACAATCTGCCTGTCCTTTCTCGGTTCTGGACAATTCTTCCTGAAATGCCCCGGCTTGTCACAGTTGTGACACTTCATCGGCGCCTTCGGATTCTTACAATCCTTAGAGAAATGGCCCTTCTGTTGACAATTGTAGCAAGTCACCTCGCCTTTCGGCTTCTTCTGGCCATCCTTACCTTTCTGCTGCTGCTGCTTCCTCTTCTGGTTTCCACCCTGCTGTGGTTTAGATTCTCCCTTGGTCACAGCAACAACAGATCCTTCCTTAGGAAACAGACTCTCATGCCTAAGAGCTTTCTCTACAAGCTTCTCAAATGAATCGTCCAAATGATCCACCAATTGTCTCCCAAGATAACTATCCAAGCCGGTCACAAACTTCTCATTCTTCTGATAAGCAGATTCAATATATGACCGGGCATACTTGGACAAAGCTTCGAACTCAGAAACATACTCAAGAACTGATCTTCCACCTTGCTTAAGCTCCACAAACTTCTTGAACAGAACAGACTTCTGAGCTGTAGAAATGAACTTAGCTTCAAATCTAGCTTGGAATTGCTCCCAAGTAATCTCTTCCTCCGCAGTATCGATGGTAATAGAGTTCCACCAATCAGAGGCTCTCCCTTGAAGCTGCCTCGATGCCAACTTCCTTTTAGTTGCATCATCAATTCCCAAATCACCAAAGATCCTTCTACAAGCATCTATCCACCTCTGGACCTCAATAGTAGATTCTGTTCCCAAGAAAACCTTTCCTCCAAGAGCAGTATAATCCTTGCACAACTTAGCAAAATCCACTGGTTTCGGAGTTTGGACTTGAACTCCAACATCAACTGCCGCCCCCGGAACTGGTATCCTTCTCATGATCGAAGTCATCATAGCTTCGAACATGGCTGCATAATCAGCAGTCTCTTCAGTAGCACGGCCTTCCCTAGCAGCTGGTCTCCCTCTTCGACTCATTCTCAATATCTATAAAAAGGAATGATTAGAACATCTAGAGAAACAACTGCACAAAGGACTCAAACTCTACTAAGCTACTATATTATATATAGTAATCATCCATCAAAATACAATTACGTCTCTCATACGTAGTTACGACAGCGAGCGTTGGGTAAAATTGATTAACCAATGCTCTGATACCAAATGTGACGACCGCCCATGACCCCTGCACCGAATCTAGAGATAGAGCGCTGTAAAGTGTGCCAGGCGACCATGGACGATTGTCAAGGTAAGATTAAAACAACAGGATCTATCGTATTACTCACAGCGCATGGACAAAATACAATAGAACATATGTATAGTGAAGCTTTACAGAATAAAATGACATCATATAAAACTCCATAATAGTTGAATACAAGCATCCACATAGTCAGTACATCCAACCTCACTACATAACTCTCAGAGAATACAAAACAGCGGAAAATCCAGTACATATAAGAAGATAATATGCAACCCTCTAGCTCGTCTTCGATATCAGCATCGTGAGAAGAGAACAGCACCTGTCACCTGCTACCTAGTCTGCCCGTCCCAAAATGGACGAACAGCCCAAGGCAATAAGAATTAAAACATAAAGCCTTGAGTCAGACAACAGTCTTAGTGAGCAGTAAATTAACTAACAACATACCAAAAGAGCATAAAGGAAAAGGAATAGGAATACAACCCTCCCACTCCAACCTCATTCTACAGTGATAGCCCCCAGACACACACTAAGCAGAAGCAAACATAGCAGAGCATACAATTTAAAGTAAAGCTACTATCACTCGAGTCAAGGGCGATGTTTTCCAAGTACCAAGGCCTAAATCAGATAAGCACCCAGAAAATACCGCTCTTGAGTCCGAATGACGATACAACCAAACATCCATGACTCTGGCTATCACTGTTATCATTGCTTCGATATCACCGTTAATTGAATGACCGGCACATTCTTTCAGCCGTCCGTCAAGGGCTAATGGAAACCCCGGTTCTAGACATAACTCCCGCACGTCGTCGCAGCCCGTGCCTAGGACTATCGAATCTGCCCAGAGTACTCGACCATCAACAGTTGGCCGTTGGGACTATCGAATCTGCCCAAACGTACTCTTGCTTAAAGCATGCTAGAACCTTCAACAACGATGCTATCCAAGCCTCCTAGTCATCCTCCTCGACGACTATTCTCATATCCATTCATTATCTTCAACTCGAATCATATCACCGAGTTATCAACATGCTTGGAATGATCCCGTCTGGATTAGACCAAGTCTTCATCATATGATGTCTCGCTTCATTACATCCTTGCAAAGCTTCATCTCAACTTCACATCATCAAATCTATGCATAAGAGCTTCATCATCCCGCTACATATGCCACGAGCAGCTTTTCCAATTCAAGAGCCTTTCCCTTAGCTTTTGAATCACCTTCGATCTAAATCTAGTCATCAATCATCTAGTTCATAACAATCAATCAAATCAATCATCAATCCAAACAATCAAGCATTCAAATATGATCTAAGTAGACAATTATAACAATAATGGCATTTTCGTAATTAAAGAGTTGAAAGTCCAATAAGCATGAAAACATGGATTATATCTCTACAAACTTGATGAATGAACTTGCATAGGTTAACATATGATAAAATGGATGCAACATCATCATGAACAATGGATCTATATGGATCTACACATAGGATGAAGAAAATGCATGGAAATCTCTATTTTAACACCAAAACGAGCCAACAATCCGATATACTCCTTTGGATCCGTGTGAGAGATAATCACCACTCACCAAATCTCCTAAACAATCCAAAAGATAACAACTTCAGATCTGGACAGCGAAGAACTAAGCTAGATCCGACAAGATCTCACTTCAAACGAAGAAATCTCTCTTGAAAAGATGAAGATCTTCAATCTAAGCTCTTGAATCTTCAATCTTGATCTTCGATTTGGATGGATGGAAGCACTAGATTAGAGTGGAGAAAAGAAGTGAAGAAGTGTAGAAGTCGAGCTCTCAAAATGGCAGCACTTCGTCGCTTCAAAATCCGGATCCAAAAAGTGAGAACAACCCCTCCTATTTATAGCTGAAAACTGGCCTTAAGTCGTAACTCGGCTATCTTCTTAAGTCGGTGCCGACTTAACACCATGCCGACCTAATGCCTTGCCGACCTAGTGCCTTGCCGACCTAAAAACTCATCTGCCTGCCGAGTTAACCAGCCTATACGACCTAACGACTTAACTGCCTCGCCGACCTACGACTTAACCAAATGACCGACTCAACGAAGCAGACTTATCATACTGCCGCAAAACCCAAGTCCTAAGTCGGTTGACGACTCAACAACAAAGCGCAACTGCGACTTAACACATAGGCGCGACTTAACTTAGGTCGTTGCCGACATAAGTGCCTTGCCGACTTAAGACATACGAAGGAATACAACTACGACTTAACTCGTAACTGGGTTACGACTTAACACAAGAGACGTACTGCCGACTCACAACTCAACACACGTTGCCGACTCAACTACCTACCGACTCAATTACCCTGCCGACCTAACACTTAACACCCAAACACTTAGGTTGCTCACAACATGTCCTTAGGTCGTTGCCGACCTAACTCTTAAGTCGGTCAACCCCACTTCCTTAACTCGGCAACGACTTACAACCTACGACTTAACACTTGCCGAGTAAACTTCAACCTACTAACCTAGCCCAGCTACGACTTATCTCCTTGAGTCCTTAACTCGCCCAGAACTCCTCTCCTAAGTCGTATACGACTCACGACTCATGCTAAGTCGTGAACGACTTAGGACTTAGGCAAAATTTGCCTAAAATCTGAAATGACTTTAAAATGCAAAAATTCCAGATTTTGACGAACTTGTCGATCCGTAAAAATACGGGTCGTTACAAACCATTTATTACAATCATCATCCAATTTAAACAAAACATCAATATAAAGCATATAAAATATAACAGGCATCAACAAATAGTTTATATTCAATAAAAATTAATAACTGTTCAACTGGCAGTTTATATGCAATAATAAATAAATTTAACTCGCAAATTTTATGCAATAATAAAATTAAATAACAATTAAATTTAACTAAATGTTATCTAACTGAGATGATGATTAAATATATGCCCAAACAATCATAGATAAATTTTAAATCACATCAAAATTTAATTTAACAAACATAAGAAATCTTAGAAGTTGTGAGTGGGTTAAAACACTCACCTTTTGAATTTAAATTGAATTTAAATTCAATTTAAACTCAAAAATTTTACAGTCTCAAAATTCGTCCAAACCAGAGTCAAAAGATCTGGAATTTCAATATGATCCTAACAAAAGAAACCGCGTCCAAATCCGAGTCCGTATGCAAAAGTTATGAAAATTTGAAGATTGGAAAAATCTGGTCCTCAGTCGACTTCGAGTTCAACCCGGTCCGCCGCCTCAAATACCCGATGCTTGCTTCGAGTTTTTGCCAAAACGACCCAGAGACCCGAGTCATTTTCTTCATGACACGGAGTAGCTCCAGGGTTTTTCCCCTTGAAACCCCAAGCGCGACCCGAAGCGCGTAAATCTCGAATTTTTTTTTTGAAATTAGATTTTGGAGTTTGGGAATTAGGTTTTGTCTGCCATTGGAATGAGGAGCTAAGAAGAAGATGAATTATATGTACAGACAAATGAAGATTAGGGAGGCTAGGGTTTATAACTGTGTTTATATAGGTAGGTTAGAGATAGAGTAGATAGACTTGATAGATGAACGTGCGGAACTAACTATGGCCCGAAAAGCAAGTTCTGACCCCGGAACGAAATTGAGTAAACCCATATATCAAAATAGGTGTTTTAAAATATTCTGAGCGCGATGGAAAAAGTTTCACGTCCAAATTCCATTGTATGAAGAAGTTATGCTGAAAAAGAAATTCTCAAATTGATTTCAAAAATTGATTTCGATTAAATTGATTTCAAGGCGTTTCGCGTTCGTACGGTCAAACGACAAGTCCGATCGTTACGAAACTTGAAACCCTACAATAATTCACTGATACGGATCCGATGAAACTAGTTTCGTCGAAATCCGAGTCAACGACAAAAATGGCTATTTTTATATTAATTAAATAAATTAAGAATTAGTAAATAAATCCATTTTTTATATTTCAGTTTCAAAATTGGCAAATTTTATCACTTAAAAATTTTCAAACATTTAAAATGATTTAACCATTTTTAAATGTCAATTTATTAAAGATTAAATCAATATAACTCTTAAATTTCAAAAAATTCAAAATTATAGGTAAATTTCCAAAATTTCCATAAATTTTACTTTACCCATAATTATTCCATTCATATTTCAAATAGGAGGCTTACCATTGGATTTAAAATTATTACATAAATATTTCCCATTATTCAACTAAATTTTTAATTTAACGTAATAATTAAATTTTCATTTCATTTATTTCAATAAGTCCAACAATTATAAATTAACAAATTAACTCATTATTAAAGATTCAACTTCAAAAATTCATAAAGTTCATCATCTTGATTTACTCATTAATTCATAATTCTTTAAACCAATTCCCTTCTAAATTTTAAAGTAACTAAATTTACCAAATCATAGTATTTATTTCAATTTCTTAAAATAACCCCCTTCATTATAAATTGAATCCAATTTATTAAAATAAGTTTCCAAATTTAATGTATTAGATTCAATTTCACTTTTTAACTTACACTTAAATTTAGGTCATAATCAATTTATACGTATTCCTTTCTTAGTTACTATTTTTCATACTTCTTGCATAAATTTCACAATTAACCATTATTATTAAAGTAATGCTAATAATAAATACGACCTTACTATTACTCAACATTTAAACGAACGTTACTTCATTTTCATTAGTGTAACATTTATTTCCTTATCACTTATTACCAATTCAAATTTCATTAACAATAAGTAGGTAATTTATAATATATGTTTACAAATTTTGAATTAATCGTTATTCAACCACTATTCATTATTATTTACTTAAATTTAGCATTAATTACCTTGCATTACATTGTTGCTTAAATTCCCAATCCGATTGTAATTAATACTCTAAATAAATACGCTTACTCCTTTCGTTATTTATTAATTGTCGCAAGAAACGTTTGATAATTTCAACAACATTGTAATTACTAATTACCTACATTGATTGTATACGTTTTCCATTATTATCATTTATTAGAATTCTGTTCAACTTTCCATCTTATGCATATAGTTAACCTTTAAATTGATTTTACCTTCAAAATTTCCAGTTATTCTCTTAACTTACAAAAAAAACAATGATTAATTTCATTTTAATCGCTATTAATTACATGCATTGTTAACGGACAATAGTTGTCACCATTTTACAAATTTTAACATTTGAAATTTATTCTCTACAACAATTATTACCTATCAATATTAATTTGCCCATAAAAAAAACTTGCAATTGTTCTTATTATCATATTCCATTTACTGTTAACAATGTTTATTACATTATATCAGTTTAATATTTTCCTTAAATCCTTATATTCAATTCATATACAGGTAAAATTCTTTTCACTATTTAAAATCATTTGAATTAACTTCGAATTACTATAAGTAGTTTTTTTTCTTCTAAATTTAATTACAAACTCCTATTAAATTAACAAATTTAATTGTCGAAATTTACGGGTCGTTACACTCTCCCCCACTCAAAACTTTTCGTCCCCGAAAAGGAAAAGAAGAATTAAGAAATCTATATATATTTTATTTAAAACTTTATAACCAATTAAATTTATAAAATTAATTAATTTAGATAAAATATACCACTTTATAACTATTAAATCTTTATTTATTTTTTTATTTATAAAGTTTGGAAAACATTTCAAAATAATTTCTAAGTCCAAAATTTTTCGGAAAATTTCGGCAGAGTCTCCTTTGTACGGAGAGGCTCGGAAGAAAATATAATATAAATATATCAATATACCACATATAATATCCAAAATTTAATATCCCAACACGGAAAAACAATATAATAGCGCTATAAACCGTAATCCGAAAACGTACCTATTTGTCGGGCAATTAACGCTTATTTATGGAACCAAAAGCAGTAGCAATTTGCTTCCATAACCTGCATTTCGCTTATATAATCCGATAAGCGTTAGAAATTTTATAGAATGAAATATTTAAGTTGTTCAATCACTAACAACAATCAATACAACAACCATCCATTTCAACAACAGCATACACAACAAATACAAAACAACCATTCAATAAAAAAACAAATAGTTGTTCGGGTTCAAAACTTGAAATTGTACGAAATGAAAATAACTATCAAGTGCATCATTTACTCAACAGTCTTAGATGGAACAAAAATAGATTATTTATTCATCCAACAACTTCAAATTTCCTTACCCAACCAACCATAAAACATGCAATAACAATTCAAACCAACAAACCAAATTAACTTATTATAAATTTATATCATACTTTTGTTGTTTGATTTCCTTTCTTTCATTTAGTCAGTGATTACTTCATTTATTTTCATTTTATTATTATTTTTTTCTATTTTATTTAGAAATAACTTCAACCCTTTTCTTAAGTTTACAATTTCCCTTTATTATATTACACTCATTTATTTGCACTTACTACTTACTATTATTCATTCATTTATTATTTCGTGATCTTATTTATCCACACTTTAATTACTTAAGTTTATAATCATTCATTTGTCACACTTACCTTTAATTATATTTACTTGGTAAAATTTCAATTATAACTTAAGTTTATAACATTAAATCATCATTTAACAGCAATTTCATTGAATACTTTCATTATTTCAAAATTCTACTTGTATAATATTCTATTACAATTTAAACACTTGCAACAAGGCATACAACCATAAAATCAATCATTCATTCATATCGAACAAAAGAAATAGTTGTTCAGGTTCATAACTTTAAATTGTACAGAATGAAGAATAAACTACTAAGTGTACCCTTCACTCAGCAGTCTTAGGTGAAACTAAATAGATTATTCCTACATCCAAACAATATTAAAGTATCCTTGCCCAAAAAACCATAAGCCAAACAAACAACAAATTCAACAATAGATCAAGTTCATTATTATTAATTTCATTCCATATATTGTTGTTTGATTTCCTCTTTATTCATCATTTATTTTTATCCATTCAACCAAATTCCTTGGTAGCTAGGTAAATTTATTACTTAAGTTTTAAATTCATTTTCCAGTATTCATCTTTTATTCTAAGGTAACTTCAACCTATTACTTAAGTTTTTTTTTATTTTTTATATATATAACATTTAAGTCCATAACAACTAGAACATCAATACTTATTAATTTCATTTATTCATTTTTAAATTAATTTACTTTGCATATTTATTCATTTACTTAATTTTATTTATTCATTTATTAATAATATTCATGTTCAATTTTAGTTACTTGGCATAACAGTTATACTTTAATTCTTATTAATAAAAGAAATTTACTGAATATTTCATTACATAAGTTTACTTGTACAATTTACTATACATTTTCTTATTAAACATTTTCAATTTTTATAAATTTTTGGTAAGTTATATTTATGCTTTTAAAGACTGAAATTGAAAGTCGTACAAGTTTTCTCATTTATTTTAATTATTTTAATGTTCAATAATTATTTCCTTTATTTCATAGGTTACAATTTCAACTTTCATTTAATACCATTTATATCCTAGCATTAAATATCTTATTTCCTCTAGAGGTTTCAATTTATTAATTACCTACATTCCAATTCACTTTAGTAATTAGGACTATTTATTAATGGAAACTTAAGAATTAAATACCGGGTTTTATTCAAAAATCATTTTAAAATAATAGATAATATATATACTTATAATTTATATATCCAATTATATTTAAAACAATTTAAAATAAAATAATCTTGTAGTAAAACTACTACAGTGGCCTTCCCACTTTGAAACTCGAAAATGAATGTCGATGATGCGGCCGCCATCACCGAAATTATTTTCCAGCGACAAAAAGGGGAGTACAACTTATTTCTTTGCGGAATTTCTTTTATAACATTTCTTTCAAATTCTATTGAAATATTTATATCAGAAAATACTTCTAACAATATTATTATTATATTCTAAAATCAATTGAAAGAAATCTTCAAAAACCCCGGAACTTAAGCTCTAAATTTCCAAATTTCATTTATTTTATTTTGCAATCTTATTTCTATTATTATTTACAGTTTATTACCTAACAACCAATCTATTGCAGCCAAATATAGATATCATTTGAAACATTTTATTTTATATATAGAAAATATAATAGGCAAAATTATTTCATTCACCTATATTAAAAACAAATATTATGTCGGTCTGTCCTATTAAGTGTTTAGAAACCCCTATTGATGTCACAACGTCCCATGCATCAACCGAAATTTATAAATACAAAACGGAACAGATTACCACAATATTAAAACCTTTTATAACACTAACAAATACACTCTCTCATATATATACACTCAGTGACTCCCATAGGGTATTACTACCCTATTAGTAAAGAGTCAGACCCCACAAAGCTAAGGTTTATCGCTAAACCAAAGCTCTGATACCAATTGTAACATCCCACCTTTTTGTACGCTTAAGCAGACACACATGTCGACTTAAACCATACAGAAGGGCGGATTGTTATGAGGTAAATAAGAAAAAGTGGAGAAATAAAAGAAACAAAATAGAATCTTACAGCGGAACGATAAAATATAATAATCAAATAACAGTTCATGAAGCTGTTTTACAAAACATTTGATTATACTTATACAATACATATCAGAGTTACACATACCAGAGAATGATAATTATGCAGCGGAATACAATGGTGTAGTAGAATATATAACAAATAGTAATAATAAAATCTTCGTCTTCGTCCTTCAGAAATAGGGCCTTCAAATCCTGAAATGCTCAGGCTGACCCGAGCGAATTGAAAAAAACAAAACACTCGAGTCAGAACTAAAAGATCTTATGTAAGTTAAATCATTGAAATAAATATGAGTGTAAACGGCGTCAGAGATGTTTACGGGGTTTGACATCTCCTATCCAGTGTCTAACGTGAGTGCAGTAACTTAAGAAATGTTCAGGATTCACATCTCTTAAGGATCCGTTAAACTATCTACTATGTAGTAATATTCGCTATATACAGTAGTGTCTAATCAGTAAAGTATAATCATATAGAAAATAGCGTTAAGGAGATGGAGAACCTTAACGCGGTCGGATCTTAAAATCATAATCGTAGTAAAGCTCGATATGGTAGGTGACACGGCACAACTAGGCAATGCCAGGGTAGATATACCAATTACGCATCCGGACTGGTGGTGACGCATAGCAGCCACTACCGCCCACCTCGAACAACACTCCCAAATCGAAGGGTGGCCACCAAAATAACAAAGTAATAGAATGGTATCAAAGAAGTGTGTCCGATCAGAGGTGCTACCTCATTGGTCCGTCAATCGCTCCTGTTTTAGCCACCTTATGCCAACTCGCGGGAGTTGGTCCACGTATATACCTTAGGATCGTCGCCACCATCCTACTTCATTCTGGAAACTCCACCGCGTACACAGTTGTCAAAGTGGTTTTCGGTATCGACAGAGAGTATGTCCATATCCGATCCCGGTCTCTTTAACAACCAATCGTTATTATAACACCGTGATCATTTTAAAAATATATATACCTTTAAAAACACAATCATTGCCCTTTCAAACCATATTTTTTATTTCAAAACAGTATATACATCAAAAACCAAAATATTATTTCCATTTCAAACCATATCCTTTACTTCAAAATAGTATATACTTTAAAACCGAATTATTATTGCTATTTCAAAACATATCATTTACTTCAAAATAGTATATACTTTAAAAACCAAATTCAATAATATATCATTTAAATAAAATCCAAATTTTCAATCACTATTCTTACTTTTAATTATAAAACTTGAAATATTCTTTAAAACCATCTTAAACCCAAATCACAAAATGCTGTCATATTCTTAATCTCAAAATTTCAATCGGTTTCAAATCAATATATTTAAATATAATTCTTAAATAAATACTATTTCAAATAAATTCATTTTTCAAACCATATTACTTTCAAAGTTATAACAATTTCGAAACCAATACTTTGAAAAACAATAATACCTTAATTTCAATAAAACATTTAAATTTTGATATATTTCAAGTCTTTAAATATTCCAAAATTCCCAACCAAAATATGATAATCTTATATATACATTAATTCAATTTACTATTATTTAGTTTAGAAATATTTATTTAATAAATTCAATATCACTTAAATAAAGCTCAAACTTGAAATATTCGTAAATCAAACTTAAAACATCATCAAGTTATACATAGCTTAAATTTTAGAATTTAACCATATATAAAATAATATTTATATAATATCAAATTTTAATATTTATTAAACCGTATATTTCTTTCCAAATCATAGAAAAATCACTTTAAAATATTTTATATATAGACCACGGTGCCTGTATATAATTTTCTATCCTATGGTCAAGTGATACGGATATTTATCATTTCAATCTGTAATTTAAAAATAAAAGTTTACGGTTATATATCATTTCAAACCGCAATCCCGAATGAAATGAAAATGCATAATAACTTGCAGTTTATACAATATAAAATATAGCATCCATTCATCCAAATATCAATAAACAACCATTTATTACAATCATCATCCAATTTAAACAAAACATCAATATAAAGCATATAAAATATAACAGGCATCAACAAATAGTTTATATTCAATAAAAATTAATAACTGTTCAACTGGCAGTTTATATGCAATAATAAATAAATTTAACTCGCAAATTTTATGCAATAATAAAATTAAATAACAATTAAATTTAACTAAATGTTATCTAACTGAGATGATGATTAAATATATGCCCAAACAATCATAGATAAATTTTAAATCACATCAAAAATTAATTTAACAAACATAAGAAATCTTAGAAGTTGTGAGTGGGTTAAAACACTCACCATTTGAATTTAAATTGAATTTAAATTCAATTTAAACCCAAAAATTTTACAGTCTCAGAATTCGTCCAAACCAGCGTCAAAAGATCTGGAATTTCAATACGATCCTAACAAAAGAAACCGCGTCCAAATCCGAGTCCGTATGCAAAAGTTATGAAAATTTGAAGATTGGAAAAATCTGGTCCTGAGTCGACTTCGAGTTCAACCCGGTCCGCCGCCTCAAATACCCGATGCTTGCTTCGAGTTTTTGCCAAAACGACTCGGAGACCCGAGTCATTTTCTTCATGACATGAAGTAGCTCCAGGGTTTTTCCCCTTGAAACCCGAAGCGCGACCCGAAGCGCGTAAATCTCGAATTTTTTTTTTTGAAATTAGATTTTGGAATTTGGGAATTAGGTTTTGTCTGCCATTGGAATGAGGAGCTAAGAAGAAGATGAATTATATGTACAGACAAATGAAGATTAGGGAGGCTAGGGTTTATAACTGTGTTTATATAGGTAGGTTAGAGATAGAGTAGATAGACTTGATAGATGAACGCGCGGAACAAACTATGGCCCGAAAAGCCCGTTCTGACCCCGGAACGAAATTGAGTAAACCCATATATCAAAATAGGTGTTTTAAAATATTCTGAGCATGATGGAAAAAGTTTCACGTCCAAATTCAATTGTATAAAGAAGTTATGCTGAAAAAGAAATTCTCAAATTGATTTCAAAAATTGATTTCAATTAAATTGATTTCAAGGCGTTTCGCGTTCGTACGGTCAAACGACAAGTCCGATCGTTACGAAACTTGAAACCCTATAATAATTCACTAATACAGATCCGATGAAACTAGTTTCGTCGAAATCCGAGTCAATGACAAAAATGGCTATTTTTATATTAATTAAATAAATTAAGAATTAGTAAATAAATCCAATTTTTATATTTCAGTTTCGGAATTGGCAAATTTTATCACTTAAAAATTTTCAAACATTTAAAATGATTTAACAATTTTTAAATGTCAATTTATTAAAGATTAAATCAATATAACTCTTAAATTTCAAAAAATTCAAAATTATAGGTAAATTTCCAAAATTTCCATAAATTTTACTTTACCCATAATTATTCCATTCATATTTCAAATAGGAGGCTTGCCATTGGATTTAAAATTATTACATAAATATTTCCCATTATTCAACTAAATTTTTAATTTAACGTAATAATTAAATTTTCATTTCATTTATTTCAATAAGTCCAACAATTATAAATTAACAAATTAACTCATTATTAAAGATTCAACTTCAAAAATTCATAAAGTTCATCATCTTGATTTACTCATTAATTCATAATTCTTTAAACCAATTCCCTTCTAAATTTTAAAGTAACTAAATTTACCAAATCATAGTATTTATTTCAATTTCTTAAAATAACCCCCTTCATTATAAATTGAATCTAATTTATTAAAATAAGTTTCCAAATTTAATGTATTAGATTCAATTTCACTTTTTAACTTACACTTAAATTTAGGTCATAATCAATTTATACGTATTCCTTTCTTAGTTACTATTTTACATACTTCTTGCATAAATTTCACAATTAACCATTATTATTAAAGTAATGCTAATAATAAATACGACCTTACTATTACTCAACATTTAAACGAACGTTACTTCATTTTCATTAGTGTAACATTTATTTCCTTATCACTTATTACCAATTCAAATTTCATTAACAATAAGTAGGTAATTTATAATATATGTTTACAAATTTTGAATTAATCGTTATTCAACCACTATTCATTATTATTTACTTAAATTTAGCATTAATTACCTTGCATTACATTGTTGCTTAAATTCCCAATCCGATTGTAATTAATACTCTAAATAAATACGCTTACTCCTTTCGTTATTTATTAATTGTCACAAGAAACGTTTGATAATTTCAACAACATTGTAATTACTAATTACCTACATTGATTGTATATGTTTTCCATTATTATCATTTATTAGAATTCTATTCAACTTTCCATCTTATGCATATAGTTAACCTTTAAATTGATTTTACCTTCAAAATTTCCAGTTATTCTCTTAACTTACAAAAAAAACAATGATTAATTTCATTTTAATCGCTATTAATTACATGCATTGTTAACGGACAATAGTTGTCACCATTTTACAAATTTTAACATTTGAAATTTATTCTCTACAACAATTATTACCTATCAATATTAATTTGCCCATAAATAAAAAACTTGCAATTGTTCTTATTATCATATTCCATTTACTGTTAACAATGTTTATTACATTATATCAGTTTAATATTTTCCTTAAATCCTTATATTCAATTCATATACAGGTAAAATTCTTTTCACTATTTAAAATCATTTGAATTAACTTCGAATTACTATAAGTAGTTTTTTTTTCTTCTAAATTTAATTACAAACTCCTATTAAATTAACAAATTTAATTGTCGAAATTTACGGGTCGTTACAAGTGGAAATAACTTTCTTATCAATCTCTTTTGATTCGTTTCCAAATTCTTTTGATTGCTTCGTATCAGCTACAAGAAGGAGTTTCGGTGTGATGATGGCTCTACGAATCGTTGTCGAAGATGATTACTTCGTATTTCATCGGTTTCTTTTCAGCTTTTTGATTTAAACCTTAATGAATTTGAAATTGGAAATTTTAAATTGAATTAAATTGATTAATAGAATATGAGGATAAAATTGAATCAAATCGATTAAACGATATCATTTGAAACCAAATTTTGAAATTCTAACGTAATTTCTTGTGAATACCAAAGTCCGAAGGGGGACAAATTGGTATGTGTTTTGAGATATTTCGATTCGGAATCCGTATCTTGTGTTCGAGGAATTATAGGAGATCGTATCTATCTATCTTTGTTATTTTCGTGCCTGCGAATTTCGAGGACGAAATTCTTTTAAGGGGGGAAGTTTGTAACGATCCCGAATTTAAAGTGATAATTAAATGAATTTTTGTGTTAAAATTGTATAGTTAATTAATAAATTGGTACGAGTTTCCCCGAACTCAAACAAATGTTGTATAAATCATTTAAATTTAAAAATATTGTAATTATTATATATATGTGAATATATATGTATGTACAATTGATTTGAATTTAAATCTTAAAATAAATGGTTTAATAGTAATAATTGATAATAATAATAATTAGAATTGGTGGTTAATAATGGTTTGAGTTTATAAAATGATATAAACAAATACACTTATTTATTATGTGTGATGTTGGTTTCTAGGCGCCTCGGTTAAAGGTCCCAAAGGACCGGGGGTGGCATATCTCAGGTTTTGTAATATTCCCCGGGAAGGGGGGTAACCGTCCTTGTTTGGCAGAGAACGGTTTGGTTCTCGGAGCGTCCCGCTAGAGGCGTTTCTTTCGTGGAATAGGAAGTTCCTTAGCCTGACCATTTGTTGGAAATCCATCTTCCAAATACGAGCCTTGTACGGTTTTAGTTGTAGAACCTGCCATCTACTTATGGTGGCGCCCCACTGTTTGGATGGTAGCTATAGTAGGCATAGTTTGAAATGTCTATGCTGGCTAAGATTTATATTCTACTTTTGAAATGATTTCCTCACTATGCACTAATAATAATATCAAAATGATTTGATTTTGCGTAGTAAGCATCTTTGACTATCATAAGGAGAAATCTTCTCCAATTCTGTGTTTGCATTGTGTGTGTGGCGGGAGGCCTTATGGTAGTCTCATTTTTCAAAAGCATTGCGAATTGACTTTAAAATTCTCTGCTATTTGTTTTTAAAGATAAACTGTTTTTGTTGCTCACACCAGTCCCATGACTGATCCGGAGTTTATTGTTTCTTTCCTAAACTCTGGATGCTCAAAATTTTTCAACACGAGCAGTCTAGAGTTGGGTTTTTCAGATAGTCAGGATTAGTAGATTTTCTGGAGCTAGTTCAGTCTTTGGATATGGACTGCACTTGCTATCTTTATGCATCGTTATTGGGAGTTCAAGCTATTTCTGAATTGGCGTTTTGGAGATGGAGATTATCCGCTGCTGATGTTATCTGTTTTCTTTTCCGCTGCTATTTCTTGTATCATATCTCTGATGTATATAGATATTCATTGTATCAACATTGTATCTGGATATTGTATCAGATGTTGTATATCTATATTCTTTTTCTTTTCCGCTGTGTTATTTACTTAACTATGTTATAAGCTCCGGCGACTCGGATTTGAACGGTCGAATCTACGGCATTCGAGTACGATGTAAAGTATGGATGTCGATTTTCGAGCGCGAAAACCCAGGGCGTTACATGGAGACAATGGTATTTCATCCATAATGAAAGTTACTATACCTGGTTGATGAAAGTATACGTATACAACACAAACTCCATTAACCTTCTTTTTGATGCATCTTACATTATGCCTTCTGCTTTTAGCATATAATCTTCCTGTAACGACCCGTATTTTTACGGATCGACAAGTTCGACAAAGTCTGGAATTTTAGAGTTTTTGAGCCATTTCAGATTTTAGGCGAAAATGGCTAAGTCCTGAGTCGTGAACGACTTAGTGTAAGTCGTGAGTCGTATACGACTTAGGGGATAGGAGCGACTCAGGGATTTGGCTAGTTAAGGGTGTAAGGTTAAGTCGTTTGAACGACTTAAGGGGTAGGCGCGACTTAAGGACTGGGCGAGATAAGGCTTAAGTTGTAGCAGTTAAGTCGTGACCGAGTTAAGGTGATGAGTCGTATCCGAGTCATCTCATGAGTCGTACCCCAAGTCATCTGATGAGTCGTGACCGAGTTATCTGATGAGTCATACCCAAGTCATCTAATGAATCGTACCCTGTTATCTGATGAGTCGTACCCTGTTGTTTGATGAGTCGTAGAATGGGTTATCTCGTTTAACAGATAAGTCGTGGACAAGTTAAGGGATGAGTCGTAAGCTGTTGAGTCGCGCGTAGGTGATAACTCGCGCAAGTGGATGAGTCGTAGCCATTGCGATGAGTCGTATACGAGTTAGTAGTTGAGTCGTCTAACCAAGTAAGGCGTGCGCATTTAAGTCGTAGACAGGGGGTCTGGTGAGTCGTAGGCGCATGCTATAAGTCGGAGACGACTTAGGAGATAGCTGATTTATCGTGAGTCATAGGCTGAAGTGTGTTAAGTCGATGAGTCGTAGGGCTTTGAGTCGTGAGTCGTAAACGACTCATGGAGACAGACGAGATAAGGATTTCAGCTATAAATAAGAGAGCTTCTCTTCATTTTGGGATCCGGATTTTGAAGCAACGAAGTGCTGCCATTTTTAGAGCTCGACTTCTACACTTCTTCACTTCTTTTCTCCACTCTAATCTAGTGCTTCCTTCCATCCAAATCAAAGATCAAGATTGAAGATTCAAGAGCTAAAGTTGAAGATCTTCATCTTTTCAAGAGAGATTTCTTCGTTTGAAGCGGATTCGTGATAGATCAAGCTTGATCCTTCGCTGTCCAGATCTGAAGCGTGTTGATTTGGGTTTGTTTAGGTGATTTGGTGAGTGGTGATTATCTCTCACACGGATCCAAAGGAGTATATCGGATTGTTGGCCCGATTTGGTGTTAAAATAGAGATTTCCATGCATTTTCTTCATCCTAAGTGTAGATCCATATAGATCCATTGTTCATGATGATGTTACCTCCATTTTATCATATGTTAACCTATGCAAGTTCATTCATCAAGTTTGTAGAGATATAATCCATGTTTTCATGCTTATTGGACTTTCAACTCTTTAATTACGAAAATGCCATTATTGTTATAATTGTCTACTTAGATCATTTTTGAATGCTTGATTGCTTGGATTGATGTTTGATTTGATTGATTGTTATGAACTAGATGATTGATGATTAGATTTAGATCGAAGGTGATTCAAAAGCTAAGGGAAAGGCTCTTGAATTGGAAAAGCTGCTCGTGGCATATGTAGCGGGATGATGAAGCTCTTATGCATAGATTTGATGATGTGATGTTGAGATGAGGCTTTGCGAGGATGTAATGAAGCGAGGCAATCATGTGATGAAGACTTGGTCTAATCCAGACGGGATCATTCCAAGCATGTTGATAACTCGGTGATATGATTCGAGTGGAGGATAATGAATGGATATGAGAATAGTCGTCAAGGAGGATGACTAGGAGGCTTAGATAGCATCGTTGTTGAAGGTTCTAGCATGCTCTAAGCAAGAGTACGTTTGGGCAGATTCGATAGTCCAACGACTAACTGTTGATGGTCGAGTACTCTGGGCAGATTCGATAGTCCTAGGCACGGGCTGCGACGACGTGCGGGGGTTATGTCTAGAACCGGGGTTTCCATTAGCCCTTGACGGACGGCTGAAAGAATGTGCCGGTCATTCAATTAATGGTGATATCGAAGCAATGATAACAGTGATAGCCAGAGTCATGGATGTTTGGTTGTAACGTCATTTCGGACTCAAGAGCGGTATTTTCTGGGTGCTTATCTGATTTAGGCCTCGGTACTTGGAAAACATCGCCCTTGACTCGAGTGATAGTAGCTTTATTTTAAATTGTATGCTCTGCTATGTTTGCTTCTGCTTAGTGTGTGTCTGGGGGCTATCACTGTAGAATGAGGTTGGAGTGGGAGGGTTGTATTCCTATTCCTTTTCCTTTATGCTCTTTTGGTATGTTGTTAGTTAATTTACTGCTCACTAAGACTGTTGTCTGACTCAAGGCTTTATGTTTAATTCTTATTGCCTTGGGCTGTTCGTCCATTTTGGGACGGGCAGACTAGGTAGCAGGTGACAGGTGCTGTTCTCTTCTCACGATGCTGATATCGAAGACGAGCTAGAGGGTTGCATATTATCTTCTTATTATATGTACTGGATATTCCGCTGTTTTGTATTCTCTGAGAGATATGTAGTGAGGCTGGATGTATTGACTATGTGGATGCTTGTATTCAACTATTATGGAGTTTTATATGATGTCATTTTGTTCTGTAAAGCTTCACTATACATATGTTCTATTGTATTTTTGTCCTTGCGCTGTGAGTAATACGATAGATTCTGTTGTTTCAATCTACCCTGACAATCGTCCATGGTCGCCTGGCACACTTTACAGCGCACTATCTCTAGATTCGGTGCAGGGGTCATGGGCAGTCGTCACATTTGGTATCAGAGCATTGGTTAATCGATTTTACCCAACGCTCGCCGTCGTAACTACGTATGAGAGACGTAATTGTATTTTGATGGATGATTACTATATATAATATAGTAGCTTAGTAGAGTTTGAGTCCTTTATGCAGTTGTTTCTCTAGATGTTCTAATCATTCCTTTTTATAGATATTGAGAATGAGTCGAAGAGGGAGACCAGCTGCTAGGGAAGGCCGTGCTACTGAAGAGACTGCTGATTATGCAGCCATGTTCGAAGCCATGATGACTTCGATCATGAGAAGGATACCAGTTCCGGGGGCAGCAGTTGATGTTGGAGTTCAAGTCCAAACTCCGAAACCAGTGGATTTTGCTAAGCTGTGCAAGGATTATACTGCTCTTGGAGGGAAGGTTTTCTTGGGAACAGAATCTACCATTGAGGTCCAGAGGTGGATAGATGCTTGTAGAAGGATTTTTGGTGATTTAGGAATTGATGATGCAACTAAGAGGAAGTTGGCATCAAGGCAGCTTCAAGGGAGAGCCTCTGATTGGTGGAACTCTATTACCATCGATACTGCGGAGGAAGAGATTACGTGGGAGCAATTCCAGGTTAGATTTGAAGCTAAGTTCATTTCTACAGCTCAGAAGTCTGTTCTGTTCAAGAGGTTTGTGGAGCTCAAGCAGGGTGGAAGATCTGTTCTTGAGTATGTTTCTGAGTTTGAAGCTTTGTCCAAATATGCCCGGTCATATATTGAGTCTGCTTACCAGAAGAATGAGATGTTTGTGACCGGCTTGGATAGTTATCTTGGGAGACAGTTGGTGGATCATTTGGACGATTCATTTGAGAAGCTTGTGGAGAAAGCTCTTAGGCATGAGAGTCTGTTTCCTAAGGAAGGACCTGTTGTTGCTGTTACCAAGGGAGAATCTAAACCACAGCAGGGTGGAAACCAGAAGAGGAAGCATCAACAGCAGAAGGGTAAGGATGGCCAGAAGAAGCCGAAAGGCGAGGTGACTTGCTACAATTGTCAGCAGAAGGGCCATTTCTCTAAGGATTGTAAGAATCCGAAGGCACCGATGAAGTGTCACAACTGTGACAAGCCGGGACATTTCAGGAAGAATTGTCCAGAACCAAGGAAGGACAGGCAGATTGTGCAAGCCTATGCTTTAGGAGCTGTTCCGTCGTCTTCGAAAGCTGCTACTGCTGAAGAGAAGGGAAAGTGTGTGGTTGTTCAAGGTACTCTTTTCCTATGTGGTGTTCCAGTTAGAGTTCTGTTTGATACTGGAGCGTCACATTCATTTGTTTGTAGTGAACTCGTAGGCCGGTTAGGTTTGGCACCGGATATTGTTGATAGGCCATTGGTTGTGACTAATCCAGTTGGGGGTTCGTCTTGTTTGTGTATGTTATGCCGTGGTCTAGTTGTGTCGAGTCATGGTTGCTCTTTTGTTTGTGATTGCTTTGTTCTGAACTTTGCGGGGTTCGGAATTATTTTGGGTATGGACTGGCTTAGGAAGTATGCGGCTAAGGTTGATTGTGAGAGGCTGGAGGTGACAGTCGAGAATGTGGAGGGGCGAAAGATTGTGATACGATGTAAGCATGAGGAAGGCGTCTTCATGAGCTTCATGTATTCGCTAGTTGTTCCACGGGATGGACTGTCTTTAGTGCCAATCGCAAATGGATTCGAGGATGTCTTTGACGAAGTCAAAGGGTTGCCGTCGCATAGAGAGATCGAGTTTCGTATAGATCTAGTTAAAGGAGCCAAACCTGTTGTGATGCCTCTTAGGCGGATGGCGCCTAGGGAACAGCAGGAGTTGAGGGTGCAAGTTGATGACCTTTTACAGAAAGGATTCATTCGGCGTAGTGTGTCCGAGTGGGGTGCACCAGTTGTGTTTGCAACCAAGGCAGATGGGTCGTTGAGATTGTGCGTCGATTATCGTGAGCTGAATAAGGTGACTAAGAAGAACAAGTATCCATTGCCGAGAATAGATGACTTGTTTGATCAGCTTCACGAAGCTAAGGTGTTTTCTCAGATGGATTTGGCAACGGGATTTCACCAGTTGAGAGTAGCGAAGGATAGTGTGCCGAAGACTGCTTTTAGGACACCATCCGGTTTCTTTGAGTGGCTGGTAATGCCGTTTGGATTGACCAACGCGCCAGCATATTTTGTGGATCTTATGAATAGAGTGTTCAGAGATCAGTTGAACAAGTTTGTACTTGTGTTCGTGGATGATATTCTGATTTATTCCAGAACGGAAGAAGAGCACAAGATGCACTTGCGTATTGTTTTGGAGATCTTACGGAAACATCAGCTGAAGGCTAAGTTTTCGAAGTGTCACTTTTGGAAGAGTGAAGTGAGGTTCTTAGGCCATGTGATTTCTGGAAATGGAATAGCGGTTGATCCCGCTAAGGTGGCAGCAATCCAGGATTGGGTTAGACCTAAGAATGCATCTGATGTGAGAAGTTTTCTTGGATTAGCAGGATATTATCGACGGTTTATCAAAGACTTCTCCAAGGTAGCTGCACCGTTAACAGGATTGACGAAAAAGAACCAAGTGTTCAGTTGGAATGCTAAGTGTGAGCAAGCTTTCGGAATCCTGAAAGAGCGATTGACGAATGCTCCTGTTTTGACTATTCCAAGTGGGAATGATGAGATGGTGGTTTACACCGACGCATGTGGTACGGGACTTGGAGCAGTGCTGATGCAGAAGGATAAAGTTGTTGCGTATGCCAGTCGACAACTGAAGCCGCATGAAAGGAATTACCCAACTCATGATTTGGAATTGGCGGCGATTGTATTTGCTCTGAAGATGTGGAGGCATTATCTGTTGGGAGTTCGATTCGAGTTGTTTACGGATCACAAGTCGTTGAAGTATCTTTTCTCCCAAAAGGATTTGAATCTTCGGCAGCAACGTTGGCTAGAGTTTTTAGCATCATATGATTTTGGTATAGCTTATACTCCGGGAAAAGGTAACGCAGTGGCAGATGCGTTAAGTCGAAGACATGCAGGATTGGGAGCCATGTTTTCAGAATGGAAGAGTCTCGAGTATTTAGTTGGATTTGACTTCAGGCCTAGATGCGAATTGGAACCTGAGATGTTGGCAAACTTATCGATAAGACCCACTCTTGTGGAAAGGATTGGCGAGGGCCAAAAGCGAGATGATAAGCTTGTCAAGATTATCCGTGAATTGGAATCTGGATTGGATCCAGAAAAGGATAAAGGGTTCGAGGTCGATCAAGAGGGTTGGCTTCGGAAGCAAGGACGACTAGTTGTTCCCGATATAGATGAATTGAGGAGTGAAGTTCTGAAGGAAAGTCATCACTCGAAGTTGACAATTCATCCAGGTGGAAATAAGATGTATCGGGATATGAAGAGAACCTACTACTGGGAAGGTATGAAGAAGGATGTTGGAAATTTTATTTCCAAGTGTATGAACTGCCAGTTGGTAAAAGTCGAACAGAAGAAGCCAAGTGGATTGCTTCAGCCATTAGAAGTTCCTACATAGAAGTGGGAACAAGTGTCGATGGATTTTATCGATGGATTGCCTAGAACCAGAATGGGAAATGAAGGAATTTGGGTCATTGTGGATCGTCTGACTAAGAGTGCTAGATTCATTCCTGTTCGATCGACTAGAACTGCATCAAAGTTGGCTGAGTTGTATGTTAAGTGGATAGTTCGTTTCCATGGTATTCCGAAGAGTATAGTGAGCGATCGAGACCCATTGTTCACTAGTGGATTTTGGAAGAGCTTCCAGGAAGTCTTGGGAACCGAGTTGTGTTTGAGTACAGCTTATCATCCCCAAACAGATGGTCAGACCGAGAGAGTCAACCGAGTTTTGGAAGATCTTCTAAGAGCATGTGTTTTGGACTTCGGAGGATCATGGGAAGATCACCTTCATTTGGTGGAGTTTGCGTACAACAACAGTTACCAGTCAAGTATTGGTATGGCACCGTATGAGGCATTGTATGGAAGACCGTGTAACTCTCCAACATGTTGGTTGGAAACTGGAGAAAAGCTGATGCTTGGGCCAGAGATGATTCGTCAGACTTCAGATTGTATAGAGATCATTCAGCAACGAATGAAGGCAGCCCAAGACCGTCAAAAGAGTTATGCCGATAAGCGTCGAAAGGATTTGAAATTCGACGTAGGAGATATGGTTTTTGTGAAGATTTCTCCACTGAAGAATGTTATTCGATTCGGGAAGAGAGGAAAATTGACTCCGAGATTTGTTGGACCATTCCCGATCATCGAGCGAATTGGAAAGCTCGCTTACAGATTGGAGTTACCAGAGAAGATGTCGAGTGTGCACAATGTTTTTCATGTATCATATCTATGGAAGTATGTGCACGACTCAAATGCAGTAGTTTCTGCAGACAGCTATGAAGATTTTGAAGTTGATCCAGTTGATAGAAGACCTCGTAAACCGCTTCGTGTTGTTGAAACCGACACGAAACAGCTTAGGAGGAAGGTAGTTAAGTTGCTCAAGATACAATGGAGTGATGATGATAACGACTGTACGTGGGAGGTGGAAGAGAGGATGAAGGCAGCTCATCCTGAACTCTTCAAGGTATGGCCCTAAGGTGTCGTCTCATCTCGCGATATTGTAACTTGTTCTAAGTCTTAGAATTCTGTACGCTAAGCTAGAATTGGATGCATGGTTTGCTGATTGTTATGGTTGGTAGGCGTACAGAATAGTCTTCGATTGCTTTGGTTGTTTGGAATTTCGGGGGCGAAATTCCTAAGGGGGAGAGAATGTAACGACCCGTATATTTACGGATCGACAAGTTCGACAAAGTTTGGAATTTAGAGTTTTTGAGCCATTTCAGATTTTAGGCGAAAATGGCTAAGTCCTGAGTCGTGAACGACTTAGTGTAAGTCGTGAGTCGTATACGACTTAGGGGATAGGAGCGACTCAGGGATTTGGCTAGTTAAGGGTGTAAGGATAAGTCGTTTGAACGACTTAAGGGGTAGGCGCGACTTAAGGACTGGGCGAGATAAGGCTTAAGTTGTAGCAGTTAAGTCGTGACCGAGTTAAGGTGATGAGTCGTATCCGAGTCATCTCATGAGTCGTACCCCAAGTCATCTGATGAGTCATGACCGAGTTATCTGATGAGTCGTACCCAAGTCATCTAATGAGTCGTACCCTGTTATCTGATGAGTCGTACCCTGTTGTTTGATGAGTTGTAGAATGGGTTATCTCGTCTAACAGATAAGTCGTGGACAATTTAAGGGATGAGTCGTAAGCTGTTGAGTCGCGCGTAGGTGATAACTCGCACAAGTGGATGAGTCGTAGCCATTGCGATGAGTCGTATACGAGTTAGTAGTTGAGTCGTCTAACCAAGTAAGGCGTGCGCATTTAAGTCGTAGACAGGGGGTCTGGTGAGTCGTAGGCGCATGCTATAAGTCGGAGACGACTTAGGAGATAGCTGATTTATCGTGAGTCATAGGCTGAAGTGTGTTAAGTCGATGAGTCGTAGGGCTTTGAGTCGTGAGTCGTAAACGACTCATGGAGACAGACGAGATAAGGATTTCAGCTATAAATAGGAGAGCTTCTCTTCATTTTTGGGATCCGGATTTTGAAGCGACGAAGTGCTGCCATTTTTAGAGCTCGACTTCTACACTTCTTCACTTCTTTTCTCCACTCTAATCTAGTGCTTCCTTCCATCCAAATCAAAGATCAAGATTGAAGATTCAAGAGCTAAAGTTGAAGATCTTCATCTTTTCAAGAGAGATTTCTTCGTTTGAAGCGGATTCGTGATAGATCAAGCTTGATCCTTCGCTGTCCAGATCTGAAGCGTGTTGATTTGGGTTTGTTTAGGTGATTTGGTGAGTGGTGATTATCTCTCACACGGATCCAAAGGAGTTTATCGGATTGTTGGCCCGATTTGGTGTTAAAAAGGAGATTTCCATGCATTTTCTTCATCCTAAGTGTAGATCCATATAGATCCATTGTTCATGATGATGTTACCTCCATTTTATCATATGTTAACCTATGCAAGTTCATTCATCAAGTTTGTAGAGATATAATCCATGTTTTCATGCTTATTGGACTTTCAACTCTTTAATTACGAAAATGCCATTATTGTTATAATTGTCTACTTAGATCATTTTTGAATGCTTGATTGCTTGGATTGATGTTTGATTTGATTGATTGTTATGAACTAGATGATTGATGATTAGATTTAGATCAAAGGTGATTCAAAAGCTAAGGGAAAGGCTCTTGAATTGGAAAAGCTGCTCGTGGCATATGTAGCGGGATGATGAAGCTCTTATGCATAGATTTGATGATGTGATGTTGAGATGAGGCTTTGCGAGGATGTAATGAAGCGAGGCAATCATGTGATGAAGACTTGGACTAATCCAGACGGGATCATTCCAAGCATGTTGATAACTCGGTGATATGATTCGAGTGGAGGATAATGAATGGATATGAGAATAGTCGTCGAGGAGGATGACTAGGAGGCTTGGATAGCATCGTTGTTGAAGGTTCTAGCATGCTCTAAGCAAGAGTACGTTTGGGCAGATTCGATAGTCCCAACGACTAACTGTTGATGGTCGAGTACTCTGGGCAGATTCGATAGTCCTAGGCATGGGCTGCGACGACGTGCGAGGGTTATGTCTAGAACCGGGGTTTCCATTAGCCCTTGACGGACGGCTGAAAGAATGTGCCGGTCATTCAATTAACGGTGATATCGAAGCAATGATAACAGTGATAGCCAGAGTCATGGATGTTTGGTTGTAACGTCATTTCGGACTCAAGAGCGGTATTTTCTGGGTGCTTATCTGATTTAGGCCTCGGTACTTGGAAAACATCGCCCTTGACTCGAGTGATAGTAGCTTTATTTTAAATTGTATGCTCTGCTATGTTTGCTTCTGCTTAGTGTGTGTCTGGGGGCTATCACTGTAGAATGAGGTTGGAGTGGGAGGGTTGTATTCCTATTCTTTTTCCTTTATGCTCTTTTGGTATGTTGTTAGTTAATTTACTGCTCACTAAGACTGTTGTCTGACTCAAGGCTTTATGTTTAATTCTTATTGCCTTGGGCTGTTCGTCCATTTTGGGACGGGCAGACTAGGTAGCAGGTGACAGGTGCTGTTCTCTTCTCACGATGCTGATATCGAAGATGAGATAGAGGGTTGCATATTATCTTCTTATTATATGTACTGGATATTCCGCTGTTTTGTATTCTCTGAGAGATATGTAGTGAGGCTGGATGTATTGACTATGTGGATGCTTGTATTCAACTATTATGGAGTTTTATATGATGTCATTTTGTTCTGTAAAGCTTCACTATACATATGTTCTATTGTATTTTTGTCCTTGCGCTGTGAGTAATACGATAGATTCTGTTGTTTCAATCTACCCTGACAATCGTCCATGGTCGCCTGGCACACTTTACAGCGCACTATCTCTAGATTCGGTGCAGGGGTCATGGGCAGTCGTCACACTTCCTCTTCTTCGTGGCTTCTTCATGAACTTGGATCTGTAGACATGCTCATAGGCTCATCGTCTCTGAATCCAATATAGCTTTAAGCTGTATTTTCAAATTTCTTTTCGAAGAACTTTCCATTAATTCTTTTAATAAATCGGATAATTCCTTTTTAGGTGAATCTGGTATTTTTAGTGGTTCATGGCTAATTAAACCCTTTTCTGAATAAACTGAATCTTTAAAAAATTCAAATTTATCCCACCATTTTATTAAAATTCTTCTTCCTAAATGAGGAAGATTTTCAAATTTTATTTCAAGCTTTTGTAACGTTCATGGAACAATAACAACGTCCCATTTCATAATCCAAGGTACTTGATAAAGTGCTGCAAAATTTAGATTATGATACTTCATAGAAGTATTCATTCGAACAAATTCATCATAAACATTCCTTATTTTTTGTGGTAAAATTAGTGGATGTAATCCAAAGTTTGAAAACCAAACTATAAACCAATTTGGAAAATGCGTGGTGTTTTGAATTTTAAATTGAATAAACCAACTGTGTTTTCTCTGTCTGTTTTCATAAGAGAAAGCAAGATCCCAAGCTTTAACATAGTCAAAGTAATTGAAATTTAATTTATTCCTATAAGGATTTTTTGAACTTATAATTAATTCTTTGGGCTTGTATAAATCACCTTCCCACTGTTCTGGGGTAATTATTTTAATAATGGAGGCTTTTGAGAAAGCCCATTCGCCACCAGTTCTCATGGCAGATTCGAAATGCACAGAACCTATGTAGGTTAAAATTTCTTGATAGAAATTGAAATCCTTGGGATAAAGGTATGGGTCAGTAAATTTTTTTAAATAAAAGGTCATAACCTCTTCAGCGGATAAATGAATGTATTTTCTCTCCAAAGGAGATACCCATATGGTAGATATTGGAATATATGGATATAGGTATTCCCTTGTAGATACGGATTTTATCGCTAACTCATAAGCATCAGCTCTAAGTTGTTCATCAACCGGAGTGGTTTTTAATACTTCTTCTCTTAAGATTTTTTCATCCTTTTGAAATGCTGACTTATAAGTCGTCATTGGTCGAGCTGCTTTCTTCCTTTTCTTTCCCTTTATTCATCTTTTCCCTGTAAAAATTCTCGAGTTAAGAAATATGGTAAAGCATTATCAGATCCTTTAATAAACTCAATATCAAAATCAAATACTAATAATATTGCTTGCCATCTAGCAAATATTTGTTTTGATGCAATGTTTTTAACATCCTTTTGTAAAATTTCTTTGGCAGACTTGCAATCTACCCTTAACAAAAAAAATTGATTTAAAAATCACTTTCAAATTTTTGTATACATAATACAATTGCTAATATTTCCTTTTTGACAGTAGAGTAATTAACTCTTGGTCCTTGCCAAATTCCCAAAGTAAATCTGACTAAGGATTCTTTATTATTAATTCTTTGTTTAAGAATGCCACCGTAACCTTTGTCTGATGCATCGGTTTCAACTATTTTAAAGGCATCAAGATTAGGAATTGCAAGACAAGGAATTTCCTTTATTTTTGCTTTCATTTTTATTACTGCTTTAGTATGTTCTTCTGTCCATGCAGGTGGATTTTTTCATAGTCTTTCAAATAATGGTTTAGCATCATAAGCTAGATCTTTGTAAAATTCAGAGACATAATTTAAGATTCCCAAAAACCTTTGTAATTGATTTTTGTCTTTAATTTCATTTGGAAATTTTTCTGCAAATATAATCGCTCTATCAATAGGAAATATTGTTCCATCTTTTATAATGTGTCCAAGAAATCTAATATCTGTTTGAAAAAGTTTTATCTTTTTAGCTGATACAGCTAATCCAGCCCTTTTGGTAATATTTATAAAAATATTTAAATGTTTAAAATGTTGGTCGATTGATTCTGAAAATATAAGTACATCGTCAATATATACAATTGTAAATGCTGTATAAGCACTATAAATATCATTCATAATTTTTTGAAATTCTAAAGGGGCATTTTTTAACCCAAACGGCATTACATTCCATTCATAGTGTCCAAATGGAATAGTAAATGCAGTTTTATATCTATCTTCTTCTTTAATCTGAATTTTCCAAAATCCAGATTTCATATCAAATTTAGACATTATCTTGGCTGAATAAAGTCTTGCTAATAAATCTATTTTATTAGGAATTGGATATCTAATCCACCTTAATGCTTTATTTAAAGGTTTATAATTTATAACCAATCTTGGAACTCCTCGTTCTAATTCTGCCGCATTTTCTAAATAAAATGCTGAACAACTCCAAGGACTTTTAGATGGTCTAATAAGTCCCTTCTGTAATAATTCTTCAATTTCTTTTCTACAGATTTCTAAATGTCTCTGAGACATGGCTATAGGCCTTGCTTTAGTTGGAATCTGACTTTCTTTAAAGTCGGGTTCATAAGGTAAACTTATTTCATGCCTTTTCCTTTGCCAAAAGGCACTAGGAGTATCTGCACAAATAGTTTTCTCAATAGAACTTTGTAGATCTTTAATCTTCTGTTGTGAACTTGGTTGTAATAACTTTTCTTTTATTCTTTTATAATTTATTTCTTGAGATAAAGAATTTAGAAAATTTTCTTTTTTTTTAATACTTTTTTGAATAACATCAATTTTATGATGTTGTGGTTGAGACACAAATTTGAATGTTAATTCTTGATGATTAATAGTACTAGTAATTTCTTTTTTTGATATTTTTGTTATAGGATATAACAAATGTAAGAAGGGATTTCCTAATATAACATTATGAGATAAATTTTTAACCATTATAAATGGCATTTCTAAACAAATTCCTTTATTACAAACGACCGTGTTTTTTAGCTTATAATTAAGTAATAGTTTTCTACCATCTGCAGCATTTAGTATTTCAGTAGTTTTAGAAAAATATTTTGAAGGTACTAATCCTTCATTGATGCAGTTTAGGTCTGCACCTGAATCTATCATTGCTATTGTAGTAAAATAATATTCTTTGTGAACTACAATAGTAACTTTAGTGTGCCATTTATGGGTGATTACCTTGTCTACTGTATTTATAAATGTAAGAGAGTTTAACTCTGCTTCTCCTAAAATATTGTCATTATTTATGTTATTATCCTTAGGTTATATATCTATTAGAGATATTCTTTCTTTTAATTCCTTTATTTCCTGCTTAAGTATTTTAACTTCATTTTGTAATTCTGCAATTGTAGCTTCAGTATTTACTGGGTTAATATTATTTGAAGTTTTAACTCTATTCAAAATATCTTTTAAATTATAAGTCTCTGGTTCTTTTAGCTTTAGTTTCTTTTCATTTTTGTGTGATTCTAAATATTTTTTTAACATATTTTTCTTTTCTTCTGGATCTGAAATTTTGTCTATGATATCCAGAATAAAATTTTCTTCTTTTGTTAACATAAACAGTCCATTTTCTTTACATAAAGCTTTGTAATAGTCGCAATTACCATCGCAACTGCCAGATTAAGAATTGTTATCTGAATCAGATTCATTTTCAGTTTCTAAATCAATTTCTGTAATAACAGATAATTTTAAATTCTCCTTTTCTGAGTCAGAACTTGATATAAATAGTTTTGTGAATGAATTTTTTAATTCTTCATCTATATCAAGGTTATTTATTTTATTTTTTAATTTACACTTATTAGCATAATGACCTGGTGTTTTACATTTCTAACATACTGGAATTTTTCTTTGAGCATGTTTATTTTGCTCTTTTCTTATATAGGGTTTTTGTGATTTCCTTTTAGGATTTTTACTAGTTTCTGCATAATTTTCTTTCTGAAAATTTTTATTTTTATAAAATTTTCTCTTGGATGATTTTTTAAATCTTTTATTTTCATTTGTTGGTTTTATTGGTAATAAACCAAGTTGATCACAAAAATCTCCTAAAATTCTTTTCCCGTAGATTTTCTCCTTTTGGATTTGTTTATGTAATTCTATTTCATTGCGTAAATGAATTTCTTCTGCAACGACCTCTGCTGCTAATTCACCATAAGTATATTGGTTATAAGGAATATTTCCATTATTTTTTTGTTTCAAACGATTTTTAACCCTTTCTGCAAAGAAATGTGGTAGTCCTGATAAGAACTTTTCTTTCCAGAATTCATGATTACTATCACTTCTAGTAAATAATTTCGAAAAATATACATCTTTATACCATCTAAATTGAGATAAATTTTGACATTTTAAATTCATTAACTGCTCTTGTGTCCTATCTGTTTGGAGAGCAGTGGCCCCTACGAAGTGTTTAGCTATTGTATATATTAGCGTATTTACGCAATCTGTCTTAGGCATTCCATCTTCTAACTTCGTCGCAGTAAATATATGCGCTTTTGCTTCATTAGAAAGATGAAAATCCCACCAACCATTTAGTTGTCCTGTAAATCCTTAGACAATAGCTTTTGCTATCCTATCATCCGAATTATTTTTAATTAAACATGTAGTAGCGTACATTGTCATATAATTCAAACAAGTTTGTATTTGGTACTCGGAATAACCATTAATATTCCATTCTACAATGGAGGTACCATCAAAAGATACAGCTCCATAATTATTTTGTTCCTCGAATAAGAGGTCGACTGGTGTCGGTCTCGTATAATAAGTTTTACTATACGAGGTATTTCCGTAATTAATTTTATTAATTTCAAGATTATTTTTTGGTTTTTTTTGTTCTATAATTAAGAACATATTTTGCAAATTATTTACTTCTTCATCTGAATTATTATCAGATTCTGGTTCTCAAGTTTCTCTATATTCTTTATTTTCAATTATAGTTGCAACTTCTTTTTCACTAACATTTAAGGCATCTAACCTTTTCATTATTTCTTTTAACATTTCGGAGTTTTCTCCTAGTTTATCTAAATTCATAGAAGTATTCATTCGAACAAATTCATCATAAACATTCCTTATTTTTTGTGGTAAAATTAGTGGATATAATCCAAAGTTTGAAAACCAAACTATAAACCAATTTGGAAAATTCGTAGTGTTTTGAATTATAAATTGAATAAACCAACTGTGTTTTCTCTGCCTGTTTTCATAAGAGAAAGCAAGATCCCAAGCTTTAACATAGTCAAAGTAATTGAAATTTAATTTATTCCTATAAGGATTTTTTGAACTTATAATTAATTCTTTGGGCTTGTATAAATCGCCTTCCCACTGTTCTGGGGTAATTATTTTAACAATGGAGGCTTTTGAGAAAGCCCATTTGCCACCAGTTCTCATGGCAGATTCGAAATGCACAGAACCTGTGTAGGTTAAAATTTCTTGATAGAAATTGAAATCCTTGGGATAAAGGTATGGGTCAGTAAATTTTTTTAAATAAAAGGTCATAACCTCTTCAGTGGATAAATGAATGTATTTTCTCTCCACAGGAGATACCCATATGGTAGATATTGGAATATATGGATATAGGTATTCCCTTGCAGATACGGATCTTATCGCTAACTCATAAGCATCAGCTCTAAGTTGTTCATCAACTGGAGTGGTTTTTAATACTTCTTCTCTTAGGATTTTTTCATCCTTTTGAAATGCCGACTTATAAGTCGTCATTGGTCGAGATAGTGCAGTTTTACTGCTTTCTTCCTTTTCTTTCCCTTTATTCATCTTTTCCCTGTAAAAATTCTCGAGTTAAGAAATCTGGTAAAGCATTATCAGATCCTTTAATAAACTCAATATCAAAATCAAATACTGATAATATTGCTTGCCATCTAGCAAATATTTGTTTTGATGCAATGTTTTTAACATCCTTTTGTAAAATTTCTTTGGCAGACTTGCAATCTACCCTTAACAAAAACTTTTGATTTAATAAATCACTTTCAAATTTTTGTATACATAATACAATTGCTAATATTTCCTTTTTGACAGTAGAGTAATTAACTCTAGGCCCTTGCCAAATTCCCAAAGTAAATCTAACTAAGGATTCTTTATTATTAATTCTTTGTTTAAGAATGCCACCAAAACCTTTGTCTAATGCATCGGTTTCAACTATTTTAAAGGCATCAAGATTAGGAATTGCAAGACAAGGAATTTCCTTTATTTTTGCTTTTATTTTTATTAATGCTTTAGTATGTTCTTCTGTCCAAGCAGGTGGATTTTTTCTTAGTCTTTCAAATAATGGTTTAGCATCATAAGCTAGATCTTTGTAAAATTCAGAGACATAATTTAAGCTTCCCAAAAACCTTTGTAATTGATTTTTTCTTTAATTTCATTTGGAAATTTTTCTGCAAATATAATTACTCTATCAATAGGAAATATTGTTCCATCTTTTATAATGTGTCCAAGAAATCTAATATTTGTTTGAAAAAGTTTTATCTTTTTAGCTGATACAGCTAATCCAGCCCTTTTGGTAATATTTATAAAAATATTTAAATGTTTAAAATGTTGGTCGATTGATTCTGAAAATATAAGTACATCGTCAATATATACAATTGTAAATGCTGTATAAGCACTATAAATATCATTCATAATTTTTTGAAATTCCTAAGGGGCATTTTTTAACCCAAACGGCATTACATTCCATTCATAGTGTCCAAATAGAACAGTAAATGCAGTTTTATATCTATCTTCTTCTTTAATCTGAATTTGCCAGAATCCAAATTTCATATCAAATTTAGACATTATCTTGGCTGAATAAAGTTTTGCTAATAAATCTTTTTTATTAGGAATTGGATATCTAATCCATCTTAATGCTTTATTTAAAGGTTTATAATTTATTACCAATCTTGGAACTCCTCGTTCTAATTCTGCCGCATTTTCTACATAAAATGCCGAACAACTCCAAGGACTTTTAGATGGTCTAATAAGTCCCTTCTGTAATAATTCTTCAATTTCTTTTCTACAGATTTCTAAATGTCTCTAAGACATGGCTATAGGCCTTGCTTTAGTTGGAATCTGACTTTCTTTAAAGCCGGGTTCATAAGGTAAACTTATTTCATGCCTTTTCCTTTGCCAAAAGGCATTAGGAGTATCTGCACAAATACTTTTCTCAATAGAACTTCGTAGATCTTTAATCTTCTGTTGCAAACTTGGTTGTAATAACTTTTCTTTTATTTTTTATAATTTATTTCTTGAGATAAAGAATTTAGAAAATTTTCTTTTCTTTTAATACTTTTTTGAATAACATCAATTTTATGATGTTGTGGTTGAGACACAAATTTGAATGTTAATTCTTGATGATTAATAGTACTAGTAATTTCTTTTTTTGATATTTTTGTTATAGGATATAACAAATGTAAGAAGGGATTTCCTAATATAACATTATGAGATAAATTTTTAACCATTATAAATGGCGTTTCTAAACAAATTCCTTTATTACAAACGGCTGTGTTTTGTAGCTTATAATTAACTAATAGTTTTCTGCCATCTGTAGCATTTAGTATTTCAGTAGTTTTAGAAAAATATTTTGAAGGTATTAATCCTTCATTGATGCAGTTTAGGTCTGCACCTGAATCTATCATTGCTATTGTAGTAAAATAATATTCTTTGTGAACTACAATAGTAACTTTAGTGTGCCATTTATGGGTGATTACCTTGTCTACTGTATTTATAAATGTAAGAGAGTTTAACTCTTCTTCTCCTAAAATATTGTCATTATTTTGGTTATTATCCTTAGGTTCTATCTCTATTAGAGACATTCTTTCTTTTAATTCCTTTATTTCCTACTTAAGTATTTTAACTTCATGTTGTAATTCTGCAATTGTAGCTTCAGTATTTACTAGGTTAATATTATTTGAAGTTTTAACTCTATTCAAAATATCTTTTAAATTATAAGTCTCTGGTTCTTTTAGCTTCAGTTTCTTTTCATTTTTTATCTGAATTGTTATTCAGATAACAATTCAGATAAAAGTTGAAAAGAAACTAAAGCTAAAAGAACCAGAGACTTATAATTTAAAAGATATTTTGAATAGAGTTAAAACTTCAAATAATATTAACCAAGTAAATACTGAAGCTACAATTGCAGAATTACAACATGAAGTTAAAATACTTAAGTAGGAAATAAAGGAATTAAAAGAAAGAATGTCTTTAATAGAGATAGAACCTAAGGATAATAACCAAAATAATGACAATATTTTAGGAGAAGAAGAGTTAAACTCTCTTACATTTATAAATACAGTAGACAAGGTAATCACCCATAAATGGCACACTAAAGTTACTATTGTAGTTCACAAAGAATATTATTTTACTACAATAGCAATGATAGATTCAGGTGCAGACCTAAACTGCATCAATGAAGGATTAGTACCTTCAAAATATTTTTCTAAAACTATTGAAATACTAAATGTTGCAGATGGCAGAAAACTATTAGTTAATTATAAGCTACAAAACACAGTCGTTTGTAATAAAGGAATTTGTTTAGAAATGCCATTTATAATGTTAAAAATTTATCTCATAATGTCATATTAGGAAATCCCTTCTTACATTTGTTATATCCTATAACAAAAATATCAAAAGAAGGAATTACTAGTACTATTAATAATCAATAATTAACATTCAAATTTGTGTCTCAACCAGAACATCATAAAATTGATGTTATTCAAAAAAGTATTAAAAGAAAAGAAAATTTTCTAAATTCTTTATCTCAAGAAATAAATTATAAAAAAATAAAAGAAAAGTTATTACAACCAAGTTTGCAACAGAAGATTAAAGATCTACGAAGTTCTATTGAGAAAAGTATTTGTGCAGATACTCCTAATGCCTTTTGGCAAAGGAAAAGGCATGAAATAAGTTTACCTTATGAACCCGACTTTAAAGAAAGTCAGATTCCAACTAAAGCAAGGCCTATAGCCATGTCTCAGAGACATTTTGACATCTGTAGAAAAGAAATTGAAGAATTATTACAGAAGGGACTTATTAGACCATCTAAAAGTCCTTGGAGTTGTTCGGCATTTTATGTAGAAAATGCGGTAGAATTAGAACGAGGAGTTCCAAGATTGGTTATAAATTATAAACCTTTAAATAAAGCATTAAGATGGATTAGATATCTAATTCCTAATAAAAAAGATTTATTAGCAAGACTTTATTCAGCCAAGATAATGTCTAAATTTGGTATGAAATTTGGATTCTGGCAAATTCAGATTAAAGAAGAAGATAGATATAAAATTGCATTTACTGTTCCATTTGGACACTATGAATGGAATGTAATGCCGTTTGGGTTAAAAAATGCCCCTTCAGAATTTCAAAAAATTATGAATGATATTTATAGTGCTTATACAACATTTACAATTGTATATATTGACGATGTACTTATATTTTCAGAATCAATCGACCAACATTTTAAACATTTAAATATTTTTATAAATATTACCAAAAGGGCTGGATTAGCTGTATCAGCTAAAAAGATAAAACTTTTTCAAACAGATATTAGATTTCTTGGACACATTATAAAAGATGGAACAATATTTCCTATTGATAGAGTAATTATATTTGCAGAAAAATTTCCAAATGAAATTAAATAAAAAAACAATTACAAAGGTTTTTGGGAAGCTTAAATTATGTCTCTGAATTTTACAAAGATCTAGCTTATGATGCTAAACCATTATTTGAAAGACTAAGAAAAAATCCACATGCTTGGACAGAAGAACATACTAAAGCAGTAATAAAAATAAAAGCAAAAATGAAGGAAATTCCTTGTCTTGCAATTCTTAATCTTGATGCCTTTAAAATAGTTGAAACCGATGCATCAGACAAAGGTTACGATGGCATTCTTAAACAAAGAATTAATAATAAAGAATCCTTAGTCAGATTTACTTCGGGAATTTAGCAATGACCTAGAGTTAATTACTCTACTGTCAAAAAGGAAATATTAGCAATTGTGTTATGTATACAAAAATTTGAAAGTGATTTATTAAATCAAAAGTTTTTGTTAAGGGTAGATTGCAAGTCTACCAAAGAAATTTTACAAAAGGATGTTAAAAACATTGCATCAAAACAAATATTTGCTTGATGGCAAGCAATATTATCAGTATTTGATTTTGATATTGAGTTTATTAAAGGATCTGATAATGCTTTACCAGATTTCTTAACTCGAGAATTTTTACAGGGAAAAGATGAATAAAGGGAAAGAAAAGGAAGAAAGCAGTAAAACTGCACTATCTCGACCAATGACGACTTATAAGTCGGCATTTCAAAAGGATGAAAAAATCCTAAAAGAAGAAGTATTAAAAACCACTCCGGTTGATGAACAACTTAGAGCCGATGCTTATGAGTTAGCGATAAAATCCGTATCTGCAAGGGAATACCTATATCCATATATTCCAATATCTACCATATGGGTATCTCCTGTGGAGAGAAAATACATTTATTTATCCGCTAAAGAGGTTATGACCTTTTATTTAAAATTTTTTACTCACCCATACCTTTATCCCAAGGATTTCAATTTCTATCAAGAAATTTTAACCTACACAGGTTCTGTGCATTTCGAATCTGCCATGAGAACTGGTGGCGAATGGGCTTTCTCAAAAGCCTCCATTATTACAATAATTACCCCAAAATAGTGGGAAGGTGATTTATACAAGCCCAAAGAATTAATTATAAGTTCAAAAAATCCTTATAGGAATAAATTAAATTTCAATTACTTTGACTATGTTAAAGCTTGGGATCTTGCTTTCTCTTATGAAAACAGACAGAGAAAACACAGTTGGTTTATTCAATTTAAAATTCAAAACACCACGCATTTTCCAAATTGGTTTATAGTTTGGTTTTCAAACTTTGGATTACATCCACTAATTTCACCACAAAAAATAAGGAATGTTTATGATGAATTTGTTCGAATGAATACTTCTATGAAGTATCATAATCTAAATTTTGCAGCACTATATCAAGTATCTTGGATTATGAAATGGGACGTTGTTATTGTTCCAAGAACGTTACAAAAGCTTGAAATAAAATTTGAAAAACTTCCTCATTTAGGAAGAAGAATTTTAATAAAATGGTGGGATAAATTTGAATATTTTAAAGATTCAGTTTATTCAGAAAAGGGTTTAATTAGCCATGAACCACTAAAAATACCAGATTCACCTAAAAAGGAATTATCCGATTTATTAAAAGAATTAATGGCAAGTTCTTCAAAAAGAAATTTGAAAATACAGCTTAAAGCTATATTGGATTCAGATAGCGACGATGAGCCTATGAGCATGTCTACAGATCCAAGTTCATGAAGAAGCCAAGAAGAAGAGGAAGATTATATGCTAAAAGCAGAAGGCATAATGTAAGATGCATCAAAAAGAAGGTTAATGGAGTTTTTGTTGTATACGTATACTTTCTGCAGCTAGGTATAGTAACTATCATTATGGATGGTATACCACTGTCTCCAGAAGGCACTCCCCAGACAGGATAAAATCCACTTTAAGAAGACGTACACCTAAAAGCAAGCTTATTTCAAAGTGATGTGACAAAAGGCAAAAGAATAAAGAAAGCTGGCAGGATAAGAATGCATGTTGAAGATGAGTACAATTTAAGCAAGTTTATTTAATTAAAGTGATGTGACTAAAGGCATAAAGAAGAAGTGATAAGGATGCCGAAAGATGATAAGGATGTTGAAGATGAGTACAATTTAAGGAAGTTTATTTAATTAAAGTGATGTGACTAAAGGCATAAAGAAGAAGTGATAAGGATGCCGAAAGATGATAAGGATGCAGGAAGATGTAGGTTTATATTAACTTGCTAACCGGTTGTACTAATATATAAATATGTGTGTGTTGCCTTAGGGAGGCATAAGTTTTTTAAGAAGTTGTAATAAAATAAAAGCTTGTATAATATCTGTAATGGCGGATAGCCACTCTCTGTAATATAGCCTCTTATAATAAAATTTCCTATTGTTAAGTAAATTATCCTCTGTTATTCTTACTTTGTTTGTACGCAAGATCATTTACTACATAGCACTCTACTTTTACTTGGAGCAAACGAAGGTCCAAAGGCGTTTGGTATCGGAGCCAGGTAGGAGTAGGTTTGTCCTTAAGTTGCGTAGCAGTGTTTATTCCCGTTTGTTGCCGCGGATAGGCGTTTAGTGGGAACTGTTTCATAAATCGTTGATAGTGATATCTCTCGTTGAGTTTTCTTCCAATAATAGCTTCCAATCTAGTATTGGTATGGCACCTTTCAAGGCACTCTACGGAAGATCGTGCCGATTTCCTTCGTGTTCGCTTGAAGCCAGTGAGAAGATGGTTTTAAGTCCAGACTTTATTGGTGTTCATTCGTGTTTCACCTATGATGGGTGATGTGCGTTTCGGTTGATCGGGGAAATTAGCACCTCGATATATTGGTCCATTTCCCATCTCCGAACGCATTGGTTCCGTGACTTATCACTTTATATTGCCGGCTCAATTTTCTGTTATTCATGATGTTTTCCACGTCTCTCAACTACGGAAACACCCTTGGGATTCTGATTCTATTCTTGAGCCCAGTGTAATTGAAGAAATTGAAGTTTCAACAAATTTGACTTATGAGCAACATTCTATTCGTATCATTACTTCGGAGGTTAAACGCCTTTGAAATAAAGATGTTCTTCTTGTGAAAGTTCAATGGTCCTCAAATCCTAAGGGTTGCTCTTGGGAACCTTGAGAATTCATCGAGAAAACACATCCGAACCTACTCTTTCGTGCTCTTTATGGTGAACTTCTTATTCCAAATTTTCTTTTGTGTTGATATGCTTTTATGGTTGTTACTCTTTATCTTCCTTTTAATTATTGCGAGGACGCAATTTCTTTAAGGAGGGGAGTCTGTAACAACCTGCATATTTTACGATTGTATATTTAAATATTTTATTAAATATAGCATCGTTAGTCGGATTTTAGTCCGAAAAAGTCACTATTCGTAAAAGAACAGTCGAATTAGTGAAGTGTCTTTGTGGATCGTGATTCGGAGGTGTCTTTTTGGGAAAAACTGTCAAACAGGGATTCAGACGTCTGAAATGAAGCATTCAGACATCTGAAATTGTTCTAGACAACTCCTGTTTTTCCAGATTCAGACGTTTGAATCGTTCAGTTCAGACATCTGAATGAAGTTTGGAAACTCCTATTTTTCCAGATTCAGACGTTTGGTTTGGATATTTCAGACGTCTGAATGAGGAATGAAATTGAGAATCAACATTTTGGACTCGAGACCACTTCCATTGAGTTCAAAATGGTGTTTGCGACTTTTTTGAGTATAAGCATCGATATGTTTGGAGTGAGCGAATTTGGATGTTTTCTATTAGGGCTTTGGGTTTCACCCTACTAACCCAACTTATCTAACAACCTAACTCAGTCCACCTCTCCTCTTCACTTCATTCTTATTTTCCTAACACTCAAGCTCTAAAGAAATGGGGGAAAGAATAGGAAATGGAAATTCCCAAACCCTAGCTTTGATCTAGGAACTCAAATTCAAAGTGAAGCTTAGGTAAGCCTTCTCTTCTTCTTCAACATCTCAATCCCTCTTCAAATTCTCAGAAATTCCTAAACCCTAAACTTTGAGGAAACTTCATCTTTGATTATAGATTGAAGTTCTTGAGGTATTGTTGAAGAGAGATTAACCTATTGCTTGTTCTAAAGCTTATCATTTCGTGTTTGGGTTTAAAAGGTGAGATTTTTATCTCACATCTACGTCTATATCTTTGATAGTGTTAGGTAGCAATTCCTAACATATATTCCTTGTCCATTTGCTTTTGAATTGAATTGGTTTGATGAATATTCAAATTTTTATCGATTTGTGATTATCCGATTTGTTGTTATCAATTATTATTGACTTTGATGATTCCTTTTTGATTTCGTACACTGGTTTACAAAATGATTTTTTTAATTGTATTAAAAGCTCGTTTCTCTAATTTATAATTTCTATTTAAAACACACACACAATTTTGCACTTTGAGCGAAGAGGGAGGAGAATCAAATGACGTGTGTTTATCTTTTCAGCTAATTCATAATCTATTCGTTTGACCGTTTTGACTTGTGGGTTTGGTTTATCGATGATATGAGGTGAACTTTGTACTGCTTTGAGTGTGAAATTGACTAACATTTAGTAAACTGTTTAGTGCGAACGTGGGGTATGGGACTCACGTTAACATTTTCCGGGTTCCTTTCTGAGAGTTGTGACACATTCCGCCAGTTAGTGGTGTCCAGTACTGGGCCTCCGGACCTTCGCCACTATGGTTTGTTGCCTTCGGGGTTTGTTGCCTTCGGGCTTGAACCTTCGGGGTTTGTTGCCTTCGGGGTTTGTTGCCTTCGGGCTTGAACCTTCGGGGTTTGTTGCCTTCGGGGTTTGTTGCCTTCGGGCTTGAACCTTCGAGGTTTGTTGCCTTCGGGGTTTGTTGCCTTCGGGCTTGAGCCTTTGGGGTTTGTTGCCTTTGGGCTTGAGCCTTCGGGGTTTGTTGCCTTCGGGCGTGTGGATCCTTGTTATACAGTACTGAACTCGAGCATCTTTTGTTTCTTTGATAATTATATTTCTCTAGTGTATCGCCTTTCGGGGTAGGATCTTTGAACCGCACGATATATAGCGATTACCTTGTGGAAACTTGTGTTACCTTTATGGGTATTTGTTATTTTCCTTTTGGCTTGTTTTGGGATACGATATCCTTTGTTTATTTGAGTTGCCGATGATATAAGGCTTGTTATGATTCATCTTTTGTTAGATGATTTGGTTATCTCTTTTGGAGATATTTGTGGTACTTTTGACCTTGTATGTTCATTATCATTTAGTTTATCTAACTGATTTGTTTAGCTAGACTGACCCGTGTATTTTATACTCGGGTCAGACCGAGATGTTTCAGGTTAGGTACATTGGACTTAGCCTATTTTGCTTCCGCATGGACTATTCTGCTAGCTCCTTTTTGTTATAGCTTTTTGTGTAGTCCTTTTTTTGGCTGTAACTCTGATATATATTCTTTTGACTAATTTGTATATTATGGTTTACTTTACCACTTGACATGTATCATTTTGTATACTTTGTAATGTATTTGTATATGTGTAAATGTATGTGATGATCTACTGTTCTGTGATGTGTATTACATTTGAGTTGTTATATTTTATTCTGATGGATCCTCCAGCCACCTATGGCTTTGTGTTGAGTATTTTTTGGATATGTCAATCCATTTGAGAATGAATGGTAATTGTCGGCGTAGTTAATAGATAATTAAGACAAGGCTATAGATGGTCGCTCCTAACCAGCTCTATTCTCCATATTAGCAGACGGTGTTACCTTGTAATACTCTTTGCTAATGTGGGTCTCGGAGTGGGGCGTCACACTTTTGTTGTTGTAGGTTTTGGATGGAATCGAAGTTACCATAAATTAGTAGTTATAGAACTGCAGGTCAAACTTATGGACATGCTTGAGATACTTTGAATCTTCTTTCTTTTGTTGTTGTAGGTTTTTGATGGAATCGAAGTTACCATAAATTAGTAGTTATGGAACCGCAAGTCAACCTTGTGTACATGCTTGAGATATTATTCTTTTTTTTACTTTTCAATAGAAAATTATTTTGTGATGCATACGTCCATTAGCAAAGTAATAATAAGTTGATAATTTATCATTTGTTATCTAGGAGGATATAACCCGTTTTGTGTGCATATTAGAAGTTATACACTCTTTTTTGCTCTTTTTATAATAAATATGATAAACTCATGCATGTACACCATATCTCAAGGAATTTTTTTGTCTTTAAAATGTGGTAATATAAAATGTTACATAAAAACTAAACATTTGTTATTTACAACCAAACAAATACTTGCTTATGTTACCACGATAGTTCCAATTTTTTAATTTTGGCGCTCAACTATTCAATCATTTTTGGAAGTTGAGTATATCTCTATTTCCTTTGGGTGAACACATACAGGAATATAAATACGACCTCAAGTCTCTAAATTTTCAATTTGTTTAACAACTGAATAGCGTTCATAATAAACATATGAATGCACATCAAGTTATGTGTTTCTAATAAACATATGTGTTCATAATAAACCTATGAATGCTTAGAAACGACACAAGAACTTTTGTGTGAGATGCATTTCCAATTGATATATGTAGTATGATTCATAATTTAAGTAGAATTGAAATTTGCATACATTTCATAAGGTTGTAAGAACACACATAATATGCAATGTTTATATATGTATAGACTAGTAAGTTGATTCAATAGTTTATGCAAAATAATGAACCAAAATTTCAATAACCTATAAATACAATATATTATTCAAATACCAAACATAACCACTAAGATATTAGGGTAAATTGATAAAAAAATATTTTCTTATACACAACAAAAAGTTTCAAGTTTGCTAATAAAGGACAAAATATTTTAAATTTTTTTCTCAAGATCTCAAAATTTAAATAGAGCTTAGATTGCAAATTGTAAATTTGAACATTAGTTTATAATAAAAGTAAAAATGAATAATAAAAAGAGTTATATAATTCTTTTAGCCCAACTTTATAAAAAATGATGTCAAATAGAACAAGAACAATCTAATTAAAACAATTATGATATGTACCTTTCGACATATTATACATCAAATGTGTGTTTCATTTGAAATTTTAAAAAAGTCTTCAATTTAACCATATCGTTATAAACATACTATGTTTGAATTTGGAAACCAAGCAAAACCCTTATTATATTTTTCATAAAAGAATGACGTCCTATACTTTTACCTAAATCTTAATCCACAAGCTATATTTATTATCCAAACAATCATCAACAAATAGAAAAAATAAATATATGTAAGTAATGTTATTTTTTTAGTTATGGACAAGAAATATCTATTTATAGTGAAATTTATGCAATATCTAAAGTATGCATGATAACCAGTTGCCATCATGTTAAGTTTGGGCAATTCACAAATAAAATGAGTTTAAACTTAGTTCTTGATTTCATGATTTTATTAATCTTGAGTTTACATATTTTTACAATTAATTCGCATCAAAACAATTTCTAATATTATATTTTTCAATTTGACACCTAAGGTTTTAGTTACTTGACTGAGGAAATGAACTGAAGGTTATTATTTTGAAGTGGATTCCACACAAACCCAATTCATCGGTTTTACAAACAATCTTAATCCTTGGCAATTGATAAAGAAAATCAAACATAAGAAATAAATGACATAAGCGAGCTTCTACTATCGACATGATAATGTATGTCCGCTTTAGAGGGAAGATTCTTTGTTATTTTAAATTGAATAGAGTTTGTACAAAAGATTAAAGAAATTTTAATGGATATTTAGTACAAAAGAAGAGAAAATGTGGATCTTTAGATGACCTATGTTTGATAATTAAGGCTAAAGAAATCTCCTCACCAATAATATATTTATTTATGTCAATAAATTAATACTACATTACTCAAGCTCATACATTCCAAATTGTCAGGATCGTGTAATATACCCTAGAGGAGGGGTGGATAGCGTATTTAAAATATTTCGTTGATAAATAGATAAATAATGCGGAAACGTAAATATGAAAAGTAAATAACACATAGATATATCCAACTTCGACCGCTAACCCATTGGTACTTACTAATGCCCCAAACGTAACTACTAGAATTATATATTCGATGCTTACAGCAATGTAAATTTGCACTCCCTTCTAATTTGAATATACTAATCAATCATATTCCTACTAACCCTACCTGAACTCAATGCTCTGATATCAGAATCCTCCAACTACAAACTGTAGCTCAACCTAAAAATCTAAGGTTTGAAATTAAAAAGAAAAAGCATGTAAACAAATAAATTAAAAATTGCCCCTTAATAACTAAGTTTAGTTACACATAAATTCTAGAAAGTTAGGGAATTAAAAAAATTTCCTTTTAATATTTGGCTGCATCCCCTTCATCTTCATTCTTTCAGATCCAAAAAGAACTCTTCCTTTTTCTAGAAAAACATTGTATACTTTCTCCTCTAAATTTTTCATAGCTATTTAAGAGTTGAAACCTGTTCCTTGCTTGATTTGTTGTTGTGCCTTCTCAAATTGTGCATTTGCTAATGCCATGTTCGATGCTACTTCGATGATCACTATTCGCTTAGAGTTGCTTCGTCAAAGCCTATTTATGGAGCTCGCATTTGCCTCCTACTGTATACATGTTCAGATCTAGGTCCACATGCCTTGTTTTCAATGTCTAGATTTGACGTCGATCGAAGAGATGCAGACCTCGTCAAAAGCTTGACACCCCGTCCCTATTGTCAGTTAAGTGCTCGTGTTGGAATCTGGGTGATATTTTTGAGTTGAATTCAATTTCTAGAGTTTGGATGCAGTTGCTCGAGCCATTGATTGTTGTTACTTGTTTACGTATTTGCAATGATGCTTGGAAGATGTCCGAATATGTACTCTCGATGATGCCAAACTCAGGACTGCCGGTGTGATATGAAATGTTGATGGCTGTCCACTCAATCTAAGATGTACTAACTCGGATGATGAATCTTCTTTTTTTCAGTGCTTGAGATAGTTATTTTGAGGATGTTTGGAGTTTTCGATTTGAGATAGGTAATGAATGATGTTGAATCTTTGTTGATTGTATTGAACAATGTTAACTAAGATATGGAGATGAAGGTTAATATAGTATTTTGATATAATCGGATTTCTATTGAGTTGTTGATGTGTAAAAGTTTTTGTTGTTGTATGGAAATTGAGTGATGAACTATTGTGAATCCGATATCTTTCTTTTGATGTAACGGTATGTTTATATAGACTAACAAAGAGGATGTATGTATATGGAAAAATACATGTGAGAGAATATATGGAGAAAAATCCGATTTGTGTAATAATTTGTTTCCATTTGTAGAGTATAAAAATCAATATAGTGGGAAACAAAAATCTGATGTCTTTCAGAGAATATTCCTTGATTGTGTGTATATCTCTCTATTTTTGATTTGTATTTGTTTCCTTTTCTTTGTATATGCAGCCTTCTGTTGCACTGAAAGAAAATTTCTCCACAACCAGTATTTTATAAAAACCTATAAATATACAACATTGAGCAACCATATCAAATATGATGTATATTTATTAATATCAAAAAGGAATTAACTACAATATCTGACAATATTTCCTTCTTGATGATAATAATAAATACTTATTATTTTTATAGACAAAAATATATGTGTTTGAAATTTAATACGTGTAAATAAAGCATATGAAATATAGTAGACAACAATTTAATTTGAAAAAGAATTGTGCTTCGATGATTTGTAAACTATAACATACTCTGAAAGCAAAATTAAATATAAAAAATATATTTGTTATCACCAAACAAAACGTATACTCCAAAAATTGAATACTTTCACTATTTATATATAGACGTAAAAATTCTCCTTCTCGTACTTGTATTGAAAGAAAAAGTTTATCATTAGTTGTAAGTTGTATAAGCTCTCTTTCTCCTAATTTCTTATTGTATATGAAATCCAAAAGTATGCACGTCTACATAAAGTTATTTTCATATAACTACATTAGTGCAAGTTTAATAGAATCAATCAGATAATTTCTTTCTTTATGTTCGACACATATTTAAACTGCATAAATTCAACACTCCAACTCAATTCAAATACACACACATCTCATACCTATCAATAATGAATTTGAAGTTACTAGGTTTATGCCCCCATGATGCTAACTAAATGATACTGGGCTGACCATGTTTGAGCAATTATATCTAGGAAGTGACTTAAGCTTAATTTATTCTTCCTCCAACATAACAGAGAACCCCCTAACATCAATATGTTTAGTACGAAAGCTATATGCTAGTTCTGAACAAGATAGAAGGTACCTCAACTTTTGAGAATAACTCCATTTTCTCCTTAGTCGCTTCCACATGGATAATAATTCAACATTGGTAGTCGATAAAGCTACTATAGGTTGCAACATTGACCTTCATAGAATCGAGTTTATACCAAGTGTAAAAACATAACCCGATATCAACTTCCTTCCATCTCTAACCCTAGCGTAATTCAAATCACAGTATCCTATGAGGGTGAAAACGTTGTCAACTCCACCGTATAATATGCCAACATCTGAAGTACTACACAAATACCTCAGTATCCACTACAGAGTATACCAATGTTTTCTTTTGCCTATTTTAGACATATATCGATTGATTACACCTACTGCATGGACTAAATTTAGCCATGTGCACATCACTGCACACATAAGGCTACAACTATAGTAGAGTAAGGTACAATAGACATTTAGCTTATATTTTCTTTCAATGCAGGAGACATTTCTTTAGTTAATTTAAAAGAAGAGCCTAATGGAGACTAGCTTAGCGTTCTCCATACCAGATAGAGGTAAGACTTTTACGATGTATTGAACCTAACCGAGCTTCAACTTTCTTCACTTCCTATTTTTGACCATCTCCATCCCTAAAACCCTTTGTGCCTTTCTTAAATCTTTCATGTCAAACTTCCTATTGAGCTCTACCTTTAATTTTGATATTCTAGTCATATTTTGAGATGTGATTAACATATCATCAGCATATAATAAAATTTATATAATTTCCTCTTCCCACTTCTTAAAATAAATACACTGGTCCTTGAAACTTCTAGATTTTCCTTGAGAAATCATAAACTTATCAAATCTCTTATACCACTATCTATGAGACTATTTCAGTCCATAAAGATATTTGTTAAACTTGCAAACAAATATAGGCCTGCTACTATCAATTGCACCCTTTGGGTGCTATAGAAAAATATCTTCCTTAAGGTCTGATAGAGTTAGGGGTATGCTCTAGGGGAAATTCTGTAATTTATTATAAATTAATTAACTCTGCAATCAATCCTTGTTTGTAATAAAGGTTTTTTTCTTTCTATTATATATTTGTTATGATATTTTATAAATAATGAAAATATTAATTAAAGTATATTTAACAGAAATCCATAAATGGTGTGTTTGTGATAGTAATTACAATAGTTGTAATCATGAGTAATGAATCACGATATTATGAAACACATCATTTTAAATGTTCCTAGTTAAAATGCATCGAGACTGGATATCGATGTATTAGTTGAGACAAGAATACGTAACGCTCTCTAAATGTTGGGACGTGTATTCCTCATGACTGTTGGTGACACTTGGGGTTATGTTCTAATAGTTATTGGACAACCATGGAACGACTCACTTGATAATTTTCTATTGGTTAATGTGACTAAGATCAAACATAAAATATTAATGTGACTGATTTACACAATTCACCAGACTTGAGAATACTATTGATCTTTAAAATAAAAGCTTCGCTTTGATTATATTCAAATAATGCCATGTCGTCCATCTAGTGACTATAGTTGGATCGAGTGGAAGTATTGAAAGTGAACACTATTCAAAAGTGGATTCGTCTCCTCAATTATATGAGGTTAGTATCACGGTCAACTAAAGTCAACTTAAAGTCAAAATCTCTAGTCAGAGTAGTTCGACTAATATTAATTGTTATTATTGAACCAAGGAATTTGTTTTTGGACTATGGAGTTGAATACAGATGATATCAGAATTTTGACCATTACTAAATTCCATAAGTCCAAATTGATATAGTTTTGACAAAGATAATTAGTGTAAATAAAAGTCACAACCAGATAATGCTTAACAAAGTAAAATAGGATTTTACCAATACCACGTAAGCGATAAATTTGACCAAAATGTCACACCACTTTCTCAGTGAGGTATGAACATTAATATTCGAATAGTTTGATATTAATCGCTGATCAAATTTATACCTAATGAGTCACACAACCGAAACGGTTAATTCTCCTTTGACCAAACGTTTGATTAATTTGTAATTATTAATTAAATTAATTAATATTTTTGAAATTTTAGTCATAAAATTTGATTTTGATTTGATAAACAAATATTATTAAATGTATTTATACTACTTATAATATATCAATCGATATATGATATCGATAAGCTTTAAATTGGATTTATTGCAAAATATTTAGTTGAGCCTTAAATGAGTTAAAAGCCCATGAAAGAGGCAGGTTATTTCGGTTGTAATATGGGGTTATAGGCGCTACAACATGGGCTAGAGAGGCTTGATTTTGGATGGCTGAGATGGAAGAAGAATGAGTAAAAGATAAGATCCTAACTTTTCTCCTTTTCTTCCTCTATATAAAGATCTCTATCCATATTTGTTTAGAGGCTTTTGGAACCCTCTTCCTAACCCATTATTGGTCGAACTCCCCCTCCCATCTCTCTAATTGCCTAAGTTCAGATCAATAGATTTGTTATTCAATTGCTGGTGGTCAACGGTTCAGGGACTAACGCTCTTTTGGATCAAATATCATTTTAAGGAGCTTATATCATCATTTCAAGGTGTGCTTTCAGGATTTGGTTATAAGTTATGGATCTAACTTATTTATAACCATTTATATTTACATATAATGTTTATATATATATATATTGTACTTTTAGTTAGATGACGCCGATATACAAATTTATTATCACAATTAAATTAGTTTCGTGTTTGCATATACTCGGATATAAAATGAACTCTCCCCCATCTCTCTAATTTTCTAAGTTCAAATCAAATTAAATCAAGTGCTATTTGATAGCTGATGGTCAATGGTTCAGGGAGTATCACTCTTTTGGATCGAATATCATTTCAAGGAGCTTATATCATCATTTCAAGTGTGCTTTCAGGCTTTGGTTATATGATATAGACCTAACTTATTTATAATTATTTATATTTACATATAATGTTTATATATACATATGTATATATATATTATATTGTTAATTAGGTGACAATTTCAGTATACAAATTTATTATCGCAATTAGATTGGTTGTGTGTTGCATATACTTGGATATAAAATTAATTTTTTTCCACATGTATCAAATCTGTATGGTTCTACAATTAAAAAAACACTTTTTTATTTAAATGATTTAATATATGATATTTAAATAGATGTATATGGTTTATAATTTAATAATAACATCATACTTTAATCAAATATAGTTATATATTTTTATATGTAAAGTATTAAGGATATAATATTTCGATATTGATAAAATAATTAATATATATTATTATTTAAATATTATTTAAGACAATTGTTTACATAAATTAGCTATATCAATATTAATTTTGTTTTATATTTTATAAAATAATATTAGCATAAAATACACTCATGGAAGAATTAATGAAAGCAATTATTTTTAAATATTTTTAAATAAAAGTCGAGAATAAGAAAATCATTTTCAATATTATTTTAGATTATAAAATTATGTAATAAATATTCAAAACATAAAATGTCATTTAGGATTTACTAAAATTTAAAATTCGAAACAGAGTTTCAAAATCGATTTTTTATTAAAATTTTAAATTTTGCGTACCAATATTTAAATAAAACATATTTTAAAATTAAAAAAATATTAAAAGCCGTGTGTAAGACCTAGTTATATATATATATATATATCAAAATATATTTTATGTATTTTATAAATATATATATATATTATTTTATTATACATATATTTATATATAAATATTTAGCATGTATATATATAAATTAGAAAAATAACTAATATATTTGTATATGTTGCCCTTGGATTTAAAAAAAAATATTTTATATACGATTTAATTATATTCATATTGATATATATATATATATATATATATAATTTTAATATTTTATACATATGTTGATATATACATAAACACACATACACATATATACATACATATTCGTACAAAATTATTTAAATAAAATTATAGCATATAAATATTTTTAATCATATATACATATATAATTAAAATTATATAAACATACATTTGGATAATATATTTGTATATTAGATGAGCTAATGTGTTTGTTGCGATGTAAATACTAGCATCTATATAAGGACATGTTATACCTTGCACAGATTGATATGTTACACATCCACATACATGTACATGTGTATATGATACACGTATATAAATAATATGACATAAATTAAATATTACTATATCATTCTATAAATGTATATAAAATAAAAGATTTTATTTAAATTAATTTTAGAAATGTTCCAAATAAACTCAACCTTATAGGCCCAATAGAGATCCAATATGGAAAAATAACAACTTGAAATTCACCCATAACTTCCATTGCAAGTTGACCTAGTTCCAACAATGGTATCAGATCCCAATTGCCTTTACGTTCTAAATTAGTCATGTTAGGGTTAACTATCAAGCTCACAGCCTAGATAGCAGGGTGTCAAGAAAGGTAGTGTCTAGATTGCATTTGGGTAATCAAGTACTCTACCCACCTAGCTACCACCTTGGCTTGAATAGATAAGGTTGCACCTAATAAAAAAGGTCCAAATTTGAAATGGGCCTTGAGCTAATTTTCAAATTATTTGAAATTTAAAATCTAAGATTTTAATTTAATAGTTAACTTTAAAATAAGAAATGAATATATTATAAAAATTATAATATCATAAAAAATTTCAAAATGTTTGAAAACACACAAAAACACACAAAAACACACAATATATATATATATATATTAATCTCAAAATACTTAAAGAATTATTAATAAGATTAATAGAATAAGTTAATTAAATAAGTTAATCAATTAATAAATGTTTCCATGTATTATGTATTATGAACCATGTTATGTTGTTTTAAAATGTTTAAAGTAACATAATTATACATAATTAATATAATTTAATAAAAATTATTTAATTAAATAAATTATTTAATTAAATAAATTATTTAAAGGGTTAATTAATTAAATAATATATACATGTATATACTATAAAGGTGACAGTATATAATAAATATTAAGTATAAATGTTATATTAAAAAATAAAAAATTACTTATAATGTTAATTAATTAAATAAGATTTAATTAATGTAACATTATACATAAGACTATTATATAGGTAATATGAAATATAAAATTTATATAATAATAAAACTCATGTAATATGAATGTATAAATTAAAGGTGGAACATTAAGAAACCCTAACTAGACTTGAGGATTAATACATACGTAAATGTACATATAACTTGATTTCCAATGTGTTTGGCACTTGAATAAATAGGGTATTTCATAAGCAATATGTTATTCCATAAGTCGATATCACTCAGCATAATATATTAAAGATTATGAACCTTCAATGTATATTGTCCTCTACAATTTATATATTAATAGGTTACTTGCATAATCTTTAGTTGTTGAGCTTTCCTCAAGCTAAGGATGTTATGTGTAGTGCTATTAATACATTGAATTGACGAGGTAAGATAACTGCACATATTCGTTGAGCTTTCCTCAAGGTATGTGTATTATACTTAGGCCATTATGAAATGGTAGGTCCGAGTGAATAATCTTACTCTATTTCTGAAGCATTCCTCAAGGTAAAGGCGGGATTAGGACAAAGTACCATGAGTTAGGAGTTGTATATAATACGACCGATAAGGAATTATCCATCATATGTTGGAGTATGATTTGTTGAGCTTCCCTCAAGGTTAGAATCCCAAGGCATACGAGTCCTAACACCTATTAGCAAAGTCAAAAGACTTCTGTGTTTTGACTTAGGGTTTGGCAAAACTTAAAATTCTAGTGCGAGCTTATTGATAAAATGAAAAGTAAAGTTTTACCTTACTAATACTATAAGAATATATATTATGTTAATGTCCTAATAATTTACCCATTAAAACTTGCAGACAATGCTAAATCCAAGACTCTTTAGTGAAAGCAATTGATTAACCGGACCAGACAACTATGTCGACTAGCTATGAGCTATAAAGATAGCTTTGACATACAAGCGAGATTGGTCATATTTAACTTGTGCTCTGCTAACAAGACCCGCTGATGGTGATCATGAAGGTCTGCACGTTGCTTATATTAAGTGGGTGTCTAACCTCGAAATCGCACTAGTGTTTGTGTTGTCTACTCTAGAAAAATAGTTGTAAAGGAAACACAAATCGATTTCTATCCATGAGATCTTTGATAGTCCCAAGGCACTTTTTGGTGAGCAGTCTCGTTCCGCAAGGTACGAAACTACTAAAAAACTATTCAACACCAAAATGAAAAAGGGATAGAAGGTGGAAAATTATGTGCTAATGATAAAGGATTATATTGATAAACTTCCATCATTGGATGTGACTATAAGTAATGAGGTACAAGTTGATTTGATCCTAGGTTCATTGACCCTTCAGTATGAACCATTCATACTGAACTATAATATGAACAATATGAATGTGAACCTTATGGAGCTTCTCAATATGTTGAGCTCGGTCAAGTCACAATCTAAAGACCAATCGAGTGTGGTTGCAATAAAAAATGGTGTGTCATCTTTGAATAGGTGAAAGAAGCAGGAGAAAGATGGTAAAAAGAAAAGTAAGAAAGGAAATAAGGCAGTCGATGATAAGGGTGAGCGTCACCACTATCATAAGAAAAGACACTGGAAGAGAATTCGTCCGGACTACCACAAAATTATGAAAGAAAGAAAGCAAAACAGTTCTGCACAACTATATTTATGATTCAAAATAGTTTTGTAATCAATAAATAGTCTTGGGTTTTAGATATAGGATCTGGAACTCGCATTTGTAATTTTTTTATAGGAGCTTATGAACTACCGTCGCATGGGAAAGGGTGAAATGAGACTCCAAGTTGGTGGTGGGTCTATCGTAGATGTGATGGTAGTGGGAGATTTTCATTTATGTTTACATAGTGGTTTTGTTTTGATATAAATAAATGTCATTATGTAAAAGATTTTATTTATGGAATTATTTCTATTTCTAGATTGTCTGAGACTAGATATATTACATTTTGCAAATAATGTTATGAACATTAGTTTGAACTGAAATAAAGTTTGTACTAGTTCTCGTGATATTGGCGTTTATGCGATCAATAAATATTATGTATGTTCTATGAATAATTCTAATAGCAATATGAATGATAATTATCTTTGACATTATAGTCTAGGTCATATTAGCGAGAAAAGACTACACAAACTGAATACCGAAGATTTTCTACTATCGGCTGATTCTGAATCATTTGACACCCGTGAGTCATGTCCTAAAAGAAAATTGACCAAGTACCCATTCAGTGAGAGCAATGAAAGAGTTGATGAACTCTTAGGAGTAGTGTATAGTGATGTATGTGGTCTAATGCCTGTAGTAACCAAAGATAATAGTTCTTACGTTGTTACCTTTATAGATGATTTCTCAAGACTAAGATATGTATACGTTTTGAAGAACAAATCCGATATCTACGAGAAATTTAAAGGGTATCTCCACCTTATACTCCATAGTACGTTGGACAAGAGCTCCAACAGTACTTAAAAGATAATGTAATTATCTCTCAGGTTACTCCACCTTATACTCCACAACACAACAGTGTGTCGAAGCGAAGGAACCGAACCTTAACAGATATGGTTTGTCCCATAATGAGTAAAGTTGAGTTGCCTTTTCCTATTAGGGATATGCGTTGGAAACCATAGCATATGCGGAACTTAGTACCCACTAAATCTGCATTTAAGACACCATATGAGATATGCCATTAGAGAAATTTCACTTCAATTATTTGAAGGCGTAGGGTTGTCCGACCTATGTTAAGAACATCCGCCCTAATAAGCTTGAGGCAAGACCATCTTTGTGTAAGTTTATAGGATATCTCATGAATTCTAGGGGATATATTTTTTACAACATAAAGGAACAAAAAGTGATTATTTCCACACACGTTGTCTTTTTAGAAAAGGAATTTCTATCAAAGGAAATTAACAACAAAGTTGTAGATTTGGATAAGATCCGAGAGACTAACACTGAGATTGACACAGTGGGAGAACCGAGTTCATCAGTATACGATATCACGCAACCTATTAGAAGGTCTAGTAGGGAATCTAGTGCATTAGAGAGGACTATGGTTTTCTTGTGGATGGCGAGAAGGAGGACTGTGTTTTAGACAACGACATCCTCTATCCTTCCAACAAACACTGCAGATTAAAGACCCTGTGTAATGGCCTGTTTTTCCATATCCTTTGAATCGACAATAAACCACACATGTGAAAGGAAGTGCGGATTAAGGATCTTAAGGCTAATTTAACACTAGAGGGGGGTGAATAGTGTTTAATGGATTCTAAGACTTATATGGACTAAATTAAAATTATGACACAAACAAATGCAGAACTTAATCACATAACAATCACAGAATCAAATACAGATGCAGAAAGTAAATAAAATCAGTAAAAGGAATGAACACACCGGATTTTATACTAGTTCGGAGTTACCCTACATCCAGTCCTGCCCCAAGGCAAACACCTAGTACATATTTTTATTATACCAATGTCGATATTACAATCCTCAATTTCTAAAGGCCTTGAGGTACCCTCCTGTCTTTGAGTCCGGGGCAAACTCTCTTGATTTACGGGACACAAGATCACCCAATTGATTTCTAGGCACAACCACACCTTATAGAGAGACTCGATAAACTTTTGATTACAAATTGATCTTATAACTCTGAATAGCACTTTGATTTTTGAGAGAGGGCAGAGAATCAAACAAGAATGATATTCTAATTTGATTCACTTGAGAATTTGGCAGAATTTCGGCACGATCTTAAAAATATGAAAATTTTAGAATATGGATTTGTGGAGAAGAAGAGTGAAGAAAATAATAAAATAGTTAGTTAAAAAATTCGTTTGTGAAGGCTATTTATAGACCAGTAACGGTCATAACCATTCGTGAAGAGATTTAAACGAATAGATAATTCTTTTGAAAATTGAAGCTTTTGAATTTAACGGCCACCATGTCGACATGGTGTATCCCATGATGTCGACATCCCTTAGTTAAAAATATTGTAAAATTTGTTTTAAAAATGGTATTGAAAGGAAAACAAGATGAAATGATTCTGGAGTAAAATAAACTAATTTTCCTATGTTTTTAAAATAAAGAAGAATAGAAAAATATATTTTTAGAATGTATATATAAATTTGATTTTAAATCTGAAGTATATATATATTATAAAAGAATATTTAAAAATCAGAAGATAGTTTAAAAACAAACGAAGTTTAAAACAAGAGTTTATTTAAAAACAAAAACAAAGAATATTTTAAGGTTAAAACATCTTTTTGAAAATCATTTGAAAAGATAAATATTAAGGCTAAAACATTTTGAAAAGCATTTTTGAAAATCATTTTGAAAAACCATTTTGAAGTAGTTTTGCAAGCTTCTTCCCGCAGAATATCTCATCACATCAGGACTCGAGAACTTGTACAAAACCAGGATGTTCGTGGGTTTGTAAGCCACTTGTCGTAGGTTTGTAAGCTACTTGTCATGGGTTTGTAAGCTACTTGTCGTGGGTTTGTAAGCCACTAAGAAGATAGAAATAGGTTCCATCCCAAATGAAATTTGGAATGAAGATTTCCGTGCTATTATGAAGTTTTAACAAAAACTAGACACTTATCTTGAAATCTTGATCTTGATACTATAGAGTCTTCAATCTTGATATCTCCATTCTGAATCTTGAGTCTTGAGTCTTTATACTGATCAGTCTTCAGTAATCTACACCTGCATATATATATATATATATATATATATATATATATATATATATATCCAGCATAGTTCCTGCATATACATATCTATCTAGACAATAGTGTTAGTATATATTTTATAATAAGATAAGTTAAAAAGGTTGTTGTCATCAAAACCAACATCTCAGTTCCTAACAATCTCCCCCTTTTGATGATGACAACCTGTATTTATAAAATATACCATAACTCCTATCATAACTCCCCCTTACTCCAATCATAACTCACCTTTACTCCAAGCCAACTACTATTTTATAACTTCTCCCCCTTTGTCATCAACAAAAACTTCTTACTAATAAATTCTCTAAACTTGATATAAGATAATCAACCATAATACAATAGAGTAATCCATATATAAGTGTAATAAGTGCTAAGTGTGATCATAAGTATGAAATGTGATCATAAGTATGAAATGTGATCATAAGTATGAAATGTGATCATGAGTGTGATCATAAGTGTAATCCAGAAGTAAATCAATCATCATCCAATCATATTTATAGTAATTATTCAATCCAATCATATATACAAACCACATCAAATGTTTTAAATAAGTCAAGTTAATCAAGTTTTAAACACACCAATCAAATCAAACAAATAACATACAGAATGACTAGACATTCCTTGGTACTTCCAACCAACCATCTTCTCCAAAGATATGGTCTGCTTTGATGGCATCCCATTCTTCTTTATCTTTGTCGAGAGTGACTGGTGGATTTCCTTCGAGATCGTCCTTGTTAAGGGCCGAGATCATCCAACGAAGGGCGTCGAAATGTCTCTCTTGCTCCTTGATCATCTGTATTTGACTCAATTCTAAGTGGCGCTAATTATGAAGTATGATTGTAAGGATATTCTTGAAGGAAGTGAGAGTTTCCTCAAGATTATCACTTAGATTCTTAATCGGAGAAGCCATAATTCAAGAAATAGGAAGAAATATGAAAGGGAGTGATTAGAAATGAAGTTTGATAATTTATTCTGGAAGAAACATGTATAAATAGGGGTATAAAGTTGTTTAAAATGAATAGACACAGTTTAGTTACATGAAATTAAAATTTGAAAGTGTAACTACTTTTTGCCCGTTGCATGTCGACATGGGGGATGGGGGATGTCGACATGCCTCTGCCTAAAGTGACAATTTGCTTTGTTTTGAATATTATGAACAAATCTATGCAACTAAAATTTGTATAATATAAAAACAAGCAATTATAGAGACAAGTGAAGTTGAATTACAGGAAATAAAAGATTTCATTAATGATTCTAGTCAACATTACATAAAATAATATAATATTAACTAAAATAAAGGAAAATACATGGATAGAACTTGAAGCAAACAAGATAACATGAACTAAAACTAATTAGATGAAGATGAAGAAGATGATAGTCCAAGCTTTTTACTAACTTTCCCAAAGAACTTGTCGATTTTAGTGGAAATCTTATCAATTTTCTTACTCGTTGATCTTTTGAGTGTCTTTTGATTTTCCACTATAATTCTTTGATTATTGAGAATGCTCTTATTGGATGGATTAGCGGGATTAGTAGGATATTTAATACTCTCTAAGGAAGTTTCTTGATCTTCTTCTTCCTCCTCTTCAATTTCCATTCCTTCCTCTTCCACTTCTTCTTCTTCTTCCTTATTTCTTCCATTTCTTCGTGAGCAAGCCTTTCTTCCTTTTCCGTAAGTGTTTCATATGGTTGAAACACTAATGGAATTTGCATAAGAGAAATGTTTCCATGGTTGAACACTTTTCTAGTTATAAATTCTTCCCTTTTGAAATCAACTCCAAAGTAATTAAAAATCCGAGTGAGATAAACTCCATGATATAATGTATTTTCACCCATAGTAAAATTCTTGGGCCTTAGCTCATCCAAAATAACTTGAGCCCAATTGATATCATAATTTCCAAAAATTGCAAAAAGAGCTTTGCAAACTTTCAAAGTTGGGTTGTTGTAGTTTCCTAATCTTGGTATAAGAGTGTGTTGAATAAGAAATTTAACAATTCTTGCTTTTGGACGAAAATAACGATTTTTGAATTCAAAATTGTCATCCCCTTCAAAGATATGATGAAATGTCTCTCGATCATTTTCATTTATTTGAAATTCCGAGAGATTCATTCCGGTATACTTGCATCCCAAAATATTTCCTAAAATTTCACAATCCAAAACTATTTGTGTTCCTTTTACACTACTCCAAATTTGTCCATCTTGCCCATCATAAAAACCACGATTCAAATTCGCATAAAACATCTTAACAAGATTTGGATAACATACAAAATCATTTTGTTTGTTATCTACTACACTAAGAATGGAACATTGTTGAAAAGGATTTTTAAATTTCATAAGAAGGAAAATCTTCAAAAATAGCAAATTTTCCTGTATGAATTTTACCAAAGTTTACATAGTTGATGTAAGCTTTGATAGCTTCCGGGTCATTAAAAAGAAAGTTTTTGATAGCTTTTGGAAGCCTAATGGTGTTAGGAGTGCTTGAAGAGGCCATTGAAGAAGTTTGAGAGGAGTTGAAGATAATGAAGGTAAATTTGAAATTTGAAATAAAAGTGAAAAGTGATGATTAGGAGAGTGAATTAAATAGAGATTCTATAGACATGTTTTCTAGTCAAGAGGCATCTGTCCAGAGCATTGAAGTTGGTGAAAAGATGGAGGGAAATTCAAAAGTTTGAATTCAAATTTTGAAATCAAATTTCTGAGGGGCATGTCGACATGGGGTATCCAAGTATGTCGACATGTGCCTATTGAATCAAAGGACAAATGTCTATTCCTAATTTCTAATAAATGTATATATTATATCCTATATTCTACTTATATAATTCCTGCGATAACATTAAATATAATAATACTTAAATATTAATAATTCAATATTTAAAATATTATTAAAATAATAATATTTTTGAATTTAAATTTCAAATTTCAAGGGATAAATTTGAATTTAAAATTCAAGAAATTTTAGAAAAAATCAAGCAAACAAACAAGCATCCATTCAAAAAAGAAAAATTAAAAATAATGTAATGCATACTTATTTTTAGATCCGTACTCCCATCGTCGTCTGATTCATGAATAGCAGTGAAACAAAGATTTGAATTATCCGTCTTCTTTTCATCGCCACTGGATGATGAGTCTGAGTCATCAAGAGTTGTTGTGTATGCTTTCTTTCTTTTCCTTGACGAATCATTGTTTGGAGGGAACAACTTTTTATCTGGATACGGACAATCTTTCCTATGATGCCCAACTTTATTGCAATTGTAGCATCTATCATTGTTGACGTTCTCTGTATTATTTCTGGAATTCCTTTGATCATTTCTTTTGTAATTATTCATTTTTCTATATTTAAGGAATTTCTGAAAGTTTCTTGTCATGAAAGCAATCTCCTCATCACCGTCTGGTTCCGAATCTTCAGTTGTTGCATTGAATGCTAATGACTTCTTTTCTGTAGCCTTATTTTCTCTTCTTCCTTGCAGTTGAACTTCATAAGACATCAGATTCCCAATCAATTATTCTATTTTCATTAGACTTATATCATTTGCTTCTTCAATTGCAAGTGTCTTTTGATCCCATTCTGGAGTGAGTGAATTTAGAATTTTTCTGACTTGGTCTTCCTCCGAAAAACTTTTTCCCAGTGCAATTAGTGATTGGACAATATCTTGAAATCGACAATACATGTCGGAAATGGACTCATTTACATGCAGTTTAAACAATTGAAATTGATTAGTTAATATGGAAATTTTAGTATGTTTAACTTTGCTTTTTCCTTCATGAGTAACTTGCAAAGTTTTCCAGATTTCAAATGCAGACCTACAAACAGTCACTCTATTAAACTCATTCCTATCTAGTGAACAAAATAATATATTCATGGCCTTTGAGTTATTTTGTGCAACACCCTTTTGCTCAACAGTCCACTAGGCAATATCGGTAGTTGGTTCAACATACTCAGTTTTTGTGATATTCCAAGTGTCTAATCCTACTGATTGTAAATAAATTTTCATTCTACAAGCCCAATATGCATAATTACTACCATTGAAAAATGGTGGTGTAACGATCCGAAAATTTTAGCAGTTTAATAGCATAATTAATTGAAGTTTGGTAAAATTTTAAATAGTAATATTTTGAAATAAAAACTTAATATTTGAAATACGTCTATTTTAACATAGCTACTGGTAAATTTTCAACTGTTAATATTGAAGTTTATTTATCGTGTAATTTTATTTCAATTTAAATCAGTTAAAAACTGATGATAATAAATGTTTTTCAAACCTGAATATTTTTACACAAAAAAATTTCTAAATCCTCTTCTGAGTGAGACGTCATCTTTCGTTTCTTCAAATTCCGACTTCTATTGCTTCATTTATCTTAATTCTAGCAAAATAAAAGCATTTTCGCTATCGATTATCGACTTTTGATCGGATGATCGTACCACAGATATCTATATACCGTTTTGATCGTCTAGTCGTGCTGATTTCAGCGGTATATTTATTTCAGTAGATTAAGGTCTGGTACGTAACGGTGACGAGGAAACAGCTCATCATAACGATACAGAAATTTTGAATCCCTTTTTTCCTGCAGAAACGTGCTGTCCTAACAATCAATAAATTGTTTTAAATGTACAACGTATCAGCATTTGACCATTGGAATTTCACTATTCCTACTTTATTTATACTGGTACGTTTTGCCCATTTCTATTCTTGTTTACTGTTCATATCTAAAAAGGAGAAAGTATATTATAAAATAAGCTGTCAGTGGATGCCTGCTCAGCCTCTTCCTCCTTTTTCTTTTTCTTTTCTTTGTCGTTTGATTTCTCTTCTTCAAAAAAAAGTGTGTTACTTTCTTCTTCCACTTACATTCTTTTTCTCCACCATTCTCCCCTGTCCTTGTTCGGCTTCTCTGTCCCCATCACCTCGCGAACGCAACCAGTAGCCGCCACACACGGCAACCGCAACCTAGCCTCCCCGCCATCATTAAGGGCCTTGCTCCGCCTTTGAATGCCATCTCCACCCATACGACCTCTCCGCCTCTTTCACCGTCCATTACTTAGCCTCTTCGCCACATCAGCCTCGATCACCTCCGTCCTCCGCGTGAAGCCTCACGGCCATCACCCACTCACGCAACCCGGCCTTGAAACCCTCACCAGTGCCTCCACGCAACTAATTGCCTCCAGCAAGCCTCCATCCCTTCCTCCTCTCCTTTCGGCAGCCAGAGCCCCTTCTTTTGCGGTATTGCGTGTATGTTTATATTTATATTATGATAGTATATAATACGTTTATATAATATGTTGGTATAACATTTATGATTTCCTGTTCTATAAATTTTACCTCAGATATACATAGTTTTGGAGCACTTTGTTTTATCTTGATAACCTGACCTGATTTAAAGGATATATATAAGGTTATATATATATATATTCTTTTTTTCAGATTTGTTAAATGGATTTTTAGTACTAACTTCAATATAGATAACAAGTCATATATATTAGTTATACATATAATATGTTAATTTATTTACTCGAGTATACTGTGATACATATCAGAAGTTTATATATATATTATAAAATATATGGAAGTTTTATATAAAATATTTGTATACATAGATTTCGTATGTCATCTTATATGAGTTGTAATGTGTTGTCTGAGTAGCGTGAAATTATCAACCGAATATATATATATATATATATATTGTTTGTAGTGTCTGCATGTAAGTATGGGTAGAAGTCGGCATAAGTAGGATTAGTTATATGAAATTATGATATATGTTAGTATATAGTAGTTTTGTATGAACATGTTTTAAGCATTATATTTTACAGCAAATATACTATATGGTTTTAGATATATTATATATGTGTTGTTATACAGATCTCGAAATCTGTGGGTATATATTATGTTATATTTGTTTATATAAACCGTATAAAAACAAACTGTTGTATGTATATTAGCCTTAGATGGTTGATATTTATGTATACTATTTATATTAGTTTTGAAAGCATATGTTAGTTTTGATTATAAAAGTCTTTGTATATACATTTATGCCCATATCTGTAGTTTAAAGAAGTTACAATATATATATTACTGTGTATACAAGTTATAGTATGTTTACAGTATAAATACAAATGTATATTTTACGTTAGTTATATACAAAGGTATATATATGAGTTTTATATGATGTTGTTACAGTAAGTATAATAAATATTATGTTCTATTTTGGGTAGTATACATATAGTTTTATATGTATTCGTCATTGTCAGGGGTATATGCTTTGGGTTGCAGTGGGTTATCTTTAAAGAGAGATATATTTACATTATTTTAATACTCATATGAGTTTGAAAAAAAAAATTTGCTTTACAGTTACTACCTATAGAATACAGGTCTATATAAAACAAGTAAGGCTGTATCTTCCTATAACTCGTGTTCTTTCTGAAGCTTGTATGTACATATTATAATAATTTAATCTTTGTATGTGCTTAAATTTAAAGTTGGGTTTAAATATAATAAGTAAGTAAGTTTAGGTATAAACTATAAATTCATTTACATAGTGGTATATGCTGTTTGAATATAAATAATGTGTTTGGTTTTTATCTAAATGGCTCAATGTATGTAGTGATATATGTTGTTGATTTTAAATATATATTATATATATATATATATGTTTGATTTTTTTTTCTATGTGTCTTTTAATTTGAAACAATGTATTTTGAAATAAATATATCTTTAAATTTAATATGTGTTGGATATAGGATATGTATAGAGTTATATAAGTTCATTTATATCAATTTTCTTCATCGATCCAGTTCTTATTGGATCTTGTCTATTCTTATTATCAGCTTTGATCGTTGAATTCGTACCGATTTTGCTTTGCTTCGATTCGTCATTCAAATTTCGGTGTCCTTATCAGTGTACGTATCCATGTCATCTCCTGTTCTCTCTAGCCTCGAAAGGTGAGTAACCACTCACGATTTAACGTTCTTATATTTATTAAATTTGATTTTAATTGAAACGACAATTGAAATATGTTGTTGTAGTTATTTAAATTGTTATATATTTATCTGTAACTGTTCACCTGTGGGATATGACACCATATCCTGTTGTTTATATTATATTGTTATTGATGATATATGCCTGTTGTTGTATTTTATATTATCTGTTGTCACTCTGCAAGTTCCCTGTTAGTATAGAATTCACTATGGGTTGAAATGATACATACCCGAACGTACTTTAGAATAGGAGGAAATCGTTATAGGTTGAAATGATAAACCCAAGCGATTTTCATTTGAATTGAAATTGGGATTACGGGTTGAAATGATATCTACCCATATATATTTAAAGTACGAATTGAAATGATAAATATCTGTATCACTTAACCATATGATAGATATATATACAGACACCGTTGGTCCATATATATATAAATACTTTGAAATAAATTCTATGGATTTGGGAAGAAATATATGGTTTTAATAAATGTTGATTCTTAAATTATTATATATAAATGGTAATGGTATATAAATAGATTTAATAATAATATATAATTTAATTAAGATTGATTTAATACATATAATATGGTTAAGTATTTAAATTTATGTTTCAAAATAGATTTCGGTAATAATTTGAATAAGTTAAGGTTGGGAAGATAATTTTATTTAATTAAACTGATTTGAAACTTATTGAAATTGGGATTTAAGATATGATTTATAACCTGGGTTTGAATTAAGTAATTTAATGAATATGTCTTGTTTAAATAAATTTGAGGAAATATTTAGAAAAAAAAAGTAATTTAAGGCTAATTAAATGATATTGAATTTATTAAGTGAATATTCCCTGATTAAATAATAATGAAGTTAAATCAAGAGCTAAATGAAACTGTTAAATTTAACTTTGAAATGTTGAATATTAAAGCTTTGAAATATATTGAAAATTTAAATGATCTATTTAGAACTGAATTGAATTGATGAATTGAGTTTTGAATAAATTTGAATTTGGAATTTGAGTCGATTTGAAGAAATTTGTAAGACTTAAGGAAATTATAAATACTTTACTTTATAAATTATTTAACCTATATATACTATTTTGGAAAATAGATATATTTGAAATGAAATGATATTTGGGTTGAAGTATAAATTAAATTGAATGACCACGGTGTTATAGTGTATATTTCTACATTGTAGATAGTTCCACAAATCCTTAGAGGATGGTTATCCCAAACATCGTCTAAGTTAATTGTATTTCGGTTGATATTTCACTTGAGTTGGATTTATTAATATAAGAATGTTAATCCTGACTCGAGTGTTTTGTGTTTTACTTTACGCTCGGGTCAGACCGAGCGATACAGCATTTGAGACTCACCTTTGGAGTTTGGAGCTTCATTTGGAGATCCAACTATCGATTCAGCTTTCAGCTTTTCCAGTTGATTTGTTCGGAGAGGTCATCTATTCGTACTGAAGACTTCACTGTACTTGAGATATTCTGTTGTATTTTATTTTTAACTCTGATGTTTATATAGTAGCTTCATGAACAACTATTTTATATTTTCCGCTGCGTATTATTGTATTACTCTGTGTCTGTGATTCTGTGACTGATTTATTTACTGTATATTCTGAGTTTTGCCAAATTTAAATTAACAATCCACTGTTTTGAAGTATTCGAGTCCGACATGTGCGGATTATTGTCGATTTGAATGGTCCAAAATAGTGGGATGTTACAGTTGGTATCATTGCTTTGGCTCTAGGCGAAACTTAGCATATATTGTAAATTTATTTACAGAACCACTTTCGTTCGAGTTTAATCTCTTCCTTTGACTCGATTTCCTTTGAACTTTGGAACGTTCCTTGCAGTTCCAAAATTCATTCTTGTCTCTCCCTATTTGTATTCTTTTGATTCTGGAGTATCCCATAACTCCACTTCGAATGATCTCTATAAGAATAGGCGATCCCACCAATCTTGAATGATTTGTAAAGGGGTGGAACTCCTTTACAATTGGCATTGATTCATCGGAGATTTATATATTCTTCGGTTTAGATGCTGCTATCTCTGGTTATGCAGAATTCTATCTCTGGCGATCGAATGACGATTTGCCATGGTATTCTGCATCGATCATATCCTTGAAGTCATGGTTGACCCGGTTAAGGTCACCCGCGACTTGTAGAAGTATATCCATCTTCTATTTTGAAATTTAATTATCTCATCTTCGTTCGAGCTTATCTTCGAAACATAATTCTATTTGATTAAGAGTTCCTCTAATTTGAATCTCTATCTTTGTTTGAAATCCATTCTTGAATAATCTTTTGAAAAATCGGGCTTGTTTGTATTTTAGAAATTGTTTTATATATCGAAATTATTATCTTGATAATTATGATTTTATTCTGTATATATATATATAAAAGTGAAAATGTTTCGATAAGAATTATATACCTCAAAAAAAACAAAAATTTGAAGTTTCGAACGGATTTGAAATTTTGAAAGTTATATAAGAAATTGATTTATATAAAAATGATTTATAACTGAAGGGTTTGAATTTGAAATTTGAGGGATTGAACTCCAGTATTTTGAAATTGGTTTTAAGATTTTGAAAATATATAATAATACGATTTAAAAGTATTTTTCCGAATAAGAAATGTTCAAATGATTTTTAATGAGTTTCGAATGATTTCGAAAAATTTCAAAAGAAGTTTGAGAAAATAGAAGTCCAGAATTCACTTATGTCATTGGAAAATAATTTCGGTGATGAGTGCACGCATCATCGACATTGATTTTCGAGTTTCATAGTGGGGGAGAGGCCACTTTAGTAGCATTGCTACGCGAGTTATTTTGCGAAACCAATTTTGATTTCAAAATTTTGAAGTATGATTGGATATTCAAAAGGTATATGTATATGTATTTGAAACGATTTGAAATGAGCCGGTGTTCCATCCTCGAGTTTTGGATTTGATATAACCCTATCTATTAAAATTGATTTACTAATTTGTTGCTGATTTCCAACTCTTGAATTTGAAACTGATTTCTTCAACTATTTTGAGGGTTCGAGCACTTCCAAATCAAGGTTAACTTTTCAAAGCTAAGAAATTTTGAAAAGTATAAAGTATATAAGTTTGGTATGTATGTTAAAATATGTAGTAATATGATTTAAATAAGTTGAAACTGTTTTGTTAAGTAAATGAATAAGGCAATTTTAAATTTTCTAATATGAAATTTAGATTTGAAATGTTTTGAAAAGAATTTGGTCTTTAAAATATTTTGAATGAAATTTAGTTTAAATGTTTTAACTTAGTAACATCTTTATTAAACTATATATTTAACAAGTTGGAATAAATATATAAGTTGTGCATATGTTGTTTTATTCGCATAATTAATTTGATCCAGGTTTGAGTATACAAGTTCGAGGTGAATTACACCATTTCGTGTTAGGATTTTTCATTCGATTCTTGATGGCGAATATTTGATATGGATTTTGGGCTCGATTCTAGAATTCTCTATCATAGTATATGGCTATGCAAGGAGACTGATGGCTTCTAGTCGAGAAACCATATCGAAATCCGCATTAGGGAAGTCGAATGGACAATACTAGTTCGAAAGTGAACTTGTGTGATCGAGCGAGCGATCAAATGTGATTTTGCGAAATGATGACGTATGCACATCTTTTATTCTAATATCATTGATATATTGTGACGCTGAAATTGAAAGCTGTCGGGTTAGAATATCTTTGCTTACTAAAAGAAAATTTCCAATTTAAATTACAAAGATATATAACCCATAAAAGCAAAGATATTCAATTCCTTAGGGCTCTTCATACAGCGAAATTTATTTTGAAAAATTTAATCCTTATATAAGATGGACCTATGTAAATATAAGATGATTTTGAAAACCATTGATTTTGGAAATGAATTGTTTGACTTAATTATATTGATTTGGAAATCTGGATTTATTTTCTAAATTTATTATGTTGGAAACTTTAAAACTAAAGATATTTAAATTGAGAAGAAATAATTTGGTGGAATTGTATATGATTTTGAAACTGAACTGATAATGAAACAAATTGAAATTTGAGAACCTTATTTTTACTAAATACCTGATTTGGAAGTTATCGAACTTATATAAAATTGATTTGTATAAGTATGATGTTGATTCAAAAACTATGGATTTGAAAAGGTACTCAATTTCGAAAGTGAAATCTTATATAATTGAAGTTTATCTAAGTGTGATTTGATATACTATTGATTTTGGAAAGTATTCGATTTGAAAATGAAATCTTATATATAATGGACTATATATAAGTATGATATTTGAAAGTGATTTGAAAAGGTACTATATGATACATATTTTCGAAGTAAAGATATGGAAAGTGCCTTCTGCTTGATATCCGCTTTGTGGCCACATTGTGGATTCATTCTATCGATATTCTCTGATTTTTGGTTTTCCGGATATGATACTCGAGTTTCCATCGAATTCCATGGCATTACCCATGGTCTTACGAGCACGGATGCATAGCGCAACTGCCTGGCTGAGATGGCCTAGGGGTACGGTTTGTTTCCTGGGGGATCCAGGCGTAACCATTGTGACGACCGCCCATGACCCCTGCACCGAATCTAGAGATAGTGCGCTGTAAAGTGTGCCAGGCGACCATGGACGATTGTCAGGGTAAGATAAACACAACAGAATCTATCGTATTACTCACAGCGCATGGATAAAATACAATAGAACATATGTATAGTGAAGCTTTACAGAACAAAATGACATCATATAAAACTCCATAATAGTTGAATACAAGCATCCACATAGTCAATACATCAAGCCTCACTACATTATCTCTCAGAGAAAACATAACAGCGGAATATCCAGTACATATAGTAAGAAGATAATATGCAACCCTCCAGCTCGTCTTCGATATCAGCATCGTGAGAAGGGAACAGCACCTGTCACCTGCTACCTAGTCTGCCCGTCCTAAAATGGACGAACAGCCCAAGGCAATAAGAATTAAAACATAAAGCCTTGAGTCAGACAACAGTCTTAGTGAGCAGTAAATTAACTAACAACATACCAAAAGAGCATAAAGGAAAAGGAATAGGAATACAACCCTCCCACTCCAACCTCATTCTACAGTGATAGCCCCCAGACACACACTAAACAGAAGCAAACATAGCAGAGCATACAATTTAAAGTAAAGCTACTATCACTCGAGTCAAGGGCGATGTTTTCCAAGTACCAAGGCCTAAATCAGATAAGCACTCAGAAAATACCGCTCTTGAGTCCGAAATGACGTTACAACCAAACATCCATGACTCTGGCTATCACTGTTATCATTGCTTCGATATCACCGTTAATTGAATGACCGGCACATTCTTTCAGCCGTCCGTCAAGGGCTAATGGAAACCCCGGTTCTAGACATAACTCCTACACGTCGTCGCAGCCCGTGCCTAGGACTATCAAATCTGCCCAGAGTACTCGACCATCGACAGTTGGCCGTTGGGACTATCGAATCTGCCCAAACGTACTCTTGCTTAGAGCATGCTAGAACCTTCAACAACGATGCTATCCAAGCCTCCTAGTCATCCTCCTCGACGACTATTCTCGTATCCATTCATTATCCTCAACTCGAATCATATCACCGAGTTATCAACATGCTTGGAATGATCCCGTCTGGATTAGACCAAGTCTTCATCACATGATTGCCTCGCTTCATTACATCCTCGCAAAGCCTCATCTCATCATCACATCATCAAATCTATGCATAAGAGCTTCATCATCCCGCTACATATGCCACGAGCAGCTTTTCCAATTCAAGAGCCTTTCCCTTAGCTTTTGAATCATCTTCGATCTAAATCTAATCATTAATCATCAAGTTCATAACAAGCAATCAAATCAAACATCAATCCAAGCAATCAAGCATTCAAATATGATCTAAGTAGACAATTATAACAATAATGGCATTTTCGTAATTAAAGAGTTGAAAGTCCAATAAGCATGAAAACATGGATTATATCTCTTCAAACTTGATGAATGAACTTGCATAGGTTAACATATGATAAAATGGATGTAACATCATCATGAACAATGGATCTATATGGATCTACACTTTGGATGAAGAAAATGCATGGAAATCTCTATTTTAACACCAAATCGATCCATCAATCCAATATACTCCTTTGGATCCGTGTGAGAGATAACCACCACTCACCAAATCACCTAAACAAACCCAAATCAACACGCTTCAGATCTGGACAGCGAAGGATCAAGCTTGATCTATCACGGATCCGCTTCAAACGAAGAAATCTCTCTTGAAAAGATGAAGATCTTCAATCTAAGCTCTTGAATCTTCAATCTTGATCTTCGATTTGGATGGATGGAAGCACTAGATTAGAGTGGAGAAAAGAAGTGAAGAAGTGTAGAAGTCGAGCTCTCAAAATGGCAGCACTTCGTCGCTTCAAAATCCGGATCCCAAAAAGTGAGAACAACCCCTCCTATTTATAGCAGAAAATTCCTTAAGTCGAAATTTGGCTATCTCCTTAAGTCGCTTCCGACTTACGACCTAGGAACTTGCCGACCTAAAACCCACCGACCTAAGCCTAACGACCTACCACAACGCGCATCTGCGACTTAACACTTGACGACCTAAAGCAATGCGCTTTCCTTCGACCTACGACTTAGCAACAGGTATGACCTAACACTTAGGAAACCCAGCGACCTAACATCCTAACGACTTAACTACCTACGACTCAGTTGGGTTGCGACCTAACAACTTAGGCTTCTACGCGACCTAACACATCACGACTTAACAACCATAGGAGTCTACGACCTAACTTAGGTCGTTGCCGACCTAACACTTAACTGCCTTGCCGACCTACGACTTAGCAGAACCTCCGACTTAACCAATCACAGATACTCAACCACTCCTAAGTCGTCTAGACGACCTAACGATGTTACGACCTAACACTTATGCGACCTATCTCCTTAGGTCGCTAACAAGCCAACTCCTTAGGTCGCTAACAAGCTAACTCCTTAGGTCGTTACCGACCTAACTCTACCCCACGACCTAACCCCAGAATACTTAGGTCGCCTACTCCTCTTAAGTCGGTCACGACTTATCACTTAGGTCGGTCACTACCTTAGGTTGTCTATCCCTTAACTCGGCAACGACTTACAACCTACAACTTAACACTTGCCGAGTCAACTTCAACCTACTAACCTAGCCCAGCTACGACTTATCTCCTTGAGCCCTTAACTCGCCCAGACTCATCACTAACTCGTCAGAACTCCTATCTCCTAAGTCGTATACGACTCACGACTTATGCTAAGTCGTGAACGACTTAGGACTTAGGCAAAATTTGCCTAAAATCTGAAATGGCCCAAAACGCTAAAACTCCAGATTTGACGAACTTTTCGATCCGTGAAAATACGGGTCGTTACAACCATTGTGTATCCTGCATCTATGTAGGTCGCATTAGTAGCGAAACCGCCTGGTTGAGATAGCCTAGGGGTACGGATTGTTTCCTGGGGGATCCAGGCGTAACCATTGTGTATCCTGCATTCTACTAGTCATCATGGCGTAACTCGCAGGGCTGAGAAAGCTTACGGATATGGATTGTTTCCTGGGGGATCCAGGCGTAACCATTGTGTATCTGCGAACCATGGTTAGACAAAGGTTTTGTTTGTTTTTTTGTTTGGATTGTACTTTCCATATCTGTTTTTAAAGGTTTTCCAGTATTTTCACCGGGTGTTGAAACAGGTCTACTAAGTACCTGGAGAATTCTAGCTTTGCGCCTGATCAACGCACTACTAGAGTCTGTAGGAACGAGGATAAACTTGTTGAAACATCGAGTTATAAAAGTATTTTATTATAAAGGTATTTTATTTATAAAAGTATTTCCAACAAAGAAATTTTGTATTAATATTTGAAATTGAAACCCTTATGGTTTGAATTAATTATTCATGCCCGATACTATTCTTTTGAATCTACCTTATCTGCTCAGCTTTATTTATTCACCTATATTATGTTTTTCCAAGTCCTTCTTTTCCTTGTTGACTATATCCTTTTAAATATTGTTTATTTATATACTACATAGTTTAATAGAAAATTTTAGTGTTATAAACATTTTAGAAGTTATTAATTAAATAAAACATATTTAAAGTAAATGATTGTTGATTTATTAAATAATATTTGAAAAGTATCTTGAGATAAATTAATAAATTTATGAATTATAGATTTAATGTTTTCATATAGCTTCTTTGTAAATATAAGTAATTATGTAAATAATTGTTTTCAAATAGTTTCATATATTTATAAAGATGTTATTTAAACATATAAATGGTATTAATAAAGGAAGTAAGAAATTTTACAAATGGTTTTTGAAAAAAATTGAAGTATTAAAGATAATGGAATTGCAAATGAAGTTTTCAAATGAATGTTTCAAGTAAAATTTATATAGTTAAATTAATTGTTTACTTGGTATTTCAATCTATTTTCTTTCTGGTTGTCTCTAATTCTCCTACCTCCTTCCTTTTTGGGGACGAAAAGTTTTGAGTGGGGGAGAGTATAACGATCCGAAAATTTTAGCAGTTTAATAGCATAATTAATTGAAGTTTGGTAAAATTTTAAATAGTAATATTTTGAAATAAAAACTTAATATTTGAAATACGTCTATTTTAACATAGCTACTGGTAAATTTTCATCTGTTAATATTGAAGTTTATTTATCGTGTAATTTTATTTCAATTTAAATCAGTTAAAACCTGATGATAATAAATGTTTTTCAAACCTGAATATTTTTACACAAAAAAATTTCTAAATCCTCTTCTGAGTGAGACGTCATCTTTCGTTTCTTCAAATTCCGACTTCTATTGCTTCATTTATCTTAATTCTGGCAAAATAAAAGCATTTTCGGTACCGATTATCGACTTTTGATCGGATGATCGTACCACAGATATCTATATACCGTTTTGATCGTCTAGTCGTGCTGATTTCAGCGGTATATTTATTTCAGTAGATTAAGGTCTAGTATGTAACGGTGACGAGGAAACAGCTCATCATAACGGTACCGAAATTTTGAATCCCTTTTTTCCTGCAGAAACGTGCTGTCCTAACAATCAATAAATTGTTTTAAATGTACAACGTATCAGCACTTGACCATTGGAATTTCACTATTCCTACTTTATTTATACGGGTACGTTTTGCCCCTTTCTATTCTTGTTTACTGTTCATATCTAAAAAGGAGAAAGTATATTATAAAATAAGCTGTCAGTGGATGCCTGCTCAGCCTCTTCCTCCATTTTCTTTTTCTTTTCTTTGTCGTTTGATTTCTCTTCTTCAAAAAAAAGTGTGTTACTTTCTTCTTCCACTTACATTCTTTTTCTCCACCATTCTCCCCTGTCCTTGTTCGGCTTCTCTGTCCCCCATCACCTCGCGAACGCAACCAGCAGCCGCCACACACGGCAACCGCAACCTAGCCTCCCCGCCATCATTAAGGGCCTTGCTCCGCCTTTGAATGCCATCTCCACCCATACGACCTCTCCGCCTCTTTCACCGTCCATTGCTTAGCCTCTTCGCCACATCAGCCTCGATCACCTCTGTCCTCCGCGTGAAGCCTCACGGCCATCACCCACTCACGCAACCCGGCCTTGAAACCCTCACCAGCGCCTCCACGCAACTAACTGCCTCCAGCAAGCCGCCATCCCTTCCTCCCCTCCTTTCGGCAGCCAGAGCCCCTTCTTTTGCGGTATTGCGTGTATGTTTATATTTATATTATGATAGTATATAATACGTTTATATAATATGTTGGTATAACATTTATGATTTCCTGTTCTATAAATTTTACCTCGGATATACATAGTTTTGGAGCACTTTGTTTTATCTTGATAACCTGACCTGGTTTAAAGGATATATATAAGGTTATATGTAACGACCCACTTTTTTGGACCATTCAAATCGACAATAATCCACACATGTCAGACTTGAATAATTCAAAAAAATAGATTGTTAATTTAAATTGGCAAAACTCAGCATATACAGTAAATAAAATAATCACAGATCACAGACACAGAGTAATATAACAACAATGCAGCGGAAACAAAAGAATAGTAGTTCATGAAGCTACTATATATATATATAAACCAGAGTTATACAGGAGACAACTGAAGTCTCGAATACAATAGTCAAATACAATATCAGAATACATCACTGGAATAAACCGAATATCTGAAAGCTGGATAGATAGCTGGATCTCCAAGCGAAGCTCCAACTCCAAAGGTGAGTCTCGAATACTGGTACACTCAGTCTGACCCGAGCGTGAAGAAAACACAAAACACTCGAGTCAGGATTAACATTCTTATATCAATAAATCCAACTCAAGTGAATTATTAACTGAAATACAAGTAACTCAAAGGATGTTTGGGATAATCATCCTCTAAGGATCCGTTAAACTATCTACTATGTAATAGTGTACGCTAAGTAGATAATGTCTAATCAGTAAAGTACGATATCAAAATAGCGTTAAGTCATGGCCCATTCCACCCTTAACACATTTTTATTCCCAAGAGCATATACAAGACCGTAGTTTCCCCAAAACCGGAAGTCACCAGAGGGCAATCCATATACTAAAGGTACAAAACAAAACGTAGTGGTCGCGTATAGGATAATCAGTATGACAAGGTACATGAGGCGATACCAACTAGGATACTAGTAGTTGCGTGATCCGGACTGATGTTGGGCATAGCAGCTACTACCCCAACACCGCAAAAAAACACTCCCATAATCGAGGGGTGCACCCAAATCGAATCACATAAGGAATAGATATGGTATCGAAGAAGTGTGTCCGCTAGAGATGGCGATCCTCAATGGCCCGGCGCGGCTCCTGTTTTAGTCATGTCAGGGGTCATCCAAAATCGTTCTCTTTCTTTAGTCAACGCGTTCACCAAACCATCCACTTCATTCTGGATCAATACTCCGCGTATATTAGTTATTAAAGTGGTTTCGGTATCGACAGAGAGTATGTCCATATCCGATCCCGGTCTCTTTAATAACTACGTATTATCACACCGATGGTCATTTAATAAATTTCAAAATAGTTATATTTCAAAACCGACATATCATTGCCATTTCAAAACCATATCAATACGATATCACTTTTCCTTTAAATAAATCCATTTCCAAAATCATATCACTTTCCAAAGTTACATCGCTTTCGAAATCGTAAGTCTTTAAAATCAAAACACTTTGGAAATCAAAACCCTTAAATTCAAAACACTTTGAAATCCTAACACTTTCCTCTTAAATAGTTTAGATATTAAAATTTGTATATATAGAAAAATAGTTTATAAAATGAAATAGTTTATATAAAATAGTTATAAGTTAAAATAAAATAATTTACACTGAAAATGATTTATATTAAAATAATTTATATTAAAATTTATAAAGTAAAATATAAATAGTTTTAGATATAGTTTAAATACTTTATATAAAAATAGCTTCCTCAAATTTCACAAATCAATTCACATAAACTCGAATTCCAAAATTAAAATTTAATTAAATCTAAAATCATCAATTTCAATTCAATTTAGTTTCTGAAATATTTCTTTAGTCATTTCAATACATCAAAATACAACTTCAATTTACAAATTTATATAGACAAAATATCCCATTTAAATTTATATAAGTTTGAAATATTCATTTAAGCCACTTCTTAATTAATTCAAGTTATAATACATATCTTAAAATTTCAAATTTAATAGATTTCAAATCAACTTATTTAAGTATAATTCTTAAATAATTAAGAATTCCATATCAATTCAAATTTATCTTTCAACCTGAAACATTATAAATTCTATATTTAAAAATATAAATTTTACATAAATACTTAAACATATTTCATATTGATTCAAATCAACTTTATTAAATCAACTTTAATAAATCTTTAAAATCATTATTTATTAAAACCACATATTTCTTTCAAAACCGTAGAAATGTTTTTCAAAAACATTTATATATAGACCAACGGTGTCTGTATATAATTTTCTATCCTATAGTCAAATGATACAGATATTTATCATTTCAATCCGCAATTTAAAATATATTCGGGTATATATCTTTTCAATCCGAAATCCCAAATTCAATTTAATTTGAAAATCGCTTGGGTTTATCATTTCAACCCATAACGATTTTTTCCTATTCTAAAGTCCGTTCGGGTATGTATCATTTCAACCCATAGTGATTCTATACTAACAGGGAACTTGTAGAGTGATAACAGATATGATAAAATATAACAACGGTAACAGGCATATATCATCAGTATAAATAACAGATAAGGGTGTCAGATGTCACAGGTGAACAGATACAGATGATGGCATATATATATCAATATAAATAACTAACAGCAGCATATTTCAATTGTCGTCTCAATTGAAATCAAATTTAATAAATATAAGAACGTTAATCGTGAGTGATTGCTCACCTTTCGAGGCTAGAGATGCACGAGAAGATGACCCGGATACGCACACTGATACAGACATAGAGATTGAGTTACGAATCCAAGCAAAACAAATCGCCACGAATTCAACGATCAAAGCTGATAACAGAAATCGATGAAATCAAATCAAAACATTCAACATAGCAACAAATAAAACATGTCCTGCGTCAAAGTTTAACAATATAATTCTATGTGCTACCGAGATCGAAATGGTCTGAAATTTGGTATGAATAAAGATCAAAACTTTTATTTTAAACTGCACAGGATTCACTTATTTTGGACAAGAGACTAGAAAAGTTACGATGTCACGAACATAGACTCAGGCCATGTTTGCAGCAGTGTAAAATAATTTCTAAGTACAAAAGAACAGCTGTCTGGGTCTAACTTCCAGATCCTCGACCACTAATCAAACGATGTCGGATTTGGCTGAAATTTGACAGGCATAAACTAGGTAACTTTGACTCCTTTTTAAAAATAAAATCAACCCATTCCGACGTAAGACAGAAGAGATACAATGCGTCAAACATGAACTCAGGTCGTGTTTGCAACAGTGTAAAATAATTTCTAAGTACAAAAGAACAGCTGTCTGGGTCTAACTTCCCGATCCTCGACCACTAATCAAACGATGTCGGATTTGGCTGAAATTTGACAGGCATAAAATAGGTAACTTTGAATCCTTTTTAAAAATAAAATCAACCCATTCCGATAAAACATGAGTGAGATATGATATCGTGAACATGTAGTCTAACCGCATAAGACAGTGAAACCAGATTTACCAAACTGACCAGTAATAACTTTGAAACCATATATACTGTTGAAAAGAAAATACTGATATATGAGTTTGAACCTATCGTGTATATAAATAAATAAAAAATGCAGCAGACCAAGCTATAAGTAAGGATTGAAATATTATACTCCTATATATAATACTATACATATGAAAAGTACTGCTTTTAACAGACCAACTAAAGCAATGACCGCAAAAACCATGTATGTATCTAGACTTATACAAACAAAAGATACACGGTTGAACAGATTACGTTAACAAAATATATATAAAACTTATGTGTATATATACTTATACTTTATAAAACTCTGTAATACTCACAGTTAATAATGTATACAATCAAATCGTTGTAAGTAATATTGTTTGTAAATTGTATAAAACTAACAAATGTATATAAACTAATGTACAGCCTTTATAATATATAGTAACAAATAAATTTACATAATATACTTTTAAACATATACCCAACGTGTACAACTTCATATGTGCTGTAACAACTTTATGCATTTTCTTATACTTTAAGTACTAAACTTAAAACAACTTTATGTACAGCTAACAAAAAAATACATAACATATGTAGCACTATTTACACAAAACAGAACATAGACAACAGAGCATGTATACTTCAATATATATTTAGATATAAAAATTTCAAAACTAACCTGTATATATACATTAACATATTATAACTTATATAACTAATATATATGGACATATACACAACTGAAAAATATACTAACATATAATATGCGTACAAATGACTGGTGAGAAGAGCGGCGAAGGAGGTGGTGGCCAGGCTAGAGACAGGGGTTTCACGTGGTTGCTGGCCGAAGGGGAAAGACGCGAGAGAGGCCGGAGGTGGAAGGAGGTGACGGATTCGTGGGTGAGGCCGAGCTGGGTGTGCGCGTTTGCTGGCCAAGGCTACAGGCCGAGATGGAGGAGGGGAGGAGGCGAGTTGTGGTGGTTCGCTCGGCCTTGGGTGGTGGAGATAGGCTGGAGGGTGATCGAGAAAGTAAGGGAGAGGAAGTGGTGGGTAGGCACGGTAGGGGAGGAGTCTTGTTTGATAATCTGATATAAAAGTTTCTCCTTTTTTTTATATGAATGAACAGAACTTGGATGCTTGAATGGAAGAGATGGAGAATGAGGTTGGTAGAGGAGGAGACGTACAGATCTCATTATATAAACATTAGGCTAAAAGCAAGGAAAATAAATAGAAAGAAAATAAAGAGACCGGAGAGAGATGATAATATACAAGTAAAAGAAAGTGTAACGGTCAATTCCCTTTATTTCAGCCGTGATTTCAGCTGAGAAGCTATTTAATGCAATTGATTATTTGCTTCAGCTACACGGTAAAGATTTGAAAAAGATTGGGAAATTAAAAGTCACAATTTCGGTACCGGTACGACGTACAGTTTTTATTGTTTCCGTTGCGTACCGGGTTCCAAAATATAGAAATAAATATACCGCGGAGATCAGCGCGACGAGATGATCAAACGGTATACAGATATCAGTGGTACGATTGAATTATAAAAATTCGAATTTTCTATTAGCGGAAAGTGCAAGAAAAACACTGAAAAATAAGATCGACGGAGCCAAAGATGTCCGAATTTGGAAAAACGACAAACTAACATCTTGCTCAGAAGATGGTTTAGAATTTTTCTATGTAAAAATATTTAGGTTTCGGAAACATTTTATTTTCATCGCTTTTTAACTGATTAAATTGAAGTAAAATTACGCGCGAAATAAATTTTCATATTTTCGGACGAAAATTTTCCAGTTGCTATGTTTAACTAGACGTATTCCAAATATTAAATTTTATTTCAAAATTTTACAAAATTTCAGCTAATTACGTTATTAAAACATTTGAAATTTACGGGTCGTTACACTCTCCCCCACTCAAAACTTTTCGTCCCCGAAAAGGAACGAGGTAGGAGAATAGAAACAACCAGAAAGAAAAACAGATTTGAAATAAAAAATAACAATTAATTTAAACCATATAATTCAAATTTAAATTAATTGATATTCAATAATTGATTTAATCCATTTGATTTCACTAAAATCAATCTCAACTATTTCTAAATTCATTATCTTATTATCCACTTATCTTCAATTTACAATTTCTAAACCATAAATTTGAATAGTCTTTTATTATAATCATATTCTCTTCAACAATTTTAAATTCTTCTTTATTCCAAATTACTGTTAAATTTATTCTACTTAATATATCTACTCACATATATTTAACCCATATAAATTAATTTAAAACATAAAAGTTTCGATTTAAATTAATTTACATCTATTAATTTCTTTTAAATTCAAGGTATTTTCATATGTTGATCAAATTTCAATTTATTAATTATTACAAAACAAATTTATTAATTCTTTCAAAACAAATTTATTAATTCTTTCAAAACAAATTTATTTCATTATTAACTGAGTTTACTTATTATCCTATCTAACTTTATAAACATCTTTATAATCAAAATTTAGTGTATAACATTTATTATAAACACTAAAATTTTATTTATAAATTCAATTTATCTTATATATTATCCAATTACATATTCAACTTCTGAATGATTTAGGTAAGTTGTATTAGAATGCAGTTGAACAATATACAAATAAAATTTTCCCAATTCAATTATTCAAGTTTAAATATTTATTCCAAATTTTGGTTTTATTTATAATTAAAATCATCCTTTAACAAAATTTAAGAATTAGATTTCTGATTAACCTTAAACAATTTAGAGATATATATAATATATTTATATCAAATCAAATTAAATTTTAAAATAAGATACCTATATATATAAATCAAATTATACTGAAGAAATTCAAATCAAAATATTTTCAAAACAAAACCGTAGCAAAGCTACAGAATAGTATCTCCACTTTGAAACTCGAAAATGAATGTCGATGATACGGCCGCCATCACCGAAATTATTTCCCAGCGACAAAGAGAAGAGCACTGGTTTCATCATTTTAAAATTCTTTGAAGACGGTTTCTATTTGAAATTACCTTTAATAATATACACTTTAAACCAAAGTTGAAATCACCGGTAATCAAATTCTCAAATTCTCGATTTTTAAAATTCATTTCGATTCCAAATCAATTTATAAACCATGTTTATAAATTCATTTAGAACAATAAATGATAGTCAAATATTATCATTCAACAACCAATTTAATTAACTATTTAATTCCAGAAAATCCTATACTTATATACATATATATAATATAGTCATACGAATCTATTCAATTTACCAAATTTGAAATAATATTGTGTCAGTTTGCTCTGTTCAAGTGTTTTGGAAATCCTATCGATAGCATTGATCAAACGAATCGATCGAAAACCCAAATCAACATCAACAACTCAAACAACACAATATATAAAACATTTTAATATTAATTACAAATACACTCCCTCACTCGGATATCCTCGAATGGATTTCAAAACAAAGATAGAGATTCAGATTAGAGAAACTCTAACTAAAAGAATCCAACTAAAAAGTACACCCAATAGGGAGATAAGATAATTGAGTTTTCAAACAGAAGATGGCCAAGCTTATATAATGTAACGACCCAGAATTTTAGATAATTAAAATTCGAATATTTAATTAATTTTAAATATTAATAAGTGAAATTAATAAGTCGAGTAATTTAAAATTCGAATAACTAGATTTAATTTGGACAATTAAATCGATAATTAATAGTTGAAATTCCAGAAATAATTGAAATCTGGAATAAATGTGAATGAAAATGATTTATAAAGTTATATTAAATCATATTGAAGTTATAGTGATGTTATAGGACTTTGAAAATTGAATTTAAAGTTAATCTGTGAAAATTGAATATTTTAATATTTAATCGACTAGTGAAATTAGCCATTTTTGGGACAGTCTCAGAATTGGACAAAACTAGTTCCATTTGATCCGTAATAGTTAGTTATTATCGGATTTCAATTTTCGTATCCATCGGAGTTGTCGTTTGACCGTGGCAGCTCGAAACGCATCGATATCGTTTTAATTTTAAATCGTCGAGTTAAAATAGTCATTTTTCGAACAGTCTCGGATTTCGACGAAACCAGTTTCATCGGATCCGTAATGTGATATTATTGTAAGATTTCAAATTTTGTAATTTTTGGATTTACCGTTTGTCCGGGGCAAACCAAAACGCCTCGAAATCGATTTAAATCGGTTTAATTTAAATTGATCGTTTAATTCCATATCTCGCATAGACGATCGAATTAGCTTCCGAAACCTATTCCATTGCGTTCGGAACGCGGGATAAACCCCAGAAACGCCAGTTATCGCACGTAAATCGGAGTTCGGGAAACCGGAATGAATAGTGTTCGTTTTATTTCTATAAATAGACGATTTAATTCACAAAAATAGAAAACAAAAGAGGCTAGGGTTTCAATTCAGAGCCGCCGCCTGCTATAATTCGAACGGCCAGAAAACCATGTTCTTTCTCCTCCAAATCTTCCAAATCCACACATCGATTCGAAAAACTTCCAACGCGGAAGATGAAGAGCGCGTTGTGAACTAGCAATCCAACGGTCAAGATCGTATATAGGCGAGCGAATCAATGGGAATAGGCGTTCAAAGTCACGACTTCATTCACGTTTTTCGAGCTACATCTGGAACCGAGCTGCGAGCTGTTGTGGCCATGGATGGTGTTGGGTTAGGCGAGTGGAATGGCATTTTCTGATCGAAGTGGAAGTCGTCGTAGTCGATTGCGTGATTAGGGTTTTGGACGGCATGATGGGTGCGTACGCGATTTTTACCTGGGGAAGGAAGAGCGCGCGTGAGAAGGAGGAAGGGGCAACGGCCCAGATGCGTTCGGACGTGAGGAACGGTGATGATCTGTAGGGTTTGGAAAAATAAATTAATTTGTAAATTGAATGTATATTTAATTGTATAAAGTTTAAAAATGTCATAACTTTGTTGTATGTTGTCAGAAAATTACGAAATCAGTTGCGTTGGAATCGTCTCGACGTGTACTTCGCTATGGAACTGAATTGGAGCCATTTGGAGCTAGTTTGAATTTCGGGTAAAATTAAACGCCGTTTAATTTTATTCGGAAATAAACGCTGGAATCGAAATTGAAATCAAGGTGAGATTTTTTTTCTCACTCAAAATGAAAGTGGAATTTTCAGTTATTGTTTGATTGTCTGTTTGGATGTGCTATTAGATATGATAGGATATATCTATATATAGCAATATATACATATTGGCATATGTATATATTGGATTGATGATTTCCCGCCTCGTATAGCGGATGAGACCCTATTGCGCCGTTAGTAAGCGGATTTTATAAAACCTATATACCGCGATAATTCCGTACTGGAGCGGAATTGGTATTGTGCTAACATCTTTGGATGCAGGGAAACAGGTTGGAGGGATCCAACTGGATTCCTCACCGTATTGATTATTTACAGATATTTTGAGATATTCTGTTATCATATGTTGATATATGATGTTGTTGTGATGGACTAATTGATGCTGTTGCATCATCGGATTCAGTTTTGAAATGTAAAAATAACGACTTTTACTTTAAAAAGGTTTTTTTAAGTGATTTTTGAAAATATACGTTTTATGGAATTTTTGAATCGATTATAAACGTAAAATTTTAAAGTTATAAAAGTTAAGACCTTTGTGAAATATAACCGAAAAGTGATTTTTGGAATAAACAGTTGATTGATTTATAAAACGGTTTAAGTTGAGATTTTTAAAATATTATAAACGGTTTACTTAAAAGGGTTATAAAGTTGACACTTTATAAATTAAAATGTTGGTATTATAAAACGAGTTTTATAAGCATTAAAATGAATTTTTAAGAATTTATAAATAAATGGAATTTATAAATTGTGAACTTATAAATGGAGATGATTTTGTAAAATAAAGGAATTATAAGTATTTGACTTATAATATGGATTGTTGGTATAAGATTTGAGTTATGAATTAAATTTGTTAATTCAGGGAATTTTTATAAATCGAAGTTTATAAATAGGGAAAGAATTTATAGACATAGTTTATAAATTCGAAATCAATGGAATTTGGTAAATTGAATATAGAAAGTTATTAAAGGAAGTATATTCGCGATTTTGGATAGCGAATTTTTATTGAAATAAAATGTGTAGAAATTGTTAAAATTGGGATAGTGATTATATTCACGATTTTGGATAGTGAATATATATTATTGAATAAAATCAATATATTTTGGGAAAAGGAATATGGTTAAATGAAGTTGTTTTAAAAGATGTTTTAAAACGTGTGAAATATCGAAATCATAGATTTCAACATTTATTGTTGAAATAGACGTTTCGAGAAATAAGGAAATGATGGACTATAACACTGTTGTTATAGTAAATGATTTCCGAAAGGAAATGTTTTAATGTAGTATTGGGATTTATATATCTATCTAAATTCGAATCCCTATACTAGTGATTTTGAGTCGTCGTAACGATGTTTTACGTAACATTCATTTTGACTCAAATAAATGTGTTTAAAGAGAATGATTTCCTTAAAGAATGAATATATACTTAATTTTGATTTAAGTATATCGGATATTTTCAAATGTTGAAAATAAATGATTTGTGAAATACTTATTTTTAAATAAGTATGGAAATGCTTTTCCAATATGAAATGAATTGTTTTGAGATTTTATCTTCAAAGATAAAATGAAATGTGGAAATTGATTTGAAATTGTTTTCAAATGATTAAGTGTGGAAATTTTATATCTAGTAAAGATATTTTTGAAGATGAAATAATTTGGAAAATTATTTGGAATCTGATGATGTTGCGCATCTTTATTGATAGTTAAATAACCGACTATCAATAATTACCTTTAGATAGGTATTTGTTGTGAATTGGATGAAATTGAATGCCACACTTATTTTTGAATAAGCGCTCACTATTCGGGTTAACCGGGAAAGGACCATGGGGTCGTATAACCCATTCCGAATACATGATACGTCGTTATGAATCGCATTTGCTGACCGGTGTTGAAGACCGGATGTTTTTGAAAACGGAAGGATTACCGTCGAGTTACTCTACATCGGCTGATCTCCGGTTTAGAGGTTTTATCACCCTTAGTGACGGGAAGTCCCGACGTGATTGAAAATTATCCGGATATGCAAGGGCTTCGTGAGAAGTGCCTTCGGTTCTGTTCGATCCCGGAACAGACTTGTATGGATTGTGTGTCTGACGTTACAATTTGAGATATAAAGCTGATTTCTTTCAAATACATTTCTGTTGGTGGCGGAGAATTTATTCTCTTAGCTTAACACCCTTCTCTGAGACGTATGAGCTCAGAGGTTATGTAGTTGAAATTTATCAGCGATATATCCCAATTTGGTAACATGGCATACTGAGTGTTGCTGTAAAATGATCAGTGTTTGATCATTTGTGATATGATCATTTGTTTGATCTTATATCTTAATGATCATAGGTTGATCATTTTGTTTGACCCGAAGCAGGGCTTTTTGAGAAAGCGTAGCTTTGTGGACGAGACTTCGTCGAGCCTCACACCCCGGAAATGGTCGAAACAGGAATGTTGCGGCAAGGTTATGAGGGTCGCGCCCTTTAGGGTATGTCATTTCCTTCTGGAAAGGGGTGGTATCATGGTATGGAGCCCAAATACTTACTCATGTGGATACACTTTCTTTATGATGTGTGATGTTGGATATCGAGCGCTCGGATAAAGGTCCCAAAGGACCTGGTGATGACATATTCGTGAGTTACCTGTTACAGGGGTAACCCGGCCTTGTTTGGCAGAGAGCAGTTTGTCTCTCGGGACGTCCAGCCAGAGGCGATCCTATTCGGAAGGAGGAAAGGAAGTTCCTTAGCCTGACCATTTGTTGGAAATCCAAAGAAACAATACGTGACTTGTACGGTTTTAGTTGTAGAACCTATCATTCACTTATGGTGGCGCCCCACTGTTTGGATGGTAGCTATAGTAGGCATAGTTCGGAATGTCTATGCTGGCTAAGATTTATATTATACTTTCGAAAATGATTTCTACACTATGCACTAATAATAATATCAAAAAGAATTTGATTTTGCGTAGTAAGCATCTTTGACTATCATAAGAAGAAATCTCCTCCAATTCTGCGTTTGCATTGTGTGTGTGGCGGGAGGTCTTATGGTAGTTTCATTTTCCAAAAGCATTGCGAATTTGTTTTATTTTCTTTGTGAAAAATAACTGTTTTACGATCTCACACCAATCACCATGACTGACTCGGAGTTTATTGTTTCCCTTCTAAACTCTGGGTGCCCACCAATTTCCACACGGGCAGCCTAGAGTTATATTATCAGGATATTCTGGATATTCTGGAGCTTTGGAAGCAAGCTGGATGGCGAGACGTAGTATTTGTATCTGATAGTATTTATTCCGCTGTGTATTCTGTATGAGGACAAGTTTATATAACTGTCCATTGTTGTATATTGACTCTGATTGATGTATGTATAAAAGATATAGTTCTTTGTTTTTAAAAGACTAGTAATTATCTATTGTATATTGTTCCGCTGCGATATGTGAGATTCTGATATTGTTTCTGTTTCTGATGTTGTTCTTTTGTTTCTTCTTCCTCTTTTCTTCTATCTTTTCTTCTACCTCTTCTTTTAAAACCCTAATGGTTCGGTTTTTCGTTCACCTTGAGTAAATAGATGGAGATTAGTGTCTATTCAAGGGGTACGGAAAAGCGGGCTATTACATTTGGTATCAGAGCATATGGTTAAGCGACAACCCTGCTCTGTTGGGTGTTACTCATTAGAGATAGAGTCAGTAGTACTCTAGAATGAGTTGAGTGTGATAATAGATACGAGTGCGTATTTGTTAGTGAATATAAAATTGTTTTATATTGTGATGATTGATTTGTTGAGTGGTATATGGATTCTGGTCGGTATTGTCCGTACAACTCTATCGATAGGGATCTCTAAACACTTATATAGAACAATTCGGCACAGTATTGTTTTAAATAGGGTAAATGAGATAAATTTGCCCAAAACTATTTTTGTATAAAAAAAAGAAATGTTTTTATATGAAGTACTATAGTATATGGTTGCATGGATGTTAGGAAGTAATAATAGTGAATTATCATCATTGAAATTGAATAAGAAATTGAAATTTTAACTCCAAAGTAAAGAGATAAATTCACATACAAATGAAATTTAAAGAATATAAATTATAAATGTGAATTGTAATTTGAAACGGAATTCCAGAAAAGTTTTTGGAAATGTTTTGAAAAGAATTTGAAAATTTTGGAGATTTGGAAAATTTAAATCCTTTTTGGTTTGAAAATGAATTTCAAGGGTTTTGAAAAATGTTTTGAAGGAATGAAAAGCTCTAAACTCTTTTCGGTCGCTGGAAAATAACTTCGATGATGACCGCGGCATCGTTGGTGTTCATTTTCGGGTTTCCAAAAGAGGAATTGCTGCCAATTGTTTTAAATGGAAATTGTTTGAAAAATTTGGGCTTTGTTTTTGAAATTCAAAGAAGATTTGAATTGTTTTCAAAATGGCTTTGAAATGTTGGTAAACTCTGGAATACTATGTAGAAATATTTATGAAATATTATTAAGTTGATAACTTATACAATTTGAATTGATAGAATAAATTCAATTTAAAGGATGGAGTTAAATTAAAGTAAGTATAAGTGAAATACAACTTGAAATGTTAAGTGAATTATCAATTGAATAAATAAATGTATTGGATGTTAATCAATCTAATGAAAGTAAATTGATATGGAAGAATGAATGTAAGTGTAAATTCATCAAAGCTAATTGAAAGGTGTTGAACCAAATTGAATGCTAAAATTTATTTTGAAATTGTAAGTAAGTAAGACTGAATTGAATTCAGATTTGTGGAAAACAAAGTGAACTATTAAACTAAAATTAGTAAGTGAAGCTAATTGAATGAAGTGAATAAGATTAAAACTGAATATTGAAAATGAAGTTGAATTGTGTGAAATTAAATGAAGTTTTGAGATTAGTTTGAAGTGAACTAAAGTTAATTGATAAAAATTCAATATTCAGAAGTCGAACGGAATCCAAATTAGATTGGAATTGTGAATTAAATTCAAATGAATGTGAAATGTAAAATTGAATGAAATAGATATATAACTTCAATAGTGAAGTAAAAATGATATAAGAAGTAAGTATTGAAATTTTGTAATAAAATTTGCAAAATGGTTTGAATATATGTAACTAGATATTATGGCTAGTAGGATATACAGGTGTAAAGGAATTGGGATTTTAGATTTCAAAGATAAAATTTGAATGGCTCGACAAAAGGTAAGTATTTGAATTCGAATATGAGATTTGATGATTTCTTGTCTAGCCGCTTGGCTTTTTCTTTTTCTTTTTGAAATCTGAGAGTCCGTAGGGACGTTTTGTAGTCGTGCCATGTTAACCGCGCAAAGGAGACGCTGGCGAAATTTTTCGAGAATTTAGAGCGTTAGAAAATTTTTGTGAAAATTTTGAAGTTAAAATTTGAATTTAAACTCGAATTTGAATTGAGAAGTTAAACAATGTTGTTTGAAACTTATAATTGAAGTTGGAAAACGAGTTGAATTAATAACGAATCTTTAGTAGAAAGATTTGTTTTGATGAATTGATAAAACTATTGAATTGTGAAAAATAGTAGACGAGTTAAGGACCATTCTTCCTGACTTGTAATTTCGAGGACGAAATTCTTTTAAGGGGGGAAGTCTGTAACGACCCAGAATTTTAGATAATTAAAATTCGAATATTTAATTAATTTTAAATATTAATAAGTGAAATTAATAAGTCGAGTAATTTAAAATTCGAATAACTAGATTTAATTTGGACAATTAAATCGATAATTAATAGTTGAAATTCCAGAAATAATTGAAATCTGGAATAAATGTGAATGAAAATGATTTATAAAGTTATATTAAATCATATTGAAGTTATAGTGATGTTATAGGACTTTGAAAATTGAATTTAAAGTTAATCTGTGAAAATTGAATATTTTAATATTTAATCGACTAGTGAAATTAGCCATTTTTGGGACAGTCTCAGAATTGGACAAAACTAGTTCCATTTGATCCGTAATAGTTAGTTATTATCGGATTTCAATTTTCGTATCCATCGGAGTTGTCGTTTGACCGTGGCAGCTCGAAACGCATCGATATCGTTTTAATTTTAAATCGTCGAGTTAAAATAGTCATTTTTCGAACAGTCTCAGATTTCGACGAAACCAGTTTCATCGGATCCGTAATGTGATATTATTGTAAGATTTCAAATTTTGTAATTTTTGGATTTACCGTTTGTCCGGGGCAAACCAAAACGCCTCGAAATCGATTTAAATCGGTTTAATTTAAATTGATCGTTTAATTCCATATCTCGCACAGACGATCGAATTAGCTTCCGAAACCTATTCCATTGCGTTCGAAACGCGGGATAAACCCCAGAAACGCCAGTTACCGCACGTAAATCGGAGTTCGGGAAACCGGAATGAATAGTGTTCGTTTTATTTCTATAAATAGACGATTTAATTCACAAAAATAGAGAACAAAAGAGGCTAGGGTTTCAATTCAGAGCCGCCGCCTGCTATAATTCGAACGGCCAGAAAACCATGTTCTTTCTCCTCCAAATCTTCCAAATCCACACATCGATTCGAAAAACTTCCAACGCGGAAGATGAAGAGCGCGTTGTGAACTAGCAATCCAACGGTCAAGATCGTATATAGGCGAGCGAATCAATGGGAATAGGCGTTCAAAGTCACGACTTCATTCACGTTTTTTGAGCTACATCTGGAACCGAGCTGCGAGCTGTTGTGGCCGTGGATGGAGTTGGGTTAGGCGAGTGGAATGGCATTTTCTGATCGAAGTGGAAGTCGTCGTAGTCGATTGCGTGATTAGGGTTTTGGACGGCATGATGGGTGCGTACGCGATTTTTACCTGGGGAAGGAAGAGCGCGCGTGAGAAGGAGGAAGGGGCAACGGCCCAGATGCGTTCGGACGTGAAGAACGGTGATGATCTGTAGGGTTTGGAAAAATAAATTAATTTGTAAATTGAATGTATATTTAATTGTATAAAGTTTAAAAATGTCATAACTTTGTTGTATGTTGTCAGAAAATTACGAAATCAGTTGCGTTGGAATCGTCTCGACGTGTACTTCGCTATGGAACTGAATTGGAGCCATTTGGAGCTAGTTTGAATTTCGGGTAAAATTAAACGCCGTTTAATTTTATTCGGAAATAAACGCTGGAATCGAAATTGAAATCAAGGTGAGATTTTTTTTCTCACTCAAAATGAAAGTGGAATTTTCAGTTATTGTTTGATTGTCTGTTTGGATGTGCTATTAGATATGATAGGATATATCTATATATAGCAATATATACATATTGGCATATGTATATATTGGATTGATGATTTCCCGCCTCGTATAGCGGATGAGACCCTATTGCGCCGTTAGTAAGCGGATTTTATAAAACCTATATACCGCGATAATTCCGTACTGGAGCGGAATTGGTATTGTGCTAACATCTTTGGATGCAGGGAAACAGGTTGGAGGGATCCAACTGGATTCCTCACCGTATTGATTATTTACAGATATTTTGAGATATTCTGTTATCATATGTTGATATATGATGTTGTTGTGATGGACTAATTGATGCTGTTGCATCATCGGATTCAGTTTTGAAATGTAAAAATAACGACTTTTACTTTAAAAAGGTTTTTTTAAGTGATTTTTGAAAATATACGTTTTATGGAATTTTTGAATCGATTATAAACGTAAAATTTTAAAGTTATAAAAGTTAAGACCTTTGTGAAATATAACCGAAAAGTGATTTTTGGAATAAACAGTTGATTGATTTATAAAACGGTTTAAGTTGAGATTTTTAAAATATTATAAACGGTTTACTTAAAAGGGTTATAAAGTTGACACTTTATAAATTAAAATGTTGGTATTATAAAACGAGTTTTATAAGCATTAAAATGAATTTTTAAGAATTTATAAATAAATGGAATTTATAAATTGTGAATTTATAAATGGAGATGATTTTGTAAAATAAAGGAATTATAAGTATTTGACTTATAATATGGATTGTTGGTATAAGATTTGAGTTATGAATTAAATTTGTTAATTCAGGGAATTTTTATAAATCGAAGTTTATAAATAGGGAAAGAATTTATAGACATAGTTTATAAATTCGAAATCAATGGAATTTGGTAAATTGAATATAGAAAGTTATTAAAGGAAGTATATTCGCGATTTTGGATAGCGAATTTTTATTGAAATAAAATGTGTAGAAATTGTTAAAATTGGGATAGTGATTATATTCACGATTTTGGATAGTGAATATATATTATTGAATAAAATCAATATATTTTGGGAAAAGGAATATGGTTAAATGAAGTTGTTTTAAAAGATGTTTTAAAACGTGTGAAATATCGAAATCATAGATTTCAACATTTATTGTTGAAATAGACGTTTCGAGAAATAAGGAAATGATGGACTATAACACTGTTGTTATAGTAAATGATTTCCGAAAGGAAATGTTTTAATGTAGTATTGGGATTTATATATCTATCTAAATTCGAATCCCTATACTAGTGATTTTGAGTCGTCGTAACGATGTTTTACGTAACATTCGTTTTGACTCAAATAAATGTGTTTAAAGAGAATGATTTCCTTAAAGAATGAATATATACTTAATTTTGATTTAAGTATATCGGATATTTTCAAATGTTGAAAATAAATGATTTGTGAAATACTTATTTTTAAATAAGTATGGAAATGCTTTTCCAATATGAAATGAACTGTTTTGAGATTTTATCTTCAAAGATAAAATGAAATGTGAAAATTGATTTGAAATTGTTTTCAAATGATTAAGTGTGGAAATTTTATATCTAGTAAAGATATTTTTGAAGATGAAATAATTTGGAAAATTATTTGGAATCTGATGATGTTGCGCATCTTTATTGATAGTTAAATAACCGACTATCAATAATTACCTTTAGATAGGTATTTGTTGTGAATTGGATGAAATTGAATGCCACACTTATTTTTGAATAAGCGCTCACTATTCGGGTTAACCGGGAAAGGACCATGGGGTCGTATAACCCATTCCGAATACATGATACGTCGTTATGAATCGCATTTGCTGACCGGTGTTGAAGACCGGATGTTTTTGAAAACGGAAGGATTACCGTCGAGTTACTCTACATCGGCTGATCTCCGGTTTAGAGGTTTTATCACCCTTAGTGACGGGAAGTCCCGACGTGATTGAAAATTATCCGGATATGCAAGGGCTTCGTGAGAAGTGCCTTCGGTTCTGTTCGATCCCGGAACAGACTTGTATGGATTGTGTGTCTGACGTTACAATTTGAGATATAAAGCTGATTTCTTTCAAATACATTTCTGTTGGTGGCGGAGAATTTATTCTCTTAGCTTAACACCCTTCTCTGAGACGTACGAGCTCAGAGGTTATGTAGTTGAAATTTATCAGCGATATATCCCAATTTGGTAACGTGGCATACTGAGTGTTGCTGTAAAATGATCAGTGTTTGATCATTTGTGATATGATCATTTGTTTGATCTTATATCTTAATGATCATAGGTTGATCATTTTGTTTGACCCGAAGCAGGGCTTTTTGAGAAAGCGTAGCTTTGTGGACGAGACTTCGTCGAGCCTCACACCCCGGAAATGGTCGAAACAGGAATGTTGCGGCAAGGTTATGAGGGTCGCGCCCTTTAGGGTATGTCATTTCCTTCTGGAAAGGGGTGGTATCATGGTATGGAGCCAAGATACTTACTCATGTGGATACACTTTCTTTATGATGTGTGATGTTGGATATCGAGCGCTCGGATAAAGGTCCCAAAGGACCGGGTGATGACATATTCGTGAGTTACCTGTTACAGAGGTAACCCGGCCTTGTTTGGCAGAGAGCAGTTTGTCTCTCGGGACGTCCAGCCAGAGGCGATCCTATTCGGCAGGAGGAAAGGAAGTTCCTTAGCCTGACCATTTGTTGGAAATCCAAAGAAACAATACGTGACTTGTACGGTTTTAGTTGTAGAACCTATCATTCACTTATGGTGGCGCCCCACTGTTTGGATGGTAGCTATAGTAGGCATAGTTCGGAATGTCTATGCTGGCTAAGATTTATATTATACTTTCGAAAATGATTTCTACACTATGCACTAATAATAATATCAAAAAGAATTTGATTTTGCGTAGTAAGCATCTTTGACTATCATAAGAAGAAATCTCCTCCAATTCTGCGTTTGCATTGTGTGTGTGGCGGGAGGTCTTATGGTAGTTTCATTTTCCAAAAGCATTGCGAATTTGTTTTATTTTCTTTGTGAAAAATAACTGTTTTACGATCTCACACCAGTCACCATGACTGACTCGGAGTTTATTGTTTCCCTTCTAAACTCTGGGTGCCCACCAATTTCCACACGGGCAGCCTAGAGTTATATTATCAGGATATTCTGGATATTCTGGAGCTTTGGAAGCAAGCTGGATGGCGAGACGTAGTATTTGTATCTGATAGTATTTATTCCGCTGTGTATTCTGTATGAGGACAAGTTTATATAACTGTCCATTATTGTATATTGACTCTGATTGATGTATGTATAAAAGATATAGTTCTTTGTTTTTAAAAGACTAGTAATTATCTATTGTATATTGTTCCGCTGCGATATGTGAGATTCTGATATTGTTTCTGTTTCTGATGTTGTTCTTTTGTTTCTTCTTCCTCTTTTCTTCTATCTTTTCTTCTACCTCTTCTTTTAAAACCCTAATGGTTCGGTTTTTCGTTCACCTTGAGTAAATAGATGGAGATTAGTGTCTATTCAAGGGGTACGGAAAAGCGGGCTATTACATATAAATCGCGGGTAACCTTAACCGGGTCAACCGTGATTCCAAGAATAAATTCGATGTAGAATTTTACGACAAATCGACATTCGATCGCCAAAGATAGAATTCGGGTATAACAAAAGATAACAGCATCGTAAACCGACAATACAAAATCTCCGGTGAATCAATGCCTATTGTAAAGAAGTTTCACCCCTCTACAAATCATTCAGAGATTGGAGAGACCGCCGATTTATTATAGATATCATTCGAAGTGGAGTTATGGGATGCTCCAGAATCAAAAGACACGAATAGGGGAGACACGAATGGACTTTGAAACCGAAGGGAACGTTCCAAAATTCAAAGAAACCGAGTCAAAGAAGAAGGAATTCAAGCTTGAACGAACGTGATTCTGTAATTGAGTTTACTTTATATGCTGAGTTTTGCCTAAAACCAGAGCTCTGATACCAACTGTAACGACCCACTTTTTTGGACCATTCAAATCGACAATAATCCACACATGTCAGACTTGAATAATTCAAAAAAATAGATTGTTAATTTAAATTGGCAAAACTCAGCATATACAGTAAATAAAATAATCACAGATCACAGACACAGAGTAATATAACAACAATGCAGCGAAAACAAAAGAATAGTAGTTCATGAAGCTACTATATATATAAACCAGAGTTATACAGGAGACAACAGAAGTCCCGAATACAATAGTCAAATACAATATCAGAATACATCACTGGAATAAACCGAATATCTGAAAGCTGGATAGATAGCTGGATCTCCAAGCGAAGCTCCAACTCCAAAGGTGAGTCTCGAATACTGGTACACTCAGTCTGACCCGAGCGTAAAGAAAACACAAAACACTCGAGTCAGGATTAACATTCTTATATCAATAAATCCAACTCAAGTGAAATATTAACTGAAATACAAGTAACTCAAAGGATGTTTGGGATAACCATCCTCTAAGGATCTGTTAAACTATCTACTATGTAATAGTGTACGCTAAGTAGATAATGTCTAATCAGTAAAGTACGATATCAAAATAGCGTTAAGTCATGGCCCATTCCACCCTTAACACATTTTTATTCCCAAGAGCATATACAAGACCGTAGTTTCCCCAAAACCGGAAGTCACCAGAGGGCAATCCATATACTAAAGGTAGAAAACAAAACGTAGTGGTCGCGAATAGGATAATCAGTATGACAAGGTACATGAGGCGATACCAACTAGGATACTAGTAGTTGCGTGATCCGGACTGATGTTGGGCATAGCAGCTACTACCCCAACACCGCGAAACAACACTCCCATAATCGAGGGGTGCACCCAAATCGAATCACATAAGGAATAGATATGGTATCGAAGAAGTGTGTCCGCTAGAGATGGCGATCCTCAATGGCCCGGCGCGGCTCCTGTTTTAGTCATGTCAGGGGTTATCCAAAATCGTTCTCTTTCTTCAGTCAACGCGTTCACCAAACCATCCACTTCATTCTGGATCAACACTCCGCGTATATTAGTTATTAAAGTGGTTTCGGTATCGACAGAGAGTATGTCCATATCCGATCCCGGTCTCTTTAATAACTACGTATTATCACACCGATGGTCATTTAATAAATTTCAAAATAGTTATATTTCAAAACCGACATATCATTGCCATTTCAAAACCATATCAATACGATATCACTTTTCCTTTAAATAAATCCATTTCCAAAATCATATCACTTTCCAAAGTTACATCGCTTTCGAAATCGTAAGTCTTTAAAATCAAAACACTTTGGAAATCAAAACCCTGAAATTCAAAACACTTTGAAATCCTAACACTTTCCTCTTAAATAGTTTATATATTAAAATTTGTATATATAGAAAAATAGTTTATAAAATGAAATAGTTTATATAAAATAGTTATAAGTTAAAATAAAATAATTTACACTGAAAATGATTTATATTAAAATAATTTATATTAAAATTTATAAAGTAAAATATAAATAGTTTTAGATATAGTTTAAATACTTTATATAAAAATAGCTTCCTTAAATTTCACAAATCAATTCACATAAACTCGAATTCCAAAATTAAAATTTAATTAAATCTCAAATCATCAATTTCAATTCAATTTAGTTTCTGAAATATTTCTTTAGTCATTTCAATACATCAAAATACAACTTCAATTTACAAATTTATATAGACAAAATATCCCATTTAAATTTATATAAGTTTGAAATATTCATTTAAGCCACTTCTTAATTAATTCAAGTTATAAAACATATCTTAAAATTTCAAATTTAATATATTTCAAATCAACTTATTTAAGTATAATTCTTAAATAATTAAGAATTCCATATCAATTCAAATTTATCTTTCAACCTGAAACATTATAAATTCTATATTTAAAAATATAAATTTTACATAAATACTTAAACATATTTCATATTGATTCAAATCAACTTTATTAAATCAACTTTAATAAATCTTTAAAATCATTATTTATTAAAACCACATATTTCTTTCAAAACTGTAGAAATGTTTTTCAAAAACATTTATATATAGACCAACGGTGTCTGTATATAATTTTCTATCCTATAGTCAAATGATACAGATATTTATCATTTCAATCCGCAATTTAAAATATATTCGGGTATATATCTTTTCAACCCGAAATCCCAAATTCAATTTAATTTGAAAATCGCTTGGGTTTATCATTTCAACCCATAACGATTTTTTCCTATTCTAAAGTCCGTTCGGGTATGTATCATTTCAACCCATAGTGATTCTATACTAACAGGGAACTTGCAGAGTGATAACAGATATGATAAAATATAACAACGGTAACAGGCATATATCATCAGTATAAATAACAGATAAGGGTGTCAGATGTCACAGGTGAACAGATACAGATGATGGCATATATATATCAATATAAATAACTAACAGCAGCATATTTCAATTGTCGTCTCAATTGAAATCAAATTTAATAAATATAAGAACGTTAATCGTGAGTGATTGCTCACCTTTCGAGGCTAGAGATGCACGAGAAGATGACCCGGATACGCACACTGATACAGACATAGAGATTGAGTTACGAATCCAAGCAAAACAAATCGCCACGAATTCAACGATCAAAGCTGATAATAGAAATCGATGAAATCAAATCAAAACATTCAACATAGCAACAAATAAAACATGTCCTGCGTCAAAGTTTAACAATATAATTCTATGTGCTACCGAGATCGAAATGGTCTGAAATTTGGTATGAATAAAGATCAAAACTTTTATTTTAAACTGCACAGGATTCACTTATTTTGGACAAGAGACGAGAAAAGTTACGATGTCACGAACATAGACTCAGGCCATGTTTGCAGCAGTGTAAAATAATTTCTAAGTACAAAAGAACAGCTGTCTGGGTCTAACTTCCAGATCCTCGACCACTAATCAAACGATGTCGGATTTGGCTGAAATTTGACAGGCATAAACTAGGTAACTTTGACTCCTTTTTAAAAATAAAATCAACCCATTCCGACGTAAGACGGAAGAGATACAATGCGTCAAACATGAACTCAGGTCGTGTTTGCAACAGTGTAAAATAATTTCTAAGTACAAAAGAACAGCTGTCTGGGTCTAACTTTCAGATCCTCGACCACTAATCAAATGATGTCGGATTTGGCTGAAATTTGACAGGCATAAACTAGGTAACTTTGACTCCTTTTTAAAAATAAAATCAACCCATTCCGATAAAACATGAGTGAGATATGATATCGTGAACATGTAGTCTAACCGCATAAGACAGTGAAACCAGATTTACCAAACTGACCAGTAATAACTTTGAAACCATATATACTGTTGAAAAGAAAATACTGATATATGAGTTTGAACCTATCGTGTATATAAATAAATAAAAAATGCAGCAGACCAAGCTATAAGTAAGGATTGAAATATTATACTCCTATATATAATACTATTCATATGAAAAGTACTGCTTTTAACAGACCAACTAAAGCAATGACCGCAAAAACCATGTATGTATCTAGACTTATACAAACAAAAGATACACGGTTGAATAGATTACGTTAACAAAATATATATAAAACTAATGTGTATATATACTTATACTTTATAAAACTCTGTAATACTCACAGTTAATAATGTATGCAATCAAATCGTTGTAAGTAATATTGTTTGTAAATTGTATAAAACTAACAAATGTATATAAACTAATGTACAGCCTTTATAATATATAGTAACAAATAAATTTACATAATATACTTTTAAACATATACCCCACGTGTACAACTTCATATGTGCTGTAACAACTTTATGCATTTTCTTATACTTTAAGTACTAAACTTAAAACAACTTTATGTACAGCTAACAAAAAAATACATAACATATGTAGCACTATTTACACAAAACAGAACATAGACAACAGAGCATGTATACTTCAATATATATTTAGATATAAAAATTTCAAAACTAACCTGTATATATACATTAACATATTATAACTTATATAACTAATATATATGGACATATACACAACTGAAAAATATACTAACCTATAATATGCGTACAAATGACTGGTGAGAAGAGCGGCGAAGAAGGTGGTGGCCAGGCTAGAGACAGGGGTTTCACGTGGTTGCTGGCCGAAGGGGAAAGACGCGAGAGAGGCCGGAGGTGGAAGGAGGTGACGGATTCGTGGGTGAGGCCGAGCTGGGTGTGCGCGTTTGCTGGCCAAGGCTACAGGCCGAGATGGAGGAGGGGAGGAGGCGAGTTGTGGTGGTTCGCTCGGCCTTGGGTGGTGGAGATAGGATGGAGGGTGATCGAGAAAGTAAGGGAGAGGAAGTGGTGGGTAGGCACGGTAGGGGAGGAGTCTTGTTTGATAATCCGATATAAAAGTTTCTCCTTTTTTTTATATGAATGAACAGAACTTGGATGCTTGAATGGAAGAGATGGAGAATGAGGTTGGTAGAGGAGGAGACGTACAGATCTCATTATATAAACATTAGGCTAAAAGCAAGGAAAATAAATAGAAAGAAAATAAAGAGACCGGAGAGAGATGATAATATACAAGTAAAAGAAAGTGTAATGGTCAATTCCCTTGATTTCAGCCGTGATTTCAGCTGAGAAGCTATTTAATGCAATTGATTATTTGCTTCAGCTACACGGTAAAGATTTGAAAAAGATTGGGAAATTAAAAGTCACAATTTCGGTACCGGTACGACGTACAGTTTTTATTGTTTCCGTTGCGTACCGGGTTCCAAAATATAGAAATAAATATACCGCGGAGATCAGCGCGACGAGATGATCAAACGATATACAGATATCAGTGGTACGATTGAATTATAAAAATTCGAATTTTCTATTAGCGGAAAGTGCAAGAAAAACACTGAAAAATAAGATCGACGGAGCCAAAGATGTCCGAATTTGGAAAAACGACAAACTAACATCTTGCTCAGAAGATGGTTTAGAATTTTTCTATGTAAAAATATTTAGGTTTCGGAAACATTTTATTTTCATCGCTTTTTAACTGATTAAATTGAAGTAAAATTACGCGCGAAATAAATTTTCATATTTTCGGACGAAAATTTTCCAGTTGCTATGTTTAACTAGACGTATTCCAAATATTAAATTTTATTTCAAAATTTTACAAAATTTCAGCTAATTACGTTATTAAAACAGTTGAAATTTATGGGTCGTTACATTATATATATATATATATATATTTTCTTTTTTTCAGATTTGTTAAATGGATTTTTAGTACTAACTTCAATATAGATAACAATTCATATATATTAGTTATACATATAATATGTTAATTTATTTACTCGAGTATACTGTGATGCATATCAGCAATTTATATATATATATTATAAAATATATGGAAGTTTTATATAAAATATTTGTACACATAGATTTCGTATGTCATCTTATATGAGTTGTAATGTGTTGTCTGAGTAGCGTGAAATTATCAGCCGAATATATATATATATATATATTGTTTGTAGTGTCTGCATGTAAGTATGGCTAGAAGTCGGCATAAGTAGGATTAGTTATATGAAATTATGATATATGTTAGTATATATTAGTTTTGTATGAACATGTTTTAAGCATTATATTTTACAGCAAATATACTATATGGTTTTAGATATATTATATATGTGTTGTTATACAGATCTCGAAATCTGTGGGTATATATTATGTTATATTTGTTTATATAAACCGTATAAAAACAAACTGTTGTATGTATATTAGCCTTAGATGGTTGATATTTATGTATACTATTTATATTAGTTTTGAAAGCATATGTTAGTTTTGATTATAAAAGTCTTTGTATATACATTTATGCCCATATCTGTAGTTTAAAGAAGTTACAATATATATATTACTGTGTATACAAGTTATAGTATGTTTACAGTATAAATACAAATGTATATTTTACGTTAGTTATATACAAAGGTATATATATGAGTTTTATATGATGTTGTTACAGTAAGTATAATAAATATTATGTTCTATTTTGGGTAGTATATATATAGTTTTATATGTATTCGTCATTGTCAGGGGTATATGCTTTGGGTTGCAGTGGGTTATCTTTAAAGAGAGATATATTTACATTATTTTAATACTCATATGAGTTTGAAAAAAAAAATTTGCTTTACAGTTACTACCTATAGAATACAGGTCTATATAAAACAAGTAAGGCTGTATCTTCCTATAACTCGTGTTCTTTCTGAAGCTTGTATGTACATATTATAATAATTTAATCTTTGTATGTGCTTAAATTTAAAGTTGGTTTTAAATATAATAAGTAAGTAAGTTTAGGTATAAACTATAAATTCATTTACATAGTGGCATATGCTGTTTGAATATAAATAATGTGTTTGGTTTTTATCTAAATGGCTCAATGTATGTAGTGATATATGTTGTTGATTTTAAATATATTATATATATATATATGTTTGATTTTTTTTTCTATGTGTCTTTTAATTTGAAACAATGTATTTTGAAATAAATATATCTTTAAATTTAATATGTGTTGGATATAGGATATGTATAGAGTTATATAAGTTCATTTATATCAATTTTCTTCATCGATCCAGTTCTGATTGGATCTTGTCTATTCTTATTATCAGCTTTGATCGTTGAATTCGTACAGATTTTGCTTTGCTTTGATTCGTCATTCAAATTTCGGTGTCCTTATCAGTGTACGTATCCATGTCATCTCCTGTTCTCTCTAGCCTCGAAAGGTGAGTAACCACTCACGATTTAACGTTCTTATATTTATTAAATTTGATTTTAATTGAAACGACAATTGAAATATGTTGCTGTAGTTATTTAAATTGTTATATATGCTATTATCTGTAACTGTTCACCTGTGGGATATGACACCATATCCTGTTGTTTATATTATATTGTTATTGATGATATATGCATGTTGTTGTATTTTATATTATCTGTTGTCACTCTGCAAGTTCCCTGTTAGTATAGAATTCACTATGGGTTGAAATGATACATACTCGAACGTACTTTAGAATAGGAGGAAATCGTTATGGGTTGAAATGATAAACCCAAGCGATTTTCATTTGAATTGAAATTGGGATTACGGGTTGAAATGATATCTACCCATATATATTTAAAGTACAGATTGAAATGATAAATATCTGTATCACTTAACCATATGATAGATATATATACAGACACCGTTGGTCCATATATATAAATACTTTGAAATAAATTCTATGGATTTGGGAAGAAATATATGGTTTTAATAAATGTTGATTCTTAAATTATTATATATAAATGGTAATGTATATAAATAGATTTAATAATAATATATAATTTAATTAAGATTGATTTAATACATATAATATGGTTAAGTATTTAAATTTATGTTTCAAAATAGATTTCGGTAATAATTTGAATAAGTTAAGGTTGGGAAGATAATTTTATTTAATTAAACCGATTTGAAACTTATTGAAATTGGGATTTAAGATATGATTTATAACCTGGGTTTGAATTAAGTAATTTAATGAATATGTCTTGTTTAAATACATTTAAGGAAATATTTAGAAAAAAAAGTAATTTAAGGCTAATTAAATGATATTGAATTTATTAAGTGAATATTCCCTGATTAAATAATAATGAAGTTAAATCAAGAGCTATATGAAACTGTTAAATTTAACTTTGAAATGTTGAATATTAAAGCTTTGAAATATATTGAAAATTTAAATGATTTATTTAGAACTGAATTGAATTGATGAATTGAGTTTTGAATAAATTTGAATTTGGAATTTGAGTTGATTTGAAGAAATTTGTGAGACTTAAGGAAATTATAAATACTTTACTTTATAAATTATTTAACCTATATATACTATTTTGGAAAATAGATATATTTGAAATGAAATGATATTTGGGTTGAAGTATAAATTAAATTGAATGACCACGGTGTTATAGTGTATATTTCTACATTGTAGATAGTTCCACAAATCCTTAGAGGATGGTTATCCCAAACATCGTCTAAGTTAATTGTATTTCGGTTGATATTTCACTTGAGTTGGATTTATTAATATAAGAATGTTAATCCTGACTCGAGTGTTTTGTGTTTTACTTTACGCTCGGGTCAGACCGAGCGATACAACATTTGAGACTCACATTTGGAGTTTGGAGCTTCATTTGGAGATCCAACTATCGATTCAGCTTTCAGCTTTCAGCTTTTCCAGTTGATTTGTTCGGAGAGGTCATCTATTCGTACTGAAGACTTCACTGTACTTGAGATATTCTGTTGTATTTTATTTTTAACTCTGATGTTTATATAGTAGCTTCATGAACTACTATTTTATCTTTTCCGCTGCGTATTATTGTATTACTCTGTGTTTGTGATTCTGTGACTGATTTATTTACTGTATATTCTGAGTTTTGCCAAATTTAAATTAACAATCAACTGTTTTGAAGTATTCGAGTCCGACATGTGCAGATTATTGTCGATTTGAATGGTCCAAAATAGTGGGATGTTACAGGTGGTCTGACAGTAGACTGAATTTCTACAAACGAACTAGTGTTGTGTTAAAAGAACTAGTTCCAGAGTTGACATTACCAGTGTTGGTAGCTATTAAAACAATTTCCAAGTTTCAGATTATGAAAACTACGAAAACCAATGCTCTGATACCAATTGAAAGGAAGTGCGGATTAAGGATCTTAAGGCTAATTTAACACTAGAGGAGGGTTGAATAGTGTTTAATGGATTCTACGACTTATATGGACTAAATTAAAACTATGACACAAACAAATGTAGAACTTAATCACAGAATCAAACACAGATGCAGAAAGTAAATGAAAAGCAGTAAAAGGAAAGAACACACCAGATTTTATACTGGTTCGGAGTTACCCTACTTCCAATCCTGCACCAAGGCAAACACCTTGTACAGATTTTTATTATACCAATGTCGAGATTACAATCCTCAATTTCTAAAGGCCTTGAGGTACCTTCATGTCTTCGAGTTCGGGTCAAACTCTCTTGATTTACGGGACACAAGATCACCCAATCGATTTCCAGGCACAACCACACCTTATAGAGAGACTCGATAAACTTTTGATTACAAATTGATCCTATAACTCTGAATAGCACTTTGATCTTCGAGAGAGGGAAGAGAATCAAACAAGAATGAGATTCTAATTCGTTTCACTTGAGAATTCGGCAGAATTTCGGCACGATCTTAAAAATATGAAAATTTTAGAATATGGATTTGTGAAAAAGAAGTAGTGAAGAAAATAAGAAAATAGTTAGTTAAAAAATTCGTTTGTGAAGGCTATTTATAGACTAGTAACGGTCATAACCATTCGCGAAGAGATTTAAACGAATAGACACTTCTTTTGAAAATTGAAACTTTTGAATTTAACGGCCACCATGTCGACATGGGGTATCCCATGATGTCGACATCCCTTAGTTAAAAATATTGTAAAATTTGTTTTAAAAATGGTATTGAAAGGAAAACAAGATAAAATGATTCTGGAGTAAAATAAACTAATTTTCCTATGTTTTTAAAATAAAGAAGAATAGAAAAATATATTTTTAGAATGTATATATAAATTTGATTTTAAATCTCAAGTTTATATATATTATAAAAGAATATTTAAAAATCAGAAGATAGTTTAAAAACAAACGAAGTTTAAAACAAGAGTTTATTTAAAAACGAAAACAAAGAATATTTTAAGGCTAAAACATATTTTTGAAAATCATTTGAAAAGATAATTTTTAAGGCTAAAATATTTTGAAAAGCAGTTTTAAAAATCATTTTGAAAAACCATTTTGAAGTAGTTTTGCAAGCTTCTTCCTATAGAATATCTCATCACATCAGGACTCGAGAACTTGTACAAAACCAGGATGTTAGTGGGTTTGTAAGCCACTTGTCGTAGGTTTGTAAGCTACTTGTCGTGGGTTTGTAAGCTACTTGTCGTGGGTTTGTAAGCCACTAAGAAGATAGAAATGGGTTCCATCCCAAATGAAATTTGGAATGAAGATTTCCGTGCTATTATGAAGTTTTAACAAAAACTAGACACTTATCTTGAAATCTTGATCTTGATAATCTAGAGTCTTCAATCTTGATACTCTAGAGTCTTAAATCTTGATTTCTCCATTCTGAATCTTGAGTTTTGAGTCTTTATACTGATCAGCCTTCAGTAATCAACACCGGCATATATATATATATATATATATCCTGCATTGTTTCTGCATATACATATCTATCTAGACAATAGTATTAGTATATATTTTATAATAAGATAAGTTAAAACGGTTGTTTTCATCAAAACCAACATCTCAGTTCCTAACAACATGTCTAACTCAAATTGCATGAACAAGCTGATCATTAAGGGTAGAAAGAAAATAAAGACAGAACAGAATCTCACACGAATGGAATAACATATATTATTTCAATAATAATCTTTACAGCGGAAAATTTTAAAATACAATATCAGAGTTTAACCCAGATTCAGCCTGGATGGTTATAAACCTCTGTCCATACAAATGTTGAAAACAACAAAATAAATACAATAGATGTAGCAGATAATAGAATACGTCCATATGATGATAAAGATCTCCAGCTCTCCTTTGGAAACTCCAACAGTCTTCAACTAAACCTGAAACTACTCGGATCTAACCCAAGTATTAAAAATACCCGGATCAGGCTTGATAAACCAGCGTGAGATACTCGAAATTTTAAATGTATGGATCATAACGATGTTAGCAAAACTTTTGAAAAGATGGGTATCTCATAAGAACATGTCCACACATAAATACGGATGGGTTTTTACCTTATGATAACCAAAACACTTTTATAATCAAAATAATTTGATATTATCTTTAACGTCATTCTTTTGGAAAACATCTTTCAAATAATCTTATTCAAATAAGGTATCAATACCCGGACTAAGTCTAAGGGAATATATCCGGACTGGGTCAACTGAATATACCTGACCTAATATATGATACCAAAAGGGGTAGCTGAAATGTTTCCAAGCCATTACAGCTATTTTGGGACTACAATTAAAACCGCAAAAATCGTATTGGAATTGGATTTTCCAACATGATAGGGAACCTCGACAACCATGCATAGCAACCGAAACCCAATGGTTTTTTGTGCAAGGACTCACACACCACTATTCCTCGTATTGCCACACTTCTTGATATCCGGTGGCTTCTCGTGCAAGGACTCACACGCCACTATACCATACAATAAGGGTCCCATCTGGACACTTTGGTGACCTAGATCATACGACGCCAATCATCTTGAGGGGTCATAGGCCACCCTCATCATACTAAGCCTGAAATATGTAACATAGTTCCTATATCATTTCCGAGATGTGAGGCTAGTGAGGCTACGCTCATACTTTCCACAAAGCCACACTTTACTTTTCACATAGCACAATCCACTTAGAATGCCACATTGCCATTCCTTTGATCACCATTTGACTTTTACGAACATACGACCTTTGAGTTTGTATGCCTCTAAGAAGGGTGTTAAGCTAAGAGAAGTTGCCTTCTCCACCACCACAGAAGTATGTTGGTAAAAGTACACATTTGTGATCTTAGCAATGCAATGTCAGACATTCGTCCATACAAGTTCGTTCTGGGACTGAACGAAACCGAAGGCACTTTCCTCGGCCATTGCTAGGGGAGAAGATTTCAAACATGACAGGACCACTGCTATAATAAATGTCTCTATATTGGGAGCAACCCAGAGAATGTCAACAAGTAGTCCTCCTGCTATAAAGATCTTGGGTCTTCAATAATCGTCATCCGCAACACATCTTCACTTTCGAACATATACATTGGTTCGAAGTGGTTTACAGATAGGGATCACCCAAATCCAACCCCGGTTCCTTTGAAGCCGATCATCGATAATAATTCCAAATCATTTATTTAAATCTCATATTGGAAAATATTAATTTAGAACATCCGGGCTTTCCCTTCGATCTGTTCCACTCCTCGTCTAAAAGAGAAAACAAAGGCCCGGTAAGTTCAGGACACTGGTTGCTCCATTCCTAACTTTAGTTACAGACCTTGTTTTACCGTCTAGATCTCACAGGCGGGACATATGTACTAGTCGTTTCCGCATACTCATTTATTAATCTTCATTTTAGAAATGATTCATTAAACTTCCAAATCATTATTTAAAACACTTAATTATTCTTTTAAAAATATCTATAAAATATTTGAAAAAGGATTGTTGAGTTTAAATCCATAATTCATAAGTTATTAAAAAGCGCTGCAAAAAGTGTTGCAAAAAGCTATATTCTTCAAAGTGACTTTTATATCATTTAGAAATCCATCCTTTCAACTTAAATTACTTTTAAAACATTTTAAAATATTTTTAGACTTTATTTTATATTTTTAAACATTTTTAAAATATCATTTTTAAAGAAATCCTTTTTTGAATTTCGAACTGCAAAACCGCGATGATTTTAGAAAATTGTTTTGGACATATTTCAAAATCTACTTAATGAAATCATGATTTTCTTCCTTTGTTGGAAAACTATGGATATAATAGTCCGGAAAATTCTTATCTCGAAGAATTCCGAGCTATATTCCACTTTGTATACTTATTTAACCTTTTCGGCGCGAAATCGCGAACTACCATTACGCGACTCGCCTACTTTTGACTTATTTTTCAATTTCTTTTTGAACTTCATGGAAACACTTTTAAATGTTTATAAAACATATCTAAATCATTTTAAACTCATTTTAAACAATATTTTTCATATTTCAAATCCATTTTCCATTTCATTTCGTACTATAATATTATATTATTGTGATATCATTTTCAACCTTATTAGATATTTTAAAATCATTAAGAGGTTAAATAATTTCTGTACACATATTTATATGGATTTAAATTCTCATTTAATTAACTATAGTTAATTTCTAACCATTTCGCTTATCATTTATCAAACCAAGTAATCATCCATATTAACAATCATGTAAACAACCAACTTTGCATCCAAGTTATCAAACATATTAATCATCTAAGATATTTAACTTTCATATTATTAAACTTGGAATTATTAGTTAATTCATAAATGAGTACTCACCTTTAACCAAATTGATTAACTTCCTACCAACATTCTAATCCAACCACACTTCACCAAACTAACATATACTTCACTAATACATCCATAAACAACTCCACCACCTTGCCCATGCTCACGACCATCCTTCCTCCTCCACTTTGCTCTCAGTCCAAACTTTCCTCCGACCTCCATAACCCATGGCCATAGCCTCCACATCCCAATTCTCATGGCCTAAGGCCATTTAAAGAAGAGAAGAAGAAGAAGTGAATTAAGAAGAGGTTAGAGAGTAATTTGTGGAGTGGTACTTAAGCACTCCACTATTTTTAACCCTCCTACCTCTCTTAAAGAAAAGAAGCCATTAATGAGCAAAAGAAATCTTAAAAATGAAGAAGAAGAATGAGAAGTGTTGAATGATTATTTATAGGAAAAGTAAGAAGCGGTGAATTAGAAAATTAACCCTTTACAAAATTACCAAATATCCTTACTTTATCTTACTTTTTCAACACTTACCATCAATTTGTCACATCACTACTTTATGTCTTAATCACTTAATGCATAAGGAAAATAAAGTAAAGATTTGATTTGATTTGATATTTTCTAGAAATTTCTAACCTTAATTAGCAAAAGTAAACTTGATTAGTTAATTGTTAATACTTAACATATTTTAAAATGTGTACATGTATATATACATATAGGTGCAATAACGTTGCGACAACTTTTATTCGACAAAACGTTGATTTTCGACAAAATGTTTTATGGTCACATTTTGACGTTTTTATTAAACTATTTATGCATGTAAACCAAACTTGAAAATTAATTTCTTATCATTTTTAAATAATTAAAACAAGTATATTTGGCTTATAAAATAATATAAAACAATATCGAAATTCATTTGCAAAATATGACATTGATTTTGTTAATGCGCGACGAAATTTGTCAATCCCTATAACATAAATATATATACAGTTATCAAACTTTTATCAACCAGTTATTATCATTATATAAGGATTTTTAAAGCAATTATTTGTCCTTTAAAATAATTATTGGACTGTATATTCAATTTTATCGAAAACCGGGTTTTCTCAATTTTGTCAATGTTTCGGTAAAAGTCCAAAATCTTTATTCAATTCTAAAAATAAGTTCACCATTCTTATTTATTATATAAAACATGATTATTTAAGTCTGAAAATTCTATATTTCAATATTTAAATACCTTAAATATTTCATTTTCAAAGTGGTAAAATTATGGGTTGTTACAGACTTCCCCCCTTAAAAAAATTCGTCCTCGAAATTACTCCAAAACAAACCCCAAAGGTATTTATCAAAAATATTTATCATTAATCTTAATTCTTTAGGATATACATAGACCATCTGTATGCATTATATATGATTTGATCTCTTATTTGAATTCACAACTTTTCTTCCGAACTAGTATCGATCCCCCAATCCTCTAGTGCAGACTCTAATCAGGCTTCTAGATCATAAACCTTTGATTTCCTTGCATAGTTCTCAACTATGATTGAAAACTCAATTACCTAATCACAAACCGTAATCAATGTTCGTCATCAAGAATCGAGTGATAAATCCTTTTTTCGGACCTGTGTAAACACCTCAAAGTTCCGTACTCGAATCTTAGATCAAATTCGTGTAATGAAATGATCTACATATAACATATGTATCTATTAACTTCCAAAACTTTTCATAAAAACTTTTATCTTAAGTTCAAACATTTTATAAAGATGTTTCTTTGTATAATCCTTTAATTATTTATTTCCAAATATTTTTATTAAAGGAAAATATTCTAAAGGAACCTTTTTCACTCAATAGATAATTTATCTTTATTATAAAAAAAAATTGTTTTCTTTTTCACAATCATTTTTTCTTAGTATATTTCCTTTAATACTAATATTATTTATGAATAATTTCGTAAAACTATTACTTACGTTTATTATATCTTATATGAAAATCAATCACTTTTAAGTCCAAATTCTTAATTTATGCTAGAAAACATTTTCCAGGTTATAATTATCTTTTTAAAGAGTCATTATTTTACTTAAGTGTATAAATAGTTCATGACTTAAATCTATATTTGAATGATATACCTTTACATCCTAAGAGTATATACAAATCTCAAATTTCAAATTGATTTTACTTAAATCCGTCTGTTTAACAAATTTAAACTTTGTTGTAATTTACTATTATCTTCAATTCATAAGTTATACAACTTATTTCTTATTTAATACTATTATTATTTTTCTAGCTTTGAATTTTTTTTAAAACTACCCGTATTTAAATCATCAAATTCTCAACTTTTAAATCCTTTTTATCTATAAATCATATTTATATATTATTCTTATCTAATTTCATTTACTCAACAATTTCACATTCTTTTATCAAAACTTTTCATCAGTTTCTTAGCTTTGAGTTAGGTATGAGTCAGAAATTTTCGACGGTCCAAAATCATCGGAAATTCCACTTTATCTTATCAATTGGCGATCCCAATTTATCTTTGGTTTAAACACTTTTATAAAGATTACTAATCAATTTATCAATTAATGATTCACATTATCCCTTTAACTTGAGAAAATTATATAGGTCGAGTAACTCCAAAACCATACTAAAGAACAGGGTACTACCAACAGTATCACATATCCCTTTAACAAGAAGAGTAATACTTAAGAGAAGTGTTTACCATTCGAACACATCTCTTACCCATTTTTAGTTTATTTTCGAGTCGCTCAAACTAGTTATCATAAAATATTTCTTTTCATTTGAAATAATACCATTATTATTTTCAAAATCCTTTAGAGATTACTTTGTTTATAAAATCTATTTTGTAAATTCATCTTATATTTACTTTCTTTTAATCAACTTTAAATTTTCATATCTTCCACATCTACCTTTTATAAAATTATCTTATCTTTGTAAAATACCTCCCCTTTCTTTTATAAGATATGCTCATTTATTATCTTATATTAATTTATTTATTTTAACCCAGTATTATTATCAAACATCTTATAGTGAAATCATGAAACTTAATTCACAAGGTGTTTGTTAAATCAACGGATGATAATACTTAAAGGTTATCGTTTCCTTAATTACAAGCTAACACACTATTAATAACTATACCATTTTCGAAAGTTATTTCTTTATAAATAATACATAAGTTTAGGTAAAATTATTTCATTTACCCATATTTTTTAAAATTAGTGTGTCGGTTCGCCATGTTTAAATGTTTCGGAACCCTCATCGATAACGGTGATCAGGCGCATTGATCAGGATCCATAAATCACTCAATAGATAAATCAGCACAAAATATCTTATTAGTTACTAACAAATACATGCTCATATATAATACTCTCAAACTCATCCTAGGGTGTTACTAACCCTGTCTATAATGAGTTACTCATTCCAGGGTATTGCTAACCCTATCTATAATGAGTATTACCCCCAACAAAGCCTAGGTGTTCGCTCAACCTAAGCTTTGATACCAAATGTAATGGCCCGTTTTTCTGTACCCTTTGAATCGATAATAAACCACATATATCCAACTCAAATTGCACAAACAAGTGGATCATTAAGGGTAGAAAGAAAATAAAGATAGAACAGAATCTCACATGAATGGAATAACATATATTAGTTCAATAATAATCTTTAAAGTGGAAAAATTTAAAATACCATATCACTGTCTAAGCTAGATTCAGCTTGGACAGTTATAAACCTTTGTCCCTACAAATGTTGAAAACAACAAAACAAATACAATAGATGCAGCAGATAATAGAATACATCCATACAATGATGAAGATCTCCAGCTCTCCTCTAGAAATTCCAACCGTCTTTAACTAAACCTGAAACTACACGGATCAGGCTTGATAAACCAGCGTGAGATACTCGAAATTTTAAATGTATAGATCATGATGATGTTATCAAAACCTTTGAAAAGAAGGGTATCTTGTAAGACCACATCCATACATAAATACAGACGGGTTTTTACCTTATGATAACCAAAACACTTTTATTACCAAAATAATTTGATATTATCTTTAATGACATTCTTTTGGCAAACATCTTTCAAATAAGGTATCAATACCCAGACTAAGTCTAAGGGAATATATGCGGACTAGGTCAACGAAATATACCAGATAGAATATATGATACCAAAAGGGCTAGCTGAAATGTTTGCAAGTCATTACAGCTATTTTGGGACTACAATCAAAACCGTAAGGCTCGTATTGGAATTGGATTTTCTAACATGATAGGGAACCTCGATAACCATGCATAGCAACCGGAACCCGATGGGTTTTCATGCAAGGACTCACACACCACTATTCCTTATATTGCCACACTTCTTGATATCCGGTGGCTTCTTGTGCAAGGACTCACACGCACAATACCATACAATAAGGGTCCCATCTGCACACCTTGGTGACCTAGATCATACGCCGCCAATCACCTTGAGGGACCATACGCCTCCCTCGTCATGATAAGCCTAAAATATGTAACATAGTTCTCGTATCATTTTCGAGATGTGAGGCTAGTGAGGCTACACTCATACTTTCAACAAAGCCACGCTTTACTTTTCAAAAAGCAAAATCCACTAAGAATGCCACATTGCCATTCCTTCGATCACCATTTGAATTTTACGAACATACTACCTCTGAGTTTGTATGCCTTCGAGAAGAGTGTTAAGCTAAGAAAAGTTGCCTTCTCCGCCACCACAGAAGTATGTTGGTAAAAGTCAACATTTGTGATCTTAGCAATGCAATGTTAGACATTCGTTTATACAAGTTCATTCTAGGACTGAACGAAACCGAAGGCACTTTCCTCGGCCATTTCTAGGCGAGAAGCCTTTGCAATCCGAAGATTTCAAACACGACAGGATCACTGCTATAATAATTGTCTTTATATTGGGAGCTACCCTGAGAATGTCAACAAATAGTCCTCCTACTATGAAGATCTTCGGTCTTTAATAATCGTCATCTTCAACACGTCTTCACTTTCGAATTTATACGTTGGTTTGAAGTGGTTTTCGGATAGGAATCACCAAATCCGACCCTGGTTCCTTCGAAGCCAATCAGCGGTAAAAAGATGTTAAGTTCAAATGTGATTATTAATCATCAATCGATTACTTCTTCTTTTATTTAAATCAAATACTTTCTTAGATATATTCTTTTCAGTTTATCCCATTTTCTTTCCAAGAGTATTGGAATCATTAAGCCTCATTTATCAAATTATTTGGTTGATTTAGACCTCACTTTTTATCTTGGAATAATTCCAAATCATTTCATCTTTTTCTTAGGAAAACATTTCCAAATTATTCATTAAATCTTAATCAAAGATTTCTTTCTTAACTTCAAATCATAACTTTTAAATGGGTCAAAAACTATGTTATTTAAGACATAGTTTACCGCAAACCCAAAACAATTAATTTTAATTATAGGAATTTAAATTAATTCCAAATCATTTATTTAAATCACATATTGGGAAATATTATTTTAAAGTATCCAGGCTTTCCCTTCGATCTGTTCCACCTCTTGTCTAAAAGAGAAAAAAAAAGCCAAGTAAGTTCAGGGCACTGGTTTTTCCATCCCTAACCTTAGTTACATACCTTGTTTTACCGTTTAAATCTCATAGGCAGGACAAATGTACTAGTTGTTTCCGCATACTCAGTTATTAATCTTCATTTTAGAAATGGTTCATTAAACTTTCAAATCATTATATAAAACACTTAAATATTCTTTTAAAAATATCTATAAAAGATTTGAAAAAGGATTGTTGAGTTTAAATCCATAATTCATAAGTTATTAAAAAGCGTTGCAAAAGCGTTGCAAAAAGCTATATTCTTCAAAACGACTTTTATATCATTTAGAAATTCCTCCTTTAAACTTAAATTACTTTTAAAACATTTTAAAGTAATTTTAGAGTTTATTTTGTATTTTTAAACATTTTAAAAATATCATTTTTAATGAAATTCCTTTTTGGATTTCGAACTGCAAAATCGCGATGTTTTTAGAAAATTGTTTTGGACATATTTCAAAATCTACTTAATGAAATCTTGTTTTTCTTCCTTTGTTGAAAAACTATGGATATAGTAGTGTGGAAAATTATTATCTCCAAGGATTCCGAGCTATTTTCCACTTTGTATACTTATTTAACTTTTTCGACGCGAAATCGCGAACTACCATTACGCGACTCGCCTACTTTTGACTTATTTTTCAATTTCTTTTCGAACTTCCTGAAAACACTTTTAAATGTTTATAAAACATATCTAAATCATTTTAAACTCATTTTAAATAATATTTTTCATATTTCAAATCCATTTTCCATTTCATTTCGTACTATAATATTATATTGTTGTGATATCATTTTCAACCTTATTAGATATTTTAAAATCATTAAGTGGCTAAATAATTTATGTACACATATTTATATGGATATAAATTCTCATTTAATTAACTATAGTTAATTTCTAACCATTTCTTATCATTTATCAAACCAAGTAATCATCCATATTAACAATCATGTAAACAACCAACTTTGCATCCAAGTTATCAAACATATTAATCATCTAAGATATTTAACTTTCATATTATTAAATTTGGAATTAATAGTTAATTCATAAATGAGTACTCACCTTTAACCAAATTGATTAACTTCATACCAACATTCTAATCCAACCACACTTCACTAAACTAACATATACGTCACTAATACATCCATAAACAACTCCACCACCTTGCCTATGCTCACGACCATCCTTCCGCCTCCACTTGCTCTCAGCCCAAACCTTCCTCCCACTTATAATTCAAGACTAGTTGAGAAAGGATTTCATCAAATTCAATGTGTTGATTACGATGAGACCTTTTCGCTTAGTCATGCTTAACTCCATTCGGATTATGCTAGCCATCGATGCATTCTATGACTATGAAATATGGCAAATGGAAGTAAAGACGGCTTTTCTAAATGGTGATTTAGATGAGACCATTTATATGTCATAGCCCGAGGGTATTGTGGTCAGTAGGAATGAATTAAAGTCCATTTATGGACTTAAATAGACTTCAAGGAGTTTGAACAAGTGTTTTGATAAAGTAATCAAGTAGTTTGGTTTTTATCAGAACATAGAGGAAGCGTGTGTATATAGAAAGGAGCAGGGAAAAGCCATCATATTCTTAGTGCCATACATTAATGATCTGTTTTTGGTGGGTAATGACACTTCGTTACTACAATTAGTGAAAGCTTGGCTTTCCAAGAACTTTTCAACGAAGGATTTGGGAGAAGCAACCTATATACTTGGCATAAAGATCTATAGAGAAAGATTTAAGAGGTTGTTTAGATTGTTCCAATCCTTGTACATAGATACCATACTAAAGAGATTCAGTATGGAGAATCCAAAGTGTGGAAGCATTCTAGCATAGTCTGGAATCATCTTTTCCAAGAAGGACGCTCCTTATACCGATGAGGAGAAAGAACATATGAAGAGGATCCCCTACGCTTCAGGCATAAGATCCATAATCCACACTATGCTATGTACTAGACGGAATGTGACAAACGCATTAGAATGCGTAAGCCGATACTAGTCTAATCCTGGAAAAAAACATTAGGCAGATGTAAAATGTATACTTAAGTATTTAAGAAATACTAATGACTTATTCCTCATGTATGAGAACAGAGACCTCCTTATGAAGGGGTATATAGATTCGAGCTTTCAAAGTGTATAGATGATAGTAAATTAGTGTTTGGTTATGCCTTTATGCTTAACGTTGGAGCCATTAGTTGGAAAAGTTCTAAGCAAAAAACAGTTGCTGATTCCGCGATGGAGGCTGAGTACATCGCCCTTAATAAAGCAACAAAAGTGACAGTCTGGATGCGTAACTTTTTGAGTGAGCTTGGAGTGATTCCCAATATCAAGAATCCTATGGCATTATTCTATGATAACAATGTAGCAATGCAAATTCTAGAGGAGCCCACAATATATAAGAAGTCATGACATATTCTTTAGAAGTTCCACCACATTAGAGAATTCATAGAGTAGAAAGAGATCGTGATACAATGGGTGGATACTAAGGACAATATAGCAGAGCTATTCACTAAGGGTCTAGCTTGGTCAGCTCTCAAGAAGCCGATTGAAGGGATGGAATTAAGATTGCATAATTGGCTCCAAGTGCAAGTGGGAGATTGATAGAGTTAGGGGTATGTTGTAGGGGTAATTCTATAGTTTATTGTAAATTAATTAACTCTGTAACTCATTCATAATATGGGTGTTTTTCTTTCTGTTATATATTTGTTGTAATATGTTATAAATAATTAAAACATATTTAACAGAAAATTCATAAATGGTGTGTTTATGATAATAATTATAAATAGTTGTAATCATGAGTATTTTATCACAATATTGTAAAACATATCATTTTAAATTTTCCTAGTCAAGATGCATCGAGGCTGGATATCAATGTATTCGTTGAGACTATATCACATAACGCTCTCCAAATGTTGGCCAGTGTATTAACCATGACTGATGGGGGGAACCTGGGGTTATGTAGTAATAGTTATTGGATAAATATAGAATGACCCACTCAATAGTTTTCTGTCGATTAATATAACTAAAGTCAGACATAAAATATCGATGTGACTTATTTACATTGTTTTCTCGACTAGAGAATACTGTTGATCGTTAATATGAAAGCTCCACTTTAATTATAGTCGAATCATGGCATGGAATACATCAAGTGACTATAGTTGAGTCGAGTGGAAGTATCGAAAGTGAAAAACTATTCAAGATGATTCGCCTCCTCAGTTATATGTGGTTAGTATCATGGTCAATTCAAGTCAACTCAAAGTCAAAATATCTAGTCAGAGTAGTTCAGTTAATAATTATTATTATTATTGACACAAGGACTATATGTTTGGACTATAGAGTTGAATACGGATGATATTGGAATTTTAACCATTACCAAATTCCATAAGTCCAAGTGATATAGTTTTAACAAAGAGAATTGGTGTAAATAAAAGTCAAAATTGGATAATGTTTAACGGATTAAAATTGGATTTTAGCAAAAGAAGTAAGCGATAAATTTAGCCAAAATGTCACACCATCTGCTAGGTAATGTGTGAATGTTAATATTCGATTAATTCTATATTAATTGCTAACCATACTTACACCTAACGAGTCACACAACTGAAACGTTGAATTCTCCTTTGACCGAACAATTTGATAAGTTAAAGTTGTTATACATTAATTAAATTAATTAATATTTGTGAAATATTAGTTATGAAATTTGATTTGATAAACAAATATTATTAAATGTATTTATAATAGTGATAAATATATCAATCGATGTACGATATCGCTAAGCGTTAAATTAGATTCGATTGAAAAATATTTGTTTCGGCCTTAAATGAGTTTAGAGCCCATGAAAAGGGCTGGTTAATTAGACTGTAATATGTGGTTATAGGTGGCTAAAACATGGGTTAGAGAGGGTTGATTTTAGTTGGCTGAGATGAAAGGAGAATGAGTAAAAGATAAGACCCTAACTTTTCTTCTTTTCTTCCTCTATACAAAGATCTTGCCCACATTTTTTAGAGACTTTTGGAGCCTCCATCCTAACCCATTACTGGTCGAACTCTCCCTCCTATCTCTCTAATTTCCTAAGTTCAAATCAAATCAAATAAAGTGCTTAGTGGTTAACGGTTTAGGGACTAGCACCCTTTTGGATCGGATATCATTTCATGGAGCTTATATCATCATTTCAAGGCATGCTTTCAGGCTTTGGTTATAAGTTATAGATCTAACTTATTTATAATAATTTATACTTACATATAATGTTTTTATATATATATATATATTAAACTGTTAATTAGGTGACGATTTCGATATACCAATTTATTGTCACAATTAGATTGGCTACGTGTTTATATGTTATTGGATACAAAAACAATTTTTTTTCTACGTGCATCAAATCAGTACAGTTCTACAATTAAAAAAAACATTTTTTTTATTTAAATGATTTAATATACAATATTTAAATAGAAATATATATAGTTTATAATTTAATTATAACATCATATTTTAATCAAATATAGTCGTATATTTTTATATGTAAAGTATTAAGGATATAATATTTCGACATTGATAAAATAATTTATATATATATATATTATTTAAATATTATAAGACAATTAATTACATAAATTAATTATATCAATATAAATATATTATGAAAACTATGTTTTATATTTTATAAAATAATATTAGAATAAAATGCACTCGTAGTAGAAGAATTTTTTTTTAATAAAAACCAAGAATAAAAAAAATCATTTTTCAGTATTATTTTAAATTACAAAATTATGTAATAAATATTCAAAACATAAAACGTCATTTAGGATTTACTAAAAATTTAAAATTCAAAACAGAGTTTCGAAATTGAGTTTTTATTAATATTTTAAATTTTCCTACTAGTATTTAAATAAAACATATTTTAAAATTGAAAAAAATATATCCAGAGCCGTGTAGAAATTGGTTATTTATATTTGTTAAAATATATTCTGTGTATCTGCAGGAAATTTTTTTTACTATTTTGCATAGGTAAGTCGAATTATAGTGGTCATACCGCTTGTACAACAGTTATGAGAGGTGCAAGGCAAAGACGCCCGATCAACTATTCGGTTTTATAGTGGTCGCCCACTATTATAATGCAAAAACATAAGCTAAGGCAAAAGCACCTCAACTACTGCATGTCACCACAAGCGGCATATCACACACAAATTTCATACAATACCTAACTAGGATCCACGTAGGCATCAACAACCTTACAAATAGAACATAACTAGGTACACTTGACATAAGCAATATAACATGATATATCACTTATGACATTTGTTTCACAGTTACATGTAAAGCACTATGACACTCCACATAATGACATACATGGGCTAACCTACAAATTTCCATTATACATACATATTTTCCTCAACAACCCTGAGACCCACCTTAGCAAAGAGAATTAACAAGTAATTCTGTCTGCTAAAGCGGAGAATAGGGCTGGTTAAGGGTGACCATCTATAATTTTGTCTTCAATATCTATTGAATACGTCGATAAATGCAATATAATTTTTTTTCAACTCAAGTGGATCGACATACCCAGTAAATGCTTAATCCAAAACTATAGGTGGCTAACGGATCTATCAGAACAAAATACAATAACTGAATGTAAATCTCATCATAGAACAGTAACCAACATCATATATATACATATACACTGATACATGTTCAGTACAATACAATATGAATACAATAAAGGTGGTACTCAACCACACTATATACATCGAATCAAATGTAAATACATCAGAGTATGCGGAAGAAATCAATTACTCAAGCGATAGATAGGCTAATGTCCAACATCAACTTCAAGCTAAGCCCAATAGATGATACCTGAAATAACTCGGTTAAGAAACAAAGAAGTTATGGCTAATTTTGTTTCAGTTTCAAACACAGAGCAAATATTGCTTTTGCTCTCGGGATAACAGTAGAAAATTTTATTTTGACATAGCCAACCTCAAAATCATAGAAAACACAATACAAGAAAGTTATAGTATATGATTTGTGCTTTCCAGAACAGCTAAAATTGTCAAAATCTAATTTTTCTACTGCTAACCCGAGAGCAAAACCAATATTTGCTCTATGTTTGAAATTGAAACGAATTTGACCATAACTTCTTCGTTTCTTAACCGATTTTGATAATTTTAGCTATTCCGGAAAGCTTAAACTTTGTGCTAAAAGTTTTATGTTTTGTGTATTCTGAAATTTTGATGTTTGCTTGGTCAAAACTGTGTTTGTTTGTTGCTATTTTTAGAGCAAAACGACAGCAATAACAATTATTGACCTGAGAATTGTATTATCTTATTTTTGCTCTCATTCTTATTCGATTTTGATGATTGTTTTTGAGATGTTTTGAGAGCTATGATGCCTATAAATAGGCTAGCTATATTTGGAGAATTTGAAATTCAAATTTAAATAGAATTTGAATTGATTTTGGGTTAAATTTAAATTGAATTCATATTGAACTCAAGTTATCGGCCTTGAGTTATCTTTCTTATTTTTCATTATTTTCAAGCACGGTTTTCACTAAACCATTTTGAAGTGATTTTTGAAATAAATGGACATTTCAAATTATTATGATATAGTATTTTAAAATTATTTTCTTCTAATATAAAAATCTATTTATTTCCTATAATAAGGAATTTCAAATATTGGTTTTATTAATCTTTTTGGGAAAAAAACTTTAGAAGCTTGTTTTCTCTAGTAAACTATTTTATATATAAACATACACTTTTACACTATTCGAACGTATGAGAAAGAGAATTAAACGATTTAGTCAAACATATGGTATGGGACATGTGCGTTTACTATTTCGGTTAATTCCAGACTTGTACGATCGAAGCTATTTGAGATTACTGATTCTGAGATGTTTTGCCATTCTACGGCGTATTTTGAGTTTTATAATTCCTATTTATTGGAATTATTTAAGATGGCGAATATTTGGCAAGTATTATGGTTTGAGATCTCCTATATAGGAGTATGGTCGATGAGATCCATCACCATGTTTTATTTACTTGCCAATGATATGAGGCAAGTCTTGAGTATATGATTTCATATTTTGAGATTTATGGTTTATGAGGAACCATCGTGATGTTTTCACTTATCGATGAGATGAGACAAGTTATGATGCCATTTAATACTTATCGATAAGATGAGACAAGTATGGTGTCTCTTTATCACTCTCCAATGAGACGAGGCGAGATATGATTTTCTGAGTTTTATGATGTTCCTAGTGTGGCATCGACTAGCGGCTAGTAAACCGCTAAGTGCAAACATGTGGTATGGGACACACGTTGACACTTTTCGGGTTCCTATCCATGAGTTTGTGACACATTCACGATGTTTACCTAGCAGAACTGCTTTGAGAGGTGTTAGCAACCTTGTCATGAGGACGAACTACTTTGGGAGGTGTTAGCGACCTTGTTTGGGCTGACAAAATGGCTTGGAAAGGTGTCAGCGACCTTGTCATGAGGACGAGCTGCTTTGGGAGGTGTCAGCGACCTTGTTTGAGGCTTCGGCCGTCTGAGTTTAGCACGTGCAGCATTGCTTCGGCATTGCAATCGGGGATCTGGCAAATCCGGGTTTTCTAAGTATTGAGTTAGCCGTTTTTGGTGCATTAGAGCTAAGATTTTCTGAGTTTTGAACTCGCATCGAATTCTTTATTGAGTTTGAGATTTTATGAGTTTGAATTCGTATTGAGTTCCATGAGCTTTTAAGATTGAGATGCATGTGTGAGATTTAGCCGTCTTGGCTTACTCATGTGATGACCCGGTATTTTAGCAGTATTATTTTAATAGATATTTAATCTAATTTAAATAAAAAGTAAACTTGTCATTTAAAATGAATATGACTTTCGGAATAATTGCCATTTATTTGTATGGATTTATATTTTTGAAAGGAAATTGATTTGAAAATTTAAATAAAATCTCTTAATAATATGTACAATAAAATTTATCTTATATAATTAAATTAAAATGCTTACCTTGTTAACATCTGATAAATAAATATATATGAATGATACTGTTTGAAATAAAATCAAAGTCTATCAATATAAAATATAAATATTAAATGTAAATAAAACTTATGTATTTAATTTAAATATTGATGGCTAAAATACAAAATGGAAATGAATATAAATAAAAACAAGTGTATAAATAACTATAACAATTTTAAGTGAAACAAAAGGTATAGAATAAAATAAAATAAAGTATAACATAATACCAGACAAAACAGTATATTGAAGTTCAAGCTAGAAGCTAATAAGTCAAACATTTGTATATGAATCAAGCAAGAAGACAAATATTTTTATACAAACTATCTTCATACACAAGCTTTGTCTACCTGCAAATGCATACTCATATACAAATATATAGGATAAGTATGCTATCAATTCAAGTACAAACAAAATATAAAAAAAATGGATAAGTATGGCAAGGCAATTAATGCCATATCTATTAGTACACAAGGAAAAAATTATATCAGCCGCAAGGAAAGAAAATATCACTGATAGCTTGTACCAGACTCATATCAACTTGTGTAAAAGATGTATACCCTGTAAGCTCACATCCATATACCAATTCTTTCCATCGGTTCGATCATTTAAAAAAAAACACTTTCCAGTTCCAATCTAAAGCAAAACAAAGATTCAAATTCAAGCTTAAACCAGAAGATCAAAGTCAGTTGCTCTTTTCAAAAATCAAGTTTCTAGTTCAAAGATCAACTAGCTTTTCAAAACAGAATTTTGTTCTCTGTTCAAACTTGTTTTCAGGTGAGTAATCTACTACTCTTGTTAAATGTTTTAATTTAGTTTTTAAAATCAAATCATTTCTGTTTCAAGGGATTTCCAGTAACAAGTCTCCCAGTTTTCAAAAGCTCTCCGTTTTAAAAAAAAAGGTGAGTAACATCACTTTTTAAAACTTAAGTAGGAAATCTGGTTGCATGTGAATCTCTGAAGCAAAGTATGTTTGTGCATATATGAATTTACTGTGTATATTTGAATGATGGATGCCTATGCATGCTTGTTATTGTGACATTCCTGTTTTTGTTTTCAAGCTCCAGTTTGCTTTAAACCCATTATCACTTAATCTAATCTTAGTTTGGATTTAAGTTTTAAAACAAAACTGGTTTGTTTCATCATAAATTATAGTTTAAAGTTTATTTAAATCAAAATAAATTGAATGACTCTGGAAACCAAAAAGAACAAGCAAGCATTAGTTTTGGTTAAAAATTCAAATTCTTTTCAACTGATCTCTGATAGGATTTGGTTTCAAACAAAATAACTTTGTTTGAACATAATTAAGATCTTAAAAGGGTATTTAAGTAAAACAAGTTTATATGCCTCTGTAATCAAGGAAATACAGTAGGAATTTAAAAACTGTTGAAGTTCGAGTATCATGATTCCTTGTTTCACTTATATAATCTTGATGGCCATCAAGATTCATGAATTTTAAAGGAAAAATCACAAATTTTAGTGTGGGATCGAGTGTATAATTCGAAGTTGACCAGAAAATGGACTTTTAAGCTTTTCTGGTGATCGGTGAACTCGGAGAAGTCGTGCTTGAGGTTGAGGGTAGTTCGAAGGATGTAGATCAAGGGAAAATTAATAGGAGGATTTATAGATCGTCGATGTGCTCGGTTGTCGATGATTTAGGGTTTTTGGAAGCTATTTGGTCGCCGTAGTATCTCGAGCTCGTGCTACGTCCATGGTGGATCGGAATCAATGTGACCAGGGGGGATCGATGCATTAGGGTGTGGTGCAGTTTTGGGTTGACTGGTGTGGTCCCAGATCGTCGGAGTCGTCGGCGTGGTGTGGATTTGTCGATTGGAGTTTGGGTTCTAGGTGGTGTTGAACAGCTTGATTTTGATTTTGGACGAGGCTGATGAAGTTGTGTGGTCGGAACTACTCGGGGAAACTCAGGTGACTCGTCGATGGCTGGAGCAATGATCAGGGGTGGTCGTAGTTCGTGTACACGTGCACGAGTGGGGATGTGTATCTGTGTTCTAGAATGGTTGGGGGAGAAGATGAAGTACTCGGGGAAAACTCGAAGTAATTCGTGAGGAAATGAAGACGAACTTGTTATCGAACTCGAGTTTTCAAATGGAGGAAGGATCGGGTCGTAGCTCGAGAATATAGGTTGGAGGCTCGGGGCCGTCTACGTGTAGTTCGAGAGTGCAACTTGTTTTTTTTCAAGTTTTAAATTTATCAAAGTTTGAAAAAATGGAAGAAGTCGAAGAATCTCGAGTTTGGACGAACCATTCTGGGTAGGGCCCGAAGTAGGTTAAGAAGGCAGGAATTTAAAGGTCTTTATAAAACAAGTTTTCAAAATTAAATTAAATGTCTGTCTTAAAACATTTGATTTAGAAGATTTGGAGTTTGTTTAACTTAAATTTGTTAAGTTAAATTGTAAGTTATTTTAAATTTAAAGTTTAAATTAAAGGTGGAATGTTTTGAAATGTATTTAAATTTTGTTAATGATAAGTAAGTCATAAATAAAAATAAAGATTTTTCTTAAGGGATAATTGATCAATGAAGTAATTATGAGATAATTATTTTGAATGATTAATTAAGAATCAGTGTAATTAGTAAGTATGGGTAAAGAATAATGAATTCGTGTAATTAATTAAGGATAATTACATAATTAAATTAGAGGATGATTAATCAATGATGATTAATCAAGATGAATAATTGAGGGATGATTAATTAATTGAATATAATTAATTAATGTTACATAAGCAAGATTTTTAAGTAATAAAGTAATTAATTTAATTCATTTGAAGTTAATTAAATAAATCAGAAATGGTATGACTAATCTATCTTGCTTATGAATGATTGAATGATATGGTATGCATAGATTTGTTGATATCGCTGATATGTAATTGGGTTAAAATATGATATTATGGCATTCTATCGGTGATGAATAGTTATGTAGATACGAATTCTAGATATAAATGGAATTGTACTTCACTTGAATAACTTGGGTTAAGATGAAATTGATTCGAAGAGACCGGGGTCGGGTATCTGTAATTTCCCGAAACCGCTTCGATTTGTAATCTATAGAAATTATTTATAGATTTGATATGTTCAATCAATAGGCTGGAATTATGAATTTGTAAATTGACATGAGTTACCCCGGGATCTATGTAAGTTTTAAGTTGCTTGTATTTCATGTTAGATGGATTTACTCACGCTGGTTTCCAGCCTGACCCGGGTGTTACTTTGATGTAATGCTCGGGTTCACCGAGTATTACAGATTTCAAGTAAGGGCATTTTGGAGCTCAGAAGACGAGCTGGATGGCAGGAACGTATGGAGTGTATTCCGCTATGATATATTGTAGTTTGTCTGGGACATGTTGATTGTATCTGTCCAGTGTTTGTGTATATGTTGTAACTCTGATGTATTAAAGTGTAATTTGACAAGTACATATTTCATTTGTATAACTGTTATTATTTGATATTATATTTTGATCCGCTGCGAATGTGAGATTCTGTGTTTTATTTTATGTTTTCTTCTTCTATCTCTTTCTTTTTTCCTAACTATTTGGAATTTTCGGGATCGAAAATTCCGGGTCGTTACAACTCATGAGTTTGAGATCTCACATTCTTATGGAGTTATCTTGTGTTTCTTTCATGGCTTCTATTTGTGATTGAGATGAGTTTTTTTTGGAGTAATGGTTCATCGAACCATTTGGGTTTTACTTGAGCTTTATATGGGTTGATTTGAGTTCATTATGGGTTATCGCCGATGATATGGGCACTTGTGTTTTATTTGAGTATTGAGTTTGAGTTACCTCTTTCGAGGTATTTAGTCACTTAGGTAGCATTTATTACTTAAGTGCTGAGCTATGAGTTTTCTAATCCTTCTCCTCATTCGAAAAGAAGTATCACTATATCCATTCTGCTTCATATTATCGATATTGACTGATTTGTGTAGCTAGACTGACCTGTGTATTTATACTCGGGTCAGACCGAGTTGTTTCAGGTATCATCTATTGGGCTTAGCTTGAAGTTGATGTGGGACATTAGCCTATCTATTGCTTGAGCAGTTGATTTCTTCCGCATACTCTGATGTATTTACATTTGATACGATGTATACAGTGTGGTTGAGTACCACCTTTATTGTATTCATATTGTATTGTACTGAACATGTATCAGTGTATATGTATATATATGATGTTGGTTACTGTTCTGTGATGTGATTTACATTCAGTTATTGTATTTTGTTCTAATAGATCCGTTAGCCACCTCTAGTTTTGGATTAAGCATTTACTAGGTATGCCGATTCACTTGAGTTGAAAAAAAATTATATTGCATTTATCGACTATTCAATGGATATTTAAGACAAAATTATAGATGGTCGCCCTTAACCAGTCCTATTCTCCGCTTTAGCAGACAGAATTACTTGTTAATTCTCTTTGCTAAGGTGGGTCTCGGGGTGGGGCGTTACAGCATGGTATTAGAGCCGTGGTCAGAACAAAGCAGAATAAACACAGAACAGTACGTATATCATGATACATTGAAGTACAATATGAGTGAATCATTATCCTGTATTCGAGCTTGTTTTCGAATCGAGATGATGCAGCGCGGCAGAGTTTGAGGGGGGAAGGAGTCAAAGAGGCGTACCTTGAGTCGCGATCGATCATCACCGTTGCTCCGGGATGCAGCACGTATCTCAATCTGCAATGGCGAAGACGAAGATGAGCGACTTAACTACAGCAAGCTGAACCATCAATGCGACCTATCTCCACTACTCAACAACCTACCAAACTCCATGACTTACACTAAGTTGTTCTCCGACCTATCTCAACAATTCCCCGAGCTAACCAGAAATCGCGACCTAAAACCTCCGCGACCTACGACTCAAAATCTTTCCCGACCTACAATCCAGATCCAACTGCGACCTACCACCGACCGAGTTAAAAGCTTAAGTCGCGAGACAACTAAACCTAAGTCACAAAGCACCATCATCCACGACCTAAACCTAACTTCACCGCGACCTAAACTTCACACCGATTCCATGCCGCAACCTATCCTTCCCCGCGATATAATTCCACCGCGACCTAACCCACGACCTAAATTTCCGGAGACAATATTCACGCGACCTAATTCCAGTAGCTTTCCGACATAATGATGGATCGCAAACAAGTCCAGTAATTCGTTGATTTGATAAGTCGCGAGAAGAGCTATGTTGATACCGAGCTATCTTTAAGTCGCGTAAAAGCATTGTCGTACGACCTTTCTTAAGTTGCGAGCGACATAGTTAGGTCGCTGATGATTTCTGAGGCACGAAATTTCTTTGCCATGCTTCATTTTAACTCGCGAGTTTGATTTGTTAAGTCGCGTGCGTTCTTTAAGTCGCGTACATTTCTTTAAGTCACGTGAACGAGCTATGTAAGTCGTTAATTACTTAGATCGTGTAACTACTGTTAAGTCATTTGTAATTCATTTTGTAACTCGTGTTGTTGAGTGTTGTAAATATTCTAAGTGTTAGGTCATTCAAGACCTATGAGTTGTATTGTAAGTGTTGTGTTGTATGCCTATAAATAGGCAAGTTATATCATTTGTAATGGTTGTTGATTTTGAAATAAAATTTCTTTTGTTAGCTTTGTGCTTTCATCCAATTGGTAGTCGAGTGTGATCTCCTATCTCCACATTCGGTCAATCGAGTGCGCTCGATTCAACGATCGTGAAGCCAATTCGCGGCATCAAGTGCGCTTGATCAACGCTCGAAGAATTGTAGATCTCTCTTCACGGTATCGTGCGCGATCAACGTGTCAGAGATAGCTAGAATTCGGCATCTTCGGATCGACGAATTTCGGCATTTCAGTATTTCTCAATCCACTGATTGCTACTTTCATCGTATCATCTGTTTTTGTATTCCGCCGCTGCGTCATTTGGTATCAGAGCAAGACTTAGCCAATCATAGCTAAGACGAGCCTGTTGGACCGAGAAGAAGTGCTTGTTCAACTTCAGCCGAGCCAAGGAGAAGAGTAGAGTCAAGTCGTGAGATAGAAGCGAACTTGTTCAAGTTTGTGGGAGATTTGTTCAAGTTCATTGGGCGTCAATTTTGAGATTTGAAGTTTTGGAGTTTGAATTAATTTTTTTTTTATTTGCGGTGTTCGTGAGATTTCAAACAAGTGGGGAAGTTTGATTCGAGAATTTTTGGATCAAAGTGAAGTTTGTGTTTGGATCTGTTGAAAATTTGATCATGCCTCCGAGATATGTTAACCGTCATCATAGTGTTGCAGATTTGTATGAGAGAGAAGATCCTAAATAGATGAAGCAACGTAGTGATGAAAGATTCAATAAGGATTTCGAGAAAGTAGAGAGAATGAAGTTTGACATGAATCGAAATCAACGGAGAGTGTCGCCACGTTATGATAGAGAAAGAAGAGAATCATCTTTGTCAATAAATCGAGATCGTGGAGCTCGAGACAATCGTGATTATCAGAAGGAAGAAAGAAGAGCGTATCGTGGTTACAAGCATGAGCCATCTTATGATTATGAGAAAAGAAGTAGAAAGGACGTGCATGGGCATAGAAGAGTCGATGTTCAGAATCGACGACGAAGTTCAACTAATTTTGAAGAGGAAAGTTATGGTAATCGTGTTCATTTTCGATATTCCGATCAAGGGCAAAATCGATACAAGAATATCGAAGAGGTTGGTTATACATGGAAATCAAGAAAGGATTCGGAGATTCCAGAATTCCGAGGTGGACTACAAGCAGAGGAATTCTTGGACTGGTTATCCACGATTGAAAATGTTTTTGAGCTCAACTACGTTCCTGAGGATCGTCAAGTGAAGTTAGTTGCTGCAAGTTTGAAAGGAAAAGCCATGGACTGGTGGCAACAAACTAAATCAACCAGAGAGAGGATGAAGAAGTCTAAAGTTGGCAAGTGGGATAAGATGAAAAGGATGATGAAAGCAAATTTCTTACCCTACAATTATCAAGCTCGTATTGATCAACAATTGCAGAAGTTGAGTCAAGGGAATCGAGGAAAGGGTGTGGTTACAAACTCCAGCAATCAGAATCATGATGTTCATTACAGTAAAAATGTTTTTAAGAGAGTCAACGAACCAGTTGTATATGGGATCACGAGGGCAAGTGTTGATGAACGAGTTAAGCGATATCATTATCAGGAGTTTGACCATCGAAGTTTTGAATGTACAAAGTCCCAAAAGAAACCCTTTGTTGTAGAAGAATGTGAAAGCGAGGATGTGGATGATTCTACTGAAAACGAGACAGAAGAGGAAGAGGAACCAACTAATCCATTACCTTTCGGCAAAAGTGCTGAAGAATCGGAAGGTAGTGCTGAAACCTTGGTTAGGTATGAGGCAAGTGAAGAGCTTAAAACTCTCGAGGAGGTTAAGCCAATTTTAGAAGAATTTGAAGAGGTCGGTCCTACAGAATCATTCGAAGCCTTACCACTAAAGTTTGACAACGAAGATGAAGAGGTCGAGTTGGAGAACGAAGAATGTAATTTGTTGAGGAGGATTGATGAAGTTAACTTTTATCAACCACCACAATTTGACGACGATGAATAATTTCTGCCAGGATTTGAGGAATCTTTATCAGGGGAAGTAGAAGTTTTGTCAATAGAGAAAGGAGGTAACTTGTTGAGGAGGACTGTTGAAATTGACTTTTATCAACCATCGAAATTTGATGATGATGAAGAAATTGAGTCAAAGTATGTGGATGTAGAAGTTGATTATTCGTCACCACCAAAGATTGATGTTGATAGTGTGGAAGAATAAATTGTGTTCGAAGTTGAAGGAAATAATTTGACGATGAAGGATTCTTGCTTGACACATGAGTTTATGGAGGAAGACCAGCCAAGTGAAACTTTTTTAGTTTTCGAGGAGTCCGAACAAAGTAAACATGAAACAGAAGAGAAGGCAGAATCAGATGATTTATTATCTTTGAAAGAGTTCGACAGTGAAATAAAAGATGGTGATGAACTATCAATGTTGATTGAACTTGGAGAAAGTTTTGATTTTGAGAATTCTGAAGAGATTGAAGTATTTGAAGATTGTGAAGATGAGATTTCTGGGAAACTGCCTGAAGAAATTAAATTTTTTTTGTTGGAAGAGTATGTGGAAATGAGGAATGAATCGTTTGTGTTGACCGGGCAAGGAACGAGTGAAGATCTTGATGTTTTTGAGGAACTTGGATCAGAATTCGATGAATCTGAAGGCGAATATCCTGAAGAACTACCCGAAGAGTTACCACCACTACAGGACATTCAACCTCACACTGAACTAGTACCAGTTGTCATTCTACTACAGGGATCGTATGATCTTCAGAATCTGAAAGAACGGGAAAGATGAGAATCTGAGCATGAGTCCTCACACTTTTTCAGTCGTGATTTCCCAAGTCGTTCCATGATTTTAAACTTCCTTATATCGTCACACATTTTCGACACGTTTTGGTTCTGTATCACATCTTCCTATTGGCACAAGCAGTATGGTATACGACACTATTCTTATGAAGTTCTGTGCTACATGAATTGGATATGGCACCTAGTGCTTAGTTCAGGCCATAGTTTTTCATATGTCATCTCCCTCAGATCACTTCCTTATGCCGCCTGCCTAATGCCACGTTTGTTTTACGCAATGCGTTCCTTATGTCGAGCCACATCTTCAAAGGGTCAAGTCAAGATCAATCTCGAGAGTGGTTATCACCAGAACCGCACCAGACCAGATAATGAATGGAAGACAGAGTCTTGAAGAAGAAGAAAGTGTGAATTCGGGACGAATTCTTTTCAACCAGGGGAGGATGATGCAGCGCGGCAGAGTTTGAGGGGGGAAGGAGTCAAAGAGGCGTACCTTGAGTCACGATCGATCATCACCGTTGCTCCGTGATGCAGCACGTATCTCAATCTGCAATGGCGAAGACGAAGATGAGCGACTTAACTATAGCAAGCTGAACCATCAATGCGACCTATCTCCACTACTCAACAACCTACCAAACTCCATGACTTACACTAAGTCGTTCTCCGACCTATCTCAACAATTCCCCGACCTAACCAGAAATCGTGACCTAAAACCTCCGCGACCTACGACTCAAAATCTTTCCCGACCTACAATCCAGATCCAACTGCGACCTACCACCGACCGAGTTAAAAGCCTAAGTCGCGAGACAACTAAACCTAAGTCGCAAAGCTCCATCATCCACGACCTAAACCTAACTTCACCGCGACCTAAACTTCACACTGATTCCATGCCGCGACCTATCCTTCCCCGCGATATAATTCCACCGCGACCTAACCCACGACCTAAATTTCCAAAGACAATATTCACGCGACCTAATTCCAGTAGCTTTCTGACCTAATGATGGATCGCAAACAAGTCCAGTAATTCGTTGATTTGATAAGTCGCGAGAAGAGCTATGTTGATACCGAGCTATCTTTAAGTCGCGTGAAAGCATTGTCGTACGACCTTTCTTAAGTTGCGAGCGACATAGTTAGGTCGCTGATGATTTCTGAGGCACGAAATTTCTTTGACATGCTTCATTTTAAATCGCGAGTTTGATTTGTTAAGTCGCGTGCGTTCTTTAAGTCGCGTACATTTCTTTAAGTCGCGTGAACGAGCTATGTAAGTCGTTAATTACTTAGATCGTGTAACTACTGTTAAGTCATTTGTAATTCGTTTTGTAACTCGTGTTGTTGAGTGTTGTAAATATTCTAAGTGTTAGGTCATTCAAGACCTATGAATTGTATTGTAAGTGTTGTGTTGTATGCCTATAAATAGGCAAGTTATATCATTTGTAATGGTTGTTGATTTTGAAATAAAATTTCTTTTGTTAGCTTTGTGCTTTCATCCAATTGGTAGTCGAGTGTGATCTCCTATCTCCACATTCGGTCAATCGAGTGCGCTCGATTCAACGATCATGAAGCCAATTCGCGGCATCAAGTGCGCTTGATCAACGATCGAAGAATTGTAGATCTCTCTTCACGGTATCGTGCGCGATCAACGTGTCAGAGATAGCTAGAATTCGACATCTTCGAATCAACGAATTTGGGCATTTTAGTATTTCTCAATCCACCGATTGCTACTTTCATCATATCATCTGTTTTTGTATTCCGCCGCTGCATCACGAGCCTTGATTCTTTTTCAAGTTTTGGGATTGTTGAGATGGAATATGTCTAGGAATATATATATATATATATTGCATTCCGTAGTATTCCATAATAGAGTTTGATGTCATCTTATCTTATAAATAATCTTATATGGGAATATTCTATTCTTATTTTTGTCGATACGAGTGAGTTCGTATCGATGGAGCTGATTGAATTCTTTGAGCATTCTTGTTGCATTCCTTTGAGAGTTGTGAATCCTATTGAGGGGATCCACAACGATTGGCTTGTTGTGAGCATTCTGAGTTTTCAGTTTGTTGTTGCTTTAGTGAGTATTTGTTTATTACTCACTAACTTGAGATGTATCTGATTTGAGATGGATTGACTTATTTGATGTTAAATCTGATCCTTTTGTTGTTATAGGATCCTATATTTATTTAGGTATCCTAATTTGATTAGTTTTTTATTTCTGTCACTTTGGAACACTAGTACAAAATAGATCAGTTGCTTCGCCTCATTTGTGTCTGTTGTCCATAAAACCGACACAAATAGTGTAATTTGTGTCTGTTATTTATTAACAACCGAAACTATTGACTTATGGGGTAAGAAGAAAATGTTAAAAATGTAATTTGCATCTGTTTTTCTTAAGAAACCGACACAATTGAAGAGAAGCAATAGATCTACTCGTGTCAGTTGTTTGAACAACCGACACAATTAAATACAATAGCATCGGTTGTCCAAAAACCGACACAATAGGCACATAACTTTTCCCCCCGGATCCATTTCAGCCGCCCCATCTTTTCCCGTGAACCCTTCTTTTCTTCTTCGCAAAACAAAAAAGAGAGAGAGAAAACAACAATCGCTTTTATTCCTTCTCTCTAGCCATTATAATACCGTTCTCTCTAGCAAAAAAAAGAGAAAACAACAATCGCTTTTATTCCTTATGCTTCTCTCTCTTTTGAACTAAAGTCGAGTGATTGAAGAGTTTGTGCTGCGATTTCGTCTGCTTCTAGATCAAGATTTTCGATCTTTTAGGTATGCCTTATTGAATTGTTGAAGACTTTGGTTTTTTCGATTTGCGATTTTGGGTTTTTTCGGTTGAATTTATGAATTATTGAATTATTGAAGACTTCTTATTATGGATTTTAGATCTTCTAGGACTGTTGTGATGTGGATATGACATAGGTGTCAAAATATTGTTTTTTTCTTCAGTTTATACTGGAAAACTTCTGTGATTTATGTTGCTGATGGCCTGGACACATGACTGATACTTCAACATTGATGATAGAGTATGATATGAATTTTACCAACCATTTGATTACTGTTTCAATCTTCTTTATTTAATTATAGTTTCTAAATTTTACAAAGTTATATTTTTGTTACTGTTATTTAGTTTTTATTTGTAAATTTACGATTAATGAAAGCTTTGCTCTGTGTGTTCAAGTTTAACATTATATCATTTAAATTGATTTTCCTTCACATAATTTGTTTCGTGTGTTTACTTGGTTAATAATTATAGTTAGTTTTCTATGTTCAATCGGTTAATAATGAAAAAGGATTTGAAAGAAACATGGACATGTTGTTCTATAGAGCAAAGTGTTTACATAAGATGTTTAAAATAATGCTTCACATTGCACACGCTAACACAGTAACCTTCAACATATTCTTTAACTTTATTTCTTTATACATTAATTACTAAACCACAATGTGGCAGTTTACTCACACTAGCTTGATTTATTAGTGTAAATTGTTTCACTCTAAGTTTTTGATTCTCATTTTCATACCTATTTTATGTACATGTAGGTAAGAGATGTCAACACACAGTTGAGTAAGCTTATAAAATTAAATATAAGGAATTTGATGCGCAGAGAGGAAGTGGTTAACCTGCAGCTCAAGTCATTACATTAGCGAGAGAGCAAATAATTCAACTTATTATAATACAGCTTCATTTTCTTCAAAATCACAGGCATACTACTTCGCATTTCTTATGCTACGCCATTGATCATATATGTAAATGTAATGTGGATAAAGTAGTTGCCCCTTCAAACAATGCAAATATTGGTTTTTTATGTGGATGCAAAGTATATTTTATCCTTCTCCATTCCAGTGGTAAGCTTAGTTTTTGTAATATTAAGTTTTTTGTTCTATTCTTGAACAAAGCTTATGAGTAAACTGAAAAATGATTTTTAGGTAATGAAGCTGATGTAAACTTTAATACAAGTTATCACATGAGCACTAGACCATGTTTTCATTTGCAATCAGCCTATATTTCAACCTTTTCTATCCATTTTTGCTTTAATGTGTAGAAGAACAGGATCCTCTGTCGAAGAACACCAAAACTAAGTGATAACTAAGTTATAAACTATCCATGTTAGCAGTTGAAACCTGTCAATATATAAAAATAACCTCCTTAAGAACACCATAACTGAGTAATAATTGAGTTAGTTGCATTTGTTTTATGCGTTTCTTAGAAAAAAAGAAAGAAAAAATATATTTACATTGAACATGCTCAAACAACTCATTTGATTTCTCTTTTGTCTCTATTATAAACTTTTGCTAGCACTCTATCTTTACATTTTTATTGCCGCCACTATTCACTGCATTTTTTATCACTGCATTACATTTTTCATCTACTCTGTTCAGTGTTTTTTCCTCAACATTCCCGTAGGTGCTATTTTCCAGATTTTGGAAACTGGTCAATGCATGCCAAAAAAGCAAGCAAAAACCAAATAGCATCATTTAAAATGATAATATGTTTTCTATGAAATTTAGATTCTCAGTTTATATTTTTCAAATTTGTTTACACCTTTATGTGCTATCCAGTGCCTATAGAACTGTAATCTGCAAGGCAAATCGTGGGGCATTCAAGGATACTCATCCTGAAGACTTGATAGCCCCTGTTCTCAAGGTATTATTTTCTTCTTTGGAACATTTCAGTCATTCTGCCAACATAATATCTACTTTAATTTATTTATATAATATTTATTCGGTTTTTTACTTCATTTTGAAAATTAATTATTGGTAATGGTGCTTTACTATACTGAAACAAAAAAAATTGATCATGATGCCAAATACCAGTTCATTTGACTAGTGGTTATTGTTTGACCACTGGTTAATCATACAGTAATAAACTAATCCACTTCCAGCATTGTTTAGTAGTGCATTGAAAAGTATATATTGCATTGATCGATTGTATGCTTAAATAAGTATTGTAATAAGTGTGGCTGCTAACCTAATTCCATGTGAGAATTGCGTGAGCTATATTAATTTGAATCATGAATTCAGGCATTGTTTATCAACTAGCTTATGTGGGTGAGAACAACGAGTGCATTATTGTTCAAGTTCACATATTGTCACATCTTTTTACATATCTAAGACATGTTGTTGGAATTATGTCTAATTGGAGTATTACATATATTATAACGCCAAGCTGAAAATATGGGAAGTTAACATCACTCAATAAATTACATAGATGTCTAAGATAATTTATAATATGGTTATAGAAAGTGGCAAGGAGGTGAATGTTAAGGTAGTGTTGTGAAGAGGCCGTAGAAAATGTTGTTGTTCTATTGGCTGTTGTTTGAAGATGGTAACAGCAAGTAGCAGTTCCTACCTGTAACTACATACTTCACTGATTTCATCAGCTTCCCTGTGCCACTACAGTTCTTACTGTACTTTGTGCACTGTGGGGTATGTTGATGAACTGGGATGATGGGATGTAGTATTGAAGAGAAGTGGCCGAGGACAGTAAGGTGAATGTGTAACAGAAGTGTGTAACGGAAATGTTATGTGAAGCAGAGGAGTTGAAGCAGTGGGACGAAGTGTTTGAGGATATGGTATGGAAGTGTTCATAGGTTGGAGAAGTTGAAACTATTGTGGGAAGTGATTTGAGATGGGGGATGGAACTGGTATAAGAAGTTGCTTCAGCGACGCCATCCAGTGTACAGATGAGCAATGAAGTGGAGATTATGGGAGGAGTTTCTATGTAGAGAGAAGTTTGTGCACAGGATATGAATGCACAGAGATGAAGAGAACTGTTAATGTAAAGCCAATTTATAAAAAGGAAAGCAAAACTGCAAATGAAAATGCCAAATTGTAAAGAAAGAAAAAGTGAAATAAAAATGTTTTTGGTTTTCTTTAAGAAGGCAGTGTTGAAAATGGACTAGATATATGAAAATGCATGAAATGAACACAATGCAAATAACAGAAAATGCAAACTAAACTATTTTTTTTAAACTAATGATCAACACAAACAAGAAAATGCAACTCTAGGGAACTACAAAAATTGTGAACATAGATGAATGCAAGAAATGCCAAACTTATTTTTATTAAATATGAAAAATTTATAATCACGTACTGTTATAATTTTGTATGTTATTTCCTATTTATTTTTTGTAAATTGGGTAATGTTCACATCACTTTCATTCATTCATCCATTAATGTATCCGTCAACTTTTGTGCGGCGCATTGAAAAATCTACTTAGAAAAAAATCTGAATTTTGTTACCTTTTTACTGCCTCTTATAATTGTAATGTAACCCATGTTAAATCTTCAGTGCTATTTCATAAGACCACCATCTGTTACTGCCCGCGGCTTGCACTGAACTGCATCTGTTGAATTTTCTTCATTTTTTATTGTACTGGGAACAACTATAAAGTAGACAAGTACGTTTAGTATTTTTGATAGTGTCCTGTTCATATATATTTGAGAGCCTTTTGTACTTATATTAAATTATATCAATTTGTGTTGTGCGTTTATGTTTGGTAGAAAATTAGCATGCATTTTCGTTTTTGTACAATTTCTTCAGTTTAATTTATTCCACATGTACTTCAGTAGTCGGTACTATTTGTGCAGCCTCATTTTTTATGCGGTAAGCCAGTGTGGTTTACACTAAATTACTTTTCTACTTTTTCATCCTTGGGCCAAAATAGGCTGACCTTGGAAACCATAATAATTCATGAAAAATAACTCATGCCATGATCTCTAATTTTTGGTCTACACTCTGATGTTGGGTAGAGTTTTTTTGAAAGATGTTTTTTTAATTACTAATTTTTGGATCATGAATATATTGTATTAGTTCAAGCTCATTTTTTATTTCCAAGCTTTTGCTACTTGTCATACACACTTCTAGCTTTTGTCATATGGTCCAATCTGAGTTTTACAACAATATCCAGTCACCAGACATCCAGCGTTGTTTTTTTTCTTCTAAACTTGCTTTAACTTTATCTACGATAACAAATGCATATATTAGTTCAATTTATATGCAAATTTTTATCAAACGTATAAGATTTTGTGATGAAATTGATATAGCAAATAAGAAATGAAAAAAGCATTCTTTATTGCAGAAATGATTGAATACAAACTGGTACATACTCGGCTAGTAATAATGGAGGGATAAGTTTATATGATCTGATGTTGAGGAATAATTGAAATATCCAAACAAACATAAGAAACACTTATGATTTTTATTGCTTATGTAGTGCGTCTCTAGTAATTTCACATGGATTGTAATTGGATGTATAACGTGAAACGTAGTGATGATGAGTTCTTGAACAAAATGGAAGGATTCATCAAGTGTGCGTTGAATGATCAATTAACAAGAAGAGAAGAAACAATTTTTTGTCCTTGTAGACGTTGCCAGAATAGGAGGAGATTTCGTAACATAGATCAGATCAGGGATCACATAATTCGGTATGGGTTCAAGCAAAATTATACACAGTGGATATGGCATGGTGAAAGCACACTTAGTACACCTAGTTCTAGTGATCATTACAATAATGAGGATGACCAGGAAGGTAACGTGAATAACGAGGCAAATGATGAGACTGATGAGATTGACAATGTTAATGAGATGTTTGATGATGTTCAAGAACTTTTGATGGAAGAGCCAAAATTGTACGAAAAAATATTACTTGATGCTGAGAAGCCTTTGTATTCTGGTTGTGCTAAGTTTACAATATTGTCTACTGTGCTCAAGCTTTTCAATTTAAAAGCAAAACACGGGTGGAGTGATATGAGTTTTACATCATTGTTGGATCTTTTGAAAGACATGCTATCGGAAGGTAACGAGCTTCCTACTTCTAATTACGAGGCAAAGAAAATTATGTGTCCAATTGGCATAGGATACAAAAAGATACATGCATGTCCAAATGATTGTATATTGTATCGAAATGAATATGAGAGCTTGCATGAGTGTCCTAAGTGTGGATTATCTCGTTACAAGTCGCGAGAAAATGTTCATAACGACCCAGATAAGAAATGGCCTCCAACAAAGGTTTTATGGTATTTGCCCATTATACCAAGGTTTAAACGTTTATTTACAAATAAAGAAAATGAAAAAAACTTAAGATGGCATGCAGATGTGAGGAAGGATGATGGATTACTAAGGCATCCAACCGATTCTCCGCAATGGAGAAATATCGATACCATGTATTCTAGTTTCGGCGAAGAAATAAGAAATCTCAGACTTGGTCTTTGCACAGATGGCATAAATCCATTTGGCAATCTTAGCAGTCAACATAGTACTTGGCCGGTTCTTTTGGTGATTTACAATCTTCCACCTTACTTGAGTATGAAGCACAAGTACATTATGTTGTCTCTTATGATTTCGGGACCACAACAACCAGGAAATGACATCGATGTTTATCTAGCTCCTCTTATTGATGATCTAAAACTTTTGTGGGATAAAGGTGTGCGCGTATTTGATGCATATAGTAGAAGTGAATTTACATTACGCGCCATGCTTTTTTGTACCATAAATGATTTTCCCGCATATGGTAACTTGTCTGGATATAGTACAAAATGTTCTAGAGCATGCCCAATTTGTCAATACGACATGGTTGTTGAGCGTTTGCATTTTTGCAAGAAAAATGTGTATATGCATCATCGTAGATTTCTCCCTCTCAATCATCCTTATCGTAAAAAGAAGAAACCTTTCAATGGGGAGATAGAAAGCGGAGTTGCTCGTTTTCCATTAACAGGAAATGATGTATATGAATGGATCAAGGATATTGAAAATGTATTTGGCAAAGCCTCTCCTCTTCAAGAAGGCATGTGGAAGAAAAAATCTATATTTTGGGAACTTCCATATTGGAAACATTTACAAGTTAGGCATTGTCTAGATGTAATGCATATAGAAAAAATGTTTGTGACAGTATCATTGGAACACTCTTGAATATACCTGGTAAGACAAAAGATGGTGAGGAAGTTAGACAAGATATGTTGAAAATGGGTATTCGAAAGGAGTTAGCACCAGTGGAGAAAGGTAAACGTATCTATTTGCCTCCTGCATGTTATACATTGTCCAAAAAAGAGAAAACTAGTTTTTGTGAGTGTCTTCGTGGTGTCAAGGTTCCATCAGGTTATTCTTCGAACATTAGCAGTCGTGTATCAATAAAGGATTTGAAATTGATGGGCATGAAGTCTCATGACTGTCATGTGTTAATGCAACATTTGTTGCCTGTTGCTATTCGAGGTATATTGCCTAAACATGTTAGACGTGTTATTACAAAGCTTTGTAATTTTTTTAATGCAATTTGTAGTAAGGTGATTGATCCTGATATGTTGGATGATCAACAGGCCGATGTTATTGTTACCTTGTGTCAATTTGAGATGTATTTTCCCCCTTCATTTTTTGATGTTATGGTACATTTGGTTGTACATTTGGTAAGAGAAATCAAGATTTGCGGTCCTGTTTTTATGAGGTATATGTATCCGTTCGAAATGCACATGGGAACTTTAAAAAGAAAAACAAAGAATAGATATAGACCTGAAGCTAGTATCGTAGAAGGTACTGTAGCCGAGGAAGTTATTGAATTTGTCACTCAATAGCTAACTGACGTTGAACCTATTGGACTTTGCAAGTCTCGACATGAAGGGCGACTTGACGGTCAAGGCATAATTGGGTTTAAATTGATGTCAATTGGTGATGATACTCACCTACTTGTTTTACATCACCTTAGTGAGGTTCATCCTTACTTGGAAGAGCACATGACAATTCTAAAGTCTCAAAATCCTTCAAAGAACGAAAGATGGTTGACAAATGAACATAACCGCTCATTCGTCATATGGTTTAAAGATAAGGTAATGTCTCAATTGTCTCAAACAAATCATAATGTTTCCGATACAATAAAATGGTTGGCGTATGGGCCTAAATTTCAAGTTAGCTCTTATGAAGTATACGCTATTAATGGGTATGTCTTTCATACGAAGCGTCAGGATGAAAAGAGCAAAATGCAAAATAGTGGAGTAAGTGTCGTAGCATCTTCAAGAGAATTTGCTAGTGCTAAAGATAACAAACCAATAAATGCGACAATGTCTTATTACGGAGTAATTGAGAATATTTGGGAACTTGAATATAGGGACTTCACGATTCCTCTATTTCAATGTAAATGGGCCGATAACCATCGTGCTATACAAGTGGATGAACATGGATTCACACTTGTTGGCTTTGATTGAGTGAGTCATGATAACGATCCACTCATCTTGGCATCTCAAGTGAAACAAGTTTTTTATGTCACCGACCCAGCTGATCATAAGTGGTCTGTTGTCCTTCTTGGAAAAAGACGCATTGTTGGGATCGACGATGTGGTAGATGAAGAAGAGTATAATCAATTTGACGAGAATCAACCTTTTTCCATTGGCGTAAGTCTATCATAAGAAGAAGTTGATTTAAATGCAAATTATGCACATACTGATCACGATGAAGGGGTTTGGATAGCGGGGTAATTTTTTAACCTTCTAATACTGTCACCATTTAATTTGTTCATATGTGTACATTTATTTGGAATGTGTATATCAGAAGCTAAATCTTCAAACGAATGAGAAAACATGTGTGAGTATAGTTTTGTGTGAAAGCATGGTTAAATGAATAGTTGATATTTTGAAAATATTGGGTCGTTACACATACTTCGATCTCTGCAAAAGAATTCAAAAGGCATTTCTGTTTTGACTCATTGCAATACTAGCAGGTTAGCACTATTTTCTTACATTAGTATTTTATATGCAGCAGCTTTCTCAGATATGTGCATTTATGTGTAGCTTAAGTGGTTAAATCATGAGCTTATAGAATGCATGTAAAATATACATGGTTGCAGAATATATACCTATAGAAAGCTTTTTCTTGTTAATTTCGACTGCTTGCTAAAAAATGCTTCTAATATTTTGAGCGTGATTAACAAATATGACATAATTGTTAGCAGTAGCACCATTATCCTTTTTATTTCGTTTATAAATGTTGTAAATATAGCATTCATTCATGAAATGTATTGTTTATAGATATAAAAAACACTTCCTTCATTCATGTCATAGTTCCTATAAATTTTTAAGTGAGATTTAATGGATGTTGTTTTGTTGCTAAGAAATGACACGGTGCCTGTAATATCAGTTACAAAGCAATCTAGTCAAGATTACTATATTAGTTAGCAGACTTTCAATTTTATAGTATACACTCCAGATTACAACATGTAACTAGCATATGATTCACATTAAAAGTATTTACATCCTGAATCTACCAAAAAAATATAGTTCTGCATACAACAAAAGAAATTTACATCCTAAATCTACCACAGAAAATATAGTTCTGCATACAACAAAAGAAATTTACATCTTGAATCTACCCCAGAAAATATAGCTCTGGATACAATAACAACAACAACATGGTTACACTCTTTAAGCTTCAAAATGAACTGCCAAAGCTCATGTTGATGTTACTGCATATGCTTGTAAGCTCCTAACAATCGAGTCCTATTTTGAAACTCTCTTATGAAGCAAAAATATGCAACCTAAAAATTTGAATGGAATATATTAAATACATAAACATATTTTGAAATACAAAATGTGCTTTAATTATTTTTAATATAAATTTCTTGACAGAGCCTAGTCACTAAATCAACTTGTAAATTACACTAGTATTATTAAATGTTAACACGTAACCAAGTGAAACATGAGACCATCTGAAACATGGAATCAAGCAAATATCTCTTCAAATAAGTTCTGGCTGTGTGCATTTTGCAATCAAGCAAATATGTCTTCAAATCAGTTCAGACTGTGTGATATTTAAGTTATTATTCGTTTGTTGGAATATTTTATAACTTTCGAGTGCACATCTGTGATACAGGAATAATGGAAATGCAACTATATGAACACACTAAAGAGCAAAACACTTCCGCTTTCGCTTCAGAACCGTCATCTAAGAGGAGGCATAGAGGTCCAACAACCAGAAAGAAATACAGAACATCCGAGCCAAAATTCATTGAGTGGTGTGATAATGGCAAACCTACTGGAAAATGGGTGAAGTCTTTTAAGGCGTACGTAGGCGATATAGCTAGATCTAGAATTGGTATCAATATCAAGAATTGGGCTAGCGTTAGTCAAGGGCTTAAGGATACCATCTGGGAAGACATTAAGGTATTATAAATTCATTTGTTTGCTTATTAAATTGTCAGTTGGATCCTTTGTGTTTGGAGTCATGAACCGCTTTCATTGTTTATCAAATTCATTTTTACTGCTTTGACGTTGTTTATTTTTTATTTTTTATTACCTCAGACCGAGTATCACATCGACGAAAAAATGAAAAATAATGTGTTAAAAAATGTTTGTGGAGCATGGAAGGGTTTCAAAACAAAATTGGTTAGTGATTGGATTACGAAGACTAGAGAGCTTCCAGAAAACCATAAAGAGCCATACGAATTTTATGATGGGGTTACAAAAACACAATGGGAAACATTTAAGAAGTATTGTGAAACCGAGGAGTTTAAGGTATGTTTTTTATGCCATATCCACAAGTCACACGCTATTTCTTTCATTTTACAACTCACCAGCTTCGTCAGAGCAATTGCATATATCACAAAATGAAACATGCAGTTTCTTATAACAAAAATGAAAACTGCTCTTTAGCTGTATGATCTTTAGTTCTCTACTTCTTTACACTCTCTAAAATTAACATTTCATAGTTTACGATCAGCTAGTTATTTTCCAAATTGTGTATGTAACATTTCATAGTTTACGATCAGAAAGTGGATATCATGTCCTCATGTGGAATAGAGATTGATTAGTTTAACAATCTGTAATCAATGGGCATGCACGTATAAAATTGACTATAACCAGTTTTGCTACTCATATATACACGGATAACATAAAATTTAAACCTATGAAGAACTGGTTAAACAAAATCCATATAAATGTTTTGTAACTAAATACCCCTCGACAGTTAATCAAGATTCATATTCAAAACATTAAAAATTGTACGACTATGGTAGGTGTTTTATTTATTTATGAAATTTATAACCAAGTCATTTGTCACAATCACCCTGGTTTTTTCTTTCCTTCACACATAGTATTGTCACTGTTATAGTTGCATATCCAATATTGCATTGCTTCTTCGTTTTTTTACCCCTATTTATCCATAAAGAATTACACTAATACATAAAACAAATAGTTGTACTAACTCATGTCATACTTACTCATGGTGGTAGAATTTTTAAATTAGCAGTAAGTTGCTGAGTATACTTGAATTGGGGTACACAGTGCACACTAAGCATTCTGAAATAATTATTCCCATCCTTTCAGATTCAGTTCATTTCATATATATGGCATACAAACTTATAGTAACTGCTTTTATTTAGAAATAGAAAAAGGTATACAGGTTTGAGTCATGTCCATACTGTTATAGTGATTGCAACATATATATGGCATACATACTGTTATAGTGCACATATACATACTGTTATAGTGCACATATACAGGTTTGAGTCATGTCCATACTGTTATAGTGACTGCAACATATATACAGTGCACACTAAGCATTTAGAAATAATTATTCCCATCCTTTCAGATTCAGTTCATTTCATATATATGGCATACAAACTTATAGTAACTGCTTTTATTTAGAAATAGAAAAAGGTATACAGGTTTGAGTCAGGTATACTTGAATTGATTGGTAGATACTGCAACATATATATGGCATACAAACTTATAGTAACTGCTTTTATTTAGAAATAGAAAAAGCTATACGGGTTTGTAACTTGCACAGCTATTTATTTCAGAAGGTTTTCCACATTTTCATGAGAACTAATTATTTCATGTGCGTACATTACAGAAATTATAGAAAAAAAGACTAGCTCACTTCCCCTGTTATTTTATTTACATGTCCTCATTTTTTTGTCTTTTGGTAATGGTTCTTAATTTGCACTTTCCCTGTTGTACTTGTGCACCTGACCTGATGCTTTATTTCATTATTTGTATTACTTTTGTTCCTATATGCAAACAATTTCGTCCCTGCTACTGTTGAATTAAATGGATGACTGCTATATAATTTTGTATATCCATCCATGTTTTCTTGCCTTTGTGTCTTGTTCATATATAGTATCACTTGGTGTTCTAAATCAGATTCTTGGATACTAAGTAAAAACGTTTTATGAACTTTGTGAATCTTCTTGCTTATGTATAACTACATATATATGAGGTATACTTTCTTAAGTTTTGATTTTTTTTAAATCAGTTTAATCATGAATAATTAGTGAAGTATTTTGTAAATCAAATAAACTCAATTGTTTTGAGTAACTATTTATATATATAGCATTGTATATATATGTAATAGTAATACACCATTTTAAAAAGAAATGAGAATTGTATGATGTCTTGTATATATATGCATAATTTTATTTAATACATTAGGACATCTCAATATGTTTCATTGTTTCTTTAAGAAACGAGGCACCTCATTGTCCTTTGCTTTGAAATATGGACACACCATGCTTTCTACTTCGCAAATTTTCGAAAATTTAGGCTGCCTTGACTTGCATATTTTTCTTTCTTCTTCTATCATTACATACTAAATGCATACTGCTCATGCATAGAGAAATAGTACAAACATTTGTGCAAATTGCAACTGTTCTTTGGCTTGTGCTATTCTGTTTTGCTGAATTTTGCAATGTCATAAAACAACAAATAAGTGAGAAGGCTAGGAAGAGTCAGGCATGCAACGAGCATCCTCACTATTTAGGACAAGCTGGATATGCAGGGAAGAAGGCTAAATGGATAATTGAAGGCCATAGTTCCTCGACCATATTGCCAGGTGGACCTGTTTTGGATCGGAGTATTGATTGGATTTTGGCACGATCAAAAAAAGGAGCCGATGGAAATTATGCCATCCCTAATGAGAAAACTAAGATGGTTGTAGATAAAATGGTACGACTAGTTTCCATGTGTTTAATCGCTTTACATGTTTTAAACCGAAAACACACACGACCCAGCATTCTTTATTAGATAAAATATGACACGTAATATGATATCATTTTAGCAAACGTGTGGTGCTAACATTTCAGTAAAAAGCATGATACTATAGCACTATTTTAATTTTTTAATCTTCATATGATAGTGAAAAGCATGCCACCTTATGTTTTAGCTTTTTTTTGTTGACAAAATGATTGGAGAGGAAAAGTCGTTGAAGGGTCATGGGTTCCAAATAGGTATGATGATGTCTTGATTCGTGGTCTTGAAAAAAAAGAGCATCCAGGTCGAGTTAGAGGGATTGGTGGGACGGTTGGTATAAAAAACATATTTGGGGATGTAGAGAAAATGAAAGGTCGAAGTGGTGTAATATCAGCTGATGAGCTGCATGTTATCACTCAGGAAATAGAGGCTAAAGTGAGCCAAAAATTGAGACAAGAGATGAGTACAATGGTTCAAGAGCAGATTGCAAACATTTTGAACACGATGAATTTTCCCAAGGAGATGGAGATCAACACACCATTAACTGATCATCGTAGTAGTTGTCAATCAACGCACCCGAGCAAATTACAATATGCAAACAAAACTCAAGAGACGGATCCCTTTGCAGACTTACAGGTAAACAATTCGTAGTTGAATTTATAAACGTATACGGTTTTATGTATTTGACAAGTGCTAAGTGAAAAATGTTGGTTTTGTACTTGCCATTCTAGAAACCGATTAAATGTCGTTTGGCCGTGAATGTGAACTCCAAAATTGTTGTAGTGGGTCATGGCATGGTACATCCCGCTTCAAGGTCCGGAGATCAATGTCATAATCAACAAATCTTGGCCGATCATGTAAAAGTTGGAATTGATGCAGTGGAGTCTAGTCATGAAGGAACCTCACTTCCTGTTCCAACTAAACATCACAACACGATAGGAGAAGCGGTCGGGAGTTTTGTTCAATGGCCTAAAAGCCTTGTGCTTTTAAGAGATAATGATATGGTAATGAATGCATTTTTCTTCCTTAATTTAGCTTGCTAAACTCCTCTATTTCATATTAGAACATATTAAAGAAGTAAAATTTCTTCATACTAGAACTTATTATAGATAATTTAGCTATTTATAAACTTATCGGAAAGTAGTTAACATATGAAGTTGAATTCTTAGCATTCGTCTATTCTTTTAACAACATCATTTCAAACAACTACTTAAAATTTTGAATTAGGTGCCTACATCTCAACCAAACAAGGATTTGTTTGAAAATAGTAATGACAAGGTCGTGAATACAATGTCAAATGAGTCTACAAAACGCAAATCAATCGTGGATGAAGAGATTCTCAAAACTTTAACGAGCGAGTGCAGATATTTCCATGACCTAATACTTCAAATGTTATCCAATGATAGTGCCATCAATGCAATTCAAGTGAATAAGGATTTATTCACATACGATGAGGACTTTGAAATTCATATCACGATGGACGACATTATCCAATTCCTTAGTATGACATGGTTGAATGCATCATGGTTGCAACTTTACATCATGTGAGTATTTTTTTCCTTAGCAATTTTTATATATATAACCATCTTAGTTTTTTGATCAATAGTCAATTTTTAAAAAACTAATAATATATGTTTAAATTTGTTTAGGTGATTAAATCATATGTGCAATGATCTCAAAGTGGAGACCATTGGGTTTATGTGTCCCAAAAAGCTTTCCCAAGTGTGAAAACATCCAGATGCGACAAATACATATTTGTCGAACACATGGAAAGCATTGCAATCTAAAAGCTTACTTTTAGCCCCACGGTACGAAGGGTATGAACATTAAACTTTTAGTAACTAGTTTACAAATTTGATGCCAATTTTAACTTACTATATATCTTGTAATGCAGGAAACATTGTATACTGCTTGTTTTCCGTGTAGAAATGAACGAGATTTATGTTTTTGATCCTCAGGCCGAATGCAAACATAAACTTGAAATTAAACCGCAAGTGAGCACGTAAGTTGTATATATTTGCTCTCTTATATGAAGTTAGTATATGTGGTAAAATTAAAAATTTATACATGAAATTAGTGTATGTAAATGCGGGTGCCGGAGTAGTTATTATTTAACATTTTCTTGCATGTATAGGGCCTTCAAAATTTACAAGGCATTCGGTGGCAAGTCTCCAGGAAGTACCTTGAAATGGAAGCATGTTAAGGTGATTTGATTTTCAGACAAAAAATAAAATAAAATAAATACTATATATTGTTTGGCATATGAATTCATTTTAAACTAACTATTAAGTTATCTTGTAATATTGCTGTAGTGTCCTCAACAATTAGGAGCAACTGACTTTGTATATTATGTGATGAGGTATATGCATGACATAGTGAAAAACCACAATCAAAGCATCGATTTACAAAAGGTACTACTTTAGTTTTTTTCCTTCATATTATACATTAGCTACATTATAGGTATATTTCGATCAAATCATTGCTACAATGCTAGTTAGAAGAAATCAAATGCCAAGTCTTTATTTACTGTTCAGTTCATGTATTTGAAGAAAAACTTGTTTGTTTTTTCATTTTTTTTAAAAAACTTAAAAACAAAGAAATAGCTTTAACACAAATTTTTTTATATAGAACACATGGGCCCAGCCCAGTAAAAAAAAATTCATAACTCACACAAAAAATAAAACTTTCTTCACCGTTTAAAATACACATTTCCTCAATTCACAAACCAAAATTAGAACTTCAATTTCCAAATTCACACAAAGGCAGGCGTAATTAGGTTACGTTGCATTTTGGGAGATTGAAGGGGGAGATTTTGGTCGCTACAGGCAGTTGATTCAATGTTCGATGTTCGAAGAGGCGTTTGCAGGGTGAGTCGATTGGGTTGTTCGATTTGGATTTGGAGCTATATCGGAGATGTCAGTAGGGTGCTGGTAGGGGATTGTGTGTTTATATGTGTTGCAGGCAGTTGGATGATGAATATTGAAGTGTTATTGGTAGGAGAGGGGAATGGCAGTAATTTTGGGAATGAGCAGCAGTTGTTGCAAGTGGTAGTGTAGGTTATTTGGTGAAGTCTGTTGGTTGATGGCAATAGTTGTTTGTTTGAAGGGAATGTGAATGTTAATGTAGTATGGACAGAGGTGTTGTTAGATGGTGGTTGATTGAGTGATTGAAGGTGGTGTGGTGGATGGATGTATGCGGCTGTGGTGGTAGTTGATATGCAGTGTTTTTAACAGTGCACTGTGATGAAAGAAGTTACAAGGCAGTGTGGTAGATTGATGAAATGATATGCAGGCATAGGGAATTGAGATGAAGACAGTTTGTTTTAGGTGGTGATAGGTGATGATGGCACTGTGCAATTGTTGTTATAGGTGTGGTGATAGGTGCAGTGGTTATATGTTGTTGACAGAGGTGGGCAAGGCAATGGGATATGCACAAGGAAGGGTGGTGATACAGTGCACTGTTGCACTATTGAATGTTGATGAGTTAAGTTGCCGAATGTGGATTATGGTTGTTGGTAGTTGACTGGTTGAGTATTGTGGTGGTATGGCTGCAGTTACTGGAAATAGTAGTTGTGTATAATGTTGTGTTGATAGAAGGTGGTTCGAAGTGTTGTCGAAGCAGTGTTGAAGTTTGATGGGCTAGTGGTGATTGAGGCTGACAGTGGTGATTTTTTTTTCACTTTTTTTTTCTTTTTGGTCTTGTTCGTCGTGCTTTAGTTTGAAGAAGTTTGTTGAATACTGTCAACAAACTTGTTTGCAGCAGCAGTGTTGATAATTGAAGTCTGTATAGAGTTGTTTGTTTGGTGTTGCAAGTTTGTTTGGCAGAGAAGTGGTGGTCAGTTTTGAGATAAGAAGGCAGCTTTGGTTTGTACGTGAGTTACAATGGTAGGCAGTTGGAATGGTAGGAGAATAGCAGTTGCTTCAGGTTTGATGATGAAGTTTGTTTTGCAGAAGTAAGAAGTTTGGTTTGAAGTCATGATGTTTGATGATGATGACAGCAGAGGCTCCGGTAGGTGAATGTATTGTCAAAGAGTGTCAAAGGGTTGTAAGATGAATGTATGGTCTGGTGGGTGAATGTAAGTGTATATGAATGGGCAGTTTGTTTGGGAGTATGGCAATGTAGTATGCAATGTCTGGTGGTGGAAATGCTAGTTAGAAGAAACCATTGAGACTGTTAACTACACAACATTTAATTGTGAAAACAACAAACATTATTACATATTGCACAGGCAAGTAACAAATCACCTCTAATACAGATAATATGATCATGGTACACGGTGAATAACACAGGTCCCAAATTACTGTTTCCTATATTCAGCTTATGGTTCAACCTGTGTTTGAATTACATTCCTCTCAGATTCTTTTATGCAGAGTATTCCTGACTTAATTATTGTCTTTTGTATAACAATTCTCTTAATTGCAGGACTTTGTACGAGACGGTTCTTATAACCAACAAGAGATAGACGAGGTTCGAGAGAATTTAGCTAGTTATATCATGTATAATTGGATGTAGTTGTTTTTTGTTGTGTACGCTGATCTTTTGTAACGTACGTTGGTATTTTGTTATATACGTTATGTTTATGATAGATTATATTCTATTTTGGTCTGTAAACATGAATTATGTTGATGGATAATATAATTATATTTTTTGTTCAATCAGTTCATAGTAACATTCGTTTATAAAAAATTAAAATTCAATTTCATACTGTTTTTATAATCTTAAACGGTAATAATATATTTCTTTGCTTCAGATATAACTTGTGTCGGTTGTTACTTCAAAGGGAACCGATACAACTGCATATCAATTGTGTCGGTTGAAAAAACAAACATAACCGACACAAATATCAATCATTTGTGTCGGTCGTCAATAAAGAACCGACACAAAACAAGCAACAGTTGTGACGGTTTTTCTTAAAGGACCGACACAATAAACGGCGGTTTGCTTCACTATACAAGCTGATTTGTGTCGGTCCTATTAGAAAGACCGACACAACTGTTCATAGTTTTGTGTCGGTTCTTTATTAAAAACCGACACAAATAATTGATATTTGTGTCGGTTGTACAACTGACACAACAGAAAATGTCTTTTGTGTCATCTTCATTTGATTCGGTTGTAAAACCGACACAACAGGGGTTACACAACCGACACAAATGACCTGTTTTGTACCAGTGGAATGTTAATGATGATTCCGAAGTTTCTATATTCACTCTTGAGTATCAAGATGTTGATGATATATCTCGAATTCCAGTCAAGGTGACTTTGTTGAGTTTTGTGAGTCCATTTGGATTTGACATCCAATCGGGCAATCGAGTGTTAAGGTAACCTTATTCCTGGCTCTTAGCTCTTAGGTTATCCTTCCACGAGGATATTCATTAAGGAATGAGGTGAGTTTCTAGATTGTACGAGTTTGATTGAGTTTATAATTCAGCTTCGTTTGAGTGTTCTTTTCAGATACTCAATTAATGTTATCCTTTGTAGCATTACTCCGTTTGAAGTAGTGATCGTGGATTGTGTGCTTCTTCTCCTTCGAGAAGAATACCTTGCTTATACTGTATCTTGATGATTTTTGGGAGTGGCTCATGACATCGTAAGATTGACGAACACTCTATCGCCTTCTGTGGATTTTAAGAACCAAGTATTCTGGGAATATCTCGATGCATTCTCTTAATGTTCTTTGGTTTTGAGTTTTTGTGGCTATATATATATATATGAGTTTTAAAGAGAAATTGGAGTTTTGGATATTTTAAAAATCAAAGAATGTTTTGAGAATACATTTACATGAGTAGTATTTCTTTTATAGAAATAATTTGAGAGTGTTGGGTTGTCCATCGAGTAGTTAAGAGTTCTGGTCGATGCGTTTGGCCAACGTCATCGATAGGAATCTCCTAAATGCTATGATGAGGCAATCAAACATGATAGTTTGAGTTTTTGAATTAATATTTTTAAGATTGAATATTAAATTTATTTGGAATGGTAATTGCAGCCATTGACTTTTAGAGATGGATAATAGAGTGGCGAGGCAGTTCTGATCGTTCGGTCAACTCTGCAGCCAATTGATGGATTTGTTTGTTGGAGATTCAATGGCGAGGCAAGGATCTCAGCAATAAGCGGAAGGGTGAGAATCACTCCATTGTTGCCAACGGAACGACATATTATTCATCATATCATTCATAAGAAAGGGGACATCAGTGATTCATCTATCTATTTCAAGGGAATTCAATAAGTAACATGCATATGGTTTCTCTTAAGGACATCTATAAGTAAAGTGGACAAGGGATGAGCCATATAATAACTTTATAAAGAAACATCAAATTATCATAATCCATCATAAGAACTCAATAAGAGTTAAAGGCAATCATAATCGAAATCACTATATAGCATAATATAAATGTATCTTATGTCATACTCAAGGCTGTATTCAAACAACAACTTCACAAAAAGGTGAAATCGAACATTGAAAACTTCATAGAAAATCGCTGGTTGAAATCGGCCAAAAATTTATCTCTGTTTGTTGGCCGAAAATGCACCATATTCAAAAAATCATATCTTCTCCAATTTACAGCCAATTGCTCCCAATTTTTGATATATTGTAGTAGCTGGACTGTACAACATTTCTGGAAACATTCATGGAATTTTGAGTTGTTTTGATATAGAAAATCGTTGGTTCAAAACAGCCAAAAATCTTGCTCTATTTTGCTTGCTGAAAAGTGCTATGTTCGAAAAATCATAACTCTTTCAGTTTGAAGCGAATTGCTCCAAATTATGGATATGTTATAGTCCACATGTCGTATTATAACGCAGAAAATTTATGCTGAAATCTAGGTTGTTTTGATACCCCAAATTACTGTCCAAAGTCAGCCAAAAACTCAGTTGCTTGGGAGATTGTTCTTTTGCTCCTAATTGCGCTTTCGTTAACTGTTTCACTACATATTCGATGATTTTGAATATTGTATGAATAAGTTTGATGATGAATGTTTAGGTCCTTTTATCCAAAAACAGATTGGCTTGATTTTGGAAATTTTTATAATTTAGATTTTATTTAAATTCTATTTCAATCTAAATATCGATAAATGTCGATATTTGAAGAATTCGATGGTTTTAATTGATTTTGGTTTCGAATAAGTTTCTGAAAATTCTTTATAAATTATGGTTAATTAAATAAATGTTTTTAAGACATTTTAAGCAATTATTTATTTTAAAAAAAATCGAGACATAATTGACATGCTTATCTCTCAACTAACGTATTACTATGATGGTCGCTCTTAACCAGCCCTATTCTCTGCATTAGTATGATACCATGCTCTAACGCCCCACCCCGAGACCCACCTTAGCAAAGAGAATTAACAAGTAATTTTGTCTCCTAAAGCGGAGAATAGGGCTGGTTAAGGGCGACCATCTATAATTTTGTCTTAAATATCTATTGAATACGTCGATAAATGCAATATTTTTTTTTCAACTCAAGTGGATCGACATACCCAGTAAATGCTTAATCCAAAACTATAGGTGGATAACGGATCTATCAGAACAAAATACAATAACTTAATGTAAATCACATCATAGAACAGTAACCAACATCATATATATACATATACACTGATACATGTTCAGTACAATACAATATGAATACAATAAAGGTGGTACTCAACCACACTATATACATCGAAACAAATGTAAATACATCAGAGTATGCGGAAGAAATCAACTACTCAAGCAATAGATAGGCCAATGTCCAACATCAACTTCAAGCTAAGCCCAATAGATGATACCTGAAACAACTCGGTCTGACCCGAGTATAAATACACGGGTCAGTCTAGCTACACAAATCAGTCAATATCGATAATATAAAGAAGAATGGATATAGTGATACTTCTTCTCAAATGAGGGGAAGGATTAGAAAACTCATAGCTCAGTACTTAAGTAACAAACGCTACCTAAGTGACTAAATACCTCGAAAGAGGTAACTCAAACTCAATACCCAAATAAAACACAAGTGCCTAATATCATCGGCGATAACCCATAATGAACTCAAATCAACTCATATAAAGCTCAAGTAAAACCCAAATGGTTCGATGAACCATTACTCCAAAAAAAATCATCTCAATCACAAATAGAAGCCATGAAAGCAACACAAGATAACTCCATAAGAATGTGAGATCTCAAACTCATGAGTAAGCCAAGACAGCTAAATCTCACACATGCATCTCAATCTTAAAAGCTCATGGAACTCAATACGAATTCAAACTCATAAAATCTCAAACTCAATAAAGAATTCGATGCGAGTTCAAAACTCAAAAAATATTAACTCTAATGCGCCAAAAATGGCTAACTCAAAACTTAGAAAACCCGGATTGGCCAGATCCCCGATTGCAATGCTGAAGCAATCCTGCACATGCTAAACTCAAACGGCCGAAGCCTCAAATAAGGTCGCTAACACCTCCCAAAGCAGCTCGTCCTCATGACAAGGTCGTTGACACCTTTCCAAGCCATTTTGTCAGCCCTAATAAGGTCTCTAACACCTCCCAAAGCAGTTTGTCCTCATGACAAGGTCGCTAACACCTCTCAAAGCAGCTCTACTAGGTAAACATCGTGAATGTGTCACAAACTCACGGATAGGAACCCGAAAAGTGTAAACGTGTGTCCCATACCACATGTTTGCACTTAGCGGTTTACTAGCCACTAGTCGATGCCACACTAGGAACATCATAAAACTCAAAAAATCATATCTCGCCTCGCCTCATTGGCGAGTGATAAAGAGACACCATACTCATCTCATCTCATCGACAACTATTAAATAGCATCGTAACTTGTCTCATCTCATCGACAAGTGAAAACATTGTTATGGTTCCTCATAAACCATAAATCTCAAAATATGAAATCATATACCCAAGACTTGCCTTATATCATTGGCAAGTAAATAAAACATGGTGATGGATCTCATCGACCATACTCCTATATAGGGGATCTCAAACCATAATACTTGCCAAATATTCGCCATCTTAAATAATTCCAATAAATAGGAATTATAAAACTCAAAATACGTCCTAGAATGGCAAAATATCTCAGAATCAGTAATCTCAAATAGCTTCGATCGTACAAGTCTGGAATTAACCGAAATAGTAAACACACATGTCCCATACCATGTGTTTGACTAAATCGTTTAATTCTCTTTCTCATACGTTCGAATAGTGTAAAAGTGTATGTTTTATATATAAAATAGTTTACTAGAGAAAACAAGATTCTAAAGTTTTTTTCTCGAAAAGATTAATAAAACCAATATTTGAAATTATTTAATATAGGAAATAAATAGATTTTTATATTAGAAAAAAATAATTTTAAAATACTATATCATAATAATTTGAAATGTCCATTTATTTCAAAAATCACTTCAAAATGGTTTAGTGAAAACCGTGCTTGAAAACAATGAAAAATAAGAAATATAACTCAAGGCCGATAACTTGAGTTCAATATGAATTCAATTTAAATTTAACCCAAAATCAATTCAAATTCTATTTAAATTTGAATTTCAAATTCTCCAAATATAGCTAGCCTATTGATAGGCATCATAGCTCTCAAAACATCTCAAAAACAATCATCAAAATTAAATAAGAATGAGAGCAAAGATAAGCTAATACAATTCTCAGGTCAATAATTGTTATTGCTGTCGTTTTGCTCTCGAAACAGCAACAAACAAACAAAAATAGTTTTGACCAAGCAAACATCAAAATTTCAGAAAACACAAAGCATAAAACTTTTAGCACAAAGTTTATGCTTTCCGGAACAGCTAAAATTATCAAAATCAGTTAAGAAACAAAGAAGTTATGGTCAAATTCATTTCAGTTTCAAACAAAGAGCAAATATTGGTTTTGCTCTCGGGTTAGCAGTAGAAAAATTAGATTTTGACATAGCTAACCTCAAAACTACCGAAAACTCAAAACATAAAATTTGTAGTACATAATTTGCTGATTTTAATCAAACTAAAGCTATATTTCTCAAGTAATCAACTCTAAAACTTATTCTATTTCATCAAATTTGGATTTTTGCAAAAGGTAGATTGTTAGCAAAAGGGTTTCCTTGCTTGCATGTTGTTGTAATGTTGTTTTATAGGTTCTAGAAGCTAAAATTTAAGCAAAAGCTCCAACCTTTCTACATTAATTCGAGTTTTTGCATTCCTACAACAAGGTGAGTTAATCACTCACATTAGTACCTTTAATCTACGAGAATTGTTAGTTGCTATTTGAATTAAATTGGATGGTTGTTGATTGAATTGCTTTCAAGTTGGTTGTGGTTTGCTGAAAATTGTTGTGAAAAAAGTACTGCAGTAAAACAGCGATATCATAGTGTAAATTTATTCGAATTAGCTCAATCCTTTTGCAGTTGAAAGAAAATTCTATTAGCTACAACTTCTCTTTTAATTACTTTCTGAAATTCAGTTGTTCAGTGGGGCAAAATTGAGTTTGAAACTGATGTACACAGCTCTGCTCTGTGCAATTTTTTTTGTTGATACCTGATCATAAAATCACCATAACTTTTGAATGGTAAGTCGAAATTGACTGAAGTTTTTTTTCAATTGGAAGGTATATTTATAAGGAACAACTTTTATGTTTATCATTTTCTGTAAATATACATTTTTCTAACCGTAATATGTGTTTGAAGACTAAGTAACCTCTATATCCTGTGTTTTTAATTTCAACTTTGAAACACAGAATTTTTTTGCCCATATCTTTTTCGTCTTTGATCGGAATTTGATAATTTTTAATGTTATGGAAAGCACAAATCATATACTATAACTTTCTTGTATTGAGGTTTCTGTAATTTTAATATGGTGCATTTTCGGCCAACAAACAGAGATAAATTTTTGGCCAATTTCAACCAACAATTTTCTATTTATAAAATAATTTTTTTAAATAAATAATTTCTTAAAAACCCTTTAAAATGTCTTAAAAACATTTATTTAATTAACCATAATTTATAAAGAATTTTCATAAACTTATTCGAAACCAAAATCAATTAAAACCATCGAATTCTTCAATTTACAGCCGATTGCTCCCAATTTTTGATATGTTGTAATAGCTGGACTATACAACATTTCTGGAAATTTTCATGGAATTTTGAGTTGTTTTGATATAGCAAATCGTTGGTTCAAAACAGTCAAAAATCTTGCTCTATTTTGCTTGCTAAAAAGTGCTATGTTCGAAAAATCATAACCCTTTCAGTTTGCAGTGAATTGCTCCAAATTTTGGATATGTTATAGTCCTCGTGTCGTATTATAACGCACCAAAATTTTTCTTAAATCTGGGTTGTTTGGATACCCCAAATTACTGTCCAAAGTCAGCCAAAAACTCAGTTGCTTGGTAGATTGTTCTTTTGCTCCTAATTGCGCTTTCGTTAACTGTTTCACTGCATATTCGATGATTTTGAATATTGTATGAATAAGTTTGATGATGAATGTTTAAGTCTTTTTATCCAAAAATGGATTGGCTTGATTTTGGATATTTTTAGAATTTAAATAAAAGTTTTATGCTTTGTGTTTTCTGAAATTTTGATGTTTGCTTAGTCAAAACTGTGTTTGTTTGTTGCTGTTCCGAGAGCAAAACGACAGCAATAACTATTATTGACCTGAGAATTATATTAGCTTATTTTTGCTCTCATTCTTATTCGATTTTGATGATTGTTTTTGAGATGTTTTGAGAGCTATGATGCCTATCAATAGGCTAGATATATTTGGAGAATTTGAAATTCAAATTTAAATTGAATTTGAATTGATTTTGGGTTAAATTTAAATTGAGTTTGAAAATGATGTACACAGCTCTGCTCTGTGCAATTTTTTTTGTTGAAACCTGATCATAAAATCACCATAACTTTTGAATGGTAAGTCGAAATTGAGTGAAGTTATTTTTCAGTTGGAAGGTATATTTATAAGGAACAACTTTTATGTTTATCATTTTCTGTAAATATACATTTTTCTAACCGTAATATGTGTTTGAAGACTAAGTAACCTCTTTGTCCTGTGTTTTTAATATCAACTTTGAAACACAGAATTGTTTTTCCCATATATTTTTCGTCTTTGATTGGAATTTGATAATTTTTAATGTTCTGGAAAGAACAAATCATATACTATAACTTTCCTATATTGAGTTTTCTGTAATTTTGAGGTTAGCTATGTCAAAACTCCAATTTCTCTTTAAAACTCATATATATATATAGCCACAAAAACTCAAAACCAAAGAACATTAAGAGAATGCATCGAGATATTCCCAGAATACTCGATTCTCAAAATCCATAGAAGGCGAAAGAGTGTTCGTCAATCTTACGATGTCATGAGCCACTCCCAAAAATCATCAAGATACAATATAAGCACACAATCCACGAATCACTACTTCAAACGGAGTAATGCTACAAAGGATAACATTAATTGAGTATCTAAAAAGAACACTCAAACGTGAAGAGTCCAACAAAGCCAGAATATCCAACTATACCACATTACATTGGAAAAAACCACCAAAAATGATGAAAGAGAGCATAAACAATTATCTACAATTATCTATATTGATGCAACTGACCAAAATTGCAGCCAAAATATTTGTTGAGACAACGATAACCATGTAGAGCACATATAACCTAAAAACAAACCTTGAATAGAAAGATTGTTGTGTCATAACTCTAAAACCTTCCACAACTAAACATAAAGAATGACTACAACACCAAATAGCTGCTACACAGTCATCAAATTGATGTGCAGGGAAGAAAATAGTTGCTAAGGAGGAATAGAGGAGACAACAGCCAACACAACCAGCAAAGGCATTTTAAAAGATAAATAGGAGGAAAACATTGTTTAACAACAAAGATGGGAGCTTTACCATCCAAAATCACAACCACTACATAAACAACAGCATCACCAACCTCCTGAAAAGGCACATGACATATGCCTTAAGCCACCAAAAATTGCTTAGCCTGCAGCCAAAGAGAGAAACCACACCAAAAAAGCCTAAAAACCCAAGATCATTCACATCCCAAGCACACATGAACTCAACTGTATTAAAAGTTGGCGAATTTCAAATGCAATGGGATGATTGCCAAATAAAGCTCAAAATGTTCCAGATCTCCTGGAAATCTTAGTAGGAAAAGGCAAAAAGGGGATAAAGGTTGAAGTGGGGTGGAATCAAGCAGGTGGTAGAGGAAAAAAACCTGCCAAGGTAAATCGATGCTCAAGCGAAGATGTTAAGAAGACAAAGAGGGTGAAATGTCATAGAGCAACTACATCCTAAAATCTAGGGCACCGAAACGAAAAAAAGAAGAATGAAAAAATGCGGTGGATAGAAGAGGCAAAAGACAAGATTGTGGAGATGGTTAGATGGGAAGTAGACGATAAAAACCAAATTGAAGGGACGAAATGCGACGGCGGAAACCCTAGGCTACCATTAAGCAACAATTTTGAGTTTTTATACATCAATATATATATATATATATTGTTATACAAATATTTATATATAAATATTTAGTATATATGTATAAATTAAAAATTAACTAATACATTTGTATATTTTTCTCTCACTTTAAAAAAATTATATTATATAAATGATTTAATTATATTCATATTGATATACATACATACATATATATATATATAATGTTGGTATTTTGTACATATGTTTTTATATGTATTTATATATTCATACAAATTTATTTAGATAAAATTATAGTATGTATATATTTCTACTATTTTATATATATACAAGTAGAAGTATATAAACATACATTTCGACAATATATTCGTATATTGGTTATTGGATGAGCTAACGTGTCCATTGCAATGTAAATTCCAGCATCTATACATGGGCATGTTATATCTTGCACGGATTGATATATTACACATGCACATACATAAATATGTGTATCACACACACATAACACAAATTAAATAATATACATCATTTTAGAAATTTAAATAAAATAAAAGATTTTATTCAAATAAAATTTGGAAATGTTTTAAAAAACTAGACTTCATTGACCCAATAAAAATCCAATATGCTAAAAAATTGAAATTCACACATGAATTCCACTACCAGATGACCTAGTTCCAATAAGGTCACCATGCAAGAATGTTGTTTTGACATCTAATTGTGCAACTTCCATATCAACATGAGCAACAAATGCCAATAAAATGTGAACAAAGTATGCTTAATATCGTGAATGTCATCATACTCAACTCCCTTGTTCTAAACATACCCCTTTACTACTAACCATGTACCTCAAGTGACCAATGTTGTCATCTTTCACCTTATATATGCACTTAAATCCAATTACTCTCTTACCATGAGGAACAAGCAACAAATCAATATAATTAAGGGAAGCCAAACCCATGAAGAGTTTAAACGCCTTTTCAAAATATAATCATTAGATAAATGAACATTATTAATAAAATTATCAATATATTTTTCTTTCTCATTATTATCTAATCTTTTAGAAACCTATAAATTAATGAACTTATTTGAAGGATTTAACTTTAATTAGGTTTTGGTTTGAACTTGGCAGCCTTAACAAATTTAGTACTTAGAGTACTATTTCTCTTTGATTTGAACTCAGGGGTGTGTAACTCCCCGTAAAAATTAATAAGAAATTAACTAATAGGAAAAATATTAATTAATAAATTAATAATAAGGCTAAATATGAAAACTTTGTAAAATTCAGAACTTGACCGTGGATGTTATGACATTACATTCGTAGCGATTTTCTGATCAATTTCCATATATAATATTTTGAAAATGGAGCTCAAATGAAATAGTTATGGACATTTAAATTTATCATATTCAAAATAATTTAAATAGAATTCAAATTCAAATAAATAATTAATGCTAAGATTTGAAATTTAAAAATTAACGGTAATTAGACTTGGGATTAAGGAACCATTAAAATTAACATTTACGTTAAAATTTAATTAAGGAATTAAACAAACAAAATCAAACAGTAATAAAAACGTTCTAAAAATAACACTACCGGTCGACCACCAACCTTGGCCTGTCGACCTTTAGGGTAGAAGCAGTCGGTCGGTCCCTATTGATGGCCTATAATTTGAATTGATCATATTTTATTATTTTTAACCGACTTAAATTCGAAAGTTCTGGTTCTTTCTAACCATTATAAACAAGTGCCTAGCTCATTCACTTTTATTCACAAATTATTTTGAGAATCAAGGGAAGCTTTATCAGTCTCTCTCCTCAAAGATCCAGAAAATTTGCTAAGGTTTCAGGTAAGAAATTTTAGGTGTTTATTATTTAATTTCTAATTCTATCTTCCTCCAACCCTTAAATGTATGAATCTAATTCATATACAAATTTCTTGTTGTATATTTCTAAAAAGGAAGATCTGAAAAAGATTATAGAAGGCGTGACATATCCAAAAAGAGGAAGAGCTAAGGACCTATTTTGCGTGGAAATCTTAGTGTTTCTTATTTTAGTAATTGTATAGTATAATTTGGATTTGATATATTCCTTGGGGAATTTTTGTTTACTAAAACATCACATTAAAACCCCCAAAATCCCCACAAAGCGGAATGTCAATTCTTATGTTAGAATCTCAAATATTTTATATTAAAATAATGGAATTTTCGTAGATGTTGTAATTTTAATGTTTTACATTCTATTCCACTTCTTATCTATTTCTTTGGTTTTGATTAAGGGTTTTGAAAAGAATCGATTAGGAAATGGCATGTAAAATACGTGTTCTTTTATTCGTAGTCTGCATTTCCTATTTCTACAATTTAAATAGAAAATCTCTTTTTCTAATTTCATGCAAAAAGAAGTTGAATAGAGCTTAGAAGTATTTGAATTGCATGTTTCTATTATTGATTGATTCTGCTACTTTAGCATAAAATAAATTGTGTATGGTTTTATTTTATACAAGTCTGTTGATTGAATTATGGATATGAGATATATGGTATATTTGTTGATATGGAATCGAATTATATAAATTTGAAGTTTTGACATTTAAACATTAAATTAGGGAACAATGTTCGTACATATAGAAATGTATTAAGCACACAAGTGTGTGTGTGCGTATTAGCGTAAATAATATATAATTATAATGCATTAATTGCGTAGTTAATAGGTTATTAATTATTATTAAATCCCTCGTAGGAATGTAATTAATTGTGGAGGTGAAATAAGAAGTTTCTTATAAGGCCTTAATAATGTATGCGGTGTGATGTGCGATAGTATGTTAAGAGAGTGTAAATTATGACTAAGTTATAGGGATTCGAGGTCAGTCAAAAGCACACGGACGTCTGCTTAGCTTATTTGGCTACCAGTAGTATGACTTTGGGGCTGATATGAGACATTGCCTATAATAAATAACCGACGTGAGATTAGTTCCAAATTTTTTAGGGTAAACCTACCTTGTTAATGTACCTACCAGTACCTACGAATAGTAAGATTAATGTGAGACCTCACTGGGGGTACGGACCATAATACGAAGGCTATGCTACAGGGATTGAAGGTATTAAGTAGCTGTGTAAGGGCTCGCCTTTTTCCTATATAGGAAATAGTAGATGGTCGGGGTTAGCAATTAGGCTCGGTAGAGGATATCTCGAAAGGGTCCGCTTCGATATGAAGGATTAGGTGGCCCAAAGAGATTTCGTGCAATGTCAGATAGGTAAGTACCAATGAGGAGTCTGCTTTGGGATAGGTATTAAATAATGGGCACCGTCTTAAATGAGGTATTAAATGGTTAGAGTCTGCATAGTTCTCATTACAAAGGAATTAAGTGGCTTGGTACCTATCTCTTACATTGATAGGACATTATTGAGATAGATATGGATTATTAGGTTAAAAGAGTAATGATTATGGAACTGGATGGGCTTTTAGTTGGAAGACTTACAATATAGTTAGGATACGTAAGTCATATTCTTATTTAAATTAGACTACGCAAGTACTATTATAGTAAGGTTCAAGATTTTTATTCATCAGACATTGTTGTTCTAACTCTCTCCTCATTACAACACAGGTTAGAGATGAAGATACTGATTGAGAGGGCGAACGCGATGAGGGAACTTATGGCTGTTACTTATTTATCTACTTGTGTTATTTTCTTTATTTATGATGTACCCACTAAATGATGTTCTAACTTTGGAATATTGTACTATGGATAATTAACGGTTGTTTATGGTATAAGTTATGTTTTTATGACATTTAAATTTTAAATAAAATGGATACTATTTTGGTATTATATTTTATCATTCTGTTGTGAGTTACTGAATAAGTAGATAAATAGCTCTGTGTATTGTTCTTTATCCCAACCAATAGCCAGCTCTGGAATGGGTCTAAGTTTTGATAGTCCTTTTTTGGGTCAAAATTTAGGCCTATCTCGAGGTGGGTTGTTACATTTAGCATTAGAGCTTAGGCTACCCGATCAATGGTGATAGGTATTTGTATGAGTGGCGTACTTGTTATTTTTGAAAATGTTTTCCAAAAATCCTACTATATATATATATATATATATATATATATATATATTTATCTATTTTAAACATATGCAAACACACTAGGTAATATTAGAATGAGTAAATAAATGTCTTTGAAAATTGTCCCTTAGAATAACAATCATTTATTACAGACAATTGGCATTTATACAAATAGCAAATAAACATGTTAGTTAGTAAATAAATATTATAAGGCGGTATAATCGTCATTATGTTAAATTATATAGCCTTAATTATACAGATGAACATTAATGGGCCTAGCCCAATACATAGAAATAGATGGGAGATAAAAACCTATGTGTTGTAAACACCCAGAACTAAAGAATGATAGGAGCAAAGAAAGATGTGAAGAAAGAGTGGAGAAAGTGCCCGTAAGAAGGTGTACATTAATCAGCACAAGGAGATAATCAAAATTTTATGAAGATTAGGTAGGGAAGTAGGAAAGTTCAATAGAAAAGACAATTAAAGTCAATTTCTAGATCCAACCCCATAAGAAAGAATTCGATAAAAGGTTTTTGGAAAATTCCTTGAAATGTTATGTTTTTCAAAGGATTTAGTGGGAAGTTGTTGTTTTGAAAAAGTAAGAAAAATTGAAAATTCATACTTCAAAAATTTGTTGAGTCAAAAGTATTTGATTAAAAGGTTTTTGGTAAAAAGGATTTTTTTATTCTAGTTTAAAATTGGTTGAGTTAAAACGTTTTTTATTTTTGGACAAAGTAATTCTTTGTTCTTAAAAATAAATGTAAAATAGAGTATAGGTTAAAGTTTATGATTTCTTTTCTATTTCATAAATTTGGAAGTACTTTTTTTTTAGAAAATTCTTTTTAAAGGGGGATGAATGGAAATGGAACTTGATTAAAATGATGTAGAAGTTATTTAGGTAGGAGAAATATGGATAGAGGCAATATTCGGCGATTTGGAGAGAAATGGCATCAAAAAATTATATAAAATAGGATTAGTAATCTAGTTAGAGATGAAGTAGAAAGAAGTAATAGGAATAGATGTTTGCACCAAAAATTGGCACAAACACCCAATAGATTATATGTAGAGAAATAGATGAAGAAATCAAAATTAAAACGAGGGAAAGAGTAGAAAACAAGTAAAAAAAAACAATAACAAACAGATTTATAGTGGTTCAGCGTTAAATGCCTACGTCCACTTTGATGAATTAGCTTTATTAATCACTTGAATTTCTAAGTATAAGTGGGATCAGATCGGAATCCGTAATTACAAGTGTATAAAGAAAACAACAGCATAAAGATCGCTCAAATAAGGCATGAACCCTGTATTTAAAGGTATAGATGACCGAATATCTTCCTAGAAAATTTTGAGGTCCAATTCCCATCATGGAGCAATTGGCCTCGATCGGTCAAGATGTCCACATGGCATGCATCGATCGGTATGGTGGGTCCCCCTCTATGTTGGCTTCATGTTTCCAAAGTTGTTTGCATAGTTTCTTTCATGTTTTTAGAGATATCGATTCATTCCCGCTGTGTTGAACTGCTGGTTCAAGCTGGTCATAACCATAGTGATCTGATTCGATCCCTTGCCTAGGGGAAGCACTAATCCATACTTAGAATATTCTGTAGAGTCTATATCTTGGTTTTTCTTGATCGTTACTTCATATTATTTTCTACACTTGATCTCTTGTCTCTATGATCACCTCTCTGGGCTACTTGCCATATCTATCATCGAGTCTAACTTGTCCAATCAGTCTGAATATAGCTAGGTCAAAAGGCTGGATAACACTTGCCCCCCAAAGTTTGTCTTGTTTTGAACATGACGTGCTTTGAATCAAAACAAGTTAGAATTGCTGGGAAGAATTCCATTCAATTTCCTGAACAGTCATTATCCTTCTGTTGAATGGTTTTTCAAAAGAGCCATATCTCTCTCTGTTCGTTGTGACGCTTGGTCGATGTCCGATAGCGTTCCATGGTCGGTTCCATTGAGCTAATCAATTGAGCTAGTAGGCCTTGGATACCTGTAGTGACTTCTTTTTTGAGAAATTCAGGTAACAATTCAATTTCCATCGATTCAAGAAATTGAATGTTGGATATGTACACGCTTTTGTCATTAGCTCCCGATCACGTTTACACTTTCATGGGTCATTGCCGATATCATGTAGTTGAAGTAAAAGAACATTGCAATTTCCCATTTTCTTCTTTTTTTTTCTCTCTCTCTCCCTCTTCTTTTTTATTTGGTAGGGGATTGATACAATCCCCTAGGTGGGGGATCGTACCTGATCAGAGTTAGCCAATTTTAGGCTTCAAGAGAAGCAAGACGTATATACTATCTTATGCTTGAGTATATAAGCTATGGACTTTGCTTATATATATATATTAACATTAGTAAGGATCATTTGGTACTTATCCCTTAAGCATAGGTTCGGTATCGATCCCTTAGTCTAGGTAGACTTAAACAAATTTCCTACCCAAGTAAGCAGGCTACGTATCATATATAAACTAATCACTTAGCTTACTTCTCTTCTCACTTGCTTCATCTTCTTCTACTAATGAACCAAACCCTCACTTCCTTTTACTACTGCCATTGACAATTCTAAGCTCAAGAAACCAATCCATCCCTCCAAACTCATAGTTGATTCAATCCTTCCCATCCTCTACAACTTTCACCACCGCCTTCAATTGAATCTAAGCATCCAATTTTACTCGACCTCATCTCAAATCGAACCAAACCCTTGATCTAGACAATTTTAAGTTAGCACTCTTTGATCAAGCCACATCTTCCTATATGGGTGGGTTTGATTTTTGTTTGTACGTGATTTAAAGTGAGCGATTGTGGTGAGATGATGGAGTTAACCATGCTGGTGGTCATGAACTTATGGTTTGTTGATGGATCAGAAAGAATCGAAGAGGATTAGGGAGTTTGAAATGGTTTAAGGTAATGCTGCCTTGGTGAGGGATCGGGTACGATCCCTCTTCCTAGGGGGACTTGGGTGTTATTCCTTGAGTAGAACATGAGTGTTTGAATTCAATCGGTCGCATACCTGACCATATGAACTTGCAATACATCATGACTTAGAACAAGAACACATGTACACAAACTCATATGGACTTGGATATTCAGACTCACGAACAAATTCATATAACTTGGAACTTGATTGGACTTTGTATTTGAACTTATATGACTTGAATCATTAGAACTCAAAGTCGCACACTTTCGAATGTGATTTGAACTTGGACAAGTATAACTTTTAGTCTCGAATGAACTTGAACACAAATTCTGTACTCCAGTATGTCGATGACTGATTTTGTATCTTAGATAAAATCCACAACCATCGACGTGAAAGCCGGTTGGGACAGTCAACGATGATGGTCATTCCGACTGAATTCTAGAGTCTCGTCATTACTATCATTTTAATTCCGAACCGTTTATCATTGCACTGCACAACACTACATCACACCACACTAGTTTACATTTTACATGGGTGAACAGGTTTATTTTCCAAATGATTATTATCTGCTGAGTTTGATAGCTATGAGTTCCAAATGCTCGGAGTGTTTAGCTGCTCTAGGTACTGAACATACTCCTTCACATGATAATCATGAACAATAGGGCTAGGATGAAACAGAGGATATTGTAGTGACCCATGCCTCCGAACACAATGGTAAACTTAACATAAAGGAGTACACCAAAAAGGATGAGCTAGAGTTGCAAGCCTCAAAGGAGAGTGCTGAAGTGGATATTACTCCGCTTCAAGTTATACTGTCGGGCGGTGTGACTCCCTAGAAGGTCGATCCTTCTGTATCCCAAATTGAGACAGCCTCTATTTTGAAAGTGTCTCTCCTAATGGTAGCAAGGGCAAAAACGGAGTGAAGAGGAGAGGATGAGATGGGAGCTCTGGAGAATCCACCCCGAAGAAGCCCAAAAAAGAAGAGAAAAAGCTATCGAATCGACTTGGGTAGTTTGTAGCTAGGTAGCTAGTTTCTTTTTGTTGGCCACAATTGTGTGGGTACAACCCCCGTTTTTGACTAGTACTTTTCAAAATAAACTTGTACTTAGTTTTCAAGTTTTAGTATGTGAATAAAGATTCTTTCATTTTTTTCATCTTTTGTACAAAATTTGTCTAAGTGTTCGAGTTATTACGTTTCCCATTCAATGTACTTGTAATTCATCACTCGTCATTCCAGTTGCAATGTCTTTCGGTCGCCCGTTGCTTTGGGTGTCGATTCGAACAATCCATCTTAAGGCCTCCTTTCGGTCATGGCCTTAAGTTGTATCAAACACTCGGTGCGAGCCACAGTGTTATGCTATCATGTTCAGTAGTTAAGTGATTATACTTATGTCCCCAGTCTTGGGTTGGCGGAGTGAGTTCGTGGATGGTCAGGTCCCGTCCATGACGAGTTTATACTCCTCCTGTCGGGTTTGGGCTAGAGTTGGAGAATGAATGGTCAAATCAAACTCATTTATTTTGTTTATACTCTCATCCGCACTCTGGGGATCAGAGTTAGTTGATGGGCAATCAATCGTACCTATTTGGTGTTCATATCCTAGCCCACACTCTGGGACTGAAGTTGTTTTAGAAAACGGCCAAATCACATTTCCTTTGGCTAATTTCCCTGCCCCAAAGTCTGGGGCAAAAGTTGAAGAGTGGTCAGTCGTACCACGACCGCTTTTGCTTTACATTCTTCCCGTTGAATTGGGAGACGAAGTTAGTTAACTAATGGTTGAGTCATACCCATTCTTTGTTTTATACTCAGCCAATCGGATTATAGGAGAGAGTAAATGGATTACTGATCAAGTCACGTTCGTGTTGTTTAATTCGATTATGGACTCGAGTACTTGGTCGGCATCAAACTCTGAGCACTTGTTGGTTTATATTATGCACATGTGGATGTAAGTTGGTCATATATCATAACTATTATATTATGCACAATCAATTCACAAATATGGAGCAAACTTACCCCCTTACTCCTTTAGCCACATCATCAATTGGTCACCAATGATGACCAAGCATGGTATCATTCCCCATGGGGCTTCATCTAGCTCTTTGTCCTCCACTTTTGTTGTTACATCCTTATAGCTTAAATATCCAGACTTAGACCTCATAGGTATTCAGTTTGATTATAATCTGGATGAAATCTCACCCAACATGATAAATAGCGCTCGATCCACCTTTGACAACCTTAATCACTAATATAATGCATCGAGGAAGGTCGAGAAGCACCCTAGTAAAATAAACTCAATGAATTGTATCCTCTCGATAAGGAAATAAAAGGCAATGAAAGATACTCAAAAGTTTATCAAAATGGTGAAAGATAAGATTATACTATTTATAAAGTAATGAAAGAAAATGATAAAGCCTGGGGTCTCAAAAATGAAAAACTTGAGGAAGAAGTCTGAGTGCATAAGGCAAAGATTGAATTCCTAGGGCAACAAGTTAAGTAGGCCCACATTCGAAGTGATGACCTGGCAAAAGAATTCAAACATTTGAAGTGATGGCCTAGCCCTACACTTTTATTCTCACATGTTTTGATCAGAGCAGTGAGCTCTGCTAGTTTCCTTGTCCATTATTTTTAGAAATTATAATAATGTTATATTATATATATATAAATCGAAGAAGGTAGAAAATAAAAGAGAAGAAGAGGAGGAGTTAATCGATACTGCAGAAAATGGTAAATTTTATAACTATAAATCAATATTCCACTTATTTAAAATCTTCTCTCAAATCTGTAATTCTAATGGGTATGTGTATATCTTGTTATACATATTTTTTGATTAAAAAGGATAAGGAGTCAGCTAAAGGGATGAATTTGGATTTAGGAGATTTGGAAAGCTAAAAAGGTGAGTGGGAAATTATACGATTTATATATAACACTGAAATTTATATCGTTGAATTTTATTTAATTATTATGCATATGTAAGATTTATTAACTTGTAGACTTAAAATGAACGTATTCAATTGGAATCTCGCCAACATATTATGTAAGTTAGGCATTGGAAAGGGATGGTACACCCTAATATAGAAATTTGGAAATCGGTCCTAAATTTTTTTGAAGTGGAATGTTGATAAGATTGTAAAGTTTATTCCATATTTATGATAATTAGGTTGTAAAATTGTTAGTATTAATTTGGATTGCCCTAAATTGACTTGGAATGTGAATTTCTATGTTATAATTTAATGAGAGCATATGGGTATAATTCATGTATCTATTTCCGTGTAACTTTTCATAAATAATCTAATTCCAAAACTATATATATAAAGTGCACCGTTTGAAATAGTAAGGAATATACAAAAAAACAAAAGAGGTGTAAAGTACAAATGTTCTTCTCCATAGTTTACAATGTCTATTACAATAAAAGAAAAGAGATAATTCCCTGTAATTTCAAATAGAGCAAAAGTTTCACTTTCGGGTAATTTATGGAAAATTATAACGGTGGTCCTCTTTGGAAAGGATAGCTCTAATATATTAAATTATGGGAATAAATGTTCTTTACAGAATGTACATATAAGTGTATGTTCTGGATTTCCTAAGTGTAGCAATTAATGAGTTAAAGATAGGAATACACAAACACATGCGTATAACCATGCCTAACGATTAAAAATATAAATATACAAAGGTAATAATTAAAGCATAATAAATAAGTATACATCGGTATTCGTATTAGTTATAATTAGGACGATTAGTTATTAATAGTGTGGTAAATCATAGGACTAGGAGGTTGAAATGGAAAAGAGATGGTAACTTCAAAATTTATGAACAATGATTGCAAAATTAGTAGACAATAAATATGTAGTTAAGTAACTAAATGGAGATATAAATGCATTTAATGAGACCGACTAAAGAATGTAATATGGCATTTATGGGAAAACGAAATAGACATAATAAGTTGAATTTAAACGAATAAATAAATGTCATTACTAATTGTCCAATTTGAATAATAGTGACCATTTATTACATACAATTAACATTTATGGGACATAGAAGGAAGTGAGAAATATAAGGAATAAGCATATTAAATAGGAATAGGTTCGTTGCAAATAAGTGAATTTAATATTAGTAAATATACTTAGGAGGCAGTATAATTTTCATAGTAGAAAATTATATTGCCCCAATAATACATTTAGGATGAGTGTGAATTAGTGTGCCTTGCCTAATATTTAGGTCTATGATTATTGGCTTGGTTTAGTATGGGTTGGGATGCGAGGTCAGTAGAGTAACGCAATGGAAGTTTGCCCGTTACTAGAACCTACTAGCAGTTGTGTATACATACTACTGATGTGGGACATCTCCAACTATAGGACCGACGGGTAAGGGATATAAGTTGTGTATAGGTGTAGGAAAATATACCAAGGGTTTGCCTTACATTTAAAGTATTAAATGGCTCAAAACCATTAAGGATGTCAAGGAGTTTACTTCAGGGTGGAAGATATTAAATGACCATTGGGTCTGCCTGCTCTCTATATAAGAAGTCCTAAATAATGTACGATGATACTAAATTGGGTAATAAGGCCTAGTTCATTTCTAACAAGAATTATTAAGTAACTGAAATGTGTATTTTCCTTGACTTATATTAGGTAAGTCTGAATGGAATTTTGGCTCTGGGATGTCGGTGGGCTATGTCAATATTATTGGTAAACCGATATTCAGTAGTAAGGCTCACATATAAGCTTTGACTCCAAAGGTCCTGAGCGGTCATTAGCAAAGAATTGGTTTATACCTTGATGGATTTTACTTCCTACCATTATAGAATGCATATAGGATACGCAAAGACCTTAAAGTTTTATTTATTATTTTTTGTCGTAGGTAGGCTAGTTAACCCATAGATAAGTCTTTAAGATGCGTCAGTAATACGACAATTAAATTATAAAGCCATATTTAGGGGTTATCCGTCTCTGTAGCTAGGACCGATTGATTAGCGATTATGTTACGGGGGGGCAATATTGGGGTAAAGGTCATAAATGGCCAATGGGCCTGCCTCCTCCCTATTTAAGAAGTATTAAGTGGTCAGGGTTTCTTTTTGGGTAGTGCAATGTTTATATATACACACAAACAAACACATGAATATATATAGTTTTACCTCGAAGAAGGTTGGATATATCATACATGCATATAGAATTAAATGGATAAGCCATGAATAGTAAACATAACACTTAAATAGAAATCAATCAACCTAAATTTGTGTTATTTGTAAAGTACATTATTTACCAATCACTAGAAAGATTGTTCTGACTTCCTCCTCATTACCACCCATAAGGTAGATTTAAAATGACATGCTACCGGTGTAAGATGAAAATGTTAGACGATGAAGTCTTCTCATTCATGTTAGTCGCTATGCATAGGATTGAAGATAGCCAACAATAATAAATAATGTAAATGCAACGGAAATAGTAAAGTAGATCACGTAGTGAATTTTATACCGGTTCGGACCTCTCGTCTTACATCCAATCCCAGACTCCTTCTGGAATTTCACTATCAGCACCCTCACTTCACTTAGAGGAACATGTTTACATACTCCACCTGAAAAAATGAATAGGACTTCAACTCCGCCTGAAGATTCAACGATGGGACATCAACAACTTTTACAAGTAGTGTAACAAATCTTACTTTCTGACACAACGTGTCTTGAGATACAAACTGTCACTTTGATGTACAATGACTCCTATAACCGAACCAAATGATATTGAGTGGAGGTGTAAAGGCTTATTCGACTAGAATATGAGATGTGGAGATGAAGCACACTAGTCGATATTCTTTGAATCAATTGAATCTCTTGAAGTTTAGACTCTTGCTTTTGGGATTGAGAGTTTTAGGCTTGGAAATCAAAACATGGAGTTGTATGCTGTTGTATTGTGATTCAGGGATGGTTAGGGGATTATATAGGTGTTATAGGGATGCTAAAATATGGTGCAACCTTTCAGATTCTCCATTGATGAAGAGAAGCAACTGCAAGTGCGAAGAGTTGTGAAGACACATTTTCATGAACTAGCCATTTTCTGTGAATTCAATCGACTAGGATGGAGTTCAATTGACTAAATCTTTGTAAAATTCAAGCCCAAGACCATAGCCATATTTAGAACACAATATATAATTAGTCGACTAGGTTCAGTCGACGGGTCCTCCCATTTAGTCGACTGAATGTACTTTAAAACAAAGTCTTGTATGGTGTAGTGGTAAAGGCATGTGCTATGTTGTCAGGCCGTCTGGTTTCAAATCCCGCACTGTACGTATAATTTCCGCCATTTATTTTCCAACTTTTCCGTCATCGTTTTGAGTTGAAATAACTTAATAAACACGTTAATTACATTGTCGTATGGTTGTTATCATCAAAACACCATATATATGGTTCTTTCATTCTTCCCATTTTTGATGATGACAACCACACAAGCTTATAATATAAAATAATAACTCCCCTTGAATATATGCTATATATATAATAAGTTTAGTGTCCTCAACTTTATATAATGCCAATATAAAATATGTAGAGCACACGTTATTTTTCCCATTTGTCATAAACAAAAAAAAGTGCAAAGATATATTATACATTATAAACTCCCCCAATATAATATTTTTCTTAAGAAATATATCTATATACTTTTCTCCCCTTTTATAAAAGAGATAGGAAGTACCATATATAAGTAAATAAAAAATAATTTACCATTAACTCAAAGTGATGAGTATCTAATAGATATGTTAAGTGTAAACAAAATGATATTTATTTTTATAAAAATATAGGATTCACGACTTAGGAAACCATATCCAACCAGATGTGGTTGATCTCTTAAAAATATAATTTTTATTATTAATCTTAGAGTCATAATAATTGCTAATGTATAATTATCTATCATGATTGGTTAGATTAGTAGGAACCCATATATCAACATTAGTTGCCATTGATTTAGTATTAATTTGATTTTTTTTCCTATTTCTAAGTATAATACTATTATGACATGAAGTGGTTTTAGAACTATTTCTACTTTTAGCACTAGCATTAAAACATGTATGTAAGAATGCATATCTAGTACTATTTTATGTTTACCGTGCTCATAGTCTAAACTGCTTTTATTATTATGAGCTATAGTATTTATTATTAAGGACGATAAATGATCTTTTCTGTTGTCAAAATTTGTAACTTTCTTATTTAATTTGTCAAAATTCGCTTTAGATTCACAAATTTCCTTTTGGCGAAATAACATTATTTTCTTTTAAAAGCTTGTGTACTTTAATTAAATCTAAATTTCTAGCACTCAAAGAACCATTCTCTTTTTCAAGGGACAAAAGTTTGGAATTAGATTCATTTAAAGGATTTTCCAAAAATATATTTTTATTTTGCACAACTTCGATTTCCTTCAAAAGATCAATATTTTTATCATTTAGATGCTCATTATCTTTAAGTAGAATTTTTTTTGTAAAACAATTTCTTTCAATGTATTTTCAAAAACTTTAGTTTGTTTTACTACCTTTAAAATACTAATTTTATGTTCACAATCGTCTAATTTAGCTAAAGTAATAGAATTGACCATTTGTGATTCTTTCAATCTTTTAATAAGCTCTCATGTGTTTGTAAAAGATCACTATATAAAGAATCTAAGCGTATAGATTTTGATCTGAGATTAGAGTGCAACACATGTACCTTGATTCCATAGACTATTGCTTGCTCCCAGAAATTTTCTTTTTCCCGACTGTCTTTGAGGTCTGGCTGGATATTCTCTTTCTGTCCATTTTTCTATGATGTTGTAACGATCAGTAGGACACCAGGCTCTAGTACCACTTATTAGTCACTATGCACAGGATCGAAGATGGCCAACAGTAATAAATAATGTAAATGCAGTGGAAATAGTAAAGTAAACCGCATAGTCAATTTTATACTTGTTCGGACCTCCCGTCCTACGTGTAGTCCCAGACTTCTTCTGGAATTTAACTATCAGCACCTTTGCTTCACCTAAAGGAACATGTTTAAAGATTCTGCTTGAACAACTGAACAGACTCCTATAACCGAACCAAATGATATTGAGTGGAGGTGTAAAGGTCAAAGAGTTTATTCGACTAGAATATGAGATATGGAGATGAAGCACACTAGTCCATATTCTCTGAATCAACTGAATCTCTTGAAGTTCAGACCCTTGCTTCTAAGATTTAGAGTTTTAGGCATGGAAATCAAAGCATGGAGGAGTATGTTGTTGTATTGTGATTCAATGATGCTTAGGGGATCATATAGGTGTTGTAGGAATGCTAAAATAGGGATGCAACCTTTTATATTCGACATTGATTAGGAGAAGCAACTGCAGGTGCAAAAAGTTATGAAGACGCCTTTTTAGGAACTAGTCGTTTTCAATAAATTCAATCAACTGAGGATGGAGTTCAATCAACTAACTCTTTGTAAAATTCAAGCCCAAGGTCATAGCCATATTCAGAAGACTAAATATATAATTAATCGACTGGATTCAGTCGATTGGTCCTCCCATTCAGTCGACTGAATGTAGTTCAAAACAAAGCCTTGTATAGTGGAGTTGTAAAGGCGCGTGGTATGTTCTCGACCCTCCTGGGCTCGAATCCCACCCTGTATGTATAATTTTAGCCATTTATTTTTCAACTTTTCCATCATCGTTTCGACCTAAAATAACTCAATAAACACGTTAGTAGCATTGTCTTATGGTTGTTATCATCAAAACATTATATATATATGGTTCTTTCAATTCATGCTCGACACTAGCAAGGAAAGTAAATGGAATAATATTAATTCTATAGTAGTAGCTTCAGTTAGCGTATATGTTCTATTATATTTTACTATTCCCCTATGGGAGGGCGAGGTTACCCAATCCGTATCCTAGTGGACTTGGGTCTCGATTTAGTCAAATTCAGGCCCATTAAGGTATCGGTTGTTCCGTTGTTACATTTGGCATCAAAGCTTTGGTTAGTCGAACATAGAAATTAGGATACGTTGAGCGAACTTATTTGTATTTTTATATATAATTATATATGTTATACGCCAAACTCTACAAAATCCAACTATAGAAATAGATGCGACCATATTATGAAAAGATGGATAAGGCAACTATGAGTTGAAAAAATAAATAGAGTTAAATTATGTGCTTATCTCGATTACCCCACAGGGTGGACACCGTAACGTAAGGAGTGGACCGAGAAGAGCATGAGCACGACATATAGAAGGATCCCGAAGGCTGGATGGTACTTGGCTCCTTTATTGGGCTTAGACTGCCTTATGATGGTGGATTTTGACAGACTGCTGAATGAAGACATACATTTCATCCAAACAGATGGGAAATAAGAATCTATCAGTTGCAAGCATTCGGAACTAAGATGTGAAGAATGATTGAGCAAATTTCCACAAGAAGGTGTGCTGTTATCCCGCCTTTTGGCAAGGCCAGGACATCAAGAAGCCAACTAGAGAACAAGGATAGCACGCCATGGATATCACTGAATTTTGCCCGAGCCCAGAGTGAGCTACAATTGATAGGATACGACAAGAAAGGCCATAGAGATCAGCACCTCAAATTTCAAGTCGATCCGGACTCATACACTCAAGTTATGATCGAGTAAAATTGGAGGGAAAGAGCCCAGATTTCGTATCCATCACTCTGGGCGATTTCGTATCCATCACCGAAGCCCCAGTTCGAATCCATCATGCTTCGTATCGATCAGCTCCGGATCCATCGAGGTACCCAGGTTCGACTCGATTTTCTTCGTATCCATCGAACTCGTATCGATGGACTTCACACATACCAGCAATTGAAGGACTTCGTATCCTTCAGCCAACACTTGCTTCATATCCGTCATTCGGTGCTTGCTTCGTATCCATCAGCCAATACTTGCTTCGTATCCATCATTTAGTGTCTACTTCGTATCCATCAGCCAACACTTGCTTCGTATCCATCAGCCAATACTTGCTTCGTATCCATCATTTAGTGTCTACTTCGTATCCATCAGCCAACACTTGCTTCGTATCCATCAGCCAGTGTTTGCTTCGTATCCATGGATGAAGTCCTACTCGAAACCATCAGGTCAACCAGCTTGGATAACGTGTCACCTCTCGAAGGAAACGGGGCAAGATACATGGAGTCGAAGCGGTCAACACGGAGCAAATACCGGATCGAGATGAAGAGCGCACACCACGGCATCCCTCGATGCGAATGCGCCGAGATATATGGAGTCGACGCGGTCGACTCGGAGTGAAGGGCGGATCGAAGCGAGGCGCGCGTACCACATCACCTTGAGAGCGCGTGCAATCATCGAGACGAAAGGATGGAGTCGAAGCAATGGAGACGAGCAGAACAGCCAGCGTTAAAATCCATCTCGTATCGACGATATCTCTCAATCCACTGATCCAAACACCATGAGATTTTAACTGAAAGCTGCACACATAACAAGGAATGTCTCCACCAATTTTGAGCTCAATTGGAAGTAATCCTGATCGATACGAAATGATTTCGTATCGATCACAGATTGGCTTGAAACTCTCTGGAAGTGGTCGAATGGGCCCCCTCACGTGTCAGGCCAAGTCTCCCGGAGTTTGAGCGAAATCCAAGCCTCCTACACCTATAAATAGAGCTCCAGAATCAACGAAAAAGGGATCTTTTTTCTCTGAAGCGCCCAGACTCTGCCGGATTGAGATTTGCATCATACTTTTGCTGTCAATTTCGAATTCTAAACTGTAATCCGCTGTTCATCGTTGTAAACGCTTGTAATCATTGAAAGAGAATCAATAAAATCATCAAAACTTCATAGTGGACGTAGGCTATACGCCGAACCACTTTAAACTGCTTGTCTGTTCACTTTGCATTCATATTTGTTGGAGTTTTTGTTAGATAATCTCTGTTTTACATTTATAATCTTCATTTTATCTCTTCAAACAACTCCCGAAGAGTGTTGTGCCCATTTTTGGTACAAACACTTTGGTGCTTTCACTGAGAAAACCAGCTTTTTCTCCTGCTCGTTGGATCTGCCGTCGATACCGGATTGCACAAATCCAAGAGGAAGATCCAGATATCCAGCCCGGAATCCTTCCATTCTATTCAGATTTGCTCAGAATCTAGGAAAGGACTCCACCACCGACAATGGTCAGCACAAGAACTGGCGCCACCGCCACAGAGCAAGAAGGCAGAGACAGGCAAAATCCAACACAGCCGCCTTCTTCCAATCAAGACAATGCCACTCAGTCAGACTCAACGGGGCTAGTCACCCGACAGGAGTTTCAGGTATTGCTCCAGGAGCTGACCCAAAGCCGTCAGCAGTTGGCAGAACAGTTACGCGCCAATATCGAGCTGACCAACCAGCTGAACCGCCGGGGGCACAGAAGGTCCAGGAGAGATGATGTCTCCAGAGCGTCTACCGAAAGCTCAGCTTCATCTGATTACCACCGCCAGACTACCCGTCCTCGACTAGAGGGGAATCGCGCTCAAGCTGCTGAATATCAGCCTGCCTTAACTGTTGGGCAACTGAGGGTAGGACCGTCGACTAGTTTCCAAACCGGTCCCTCAACACGAGGAGGTACTGCCCCACAGTACACCACCGATAACCGCGCCACAACTGCCGCAGCAGAGACAAGGGCTGATACCCGAAATCAATCTGAGCCGATCAATCAACAGCGAGGACATACTCCTGAACCTTATGTCCCAGAAGACGTTGAGCCAAGGAGGCGAGATACGGGTCGTCGACAACGCCCGATCCCTACTCGCGCCGTGGAACCCGACCACGCCTTAGCTCATCACGCTCCGAATCCGCCTGTTTCGGATATATCAACCATGATACGTCAAATGATCCGTGAGAGTCAGGGGCTCACTAATGATGACTGGGGAATTTCCCGTAGTCATACCCCTTTCACAGACGAAGTGTTACATGCCGAACCCCCTAGGCGATTCAGAATGCCGACTCTCCCGATGTACGAAGGGAATAGTGACCCCAACCAGCATATTCTGAAGTATGAATGGTCGATGAGCGCTGCAAGGGCCGACGACGCAGTGAAGTGTCGGAGTTTCCCCATCTCTCTGGGAGGAATCGCGACAATGTGGTTTACCCGCCTACCACCTAGATCAATTTCTTCGTTCGATCAATTGGCCAAGAGGTTTGTGGAGCAATTCCGGGTGCATGTTGCTAGGCCGAAGGACGTCAACACCTTGTCCAGCGTCACTCAAGCTCCTGGAGAAACACTCAGGCGTTACTTGGAGAGGTTCCACGCAGCATGCGTCGAGATCACCAATCCCAACGATAATTCAATCTTAATGGCTCTGACCAAGGGGATTGATCCTGATTCTGAATTCGGAAACTGGCTGGCTGGGAAACCGCCCGCGTCGTTGGACCGTTTTTACTCCAAGGCCGCTCAATTCCTGCGGCAGGAGGATGCAAAACAGTCTAGGAAGCAGGACGATGCGAGGCCCAGCATTGAAGGGATACAGAGCAATGTGGCAGTTAAACAGTCCGGCGAGAGTTCCGGGAAAGTTCAGCTCAACATACAAAACAAGCAAACCCAGCAGAGAGGAAACAATGGCCAGAACAAGAAGAGAGATGAGAACCGAGGTCCACGACGTAGAGCTCAGATGTTTGACAGTTATACACCGCTGAACACGTCATTGGAAAACGTATACTTACAGACTTGCAACACCGTACAGTATAAGAAGCCTGCTCCGAAGCCCTCATCGGAGAGACAGATTCAGACAGGAAAATTCTGTAGGTTCCATGAGAGCTATGGACATAATACCAATGAGTGTCGACACTTACAGGACCTCATCGAGAAACTGATTAGAGAGAGGAAGCTAGATCAGTTTGTACGGGCGCCGCAGCCTGGCGGAGCGGGCCCCTCAAATCAAAATCGTTCACAGAATCAGGAAAGAGAGGATGAATCCGCTCGTGCGGGCGGGAGATTAGTTATCAACACAATAAGTGGTGGTCCCCATCCGGCAGACAGAAGCTGGGGGGAAATGGAGTCGTACGCCAGTTCTATCAGGCATGCGGACTTCGAATGTTATAGTAATTGCGAGGATGGGACCCCGACAAAGCAACAAAAGATAATGTCCGATGATATCGTGTTCAGGAGCCGAGACGCCGATAAAGTTGAAGCCCCTACTATCGACCCACTAGTCATATCCGCCCAGGTAGGTCCTGCTTGGATGAAGAGGATCCTGGTTGACAGTGGGAGCTCTGTAAACATCTTGCTCAAACGGGCTTACGATCTGATGAAGATGGAAACAAAGGATTTGAAACCCTGTTTATCCAGAATCCATGGTTTCAATGGAAGTGCCACGATACCCATCGGAATAACTGAACTCCCAGTCGAGTTAGGCGTTGGAGAGCGCCGGAGGGTCCGCATGTTACAATTTGTTGTGTTAGAGATAGATTCGCCATACAATGCGTTTCTGGGGCGACCAGCTTTGGCCGAGTTCAGGGCGGCGATCGCCCCATGGTGTCTGACTCTGAAATTTCCCACTGATCATGGGATTGGAGTTGTTCAAGGAGATCAGGCCTCGGGAAGGGCCTGTTATGTTGCTGAGCTGCGCGGGGCGCAACGTAAAGATAAGGGTAAGGGTGTAGAGGGATCTCTCTGCGTCCGTTCTATCGACAATTGACAATTGGTGCCTGGGCCTCGGCCCGGGCACCACGACCAATTCCTGAAAGACCTGGACCCCAGGGACAACGAGGATAGAGACGAATCAACGGAGAGTCAAGCCTCTCCAGCCGAACTGACTGTGGACGTCCCAATCAGTGAGGATGATGATTCAAAAATGCTGAAAGTTGGGTCCCAACTAAACAAGCAGACACAGCAGGAGTTGGTCGAATTTCTTCGGGCGAATCTCGACGTCTTTGCCTGGACACACTCTGACATGTGCGGGATCTCGCCGAGCATTGCAAGTCACTCCCTGAATATAGATCCACGACATGTCCCGGTGAAACAGAAAAGGCGCGGTATGGATCCAGAGAGATCTGCCGCCCTTAAAGAGGAAGTTGATAAACTGCAATCGAATGGGTTCATTCGAGATGCCTTGTATCCAGAATGGGTGTCCAACCCTGTGCTAGTTCGGAAACCAAACGGGAAGTGGAGAACTTGTGTTGATTACTCTGACCTAAACAAGGCTTGTCCGAAAGATAGCTTCCCACTTCCACGAATCGATCAGCTCGTAGATTCGACGGCCGGGCATGAACTACTATCATTTATGGACGCATATTCCGGCTACAATCAGATACCCATGCATCTGCCTGATCAGGAACATACCAGCTTCGTGACCGACCTGGGACTCTACTGTTATAAAGTCATGCCGTTTGGTCTAAAGAACGCTGGAGCAACATACCAACGCTTAGTCAACCGAATGTTCGCTGATCAGATTGGGAAAACTATGGAGGTTTACGTGGATGACATGCTGGTGAAGTCCCGATTCTCCACCGATCACGTCAGAGATTTGGATTCAATGTTCAGCATCCTCCGAGAGTACGGGATGAAGCTCAACCCACTCAAATGTCACTTTGGCGTTGCATCCGGAAAATTCCTTGGGTTCATTGTCAACGCTCGAGGAATAGAGGCGAATCCTGAGAAGATCTGGGCTATTAGAAATTTGCAAACCCCTAAAACTATAAAGCAAGTCCAGAGTCTTAACGGGAAGGTCGCAGCATTGAGCAGGTTCATTTCGAAGTCCACCGACAAATGCATTCCTTTCTTCGACCTGATTCGGAAGGGCAAACGAAACTTTGAATGGACCACGGAGTGTGAAGGCGCGTTCCGATCACTAGTTCAACATCTCTCTACACCTCCGATCTTGTCAAAACCGGTTGACCACGAGCAATTATATCTCTACCTGGCAGTATCTGAACATGCGATCAGTGCTGCTCTAGTCCGGGAAGAAGACAAAGTGCAAAACCCGGTCTACTATGTTAGTAAGCGACTAACAGGAGCTGAAAGAAACTATCCAAGGCTGGAGAAACTGGCTTATTGTTTGGTCATTGCCTCGAGGAAGCTCCGTCCCTACTTCCAGGCTCATCCGCTTACTGTGTACACCGACCAGCCGTTACGACAGGTCCTTACGCGGCCTGAGACGTCCGGTAGGTTACTCAAGTGGAACATTGAGCTAAGCCAATTTGATATCGCATACGCTCCGCGGAGGGCCATTCAAGGACAAGTCCTGGCTGATTTCATAGCCGAATTCACCGTCCCGGAAGACTTACCCGAAACCAGTGAATCTCCCGAATACATCTGGAAGCTGTATACTGATGGTGCATCAAATGACCGGTGTTCGGGCGCGGGGGTTGTACTTGAGACTCCCGAGGGCCGATCCATATGTTATGCTCTTAAATTCGACTTTCGTGCAACTAATAATGAAGCCGAATATGAAGCCCTCCTGACCGGCCTAAGACTTGCCAGAGATTTGAGAATTGTCGCTGTAGAAATTTATTGCGATTCGCAGTTAGTGGTATGCCAGGTGCGAGGAGAATACCAGGCAAGAGACCAAAGACTGGCCGCTTACTTGACGCGAGTTCAGGAAATCCTAAACCAGTTTGATTATTATGCCATCTATTATGTGCCTCGGGAGCGCAATCAGAAAGCCGATTCACTGGCGAAGTTAGCCAGCACAGGCGAAGCGCAACAAATGGGACTTGTCCCCGTTGAAACTTTGGCCACTCCAAGCATCGATCGGATAGAAATGGACTCTGTATTTGAAATTGCTCCCAATAGAGAGTCCTGGATGACTCCGTATCGGAATTACATTGAGAATGGGGTGCTACCTGAACCTAGAAATGAGAAGAGACAGATTCAGCGAAAAGCCTCACGGTTCATCATCCAAAACGGAGTCATGTACAGGAGAGGTTATTCCGTTCCTCTCCTCAGATGTACCGCCCACGAGGAAGTCAAGCGAGTGCTACATGACGTGCACGAAGGAGAGTGCGGTGATCATACCGGCGGGCAAGCTCTCGCTAAAAAGATACTCCGATATGGGTACTACTGGCCGACGGTGAACCGAGATGCGGCAAACTATGCCCGGAAATGCGATAAATGCCAGATACATGCCCGAATTCCGAGAGCTCCGCCAACTGAGATAACCCAAATGGTCAGTCCCTGGCCATTCGCAATGTGGGGCATTGACATCATCGGCGCTTTACCTTTAGCAAAAGGCGGTGCGAAATACGCCATTGTCGCAGTCGATTACTTCACAAAATGGGCCGAGGCCGAAGCCCTAGCAACCATTACGACAAAGAAGGTGATAAATTTCGTCGTTCGCAACATCATCTGTCGATTTGGACTCCCGCATACTATCATCACTGATAATGGGACCCAATTCGAGAGCGCAGAATTCAAGGATTTCTGTCAACGGTTTCATATCCGCAAAAAGTTCTCGGCTGTCGCACACCCCCAAGCGAATGGGCAGGTTGAGGCTGTCAACAAAGTTATAAAATCAATCCTGAAGAAACGACTAGAGAAGGCTGGGGGCAAGTGGGTCGATGAGCTTCCTATGGCATTATGGGCCTATCGAACGACCCATAAAACCGCGACCGGACACACTCCGTTTTCCCTGTCTTATGGCTCAGAGGCCGTTATTCCGGTCGAAACAGAAGTGCACTCTCATCGCGTGACTTATTATGATCCAAAAACAAACGCTATACTCCTAGCCGAGTCTTTGGATCTATTGGATGAAAAATGGGAGGAGGCTGAGTTGAGAGCAGCCGCACATCGAAGTCGGGTCGCCCGATTGTACAACACCAGAGTTCGACCTCGAACCTTTGAACTCGGCGACCTCGTGCTCAAGAGAATTTACCCAGTTCCTTCACACATGAAACCAAACTGGGGAGGGCCGTATGTAATTACACGAAAGCTCGGAGACGGTACATTCAAGCTGTCGACTGTTGACGGTCTCGATTTACCGAGGGCTTGGAACAGCGAAAGTCTCCGCCGCTACTACATATGACAGGCTTTATTTATTTCATTCTATTTAGCAATTTGTTTCTGCATTTCGAAATTTGAATTTTGTAATAAGGCAACTGACTTTGCCGCATTTTCTTATTTCAGCAATAAAATGCCACTTCTTCGAGCCAGAGCTGTGATTCATTATGTACGATATACAACATCGCGATGCACGAAGAGCTAAATCCCATCACACAATGGGACTTATTCAAATGGAGAGTGGCTGTGATACGACCGGCCACTCACTAGGCGAAACCCGAGCTCGGGGGCAAGCCATGACACCGATATTAATAGGATTGACACACGACAATCCTACATCTAACTCCATATTCCCAGAGTGCGAAATGGAGTATAAACATCCGACTCCATATTCCCAGAGTGCGAAACGGAGTATAAACATCTAACTCCATATTCCCAGAGTGCGAAATGGAGTATAAACATCCGACTCCGTATTCCCAGAGTGCGAAACGGAGTATAAACATCTAACTCCATATTCCCAGAGTGCGAAATGGAGTATAAACATCCGACTCCATATTCCCAGAGTGCGAAACGGAGTATAAACATCTAACTCCATATTCCCAGAGTGCGAAATGGAGTATAAACATCCGACTCCGTATTCCCAGAGTGCGAAACGGAGTATAAACATCTAACTCCATATTCCCAGAGTGCGAAATGGAGTATAAACATCCGACTCCGTATTCCCAGAGTGCGAAACGGAGTATAAACACTTAACTCCATATTCCCAGAGTGCGAAATGGAGTATAAACATCCGACTCCGTATTCCCAGAGTGCGAAACGGAGTATAAACATCTAACTCCATATTCCCAGAGTGCGAAATGGAGTATAAACATCCGACTCCGTATTCCCAGAGTGCGAAACGGAGTATAAACATCTAACTCCATATTCCCGGAGTGCGAAATGGAGTATAGACATTCAGCTCCGCATTCCCAGAGTGCGAAGCGGAGTATAAACAGTCAACTCCATGTTCCCAAAGTGCGAACAACCGCTTACGAGATGACGCATATCCCCGGAGTATGGATGGAACGATTCATGAGAGAACGAGCGTAGCTCGACCACTCGGTCCTCGCTCGGTACCATCGCAAGCTGATCATCACACCTTGACCCCGAAGCTGGGGGCAGAAGCAAATGTTAGTCATTGCCCGAAACTATACGATGTTCAGCTCCGATGCGATTCCCTATCACAACTCGAGTCCGAAAGTTCCATACTTAACAAGTAAAAATGAGCTATTCTTGAAGCAATCAAAAAATGCAAATACACTGGACCAAAGTCCGAACACTGCAATATTCAAGCATAGAAGGGAACACAAGCTGAAGCTAAAAGACAAAATTTTATTCCAACTAAACTCAAAAACAATGCTTCATACATGAGATCTTTCCTAAAATGTTCCTACTAGCAGGGGCCGAACCCGCATCTAAACACGGCCTACAAAAAGGAAAAAGCCAGAAAAAAAAAATAACAAAAGTCCCTAACTATCTATGAAAAGGATGTCTAATCCTTCTGCTTCCTCAGCTTCTTCTTCTTCTTTGAGGAACTACTGGAGCCGCCAGTACCCTTTCGCTTGGAGCCTTTCTCCCTAGGCAAGCTCCCCCCGGGTGAAGGCATAATGTCAACATCCTCGTCTGAGTTGGACTCTATAGGGATGCTTCCCGCGGGAGGAGTGGGAGGAACAGACTCCGCAGCCGGAGGAGGGGCTGGTACATTAGTGTCAGTAAGTGTGCCCTCAGGAGACATAGTCATAAGAGGAATGGGGCACTGAGCTGCCGCTCCGTCATCAACACCGCCGCCGTGCGCCGCAGCCGCCATCTCGGCATTAATCTCAGCTAACATCGCCGCTTCCCGCCGTGCCCTGGCCTCGCTAGGAGCCATAGTAGTTTGGGACAAGGTGTCAGATGTAGCCGTGAATCCACCCAAGCCAAATGGCAAGTCCGCAAAAGGATCACTTTGACGGCCGAGAAGCTCGTTTATCATCTGCTCATCGAAAGAAAGCGAGCTCCCCTCCGTCACTCCAACCGGTGCCATTGCTGCGACGGAGGTCGCCTCAGAAACGATGGCTCCTGGCGCGTGACCTAATACTTGGGTGATAAGAGGCGCGGCTGGTGCAACTCCTGTCACTGATCAAAGGAAAAGACATGTCATTAGCAACATTTCAACACGGGATCTTCAATCCAAATATACTGGAAGTTAGTTCAAAGTACCTTCCTCGGTTTGGCTCGAGGTCGTCTGAACCGCTTCAGAAGGATGTTCCTTAATAGGAGATAAGTGCGGTTGATCTGGGTCGTACGCTGGGATAGGCTGGGAGTAGATCATTGAAGTTGGCTCAGACTGAGATGACACGACAATCTCAGAACTTGTAACATGGTGTTCCACACCAGAGCTCTCTCCGACTTCCGGGACCTGAACACCAAGCCTCACCTTGTCATGGGAAATCATGGAGTCATGGAGAACCTTCTTTTCGTCATCATTAAGGATGCGGTTCTCCAGCTCGAACTCATCAGGGGCTTCATCAGGGTGCCCAGATCTCTCCTCATCCACCAGTAGGTTCCAGGCGTTATAGAGATGTGTGGGGTAATCGTCAAGCCATGTCAGGTCTCGGTGCCTTAGCACATTGGCGTTGTAAGTGACGAGTAGCTCCTCCACCTCGGCCTCAATCCTGGCCTCCGCCTGCCGTACTTTCTCCTCAACTCCAGCCTCAGCCTCACGGGCTTGTTGTACAGCCGCTTCCTTCTCCCTTTGGAGTGTCACTGCCTGATCACAGGCTTCCTGCGCAGAGACGTTAGCTGCGTCTTTTTCCTTAGCCATCTCTGAGAACTTTGACTTCAGCTCATTAAGCTCCTTGAGAGCGGCATCCCTCTCGGCAGTGATGGAAGTGTTCCTGTGACCCATGTCCTCAATCGCGGTATAATGTTCTTGCTTCATCCTGGCCATGGCAGCGGTCACCTCGTCAACTTTCTTTAAAGCCTCCATTTCAGACTTACGAGAAGACTCGGCTTCAGAGTTAAGCGCTTTTATGATTTGGTCGTTGCGACCCAGCTCCTTCTCAAGTTTCTTGATGGTGACGCCCCGCTCAAACGCCACTTTAGATGCCTTCCTCGCGGCCCGTCCCCACTCCCTATACTGGAAAAAGATGTCCGCGACATAATCGTGGATAGTGGTTTCCGCGGTTGGCGGGATTCTCTTCAGGTGCGGGGGAAAGACATATCCATCAAAACAAATGTCAGGAAATTCCTTCCTCATCTGTGCCAATTTGAGCGCTCCCTCACTAGACGCCTCGGCCGAGACCGACACAGTAGCCGAAGAGGTGGCTATTTCGGTCCTGCGCGGGGGGTCGGACCTCAAAGCTTGAGAAGGCGGCCTAGACCGTGAAGTTTCGGGAGGACGAGTAACGGCGACCACAGGAGGTGCAGAGGTCCTGGGGGGAGGAGAACGAGATCGGGATCGGTGAACATGTCCCCTATCTCTGTCAGATTTCTCCTGACCGGAGTGTCCAGCGTCATAATCCCTCTCGCCCTCTCTCCTGCGTGGCTCATGATAACGGCGCTTACGCAAACTACCAAGCACGGAACCTTTCCCAGACATCGTACCTGAAAAGGAAACAACAAAGAATCAGTAACCGTTTGCGATGTGTTGATTGTGGTTAGGAAAATGTGTTGTGCCGTGAGGAGTGTGTGAATGTGTAACCCCCCGGACCAACCAGAAGTGTCAGTCGCATCGGCAAACTCAGACTCGCTAACATCGGCGATATGTCGCGGTCCACCCGACCCAACATCGTGTTGCTCCGGCTCGATGTCGGGGACTGGAGGATCGGAAGGCCCTTCAAATTGATCTCCAGCTTGCGGGGAGGACGCCTCCGTAATCTTAACTCCTGACGAAGGGCGGTGCAAAACCACGGACTTCCGCCTCCCAGACTTAGGCTGTTTCGAAGCCACAGCTTTGCCTTTCCTCTTAGCATCGGACTCTGGGGTTGCATTAGCAGGTCCGGCCAACGGTTCTTCGTCAGTGTGGGTTTTCTCGGAGTCGGGTTCCTCGATTATCACGACCCTGGGCTTCATCTGCTTGACCTTTTTCCTGGAGACGGTCTTTAATGCGCCGTCGAGTCTTATGCTCTGCCTCCGACCAATCAGCCCAAGGACTCTGAGATTCCGATCTGTCAATAACAGTTCAATATTCCTTTCTTCGCTAGGAATCTCTTGGAGGACCCGAACTATCTCTTTGTAATAGCCACCCTCAGGCCGCTGGATGATAGCTGAAAGAAAAAGAGGAGAAGACGTAAGTTTAATTTCACTCCGAAAATTGCCCTGTCAATTACTTGGGAAAAGAGACGATACTCACGTCTGAATAGCCATCTTCTGGCAAATCCCGGGGGACATCGGACATAGAACCACTCCGACTTAAAATAGCTTAGCCTAGTCCACGACCCCACGACGACTTGGCAGTTCCTTACAGACTCCAAGAACGTATAAGATGGGCTGTCAGTCCGACTCTTGAAGTTAAACAAGTATCTTATATCGATCATACGGGGAGGACGATGGAGGTACTCCATGAATACAACGAACAAGCTGTTGAGTGAGGCATATCCGTTTGGATGCAATTGAGACGGAGCGATGTCCAGATAAGCCAACACTTCTCTTATATAGTCGTTGAATGGAGGAAGTGTGCCGGCTGCGCACGCGTGCCGATTAAAAGCAGTATACCCCTCCGGGGGATTATGTGGCCTATCATCCGGTCCAGGCAACAATACCTCATCCAAAGATAAACCATGCCTTAAGCATATCCTCCCCAGCATGTCTTCGGAGATGTTGGATGAGACGGAATCAGGTGGACTATTAATGAAGGACGCGCTGGGCAACTCGTCCGGAGCTGGGCCAATAACTTCGGCCTCGATGACCGGAATCTCAATTCTAGGAAGGACAGGGTTCTGGATTTCTTGCTGCTGCGAACTTGACGGTTCCATCGCCAGCTAACTCACGAGAAACCATCATTAGGTGACAAAAAGCCCGTGCATTCCCCAGTGTAAAGTGCATGAATGTGTTGTGTAGTGCGAATGCTGTGCGTGACTTGAGAAAATTCTGCAGAATTAAAGAAAATGTGCAAGCGACGAGATTCTGGAAGTCAGACAAACATGACCGTCATCGCTGACCGTCATGACTGCGCCATCCAGATGATAACAATCGATTCCAGGTTAAAGAATTCGTTGTACTTTTCTATTAAAAGGCAGTTCCATCGACGAGCTTCGAAAGTCAGTCAAATATGCAATCCTGTAATCAAGTCCAATTATGCAAGGCAGAAGCTCGTCGGAGTCGAATATAAGGACATGCAAAAGTTCGCTAGGTTCGTCGAATTTCAGCATGGAATCGATCGTAGTTCAAGTTCAAATTCATTCGGAGGCGTGATGTATTTCGTATCGATCCAGTTCGAATCGATACTTTCGTATCGATCAAGTCAACTCGATACCTTTCGTATCGATGACAGTTCGTATCGACCGGAGGAGGAGATTTCGTATCGATCAGGTAGGTTTACTTCGCATCGGCCAAGGGTAACGGCTGTGAGACAACCAAATGCGATAACTTCGTATCGATCTGTGGTTATCGATATGGGACCGATGAGATCTCTTGGTCTTCGTATCGATCAAGAGAGATGGATTTTCGCATCGATCACGCTGGCCAAGCGCTTACATCGATCATCTCAGTTCAACACAAGCCCCTACCACCTTAGATCGATGCGAACCTCTGCATCCCCTTTAACCCATCAGTCGATGCGAAATCATGAAATCTGGATCGAGTCGAATCCTCTTATCCCAGATCGACACGAACTAGTGGTGAAACAATCGCTCCAGAACTCTTTCTTCTCCGATTGAAGCGAGCATGGCCATGGCCATCCTCGACCAAGCTCTGGTCCAGATCTGGCCTTGGCACCACCAAAATTGATAATCGGCAAAGGCACGATGGATTTGAGATCCGAACTTCGTCGCTCAAGTGTAGCCGTGATTGCTCATTTACCTGAATCGAATTGGAGTTTGGAGAAATTATAAGATGATGTTTGATCGATTCGAAGATTGGAATAATTCTTCTCTCCTGCTTGTCTGTGGATCGATACGAGAAGGCAGAAGACAACAGTAAAAGTAAAAGGTAAAAAAGTGAGAAATGGCAAAGTTCCAGATATTTATACGAGGCCTAGGACGGAACCGAGTCGATTCGACTCCCAGTCAATCTGACCGGTCGCAACCAGTTAAGCAGCGCATCGATGCGAGCATTCGTATCGAACCCATTAACCTTTATCGTTTCGAAGCGCATAGGGAGGCTACGTGAAAACGATGGGTAGGCGCACACGCTTTCCTCGCATCCATCAAGCCGTGCATTCATCGAGGCGAAATGTTCACCGGACACCATCGTTTCGAAGCATCCAGGTTTTGAGCCATCGATTCGAAACAGAGCAGATCTGTTGATACGAGCGTCAATTTCGTATCCATCAATATCTATCGATGCGAACATCCATTTCGTATCCACCAGATATCATCAATTCGAACCAGAGTTCACCACCATTTGTGACCATCGATACGAACGATTGTCTTCGTATCCATCAGATCAACCCACATCGATACGAAAGAAGGCTTTTTGACTTTGAGCATCGACTCGTAAGCGGACCGATACGAGAGAATGGCTAAGGGGTACGACTTCCAAAGCTATTCGAAGAAGGCCTGCAGCTTTTCAAAGCACGTCATGTTTTCACAAGACGTACTTTGGGGGGCAAATGTTATCCCGCCTTTTGGCAAGGCCAGGACATCAAGAAGCCAACTAGAGAACAAGGATAGCACGCCATGGATATCACTGAATTTTGCCCGAGCCCAGAGTGAGCTACAATTGATAGGATACGACAAGAAAGGCCATAGAGATCAGCACCTCAAATTTCAAGTCGATCCGGACTCATACACTCAAGTTATGATCGAGTAAAATTGGAGGGAAAGAGCCCAGATTTCGTATCCATCACTCTGGGCGATTTCGTATCCATCACCGAAGCCCCAGTTCGAATCCATCATGCTTCGTATCGATCAGCTCCGGATCCATCGAGGTACCCAGGTTCGACTCGATTTTCTTCGTATCCATCGAACTCGTATCGATGGACTTCACACATACCAGCAATTGAAGGACTTCGTATCCTTCAGCCAACACTTGCTTCATATCCGTCATTCGGTGCTTGCTTCGTATCCATCAGCCAATACTTGCTTCGTATCCATCATTTAGTGTCTACTTCGTATCCATCAGCCAACACTTGCTTCGTATCCATCAGCCAATACTTGCTTCGTATCCATCATTTAGTGTCTACTTCGTATCCATCAGCCAACACTTGCTTCGTATCCATCAGCCAGTGTTTGCTTCGTATCCATGGATGAAGTCCTACTCGAAACCATCAGGTCAACCAGCTTGGATAACGTGTCACCTCTCGAAGGAAACGGGGCAAGATACATGGAGTCGAAGCGGTCAACACGGAGCAAATACCGGATCGAGATGAAGAGCGCACACCACGGCATCCCTCGATGCGAATGCGCCGAGATATATGGAGTCGACGCGGTCGACTCGGAGTGAAGGGCGGATCGAAGCGAGGCGCGCGTACCACATCACCTTGAGAGCGCGTGCAATCATCGAGACGAAAGGATGGAGTCGAAGCAATGGAGACGAGCAGAACAGCCAGCGTTAAAATCCATCTCGTATCGACGATATCTCTCAATCCACTGATCCAAACACCATGAGATTTTAACTGAAAGCTGCACACATAACAAGGAATGTCTCCACCAATTTTGAGCTCAATTGGAAGTAATCCTGATCGATACGAAATGATTTCGTATCGATCACAGATTGGCTTGAAACTCTCTGGAAGTGGTCGAATGGGCCCCCTCACGTGTCAGGCCAAGTCTCCCGGAGTTTGAGCGAAATCCAAGCCTCCTACACCTATAAATAGAGCTCCAGAATCAACGAAAAAGGGATCTTTTTTCTCTGAAGCGCCCAGACTCTGCCGGATTGAGATTTGCATCATACTTTTGCTGTCAATTTCGAATTCTAAACTGTAATCCGCTGTTCATCGTTGTAAACGCTTGTAATCATTGAAAGAGAATCAATAAAATCATCAAAACTTCATAGTGGACGTAGGCTATACGCCGAACCACTTTAAACTGCTTGTCTGTTCACTTTGCATTCATATTTGTTGGAGTTTTTGTTAGATAATCTCTGTTTTACATTTATAATCTTCATTTTATCTCTTCAAACAACTCCCGAAGAGTGTTGTGCCCATTTTTGGTACAAACATGTGCGTTAGTCACCATAAGAGGATTGCTGAATTTTTAGTATATACCCTTAATAAGACGAGGTTAGGAGTAAAAGAAAATGAAGAAAAGTCCAAAAAAGGACGATTAAAGTCCATTTCTAAGTCCGACCCCATATGAAAGAATTTAAGAGAAATATTTTTGAAATTTCTTGAAATGTTTTGAGTGGGTTTTTCAATAGATTTATCAGGAAGATATTGTTTTGAAAAAGCAAGAAAACTTGGTAATTCTTAGTTTAAACCTGGTTGGGTCGAAAAGTTTTAATTTTTGATAAAGGGATTTTTCATTTTTGAAATGAATGGAAAAGAAAGCGTATGTTTAGCTCGATGATTTTTCCTATTTTCGTACATTCAAATGTTTTTAAGATTCTTTTTTAAAAGGGTGGAACAATGGAAATGGTACTTGATTTAAATAGGACAAAGAGCAAGGAAGGGTAAGAATGTTCGATAATGAAGATATGAGGAATATTCTTATATAAGGAAAATACGAAGAATAACAGCTGAAATATCTTTGTGATATAAAAGAAGGTTTATGGCCATAGCAGTATAAGTAAGTGCACTGCGAAATTGAATAAGGAGGGAAAGCTGTAATTAAAGGAAGAAGGGAACCCGATGAACTAGACGGTAGACTATGGCACCATCATGTAATAGACAGGGATTTTTCGAAACAATGCGGATCATATCGAATTGAAGAAGATGAAGCCAGAATGGAACGGTATTATAAATAAATTTAACCCAGACTGAATAGGGCCCAGGTTATACTTGGGTATGAAAATGGGAAATCGGCCGATAGCCTAGATTTAGGCGGTTGATCGGAAGTGGTCAACTGGTTAACCATAGAGCGGCCGACCAGTTAATTGGTTTTGAGTGCAATGCGAACCTTGAACTTTAAATAAAGCCACATCCAGGCTCTAGTCCCCCTCATTTTCCTTCGTCTTCCTCCCCTTCTCCTTTGACCCCCTCCATTCCTCTCTCCAAAATCGACGAGCGCCACCGCCTCACGCCAATTGCCAACAACCCCGGCCCCAAGCCCAAAGGCACTTCAGATTTAGTCCCCCCTCCCTACAGATTTGAACCCCCAAACTCCCCCTCCCCCATAAGTTGGTTCATGGCAAGCAAAGAGCCGCTAGTGCATCTTCATGCCACCCATAACTCACTTCCTAAGAAATTGCCTAGATCGATGGAAACAACTGGAAAATCTCTACTTACGAAGCCTCGGCGAATTTCAAGTTTCTTTAAGGACGACCGGTGAAATTAGAGGACTTCACCACTATGGATTGAGGGATCTGTTCTCTTCCTCAAGGCTAGTACCGATCTTAAGCAGTGACACTTTTGAGAGGGAATGCTACCAACGCTACATGCGGTTATTTGACGCTAATTTGGAATATGAATTTCATGAAGACATAACTCGTCTCACATTAGAGATGAAAGCTCTAACAGACAGTGATTTTCGAGATATTCTGAGGATAGCAATGGAAGGACCGAATTTGGCAGATATTGATACCATAGATTTGGAAATTTTGCAATGGGTCATTCTTGGAGCTGTTGGAGTCTGGAGGCCAGACAACTTTCGGGCTACAACCTACCTCATCATTCGCATTGTTCAACAGAACATCATTCCTAAAATGGGGAGTTTTGACCAGATTTGTCTGCTAGTGCAAAAGGCCATCTATGCAATCATTGGTGGTACAACAGTGAACTAGGCCCAAGCAATCATGAGCAACAACATGGAGCTAGGAGTAGGGACTTCACAAAGCTACATTCTGTACTTTCATCTTTTCACTCTCGTCTTCAGACAATACGGAGTGAACCTCCATGAAGAGCAGGTCCAAAAAGAGGCTCTTGACCCATTTGATAGGACCTCCATAAGGAGGATGGGGATCATAGAGGTGTTGGTTGAGGTAGCAACACCGGAGGCTAAGGAGTAGGAGCAGCAAGCGGCGGAGCAAGGACAGGGTGTTATTAGGTTACAGAGCCCTAAGCTTATAGTGATCCGAGACTCTTAGCTTCGGATCGTGGCCGAGATACGGGAGATACAAGCCGAGTAGTGGCGCCAAAGCCATGAGCTCAGATGCATAACTGCCATGCTACGTCCATTCAGGGGACGCGACAATGGCTCGAGCTCTCACAAGGGATCGGGAGCATCCCTTAGCTCTAGGTAGTATTTAGGATTAGTAGTAGTTTTTGTTGTTATTTTTCATCCAGCATTTTTTCCTTTCATTGGTTGTTTGGGTTGTAAACATTAGTTATGCACGATATATTATGAGATGCATTCCTGTTTATTTACTGTGCTTATATTTCTAGATATGTTGACCGCTATAATATATTTGAGAAAAACAATATAAATATGGAAATATCATATGGACACTTAACTAATGACAAATGCAAAGTAAGACAGGAAGTTTACAAAAAAAAATTTTGCAAATGAAGGACAGGGTAGGTTATTGCGAAATCACTGGTTATTATCTATGTGCCTTAAAAGTTAAATTTTATAAATAGGCTTGTATCTCGTTGTTTCGAATAAAAGAAAAGGTTTTCAAAATCTAGGATTTACTATGCAATGCTTGGGTCAATCATATGCATTAACTCATCGACCGAATTTCGATTACGTTAAGATGTGGCTTGATTCATTTAAAAGACGTTGGGTTCAAATGCTTTTGAAAATTTTTGTTCAAGTGCTTTTGGAGAAATAAATGGTGTTTAAATGTTTGGAAATTTGATTTTTTTTTCAAACTATTTTGCAACTTCGATTGGGAAAGGAAAAATGTTTTTAATGGGAAATGAGGGAATTTCTTATTTTCAAAGGACCACATGCTTAGCATAAGGAAGGTTAACGTGTTAGCGGATATGAATTTTTCCATGCAATAAGGGTGGCAGTATGTGAAGCACATATAATAATAAGGGAAAAGCTTATTTCGTCTTGAAATTTCTATTTCCATACCTTAATGATAGCAAACGAAACTCGTTTTTAAAAATAATTTCATTTTAGAATTTAAAAATAAACCTCCTTATGCGAATTATACTTGGAAAAAAAAATAGAAAAGCTTTGGGGGAAAAAGAGAAATTGAAAGTTTATATGGATCGATAATATAGTTAAACTACGACTAGCAAGTGCGGAATTATAAATAATAGTAAATGGCAGTAATAAAAATGACACCAGGGATTTTTATACTGGTTCGAACTTCTCATTCTACATCCAGTCCCAGACTCCTTCTGGAATTTCTCGAATAACCCTCACTTAACCCGGAGGAATAAGTATTACACCACCTGAGCAACCGAACAGGACTTTTCCGCCTAAGCAACCGAATAGGACTTTTCCGCCTAAGCAACCGAATAGGACTTCAAATACAATTTGGTAAATTGTTTCTCGACGTTGTGTGTTCTTTGAATAACACGAATATAGTCAATGTAGTACACCCTTCCTATAATCTTCTTGATATGATGATTTGAATGTGCAAAGATAGGAAGTTTAGATTGAAAATCGCTTGTGATTATGATAATACAAAGCAAGTATAGATAGAAAGAATTGGTTTTTGAAATAGTGGATTTTCATCTCTATTTATAGTATTGAATAGTTTTAATTCTATAGTTGCAACCATTAGAAGGAGTGCAACTGTTGGTGAAGAAGACAACTCTTCAAATTTTGAATTTTCATGAAGAGATGCTTCAGTTCGTCAAGTTCAGATGTCTGAGAGAAAAGTGACAGATGTCTGAATAAAGTTTAAAAGTCAAAAAAATAGAAGAAACAAAAAATCAGCCATTTAGACGTCTGTTTATTTAATTTAGACGTCTGTCTATGATAACAGACTTCTGTATTAAAGTGACAGACGTCTGTTTTTATGACAGATGGCTAAATAAAAGTGACAGATGTCTGAATTTGTACTGATTTGTTTGTAACGACCCGACTTTCCAGTCCCGGAAAATCGAACCATTTGTGTTAAAGAAGAAGAGGTAGAAGAAGAAGAAACAGAAAATCAACAACAGAATCTCACATCGCAGCGGAATAAAATATAATATATACAAAACAGATCTTTACTCAAACAGAAAAATAGATCTGTTTATACAATATATTTACAGAATACATCATCAGAGTTCATCACATCAATGACATACATCCAAATACACAGCGGAACAATAATAGCAAGTACGAGAGTACGTATCGGCATCCAGCTCGTCTCCTGAGCTCCAAAGTCATCATATCTTGAACCTGTTTATCTCGGTCTGACCCGAGCATCATATAAAACAATACCCGAGTCAGTCTGGAATACCAGCGTGAGAAAATCACACTCAAATTGATTATTAAAGTTTCAAAATCCTTTGAAAACAAAAGCATCTCGTAAGACCACGCCACAAATAAACATGTCGGGTTTTTACTTTACGATAGCTAAAACATTTTATATCAAAATCCTCTGATATTATAATAGTGTCTATATACAAATACTTATAAAATAGCCGAAATTGTTACATCTATTAAATTCCGGCATACTAGCCACAACGTGGGTAATACAAACAAAACTCATACAAGGCACGTAGGGAGAATGGATTTCCAACGAATGACTAGGCACTGGGGTACCACCTGTCACAGTACGTGGCCTAGATCACAGTACCGAGGAGTACGCCCGCTCCTCTGCAACACAAGGCCGGAATCATCCCTTACTGGATAATTCCAAATAAAATCATCCCACGGTTGGGATCAGCAACCGCACCACTAAGCCGAAATAAAAGGGACATCTAGACAGGGATGACCTTACTCTCAAGTGGGTGCTACCCACGAAGCCTTGCTGCATAACCCCTGATTTTCAGTCATTCCTGGTTGATGAGGCTTGAGGCTAAACGATACCTTTTTCAGAACATATCCCTTAGAATGCCCATCGTCCACCTGACGATGTCACGAAAGCATTCGTCCATACAAGTCCGTCCCGGGTTCGAACAGAACCGAAGGCACTATTCCTACTACATCCATTTTGGAAATATCCTCAGGATTAGTAGCGACTAGCCCTTGCACTTCACAGCTCCATCTTCGACTCCGAACACGTTACACGAAACGTACAAACCGGATCGAAGTGGTATTCGAGTCTCCAGACCTAGAATCCCGGTATACGGAAACCCGATCCCGGTCTCTTCGAAACGATCAGCGCATTTGGCCAACATTGATAGTCGGTTATTTAACTATCAATTGACATCCACAAGCAACCATCACACAATAAATAATTTCCCACATTATTTATTTGCCCAAATATCTTTCCAAGATATATTTCCAAATTTTCAAAGCTCATTTGAAAACAATTTCAAAACAGTTTCCGCTTACGGATTACATTTCCCAAATAATTATTTCCACTGAATCACCAAGTACAAAATACTTTTAATTTTAAAATAATTTAAAAACACTTTATTTAAATATACTTTATAACATTGAAATTTTAAAACTACTTTAATACTTTATCAAAATATATATTTTAAGAATATTTAAAATAAAACCACTTTATAAATATAAGCTAACTTCCTCTTTAAAACATAATACCAAATCACTTTTATATAATTACTACAATAATAGATTTTTGAAAATACCTACTTTGGAAATTAACCTTTAGAAATAATCAATTTTCTAAAATATGCTTTTTAAAACATATTAAAACTTTTAACTTATATTTAAAACTACCTTGAAAAAAACGTACTTGGCTATCCAGAGAAATACACTTCTCATTCCCATTCTTTAAAAATAAATCAACATTTATTTTTAAACCAATTCATATCCCTTTATAAATTCCCACCTTGAATTTATATTTTCTAATATCCACTGATATTTTATTTTACTTTATAAACCCAGTTTATAAGCTCCAAAATCTCACTTCTCTTATAGAATTCCAATTTTAAACAACTAAATCAATTTCTAATTGATTTTCCAATTTACTCTACTTACTTTGAAATAAATTTCCTTTGCTACTTCATTTATTCCAAAATACATTAACTTTTGGATTTTTATTCCTTATTACGAGTTAAACCCCTTTTTACCAATATCAATTACAGATTTCCAAAACTCCTTACTTATTCTTTAATAAATTTTAATCCTTAATTTCAAAAATAACTTCTTTTATTCTTCAAATAATATCACTTAAGTATAAAATTTATTATCCCTTGTAAATTCAAAATCCCCTTATTTCATATTTGTTAAAATTCCAAATCACTTATTTTTATTTCAATTCGTTATAAATTTTATCCCAATTCCTCGAATTATTTTACTTAAACTTTTATTCCTTTATTTCTTTCAAAAATTCAATTCCATAGATTTTATAATTTATTATACTGGACAATCCAAATCAACCACATCATCCAATATAAAATCATCACATGATATCAAATATTCAGAACACAGAATATTAAATAATCTAGTAATTTTGAGGAATCCAGTTGGATCCCTCCAACCTGTTTCCCTGCATCCACAGACGTTAGCACAATATAAAATACCAATTCCACTTCAAGGTGGAATATCGCGGTATATGGGATTTATATAAAATCATCCGCTATTATGCGGCGCATAGGGTCTCATCCGCTATATAATGCGGGAATATCAACAACTCCAATATATACATATGCCAATATGTATATATTGCTATATACTACTATATATATCGTATCACATCAACCAATTCAATCATTCAATCAATTATTTAAAATTTACCATTTAAATTTTAAACAAACCCAGATGAGTGAGATTAACTCACCTTTGATCTTCGTTTTCTTTTGCAATCCACTTCAATATGTCTTGGTTTTCCAGTTTTGACCTTGAATAACATTGGATGATTTATTAATATTTTGTACTAATCAAACGATTTATTTCCATTTAATAATTTAATAAACTAATTGATTTAATTTAAACTAATTCACTAAAAATTTATTCAATAAATTGTCTTCTCATAAATAGAGTTTATAACTAACTATAAATTCTTCTCTATTTTTTTTTAAATATCTTTCTAATCTTTGCGTTTGTATATAAAAGTATGCATATAAATATACTTCACTGTTGTGTACTTTTCTTTCTGTAAATCAAAAATAGCAATCAGGTATACTACACATAAAAATGTACCTACACATCCCTTTAAATTGGAAAACAATACCTTACTGAAATTTTCTTGTTCTCTGTATATATATATATATATATATATATTTTTATACGTGTATATATATATATATAATTGAAAACAACACATACCTCCCATCGTTTGCTCGCGTCACCACTGGCATCGCCCCCTATAGCCTCGAGTACCCATCAAACGAGCGACGATCAACCTCGCGACTTCACCGATGTCGAAGCCCAACATGCAAACTGCTTCTCGATCCCAGTCTCTTTCCCACTCGCGACCTCCCTTCTGAGAATTCCACCATAACCCCAAACAAACCCAAACTATTTCCCCTTGAATCGACCCCACGAGCGCCACTCTCGAAGATGCCAAAGCACGCAATTCGATTCGTTCTTCCTTTGCCAACGATTTCATGAAATTGGGTTTTGTCCTAATCTCGAACTCGGCTGCTCTTAACTGGATTCAAAAAGATGGGTTCGAAGGGGGGAAAAATCTGGAAGAGGAGGATACGATTTCCTGACAGCCATTCTTTTGTTGGCTTATATTCTCGTTTTATTATTTCGCTTTTTTTTTCTGTGAAATGTTTAGCTCGATTTCATTTGATAGAAAAAAGGGGAAATGAATTAGAATGACGGGGACGAACTGAGTATCTTCGAACAAAATACTGAAGAACACGAGAATTTAGCTCGGCCATTGAATTTCTCTGGAAATTAAACTTTGATTTTTGATTTAACTGTATATTTTCTGTTTGTTTTAAACGAGCAGAGATGGAATGGAATAGCGTGTTCGAGAAGGCAATGGAACGGTTTGGAAAAATATCTAGCTATAGTGTTTTGCTTATATTGTTTATATTAAATTTTCGATTTAACTTCAACGCGTTTGTATGTCGTACGCTCACACACCAACTCCAATTACTACGAAACTTGTAATCCGGTAATAATACAATATTACGGATCCAATGGAACTAGTTTCATCGAATTCCGAGACTGTGCCTTGGACGGCTATTTTTAAATTCAATTTAAACGAGGTATTTTTAAAACTGAACAAAATACCTTGAAATCAAATTTTGAAAGTTCTATTATCTTCAGTATTATTAATATGAATTTTACGAGCTTTCAAAATATTTTTAATTAGCTTAGAATACCAGATTTACTATTTTATCCAACTTCGAATAAATTAAATTTAATAATTAAATTACTCAATAAACAGCGATATTTGAAATTTAAGTTTATAATTAATCTCTGAATATTTAAAATTAATTGAATATTCCAATTTCAAATGCTCAAAAATTCCAGGTCGTCACATTCCTCCTCCCTTAAAAGAATTTCGTCCTCGAAATTACCAGTTTGGAAGAATGATTCAATCCCCGTTTACTATTTCCCAAGTTAGCTATTTCCCAAATTCAAACAGTTTTAACAATACCCAAACAATCTTTTGTCAATGATACACTAATCATCTTTTAACTTTCCAAACTTATTCATAAGTTCAACCCATAACACCTACTTATCAATTCAAATTTAAATTTGAATTCAATTTTTGAATTATCAAAATTTTCCAAAATTTTTCTAACTCCCTAAATTTCTGAAAAATTTCGCCAGCGTCTCCTTTGCGCGGCTAGCTCGGTACTACTACAAAATGGCTCTACGGCCTCCCAAATCCAATAAGAAAACAAAAGGCCAAATGGCTCGATCAAAATCCCAATCAAATTTCATACAGAAATTTAAACACATACCTTTTTGTCGGGCCATTAAATTTTATCTTCTAAAATCAAAAATCCCAATTTATCCACTGCTTTTATACACCTGTATATCCTACTAAGCAATAATATTCAATCACAATTTCAAAACCATTTTATACTTTCCTTTACAAATTTCCAATATTTGTTTAACTTAAGCCCGTACGATGCACATATATCATCCGTACGCAATATCACATTCGATCTCTCATTCGATCACACAATTTCACTTCCGAACTAGTATCTTCCACCCGACTTCCTAGTGCGGACTCAGATCTGGTTTCTTGATCAGAAACCGTCATTCTCCTTGCATAGTCACAACTATGATAGAGAATATCCAGAATCAATCAACAATCCATATCCAGGTTCGCCGTCGAAAATCGAGTGAAAAATCCCAACTCGGATCGGTATAATTACCTCGAAATTCTGTGCTTGAATCCGGATCAAATCAGTATGCGAATAAAATAATATACGTACATCCTACGTATAAATTCCAATTGATTATCAACTATATCAATTTCTTTTATTCACATTCATTTTGATTTCTATTCACTTATCCCGAATTATTATCCCGTTTCATAACTTTCAGTTTTAAATCTTCATTCAGTCATTTACTCAGTATTATCCTAATACCAATTTACTTAAGAATCTCACCATACTTCTTAAGTTCAATATAAATAGTTTACATACTTCTTACATTTATTTCCACTTCACTATTGAAGTTCATATTAAATTCAAATCACTTTTGCCCTTTACAATTCCATTTGATTTCAATTTGGCTTCCATTTTGAATATTGAATTAGCTACACTTACTAATTAATTTAAATCTCAATTAAAATTTATTTACAAACTTTACTTTCCTTAGTTCCTTCGATTTCACTTCACTTTACATTCACATTTGAATTAGATTTCAATATCCAGTTTCAATTTTATGTGCTTAGCAAATTTAAATCATTTATCGTTAATGAAAATTTTCAAAAATTTTCTAACTCCCAAAATTTACGGAAAATTTTGGCGGAGTCTCCCTTGTACGGAGGGACTTCTGCGATATCGCAGGATGCACAAATATATATATATACATCGGCCTCAGGCCGGAAATCACAATATATATCAATATATGCAGTTCATATCTCCTATTTGAATTTTTGCGTAAGCGTACCTTATTTTAGCATTTTTAAAGCAAAGCGGTTATTTATTTTAGCATGTTGTGCCATCAGATTCAGCCAACCGACTTCCCTGAACCTGTACTAACTCAATTACAACATGTAAGTGCCAAATATACAAAGTTTATTTACATTTCACTAAAATTTAAATTGCTAAAACATGGATTCTACAAACAATGCATGTTATATACTTCCATAAGCACATATGAAAAGTTTCGACCCTTATTCCCATTTTTTTTTCCAAACAATACTCAACCCATTCCATTTAATTTATTCACATCCATTTATTTAGCTCGAAAACAATCCAGGCTATTTCATTCAATAATAAATTTTCAATTGATTTCAACAACCTCGATTTGAGTACAGTCTTCATCCAACATTTACTTAAGTTAACAACTTAAGTTCATTTTCATTGCAGATTGCACCAATTCATTCAATTTGTCCCTTTTTAATTCTAAATTCAATATTCCGTTCATTGAATAATATCCAAGGCCATTTTCATTCATACCCACTTGAATTTTCGTTTGCAATACAAGCCATTACTATTTTAATTCAAATTTCCATTTTGTTTAACACACTTCCACATATATTTAATGCGTTGATACTCCAAGTCGAATTTTAATGAATAACTCAAATTCTGATTCTACTATTCATTTTTAATTCACTACCCAATTTTATTAATTCACAATTCAATTTCTATTTAACCAATTTAAATTCCATAACTCAAACTCATTTGGATAATATTTCATGGTCATATTCCATTTATTTATACTTGAGTTCATTCACACTTAAGTTAATTTTGTTCCAATTTATTTCACTTAACAGCATCCAAAATATATGTGTCGAGCTTTATTTATATCATCCACATTCGATTTGTTAGTATTTTATCTCGGATTGCAATTAATAATTTCTACTTAATCTAAGTTCATTTCCCATTTCATATCCAAACTACAAAATCAACTTTCTTTCAGCCAATTAAGGTTCTATTTCCATAATCCATTACTCCATTAGGTAATTTATTCCAATTTATACCTAATATTTGGTTTATTTCATCACTTCAATCCATTAAAAGCAATCCCATTCACATTTTACTCTTTATTTCGGATTATACATTAAATTTAGTCAAGTATATTTATTTCTTTTTATTTGTTTTTCTATAAACAATTAAAATAAGATTCCAGAGTTTTTAACAATTTCCCAAAATTTCAAAATCACTTTTGAAATCAATCACATCCAAACTCCTTTTGTATATTCAGCTATCTCTTTGAAATTTCAAAACCAAATCCAGTTTTGCAAACAATCCCAATTTAACACGGTTTGGTAGCAATTTCTCTTTGGAAACTCGAAAATGAACATCGATGATGCTGCAGTCATCACCGAAATTATTTCCCAGCGACCGGAAGAGAATTAAATGCTTTTATCTCTTTAAACCATTTCAAATATTTTTAAATTTCAAATCTTTCCAGATTCCAAACTCAACTCAAAATATTCCTGAAATAATACCACTTATTATTTCCTCAAACTCTTTGAAAACTATTTCCAAATCTCAAGGAATTTCAAACCTTTCCCAAAATTCCAAACTTAAAATCCATTCCGATTTATTTTCCACATTTCTCTGGAATTCTATTTTAAAGTACAAATCTCATTTGTATATGAAGTTTATTTCAATTTTATAAATTACATTTGTAATCTATATCTCAAATTTTATTTTATTATAAAATTTTATTCTTTACTTTGGTTATAAATTTCAATTTCTAGTTAAGTTTCCATATATTAATGATAATAATTCCATATTATCACTTCTAACATCCAAACAACCATATATATTAACTAGAATAGTTTACAAAACGTTTCTTTTTATACAAAAATAATTTGGGTAAAATTATTTCATTTACCCTACTTTAAAACAATACTATGTCGAATTGTTCTATACAAGTGTTTAGAGATCCCTATCAATGTTGTGGCGTCCCACACATCGACCAGAATCCATAAACTACTCAATAAACCAATCAACACAATATAAAACAATTTTATATTCACTAACAAATACGCACTCATATCTATTAAAACTCTCAAAATTCCCACCAGAGCCAAGGTTGTCGCCAGCCTAAGCTCTGATACCACTGTAACGACCCGAATTTCCAGTCCCGGAAAATCGAACCATTTGTGTTAAAGAAGAAGAGGTAGAAGAAGAAGAAACAGAAAATCAACAACAGAATCTCACATCGCAGTGGAATAAAATATAATATATACAAAACAGATCTTTACTCAAACAGAAAAATATATCTGTTTATACAATATATTTACAGAATACATCATCAGAGTTCATCACATCAATGACATACATCCAAATACACAGCGGAACAATAATAGCAAGTACGAGAGTACGTATCGGCATCCAGCTCGTCTCCTGAGCTCCACAGTCATCATATCTTGAACCTGTTTATCTCGGTCTGACCCGAGCATCATATAAAACAATACCCGAGTCAGTCTGGAATACCAGCGTGAGAAAATCACACTCAAATTGATTATTAAAGTTTCAAAATCCTTTGAAAACAAAAGCATCTCGTAAGACCACGCCACAAATAAACATGTCGGGTTTTTACCTTACGATAGCTAAAACATTTTATATCAAAATCCTCTGATATTATAATAGTGTCTATATACAAATACTTATAAAATAGCCGAAATTGTTACATCTATTAAATTCCGGCATACTAGCCACAACGTGGGTAATACAAACAAAACTCGTACAAGGCACGTAGGGAGAATGGATTTCCAACGAATGACTAGGCACTGGGGTACCACCTGTCACAGTACGTGGCCTAGATCACAGTACCGAGGAGTACGCCTGCTCCTCTGCAACACAAGGCCGGAATCATCCCTTACTGGATAATTCCAAATAAAATCACCCCACGGTTGGGATCAGCAACCGCACCACTAAGCCGAAATAAAAGGGACATCTAGACAGGGATGACCTTACTCTCAAGTGGGTGCTACCCACGAAGCCTTGCTGCATAACCCCTGATTTTCAGTCATTCCCGGTTGATGAGGCTTGAGGCTAAACGATACCTTTTTCAGAACATATCCCTTAGAATGCCCATCGTCCACCTGACGATGTCACGAAAGCATTCGTCCATACAAGTCCGTCCCGGGTTCGAACAGAACCGAAGGCACTATTCCTACTACATCCATTTTGGAAATATCCTCAGGATTAGTAACGACTAGCCCTTGCACTTCACAGCTCCATCTTCGACTCCGAACACGTTACACGAAACGTACAAACCGGATCGAAGTGGTATTCGAGTCTCCAGACCTAGAATCCCGGTATATGGAAACCCGATCCCGGTCTCTTCGAAACGATCAGCGCATTTGGCTAACATTGATAGTCGGTTATTTAACTATCAATTGACATCCACAAGCAACCATCACACAATAAATAATTTCCCACATTATTTTTTTGCCCAAATATCTTTCCAAGATATATTTCCAAATTTTCAAAGCTCATTTGAAAACAATTTCAAAACAGTTTCCGCTTACGGATTACATTTCCCAAATAATTATTTCCACTGAATCACCAAGTACAAAATACTTTTAATTTTAAAATAATTTAAAAACACTTTATTTAAATATACTTTATAACATTGAAATTTTAAAACTACTTTAATACTTTATCAAAATATATATTTTAAGAATATTTAAAATAAAACCACTTTATAAATATAAGCTAACTTCCTCTTTAAAACATAATACCAAATCACTTTTATATAATTACTACAATAATAGATTTTTGAAAATACCTACTTTGGAAATTAACCTTTAGAAATAATCAATTTTCTAAAATATGCTTTTTAAAACATATTAAAACTTTTAACTTATATTTAAAACTACCTTGAAAAAAACGTACTTGGCTATCCAGAGAAATACACTTCTCATTCCCATTCTTTAAAAATAAATCAACATTTATTTTTAAACCAATTCATATCCCTTTATAAATTCCCACCTTGAATTTATATTTTCTAATATCCACTGATATTTTATTTTACTTTATAAACCCAGTTTATAAGCTCCAAAATCTCACTTCTCTTATAGAATTCCAATTTTAAACAACTAAATCAATTTCTAATTGATTTTCCAATTTACTCTACTTACTTTGAAATAAATTTCCTTTGCTACTTCATTTATTCCAAAATACATTAACTTTTGGATTTTTATTCCTTATTACGAGTTAAACCCCTTTTTACCAATATCAATTACAGATTTCCAAAACTCCTTACTTATTCTTTAATAAATTTTAATCCTTAATTTCAAAAATAACTTCTTTTATTCTTCAAATAATATCACTTAAGTATAAAATTTATTATCCCTTGTAAATTCAAAATCCCCTTATTTCATATTTGTTAAAATTCCAAATCACTTATTTTTATTTCAATTCGTTATAAATTTTATCCCAATTCCTCGAATTATTTTACTTAAACTTTTATTCCTTTATTTCTTTCAAAAATTCAATTCCATAGATTTTATAATTTATTATACTGGACAATCCAAATCAACCACATCATCCAATATAAAATCATCACATGATATCAAATATTCAGAACACAGAATATTAAATAATCTAGTAATTTTGAGGAATCCAGTTGGATCCCTCCAACCTGTTTCCCTGCATCCACAGACGTTAGCACAATATAAAATACCAATTCCACTTCAAGGTGGAATATCGCGGTATATGGGATTTATATAAAATCATCCGCTATTATGCGGCGCATAGGGTCTCATCCGCTATATAATGCGGGAATATCAACAACTCCAATATATACATATGCCAATATGTATATATTGCTATATACTACTATATATATCGTATCACATCAACCAATTCAATCATTCAATCAATTATTTAAAATTTACCATTTAAATTTTAAACAAACCCAGATGAGTGAGATTAACTCACCTTTGATCTTCGTTTTCTTTTGCAATCCACTTCAATATGTCTTGGTTTTCCAGTTTTGACCTTGAATAACATTGGATGATTTATTAATATTTTGTACTAATCAAACGATTTATTTCCATTTAATAATTTAATAAACTAATTGATTTAATTTAAACTAATTCACTAAAAATTTATTCAATAAATTGTCTTCTCATAAATAGAGTTTATAACTAACTATAAATTCTTCTCTATTTTTTTTTAAATATCTTTCTAATCTTTGCGTTTGTATATAAAAGTATGCATATAAATATACTTCACTGTTGTGTACTTTTCTTTCTGTAAATCAAAAATAGCAATCAGGTATACTACACATAAAAATGTACCTACACATCCCTTTAAATTGGAAAACAATACCTTACTGAAATTTTCTTGTTCTCTGTATATATATATATATATATATATATTTTTATACGTGTATATATATATATATAATTGAAAACAACACATACCTCCCATCGTTTGCTCGCGTCACCACTGGCATCGCCCCCTATAGCCTCGAGTACCCATCAAACGAGCGACGATCAACCTCGCGACTTCACCGATGTCGAAGCCCAACATGCAAACTGCTTCTCGATCCCAGTCTCTTTCCCACTCGCGACCTCCCTTCTGAGAATTCCACCATAACCCCAAACAAACCCAAACTATTTCCCCTTGAATCGACCCCACGAGCGCCACTCTCGAAGATGCCAAAGCACGCAATTCGATTCGTTCTTCCTTTACCAACGATTTCATGAAATTGGGTTTTGTCCTAATCTCGAACTCGGCTGCTCTTAACTGGATTCAAAAAGATGGGTTCGAAGGGGGGAAAAATCTGGAAGAGGAGGATACGATTTCCTGACAGCCATTCTTTTGTTGGCTTATATTCTCGTTTTATTATTTCGCTTTTTTTTTTTGTGAAATGTTTAGCTCGATTTCATTTGATAGAAAAAAGGGGAAATGAATTAGAATGACGGGGACGAACTGAGTATCTTCGAACAAAATACTGAAGAACACGAGAATTTAGCTCGGCCATTGAATTTCTCTAGAAATTAAACTTTGATTTTTGATTTAACTGTATATTTTCTGTTTGTTTTAAACGAGCAGAGATGGAATGGAATAGCGTGTTCGAGAAGGCAATGGAACGGTTTGGAAAAATATCTAGCTATAGTGTTTTGCTTATATTGTTTATATTAAATTTTCGATTTAACTTCAACGCGTTTGTATGTCGTACGCTCACACACCAACTCCAATTACTACGAAACTTGAAATCCGGTAATAATACAATATTACGGATCCAATGGAACTAGTTTCATCGAATTCCGAGACTGTGCCTTGGACGGCTATTTTTAAATTCAATTTAAACGAGGTATTTTTAAAACTGAACAAAATACCTTGAAATCAAATTTTGAAAGTTCTATTATCTTCAGTATTATTAATATGAATTTTACGAGCTTTCAAAATATTTTTAATTAGCTTAGAATACCAGATTTACTATTTTATCCAACTTCGAATAAATTAAATTTAATAATTAAATTACTCAATAAACAGCGATATTTGAAATTTAAGTTTATAATTAATCTCTGAATATTTAAAATTAATTGAATATTCCAATTTCAAATGCTCAAAAATTCCAGGTCGTCACATTGTTCCTCTTCTTTATTTTAGTGATTCTGAACTTGAGAAACTTTTGAAAATACTTTTATGTCTATAAAAGAAATTTTATATTTGTAGAACATGTTTTCCAAAAAACTATTTGTGTGTGTATGTTATCATCATATCAGAGATTGTACAAAAATATCTAACCGGAAATAATAATCAATATCTTTGAGCTTTGTTTGTTGACGATATGATAATAGCTTTTCTTTGTGGATTCCTGCAAGAATATTTGTTATCATAGTATATAGTTTGAAATATATAGTTGTCACATTAAAATCGAAGAAGGTAGGTTCCAACAGAAATTCCAAGATATAACGGAATTGGTATCCGAAAGAAAGGTGGAAATATAAAATTGTGGCATAGGAGTATAAGTTTAGAAAGAGAAAATTTGATGTGTTAGGTATTTGATGGTAGATATTGGATGCAAAATTGGTTGAACTATACTCTTATTCGTAGGAGTATGAAAATTGTCGTGTCAAAACATTTTGATGTTTTAAAAACTTGCATATATATAGAGTTGCTAGTATACGTAGATTATTTACATCATATTTTCAAAATTGTTTTAAAAGAATGCATTCATATAAGAGATGCCGATTTAGAATTATTCAACATACATATAATATATGTTGTGATACACCATGCACTTGTACATGATTGGCTGCAAAATTGGTTGTACACTAATTGGTTGGATAATATAGAATGGTTATATGTTATGTTATATGATTCACCTATTAAGGAATTTCAAGGACGAAAACCATTTAAGAGGGAAGAATGTAACACCCGTAGAATAAGTTGTAATAATAAATAAGTATTAAGGCTCAAAAATGGAATTTGAGAAAACGTTAAAATTTGGCTATGAAACTTGCACTATTCTGGTCGTGGCGATTTTCTAAGCAATGTTCATATATGGAGTTTTGTGCTCAGAGTTCAAATGAAGAAGTTATCAGCGTTTGAAGTTTTTAGATCGAAAATAATTAAAAAGGATTAAAAAGGAAATAAATAATAATAACCACGTAGACACCACTAGTCGACCCCCTCCTTAGGCTAGTCAACTGCTATCGATCAACCCCCCAAGGAGGGAACAGTCGATCGATTGGAATAATGGCAGAAATGGTTGAACCAAGGCTGAATGACCCGGATTTAATAATTTAATCTACCGAATATAATTGAATCGAGCGCCAATAAATACTAGCCTTGCCCCTCAGTTTTCTTCTTATATTTTCTGATCAGAGTAGCGGAACTCTGCCATTTTCCCTTCCTCACTATTTCTAGAAATTATAAAAATAATATATATATATATATATATATTGGAGAGGGAAGAGAATAAAAGAGAAGAGGAGGAGGAGTGAATCGATACTTAGAAAGGTACATTTATAATTATAAATCTAAATTCCACCTATTTCAAATCTCCTCTCAGATCTGTAATTCTAATGGGTATGGATATATCTTATTATACATATTTTTGGATTAGAAAAGAAAAGGAGTCGATTAAAAGGATGAATTCGGATTTAGGAGATTTGAAAAGCTAGAAAGGCGAGTGTAAAATTATACGATTTATATATAATATTGAAATTTATACCATTGAATTTATTTAATTACTATGCATATGTAAAATGTGATGGGGTGTAGGCTTAAAATGAACGTATTCAATTGAAATCTCACCTATATATTTGGTAAGTTAGGTAATTGGAATGAGATGGTATATACACCCTAATCTGAAAATTTGAAAATTGGTCTCTAAAATTTTTAAAGCATAATGTTGATAAGACTGTAAATTTAATTCTATATTTATGATAATTGGGTTGTAAAATTATTAGTATTAATTTGGATTGTCCTAATTTGACCTGGAATATGAAATTATATATTTTTATTTATTGAGAGCGTTGTGGGTATAATTTAGTTGTATCTATATCTATATAAATTTCCTTAAATAATCTAATTCTACATCTATGTATAAAAATGCATCATTTAAAATAATGAGGAATATACCAAAAATAAGAGAGATGTGTAAAGTACGGATGTCCTTCTCCATAATTTGCACTCTCTATGTAACGACCTGTAATTTCACCACTTTAAAAATAGAATATTTAATTGATTTTTAAATATTCAAATATGGAATTATGATAATCATGTTTTGAACAATAACTTATACCCACCTTAACAATAATATAAATCATCAAAAGCAAACATCTAATCATCAAAAGCAAACATCTAATCATCAAAAGCAAACATCTGATCACATATTTATATAATAAAGATTTGATATGACATGTTTATATAATAAAGATTTGATGTGACATATTTAATAAAGATTTGATGTGACATATTTTTGTATAATAAGATTTGATTTGACATTTATAAAAAGATTTGATATGACATAAAGTAAGATTTGATGTGGATTTGACATATATTAATGTTTAAAATGAAATGAGGGGAAGTAGATATAATATTTTATAAAAATAAATATTGTTATTTGATTTGTGTCATGGTTTAAAAAACAAAAGATTTAACGGCATCGCGCTTTTGCGGTTCGACGTCGCGTATTTGCAGTTTGAAAATATAAGTTCTGGGATTTGTTAAATGATATGCATATAATTTTCATAGCCCTAATAAACTTTATTTGATTATTTAATGATGATAGAAAATCTATTTTTAAGTTTTGTTTACATGGATAGATAATTTAAACAAAAACGGTAAATATGGACGGAAAAGTAATTTTGGATTTACAACCGATTACCGAACAAAAGTTGTTTCCAACGTTGTTGCATAATTTCTTTACAACTTTAATTAACATTTACAATTAGCAAATAAAGAAAAAAAAGGTTTACTTTTGAAAACAAAGTAAGTAAATCTTTTGATGTGATGTGTGATTAAGGAAAGGTTTGATTTGATTTAAGTAAGATTCTTTAAAAACATTATAATTACTTTACATCTAATCACCACTAATGCTTGTCAAATTCATGCCTTGGAAAGGAAAAGAAAAGTGGTTGAAAAGTCAAAAGTAGCAAAGGGTAGTAAGTTAATTTTGGTTGTAAACTTCAACTATTGATAAGCGCCTCCACTTCTTCATTTTTGCACACTTCATTCCTTACTTTCTTCTTCACTTTCTCCATCTCTTCCATGGCTTCCAACACTCCTATTAAAACTATTAAATTTAATAAGATTTTAGAATTTAATATTGTGTGAAATTAAAATTTATGATTTATTAATGGGAAAATATAATTAGAATATGATTTGATAATGTTGTTTGAATGTTATTAATAACTATTTTAATGTAATTTCAATCAATTTAAATAATTGTAAGGTTAATTTAGTTATAAATAGTAAATAAGGAAATAAATTAAATGTTGTATTTAATGGTGAGATTGTATGTAATTAACTGAAATTGGTTAATATAGAAAATGAAATCAGTGTTGTGATAAGTAGTTATAATCTTTGTTTGAAAACAATAAATTTATAAATGTGATTAAATTACTTAAAAGTAACAATTGTTTATTTATCGTCTCATTATTTAATATGTTGGAATTGAATTTGGAAATCAATGAAAATTTATGTAATTAAATATTACAGTTAATATGGTAAAAGATGTTAACGGTAAAATAATGAATGTAATAAAATGTAAACTTATGTTAATAAAGTTCATAGGGTATTGTTGATTAAAGAATAAGAATGTAAATCCAAATAAATGAATTTATTGGAATTTATATTATAATTAATGAATTTGTTATAGTTGTAATTGAACGTTGTAATTAGTGCAATATTTAAATGTTGAATTGGACATGGAAATTTATTTTAAGATTTTAAATTTATATGTAATCAAGAATGATGAAAATGGTTAACTTTTGAATTTAAATTTAAAAGTGATTAAACCAATTTATTAATAATTTAATTAATTAACATGATATTTAGCCATTTGGGCCACTGTCTTGGATTTCGACGAAACCAGTTTCATCGGATCCATAACAGTGAATTATTGTTGGATTTAATGTTTCGTAGCGATCAGACTTGTCGCTGAATCTGAGAGCTTGAAACGTGTAGAAATCAATTAAAAGAAATTAAATGAATACAATTTGATTTTAAAAGCCGACTTCTGCATACAATGGAATTAGGGTTTGAAACTAGTTCCATTGAGTTTAAAAATATAAAACCTATATTTTTGATATATTGGATGACCCATTTTCATTACGGAAACGAAACGGGCTTTTCGGGTCGTTGTTATCGTTTCGACCCAATTCGATATGTCCATTTCATTCTTATCTATCTTTGTCCATATAAATAGATTTCTTTTCTGAAACCCTAGCAGCCTTCTTTATTTATTTACGTACTATTATTTCTATCTGTTCCTCCTTCTCAAGCGTCAGAACATGAAAACTCTAATTCCCAAATTCAATTTCAAATCTAATTTCAAAAATTCAAACTCCTCAAACCATAGCAAATTATATATCGTTGGAAAGCTCTCAACGAGTGCAATCTTCTGCTGCAGTTCGTTTTTCGATTCGAGTCACGGTTTGGCCAAAAATCATCAAATTATTCTCGGTCGTTGAAACTAGGTTTGCAAATCAACAGTGGATCTTCATCGATGGGTCGATCGGAGTGTTCAGGCTTTTAGAGGAGGCAAGGGGTTGTCGATCTATCGGTTTAGTTTGGTCTCGATGCTCCATAGATCAATAGAATTTGGGGTTATAGCGTGCGGCGGTGGAACGGGATAGAGGCGCCATTGGTGGCGCGCGTGGCCAGGTGTAACAACCCAAATTTTTTGGATATTTGAAATTGGAATGTTTAATTGGTTTTATATATTTAATTAATTTTTAACTTGAATTTCAAATATAACTATTTGTTGGATAATTTAATAATTGAAAATTGGGTAAAATATTTTATCTGTAGTTTTGAGGTTGTTAAAAATAATTTAAAGTCTTATAAAATTTATATTGATAATACTAAAGATAATAAAGGCTTTAAAATTGAATTTGAAAGTGATTTGTTCAGTTTTAAAAATATATCGTTTAAATTAACGTTTAAAAATTGCCTTACGAGGCACAGTCTCGGAATTCGACGAAACCAGTTGCATTGGATCTGTAATAGTGTATTATTATCGGATTTCAAATTTCGTAAAATTTGGAGTTAGCATTTAGTCGTATGGTATATAAACGCGCTGAAATTTATATCGAAAATTCAATATAATAATTGGGTCCAAAAAGCTATCTTCTCCACACGATCGAATTAGGACTTGAAACCTTTTCCATTTCATTCGAGATAGAGGTATAACATTATAAACGCCTAGCGGCATGCCTCAATAGAAGGTCGAGATTTTAAGCTACGAAATCGAGACGATTTAAATTTAAATAATATATATATATATTCATTGACTTGACAAAAATATTCACATCAGCACATCCTTTCTTTCTCTCCAAAACACTGTACCCTATTTCATTCAAACAAGTTTCCCTCTCCATCGGTTCAAAATCACGTCCCCTATTTTCCTTATTTAAATTCATAGCCGAGCATTTCAAAATGAAAAAAAAGAACAATCACGCACATCCTTACATCCCTTCCAGTTCGAACTCGTTACATCTCTTCCCTATCACAATTTGAAATTGCGTCGATACAATAAAAAAAAGAATGAAGGGGAATCGCGAGCTCGTTTTCGAGCTGGGTTGAATCGCGATTGCGGCTATTCTTAGCATTTGGAGTTTTGGAATTTCGAATTCGAGATGCATTGGCGATGTCGGTGAGGGAGGCGGCGCGGCAGGGCCGTAGGGTTGGCGGCGGTGTGGGCGACATGTCGTGATCGATGGTGAGGTGAAGATGGTGGGTTCGGCTTTTCGAATTGAAGGGAAGTTGGAACCATTTTTGGTTTCTGGGTTCGATTCTCGCAATTGGGATAATGAGCCATTGGAGGCTGTGGCGACTAGCGAGGGTAGGGGAGGCTCAGGGCAACTCGAGGTGATGATTTGGTGGCCTCTGGCACGGCCTAGCAATGGCGATGGTGATAAGACGCGTGCGTTCGTTCGAGCTGAAAGTTGAGTCGCGAGAGGATGGGAATGGAAAGATTTTTGTAAGGTTAGTAAATGATATTAAGTTGGTTGGCTCATTTGAAATGTACATAAATAAATCTCAAATTTAAAAGTAGTGATATTTAAATAAAATCGAAGTCTTATATATCATATAATTTATTCGTACGAGGTTTAAAGTGAAACAGGATCTGCAGTTTAAATTCGTAGCTGGGAATGTACGGGATGGAATTAAAATTGGGAATTGACTGCAATTAAAAATCAAGGTAAGATAATCTCACTCAATTTTGGATTACTGCAATTAATTTTAAATAGTTAAAATTAATTATTGATTGATTGATAGAATTGATAAATTATTATCAGTTGGATGTGTTATTATATACAGTATTATATATATTAGAGTGGTTGATATTCCCGCGTATATTTATATACAGCGGATGAGACCCTATGCGCCCCGCATAATAGCAGATGACCCTATATACCGCAATATCCCTCTCGATGTGGGATTGGTATTTTTATATTGTATTAACATCTGTGGATGTAGAGAAACAGGTTGGAGGGATCCAACTGGATTCCTAAAAAATGTTGAATTTAATTCTATATATATTGGTATATGATCTGTTTAAATAATCTGTAGTGGATTATAGTGAAATTTAAATTTATTGGATGCTATGGAATTACCGGTTAGATTTTGGTATTTTTAAATACTAATCAAAAATGATTAAAATTTGGAAAGAAATAAAAAAAATTGAAGTAAAAATAATTATAGTGAAATTTGGATTTGTTAAAAGAAATGAATTTTGGTAAAGTAAATAGTTTGACTTCAAAATTTGTACTCGATAAATTTTGGAATATGGAAAAATACGGATTTTGGAATAATATAAACAAAAGGATTTTTAATAATGAAACTTAAGCGATTTGTTTAAGTGTAAAAAAAAGACTTTAAAATTGAGATCTAAAATAGTTTGGGAAAATAAAAGGGGGAAATTTGAAGATAAAATATGAAATTAATGTTCCAGATTTAAATAAGATTTTAAATTATAAAAAGGAAGCGAGATATGAAATTAGTGGGCTTTGGAATATATTTGGGTTATTTAAGAAATTAATTTAAAAATGGAGTTTAAATTAGAAAATGATTTAAAATCGATTAAGTATTGGGAAAACCGTTTTAAAATGAGAAATGAGACTATGGAATTTATAAACGAAGTTTATAAATAAAGTAAAGTAATTACCAGTGGATAAATTGAAATTATAAATTCACGGTGAGGATTTATAAGGAGATGGGAAAATTGGTTTAAAAATAAATGGTAGATTTATTTTTAGAAATGTGAAAGGGAATTTGCGAAATTGGGACGTAAATCAAATTGGAAAATAAATCGAGAAGGATTAATAATATTAGACTGGCCGTATGGGAGTTGAAAAATATATTTTTCTGAGAAGTTAAGTTTATTTTAAAAAGGGATTTTTTTAAAAAGTGTTAATTAGAAAATTTAAAAGTATTTAAAAATATTTTAGAAAATTAATTATTTAGTTGTTTAAAATTGTTTAAAGTATATTTAAGTATTAATTAAGTAGTTTTATAAAGGTTTGATATTAAGTTAATTGTTATATTAATAATTAATCAGTATTATTATTTTAAAAGGATAAACTATTAAATATTAATATTTTATATAATAACTTTTATTTAAAAGTAGTTTGCCTAAAATTAACTTGGAAATTTTTTTATAGAAATTTCATATGTATAATTTTGAAATTTTTTAAAATAAAGATTTCGGGAAGTAATGGTATACCCGCATGGTGAAATCGGAGGTAGCGAGTGCTTGCAGTTAAGTCTTGAATTTCTCTGGGATAGAGGCGTAACCATTGAGCTGTGAATCCATGGTTTGATACCGCAGTGGTACTTTCCAAATTATTTTAAAGGTTTTCCAAATATCTTTGAAAGGATAGTTTTGGTGAATTTACTTAACTCGATAAGATAAGTATATATTTTGGATAAAGAGATTTGGAGTTATTCAGTGGAAAATGGAATATTTGGTTGAATGATTGTTTATTTGATAGTTAAATAACCGACTATCAAAATCTGGACCCACATTATAACTTTGGGAATATCTAGAATAAATATGGGAATTATATGGTATAGTTACCGTTCGAGGTGTTATGCTATACATATAAACTCGTTTCGTTCTTCTAGGACGTTATAAGGAAATCCGTCCACTAACAGTTGGGAGGTGATCTCGGGTCTTATTTCGTCTATTTATTTCCTAAAGAACCGGGGTTGAGTTTACCGAAAATATCGAACGTTGTTTCGAAGAGACCGGGATCAGATTTGTTATCCGAAAACCACTTCGATCCAACGAGTATGTTTCCGATGTGAAAATAAGAGCATGGAGTCGAAGATGGGGCAGCAAAGTGCAAGGGCTAATCGCTACTAATCCTGAGGATTATTCCAAAATGGATGTAGTAGGAATAGTGCCTTCGGTTCCGTTCGGACCCAGAACGGACTTGTATGGATGAATGCTATCAGAACATTGTCATTGGAGGGCAATGAGCATTCTAAGTGAAAAAATCCTTAAAAGGTAATCGTAGCCTCTAGTCTCATCAACCAGGAATGACTGAAAATCAGGGGAGATGCAGCAAGGCTAAGTGGGTCGCACCCAAGTAGGGTATGCTTATCACTTTTCTAGATAACCTCAGATATTATTTATCACTATGATGTATGGAAAGAGCTCGAAAGAGGGTGGGAACAGCCGAGGTGATAGCATATTCGGTCTATCCAGGTCAGGGATAATCCGGTCTTGTGTTGCAGGGGATCCCGACATGGTCCTCAGGACGCTGTTCTGGGCGTGTACTGTGACAAGTGATACACTAGTGCCTAGTCATTCATATGGAACTTATTCTCCAATAAGCTTCGTACGGTTTTGATTGTGCCCAACTATGCTGAAACGTGAGATGCAAGCATTTCAGCTATTTGAATAAGTATTTGTATTTAGACACTACTATAATATCAGAGGATTTGATATGAAATGTTTTGGTTATCGTAAGGTAAAAACCCATCGTGTTTATGTGTGACGTGGTCTTACGAGATACCTTTGATTTTCAAAGGATTTTGAAAACTTTAATAATTCAAATTGAGTGTGTTTTTCTCACGCTGGTTTCCAGACTGACTTGGGTGTTATTTTATTATAATGCTCGGGTCAGACCGAGTATTACAGATATAGGATAGAATGCTATGGAGCTCAGGAGACGAGTTGAATGACGAAGACGTATTACACGTATCTGATTTATATTCCGCTCTGTATTGTAGGCTGTATATTCGGTTTTTGTGAGGACAAGTTATTATAACTGTCCAGTATTGTGTTATTGACTGTGTTGTACTCTGATGATGTAATATATGAATAACAGTATAGTTTCTTTTTGTATAAAGACCAGTTGTTATCTATTATATATTGTTCCGCTGTGATTGTGAGATTCTTTGTTGTTGTTCTATTTTCTTCTTCTACCTCCTTCTTCTTTCCCCTAACGATCTGGTATTTCCGGCATTCGATTGCTCGGCATGTGATACAGTAGACATATTGATGTCGATTTTCGAAGGTTGAAAATCTCGGTCGTCACACCAGGGGAGGTGCGGCCAGGCTGTAGGGTGACAACGGCGTTTCCTGATCGAGGGTTAGGCGAACGTAGGCGGCGATGACTGGACATTTGTAGTGGCGGCTGCTAGGATTGAAGTTATTCGAATGTACTCGTGCTCTGCTAGGGTTTGAGTGAGAGGTAGCCTAATTACTGTTTTACCTTTAAGTTATTTTAATTAAAATTTGAAATTTAACCGTTCTAACTTTAATAACTTTTTCATACGAGCTCGGATTCATGCACGGTTTTCTCTATTGTGATCGTATCAAAATTCTGGAAATTATAGAACTTGTTTGGCAGCATTATGAGATTGTTCAAATTTTGGGCCTTATTTGGATTTTAAATCGACAATAAATCAAAAGTGAGTGTTTTAATCCACTCACAAATACTAAATCATCTTATGTTGGTTAAATTGAATTTATGATGGGATTAGAAATTTATTGATTGTTGTTTAGTATATTTAAATTGTCATCCAAATTTAATTTGAATTTATATTGAATTTAATTGCCATTTGAATTAATATTGGAATTGAATTGTTAGTTAATTACCAGATAATGATAAGCAGCTAATTATTGTGACTTATTGGTTAATTTGAATGATGATTGTGATCGATGCTTAATTGTTGACATTTTGGATGATTTGATGTTATGTTTATTTTATATGTTGTTATCACATTGCAAGTTCCCTTAGTTATTGTTAGGAAAATCACTATGGGCTGAAATGATACATACCCGAACGATCTTATAGATTAGGGAAAAATCGTTATGGGTTGAAATGATAAACCCAAGCGATTTTAAGGATTTGGAAATTGTGATTCAGGATACGGGTTGAAATGATATATAAACGGAGATTTAAATTATTGCGGGTTGAAATGATATAAATCCATATCACTTAACCATAGGGTAGAAAATTGCACACGGACACCAGATTGGTTAAATTAAATGATTTTAAATCCTTAATTTTGAATCTAGTTAAATGATATTATAAAATAAAATTAGATTTATATGAACTTTATTGTTTTCAAAATCCAAGCTTTTAAAATGTTGAAATTGAAATTGGTTTAAATGAATTGTATGAAGAATTTAAATTGAAATCTTAAAGTTGAATTTCAATATATAAATGAAATTTTTTAAAATTGAGTTATTGTAAACGTTTGAATATTTAAGCTTGAAACCTATTGAATTTGAAGTGATTTAAATTTGTAGTTCAAACATAAATTTGAAATCAATATAAATTGAAATGGTTTTTAATGAGAATTTGAATTAAAACCTTTAGCCTTTGAATTGAAATCGTTGAACTGAGATTGATTTAAATCGAATATTTGGAACTAAAGTTGATTTGAATTGATTTGTGAAATTAGAAGAAACAATTCTAATTTGAAACTATTTTCGATATAACCTCTTTTAATATACAAATTCTTTTAACATATAAACTATTTTCTCATATAAACCATTTTAATATATATTAATAATTTTAATACATTAGCTATTTTTAATATATAACCTATTTTAATATATAAACTATTTTAATCTATAACCTGTTTTAAAAATATAAACTATTTAATATATATTATTTTAAATTTATAAACAACTTTTAATATATAAACTATTTCTAATACATAAACTATTTTAATCTATAACCTATTTTTAAAATATAAACTATTTTTAATGTATAATTATTCCAATATATAAACTACTTTCAATATTCTAACCATTTAAAGTTGGAACTGTTATGATTTAGATTTAATTGATTTAAATGCAAATAATTTAATATGATGGTTTAACCTATTTTGTGGCTATGATTTTGAAATGAATAGGATTTAAAGTGGATAATGATTTCGGAAGTGTATGATTTCGATAGTGATATGATTTTGAAGTGAATATGATATTTTGATATCAATTATGAATCAGTTTTGGAAATGTAAAAGAACCAACCGGTGTGAAATAAGCGTTTGGTTGTTAAAAAACGGGGATTGGATATTGTCATACTCTCTGCCAATACCGAAAACCACTTTAGCAACTGTGCACACAGTGGAGAATCCAGAATGAAGTAGGATGGTTTGGCGAACGCTACTGGAATGGAGTAAGTGAACGATGATGGATAGCCTTGACCTTCGGGTCATAATTAAAATGACTAAAACAGGAGTCATGTCTGGCTAAGTGGGGTCGCTCCCCCTATCGGGCACATTTCTTCGATACCATATTTATTACTTTGTGATTGATTTGGTGGCCACTCCTTGATTTGATTATGGGAGCGTGTCTCGAGGTGGGAGGTAGTAGCTGATATGCGTTACCACCAGTCCGGATCCGCAAAACGGTAGTATCCTACCCTTGGCATTGCCTCGCATGCCTTGTCATATTTATCCTGATCGAGCCCACTACGAGTTTGGTTTGTGTCATATACTATGGAGTGCCCTCTGATTGCCTTCTAATTTACGGAGGAATAACGGTACTATATAAACTATGATGCTTATATAAAAATGTGTTAAGTGGGATATGGGTAACGCCTTAACGCTATTTTAATACTTTACTTTACTGTAGACATATTATAATAGCGTATTGTATTATATATGTAGATAGTTTAACGGATCCTTAGGAGATGGAAATCTGAACATATCATAAGTTATTGCACGCACGTTAGACACTGGATAGGAGATGTAAAATCCCGTAAACATCTCTAAAGCCGTTACACTTATATTTACTTATTTTGATTTAACTTACATAAGATCTTTTAGTTTTGACTCGAGTGTTTTGTCTTTTCATTACGCTCGGGTCGGCCTTAGTATTTCAGCGCATTGAAGACTTTATTTCTAGAGGACGAAGACGGAGTTTAGTATTATATTATTAGTATTATTCCACTGCATCATGTTGTTCCACTGCATTTTTTGTTTATTCTTGTTGTATGTATAACTCTGATATATTGTAAAAGTGTGATCAAATGTTATTTGTAAAATAGCTTCATGAACTGTTATTTGATTATTATATTTTGTCATTCCACTGTGAGATTCTGTGTTTTGTTTTTCTTTCTCTTCTCTTATTTTTCTTATTTACCCCCATTAATAACCCTCCCTTTTGAATGGTTTGAGTTAACATGTGTGGTTTATTGTCGATTTAAACCATCCAAAAAGGTGGGTCGTTACAAATGGGATTTCCGACGATTTTGGACAGTCGGAAATTTCTGAATCACACCTAACTAAGAGCTAAGAAATTTATGAAAACTTTTGGTAAAAGATAAAAAAATTGTGAAATATTTTGAGTAAATAGATAAGTATAATTTATAAATGTGATTATAAATAAAAAGGATTTAGAAGCTGAGAATTTGAGGATTTAAATACCAGTGACTTTGAAATTTGTTCTTCAATGCTTAGAAAATAATAATTTTATTAAGTAAGAAATAAGTTTTATAACTTATGAATTTGAGACGATAGTAAATTACGACAAGTTTTAAAATTATGAAACGCCCTAATTTAAGTAAAACCAATTTGAAATTTGGGATTTTTATATATGCTCTTAGAATATAATGGTGTATTATACAAATATAGATTAAAGTCATGAACTGTTTATAAACTTAAGTAAAATTTTAGGGAAGGGTTCCTAAGTGTTATTAGTACCAAAGGAAATATACTAAGGAAAAAATGAATGTAAATAATAAAGCATGTGAATAAAAGATTTTGTTATAGTTAAGAATAAACAATAGGAATAAATACGTAAGTTATATGTAGATCATTTTGTCACACGAATTTGATCTAACATTCGAGAACAGAACTTTGAGGTGTTTACATCGGTCCGGAAAAGGATTTATCACTCGATTCTTGACGGCGAACATTGATGAGGGTTTATGGTTAGGTACTCAACTTTTCTATCATAGTTGGAACTATGCAAGAAAAGCAAAGGTTTCTGATCAAGAAGCTTGATCAGAGTCTGCACTAGAGGATCGAGGGATCATCACTAGTTCGGAAGAAAATTTGTGTATTCGAATAGGAGATCAAATAAAATATTTTATATGGATGGTTTGGGTAGATCTTATGGGTTTAAGTTTATGAAATAATGTTTTAGGAAAACTCTTTCGGGTTTTAGGTTCGGTCTAATTTCGGGGACGAAATTCTTTTATTGAGGGGAGAATGTGACGAACCTTAATTTTACCACTTTGAAAATAGAATATTTAATTGATTTTTAAATATTCAAATACAGAATTATTATAATCATGTTTTGAACAATAACATATACCCACCTTCACAATAATATAAATCATCAAAAGCAAACATCTAATCACATATTTATACAATAAAGATTTGATGTGACATATTTATGTAATAAAGATTTGATGTGACATATTTAATAAGATTTGATGTGACATATTTTTACGTAATAAGATTTGATTTGACATTTATAAAAAGATTTGATATGACATAAAGTAAGATTTGATGTGGATTTGACATATATTAATGTATGAAATGAAATGAGGGGATGTGGATATAATATTTTATAAAAAGAAATATTGTTGATTTGATTCGTGTCATGATTTAAAAACAAAAGATTTAACGGCATCGTGCTTTTGCGGTTCGAAGTCGCGTATTTGCAGTTTGAAAATATAAGTTTCGGGGATTTGTTAAATGGTATAAATATAATTTTATAGCCCTAATAAACTTTATTTGATTTTTGAATGATGATAGAAAATATATTTTTAAGTTTTGTTTACATGGATAGATAGTTTAAACAAAATGGTAAATATGGCCGGAAACGTAATTTCGGATTTACAACCGATTACCGAAAAAAAGTTGTGTCCAACGTTGTTGCAACATAATTTCTTTACAACTTTAGTTAACATTTACAATTAGCAAATAAAGACAAAAAGGGTTTGCTTTTGAAAGTAAAGTAAGTAAATCTTTTGATGTGATGTGTGATTATGGAAAGATTTGATTTGATTTAAGTAAGATTCTTTAAAAACATCATAATTACTTAAACATCTAATCACCATTAATGCTTGTCAAATTCATGCCTTGGAAAGGAAAAGAAAAGTGGTTGAAAAGTCAAAAGTAGCAAAGGGTAGTAAGATAATTTTGGTTGTAAACTTCAACTATAAATAAGCACCTCCACTTCTTCATTTTTGCACACTTCATTCCTTATTTCCTTCTTCACTTTCTCCATTTTTTCCATGGCTTCCAACACTCCTACTTCCTAAATCACTCACCCAAGCATCCATACCCTCACCTACACCCCACACCCACCCTCAAAACATGCACACCCACCACCTTACCCCATAGTCGAGCCCCCACACACCTCCACCCGAGCCATACCCACCATCAAACACACCCATGCACCTACGACAACCACCCACCCAAGCCACATCTGAGCCTATACCCCACCACACACCCATACACCCCATGTACCCATGCCTACCCTTCCCAAAACACGCATACCCTCCTCAAAACCCACAGCCCTTCACCCACCCAAGCACCCACACCCACCACCCAAACACACGCACCCACCCTCCGAACCCACCTACCCACCTTCACCCGCCTCCCAAACCAACACACTCGCCCCTACCCACCACCAAAAGCGACACACACCTCCACCTACCCACGGCCAAGTCCACACCCACCACACACACACCCCGTATACAAGCCATACCCAGCTTTTGTCAAATATCAGTCCGTCCGTTTCACCGTTCTAAAAAGTAGTTCGAGATAAGTCGTGTTGAGTTTGGTAAAGGAAAAGAAGCACGTTAGTTGTAGAAAAAGAATTGCAAAGGAAAATGAAAGTGCATAAACTCTTATCTCTTTTAAAATCATGTTTGTTGTTATGCTATGATGTTCATGTTTACACCCATACGATGATTTTGATTGTTAAAACCTTTTAAGTGTTAATATGAATGTTTGGATGAAATTTGTTATATGGATGAGTTTGGTTGAATGGGTGATTGTTGATATTGACATCTTAGCTAAATTTTAAAAGTTTAAAGTTTCAAAATAATAATATATGGTTTAAAAATTTGAAAGAGAAAATTTTAATATTATAATAATATAATATGAGATATTTTGAAATAAGTGAAAAATAGATATTAATAATCAAAATAATAAATTATTGATTATAAAAAGTTTATAAATGGTTTATAAGCAAGAAAAGATGATTTGAAAGTGTTACGACAAATATTGAAAAACAAGTCAAAACTAGGCGTATCGCGCAATAGTAGTTCGCGATTTAACGCCGAAAATTTCAAATTTCTATAGAGAATGGGTTATGGCTCGGAATTCTTTGAGATAAGAATTTTTTGGACTATTATATTCATATTTAAGTTATGACCAAATCAAGTTTCCAAAGAAATCGTGCTTTTGTAGTAAAGCGACCAAAGTAAAAAAAATTATTTGAAATAAATATGTTTAAATGATTAATAATATGGAATAAATTCGATAAATATATTAAAATGTTTTAAAAGAGATTTGAATTGAAATATATAGATTTTCAAATATTATAAAAGTTGTTTTAAATCGAATCAGCTTTTAAGCAATTTCCCCAACACTTTTCTGTTTCCGTTTCAATAACTTTAGAAATGAAGTTTTAAGCTTAACAATTCATTCCTAAATCATTTATAAATGCATTTAAATAAATAAATAAGGGATAAATGATGATTTGTAAGTTTTTATAAGATTTTAAAATAAATGGTTAAGAGAAATTGTTTATAACACTTAAACAATATAATTGAAATCGATTCCTGGAATGTGATAACCAAATGAGTATGCCGAAACGACTAGTACATTTGTCCCGCATGTGAGCTCTGGGAAGATAAAATAAGGTGTGTAACTAAGGTTAGGAATGGAGCAACCAGTGCCCTGAACTTACCTGGCCTCTGTTTCTCTTTCTAGGCGAGGGGTGGAACAGATCGAAGGGAAAACCCGGATGCTCTAAATGAAAAGTTTATATTTAAGTTTTTCCTAAATAAAAACGATTGAACAAGGTTTTTCAGTAATATAAAAGTTGTTCTAGCCAAACTCTGTATTTAAGTTATGAGAAGAGAATCCACTTAAATTTAAGAGGTGATTTTCCACTGTTATTTCATAAATAATACGAGTCGAATATGGAAATTAATCTGGGTAAAATTAATCTAATCTTTTACTCAATATAATTGGTCTTGGGAATACAGTAAACGATATCTTAAATAACATTATTTTTGACCCAGTTATGACATGTTTTCGAGAGATGGAATTTTATTTGTTTAGAAGGTAAATAACGTGAAGATTTCCAAAGTTGAAAGAATTTTGATTTATCGGTAAAAGTTAAAATAAATAGAGGCTTAACAAATCCTGTATACACATATTCACATTCGATAATTGGATTTCGAAAAAACCGGGGTCAGATTTGGGTGATTCCTATCCGAAAACCACTTCGAACCAATTTACGTTTCGAAGGAAAACATGTTGAAGATAAGATCATTGAAGATGAGGATATTCATGATGTAGGGTTGCTTGCCACTAGACCCTTGGGGAAATTTACCATATCATAAATTTGGCAGCAGTGCTCCGTTATGAAAATCTTAGAATTGCAAGGACTATCGCTACTGAACCTAGGGGTGATTCCCAAAACATGATGTGGTAAGAGGAGTGCCTTCGGTTTCATTCAGTCCCAGAACAAACTTGTATGGACGAATGTCTAACGTTGCATTTTAAAATCACATTAATTGATCTCTATAAACGTATCATCTGGTGGTGGAGAAGGCAAGTTCTCTTAGCTTGACACCTTTTCCTGAGACGTACGAGCTCAACAGTTATACGTTTATAGAAATCAGTTGTGTGATTATGGAATGGCAATGTGGCATTCAAAAGAAAGATGATGTGCTATGTAAAAGGTAATCATACCTAAAGCCTCATACCCGAAAATGACCAAAACAGGGTAGATGTGGCAAGGCTATGTAGTTCGCAACCATTAGGGTATGATCATCCTCATCTAGATATATTTCTACTCGATATGACATTCGGGTTTAAATTAATGTGGTGTATGCTAGAGTGCGCTCGGATAGGTTGGTAACGATCGAGGTGATGACATATTCGGTACTATCTAGGAAGAGGTAGGCTGGTCTTGTGTTGGTAGAGGACCATCAGTTGGGCCTCGGTACATTCCTCTATAGATGTACTGCCGAAAGGAAGTCCCTTCACCTGGTCATTTGTATGGAAATCCATTCTCCAATAAGTGCCTGCCATTTTGTTTGTATAACCCACTTTGTGGCTAGTATGCTGGAATTTAATCAATGTAACAATTTCGGCTAAGATTAATAAGTCACTTGCAAATGTTTTCAAAGAATGTCATTAAAAATAATATCAAATGTTTTGATAAAAATGTTTTGGTTATCATAATGTAAAAACCCGTCTATGTTTATGTGCGGCGTGGTCTTATGAGATACTCTTTCTTTTCAAAAGGTTTTTGTCACAAATCTTTGATCTATGACACTGTCATTTATGAATTGAGTTTCTCATGCTGGTTTTCCAAACTGATCTAGGTATTTTTATACTTGGGTCAGATCCGAGTAGTTTTCAAGATTAGCTAAAGACATTTGGAGTTTCCAGAAGAGAGCTGGAGATCTTCATCACGTATGAACGTATCCTATTTCCGCTGCATTTGTTTGATGTTTTTCGGCAATTGTAAGAACAGGTAATATAACTGTCCAAGCTGAATCTAGGTTAGACTCTGATACATGTATTTTTAAATTTTCCACCGTAAAGATTATTGTTCAATAATATATGTTATTCCATTCGAGTGAGATTCTGTTCTGTCTATTTTTCTTTTTTTACCTTTAATGATCCATTTTTTTCGTTCAATTTGGGTTGGACATGTGCGGTTTATTGTCGAATCAAAGGGAATGGAAATGTGGTTGTTACACTCTATTTCAATAAAAAAAGATAATTCCTTGTAATTTCAAGCGAAACAAAAGTCTCACTTTTGGGTAATTTATGAAAAATTATAATGATAATTCTTTTTGGGAGGATAGCTCTAATATATTAAAATATGAAAATAAATGTTCTTTACAGAGTGTACATACAAGTGTATGTTCTGGAATTCCTAAGCATAGAAATTAAAGAGTTAGAGATAGAAATACTCATGCGCGTGCGTATAACCACGCCCACCGATTAAAAATAAAATTATACATAAGGTAATAATAAAAGCATAATAAATAATATATGTCGGTATACTCATATTATTTATAATTAGGTCGACTAGTTATTAATAACGTAGTAAATCATAGAACTAAGCGGTTGACATGGAAAAGAGATAATAACTCCAAATTTTATGAACAATGATTGCAAAATTACTGGGCAATAAATGTGTAGTTAAAAGGTATTTATAGAAATTAAATGAGGATATTTGTGCATTTAATGGGACTGATTAAAGAATTTAGTATGCGACTTATAGGTAAACGAAATAGGCTTGATAAGTTGAATTAGAACAAATATATAAATATCATTAGTGATTGTCCAATTTGAATAAAAAATTTCATTTATTACAGATAGTTGACATTTATGAGACATAGAAGGAAGTGAGGTATATAGGGAATAAGTGTATAAAATAGGAGTAGGTTCACAGTGAATAAGTGAATTTAATATTAGTAAATAAACTTAGGAGGCGGTATGATTTTCATAGTATGAAATTATATAGCCTCAACATAATGACATACATGGGCTAACCTACAAATTTCCATTATACATACATATTTTCCTCAACAACCCCGAGACCCACCTTAGCAAAGAGAATTAACAAGTAATTATGTCTGCTAAAGCGGAGAATAGGGTTGGTTAAGGGTGACCATCTATAATTTTGTCTTAAATATCTATTGAATACGTCGATAAATGCAATATAATTTTTTTTTCAACTCAAGTGGATCGACATACCCAGTAAATGCTTAATCCAAAACTATAGGTGGCTAACGGATCTATCAGAACAAAATACAATAACTGAATGTAAATCTCATCATAGAACAGTAACCAACATCATATATATACATATACACCGATACATGTTCAGTACAATACAATATGAATACAATAAAGGTGGTACTCAACTACACTATATACATCGAATCAAATGTAAATACATCAGAGTATGCGGAAGAAATCAACTACTCAAGCGATAGATAGGCTAATGTCCAACATCAACTTCAAGCTAAGCCCAATAGATGATACCTGAAACAACTCGGTTAAGAAACAAAGAAGTTATGGCTAATTTTGTTTCAGTTTCAAACACAGAGCAAAATATTGCTTTTGCTCTCGGGATAACAGTAGAAAAATTGAATTTTGACATAGCTAACTTCAAAATCACAGAAAACACAATACAAGAAAGTTATAGTATATGATTTGTGCTTTCTAGAACAGCTAAAATTGTCAAAATCTAATTTTTCTACTGCTAACCCGGGAGCAAAACCAATATTTGCTCTGTGTTTGAAACTGAAACGAATTTGACCATAACTTCTTCGTTTCTTAACCGATTTTGATAATTTTAGCTGTTCCGGAAAGCTTAAACTTTGTGCTAAAAGTTTTATGTTTTGTGTATTCTGAAATTTTGATGTTTGCTTTGTCAAAACTGTGTTTGTTTGTTGTTATTTTTAGAGAAAAACGACAGCAATAACAATTATTGACCTGAGAATTGTATTAGCTTATTTTTGCTCTCATTCTTATTCGATTTTGATGATTGTTTTTGAGATGTTTTGAGAGCTATGATGCCTATCAATAGGCTAGCTATATTTGGAGAATTTGAAATTCAAATTTAAATAGAATTTGAATTGATTTTGGGTTAAATTTAAATTGAATTCATATTGAACTCAAGTTATCGGCCTTGAGTTATCTTTCTTATTTTTCATTATTTTCAAGCACGGTTTTCACTAAACCATTTTGAAGTGATTTTTGAAATAAATGGACATTTCAAATTATTATGATATAGTATTTTAAAATTATTTTTTTCTAATATAAAAATCTATTTATTTCCTATAATAAGGAATTTCAAATATTGGTTTAATTAATCTTTCGGGAAAAAAACTTTAGAAGCTTGTTTTCTCTAGTAAACTATTTTATATATAAACATACACTTTTACACTATTTGAACGTATGAGAAAGAGAATTAAACGATTTAGTCAAACGTATGGTATGGGACATGTGCGTTTACTATTTCGGTTAATTCCAGACTTGTACGATCGAAGCTATTTGAGATTACTGATTCTGAGATGTTTTGCCATTCTACGGCGTATTTTGAGTTTTATAATTCCTATTTATTGGAATTATTTAAGATGGCGAATATTTGGCAAGTATTATGGTTTGAGATCTCCTATATAGGAGTATGGTCGATGAGATCCATCACCATGTTTTATTTACTTGCCAATGATATAAGGCAAGTCTTGAGTATATGATTTCATATTTTGAGATTTATGGTTTATGAGGAACCATCGTGATGTTTTCACTTATCGATGAGATGAGACAAGTTATGATGCCATTTAATACTTATCGATGAGATGAGACGAGTATGGTGTCTCTTTATCACTCTCCAATGAGACGAGGCGAGATATGATTTTCTGAGTTTTATGATGTTCCTAGTGTGGCATCGACTAGAGGCTAGTAAACCGCTAAGTGCAAATATGTGGTATGGGACACACGTTGACACTTTTCGGGTTCCTATCCATGAGTTTGTGACACATTCACGATGTTTACCTAGCAGAACTGCTTTGAGAGGTGTTAGCAACCTTGTCATGAGGACGAACTGCTTTGGGAGGTGTTAGCGACCTTGTTTGGGCTGACAAAATGGCTTGGAAAGGTGTCAGCGACCTTGTCATGAGGACGAGCTGCTTTGGGAGGTGTTAGAGACCTTGTTTGAGGCTTCGGCTGTCTGAGTTTAGCACGTGCAGCATTGCTTCAGCATTGCAATCGGGGATCTGGCAAATCCGGGTTTTCTAAGTATTGAGTTAGCCGTTTTTGGTGCATTAGAGTTAAGATTTTCTGAGTTTTGAACTCGCATCGAATTCTTTATTGAGTTTGAGATTTTATGAGTTTGAATTCGTATTGAGTTCCATGAGCTTTTAAGATTGAGATGCATGTGTGAGATTTAGCCATCTTGGCTTACTCATGTGATGACCCGGTATTTTAGCAGTATTATTTTAATAGATATTTAATCTAATTTAAATAAAAAGTAAACTTGTCATTTAAAATGAATATGACTTTCGGAATAATTGCCATTTATTTGTATGGATTTATATTTTTGAAAGGAAATTGATTTGAAAATTTAAATAAAATCTCTTAATAATATGTACAATAAAATTTATCTTATATAATTAAATTAAAATGCTTACCTTGTTAACATCTGATAAATAAATATATATGAATGATACTGTTTGAAATAAAATCAAAGTCTATCAATATAAAATATAAATATTAAATGTAAATAAAACTTATGTATTTAATTTAAATATTGATGGCTAAAATACAAAATGGAAATGAATATAAATAAAAACAAGTGTATAAATAACTATAACAATTTTAAGTGAAACAAAAGGTATAGAATAAAATAAAATAAAGTATAACATAATACCAGACAAAACAGTATATTGAAGTTCAAGCTAGAAGCTAATAAGTCAAACATTTGTATATGAATCAAGCAAGAAGACAAATATTTTTATACAAACTATCTTCATACACAAGCTTTGTCTACCTGCAAATGCATACTCATATAAAAATATATAGGATAAGTATGCTATCAATTCAAGTACAAACGAAATATAAAAAAAATGGATAAGTATGGCAAGGCAATTAATGCCATATCTATTAGTACACAAGGAAAAAATTATATCAGCCGCAAGGAAATAAAATATCACTGATAGCTTGTACCAGACTCATATCAACTTGTGTAAAAGATGTATACCCTGTAAGCTCACTTCCATATATCAATTCTTTCCATCAGTTCGATCATTTAAAAAAAATAACTCTTTCCAGTTCCAATCTAAAGCAAAACAAAGATTCAAATTCAAGCTTAAACCAGAAGATCAAAGTCAGTTGCTCTTTTCAAAAATCAAGTTTCTAGTTCAAAGATCAACTAGCTTTTCAAAACAGAATTTTGTTCTCTGTTCAAACTTGTTTTCAGGTGAGTAATCTACTACTCTTGTTAAATGTTTTAATTTAGTTTTTAAAATCAAATCATTTCTATTTCAAGGGATTTCCAGTAACAAGTCTCCCAGTTTTCAAAAGCTCTCCGTTTTTTTTAAAAAAAGGTGAGTAACATCACTTTTTAAAACTTAAGTAGGAAATTTGGTTGCATGTGAATCTCTGAAGCAAAGTATGTTTGTGCATATATGAATTTACTGTGTATATTTGAATGATGGATGCCTATGCATGCTTGTTCTTGTGACATTCCTGTTTTTGTTTTCAAGCTCCAGTTTGCTTTAAACCCATTATCTCTTAATCTAGTCTTTGTTTGGATTTAAGTTTTAAAACAAAACTGGTTTGTTTCATCATAAATTATAGTTTAAAGTTTATTTAAATCAAAATAAATTGAATGACTTTGGAAACCAAAAAGAACAGGCAAGCATTAGTTTTGGTTAAAAATTCAAATTCTTTTCAACTGATCTATGATAGGATTTGGTTTCAAACAAAATAACTTTTTTTGAACATAATTAAGATCTTAAAAGGGTATTTAAGTAAAACAAGTTTATATGCCTCTGTAATCAAGGAAATACAGTAGGAATTTAAAAACTGTTGAAGTTCGAGTATCATAATTCCTTGTTTCACTTATATAATCTTGATGGCCATCAAGATTCATGAATTTTAAAGGAAAAATCACACATTTTAGTATGGGATCGAGTGTATAATTCGAAGTTGACCAGAAAATGGACTTTTAAGCTTTTCTAGTGATCGGTGAACTCGGAGAAGTCGTGCTTGAGGTTGAGGGTGGTTCGAAGGATGTAGATCAAGGGAAAATTAATAGGAGGATTTATAGATCGTCGATGTGTTCGGTTGTCGACGATTTAGGGTTTTTGGAAGCTATTTGGTCGCCGTAGTATCTCGAGCTCGTGCTACGTCCATGGTGGATCGGAATCAATGTGACCAGGGGGATCGATGCGTTAGGGTGTGGTGCAGTTTTGGGTTGACTGGTGTGGTCCCATATCGTCGGAGTCGTCGGCGTGGTGTCGATTTGTCGATTGGAGTTTGGGTTCTAGGTGGTGTTGAACAGCTTGATTTTGATTTTGGACGAGGCTGATGAAGTTGTGTGGTCAGAACTACTCGGGGAAACTCAGGTGACTCATCGATGGCTGGAGCAATGATCAGGGGTGGTCGTAGTTCGTGTACACGTGCACGAGTGGGGATGTGTATCTGTGTTCTAGAATGGTTGGGGGAGAAGATGAAGTACTCGGGGAAAACTCGAAGTAATTCGTGAGGAAATCGAAGACGAACTTGTTATCGAACTCGAGTTTTCAAATGGAGGAAGGATCGGGTCGTAGCTCGAGAATATAGGTTGGAGGCTTGGGGCCGTCTACGTGTAGTTCGAGAGTGCAACTTGTTTTTTTTCAAGTTTTAAATTTATCAAAGTTTGAAAAAATGGAAGAAGTCGAAGAATCTCGAGTTTGGACTTGAACCATTCTGGGTAGGGCCCGAAGTAGGTTAAGAAGGCAGGAATTTAAAGGTCTTTATAAAACAAGTTTTCAAAATTAAATTAAATGTCTGTCTTAAAACATTTGATTTAGAAGATTTGGAGTTTGTTTAACTTAAATTTGTTAAGTTAAATTGTAAGTTATTTTAAATTTAAAGTTTAAATTAAAGGTGGAATGTTTTGAAATGTATTTAAATTTTGTTAATGATAAGTAAGTCATAAATAAAAATAAAGATTTTTCTTAAGGGATAATTGATCAATGAAGTAATTATGAGATAATTATTTTGAATGATTAATTAAGAATCAGTGTAATTAGTAAGTATGGGTAAAGAATAATGAATTCGTGTAATTAATTAAGGATAATTACATAATTAAATTAGAGGATGATTAATCAAGGATGATTAATCAAGATGAATAATTGAGGGATGATTAATTAATTGAATATAATTAATTAATGTTACATAAGCAAGATTTTTAAGTAATAAAGTAATTAATTTAATTCATTTGAAGTTAATTAAATAAATCAGAAATGGTATGACTAATCTATCTTGCTTATGAATGATTGAATGATATGGTCTGCATAGATTAGTTGATATCGTTGATATGTAATTGGGTTAAAATATGATATTATGGCATTCTATCGGTGATGAATAGTTATGTAGATACGAATTCTAGATATAAATGGAATTGTACTTCACTTGAATAACTTGGGTTAAGATGACATTGATTCGAAGAGACCGGGGTCGGGTATCTGTAATTTCCCGAAACCACTTCGATTTGTAATCTATAGAAATTATTTATAGATTTGATATGTTCAATCAATAAGCTGGAATTATGAATTTGTAAATTGACATGAGTTACCTCGGGATCTATGTAATTTTTAAGTTGCTTGTATTTCATGTTAGATGGATTTACTCACGCTGGTTTCCAGCCTGACATGGGTGTTACTTTGATGTAATGCTCGGGTTCGACCGAGTATTACAGATTTCAGGTAAGGGCGTTCTGGAGCTCAGAAGACGAGCTGGATGGCAGGAACGTATGGAGTGTATTCCGCTGTGATATATTGTAGTTTGTCTGGGACATGTTGATTGTATCTGTCCAGTGTTTGTGTATATGTTGTAACTCTGATGTATTAAATGTAATTTGACAAGTACATATTTCATTTGTATAACTATTATTATTTTATATTATATTTTGATCCGCTGCGAATGTGAGATTCTGTGTTTTATTTTATGTTTTCTTCTTCTATCTCTTTCTTTTTTCCTAACTATTTGGAATTTTCGGGATCGAAAATTCCGGGTCGTTACAACTCATGAGTTTGAGATCTCACATTCTTATGGAGTTATCTTGTGTTGCTTTCATGGCTTCTATTTGTGATTGAGATGAGTTTTCTTTTTTTTGGAGTAATGGTTCATCGAACCATTTGGGTTTTACTTGAGCTTTATATGAGTTGATTTGAGTTCATTATGGGTTATCGCCGATGATATGAGCACTTGTGTTTTATTTGAGTATTGAGTTTGAGTTACCTCTTTCGAGGTATTTAGTCACTTAGGTAGCATTTATTACTTAAGTGCTGAGCTATGAGTTTTCTAATCCTTCTCCTCATTCGAGAAGAAGTATCACTATATCCATTCTGCTTCATATTATCGATATTGACTGATTTGTGTAGATAGACGGACCTGTGTATTTATACTCGGGTCAGACCAAGTTGTTTCAGGTATCATCTATTGGGCTTAGCTTGAAGTTGATGTTGGACATTAGCCTATCTATCGCTTGAGTAGTTGATTTCTTTCGCATACTCTGATGTATTTACATTTGATTCGATGTATATAGTGTGGTTGAGTACCACCTTTATTGTATTCATAATGTATTGTACTGAACATGTATCAGTGTATATGTATATATATGATGTTGGTTACTGTTCTGTGATGTGATTTACATTCAGTTATTGTATTTTGTTCTGATAGATCCGTTAGCCACCTATAGTTTTGGATAAAGCATTTACTAGGTATGTCGATCCACTAGAGTTGAAAAAAAATTATATTGCATTTATCGACGTATTCAATGGATATTTAAGACAAAATTATAGATGGTCGACCTTAACCAGTCCTATTCTCCGCTTTTGCAGACAAAATTACTTGTTAATTCTCTTTGCTAAGGTGGGTCTCGGGGTGGGGCGTTACAGCATGGTATTAGAGCCGTGGTCAGAACAAAGCAGAATAAACACAGAACAATACGTATATCATGATACATTGAAGTACAATATGAGTGAATCATTATCCTGTATTCGAGCTTGTTTTCGAATCGAGCCTTGATTCTTTTTCAAGTTTTGGGATTGTTGAGATGGAATATGCCTAGGAATATATATATATATTGCATTCCGTAGTATTCCATAATAGAGTTTGATGTCATCTTATCTTATAAATAATCTTATATGGGAATATTCTATTCTTATTTTTGTCGATACGAGTGAGTTCGTATCGATGGAGCTGATCGAATTCTTTGAGCATTCTTGTTGCATTCCTTTGAGAGTTGTGAATCCTATTGAGGGGATCCACAACGATTGGCTTGTTGTGAGCATTCTGAGTTTTCAGTTTGTTGTTGCTTTAGTGAGTATTTGTTTATTACTCACTAACTTGAGATGTATCTGATTTGAGATGGATTGACTTATTTGATGTTAAATCCGATCCTTTTGTTGTTATAGGATCCTATATTTATTTAGGTATCCTAATTTGATTAGTTTTTTATTTATGTCACTTTGGAACACTAGTACAAAATAGATTAGTTGCTTCGCCTCATTTGTGTCTGTTGTCCATAAAACCGACACAAATAGTGTAATTTGTGTCTGTTGTTTATTAACAACCGAAACTATTGACTTATGGGGTAAGAAGAAAATGTTAAAAATGTAATTTGCATCTGTTGTTCTTAAGAAACCGACACAGTTGAAGAGAAGCAATAGATCTACTCGTGTTAGTTGTTTGAACAACCGACACAATTAAATACAATAGCATCGGTTGTCCAAAAACCGACACAATAGCACACAACTTTTCCCCCCAGATCCATTTCAGCCGCCCCATCTTTTCCCGCGAACCCTTCTTTTCTTCTTCGCAAAACAAAAAAAAGGTAGAAAACAGCAATCGCTTTTATTCCTTCTCTTTAGCCATTATACTACCGTTCTCTATAGCAAAAAAAAGAGAAAACAACAATCGCTTTTATTCCTTATGTTTCTCTCTCTTTTGAACTAAAGTCGAGTGATTGAAGAGTTTGTGCTGCGATTTCGTCTGCTTCTAGATCAAGATTTTCGATCTTTTAGGTATGCCTTATTGAATTATTGAAGACTTTGGTTTTTTCGATTTGCGATTTTGGGTTTTTTCGATTTGCGATTTTGGGTTTTTTCGGTTGAATTTATGAATTATTGAATTATTAAAGACTTCTTATTATGGATTTTAGATCTTCTAGGACTGTTGTGATGTGGATATGACATAGGTGTCAAAATATTGTTTTTTTCTTCAGTTTATACTGGAAAACTTCTCTGATTTATGTTGCTGATGGCCTGGACACATGACTGATACTTCAACATTGATGATAGAGTATGATATGAATTTTACCAACCATTTGATTACTGTTTCAATCTTCTTTATTTAATTATAGTTTCTAAATTTTACAAAGCTATATTTTTGTTACTGTTATTTAGTTTTTATTTGTAAATTTACGATTAATGAAAGCTTTGCTTTGTGTGTTCAAGTTTAACATTATATCATTTAAATTGATTTTCCTTCACATAATTTGTTTCGTGTGTTTACTTGGTTAATAATTATAGTTAGTTTTCTATGTTCAATCAGTTAATAATGAAAAAGGATTTGAAAGGAACATGGACATGTTGTTCTATAGAGCAAAGTGTTTACATAAGATGTTTAAAATAATGCTTCACATTGCACACGCTAACACAGTAACCTTCAACATATTCTTTAACTTTATTTCTTTATACATTAATTACTAAACCACAATGTGGCAGTTTACTCACACTAGCTTGATTTATTAGTAAATTGTTTCACTCTAAGTTTTTGATTCTCATTTTCATACCTATTTTATGTACATGTAGGTAAGAGATGTCAACACACAGTTGAGTAAGCTTATAAAATTAAATATAAGGAATTGGATGCGCAGAGAGGATGTAACGACCCAGAATTTTGGACCATTCGCATCCATTATAAGTGTATAGGTAGACACTCATGCCGGAGTTGAATTGCTCAAAATACCGCGTTGTTAATTTAAATTTGGCAAAACTGAACATATACAGTAAATAAAATAATCACAGAACATAGACACAGAGTAATAATTTTGCAGTGGAAATAAAAGAGATAGTAGTTCATGAAGCTACTATATGAATATAAAATACATCAGAGTTTACAACAGAAGAGTAATACAATACATCAGAGTCAAACCAGATACAACGGAAGAGTAACACGATGCATCAGATACAAATCAGAATACATCACTGGAATCATCGAATACTGAAAGCAGATTAGATGGCTGGATTTTCAAGCAAAGCTCCAACTTCAAAGGTGAGTCTTGGATACTGGTACACTCAGTCTGACCCGAGCGTAAAGCAAAAACACAAGACACTCGAGTCAGGATTAACATTCTTATATTAATAAATCCAACTCAAGTGAAATAGCAATTGAAATACAAGTAACTCAAAGGATGTTTGGAATAACCATCCTTTAAGGATCCGTTAAACTATTTACTATGTAGTAGTGTACGATAAGTAGATAATGTCTATCAGTAATATAAGAAGATATCAAAATAGCATTAAGTCATGGCCCATTCCACCCTTAACACATTTTTATTCCCAAAAGCATATACAAGACCGTAGTTTCCCCAAAACCGGAAGTCACCAGAGGGCAATCCATATACTAAAGGTACAAATCAAAATCGTAGTAGTCGTGCATAAATGGAATACAAGTATGACAAGGCACATGAGGCAATACCCAAGGTAGTGATACTACGTTCGCCTGATCTGGACTGGTGAGAACGCAACGCCGCAGCGCCCGCAACACCGTGAAACAACACTCCCAAAATCAAGGGTGCACCAATCGACAACAAGTATAAGTAGTTCGAAGAAGTGTGTCCACTTGAGGTAGCTAATCCTCCATTGGCCCGGCACAGCTCCTGTTTTAGTCATTTCCAATTTGACACAAGTGTCAAGGCTATCCATTATCGTTCTCTTTCTTCAGTCAACACGTACATCATTCCATCCACTTCATTCTGGATCATCACTCCGCGTATAGTTATTAAAGTGGTTTTCGGTTTAGATAGAGAGTATATCCATAACTGAATTCCGGTCTCTTTAATAACTTCCGTAATTATTTCACCGATTGGTCGTTTATTTATTTCAAAACCAAATCAATTTCAATTTCAATTTCAATTCGTAAATCAACATTTCATTTGTCTTTCGAAATCAATTTCCAAAATTTTCGTTTCAAAACTTCAAATTTACCATTTCAAAATCTTATAAATCAAATTCAAATTTTATTTTAAACCATTCAAATATTGATTCAAGTTCATATATACGTTTCATTCCGAAATCATTTAAATTAATTTGATTTAACATTTAAATCAATTTAAAATTCATTTATCGATCTCATTCAATATTCGTTAAGTAAATTTGTTATTTAAAACAATTTCCGTTAAATTTCAATCCATTAAATCCATTATTTAAATTCAACTTCCTTATATCAAAACTTACAATTTGAATTAAATTAAATTCATCAAATCAAATCCTTTAATTTTCAAGTCTTACATTAATTTTAATAATCACATTTTATTTCTTGTTAAAGAAATTCAATTTCACTTATTTACTTACTTAAATAATTTTCCAAAACTTAATTAATAAAGAAAACTCAATTTCAATTATTTACGAAGTAAAATTCACTTATTCAAAAATTCAATTTAATTTAATCATTAAATAATTCAATCTTAATTAATTATTAAATCATTCAAACTTAATTATTAAATAATTTCAAAGTTTGATTATTAAATAATTTCAAAGTTTGATTATTAAATAATTTCAAAGTTTTATAATTTCAAACTTAATTTTAATTTCAAACTTAATTATTAAATCATTTCAAACTTAATTCAATCATTTCTCAAATTAAACATCGTTCTTTCATCAATTACATTGTTAATATTCCGTTTCCCGATTATTAAATATTAACACTTTCCTTTCATTAAAATTCAAATTTCAACTTCATTTCAAAATCATATTATTTATTCAAATAAAATCTTTATTTATTTTTAAATCAAATTTATTGACCAATCGGGTTTTATTTAATTTTCTATCCTAGGTCAAAGTTCAATTTGGGTATTTATCATTTCAACCCGATTCCAATTCAATTCAAAATCAAAACATAACAAAGGGAACTTGTAGTGTGATAACTGGGATGGTGTCAAAGTAAATAAACAAGCAATAACAACGATCAATAACAATCCAATAATCAATTCAAATAATCCCGAAATAACCATATTAATTCGCATTGTTATTTTTACGAATTAATATAATTATTTCTAGAATCTACACTATCATTTCATGCAGATTAAAGATTATTACATTACGGTTTTTTCACTTGTCATCTATTTATAATTTTATACATCGTCAATTTAACAACATACATTCAGTGGTTCAAAGTGCAATTAAACAAGTCATATGTGTCAATAAATTTAACAGTTAAAAGGGGTCATATTATACAAATGTCATTTAATCAATTTAACACATGTATCAAATCTAACTATCCTACGTCAATTTCAATTTCAAATTATTCACTTACATCATTAACAATTTAATGTCCAATATAAACATCAACAATCAATCAATTATCAGTCAAACTGTATTATCATCGCATAAATAATTAACAGATAATGGTGTCAGATGTCACAGGTGAACTGATACAGGTAATAGCATATATAACAGTGTAATTAACTAACAGCAGCATATTTCAATTGTCGTTTCAATTGAAATCAAATCTAATAAATAAAAGAACGTTAATCGTGAGTGAGTGCTCACCTTTCGAGGCTAGAGAGGTTTGACAATGAAATGCATCACGAATCCAGGCACGAATTTCAAAGAAAAGCACAATGGGTACGAGCTTGGCGAACCATGCTGATAACAGTGATCGATAAAACGAATCAGAACCGGATGGGTAAAAACTTATATGTATAACTATGTATAAAATCATATTTTTAAAACCCGACTGATACCTTATATGCATATAAAATTTATAATAGACATATGCAGGTGTTGGTAAATATGCAGACTATGCATAACAAATATATAAACACGTTACACGGCTAGCTCATAGATAATACGACACACTCATAAAATCACAGTATATAAATACTATAGGTTTTCGCATTATATATACAACACTTACCATAAATATAACTTACATAATACTATTGCCAAATACAGTTGATAAATTTTTCTTTATTCTAAATTCTATACTAATATCAAATTTTTTTGCATAACTAACAGGTATAATACTATCATTAGATTCAACTTCAACGGATATATACAAAAAAATGCATCGTCAGAGCTTTATACAAATACATATAGATTAAATATAAAATTTTCTCCAAACTACTATATTCTTAAAAGCTAACAAAGTTCATAATTTCTATATTAAGCAAATACGGCTATCGGCTTCAAAATGCGAAACTACTTTATAATAAACATATAGTAATATCGAATACAATATGATATATAAATAGACTTACCTATTAACTGCTCATCCTTACAAACTATACAATATATAACTGAACAGTAGTGTAATATATATACACATAAATATGTTTTATACTAAGGTAATCATATATCCTGCAAGCATATATAGACTAACAACTTAAAAAAAATCAAAGTACTGATTCATATCGTATTCAAACCCTTACAGACTATATATATAGTAGACTATAACATCAAATCGTGTAGGTTATATTTATAAACATATCATACTGTAGACAAAATATGTGTATGAACTGCAGCTATAACTCTTATATAAATATAGATATATAAACAATGGGTTCCTTTTCGTACTTTCATAACAAAATCCATTGCACTACTAACATATTATATTATATTATATGTATACAGAACAAAAGCAGATCCAATACATCAACTAATATAACTTATTCATCTTATAGTATATATAATATATAGCTTGCCAATAGAATATGAACATATATTGAAATGTTATATAGACAATATATATTAAAATATATACACACGTACCCGTTAAAAGTAATCCATGCAAATACGGCTGAAGACGAATGGGAACAAGAGAAGGTGAAAACTAGTGGACGGAGCTTCGGCCGAAGTTGCGTAGGAAGGTGGGGTTTGCGAGCTGCTGCCATGGAGGAAGAGATCTCGGGTTCAAGGGGCGAGAGGCGAGGAGTTGCGCGAGTGGATGATCGGCTGTAGCAAGGCGGAGTGGAGGCGCAACTAAATGCCGAGCAGATCGGATTCGAGGTGGAGGCTGGATACAGAGGCTTTACTGGAGAGTGACAGTCGCATGCGTGGGTTGTGATGAAGCCGAGATGATCTAGTGGTGGACAGTGTGATTCGAGCACGGGGTGGGGACGAGGTGGTGAGGACGAGCACAGAGGTTGTGTCAGGGAAGGGAGAGGCACAGAGGGTGGTGGGTTCGTGTGCTGGGCGGTTGCTCGAGGAGGTGTTGGCCATTGAGTTAATGGTGGAGGCGGGCTAGTTAGGGCGAGCATGAGCTCTGACGCGGCAGTTGGTTCGGAAGAGTGGCCATGCGGAGCTAGCTTGAATGGGTAAGCAGTAGGCTATGGGAAGATGGGAAAAATAAAAATTGAACAGGAAAAAATGCAAGTGGGAAGACAGGCTACATAATTATATTTCTTTTTTAAACTAAAACAGAGGAATGTTGAACGTTGCTTGGGGAAAGAAAGATACAGGCTGGTTAGATAAATGTTATTTTATTATTATACAATGGAAACGTTAGAAAAAATGAAGGGTGTAGACGGATAGAATAGAAACGTTAGCAGTGAATTAAATATCGGGAACCGTAAAAGTACACGAGAATTTATGAAATATTAAAGCAAATGACCATTGGTTTTTCACCGGTTGATAATTGGAAAGTCTCGGAACATAAACAAACCCGGACAGGTACCGATATGACTGACCGCTTAACGGTTTCCATGGCGTACCTGACTTCAAAACACTGACTTGAATATACCGCAGAGATCAGCACGACGAGACGATCAAAACGGTATACAAATATCAGCGGTATGATTGAATTATAAAAATTCGAATTTTCAGCCGGCGGAAAATGTAAGAAAAACACTGAAAAATAAGATCGACGGAGTCGTAGATGTCCGTATTTGGAAAAACGACAAACTGACATCTTGCTCAGAAGATGGTTTAGAATTTTTCTATGTAAAAATATTTAGGTTTCGGAAACATTTTATTTTCATCGCTTTTTAACTGATTAAATTGAAGTGAATTTACGCGCGAAATAAACTTTCATATTTTCGGACGAAAATTTACCAGTTGCTATGTTTAACTAGATGTATTCCAAATATTAAATTTTTATTTCAAAATTTTATCGTTTAAAATTTCACAAAATTTCAACTAATTACGTTATTAAAACAGTTGAAATTTACGGGTCGTTACAGAGGAAGTGGTTAACCTGCAGCTCAAGTCATTACATTAGCGAGAGAGCAAATAATTCAACTTATTATAATACAGCTTCATTTTCTTCAAAATCATAGGCATACTACTTCGCATTTCTTATGCTATGCCATTGATCATATATGTAAATGTAATGTGGATAAAGTAGTTTCCCCTTCAAACAATGCAAATATTGGTTTTTTATGTGGATGCAAAGTATATTTTATCCTTCTCCATTCCAGTGGTAAGCTTAGTTTTTGTAATATTAAGTTTTTTGTTCTATTCTTGAACAGAGCTTATGAGTAAACTGAAAAATGATTGTTAGGTAATGAAGCTGATGTAAACTTTAATACAAGTTATCACATGAGCACTAGACCATGTTTTCATTTGCAATCAGCCTATATTTCAACCTTTTCTGTCCATTTTTGCTTAACTATGTAGAAGAACAGGATCCTCTGTCGAAGAACACCAAAACTAAGTGATAACTGAGTTATAAATTATCCATGTTAGCAGTTGAAACCTGTCAATATATAAAATTAACCTCCTTAAGAACACCATAACTGAGTAATAACTGAGTTAGTTGCATTTGTTTTATGCGTTTCTTAGAAAAAAAGAAAGAAAAATAATATTTACATTGAACATGCTCAAACAACTCATTTGATTTCTCTTTTGTCTTTATTACAAACTTTTGTTAGCACTCTATCTTTACATTTTTATTGCCGCCACTATTCACTGCATTTTTTATCACTGCATTACATTTTTCATCTACTCTATTCAGTGTTTTTTCCTCAACATTCCCGTAGGTGTTGTTTTCCAGATTTTGGAAACTGGTCAATGCATGCCAAAAAAGCAAGCAAAAACCAAATAGCATCATTTAAAATGATAATATGTTTTCTATGAAATTTAGATTCTCAGTTTATATTTTTCAAATTTGTTTACACCTTTATGTGCTATCCAGTGCCTATAGAACTGCAATCTACAAGGCAAATCGTGGGGCATTAAAGGATACTCATCCTGAAGACTTGATAGCCCCTGTTCTCAAGGTATTATTTTCTTCTTTACAACATTTCAGTCATTCTACCAACATAATATCTACTTTAATTTATTTATATAATATTTATTCGGTTTTTTACTTCATTTTGAAAATTAATTATTGGTAATGGTGCTTTACTATACTGAAACAAAAAAAATTGATCATGATGCCAAATACCAGTTCATTTGACTAGTGGTTAATGTTTGACCACTGGTTAATCATACAGTAATAAACTAATCCACTTCCAGCATTGTTTAGTAGTGCATTGAAAAGTATATATTGCATTGATCGATTGTATGCTTAAATAAGTATTGTAATAAGTGTGGCTGCTAACCTAATTCCATATGAGAATTGCGTGAGCTATATTAATTTGAATCATGAATTCAGGCATTGTTTATCAACTAGCTTATGTGGGTGAGAACAACGAGTGCATTATTGTTCAAGTTCACATATTGTCACATCTTTTTACATATCTAAGACATGTTGTTGGAATTATGTCTAATTGGAGTATTACATATATTATAACGCCAAGCTGAAAATATGGGAAGTTAACATCACTCAATAAATTACATATATGTCTAAGATAATTTATAATATGGTTATAGAGAGTGGCAAGGAGGTGAATGTTAAGGTAGTGTTGTGAAGAGGCCGTAGCAAATGTTGTTGTTGTATTGGCTGTTGTTTGAAGATGGTAACAGCAAGTAGCAGTTCCTACCTGTAACTACATACTTCACTGATTTCATCAGCTTCCCTGTGCCACTACAGTTCTTACTATACTTTGTGCACTATGGGGTATGTTGATGAACTGGGATGATGGGATGTAGTATTGAAGAGAAGTGGCTGAGGACAGTAAGGTGAATGTGTAACAGAAGTGTGTAATAGAAATGTTATGTGAAGTAGAGGAGTTGAAGCAGTGGGACGAAGTGTTTGAGGATATGGTATGGAAGTGTTCGTAGGTTGGAGAAGTTGAAACTATTATAGGAAGTGATTTGAGATGGGGGATGGAACTGGTAGAAGAAGTTGCTTCAACGACGCCATCCAGTGTACAGATGAGCAATGAAGTGGAGATTATGGGAGGAGTTTCTATGCAGAGAGAAGTTTGTGCACAGGATATGAATGCACAGAGATGAAGAGAACTGTTAATGTAAAGCCAATTTGTAAAAAGGAAAGCAAAACTACAAATGAAAATGCCAAATTGTAAAGAAAGAAAAAGTGAAATAAAAATGTTTTTGGTTTCCTTTAAGAAGGCAGTGTTGAAAATGGACTAGATATATGAAAATGCATGAAATGAACACAATGTAAATAACAGAAAATGCAAACTAAACTGTTTTTTTTTAACTAATGATCAACACAAACAAGAAAATGCAACTCTAGGGAACTACAAAAATTGTGAACATAGATGAATGCAAGAAATGCCAAACTTCTTTTTATTAAATATGCAAAATTTATAATCACGCACTGTTATAATTTTGTATGTTATTTCCTATTTATTTTTTGGAAATTGGGTAATGTTCACATCACTTTCATTCATTCATCCATTAATGTATCCGTCAACTTTTGTGCGGCGCATTGAAAAATCTACTTAGAAAAACATCTGAATTTTGTTATCTTTTTACTGCCTCTTATAATTGTAATGTAACCCATGTTAAATCTTCAGTGCTATTTCATAAGACCACCATCTGTTACTGCCCGCGGCTTGCACTGAACTGCATCTGTTGAATTTTCTTCATTTTTTATTGTATTGGGAACAACTATAAAGTTGACAAGTACGTTTAGTATTTTTGATAGTGTCCTGTTCATATATATTTGAGAGCCTTTTGTACTGATATTAAATTATATCAATTTGTGCTGTGCGTTTATGTTTGGTAGAAAATTAGCATGCATTTTCATTTTTGTACAATTTCTTCAGTTTAATTTATTCCACCTGTACTTCAGTAGTCGGTACTATTCGTGCAGCCTCATTTTTTATGCGGTAAGCCAGTGTGGTTTACACTAAATTACTTTTCTACTTTTTCATCCTTGGGCCAAAATAGGTTGACCTTGGAAACCATAATAATTCATGAAAAATAACTCATGCCATGATCTCTAATTTTTGGTCTACACTCTGATGTTGGGTAGAGTTTTTTTGAAAGATGTTTTTTTAATTACTAATTTTTGGATCATGAATATATTGTATTAGTTCAAGCTCATTTTTTATTTCCAAGCTTTTGCTACTTGTCATACACACTTCTAGCTTTTGTCATATGGTCCAATCTGAGTTTTACAACAATATCCAGTCACCAGACATTCAGCGTTGTTTTTTTCTTCTAAACTTGCTTTAACTTTATCTACGATAACAAATGCATATATTAGTTCAATTTATATGCAAATTTTTATCAAACATATAAGATTTTGTGATGAAATTGATATAGCAAATAAGAAATGAAAAAAGCATTCTTTATTGCAGAAATGATTGAATACAAACTGGTACATACTCGGCTAGTAATAATGGAGGGATAAGTTTATATGATCTGATGTTGAGGAATAATTGAAATATCCAAACAAACATAAGAAACACTTATGATTTTTTTGCTTATGTAGTGCGTCTCTAGCAATTTCACATGGATCGTAATTGGATGTATTACGTGAAACGTAGTGATGATGAGTTCTTGAACAAAATGGAAGGATTCATCAAGTGTGCGTTGAATGATCAATTAACAAGAAGAGAAGAAACAATTTTTTGTCCTTGTAGACGTTGCCAGAATAGGAGGAGATTTCGTAACATAGATCAGATCAAGGATCACATAATTCGGTATGGGTTCAAGCAAAATTATACACTGTGGATATGGCATGGTGAAAGCACACTTAGTACACCTAGTTCTAGTGATCATTACAATGATGAGGATAACCAGGAAGGTAACGTGAATAACGAGGTAAATGATGAGACTGATGAGATTGACAATGTTAATGAGATGTTTGATGATGTTCAAGAACTTTTGATGGAAGAGCCAAAATTGTACGAAAAAATATTACTTGATGCTGAGAAGCCTTTGTATTCTGGTTGTGCTAAGTTTACAATATTGTCTGCTGTGCTCAAGCTTTTCAATTTAAAACCAAAACACGGGTGGAGTGATATGAGTTTTACATCATTGTTGGATCTTTTGAAAGACATGCTACCGGAAGGTAACGAGCTTCCTACTTCTAATTACGAGGCAAAGAAAATTATGTGTCCAATTGGCATAGGATACAAAAAGATACATGCATGTCCAAATGATTGTATATTGTATCAAAATGAATATGAGAGCTTGCATGAGTGTCCTAAGTGTGGATTATCCCGTTACAAGTCGCGAGAAAATGTTCATAACGACCCAGATAAGAAATGGCCTCCAACAAAGGTTTTATGGTATTTGCCCATTATACCAAGGTTTAGACGTTTATTTGCAAATAAAGAAAATGCAAAAAACTTAAGATGGCATGCAGATGTGAGGAAGGATGATGGATTACTAAGGCATCCAGACGATTCTCCGCAGTGGAGAAATATCGATACCATGTATTCTAGTTTCGGCGAAGAAATAAGAAATCTCAGACTTGGTCTTTGCACAGATGGCATAAATCCATTTGGCAATCTTAGCAGTCAACATAGTACTTGGCCGGTTCTTTTGGTGATTTACAATCTTCCACCTTACTTGAGTACGAAGCGCAAGTACATTATGTTGTCTCTTATGATTTCGGGACCACAACAACCAGGAATGACATCGATGTTTATCTAGCTCCTCTTATTGATGATCTAAAACTTTTGTGGGATAAAGGTGTGCGCGTATTTGATGCATATAGTAGAAGTGAATTTACATTACGCGCCATGCTTTTTTGTACCATAAATGATTTTCCCGCATATGGTAACTTGTCTGGATATAGTACAAAAAGTTCTAGAGCATGCCCAATTTGTCAAGACGACATGGTTGTTGAGCGCTTGCATTTTTGCAAGAAAAATGTGTATATGCATCATCGTAGATTTCTCCCTCTCAATCATCCTTATCGTAAAAAGAAGAAACCTTTCAATGGGGAGATAGAAAGCGGAGTTGCTCGTTTTCTGTCACATACCGAAATTTTCGACTTTCGAAAATTCGACATCGATACTCACTTTATCGACTGTCGAGCAATCGAGTGCCGGAAACTCCAATAGTGAGGGTTTTAAGAACAAGAAAAGAGAGAAGAAGAAGAAGATAGAAGAAAGAAGAGAAGAACAACAACAGAACAACATCAGAATAGAAAACAATATCAGAATCTTACACATCGCAGCGGAACAATATATAATAGATAAATGAACAATCTCTAAAACAAAGACTATATCATTTTATACATACATCAATCATCAGAGTCAATATACAACAATGGACAGTTATATAACTTGTCCTCATACAGAATACACAGCGGAATAAATACTATCAGATACAAATACTACGTCTCGTCCTCCGGCTTATCTCCAAAGCTCCAGAATATCCAGAATATCCTGAAACATAACTCTAGACTGCCCGTGTGGAAAATGGTGGGCACCCAGAGTTTAGAAGGGAAACAATAAACTCCGAGTCAGTCATGGTGACTGGTGTGAGATCGTAAAACAGTTATTTATCTTTAAAATAAACAACAGAAAAACTTTAATGTCAATTCGCAATGCTTTTGGAAAATGAAACTACCATAAGACCTCCCACCACACACACAATGCAAACGCAGACTTGGAGGAGATTTCTTCTTATGATAGTCAAAGATGCTTACTACGCAAAAATCAAAACCTTTTTGATATTATTATTAGTGCACAGTGGAAAACATTTCGAAAGTATAATATAAATCTTAGCCAGCATAGGTACCATTATATTATGCCTGCTATAGCTGCCTCCTGAGGAGACAGGTTATACAATTGAAATCGTAAAGGCTCGTATTGTTTCTTTGGATTTCCAACAAATGGTCAGGCTAAGGAACTTCCTATCCACGATGGGTACGTCCCTGGAATAGACGACCCGAGAACCTAACCGGATCTCTGCCAACACAAGGCCGGGTTACCTCTGCAAAAATAGGTAACTACTGACACGCGTATGCCATCCCCCGATCGTCACCGATCTTCCCGAGGATCCCCGATTCGCAACAACCACAAAGAAATAAATTTTTCAGCAACCACAGAGGTTAAGTATCTGGGCTCCATACCATGATACCACCTTTATCCAGAAGGAATGACATACACTAAGGGGCGCTACTCCCTAGAACCTTGCCGCATCCTTCCTGTTTCGACCATTTCCGGGGTGTGAGGCTCGATGAAGTCTCGTCCACAAAGCTACGATTTCTACAAAGCCCTGCTTCGGGTCAAACAAAATGATCAACCTATGATCACAAAGATATAAGATCAAACAAATGATCATATCGCAAATGATCAAACACTGATCATTTCACAGCAACACTCAGTATGCCACGTTACCAAATTGGGAGTATATCGCTGATAAATTTCAACTACATAACCTCTGAGCTCGTACGTCTCAGAGAAGGGTGTTAAGCTAAGAGAATAAATTCTCCGCCACCAACAGAAATGTATTTGAAAGAAATCAGCTTTATATCTCAAATTGTAACGTCAGACACACAATCCATACAAGTCTGTTCCGGGATCGAACAGAACCGAAGGCACTTCTCACGAAGCCCTTGCATTTCCGGATAATTTTCAATCACGTTCGGACTTCCCGTCACTAAGGGTGATAAAACCTCTAAATCGAAGATCAGTCGATGTAGAGTAACTCGACGGTAATCCTTCCGTTTTCAAAAATATCCGGTCTTCAACACCGGTCTTCAAATGCAATTCATAACGACGTATCACATATCCGGAATGGGTTATACGACCCCATGGTCCTTTCCCGGCTAACCCGAATAGTGAGCGATTATTCAAAAATAAGTGTGGCATTCAAATTCATCCAATTCACAACAACTACCATCTAAAGGTAATTATTGATAGTCGGTTATTTAACTATCAATAAAGATGCGCAACATCATCAGATTCCAAATAATTTTCCAAATTATTTTATCTTCAAAAATATCTTTACTAGATATAAAATTTCCACACTTTAAAAATAAATCAATATTTATTTTTAAAACGAATTCCCATTTCTTTTATAAATTCCGTATTGAATTTATATTTCAAATATCTACTGATATTCGATTTTCAAATCGTTTTCAATATTCTGTTTCAATTTATCTTTACAAGGATAAATTCTCAAACGTTTCATTTCATTTTGGAAAAGCATTTCCATACTTAAAAATAAATATTTCACAAATCTATTTATTTTCAACGTTTGAAAATACTCGATATACTTAAATCAAATTAAGTATATATTCATTCTTTAAGGAAAACATTCTTTTAACATCTATTTGAGTCAAAAACGAATGTTGCGTAAAACATCGTTACGACGACTCAAAATCACTAGTATAAGGATTCGAAATTAAAATAGATATATAAATCCCAATACTACATAAAAACATTTCCTTTCGGAAATCATTTACTATAACAACAGTGTTATAGTCCACCATTTCCTTAAATTTTCGAAAACGTCTATTTCAACAATAAAATGTTGAAATCTATGTATTCGATACTTAACACGTTTTAAAACACCTTTTAAAACAATTAACTTCATTTTATAATATCGCTTTCCCAAACATAACCATTTTACTTAACAATATATTCACTGTCCAAAATCATGAATATACTTCACTAATTACATTTCACTATTTAATTCATCAAATTCAATTTATTTCGAATTTATAAAACAACGCTTATAAATTCCATTTCTGTTTTATGACAACTTCGGTTTATAAATCTCCTTTTATTAATTTCTATAATACACTTATTAAAATAAGTGATTTCAGATTTATAAAACAACGTTCATAAATTCAACCTTATATTTCACAATAACTTTGATTTATAAATCCCCTTTATTAACAAGTTCGATCAATACTCCCTTTAAAGGCAAAAATCCAGTTTATAAGTTGATTTCTTATAAATCTTCCATTCTACAATTTCATTCGTTTTAACTTCACAATTTATAAATCTATAAATTTCATTCTTTTTAACTTTACAATTTATAAATCTATAAATTTCATATTGATTTTCCAAATTAGCTTCAATTTGCCAATTAAATTTCTAATTGGACTTCCCACTTATTTCTTTTTAAATAAATTCCTTTTTAAAGAAAATCAATTTCTTTATCTCTTTCAATCTATTTAAAAATCCAAATTTAAATTAAATTCTTCAATTTGAAATCACTGTTTTATGAAATCCATTTATTTAGCAATTTCACTTTATTCTAGAATTTATTCAATAAGATTATAAAAATCAACTTTTATACTTTTAAATTCCTTTCTTCAAAATTTCTTCAATTTCAAAAATTGATTCACTTAGAAATTTTCTACTTGAATTTCAAAAATTCAATTTCGTTTATCTTTGGAATTCAATGATGTCAAAACATCCATTCAGCTAAATTTTAGCTTTCAAACAATTTCCAGATATCAATATAATTAATAGCATCACTATAATCATTCACAGATTCATATCACAATAAAAATAAATTCAATCAATGTGAGGGGTCCAGTTGGATCCCTCCAACCTGTTTCCCTGCATCCAAAGACGTTAGCACAATACCAATTCCGCTCCAGTACGGAATTATCGCGGTATATGGGTTTTATAAAAATCCGCTTACTAACGGCGCAATAGGGTCTCATCCGCTATACGAGGCGGGAAATCAATCAATCCAATATATACATATGCCAATATGTATATATTGCTATATATATAGATATATCCTATCATATCTAATATCACAATCAACATAGCAATCAGTCAATCAATAAATAACTGAAAATTCCACTTTTCAATCGAGTGAGAAAATCTCACCTTAGCTTTTTAATTTGCCATCCATTTTCCATTTCAGTTTTGTTTTCTCGATTTTAACCTGGTATAAACAATTTTATTCAATCTATCAATATTCAAAAGACTGAACAATTAATTTTCGTTTCAATTGTTTTAGATTAACAAATTTCTCCTTTAATAATTTTATTTAACTACAATTAAATTTTTAAAACTCAATTTCTCCTTACAAATCTATTAAATTAAATCGAATACCCCCTTTTTTTTTAAAAAAAATATTCTATATAGATTTATAATTTATCTCCTTTTCTGTCTATATTTTAACTTAACTAGGGATTATTTCTATTTAATTTAAACCAAAAATTTTGTTCTAAACTAAGAAGTTGATTTTATACTATTTTCCCTTTTTAACTTGTATAAACCTAAATTTTTAAACAAATCTTCCTTTTTAACAGTCTAAAAATAATTAAATAGGTTATTAATAAATTTTCATCCTAATACAATTCTTGTCTCGCTCTAATCAGCCTGGAATCAATTATATTGTCTATTTCAAATCTAAATACATTTACTTAAATTAATTTAAACAAAACTGATACCTTATAGGAAAGGAGAAAACCCGACTTCTCAGACGCACCACGAACTCAGGTAAATCATCGACTTTCCCCCAGTTCGAGATCGACATCTCCATACTTCCACTGTGCTCGCGTTCCCATTCGATCGCGCGTCGTTCCACTACCCAGCCTCATGCGATACCCTAGCCGCGTCGAACGAACCCCCACTCGCGGTGCTCCAGATCGCCTCCCTTTCCATACGCGCCTTGACTTCGAACTCGAGAACCCACCTTCGTTCGCGACCCTAAATCCCATTGCGACACTTGGCTAACCCCAAGAAATCGCCTGCAAAGTCGCGATGATGCCGCGACCCACATACGAGCTCGTGCTCGAAATAAAATTTGATGAACGAATCCAAGAAGCTAATCCTAGCTCGAACGAATCACGCGCCTCGAGGGAACTTCCTCGTCGAACTCGGTTGCCATTAAAATTTGAACGAGAGTTTTTTTTTTTCTCTTCGAAACTGATTTAGAACGGAGTGATTTAAAATGGATGGAGGCATGGGTTACGTGATTTTTTGTTCGGGATCTTAGGCTTAATTTTAGGAACGAATAGCATGTTGATTTTGACCAATAAAATTATTCGATTTAAATTTAAATTCAAACCGATATAAATTCTCAATGCGTTTACACGCCGTGTGTTCACACCATAACTCCGAAAAATACGAAAATTGAAATTTGACAATAACAAATTATTACGGACCCAATGGAACTGGTTTCGTTGAATTCCGAGACTGCGCCTCGGACGGCTATTTTTGAATATCGATTCAAACGATATAAATTTCAAAACTGAACAAATCACTTTCCAACTCGATTCTGAAGCTTTCATTATTTTCAGTATTATCAATACGAATTTTCTAAGTCTTCATATTATTTTTAATCAGCTTAAAACTGAAGATTCAAATTTTTTATCCAGTTCAATAGATTAAATTATATAATTTAATTGTCAAATTCAAATTTAAATCGGGGATTCAAATTAAATCATCATTCAAATATTTAAAATAAATTAAATATTCTCAATTTAATTTGTTCGAAATTCTGGGTCGTTACAGACTTCCCTCCTTAAAAGAATTTCGTCCTCGAAATTACAAGTTAGGAAAAATGTCCTTAACTCGTCTACTATTTTTCAACATTCAATAGTTTTATCAAATTTTTCAAACAAATCTTTCTACTAAAGATTCGTTATTCATCAACTAAATTTCAACTTCATTCTAAGTTTCAAAACAACATTGTTTAACTTCAAAATTCAAATTTAAATTCAAATTCAAATTTAAACTTCAAAATTTCTCAAAAATTTTCTAACGCCCTAAATTTCCGAAAAATTTCGCCAGCGTCTCCTTTGCGCGGCTAATACGGCACGACTACAAAACGTCCCTACGGACTCTCAGATTTCAAAAAGAAAAAGAAAAAGCCAAGCGGCTAGAGAAATAAGTCATCAAATCTCATATTTGAAATTCAAATATGTACCTTTTCCGAGCAATTCAAATTATCTTCGAAATCAAAATTCCAATTCCTTTATAACACCTGTATATCCTACTAGCCATAATATCTAGTTACATATTCAAACCATTTTGCAGTTCTGATTACAAAATTTTCAATATAAACTGCTTATATCATCTTTACTTCACTATTGAAGTTACACATCTATTTCATTCAATTTGAACTCTCATTCCAATTCATTTGTTACTACTCCAATTTATTTATTCAAATTCGGTTTCAACATCTAGTTTGAATTTCATTTACTACCAAATCCAAAACAAGTTTAACATTCAGTTTTAATCTTATTTACGTACAATTGTGAATTCCATTCATTGAAAATTTATTTATACTTACTTGAATTTATCTTTAAATTCGAACCATCCCTTTTATTTAGTTCACAATTCAAGTCTCAATTTATCTAATTCAACTTCATAATATTTCATAGATATTTTCATATGGTATTCCAGAATCTTACCAACATTTCAAAATCATTTGAAAACAATTCAAATTATCCTTTGAATTTCCAAAACAAAACCCAAATTTTCCAAACACTTTCCATTTAAAACAATTTGGCAGCAATTCCTCTTCTGGAAACCCGAAAATGAACACCGGTGATGTCGCGATCATCATCGGAATTATTTTCCAGCGACCGAAAAGAGTTTAGAGCTTTTCATCTTTTCAAAATACTTTTCAAAACCTTTGAAATTCATTTTCAAATCAAAAATGATTTAACTTTCCAAATTTCCAAAATTTTCAAATTCTTCTCAAAACCTTTCCAAAAACTTCTCTGGAATTCCGTTTTAAATTATAAGTCACAATTATAATTTATTATTCTCAAATTTCGTTTGTATATGAATTTTATTTCTTAACTTTGGAGTTACAATTTCAATTTCTTATTCAATTTCAATGATAATAGATTAATATTATCACTTCTAACAACCAAACATCCACATACTATAATAATTCACAGAAAATCATTTTTTTTCTATCCAAAAATAGTTTTGGGTAAAATTATTTCATTTACCCTATTTAAAACAATACTGTGCCGAATTGTTCTATTCGAGTGTTTAGAGATCCCTATCAATGATCGTTAATTACTCGTATTGACCAGAATCCATATACCACTCAATAAATCAATCATCACAATATAAAACAATTTTTATATTCACTAACAAATACGCACTTGTATCTATTATTACACTCAACTCATTCTAGAGTACTGCTGACTCTATCTCTAATGAGTAACACCCAACAGAGCAGGGTTGTCGCTTAACCATATGCTCTGATACCACTTTGTCACATACCGAAATTTTCGACTTTCGAAAATTCGACATCGATACTCACTTTATCGACTGCCGAGCAATCGAGTGCCGGAAACTCCAATAGTGATGGTTTTAAGAACAAGAAAAGAGAGAAGAAGAAGAAGATAGAAGAAAGAAGAGAAGAACAACAACAGAACAACATCAGAATAGAAAACAATATCAGAATCTTACACATCGCAGCGGAACAATATATAATAGATAAATGAACAATCTCTAAAACAAAGACTATATCATTTTATACATACATCAATCATCAGAGTCAATATACAACAATGGACAGTTATATAACTTGTCCTCATACAGAATACACAGCGGAATAAATACTATCAGATACAAATACTACGTCTCGTCCTCCGGCTTATCTCCAAAGCTCCAGAATATCCAGAATATCCTGAAACATAACTCTAGACTGCCCGTGTGGAAAATGGTGGGCACCCAGAGTTTAGAAGGGAAACAATAAACTCCGAGTCAGTCATGGTGACTGGTGTGAGATCGTAAAACAGTTATTTATCTTTAAAATAAACAACAGAAAAACTTTAATGTCAATTCGCAATGCTTTTGGAAAATGAAACTACCATAAGACCTCCCACCACACACACAATGCAAACGCAGACTTGGAGGAGATTTCTTCTTATGATAGTCAAAGATGCTTACTACGCAAAAATCAAAACCTTTTTGATATTATTATTAGTGCACAGTGGAAAACATTTCGAAAGTATAATATAAATCTTAGCCAGCATAGGTACCATTATATTATGCCTGCTATAGCTGCCTCTTGAGGAGACAGGTTATACAATTGAAATCGTAAAGGCTCGTATTGTTTCTTTGGATTTCCAACAAATGGTCAGGCTAAGGAACTTCCTATCCACGATGGGTACGTCCCTGGAATAGACGACCCGAGAACCTAACCGGATCTCTGCCAACACAAGGCCGGGTTACCTCTGCAAAAATAGGTAACTACTGACACGCGTATGCCATCCCCCGATCGTCACCGATCTTCCCGAGGATCCCCGATTCGCAACAACCACAAAGAAATAAATTTTTCAGCAACCACAGAGGTTAAGTATCTGGGCTCCATACCATGATACCACCTTTATCCAGAAGGAATGACATACACTAAGGGGCGCTACTCCCTAGAACCTTGCCGCATCCTTCCTGTTTCGACCATTTCCGGGGTGTGAGGCTCGATGAAGTCTCGTCCACAAAGCTACGCTTTCTACAAAGCCCTGCTTCGGGTCAAACAAAATGATCAACCTATGATCACAAAGATATAAGATCAAACAAATGATCATATCGCAAATGATCAAACACTGATCATTTCACAGCAACACTCAGTATGCCACGTTACCAAATTGGGAGTATATCGCTGATAAATTTCAACAACATAACCTCTGAGCTCGTACGTCTCAGAGAAGGGTGTTAAGCTAAGAGAATAAATTCTCCGCCACCAACAGAAATGTATTTGAAAGAAATCAGCTTTATATCTCAAATTGTAACGTCAGACACACAATCCATACAAGTCTGTTCCGGGATCGAACAGAACCGAAGGCACTTCTCACGAAGCCCTTGCATTTCCGGATAATTTTCAATCACGTTCGGACTTCCCGTCACTAAGGGTGATAAAACCTCTAAATCGAAGATCAGTCGATGTAGAGTAACTCGACGGTAATCCTTCCGTTTTCAAAAATATCCGGTCTTCAACACCGGTCTTCAAATGCAATTCATAACGACGTATCACATATCCGGAATGGGTTATACGACCCCATGGTCCTTTCCCGGCTAACCCGAATAGTGAGCGATTATTCAAAAATAAGTGTGGCATTCAAATTCATCCAATTCACAACAACTACCATCTAAAGGTAATTATTGATAGTCGGTTATTTAACTATCAATAAAGATGCGCAACATCATCAGATTCCAAATAATTTTCCAAATTATTTCATCTTCAAAAATATCTTTACTAGATATAAAATTTCCACACTTTAAAAATAAATCAATATTTATTTTTAAAACGAATTCCCATTTCTTTTATAAATTCCGTATTGAATTTATATTTCAAATATCTACTGATATTCGATTTTCAAATCGTTTTCAATATTCTGTTTCAATTTATCTTTACAAGGATAAATTCTCAAACGTTTCATTTCATTTTGGAAAAGCATTTCCATACTTAAAAATAAATATTTCACAAATCTATTTATTTTCAACGTTTGAAAATACTCGATATACTTAAATCAAATTAAGTATATATTCATTCTTTAAGGAAAACATTCTTTTAACATCTATTTGAGTCAAAAACGAATGTTGCGTAAAACATCGTTACGACGACTCAAAATCACTAGTATAAGGATTCGAAATTAAAATAGATATATAAATCCCAATACTACATAAAAACATTTCCTTTTGGAAATCATTTACTATAACAACAGTGTTATAGTCCACCATTTCCTTAAATTTTCGAAAACGTCTATTTCAACAATAAAATGTTGAAATCTATGTATTCGATACTTAACACGTTTTAAAACACCTTTTAAAACAATTAACTTCATTTTATAATATCGCTTTCCCAAACATAACCATTTTACTTAACAATATATTCACTGTCCAAAATCATGAATATACTTCACTAATTACATTTCACTATTTAATTCATCAAATTCAATTTATTTCGAATTTATAAAACAACGCTTATAAATTCCATTTCTGTTTTATGACAACTTCGGTTTATAAATCTCCTTTTATTAATTTCTATAATACACTTATTAAAATAAGTGATTTCAGATTTATAAAACAACGTTCATAAATTCAACCTTATATTTCACAATAACTTTGATTTATAAATCCCCTTTATTAACAAGTTCGATCAATACTCCCTTTAAAGGCAAAAATCCAGTTTATAAGTTGATTTCTTATAAATCTTCCATTCTACAATTTCATTCGTTTTAACTTCACAATTTATAAATCTATAAATTTCATTCTTTTTAACTTTACAATTTATAAATCTATAAATTTCATATTGATTTTCCAAATTCGCTTCAATTTGCCAATTAAATTTCTAATTGGACTTCCCACTTATTTCTTTTTAAATAAATTCCTTTTTAAAGAAAATCAATTTCTTTATCTCTTTCAATCTATTTAAAAATCCAAATTTAAATTAAATTCTTCAATTTGAAATCACTGTTTTATGAAATCCATTTATTTAGCAATTTCACTTTATTCTGGAAATTATTCAATAAGATTATAAAAATCAACTTTTATACTTTTAAATTCCTTTCTTCAAAATTTCTTCAATTTCAAAAATTGATTCACTTAGAAATTTTCTACTTGAATTTCAAAAATTCAATTTCGTTTATCTTTGGAATTCAATGATGTCAAAACATCCATTCAGCTAAATTTTAGCTTTCAAACAATTTCCAGATATCAATATGATTAATAGCATCACTATAATCATTCACAGATTCATATCACAATAGAAATAAATTCAATCAATGTGAGGGGTCCAGTTGGATCCCTCCAACCTGTTTCCCTGCATTCAAAGACGTTAGCACAATACCAATTCCGCTCCAGTACGGAATTATCGCGGTATATGGGTTTTATAAAAATCCGCTTACTAACGGCGCAATAGGGTCTCATCCGCTATACGAGGCGGGAAATCAATCAATCCAATATATACATATGCCAATATGTATATATTGCTATATATATAGATATATCCTATCATATCTAATATCACAATCAACATAGCAATCAGTCAATCAATAAATAACTGAAAATTCCACTTTTTAATCGAGTGAGAAAATCTCACCTTAGCTTTTTAATTTGCCATCCATTTTCCATTTCAGTTTTGTTTTCTCGGTTTTAACCTGGTATAAACAATTTTATTCAATCTATCAATATTCAAAAGACTGAACAATTAATTTTCGTTTCAATTGTTTTAGATTAACAAATTTCTCCTTTAATAATTTTATTTAACTACAATTAAATTTTTAAAACTCAATTTCTCCTTACAAATCTATTAAATTAAATCGAATACCCCCTTTTTTTTTAAAAAAAATATTCTATATAGATTTATAATTTATCTCCTTTTCTGTCTATATTTTAACTTAACTAGGGATTATTTCTATTTAATTTAAACCCAAAATTTTGTTCTAAACTAAGAAGTTGATTTTATACTATTTTCCCTTTTTAACTTGTATAAACCTAAATTTTTAAACAAATCTTCCTTTTTAACAGTCTAAAAATAATTAAATAGGTTATTAATAAATTTTCATCCTAATACAATTCTTGTCTCGCTCTAATCAGCCTGGAATCAATTATATTGTCTATTTCAAATCTAAATACATTTACTTAAATTAATTTAAACAAAACTGATACCTTATAGGAAAGGAGAAAACCCGACTTCTCAGACGCACCACGAACTTAGGTAAATCATCGACTTTCCCCCAGTTCGAGATCGACATCTCCATACTTCCACTGTGCTCGCGTTCCCATTCGATCGCGCGTCGTTCCACTACCCAGCCTCATGCGATACCCTAGCCGCGTCGAACGAACCCCCACTCGCGGTGCTCCAGATCGCCTCCCTTTCCATACGCGCCTTGACTTCGAACTCGAGAACCCACCTTCGTTCGCGACCCTAAATCCCATCGCGACACTTGGCTAACCCCAAGAAATCGCCTGCAAAGTCGCGATGATGCCGCGACCCACATACGAGCTCGTGCTCGAAATAAAATTTGATGAACGAATCCAAGAAGCTAATCCTAGCTCGAACGAATCACGCGCCTCGAGGGAACTTCCTCGTCGAACTCGGTTGCCATTAAAATTTGAACGAGAGTTTTTATTTATTTTTATTTTCTCTTCGAAACTGATTTAGAACGGAGTGATTTAAAATGGATGGAGGCATGGGTTACGTGATTTTTTGTTCGGGATCTTAGGTGTAATTTTAGGAACGAATAGCATGTTGATTTTGACCAATAAAATTATTCGATTTAAATTTAAATTCAAACCGATATAAATTCTCAATGCGTTTACATGCCGTGTGTTCACACCATAACTCCGAAAAATACGAAAATTGAAATTTGACAATAACAAATTATTGCGGACCCAATGGAACTGGTTTCGTTGAATTCCGAGACTGCGCCTCGGACGGCTATTTTTGAATATCGATTCAAACGATATAAATTTCAAAACTGAACAAATCACTTTCCAACTCGATTCTGAAGCTTTCATTATTTTCAGTATTATCAATACGAATTTTCTAAGTCTTCATATTATTTTTAATCAGCTTAAAACTGAAGATTCAAATTTTTTATCCAGTTCAATAGATTAAATTATATAATTTAATTGTCAAATTCAAATTTAAATCGGGGATTCAAATTAAATCATCATTCAAATATTTAAAATAAATTAAATATTCTCAATTTAATTTGTTCGAAATTCTGGGTCGTTACATTTTCCATTAACAGGAAATGATGTATATGAATGGATCAAGGATATTGAAAATGTATTTGGCAAAGCCTTTCCTCTTCAAGAAGGCATGTGGAAGAAAAAATCTATATTTTGGGAACTTCCATATTGGAAACATTTACAAGTTAGGCATTGTCTAGATGTAATGCATATAGAAAAAATGTTTGTGACAGTATCATTGGAACACTCTTGAATATACCTAGTAAGACAAAAGATGGTGAGAAAGCTAGATAAGATATGTTGAAAATGGGTATTCGAAAGGAGTTAGCACCAGTGGAGAAAGGTAAACGTATCTTTTTGCCTCCTGCATGTTATACATTGTCCAAAAAAGAGAAAACTAGTTTATGTGAGTGTCTTCGTGGTGTCAAGGTTCCATCAGGTTATTCTTCGAACATTAGCAGTCGTGTATCAATAAAGGATTTGAAATTGATGGGCATGAAGTCTCATGACTGTCATGTGTTAATGCAACATTTGTTGCCTGTTGCTATTCGAGGTATATTTCCTAAACATGTTAGACATGTTATTACAAAGCTTTGTATTTTTTTAATGCAATTTGTAGTAAGGTGATTGATCCTGATATGTTGGATGATCAACAAGCCGATGTTATTGTTACCTTGTGTCAATTTGAGATGTATTTTCCCCCTTCATTTTTTGATGTTATGGTACATTTGGTTGTACATTTGGTAAGAGAAATCAAGATTTGCAGTCCTGTTTTTATGAGGTATATGTATCCGTTCGAAATGCACATGGGAACTTTAAAAAGAAAAACAAAGAATAGATATTGACCTGAAGCTAGTATCGTAGAAGGTACTGTAGCCGAGGAAGTTATTGAATTTGTCACTCAATACCTAACTGACGTTGAACCTATTGGACTTTGCAAGTCTCGACATGAAGGGCGACTTGACGGTCAAGGCATAATTGGGTTTAAATTGATGTCAATTGGTGATGATATGTTTCACAAAGCTCACCTACTTGTTTTATAACACCTTAGTGAGGTTCATCCTTACTTGGAAGAGCATATGACAATTCTAAAGTCTCAAAATCCTTCAAAGAACGAAAGATGGTTGACAAATGAACATAACCGCTCATTCGTCATATGGTTTAAAGATAAGGTAATGTCTCAATTGTCTCAAACAAATCATAATGTTTCCGATACAATAAAATGGTTGGCGTATGGGCCTAAATTTCAAGTTAGCTCTTATGAAGTATACGCTATTAATGGGTATGTCTTTCATACGAAGCGTCAGGATGAAAAGAGCAAAATGCAAAATAGTGGAGTAAGTGTCGTAGCATCTTCAAGAGAATTTGCTAGTGCTAAAGATAACAAACCAATAAATGCGACAATGTCTTATTACGAAGTAATTGAGAATATTTGGGAACTTGAATATAGGGACTTCACGATTCCTCTATTTCAATGTAAATGGGCCGATAACCATCGTGCTATACAAGTGGATGAACATGGATTCACACTTGTTGACTTTGATCGAGTGAGTCATGATAACGATCCACTCATCTTGGCATCTCAAGTGAAACAAGTTTTTTATGTCACCGACCCAGCTGATCATAAGTGGTCTGTTGTCCTTCCTGGAAAAAGACGCATTGTTGGGATCGACGATGTGGTAGATGAAGAAGAGTATAATCAATTTGATGAGAATCCACCTTTTTCCATTGGCGTAAGTCTATTAGAAGAAGAAGTTGATTTAAATGCAAATTATGCACGTACTGATCACGATGAAGGGGTTTGGATAGCGGGGTAATTTTTTAACCTTCTAATACTGTCACCATTTAATTTGTTCATATGTGTACATTTATTTGGAATGTGTATATCAGAAGCTAAATCTTCAAACGAATGAGAAAACATGTGTGAGTATAGTTTTGTGTGAAAGCATGGTTAAATGAATAGTTGATATTTTGAAAATATTGGGTCGTTAAACATACTTCGATCTCTGCAAAAGAATTCAAAAGGCATTTCTGTTTTGACTCATTGCAATACTAGCAGGTTAGCACTATTTTCTTACATTAGTATTTTATATGCAGCAGCTTTCTCAGATATGTGCATTTATGTGTAGCTTAAGTGGTTAAATCCTGAGCTTATAGAATGCATGTAAAATATACATGGTTGTAGAATATATACCTATAGAAAGCTTTTTCTTGTTAATTTCGACTGCTCGCTAAAAAATGCTTCTAAAATTTTGAGCGTGATTAACAAACATGACATAATTGTTAGCAGTAGCACCATTATCCTTTTTATTTTGTTTATAAATGTTGTAAATATAGCATTCATTCATGAAATGTATTGTTTATAGATATAAAAAAACACTTCCTTCATTCATGTCATAGTTCCTATAAATTTTTAAGTGAGATTTAATGGATGTTGTTTTGTTGGTAAGAAATGACACGGTGCCTGTAATATCAGTTACAAAGCAATCTAGTCAAGATTACTATATTAGTTAGCAGACTTTCAATTTTATAGTATACACTCCAGATTACAACATGTAACTAGCATATGATTCACATTAAAAGTATTTACATCCTGAATCTACCAAAAAAATATAGTTCTGCATACAACAAAAGAAATTTACATCCTAAATCTACCATAGAAAATATAGTTCTGCATACAACAAAAGAAATTTACATCTTGAATCTACCCCAGAAAATATAGCTCTGGATACAATAACAACAACAACATGGTTACACTCTTTAAGCTTCAAAATGAACTGCCAAAGCTCATGTTGATGTTACTGCATATGCTTGTAAGCTCCTAAAAATCGAGTCCTATTTTGAAACTCTCTTATGAAGCAAAAATATTCACCCTAAAATTTGAATGGAATATATTAAATACATAAACATATTTTGAAATACAAAATGTGCTTTAATTATCTTTAATATAAATTTCTTGATAGAGCCTAGTCACCAAATCAACTTGTAAATTACACTAGTATTATTAAATGTTAACACGTAACCAAGTGAAACATGAGACCATCTGAAACATGCAATCAAGCAAATATCTCTTCAAATAAGTTCTGGCTGTGTGCATTTTGCAATCAAGCAAATATGTCTTCAAATCAGTTCAGACTGTGTGATATTTAAGTTATTATTCGTTTGTTGGAATATTTTATAACTTTCGGGTGCACATCTGTGATACAGGAATAATGGAAATGCAACTATATGAACACACTGAAGAGCAAAACACTTCCGCTTCCGCTTCAGAACCGTCATCTAAGAGGAGGCATAGAGGTCCAACAACCCGAAAGAAATACAGAACATCCGAGCCAAAATTCATTGAGTGGTGTGATAATGGCAAACCTACTGGAAAATGGGTGAAGCCTTTTAAGGCGTACGTAGGCGATACAGCTAGATCTAGAATTGGTATCAATATCAAGAATTGGGCTAGCGTTAGTCAAGGGCTTAAGGATACCATCTGGGAAGACATTAAGCTATTATAAATTCATTTTTTTGCTTATTAAATTGTCAGTTGGGTCCTTTGTGTTTGGAGTCATGAACCGCTTTCATTGTTTATCAAATTCATTTTTACTGCTTTGACGTTGTTTATTTTTTATTTTTTATTACCTCAGACCGAGTATCACATCGACGAAAAAATGAAAAATAATGTGTTAAAAAATGTTTGTGGAGCATGGAAGGGTTTCAAAACAAAATTGGTTAGTGATTGGATTACGAAGACTAGAGAGCTTCCAGAAAACCATAAAGAGCCATACGAATTTTATGATGGGGTTACAAAAACACAATGGGAAACATTTAAGAAGTATTGTGAAACCGAGGAGTTTAAGGTATGTTTTTTTTATTCCATATCCACAAGTCACACGCTATTTCTTTCATTTTACAACTCACCAGCTTCGTCAGAGCAATTGCATATTTCACAAAATGAAACGTGCAGTTTCTTATAACAAAAATGAAAACTGCTCTTTAGCTGTATGATCTTTAGCTCTCTACTTCTTTACACTCTCTAAAATTAACATTTCATAGTTTACGATCAGCTAGTTATTTTCCAAATTGTGTATGTAACATTTCATAGTTTACGATCAGAAAGTGGATATCATGTCCTCATGTGGAATAGAGATTGATTAGTTTAACAATTTGTAATCAATGGGCGTGCACGTATAAAATTGACTATAACCAGTTTTGCTACTCATATATACACGGATAACATAAAATTTAAACCTATGAAGAATTGGTTAAACAAAATCCATATAAATGTTTTGTAACTAAATACCCCTCGACAGTTAATCAAGATTCATATTCAAAACATTAAAAATTGTACGATTGTGGTAGGTGTTTTATTTATTTATGAAATTTATAACCAAGTCATTTGTCACAATCACCCTGGTTTTTTCTTTCCTTCACACGTAGTATTGTCACTATTGTAGCTGCATATCCAGTATTGCATTGCTTCTTCATTTTGTTACCCCTATTTATCCATAAAGAATTACACTAATACATAAAACAAATAGTTGTACTAACTCATGTCATACTTACTCATGGTGGTAGAATTTTTAAATTTGCAGTTAGTTGCTGAGTATACTTGAATTGGGGTACACAGTGCACACTAAGCATTCTGAAATAATTACTCCCATCCTTTCAGATTCAGTTCATTTCTTATATATGGCATACAAACTTATAGTAACTGCTTTTATTTAGAAATAGAAAAAGGTATACAGGTTTGAGTCATGTCCATACTGTTATAGTGATTGCAACATATATATGGCATACATACTGTTATAGTGCACATATACATACTGTTATAGTGCACATATACAGGTTTGAGTCATGTCCATACTGTTATAGTGACTGCAACATATATACAGTGCACACTAAGCATTTAGAAATAATTATTCCCATCCTTTCAGATTCAGTTCATTTCATATATATGGCATACAAACTTATAGTAACTGCTTTTATTTAGAAATAGAAAAAGGTATACAGGTTTGAGTCAGGTATACTTGAATTGATTGGTAGATATTGCAACATATATATGGCATACAAACTTATAGTAACTGCTTTTATTTAGAAATAGAAAAAGGTATACGGGTTTGTAACTTGCGCAGCTATTTATTTCAGAAGGTTTTCCACATTTTCATGAGAACTAATTATTTCATGTGCGTACATTACAGAAATTATAGAAAAAAAGACTAGCTCACTTCCCCTGTTATTTTATTTACATGTCCTCATTTTTTTGTCTTTTGGTAATGGTTCTTAATTTGCACTTCCCCTGTTGTACTTGTGCACCTGACCTGATGCTTTATTTCATTGTTTGTATTACTTTTGTTCCTATATGCAAACAATTTCGTCCCTGCTACTATTGAATTAAATGGATGACTGCTATATAATTTTGTATATCCATCCATGTTTTCTTACCTTTGTGTCTTGTTCATATATAGTATCACTTGGTGTTCTAAATCAGATTCTTGGATACTAAGTAAAAACATTTTATGAACTTTGTGAATCTTCTTGCTTATGTATAACTACATATATATGAGGTATACTTTCTTAAGTTTTGATTTTTTTTTAAACCAGTTTAATCATGAATAATTAGTGAAGTATTTTGTAAATCAAATAAACTCAATTATTTTGAGTAACTATTTATATATATAGCATTGTATATATATGTAATAGTAACAAACCATTTTAAAAAGAAATGAGAATTGTATGATGTCTTGTATATATATGCATAATTTTATTTAATACATTAGGACATCTCAATATGTTTCATTGTTTCTTTAAGAAATGAGGCACCTTATTGTCCTTTGCTTTGAAATATGGACACAACCATGCTTTCTACTTCGCAAATTTTCGAAAATTTAGGCTGCCTTGACTTGCATATTTTTCTTTCTTCTTCTATCATTGCATACTAAATGCATACTGCTCATGCATAGAGAAATAGTACAAACATTTGTGCAAATTGCAACTGTTCTGTGGCTTGTGCTATTCTGTTTTGTTGAATTTTGCAATGTCATAAAACAGCAAATAAGTGAGAAGGCTAGGAAGAGTCAGGCATGCAATGAGCATCCTCACTATTTAGGACAAGCTGGATATGCAGGGAAGAAGGCTAAATGGATAATTGAAGGCCATAGTTCCTCGACCATATTGCCAGGTGGACCTGTTTTGGATCGGAGTATTGATTGGATTTTGGCACGATAAAAAAAGGAGCCGATGGAAATTATGCCATCCCTAATGAGAAAACTAAGATGGTTGTAGATAAAATGGTACGACTAGTTTCCATGTGTTTTATCGCTTTACATGTTTTAAACCGAAAACACACACGACCCAGCATTCTTTATTAGATAAAATATGACACGTAATATGATATCATTTTAGCAAACGTGTGGTGCTAACATTTCAGTAAAAAGCATGATACTATAGCACTATTTTAATTTTTTAATCTTCATATGATAGTGAAAAGCATGCCACCTTATGTTTTAGCTTTTTTTTGTTGACAGAATGATTGGAGAGGAAAAGCCGTTGAAGGGTCATGGGTTCCAGATAGGTATGATGATGTCTTGATTTGTGGTCCTGAAAAAAAAGAGCATCCAGGTCGAGTTAGAGGGATTGGTGGGACGGTTGGTATAAAAAACATATTTGGGGATGTAGAGAAAAGGAAAGGTCGAAGTGGTGTAATATCAGCTGATGAGCCGCATGTTATCACTCAGGAAATAGAGGCTAAAGTGAGCCAAAAATTGAGACAAGAGATGAGTACAATGGTTCAATAGCAGATTGCAAACATTTTGAACACGATGAATTTTCCCAAGGAGGTGGAGATCAACACACCATTAACTGATCATCGTAGTAGTTGTCAATCAACGCACCCGAGCAAATTACAATATGCAAACAAAACTCAAGAGACGGATCCCTTTGCAGACTTGCAGGTAAACAATTCATAGTTGAATTTATAAACGTATACAGTTTTATGTATTTGACAAGTGCTAAGTGAAAAATGTTGGTTTTGTACTTGCCATTCTAGAAACCGATTAAATGTCGTTTGGCCGTGAATGTGGACTCCAAAATTATTGTAGTGGGTCATGGCATGGTACATCCCGCTTCAAGGTCCGGAGATCAATGTCATAATCAACAAATCTTGGTCGATCATGTAAAAGTTGGAATTGATGCAGTGGAGTCTAGTCATGAAGGAACCTCACTTCCTGTTCGAACTAAACATCACAACACGATAGGAGAAGCGGTCGGGAGTTTAGTTCAATGGCCTAAAAGCCTTGTGCTTTTAAGAGATAATGATATGGTAATGAATGCATTTTTCTTCCTTAATTTAGCTTGCTAAACTCCTCTATTTCATATTAGAACATATTAAAGAAGTAAAATTTCTTCATACTAGAACTTATTATAGATAATTTAGCTATTTATAAACTTATCGGAAAGTAGTTAACATATGAAGTTGAATTCTTAGCATTCGTCTATTCTTTTAACAACATCATTTCAAACATCTACTTAAAATTTTGAATTAGGTGCCTACATCTCAACCAAACAAGGATTTGTTTGAAAATAGTAATGACATGGTCGTGAATACAATGTCAAATGAGTCTACAAAACGCAAATCAATCGTGGATGAAGAGATTCTCAAAACTTTAACGAGCGAGTGCAGATATTTCCATAACCTAATACTTCAAATGTTATCCAATGATAGTGCCATCAATGAAATTCAAGTGAATAAGGATTTATTCACATATGATGAGGACTTTGAAATTCATATCACGATGGACGACATTATCCAATTCCTTAGTATGACATGGTTGAATGCATCATGGTTGCAACTTTACATCATGTGAGTATTTTTTCCTTAGCAATTTTTATATATATAACCATCTTAGTTTTTTGATGAATAGTCAATTTTGAAAAAACTAATAATATATGTTTAAATTTGTTTAGGTGGTTAAATCATATGTGCAATGATCTCAAAGTGGAGACCATTGGGTTTATGTGTCCCAAAAAGCTTTCCCAAGTGCGAAAACATCCAGATGCGACAAATACATATTTGTCGAACACATGGAAAGCATTGCAATCTAAAAGCTTACTTTTAGCCCCACAGTACGAAGGGTATGAACATTAAACTTTTAGTAACTAGTTTACAAATTTGATGCCAATTTTAACTTACTATATATCTTGTAACGCAGGAAACATTGTATACTGCTTGTTTTCCGTGTAGAAATGAATGAGATTTATGTTTTTGATCCTCAGGCCGAACGCAAACATAAACTTGAAATTAAACCGCAAGTGAGCACGTAAGTTGTATATATCTCTTATATGAAGTTAGTATATGTGGTAAAATTAAAAATTTATACATGAAATTAGTGTATGTAAATGAAGGTGCCGGAGTAGTTATTATTTAACATTTTCTTGCATGTATAGGGCCTTCAAAATTTACAAGGCATTCGGTGGAAAGTCTCGAGGAAGTACCTTGAAATGGAAGCATGTTAAGGCGATTTGATTTTCAAACAAAAAATAAAATAAAATAAATACTATATATTGTTTGGCATATGAATTCATTTTAAACTAACTATTAAGTTATCTTGTAATATTGTTGTAGTGTCCTCAACAATTAGGAGCAACTGTCTGTGTATATTATGTGATTAGGTATATGCAATGACATAGTGAAAAACCACAATCAAAGCATCGATTTACAAAAGGTACTACTTTAGTTTTTTTTCCTTCATATTATACATTAGCTACATTATAGGTATATTTCGATCAAATCATTGTTGCAATGCTAGTTAGAAGAAATCAAATGCCAAGTCTTTATTTACTGTTCAGTTCATGTATTTGAAGAAAAACTTGTTTGTTTTTTCATTTTTTTTTTAAAAACTTAAAAACAAAGAAATAGCTTTAACACAAATTTTTTTATATAGAACACATGGGCCCAGCCTAGTAAAAAAAAATTCATAACTCACACAAAAAATAAAACTTTCTTCACCGTTCAAAATACACATTTCCTCAATTCACAAACCCAAATTAGAACTTCAATTTCCAAATTCACACAAAGGCAGGCGTAATTAGGTTACGTTGCATTTTGGGAGATTGAAGGGGGAGATTTTGGTCGCTACAGGCAGTTGATTCAATGTTCGATGTTCGAAGAGGCGTTTGCAGGGTGAGTCGATTGGGGTGTTCGATTTGGATTTGGAGCTGTATCGGAGATGTCAGTAGGGTGCTGGTAGGGAATTGTGTGTTTATAGGTGTTGCAGGCAGTTGGATGATGAATATTGAAGTGTTATTGGTAGGAGAGGGGAATGGCAGTAATTTTGGGAATGAGCAGCAGTTGTTGCAAGTGGTAGTGTAGGTTATTTAGTGAAGTCTGTTGGTTGGTGGCTATAGTTGTTTGTTTGAAGGGAATGTGAATGTTAATGTAGTATGGACAGAGGTGTTGTTAGAGGATGGTTGATTGAGTGATTGAAGGTGGTGTGGTGGATGGATGTATGTGGCTGTGGTGGTAGTTGATATGCAGTGTTTTTAACAGTGCACTGTGATGAAAGAAGTTACAAGGCAGTGTGGTAGATTGATGAAATGATATGCATGCATAGGGAATTGAGATGAAGACAGTTTGTTTTAGGTGGTGATAGGTGATGATGGCACTGTGCAATTGTTGTTATAGGTGTGGTGATAGGTGCAGTGGTTATATGTTGTTGACAGAGGTGGGCAAGGCAATGGGATATGCACAAGGAAGGGTGGTGATACAGTGCACTGTTGCACTATTGAATGTTGATGAGTTAAGTTGCTGAATGTAGATTATGGTTGTTGGTAGTTGACTGGTTGAGTATTGTGGTGGTATGGCTGCAGTTACTGGAAATAGTAGTTGTGTATAATGTTGTGTTGATAGAAGGTGGTTTGAAGTGTTGTCGAAGCAGTGTTGAAGTTTGATGGGCTAGTGGTGATTGAGGCTGACAGTGGTGAAACTTGTTTGCAGCAGCAGTGTTGATAATTGAAGTCTGTATAGAGTTGTTTGTTTGGTGTTGCAAGTTTGTTTGGCAGAGAAGTGGTGGTCAGTTTTGAGATAAGAAGGCAGCTTTGGTTTGTACGTGAGTTACAATGGTAGGCAGTTGGAATGGTAGGAGAACAGCAGTTGCTTCAGGTTTGATGATGAAGTTTGTTTTGCAGAAGTAAGAAGTTTGGGTTGAAGTCATGAAGTTTGATGGGCTAGTGGTGATTGAGGCTGACAGTGTTGAAACTTGTTTGCAGCAGCAGTGTTGATAATTGAAGTCTGTATAGAGTTGTTTGTTTGGTGTTGCAAGTTTGTTTGGCAGAGAAGTGGTGGTCAGTTTTGAGATAAGAAGGCAGCTTTGGTTTGTACGTGAGTTACAATGGTAGGCAGTTGGAATGGTAGGAGAACAGCAGTTGCTTCAGGTTTGATGATGAAGTTTGTTTTGCAGAAGTAAGAAGTTTGGGTTGAAGTCATGATGTTTGATGATGATGACAGCAGAGGATCCGGTAGGTGAATGTATTGTCAAAGAGTGTCAAAGGGTTGTAAGATGAATGTATGGTCTGGTGGGTGAATGTAAGTGTATATGAATGGGCAGTTTGTTTGGGAGTATGGCAATGTAGTATGCAATGTCTGGTGGTGGAAATGCTAGTTAGAAGAAACCATTGATACTGTTAACTACACAGCATTTAATTATGAAAACAACAAACATTATTACATATTGCACATGCAAGTAACAAATCACCTCTAATACAGATAATAAGATCATGGTACACGGTGAATAACACAGGTCCCAAATTATTGTTTCCTATATTCAGCTTATGGTTCAACCTGTGTTTGAATTACATTCCTCTCGGATTCTTTTATGCAGAGTATTCCTGACTTAATTATCGTCTTTTGTATAACAATTCTCTTAATTGCAGGACTTTGTACGAGACGGTTCTTATAACCAACAAGAGATAGACGAGGTTCGAGAGAATTTAGCTAGTTATATCATGTATAATTGGATGTAGTTGTTTTTTATTGTGTACGCTGATCTTTTGTAACGTACGTTGGTATTTTGTTATATAGGTTATGTTTATGATAGATTATATTCTATTTTGGTCTGTAAACATGAATTATGTTGATGGATAATATAATTATATTCTTTGTTCAATCAGTTCATAGTAACGTTCGTTTATAAAAAATTAAAATTCAATTTCATACTGTTTTTATAATCTTAAACGATAATAATATATTTTTTTGCTTCAGATATAACTTGTGTCGGTTGTTACTTCAAAGAGAACCGATACAACTGCATATCAATTGTGTCGGTTGAAAAAACAAACATAACCGACACAAATATCAATCATTTGTGTCGGTCGTCAATAAAGAACCGACACAAAACAAGCAACAGTTGTGATGGTTTTTCTTAAAGGACCGACACAATAAACGGCGGTTTGCTTCACTATACAAGCTGATTTGTGTCGGTCCTATTAGAAAGACCGACACAAATGTTCATAGTTTTGTGTCGGTTCTCTATTAAAAACCGACACAAATAATTGATATTTGTGTCGGTTGTACAATCGACACAACAGAAAATGTCTTTTGTGTCGTCTTCATTTGATTCGGTTGTAAAACCGACACAACAGGGGTTACACAACCGACACAAATGACCAGTTTTGTACCAGTGGAATGTTAATGATGATTCCGAAGTTTTTGTATTCACTCTTGAGTATCAAGATGTTGATGATATATCTCGAATTCCAGTCAAGGTGACTTTGTTGAGTTTTGTGAGTCCATTTGGATTTGACATCCAATCGGGCAATCGAGTGTTGAGGTAACCTTATTCCTGGCTCTTAGCTCTTAGGTTATCCTTCCACGAGGATATGCATTAAGGAATGAGGTGAGTTTCTAGATTGTACGAGTTTGATTGAGTTTATCATTCAGCTTCGTTTGAGTGTTCTTTTCAGATACTCAATTAATGTTATCATTTGTAGCATTACTCCGTTTGAAGTAGTGATCATGGATTGTGTGCTTCTTCTCCTTCGAGAAGAATACCTTGCTTATACTGTATCTTGATGATTTTTGGGAGTGGCTCATGACATCGTAAGATTGACGAACACTCTATCGCCTTCTGTGGATTTTAAGAATCGAGTATTCTGGGAATATCTCGATGCATTCTCTTAATGTTCTTTGGTTTTGAGTTTTTGGGGCTATATATATATATATGAGTTTTAAAGAGAAATTGGAGTTTTGGATATTTTAAAAATCAAAGAATGTTTTGAGAATACATTTACATGAGTAGTATTTCTTTTATAGAAATAATTTGAGAGTGTTGGGTTGTCCATCGAGTAGTTAAGAGTTCTGGTCGACGCGTTTGACCAACGTCATCGATAGGAATCTCCTAAATGCTATGATGAGGCAATCAAACATGATAGTTTGAGTTTTTGAATTAATATTTTTAAGATTGAATATTAAATTTATTTGGAATGGTAATTGCAGCCATTGACTTTTAGAGATGGAGAGTGGCGAGGCAGTTTTGATCGTTCGGTCAACTCTGCAGCCAATTGATGGATTTGTTTGTTGGAGATTCAATGGCGAGGCAAGGATCTCAGTAATAAGCGGAAGGGTGAGAATCACTCCATTGTTGCCAACGGAACGACATATTATTCATCATATCATTCATAAGAAAGGGGACATCAGTGATTCATCTATCTATTTCAAGGGAATTCAATAAGTAACATGCATATGGTTTCTCTTAAGGACATCTATAAGTAAAGTGGACAAGGGATGAGCCATATAATAATTTTATAAAGAAACATCAAATTATCATAATCCATCATAAGAACTCAATAAGAATTAAAGGCAATCATAATCAAAATCACCATATAGCATAATATAAATGTAGCATATGTCATACTCAAGGCCGTATTCAAACGACAACTTCACAAAAAGGTGAAATCAAACATAGAAAACTTCTTAGAAAATTGCTAGTTGAAATCGGCCAAAAATTTATCTCTCTTTGTTGGCCGAAAATGCACCATATTCAAAAAATCATATCTTCTTCAATTTACAGCCAATTGCTCCCAATTTTTGATATATTGTAGTAGTTGGACTGTACAACATTTCTAGAAACTTTCATGGAATTTTGAGTTGTTTTGATATAGAAAATCGTTGGTTCAAAACAACCAAAAATCTTGCTCTATTTTGCTTGCTGAAAAGTGCTATGTTCGAAAAATCATAACTCTTTCAGTTTGAAGCGAATTGCTCCAAATTTTGGATATGTTATAGTCCTCATGTCGTAGTATAACGCAGAAAAATTTCGCTGAAATCTGGGTTGTTTTGATACCCCAAATTACTGTCCAAAGTCACTAAAAAACTCAGTTGCTTGGGAGATTGTTCTTTTGCTCCTAATTGCGCTTTCGTTAACTGTTTCACTACATATTCGATGATTTTGAATATTGTATGAATAAGTTTGATGATGAATGTTTAGGTCTTTTTATCCAAAAACGGATTGGCTTGATTTTGGAAAATTTTAGAATTTAGATTTTATTTAAATTCTATTTCAATCTAAATATCGATAAATGTCGATATTTGAAGAATTCGATGGTTTTAATTGATTTTGGTTTCGAATAAGTTTCTGAAAATTCTTTATAAATTATGGTTAATTAAATAAATGTTTTTAAGACATTTTAAGCAATTATTTATTTTATAAAAAAAATTGAGACATAATTGACATGCTTGTCTCTCAACTAACGTATTACTATGATGGTCGCTCTTAACCAGCCCTATTCTCTGCATTAGTATGATACCATGCTATAACGCCCCACCCCGAGACCCACCTTAGCAAAGAGAATTAACAAGTAATTCTGTCTCCTAAAGCGGAGAATAGGGCTGGTTAAGGGCGACCATCTATAATTTTGTCTTAAATATCTATTGAATACGTCGATAAATGCAATATAATTTTTTTTTCAACTCAAGTGGATCGACATACCCAGTAAATGCTTAATCCAAAACTATAGGTGGCTAACGGATCTATCAAAACAAAATACAATAACTTAATGTAAATCACATCACAGAACAGTAACCAACATCATATATATACATATACACTGATACATGTTCGGTACAATACAATATGAATACAATAAAGGTGGTACTCAACCACACTATATACATTGAATCAAATGTAAATACATCAGAGTATGCGGAAGAAATCAACTACTCAAGCGATAGATAGGCCAATGTCCTATATCGACTTCAAGCTAAGCCTAATAGATGATACCTGAAACAACTCGGTCTGACCCGAGTATAAATACATGGGTCAGTCTAGCTACACAAATCAGTCAATATTGATAATATAAAGCAGAATGGATATAGTGATACTTCTTCTCAAATGAGGGGAAGGATTAGAAAACTCATAGCTCAGCACTTAAGTAACAAACGCTACCTAAGTGACTAAATACCTCGAAAGAGGTAACTCAAACTCAATACCCAAATAAAACACAAGTGCCTAATATCATCGGCGATAACCCGTAATGAACTCAAATCAACTCATATAAAGCTCAAGTAAAACCCAAATGGTTCGATGAACCATTACTCCAAAAAAAACTCATCTCAATCACAAATAGAAGCCATGAAAGCAACACAAGATAACTCCATAAGAATGTGAGACCTCAAACTCATGAGTAAGCCAGGACAGCTAAACCTCACACATGCATCTCAATCTTAAAAGCTCATGGAACTCAATACGAATTCAAACTCATAAAATCTCAAACTCAATAAAGAATTCGATGCGAGTTCAAAACTCAGAAAATCTTAACTCTAATGCGCCAAAAATGGCTAACTCAAAACTTAGAAAACCCGAATTGGCCAGATCCCCAATTGCAATGCTGAAGCAATCCTGCACATGCTAAACTCAGACGGACGAAGCCTCAAATAAGGTCGCTAACACCTCCCAAAGCAGCTCATCCTCATGACAAGGTCGTTGACACCTTTCCAAGCCGTTTTGTCAGCCCTAACAAGGTCTCTAACACCTCCCAAAGCAGTTTGTCCTCATGACAAGGTCGCTAACACCTCTCAAAGCAGTTCTACTAGGTAAACATCGTGAATGTGTCACAAACTCACGGATAGGAACCCGAAAAGTGTAAACGTGTGTCCCATACCACATGTTTGCACTTAGCGGTTTACTAGCCGCTAGTCGATGCCACACTAGGAACATCATAAAACTTAAAAAATCATATCTCGCCTCGTCTCATTGGCGAGTGATAAAGAGACACCATACTCATCTCATCTCATTGACAAGTATTAAATAGCATCGTAACTTGTCTCATCTCATCGACAAGTGAAAACATCGTTATGGTTCCTCATAAACCATAAGTCTCAAAATATGAAATCATATACTCAAGACTTGCCTTATATCATTGGCAAGTAAATAAAACACGGTGATGGATCTCATCGACCATACTCCTATATAGGAGATCTAAAACCATAATACTTGCCAAATATTCACCATCTTAAATAATTCCAATAAATAGGAATTATAAAACTCAAAATACGTCCTAGAATGGCAAAACATCTCAGAATCAGTAATCTCAAATAGCTTCGATCGTACAAGTCTGGAATAAACCGAAATAGTAAACACACATGTCCCATACCATGTGTTTGACTAAATCGTTTAATTCTCTTTCTCATACGTTCGAATAGTGTAAAAGTGTATGTTTTATATATAAAATAGTTTACTAGAGAAAACAAGCTTCTAAAGTTTTTTTCCCGAAAAGATTAATAAAACCAATATTTGAAATTACTTATTATAGGAAATAAATAGATTTTTATATTAGAAAAAAATAATTTTAAAATACTATATCATAATAATTTGAAATGTCCATTTATTTCAAAAATCACTTCAAAATGGTTTAGTGAAAACCGTGCTTGAAAACAATGAAAAATAAGAAATATAACTCAAGGCCGATAACTTGAGTTCAATATGAATTAAATTTAAATTTAACCCAAAATCAATTCAAATTCTATTTAAATTTGAATTTCAAATTCTCCAAATATAGCTATCATATTGATAGGCATCATAGCTCTCAAAACATCTCAAAAACAATCATCAAAATCAAATAAGAATGAGAGCAAAAATAAGCTAATACAATTCTCAGGTCAATAATTGTTATTGCTGTCGTTTTGCTCTCGAAACGGCAACAAACAAACAAAAATAGTTTTGACCAAGCAAACATCAAAATTTCAGAAAACACAAAGCATAAAACTTTTAGCACAAAGTTTATGCTTTCCGGAACAGCTAAAATTATCAAAATCAGTTAAGAAACAAAGAAGTTATGGTCAAATACGTTTCAGTTTCAAACAAAGAGTAAATATTGGTTTTGCTCTCGGGTTAGCAGTAGAAAAATTAGATTTTGACATAGCTAACCTTAAAACTACCAAAAACTCAAAACATAAAATTTGTAGTACATAATTTGCTGATTTTAATCAAACTAAAGCTATATTTCTCAAGTAATCAACTCTAAAACTTATTCTATTTCATCAAATTTGGATTTTTGCAAAAGGTAGATTGTTAGCAATAGGGTTTCCTTGCTTGCATGTTGTTGTAATGTTGTTTTATAGGTTCTAGAAGCTAAAATTCAAGCAAAAGCTCCAACCTTTCTACATTAATTCGAGTTTTTGCATTCCTACAACAAGGTAAGTTAATCACTCACATTAGTACCTTTAATCTACGAGAATCGTTAGTTGCTATTTGAATTAAATTGGATGGTTGTTGATTGAATTGCTTTCAAGTTGGTTGTGGTTTGCTGAAAATTGTTTATGAAAAAAATACTACAGTAAAACAGCGATATCATAGTGCAAATTTATTCGAATTAGCTCAATCCTTTTGCAGTTGAAAGAAAATTCTATTAGCTACAACTTCTCTTTTAATTAATTTCTGAAATTCAGTTGTTCAGAGGGGCAAAATTGAGTTTGAAACTGATGTACACAGCTCTGCTCTGTGCAATTTTTTTTGTTGATACCTGATCATAAAATCACCATAACTTTTGAATGGTAAGTCGAAATTGAGTGAAGTTTTTTTTTCAGTTGGAAGGTATATTTATAAGGAACAACTTTTATGTTTATCATTTTCTGTAAATATACATTTTTCTAACCGTAATATGTGTTTGAAGACTAAGTAACCTCTATATCCTGTGTTTTTAATTTCAACTTTGAAACACAGAATTGTTTTGCCCATATCTTTTTCGTCTTTGATCGGAATTTGATAAGTTTTAATGTTCTGGAAAGCACAAATCATATACTATAACTTTCTTGTATTGAGTTTTCTGTAATTTTAATATGGTGCATTGTCGGCCAACAAACAGAGATAAATTTTTGGCCAATTTCAACCAACAATTTTCTATTTATAAAATAATTTTTTTTAAATAAATAATTGCTTAAAAACCCTTTAAAATGTCTTAAAAACATTTATTTAATTAACCATAATTTATAAAGAAGCTTCATAAACTTATTCGAAACCAAAATTAATTAAAACCATCGAATTCTTCAATTTACAGCCAATTGCTCCCAATTTTTGATATGTTGTAATAGCTGGACTATACAACATTTCTGGAAATTTTCATGGAATTTTGAGTTGTTTTGATATAGCAAATCATTGGTTCAAAACAGCCAAAAATCTTGCTCTATTTTGCTTGCTAAAAAGTGCTATGTTCGAAAAATCATAACTCTTTCAGTTTGTAGCGAATTGCTCCAAATTTTGGATATGTTATAGTCCTCATGTCGTATTATAAGGCAGCAAAATTTCGCTTAAATCTGGGTTGTTTGGATACCCCAAATTACTGTCCAAAGTCAGCCAAAAACTCAATTGCTTGGTAGATTGTTCTTTTGCTCCTAATTGCGCTTTCGTTAACTGTTTCACTGCATATTCGATGATTTTGAATATTGTATGAATAAGTTTGATGATGAATGTTTAAGTCTTTTTATCCAAAAATGGATTGGCTTGATTTTGGATATTTTTAGAATTTAAATAAAAGTTTTATGCTTTGTGTTTTCTGAAATTTTGATGTTTGCTTAGTCAAAACTGTGTTTGTTTGTTGCTGTTCCGAGAGCAAAACGACAGCAATAACAATTATTGACCTGAGAATTATATTAGCTTATTTTTGCTCTCATTCTTATTCGATTTTGATGATTGTTTTTGAGATGTTTTGAGAGCTATGATGCCTATCAATAGGCTAGATATATTTGGAGAATTTGAAATTCAAATTTAAATAGAATTTGAATTGATTTTGGGTTAAATTTAAATTGAATTTGAAACTGATGTACACAGCTCTGCTCTGTGCAATTTTTTTTGTTGAAACCTGATCATAAAATCACCATAACTTTTGAATGGTAAGTCGAAATTGAGTGAAGTTATTTTTCAGTTGGAAGGTATATTTATAAGGAACAACTTTTATGTTTATCATTTTCTGTAAATATACATTTTTCTAACCGTAATATGTGTTTGAAGACTAAGTAACCTCTCTGTCCTGTGTTTTTAATATCAACTTTGAAACACAGAATTGTTTTTCCCATATCTATTTCGTCTTTGATCGGAATTTGATAATTTTTAATGTTTTGGAAAGAACAAATCATATACTATAACTTTCCTATGTTGAGTTTTCTGTAATTTTGAGGTTAGCTATGTCAAAACTCCAATTTCTCTTTAAAACTCATACATATATATATATAGCCACAAAAACTCACAACCAAAGAACATTAAGAGAATGCATCGAGATATTCCCAGAATACTCGATTCTCAAAATCCATAGAAGGCGAAAGAGTGTTCGTCAATCTTACGATGTCATGAGCCACTCCTAAAAATCATCAAGATACAATATAAGCACACAATCCACGAATCACTACTTCAAATGGAGTAATGCTACAAAGGATAACATTAATTGAGTAACTGAAAAGAACACTCAAAAGTGAAGAGTCCAACAAAGCCAGAATATCCAACTATACCACATTACATTGGAAAAAACCACCAAAAATGATGAAAGAGAGCATAAACAATTATCTACAATTATCTATATTGATGCAACTGACCAAAATTGCAGCCAAAATATTTGTTGAGATAAAGATAACCATGTAGAGCACATATAACCTGAAAACAAACCTTGAATAGAAAGATTGTTGTGCCATAATTCTAAAACCATCCACAACCAAACATAAAGAATGACTACAACACCAAATAGCTGCTACACAGTCATCAAATTGATGTGCAGGGAAGAAAATAGTTGCTAAGGAGGAATAGAGGAGACAACAGCCAACACAACCAACAAAGGCATTTTAAAAGATAAATAGGAGGAAAACATAGTTTAACAACAAAGATGGGAGCTTTACCATCCAAAATTGCAACCACTACATAAACAACAGCATCACCAACCACTTGAAAAGGCACATGACATATGCCTTAAGCCACCAAAAATTGTTTAGTCTGCAGCCAAAGAGAGAAACCACACCAAAAAAGCCTAAAAACCCAAGATCATTCACATCCCAAGCACACATGAACTCAACTGTATTAAAAGTTGGCGAATTTCAAATGTAAGGGGATGATGGCCAAATAAAGCTCAAAATGTTCTAGATCTCCTGGAAATCTTAGTAGGAAAAGGCAAAAATGGGAGAAAGGTTGAAGTGGGGTGGAATCAAGCAGGCGATAGAGGAAAAAAACCTACCAAGGTAAATCGATGCTCAAGCGAAGATGTTAAGAAGACAAAGAGGGTGAAATGTCATAGAGCAACTACATCCTAAAATCTAGGGCACCGAAATGAAAAAAAGAAGAATGAAAAAATGCGGTGGATAGAAGAGGCAAAAGACAAGATTGTGGAGATGGTTAGATGGGAAGTAGACGAAAAAAAGCAAATTGAAGGGACGAAATGCGACGGTGGAAACCCTAGGCTACCATTAAGCAACAATTTTGAGTTTTTATACATCAATATATATATATATATATTGTTTTACAAATATTTATATATAAATATTTAGTATATATGTATAAATTAAAAATTAACTAATACATTTGTATATTTTTCTCTCACTTTAAAAAAATTATATTATATAAATGATTTAATTATATTCATATTGATATACATACATACATACATATATATATATATAATGTTGGTATTTTGTACATATATTTTTATATGTATTTATATATTCATACAAATTTATTTAGATAAAATTATAGTATGTATATATTTCTACTATTTTATATATATACAAGTAGAAGTATATAAACATACATTTCGACAATATATTCGTATATTGGTTATTGGATGAGCTAACGTGTCCATTGCAATGTAAATTCCAGCATCTATACATGGGCATGTTATATCTTGCACGGATTGATATATTACACATGAACATACATAAATATGTGTATCACACACACATAACACAAATTAAATAATATACATCATTTTAGAAATTTAAATAAAATAAAAGATTTTATTCAAATAAAATTTGGAAATGTTTTAAAAAACTAGACTTCATTGACCCAATAAAAATCCAATATGCTAAAAAATTGAAATTCACACATAAATTCCACTACCAGATGACCTAGTTCCAACAAGGTCACCATGCAAGAATGTTGTTTTGACATCTAATTGTGCAACTTCCATATCAACATGAGCAACAAATGCCAATAAAATGTGAACAAAGTATGCTTAATATCGTGAATGTCATCATACTCAACTCCCTTGTTCTAAACATACCCCTTTACTACTAACCATGTACCTCAAGTGACCAATGTTGTCATCTTTCAACTTATATATGCACTTAAATCCAATTACTCTCTTACCATGAGGAACAAGCAACAAATCAATATAATTAAGGGAAGCCAAACCCATGAAGAGTTTAAACGCCTTTTCAAAATATAATCATTAGATAAATGAACATTATTAATAAAATTTCAATATATTTTTCTTTCTCGTTATTATCTAATCTTTTAGAAACCTATAAATTAATGAACTTATTTGAAGGATTTAACTTTAATTAGGTTTTGGTTTGAACTTGGTAGCCTTAACAAATTTAGTACTTAGAGTACTATTTTTCTTTGATTTGAACTCAGGGGTGTGTAACTCCCCGTAAAAATTAATAAGAAATTAACTAATAGGAAAAATATTAATTAATAAATTAATAATAAGGCTAAATATGAAAACTTTGTAAAATTCAAAACTTGACTGTGGATGTTATGACGTTACATTCGTAGCGATTTTCTGATCAATTTCCATATATAATATTTTGAAAACGGAGCTCAAATGAAATAGTTATGGACATTTAAATTTATCATATTCAAAATAATTTAAATAGAATTCAAATTCAAATAAATAATTAATGCTAAGATTTGAAATTTAAAAATTAACGGTAAATAGACTTGGGATTAAGGAACCATTAAAATTAACATTTACGTTAAAATTTAATTAAGGAATTAAACAAACAAAATCAAACAGTAATAAAAACGTTCTAAAAATAACACTACCGGTCGACCACCAACCTTGGCCTGTCGATCTTTAGGGTAGAAGCAGTCGGTCGGTCCCTGTTGATGGCCCATAATTTGAATTGCTCATATTTTATTATTTTTAACCGACTTAAATTCGAAAGTTCTGGTTCTTTCTAACCATTATAAACAAGTGCCTAGCTCATTCACTTTTACTCACAAATTATTTTGAGAATCAAGGGAAGCTCTATCAGTCTCTCTCCTCAAAGATCCAGAAAATTTGCTAAGGTTTCAGGTAAGAAATTTTAGGTGTTTATTATTTAATTTCTAATTCTATCTTCCTCCAACCCTTAAATTTATGAATCTAATTCATATACAAATTTCTTGTTGTATATTTCTAAAAAGGAAGATCTGAAAAAGATTATAGAAGGCGTGACATATCCAAAAAGAGGAAGAGCTAAGGACCTATTTTGCGTGGAAATCTTAGTGTTTCTTATTTTAGTAATTGTATAGTATAATTTGGATTTGATATATTCCTTGGGGAATTTTGGTTTACTAAAACATCACATTAAAACCCCCAAAATCCCCACAAAGCGGAATGTCAATTCTTATGTTAGAATCTCAAATATTTTATATTAAACTAATGGAATTTTTGTAGATGTTGTAATTTTAATGTTTTACATTCTATTCCACTTCTTATCTGTTTCTTTGGTTTTGATTAAGGGTTTTGAAAAGAATCGATTAGGAAATGGCATGTAAAATACGTGTTCTTTTATTCGTAGTCTGCATTTCCTATTTCTACAATTTAAATAGAAAATCCCTTTTTCTAATTTCATGCAAAAAGAAGTTGAATAGAGCTTAGAAGTATTTGAATTGCATGTTTCTATTATTGATTGATTTTGCTACTTTAGCATAAAATAAATTGGGTATGGTTTTATTTTATACAAGTCTGTTGATTGAATTATGGATATGAGATATATGGTATATTTGTTGATATGGAATCGAATTATATAAATTTGAAGTTTTGACATTTAAACATTAAATTAGGGAACAATGTTCGTACATATAGAAATGTATTAAGCACACAAGTGTGTGTGTGCGTATTAGCGTAAATAATATATAATTATAATGTATTAATTGCGTAGTTAATAGGTTATTAATTATTATTAAATCCCTCGTAGGAATGTAATTAATTGTGGAGGTGAAATAAGAAGTTTCTTATAAGGCCTTAATAATGTATGCGGTGTGATGTGTGATAGTATGTTAAGAGTGTAAATTATAACTAAGTTATAGGGATTCGAGGTCAGTTAAAAGCACACGGACGTCTGCTTAGCTTATTTGGCTACCAGCAGTATGACTTTGGGGCTGATATGAGACATCGCCTATAATAAATAACCGACGTGAGATTAGTTCCAAATTTTGTAGGGTAAACCTACCTTGTTAATGTACCTACCAGTACCTACGAATAGTAAGATTAATGTGAGACGTCACTAGGGGTACGGACCATAATACGAAGGCTATGCTTCAGGGATTGATGGTATTAAGTAGCTGTGTAAGGGCTCGCCTTTTCCCTATATAGGAAATATTAGATGGTCGGGGTTAGCAATTAGGCTCGGTAGAGGATATCTCGAAAGGGTCCGCTTCGATATGAAGGATTAGGTGGCCCAAAGAGATTCCATGCAATGTCAGATAGGTAAGTACCAGTGAGGAGTCTGCTTTGGGATAGGTATTAAATAATGGGCACTGTCTTAAATGAGGTATTAAATTGTCAGAGTCTGCATAGTTCTCATTACAAAGGAATTAAGTGGCTTGGTACCTATCTCTTACATTGATAGGACATTATTGAGATGATATGGATTATTAGGTTAAAAGAGTAATGGTTATGGAACTGGATGGGCTTTTAGTTGGAAGACTTACAATATAGTTAGGATACGTAAGTCATATTCTTATTTAAATTAGACTACGCAAGTACTATTATAGTAAGGTTCAAGATTTTTATTCATCAGACATTGTTGTTCTAACTCTCTCCTCATTACAACACAGGTTAGAGATGAAGATACTGATTGAGAGGGCGAACGCGATGAGGGAACTTATGGCTGTTACTTATTTATCTACTTGTGTTATTTTCTTTATTTATGATGTACCCACTAAATGATGTTCAAACTTTGGAATATTGTACTATGGATAATTAACGGTTGTTTATGGTATAAGTTATGTTTTTATGACATTTAAATTTTAAATAAAATGGGTACTATTCTGGTATTATATTTTATCATTCTGTTGTGAGTTACTGAATAAGTAGATAAATAGTTATGTGTATTGTTCTTTATCCCAACCAATAGCCAGCTCTGGAATGGGTCTAAGTTTTGATAGTCCTTTTTTGGGTCAAAATTTAGGCCTATCTCGAGGTGGGTTGTTACATTTAGCATTAGAGCTTAGGCTACCCGATCAATGGTGATAGGTATTTGTATGAGTGGCGTACTTGTTATTTTTGAAAATGTTTTCCAAAAATCCTACTATATATATATATTTATCTATTTTAAACATATGCAAACACACTAGGTAATATTAGAATGAGTAAATAAATGACTTTGAAAATTGTCCCTTAGAATAACAATCATTTATTACAGACAATTGGCATTTATACAAATAGCAAATAAACATGTTAGTTAGTAAATAAATATTATAAGGCAGTATAATCGTCATTATGTTAAATTAAATAGCCTTAATTATACAGATGAACATTAATGGGCCTAGCCCAATACATAGAAATAGATGGGAGATAAAAACCTATGTGTTGTAAACACCCAGAACTAAGGAATGATAGGAGCAAAGAAAGATGTGAAGAAAGAGTGGAGAAAGTGCCCGTAAGAAGGTGTACATTAATCAGCACAAGGAGATAATCAAAATTTTATGAAGATTAGGTAGGGAAGTAGGAAAGTTCAATAGAAAAGACAATTAAAGTCAATTTCTAGATCCAACCCCATAAGAAAGAATTCGATAAAAGGTTTTTGGAAAATTCCTTGAAATGTTATGTTTTTCAAAGGATTTAGTGGGAAGTTGTTGTTTTGAAAAAGTAAGAAAAAATGAAAATTCATATTTCAAAAATTTGTTGAGTCAAAAGTATTTGATTAAAAGGTTTTTGGTAAAAAGGATTTTTTTATTCTAGTTTAAAATTGGTTGAGTTAAAACGTTTTTGATTTTTGGACAAAGTAATTCTTCGTTCTTAAAAATAAATGTAAAATAGAGTATAGGTTAAAGTTTATGATTTCTTTTCTATTTCATAAATTTGGAAGTTCTTTTTTTTTAGAAAATTCTTTTTAAAGGGGGATGAATGGAAATGGAACTTGATTAAAATGATGTAGAAGTTATTTAGGTAGGAGAAATATGGATAGAGGCAATATTCGGCGATTTGGATAGAAATGGCATCAAAAAATTATATAAAATAGGATTAGTAATCTAGTTAGAGATGAAGTAGAAAGAAGTAATAGGAATAGATGTTTGCACCATAAATTGGCACAAACACCCAATAGATTATATGTAGAGAAATAGATGAAGAAATCAAAATTAAAACGAGGGAAAGAATAGAAAACAAGTAAAAAAACAATAAAAAACAGATTTATAGTGGTTCAGTGTTGAATGCCTACGTCCACTTTGATGAATTTGCTTTATTAATCACTTGAATTTCTAAGTATAAGTGGGATCAGATCGGAATCCGTAATTACAAGTGTATAAAGAAAACAACAGCATAAAGATCGCTCAAATAAGCCATAAACCCTGTATTTAAAGGTATAGATGACCAAATATCTTCCTAGAAAATTTTGAGGTTCAATTCCCATCATGGAGCAATTGGCCTCGATCGGTCAAGATGTCCACATGGCATGCATCGATCGGTATGGTGGGTCCCCCTCTATGTTGGCTTCATGTTTCCAAAGTTGTTTGCATAGTTTCTTTCATGTTTTTAAAGATATCGATTCATTCCCGCTGTGTTGAACTGCTGGTTCAAGCTGTTCATAACCATAGTGATCTGATTCGATCCCTTGCCTAGGGGAAGCACTAATCCATACTTAGAATATTCTGTAGAGTCTATCTCTTGGTTTTGCTTGATCGTTACTTCATATTATTTTCTACACTTGATCTCTTGTCTCTATGATCACCTCTTTGGGCTACTTGCCATATCTATCATCGAGTCTAACTTGTCCAATCAGTCTGAATATAGCTAGGTCAAAAGGCTGGATAACACTTGCCCCCCAAATTTGTCTTGTTTTGAACATGACGTGCTTTGAATCAAAACAAGTTAGAATTGCTGGGAAGAATTCCATTCAATTTCCTGAACAGTCATTATCCTTCTGTTGAATGGTTTTTCAAAAGAGCCATATCTCTCTCTGTTCGTTGCGACGCTTGGTCGATGTCCGATAGCGTTCCATGGTCGGTTCCATTGAGCTAATCAATTGAGATAGTAGGCCTTGGATACCTGTTGTGACTTCTTTTTTGAGAAATCCAGGTAACAATTCAATTCCTATCGATTCAAGAAATCGAATGTTGGATATGTACACGCTTTTGTCATTAGCTCCCGATCACGATTACACTTTCATGGGTCATTGCCGATATCATGTAGTTGAAGTAAAAGAACATTGAAATTTCCCATTTTCTTCTTTTTTTCTCTCTCTCTCCCTCTTCTTTTTTATTTGGTAGGGGATCGGTACAATCCCCTAGGTGGGGGATCGTACCTGATCCCTCTACTTATGTAGAGTTAGCCAATTTTAGGCTTCAAGAGAAGCAAGACATATATACTATCTTATGCTTGAGTATATAAGCTATGGACTTTGCTTATATATATATATTAACATTAGTAAGGAGCATTCGGTACTTATCCCTTAAGCATAGGTTCGGTATCGATCCCTTAGTCTAGGTAGACTTAAACAAATTTCCTGCCCAAGTAAGCAGGCTGCGTATCATATATAAACTAATCACTTAGCTTACTTCTCTTCTCACTTGCTTCATCTTCTTCTACTAATGAACCAAACCTCACTTCCCTTTACTACTGCCATTGACAATTCTAAGCTCAAGAAACCAATCCATCCCTGCAAACTCATAGTTGATTCAATCCTTCCCATCCTCTACAACTTTCGCCACCGCCTTCAATTGAATCTAAGCATCCAATTTTACTCGACCTCGTCTCAAATCGAACCAAACCCTTGATCTAGACAATTTTATGTTAGCACTCTTTGATCAAGCCACATCTTCCTATATGGGTGGGTTTTATTTTTGTTTGTACGTGATTTAAAGTGAGCGATTGTGGTCAGATGATGGGGTTAACCATGCTGGTGGTCACAAACTTATGGTTTGTTGATGGATCAAAAAGAATCGAAGAGGATTAGGGAGTTTGAAATGGTTTAAGGTAATGCTGCCTTGGTGAGGGATCGGGTACGATCCCTCTTCCTAGGGGGACTTGGGTGTTATTCCTTGAGTAGAACATGAGTGTTTGAATTCAATCGGTCGCATACCTGACCATATGAACTTGCAATACATCATGACTTAGAACAAGAACACATGTACACAAACTCATATGGACTTGGATATTCAGACTCACGAACAAATTCATATAACTTGGAACTTGATTGGACTTTGTATTTGAACTTATATGACTTGAATAATTAGAACTCAAAGTCGCACACTTTCGAATGTGATTTGAACTTGGACAAGTATAACTTTTAGTCTCGAATGAACTTGAACACAAATTCTGTACTCCAGTATGTCGATGACTGATTTTGTATCTTAGATAAAATCCACAACCATCGACGTGAAAGCTGGTTGGGACAGTCAACGATGATGGTCATTCCGACTGAATTCTAGTCTCGTCATTACTATCATTTTAATTCCGAACCGTTTATCATTGCACTGCACAACACTACATCGCACCACACTAGTTTACATTTTACATGGGTGAACAGGTTTATTTTCCAAATGATTATTATCTGCTGAGTTTGATAGCTATGAGTTCCAAATGCTTGGAGTGTTTAGTTGCTTTGGGTATTGAACATACTCCTTCACATGATAATCATGAACAATAGGGCTAGGATGAAACAGAGGATATTGTAGTGACCCATGCCTCCGAACACAATGGTAAACTTAACATAAAGGAGTACACCAAAAAGGATGAGCTAGAGTTGCAAGCCTCAAAGGAGAGTGCCGAAGTGGATATTACTCCGCTTCAAGTTATACTGTCGGGCGGTGTGACTCCCTAGAAGGTCGATCCTTCTGTATCCCAAATTGAGACAGCCTCTATTTTGAAAGTGTCTCTCCTAATGGTAGCAAGGGCAAAAACGGAGTGAAGAGGAGAGGACGAGATGGTAGCTCTGGAGAATCCACCCCGAAGAAGCCCAAAAAAGAAGAGAAAAAGCCATCGAATCGGCTTGGGTAGTTTATAGCTAGGTAGCTAGTTTCTTTTTGTTGGCCACAATTGTGTGGGTACAACCCCCGTTTTTGACTAGTACTTTTCAAAATAAACTTGTACTTAGTTTTCAAGTTTTAATATGTGAATAAAGATTCTTTCATTTTTTTCATCTTTTGTACAAAATTTGTCTAAGTGTTCGAGTTATTACGTTTCCCATTCAATGTACTTGTAATTCATCACTCGTCGTTCCAGTTGCAATGTCTTTCGGTCGCCCGTTGCTTTGGGTGTCGATTCGAACAATCCATCTTAAGGCCTCCTTTCGGTCATGGCCTTAAGTTGTATCAAACACTTGGTGCGAGCCACAGTGTTATGCTATCATGTTCAGTAGTTAAGTGATTATACTCATGTCCCCAGTCTTGGGTTGGCGGAGTGAGTTCGTGGATGGTCGGGTCCCGTCCATGATGAGTTTATACTCCTCCTGTCGGGTTTGGGCTAGAGTTGGAGAATGAATGGTCGAATCAAACTCATTTATTTTGTTTATACTCTCATCCGCACTCTAGGGATCAGAGTTAGTTGATGGGTAGTCAATCGTACCTATTTGGTGTTCATATCCTAGCCCACACTCTGGGACTGAAGTTGTTTTAGAAAACGGCCAAATCACATTTCCTTTGGCTAATTTCCCTGCCCCAAAGTCTGGGGCAAAAGTTGAAGAGTGGTCAGTCGTACCACGACCACTTTTGCTTTACATTCTTCCCGTTGAATTGGGAGACGAAGTTAGTTAACTAATGGTTGAGTCATACCCATTCTTTGTTTTATACTCAGCCAGTCGGATTATAGGCGAGAGTAAATGGATTACCGATCAAGTCACGTTCATGTTGTTTAATTCGATTATGGACTCGAGTACTTGGTCGGCATCAAACTCTGAGCACTTGTTGGTTTATATTATGCACATGTGGATGTAAGTTGGTCATATATCATAACTATTATATTATGCACAATCAATTCACAAATATGGAGCAAACTTACCCCCTTACTCCTTTAGCCACATCATCAATTGGTCACCAATGATGACCAAGCATGGTATCATTCCCCATGGGGCTTCATCTAGCTCTTTGTCCTCCACTTTTGGTGTTACATCCTTATAGCTTAAATATCCAGACTTAGACCTCATAGGTATTCAGTTTGATTATAATCTGGAAGAAATCTCACCCAACATGATAAATAGCGCTCGATCCACCTTCGATAACCTTAATCACTAATATAATGCATCGAGGAAGGTCGAGAAGCACCCTAGTAAAATCAACTCAATAAATTGTATCCTCTCGATAGGGAAATAAAAGGCAATGAAAGATACTCAAAAGTTTATCAAAATGGTGAAAGATAATATTATACTATTTATAAAGTAATGAAAGAAAATGATAAAGCCTGGGGTCTCAAAAATGAAAAACTTGAGGAAGAAGTCTGAGTGCATAAGGCGAAGATTGAATTCCTAGAGCAACAAGTTAAGTAGGCCCACATTCGAAGTGATGACCTGGCAAAAGAATTCAAACATTTGAAGTGATGGCCTAGCCCTACACTTTTATTCTCACATGTTTTGATCAGATCAGTGAGCTTTGCTAGTTTCCTTGTCCATTATTTTTAGAAATTATAATAATGTTATATTATATATATATAAATCGAAGAAGGTAGAAAATAAAAGAGAAGAAGAGGAGGAGTTAATCGATACTGCAGAAAATGGTAAATTTTATAACTATAAATCAATATTCCACTTATTTAAATCTTCTCTCAAATCTGTAATTCTAATGGGTATCTGTATATCTTGTTATACATATTTTTTGATTAAAAAGGATAAGGAGTCAGCTAAAGGGATGAATTTGGATTTAGGAGATTTGGAAAGCTAAAAAGGTGAGTGGGAAATTATACGATTTATATATAACACTGAAATTTATATCGTTGAATTTTATTTAATTATTATGCATATGTAAGATTTATTAACTTGTAGACTTAAAATGAATGTATTCAATTGGAATCTCGCCAACATATTCTGTAAGTTAGGGATTGGAAAGGGATGGTACACCCTAATATAGAAATTTGGAAATCGGTCCTAAATTTTTTTGAAGTGGAATGTTGATAAGATTGTAAAGTTTATTCCATATTTATGATAATTAGGTTGTAAAATTGTTAGTATTAATTTGGATTGCCCTAAATTGACTTGGAATGTGAATTTCTATGTTATAATTTAATGAGAGCATATGGGTATAATTCAGGTATCTATTTCCATGTAACTTTTCATAAATAATCTAATTCCAGAACTATATATAAAAAGTGCACCGTTTGAAATAATAAGGAATATACAAAAAAACAAAAGAGGTGTAAAGTACAAATGTTCTTCTCCATAGTTTACAATGTCTATTACAATAAAAGAAAAGAGATAATTCCCTGTAATTTCAAATAGAGCAAAAGTTTCACTTTCGGGTAATTTATGGAAAATTATAACGGTGGTCCTCTTTGGAAAGGATAGCTCTAATATATTAAATTATGGGAATAAATGTTCTTTACAGAATGTACATATAAGTGTATGTTCTGGAATTCCTAAGTGTAGCAATTAATGAGTTAAAGATAGGAATACACAAACACATGCGTATAACCATGCCTACCGATTAAAAATATAAATATACAAAGGTAATAATTAAAGCATAATAAATAAGTATACATCGGTATTCGTATTAGTTATAATTAGGATGATTAGTTATTAATAGTGTGGTAAATCATAGGACTATGAGGTTGAAATGGAAAAGAGGTGGTAACTTCAAAATTTATGAACAATGATTGCCAAATTAGTAGACAATAAATATGTAGTTAAGTAACTAAATGGAGATATAAATGCATTTAATGAGACCGACTAAAGAATGTAATATGGCATTTATGGGAAAACGAAATAGACATAATAAGTTGAATTTAAACGAATAAATAAATGTCATTAATAATTGTCCAATTTGAATAATAGTGACCATTTATTACATACAATTAACATTTATGGGACATAGAAGGAAGTGAGAAATATAGGGAATAAGCATATTAAATAGGAATAGGTTCGTTGCAAATAAGTGAATTTAATATTAGTAAATATACTTAGGAGGCAGTATAATTTTCATAGTGGAAAATTATATTGCCCCAATAATACATTTAGGATGAGTGTGAATTAGTGTTCCTTGCCTAATATTTAGGTCTATGATTATTGGCTTGGTTTAGTATGGGTTGGGATGCGAGGTCAGTAGAGTAACACAATGGAAGTTTGCCCGTTACTAGAACCTACTAACAGTTGTGTATACATACTACTGATGTGGGACATCTCCAACTATAGGACCGATGGGTAAGGGATATAAGTTGTGTATAGGTGTAGGAAAATATACCAAGGGTTTGCCTTACATTCAAAGTATTAAATGGCTCAAAACCATTAAGGATGTCAAGGAGTTTACTTCAGGGTGGAAGATATTAAATGACCATTAGGTCTGCCTCCTCTCTATATAAGAAGTCCTAAATAATGTACGATGATACTAAATTGGGTAATAAGGCCTAGTTCATTTCTAACAAGAATTATTAAGTAACTGAAATGTGTATTTTCCTTGACTTATATTAGGTAAGTCTAAATGGAATTTTGGCTCTGGGATGTCAGTGGGCTATGTCAATATTATTAGTAAACTGATATTTAGTAGTAAGGCTCACATATAGGCTTTGACTCCAAAGGTCCTGAGCGGTCATTAGCAAAGAATTGGTTTATACCTTGATGGATTTTACTTCCTACCATTATAGAATGCATATAGGATACGCAAAGACCTTAAAGTTTTATTTATTATTTGTTGTCGTAGGTGGGCTAGTTAACCCATAGATAAGTCTTTAAGATGCGTCAGTAATACGACAATTAAATTATAAAGCCATATTTAGGGGTTATCCGTCTCTGTAGCTAGGACCGATTGATTAGCGATTATGTTACGGGGGGCCAATATTGGGGTAAAGGTAATAAATGGCCAATGGGCCTGCCTCCTCGCTATTTAAGAAGTATTAAGTGGTCAGGGTTTCTTTTTGGGTAGTGCAATGTTTATATATACACACAAACAAACACATGAATATATATAGTTTTACCTCGAAGAAGGATGGATATATCATACATGCATATAGAATTAAATGGATAAGCCATGAATAGTAAACATAACACTTAAATAGAAATCAACCAACCTAAATTTGTGTTATTTGTAAAGTACATTATTTACCAATCACTAGAAAGATTGTTCTGACTTCCTCCTCATTACAACCCATAAGGTAGATTTAAAATGACATGCTACCGGTGTAAGATGAAAATGGTAGACGATGAAGTCTTCTCATTCATGTTAGTTGCTATGCATAGGATTGAAGATAGCCAACAATAATAAATAATGTAAATGCAACAGAAATAGTAAAGTAGATCACGTAGTGAATTTTATACCGGTTCGGACCTCTCGTCTTACGTCCAATCCCAGACTCCTTCTGGAATTTCACTATCAGCACCCTCACTTCACCTAGAGGAACATGTTTACATACTCCACCTGAAAAACTGAATAGGACTTCAACTCCGCCTGAAGATTCAACGATGGGACATCAACAACTTTTACAAGTAGTGTAACAAATCTTACTTTCTGACACAACGTGTCTTGAGATACAAACTGTCACTTTGATGTACAATGACTCCTATAACCGAACCAAATGATATTGAGTGGAGGTGTAAAGGCTTATTCGACTAGAATATGAGATGTGGAGATGAAGCACACTAGTCGATATTCTTTGAATCAATTGAATCTCTTGAAGTTTAGACTCTTGCTTTTGGGATTGAGAGTTTTAGGCTTGGAAATCAAAACATGGAGTTGTATGCTGTTGTATTGTGATTCGGGGATAGTTAGGGGATTATATAGGTGTTATAGGGATGCTAAAATATGGTGCAACCTTTCAGATTCGCCATTGATGAAGAGAAGCAACTGCAAGTGCGAAGAGTTGTGAAGACACATTTTCATGAACTAGCCATTTTCTATGAATTCAATCGACTGGGATGGAGTTCAGTTGACTAAATCTTTGTAAAATTCAAGCCCAAGACCATAGCCATATTTAGAACACAATATATAATTAGTCGACTAGGTTCAGTCGACGGGTCCTCCCATTTAGTCGACTGAATGTACTTTAAAACAAAGTCTTGTATGGTGTAGTGGTAAAGGCATGTGCTATGTTGTCAGGCCGTCTGGTTTCAAATCCCGCGCTGTACGTATAATTTCCGCCATTTATTTTCCAACTTTTCCGTCATCGTTTTGAGTTGAAATAACTTAATAAACACGTTAATTACATTGTCGTATGGTTGTTATCATCAAAACACCATATATATGGTTCTTTCATTCTTCCCATTTTTGATGATGACAACCACACAAGCTTATAATATAAAATAATAACTCCCCTTGAATATATGCTATATATATAATAAGTTTAGTTTCCTCAACTTTATATAATGCCAATATAAAATATGTAGAGCACACGTTATTTTACCCATTTGTCATAAACAAAAAAAAGTGCAAAGACATATTATACATTATAAACTCCCCCAAATATAATATTTTTCTTAAGAAATATATCTATATACTTTTCTCCCCTTTTATAAAAGAGATAAGAAGTACCATATATAAGTAAATAAAAAATAATTTACCATTAACTCAAAGTGATGAGTATCTAATAGATATGTTAAGTGTAAACAAAATGATATTTATTTTTATAAAAATATAGGATTCACGACTTAGGAAACCATATCCAACCAGATGCGGTTGATCTCTTAAAAATATAATTTTTATTATTAATCTTAGAGTCATAATAATTGCTAAAGTATAATTATCTATCATGATTGGTTAGATTAGTAGGAACCCATATATCAACATTAGTTGTCATTGATTTAGTATTAATTTGATTTTTTTCCTATTTCTAAGTATAATACTATTATGACATGAAGTGGTTTTAGAACTATTTCTACTTTTAGCACTAGCATTAAAACATGTATGTAAGAATGCATATCTAGTACTATTTTATGTTTACCGTGCTCATAGTATAAACTGCTTTTATTATTATGAGCTATAGTATTTATTATTAAGGACGATAAATGATCTTTTCTGTTGTCAAAATTTGTAACTTTCTTATTTAATTTGTCAAAATTCGCTTTAGATTCACAAATTTCCTTTTGGCGAAATAACATTATTTTCTTTTAAAAGCTTGTGTACTTTAATTAAATCTAAATTTCTAGCACTCAAAGAACCATTCTCTTTTTCAAGGGACAAAAATTTGGAATTAGATTCATTTAAAGGATTTTCCAAAAATATATTTTTATTTTGCAAAACTTCGATTTCCTTCAAAAGATCATTATTTTTATCATTTAGATGCTCATTATCTTTAAGTAGAAATTTTTTTTGTAAAACAATTTATTTCAATGTATTTTCAAAAACTTTAGTTTGTTTTACTACCTTTAAAATACTAATTTTATGTTCACAAACGTCTAATTTAGCTAAAGTAATAGAATTGACCATTTGTGATGCTTTCAATCTTTTAATAAGCTCTCATGTGTTTGTAAAAGATCACTATATAAAGAATCTAAGCGTATAGATTTTGATCTGAGATTAGAGTGCAACAGATGTACCTTGATTCCATAGACTATTGCTTGCTCCCAGAAATTTTCTTCTTCCCGACTGTCTTTGAGGTCTGGCTGGATATTCTCTTTCTATCCATTTTTCTATGATGTTGTTACGATCAGTAGGACACCAGGCTCTAGTACCACTTATTAGTCACTATGCACAGGATCGAAGATGGCCAATAGTAATAAATAATGTAAATGCAGTGGAAATAGTAAAGTAAACCGCGTAGTCAATTTTATACTTGTTCGGACCTCCCGTCCTACGTGTAGTCCCAGACTTCTTCTAGAATTTAACTATCAGCACCTTTGCTTCACCTAAAGGAACATGTTTAAAGATTCTGCTTGAACAACCGAACAGACTCCTATAACCGAACCAAATGATATTGAGTGGAGGTGTAAAGGTCAAAGAGTTTATTCGACTAGAATATGAGATATGGAGATGAAGCACACTGGTCCATATTCTCTGAATCAACTGAATCTCTTGAAGTTCAGATCCTTGCTTCTAAGATTTAGAGTTTTAGGCATGGAAATCAAAGCATGGAGGAGTATGTTGTTGTATTGTGATTCAATGATGCTTAGGGGATCATATAGGTGTTGTAGGGATGCTAAAATAGGGATGCAACCTTTTATATTCGACATTGATTAGGAGAAGCAACTGCAGGTGCAAAAAGTTGTGAAGACGCCTTTTTAGGAACTAGTTGTTTTCAATAAATTCAATCAACTGAGGATGGAGTTCAATCAACTAACTCTTTGTAAAATTCAAGCCCAAGGTCATAGCCATATTCAGAAGACTAAATATATAATTAATCGACTGGATTCAGTCGATTGGTCCTCCCATTCAGTCGACTGAATGTAGTTCAAAACAAAGCCTTGTATAGTGGAGTTGTAAAGGCGCGTGGTATGTTCTCGACCCTCCTGGGCTCGAATCCCACCCTGTATGTATAATTTTAGCCATTTATTTTTCAACTTTTCCATCATCGTTTCGACCTAAAATAACTCAATAAACACGTTAGTAGCATTGTCTTATGGTTGTTATCATCAAAACATTATATATATATATATGGTTCTTTCAATTCATGCTCGGCACTAGCAAGGAAAGTAAATGGAATAATATTAATTCTATAGTAGTAGCTTCAGTTAGCGTATATGTTCTATTATATTTTACTATTCCCCTATGGGAGGGCGAGGTTATCCAATCCGTATCCTAGTGGACTTGGGTCTCGATTTAGTCAAATTCAGGCCCATTAAGGTATCGGTTGTTACATTTGGCATCAAAGCTTTGGTTAGTCAAACATAGAAATTAGGATACGTTGAGCAAACTTATTTGTATTTTTATATATAATTATATATGTTATACGCCAAACTCTACAAAATCCAACTATAGAAATAGATGCGACCATATTATGAAAAGATGGATAAGGCAACTATGAGTTGAAAAAATAAATAGAGTTAAATTATGTGCTTATCTCGATTACCCCACAGGGTGGACACCGTAACGTAAGGAGTGGACCGAGAAGAGCATGAGCATGACATATAGAAGGATCCCAAAGGCTGGATGGTACTTGGCTCCTTTATTGGGCTTAGACTGCCTTATGATGGTGGATTTTGACAGACTGCTGAATGAAGACATACATTTCATCCTAACAGATGGGAAATAAGAATCTATCAGTTGCAAGCATCCGGAAGTAAGATGTGAAGAATGATTGAGCAAATTTCCACAAGAAGGTGTGCGTTAGTCACCATAAGAGGATTGCTGAATTTTTAGTATATACCCTTAATAAGACGAGGTTAGGAGTAAAAGAAAATGAAGAAAAGTCCAAAAAAGGACGATTAAAGTCCATTTCTAAGTCCGACCCCATATGAAAGAATTTAAGAGAAATATTTTTGAAATTTCTTGAAATGTTTTGAGTGGGTTTTTCAATGGATTTATCGGGAAGTTATTGTTTTGAAAAAGCAAGAAAACTTGGTAATTCTTAGTTTAAAATTGGTTGGGTCGAAAAGTTTTAATTTTTGATAAAGGGATTTTTCATTTTTGAAATGAATGGAAAAGAAAGCATATGTTTAGCTCGATGATTTTTCCTATTTTCGTACATTCAAATGTTTTTAAGATTCTTTTTTAAAAGGGTGGAACGGTGGAAATGGTACTTGATTTAAATAGGACAAAGAGCAAGGAAGGGTAAGAATGTTCGATAACGAAGATATGAGGAATATTCTTATATAAGGAAAATACGAAGAATAACAGCTGAAATATCTTTGTGATATAAAAGAAGGTTTATGGCCATAGCAGTATAAGTAAGTGCACTGCGAAATTGAATAAGGAGGGAAAGCTGTAATTAAAGGAAGAAGGGAACCCGATGAACTAGATGGTAGACTAAGGCACCATCATGTAATAGACAGGGATTTTTCGAAACAATGCGGATCATATCGGATTGAAGAAGATGAAGCCAGAATGGAACGGTATTATAAATAAATTTAACCCAGCCTGAATAGGGCCCAGGTTATACTTGGGTATGAAAATGGGAAATCGGTCGATAGCCTAGATTTAGGCAGTTGATCGGAAGTGGTCAACTGGTTAACCATAGAGCGGCCGACCAGTTAATTGGTTTTGAGTGCAATGCGAACCTTGAACTTTAAATAAAGCCACATCCAGGCTCTAGTCCCCCTCATTTTCCTTCATCTTCCTCCCCTTCTCCTTTGACCCCCTCCATTCCTCTCTCCAAAATCGACGAGCGCCACCGCCTCACGCCAATTGCCAACAACCCCGGCCCCAAGCCCAAAGGCACTTCAGATTTAGTCCCTCCTCCCTATAGATTTGAACCCCCAAACTCCCCCTCCCCTATAAGTTGGTTCATGGCAAGCAAAGAGCCGCTAGTGCATCTTCATGCCACCCATAACTCACTTCCTAAGAAATTGCCTAGATCGATGGAAACAACTGGAAAATCTCTACTTACGAAGCCTCGGCGAATTTCAAGTTTCTTTAAGGACGACCGGTGAAATTAGAGGACTTCACCACTATGGATTGAGGGATCTGTTCACTTCCTCAAGGCTAGTACCGATCTTAAGCAGTGACACTTTTGAGAGGGAATGCTACCAACGCTACATGCGACTATTTGACGCTAATCTGGAATATGAATTTCATGATGACATAACTCGTCTCACATTAGAGATGAAAGCTCTAATAGAAAGTGATTTTCGAGATATTCTGAGGATAGCAATGGAAGGACCGAATATGGCAGATATTGATACAATAGATTTGGAAATTTGCAATGGATCATTCTTGGAGCTGTTGGAGTCTGGAGGCCAGACAACTTTGAGGCTACAACCTACCTCATCATTCGCATTGTTCAACAGAACATCATTCCTAAAATGGGGAGTTTTGACCAGATTTGTCTGCTAGTGCAAAAGGCCATCTATGCAATCATTGGTGGTACAACAGTGAACTAGGCCCAAGCAATCATGAGCAACAACATGGAGCTAGGAGTAGGGACTTCACAAAGCTACATTCTGTACTTTCATCTTTTCACTCTCGTCTTCAGACAATACGGAGTGAACCTCCATAAAGAGCAGGTCCAAAAAGAGGCTCTTGACCCATTTGATAGGACCTCCATAAGGAGGATGGGGATCATAGAGGTGTTGGTTGAGGTAGCAACACTGGAGGCTAAGGAGTAGGAGCAGCAAGCGGCGGAGCAAGGGCAGGGTGTTATTAGGTTACAGAGCCCTAAGCTTATAGTGATCCGAGACTATTAGCTTCGGATCGTGGCCGAGATACGGGAGATACAAGCCGAGTAGTGGTGCCAAAGCCATGAGCTCAGATGCATAACTGCCATGCTATGTCTATTCAGGGGACGCGACAATGGCTCGAGCTCTCACAAGGGATCGGGAGCATCCTTCAGCTCTAGGTAGTATTTAGGATTAGTAGTAGTTTTTGTTGTTATTTTTCATCCAGCATTTTTTCCTTTCATTGGTTGTTTGGGTTGTAAATATTAGTTATGCACGATATATTATGAGATGTGTTCCTGTTTATTTACTATGCTTATATTTCTAGATATGTTGACCGCTATAATATATTTGAGAAAAACAATATAAATATGGAAATATCATATGGACACTTAACTAATGACAAACGCAAAGTAAGACAGGAAGTTTACAAAATAAAATTTTGCAAATGAAGGACAGGGTAGGTTATTGCGAAATCACTGGTTATTATTTATGTGCCTTAAAAGTTAAATTTTATAAATAGGCTTGTATCTCGTTGTTTCGAATAAAAGAAAAGGTTTTCAAAATCTAGGATTTACTATGCAATGCTTGGGTCAATCATATGCATTAACTCAATGACCGAATTTCGATTACGTTAAGATGTGGCTTGATTCATTTAAAAGACGTTGGGTTCAAATGCTTTTGAAAATTTTTGTTCAAGTGCTTTTGGAGAAATAAATGGTGTTTAAATGTTTGGAAATTTGATTTTTTTTTCAAACTATTTTGCAACTTCGATTGGGAAAGGAAAAATGTTTTTAATGGGAAATGAGGGAATTTCTTATTTTCAAAGGACCACATGCTTAGCATAAGGAAGGTTAACGTGTTAGCGGATATGAATTTTTCCATGCAATAAGGGTGGCAGTATATGAAGCACAGACAATAATAAGGGAAAAGCTTATTTTGTCTTGAAATTTCTATTTCCATACCTTAATGATAGCAAACGAAACTCGTTTTTAAAAATAATTTCATTTTAGAATTTAAAAATAAACCTCCTTATGCGAATTGTACTTGGAAAAAAAATAGAAAAGCTTTGGGGGCAAAAGAGAAATTCCAAGATATAACGGAATTGGTATCCGAAAGAAAGGTGGAAATATAAAATTGTGGCATAGGAGTATAAGTTTAGAAAGAGAAAATTTGATGTGTTAGGTATTTGATGGTAGAGATTGGATGCAAAATTGGTTGAACTATACTCTTATTTGTAGGAGTATGAAAATTGTCGTGTCAAAACATTTTGATGTTTTAAAAACTTGCATATATATAGAGTTGCTAGTATACGTAGATTATTTACATCATATTTTCAAAATTGTTTTAAAAGAATGCATTCATATAAGAGATGCCGATTTAGAATTATTCAACATACATATAATATATGTTGTGATACACCATGCACTTGTACATGATTGGCTGCAAAATTGGTTGTACACTAATTGGTTGGATAATATAGAATGGTTATATGTTATGTTATATGATTCACCTATTAAGGAATTTCGAGGACGAAAACCATTTAAGAGGGAAGAATGTAACACCCGTAGAATAAGTTGTAATAATAAATAATTATTAAGGCTTAAAAATAGAATTTGAGAAAACGTTAAAATTTGGCTATGAAACTTGCACTATTATGGTCGTGGCGATTTTCTAAGCAATGTTCATATATGGAGTTTTGTGATCAGAGTTCAAATGAAGAAGTTATCAGCGTTTGAAGTTTTCAGATCGAAAATAATTAAATAGGATTAAAAAGGAAATAAATAATAATAACCACGTAGACACCACCAGTCGACCCCCTCCTTAGGCTAGTCAACCGCTATCGATCAACCCCCCCAGGAGGGAACAGTCGATCGATTGGAATAATGGCAGAAATGGTTGAACTAAGGCCGAATGACCCGGATTTAATAATTTAATCTAGTGAATACAATTGAATCGAGCGCCATTAAATACTAGCCTTGCCCCTCAGTTTTCTTCTTATATTTTCTGATCAGAGTAGCGGAACTCTGCCATTTTCCCTTCCTCGCTATTTCTAGAAATTATAAAAATAATATATATATATATTGGAAAGGGCAGAGAATAAAAGAGAAGAGGAGGAGGAGTGAATCGATACTTAGAAAGGTACATTTATAATTATAAATCTAAATTCCACCTATTTCAAATCTCCTTTCAGATCTGTAATTCTAATGGGTATGGATATATCTTATTATACATATTTTTGGATTAGAAAAGAAAAGGAGTCGACTAAAAGGATGAATTCGGATTTAGGAGATTTGAAAAGCTAGAAAGGCGAGTGTAAAATTATACGATTTATATATAATATTGAAATTTATACCGTTGAATTTATTTAATTACTATGCATATGTAAAATGTGATGAGGTGTAGGCTTAAAATGAACGTATTCAATTGAAATCTCACCTATATATTCTGTAAGTTAGGTAATTGGAATGAGATGGTATATACACCCTAATCTAAAAATTTGAAAATTGGTCTCTAAAATTTTTAAAGCATAATGTTGATAAGACTGTAAATTTAATTCTATATTTATGATAATTGGGTTGTAAAATTATTAGTATTAATTTGGATTGTCCTAATTTGACTTGGAATATGAAATTATATATTTTTATTTATTGAGATCGTTGTGGGTATAATTTAGTTGTATCTATATCTATATAAATTTCCTTAAATAATCTAATTCTACATCTATGTATAAAAATGCATCATTTAAAATAATGAGGAATATACCAAAAATAAGAGAGATGTGTAAAGTACGGATGTCCTTCTCCATAATTTGCACTCTCTATGTAACGACCTGTAATCTCACCACTTTAAAAATAGAATATTTAATTGATTTTTAAATATTCAAATACGGAATTATGATAATCATGTTTTGAACAATAACTTATACCCACCTTAACAATAATATAAATCATCAAAAGCAAACATCTAATCATCAAAAGCAAACATCTGATCATATATTTATATAATAAAGATTTGATATGACATGTTTATATAATAAAGATTTGATGTGACATATTTAATAAAGATTTGATGTGACATATTTTTGTATAATAAGATTTGATTTGACATTTATAAAAAGATTTGATATGACATAAAGTAAGATTTGATGTGGATTTGACATATATTAATGTTTAAAATGAAATGAGGGGAAGTAGATATAATATTTTATAAAAATAAATATTGTTATTTGATTTGTGTCATGGTTTAAAAAACAAAAGATTTAACAGCATCGCGCTTTTGCGGTTCGACGTTACGTATTTGCAGTTTGAAAATATAAGTTCTGGGATTTGTTAAATGATATGCATATAATTTTCATAGCCCTAATAAACTTTATTTGATTATTGAATGACGATAGAAAATCTATTTTTAAGTTTTGTTTACATGGATAGACAATTTAAACAAAAACGGTAAATATGGCCGAAAACGTAATTTCGGATTTACAACCGATTACCGAACAAAAGTTGTTTCCAACGTTGTTGCATAATTTCTTTACAACTTTAATTAATATTTACAATTAGCAAAATAAAGACAAAAAAGGTTTACTTTTGAAAACAAAGTAAGTAAATCTTTTGATGTGATGTGTGATTAAGGAAAGGTTTGATTTGATTTAAGTAAGATTCTTTAAAAACATTATAATTACTTTACATCTAATCACCACTAATGCTTGTCAAATTCATGCCTTGGAAAGGAAAGGAAAAGTGGTTGAAAAGTCAAAAGTAGCAAAGGGTAGTAAGTTAATTTTGGTTGTAAACTTCAACTATTGATAAGCGCCTCCACTTCTTCATTTTTGCACACTTCATTCCTTGCTTTCTTCTTGACTTTCTCCATCTCTTCCATGGCTTCCAACACTCCTATTAAAACTATTAAATTTAATAAGATTTTAGAATTTAATATTGTGTGAAATTAAAATTTAGGGGATTTTCACTTCAAGGGCTTATTTGTGCAGGTAATAAGTTTTAAGGACACTATTTCTAAAAAATTAGTTTTAAGGACATTTTACAGGAAAAAGATAAAAGAATTTATCATTTTCAGTTATTCAGAAATAATGATAAAAAGGTTTATCATTTTCCTGTATAACTTAAAAAGATAAATGAATTTATCATTATCTTGTAAATTGTCCTTAAAACTAATTATTTAGAAGTGTTGTCCTTAAAACTTATTACCCTGAAAATAGAAGCCCTTCAACATAATTTCCACTAAAATTTATGATTTATTAATGGGAAAATATAATTAGAATATGATTTGATAATGTTGTTTGAATGTTATTAATAACTATTTTAATGTAATTTCAATCAATTTAAATAATTGTAAGGTTAATTTAGTTATAAATTGTAAATAACCATTAGAATATGATTTGATAATGTTGTATTTAATGGTGAGATTGTATGTAATTAACTGAAAATGGTTAATATAGAAAATGAAATCAGTGTTGTGATAAGTAGTTATAATCTTTGTTTGTAAACAATAAATTTATAAATGTGATTAAATTACTTAAAAGTAACAATTGTTTATTTATCGTCTCATTATTTAATATGTTGGAATTGTATTTGGAAATCAATGAAAATTTATGTAATTAAATATTACAGTTAATATGGTAAAAGATGTTAACGGTAAAATAATGAATGTAATAAAATGTAAACTTATGTTAATAAAGTTCATAGGGTATTGTTGATTGAAGAATAAAAATGTAAATCCAAATAAATGAATTTATTGGAATTTATATTATAATTAATGAATTTGTTGTAGTTGTAATTGAACGTTGTAATTAGTGCAATATTTAAATGTTGAATTGGACATGGAAATTTATTTTAAGATTTTAAATTTATATGTAATCAAGAATGATGAAAATGGTTAACTTTTGAATTTAAATTTAAAAGTGATTAAACCAATTTATTAATAATTTAATTAATTAACATGATATTTAGCCATTTGGGCCACTGTCTTGGATTTCGACGAAACCAGTTTCATCGGATCCGTAACAGTGAATTATTGTTGGATTTAATGTTTCGTAGCGATCGGACTTGTCGTTTAATTTGAGAGCTTGAAACGTGTAGAAATCAATTAAAAGAAATTAAATGAATACAATTTGATTTTAAAAGCCAACTTCTGCATACAATAGAATTAGGGTTTGAAACTAGTTCCATTGAGTTTAAAAATATTGAAACCTATATTTTTGATATATTGGATGACCCATTTTCATTACGGAAACGAAACGGGCTTTTCAGGTCGTCGTTATCGTTTCGACCCAATTCGATATGTCCATTTCATTCTTATCTATCTTTGTCCATATAAATAGATTTCTTTTCTGAAACCCTATCAGCCTTCTTTATTTATTTACGTACTATTATTTCTATCTGTTCCTCCTTCTCAAACGTCAGAACATGAAAACCCTAATTCCCAAATTCAATTTCAAATCTAATTTCAAAAATTCAAACTCCTCAAACCATAGCAAATTATATATCGTTGGAAAGCTCTCGACGAGTGCAATCTTCTGCTGCAGTTCGTTTTACGATTCGAGTCACGGTTTGGCCAAAAATCATCAAATTATTCTCGGTCGTTGAAACTAGGTTTGCAAATCAACATTGGATCTTCATCGATGGGTCGATCGGAGTGTTCAGGCTTGTAGAGGAGGCAAGGGGCTGTTGATCTATCGGTTTAGTTTGGTCTCGATGCTCCATAGATCAATAGAATTTGGGATTATAGCGTGTGGCGGTGGAACGGGATAGAGGCGCCATTGGTGGCGTGCGTGGCCAGGTGTAACAACCCAAATTTTTTGGATATTTGAAATTGGAATGTTTAATTGGTTTTATATATTTAATTAATTTTTAACTTGAATTTCAAATATAACTATTTGCTGGATAATTTAATAATTGAAAATTGGGTAAAATATTTTATTTGAAGTTTTGAGGTTGTTAAAAATAATTTAAAGTCTTATAAAATTTATATTGATAATACTAAAGATAATAAAGGCTTTAAAATTGAATTTGAAAGTGATTTGTTCAGTTTTAAAAATATATCGTTTAAATTAACGTTTAAAAATTGCCTTACAAGGCACAGTCTCGGAATTCGACGAAACCAATTGCATTGGATCTATAATAGTGTATTATTATCGGATTTCAAATTTCGTAACATTTGGAGTTAGCATTTAGTCGTATGGTATATAAACGCGCTGAAATTTATATCGAAAATTCAATATAATAATTGGGTCCAAAAAGCTATCTTCTCCACACGATCGAATTAGGACTTGAAACCTTTTCCATTACGTCCGAGATAGAGGTATAACATTATAAACGCCTAGCGGCATGACACAATAGAAGGTCGAGATTTTAAGCTACGAAATCGAGACGATTTAAATTTAAATAATATATATATTCATTGACTTGACAAAAATATTCACATCAGCACATCCTTTCTTTCTCTCCAAAACACTGTACCCTATTTCATTCAAACAAGTTTCCCTCTCCATCGGTTCAAAATCACGTCCCCTATTTTCCTTATTTAAATTCATAGCCGAGCATTTCAAAATGAAAAAAAAAGAACAATCACGCACATCCTTACATCCCTTCCAGTTCGAACTCGTTACATCTCTTCCCTATCACAATTTGAAATTGCGTCGATACAATAAAAAAAAGAGAACGAAGGGGAATCGCGAGCTCGAACTCGAGATGCATTGGCGATGTCGGTGAGGGAGGCGGCGCGGCAGAGCCGCAGGGTTGGCGGCGGTGTGGGCGACATGTCGTGATCGATGGCGAGGTGAAGATGGTGGGTTCAGCTTTTCGAATTGAAGGGAAGTTGGAACCATTTTTGGTTTCTGGGTTCGATTCTCGCAATTGGGATGACGAGCCATTGGAGGATGTAGCGACTAGCGAGGGTAGGGGAGGCTCAGGGCAACTCGAGGTGATGATTTGGTGGCCTCTGGCACGGCCTAGCAATGGCGATGGTGATAAGTCGCGTGCGTTCGTTCGAGCTGAAAGTTGAGTCGCGAGAGGATGGGAATGGTAAGATTTTTGTAAGGTTAGTAAATGATATTAAGTTGGTTGGCTCATTTGAAATGTACATAAATAAATCTCAAATTTAAAAGTAGTGATATTTAAATAAAATCGAAGTCTTATATATCATATAATTTATTCGTACGAGGTTTAAAGTGAAACGGGATCTGCAGTTTAAATTCGTAGTTGGGAATGTACGGGATGGAATTAAAATTGGGAATTGACTGCAATTAAAAATCAAGGTGAGATAATCTCACTCAATTTTGGATTACTACAATTAATTTTAAATAGTTAAAATTAATTATTGATTGATTGATAGAATTGATAAATTATTATCAGTTGGATGTGTTATTATATACAGTAGTATATATATATTGGAGTGGTTGATATTCCCGCATATATATATATATATATATACAGTGGATGAGACCCTATGCGCCCCGCATAATAGCGGATGACCCTATATACCGCAATATCCCTCTCGAAGTGGGATTGGTATTTTTATATTGTATTAACATCTGTGGATGCAGAGAAACAGGTTGGAGGGATCCAACTAGATTCCTAAAAAATGTTGAATTTAGTTTTATATATATTGGTATATGATCTGTTTAAATAATCTGTAGTGGATTATAGTGAAATTTAAATTTATTGGATGCTATGGAATTACCGGTTAGATTTTGGTATTTTTAAATACCAATAAAAAATGATTAAAATTTGGAAAGAAATTAAAAAAAATTAAAGTAAAAATAATTATAGTGAAATTTGGATTTGTTAAAAGAAATGAATTTTGGTAAAGTAAATAGTTTGACTTCAAAATTGTACTCGATAAATTTTGGAATATGGAAAAATAGGGATTTTGGAATAATATAAACAAAAGGATTTTTAATAATGAAACTTAAGCGATTTGTTTAAGTGTAAAAAAAAGAATTTAAAATTGAGATCTAAAATAGTTTGGGAAAATAAAAGGGGGAAATTTGAAGATAAAATATGAAATTAATGTTCCAGATTTAAATAAGATTTTAAATTATAAAAAGGAAGCGAGATATGAAATTAGTGGGCTTTGGAATATATTTGGGTTATTTAAGAAATTAATTTAAAAATGGAGTTTAAATTAGAAAATGATTTAAAATCGATTAAGTATTGGGAAAACCGTTTTAAAATGGGAAATGAGACTATGGAATTTATAAACGAAGTTTATAAATAAAGTAAAGTAATTACCAGTGGATAAATTGAAATTATAAATTCACGGTGAGGATTTATAAGGAGATGGGAAAATTGGTTTAAAAATAAATGGTAGATTTATTTTTAGAAATGTGAAAGGGAATTTGCGAAATTGGGACGTAAATCAAATTGGAAAATAAATCGAGAAGGATTAATAATATTAGACTGGCCGTATGGGAGTTGAAAAATATTTTATTTTGAGAAGTTAAGTTTATTTTAAAAAGGGATTTTTTTTAAAAAGTGTTAATTAGAAAATTTAAAAGTATTTAAAAATATTTTAGAAAATTAATTATTTAGTTGTTTAAAATTGTTTAAAGTATATTTAAGTATTAATTAAGTAGTTTTATAAAGGGTTGATATTAAGTTAATTGTTATATTAATAATTAATCAGTATTATTATTTTAAAAGGATAAACTATTAAATATTAATATTTTATATAATAACTTTTATTTAAAAGTAGTTTGCCTAAAATTAACTTGGAAATTTTTTTATAGAAATTTCAAATGTATAATTTTGAAAGTTTTTAAAATAAAGATTTCGAGAAGTAATGGTATACCCGCATGGTGAAATCGGAGGTAGTGAGTGCTTGTAGTTAAGTCTTGAATTTCTCTGGGATATAGACGTAACCATTGAGCTGTGAATCCATGGTTTGATACCGTAGTGGTACTTTCCAAATTATTTTAAAGGTTTTCCAAATATCTTTGAAAGAATAGTTTTGGTGAATTTACTTAACTCGATAAGATAAGTATATATTTTGGATAAAGAGATTTTGAGTTATTCAGTGGAAAATGGAATATTTGGTTGAATGATTGTTTATTTGATAGTTAAATAATCGACTATCAAAATCTGGACCCACATTATAACTTTGGGAATATCTAGAAGAAATATGGGAATTATATGGTATAGTTACCATTCAAGGTGTTATGCTATACATATAAAATCGTTTCGTTCTTCTAGGACGTTATAAGAAAATCCGTCCACTAACAGTTAGGAGGTGATCTCGGGTCTTATTTCGTCTATTTATTTCCTAAAGAACCGGGGTTGAATTTAACGAAAATATCGAACGTTGTTTCGAAGAGACCGGGATCGGATTTGTTATCCGAAAACCACTTCGATCCAACGAGTACGTTTCCGTTGTGAAAATAAGAGCATGGAGTCGAAGATGGGGCAGCAAAGTGCAAGGTCTAATCGCTACTAATCCTGAGGATTATTCCAAAATGGATGTAGTAGGAATAGTGCCTTCGGTTCCGTTCAGACCCAGAACGGACTTGTATGGATGAATGCTATCAGAACATTGTCATTGGAGGGCAATGAGCATTCTAAGTGAAAAATTCCTTAAAAGGTAATCGTAGCCTCTAGTCCCATCAACCAGGAATGACTGAAAATCAGGGGAGATGCAGCAAGGCTAAGTGGGTCGCACCCAAGTAGGGTATGCTTATCACTTTTCTAGATAACCTCAGATATTATTTATCACTATGATGTATGGAAGGAGCTCGAAAGAGGGTGGGAACACCCGAGGTGATAGCATATTCGGTTTATCCAGGTCAGGGATAATCCGGTCTTGTGTTGCAGGGGATCCCGGCATGGTCCTCGGGACGCTGTTCTGGGCGTGTACTGTGACAAGTGATACACTAGTGCCTAGTCATTCGTATGGAACTTATTCTCCAATAAGCTTCGTACGGTTTTGATTGTGCCCAACTATGCTGAAACGTGAGATGCAAGCATTTCAGCTATTTGAATAAGTATTTGTATTTAGACACTACTATAATATCAGAGGATTTGATATGAAATGTTTTGCTTATCGTAAGGTAAAAACCCATCGTGTTTATGTGTGACGTGGTCTTACGAGATACCTTTGATTTTCAAAGGATTTTGAAAACTTTAATAATTCAAATTGAGTGTGTTTTTCTCACGTTGGTTTTCCAGACTGACTTGGGTGTTATTTTATTATAATGCTCGGTTCAGACCGAGTATTACAGATACATGATAGAATGCTATGGAGCTCAGGAGACGAGTTGAATGACGAAGACGTATTACACGTATCTGATTTATATTCCGCTCTGTATTGTAGGCTGTATATTCAGTTTTTGTGAGGACAAGTTATTATAACTGTCCAGTATTGTGTTGTTGATTGTGTTGTACTCTGATGATGTAATATATGAATAACAGTATAGTTTCTTTTTGTATAAAGACCAGTTGTTATCTATTATATATTGTTCCGCTGTGATTGTGAGATTCTTTGTTGTTGTTCTATTTTCTTCTTCTACCTCCTTCTTCTTTTCCCTAACGATCTGGTATTTCCGGCATTCGATTACTCGGCATGTGATACAGTAGACATTGATGTCGATTTTCGAAGGTCGAAAATCTCGGTCGTCACACTAGGGGAGGCGCGGCCAGGCTGTAGGGTGACAGCGGCGTTTCCTGATCGAGGGTTAGGCGAACGTAGGCGGCGACGACTGGACATTTGTAGTGGCGGCTGCTAGGATTGAAGTTATTCGAATGTACTCGTGCTCTGCTAGGGTTTGAGTGAGAGGTAGCCTAATTACTGTTTTACCTTTAAGTTATTTTAATTAAAATTTGAAATTTAACCATTCTAACTTTAATAACTTTTTCATACGAGCTCAGATTCATGCACGGTTTTCTCCATTGCGATCGTATTAAAATTCTGGAAATTATAGAACTTGTTTGGCAGCATTCTGAGATTGTTCAAATTTTGGGCCTTATTTGGATTTTAAATCGACAATAAATCAAAAGTGAGTGTTTTAATCCACTCACAAATACTAAATCATCTTATGTTGGTTAAATTGAATTTATGATGGGATTAGAAATTTATTGATTGTTGTTTAGTATATTTAAATTGTCATCCAAATTTAATTTGAATTTATATTGAATTTAATTGCCATTTGAATTAATATTGGAATTGAATTGTTAGTTAATTACCAGATAATGATAAGCAGCTAATTATTGTGACTTATTGGTTAATTTGAATGATGATTGTGATCGATGCTTAATTGTTGACATTTTGGATGATTTGATGTTATGTTTATTTTATATGTTGTTATCACATTGCAAGTTCCCTTAGTTATTGTTAGGAAAATCACTATGGGCTGAAATGATACATACCCGAACGATCTTATAGATTAGGGAAAAATCGTTATGGGTTGAAATGATAAACCCAAGCGATTTTATGGATTTGGAAATTGTGATTCGGGATACGGGTTGAAATGATATATAAACGGAGATTTAAATTATTGCGGGTTGAAATGATATAATCCGTATCACTTAACCATAGGGTAGAAAATTGCACACGAACACCGGATTAGTTAAATTAAATGATTTTAAATCCTTAATTTTGAATCTAGTTAAATGATATTATAAAATAAAATTAGATTTATATGAACTTTATTGTTTTCAAAATCCAAGCTTTTAAAATGTTGAAATTGAAATTGGTTTAAATGAATTGTATGAAGAATTTAAATTGAAATCTTAAAGTTGAATTTCGAAATATAAATGAAATTTTTCAAAATTGAGTTATTGTAAACGTTTGAATATTTAAGCTTGAAACCTATTGAATTTGAAGTGATTTAAATTTGTAGTTCAAACATGAATTTGAAATCAATATAAATTGAAATGGTTTTTAATGAGAATTTGAATTAAAACCTTTAGCCTTTGAATTGAAATCGTTGAACTGAGATTGATTTAAATCGAATATTTGGAACTAAAGTTGATTTGAATTGATTTGTGAAATTAGAAGAAATAATTCTAATTTGAAACTATTTTCGATATAACCTCTTTTAATATACAAATTCTTTTAACATATAAACTATTTTTCTCATATAAACCATTTTAATATATATTAATAATTTTAAAACATTAACTATTTTTAATATATAACCTATTTTAATATATAAACTATTTTAATCTATAACCTGTTTTAAAAATATAAACTATTTAATATATATTATTTTAAATTTATAAACAACTTTTAATATATAAACTATTTCTAATACATAAACTATTTTAATCTACAACCTATTTTTAAAATATAAACTATTTTAATGTATCACTATTCCAATATATAAACTACTTTCAATATTCTAACCATTAAAGTTGGAACTGTTATGATTTAGATTTAATTGATTTAAATGCAAATAATTTAATCTGATGGTTTAACCTATTTTGTGGCTATGATTTTGAAATGAATAGGATTTAAAGTGGATAATGATTTCGGAAGTGTATGATTTCGATAGTGATATGATTTTGAAGTGAATATGATATTTTGATATCAATTATGAATCAGTTTTGGAAATGTAAAAGAACCAACCGGTGTGAAATAAGCGTTTGGTTGTTAAAAAAATGGGGATTGGATATTGTCATACTCTCTGCCAATACCGAAAACCACTTTAGCAACTGTGCACATAGTGGAGAATCCAGAATGAAGTAGGATGGTTTGGCGAACGCTACTGGAATGGAGTAAGTGAACGATGATGGATAGCCTTGACCTTCGGGTCATAATTAAAATGACTAAAACAGGAGCCATGTCTGGCTAAGTGGGGTCGCTCCCCCTATCAGGCACATTTCTTCGATACCATATTTATTACTTTGTGATTGATTTGGTGGCCACTCCTTGATTTGATTATGGGAGTGTGTCTCGAGGTGGGAGGTAGTAGCTGATATGCGTTACCACCAGTCCGGATCCGCAAAACGGTAGTATCCTACCCTTGGCATTTCCTCGCATGCCTTGTCATATTTATCCTGATCGAGCCCACTACGAGTTTGGTTTGTGTCAAATACTATGGAGTGCCCTCTGATTGCCTTCTAATTTACGGAGGAATAACGGTACTATATAAACTATGATGCTTATATAAAAATGTGTTAAGTGGGATATGGGTAACGCCTTAACGCTATTTTAATACTTTACTTTACTGTAGACATATTATAATAGCGTATTGTATTATATATGTAGATAGTTTAACGGATCCTTAGGAGATGGAAATCCGAACATATCATAAGTTATTGCACGCACGTTAGACACTGAATAAGAGATGTAAAATCTCGTAAACATCTCTAAAGCCGTTACACTTATATTTACTTATTTTGATTTAACTTACATAAGATCTTTTAGTTTTGACTCGAGTGTTTTGTCTTTTCATTACGCTCGGGTCGGCCTTAGTATTTCAGCACATTGAAGACTTTATTTCTGGAGGACGAAGACGGAGTTTAGTATTATTTATTAGTATTATTCCACTACATCATGTTGCTCCACTACATTTTTTGTTTATTCTTGTTGTATGTATAACTCTGATATATTGTAAAAGTGTGATCAAATGTTATTTGTAAAATAGCTTCATGAACTGTTATTTGATTATTATATTTTGTCATTCCACTGTGAGATTCTGTGTTTTGTTTTTCTTTCTCTTCTCTTATTTTTCTTATTTACCGCATTAATAATCCTCCCTTTTGAATGGTTTTAGTTAACATGTGTGGTTTATTGTCGATTTAAACCATCCAAAAAGGTGGGTCGTTACAAATGGGATTTCCGACGATTTTGGACAGTCGGAAATTTCTGAATCACACCTAACTAAGAGCTAAGAAATTTATGAAAACTTTTGGTAAAAGATAAAAAAATTGTGAAATATTTTGAGTAAATGGATAAGTATAATTTATAAATGTGATTATAAATAAAAAGGATTTAGAAGCTGAGAATTTGAGGATTTAAATACCAGTGACTTTGAAATTTGTTCTTCAATGCTTAGAAAATAATAATTTTATTAAGTAAGAAATAAGTTTTATAACTTATGAATTTGAGACGATAGTAAATTACGACAAGTTTTAAAATTATGAAACGCCCTGATTTAAGTAAAACCAATTTGAAATTTGGGATTTTTATATATGCTCTTAGAATATAATGGTGTATTATACAAATATAGATTTAAGTCATGAACTGTTTATAAACTTAAGTAAAATTTTAGGGAAGGGTTCCTAAGTGTTATTAGTACCAAAGGAAATATACTAAGGAAAAAATGAATGTAAATAATAAAGCATGCGAATAAAAGATTTTGTTATAGTTAAGAATAAACAATAGGAATAAATACGTAAGTTATATGTAGATCATTCTGTTACACGAATTTGATCTAACATTCGAGAACAGAACTTTGAGGTGTTTACATCGGTCCGGAAAAGGATTTATCACTCGATTCTTGACGGCGAACATTGATGAGGGTTTATGGTTAGGTACTCACTTTTCTATCATAGTTAGAACTATGCAAGAAAAGCAAAGGTTTCTGATCAAGAAGCTTGATCAGAGTCTGCACTAGAGGATCGAGGGATCATCACTAGTTCGGAAGAAAATTTGCGTATTCGAATAGGAGATCAAATAAAATATTTTATATGGATGGTTTGGGTAGATCTTATGGGTTTAAGTTTATGAAATAATGTTTTAGGAAAACTCTTTCGGGTTTAAGGTTCGGTCTAATTTCGGGGACGAAATTCTTTTATTGAGGGGAGAATGTGACGAACCTTAATTTTACCACTTTGAAAATAGAATATTTAATTGATTAAATATTCAAATACAGAATTATGATAATCATGTTTTGAACAATAACATATACCCACCTTCACAATAATATAAATCATCAAAAGCAAACATCTAATCACATATTTATACAATAAAGATTTGATGTGACATATTTATGTAATAAAGATTTGATGTGACATATTTAATAAGATTTGATGTGACATATTTTTACGTAATAAGATTTGATTTGACATTTATAAAAAGATTTGATATGAAATAAAGTAAGATTTGATGTGGATTTGACATATATTAATGTATGAAATGAAATGAGGGGATGTGGATATAATATTTTATAAAAAGAAATATTGTTGATTTGATTTGTGTCATGGTTTAAAAACAAAAGATTTAACGGCATCGTGCTTTTGCGGTTCGAAGTTGCGTATTTGCAGTTTGAAAATATAAGTTTCGGGGATTTGTTAAATGGTATAAATATAATTTTATAGCCCTAATAAACTTTATTTGATTTTTGAATGATGATAGAAAATATATTTTTAAGTTTTGTTTACATGGATAGATAGTTTAAACAAAATGGTAAATATGGCCGGAAACGTAATTTCGGATTTACAATCGATTACCGAACAAAAGTTGTGTCCAACGTTGTTGCAACATAATTTCTTTACAACTTTAGTTAACATTTACAATTAGCAAATAAAGACAAAAAGGGTTTGCTTTTGAAAGTAAAGTAAGTAAATCTTTTGATGTGATGTGTGATTATGGAAAGATTTGATTTGATTTAAGTAAGATTCTTTAAAAACATCATAATTACTTAAACATCTAATCACCATTAATGCTTGTCAAATTCATGCCTTGGAAAGGAAAAGAAAAGTGGTTGAAAAGTCAAAAGTAGCAAAGGGTAGTAAGATAATTTTGGTTGTAAACTTCAACTATAAATAAGCACCTCCACTTCTTCATTTTTGCACACTTCATTCCTTATTTCCTTCTTCACTTTCTCCATTTTTTCCATGGCTTCCAACACTCCTACTTCCTAAATCACTCACCCAAGAATCCATACCCTCACCTACACCCCACACCCACCCTCAAAATATGCACACCCACCCCCCTACCCTATAGTCGAGCCCCCACACACCTCCACCCGAGCCATACCCTCCATCAAACACACCCATGAACCTACGACAACCACCCACCCAAGCCACATCTAAGCCTATACCCCACCACACACCCATACACCCCATGTACCCATGCCTACCCTCCCCAAAACACGCACACCCCCCTCAAAACCCACAGCCCTTCACCCACCCAAGCACCCACACCCCACACCCACCACCCAAACACACGCACCCACCCTCCGAACCCACCTACCCACCTTCACCCGCCTCCCAAACCTACACACTCGCCCCTACCCACCACCAAAAGCGACACACACCTCCACCTACCCACGGCCAAGTCCACACCCACCACACACACACCTCGTATACAAGCCATACCCAGCTTTTGTCAAATATCAGTCCGTCCGTTTCACCGTTCTAAAAAGTAGTTCGAGATAAGTCGTGTTGAGTTTGGTAAAGGAAAAGAAGCACGTTAGTTGTAGAAAAAGAATTGCAAAGGAAAATGAAAGTGCATAAACTCTTATCTCTTTTAAAACCATGTTTGTTGTTATGCTATGATGTTCATGTTTACACCCATACGATGATTTTGATTGTTAAAACCGTTTAAGTGTTAATATGAATGTTTGGATGAAATTTGTTATATGGATGGGTTTGGTTGAATGGATGATTGTTGATATTGACATCTTAGCTAAATTTTAAAAGTTTAAAGTTTCAAAATAATAATATATGGTTTAAAAATTTGAAAGAGAAAATTTTAATATTATAATAATATAATATGAGATATTTTGAAATAAGTGAAAAATAGATATTAATAATCAAAATAATAAATTATTGATTTTAAAAAGTTTATAAATGGTTTATAAGCAAGAAAAGATGATTTGAAAGTGTTACGACAAATATTGTAAAACAAGTCAAAACTAGGCGTATCGCAAAATAGTAGTTCGCGATTTCACGCCGAAAATTTCAAATTACTATAGAGAATGGGTTATGGCTCGGAATTCTTTGAGATAAGAATTTTTTGGACTATGATATTCATATTTAAGTTATGACCAAATCAAGTTTCCAAAGAAATCGTGCTTTTGTAGTAAAGCGACCAAAGTAAAAAAAATTATTTGAAATAAATATGTTTAAATGATTAATAATAGGAATAAATTCAATAAATATATTAAAATGTTTTAAAAGAGATTTGAATTGAAATATATAGATTTTCAAATATTATAAAAGTTGTTTTAAATTGAATTAGCTTTTAAGCACTTTCCCCAGCACTTTTCTGCTTTCGTTTCAATAACTTTAGAAATGAAGTTTTAAGCTTAACAATTCATTCCTAAATCATTTATAAATGCATTTAAATAAATAAATAAGGGATAAATGATGATTTGTAAGTTTTTATAAGATTTTAAAATAAATGGTTAAGAGAAATTGTTTATAACACTTAAACAATATAATTGAAATCGATTCCTGGAATGTGATAACCAAATGAGTATGCCGAAACGACTAGTACATTTGTCCCGCATGTAAGCTCTGGGAAGATAAAATAAGGTGTGTAACTAAGGTTAGGAATGGAGCAACCAGTGCCTTGAACTTACCTGGCCTCTATTTCTCTTTCTAGGCGAGGGGTGGAACAGATCGAAGGGAAAACCCGGATGCTCTAAATGAAAAGTTTATATTTAAGTTTTTCCTAAATAAAAACGATTGAACAAGGTTTTTCAGTAATATAAAAGTTGTTCTAGCCAAACTCTGTATTTAAGTTATGAGAAGAGAATCCACTTAAATTTAAGAGGTGATTTTCCACTTTATTTCATAAATAATACGAGTCGAATATGGAAATTAATCTGGGTAAAATTAATCTAATCTTTTACTCAATATAACTGGTCTTGGGAATACAGTAAACGATGTCTTAAATAACATTATTTTTGACCCAGTTATGACATGTTTTCGAGAGATGGAATTTTATTTGTTTAGAAGGTAAATAACGTGAAGATTTCCAAAGTTGAAAGAATTTTGATTTATCGGTAAAAGTTAAAATAAATAGAGGCTTAACAAATCCTGTATACACATATTCACATTTTTATCGATAATTGGATTTCGAAAAAACCGGGGTCAGATTTGGGTGATTCCTATCCGAAAACCACTTCGAACCAATTTACGTTTTGAAGGAAAACATGTTGAAGATAAGATCATTGAAGATGAGGATATTCATGATGTAGGGCTACTTGCCACTAGACCCTTGGGGAAATTTACCATATCATATATTTGGCAGCAGTGCTCCGTTATGAAAATCTTATAATTGCAAGGACTATCGCTACTGAACCTAGGGGTGATTCCCAAAACATGATGTGGTAAGAGGAGTGCCTTCGGTTTCATTCAGTCCCAGAACAAACTTGTATGGACGAATGTCTAACATTGCATTTTAAAATCACATTAATTGATCTCTATAAACGTATCATCTGGTGGTGGAGAAGGCAAGTTCTCTTAGCTTGACACCTTTTCCTGAGACGTACGAGCTCAAGAGTTATACGTTTATAGAAATCAGTTGTGTGATTATGGAATGGCAATGTGGCATTCAAAAGAAAGATGATATGCTATGTAAAAGGTAATCATACCTAAAGCCTCATACCCGAAAATGACCAAAACAGGGTAGATGTGGCAAGGCTATGTAGTTCGCAACCATTAGGGTATGATCATCCCCATCTAGATATATTTCTACTCGATATGACGTTCGGGTTTAAATTAATGTGGTGTATGCTAGAGTGCGCTCGGATAGGTCGGTAACGATCGGGGTGATGACATATTCGGTACTATCTAGGAAGAGGTAGGCTAGTCTTGTGTTGGTAGAGGACCATCAGTTGGGCCTCGGTACATTCCTCTATAGATGTACTGCCGGAAGGTAGTCCCTTCACCTGGTCATTTGTATGGAAATCCATTCTCCAATAAGTGCCTGCCCTTTTGTTTGTATAACCCACTTTGTGGCTAGTATGCTGGAATTTAATCAATGTAACAATTTCGGCTAAGATTAATAAGTCACTTGCAAATGTTTTCAAAGAATGTCATTAAAAATAATATCAAATGTTTTGATAAAAATGTTTTGGTTATCATAATGTAAAAACCCGTCTATGTTTATGTGCGGCGTGGTCTTATGAGATACTCTTTCTTTTCAAAAGGTTTTTGTCACAAATCTTTGATCTATGACACTGTCATTTATGAATTGAGTTTCTCACGCTGGTTTTCCAAACTGATCCAGGTATTTTTATACTTGGGTCAGATCCGAGTAGTTTTCAGGATTAGCTAAAGACATTTGGAGTTTCCAGAAGAGAGCTGGAGATCTTCATCACGTATGAACGTATCCTATTTCCACTGCATTTGTTTGATGTTTTCGGCAATTGTAAGAACAGGTATTATAACTGTCCAAGCTGAATCTAGGTTAGACTCTGATACATGTATTTTTAAATTTTCCACCGTAAAGATTATTGTTCAATAATATATGTTATTCCATTCGAGTGAGATTCTGTTCTGTCTAAGCCACTATTTTGACTCCTTTTATGCAATTGTGAACTCCACGGCTTTCTCGATTCCAATGCAACTTCTCTTTTTTGAATCCTGGACGGGAACGGAAGCGCTATTCGTGGAATGAGCAATGGACAGATAGAGTTTAGCTCTATAGAGGGGTGATCTAACCTATAGTCTGGGGACCTACGGGTAATAAGCGCCTAGTATACCAAGTCCAAACTATGAAATCGCCAGTATATTAATTGCGGCGACAACTAACCCTATATTTTTCTTTTTTTACCTTTAATGATCCATTTTTTTCGTTCAATTTGGGTTGGACATGTGCGGTTTATTGTCGAATCAAAGGGAATGGAAATGTGGTTGTTACACTCTATTTCAATAAAAAAAGATAATTCCTTGTAATTTCAAGCGAAACAAAAGTCTCACTTTTGGGTAATTTATGAAAAATTATAATGATAATCCTTTTTGGGGAGGATAGCTCTAATATATTAAAATATGAAAATAAATGTTCTTTATAGAGTGTACATACAAGTGTATGTTCTGGAATTCCTAAGCATAGAAATTAAAGAGTTAGAGATAGAAATACTCATGCGCGTGCGTATAACCACGCCCACCGATTAAAAATAAAATTATATATAAGGTAATAATAAAAGCATAATAAATAACTATATGTCGGTATACTCATATTATTTATAATTAGGTCGACTAGTTATTAATAACGTAGTAAATCATAGAACTAAGCGGTTGACATGGAAAAGAGATAATAACTCCAAATTTTATGAACAATGATTGCAAAATTACTGGGCAATAAATGTGTAGTTAATAGGGATTTATAGAAATTAAATGAGGATATTTGTGCATTTAATGGGACTGATTAAAGAATTTAGTATGCGACTTATAGGTAAACGAAATAGGCTTGATAAGTTGAATTAGAACAAATATATAAATATCATTAGTGATCGTCCAATTTGAATAAAAATGTTCATTTATTACAGACAGTTGACATTTATGACACATAGAAGGAAGTGAGGTATATAGGGAATAAGTGTATAAAATAGGAGTAGGTTCACAGTGAATAAGTGAATTTAATATTAGTAAATTAACTTAGGAGGCGGTATGATTTTCATAGTATGAAATTATATAGCCTCAATAATATGTTTAGAACTAGCATGAATTAGTGGGCCCAACCCAATATTTAGATCTAGTATATTGGTTTGGTTTAGTAAGGATTAGGATGTTGGGTCAGTAGAGTTACACAACGAAAGTACGCACTTCACCTAGAGGCTACCGGTAGTTGTGTGTATATACTATTGATATGGGACATCTTCAATTGTAGGACCCATAAAGAAGGGATATACGTTTGTGTATAGGTGTGGAAAAATATACCAAGGGTTCACCTTGATTTGAAGTATTAAATGGATCAGTACCTTTAGGGATGTTTAGGGGTTTGCTTCAGGGTGGAAGGTATTAAATGGCTGTTTGATCTGCCTCATTTCCATATAAGAAGTTTTAAATAACCTACGGCGATACCTAATAGAGAGGGTCTGCTTCATTTCTAACAAGAGGTATTAAGTACTAAAATGGGCATTTTCCTTGACTTATATTAGGTGAGTTTGAACGGAATATCGGCTATGGGATGTCGATGGGCTATGTCAGTATTGTTGGTAAACTGGTATTTAGTAGTTGGGTTAGCATATAGTCTTTGACTCCAGCGGTCTCAAACGATCATTAGTAAAGACTTGGGTTACACCCTAACGAATTTTGCTTTCTACCAGTGTAGAATCCGTATGAGATATGCATGGACCTCAAAGTTTTATTTATTGTTTATTGTGGAAGGTGGACTAGTTAATGCATAGATAAGTCTTTGAGATGTATTAGTAATTCGACAATTAAATTATAAAGTCAAATCTATGGGTCATTAGTCTTTATAGCTATGATCGATTGACTAGCGATTATGTTATGGAAGGCCCGCTTCGGGGTTGAGGTAATAAATGGCAATGGGTCAACCTCCTCCCTATTTAAGAAGTATTAAGTGGTCAGAGTTTCTTTTTGGGTAGTGCAATGTTTATACGTATACATATATGTACAAATATACATATATATAGTTATACCTTGGAGAAGGTTGAATATATCGTACGCGCATATGGAATTAAATAGATAAACTATGAATAGTCGACACAAAATTTAAATAGAAACAATCGATATAAATTAGTGTTCTACGTAAAATATGTAATTTTCTAATCACCAGAATGATTGTTCCGACCCCCTCCTCATTACAACCCACATGATAGATTTAGAGTGACTTGCTACTGGTGCAAGATGGGAACGATAGATGATAAAGTCTTCTCATTCATGCTCGACACTAGCAAGACAATCAAATGGAATAATATTGATTCCAAGGTAGTAGCCTTAGTCGGTATATAATCTATTATATTTTACTATTCCGTTATGAGTTCATTCTCTGATTATACTTATGTTTATTACAGGTTATCAAAACCAACGATCTGTATTTTAGTGGAGTTGAGTTTCGATTTAGTCGAAATTTGGGCCCATTAAGGTGCAGGTTGTTACAATTTAAGGAATTATTGTTTTGTTTATATCGATTCAATACCCATGGTTATGAATATATCGTAACCACAATCGATTAAACACCACTCATAAGGATTTCTACTTGTATATGTTTAGTGTTATTAATTCAGCATTTATGTCATAATATTAGAACACATATAATAGAAAACAAAACCAAAAGTATCCTTTATTATGAACAAGATTATTTATAGAGTTTAGTTTATATAATAGTTAAATAATTGCCCTTGGGCACTACAAAAAGTTTGCTTTTAATTGCAACTTGGGATAGCATTAGAACACTACTCGTAGTCTTTTCTTATTTTTTATTTATAAAATATTTAATATATGCGATGTCTCCCTCGTCGAATATAACAAAAATTAAATGTTGAAGCGGCAAAATGTTTAGCGTCCCTCTCATTCCCGCTTCTCTTATTTTAGACTAAAACACAATTTTTCACAGTATTCCTTAGAGAAACCCAACTTCCTCTTCTTCGCTCAAACAAAACCCTAATTTCCATCTTTTCAGTGATAAACTTCCACCTCATCCCTTTCATTGGCCGATAGTTACCCATTTTCAGGCAAACTACTTTTGTTTTCCATCTTTTATTACTTATCAATTTGAATTTGTTATGGATCTTGCCTAAATTCATGTTAACTGATTACTACTGTTTAATTTCATGTTAACTGTTATAAATTAGGCTGAGTCTTCATACTGAGAAACCCTAGTATCCTAATTCTGGCCTCTGCCTTACTCTGTCTACATTCACTTTGAGCAACGATGACGTATTTTTCAGGTACACTACTTTCCTTTCAAAGTTATTATTATTTATCTGTTTGATTTTATTTTTGAAAGAAAAAATCTTATGTTAAATTCATAATAATCGATTACTATTGCTTTATTTCATGTCAACTAGTCTTGAAAATGATGTTCCATACAAAAGCATTGTTAATCTTTACTTGTATGCCAACCTTTTCTTTTGTTCTCTACAATTTGAATGGCTAACGAAAAACTAAAAATAATGAATATGAATTCTTACAATTTGTCTTATATATCGTAAAGAAAACCATTTGTAAAGTTCGGTAATTTCCATATTCTAGTATTTATTATTTTACATTAGTTTGGAATTTTTTTACTTTTGGGTATAAATTTGTAAAGGCACTTGCACTTTTGGGGAGCAATGCAATTTTGCACATGGTAAAAGCGAGTTGCACAAATCTAATGTTTAGAGCATTTTAACTAGTTTTTTTTGCCGTTTATTATCTTTTTCTTGTTATTTTTGTATTTCTATTCAAATAATACTCAAGCCGTGAAGTTTAGTGTGAATAATTTGCTTTGATTCTTCATTTTTTTATTATACCATTCTATTTTATGGACTGGAATGACTCTTTTTGAGTGACATGTTGTGTTTATGGTTTCCTTATCTACTATTTCTGATTTTGTTTTTTCCATGTTTGTGATTCCGATTTATAATTTCGTCTAACATTTTGTAACAGTTGTTTTGGGTTTAACTTGCATGGATGATTACATTATAGTTATATATAATATGATTATATTACAGTACCTAAACAAGAAGAAAATAATAAATCACTTACCTTTGATAAACTTCTCTCTTCTTCAAAGTGGAAACTATGTGGCCAGGAAAGATAATGGAGATGAAGTATAACTTAGGCATGACATTAAGCACTCGGTAATGTTATATTAGGAAATAAAAATTTCTAATTATTTGAAGATTTCATACCTTCCCAATTATAAAAGCATAGTTGTATTGGACCAGTTATGCCCTTGATATAGTGAATTTCACTTATCTATTGTAAATGTATTTTATTCTATTAATTTGCCTTTTCCGGAAAAAAAAGAAAATAGAAGCAAATTCGCATTCAAAGTAATTAAATTTCTAGATAGGTTGAAGGTGAAAAAAGTTGTCAAAAATATTCTTGTTTGACTGTAATATAGGAATTGGTTGAGATGGAAATAGTGGAGGCAAAGAGGGAGACAAACTCAGGAAATAGAAAATGAAGATCGAATGCAAGAAAACGACAATGAAGAGGATGCAGGAGAAGTTTCTGATGGCCAACTTTGTATGGAATATCTTGCTAGGCGGAGAAGATCTACCTTTGTCCCATGTGGTCGTTTGGTTTGATGCCCTCACTATGCAACCTCCATCGAACTTGATTCCTCTCCCAAGTGCCCTATCTGTAGACAAACTATATGTTCGTCCATCAAAATATACGGTTCTTGAGGTATAATCTTAACTTGACCTTGTTTATATTTATGAATTGGAAAGCCCTACTTAAGCTATAACATGATCAAAATATCTCGAATTATTCATCGGTTTTATTTCACAACTTCCTTAAAAGCTTGATTAAAAAAGTTTGTTTTATTTACTATTGTTACCACAACCACTAGTATGATTTCTTTTCTATGACATCATAAAAAGATATATTGATTTTTATTATTTATATGTAAATTTTATATTCCCATTTGACATTTTTATGATGTATATTATGTTGAAACTTAAAATGTAGAACCAGTAATGATTTTTTTTTTCTTTTTTTCCATCCTCTGAAGATTGCAATGATATTTCATTGTAGACTGCTTACCGTTGTTGCAACGATATTTCATTTGCATGGTGAAGCTAGAGGTTGTAGCTACTTACAATGCCAATGATTGTATGCGAGATATCAATATTTATATATGGCAAAATATTTATCTGTCGGGATCTATTTGAATGTTCTTATTAGTCTTCAACATGCTTATGTACAGTTTATTATATATAGTGTCATATGCATCTTATATATTTTTTCAATAATTACTAACCTTGTAAAAACTTTGAAAGCAATCAAGTTCTCTTAATTTCTTTAACATAAATGAATACAATTATTGTAATGTTATACGCAACATTAATTTTTAGAAATCTTCAATAACACCAATAATAAAATACACAAAACTTGACATATAACAAACAAAATATATTATTTAACATTTCATGCTTCCTTGAACAACTGGTGGGGCTTCATATTCATAATATGGTTGCCCTGCCTTGTCGCTCCATGTTTGCATGCCACCCTATAGTATCAATAGAAAGGTCAACCCATAAAAATAATCTAACTTCATAAACTCTTTTAAACAAAGCTCACACTTTTCATTAACAAATTTTCCTTGCGCTTCAAACTACCAACAAAGAAAATACATTAACCTTTAATTTCTCATTGACATTTTAAGTTTTTAGCCCATATCTTTTTTAAATAGAACTAGTAAGAGTACATGTATAGAGTTAAACTTTCCAACATCCATGTTAAAGCCACAACTTTAAGCTCTCTGTACTCTTGGCATAAAGCGCAAGGTTCACAGAAACAATGGATAAGGCGGTCCTTGCATGGGCTCACCTGTAAGGAGTTTTGAGCCCTCGTTTCTGAATGATTAAAGCATGAATATATACAATGTAGCATGTCAAGCACAATATTTGAGTGTACAGTGCTCCATTTGCTCAACATGTTGCATTGAATTAAATTTATTAGGTCAATGGTTTAATTTTTCATAATCCAGATATTGATGTTGTGTTTGATTTTATAAAGATGAAGACAGTACATATACTTACAGGTCGATTGATCCTTTATTAACAATTTTAGCAATTTGGCCAAAGGTGATACAGGGGCACCACCAAGTTATGCAACTTGTAAAAGGGAAGGTAAACGCCGAATAATTACAGCTAAAAGAATTCTTCTTGATTTTGTACGAAATAAGTTGATCTGATATACAATCAAAATAAAAAAACAATATTATAAATTAAATACGCTAAAAACAAATAAATTAATACATCTTGATCTAATAGCGATAAAATGTTATCTTCTCTTTATTTCATTTTCTTCTTTAGTTGACTGAGTTATGAGTGCTTATAATCATCGTTGAGAGTTTACTGATAACTTTTGTTCAGTTGATCAGATCCAGATCTTATAAATTTCACAACAAAACCTTGTCTTGATTTCCCACTAGCATAGTACGTAACACTAGTAGTCCTGACTATAATCGAAATTTGATCTAAGTAGAAAATAGCTTTAGAATGCAGTTAGTCGCTAATTCGGTCAAGAAAAATTTGAAACATACATAGTCAGAGACAAGCACAATTAAGATAGGGGGAACAAAAGATTGTTGGTGAAATAAACCACTGATATCAGTACAAGAAACCGGTCAATTCACAACCAACACGCTTTCTCTCTTATTTTTGTCAACAAAAATTTAAATATGCGTAAATTTGCAAATTTCCATGTCAGGATTATATGGTTGTAATTATCTGAATTTGGATTGATTGCTTACTTGCATCCATTATCCTTACAATAGAGCTTCCAAAAGCTGTTGCATATTTCAATTATCTATATGTAATCATAACTTTTGATTCTAGAACTTTTTTTTGTAAAAATTTGTTAATTGAGCACGAAAATTACTCCTCAATGGAAGTTCTTATATGAATTTACACACACACACACACTCTCTCTCTCTCATACATACATACATTTTTATATAGTTTGATGCTTTTGCCTAATTTTTGTCGGTATAAATCTTCTAACCAAATAAAGCAAGATCAATCCTCGCTGAAGTGCTGTCGAATTCTTTCTAGAGAAACAGGTAAGCCAAACTGCAAAATAGTTTCCAAATTTATGCTACAATGAAGAAGTGCTCATTTATCTAAAGCCACATTGTTCTATAATTTGAAATCAGTGTCATTTCTATATTCGGTTGCTGCCATTTCAAACATGACAATATTCAATATGACATTGTGGACCAAAAAGAAATTCATTAAATATTCAAAGAGTAGAAGTTTTATAAAAAAATATGAAACTGATTTTTGGCGATGGATAAAAGCTACTGGAATGATATTATAAATTATTCAATTGAAGAATATATTATTTTTGTGGACCAGTAACTTTTACAGCATTTCCCTTGGGTGACCGAATTATCTTTTAGTGTTTGAAAGAACTGGCTCAATCAGGAGAAGGTACTCCTTAATTGCAAACATAACATTGCTCAAGCTTAATACAAAACTAAATATGCATGTAGTTTTGCAGAAGCACTAGTAGAAAGGATTGTTCTGCTACCTCCTCGGGTGAAGAATGGGAGTGCTAGAAAGGTTAGGACATTTTTCTCTTTGGTTAATAATAAGGAAGCCCTTTTATTATATAATTAACTTTTAGTGTATTTCAAAAAAGGAAAAAGTGACTTCACTATTTATGCAAACAACGTCAACCCCCTTGATTTCTATGCAAATCTAACTAAACTAGGGGCAATTATGTCCAAACTAACCAAAGTACAGAAAACTCTCTGAACGGTGAATACAATCTTTATTACCTCATAACATAATGCGATATAGCTCTTACCTAAAACCTTAGCTCGAAATTCTTTATTGGCAAGTTTGCAACTGTGCAAGCTCAATTTCCAAGCAGCCTAGTTTGCAGCTGAGCATGATGTTGAGCATGAAAAATGAGCATAAAACTGACCATGCAAAAGATTGTTATTTTTTTACAAGTCTCCATCACTTATGATCATAGAACAATCCTCATGATAAATACTCTTGGTTTCAACTGTTCTAACCAATGCACCTGTAAACTAGCATTAGTTTCCCCCCTCGTGATATCTTATATTTATATCGTGTAATTCAGTCATTTTTTACATTTGAACTATTTATTGAGTTTTTGAATTTAAGATTTTCACTTCTCGTGAATTTAATGCTTTTGATAGTAGTTTCCAACAGTTAAATGTCATGCTTTTGATGGTATGTTGTCTCTTCTCTTTTGGTTATGTGCCAGATGTTTGCTGTCGAGATCTGGCTGTGCCTCATCTGTTACTTAGAGCGTGATAATTTTGAACTGAAGATGATGCTTGAGATTGTTGTTGTTAAATTGTCACCTGTGTGATGATGTTGCATTTGTTCACTTCATCCGGATTCATCTGCTGATGGTATTGTTTGTGTCTGAGTCTGTGAGTGTATGGTAATGTGTTTTGTTTGTTATATAGGTACACAAAACATTCCTTTGCATAATTATATAACTCTTTTGTAGATTTGGACCCTAATTATTCCTTTTACTTTGCTATATAGGTACACAAAATATTCCTTTGCTATATGGAAGATTGCTAGTTAAAGTTGCTAATAAAAGGTATGTTTTAATGCATTTGAATGTGTACGCTATTATGAAGTATATTTGTGATATATGATATAAATCCGATCTTGTTTTGATCGTGTAAATGTATATTAAATTGGGGTGTGCGAGAAAGCACTAACCGCACAAAGGAGGTGCTATCGAAAATTCATGAAATCCGATAAGTTTATAAAAATCAACAAAGTTTATAAGAATTAACCAAGTTAACCAAGTTTTATAGAAATTAAATAATTTTCTAAAAATTAACTAAGTTTTATAAAATTAAATTAATATCTAAATATTAATAAAATTTCAATAAATTTATGAAATTAACTAAGTATAAAAATTTAACTAAGACAACTAAGTTATATAAAAAATAATTAAAATTATTTTTTTTACTTAATTTATAAAAGTTAACTAATTTTTATAAAAGTTAATTACGTTATCAAGTTTTATACAAATTTAACTACATTAACTAAAATTTTATAAAAATTAACTAATTCTTATAAAATTTAACTAAGTTATATAAAAATTAACTAAAATTATTTAGCTAATTTATAAACTAAGTCTTATAAATATTCAACTAAGTTAATTAAGTGAGTTTTATAAAAATTAGTTAAAGGATATAAAAATTAACTAAGTTATATAAAAATTAACTAAGTTAATCGAGTTTTATAAAAATGAACAAAATTTAATTTTTTTTAATTAAATTAACTAAAGGTTATGAAAATTAATTTAGTTTTATAAAAATCATGCTATATATTTTGAAATCTTTGTTAAATTGTTATAAAAATTGACTAAGTTTTATAAAAATTATCTAATTTTTATAAAAATTAACTAAGTTTTATAAAAATTAATTAAGTTTATAAAAATTAACTAAATTTAAAAGAAGAATAATATTATAATATAATAATAATAGTAGTAGTAATATAATAATATAATAAATAATATAATAATAATAAATTAACTAAGTTTAAAATAAGTAACTAAGTTAATTAAGTTTTATAATAATTAAATAAGCTAACTGTTTTTTTTTAAATTAAATAAGTTTATAAAATTTAATTAAGTTTTATAAAAATTAGTTTTATAAAATTCATGTGCTCTATTTTAAAATCATTGTTAAATTGTTATAAAAATTAACTAAGTATTATAAAAATTATCTACTTTTTATAAAAATTAGCTAAGTTAACTAAGTTTTATAAAAATTAATTAAGTTTATAAAAATAACTAAATTTAGAAGAATAATAATAATATAATATAATAATAAAAATTGTAATAAAATAATATAATAATATTAATAATATAATAATATATAACAACAGCAACAACAAATTAACTAATTTTAAAATAAGCAACTAAGTTAATTAAGTTTTATAACAATTAAATAAGCCAACTGTTTTTTAAAATTAAATAAGTTTATAAAATTTAATTAAGTTCTATAAAAATTAATAAGTTTATAACAATATACATGCAATTGTTGAATAAAGTATTTTAAACAAAATTTACATCCATTTCAGGAAATTCCATATGTCATTGATATCGTTTCCATATGATTATATAAATTAACTAAATTTTATAAAATCAACTAAAGTTTATATAAACCAATTGAATTTAATAAAAATTAACTAAGTTAATCAAGTTTCACATAAATTAATTAAGTTCCATATAAATTAATTAAATTTATATAATAAAGTTTCACACACACACATATTTGTATGTATAGTTATATTGCTAACTGTTGAATTTCTTTTTCATAGGTAATTACCCATCTATGGTGCATACAAATGGCAACATGTTGCGGTATATTACCGATTTGAAGGTCTTTTGAAGTAACAACTTTTTTAGTTTGCATATTTAATCGTCATGTGTAGTACGATCTTTTATCACTTGTATTATTTACATTTTTAATGTAATGTTCATTAAATATTACGACATATTATGTATTATTCTATGCGAATGTTGAATGGTTAGTTATTTTTCGTTTAATGTGATCTATATGATTGTGTGAAATGATACATTGTATTTATGAAAATTTGTCAATTATAGTGTGACAATAGATATATACGTACTGCAAAAATGATTCTTAAAACGCTGTTAAAGAATTTGATAGCCTTTTTAAAACGCTGTTAAAATCTATTATAGCATTTTTAAAACGCTATTAAAGCCTATAATAGCGGTTATGAAACACTATTACAGTTAACTAGTGTATTATGCCCGTTGTATACCGACATGTCATTATAATAAATGATTTTTTATAGCATTTTAAGAATGCCATTAATAAGGCATTTTATAGCATTTTGACAACACTATAAAAGACGTGTTTTTTATAGCGTTTCTTATATTGCAATAATAGGTCATTGACTTATTACAACTTGTTGATTTACAATGTTTATAAAAACGCTATAAAGTCTTTTATAGCATTTTTTAAACGCTATTAACACGTCCTTTTGTGGTATTGGGGGCACAACCTTAGCTCTATCACCCTCAACATCATCCTTTTCATCCTTCCCAAGCCCTAACCTTAAATGCCTAAAATCTACCGTTACCAACCACCAAGCACATCTACTATTGACCTTCCCACCAACTACTGCCTTCGACCCTACACAGCTTCAACCCATAATCCCTATCTTGTCAACTCAAAACCTTAAGTCGCCTTTTACTAATCCAAATCCAGTAACCATGTTAGCCAATGACAAGGACTCAACCATTAAGACAACGCTTCCAGACCCTCCGGACACATCTATCTCCAAAAGCTTTGCTTTCGATGTAAGTTATGATTTGTCTATTCCATATATACCCAAATAATTTACCTTTTACAAAGAAAAAGTATTCATTGAGGGTACTGTCGAAAAAGTTAAAAGGTTCACCCAACCATTAAAGTATGCACCAATCAAAAAATTCTTAGATAAATGACCACATATAAAGGCTATGAGGAATTCGTTGATCGTTTTTCCATAAACGCTTCAATAGATACTTTTTTGATAGATAGCAAGCATGTGTTGCCTAGCCTTCACGGTAAAGAGGACTATATGATACTATAGCTCTACTATAATTGAACAATTCTAAATGCCTCGTGAAGGCTTTGAAATATATCCATCATTAGATTATAAAAAATTCTAGCATGGGTTTCTTCACCAACACTTCCTATACATTTTAATCGCAAGTAAGCGTAGTGCTAAGTTGTGCATCCACTAGGTAAACCTCTGAAAATTGGTGAAGCCATAAAAACATTAAACCGTCCTAGTCTTGCTTGTTTATGCAAGAAAGTAGACATTTCCAAACCCCTTACCATTGAATTTTATCTTAAATAGGAGATTAAGGGAAAATGCATATAGGTGTGAGTATACAAAATTCTTGTGGCAAATGCGTGAGATTGAGTTATAAAACTTTCGAATGTGACACCGAAAGTACTTGAATGCATCAAAATTTGGAAGCTTCATTTTCAAGATAAATAAAATAGTCATAATCTTCCCTACTAGTTGTCAAACTCAACGTCAGCCTAACCTACATCAATTTCCTACGCTACTACCCAATATGACACAGACAAGTTTTACAGTTAAATGGAATTAGTAACATTTCAATTCTAAGAGTAACACAGCAAATGACTTTGCAGTTTGTACGCAGGCTGATCACATATGTTGCCCATCACAATCCTCTCAAGGCTGAATTCATAAATTGCGTCCACAATAGACTTGCGTTCACAACACATGGCCCAACCCAATTTAGCTCTATCCTGTCCCTTGCCAATGTGTTACGGGTCCAAGCCCAATCTCTTTATCACAGCCCATCACACTACTTCAGCCCATAACTTTAAACGAACAACAACTGATAGGAGCGGTGCAATACAAACTCACAGCGCAAATGCAGTAACCTATGGCGTCGCACCACTTCAGCCCTTAACTTTTCTAGTCTTTTCAATACCAAAACCAATTTTTAATTCTGCATTTTTCAACTACGATAATTTACGCCTAAGTTCAACTTTCAATTCTCTTTTTTCCATCTTGACAACATCCTTTTTATTACACTTATTTGTACCACACCCACAGATATATTCAGAGTATCATGTTGTTTTTCTTGCTGTCAAGACTTTATTATTTTATCAGGATAAAAGTGATTTATATAATAACATTACTAATTGAATTTGTGGTGTAGTTGTGACACCATTGTGTGTTGAATGGGACAACTTGGATTTCAGGCCTTTTAAAGTGTACTAGTTTGACGACCCGGATTTTGACGCTAGAAAATCGACATCCATACTTCATTTGTATTCGAATGCCATATATTCGAACGTGAAAGTCCAGTACGCCGGAGCTTATAACACATTAAGTAAACAACATAGCGAAAGAAAAATGAATAATATCATTGATACACAATAGATACAATATGGTTACAACAATATCATAGACAATATACAACAGCGGAAAAGATAACAATGGAAGAGATAACCCCAACATGATCTTCAAAAGGGAATGAATCCACAAACTACATCTCCAATCCAAAGCTCCAAAGCTCCTTGGCAAACAGCTCACAAACCAAAAGCTCGAACCACCATCATCGTTGTAATGAAGCAAACTAGGTAACGGGATGTTGAAGTGAAACAAAGGCGATAGCCAAATCCAAAAGCTTTAAAGATTTCCAAACAGAAGGCTGAAGACTACCGAATCTACATCTACTAGCTGATTATCTGAAAATCTAACTCTAGGCTGCCCGTGTAGAAAATTTGTGGGCACCCAGAGTTTAGAAAGGGAATAATAAACTCCAAGTCAGTCATGAGACTGGTATGAGCAAACAAAAACGGTTTATCTTTAACAAAAGAAAACAAAGGGAAATAAAAGAAATCCGCAATGCTTTTTGGAAAATGAAACTACCATAAGGCCTCCCCGCACACATACAATGCAAGCGCACAATTGGAGGAGATTTCTCCTTATGATAGTCAAGCATGCTTGATACGAGAAAACCCTTTTTGATATTATTATTAGTGCATAGTGTGAAAACATTTCGAAAGTATAATATTAATATTAGCCAGCATAGGTACCATTATAATATGCCTGCTATAGCTACCATTTAAGAATGGCAGGTTATACAACTGCAATCGTAAAAGGCGCGTATTGGAGATTGGATTTCCAACAATGGTCAGGCTAAGGAACTTCCTTACCGAATAGGAACACCTCTGGAGGGACGCCTCGAGAACCTACCCGGATCTCTGCCAACACAAGGCCGGGTTACCCCTGCCCGAAAGTAACACCTACAAGTATGCCACCCCCGGTCGTTACCAACCTTTATCCGAGGCCTCAACAGCCAACAACCATGTAAGTAAAGTATCTGGGCTCCATACCATGATACCACTTTCAAAATCAACATAAGTAAATATTTGGGCTCCATACAATGATACCGCTTTTTTATCCAGAAGGAAATGGACATACCCTAAGGGGGCGACCCTTAATAACCTTGCCGCAACTTTCTTTTTTCGACCATTTCTAGGGTGCGAGGCTCGATGAAGTCTCGTCCATAAAGCTACGCTTTTCACAAAAGTCATGCTTCGATCAATCAATGATCAGCAACACTTAGCATGCCACATTACCAAATTGGGAATATATCACTAGCAACCATCAACTACATAACCTTTGAGCTCGTACGTCTCAGAGAAGGGTGTTAAGCTAAGAGAATAAATTCTCCGCCACCAAACAGAAATGTATTTGATAGAAACCAGCTTTACATCTCAAAGTGTAACGTCAGACATACATCCATACAAGTATATTTCGGGTTCGAACAGAACCGAAGGCACTTCCAAAGAAGCCCTTGCAAATCCGGATAATCCTTAATCACGTTCGGACTCCCCATCACAAAGGGTGATCAAATCTCTATACCGGGGACCAGTCGGTGCAGAGACATTCGACAGGTAATCCTTTCGCTTTCGAAAATACCCAGTCTTCACCACCGTCTTCAAATGCTATCCATTTCATCATATCACTATTCGAAATGGGTTATAAGACATAAAGTCCTCTCCCGGCTAAACCGAATAATGAGCACTTAATTTTAAAACCATATGGATATATGGGATCTTAGTTAAGTCACAACTTATTACCCAAAACCTTTCTTTCAAATGGTTTAAACAAATTACCATTTTAAATCTTTTAAACAAAAGATCCACTTTTTAATCTTTTAAACCAAAGATCCACCTTTTTATATTTTAAACAAAAGATCCATCTTTTTATCTTTTAAACAAAAGATCCATCTTTTTATCTTTTAAACCAAAGATCCACCTTTTTATCTTTTAAACAAAAGATCCATTCATAGCTTTCAAAACAATTTACATTTCAAATCTTTTATACAAAAGATACACCTTTAAAATCCTCTTTAATTTGAAAAAAAAGTTCACCAAAGATTCATTCATAGCTTTCAAAACAATTTTCATTTCAAAACTTGAAATCCTTTCAAAAGCTGGAAGTTCTTTTGTTATATGAAAGCCATTATCATTTGAAAACAAATACTTTTGATTTCAAAAAAATCTAATCAAATATGCATAAGTTATAACTTTTAAAGTATAAACTTGGATTAAATGTAAATTCCAAAAATAATACTTTTTAAAATACTTTCAAGATGGTTTAAAAATCCATATAGATATTATATAACTTATATAACACTTTCAAAACATAGTTTTCAAAATAAATTTGAAATCTTAAATAAGATATATTATATTCAAACTAAATTTCAATTTCAAACTTCCTTTTCAAAAGCTTTTCATATTTAACTCAATTCCATTTCCAAAACCATTTGGATTCAAAATTCAACCTTTAAATCATTTTGAATAAAATAATTTTAATTTCAAAAATCCGTGACTTAACCAATTTCCTCGTGAAACCCATATTTGTGTGTGTGTGGTGTAGTCCAGAGGTTTTACACACAACAATACAATATCATCAATCATCACAGATTCAAGCATAGCAATATTGATAAGCGGTAAAATCCTATAACGCTTATCTTCATTCACAGATTCATAGATAAATAATATAAATTCATCACAGATAAATTACATTCATCACATCTCAAATTAAAATAATTCATATCACAAAGCATCATACATCAGGGATATCAAACAATTCAACATTCAATAGAATCCAAACATCCATAAGTAAGATCAATTTAATCATCTAATTTATTTAAATCAGATTAATTACTTAAGAATAATTTTCTAATCGAGGTTAATTAATATTAATTACTTACAAACCATTTTAATTAATTATCCTTTAATCATTTATTAATTAACCTTTAATAATAAATTAGTTAACCTTTAACCATTAAAATAATTAACCTTTAATTATTTAATTATCCTTTAATTAATTATCTTTAATTAATTACATTAATTGATTAATTAATCCTCAATTAATTACCAATTAATTAATTATCCTTAATTAATTATAATAAGTGATTATCCCTAATCACTTTCATTAATTAATCTTTAATTAATTAACTATTCTCAAATTAATTAATTAATCATACAAATTAATTATCCTTAATTAATTATTCTTTAATCACTTGATTAATCAACTTTAGTTATTAATCAATCAACCTTTAATTAATCATTAATCAACCTTTAAATAAATCTTTAATAAATCATTAATTAAGTAGTTATTCTTTTAAATTACTTACATTAAGTAATTATTTTTAATAACTTAAATCAAGTAATTAATCTTTAATCACTTAAGATTTTAATCAAATTAGAAGATAACCCGTTTATCTTAATTAATTACTTATTTATCATAAAAAAAATCTTTATTTAATAAACCATGTAATTAATTTTCATTAACAAATAAAATTAACTTAGATTTTAAAAGTTAATTAACAATTAAAACACCATTTCTTAATTAACTTCTCAATATTATTAAGTTTATTTAAAATAAACTTTTTAAAAATAAAGGTTATATGTATTTTAAATATTTTGAAAACTTGTTTAACTAAACTAATTTTATTTAAAAACCTTTTTTTACCAATTCAAAACTTGGATAAACATTTAACATTTACAAGAGAATTGGTTTTAACCAAAAAATTTCAATTAAAACTTTATTTGGGTTTAATAATTAAAACTGCTTTTATGTTAATTTCTAGACCCGAGCCAATTCTTGTTTTACCCGAGCCCAACTTTGGGTTATCTTCGCGCTTCGCTTCTTCGAGAAAAACCTTCGTTTTCCCGAGCCAAACTCCTGGATCCCCGAGACAACCTTTCTTCTCAAATGCCTGACACACACAAATGCACGCGTACACGTGCACCACTGATCGCCGGCCCTCCGACCAACTTTACTACCTCCCGCATATCATCGATGACCTGCCTGACTCCCACAACCTCTCAGAACCCATCAATTCGCCATAGTTCGAATTTGAGTAACACGATCAAATGCTGGAACCTATCACCGTAGACAAAACCCACCACCACCGTCGATTCTGATCATTGGAATCCACGCAAATTTGACCAGAGCTGCTCCGACGTCCCACGCTCCAATCTACACTGGTCCGATCACCTGAATTGCCTCGACGTTGACGAAATCAACCCATCTTCCTCGTCGAACAAAACTGGGTTGAAAACCCTAAGTTGAACTCGCACCGCCGCCATGCCTGCTCCAACCACGAACACGAGATCCAATTCTTTACCGATGGCCAGAATTTGCCAATAAACACAATTTCGTTCAACTTCGAAATGCTTACTCAATTCTTCATAAAAAAAATTGATTTTACTTTTAAAAATCCTCATTTTCAAAAACGTTTCGATTTATATACTTGAAACCAGAGATCATGATAATTAAATTTCCAACATGTTTTAAGTTTGCCTGTAATTTCAATTTTCCAGAGAATGCTTTGATTTGATTTACTTAAATCTATTTTTAGAACTTAAATCATGTTTAAACAAACAACTTTTGTTTGAATTCTAAAGTCTAACAATGATCAGGGAAAGAGAAATCAAATTTTTGAACAGGTTTTTGAATTCCTGTAACTTGGAACAGAGGGTACTTATGCCTGTAACTGACATGCACAAACAATATATTCACACATACACATCTCTGTATACATGCAAACACATTTTCAATGTTACTTAAGCATGAGTTCAAATAACAGATCACATTCCAGAGTCTCAAAAAGTTTACTCACAAGCAACAACAGATAAAAGGATTTAGTTAGGGGTTTGCTCACCTGGATGGGTTTTGAAAGAGAACAGACTTTTGAACAACTAGAATTGTCTTAATTTCAAAAGATCTGGAAAATGATCTTTCACTTGAAAACTGGAGATTGCATGCTTTACATTTAAATTGATCTTTGCTTTGCTTTGAAATGTTTTAGGTTTTGAAATGATTTATACTTGAAACTGGTTTGCATTTTGATCTGCTTGATCCTGATCCTTGTTCCAGGTTTTGATTTGTTTTTGGCTTTCATTTTTGTTTTAATCTTAGGCTTTGGTTTTTATCTGCATTTCTAGGTTTTTAGTTTGATTTCTTTTCTGTTTTTGTTTTCCAGGTATTTCCTCTGTAGTTTGAAATGAAGGTAAAAGAAATGAGAGGGAGAGGAGAGTATACATATAACCTGATTTTTATTCTTTAAAAAGAAAAATAAAAGAAAATTTAAAAGTTTGACACTTGTATATTTCTATGTTAAATGATTTACATTTGTTAATTTGTGTGTTATAATCTTAACACTTGTCTTTTTTAATTACACTTGTTAAAAACAATTCAATTTATGTTTAAGCCCTTAATTTATTAATTACTTATATTTGTATAAATTATGTAATACATTTTCTATTTATTGTAAATATATACAAAACTAAATTTATCTTCAAAAGATATATATATATATATATTAGTTCCTTAATAAATCCAATTTATTTTCAACATATATATATATATATATTTGAATTTCAAATTCAAATTTCAAATTATAATCTATTCATATACCTATATATAAATAACAAACACATATCTTATTTAATTTGGAAAATTTAAAATAAATTCACAATTATATCCAAAATTGTATTAAATTACAAAATTAACTTTGACTTAAAAACGGGATCGTTACAACTAGCTTTTGGCAATTGCTAGAGAATAGGGTTGGGATAACAAAATTGTTTGGGTCGGTCGACCGGTCCAACCTTGTATATCCAAATGTTATGTAGACAAAAAAGGAAAGAAAAAATGAAATAGTATCCCTAGAGAAAGGAACTCAAGGCAAAGGATGAAGTTTCTCATCAAATGACAATGTGATTTTAGAGGTCGAATACACATTCTTTTCTCTCTAGCACCATTTTTCAAATTTTTCATCATCGTACCCTTTTTTGGTAAATTCAATTAATCGTGTTTGCAACAAATATCTAAGTTTAATTCCACAAATGTAAAGCATGATTGTGCACCAATTGTAATACGACGGGCCAATATAAAGGTAAATAACCAAGACTCCGTTTGGTTTCTATTTTTGGTTTTGCATTTTCGTCCAAAAAACGTGCACACGATGAATGTATTTTTGAAAAACAATTAAATTGGAAAATTAAGTTAATGTATAAAATAGAAATCAAGTTTTTTTTCCTTTTCGTGTTTTGAGAAATAACCAAAAAATGAAAAACAATCCATCCCCTCCGCCGTCCTTCCATCGTTGTCGTAATTGCTTAAAATTTTAAATTTCTCTTTCGTTATCATCATATTTTGATATGAATGTTGGAAATGCAAAACATAAAACATAAAATAAAATCAATATTACCCTAAATATCTAAAAAAATATCCTGAGTAATAATATGACTTAACGTTTACATATTCTGCCCAATCTAATTCTCCTTCTGGATTTCCCTTGAATTTTCCTTTTTGCACCATTCTTATATCGACTAAAAGTATAAAGCCTTCATCATAGTTTTTTTAAATCCATTTCGTTTTTGGTTAACAGCTGACTTGAAAGTTGGAACAACCAAGCTATGACATAAAAACCAAACATTTTTTATTTACAACCAAACAAATACTTGCTTATGTTACCACGATAGTTCCAATTTTTTAATTTTGATGCTCAACTATTCAATCATTTTTGGAAGTTGAGTATATCTCTAGTTCCTTTGGGTGAACACATACAGGAATATAAATACGACTTCAAGTCTCTAAAATTTCAATTTGTTTTTTTGAAATGGTACTTTATATACAACATGTCACTGGGACAACATATCATATGTCAATAAACGTTCGAATCACGCTACGCAAGTTTCAAACTTGTGACATCTCACAATTTGTTTGACAACTGAATAGCGTTCACAATAAACATATGAATGCATATCAAATTATGTGTTTCCAATAAACATATGTGTTCACAATAAACCTATGGATGCTTAGAAACAACACAAGGACTTTTGTGTTAGATGCATTTCCAATTGTTATGTGTAGTATGGTTCATAAATTAAGTAGAATTGAAATTTGCATAAATTTCATAAGGTTGTAAGAACACACGTAATATGCAATGTTTATATAGGTATAGAGTAGTAAGTTGATTCAATAATTTATGCAAAATAATGAACCGAAATTTCAATAAGCTACGAATATAATATATTATTCAAATACCAAACATAACCACTAAGATATTGGGGTGAATTGTTAAAGAATTATTTTCTTATACACAACAAAAAGTTTCAAGTTTGCCAATAAAGGTCGAAATATGTTAATTTATTTTTCTTAAGATCTCAAAATTTAAATAGAGCTTAGATTGCAAATTATAAATTTGAACATTACTTTATAATAAAAGTAAAAATGAATAAATAAAAAGAGTTATATAATTCTTTTAGTCTAACTTTAGAACAAGAACAATCTAATTAAAATAATTATGATATGTACCTTTCAACATATTATACGTTAAATGTGTGTTCTATTTTGAAATTTTAATTTTTTTTTCAATTTAACCATATGGTTATAAACATACGATGTTTGAATTTGGAAACCAAGTAAAACACCTTATTATATTTTTCACAAAAGAATGATGTCCTATACTTTTACCTAAATTTTAATCCACAAGCTATATTTATTTTCCAAACAATCATCAACAAATAGAAAAAAATATGTAAGTAATATTATTTTTTCAGTTTTGGACAAGAAATGTCTATTTACAGTAAAATTTATGCAATATCTAAAGTATGCATGATAACCTGTTGCCACCATGTTAAGTTTGGGTAATTCACAAATAAAATGAGTTTAAACTTAGTGCTTAATTTCATGATTTTATTATTTTAAGTTTACGTATTTTTACAATTAATTTCGCATCAAAACAATTTCAAATATTATATTTTTCAATTTCACATCTGAGGTTTTAGTTATTTGACTGAGGAAGTGAACTTAAGGTTATTATTTTAAAGTGGATTCCACACAAACCCAATTCATCGGTTTCACAGACAATCTTAATCCTTGGCAATTGATGAAGAAAATCTAACATAAGAAATAAATGACATAAGTGAACTTCTATTATCAACATCATAGTGTATGTCCGCTTTGGAGAGAAGGTCTCTAGATGACCCATGTTTGATAATTAAGGATGAAGAAATTTCCTCACCAATAATATATTTATCTATGTTAATAAATTAATACTACATTACTCAAGCTCATACATTTAAAATTGTTAGGGTCATGTAATATACCCTAGAGGAGGGGTGGAATGGGTATTTAAAATATTTCACAAATAAATAGATAAATAATGCGGAAACGTAAATATTAAAAGTAAATAACACACAGATATATCCAGCTTCGACCGCTAACCCATTAGTACCTACTGCTGCCCCAAAAGTAACTACTAGAATTATATATTTGATGCTTACACTATAAGAAAATGGGCATTTGGTTGCAACAAGTGGCAGTGTTTCATTTCTAATTGCAACTAATACTATTTTTTCCTATGTTGCAAGCGTAACCAAATATTTCCCATACATCCCGCCCTATGAAATTTTCACCGCTCTAAAAAGATTGCCATGTCACGTTTTCCTCCATGTTAATGCTTAGAACAAAACCCTCCCTTTCTTCCTCTTCAATAATTGAATTTTTTTTAAATTTTTTTTTTCACTTTAGCAAAATTCAACTCGTCCTACCTCTATCGTCATCGTCTTGCTAGCGCTCTCCATCATCATCGTCGCACTGGCCCTCTCCATCCTAATTGACTATTTCAATCGGATACCACGTATAATTACTGGAGACTTCTACACAAATCCTAAATAGGTATGAATTTTATATTTCAATTGGATTTGAATTAGAGTTAGGATTTGATGAGATCCAGTTAGGTTTTGATTAGGGTTTAAGATTTAGGTTTGGGAGGAAGAAGAGGAAGAAGATGTTAGGGATTTAGTTAACTAATGTGTAATTGATAAAAGATGTTCGTTTTGCTATATTAGTATGAATCACTGCAGCTTATTGAAATTTAACCTAATTCTTAATGCCAATCATAGGTGCGCAGACTCAAGTTCAGGCATATCAGGAGATTGAATTATCTAGTAAATAGATCCGATGACTCATATATTTTGTCCACTGATTGATATTGTCCACTGGCTGATGTCATAGGAAAATAAACTCCCTTCATACATGCCAGTAAATATGTATGCAATGAACGTTTACTAAGAAAACAAAACAAAACAAACATTTTTTAAAGTGTTTTCTCTACAACATTCATTGAAGTGATAAAGCTAAAATGATTTCAATATTTATTTACACACACGTATGCGGTTTAAATCCCATATGAAATTAATTTAAAGTTTATGTACTTTTCCTTCTTACCCAATAAGTAAATTAAACGAACCAGTAAGACACAAAATGGAAAATCATGGGTAAAGAATAGTGTACTCATATCTTGTCGTTGCTTCATTTTCTTCTCGTGAATATTGATAACCCACCAAAACCAAACAATAAGTGTTGATACATTGCCATGTACAATAATCTAGTGAAGATACATTTCTATGTTGCACATGTACTAGTCCTTCATTCTAAGACACTGCTACAGACCATGAAGTTAAGTTAGTGTAGAACACTATCCTGGAAGACTTCTTAAATTATGTCCAACACCAGTTAAAAAGCAAAACTCTTTAATGTTATGTTTTGAATTAAATGTTACAAATTTGGGTTAGTTCTGTTTAGTATCTGATTTTGAATTATTTGAGTTCATAAACTGTACTGATTTAAGAAACATGCTTAGTTATTTTGATTTGAAGAGCCGTGATTAGTTATTAGTGGTATCATTGTTATTATTGTTATTATTATTACTAACTATAATCATTATTGTTGTTATTGGTGGTGGTAAAGGTGATATGCAATGTTATTAAATAACTACATGTTTGAAAGTACACAATATGCCTTCTTTTGCTTGCGTTGCAAAGAGTAAACTCATTATTCAGTACATAATATGACTACTTATATAATGTTTTATGGTCAGTATCCACATATGGGACATTTCCTTCTGGTTTTCGCAGAATCCTGCTCTTATAGTCAGTCCATGTTATTTAAATTGCCTTCATAAATATACTTCATGCAAAAATTTCTGATCTTTTTGAGGATTTTTTCGATATAATTTTCATATAATCAGTCCAATAGAAAGGTTTTGGGATTTTTCGATATTTTTTAGGAAACAGCTCCACCTTTATTTTCGCTAAAGTCTGACATTTTCTCAAATCTTCAAAGCCTGAAATGCCAAGAATATCTTTGGATGTGGGTATCTTTAAAAAATTTTGTTAGTAAATTTCTTTGGGCATACTTTTTGGTTGTGACAACTTGGTTTTGGTGTTTGAGTAACTTTTTTTATACCCTTTTGTAATAGGAAAATTGAAAATACATCATTTGAGTAATTTTAGGTAACATGAACTAGTTATTATATATTGTATAAATCATTCTATTTCAGGTAACATGAACTAGTTATTATAAATTGTTGGTTGTTGGTAACAGTGGATTGCATCTCAAATACAGGGCTGAAGTTCACCATCTGTATGGGTCGTTACTTTTTACAAATTTAAATGCACTAACTTAGTTAAGATACCATTAGATAATAAATATAATGACCCACACAGGTCCGTGAATTTATACTCTTGATATTTAGCTTAAAAGCAACTTCTGGAAATAAGTGTCCGCAAGTCAAATTTTTTGTTAAATTGAGAAGCAAATGTTCTTTTAATTTTTGAGTTTTTATTTTAACTACAATGACCTATACAAAATTTCTGTTATTTGAAGGTAAGTAGTAATAACTTCATTTGTCAAACTTTTGAGTTTACAGATACAATCATAATATCGTTGGATAATCAGTTATGTAGTATTTGTAGCATCTCAGTGTTACTTATAAAATGCTTATTCAGTCATGATTAAAGCATCTTAGTGGCATGGACTCCATCCTTTTCAGTTTTTGGTATGTCTTTGCTTTTTATTTCCTTGTATTTCGGTTCAATCTTGTAAACAAGATTGAAGTGTTGCATATATATATTTGTTGAATTTGAAAGATTGGTTTAATGGAGTGATTGTGCATACATTTCGTTCTTGGAAGAGAGATTGATCCAAAGCTGAAAACCTTTGTTGATTGCTTTAGGACCTGGCATTTCTGTGTGTATTATTCCTCTCCTAGCAGTTATCCACCGTCAATAATCACATTTAACTTGTTTGATGACATAAATCCTTTAAGTTTTAATTTGAATTACAAAAATATTGTTGTATGAATTAGTCTTCTTCTTGTCTGGAATTCCAACTTTGTTATTTGAAAGGTTCGGGCTTTTCGACAACTACAAAACTCAGTTTTATCTTTATTCTCCATAATCTCAATCTTGATGTACTTATTGTATCTCGATGTACAATTTTGTTAGGAGTATGAGAATGTCTTGTATTATTTTTTCATTGTGCATGCCCCTAACATTCTATGTAATAATACTCATCTACCCATCACACTGCTCCTCAAACTTCTTTTAACATGAGCCTTCACAACTATTGTAGATTTAGTTGTAGTATTCTTTATATAATCATTATTTGTATTAACATAAGTGGACATGTTTGGTTGTTCTTTAATTTCAAGCACTTCTTCATTGATAACACCTGCTGCACTTTCTATGATAGTATTAGGTAAACTTTCTTTAGGCATATTTGTATTTAGAAAATCAGGTAATTCTGCTTCATCAGGTTTGTTATTCTTATGTAAATTTTCTGGTATGTCGGTAATCACACTTAATTTATCTTATTTACCATTTCCCTCAGTTTCAAGATCTATAGTTTCTGTTTGTGTCTCATTTTGGTTTTCTGCATTACTGTACTCATTTTCTTTTCCGGTGTGCATTTTGGACTTTTCAGCATTCGTCGATTCACTGACATCATTATTTTCTTCTTCTTCAGTGGTTGCTGTAGGAGTTGAGTTGCTGATTTAGGAATCCAGAGAGGTTTTACAATGTCAGAGTGAATCCAATTTTCACAATATATGATTATTTACTTGCTATGCAATATAACATCATACACAAGTATGTATAACGGTATGAAATTATGTACATATAGTGAGTTGCATGATTTTCAATAAACAATTGCTCCAAATATTACAATAAATATTATTATTAGTGTTAATTTTCAACAAATTGTTTATAGAAAATTGGTTTATAATAAAGATACATGTGATTTGAAGTAAGGGATATAATCGTTTGTACAAGGCTTTCACCAAATGCTCCTTTTGATCCTGAGATTTTCTAAGTTATTTTTTCTTTTAAGAGTCGACAATAGTACTTCACCCGAAATTCCACTGAAAAATCCATGCTGCAATCATCTCGACCTTGAAGCACTGCTAGAATCCGCCTTCCATTACAATTTTTTGTTTCAGAACATAACCTGTCTTGTTGTCCTCCTTTGATTTTTCAATAATCATTGGTTGCCCAATTCTTAATTCACAACTTTCAAAGGCACCCTTATTTGAAAAATGATGTCAAAAACCATACTGTGCGCATCACCAATTTGACTAGCTTCCGGTTTCCTACGTAGTGAGTAGTACCATTGACAATGATCATATTTGTCTATGTTGATGTTCTTTGTCATTGATATGCGTCATAATAGCCTACAACATGAATACTAGGGGATTAAATTGACAAAACAGTCTCCAATAATGGTTACGCTACTTTGTTTATAATAGACTTGCTATAGGATTGTCATTTTATTCATGCACGTATCCAGAATTAGACTTGTTTAGTCTAACACACTAGGAAAAAACACTATATGATACAAGTTGTGTGTGTGTATTCGTTTATTTACTTTTTAAGCACACCAGACATGACTATATGTTAATACATAACCTGAACTATAAATACTGAGCTAACGTGCATCCAATTCTCAAACCACTCCCATATTGCATTTAGTTCTACTGCCTTAAATATCCATCTACTTTTTACATACTTTACTTGTTGATCAATTATTTATCATTTGGGAAATGGAACTAAAGCCCGGTATGTCTACTTTAGTCACCGGGGGTGCTAATGGAATTGGCAAAGCTGTTGCCTTGGCTCTTGCCAAAAAAGGAGTCTTTGTAACTATTGCTGATTTTTCAAAAGAGAGAGGAACTGAAATAGCTTTCTTGGTAGAAACTGTGAACAAAAAGTTCCATCCTAATATAACATTCTCTTCGGCTATCTTTATCAAGTGCGATGTTACTAGTTCCGGTAACATCTCTTTACTAAATATTATTCAAAATTGTTGAAAAAAACACTATTATTTCATCTAACATATGTTTTCTATTATTTATAGAGGACACATATATTGCATTTGAGAAGCATGTAGAAGTATACGGAAGTCTTGACATATGCATAAATTGTGCAGGAGTAGGTAGTATAGTGAAAGGTTTTAATATAGATGACTGATGGTCTTAGTACATGGAGGCGTATCATCGGTATCAACTTCATTGCTCTTGTTGACTGCACATGAATTGCAGCATGTATGATTTACCATATACATAATTTAAAACACAAACAAGTCTTATACAGTAACTTCTACAAAATGCTAGAAAGACATTTTAATTAATTTGTGTAATCTTTTTTGCAGATTCAAACAATGAGAAAACTTAAGAAACCTAGAGTCATTGTTAATCTTGGTCCAGGAGGAGGTCTAAACCGATATATTCTGATCCAATCTATTCAGGCAGTAAAGGTACATTCGACAGTCAATGATGAATGTATACTTATGATCAACAAACAATTAGTTAACTGATTTCAATATTCATTTAAATGTAGGTGGTGTTGTTCTGTTTAGTAGGTCTTGTGGTTCATTAGGACATGAAGGTATCAGAGTGAATGTCCTCTGCCCTGAGGTATTTATAGTCTAAAGAGAAGATACAACATTTGTTAAAACTTCATGTAGCCATATTGTATTATTTGAAATTTTTGACGATGACCACGCTTTTATGCATATGCAGCTTGTTGATAAAGACATTACGCCGATTTTTTTGGAACTGATCACTTGGATGGAGGTATAATTTTGTTTTGTTAGTTGTTTCTTTTTGGATGTTTGATCCACTTGCTATCTTAATGTAAGTTTTATATATGCTACGTCGTGTTGTGAACTAGTCCATCATTTAATATTTGGCTCTATTACAAAATAATACTAGAGCTTTAGCTTTAGCTTTATTACAAAATAATATGGAAACTTTAGCTTTAGCTCTAGCTCTAACTCCATGAGGGCATATCCAGTAGCTTCAGCCTTGAATGTTCAGACATTTAGGGCACTAAATATTTAGAGTTCACTACTAGAAAAGGCTGAAATACCGACAGCAACCGACGACGGCTTTCGACGGTGCTTTTCCAATGGCTTTCGACGGGCCGTCGGCGGCCGTCAGAAATTCATGAATTACAGGTTTTATAATCATCCATTCGCGAATAATAACAACAACAATAATAATAAACTATATTTTGATAAAAATTAATTAAGTTTATAATAATAATAGTAGTAGTAGTAGTAGTAGTAGTAATAATAATAAATTAACTAAGTCAACTAAGTTTTATAATTAATAACAATAATAACAAAAACTAAGTTTATACAAATCAACTAATTTGACTAAGTTTTATAAAATTTAAATAGGTTTATAAAAATTAATTAAAGTTATAATAATAATAATAATAAAATAGCTAAGTTTACAATAATAATAATAATAAATAACTACGTTTATGAAAAATATTTTAAGTTTTAGCAATTGAGATAATTTAAAAGTTTAATAATAATAAACAATATTTTGAATAAATTAACTAAGTTTTATAAAAATACGTTTATAAAATTAACTAAGTATTATACAAATTAACAAGTTTATAATAATAATAATAAACTAATTTTAATAAAAAAATTAACTAAGTTTATAATAATAATAAATAGTTTGATAGAAATTAACTAAGTTTATAATAATAATAAACTATAGTTTGAATAAATTAACTAAGTTTTATAAAAATACGTTTATAAAATTAACTAAATAGTATAAAAATTAACAAGTCTATAATAATAATAATAAAATAATTTTGATAAAAAAAAACTAAGTTTATAATAATAATAAACCATATTTTGATAAAAATTAACAAAGTTTAAAATAATAATAAACTATAGTTTGATATAAATTAATTAAGTCAACTAAGTTTTATAACTAATAACAATAACAATAACAACAACAATAAATAAAACTAAGTTTATAATAATTAACTAAGTTTTATAAAAAAAAGTTTATAAAAATTAATTAAGTTTATAATAATAATAATAATAACATAACTAAATTTACAATAATAATAATAAATTAACTAAGTTTATAATTTTTTTTATAAGTTTGAGATAATTTATAAAAATTACCTAAGTTAATAAAGGTTAAGTTTGAGATAATTTATAAGTTTAAGTTAATTAAAATATAACTTATAAGTTATGACATTTTAAGTTTTAGCAATTGAGATAATTAATAAGGTTGAGTTAATATAAATAAAGTTATAAAAAAAACTACTTCCTTTCTCTACACATTTGTACAGTAAAACACATGAAAGCCATCATTAAATGTTTCCTAAAGGCCAGTTCAAGTTGTGACTTATTTATATCTTAGTTATGTCACATTCAAAATTAGTTTTTTCCCATTATAAAACAACTAAACATGGTTTATTTTGAAGGTCTAATGGTCAATAATCCAAAGTTAATTTCCAAAGCAGAAAAGAGGGTACCTCTCTCTCTACTGTAGTACCCTTCAACATCAAAATAGGCGCACACCATTTATTCCATAACCATTAAACCATAAGTCTAGTAGCTTTAAAAGTAAAGATGCATTTTAGGAAGTTGCACAATTATAAATAAAGTGGTTTCGACAGTTCAAATGTAACCTGACATTTATTATGCCAAAATGTTATTATATTTTCTCTCTTGATATTTATAGTTTAACCTAAACTTAGAAAAATTAATGTTAATTCCTCCAATTTTATTTCAAGACATTTTGAAATTGAGCGTACACAAACAGCTTCAGAATTTTTATTGCAAAATTGAGCATGGGAAAATTTTAATAATCAAATAAACAAATATTGAAATAAATCATTTGCTAACCAAAGTAAAGACTTGAGTGTTTAAATAAGACAACCATTCTTTAAGTTCTAAAATCTTATAAGATAATATCAAACTTCCATAGCAAACGTTAGCTTAGACAAATTATGCATTGCAGTAACTAAAAAAATTGATATACAGACTATAAACAGAATGAAATTGAAGTAAATAAACGATGCTGGACTCAGATGGTATGTACTCAAACTATAACTCATTTTGTGACCATTACCTCGGTTCCTACTTAAATCTATGATGGGAAATACACTGATAAAAGAAAATTATTTGAAACTAGAACTCAAATACAGTTTAAATAAATTATGTTCCAGCGCCCATTGATTGATAAGTGTGCTTTAGTCTTTGAATCAATAACTTAGCATTCAGTTTTGGTTTGTAATTCTTATTGTTGATTGTTAAACTCGTTTGCAGGTAATTAGCTATTTCGAAGTGAAGACTGCCAGCAACAAAGAATTATTGGTAACCAAGCAATGAACATGACTTTTAATTGTTATATATGTTGTCATATTTTGTTAGTACTATTTGTGTAAACTTGTTTGTGAATACTTGTAGTATGTGACTTATTTTGTTGAAAAACTACTAGCGAATTGATTGTGGATATTATATTTGATTATGAGATTAGCGTGTTTTTCAATTATTTGAATATGATGATCATATGATTGATTGGTTGTTTGTTTGTATATGCTAATTATGTGATTTAATTGTTCGTTTGTATATGAAAATTATGTGATTGATCGCTTGTTTTAATATGAATATTATATAAGCGGTTGTTGGAAACTGTACAAGCCATTAACCATAAATAACAACATTTAAAATATGTTGCCAAACAACCAATAACTTTTAGTAGTGTTTTAAAAATGCTACAAAAACAAATGTAAACTAATATTTATATAGTTGCATTTAAAAAGGCTAGAGAAAATCGAAAAAAGTATACAAACAAAAACGCAACCAAAAAAATGTTCATTTTGGTAGCGTTTTGTAAATCCTACAGAAATACCTATAGTTGCATTTCAAAAACGCAACAATATGGTGATTTTTGGTAGCGTTCACTACAACGGAACAAAAAGTTTCAGACTTTTAGTTGCATGTCATATCGCAGCGTTCTCTAAAACGCTACTACAAGTTATGCTAGCGTTTTTTCAACGCTACGAAAAGTCTTTTCTGGTGTAGTGTTACAGCAATATAAATCCGCACTCGCTATTAACTTGAATATACTAATTAATCCTATGCCTACTACCCCTGCTTGAACTTAATGCTCTAGTATCAGAATCCTCGAACTACAAACTGTAGCTCAACCTAGAAAATCTAAGGTTTGAAATTAAAAAGAAAAAGCATGTAAACAAATAAACTAAAAATTGCCCCTAAATAACAAAGTATAGTTAAACGTAAATACTAGAAAGTGAGAGGCTTAAAAATTTTGCTTTTAATATTTGGCCGCATCCCCTTTATCTTCATTCTTTCAGATCTGAAAAGAACTCTTCCTTTTTTGGAAAAACATTGTTTACTTTCTCCTCTAAATTTTTCATAGCTATTTAAGAGTTGAAACCTGTTCCTTACTTGATTCGTTGCTGTGCCTTCTCAAATTGATTCGCTAATGCCATGTTCGATGCTACTTCGATGATTACTGTTCGCTTGGAGTAGCTTCGCCAAAGCCAGTTTCTGGAGCTCGTGTTTGCCGCCTATGTGTTAATGTTTAGATCTAGGTCCATATGCCATGTTTTCAATGTCTGAATTTGATGTCGATCAAATAGATGCAGACCTCGTCAGAAGCTTGACACCACGTCCCTGTTGTCAGTTGAGTGCTTGTGTTGGAATCTGGGTGATGTCTTTGAGTTGAATTTGATTGCTAGAGTTTGGATGCGGTTGCTCGAGCCTTTGATTGTTGCTACTTGTTTACGTATTTACGATGATGCTTTGAAGATGTCTGTATGTACTCTTGATGATGCCAAACTCAAAACTGGCGGTGTGATATGAAATGTTGATGGCTGTCCACTCAATCTGAGATGTAAGAGCTTAGATGATGAATCTTCTTTTTTGCAGTGCTTGAGATGGTTATTTTGAGGATGTTTGGTGCTTTTTATTTGAGATAGGTGATGAATGATGTTGAACCTTTGTTGATTGTGTTAAACGACATGTTGATGGGATAATGTTAACTAAGATATGGAGATGGAGGATAATACAGCCTTTTGATATGATCGGATTTCTATTGAGTTGTTGATGTGTTGAAGTTTTTTGTTGTATTGAAATTGAGTGATGAACTAATATGAATCTGATATCTTTCTTTTGATGCAATGGTGTGTTTATATAGGCTAACAAAAAGGATGTATGTATATGGAAAATACATGTGAGAGAATATATGGAGAAAATCTGAGTTGTGTATTAATTTGTTTCCCTTTCTAGAATATAAAAGTCAATATAGTGGGAAACAAAAATCTGATGTCTTTCAGAGAATATTGCTTGATTGTGTATATATCTCTATGTTTTTGATTTGTATTCCTTTACTTTGTATATGAGAATTTTGTTGCATTGAAAGGAAATTTCTCCACAACCAGTATTTTATAAAAAACCTATAAATATACAACATTGAGCAACCATATCAAATATTATATATATTTATTAATATTAAAAAGAAATTAACTACAATATCTGACAATATTTCCTTCTTGATGATAATAATAAATACTTATTATTTTTACAGATAAAAATAGATATGTTTGAAATGTAATACGTGTAAATCAAGCATATGAAATATGGTAGACAATAATTTAATTTGAAAAAGAATTGTGCTTTGAAGATTTGTAAACTATAACATACTCCGAAAGCAAAATTAAATATAAAAATATATTTGGTACCATCAAACAAGACGTATACTCCCAAAAAATGAATATTTTCACTACTTATATATAAACATAAAATTCTCCTTCTCGTGCTTGTATTGAAAGCAAAAGTTTATCATTAGTTGTAAGTTGTGTAAGCCCTCCTTCTCCAATTTCTTCTGTATACGAAATCCCAAAGTATGTACGTCTACATAAAGTTATTTTCATATAACTACATTAGTGCAAGTTTAATTAAATCAATCAATTAATTTCTTTCTTTATGTTCAGCACATATTTGAACTGCATAAATTCAACACTCCAACTCAATTCAAATACACACATATCTCTCATACCTATCAATAATGAATTGGAAGTTACTAGGTTTATGCCCCCATGATGCTAACTAAATGATACTAGGTGACCATGTTTGAGAAATTGTATCTAGCAAGTGACTTAAGCTTACTTTATTCTTCCTCCAACATAACAAAGAACCCCATAACATCAATATGTTTAGTACTGAAGCTATATGCTAGTTTTGAACAAGATGGAAGGCACCTCAACTTTTAGAATAACTCCATTGTCTCCTTAGTCGCTTCCACATGGATAATAATTCAACATTGGTAGTTGATAAAGCTACTATAGATTACAATATTGACCTTCACAGAATCGAGTATATACCCAGTGTAAAAACATAACCCGACACCAACTTCCTTCCATCTCTATCCCCAGCGTAATTCAAATCGCAATATCCCATGAGTGAGAAAACGTTATCAACTCTACCATATAATATGCCAACATATGAAGTACTATGCTAATATCAAAGTACCCACTACACTACCTACCAATGTTTTTTTCCTATTTTAGACATATATCGATTGATTATGCCTACTACATGGACCAAATTTAGCCATGTGCACATCATTTCACGCATAAGGCTACAACTATAGTAGAGTAAGGTACAATAGACATTTACATTATATTTTCTTTCGATGTAGAAGACATTTCTTTAGTTAATTAAAAAGAAGATCCTAATGGAGACTAGCTTGGCGTTCTCCATACCAGATCTAGATAGGACTTTTACGATGTATTGAACCTAATTGAGCTTCAACTCCCTTCACTTCCTGTTTCTGACCATCTCCATCCCTAAAACCCTTTATGTCTTTCCTAAATCTTTCATGTCAAACTTCCTATTAAGCTCTACCTTTAATTTTGATATCCTAGTCATATTTTGAGATGTGATTAACACACCATCATCATATAATAAAATTTATATAATTTCCTCTTCACACTTCTTAAAATAAATACACTGGTCCTTGAACTTCTAGAATATCCTTGAGAAATCATAAACTTATCAAATCTCTTATACCGCTATCTAGGAGACTATTTCAGTCCATAAAGAGATTTGTTAAGCTTACAAACAAATATAGGCCTACTACTATCAATTGCACCCTTTGGGTGCTATAGAAAAATATCTTCATCAAGGTCTGGTAGAGTTAGGGGTATGCCTTAGGGGAAATTCTATAATTTATTGTAAATTCATTAACTCTATAATCAATCCTTATTTGTAATAAAGGTGTTTTTATTTCTATTATATATTTGTTATAATATTTTATAAATAATTAAAATATTAATTAAAGTATATTTAATAGAAATCCATAAATAGTGTGTTTGTGAAAGTAATTACAATAGTTGTAATCATGAGTAGTGAATCACGATATTATAAAACACATAATTTTAAATGTTTCTAGTTAACATGCATCGAGACTAGACATCAATGTATCAGTTGAGACAAGAGTACATAATGCTCTCTAAATGTTGGGAAGTGTGTTACTCATGACTGTTGGGGGCACCTGAGGGTTATGTTTTAATAGTTATTGGATAACCATGGAACGACTCACTTGATAATTTTCTATTAGTTAATATAACTAAGATCAAACATAAAATATCGATGTGACTAATTTACACAGTTCACCAGACTTGAGAATATTGTTGATCTTTAAAATGAAAGCTTTGCTTTGATTATAGTCAGTCATGGCATGGCGTCCATCAAGTGGCTATAGTTGGATCGAGTGGAAGTATTGAAAATGAAACACTATTCAAAAGTGGATTCGTCTCCTCAGTTATATGAGGTTAGTATCACGGTCAACTCAAGTCATCTTAAAGTCAAAATCTCTAGCCAGAGTAGTTCGATTAATAATAATTGTTATTATTGAACCAAGGACTTTGTTTTTGGACAATGGAGTTGAATACAGATGATATCAGAATTTTAACCATTACTAAATTCCATAAGTCCAAACTAATACAGTTTTGACGAAGAGAATTAGTGTAAATATAAGTCACAACCAGATAATGCTTTATAAAGTAAAATAGGATTTTACCAATACCAAGTGAGCGATAAATTTGGCTAAAATGTCACACCACTTGCTCAGTGAGGTATGAACATTAATATTCGAATAGTTCGATATTAATCGCTGATCAAATTTACACCTAGAGTCACACAACCGAAACGATGAATTCTCCTTTGACCAAACGATTTGATTAATTTGTAATTAATTAAATTAATTTAATTAATTAATATTTTTGAAATATTAGTTATAAAATTTGATTTTAATTTACTAAACAAATATTATTAAATGTATTTATACTACTTATAAATATATCAATCGATATATGATATCGATAAGCTTTAAATTGGATTTAATTGCAAAATATTTATTCGGGCCTTAAATGAGTTAAAAGCTCATGAAAGGCGCTGGTTAATTCGGTTGTAATATGCGGTTATATGCGGCTAAAACATGGGCTACAAAGGCTTGATTTTGGATGGCTGAGATGGAAGGAGAATGAGTAATAGATAAGATTCTAACATTTCTCCTTTTCTTCCTCTATATAAAGATCTCTATCCATATTTATTTAGAGACTATTGGAACCCTCTTCCTAACCCATTGTTGGCTGAACTCCCCTCCCATTTCTCTAATTTCCTAAGTTCAAATCAAATCGAGTGTTATTCAATTGCTGGTGGTCAACTATTCAGAGACTAACACTCTTTTGGATCGGATATCATTTCAAGGAGCTCATATCATCATTTCAAGGCGTGCTTTCGGGATTTGGTTATAAGGTATAGATCTAACTTATTTATAATCAATTATATTTACATATATTGTTTATATATATATATATATATATATATACTTATACTTTTAGTTAGGTGACAATTCCGATATACAAATTTATTATCATAGTTAAATTGGTTCTGTGTTTGCATATACTCGGATAAAAAATGAACTCTCCCCCATCTCTCTAATTTTCTAAGTTCAAATCAAATCAAATCAAATCAAGTGCTATTTAATAGTTGATGGTTAATGGTTCAGGAAATAGCACTCGTTTGGATCGGATATCATTTCAAGGAGCTTATATCATCATTTCAACTGTGCTTTCAGGCATTGGTTATAAGGTATAGATCTAACTTATTTATAATTATTTATTTTAAAAATAGTGTGTGTGTATATATATATATATTTATACATTATACTGTTAATTAGGTGACGATTCCGATATACAAATTCATTATCACAATTAGATTGGTTGTGTGTTTGCATATACTTGGATGTAAAATTAATTTTTTTCTGCATGTATCAAATCACTACCGTTCTACAGTTAAAAAACACTTTTTTATTTAAATGATTTAATATAGAATATTTAAATAGATGTACATAATTTATAATTTAATTATAATATCATACTTTAATCAAATATAGTCATATATTTTTAAATGTAAAGTATTAAGGATATAATATTTCGACATTGATAAAATAATTTTTATATATAGTATTATTATTTAAATATTATTTAAGACAATTGATTAATAAATTAATTATATCAATATAAATATATTGTGAAAATTATGTTTTATATTTTATAAAATAATATAAGCATAAAATACACTCACGGTAGAATAAATAAAAGAAATTATTTTTAAATATTTTTAAATAAAAGTCAAGAATAAAAAAATCATTTTTCAATATTATTTTAGATTATATATGTAATAAATATTCAAAACATAAAATGTCATTTATGATTTATAGAAAATTTAAAATTCAAAACAAAGTTTCGAAATTGATTTTTTATTAATATTTTAAATTTTCGTACTAGTATTTAAATAAAACATATTTTAAAATTAAAAAAAATTCAAAGCCATGTGGAAGACCTGGTTATATATATATATATCAAAATATATTTTGTGTATTATATATATATATATTATATTATTATACATATATTTATATAGAAATATTTAATATGTACATATATAAATTAGAAAAATAACTAATACAGTTGTATATCTTGATCTTAGCTTTAAAAAAATTTATATTTTATATATGATTTGATTATATTCATATATATATATATATAATGTTAATATTTTGTACATATGTTGATACACACACATATACACACATATATATATACATATTCATACAAAATTATTTAAATAAAATTATAACTTATAAATATTTTTAACATTATATATAATTAAAAGTATATAAACATACGTTTGGATAATATACTTGTATACTGGATGAGCTAACGTGTCTATTGCAATGTATATATTAGCATATATATACGGACATGTTATACCTTGCACAGATTGATATGTTACACATGCACGTATATGTACATGTGTATATGATTCACGTATATAAATAATATGACATAATTTAAATAATACCATATCATTTTATAAATTTATATAAAATGTTTATTTTATTTAAATTAATTTTAGAAATGTTCTAAATAAACCAGACCTCATAGGCCTAATAGAGATCCAATATGGTAAAAAAAAACTTGAAATTCACCCATAACTTCCGTTGTGGGTTGACCCAGTTTCAACAATAGGACCAGATCCTAATTGCCTTTACGGTCTAAATTAGTCACATTAGTGTTAACTATCAAGCTCACAGTCCAGATGGTAGCATGTTAAGAAAAGTAGTGTCTAGATTGCATTTGGGTAATCAAGTACTCTGTCCTACCTATCTACTAGCCTGGCTCGAAAAGATATGTGAGCCCAAAGGTTGTACATAATAAAAAAGGAAAAAAATTGAAATGGGACTTGGGCTAATTTTCAAAATTGTTTGAAATTTAAAATCTAAGATTTTAGTTTAATAGTTAAATTTAAAATAAGATATGAATATATTATAAAAGTTATAATATGATAAAAAAATTCAAAATGTTTGAAAACACACATAATTTATATATATATATATATATTATTTTGAAATTTTTAAAGATTTATTAATAAGAGTAATAAAATTAATTAATTAAATATGTTAATTAATTAAATATGTTAATTAATTAATAAATGTATACATGTATTATGATACATGTTATGTTGTTTTAAAATGTTTAAAATAACATAATTATACATAATTAATACAATTTAATTAAAATTATTTAATTAAATAAATTAATTAAAGGGTTAATTCATTAAATAATATACACATGTATATACTATAAAGGTTATATTATATAACAAATCTTAAGTATAAATGTTATATTAAGAAAATATAAAATTAATTAAAATGTTAATTAATTAAAATTAATTAAATAAGACTTAATTAATATAACTTTATACATAAGACTATTATATAAGTAATATGAAATATAAAATTTATATTACAATAAAACTCATATAATATAAATCTATAAATTAAAAGTGGAACATTAAGAAACCCTAACTAGACTTAAGGATTAAATACATACTTAAATGTACATATAAATTGATTTCCAATGTGTTTGGCACTCGAATAACGAGGGTATTTCATAAGAAATGTATTATTTCATAAGTCGATATCACTCAGCATAATATATTAAAGATTATGAACCTTCAATGTATTATTGTCCTCTACAATTTATATATTAATAGGTTACTAGCATAATCTTTAGTTGTTGAGCTTTCCTCAAGCTAAGGATGTTATGTGTAGTACTATTAATATATTGAATTGACGACGTAAGACAACTACACATATTTGTTGAGCTTTCCTCAAGGTATGTGTATTGTACTTAGGCCATCATGAAATGGTAGGTCCGAGTGAATAATCTTACTTTATTTCTGAAGCATTCCTCAAGGTAAAAGCGGGATTAGGATAAAGTACCAAGAGTTAGGAGTTGTATATGGTACGACCGATAAAGAATTATCCACCGTATGTGGGAGTTTGATTTGTTGAGCTTCCCTCAAGGTTAGAATCTCAAGGCATACGAGTCCTAACACCTACTAGCAAAGTCAAAAGACTTTTATGTTTTGACTTAGGGTTTGGCGAAACATAAAACGCTAGTGGGAGCTTATTGATAAAATGAAACATAAAGTTTAACCTTACTAATACTATAAGAATATCTACTATGTTAATGTCCTAATAACTTACCCATTACAACTTGTAGACAATGCTGAATCCAAGACTCTAGTGAAAGTGATTGATTAACCGGACCAAACAACTATGTTGACTAGCTACGAGCTATAAAGATAGCTCTAACATACAAGCGAGTTTAGTCATCTTTAAATTGTGCTTCCTAACAAGACCCAGTGATGGCAATCACGATGATCTGCACGTTGCTTATAGTAAGTGCGTGGCTGACCTTAAAATCGCACAAGTGTTTGTGTTGTCTACTCTAGACAAACAGTTGCAAAGGCAACACGAATCAATGTCTATCCATGAGATCTTTGATAGTCTCAAGGCACTTTTTGGTGAGCAGTCTCGTTCCATAGGGTACGAAACTACAAAGAAACTGTTCAACACCAAAATGCAAAAGGGGCAGAAGGTGGATAGTTATGTGCTAATGATAAAGGGTTATATCGATAAGCTTCCATCATTGGATGTGACTATAAGTAATGAGGTACAAGTCGATTTGATCCTATGTTCATTGACCCTTCGGTATGAACCATTCATACTGAACCATAATATGAACAATATGAATGTGAATCTCGTGGAGCTTCTCAATATGTTGAGGTCGGTAGAGTCACAATCTAAAGACCAATCGAGTGTGCATACAGTAAAAGATGGTGTGTCATCTTTGAATAGATCGAAGAAGTAGAAGAAAGATGGTAAAAAGAAAAGTAAGAAAGGAAAGAAGGCAGTCAATGATAAGGGTGAGTGTCACCACTATCATAAGAAAAGACACTAGAAGAGAAACTGTCTTGACTACCTCAAAATTGTGAAAGAAAGAAAGCAGAACAGTTATGCAGTTCCATCAAGTATATTTATGATTCAAAATAGTTTTTTAATCCATAAATAGTCTTGGGCTTTATGTAACGTCCCAGATTTTCGCGTTCGAAAATCGACATCCATACTTTACATCGTACTCGAATGTCGTAGATTCGAGCGTTCAAATCCGAGTCGCCGGAGCTTATAACAACATTAAGTAAACAACACAGCGGAAATAAAAGAATATAGATAATACATTGATATACAATATCTGATACAACAGAATGATACAATGAATATCAATATACATCAGAGATATGATACAACAAATAGCAGCGGAAAAGAAAACGATAACATCAGCAGCGGATAATCTCCATCTTCAAAGCACTAATCCAGAAATAGCTTGAACTCCCAATAACGATACACCAAGATAAGCAAGTGCAGTCCGATCCAAAGACTGAACTAGCTCCAGATAACCTACTAATCTGACTATCTGAAAAACCAAACTCTAGACTGCTCGTGTAGAAAAATTTTGAGCATCCAGAGTTTAGGAAAGAAACAATAAACTCCGGATCAGTCATGGGACTGGTGTGAGCAACAAAAACAGTTTATCTTTAAAACAAATAGCAGAGAATTTTAAAGTCAATTCGCAATGCTTTTGGAAAATGAAACTACCATAAGACCTCCCACCACACACACAATGCAAACGCAGAATTGGAGGAGATTTCTTCTTATGATAGTCAAAGATGCTTACTACGCAAAATCAAATCATTTGATATTATTACTAGTGCATAGTGTAGAAAACAATTTCGAAAGTAGAATATAAATCTTAGCCAGCATAGACATTTCGCACTTATGCCTACTATAGCTACCATGTTCAATAGCAGGTTACCACCACATTCCATGGCAGGTAATACAACTAAAACCGTACAGGGCTCGTATTGTTTTGTTTGGATTTCCAACAAATGGTCAGGCTAAGGAACTTCCTATTCCACGAAAGAAACGCCTCTGGCGGGATGTTCCGAGAACCAACTGTTCTCTGCCAAACAAGGCCGGCAACCCCTTTTCCCAAGGGATAAAAGAAACCTCAGATATGCCACCCCCGGTCCTTTGGGACCTTTAACCGAGGCGCCTCGAATCCAACATCACACGTCATAAATAAAGTGTGTCCACATGAGTAAGTATCTGGGCTCCATACCATGATACTACCCTTTTCCAGAAGGAATGGTCATACCCTAGGGGAGCTACCCCTGAAAACCTTGCCGCACGATTCCTGTTTCGACCATTACCGGGTTGTGAGGCTCGACGAAGTCTCGTCCACAAAGCTACGCTTTTTCAAAAAGCCACGCTTTGGGTCAACAGATGATCAACCTATGATCACAAAGATAAATGATCAAACAAAAGATCATATCACAAATGATCAAACATTGATCATCACACAGCAACACTCAGCATGCCACATTACCAAATTGGGATATATCGCTGATAAATTTCAACTACATAACCTCTGAGCTCGTACGTCTCAGAGAAGGGTGTTAAGCTAAGAGAATAAATTCTCCGCCACCAACAGATATGTATTTGAAAGAAATCGGCTTTATATCTCAAAGTGTAATGTCAGACATACAATCCATACAAGTCTGTTCCGGGATCGAACAGAACCGAAGGCACTTCTCACGAAGCCCTTGCAAATCCGGATAATTTTCAAATCACGTCCAGACTTCCCATCACAAAAAGAGTGATATAAATCTCTATACCGGGAGCTACCCAGTGCAGAGACGTTCGACAGGTTGTCCTTTCATTTTCGAAAATATCCGGTCTTCAACACCGATCTTCAAATGCGATCCATATACGACGTATCACTATTCGGAATGGGTTATATGACACAAATGTCTTTTCCCGGCTAACCCGAATAGTGAGCGCAATATTCAAAAACAAATGGATAATGGAATTTCAATTAAGTCACAATTTAAACCCAAACTTTCTTTTCAAATGGTTTAACAAATTACCATTTTAATCTTTTTAAACAAAAAGATTCAATTCACAAAGTTCACTTAATTTCACAAAGATTCATTCACAGATTTTCCAAAACAATTTTTCCATTTCAATTCGGTTAACTCGTTAAATCTTTAAAATAAAGATTCAACTTATAGCTTTCAAAACAATTTCATTTCGAATGGTTTAACAAAACATCATTTTAAATCTGTTAAAAATAAACAGATTTAATTCATAGCTTTCGAAAAAAATTCATTTATAACTTGGAAAATCCATTTTTCAATTAAATCTTGAAATTCCTTTACCTAAATTGGAATTTCATTTCTTATCTGAAAGCTTTTATTCTTTGAAAACAAACAGTTTTCATTTTGGAAATCTGATTCATTTATACGAGTTAAGGTTCTTGGGTTAAATCCAAATTCCCAACTTATACTTTTAAAATGGTTTAAATTCATATAAACACATTTATATCATCTCTACTCCCTAGTTTCCAAATCATAGCTTAATTTCAAACTTGAATCCCAATTTAAATCTAACTATTTAAATTTTCAAAACTCGGTTAAGTTATTTAAAATAAATTTTCTCTTTGAAATTCCATTTCAAAAGCTTTTTACTTTAACCCCGAATTTCAAATTTCAAAATCAATTGAAATTAAAATTTCAATTTTAAAAACATTAACTTTAAATTATCTGTGACTTAACCGATTTCCACGTGAAATCCATATTTGTGTGTGTATAAGTGTGGTCCAGGGGTTCAACACAATAGTGCAACATCAATCATCACATAACAAAATACAGGATATAGTTGATAAGCGATATAAACTATAACGCTTATCGTTCATTCACAGATCACAGATATATATCACAGGTAAGTAAACTACAGATCACAACATAAATCAGGGTATATCACAAAGCATCATATATCAGGGATATCAAACAATTCAACATTCAATGAAATCCAAACATCCATAAGTAAGCTCAATTAATTATCTGATTAATTTAAATCAGATTAAATTTCTATGGATAATTCTTTTCACATTTATTATCAAATAAATTTCAAGTAAATGATCCTCATTAACTATTCATGATTATTTAATTACTATTCTTAAGTAATTAAACTCAATTTAATTATTGTTAATTATCATTTAATTAACCTTTAAAATCATATATTTAATCACTAATTATTTAATTAATTAAGTTCTAAACTGTAACTTAATAAATCTTAATTACTTGATTAAATAAATTAATCAACTTTTTTCACTTGAACCAATTTAATGAGTGCATATCATTTTATCTTCACTAATTCAAATTTAAAACATTTTTTTAACTAATGTTTTAATTATCATCACAAAGCAAATTTAAACAATTTAAATATTAAAACTTCTTTGATTTCAGAACTAGGATTCAAATTATCTTTAATTCAGATTTAAATTTAGATTTAAACTTGTTTTAACTTTGCTTAATAATTTAAATTTAGTTTTTAAAATTTAGAGATAAATCAGGTTATTAAAAACTGCTACCCAGACATACCCGAGCTACATCACTCCTGCTTCGAGTCCTCCCCTGTCATTCACGCAACCCCCTTCTTCTTCCTTCCCTTTTCTTTTTGAGACGTTATTTCAGTTTAAGTTAAAAAAATCCTGTTATACAGTTTAAACATCGAACTACACGATACAAAACTCGAGCCATCAAACAATTTTCTCGAGCTCTTCTCCGAGGCTACTCTTCTTCTCCAACCTTAAAACCATCACCGATACAAACTGACATCGCGTGCACGTGTACACACGATCGAAGCGATTCCGATCATCCATGCCAGTCGCGACGAGTCGCCTTTGCCCTTGACAACGAACTCCACAACCCAATTCGATCGAAAACATCTGGGAATAAAATCGAGCATTCCAATCAAAATCTGAAACTAACCTCTCTTCGAAAAAAACTTCCTGCGCCATCACCACGATCCATCGGAGGCCCAGCGACTCCGGCCACGACCTCTCCAGTACCTCCGCAACCATTTCCCAAAGATCCAGTGTGGCTCGATGCCACGATGATGTCGCGACAATCCTATTTTCTTCCTCGACCAAAATGGACCATTAAACCCTATTTTCGATTCGACTCGAAAATTCTTTCATTCGAATTTTTTTTTAGTATTTTCCTTGTGTTCGTGGATCATCAAGCTAGCTATACAACCAATTTCAGCAGCTAATATTTGTTAATTCAATAGAAATTGGTGAAATTGCATTTTGAGTTCATACAGGAGCTGCCTCATGTATACTCACCTAAAAATCTTCCATTTGGTCTTAAAAATCATATTTTGCCATAAGGATTCGAATTATCTAATTGAATCAATGTTTTGTGATATTCGAATTTTCCAAAATTTGAGGTATCTTCTGTAAAAGCCTTTATTTTTCAATCTGTACACATTGATACTTTATGAAATTATTTTTAAAACATAATTCTTACTTGAATACACATAATTGCTCTAAACATCGAAACTTGAAACCGATTAGAAATGGAGAAATCGAATTGTTTTCAATGTTGGTTTCATCTTAAACTATAAACAGAGAAGAACCTGTCCTTGTTCTATAAAAAAAAATAAGTTCATATTCACAGTGTTTAAGAAAATATCCAACACCATATTAACATAAATTATTTACAAATCAAAGTTTAACATAAAATTTACGATTATGTTTACTCACATATTACTTGTTTAAGACAGAAGCCTATAGGGTTTAACAGAGTGATGTAACTCTTATATACACATACTTTTCCTTTCAAACAGGCAGGCAAATTGACTATCAATACCAACATTTTTAACAACAACTTGAAGTATCCATTCCAAACATCCAGATAAAAATCAGGGTTAAGAGGGTTGCTCACCTTGAAAAATGGCAGAGAAGAACAGAGGATATTTGTTGTCTGGAAACTGCAGTTGAGTCCTGTTTTAAACTTTGCTTGATTTTCTTTGAAAGAAAAAAAATGTTTTTAAGTTGCCTTTGCTTTTTGATCTTCCTGCTTCCAAGTTAAAGCTTTAATTTCCAAACTGAAAATGTTTCTTGTTTATAGTTCTTTGATTTGTTTTGATGTTGGTTTTGGTTTGAAGTTTGTTTCAGCTTCTTTTTTTTTTCTTAGTAAACGAATTGAAAACGAGGAAGGTGATGTATACAAGAAAAAGTGTATAGGGTATACAATATTTCTTGTACACTTGAGAGCAGAGACTTTGGAGGCAAACAAAATCTTATATTTTTGTGCTGCCAAAGATGTAAGCATTTAATGCTTGAGTACTTGTTCCCATGCTTGCCTACATCTTTTTAACTCGGCTGAAGTGATACAAGATGTGTGCTAAAGATATCTTGCATTTATTGCTTTGTACAAACCTGTTTATATTTTTTTTGTTTTCAAGATCTCGGCTGATAGATAATAGGGTTGTGGTGTTATATACTTGTACTAAGAATTGTTTATAAATCTTTGATCAGAGATTTTCTAAGTTTTGTAGACTATGGTACTCTTACTTTTGTATGCTAGAGGTAAAACATTTATTACCTTGTACCATTTTATTTTATTTTATAAAAATTCTTCTCCCGGCTGTACCAGTTGAAGATAATTTGAGGTGGCCTCTTTGGTAAGCCTTTTCTTGTATTATACTTTGTTCTTGTTTTATTTTACTCGGCTGGGAATATATATTTTGTACTAGGGAAGATGTGGTATTAAAAGAAAGAGTCCTTTCTTGTTTACAACTATGCTTTGTTGCTTGTTGACTGTACATATTTCTTTTGCTTTGTTTATATTATTTTGTCTTGTTTTATTTGTTTATTCTTGCCATTCCACTCACAGGCTACATTCTTATCATTTGGTCTTGTTTAAACACTTGTTTGAATTTAACTATATGTTACTTTGATTATTTTGTTTGTTTTTGTTTGTTAATGTTTGTTGTATTTTTTTTAGCTAATGTATTCACTTATATTTGTATTTATTTGTTTCTTGTGTTACTTTTATATTTATCGTCTTATATTTAATTTATGTATATTTCAAATTATTATTATTAACCATAAATTTTAATATTCAATATTATTATCAATTATTTATTTACAATTTAAACTCAAGTCAAATATACATCTATATATTTATTATTTTCAAATTCACTTATTGATGTATCGGGGAAACTCGCTCCAATTCTCTAATTAAATTTACAAATTTTTATCCAAAAATTTATTTAATTACTCAATTTAATTTAAAAATTCATTTAATTATTAATTTAAATAAATTAAAATTTCGGGGTCGTTACAAACTTCCCCCCTTAAAAGAATTTCGTCCTCGAAATTCGCAGGCACGAAACAAAGACAGAGATAGACAGATTCGATCTCCTATAATTCCTCAAACACAAGATATGGATTCCAAACTCAAGTCGGAATATCTCAGAATACATACCAATTTGTCCCTCTTCGGACTTTGGTATTCAAAAGAAATTACAATAGAATTTCAAATTCGGTTTTAAACGATATCGTTTTAATTGATTCAATTCAATTTACCCTCATATTTTATTAGTCAATTTAATTCAATTTAAAATTCCAATTTCAAATTCATTAAGGTTTAAATCCAAAAAGCTGATAAGAAACCGATGAAGATACGAAGTAAAAATTTCCTACAACGATTTGTAGAGCCATCATCACACCGAAACTGCTTCTTGTAGCTGATACGAAGAAATCAAAAGAATTTGGAAACGAATCAAAAGAGATTGATAGAGAAAGATTGTTTCCACTGTTGCAGGGTATTGACCATTTATAGTCGTATTCCCTGTCCCCTATCTCGTCTTCTTCTAGCACTCATACTCACTATCAGTGGATAGTAAGAGAATTTACTGAGACGTTCAGACGGATATCTGAGAATATACTCATTCTAGAGTTTACTTCACTCTATCTCTAATGAGCTACTTAATGTGTTATACTCCTGAGCTAAAGTTCAACCTTAGCTCTGATACCAAATGTAACGTCCCAGATTTTCACGTTCGAAAATCGACATCCATACTTTACATCGTACTCGAATGTCGTAGATTCGAGCGTTCAAATCCGAGTCGCCGGAGCTTATAACAACATTAAGTAAACAACACAGCGGAAATAAAAGAATATAGATAATACATTGATATACAATATCTGATACAACAGAATGATACAATGAATATCAATATACATCAGAGATATAATACAACAAATAGCAGCGGAAAAGAAAACGATAACATCAGCAGCGGATAATCTCCATCTTCAAAGCACTAATCCAGAAATAGCTTGAACTCCCAATAACGATACACCAAGATAAGCAAGTGCAGTTCGATCCAAAGACTGAACTAGCTCCAGATAACCTACTAATCTGACTATCTGAAAAACCAAACTCTAGACTGCTCGTGTAGAAAAATTTTGAGCATCCAGAGTTTAGGAAAGAAACAATAAACTCCGGATCAGTCATGGGACTGGTGTGAGCAACAAAAACAGTTTATCTTTAAAACAAATAGCAGAGAATTTTAAAGTCAATTCGCAATGCTTTTGGAAAATGAAACTACCATAAGACCTCCCACCACACACACAATGCAAACGCAGAATTGGAGGAGATTTCTTCTTATGATAGTCAAAGATGCTTACTACGCAAAATCAAATCATTTGATATTATTACTAGTGCATAGTGTAGAAAACAATTTCGAAAGTAGAATATAAATCTTAGCCAGCATAGACATTTCGCACTTATGCCTACTATAGCTACCATGTTCAATAGCAGGTTACCACCACATTCCATGGCAGGTAATACAACTAAAACCGTACAGGGCTCGTATTGTTTTGTTTGGATTTCCAACAAATGGTCAGGCTAAGGAACTTCCTATTCCACGAAAGAAACGCCTCTGGCGGGACGTTCCGAGAACCAACTGTTCTCTGCCAAACAAGGCCGGCAACCCCTTTTCCCAAGGGATAAAAGAAACCTCAGATATGCCACCCCCGGTCCTTTGGGACCTTTAACCGAGGCGCCTCGAATCCAACATCACACGTCATAAATAAAGTGTGTCCACATGAGTAAGTATCTGGGCTCCATACCATGATACTACCCTTTTCCAGAAGGAATGGTCATACCCTAGGGGAGCTACCCCTGAAAACCTTGCCGCACGATTCCTGTTTCGACCATTACCGGGTTGTGAGGCTCGACGAAGTCTCGTCCACAAAGCTACGCTTTTTCAAAAAGCCACGCTTTGGGTCAACAGATGATCAACCTATGATCACAAAGATAAATGATCAAACAAAAGATCATATCACAAATGATCAAACATTGATCATCACACAACAACACTCAGCATGCCACATTACCAAATTGGGATATATCGCTGATAAATTTCAACTACATAACCTCTGAGCTCGTACGTCTCAGAGAAGGGTGTTAAGCTAAGAGAATAAATTCTCCGCCACCAATAGATATGTATTTGAAAGAAATCGACTTTATATCTCAAAGTGTAATGTCAGACATACAATCCATACAAGTCTGTTCCGGGATCGAACAGAACCGAAGGCACTTCTCACGAAGCCCTTGCAAATCCGGATAATTTTCAAATCACGTCCAGACTTCCCATCACAAAAAGAGTGATATAAATCTCTATACCGGGAGCTACCCAGTGCAGAGACGTTCGACAGGTTGTCCTTTCATTTTCGAAAATATCCGGTCTTCAACACCGATCTTCAAATGCGATCCATATACGACGTATCACTATTCGGAATGGGTTATATGACACAGATGTCTTTTCCCGGCTAACCCGAATAGTGAGCGCAATATTCAAAAACAAATGGATAATGGAATTTCAATTAAGTCACAATTTAAACCCAAACTTTCTTTTCAAATGGTTTAACAAATTACCATTTTAATCTTTTTTAAAAAAAAGATTCAATTCACAAAGTTCACTTAATTTCACAAAGATTCATTCACAGATTTTCCAAAACAATTTTTCCATTTCAATTCGGTTAACTCGTTAAATCTTTAAAATAAAGATTCAACTTATAGCTTTCAAAACAATTTCATTTCGAATGGTTTAACAAAACATCATTTTAAATCTGTTAAAAATAAACAGATTTAATTCATAGCTTTCGAAAAAAATTCATTTATAACTTGGAAAATCCATTTTTCAATTAAATCTTGAAATTCCTTTACCTAAATTGGAATTTCATTTCTTATCTGAAAGCTTTTATTCTTTGAAAACAAACAGTTTTCATTTTGGAAATCTGATTCATTTATACGAGTTAAGGTTCTTGGGTTAAATCCAAATTCCCAACTTATACTTTTAAAATGGTTTAAATTCATATAAACACATTTATATCATCTCTACTCCCTAGTTTCCAAATCATAGCTTAATTTCAAACTTGAATCCCAATTTAAATCTAACTATTTAAATTTTCAAAACTCGGTTAAGTTATTTAAAATAAATTTTCTCTTTGAAATTCCATTTCAAAAGCTTTTTACTTTAACCCCGAATTTCAAATTTCAAAATCAATTGAAATTAAAATTTCAATTTTAAAAACATTAACTTTAAATTATCTGTGACTTAACCGATTTCCACGTGAAATCCATATTTGTGTGTGTATAAGTGTGGTCCAGGGGTTCAACACAATAGTGCAACATCAATCATCACATAACAAAATACAGGATATAGTTGATAAGCGATATAAACTATAACGCTTATCGTTCATTCACAGATCACAGATATATATCACAGGTAAGTAAACTACAGATCACAACATAAATCAGGGTATATCACAAAGCATCATATATCAGGGATATCAAACAATTCAACATTCAATGAAATCCAAACATCCATAAGTAAGCTCAATTAATTATCTGATTAATTTAAATCAGATTAAATTTCTATGGATAATTCTTTTCACATTTATTATCAAATAAATTTCAAGTAAATGATCCTCATTAACTATTCATGATTATTTAATTACTATTCTTAAGTAATTAAATTCAATTTAATTATTGTTAATTATCATTTAAGTAACCTTTAAAATCATATATTTAATCACTAATTATTTAATTAATTAAGTTCTAAACTGTAACTTAATAAATCTTAATTACTTGATTAAATAAATTAATCAACTTTTTTCACTTGAACCAATTTAATGAGTGCATATCATTTTATCTTCACTAATTCAAATTTAAAACATTTTTTTAACTAATGTTTTAATTATCATCACAAAGCAAATTTAAACAATTTAAATATTAAAACTTCTTTGATTTCAGAACTAGGATTCAAATTATCTTTAATTCAGATTTAAATTTAGATTTAAACTTGTTTTAACTTTGCTTAATAATTTAAATTCAGTTTTTAAAATTTAGAGATAAATCAGGTTATTAAAAACTGCTACCCAGACATACCCGAGCTACATCACTCCTGCTTCGAGTCCTCCCCTGTCATTCATGCAACCCCCTTCTTCTTCCTTCCCTTTTCTTTTTGAGACGTTATTTTAGTTTAAGTTAAAAAAATCCTGTTATACAGTTTAAACATCGAACTACACGATACAAAACTCGAGCCATCAAACAATTTTCTCGAGCTCTTCTCCGAGGCTACTCTTCTTCCCCAACCTTAAAACCATCACCGATACAAACTGACATCGCGTGCACGTGTACACACGATCGAAGCGATTCCGATCATCCATGCCAGTCGCGACGAGTCGCCTTTTCCCTTGACAACGAACTCCACAACCCAATTCGATCGAAAACATCTGGGAATAAAATCGAGCATTCCAATCAAAATCTGAAACTAACCTCTCTCCGAAAAAAACTTCCTGCGCCATCACCACGATCCATCGGAGGCCCAGCGACTCCGGCCACGACCTCTCCAGTACCTCCGCAACCATTTCCCGAAGATCCAGTGTGGCTCGATGCCACGATGATGTCGCGACAATCCTATTTTCTTCCTCGACCAAAATGGACCATTAAACCCTATTTTCGATTCGACTCGAAAATTCTTTCATTCGAAATTTTTTTTAGTATTTTCCTTGTGTTCGTGGATCATCAAGCTAGCTATACAACCAATTTCAGCAGCTAATATTTGTTAATTCAATAGAAATTGGTGAAATTGCATTTTGAGTTCATACAGGAGCTGCCTCATGTATACTCACCTAAAAATCTTCCATTTGGTCTTAAAAATCATATTTTGCCATAAGGATTCGAATTATCTAATTGAATCAATGTTTTGTGATATTCGAATTTTCCAAAATTTGAGGTATCTTCTGTAAAAGCCTTTATTTTTCAATCTGTACACATTGATACTTTATGAAATTATTTTTAAAACATAATTCTTACTTGAATACACATAATTGCTCTAAACATCGAAACTTGAAACCGATTAGAAATGGAGAAATCGAATTGTTTTCAATGTTGGTTTCATCTTAAACTATAAACAGAGAAGAACCTGTCCCTGTTCTATCAAAAAAAAAAAGTTCATATTCAAAGTGTTTAAGAAAATATCCAACACCATATTAACATAAATTATTTACAAATCAAAGTTTAACATAAAATTTACGATTATGTTTACTCACATATTACTTGTTTAAGACAGAAGCCTATAGGGTTTAACAGAGTGATGTAACTCTTATATACACATACTTTTCCTTTCAAACAGGCAGGCAAATTGACTATCAATACCAACATTTTTAACAACAACTTGAAGTATCCATTCCAAACATCCAGATAAAAATCAGGGTTAAGAGGGTTGCTCACCTTGAAAAATGGCAGAGAAGAACAGAGGATATTTGTTGTCTGGAAACTGCAGTTGAGTCCTGTTTTAAACTTTGCTTGATTTTCTTTGAAAGAAAAAAAATGTTTTTAAGTTGCCTTTGCTTTTTGATCTTCCTGCTTCCAGGTTAAAGCTTTAATTTCCAAACTGAAAATGTTTCTTGTTTATAGTTCTTTGATTTGTTTTGATGTTGGTTTTGGTTTGAAGTTTGTTTCAGCTTCTTTTTTTTTTCTTAGTAAACGAATTGAAAACGAGGAAGGTGATGTATACAAGAAAAAGTGTACAGGGTATACAATATTTCTTGTACACTTGAGAGCAGAGACTTTGGAGGCAAACAAAATCTTATATTTTTGTGCTGCCAAAGATGTAAGCATTTAATGCTTGAGTACTTGTTCCCATGCTTGCCTACATCTTTTTAACTCGGCTGAAGTGATACAAGATGTGTGCTAAAGATATCTTGCATTTATTGCTTTGTACAAACCTGTTTATATTTTTTTTGTTTTCAAGATCTCGGCTGATAGATAATAGGGTTGTGGTGTTATATACTTGTACTAAGAATTGTTTATAAATCTTTGATCAGAGATTTTCTAAGTTTTGTAGACTATGGTACTCTTACTTTTGTATGCTAGAGGTAAAACATTTATTACCTTGTACCATTTTATTTTATTTTATAAAAATTCTTCTCCCGGCTGTACCAGTTGAAGATAATTTGAGGTGGCCTCTTTGGTAAGCCTTTTCTTGTATTATACTTTGTTCTTGTTTTATTTTACTCGGCTGGGAATATATATTTTGTACTAGGGAAGATGTGGTATTAAAAGAAAGAGTCCTTTCTTGTTTACAACTATGCTTTGTTGCTTGTTGACTGTACATATTTCTTTTGCTTTGTTTATATTATTTTGTCTTGTTTTATTTGTTTATTCTTGCCATTCCACTCACAGGCTACATTCTTATCATTTGGTCTTGTTTAAACACTTGTTTGAATTTAACTATATGTTACTTTGATTATTTTGTTTGTTTTTGTTTGTTAATGTTTGTTGTATTTTTTTTAGCTAATGTATTCACTTATATTTGTATTTATTTGTTTCTTGTGTTACTTTTATATTTATCGTCTTATATTTAATTTATATATATTTCAAATTATTATTATTAACCATAAATTTTAATATTCAATATTATTATCAATTATTTATTTACAATTTAAACTCAAGTCAAATATACATCTATATATTTATTATTTTCAAATTCACTTATTGATGTATCGGGGAAACTCGCTCCAATTCTCTAATTAAATTTACAAATTTTTATCCAAAAATTTTTTTAATTACTCAATTTAATTTAAAAATTCATTTAATTATTAATTTAAATAAATTAAAATTTCGGGGTCGTTACACTTTAGATATAAGATTTGGAACTCGCACTGTAATTTGTTATAGGAGCTTAGGAACTACCGTCGTATGGGAAAGGGTGAAATGAGACTCCAAGTTGGTGATGGGTCTGTCGTAGATGTGATGGTAGTGGGAGATTTTCATTTATGTTTACCTAGTGGTTTTGTTTTGATATTAAATAAATGCTATCATGTAAAAGATTTTATCTGTGGAATTATTTCTATTTCTATACTGTTTGAGACTATATATATATATTACATAGTGCAAATAATGTTACGAACATTAGTTTGAATGGAATAAAGTTTGTACTAGTTCTCTTGATAATGGCATTTATGTGATCAATACAAATTATGTATTTCTATGAATAATTCTAATAGCAATATAAATGATAATTATCTTTGATATTATAGTCTAGGCCATATTAGTGAGAAAAGACAACACAAACTGAAAACCAAAGATTTTCTACTGTCAGTTGATTCTGAATCATTTGTCACCTGTAAGTCATGTCTTAAAAGAAAAATAACAAAGTACCCATTCAGTGGGAGCAATGAAAGAGTTGATGAACTCTTAGGAGTAGTGTATAGTGATGTATGTGGTCAAATGCCTATAGTAACCAAAGATAATAGTTCTTATTTTGTTACCTTTATGGATGATTTCTCAAGACTAAGTTATGTATATCTTACGAAGAACAAATCCGATGTCTATGAGAAATTTAAGTGGTATAAAAATGAAGTTGAAAATCATACTAACTAAAATATTAAAATCCTATGATCTGATCAAGGAGGCAAGGACGTTGGACAAGAGCTCTAATAGTACTTAAAAGATACTGTAATTATCTCTCAGGTTACTCCACCTTATACTCCATAACGCAATAGTGTGTCGAAGCGAAGGAACCGAACCTTAATAGATATGGTTCATCCTATGATGTGTAAAGCTGAGTTGCCTCTGTCCTATAGGGGATATGCGCTGGAAACCACAACGAATATGCTGAACTTAGTACCCACTAAATCTGCATTTAAGACACCATATCAGATATGGCATGAGAGAAACCCACTTCAATTATTTGAAGGCGTAGGGTTATCCGGTCTATGTTAAGAACATCGACCCTAATAAGCTTGAGGCGAGATCGTCTATCCTTGTGGATAGAGAGAAGCAGGATTGTGTCTTAGACGATGACATCCTCTATCCTTCCAACAAGCACTTCAGATTAAAGACCCTACACTTTGGCTTGAAGCAATGAAATCCGAGATGGATTCCATGTATGGAAACAAACTATGGATTTTTTCAGACGTACCCAAAAGGATAAAACCCTTTGGTTGCAAATGGAATTTTAATAAATAGCAAAATGCAGATTGAGAAGTAGAGACTTATAATGCAAGATTAGTTGCGAAAGGATTTCGTCAAATTCAATGTGTTGATTATGATGAGACCTTTTCGCCCATGGTCATGCTTAAGTCCATTCGGATTATGCTAGCCATCGATGCATTCTATGACAATGAAATATGTCAAATTGAAGTAAAGACGACTTTTCTAAATGGTGATTCAGAAGAGACCATTTATATATCGTAGCCCGAGGGTATTGTGGTCAATGGGAATGAATTAAAGTCCATTTATGGACTTAAACATGCTTCAAGGAGTTGGAACAAGTGTTTTGATAAAGTAATCAAATAGTTTGGTTTTTATCAGAACACAGAGGAAGCGTATGTATACAGAAAGGAGCTGAGAAAAACCATCATATTTTTAGTGCTATACGTCGATGATCTATTTTTGGTTGGTAATGACACTTCGTTACTACAATCAGTGAAAGCCTGGCTTTCCAAGAACTTGTCAATAAAGGATTTAGGAGAATTAGCCTATATACTTGGTATAAAGATCTATAGAGAATGATTTAAGAGGTGGTTTGGATTGTTCCAATCCCTGTACATAGATACCATACTAAAGAGATTCATTATTGAGAATTCCAAGTGTGGAAACATTCCAACGCAGTCTGGAACCGTCCTTTCCAAGAAGGATGCTCCTTAAACCAATGAGGAGAAAGAGCGTATGAAGAGGATCCCCTATGCTTCAACATAGGATCCATAATCTACACTATGCTATGTACTAGACTAGATGCGACAAACGCATTAGAATACGTAAGCCAATACCAGTCTAATCCTGGATAAAAACATTAGACAAACGTAAAAGGTATACTTTAGTATTTAAGAAATACTAATGACTCATTCCTCATGTATGGAAACAGAGACCTCCTTATGAAGGGGTATGTAGATTCGAACTTTCAAAGTGGTATAGATGATAGTAAATTAGTTTATGGTTATATCTTTATGCTTAACGGTGGAGTCATTAGTTGGAAAAGTTCCAAGCAAGAAACAGTTGTTCATTCCACGATGGAGGCCGAGTACATCGCCCTTAATGAAGCAGCAAAAATGACAGTCTGGATGCGTAAGTTTCTGAGTGAGCTTGGAGTGATTTCCAATACCGAGAATCCTATGGCATTGTTCTGTGATAACAATGCAGCAACGCAGATTGCAGAGGAGCCTAAAATTCTGTAACGACCCACCATTTTGGACCATTCGCATCCATTATAAGTGTATAGGTAGACACTCATGCCGGAATTGAATTGCTCAAAATACCGCGTTGTTAATTTAAATTTGGCAAAACTGAACATATACAATAAATAATCACAGATCACAGACACAGAGTAATAAGTGCAGCGGAAATAAAAGAAATAGTAGTTCATGAAGCTACTATGTAAATATATAAGTTACATCAGAGTTAAACCAGATACAACGGAAGAGTAATATGATACATCAGATACAAAGCAGAATACATCACTGGAATCATCGAATATCTGAAAGCTGGATAGATAGCTGGGTCTCCAAGCGAAGCTCCAACTCCAAAGGTGAGTCTCGAAAGCTGAACCACTCAGTCTGAGCCGAGCGTAAAGCAAAATACAAAACACTCGAGTCAGGATTAACATTCTTATATTAATAAATCCAACTCAAGTGAAATAGCAATTGAAATACAAGTAACTCAAAGGATGTTTGGAATAACCATCCTTTAAGGATCCGTTAAACTATCTACTATGTAGTAATGTACGATAAGTAGATAATGTCTATCAGTAATAATAAAGATATCAAAATAGCGTTAAGTCATGGCCCATTCCACCCTTAACACATTTTTATTCCCACAAGCATATACAAGACCGTAGTTTCCCCAAAACCGGAAGTCACCAGAGGGCAATCCATATACTCAAGGTACAAATCAAAATCGTAGTGGTCGCGCATAAATGGAATACAAGTATGACAAGGCACATGAGGCTATACCCAAGATAGTGATACTACCGTTCGCCTGATCCGGGCTGGTGAGAACGCAACGCCGCAGCGCCCGCAACACCGTGAGACAACACTCCCAAAATCAAGGGTGCACCAATCGACAACAAGTATAAGTAGTTCGAAGAAGTGTGTTCACTTGAGGTATCAATCCTCCATTGGCCCGGCACAGCTCCTGTTTTAGTCATTTCCAATTTGACACAAGTGTCAAGGTTATCCATTATCGTTCTCTTTCTTCAGTCATCAACGTACATCATTCCAACCACTTCATTCTGGATCATCACTCCGCGTATAGTTATTAAAGTGGTTTTCGGTTTAGATAGAGAGTATATCCATAACCGAATTCCGGTCTCTTTAATAACCTCCGTAATTATTTCACCGATTGGTCGTTGTATATTTCAAAACCATTTCAATTTCAATTTGAATTCATAAATCGACAATTCGTTAGTCTTTCGAAATCAATTTCCAAAATTTCGTTTCAAACTTTCCAATTTCAATCTCAACATTCCCTTAATTCAATTACAAAGTTTCAATTAAACAATTCGAATATTCATTGCATTTTGTATATACGTTCATTCCAAAATTGTTTAACTAAATTTACGTTCAAAATGATTTAAATCAATTATCGCTTCCATTCGATATTCATTAATTTTAATTTAACATCAATCAATTTCAATTCAATTTCTAATTCATTACGTTACATCTTAAGTTCGATTTCATTATCAAAGCTTACAACTTATTTACAATTACACTTATCAAATCCAATTCTTTAAATTTCAAGTCTTTCATTTGTTTCGATAAAGCGCATTCAATTTCTTATCAAAGATATTCCTTTCAAAATTTCAAACTTAGTTAAAACTTATTTTCACCTTTTACTTTCTTAAATAATTTTCCAAAACTTACTTAAATAAGAAAACTCAATTTCAATTTATTTACGAAGTAAAATTCACTTATTCGAAAGTTCAATTTTTCTTATTAAAGAAATTCAATTCAATTTAATCATTAAATAATTTAATCTTATTTAATTATTAAATAATTCAAAACTTAATTATAATTACAACTTGATTATTAAATCATTTCAAAGCTTAATAATTTCAAACTTAATTATAGTTTCAAACTTAATTCAATCATTTCTCAAATTAAACAACATTCTTCCATAAATTACATTGTTAATATTTTGTTTCAGATTATTAAATATTAACATTTTCCTTTCATTAAAATTCAAATTTCAACTTCATTTCAAAACCATATTATTTATTCAAATAAAATCTTCATTTTATTTTAAATCAAATTATTTGACCAATCGGGTTTTATTAAATTTTCTATCCTAGGTCAAAGTTCAATTTGGGTATTTATCATTTCAACCCGATTCCAATTTAATTCAAAATCAAAACATATCAAAGGGAACTTGCAGTGTGATAACTGGGATGGTGTCAAAGTAAATAAACAAGCAATAACAACAATCAATATCAATCCAATAATCAATTCAAATAATCCCGAAATAACCGTATTAATTCGCATTGTTATTTGTACGAATTAATATAATTATTTCTAGAATCTACACTATCATTTCATGTAGATTAAAGATTTTTACATTACGGTTTTTCACTTGTCATCTATTTACAATTTCATACATCATCAATTTAACAACATACATTCAATGGTTCAAAATGTAATTAAACAAATCCTACGTGTCAATAAATTCAACAGTTAAAGGGGTCATATTATACAAATGTCAGTTAATCAAATTTAACATTTAATTATCCTATATCAAGTTCAATTTCATACTATTTATCATTTTAACATTAACAATTTAACGTCCAATATAAACATCAACAATCAATCAATTATCAGCCAAACTGTATTATCATCGCATAAATAATTAACAGATAATGGTGTCAGATGTCACAGGTGAACTGATACAGGTAATAGCATATAAACCGTGTAATTAACTAACATCAGCATATTTCAATTGTCGTTTCAATTGAAATCAAATTTAATAAATAAAAGAACGTTAATCGTGAGTGAGTGCTCACCTTTCGAGGTTAGAGAGGTTTGACGATGAAATCGAGTTACGAAATCCAAACACGAATTCCAAAACAAGCTAGACGGACATGATTCGACGATCGAAGCTGATAATAGAAATAAATGAATTCAAATCAGGATTGGTTCGAGGAAGATAACCGATGTGAATGAACTTATATGTATAACAATATACACTATTTATATAAAATCCAATTTTAAATTCAAACACATATTAAATTAGTATGTATATATATATTTCAAATTTATATTTTACACAAACTCGGAAATTAAAGTCAAACACATAAAAAAATTTAAATCAACACATGTATATAACAGTATAAGCTATAATTAAACAAATTAGAAAGAAAAAAAAATAGTATTTTAAAAATATCAACCTAACATATATACTGACACACCCAAAACTAGCATTAAATTACAATTAAACTATATATGAACCTAGCATACCGTTTATATAAAATACTGTAACTTGTATATACACGGTTATCTAAATGCACGCATACCACACCCGAATCATATTCAAACAACATATTATAAGCACTGGGCTAGACTTACTTATGTGTATAAACATAAACAAATACAGTCTCATATAAACACCTAGACAACTTAAACCAATTTATATACAGCAACCGAATACTTACATAACCAGTTATACATAAACCCCCTTTAAAACATATGCTATTCCAAAATATATAAACCGTTATATGCAGACTTACAAAATTTTCATAGACCTATACTATATATACGCTACTGTAACCGACGTGGGATGCTTCCATTCAATATGCACGTATACTATAGTTACCCAACCAATATATGCTGACATATTCAATTTAATATATATAAACTGATAATTACTATCAATAGATTATAAAATTATTTAATCCAATACATATACTTACTAAAAAAAACAGGTTGCTATAAGGTGGCGCAAGATATAATAATACATGATACAACTTAGTATATATAAACAGAATAATTTACGACTTTTTTTTTAAATATATATAAAACCTATGATATACATATAAAACCGGGAGTAAGAACGTAGAAAAAGGGAACAAACGAAAATATAAATAGTCTACGTACATGTATATATATGGACTCCTTATACAACAAATGATACTTTAAACAGTATAATATACTACTTCCAAAATTCTAGTATAGAGTAATACCACTTACGCACATTAGAATCACCAGCATATATATAAACTTGACACTATATATACAACATACGTATCTTGCATATCATATGGATACAATCATTACTGTAACTTTTATACTTGCAAACATACCTATATCGCCAAAATAAGTATATCATATATATCATATTAACAAGTAGAAATATACAACTTATACTAATATAACTCTAGTTATAAAAAATATAGCTTATACAAGACTGCTTATACCTCATACAATCAACTATGGATGTTTGTTCAAGTGGCAGGGGAGGTCGGCTTGAGACAACAAGCGAGGCGAGTTGCTGGTCGCAAGCAGTACTTGGTCGAAGGAGATGACTGCATTGTTGAGGCCGAGCATGGTGGGTGTTGGCGGCGAGAAGGTAAAGCATCGGCTTGGAGGGAAGAGGAAATTAGGCGGAGGCTAAGTGACGAATCTCGGTGACAAGGTGGTGGTGGACGCAGGAAGTACGAGGTGGTAGGGTTTCGAGGCCGGAGAGGAGTGGTGTGCGGAGGTTGGTATTTCGGGATGCTAGGCAAGTGGAGGGCGGAAATGGCAGAGGGGATGAGTTGAAGCCTAGGTGGTGGTTGCGTGAGTTTCGAGGCTAGAGGGGCGGGGCAAGGAGGATGGTGACGAGGTGTTATGGTTGATTGGAACAAATTTATATATAAGCTTTACGTTTTTTTTTCTTGTCACGGAAATGAAAAGGAGGGGAGAGGAAGAAGATGAATGAGCACAGGCAAGATTTAGATTGGAAGAAAATGAGTTGTTCAAATGGAAGGGAAAAGAATTGGAAGGCTACGTTTCCAAAATGAGAAGTGGAATAGTGATAGCAGATATAACTCCTTCCATTGAAACCAGAGAAAACATGGGAACCATATGAATTGGAAAACCAAAAGCTGAAAATTATTAATGACGATGGCTGTTGGATTTACGGAGAAAAGTTGAATGGTCACAAAAGGAAAATCAAAAGGCACAAAACCAAACGTCACAAACCGGTACCGATACGGTAAGCGTTACGTAAATTGCAACGTACAACGGAATTCCGAATTTGACAATCGAATATACCGTAGAGATCGGTACGACGAGACGATCAAAACGGTATATAGAAATCAGTGGTACGATCATCCGATAAAAATCGATATCGGTACCAGAATACTGCTATTTTGCAGAAAATAAGAACGACGGAGCCAAAGATGTCCGAATTTGGAAAAATGACAAACTGAAATCTTGCTCAAAAGATGATTTAGAATTTTTTTATGTAAAAATATTTGAGTTTCGAAAACATTTTATTTTCATTACTTTTTAACTGATTAAATTGAAGTGAATTTACGCGCGAAATAAACTTTCATATTTTCGGACGAAAATTTACCAGTTGCTATGTTTAACTCGACGTATTCCAAATATTAAATTTTTATTTCAAAATTTTATCGTTTAAAAATTTCCACAAAATTTCAACTAATAACGTTATTAAAACGGTTGAAATTTACGGGTCGTTACATTCTCCCCCACTCAAAACTTTTCGTCCCCGAAAAGGAATGAGGTAGGAGAATAGAAACAACCAGAAAGAAAACAGATTTGAAATACAAAAATAACAATTAATTTAAACCATATAAATTCAAATTTAAATTAATTGATATTCAATAATTGATTTAATCCATTTGATTTCACTAAAAATCAATCTCAACTATTTCTAAATTAATTATCTTATTATCCAATTATCTTAAATTTACAATTTCTAAAACCATAAATTTTGAATATTCTTTTATTATAATCATATTTTTCAACAATTTAAATTCTTCTTTTATTCCAAATTATTGTTAAATTTACTCTACTTAATATATCTAATCACATATATTTAACCTATATAAATTAATTTAAAACATAAAAGTTTCGATTTAAATTAATTTACATCTGTTAATTTCTTTTAAATTCAAGGTATTTTCATATGTTGATCAAATTTCAATTTATTAATTCTTTCAAAACAAATTTATTTCATTATTAACTGAGTTTTACTTGTTATCCTATTTAACTCTATTAACATCTTTATAATCAAAATTTAGTGTATAACATTTATTATAAGCACTCAAATTTATTTATAAATTCAATTTATCTTATATATTATCCAATTACATATTCAACTTCTGAATGATTTAGGTAAGTTGTATTAGAATGTAGTTGAACAATATACAAATAAAATTTCCCAACTCAATTATTCAAGTTTAAATATTTATTCCAATTTTTGGTTTTATTTATTAAAATCATCTTTTAACAAAATTTAAGAATTAGATTTCCGATTATCTTTAAACAATTTAGAGATATGTATAATATATTTATATCAAATCAAATTAAATTTTAAAATAAGGTACTTATATATATAAATCAAATTATACTAAAAAAATTCAAATCAAAATATTTTCAAAACAAAACCGTAGCAAAGCTACAGAATAGTATCTCCACTTCGAAACTCGAAAATGAACATCGATGATGCGGCCGTCATCACCGAAATTATTTTCCAGCGACAAAGAGAAGAGTACTGATTTCAACATTTTAAAATTCTTTGAAAACGATTTCTATTTGAAAATACTTTCAATAATATATACTTTAAAATTTAAAAAAAAAACAAAGTCCGAAGTCACCGGAAACTAAATTCTCAAATTTCTGAATTTAATTCATTTCAAATTCCAAATCAATTTATAAACTGTATTTACAAATTTATTTAGAACAATAAATGATAATCAAATATTATCATTTCAAACAAACAATTTCATTAACCTATTAAATTCTAGAAAATTTTACTTATATTTTCACAATATAACCAAACAAATTTTTATTTCATTTCCAAATTTGAAAATAATATTGTGTCAGTTTGCTCTGTTCAAGTGTTTTGGAAATCCTATCGATAGCGTTGATCAGACGAATCGATCGGAAACCCAAATCAACATCAACAACTCAAACAACACAATATATAAATCATTTTAAATTAATTTACAAATACACTTCTTTGCTTGACGATACAGGGATGAATTTTCAAAATAAGGATAGGGTTTCAAATTTTATGGACTCAAGTTAAAGAGAATTCTGATTTAAGTACAAGTTCGAAAGAAAAGATAAGATGATTCAATTAACAGAATCGGGTTGGATAAGCTTATTTAATTCACGGGCAATCTTAACCGGATCGTCCGTAACTCCAAGAATAAGATCGATGCTAAATTCCGAGGTAAATCAACACTCGATCTCCAGAGATGGAATTCAGGTATAGCAAGTAATAGATAGCATTGTAAACCGCGGATACAGAAATCTCCAGTAAATCGATGCCTATTATAAAGGAGTTTACTCCTTTACGAATCATTCTAAGATTGGCGAGACCGCCGATCTATTATAGATAACATTCAGAATGGAGTTATGGGGTGCTCCATGATTGAAAGAAGACGAATAGTGAGGGACACGAATGAATTTCGTAACCGAGGGGAACGTTCCAAAATTCAAAGGAATTGAGTCAAAGAAAGAGATTGAAACTCGAATGAGAGTGATTCTGTAAATACATTTACCCTATATGTTAAGTTTTGCCTAGAGCTACCAAAGCTCTGATACCAACTGTAACGACCCACCATTTTGGACCATTCGCATCCATTATAAGTGTATAGGTAGACACTCATGCCGGAATTGAATTGCTCAAAATACCGCGTTGTTAATTTAAATTTGGCAAAACTGAACATATACAATAAATAATCACAGATCACAGACACAGAGTAATAAGTGCAGCGGAAATAAAAGAAATAGTAGTTCATGAAGCTACTATGTAAATATATAAGTTACATCAGAGTTAAACCAGATACAACGGAAGAGTAATATGATACATCAGATACAAAGCAGAATACATCACTGGAATCATCGAATATCTGAAAGCTGGATAGATAGCTGGATCTCCAAGCGAAGCTCCAACTCCAAAGGTGAGTCTCGAAAGCTGAACCACTCAGTCTGACCCGAGCGTAAAGCAAAATACAAAACACTCGAGTCAGGATTAACATTCTTATATTAATAAATCCAACTCAAGTGAAATAGCAATTGAAATACAAGTAACTCAAAGGATGTTTGGAATAACCATCCTTTAAGGATCCGTTAAACTATCTACTATGTAGTAATGTACGATAAGTAGATAATGTCTATCAGTAATAATAAAGATATCAAAATAGCGTTAAGTCATGGCCCATTCCACCCTTAACACATTTTTATTCCCACAAGCATATACAAGACCGTAGTTTCCCCAAAACCGGAAGTCACCAGAGGGCAATCCATATACTCAAGGTACAAATCAAAATCGTAGTGGTCGCGCATAAATGGAATACAAGTATGACAAGGCACATGAGGCTATACCCAAGATAGTGATACTACCGTTCGCCTGATCCGGGCTGGTGAGAACGCAACGCCGCAGCGCCCGCAACACCGTGAGACAACACTCCCAAAATCAAGGGTGCACCAATCGACAACAAGTATAAGTAGTTCGAAGAAGTGTGTTCACTTGAGGTATCAATCCTCCATTGGCCCGGCACAGCTCCTGTTTTAGTCATTTCCAATTTGACACAAGTGTCAAGGTTATCCATTATCGTTCTCTTTCTTCAGTCATCAACGTACATCATTCCAACCACTTCATTCTGGATCATCACTCCGCGTATAGTTATTAAAGTGGTTTTCGGTTTAGATAGAGAGTATATCCATAACCGAATTCCGGTCTCTTTAATAACCTCCGTAATTATTTCACCGATTGGTCGTTGTATATTTCAAAACCATTTCAATTTCAATTTGAATTCATAAATCGACAATTCGTTAGTCTTTCGAAATCAATTTCCAAAATTTCGTTTCAAACTTTCCAATTTCAATCTCAACATTCCCTTAATTCAATTACAAAGTTTCAATTAAACAATTCGAATATTCATTGCATTTTGTATATACGTTCATTCCAAAATTGTTTAACTAAATTTACGTTCAAAATGATTTAAATCAATTATCGCTTCCATTCGATATTCATTAATTTTAATTTAACATCAATCAATTTCAATTCAATTTCTAATTCATTACGTTACATCTTAAGTTCGATTTCATTATCAAAGCTTACAACTTATTTACAATTACACTTATCAAATCCAATTCTTTAAATTTCAAGTCTTTCATTTGTTTCGATAAAGCGCATTCAATTTCTTATCAAAGATATTCCTTTCAAAATTTCAAACTTAGTTAAAACTTATTTTCACTTTTTACTTTCTTAAATAATTTTCCAAAACTTACTTAAATAAGAAAACTCAATTTCAATTTATTTACGAAGTAAAATTCACTTATTCAAAAGTTCAATTTTTCTTATTAAAGAAATTCAATTCAATTTAATCATTAAATAATTTAATCTTATTTAATTATTAAATAATTCAAAACTTAATTATAATTACAACTTGATTATTAAATCATTTCAAAGCTTAATAATTTCAAACTTAATTATAGTTTCAAACTTAATTCAATCATTTCTCAAATTAAACAACATTCTTCCATAAATTACATTGTTAATATTTTGTTTCAGATTATTAAATATTAACATTTTCCTTTCATTAAAATTCAAATTTCAACTTCATTTCAAAACCATATTATTTATTCAAATAAAATCTTCATTTTATTTTAAATCAAATTATTTGACCAATCGGGTTTTATTAAATTTTCTATCCTAGGTCAAAGTTCAATTTGGGTATTTATCATTTCAACCCGATTCCAATTTAATTCAAAATCAAAACATATCAAAGGGAACTTGCAGTGTGATAACTGGGATGGTGTCAAAGTAAATAAACAAGCAATAACAACAATCAATATCAATCCAATAATCAATTCAAATAATCCCGAAATAACCGTATTAATTCGCATTGTTATTTGTACGAATTAATATAATTATTTCTAGAATCTACACTATCATTTCATGTAGATTAAAGATTTTTACATTACGGTTTTTCACTTGTCATCTATTTACAATTTCATACATCATCAATTTAACAACATACATTCAATGGTTCAAAATGTAATTAAACAAATCCTACGTGTCAATAAATTCAACAGTTAAAGGGGTCATATTATACAAATGTCAGTTAATCAAATTTAACATTTAATTATCCTATATCAAGTTCAATTTCATACTATTTATCATTTTAACATTAACAATTTAACGTCCAATATAAACATCAACAATCAATCAATTATCAGCCAAACTGTATTATCATCGCATAAATAATTAACAGATAATGGTGTCAGATGTCACAGGTGAACTGATACAGGTAATAGCATATAAACCGTGTAATTAACTAACATCAGCATATTTCAATTGTCGTTTCAATTGAAATCAAATTTAATAAATAAAAGAACGTTAATCGTGAGTGAGTGCTCACCTTTCGAGGTTAGAGAGGTTTGACGATGAAATCGAGTTACGAAATCCAAACACGAATTCCAAAACAAGCTAGACGGACATGATTCGACGATCGAAGCTGATAATAGAAATAAATGAATTCAAATCAGGATTGGTTCGAGGAAGATAACCGATGTGAATGAACTTATATGTATAACAATATACACTATTTATATAAAATCCAATTTTAAATTCAAACACATATTAAATTAGTATGTATATATATATTTCAAATTTATATTTTACACAAACTCGGAAATTAAAGTCAAACACATAAAAAAATTTAAATCAACACATGTATATAACAGTATAAGCTATAATTAAACAAATTAGAAAGAAAAAAAAAATAGTATTTTAAAAATATCAACCTAACATATATACTGACACACCCAAAACTAGCATTAAATTACAATTAAACTATATATGAACCTAGCATACCGTTTATATAAAATACTGTAACTTGTATATACACGGTTATCTAAATGCACGCATACCACACCCGAATCATATTCAAACAACATATTATAAGCACTGGGCTAGACTTACTTATGTGTATAAACATAAACAAATACAGTCTCATATAAACACCTAGACAACTTAAACCAATTTATATACAGCAACCGAATACTTACATAACCAGTTATACATAAACCCCCTTTAAAACATATGCTATTCCAAAATATATAAACCGTTATATGCAGACTTACAAAATTTTCATAGACCTATACTATATATACGCTGCTGTAACCAACGTGGGATGCTTCCATTCAATATGCACGTATACTATAGTTACCCAACCAATATATGCTGACATATTCAATTTAATATATATAAACTGATAATTACTATCAATAGATTATAAAATTATTTAATCCAATACATATACTTACTAAAAAAAACAGGTTGCTATAAGGTGGCGCAAGATATAATAATACATGATACAACTTAGTATATATAAACAGAATAATTTACGACTTTTTTTTTAAATATATATAAAACCTATGATATACATATAAAACCGGGAGTAAGAACGTAGAAAAAGGGAACAAACGAAAATATAAATAGTCTACGTACATGTATATATATGGACTCCTTATACAACAAATGATACTTTAAACAGTATAATATACTACTTCCAAAATTCTAGTATAGAGTAATACCACTTACGCACATTAGAATCACCAGCATATATATAAACTTGACACTATATATACAACATACGTATCTTGCATATCATATGGATACAATCATTACTGTAACTTTTATACTTGCAAACATACCTATATCGCCAAAATAAGTATATCATATATATCATATTAACAAGTAGAAATATACAACTTATACTAATATAACTCTAGTTATAAAAAATATAGCTTATACAAGACTGCTTATACCTCATACAATCAACTATGGATGTTTGTTCAAGTGGCAGGGGAGGTCGGCTTGAGACAACAAGCGAGGCGAGTTGCTGGTCGCAAGCAGTACTTGGTCGAAGGAGATGACTGAATTGTTGAGGCCGAGCATGGTGGGTGTTGGCGGCGAGAAGGTAAAGCATCGGCTTGGAGGGAAGAGGAAATTAGGCGGAGGCTAAGTGACGAATCTCGGTGACAAGGTGGTGGTGGACGCAGGAAGTACGAGGTGGTAGGGTTTCGAGGCCGGAGAGGAGTGGTGTGCGGAGGTTGGTATTTCGGGATGCTAGGCAAGTGGAGGGCGGAAATGGCAGAGGGGATGAGTTGAAGCCTGGGTGGTGGTTGCATGAGTTTCGAGGCTAGAGGGGCGGGGCAAGGAGGATGGTGACGAGGTGTTATGGTTGATTGGAACAAATTTATATATAAGCTTTACGTTTTTTTTTTCTTGTCACGGAAATGAAAAGGAGGGGAGAGGAAGAAGATGAATGAGCACAGGCAAGATTTAGATTGGAAGAAAATGAGTTGTTCAAATGGAAGGGAAAAGAATTGGAAGGCTACGTTTCCAAAATGAGAAGTGGAATAGTGATAGCAGATATAACTCCTTCCATTGAAACCAGAGAAAACATGGGAACCATATGAATTGGAAAACCAAAAGCTGAAAATTATTAATGACGATGGCTGTTGGATTTACGGAGGAAAGTTGAATGGTCACAAAAGGAAAATCAAAAGGCACAAAACCAAACGTCACAAACCGGTACCGATACGGTAAGCGTTACGTAAATTGCAACGTACAACGGAACTCCGAATTTGACAATCGAATATACCGTAGAGATCGGTACGACGAGACGATCAAAACGGTATATAGAAATCAGTGGTACGATCATCCGATAAAAATCGATATCGGTACCAGAATACTGCTATTTTGCAGAAAATAAGAACGACGGAGCCAAAGATGTCCGAATTTGGAAAAACGACAAACTGAAATCTTGCTCAAAAGATGATTTAGAATTTTTCTATGTAAAAATATTTGAGTTTCGAAAACGTTTTATTTTCATTACTTTTTAACTGATTAAATTGAAGTGAATTTACGCGCGAAATAAACTTTCATATTTTCGGACGAAAATTTACCAGTTGCTATGTTTAACTCGACGTATTCCAAATATTAAATTTTTATTTCAAAATTTTATCGTTTAAAAATTTCCACAAAATTTCAACTAATAACGTTATTAAAACGGTTGAAATTTACGGGTCGTTACAAATTCATAAGAAGTCATGGCATATTCTTCAGAAGTTCCACCATATTAGAGAATTTATAGAGTAGAAAGAGGTCGTGATACAATGGGTGGATACTAAGGACAATATAACAGATCTATTCACTAAGGGTCTAGCTCGGTTAGCTGTCAAGAAGCTGATTGAAGGGATGGGATTAATATTGCACAATTGGCCCCAAGTGCAAGTGGGAGATTGATAGAGTTAGGGGTATGTTGTAGGGGCGATTTTGTAATTTATTATAAATTAATTAACCCTGTAACTCATTCATAATATAGGTGTTTTTCTTTCGGTTATATATTTGTTATAATGTGTTATAAATAATTAAAATATATTTAATAGAAAATTCATAAATGGTGTGTTTATGATAGTAATTAGAAATAGTTGTAATCATGAGTATTTTATCACGATATTATAAAACACATTATTTTAAATGTTCCTAGTCAAGATGCATCGAGGCTGGATATCAATGTATCCGTTGAGACTAGAGTACATAATGCTCTCCAAATGTTGGCCAGTGTAATACTCCTGACTGATGGGGGAAACTAAGGTTACGTACTAATAGTTATTGGATAACTATAGAATGACTCACTCGATAGTTTTCTATTGATTAATATAACTAAAGTCAGACATAAAATATCGATGTGACTGATTTACACTGTTCTCTCGACTTGAGATTACTGTTGATCTTTAATATGAAAGCTCCGCTTTAATTATAGTCAAATCATGGCATGGCATACATCAAGTGACTATAGCTAAGTCGAATGGAAGTACTAGAAGTGAAAAACTATTCAAGAGATGATTCGTCTCCTCGGTTATATGAGGTTAGTATCACAGTCAACTCAAGTCAACTCAAAGTCAAAATATATGGTCAGAGTAGTTCAGTTAATAATAATTATTATTATTGACCCAAGGGCTTTGTGCTTGGACTATAGAGTTGAATACAGATGATATTGGAATTTTGACCATTACCAAATTTCATAAGTCCAAGTGATATAGTTTTAACAAAGAGAATTGGTGTAAATAAAAGTCGCAGTCGGGTAATGCTTAATAGAGTAAAATTGGATTTTATCAAAACAAGTAAGCGATAAATTTGGCCAAAATGTCACACCATCTGCTAGATGATGTGTGAATGTTAATATTCAAATAGTTCGATATTAATTGCTAACCAAATTTACCCCTAACGAGTCACACAACTGAAATGATGAATTCTCCTTTGACCAAACAATTTGATAAGTTATAATTGTAATAAATTAATTAAATTAATTAATATTTATGAAATTTTAGTTATAAAATTTGATTTTGATTTGATAAACAATATTATTAAAGGGGATTTTCATTCAAAGGGCTTCTTTATGCAGGGTAATAAGTTTTAAGGACATCACTTTTGAAAAATTAGTTTTAAAGATAATTTACAGGAAAATGGTAAACAAAATTATCATTTTCAGTTATATAGAAATAATGATAAATGAATTTATCATTTTTCTATATAACTTAAATAGATAAATGAATTTATCATTTTCCTATAAATTATCCTTGAAACTAATTATTCAGAAGTGCTGTCCTTAAAACTTATTACCCTAGAAAGAGAAGCCCTCCAACATAATTTCCACATTATTAAATGTATTTATAATAGCGATAAATATATCAATCGATATACAATATCGATAAGCGTTAAATTGGATTTGATTGAAAAATATTTGTTTGGGCCTTAAACGAGTTTAGAGCCCATGAAAAGGGCTGGTTAATTCGATTGTAATATGGGGTTATAGGTGGCTAAAACATGGGTTAGAGAGGGTTGATTTTGGTTGGCTGAGATGGAAGGAGAATGAGTAAAAGATAAGCCCTAACTTTTCTTCTTTTCTTTCTCTATACAAAGATCTATGACCACATTTGTTTAGAGACTTTTGGAGCCTTCATTCTAACCTGTTAGTGGTCGAACTCTCCTTCCTATCTCCCTAATTTTTTAACTTCGAATCAAATCAAATGAAGTGCTGGGTGGTTAACGGTTTAGGGACTAGCACTCTTTTGGATCGAATATCATTTGAAGGAGCTTATATCATCATTCCAAGGCATGCTTTTAGGCTTCGGTTTTAAGGTGTAGAACTAACTTATTTATAACCATTTATATTTACATATAATTTATATATATATATATTATACTGTTAATTAGGTGACGATTTCGATATACTAATTTATTGTCACAATTAGATTGGTTGCGTGTTTGCATATACTTGGATACAATTTTTTTTTTCTACATGTATCAAATTAGTACGGTTCTACAATTTAGAAAACCATTTTTTTATTTAAATGATTTAATATATAATATTTAAATAGATATATATATAGTTTATAATTTAATTATAACATCAAATTTTAATTAAATATAGTTATATATTTTTATACGAAAAGTATTAAGGATATAATATTACGACATTGATAAAATAAATATATATTTATATATTGTTATTACTTAAATATTATTTAAGCTAATTAATTACATATTAACTATATCAATATAAATATATTATGAAAACTATGTTTTATATTTTATAAAATAATATTAGCATAAAATACACTCATGGTAGAAAACAAATATTTTTAAATAGAAGCCGAGAATAAAAAAAATCATTTTTCAATATTATATTAAACTATAAAATTATGTAATAAATATTCAAAACATAAAATGTCATTTAGGATTTATGAAAAATTTAAAATTCAAAACAGAGTTTCGAAATTGATTTTTCATTAATATTTTAAATTTTCCCACTAGTATTTAAATAAAACATATTTTAAGATTAAAAAATATTTAGAGTCGTGCACAGAATTTGTTATATATATTTGTCAAAATATATTTTTTGTATTTTTTAGGCAATTTTTTTTATTAGTTTACATAGACAAGCTGAATTATAGTGGCCGTACCACTTTTACAATAGTTATGAGAGGTGTAAGGCAAAGACGCCTCATCAAGTTTTCGGTTTTATAGTGGCCACCCACTACAATAATGCAAAAACATGAGCTAAGGCAAAAGCACCTCAAGTGCTGCATGTCACCAAAAGCGGCACATCACACACAAATTTCATACAAAACCTAATTAGGATCCACGTAGGCATCAACAATCTTACAAATAGAACATAACTAGCTACACTTGACATGAGCAATATAACATGATACATCACTTGAAAACAGTGTGAAATTTGTTTCACAGTTACATGCAAAGCACTATGACACTCCATACAATGACATACATGCGCAAACCCACAAATTTCCATTATACATGCATATTTTCCTCAACAACCTGAATGTGAAGAGCCCAACAAAGCCAGAATATCCAACTATACCATATTACATTGGAAAAAACCACAAAAAAATGATGAAAGAGAGCTTAAACAATTATCTATATTGATGCAACTGACCAAAATTGCAGCCAAAATATTTGTTGAGACAAAGATAACCATGTAGAGCACATATAACCTGAAAACAAGCCTTAAATACAATGATTGCTGTGCCATAACTCTAAAACCTTCCACAACCCAAACATAAAGAATGACTACAATACCAAATAGCTGCTAAGTAGTCACCAAATTGATGTGCAGGGAAGAAAATAGTTGCTAAGGAGGAATAGAGGAGACAACAACCATCACAACCAGCATAGGCAATTTAAAAGATAACTAGGAGGAAAACATAGTTTAACAACAAATACGGGAGCTTTACCATCTAAAATCTCAACCACTACACAAACAACAGCTTCACCAAGACACCAACCACCTGAAAAGGCACCCAACATACCCCTTAAGCCACCAGAAATTGCTTAGCCTGCGGTCAAAGAGAGAAACCACACCAAAAAGGCCTGAAAACCCAAGATCATTCACATCCCAAGCACACACGAACTCAACTATATTAAAAGTTTGCGAATGTCAAATGCAAGTGGATGACTGCCAAACAAAGCTCAAAATGTTCCATATCTCCTGGAAGTCTTAGCCGGAGTTGAAAGGCAGAAAGGGGAGAAAGGCTGAAGTGGGGTGGAATCAAGCAGGCGATAGGGAAAAAACCCGCCAAGGTAAATCCATGCTCAAGCGAAGAGGTGAAGAAGACAAAAGAGGGCGAAATGGCGTAGAGCAACTGCTTCCTAAAATCTAGGGCACTGAAATGAAAAAAGAAGAATGAAAAAATATGGTGGATAATAGAGGCAAGATTGTGGAGATCATTAGAGGGGAAGTAGACGATAAAGAGCAAATTGAAGGGACAAAATGCGACGGCGGAAACCCTAGGCTACCATTAAACAATATTTTTGGGTTTATATATATAATATAATATTTATATATAAATATTTAGTGTATATATATAAATTAAATATTAACTAATACATTTGTATATTTTGGACTTGGCTTTAAAAAAATTATATTATATAAATGATTTAATTATATTCATATTGATATATATATGTATGTATGTATGTATAATGTTTTTTCGAGCTTGCAACTTCTTTTCGAAAAATATATATATGTACAATGTTGATATTTTGTCCATATGTTATATATTCATAAAAAAATATTTAAATAAAATTATAATATATATTTCTACTATTATATATATAAGTAAAAGTATACAAACATACATTTGGACAATATATTTGTATATTGGTTATTGGACGAGCTAACGTGTCCATTGCAATATAAATTCCAGCATCTATACATGGGCATATTATATCTTGCACGGATTGATATGTTACACATGCACATACATAAATATGTCCATCATATACACATATGTGTACATATAACATAAATTAAAGAATACCACATCATTTTTAAACTTAAATAAAATAAAAGGTTTTATTCAAATAAAATTTGGAAATGTTTTAAAAAACTAGACTTTATTGGCCCAATAAAGATCCAATATGCTAAAAAAATTGAAATTAACCTATAACTTCCGTTGCCGGATGACCCAGTTCCAACAAGGTCACCATGCAAAAATGTTTTTTTGACATCTAGTTTTGCATCTTCCATATCAAAATGAACAACAAATGCCAATAAAATGCGAATGAAGTATGCTTAACATCATGAATGTCATCATACTCAACTCCCTTGTTCTGAACATACCCCTTTACTACTAACCATGCACTGTAACTTAAGTGACCAATGCTGTCATCTTTCACCTTATATATGCACTTAAATCCAATTACTTTCTTACCATGGGGAACAAGCAACAAATCAATATAGTTAAGGGAATCCAAACCCATGAAGAGTTTGAATGTCCTTTCAAAATATAATCATTAGATAAATGAACATTATTAATAAAATTATCAATATATTTTTCTTTATCGTTATTAACTAATTAATATTTTAGAAACCTATAAATTAATGAACTTATTTGAGGGATTTAACTTTAATCTTCTAAGTTTTGGTTTGAACTTGTTAGCCTTAACAAATTTAGTACTTATAGTACTATTTTTCTTTGATTTGAACTTAAGGGTGTGTAACACCCCGTAAAAATTAATAAGAAATTAACTAATAAGAAAAGGACTAATTAATTAATAATAAGGCTAAATATGAAAATTTTGTAAAAGTTAGAATTTGACCATGGATGTTATGTCGTTACATTCGTGGCGATTTTCTTATAAATTTCCTATATAATATTTTGAAAATGGAGCTCAAATGAAATAGTTATGGACGTTTGAAGTTATTGTATTCAAAATAATTTAAATAGAATTCAAATTCAAATAAATAATCAATGTTAAGATTTGAAATTTAAAAACTAACAGTAATTAGACTTGGGGTTAAGGAACCATTAAAATGAACGTTTACGTTAAAAGTTAATTAAGGAACTAAACAAACAAAATCAAACAACAATAAAAACATTCTCAAAATAACACTATCGGTCGACAGCCAACCTTGGCCAGTCGTAGGGTAGGAGCGGTCGATCGGTCTCTGTTGAGGGCTTGGCATTTGAATGGCTCATAATTTATTATTTTTAAAGACTTAAATTCGACGGTTCTAGTGCTTTCTAACCACTATAAATAAGCACCTAGGCCCCTCACTTTTATTCATAAATTATTTTGAGAATCAAGCGAAGCCCTGTCAGTCTCTCTCCTGAAAGATTCAGAAAATTTGCTAGGGTTTCGGGTAAGAAATTTTAAGTGTTTATTATTTAATTTCTAATTATCTTCCTTCAACCCCTAAATTTCTGAATCTAATCCATATACAATATTCTTGTTGTATATTTCTAAAAAGGGTGATCTAAAAGAGATTATAGAAGACGTGACAAATCCAAAAGGAGGAAGAGCTAAGGACCTATTTTGCATGGAAACCTTAGTCTTTCTTATTTTAGTAATTGTATAGTATAATTTGGATTCGATATATTCCTTTTGCTTTACGGAAACATCACACTAAAATCCCCAAAATCTCCCCAAGGTGAAATGCAAATTCTTATATTAGAATCTCAAATATTTTATATTAAAATAATGGAATTTCTATAGATGTTGCAGTTTTAATGTTTTACATTCTATTCCACTTCCTATCTGTTTCTTTAGTTTTGGTTAAGGGTTTTGAATATAAATAGATTAGGAAATGGCGTGTAAAGTATGAATTCTTTTATTCATTTTTTCCATTGCCTATTTCCACAATTTAAATAGAAATTCCCTTTTTCTAATTTCATGCAAAAAGAAGTTGAATAGAGCATAGAAGTATTTGAATTGCATGTTTCTATTATTGATTGATTCTGCTATTTTAGCATAAAATATATTGGGTATGGTTCTATTTTATACAAGTCAGTTGATTGAATTATGGATATGGAACTTATGGTATATTTGTTGATATGGAATCAAATTATATAAATTTGAAGTTTGGACATTTAAACATTAAATTAGGGCACAATGTTCGTACACATAGAAATGTATTAGGCACATGAGTGTGTGTGTCTATATATTAGTGTAAATAATGTATAATTATAACATATTAATTGCATAGTTAATAGGTTATTAATTATTATTAAATCCCCTGTAGGAATGTTATTAATTGTAGAGGTGAAATAAGAAGTTTCTTATAAGGACTTAATAATGTATGCGGTGTGATGTGTGATGTTAAAAGAGTGTAAATTACGACTAAGTTATAGGGATATGAGGTCAGTCAAAAGCACATGGACGTCTGCTTAGCTAATTTGGCTACCAACAGTATGACTTAGAGGCTGATGTGAGACATCGTCTATAATAAATAACCATGGAGGATGTAAGCTTAGTTCCAAATTTTATAGGGTAAGCCTACCCAGTTAATGTAGTTATCAGTACCGACGAATAGTTGGACTAATGTTAGACGTCATTGGGGGGTACGGACCATAATATGAAGGATATGCTTCAGGGATTGAAGGTATTAAGTAGCTGTGTAAGGGCCCACCTTTTTCCTATATAGGAAATAGTAAATGGTTGGGGTTAGCGGTTAGGCTCGATAGAGGATATCTCGGAAGGGTCCGCTTCGATATGAAGTATTAGGTGGCCCAAAGAGATTCCGTGCAATATCAGATAGATAAATACGGGTGAGGAGTCTGCTTTGGGATAGGTATTAAATGATGGGGACTATCTTAAATGAGGTATTAAATGGTCAGAGTCTGCCTGGTTCTCATTAAAAAGGAATTAAGTGGCTTGGGTACTATCTCTTACATTGATATGACATTATTGATAATAGATATGTATTATTAGGTTAAAAGAGTAATGGTTATGGAACTGGATTGGGAAAGCCTTAGGGCTTATAGTTGGAAGACTTACAATATTGTTAGGATACATAAGTCATATTCTTATTTAAATTATACTACCCAAGTACTATTATAGTAAGGCTCAAGGTTTTTATTCATCAGACATTATTGTTCTAACTCCCTCCTTATTACAATATTGGTTTGAGAAGAAGATGCTGATTGAGAGGGCGAAGGCGATGAGGGAACTTGTGTCAGTTACTTATTTATATACTTGTGTTATTTTATTTATTTATAATGTACCCATTAAATGATGTTGTAACTTTAGAATATTGTACTATGGATAGTTGACGGTTGTTCATCGTATAAGTTATGTTTTTATGACATTTAAAATTTAAATAAAATGGGTATTGTTCTGATATTATATTTTATCATTCCACTGTGAGTTACTGAATAAGTAGATAAATAGCTCTGTTATTGTTCTTTATACCAACCAACAGCCAGTTGTGGAACGGGTCTAAGTTTTGATAGTCCTTTTTGGGTCAGAATTTAGGCCTATCTTGAGGCTGGTTGTTACATTTAGTATTAAAGCTTAGGTTACCCGATTAATGGTGATAGGTATTTGTATGAGTGGTGTACCTGTTATTTTTGAAAACGTTTTCCAAAAATCCTACTGTATATATATATATATTAAACATATGAAAACACACTAGGTAATATTAGAATGAATAAATAAATGTCTTTAAAAATTGTCCTTTAGAATAATAATCATTTATTACAAACAATTGACATTTATAGAAATAGCAAATAAATATGTTAGGTAGTAAATAAATAATATAAGGTAGTATAATCATCATTATGGTCAATTATATAGCCTTAATTATATAGACGAAGATTAGTGGGCCTAGCCTAATACACAAAAATAGATGGGAGATAAGAACCTAAGTGTTGTAAACATCCAGAACTAAGGAATGATAGGAGTAAAGAAAGATGTGAAGAAGGAGTGGAGCAAGTGCCCATAAGAAGGTGTACATTAATCATCATATGGAGATCATTAGAATTTTATGAAGATTAGGTAGGGAAGTAGGAAAGTTCAATAGAAAATACAATTAAAGTCAATTTCTAGATCCAACCCCATAAGAAAGAATTCGATAAAAGGTTTTTGGAAAATTTCTTGACATGTTAGGTCTTTCAAAGGATTTAGTGGGAAGTTGTTGTTTTGAAAAAGTAAGAAAATTTGAAAATTCATACTTTAAAAATTTGTTGAGTCAAAAGTATCCGATGAAAAGATTTTTTGTAAAAATGATTTTTTTTATTCTAGTTTAAAATTGGTTGAGTTAAAAAGTTTCTGATTTTTGGATAAAGGGATTCTTCGTTCTTAAAAATAAATATAAAATAGAGCGTAGGTTAGAGTTGATGATTTTTTTCTATTTCATAAATTTGGAAGTTCTTTTTTTAGAAAATTCTTTTTAAAGGGGGTTGAATGGAAATGGAACTTGATTAAAATGATGTAGAAGTTATTTAGGTAGGAGAAATATAAATATAGGAAATATTTGAAGATTTGGATAGAAATAGCATCAAGAACTTATATAAAATATGATTAGTAATCTAGTTAGAGATGATATAGAAAAGAAGTAATAGGAATAGATGTTTGCACTAAAAGTTGGCACAAACACCTAATAGATAATATGTAGAGAAATAAATGATAAACGGGGGAACGAGTAGAAAACAAGTAAAAAAACAATAACAAATAGATTTATAGTGGTTCATTGTTGAATGCCTACGTCCACTTTGATGAAATAGCTTTATTAATCACTTGAATTTCTGAGTACAAGAGGGATCGGATCGGAATCCGTAATTACAATAGATTACAAAGTAAACAATAGCGTAAAGATCCCTTAAATGAGCCTTAAACCTTGTATTTATAGGCATAGACGACTGAATATCTTCCTGAAAATTCGTTGACAGAATCTCCAAATGTAGACGAGGTCACTTAGAAAATTTCAAGGCCCAATTTCCATCATGTGCGATTGGCCTCGATCGGTCAAGATGTCCATGTAGCATGCATCGATCGGTATAGTGGGTCCCCCTCCGTGTTGGCTTCATGTTTCAAAAGTTGTTTGCATAGTTGCTTTCATGTTTTTAGAGATACCGATTTATTCCCGTTGTGTTGAACTGCTGGTTCAAGCTGTTCATAACCATAGTGATTTGATTTGATCCCCTACCTATGGGAAGCACTAATCCATACATAGAATGTTCTGTAGACTCTATCTCTTGGTTTCGCTTGATCGTTACTTCATATTATTGTCTACACTTGACCTCTTGTCTCTATGATCACCTCTTTGGGCTGCTTGCCATATCTATCATCGAGTTTAACTTGTCCAATCAGTCCGAATATAGCCAGGTCAAAAGGCTGGATAATACTTGCCCCCCCCAAAGTCGTCTTGTTTCAAACATGATGTGCTTTTAATCGAAACAAGTTAGAATCACTGGGAAGAATTCCATTTAATTTCCTAAACAGTCGTTGTCCTTCTGTTGAATGGTTTTTCTGAAGAGCCATATCTCTCTCTCTATTCGTTACGACGCTTGGTCGATGTCCGATAGCATACATATTGGATTGTAATTTGTTGATAACGTTCCATCCTCGGTTCCATTGAGCTAGTAGGCCTTGGATACCTATAATGACTTCAATTCTGAGAAACCCAGGTAATAATTCAATTCCTATTGATTCAAGAAATCGAATGTTGGATATTACATGCTTTTGTCATTGTCTCTCGATTACGTTTACATGTTCATGGGTCATTGTCGATATCATTTAGTTGAAGTAAAAGAGCATTGCAATTTCCCATTTTCTTCTCTTCTCGCTCTCTTCATTTTTATTTGGTAGGGGATTGGTACAACTCCCCTAGGTGGGGGATCGTACCTGATCCTTCTACCTATGCAGAGTTTGCCAATTTTAGGTTTTAAGGGAAGCAAGCCATATATACTATCATATGCTTGAGTATATAGGCTATGGACTTTTCTTATTATATATATATATTAACATTAGTAAGGATCATTCCGTACTAATCCCTTAAGCATGGGATCAGTACCGATCCCTTAGTCTAGGTGGACTTGAACAAATTTCCTACCTTAGTAAGCGCGGCACGATCATATATAAGCTAATCACTTAGCTTACTTCTCTTCTCACTTGCTTCATCTGCTTCTATCAACAAACTGAACCCTCACTTCCCTTTACCACTGCCATTGACAATCCTAAGCTCAAGAAACCCATACATCCCTCCAATCTCATAGTTGATTCAATCCTTCCCATCCTCTACAACTTTCACCATCGCCTTCAATTGAATCCAAGCATCCAATTTTACTCGACCTCATCCCAAATCAAACCAAACCCTTGATTCAGACAAATTTAAGTTAGCCCTCTTCGATCAAGCCGTGTCTTCCTATATAGGTGGGTTTGATTTTTGTTTGTACGTGATTTAAAGTGAGTGATTGTGGCGAGATGATGGGGTTAACCATGCTGATGGAAGTGAACCTATGGTTGTTGATGGATCAGAAAGAATCAAAGAGGAGATATGGTTAATGAAGGGTCGATGTGGACATGAAAAGAATAACATGGAATTGCATACGACTGTGGGATCGGTTGTAGTATTAGATGAAGAAGAGATGTAGTGGTGGGAGGCGATCGGTGATGTGATCGATTATGATTTGAAAGGAGGGATCAGTTAGAGGCTTAGGGAGTTTGAAATGGTTTAAGGCAATACTGCCTAGGTGAGGGATCAGGTACAATCCCTTTGCCTAGGGGGACTTGGGTGTTTTTCCTTGAGTTGAACATGCATGTTTGAATTCGATCGGTCGCTTACCTGACCATCTGAACCTATAATATATCATGACTTAGAACAAGAACACATGCAAACAAATTCATATGGACTTGGATATTCGGACTCACGCACAAATTCATATAACTTGGAACTTGATTGGACTTTGTATTTGAAGTTATATGACTTTAATCATTAGAACTCAAAATCACACACTTTCGAATGTGATTTGAACTTGGACAAGTATAACTTATAGTCTCTAATGAACTTGAATGCAAATTCCATACTCCAGTATGCCGATGACTGATCCTGTATCTTAGATAAAATCCACAACCATCGATGTGAAAGCCAGTTGGGACGGTCAACGATGATGGTCATTCCGACCGAATCCCAGAGTCTGGTTATAACTATTGTTTTAATTCCGAACCATTTATCATTGCACTGCACAACACTACACCACACCATACTAGTTTACAATTTACATGGGTGAACAGGTTTATTTTCCAAATTATTACTATCTGCTGAGTTTGATAGCTATGGGTTCCAAATGCTTGGAGCATTTAGCTGCCATGGGTACTGAAAAAACTACTTCATATGATAATCCCGACGCTGAATCAAGCTTAGCAACAATATCCGATTGAAACTCTCAGTCCATTAATCTAAACAGCCTGAAAGCTCTCAACGGATGCCAGAAATTCCTTCGAACTTAGAAGAGAAAATCGAGCCAGCACATAACACTTTAGAAGATGCCATATTTTTAAATGACCATTCAGTGGCTTCAAAGGTCGATGAGTCCTCTCTCCGTAGGCTGTGCATTAAACACGGGATTTCGTATGAGGATATGTGAGTCTAGTCTCGTAAAAATAGGGCTCACTTGACCCTGGAGGGATATACTGCATGCAAGAAGTTTATGTGCTGGGCTAATTGTGTTCCACCTTTCAATCTATTCATTTAGAAAATGTTGCATTTTTATGATTGGCGCCGGCTCGGTTGTCTCTAAACACCTACGCGTTTCTGCACTACTCGTACATGATATTCCTCAAGTTCTTATATCGTAAGCCGACTCCAGAAGACATTAGACTCATCTATAACCTGAAACGACGAAGGGAAAGCCTCTCATACACTTTCCTCAAGTCAGTCACAAACTGCTAGGTCGTAACCGACGCTTGGAACAAATTGCGCGCTTTTAAGAATGAATGGTTCTACACTCGCTGCCCACCTAGTTTTGAAAAACGGTGGTTGGAAAGACATAAGTGTCATTTTAAACTTAACTCGAAGTACTTTTATTCAAGTCGTATCCTAAACTAAGCAGTTTTTTTATTGAGCATTGCATGTATCCATCCACATCCCACCGGCAACAGATACTCAGAGGCGGTTTTCAGTGCCAAAAAACGTATTGGTGGCGGACAGAGATATCGGATCTCTTCTCACCGGCGAGCGCTTTTTTTCCTCGACTTACTAGAAGAAGGCCGCAGCATGAGACTACCAAGAAACATCGAGGAAGAATTTGTGGAGAGAAGAGGCACCATTGGGCAGGGAGGTGACGAAGTTGATCCTGTCGTGCCCCAAGTATATGGAGCTCAGGATGTCATTGAAGAAGGCGAGGTGAGGGGCGATGCTAATGAGCTCAGTCGTTACACTGTGAGCCCAAGCCATGAGCCCGCGGTCAGATCCTCCCAAGGCCCACAGCTCCCTGCCTCAGAGAAAAGAAAAAGAAAAGAGCTCATTTATAAGCTTCATAGAGGGCAGGTCTCTAAGAAACCCAAATCAACATCTGTTGCTACGGATCAATCTAGCTCTTTGCCTCTAGAAAATCTATTTGAGGGGTTGTCGGACATGCTCTCGGACGATATCGGAAATTATGATTTTGCCAACTAAAGCCTCGAGGGGGTCTAAATATCCTATTTGATTTGGCACTGACATTCCTCTACTGACATTAGAGAGATTACTCCAGCGACCAAAGCATCCATAACTGGTCTGTTGGGGGGACACTAGGACACTCATGATCACGTGTAGTGCACCGCATGACTCTTACCCCATTTAACTCTAGTGATTCTTATACATTTTCATTTTGTTTGTAGGCTCGATGGGATGCCCCCGTAACTATGATCGCTTGAAGAGATCAGCATACTCTCAACTATCTATTTTTAGGCCCAGTCAAGGTTCGGACCCCAGTCGAGATAGAGAATGGTATGAAGGAAGAGAAGACCGAGACCAAAGCCACCAATCCAAGGACTCGTCGTCCAAACACAAAATCAGAATCTCAATCTTCTCACCACAAGGGTGCCGGTCAGCACCCTACTAGACATAGTAGTAGTAAGTCGCTACCTAATGCTCCCACTTTGACTACTGTGCTCGAGCAACATTCGGGTTCTTCCGATGCCCGTTGATCTTAGAAACGCAAGTCTAGCGCAAAAGGTCCTGATACTTTATCCTACAAGCACGATAGATGGGCCCTCTTAGCCCCGACTACTCTTGATGCCACTACTGCTGAGAAGATGGCTGAGCTCAAGGCTACTTTCCCTAAGTTGTGCTTTAACAAGTTCAAATTTGTTCCCGCTTTGCATTCAATTCCTCTAGAGGCCATGGACATGGTGCTCTCTTATGTTAATGATGTCTATGTCCATCATAGCACAACTCTCTGTGTGGCTGAGAGAATCTCTGAGGCGTCGATGGAAAGGAAACACAGAATTTATCGCTTAATTCTTGAGGCGATCCATGACAAAGACATCATCAAGTACTTAGACGAGGAGGTCAAGCAGTTGGGTATGAAGCTGGTGGATGCTGAGAAAAAGCCAGCGAACCTTTTGAAGCCGTTGAGCATTTAATGAAACTGAACCAAGCTGAACTTGACACTGCCATTCATTGCAGCAGTACTTTATCCCTCGAAAAAGACGTTTTACAAAAGGAGAAGAAGGCGCTGAAAAAAGAAAATGAAGATTTGGCCCTACGTGTTAAACAACTTAAGGAAGAGCTTGAGAAGGGAAAGCAAAAGAAACTTGAGGCTTAGCTGGAGTCTCAACAATATAGCGAGGAGATCATCGGGGCTCGTGAAGCTAAAATAGAGGCCGACAATCAACCTGCGCGGATAGAGGCCCTCGAGGAAGAGGCTAGGGAGGCGGGTTGGATAGAGATAAAGGACGAGTTCGATCCATTGCTGATATATTACAATGCATGCGTCCTCATGAATCACAACCTCTCCTTCCTCAAAGAGGGGTATCCCGAGTTACTCGTCAAAGCATGGGACCATATTGTAGATCTGAAAAAGAAGTCCATCGATGGTGCTGAAGTGGATAAAGAGTAGCTCATGTGTGAAATGTTGCACGATGGAGAGCCTGATGAACTCAGGGTTACTCGGCTCAGTTTGCTCAGTGACCCAGCAATCACTAGAAAGGGAAAAAATGGTGTCGAAGCCTCGAGATTTGAGCCCCTAGACCCTCCCACTACTCAAGAAACTAGTGCTTCAATTTCTTATGCCTGAAAAAGGATGCGGGCTACGATCCAGATCATCCAGGGATGCACAAATCTTTTAGGCTATCTCCGATTTTGAAGATGGCACTCCAGCTACGACCAAAGGCCAATCTGGTGTAGGTATATCTCTTACTTCTCTGTTGCTCAAGAAGGTTTACATCTCGCATCCGATAGTCATGGGCTTTATCCATTGGTCTTCATGAAATTGCAGGTCCTTCTGCATATGTCCATGCTCTCGATGATGATGTTTCCCTGGGACAGCAGGCACTGACCATAGGGTCCACTATGGTCGTCACTGTACAGGTGGCTCCTACCAATCAACCTATTAAGACTTTCAGCCTGGATGCTGAAGTCATAGGGGCTTTGGATGAAGAAAACTGATGACCAGCAGGTCCAAGATGAAATAGAGGATATCATAGTGACCCATGCCTCCGAAAACACTGGTAAACTTAGCATGAAGGTGCACATCGAAAAGGATGAGCTAGAGTTGCAAGCCAAGAAGGAGAGTGCTGAAGTGAATATTACTTCGCTTTAAGTTATACTGTCGGGTAGCATCACTCCTAAGGAGGTCGATCCTTCTATATCCCAAGGTGAGATGACCTCTGTTTTGAAAGCATCTCTCCTAAGGGTAGCAAGGGCAAAAAGGGGAAAAGAGGAGAGGAGGAGGTGGTAGCTTTGGAAAATTCGCCCTGAAGAAGCCCAAAAAAAGGAGAAAAATAGCCATCAAACCGGCTTGGATAGTTGGTAGATAGGTAGCTAGTTTCTTTTTAATGGCCACAATTATGCGGGAATAGCCCCCGTTTTTGACTTGTAGTTTTCGAAATAAACATGTACTTAGTTTCCAAGTTTCGGTATGTGAATAAAGATTCCTTCGTTTTTGTTCATCTTTTGTACAAAATTAGTCTAAGTGTTTAAGCTATTACGTTTCCCATTCAATGTATTTGTAATTCATCGCCCGTCGTTCAAGTTGCAATGTCTTTCGGTCGCCCGTTGCTTTGGGTGTCGATCCAACAAATGCATCTCAAGGCCTCCTTTCGGTCATGGCCTTAAGTTTTATCAAACACTTGGTGTGAGCCACAGTGTTACGCTATCATGTTCAGTAGTTAAGTGATTATACTCCTGTCCCTAGTCTTGGGTTGGCGGAGTGAATTCATGGATGGTCGGGTCCCGTACATGACGAGTTTATACTCCTCCTATCGGGTTTAGGCTAGAGTTGGAGAATGAATGGTCGAATCACTCATTCATTTTGTCTATACTCTCATCCGCATTTTGGGGATCAGAGTTAGTTGATGGGCAGTCAATCGCACCTGTTTGGTGTTCATAACCTTGCCCACACTCTGCAGACTGAAGTTGTTTCAGAAAACGATCGAACCACATTTCCTTTGGCTAATTCCCTTGCCCGCAAGTCTAGGGCAAAAGTTGAAGAGTGGTCAGTCGTACCACGACTGCTTTTACTTTACGTTCTTCCCATCGAATCGGGAGATGGAGTTAGTTAATGGATGGTCGAGTCAGACCCGCTCTTTGTTTTATATTCAGCCCATTGGTTTGTAGGCGAGAGTTAATGGAGAACGGTCAAGTCACGTTCATGTTGTTTAATTTGATTATGGACCCAAGTACTTGGTCGGCATCGGACTCTGGGCACTTGTTGGTTTATATTATGCATATGTGGGTGTAAGTTGGTTGTATATCACAACTATTATATTATTATGCATAACCAATTCACAAATATGGAGCAAACTTCAGATTCTATTGCAAACCGAAAAAGAAACGAAAGAGTCTGTCTTATTAATAGCTTTGATTTCAAATGCCAAAGCAATAGATGAAATATAACTGAATGAAACAAAACTAAGTGAAATAGCATCGTTAATGCTTGCTATTCCATGCTCTATATAGGTCATGCCATCAACAGTCGTTAGCTTGAAAGTTCCATCTCCAAGCTTCTCATTGATGACATACGGTCCTTCCCAAGTCGGACCCATGTTTGCGGGGCTAGGAAAGATCGGTTATAGGACAAGATTTCCAATTTCAAAGGTCTTGGTTTGGACTTTAACATTATAGTATCAGGCGATTCGGTATCGGTGTGCAACTGCCTTCAAATTAGCTTCTTCATTCTTTTCGTCGACCATATCTAGAGATTCCAAAAGGAGATCTTTGTTGGTTATAGGATCATAATAAGTCACTCGATGAGAAGGGACTTCAAGTTCTATAGGAACCATGGCTTCGGAGACGTAAGCCAGAGCGAATGGAGTATGGCCAGTTGTAGACTTGTGGGTGGTGTTGTATACCCATAATGCTAACAGGTGTTCGTCAACTCACTTGCCTCAAGCCTTTTCCAAACGCTTCTTCAGAATGGACTTTATGATCTTGTTAACAGCTTCAATCGGTCCATTACTTTGAGGATGAGCAGCTGCCACAAATCTTTTCTCGATATGATGTCGACGCCAGAAGTCTTTAGATTCAACACTATCAAATTGGGTCCCATTTTCAGTTATGTTCGTTCGAGAGAGACCAAAACGACATATGATGTTTCGAACAACAAAATTGATTACTTTCTTCGTAGTGATTGTGGCCAAAGGTTCGACTTTAGCCCATTTAGTGAAGTAATCAACTTCTACAATGGCGTACTTTCACCACCTTTGGAAATCGGCAACGAGCCGATAATATCAACACCTCAAGTAGCGAATGGCTATAAACTGACCATCTGAGTGATTTCGGTTGGTAGGGCTCTTTGAATTTTTGCAAACATTTGGCATTTTCACATCGTCTAGCATAATCAGCTACGTCTCGATTGACAGTTGGCTAGAAATAACCATAGCAGAGTATCTTCTTTGCCAGGGTTTGCCCCCTTGTGTGATCACCACACTCTCCTTCATGGACTTCTCTTAATACTTTCTTGATTTCATCATTGGCAATACACCAAAGTAGGAGAACAGAGAAACCCTTCCTATAAGTGACTCCTTATTGAAGGATGTATCGTGAAGCTTTACGAAGGATATATCGTTTTTCATTTCTCCATTCGGGAAGGATTCACCTTTGCAAATAGTCTTTAATCAAAGTCATCCATGAATTCTTCTTGGGCTTCATTTCTAAGATCTAATCAATCTCCATCTAGTCAATGCTTAGAGCGCTGAGTATTTCAACTTGAACCAAGCCCATTTGTTGTGCATCCTAGGAACTGGCCAACTTGGCCAGTGAGTTGGCTTTCTCATTCTGTTCTCTTAGGATGTGTATAATGGTGCAATGCTTAAAATTAGTTAGTAGCTCTTGGATCCAGTTGCAGTAAGGAGCAAGTCGCGCTCCTTTGGCCTGATATTATCTCCTGACTTGATACACTACTAACCGGGAATCACAAAAAATTCTCAAAGTTTTACTCCTAGCTCTCTAGCCAGTTTAAGCCTAACGATTAAGGCTTCATGTTCAGCTTCGTTACTCTTTGCAGGGAGTCAAGTTTTAGGGCGTAGCAAATCGAGCATTCCTCAGGAGTTACCAGTATGACTCTAGCGCCAGAACATCGATCGTTGGATGTTCCATCCGTGTACACCTTCCATTGGATGGTAGGTTCTCCACTACTCTCCAAAGATTCATCTTGCGTAGTGAAATCGGCTATGAAGTCCGTCAGTGCTTGTCCCTTATAGCTCTTCGAGGGAGATAAGTGACATTGAAGTGGCTCAACTCAATGTTCTATTTAAGCAACCTTCCAGAAGTCTCAGGTTGCTGTAGGACTTGTTATAATGGCTGATCAGTAAAGACATTGATGTGATGAGCATGGAAATAAGGTTGAAGCTTCCTCGACCCAATCAACAGGCAATACACGAGCTTCTCTAGTTTCAGATAGTTCCTTTCAGCACCTATCAACCGCTTGCTAACATAACACATTGGCCTCTGGATTCGATTCTCCTCGCACAGCAATACAACATTTATGGCATGTACCGACACCGCTAAATAGATGTACAAGTCTTCATGATCCAGTGGCATAGACAAGATGGGGGATCTCTCTAAGTGATGTACCAGAGATTGAAATACAATAATATAATCCTACGTCCATTCAAAGTTTCTCTTCCCTATCCTGATTAAGTCGAAGAAAGGAATGCACACTTATCGGAGGATCTGGAGATGAACTAGCTCAGGGCAGCGACCTTCCCATTTAGACTTTCCACCTACTTGATTGTCTTTGGCACCTAGATATTTCCTTATCACCTGAATCTACTCGGGATTGGCTTTAATTCCATGAGAGTTGATGATGAAACCAAATAATTTTCCTAATGCAACACCGAAAGTGCACTTCAAGGGGTTATGTTTCATTTAATATTTTCGGAGAACACTAAACATCTCCGCCAAGTCACCGATGTGGTCGTTTGATCACCATGACTTCATGAGCATATCATCCACATATACTTCCATTGATTGCTCGAACTGGTCTTTGAACATCCGATTGATCAGTATCTGGTAAGTTGCTCCAGTGTTTTTTAGCCCCAAAGGCATCATGAGGTAGCAGTATAATCGCAAGTCGGTAATAAAGCTAGTGTGCTCCTAATCAGGGACGTGCATTGGGATCTAATTATATCCGAAGTACACATCCATGCATGAAAGCAGCTCATGTCTAGCGGTGTAGTCTACCAGTTGGTCGATCCTCAGAAATGGAAAGCTACCTTTTGGGCATGCCTTATTTAGGTCTAAACAGTCGATGCATAGCTACCACTTTCCATTACCCTTTCTCACAAGAACTGGATTGGATACTCGTTTCGAGTAGAGGGCGTCGCAGATAAACCCATTGTTTTTAAGTTTTTCCACCTCCTCTTTGAGTGTAGCAGATCTCTCTGAATCCATGCCATGTCATTTTTGTTTCACCAGGACATGCCTCGGGTCGATGTTCAATGCATGGCTCGAGATAGTTGCGAGATCCCACGCATATCAGAATGAGTCCAAGTGAACACATCAAGATTCGCTTGAAGAAATCTAGCCAATTCCTTCATCATCGTTGCACTGAGCTATGATCTGTTCTTCAGCACCCATACTCTCCTTCGTTTGCCATCTCCTAACTCCACCGGTAGCTCGACATAGCCTACCACTTCAGTTGCAATACCATTAAAGCCATGAATATGGGTTTTACATGGTTTCAGATGTTTGGCTTTGAGTAACATCTGACCGTGTGCCTTCTTGAAAATGATATTCACAGAACTTCCACAATCAATTAGAATCTTTCTCACCAAGGCGGGGACGATCATGGCCGAGATCACCATTAGGTCAATCGTAGGGGCCTCCACCTTGTCTGCATCTCTACTTCGAAACATGATATCATCTATCATAGTTTGATGCTGCTTTGTTGGAGCACTGTCCCCCGTGTTCAAGTAGCATTCAATGTCAACATGCCTGATATCATTCATATAACGCTCCATTTCAATCCAGCTTTTGTCAGCCGAATGTGGTCCTCCAACGATGGTATTAATAACTAATCTCTCTGCTGTCCGCCGAGGTTCCTCAGCACTGGGCGGAACTTGTTCTCGATTAGGGTCGGATGTCCCTTACCCGCCATCCTACGGGGCTTTAACAAATTGCTGCAGCTTTCTCTCTCGAATTAACTTCTTAATGACATCACAGAGGTAGTGACACTCGTTCGTGGTATGTTCGTAACTTTCGTGAAATCTACAGAACTTTCCAAACTGTCTCCATTTCCCCATTGGTTTCTTCAAAGGTGGTTCCATGTACTGTATAGTGTTACAGGTTGATAGATAAACATTCTCTAATGATGTATTCAATGGAATGTATGTATTAAAGGATGGGATCCTCGGCTTCCCCCTCCTAGAATCCCATCTTCGGTCGCAATTTCGATCACCGCCTTTCTTCTGCTCATTCGGTTTATTTTGAACAATGATTTGAACTTTTCCGAAACTATCACCGAGCTGCTTTACTACCACATTACTCTGTACTACCTCGGCGCTTGGGCCTACAACATCTCTCTTCCTAGTTCTCTTTGCCTCCTCCTTCCTTAGAAAATTAGCTGCCTTTATAAAGAAACGGTCAAATTTAGAATAGGACTTTCCCGCCAACCAATCGCCAAATTCAAAATCTAGGTCGACTCCACTGGTTAGTGCCATAATATTGCATCATCATTCAGATTATTAATGTCAGTAATAGCTGTGTTAAACCTTTCTAGAAAATTTTTCAATGACTCCACTGGAGCTTGGACCAAGCTGAAGAGTGACATTACATCCTTGGGCCGAGTCATATGCATGCAAAACTGCTCCAGGAGCTTCTTTGCTAACTCATCAAATGAAGAGATTGACCGTGGTGGTTGCTTGGTGAACCACATGGTCGCAACATCTTCCATAAAAATGTGAAAACATCTGCACTTGACCGCATTAATGGCTCGGGCGGAGTCCACGTGCCTTTCATAGTTCAAGAGATGCTGCCTGGGGTCTGTTTTTCCTGCATAGGTAAGCATCATAGGCATATGAAACCTCCACGGATATTATATATGTAGAATGTTTTCGGTAAATGGAGAATGACTTTTGGAGAGTCCACAATCGTCATTAGTCAAGCCTTGACTTTCTTTCACTAGCTTCCTCACCATAGCTGTTAAGTCTGGTGTTTGAAAAGTTAGTGCCAGACGGTAGTCGTATTCCACCCCACGTGAATGACCCGGTACATGCATCTGGACAGCGCATGTTGCCTTGGCTCCTCTTGCTCTTGATCTATTTCTTGTGTAGGAGTTCTATCATCATCTCTCAGCTACGGTTCAATCACATTCACCTGACCTCCAACACCTTGATCGATCATGGCACCTCCAGAATAAGCTCGTCCACTTGCATATTGATTTCCTTATATTAGAGGGTTCGGTGCCGATCCTCCTAGGGGATTCGGTACCCATCAGTGCCAATCGACCATGGCTAATCGCCTAATCACATCCTCATGCTCCAGCCACATATGCATCCATTTTGCGACTTCTGTTTCTATGATAGTCGTCTGATTATAAGGATTTTTCTGATCCTAAATATGGAGTAGGGTCCCTCCTAGACTTTCCATGCAGATCTTTCAACTGGTTCATCGGGTTGATGTTAGCCTGGATTTTCTGGTTGATCTGCTGACGGCTATCCATCAGTTCCTTTATTAGAACTTCAAAATCAGCTCTGGTGATATATTCAGGTGGATTCTAGGCATTGACAGCCGCCGATTGTACATTTTTATCAACTTGTTGAACACTAGCATCGTCATTCCCTTCAATACCATGGGAAGTGGTAGGCTTTCCTCTGGACATGGCTAATAGCTTCCTTCTAGATCTTCTTCAAATCCGAGTAGAAATGAAAACTTATCGGCCGAAATCTGGATCTATCTAGCGGATATGTGAATCCACCGGTAGATGATGAGGTCAATTAGGCTAAGAATTCACTTTTCAATGAAAGCACCAAAATGTTTGCACCAAAAGTTGGCATAAACACCCAATAGATTATAAATAGAGAAATAAATAAAGAAATCAAAATTAAAATGGGGAAATGAGTAGAAAACAAGTAAAAAAACAAAACAGATTTATAGTGGTTCGACATTACATGCCTACATCCACTTTGATGAAATAGCTTTGTTACTCTCTTGAATTTCTGAGTACAAGAGGGATTGGATCGGGATCTGTAATTACAACGGAGTACAAAGAAAATAATAGCATAAAGATTTCTCAAATGAGCTATGAACTCTGTATTTATAGGAGTAGATGACCGAATATCTTCCTGCAAATTCGCCGGTAGAATCTCTAGATGCAGACAAGGTCACCCAAAAAATTTCAAGGCCTAACTCCCATCATGGAGCGATCGACCTCGATGGGGCGAGATGTCCACATGGCATGCAACGATCAGTATGGTGGGTCCCTCCTCCATGTTGGATTCATGTTTCCAAAGTGGTTTGCACAGTTTCTTTCATGTTTTTAGAGATATTGATCGATTCCCGTTATGTTGAACTGCTGGTTCAAGCTGTTCATAATCATAGTGATCCAATCTGATTCCTTGCCTAGGAGAAGCGCTAATCCATACTTAGAATGTTTCATAGAGTTCATCTCTTAGTTTTGCTTTATCGTTACTTCATATTATTGTCTACACTTGATCTCTAGTCTCTGTGGTCACCTCTCCAGGCTACTTGCCATATCTGTCGTCGAGTCTAACTTGTCTAATCAGTCAGAAAATAACCGAGTCAAAAGGCTCGATAACAATAGGATAGGAAAATAATATGATAGAAGTTATCTTTGTTTACTCCACTTTTCATTATTTAAAGTTATAGAAGATGTTTTTGAAAAAAATAAGATTAATTGGTATGATAAGTGTTACCCAGGTGATTGACCCGGTAATGTGAGGTTCACCAAACAAGGACTCGCTCGACATAGGAGGCTCACTCGGCATACCAGGACTCGCTTGGCACAAAGGTTCGTTCGGCACAAGGACTCGCTCGGCAGAAAGGTTCGTTTGGCACAAGACCTCGCTCGGCATACAAGGTCTCGTTCGGCACAAAGGCTCGCTCGGCATAGGAGGCTCGCTCGGCATACCAGGACTCGCTCGGCATTCCTCCTCGCTCGGCACAGGAGCCTCGCTCGGCTTACAAGCCCTCGCTCGGCATCCCTGGATTATTAGCAAACCATCAAGTCCGCAACAGAGTAAGAGCATTCTACCACTTGCCTCGGTTCTCTTGCGTGATTACTTCGAGTCGCTCGATGGATGAACAGACAGTTCTCACCCGGCATTCCTCTTGCGGCATGCCTGGCTCGGTGCGTAGGGGTCACTTTCTATGGGCTGAGATACCATGTTCCTAGGCCCATGAGGGAAGTCTGACCCATCTTCTTCTATAAATAGAGGGGCAGGGGCATACTGCAGAGGACCTTTTTTGGAGAACACTGGGGAGACTCTGCCATTTTCAAGACTCATTTATTTTCTGTTCAAACTTGTATTCAAGTTGTTCATGTACGGATTGTATCTTTATTCAATTATTTGGAAAAGAAATAAAGACAAAACTCAAAGTGGACGTAGGCAGTTACGTCGAACCACTATAAATCCGGTGTTCTAGTTCTTGTAGTTAATTTGGCATACATTCCTCTATTTTAATTTTCTATCTTCATTGATCTCTCTACACAAATCTTTTCTCGGGTGTTAGTGACCAATTTTGGTCCTAACATTTTGGTGCTTTCACCGAGAAATATTCTCAGGCCATTAGGATCTACTTTGTAGCTACTGGATTGAAGAAAACCCCCGAAGGACATTAAAGTCATTCACAGGAAGTCCATTGATTCTACTCAGAGTTTCAATCAATAACTCTACAATGGGAAGACCACGTACTAGATCAGCCTCCCACAACGTAGATGTCAACGAGACTGCTAGTGTCCAACAAGTAGGACCCAGCAATCAACAGATTAACCTGGGCGTAGGGACTATCACTGCCTAAAATCAAATGGAAGCTGTCACTAGAACAGAGTTCAACGAGCTGATGAGAGAACTCATGGAGAGCAAGATACAACTTAGCGAACAGATCCAAGCTAACGCCAACCTTATGACTCAGCTTACTCAACAACAGCATCAGAATGTTGGAGGAAGCCCCGCTCCTTATTCCTCATCCGACAGCTCTTCCTCGTCTGATGAACCTCCCAGGGTAGACGTCGTAGAACAGAAACAATGCAAACAGGTGCTGCTGATCGATCAACTAGGGATGGTCCGGGTTCTCTACCTGGAGCAATGGCTCCTCACTTACACCAAGAAAATAACACTCAAGCTAGAACGGGAAACTTAGGATCTGGAGTACGAGTGGAAGCTAGACAGCTGGCACACCAAGGTCTTAATGATGCTGGTCTCTAGGATACACACTTGGTAGATCGCCAACGGAGGAGACACCGACCAGAACGGTCTCACAGGACAGACACCAACCTGCCATCTTCCATACAAACCCCAGACCTATCAGCTATGGTTAGACAGCTGATGAAAGAGAATCAAGGCTTATCAAATGATGATTGGGGGATATCCAGGAGTCATACTCCGTTCACAGATGTTATCTTACAAGCCGAGTACCCCAGGAAGTTTAACATGCCGACTATTCTGGCCTATAAAGGAAAGACCGATCCCCGATAGCATGTGATGAGGTATGAATGGATGATGGACTCAGCTAGAGTGAACGACGCAACCAAGTGTAGATGTTTCCCAATAACTTTATCTGGAATCGCTACCATGTGGTTCACCCGACTTCCTCCGCGGACTATCTCCAACTTTGATGAGTTAGCGACGAAATTTGTGGAACAATTCAAGATTCATGCCACTCATCCCAAGGATGTGATGTCCTTGTCCAGTGTGATTCAGACTCTAGGGGAGTTGTTGAAAGAGTAATTACAAAGATTTCATGTAGCCGCAACTGAAGTTAGCAACCCCAACGACCATGCTATTTTAATGGCCGTGATGCGAGGGGTAAATATGGATTCATAGTTTGGAGATTGGCTGGCAGGAAAGCCTCTGACTATGCTAGAACGTTTTTATTTAAAAGCACACCAATTTATAATAAGGGAGGAAGCTAGGTGGACGGGGCGAGATAATGCACCGGTACGTGGCAAGGAGGCTGTGTAGAGTAACATCGCTGTAAAACAATCCGGTGACAACTCTGGAAAGGTACAAGTCAATGTTCAAAACAAGCCTGAACAATCTAAAGGATCCGGTGGGGGAAATCCTGGAAAGAAAAGGGAAGCTGGAAAGTGGAAACCAAGGTCCCAACTTAAAACGAATACACTCCTCTGAATGCATCTCTGGAAAATATTTACCTATCAACTTGTAATACTTTCCAATATCGAAAGCCATGCCCAAAAGAGTCTACTGAAGAGCAAAAGCGGACTGGGAAGTATTGCCGCTTCCATGAGACTTATGGGCACAATACCGAGGAGTGTAGGCACCTCTATGACGCTATAGAAAAGTTGATTAGACAGAAAAAATTGCAGGAGTTTGTAAAGAATCGTCAAGAGAGTGGACAGGGAACGTCCAATCTCGGTTGCGCACCAGCTCCACATCACCCTGAGCAACCTGCTCGGACCGTGGGTAGACGGGTCATAAACACGATAGTAGGTGGACCTCACCCTACAGATAAGAACTGGCAAGAAATGGAGTGGTATGCTAACTCCTTGAGGCATGCAGATTTTGAGTGTTGTTCGAATGTGGAGGATGGGACCCCCGCTAAACAGCAACGCATGATGACAGACGATATAGTATTCAGGAGCAGAGATGCTGATCAGGTGGAGGCTCCTACCTTTGACCCGATGGTCATATCCGAGACATCGGTCAGCATTTTTGAAAAGAATTTTGATTGATTATGGAAGTTCTGTTAATATCATCTTCAAAAAAGCATATGACCAAATGAAGATGGAGACAAAAGATTTAAAACCATCTAAAGCTCGTATCCATGGCTTTAATGGTGCAGCGACCGATGTGGTGGGTTATGTTGAATTGCCAGTTGAACTAGGGCAAGGTGAACGTAGAAGGGTGCGAATCCTACCTTTCATAGTTTTGGATGTTGATTCTCCATACAATGTATTTCTAGGTTGACCGGCCTTGGCAGAGTTCAGGGCAGCTTTGGCCCCGTGGTGTTTAACTTTGAAATTTTTGACAGACAAAGGAGTTGGTGTTGTACATGGCGATCAGGCGACTGGTCGTGCATGCTATGTGGCTGAGCTGAGAGAGGCCCATCGAAGAGAGAAGGGAATGGTTGTGGACAGCTCCGTCCACAACCGAGTCGTTGAAAATTGACAAGTAATGCCCGAGCCCTGGCTCGGGCAACATGATCGGATCTATAGAGACATAGATCCGAGAGATGATGATGAGGAACCCAGGGAAGAAAAAGCAGCACCGACTGAACTGACGATTGACATTTTAGTCAGCCGAGGCGATCCATCTAGAGTACTTAAGATTGGATCATAACTCAGCCCCTCGATGACCGAGGATCTCACTGATTTCCTCCAAGCAAATCTGGATGTTTTCGCTTGGACACATTCTGATATGTGTAGGATTTCTCCCACTATTGCGAGTCATATGTTGAACATAGACCCGAGGTATGTTCCAGTAAAGCAGAAAAGGAGAGGCATGGACCCGGAGAGGTCCGTGGCTCTCGAAGAGGAAGTGGTCAAACTCAAAGCCAATGGGTTCGTCCGCGACGCCCTCTACCCAGAATGGGTCTCTAACCCTGTACTAGTGAGAAAAGCGAATGGGAAATGGAGGACTTGTGTTGATTACTCGGATTTAAACAAAGCATGCCCTAAGGATAGTTTCCCATTACCTAGAATTGATCAGCTGGTCGACTCAACGGCTGGACACGAGTTATTATCATTTATGGATGCGTACTCGGGATATAATCAAATCCCGATGCACATTCCAGATCAAGAACACACCAGTTTCGTCATAGACGTTGGACTGTACTGTTATGTAGTGATGCCTTTTGGGCTGAAAAAAGCAGGGGCGACTTATCAGCGCTTGGTGAATCAGATGTTTAAAGACCAAATTGGTAGAACAATGGAAGTCTATGTGGATGACATGCTCATTAAGTCACGGTAGTCAAATGACCAAATTCGAGACTTGGCGGAGATGTTTGATATACTCAGGAATTATGGAATGAAAATCAACCCACTGAAGTGTTCCTTTGGTGTTGCATCAGGAAAGTTTTTGGGTTTCATTGTTAATGAACGAGGAATCGAAGCTAACCCGGAGAAGATTCAAGCTATTCGAGACATACAAGTACCCAAAACTATAAAGCAAGTACAAAGCTTGAATGGAAAAGTAACCGTGTTGAGTCGATTCATATCCAGGGCCATAGATAAGTGTATTCCCTTCTTCAATGTAATAAAGAAAGGAAAGAGAAATTTTAAATGGACACCCGACTACGAAGACGCATTCCGAGCTCTGGTAAGGCATTTGGAAAGTCCCCCGGTGCTGTCGAAGCCTATAGACTATGAAGTGTTGTATGTATACTTGGCTGTATCCCAACATGTTATCAGTACAGCTTTGGTTCGCGAGGAGGACCGAGTTCAAAAGCTGGTGTACTATGTTAGTAAACGTCTAACGGGGGCAGAAAGAAATTATCCCAAAATTGAGAAATTGGCCTACTGCTTGGTGATTGCATCACGCAAGCTACGTTCGTACTTCCAGGCATACTCGATTAGTGTTTATACCAATCAACCCTTGCGATAGGTACTCCAACGACCAGAAACCTCTGGAAGGATGTTATGGAATATCGAGTTGAGTCAGTTCGATATTACCTACCTACCGCGAAGGGCCATACAAGGGTAAGCGATAGCAAACTTCATTGCTGAATTCACCGTACGAATCAAACGATTATGATGTCATTCCGCCTATTCGGTGGAAACTGTACGCTGATGGGGCATCCAACGATCATTGTTCTGGGGCTGGTATAATTCTTATGACTCCCGAAAACCGATCAATTTGTTACCCTTTGAAACTCAATTTCCCAGCCACAAACAACGAAGCTGAGTATGAAGCATTGATTGCTGGCTTGAAACTTATCAGGGAACTCGGAATAAAATCGATTGAAATCTTTTGCGACTCAAAATTGGTAGTGTACCAAGTTTGTGGAGACTATCAAGCAAAGGGGCAGAGACTCGCCCCATACCTTGCACGAGTTCAAGAACTGTTGGCGGACCTTCAATACTATGATATTTCCCATGTCCCGCGCGAGCAAAACAAGGAGGTCGATTCAATGGAAAAGTTCGCAAGTACAAGCGATGTACAGCAGATGGGCTTGGTTCCCATCAAAGTTTTACAATCTCCGAGTATAAACGAAATGGAGATAGATTTTCTTCTAGAAACAGAAATTGAAAAGGAGTCGTGGATGACCCCATTCAAACAATGCATACTACACGGAACCTTGCCCCATAGAAAGAACGAGAGACGACAAGTCATTCGTAAGGTTTCAAGATATATAATGCAAGATGGAATAATGTATCGGAGGGGGATCTCGGTTCCCTTACTCCGGTCATCGCCCATGATGTGATAAAACGAGTTTTGATGGAAGTGCACGAAGGAGAATGTAGCGACCATACTGGGGGGCAAATACTTGCAAAAAAGATCCTCCGCTATGGATATTATTGGCCAGCTGTAAATCGAGATGCTGCAGACTACGTGAGAAAGTGCGACAAATGTCAAAAGTTTGCGAAAATCCCAAGAGCTCTACCAAAGGAACTCACGCAAATGGTTAGTCCTTGGCCATTTGCGATTTGGGGGATCGATATAATCAGTTCCTTACCTATTTCTAAAGGTAGTGCAAAGTATGCAATTGTTGCAGTTGATTTTTTTACCAAATGGACGGAAGTTGAGCCCTTAGCCACAATCACCACCAAAAAGGTCATCAATTTCGTCGTATGAAACATTATATGCCATTTTGGCCTCCCACGAACTATCATTACAGACAATGGAACTCAATTTGAAAGTAGGGAGTTCAAAGATTTTTGCCAAAAATATCACATCGAGAAAAGATTTTCAGCGGTCGCTCACCCTAAAACAAATGGACAAGTGGAAGCCGTAAATAAAATAATCAAGTCAATATTAAAGAAACGTTTGGAGAAGGCCAGAGGCAAGTGGGTGGATGAGCTTCCGACAGTGCTCTGGGCTTACAGAACCACCCACAAGTCCGCGACTGGTCATACTCCATTCGCCTTGGCATACAGCACTAAAGCTGTGATACCCGTGGAACTTGAAGTTCCCTCTCATCGGGTAACTTATTATGATCCCAAGACGAATCAGAATCTCCTATTGGAATCATTGGACTTTGTTGATGAAAAACGTGAAGAAGTTAACTTAAGAGCGGTTGCATATAGGCACCGAGTTGCTCGGTATTATAATGAAAAAGTCCGACCGAGAATTTTCAATGTGGGTGATCTCGTTTTGAAGCGAGTTTTTCTGACCCCATCACATTTGAATCCCACATGGGAAGGTCCATATGTCATCGAATGGAAGCTTGGAGAAGGAACTTTCAAGCTAGTGACCATTGATGGCGCGACACTCCCCCTAGCATGGAATAGCGAACACCTGCGCTGTTATTACACTTAGTCCAATTATTTCGCATTTTAGTTGTAATTATTTCCAGTTTATGTTCCTTTCGTTGTTTTTAGTTGTCAGCATGTAATAAAACAATTTAGTTTGTTTTTATTTGTTATGATCAATAAAGGCTTGAAGCCGTCTTTTCCATGAACTATTGATGTTACCATATGGTACAATTCTGTGATGAAAATTAAATTGCGTTATTATGTCTGGCGTATGAACGCGCACCCAAACATAAAAAATCTCTAAGTCCCCAGAGTGCGGACTAGAGTACTCTGAGTCCCCAGAGTGCGGACTAGAGTATAAATGACCTAAAAAATCTCTAAGTCCCCAGAGTGCGGACTAGAGTACTCTGAGTCCCTAAAGTACGGACTAGAGTATAAACGACTAAAAAAATTCTAAGTCCCCAGAGTGCGGACTAGAGTACTCTAAGTCCCTACAGTGCGGACTAGAGTATAAACGACTAAAAAATCTCTAAGTCCCCAGAGTGCGGACCATAGTACTCTGAGTCCCCAGAGTGCGGACTAGAGTATAAACGACTAAAAAATCTCTAAGTCCCCAGAGTGCGGACTAGAGTATAAACGACTAAAAAATCTCTAAGTCCCCAGAGTGCGGACTAGAGTACTCTGAGTTCCCAGAGTGCGGACTAGAGTATAAATGACCTAAAAAATCTCTAAGTCCCCAGAGTGCGGACTAGAGTACTTTGAGTCCCCAGAGTGCGGACTAGATTATAAACGACATGAAAAATCTCTAAGTCCTCAGAGTGCGGACTAGAGTACTTTGAGTCCCCAGAGTGCGGGCTAGAGTATAAACGATTAGAAAAATCTCCAAGTCCCATGAGTGCGGACTGGAGTGCTCCGAGTCTCCGGAGTGCGGAACAGAGTATAAATGACTTAAGAAATCTCTAGGTCCCTAGAGTGCGGACTGGAGTACTCTAAGTCTCCAGAGTGCAGGCTAGAGTATAAACAACTTTGAAATCTCCAAAGTCCCCTAAGCGTGACTGGAGTACTCTGAGTCCCCAGAGTACGGATCAGAGTATAAGCGATCCAAAAAATCTCCGAGTCATATGGAAGGGAACTAGGGCTTATGTAACTCACAAGATTTCGAATTCGACTATGAGTTATACAGTGAGCTGAACAACAAAAGTCATTTAAAAGACAAAAAACGAATTTTTATTCATCAATTCAAAATGAAGTCCTACTACAACTTCTCCCAAACTCGGGGCAAAAAGTCTATCTACAACGGCTATGAAAATAAATAAAAATGATTACATAATCCAGGCCGATCCTCGCTGAACGAACATGATAATTACTTCTTCGGCTTCTTCTCCTTCTTAGACGACTCCTCCCCTATGCGTTTTCTCTTGGAAGTTTTGCTCGCCTGAGAAGGGGTGTTAGAGGAAGAAGGAACTTCTAACGACTTGGTCCCACCTGGAAGAATAATCTTCAAAGGCCTGTTCAATGGGTCGTCGAGTTCTACCACTTGAGGCCCGGCCTTAATTTCGGCTTTCTTTCTCCCCTCTTCAGTGACCTGTTCCTTCATGCTCAGCTTTGAAGTGTGTTTGGAGGCGCCAGTAATTTCAACTTCGTAATGTTCCTCAACGGCCGACGGATCGTTGGATTTGTCTTCGTTAAGCGCCTCAATCACTTGAGCGTCAGGTCCGGGAGTCTCTTCCGCTTGAGTTGTTTCTCCCTTTTTCTCCTCCTTCTCCGTGGCGGCATCGCTCCTTGGAGTAGGTACGGGATCGAGATGACCTACGCGGAATCATAAGAAACAAGTGTTAGAATACATTTATCGCTTGCTGAAAGCAAAGGCCCTTTGGACTTTGAAGGGAAAGTTATGTACCCGTCTCTGGTTGACTCTCGACTGTTCGGGGAGTTTCGCCTTCTGGGATAGGAGATAGAACATGAATACCAAGACCAGGATCTTTTGGGTCGTAGCCAACGTGCTTTTCAAAGGGGTCAAGTGGTAGGCGATTAGACGATTGAGTAAGGGGAGGAACTGTAGACTCGGCTCCGGACGGACCGGCAATGTCATTTTTTCCTTTCGGTGAGGAGTCTCTGCTGTAGAGAGCCTTCGCTGTAGACAAGTCCGAAGGCTCATTCCCCCAGAGTAATTCCTTTACTAAAGCTTCTTCGTCAACCTCTTCAGTCCTTGACTCAGCCTTTTTGATCCTTATCAAAGTCTCCCATGCTTTGGCCAAAGATTCGAGGTAACCCTCGCCGAGAAATGTTAAGTCACGATGCATGAGGACTCGAGCGTTGTACTCGGCTATAAGCGGATCGAATTGGCATTTGATCTCCTCCCTGCCAGCTTCGGCGGCCGCCTCAAGGCGAGAGTCCATCTCTGTAAATGCTATTCTTTTTCCCTCTTCGCGGGTTTCATCCTTCAGTGTCTCAGCCTTGGAGAGTTCTTCATCGAGCTTTGTCTTCAAGAGTCATGTAGCGACAATCTCATCGCAGTAACTTTGCAACTCCTCTTGAGCAGCAACCTTTTCTTTTTTCTCTTTGAGAAATAGCTCTTCCAGCTCTTTGACTCGTTGAGAGAGTGCATCTCTATCCTTTTGAACAGAGTCTTTCTCTAAAGCTAAAGTGCCACAGCGTTGGACAGCTTCATAGATCTCCTTCTTGTGTGTGGCCTCCAGGCGACAGACTGCTTCTGCAGTATCTTTAGCATTCTTATGGGCGACCTCAAGATTAGATTTTTACGTGGAAAGCTCTTTATCTTGGGCCCTAATGATGTCTTTGTCATAGATGGCCTCGAGCTTCAGACGATCGATTTCATGTTGGCGTTCCATAGAAACTTCAGAAACTTTTTCTACCAAGTGAACGAATGCGTCGTGTTGGACATAAACATCATTGGTGCAAGCAAGGGCACTTTGTTTAACATTCCCCGGAATAGGATGGATGGCTGGAAGAAATTTTAGTCCGTCAAAGCATATTCTTGGGAATGTCGCTTTAAGCTCGGCAAGTTTCTCCGCTACCGATGGATCAGGTGCAGGAGTAGAGGAGGTTTGCTTTATCGAAACCACAGACTTCTTATGAACCTCCCGAGATTGCCTAGTACTTGATGAACCTGAGTGTTGGTCGTGAAGAGTTTCATATTGTGGCCCTCTTTAACCTGATTTCTCCCTGCCTTATTCTGGTGAAGGTGGGGGATCGTTGGAGTACGATGAATGGCTGTGGATTTTCCTTCGAGAAGATGAATCTTGAGAGCGATAATCTCTATCGCTATCGTCACCTCTATCCCGGCATTTGCCATATCCAGAGTCTCGGCCAAAAGGATGGAAAATGGAAGAGCCGCAAAGGCAGTCAAATCCACGTGAGCGTCCCATATCACCTGCGCAGAAGTTAAGTGATGGCAAGTTAACAAAAATGGCATGACGGCTAAAGTTTAAGTGCAAGGTAAGTGTGAGTGTTCATGTGTGTCCAAGTGTTTCCCCCCAACGGACGAGTTTCTTTAGATTTACTTATCGGAGTTTTTTCTCCTTGGTGATTGGCTTGAGTGCCTTCACTGCCTCTCGCCGGTGAATGAAGTTTTATGGCTTCTGGGTCGTCGAAGCCGTAGTTGAGCAAATCGTTAGGAATTGTAAGGTCGGACAAGCCTTTCAATGAACTCTCTAAGTATTGTGGAGACGGCTCTTTCTCCATCGGAGTGATTGTCACTTTCGAAGTTCCGCCCACGACTTTCTTTCTCAACTTGTAAGATAGTTTCTTTTTTCCTTTTGAAGGGGGAGGTGGTTCAACAGTGCCATGTGCTTCAACGGCTGGTTCTGGAGCAGGACTTACACTCCCGACTGGAGCTTCAACCTCCCTTATTTCACCTTTCTTAGATACCTCGGGAGTTTCTCTTGTCGAAGGTACCGAAGGACCAGCTTGCTTTTTGCCTATATCCAAGGAAAGTCCGGTTGTGGTGATGCTGTGAGGAAGACTTAATCGGCGACCTTCCGCCAACAACCCAAATTTTGAGAGTGATTCATTGGAAATGATGGATCTGATGTCCCGGTCTTCCGTGGGAACAGCTCGGATAGCTTCGACGGCCTCAGAGTACCCGGAGCCTTCGGGACGCGGGCTGATACCTGTATAAGTCGAGAAAGGGTTTAGAAAAAATGCACTTCCTGGCTCGTATGACTGTTGATCTAGAAAAGGAACTTACTCCCTTCCAGCCATCTCCTCACGAAACCAGGGGGCAGCGCACGTAAAACCACTCTTGCTTATATTGGGCGAATTTGCTCCATGCCCCTGTGAGGATTTGGCACTTGCTGTGTGGCTCGAGGAATACGAAGGATGGGCTGTCGGACCTCCTCTTGAAACGATAAATGTAGCGGATATCACCAGGAGTCGGGAGCCTGAAGAAAATGCTCATGAAAAGAATGCAGGTGTCGTATATGAACACGTGACTGTTGGGATGTAACTGTGCTGGGGCGATCTCAAAATATTGCAGCACATTGTGGAGGAAAGAGTTGAATGGTGGCACGCTACCAACCCAGCACATAAATTTGTTGCAGGCAGTATATCCGGTTGGGGGCAGGTGGGGACGATCTTGCCCTGATGGGACTGGTACATCGTCAAAAGGAATTCCATGTATCGAGCATAGTCGGCGAAGGGCACTTTCATTAATTCTCGAAGCTTGAGAATCGACCGGATTGTCTAGAAAGATCGCTGCATCTAGGGCACCGGGAGCCAGATCAACATATGCGATCGTGGGACTCAGAATATCTTGTACAGGAGTTGTCGATGGATTTGAAGTTCCAACTACTTCCTGTTGAGAACTCGGCCCGGGTTTATCTGAAACTGTGGCGGAGCTAGATTTTCTAGACATCTTCAATAAATGTTGAATTTGACTAAACACCCGTTTGAACTATACTTGAAAGACAATCAATATTAGACATAACGACAAAAGTGCTCCCCCCCGTGTGGTGTGTGGACTAGTGCAATTGTTCGAGAATAAGTGTCAGGAAATTAAAAGCTATGAAGCTGATAAAATAAAGTTTAATATAAGCGTCCTGTGATGGGATTTAGTTTTGAACTTGGAAGTTGGCATTATATGTCAAAGGATATTGTCTGTTTTTATCAAATTAAATTCAGATTTATAGTTGTTGAGACAGGGGAATTATCATTCTGGATTGGTCGATATGCTTGTTTGCCTAAGTCCTTGTCCTTGTTTTTGCCACATGTTTAGGCATAGTAAGTGAGTCAAGTCAACATGAACTATGTTCGAGTTAGGATGGTTTTGACTATTATTGCCTACTTCAAGACTAAATGTCGAACGACACTCGAAAGACTCGACTAAACAACCACCTACACTCTCTCGTCACCATTCGGCATGCAGGAGTCACTCGTTCGGCATGACGAACCAAGCCTTTGGTCTTTAACAGGCCATACTTGTACCTACTTCTAGCCTCTCAATGCCGAATGACTTTCACTACGCTCGGCTATTTCAATGCCGAGCGACTCTCAACATGCTCGGCTATCTCAATGCCGAGCGACTTTCCCAACACTTACAGCACTCAATGCCGAGTGACCCTCAATGCATGTTAACCAACCTACTCACTCTCGATACCGAACGAAGCCGAACCACTTACCTCCTTACTCCCTAACATCACTTCCATATGGAGACCACCGGGCCACCAATTCCACACTTGGCCAGTTTTTCACTCGTCTACCGATACATCACCGAACTACTTAGCCACCAACTTTTCCGTCGCTCCCGGGTACACTTCAACAACCTAACTCCCTCGCTCGGCAACACAGCCAGAACCTACATCCTAAAAGCCTCCAACACCCTCTTCCTTCCTCCTCTCCATCTAGCCCTAAGACATGTTCAAACCACGATTCATTTTCTTCTTCCACACGATTCCTACTGTCCCTGATCTAACGAAAATCCACGAACTCGAATCTCATACTAAGTTTCCTAGTCTGGAAAAAGCATTTAAAAGGGAAGTTATTACCTAAGAGGACGATCGAGGCTAGGGATCTGATTAGGTCCGAGACTGAAGACTGTTTAGATCCGACATAGGGAAGAACTATAAAGAAGGCTTGCTGGATTCGGGGTAAGGAAGGAGGGTTAGCGAGGCAGCCGAAGTTCGGGAGAAGGAAAGTTGAGAATTCCTGAAACGAAGTAAAAGTAAAAGGGAGAAGAAGAAGAAGTGCCGGCTTATATAGGAAGAATGGGAGGTGAACAGGCATCGACCAGTGGAACCGGTCAAGATATCTCGATGGTTCGGCATACTTATGCCAAGCGGTATGTGACTTGCCGAACGAGTGCCTCGGAATCCATATGCCGAACGGCTTCTTGTGTATGCAACAAAGGAAAAGAGGGAATGGATTCAGGGCTACAGCGCTGTGACCTTTAATAAGCACATTCAAATTCCAGGAGCAAGAATTGGATATTAGCTCAAAGCGTGTCGTGTTGCCTCACACGACACACTTTGGGGGGCAAGTGTTACCCGGGTGATTGACCCGATAACGTGAGGTTAACCAAACAAGGACTCGCTCGGCACAGGAGGCTCACTCGGCATACCAGGACTCACTCGGCACAAAGGTTTGTTTGGCACAAGGACTCGCTCGGCACAAAGATTCGTTCGACACAAGACCTCGCTCGGCATACAAGGTCTCGTTCGGCACAAAGGCTCACTCGGCACAGGAGGCTCGCTCGGCATACCAGGACTCGCTTGGCATTCCTCCTCGCTCGACACAGGAGCCTCGCTCGGCTTACAAGCCCTCGCTTGGCATCCCTGGATTGTTAGCAAACCATCAAGTCCACAACAGAGTAAGAGCATTCTACCACTTGCCTCAGTTCTCTTGAGTGATTACTTCGAGTCGCTCGATGGATGACCAAATAGTTCTCGCCCGACATTCCTCGTTCGGCATGCCTCGTTGGGCCTACCTGGCTCGATGCGCAGGGATCACTTGCTGTGGGCTGAGATACCATGTTCCTAGGCCCATGGGGGAAGTTCGACCCATCTTCGTCTATAAATAGAGGGGCAGTGGCATACTACAGAGGACCTTTTTTGGAGAACACTGGGGAGACTCTGCCATTTTCAAGACTCATTTATTTTCTGTTCAAACTTGTATTCAAGTTGTTGGTGTACGGATTGTATCTGTATTCAATTATTTGGAAAAGCAATAAAGACAAAACTCAAAGTGGACATAGGCAGTTACGCCGAACCACTATAAATCCGGTGTTCTAGTTCTTGCGGTTAATTTGGCATACATTCCTCTATTTTAATTTTCTATCTTCATTGATCTCTCTACACAAATCTTTTCTCGGGTGTTAGTGACCAATTTTGGTGCTAACAATAATTGAGTTTTTTTGAATGTTTTGATTTAAAGATCCAACTTTTAAAGGAATAAATATTTGATATAGAAAGTTTTTGAGAAGAGAAATTATTTTGCTCCTTTTTGGAACTAAGCAATTTTTTAATTTTTGATTTAATAATAGTTTATTTTAATAATTGAGTTTTAAATATTTGAGTTAAAAATCCTACATTTAAAAGAAATAAATCCTACATTTAAAAGAAATAAATCTCTGTTGTAGAAAGTCCTTAAAAAGCAAAAGTTTTTTAGAAAAAGGAAAATATTTCATGGCTCCTTTGGGGAACTAAGCAATTTTTGAAATTGACAAAGAGGGTTTCTAAGTTTATATTTTCAAAGATAAAAGTTTCAAATTAGGCACTTTTTAATTGAGAAATTTTAGTTTTAAGAATGGTGAGGACTAAACAATTTTTTTTACGGAGTAGATAGGGATCACTACCTAGGTAAGACAGTGTAAAGGTTTTAGGATATTAATAAAATAGGAATTGTATGACCAACCTAATCTGTCCCAAATATTTAATTTTAGAATGCTGGCAAAGTTGTAAGGATATTCCAGATCTATAATTGGGTTATAAATTAGGTTGTCCTAGTTGACTTGGATTGTGAATTTCTATGTTTTGATTTATTGGGAGTAGGTTCCGTGTAATTTCCATAAATTATCCAATTCCAAAATATGTATAAAAGCGTGTCATTTGAAATAACTCGGGATATACCAGCAAGGGGAAAGAGATGGGTAAGATATGGATATCCATTTTCGTAGTTTGCACCGTCTATATGAATAAAAAAACAGAAATATTTCCTTGTAATTTCAAACACAACAAAGATCTCACTTTTGGTTAATACATGGAAAATTGTAACTGTAATCCTTTTTGGAAGGATTGCTCTGATAAATTAAAATTTGGAAATGAATGTTCTAGTTTAGAAATTAGTAATTAGAATAAGATACACACACGTATAACTACGCTTAACGTACAAAAATAAAAATATATAAATATTTTAATTTACAACGGTATTCGTATTTGTTATTAACAGTGTAGTAATTATAGGACAAAGATTTATGGACATTAATTACAGATTTAATGGATAATAAATTTGTAGTTAATGGAGAATTAATAGGAATTAAATGAGGGACAGGTTAAGGAATTTAATATTGTATTTATGGAGAAATTGAATTGGCATAATATGTGGATTTTGAAACTGGTAAATAGATTAAAAGGGTTAAACGAAGATTGATTTTAGATTGTCCGGTTTTGACATTAATGACCAATTATTACCGGTGATAGACATTTATTAGAAACTAAGAAGGAGAATTAAGGAAGGTGGGTGATGATGAAATGACATTTTAGGAATGTCCATCTTAATTTAGTAAGGATTATTAGGACCCCAACATCATTAACACCAGTTGATGATAACTGACAGCTTCTAGTAAAATTTTCTTTTAGAGATTTTGGGAGTGCATTTGCTAGTTGTCTCGCTTAGGTTATTGGAAAAGTGTATGATATGGTATAAAATATGTTCCTGTTTTATCATTAGGATGATTTAATGGATGGGATTAGTCTGCTAGATAAATATATACATATTGAAAAACAACATAAATAAGGAAATTTCACAGGGACACTTAACTAGCGATAAACTATAGGTAAGACTGTAAGTTAATGTGGAAATTAGGTTAGTAACCAGAAATAAAGAATGCATCAATCTACTTTAGGATTTTGGGGAAAAAAATAAATTTTAGCTTGTGGACTGTCACCATTTAAGGATGACCACTCACCTTGGAGGAGATAAGACATACAGGGATATGAAGAGAATTTTCTATTGGTCGGTGATGAAGAAGAGAGTAGCTTAATCTATTTCCAAATGTTGGATGTGCCAAAGGGTTGAGTTTGAGCAAGGGAAGCTTGGAGCATTGTTATTACCATTGAAAATTCTGACATGGAAATTGAAGCATATATCAATGAACTTTATAGATGGGTTGCCTAGGAGTCAAAAGGACAATAAAGCTAGGTTCACTAAAAGTGCTCATTTTATTCCCAATAGGACTACAACATCTCTAGCACATATTCATATCAAGGAGGTGGTCCAACTTCAGAGAATTTCGGTTAGCATTATTAGTGATAGGGACCCCTTTTTTACAAGTGAATTTTGGAGGAGCTTGCATGAAGCCTTAGGAACTTCGCTGAATCTTTGCAATACTAACCACCCATAGACCGATGGTCAAAACAAAAGGGTAAATATGATCTTGGAAGGCTTATTGAGAGTTGGCATCATGGACTTTGGAAGGCACTTGGAGCAACACTTACCTTTAGTCGAATTCGCATATAATAATAGTCACCAAGTGATGATTGGTATGGCGCCTTATGAATCATTTTATAGGAGGCCAAGCAAATCGCCAAATTATTGGTAGGGAACAACCGACAAAATACTAGTCAGGGTAGATTTAATTCACGAGACTTCGGAAAAGGTAGAATTGATTCGATAGCGAATGAAGGCCACATAGGATCATTGGAAATCCTATGTAGATAAGTTAAGAAAAGAGTTAGAGTTTGATATAGGTGACATGGTGTTTATCAAAGTATCTTCTCTTAGAAAGGTTGTAAGATTTGGAAAGTTGGCACTAAAGATTTGTTGAGCCTTTCCCAATTTTAAAAAGAATAGGAAGACTTGCTTATCGTGTGGAGCTACCAGATAAATTGGTAGGAATCCATGATGTTTTTCACATTTCGCACTTGAGAAAATGCCTTCATAGCACAACCATTGTAGTAGAGCTTGATCAATTGGAAGATAATGAAATGGAGCTAATAGCATCTCGTGCCACTACAATCATTACGGAGTACGGAACTAGGAAGTTCCACAACAAATAATTAGGCTGGTTTGAGTACAATGGAGGGAAAATCCAGCGGAAAACATGAAGACTTCTCATCCTAAGATTTTCTTTGGCAAACTTTTCTTTAAAATTATATTTTGGTGCATCGTGGTTGCTAGATTGGATGGTAGGATATGGTTGCCACAATTGTCACTGTAACTTTTGCACTGTATAGAAACCTTTTTGCATGTTTAGCATGTTGCATACAATATCTATATGTCACAACACTTGCATTCACGCTAGGATTAGGATCACCTATAGTATGTCTGCGTACATAATCACATTTCACTTTTGATTAAGTAAATGGTTGTGTAGATAATATGGTTTCATACCATGTATGCTTAGTGCACATAACGCTATCCATCCCTTAGGGATTTTGGGGATGAAATCCTTTTAAGAAGGGAGAATGTAACACCTCATTCATAAAATTAATAAAAAATTAACTAATAAAAAATAATTAATTAATAAATTCATAATAAGGCTAAATATGGAAATTTTGTAAAAGTTAGTATTTGACAACGGAAGTTATGTCATTGTGTTAATGGCAATTTTATGATCATTTTTCTATATAATATTTCGAAAATGGAACTCAAACGAAAAGGGTATGGACATTTGAAGTTTTCGGATTCAAAATGATTTAAATAGAAGCTTATTATTTAATTTCTAATTCTATCCTTCTCCAATCCTTAAATTTCTTAATTTAATCCATAAACAAATCCCTTGTTGTATATTTCTATAAAGGGAGATCTAAAAGATATTATAGAAAGCATGACAAATCCAAAAGGAGGAAGAGCTAAGGACCTATTGTGAGTGGAAATTCTAGTCTTTGTTATTTTAGTAATTGTACAGTATAATTTGGATTTGATATATCACTTGGGGAAATTCGGTTTATGAAAACATCTATTAAGACCTCCAAAATTCCCTCAAAGTGAAATGTCAATTCTTATGTTAGATCTCCAATATTTTATATTAAAATAATGAATTTTTGGAAGTGTTGTAGTTTTAAATTTTTACATTCTATTCCACTTCTTATCTTTTTCTTTGGATCTGATTAACGGTTTTTAAAAGAATAGATTAGGAAATGGTGTATAAGGCATGAATTCTTTTATTCATAGTTTGCACTGCCTATTTCCTGAATTTATAGAAATTCCCTTCTTCTAATTTCATGCAAAAAGAAGTTGAAAAGAGCGTAAAAGTATTTGAATTGCAAGTCTCCATTATTGATTGATTCTATTATTTTAGTATAAAATAAATTGGGTATTGATTCTATTCTATACAAGTTTGTTGATCGAATTATGGATATTGGATTTATGATTTATTTGTTGATATGGAATCAGACTTGTATAAATGTGAAGTTTTGACATTTAAATGTTAGTTTAGGGCACAATCTTCGCATCCTTAGAAATGTATTAGGCGCGTATTTATATGTATGTATATATGTGTGTGTGTGTTTACGTAAATAACCTATAATTATAACGTATTAATTGCATAGTTAATAGTTTATTAATTATTATTAAATCCCTCATAGGAAAGTAGTTAATTGCAGAGGCGAAATAAGAAGTTTATTATAAGGCCTTAATAATGTATGCAGTGAGATGTGTGATAGTATGTTAAGAAAGTGTAAATTATGACTAAGTTATAGGGATGCGAGATTAGTCAAAAGCATATGAAAGTCTGACCAGTTAATTTGGCTACCAACAGTGTGAATTTGGGACTGATGCTATACATCGCCAATAATAATTAACCACGAAGGATGCGAGGTTAGACCCAAATTCAGTAGGGTAAATCGGTCCGGTTAATCTGGTTAGTAGTGCCTATGACTAGTCGGACTAATGTGAGATGTCACTAGGAGTACGAGTCATAATACAAAGGATATGCTTTAGGGATTGAAGGTATTAAGTGGCTATGTGAGGGTTCTTTCCTCTATAGGAACTAGTAAATGGACGGGATTATTGGTTAGGCTTGGTAGAGGATATCTCGGGAAGGGTCCGCTTCGATATGAAGTATTAAGTGGCCCGAAGAGGTTCCGTGCAATGTTAGCTAGATAAGTACCAGTGAGGAGTCCGCCTTGAAATAGGTATTAAATGACTAGGGCCTGCCTTAAACGAGGTATTAAATGGTCAACGTCTGCCTAGTTCCCATTAAAAAGATATTAAGTGGCTAGGTACTATCTCTTATTTTGGTAGGATATTATTGGTGATAGATATAGATTATTGGATTGAGAGAGTAATGGTTATGGAATTGGATTGGGAAATTCTTAGGGCTTAAAGTTAGAAGACTTATAATATAGTTAGAATACGTAAGACATACTCTTATTTAAATTATACTGCAGTAGTACTATTATAGTAAGGCTCGAGATTTATATTCATCGTAAATTGTTGTTCTGACTCTCTCCTTATTACAACACATGTTAGAGAAGAAAATGCTGATTGAGAGGGCGAAGACGATGAGGGAACTTTTGGCAGTTACTTATTTATCTACTTATATTATTTCCTTTATATGTTACTATTATAAATTGCACGAACGTGCATCTGATAGCTAGAGATATTTAGGTCGCATTTGGTTTGTCATTTTGAGTTTTGGGTTTTCGTCCAAACAAAAAAGTACACGATTATTTTATTTTTGGAAAACAACCAATTTGAAAAATGAAGTTAACATACAAAACATTGTTTTTTCGTGTTTTGGGAAATCCATTGATGGGTGGACGAGAAGAGAATGGTGGTGGAAATTGTAAACTGATGTTGAGATTCCATTGATAAGTGAGGGTACTTTTGGAATTTCAAAAAGATACTATGGAAATTTTATTCATTGAGCTCTATTTATTAATAGTAGATATATGCCCATTAAATGATGTCGTAACTTTGGAATATTATACTGCAGATAGTTGCTGGTTGTTTATGGCATCGACTTATATCTTTATGACAATTGAATTTTAAATAAAATGGGTACTTTTTAGATATTATATTTTATCCTTCCGCTGCGAGTTTCTGAATGAGTAGATAAATAGCTCTGTATATTGTTCTTTATACCAACCAATAGCCAGCTTTGGAATGATTTTGAGTTTCGATGGGTCTTTTCTAGTTCTGAATTTAGTCCGGTCTCAGGGTGGGTTGTTACAGGGTGTATCCAAGTCCATATTTATTGTTAGTGGGTTTAAATGCAGATAATAAATTTTCTAGATTATCTTTCGCTTTGTTAAATTTACCGCCGTCGGGTGTCATGATAGGATGCATTATAATCAATGATCCATAACTTTCTCTTAGAAGAAGAGTTACAATCAATAAAAGCATCCGTGTCACTCTCCATCCCTAATGGCCCACAGTGGATACTGAAGCTCTTTTGGGGTCATTATTTTTTCTTTCCAACTTGTAACATTTTGCAACAAAGTGGCAAGCTTCTTACAATAATAGCATATCCTACTATTCGGTCACCTGGACCGAGACCTAGATATAATTCCACCTCCATCGTCAAATCTAGATTTGCTCTTACCTTTTCCTTTGCGGACAGACAAGCATTCTAAATCATTGTCCAAGCTTGTACTGGATAATCTACATCTCAAAGTTTCACTACGAAGTCCGACTTTCACATCATACCACACTACAAAAAACTTCTTATCGAAATGTCATGGAATACTGTATTTTCGATGACAAATTGATGACTCTGAAATGCTCATGGAAAACAATCTAATGACATTAGGACGACTTTCGTAGGGGTGTTTTCAAAGAAATTCGAACGACATTTTATTTTCGACGACATTTTGCGACAATATGGCAACGAAACGAAATAGCTATGTCATATCAAAAGTGTCATTTTAGGATTCTCTCACAACTTAACGGAGCCATTTTTGCAATTTTTACTGCATTTTGTTACTTTTCGTTCCCAAAATTCCAAATCACACTAATATCATATGTAACCATTGCCAAACAGACAATAATAAGAAATAGAACTCAAAAGTAACTATTATTGCAAACAAGGTATGCTTATACATCTTTGAATCATCAATTCATTTATATCATTTACATAGCTTTTATAATAAATTTAATTTATCAGTAATTCACCCCACCAGGTGCGACCGAGCATCAGGCAAGTCAAACATACCTCTACGTCCACTTCTCTTTTTCACGCTCCCATAACCTTGCTTCTTCAAACAAGATTTCATTTCAAATGGCTTTTTCTCTTCACGTGAAATGTAGCAATCTATAAACAGCATGATATAATACCACGTAATACACTTCACTGGCATCAAATAGGATTCAGGTCTAACCAGAATCCAAGAAAACTAGAACACATCAGGTCGGCTCACGAAATGACATGGATTCTTCTCCAAAACTTTTGATGCCATCATTGGGCTTTTGTGTGCTTCTGTGTACCTGCCTGGAAACACTAATTTTAGTATATTATCATCTTTAATTATTCCCATTCAACAAATATATGAGTACTTTAATTAAGTTGGAGAATGTGTGTAATGAATGGAGAAAAGTAATTATATGTTAACTAAGTGTTTAGTTTGTGTTTTTATTGGATGTATTTATGTTTAATGCCTATGATTAGGATATATGTGTGACTTAAAACATTCTTTCTTCTTGTACATGAAATGAGAATAAATCGATGTGTAATAGTGTAAAAATAGGTTTAAGTGGAGTTAGAATCTATGATCTATGTATGTAGACTTTATGCTTGGACCTTCGGTTAGGCGTTTATGGGTGAGCATCATGCTCTCAGTTCTAAATGTGCATGAAGCCAAAACATAGATTCATATTCTACTTTTGTCCAAAAAAAAGTCAATACTTATAGTCAGTACTGTTTTTTCATTTCTTAAAGCATCCTTAATCATCTTCTTGCTATTCTTCTCTGTGACTAAAATCCAACATGCATGAAACCACACATTTTATCCAGCTCTATAGTTCATTCAAAATCAACTATTCATTCCAGGCTAAATTCTGCCAGTAGGCCTTTTGAATCGCTCAACATTTTGACACAATATATATAAGATATCATGCCATAAATAATGTAGATACATAAGACTTAAGAGTTATGCTTCAATAAAAATTTATATGACACCAAATGCTAGTTCAATTTGATGCATCATTATATAGAGTAGAGCTCATTATTTTGATAGAGAGCTCCACTACAATAGCTTAACATGACTAGGCTATACATCTCCCTTCAATATTCATATGTACCACAAAGAAGTTCACCTAAAGAGACCTCAAAATTTATACGATAACCTCATTCAGTTCAATTGAGGTATAAATATATCTGGCAAAACATTACTTCATATTAAATATACAAGAAAAAGCAATGTTTTTCTAGGTAATTTCAACCTTCTATAGTAACTCTATGCTACCAATATTATAAAACATTATATTAAAACAAAGGGCACTTGGAGGTCGTTTGGCAATGACTTAAAAGTGGTCAAAACTGCTAAAAAGAAACTTAATTCATTTTTGGTATTTGCCAACTCCTATTAAGGAACTTGCAAAAGTTACGTAGAAGTTAAAATATGAGAGGCAACTATTATTTGCTTTTGACTTATGATCTAATTTCATAAATAATTTTGACCAAACAAATTACCAAATTGACCTAATATCTTGTTCATGTGCAAGTATCTTTCATGTACAATTACATGTCCAATTATGTAATTTGCCATAGATTCATTACTTATAAGTCATAGTAGCCAAATACCAAAATTGACTTAATCCAACTTACAATTCAAAATACATCCTAACACTTCTACTTATAAATCACTATTTAAAACTACTTAAAAGTTAATGTTCAAAACTACTTTTAAGGAGTTTCAAAATAAGTTGTCAAACAGACTCTTACTATTTTTACCTATATACACCCATTACAACAAGGTTACAAACACATTGCCAATCTTTGAACGCTAACTCCCATCACATTCCCCCTTTCTGGCTCTAAAGTCTGTTTAACGACCTAATATAGTTTGACCCACTCCAAAGTCCACATTGTTATGAAACTTAAATTCGAGACTCTAATCCAAACTTCAAAACGAGTGGAAAAGCGAGAGCATTGAATGATATATAAAAAAATCAATATCTTAATACCAATACTCAAAACATATCCAAATAAACCAATATCAATCACAAGCAAGTAAAATAAGCAATAAGGAAAGTAAATCACAAACAAGATTTATATTGGTTCCACTAACATTGTGTTAGTGTACATCCATTTTGAGGAGAGCCTTTATATTATCAAAAATGAAATAATACAATAGATTGATTACAATGATCACTCAACATTATAAAATTTGATTTGTAAAGATTAAGAATTGAAGAAATTTGATCGTGGAAACTCTTTTTTAATTTGGATAAACCTATCTTCTTCGAGATCTGAAAAAATAGCTTTTATATAAAGAATTCCCATTTGGAAAATACCAAATTTGCCCCTTGAAACCTTGACAATTATTACACCAAAACAGTCGGCACACAGGAAAGTAGACGTCTAAGCTGAAGCTCAGATGTATTAATTCAAAAAAACCAGACGTCTAACCTAAATTTTAGACGTCTAAAAACATCTAAAGTACACAAGAAACTTTTAGGATAGTTTCCCGAGTTAATCAGATGTCTGAGAGGGTTATTCAAACATCTGACTTCCATATTAAACATCTGAAATACCTATTTAGATGTCTGACTTGCTGTAGCGATGTTGTTCTTCTTCAAATTGCAATATCTTTCACCTCCAAGCCCTGATATGCAAACCGTCTTCACCAATATCAAGCTATTTCATTCCTCTTTAATTCAACATACATTATCACTAAAATTTAACAATCCACCTCAACACTATATCCATCTCCATACACCAAGAACCAATGAGACCAAACCATCTCTAACTCTGCCTTTAACCGAAACACTTGAATACTTTTCAAATGAGCTCTGGCAAAGCCATCGCTCATTACAGTTCGCCAATGAGCTCCAACAAAGCCACCACCTGCTAACAAAGTATTGAAAGTATCCAAACCCAAAAAACATCTTACTAAAAAACAAAAATACTTAGGAGTGCAAACAAGTACTTACCAAGAAGATAGAACCATAGCCTCTCACCGATACTTTTCGTCGTCAATAAACAATCTACTCCCTCAACCGTGCCACACTGTGGCACCTAGCACTTTAACAAGCGAATCATGTTCAAGCAATTATCCTTTGTGTGTACTTTCCGAAGAAGAACAAGTTTATCTTCATCCATAACTACCAAAAAATTCATATTTCTATATGCTTAGTCCGAGAGCTAAAAGCAAAATTCTTAGCCAAATATATAACACTTTGGCTATCATATTGAACATTGATACTATCGTGTTAAAAACCCAAGTCACGGGACAATCGCCTTAAGTATAGTGCTTCCTTTGCCGCCTCCACCACAGCTATCAACTCCACCTCTGTAGTGGACAAAGCAACTGCGGTTTGCAATCTCAATCTCCAACTTATGGTCGTACCACCAAGAGTGAAGACATACCAGAAAGTTGATTTCCTTTGATCCCTATCACTGGCTTAGTCCGAAGCACAATAACCAACCAACTTGCAATCCATCCCATCACTACCTCCAAACACAAGATGATGAAATGAAATACCTCTAAGGTACTTCAAAATAACCTTCACAGCTTCCCAATGCTACTTTACCGAATTAGCTATATACCGACTAACCATCCCGATGACATTTGCATCGAGCCATGTACATATCATGGCAAACATTAAACTTTCAATCTCACTTGCATATGGCACTCTTTCCATATAAGTCTTATCTTTCTCCAAGATAGGTAATTCCTCAATTGAAAGCTTCATATGCAAAGGTAAAGGTGTATTACACGCTTTTGCATTCTCCATGCTAAATAAGCAAAACACTTTCTTTATATACTCCCCGAGAGTCAATTTCATCTCAAAACACTTTCGATTTCTTTCAATTTCTATGCCTAAAATTTTCTTTGCCTCTCCAAGATCTTTCATATTAAATTCCCATTTTAAACACATTTTTAACTTGTTAATTTTATTTTTATCTTTGGAAGCAATGAGTATGTTATCCACATACAAGAGTAAATAAACCAAACAATCATTTTTTAACCTCTTGAAATATACACAAACTGTAATGACCCGAAATTTTATCGCTTTGATTTAAGAATATTTAATTAATTTTAAATATTATAATTAATAATTAAAATACCCTCTTTTAATTTATAACTAACAATATAAAATTCACTTTTGAATTTGGTTTACTAAAATATGTAGCTCGATGAAAAACAGAAAATGTGAGAAGAAATTATTTTCCGAATTTGGAGCTTTTCATCATCTAATAGTTGTCGAAAAATATTGTAAAACCCTTTAGTAAACATATTCACAGATTTAGATAAATGATATATGATACAGTTAAAGATAAAAAGGTTTAAATTATATTTACTTAAGTATATAAAAGGAGATGTGACATAAAATGAAGTTTAAGTGTAAATTTCTACTTAAGGTACATAAGAACACCTTATTATCCAACATGTAATCAGATGTTTTGTACTTTGATGTGAAAACGTGCAAGGATGGGGGGAATAACGTGTATTAGAAGGCAAGGATTATGAAGGATGAGGTGGAAGTGGTGATGTGTTTAAAATTTAATGGAGGGTAAGTACTTAAATGGCAATTTGGTAATTTCCTTAATTAAATTTTATAAAAACTAATTCCTTTCCTCTCTTTTCTTCTTCATTTCATTTTCTTTTCTTTTTTCAAAACCTTCTTCTTATTTTCTAAATTTTTCAAAAGCTTATTGATGGCTTCCATATTTTTGAAAGTTTTAAAAACTTCACCTTTTTCTCTTTAAAAGCTCTTAGACTTGTTTAAACACTTCTCTCTTCCTTCCTACACCCTTTTTTCATTAAATATAAGTCCAAAACCCCCTCAAACCCAACATGGCCGAGCCAAACCACCCTAAGCCGAGCCCATCTAGTCCTTAGGTCCTCAAAAATCAAGCCTTTTGCTAAGAGGATCCAAGATCTAGGCTCTTTTCAAAAGTTCTAGTCAATTTAATCGTTTTAGTGAGTAAAGCTCATATTTTTATAAAGTTTTTAACTTTATATTATTACTACTTTAATGTTGAATCTTGGTTGGAAATACATGGTGTTTGATGTGTGCGTGTGTGTGAGATTATATGTATGTTGTTTGGTCGTGAGCTTGTAAATATAGTTTGGATGTGAATTTATATGTGCTTGTATGTAAATTTTCCTTAGACTTGATAAAAGTCTAAAAGTGATATGGGTGTGATAAAGTTTGGCTCTTTATGCGTGTTTTGATTTGTGATATGAATGGTATACTATGGACAAGATTTTGTAAGAGGATTCTAAGAAAGTTAGCGCATTTGTATGGATTGACGACTTGGAATCCTTGTGTAAATATTAGGTTATTTAATTTTAAATCAAAATCATTTTCAAGTTCAAATTTTTCTTTAGTTTTACAAAACACTTACTTTATGGTTGTAAAAGTAAGCAAGCTTTTCAAAGGGTAAGATTGCAAAAGAAAACTTAGAGAACAATTTCAAGTTATGGTATCCACAGCGATAGTTGCTAAGGATGCAGTTTCTGGAAAAAGTTCAACTTCTTACAAAATTAAGTTTTTATACTTAAATTTTTTTAGAAATGTTTCATAAACTTAATAATGATGATTAAGATATGTTAACTAAGGATTTATTTATTAATTATTAATTAATTAAGTTTGGTAAATAATAGTTAATTAAGTATTAAATAAGGATTATTATTTATAATTAAGTAGAGATTAATTACTAATTGATTATCTTTAAAATTAAGATTTATTTTAATTAATTATTGATCAGATAAGATTAATTTTTAATTAATTATGAATTAAGCATATGATTTATTTTTAATAATTATTAATTAAGTATAGGGTTAATTATTAATTAATTATTAAGTAAGGGTTTAATCATTTAATTATAAATTAATTAAGGGTTTTAATTTATAACTAAATTATTTATTAAAGGTTAATTATTTCTTAATTTATAATTAATTTAAGTTAAAGTTTAAATTAAGGTTCAATTATAGTTTAATAAAGGGATAACTTGTAATTAATTATTTTAAAAGAGGTTTAAGTTTAAATTACATTATTTTCAAAAGATTAGTTTGTTTAAAAGTAACTTTCTTTCCAAAAAAAAGTTTTGAGCACAGGGGATTCAATTGTCGATACCATTAAGCCACTATACAAATATGAATAGGTTATACTAAACTTTGACATTTGTTTAGCAGAATAAATCTTCATTCTGCTATAAGTTAATTGTTTTGATTATGTAGACATCTGTTAGCAAAATAAATCCTCGTTCTGCTAAACTTAATAGATTGTTTGGACATCTATTTAGCATGACAAATCACCATCCTGCTATTATGTTATTTGGACATGGATCTGGCAGTTGATTTATATTGACATGTTATTCACTAATTTGTTATGGATTTTATCTACATATATGTTGGCTTATGTAAATAACTATTATGCGACTTGGAAGCAAAATTTAAATAAATGGCAACTTGGTTTAGTACCATTGTGGTCGCTAAGCCTCTTTCCAAATTTGTAAAAGTTATGGTTTTAAATTAACTTCAATTTTATATCAATTGAGGTTAAGTGTTTGTAAATGATTTAATAAGTTATCAAATTATTTTAATAAAGGCATTTCTAAATAATAATTTGTTTATAAAAGGGATTTTACTTTTTGTAAAGGATTTTTATAAAGGATTTTATAAAGGAATTATAAAGGAAGATTTATAAAAGAGTACTATAAATAGAAAGGTGTTTTATAAATCATTTTATAGACTTGTAAAAGAGGTTTATAAACTTATCTTGGAGATTGTAAAAGTGTTTTTATAAATTGATTTTTGAGATTTGAAAATGTATTTGAGATATGGAATGGGCTTTTAATAAGGAATTTTTATGCATGATTAATGGGTTGGTTTTGTAATAAGTAATGATTGTAAATGGAATTTGTTTGGCCCATTTAATATGGAATTTGAAAAAGAGAAAACCTTCCTTAAGTTTTGTTAATATACTTATACCATTGTGATAAGTATATGGATATATTTTCTAAGTATTGAAAGTATAATGTTTGGGTAATATACTTATACCGTTGGGATAAGTATATAAATGTTTTTCAAATATTTGAAAGAGTATAAGAGGTTTGTGAAAATATCCTTCGTAAAGGTATTTTGAATCAAGTATTCATAAAGTGGTTTTAATTAATAAAGATTAATTAAATGAGGCATAGTGGATCCCATATGGAATTAAATTAATGATTGATTTTTTGTTATTTTATAGTCAGACAACCGACTATCAAATCATGATAAAACATATAGCTCTAGAAATATCTAGGAGAAACACGCGAGTTACATGGCACAGTTATCTTCGATGATGATGTACTGTGCTTGTTTGCAACTAAATTGGTCATAAACACCCAAGAATGAATTTTTGTAGAGAAGTAAGTGAAGAAAAATTAAATTAAACCGAGGAAATGATTAAGCTAATAATAGATAAAAAGCAATAATCAGAGACACAGAGATTTATAATAGTTCGGCGTTGTATGTCTACGTCCACTTTGAAGATTATCCTTTATTAGTCACTTATAAATCTGATTACAATAGTAGGAAATAGCAAACACTTGATTACAATAGAGTCCAGAGTAATAAGCAGCATAAAAGATCCTCAGAATGACCTATCAGTCCAGTATTTATAGGTGAAGACGACCACTAATCTCTCTGAAACTTCGGCTGATGGACCTTCTAATCCACTTAGGCCCACTAGAGGGATCGCTATGCCCAATTCCCAATGAGGAAGGATCGGTACCGATCCCTTTATTGGGCGATTTTTGGGCAGCGACCCCTATGTTGGCTTCTTCATGCTAAAATATGTTTAGCCTCCAATTTTCATGTCATTTGGACCATTGGAACTCAATTTATTCCTCGATCTTTGATTGGATATGACTTGTGTACTGCTTGCTGTCGAACCCTCTACAGGGATGTATGCTGGTCCCTCCCATTCTATCATTTTGATATGTGATCCTTAGGGTCCATATACCGTGTTCTCCAAATTTCATAGGGATTTGACTTGTAGATCTTGTGATATTGATCATTATATGCAAAAATGCACTTGAACCTTGATGGATGTCGACCCCTCTTCAGTGAAGCCCGCCGATCCTTCTCGACTAAGTATGTCGATCCCTCTTAAAGAGCCATGCTATACCAATCCCTTCCAACCAAGGAGCCACATTCCATACTTTGAGCATTCTATGCCACATATCTATCAAATCCATTCAATCTTGACTTTATACGATCATTTTTACTTGACTTCTGGGCCCCACAATCATCACTCTGGAGTTGTCGGCCTTGATGGTAGTCGGATCTAACTCGTGCAATCAGCTTAATATAGCTGGGCTAGAATGCCGGATAACACTTGCCCCCCAAAGTACGTCTTATGATTAACATGATGTGCTTTGAATAGAAACAAGTTTGAATTGTTAAAAAGAGACCCATTAGCTTCTTGAAGGGTCGCTATTGTCAAATCGTTTTCTCAAGGTGCTAAATGTCTTATTGACCGGCATGGTGCTTAGTTGATTTCCCTCAATATAAATTTAGTGCTATATTCCATCAACTGATATATATAAGTCCAGTTCTATGAGACTAATAAGCTTTTTTATCTGGTCCAGCCTCGAACAAGAAGATTTCAGGTTTAAACTTCAATTTCCGTCGATTTCAAAAGTTGACCTCTAGGGTCATACACGTGCATGTTTATATACATGTTTTTGTTGTTGGCTCCCGGACGTGTTCGAACACTCATGGGTCATTGTCAATTTTCATAGCATTTTGTATGTACACACTTTCAATCATTTTTATGCCTATATTTATTCGCGTACATACCTGTAGCCGATCCCCATCATTTATTCATTCTTTTTCTCTTTTTTTATTATTCATTCATCAACATTTTTTTATTTGTAGGGATCAGCTTGAATTTAGCCGACCTTCTCTCTCTGTTTTTTTTAAAAGCTTTTGTAGGGATGGGCATATATGTATGCCGATCCCTTTTTTGGGTCCATGCTAACAGGGATTAGCGGGCTTTCATGCCGATCCCTCTCTTCATGCTATATGCCAAGGGCTTGGGCCGATCCCTCCGTCCATATATATAAAGCAACTTTCCATTCCTTCACTCCCACTTATTTCCTTTTCTCATTCCCTTCTTAAGCACCGAACCCTCTCGCTCCTTCATTAAAACGAACTTTCCTTCTCTTCTCTTCCCCAAACAAAGTTTTTTAATGATTCAACTTACGTGAACAAACTAACTTCCCATACTTTTTTGTTTTCATTGCCTTTGAACTCCTCGCCTATTTCCTCAGTATAATCAAACGAAGGTGAGCCTAATTGACTTCATTTTATGGTTTTATGGTGAGATAAGGAGTCATTAATGATTTCAATGGCGCTTGAGGCTGTAATGGTACAACAATTGAAGCGGCCTGGAGAAGATGAATCATTGGTGGTTAGGGTTCGGCTAAATATATATGGAAAAGGAGAGATAAGAGGATAAAGGAGGAGGGATTGGTGTTGGATGTTTGGTTCTATGCCGATCCCTCGGCATAGAGACTGGATGAGTTTAGGATGAAGTAGAATGGGTCAGTATGTGTTAATCCTCTTTGATTCGCGACATAACGAGTTAAAAGCGTGACCGACTTAAGAGGAAGACCACTTAACAACAGCCGATTTAAGGGAGAATACGACTTAACAAGTGTGCCGAATTAACAAGTGTGCCGGTTTAACAGGTTACCGACTTAAGGGAGGCTCCGAGTTAAGAAAGGCTCCGAGTTAAGGGGGGCTCCGACTTAACAGTTCGCGAGTTAAGGAAAGGCTCCGACCTAAAACCATACCGACCTAACTGTTAAAGAAAGCTCCGACTTAGCTACGGCTCCGACTCAAGGCTCTCACCGACCTAAAGCACACCCACTTGAAGTAAGCTCCGACTTAAGAAAGCTTCGACTTAAAAGTCTACGAGATACATAAGTCTCCGAGTTAAGACCTACGACATATGCTAAGTTGTTGCCGACTTATGACTTAGCTCATTCTGGACGTTCAAGAGTAACCAGTGTATGTCTATCTCGTGGCCGACTTAAGACCTACGACTTACTATAAGTCGGCTACGACTTAGAACTTAGAGAATTTTTCCTATTCAGATTCTGCCCTATAAATACCCCACAACCTCCAACAAGGGGGGGACTTTTGGCCATTCATTTCTTCAAGCGCTGTTACTCTGTCGAAGTCTCCACTCATTCAGCAATCAAAGATCTTCAAACATTCAAGACGCTACAACAAGCTTCAAGAGAAATTCCTTACATCCAACACGGATTCATCGAGTTTCATCGACGAAGATTGAGCTAGTAGTCAAGATTGTTTCTTGTGATCAAATTGTATTATTTTGATAAGAGATTTGTATCGATTTGTAACCAGATTCAGCAATAAAGAGATTCAAAGTGGACGTAGGCTTAATCTCAAGCCGAACCACTATAAATTGCTGTCTTTTACTGCTTTTCTGCTATTTTACTGCTTAAATTCTGTTCCCGTCACGCGGGTGGTGCTTTCACGATTCTATTACACACACCGGGTGTTAGCGTTCACTTTTTAACGTTAACATTTTGGTGCTTTCACTGAGAACCCAACTCAGGCTACTACTCACCATTGCTTCACAGAAGTTTGCTGAAAGAATTTCCTACAAAACCAGAAGTCTATCAGACATAATGGCTCCTGGAAGGAAACGAAAGTCTGTCAGAACTGAAGATGACCGTGACAATACTGCCACTTCTCTCTCTCCAAATCAGGCAGCTCCAAGCGTCGGTGTGACGCGACAAGAGTTAGATGCTGCTGTATCCGGACTGTACCAGCAGATTGAAACTCAGAATAATCTGATGATGGAAAAGCTGAATGCTCTATTTGGGGCGAATCAAAGACCAGTAAGTAATGAGGAAAACTTTGCTAATGCTGCTCCCAATTCCGAGAGGAGAAATATTCCTCACGGGGGATCAAATGCTGCTGAAGGGGCACCCCTCCAAGCTGAAGGATCCAGGCCGTCACCAGTTCTTCGTGAGCATTTACCTGGACAAACCCCTGAAAAGATGGCCGAGGTCTATTCTGCGAAATCTCTAAACAATGAGGAGTATCTTTCCGGCATGATCAAGCAAATAATGAAAGAGAGCATGCAAAGAGATGAAGATGAGAGCGAATGGGGATTCGCACCAAGTAGAACTCCGTTTACCGAGAAGATTCTAAAGGCTGAATTTCCTAGAAAATTTGTTCCCCCCACCATTCCTGCTTATCGGGGAACAAGTGATCCAAATCAATTCTTATATAAATACGACTGGCACATGACCGGCGCAAGAGCAACTGATGAAATAAAGTGCCGATATTTCCCAGTATATTTGGAAGGAGTAGCACTTCTCTGGTTTACCAAGCTTCCTGTCCGATCTGTAGATCAGTTTTCTGATCTAACCCGAAAATTCAAAGAGCAATTCAGGCTATACGCTTCAAAGGCAAAAGACATAATGTCATTGTCCAGTCTTGAACAGAATCCGGGAGAGCCTATTAAGTCATTCCTGAACCGCTTCAATATAGCTCTGGCAGAAGTCGATAACGCAGAGCCACGAATGATCTTGATCTATTTGATGCGTGCTATCGACAAATCGAGCGAATTTGGAAAATGGCTGAAGATGAAGGAGCCAAATTCGCTTGAGAAATTCTACAAAAAGGCTGACGAATTTATACGCCTAGAGAATCTTTCCGCATCAGCTAAAGTTGTGACAACGGTGGCGGAAAATAATGCTACAGTTCAAAGCAAGAAAGAACCTGCAAATCAGAAAAGGGAAAGTAATGGTGGGAAGAGGCAAGAAGATCTCAAAAAGCCCCGCTTCCTTAAACCTTCAGACTTTACTCCTCTAACCGATACCCCGGAGAATATTTTCATCACCACTAAGGATGCTGTTGAATTTCCAAAACCACCGGCCGTGAAAGTTGGGAAGAATGCTGTTCAAAGCGGAAGATTTTGCAAGTTTCACAACCAACCAGGGCATGATACCAATGAGTGCCGCCACTTGAAAAGCCTGATTGAAGAATTGTTAAGAGAGAATAAGTTGCAGCAGTACGTCAAGAGGAATAGAAAAGACCCGTCTTCATCTGACCAGGGGCAACTACCCCCAGCCCATTCATCTGGTTCAGGAGAGAGGCCTGCTGAAAAGGGAAGACCTGTTATCAATGTGATCACAGGAGGACCTCATCCAGCTGGCAGGAGTTGGGGTGAGATGGAAAGGTATGCTAGAGCTTTGAAGTATGCTCCGACTGAAGAAAGTGTCTTGATCTTGGAAGATGCTGCACCTCTAAAGCAGCAGAAGACTTTTCACGATGACATTATGTTCAAAACCAGGGATTCTATTGATGTGGAAGCTCCTACTGAGGACCCTTTGGTTGTCTCTGTCGGTATTGGGCCGGCTATTGTCAGAAGAGTTCTGGTTGATAGTGGTGCTTCGTGCAACATACTCTTTAAAAAGACATTTGACCAAATGAAAATTCCAATGACTGATGTACAAGCCTCTTCACACAAAATTGCCGGATTTACAGGAGAGCTGAAACAGCCAATTGGAACGGTGGACTTGTTTGTTGAAATGGGCGAAGGGCAGAAGAAGTTGGTTCGGAAGCAAACTTTTGTAATTGTTGATGGATTCTCCGCCTATAACGCTTTCTTGGGTCGGCCTACTCTTGCCGCTTTCAGGGCCGTCCTCGCTCCATGGTGCTTAACAATGAAATTCCCTACTGATAATGGGATTGCTTTTATTAAAGGAGATCAGAACGCAGGACGAGAATGTTATCTTGTAGAACTCCGAGAGGCCAGGAAAAGAGAAATGTGGAAAGATGCGGCAGCTCCGCTCCGCATCAAGGAACCAACCCTATAGCAACTACGGAGTGGCCCCTGTACTGGCGAACACTGCAATGCAAGAAAAGAAATGGATCCCAGGAAAGCCAGTACAGGGGAAAATAGAGTGGTACCCGTGGAGGTAACGGTACCAATATCTGTTGACTCGAAAGACCCGAACAAAGTACTCAATGTGGGTTCACAGCTAAGCATAACAGTTCGAAACACGCTGATATCATTCTTAAAAGCCAATCTAGATGTGTTCGCTTGGTGTCACGCTGATATGTGTGGGATCTCCCCGGAAATTGCTGTACATACTCTGAACATTGATCCAAAATTCACGCCAGTGAAACAGAAAAGAAGAACTCAAGGCCCAGAAAGATCGACAGCACTAAAGGAAGAAGTCGATCGGCTCATGGAGAACGGCTTTATCAGAAACTCCACTTATCCAAATTGGGTTTCAAATCCAGTATTGGTCAAGAAGGCAAATGGAAAGTGGAGAGTATGCATAGACTTCTCAGATTTAAACAAAGCATGCCCCAAAGATTGCTTCCCGCTGCCCAGAATTGATCAATTGGTGGATGGAACAGCTGGGCATGAGTTGTTATCATTTATGGATGCTTACTCCGGATACAATCAGATTATGATGCATGAGCCGGATCAGGAAGACACAAGCTTTATTACAGATGTGGGTCTCTACTGCTACAAGGTTATGCCTTTCGGATTGAAAAATGCTGGGGCAACCTACCAAAGGCTCGTCAATGCAATGTTCAAGCCTCAGATTGGTAGAACCATGGAAGTTTATGTCGACGATATGTTGGTAAAATCAAAGAAAGCTGTAGATCACATGGGACACTTGGAGGAAATGTTCACAATTCTTCGAAAGTACGGAATGAAGCTCAATCCATTGAAATGTTCATTCGGAGTAGAATCCGGGAAATTTTTGGGTTTCATTGTGAGCGCCAGGGGCATTGAAGCCAATCCTACTCAAATCACAGCTCTAAGGGAAGTCAAAGCCCATAAAACAAAGAAAGAAATGCAAAGTCTCAATGGAAAAGTCGCTGCTCTGAGTCGCTTCATTTCCAAAGCCACAGACAAATGCATTCCCTTCTTTGACGCTCTAAAGAAAGGAAAGAAAATTTTTGAATGGACTCCCGAATGCCAGAATGCTTTCGATGAACTAATTCATCATATGGAAACACCTCCGGTTCTCTCCAAGCCTACTGACGGTGAAGACCTTTTCATCTATTTAGCAATTTCATCTCACGCCCTCAGTGCAGCACTTGTACGGGAGGATATGAAAGTACAGCGTCCAGTCTATTACATCAGTAAACGGTTCACTGGGGCAGAGATAAATTATTCGAAGATAGAAAAGCTCGCCTATTGTTTGCTCATTGCTTCCAGGAAATTGAGACCATACTTTCAAGCTCATCCTATCAAGGTTCTTACTGATCAACCTCTAAAGCAAGTCCTGTTTCGTCCTAAAACTTCGGGTCGTCTTTTGAAATGGAACATTGAACTCAGCCAGTATGACATCACATACCATCCCCGGAAAGCAATCAATGGACAAGCTTTAGCAGATTTCATCGCAGAATCTACTGACAGAGGTGATAGTAAGGATGAAATAACTGATGATGTTCCAATCCAGTGGAAGTTGTATGTTGACGGATCGAGAAATGATTACTGTTCTGGGGCAGGGGTTGTGCTTGAAACCCCCGAAGGATGATCATTGTGTTATGCATTGAGACTAGAATTTCCTTCAATGAACAATGAAGCGGAATATGAGGCTCTTATTGCTGGCTTGAAAATTGCCAAGGAACTAAACATCAAAGTGTTACAAATCTTCAGCGATTCTCAACTTATTGTTTGCCAGATAAAGAAAGAGTTTCAGGCTAAAGGTGGAAATCTGCCCGCATACCTGTCAAAGGCATGTGAACTTCTCGAAGATTTCAATCATTACACGATAAGTCATATTCCTCGGGTAGAGAACATGAAAGCAGATTCTCTAGCAAAGTACTCAAGTTCCGGAGAAGCTCAATTACTGGGATTAGTTCCTGTAGAAGTTCTGTCAGCTCCAAGCATTGATGAAATGGATGTTGATTGGATTATGGCTACGTCTCAAGAGCATGAATCATGGATGACTCCAATCAAAGAATACCTACTCAGTGGTTCCCTGCCAGAAAGTTCTAAGGAACGTCGAAAACTATTGAGGAAAGCGTCAAGGTATATAATTCAAGATGGCCGATTATACAGACGAGGATTTTCAATGCCTCTGCTCCGATGTGTAACTAAGGAAGAAGCCAAGACAATTCTAGCCGAGATACACGGAGGAGAATGCGGAGATCATTCAGCTGGTCAAACTTTAGCCAAGAAAGTTCTCCGATATGGGTATTTCTAGCCTGACATTAACCGGGATGCTGCTATTTACTCTAGAAAGTGCGACAAATGTCAAAGATTTGCAAAAATCCCAAAAGCACCTTCCACCGAACTAACACAGATGGTCAGCCCATGGCCATTCGCCATTTGGGGGATAGATCTAATCGGACCATTACCAGTTGCCAAATCAGGAATCAAATATGCTATTGTAGCCGTTGATTATTTCACCAAATGGGCTGAAGCTGAACCTTTGGCCACCATTACTTCTAAAAAGATGATAAATTTTGTAACGAAAAATATCATTTGCAGATATGGTGTGCCACAGAAAATAATCACAGACAACGGTACTCAGTTTGAAAGTGAAGAGTTCCAGGATTTTTGCAAACGGTTCAGAATTCGAAAAAGCTTCTCAGCAGTGGCTCATCCGCAGGCAAACGGGCAAGTGGAAGCAGTAAATAAAATCATCAAGTCAACCATCAAAAAGCAACTCGAAAGAGCAAAAGGTGGTTAGGTTGATAAGCTTCCATTAGCACTATGGGCATACAGGACTACTCACAAAACTGCAACTGGGCACACTCCATTTTCACTGGCATACGGATCAGAAGCAATGATTCCAGTGGAAGTAGAAGTTCCTTCACATAGAAGAGTTCATTTCAACGAAGCTGAAAATGAAAAGCTACAACTTGAAGCACTTGATTTTCTTGATGAGAAAAGAGAAGAAGCTAGGCTCAGAGTTTCAGCTTATCAGCAAAGGATAGCCAGGCACTTCAACTCTAAAGTTCGCCAACGCAGCTTTGAGGTCGGGGATTTAGTTTTGAAAAGGATCATGATGGCAACTGGTGTGTATGGACCAAACTGGGAAGGACCATATGCCATTGGCAGTAAACTTCTTGATGGCACTTTCAAACTCATAACTGTTGAAGGAGATCCAATTCCAAGAGCCTGGAACAGCAACCACTTACGTCCTTATTTTACTTGAAAGAAAAATCTTTGCTCAAAATTGTAAAATAGTGATGAATGTATCAGTTGTATTGTAAAACATTGTAAATCAGTGTGAATGAATGAAAGCTATAAAGTGGATGTAGGCCCGATTCTTGGCCGAACCACTATAAATCTTGTGTTCTTTACTATTTCATAATGCCTGTTTTATTTCGATATGTAAATACTTTAAATGTATTGCTAAAATGTCGATTCAAAATTGCAGGACATTAAAACAAGGCTTGCTCGTCACAAAGCCAAGCGACCTCTATAAATCACCTGTGATGCAAATACCAAGCGGCAAAAAATTCCAAATACAAATCCTATACAAGGAGAACTTCACATAAAAGTTGGCGACTCCACTGTGACAAACCTTTGTTAATTGGTTGAGATTGTCGATATGAACAGACATCCAACTAGATAACTTGCGTTTGTCCCGTGAAGTCGTTCAACAGTGAAGTCCACTTCTTCGAACACAGCAATGTAAGGATAGAAGATGCGCTTGGAAACGATAATAAAAGATCGCTAATTAGCAGATGATGAGAGAACATTGCCAAGCAAACAAAGAAGCAGCCAAAAGGAGGTATGCTTCTCAATAAAAGGGCCAGTAAGAATCACCGAAGGGACACCTTCCCAAGCAGAAGGAACAGGGCCCTTGCTAACTGATCGTGATGCATCCGATCAGGCAGCTTGCGTCCGTCCCGTGGATCTACTTGCCCCTGAGACGCAACCTTCCTGGCACACCAACCAACCAACGCTCCTTCTCAAAGGTCAACAAAGCCCTCTAACGAGGCACGCCAAAAAATGAAAGTGCTTTCCTCAATCAAAAAAGATTGGTGGAACCACCGGAGGGGCACCTTCCCAAGTTGAAGGAACAGGGCCCTTGTTAGTTAATTGCGATCGTTTGTGCAAACGAACATCCAATCAAGCAACTCGCGTCCGCCCCGTGGATCCACTCAACCATGAGAAAGTAACTTCCAAGCAATCAAAAAGCCCTCTTTGGAGGCACAAGACCTCTTCGGAGGCACATGACCTCTTCGGAGGCAAAAGCCCTTTCCCAAGGCACCACAAGCCCTCTTCGGAGGCACATGACCTCTTCGAAGGCAAAAGCCCTTTCCCAAGGCACCACAAGCCCTCTTCGGAGGCACAAGCCCTTTTCGGAGGCGCCAGACCTCTTCGGAGGCACAACTCTTTAAGAGGAGCCCTCTCCGGAGGCATGTCCCAAAATAGAATACTCGAACGAAAAGCCTTCTCCGGAAGCACAGTTCAACTCTCAAAGGAAGGTTAACTTGTTCATCTCAAAAAGTTCCTCCTAAAAAAGTTGAAATGCTACAAAATTCTTTCAGAAAAGTTCATTTCACTGCATAGGGAAATCTACTTTCTTTTTTGACAAATAAAAGTGATCATCCCCGATAGTTGAAATGTTCTTCAGAAAGAAAGAAAAAAAAATTTCTCCAAAAAACGAGATATACTCTATTAAAAGCAGAATGATTCCTCCCCTAAAAGTGGAATTGTTATTCTCTGAAGTGAGATTATCAGTCTTGTAAAGGCTAGAAATATTGCAATGCACTTGTGGTATGGGGGCAACACTATACAATTCAATTATATTAATAAAAGCAACATGCCACAAGTTCATTGCAATATCACGAAAAATAGATGTGGAATAAATGTATTCCCAAACACAGACAAAAAGTTTGTACAAGTAAAAGGAATCGTTTATTCTACACTAAAAAAGAAAAACAGATGCGTTCTCACATACACAAGAATTTGTACAAGTAGAATTACTGTTTTATTTAGTACTATGAAAATTCTTTACATGTGCAGATATCTCAAAAAAGCAAAAGCAGGGACCGGTACCCGCACAATCTCCGGTCTATACATGTAAAAAGCAAAATAAGAAGTAGAAAATTCAGCTTGTCACTCCTTCTTTCCGCCACCCTTGGAGCCTTTGCTTGGCCTAATAGTTAATTTCGGAATCCGATGTGGGCGGGACGGAGAAGGAGGAGTGGTTGGGTCTTCTTCTGTTTTGTCTTCCCCAATCGAAGCACCTCTCTTCTTCTTCCTTATGGCACGCTTCCCCTTCCTCTTTGAAGAAGATTTGCTCCCCGGAGTAGCAAGCAATGTTGAAAGCTTCGGGTCATCATCTAGAGACCGCTCCTGGGTCTTCTCGATGTCTTCAAGATCCTCCGCCTTCTGCTCCTGCGAAACAGCCGGATCGTCCAGGCCTTGAAAAGCTTCGATTTTTTTCTGCCTGCGATCCCGGTTGGGAAGCAGAAGGAGGAGTAATCTGTAAAGATGGAGCGACGGCAACTGAAGGAGTGGAAACTTGTGCAGTGTTTGGTGCCTCCATTGTAGAAGAAAAGAAGTTAAAATCAACATCTCCCGAAAATAGAGAGGGTATCGGTTCACCAAAGTTTAAGTAACAAGTAAGAAGGTCATCAAACTCGGTTAAATCAAATAACTGGTTCATTGGGCCCGGGACGACGCCAAAATTACCTGGAGGAGTTGGCTTCGCAAGGTCAATCTCGAATTTCTCGGCTTCAGTATCGTCCGGTGCCTCATCCTCAGTGGGAGTGGTCGCAGTTTCTTGGGCAATTTTAGCTGGGAGTGAAGAATGGGAGCCGGAATCCATAATGTTTACATCGGCCAAAGTGGAAGTATGAACAGGGGCAGTTAAAGGAGCTTCCTCTTTTGAAAGCTCTTCTCCCAGTGATTCAGCCCGTGCTTTAGCAAGCTGCTCCTTCCCTTTAACAAGAGCGGCGCGAGCCTCATCATCAAGATAGCGAGCCTCGAGTTCTGCTTCATCATAGCCGGCACCTTTAAACATATCAATTGCGGCTTCCCACACTTCAGCCAGAGTGATTTCATAATCAGGACCCAGAAAAGCAAGGCTCCCACGACCCAGAACGCTGTGTAAATAAAAGTCGAATAAGGTAGAGCTGATGTTTGCTTTCGTTGCCTCATGTGATTGCTCAGCCGCTTCTTTTTCGGCAACGGCAGCAACCCGACCAGTAATAGCCTCATCATGCTCTGTCTCAGCTTTAGCAAGTCGAGACTTTAGTAACTCAATCTCCACGTTCTGGGAGGTGACTTTTTCCCGCAGTTTGGCGTTTTCTGTGCGATATTTCTCAGTAATGTGATGCTCAGCTGCAAGCTTCATTTCAACATCCCTTTGTGCAGCATGTGCGTCCCGCACTTGCTTCTGAAAGACTTCTTCTTTTTGAGTGTGCGATGCAGAAGATGAGGCGAGATCTTCCTTAAGTCACTTGACTTCAGATTCAAGCTTTGCGTTGTCATCTGCAATGCTCGTCATCTCCGCATCATGCTGCTTACGCCATTTGTCCCATTCTGATTTATCGTTCTCCATGGTCATCATCGCCTCAAGATTCATGTGGTTGACCCTTTGAAGTTCGTCGACAAGTTTCTGCCATTGCGACATCCTCTCAATATTAAGCCTGACCGCGTCAAGACTTTTAAGCATGTCTTGCTTATCAATCGGAACCAAATCCATGTCAAAGCGCACTCCTTTTAGGCACCAATTCGGAAATCGGCGCTGAAGCGTTGGAGGGCCGTCTTTAACTTGATATTGTGGCCTGTTAATGATTGTTTGAATATCAGATTTCTTTAGAGGAGGAGAGCCGGTCGGAGTATCAGAAGAAATGGGAGCGTCAGTTTTCTCAGAAATTACAGATGTGTCACTTGGCTTGGACCGTTTGCTTGATTCGTCAGTAATATGAGTCTTCCCCTTGTCATCATAAGACTTTCGCTTATGAGAATCATAACTTCTGTAAGAAGAATCATATCGATCAACGTCTCTTCTTCTCTGCCGCTGCTCATAATCCCATTTTTCTTGAGCCTTCCTTTGAGCCCTTTCCTCATCTGTCTCTCTCTGGTCACCAAGATATCTCCTAAAGTCATAAGATCCACGACCTCCATGGCGCTGAAATGAGTCATAGTATGAGCCGGTACGTCCCATCGGAGAATCTGAAAACGGAAAAGAAGTAAAGTTTAGAAATTTCCAGAAAGAAAGAGTAAATGCTTATAAGTGCAGAAAAATCCTAAGTGTGTGCGGCGTGCGAACTACGTGCGTCAAACTACAAACCACGCTTTAGTGCGGGAACGGAGATGACAGGTGTAGAAGGCGTCGAAGTTTGTTTCAAAGAGGAGGTCGCTTCAACGATAGGAGAGTTCGCTTTTGGAAGATTATCCTTGAAAAGCTCTTGAGAAGTTATCATTATGTCACTCAAGTCATCAAAGGTGTCATCATTATGATGCTCAGCAGAATTCACCTTTTCAACTTCCACATCGGCTGATTTTTCAGAAATTCGAGGATTTTCTTCCTCTTCAATAATTGGAGCAAGCGCCGGTTTGCTGGACGTTCCCGCAACGCCAATAGAAGTAGAACACTTTACTAATGTAGTGTCTACAGTTGGCTCCTTTGAAGCCATATCTTCCGTTGAAGCTGGGGCATCTAATGTCTGCGCTGGAAGATTAGAAACTTCACGAGGCTGGGTAAAGTGAAAAGAGTGTAAAAGACCGAATTGATGTAAAAATGCGTCTGTCAATAGAAACTGGATACTCCTTTCCTCAACCGGCACCGCCATAAGCCTCTCAAAAGTCGCTTTGTGACCGGGATTTCTAGAAGGAGGAGGAAGTGCTGAAAAGAAAAGGGCAAAGTTAACACTCGATAACTCGAACTTTGACAAGTTCGAAAAAACATAAGAAACAGAGACAAATGATCTTACTCCCTACTCTCCAGATGGCGTAAAATCCTGGAGGACAGCGGACATAGAAAAACTGACTTAGGAAATTGTGAACACTGTCGGGGAGACCAACGATCAACTTACGATTTCTAACACTTCTCACAACTGTAATGGAAGGATGGTCTTTGTGCTTTGTAAATGTGCACAGGAAGCGAATTTCTCCAAAATTGGGAAAACGGTCCAGCGTTCTCCTAAAAAGCACACACAGTCCCAGCAGGATGGCGTAGCCATTAGGGTGTAATTGAAAAGGGGAGATAGATAGTCGGAGAAGAAGTTCTCGAAGGCAGTCATTAAATGGGGAGATAGCTCCACTCAAGCACATTTGGCGGTTAACTGCGACAAAGCCATGGGGCGGTCTATCAGCAGTATCATCTATTCCAGGGAGCAAAGCGTCAGCTTCGGCAATCCCAAATTGGGTGCATAATTGAAAAAAGGCTTTATGACCCAAAGTAGTAGGAGTCCTTTCTGGAGGATCGTTTAATGGAGTAGCGATTGGAAAAACTCCTCCAGCTGGTTCCAAATCTTCGTGTTGAGATGTCATTCTACACAAGGAACTGGATGATCAAATATTAAGGTGCACGTTTCCTAAAAAAGTGTAAAGTGTTGTGCAGAACCAATAAAAATAACAAGTAAACACAATTGGAATTAAACTAGTCGACAACTGGTCGATTATGAAATTTCAGAACTTGATAACATTTAAAGTACAGTGTTAATGCAAACAAGTTAGTTTCATTTGACTATTACGATTTTGCTTTAATACTTCACTTGAATTGGTTATCGTATAACATTATGTTCATGCAGTTCTAAATTGATTTTTTCTTTATCGACTAATCTGTCATTTGATATGGACAGTCAATGGCAGTATATTCGTCCCTGTGTTCTGCAAATGTTGTGATTAAACAGGTTGTTGATTTGTAAGATAAATATGGCACGTGGGAAGGTTCAAGTAGTTAAAATTAGATAGTCTGTTCCAGCATTTCAAGTCAAGAAATTCATGTCAAAAGTATGTTCCAAGTTAAAGAATGCAAGTTCAAAAATTTCACTAAGTCCTATCTCGTCTACGGCCTAAGGAACGAGCTACGAGTTAAGTCGACGTCAGTTCTTTAAGTCGTGCTGTGATGAAGGATTTCAAGAGAGCGCAAAAATCCATGTCCTAGGTCGTCGACCGACTTACGACTTACAACCCACTTTAAGTCGTACACAATTCACTAGGTCATCAAAAGTTAAGTCGTGATTTTTAAGGCCTTAAGTCGTCCGTCTTTTCAGCACACCAATTCAACACACTCTTAACCCGTTAACCCATTAACCTCTTCTTCAACCAAAACTCTCGTCCTCTCAACGCATTCAATCAAAAGAATCGCCATAAAATCGGTGTGATGTTGTTTCATCACGAACCACGAGTCAGACAAGCTGAATCGCTGCAATCTGTCGCCTCGTTCATACAGATTGTCCAGGTCCAAGACAAATCATCTCGAATCCATCGATAATCAATTGAAACGAAGATTGCAATGGAGCATGACATAAGAAGAATAAGTCAGAGATGGAATTCGCAATTCAGTGATAGTCGAAGATTGAATGGGGAAGCCGATTTCACTTACGCAATACAACGATGAGAAAAACTGGTAATCGAGTAGTTGATTTCGTCTTCAAGGATTTCGAATGCTTGTTAATGGCGGAATGAAGTAATGAGAGCAGGTGAAGGAAAAGGAGTGACGACTTAAACTTTTTATATACTGGGGCAGTAGAAGACGAATCGGTACGTACGACTTACGACCTACGACTCATCTTAAGTCGTTCACAGAGCAAGCTAGGGGAATCGAAGCACACGACCTACGACTTAGGTGTGTACTTCGAGGGGCAAATGTTAATCCTCTTTGATTCGCGACATAACGAGTTAAAAGCGTTACCGACTTAAGAGGAAGACCACTTAACAGCAGCCGATTTAAGGGAGAATACGACTTAACAAGTGTGCCGAATTAACAAGTGTGCCGGTTTAACATGTTACCGACTTAAGGGAGGCTCCGAGTTAAGAAAGGCTCCGAGTTAAGGGGGGCTCCGACTTAACAGTTCGCGAGTTAAGGAAAGGCTCCGACCTAAAACCATACCGACCTAACTGTTAAAGAAAGCTCCGACTTAGCTACGGCTCCAACTCAAGGCTCTCACCGACCTAAAGCACACCCACTTGAAGTTAGCTCCGACTTAAGAAAGCTCCGACTTAAAAGTCTACGAGATACATAAGTCTCCGAGTTAAGACCTACGACATATGCTAAGTTGTTGCCGACTTATGACTTAGCTCATTCTGGACGTTCAAGAGTAACCAGTGTATGTCTATCTCGTGGCCGACTTAAGACCTATGACTTACTATAAGTCGGCTACAACTTAGAACTTAGAGGATTTTTCCTATTCAGATTCCGCCCTATAAATACCCCACAACCTCCAACAAGGGGGGGACTTTTGGCCATTCATTTCTTCAAGCGCCGTTACTCTGTCGAAGTCTCCACTCATTCAGCAATCAAAGATCTTCAAACATTCAAGACGCTACAACAAGCTTCAAGAGAAATTCCTTACATCCAACACGGATTCGTCGAGTTTCATCGACGAAGATTGAGCTAGTAGTCAAGATTGTTTCTTGTGATCAAATTGTATTGTTTTGATAAAAGATTTGTATCGATTTGTAACCAGATTCAGCAATAAAGAGATTCAAAGTGGACGTAGGCTTAATCTCAAGCCGAACCACTATAAATTGCTGTCTTTTACTGCTTTTCTGCTATTTTACTGCTTAAATTCTGTTCCCGTCACGCGGGTGGTGCTTTCACGATTCTATTACACACACCGGGTGTTAGCGTTCACTTTTTAACATTAACAGTATGTTTTAGGTTTGGCAATGTTTGCGATAAGAAAGGGATCGGTGGAGTATGTGGAAATAAAGGGATCGGTGGGATTGGCAAAAGAAAGGGATTGGTGGTTTTTAGGTTGAGGAGAGGATCGGTCGTGAGGCTTTGGGAATGGGATCGGTATAACCGTATGGATCGACATAAACATAGGGATCGACATTGAAATAGGGATCGACATAAGAACTTTTTAAACTTGCAATCTAATCCAACCTTACTTGCTCGAACAATCATCAATAAGTCACTTTAGCAAACTTGGATATACGATGATGATGAACAATAAAACTTGCATACTCACTATTAAACTTGAGAATGAACAATCAAATCCTTGGAACATTCAACATATACTAAAAACTTGCATATGGACTTGAACGACAAACTTTACACTTTGACATGCCGACAGTCGATCTCAAAGCTTTCGCAACACATCAATCTTTTTGCTAGTTGTGACAATCACGATGACGGTCACTCTGGTCGAAATACAAAGTTTGATCATTCAACTTCCTTTTCTGATTTTAAGCTGTTTATTTCTACTATACACTGCACTAGCTTACACTTAACGGGGGGGGGGGGGGGGGAATATGTAAACTTTTCTAACCACGAATATCTACTGGGTATAGCTAATATGGACTCCAAACTCTCAGAACATTTAGCTGCTATGTCTTCTGAAACGGCCATGCAGCATATCGATCTTGAAGTAAAATCGAGCTCTACGACTATATCCGACGAGCTCTCTCCTAGTCCTCAAGCAGAATAGACGGAAGTTTCTAGTCCATCGCTCAACCTTTTCTCAGATGTTCCGGTCCTCCCGGCGGAGGGTATAAATCCTGCTCCCGATGTAGTAGAGGGAGTCATTCTTCTAGATAACCCGATAGATTCTCAAGCCACCCGAATCGGTGAGGCTACCTTTCACAGGTTGTGTTCCATACATGGAATTCTGTTTGTAGACGTCCTGGTACCTTCAATAAACGACAGGCCTCACTTGCCTTTGGAAGGGTACATGCGTGTAGTAAATTTATGTGCTGGGCCGGATGCATACCGCCCTTTAATTCGTTTATTCGAGAGATGTTGAGATATCTTGGAATAGCTTCCACTCAACTCCATCCGAATAGTTACGCCTTCCTACATGGAACCTTTCTGCTATTCATGAGCGTTCTATTTTGTATGCCAGCTCCCGAGGACATAAGATTCATTTACAACTTCAAACGGTGGTCAGGAAGTCCTTCCTACGTTTTTCTTGAACCCTCGCCTAACTGCCAAGTCTTAATAGGCGTTTGGAATAAACTCTCTCCATTCAAGCATGGGTGGTTCTATGTTCGATGTCCACCTGGCTACGCAAGGTGATGGTTGGAAGGACGTAAGTATTACTTTCATTTTATTCTTAAGTCCATTAATCCAAGTCACATTTCTGAATCTATTAACATCCGGGATTCCTACAGGTGTCCGCCCACGCCCTAAAGGCATTAGTTTTTCAAGAGCGATCACCGCTATTCGCGCTACGCCTATCAAAGATTGGGACATCAAATTTCTTGTAACCGATGAGTTACTATCTTTATTCGGACTGTTGGAAGAGGGTTGTAGAATTATGTTCTCCAAAAGCGCAGCATTGCCGAGAAACATCATAGAGCAAGAATGGGATGCCATCAATTCTGTCATGCCCCAGCCAAGTGGACTCGGGATGACATTGAAGAAGGTGAGATTAAGGATTCCTAGGCTAATAAATCCGACGACACTGATGTAGGCCTAGGCAAGGTGCCTATGGCCGAACCACCATAGGGAGCGCAATCTCAAACACCAACCAAGAGAAAGAAAAAGTTGGCATATAAACTTCATAGAAGAAAAACTGCCCCAGATCCAGAATTCGTCATCACTCCTATTGAAGAAGAATCATCTTCCCAACACTTGGAAAGTTTACTGAAGGGGTTTTCAAATTTCCAAATACCCGATGATATTATGACCTATGGCTTCCCAAATATCAATATCGAAGGGCTCAATTCTCCTACTTAGAGCGGTGAAGGCATTCATCCTACTGATAAAGGAGAGAGAACGCCTATAAACAAGGCTACAACCACCGGTCTGTCAGGGGAGAACATTAGGGCACTCACGACCATATGCACTACACTACACGCTCTTCATTAATCCTTTGCACCATAGTTACTTACATGTTCTCATTTGGTCTTTGTGGGTGCAATGACTCAGTCCCGGGCCTTTGATTGCTTAAGAGGTTATTTGACGTATTACCAATCTAGCCGCGACTCAGAGTCCGACAGATGCAGGGAGAAAGATGATGGATGGGAAAAAAGCTATCATCCAAGGGAATCCTCCTCTTCCAAGCGCAAGTCACAATCTCATACATCTCGCCAGGGAGATGAGCCTAATTTTCCTGTTTATAGTAGAGACCAGGCTCCCTTCCACGGCCCTCAAATTGCCACATCACATGAGCAACACTCTGTTTCTTCAAGCTCTAAGTAGTCTCGCGACCGTAGATCGAGCAAGCATCCAATTGCTGCTTCCAAGCCATCCTTACCGGCCGGTGCTTCTAACACTTCTACAAAGATTACATCTCTTCCTTCATGGAATAAATCCATTTTGAGCTATCATTCGAATCCATTACCCCATTAAGGACCATTGGCTCATCTTAGACTACATAAAGAGCATAGTCCAAATTATCGTAAAAGCTAAGATACTTCTAATCACCATATCTTTTGGGTGGTCTTATAACACGATGACCAACTCATGTTGCAATATTATCTCCTAAAATCCTTTCGACCCCACCTTAAACCGAATCATCCCTAGAATCATGCACATCACCAATACTACAAAAGGAAACATGTGGACAATGTGATGTAACATCAACCATTTCCTCAACACAAGCATCTCCAACAACTCTACCCCTTGGACGAAAAATGAGAACTTCCTTCTCCTCTAATTCATCACAGACCAAATTCAGAATATCCGGTGAGCTCTCATTCTCCTAGAACAAGGCCGACTCATCTGAAGTAACATGACAGGAATTTACAACTTTCTTAGTTTTTGGATTCCAAATCTGGTAGCCTTTGACACCATCCGTATAACTAAGTAAGACGCCTTTGAAAGCTTTAGGCTCAAGCTTATAATTTCTCAGATCATGCACATAAACTAGACTACCAAAAATATGAAGATAGCTTAAGTCAATGCTCTTCCCCACACTTCCTCCGGAATTTTATTATCAATACAGAGCATGGAATTCAATTTACAATATGCACCGCGGTTGACTATGCTTTGGCCCAAAATCCCTTCGACAAATTCGATTTCAATCTCAAACACCAAGCTTTCTCAAGTAGAGTACGGCTCATTCTCTCTGCTACTCCATTCAATTGTGGATCCCATGGTGTAGTAAAATGTCTCTGAATATCATAATACTTGCAAAAATCCAAAAACTCTCTGAAAACACACTCCCCGCCTTTGTTCGACCTCAACACCTTCAAAGAATTAACCACTCTCATTCTCAACAAGAGCCTTCCAAACTTTGAACTTTGCAAATGCCTCTGACTTAGCCTTCATTACATACACCCATACTTTTCAAGAAAAGTCATCAATAAAAGAAATATAATAACGAGCTCCACCCAAAGAAGCTACCGGTGCCGGCTCCCAAACATCCGTGTGAACATACTCAATAACATCTCTTGAATTATGTTTTCCTTCACCGAATGGTAATTTATATTGCTTCCCTATGACACATTCCTCGCAAAACTCAAGTTTTTCTCCATACATCAAGTCCCTCTTCTGATAAATATCCAAACTCCTCTATGAGATATGACCCAACCTCAAATACCACAACCTTGCCGCATCTAAGCCACGAGAACTATCAGCACCAACACAGGTTTCACCTTCAATAATCATACCTTCAAGCAAATAAACTCCATGAGCTCTAGCACCTTTCATCACCATAAGTGCACCCTTTGAAACCCGCAAGCTATCACTCTCAATAGTAATTTTAGAATCGAAAGAATCCAATTGCCCCAAGGAAATAAGAGATTTTGGAAGACTCGGAACATAGCGTACATTAGTAAGTATACATTAATAAGCATACGAATTACACTATCAAACATCCAAATTCGTATGGAACCAACGTCCTTTGATGTACAAATAGAACCATTACCCATAACAATTGAATTTCTCTCCTTATCGACATAAGACTAAAAAACAATTCTTACTCGACGTCATATGATAAGACATACCCGAATCGAGTACCCATTTGCCACCCAAAACATCTAATACTACCACCGTCAATACATTTTCGTGTACCTCATCAACATCACTCTTCACTGCAAACTATGAAGATGCTACTTCCTTCTTCTCATCCTTGTTCGGACACTCATTCTTTCAATGACCGGGCTTCTTGCAAATAAAACATTTGTTATTTCTATCCTTTGACTTTCCTCTCCAACCGGGCTTCCTTGTTTTAGAACGCCCACAATTCCCTTTCACCTTCTCATTTCTCTCCTTCTCCACAAAAAAACCATGACCACTACTACCACCACTAGCATTATCACTCAACTCCTTCATTTGATCTTGCAACTCCTTACTAAGAAGACCCGCTTTAACATCACTAAGAGTTAAAGTATCCCGGCTATAGATCAAGCTATTTGAGAAACCCATATAACGGTCCGACAACGAACATATCAAGATTATTGCCTTTTGCACTTCCTCAATCTTCAAGTCTACCACCTTCATCTTCATTAGCAAACCATCAAAAGTGTTCAAGTGTGCATTTAGCGAAGTACCCTCCTTCATCTTGTAGGTGAATAATGTTCGCAACAAGATCAAATGATTAGTTAATGATTTCTTTATATACAATTCTTCCAACTTATCCTAAATACCTTTAGTAGTGGTCTCACCACTAATTTCAAAGATTACATTCCCATCCATAGCAAGTTGAAGTGTAGTGAATGTCCACTCTTTCATTTCCTCTCTCTTAACATCCGAGATGTCCACTAGCAACAAATGTGTATCAAATACAACCCGATGCACACAAATCCGCCTAAAAACCGCTTTCATCTTCCACTGCCATTTTTCAAAACCATTATCACCATTCCACTTGTCAATAACCAATCGAGAACCAGAAACCACATACGATCTGCATATATATGGTGCTACAATACTTGGGCCAACCAATGAGGGGCCATCCGAGATTTTTTCTGATTTTGGCATTTCCATAAACACCTTACAAACACCAACCCTTTGATAGAAAATGTTATGAAATTTAAATTCAAGACTATAATTCAAACTTCAAAATGCTGTCAAAAAACGAGATCATTGAAAGATGTGCAAAAACAAACGATCAATATCCCAATACCAAAACTTAAAACCAATCCAAATAAATCAATCTCAATTACAAGCAAGTAAAATAAGCAATAATGAAAGTAAATCACACACAAGATTTACAATGGTTCCACTAACGGTGTGTTAGTGTACATCCACTTTGAAGAGAGTGTAACACCCCTAATTTCGATTAACATTATTTAGAACATTTAATAAGATAAATTAAATAAAATAATGTAAGAGAATAGAAGATTGAGATTTGGTAATTAAGAGGGCTGTGCCTTAATTAATGAGTTAATAAGATTGATTATAACTTAAATACGGAGGACTTATGAGAAGGGCGAAATAGGAATATACTCTCATTTTCAAACATAAACCCTTTCACTCTCCTCTCCTTCATTTCGTTTACATTCATACAAACATAAGCATACTCAAGGCCGGCCATTATTAAGAGATTCAAGAGAAGAAAAACCTAGGAAATAAAAAAGAAAGCATAAGAATACTAAATCAATAATGAAACGTCAAGTCTCATTATCTAATCAAGATGAATAATAATAATCCATCACAAGTTTGCTTATAATTGTTCGGTTTATGATTAAACCCGAATCTTATATGTGTTATTTGCCATGATGTGAATGATTAATGATTATATGTTTATTGATGATTTATTGGACTTACTTATGAAATTAGTTAGTAGGTTTAAGTGTGAAAACCTATCACATGACACTCAAATGACTTGAAATTTGGGTATGATTTTAGAAACATTATTTTAGAAGTGGGTTTTCAATTTCATAATTTTCCAAGCAAGTATGAAAATTTTATGAATTTCATAGGTGAGGAAAATGATTTATTTTAGGTTTAATTATTAAAAATAATTAAATAATGTTTGTAGCCCCGAAATTTTATATGTTGAAGAATATGTATATTTTATTTTTCATGATTTTTAGGTATTTTCCCAAGTGTTTATGATTTATTATGAATTTATTAGGCTAGTAAAGCTTAATAATTATATTAAAATATTAATATAAAATTATTGGTTTGCAAATTATTTTGGGAATGAAAAATCTGATCCATAGCAGTTTTTCTGAAAAGAATTGGTAAAGAAAGTTATTATCCAATAACAATTTGACAATGAATAGGAGTTGGTAAAAAGAAATTACTTTATACAGAAAATTTACAGTTTTTATAATAATTACGGGAATCGCCATTGCCGTTATCAGTGATGCCGCAACCCATCTATGTCACGCCTATGCTTTTCGAAGTCATCCAATGGAGATACATACGATATCAACCAAGGTTGGTATGCAATAAATCAACGTTGGTTGTAGTGGGAAGTATAGCTTCGATGTCGACATTGATGCTTACGACATTGGCTATCCCGCATGTTTCAATGCCGCATGCCCCTTATCATTGTCGGCATTAATGATGCTACCAGTTTTCAATATCAATTCCTTATGATTTTGATTCCACATGTTTCCTATGCCACTTGTTTATCTTTTCAACAATGACCATACTATGGCTGCAATAGCGCTATTATTACTTCCGACATTGGTTTTATGTGGCAACGATGCCACTAGTTTCTTATGCCGTAGTGTTTTGACCATAGTGCCATTACAGGCTATTTCCGACATTGCTTTTACACGGAAATGATGTCGTGTAGCCTTAACTTCGATATTCCCATGTCACTAAGCCTTAAAGTTTTATACTATGCAAACCCAAAACTATGCCGCTTATATTCGGTGATTTATATGTATTTATGATATGCGATGTAAATGGTTTTGGCCTTATGCTTTATAAATTAGATGTTTTAACAAGATTTCGGTATGGAGGGATGCGATAATCCTATGGCAACTATATCAATGCCGCACTTTGTCAATTCAGTGGTTTAATTATATATGGCTTCATAACCTATGGTTTTGAGGTACGATAACTTCTAAATGACTTTGAAATTCATCAATGCTATTTTATAAAAGCATATATGTGAGGACCTGTCTCTTCGACCCTTGGAAATCGACACTAATACATCCTCGGTATTCACGTGCCGCAAATCCAAGCGCCGGAGAGGCGGACTCTTAAGGCTAAGAAAGAAAATAAAGACAGAAGAGAATCTCACACGGATGGAATAACACATATTATTTTAGCATAATCTTTACAATGGAAAATTTAAATACATTTATCAGAGTTAAACATGGACAGTTATAAATATCTTTCATTACAAATGTGAAATGCAATGACAACAAATGTGGTGGAAACTAGTAACAATCTTCAAAAGAATCTTCTAACTCCATGTTTCGAGCTTCATCCAGATTTCTTCTAACTAAACCTGACTACTAGGCTGCTCGGGAAAATTAGGGCACTGGAGTTTAAGGGAAAGGAAAATAAACTCCGGGTCAGTCATAGGACTGGTGTGTGAAACTCAAAATACGCATTTTGAAAACAAAAGTATCTCATAAGACCACGCCACACATAAACACGGAACGGGTTGTTACCTTATGATAACCAAAACATTTTCTACGTAAAATTATTTGATATTATTTTTCATGACATTCTTTTGAAAAGTACTTTTTAAATAAACTTATGAATCTTAACCAAAATTATTACATTAGTTAAATTTAACGACATAATAGGTTTACAAATAAGTCCAAAGGCACTTATTGGAGAATGGATTTCCATACAATGGCAGGTAAGGGACTACCTTCTGTACAGTACATCTCTAGAGGAATGTACCAAGGATACATAAACAATCCTACGCATCTGGCAAGACCGGTCTATCCCTATTTGGAACTCAGACATGGCCTGGATAGAAACCGAATGTGACATCACCTTGATCGTTACCGACCTATCTAAGAGCTCTCTTAGCATACACAACATACCTAAAATATAGAGGGTTATCTAAAAAGGTGATGATCATACCCTAATGGTTGCAAACCACATAGCCTTACAGCATACCCTGTTTAAGCCATTACCGAGTGATGAGGCCTGAGGTAACGATTACCTTTCACATAGCACATTCCACTTTGAATGTCACATTGCCAATTTATAATCACACAACTGATTTCTACAAACATATAACTCCTGAGCTCGTACGTCTCAAAAAAGGGTGTTAAGCTAAAAGTAGTTGCCTTCTCCACCACCAAACCGATGATGCGTTTATAGAGATCAATCAATGTAATTAGAAATGCAATGTCAGACATTCGTCCACACAAGTTGTCCAGGAATAGGACAAATCGAAAGAACTCTCCTACCACATCATGTCAGGGATTACCCCTAGGATTAGTAGCGAGAAGTCCTTGCATCGAAGATCTCAAATGAAGAACTACCGCCACATATTATGATATGGGAAATTTCCCCCAAGGGTCAATGACAAGCAGCCCTACATTCCATCTTCCAAATTGTTTCCATGTCTTCACTTCGAATATGTAAATTGGTTCGAAGAGGTTTTCGGATAAGAATTGCTCAAATCCAACCCCGGTTCCTTTGAACTAATCATTGATAAAATGATGTTGAGTGAACAGGAAATTATCCTTTGATTGATTAATTTCTTTTTATCAAAATATCTTCTGGAGATATATATCTTTAAAACATTCTTTCCGGTATATACAAATCATTAAACCTCTCTTATCAAATCCTTTGATTACATAAACCTTTTTTCAATCTTGGAATAATTCTAAATCATTTCATTTTCAATTAGGAAAATATTTCCAAATCATTCCATTTAAATCTTAACAAATATTTTCAAATCATAACTTTTAAATTGGGTCAAAAACAATGTTATTTAAGACATTGTTTACTGTAAACCCAGACCAATAAATTTTAAGTATAGGAATTAAATTAATTCCAAATCATTTTCATAAGCCATATTGGAAAATGTTATTGAGTTAAAAAGGGTCGATAGAAATTATACTAATGCTACTCAACATCAATTTCTGTATTCAACCTTTACTATCCGTCGAATAACGATGAAATCGCCTTTTAAATTCACACGAATAGTATGGGTTCCTTTCCAGGAATTTAATACCAAGTATAAGAATATTATTCCTATGCAATCCAAGTTGTTTAAATTTGGAAAAATATATCTTTTATACTTTGGGAAATTTTGATCCGAGTAAATAAAATTTACTATCCCCTCGGTCGGGCCAGTCCAGGTAACTAGCAAGGGCAGGCAACTGGTTTTCCAAACCCAGACATAGAGAATACCTCTCTGTCACCCATAAGGTGGTCAATTTATTTGATCGACTCTAAATCCATTTATTATCTTTTAGAGACGATTTTTATTTACTTAACACTATTCAAATTTTGTTTTAAAACAATTTTCATTTAATCAATTTAATTTAAAATCCTTCGAAAGAATTTTCAAATCACTTTCAAAAATACATAATTATTCATTTGAAAATATTCACAAAAGATTCAGGAAAGAATAATTAAGTTAAATCATTGTTTGCAAAAGTTAGTAGAAAGTGTTGCAAATAGTGTTTTAAAAGCTTATTTGATTAAAACAACTTTTCGATTATTAAGAAATCCATTTTTGTAACTTAAATATCTTTTAAAACATTTTAAAAGATTTATAGGATTTATTTTATATTTTTAAAGAATTAAAAATATCTATTTTAAAACATTTACTACTTTGGCCTCCGAAATGCCAAAGCACTATTTTATCTAAAACTTGATTTGCTCATATTTTAAAATCTACTAAACGCAATCTAAATCCTTTTCTTTTGTTTGAAAACTATGATTATAAGGGTTCGGAAATTTTTTATTTCAAAGCAATTTGACTCTGAATCGTTCCTATAATTAGATTTAACTACGATGCGAAATCGCGAACTACCGTTACACAACGCGCCTATTTTTGACTAAATTTTCAATATTCATTAAAACTTTGCCAAATCACTTTTAAATGTTTATAAAACATTTCTAAACCATATTAAACCATTTTTAAGAGGTTTAAACATTTCATATACACCATTTCATTCAATAAAGGAACGTGATTTCCTTTATGCTTATCAACGTGTATTAATGTAACTTGTATATATATATTCAATAACCATATTAAACATCCATATCATCATATTCAAACATGATAAACAACCATCATTAATAATCATATTCAAACATATATAGAATCCCATAATATATATTACTATAGTTTAGGAGTTTTCTCACTTTAGTTATATGTTGCTAATTACTCTTTTCAAACATTCATCAACCAAACATCCAAACATCATTAACATCCAAATAGTTATGTTAAACATTTATAACTACTTATAATGGTTTAATTTTAGAGTTATCACCATAATTAATACCAATCTTCCTACCATCATTCATATCGCCACAACACTTCACTTATACACTTCTACCATCACCTAAACAACTTCATCTCCTTATCCAAGTGCTTGGCCAACCCTCCTCTATGATTTTTCTCTCGGCCTTAGCTCCTCTTCACTATGCTTGCTCAAGGCCAAGCTTTAGGAAGGAGGAAGATAAGTGGTGGAGCTCCGACCTTGAGTTCTCCAAATCTAGACCAGAAAATAGGTCATTTTCTCTTGGGTTTTTGACCCTTTTACTCTCAAAATTTGAAGAAGTTGTTAATTGAAAAGTCGTTGCAATTTCTTTTCTCTTGAATTTACAAAAAAGAAACACTTGATTTTGACTAGTTATAAGGAAGATATGATCAAAAGAAGAGAGGGTATTCTCGAATTCATAAAAATGAATCCCGAAAATGCACTGTAAAGAAGTGGAATTTTGGCATAGTTAAGCTCAAAACTGGAAGAAGTGCTAAACATAAAAGTTGTAGCCAGTAGAGTTGTACAAGATTGTAAAAATTGAGTTACTTCATATGGATCTATTGTTAGTCCTTGAAAAGAATGGTTTTGATGACAACAACTTTAGGACTTGTTATAAAATATAAATACTAACATTATAGTTTAGATATATATGTATATGCAGGATATAAACATGCAGGTACTGAGAATGAAGACTGTACATTATAGAAACTCAAGATCGAAGACATCAAGATTCAAGACTCATGAGTATCAAGATATCAAGAGTTCAAGATTTCAATAGTACAAGACAAGTATCGAGTCTAGAATTATGTTAAAACTCCTAGAAAAGCACTGGCATCTTAAAATCCATTTTATTCGTGGAATGGAATCCACTTCGAGCCTGTTAAAGGGATGGAACCCTAAGTAGGATGGAACCTACAAAAAATCTAGTGGAACATCGTTTTGTATTCACTAACTTTTATTCAAATGTTTTACAAAATTATATCTTGTTTTCAAAATGATTTCAAAATCTTCCTTTTTAAATCAAAAACATCTATCCTGGTTTTAAATACTTTTAGCTAGCCTCAAAATAATCTTTATTTTGAATATCAAAATTATCCTTGGTTTTAAACTATCTTTAATTATAATGTACTTAACTTTTAATATTTATATTTAAGAGTTAAATATGAAATTATAGTAAAATTTTATATATACCAAAATATTATTCTTTATACTTATTTATGTATTTTAACTATAGTATATTTATAAAGTTTAAAATAGTTTTAATATAAGATAGAAGTTATTTTCAAAAGAAAAACAAATTATCAAAAATACCTTAGGCATGTCGACAACCCCTAGATACCCATGTCGACATGATGACAGTTGATTCCAAAAGTTTGAATTTCAAAGGAAGTGTCTATTCGTCATATCCTTTCCCGAATGGACATGTCTGTTGTTCTACTATAAATAGGGGATGTTTTAAACGAATTTATATTCATTTTTTTTCTGATTTCACTCCTCTTCTTCTTCCACATTTCTTTATATACATTTTTACTATTACTCTGCCGAAATCACCATTGAATCTAACTAGATCATCTCTGGTTTGATTCTCTATCACTATCTCAACAAGATCCCAGTGTTATTCAGAGTTATAGGCTTCTTTGTAATCAATCGAGTGAGAAAAGGTGTGATTGTAGCCTAGAAAATCAATCAAGTGAGAGAAGGTGTGATTGTAGCCTAGGAAATCAATTGGGTGAACTTGTCGCCCGTAAAATCAAGTATCTCTACCCAGAGGATTGTGAATCTGGAGTGGTGTACCTCATGGCCTTGAAATCGAGGGTGTAATTGTAAGAATTGATTTTGAAAGGAAATCCGTACTTGTGTTGCGGGACTGGATGTAGGGTAACTCCGAACCAGTATAAAATCCGGTGTGTTCTTTCCTTTACTGCTTTTACTTTATATTTTCATCTGTGTTTGATTCTGTGATTATATCTGTGTCTGAATATTGCATACATTTGTGTTCAAATTAATATAAACTCAAAAAGAATTAGTAAATTCTTAAAACACTATTCACCCCCCCTCTAGTGTTTATTCTAGCCCTAAGGTCCGTAATCCGCATTTCTCACATCTATTTTGGAGGAGTTATGCTCGAATGAAAAAGAGGTATTCTCGGCCTTTAAAACTGGGCTCGAGAATATACTTGAAAGAATGGAGTTTTGAATATAGATATGCTTATTATGGGAAGAAGTGATAAGATAGGAACTTGCAACCACCAGAATATCACATGATTTGAAAAAAAGTTCTTATTTTCATTCAGGTTTTAGGGAGTTATGGTCAAATGAAGAAGAGGGAAAAAGTGTGGGTATTTATAGGGAAAGAAGAGGAAAAATATCTAAGCACTTACATCACCCCCTTCATCACCTCCACATGCTCCATCTCCATCACCACATGGCCCTATTTCCATCCATCATTTCGGCTCCCAACATCCACCATCATCACCCCCCATGTGTGTGCGCTCAAGTGTGTACTTTGATGTGAGATGGTTGACTTTAGGTTAGCTTAAGTATTAAATTTTTACAAATATCTTAAGTATGTTATATGTGTGTATCTTTATAATATATTGTTATACGGCCTTTTGGCCCGGTTGTATTCAGACTTATTAGAGAAGTTAGACTAGACGATCATCGAGGAAGACTGCCCGGACAGATGATTACTAGGCTCAGAGATCAAGCGCAGGCAATGATATGAAGCAACAATCAACTGAGGCTAAGAGATAGACACTCCAGAATATTCTAAGTATGGAATAATGCCTCCCCTAGGTAGGGGATCAGTGCCTATCCCTTTCCCTAAAGAGACGGTACATATCCTCAATTTTGACCCAAACATGGTAAGACCGATATAGAGTGACAAGGAAGGCCCCATGAGGCTACATTTCAAGTTTCAAGTCATTTGGAGTTCGTAAGCTCAAGTTATGGGAAAATTACTTCACATATTAAAAGGGATCGGTATAAAAGGGATCGTCTATAATCAGCATTCACAATATATTGCAACAAAGATTGATCAATAACTCGAGTTCTACTAATCCAATTGGCATGAAACTTAGAGACTAAGCACAATACAACATGGAGAAGCTCCCTTTGGCATCACATGTCATTTGGAGGAGATTGGAGGAATCAGTACCTATCCCTCTAAAGGGATCGGTAGAAATCAGAATTCAAGCAACACTACTTCATGGAAAATGCGATATTTCAAAATCGTATGTCGGAATTGCACGAAATTTGGGGAGCAAATAGCTAACATCATGGGGCATCCTTATAGGGATCGCAGCCCATTTGGATACATTAATAGGGATTGGTACAGATCCCTATTGTGGGCGCCGATGGGCCTGCAAATTTTTCAGTAGCCTCGTCTTGGTCTCCTGAACCTTCTGCTAGAATTTCAATCCGATCCGTGCATGTCTTCCCCTATAAATACAGCAGGCATGTTGTCAGAAAAAAGATTCTACTTTCTCTGCTAAGGTTCTGCCATTTTTATTCTTCACTTTTGTACTAATGGATCCCAGTTGATCCAAACACTCTTATAATGATAATCAAGTGGAAGATCAATAAAAACATGAAGTGGATGTAGGCCAAGATTGTCGAACCACTATAAAAATCTATGTGTTCATTTATGATTTCTGTTCTATTTTAATTTCATTCTTCATTTAATATCTACTAGATTCTATTGGGTGTTGATGCCCATTTTTGGCCTCAACATTTTGGTGATTTCACTGAGATGTGACTTCTCAGTATGATTGGATCTCATCATCTACTTGTGGATTCCCATATCCACGAGATAGATCAAGTTGTTAACTTATAAACTTCCTATTATTCTCAGAATTGAAGGAAATCTAAAGGAAGCTGATAGCCATGGTTAGAGGAACTAAGTGTACTTCCCGTGTTTTTGGAGGATTTGATTATGCTAATGTTCTTATTTGGAGTTGTTCATGTCCATTTGGAAGGGATCAGATTCACTCATGTATGAAAGATCTTAGGATCAAACACTGAAGTTTGCACTCAAGTTAAGTGATGGCTGATCCCTCTCTGAAGGCCATGATGGCCGATCCCTCACTCAAGGCTCATGGCCGATCTCTGTTTGAAGGCCTAGATAGTCGATCCCTCTCTGAAAGCCATGATGGCCGATCCCTCTCTGAAGGCCTAGATGGTCGATCCCTCTCTGAAGGCCAAGACGGCCGATCCCTCTCCAATCTCGTCAATACCGATCCCTCTGAAAGACGTCAATACCAATCCCTCCAAAAAGCATATATACCGATCTCTCCAAAAAGCATATATACCGATCGCTCCAAAAAAGCATATTTATCGATCCTTCTATAAGGTGTATGTACCGATCCCTTCAAAATATATGTATACTGATCCTTTTATTATATATACCGACCCCTCTACAAGGTATATTTACCGATCCCTCTCCAAGGTATGTATACCGATCCATCTGCTAAGTATACATACCGATCCCTCTCCAAGGTATGTATACCGATCCATCTGCTAGTATACATACCGATCCCTCTCCAAGGTATGTATACCGATCCATCTGCTAAGTATACATATTGATCCCTCCGTAAGTTATATATGTTGATCCCTCTGCTAGGTGTATATACTGATCCCTCTTCAATGTATATATACCAATCCCTCTCATATGGCAGACTACCGATCCCTCACCAAGGCAATTCAGCCGATCCCTATACTACTGATCCCTCTTTCATTAAAGCCCATGTGACCGATCCCTGTACTACCAATCCCTATATCCAAAAAAGTGGATCGGGTATGATCCATTTTAAATAATATGAATAAGGTACGATCCATTTTGGATTCGGAACTCAACTTAAACACAGTGCATTCTATCCACTTCCCTTACGTCTTGTGACTAACCGGGGCATAGAGGTTCAAGCGGCAGCTTCTGAAATGCAACCAAGGAACGGACAAGCAACCGCTACACAAATGATACTCCAAAGGTTGGAGAACATAGGTGATGTGACTCTAAGTAAACCCAAGAAACTTTGGCCCAAAGCCGAACTCAGGTAAAACCAAGATTTTCTCCAAGAAAACGCCAAGATGACTCTAAGCACCGTTCTTCACTGACCCAGCACTTCGAATTCAGTGACTCCATGCAAACCAGTTGTCGACTCCAAGCAAATAGCAAATTTTCTTAGGTCAGACTCCAAGTAAATTATCACCAATCCGTCAAACGTTGGACAATCATGCGTACACCATTCACAAGCATTACAAGCAGCCGTAACTTGAAAACGGACTGGACAGATGATGACTGAAGCATTTCCCCCAGTCGAAGCCTATTCATTGAATCCGTTTAGTGGGCATAATATCCGAGGAGACTCAATGTACCAATCTTATCGGTTTACTCGGAGAAAACCGACACTGGACTACTTCTCATAAAATTCGAGTGGCATGTGAATTCCGCCAGAGTGATAAGTGCCATCGAATGCAGACGTTGTCCTATATTCCTCGAAGTTGTATCGATCACATGGTTTATGTGACTATCACCCAAATCCATCTCCTCATTCAATCAACCAGATCAGTAGTTTGTCGAGCAGTTTAGAATGCATGCGACTCACAACAAAGATGTGATGTCATTATCCAATTTATTCCAGATGCTAGGTGAGCCACTCAAAGACTTCCTGTAGAGATTCAATGTCGTCGTCGTCACTAAAGCGAGCAATCCCAGCGAGGATAATATACTGATGGCATTGATGAGGGGAATCAACCCCTAGATGGATTTTGGCAGCTAGTTAGTTGGAGAGCCTCCTATGACCTTGGATCATTTCTGTTACGAAGTGAATCAGAATCTAAGCAAGGAGGAGGTAGTGCAGACTAGGAGAAAGAAAAATATAGGCCTATTGGCTAAGGACTTAGATTCTAGGAGACGGCCTAGGATCTCAAAATTCGACTCATATACTCCTTTGAACAATTCAATCGGTAACATCTACTTAAAGACTCACGACTCAGAGCAGTATTGAAAACCAGCCTCGAGAGAGTCCACCGAAGCCTAGAGAAAATTTGAGGAATGTTGTATATTCCAAGACGCACATGGTCCTAACACTTGCGATTACAAACACCTCCGAGATGTGATCGGAAAGCTGATTCGGAAAGGAAAAATTCAATAGTATGTGCAAGCCCTATAGAATGGCGAGTAGGGAAATCCGATGCCTATCAATAAAGAACTCTGATTATCAATTGAATCGCTAACGGTCAACATCCCGCTGAAAGGAACTAGGGGAAAAGTGGAATAACGAGCATACAATGTTGCTTCACTTATCAATGAGATTTATTTCGATCTTCTTTGAATTATTTAATTTCAATTTCAATTATGTTGTGAACTACGACCAACTTGAATTAAACTTCTTGCATTCAATGCAGGTAACCAAGTACCTAGAGTTGGGTGCCAACCAATCTCCGTGGACCATAATCGGACCTTTGGTGTTTCATCAAGATAAGCGTGATTCAACCGTTCATTAGCAACCATATGCCCCAGAGTTAGGGCCAAGGACTCGAAATGGAAAAGCCCGACAAGGTCAGGATCGAGCAAAATGTGGACATTACTGATCGTCTCATCAACTTTTGTGCCTGACTTGGAGACCAAAGAAAGAATTTGAGTTGATGAAACCCAACCATTCACTCCACAGCTCATACTTGAAGTTTGCCAAAATACTTATTCCTCCCATGAAACATAGCATGACCGAGGTCCAACTAAAGTGGACGCGATTTGACCATCCACATATTAACTCCTACCCTAAACCCAGGAGGCAGTTCAAAAGCTCGACATAAAGTAGGCATGGGTGACTGCCTACTCATCAACCACCACCGTCAACACATGGACATGACTACAGCTTGAGGTGGATGTGACTTGATCGTCCACCAGACAACTCTCTCCTTCGACTTTCTAGGAGGAGTACTAAGCAAATTGGACGAGACCAGACTACCTAACATAGGCATGGATGTGGTCTAGCCATCCATCACTTACTCCCTTCCTCGACTTGACTTGAGGAGCTACAATCACCAAGTGGACTGAATCGACTGTCCATTTGTCAAGTTTTGTCCTTGCTGTTGGGGGTAGAATTCCATTCCATGGATGAACGTGGTTCGACCGTTCACTCGACAACTCTTACCTCGACTTGACAACTGGAGTATAAATCAAAAATGGATGTGACTAACCACCCATTGACTAACTCTGGTCCCCAAAGTGCGGACCAGAGTATAAACACAAAATGATGGATGTGGTATGACCGTCCATCGACCGACTCTGGTCCCTAGAGCGCGGACTAGAGTATATACATCAAATGGGTGTGATTGACCACCCATCGACCAACTCTGGTCCCCAAAGCATGGGCTGGAGTATAAACATCAAATGGATGTAACTGACCACTCATCGACTAACTCTGGTCCCCAGAGCGTGGACTGGAGTATAAACATTAAACGGGTGTGACTGACGACCCATCGACCAACTATGGTCCCCATAGCATGGATTGGAGTATAAACATCAAACGAGTGTGACTGACCACCCATTGACCAATTTTGTTCCCCAGAGCGTGGAATGGAGTATAACCATCAAACGGGTGTGACTGACCACCCATCAACCAACTCTGGTCCCCAGAGCGTGGACTAGAGTATAAAAATCGAACGGGTGTGACTGACACCCATTGACCAAATCTGGTCCCTAGAGCGTGGATTGGAGTATAAACAAAAATCGGGTGCGAACCGACAGACCATGAGATAACTATAAGTCCCTAGAGCGCAGACTAGAGTATAAACGTAATTCGAGTGTGAACCGACCGCCCATGAGATAACTCTAAGTCCCTAGAGTGTGGATTGGAGCATTAACATAAATCGAGCGTGAACCGACCGCTCACCAAATAACTCTAAATCCCTAAGTGCGGACTGGAGTATAAACATAAATCAGGTATGAACCGACCACCCGCGAGATAAGTCTAAGTCCCTAGAGCACGGACTGGAGTATAAATATAATTCGGGTGTGATCCGACCGCCCACGTGATAAATCTAACTCATCGGAGTGTGGACGGGAGCATGAACATAAATCGGGCGTGAACCGACCACTCGCAAAATAACTCTAAGTCCCTAGAGTGCGGACTAGAGTATAAACACAAATGAATAGATGAGTGGATTATAACCGTTCTCTATTCCGCAAATTCCATGAAGAGAGGAGTGGATTACAACCGTTCTCTATTCCCCAAACTCCAACCTGAAATCGACAGGAGGAATACAAATCACTAAAAGCTGAATACGACAGCTTACTATAGCTCTGGTTTAGTGTTGTTTACGACTTAAGGCAACGATCGCAAGGAGGTCTTAATACAAAATTAATTAATCAGAACGACGTCCGAAGTTATGGGCGACTGACAATATTGTGCCGCTGGGTCGATGGTCGATATCGATCCATACCAAACACAAATAGATGTGACTTGGATGTCCTTTGAAAAACTATGATCACCAGAGTGTGGATAGCAGAATAAACCACAAAGACTTGATCATTAATTCTCCAACACCCTCCTTCGATCCGTCAGGAGGATTATGAAACTGGATGAGCATGACTCGACTGCACCTGAGGCAACTCTACCCCTAGATCTGATTAGAGAATATGAATATTAAAGTGAACGTGGTTGACCGTCAGTACCCAACTCATGCCAGAAATCTGACGGAGCATCGAAGTATTCCCACTTGGAAGGAAAAAACAGAATACAATCCAGGATAGGGGAGACTCGGCCTTCCATCAACTAACCTAATCCCGTTATTCAACGGGAAAGAGTGTAAAGCTAAAGTGGACCTGGCTTGCCTTCTTACTTATCGATGTATTCCCCAAACTTAGGGGCACGAGCGAGAAACAAGATGAATGTGAACCGACCATTCATCGATTAACTCTATTGTAACGACCTGGGTATTTCAAACCATTCAAATCGACAATCATACACTCATGTCAGACTTGAATTGCTCAAAACAACAGATTATTAATTTATATTTGGCAAACCATAGCATATACGGTAAATAAAATCAATCACAGAATCACAGACATATAGTAATATAACAATAAGCAGCGGAATAGATAAATAGTAGTTCATGAAGCTACTATAGAACATCAGAGTTTAAAACAAAATACAACAAAAACCTCAAATACAAAGTAGTCTCGAATACATAAACAGATGACGAGTCTGAACATAAATAACTGGAAACAACTGAAATATCTGAAAGCTGAATAGATAGATCTCCAAGCTAAGCTCCAGACTCCAAAGGCGAGTCAAATGCTGTGACACTCAGTCTGACCCGAGCATAAAGAAAAACACAAAACACTCAAGTCAGGATTAACATTCTTATACCAATAAATCAACTCAAGTGAAATGTCAAGTGAAATACAAAGTAACTCAAAGGATGTTTGGGATACCCATCCTCTAAGGATCCGTTAAACTATCTACATACATAGTACAATACGCTACATATATAATGTCTATAGTAAAGTAAACTATTAAAATAGCGTTAATGCGTTACCCATATCCCCCTTAACACATTTTATATATTCCCCTGGTCTGTACAGATACTATAAGCTCCACCAAAACAGTGGGATACTCAAGGAGCACTCCATAGGTACGGTACAAAACAAACTCGTAGAGGGAGCGATAAGGCATGTGGCAAGGCATGCGAGGCAATGCCTAGGGTAGGATACTGCCGTTTTGTGGATCCGAACTGGTGGTAACGCATAGCAGCTACTACCGCCCACCTCGAGACACACTCTAAAAATCCAAGGTGCGCCCAATCAAATCACAAAGTAATAGAATGGTATCGAATAAGCATGCACGATCGAAGGTGCGGCCTCACTTGGCCCGGCGTGGCTCTTGTTTTAGTCGCATCAAGCTGACTCGTGGGAGTCAGGGCTGCGCTAATACCTCATATATAATCGTTGCCAAACCATCCTACTTCATTCTGGAATCTCCACCACGTGCATAGTTGTTAAAGTGGTTTTCGGTATTGGTAGAGAGTATGACAATATCCGATCCCGGTCTCTTTAACAACCAAACGCTTATTTCACACCGTGGTCATTTTCATTTCAAACAGTTCATATTTCATATCAAAATCACCTCTTCAAAATCATATTGCTTCCGAAATCATATTTACTTTCGAAATCATATTTACTTTCAAAATTATAATCACAAAATAGTTTAAACCATCATATCAAATTATTCGCATTTAGATCCATTAAATCTAAATCATAATAGTTCCAACTTAAACAGTTTAAATATTGAAAATAGTTTATATATATTAAAATAGTTATACATTAAAATAGTTTATATTTAAAATAGGTTATAGATTAAAATAGTTTATATATTAAAAGTAGTTTATATATTAAAAGAGTTTATATTGAGAATAGTTTCAAACTAGAACTGTTTCTTCCAATTTCACAAATCAATTCAAATTCTCATTAAACCATTTTTAATTTATATCGATTTCAAATCCAGATTTGAACCTCAAATTTAAACCACTCCTAATTCAATAGGTTTCAACGTTTAAATATTCAAACAATTCATAATAACTCAATTTGATACATTCCATTTATATTTCAAAATTCAACTTTAATTTTATTAAATTTGATATTATTCACTTAATCATTTTTAATAACATTTAAATAAAATCTCAAATTACAAATTTAAATATCTAACATCAATTGTATTTAATTTAAAATTATTCACTTAATCACCTTTTATAAATATTTAAATAAAATTTCAAATTACAAATTTAAATCAGAATTAAATATTCAATATTATTTAAATTTGAAAATATTCATTTAATCACCTTTAATCAAATCAGGTTATAAAATCATACCTTTCAAAATCTCAAATCAATAAGCTTCCAATCAATTCTTATTTAAATGCAATTCTTAAACAAATTAAATTACAAATCAATTTCAATTTATCTTTCCAACCTTAATTTATTAAAATTATTACAAAATCTATTTTTAAAATATTAATATAAATTTAAATAAATATTTAAAACATATTATATATATTAATTAAATTAAGCCTTTTATTAAATATATTTAAATCTAATTTATATATTTTAAAAATAATAAAATATAACTAAAATCTTAGAATTTACAGTTTCACAACTTAACTTATAATTTTAAAATTTCCAAAACATATAATTTTAAAAATCTAAATTTAACAAAAAAAAATCTTTATATTATATTTAAAAATCAATATTCAATAAAACCCACATATATCCTTTCAAACTTTGGAAATCATTTTAAAATATAGACCAACGGTGTTCGTATATAATTTTCTATCCTATGGTTAAGTGATACAGATATTTATCATTTCAATCCACAATTTAAATTTAATATTTACGGGTATATATCATTTCAACCCGCAATCTCAAAATTTCAAAATCAATAAAAAAATCGCTTGGGTTTATTATTTCAACCCATAACGATTTTCCCCTATTCTAGAATATCGTTCAGGTATGTATCATTTCAACCCATATGGATTCCTAAACTAACAGGGAACTTGCAGAGTGAGGACAATATAATAATATTATAAAATGACATACATATCAATACTAGGCATATATCATCATTAACAATTTAAATATAATATATACACAGGTCATGGTGTCATGTATCATAGGTAAACAGCTGTAGATAATGGCATATCATATTTAACAATTAAATAACTGATAATTCAAATTTAACAACATATTTCAATCGTCATTTCATGCGAATTAATCTTACTAAATATAAGAATGTTAATCGTGAGTGATTGCTCACCTTTCGAGGCTAGAGAACAACGGGAAACGAACATGATGCCTACATGGATACAGACATGGACACGAAGGAAAGAAAAAAGCTATTGCGATCAATTTTGGAAAGTGGCGAGACAAAAGCAAAGAACGATGAACTGGATTCGATCAAAATCAATTATATAAGTGAACTTATATATATAAGCTATATATATATATATTAAAATCATTATTTAATTTAAAACACATATTAGAATAAATTATATATATATATATACATTTCAAAATCATTATTTAATTTAAAACACATATTAAAATTAAAACAAACCTTTATATTATATTTGAAAAATCAAAACACATATTTAAAATAAAATCTCCATATTATATTTTAAAGTCAATAGTTATTAAAACCCATATTTTCAAATTCAACAACATATTTATTTAAACATAATATATATATATATATATTAGTTGTTACAAAATCTAATTTAAAATATTAATATAAATTTATAAATATTTAGAACATACTATATGATATAAAATAGCAAAGCAGGCTTCAGGAAAATATGTAACATATATATATATACACTTTACATATATATATATATATACATATATATATATATAAACATATATATATAAACATATATATATATATATATAGACACGCGAGCAATTATAACATATATATAAATATAAACAAGGAGGAGGGTGGACCTGATACGCTTGCGTGGCCAACGAGGAGAGGGTGACGGAGATTGGAGAAATCTAGTATGGCTACAGGAGCTTTAGAGAGACACACATATATACTTTACATGATTATCACTTAATAAAAAAAATTTCTCAAAGATGCAACTTGGGGTAGCGATGCACTACACGGGGTTGGAGGCGGAGAACAAAGCGGCTGCAAACAAGGCACGGTGGAGAGGCTGAACTGGAGGCAAGTTGATGGGTTCTGGTGGCGATCACTGGGAGGTGTTTGCGCGAGGAGGTTGCTGTCATGGCCGAGTTGGGCTATTGCGTGAGCTAGAGGGAGGCAGGGGCTAGGAGCGAGGAACTGGGTCGAATGGGTTTGGCTGTCGGCAAGTTCATGGAGGATCGGGTCGAGGAGGACAGAGCGGTGCCGCTGCACACGGCTGTCAGTGGGTGGTAGTTTTGCGGTGGGAAGATATGGAGGATGACGTGGGGGCTTGCATGGGCGAGGGTTTTGGCTTGCGTAGGAGATTACAGGTAGTGGTGGGGGGTTCAAGGGGAGGCAGACGATCGAGATCGAGGGTGGGTTTCAATTAAAAGAAGAAATGAATAGATTTCATGCGAGAATATATATATATATATAACCATTAATATTATATTATATTTCTTCTTTTTAGAGCATAGAAACGAATAGAAATGGAAAGAGAATGAACAAAGAAGGAAAAGAAAATATATTTGGAACCATCAGGAATTGTAAAAGTTGATATTAATTTCTGGGAATATAACAGGGTAGTGGCCATTCATTTTCACCGGGAAATAATCGAATGGACATAGGGAAAGAAAAGGATTCGAACGGGTACCGATACAGCTAACCGTTTTGTAGATTTTGCCACGCATCGGACGTTGAAATAAAGGAATGAAAATACTGCGGAGATCAGCACGACGAGACGAACATAATGGTATATAGATATCAGCGATACAATGATCCTTAAAAACTTGAATTTTTGCTGCCGAAAATGCTGCTAAAACGCCGAAAAATAAGATAAACAGAGCTAGAGCAGTACAAATTCGGCGAAACGAAATATGACATCTCACTCAGAAAATGATTTACCTTTTTTAATACGTAAGAATATTCAGATTTTAAAGATATTTTATTTTCATCAAATTTCAACTGATTTTAAATCGAAGTTGAAAATTACACAACAGAACTAACTTATACATTTACCAATGAAAATTTGCCATTTGCTATATTTAAATAGACGCATACCAAATATCAAATTTTCATTGCTAAATTTTAATTGTTTAATTTCAAGAAAAATTCAATTAATTATGTTAATTAAAATCATTAAAATTTCCAGGTCGTTACATCTATGTCTTTGGTGCTTAGGTGGGAGTATAAACATAGCTAGGACGAGACTCAACCATCCATGCAGTACATTTATAAACCCAAGACTGGGAGTAGAAGTGTGATCATCCAAAGACTGACTGCGATAGCTCAATACTGTGACTCATACCTGGTGTTTACGATGGCTCGAGGCTACGACCGAAAGGATGCCTAGAGATAGAATTGTCAAATTGATGTCCAAGCTCATGGGCAACCGACTATCATTCTTACCTGAACGACGAGCAACAGATCGTGAGTACATTGAATGGAAAGCATGTTACTGGAATACACAAGCATATTCAAACTCAAAGCAAGGCCAGCTATGCGTTGCATGCAACTCGAGGCGGACCCTTACTCGACATTTGCTTTAACGTGCTTCTAAGCCTGATCTTTGGCCATTTGCAGATAATTGCTCAAAGCACTTAGAGCCCTTCACTATCAGACTCAATAACTGATGACAGGACTTTGTGATTTCACCGAAGTAACCATCATCATTGAACGTCCCAACCAGATTTCACATTGATTGTTAAGCAAAATAGTTACGCTTGAACTCAAAGAATCCAAGACTGCACTCGCTGAGCTGGTAGTCGACATTACAATCAGCTATGGCGACCCATCACAGGTACTGAAGATCGGATTACAGCTCAGAGCAACGATGATGAAGGTATTAGCTGGCCTTCTCCGAATGAATCTTCATGTGTTCACTTAAACCTATTCTGACATGTATATGATCTCACCGACTATCATGAGCCATGCATTTAATATCGACCCGAGGCATGTCCCGGTGAGACAAAAACAACGAGTCAAGGATCCGGAGAGGTCTGTTGGACTTAACGTGGAAGTGGATAAACTCAAAATAATAGGTTTACTCGCAACACCCTCTGCCCAAAATGGGTATCAAATCCAGTTATTTTTAGAAAAGCTAATGGAAAGTAGCGGTCATGCGTCGACTGCTCAGACCTGAACAAGGCATGCCCGAAAGACAACTTTCCACTTTGGATCGACCAGTTGGTAGACTCAGCCATTGGATATGAACTGCTTTCATTTATGGATATGTACTCTGGGTACAACAAGGTCCTGATGCACGTCCTCGACCAGAAGCACATCAGTTCATTACCGATCTAGGGCTATATTGTTATGTTGTGATGCTATTTGAAATAAATAATGCTGAAGCTACTTACCAGAGACTGGTCAACAGGATGTTCAAAGACCAGATCAGGCGATTGATAGAAGTATATGTAGTTGATATGCTTATGAAGTCACGACGATCAAACGACCACATCAATGACTTAGCGGAGATGTTTAGTATTCTATGAAGATATGGAATGAAACTCAGTCCCATGAAATGCTCTTTCTACGTTGCGTCAGGGAATTTCCTAGCTTTAATTCTCCACTCTCGCAAAATTTAAGCCAACCCAAAGAAGATTCAGGCAATCAGAAACATCTAGGTACCGAAGATAATCAAGCAGGTATAGAGTCTAAATGGGAGGTCATCGCCCTAAGTCGATTCATCTCCAGGGCCGTCGACAAGTGTACTCTCTTCTTTAACCTAATCAGAAGATGGAAAAAGAATTTTTAATGGACACGGGATTGTAAAGAAGCATTCCAAGCTTTGGTGAACCACTTAAAGAGACCTCCCATCTTGTCAAAGCCGTTGGATCATAAAGATTTATACATCTATTTGGCCATGGTGGTACACGCTATAAGCACCGCAATGCTATGCGAAGAGAACCGGATCCAAAAACCGGTATATTATGTAACCAAGCGATTGATAGGTACTAAAAGAAAACTACCTGAAGCTACAAAAGCTCGTGCAATGCCTGTTGATTTCATCATGAAAGCTCTGCTCTTACTTTCAGGCTTACCCCGTTAACGTCTACGCCAACCAGCCGTTACGATAGTTCCTACAGCAATCTTAGATGTTTGGAAGTTTGCTCAAATGGAATATCGAGATAAGCCAATTCAATATTACTTATCTCCCTTGGAAAGCTATTCTGGGACATACATTAACGGACTTCATCTCTGAATTCACTACATCAGATGATGATCCGAAGAGCAGTGGAGAACTGACCAACCGATAGAAAATGTACACAGATGGAGCATCCAATGATCGATGTTCTGGTGCCGGAGTCATGTTAGTGATTCCTGAAGAACATCGATCTGTTATGCCCTGAAACTCGACTTCCCTGCAATAAATAACAAAACCGAATATGAAGCTCTGATTGTTGGGCTCAAGCTTGCCAGAAAACTAGGAGTGAAAACTTTACAATTCTTTCGTGATTCTCGGTTACTGGTATGCCAAGTTAGGGGAGATTATCAAGCTAGGGGGCAACAACTTGCTCCTTGTCTTGGCCGGGTCCAAGAGCTACTGGTCGACTTCGAGTATTACACCATTACACATATCCTCAGAGAACAAAATTAAAAAGCCGAGTCACTGGCCAAGCTGGCCAGTTCTGGGGATGCACAACAAATAGAGTTGTCCCGGTTGAAATACTTAACATTCCAAGCATTGATAGATGGAGATCGACAAGATCTTGGAGACGAAGCTAGAAAAGGAGTCATGGATGACTCCTATCAAAGGTTATCTACAATGGGGATTTCTTCCTGAATGGAGGAATGAAAAATGACAGATCATGCTCAAAGCTTCATGCAGCATCATCTAAGAAGTTGTCATGTATAGAAAGGGTTTTTTCCATTCCCCTGCTTTGGTGTATCACCCGTGATGATATCAAACGAGTCTTGAGAGAAGTCCATGATGAAGAATGTGACGATCACAACAAGGGGCAAACCTTGACAAGGAAAATACTCGGCTACTGGTATTACTGGCCAACTGTCAATCGAGATGTAGCCGATCACGCTAGACAATGTAACTAGTGCTAGATGTTTGCAAAAATTCTAAGAGCCCCGTTGAGAAAAATTACTCAAATGTCCAATCCATAGCCGTTTGCCACTTGGGGTATTAATGTCATTATCTTGTTGCCGATTCTTAAGATGGTGCAAAATACGCCATTATAGTGGTGATGACTTCACTAAATGGGCTGAAGCAGAACTTTTAATCATGGTCACGATGAAGAAAATAATCAACTTCATTATTTGGAACATCCTCTATCGTTTTGGCCTTCCATGAACCATTACAACTGATAATGGAACCTAATTCGATAGCGCTAAATTTAAAGACTTCTATCTACGGCATCATATTGAAAAGAGATTTGTGGTAATTGCTCGCCATCAAGCAAATGGACAGGTTAAAGCTGTGAACAAAATCATAAAGTACATTCTGAAGAAACGTTTGGAAAAGGCTAGAGGTAAATGAGTGGATGAAATCCCAACAGCATTACGGGCTTACAGAACCACCCACAAGTCCACGGCTGGCCATACTCCTTTCACCCTTGCTTACGGCTCCAAGGCCGTCATCCCTGTAGAACTTGAAGTCCCCTCTCATCGAGTGGCTGATTATAACCCCTATTTCACAAAAAATATAAACAAGGAATTGCAATCGAATTGCAATAAAACTAGAAGGAATTGGTAACAACTCGTGAGCATATAAAACGCATCCGGGAGCTAATGACAAGAACGTGTACCTAGACGTGCATGTGTATATTCAAGAATTCGAATTTCTTGAAATCAACAGAAATTGAATTTACACCTGGAGTTATTAAAGAAAATACTGGATCGGATAGCCGAAGCTTACTAGCCTTGTAGAACCGGACACGTATAACAAATAAAGGAATACAACCCCAAATTTATACTATGGGAAATCGACCAAGCGTCATGATGATCAAAGAGAGATACAACAGTGGGAAGATAATTCAACAGAAGGATGACGACTATTCAGGAAACTGGATGGACTTCTTTCCGGCGACTCTAACTTGCTTCGATTCAAAGCACGTCATGTAAGCAACAAGAGGTACTTTGGGGGGCAAGTGTTATCCAGCCTTTTGGTCCGACTATATTCAGAATGTTTAGACATGTTAGACTAGACGATCATCGGGGAAGACAGCCTTGAGAGATGATTATTAGGCTCAGAGAGTAAGCACATGTAATGATATGAAACAATGATCAACTGAGGCCAAGAGATTGACTCTCCAGAATATTCTAAGTATGGAATAATGTCTCCCCTAAGCGGGGGATCAATGCCTATCCCTTTCCCTGGGTGACGGTACATATCCTTAATTTTTGTCCCAAACTTAGTAAGAACAATATAGGGTGACAAGAAAGGCCCCATGAGGCTAAATTTCAAGTTTCACGTCATTTGGACTTCGTATGCTCAAGTTATGGGAAAATTACTTCACCTATTAAAAGGGATCGGTATAAAAGGGATCGTCTATAACCAGCCTTCACAACATATTGCAATAAAGATTGATCAATAATTCGAGTTCTACTAATCTAATTGGCATGAAACTTGGAGGCTAAGCATAATACAACAGGGAGAAGCTTTCCTAGGGATTGCATTTCATTTGGAGGAGATTGGAGGGATCGGTACCTATCCCTCTAGAGGGATCGACAGAAATCAGAATTCAAGAAACACTACTTCATGGAAAATGCGATATCTCACAAACCGTACGTCGGAATTGCACAAAATTTAGGGAGCAAGTAGCTAACATCATGGGGCACCCCTTATATGGATCCCAGCCCATTTGGATGCATTAATAAGGAAATCTCTTACTACATCCTATCAGGGATTACCCCTAGGATTAGTAGCGAGAAGTCCTTACATCGAAGATCTCAAATGAAGAACTACTTCCACATAATATGATATTGGAAATTTTCCTAAGGGTCAGTGACAAGCAGACCTACATTCCATCTTCCAAATCATTTCCAACTCTTCACTTCGAATACGTAAATTGGTTCGAAGAGGTTTACGGATAAGAATTACTCAAATCTAACCCCGGTTCCTTCAAACCAATCATCGATAAAAAGATATTGAGTGAACAGGGAATTATTCTTTGATTGATTAATTCCTTTTTACCAAATATCTTTTGGAGATATATAGCTTTAAAACATTTTTCTGGTATATTCGAAATCATTAAACCTCTCTTATCAAATCCTTTGATTACTTAAACGTTTTTTAAATCTTGGAATAATAAGCTATTTAATTTTTCATTTAGGAAAATATTTCCAAATCATTTCATTTAAATCTTAACAAAGATTTTCAAGTCATAACTTTCAAATCGGGTCCAAAACAATGTTGTTTAAGACATCGTTTACTGTAAACCCAAACCAATAAATTTTAAGTATAGGAATTAAATTAATTCCAAATCATCTTCATAAGCTATATTGGAAAATGTTATTGAGTTAAAAAGGGTCGATAGAAATTATACTAATGCTGCTCAACATCAATTTCCATATTCAACCTTTACTATCCGTCGAATAACGCTGAAATCGCCTTTTAAATTCACGCGGCTAGTATGGGTTCCCTCCTTGAAATTTAATACCAAGTATAAGAAGATTATTCCATGCAATCCAAGTTGTTTAAATTTGGAAAATTATATCTTTTATACTTTGGAAATTTTTGGCCCGAGTAAATCAAATTTACTATCCCCTCCGTCGGGCCAGCCCGGGTTGCTAGCAAGGGCAGGCAACTAGTTTTCCAAACCCAAGCCTAGAGACTACCTCTCTGTCACCCATAAGGTGGTCAAGTTATTTGATCGACTCTAAATCCTTTTATTATCTTTTAGAGATGATTTTTATTTACTTAACACTATTCCAAATTTTGTTTTAAAACAATTTTCCTTTAACCAATTTAATTTAAACTCCTTTAAAAGAATTTTCAAATCACTTTCAAAAATACTTGATTATTCATTTAAAAAAATTCGCAAAAGATTCGAGAAAGAATAATTTAGTCAAATCATTGTTTGCAAAAGTTATTAAAAAGTGCTGCGAAAAAGTGCTGCAAATAGTGTTTTAAAAGCTTATTTGTTTAAAACAACTTTTCGATTATTTAGAATAACTCAAATCTCTTTTAAAACATTTTAAAAGATTTATTGGATTTTTTTATATTAAAGAATTAAAAATATCCATTTTAAAACATTTACTACTTTGGCCTCCGAACTGCCAAAGTGCGCTTTTATTTAAAACTTGATTTGCTCATATTTTAAAATCTACTAAACGAATTCTCAATCCTTTTCTTTTGTTTGAAAACTATGATTATAAGGGTTCAGAAAATTCTTATTTCAAAGCAATCCAACTCCGAATCCATCCTATAAATTGATTTAACTCTTACGCCGCGAAATCGCGAACCGCTGTTACGCGACACGCCTATTTTTGACTAAATTTTCAATATTCATTTAAACTTTGCCCAAACACTTTTAAATGTTTATAAAACATTTCTAAACCGTATTAAATAATTTTTAAAAGGTTTAAACATTCCATATACACCATTTCATGCAATAAAGGAAAGCAATTTCTTTTTTGCTTATCGACATGTATTAACGTGACTTGTATATATATTCAACAACCATATTAAACATCCAATTATCATATTCTAACATGATAAACAACCATCATTAACAATCATATTCAAACATATATATCATCCAATAATATATATATATATATAACCATAGTTTAGGAGTTTTCTCACTTTTAGTTATATGTTGCTAATTCCTTTTTCAAACATTCATCAACCAAACAGCCAAACAAGATTAGCATCCAAATAGTTATGTTAAACATTTATAACTACTTATGATGATTTAAAGTTAGAGTTCTTACCATAATTAATACCGATCTTCCTACAATCATTCATATCACTACAACACTTCACTTATACACTTCTACCATCACCTAAACAACTTTATCTCCTTATCCAAGTGTTCGGCCACCCCCTCCTCTATGCCTTTGCTCTCGGCCTTAGCTCCTATTCACCATGCTTGCTCACTTCCAAGACCTTCAAGTGCTCATGGCCAAGCTTTGGGAATGAGGAAGATAAGTGGTGAAGCTACGACCCTGATTTCTCCAAATTTAGACCTGAAAATAGATCATTTTCTCTTGGGTTTTTGACCCTCTTACTCTTAAAATTTGAAGAAGTTGTTAACTGAAAAGTTGTTGAAATTTATTTTCTCTTGAATTTGAAAAAAGAAACACTTGATTTCAACTAGTTATGAAGAAGATATGATAAAAGAAGAGAGGGTATTCTCGGATTCATAAAAATGAAGCCCGAAAATGCACTGTAAAGAAGTGGAATTTTGGCATAATTAAGCTCCAAACTGGAAGAAGTTGAAAGTTTTAGCCACTGGAATTCTATATGGTTTGAAGAAAAAATTACTTCATTTGTATCGGTTTTGAAGGAGTTATGCTCGAGTGAAAAAGAGGTATTCTCGGGCTAAAAAACCGGACTTGAGAATGTACTTGAAAGAATGAAGTTTCGAGTATAGCCAAGCTTAGAATGGGAAGAAATTGTAAACGAGAAAGTTGTAGCCACTGAAATTTCACATGATTTGCAAAAAAATCTAATTTTCGTTCTAGTTTGAGGGAGTTATGGTGGAATGGAGAAGAGGGAAAAGTGTGGGTATTTATAGGGAAAATATCTAAGCACTTACATCACCCCCTTCATCACCTCCACATGTTCCACCTCCATCACCACATGGCCCTATTTCCATCCATCATTTCGGCTGCCAACATCCACCATCATCACCCCCCATGTGTGTGTGCTCAAGTCTGTACTTTGATGTGAGATGGTTGACATTAGGTTAGCTTAAGTATTAAGCTTTTACAAATATCTTAAGTACGTTATATATATATATGTATGTATATATATGGTTCCATTCATGTGTGCACATGATATGTTTGTGCATGTATATGCATGCCTTTATATGGGTATGTGTATGTCATATAGGTGTTCAAGTCATATAAACAACGTTACACAACTTATATACGTCAAACTGTTGAAAATCGGGAAATCGATTACCGGTCATATTTTCACTTATTAATTTATATACATATATTTGTAAACAAAATTTGAAAATAAATTTCTAATCATTATTAATTAATTAAAATGATCATATTTGAATTATAAAACCATATAAATTAATACTAAACAATTGTTTTAAAAAAGGCTATTATATCGATAAAGCGCTATCGATTTTTCCTTATATTTTCAAATCGAATATACGCCTTTATAGAATTACCATTTATGATTTATTATTACTTTATAACTATTTAAAATGAATTATTGTTATTTAAAACAATTATTTAAATAATTATCAAATCATTAAATCTCAATTAAAATTAATTAATTAAATATTAAATATAAGGGCATCACTAATGATGTCATAAATAATTTTTTTTTCACAAAAAATAAAATAATTAATTTTATTTTATATTTTTGTTAAATTATAAAAATAAGTGTATGCATCCAACTCCGTGTGTGATGTTTTACCATTATAGAGTTGTTTATCGAAAAACAATTTTCGGTCATTTTATCGATTTAAATCCCATGGAAATATTTTTGTAAATATCTATTCAAAATAAGATTACTATTATTTATTATCACTCAAAATAATATTATTTGTATTATCAAAATTTTATTTGAATAACTTTAAAATAAATATAATTTATCAAAGTGATAAATTTATGGGTCGTTACTATATATATATATATATATATATATATATATATATATATATTGGATAAAGTAAAGGACTATAGTTTCTTTGTTTTAAGTATGACTTCAAAGGTCAAATCATTTATAAAGAAATTGGTTTCAAGGAAATAAAAAAGAGTGTTTAGCCTATAATTTTATTAGAGAGATTATTCTTATCACCTTTAGGTAAATTGTGGTAGGATGAATTAACTCAGTGATTAGAAAACCAGATGGGACTGGTGTAGGGTCGCGCCCTATACTTCAACTGTTAGCCCTAGCTGATATTAGTCCACAATTTCAGTGCGTAGAGCTTCGTCAAGGGTAAGACTAAATGTAGGTTTACGCACAGAAAGGAATACACAAGGATGAGATAGGTTATTGATTGGTCTACAAAACTATTAGGATCAGAGTGACCCTGGAAAAAGTAAGTTTTGGACAAACCATCCTGTTTTCTTCCAATAGTAAGTTGGAATTTTTGTATGTTGGGTAGGCCCGAGTCAGCCGCATAGGTTTGTAGTTACCCTTAGAAAACTATAATGTTGAGACAGATAGTCCATTTATTTAGATAGATTAGTCATGATTACCCATGTTGCATGCATGCATACGATTGTTTATATTGTCTAGTTTAACCATTGTGATTGCAGGAGCATGATTGTGATAGACATATTATTAGAGGATACTAGTGAGGGAAAAACCCATTCCGCTAAGTGGCGTGGTCTTAATTGATATTTATTATTGAGATGACATATTATTATTCACACCGTACTTTTGTCTGATATGAAGTTTTTATTTTTCCCCTTTAACTCCCTGGTACTCAATTGAGTTGTTCGAGAGTAAGGTTTCCAGGTTATTTAGGTTTGACTAATAAAGCTTCTAAAGACGTACAAGAGGTAGAGCTAGCTGTATAGAAGTTTATTTATGTCCAATGTATTATCATTTTGTTTAAATGTATGTTATGATTGAAGTTGTATCTATCTAGTAGTAAACTCTCACCAATGGAGGCATCTTCATATGTCGCTCTTGGAGTATTTGAAATTACTATATTTTATATGAACATAAAAAATGTTTTGGGATTATGTACTGAATAAGGAAATTAACTAATTAAATCTTTGTTTCAAATTTTTTTCATATTCCGATGCTTTTGATGTTAATGATATTATTAATTCACTACACCATACTGCTCATTTTGCCACACCCCAATGCAGAAAAATTGCCACGATCATGAGCCGTGACAATTTTATCACGGTTTTGAGCCATGGTAAAATAAATTACAATGGTTTCTGGCCGTGGCAATTTAGCAACAGCCATGAACCGTTCCAAAGTTATCAAATTTTTTTCCGTCCCTTAGCGTGTATACATTGTGATGAAGCTCTCATCCTTCTCCAAAAAAGAACGCCCCCTTCCAAAATTAACCCGCGTACCCTAGCTAAATAATTTCCATCCCGCGCCCTAACTCTCATCAATTTTCACCTAAATCCCCATTGCTCCGACGTAAACGTGAATAGCTCGTATTCTCAATCAAATCGCATAAATCGTTCTCACTCAAATACTAGGTTTTTCACCTTTCTCTCAACCTTCACTCGGTCAGGTACGATATTTAATTTAATATCATGTTTATTTTATTTTTGTTTTATAGTCAATAAAATTGATGTTATATGTGCTGAACTAAATTGAAATCCAATAATTTCTTAATTGATATAATCGTATATGTTTAAAATTTGATGTGGAAAAGTGCAGATGTAAAAGGTTGCTTATTCGAAGGTTAGATGCTATTAACTAGACTTTATGAACCCACAGCTGATGCTTCTGATGGTTTATGTGGAGATATACAGTATTTTTTAAATGAAGGGGACATTTTATATATTCCTAGAGGATCTCTTCACGAGGCTTGTACAATTATTGATGAAAATAATTTTGATGGGGCTGCTAATTTTTCGTTACACCTGACATTTGGAATTGAGGTCGAAGCTCATTTTGAGTAAGTGCATTTACAGATTACGTTTTAATTTTATTCGAGTTTACTAGCAAAATTTCTTGTTAGGACAGGTTTTTGGTTTCTGTCTCTGCTTTTATTATCGTGTTCCTACCATCTTTAATAATTTTATGTTACATCGTTAACTGTATTAAGTATTTAGGCTGCTTTTATCATTATTGGGTACATTGCACCTCTTTGATAATCCAGGAGACTAGTCTATGAATCTAGAAATGTATAATCTGTCTTAATGGACTATTTGATTCTTACAGTTTGGTATTTAAATCATGTTTGTAAACATAGAATCTCTGAAATAGAAGCAACCCTTTTTACCTGACATGCACAGTAATATTACTTTATTTAGGCTAGATTATTCTAAAATAATTATATATTTTCAGCATTTACAAGCAACAACACTTTTCTACAGATGGGAAGGGTTCACACATATTGCATTGCACTGCTGGAATGAGAAGCACAAACGTAAAATCATCAACTATACTGATTCTAAATCAAGGATACAGAATAGTAGGTTCATCATGATATTACATATTGCAATTAGGTTAGTCGCTAATGACAACCCAACACTTAGAAAGGCTTGCATGGTTGCTGCATACCGTTTGTCAGCTGATACTCACATGTCAAAGCACAAAGGCATGTTTCAGTACATAATTGATGAAATAAACACCAATGCAAACTTTATTGAAGCATTTAAATGCATCAAAAAGTACATTGAGGTTGAGAACGATAATTCCCTACAGTGGATGAGGTGGCTTAGGCATTTGCTTCAGGAAGGATCTGACGATGAAAAAATTGATTTCTGTAATATATCTGAAATATTTGAGGACCTTGTTACAATGTTTAGTAACCATACCAAAGAAGCCATAATGGAATTTTCGAATATGAAATCCATATTCTGTAGAGAAGCCTCATTTGAAGATGCTTACAAATGCTTTTTGATCCTTCTGGAGAAATATAGAAAATTCAGGAGGCAGTATATGAATGGTATGTTGTCACTTCACTCCAGGTGATGTTGATTAAGAATTATGTATTATGAATAAGTTTCACTATAAGTATATGCATTGTAATTTGTGTATGATTATAGCAGATTCAGCTAAGACAACTTAAAAGAGTTTTATTTGAAATTGGTTGTATGTACCTCTACAGTTAACGAATTTGCAGTAACTTAATAGATTAAGGCAGCTTAGAGGCGAAAGTGTTTGACTCTCGTCCTGATCGGGTTTCGGTTTCTGAGAAAGCTCGGGGAGAGTCTGAATTCAAACTGGTAATTTTATTAAGGCTAAATGGATACAGTTCCAGTTTTCACCTAATATCTTTATTGCTGTGCATAATATTGATTGAATTAGCATGACATTCAAATGAGGAACATATTCAAGATTTTTTATATCAATGACATTTTTTAGCTCTTCAATTTGCCTAAAATCTAAATTAGTGTATCATCAAGCTTACAAGCGACAATGTTCAATTAAATCATACAATAACGCATAAAAAAGCCTAACGTGTATTAAGAATAATGGAATCAAATCCTCACCTGGCACAACCTTGACCATCAAAATGGGATAAATTTATATGCCTTTTGGATTTGTTCTTGAAAGTGATAAAAGTTTCATGTTTATCAAGAAAAGAGTTCTCGGTGTATTTGGGCGAGTTTAAACATACATATTAAAATGAAGAAACTGAAATGTTCTTTTTCAACATCTTTAGAATGATATTTAGGCAAGTTTAAACTACATTTGTGAACTTTAAAATCGTGAATTAATAATAAAATGGAACGTCAATGATTGTGTGGATAACTCGAAGTAATGATTTACTGCACACCTAACTTTTTTCTATTAAGTAAACTATATAATCAATATGGTATTTTAGATTGTATATAAAATTGAAAATAATCATTTTTATTTAGTATTTTTGAGTTATCAAATTCGTAACATAATCAAGATTATTTTTAAATGTTTGAAAATCCTGTTGAAAAATGAGAGAAATAAATCTTAACACATCGAGCTAGAAATCAACATTCATCTTCTTAGTTTGCTCATGATATATGATATTCCTTTTCACTCTCTGATGCCTGTGAAACTATATTATCAGCTACCAAGTACTTTTATTTTTATTTTTAACAGAATAATAATCAAAATTGGTTATATTTGTTGGAAATTTGAATTCAAGATCAAAGGCTTCATGTTAAAAATAAATGTAGTACTAGTTATTAAAGTGAATGGTACATCTGAAGTTTGAGATTATATTAATGTAAATTGTTACATTGACTTGATTAATGTTCTTCACATGCTGGAAAAATCTTTGTGATTTTAGTGATGCTTTCTCTATTTGACGAATGCATGCAATTTCATAAGTTTGTTATCTCTAGCTCAATATTAAAATATCTAACATCCATGCATAAATAATATTTGATGAAGGAGCTAAACAAAAGTACATCAGAAATGAATTCAAATACACAACATATTTATCATGTAATTCATTGTAGTGCGACTAATTATCAATACTAGAGCATGCTATTTAGATAGTACCTTAGAGTTGCCTTAGTTGAGAACAGTGGGAGATGCAAGACAAATGAAGACGGTGAAAAGGTACCGTTTCTCTAAGTTATTCATACTTTCCTAGTTCTTTTTCAAACGTATACTCTAAATACCTCTTCATTTGAATGTCATATATCACTGTTACTGTAACTCATTTACTGCATACAGATTCTTCCCAATGGCACTGCATGGATTCCAAATTTGGTTCAAACAATCACAGACGTAATTATCAATGGCGGCAAATCAATCTTAGTTGATCAGAAATTGGTTGATGGTCCAAATCCTAATAACAGAAGGAAGCTCTTCATCCCTCTTATTCTAGCATTTCAACCATTGCTGGCCTATATTTCCATGCCTATCAACAGGTGACTTTCTCCTTGTATTTTGTTTCATTGCAACATTTTTTAGAAGTATGTTTTGCATAACCATGCCCATTTCAGCATTTAGTTTGTTCAATAGATTCAAGATTTTTCTTATCTTGTACACGTTTGAAACTACTTTTACCACCCTCTAAGTTTACAATTTTCTTGTAAAATTTGTTGATAGATGACATAGTCTTCATTCAATACAAGTGAAAAAAATATCCAGTTAATAGTATGCCAGCTGGTCTTTGCTAGGAGATTTTATATGTACATCCTATGGCGATTTCTAGGATCAGTTTGGTTGTTTATTAGTAAATTAAACTGATATATGTATGTATGTATATTGCTGATCACGTGTTTTAGACTAGGACAGTGCTCTTCTTGGGACATTCAAGTAAGATTCTCCATAACCACTCCTGGTGCTTTGCATCCTTACTCATTTTTCCATCTCTATCATATGATTCAAAAGCATTTTTGATTAAACTCAACTGATAATCTAGTCTTGCAATTACCAATTTTCATCTCCATAAACTCCAAAAGGACCAGCAGGTCTGAAAAATTAAGATATAAGAACGTTACACTCTGAACCGTTGATTACTAAAATCTTATGATTCGAACCATGTATCAGAATGACTCTCCTCAGTTTCATTTGGATTTCATATTCTGTCTCAGAACTCAATTCAAACCATAGTTAAGAAAGAAAAAACAGTCAATAAACATTCAAATAATAATAATAATAATAATAAAAGATATCAAGATACTTGAAATTATTATCGAAAAAGGAATAGGGAGAGTAGATCAAGCTTTACAATAAGAGATATAGAAGCTCAAATATTAAAATAAAATTTAAAGATAGTAATTATCTATATGAAAAGGCAATTTTATGCTTTTCACATTTTTAATTTCCGTTCGATGATCTATATTATCGCATATAAACAGGCAAAGGTAAGTATCTATACTTTTTAGCTTACATGCGCACGCACTCACACATTATAATATTACTCTTTTGAAATATGCAACATATGATCTATCCAATTTCAATTTAAATTTTGAACCTTTTGATTTGCTATTTAAACACTGTTTTGAAAACAGCCTGAATCCATTTCAAAAAGGATTTATATTGGAATATATTTTCTACATATTATATCTTCTCTTTTATGTTTTTCTTTGTTCAGCCTTTATATAGTTTCTCATAACTACTGTTTTCCTCATTTGATTTTCTCAGAATTTTTTTTCCGTCTGTTCATAAGACTCAGAGAATTAAATGGCATATGCACAATTTTGCATATTTGATTAGGTAATTTAGCCATTTATTTAGACATATGCAACTGAGTATATGCTATGTATTGTATTTGTGTTTTTCGAACCCAAAATCAGTTCGAATATCCTGTTTTTTTATCATCTCCTGTAAGTGTGTCTTTCACACACACAATTTTTTTTAAAAGGCACACACATATATAATATACAAAAATAATAATAATAAGTTTTAATATGTGCATTTGATGCTTGCAGGACACCTAATGATGCATTATGTTGTATTATCGTATTGTGGGATTTGAGGGCATGAGAAATATGAATTTGTATTTTGAATTAGCACAGATACGTTGGTCTTTGCAAAACAAGTTATTTCATGAGCAAGTATTGTAGGGATTGATCTTTGTAAAATGCTAATGTACTTCAGTTTATAGGTAATGTATGTGCTCCTGTTTTCGGTTGGCATATCTCTATATAGAGCTATTCTTGTTTCTAGCTTGCTTGTGTAGTCTGAAGCTTTTATACAGAGTCGTGGCTAATTTTATTGTGTTGTCTGAAGTTTATTGGTGACGTATTACAACTGTTATTGTTTGTGCTTCAGTTTATTCAGCCACGGCTCTAAACCGTGGAAAATTTCATTCAGCCATGGCTCCAAGACGTGGCTAATATTAATTTTGCCACGGCTCGGAGCCGTGGCAAAATTTTTGCCACTCCCCATTTTGCCACGGCTCTGGGCCGTGGCAAAATTATTTAGCCACGACCCAGAACCGTGGCAAAATGGATTTTCTGGTGTAGTGATTGATCTCATTTTGTCACCAGAAAATAATATTATTGGTGACTACAACATCAGTAGCGCTAATTTTCGGGCTTCAAAATGAGGGAATTGTAACAACCCAAGATTTTGCAAATATTTTTAAATTAGATTTTATTTCAAATTTTTATTTGTAAAACATTTTAAAAGTGTAGTTGTAATTTTCCAATATTAGTTGTATTTTGTTTACGATTTTTAATTCTAGTTTCAATATAATAAACTATTTTCTTTATTTATTTTCTATTTTCCTAAGACTATTTATTTATTTTCATTTCTACTTTATTTTTTTTCCTTTTATTTTATTTACTTGATTTTATTTGTTATATTGAATTAAAAGAAAGTGGAAATTCAAAGAGACAAAAGCTTTTAAACTTGTGACTTTTCCTTTTCTTGTCTTTTCATTTGCTTGGCCGTCCATTTCCTCTAGTATAGCCGTACATTTCATTTGCTTATTCATGTGAAAAACTTCCCATCTCATCATCATTCACGTCCATTTCATTTCTGAGAAATAAAAATGTAAGTAATGGCTTCCTTTTTTCCTATTTTCCTCTTCATTTTTCCATTGATTTTGCCTTGATCTCTTCATGCTTTGCTCGGACATTACCACCATCATCTCCACCGACCACCACCATCACCTTCTCCTCATCAACCACGGAAGCAACCACATCCTCTTCCCCTGTCCAGATCTGGCCTGACCACCATATGAAGCAACACCACAAAACATTGAAACCCTTTGCAAAAATGCATAGCCGAGCCAAATATCTCCACCATCCCCTTCATGTTAGCTTCGGCCATCACCCCTAGCTCCACCACTAGCAAGTGCCATCACCTCTAACCATCACATCATCCTCTGACCTGACCTGTAGTGGCATGGCCGAGCCCAAATATTGCCCTAGGCCGAGCCTTGTTGCAACCAAACCCCTCTCTTTTGCCTTGTCCCTTTTGTATTCCCTACCTTGTAACTCCAAACCCTTCACATTCTCTAGCATAGCCGTGTGTTTGTGAGTCCATATCCAAGTCTTACCACCAATAAAACCTTCATGGCCGAGCCTATAAACATGTATGGCCAAGCAAAAGTTGAGTTGAGATCAAACAATTTTGATTTAAAAGCTTGGTTAAGTCATTTGTCTATTCAAATTTCCAATTTTGTTTCAAGTTATATTTGTTGAATATATATTTATATTGCTTTGTTTATTTGTTGTATACAAGATTAATATCTTGGATCTCTCTCCACTTGAATCTAAAGTCGTGCTATATCGTGCTTTCTGGATTTATTCGTGTGTTTTGATTTGCGGACTCCAGCTTTAAAAGGCGAGTTATTCACGCTTGAAATTCATACTTATAGAATTGTGAAATGATAACAAGTGAATGTGTAGAACTGTCATATCATGTTATACCTGCCTGTGATATATATTATATGATGTTAAACCCTGTTATAAACTTGTCACATCATCTGATATGTTATATATTTGCTATATTGTTTATTTTATTCTGTTTCTCACACTGCAAGTTCCCTGTAGAATAGAATCACTATGGGTTGAAATGATACATACCCGAATGGACTTTAGAATAGGGAAAAATCATTTTGGACTGAAATGGTAGGCCTCAGCAATTTTTATTTATTTATATTAACTTGGGATTGCGGGTTTGAAATGATAAAACCCATATTTTCTTTGTAAATTACGGATTGAAATGACATATTATCCATATCACTTGACCTAGGTTAGAAAATATTATACAGACCCGTGGTTATTTTATATATTTTTCTGGAAAATTTTAAGTATTTTAAAATGTAAATATATGATAATTTGATTTAAATTGAATTTAAAATGATTTAATAAAGGGTTAGTGATTTTTCTATTAGTTAAAAATGTTAAATAAGTAAATGATTAAATTGTAATTTGAAATATAACTTAATTTGGAAATTTATGATTTGGTTTAAAATGAAAGTTTAAGTAAAGAAATAAAATGGAAATTAAGTTTTATTTTTGAAATGGTAATTTAAATTTAAGTGTTGTGTTAATTGTTAAAAAAATGCAAAGAATAAGGAAATTGTACACTTGGATTTAATAAGTAAATTATTGAAAAATTAGGATTTAATTATGAAAATTTTACTTTATAAAAATCATAAGTTAAAGGGTTTTCAAATGAACATTTTGAGTGGAAAAATATGATTTTTATAAGTTAAAATGGTTAAAATCGAAGTTTATTTGTTTCTGAAACTTTATTATAAATATGGAAATTGAATTAGTAGCACTTCAGAAATGTATAATTTATGAAATTAACTTAAAATCTGAAGTAAAAGATACTGCAGCACTTTGTAAGTGCTGTGGTTGACGCAAATGAATTAAAGGCTAATTAACTAAAGGCTACTACAACACTTGGTAAGTGATGTGGTTGCAGAAAGAAAATCTAAAATCTGAAACTAATAAAAGGGCTACAGTAGCACTTGATAAGTGCTGCAGTTGGCTGAAATGAGGTTTTCAAATGTAACTGAACTACTACAGCAGTTTTTAAATGCCGTCTTTGCTGAAATGAATTGTTTCAAATATAACTTACCGCAGCATTTTTCTAAGTGCTGCGAAAGCTGAAATTTTAATGTTTTAAAGTATTTAAGTGAATAAAGGAGCACAGAAAAGGCTAAATTTTGGGAATTGAGTATTTGATTTAAAGGTATAATGACTTCACTTTTAAATGGTTTAAATGAAGTATTTTGATCTGAAATATAAACTATTTTTTTTTTGAAATTTATAACCACGGGTTATAACAACGATTGGTTGTTAAAGAGACCGGGATCGGATATGGGCATACTCTCTGTCGATATCGAAAACCACTTTCACAACTGTGTATGCGGTGGAGTTTCCAGAATGAAGTAGGACTGTGGCGACGATCCTATTGAGGTATGAACGTGGACCCGACTCCCGTGAGATGGCATAAGGTGGCTAAAACAGGAGCGATCGACGGGCCAATGAGGTAGCACCTCTGATCGGACACACTTCTTCGATACCATTCTATTACTTTGTGATTGATTGGGGTACCTTTGATTTTGGAGTGTGGCTCGAGGTGGGCGGTAGTGGCTGCTATGCGTTACCACCAGTCCAGAAGCGTAATTGGTATATCTACCCTGGCATTGCCTAGTTGTGCCGTGTCACCTACCTTAGCGTGCTTTGTACAAGTTTGATTTGTGTCGTACCTATGGAGTATCTTCTCGTAGCCTCCCGATCTGGAGGTACGTAGGTACTGTGTAGACTACTGGCACTATTTATGTGTTAAGGTGGAAAATGTAAAGCCTTAACGCTATTTTTAAGTATGTTTATTTTACTATTAGACATTATTATAATAGCGAATATTACTACATAGTAAATAGTTTAACGGATCCTTAGAGGATGGGCGGTCCCAAGCAGCCTTTAAGTTACTTGTGCTTTTATTACAGTTCACTTGAGTTGGTTTACATTGTATAAGTATGTATGTCCTGACTCGAGTGTTTGTGTTTTATTTACACTCGGGTCAGCCTGAGTATTCCCAACTTTGGACTTCACTTTTTGGAGCTAGGAATCGCTGGAGATTCTGCTTATCTAGTTATTTATCTATTTCAGTTTCAGTTGTTCTATTTCAGCTCTTATATTAGTGGACTTCTATGTATTTGGGATTTCTATTGTATTTGTTTTCAGACTAATACTATGTATTTTGAATCTGTTTTAAGACTTTGTATTGTAGTGGCTTCATAAACCACTATTTATTTTATTTTCCGCTGCGAGTTATTCTGATATTTCTGTGTCTGTGATTATGTGATTGATTTTATTTGCTCCAAATTTTATTGCAATCTGTTATTTTGAATTATTCAAGTCTAACATGTGTGGATTATTGTCGATTTGAATGATCCAAAATAGTGGGTCGTTACAGTTGGTATTAGAGCTTTGGTTTTTAGGCAAACCTTAGCCTGTAGAGCAAAAACTCATTAGAGACAGGGTAGGAATACCCTAGAATGAATGAAATCAACCTCAGAATCATTTCTTTGTGAGAGAACGTATTTTCAAAGTATAAAGTGATTTTAAATTAATTTTTCAAAGGATTTTTCAAATATTATTTTGATATAAATTTTTCTTGTTTTAAAAGCAATTTTCTAAACTTCCTTCTTTTCGTATCTACCTTGTTAGAAATTTCTTTAATTAGGATATTCATCCAAGTGAATTTACCTTGTCTTATCTTATCTTTGTCTTCTTTTTACCTTTGTCCTAAAATTCATTCTGATTTTTCAAGATGAATCGTGGAAATGCCAGAGGTATGGGTCATGGTATTGCACCAGCTCCTCAGCCTACTGCACCTGTTAGGTTTACTGTTCTCTGTAAGGAATTCTCTCAACTTGGTGGAACCAAGTTTACCGGTTTAGAGTGCATTATTGAAGCCCAGCAGTGGTTATGAAGTTTAGAGAGGATCTTTAATGGTCTCGAGATTTTTGATGCCCAAAAGCGTTAGTTAGCAGCTTGGCAGCTGCAAGAGTCAGCCTTGGATTGGTGGGAGTCTGTTACAGCTCACACTAACGAGGGTGATATTTCATGGGAGCAGTTTAGGTTCCCATATTTCCTTTCTTTTGAATCTATCTTAAGTTGTTTCTGTATCTTCTTTCAGGGAGCCTTTTGTGGCAAAATGGATGCCAGAAGACGGTAAATCTCAGCTTTATCGTGATTTCATAGATCTCAAGCAAGGTACCATGTCCTTTTTTGAGTATGAGCGGAAGTTCAATGAACTTTCCAAGTTTGGTCCTGGCCTTGTTGTCACCCAACTTAAGAAGAATGAGAAGTTCATAGTTGGAGCTCGCCTAGAGTTCTATGATCGTCTCATTTCTCATGTTCATGGAACTTTCACCGAGCTTATGGATATGGCTATTCGTTATTAGAACCCTACTTCTAAGGGTCCTGCTATTGTTGGTGCTCCTTGATCTCAGTCTTCCTCTGCTAACTCTAGGAAGAGAAAGCCCAATTTCCATCAGCAGAAGAAGAATTGGCTCAAGAATCCGGGTTTGGGATCTTCATCATCTTCTCCTTCTCAGAGGCAGCCTGTTGACCTTTCTACCATTACCTGCTTCAAATGTGATCAGAAGGGACACTATGCCAATAGTTGTCCTACTTTAGTTGGTGTTGCTGTTCCTCCTCCTGCTCAGTTGAATAGGCGTGACCTCTGTCATGTCTGTCTGCAACCTGGTCATTTCAAGAATGATTGTCCTTTGTATCAGAAGGGCAAGCCATTTGGTATTTTTGCTGTCACCTCTGCATCTTCTCCTGCTCCTGCTCCTAGTGATGACCAAGGTACTCTTCAGGGCACCTTTTCTTTATTTCAGCATCCTGTTCGTGTTTTATTTGATATTGGAGCTTCCCATAGTTTTATTTCTGTTGATTTGTGTGATAAGTTTGAGCATCTCCTTTCTCCTGAGTATGCTTCTGTTCCTTTATGTGTTTCAAATCCTATTGGGGATCCTGCAAATCTTAATAGGATTTGTAAGCATGTGAAACTCTTTCATTCTGGTTATCGGTTTTCTGGAGATTTCTATGTTCTGGGTTTTGATGCTTTTGATTTATTGCTTGGTGAGGATTGGTTAAGGAATCATGATGCCCGCATCTCTTGCAAATCCTGAATTGTGTCTCTTGTGGGAGATAAGGGTGATCCTTTGATTATTCAGTGCCGCATGCCTCAGGATTTTGCTGGCAAATTTATTTATTCTCTGGATTCTTCTCCTGGTGATCTTCATTCGACCCGTGTGGTCAGATTCTATCCCGATGTATTTGGTGAAGTCACCGCTTTACCTCCTAAGCGAGAAATTGATTTTCGTATTGATCTTATTCCTGGAGCTCGACCCGTAGTTCTTCCTCCTAGAAGAATGGCACCCTGCGAGAAGGTTGAGTTGGGAAAGCAAATTGAGGACTTGTTCTCCAATGGTCTGATCAGACCTAGCCATTCAGAATAGGGAGCAACGGTGGTTTTCGTCACCAAGTCTGATGGATCTTTGAGGATGTGTGTTGATTATAGGGAGCTGAACAAGCTCACTATGAAAAACAGATATCCAATGCCTCGCATTAATGATATGTTTGATCAGCTTTATAGTGCTACTGTTTTCTCTCAGCTTGATCTTGCCATAGGTTTCCATCAGCTCAGAGTTGTTGAGGAAAGTATTCCCAAGACTGCTTTCCGTATTGAGAATGGGTTTTTTGAATGGTTAGTCATGCCTTTTTGTTTGACTAATGCTCCTGCTTTCTTTGTTGATTTGATGAATCATGTTTATCGTGATGTTCTTAATAAATTTGTTCTAGTCTTTGTTGATGATATCCTTGTCTTCTCTAAGTCCAAGAAAGAGCATGAGTCGCATTTGAAATCTGTTCTGGAGACTCTTAGAAATCATCAGTTGAAGGCTAAATTTTCGAAATGCCATTTATGGAAGGATGAAGTCCGATTCCTTGGACATATTGTTTCTGGCAATGGAGTTTCTGTTGATTCAGTCAAGATCGCTGCGATCAATGTAAGTCTTTCTTTCCTTCTCTTTTTCCTTTATCATTTAATTATTCTATCTCTTCTGTTGTCTTTATTTTTCCCTATTCTGTTACAGGATTAGGAAACTCCTAAGACTCCATCTGATATTCGTAGTTTTCTGGGCCTTGCCGGTTACTACCGGAGATTCATTAAGAATTTTGCTCGGATTGTTGTACCTCTCACTGCTTTGACTCATAAGAATGCCAAATTTATCTAGGATAAGAAGTGTGAAGCTGCATTCAATGAGTTAAAGAGCAAGCTTACTTCCGCACCAGTTCTTACCGTTTCGAATGGAAGTGAGAGATTGACAGCATACACTGATGCTAGTCGTGAGGGATTGGGTGCTGTTCTCATGCAGGATGCTAAGGTCATTGCCTATGCCAGCCGTCAGTTGAAAACCCATGAGGCTAATTAAGTTGCTCATGATTTAGAGTTGCTTGCTATTGTCTTTGCTTTGAAGCTTTGGAGGCATCATCTTCTGGGAACTAAGTTTGAGCTTTTCACCGATCATCAGTCTTTGAGATATATCTTCACCTAGAAGGATTTGAATCAGAGGCAAGTTCGTTGGGTTGAGTTTCTGGCTTCTTACGACCTCGATATTAGCTATACTCCTGGTAAAGCTAATGTTGTGGCCGATGCTCTAAGTCGGAAGAAGGCTTTGTTGTGTCAGCTGGTTGTTTCTTCTTCTCCTCTTTTGGATCGTATCATGGCTAAGAAGGATGAGGATAGAATGCTTAGGCTTATTAAGGAGAGTGTTCATAGCAGAGTCGGTGGTAGTAGTCGTGGTAGTAGTGGAGCTCAGATCGATGATAGAGGGATTTTGAGGGTTAATGGTAGGATTTGTGTCCCGAATGACGATGGATTAAGGCAAGAGTTACTTCGGGAGAATCATCGATCCAGACTTTCTATTCATCCTGGTGTGACGAAGATGTATCAGGATATGAAGAGGCTTTATTGGTGGAAGGGTATGAAGCGGGATATCTCTGTCTTTGTTAGTAGGTATGCGACTTGTCAGCAAGTCAAGGCCGATCATCAGAAGACCCCTGGTTTTTTGCAGTCCCTTGAGATTCCCAATTGGAAGTGGGAACAGGTTTCTATGGATTTCATTGATAGATTACTGAGGACTAGGAGGGGTAACGAGAGTATCTAAGTTATTGTCCATAGACTGACCAAGTCTGCTCATTTCATTTCGGTCAAGTCTACCCGTTTTGCTTCTAGCTGGTTTGAGATCTACATGAGGGAGATTGTTCGTCTCCATGGTGTTCCTCTTAGTATTGTTTGTGATCATGATCCTGTCTTTACCAGTTAGTTTTGGAAAGCTTTTAAGGAATCTTTGGGTACTCATCCGAATCTAAGCACTACTTACCATCCACAGACCGATGGTCAAACGGAAAGAGTAAATCGGATTCTCGAAGATCTTCTTCGTGCTTGTGTGCTTGATTATGGAGGATCTTGGGAAGATCTTATCCATCTTGTCGAATTCACCTACAATAATAGTTATCAGGTATAATCTAATCTTCTGTTTTAAGCTTATCTTAATCCTTTATCTGTCTCATTCTATCTTTGAATTCAGGCCAGTATTAAAATGTCTCTGTTTGCTGCTCTTTACGGACGACCTTGTAGATCTCCATCTTGCTGGATTGAATCCGGTAATCGTTTGGTTCTTGGTCCTGATATGATTTTTGAGGCTTTGGAGAAGGTTGAGGAGATTAAGAGGAAGTTAAGGGTTGCGCAGGATAGGCAGAAGAAGTACGCTGATAGGCGTAGGCGAAGTTTAGAGTTTGCTATTGGTGATCAGGTTTTCCTTAAGGTCTCTCCCTTAAGGAATGTCATTCGCTTTGGTCGTAGAGGGAAGCTTTCTCCTAGGTTCATTGGTCATTTCCGCATTGTGGAAAGAGTTGGTTCTTTGGCTTATCGTCTGGATTTTCCTTAGAAGTTCTCTCGATTGCATAATGTATTCCACGTTTCGCATCTTCGTCGCTATCTGCATGACCCATCTCTTATTGTTCAGCCTTCTGCTCTCGATAGTTTGGATACAGAGCCTAATCTGACTGTCGAAAGGAAGCCACTTCATATTGTCGACAGAGGTACGAAGCAGCTAAGAAGGAAATCTGTTAGTCTGGTCAAAGTACAGTGGAGTACTGATGATCGAGACTATACCTGGGAGACGGAGGAGAGCATTCGTGCTTCGAATCCGAAATTGTTTGTTTCAGGTACTATTTGCTTTTCTATCTTGTTTTCCTTATTTTCCTTGTTTTGTTCTTTTCGAGGACGAAAAGGTTTGAGTGGGGGAGAGTGTAACAACCTAAGATTTTACAAATTTTTTTAAATTAGATTTTATTTCAAATTTTTATTTGTAAAACATTTTAAAAGTGTAGTTGTAATTTTCCAATATTATTTGTATTTTGTTTACAATTTTTAATTCTAGTTTCAATATAATAAACTATTTTCTTTATTTATTTTCTATTTTCCTAAGACTATTTATTTATTTTCATTTCTACTTTAATTTGTTTTACCTTTTATTTTATTTACTTGATTTTATTTGTTATATTGAATTAAAAGAAAGTGGAAATTCAAAGAGACGAAAGCTTTTAAACTTGTGACTTTTCCTTTTCTTGTCTTTTCATTTGCTTGGCCATCCATTTCCTCTAGTATAGCCGTACATTTCATTTGCTTATTCACGTGAAAAACTTCCCATCTCATCATCATTTACGTCCATTTCATTTCTGAGAAATAAAAATGTAAGTAATGGCTTCCTTTTTTCCTATTTTCCTCTTCATTTTTCCATTGATTTTGCCTTGATCTCTTCATGCTTTGCTCGGCCATTACCACCATCATCTCCACCGACCACAACCATCACCTTCTCCTTATCATCCACGGCAGCAACCACCTCCTCTTCCCCTATCCAGATCTGGCCGTGACCACCATATGACGCAACACCACAAAACATTGAAACCCTTTGCAAAAATGCTAGCCGAGCCAAATATCTCCACCATCCCCTTCATGTTAGCTTCGGCCATCACCCCTAGCTCCACCACTAGCAAGTGCCATCACCTCTAACCATCACATCAGCCTCTGACCTGACCTGTAGTGGCATGGCCGAGCCCAAATATTGCCCTAGGCCGAGCCTTGTTGCAACCAAACCCCTCCCTTTTACCTTGTCCCTTTTTTATTCCCTACCTTGTAACTCCAAACCCTTCACATTCTCTAGCATAGCCGTGTGTTTGTGAGTCCATATCCAAGCCTTAACACAATTAAAACCTTCATGGCCGAGCCTATAAACATGTATGGCCAAGCAAAAGTTGAGTTGAGATCAAACAATTTTGATTTAAAAGCTTGGTTAAGTCATTTGTCTATTCAAATTTCCAATTTTGTTTCAAGTTATATTTGTTGAATATATATTTATATTGCTTTGTTTATTTGTTGTATACAAGATTAATATCTTGGCTCTCTCTCCACTTGAATCAAAAGTCATGCTGTATCGTTCTTTCTGGATTTATTCGTGTGTTTTAATTTGTGGACTCCAGCTTTAAATAAATAAATGATTAAATTGTAATTTGAAATATAACTTAATTTGGAAATTTGTGATTTGGTTTAAAATGAAAGTTTAAGTAAAGAAAATAAAATGGAAATTAAGTTTTATTTTTGAAATGGTAATTTAAATTTAAGTGTTGAGTTAATTGTTAAAAAAATGCAAAGAATAAGGAAATTGTACACTTGGATTTAATAAGTAAATTATTGAAAAATTAGGATTTAATTATGAAAATTTTACTTTATAAAAATCATAAGTTAAAGGGTTTTCAAATGAACATTTTGAGTGGAAAAATATGATTTTTATAAGTTTAAATGGTTAAAATCGAAGTTTATTTGTTTCTGAAATTTTATTATAAATATGGAAATTGAATTAGTAGCACTTCAGAAATGCTATAATTTCTGAAATTAACTTAAAATCTGAAGTAAAAGATACTGCAACACTTTGTAAGTGCTGTGGTTGATGCAAATGAATTAAAGGCTAATTAACTAAAGGCTACTACAGCACTTGGTAAGTGTTGTGGTTGCAGAAAGAAAATCTAAAATCTGAAACTAATAAAAGGGCTACAGTAGCACTTGATAAGTGCTGCAGTTGGCTGAAATGAGGTTTTCAAATGTAACTGAACTACTACAGCAGTTTTTAAATGTCGTCTTTGCTGAAATGAATTGTTTCAAATATAACTTACCGCAGCATTTTTCTAAGTGCTACGAAAGCTGAAATTTTAATGTTTTAAAGTATTTAAGTTAATAAATGAGCCCAGAAAAGGCTAAATTTTGGGAATTGAGTATTTGATTTAAAGGTATAATGACTTCACTTTTAAATGGTTTAAATGAAGTATTTTGATCTTAAATATAAACTATTTTTTTTTTGAAATTTATAACCATGGGTTATATCAACGATTGGTTGTTAAAGAGACCAGGATCGGATATGGGCATACTCTTTGTCGATATCGAAAACCACTTTAACAACTGTGTACGCGGTGGAGTTTCCAGAATGAAGTAGGATGGTGGCGACGATCCTATTGAGGTATGAACGTGGACCCGACTCCCGTGAGTTGGCATAAGGTGGCTAAAACTGGAGCGATCGACGGGCCAATGAGGTAGCACCTCTGATCGGACACACTTCTTCGATACCATTCTATTACTTTGTGATTGATTGGGGTACCCTTTGATTTTGGAGTGTGGCTCGAGGTGGGCGGTAGTGGCTGCTATGCGTTACAACCAGTTCGGAAGCGTAATTGGTATATCTACCCTGGCATTGCCTAGTTGTACCGTGTCACCTACCCTAGCGCGCCTTGTACGAGTTCGATTTGTGTCGTACCTATGGAGTATCTTCTCGTAGCCTTCCGATCTGGAGGTACGCAGGTACTGTGTAGACTACTGGCACTATTATGTGTTAAGGTGGAAAATGTAAAGCCTTAACGCTATTTTTAAGTATGTTTATTTTACTATTAGACATAATAGCGAATATTACTACATAGTAAATAGTTTAACAGATCCTTAGAGGATGGGCAGTCCCAAGCATCCTTTAAGTTTCTTGTGCTTTTATTACAGTTCACTTGAGTTGGTTTACATTGTATAAGTATGTATGTCCTGACTCGAGTGTTTGTGTTTTATTTACGCTCGGGTCAGCCTGAGTATTCACAGCTTTGGACTTCACATTCTGGTGCTAGGATTCGCTGGAGATTCTGCTTATCTAGTTATTTATCTATTTCAGTTTCAGTTGTTCTATTTTAGCTCTTGTATTAGTGGACTTCTATTTATTTGGGATTTCTATTGTATTTGTTTTCAGACTGATACTATGTATTTTGAATCTGTTTTGAGACTTTGTATTGTAGTGGCTTCATGTACCACTATTTATTTTATTCTCCGCTGCGAGTTATTCTGATATTTCTGTGTCTGTGATTCTGTGATTGATTTTATTTGCTTCAAATTTTATTACAATCTGTTATTTTGAATTATTCAAGTCTGACATGTGTGGATTATTGTCGATTTGAATGGTCCAAAATAGTGGGTCGTTACAGACATTACGGAGAACCTTTTTATTATCAATAATGAAAAAGTACAAGAGATTGATTACAATGATCACTCAACATTCTATAGAATTTGATTTGTGGAGATTAAGAATAGAAGAAATTTGATCAAGGAAACCATTTTGTAATTTAAATAAACCTTTCTTCTTCGAGGTCTGAAAAAATAGCTTTTATATAAAGAATTCTCGTTTGACAAATACCAAATTTGCCCCTTGAAGCCTTGATAATCGTTACACCAAAACAGTCAACACATGAATAATCAGATGTCTAAGCTCAAGCTGCAACAATGGATAGTAAAACCAGACATCTAACCCAAATTTTAGATGTCTAAAAACATCTAAAATACAGAAAACTTTCGAGATAGTTTCCTAAGTCAATCAGACGTCTAAAGGGGTTATTCAGACATATGACACATATCGGACATCAGAAATACCTATACAGACGTCTTACTTGCTGAAGCGATGTTCTACTTCTTCAAACTATGGTATCTTTCACCTTCAAGCACTAATATTCAAACCGTCTACAACAATATCAAACTATTTTAGTCCTATTCAATTCTATATATAGTGTCGTCAAATTTAACACACATCACCTGGGACATTAATGTATGAACACCACACATTAAACATATCTGAATTTGGGAAATAAAATATGAACATATGAAGACATAACTATGCATAAGACAAGTTGATGAGAAACCAATTGCCAAATGCATCTATAATAATTTTTAAGTAGAAATTAAGTACACATTCTTCTTTCTAAAACTTATTGTTTTATATTCCTCCCTTCTATAAACTATTTTATACATCCCTCTTTTTTATAATTCATCCTTTTTTATAATTCTTTCTCTTTTGCATCTCTCATTTTCAAATTTAAGAGTATTTCTTAAGAGTTGTACTGCACGCGATTATGAGTTATAGTAAATGATAAAATGAACACATGATAAGATTATGTACACATGTGCATTCACAATAATTACATTTACAATTGTGCATTGGATGACACTTCTTTTTCATATTTAACCATTCCTTTAATTAGAAGTGGACATTGTGTATACACGTGGACAAGTAAATCAAGCTGCAACAATGGATGATATAACATTTATACGAATGATGCACTTCACCGGAAGATATAACTGGTTGTGAAACACGCAAACAAATGAAATTATCATCAATAACATAGTGACAGTATGAGTACCAAGCCAGAATTCATATAAACCCCTCACTGTAATGGGCATTAGTACAAGCACAACAAATTGAATGATACATAGTGACTTTATAATCAATAATGCCTTATAGAATTACTCTAGGACATTTATATCTGTTCAAACATTTTACTCTTTGACATTAAAAGAAACCTTGTAAATTATAGAAATACATATGTATTAAATGTTTATAGACATGACAGAAAATTATACTTTGGTGAAAATGAATGAAATTATCAGGACAGTTAAAACATACAATTATCAATTAGTTGGCACACAAATGATTTACTATAGAATGTACGTAATACAAAGTAGGAAATGAGAAGGCATTTTCAGTATAATTTGGAAAAGATTCGGAAGCGGTTCAAGGCAGAGCGAGGTTTCCTTGCCAGCTGGCAGCTTGAGCTTCGGCTTTTTTGGATCATTAGTGTTAGGGTCGATTTGATTTGGGGACGAAGAAGTAGTATTGCAGGTATTGAATTGATTTACATTAAAATGAAAGAAATGATATATGTTATTAGGGGAGGATAAGGTATGAGCGAAGGCGGTGAGAATGGAGAAGATTTGGGTCTGGGTAAGAGTGTGAGGAAGATGAAAGGGGGGAGTTTCTCCAATTTCATAATTTGAGCGTCAGTCCTTGTACGCTTTCTTCAAAACCGTTTATGCCCATCAATTATTGATTTTTTTTCTTTTTTCTTTAAAAAAGAAGACAATTACTCACACTTCCTCTTGGAAATATGGGAGGACTTCACATTTTTTTCCTTTCTCTTCTCCTAAAAATCGCCATCCTCTTAGAGATGCTCTAACACTCAGGATACAAGAGGGGTAGTCCAAAAAAAACCTTGGCATACACGTTGATGATAATTTTTTAAGCTATGTTTACACACCTTCGTCCAATTTCAAACCTAAATTTGATATCCTTCCATCGAATTTCAGATCTAAATTTGGCATACTTCTATCGAATTCCAGCCTGAAAATTTGAAGTGTAAGTAACGATACCTTTTGATTTTGATTTTGATTTTTTTATTTCATGGGTAGAGATAGAAATGAGGGAAGTGATTTATGTACAAGGTAGTAGTTGGTGGGAAGTTAACTATACGTCATTTAAGCACATATGAATGCCCTCTATGTCAGTGGAAAACGAAGATGTGAAATGTTTCTTAGCAGTGCTAGTTAATTTTACTGTGTCCATACATTATGGAATTTGCAAACGCAATATATTTCTTAAGCAATAAACAAAGCAGAATCACAGTTTTGGCTTCATTTGTAATATCAATATTCGTTGCCTTCAAGTTTATAACTAAGATGGTGAGGGCTTCCATGTGTTCAGAAGATCGGTACCATGCTCATCTTAAATGAATAAGGTTGCTAATGAAGAATGATGCAATTTGTGAGAGACTTATTCTGATAGACATCAGACAATGCATCCCTAAGTTCTTTTGACGTCTTCTTACTAGATAACTCTCAAAGGACCTCATATGGAAGGCACAATTATATAGTAGCAAGGGCTTCCTCCTCCATCTCCTCTGAAGTATCAGCTTCCAAGTCTTCCAAATTATCTGGTGCTAAAACAATTTGAAATGTCTTCTCTTTCTTTCATACCGTCCGATCTCATTTTCCAAGTGCTGAAATCTCCCTTTCCATCATATCTGGTAATTGCATAATTTCTAATAGGTCTTCTTTCAAGAAGCACCTTAATCTGAAATAGGGCGACTAGCTCCACTACCAATATGTAGTGATAATTTTATTAATTATCGTAGAAACTAAGAATCTAATTTACTAATTAAACACTTAAAACCAAAACAATTTATTCAATCACTGAAGTCAAGAAACAGAAATAGAAATTAAAGAGAGACACAAAAGATTTAACATGGTTCAGTCAAATTGAACTACATCCACAATGAATGCCATAACTTCTATTTACTTTCCCAATAGAGAGGATACACAAGCCAAATAAGATTTAGAGATTACAATTAAGTGGAGAATGCCCTAATCCCAACTACACATAAGGAATTACAATGAGTCCATAATAAAACTAAAAATCATTAATGTATCTGGAACAGGGTTTCCAACTTTCTAATTTAATGTATTTCTAATTTAGTGTATGTGGAAATCTCTCTATGTGTGTACAAAGAAGAAATATGACACTTATTTGTAGATATATATTACTTGGGAATGAAGACGTTAATTTGGAATGTAATTTAATTAGCCAAAAAGTTTTTCTTGGATTTGCATTATTTTAATACATATATATAATGATGATATTCATTCTCTTTCATAACATTTCCATGCATGTCCTTCTTGACTGATACTGATTAATTAATTGATTGGATGAATCAATTAATTTCCTTTGATTCATGTTTTCCTCATATAACATAATTAATCAATTTATTAAAGGGGCTTTGCATAGAAGGTCCCTATTTCTGATGTTGTTATAAGAAAAGTCCTTATAACAAAAGTATGTAAATTATGTTCTTATTTTTTCTAAATCAGAAAGCATAAACTAGCTTGTAGTTTCCTGATAGAAAGTGCAAGTTAACTTGCGCTTTTCAAAAATTTCAAAATCAGAAAAGTGCAAGTAACCTTGTGTTTTCTATTATTCATAAATAGGGACCAAATTTACATATTTATTTCTACAGGGACTTTTCTTATAACAACATCAAAAAAGAGACTTGTAGCTCTTTTCATGTTTATTAAATCCATGATTTCCATTCTTTCTTTATTTTCTCATATTGCATTATTAATCGATTAAATAAACTAATTAATTTCCTTTCTTTATATTTGGCACATATTTGAATGCATAAATTCAACATTAGGTAATTTACTGAAGCATATGAATGTTATTAAGTAAAGGTTGCATTATTTCTAACCGTAGTTGTTTTTTGCAAATAGAGGAATGACAAACATTGAAAGAAAGAGGTAAATTTTTTTGGCTTTTAATATTATCTCTCTTTAATAAATAACCAATGTGCACTTTTTTATTGTGAGAGAAGTATGTGTAGTCTGTTTTATGCCTATAACCAAGACGGTATTTGAGCACATTACAATACAAGAAATAACCTCTATACTGTTTCCAAATTCGAATAAATTGTTAACTAACATGTGTTATTACTATAGAAAAATGAAGCTTTAAAAATTTTAACTTTGAAATTTGAATCTCATAGGCATCTATGGATATGCCATGGTTGATAAATTATTTTCATTAAGTAATTTGTTTACTACATGTTAGCCAAAAAATTAGTCTAACACCCCCCCAAAGTCATAGATTTCGAAGAGATTACAATTTTTGTTAGTAGAATTGTATCTAAAGATAGAATATCGATAAAATAAATGTAACAAGTAAGAATAATGATAAGAAAAGGAAGAGAACACAATTTATATAGTGATTTGGTTATGCCTACGTCCACTTTGCTAATGCTTTATTGATGGGTTCACACTATATCTACCCAAAATTACAAGTACAACTTGAGTTTTCGTTTCAAGGTTGGTAATGACAGACTTTCCTCTATGTGTGAATAAGTATAACATCCCTTTTAGAAAGTTAACACAAAGACCTTTTAACATAGTGGTTAGTACCTGGTGTTGCTTTTCAAGGCAGTAGGGGTTCGATTTCAACAATCATCATATGTTACATTTGTTATCAGAGCTAGTACCTAATCATAATTATGTTTTGTAATGTTCTAGATGTTAGTCGAGGTGGTACCGATGCGGGCTTACAAATATACTACCTAGGTGGTAGGTAATGATGAGCCAACAGGGTTAGTGCATTTGATTGTTGGTCTGGATTGCGATACCAAAGGTCATGAGTTCAAATCTCAAAATTGATAACCTTGTAACAAATACCCAGAGTATATGCTTGGTGGACACATACTTTCCTAGAGTTTTCAAGTGAAGTTTGGTTCTCTAGGTACTTAAAAAAAGATCTTTTAGCATGGTGGTTAGTGCGTATTGTTGATTTTTGGGGGCAACATGGGTCTGAATCCCACAGTCATCAAATTTTGGTATCAAAGCTGGTCGAAGTGTGATTATGGGTACCTACATTGTGAACTGTGGCGAAGCTTTGTCTCTTAGCCTTGCACGTCCCAGGGTCGGTTGGCATAAGAAAGTTGAGAGGCTAGCCATAAAATCAGCAGCCTAGGTTACCATTTGTAGCCATCACCAAGTTAGGGTGAATGTTACATTTAGACCGGAGCCTACACCCTGAAATCATGTGTTGTAATGTCACAGACATATGTCGGTGTAGTAGTGGTGCGGGTTATAAGCACAATGCCTTGGTGGTGTGTGATGATGACCCAACGTAGACATTGGGCTCTTTAAGGGGGTAGTCCATGGCGTCCCTTTTGGAAAGTTAACACAAATATTTTTTAACATAGTGATTATTGCATGGTGTTTCTTTCTTAGACGGCAGGGGTTTGTATCCCTCGGTCAACACAATAAGCTCTTTCTATTGATGACAGCTTCCTATTTATACATGTAGTAGTCTATCGTAGGCTTTAGATCTATTAGATCACACTTGAATTCGTCAATCAAACGGATCTAACATAGTAGAAATGAAATTGGTAAGAAGTGGACAAAATCTTGTTGTTTGATAGATTAGTACCGACCCATCTATGGATCAATGCCGATCGATGAACTTAGTCCCACTTCTAGTGTTTTCCTTAATGCATCAATGTTTTCACCATGATTAGGAAGAGAGAAATAGGAACAAAGACAAACTTTGAAAAAAAATTAAACTGAAGGACATCAAGTTTCATTTTTAGGCCGAAGGACAAAATTTGAAAGAAAATTAGACTGAAGGAAAATGCTAGTTATAACTAGCACTATATTCAGTTTTTATACTATACAAAATGCTAGTTATAACTAGCATTATATTCAGTTTTACACTGTACAAAATGCTAGCTATATTTAGCATTTTCCTTCAGTCTAATTTTTTTCAAAGTTTGTCCTTCAGCCTAAAAATGAAACTTATTATCCTTCAGTCTAAATATTTTTCAAAATTTGTCCTTGTGCCTATTTTCCACTATTAGGAATTATGGGGCAAAAATAAGCAAGTCGATGGACCGATATCGTTCCATTCATGGACTGGTACCGATCCATAGACTTAGCCAAATTTTGTCCCCCTGTTTTCTTGACCCTTATACTCAATCATCTTTGAGTCTAATATCCATTCCTTCACCATTTTGTAGTCCAATTTAATCAAAAGTTACTTGTGAAAAATACCAGTTCCTAAGTAGCCTTTTGTAAACACAAAGCGCGCTTTGAATCAAGACAATCAACCGAATCCTGATCTGCATAGATGCTTTCTTTACTTAAGCCTCTTCTACAGAACGCTATGAATACTCCTTCCGCACAGTCGTCGAGTTATATCTTTTCAATAAATACAAATATCGTACTTTTGCAATCAAAAACTTCATTCATTCTATTCATTACCGAGGATCATATAAGATTTGCTCTTATCCATGGTAAGGTAGACGTATTTTCCTTTTTGTTTAACATTTTCTTCTTTCATTTCTTAATGATTTGATGGATCGGAACCAATCCATGTTTTTCCCTGATATAAAAGAAAATACTTAGCCAAATTTTCCACTCCATCGTCATCATTTTGCAGTCCAATTCCTTTCTTGCTCCAATGCTCCATGGCTAGGGTTTTCTCAAGTTCCCAAATCGAGCCTTCATCAATTTTTTCCAAAATCGATCCTAGGTAAAAGCTCTGTTTTCTTGCCCTTCAATTAACAAATCGTCTCACATCTTCATCCTTATTTTCCTCACCATGTGGCTGCCCTTTCATCGTTTGAACTAGCACTACCACCAATAGGTTACTCCTCCATGTCATTGCCGCTTACCCACATTTGCCATCGATTACTCTGGTTATGCTAGAGCGAAGTCAAGATTTTGATGGATGGATCAACAAGGTTTTGGACATGAGATAGGGGATGGATCATTTTACAATGGGATTTGGTTGTGGGTTTATAAATTTCAAGTAAATTCCATAGAGTTTTGGTTGTGCTTAGATGAACTCGAGCATTAGTTTATCCCAGGACAGGAACCCCATCAGTATGCGCATTATTGGTCAAGAACTCTTCCTTCTTCAAAAAGACTACACTATCTCTCCAAAAGATGCCGATCAAGATTCAAAATACTTGTTCACATTGGATCCATCCTGTGATATTAATGTAATTCTTATATTAATAGTTTCCATCCGACACATGGTTCAATCGCATGTCGGAGCTCGTTTAACAGCACGAGCGGGGTTTCAATCTATGTAGTGCGCTTCCATACACCGTGAAAAATAGAAAAACACACATTAGGCATAAAATACAAACACTTTGTAGGAAACATATGCTGATCATGCTCATTCTTCCAGATTTCTAGCTAATTTATAGCTACTATACGTTCCCTTCTTTCCTCGCCAACAATGGTTTCTAGCTTAGTGTCTGCTTCGACTTTCCCACAGCTACTGGGTTATCTCATGTTCCTACCACTAATTAAATTATGGCTTTTGTTGCTCCTCTTATCATTATCGAGGCTCTACATATCGAAGTCCCTTTGAACGTCGCTTTAAATTGGATTATGATTCTAGATGACCTAGTCGACTCTCCTCCTTCCCACTTGTTTGTTGTAGAGCTTCAATGCACTTGCCAGAGGCATAAGGTTCCATTAGATGAAGTCAGGCTCCCTCTTGAAAGAACCTACTTTCCTCTTACCGGTTACACATCTTGTAGCCGGTATATGTGCTTATCCACTGTTGTTCCACCATTTAAACCCTTCTTACACTATGTTCTTCAATCAATGCAGTTCGCTCTAGTTCAATTGCACCCCAACTCTTATGTAGTACTTATGTGTTTATATATGATCTTCGCTTGCCACCTTCGAAAAGTGGCACTTCTCGTCGGCGTCCGATATCTCTACAACTTCAAGCGTTGCTCTTCCAACCCCTCATTCACATTCTTCGAGGCCTATCGAATAGGGTAGTGACCATCTACACAACAGACAAGGTTATTTCAAAATGGAATACTTCTTCATTCATGCCCCATAGGGTTTGTTAAGCGATGGCTATTGGGATGTACATTCCACACCGCCTACTCTAATTTCTGTCTCATTTGAACTTACTTCTTCCAATTGCTTATTTCTTCTTATCTCATTCGAATTATTCCTCTAAGAGTCAACAACAATTACCTACGCCACATATTCTACACTCTTTAGACTATTCCCGTATCCAAGTGTAATACATCCTTCTTTATTATAGATCTACACCTCCACTGGTTCCATTTCTTCACAATGGCCGAGGAGTCATCTTTAAACTCGTTGCACCTAACATGTTGGGGCCTACATTACTAAGAATGATAAAAATGGTCCTAGCCAAGCCCTAGTCCATTGTTGGGTGATTGATGATGAAGATGACGAGATAGAAAAGGAGGAGGAAGAATATGTTGAAGAAGAAGCGGACGATGAGGAACAGTTTGATGTTGAATCTACTAGGGAGAACACCGAAAAAATAGCGTCGCTGCTTCTACTCCCCCGTTCAAGTGCTTAAGGAGAGGGCCACTTGACACTACTACTGGTCTAACTAACAGCTGAAAAAAGGAAATGTGTCCCACCGATCAAAGTGATGAAATAGTAGGCCTTTTCTTCGATCTTGTTCTTGAGGACTTCCTTAATCTTAACTTCGACTATCTCGAAATCAACAAGCTCCTACATGGAATGAGTAATGTCGATGTAAATCCATTTGAGGGTGTAACCATTCCGTCTTCTCTACCAATAGAGCATGGTCCATAGTCTAGATAGGATTCGCAGCACCCATACCACTTAATATCACACTCATGTACATAACCATCATTCTTTGTTCCTTTACTCGGTAGTAACCGTTGTTTCCTTTTCATTTCAGGTATGATGGTAGCACCGGTTACTTCGCTAATCTAAACAAGAAAGAAATTATGGATGAACCCTTATCCAAATCCTACTAGCTCTGTGATGGGAAATGTCCCAATTAAGACCATGGTAACTCTCGTCATGATAAGGATGACCATATCCACTAACACGACTACGAGCATCAGGATTACAACCGTAAGTACCACAAGCATATGCGCTTGCCTCGTGACTCTAGATTTTACTACTTAGGGTGACAATCTCCATCCTATCACTCTAAGGAATCTTTTTATCAAAAATGTTATTCCCTTCATGGCATCCTCCTCCTCATCATACTGACTATTCTCGCATCTCTGTTGCAAGTTATGCTCACATCTCCTTTATAAAGCTTGTCCCTGGCTAAAAGGGTAAGTACACTCCCAGTCTCTCCATACCTTTCTCTCAACCAAAAACCTCCCTTACTCGTTTGGCCACATCATCAGTTGGCCACTAATGATGATCAGGCATGGTGTCATTCCCCATGATGCTTCATCTAGCTCTTTGTCCTCCACTTCTGTTGTTATGTCCTTATAGATTAAATATCCAAACTTTGACCTCACAGGGATTAAGTTTGATTATAATCTAGATGAAATCTCATCTAACATGATAAATAGCGGGCCACCTTCAATGACCTCAGTCACTAATACGATGCATGGAGGAAGGTGTTAGAAATCACTATATTAACGAATGAGATATTGTCCTACATCGCCAAAAATTTGTGCATTTTAATGTTAATTGACGTGTATACAAAAACAGAGATACAAAAACAAAAATTTGGAATCCACCATTTTGTATTCCATAAATTTATCTACTATAAACTTCTTCAAACTGATATTCTGCGTCTTGTATTTATTTGCAAGTGTAGTCCATAAGGATTTTGCTATCTGGTGTGGTTGATACACTTTATACAGTACTTTATCCAAACAATTCAGAATGTAGTTTCGGCATAGGAAGTCCGAATGCTTCCTTGAGTCAATTTTTAGAAAGACATCCGCGTCCTTTTCTCTAGTCCGTCTGTCATTGTGCTTTGGTTCATCCTCCTCAATGCACTTCTGCAGCCCTAATGTGGTGAGATAAAACAATATTTGATTCTGCCATGTCATGAAGTCATCACCATCTCCTCTTAACAGATCAGGCCTGTTGTGGGTGGTAGTTTTTGCTGATAGTTCAACTGCCGCCATCTCTGTTTTAGTGAAAACAGTAAAGTCTTAAGATGTTAAATAGCAATTGCATCCATATATAATCTAGAGATTCAGCAAATGGATGTAAAGACAGCATTCTCAAATGGAAATCTTGATGAGGAGATTTACATGGAGCAACCTAAGGGTTTTATTTCCAAAGGAAATGAAAATAAAGTATGTAGATTAGTAAAATCATTATACGGACTAAAACAAGCTCCAAAACAATGGCACGCAAAATTTGATAGTGTCATGATGAAAAAGGTTTTCCGTATAAATGAATGTGATAGATGTGTTTATTATAAACAAGTTGGAGAATCATACGTGATGAATTGTTTATATGTAGAAGATATGCTAATCTTTGGTCCTAATAGTAAGTTAATAGAGACCATAAAGAAAATGTTAATCAACAATTTCAATATGAAAGATTTAGGAGTTGTAGACGTTATTTTGGGAATCAAAATAATAAAAAACCTAATGGAATTGAACTATCTCAGTCACACTATGTGGAAAAAGTGATTGAAAAATTCCAAAATTACGGAATTAAAGGAGTAAGAACACCTTTTAATCCATCAGAAGTACTGCATAAAAACGCTAATGAGAGTGTAATGCAACTGGAATACTCTCGTATAATAGGATGTCTAATGTACCTCATGAATTGTACAAGACCAGATATAGCTTATGCGGTAAGTCGACTGAGAAGGTATACAAGCAACCCAGGGAAGGAACACTGGAAAGCACTAAGGAGAGTGTTGGGATATTTAAAGAGTACCACAAACGTTTCCCTACATTATGGAAAATATCCTGCCGTCTTAGAAGGATATAGTGATGCAAACTGGATTTCCAATTCAGATGAATCTAAATCAACTAGTGGTTATGTCTTCACCTTAGCAGGAGCAGCAGTGTCATGGAAATCTACTAAACAAACGTACATAGCTCGATCCACTATGGAATCAAAGTTCATCGCTTTAGATAAACCAGGCGAAGAAGCAGAATGGCTTTGTCATTTTTTAGAAGATATTCCATTTCGGCCTAAACCTATACCGGCCATATGCATCCACTGTGATAATCAAGCAGCGTTAAGAAGAGCGCAAAACTTTGTGTATAATGGAAAGTCATGACATATTCGTCGATGTCATAACACGATTAGGCAGTTACTCTCAAATGGAACTATTTCAATTGATTATGTGAGAACTACCGATAACATTGCGGATCCATTTACTAAAGATTTATCAAGAGAGAAAATAGACTGCGCATCGAGGGGAATGGGTTTAAAAGCCTAAACCAACAAGAGTTATCTTATACGAAAACCTATCCTAGCGACTGGAGATCCCACGGACTAGGATCAATAGGCAAACCAGTTCTGAGTAACCCAAGAAGTAATGCATTTGTTTGGACTTAGTCCTACTCCATTCATATGGTGCACAATAGAATGCATACCTAAAGAAGTATTAAAAGGTCAAAGCTATGCTTTTTAATGATGACCATATCTTGAAAATAACAAGTGGGGTATATGTAGGGAACTCTTAATGGTTGCGATCACCTATGTTAGTGTGAGCTGGGTCGGCTCTATGAGAATATTAAAGGCTTAAATTCTCTAAAACACTTGCAAAACCAAATTTTTTCAGGACCAAAATGAACACAACCAAGAGATTGGATGTGAAGGAAAACAATGCTTTGTAAAGCTTATTGTCTAGTTATGCACAAAAGGCTGACGGTTCAAGATGAAATAATTCACCGATTAGCCAAGTATATCTGATAAGTTTTAACTAGGGAAAGTTCAAAGTGAAATATCTACTTATCCTCGATATAGCATTATTTCAATATGAACTATGTGATATTACACTTTATGTGGGGGAGACATATATCATCATTCATGTGGGGGATTGTTAGAAATCACTATATTAATGAATGAGATATTGTCCCACATCGCCAAAAATTTGTGCATTTTCATGTTTATATATTACTTTCCTCAAACCCATATTGGCCCTAAGGGTCAGGTAATTTTGTTCAAGGGGGAGGACCTATATGGCCATGAACTAACACACATGCACGCGCGCCGCCGCCTGCCCGTACAGAACCAGGCCGGGTCGGGTGCGGGTCCAATAAGAGAGAACCGTGTAATTTTTTGCTGCACAAAAGTGAATAGTTTTTCTACTGTTTAAATTCAAACAGAAGCGACTGTTGGATTTGAATGGATGCAGATTTTCCCAACGGAAATGGCCGTTGCGAACTGTTTGAACGGACGCTGCTTTTCAAACAGAAATAGTCGTTGCAAATGAAGAGACACGACCGTGGCCATTGCAAACGAAGAGACGTGGCTTTTCCCAAAGAACATAACCATTGGGAATTCGCCTATAAAAGGAGCAGGAAACCTGATCATTTTCCAACTCAATTTTCCTCTCTTCTTCCTCTTCATTTCTGAAAACTCTATAATCCGGGCGATCCTGCATATCACACAGAAGATCATACTCACCGTAATCTCGAGCAGATCACGTCTGTTGTATCTTGGGAGACTTTGAATAAAGTCTTAAGGAAATTGTTACGGTAAGCCTCAGATGAAATTTCCTTCTTCATCTGGTTAGATTTCTTGTTTGTTTTTATATATATACATCATTCTGCCATCTTTCCATTTCGAAGTTGTGCTATTTCTACGAAGTAGTACAACGATTGTTTATCACTATAGTTTAACACAGCACTTAGTTGTTGTTGTTGCTGTAGTTTGTTGTAGTAAATTCATTACAACAGTAGTTATTTTTCAAAATTTCTGATACATAATTTAAAAGTAGTAGAAATCTGATTTATAAACTTGTATGACGAGTTTATAAGTGGTTCATCTCTGTTTTTGTATACACGTCAATTAACAAAAGGTTAACAAGCACCTTAGTAAATTCAACTTAATGAATTGTCTCCTCTAGATAGAGAAATAAAAGGCAATGAAGGATACTCAAAAGTTTATCAAAATGGTAAAAGACGAGATCAATACTGTTGACAAAGCAATGAAAGAAAATGAGAAAGCCCAATGTCTTAAAAAAGAAAAACTTGAGGAAGAAGTCTGAGTGTACAAGGCAAAGATTGAATTCCTAGGACAACAAGTTGAGCGGGCCCACATTTGAAGTGATGACCCGTCAAAAGAAATGAAATAATTTAAAGCCAGCATTGTCATTACCGAAGCTTAACTTGCAGCAGTTAACGCAGAGATACCCCAACTCAAGGCTGATATAGAAAAATAAAAAAACTAAGGAAAGTAATGCCGTGGAGCTTCAGCCTAAGAATGAAAACCTCAAAGCTATAATTGTAGAACTTAAGGTGTAATTAGCTAAGGCTATCATTGATAGAGAGTCCACTATCGAGGAGGCCGAGATCACCATCTTTATGTTCTACGTTAATGTTTTCAAAACTAAAGGCTTAAGATGATTGGATGATTCCTAACCTTGGGTCCCCTTCACTAAGGCTGACGTCATAACTGCATATTTTAAACTTAGAGACTTGGATGCCTTGTAGGAGGGCAAGCAATTATGTGCTATAGAAGAGGCTCTGTAGATTGTTACCAAGGTTGTATCTAATCTCCCAGCCGAGGAGACAACCAAGGCTCTGCTCTTTGAATCATCTCAAGTACCTTTGATACGCTCTCCAATTATTCTGATAGTCGTCTCTATGGCTATTGATGTATCCATATCTACGGCTTCTTCATTAGCTGCACCCCCTCCTCCATTGAAGAGTATGTGTTTGCTATCTCTGCCCTCATGTTGTCTCCTATCCTGGAACAGGGACATATTATATATCTTCTGAGGCTCTATCTTAATGGTTGAACACCCCTAAAGTTAGCACCCCTAAAGTCGTAGATTTTGAATAGATAATAATCCTTGTTGGTAGAATTGTGTCTAAAGATAGCAAATCAATAAAATAAATGCCAATAGTAAGAAGGATGGTAAGAAAGAAAAAGGAACACAATTTTCATTGGTGTTCGATCATGCATACGTCCACTTTTCAATGCTTGATTGATAGATTCACACTAGGTCTATCAAAAATTACAAGTACAACTTGAGTTTCTGTTTCAAGGTTGGTAATGGCAGAGTTTGCCCTAGGTGAATAAGCAAATTTCCAAGATCCCTTTTTGTTAATGATAGCTTACTATTTATTGTTGTAATAGGCTGTCATTGGGATTTAGATCTACCAAATTGCGCTTGAATTCGTCAATCAATCACATCCGACGTAGTAGGAAAGAAATCAGGAAGAAATGGGCAAAATCTTGTGGTTTGATGGATTAATATGTGACTCAGCGGATTAAACAAAAACAAGGTAGATCGATGAAAGTAGCAATCGGTTGGTTGATGAATACTGAAATGACCAAATTCGTTGATCCGAAGATACCGAATTCTAGCTATCTCTGACACGTTGATCACGCATGATACCGTGAAGAGAGATCTACAATTCTTCGAGCGTTGATCAAGCGCACTTGATTCCACGAATTGGCTTCAACGATCAAAGATTCGAGCGCACTCGAATGTCGAAGGTGGAGATAGGAGATTACACTCGACTACCAATTTGGATGAAAGCACAAAGCTAACAAAATGAAATTGTATTCAAATCAACTAAACTATTACAAATGGCACCACCGGCCTATTTATAGAAGTTTACAACACACGACTCAAATTGCCCAACACTTAGGTTGGAAACGACCTACGACCTTAAATAGTGCGACCTAAAAATAGGCGACTTACGACCTAAATATATTACAACATAAGCAAATACAACACAACACTTTACAACACATAGGTCGGCAACGACCTAAACAACACGACCTAAAATACATGACAGCAACGACCTATCCTTGAGCGACTTAAAGATGCAGCAGTGAACGACTTAAAAACAGGAGGCAGCGACCTATCTTCTCGGCGACTTAAGGCGAGCGACCTAACTTCCCGCATCACTAGGTCGAGCGACCTAACTTCTTGCGACCTAACTTCACGACCTAAGGCTTCACGACTTAAAGCCTCACGACTTATAGTGAACGGCTTATCTCCCCAGATCTTCCCACGACCTAGCATAGGTCGTAACTCCTCTCCGCGACCTAACTTAGGTCGTATCTCTTCTTGGCGACCTAACTTCACTCGTCTTAACTTCCAGCGACCTAACATAGGTCGACTCATATCTCCGCGACATAAAGTAGGTCGTACTTCAATCTCGCGACCTAACTTAGGTCGTAACCTTTTAGCACGTTCGCATGCCATCATGCTGAATCCATTGACTCGCGTGCTGCCTTCACTAGGTCGTGAGCGACCTAAAATTTTGTTAGGTCGTGAACGACCTAGGACTTCATCTTCCAATGACTTATTCTCAAGTGTTAGCCCGTTAGGTCGTGAGCGACCTAGAACTTCTTCAGGCTGGGCTGCATCATCCTCCCCAAGTTGAGAAAAATTCGTCCTCGAATTTGCGCCCTCCTCTTCCACAACAAATTCATTCCCATGATACGGTATAAGATGTTTAACATTAAACACGTCAGAAGTGTACACATCCTCCGGCAGCTTTAACCTATAAGCGTTTTCATTGATCCGTTTCACAATTGTTACAGGACCAATCTTTCGTGCTTTAAGTTTATTGTATGTTCCCACTGGAAAACGATCTTTTGTTAACACAGCATATACTAGATCTCCTTCATTAAACTCGACGCTTCTTCGCTTCAAATCTATAGATCATTTGTACTTCTCATTCGCCTTTCCCAATCATTCTTGAACGATTCTATGACAATCTTTCAACTCATCAACGAAATCTGATGCCCGTTTAATCACTCCTTGCGGTTGTAGTACTACCGCTAAACCCAGCGGCCCCTTTGGCAAGCTTGAATACACAACTTGAAATGGACTGTAACCAGTGCTTCGGTTAACAGCATGATTATGAGCAAACTCTGCCTGACACAACTTTAAGTCCCAACTCTTCAAATTATCTTGTACCAGACATTGCAATAAGTTTCCCAACGATCTATTTACCACTTCTGTTTGCCCATCTGTTTGAGGATGATAAGCACTACTGAATTTCAGCTTCGTTCCCACCATCTTCCACAAACTTAGCCAAAAATGACTCAGAAAACGAGTATCCTTATCCGACACAATAGATTCTGGCAATCCATGAAGTCGATATATCTCTTTGAAAAATAACTGAGCAACATGAACAGCATCCGCCGTCTCCTTACAAGCAATAAAATGTGCCATTTTCGAAAATCGGTCAACCACCACATAAATGGAATCGTTCCCCCTTTGAGTTCGCGGTAACCCCAAAACAAAATCCATACTCACATCATCCCAAGGCTTATTTGGTACAGGTAACGGCATATATAATCCAGCATTGGTCGCAGTTCCTTTCGACACTTGACAGATATGACATCGTTCCACAAATCGCTCAACCTCTTTTCTCATCGATGGCCAAAAATAAGATTGAGAAATCAGCTGTAGCGTACGGTCTTTACCCACGTGGCCTTCTTCATGTAGCTCCTTCACAATCTTCATTCTCAAAGTACAATCAGGTATGCACAATCGATTTCCTTTGAACAGAAAACCATCCACCAACAGAAATTCATCAGCATTCCCTTCCTTAACCTTTTCAACAAATTTCATAAAATAAGGATCTTCTTCAATCAGTTCTGGCAATAATTCAAAACCTGTCACCTCAAATTTCATTGTTGTCAATAAATGACTCTTCCTACTCAAAGCATCAGCCACACGATTCGTCACTCCTGACTTGTGTTTGACAACAAAAGTAAACTGTTGCAGATACGCAATCCATGATGCATGTCTCTCTGAAATCTTGTCTTGCCCTTGTAAATGCTTCAACGCCTCATGATCAGTGTAAAGAACAAACTCTTTCTTAAATAGATAATGTCTCCAATGTTAATGGCTTGTACTGTTAGTCCATAGGATAGTGGTTTTGATGACAACAACTATAGAAGTGTTATAAAATATATATGTGCAGGAAATCTATATGTAGGTATCAACAAAAGAAGACTGTACAGTAAAGAAAACAAAATTGATGAAGACAAAGATCAAGAGTTCAAGATTGAAGACTCATGAGATTCAAGATATTCAAGAGTTCAAGACAAATAATATAGTTAGGTTAGATATTTGTTAAAACTCCTTGAAAGCACTATCATTCTTTTTTATCCAATTTACTCGTGGAATGGAATCCACTTCGTTCTTGTTAAAGGGATGGAACCCTAGTGAGATGGAACTCACGAAATATCTAGTGGAACGGATAGTAGCCCTATTTTGTTATCCACTAATTTTGATTCAAAATGATTTTCAAAATTATCTCTTGTTTTATAAAATGATTTTCAAATATTCCTTTTCAAAAGAAAAACCTTCGTTCACATTTCCAAAAATGTTTTAGCCTCAAAATCATATTTATCATTTTGTTATATTTTGATTTCAAAATTGTCCTTGATATTTTAGCCTCAAAATCTATTTTAATATTATATTTACTTTAGTTTATTTACTTTGATTTTAAATATATTTTAGTATATATACATATATACATTCATAAGTATTTCTACTTCTAAATACCTTCTACAAATACATAGAGTCCATTTGAATAAAGTTGCATATGTTTTAAATCATCATTTTTCAAAGTAAAACAAATCATCATTTTCTACTAGACCATGTCGACATCCTATTTACCTGTCATGTCGACATGCTTCCCGTTACAGCAAAGGTTGTTTTCAAAAGAAGTGTCTATTCGTTTAAACCTCTTCGAATGGACACATCCATTCATTCTCTATAAATAGAGACTGTTATGAACGTTTTCCAGTAACTACTTTCTTTATTTTCTCTCCTCTTTACTCTCTTATCTTATTTTCTAATCATCCTATCCATATTCTGCCGAAATCTTAAGTGAATTAAACCAGAATATCTCTAGTTTGATTCTCTGCCACTCTCTCCAAAGAATCTCAGTGCTTATCAGAGTTATAGATACATTTGTACTCAAAGAAACTTGTGTGGGGTTATAAAGGTGTGATCGTGTCCTTGGAAATCGATCGGGTGAACTTGTGTCCTGTGAATCAAGTGGTTCTACCCAGAGACCTGAGAATCTGGAGGGTGTACCTCGTTGCCTTGGAATCGAGGGATTGTAATCTAGATTATTGTTGAATAGAAAACCTTACGGGTTGTGCGGGACTGGATGTAGGGTAACACCGAACCAGTATAAAATTCCTGGTGTGTTCTTTCCTTTACTTGCTTTTTATTTATATTTGCATTTGTTTGTGATTCTGTGATTTGATCTGTGATTGTGTATTTGCATTAAGTTAGTTAATTCAATTTAAATCAAAGAAGTTTTAAAGAAATTCTTAAAACACTATTCACCCCCCCTCTAGTGTTAAATAGCCTTAAGATCATCTTCCGCGTCCCTGTCATTTGGTATCAGAGCAAGTTTTTCAAAGTATTCATAACCTGATTTTTGAAAAGTAACAATGGCTACCAACACTGGTATTTCTAGTTCATTTGTAGAGGGTCAGTCCACTGCCAGACCACCACTTTTCAATGGCAGTAACTATGCATATTGGGCATGTAGAATGAAGATATATTTACAATCCATTAGTTTAGAAACATGGAATATGACACAAACTGAATACACTGAGCCCACAACTGATTTTGCTCAATGGACGACCGTTCAAAGAGAAGTGGCTCAAAACAATTCAAAAGCCATGAATATTTTATTTTGTTCACTAGATAGAAATGAATTTAATAGGGTATCTGTTTGTAAAACTGCATATGAAATCTGGAAAACTCTGCAAGTTACTCATGAAGGAACAAGCAAAGTTAAACAGACCAAAATTTCTATTTTTACTAATCAATTTCAATTATTTAAGATGCTGCCTAGTGAATCTATTCCAGATATGTATAGTCGTTTTTAGGATATTGTTCATTCACTAGTATCTCTGGGAAAAGCAATCTCCGAAGAAGATCAAGTCAGGAAAATTCTGAATTCACTCACTCCAGAATGGGATTTGAAGACACTGGCGATTGAAGAAGCAAATAACATCAGTACCTTGAAGATTGATGAATTAATTGGAAATCTGATGTCATATGAAGTTCAAATTCAGGGAAGAAGGGAGAATAAGTCATCAGAAAAAAATTCCATTGCCTTCAATGCACTAACTGGTGAATCAGACTCTAGTGATGATGATGAAGAAATAGCCTTCATGACAAGAAACTTTCGAAAATTCTTGAAGTATAGAAAAATGAATAATCACAAGAGAAAAAGTTTTGGAAATAACACTGAATCACTCAACAACATCAAATGCTTCAATTGCAATGAGTTTGGTCATTATCAAAGAGACTGTCCACATCTAGAAAAGCAAAGTCCTCAATCAAACAAAGAATATTCAAAGAAAAGAAAGAAAGCATTTGCAGCAACACTGGATGATTCAGATACATCCTCAAGTGATGATGAACAGAAAACAGAATTGGCAAATATGTGTTTTATGACAACTCAGAATTCAGATAATCAGGATGATATGGAACTCAAACAAGGTACACGTTTACTATTTTAATTGGTTGAAAATTGGTTGCTTAGAATAGTTTATTAGTTAAGTATATAATTGATTTTATTAACTTAAAATTTTTTAGATATCTTTTAAAAAATTTATAAAATATTATTTTTATATATTTTCTGTATAATATATTTTCAAAATATATTCAGACAATAATCATAATATATATAAGTATATATATATATATATATAAATCTTGTACATGCTTGAAATCATTTTTGCAAAATCTGATGTGCATGTCGACATGGCACTTATTGGTAATGTCGACATACCTGTAGCAAATCAGATTTCTAAATTTGAATTCAAAATTCAAATTTCCCTCCACCTTTTCACTAACTCCTATGTTCTGAATAGTTATGACTCTTTGACCAGAGAATCCACCTATTCAACCTCTTTATATCTATCTTCTATCAACACTTATCTCCATCTTCAATTCAAATTCAAAACAACTTTTATCTTCAAACACTCTTATCTCTTCAAAAATGGCATCCACTAGCAACGTAGCCGGAATGAGGCTGTCAAGAGCCACCAAAGATCATCTCTACAATAATAGAGATGCCATACTTGCATACATTAATTATGCAACTTATGGAAAAGTTCATTCGGGTAATTTTGCTATTTTTAATGACTTCGCTTCTTATGAAATTGATGCTCTCTTTCAAAACAATGGTATTCTAAGCTTGGTTGACAATAACCAAAATGATTTTGTTTGCTATCCAAACCTTGTCAAAATGTTTTATGCAAATTTAAATCGTGATTTTTATAATGGAAGGGATGATGAAGTGTGGAGTAGTGTCAAGGGGACACAAATTGTTTTGGATACCGATGTTTTAGGAACCATACTTGAGTGTAAAAGTACCGGTTCCAATCTTTCTTCTTTTGAAATCGAGGAAACCGATCGTGAAACTTTTCACAATATTTTTGAGGAAGAAATGGATTTCAAAAACAAATTTTTTCGACCAAAAGCTCGTATTGTTAATCTTCTCCTTCAACGCACTATTACTCCGAGATCGGGAAATTACAATAACCCGACTCAAAAAGTGTGTAAGGCTCTTTTTGCAATTTTTGGAAATTATGATATTAATTGGGCACAAGTTATCTTGGATGAATTTCGACACAAAAACTTGGATTCGGGAGAGAATGCATTATATCATGGAATATACCTCACTAGAATTTTTAATTACTTTGGAGTGGATATGAGAGGTGAAGAATTCTTTCCACGAAAGGTTTTTAATCATTCCAATATTTCACTTATGAAAATTCCGCACGTGTTTCAACCATACGAAACACTAACGGAAAAAGAAGCACGATTGGAGTATGAGGAAATGCAAGAAGATGAGGAGGAAGAAGAAGAAGAGGAAGAGGAGGAAGAAGAAGGTGAAGAAGAAGAAGGTGAGGAAGAAGAAGAGGAAGAAAGTGAAGAAACTTCCTTAGAGAATATTGATTTTCCCACACGACCATCAAACAAGATTCTCCTTCACAATCAACGAGTGATTGTGAAAAATCAAAAAGCTCTCAAACACTCCGTAAACAAAAAATTGGACAAAATGTCCAATACTATGAACAAGTTCTTCTCCAAAATCAGCAAGAAGCTCAATATCTCATCATCTTCATCCTCATCTACTAGTTTCTAGAGTTTACTTTTTGTATATCAATGAAATTTGGTGTATTGAAAGTTGTATCTTTATGTTTTCTTTATGAAAATCATGTACTTCTCTGTTCTAGTATGAAATGAAGCTTATTCTCTGTTTATCTTACTGTTACTCTTATTTATATCAAGTAATATATATAAATCATATGTATATACACTGAAAATTCAAAAATAAGATGTGCAAAATCTGCTATGTATGTCGACATACTGTATAGAGGTCATGTCGACATATACTGGTAATATTCTGAATGGACATTTCAATTTGAAATTCAAAATAACTCCTTATGTCTATTCATTTCAAACGACTTTCCTGTCTATTTAAGTCTTATTTTCTTCCAGAAAACTTCTCATAACTTCTCTCTACTCTTAGCTACTTATTTCCTTCTTACTTATCATCAAAATGGCTTCATCCTCTTCAAATCTAAGTGATAATCTTGAAGAGACTCTCAAATCCTTCAAAGATATTCTTACTTTTATTCTACGAAATCAGAGGCACTTAGAACTGAGTCAAATGCAGATGATAAAGGAACAAGAAAGGCATTTCGATGCACTACGATAGATGATCTCCACTCTCAACAAAGAGGATCTCCAAGTAAATCCACCGAAGACATTGCTCCAGGACGATGAAGATTGGGAAGTAATCAAAGCGGATCCCATCTTTGGAAAAGAGGGATGGGTTGAAGTTCCACGTAACATTTAACTTGTTTGATTTGGTTTAAAATTGATTTGATTTGAAATACTTGATTTGGTTTGGTTTTAAACATGGTTGATTTATGATAACTTACTATATTGATTATGTAATAAGACATAAATAGGTGTGCTTATGTTTGATTGATTTGTCTACTTATTATATGCATTTTCTTTTCATTTAACAGTTATGTATATAGTGATATGAATAAAATAATTTATGGTTACACTTATTACTCTCATTCTTATATTACTCATATATATCATTCTGAGTATACAATATTTAGCATTGTTATATCTAGTTTCAGTATTATTAATGATAACACTATCATTAATATCATAGATTTAGGGGGAGTTAGTGTCATTTTTTTTGTTGATGACAAAGGGGGAGAAGTATAAAATAGGTTAGTTAGGCATAGATTAAGGGGGAGTTATTAGATTTAGGGGAAGTTATAAGGAGAATATAAATATTTTATAAACAAAGGTTGTCATCATCAAAAAGGGGGAGAATGTTAGTCCATAGGATAGTGGTTTTGATGACAACAACTATAGAAGTGTTATAAAATATATATGTGCAGGAAATCTATATGCAGGTATCAACAAAAGAAGACTGTACAGTAAAGAAAACAAAATTGATGAAGACAAAGATCAAGAGTTCAAGATTGAAGACTCATGAGATTCAAGATATTCAAGAGTTCAAGAAAAATAATATAGTTAGGTTAGATATTTGTTAAAACTCCTTGAAAGCACTATCATTCTTTTTTATCCAATTTACTCGTGGAATGGAATCCACTTCGTTCTTGTTAAAGGGATGGAACCCTAGTGAGATGGAACTCACGAAATATCTAGTGGAACGGATAGTAGCCCTATTTTGTTATCCACTAATTTTGATTCAAAATGATTTTCAAAATTATCTCTTGTTTTATAAAATGATTTTCAAATATTCCTTTTCAAAAGAAAAACCTTCGTTCACATTTCCAAAAATGTTTTAGCCTCAAAATCATATTTATCATTTTGTTATATTTTGATTTCAAAATTGTCCTTGATATTTTAGCCTCAAAATCTATTTTAATATTATATTTACTTTAGTTTATTTACTTTGATTTTAAATATATTTTAGTATATATACATATATACATTCATAAGTATTTCTACTTCTAAATACCTTCTACAAATACATAGAGTCCATTTGAATAAAGTTGCATATGTTTTAAATCATCATTTTTCAAAGTAAAACAAATCATCATTTTCTACTAGACCATGTCGACATCCTATTTACCTGTCATGTCGACATGCTTCCCGTTACAGCAAAGGTTGTTTTCAAAAGAAGTGTCTATTCGTTTAAACCTCTTCGAATGGACACATCCATTCATTCTCTATAAATAGAGACTGTTATGAACGTTTTCCAGTAACTACTTTCTTTATTCTCTCTCCTCTTTACTCTCTTATCTTATTTTCTAATCATCCTATCCATATTCTGCCGAAATCTTAAGTGAATCAAACCAGAATATCTCTAGTTTGATTCTCTGCCACTCTCTCCAAAGAATCTCAGTGCTTATCAGAGTTATAGATACATTTGTACTCAAAGAAACTTGTGTGGGGTTATAAAGGTGTGATCGTGTCCTTGGAAATCGATCGGGTGAACTTGTGTCCTGTGAATCAAGTGGTTCTACCCAGAGACCTGAGAATCTGGAGGGTGTACCTCGTTGCCTTGGAATCGAGGGATTGTAATCTAGATTATTGTTGAATAGAAAACCGTACGGGTTGTGCGGGACTGGATGTAGGGTAACACCGAACCAGTATAAAATTCCTGGTGTGTTCTTTCATTTACTTGCTTTTTATTTATATTTGCATTTGTTTGTGATTCTGTGATTTGATCTGTGATTGTGTATTTGCATTAAGTTGTTAATTCAATTTAAATCAAAGAAGTTTTAAAGAAATTCTTAAAACACTATTCACCCCCCCTCTAGTGTTAAATAGCCTTAAGATCATCTTCCGCGTCCCTGTCATGTACAACAGCATAAAATTCCACATCATACGTACTATATCTCATCTTCGCTCCTGATAACTTCTCATTGAAATATGCAATCGGACGTCCCCTCTGACTCAACATTCCTCCAATCCCAACCTTGGATGCATCAGTATGTAGTTCAAACACTAGCTGAAAATCTGGTAACACTAGAATTGGTGCTGACGTCAAGAGTTCTTGGATTCGCTCAAAAGCAACCCCTGCTTCCTCCGTCCATGCAAACTGTTTACCCTTCATACAATCAGTCACAGGCGCCATCATACTACTAAAGTGTGGGATAAACCTTCGATAAAATGAAGCCAACCCGTGAAAACTACGAACTTCCGTTATCGTCTTGGGTTGCGGCCAATCTCTGATAGCTTCAACTTTACTTGGGTCCACCTGTATTCCTTCTTTCGATACAACATACTCCAGAAATAAAACACTCCTCGCCATAAAAACACACTTCTTCGTAGCAGCGTAGAATTGTTCTTCACGAAGGATAATTAACACTTTCTTCAAATGCTGAACATGCTCTTCTGTACTAGCACTGTAGATCAGAATACCATCAAAGTAAACCACCACAAATTTCCCAATGTACGGCCTGAAAATTTGGTTCATCACCCTCATGAATGTACTCGGTGCATTCGAAAGACCAAACGGCATTACCAGCCATTCATACAATCCTTCCCTCGTCTTGAATGCTGTCTTCCATTCGTCCCCTGGTCTAATGCAAATCTGATGATAACCGCTCTTCAAGTCAATCTTAGAAAAGATCACAGACCCACTAATTTTATCTAACAGATAATCAAGCCTCGGCATCGGAAATCTGTATCTGACCGTTATCTTGTTCAATGCTCTACTATCTGTGCACATTCTCCATGAGCCATCCTTCTTCGGTACGAGTAATGCTGGTACAGCACACAGACTCAAACTCTCCTGTATTCGTCCCTGTTCAAGCAATTCCTCTACCTGCCTTCGCAACTCTTCATGTTCTTTCGGACTCATTCGATAGTGTGGTTTATGCGGCAAATACAGCACCCGGAACAAGATCTATTTGATGTTGAATGTCTCTTAATGGCGGTAACTCCTTTGGTAATTCCTCTGGAAATACATCCTCAAATTCTTTCAATACTGGTTTAACTTCTTCAGGTATCTCAACCACTTCATTGCTCTCTCGCCCAATCAACAAAAACACTTTAGGCTCCTCTTCAACTTCTTTAACAAACTCCTTCAAGGATAATAAAGTTTTCAGCTCTTCAATCTCTTCCAGTTTGTTTTCTTCTTGTGGTCGCTTCTTTGGAACTAGAGTAATCTTCGTGCCTTCAAACATGAAACTGTAACTGTTGGTACGCCCATCATGTTGCACCGCACTATCATACTGCCACGGTCTCCCCAGCAACAAATGACAGACATCCATATCTACCACATCGCACCAGATTTCATCCTTGTATTTCTTTCCAATTGAAAAATTCACACAAGCCCTTCGTCCAACCTTCACTTCCCCGCCTTTTCTCAACCAAGCCAACTTGTACGGTTTCGGGTGTTTCTCAGTCTTCAATGCCAACTTCCTTACAGCTTCTGAAGAAATTATATTATCACAGCTTCCAGCATCAATAACAAATTTGCAAACTTTTCCAAGAATAGTACATGTCTACTGAAAAATATTGCTCCTCAACCAACTACAATCCTCCTCTAGCTTTGGTGTCAAACAAGACCTCCTCATCATCAGATTACAACCTTCGTCTCCCGACACTTCTTCTTCCCCCTCATCAGGTGGTGAATTGGAACATTCAGCTTCTTCATCCTCATCCTCAACCTCCGCTATCATGGCTCTCTTCTTAGGCTTTGGACATTCATTACTTTTGTGGCCCACTTCTTGGCAATTATAACACTTGAAACCATTATTGACTTTCGTCTTCCTAACCTCATTCACAACCAGTTTTGCAACAGCTTTTGAAACATTAGAACTTCCACTAACACCCTTCACTGGGTTGTTGGAATTTGTAAACACACCACCTCCTCGTCTTCCCTGTTTCTCCCAAGCCAACGCTTTCTGGTGTGCTTCCGCTACAGATCTGGGATCAAACATATTTACCATGTCTTGAATCTTCATACGCAATCCTCCAACAAATCTAGCTATTAATTGTTCCTCTGTCTCCATGATATCGTTCCTTGCAATCAGTTGATAGAATTCATAAGCATAGTCATTAACAGACTTCGTTCCTTACGTCAAGTTTTGCAGCCTCTGATACATAAGCGATTGATAATTATAAGGTAAGAATGTGGCTTTCATCATTTTCCTCATCTTTTCCCATGATTCAACCTTTGACTTCCCCATCCGTTCACGTGTAAGTTTCGTTTGCTGCCACCATGCCAAAGCTCTACCCCTCAACCTTGTAGCAACCAACTTCACTCTACGATGTTCTGGAACTTCCTTGAAGTCAAAAATCTCCTCCACATTAGACAACCAATCCAAAAACTCCTCAGCTTGCATACCACCTTTAAATTCTGGAATTTCAGTCTTCATCCCAGATTCCCACTTGTGATCATACTCCGACTGATTTCTTCCTTGTCCTCGTCCTTATCCATGAACACTACCACCATCATACTCTTCTTCAAAATCCGATGTATATCGATGTCGATTCTGACCACCAACATCTCTACTACCTTCGCGTCTTCCTCCAACATCCCTTCTATCTACATTCCTCCGTTCACGATCATTCACATTCCTATCACGTCTTCGATCATCATCATTTCTATAACAATCTCGACTCGCACTTCTATGATCATTATCAACACTTCTCTCCCGATTGGAATGTGGTGAGATTCTACTTCCCCCATGGTTAGATTCAGGTGAAACCCTTCTCCGGTTTTGATTCATGTCAAGCATCATCTTCTCTAATCGTCCAATTCCTTCATTAAGCTTTTCACTAAAGTTTTCATTAATTCTTTGCTCCATCTCATCAGCTTCTTCTCTTCTATACAAAGCTTCTACGTTTTGGTGACGATTAGCTCTTCTCGGCGGCATGATTTGAAACTTTACAAACTCTTCAATTCTCGGTTTGGACAAATCAAAGATACCAAATGATGTACACGGCCTTCAACTTCAAATTCTCGGCTCTACTTCAAACTTGGCACGCAAAACTTCCACGGCCAAATTCAAACAACTTTCGAACTTTGATCCAAAATGAAATGGATCGAAAACTCCCACTTTGTTGCGAAAATATGATGAACACGATGAACACAACTTCTCCAAATAATGCAACTTTCAATCTCTCACACTTATACTTAGCTCGGCTCAACACTTCAAGCTCAGCTAACACTTCAACTTCGAAATTCTTCAACAAGAATAGGCTCCAAGACTCGATTTAGCTATGATTGGCTAAAACAAGCTCTGATACCAAACTGACGCAGCGGATTAAACAAAAACAAGGTAGATCGATGAAAGTAGCAATCGGTGGGTTGATGAATACTGAAATGCCCAAATTCGTTGATCCGAAGATACCGAATTCTAGCTATCTCTGACACGTTGATCGCGCATGATACCGTGAAGAGAGATCTACAATTCTTCGAGCATTGATCAAGCGCACTTGATTCCGCGAATTGGCTTCAACGATCGAAGATTCGAGCGCACTCGAATGTCGAAGGTGGAGATAGGAGATTACACTCGACTACCAATTTGGATGAAAGCACAAAGCTAACAAAATGAAATTTTATTCAAATCAACTAAACTATTACAAATGGCACCACCGGCTTATTTATAGAAGTTTACAACACACGACTCAAATTGCCCAACACTTAGGTCGGAAACGACCTACGACCTTAAATAGTGCGACCTAAAAATAGGCGACTTACGACCTAAATATATTACAACATAAGCAAATACAACACAACACTTTACAACACATAGGTCGGCAACGACCTAAACAACACGACCTAAAATACATGACAGCAGCGACCTATCCTTGAGCGACTTAAAGATGCAGCAGTGAACGACTTAAAAACAGGAGGCAGCGACCTATCTTCTCGGCGACTTAAGGCGAGCGACCTAACTTCCCGCATCACTAGGTCGAGCGACCTAACTTCACGACCTAAGGCTTCACGACTTAAAGCCTCGCGACTTATAGTGAACGGCTTATCTCCCCAGATCTTCCCACGACCTAGCATAGGTCGTAACTCCTCTCCGCGACCTAACTTAGGTTGTATCTCTTCTTGGCGACCTAACTTCACTCGTCTTAACTTCCAGCGACCTAACATAGGTCGACTCATATCTCCGCGACATAAAGTAGGTCGTACTTCAATCTCGCGACCTAACTTAGGTCATAACCTTTTAGCACGTTCGCATGCCATCATGCTGAATCCATTAACTCGCGTGCTGCCTTCACTAGGTCGTGAGCGACCTAAAATTTTGTTAGGTCGTGAACGACCTAGGACTTCATCTTCCAATGACTTATTCTCAAGTGTTAGCCCGTTAGGTCGTGAGCGACCTAGAACTTCTTCAGGCTGGGCTGCATCAATATGGGTCCATTCATAGATCGGTATGGATCCATTACCTGGACCCAACTTCTTGTCTTTTCCCTCATGCATCAATGTCTTCCCATTATTCGGAATTTTGGGGCAAAAAAAGCAAGTTGATGGATGGTTACTGATCCATCAATGAACCGATATCGATCCATGGACTAAGCCAAAAAAATTCCCCACCTCTTTGCTTGACCCTCGTACTCGACCATCTTTGAATCTAACATCCATTCCTACACCATTTCGTAGTCTAACTCCATCGAGATATTGCTTGGGAAAAATTCTAGATAACACTCTAACTTGTTAAAGAGCCAAATTAAATAGATTTAGGTCAAATGTATGTACAAATAGTATTAGTATATCTATAGTAGTATTAGTATTGTTTCCACTCTTTTATTCTATGCAATAGATCATTATGTTTTAAAAGTCAAATATCATATGAAAAGCTTATTGGTTCATGGGGTTTGTTAATATTATAGACGAATATAATGGATTTTGGAAAGTATAACATTGAAAAGTTTTATGAATGTTATGGTATTTCAGTCTATTTTTCTGTCGATAAAAAAGAAACAAATGAAAAAAAAGAACGAAAAGCTACAAAGTTATAATGCAAGTATAGGAAATGCAGAAGAAATATGCAATAATGGGATTGTATTAGTAGACTGATTATTTAGGTTATAATTACATATGACTATTATATTCTAGTTATGAAATAAAGGAAACAACATAAAACACATATAAGTGGTAATCATTTAATAATAGGTCCAACTACACCAAATGACCCTAGCAAAACATGAAGCTCTTACCACATAAACAAACTCTCGGACTACCTTGGATGTACATGCACTCTACAAGCCTCTTACTCCCTTTTTATAGCATCAATATGGTTCTCTTATGCATGTACACACAGGAGTTAACACTATAAAACTAGGAATATAATACCCTATATATTTAATAATAATTTTTAAAATTAATAAAAATGATTATTTAATTAAATTAAATAATAAGGGTAAAATGATCATTTTTCAAAGTTTTGAATTTTACAATGAGAGTTGCGCTATTGTGTAGAGCATGTCGTTCTGGTCAGTTTTGATTATAAGATTGTCCAAGTCGGGGCCGTATGAAGAAGATACTAAGAAAATGGGTTTTGGGTTTTAAGCCGATAGGTTTGAAATTCGAATTTGAAATCATCTGCCATTTCAAAATTTCCCTCTATCTTTACATAAGAGTACGTATGTTCATTTGAGAAACATAACTCCTTCATTTTTACTTCTCTTCCAAAATAAAGACCACCACCTTAAATCGACCATAATTTCACAATACTTAATGAAATTTCATAAAATTGGTATCAAGATAAAATGAACGATGAGTACTATAGGCTTACATTAGTTTGGAGCCAAATCTCGAAGGTTTTGTGGTACTATAGTCCTAGACAATGAAGATGGTATTTTCATTTCACTAATTTGAAGGCTTGGAAGGAGATTAAATGAGTAAACCTTGTTTAAATCAAAAGATAATGCTTTGGTACCGATATGATAATAATTTAGGGGCTATAATGAATTAATTTAGAATTTAATACAATTTATTTTTTAATTAAAATGGATTAAAACGATTTTATATGAAAATGGGTTCCTAATGATCTAAAATTGATATATGATGATTAAATCCTTTATAAATCATATAATGACTATAATATGATGTGTAAAATGTATAAACCTTAATATCGTGTAGTGACTATTTCGAAACAACACTCGAAAACATCAAAAATTGGACAAATTATTAAAATTTGGAGGAAACAGAAACATCGACTATAGGTACAACTGGCCAACTGGTTGTACCTAAGCGGTCGGTCGATTGTACCTATAGGGGCGTAGGTTGAATTTGGACCCTATAGAGAGATACCGAATAAAAATTTTAATTTTAAGGAGATTTGTTGGACTTCCCTAGATTGTTTTAACATGTTAAACCACATGAGATGACATGGAGGTGAAGCAAGCATAGAATATGGGCATTGAAGTTTGATGATTTAGAATGTGATATGTATTATAGATCTACGATCCTTTACCTCAGATGATGGAAAGGGAAACGTTCTCTTATTGCCTAAATAGCGAGTCTAGGAGGATTGATCATGTAGTCTCGGTGATGGTGGGTCTAGAATGAGTTCAACGGATGTAAAGCGATACTGTAAGAGCAGGTGGCGGGCCCAAAATGTGTATTTAATATGAGATAGACAGTTGATACGATCATATAACGTAGATGGTAGAACGAGGAATTGTTATTTGAAATTAGCATGACCAATAGCGCATGAGGCAAGTCTAGAGAGGGTTTACATATGTATTAGACACTGACTATATTATGTTAATATCCATTAAACCAAAAAAAGGCTTAACACTCGAGATGTCGCATAAGATAGTATTATTTGAAATGGACCCAATATTACCAATGAGCTTTAATATAGTTGTGAAGTTGTTCCAAAGTTTGAGTCATATGTCCGAGGATAAAATTAGCATGTCACATAAATGTGCAATAGTCCATTGTTTAATAGGAAGAATATGCAATTCACTTATATCACAATCCTTTGTTCATATGCTAATGGGCATAATAGTCATAAAGCAAAGTAAACTTTAATTTAGGCAAGGGCTTAAGTGGTCTTGTTCAACTTGTCAATATGCAAGTCCAAATTCAGGTCCGAGTCCAAACATAAGTTATATACATGTCCATTCTCCTAATAATAGTCAAAGATACTCATATCGAAGGCATTATGCTATGCAATGTTTATTGTCCAAGTCCTTATATGCAAAAAGTTAAAATTGTATCAAGAAATCCCCAAATAAATTTAGGGTTTACAACTTGTAATTTGAGAAGTAGAGAAAAGAATAAATTGCACCTTCCAAGTAGCAGAGGATGCCTATTTATAGTGGTAGTACCAAGTGGGCTGGCTACCACAAGTCCACTCGATATGATATGTGCTATCTGTTCAAATTGTTGATATTCAACATCCCCGCCTTCTTTTAAGATTCGACATCCTCGTGGTGAAACTCGGCATCACTTGTCTTTTAAGTTTAGCAATACCATCTTCCTCTTATAACTACTCAACAGCTTTTATTATGGTAGATACTCAACATCAGTTACTGTGGTAGTAGCTAGATGATAGTTCGGGTATCACAGTCTTATCATCCTTTAAAGCTTGACATTCTCATCCCGAGACTAAATACTCGACATCTTCTAGCAATATGATATCCTCTTTTCTTACTTGTTCTTCAACACTCCATGCTGTATTGGTTCAATATCACCCCCTTCATCCATATCAACCTGGTTTTCTTTTGGTTCGGTAGCCTTTGCATTATAGAAACTCGACATCTGTAAGTGTTTGTTGATTCAGGACCTCCATTTTCTTATAAACTCGACACCTTGATTTATTGTTAATATTCAACATTGCTTCTGCTTGTTATATGCTCGACACTCCTTATAGTTGTTGGGATTCGATACCACCTCCACCTTTCATGCTCGACACCTCTTTTCTTTATTCAAGCTCGACAATTCTCATGTTTGTTAAATGCTTGAAGCTCGGCAGCTTTAGAGGTTCGATACCTTTTATATCTATTATTTACTTGAGTATGCATCATCCCTCTTATCGTAGAAGTTTGGCAACCCTTTTTCTCCAAACATCTGACATCTGTTTGAAGCTTGTTACCCTTTGTTAAATGCTGAGTGCTTGATGACCTAACTCTTTTTTGGTCGACAACCCTTATTATTGTCAAACTCGATACGTTCTCCTATAGAAGCTCGATATGAATATTAGTAGTAACATTTACCCCCCTTATGTAGAAGAAGAATATCATGCTTTAGTATAATCTTAAATTTTCAGATTGTTGCCTCGATATTAACATTGTCACTTCGATATTGACATTGCCACCTATTGGCATTCTGCATTAATCCCATTCATTCATTTGAATTGAAATCAACATCTCATGTCGTTTCTCTCTCTTTCTATAAATACCTGCTTCTCTTCCTTCTACAAACTTTACCTGCAAACTAAACCCAAAACTGCGATTTTAATTTTCTTATTTCAACTAAAAGCTTTCGATTTCCACAGCATTCAAGCTCGTTTTTAAGGTGCGAATTCTATTTCCAATCGACTTAAATGAAAGATAAGGGGGTTTTTACTTTTGAAATTAGGGTTTTAGTAATTAAGCATTTTTTATGAGCCTTCTAGGCTTTGATTGACGGTTGGACTTGTATACCTTTTGTAATTTTGAGAATTTTAATGTTCGAATTCAGTCATGATTTACAATATATTGAAAGTGTGCTATGGATCGTGTAATATGGATATATGATAATACAGAGTGTAGTGATGATAGCTATACGGTAAATAGTGCGGAATATAAAAGAAGTATAGTAAAAATGACACCAGAGATTTTATACTGGTTCGGAGCACCGTCCTACGTCCAGTCCCAGACTCCTTCTAGAATTTCACTAATAACCCTCACTTAACCCGGAGGAACATGTATATACAACCCTTGAGCAGCCGAACAAGGACCTGAGCAGCAGAACAGTATTTCGCCTCAGTAGCCGAAGAAGACTTCACACGCCTGAGCAGCAGAACAGGACTTCAACAAATACAAAAATACTTTTTGACTTTGTGTGTTCTTAATAACACGAATTTGTCACTTGTAGTAAACCCTTACTATAATTTTCTCCTCGAGTATAAATAATATTTGAAGTATATGAAGAATAGAAATGTCTAGTATTGCTTTAATGCAGAATATTTGAAAGTGTATTGCAAATAGATAGAAGAGCAAAGATAAGAGAATTAGATTATGATTCAGTAATTTGAAATGAAGTTGAAGTATGTATTTATAAAGATTAGAAAGCAGCGACTGTTGGTGAAGAGTTTCGATCGAAGTGTTGCGTCCGAATCTTTTCGTTAGAGGTTCGCAACTCTTTACAAAAAGTCATGTCTTTTCGAAAAGTGGCTGTTATAGAAATTCAGTCAACTGAGCCTCTGAGTCAGTCGACTGAATATTCAAAATAATATTTAAATTCGTATACATATGTAATTGTGCATGCTGCACAAAAATTCCAGTGTCAGTCGACTGTCTCAGGTGGTCAGTCGACTGACCTGGTTGTTTTTGTGCAGTTTGCACAATTACATAGATATATTGAATTCTATAACTTTATGCTTATGTATATATGTAAAATATTTGATAAATACTATGATTAATATATATAAGTTAATGTAGATGTAATCAAGGAGAGATTTTAACAATATTGACCTAAGACTCAAAAACAAAATACCATAGTCGATGCACCGGTTTTTTAAAGTCTCGTCTCCTTGTTTCTTTTTGTCATAGCATTCGTCAAATCTGTATGTCGTAGTGATAGCTTCGTGTTATGAATCAAAACCAAGTCTCAACATTCTCCCCCTTTTTGATTGATGACAACCTGTAAATAGATATAGATTTCGACTGTATATATATAACATAAATACTTACTCCCCCTGAATCTTTGACGCTCTATATCCTGCATTCTTATTATTAGAAATAATATTTCTCCCCCTTTTTCATCGACAAAAAGGAAAAATTAATATGAAGATAAAATGCAAAACATATTATGAGATAAAAACAAGAACAATCATCCATTCATTTAACTTCCATATTTAAGAGTACTGAAAAATAAATAAACTAAAATGGCCATTTAGTACAAGCCATATGAAACGAAAACAAAATGTTTTGATAAAAAAATGAACATCTTACGCCATCGGTTGTTTACCCCTACCACTGTAACCTTCATCACCATCATAATCACTACTACTTGCTTGATCATCGTCAAAAGAAGAAGAAGACCATGTAAAGACGGGTTGTTTACCTGTATCGCCTATAGTAGCAGTAGATGTCCCGGAAGAGCATGATATAGCTTGCCGTAATTTGGTAAAAAATCCTTTGACCTTATCAAGCTTCTTATCAACTTTGATGATGTTGGATTGTAGAATTTGTTGATTACGACAAATTATATTGATGGATTCATGTGGTTGTAGACCCAGATTTGGAATTATAATTTCTTTCTGTTGATGACGAGTCGATCTTCGACGAGATGGTCCTTGAGATGGCTCACCATGTTGTTGTGGTTGGTCTTGAGCTGTTTGCCTTTGTTTCCATTCTTAAAAAGATATTATATGAGTGGGTCGGGCAACCGGTAGTTTCATCAAGGATAAAGACCGAGCGTTCAAACATCCAACGGTAGAAACTGGTGAATCCGGTTCCGGAACTTCACAAGCTTTGAGAAGACGCATAATATATTCGCCGTAGTAAATTATATTCATCCTACCGTTGTTGAAGCTTAAAATTTCGTCAAGAATGAGATGAAGCCAATTGACTTTGATGTTGCCGAAAATCGCATATAAAGCTTTAAAATTGTTTTTGTAGACTAGTTCATAACTCCCGGTTCGAGGAGTTACAGTTTTCATTAAAGCGCGATGAATAATACGTGCCTTTGGTCACAAAGACATTGATTTTAATTGACGCATATCATCTTCTAGAAACAAATGACTTATGTTATCTCGAACTACCAAGTCATAGCCGATAGTGGCTAATTCTACACCATCATTTTCCATTTGTAATAAGAGGTAAATTAGATGTACCGTAATTGCTCACATCGCCTTTGCCGATGATATATCCCTTGGAATTATCTCCAAAAGTGACAAAACCTCCATCTTAGTATGTAATATTTATCAACATATCTTTGTCTCCTGTCATGTGTTTTAAGCAACCACTGTCGAGTATCCATTTTCCTCTTTTCTTGAGTGGGACCTGCAAAAAATATGAGATAAAGTTGGTACCCACCTTTTTTAATAGGGTCCTAAGAGTTAGGTCTTAGGAAACCAAACCCAAGTGGGCTTAGTATCCCTTTTATAAATATAATTTTTATTATTATGAACATCTTCTATAAATGAACTAATATACTTTTTCCTTATAAGTTTGTTATTAGTTTTAGGTACCCATATATTTATAGTTTTAGAAACTAATTTATTTGAAGATGTAGATGTTTTATCATACATAACTTTATTTAATTTACTAGATTGTGAGTCCTTGACTTTCTTATATCCAAAACCATTTTTATTACTAACAGATTGTGAATTCTCAATAATTCTAGATAAATTTTCTCTTCCTTTATTGAAATTTGAAACATTTTTAGTGATTCCATCTAGTTTGGTTTTTAGACTTGAATTTTCTAGTTCAACCATTTTAATATTAGTTTTTAAAACATGATTTTCGGAAACAAGACTATCATTCTTTTCTTTTTGAGTTTCAATTTCTTGACTTAATAATATAAGTTGAGAATTAACATTTGAAAGAGATTCTTGAGTTTTCTCAAGTTCTTCTTCCAATATTTTCTTCTCGTCTTTAAGCATATCTCTTTCGAATTCTGCCTTGTTTTGATTTTCTACAGCCTCTTTATATTTTCTTTTGAGACTTTTTAAAGTATCTAATAATTCAGAATTTATTTCTATCATATCATCAAAAGTAAAATCACTAACCTCATTAGCTTTAGCCATAAAACATACGTTAGCTTGTTCATTATCGCTGTCACTTTCACTTCTAGAAGAAGAGGAGGAATCTGAATCATTCTATGTAACTGAAAAGGCTTTTCTTTTGACTTTGTCCTTCCTTTTAGTTTGATATTCTTTCTTTTGATCTGAACAGTCCTTCTGCATATGCCCCTTTTTGTGACAGTTAAAACACTCCATAACTGATAAAGACGGTGGTTTATTGCTATTTGAGTTTCTCTTGCCATTATTTCTATTTCCTTTTCTATATTTCAAGAATTTCTTGAAGTTTTTGGCAATAAAAGCCAAGTCGTCTTTGTCTGAATCTGATTCTTCTTGTTCTGCATGGAATGCTATATTCTTTTTATCTTGAGCTTGAACTAGTTTAGCCTGCAAATTTACTTCATAGGACATTAGATTTCCTATTAACTCTTCTGGAGTTATTTTGGAAATATCGTTTGCTTCTTCAATTGCGAGAACTTTTCTTTCCCATTCATCCGTTAAAGAGTTAAGAATTTTAGACACAATATCAAAATCTGAATATTTTTCTCCTAGTCCTACTAATGAATGATAGGTATCCTGAAATCTTGAGTACATATCATTTATAGATTCATTTTCTTTCATCCTAAAGTTTTGAAACTGACTTTTGAGCATGAATATTTTGCTCTGTTTGACCTTGTTAGTTCCTTCGTGAGTAACTTTGAGTGTACGCCATATTTCATATGTAGTGTTGCACATGCTGACACGGTTAAACTCATTTTTATCTATGGAACAAAACAACATATTCATGGCTTTTGCATTAGCTGTGGCATCTAGTTTTTGTGTATTTGACCAAGTAGAATATTCTTCAGTTGGAATAGTATATTCTGACTGAGTTATATTCCATGAATCAAAACTATTTGCTTGCATATATATTCTCATTCGTGTTGCCCAATAGTAATAATTCATGTCATTAAATAGTGGTGGACGTGCAGTTGATTGTCCTTCAATGAAGCTAGTGTTAATGCTAGTGCTAGTGTTAGTATCCATATTATTAGATTATCAGATAACTGTGTTACAATTATATGATGACCTTGCTCTGATACCAAATGAAAGTGTGCTATGGATCGTGTAATATGGATATATGATAATACAGAGTGTAATGATGATAGCTATACGGTAAATAGTGCGGAATATAAAAGCAGTATAGTAAAAATGACACCAGAGATTTTTATACTAGTTCGGAGCACCATCCTACGTCCAGTCCCAGACTCCTTCTGGAATTTCACTAATAACCCTCACTTAACCCGGAGGAACAGGTATATACAACCCTTGAGCAGTCGAACAAGGACCTGAGCAGCAGAACTGGATTTCGCCTCAGCAGCTGAAGAGGACTTCACAAGCCTAAGCAGCAGAACAGGACTTCAACAAATACAAAATTACTTTTTGACTTTGTGTGTTCTTAATAACATGAATTTTTCACTTGTAGTACACCCTTCATATAATCTTCTCCTCGAGTATAAATATATATATTTGAAGTATATGAAGTATAGAAAGGTCTAGTATTGCTTTAATGCAAAATATTTGAAAGTGTATTGCAAATAGATAGAAGAGCAAAGATAAGAGAATTAGATTATGATTCAGTAATTTGAAATGAATTTGAAGTATGTATTTATAATGATTAGAAAGCAGCAACTGTTGGTGAAGAGTTTCGATCGAAGTGTTGCATCCGAATCTTTTCGTTAGAGGTTCGCATCTCTTCACAAAAAGTCGTGTCTTTTCGAAAAGTGGCTGTTATAGAAATTCAGTCAACTGAGCCTCTGAGTCAGTCAACTGAATATCCAAAATAATATTTAAATTTAAATTCATATACATATGTAACTGTGCATGCTGCACAAAAATTCCAGTGTCAGTCGACTGTCTCAGGTGGTCAGTCGACTGACCTGGTTGTTTTTGTGCAGTTTGCACAATTACATAGATATATTGAATTCTATAACTTTATGCTTATGTATATATATATAATATTTGATAAATACTATGATTAATATATATAAGCTAATGTAGATGTAATCGAGGAGAGATTTTAACAATATTGACCTAAGACTCAAAAACAAAATACCATAGTCGATGCACCGGTTTTTTAAAGTCTCATCTCCTTGTTTCTTTTTGTCGTAGCAGTCGTCAAATCTGTATGTCGTATGTCGTAGTGATAGCTTCGTGTCATAAATCAAAACCAAGTCTCAACATATATTACTTTATTGATTAACAGAAACTCGATAATCTATAAATTTTGATGATTATCACAAACTTGGTATCCTTCTGGAATTTAGGTAACTTTTTTTAGAGTTTTGATAATTATATAATCGCCTTTTATTTAGAAACTCAACACTCAATTTGAAGTTTAGTTAGTTGTTAAAAATTCGATATCCACCTAAAAACTAAATACCATATTGGGTGTTGGCTAATTAGTTACTTTTTCACAAATGCATCAACCATTTTAAAACTTGACAACTAGTTAGAGATTTGGCATGCAGTTAAGGTTTTGTTAACTACTTATAGACTCAACAACCAATTAGTGATTCAGCAACTGGTGGAGACTTGGTAACTAGTTATAATTCTATCAATTGATTAAAGAATTTTTATCTAGTTATAAACTCGATATCCTCTTAATGAGTTGCTAACCTTCTATAAGTTGGACAACTATTTGAGTGGTTGTAACTTAGTTACAAATTCAATATCTTGTATAAATTTGACATCTTATTATAGGCTCGGTAACTTTGATATTGCTTTCAACTAGTTATGAATTCAACTACTATTTATATATTTGTGACTTTGTTACAAACTCGACAACTAATTGAAGCACTTTTTAAATAATTTCGAACCCATTAAATATTTATGAGCTTGATACTTTATGATGGATTTGACAACTACTCGTAAGTTCAATATCCCAGTATGAACTCAATAATAATAAGATGCAAATTCGATATCTTGTTGTGGTTCTAATGACTAGTTATGAGCTTGAGATCTCGTTGTGGACTTAGTAAATAATTAATGAATTTTCAACTAGTTATGAATTTCCAACCATTTACATATTCTACGTCTCGTTATAGACTCGATATCTAGCAATGGGCTTAATAAATACTTAGTGAATTGCAAAGTGATTATAAATTTGTTAACTATTTATGGATTTTGCATTTCACTATGAGCTTGATAACTAGCTAAATGGTTTTAAACTAATTATGGACGCGCTAACTATTTTTTGGTTCGATGTCTATTTGTCTATTCTTATGTCTGTATTTTGGACATAAATTTTCCTTTTTTTCTTAAACGTTTTAAACTTTTATAAGACAAACAACACTTCCCTGATCTTGTGTAATATCATCTGGCAGATAAATGGCTGGCAAGAAAGCCGACAAGGGTTCTAAATCTTCTCCTGCTTTGGAGAAAGGCGACTATAGGCTTGTTCAATTTCTCATAACCACCCAGGATGAAGTTAACACTATTCTTCAACAATCTGGGATTACCGATGTACAGGCCAGAGTGGCGGGCCCATCTGGAAGGATAAATAGTCCTCTGGAAGGTTTCTTTGCTTTCACCTTAATCCATATTTGGCATTCGGGCTATCTTCCTCTCTCCGACTTCTTTGTTTGATTTTTGGATCATTCAGGCATTGCCTCGATATAATTGTTGCCCAACTCCTATACTTATCTAGACTATCTTGAAATCTTGGCTAGGGATGCACTCCCCTCACTCGATGCTGACACCCTTCACTCTTTTGTAACTTTTGTCAAAGTGGGGAACCGGTTGGTGTGTACTCTGATCACTAATTTGATCAACAGAGCTAAGGACTGGGAGAACCAGTTCTTTTATGTTAAGAGCCTTATCCCCAGAATTAGAGGGACTTTCTCTATCCCTAGTAAGACTTGTCACTTTTCCCTTATTATTATACTATATTCTATTGTTGCCTTATGATAACAATTTCTTTTCAGAATTTACTTCTAAGGGACGAACCCTTTCATTATTGGTACAATTGGTGCTTTGAGTCTAGCATCCCAAAATATAGGAGACATACACAAAATCTTAACTGAAGTCAACCTTAGAAAGTACTCCTTGATCCTGGAGAACCACAAGGTACTTAGGGAGCCCCTTTTGGTAAGGAAAGATGCCCATGAAAGAGAAGCATTGGTTGTCGGTAACCAAAATGCCTTTTCTAATTCTTCCCCCATTCACCGCGACTCTTCTGGTAAGCTCTTATTATGATTTTTAACAAATTTTCCTTCATCACTATTTTACGATTTTCCTTTTGATTTAGGTTCAACTCTTACTGCTACAACTCCTAAGTCCAAGAAGGCCAAAGCTCGTGCTTCTTCATTAACCGCCTCTGCCAAAGTGGCCCCCATCAAGGAATCCATTGCTAATGCCCTCAAGAATATTGATGTTGAGAGTCACAAAAGAGAGGGATTCTGATGATTTATCTAAAGCACTAAGCTCTTCACCGAGTAAAAGGCCCCATCTCGGAGAAAGCCAAACTTTTACTGTCACCACTGAAGAATCAAATGTTGATATAATCGAACTCCACCGAGAATCCTACTTTACTAATCCCAGTTTGCTAGTTTAGGATTCTCATAACCAGAAAAAGGCTGGCCCCACTTCAAGTCCTTATAGATATCATGCTTCCCACATCTTCTTCTACTTTTCAACATTTATATCAAGAATTAGGCTTGACTCCTCCTCTCCTTGAATCTCTTCCTTGGAGGCTCAATTTCAACCCATCCCCTCAGGTTTCGATGACTTTGTCCGCTCAATCGTTCAGTCCCCATTCGTGGCTTCCCTAATGCTACTATAACCCTCAACTTTTTCTAAAGTCTATCTTCATATTTACTTTAAACCTAGCGGTATGTACCTTTGCGTGATTGGATAATTCAAACTCTGACTTTGTATATGCTTATTTATTATATGATTTTCATATGTTTTAGGTGGCTAAGCACATGTTTTTCCTCCAATAAGCTTCTCAAGAATCTACCAGTCAAGAGCAGATTTCTTCATTGGCAACTAAAGTTAGGTTCCTTGAGGGTCAAGTATTCGATGTTGCAATGGAAAAGTATAACGTTATCTCAAAAAAGGATAAACTTGCCTCCAACTTAAATAAGGAGAGAAAATCCAGGCTAGTGGCTGAAGAGAGGGTAAAGAACCTAGAGACGGAGCTTGAGCAAGTCAAAAAGGAAAAGGCTCAAATGGAAGATCAGTTGGAAAGCAAAGACGCCGCACTCGTCTATGCGAACAACATTGTTAAAGATGCTAAATAAAAAGTTTCCCACTTTATCAATTAAGCCCTCCCCAAAATTAGGGAATGATGCAATGTGGATGCCCTCTTTATCGCATATTTTGATAACATAGTGAAGCGTTCAGAGTTAGACTTTCCTTCATTCTTGGATTTAAATGATAAATTTAAAAGGAATTTTGACCTCAAGCTAGGAAGATTTCCTGGGTCACTTCGAGATGAATTTCCAAAAGAGGATTCTATTTATCCCTAGGAGCTATTACTTTTTGATGATCCTCTACTTGCCGAAGATGAAATGATGAAGGGGAGGATGACAAGGAAGATGAAAATGATGATGATGATAATGATGAAGATGGGGGTGATGGTAATAAGGATCTTGAAGGGCCTGGAGATGGTGGCAGTGGATCAGATGGCCATGACTTAGGCTCGTCTTCCCATGATATAGGCTTTCCTGATCCTCCTGGATATCAGAACGTTCCTCATGAAGACATCCCATCAAAAGATGCCCCTCCTCTCGTCCATCAAGTAAAAGAGGAAACTCAAGTTCCAATTTCTCAAGCTCCTACAATGCAAGTATGAAATTTATCATTTCTTAAATGCCTTAATTACTTGTTAGCTTCAGTTAATAAGTTCACTTATTTTAGTTAAGGAAAAGAAACAAATATCATTTTGAGATTTTGCATGAGAAAAGTGAAGTGCTGCAATTAAATAGAGAAATTGAGAAGACGATTGAAGAAACTAACAATTTATCTAACAAGTATAGGCGTCTTCTCATTTATGCCAGTCGATTGAATGATTTTAAAGAAAAACTAGCAGCTTAGCTTTTGAAAAGGTCCCACCTTCATCAGGAATGAGTTATAAGAGAGAATGCAGAGCTTACTACACTCTTTTGGATGCTTATTGAGGATAGGGACACTTTAATAGAATTCCTTTATAAATTTTAGTTTAGGAACCTTTTCACTGATTTTTCTTTTTTAGGAAAAGAGAGTGGGGGGGTTACTTAGGCGTTTGCATAATACATATTTGAATAATCATAGGTCTGATCCTCATCCTGGGGAATGTTGGAACCTCCCAAGGGTTGAGGTCATTCCACTTTCCTCACGCACTCTTCCTTCTGAAAAAGTCTAGTTTAACAAAGGGAAATTTACCTCTGAATTTTATAAAGGGTCTATATTGTATGAACTTGAATGATTTTGCTATTGTATTGTGGAATTCAAACAATCTTTATAAATATTGAAATTCTCATTTCTTTGCCGCTTAGTTTGTTTTTCCTAAAATATAGAGGTCAAGGAATCATTGCACGTTTCCAATTTAAAAGAACTCTTGAGTAAAATTTTCAAGCCAAAAAGAAATTTTAAGGGAAAAACATTAACCCTCAAAACCTCTCAACTAGCGAAATACTGTTTTCTTAGGGACTTTGAAGAAGTTCACATACAACTTCCCACTTGTATTTTGATTTCTTAGGTGATGAAAAAGAAAGTTTACCTAAGGAAATCCGGTCTAATTATGCTAAATTGTCACATGGTGATTCTAGTCCCCCTGTTGAGAGATGGTATTATCATTAGTTTTCCCCAATTATTACTCCTCCAAGTTTAATATCTCCTTTGATTATACTTTCCCTATGTCCGCGAGTTCACTCGGAAAAGCTCAAACTTTTGCTTCTAAACTTAAGAATTGAATGTATAAAACTTGAATTGTTAATGTCATTTGAACTTGCTTATGCTTGTAAGCCCTATTGTTATTATTTATTAATAAAAGAATATATTTTCCCCACTGCTAATTTTTCTTTTATTTAATCGAACTAGGAATGTCAACTCATGCTTATATCTAGCGATTCTGACCTCTCTTCTTGATTGGACGGACTTAAGGTCGGACTGCTATTAGATATTAGGAAGCGCTCCTCTCAAGATGCTTCATTTACACCATTTCTGGACAACCCAGAAGCATGTAGATGGTATAACAAATACTACAAGTTAAGATCCACATTAAGTAGTGTAAACTAAATGTCCCGAGTTTAGAGGAGAAAATCAAAGGAAAGGACAAAGAGATCGAAGAATTAAGAAAGAATATAGGGGCAGTAGGTCGATCTCGACCACAAGACCAAGGAATCAAAATTGATGTAGAAATTGCTCGTCTATATCAAAGAATTGAGAATCTTAAAGTTGATCTGTTAAATATCCAAATATCGTGTCAATCTCTGGAACTTATTGCAAGTGGAGGCAAATCTAGTCTTCCCATTCCTACCGCTCCAAGGACAACTCGGTCTCAATCCTCGGTAGGTAGAAAGAAATTTTCCTCTTTGGAAAACTTGCCACTGGGTTTAGATGATGGAGAAATTTCCAAGTGATGCCGGGAGTATAAATATGAATGCACCTAGTTTCTAAAAGGAAAGTGGATGAATAAGTTTTTAAACATCTTAACAAGTATCAAAGTTAGGTTGAGGAGTTGGGATGCAAGAAATCTCCTTTTGAGCAAAACATTAAGGCTTTGAAGGAGTCCAATAAGACACTCAATCACACATTAAAGATTCAGATCTCCCTCTGTTGAGTATATGAACATTATCCGAAAGAAGGAGAAGAAACGTAAAAAACTACTGGATGTGGCGATCTATCATATCATCAAGCCTTCTTTGACTGTTGAAGCTTTGCAGGAAAAAATGCAAGACCTAGAGTCTTAACTAAAAATAATCGAGGTGATGTCGTTTGAAAATTACCGATTGGACTCACTCGTAGATTATTTGCTTGAAACAAAGTTGATTTTGGCTTAAAGATCGATTATTCTTTCTTAGGTCTAGAATGAATCAGAGGTTGGACAGAGCAGCAGAGGCAAGATATGTATGTTATCAACAATTCTGTTTATATAGGTGTTCTGACCATCTCAAGAATATCCGATGCTCTCCTTTTCTGCTTAGAGAAGCCCCTACCTCAAATGAAAATCATTCATGTCTTCTCGAGGTTGAGGGGAAAGGGAAAGAAAAAGTATACCAACATTATCCACTCCCTCAACTGTAGGATCATTTTCACCCTAGAGGGGGAGGTGAATATGGTGATGCTAATAATAATAAAAAATAACACGGAATAAAAACAATCACAGATATAATGTAGTAGAGATCACACACAAATTTACCCAGCTTCGACAAATCCCTGTCTACGTGCTGCCCTCAAGATTTCTACTTGAAATTAAGTAGTCAAACACTTACACATGTAAAATTGCGACACCCACTAATGACTAACCTAACTCTACGGCCAAAACCCTACCACAACTCAGCTACTGAGTTGCGAATTCTCGAACTACACCACCGTAGTTCGTAACCTAGTCACACGACTAGAAAGTTACACAGTTTAAAAAAGAAAATTACAACTGAAAATAAAAACCAAACAAAATAAAACCAAAACTCTATTTAATAAACTTAAGCCCAACAATAAAATAAGCATCCGGCCCACTAATAAAAAATAAAAACTTCTTCCCCTTTTCTTTGTTTGCTCATGGCCGTTCTTTCTTTGTTTCTCTTCAATAATTAGGGCTTTGATTGTTTTGAAGCACTGCTTGAAAGATTGAAGCTCAAATTGGTTACTAGTGCTTTCAATTCAGTTCGATGCTTCTCTGATCGATTAACTTGTTCACGGCTGCTTCAATTAAGTCGAGATCGAATCGATGCTCTGAGTTGGTACGTGAATTTTTCCCATTTTAATTCTCGACTTTGATTCGAGTTACAAATTTGTTTTCGATTTAAAAGTATGCTCTGGATTTTTGTCTCGAACTCGAATGAATTTGCCGATGATGATAATTGGGTAATTTATAGAGTTTTATTCCCTTAGTTCTCGTTCGTATATTTCTCATTTGAATTCTTCACGTGATTTGCTGGCCCATTGATTTTTGATCGAACGTTGGTGATGATATTTAATTGTTCATAAGTTGATACGCTGCTTCATGAATTTTAATTTCCGCTCCATTGCTTGAGTCAGTTTCGTTCTTTTGCTCCTTTGACTTCGGCACTTGGAAGTTTGAGATAAACTGACTTGGTTCCATTCCTTTCTGCTATGACTTTGGCATTTGAAATTGTGATAATATTTTGACTTTTAAGTTCGTGTTTATCACCTGCGAGTTCCATAAAAAAATATTGCTGGCTTTGACTTGTTGAAACAATTTTTAACTTTGTTCGATTTGTGTTACTCTCTGATTTCACTGATTTTTTCGGCTTGATCAATTTATGAAAAAACTGCTGCTTTTCTTCGAACTGTGACTTGCAACTTTATTCAAACTGCTTCACTGTCATTTTGATTGACTGGATCATCATTGACTTACTGACTTTGAATTTCTTCATTTTTATATGCTGTATACATACATACGTGTATATGCATAATTGTGTATATATGACACTACATATAAACTTGTAAATATTGAGGGTTGCTTGATGTTTCTGGTCCATTGTGCTAGCTACTCCCTTTCTCGAAACTGTTTTACTGGGCATATCCATGTATATACATACATACAGATATGTATGTACAAATGTGTGTGATATTAGCATAAATTCTGGTTGCATTCTGCTTCATGCCTTGACTTGTGCCTGTACATTCATGTTAACTGCTTTGTACTTGGTTCTGGTCTCCTCTGTAATGCATACATGTCTAGTGGACTGCATTGTGCTGGTGGTGTTCATGTGTACATTGATTTGAAAAACTGCCTTGATTTGTTTTTGAAGTTTGGTTCATGTGTGGTCTGCTTGGGTTGAGTCTGCACTTCATATTGATCTCTGTTACTGGAAGGCCTGATTTGGTTGAGTCATTTCATGTGTACATGTGTGTGTTGTTGCAGTGTTGTTGAGGCTGCTGCGTTGAGTCTTCATGTTGCATTTATGTGTGCCTCTAGTCTAGTTTGGTTTATCTTTTTCATGTAGTCATATGTTTGGTTAATGATGGTTTGGTCTATATGTTTTAGTGTGATTGCATATTCATTGTGCACTGAGTCCTTTGTGTTCTACTGCTAAGTATACCTGAGTTTGGTTCTAGCCATTGCACTTGTATTCCTTTCACTGTTTTTTAGTGGTCTTGTTGTCATTTACCTTCATATGTATTCATGTGGTCTGGTTTGGTCTGAACTATTTATTTGCTGGGAGTTCATTCATGTTGAATTTGAAGTCTTGTTGGCATATGATCTCCATTGAAGTCTTTGTATTGTTGTTTGCTCCTTTCTTTTACATGTGCATTTGCAGTCTGATTGTCCTCTTGTTCATGTAAGCATGTTGGTCTGGTGTATAACATGTGGAATTGTTTTGCATTCCTGAATCTGGTCTGTGGTTGGCCTTGTTGTTCTGATCCATTTCATCGAACATGTACATGACTGGTGCCTTTTGATGTTGCCTCTGTTTCATGTGCAATGCCCTGGTGCCATATGTATTGTAATGCTTTCATGTTAAATTTTTGGTCGAGCATTTTCACTTGAGTTGAATCCAGCTTTAGCTTGGGTTTGACTTTGTGCTCACCTGTCGCTGCAGTTTTATCAAGCAATTGTATATCGGTGTGCACGGCCTTGTGACATGTACAGTGATACACTGTGCATGTTACAAGCTGTTTGTGTAAGATGAATTCAAAAGAAAATGATGACGAACAACCCAAATAACTGAGGCAAATAATATTTTCAAAACACACTTTAATTTGCACTGCAAAAATATTTTCTTCTTCAATTTTACTGCGTCAGTGTTTATTTTGCAGATAGCTCAGATGCTGGATTCAGGCTGGAACAGAGTTAAAGATAAAAATATGAGTGTTGAGTTACTATATAGTGAGGTGAACATTGTAAAGTGAAAATTGTGTTGTAATTGAAATTGTATTGTAAATGAAAATGTGTAAATGTAGTGAGAGCTCAAATTTGTACTATTTGAATTTGTAATAAAATATTTGTTTGAATAAAATATTTGTTTAAATATGAATTCTGAGTTATTTATTTTATTCAACAAATATTTATTTAATTATGTGAAAAATAAAATAGTACAACAACAAATACATTTAAACGAATATATATATATGTTTATTTTTTTTTTTTAGCAAAGCTAGCCGGCTTTATAGTGGGCCGTGCCACTATGTATAAAGAGAAAAAACAGGTGTTCTGCACATGCACAGAGCAACTATGACTGTTTTTATAGTGGGCAGACCACTTGATACAGAAAAAACAAAAAGAACTGGAGCTAGACAGTGAGTCTAGACTACACGGAAGGACCAGAACCCCCCTTGTCGTTACTGATATCCGCATCAGTACCAGGCCCTATGACATGCTGAACAGCAGAAAAGGACGAAGCCAAGAATGGATCAAAAGATCTCGAGAGTGCAGAGTAAAGATAAATCCTGTCCCAAGTAGGGTCTAAGAGTTGCCACCAATTGCAAGCACCATCAATACCAGAGGATGAAAGAGAAAGACTGTCGCCCTCAACATGATAAATAAGCCTCCTAGACTCATCCGCGCCACCAAGAAACATGTGATAACTATGTGATACCGGGTCATACCTCATCTCCGTGGCCGGGTGAACCCACGAACCCTCATCCGATTCCCAGTAAATGTCCTCATCAACAGAATCACTATCTACAGCTTCAGAAACTAAGTCCACAGTGGTAGAAACAGGAATATCAATATCAGCAATAGGAGTAATCTTGGGGACCCATTTCAATTCCGACCGAAGGAGGGAGATTTTGGGAGCAGGAGGAAGAGATGCAGACGCAGAGCATTTATCCTCAGTATGTCCAAATGACTGACAAAAAGTGCATATTTCCGGTTTCCAAGTGTAATTGACTCCAATCTCCATCTCATGACCATCTTTAATTCTAACTTTCAGAGACGACGGTAGCGGATTCAGAGGGGTAACTTCAATCAATGCTCTAGCGTAAAGTAAATTCTTGCGAGCGACAGTATTAGCATCAAAACATTTGAAATCACCAATAAGGCTCGCAAGCCAATTCAGACCAAGAAGGGGTTGGAGGACAGACGGGATATTAGTGAATGTGGCCCAAACTGGAATAGAGAGAACCTGTTCACGAGCTTTGTCAATACTAATACTCCAAGGAGTCACTATAAATGGTTTACCTTCAATAATTAGAGGGCTCATCTCAAGAGCAATAAGCTTGTCTTCATTGTTCCCAAATTTAAAATAGAAAAAGGAATTAATAACTTGAACATGAAGTGAGCCTCTCAATTTCCATGCACGCCGACAACTCTCACGAACATAGGAAGCGGCGGAATCAAGAAAGAAACCTACAAGATGATCAGACCACTGATTTTCAGCTTCAAGTACAACTTCTGGAGGGAGAACACTAATCCCATCAATTACTTGGGTGCAAAATTTCTGAGGTGAGAAAGCACCAGCGTTACGAGGCAGTTTATTAAACAAAGATGACCAGGCAGGCCTAACAGCAGTATCTACGCCAACACTAACAATTGGAGAGCTAACAGTATTAGATGTAGGGTTTTTAGCATTTGGAAATTCTCTGGAAGCAACTGAGGGAATAGGAGGGATGCCAGTATTTGATTGCAATGTAAAAACACCAGGTTTGGTAGGGGACGAATAATTCCGATGGGATGCAGCAATACCATTCAACTCAGGGGGGTTTAGGTTCATAGCAGTGAGCGTTTCTTTTTCCTTAACAGGTCCACCACTAGCAACAGATTGCTCGCATTCATTGCCACTACAGACAATCAAAACATTTGGAACTGGAACTACTCGCAATTCATTATTTGGCATTTCTGCAGTAACAGATGGATCAACCTCACTTGTTGGCATAGCTGCAGAGACAATAGGAATCGAAACATCACAGTGCTCCTCGTTTGCCAAATTACAACTCACAATGGGGGACAGTAGATCGTCACAGAGCCTATCACCTTCAATTCGTGAACGAACTACTCTTTCCCCACTCCAATTACCATCATCAGCAACCAAATGAGTTATAGGTGAGGACGGAGAAACAGTGGCAATACCTGACAGAGGAAAGGCATGAGTCGAAGAAGAATCTAGATTGAGAGCAAGATTCAAATTGCAGTTTGTCGCTGGAGGGCTAGTCGAGTTCGACTCCAAGTAGCGATCTGGAGAAGGAGGCACAGAAAAAGTTCGGCCAGATCTGGTTTGAGATAAAGTAAGCCTTGGTTTATCCTTGCGATTCTTGGCCATGGAGAAGGCGGGGGGAAGTTAGGAAGAGAGGGAAGAGGGAAGAGACGGAAAGGAAATGGGATGGCAGAAGAATCGCCTAGTATTAGCGGCCTCCATTAATTCGCCTGACAAGCGGTTTATATATGTTTATTTTCATCAAACGAAAATCATATACTAGCATATTCTACAATCTCCCCCTTCTGATGATATCAAACATATATTAAGATTTTGACTCTATTAAATATATTTGATTTTGATCAATTCTATTAGCTCTTTCTATTTGAATGCTCCCCTACAACAAAACTCCCTCAACACAGATGCGTGTAGTTAAAACTGAAAAATTAATTAAAGATAACTTTGAATAAAAACGCTCTCGAATATTAGTAAGGATATCGCTCAAAAATTAAAATCTTAACCTCTCTCCCCCTTTTGTTATCATCAAAAATAATAATATTAATTGAAATAACTACGATTTTGATTAAAAATATAAAATCAAATCAGGAGGGAAATATTAATTTCAAATTCCAATTAATCAAACCAAAATCATAATATTTTATTAATTAGAAACAAAACTCAACTTTAGAGAAATGGTAGGATTATGGAAAATTTTATATAGTGATAAGAGTTTGATATTTTCAATAAAGGAATAATTTGTGCATTTTCCCTTTTCAAATATTATACAAAAAAATGTAAAGCACTTACTAACCATGCATAACCATTAGGACTATTAAATGAGGTTAGTAGTTACCTTTTTTAAAAAATAATAATTATATGTCAAGTATTTTCTAACCATGCATAACCATGCATAACCGCGAGGACTTTTAAATGAGAGTGAATACTTTAGGATATAATTATTTTATAAAAAAAATTTCTTATTTTGAAATACCAAATTCTGTACACTATATTATGATGTATGGATTGACAGAAAAGTGAAAGTGATAGAAATGATCATGGAATAAGTACTAATCTAAAAATATTATAAAATTGTTTAATTTTCATGAAATTAGAAAATTATACTTCCTCTTATATGAAATATATTTTAATCACTATCCATCACTTTTCAAGCACTATAATAATTTTGATAAGTTCCAAAAGATTCGATTAGTCAATGATTATCTTTTCTAGTGTAAATCTCTTATGAAAATAAACTAGAGTATTTTTATCATGATGAAAACCTAAGTTTCAAAAATTAACATAAGTGAAAATTAATTTTCTGTAAGGGGGTTTTGTGAAAATGACATCTAGTTGAAAATCAATATAAATAATTAAATAATTGCAAAAATGATTTCAACATGAGAAGATATCAGATACCACTTGTATTTGAGGTATTCATGGTGAAATATAGTGGTATATAAGAAAAATGTGTACTCCTCAAATCTTGTATTGTTTTTTGAATTTTTCACCACGTTAATTTATATCAAGCACAAGTAAAGTGATCTATATCGAGGAAAAACACACATTCAAAAAATTCGTCAAAACGGTTGTTCATGACATTCCAAAGTGAATCAATAAAAACTAAAAACAGAAAAGTTGTAGCATTATCAGTTAGCTTTCCAGAACTTCAAGAATTCTACAAATCAAAGTTGAGTGTTCAAGATATGGCAGAAATACTTCAACAATGTCAATCAAAACATAGTTAACAATATGTGAACAAAAATGAGTTAAGAGATTATACCTCACTTTCCTTCGATTCTGTGATATCCGAAATGCGATGATCTCCATCTAATCTTTATAGGCTAAGGAACATTTAAAATTTAGTTTATCAATCACCTAGAACAACTCGAAATCTGTCTCCATCAAATTTGTTCCTTAGCCCGCTTATGTGTCTAAATTTTGGAGAAGGCAAGTGGTCTAACTAAGGATGTAGGACCACTATTATTATCTATTGAAATCTTTGGTACCTAAATTTGTCTATATAACAAACCGTTAGCATCTACAATTGTACCCTTGGGAATCCAAATTTGTTTAAATTTCAAACCATTTATATTCGTACCTTTTGGAATCCATATTTGCTTAATGGTTTTGTGTTTGTATATATTTTGACAATTATTCTTGCCCTGACCAATATTTCCACACTTTACGCATTTTTGTATCACACTTTTTCCATTTAACAGTGTTATTAGTCGTTTGTTCATATTTTGACACTTTCGCAAATCCAAATCCTTTCCTTTTATTCACAAAGAGTTGATTTTTCTCAGAGCACATTAAATGATTTTTCTCTAGGGAAAAATTTCCAAATAATCAACTCAAGTTTATTAACTTTGGATTTTAAAAGTTTATTTTCATTTATTAGCTTCGAACAACAACTAATGGTACTATCTCTCTTTTTAAAATTATTCATTTTCAAGCCCATATTTTCATTTTTAAGCTCTTTAATTTTAGTCTCAATTTCTAGCATCTCAGTTTCAAAGAGTTGGAGTTTTTTAAATTCAATTTTATCAAAATCCTTGATTTTTCAATCTCCTTTTCGAACTCGTGATTTAATCGAATAATTTCGGATTTGCTCAAAATCACGTTTTCTTTTTCAAGGGTTTTGAAATTTTCGTTGACCTCATTTAATTTCTTTTCAAAAATCGCAAATTTAGAACTTTCCGACTTCTTAAAACTATCCAACTCTTTTTGCAAAATATTATTTTTACCAACTCAGTTTTGTTCTCCTGAATTAAAATTTTGTTTTCTAACTTTTGAAAATTTTCATGAAAACAGGCAAATTCTTTTTCATAGTCCAAACACCTTTTACAATTAGAATTTTTATTTCTCTTAATATTATTTAGCTCATTTTCTAAATCATTATTTTTCTAACGCGGTTTAGATTGCTCCCTTTTAACTTATTATTTTTCATCTCAAGGGCTTCATTATTTTCAATTAATTTTCGGCACAAGAGAACTAAATCATTTATTGAAAGATCACTTATCTCATCAGCTATTGAATCTTCATCACTACTGTCTTTTACAAATCCTGTCAAGCACATTTCTTTAATTGAGTCGATTGTGAAGGATTTCTCACCGTTGTTCACTTTTGCACCATATATTGCATCAAAAGTATTCCAGATTTCCTGTGCACTTTCACAATGAGAGATAAAGTTAAGATTATCTTGATTAATATGAGAATATAGTATATGCATAGCAAGAGCATTGATCGAAGTATTTTTCTTGTCTACTATATCACACCCATTTTCAATAATATCACAATATTTAAAATTAACAGATTTTAAATAAAATTCCATTTTTAATTTCCAATTTAAAAAATCCGTTCGATCAAAAATAGGGGGAATAATACTGGACTGACTCTCGCTAGATTTGCAACTAGGGTTAGACATCCTTGCTATTAACCTTGCTCCGATACCACTTGTAGGATCGTTTTCACCCTAGAGGAGAGGGGTGAATAGGGTGATACTAATAATAATAAAAATTAATGCGGAAATAAAAACAATTAATAATGCAGTAGAGATCACACACAAATTTACCCAGCTTCGGCAAAACCCTGCCTACGTGCTGCCCCCAAGGTTTCTACTAGAAATTAAGTAGTCAGAGGCTTACACACGTAAAGTTGCGACATCCGCTAATGACTAACCTAACTCTACGCTCAAAACCCTGCCACTACTAAGCCACTGAGTTGCGAATTCTCGAACTACACCACCGTAGTTCGTAACCTAGTCACACGACTAGAAAGTTACACAGTTTAAAAAAGAAAATTACAACTGAAAATAAAAACTAAACAAAATAAAACCAAAACCCTATTTAATAAAACTTAAGACCAACAACAAAATAAGCAACCGGCCCACTAATAAAAAATAAAAACTTCTTCCCCTTTTCTTTGTTTGCTTGTGGTCGTTCTTTCTTTGTTTCTCTTCAATAATTAGGGCTTTGATTGTTTTGAAGCGCCGCTTGAAAGATTGAAGCTCGAATCAGTTACTAGTGCTCTCAATTCAGTTCAATGCTTCTCTTATCGATTAACTTGTTCACGGCTGCTTCAAATAAGTCTACATCGAATCGATGCTTTGAGTTGGTACGTGAATTTTTCCCCTTTTAACTCTCGACTTTGATTCGAGTTACAAATTTATTTTCGATTTAAAAGTATGCTTTGGATTTTTGTCTCGAACTCGAATGAATTTGCCGATGATGATAATTGGGTAATTTATAGAGTTTGATTCCCTTAGTTCTCGTTCGTATATTTCTCATTTGAATTCTTCACGTGATTTGCTCTCCCATTGATTTTTGATCGAACGTTGGTGATGATATTTACTTGTTCATAAGTTGATATGCTGCTTCATGAATTTGAATTTCCGCTCTGTTGCTTGAGTCAGTTTTGTTCTTTTGCTCCTATGACTTCAGAACTTGGAAGTTTGAGATAAACTGACTTGGTTCCATTCCTTTCTGCTATGACTTCAGCATTTGAAACTGTGGTAATATTTTGACTTTTAAGTTCGTGTTTATCACCTACGAGTCCCATAAAAAAATATTGCTGGCTTTGACTTGTTGAAACAATTTTTGACTTTGTTCGATTTGTGTAGTAACTCTGATTTCACTGACTTTTTCGGCTTTATCAATTTAAGAAAAAATTGCTGCTTTTCTTTGAACTGTGACTTGCAACTTTATTCAAACTGCTTCACTGTCATTTTGATTGACTGGTTCATCATTGACTTACTGGCTTTGAATTTCTTCATTTTAATATGCTGTATACATACATATGTGTATATGCATAATTGTGTATATATGACACTACATATAAACTTGTAAATGTTGAGGCTTGGTTGATGTTTCTGGATCATTTTGCTAGCTGCTCCCTTGCTCGAAACTGTTTTACTAGGTATATCCATGTATATATATACATACATATATGTATATACAAATGTGTGTGAGATTGGCATCAATTCTGGTTGCATTCTGCTTCATGCCCTGACTTGTGCCTGTACATTCATGTTAACTGCTTTGTACTTGTATCTGGTCTCCTCTGTAATGCATACATGTCTAGTAGACTGCATTGTGCTGGTGGTGTTCATGTGTATATTGATTTGAAAAACTACCTTGACTTGTTTTTGAAGTTTGGTTCATGTGTGGTCTGCTTTGGTTGAGTCTGCACTTCATATTGATCTCTGTTACTAGAAGGCCTGATTTGGTTGAGTCATTTCATGTGTACATGTGTGTGTTGTTGCAGTGCTGTTGAGGCTGCTGGGTTGAGTCTTCATGTTGCATTTATGTGTGCCTCTGGTCTGGTTTGGTTCATCTTTTTCATGTAGTCATATGTTTGGGTTATGATGGTCTGGTCTATATGTTTTAGTGTGATTGCATATTCATTGTGCACTGAGTCCTTTGTTTTCTACTGCTAAGTATACATGAGTTTGGTTCTGGCCATTGCACTTGTATCCCTTTCACTATTCTGTAGTGGTCTTGTTGTCATTTACCTTCATATGTATTCATGTGATCTGGTTTGGTCTGAACTGTTTATTTGCTGGGAGTTCATTCATGTTGAACTTGAAGTCTTGATTGCATATGATATTCATTGAAGTCTTTGTATTGTTGTTTGCTCCTTTCTTTTACATGTGCATTTGCAGTCTGGTTGTCCTCTTGTTTATGTAAGCATGTTGGTCTGGTGTGTAACATGTGGAATTGTTTTACATTCCTGAATCTGGTCTGTGGTTGGCCTTGTTGTTCTGATCCATTTCATTGAACATGTACATGATTGGTGCATTTTGATGTTGCCTCTATTTCAGGTGCAATGCCCACGTGCCATATGTATTGTAATGCTTTCATGTTAAATTTTTGGTCGAGCATTTTCACTTGAGTCGAATCCAGCTTTAGCTTGGGTTTGACCTTGCGCTCACCTGTCCCTGTAGTTTTATCAATGTAACGACCCGAATGTTTCAACGGTTAATTTTGAATATTTAATGGTTTAAATATTGGATTTGAAATCTATAATTGAGTAAATAAGTTTTTTAAAACTAAAATTTCAAGCAATTTCGGAATTTTCAAAATTTTCGATTTAATCGACCGGTAAAAAATAGCGATCCGGGGCACAGTCTTGGAATTCGACGAAACCGGTTCCATTGGGTCCATTGTGACAACCCGAGTTTTTCTCCACAAAAAGTCGTATCATCATAAAGAAAGAAAGGGATAGAAGAAGAAAGAAGAGAAAGAATGAAAAAAACAACACATCAGAATCTCACAGCGGAACGAATAAAATATAATATATCACATAAAATATTACATAGTATCATATTACATCAGAGTTACACAACTTATACATCACAGAATAGACAGTTATAAACTTCTGTCTATTATACAACACAAGTACATCAGTACAATACAGACTAATACAAACACAGCGGAAACTCTATATATCTACTCGCTGAAGCCTCCTGCTTCACAGCTCCTCCAGAATTCATCAAGACTATCCTGAATCCCTTGACTACTCAATACAATATTGAGTACCCAAGAGTTTAATAAAACAGAAAATAAACACTTGGGTCAGACATGGGTCTGGTGTGAGTAAACGGTTAGATTGCTTAACTTTGAAAACCTTTGAAAACAAAAGTATCACGTAAGACTTCCCACAAATAAACATGGGTAAGTTTTTACCTTACGCTAACTAAAACATTTGATAGGAAATCCGATTGTATTATAATAGGGTCTAGGGTTTTCAAGTAAAATACAGAAATAGCTGAAATGCTTACATCTCACATTCCAACATAGTTGGGCACAACTAATACGTACGGCACTTATTGGAGTTTGGATTCCATACAATGGCAGGGCTACTGGGGTACCGCCCGTCACAGTACGTGGCCTAGATCACCGTACCGAGGAGTACGCCCGCTCCCCTGCAACACAAAGCCGGAACCATCCCTTACTGGATAATCCCGAACAAGATAATCCCGTAGTTGGCGCGACCAACCACACACTAAGCCGAATAAAAGAAAAGGGACCTCTAGACAGGGATCTATCTTGCTCTCAGTGGGTGCTACCCACGAAACCCTGCTGCACCTCCCCTGTTTTAGCCATTCCCGGTTGATGAGGCTTGAGGTTACGATTACCTTTAATCAGAACATATCACTTAGAATGCTCATCGTCCGCCTGACGATGTGCTGAAAGCATTCAATCCATATAAGTTCGTTCCGGGTTCGAACGAAACCGAAGGCATTATCTCGTTACACTCGTTTTGGAATCACCCTCAGAGTTAACGACAATAACCCTTGCACTCTGAATCTTCATCTTCACTTGAGATTCACGACCTATCGTTAATTTGGATCGATGTGGTATTCGGGTCTCCAGACCTGGAATTCCGGTATACGGAAACCCGATCCCGGTCTCATCGAAATCCAAAACGTATCTTTTAAGGGCTAAGTTGTTTTAAGGTTAAAACAATTCAATTCTTATCTATATACACAAAGATAGATAATTCACAATATCTCAAAAGATAATCAACATTATTATCACTAACAAATAATCCATCTCATTATCACTATGCAACCAATACATCCATATCACATAATACTAATCTCATATTTGAGATTCAAACCATTCAAGGTAATTACTATCATCCATTTATAAGCAATGATCTATAATAACACAATTTATAATTAATTTAAAATGAATTAAATTAATTACTTCCATCTCTAATTAATTTAAAGTGAATTAAATTACTTATCTTTAATTAATTTAAAATGAATTAAATTAATTACTTCATCATTTTAAACCTTGCTTACTTAACCATCAATTGATTATAAATCAATTAGTTCATTATCCTCACATTAATCATCTTAATTAATCACCCTTGATTAATACCCCTTAATTACATTCAAGTAATTATCCTTAATTAATTTTACAAATTAATTATTCTTAATCAAATACAGTGATTAAACTTTAATTACTTCATTAATTAATTAACTATAATTAATTACATTAATCTTTAAATTAATTACATTAATTAATTACTTTATAATTACTTATTATTGATTAATTAATCTTAATTAATCAAACCTTAATTACATCATTAATTATATTAATTAATGATCCTTAATTATTACTTTAATTATTAATTATATTTAAATTAATTACATTAAGTAATTAATCTTTAATCAAACCATATTTATTAATCACTCTTGATTAACCACATTCAGTAATTAACTATCTTTAATTACTTCATTTAATAAATTAATTACTCCTTAGTTAATTTTAATTAATCCCTTGATTAATTCCTAAAAGTAATTAAATCCAAATTACTTCCATAAATATACTTAACCATTTCTATAATTGATTATCCTTAATTAATCTAATTAATTATAAAAATTAATCACATTAATTAATTACTTATCTCAACTTAATGATCTTCATCAATTCTTTAATTACTTCTCTTAAGTAATTAACTTAGATTAATCATTATTAATTACTATTTAATTTATCTTTATTAATCATTTAATTAATCACTAATTATTTATTAATTAAGTGTTTAACTATAACTTAAACAATCTTAATTACTAGATTAATTATCTTCTAATCATTAATTAAAATTTAACCTTATTTAATTAGTGATTCTTAAATTACAAGTTAATTATTCTAAGAATAATTAATCTTAAACCTTAAGTTTAAATCCTTAATTACTTTAAGTAATTATCCATTTCATTAATTTATAAAATAAATTAATTATCCATTTAATTATCCTAATACTTAAATGAATAACAAAATATTAAATTCTAATTTAACTTTAAGATAAAACTTTTTCTTACCTATAGTTAAATTATTTTTCACAAGTTTATTTGAAATATTCATTTCCAAATCTAATTCCAAATTTCCATTTTAAATTCAATCATTTAAAATATAACATAACATTTAAATTTATTAAAACATTTAACTTTAAAAAAATTATTTAAATCTTTTCTTTACATTTTCAAACTCCATTTTAAATTCAATTTCTTTTAAATACACTTATATCTTAACACCTTTTAAGTTATTTAAAACAATTTGAATTTAAAAACTTAATTTATTTTCTAACTAAGATTCAAATTAAACTTGAATCTATTTTTAAATTTAGATTTAAACCTAAATTTAAATCTCCTTTACAAATTAAAAACCCAGTTTCAAATTTTAGGAACAGAGCAGGTTTTCCCTTCTAACCCAGAAATCCCCCGAGCCTTGCATACTTTACTTCGAGTCAAATACCAAAAACCCCGAGCAAAACACCTATCAACTCGAGAGTTTACTCGAGACCAATCCACTCAATCCAATAATCAACAGAAAACCAAAAGTGGTGCACTGTGCACATGCACCGGAGCTCCGATCGCCTCTGCCCATCTTCTCCGATCATCCCACACCAGAAAACAACTACACGACTCCCCACGATCATCAGTTGGTCATGCAAAAGCTCGAAACTAAATCGAGACTTCAAACTCAATCCTGGAAACAATAACAGACATCACCATCTAAGCCTGTCAACACCTCCTTCTCGAAGCTCCGACCGCCGTAGCTCCTGAAATTCTGGCCACGTTCTCGTCAACTCATCATCTACCATCACCCAAAATATCATTACACTCGATTCACTATATACGTCGAACCCATACAAAATGTTTTATCCAGACAAACTAGGGCTACAGACAAAATTTTCCTATCGCCACCTCCACGGTGATCTACCGATACTTCTACTATTTTTCTCCAAGTCTCCGACCACTCATCTTCCTTCAGAAGGATACACGAACTCCCAAACCATCGAGCTCCTCAGAAATCACCCATTTCCCCTTTTCTGGTCAAACCAGAACTGCCCATACACCCCATCATTACAAACTATGATTTGAGTTTTAAAAATCATATTTTAGTTTGGGTATTTGATTTACTATCCTGAAAATATATATTATAATGTTTGAGCTTTCACTTTTATTAAACATGCATTGATGTTTTAGATTTCCAGAAACAATACTATGTTATCTTAATCTAAACAAGTTTTTAAACTAAAACCTATTATACTACAAACATAATTCGTTCAGTAATTAAATCCTAACAAAGCTTGAATCAAAAGTTAGAGAATTTTCACTAGAATTTGAGTCTGGGAATTTAGAAACAGAGTTTCTATAATATATGTATTCACAGTCAATAATAGGCATACCACACAGACATTTCATATACATAATATACATGCATTAACATCCATATAATTATACAACACAATCTACTACAACATCCAACACATGCATCATAACAGATTTTAAAGAAAACTGTTTTTAAGATTTAGTGTTTACTCACCTTATTTTGAAATGAAGAGCAGAGTCTCCACTTTGAAAAATCTTTTGAATCTTTTAAAACTTGAGTCTTTGTTTGATTTTAAAACTTGCATGCTGTTATTTTAGGCTTGCATGCAGGTCCAAGATCCTATATTGCAGAAGACAAACTCCAGATTTTGTTTGAGACAGAAATTGCAGGCTTTTGAAGAAGGCTACAGGCTTCCATCTGATTTTGGAAACTGAATTACAGGTCTTAGTTTTGATTTTGAGGAATTCGATTACTTATTGTTTTTGAGAGGAAAGATTATCATATTTGTTGCTCTCAGGTTTTTGGAAAAATACAGATCTCATGTTAATGATTTTGGAAAAATGCAGGCTCGAATTTGATTTTTTGAGGAGTATGTTCACTGGTTTGTTTACAAGCTTGAAATGCTTTTCCAGGTTGCAAATATGAAAGTCTGTTCATGCTTGAGGAAAGAGGTTTGGACATGAAGAGATTACAGGTTTTAACTTGAAAATGATTTAAGAATTTGGAAATTGATTTGATTTTTCTTTTAGTTTGAGGAAGGTTTCAGATTTGTTTTAGGAAGATTGTTTTGATTTTGAGTTTCTTCTTAGCTTTTTGAAAGAGAATGGCAAAAGAAATGAAAGGAAGAAAGACATATTTGCATGGGCTGAAATTTTATAAAAAAAAGAAAAAGAAAAGAAAACCAAACTTAAAATGCCACTTGTTAAGATAATTTACATTTGTCACATTAAATGGTTTATTACTTAACACATGTTAATTTAGCTCTAAAATGTTTACACTTGTCTTGTAAGTAATTTGTATTTATAATTTAAGTGTTAATAAAAAGCTTTTAACTTAATTAATTAGTTTTTAATACTTAGATATATATATATATATATATAGATAACTTTAAAGAGTAAAACCAATTATATTTATATATAAAAACAATACATATATTTATTATTTGAAAATAACTCACTTGACAATTTTATATAATTTATACAAGAGATTATAAATTACTTATTATTTAAATGGATTAATGTTTCATATTTTAATTTTAAACTTTCATAGCTAATTTACAAATCATATAAAAATAATAATGTTAAACAAATCATTTTGCTAATCTTATTTAAAATCTAAATTAAAGATATTTAAACTAGTAATATTTACCTTAAGTATTTTAAAACCATATAGTTACTTATAAAATATTTTTGAAAAGTTTTAACTTCAAATAAATCATAATTTCCCAGTTTACCCAAGATATTAGAATTTAAAAACATTATTTAATTTTTTATAAAATTCAAACCAAAGATTTCTAATTACAATATATATACAAATATATATATATTCATTATAAATAGAAAACATTTTATTTAACTTTTAAAAGATAAATTCACTAATTTAAATATTTACTAAAGAAGATTATTAAATTAATTCAAATTAAATTACAAAATTATCAAATCAATTTAATTTTTTAATACAGATTATTAAATTGATATTGCCTAAAATTTAGGGATATCACATTCCTCCCCCCTTAAAATAATTTCGTCCCGAAATTAAAAGCAAAGGTAATTTAATAATCTCATTTAAAAATTTAATTTTCAAAGCACAATCCTATATCAATCATATGCTAACAATCATAGCAACCAATTTATCTAATCAAACAAATTTAACTATCCAGAAAAATTCTGGATAGAATTTCCTTGAGTTTTCCCAAGTATATATATATCGGAATACTCGCTCTACAAACAATCTAAACTACTAAGCTACAGAGTTCCAACTCATCTAGTATTTACAGAACTAAACAAGATATCAGACTACAGACGAGTCTGACTCAACAACCAAGTCTCTCTAAACTGCTGGTTCCAAAACCAGAGATAGATCAAACACTTATCCAAATCAGAATACAGAAGAGATCCAAAATACCACGGAGCTGTCTTCCCAGACTTACCCAATCTTATAGCTCCTTCGATCGGAGAAAACTTATCCAAAATCAAATCTCCGTCTTAGAAATTCAAATTCCTTCGGATGATCCTGAGCTGCCTACATCCTTACTGATCACCTCATCCTTTGCTGATGCCTTTAGAAACAAACTAGATCAAAAACAACCCACCACAATGATCTCCTCAAGATCAACCAAAACCAAAGACACCAATCCTACTCCTCAAACAACAGAAAACTAAACTTACTTCTTCAATCCAGAAAAACAAACAGAAGTACTTGTCAAACTGCTTTTGCTGCACAACTCTGATATGGAGCAGAAGAGAATACGAGCACAAACTGGAAAACATATCCCAGAAAAATGGTTCATCAGATCCATAAAAGAAATCTCAGATAATCCACCAAAATTTGGGCTGCTTCACCAAACTCTATCTCAAGGAACCATCCTTCTACTGAGTTGAACCACCAGTATCACTCCTGGAATCCAGTCGATAAGAAAACTCAATCTCCAATGCCGACAAACCTATGACTTCCCTGAAGACATCCAGAAAAACTCTGATAATCTAAGAGAACACTCAGCAATCGCAAGTCACTTTTGCGATCAACCCAGCCTAAATGCAAAGAAACTGTTCTCTCTTTACCAATCAGAACAGCTTACGCTTATCTATCCAATCCATTGAAGAAATGGATCCACTCTGTTGCTTCTGAACTCCACCTCCAGAAAACTGCTAAGCCGGAAGAACTTCCTGCCAACGCAAAGAACACTCCGAGCTGCACTGCTGCCACAGATGCCAAAGACTTCTCAATCCAAAGCTCTTCGAGAAACTCGAACCTCAAACCAAACAGAAACACCATGCTGAATTCAGCCACAACACCGAAACAGACACACTTCATTAACTTGTTCCAAAAGAAAACATCTTCGGGAACATCCATATTCACTGCGTCTCATCACACAGCTACAATTTCCTGAGATACCATCACTCGCTTCTGCCTAACCGACAGATCCAACTCTACTCATCCAACTTCAAAGATAAACTCCGAACCATAACAGGTTTTCTTCAGAGATCGATGAAATCCTTACACAACTGCAAAGTTCACTCGACACGGTATTAGGTTTACAGTCTCGACAAATACACTTCCAACCTCAACATTCAAACTCCAACTATTGGTAATTGTGTTACACACACTACCACCTTATCTACCTTTATAACTTATATTGGAAAACCCGAACAGGTAACCCAATAAATAGGTAGAAATACATAAATATATATATTTAAAATGATATATATATATTTTTTTTTATATAATAATTATTTCTGGGTAAAATTATTTCATCTACCTTTTTAAAACAATATTGTGTCTGTTGGCCTGGTTCAAGTGTTTAGAGATCCCTATCAATAACGTTAGCTACTCGTATTGACCAGAATCCATATACCACTCAACCGATCAATTAACACAATATAAAACCATTTTTATATAACTAACAATTATGCGCTCTCAAGATAGACACCACTTCAGAGCCTAGGTATTCACTCAACCTACTGCTCTGATACCAACTGTGACAACCCGAGTTTTTCTCCACAAAAAGTCGTATCATCATAAAGAAAGAAAGGGATAGAAGAAGAAAGAAGAGAAAGAAAAAAAAACAACACATCAGAATCTCACAGCGGAACGAATAAAATATAATATATCACATAAAATATTACATAGTATCATATTACATCAGAGTTACACAACTTATACATCACAGAATAGACAGTTATAAACTTCTGTCTATTATACAACACAAGTACATCAGTACAATACAGACTAATACAAACACAGCGGAAACTCTATATATCTACTCGCTGAAGCCTCCTGCTTCACAGCTCCTCCAGAATTCGTCAAGACAATCCTGAATCCCTTGACTACTCAATACAATATTGAGTACCCAAGAGTTTAATAAAACAGAAAATAAACACTTGGGTCAGACATGGGTCTGGTGTGAGTAAACGGTTAGATTGCTTAACTTTGAAAACCTTTGAAAACAAAAGTATCACGTAAGACTTCCCACAAATAAACATGGGTAAGTTTTTACCTTACGCTAACTAAAACATTTGATAGGAAATCCGATTGTATTATAATAGGGTCTAGGGTTTTCAAGTAAAATACAGAAATAGCTGAAATGCTTACATCTCACATTCCAACATAGTTGGGCACAACTAATACGTACAGCACTTATTGGAGTTTGGATTCCATACAATGGCAGGGCTACTGGGGTACCGCCCGTCACAGTACGTGGCCTAGATCACCGTACCGAGGAGTACGCCCGCTCCCCTGCAACACAAAGCCGAAACCATCCCTTACTGGATAATCCCGAACAAGATAATCCCGTAGTTGGCGCGACCAACCACACACTAAGCCGAATAAAAGAAAAGGGACCTCTAGACAGGGATCTATCTTGCTCTCAGTGGGTGCTACCCACGAAACCTTGCTGCACCTCCCCTATTTTAGCCATTCCCGGTTGATGAGGCTTGAGGTTACGATTACCTTTAATCAGAACATATCACTTAGAATGCTCATCGTCCGCCTGACGATGTGCTGAAAGCATTCAATCCATATAAGTTCGTTCCGGGTTCAAACGAAACCGAAGGCATTATCTCGTTACACTCGTTTTGGAATCACCCTCAGAGTTAACGACAATAACCCTTGCACTCTGAATCTTCATCTTCACTTGAGATTCACGACCTATCGTTAATTTGGATCGATGTGGTATTCGGGTCTCCAGACCTGGAATTCCGGTATACGGAAACCCGATCCCGGTCTCATCGAAATCCAAAACGTATCTTTTAAGGGCCAAGTTGTTTTAAGGTTAAAACAATTCAATTCTTATCTATATACACAAAGATAGATAATTCACAATATCTCAAAAGATAATCAACATTATTATCACCAACAAATAATCCATCTCATTATCACTATGCAACCAATACATCCATATCACATAATACTAATCTCATATTTGAGATTCAAACCATTCAAGGTAATTACTATCATCCATTTATAAGCAATGATCTATAATAACACAATTTATAATTAATTTAAAATGAATTAAATTAATTACTTCCATCTCTAATTAATTTAAAGTGAATTAAATTACTTATCTTTAATTAATTTAAAATGAATTAAATTAATTACTTCATCATTTTAAACCTTGCTTACTTAACCATCAATTGATTATAAATCAATTAGTTCATTATCCTCACATTAATCATCTTAATTAATCACCCTTGATTAATACCCCTTAATTACATTCAAGTAATTATCCTTAATTAATTTTACAAATTAATTATTCTTAATCAAATACAGTGATTAAACTTTAATTACTTCATTAATTAATTAACTATAATTAATTACATTAATCTTTAAATTAATTACATTAATTAATTACTTTATAATTACTTATTATTGATTAATTAATCTTAATTAATCAAACCTTAATTACATCATTAATTATATTAATTAATGATCCTTAATTATTACTTTAATTATTAATTATATTTAAATTAATTACATTAAGTAATTAATCTTTAATCAAACCATATTTATTAATCACTCTTGATTAACCACATTCAGTAATTAACTATCTTTAATTACTTCATTTAATAAATTAATTACTCCTTAGTTAATTTTAATTAATCCCTTGATTAATTCCTAAAAGTAATTAAATCCAAATTACTTCCATAAATATACTTAACCATTTCTATAATTGATTATCCTTAATTAATCTAATTAATTATAAAAATTAATCACATTAATTAATTACTTATCTCAACTTAATGATCTTCATCAATTCTTTAATTACTTCTCTTAAGTAATTAACTTAGATTAATCATTATTAATTACTATTTAATTTATCTTTATTAATCATTTAATTAATCACTAATTATTTATTAATTAAGTGTTTAACTATAACTTAAACAATCTTAATTACTAGATTAATTATCTTCTAATCATTAATTAAAATTTAACCTTATTTAATTAATGATTCTTAAATTACAAGTTAATTATTCTAAGAATAATTAATCTTAAACCTTAAGTTTAAATCCTTAATTACTTTAAGTAATTATCCATTTCATTAATTTATAAAATAAATTAATTATCCATTTAATTATCCTAATACTTAAATGAATAACAAAATATTAAATTCTAATTTAACTTTAAGATAAAACTTTTTCTTACCTACAGTTAAATTATTTTTCACAAGTTTATTTGAAATATTCATTTCCAAATCTAATTCCAAATTTCCATTTTAAATTCAATCATTTAAAATATAACATAACATTTAAATTTATTAAAACATTTAACTTTAAAAAAATTTATTTAAATCTTTTCTTTACATTTTCAAACTCCATTTTAAATTCAATTTCTTTTAAATACACTTATATCTTAACACCTTTTAAGTTATTTAAAACAATTTGAATTTAAAAACTTAATTTATTTTCTAACTAAGATTCAAATTAAACTTGAATCTATTTTTAAATTTAGATTTAAACCTAAATTTAAATCTCCTTTACAAATTAAAAACCCAGTTTCAAATTTTAGGAACAGAGCAGGTTTTCCCTTCTAACCCAGAAATCCCCCGAGCCTTGCATACTTTACTTCGAGTCAAATACCAAAAACCCTGAGCAAAACACCTATCAACTCGAGAGTTTACTCGAGACCAATCCACTCAATCCAATAATCAACAGAAAACCAAAAGTGGTGCACTGTGCACATGCACCGGAGCTCCGATCGCCTCTGGCCATCTTCTCCGATCATCCCACACCAGAAAACAACTACACGACTCCCCACGATCATCAGTTGGTCATGCAAAAGCTCGAAACTAAATCGAGACTTCAAACTCAATCCTGGAAACAATAACAGACATCACCATCTAAGCCTGTCAACACCTCCTTCTCGAAGCTCCGACCGCCGTAGCTCCTGAAATTCTAGCCACGTTCTCGTCAACTCATCATCTACCATCACCCAAAATATCATTACACTCGATTCACTATATACGTCGAACCCATACAAAATGTTTTATCCAGACAAACTAGGGCTACAGACAAAATTTTCCTATCGCCACCTCCACGGTGATCTACCGATACTTCTACTATTTTTCTCCAAGTCTCCGACCACTCATCTTCCTCCAGAAGGATACACGAACTCCCAAACCATCGAGCTCCTCAGAAATCACCCATTTCCCCTTTTCTGGTCAAACCAGAACTGCCCATACACCCCATCATTACAAACTATGATTTGAGTTTTAAAAATCATATTTTAGTTTGGGTATTTGATTTACTATCCTGAAAATATATATTATAATGTTTGAGCATTCACTTTTATTAAACATGCATTGATGTTTTAGATTTCCAGAAACAATACTATGTTATCTTAATCTAAACAAGTTTTTAAACTAAAACCTATTATACTACAAACATAATTCGTTCAGTAATTAAATCCTAACAAAGCTTGAATCAAAAGTTAGAGAATTTTCACTAGAATTTGAGTCTGGGAATTTAGAAACAGAGTTTCTATAATATATGTATTCACAGTCAATAATAGGCATACCACACAGACATTTCATATACATAATATACATGCATTAACATCCATATAATTATACAACACAATCTACTACAACATCCAACACATGCATCATAACAGATTTTAAAGAAAACTGTTTTTAAGATTTAGTGTTTACTCACCTTATTTTGAAATGAAGAGCAGAGTCTCCACTTTGAAAAATCTTTTGAATCTTTTAAAACTTGAGTCTTTGTTTGATTTTAAAACTTGCATGCTGTTATTTTAGGCTTGCATGCAGGTCCAAGATCCTATATTGCAGAAGACAAACTCCAGATTTTGTTTGAGACAGAAATTGCAGGCTTTTGAAGAAGGCTACAGGCTTCCATCTGATTTTGGAAACTGAATTACAGGTCTTAGTTTTGATTTTGAGGAATTCGATTACTTATTGTTTTTGAGAGGAAAGATTATCATATTTGTTGCTCTCAGGTTTTTGGAAAAATACAGATCTCAGGTTAATGATTTTGGAAAAATGCAGGCTCGAATTTGATTTTTTGAGGAGTATGTTCACTGGTTTGTTTACAAGCTTGAAATGCTTTTCCAGGTTGCAAATATGAAAGTCTGTTCATGCTTGAGGAAAGAGGTTTGGACATGAAGAGATTACAGGTTTTAACTTGAAAATGATTTAAGAATTTGGAAATTGATTTGATTTTTCTTTTAGTTTGAGGAAGGTTTCAGATTTGTTTTAGGAAGATTGTTTTGATTTTGAGTTTCTTCTTAGCTTTTTGAAAGAGAATGGCAAAAGAAATGAAAGGAAGAAAGACATATTTGCATGGGCTGAAATTTTATAAAAAAAAGAAAAAGAAAAGAAAACCAAACTTAAAATGCCACTTGTTAAGATAATTTACATTTGTCACATTAAATGGTTTATTACTTAACACATGTTAATTTAGCTCTAAAATGTTTACACTTGTCTTGTAAGTAATTTGTATTTATAATTTAAGTGTTAATAAAAAGCTTTTAACTTAATTAATTAGTTTTTAATACTTAGATATATATATATAGATAATTTTAAAGAGTAAAACCAATTATATTTATATATAAAAACAATACATATATTTATTATTTGAAAATAACTCACTTGACAATTTTATATAATTTATACAAGAGATTATAAATTACTTATTATTTAAATGGATTAATGTTTCATATTTTAATTTTAAACTTTCATAGCTAATTTACAAATCATATAAAAATAATAATGTTAAACAAATCATTTTGCTAATCTTATTTAAAATCTAAATTAAAGATATTTAAACTAGTAATATTTACCTTAAGTATTTTAAAACCATATAGTTACTTATAAAATATTTTTGAAAAGTTTTAACTTCAAATAAATCATAATTTCCCAGTTTACCCAAGATATTAGAATTTAAAAACATTATTTAATTTTTTATAAAATTCAAACCAAAGATTTCTAATTACAATATATATACAAATATATATATATTCATTATAAATAGAAAACATTTTATTTAACTTTTAAAAGATAAATTCACTAATTTAAATATTTACTAAAGAAGATTATTAAATTAATTCAAATTAAATTACAAAATTATCAAATCAATTTAATTTTTTAATACAGATTATTAAATTGATATTGCCTAAAATTTAGGGATATCACATCCATAATAGTGTGTTATTATCAGATTTCAAATTTCATAGCATTTGGATTTACCCAGTGGTCTCATGATCTGGAAACGCCTAGAAATAATTTAATTGAAATTAATTAAAATAGTCGATTCAAAAAGCTATATTCTCCATACGATCGAACTAGGACTCGAATCCTTTTCCATTGCGTTTGTAATAGGGGTATAACATTATAAACGCCTAGCGGCATGCCTCGATAGGAGCCTATAATTTTAAGCTGGTTTAAACAAGATATTTGAAATTGAATAATAATATTTAAAAAAAAAATTTGTTTAAGTTAATCAGCTGTATTCTCCTTTGAACAAGACATTTGAGCGTGCTTTTCCCTCTCTTACACGCTAATGTCTCATTCCCTTTCATTTTATAAACGCAAACCATCATCAGAAGAGAAAAAAAATTAATAAACGAAATCAAATCTTATAAATCATGAGTTTCCATCCCTTCTGCATAATGAAATCAAACCACTTCATATCGAAATAAAAAAAGAAGAGAAAAGGGAATCATCACGAAATCGATCAAGATTAAGAGGGGTTAAGGGAGGTCGTTCTCTGCGAGCGCGAGAGGAGGGTGAGGTGCGTTGGTAGAGGCTCGTTTGGGCTCAAGTGGGCGTGCTTGCATAGGAGGATGGAGTGGTTTGGTTTGATCGTTCGCGAGTGCGATTGGAAGAGGCGTGGGGTTTTTCGAACTTGAGTTCATACTCGAGAGGCACTGGCGTGTGGGGTAGGGCGGCGATGCAAGCAGGAGATCAGAGGCACGTGACAAGAGATGGGAAGGAAGTAGGGCAGGTCGCGATTTTCGTTCGCTTGTAGGAAGCTGCTGGCGTTGATTTGGGATTCTCGACCATGACGAGGTAAAAGAGGGCAACGTTGTGGCAAGGTCATGACTTAAAGGTGGTAGATGAAGGCAGTAGAGGTCATAGGATCTAGCGATGGGATTTAGGGCAGTTGTGCTCGTACGTGAGCAGGTGGAGAAAGTGCTGGGTGACGTGCGTGGCAGAGCATGGTGGCAGGTGGTATGGCGACGAAGGTGGCTGTCGTGGGTGAGTGCACGAAGGTTATAGCTGACTAAGGTTTTCCTGTTCGCGACAAAGATTCGAGGGAAGGTATATAAACTGAAAATTTAAAATAAGCATTTATTATGTTGAATTGTGTGAGGTAATTATTTAAATTAAATTAAAATTCTTACAAAATCTATAACGTTTTCGTACGAGGTCTATAATCGTGAAAAAAAGTCAGGATTGAGATGGATTGCAAACAAAAATCAAGGTGAGTAATATCTCACTCATTTGGATTACTGCCGTTAATTTTAAAATGTTAAAATCATTTATTGATTGACTGGATGAATGGATAATTGTTATTATCACTTGGATGTTATATATATAGTATATATATTAGTAGTTGGATTGATATTCCTGCATATTTTAGCGGATGAGACCTTATGTGCCCCGCATAACGGATGACCCTATATACCGCGATATCTCCCTTGAAGTGGGATTGGTATTTTTATGTTGTATGAACATCTGTGGATGCAGGGAAATAGGTTGGAGGGATCCAACTAGATTCATCAAATATATTGTTTATTTTTCATATATAGTGATATATGATATGAGTAGGAAATCTGTTATATATTATTATTGAAATTGAATTTATTGGATGCTATTGTAGCACTAGCCTGAATTTTGATAATTTAAATACCATAAATATATTTTTAAAATTTAAGGAATAAAAGGGAATTTTTGATATAAAAATATTTGTATTGGAGTTGGGAATTATTTTAAAGAAATTAAGTTAGAAAAATTATTGATCTTTGGTTATACTTAACTATTATGAATTAATAAATGGACATTTAAAAAATGAATTATATAAGAGAATTTATAAATGATATTCTGGAAATATAAAAAGAGTTGAAGTCGATATTAAAAAAATAAATTTGAAGTTATAAATGGAATTATTAAGGTAATGGATTTATAAAAATGGAATTTTATAAACGAGGTTGTTTTTATAAACAAGTATAGCCCAAAAGGATATTAAAAAAAATATAAACGATGTTTATAAATAAGTTAAGTGATATTAGTGGATATATTGGAAGAATTAATTCATAGGGTGAATTTATATTAAAATATGGAAATAAGGTGAGGAAAATAGTAGATACTATTTTGAAAAGTGAAAATGATTAAGAAAATCGGAAGGGAAGTGATGTGATGGAAATCGAGAGGAATTTATAAGTTGAATTGGTTAGTGAGACTTTGAAAATATAATTTTATTTTAAGAAGTAAGTTTTGTTTTGAAAGGAAAATTTTATTATTTAAACTATGAAATTTTAAGCTAGTTGAGATTGAAATACTTAGGTAAGTAGATTTTCAAATGTTAAGTATTTATTTTAGTAAATTCTAGCTTTTAAAGATCAGCTTTGAAAAATTGATTTGTTTATCTAAAAATGAGTTATTGATGTTTTATAAAAAGAGTTTCAATATTTTAAATAATTACTTAAACATGTTTTACAAATAAATTATTATTCTTTAAAATACTTACTATATGTATATAGATTTGGGAATGATTGGAATTTATTTATAAATTCACTCGAGATTTGCGAACGGAGTTATTTAACGGATAGGGTTTCATTAAAGGAAAATCTTATAACAAATTTCTTGGAACTTAAGGAAGGTTCTGAAATATTAGGAATATGAACTTCGGGTTGAATATGAAGTCATAGAGCAGTTATAAATAGATAGAAGAAGTTATAAGTGGATATAAGCAATTTTGAAAGGGGTAGGGGAATTAATGTAAATTCCGGAGACCTATGAAATAAGTTATGAAAATATTCTCTGAAGGGTTTATATTAGAAATGATTTTGGAAAATAAGGCTTATAATATTTCCCTAAGTATAAAAATGGAAATTTGGGAATATCTCTAAGTGTTGAGATGATTTGGAAATATCCTGTCATGGATTTAAGTATTTGAAACTGTTTTCAAATATTGGAATATGGAAAGGAATTTGGATATATATCTTAGTAAAGATATTTTGAATAAAGATTTGAAGAATTATAAAATAAGGCCTAGTGTCTACTTATGGATGTTTTATTGATAGTTAAATAACCGACTATCAATATTGGCCAATTTCGTTAATCGTTTCGAAGAGACCGAGATCGGATTTAGTTATTCAAAAACCGCTTTGATCATGTTTGAGTGTTACGAATGAATACCGTGAAGATGATGAAGACGGTGATTCAGTTTGTCCAGACCCAGGACAACTTGTATGGACGAATGTTATCAGAATATCGTCATTGGAGGACGTTGAGCATTCTAAGTAAAATTGTTCTTGAAAGGTAACGCTTAGCCTCAAACCTCATCAACTAGGAATGACTAAAACAGGGGAGATGCAGCAAGGCTAAGTGGGTCGCACCCTATTTGGGTATGTTATCACTTTTCTATATGTCCTCGGAAATCTATATATATTATGGATATGATTATGCTTGAAAGAAGGAGCGCTCAATAGTAAGGGTGGGAACACCTGGGGTGATAACATATTCGCTCTATCCAAGTTAGGGGTAGGCCATTCTTGTGTAGCAGGGGATCCCGACGATGGTCCTCGGTACATTGTTCTAGAGGTGTACTGTGATGGGCGGTACCCTAGTGGCCCAGTCATTCGTATGGAATCCATTCTCCAATACGAGCCTTGCAGTTTTTTTGTAGAGCCTAGTATACTGGAGTTTAATTAATGTAACAATTTCAGCTATTTGAATAAGTATTTGTACTTAGACATTATTATAATATCAGAGGATTTGATATAAAATGTTTTGGTTATCGTAAGGGAAAAGCCCGTCGTGTTTATGTGTGACGCGGTCTTACAAGATACCTTTTCTTTTCAAAGGATTTTTGATAACTCTAATAACTCAAATTGAGTGTGTTTTCTCAAGCTGTTTTCCCATACTGACTCGGGTGTTATTTTATTATAGTACTCGGGTAAGGCTGAGTATTACAGATTCAGGATAGGATGCTATGGAGCTCAGGAGACGAGTTGGATGACAGAGACATATTTCCGTATTTGGTTTATATTTCCGCTGTGTAAGCTATGTATGTGAGGACAAGTTATTAAACTGTCTAGATTTATTGTTGTACATTGTACTCTGATAATGGTATGTATAGTAACAGTACAGTTCTTGTATTTATAATCTGTTATTATATATTATATTTGTTCTGCTGTGATTGTGAGACTCTGTGATATTGTTGTTCTATTTTCTCCTACCTTTTTCTTCTTTACCCTAAAGATTCGCTCTTTCATATAATTTGGGTTGAACAGGAGTGGATTATAGCCGATTCAAGGCGTACGGAACTACAGGTCGCTACATTTGGTATCAGAGCTGAAGGTTAAGCGAGAACCTTGGCTCTAGTGGGGATTACTCATTGGAGATAGTGTCAGTAGTACTCTAGAATGAGTTGAGTGTAATAGTAGCTATGAGCGCGTATTTGTTAGTGAATAAAATGGTTTTATATTGTGTTAATTTATCTGTTGAGTGGTATATAAATTCTGTTCGAGTAGTGGGATGCCACTAAATTGATAGGAGTTTCTAAACACTTGAATAGAGTAATTCGACACAGTATGGTTTTAAAGCGGGTAGATGAAATAATTTTATCCAAATTATAGTTTGATATAGTAGGAATAATTTTCTAGAAATTATTATAGTAGCTTGATGTGTTTGGCTGTTATTATATAACCAAAATAAGATTTAAAAATTTGAAATAGTTATAAAAACCAAATTAGATTGTATAAGTATGAGTTATACAAATGAGTTAAGAACTAAAAATGGATTCAAACCAGAATTTAGAAAATTAAATCACGGAGATTTTAGAAGTATTTTCCAAAGTGTTGAGGTTAAATAATAGTATTATTATTTTAGAGATAATTTTTAATAGGAAAATGGTTTTAAATGGATTTTGGAAGTTATATAGCACTGAACTCACTTCAGTCGTTGGAAAATAATCCTGGTGATGACTACAGCATCATTAGTATTCATTTTCGAGTTTCTAAGTGGCGAATTGCTACCATAGTAAATTGATATGGAGATTTTTTGATGAAAATAAGTGATTGTTTTGAAAATTCCATGGGAATTGCTTTGGATAAAATCAGGTTGATTTTGAAATTCGAAGGAAGTGGTTTATTAAACAAAAAAGAGTATATATATTTGATTCCAACGTAATTTGAAATAAATACCGGGTGTTGAAAATTTCTGGAATCCTGTGGAAGATGATATTAATAGGAAAGAAGTGTGAAAATTGAAGTTTGGAATAAAAATTTAAATTGAGAAAGTTAAAATGGAATTTAACTTAAATTAAGGAAGGAATAAATTAGTGAAGTGAACTAATTAAAAGGATTGAATTGAAAATGAATTAGTGAATGGATTATGATTCGGAATGCTTATTAATAACAATTTGAGTATGAACTTAAGTTGTTAGATGAATTTGATGAAATGATTACTAAGTGATAAATAAGGTGACGAAGGAACGTGGATTAATTGGATGTGTATAAATGAAGGTAACTAATAATGTGAATTGAAATGAATATTAATAGTTGATTGAGTTGAATATAAATGTGAATTATAAAGTGACTATATAACTATAAGTTATGAAATTTGAGTTGGATTAGCAAAAATGTTGAATTGAAGTATAAATTTCGAGTTGTGAAATAATTATATAACCATATGGATAAATCTTAAATGAAATAAAATTTGAGTGAAAATTTGAATTGTGAATAAATAAATTTGAATAGCTTATAAAAATCGAAATTAATGGAATAAAAATATATTTAGGTTATAAATAAATGTGAATCTCGAGTTAAAAATAAAATGTGAATATATTCGAGTATATAATTGATGGAAATGTGGGAAATAAGTTGTGTGACTTATAAAATTGAAAAGTGAAATAGAAAACCCAAAATAAAAATGGTTGATATTTTGGTAAAGGAAATTAAATCCAAATTTGGATTATAAAATGAAATTGAACTGAAGAAAATTAAATGAAGTGAATTTTGAAATAAAAATCAGAAAATGAATATGGAACTTAAGTTATAAATAAAATTCGACTTAAGTGTAAACGAGTTAAATATAATTGGAAGTGTGGTCAAATAAAATTCAATTTAAGTGGAAATAAATTGAATATGGCTGTGGGAGTTGTTTAAATAAATTCGAGCTTGGAATTAAAATTGAAGTGAATAAAATGAATGAACAAATTAATTAATTAGTAAAAGAAACGGAAGTTGGTTGAAATGAAAATAAACTTAAGTTATTTAGTTGAAATAATTTAAACTAAACGGATTAACTTAAGTTAATATTCTGGGTGGAAGTTTGGCTCAAATAAATTGTGAAATGGTTATTTAATAGATAGCGTGGGATGATTCCGAGTTAAATAAAATGGATATGAATATAGTGAATATGGATATTAATGGAATGAAAGTGAATTGATTGAGAATCAAATTGAAATGGAATAAAATTGAATACAAATTGATTTGGAATCAATTTAAAATAGCTATAAACTGAGATGGTTGTTTATTTAAATGAACAGCGTCGAATTTGCATGGAAAAATTGTTGTTCGACGCAAACTGAAGTAAATAAAATTCTACGAATAAATAGATTGTGAATAAATTGATTTTTAATCAATGTTGTGTGGATATGGTTTGTTTGGTATAAAAATGAAGTGAATGCAAGAAAATTGAGTTGTAAATCATTCTGAATTGAATGAATGGTATATGAATGGATTGAAAGTAATTAAATCAGTATTGGAACCTCAAAATTGCTTATAAATATATGTTAGCATGCATTATTTATAAAATCTATGTGTTTTAACCATTTAAATGAATGAAATGTTATTGAATTTCATGTTTTGATACTTACGGGTTTAAATCGAGTAAGTACAAGTACTCAGAGGGACTATTTGGCTAGAATTGGGGTGCGTATTTGCATATGAAGTAAATGCTTGCTTAATAATGCTTAAAGACGCTAAATAAGGTACGTTTTCGGATTAAATACGCGAAAAAAATTGATATATATATATATTTTGTTTTCTGACCGTGAGGGTCGATGTATATATATTTATCTCTCATCATATTCCAAAAGGTCCTCCGTACAAAGGAGACTCTGCCAAATAATTTTGGGAATTAAGGGTGTTAGGAAATTTTTGAAAATTTTATTAACAACAATTTGATTTCAAAATTGTAATTGAAATAAAGGGTTTTGGAATTAGAATTGAAAACTAATAGTTTTGGTTGGAACAAAAAGATTTGAAAGGTGGGATGTCGAGTTTAACTAAGTGGGTTTTGGATGAATATTGGGTTTGGAGCGTTTTTCCTGCCTTGGCAATTTCGGGGACGAAATTCTTTTAAGGGGGGAGGAATGTAACGACCCGGATTTTTCGACGGTTAATTTTGAATATTTAATGGTCTAAATATTGGATTTGAAATCTATAATTAAGTAAATAAGTTTTCTAAAACTAAAATTTCAAGCGATTTTGAAAATTTTGAAATTTTCGATTAATTGACGTGTTAAAAATATCGATCCAGGGCACAGTCTCGGAATTCTACGAAACCAGTTCAATTGGGTCCGTAATAGTGTGTTATTATCGGATTCCAAATTTCGTAGCGTTTTGATTTACCGTGTGGTCGCACGATCTGGAAACGCATAGAAAAAATTTAATCGAAATTAATTAAAATAGTCGATTCAAAAAGCTATCTTCTCCATACGATCGAATTAGGACTCGAAACCTTTTCCATTGCGCTCGGAAGAGCCTATAATTTTAAGTTGGTTTAAACAAGATTTGAAATTGAATAATAATATTTTAATTTTTTTTATTTAAGTCAATCAGCCTTATTCTCCTTTCAACAAGACATTTGAGCGTGCTTTTCCCTCTCCTACACGCTAATGTCTCATTCCCTTTCCTTTTATAAATGCAAACCATCATCAAAAGAGAAAAAAAATAATAAATTTATAAATCGCGAGTCCCCCCTTCTGCATAATGAAATAAAACAACTTTTTATCAAAAAAAGAAAGAGAAAAGGGAATCATCATGAAATCGATCGCGATTAAGAGGGGTTGAGGGAGGTCGTTCTCTGCGAACGCAAGAGGAGAGTGAGGCGCGTTGGTAGAGGCTCGTTTGGGCTAGAGTGGGCACGCTTGCGTAGGAGGAGGGAGTGGTTTGGTTTGAGCGTTCGCGAGTGCGATTGGCAGAGGCATGGGGGTTTTCGAACTCGAGATCGTACTCCAGAGGCACTGGCATGTGAGGTAGAGTGTCGATGCAAGCAGGAGATCGAAGGCATGGGACAAGAGATGGGAAGGAAGTAGGGCAGGTCATGATTTTGGTTCGCGTGTAGGAAGCTGTTGGCGTTGGTTTGGGATTCTCGACCATGACGAGGTAAAAGAGGGCAACGTTGTGGCAAGGTCGTGACATAGAGGTGGCAGCTGAAGGTAGTGGGGGTCATAGGATCTGGCGATGGGATTTAGGGCAGTTGCGCTCGTACGTGAGCAGGTGGAGGAATTGATGGGTGACGCGCGCGGCAGAGAATCGTGGGAGGTATGACGACAAAGGCGGTAGTTGTGGGTGAGTGCGCGAAGGTTATAGCTGACTAGGGTTTTCCTGTTCGCGACAAAGATTCAAGGGAAGGTATATAAACCGAAAATATAAAATAAGCATTTATTAAGTGGAATTATGTGAAGTAATTATTTTAATTTAATTCAAATTCTTATAAAATCTATAACATTTTCGTACAAGGTCAAAAAATCGTGAAAAAAAGTCAGGATTGAGATGGATTGCAAGCAAAAATCAAGGTGAGTAAAATCTCACTCATTTGGATTACTGCTGTTAATTTTATAATGTTAATATCATTTATTGATTGATTGGATGAATGGAAAATTATTATTATCACTAGGATGTTATATATATAGTAGTATATATATTAGTAGTTGGATTGATATTCCCGCATATTTTAGCGGATAAGACCCTATGCGCACCGCATAATAGCAGATGACCCTATATACCGCGATATCCCCCTCGAAGTGGGATTGGTATTTTTACGTTGTATTAACATCTGTGGATGCAGGGAAACAGGTTGGAGAGATCCAACTGGATTCCTTAAATATATTGTTTATTTTCATATATAGTGATATATGATGTGAGTAGGTAATCTGTTATAGATTATTGTTGAAATTGAAATTATTTGATGCTATTATAGCACTGACCTGAATGTTGATAATTTAAATACCTTAATTTTTTTTTTAATTTTTAAGGGATAAAAGGGAATTTTTGATATAAAAATATTTGTACTAGAGTTGGGACTTATTTTAAAGAAATTGGGTTAGAAAAATTATTGATCTTTGGTTATACTTAACTATTGTGAATTATTAAATGAAGATTTTAAAAATGAATTATCTAAGAGAATTTATAAATGATATTCCAAAAATATAAAAAGAGTTTAAGTTGATATTAAAAAAATAAATTTGAAGTTATAAATGGAATTATTGAGGTAATGGATTTATAAAAATGGAATTTATAAACGAGGTTGTTTTTATAAATAAGTAAAACTCGAAGGGGTATAAACAAAATTATAAATGATGTTTATAAATAAGTTAAGCGATATCAGTGGATATATTGGAAAATTAAATTCGAAGGGTGAATTTATATTAAAATATGGAAATAAGGTGAGAAAAATAGTAGATACTATTTTGAAAACTGAAAATGGTTAAGGAAATCGGAAGGGAAGTATGATGGAAATCAAGAGGAATTTATAAGTTGAATTGGTTATTGAGATTTTGAAAATATATTTTTATTTTAAGAAGTAAGTTTTGTTTTGAAAGGAAAATTTTATTATTTAAACTATGAAATTTTAAGCTAGTTGAGATTGAAATACTTAGGTAAGTAGATTTTCAAATGTTAAGTATTTATTTTAGTAAATTCTAGCTTTTAAAAATCGGCTTTGAAAAATTGATTTGTTTATCTAAAAATGAGTTATTGATGTTTCATAAAAGAGTTTCAATATTTTAAATAATTACTTAAACATGTTTTACAAATAAATTATTATTCTTTAAAATACTTACTATATGTTATAGATTTGGGAATGATTGGAATTTATTTATAAATTCACTCGAGATTTGCGAATGGAGTTATTTAATGGATAGGGTTTCATAAAAGGAAAATCTTATAACAAAATTCTTGGAACTTAAGGAAGGTTTTGAAATATTAGGAATAAGAACTTCGGGTTGAATATGAAGTCATATAGCAGTTATAAACAGATAGAAGAGGTTATAAGTGGATATAATCAATTTTGAAAGGGGTAGGGGAATTAATGTAAATTCCGGAGACTTATGAAATAAGTTATGAAAATATTCTCTGATGGGTTGATATTGGAAATGATTTTGGAAAATAAGGCTTATAATATTTCCCTAAGTATAAAAATGGAAATTTTGGAATATCTCTAAGTGTTGAGATGATTTGGAAATATCATGTCATGGATTTAAGTATTTGAAACTATTTTCAAATATTGGAATATTGAAAGGAATTTGGATATATATCTTAGTAAATATATTTTGAATAAAGATTTGAAGAATTATAAAATAAGGCCTAGTGTCTGCTTTCGTATGTTTTATTGATAGTTAAATAACCGATTATTAATATTGGCCAATTTCGTTAATCGTTTCGAAGAGACCATGATCGGATTTAGTTATCCGAAAACCACTTCGATCCGGTTTTGAACGTTATGAATGAATACCGTGAAGAAGATGAAGACGGTGATTCGGTTTGTCCAGACCCAGGACAACTTGTGTGGACGAATGTTATCAGAACATCGTCATTGGAGGACGATGAACATTCTAAGTAAAATTGTTCCTGAAAGGTAACGCTTAGCCTCAAACCTCATCAACCACGAATGACTAAAACCGGGCAGATGCAGCAAGGCTAAGTGGGTCGCTCCCAATTAGGGTATGTTATCACTTTTCTAGATGTCCTCGGAAACCTATATATATTATGTATATGGTTGTGCATGAAAGAAGGAGCGCTCGATAGTAAGGGTGGGAACACCCGGGTTGATAACATATTCGATCTTTCCAGGTTAGGGGCTGGCCGGTCTTGTGTAGCAAGGGATCCCGGTGATGGTCCTCGGTACATTGTTCTAAAGGTGTACTGTGATGGGTGGTACACCAGTGGCCCAGTCATTCGTATGGAATCCATTCTCCAATACGAGCCTTACGGTTTTGTTTGTAGAGCCTAGTATGCTGGAGTTTAATTAATGTAACAATTTCAGCCATTTGAATAAGTATTTGTACTTAGACACTATTATAATATCAGAGGATTTGATATAAAATGTTTTGATTATCTTAAGGGAAAAACTCGTCATGTTTATATGTGACGCGGTCTTATGAGATACCTTTGCTTCTCAAAGAATTTTTTATAACTCTAATAACTCAAATTGAGTGTGTTTTCTCATGCTGGTTTTCCAGACTGACTCGGGTGTTATTTTATTATAATACTCGGGTCAGACCGAGTATTACAGATTCAGGATAGGATGCCATGGAGCTCAGGAGACGAGCTGGATGACAGAGACGTATTTCCATATTTGGTTTATATTTCCGCTGTGTAAGCTATGTATGTGAGGACAAGTTATTAAACTGTCAAGATTTATTGTTGTACATTGTACTCTGATAATGGTATGTATAGTAACAATACAGTTCTTGCATTTAAAATATGTTATTATATATTATATTTGTTCCGCTGCGATTGTAAGACTCTATGATATTGTTGTTCTATTTTCTCCTACCTTTTTCTTCTTTACCCTAAAGATTCGCTCTTCCATACAATTTGGGTTGAACAGGAGTGGATTATGGTCGACTCAAGGGTTACGGAACTGCGGGTCGCTACAATCAAGCAAGTGTATATCGGTGTACATGGCCTTGTGACATGTACAGTGATACACTGTGCATGTTACAAGCTGTTTGTGTAAGACGAATTCAAAAGAAAATGATGACGAACAACCCAAATAAATGAAGCAAATAATATTTTCAAAACACACTTTAATTTGCACTCCAAAATATATTCTTTTTCAATTTTACCACGTCAGTGTTTATTTTGCAGATAACACAGATGCTGGATTCAGGCTGGAATAGAGTTAAAGATAAAAACAAGAGTGTTGAGTGACTATGTAGTCAGGTGTACATTGTAAAGTGAAAATTGTGTTGTAACTGAAATTGTATTGTAAATAAAAATGTGTAAATGTAGTGAGAGCTCAAATTTATACTATTTGAATTTGTAATAAAATATTTGTTTAAATATGAATTCTGAGTTATTTATTTTACTTAACTAATATTTATTTAATTATGTGAAAAATAAAATAGTACAACAACAAATACATTTAAAAGAATATATATGTTTATTGTCGTCAATCAAAAATCATATACTAGCATATTCTACATCAACCTCCTACTTAGGAAGCTTAAGATGATTTTTCTTGATATTTGTAGTTTTTGTATGTAAATTTAGTAAATAACTTTGTAGCCGAATTGTTGATATTTTCAATAAGCCTTATATTTCCCTTTCTTATTCTGGTATTGCATTTGAACTCATTGAGCTTGTTTGGGATTAGTAACTTTTTTCCGTATAATTTATGGTCCTTGTTAGATTTTTTTGCTGTTTGCTTTTTCAAAGAATGCTTTTAGATAGACTTTGATTTGGGAGTTTCTTATCAAGTGATATGGTACTTGTTTGTCACCTTCCTTGATGAGACTTTCCCTTTTTCACAAGGTAAATAATCATGATTTCTATAATTTCAAGAAATTACTTCTTTCTTAAATCGATCATTTTGTTTTGTAAATGCCAAAGAAATCTATGGAAAATTTTTCTTATTGATCTCTAAAACTTTGAGAACTTTGTTTTGAAAAAAAAATTGGGATAATTATCAAAACTTTAGACAAGTAGGGCCAGTTTGTTTTCTCATCTTTTCTTGGTTGATTGAACTCATAAACGAACCTTCATTGCTTAAATTTCCTTCCTTTAGTCTGGGTTTTTTGAGTGATTATTTGATGACTTTCCTTTGTCATTTGAGATTATACGAGCATGGAAAGCTACTTGTCAGCTTAATAAAAGACAAAGAATCCATCTCTTTAGTAAGAAGATTAGAAATTCATTTGATAAGAAGACCAGAATTTCTTCTGGCAAGATTCTCATTTCAACTAATAAAAGACTGGAAATTCAACCAATAACGGAGACTCCCGTTAATTAATAGAATATTTCTAACAAGGAGATTCACAATTTATCAAATGCCCATATTTGATGCTGAGAACCTTGGTTCTGGGTAATAGATAGTTTTGGACCTTTCCTTCGAAGGCTGCTTTAATTTTAGCTTAGAGCCAGATTGGATGTTTTTAATTACACTTCCTCTTAGAAGATTTCTTTGATCTATTCTCAAGATGATGTTACGCTTGCTTGATTGATCTCTCTTGTCCTTTATTATCTTTTAGGTAATGATTTAGGCTTTGAATCTCTTTTGCCCATTATTACCTTATAGGTGATGGTTTAGGCTTTGAATCTCTTTCGTCCCTTATTAACTTATAGGCAACAATTTAGGCTTTAATTGAGCCTCTTATTAGCTTTTGAGTAATAATTTAGGCTGGTCAGTGCGCTTGGTTAGTCATCTTAGATATAAATCTTACCTGTCTCCTATTAGGAGGTGTTTTGGTCAGGCCTTATAGGCGGAACTGAAGGTTGGTCAGTGCTTTTGCCAGGCCATCTTAGGCCAGACCAAAGGCTTACTCCATCCTCCTTCTAGGAGGTGCTTCGACCAGGCCATGTAGGTGGGACCGAAGGCTTGCAGTGCTTTAGCCATGCCATCTTAGGCGGGACTAAAAGCTTACTCTTACCTCCCACTAAGAGGTGCTCCGGCTAGGCCACGTAGGCGGGATCAAAGGCTTGCAATGCTCTTGCCAGGCCTTATTGGCGGGACCATAGGCTTACTCTTATCTCCTTCTAGGAAGTGCTTTGACCAGGCCCTTGTGGCGGTATCAAAGGCTTTTCCTTTATTTTATAAGTTCTTTCCATGAAGTATTTCCCTTTATTGAGCACTTTATCTTTGTAGATACATCTGATCTTTTGTTCAAATCTTGTTAACAAATACTCGGAGTTCTCCTTTTCCTAAAAAATTCTCAATCATCCCTTTAAGTGCTCGGCACTAATTAGTTTCGTGTCTATTTGTTCGGTGATATCGGCAATAAGTACCCCCGAGATTACTTTCATTTCTTTGTCGCTTCTTTTTTGAAGGCCAATAGTCCAATCTCTCTTTGGTTAGAGGACAGATATTTTCATAGGAGGTGGTAAGGGAACGAGCTCTTACGGATCGAAAATTCCTAGGGAATTGTGTCTATGGTCCCTATTTGAATATCTTGTAACATTGGGTAGGTGCTTTAGTTTTAATGGCATGTTCTTTCTTTAAAAATTCTCGAGTTTTGATTTATGTGGGAGAGCGATCGATTACTCCCTTCTACTTTTGGGGAAATTTATCGAAATCCTTTGTTATTTTATTTTCAAAGATATTTCCTTTAGCTTGGAGCTGTGTACATTTTCTCATTTCTGAGAATGGATCATTCCTTTTCTTGTCTTCTTTCCATAGAGCAAGTTAATAAGTAAAGATCGGGGTAGATCCTATATGAAAAGATTTATGCTCCAGTTATCCAGGTCATAAGGAATTACTTATCTCTTTTAAGCAAAAGTTATTAGGGTCAATTCTCTTAAAACTTGTTCCTCATGGAATTGAAGACTATGGGTCATTTGATAAGTTGACTTGGGAAAGCAAGGCTCAGAGGATCCCTGTTCAGAGATAGCCATTACGCGATCTAATAGGTTTATGCAGGGTACCGAAAGTCCTCATTAGGAATATGCTGGCTATGGCAAGTCAAAGTCTTCTAAAGGGATATGTGGGAAATCTAAAGTCCCTAAAGTCTTCTGTAGAGATATGCAGGAACTCGGAAGTCCCTTATAGGAATATGTAGTAGACCGAAGGTTCAAGCCCTCCTTCTAGTGCCAAAATGTTAACAAAAAAATGGTTTAACACTCGAGATGTCGCATAAGAGAGTATTTTTTGAAATGGACCCAATATTACCTATGAGCATTAATATAGTTGTGAAGTTGTTCGAAAGTTCGAGTCATATGTCCAAGGATAAAATAGGAAAATCGCATAAATGTGCAATAGTCCATTATTTAATGGGCAAAATACGCAATTAACTTATATCACAATCTTTTGTTCATATGCCAATGGGCACAGTAGTCATAAAGCAAAGTAAACTTTAATTTAGGCAAGGGCTTAAGTAGCCTTATTGAAATTGTCAATACGCAAGTCCAAATTCAGGTCCGAGTCCAAACATAAGTTATATGTATGTCCATTCTCCTAATAATAGTCAAAGATACTCATATCGAAGGCATTATGCTATGCAATGTTTATTGTCCAAGTCCTTATATCCAAAAAGTTAAAATTGCATTAAGAAATCCCCAAATAAATTTAGGGGTTACATTTTGTAATTTGAGAAGTAGAGAAAAGAAATGAATCGCCCCTTCCAAGTAGTAGAGAGGTGCCTATTTATAATGGCAGTAGCAGGTTGGCTAGCTACCATATGTCCACACGATATGATGTGTGTTATCTATTCAAACTATTGATATTTGACATCCTCGCTTTATTTTAAGATTCGGCATCCTCATGGTGAAACTCGACATCACTTGCCTTTTAAGTTCAACAATACCATCTTTCTTTGGTAACTTGATGTGCACGTAAATGTGCATATTTTTACCACCATATTTAATCTATTTAAATTAAATAAATGATCATATCGGGTATTTTAACATGTTTAAACCAAAATTCAAATTATTTTCAAATCATCACATGTTCATCTTCATATAGGGGCAAAATGGTCATTTTTGTGCATATATTAATTTGAGAAAATTTAATTGAAATTTTCTATATTATTTTGTAGGAATTTGGCTTCATATACAAGTGGTTTCATAAAGATATATGCATGCACAAGAGTGAAGATAAAGGAATGAAGATGGAAATAATTCAAAGGCATGATAATTGAGGACCTCACCTACCTTAATGTACAAATAAGAGCTAATCCACATGCAAATGGCCATTAAATCTTCATGCACACATAATGGATGATTACTTTATGCTAATGATTACTTGGCCTCCACACTTTCTAAGAGGGTAGTTTGGGTAGTTCCCAAAAAATGAATTAGGGTTTCCAAACATGTATAAATACCCCTTAACTTTATGTAATTAGTCTTCCTCTCCTTCTTTAGGCTCTCTCTTCTTTAGCCTCTTAGTTTAGAAAAATAAAAGAAAGCTCTCTTTCTCTTTTCATGGCTACTTAGCCATTTTCTTCTTATGTAATTTTTTTATGCAATTTAATTCATGTTCTCTTTTATTACATGCTCTTTTCTTTTCATGTTAGTAGTGTAGATTTACATTTGTGCAATTAGATTAGTTTTTCCTTTACTTTGCTCTCGTTTTCCTTTTCTTTTTCTTTCATGTTGCATGCTACATTTGTTGAAATGATAACAAAAATGAGAGGCTAAACCCCTTCAATTTAGGGGTAATGAAGCTTTCTAATCATGTAGCTTCAACATAATTTGATGTTTATGCTCTCTTTTTGTACTTAATGAGAATGCATGAAGTGTTTAACTTGTTGTTTTTGCTTCGAATTTGATAGCCTATATTGTTGACACCAAATAGGCTATGCTTAAACAATCACTAACACAAATTACCTCTTCATTTACATATGATTATGGTAATGAAGTGAACATTGAAAGAAAAATTTGATGTTCTATATTTCTAAACAATAGTTAATAAGCCATGCTTAAAATAGATTTAACTTTCAACTTATTGTCATTTTCATGAGAATTAGAAGTGATTTAAAGGTTGTGTTATAGTTTGATGGCTTATGTTGTGCTAACTAATAGCTCAAATATGCCATGTTTATGATAAGCACAACATTTAAGTTCACTAATGACCAAAAAAGGGAGATCATAATTTCATGTTTTGTTAAACTATGTGATCAAGAGAGTGTAATTATGTCTAAATTGTCATTTAACTCTCATATTTTTATCACTTTTTTTTTATCATTTTTCTTAAATTTTCTAGCTAATCACTTTCAACTTTTGTTAATTTTATTGAATAGAGATTTAAAATCAACAATTCCCTGTGGATCGACCCGTACTCACTACGTACTATAGTACGTCGTGCGCTTGCGGTATAAACTTTATTATAAATTCGTTCAACGGATTTCTAACTCGATAGAATTCCCGTCGATGAACATAACTACTCAATATCTTTTACTGTGGTGGGTAGTCGACAGTAGTAATTGTGGTAGTAGCTAGATGATAGTTAGGATATCATAGGCTCATCATCCTTTAAAGCTTGACATTCTCATCCCAAGACTAAATACTTGACATCTTCTAGCAACCTACAATACCTCTTTTCTTACTTGTTCTTCAACACTCCTTGCTGTATTGGTAAGATATCACCCCCTTCATCCTTATCAACTTGGTTTTCTTTAGGTTCGATAGCCCTTGCATTATAGAAACTCGAGATCTGCAAGTGTTTGTTGATTAGTGCCTTCATTTTCTTGTAAACTCAATGCCTTGATTTATTGTTGATGTTCGACATTGCTTTTATTTGTTATATGCTCGACACTCCTTATAATTGTCAGGATTCGAGACCACCTCCGCCTTTTATGCTAGATAGCCTTTATGGTTGTTGAGGCTCGACACCTCCTCTTTTCTTTATTCAAGCTCAACAACTCTCATGTTTGTTAAACACTTGAAGCTTGGCATCTTTAGAGGTTTGACGCCTTTTATATCTATTAATTACTTGAGAATGCGTCATCCCTCTTTTCATAGAAGTTAGTCAACCCTTTGCTTCTAGACGTTCGACGTCTGTTTGAAGCTTGTTACCCTTTGTTAAATGCTGAATGCTTGATGACCTAGCTCTTTTCTGGATCGACACCATTTATTATTGTCAAACTCGATACGTTCTCCTTTAGAAGCTCGATATGAATATTTATAGTAACAATATCTATGTAGTATATGTTGGGTAGACATGTTTCACTCACTCAGACCTTTGTATGACCCTCTCCATTTCCTCTATACCTATACTGTTTAGGTTGATAGAGCTCAGAGACATGGAGGATATAGTGACGCGAACCTTGTTATGTAAATATTGTTATTATGTTATATGACTTGTGTATATTGTATGGTGCGATTAGTAATTAGTATTGTTTGGATATATGAAATGATATAATTGACATTGGTTCAATCTGAATATATGACAAATGTTATTATATTATAGTTCCATTCCTTCCGTTGTGAGTGCGGAAAATTATTGTTAGAAATATTGTTTTTTTCTTTTTATCATCTACCAATGACTCGTCGTTCCGCATTGTCATGGTTTGAATATCGATTCGAGCATTAAACCAGAGGGTAGAAAAGGTGGGCTGTTACAATTGATATCATAGAATAATTCATCCTTAATTAAGGATTAGATTGTATTAGGAGAGTGTATTCATAATCTTATATATATATCTGTGTGTGTATTATAAGAGTCAAGTACATATGCCTACACCATTTACTATTCTAGCTTTATTTACTATCTGTTGGGGAGTTGCTAATGAATCTCATTAACATATAGCTAAAAATGAGCAATTCAATCAAAACTTAAGTAGAGACCAACATTGGTGGAGTAGAAACCAAAGTACTGACTATCACCAGAGTTAGAACTATAGGTACTCCCGATGTGAACATCCCTGTTTGGTCCAAATAATGTCTACGGGCAACAAGTCAGGCTAGTATTAACCCTACCGAATCCATAGCCAATACTACTACCTGATGAGTGGTTCTCATCCAAGCACCACTAAATATGGATTTTCCCAAGCTATGTAGGGACTTCTCCAATTCGGGTGGGAAGCCTCATGTAGGGATAGAACCATATGCAATAACCTAGGCATGGTTTAATTCTTATGAAAAGATTTTCAATCTTTTGAGACTCGGTGACATTATTAGGAGGAAACTAGCTTCCTGGCATCTGTAAGATGAGGCGGCAAATTGGTGGGAAGTAGTCATAGCAGAAGTGGAGGAGGATAATATTACTTAGGCACCATGAAAAAGAAAGTTTGAGGCGAAGTTCTGCTCGAAAGCTGAGAAGGGGTTGCTTTTTGAGAGGTTTATTCATTTGAAATAGGGGATATGATAGCTAGTGAGTATATAAACTAGTTTAATTAATTGACAAGGTTTAAGTTTGACTTAATGGACACCTCGGACGAGAAGGCAATTAAATCTACAACGGGTTTGAACTCACCACTAAAGAAGCTGGCATTGAACTAGATTTCGTATATGGAAACTTTTGGAGGGGTAGTAGAGGTGCTTTGTCAAACTCAATTGATCATGGGCAGAATAAGGAACGGTCCAAGATAGAGAAATAGTGGAGTAAGGGAGAATCCATGACAGAAGAGAAAATGAATGTGATTTAAAAATGCAACGTAAATGGTGTTGTTGGGCGAATTCTCACCACCGATCCAAGCCCACACCGAGTCCACTTATCACCGGACCGAGACCACCGAACCAATCCTCACAACTCCGAGACCACCGAACCAATCCTCACAACTCACCACCGGACCGAGATTACCGAACCAATCCTTACAACTCACCACCGGACCGAGGCTACCGAACCAATCACAACTCCGCTCATCACCGGACCGAAACCACCCAACCAATCACTGCCGAACCAACAATGCCAGGCCAGATTACATCAGCACAGGCCCGCCAACAGCTATATACATCCAAGGCCCCTACTTCCAGCCTCACTCTATAAATAGAGGGGTAGGGGTACAACAATGGGGACAAGTTTGAGAGCTCAAGCACGGATATAACTTTCAAACAACTTTCATATACTTGTATCAAAGCTTTGTACTTGTAATCTGAACAAGAAAGGAGAAATAATATATAAAGTGGACGTAGGCACATTCTGGCTGAACCACTATAAACCTGTGTGTCTTTTACAGTTTAGTCCCTGCTTTTTACATATTTGCATAAATTACCCAGACCACTAAAAACAACATAAAATCAACTAAATCACACGACTTGGAGGTGTTTGCCCATTTTTTGTGCAAACATTTTTGGTGCTTTCACTGGGAACGAGAAGCTCGAAGCTTCAGCTTCTCCCACTTAACCTTCTTCCTAACAGCGTCGTTCATTGCTTGGAAAACATGCCTCCGAGGCAGAAAAAAGACGTTAACAAAGGAAAGAACATCGCAACTAGCAGTGTTCCAGATCCAGTGGTCACAGATCAAGTAAATCGTCCCATTCCAGCAGCAGTACCAAATGAAGGTCAGGTAAATCCGACAACCCCTGCCACAGAACAGTCGGCAGCAATTACTAGGGCAGATCTAGACAGGGTTGTGGCTGAAGTGACTAACCGCTTCACATCCCAACAGGAAGCCTTGGTGGACCAACTCATGTCACGCTTAAGGGATGCTGAAGAGTCCAATCGCAACACTGAATCATGGGGTGAGTCCCAGTTTGGAGGATCTCAGAGACAACAAAGATCTTCCTTCTTCGAAGGAGCTAACGACAGAAGCGGCCATGGTAGGAGCCGAGACCGAGCTCAGCCTAAAGTTAGACCCGAGGAAACGCTTGGAACCGAACCCAACGGGGGAGGTACCGGGCGGAGGTCAACTGTAGCCGAGCCTGTCGTACTGCCTAACCACGGAAACACCAGTGAACGGGGCCGAGCTAGAGTCCAGCCCGAAGTTGGACCCGAGGAAGTACTTAGATTAGAACCCAGCAGGGGAAGATCAAGGCAAGGGCCAACTGTAGCTGACCCTAGCATGCTCCCAAAAGACCAAAGACAGCCACTAGAAAATATTAGGAATGATAGACGATACCATCCCTACAGGTCATCTGGACGGAATCAATCCCACAGAGCAGAACCAAACTCATTTCTATCTGCTCCAAATTATGATGAAAGGATGGCACGCTTGTTCAGAGAGTGCGTCCAACGGGATCAAAGAGACCGAGGAATAGGCGCTAGGGTAACCAGCCCTTTCGCCCACAATATCGAAATTGCCATCACCCCCCGAGAATGGAAAATGCCAACAATGGAACCTTACAAAGGAACCTCTGACCCCGTTGTACACTTACAGAGATACACACAGCATATGCTCATGAGTGGAGCAACAGAAGGAGTGCTGTGCAAATGCTTTCCGCTATTCTTAGCAGATCTAGCTACCTCCTGGTTCTGCCATCTACCCCAAGGATCCATCAGTTCATGGGAGATGTTGAAAGAAAAGTTCATCAGCCAGTTTCGCATTCATGTGGAGCAGCCCAAGGACGCTTATTCCTTATCCAGTATCAAACAGAAACCTGGAGAGAAAGTGCAGCAATATCTAACCCGATTCAATGCCGCAGCGGCCGTAGTCCAAGATGCCGATGAGAAGCTTATCTTAATGGCCCTCTGTAGCGGTGTGCATCCGGATACTAAATTTTCTAGAAGATTGACCAAAGAAAAACTAGCTACTTTACCCGATTTCTTCAATGAAGCTGGGAAATATATGAGACTTGAAGATGCTGCCACTGAGAGGCAGACAGGGCAACAAAATAAGGCAGCTCACGGCAACACGCCTACTGTAGCAAAGGACGTTCGAAGAAATGATTCTAGAGACAACGCTGGGGGCAAGAAGGGAGAAAAGCGCCTATATCGTCCAGGACCGAGATTTGACGCTTACACCCCGTTGAATGAAACGATCGAAAACATCTTCCTGGCCACTCAAGACGAAGTTAGATACAAACGCCCCCCCGCACAAGAAGGAATCAGATAACGCAATTAAGTCTGGAAAATTCTGCCGCTTCCACGAATCCCATGGGCATGATACCAACGAATGCCATCATCTCCGGGACTTGATTGAAGAACACATCAGAAGAAGAAGACTAGAACGCTATGTAAAAGGCCAGGACAGGACTCCAGTTCCTGCCAATGAGAACCCAAGGCTACCCTCCCCAGAAATAGGCAGAGGAAATCGCAACACCGGCTGCTCCAGTCAAGAGAAGATAGTGGTCCATACCATCTCGGGAGGGCCACACATCGCCGACGGAAGCTGGGCAGAGATGGAAAGGTATGGAAAGTCACTTAGAAACAATGAAGAATGCGTCAATTCCATTATAGAAGAACGCCACCCGAAGTGGATAGAGAATAATGACATCACATTCAGTAGGCGTGACCTGGAGGGAAGGCAGTACCCTCACACGGATCCCATGATTATCTCTGCCCGGCTCGGCCCAGCCGAGGTCTTCCGAATTCTAATAGACACTGGAAGCTCAGTAAATATCCTATTCAAGCATGCTTTTAACAAAATGAAGCTGTCATTAAAGGATCTTCTTCCCTGCAGTAAACCACTACACGGTTTCACAGGAAATGCGAAGATGCCCCTCGGACGACTGGACCTCTTTGTTGAAATTGGAAGTCATCTCCGCTCCGTTGTGCGAAAACAGACATTTGTGCTGATAGAAAACCACTCGGCCTACAACGCCTTCTTAGGAAGGCCAGCCTTGTCTGACTTCCAAATTGTCCTGGCCCCATGGTGCTTGAAGATGAAATTTCCAACAGACAATGGAGTAGGGGAAGTAGAGGGAGACCAGGACATTGCTCGAGATTGCTATGTAATCGAACTTCGCAACAACCACGGGAAGGATAAAGGGAAGAGTGTAGAGATTGCCCTCTGCACAAAAAGTTTGGAAGCATAGCAACTAAAGAAAGCCCCTCCTCTTCGATATACCAGCGACCCTTTCAATGAATTAGACCCCAGGGACAAAGAGGAGGAGGCCACCGCCGAGCCTGCAGAGGCTATGGAATTTGTATCTGTAGACAGACATGACTCGAGTAGACTATTGAAAGTCGGGTCCCAACTAAAACCAGAGCTGAAGGAACAACTCATTGATTTTCTCCGCCACAACTTGGATGTATTTGCGTGGTCACACGCTGACATGACCGGAATCTCCCCTGACATAGCATGCCACGTACTAAACATTGATCCTACCAAGGCACCAGTAAAACAGAAAAAGAGAAGTATGGGGGCAGAATGATTAGCCGCCCTCGATGAAGAAGTAAAGAACCTACTTGCCAATGACTTCATACGAGAAGCCATCTACCCAGAGTGGATCGCCAACCCGGTGCTGGTAAAGAAGGCTAATGGGAAGTGGCGAACATGCATTGACTTCTCCAACTTAAATGACGCCTGCCCGAAGGATTGCTTCCCACTTCCCCGAATCGATCATCTTGTAGACAGCACAGCCGGGCATGAACTCTTATCTATTATGGACGCATACTAAGGATATAACCAAATTCCTATGCATGCTCCCGATCAAGACCACACTAGTTTCATCACTGACCAGGGATTGTACTGCTACAAGGTAATGCCTTTCGGACTTAAAAACGCAGGGGCCACCTATCAGCACCTCGTCAACAAGATGTTTGCAGGGCTAATAGGACAAACTATGGAAGTTTATGTGGATGACATGCTGGTAAAGTCAAGGGGAGCCGACGATCACGTAAGCCACCTGGATGAAATGTTTCAAGTACTTCGCCAATATTGAATGAAGCTGAATCCCCTAAAGTGCTCCTTCGAAGTATCATCAAGAAAGTTTCTAGGATTCATCGTCCATGCCAGAGGAATTAAAGCAAACCCTGAACAAATCCGAGCTCTGAAAGATATCAAGATACCTTCTACCCGAAAGGAGATGAAAAGCCTAAATGGGAAGGTGGCCGCCCTAAGCAGATTCATCTCTAAAGCGACCGACAAATGCATCCCCTTCTTCGAAGCTCTAAAGAAAGAGAAAGGAAAATTCGAATGGACTGACGAGTGCTTAACAGCTTTCCTTAACTTAATCGAACACCTCCAGAGACCACCAGTACTCTCAACTCTGAACAAAGGCGAAGAGCTATACCTATACCTTACTGTGTCATCTCATGCTCTAAGCGCCGCATTGGTGTGAACAGACAAACGCACGCAGCGACCAGTATACTTTGTAAGCAAGAGGTTTACAGGGGCGGAAGCCAGATATCCTAAACTTGAGAAACTAGCGTACTGTTTACTAATCACATCACGGAAACTGCGTCACTATTTTTAGTCTCATTCCGTCAGAGTTCTGACCAATCAACCGCTAAGGCAAGTACGGAGTCCCACTTAAAATCATATCGGACAATGGACTTCAGTTTGACAGCGAGGAGTTCACCAACTGGTGCCAAGAGCACGGAATTCACAAAAGCTTCTCATCCGTCACTTATCCCCAGGCAAACGGACAAGTCGAAGACGTCAACAAAATTCTCAAAACTCTAATAAAAAAGAAACTCGAAAAGTCAAAAGGCGCTTGGGTGGATGAACTTCCTACGGCACTGTGGGCCTATCACACATCTTTCAGAACATCAACGGGGCATACTCCTTTCTCTTTGACATATGGATTGGAGGCTATGCTCCCAGTTGAAACTATAGTGCCTTCCCACCGTAGGATCCACTATAACCCGGAAGAGAACAAAGAGCTCCTCTACATGTCTTTGGATCTAATTGAGGAAAGAAGAAATGATGCAGCCCTCAAGACAGCAGCTCACAAGCAAAAAGTGGCAGCACAATACAACTCCAAAGCCGAGCATCGCAGCTTACAAAAAGGAGATCTTGTCCTTAAGCGGATCTTCCCACGCCCCGGAGCACTAGATCCAATCTGGGACGGACCATATGTAATTCATAAAGATCTCCACAATGGAGCTTATATTTTGTCAACAGTAGACGGGGAGGTGTTCCAGAGGGCATGGAACATCCAACACCTTCATCGATACTTTTCTTAACTTGTACTGCCCATATGAAGTGAATTAACAAAGAGAATCAGTGGGCGTAGGCATTTTCGTGCCGAACCACTTTAAAAAACTTGTCTCCTTTTAACTTGTTCCTTTATATCTTAGCTGCTCGTTAACTTTATCCTTTTCTGTTGAACAAAATCCTGTGTAATGACATTCCCATTCAAGACACATCACGGCGCAACCTCACCTGGACAAGACCTAACAGGTACTATGCGAATCTATGCCCTCGCTAATGAGACACTTTTGCTCTAGCATCCCTCTGCTGCGGGTTAACTCATTGCTCACGATTGGCCCTTAAAGCCAACTGTAATGAGCCAATTATAAGCCACCGAGAAGGCCGACTATAGCCGAGGCAGCTCATTACGGCGTTCGGCTCGTCGGCAACCGTGAACCTACTTTAAGCCCCAACATAAGGTGTGGCCAGCCAGGGGTAGTTCACGGTTGACGATCGGCACCCACGCTAGCCGGCCATAGTAAATCGAATAATACCCACGATTACGGGCCATAATGGCCCAGGTAGTTACTGTGCGCGATCTTGGGTCCGAGTGTCTTAAGTGCGGCTGTGGTAAAAAAGATAAACTCCCCGCAAAGGCGTAAGATGGGTGACAAATGTCTCCAAGACCCACAACTAGGGAAAGTGACTACAAGACCCGTTTGCCACAAACTTAAGCACATCGAAGGCCTTCCGTGATTGGAAGTTTTACTGTTTCTCATATTTCAATTCTATTTAAAGAACTTTTCTCCTGTCCTCTATAACAATCCCTAAAGTACAGGATATAGAGTAGGAGATACTCGCCAATGGGAGTAGGAACTCACAATTGGATGGCAGGGCATTCGACTGCATTTCATACTCGGTCATACAAGATATTCAAAACTGCCATCTACAATTAGAACATGAAAGGCGGTATTTTCTTCTTTTATGTACAAATACATGGCTATAATTTATGCATACATCACACTAGCATTGCAAGGCATGAAATTATGTTTTAAGCAAGAACTTGACATCAAACACAATTGAATTACAAGCACACGCGCAGCTGTATTTCTCACGCAACGTGTCAAAATAGCAAAAAACATTCAAAAAATGACAGAATCAACTTAAAAAAATTACACGTCAAGAATAATGTTGTTTATTACAAGTAACATAATTACAACCTAAAAGTTACGTTACTGTTTTGAGACTAACATATACAACAATGTCAAGTCAACAAAAAGATATCCAGGTCAAGTTAAGGAGCCGGCTGCATCGGAGCTTTACCCTTGTCCTGTTGCCCACCTGTCCGGTCAAAGAAAGAATTCATTAGTGATAGGCAGCCAAGTTAACGGAAAGACTAGAAGGGAAGACTTACCAGCGCCTGCTTCCTGACCATCCTGATCATCATCCTCTACTTGCACACCTACCTCCTCAGCGGCAAGCAGCCGCATACCCTCCTTCACCGCCACCTTCTCATCCTTGGTAAACTGGGTAGTGACCACATCCATTCTGAAGACCGTGCCACCCTCTTTATCCGCATCAGCCCTAGCCTCCTCCAGAGCCCTGAGATAAATCCTGGCCATAACTCGAGGGTAATCATCCATCCAGGATAAGTTACCCTGTTTCCAAGTACGGAAATACATATCATGGAGCATCTCATCCATCATCCCCTCGTTTTCCTCAAACTCCCTCATTCGGGCCTCAGAAGACCGCAGCTTTGCAACGGCAACATCCCTCTCCGATCGATATCTTGAGCGATCAGCCTGAAGGGATATCCTCATCGCCTCCATCTCCTCCTTTAACCTGGACTGAGCAAGCTCCGCGGCCTCAAGTCTCCCCGATAATTCCTGTACCCGCTCGAGGTCCGCTTGTCGAACCTCATCCACCGTCGCAATGGCCATGTCAATCCGCTCCTTGCAGGCGGCCTCCATTTTTAGCAACTCTGCCTTGCTGGCCTCTTCCATAGTCTTCTTCAGTTGCCTGGATGCGGCCTCGTGCTGAGAAATTTGAATGGCTTGATCAGCAAGTTGCTTAGCCTGGTCGGAAACAATTAACCGTAACCGAATGTTGGCACTCCCAATTTCCTCCCCGGTCTTGACTAGTCGGGCATGATGCCCCATCAATTTCCTGGTCTCTTCGGCAACCCGGTCAATGTTCGCCTTAGCTTCATCCCCCAGAGTTACAACCCGGGTGGTAAGCAAATTAAGGTCCAAGGACTTAGCTTCGTCAAGCACCCGTACCATAGGATTGCGAAGGAGAAGGTGCTCACCAGTAGCCTCATCGAAGGAGATGTCATGAGAGGCCTGGTCCTGGTCTGGATGACCCACAAATGGATTACGAACCAAGCCAGGGCGATCTATCAGGGTGACGGTTGGATCCTCAAACGGATGTGGGGAAGGCATAAACTCAGTATCCTCCTCCGTAATATCGTGAATAGGCTGGAGTGGGCCCGGAGGGCTAGGAGGAGATTCAAACGAAGATCGACTCCTCTTCCTCTTTTGTATATCTTCTTCAATAACTCCAAGAAGAGGACGATAGCCGACTACGTCTCCAGGGCGGTAAGTAGGAGGCTTTGGTTTGGCAAAAGCTTTGAGAAGTCTGTATTATTCAAGCCTGTGCCGAAGATCTGAGGTCTTGGCCGTTTGGCCCGCTCCTGGAATGAAAACAAAGTGTCACCAGCATGCATTGAGCCATCATTCAAGAATTAAAAAGAATAAAGAGAAATTCACCTTGAATCGTAGAAGTTGCCTCAGTAGAAGCACTCCCGGAAGATAAACCAGCGCCAGTCCTGGCCTTACCAGCTTTCTTGGGCTTCTCCACCAAGGCCGGTCCTTCCTCCAACTCTTCGAAGGCTTGGCGGAGAGCGTCATCTGTCCACTCTTGAATCACGCCTGCCTGTCCAGGAGGTAAAGCCTCGGTGCCGTCACCACTTTGTCCTTCGCCACCATCATCGCCGTGACGATCACCGTCACCTTCCCTACCACTTCCGCTCTCCGCCTCACCTCCTTCATCCTCGTCTCTTTCCTCCTCCACATTTTCCTCCTCCGGAACATCTGGACATGTGATAGGGGAGGGTCCATCTGACTTCTTGAGTTTCTTCCCCCCGGCAACTGGGTGTATCAAGAAGGGTCTCCTTTTGCTGCTCTTCGCCGTAGCCCCTCCTTTAGCATTGGCAGCCCTCTCCTCCACCGTGTCTCTCTGCTTGACCACAGACTGATGTGGTAGAATAAGGTAGTGACCCAGAAGTGTAGCGTTCCTGATCAAGTAAGAAGCCGACCTATCCCTTCCCGTAATGGCTTCTATTTCCACAGCCATCTGAACCAGGCGATCGTTTTCCACGACTGCAAAGCAACCTGTCGCTAGCAATAAATAAAAGCACATAAGAAGAAGCATTGCAGTCAGAACGGAAATAATAAATAAGCTTCAACTTACAGCCAGAGGTGAAGCGGCGGATGGAAACAGAGTCATCCTTGACGAAAAACCATTCTTTCTTGAACATGCTGAACTTCGAATATAAGTCCAGGACCGGCTTGAAAGATACGGCTGATTCCAAGCTGATGTATGGAGACCCCTTCTTATAGCCTCTCAAATTGTACAAATACCGGATCTCCCGGTTGGAGGGAGGACGCCCGTATCTCCTCTGGAAAATGACAAACAGGCTCACCAGGATGGCGTAGGAGTTAGGCTGAAGCTGAAATGGAGCCACCTTCAAGTAGGTGATGAAGCTGATTATCCAAGCATTGATCGGGGGAATGGCCCCACACATACAATGGTACCTACTATAGGCGAAATATCCTTCGGGGGGATTATATGGCATCACTCCCTCCCCCGGCAATAGCATGCGCGCTCTGTCAATCCAAAAGGAGCGAGAAATAACATCAAGCTGCCTGCCTTTGAGAGAGCTAGGGAAACAGTCAAGAGGTGAGTTCAGAAGCTCCTGAGGGACGTACCCATCTACTAGTGACCTCGGGGTGGGCCCATGACGTCCCGATCCTGACTGAGTTGGGGGCACTGCGGAAGGATCTTCTCTGTCCAGGGATTTCTTCTTTTCTGATCGGGTTTCAACTTTATGAGACATTTATCTGCAACATAAGAAAGTATGAGAGTATGTAGTCTGGAATTTCACTTGTAATTCAAAACATAAGTGCATCCGGTAGTTCAAGGCCGAAAGGTCATTCGGCACTCAAACTCCCGAGTTCATTCGGTAAAGCAAGGCAAAAGGCCATTCGGCACTCGTACTTCACAAGGTACATTCGGCGGTTCAGGGCGGAAAGCCCATTCGGCAGTTGTACTCCCCAAAGTGTCATTCGGTAGTACAAGGCGAAGGTTCATTCGGCGCTTATGCTCCCCGAACTCATTCGGTAACTCTAGCATAAGGTTCGTTCGGTAGAGGGGAAACTCACCTGATTTGGCGGTTAAGAATCTGGATCGGCTGTTTCGAATAGTAAGAAATGACGAAGACATGGAGCCCATACTTATAGACAAAAGTAGGGTAGCCGGACCAACTGGTTCGGCACTCGGGTCGAATGAGGGCGTCCAAATAAGCAAAGCGCGACTTATGCAGGCATATACCCCACTTTGGGGGGCAAATGTTGGGCGAATTCTCACCACCGATCCAAGCCCACACCGAGTCCACTCATCACCGGACCGAGACCACCGAACCAATCCTCACAACTCCGAGACCACCGAACCAATCCTTACAACTCACCACCGGACCGAGATTACCGAACCAATCCTCACAACTCACCACCGGACCGAGGCTACCGAACCAATCACAACTCCACTCATCACCGGACCGAAACCACCGAACCAATCACTGCCGAACCAACAATGCCAGGCCAGATTACATCAGCCCAGGCCCGCCAACAGCTATATACATCCAAGGCCCCTACTCCCAGCCTCACTCTATATATAGAGGGGTAGGGGTACAACAATGGGGACAAGTTTGAGAGCTCAAGCACGGATAGAACTTTCAAACAACTTTCATATACTTGTATCAAAGCTTTGTACTTGTAATCTGAACAAGAAAGGAGGAATAATATATAAAGTGGACGTAGGCACATTCTGGCTGAACCACTATAAACCCATGTGTCTTTTATAGTTTAGTCCCTGCTTTTTACATATTTGCATAAATTACCCAGACCACTAAAAACAACATAAAATCAACTAAATCAAACGACTTAGTGGTGTTTGCCCATTTTTTGTGCAAACAGGTGTAGTTAAAAAACCAATGGAATAAAGTACGTAAGTTGTACGTAGATTATTTTATTCGCATGATAGTTCTTGATTTAGGAATCTAGTACATGGTTTTGAGGTGTTTTACACCGGTCCAAACAAGGAAATTTCATTAGATTTTTGACGACGAACACTTGATACAGCTTCTTGATATGATTTTGAAGTTTTCTACCATAGTATATAGCTATGTAAGAAAAGTGAAGGTCTCTAATCAAGGAGCTTGATTAGAGTCTGCACTATAATGATCTATACTAGTTTGGAAGTGGAATTTATATGATTGAGCAAGTAATCGAATTTAAGATTGTGTTCAAATGGTTCATATGCATCATACAGGCTTTAATATATTTGTATGCTATGTATGTTAGCTTATGGAAGGTTTTAGGGAATGACACTTTGATTTGTTCTAAGGTAGCATGAATAATCAACTAAGGAATAACTTGAGGCTATGGAGCATAAGGTACGCTTAATGAGTTGTTTATCATCCTTGTGTAATGAAAGGTTTCTAAACCTGAGCAAACCGTGAGGTTTGTCTACTAGCGAATTTGAATGCTGTTAAGTATTGATTGTGATTATTTCCTTTGTTGCCTGTGTCAAAATTTCAAGGATTAAATATTCTAAGTGGGGAAGAATGTAATGACCCGGAATTTCGAACACTTCATATGTAAATATCTGAACTATTTAAATATTTGAATCTTGAATTTAATGTAAATAAATGTAATTTTATAACCTTGTTAACCCCATTTAGTTAATGATTAGTGATAAGAAATTTGGTTTTGAAATTTGTTAACAAAAATAAATAGGTCGAAGAAATATCGATAATGTAACCGAAAATTGTTTATTGATAAACAACTCTTTACTAAATAAAAGTTGCTTGAATTCTTTAGCACTTTTGCAGTAACGTATGAAGACATTAACAAGAGTTTAATTCACCTAAGTTCATAAAAAAATTAATTAGAATAAGCATGCCTCTAGAAGGAGATAAAGAAGTGGGATTTAAGGATGGAATCGTGGAGTGATTTAAGGAAGGTATCGTGTGCATGTGCTAGCATGGAAAAGAGAGAGGGAGAGGGTTGTGGCCAGCCAAACCACGGGTGTTTTGAGGTCTTTTTATGTTGCTAAATCATTCACTTTGTATCTCTTTCACTTCATTAGTTGATTTCAAAAGTTGGAGACAAAACCTCTTAAACTCTAACACTCCTCTCTCCTCTTTATTTCTTCAAAACAAATCCAAACCAAATCCTTTCTCTTCCAAGCTTTGGAAAATGCCTTATATCATCATTAGAACACATAATAATATCTAAGAAGTGAAGAAATGAAGAAGAAAAGGGGACACATGCTCTAGGCCATGAGCAATTAGGAGGTGTAGGGGGCTTGGATTTGAGATTTTGACGACAAAGTTGGTTGCTTTGGGCTTTGGGTGATGGTAGGAAGTGATTCTTGGCTTCTAGGTGCTTAGGCTTGGATTTTTAACACCTGTAAGTGAGTTATCTCACCATTTAATTGTATATGTTGTGTATATAATGTTTGTTGTGTAAAATATAAAGTTTAAATAGTGAACAATGCAAGTTATTACTTTTGGACCCCTCCTTGCTTTGGAAAGGAAGTAACAACATTATATGTAGTGTAATCTCTTTTGTAATCTTGTAAATCATGTATCACGACCATGACTTGTTTTCTAAATATTTGTTAATTGTAATGCCCCAGAAATTCATGGAATCTTATTTTGGTTGGATTTTGAAATATATGAATTTATTTGTATAGGAATATATGGGATTAATTATGTGCAAGTGTGTGTGCATGTGTGCACGTGCACACTGATATGGCACAAGGAAGAACTCCAGATTTCCTGAATATAAAACAAGAATTAAAAAGCATTACAAACATGATTTTGTAACATGGATATTTGATTTCTGGAATTATATGGATCATCCCAGAGAATAAGAAAAGTAAGTTTTATTTTAAATCAGTAAACAGATTTTATTTAAAACCCAGGAAAAAAAAATATATATATATAAGCAAGTGAAACTATAACACTAAAATGGCAAAAGACAAATGGCAAGCAAAATAATTGCTTTAGGCAGAAAATAGAAAGGAGGATTTTTTAGAAAATAAACAAGTAAACAATGTCACACAATTATCATGACTTGGTAAGAATATGATATATTCTGGAAAAGAAAAAGGAGAGGCAGGTCTCACATATGGCCGAGATATTAAAGGTAAAAAATAAACAAATTTGAAATGCAAAATGCATGAGTCTTGGCCAGGGTAGGAATGGGATTTTACAATGATAAAACCCTAGAAAACTTCTCTTATAAATCCAAGTATAAACCAGAAAAATCATTTGCTACCCAAAACATTTAAGAAAACAAAGAAGAAAATACTTACAAGCAGAAAAGCAAGTTTTGAAAAGGTTTCTTTTCTGGGTTTAGCAAGAGAAGCATTTTCTGTGAGTAATCTCACTAAACCCATGGCATTAAGTCCTGTTATGAGGCAGCCAAGCTTATGTTATTTTTCCATATATTGTTGATTTCATTAATATGGTTTTAATGGATGCTTTAATGGGTGTTTCTGAATGTTTTGATTGCTTTGATGTTTGAGTATTTTGCTTTGTTTGGTTACACCCAGAAATGTAAAAGTATGAAATCATGAAAGTAAATAGAGGATACTTGTAACTGGTTTAGATATGGCATGGGAAATATAGAAATCAAAATGTATATGAGTTGCATTACACTAGTGTAAGTGCTGAGGCTCAAATGAAAGATTCAAGGTTGCAATGGAAATATCCAAAAGTGTTGAACCCTTGATCAAATAGAAAACCCATGAGCCAGAAATCTTGTTTAAGCTAGATCTTGAATTTAGTTCAAACATGGTTGCTTATGAAACAATAATAACCCACATGCCCAGTCTTTATTCCCAGTTGTAAATATTCCTGTATTTTCTTTAAGCCAAAATATTTGAAAATATGATTTCCTCTGGATAGGAATGTTAGCTTGTTTTTGAATTATGCTTGTGAGTTTTATAATTCATATACAATGTGATTCAGTCACCTAGCTATCTCATGATAGGATTAAACATGAACACTTAGTAAATAAACTAAGGATTGTGAGCCAAGAGGACTGCTGGAATGCTTGTTGTATTTAAAGTATGCAAGTTGGCACATGGCTTGTTTAAGCCCTGAGATCTTTGTGCAATAATGTGAATTATTTTATTGCAATGTGTCCCCGTGATTCCTTTATGGCAGATGAGGCTAGGAATTAATTTGGTAAATACAACCTTAAATTGATGAAGTAGGAACTTGAGTTATTCCTAAGATGGTTGGTCTGGAGCTATGATAGTTCCTGAGTATTTCTATTTGAAATGTATGTTTACATGGTTGAAAGTGTGTACATAGTTAGTCTTAAACACTGATCATATATGCACAATACATCATAAACAAGTCAGGCAAATTGAACAAAGAAGCTATGCCCACTTATACAAAATGTTTATGTCTCACTCATTTACTTAATATCATGGAATTTTTGATATTGCTCATACCAGATCTTGTATCTGACCCTTGTTTGCTTATGGCATCTGGTGTGTCTCATTTAAAATGGGGCAGCCTCTAATGCTCTTTCAGGGAATGCTGGTTCTAAATAGGAAGCTACTATGGCTATTGAGAATGATTGGATAAGCATGCTAAATTAGAATTAAATAAGAACTCAGAAGGAATTATTTGCATGTATTCTGAGAAGCTTTTATAGTTATGCTTTGGTTGTTATGTAATTGAATGCTTGAATTTATTTAGTTGTTTTAACTGAATCTAGTAATGTATTAAGTTTGGATTTACCAAAGACTTAGTTGAATCTATGCAAGAAAGTATATATTTGAGTATTATGGTGAGAATCTGTAAATGATATATGCCAGTAATTGAGAAATAGATATTTATATATATAAATATATTGTATTAGTTAATTTCAAGTTACTTAAAACTTTAAGTTTGAAGGTTAAAAATCTGAGTTTAGCTAGAAGTAATATTTCAAGAATTTTGTGACAATATGCAGAAGTGTTTTGATAAAAGAAACAACATATTTGTACACTTTAAAAAGATATAAACATGTTTTAAGGGATTTTGCAAATGTCTGGTATCTGAATTTACATTGCAAAAGCCAGGCACTAATGTTTTGATGATCTAGTCATAAGGCTAACCCACTTCAAAAATAATGAGGTCTGGATTGATCAAGATGATCAGAGTTTTGGGTATAAAGGAAGAAAATACACTTTCTAAAATCTGAAGCTTTCTTTGCAAATGCATGAACAAAGACATTTTCAAATACTTGATCAACTCACATTTTATTTTGAATAGCTTTATTAGCCCAGAGAGTACAATACATCTAATATGCATACATATTATCTAAATACTACTTTTGTCAAATGACCATAGAATCTGGATTCTCTAAATCCAGTAAAGCAACCTGTAAATTAGATGCAAGCTGAGGTAACTCAGGGATTAGAGAATAAATTTGGTTAAGGAAAATACAACTATCTAGATTATGAAAGAATTACACAACTGACCTGGTAATAAGTAAAGAAATTTGTGATAAAATAACTTGTGTTGAAAATGATAAGTGAGTATATCATTTTCCTTTCTGACTTTAACCAAATCCCAAATAATTAAACTAAAATTTTGGTGGCTTGCTATATAATCTGAGATCACCTTACTATCTCAAACTAACAGACAATAACAATAAGAATGATCAAAAATTAATAGGTATAGATTACACATGATTATGGGAATTCACTCCTATGACTCAAATATTAAACAAAGGTAAATGAGCTATGTACTGGTTGATTAGAAATTCAAATTCAACCAGGATGCACTCTTGCTTACCAACACTCTGATCCAAGCAAGAGGGTCACATACATATTCATATGTATGTGAATATATTATTAAAGAACTGATATAAATATATTAGTAGAAAATTAGGATCCTGGATAATTTAGTGGAGAGGTTAATGACTCTAGGAAATTATTGATGAAAACTTAAAAAAAAAATTAGGTGAAATAGCTAGGGTCATTTCATTTGTTATCAGAGCTATGTTAAAACCGTACATAGCTAAGAATGATTGTATTGATTGATTGAAGTATTATAACCATATGTATGAACTGGTTGTTTGTTTGAGTAAAATAATAATACAGATAAAAAGTTATGGCAAAAGAAAAAATGCTCATGATAAACTAACCCTATTTACCCCATACTCTAGTTATCCAATCATGGTAGGAAGAGGATCTCACCACAATGCAGGATCAAGTGCACCACAAATGCTTGATATGCAAGACTTTATGAGGGCTTTAAGGGATGGAGTAGGGCAGAGACTTGAGAACCCACATGAGGAACTTTCAAAACTGTTAAAGACTTATACCAATTTAGGAGGCAAGAGCTTTGAAGGGACTGAAAATGTGATGGAAATTCAAGCATGGTTGAGAACACTGGATAGAATTTTCAATGACATGCAACTGGATGATCAAAGGAAGAGGCAAGTGGCCTCAAGACAATTGAAAGGTGTGGCTTTAAGACGGTGGGAGGTAGTCATAGCTGGGAGGATTAAGAATGAAATCACTTGGAATCAATTCAAGGAGATGTTGGAAGCTAGATTTGTTCCAACATCAGCCAAAACTCTATTGCTTGAAGAATTCATCAGACTTAGGCAGGGAACCTTTAATGTGACTGAGTATACTCATAGGTTTGAGGGCTTGTCTAAGTATGGAGCTATGCTTGTGGCTGATGAGGCATCAAAGAATGATAGGTATATTAAGGGTTTAAACCCAGGGCTTAGTAGGGCTATGTTGCCATATGTAGATAAAACTTTTGATCAAGTCATTGATCTGGCCTTAAAATTTGAGCAACATGACAAGGAAAGGGAGAATTATAAGAGTTTTAAGAATAACAATAATAAGAAAAACAAGGGAAGGTATCACCCCTATGAGAAAAAGAAGGAGGAAACATAAAGCAAGAAAACCAATGATACTAAGACCACTGATACAAAGAGAAAAATAACATGCCATCATTGTGGAAAGGAAGGACATATCAAACCAAGGTGCCCAGAATTGAAGGGAGGAGCTTTCAAATGCTACCTATGTGGTAAGGAGGGACATATCAAGAGAAATCGCCCTGAGTATAAACAGCAAGGGAAGCTAGCAAGTTTGGAGAGCAAAAGCAAATCCACAGTAGAAGCTATTGCAGAAAACCATGGTCAAGTGGAAGGTACCTTATTTATTTGTACCCTACCTATATCAATAGTGTATGACGCAGGGGCAACACATTCTCTGATTTCCCATGAATTAGTTGCATTGCTTAAATTACATTGCATACTGGTTGAAACTCCTTTGTTAGTGCAAAGCCCATTGGGGAGTTCTAGTGTTTTAAACATGATTTGTGTGGATGTGGAATTAAACATAGGAGGAAATGTTTTTATTTCCAATTTATATGTTTTAAATTACCCAAATATAGGTATTATATTGGGTGTAGACTGGTTAAGGCAATACAAAGCCATAATTAATTTAGACTCATCCACCATATCATTACAAAATTCTAGAGGTCAAAGAATCACAATTTTGTGTGAAATAGCCAAAGAAAGAAAATTATATCACTTGATTGACTTAAATAAGGATTCCAGTGAGCCTTCTATTGAAGAAATCCCCATAATTAACAAATACTTAGATGTGTTTGGAGAGGTTAAGGGTGTTCCACACCACAGACTAGTGGAATTTCAGATTAGCCTCATACCAGGAGCCAGTCCAATTATTAAGAAACCCACTAGAATGGGGCCTAGTGAGTTGAAGGAATTGAAGAAACAGTTAGAAGAATTGGAAAGCAAAGGATTTATAAGACCAAGTAATTCATGTTGGGGTGCTCCAGTAGTGTTTGTAAGGAAACATGATGGTACTTTAAGAATGTGCATAGATTACAGGGAGCTAAACAAAGTCACTATCAAAAACAAGTACCCCTTACCTAGAATTGATGATCTTTTTGATCAACTTAGTGGAGCAAAAGTATTTTCTAGATTAGACCTGGCATCTGTATTCCATCAGATGAAGGTTGAGAACTCAAGTGTTAAGTATACATCCTTTAACACTAGGTATGGTCTATATGAATTTCTTGTCATGCCATTTGGGTTGACAAATGCCCCATCATATTTTGTAGACTTGATGAATAGGATATTCAGGGATTATTTAGACAAGTTTGTATTGATTTTTATTGATGATATTTTGATTTATTCTAAAACAGTAGAGGAACATGAAAATCACTTACACCTTGTTTTGTCTAGATTAAGAGAAAAAGATTTAAAAGCAAAATTTTCTAAGTGTGCATTTTGGAAAGAAGAAGTGCATTTCCTTGGGCATGTTATATCTGCCAAAGGCATTTCTGTAAACCCCAATAAAATTATGGCAATCCAAGCATGGAAAAGGCCAAGCACAGTGGGAGAAGTTACGTCATTTATGGGAATGGCAGGGTATTATAGGAGGTTTATAAAAGATTTTTCTAAGATGTCATCACCTCTTACCAACCTAACTAGAAAGAACCAACCCTTTATATGGACTGAGAAATGTGAACAAGCCTTTAGTAAAATCAAGGAGGCCTTAGTCAATGCACCAGTGTTGAAAGTACCAGAAGGAAATGAGGATTTAATTGTTTATACTGATGCAAGTGGTTCTGGGCTAGGAGCTGTATTGATGCAGCAAGATCAAGTTATAGCCTATGCATCAAGACAATTGAAGCCACATGAATCAAGGTATGCAACCCATGATCTTGAGTTGGCAGCAGTGGTATATGCATTAAAGCTCTGGAGACATTATCTTCTAGGTGCTAAGTTTATCTTATACACTGACCATAAAGCATTAAAATATCTCTTTTCACAAAAAGATTTGAATATGAGGCATCATAGATGGGTTGAGTTTCTTGCAGCATATGATTTGGACATACTTTATACCCCAGGAAAGGCTAATAAGGTTGCAGATGCTTTGAGCAGGCAGCATGCAAAAGTAGCCATGTTAATGATAGAAGAGTTTAGAAATCTATCTCTACTTACTGATTTGGAGATTGAGGAAAACAGTGAGGTAAACATGGAGATGATTGAAGAAGGGAGTAAAGGAAAATTAAGTTTGATAACTTTACAATCAGATTTAATTTTGAAAGTGGGGAAAATGCAAGAGGAAGACCCAGATTTATTAGAAAAGAAAACTTTAATAGAAAAAGGAGAAGAAGTAGCAAACTACCACCTTGATAAGGATGGATACTTAAGGAATAAAGGTAGGATATGTGTTCCAAAGGATATAGGATTAAAGGAAGAGGTACTTAATGAATATCATAGGAGCAAATATTCTATACATCCAGGAAGCACCAAGATGTACCAAAACTTGAAGAGGGATTATTGGTGGAGAGGGATGAAAACTGATGTGGCCAAACATGTTGCAAAGTGTATGATTTGCCAACAAGTCAAAGCAGAATCCCAAAGACCCTCAGGCCTATTACAACCTCTAAGCATACCACAGTGGAAGTGGGAAGATATATCTATGGATTTCATAGATGGTCTGCCTAGATCAAAGAGAGGAAATACAAGCATTTGGGTAGTAGTTAATAGATTGACTAAAGTAGCACACTTTATACTAGTGAAGGCAGAAAGAAATGCACCAAAACTAGCTCAAATATTCATGAAAGAAGTAGTAAGGTTGCATGGAATTCCTAAGACTATAGTGAGTGATAGGGATACAATCTTTACATCCAGATTTTGGAAGAGCTTTCAAGAAGCCATGGGGAGTGAATTATGCTTGAGTACTGCATACCACCCCCAATCAGATGGTCAAACTGAAGTAATAAATAAAGTTTTGGAGGATTTGTTGAGGGCATGTGCATTGGACTTTGGAGGCAATTGGGAAGATCACCTCCATTTGGCTGAATTTACATATAACAATAGTTATCAAAGCACCATAGGCATGGCACCATTTGAAGCCTTATATGGCAAACCATGTTTGTCACCAATATGTTGGGTTGAAGCAGGAGAAAAGGCTGCTTAGGGCCTGAGTATGTTAAAGAAACTACAGATAAAATTGAACTTGTAAGAAGAAGGATGGCAGCAGCTCAAGATAGGCAAAAGAAGTTTGCAGATGTAAGGAGGAAGCAGGTAGAATATGAAGTTGGTGATTATGTTTTCATCAAAGTTTCACCTATGAAGAAGGTTTTGAGGTTTGGCAAGCAGGGAAAACTTACCCCAAGATATGTTGGACCTTACAAGATTTTGGAAAGAATAGGTTCATTAGCATATAAGTTGGAGCTACCAGAAGAGATGAGTGCAATGCACAATGTATTTCATGTATCACAACTTAGGAGATGGGTGCATGATAAAGAGGAAATTTTAGAGAAACCAACTCAAGTTCAAATAAATCCTGATTTGGTCTATGAGAAAGAACCAGTGGGAATTTTAGCTAAAGAGGAAAAGAAGTTCAGGAACAAAACTCTGAAATTGGTAAAGGTTCAATGGAGCCTAGACCCTAATGATTGTACATGGGAATTAGAGGATAAGATAAAGATGGATTACCCTAAGCTTTTTGCAGTGGAAGGTAAAATCTAAATCCCTAAAATTTTAATATGTATGGTTGTTTTGACTGAATTGTTTGCTTATGCAATGTTTGATAGATTTTAAAAAAAAATCTGGAAATGTTTAAAGTCAAAATGAGAAAACTGTGAGGACACAATTCCTAAAAAGGTGGGGTGATTGTAATGCCCCAGAAATTCATGGAATCTTATTTTGGTTGGATTTTGAAATATATGAATTTATTTGTATAGGAATATATGGGATTAATTATGTGCAAGTGTGTGTGCATGTGTGCATGTGCACAGTGATATGGCACAAGGAAGAACTCCAGATTTCCTGAATATAAAACAAGAATTAAAAAGCATTACAAACATGATTTTGTAACATGGATATTTGATTTCTGGAATTATATGGATCATCCCAGAGAATAAGAAAAGTAAGTTTTATTTTAAATCAGTAAACAGATTTTATTTAAAACCCAGGAAAATATATATATATATATATATAAGCAAGTGAAACTATAACACTAAAATGGCAAAAGACAAATGGCAAGCAAAATAATTGCTTTAGGCAGAAAATAGAAAGGAGGATTTTTTTTTAGAAAATAAACAAGTAAACAATGTCACACAATTATCATGACTTGGTAAGAATATGATATATTCTGGAAAAGAAAAAGGAGAGGCAGGTCTCACATATGGCCGGGATATTAAAGGTAAAAAATAAACAAATTTGAAATGCAAAATGCATGAGTCTTGGCCAGGGTAGGAATGGGATTTTACAATGATAAAACCCTAGAAAACTTCTCTTATAAATCCAAGTATAAACCAGAAAAATCATTTGCTACCCAAAACATTTAAGAAAACAAAGAAGAAAATACTTACAAGTAGAAAAGCAAGTTTTGAAAAGGTTTCTTTTCTGGGTTTAGCAAGAGAAGCATTTTCTGTGAGTAATCTCACTAAACCCATGGCATTAAGTCCTGTTATGAGGCAGCCAAGCTTATGTTATTTTTCCATATATTGTTGATTTCATTAATATGGTTTTAATGGATGTTTTAATGGGTGTTTCTGAATGTTTTGATTGCTTTGATGTTTGAGTATTTTGCTCTGTTTGGTTACACCCAGAAATGTAAAAGTATGAAATCATGAAAGTAAATAGAGGATACTTGTAACTGGTTTAGATATGGCATGGGAAATATAGAAATCAAAATGTATATGAGTTGCATTACACTTGTGTAAGTGCTGAGGCTCAAATGAAAGATTCAAGGTTGCAATGGAAATATCCAAAAGTGTTGAACCCTTGATCAAATAGAAAACCCATGAGCCAGAAATCTTGTTTAAGCTAGATCTTGAATTTAGTTCAAACATGGTTGCTTATGAAACAATAATAACCCACATGCCCAGTCTTTATTCCCAGTTGTAAATATTCCTGTATTTTCTTTAAGCCAAAATATTTGAAAATATGATTTACTCTGGATAGGAATGTTAGCTTGTTTTTGAATTATGCTTGTGAGTTTTATAATTCATATACAATGTGATTCAGTCACCTTGCTATCTCATGATAGGATTAAACATGAACACTTAGTAAATAAACTAAGGATTGTGAGCCAAGAGGACTGCTGGAATGCTTGTTGTATTTAAAGTATGCAAGTTGGCAGATGGCTTGTTTAAGCCCTGAGATCTTTGTGCAATAATGTGAATTATTTTATTGCAATGTGTCCCCGTGATTCCTTTATGGCAGATGAGGCTAGGAATTAATTTGGTAAATACAACCTTAAATTGATGAAGTAGGAACTTGAGTTATTCCTAAGATGGTTGGTCTGGAGCTATGATAGTTCCTGAGTATTTCTATTTGAAATGTATGTTTACATGGTTGAAAGTGTGTACATAGTTAGTCTTAAACACTGATCATATATGCACAATACATCATAAACAAGTCAGGAAAATTGAACAAAGAAGCTATGCCCACTTATACAAAATGTTTATGTCTCACTCATTTACTTAATATCATGGAATTTTTGATATTGCTCATACCAGATCTTGTATCTGACCCTTGTTTGCTTATGGCATCTGGGGTGTCTCATTTAAAATGGGGCAGCCTCTAATGCTCTTTCAGGGAATGCTGGTTCTAAATAGGAAGCTACTATGGCTATTGAGAATGATTGGATAAGCATGCTAAATTAGAATTAAATAAGAACTCAGAAGGAATTATTTGCATGTATTCTGGAAGCTTTTATAGTTATGCTTTGGTTGTTATGTAATTGAATGCTTGAATTTATTTAGTTGTTTTAACTGAATCTAGTAATGTATAAAGTTTGGATTTACCAAAGACTTAGTTGAATCTATGCAAGAAAGTATATATTTGAGTATTATGGTGAAAATATGTAAATGATATATGCCAATAATTGAGAAATAGATATGTATATATATACATATATTGTATTAGTTAATTTCAAGTTACTTAAAACTTTAAGTTTGAAGGTTAAAAATCTGAGTTTAGCTAGAAGTAATATTTCAAGAATTTTGTGACAATATGCAGAAGTGTTTTGATAAAAGAAACAACATATTTGTACACTTTAAAAATATATAAACATGTTTTAAGGGATTTTGCAAATGTCTGGTATCTGAATTTACATTGCAAAAGCCAGGCACTAATGTTTTGATGATCTAGTCATAAGGCTAACCCACTTCAAAAATAATGAGGTCTGGATTGATCAAGATGATCAGAGTTTTGGGTATAAAGGAAGAAAATACACTTTCTAAAATCTGAAGCTTTCTTTGCAAATGCATGAACAAAGACATTTTCAAATACTTGATCAACTCACATTTTATTTTGAATAGCTTTATTAGCCCAGAGAGTACAATACATCTAATATGCACACATATTATCTAAATACTACTTTTGTCAAATGACCATAGAATCTGGATTCTCTAAATCCAGTAAAGCAACCTGTAAATTAGATGCAAGCTGAGGTAACTCAGGGATTAGAGAATAAATTTGGTTAAGGAAATTACAACTATCTAGATTATGAAAGAATTACACAACTGACCTGGTAATAAGTAAAGAAATTTGTGATAAAATAACTTGTGTTGAAAATGATAAGTGAGTATATCATTTTCCTTTCTGACTTTAACCAAATCCCAAATAATTAAACTAAAATTTTGGTGGCTTGCTATATAATCTGAGATCACCTTACTATCTCAAACTAACAGACAATAACAATAAGAATGATCAAAAATTAATAGGTATAGATTACACATGATTATGGGAATTCACTCCCATGACTCAAATATTAAACAAAGGTAAATGAGCTATGTACTGGTTGATTAGAAATTCAAATTCAACCAGGATGCACTCTTGCTTACCAACACTCTGATCCAAGCAAGAGAGTCACATACATCTTCATATGTATGTGAATATATTATTAAAGAACTGATATAAATATATTAGTAGAAAATTAGGACCCTGGATAATTTAGTGGAGAGGTTAATGACTCTAGGAAATTATTGATGAAAACTTTAAAAAAAATTAGGTGAAATAGCTAGGGTCATTTCATTAATGTTTTATGTGAATTTGAAGCGTGTTATGAAGGGTTGAAGCGAAATAGTCGCTATAAACGCACTTTGAAATCCCTTTTATTTAACATATCTTAAATTGGTAAAAAAGTGAATATATTGTGAAAAAATATATATATTTGGTTGTTCTCTACACATATTTTAGCATGTTTGACATAAAGGAATTGGTTTGGAAAGTTGCATAAATAATAGAACAAAGTTATGAATGTTAGAAGCAAAATGGTTGTTATGGATGCACTTTGAAATCGCTTTCCGTTCGGCGATTTTTAAGTCAACTTTGGAAGACATCCTTAGGCGTTTCTTTATGGTTTTAACAAGTAAAATATAAGTACATATTAATATAAATATAAAAAGTTTTAAGAAGGTTTGAAATTGGTCAAAGAAAGTTAAGAAAGTTTGAAGTAAAAAGGTCACTATATGAGGACTTCAGAAAAATGCCTTGTTTTCAGAAATATTTATAAATTAATCAAAAGATATCCTTATGCGCTTCTTTTCATGGTTTATAATTACTCTGAGTATTACAACTACTATAAAAAAATTGGTTCAAACATCAATTGTTTAAGCATCGAAAACTAGTCTCAAAGTTGTTGCAAAATCATATTCAAAACAGGTCCTGAACTTTAGACAACATTTGGAAGAATACTGTATTTTCTTCTAAAACACATTTTCCCTATTGCTAATTGTTTACATAGCATTTCCAGAAAGGCTATATATTCTGTTAGAAACTTTAAATTGTGTAGAAGTCATAATTAAATTAAGTATCTTTCACTAATATTTTTTGGGATGTTTTCTAACTTATATTTAAAAGTGGTTTCAAGTTTAAATATATTTTTAATAATTAATTATGAATTTTTAAAGTAAGAGCCTTTTAAGATAAAACATGTTTATTTTTCGTTTTTCCATTTATTTCTAAATTTGTTATATTTACATAATATCCAATATAAAATATTATAATATACTTTTAGGTAGTCTAAAAGTGTTTTAACATAATTATAAGTATATAAGTTTTGAATTTTAACTCTTAAGTTAGAAAAAAATGGTTTTGAGAATTTAAGTAAATGTTTATTATCTTTATTAATAAGTGTGGATATGCTTAGATCTTTAAAATGAATCTTTCAAAGTTAATCAAAAGTGTAAAATGGTTTTGGATTATAGTAAACTATATTTAAATAACATTTGCTTTTAACCCTTATTAATTATACTTAGGATTATAACTAGATCCTTTATAAAAGACTGCTTTAAAGATAATTACAAGTAAAATGTTTTTGGGTTTGTAGTAAACAATGTTTTATTAACAATTATTTTTAGACCCTTGAATTATATTTAATGTGGAAAAATATTGTTAAATGATTACGAATATACTTAGATATTTAGTAATGGAAATTTAAAGATAATAACAAGTGTGGAATCTTTTGAAATAAAGATAGAAAAAGTATACGTTTAAAGTATAAAAGAGAGGAGGGATTTATAGTAACAATGTTTAATAACATTTGTTTTAACCTCTTTGATTGTATTTTAAAGTGAATAAATTTTGTTATTGATTTGTGAATATACTTATACTGTTGAGATAAGTATATGAATACCTTTTGAAGTGTTGAAAAAGGGTATAAATGAATAATGAAAAGAGTATAAATGAATAGTGAAATAGTAGCATACAAGTATATATCTATTATAAAGGTAAATTAAATCTATATACAAGTATAAAACGAAGTATCCAAAAGCTTCACGACTTCATACGATTTGAGAACCCTCGGGGAGGAGCTTTGGTATAAAACATCTCCAGCTTTAAGAACTTATATATTTGAGATACCGTAAGGAGGATCCTCTATATAGTTCGCTTACTTTTGAAGAAAGTAGTAACTAATAGACGAAGTTTCATTAATTAATAAAGGATTTTAATTAATAAAGGAGTTTAATTAATTACGAAGTATAACTAATAAAGGAATTTAATTAACAAGGTGTTCAATTAATAAAGGAGTTTAATTAAATAAAGGAAGTTTAATTAACAAGGAAGTTAAATAATAAGGAGTTTAAATAATAAAAGAAGATTAATTAACAAGGAAGTTTAATTAATAAGGATTTTTAATCAATGAAAGAAGTTTTAATAGATAAAAAGGAGTTTTACTAATAAAAGAGGTTTTAATTAATGAAAGATTAATTAGCTAAAAAAGGGATTAAAAGTTGTTTATGTGACTTGATCGTGCTTTGTGTGATTTGATCTTTTATGGAAAGTATTTAGTCGTGTCCTTAGCACTAAAAACCGATGAAGTAAACTTGTTTTATCCGTGAGAGTTAAGATTGATGATCAAGTAGGGATGTAGAAGCAATAGTGCTCTAACCTTCCGAGCTTCTCTCTTGGCTGAGGGATAACGTAAGTTGAAATGGTCGAAAACGTGATAAGTGTACAAGATATGGTTTTCATATGCGATCCATTATTGTTGAAAGTGACCAAATTAACATAGGAAATATCTAAAAGAAACAGGGGTATTATATGGCATGGTTATTCGCTCGGTGATGATATAATCTACGAATAAGCTCATCTTGCTCTTCTAGGATAAGTGAAAGGATATCTGTCCGGATAGGAGATGATCTCCACCTTTATCATTGTCTATTTATTTCTAAAAGAACTGGAGCTGAGTTAACCAGAAATTCATCGATTTAATCTTGAAGTGACCGGGATCAGATAAGTATACATAGGTAATACTTACTAAAAACCACTTCAAAATTGAGATACGTGTTCTATCTCTTGGTGGTGGATCTATTCGAGGTGTTGGAATATGCATGGAGATTAGTGATCTGTTCGAGATGCTCGAACCCATGTAGAGGTTCATGATCTGTTCGAGTGATGATGGCTCGTGTGTTGAGATGTTGAACATGACTTCACCATTGTTAATGACAAAAAACAAAGTATGCACATAGCCAAGGGGGTTTAGCTAACCCTAAGGGTACATCAACTCCATACCTAGAGATGCTTTTGCTATGTTGGCTGACGGAAGTTGATGATATACGATATCACATTTTCAGGCATGGTCCAACCATATTTACCTTATTGGTATATTTTATCTAGAGATATACGATGCTCGAAAGGTAGTTTCTAACCTTTATCAAGAGGTATGCCTTGATGTATAGAGGGCACGTCCAATGGAAAATCCATATAAAAACTTACCTTAGCAATTTTGATTGAACTTCAACATTGTTATGTCATGAGATGCAAGCGGTATGGCTATTTTCTGATTTATATTCTTCACCCTAAACATTATCTATTATATTGCAATATGTACTTATTAGATGGTTTGGCTCTTTTATAGGGAAAACCATTACGATGATTCAAACGGTCTCAAAAGGTGCTGTTATATGTATACATGTATTTCTTGAGTTTCTCACACCAGACTTTTGTCTAACTCATGGTTTTACGTTTCCCTTATTCCTCGAGTGCTCCTTCGAGTAGTTTGAGAAAGGCAGGTTTTCATTGATATTCATTAGGGTCTTGGAGAAGAGCTGGATGTTTTACCTATTGTAGAATCTATTTCCGTTGCATTGCTTTATGTATATATATCAACAATTGTAAGGACATGCTGTTATAAGTATCCAGGCTGATGGTAGTACTTTGGTTAGTAACTCTGAAATGCTATATGTATTAGAGTAGCACTATGTACTGTCTTTTGATATTATATTTTATCATCTTGCATGTGAGATTTTGATGTTTTTATTCTCCTCTTTCTTGTTCCTTTTCTTTTCTTTTTTTTCTTTACCCTAATGTTCTATCTTCCTAGAACTTGGGTGTTCGGCACGTGAATAACGTGGATGTATTAGTGTCGACATTCGAGGGTTGAAAAGGCATATTTTTACCGTGTGTTATCAGAGCTGAAGGTTAAGCGAGAACCTTGTCTTTGGTTGGGTATAACTCATTAAGAGATAGAGTATATAATGCCCTAGTATGAGTTGAGTGTATTATATATATGAAAGCTTGAATGTATTTGTTCTATATTAGTAACATATGAGTATATGTTGATAGTGAAGTCAATTAATGTTGGGATTAATGTTGTCTATTTATCCCTCATTTATTAGCTTAATCATGCTCGGCCAGTTTTTTAGCATTGATTATTATGTGTTGATTATTGTTTTGTGTTTAACCAATTTATAAGTAATTTACCTTTTGACTACATGGGTTGGGTAGATGATAAGTGTGGGAACATTGTAACAAATACCTTTTGAATTAAGTTTTAGAGTTTGATTATAAGGCGTTCGGTGATAATGTTGGGTTAAAAGTTGTTTATTATAATCTAAAAGATAAGATATTTTGAGAATTAAATATTTGTGAAAAGGTTTTATATAAGAAAGTGAATTTATATAAGTATGGTTTTTAAATATGATTATAAACAAAAGGATTTAAATTGAAAATTTGAAAACTTAAGTCCTATTGTTTTTGAAAATGGTTTATAAGAGTTTGGAGTAAAAAATAACATAATTATTTAAAAGTATTTTTAAAAGACTAATGATTTTAAAGGATTTTTAAGATTTGTTCGAGTTCGAGGTGGCTCTTGGAATCGACGAGTCCATTCGGGAACAAAGTATTTTTATGTTATCTAGTTCGAATGGCTCGAAAGTGACTAAAAATAGGTAAGAGATGTGTTTGGGTGGTAAGCAGTTCTATTGAGTATTACTCTTCTTAGTGAGGGGATATATGATACTACTTGGTAAGACCTAATTCCTTATATCATTTGGTGTTACTTGATCTATATGTATATTTTCTATGGATTTTAAAGAAAATATTTAGGAAACTAGTTTTGAAAATGATTTTTTGGTTAAATCCAGAAAAAGATGATATGGTGTATAAAAGAATATATGTACGTATTATTATTTCAAATGATTTGAAAAGAAAATTCGATGTTTAGTTTTAAAGTTTTCTTTAAAGAAATTTGATATAAAAATAAAAGTTAAATTTTTATAACTCTTAATTTGAAAAGGTAGCAAGTTTAAACAACCTTTAAATTTGTTAAACATCTTTGTGAAATAGAACATTCGATGTTATTGGGCCGACTAATACACGTCTTTACTTTAGGGTTGTCTAAGGAAAGTAGATTCTAGTCTTGAGTTTGGATACCACAATCTGACTCTTACTAGCTACTTGCCTATCCTAATGGATAAAGAAGTCTAGAAGTTTGACTCGACTATAAGATCCAAATTTATTTTGAACCTTCATCAAAATTATAGGAAGTAAAAATAAATATGAATGTTTTGTATATACTCTTAGGATGTAGAGGTTTATTATACAAGTATGGACTTAAGTCCTGAAATGTTTTTAAATGAAATTATGTTTTAATGAAATGTTTTATAAGTGAAGATAAGTCTTTGTAAAATGTTTATAAAATAAAAAGGAATGTTTTATAAAATGCTTCATAAATGATTTTAATATTAAAAGAGAAATACTATAAGAGAAAATGAATGTGATTTAAAAATGTAAAGTAATTGGTGTAGTTAAGAAGCCAATGGAACAAAGTATATAAGTTATACTTAGATCATTTTATTCGCATGACAGTTCTTGATCTAGGACTCGAGTATATGGTTTCGAGGTGGTTTACACCAATTCGAAGAAGGATTTTTCAATAAATTCTTGATGGCGAATACTTGATACAGATTCTTGATATGATTTTGAAGTTTTCTATCATAATATATGGCTATGTAAAGAAAATGGATGTCTTTAATCAAAGAACTTGATCGAAGTCTGCACTAAAGAGGTCAAGTGATCTACACTAGTTAGAAGTGGAACTAATATGATCGAGCAAGTGATCAGATTTGAGATTATGTATGGATGGTCCATATGCATCATACGGGCTTTAGTATATTTGTATGCTATGTTTGTTGGTGTTACTACAAATAAAGATGTCGAATATGTAAGTGAACATGTAGAAATTGAAGATGTCAAAAGGAAAACTATAAAGCATTCGACGATATCGCACTTCAAAACTTCATGAAGATGCCAAACTTCTACAATAAAGGATGTCGAACACCTAAGGAAGGATGGAAATCTTCCAAGAATGTTGAATCCAAAGTGATTGACAAATGTAAGGATTATCGAACTTTAACAAAGATGAGATATCACATAAAGGCAATGAATCTCTAAGAATGTCAGATTTTTACAATGTCATAAAGGGTATTGCATGTCTATAAATATTATGGAGGTTGCCAAAAGTCATCGCCGTAAATAAGGATGTTGTATTTCATCAACATAACAAACAATGCCAAAAATCAACATTTCAAAGGGGATTCGAATGTCAAGAATTCACACATGCCGAATGACACGTGTCAGCTAATCCGCCTTCTTCCACCTCTATAAATACGTATCCATTGACAACTTGGAAGGGTCAAATTTTTCTCAACTCATTTCTTACCTTTTCAAGTTGTAAACCCTAAATTGATTTGTGAATTATTTTACAGTCGATTTTACTCTTATGACATTTTGCATATAAGACCTTAAACATTTAATAATTGCATAACATACTTCAACTGAATAAAGATATTAGTCCAATTATTGATCTTATGGCATGCATATGACTTCTTGTACTAGACTTGGATTATGAACATGTATACTTCACTCTTGAGAACTTGGATTCAAACCTTAGCTCACATACTTCTATTAAGCCTACATAAGGCTATTTAAGCCCTTATTAGAACAAGATCTCACATATTTGGGGTTGACAAAGAAACTTGTTAACATTTTGGTGCTAGAAGGAAGGCCCGGGCCTCTGGCTCCCTATATATCTCATATAGATTATCCTTGACCTGCATACATAGGGTATATAGGATTTACCCCAACCTACATATTCCATAAAGGAACTTTCCAAATTCGGCATAACCTTCTTCGGACAATATAGTGACTATCTTGGAATAAGGATCTTCTAAACCTCAGGTAGTTAGGCCAATTTATTAAATCGCTTCTAACCCTTGGTGTCATGAAGAACAAGTGTTAAGGATGTTAGTAGTACAAATCATGGAATACAAGAGATAAATGTTTCCTTATAATCCCAATAAGTGAAGCATAAATCCATTCCATATAAGCTCTAACCCTATCCATGGTTATCATCCTCTGCTTGGAAAGGAAAACACAAAAAAGAATAGTTTGTTCCTAAAAATGTGAAGGGCTATAAATTCCAATCCAAAGGAACTATTTTGGAAAAGAAATAACAAGAGACTTTGACAAATTTTCCCAAAGGTGGAAAGGAATAATTGATCATCCTCCTGCACCAATCAAAGCTCGAGAATCCTTAAAGAGGAGACTTATAGATGATGCTAATATGCCAATCCAATGCTATAAGAAAATCTAGCGGGAGCAAAGAGAACAATGCTCTAGAAATTCCTAATCTTCAAGGATTTATTCCCTTACCACTTTCCAAGAGAATATCTACCTCCTAACTAAAGAGAGATTAAACCATTGGCCTTCAAAGAAGAAGCAACAAAAAAATGAAAAGAATCTTAGAGGTGCTTATTACCAATATCACCGAAGGAATGGACATGAAACCAATCAATGTCAAGCTTTAAAAGGAATGATTAAGAATTTCTTGAGAAAAGGAGAGCTTCAAGAATTTATTCGTGAGATTTGAGCGAAAGACAAATGTATCTACAAAGAATAAGTAATCAATAAAGAAGAATGCTTCATAAAGAGGATTGATAAAATAAAGGAAATAGCCTTTGATCTCGCCAAGATGGCTTGGTCAAAGAACCTCCTGGAGGGAGGTTAGAGTAAGCCTACGGTCATGCCTATAAAGCCTGGCCAGAGCATTGCAAGCTTTTGGTCCTGCTTACATGGCCAGGTCAGAGCATAAACCTTTGGTCCCACCCTTATGGCCTAGCCAAAGTTCTTTCTGGAGCGAGGTCAGAGTAAGCCTTTCGTCCCGCCTAAGATGGCCTCACCAAAGTACTGCAACCTTTGGTCCCACCTACATGGCTTGGCAAGAGTGTCTCTTAGAGGGAGGAAGGAGTAAACCTTTGGTCTTGCCTAAGATAGCCTGGCCAAAGCACCGAACTAGCCTTCTATTCGGCCTATAAGGCTTGACTAGAGTGCCTCCTAGAGGGAGGATGGGTAAGACTTTGGTTTTTCTTAAGATAGCTAACTAAACGCACCGACCAGCCTAAATCATTACCTATAAGGTGATAAGGGACTCAATCATCACCAAGAAGTTGATAAGGAGCAAAAGAGCTCAATCAAAGCCCAAATCATCACCTAAAATGGTGATAAGTGGTCAAATAAAAACCTAAATCATTGCCTAAGATGGTGATAAGGGATCTAATCAAAACCTAAATCATCGCTTAAGATGGTTATAAAGGATTCAATCAAAGCTTAGATCATTACCCAAGACAGTAATAAGGGATAAAGGAAATCAATCAAACTTTATCCCAAAGAATGGATCAAAAGCAATCTTCCAGAAGAATAACAATCAAATGTGAGCTATTGTGCTCTAAAGTAAAGCAATCTTCATTTTCCAGGTTGTTTTCTGGTCTTCTATTTAAATAATTGCCAGATGTTTTCTTGTCTTCTATTCCAGTAAATGCTAGATGGTTTTTGGTCTTTTATTTCAAAGTTAATGCCAGATGGTTTTCTTGTCTTCTATTTCAAAGTTATTGCCAGATGCTTTTCTGGTCTTCTATTTCAAAGTTATTAGCAGATGGTTTTCTGATCTTCTATTCAAGTTACTATCGAATGGATTTCTTGTTTTCTATCCAAATAATATTATCGCCAGAAGATTTTCGGTCTTCAATACAGATGAAATTATAATTACCAGATGAATTTTTGATACTTAAAGCAACCATGATTACCTATAAAAGAAAGATAAAAAGAAAAATTGATCCAACTTATTTAAATTTTCAGTTATAATCATTTTGAAAAATGAATTTCAAAACCAAACTTTTTGGGATTCCAAAGATCAACAAGACAACTGTTTCACAAATAATCTTTAGCATTTAGAAAGCAACATGATTGGTTTGAGAAAGGAATAATTTCTTAAAATTATGAAAATCATCATTATTACTTATTCTATGTTTCTCTGGAAAAGAGAAAACCGTAAAGTTCAATCTAAAGCATTCTTCAAGGGAATAAGGAACAAGCAAATCTATGCTTAATCGAAGGCTACAAATCATATGGAATCAGACTAAAGCGCTAAAGTGAGTTGCAAATCTCAGATAATTCCCCGATTTCAAATAAAGGACAAAAATAAGGAAAGAAAATACAAGTTCAATTTAGAATATCAATCATTAAGTTATAAATTTATTTACCATTATACATTTGATATATTACATACAAAAATTACAAATATCAAGAAAGATTAATCAGTAAGAGAATTCAATCAAGAGTTTCTTAGCAATGTTACTTCATTTATTAAGAATCAAGGTCCTCTGCCTTTTTCTTCAAATCTTCAACAGTCGAAGAGGGTTCAATAATGTGATGAAGTACCACATTAAAAAATTTCTTAAGCATCTTTTCTTTCTTTTGCATATTATCTGCATTGTCAATCAAATCAACTTGAATTTTCGATGCATGATTGGTCATTTTGTTGGCTCCCTTTAAAGTTTGAACCTTGCTCTTCAATTTCTTGACCTTATGTTCAAGAGCATATTTTTCACGCTCTAATTTTTCGACCCGACCCTCGTAATCATTGAGACGTTGGGAAACCTTGCCATTCCATTGTTGTTTCAAAATTGGATGCATTCATATCTAATTTTCTGACTCCATTTAGCATTTTCTCCATCATTTAGACTCAAGGGTAGGTTTAACAAAGCATAAAAATTTTCTTTGCCAATCAATGGGGTAGGAGTAGGAAGGCTGGATTTGCCTCCACTCGTAATAAGTTATAAGGATTGATAGGATAATTGGCTTTTTAACAAGTCTACTTCAAGATCCATTACCTTTTGATGTAGTTGGGCGATTTCTACATCAGCTTCAATTCCTTGGACTAAAGGTCCAGGCTAGCCAATCATTTCCATTTTCTCTTTTAACTCTTGAATTCCTTTATCCTTTTCTTTAATTTTTTACTCTAAGTTGGAAGTCATCTCCGTTAACCTACTAAATGTAGATTTCAATCGATAGTACATGTCGTGCCATTTCTGTGCATCCGGGTTATCCGAAAATGACAAAGTTGAAGCACTTAGGGAAGAGAGATTCTTCTTGAATTCTGACCTAAACTTAACTTTAATAGTGTCCAATCAAGCAAGAAGTTCCAGACCACAAGACGCGAGTTTTAATTGTTTTTCCTAAAACAAGAAAAAGAAATCATATGGGGGGAATGCTTTCTTTATTAACAACGAAAAGGGTTTCAAGCATGAGCAAATTCAAATTACATTAACAATATATGTTTTATACATTTAACTCTCAAAGTTTAAAGACGACTGTTTGAGCCTTTTTAAGTGATCTAGGGGAAAAAGAGAGGGTAGAGTCAAAAGGAACATTAGACACTTGAGGGTGGAAGGAATTGATGGTAGTCCCATTTTTCGATTGGAGGCATGATCTCACCACATAACAATTTAGCGTGGTTGGTTCGTATCTTGCTAAGCAATTTATCCTTTTCATCACCCAAGAAATCTAAGCGAAAGTGTGGAAGCCGTGTATAATTTTCTTGGAGATCTCTAAGAAAACAATATTTTTCTAACTAAGAAGTTCTAAGAATTAATGATTTATCTTTAAAATCCCTCTTTAATTTTATAAATTTACTTAAGAGTTCCATGGAAGCAAGACTACACGACAATTCCTTAATCCGTATGATTTATGAAAAATAAGCTAAGTTGCGAAGAAATGAAAACACAGAAATTCATGAAACTATCTGAATTACACATTAAAAATAGAATTACTTTGGTTCATACAATATTAATCCTTTGTAAAATTTAGAAATAAATCTCTCCTTGTTAAATTTAACTTTCTCTGGAGGAAGAGTGTTTTGGGAAAGGGAAATGGTCACCACCCTAGGAAGATTCCAGCACTGCCTAGGACAGGGATCGAACCCATATTCATCTCAGTATCTACTGTGGATACGTCCAAGTAAACCCCCACTCTCCTTTCCTAAGAAAGAAACATCAAAGAAACTACTCTTAGAGTAAATTTTGTATAGAAACTCTACTAAAGCATCCGTATCATCAATGAGCATCCAAAAGAGAGTAGTTAGCTCTGCATTTTCCTTTATAACTCTCTCCCGATGAAGGCGAGACTTCTTAAATAATGGAGATACTCGCTTTTTTGAAATTCCTTAACCATATGGTGTAAGCAGAAAGGCGCCTATATTTGTCAGATAAATTGTTGTTCTCTTCAATCAGTTTCTCGATTTCTCTATTTATTTGCTACTCTTTCTTCTCACTCTTTTAATATAGAGCCTCATAATAGTATTTGGTTTTTCTCCTTAACTGAAGTAATAAACTTATTACATAAAGGCTGGCAGATAACTTTAAACATTTATATAATGAATTCCACACCTACGTGGCTAAAACGTGGGAAGTTGGGGCTTGTCTCTTTTCCTTCCTTTATTGACCAGGGGAAGCGGTATCTTTTGAAGGGATATCTTTCCACAAAACATCTTTAGGATCAGGTAGATCAGAAAGATCTACATAATGGGCAAACGAGTCTAGGTCGTGAGCACCTGATCCATTACCCTTATCTTTTAGTCTTGTTGGACCCTTGCCACCATCATCTCCATCTTGATCATCATTATCATGATCATTATGATTGTCATCATCTTCGTTATCATCCTCCCCTTCATCAGAATCTTCATCCCTTTCAAGCGGTGGGTCATCAAAGGATAAATACTTCTTTGGATCGATAGCCTCCTCTTTAGGAAATTCATCTTGAAGCAATCCCTTAGCTCTCCCCAACATAAGATCAAACTTTCTCTTGAATTAGTCATTTAAGTCAGGAAGGGAAGGAAAATCCAAATCTGGGCATTTGATAGTATTATCCCTATATGCTACGAAAAGAGCATCTTCATAGCATTTTTTGTGATCTTAATAAGGACCTGATCTAGGAAGAAGGAAACTTTCTTCTTAGAATCTTTTATAGTGTGGTTAGCATGAACCATAATGGAATTTTTAATTTCTACTTGGCTCTCTAGAGACTTTATCTTGTCACCCATTTTGGTTTTCTCATTATTGGCCTACTCAAGCTCTATTTTCATCCTCTCTTCAAGTAACAATTTGGCTTTCTTCTCCTCATCAAAGGAGGAGGCCAGTTTTCTCTTCTCAAGAATAGCTTCATCATTTTCCACTGTAATATTAATCATTTGGCTCTACAGGGTCCCTACTTTAGCCATTCATGAGAAAACCTGTTCCTTAAGCTCTGTAACTTGACCAACAGGTCTTTGAGAGGCCCATTGAAGAAAGAACATTTGCTTGGCCACCTGAAACATATGATCGATATAAGTTAAATAATGATGTAGAAAATTAAAGTACATAATAGCCAAACACAAAAGTATATATACCGGCAGAAGCTACTGATAGAGGATGTAAAGATAATCCATCGAGAAAGTTGGGGGCTGTAGTGGCATAAGAGAAGCCAAAGTCAGGGATTGTAGAGCCGAATGAATGAGACCGTCAAAGCCCATAGTGAGAGTTTGAGCCTGGGTCCCCAAAAGAAGAGATTCATTAGAAAGGGGAGTCAAATGAAGCTCCTTAAATAAGCATTGAAAGCCAGAACCAAAGGTGGGAAGTGAAATTTTTAACAAAGAATCCGAGGTGTGAACCTCCTCAATAGGTTTTTTAGCACCATGGTTTGAAGAACCTAAATCGATCATGTTAGGATCTTGGGTGGTCAATTTAGCATCTACGTTTGGCTTCTCAGTAATAACAATAGAATTTTGGTCCTCTCCAAGCTTAGTTATTTTACTAAGAAGAAGGGTTGAAGCGTTAGCTAGGGATTGCCTTCCATTTTATGTCAGTAATGGCCTTAGCAATAGAGTCTTTAATAGGAGCAGATTTAGTTGATTCAGCTAAGGCAGATTTGTGAACTTTAGCTTTCTTATACTGCGAAGCTACGACAATTGCAGACAAGCCTAGATCAAAGGAAAAGTTTATAAGGTACCAACACAAAGAAACTTCATTCAAGTCATAACGAAAATTTGCATTGAATGAGAGAGGAAACAGAAAAAGCTTCCGATTACTGACAACCAACGATCATTTTCCATAAGCATTCCCCTCCATAATCGAGGATTCTCCAAGTACTATGTGGTTATCTAAGATTAGAGAGTATTTGCGGAGGTTAGCTTTGTCAAGATTCTAAGCCTGTCTCTCATGCTTTTAGAAGCCTGAGTCAAAGACTTAATAGTAACAGAGACATAAAGGCTAGTTTGTTTAGGAGCATAACCTGAAAGAGTACACTCATCATAAGGGAATAACAGATATAACGTAGATTATAGAAAGCGGGAAAACTTACTGGAAATAGAGAAAGAGCCCCTGATCTTAGGGGTGTAGCATCCGATGTAGAAGAACTGATTCTCCCAGTCCCTCGTCTTATTGATTAGATGAGTGATTAAGATTTTTGGGAAGGGAAGAAGGTGATACACGGGACTATCCAACTATTCACTTATTCTCACAAGATTCACCAAGGAGTGGATAGTATCAGCGTTTAGTGAAGGAAGTTTAGCTTCCCTAGCAAGGACCTCCAGACAAGTCAAGTAAGTATATGAGTTGAGGGTCAACTAAATCGGGGTAATGTCCAAGTGCTCTAGGAACGGCAGAAGTAATTCTAGGAAAGGTAAGTAGCTAGAATGCCTGATATGAATAGGAGTGAAGTCAAAGAATCCCTTTGGAAGATTATCTATTATGCCGAATGGATCAGCAATCATGGCTTCCATTTTCATAATTTCGAATTGCTGGGTATAATATCTACTTCATGTTGAGAAGTAATGACGGATTGGTTAAGCTTATAGTCTTCTTTCTTTGAAGAGTGAAGGTTTGGAGCTTTTGCTAAATTTCTTGCTATCTATTTATTTTCTATGTGATATTACATAAAATCAGGGAAGTAATGCATATTTCAAAAAAAGTTTGGAATGATCATAAATATAGATGCAAGATAAGCAATTGCATACCTAACCAATATGTACTTGATTAATTGAAAAGCTATTTAGTTCTGAATGGTCAAGTGTCAAAACAAAGACTAGCTATACAAAATTTATAACAAGTTAAAATCCATTAAATAGTTCATTCCAAGATGTCGAACTTATAATAAGATGTCGAGTTTGAAGAATACTTGAGAAATTTATAACCAATTGGAAATTCACAGACAATTATTTGGCTTATGACAGAATATCGAGTTCATTACTAGTTAATAAGGTTCAATTAAAGTATCGTACTAATAGCATCTTATAGAAATTATAATGGAATATCGAATCGATAACTTGGTATCGAATTTATAAGGTGTCTAATACAAACAGTTTTCAAGTCTATGCTACGATATTTACATTCCGAACTCATGATGTCATATCAGACTTAAACAAGATATCAAATTTGCATCCTATGCATCAACTCTTTGAGTAGTTATCAAATTTGTAAAGGGATAGCGGCTCACTATGGTTTGCCGAGTTTATAACTAATAAAACCATCCATCAAAATAGTTGTCGAATTCTCAAATGGATACCGAACTTCTAAATATTTGAAAAAACAATAAGTAAGGGGTGAAACATATTGAACTTCAAGTTAAATGTTGAATTTCGAAAGGCTAATAAATTCAAAAACCCGGTAATTATCGAGTTTTGAGGAGGATTTCGAGCTTTTAATATTTAATTAAATGTTGAAATCTTAAGGGATATCGATTTTTTTACAAATAAAGTCCCAAAAAGTCATCAATCTGGAAAGTTTTTGAATTGGTGATAATAACCATTAAATTTCAATCAATCGACAAAGAATGATACCTAAAATAGCATGCTAATTCAGACAAAAAACTCCTCGGGATTATAATAAGTATACGGCTTTAATTAAACCCAAGGAAATTTACAAAGATGCAAAATTAAATCCTAGTTTTTAAATCAAAATCAAAGACCCCTCTATAATCATGTCTTTAAATTAAAGAGAATTAAAAATCAAACCTTAAGATCGAGCCTGAGTGCTAAAGAAGATTGAAATTTCTTGAGTCGAACTGGAAATTAAAATTTGTGTCTTGAGTTTAACATGTAGGTAAAAAGGTTGAAGAGGAAGAAGATGAGTATTTATAGAAGAAAAGGGGAATGAATAGAGCTGTTGATCTCATTTTAAATGGAGGAGCAAGATTTACATGTAATGCCAATGGGCGAGAAGCGTCAATATTGAGGTGTTAACTTGAAAAGTCAACATTTCTTCTACACAGGGGGCAGATGTTACTACAAATCGAATATGGAAGGAAACATGTAGAAATTCAAGATGTCGAGAGGAAAAAAGTAAATCATTCGACAAGGGATATCGCACTTCAAACACTTGATGAAGATGTCAAACTTCTATAATAAAGGATGTCGAACACCTAAAAAAGGATGGCAAGCTTCCAAGAATGTCGAATCCCAAGTGATTGACAAACGTAAGGGTTATCGAACTTCAATAAAGAGGAGATATCACATAAAGGCCTTGAATCTCTAAGGATGTCGAATTTTTACAATGTCATAGTGGGTATTGAATGTCTACAATTATGGAGGTTGCCGAAAGTCATCATTGTAAATAAGGATGTCGTATTTCATTAGCATAACAAACAACGCCGAAAATCAACATTTCAAGGGGATAGCGAATGTCGACAATTCACCATATGCCTAATGACATGTGTTAGTTAATCCGCCTTATTCCACCTCTATAAATACAGACCCAATGGAAACTTAGAAGGGGCAAATTTTTCTCATCCCATTTATTACTTTTTCAAGTTGTAAACCCTAAATTTATTTAGGGATTTTTTAGAGTTGATTGTACTCTTATGATATTTTGCATATAAGACCTTGAACATTTGACAATTGCATAACATATTTCAATTGAACAAAGGTATTGGTCTAATTATTGATCTTATGGCATGCATATGACTTCTTGTACTAGACTTAGATTATGAACATGTATACTTCACTCTTTAGAACTAGGATTTAAACCTTGGCTCGCATACTTTTATTAAGCTTTACATAAGGCTATTCAAGCCCTATCTAAACAAGATCCCACATATTTAGGGTTAACAAAGAAATTTGTTAACATTTGGCTTATGGAGGCTTTTAGGGAATGACTCTTCGATTTGTTTTAAGGTAGCATGGACAATCGGCTAAGTAATAACATAAGTTCGTTGAGTGTAAGGTATGCTTAGTGGGTTGTTTATCATCCTTGTGCGATAAGAAGTTTTATAAACTTAGGCAAACCCACGAGCATTGTTTGCTAGTGAATTTGATTGCTGTTAATTATTGACTGTGATTGTTTCTTTTGTTGCTTGTGTTGGAATTTCGAGGATGAAATATTCTAAGTGGGGAAGAATGTAATGACCCAAAATTTTGAACACTTCATATTTAAATATCTAAATTATTTAAATATTGAATCTTGGATTTAGTTTTAATAAATGTGATTTTATAACCTTGTTAACCCCTCTTAATTAATAACTAATGATAAGAAATTTTATTTTGAAATTTGTTTACAAAAATAAATAGTTCGAAGAAATATCGATAATGTGACCGAAAATCGTTTTATCAATAAATGACTTTTTACTAAATAAAAGTTGTATGAATTCTTTGGCACTTGTATCATAACATATGAAGATGTTAATAATATTTTAATTCACCGAGTTCAAAATAAAACTGATTAGAGTAAGCATGCTTCTAGAGGGGGACAAAGAAGAGGGATTTAAGGAGGTAATCATGGAGTGATTTAACGAATGTATAGTGTGTATATGCTAGCATGGAAAGGACAGAGGGAGAGGGGTTATGGATGGCATAACCAATGGTGTTTTAGGGTCCTTTTGTGCTGCAAAATCATTCACTTTGTATCTCTTTCATTTCATTATTTGATTTCATAAGTTTTGAGATAAAAACTCTTAAAGTTTAACACTCCTTTCTCCTCTTTAATTCTTCAAAACAAATCCAAAACAACTCCTTTCTCTTATAAACAACTTCATTATATCATCATTAGAACACATAATAATATCTAAGAAGTGAAGAAATGAAGACGAAAGTGAGACATATTCACTAGGCCATGAGCACTTAGGAGGTGTAGGGGGCCTGGCTTTGTGATTTGAAGGCAAAGGTGGTTGTTTTAGGGTTTGGATGATGGTAGGAAGTGATTCTTTGCTTCTAGGTGCTTAGGCTTAGATTTTTTTTCTCACCGTTGAATTTTATTTGCTGTGTACATAATGTTTGTTGTGTAAAATATAAAGTTTAAATAGAGAACAATGCAAGTTATTACTTTTGGACCCCTCCTTGTTTTGGAAAGCAAGTGACAAAATTATATGTAGTGTAATCTATATTGTGACCTTCTAAAACTTGTATTGTGGCCATAACTTGTTGTTTACATGTTTGTTAATGTTCTATGTGAAGTTGAAGCATGTTGTGAATGGTTGAAGTGAAATGGTCACTATAAACGCACTTTGAAATCCCTTGTATTTAACATATGTTAAATTACTTGAAATGTGATTATATTGTAAAAATATATATTTGGTTTTCTTTACACATATTTTGGGGGTTTTGAAATAAAGAAATTGGTTTGGAAATTTGTGGAAATACTAGAACAAAATTGTGGAAGTCAGAAGAGAAAAGGTCGTTATGGATGCACTTTAAAATCGCTTTGTGTGAGGCGAATTTTAAGTTAACTTTGTAAAATGTCCTTAGGGTTTCTTTATGGTTTTAATAAGTAAAATATAAGTACTTCATAATGTAAAAATATCAAGTTTTAAAATGGTTTAAAACTGGTCAAACAAAGTTAAAAATGTTTGAGGTAAAAAGGTCGCTATATGAGCACTTCGAAAAAATGCCATGTTTTTGGAAATTTTTATAAATTAATCAGAAGATATCATCATGGGTTTATTTCCATGGTTTATAGGTACTCTTACTATGCTAACCACTATAAGAAAATTGGACCAAACATCAATTGTTTAAGCATAGAAAACTAGCCTCAAAAGTTGTTGCAAATCATGTTAAAAACAGGCCTAGAACTTTAGATAGCATTTGGAAGAATGCTGTCTTTTCTTCTGAAAGACAATTTTCCTATTGAGTATAGTTTAGAATGCATTTCTAAAAATGCTATCTAAAAATCATAATATAATTAAGTATCTTTCACTAATCTTTTTAGGGTTGTTTTCTAACTTAGTTTAGAGTATTTTAAAAGTAGTTCAAGTTTAATTATATTTTTAATAATTAATAATGAATTTCTAAAGTAAGAAGCTTTTAAAATAAAACAATTTTATTTCTTATTTTTCCATTTGTTTCAAAATTTGTTATTTTTACATAATATCCTATATAAATAATTATAATATATATTTAGGTAGTTTAAAAGTGTTTTAACATAATTATAAGTATTTTAAAGCTATATATATAAGTTTCAAAAATTTAGTTAAGTATTTTATAAAAGTAATAAATGAAGTTTTTGATTTTAACTCTTAAGTAAAAATAGGTTTTGAGAATTTAATTAAGTGTATTACCTTAATTAATAAGTGTGGATATGCTTAGGTCTTTAAAATGAATGTTTTAAAGTTAACGAGAAGTATAAAATGGTTTTCGGTTGTGATAAAAATGTTTAAATAACATTTTTTAACCTTTATTAATTATACTTAGGATTATAACTAGATCTTTTGATAATTATAAATAAAATGGTTTTGGGTTTGTAGTAAACAATGTTTCAATAACATTTGTTTTTTAACCCTTGAATTATATTTTAAAGTGGAAAAATATTGTTAAATGGTTATGAATATATTTAAACATTTAGTAATGGAGGATAATAACAAGTGTGGAATCTTTTCAAACAACGGTAGAAATTGATTATGCTTAAATTATAAAAGAGAGGAGGGGTTTATAGCAACAACGTTTAAGTAACATTTGTTTTAAACCTCTATGATTATATTTTAAAGTAAGTAAATCTTGTTAATGATTTATGAATATACTTATGCCTTTGAGATAGATATATGAATACTTTTTGAAGTGTTGAAAAGGGTATAAATGAATAGTGAAAAGAGAATAAATGAATAGTGAAATAGTAGAATACAAGTATATATCTATTATAAAGGTAAACTAAATCATATACAAGTATAAAAGAAAGTATCTAAAAGCTTCACGGCTTCATACAATTGGAGAACCCTCGGAAAGGAGCATTGGTATAAAACGTCTCTAGCTTTAAGAGATTATGTATTTGAGATCCCCCGAGGAGGATCCTATATACAGTTCACTTACTTTTGAAGAAAGTAGTAATTAATAGACGAAGTTGCATTAATTAACAAAAGAGTTTAATTGATAAAGGAGTTTAATTAACAAGGTATTTAATTAATAAAGAGGTTTAATTAAACAAAGGAAGTTTAATCAACAAAGAATTTTAATTGACAAGGAAGTTAAATAATAAGGAGTTTAATTAATAAAAGAAGCTTAATTAACAAGGAAGTTTAATTAATAAGGTGTTTTAATTTATGAAAGAAATTTTATTAGATAAAAAATAGTTTTAGTAATAAAAGAGGTTTTAATTAATGAAAGATTAATTACCTAATAAAAGGGATTAAAAGTTGTTTATGTGACTTGATCGTGCTTTGTGTGAGTAGATCGTGATTTATGTGATTACTCGTCTATAGAAAGTATTTAGTCACTTACTTATCACTAAAAGCCGACGAAGTAGACTTATTCTATCTATAAGAGTTAAGATCGATGATTCAAGTAGGGTGTAGAAGCAGTATTGCTCTAAACTACCGGGCTTCTCTCTTGGCCAAGGGATAATGTAAGTTGAAAAGGTCAGAATCATGATAAGTGTACGAGACTTGGTTTCTATATGCGATCATTTCATTATTGTTGAACATGACCAAATTAACTTTTGAAATATCCAGAAGAAACACGAGATGTAAAGACTTGCCTTTTCGACCCCCAATTGTCGACACTAATACATCCACGATATTCATGTGCCGAACATTCAAGTATCGAAAAGACGAATTGTTAAGGTGGAATTAAAGAAAAAGAAATAGAATAAGGAAGAGGAGAATACAACATTAGTATCTCACAATGGAACGGTAACATATAATATCAAAAGATAGTATAAATTGTCATTCTAAGATACAAAGTATTTTAGAGTTACAGTAATTAGTCTGGATAGTTATACAGCCTATCCTTACAAATGTTGATGATACAATAGTAATGTAGCAGAAAAAATACAATGGTCGGTAATCATCCGGCTCATCTCCATAAGCTTCAATGTGTCTACAGCTAAAATATGGAAATATACATGGGGCTGACCCGAGCATTATAAGAAAATAACACTCGGATCAGTCTGGTAAACCAACATGAGAAACTCAAAAAATATGAGTGACATGTAACAGTAACTACTGAGACCGTACAAATTGCCATAACGGTTTTCCCCTCAAAGAAACCAACTATTTATTAAGTTTAACATATAGTGATATAATAGATAAATTCTAGTGTGTAACGCATAAATCATATCACATAGCTGTTGTGTGAACGCCACAACAATAATAGTTATACAATTAGTACCACTAAGGTGCGCTCACATAATTGTATAGGTCTTCGGCAGAGATCTCCTCGGATCAAGCCGAGTCTGAACTCCATGACAAGGATCAGAAACAACCTTCCAAGCATCGTATATCCCTAGATAGGATATAGTCTAAGGTAAATATAACTAGACCACCCTCGGTGTGTGGTCCGAGTCATATCAACTCCCGCTAGTAACAATCGATAAGCATCTCTAGATATGGAGTTGATATATCCTTGAGGCCAGTTAAACCCCACTAGCCATGCTCCTTCTCTATTTTCTAGTCATTTTCTCAATGTCGAGGCTACGTTCAACATCTCTCACACGAGTCTTCATCACTCGAACAGAACACGAACTCCTAATTAGATTCATTTATCTCGAATAGATCACGAATTACTACATGGATTCGAGTATCTCGAATAGATCTCGAACCTCCACATAGGTTCCTCGCATAAGTTCTCCGACTAATGCTAATGCGACTATCACTCCTTAAGATTGACATTTCCACACGATAGCATTGTTCGAAATATTAACGTCGACTTCCCCCTTAGACTTAACCTTAGGATAGATAGTTCAAATCTATAACATTCCACTTCACAACCACTTTTAGAACATAGATCGCGTACATGGTTTTAAAGTGGTTACGGTTTCAAGTCATCTCATATGAGTACACTCCCCCGCTTAATGGATGGTCCAAAACCAATCGATGAATTTGGTCATTCAATCATAATGAGAACGATTGCATATGGAAACCAAACCTTATTTACTTATCAGCATAAATAAACACACAAGCATGATTAAGTCACGCAAAGCACGATTTCTATTTCCTATTTTATTTAATTAATACTCTTTACTAATTAAAACATCTCTTATTAGTAAACTTTTTACTTTATCTAATAAAACTTCATTTATCAATCGCTACTATTCATTTGTACTCTTTCAATACTTTAAAAATTATTCATATACTTATCTCAATTTGTATAAGTATATTCACAAATCATTAACAAGATTTCTTACTTTAAACCCTTACTTTTTCTATCTTTTTCAAAAGATTCCATACTTATAATTTCCTTTAAAATATCCATTTTAAGGGTCTAAGTACTTTTACAAATTCATTCCAAAAGGTTTAAGACTAATGTTACTTAAATATTGTCACTACAAACCCAAAACCATTTCACCTACAATTATCTTTAAAATGTTCTTTTAAAGATCTATTTACATTCATAAGTATAATGAAAAAGGGCTAAAGATGATCTTATTAACACATTATTACAACACACCCAAAAACATTCCATACTTGTATTATCTTTAAAAACATTCTTTTAAAGATCTAAGATAATATTTAATTAAGTTTGCTAGTCGAATAAGCGACTTTCTAGTTAAAACGATCGCTTATAGAAATCACAATTCATATACTTAACTCGTTTCCGACATTCCAACTTAACTATTCTTCATCTAAGAGTGAAGCCAGGTAAGTTAGAGCACTGGTTCCATCAAAGCCTTGCCTTGACACTTCATCTTGAACCTCACAAATAGATAATCTACATCATAGGCTTTTAGTGTTAAGTATAGCATTAATGACTTTATAAACGAGTTAGAAAACAATATGATTAACACATTTCCAACATTCCTGACTTAACAATTCCTCGGCCAAGAGGGGAACCGGTAGGTTAGAGCTCTATTGATCATATCCCTACTCGACCTCAATCTTAACTCTCACAAATTGATAGGCCTACTTCGTCGGCTTTTAGTGTTAAACGTCTTCTTTACTTTTCCAAAATTTATATATAATTTACTAAAAATATATTTAAACTTCAAACCAACTTTAGAATGCTTCAAAATAGGTTATAAAATATCTCTAAAAAGATTAGAAAAAAATACCAAATTTAAATATCACTTTTAAAAACTTAAAACCATAAGCGACTTACTACAACATTTATAAATGCTGTTAGAAGTCCTTTTTAAAAACAACATTGTAAAGCACGATTTTTATGACTTGTTTTAACCACTTTAACAAATGATCTAAGACTTGAAATTTTTGTAGTAAGTACTACTCTTAGGGTACTTAAAACCATGGAAAGAAACCTGTAAGAACATCTTCCCATTTATGTATAAAAATTACTGAAAATAAATTATTTTTACATAGTGTATTTATAACCACCTTTTTGTTATAACTTTCACAATTTTTGTAACTTTCCATACAACAAATTTAATTTCCAATAAATTTAATGTCCAATTCACAGAAATATGTGTATGGAACAACCAAATCAAATTATCCCAAGTTAAGATAATAAATATCTGATTTACACAAGTTATAGTTAAGGGATATCGAAGTGCACTTACAACGATTATTCTCGCTTCAAACACTATTAAACATACTTCAATTCAACACACAATCCAAACAACAATTTAAACATAAAGTCAAGTCCTCACCACGTGTTTAAGAGTGTAATAGAAGTGATGTTATACAATATAAACTTGTCATTTTGTTTTAAAAGCGAAAGGGGTCCAAAGTTTATAATTTTACTTAGTTAATGTCACTTTTACTTTATACTTCAAACAAAACATATACATTCACAATATATTCAAACAAGATAGTGAGATAACTCACCTAGATCCAACCCAAACATAAGCACAAAACCACAAGAATCAAAGAACCACCTCCCACCATCATCAAAAGCCTAAAGATCCATCCTTTAGCACTTTCAAACCAAGACAACACCTTCTCTCCTCCTCCATTGCTCATGCTCATCCAAGATCCCCTCACTTCCTCTCACCTTCTCCCACTTTTTACTTGACATTCATACTTCCCATGATGTTTTAGGCCTATAGAAAAAGTTTAGAAGAGATTGAAGATGATTTGGTTAAGGCTTGAAAATTTTAGAGAAGAATTATTGGATTAGTGCTTAAGCACTTCCACCATTTTTATTCTCATACTTCATTTTAAGCTTTAATGAATTTTAGATTTACTTATTAGCGTAAGGGTGTATTTATATGTTTATGCAAGGGGTTATTGCCACCTTTTACCTTAAATAAAAGGTCACAAAGGAGCCTTCCTCTCACATGCACCTTTACACCTCTCTTCTTTTACTTAAAACTTAAGTCTTACCATAAAAGCTCATTTCCTAAATATCTTTGGTGACATCACCCATGACATCATCCAAAAGTTTATTTCCAAAAAAAGTAAAAAGCTTTTATTTTATTGATTTCCTAAGCAAATAAGTGTATGTAAAAAATCTGAATAACTAATGATGGTTAAAAAGCTATTTATCGGTAAAACGATTGTCGGTCACATTATCGATATTCTTTCAAAGTATTTATTTTTGTAAATAGTTTTCTGAAAGAAGTTTACCATCATAAATTATGAATTAAAAGGGGTTTAAAAAGATTATTGAATCATTTTAATAACATTAATTCCAAGATTCAAATATTTAAATAATTCATATATTTAAATATGAAGTGTTCGAAATTTTGGGTCATTGCATGAGAATTATATAGGACGATTATTCACTTAGTGATGATATAACCTACGTATTAACTCATCTTTCTCCTCTAGTACAAGTGATAAGGAAATCCATCCGGATAGGAGATGATCTCCGCCCTTATCGTTGTTTGTTTAATTCTAAAAGAACTGGAGTTAAGTTAACCAGAAATTCATCGATTTAGTCTTGAAGAAATCAGGATCAGGTAAGTATACTTAGGTAATATGTATCAAAAGCCACTTCAAGACTAAGATACATGTTCTATCTCTTGGAAGTGGATCTGTATGAGATGTTCGAATCTATTTGGAGATTCGACATTTGTTCGAGATGCTCGAACCCATGTAGAGGTTCGTGATATGTTCGAGTGATGATGGCTTGTGTGTTGAGATGCTGAATGTGACTTCACAATTGATAATGATAGAAAATAGAGTAGGCACAGTTAAGGGGGTTTAGCTAACTCCAAGGGTATATCAACTCCATATCTAGATATGCTTTCGATATGTTAGCCGGTGGGAGTTGATGATATCTGGGGTCTGGCATAACTATATATACCTTATTGGTATATTTTGTCTAGAGATATACGACACTCGGAAGGTAATTTCTGACCATTGTTAAGAGGTTTTCCTCGATGTATTGTGGGTACCTCCAACTGAAAATCCATATGTGAGCGTAGCTTAGCGGTTTTAATTGTACTTCAATATTGTTGTATCAAGAGATGTAAGCGGCATATCTATTTTTTGATTTATATTCTTCACCCTTGACACTATCTATTATATCGTAATATGCACTTATTGGATGAGTTGTCTCTTTTGAGGGGAAACCATTATGGCGATTTGAATGGTCTCAGAAGGTTTTGTTATATGTACATGCATATTACTTGAGTTTCTTGCACCATACTTTTGTTTGATTCATGGTTTTATGTTTCACTTAATTCCTCAGGTGCTCTTTCAAGAAGTTTGAGAAAGGCAGGTTTTTGTTGATGTTCATTGGGCTCTTAAAGATAAGCTGGATGTTTTACCTATCGTAGTATCTATTTCCACTACATTACTTTATGTGTGTGTGTGTATCAGCAATTGTAAGGATAGGCTATGATAACTGTCCAGGTCGATGATAGTACTTTGGTTAGTAACTCTTAGGGACATGTTGTTATAACTATCCAGGCTGATGATAATACTTAAGTTAGTAACTCTAAAATGTTATGTATATTAGAGTAACACAGTATACTATCTTTTGATATTATGTGTTATCATTCTGCATGTGAGATTCTTATATTTTTTTTCTCCTCTTTCTCGTTACTTTTCTTTTCTTCTTTTTATTTACCCTAAAATTCTGTCTTTCCAGCACTTGAATGTTCGACACGTGAATACCGTGGATGTATTTGTATCAATATTTGGGCTTCGAAAATGTGGATCCTTACAAATCATGTATGAATCTATTTCTATATCGAATCCTGACAAGGGATGGACCCATCTATCTATGATATGTCATGATTTAAAGTTGATCATTCATTATGTGGAGTGCTTATGTAACGCATATATACCGAGCTTTCCAGGGTATGGATTGATTCATGGAATGGACAGGATGTCTCACTACATGGTGGTATTGGATTGTGATAAGAGAGTAGTTCGGTTTAGAAGTGATGTGAGGAATGATTCGATAGTATGCTATAAGCCCAATATTTCTATTATGAAGGCCTATTTGTATTCCCTCACTCTATCATATGATGAATTATCATCTATCCCCATAGCGAAAGAGTTTACATATGTCTTTTTCAGTAGTTTCTGGTCTACTTTCCTAAAGAGAAATTGAATTCAGAATTGATCATGAAAAAGATGCTAGACCTATAGTGATGCCTTTGAGGCATTTGGCTTTAAAGGAAAGAAGAGAGCTGGATAAGAAAGTTTAATTTTAGAGTTATTGCATAAATGTTTTATTAGAAGAATTATTTCAGAGTGGAGAGCACATGTCGTCATTATCACTAAGGCAGATGGTTCCCTCGGTCTATGCATCAATTATCAAGAACTAAGTACGCCGACAAGGAAAAACCTCCATAACTTGCCTCGCTTTACGACCTCTTTAATCAACTAGTAGAAACAAAGGTTTTCTCTCAGCTTATCTTAGCCATTGGATTTCATCAACTGAGATTGGTTGAAGATAGTATCCCGAAGACCGCATTTCATACACTAGATGGATTATTTGAGTTTGTAGTCATGTCGTTCATGCTGACTAATGTTCCGGCTTATTTTGTTGATTTAATGAGTAAATTGGATAAATTTTTTGTTGTCTTCGAGGATTACACTCTTATATATTCTAGAAGTTAGGAGGAGCATGAGCTCCATCTAAGAGAAGCAATAAATGTTTTAAGAAGGGATCTACTTATGGAGAAATTCTTGAAATGTCGCTTATGTTGAAAGGAAGTTCACTTCCTTGGACATGTTGTATTAATAGATGGTTTGGCAGTAGATCCAGTAAAGGTAGCATCTGTTAAGGATCAAAAGACACCAGAGAATGCTTTATAGGTCCGTAGGTTTTCGATATTGGTTGGGTTTTATAGGAAGTTCATTAAGGACTTTGCAAAGATCTCGGCACCATTTACTCATCTCGCTAAGAAGAACTTGGTTTTTACTTGGAATTCAAAATGTGAGGAAACATTTGTTAAGTTAAAGGAGCTGTTGACGAGTGCTCTATTCTTGACTATTTTAGAAGTTACTAAAAAATTTCCATTTATATCGATGCTTGTGGTATAAGTCTTGTTGTTTTCCTTATGCGAAAAGTGAAGGTAGTAGTATATGCAAGCTGACAACTTAAGACTCATGAGAGGAATTACCTGACACACGACCTTGAGCTGGTTGCCATTGTATTTGCATCAAATTCCAGGAGGAACTATTTATTAGGAGAGAGGTTTGAGATGTTTATCGATCATAAGTCTCCCGAGTACTTATTCTCCCAAAAGGACTTGAATCTAAGAAAACAATAGTGGATGGACTTCTTATCATTGTATGATTTTTGGATTCTAATATTCTAGGAAAGGGGAATGTGGCTACTGATGTTATGAGTAGGAGGAATGCTGAGTTGATTATTATGTTATTAGAGTTTAAGCAATTGGAGTTCATATCAAATTTTAATTTCCAACCATCATTGGGATATGCACTTGGTTTATTAGCTGCAATGAAAGTTAGACCTACATTGATGGATCAAATTGGATTGAGTCAATGGAAAAATGCATTGTTGGTTAGTATTATGGAGCAATAATATGGTAACTGATTGTGTGATTTGGATCATTACTCCAAAGATCTGAAGGGATATCTAGGAAGAGATGGAAGGTTGTGCATACTATAGATTAAGGAGCTGACTGATGTGGTTCTGGATGTGTGTCATCATTCTAGGATGACTATTCATCTAGAAGGAGATAAAAATGTACCGAGATAAGAAGAGGATATTTTATTAGCCATGGATCAAGAGGCATATAACAGAGTATGGAGCAAAGTGTTTAACATGCCAAATGGTGAATGGGAGTAGAAGAAGCTGAGTGGGCTATTACTCCAATTAGAGGATCCATAGTGAAATTAGGAGAACATACCTATGGAATCCGTGGATGGGTTGCCTAGGAGTAAACGAGGAAATGAAAGTATCTAGGTTATTATGGATCATCTCACCAAAAGCTCGCATTTCATTCCAATCAATAGTACGAAGACCACAACAACATTAGCTACATTGTATATTAAGAAAGTAGTTCCACTTCATGGATTTCTAGCGATATAGTGAGTGATTGGGACCCACTTTCAAAAATGAGTTCTTGAGAAACATATAGGATGCCTTTGGAAGTGCACTGAACCTAAATAAAACATATCACCCACAAACTGGTGGAGAAACCGAGAGGGTGAACCAGATGTTGAAGGATTTGTTAAGGGCATGTATGCTTGGTTTCAGAGGAGATTGGGGCTCACTTATCTTTGTTGGAGTTCGCATATAATAACGGTTATCAAGCTAGCATAGGCATGGAAACATTTGAAGCATTGTATGGGAGGTCATGTATGTCTCCTTCAAGTTGATAGAAGTCTACAAACAAGATTATTCTTTGACCAGAGATGGTTAAGGATAATGTGAAGAATGTGGAACTGGTTAGGAAAAGGATGAAGGCCATGCAATATTGACAAAAGTCATATGTTGACAAAATACGGGAGGAAATGGAGTTTGATATCGGCTACTTGGTATTTTGTAGGTGTCACCCTCAAAGAGAGTACAATGGGGGAACGATACAGCTGAGAGCACATGGAAGCCTTAGGAGAAGTCAAAGGATTCTCATCCTAAACTTTTTAGTTTGCATTCATGTAAGGTATATTAGTTGCATTTTAATATATTATATTGCAAGCAATCATCATCACTCATACTTATAAGTTTTATATGTTATCATGATTGCTTCTCTAAGTTCTTGTACTCTACAGGTATCTACCTGATTGCTTTTGTGTATCATATATAATATGCGAGTGTGTCATGATACGCAAATGAGTATATTTCATTTTTCCTATCCTTTTGGAATTTCGATGACAAAATTCTTTTAAGGGTGGGAGAATTTAATATCCCATAAAATTTAACAATAATTTTTAAAATTAATAAAATTGATTATCTAATTAAATTAAATAATGAAGGGAAAAATGTTTATTTTTCAAAGTTTGGAACTTGACAATGAGAGTTGCGCCATTGCATAGAGCACGTCATTCTGGTCAGATTTGACTATAAGATTATCCAAATCGGAGACTATATAGAGGAGATACAGAGAAAATAGGTTTCACGTTTGAAGTGGGTTTATGGTTTGATAATCGAAATTGAAATACTCTGTCATTTCAAAATTTCCTCCATCTTTATATAAGAAAGTACGTACATTCATTTGAGAAAACATAACTCCATCCTCTTCATTTTTCCTTCTCTTCCAAACTAAAAATCACCACCTTTAATCAACCATTAAATCCACAATATTTGATAGAATTTCACGAAATTGGTATCAAAATGTAGGAGATGAGTATTATAGGTCTATAATAATTTGGTGGCAAATCTCGAAGGCTTTAGGATGTTGTAATTCAAAACAGCAAAGACAATGTTTGCATTTCATAAATTTAGAGGCCTGGAGTGGGATTAAATGAGTGAACTTTGTTTAAATCATAATATAATGCTTTGATACTGATATGATGGGAGTCTAGGGTGTATATAGAATTAACTTTGAATTTAGTACAATTTATATAATGACTAAAATTGTATTAAAATGATTTAATGTTAAAATGGGTTCCTAATGTTCTAAAATCATTATACGATGATTAAATCTTATATAAATTGTATAATGATGATTATATGATGTGTATAAGATGTATAAACCTTAATATCATGTAATTAAACCAAAACAACACTCAAAAACTTCAAAAATCAAACAAATCATATCAAAACCTGGGCAAAATAGAAATGTTTGGCCATAGGTACACCCCGTCGATCGGTTATATGTAGGCGGTCGATTAGTTGTACTTGTAGGAGTGCATATTTAACCTAGACCCGATAGGGTCGTATCAAATAAGATATTTAGTACGGGTGAGACTTGTTGCACCCTTGATTTTTTTTAAGATGTTAAACCCCATGAGACAGCAAGGAGGTGAAGCCACCGTAGAATATGGGCATTGAAATTTGATGATTTAGAATGTCATATGTATCATAGATTGTGATCATGTACTGCAGATGGTGGAAATGGAAACATGCTCCAATATCATAGACGACGAGTTTAGGAGGAATGATCCAATATTCTTGCAGACGGTGGGCCCAAGATGAGTTAAGTGGATGTAAAATGATCCTTTGTGTGTAGAAGGTAAGTCCAGGATGTGAATCCAATACGAGATAGATAGTAGATACAATACTATACCACAGATTGTGGAATGGGAAATAGTTATTTAAATGTAGCACGACCTTTAGTTCATGAGGCGAGTCTAGGGACTGCTTACATATGTGTTAGACATTGATTATATTATGCTAGTATCTCTGTGGTATGTATGGAGTAGACTAGTTTCACTCACTTAGACTTATGTCTGACCCATCCATTTTTCCACTATATCTGTATTGTTTAGTTTGATGGAGCTTGTAGACATGGAGAACATGATGATGAGCACCTATCAACGTAAATATTGTAATATGCTATATGACCTGTGTATACTATATGGTATGATTAGTGATGTGTATTGTATGGACATATGAAATGATGTAATCGATGTTAGTGGGGTTTGAATATACGGTTAAGTTATTATACTATAGTTCCATTCCTTCCGTTGTGAGTCCAGAAAGTTAAAGTTAGAAACATTGTTTTATTTCTTGTTATCATTTCCTAACGACTCATCATTTCATCTTGTTGTTGTTTGAACATTGATTTGGGCATTAAACCAGAGGGTTGAAAAGGTGGGTTGTTAGGAAATCTATTCCATCATCGAACTATTGTTGATAGGGTATTAGAAAATCATTTCTCGCCGCCCTATTGATGCTAATATTTTTGATGGAAAAAGGCATCGAGAATGTTTTCCCAATGCCTTTCCTACGAGGCCCATAGGCAATTTCCCAATGCCTTCCCTACGAGACACGTGGGCGATTTCCCGATGCCTTCCATATGATACCAGCAGTCTATTTTCCAACGCCTGCAATGCGAAAATTTACCGACAAATTACTTACGACACGACCACACAATTCCTGATGCATTCACTATGATTATAATCAACTTCCTTATAAATTTGACACACTTTACCAGTTGTTTTCTTTTTTGATTTCTTAATTACCAAAAATAGATTTTCTCGTTGCTTTCTCGACGTGTTCTTAATGCCAACATGTTCCATTTTTTAGGAAAATTAAATTGCAATTATTTTCTTCAATGCCACAATACAATCAATATCAAATATAACCATACATGCTTTGCCAAAAAGGCAATATCGATAGTAAATATCATAACATGCAATCATACATCATCGAAAATAACTACTTACTGAATAAAGATAAATAAATTAACACAAAACCTATGCTTTAAACATACAAATATTAAATATTGGTCATCAAGCAATGTTAGTCATCACATAATAAAAAAGAATCACCAACCTACATAATTATTCAACATCTCAACGATTAGCCACTATCATCCCTATGCTACTGCATCTCCCACATCTCAGCGACGAAGTCTTTCACTGATCTCAACTACTCTTTAGTACCTCTTACCTCACTCCTTAGATCTTAAATTTTGACATCTAACATATGGGCCTTAGTCTCATATCTTCTTCTCTCCTCCACGACGACGGCATGAACAGTATATGCCTTATCTTTGTATAGCTATATATATAACAACTAAAATAATATTAGATTATTTATATTACTAATTTAACGTGTAATTAACTAACATGATATGTATGATTAAAGTCTATTAATTTTTGAATATCACCGTATGAGCATTTTCAATACCCAACATGTGTGTCTATCGTGAACTCGCTCTCCTCTCTCCGGTTTATACAAACTCTTTGAATATTCGGCTCATTTCTCCATAAATACCTCTTTTCGATTATTATTTTTGTTCAGAGATGTAGGAATCGCACTTCTCCGATTTTATATATTTCGTATTTTTAGTTTCATATTCATTTCATATATTCAAACGAATAATTTAAATCGATATTGATAACTTTGTATATAATTTAGCAAAATTGGAGGACTATGTGTCAACCGACTCGCTTTTAGAGTCATCAAGTGTAATGACCTTGTGCATGCGAGTGTATACATCCATATATTTGTGCTCTCTATTTAATTCAAGCATCTAAAAATTTTGAAGATAAATAAATTAAAATGAACTTGTTATAATAGATCGTTTATTATTCTTAACCAAATAAATTACCAAATCATTCCTATGTTTTGCCGCCCCCCGACCCACCCATATTTAATCTCAAATTTCTCAAGCGATTTTTGGAGTTTTTCTTTGCCCATTCCTTTATTTCTCCCACTCACAGTACACCTTAAACTTCTTCCATACCACGATCAAAATGATGGAGGCCTATTCCTATCTTTCTTCATGTTTGGCACAATCTCCCTGTACTTCGTAGATGCCATCGAAGGCTATAATTATTGTATGATAACCATTAGAGTTTTGGATACTTAGGTGAATTGTTTATATACATGCAACATTTATTTATTCATTATACTAGTTTAGAATAATTAAATAAGTAACATATGGATGAAACAATATTATTCTGCTGCAAACTCATTGAACCAAGTAGTCTTCCTATCAGCATCAACGCTACTGAGAGTTGGCCAGGAATATGCAGTACAAGACTTCAAAAGGCTCGTGATACATCTTAAGGTGATGTTGGTATTTGAGAACTAGAACTTGTTAACACATATATTATGTTAACCTTTTTACAGCAACATAGATATATAATGTAATACAAAAAAATTACGATTTTATACATGTCATTAACATTGCAATAAATAGAAAGATAACCCATAAAGGTGGTGGAAGTAATCTGCGAGTGATGCTCAGTTTGGGTATTCTATGAAAAAATGTGCCATGTTGAGTAGGCACAAGTGGGGTGGTCACCAAAAAATAATCAGCACCATGACTACCATGGCTGCCACTATGGCATCTATGAGAAGTCAAATATGTTAAAAGAATACAACAATATATATACATACATATATATATTATTATCCGATGTATGTGTGTGTGTGTGTATTGTTATTCGATGTTTGAACCAAACAACATTTTGTTGAATCTGGATTATGAAATGATGATGTAGTGAATCAGCAAGCTTACAAGATGTTAAGATTGAAGAACACATGGATTTGGGCTAAATATAGAAGATGATATATCGGTCAGTATTGATCCATATGGACCGATACCTAACGAACTGTTTAGAGCTATGGGGTCCATTTTGCTCTTATGTGGCTCTAGATTCAAGGTTGTAAAAAAGTATAAGTACAACGATGTGACATCAGTCTATAACAACTGGTCCTTTTTGACTATTTCATACTTGAAGTCCTAAAAGCTTGAATACTTGCACCATTTTGTTGAAAGAAACATGAAAAGCCAACAACATCGGTCGGTACCGATCTATATGGATCAGTACCGAACGATAATCATTAATGGTAAATGTGAGTTTTGACATATTCTTCTTGCTGGACAGTCGAATCTGGAGATATTTTCTTATTCAAACCAAATCTAGCGATTTCCGTGCTCAAATTCATTTATACGTAGACATCCTACAATAACTAGAAGGGGACTTTTGGATTTTTTTGCAAGGAAACACTGTCAAATTTGAAACTCATCAATTTGAATCCAACAATCATTGTAATTTAGTTGTTTTAGCAAATGTAAGTCAGAAATAACATAGAATAGTGGATACAGGCATATGATTTGGCCGAGCCACTCTAAAAATCTTGTGTTTTCTTTCTTGCTTTCAATATCTTACTTATTTAATTTCTTTTTTGATCGCTTGTGAGTGTTTTTTGTGCTCTTACTGAAAGAAAGGATTCAAGATTAGATGTGATAGCTACTAGGATTTGAAGGAAGTCTCCACTCATTCTAGAAGTAATGGATCTAAAGAAGGATAGAACCAGATCTATAGTCATAACTGAAGAAGATAATGAAGGTTCTGAACATGAAGAAGAGATGAATCAGCTAGCTTAAGTGGAGACTGCTAAAATGAAAGAGGTTGGTTCTTGGTCCAAACTTAGTCAGAGGAGCGGCATAAAAGATTGAGGTCATTCGGGCTAGAATAAAGGAGGCTTGGTCTAGGCAGAAAAGTTATGCAGATAAGAGATAGAAAGATCAAGAGTTCTCAGTTGGAGACCAGATTTTCGTCAAAGTATCACCAATGAAGGGTGTGATTAGGTTTGGAAAATTGTGGAAGTTAGCACTGAGATTCGTTGGACCTTTTCCTATTATTGAGAGGATCGGGAAACTCGCATATAGAGTTGAGTTACCGAGCAGTTTGGTAGGAGTCCATGATGTTTTTCATGTTTCTCATCTTAGAAAGTGTGCTAGAGACCCGAAGACTGCTATTGCACCAACCGTGTTAGATGATTTAGTGGTAGAACTGGATTTGACCATAGTAAGGAAGCCTATTCGTATTATTGCAAGAGATGAGAAGAGTCTTAGAACCAAGATGGTCAAATTAGTCAAAGTCTAGTGGAGCGACGATGACGGGGACTATACTTGGGAGATTGAGAGCATGATTAGAGATACTTATCCTGACTTATTTGATGGTATGTTTTACCTTCTTGATTTATTTGTTGTGTACCTTATCGTAATTTCGAGGACGAAATTCTTTAAGGAAGGGAGTCTATAACACCCCAGATTTTTGGTTACATTATTTAGGATACTTAATTAGTTGAATTTAAAAAAATAATGTGTTGATTAGGGGATTAAGATTTGATTTTAATTAAGGTGTAGCCACGCCATTTAACCATGAATTAAAATAAGAGTTAACTTGAAATAGAGTAGGGGTAAAATAGGAAAGAGGCCATTCCTTATCCTCCAAACCTTGGTCGTGTAAAATTTTACACATTCAATTTCATTCTCAAATTTTAAAATAAGCGGTCGACCACCATTAACAAGGAAGAGAAGAAGAAAATCTAGGGAGAAGCTAATTCAAATCAAATCTATTCATATCTCAATCTCCATAATCTCTAAAGCTAAGGTGAATAATGTTTACGTCTCAATTTTGATTGTGTTTTCGGTTTTAATATGAATTTTGAATATTTTGCCATGTTTTTGAATGATGGAATGAATATATATACTTAATGAATAATGGTTATTCATATTGAATTTATGATATGCTTTAAGATGAAAACCGTATAAAAATGACGTCCAAACGCCTTACGAATTTTTATAAAGATCACAAATATTATTTTGGAGATGGGTTTCAATTTTCATTATTTTTTGAATTTTATGTAATTAATATTAATTTTCTAGTAAAGAAAATGTTAATTTGGGTTAATAATTATTTTCAATTAAATAATAAAAGATTGGGGTCTGAAATTTTTATATGTTGGAAAACATATTAAAATAGATTTTTTGAAATTTTTGTAGATTTTCTTAAGTGTTTAAGGGTTATATAAAATTATTTAAGGTATGGGACTTAAATGTTTTATATAATTAAAATAAGAGAAGGGGCTTTTTGTAAAATGATTTAAATTATAAAATCTGGAAAGTTGGCAGCACTTTTGAAAAAATACAGTACTTTTTTTTGGTAAAGAAAGAGGCAACCAATCACAATTAGACACGTAAGGTAGGTTAGGTGAAAAGAACTATTTGCTACATGTTTTTCACTGTTTCGACACCGTCGGCACAAGGTTCCACCCTATCATTTTAGCCTCCGACACAGTCAAAACCAACACACATGGTATTAATTTAATGGTACATAGTGAATTGGATGTAGGCGGAAGGTATGGAGTCGAAACTAGGGTTTTCAAAGGGGCTGAGGTAGTCCTTTGTTTTAAATTAAAGAAGTACGCATGCTTGCTTTTGACTAAATGGCTTTCGACAAAGTAGCTTTCGATTAAGTCAAATGATTTAAAGGAAATGGTTTTGATTGGGTTACACCTCTGTTTTTAAATAATTTCTTTCGACTAAGTCGAAACCTTCTCGTTGTCTCCTTTTTACCTTTCGACTCAGATGGGTTCGAAGAGGTTGTTTTGTTTTCAAAAACCTAGCCATCTCTTCAATGCTTTCGAAAAGATGGTTTCGACACCATCATTTCATTACTTAGGAATGGTTTTGAAGCAGTTGCTTTCGACTTAAATGTTTTAAAACCCTTTTTCTATAAGTAAAGTAAAACCCAAATTGGTTTCGAAAGGGATGTTTTAAATGGCTTCAAAACAGATGCTTTCGACTTTAATGGGTTTTTGATTCTTTTGCTCTACTTAAAGGCAGAATCCAAATGGTTTTGATCGAGACGTTTTTGAATGGTTTCAAAAAGTTTCCACATATTTTAAATTGAACCCAAAGTTTTTTCGAAAGGATTGAGTTTTGATTGTTTCGAAAGGTTTTAATGAATGGTTTCGAAAGGGATGGTTCCCCAGGGTTTCGAAAGGTTTAAAGGAAGGTTTTTCCTATGTTTTCAAAAGGCAATATTTAAAAGGTTTTAAAGGAGGATGTCTGATATTCTGAAGCTTTCAGAGAAAAGAAAGGAAAGGTTTTCCAATGTTTTCAAAAGGCTATATTTAATCGTTTCGAGAGGGTCTTTCAATGGTTTCGAAGGGGTTACCTTCAGGGGTTTCGGAAGGGTTGTTTAAAGGTTTTAAACAAAGGTTTCGAATGTGTTGAATATGCAATATAGCTAAAATATTTTCAAGTTAAAAAGGGTTTAACTTGTTTTGGAAGGATAGCTAATCCTTATTAAAATTCATCAACATTATTTTGAGTAAAGTGTATATAACATGGCAAAATAGCTTAGAGTAAAGCTAAAGATATATTTTTCTTGTATATATATATATGATTTGGAGGACTAAATCATTTTGAAAAGGTTAATAAGGAAAATTTAAAAGGTAGTTAACCCTAAGAAAAGAATTCAGACAATTAGTCCATTTTGCAAGCAGTCAGCCTAGATTTCAAATAGTTAGTCCAGTTTGCGGGCAGTCAGCCCGGTTGTATGGATAGGTAGTCCATTTGTAGCATAACAGACCTTGCTATTATATTGTGGATAGATAGCTCACATATTTCTTTATTTATGGACAATTAGTCCATTTATTAGCATAAAGGATATTACTATTTGATATAATTATTTTGATTAACCAGTTTGGTTGTAGGAAAGGATTTGCAAAATATCCGTTTTAAAGAGGATATAAGTAAGGGGAAACCCTTCCGCTAAGCAACGTGGTCTCACTTAATATCAATAAACCAAGATGTAACAAAATTATTCACACTAGGTTTTTTGTCTAACTCAAAGTTTTTGTTTCCCCTTAAACTCTCGGGTACTCAAAATTAATTTGATTAAGCTGAGGGTTGAGGTTTTTAGATTTAGTCTTTTGGCGAATAAAGCATCCGAAGACGAGTGGTTGGCTGACAGATAGCTAATTACGATTGCAGTTTCATTTTGTTTTGGTTCCGCTGTGTATATTAAGTTAGATATGATTATATTACTTTGATCAACTAATGCGGTATCGTCATATGTCGCTCTTGGCATATTTTTGTACCGATATATTTAATCATTGCCTGGGAAACATTAAGGGATTATGTAACATGGATATGAATTATTGTTTTGAAATGTAATCAGTAAAGTGTTGTTTTTAAAATCTGTGATTTTGTTTATATTCATGTGCTTATGATATTATGGATACCTTTATCATTGCCGTAATTCGTCACCAGAAGTTAATACAATGGATGCGTGCAGCATTTGTAGCGCTTAGCTTTTAGCCTCCAGATACGGGATGTTACAACTTGTTATTAGAGCATGGTTTATGAAAAACTTTAAAACTGAAAATGATTTTTAAAACATAATCCTAGGGAATTAGAATATGATTGGGGTATGGGATAACACTATAATAACGTACTTTATTTGTTATATATAAGTATATGCTTATTCTCTAGTCTCCTATCCTTGTTAGGTTAGTTTTCTGTATCTCATAAGGTTTGAATACAAATATGGAAGAAAGAAAAGGAAGAGTTAACCAAGGAGGGGAGGGCACCGAAGGAAATGCCAGGCCTAATGTGAGAAGAGGTCAACCAAGCACAAGCAGAGAGTACAGGTGCTGGAGTCCCGCAATTTGACATAGGGGCTATGTATCAGTTTTTTGTGAATATGATGCAAGCTGGAGTTGTAGCTGGAATGGTATGAGGAAATGCTACAGGAGCAGGACTTTTGGAAGTTCCAGTAGTTAATCATTATGCTAAGCTGAGTGGAGATTACACCAAGCTTGGATGAAAGCCATCTGTTAGAACGGAGGATGCCATTGAGGTAGAGAATTGGCTATTGCACTGCAAAAGGATTTTTTGCTGATTTGGTGCTCAATGATGAGCAGAAGAGGAGGTTGGCATCTAGACAACATCAGGGAGCAGCTCTGTTCTGGTGGAATAGTGTGACTGCGGTGGTGGATGAGGAAACTATGACCTGGGAAGATTTTAAGGGAAGGTTCTAGGAGTGGTTTATGTCTACAATGGCACAGTCAGCTCTGATCAGGAAATTTGCTGAGTTAGAGCAGGGGGAGATGTCAGTTTTGGAGTATGGCAGGAAGTTTGAGGAGTTAGCTCGGTATGGATATTCCTCAGTGGAAACAATCATGAAGAGGAACGAGAAGTTTATCAGGGGGTTGAAGCCTGAGCTAGCTAGGGCCACATTACCTCATATTAGAGATCCTTTTGACATTGTTGTGGAGATGGCCTTGAGGCCTGAGGAGTTGCTTGATTCTCTATAGAAAAGTAAGGCTAAAGAAGTCCAGGTTGGGAAGAATTAGAAGAGGAAGTTCTTTCCTAAGAAAGGTGCTCATAAGGGTGGAGCAGCTAAAAGGGGAAGTCTGAGATTGTCTGTTTCAAGTGTGACAAGAAGAGGCACTTTGGTAATGAGTGTCGTGCTGGGAAGGCAAAGGAGGTAGCTGGAAAGAAAGGTGTCCGGTGCTTTAATTGTGACCAGATTGGCCATTATAAGAGCCAGTGCAAGGAGCCAGCAAGGGATGGAAAGGGCAAGGTATATGCATTGGAACCTGCTGCTTCCAAGCCAACAGCTCAGGAGAAGGGAAAATCAGTTTTGGGAGGTACGCTTCAGATTCTTGGTATGTCTGTTAGCGTTCTATTTGATACTGGCGCATCGCATTCTTTTATATCTAGATGTTTGATAGATAAGCTTAACATAGAACCCACTTATTTAGTTACTTCCTTATGGGTTGCAAATCCAATAGGAGGGTATGCAACTCTAGGGTTGAGATGTGACCAGTTAGAGTTTGACCTGTTAGGTCATACTTTTGTTTGTAGTTTGCATGTGTTTGAATTTGTAGGGTTCGGGATTATTCTTAGGATGGATTGGTTAAGTGAGTACGATGCTAGGATATTTTTCCAAGATAGGAAAATATCGCTTAGACACCCAAATTGTAGTGATCAAATAGTTTATACCATAAAAGGTTCTTGTTGTGAGATGTATGCTTTGTTGGGTGCTATAGAGTTAGATGATGAGTTGAGTCGAGATTTCGTGGTTAGAGAATTCACAGATGTTTGAGCCTGTAGTTGGATTGCCGCCGAAACGAGCCATTAAGTTTCAGATAGATTTGGTTCTAGGAGCAGAACCAGTGAGTAGACCGCCAACCAGGATGACCCCTACAGAGATGAGGGAGTTGAAGGTGCAGTTGGTGGATTTGGAAGGCAAGATTTTTATTAGGCCGAATAGTTCGCCACGGGGAGCAGCTGCAGTGTTTGCTAAGAAGCAGATGGATCGTTGAGGCTATGTATGTATTATCATAAGTTGAATGAGAGGACAATAAAGAATTGATATCCATTGTCAAGGATTGACGATTTGTTTGACCAGTTGAGTGGAGACAAGGTATTTTCGTAGTTGGATTTGGCGATAGGTTTCCATCAGCTCAGGGTAGCAGAAAATAGTATACCTTTGATGGCGTTTAGGACCAGATATGGGTCATACGAATGGTTAGTTATGCCGTTCGGACTGACTAATGCGCCAGCTTTCTTTGTGGATTTGATGAACCGGGTTTTCCAATAGTACTTGGATAGGTTCGTAGTGGTTTTCATATATAATATTTTGATATACTCTAAGGATGAAAGAGAGCATGAAGTTCATCTTAGAGTGGTGCTTGAAACGCTGAGGCAGCATTAGCTGAAGGCGAAGTTTTCGAAGTGTCATTTTTGGAAGTGAAGTTTCTAGGTCATATTGTCTCAGAGGAAGGGTTGGTAGTGGATCCAACTAAGATTAAAGCAGTGAATAGTTGGAAGAGACCCGAGATAGTGATGGATATAAAGAGTTTCCTTGGGTTGGATGGTTATTATCGGAGGTTCATTAAAGATTTTTTGTGGATAACGGCATCAATGACCAAGCTGACAAGAAAAGATGTTAAGTTTGAGTGAACCTATAAGGGTGAGGAAGCATTCCATAGTTTGAAATACTTATTGACCCATGCGCTTGTGTTGGTTGTTCCAGAAGGGATTAATATTTGGTGGTTTATACCGATGCATGTGGAACAGGACTAGGGGTTGTGCTGATACAAAGAGGTAAAGTGATTGCCTATGCTTCTAGATAGCTTAGACTATATGAGGTCAGGTATCTAACACATGATTTAGAGTTGGCTGCAGTTATTTTTGCTTTGAAGGTGTGGAGGCACTACCTTTTGGGAGAAAGGTTTGAGCTTCATACAAATCATAAGTTGCTGAAGTATTTGTTCTCTCAGAAGGATTTGAACATGAGAAAGTAAATGTGGTTAGAGTTTATCGCTGCTTATGATTTTGCAATTGAGTACACACCGGGGAAAGGTAATAAGGTTGCAGATGCACTTAGCAGGAAACATCATAATGCAATATCAGTGATGATTGCTGAGTGGAAGGATTTAGAAGCATTAGCTGATTGCAGAGTGTAGTGGAGATCCAAGGCTAGGTCTAGTGGAGATATAGTTGTATTATCTTGTTTGGAAGTTCGACAAGTGATGATCAAAATGATTGCTTCTAAACAGGAAGAGGATCCAGTATTAGCTGAACGGATCATGACACTAAGAGATGGAACCGAGGGCGATGACTTAAGATGTATCAGGATAGGAAGAGGAGTTTCTTCTGGGAAGGTATGAAGTGGGATATTGGGTTATGTGTGAAATAGTGCATGATTTTCCAGCAGGCAAAGACCGAACACCAGAAACCAAGTGGGTTGCTTAAGCCTATAAATATTCCAATATGGAAATGAGATTCTATCTCTATGGATTTTATTGATGGGTTGCCAAGGTCGAACAAAGGAAATGATAGTATATGGGTCTTTGTGGATAGATTGACCAAGAGTACTCATTTCATTCCAGTTAGAACAACCAGAATGACACCAGTTTTGGCAAGGTTGTTTATGAAGAATGTAGTTAGACTGCATGGAATTCCGAGTAGCATAGTTAGTGATAGAGATCCTTTGTTCACTAGCAAGTTCTGAAAGAGTTTGTAAGAAGTTTTAGGAACTAAGCTCAAGATGAGTACCGCTTACCATCCACAGACAAATGGAAAAACAGAGAGAGTTAATAAGATCTTGGAAGATTTGTTAAGAGCTTGTGTATTAGATTTCGGGGGATCATGGGAAAACCATCAGCATTTAGTCAAGTTTTCGTATAACAATAGTTATCAGACTGGTATTAGGATGGCACCGTTTGAAGCTTTGTATGGAAGGCCATGCAAATCTCCCGTTTGTTGGCTAGAGACCGGGGATAGGTTGGTTCCTGGTCCGGACTTAGTCAGAGAAGCTGCAGAAAAGATTGAGGTCATTTGGGCTAGAATGAAGGAGGCTCAGTCTAGGCAAAAAAGTTATGCAAATAAGAGACAGAAAGATCTAGATTTCTCAGTTGGAGACCAGATTTTCGTCAAAGTATCACCAATGAAGGGTGTGATTAGGTTTGGAAAATCGTGGAAGTTAGCACCAAGATTCGTTGACCTTTTCCTCTTATTGAGAGGATCGGGAAACTCGCATATAGAGTTGAGTTACCGAGCAGTTTGGCAGGAGTCCATGATGTTTTTCATGTTTCTCATATCAGAAAGTGTGTTAAAGACCCGAAGACTGCTATTGCACCGACTGTGCTAGATGATTTAGTGGTAGAGCCAGATTTGACCATAGCAAGGATGCCTATTCGTATTATTGCGAGAGATGAGTAGAGGCTTAGAACCAAGACGGTTAGATTAGTCAAAGTCCAGTGGAGCGACGATGACAAAGACTGTACTTGGGAGATTGAGAGCGGGATTAGAGATACTTATCCTGACTTGTTTGATGGTTACCTTCTTGATTTATTTGTTGTGTACCTTATCGTAATTTCGAGGACGAAATTTTTTAAGGAGTGGAGTCTGTAACACCCCAAATTTTTGGTAACATTATTTAGGGTACTTAATTAGTTAAATTAAATAAAATAATATGTTGATTAGGGGATTGAGATTTGATTTTAATTAAGATGTAGCCATTCCACTTAACCATGAATTTAAATAAGAATTAACTTGAAATAGAGGAGGGGTAAAATAGGAAAGATGCCATTCCTATATCCTCCGAACCTTGGCCGTGTAAAATTTTACATGTTCATTTTCATTCTCAAATTTTAAAATAAGGGGACGGCCACCATTAATGTACAAAAATTTTAAAATCATTTTATTTAACCAATCCGGTGTCCGTATATAATTTTCTATCCTATTGCCAAGTGAATCAGTTATTCCAATTTAATTCAGGGATGGATATATATCATTTCAATCCAAAATAAATGCCATAGGTATATATCATTTTAACCCATTTCTTAATTTATTCGAAATAATTCAATTTATAGTTTTATATACTGTAAATAATATACATGATGATAACATGATATATCAAAATAAATAAACATCCAAAATACCAACTAATAACATCCATTACAACCAATCATCCAATGGTCAATAAAATTCACAACAATTTCATAATTATCAATATCGGGTATTTTATGTGCAATTAAATTCTAATTCAATTTAACTGTCAATTCAAATCCTATCAATTAATTTAGATGTCAATTAAATGTATCACCCAACTATCAATAAATTTAAATCACATCATTACTTCAAATTTAACTAACATAAAAGTATTCTAGTCAATCGTGAGCATATAAAACACTCTCCTTTCATTTGAAACTGAAATTTTTTCCAACTTCAAATAAATTTCAAACCAACTCCATAACGTAGCCTTCATCGATACGATTCCAACGCCACATGTTTCGCCCGAATCGGATCTCATATGCAAGAGTTATGCTTAAATTAATATAATGATCAAATTAAAACAAAATTAAAAAATTAATTAGCTAAATTATAAACTAGTTACCCTCCCTCACGTATGTTATCACCAGGCCAAAACCCATGAACGCGAACCAAACATCCACGCGCGCCCCACCTATGCTCGATCGGACCATGATCAGAGCACGCCGTTCGAAGCGCCTCCGCCTCCTCTACCATCACACGTAACTCCTACACGCCTACATGCATCACGAAGCAACAAACCCAATAAAACTGCCGCAACTTTGAACATAGATCTCAGTGATTTCGTGATGTTATAGCGCAAATCAACCGTATGGATTTGAAGAGGAGATTGAAATTTACAACTTTCATGTTGGAAGTTTTTAATTTCGACGAACGGATCGAGAGATAAAGAGGGAAGAAGCACAGCAATTTCCGGCCGTTGGAATAATAGGCGGCGGCCATGGTTTAAAAATAGGGTTTCCAGAATATAATAATAATATTTCTCGTTTTGCATGCCGTATTTATATAGTTAGGTCCAGAACCGTCCGAACTCCAATCGAGGCATGCCGCTTGGCGTTTATAAGTTTTACTCTTATTCCGAATGCAATGGAACTAGTCTCGAGGCCTAATTCGATCGTATGTGGAAGATAGCTTTTCAAAGTCAATTAATTTTAATTAAATTTCGATATTAAATTTCTACACGTTTCAAGCTTGCACGACAAATGACAAGTCCAATTGCTACGAAACTTGAAATGCTACAATAACTCGCTATTACGGATCCGATGAAATTGGTTTCATCGAAATCTGAGGCAGTGGCCAAAATGACTATTTTTACTCGTTAATTAAAATTAAAAATTCCAATTTTTAATTACTCATAGTTAAATCCAATTTTAAATGTTAACCGTCTTCATTGTTGTTTAAATAAAATTTAAATCAATTTCCGGTAACATTTTCAATCATATTAAATCCAGAATTCAATTATTCAAATAATTTCCAATATTAAATTTTAAACAATTTAATTATCTAATAAACCAATATTAATAAATCATTAAATTTTTATTTCTACTCATATTTATCTGATAATTACATTAAATTTAATAACTTACAACAGTCAAAAGTACGGGTCGTTACATACTCCCCCACTCAAAACTTTTCGTACTCGAAAAGGCGTTAAGTACAAAATTTAACATATAATATATTTTATTCAAAATAATCACTTATAACTTTAAAATTTTATTAGATATCCTGTACTACGCCACTTCGCTATCGGTTTTACGAAAAATATAACTTATATATATAAAAACAAGTTATAAAATTTTTAAAACTAAAAAAAATTTCTAACTCTCGGATTTACAGAAAATTTCGGTAGAGTCTCCTCTGCGCGGCTCGATTGGAAAAAAAATTTACAATATAATATATATCGCAAATATACCAAATAGATACCAAATATACATATTATCTCAATGATGAGGCATCCCGTAGGGAAAAAATATAAGATCGTGGTATGTAATCCGAGATACGTACCTTATTATTAATAATACGAGTGAGTTCGCTCATTAGAGATAGGGTAGTAATACACTAGAACGAGTCTGTTTCAGTGTATATATATATATATATATGAGAGTGTACTTGTTAGTGCTATAAAATGTTTTATATTGTGTTTACTTATCCATTGATCTTTTTATGAATTCTTGTCGATGCGTGGGACGCCGTGTTATCAATAGAGGTTTCTAAACACTTAAACGAGGCAAATCGACATAATATTGTTTTTAAAATAGGGTAAGTGAAATAATTTTACCTAAATTATATATATATATATATATAATGATAATTTTAATGAATGATAGTTGTTAGGCGATGATAATATTTAATTATCATCGATTATTGGTTGAATTAAAATAAAACGAATACTTTGTGAATTTTATTTTACGAAGTGTTTGATAATTAAATTAAATTGAATCTAATTAAAATAAAAATTGTTTGGAATAAAAATAATGTAAAGTAATGAAATATTTTCATAATTAAGAAATGGAATTGTATAAGCTATATTATAAATAGAAGAGATTTAAAAGCTGAGAATTTTAAAATTTAAACCTTGTCGATTTTTCAAAATAGTTTTCAAAGCCTTAAAAATTAATAAAAGTATTATTTGAAAGGGATAAAAGCACTGAACTCATTTAGTAGCTAGGAAATAATTCTGGGGATGACTGCACCATCGCCAGTATTCATTTTCGAGTTTCTGAGTGAGAATTGCTACCCATAGAAATTTATTTTCGACTAAAACAAGTTTGATGGTAAAGAAAAAATATATTTAATTATGATTTCATAAATATATGAAAATTGTTTTGAACTTATAATTGAAAATAGTATATAAGGAATAAGTTTATAACTTATAAATTTGTAACGACCCGGAATTTTGAACGAATTAAATTGAAAATATTTAATTAATTTTAAATATTTGAACGATGATCTAATTTGAATCCCCGATATAAATTTGAATTTGGCGATTAAATTAAAAATTTAATCTATTGAATGCTGAGTAAAAATTTGAATCTTCAATTTATAGTTGAAGAAAAATATTTCAAAAGCTTTTAAAAATTCGTAATGGTAATACTGAAGATAATAGAAACTTCAGAATTGTATTTCAAAGTGTTTCGTTCAGTTTTGAAATTATATCGTTCGTATCGATATTTAAAAATAGCCTTTTTTCAAACAGTCTCGGAATTCGACGAAACCAGTTCCATTGGGTCCGTAATAGTTTGTTATTACTGGATTTCAAATCTCGTATTTTTCGGAGTTATTATGCGAGCATACGACACATAAACGAGCTGGAAATTGAATTGGATTCAATTTAAAATTTAAATTTAAATTTGGTCAAATGTCACCACGTCTGACTCAAATCAAAACCCTGTAGAGTAAGGCAAGCACGATTTTTCTCTGCAAAGTCACGTATGCCGCATTCATTGTTTTAATAACAGCGTATTCCTTATCTCGTTCAAAATCAAAACGAAAACCTTCGTTCGTTCAGAGAAAATAAAAATGCCCGAAGCCTTCTCATTCTATTGATTTTTTTTGCAATTATTCTTCTCGTTCAAAATGAACGGAACGACCGAGCATTTGGATCTTTAGCTCCAGTTCCTTTTAAAACAAGAATCAAATCGTTCGTTTCCAAATAAAATCGCCATTCTGTAACGACCCAGAATTTTGACCAAATTAAATTAAGAATATTTAATTAATTTTAAATATTTGAACGATGATTTAATTTGAATCCCCGATATAACTTTGAAATTGACGATTAAATTATAGAATTTAATCTATTGAAACTGGATAAAAATTTGAATCTTCAAATTTAAGCTGATTTAAAATAGTTCAAACGCTTGTAAAATATATATTGATATTTCTGAAGATAACAGAAGCTTCAGAAATTGATTTGGAAACAATTTGTTCAGTTTTGAATTTAATCGTTCGAATCGATATTTAGAAATAGTCATTTTTCAAACAGTCTCGGAATTCGACGAAACCGGTTCCATTGGGTCCGTAATATTGAATTATTACCGGATTTCAGATTTCGTATTTATCGGAGCTGTTATGTGAACGGACGGCACACAAACGCGTTGAAATTAAATCAAATTCGATTTAAATTAATTTTTAACAATTGTCAACATCAGCTGAAAATCTTTCTCCATCAACACGTTTCAAAACACTGCTTCGACACTCAACCCATCCTTCTCCCTTCTTTCCGCCAAAAATCACGCCCCTCTACATTTTAAAAAACTTCTCGTTCAAAAGATAAAAACAAAACCTTTCCTCAGTTCAAAAAATTAGAATAAATGGCGACTGAAAAACGAAATCGCGTGTTTGCTTTCCTAAACCCATGGCCGCGTATTCATCTCAACAGTCGTTTCCCCAAATTCAAGATCGTTCGAGGCGGTGGGATAGGCGACTGGAAGTCGCGAGTGGACGAGAGCGATCGAAATCGCTGTCGAAGGGATCGACTTCATCGATCAAATTTAGGGGCGACTCGACTTCGGAAGGAAGCCAGTGCGACCCGTATGATCGAGCTCGAGGGCTTCTCAGTGTCGATGGTTCTCGCGAATGGCTGTGGCGTGCGTACGGGGTCGCGACTGGGGCCACGCCGTTCAGATGGAGGTCGCGCGAGTGGTTTCGCATTTGGGCAGAGTCGGCCTGATTGGTTTCGAAGGAGGCGACAGCTGATGCTCGAGCAAAGCATCGAGTGACGAAGTGGAGCATCGCGGAGGTGTCACAGCGATTTGGGAAGGGATTTGCGAAGTTGGCAGTTCTCTGGTGGTGGGTTCGTGTTCGAGCAGGGTTTGGTCGAGCGTGGTGAGAACCTGGGTTCGTTCGATTTTGTCAGTGAGGTAAATAAGTAATGATTTAGTTTATCCAGATAACTATATTATTGAAGATAAACACTTTTAATTTTCTGTACAAAATTTAGTTGTTCAACAACAGTAAAGTCATTTTACTTTATTAAACCACATACAAGAAACAGAAAATATATTTACAGTCAGTTGATCCTGTTTAATATGTGTAAATGTATATACGTAGGTTAGAAGGTAATTTATAAGAATTTAATAAATATATATATATATTAAAGAAGGAAAATTTTACAATAAAGGAAATTGCTATTTTGTTAAGTACCAGAAAGAAATTTGTTTAATTAAATAATTAGTTAATTAAATTTATTAAATGGAAAATTTATGGTACGATTTGTTTAAATATGAAGAAATTTTGAAGAAAAGAATTTTAAAAATAAAAGTTGATTGTTCGATCATTTCGAATATTAATGAATTTTATAAAAATTGTTTATACCAGGTTAAAAATCGAGAAAACAAAACTGAAATGGAAACGGATTGCCAATAAAAACTAAGGTGAGATCTTCTCACTCAATTGAATGTGGAATTATTTACAGTTATTGATTGATGATTGTTATTGGATTGTTGATATTAGATATTATAGGATATATCTATATATATAGCAGTATATACATATTGGCATATGTATATATTGGATTGATGATTTCCCGCCTCGTATAGCGGATGAGACCCTATTGCGCCGTTAGTAAGCGGATTTATAAAAACCTATATACCGCGATAATTCCGTACTGGAGCGGAATTGGTATTGTGCCGACATCTTTGGATGCAGGGAAACAGGTTGGAGGGATCCAACTGGACCCCTCACTTTGATTGAATTTATTTATACTGTGATATGAATCTGTGAATGATTATATTGATGTTATTGATCATATCGATGTCTGGAAAATTGTTGAAAGCTAAAATTTAGCTGAATGGATGTTTGACATCATTGGATTCCAAAGATAAACGAAATTGAATTTTTGAAATCAAAATAGAAACTTTTAAGTAAATAAATTTTTAGAAATTGAATAAATTCGAAGAAAGGAATTTTAAGGTATAAAAAGTTAATTTTTATAATCTTATCGAATTAATTCCAAAATCAAGTGAAAATGATAAATAAATGGATTTCGTAAAATAGTGATTTTAAATTGAAGAATTTAATTTAAAATTTGGATTTTTTAAATAGATTGAAAGAAACAATTGAAATTTGTTTTCTTTAAAAAGGAATTTATTAAAAAAAAAGAGATAAGTTGGAAATCCAATTAGGAATTTAATTTGTAAATTGAAACAATTTGGGAAATCAATGTAAAATGATCTCAATTTGAAGAATCCCTTTAAAAAACAGGATATTGAATAATTTGAAAAGAATAAGAATTTATTTTAGTAGTGAAAATAAATTTAGAAATCAAATTGTAATTGATTTGGAGTTAAAGTAGAATTAGAAATTAATTTGAAATCCGATTTTTGATTCAAAAGTGAATATTTGGAAAAATGAATCCAATTGAAATAAGGGAATGTGAATTTAAAATGGAAATGATGTTAAAATGATTTATAAAGGGATGAACTTTACAATTGTAAAGTTTTAAAAGAACGATTTCTGAAATATAAATGAATTATAAGTATTAACTTATAAGATGGACCGTTAGTATAAAAATTGAGTTATGAATTGAACTAGTTAATAAAGAAGATTTATAAATTGTAGTTTTTTATAAATGGAAATAGAATTTATAAACGTGTTTATAAATTCGAAATAGATTGAATTTGATAAATTAAATATGGGAGATTATTAAAGAAGATATATTCACGATTTTGGACAGTGAATATATTATTGAATAAAATGGATTTATTTTTGAAGAAGTGATATTAAAAATGAAGTTAAACATTTTAAAGATGTTTTAAAATGTATTATAAATCGAAAGCAGAGATTTCTGCAGTTCTTGTTGAAATAGACGTTTTCGAGAAATTTAAGGAAATGGTGGACTATAACACTGTTGTTATAGTAAATGATTTCCGAAAGGAAATGTTTTGATGTAGTATTGGGATTTATATATCTATCTAAATCCGAATCCCTATACTAGTGATTTCGAGTCGTCGTAACGATGTTTTACGCAACATTCGTTTTGACTCAAATAGATGTTGAAATTTATGATTTCCTTAAAGAATGAATATATACTTAATTTGATTTAAGTATATTGAATATTTTCAAATGTTGAAAATAAAAGATTTGTGAAATACTTATTATTAAATAAGTATGGAAACGCTTTTCCAATATGAAATGAACATTTTGAGATTTATCTTTGTAAAGATAAATCGAAAGTGAATATTGACATCGATTCGAAAATCGTATATCAGTAGATATTTTTGAAATATAAATTCACAGGGAATTTATAAAAGAAAGGGGAACTGTTTAGGAAAATAAACGTTGATTTATTTTTGAAGTGTGGAAGTATATATCTAGTAAGATATTTTTGAAGAATAAATAATTTGGGAAAATTATTTGGAATCTGATGATGTTGCGCATCTTTATTGATAGTTAAATAACCGACTATCAATAATTACCTTAGATAGGTATTTGTTGTGAATTGGATGAATTTGAATGCCACACTTGTTTTTAAATAATCGCTCACTATTCGGGTTAACCGGGAAAGGACCATGGGGTCGTATAACCCATTCCGAATATGTGATACGTCGTTATGAATCGCATTTGAAGACCGGTGTTGAAGACCGGATATTTTTGAAAACGGAAGGATTACCATCGAGTTACTCTACATCGACTGATCTTCGATTTAGAGGTTTTATCACCCTTAGTGACGGGAAGTCCTGAAGTGATTGAAAATTATCCGAATATGCAAGGGCTTCGTGAGAAGTGCCTTCGGTTCTGTTCGATCCCGGAACAGACTTGTATGGATTGTGTGTCTGACGTTACAATTTGAGATATAAAGCTGATTTCTTTCAAATACATTTCTGTTGGTGGCGGAGAATTTATTCTCTTAGCTTAACACCCTTCTCTGAGACGTACGAGCTCAGAGGTTATGTAGTTGAAATTTATCAGCGATATATCCCAATTTGGTAACGTGGCATACTGAGTGTTGCTGTGAAATGATCAGTGTTTGATCATTTGTGATATGATCATTTGTTTGATCTTATATCTTTGTGATCATAGGTTGATCATTTTGTTTGACCCGAAGCAGGGCTTTTTGTAGAAAGCGTAGCTTTGTGGACGAGACTTCGTCGAGCCTCACACCCCGGAAATGGTCGAAACAGGAAGGATGCAGCAAGGTTCTAGGGAGTAGCGCCCCTTAGTGTATGTCATTCCTTCTGGATAAAGGTGGTATCATGGTATGGAGCCCAGATACTTAACCTCTGTGGTTACTGCATTTATTATTATCTATGTGGTTTGTTGGAAATCGGGGATCCTCGGGAAGATCGGTTATGATCGGGGGATGGCATACGCGTGTCAGTAGTTACCTATTTTTGCAGAGGTAACCCGGCCTTGTGTTGGCAGAGATCTAACCGTAATGTTAGGTTATTTCTCGGGTCGTCTATTCCAGGGACGTACCCATCGTGGAAAAGGAAGTTCCTTGGCCTGACCATTTGTTGGAAATCCAAACTCCAATACGAACTTTGTACGGTATTAGTTGTAGAACCTGCCATTTACGTACGGTGGTCACCACTGTTTAGATGGTAGCTATAGTAGGCATACGATACTGGTCGTATGTTGGCTAAGATTAATATTATACTTTCGAAATGATTTCTACACTATGCACTAATAATAATATCAAAAATGATTTGATTTTGCGTAGTAAGCATCTTTGACTATCATAAGAAGAAATCTCCTCCAATTCTGCGTTTGCATTGTGTGTGTGGTGGGAGGTCTTATGGTAGTCTCATTTTCCAAAAAGCATTGCGAAATTTACTTTAAAATTCTCTGCTATTTATTTTAAAGAATAACTGTTTTACGATCTCACACCAGTCACCATGACTGACTCGGAGTTTATTGTTCCCTTCTAAACTCTGGGTGCCCACCAATTTCCACACGGGCAGTCTAGAGTTAGATTATCAGGATATTCTGGATATTCTGGAGCTTTGGAGATAAGCTGGATGACGAGACGTAGTATTTGTATCTGATAGTATTTATTCCGCTGTGTATTCTGTATGAGGACAAGTTATATAACTGTCCATTGTTGTATATTGACTCTGATGATCGATGTATGTAAAAACTGATATACTTCTTTGTTTTAAAAGATATCCATTTATCTATTATATATTGTTCCGCTGCGATGTGTAAGATTCTGATATTGTTTTCTGTTCTGATGTGTTCTGTTGTTCTTCTTTCTTCTTTTTCTTCTTCTTCTACTTTTTCTTTTTCTTAAAACCCTCACTATTGGAGTTTCCGGCACTCGATTGCTCGGCAGTCGATAAAGTGAGTATCGATGTCGAATTTTCGAAAGTCGAAAAATTTCAGGATGTGACAAAGTGGTATCAGAGCATATGGTTAAGCGACAACCTTGCTCTGTTGGGTGTTACTCATTAGAGATAGAGTCAGTAGTACTCTAGAATGAGTTGAGTGTAATAATAGATACGAGCGCGTATTTGTTAGTAAATATAAAAATGTTTTATATTGTGTTTGCTTATCCGTTGAGATGTTTATGAGTTTTGGTCGGTATATGGGACGCCATATTATCGATAGGGATTTCTAAACACTTAAACGAGGCAAGACGACATAGTATTGTTTTAAATAGGGTGAATGAAATAATTTTGCCCAAAACTATTTTTGTATAGAAAAGAAGCGATTTTCTATGAAGTACTATAGTATATGGATGTTTGGTTGTTATAAAATAATAGCATTGACATATTATCATTGTTATATAGAAATTGAATAAGAAATAAAGTAATAACCAAAGATTTAAGAAATAAAATTCGTATACGAATGAAATTTAAGAATATAAATTATAAATGTGACTTATAATTTAAAACGGAATTCCAGAGAAGTTTTTGGAAAGGTTTTGAAAAGAATTTGAAAATTTTGGAGATTTGGAAAGTTTAAATTCTTTTTGGAATTGAAAATGAATTTCAAAGGATTTTGAAAAAGTATTTTTGAGAGATAAAAGCTCTAAACTCTTTTCGGTCGCTGGAAAATAACTCGATGATGACCGCGGCATCGTTGGTGTTCATTTTCGGGTTTCCAAAAGAGGAATTGCTGCCAAATTGTTTTAAATGGAAATTGTTTGGAAAATTTGGATTTTTGTTTTGGAGATTCGAAGGAAAATTTGAATTGTTTTCAAATGATTTTGAAATGTTGGTAAGATTCTGGAATACCATATGAAAGTAAAATTGAAAGTTGAGATTCATTGCGAATCTGTAAGCGATAGAATTGAAATTGAAAATGAAATGAGACTTGAATCCGAATAAGCTACTTTGATAATTTATTAATTCACGAAATACAGAAATGGAAGTTGAATTAGTTAAATTGAAACTTGAATTGTGAACTAAATAAAAGAATGGTTCGGAATTGCAAATAAATTCAAGTAAGAAGAAATAAATTTCAAATGAATGGAATTTACAATTGTAAGTGAATAAAATTGAAACTGAATGTTGAAACAAATTTGAATTGTGTGAAATAAAATGAAGCTTTAAGATTAGTTTGAAGTGAACTAAAGATAATTGATGAAATTCAATATTCAGAAGTAAACTGAATCTAAATTAGATTGAAAGTGTAGATTAAATTCAAATGAATGTGAAATGTGAAATTGAATGATAATGGATATAACTTCTATAGTAAACTAGAAATGGTATAAGAAGTTGATATTAGAAGTTTGTAATAAAATTTGTAAAATAGTTGGATGTTATAACTAGATATTATGGCTAGTAGGATATACAGGTATAAAGGAATTGAATTTGATTTCACAGATAATTTGAATTGCTCGACAAAAGGTACGTATTTGAATTATAATATGAGTTTTTGATGATTTCTCTCTAGCCGCTTGGCTTTTTCTTTTTCTTTTTGAAATCTGAGAGTCCGTAGGGACGTTTTGTAGTCGTGCCGTATTAGCCGCGCAAAGGAGACGCTGGCGAAATTTTTCGAAAATTTCGAGTGTTAGAAAATTTTTGAGAAAATTTTGAAAGTTTAAGTTTGAATTTAAACTCGAATTTGAATTTAGAAGTTAAACAATGTTGTTTGGAACTTAGAATTCAAGTTGGAAAATTTAGTTGAATGATAACGAATCTTTAGTAAGAAGATTTGTTTTGAAAGAATTTGATAAAACTATTTAGATTGTGAAAGATAGTAGACGAGTTAAGGACATTTTTTTTCCTAACTTGTAATTTCGAGGACGAAATTCTTTTAAGGAGGGAAGTTTGTAACGACCCAGAATTTTGACCAAATTAAATTAAGAATATTTAATTAATTTTAAATATTTGAACGATGATTTAATTTGAATCCCCGATATAACTTTGAAATTGACGATTAAATTATAGAATTTAATCTATTGAAACTGGATAAAAATTTGAATCTTCAAATTTAAGCTGATTTAAAATAGTTCAAACGCTTGTAAAATATATATTGATATTTCTGAAGATAACAGAAGCTTCAGAAATTGATTTGGAAACAATTTGTTCAGTTTTGAATTTAATCGTTCGAATCGATATTTAGAAATAGTCATTTTTCAAACAGTCTCGGAATTCGACGAAACCGGTTCCATTGGGTCCGTAATATTGAATTATTACCGGATTTCAGATTTCGTATTTATCGGAGCTGTTATGTGAACGGACGGCACACAAACGCGTTGAAATTAAATCAAATTCGATTTAAATTAATTTTTAACAATTGTCAACATCAGTTGAAAATCTTTCTCCATCAACACGTTTCAAAACACTGCTTCGACACTCAACCCATCCTTCTCCCTTCTTTCCGCCAGAAATCACGCCCCTCTACATTTTAAAAAACTTCTCGTTCAAAAGATAAAAACAAAACCTTTCCTCAGTTCAAAAAATTAGAATAAATGGCGACTGAAAAACGAAATCGCGTGTTTGCTTTCCTAAACCCATGGCCGCGTATTCATCTCAACAGTCGTTTCCCCAAATTCAAGATCGTTCGAGGCGGTGGGATAGGCGACTGGAAGTCGCGAGTGGACGAGAGCGATCGAAATCGCTGTCGAAGGGATCGACTTCATCGATCAAATTTAGGGGCGACTCGACTTCGGAAGGAAGCCAGTGCGACCCGTATGATCGAGCTCGAGGGCTTCTCAGTGTCGATGGTTCTCGCGAATGGCTGTGGCGTGCGTACGGGGTCGCGACTGGGGCCACGCCGTTCAGATGGAGGTCGCGCGAGTGGTTTCGCATTTGGGCAGAGTCGGCCTGATTGGTTTCGAAGGAGGCGACAGCTGATGCTCGAGCAAAGCATCGAGTGACGAAGTGGAGCATCGCGGAGGTGTCACAGCGATTTGGGAAGGGATTTGCGAAGTTGGCAGTTCTCTGGTGGTGGGTTCGTGTTCGAGCAGGGTTTGGTCGAGCGTGGTGAGAACCTAGGTTCGTTCGATTTTGTCAGTGAGGTAAATAAGTAATGATTTAGTTTATCCAGATAACTATATTATTGAAGATAAACACTTTTAATTTTCTGTACAAAATTTAGTTGTTCAACAACAGTAAAGTCATTTTACTTTATTAAACCACATACAAGAAACAGAAAATATATTTACAGTCAGTTGATCCTGTTTAATATGTGTAAATGTATATACGTAGGTTAGAAGGTAATTTATAAGAATTTAATAAATATATATATATATTAAAGAAGGAAAATTTTACAATAAAGGAAATTGCTATTTTGTTAAGTACCAGAAAGAAATTTGTTTAATTAAATAATTAGTTAATTAAATTTATTAAATGGAAAATTTATGGTACGATTTGTTTAAATATGAAGAAATTTTGAAGAAAAGAATTTTAAAAATAAAAGTTGATTGTTCGATCATTTCGAATATTAATGAATTTTATAAAAATTGTTTATACCAGGTTAAAAATCGAGAAAACAAAACTGAAATGGAAACGGATTGCCAATAAAAACTAAGGTGAGATCTTCTCACTCAATTGAATGTGGAATTATTTACAGTTATTGATTGATGATTGTTATTGGATTGTTGATATTAGATATTATAGGATATATCTATATATATAGCAGTATATACATATTGGCATATGTATATATTGGATTGATGATTTCCCGCCTCGTATAGCGGATGAGACCCTATTGCGCCGTTAGTAAGCGGATTTATAAAAACCTATATACCGCGATAATTCCGTACTGGAGCGGAATTGGTATTGTGCTGACATCTTTGGATGCAGGGAAACAGGTTGGAGGGATCCAACTGGACCCCTCACTTTGATTGAATTTATTTATACTGTGATATGAATCTGTGAATGATTATATTGATGTTATTGATCATATCGATGTCTGGAAAATTGTTGAAAGCTAAAATTTAGCTGAATGGATGTTTGACATCATTGGATTCCAAAGATAAACGAAATTGAATTTTTGAAATCAAAATAGAAACTTTTAAGTAAATAAATTTTTAGAAATTGAATAAATTCGAAGAAAGGAATTTTAAGGTATAAAAAGTTAATTTTTATAATCTTATCGAATTAATTCCAGAATCAAGTGAAAATGATAAATAAATGGATTTCGTAAAATAGTGATTTTAAATTGAAGAATTTAATTTAAAATTTGGATTTTTTAAATAGATTGAAAGAAACAATTGAAATTTGTTTTCTTTAAAAAGGAATTTATTAAAAAAAAAGAGATAAGTTGGAAATCCAATTAGGAATTTAATTTGTAAATTGAAACAATTTGGGAAATCAATGTAAAATGATCTCAATTTGAAGAATCCCTTTAAAAAACAGGATATTGAATAATTTGAAAAGAATAAGAATTTATTTTAGTAGTGAAAATAAATTTAGAAATCAAATTGTAATTGATTTGGAGTTAAAGTAGAATTAGAAATTAATTTGAAATCCGATTTTTGATTCAAAAGTGAATATTTGGAAAAATGAATCCAATTGAAATAAGGGAATGTGAATTTAAAATGGAAATGATGTTAAAATGATTTATAAAGGGATGAACTTTACAATTGTAAAGTTTTAAAAGAACGATTTCTGAAATATAAATGAATTATAAGTATTAACTTATAAGATGGACCGTTAGTATAAAAATTGAGTTATGAATTGAACTAGTTAATAAAGAAGATTTATAAATTGTAGTTTTTTATAAATGGAAATAGAATTTATAAACGTGTTTATAAATTCGAAATAGATTGAATTTGATAAATTAAATATGGGAGATTATTAAAGAAGATATATTCACGATTTTGGACAGTGAATATATTATTGAATAAAATGGATTTATTTTTGAAGAAGTGATATTAAAAATGAAGTTAAACATTTTAAAGATGTTTTAAAATGTATTATAAATCGAAAGCAGAGATTTCCGCAGTTCTTGTTGAAATAGACGTTTTCGAGAAATTTAAGGAAATGGTGGACTATAACACTGTTGTTATAGTAAATGATTTCCGAAAGGAAATGTTTTGATGTAGTATTGGGATTTATATATCTATCTAAATCCGAATCCCTATACTAGTGATTTCGAGTCGTCGTAACGATGTTTTACGCAACATTCGTTTTGACTCAAATAGATGTTGAAATTTATGATTTCCTTAAAGAATGAATATATACTTAATTTGATTTAAGTATATTGAATATTTTCAAATGTCGAAAATAAAAGATTTGTGAAATACTTATTATTAAATAAGTATGGAAACGCTTTTCCAATATGAAATGAACATTTTGAGATTTATCTTTGTAAAGATAAATCGAAAGTGAATATTGACATCGATTCGAAAATCGTATATCAGTAGATATTTTTGAAATATAAATTCACAGGGAATTTATAAAAGAAAGGGGAACTGTTTAGGAAAATAAACGTTGATTTATTTTTGAAGTGTGGAAGTATATATCTAGTAAGATATTTTTGAAGAATAAATAATTTGGGAAAATTATTTGGAATCTGATGATGTTGCGCATCTTTATTGATAGTTAAATAACCGACTATCAATAATTACCTTAGATAGGTATTTGTTGTGAATTGGATGAATTTGAATGCCACACTTGTTTTTAAATAATCGCTCACTATTCGGGTTAACCGGGAAAGGACCATGGGGTCGTATAACCCATTCCGAATATGTGATACGTCGTTATGAATCGCATTTGAAGACCGGTGTTGAAGACCGGATATTTTTGAAAACGGAAGGATTACCGTCGAGTTACTCTACATCGACTGATCTTCGATTTAGAGGTTTTATCACCCTTAGTGACGGGAAGTCCTGAAGTGATTGAAAATTATCCGGATATGCAAGGGCTTCGTGAGAAGTGCCTTCGGTTCTGTTCGATCCCGGAATATACTTGTATGGATTGTGTGTCTGACGTTACAATTTGAGATATAAAGCTGATTTCTTTCAAATACATTTCTGTTGGTGGCGGAGAATTTATTCTCTTAGCTTAACACCCTTCTCTGAGACGTACGAGCTCAGAGGTTATGTAGTTGAAATTTATCAGCGATATATCCCAATTTGGTAACGTGGCATACTGAGTGTTGCTGTGAAATGATCAGTGTTTGATCATTTGTGATATGATCATTTGTTTGATCTTATATCTTTGTGATCATAGGTTGATCATTTTGTTTGACCCGAAGCAGGGCTTTTTGTAGAAAGCGTAGCTTTGTGGACGAGACTTCGTCGAGCCTCACACCCCGGAAATGGTCGAAACAGGAAGGATGCAGCAAGGTTCTAGGGAGTAGCGCCCCTTAGTGTATGTCATTCCTTCTGGATAAAGGTGGTATCATGGTATGGAGCCCAGATACTTAACCTCTGTGGTTACTGCATTTATTATTATCTATGTGGTTTGTTGGAAATCGGGGATCCTCGGGAAGATCGGTTACGATCGGGGGATGGCATACGCGTGTCAGTAGTTACCTATTTTTGCAGAGGTAACCCGGCCTTGTGTTGGCAGAGATCTAACCGTAATGTTAGGTTATTTCTCGGGTCGTCTATTCCAGGGACGTACCCATCGTGGAAAAGGAAGTTCCTTGGCCTGACCATTTGTTGGAAATCCAAACTCCAATACGAACTTTGTACGGTATTAGTTGTAGAACCTGCCATTTACGTACGGTGGTCACCACTGTTTAGATGGTAGCTATAGTAGGCATACGATACTGGTCGTATGTTGGCTAAGATTAATATTATACTTTCGAAATGATTTCTACACTATGCACTAATAATAATATCAAAAATGATTTGATTTTGCGTAGTAAGCATCTTTGACTATCATAAGAAGAAATCTCCTCCAATTCTGCGTTTGCATTGTGTGTGTGGTGGGAGGTCTTATGGTAGTCTCATTTTCCAAAAAGCATTGCGAAATTTACTTTAAAATTCTCTGCTATTTATTTTAAAGAATAACTGTTTTACGATCTCACACCAGTCACCATGACTGACTCGGAGTTTATTGTTCCCTTCTAAACTCTGGGTGCCCACCAATTTCCACACGGGCAGTCTAGAGTTAGATTATCAGGATATTCTGGATATTCTGGAGCTTTGGAGATAAGCTGGATGACGAGACGTAGTATTTGTATCTGATAGTATTTATTCCGCTGTGTATTCTGTATGAGGACAAGTTATATAACTGTCCATTGTTGTATATTGACTCTGATGATCGATGTATGTAAAAACTGATATACTTCTTTGTTTTAAAAGATATCCATTTATCTATTATATATTGTTCCGCTGCGATGTGTAAGATTCTGATATTGTTTTCTGTTCTGATGTGTTCTGTTGTTCTTCTTTCTTCTTTTTCTTCTTCTTCTACTTTTTCTTTTTCTTAAAACCCTCACTATTGGAGTTTCCGGCACTCGATTGCTTGGCAGTCGATAAAGTGAGTATCGATGTCGAATTTTCGAAAGTCGAAAAATTTCAGGATGTGACACATTCCCTCTTCGTCTTTTTCCTCCTTATACTAGAGCCTAGTTCGAATAGCATTGAATCGCAAGATGGAAGGCGAGTGTTCTCGTGCGTGCGAAGATGAGGTTAGGCGATGTTGGGTGGTCGTTCGAGAGAGACGTGCGACAAGGGGATTGCCGATCGAGAGCGACTGGAGGTGTGGCTTCGTCGTCAAGCACGATTTTGGGCGAAGTCGATTTGGGTAGCAGGGTCGTGAGGCATGACCGCGATTGAAGGATTCGTTGTCGCATTCAGAAAGTCGAGGTCGGAGACGAGTTCATCGGGGTCGCGTAGTCCAAGGAGGGGAGGCGCGTAGTTCGACATCGAACTCGAGTTCTCGAGGCAGTGGCGACAGGAGATGACAGTCGAAGTTAGGGGAAATGTCAGAGAAAGGAGGCGCTGGGGTATGGAGATGTTGGCGATTGCCGATGATGTTGAGGTTGGTCGAGATATATCTGGCCATTGATGAGGTTTGCTTGTACTTATTTTTCTTTTAACTTATTAAAACCTAAGTCTGAATTACTTAATTGAATTTCAGAGAGAAGAAAAAAAATATATGTTAAAAACAGTATGGTATTTTACTTTATCTTATTAAACTATATTTATGTTTATAAATTTGAGAAGGCAGCAATTTTAAAATACTTTGAATTGTAAAGTTATATAAAAATTTAGGTTTTGGAGATTTAAACTGTTAGAAAAGAAAACGAAAATTTTAATAGCAGTAAGGCCTATTTAAGTTTTCAAGATATATATATATTCAGAAAAACAGAAAATTTGTTTCAGCTAGTCAATAAAAATAAAAATGTAAATAGAAACTATATGCATGAATAAGATTTTGGGAATATAAAGGAGTTTATATGTAGATAAGGTTTTAAATTTTTAACAGTAAAATTAATTACTGCTTTAATTTGCAGAAAGGAAAACAATAAGTATAAAACAGGAAAATTTTAAATGATTGAAGTTATATGAAAACAGATTTATATATATATATATATATATATATATTAATTTAAATACATAATTTAAGTTGAAATAGGAATATATATATATATATAGAACAGTTGTAAATGTATGCAGTTTACGATTAAGAAAATTTGTTTAAAACTAAATTTTTTAGTTGAATTAAAATGTTAGTTTCAAATGGAAAATATTTTTTTTGTTTGAGAATTAAAACAGATAAGATAAAAACTTTTGGTTAAGTAAATAGATTTAACGATAATTTAATTGTTGGATTTAATTCGAGTATTAATAGAATTGTATAATTATTTATACAAGGTTTAAAATCAAGAAACGGCCGAAAATGGAAAATGGGATGGCAAAATAAAAGCTAAGGTGAGATTTTTCTCACTCAAATTGAATGTGGAATTTTTGACAGTTATTGATTTGACTGATTGATTGCTATTTGGATGTGATATTAGATATAGTAGGATATATCTATATATATATATAGCAATATATACATATTGGCATATGTATATATTGGATTGATGATTTCCCGCCTCGTATAGCGGATGAGACCCTATTGCGCCGTTAGTAATCGGATTTTTATAAAACCCATATACCGCGATAATTCCGTACTGGAGCGGAATTGGTATTGTGCTGACGTCTTTGGATGCAGGGAAACAGGTTGGAGGGATCCAACTGGACCCCTCACATTGATTGAATTTATTTCTATTGTGATATGAATCTGTGAATGATTATAGTGATGCTATTAATCATATTGATATCTGGAAATTGTTTGAAAGCTAAAATTTAGCTAAATGGATGTTTGACATCATTGGATTCCAAAGATAAACGAAATTGAATTTTTGAGATTCAAGTAGAAAATTTCTAAGTGAATCAATTTTTGAAATTTAAGAAATTTTGAAGAAAAGAATTTAAAAGTATAAAAGTTAATTTTTATAATCTTATCGAATTAATTCCAGAATAAAGTGAAATTGCTAAATAAATGAATTTCATAAAACAGTGATTATAAATTGAAGAATTTAATTTAAATTTGGATTTTTAAATAGATTGAAAGAAACAATTGAAATTTATTTTCTTTAAAAGGAATTTATTTAAAAGGAGATAAGTTGGAAATCAAATGATTTCAATTTGAAGAATCCATTTAAAAACAGGATATTGAATAATTTGAAAGAAAAATAAGGAATTTATTTTAGTAGTGATAAATAAAATTAGAAATCAATCTGTAATTGATTTAATATCTGGAAATGAATCTTTGTGAAATCAGCATGGAAATTTTATTTAAAGTTGAAAATAAATTTAGAAATCAATATTGAAATTGATTTGATATGAAGCTTTTATAAATAGAATTAAAATTTATAAAAGTTGTTTATAAACCCAAAGTCACTTATTTTGATAAGTTAAATATAGAAGTTGATAAAAGAAGGTTTATAAGTCGAAGTTGTTATTAAAAAGAGAAATAGAATTTATAAACGTGCTTATAAATTCGAAAATAGATTGAATGTGATAAATTTAATATAGAAGATTATTTAAGAAGATATATTCACGATTTTGAATAGCGAATTTTTATTGAAATAAAAATGTGTAGAAATGATTGAAATGGGGTTAAGTAAATTTTATTCACGATTTTGGACAGTGAATATATTGTTAAGTAAAATGGATTCATTTTTGAAGAAGTAATATTTTAAAAATGAAGTTAAACATTTTAAAGGTGTTTTAAAATGTGTTATGAATCGAAAGCATAGATTTCAACATTTATTGTTGAAATAGACGTTTTCGAGAAATATAAGGAAATGGTGGACTATAACACTATTGTTATAGTAAATGATTCCCGAAAGGAAATATTTTTATGTAGTATTGGGATTTATATATCTATTTTAATTTCGAATCCCTATACTAGTGATTTTGAGTCGTCGTAACGATGTTTTACGCAACATTCGTTTTTGACTCAAATAGATGTTAAAATTTATGATTTTCTTAAAGAATGAATATATACTTAATATTGATTTAAGTATATCGAATATTTTCAAATGTTGAAAATAAATAGATTTGTGAAATACTTATTATTTAATAAGTATGGAAATGCTTTTCCGATATGAAATGAACTGTTTTGAGTCTTTATCTTTTAAAGATAAATTGAAATGTGGAAGTTGATTTGAAATTGTTTTCAAATGATTGAAGTGTGGAAATTTTATATCTAGTAAAAGATATTTTGGAAAAGAAATAATTTGGAAAATTATTTGGAATCTGATGATGTTGCGCATCTTTATTGATAGTTAAATAACCGACTATCAATAATTACCTTTAGATAGGTATTTGTTGTGAATTGGATGAATTGAATGCCACACTTATTTTAAATAATCGCTCACTATTCGGGTTAGCCGGGAAAGGACCATGGGGTCGTATAACCCATTCCGAATAGGTGATACGTCGTTATGAATTGCATTCGAAGACCGGTGTTGAAGACCGGATATTTTTGAAAACGGAAGGATTACCGTCGAGTTACTCTACATCGGCTGATCTCCGGTTTAGAGGTTTTATCACCCTTAGTGACGGGAAGTCCGGACGTGATTAGAAATTTATCCGGATGTGCAAGGGCTTCATGAGAAGTGCCTTCGGTTCTGTTCGATCCCGGAATAGACTTGTATGGATTGTGTGTCTGACGTTACAATTTGAGATATAAAGCTGATTTCTTTCAAATACATTTCTGTTGGTGGCGGAGAATTTATTCTCTTAGCTTAACACCCTTCTCTGAGACGTACGAGCTCAGAGGTTATGTAGTTGAAATTTATCAGCGATATATCCCAATTTGGTAACGTGGCATACTGAGTGTTGCTGTGAAATGATCAGTGTTTGATCATTTGTGATATGATCATTTGTTAGATCTTATATCTTTGTGATCATAGGTTGATCATTTTGTTTGACCCGAAGCAGGGCTTTTTGAGAAAGCGTAGCTTTGTGGACGAGACTTCTTCGAGCCTCACACCCCGGAAATGGTCGAAACAGGAAGAATGCGGCAAGGTTCTAGGGAGTAGCGCCCCTTAGTGTATGTCATTCCTTCTGGATAGAGGTGGTATCATGGTATGGAGCCCAGATACTTAACCTATGTGGTTGCTGCATTATTATCTATGTGGTTTGTTGGAAATCGGGGATCCTCGGGAAGATCGGTTACGATCGGGGGATGGCATACGCGTGTCAGTAGTTACCTATTTTTACAGAGGTAACCCGGCCTTGTGTTGGCAGAGATCCGGTTAGGTTCTCGGGTCATCTATTCCAGGGACGTACCCATCGTGGATAGGAAGTTCCTTAGCCTGACCATTTGTTGGAAATCCAAAGAAACAATACGAGCCTTGTACGGTTTTAGTTGTAGAACCTATCATTCACTTATGGTGGTCACCACTGTTTGGATGGTAGCTATAGTAGGCATAATTGCGGAATGCCTATGCTGGCTAAGATTAATATTATACTTTCGAAATGATTTTTACACTATGCACTAATAATAATATCAGAAATGATTTGATTTTGCGTAGTAAGCATCTTTGACTATCATAAGAAGAAATCTCCTCCAATTCTGCGTTTGCATTGTGTGTGTGGTGGGAGGTCTTATGGTAGTTTCATTTTCCAAAAGCATTTCGAATTGACTTTAAAATTATCCTGTTGTTTATTTTAAAGAATAACTGTTTTACGATCTCACACCAGTCTCCATGACTGACTCGGAGTTTATTGTTCCCTTCTAAACTCTGGGTGCCCACCAATTTCCACACGGGCAGTCTAGAGTTAGATTATCAGGATATTCTGGATATTCTGGAGCTTTGGAGATAAGCTGGAGGACGAGACGTAGTATTTGTATCTGATAGTATTTATTCCGCTGTGTATTCTGTATGAGGACAAGTTTATATAACTGTCCATTGCTGTATATTGACTCTGATTGATGTATGTATAAAAACTGATATAATTCTTTGTTTTAAAAGACTAGTGTTTAAACATTATATATTGTTCCGCTGCGATATGTGAGATTCTGATATTGTTCTGTTTCTGATGCTGTTCTGTTGTTGTTCTTCTCTCTTCTTCTCTTTTCTTCTTCTTCTTACTTTTTCTTCTTTCTAAAACCCTCACTATTGGAGTTTCCGGCACTCGATTGCTCGGCAGTCGATAAAGTGAGTATCGATGTCGAATTTTCGAAAGTCGAAAATTTCGGTATGTGACAGCGTGGTATCAGAGCATATGGTTAAGCGACAACCCTGCTCTGTTGGGTGTTACTCATTAGAGATAGAGTCAGTAGTACTCTAGAATGAGTTGAGTGCAATAATAGATATGAGCGCGTATTTGTTAGTGAATATAAAAATTGTTTTATATTGTGTTTGCTTATCCGTTGAGATGTTTATGAATTTTGGTCGGTATGTGGGACGCCATATTATCGATAGGGATTTCTAAACACTTAAACGAGGCAAGACGACATAGTATTGTTTTAAAATAGGGTGAATGAAATAATTTTGCCCAAAACTATTTTTGTATAGAAAAGAAATGATTTTCTATGGATTATCATAGTATATGGATGTTTGGTTGTTATAAAATAATAACATTGAATTATTATCATTGTTATATGAAATGGAATGAGAAATTAAAATAATAACCAAAGATTTGGAAATAAATCCATTTAACGAATGAAATTTATAAATGTGAATTGAAAGATAAAGAGATGAATTCACATACAAATGAAATTTAAGAATATAAATTTTTAAAGTGATTTGTAATTTGAAATAGAATTCCAAAGAAGTATTTGGAAATGTTTTGAAAAGAATTTGTAAATTTTGGAGATTTGGAAAGTTAAATCATTTTTGATTTGAAAATGAATTTTAAAAGATTTTGGGAAAATGTTTTGAAGGAATGAAAGGCTCTAAACTCTTTTCGGTCGCTGGAAAATAACTTCGATGATGACCGCGGCATCATTGGTGTTCATTTTCGGGTTTCCAAAAGAGGAATTGCTGCCAAATTGTTTTAAATGGAAGTGTTTGGAAAATTTGGATTTTGTTTTGGAAATTAAAAGGATAATTTAAATTGTTTTCAAATGGTTTTGAAAAAGTTGAAACGACTCTGGAATCCTATTTAAAATACTTACGAAATATTAATAAGTTGATAACTTATAGAATATTTGAAATTTGACTAGAATGAAATTCAAATTGAAAAACGAATGAATTAGTGAATGAATGAATAGATTGCGATTGCAAGTGCCAGAAAATGAAATTGAATGTTAAAATTCATTTTTGAATTTGAAAGTAAATAGAACTGGAATTGAATTTGATAAATGAAGTATTAAACTGAAAGTTAGTAAGTGAAGCTAATTGATTATTGACCAAATGGATAAGGTTTGAACGAATTAAATTCAATGATTATAAATGAAGATAAATTGAATTCCAATAGAATTGAAAATGTGAATTATAAGTTCAAATGAATGTGAAATGAAAAATTGAACGAAATTGAATATGTAACTTCAATAGCGAATTTAAAGAGGATATAAGAAGTATATATTGAAAATTTGTAATCGAATTTGCAAAATGATTGAATGTTGTAACTAGATATAATGGCTAGTAGGATATACAGGTGTATAAAGGGATTGGAAAATTTATTTCACAGATAATTCGAATTGCTCGAAAAAGGTATGTATTTGAATTATAATATGAGTTTTTGATGATTTCTGGTCTAGCCGCTTGGCTTTTTCTTTTTCTTTTTGAAATCTAAGAGTCCGTAGGGACGTTTTGTAGTCGTGCCGTATTAGCCGCGCAAAGGAGACGCTGGCGAAATTTTTCGAAAATTTCGAGTGTTAGAAAATTTTTGAGAAATTTTGAAAGTTTAAAATTTGAATTTAAACTTAAAATTAAATTGTTAAGAAACAATGTTGTTTGAACTTATAGTTGAAGTTGAAATTTAGTTGAACTAATAACGAATCTTTAGTAGAAAGATTTGTTTTGAAAATTGATAAAACTATTTGGATGTTGAAAAATAGTAGACGAGTTAAGGACCAATTTTCCTAACTTGTAATTTCGAGGACGAAATTCTTTTAAGGAGGGAAGTCTGTAACGACCCGGAATTTTGAACGAATTAAATTGAAAATATTTAATTAATTTTAAATATTTGAACGATGATTTAATTTGAATCCCCGATATAAATTTGAATTTGGCGATTAAATTAAAAATTTAATCTATTGAATGCTGAGTAAAAATTTGAATCTTCAATTTATAGTTGAAGAAAAATATTTCAAAAGCTTTTAAAAATTCGTAATGGTAATACTGAAGATAATAGAAACTTCAGAATTGTATTTCAAAGTGTTTCGTTCAGTTTTGAAATTATATCGTTCGTATCGATATTTAAAAATAGTCATTTTTCAAACAGTCTCGGAATTCGACGAAACCAGTTCCATTGGGTCCGTAATAGTTTGTTATTACTGGATTTCAAATCTCGTATTTTTTGGAGTTATTATGCGAGCATACGACACATAAACGAGTTGGAAATTGAATTGGATTCAATTTAAAATTTAAATTTAAATTTGGTCAAATGTCACCACGTCTGACTCAAATCAAAACCCTGTAGAGTAAGGCAAGCACGATTTTTCTCTGCAAAGTCACGTATGCCGCATTCATTGTTTTAATAACAGCGTATTCCTTATCTCGTTCAAAATCAAAACGAAAACCTTCGTTCGTTCAGAGAAAATAAAAATGCCCGAAGCCTTCTCATTCTATTGATTTTTTTTGCAATTATTCTTCTCGTTCAAAATGAACGGAACGACCGAGCATTTGGATCTTTAGCTCCAGTTCCTTTTAAAACAAGAATCAAATCATTCGTTTCCAAATAAAATCGCCATTCCCTCTTCGTCTTTTTCCTCCTTATACTAGAGCCTAGTTCGAATAGCATTGAATCGCAAGCTGGAAGGCGAGTGTTCTCGTGCGTGCGAAGATGAGGTTAGGCGATGTTGGGTGGTCGTTCGAGAGAGACGTGCGACAAAGGGATTGCCGATCGAGAGCGACTAGAGGTGTGGCTTCGTCGTCAAGCACGATTTTGGGCGAAGTCGATTTGGGTAGCAGGGTCGCGAGGCATGACCGTGATTGAAGGATTCGTTGTCGCATTCAGAAAGTCGAGGTCGGAGACGAGTTCATCGGGGTCGCGTATTCCAAGGAGGGGAGGCGCGCAGTTCGACGTCGAACTCGAGTTCTCGAGGCAGTGGCGACTGGAGATGACAGTCGAAGTTAGGGGAAATGTCAGAGAAAGGAGGCGCTGGGGTATGGAGATGTTGACGATTGCCGATGATGTTGAGGTTGGTCGAGATATATCTGGCCATTGATGAGGTTTGCTTGTACTTATTTTTCTTTTAACTTATTAAAACCTAAGTCTGAATTACTTAATTGAATTTCAGAGAGAAGAAAAAAAATATATGTTAAAAACAGTATGGTATTTTACTTTATCTTATTAAACTATATTTATGTTTATAAATTTGAGAAGGCAGCAATTTTAAAATACTTTGAATTGTAAAGTTATATAAAAATTTAGGTTTTGGAGATTTAAACTGTTAGAAAAGAAAACGAAAATTTTAATAGCAGTAAGGCCTATTTAAGTTTTCAAGATATATATATATTCAGAAAAACAGAAAATTTGTTTCAGCTAGTCAATAAAAATAAAAAAGTAAATAGAAACTATATGCATGAATAAGATTTTGGGAATATAAAGGAGTTTATATGTAGATAAGGTTTTAAATTTTTAACAGTAAAATTAATTACTGCTTTAATTTGCAGAAAGGAAAACAATAAGTATAAAACAGGAAAATTTTAAATGATTGAAGTTATATGAAAACAGATTTATATATATATATATATATATTAATTTAAATACATAATTTAAGTTGAAATAGGAATATATATATATATAGAACAGTTGTAAATGTATGCAGTTTACGATTAAGAAAATTTGTTTAAAACTAAATTTTTTAGTTGAATTAAAATGTTAGTTTCAAATGGAAAATATTTTTTTTGTTTGAGAATTAAAACAGATAAGATAAAAACTTTTGGTTAAGTAAATAGATTTAACGATAATTTAATTGTTGGATTTAATTCGAGTATTAATAGAATTGTTTAATTATTTATACAAGGTTTAAAATCAAGAAACGGCCGAAAATGGAAAATGGGATGGCAAAATAAAAGCTAAGGTGAGATTTTTCTCACTCAAATTGAATGTGGAATTTTTGACAGTTATTGATTTGACTGATTGATTGCTATTTGGATGTGATATTAGATATAGTAGGATATATCTATATATATATAGCAATATATACATATTGGCATATGTATATATTGGATTGATGATTTCCCGCCTCGTATAGCGGATGAGACCCTATTGCGCCGTTAGTAAGCGGATTTTTATAAAACCCATATACCGCGATAATTCCGTACTGGAGCGGAATTGGTATTGTGCTGACGTCTTTGGATGCAGGGAAGTAGGTTGGAGGGATCCAACTGGACCCCTCACATTGATTGAATTTATTTCTATTGTGATATGAATCTGTGAATGATTATAGTGATGCTATTAATCATATTGATATTTGGAAATTGTTTGAAAGCTAAAATTTAGCTGAATGGATGTTTGACATCATTGGATTCCAAAGATAAACGAAATTGAATTTTTGAGATTCAAGTAGAAAATTTCTAAGTGAATCAATTTTTGAAATTTAAGAAATTTTGAAGAAAAGAATTTAAAAGTATAAAAGTTAATTTTTATAATCTTATCGAATTAATTCCAGAATAAAGTGAAATTGCTAAATAAATGAATTTCATAAAACAGTGATTATAAATTGAAGAATTTAATTTAAATTTGGATTTTTAAATAGATTGAAAGAAACAATTGAAATTTATTTTCTTTAAAAGGAATTTATTTAAAAGGAGATAAGTTGGAAATCAAATGATTTCAATTTGAAGAATCCATTTAAAAACAGGATATTGAATAATTTGAAAGAAAAATAAGGAATTTATTTTAGTAGTGATAAATAAAATTAGAAATCAATCTGTAATTGATTTAATATCTGGAAATGAATCTTTGAGAAATCAGCATGGAAATTTTATTTAAAGTTGAAAATAAATTTAGAAATCAATATTGAAATTGATTTGATATGAAGCTTTTATAAATAGAATTAAAATTTATAAAAGTTGTTTATAAACCCAAAGTCACTTATTTTGATAAGTTAAATATAGAAGTTGATAAAAGAAGGTTTATAAGTCGAAGTTGTTATTAAAAAGAGAAATAGAATTTATAAACGTGCTTATAAATTCGAAAATAGATTGAATGTGATAAATTTAATATAGAAGATTATTTAAGAAGATATATTCACGATTTTGAATAGCGAATTTTTATTGAAATAAAAATGTGTAGAAATGATTGAAATGGGGTTAAGTAAATTTTATTCACGATTTTGGACAATGAATATATTGTTAAGTAAAATGGATTCATTTTTGAAGAAGTAATATTTTAAAAATGAAGTTAAACATTTTAAAGGTGTTTTAAAATGTGTTATGAATCGAAAGCATAGATTTCAACATTTATTGTTGAAATAGACGTTTTCGAGAAATATAAGGAAATGGTGGACTATAACACTATTGTTATAGTAAATGATTCCCGAAAGGAAATATTTTTATGTAGTATTGGGATTTATATATCAATTTTAATTTCGAATCCCTATACTAGTGATTTTGAGTCGTCGTAACGATGTTTTACGCAACATTCGTTTTTGACTCAAATAGATGTTAAAATTTATGATTTCCTTAAAGAATGAATATATACTTAATATTGATTTAAGTATATCGAATATTTTCAAATGTTGAAAATAAATAGATTTGTGAAATACTTATTATTTAATAAGTATGGAAATGCTTTTCCGATATGAAATGAACTGTTTTGAGTCTTTATCTTTTAAAGATAAATTGAAATGTGGAAGTTGATTTGAAATTGTTTTCAAATGATTGAAGTGTGGAAATTTTATATCTAGTAAAAGATATTTTGGAAAAGAAATAATTTGGAAAATTATTTGGAATCTGATGATGTTGCGCATCTTTATTGATAGTTAAATAACCGACTATCAATAATTACCTTTAGATAGGTATTTGTTGTGAATTGGATGAATTGAATGCCACACTTATTTTAAATAATCGCTCACTATTCGGGTTAGCCGGGAAAGGACCATGGGGTCGTATAACCCATTCCGAATAGGTGATACGTCGTTATGAATTGCATTCGAAGACCGGTGTTGAAGACCGGATATTTTTGAAAACGGAAGGATTACCGTCGAGTTACTCTACATCGGCTGATCTCCGGTTTAGAGGTTTTATCACCCTTAGTGACGGGAAGTCCGGACGTGATTAGAAATTTATCCGGATGTGCAAGGGCTTCGTGAGAAGTGCCTTCGGTTCTGTTCGATCCCGGAACAGACTTGTATGGATTGTGTGTCTGACGTTACAATTTGAGATATAAAGCTGATTTCTTTCAAATACATTTCTGTTGGTGGCGGAGAATTTATTCTCTTAGCTTAACACCCTTCTCTGAGACGTACGAGCTCAGAGGTTATGTAGTTGAAATTTATCAGCGATATATCCCAATTTGGTAACGTGGCATACTGAGTGTTGCTGTGAAATGATCAGTGTTTGATCATTTATGATATGATCATTTGTTTGATCTTATATCTTTGTGATCATAGGTTGATCATTTTTTTTGACCCGAAGCAGGGCTTTTTGAGAAAGCGTAGCTTTGTGGACGAGACTTCGTCGAGCCTCACACCCCAGAAATGGTCGAAACAGGAAGAATGCGGCAAGGTTCTAGGGAGTAGCGCCCCTTAGTGTATGTCATTCCTTCTGGATAGAGGTGGTATCATGGTATGGAGCCCAGATACTTAACCTATGTGGTTGCTGCATTATTATCTATGTGGTTTGTTGGAAATCGGGGATCCTCGGGAAGATCGGTTACGATCGGGGGATGGCATACGCGTGTCAGTAGTTACCTATTTTTGCAGAGGTAACCCGGCCTTGTGTTGGCAGAGATCCGGTTAGGTTCTCGGGTCATCTATTCCAGGGACGTACCCATCGTGGATAGGAAGTTCCTTAGCCTGACCATTTGTTGGAAATCCAAAGAAACAATACGAGCCTTGTACGGTTTTAGTTGTAGAACCTATCATTCACTTATGGTGGTCACCACTGTTTGGATGGTAGCTATAGTAGGCATAAGTGCGGAATGCCTATGCTGGCTAAGATTAATATTATACTTTCGAAATGATTTTTACACTATGCACTAATAATAATATCAGAAATGATTTGATTTTGTGTAGTAAGCATCTTTGACTATCATAAGAAGAAATCTCCTCCAATTCTGCGTTTGCATTGTGTGTGTGGTGGGAGGTCTTATGGTAGTTTCATTTTCCAAAAGCATTTCGAATTGACTTTAAAATTATCCTGTTGTTTATTTTAAAGAATAACTGTTTTACGATCTCACACCAGTCTCCATGACTGACTCGGAGTTTATTGTTCCCTTCTAAACTCTGGGTGCCCACCAATTTCCACACGGGCAGTCTAGAGTTAGATTATCAGGATATTCTGGATATTCTGGAGCTTTGGAGATAAGCTGGAGGACGAGACGTAGTATTTGTATCTGATAGTATTTATTCCGCTGTGTATTCTGTATGAGGACAAGTTTATATAACTGTCCATTGCTGTATATTGACTCTGATTGATGTATGTATAAAAACTGATATAATTCTTTGTTTTAAAAGACTAGTGTTTAAACATTAAATATTGTTCCGCTGCGATATGTGAGATTCTGATATTGTTCTGTTTCTGATGCTGTTCTGTTGTTGTTCTTCTCTCTTCTTCTCTTTTCTTCTTCTTCTTACTTTTTCTTCTTTCTAAAACCCTCACTATTGGAGTTTCCGGCACTCGATTGCTCGGCAGTCGATAAAGTGAGTATCGATGTCGAATTTTCGAAAGTCGAAAATTTCGGTATGTGACAAAATTTAAAATATTATAGAAAAGAAATAAGTTTGTAACTTATAAATTTGAATAGGAAAATAAAACAAAATTTAAAATGGTCAAATTTTTAGTTAAGCAAACAGAAAAAAATTGAATTTGAGAAATGAAATAAAATAATTAACTTAAGGATAGTTAAATAAAATTGAGTTAGTGAAATGAAAAATAAAATGAATTGGAGTCTAGAAAGCTTAAATAAAAGTGAATTGTATTTGAAATGAATTAGATAAAATAACAAAATGAAATTTTTAGTGAATAAGTTTGTATAACTTATAGATTTGATAAATATTAAGCTAAAGCAAATTTTAAATTAGTTGAATGTGAACATAAGAAGAAAATATTTAAAAGAGAGTGAAATAAAATGAGAAATGGATTAAATGAAATAAAAATTTCACTTAATAAAGATTAAATGAATTGAATTGGATTTAAATGAAACTAGATAAATTAGTAAAGTGAATTAATTCCACTTAAACTATAAAATGAATTAATCAAATGAATATGAACTTGAAATTATAAAATGAAATGCAATTTGAATTGTGAAAGAAATTGAATAAAAATAAATGAGTGTAAGAAAAATTAATTTGAGTAATTGGGTTTAATTTAAAATTGGATGAAAATAAGTTAATTACAAATGAAAAGAGTTTTAATAAATCGAATGTTAGCTAATTGAATATGAAATAAGTTAATGAAATAAATTATTAAGATGATTTTGAGTTAATAAATAAACTAATGAAGTGAATCAATGGATTAAGGATGAACTTAAGTTGTGAGATGAGTTGAATGTAAATAAGAATAAATGAAAGTAACTGAACTAAAGTAAAAATGATATTAATTGTGATTTAATGTAATAATGAACTTGAGTTATAAAATGGAAAGATTTATTATTAATGATTAAAAGAAAAAAAGCATTAATTGAATGACTCGATGAAGTACTTTAGTAAATTGAATATGGTTTGAAATGTTGTTGATGGATTAAAAATACACTAAAGTTATGAAGTAATCGTAAAAATGAGCTGTATAGCATAAATTGCTTATATTAAACTTAAGTAAAATTTTGGAATGGTTGCTTGAGTAAATTGTATTGAATGAGATATGGTAAGCAAATAAATATGAATAAATGGATACAAATGAATGGGATGAAATTTCATTGGATGATAAATAAAATGAATGTCATTAAAATAAATATTAATTAATTGAAAGTAAATCGATTGAATGTAAATACATTAAATTGTAATAAGTCAAATGTGAATGTAATGAATATTGGTTGATTGAATAAAAATGGATTGAAATCAAATTAGTTGAATGTAAAATTAAAAGCGAATGAATTGAATATAAATCCATTGAATGATTAAGTGAATGAATGTTAATAAATTGAACGTGAATAAATTTAAGGTGAACCGATTAAATTCGAAAGAAATCCATGTGAATAAATTGAAAGCAAACAAATTGATATAGATGAAATAGATGTCAATGAATTAAAAGTAAATCGATTTAACATTGATAGGAAATGAAAGTATAATAAACTGAATATTGACATTAGAAAGTGTGAATTGGTATTGTTGTGAATAAGATTGGATGGATATTGTTTGTTGGATGTTTGTTTTGTTGCATTAGCTATGTTCGTTTATGATTATTGAATAATCCATGTTATATATTGATTTTACTCTTTATATATATGTTCTCATTTGGTTATTGATTGTTTAGTAGGTATGGATGGCCTGTGCTAGCTTTTGGAGCTCGATTACGCATGATGTTGCTTTTGCTTACTTAATACGAGCGAACTCGCTCGTATTATTAATAATAAGGTACGTATCTCGGATTACATACCGCGATTTTATATTTTTTCCTTCGAGATGCCTCATCATTGAGATGAGACGTATATTTGATATATATTAGGTATGTTTGTGTTATATATTATATTGTAAAAAATTTCCGATCGAGCCGCGCAAAAGGAGACTCTGTTGAAATTTTCCGTAAATCCGAGAGTTGGAAATTTTTTGAAGTTTAAAAGAAATTTATAATTTATTTTGATAACTAACTTATAATTTCCGTAAGCCGATCGAAATGGTGTAGTCGAAGCGCAGTAAAGGTTTTCTAATAAGATTTTATCGTTATAAGTGATTATTTGAATAAAATATATTGTATGTTAACTTCTTTATTAACGCCTTTTCGAGGACAAAAACTTTTGAGTGGGGGAGTATGTTACGATTTGTATTTTTTGATATTTTAAATTATTGAATTTAATGTGATGATTAGTTAAAAATGGGCAGAAATAAAATTTTAATGATTTATTATTGTAGTATATCGATACTTAAATTGTTTAAATTTAATATTGGAGATCATTTAAATAATTGAATTCTTGATTTGATGTGAATGAAAATGGTATCGGAAATTGATTTAAATTTTATGTAAACAACAATAAAGAATGTTAATATTTAAAATTGGGCTAAAAGTGAATAATTAGAAATTGGAAATTTTATATTATAATTAACAAGTAAAAATAGCCATTTTGGCCACTATCTCGGATTTCTACTAAACTAGTTTCATCGGATCCGTAATAGTGAATTATTATAGGATTTCAAGTTTCGTTGCGATCGGAACTGCTGTTTGGCCGTGCGAGCTTGAAACGCAAAGAAAATTATTTTGGAATTTAATTAAAATAAATTGATTTTGAAAAGCTATCTTCTGCATACGATCGAATTAGCCCCCGAAACTAGTTCCATTGTTTTAGGAATGGGGGTAAAACATTATGAACACCAAGCGGCATGATTCATTTGGAGTTCGGATTTGCACGGGCTATTCGGGCTAGATATTTTTGTAAATATCACTATTTTATATTATTTACTATCTTTCTCTTAACCGTTCGTACCCTCTATAGCCACACTCTCTCTCGTTAAACTTTCCTTTTAAATCGAATCACAACATTCCAAATGAGAAAAAAAATATCACGGCCGATCGAAAATCAAAACGAAACAAAAAAACAGATCGATGGCACGCGAGCGCCTGGATGAGGCGACTCAAGGCGGAGCGATGGCGAGGGGATTGAAGCGTGATAGGGGCGAAGTCAAACTGCTCGCGTGCGTGTTTCTTACCCCGACGATGAGGCGACTGCGGCGATCAATGGGTGGCGGCGCTGGGGAGTGAGGCGTGCGTGGCTTGGGTGCGGCGGTTAGGGGGTTGTCTAGTCGCTGGCGTTAATCGAAAAAAGAGGGATCGAGGTGTCGCAATGGCTGGAAAGGGGGGTTCATGCTTGTATGCGTGAGGACGAACGAGTGAGGTTAATAAAATTTAAGTGTTTTTTTAGTTAGTTAATTATGTTTAATTAATCATAATGCTAATTATCGTATATCTTCTCGGTAGGAGATTCGTTTCGAGCGGAACGAGTGCAACTCGTATCGACATCATCTACAGCTTGGAATCGAGTTGGATTTTATTTAAAGCTAGAATTATTTTCAGTTTGAAATAAAATGTGAGTGTTTATACGCTCACAAGTACTAAAATATTTTTTTATGTAGTTAAATTTATATCATGAAGTGAATTGAATTTATTGATTGTTGTTTGATAAATTTAATTGACATTCAAATTGACATTTGAATTAATTAATAGGATTTGAATTGACGGTTAAATTGAATTAGAATTTAATTGCCCGTAAAATGCCCGATATTGATAATTATGAAATTGTTGTGAAATTTATTGACTGTTGAACGATTGGTTGTGATGGATGCTATTGGTTGATATTTTGGATGTTTATTCATTTTGATATATCATGTTATCATCCTATATATTATTTGTAGTATATAAAACTATAAATTGGATTATTTCGAATAAGTTAAGAACTAGGTTGAAATGATATATACTTTTGACATTTATTTTGTATTGAAATGATATATATCTATCCCTAAATTAAATTGAAATAATTGATTCACTTGGCCATATGATAGAAAATTATATCCGGACACCGGATTGGTTAAATTAAATGATTTTTAAAATTTTGTTTTGAAATTTATTTAAATGATTTGATTTTAAGAAATAAAAAAAGTCGAATTTATGGAAATTGAATTATTTTCGAACTTGAGCTCGGAATGTTGTAATTTAAAATTGATAACAGGAATTTTTTAAATAATCAAAGTTGAGATTTTTAAATTATAATTGAAATATGATTTGAATTTCAGAAATTGGTTTGTTTAAAAGGATTGCACTTTTATTCGAACTTTGAATATTGCTAAGTAGAAGTGATATAAAACGATACTTTGAAATTGAGCTCGGAATTGAATTATATTTGAAGATTTGGATTTTAAATTGGATATTGAAGGTAAATTTTATTTAAGTGTTTAAATTGATATTTTGGAAATCGAACTCGGAATTGACATAAATCGAAATGGTTTAAACTTGAGAATTGAATTGAAATTAATTTTGAACTGAAATTGAAATTAATTTGGAATTGGAATTGAAATTAATTTGGAATTGGAATTTAAATTAATTTGGAATTGGAAGTGAAATTATTTTGGAATTGAAATTGAAATTAATTTAGAATCGAAGTAAAATTCGAATTGAAATCGGAATTGAATCGATTAAATCAAAATGGAAATTGAGACTGATTTGAATTTGAAAATTTGGAATTGAACCAGTTTTACTTTGTAATTATTTTCAAATAAATTATTTTCGTATAACTATTTAAAATCTATATTCTTAAATATTCAAATTATTTTTATTTTCCAAACTATTTTACTATATAAATCTTTTTTAATACTCAAACTATTTTCTATTAAACTATTTTAAAACTTTTTAAACTATTTTATAATAATTCAAACTGGTCAAAACGGTGGAATGTTTATAATTAAATCTTGGATTTAAATGTGAATGAGGTAAAAATGAAGTTATAACCTAAATGGAAATTTGAAATAATTTTGGAAGCAAAATCGAGATGTTAAGGTAAAAATGATATGGTATATTTGAGTAAACATGATGATTTCGAAATGGATTTGATTTTGAAGCGAGTATGATATTTTGATATCAAGTACGAAATGTTTTCGAAATTTAAAAGAACCAACCGGTGTGTAAAACGACGTTTGGTTGTTAAAGAGACCGGGGCCTCTTATTGGTATACTCTCTGTCAATATTGGAACCACTTTGACAACCGTATACGTGGTGGATGATTCCAAAATGTAGTGGTTGAATTGGCAAACGTTTACTGGAATGAAGTAAGAGAACGATGATGGATAGCCTTGACACTTGTGTCATAATTAAAATGACTAAAACAGGAGCCTATGTCTGGCCATTGAGGTTAGCTACCTCCTGCGACGTTGATCCCTCGTATTACTGTTGTGATATTTGACTCGATGGGTGGACATTTCGTTTGGATTGATTGTCGCGGTCGGCCAGGGATGGGTTACGACCAGCTAGAAAGGGTAAACTGGTAGAATCCTACCTTAGGCATTTCCTCACGTGCCTTGTCATATTTATCCCTATATGAGCCCATTATGACTTTGGTTTAGTACTGTACCTATAGGGGACTCACTGGCTACCGACGTTATTGGTTGTGTTACAGGACCTACATAGACTACATGCTATAAAAATGTGTTAAGGGGGATAAATGTAAATCCTTAATGCTATTTTGATATTTATTTTACTGATAGACATTATCTAGTAGATAGTTTGACGAATCCATAGGAGATGGAAAATCCTGTAACATCTCTTAAGTTATTGCACTCATATTTCGTGATATTGATTTGACTTACATAAGAGTATTTTAGTCCTGACTCGAGTGTTTTGTCTTTTCATTATGCTCGGGTCAGCCCTGAGTTTTTTCAGCGTATTGAAGATCATTTTTCTGGAGGACGAAGACGAAGATATTGTATATTACTATTACTATTAATATTCCTACATCACTTTGTCTGCTGCATTATTTTATTTATCCCTGATGTATATATATAACTTTGATAAATGTCGTATAGATTATAATCAAATGTATGATATAAACAGCTTCATGAACTATTATTTGATTATTATATTTCGTTGTTCCGCTGTGAGATTCTGTGTTTGTTTTCTTCTTCTTTTCTTGTTTTTATTATTTAACCCCATTGATTACCTACGTTCCGGATAGTTTAAGTTGGACATGTGTGAATTATTATCGATTTAAACCTTTCGAAATGTGGGTCGTCACAATTAACAAGGAAGAGAAGAAGAAAAGCTAGGGAGAAGCTAATTCAAATCAAATTTCATATCTCAATCTCCATAACCTCTAAAGCTACGATGAATAATGTTTACATCTCAGTTTTGATTGTGATTTTGGTTTTAATATGAATTCCAAATATTTTGCAATGACTTGCCATGTATTTGAATGATGGAATGAATATATATACTTGTTGATGAATTATGGTTATTCATATTGAATTTATGATATGTTTTAAGATGAAAACCCTATAAAATGACATCCAAATGCCTTGTTAATTTTTATGAAGATCATAAATATTATTTTGAAGAAGGGTTTCAATTTTCAGATTTTTTTGAATTTTTTGGAACTAATATGAGTTTTCTAGTAAAGAAAATGTTAATTTGGGTTAATAATTATTTTCGATTAAAAAATAAAAGATTGGGGTCTGAAATTTTTACATGTTCGAAAACATATTAATATAGATTTTCAGGAATTTTTGTAGATTTTCCTAAGTGATTTAAAGGTAATATAAAATTATTTAAGGTATGAGACTTAAATGTTTTATATAATTAAATGAGGAGAAGGGGCTTTTGTAAAATGATTTAAATTATAAAATCTGGAAAGTCGGCAGCACTTTTGACAAAGTGCAGTACTTTTTATTGGAAAAGAAAGAGGCAACCGATCACAATTAGACACGTAAGCCAGGTTAGTTGAAAAGAACTATTTGCTACATGTTTTTCACTGTTTCGACACCATCGACACCAGGTTCCGCCTCCTCATCTTCGCCTCTGACACAGTCAAAACCAATGCACATGGTATCAGTTTACTAGTACATAGTGAATTGGATGTAGGCTGAAGTTAGGGAGTTGAAATTAGGGGTTTCGAAGGGGTTGAGGTAGTCCTTTGTTTTAAATTAAAGAAATACGCATGCTTGCTTTCGACTAAATGGCTTTCAACAAAGTAGCTTTCGATTAAGTCAAATGATTTAAAGGAAATAGTTTTGATTGGGTTGCACCTATGTTGTTAAATAATTGCTTTCGACTAAGTTGAAACCTTCTTACTGCCGCCTTTTTACCTTTCGACTCAGATAGGTTCGAGGGGTTGTTTTGTTTTCAAAAACCTGGCCCCAATGCTTTCGAAGGGATGGTTTCGACACCATCACTTCATTACTTAGGAATGGTTTTGAAGCAGTTGCTTTCGACTTAAATGTTTTAAGACCCTTTTTCTATAAGTAAAGTAAAAACCAAATTGGTTTCGAAAGGGATGGTTTTAAATGGCTTTGAAACAGATGCTTTCGACTTTAATGGGTTTTTGATCCTTTTGCTCTACTTGAAGGCAGAATCCAAATAGTTTTGATCGAGACGTTTTTGAATGGTTTCAAAAAGTTTCCACATATTTTAAGTTGAACCCAAAGTGCTTTCGAAAGGATTGAGTTTTGACTGTTTTGAAAGGTTTTAATGAATGGTTTCGAAAGGGGTGGTTCACCAGGGTTTCGAAAGGATTAAAGGGAAGGTTTTTCCTATGTTTTCAAACGGCAATATTTAAAAGGTTTTAAAGGAGGATATCTGATATTTTGAATCTTTCGTGGAAAATAAAGGAAAGGTTTTCCAATGTTTGCAAAGGGCTATATTTAATGGTTTTGAGAGGGTCTTTCAGTGGTTTCAAAGGGGTTACCTTCAAGGGTTTTGAAAGGGTTGTTTAAAGGTTTTAAAAAAACGTTTCGAATGTATTGAATGGTTAATATAGCCTAAATATTTTCAAGTTAAAAAGGGTTTTAACTTGTTTTGGAAGGATGGCTAATCCTTATTAAAATTCATCAACATTATTTTGAGTAAAGTGTATATAACATGACAAAATGGCTGAGGGTAAAGCTAAAGATATATTTTCCTTGTGTATATATAAATATATGATTTGAAGGACAAAATCATTTTGAAAAGGTTTTCAAGGAAAATTTAAAGGTAGTGTGACGACCCATCTTTCTGACCCTTAAGAACGACACTTAATACATCCATGGTATTCATGTGCCATTGCCCAAGTATCTGAAAAGACGAGTTGTCATGGGGTAAAATATAAGAAAGGAACAATAATCTCACAACGGAACGGTTAAATATAACATAAAAATAAGACGGTACATAAGGTTACTCCCCAACATGGAGTTATCAGAGTTACAATAAAAGTACTACTGTCAGTCTTGGCAGTTATAACAACCTGCCTTTAAATATACATACATAGAGCCAACATCTCATAACAACGGAAATAAATAGCTAGATAGATAAGGAGCCTCCTGCTCAACCACCATCTTCAAAAGAGCCCAAAGAAACCTGTCATTTCCGGACTACTCAAATATAAATGAGTACCCGAACGTTTAGGGAAAACAACCAATTCGGGTCAGACAATAAGTCCGGTATGAGTAAACTCCAAAGATAGAACACACAAAGTAACTAGTGAGACCACATCGCAAAAATGAAGAATGGCTTTTTCCCTCAGAAGGACAACATCCAAGTATAAAAGAAAGGATGCAGATAATTAAACATCGCGAAGAGCGCAAGACGCTTCCCGATGAAATTAAGAAAGAATCAATCTAATTTGAATCAAACATAAGGAAAAGGAATTTTTCCAACAATGACAAGGAGGGTGCGCCCCCCTTATCGAAAGTATACCTCTAGAAAATATACTTAAGAACTACGATGGCTCTCGGAAACCTCCAAGCCGGACCCCGCCAACCTTACCGAGTATCCGAGTACTTCACATCTCTGTGCGCATACAACCGAAACCAATCTAGAGTAGATGTGAAAATACCCTAATGGGAGCAACCCCACATAGCTTGGCCCCCACTCGCTCTTTATTTAGTCATTTCCGATAAAGGATATCAATGCTCTAAATGAGCAACAAATCGTCTTAGATTGACGAAACAAAAACAAAAGGAAGAAGGGTATCGAAATTGATAGTTAAGATATCAACTATCGGGGATAACAAAACGATCGTATATGGAAATTAAATCTTATACTTTTTCAATGCTTGGAAAATATCCATATACTTATCTCATCGATATAAGTATATTCACAAAACATTTGGGAGGATTTAATATTTCAAAAGCATACTTAGATGGGTCAAAAACCATTGTATATAAGAAATGTGAATGTTTTCTATTATAATTATAAAGATCATTTATTGAAATCAAATCTCCTACACTTGTCACGTTTCCGATATTCTCGACTTACTCTACCCCTCGCCCAGAAACAAAGCCAGGTAAGTCAGGGCATTGGTTGCTCCTAGCCTTGCCTAGACACTTCGGTTCCTGATCTCACAGATAGAGGATAAATCTACTCATCGGCTTTTAGTGCCAAGTATAGGACTACTTACTTTCCATAAATAACCCATTTAAATCATTATATAAATTTTGAAGCTCCTTTAAAATACTTTAAATAAAGATTTAAAACTTATATTCAAATCATAACTTAAACCCATCATCTTTAAAGGAGAATACGACCAAGAGGGGTGAAGCTCCCTCTTAATCAAATGAGATAGCTAAAAGGGGTGTTATTTCCTTTTAACCAAAAAGTCACTAAATGTCAATCCTAAGTTAAAAGGCGGTGTAATTCCTTTTAACTAAACATCAAAGTTATTGCTCATAAACTGGCCGAGCACAAATCAAACAACCAAACAAGAAAAATAACAAGAATAATAACAGACCCATTATTATTAACAATTTACAATCAATAGTTAACACAACATTTATTAAAACGTGAATGAGTCAAAGGAAAGAGATTTAGGTTACACTCACTGTAAAATAATTAAATTATACTCATAGAATAAGTTATACCAACTAAACTATGAAAACAAAGAATACACTCACAGAATAAGTTGTACTCGCTAAACTATAAAAGCAAGGAATATACTCACATCCTATTTGCTTTGATGGAGACTTGGAATACTTCACCTTTGATAATGAATTTTAGTTCTTTTCTTTTGTTTGTGAATGAATTAAAATGAGATATGGACTTGGCTATTTATAGGTGAAGAGAAGGGTACTTTAGTCATTTCCTACAGCCTAAACTGATTCGACCAGATTTCGGTCCAATAGAAACCAGCCATATGGCCTAATTTGATTCGACCACATTTTGGTCCAATAGAAAACATCCTTGTGGCTTAATTTGATTCGACCACAATTTGGTCCAATAGGAATTCTCTTTATCAACTATGGCCTAACCTGATTCGACCAGATTTTGGTCCAATGGCAACCATCCGCATGGCATAACCTGATTCGACCAGATTTTGGTCCAATGGCAACCATCCGCATGGCATAACCTGATTCGACCAGATTTTGGTCTAATGGCAACCATCCGCATGGAATATAATAATCATTATGCTATTTTGTTTTATTAGGCAAGTAATTATACTATTCTGTTTTATTAGGCTAGGTTAATAATTCTTTCTTGTTTTATTAGACAAGTAATTATACTATTCTGTTTTATTAGGCAAGGTTAATAATTCTCTCTTGTTTTATTAGGCAAGTAATTATACTATTCTGTTTTATTAGGCAGGGTTAATACTTCTAGATATAAAATCCATTATTTAATCATTTAAAAACATATTAACTATTCATGTTCAAAGTGATTAAATTATGGGTCGTTACATCCTCCCCTCCTTAAAGGAAATTTCGTCCTCGAAATTAATCGGATAAACTCTAGATATCAAAGAACCCAAATGATATCATATATACCACACAAAGATGCAAGGAAAGTGACCTTAACACAACTGGTGAGTACACTAAAAAGAAACAACAAAATACAAACAACAACTACATGAACTCGGGATAAGAATCCCTAATATAGTCCTCAATTTCCCAAGTACAATCTCTAACATCTCCACTCCACTGAACCTTAACAAGATTCACAACCTTCTTCCTTAATCGCTTTATATCTCGGACGACAATACGAATTGGCCGCCTAAGAATAGTTAGGTTAGGCTGAACCTCTAAATCAACTTGTTGTCCCAGTTCTACTATCATCGAAGGGTCGTGTACATACTTACGTAAATGAGATACGTGAAATACGTTGTGCACATCTGATAGTCAATCTGGTAACTCCACTTTATATGCAAGTTTACCAATCCGGTCCAGTATCGGAAAAGGACCAATATATCGAGGGGCTAATTTCCCTGTCTTTCCAAACCTTATGACACTTCTTAGAGGAGAGACTTTTACAAATACCAAGTCCCCGACTAAGAACTCTAGCTCCCTACGCCTTTGATCTGCATAACACTTTTGCCGATCTTGCGCTTCCTTCATCTTTCTTCGAATATCAGCTACCTTCTCATGGGCTTCTAAGATTATGTCGGGTCCAAGAACAAGTCTATCTCCAGATTCAACCCAACATGAAGGAGAACGACATGGACGACCATAAAGAGCTTCGAAAGGGGCCATACCAATGCTTGCTTGATAGCTGTTGTTATAAGTGAATTCGACTATGGATAAATGATCTTCCCAAGAACCCCCGAAGTCTAGAATGGATGCTCACAATAAATCTTCCAAGATCCGGTTCACTCTCTCCGTCTGCCCATCTGTTTGGGGATGGTATGTTGTACTTAGACTTAGCTCAGTCCCTAAAGCATTCTGCAGTCCCTCCCATAACCTACTAGTGAATATCGAGTCTCGGTCACTTACAATACTACGAGGAATCCCATGGAGTCTCACAATCTCCTTCACATACAAACTCACCAGACTCGTAGCAGTCCTAGTCAGCTTAACAGGAATGAAATGGGCACTCCTGGTTAGTCGATCGACTATAATCCAAATGCCATCGTTACCTCTTCTTGACCTAGGAAGCCCATCAATATAGTCCATAGAGATCTGCTCCCACTTCCACTTTGGGATCTCAAGTGGTTGAAGCAATCCAGGTGTCTTTTGCTGGTCACTCTTAATCTGCTGGCAGTTTGCACAACGACTCACAAAGATTGAAATATCTCGCTTCATCCCCTTTCACCAGAATACCCTCTTCATATCTTTGAACATCTTGGTCACTCCTGGATGAAAAGATAACTTTGAATGGTGGCATTCAACTAACACTTCTTGCCTAAGTCCATCAAAGTTTGGAACACAAATACGCCCACTCATTTTCAATATGCCTCGGAGATCAATCTCAAAGCTAGAAACAACACCTTCTTTAAAATCCTTCTTAAGTCGAGCTAAAATAGGATCTGCCTCTTGACTGAATGTAATTCTTTCTAACAATACTTGCTTAACTTCTAAATTTGCAACCATTGCTACATTCCTACTCAATGCATCGGCAACAACATTTGCTTTTCCAGGGGTATAAAGAACCTCTAGGTCATAAGAGGCGAGAAACTCCAGCCATCTCTGCTGCCTTAAATTCAAATCTTTCTAGGTAAAAAGGTATTTTAAGGATTTGTGGTCCGTGTATAATTCGAACCTTTCACCCAAAAGATAATGCCTCCACATCTTTAGTGCGAAGACAACAGCTAAAAGCTCCAAATCGTGTGTAGCATAATTTTTCTCATGTGGCTTTAGCTGTCGACTCGCATAGGCAATAACTTTCCCATGCTGCATCAGAACTGCTCCCAATCCGGTTCCATAAGCATCTGTATACACGGTTAAACCTTCGCTCCCATTTGGAATGGTTAATACAGGAGCGCTAGTCAACTTCTCTTTCAATTCGTTGAATGATTGATCACACTTAGAAGTCCAAACAAACTTAACATCTTTCTTTGTTAACTTCGTCAGATGAGAAGCAATCTTCGAGAAGTCCTTGATAAACCTACGGTAAAAACCAGCCAATCCCAAGAAACTTCTAACTTCCATTGCACTTTCGGGTTTCTTCCAGTCTTGAACCGCCACAACTTTAGCTGGGTCCACCGATATGCCTTCTCCCGAAATAACATGCCCTAGAAACCTAACTTCGGATTTCCAGAAATGGCACTTGGAAAACTTAGCCTTGAATACATGGCTTCTTAAGGTATCGAGTATGACACAGAGATGATATTTGTGTTCCTCCTCTGTCTTGGAGTAGATAAGAATGTCATCAATAAAGACGAGAACAAATTTATTAAGAATGTCTCGAAATACTCGATTCATTAAGTCCACAAAATAAGCGGGTGCGTTAGTCAATCCAAATGGCATAACTAACCACTCGTAGAAATTTGTAGGAGTTCGAAAAGCTGTTAAGAGAACACTCTCCTCTGCCACTCTTAATTGGTGGAAACCGGTGGCAAGATCTAATTGAGAAAATATCCGAGCACCGTGGATTTGGTCAAACATATCATCGATCCTTGGCAAAGGATATTTATTCTTAATAGTCCTTTTGTTCAACTCCCGATAGTCTACGCATAACCTTAGAGAACCGTCCGCCTTTGTAACAAAGACGACTGGCGATCCCCAACTCGAGGTACTACGTCGGATCAAGCCCTTTTGCAACAAATCATAAGTCTACCTTTCTAACTCCCTCTTCTCTTTTGGAGCCATCCTTCGTAAGGGTTGTACAATAGGTCTAGTTCCCGGAACCAAATCAATACGGAACTCGACTTCACGGTGAGGAGGTAAACCTTGCACCTCGTCATCTGTGAAATCTCGAACAACTGGCACATCTCCTAGATCCGCTTTAGCCACTTCGAGTGAATAGAGAAAACTGCTCAGTAACTTCTTAGGCTCTTCACAACTAATATCAACACCAACATCTCCTGCATCACTAACTCTAACGAGCCTTCTACCCAATCCAAGATAGCTTTAAACTTTGATAACCAATCCATTCCCAACAATACTCCAAAACCCATAAACCCAAGAACAAACAAGTCAAAAGGAAAGAATGATTTCGATAAGAAATAGTGTAACAACCCGCATATTTATCGATTGTATATTTAAATATTTTATTTAAATATTTCATCGTTCATCGGATTTTAGTCCGAAAACCTACTTTTAGCAAATAGTCGAATTTGGACTCGAGACCCCTTCCATTGAGTTCAAAATGCCATTTGTGATCTTTTTGAGTGTAAACTTCGATATGTTTGGAGTTAGTGGAATTTTACTACTTTTTCACTTAGGGCTTTGGGTTTGGGTTTGGGTTCAGCCCACTAGCCAACTTATACTCAAATCTGAACCACTCCTCCCCATTCACTCTCACTTCCTCCTCTTTTCAGTTCTAAAGCAACAATGGTGGAAGAGAATGGGAAATAGAAATTCAAAACCCTAGTCTTCATTAGCAAATCCAACTTCTAGCTCCAAATTCAAAGAGAACCCATTGGTAAGCATCTCCTTCTTCTTCTCCAACTCCTTCTCTTATCAATTTCAGAAATTCCTAAACCTAACTTAGGAAATGTTTCTCTTTTAAGCTTAAATTCAAGCTTCTTGAGTTGAGATTGAAGAGGAATTGGTCTATCCTTTGTTCAAAGCTTCTGTAACGACCCGATATTTTCAACCATTCGCATCCATTATAAGTGTATAGGTAGACACTCATGCCGGAGTTGAATTGCTCAAAATACCACGTTGTAAATAAAATTTGGCAAATCTCAGAATATACAGTAAATAAATATAATCACAGATCACAGACACAGAGTAAAATAATGCAGCGGAAGTAAAAGAAATAGTAGTTCATGAAGCTACTATATAAATATATCAGAGTTACATAAGATACAACAGAAGAAATAGAGTACAACAAAAGTCTCAATAAAATAACCAAGTACAAGCTGAGTAGAACAACGGAACTGAAATAGATAGGACATGACAAGCAGATAATCTCCAGCGATTCAAATCTCCAAGAGAGTGGAAATCCAAATCTGTGAATAACTCAGGCTGACCCGAGCGTAAAGCAAAACACAAAACACTCGAGTCAGGACAATATATACTTATATAATGTAAACCAACTCAAGTGAACTGTAATAAAGGTACAAGTAACTTAGAAGATGCTTGGGACCGCCCATCCTCTAAGGATCCGTTAAAATATCTACTATGTAGTAATATTCGCTATTATAATAGTGTCTAAATAAGTAAAGTATAATCATATAGAAAATAGCGTTAAGGGGATGGAGAACCTTAACGCGGTCGGATCTTAAAATCATAATCGTAGTAAAGCTCGATATGGTAGGTGACATGGCACAACTAGGCAATGCCAGGGTAGATATACCAATTACGCACACGGACTGATGGATACGCATAGCAGCCACTACCGTTCCACCTCGAACAACACTCCCAAATCGGAGGATGGCCATCTAATCAATCACAAGTAAGAGTATAATATCGAAGAAATGTGTCCGAGAAGAGGTGCTACCTCACTGGTCCGAGATCGCTCCTGTTTTAGCCACCTTATGCCAACTCACGGGAGTTGGGTCCACGTAACATACCTTAAGAACGTCGCCACCATCCTACTTCATTCTGGAAGTGTAACAGCCCTAGATTTTTGTATATATTTTAAATTTGACTTTCTTTTATTTAAATTATTTTTAAAATGGTTTATTTCAAATATTTCATTTTTAAATATAAATGTTGATTATTAAGTGATTTATAGTTCAAACTAGTATAATTTGAATATTTTACTGTAAAATGAATTTCTGGTCAAACTGTTCAAACTTTGACTTTTAAACTTCAAATTTAAATTATTTAAATTCTTAAATTTTATCTTTTATTATGAAAATAGATGTAATAACTTGAATACTACTTTTCTTTTCATTGAAAACGGAGTTAAATTGTAAAAGTTACGTACATTTCAATTTTGAGTATAATTTGTTTTATTTTGCCTATTTTAAATTATATAAATCATATTTTCTTTGTTATATTTTATTTTAATATGTGTTAATATTTTATTTTATGTATATTTTTATCTTTTAATATTTTTAAAGTGATAATAAAAATTTTCCAAAATATATTGCATTTATTTTCTATTTTTAAAGGCTAGTTTCCATTTTTCTGCTATTTTCTTCATTTAAATTATATTTAATTAAAATTTATTTATTTATTTTTGTGAATGCATTTTATTTTTTGTGTTATTATATTTATTTATAAATATTTTCTAAGTCCATATAAATCTTCCAAAGTTTATTCTGTTTATTTTCAAATTTTCTAGACTAGTTTTCATTTTATACTATTTTCTTATTTTAATCATATATAATTAATATTTATTTATTTATATTTTGTATATTTGTTATATATTCGAATTTTAACTGAAATTATATGTATTTTTAGATAATTAAACTTATGAAAAGAAAATATAGAAATTTGAAAGGTTTTAAACTTTTTAAATTCCAAGTCCTTTTACCTTCCACCTTTTCATTTTCTCAACCTCCACTTGTAATCAATTTTGGCCGATTCTTTCCTCATTCTTTCAGCCACTTCCTCACTTCATTTTCACGAAAATTAAACTTCTCAATCACCAAAAAAATTCGGCCATTAACCTGAAGTAAAGCTTGGTAAAAAATTTCTTCTTTTCTATGCAATTTCTACTTGTTTTCTTATGATTTTGCACTTGTTTTCTCACCTTCTATGCTCAGCTCCTCCTTCCTCCTCCACCTTGGCCTCCTCCACCACCACCACATCTGGTCAACACCTCCTCCAGCCCAGCCCCAAGCCATGGCCATGCCCCTTGATGAAGAAGATCCACCTAAAAATAAACAAAACTCCACCTTAATGTTCATAGCCTAGCCTAACTTGTTCCACCACCTCTCTCCTCCACTTTGGCCGGCCAAACACCACCACCACCAGCCATAACCTGAGCCTTGGACCTCTGTAGCACCTGTAGTTTATCCTTCCAGATCAGGCCATGCCCAATAGTCCCTTGGTCGAACCCATTTAGGCCTTGAAATCTTGTTGTTGCTTGTAGTTGTGTTGCCTTGTTTTGAAATTCAAGCACATATCCTTCATCTCCTCTTTATATTGCTATGGCGACCCCTGTATGACCTGAACTTGATCCAAACCTGATCCAAAACAATCCCATTACAGTGTCTTTCCAGGCCATAGCTGAAGTATAAGTGGTTGAATGCAAGTGCAAAAGCTCTAGCTTTGAATTGTATAGTTATTCCTAGCATTGTTTGTAATATTTTGGTTTGTAATTCATGTTTGTTTTTGTTTTGTTTGATATTTAACAAGGCAATTAGCCTTGGCTCTCCCACTCTCAAATCATTGTTGTGTTATCGTGCTTTTGAAGTTCCTTATTTGTGCATTTGGTTGTCATCTCCAGCTTATACAGGTGAGTTATTCTCACCAGACAATATGTACATATATAACTAGTGAATTGACCCCTTTTGAATCTGTAAAATGCATTATCATGTTACACTTGCTATGTTATGATTTTATGATGTTCACCCATGCTTAAACACCTATTATATTATATGTTACTGTTATATTATGCTGTTCTATTATTTTTATCAGTTTATCACACTGCAAGTTCCCTTTAGATTAGAATCACTATGGGTTGAAATGATACATACCCGAACGGACTTTAGAATAAGAGAAAATCATTATGGGCTGAAATGATAGGCCTGAATGATTTTCAATTATTTTTCATTTCCTTGGGATTGCGGGTTTGAAATGATCAAACCTGGGTTTTCTTTGTAAATTACGGGTTGAAATGATATATCACCCGTATCACTTTACCTAGACTAGAAATGAAATACAGACCCGTTGTTAAAATATGTTTTTATAAAAATCTTAAAAATATTTTTGAAATGTAAATATTATAATATTTGATTTAAACTAAATAAAAAAATGATTTATGTAAGCATTATTGATTTTTTGAAAATTTATAAGTGAAATAAATTATTGGTAAAACTAGAAAATTTGAAATGTAAGTTATTTTGGGAAATTTTAATTGGGTGATAATTGGAATTTAAATTAAATATGAAATGTGATAACTTCATGATAATTTGGATTAAAGTGAATTTAAATGATTTTTATATTATATTAATGATTTTGAATAAAGTTAAAATGTGAAATGAATGAATATTTAAGTTGAAATTTTGAAATATAACTAAAATTGGAAATTTGTGAATTTGGCTTAAGAGTGAATTTTAAGTTAAGTAAATAAAAATGGAATTAAGTTATATTTGAAAATTTAAAATTAAGTGTTAAGTTAATTTAATTTAATGAATTTATAATTTAAAATTGGAATTTAATAAGTGAATTATTATTAAATTTTGATTTTTGAATGGAGGTTTAACTTTACAAAATCATGAATATAAGGGTATTTGAATGATTATATATGATTTTATAAGTTAAAAATGATTTATATAAAAATATAATTGTTTGTGAAATTATACTGAATATTTGAAGTTAATTAACTGCATCTCTGAAATGCTATTAATTCTAATGTAAATGATAATACAACATTTGTAAATGATGTAGTTGATAATAATGAACCAAATGGCTAAATTTAATTAAAGGCTATTATAGCATTTTTGTATTGTTATAATGGTTGAATTTAACTAAGTTTATTTGAAACTAATGTAACCGTATTACAGCATTTTAAATGCTGTCTTTTGTTAAATTGAACTATTTTAAATGTGACTTTCCGTAGCATTTTCTAAATGCTGCAAAAGTTGAATTTTCATTGTTTTAATTAATTTAAGTGAACGAATGAAAGATTAAAATTTTGGAAATTTAATAATTTAATTATTAATAATAACTTTATTTTTATGATTTAAAATAAAGTAATTTGTTTTGAAATATAAACTATTTTGAAATATGATATTTTGATATTTTGAAATGGATTTTTGAAGGATATTGAATTTTGAAATGATATTTGATTTCGAAGTATAAAATACCATTTTGAAATTTTAACCACGGGGTGTATTTAATTTATAGTTTAACTGATCCTTGAAGGATGGGCGATCCCAAGCATCCTTTGAGTTATTGTGCATTTCTACTACAGTTCACTTGAGTTGGTTTACATTATATAAGTATATATTGTCCTGACTCGAGTGTCTTGTGTTTTACTTTACGCTCGGGTCAGCTTGAGTATTTACAGCTTAGCTTTGGATCTCATTCTGGAGCTAGGAATCGCTGGAGATTCTGCTTGTCTAGTTATCTGTTCCTTTCAGTTCAGTTGTTCTATTCTAGTTCTGGTATTTATAAACTTCTATGTATTTGGGATTTCTATTGTATATGTTTTCAGAATGATATTATGTATTATGTTTTGAGAGTTTGTATATAGTAGCTTCATGAACTACTATGGTATTTTATTTCCGCTGTGAGTTATTCTGATATGTTCTGTGTCTGTGATTCTGTGTATTTGATTTCATTTGCTCCAAATTTATTTACAATCTGTTATTTTGAATTATTCAAGTCAGACATGTATGGATTATTGTCGATTTGAATGGTCCAAAATAGTGGGTCGTTACAGTTGGTATCAGAGCTTTGGTTTTAGGCAAACCTTAGCCTGCGGAGCAAAAACTCATTAGAGATAGGGTAGAAATACCCTAGAATGAGTGAAATCAATCTCAGAATCATTTCTTTGTGAGAGAACGTATTTTCGAAGTATAAAATGATTTTCAAATGATTTTTAAAGAATTTTGAAAGATTATATTGATATAAATTTCCTTGCTTTAAAAGTAAAATATTTCTTAAACTACATTCCTTTCGTATCCACCTTGTTAGTAATTTCTTTGATTAGGATCCTCTAAAATTTTGAACTTCTCTCTTGATTGATCTAGATCCATTGTTGATAGGGATCTATTTTGGGTATGGCAAAATCAGTAGTTTGTTAGGATGCTTTGAGTAAACTCTGTTGTATCTTTTGCTTAGCTAAAGTTGTCCAACTAAAGATATTTAAGCTTCTGTTTTCGTATGTTATGAATTCGAGTCTTTCCAAATTTTTATGGGAATTTTTCTGTATCGATATAGGTTATATATCTCTAATCTTCGTTTGGATTCTTATCGAATAAGATTCCTTTGAATTTTGGAACGCTCCCACTTGTTCTGAAATCCATTCCTGTCTCCCCTAATTGTATTCTTTTGATTTTGGAGCATTGCATCACTCCACTTTGTATGACCTTTATAGGGTGGCGATTCCGCAAATCTTTGAATGATTATAATTGGCATTGATTCATCGGAGATTTCTGTATCCTCGGTTTACGATGTTTTCTATCTTCTGCTATATTTAGATTCTATCTCTGGCAATCGAAGGTCGATTTGCCTTAGATTTTCGCATCGATTATATTCCTGAAGTCATGGTTGACCAGTTAAGGTCGCCCGCGATTCATATAGGCTTATCCATCTTCTATTTGGTAATTTAATTATCTTATCTTCGTTTGAGCCTATCTTTGAATTAGAATTCTATTTGATTAGAGTCCTTCTAAATTTGAATCTCTGTTTTGCTTTGAAATCCATCCTTGAATCGTCCCTTGGAAAGTTTGTGGTTGATTGTCTTTTGAAAATTGTGTATTCATCGTAGTTTTTATTTTGATAAGGATGGCCATATTTTTATATAAAGATGAAATGTTTTTGATAAGGATTATGTACCTTTTAAAAAAAATGAGAATTTGAAGTTTTGAAAGGATTTGAAATTTTGAAAATTTTATAAGAAATGTTTTCATATAAAATGATTTATAACTGAAGGTTTTGAATCTGAATTTAAGTGATTGAACTCCGGCATTTTGGAACTGGTTTTAAGATTTTGAAATAATAAATAATATGATTGAAATTATTTTTCCAAATAAGTAATGTTTCAATGATTTTAATGGGTTTTAATGATTTTGAAGGAATTTCAAAGAAGTTTTCAAAGTAAATGGAAGTCCAGAACTCACTTGTGTCGCTGGAAAATAATTTCGGTGATGAGTGCACGCATCATCGACATTGATTTTCGAGTTTCAGAGTGGGGGATAGGCCACTTCAGTAGCATTGCTACGCGAGTTATTTTGCGAAACCAATTTTGATTTCAAAATTTTGAAGTATGATTTGATATTCGAAAGATATATGTATATATATATATTTGAAATGATTTGAAGTAAGCCGGTGTTCAGTCCTCGAGTTTTGGATTTGATATAACCCTATCTATTAAAATTGATTTACTGATTTGTTGCTAATTTCCAACTCTTGAATTTGAAAATGATTTCTTCAACTATTTCGAAGTTCGAGTACTTCCAAATCAAGGTTAACTTTTCAAAGCTAAGAAATTTGAAAAGTATTTTGATAAAGTATATAAGTTTGTTTTGAATGTTTAAGTATGAAGTAATCTGATTTAAATAAGTTGAAACTGTTTTGTTAAGTAAATGAATAAGGCAATTTAAAATTTTCTAATATGAAATTTAGATTCGAAATGCTTTGAAAATAATTTGGTCTTCAAAATATTTTGAATAAAATTTAGTTTAAATGTTTTAACTTAGTAACATCTTTATGAAACTATATATTTAACAAGTTGGAATAAATATATAAGTTGTACGTATGGTGTTTTATTCGCATAATTAATTTGATCCAAGTTTGAGTACACAAGTTCGAGGTGGATTACACCATTTCGTGTTAGGATTTTCATTCGATTCTTGATGGCAAATATTTGATATGGATTTTGGGCTTGATTCTAGAATTCTCTATCGTAGTATATGGCTATGCAAGGAGACTGATGGCTTCTAGTCGAGAAACCATATCGAAATCCGCATTAGGGAAGTCGAATGGACAATACTAGTTCGAAAGCGAACTTGTGTGATCGAGCGAGCGATCAAATGTAGTTTTGCGAAATGATGACGTATGTACATCTTATATCCTAATATCATTTATATATTTTGACGCTGAAATTGAAAGCTGTCGAGTTAGAATATCTTTGCTTACTAAAAGAAAATTCCAATTTAAATTACAAAGATATATAACCCATAAAAGCAAAGATATTCAAATCCCATATGGCTCTTCATACAGCGAAATTTATTTTGAAAAATTTGATCCTTATATAAGATGGACCTTACATAAGTATAAGATGATTTTGAAAACATTTGATTTTGGAAATGAATTGGTTGACTTAAATTATTGATTTGGAAATTTGGATTTATTTTCTAAATCTATTATTCTGGAAATGTTGAAACTAAAGATAATTAATTTGAGAAGAAATAATGCGGTGAAATTGTATATGATTTTGAAATTGAACTGATATTGAAACAAATTGAAATTTGAGAACCTTATGTTACTAAACACTTGATTTGGAAGTTGTCGAACTTATATAAAATTGATTTGTATGAGTATGAAATTGATTCGAAAACTATAGATTTGAAAAGGTACTCAATTTGAAAGTGAAATCTTATATATAATGGATATTATATAAGTACGATATTTGAAAGTGATTTGAAAAGGTACTATATGATACATATTTTCGAAGTAAAGATATGGAAAGTGCCTTCTGCTTGATATCCGTTTTGTGGCCACATCTTGGATTCATTCTATCGATATTATTCTCTCTGATTTTGGTTTTCCGGATATGATACTCGAGTTTCCTTCGAATTCCATGGCGTTACCCATGGTCTTACGAACTCGACTGCATAGCGTAATTCGTAAGGCAGTGATTGCTTAAAAGGTACGGATGTTTCCTGGGGGATCCAGGCGTAACCATTGTGTATCTGCGATCTATGGTCGTGTTAGTGGCGTAATCCGCAAGGCAGAGATTGCTTAAGGGGTATGGATGTTTCCTGGGGGATCCAGGCGTAACCATTTTTATGTATCCTGCGGTCCACCGTTTTGTTGCATGGCGAAATTCGCAAGGCAGTGAATGCTTAAAAGGTACGGATGTTTCCTGGGGGACCCAGGCGTAACCATTGTGTATCTGCGATCCATGATTTGATTCGTTTTTGTTTGGATTGTACTTTCCATATCTGTTTTTAAAGGTTTTCCCAGTATTTTCACTAGGTGTTGAAACAGGTCTACTAAGTACCTGGAGAATTCCAGTTTTGCGCCTGATCAACGCACTACCAGAGTCTACAGGAACAAGGATAAACTTGTTGAAACATCGAGTTATAAAAGTATTTTGATAAAATATTATATAAAGGATATTTTGATCAGTTATTTTCCTTCCTAAAGGATTTTAAAGTGTTTTAAATATTTTACCTCTTTAACCAACAATTTAAAATAATGGTTCATCCTTCTCTTTCAACCTGCTTTCCCTCCTAGCTAATTTTCTTCCCTACCTTCTTTCGGGATGTCTTCCAACCTATTGTTCTTTCTAGTTGTTTCTCCGCTCCCTTCCTTTTCGAGGACGAAAAGATTTGAGTGGGGGAGAGTGTAACAGCCCTAGATTTTTGTATATATTTTAAATTTGACTTTCTTTTATTTAAATTATTTTTAAAATGGTTTATTTCAAATATTTCATTTTTAAATATAAATGTTGATTATTAAGTGATTTATAGTTCAAACTAGTATAATTTGAATATTTTACTGTAAAATGAATTTCTGGTCAAACTGTTCAAACTTTGACTTTTAAACTTCAAATTTAAATTATTTAAATTCTTAAATTTTATCTTTTATTATGAAAATAGATGTAATAACTTGAATACTACTTTTCTTTTCATTGAAAACGGAGTTAAATTGTAAAAGTTACGTACATTTCAATTTTGAGTATAATTTGTTTTATTTTGCCTATTTTAAATTATATAAATCATATTTTCTTTGTTATATTTTATTTTAATATGTGTTAATATTTTATTTTATGTATATTTTTATCTTTTAATATTTTTAAAGTGATAATAAAAATTTTCCAAAATATATTGCATTTATTTTCTATTTTTAAAGGCTAGTTTCCATTTTTCTGCTATTTTCTTCATTTAAATTATATTTAATTAAAATTTATTTATTTATTTTTGTGAATGCATTTTATTTTTTGTGTTATTATATTTATTTATAAATATTTTCTAAGTCCATATAAATCTTCCAAAGTTTATTCTGTTTATTTTCAAATTTTCTAGACTAGTTTTCATTTTATACTATTTTCTTATTTTAATCATATATAATTAATATTTATTTATTTATATTTTGTATATTTGTTATATATTCGAATTTTAACTGAAATTATATGTATTTTTAGATAATTAAACTTATGAAAAGAAAATATAGAAATTTGAAAGGTTTTAAACTTTTTAAATTCCAAGTCCTTTTACCTTCCACCTTTTCATTTTCTCAACCTCCACTTGTAATCAATTTTGGCCGATTCTTTTCTCATTCTTTCAGCCACTTCCTCACTTCATTTTCACGAAAATTAAACTTCTCAATCACCAAAAAAATTCGGCCATTAACCTGAAGTAAAGCTTGGTAAAAAATTTCTTCTTTTCTATGCAATTTCTACTTGTTTTCTTATGATTTTGCACTTGTTTTCTCACCTTCTATGCTCAGCTCCTCCTTCCTCCTCCACCTTGGCCTCCTCCACCACCACCACATCTGGTCAACACCTCCTCCAGCCCAGCCCCAAGCCATGGCCATGCCCCTTGATGAAGAAGATCCACCTAAAAATAAACAAAACTCCACCTTAATGTTCATAGCCTAGCCTAACTTGTTCCACCACCTCTCTCCTCCACTTTGGCCGGCCAAACACCACCACCACCAGCCATAACCTGAGCCTTGGACCTCTGTAGCACCTGTAGTTTATCCTTCCAGATCAGGCCATGCCCAATAGTCCCTTGGTCGAACCCATTTAGGCCTTGAAATCTTGTTGTTGCTTGTAGTTGTGTTGCCTTGTTTTGAAATTCAAGCACATATCCTTCATCTCCTCTTTATATTGCTATGGCGACCCCTGTATGACCTGAACTTGATCCAAACCTGATCCAAAACAATCCCATTACAGTGTCTTTCCAGGCCATAGCTGAAGTATAAGTGGTTGAATGCAAGTGCAAAAGCTCTAGCTTTGAATTGTATAGTTATTCCTAGCATTGTTTGTAATATTTTGGTTTGTAATTCATGTTTGTTTTTGTTTTGTTTGATATTTAACAAGGCAATTAGCCTTGGCTCTTCCACTCTCAAATCATTGTTGTGTTATCGTGCTTTTGAAGTTCCTTATTTGTGCATTTGGTTGTCATCTCCAGCTTATACAGGTGAGTTATTCTCACCAGACAATATGTACATATATAACTAGTGAATTGACCCCTTTTGAATCTGTAAAATGCATTATCATGTTACACTTGCTATGTTATGATTTTATGATGTTCACCCATGCTTAAACACCTATTATATTATATGTTACTGTTATATTATGCTGTTCTATTATTTTTATCAGTTTATCACACTGCAAGTTCCCTTTAGATTAGAATCACTATGGGTTGAAATGATACATACCCGAACGGACTTTAGAATAAGAGAAAATCATTATGGGCTGAAATGATAGGCCTGAATGATTTTCAATTATTTTTCATTTTCTTGGGATTGCGGGTTTGAAATGATCAAACCCGGGTTTTCTTTGTAAATTACGGGTTGAAATGATATATCACCCGTATCACTTTACCTAGACTAGAAATGAAATACAGACCCGTTGTTAAAATATGTTTTTATAAAAATCTTAAAAATATTTTTGAAATGTAAATATTATAATATTTGATTTAAACTAAATAAAAAAATGATTTATGTAAGCATTATTGATTTTTTGAAAATTTATAAGTGAAATAAATTATTGGTAAAACTAGAAAATTTGAAATGTAAGTTATTTTGGGAAATTTTAATTGGGTGATAATTGGAATTTAAATTAAATATGAAATGTGATAACTTCATGATAATTTGGATTAAAGTGAATTTAAATGATTTTTATATTATATTAATGATTTTGAATAAAGTTAAAATGTGAAATGAATGAATATTTAAGTTGAAATTTTGAAATATAACTAAAATTGGAAATTTGTGAATTTGGCTTAAGAGTGAATTTTAAGTTAAGTAAATAAAAATGGAATTAAGTTATATTTGAAAATTTAAAATTAAGTGTTAAGTTAATTTAATTTAATGAATTTATAATTTAAAATTGGAATTTAATAAGTGAATTATTATTAAATTTTGATTTTTGAATGGAGGTTTAACTTTACAAAATCATGAATATAAGGGTATTTGAATGATTATATATGATTTTATAAGTTAAAAATGATTTATATAAAAATATAATTGTTTGTGAAATTATACTGAATATTTGAAGTTAATTAACTGCATCTCTGAAATGCTATTAATTCTAATGTAAATGATAATACAACATTTGTAAATGATGTAGTTGATAATAATGAACCAAATGGCTAAATTTAATTAAAGGCTATTATAGCATTTTTGTATTGTTATAATGGTTGAATTTAACTAAGTTTATTTGAAACTAATGTAACCGTATTACAGCATTTTAAATGCTGTCTTTTGTTAAATTGAACTATTTTAAATGTGACTTTCCGTAGCATTTTCTAAATGCTGCAAAAGTTGAATTTTCATTGTTTTAATTAATTTAAGTGAACGAATGAAAGATTAAAATTTTGGAAATTTAATAATTTAATTATTAATAATAACTTTATTTTTATGATTTAAAATAAAGTAATTTGTTTTGAAATATAAACTATTTTGAAATATGATATTTTGATATTTTGAAATGGATTTTTGAAGGATATTGAATTTTGAAATGATATTTGATTTCGAAGTATAAAATACCATTTTGAAATTTTAACCACGGGGTGTATTTAATTTATAGTTTAACTGATCCTTGAAGGATGGGCGATCCCAAGCATCCTTTGAGTTATTGTGCATTTCTACTACAGTTCACTTGAGTTGGTTTACATTATATAAGTATATATTGTCCTGACTCGAGTGTCTTGTGTTTTACTTTACGCTCGGGTCAGCTTGAGTATTTACAGCTTAGCTTTGGATCTCATTCTGGAGCTAGGAATCGCTGGAGATTCTGCTTGTCTAGTTATCTGTTCCTTTCAGTTCAGTTGTTCTATTCTAGTTCTGGTATTTATAAACTTCTATGTATTTGGGATTTCTATTGTATATGTTTTCAGAATGATATTATGTATTATGTTTTGAGAGTTTGTATATAGTAGCTTCATGAACTACTATGGTATTTTATTTCCGCTGTGAGTTATTCTGATATGTTCTGTGTCTGTGATTCTGTGTATTTGATTTCATTTGCTCCAAATTTATTTACAATCTGTTATTTTGAATTATTCAAGTCAGACATGTATGGATTATTGTCGATTTGAATGGTCCAAAATAGTGGGTCGTTACAATATACATTGGGATATTGATAGTCCAAAACAGTTGCCAAAGTGGTTTTCGGTAAGACAAAGAGTATGTCCATATCCGATCCCGGTCTCTTTAACAACCCAACGTTATTATAACCCGTGGTTATAAGTTTAAAAACAGTTTATACTTCAAAATAGAATATCATTTCAAATCCAAATCTTTATCAAAATAAAGATTAAATCAATTCCAAACCATTTCCATATTTTTAAAATATCATATCATTTCAAAACTTCATTTCAAATCATTTTAATATCATAAAATATCATATCCTTACAAAACTTCATTTCAAACCATTTTATTAAAATAAAATATCCTATCAGTTCAAATCCAAATATTCAACTTTAAATACCTTTTAAATTCAAAGATATCGTTCATTTACTATCATTTCAAATCACCTTTAAATAGTTTATTCCAATCAAAGTAATTCATTAAAACCTTTTAAAAGTGTAATTATTATATTTTCAAATCAAGTATTCAATTTCCAAAATTTCAAACCATTCTGAGTTCGTTTACTAAGTCAAAAACCCTAATTATTAAAATTTCAGCATTTCACAGCATTTAAAAACAACTGCTATAAGTTATATTTGAAAACATTTTTAATTCAGCAAAGACAGCACTTAAAACTGCTGTTAAAACTCAGTTTTAGTTGAATTATAGTTCAAAACAGAAAAGACAGCATTTCAGAAGTGCTGCGGTAGTTCAGATTTCAAAACAAGGGTTAAATTTGGTTTCAGCAAAGACTGCAGACCATTATAGCATTTCCAGAGAATGCTATAATAGACCTGGGTTCAATATTAGCCTATAAGTTCAACTACAGCAACTGCAGCATTTCAGAAATGCTGTAGTAGCCCTTTTATTCAATTTTTAGTGTAATTCAGAACCATAGCATTTCTGAATGCTATTAAAAGTGATTTCCAGCTTTTTAGTGTATTTCCAGCAATTAAATAACTTCATTTTAAACTCTTTAAACATTTTAAAAATCATAATTTAACATTTAAAATGTTCATTTACATATCATTTAACATGTATCTTTTTCACAATAAATTTCTTATAATTAAATCCAATTTTCAACAATTTACTTGATAAATTTAAGTGTAAAAGTTTCCAATTCTTCACATTTCAACAAATAACTTAACACTTCAAATTTAAATTACCATTTCACAAATTTAACTAAATTTCCAATTTTATTTAATTAACTAAAACCTTTAATTAAAACCAAATTTCACATTTCCAAGTCAAGTTATATTTTAAAAGATCACTTTTAAACATTCATTTATTCAACCACTTAAATTCATAGAAAAAATCAATAATACTTTAATAAATCACTTAAATTCACATTTAATCAAATTATCATATTTACCATTTCCAAATAAAATTTAATATCCATTTTATTTATATAACTTAAATATCATTTTTAACCAAATTCCAAATTTCCAACTTAAGTTATATTTCAAAAATCCAGTTAAACCATTCATTAATTACATTTTTAACACATAGAAAAATCATAATTTCTTTATTTTAAACATTTCAAAATCTATTTAAATCAAATTTCATAAATTTATAATTTTTAAAATACTTAAAAATATCCAAAACACTTTATAAAATAACCACGGGCCTGTATATAGTTTTCTAGCCTAGGTCAAGTGATACGGATATGTATCATTTCGATCCGCAGTTTAAAAAGAAAAATCCGGGTTCTATCATTTCAAACCCGCAATCCCAAGTTAAAATAAATTAAATAAAAACCATTCAGGCCTATCATTTCAGCCCATAACGATTTTTCCCTATTCTAAAGTCCGTTCGGGTATGTATCATTTCAACCCATAGTGATTCTAATCTACAGGGAACTTGCAATGGTGATAACTGATATAAATAACAGAATAACATTAAATAACAGTAACATATGATATAACAGGTGTAATAACAGGTGTGAACATCATATGATAATAATATAGGCATATATAACATGATAATATATTTCTACAGATTCACAGGGTGTCAATTTACTAGTTATATAGGTACATATTGTCTGGTGAGAATAACTCACAGTTTGTGCTGGAGAAACGACGACGACTGCACGAATGGGATCCAAACAAGCACGATAACACGATTCAAATAAGAGTGGAGGAGCCAAAGTATCAAATCCCTTGAATATAAGTCAAACAAAACAATATAACAACGATGAGTTTCAAATCAGCTACGATCAAAACTACAGTAGAATAGGCTGCACAGAATCAAATAGAAATGCTTTGCACTTGCTTTTTACCTTTACTTGGCTCAGCCATGATGGAAAATACATGACAATAGCAGGTGTTTGGGTCAGGTTATGGTTGGTATGGGTCGGCCTAGAGGTCATTTGTGATGGTGCCAAAGTGGTAGAAGTGAATAACATACATAAGCATGCATACACATGGGTTTTGACAAGGATTTGGGCTCTACCAAGGCCCTATGTGTCATGGCCAGAGGAGTGGGGTCCACTGTGATGACGTGGCAGAGGGTCCAGGTGGTGGTGAAGGTGATGTTGGTGGCGGCCATGGGTGGTGGAAGGTGATGGAATGAGTGTGGTGCTCGGTTAGGCTAGTATGAAGGGGTGTTTTGAAACTTTTGTTGATATGCATCACCAAGGGGGTTCATGGCTTGGATGGCTGGTGAGGAGGAGGTGTTGGTGGTGTGCCATCAGGTGGTGGAGGCGGCTAAGCAGCAAGGGAGGCATGGCCAAACCTACATGAGGTGATACAAGTGCAAAAAAATCAAACTAGAAAAATCAACATAAGTGGAAAAAGAAGAAAAAGAGAGATAGAATTTTACTAAACTCTTCAATCAAGGGGAGGCCGAAATTTTTGTTCAGGAAGGAGGAAAAATATACGTGAGTTGAGAAATGAAGTGATCGGCTGAAAATGTGGAGAGTTATGTCAAAAGAAATGAAGAGTTGGTGGAAAATGAAGAGGTGGAATTCAAAGAGTCAAAAGCAATTCAAAAGTCAAAACCTTTTCATATTTCTTTATTTTATTTTAAATAACTTTATATTTCTGGTAATAATTGTAATACCAGATAAGAATTCGAAAATCTATCAAAATATAAAAATATATATAATATTTATTAATTTATATAAGGTTAAATAAGAAAATAGCTAAAAATAGTAAACTAGTCTAGAAAATTTGAAATTAATTGGAATAAATTTTGGAAAAATCATATGAGCTTGTAATATAATTTTAAACATAACTAATAACATAAAATAAAAATATATTCACAAAATAAATATTTAAAATTTAATTTACATATAATTTTTAATGAAGAAAATAGCAGAAAATAGGAAAACAGCCTTTAAAATGAAAAATAAATACAGTAAATTTTGGAAAAACACTATTATCAATTTAAAAACATAAAAAGACAAAATATACATAAAAAACATATTAACACATATTAAAACAAAATATAAGAAAGAAAATATGATTTAAAAAAAATTTAAAATAGGCAAAATTGCACAAATAAACAAATTATACTAAAAATTGAAATGTACATAACTTTTACATTTTAACTCCGTTTTCAACGAAACGAAAAGTGGTGTTCAAGTTATTAAATCTATTTTCATAATAAAAGATAAAATTTATAATTTCAAACTATTAAAAATTTAAACTTAAAAGTCAAAGTTTGACTATTGACCAAAATTCACATTTTCAGGAAATATTAAATTTAGTCATATTTGGAATTCTAATCCACATCAAAGTCAAAGTTTATATTAAAAATAACAAAATTTATTCTTTTTCATAAATAAAGCTTTTAAATCTGGAAAAATTAATTTAAAAATATTTGTAAAATACAGGGTTGTTACACTCTCCCCCACTCAAAACTTTTCGTCCCCGAAAAGGAACGAGGTACGGGAAAGCACAGAAAAAGATAGAATAAAATAGAATTAATACAAGATGATAAGAAGATTGGAATTACACCTGATAACTATTGTTATAGGTAAGTTTAACAAGATTGAGGTGATCAAATCAAGAATATAAGCACGAAAAAGATCCTTTAGAGTCTGAATCTCCTTTTTCACTTGACCGACGGTCTATGAATGGAAAAACAGTGTTCAGATCCAGATGAGTAACAAAGATTATCAAAGATTACAGAAAGATTTCTAAACGGACTGGTATAAGCAATAGCCTTCCCATTCTGTAACAAGATAAGAGAAATAAGGACAACCAAAAGGTAGTTTGAAAAACAAAATAAGATAATAAATTTAAAACCATAATGCTTTGAAATCATAATAATTTAGGGATGTTTATCATTTGGAAATCACACTACTAAAATCATAACACTTTGGACAAGTTATCCTTTTAAAAAAAAAATACTTAGAAAATCATAACACCCTAAAAAAAAATCTTCATTTAAACCATTTTAATTCAAGGTCAAATAATATTCATTTTAAAGTTGTAACATTTCTAAGTTCATTTAATTATAAAAATTTCCAAAACATTGTCTTTTCAAAATAGCAGCACTTATAAAATGCTACAGTAGATATATTAGTATTTCAAATTAGTTCAATTTCAGAAATATTCATTTGGATATCTTTTAACTTATGACTTATTAAAACAAACCTTTATGAATGGAATATCCAAATTAAACTATACTTCGTTTATTAAGTTAAAAGTTCACTATTTTAGTTAGCTCTTAATTTAACGCATAACCTAACACTTTATTTAAAATACCCATTTCATAAATAGATATTCCTTTAATAAGTTACACTTAAAATTTCATTTGAAAACCAAATTCTCAATTATCAAATTTTAGTGATGTTAAAATACATTTTAACTATTTAAATCATAATTATTCATTTTTCAAGACATATCTATTTCATAAATAAAATATTTATCATAGCAAATATAACAATCAAATTCCTTTACACATTTATTCATTTAGACATCAATTAAACTATGAATTCAAGTTAAATAAACTTTATTACAAAATGTCCAATTCCAATGTATTTTATTTTATCTATTCAAAGATACATTATTTATTATACAACATATTCGTTTCAGGAAATAACCATTATTAAAATTCCTAGGTTAGACTTAAGGTTCCATATTAAATCAAATTTGATTATTAAGTTATTTAAATAAAATCTCTTTAAATTCCTTTTTCACTATTTACCTCTGCTAATCTTTTATAACTAAAATTTAAGTGTATAACATTTATTATAACCACTCAAATTTTATTTATAAAATCATTTCTGTACTGCATATTATCCAATTACATTGTTAACTTCAAAAAAAATTTAAGGTAAGTTATATTTGAATGCAATTGTATTATACAAATAAAACTTTCCAATTCAATTATCTCAAGTTTGAATCATTTATCCAAATTTTTTATTTTTTCTTCTTATAATTGAAATTATTCTTCAAGATAAAATTTAAGAATTTGAATCTTCGAACATCTTCAAACCATTTGGAGATAAGTAATTATATATACATAATATGTTAAATCAAATTTAAATCATATATCTATATATATATATTATAATCCAGTCATATTTTAGAAATTCAAATCAATCAGATTTTCCAAAACAAAGCTGTAGCAAGACTACAGAATGGTTTCTTCACTTCGAAACTCGAAAATGAACGTCGATGATGCTGCAGTCATCACCGAAATTATTTTCCAGCGACAAAGAGAAGAGCACTAAATTTTTAAACTTTAAAATCCTTTAGAGACAAATTTTTATTCAAAATACTTTAAATAATATACTTTTAAAAATTTTAAACACAAGGTTTGAAACCATCGGAAATTAAATTCTTTAACTTTCTTGTTTTAAATTCATTTCAGTTCCCAAATAAATTTATAAACAACTATTTATAAATTCATTTGTAGAACAATAAATGATAAATCAAGTATTATCATTTCAAATTATCAATTTAAATCAATTTATTAAGTTCCATAAAATTATATATCCAAATTTATTTCATAAACCAAATTTTAAAATAATATTGTGTCAGTTTGTTCTGTCAAAGTGTTTTAGAAATCCTATCGATAGCGTTGATCAGACGAATCGATCGGAAACCCAAATCAACATCAACAACTCAAACAACACAATATAAAACAAAACTTTAATTTACAAGTACAGTTCAAAATGTTTGGAAGATAGATTGGAACAAAAGACAAGATGATTAAACAGAGTAAAGAGATGGGTAAGCTTAGATAAATCGCGGACAACCTTAACCGGGTCAACCGTGACTTAATGGATAAGATCAAATGTGGATTTTCTGGGGTAAATCTACCTTCGATCTCAAGAGATAGAGTTTGGAATAATAAAAGATATTAGCATCTAAACCAAGGATAAATAAAAATCTCTGGTGAATCGATGCTGACTGTAAAGGATTTTCACCCTTTTACAAGAAAATTAGAATATTGGCGAGACCGCCAATTCACTATAAAGATCATTCGAAGTGGAGTTATGTGACACTCCAAAATCAAAAGAAGATGAATAGTGAGGGACAAGAATGAATTTTGGAACCGCAGGGAACGTTCCAAAATTCAAAGGAAATTCGAATCAAGAGGAAAAGATTCAAACTCGAACGAAAGTGATTCTGTAAATAAATCTACTCCATATGCTGAGTTTTGCCTCAAAGCCAAAGCTCTGATGCCAACTGTAACGACCCGATATTTTCAACCATTCGCATCCATTATAAGTGTATAGGTAGACACTCATGCCGGAGTTGAATTGCTCAAAATACCGCGTTGTAAATAAAATTTGGCAAATCTCAGAATATACAGTAAATAAATATAATCACAGATCACAGACACAGAGTAAAATAATGCAGCGGAAGTAAAAGAAATAGTAGTTCATGAAGCTACTATATAAATATATCAGAGTTACATAAGATACAACAGAAGAAATAGAGTACAACAAAAGTCTCAATAAAATAACCAAGTACAAGCTGAGTAGAACAACGGAACTGAAATAGATAGGACATGACAAGCAGATAATCTCCAGCGATTCAAATCTCCAAGAGAGTGGAAATCCAAATCTGTGAATAACTCAGGCTGACCCGAGCGTAAAGCAAAACACAAAACACTCGAGTCAGGACAATATATACTTATATAATGTAAACCAACTCAAGTGAACTGTAATAAAGGTACAAGTAACTTAGAAGATGCTTGGGACCGCCCATCCTCTAAGGATCCGTTAAAATATCTACTATGTAGTAATATTCGCTATTATAATAGTGTCTAAATAAGTAAAGTATAATCATATAGAAAATAGCGTTAAGGGGATGGAGAACCTTAACGCGGTCGGATCTTAAAATCATAATCGTAGTAAAGCTCGATATGGTAGGTGACACGGCACAACTAGGCAATGCCAGGGTAGATATACCAATTACGCACACGGACTGATGGATACGCATAGCAGCCACTACCGTTCCACCTCGAACAACACTCCCAAATCGGAGGATGGCCATCTAATCAATCACAAGTAAGAGTATAATATCGAAGAAATGTGTCCGAGAAGAGGTGCTACCTCACTGGTCCGAGATCGCTCCTGTTTTAGCCACCTTATGCCAACTCACGGGAGTTGGGTCCACGTAACATACCTTAAGAACGTCGCCACCATCCTACTTCATTCTGGAATCTCCACCGCGTACACAGTTGCCAAAGTGGTTTTCGGTAAGACAAAGAGTATGTCCATATCCGATCCCGGTCTCTTTAACAACCCAACGTTATTATAACCCGTGGTTATAAGTTTAAAAACAGTTTATACTTCAAAATAGAATATCATTTCAAATCCAAATCTTTATCAAAATAAAGATTAAATCAATTCCAAACCATTTCCATATTTTTAAAATATCATATCATTTCAAAACTTCATTTCAAATCATTTTAATATCATAAAATATCATATCCTTACAAAACTTCATTTCAAACCATTTTATTAAAATAAAATATCCTATCAGTTCAAATCCAAATATTCAACTTTAAATACCTTTTAAATTCAAAGATATCGTTCATTTACTATCATTTCAAATCACCTTTAAATAGTTTATTCCAATCAAAGTAATTCATTAAAACCTTTTAAAAGTGTAATTATTATATTTTCAAATCAAGTATTCAATTTCCAAAATTTCAAACCATTCTGAGTTCGTTTACTAAGTCAAAAACCCTAATTATTAAAATTTCAGCATTTCACAGCATTTAAAAACAACTGCTATAAGTTATATTTGAAAACATTTTTAATTCAGCAAAGACAGCACTTAAAACTGCTGTTAAAACTCAGTTTTAGTTGAATTATAGTTCAAAACAGAAAAGACAGCATTTCAGAAGTGCTGCGGTAGTTCAGATTTCAAAACAAGGGTTAAATTTGGTTTCAGCAAAGACTGCAGACCATTATAGCATTTCCAGAGAATGCTATAATAGACCTGGGTTCAATATTAGCCTATAAGTTCAACTACAGCAACTGCAGCATTTCAGAAATGCTGTAGTAGCCCTTTTATTCAATTTTTAGTGTAATTCAGAACCATAGCATTTCTGAATGCTATTAAAAGTGATTTCCAGCTTTTTAGTGTATTTCCAGCAATTAAATAACTTCATTTTAAACTCTTTAAACATTTTAAAAATCATAATTTAACATTTAAAATGTTCATTTACATATCATTTAACATGTATCTTTTTCACAATAAATTTCTTATAATTAAATCCAATTTTCAACAATTTACTTGATAAATTTAAGTGTAAAAGTTTCCAATTCTTCACATTTCAACAAATAACTTAACACTTCAAATTTAAATTACCATTTCACAAATTTAACTAAATTTCCAATTTTATTTAATTAACTAAAACCTTTAATTAAAACCAAATTTCACATTTCCAAGTCAAGTTATATTTTAAAAGATCACTTTTAAACATTCATTTATTCAACCACTTAAATTCATAGAAAAAATCAATAATACTTTAATAAATCACTTAAATTCACATTTAATCAAATTATCATATTTACCATTTCCAAATAAAATTTAATATCCATTTTATTTATATAACTTAAATATCATTTTTAACCAAATTCCAAATTTCCAACTTAAGTTATATTTCAAAAATCCAGTTAAACCATTCATTAATTACATTTTTAACACATAGAAAAATCATAATTTCTTTATTTTAAACATTTCAAAATCTATTTAAATCAAATTTCATAAATTTATAATTTTTAAAATACTTAAAAATATCCAAAACACTTTATAAAATAACCACGGGCCTGTATATAGTTTTCTAGCCTAGGTCAAGTGATACGGATATGTATCATTTCGATCCGCAGTTTAAAAAGAAAAATCCGGGTTCTATCATTTCAAACCCGCAATCCCAAGTTAAAATAAATTAAATAAAAACCATTCAGGCCTATCATTTCAGCCCATAACGATTTTTCCCTATTCTAAAGTCCGTTCGGGTATGTATCATTTCAACCCATAGTGATTCTAATCTACAGGGAACTTGCAATGGTGATAACTGATATAAATAACAGAATAACATTAAATAACAGTAACATATGATATAACAGGTGTAATAACAGGTGTGAACATCATATGATAATAATATAGGCATATATAACATGATAATATATTTCTACAGATTCACAGGGTGTCAATTTACTAGTTATATAGGTACATATTGTCTGGTGAGAATAACTCACAGTTTGTGCTGGAGAAACGACGACGACTGCACGAATGGGATCCAAACAAGCACGATAACACGATTCAAATAAGAGTGGAGGAGCCAAAGTATCAAATCCCTTGAATATAAGTCAAACAAAACAATATAACAACGATGAGTTTCAAATCAGCTACGATCAAAACTACAGTAGAATAGGCTGCACAGAATCAAATAGAAATGCTTTGCACTTGCTTTTTACCTTTACTTGGCTCAGCCATGATGGAAAATACATGACAATAGCAGGTGTTTGGGTCAGGTTATGGTTGGTATGGGTCGGCCTAGAGGTCATTTGTGATGGTGCCAAAGTGGTAGAAGTGAATAACATACATAAGCATGCATACACATGGGTTTTGACAAGGATTTGGGCTCTACCAAGGCCCTATGTGTCATGGCCAGAGGAGTGGGGTCCACTGTGATGACGTGGCAGAGGGTCCAGGTGGTGGTGGAGGTGATGTTGGTGGCGGCCATGGGTGGTGGAAGGTGATGGAATGAGTGTGGTGCTCGGTTAGGCTAGTATGAAGGGGTGTTTTGAAACTTTTGTTGATATGCATCACCAAGGGGGTTCATGGCTTGGATGGCTGGTGAGGAGGAGGTGTTGGTGGTGTGCCATCAGGTGGTGGAGGCGGCTAAGCAGCAAGGGAGGCATGGCCAAACCTACATGAGGTGATACAAGTGCAAAAAAATCAAACTAGAAAAATCAACATAAGTGGAAAAAGAAGAAAAAGAGAGATAGAATTTTACTAAACTCTTCAATCAAGGGGAGGCCGAAATTTTTGTTCAGGAAGGAGGAAAAAGATACGTGAGTTGAGAAATGAAGTGATCGGCTGAAAATGTGGAGAGTTATGTCAAAAGAAATGAAGAGTTGGTGGAAAATGAAGAGGTGGAATTCAAAGAGTCAAAAGCAATTCAAAAGTCAAAACCTTTTCATATTTCTTTATTTTATTTTAAATAACTTTATATTTCTGGTAATAATTGTAATACCAGATAAGAATTCGAAAATCTATCAAAATATAAAAATATATATAATATTTATTAATTTATATAAGGTTAAATAAGAAAATAGCTAAAAATAGTAAACTAGTCTAGAAAATTTGAAATTAATTGGAATAAATTTTGGAAAAATCATATGAGCTTGTAATATAATTTTAAACATAACTAATAACATAAAATAAAAATATATTCACAAAATAAATATTTAAAATTTAATTTACATATAATTTTTAATGAAGAAAATAGCAGAAAATAGGAAAACAGCCTTTAAAATGAAAAATAAATACAGTAAATTTTGGAAAAACACTATTATCAATTTAAAAACATAAAAAGACAAAATATACATAAAAAACATATTAACACATATTAAAACAAAATATAAGAAAGAAAAAATGATTTAAAAAAAATTTAAAATAGGCAAAATTGCACAAATAAACAAATTATACTAAAAATTGAAATGTACATAACTTTTACATTTTAACTCCGTTTTCAACGAAACGAAAAGTGGTGTTCAAGTTATTAAATCTATTTTCATAATAAAAGATAAAATTTATAATTTCAAACTATTAAAAATTTAAACTTAAAAGTCAAAGTTTGACTATTGACCAAAATTCACATTTTCAGGAAATATTAAATTTAGTCATATTTGGAATTCTAATCCACATCAAAGTCAAAGTTTATATTAAAAATAACAAAATTTATTCTTTTTCATAAATAAAGCTTTTAAATCTGGAAAAATTAATTTAAAAATATTTGTAAAATACAGGGTTGTTACAGCTTCTCTCTTGTGTTTTCGTGTAAAAAGGTGAGATTATTATCTCACATCTATGACTATAATTATCTTTGGTTGTTAGGTATGAATTCCTAACACCTCTTCAAGTGCATTTGCTCTTGTTTTGGATTGGTTTTGTGAATATTCCAATTTTTGGTTTTTGAAGTCAAATTTGTGTGTAAATCTTTTTATGGATGTTTGATCATGCTTTTGGTGATGCACCGTGGAGCATATAGGGCCGGGTTGCTGATTGGCATAATCACTTAGAGCCAATGTTCGTCCGGTTGCATTTTGGTAGAGTTTGCTCTTCATTTGTATAGGCTGAAAAACAGCCCAGGCATGATTCAGTCGATTGAATTCCTTGTTCAGTCGACTGAATCTGGAACCCAAAAGTTTCCAGGCAGGGTTTAGTCGACTGAAAATCTCTGTTTAGTCGACTGAACCTGGAACAGAAAGTTTCCAGGTAGAATTCAGTCAACTGAAATTCTCTGTTCAGTCAACTGAAATCTCTGTTTAGTCAACTGAATTTGTTGTTTCAGCCCACTTTGCCTTTTGGGATTGAATTTACAATTTGAAACGATTCGTGATGATCCTATTTGTTGTTATCATTTATTATGACTTTGATGACTCCTTTTTAGGGATTTTTGAATATCTATTTCGATGGATTCTTTATCGGTTTCTTTGGATTTGATTCACGTCTTCGAATGTGAATTTTTATGATTGATTGTTTCTACAATCACCTCTATGATTTGTCACTTTAAAATATAAAGGTTTTATATACTAGTAGTAAATATCAAAACCCTTTCATCAAAACGATTTCAACACTATTTTATTACAAACTCGTTTATAAAACCGTTTTCCAATCTATTAGTATATACAAACCTTTACTTCATTCGTATGAGAAAATATAATTAAACGGCTTAGCAAAACAAGTGGTATGAAACGCTTGCGTTTACTTCGTCGGTTAATTTATGGACTTGTTCGATTGAAACTCTTGTGACAATTTTCTAGTGGAGATCTACAATCTGTTCGTAAATATTTGAGTTAAGCAAGTGGTTATGGGACATGAAACTAAACTCTTATATTTACTAGCTTAGTGTAATCAACACTTCTTGATGATCGATGATGATCATTTTATGGTTTAGACTAGCAATGTGCGATGTCTCTTTGTCCACGTGGAGGACTGTTCCTCGTTTTAATGAGCTTCGCCTCACTTCTCGCATGGGTCGTACCTATCTAGGTGCGTCGATGTTTATTTCACACATGGGTCGTACCTATTTAGGTGCGTCGATGTTTGTTTACTTCGTGGAGCAATCGGCTCAATAAGTCGGGGCATGGGGCGTATCTTTCTAGGTGCGTCAATGTTCGTCTATGCATGGGTCGTATCTTTCTAGATGCGTCGATGTTCGACTTTGCATGGGGTGTATCTTTCTAGGTGCATCGATGTTAGACATTACATGGGGCATATCTTTCTAGGTGCATCGATGTTTATTTATCCATGGGGCGTATCTTTCTAGGTGCGTCGATGCTAGAGCATGGGTCGTATCTTTCTAGATGCGTCGATGTTCGACTTTGCATGGGGTGTATCTTTCTAGGTGCATCGATGTTAGACATTACATGGGGCGTATCTTTCTAGGTGCGTCGATGTTTATTTATGCATGGGGCGTATCTTTCTAGATGCGTTGATGCTAGAGCATGGGTCGTATCTTTCTAGGTGCGTCGATGTTCGACTTTGCATGTGGTGCATCTTTCTAGGTGTATCGATGCTAGACTTTACATGGGGCGTATCTTTCTAGGTGCGTCGATGTTCAGTTTTATGGGATTGGCCATCCTCTTTCTTGTGTTTTCTGGATTTCTTATCGATGATTTCTGGAATTTATGTTTCACCAACTTTTACAATTGGCATTGATATGTATGTCATTATTGTGGCTTGGTGAATTAAATAAAGAATATGACATTCTTTTTAATCTTTGAGAAGATTCTTGTGATATTGATTAATCTCTTGTTGGTTTTCAATTACGTACTTATCACAATATGGTATTATGGTTATGATATGTTTTTATCATATCTCATATTCTATCTCATTTTATCTGATAATTTTAGCTAGACTGATCCGTTTATTATTTTCTTCTTAAATAATACTTGGGTCAGACTGAGATTTTACAAGTGCTTCTTCATGACTTCCGATCTGGAACCATCATCTGACTTTTGACTAACTACTCTAGTTTAGTAGTTTTTGTTGTATACATTTGAGATTAGACTCCTTAATGTATACATATTCTATTGTCTTGCACTTATATCTATTCTTTTGTGTTATTGTGGATCTTTTTTGACCACTACTCTAATGTACACTTTCATGTGTTATATTCATATCTATTTCCGCCTTTGTGATATGAATTGTCTGTGACTGATTTGTGTTATGTTTATTTCTATATTTGTTTCCGAAGATTATATATAGCCACTATGTGATAGCTTTGAGTTTGTATCGGTATGTCGGATTTCCTCCTTAAATGAAATGCATGCTATACTATCTGACATATCGGTGCTCGCACAAAGAAATTACACGGATGGTCACTCCTCAACAGCCTTATTCTCCATGCTAGTTGACGACATTACCCCGTAGTGTTCTTGGCTAACATGGGTATAGAGGTGGGGTGTCACAGCTTGGTATCAGAGCCAAACTTCGGAACAATGTAGAATAATTTAGCAAGGATCATGTCCTAAGTCTTTCTTAGGAGTCGTGCTTTAGGAATTTATTCGAGTCAATTGGACCCGTTCTATCCTATTTCTTTTTATGATTTCTTGTTTTATCAATCATGATTGCTTGATATTCATTCTAAGAATAACCTTTCTTCTTCTTTTCTTTCTTTCTTAAAAAAAAAGAAATGGTTGGATCTGGCAGTCCTAGCGCTGGTCAATCCAGTAGTCCTTCTCTGGATGGTGTATTCATGTCTGCCCAACAACTTTTGGATCTTGTAAAGAATCAAAGGTTTACTTGTGCTTTGTGTAAGAACCCCGAAATGGTTTTACCTCTAAAACTTGAAGTTCCTTTCCATCAGCTTGTGGATATCACTCTTCGCCATGAAGAGGTTGGTAAAGGAAGTGATAGTGATATTGGGATTTCCAAGAAGAGGCATATTAAGTTCAAAAGCCTTAATCCCAATAAGAGAGTGAAGCAAACTACTTTTGTAGCAAACACTCTAATCCCTAATCATGGAGGATGCTACAATTGTAATTCTAAGGAACACTATGCGAATATGTGTCCGAAACCCCATTCTTGTCGCTATTGCAAGAAACCGGGCCATCTTTTATCTGCATGTCCCAAACTTTTGAACAAGGACATGAGAAAGCTAAATATTGTGCAAGCTCTTAGCAACTCTTCTCTTAGTCAAGGTATCCATTCTATCCTTGATGACATTTATTTTGTGATTATCTTATTCGAGTTCTTTCTGATATGGGTTTCATCTCATTATTTTTATATCAAATGAACTTGTGATTCCTTTTCTTTAAACATTTTTGGGCTTGTTGACTTCTTTGAGGATTGCGAATCTGATTGGTGGATCCGCAACACTCAATTTGCTTTTTATTGATGTCGAAATTATTTTATGTGATTTTTCTTTCCGAGCCGACTTCTTTTTACTTATGCTTTGGAATTGACTTTTGTAAGGATTGGCTTAATTATTATGAAGCCATATCCTTTGTCCCGTGTGGACTATTCATCTTCGACATTTTCAATCTGTTAAGCAGATTTCTGTTTTTCCTTTTTGATTTTGATTCCAAATCGATGGCATCATTTTATTCTTTAAGCTCACATGTTGAGGAAAGTGTTATTTCTCTCATTCATGTAGTTTGAGAAATTTCTGGTATTTTTTGAGTTTTTCTTAGGATTATCTCCTAAGCAATCTTTTGAGAGGTGTTAGGGTCTTTTTAGTTCGACCTTGCCACCGATTTTATTTGCTATGAGTTGCGAAAGTTAGCATTCCACTTATCGCATTCCAAACTCGTTATGATTCTTATGAATGACTTATTATGTCATTCAGTTTGTCCAGCTTCTTTCATCCATTTTATGAATCGAGTATTCTACGATCTCGATTACTCCATTCTTGTATATATTGATTTTGGATGAGAACAGCAATTTAAAATTTTGCAAATCTTTTTCATAAGATTTATTTATAAGTACAATTCGATTTTGCTCTTAAACGAGCAAAGAATATTTTTAAAAGGTTTTTAAGAAACATGATTATCATATAGAAGATGATTTTGTGATTGTATTGCCCATTGAGTGCTTTAAGAATTCTGGTCGATGCGCTTGATCAACGTTATCGATAGGAATCTCCTAAACGCTTTGATGAGACAATCAGACACCGTAAATTGACTTGTAAAAATGTAAATTTTTCTAGAAAGATTATTACATAAAGATAAATGTAATTTTGAAAGTTTTAGCTTTTCGGAAAAGAAGATTATTTAAAAGAAAATCATTCTTTTCGATACTCCTATTCTTGTGATTCCCAAACGGAACCAAGACTTTATCTTTGGTACCAATGCTAATCGTATTGGTTTGGATGCCGTTCTCTTGCAAAAGAGAACGTGCTATCACTTGCGCTTCTATATCATTAAAGCCGATCGAGACTAGGTATGCCACTCATGATCTAGTGCTCGCGGTTATTGTTTTCGCTTTTTAGAGTTTGGCATCATCATTTTTGGCGGAGAAATTTGTTCTCCACCTCGATCATAAATCTTTGGAATATTTATTTTCTCATAAGCAACTTAATATAGGATCGAGTTCCTTGCATCTTATGATCTTGATATTCTTTGTATATTCCCAAAAAGGGGAATCGTGTTGCCAATGCACTTTGTTGTAAACAACAAGTGGTTGTTTCTTAGATGGTGTCCAAATGGAATGATCATCTTTCCAACATCGGACGTTTCGATATACTTCGTTTTATTGAGTTTCATCTCATTCCCTTTATAGACTAGCGTCCGATGTTCTTTTATGGTGTTCGGTTCATCTGATGTACCGTTATTGTACTACATCGATGTCCCGGCTTTTCGGTTCACTTGGACGTACCGTTTTTGTACTACGTCGGTGTTCCAAATTATTCGAGATTCTCTTTTGTCAGGCGTACCGTTTTTGTACTACGCCGTTGCTCCGGCTCAATTTTCTGCTATTCTTGACGTTTTCCACGTCTTTTAACTATGGAAATGCTTTTAGGTTTCCGATTTTTATTCTTGAGCCTGGTGTTATAGTAGGAATTGAAGTTTCACCATATTTGACTTATGAGCAACATCCTATTCGCATCATTGCTTCGGAGGTTGAGCTCCTTCGAAATAAAGATTTCCCTTTTTGTGAAAGTTCAATGGTTCTCAAATCCTAAGGATTGCACTTGGGAATCCAGAGAATTCATCGAGCGAACACGTTCGGGTTTACTCTTTCGTGCTCTTTATGGTGAACATCTTATTTCAATTTTCTTTAGTGTTGATATGCTTTTATGGTTGTTACTTTTTATTTCCATCTTATTTATTGCGAGGACGCAATTTCTTTAAGGAGGGGAGTCTGTAACAACCCGCATATTTATCGATTGTATATTTAAATATTTTATTTAAATATTTCATCGTTCATCGGATTTTAGTCCAAAAACCTACTTTTAGCAAACAGTCGAATTGGGACTCGAGACCCCTTCCATTGAGTTCAAAATGCCGTTTGCGATCTTTTTGAGTGTAAACTTCGATATGTTTTGAGTTAGTGGAATTTTGCTACTTTTTCACTTAGGGCTTTGGGTTTGGATTTGGGTTCAACCCACTAGCCAACTTATACTCAAATCTAAACCACTCCTCCCCATTCACTCTCACTTCCTCCTCTTTTCAGTTCTAAAGCAACAATGGTGGAAGAGAATGGGAAATAGAAATTCAAAACCCTAGTCTTCATTAGCAAATCCAACTTCTAGCACCAAATTCAAAGAGAACCCATTGGTAAGCATCTCCTTCTTCTTCTCCAACTCCTTCTCTTATCAATTTCAGAAATTCCTAAACCTAACTTAGGAAATGTTTCTCTTTTAAGCTTAAATTCAAGCTTCTTGAGTTGAGATTGAAGAGGAATTGGTCTATCCTTTGTTCAAAGCTTCTCTCTTGTGTTTTCGTGTAAAAAGGTGAGATTTTTATCTCACATCTATGACTATAATTATCTTTGGTTGTTAGGTATGAATTCCTAACACCTCTTCATGTGCATTTTCTCTTGTTTTGGATTGGTTTTGTGAATATTCCAATTTTGGGTTTTTGAAGTCAAATTTGTGTGTAAATCTTTTTATGGATGTTTGATCATGCTTTTGGTGATGCACCGTGGAGCATATAGGGCCGGGTTGCTGATTGGCATAATCCCTTAGAGCCAATGTTCGTCCGGTTGCATTTTGGAAGAGTTTGCTCTTCATTTGTATAGGCTGAAAAACAGCCCAGGCATGATTCAGTCGACTGAATTCTCTGTTCAGTCGACTGAATCTGGAACCCAAAAGTTTCCAGGCAGGGTTTAGTCGACTAAAAATATCTGTTTAGTCGACTGAACCTGGAACAGAAAGTTTCCAGGCAGAATTTAGTCAACTGAATTCTCTGTTCAGTCAACTGAAATCTTTGTTTAGTCAACTGAAATCTCTGTTTAGTCAACTGAATTTGTTGTTTCAGCCCACTTTGCCTTTTAGGATTGAATTTCCAATTTGAAACGATTCGTGATGATCCTATTTGTTGTTATCATTTATTATGACTTTGATGACTCTTTTTTAGGGATTTTTGAATATCTATTTCGATGGATTCTTTATCGATTTCTTTGGATTTGATTCACGTCTTCGAATGTGAATTTTTATGATTGATTGTTTCTACAATCACTTCTATGATTTGTCACTTTAAAATATAAAGGTTTTCTATACTGGTAGTAAATATCAAAACCCTTTCATCAAAACGATTTCAACACTATTTTATTACAAACTCGTTTATAAAACCGTTTTCCAATCTATTAGTATATACAAACCTTTACTTCATCGTATGAGAAAATATAATTAAATGGTTTAGCAAAACAAGTGGTATGAAACGCTTGCGTTTACTTCGTCGGTTAATTTATGGACGTGTTCGATTGAAACTCTTGTGACAATTTTCTAGTGGAGATCTACAATCTGTTCGTAAATATTTGAGTTAAGCAAGTGGTTATGGGACATGAAGTTAAACTCTTATATTTACTAGCTTAGTGTAATCGACACTTCTTGATGATCGATGATGATCATTTTATGGTTTAGACTAGCAATGTGCGATGTCTCTTTGTCCACGTCGAGGACTGTTCCTCGTTTTAATGAGCTTCGCCTCACTTCTCGCATGGGTCGTACCTATCTAGGTGCGTCGATGTTTATTTCACACATGGGTCGTACCTATTTAGGAGCGTCGATGTTTGTTTACTTCGTGGAGCAATTGGCTCAATAAGTCGGGGCATGGGGCATATCTTTCTAGGTGCGTCAATGTTCGTCTATGCATGGGTCGTATCTTTCTAGATGCGTCGATGTTCGACTTTGCATGGGGTGTATCTTTCTAGGTGCATCGATGTTAGACATTACATGGGGCGTATCTTTCTAGGTGCGTCGATGTTTATTTATGCATGGGGTGTATCTTTCTAGGTGCGTCGATGCTAGAGCATGGGTCGTATCTTTCTAGATGCGTCGATGTTCGACTTTGCATGGGGTGTATCTTTCTAGGTGCATCGATGTTAGACATTACATGGGGCATATCTTTCTAGGTGCGTCGATGTTTATTTATGCATGGGGCGTATCTTTCTAGGTGTGTCGATGCTAGAGCATGGGTCGTATCTTTCTAGGTGCGTCGATGTTCGACTTTGCATGGGGTGCATCTTTCTAGGTGTATCGATGCTAGACTTTACATGGGGCATATCTTTCTAGGTGCGTCGATGTTCAGTTTTATGGGATTGGCCATCCTCTTTCTTGTGTTTTCTAGATTTCTTGTCGATGATTTCTGGAATTTTTGTTTCACCAACTTTTACAATTGGCATTGATATGTATGTCATTATTGTGGCTTGGTGAATTAAATAAAGAATATAACATTCTTTTTAATCTTTGAGAAGATTCTTGTGATATTGTGTAACGACCCGATATTTTGGACCATTCGCGTCCATTATAAGTGTATAGGTAGAAATTCATGCCGGAGTTGAATTGCTCAAAATACCGCGTTGTTAATTTATATTTGGCAAAACTGAACATATACAGTAAATAAATAATCACAGATCACAGACACAGAGTAATAAGTGCAGCGGAAATAAAAGAGATAGTAGTTCATGAAGCTACTATATAAATGTATAAGTTACATCAGAGTTAAACCAGATACAACGGAAGAGTAATACGATACATCAGATACAAATCAGAATACATCACTGGGATCATCGAATACTGAAAGCAGAATAGATGGCTGGATGTGATGACCGCCCTTGACCCTGCACCGAATCTAGAGATAGTGCGCTGTAATGTGTGCCAGGCGACCATGGACGATTGTCAGGGTAGATTAAAACAACAGAATCTATCGTATTACTCAAAGCGCATGGAAAAAATACAATAGAACATATATATATATATATAGTGAAGCTTTACAGAATAAAATGCCATCATATAAAACTTCATAATAGTTGAATACAAGCATCCAAATAGCTAATACATCAAGCCTCACTACATAACACTCAGAGAATACAAAACAGCGGAACATCCAGTACATATAGTAAGAAGATAATATGCAACCCTCCAGCTCATCTTCGATATCATCATCGTGAGAAGCAAGAACAGCACCTGTCACCTGCTACCTAGTCTGCCCGTCCCAAAAATGGACGAACAGCCCAAGGCAATAAGAGTTAAAACATAAACCCTTGAGTCAGACAACAGTCTTAGTGAGCAGTAGATTAACTAACAACATACCAAAAGAGCAATAAAGGAATAGGAATACAACCCTCCCACTCCAACCTCATTCTACAGTGATAGCCCCCAGACACACACTAAGCAGAAGCAAACATAGCAGAGCATACAATTTAAAGTAAAGCTACTATCACTCGAGTCAAGGGCGATGTTTTCCAAGTACCAAGGCCTAAATCAGATAAGCACCCAGAAAATACCGCTCTTGAGTCCGAATGACGATACAACCAAACATCCATGACTCTGGCTATCACTGTTACCATTGCTTCGATATCACCGTTAATTGAATGACCGGCACATTCTTTCAGCCGTCCGTCAAGGGCTAATGGAAACCCCGGTTCTAGACATAACTCCCGCACGTCGTCGCAGCCCGTGCCTAGGACTATCGAATCTGCCCAGAGTACTCGACCATCAACAGTCGGCCGTTGGGACTATCGAATCTGCCCAAACGTACTCTTGCTTAGAGCATGCTAGAACCTTCAACAACGATGCTATCCAAGCCTCCTAGTCATCCTCCTTGACGACTATTTCCATACTAGCTCAAGCGCCTCTCAAGCATCCATTACCCTTAACTCGAATCATATCACCGAGTTACCAACGTGCTTGGAATGATCCCGTCTGGATTAGACCAAGTCTTCATCTCATGATTGCCTCGCTTCATCACATCCTCGCAAAGCCTCATCTCAACATCACATCATCAAATCTACGCATAAGAGCTTCATCATCCCGCTACATATGCCACAAGCAGCTTTCCCAATTCAAGAGCCTTTCCCTTAGCTTTTGAATCATCTTCGACCACCTTGTCTAAAACCAATCAACAATCATCTAATTCACAGCAATCAATCATGTCAAACATCAATCCAAGTAACCAAGCATTCAAATATAAGCAAAATGGACAATTATAACAATAATGGCAATTTTGTAATTAAGGAGTTGAAAGTCTAACAAGCATGAAAACATGAGAATTATCTCTACAACTTGATGAATGAACTTGCATAGGTTAATCATATACAAAAATGGTTATCAAATCATCATGAACAATGGATCTACATGGATCTACACTTAGGTTTACAAAAATGCATAGAAATCACTATTTTAACACCAAATCAAGCCAACAATCCGATATACTCCTTTGGATCCGTGTGAGAGATAATCACAACTCACCAAATCACCTAAACAACCTCAAATCAACACGCTTCAGATCTGGACAGCGAAGGATCAAGCTTGATCTATCACGAATCCGCTTCAAACGAAGAAATCTCACTTCAAAGGATGAAGATCTTCAACTTTAGATCTTGGATCTTCGATCTTGATCTTCGATTTGGATGAAAGGAAGCACTAGATTAGAGTGGAGAAAAGAAGTGAAGAAGTGTAGAAGTCGAGCTCTCAAAATGGCAGCACTTCATCGCTTCAAAATCCGGATCCCAAAAAGTGAGAAAAACCCCACCTATTTATAGCTGAAAATTTCCTTAAGTCGTAACTCGGCTATCTCCATAGGTCGTTTCCGACCTAAGCCTCTCCGACCTAACAGATATGCATGCGCGCCCCAACTCCTACGACCTAACACTTACCTGAATGACTCACGACATAACAGCTATCTCCTAAGTCGGTCACGACTTATAGCATGCGCGCCTACGACTCAATTGAGAAGTGACCTAACAACATTACGACCTAACTCCTTAAGCTACCACGCGACCTAACATAAGTCGCAAACAACTGGACTGCGACCTAACTACTAAGCCAAAGCCCAGCGACCTAGCAACTCGCGCGACCTACGACTTAACAAGTGCGCGACTTACGACTTAGAAATCACGCGACCTAACACTTAAGCTATACCCTGCGACCTAACAACCCATACATAAGTCGCTTACGACTTAACACCTTAACTCGTCCACGACTTAACTCCCATAGGTCGTACCCTCCTTAAGTCGCTAACTCACTTAAGTCGCACTATTACTTAACTTGCTAACTCGCTATTTCTCAACTAGGTCACTTCCTTAGGTTGTCTATCCCTTAGGTCGTTAACTTACCCAGTCGACTTAACTTGGCAACGACTTAAACACTTAACTCGGTAACAATTTAACTCGCCACTATCCTTAGGTCGCGCCTACCTCTTAAGTCGTCCAAACGACCTATCTCCAATCTCTTAACCCGCCATTTTCATGGGTAGCTCTTATCCCCTAAGTCGTATACGACTTACGACTTAGCCATATTTTTGCCTAAAACTCATATGTCACCACCTTAACCCAGTTAATCTCTTAAGTCGGCAACTCGACCCAGACTTCTCTTAACTCGTCCAAACCGACTTAGGACTTAGAAAAATTCTGAATGACTTATCAACAATGTAACCAATTGTCAACTGTTTTATGATGTTCCGATCCGTAAAATACGGGTCGTTACACTGGATCTTCAAGCAAAGCTCCAACTTCAAAGGTGAGTCTCGAATACTGGTGCACTCAGTCTGACCCGAGCGTAAAGCAAAAACACAAGACACTCGAGTCAGGATTAACATTCTTATATCAATAAATCCAACTCAAGTGAAATAGCAATTGAAATATGAGTAACTCAAAGGATGTTTGGAATAACCATCCTTTAAGGATCCGTTAAACTATTTACTATGTAGTAGTGTACGATAAGTAGATAATGTCTATCAGTAATATAAAGATATCAAAATAGTGTTAAGTCATGGCCCATTCCACCCTTAACACATTTTTATTCCCAAAAGCATATACAAGACCGTAGTTTCCCCAAAACCGGAAGTCACCAGAGTGCAATCCATATACTAAAGGTACAAATCAAAATCGTAGTGGTCGCGAATAAATGGAATACAAGTATGACAAGGCACATGAGGCAATACCCAAGGTAGTGATACTACCGTTCGCCTGATCCGGACTGGTGAGAACGCAACGCCGCAGCGCCCGCAACACCGTGAAACAACACTCCCAAAATCAAGGGTGCACCAATCGACAACAAGTAATGAGTAGTTCGAAGAAGTGTGTCCACTTGAGGTAGCTAATCCTCCATTGGCCCGGCACGGCTCCTGTTTTAGTCATTTCCAATTTGACACAAGTGTCAAGGCTATCCATTATCGTTCACTTTCTTCAGTCAACACGAACATCATTCCAACCACTTCATTCTGGATCATCACTCCGCGTATAGTTATTAAAGTGGTTTCCGGTTTAGATAGAGAGTATATCCATAACCGATTCCGGTCTCTTTAATAAATTTCGAAATTATTTCACCGATTGGTCGTTTATATATTTCAAAACCAAAACAATTACAATTTCAATTAGAATTTGTAAACCAACATTTCATTTCTCTTCCGAAATCAATTTCCAAAATTTTCGTTTCAAAACTTCCAATTTCAAAATCTTATAATTCAATTTCAATCTTTATTTTAAACAATTCAAATATCAATTTAAATTCGTATATAAGATTCAATTCCGAAATCATTTAAATCAATTTAATTTAACATTCAAACCAGTTTAACTTCATTTATCGATTTTATTCAATATTCGTTAAGTAAATTTATCATTCAAATCAATTCTATTTAATTTCCAATTCATTAAATCAATTTCTTAAGTTCAACTTCATTATATCAAAACTTACAAATTGAATTAAATTAAATTCGTCAAATCAAATTCTTTAAATTCCAAGTCTTACATTAATTTCAATAAATCACATTTTATTTCTTGTTAAAGAAATTCAATTTCACTTATTTACTTGCTTAAGTAAATTTCCAAAACTTAATTAATAAAGAAAACTCAATTTCGATTATTTACGAAGTAAAATTCACTTATTCAAAAGTTCAATTTTCTTATTAAAGAATTCAATTTTTATTTAATCATTAAATAATTCATTATTAAATAATTCAAACTTAATTATTAAATAATTTCAAAGTTTAATAATTTCAAACTTAATTATAATTTCAAACTTAATTATTAAATCATTTCAAACTTAATAATTTCAAACTTAATTATAATTATTAAATCATTTCAAATAATTTCAAACTATATTATTGAATCATTTCAAAATTTAATTCAATCATTTCTCAAATTAAACAACATTCTTTCATCAATTACATTGTTAATATTTTGTTTCAGATTATTAAATATTAACATTTTCCTTTCATTAAAATTTAAATTTCAACTTCATTTCAAAACTATATTATTTATTCAAATAAAATCTTCGATTTATTTCCAAATCAAATTATTGACCAATCGGGTTTTTTTAAATTTAATTTTCTATCCTAGGTCAAAGTTTAATTTGGGTATTTATCATTTCAACCCGATTCCAATTCAATTAAAAATCAAAGCATAGTAAAGGGAACTTGCAGTGTGATAACTGGGATGGTGTCAAAGTAAATAAACAAGCAATAACAACAATCCAATAATCAATTCAAATAATCCCGAAATAACCGTATTAATTCGCATTGTTATTTGTACGAATTAATAAAATTATCTCTAGAATCTACACTATCATTTCATGTAGATTAAAGATTATATTACACTAATATTTATACGGTTCTTCAATTGTCATTCGATTTCAATTTTAACACTACAACAATTAATCAAATATACGTTCAATAGTACAAAGTGTAATTATCACTATTTTACATGTCAATTTATTTAACAAATAAAAAGGGGTCATATTCAACTAATCAAATCCAACATATATGTCGATTCAAATTTTTATTTATCCTACGTCAAATTTACTTGCATAATATTTATCACTTTATACATTTCAATTTAACATCCAATATAAACAACAAACAATCAACCAATTATCAATCAAACAGGATTATCATCGTAAAATTAACAAATAATGGTGTCAGATGTCACAGGTGAACTGATACAGGTAATAGCATACATATAACAGTGTAAATAACTGACAGCAGCATATTTCAATTGTCGTTTCAATTGAAATCAAATTTAATAAATAAAAGAACGTTAATCGTGAGTGAGTGCTCACCTTTCGAGGCTAGAGATGAACAAGAATGAGAACAGTTACAAATCCAAGCACGAATTCCAAAGCAAAATAAGATTGGCACGAATTCGACGATCAAAGCTGATAAATAGGAATCGATGAGAACATGATATATAAGATTTTTAAAGTCTAATGTTTACCCTTATTAAAATAAATTACTTTATACAAAACCCAATGAAATTAAAAATATATATATATATTCTCAAAAATCAATTTAACATATAGTTAAAATAAAATATATATATATATTAAACTTCAAACCAATATTTATCATAAAAATCAATATATACAATTTATTATAATATATATAAACTTAACAGAAATGAAATATTTAAAAATCCAACGGAATATATTATACATACCAATATGTATAAGACATGGTATACATTATTATCAAAACAATTTCAACATTCAACATACGCATATAACTCAGCAGACTAATATAACTTTATATATATATATGTAAAACATGCGTAAATTACAAAACTGTATAGCATATATATACTTACAGTACACAAGTAGGACTAAAAATATGTATACTAACATTATATATGAACTTCCATATATATATATATATATATATATATACCTAATAGAATACATGCATAACTCTCAAAACACATGAAGTACTTATAAACAGTATATTATAAAAATATGTTTTAATACAACCAGATTATAAAATACTATATAATAATATATATAATACATTAAACTTGTAAGTACCTTTCAACATATAGTATACAATTTCATGCAACCAAACCGAACAAAATGCTAACATATATATACACGGCAACTTCAAATTATATATAGCTAATCATATAATATATATATTACTGATATGTACATAGTATATATATAACTAATATAACACTATATGGATAACAACAACCTTATATAACTTACATAATTTTTTTAATATTTAAAATCAGCGTTTATAAGAAAATCGATATAGGCTTAACTGGTTATAATATATATCTCAAACTCAACAAACTTTATATATAAATTGTGTAATACTATTTATACTAACAGACAACCTATCTCTAACTAGATATAATATAGATATAGACTAGGATATAAATATATACTCTACAATATATACATACGTGAAGGTGCTAGCTGCAGATGAATGGCTGGGAGGTGGAGACAGGTAGCTTCGAGGCGATGAGCAGGCGGAGGGACAACAGCTGGATGATGCGGGGTAGGAATTTGATTGTGGTGACGTGGCTCTATGGGATGAGCAAGGCGGAGCAGCGGCGTAGTCGGTAGAGGGGAGGAAGGCGGGCGGGGTTTGATGGAGAAATGGTTGAAAGGTTGGGCATGACGCTGCTGTAGGTGGCGTGGATAAGGAAGAGGAGGGCGGAGCAAGGGTTGCGTGGAGAAGACACATAGGCCGATGATTAATTTTTGGGAAAGGGGACGGATTGGCTACCAAAGAGGAAATGAGATTGATATTATAACAATGCTATATATCTTTCCAACTTGCACAGGCGACAATTGAAGATAAATGGTCATGGAAGGTAATGGTTACAGGAAATAAATACATAGAGATGCCTTCATACTAAATATTATACTTTACAGAACAAATGAAAGAAGCGTCATACATATATATGCTTTATAACATTACAAGCATAGAAAAAAAGAAGAGTAGAGATTAACCGGAATAAAATAAATAGCAATTAGATTTTGACAAAGTGGAATAGCAAAGCTGCAGTTGAATTTGTGGATAAATTTAAAAGCTGAAGGCTGGTGGCAGAGGAATTAGAGACGAGCAGGTAGGACATGTAGATGTGCCAGCTAATATAATATATATAATTTTGTTTTTATTTCTCCTTTCAAAGCACGACAGATAGGTACCAATGAATACTGATTGAAAAATGGACCAGCAATTAAATATTGGAACCATTATGATAATGCCTATGGAAAGGAAGAGTCATCATAGAAAAATAAATGATAATGTCTATTGATTTACGGTGGGAAATGAAAGGGGAAAAGAAACCAAAACTGGTTACCGATACGGTTACCGTTTCGCGAAATCCGCTACGAACCGGACTCCAAAACATAGAATTGAATATATCGTAGAAATCAGCACAACGAGACGATCAAATCGGTATACAGATATCAGTGGTACGATCGAACTATAAAAATTCGAATTTTCTAATAGCGGAAAATGCAAGAAAAACGCTGAAAAATAAGATCGACGAAGCTAAAGATGTCCGAATTTGGGAAAACGACAAACTGACATCTTGCTCAGAAGATGGTTTAGAATTTTTCTATGTAAAAATATTTAGGTTTGGAAAACATTTTATTTTCATCGCTTTTTAACTGATTAAATTGAAGTGAATTTACGCGCTAAAATAAACTTTCATATTTTTGGACGAAAATTTATCAGTTTCTATGTTTAACAAGACGCATTCCAAATATCTATTTTATATTTCAAAATTTTATCGTTTTAAAATTCCACAAAATTTCAACTAATTACGTTATTAAAACAGTTGAAATTTACGGGTCGTTACATATTGATTAATCTCTTGTTGGTTTTCAATTACGTACTTATCACAATATGGTATTATGGTTATGATACGTTTTTATCATATCTCATATTTTATCTCATTTTATCTGATAATTTTAGCTAGACTGATCCGTTTATTATTTTCTTCTTAAATAATACTCGGGTCAGACTGAGATTTTACAGGTGCTTCTTCATGACTTCCTATCTGGAACCATCATCTGACTTTTGGCTAACTACTCTAGTTTAGTAGTTTTTGTTGTATACATTTGAGATTAGACTCCTTAATGTATACATATTCTATTGTCTTGCACTTGTATCTATTCTTTTGTGTTATTGTGGATCTTTTTTGACCACTACTCTGATGTACACTTTCATGTGTTATATTCATATCTATTTCCGCCTTTGTGATATGAATTGTCTGTGACTGATTTGTGTTATGTTTATTTCTATATTTGTTTCCGAAGATTATATATAGCCACTGTGTGATAGCTTTGAGTTTGTATCGGTATGTCGGATTTCCTCCTTAAATGAAATGCATGCTATACTATCTGACATATCGGTGCTCGCACAAAGAAATTACACGGATGGTCGCTCCTCAACAGTCTTATTCTCCGTGCTAGTTGACGGCATTACCTCGTAGTGTTCTTGGCTAGCATGGGTATAGAGGTGGGGCGTCACAAATAGGTACATTTAGACACACAGTGTCAAGATTTGTCGAACCTCCAATTGGGTTTGACACACAAAGAGGATTACTTATGATAACATATTTAAGGTTTAGTTTGTCCATTAGATCATAAGAAATAAAACTATGGGAAGCTCCTGTATCAAATAGCACCCTTACAGGAATATCATAGATGGATAATGTACCTTGTAACACTTGCTTCCCTTTTTGATCTGAAGAAGTGGATGGTATCTCTTTAATGGTAAAAGTCTGTCCTTGAGATCCCCTTTTAGGAAAAGGGCACTTATTCTTCATATGTCCTGGCTGGCCACAATTAAAACATGTGGCAATTGGGCAATGATTTGCAAAGTGGCCCATCTTATTGCACTTGAAACAAAGAATGTTGGCCAAGTTGGTCTGCTTCTTCTGTGCTGGAGCGCCATCTTCGAGTTTCTTCCCTGCACCCTGCTTCTTTCCCTTAAACTTACGCTTGAAGTTTGGCTTTCCTTCAACTGGTATAACTGATAAAGGCTTGGCACTTATTGCTGGTACTACACCCTTCTGGACTCCTTCCTTAATATCAAGAGCCTCAAACCTCAAAGCCATGCTAATAATGTTGGTGAACATACCTATAAGATGATTGGTCATTTCATGATGGAACTCTGGTCGCATTCCATTCACAAACATTTCATTTTTCTTGAGCGGTGTATCTATCAATCCAAGTCCATAACGGGACAAAGCATTGAACTTATGCTCGTACTGCGACACAGTCATATCACCCTGCTTTAAGTCAATGAAACTTCTAAACAACTGAGTTTTCCCGGCTTCTGGAATAAACTGTGCTTCAAAAACTTCCTTGAACCGGGCCCAAGAAAACTCCCCCTTCGGAGTACTAGCTGTTTCTGAATCCCACCAATCCATCGCTGACTTTTGAAGTTATCGCGATGCCAACAGCCGTTTCTCCGCATCCTCCAACCGAAGATCTCCAAATATTCTTTCACAAGTTCAAAGCCACATCTGCACTCTAAGAATATCTTCAGTCCCATAGAATGGTTTCCCGCCCAAAGTGGTAAAATTCTTACACAAAGCTGCATAGTTCATAGGGGTCTGAACTTGCACTAGCATTTCCTCTACCGGATCTATAGCTGACATGGTAGCATTTCTAGGTACCCTACCATTAGTAGTCGTGCTAGTTCCAGATCCTCTCCTTCCTCCTCTTCTTGTATTCATTTTCTATTATCTGAACAAATAACAGGTATCTTTAGAATACAATAATAGGATTAAAATTGTTTAAGGAAATAACACCAAAGGATCAAAAACTAGATTTTAGAGGATAAATATTATTATTATAAAAATTACAAACATGCTCTCTGAATATTAACTCATTCTAGGGCATCACTTACCCTATCTCTAATGAGTAGTACCCCAATCAGGCTAAGGTGTTCGCTCAACCAAAGCTCTGATACCAACTGTGACGACCCATCTTTCTGACCCTTGAGAACGACACTTAATACATCCATGGTATTCATGTGCCGTTGCCCAAGTATCTGAAAGACGAGTTGTCATGGGGTAAAATATAAGAAAGGAACAATAATCTCACAACGGAATGGTTAAATATAACATAAAAATAAGACGGTACATAAGGTTTCTCCCCAACATGGAGTTATCAGAGTTACAACAAAAGTACTACTGTCAGTCTTGGCAGTTATAACAACCTACCTTTAAATATACATACATGGAGCCAACATCTCATAACAACGGAAATAAATAGCTAGATAGATAAGGAGCCTCCTGCTCATCCACCATCTTCAAAAGAGCCCAAAGAAACCTATCATTTCCGGACTACTCAAATATAAATGAGTACCCGAACGTTTAGGGAAAACAAACAATTCGGGTTAGACAATAAGTCCGGTATGAGTAAACTCCAAAAATAGAACACACAAAGTAACTAGTGAGACCACATCGTAAAAATGAAGAATGGCTTTTTCCCTCACAAGGACAACATCCAAGTATAAAAGAAAGGATGCAGAAAATTAAACATCGCGAAGAGCGCAAGACGCTTCCCGATGAAATTAAGAAAGAATCAATCTAATTTGAATCAAACATAAGGAAAAGGAATTTTTCCAACAATGACTAGGAGGGTGCGCCCCCCTTATCGAAAGTATACCTCTAGAAAATATACTTGAGATCTACGATGGCTCTCGGAAACTTCCAAGCCTGACCCCGCCAACCTTACCGAGTATCCGAGTATTTCACATCTCCGTGCGCATACAACCGAAACCAATCTAGAGTAGATGTGAAAATACCCTAATGGGAGCAACCCCACATAGCTTGGCACCCACTCGCTCTTTATTTAGTCATTTCCGATAAAGGATATCAATGCTCTAAATGAGCAAAAAATCGTCTTAGATTGACGAAACAAAAACAAAAGGAAGAAGGGTATCGAAATTGATAGTTAATATATCAACTATCGGGGATAACAAAACGATCGTATATGGAAATTAAATCTTATACTTTTTCAATGCTTGGAAATATCCATATACTTATCTCATCGATATAAGTATATTCACAAAACATTTGGGAGGATTTAATATTTCAAAAGCATACTTAGATGGGTCAAAAACAATTGTATATAAGAAATGTGAATGTTTTCTATTATAATTATAAAGATCATTTATGGAAATCAAATCTCCTACACTTGTCACGTTTCTGATATTCTCGACTTACTCAACCCCTCGCCCAGAAACAAAGCCAGGTAAGTTAGGGCACTGGTTGCTCCTAGCCTTGCCTAGACACTTCGGTTCCAGATCTCACAGATAGAGGATCAATCTACTCATCGGCTTTTAGTGCCAAGTATAGGACTACTTACTTTCCATAAATAACCCATTTAAATCATTATATAAATTTTGAAGCTCCTTTAAAATACTTTAAATAAAGATTTAAAACTTCTATTCAAATCATAACTTAAACCCATCATCTTTAAAGGAGAATACGACCAAGAGGGGTGAAGCTCCCTCTTAATCAAATGAGATAGCTAAAAGGGGTGTTATTTCCTTTTAACCAAAAAGTCACTAAATGTCAATCCTAAGTTAAAAGGCGGTGTAAGTTCCTTTTAACTAAACATCAAAGTTATTGCTCATAAACTGGCCGAGCACAAATCAAACAACCAAACAAGAAAAATAACAAGAATAATAACAGACCTATTATTATTAACAATTTACAATCAATAGTTAACACAACATTTATTAAAACGTGAATGAGTCAAAGGAAAGAGATTTAGGTTACACTCACTGTAAAATAATTAAATTATATTCATAGAATAAGTTATACCCACTAAACTATGAAAACAAGGAATACACTCACAGAATAAGTTGTACTCGCTAAACTATAAAAGCAAGGAATATACTCACATCCTATTTGCTTTGATGGAGACTTGGAATACTTCACCTTTGATAATGAATTTTAGTTCTTTTCTTTTGTTTATGAATGAATTAAAATGAGATATGGACTTGGATATTTATAGGTGAAGAGAAGGGTACTTTAGTCATTTCCTACAGCCTAACCTGATTCGACCAGATTTTGGTCCAATAGAAACCAGCCATATGGCCTAATTTGATTCGACCACATTTTGGTCCAATAGAAAACATCCTTGTGGCTTAATTTGATTCGACCACAATTTGGTCCAATAGGAATTCTCCTTATCAACTATGGCCTAACCTGATTCGACCAGATTTTGGTCCAATGGCAACCATCCGCATGGCATAACCTGATTCGACCAGATTTTGGTCCAATGGCAACCATCCGCATGGCATAACCTGATTCGACCAGATTTTGGTCCAATGGCAACCATCCGCATGGAATATAATAATCATTATGCTATTTTGTTTTATTAGGCAAGTAATTATACTATTCTGTTTTATTAGGCTAGGTTAATAATTCTTTCTTGTTTTATTAGACAAGTAATTATATTATTCTGTTTTATTATGCAAGTTTAATAATTCTCTCTTGTTTTATTAGGCAAGTAATTATACTATTCTGTTTTATTAGGCAGGGTTAATACTTCTAGATATAAAATCCATTATTTAATCATTTAAAAACATATTAACTATTCATGTTCAAAGTGATTAAATTATGGGTCGTTACAGGTAGTTAACCCTAAGAAAAGAATTTGGACAGTTAGTCCATTTTGCAGGCAGTCAGCCTAGATTTTGGACAGTTAGTCCAGTTTGCTAGCAGTTAGCCCAGTTGTATGGACTGATAGTCCATTTGTAGCATAACGGACCTTGCTATTATATTGTGGGTAGATAGCTCACATATTTCTTGTTTTATGGACAGATAGTCCATTTATTAGCATAATGGATATTGCTATTTGGTATAATCAGTTTGATTAACCAGTTTGGTTGTAGGAAAGGATTTGCAAAATATCTGTTTTAAAGAGGATATATGTGAGGGGAAACCCGTTTTGCTAAGCAGTGTGGTCTCACTTAATATCAGTAAACTGAGATGTAACAGAATTATTCACACCAAGCTTTTTGTCTAACTCAAAGTTTTTGTTTCCCCTTAAACTCTCGGGTACTCAAAATTGATTTGAGCAGGCTGAGGGTTGAGGTTTTTAGCTTTTAGTCTTTTGGCGAATAAAGCATCCGAAGATGAGCAGGTGGTTGATGGATAGCTAATTAGGATTGCAGTTTCATTTTGTTTTGATTCCGCTGTGTATATTAAGTTAGATATGACTATATTACTTTGATTAACCAAGGGTGCATCATCATATGTCGCTCTTGGCGTATTTTTGTAATGATATATTTAATCATTGCCTGAAAAACATTAAGGGATTATGTAACATGGATATGAATTATCGTTTTGAAATGTAATCAGCAAAGTGTTGTTTTTAAAATATGTGATTTTGTTCATATTCATGTGCTTCTGATATTATGGATATGTTTGTCATTATCGTATTTCGTCACCAGAAGTTAATACTATGAATGACTGCAACATTTGTAGCGCTTAGCTTTTGGCCTCCAGATACGGGTTGTTACACCTCGCAACAGAAAGGTTCTTACAAGCATCGCAAGGTGAAAAATGATTCTTGTTCTTCTACGGATTCAGATGTAGGAAGTTCATCAGAATAGTGTTACAAGAAAGGGATGTAGAAGATGCGAAAGGGGGTGATGGTGTGTCGAAGAAGAAAAGTGCAAAAACTAAAGAAACTATCCCAGCATCAACATCGGTTGGTACCGATCGACCTAGATGGATCGGTACCGATCGATTGGAGAGGGTTAATTAAGAAATTCTGAAGAGGAGCTGCAAGAAGATGATGTTGGAGGTGATGGACAAGCTACTGGTTCTCAGGTCAGCATTGCCGAAGGAAACAATACTAAATCAATAAGAAAAGGATGTAATTCATGCCAATATCGCCGAACAACAGGGCAATTGGATTCCCTAGAGATAGGGAGACCTAGATCTCATCATGCTAATCGTGGAAGTTCGCCTATGCAAACACATGGTGATGCACACAATGATCACCCTTCAGGGCGAAACATTGGCAATGACGATTTGTTGATTAAGACTATCAAGAGATTATTGCAGCAGAACCAGCAACATCAAAATGATGGATTACGGTCTACAGTAGTTGGAGCCCATTCACCGATGACATTGTAGCAACTCTGTATCTAAAGAAGTTAATCATGCCGATGATGCAGTCATAATGGATTGACTGATCCTATGGCCAATCTAATAAAGTATAGATGGCATATCGATAGTACACATGTTGAGGATGCTATGAGATGTAGATGATTTCCCATCTTTCTAAAGGGACTTGCCATGATGTGATTATGTTAGCTTGAGCCCGGATCCATATCGTCTTTTGATGTGTTAGCTGAAAAGTTTATGGAAAATTTTTCAGTCCGTAGTGCGCAGTCGAAGGATGCGATGTCCTTGGCTAATCTACATCAGAGGTCAGGAGAAACTATGAAGAATTTTCTAAAAAGATCCAATGCTGTAGTAAATAAGGCTAAAAAACTTAGAGAGGAGATTATATTGATGGCTTTTGTTAGAGGAGTCCATAGCCAGATGGACTTTGGGTAATGGCTTAAGATGTAAGAGCCGACTTCGTTGCAAGATTTTATAGAAATGAAAACCAATTTCTAGGCTTGGAAGAGGAGGAGTTAGAGAAAGGAATAGGAACTAGTGGGCAGGTTGGAACAAGTAGCGTAATACAAAGTAGTATGGCTATCAAGAAAGATGGTGACAGTGCTGGCAAGAATAATTATGGAAACGAAAAATGCAAAAGATTCCTAACAAAGCTAGTGGCGAAATCAAGATAATAAGAGGTTTTCAAGGTTCATTTGCGATGGAAACTACATGAAATTGACTGATTCCATTGGAAATATTTACTTGCTTTGCAAGGTACGTAAAGTGCCTGCCCCGATGGTGACTACTCAAGAGAACAAGCACTTTAGTAAATATTGTTGCTTCCAAAAGACTCATGGCATAGTACAAATGAGTGTAAACGTCTTTGTGATGTGATGGAAGATTTGGTTCGCAAAAAGAAATTGCAGCAATATGTTAGAAACTCGCAAGAAGGCAGACAAGTCAACAACCAACCTCAAAGGCAACCACTTCGGGGAAATATAGTTGGGTCCAGTAGAGAAAGGCCAAGGCAGCCAAATAAGGGTTTGGTTATTAATATGATATTTGGAGGTTCGCATCCCATGAAAAAGAGTTGGAATGAAGTGGAGCGTTATGGAAGTTCTCCGAGGCATTCACCATTGGAAAAGTGCATAGAAGGAGTTCCAACTAAACAGTAATAGAGGATAGATGATGATATTATCTTTTACAATCGGGGTACTGATGAGGTCGAGGCATTGACACTCAACCCAATGATGATTATGGCCACCGATATGGATCAGATAAAAGCTTTAAAAGAGGTTACGGTCCCACGGAGAAGGAGGGAAATGCAAAGCTTAAATAGTAAAGTCATCATTTTGAGTCGGTTCATTTCAAAAGCAGCTGAGATGCCCTTAAGAAATTAAAAGGAAAGTTCTAATGGATAAGCGAATATGAAGCTCCTTTTCAGAATCTATTGGAACATTTGAGGAGACCACCAATTTTATCCCAGCCTTTAGTAGGAGAAGATCTTTACATTTACCTAGTAGTATCGACTCACACATTGAGCACAATATTGGTGCGTGGGCATGTAAGATCCAAAGACCGTTTTATTATATCAGCAAGCGATTTACTAGAGTAGAGAAACAATATCTAAAGCTAAAGAAGTTGGTGTATTGCTTGTTGATAGAATTAAGGAAGTTGAGACCATACTTTTAAGCTCGTCCAATAAGGATCTTGATGGATCAAACCTTATGGTAAGTGTTGCATCGCTCCGAGACTTTAGGGACGATTGCTGAAGTGGAACATTGAGATGATTCGGTATGAGATAACCTATCATTCTAGGGAGGGATTCTAGGATAGGCTTTAGTGGATTTCATTGCTGAATTCACCATCCAAAATGATGAAATGGAAGAAGAGTTGATCGATCTTTCACAATTGAAACTGTATGTCGATTGAGCATCCAACGACCGTAATTCTGAAGTTGGAGTGGTTCAAATAACCTCGGAGGGTCGAAGGATCTGTGATGCATTAAAGCTTGACTTTCATGCAACAAATAATGAAGTGAAATATGAATCATTGATAGCGGGACTCATGATTGCGAAAGAGTTAGGAGTGAAAACATTACATATCTATAGTGAATTTCATTTGGTGGTTTGCCAATTCAAGAAAGAGTTTCAAGCTAAGGGTGCCTGACTTTCCTCTTACATGTCGAAGGTTATAGGGCTAACAAATGATATCAAGCATTACACGGTAATAAAAATCCCTAGAGAGGGGAACACAAATGCTAATACATTAGCCAAGTTGGCAAGCTCTGGAGATGTACATCTGATTAGAATTATGCCGGTAGAGATTTTGAAATCTCCTAGTATCGATGAGATGGATATCAATTATTTTATGGAGATGAAGAAATAGAGCCATGGATGACTTCGATCAAAGACTATTTGTTAAAGGGAACTCTCCCGAAGAATCGAAATGAAAAAAGGATTTGCATAAGATACCTTGGTTCATTATGCAAGAATGAGGTTGAATATGAGAGGATTCTCTATCCCTTGCTAAGATATGTTGACAAGGACGAAGCTAAGAATATCCTAGAAGATGTTCATAAAGGAAGTTGTGGCAATTCCAGGAATCTATCCATTTAAATAATATCATATTTTATTTAAAATTATTTGTATTTATTTAATTAATCATATTAATTAATTGAATTTAATGTTTACATATATATATATATAACATCACACGATAACATAAAGACATATAAGTCTGGGTATAACTATATATATACGGATTTATATCTATTGCATATACATATATATATATTATACTTATATATGCATATCGGTAAAATATAAATGTTTAATTATATACATATGGTTAAATATACTACAATATATGGATATGGTTTGTACACATATACTAATAATACTATATATATAAACATAGTTTAGACACATATCCGTGTGTCACATATAAAATAGTCAAGGAAACAAATTTCGATTGTCTCCTTTATTGAGGAAGCTTTAAATAGAAATAAAGGTGAAAATAGCATAAAATAAGTGACCAAATATTTTACATCACAATATTTTCAACTTGCATAAAATGACTAACAAATATACACATGACAAAGATAAATAGATCAAAACTTTAACATATACATATGTGTTAATTTGAATTTATATTTAAAAAAAACATTTGTATATATACGTGATATAAAGCTAAGGCTATATAATTATAAATTGAGCATATACATGTATATATGTATATATGTATATAAATAATAATCCAAATTAGTTAATAAAATGAATTTCAAATTTATTTCTTTTACAGAGTGAACATCAAAATATCATGATTTAAAAACAAAATCAAAACATTAATTTTACATACACATGAATATAGATGTTTAATTATAGTCAAAATAAATAACATACACACACACATATCAAATTCAATATTGGATGAAATACATTAAAATGATTGATTCACGTATAATATGACCAAAATAAAAGGATCAAAATTTATTATTGTTCTGTTTGAATTTAATTTAGAAACAAAATGTAACAAATTAAATTTCAGTAACTTACAATGGAAATTTTAAATATATGTTGCATACACAAATTAGGATCAGGTGTGAGCATAAATAATTAAAAATAAATGAATACGAATTTATGTTACTAGCCCAGTTCTTTCCTTATAATATGGTTGTTTGCTTATCTTTCTTTGCCGCTATGATCCTTTCTTCTGGAAAGCGCATGGCTTATGAAATTGACTTCGGTTGGATCACCCCCGGCACGGCATCCAGATGAATAACACAGCCTGACAGGATGCCCTCTTCTCTACTAGTTCCATCTATACCTATACCCTGTTCCCTGAAATAAAAGACTTCTTACCTTACCACTTGTCCACGCTAGTTCTAAAGACCCTGTTTCTACATTCATGGGTTCATTGAAAAGATATCACTCGACTATGGAAGAATACCGATACATCAATTACTCAATTGACTAAGGGATAATAAATTGATCGGATAGGACTTTCTTGCTTCGCACATGCTATTGCTTAATCTGTTTCGTTTCTTCTCTACCAATAGACGTGGAACTCGTTCATTTAGTCCGGTTTTAGCATGGTTTAAAAGATAGAACTTCTTTGACTACTACCCGTGCCAACACGATTGCTGATAAACTAATTTCGATAACCAACCCGATGAACATCATAAGCGACTTCCTTCTAACATGCCAGTTTCTGTCAAGGCGACCAGGCGACAACTAACCCAATATTAATTGGGTCGCTTCAGCAACCGGAACTTAGACAACCAACATCCAGTATATTATTTGACTATCAACCAATGTTTCCTTAATCAATATCAGGGTTTCACTTCTCATTCGGAATATGGTTCCACTCAATGTGAAGAAGAACTAGCAAAGCTAGAAGAGACTTATTCAGAGTGTTACATTAGGCGACCCTGAACAATTGGAGGAGGGCGGAGAAACTATCTATCCTGGGTCCTATTCGAACAAGAAGGACTAAACAAGCATAGCGATAAGAGTGTAGCATCTCACCGATGAGGTTCTTTATTCATGAGCCCTTATGTTTCTAAGTAGTTTGGTATGTAGTGAATGAGAGTGGAAGGTAGACCAAAGCAAGCAACTGGTTTTATATGAGAGTATGCGTGAACCTATCAATCACTAATGGGAAGAACAAATAATAGTTTCCCAGAGTGAAGGAAGCATACTACTGATGGGGTGTGTCACTCAATAGACAAAGAACCTTTTTATCCTAAGTCCTATCAAAACAGGAAATGTATAACACGAACAAAAGCGAAGTGCAGGAAACCTCTAGGGAGGAGTTAATATCTTAAGAGTGATAAAAACCTCCTATTAAGATTGAAACAATCACTTCCAAATTCCAAAGCAAGGCTAGTATATTAATTGGGGCGAGGCGGCAGTATAAACATTGGGGAGGTATATTAATTGGAAGGGAGAATGGGACTTGGTTGCAAGAGGAGCCCGAAGGAGCCTCCCACTTCCACTTTTAAACCGAAGGAAGTAGGTAATAACATTGGCTACTTAGGGAGGAATTTCCCGGCTCGTGTGGCATATCGGGAATCACTCCCAATTTCTCTAAGAAGCGTAGCAATGAAACATATAAAAGAAAGAAGCCTAGTTTAGGACTGTAGTCCGCTATTATTTTTTATTTCATTTGGCAGAAAACAAATAGCAAAGTGTACGGGGTTATGAAAAGAACCGGGCTTATTTACAAATGCATATCAATCAGCCTTTTCAATACGTTACGAGAATCAATATTAGGACTACATGCTAAGGCAACAGCAATAGGGACCCGATCACCTATGGAATGATCACTGATGCAAGTTAGCCTACCCCAGTAAAAACATTGGCCTCAACTTAGTGTGTAGAGGGGACTCGACGCCGCTCCTCGTTTTGGTTTCATCAAAATTCCCTTCGGTCACCTCTATAGGAAAAGGTATGAAGCGAGGACTTGATGCTAAGCCACTATGGCAATTGACTACTCATTTTATGGAAGTGGTGGGAATCCAAGTCATTAGCATAGCCTGAGTGAATAATGACTTCCATCAGTATCTCTGGAAGTTGCCATTGGTACCAACTATTCATTGGGCAAAACGCAAAATCATATGCTAGGCGACTGATCCAAACTATTATACGTGATTTTCATGTCAAATTTGCGCTAGGTTGAATTTATCTCCTAGTTAGGTTGGTTTTTCATGAAATCCCGCAAAAGCAAAAACCACGAGGTTATTGCAATTTCATTACAATTTATTCCGCCCTACTATTTGATTGTGCAGCTGTTCAGTCGAATAATGAGGGAAGGCCCAAAGTAAGAAAACAACAGAAACCCTAGTAAACATGCACGAGGAACACGAACTTGGATTTTGTTGAAAAGTGCAACCAGCAACATATGAACTCCGGGTGCTACCGGTCTACAGGCCTAGGGAAGACAGGTTATTACTATTTCCGTTGACTAGTCCTTTCATTGGTTCCATCGTCTATCTGTTTCGCTTCCTATCCTTACCGGAAAAGCTATGCATCCTACCATCTTAGGACCAAAGTGCAGTACCTTGTTCCTTAACTGAATGGTCTAGATGTTTATCAAAGGCTGGTGCCTAAGAGTGATTAGCCGATATGGGGTATGAGAATACCTCCGCCAATACCAATATAGAAACCACGAAATCCATTCAAAAAAGCAAACTTGTGAACATGTCCCTTGCATTGAACCAACCGAAAATAGAATCAGTAGTTTCAACAGAAGCCCTATTAATATACTGGGAAGGAGAGATCTAAAAAGCTATGCCCAAAACCATGTCTTACGCTTATAGATCGAACAAATAGGGTTTTCTATCGGTTACTTAATATGGAAATATGCACCTAGTATAAACATTGGTGATCTATTAGATTGACGAGGCGCCTAGTATACCAAGTCCCAAACTATTATTAACATTCAAGGAGTATTAATAAGGATAACGGAGGCATGGAGAGTCACCTGACCTATGCTAACAACGAAACGAGGATCCAGAAGAAATATATTTTAGGAAACCAAGATTGGCAAGGAAATATGCACTAGGGTTGTTTCCAATTGTCAAACAGTAACGAGTAGGTCAAATCAAACTAGTCATTATTTGCGCCTCATTTCTTTATGAATAGCAACCTCACCTAGTATATTAGTTTAGGACTACATGGCAAAAGGAAATAGTTGTTTCCCAGTCCTATTGATTTGAGACTTCATAAGCAGCCGGGTTATTTGATTTGGCATGAGCAGCCATGGATTTTCATTGATCTTTCTCTATTTTAGTTTATTAGAGTGAGCATATTTTAATGTATGAAGTTTGTAAATGATTTCACGAACCTGACAAGGAATACTGAGTGATTCAGCCTGGACATGGAATCAGAATCTCAGGTATCTGGTAAAGGTTGCACTTCTTTTCACTCCTATATGGCTGATTGATAGGGTACGGGACTGCCCTAAAGGAAGACTTCGGTTTGCCTTGTGCTTCTAAACATCTATCACGATCAGTGATGTTACGCACCTTCGCTTTGTCCCCGAATTCAATAAAACGAGTTTGAAATCAATATAGAAAATTTTGTACCTAACCAATACCAGGAATCTTAAAGATGACTTCCATCATGGACTGCTACAAATAGAACTTCGCTACTCTCTCTTTCGCTAGGTCTATTTGGGCCTCCTGCTACGCACCTGGTGTACCTTCGCTTCCCATAATAGACTAATTGGTATAACCTCATGTCGGTCGGGTGGCCTGCTATCAAAATAGAATTCTCGTTTTAAAGAGATGTTAATAGGCCGAATTCAAAATTATTTAGCAATCAGAAGTGATATTGTCTTTATTTTATGTGAAAGGCCGCTCTATGACATTTCTCTCGTGCTTCGTGTTCAGCTTCCCTCTGCGTGAACTAACTGATCTGCACATTCTGACGTTACTAGAAAGGTAAGTTGGCAATCTATTGACTACAATAAAAGAGATGGAGGCTAATGTTTATACTTGCCAATTAATAAACTAGCGCAAGGCCCAGTTCCTTGGAGTTGCATAGTCTGTTTTATTATGGTGGTGGTTGGTTGTTCCCCCAGTATAAACATTAGCCTGACCTTAGATATTTATTTGAATTGTAATTAAGGAAAATGAAATGTACAATAGCGATAAATCTCATCATGTTATTTAATTTTCTTCAAACATATTAAAAATTACATGTGTTTTAATCCTTTCAGAAAGAAGCAGCACTACTACCTCAAGACATGAGGGAACAGAATGAAAAAAGCTCTAACAAAGCCATTCAGAGGCGGACAATTGAGGACACTTGAAATACAAAGACTAGCTGTTAGTTTACCTCTTCCGAAGCCATTATGACTTCTTCTTCTGTGCGGTCTGCCCCTGTCTTCTTAAGTAGGTCTTTCTCACAGTACATTATGGAGATAGGTTACGCAATATTGGCTTATTTATGAGGTCCCTCATATTTTACTTCCTAGAAGGCTTTCAATCCTAGGAGCTTGGTTTTGCTGTATCCATGTCTTCAGTTTGTTAGGATTTCCATACCATCTCTACCCACCTTCCTGTACTAACAGCTGAGGCCTTGGATCTCTCTTAAGGTTAGTGCCCAGTATAAACATTAGTATCAACAGATCCTATGGTCGCCTTTGCCTGTTCTTCCAGTCCATAAGTGGCTTTTCCTAAATGAGCTCCTTTGTGTAATACTGTAATATAATAAGTAGTTGACCTTACTCGCGCTTCCCGCTCTGGATTCTACTTTGGCGTCTTGTCTTTCGTTTAATGGATAGAGATGTGGGATGGGATCCCGTATGATCTGATCAATAGGCCGGACATCTCGATTGTTGCTATCCCATTTCGACAGGCGAGTTAAGGGCTTCATGTAAGATCTGTATGATAAATGAAGAGGTCGCCTTTGTTCTACTTAGGTGGCTGAACTCTTGATAGAATAGAAAAGAGGGTCGTAGGCATGTAGACACCTCAACAAACTCATATAGGCACTCCAAAATTCCTTGAATCGCCACCTGATCCTGCAAGAATCAAATGAACCAACTTTTTTTATTTTTTATTTTATTTTGGTTGAAAATTTCAGCCATGAGAGGATGGTGGAGGCCTGGATGAACAGAAGGGTGAAAAGAGAAATTGATGAAAGAATGAATACATAAAAGAAAATAAATGAGAGGATATATTTTAAAGAGAGAATAAAATTCTTTCTTACTTTCTCTTTAAAACTTACACTTTTAGTTTTCAATTAATTTTCAATAAAATCTTCATCCATATTCCCTCCTCTCTCTTTAGCATGGCAGGCCACATCATTCCATCACATGGATAATTATTTCCAAAAGCCTGTTAAGCAATTAAAACATATTTGAAACCCATTTAAATATAAACTAATATCGTATATCGATACGCGCATATATAACTTTCATATATACATCCAAATAATTACTAACAACACCAAAAAATCATTTAATTTAAATAATTATCAATATTCTCAAATACTAATTAATTTACAATATTTTATAAATTAATCAAATCTTACGATTTTTCCAAGAATTCACAAATACGGTCGTGTGACTCAAAAGTTAGAATTAAATCAGAAATTAATATTGAACAATTTTAAATATTAACTTTCACCCATCACCTTAGCTAGTAATGTAATTGTTTGGCCAATCCATTGCTTATAGACCTTTTTAGTAAAATCACGTTTTATAATTTCATATGGGGTCCTAATTAGTAATGACTATTCACGTGAATTCTCTTCGTAAACACTATATGTGGAATTTTGTTTTGGTCAAAATTGCAATATAATCCACATTCAACTTTGTAGTCCATAAACGAAGTCCTTGGTCAATAATAGCATTTTTTGTTAATCGTATGACTCTACCGGAGATTTTGACTTAGAGTAGGTAGTCCATAAACAAAGTTCTTGGTCAACCATAACATTTAATATTATCCACACTATTCTGGCAAGAGATTTTCACTTGGAATTGACTACAATTGATTGTAATACTAACCTCGTATAGTCAAGAGACGAATTCTCTATTGAGTAGTGTTTCACTTACAATGCTTTAACTCTGATCCAACTATAATCATTCAGTGGATGTCATGCAATGATTTAACTATAATTAAAGTCGAGTGTCCACATTAATGTTCAATAGTATTCTTAGTTAAGAGAACTGTGTAATATCTTCACTTAAGTATTTCCTGTTTGAACTTAGTTATTACTAACCAAGAAGAAACTCTCGAATAAGTCATTCCATAATTATCTGATAGCTATTAGTACGTAACCCTTGGTGCCTCCATTTTCCATAAGTAATATGCTGCCTAACATTTGGAGAGCGTTACGTACTCTGGTCTCAACGGATGTGTTGATATCTTTTCTTGAAACACCTTGACCAAGAATATTTAAATAAAATGTTATTTTATATTATAATTAATTACTCATGATTGCTACAATTTGCAACTACAATCATATAACATTTCATTTCAGGATTTTCTTATTAATATACTTTAAAATAATTACTTGATTAATTATATCACTATATAATAAAGTATATAATAGAAATAAAAAAGCTTTATTATGAACAAGATCGGTCATGGAGCTAGACATATGTAACAAATTACATAATTGCCCCTAGCACACCCTTAATTCTACTAATCTCCCACTTGCACTTGGAGTCAACTATGGAATTTTATACCCATTCCTCCGATCAGTTTTCTCAAAACTGATGGAGCTAGTCCCTTATTGAATTGTCAATCAACTCTCTTCGACGCTGATAAACTGCTTTTATCATGTGGAACTCTTCGGACCATGCTTCTCTACTTCTAGTGAGCTCTAGGTTCTGTCGTGATTTGTATTGGTGCACTGTTATCGCATAACAATGTTAAGTGATTCTCAACATTTGGAGTCACCCGCGACCCAATTATAAATTTTTTCATTATATAGCTTTTTCTGCGGTGCTATTCAAGGTGATGTATATAGCCTTTTGGTTAGCCAGAACCTTTCGTATGGAAAATTCTTACTTAAAGTGTAACGACCCTGAATTTCCGACCCAATTTAAAAATTTTGAATCCATTATTTTAATATAAAATGTGGAACTTACATACGATTCCAATTAATGTCCAAACTTTGTCTATAAATTGCGCCTAGATGGTTATAGATATGGGTAATGTTTCGTCGTAAAATACTGCAGTAAATTTCGTTCGCATTTTATTTCACGTCAGTTCATTTAAAAACGTGAAAATTTTTATCTTCCGAACCTGAATATTTTTACATAGAAAAATTCTAAACCATCTTCTAACTAAGGCGTCATTTTTCGTTTTTCAAAATTCGGACATCTTTAGCTCCGTCGATCTTATTCTTCTGCGTTTTTGCTGCATTCTCCGTAATAGAAAATTTCGAATTTTATAATTTAATCATACCACTGATATTTATATACCATTGGGTTCGCCTCGTCGCGCTGATCAAAACGGTATATTTATTTGTGTCAATCGGAGTTCGGCGTTGCGAATTATAATTGTTTAACGGATTACAAACTGGTCCATTACGCAGCACAAACCGGTACCCAATTTTCTACACTGTTCAGAATTCTAGGGGTCCTTTGACTATTAAACTACCTAGGGAACCCAGTGGACTTTGCAGTTACCAAGGGAATTAAACTGGTGGCTTTTGAATTTCTGAACTAATTTATATAAACTAGCTTCGTCAAAAGAATTCATTGGTTTGCAAAATCTTGTTACTGGTTCGTATTCATTTTCTCTCTGCTCCCTTTCTTCTTCTCCATTCTCTGTTCATATTTTTCTTTTTTTTCTTTTTGAAACTCCCTCCCAGTTCGCCACCTCCGCCCCTGCTACCCACGCCGCCACCAGCGCCAGCTACCCACGCCCTCCCAGTCCGCCGCCTCCGCCCTGCTTCCACCTGCCCAGTCGCCTGCCCCAGCCACCCTCCTCCAGTCCGCCACCCAGCCCTGCCCTACCGCCCTGCACCCAGTCCACTCGCCTTCCACCCGGTCACCCTACCGCCTACCCAGTCCGCCTCCCCTGCACCCAGTCCACTCGCCTTCCACCCGGCCACCCTACCGCCTACCCAGTCCGCCTCCCCTGCCCATTCCGCACCCAGTTCGCCAACCACTCTTCCACCTGCTCAGTCCGCACCCAGTTCGCCAACCACTCTTCCACCTGCTCAGTCCGCACCCAGTTCGCCAACCACTCGTCCACCTGACCACTCCACCCCTGCCATGTCGCTACCCACTCCGTCCCCACACCATCCACTCTGGCCATGTCCCCGCCCACCAGCCTTCGCCTCCAACAACCCAATTTTCCCCGCGTCCCACTGCCACCACCGCACCCACCAGACCCCAGCCCACTGCCTCGACCAGCGCCACCCGAACCCGCAGCGACCAGCCCGCCTTCTCCGACCACCGCGACATCCCCTGCCCGCCGTCACTATCGTGCCTCACCTTGGCCGCAACCGTATTCCATTTCACTTCCGTTGTGTGTGTATATATATATATATATATATATGAAACTGTTATATTATGTAGCATTATATACTTTTGAAATTTCTAGTTTCTCACATACAGTGTTTTACTATGTTTTGTTCCAGCTACTACTTCAGAGAGTTAGGCTTCCATTCAGCTTGACGAATCTATCTAGTTCTTTGTTTTGGTATGATTATATATGAAATATATATGTTGTATTGAACAAAATTGTCAATTTAATTATTTGTTTGATTGCAGTTGTGTTCGCCTTTTGTGTCGTACTTGTTAGTGCCTCTTATCTATTCGTCTTCGTGCTTCGTCGTCAAATCTCTAACCACGCAAGGTGAATATTTCATTCACGGCTCAATCTATTATGCTATGATAATCAAGTGATAGATGTTATTGATATTAATTTGGATGTTAAAATGGTTGATGTTAAATTGTGATTTGAAGTTAGTTTATGGTAAATAGTTGTGACACTAAATTGTTATGTGATGATGAATTTGGTCGTTAATATAAGTGATGATTAATATGAAACTGAATTTGATATAGGATAGTTAACAATTTAAAATAGATTGTATATGTTGAACTTAACCCCTCAAAATGTTAAATAAATCGACACGTAGAAGTAGTATTAACTACACTTTGAACCATTGAATGTATGATTGATGTAGTAATTTGATAATAGACGCCAAGTGAAAACCATAATGTAATAATCTTTAATCTGCATGAAATGATAGTGTGGATTCTAGGAATAATTATATTAATTTGCATAAATAACAAATGTAAATTAATACGATTATTTCGGGATTATTTAAATAAATTGTTGAATTGTTATGTATGGTTGCTATTGATTGTTTATTTACTTTGACACCATCCCAGTTACCACACTGCAAGTTCCCTTTGCTATGCTTTGTTTTTATTTATTTAATGATATTGGGTTGAAATGATAAATACCCAATTGAACAACTTTGGCCTAGGATAGATAATTAAAAATAAGAAACCCGATTGGTCAACAAAAATCACTTTTGAAATTGAAACCTATTTGAAATTAAGGAATGAACTTAATAATTTGTTTGGAAATTAAGTAACGAACTTAATGAATTTAATTGTAATAAATTAATGGATTTAATTGAAATAAATTAATGGATTTAATTGAAATGAATTAATGGATTAAATTGAAATGGATTAATAAATCTATTTAATTAAATAAAATGAATTGACAAATTTAATAGAAATGAGATTTAGAAAACAGGTAAGTTTTAGAATTTAATAATTTAAAATTTATTAGATTTGTTAGATTTAGATTTAAACTCGGTTTTAATTTAATAGATTTGGAACTTGTTATAAAATTTAATTTGAGATTAAGTAACAAATTGACTTAAGAGGAATACAAACTAACTAAAGTTTTATGGATTTGATTTAGCGATAATTTAAATTTAAAATGATTTAAAATTTATGAATTAATTAAATTAGGACATTGTAAACTGAATTATGGATTGAGTTGATTTGTAACTCGGAAACAACTTATTTGTGACATGTAGATCATGGAACCAAATAAATGAAATGGATTTCTTTAAATAGTAATTTAATTGAGTTTGGTAAATAAATCAATGAAGTTTTGATAAAAAGGGAATTTAGTTAATGAAATTGATTTAATCGAATTTATGATTATATTTAATGTAACGATGAATGTAAATATGAATTGAAATGAATAGAATTTGATTTAATGATTTGAACTAAATTGACCATTAAATTGAATCCATGGATTATGAAATAAATTTAATAAGTGAAATTTGGATCTTATTAAATTGAACTTGAATACTTAATTATTGTTAACTCAGGGGTTTGAACTAAAATTTCATTTGGAAATAAGATTTTTAAATATTTGAAATAAATCGAATTGTGAAATGTCAAATTTTGAAAGTCAAATTTGCAAATTGACTTTTGGACTTTGATTTGTTTAAACTTTAATATTAAATGACCATCGGGTAATTAACGCGTAGATATTAAAGAGACCGGGATCGGATATGGACATACTCTCTGTCGATACCGAATACCACTTTAATAACTAATATACGCGGAGTGTTGATCCAGAACGAAGTGGAAGGTTTTGGTGAACGCGTTGACTGAAGAAAGAGAACGATTTTGGATGACCCCTGACATGACTAAAACAGGAGCCGCGCCGGGCCATTGAGGATCGCCATCTCTAGCGGACACACTTCTTCGATACCTTATCTATTACTTATGTGATTCGATTTGGGTGCACCCCTTGATTTGGAAGTGTTGTTTCGCGGTGTTGGGGTAGTAGCTGCTATGCCCAACATCAGTCCAGATCAGGCAACTACTAGTGTCCTAGTTGGTATCGCCTCATGTACCTTGTCATACTGTTTATCCTATCGCGACCACTACGATTTGTTTTGTGTTATACCTATGGGGTGCCCTCTGATAACCACTAGTTTACGGTGGGGTTTACGGTGCTGTATAGACTATGGCATTATAAAATGTGTTAAGGGGGATTATGGTAACGCCTTAACACTATTTTGATATCGTACTTTACTGATTAGACATTATCTATTTAGCGTATTCTATTGTATATATAGATAGTTTATCGGATCCTTAAAGATGTTTATTACATTCATCTTTGAGTTATGGACTTTATTATTTGCACTTGATTATCCTATATAAGATTTTGAGTCCTGACTCGAGTGTTTCTTTTGTATATACTCAGGTCAGTCTGAAGCTATCCAGTTGCTGATCAAGGTTGGTTGAAGATGCTGAAGACTTAGCATTTATCTTTATCAGTTTATTTCCTTTCCAGTATTTGGTGTACTTGTGTATTGGACATCTTGTATTTCCTCTCAGCCACTTTATGTTGAGACATTGTTGTATTTCCTGTAGTAGCTTCATGAACTACTATTATGATGATGTATTTTCCGCTGCATTATTTTGTGACTGTTCTGTGTCTGTGATGTTGTATTGATTCTCATTTACATTTATGTATTTATAATCCCATAATGATTTGTGTTTTATATTATTTAAGTTGACATGTGTGGATTATTGTCAATTTAAATGGTACAAATATACGGGTTGTTACATAAAGCTTCCTAATTAAGATTGATTATGTATTTGTGATTGACATAAAATACTCGATATCACTTATGAAGTTCGAGTCTAAATAATCCTTCATAAGGATTTAATTGTTTCTATAAACAATTCTCTAGTATTTCTTAAATACTTGAGAACGCTCTTACATATTAGTAATCTTGATTTGGATTTGATACTCGCTTAATGTACCAATTACATAAGCGATTAGTGATGTAGTAGACATCATGGCATATATGATAATTCTTATTACTAATGCATAAGGAATCTATCTCATATGCTCCATATTAAACGTTTTAATACGGTGTTTATGTTTATCGTATAGGACAGTCCTAACATCCTTTTATACTGTTTATAAAAGATGTCATTTTCAAATCAAATGTTAAGTATTAAACAATTGAATCGAAATGATTATAACTTGAGTACATAACACTTCACGACGCTGAAAGTCATCACACATTTGTACTTCAGGTGTTGTCCCTTGATTTCCAAGGCATAACTTGGCTGTGTTTTCTTTTAAGGTTCAGTGGAACGTCATCTTTTTAATGACCTTCAAAGCTATAGTGCTGATTATCGTAGATCAAACTCCTCGCATCGACATGTTGAGTAATCTCATGAATCTGACATTAACAATCATAAGTTTCTTGTTTACTTATAGTTTAAAAATATTCTAGAATATTTTTAGTTCTTTTTTATGGACACATGCTTCCTTTAAATTTGGATTGAAAATAAAACATTTTATTTCTTTGTCGGCTCAAATCTGATTGTAACATCCCCCATTTGGAGGCCCAAAACTAACTACTATGGATGCTGCAGTCATCCATAGTTATTAATTCTCGGTGACCAAATGCGGTAATGTTAGATACATTGATATAACAGAAACACATGGATATGAAAAAATTTAAACTCAATTTTTAAAACAAATTTCTCATTCCACTTCAATCACATTTCAACTTCATTGCATAATCCCAATTCTTTAACCACGTTCATAGAAATATAATTATTACAAAATACGCCAAGAGCGACATATGAAGATGCCCCCTTGGTTGATCAGAGTCTAAATATAGGCAACTAAACAACTTTTCCATTACATCCAAAACACAGCGGAATCAAACAAAAAGAAATCCTACTAGCTAGGTTGCCTCTTGCACATCTCCAGAAGCTTATTCCCCTAAAGGAGAACCTGAAAACCTTAACTTTCAAACTACTCAAAATAAATTGAGCACCCGAGAGTTTAAGGGGAAAACATAAACTTCAAGTCTGACAAAAAGTCTGGTATGAATAATAACCTACCATCTCAAACCATATAGATATCTAGTGAGACCACGCCGCTTAGCGGAACCGGTTTTCCCCTTACTAATATCTCAACCCAATTTATAATAACCATATACTATGCAACTGCATCCACAGTGGTTAAGACATAACATAATAAAAGTTATTATGATGATACGCAAACATACAATATGCTCTTGATTTCCCATCCCCATTTACCTAACTATCTGTCTCGAGTTATAGTTTTTGCGGTCACTATTAACCTATTAGTTTTCATGGACTGACTAATAACCTATTAATTCTTTATGGAATTCCTATCCACTTTCATAGTTTTCGTGGAGTCACTATGAACCTATAAGCTCCTACCAATACTGTCATCCAATCATAGTTTTCAAAGAATTAGGGAAATAATAGCTTCGAAACCAACCTTTCGAAACCGTTGATAAATGTGGCTATAAGAACCCTTTCGAAAGCATTGGGAAGACGGCTGCAATATTAATAAAATTAAAGCCCTCCTTTCGTACTTTTTGTTATAAGGCTATAAAAAAGCGACCTTTAAACAATTTGAAAGGTACGAAAGCGGCAACTAAGTATTCGAAAGCATCTTTTAAAACAAAAATAAGCGGTAACTCTTTCGAAAGCTCTTTTCTAAAATCAAAGGCAAGAGGCAACTTGTTCGAAAGCCTCTTTTTGATCTAAACCCCTTCGAAAGCATCTTTTAAAAACCAAGACAAGTAAAGTATTTGAAAGTTTATAAGAAAGTAATGTTTTGGCTTCAACCCCTTTGAAAGCATGCCTTCGACACAGTCCCTTTCGTCTTCTTCAAATCCACTACGTATCAATAGCTTGATACCATGTGTGACGACCCGGAAATTTTGAACATTTGAAATTGGAATATTTAATTGATTTTAAATATTTAAAAGTTGATTTTTAACTTGAATTTCAAATATCGATATTTATTGGATAATTTAATTATTGAATTAAACAATTGAAAATAGGGTAAAGTAGAGAATCTTGAGTTTTGAGCTTGTTAAAAATAATTTAAAGGCTCAGAAAATTTATATTGTTAATATTGAAGGTGATGGAACTTTTAAAATTGAATTTGAAAGTGGTTTGTTCAGTTTTGAATTTTTTTTTTCGTTTGAATCGATATTTAAAAATAGCCTTCCGAGGCACAGTCTCAGAATTCGACGAAACTAGTTCCATTGAATCCGTAATGTTGTATTATTATCGGATTTCAATTTTCGTAGTGTTTAGATTTGTTGCGTGAGCATACGGGAGATAAACGCACTGGAATTCGAATCGAAAATTTAATATAATAACTGGATCCAAAAAGCTATCTTCCCTATATGGTCGAACTAGACCTCAAAACCTGTTCCAACGTGTTCAGAATAACGATATAATGCTAGGAACTCTGGTCGTTGCATTTAAATTGAAGTTCAGAGTTTAAAATTATGGACCACGAGATATTTTTGGATATAAAAGTATATAATCTCAAATCCATCAGCCACCCTAATACTGATAACAAGCAGACCTACCATTCACTAGCTTACCCCGTACGCGCCTGTTCCTTTAAAAATTCATCTCCTCTCCTTTTGATTCAGGGATTCGAAAAAAATCAAAGCTTTTCTTCCTTTATAATCCACGAAACTCTTTCTCTTCAATCCTATTGTAAATCATTCGTTCGAAAAATATATAAATGGCTGAACCCTCGTTTCTCCTTCCGTTCCTCAATTTTAAATCGGTGAGGATAGAAATCGTTTTTTACTTCTCCGTTCGATAATGGCGTCAGGTCGCTGCAATGCGAATCACCGGCATCCTCCTCTCGGCGTCTTCCTCAACCGCGGCTGCTAGGGTTTCGAAGACTTTGGAGTTGGGTTGCGACAACTGGCCTGAGGGACTCACGAGCAAGGAGGCGACAACGACGAGTTGTCAGTGGGTGTCGCAACGGGGCGCACGAAGGTAGGGAGGGCGGTTTGGGTGCGAGCATGGTTCGGCGAAGAAGTGCAGGGGGCTGTGTCGTTTGCGTTCGATTCTCGGTGAAGCGGAGATGCGCGATGGCGGCGGCGCATTTGACTTTAGGCAGTCGTTGACGACTCGATCTCGAATTGGAAATCGGCAGTAAGGTATTCTTTTGTTTTTGCAATTTAATTTTGAATTTAATAAATTCCTGTTGCAATTTAAATTATAAACAGAGAGATATCTACAATAGGATATATATATATAGAAACCCATTTTTGTTTAATCATTCATTAAATTTATTTCGGTCACCAAATTATTTATAAAAGGAAAATGAATATATACATACCTGTTTTAATTTGCTAGTTATTTTAATAATGGATTTGGTAGAAAAATAGTTTAACTAACCTATTTAAATTAGTCACTAAGAGATATGAAAAGGAAAATTAGTTTAAAGGTTTAAATCATTTGTTTAAATTGAATCATGAGTTAAAATTAAAACTGTTAACGGTAATTGGTTGTTCGACTTGTTCGAATATTAATAAAATCATCTAATATTTTACAAGGTCTAAAATCAAGGAAAATCAAGTCGGGTTGGATGGATTGCAAAACAAAAATAACAGGTGAGTTAATCTCACTCAGCTGAATTTTAATTTAAATTTAAATAGTTAAATTTAAACAATTGGTTGAATGATTGTTTGGATTGATTGTTATGATAATATATATAGTAGTATATACCAATATATATACATATTGGCATATATATATATATATTGGAGTTGTTGATATTCCCGCATTATATAGCGGATGAGACCCTATGCGCCGCATAATAGCGGATGATATTTATTTAAAACCCATATACCGCGATATTCCACTTTGAAGTGAAATTTGTATTGTGCTAACATCTGTGGATGCAGGGAAACAGGTTGGAGGGATCCAACTGGATTCCTCAATATATTTAATTTTGTTTAAATATTCTGTGATATGATTGTTGGTATCCTGTGATGATTTATATTGGATAATCTGGTTGGATTGAATTTCCCAGTATAATGAGTTATCAAAAGCAATTGAATTGGATTTTTGGAAAGAAATAAAAGAATAAAATTTAAGTTAAGTAATTCTAGTGAATTCGAATAAATTAAATATGGAAAAGAAGAATTTTGAATAAACCGAGAAATATTGAATTTAAAGAAAACTTATGTGATATTATTTAAAGGAATAAATAATTTATTTTAATTAAATGTTTAAATGTAATTAAAAAGAAAGAAGAATTTGGGAAATCTGAAACTTGTGTTTCAGTTTAAAGATTTTAAATCATAATAAGAAAGAAAATCTGAAAGTTAATGAATTTGGAAATAAATGGATTAAGTAAGGAAATTTATTTCAAAGTAGATGGGCAAATCAATTGTAAATTGATTTAAATACTTTGGGATTTGAAATTTAAAGAGAAATGAGATTTTGGAGAGATAAACTGGGTTTATAAAGTGAAATGGAATATCAGTGGATATTTGAGAATATAAATTCAAGGTGGGAATTTATAAAGGGATATGAATTGGTTTAAAAATAAATGTTGATTATTGTTAAAAGATGGAAATGAGAAGTGTATTTCTCTGGATAGCCAAGTACGTTTTCAAAGCAAATTTTAATATAAGTTAAAAGTTCTAATTGTGTTTTTAAAAGCATGTTTTAGAAAATTGATTATTTCTAAAGGTTAATTCCCTAAGTAAGTATTTTCAAAAAAATCTATTATTGTAGTAATTATATAAAAGTGATTTGGTAATATGTTTAAAGAGAAATTTAGTTTATATTTATAAATGGTTTTATTTTAATAAAGTATTAAAGTAGTTTTAAATTTTCAATGTTATAAAGTATATTGATAGTAAAGTCTTTTAATTTATTTTTAAATCTAAAATATTTTGTACTTGGTGATTCAGTGGAAATAATTATTTGGGAAATGTATTCCGTAAGCGGAAACTGTTTGAAATTGTTTTCAAAAGGAGTTTGAAAATAGAAATATATCTTGGAAAGATATTTGGACAAATAAATAATGTGGGAAATTATTTATTGTGTGATGGTTGCTTGTGGATGTTAATTGATAGTTAAATAACCGACTATCAATATTGGCCAAATGCGCTGATCGTTTCGAAGAGACCGGGATCGGGTTTCCGTATACCGGGATTCTAGGTTTGGAGACTCGAATACCACTTCGATCCGGTTTGTACGTTTCGTGTAACGTGTTCAGAGTCGAAGATGGAGCTGTGAAGTGCAAGGGCTAGTCGCTACTAATCCTGAGGATATTTCCAAAATGGATGTAGTAGGAATAGTGCCTTCGGTTCCGTTCGAACCCGGGACGGACTTGTATGGACGAATGCTTTCGTGACATCGTCAGGTGGACGATGGGCATTCTAAGGGATATGTTCTGAAAAGGTATCGTTTAGCCTCGAGCCTCATCAACCGGGAATGACTGAAAATCAGGGGTTATGCAGCAAGGCTTCGTGGGTAGCCCCCACTTGAGAGTAAAGTCATCCCTGTCTAGATGTCCCTTTTTATTTCGGCTTAGTGGTGCGGTTGCTGATCCCAACCGTGGGGTGATTTTATTTGGAATTATCCAGTAAGGGATGATTCCAGTCTTGTGTTGCAGGGGAGCGGGCGTACTCCTCGGTACTGTGATCTAGGCCACGTACTGTGATAGGTGGTACCCCAGTGCCTAGTCATTCATTGGAAATCCATTCTCCCTACGTGCCTGTATGGTTTTGATTGTGCCCAACTATTGTTGAAATGTGAGATGCAAGCATTTCAGCTAGATTCTATTTTACTTTCTGTAGACACTATTATAATATCAGAGGATTTTGATATAAAGTGTTTTAGCTATCGTAAGGTAAAAACCCGACATGTTTATTTGTGGCGTGGTCTTACGAGATGCTTTTGTTTCCAAAGGATTTTGAAACTTTAATAATCAATTTGAGTGTGATTTTCTCACGCTGGTTTTCCAGACTGACTCGGGTATTGTTTTATATGATGCTCGGGTCAGACCGAGTATTATAGGTTACAGGATGTGATGCTGTGGAGCTCAGGAGATGAGCTGGATGGCGAGACGTATCTCCCGTACTTGTTTATATATATATTCCGCTATGTTGATTGTTGTACTCTGTTGTATTGAGGACATGATATGGTTATTGTCCAGTTGTATGTTATGTATTCTCTGGTGTATACTCTGATACTATATTATATAAAACTGATATAGTTTTGATTTGTGTAAAGATCTGTTAATATATATTATATTTTATTCCGCTGCGATGGTTAGATTCTGATTTTGTTTTCTATTTTTCTTCTTCTACCTCTTCTTCTTAACTAAAATGGTTCGATTTTCCGGGTCAGGAAAGTCGGGTCGTTACAGTGGTATCAGAGCAAAGGTTGGCGATAACCTTGGCTCTGGTGGGAATTTTGAGAGTATTAATAGATATGAGCGCGTATTTGTTAGTGAATATAAAATGGTTTTATATTGTGTTGTTTGGTTTATTGAGTGGCATATGAACCTTCGTCGGCACAGTCTGCGCAACTGTATCGAAGGGGTTTCTAAACACTTGAATAGAACAGTTCGACACAATATTGTTTTAAATAGGGTGAATGAAATAATTTTGCCCAAATTATTTTTATATATAAAAGGATAACTTTTGTAAATTATATATTTGGTTGCTTGGTTGTTAGAAAGCGATGATATTAGATTATTATCATCATTGTGTAAAAATTGAATCAGAAATTGAAAACTTATAACCCAAGATGAAAGAATAAATTTATATAACAAATGGAATTTGAAATATAGACTAAATGAAATTTATAAATTGAGATAAGCTTTATATACAAATGTGAATTACAAATGTGATTTATAATCAAATGAGATAAATTCATAAACAAATGAAATTTGTAAATGTGACTTATAACTTGAAATAAAATGTGATAGAATTTCAAAGTAATGTTTGGATATAAAGTTGAATGGATTTTGAATTTGAAGTTTTGGGAAAGGTTTAAATTCCTTTGAATTTAAAAATAGTTTTTAAAGGTTTTGGGGAAATAATGGTGATATTATTTCATGAATATTTTTGAAATTGAATTGAAATCTGTTGGGATTTAGGAATTAAAAATATTTGAAATGTTTCAAAGTGATAAAAGCATTAAATTCTCTTTCGGTCGTTGGAAAATAATTTCGGTGATGACTGCAGCATCATCGATGTCTATTTTCGAGTTTCCAAAGAGAAATTGCTACCAAACTGTTTTAAATTGAAAGTGATTGTGAACTGGGTAGTTTTGAAATTCAAAGGAAAAATTGTTTGGAAAAAGCAGATTGTTTTGGAAATTGGGATTTGATGTGATATACCAGATGTGTATGAGTTATTTATGGATTCAAAATGGTTTTGAAATAAAACCGGGCAATTGAATTCTGGGAATTCTATTTAAAATATAATGTGGAAATTTAAATGAATCAATAATATAAAATATAGAATGAAGTTGATTGAAATAAGAAGGGAATGAAAGTTTAATTCTGGGATTATAATTATGAGATGAAAATAACTAAATGAGTAATACAAGTTGGTAGATAAAAGAGTTAGAGAACTTGAAGGTGAATGAATTGTAAAACTTGTATAAAATTGTATCCTAGAATTAAAATTTAATTCGAGTATATGAAGGTGAATAAAATATATTTGAATTTAACTTAAGATAAGTTAAATAAGAATTGAGAATTGGAATTGAATTAAATATAAGTAAGTTGAAGTCGAATTAAATTGGATATAAAGGTAAGGTAAAATGCTTATAATTGTGTAAAGAAATTCATATTCTTAAAGTTCTTAAGTGTAATAATTTGAAATTTGAGTGTAAAGATGAAAATGGACTTAAATGAATAGTCCTAGATCTTAAGTAAGTAAGTTAAAACTTATGAATAGAAATGAAATTGTAAGTTATAAATGGGAATCCATTACTTTGAACCATTAAGAGTTATAATTGGAAATTGTAATTATCAAATGGAAATGATTAGGATGAGTAATCTTAATTTTTAAATAAATCCAAACTTGAATTATAAAATAAATTGAACTTAAGATGATTAAGTGAAGTGATATTTGGGATTTAAAAAAGCAAGTATTAAATTTTAACCAGCGGAGGAACTAATTAGATAATAAATTAGTTAATGAAATTGAATTGTGAGTTAATGAAATTGGATTAAAATAGTGATGTTTTGGATTGCGAATGGAATCCAAATAAGTGAAAATAAATTGGAAATGGCCTGGTTATTAATAAAATAATTCCAGATGAATTGAGTTTGGGAAATAAAATTCATAATGATTGAGTGAATGAACCAATTATATTAAATAAATGAATGGATGGAATTTGATTAAATAAGAATCAAATGAAAGATGGAAATAAAACTTTAAAGGGTTGGTTAAATGGAAAATAAACTTAAGTTATTGACTTAAGTAAATATTAAATGGAAACTGAACTCAAACAGAAGAGTGGTTTAAATAAGTTGAGAAATAGTTATTGAATGAATTAACTTGGATTTGTTTTCGAGCTAAATAAAATTCAATATTCAGAAGTTGGAGATGAATTGAATTTAAGAAAGAAAAATTGGAAATGAAGTAGTAAATTGAAGTAAGTTGGAATTCATATGAAATGGGAGTTCAATTTGAATATATACACTTCAGTGGTGAAGTAGTAAATAAATATAAGAAAATTTATATTGGACTTAAGAATTGAAGAATGAAATTCTTAAGAAAATTGGTATTGGAAATATACTTAGTAATTTTGGAATGGAAAAATAAAATAAATATACTAAGTGAATAGTTGAATGAAGACTAAAATTGAAGTTGTGAAATGGGATAGTTGTGAATAAGGGGATAACAATCAAAAAGGAATGTGAATAAAAGAGAATTGATATAACTGATAATCAATTGGAATTTATACGTAAGATGTACGTATATTATTTTATTCGCATAGCTATTTGGTCCAGATGTCGAACACAAAATTTCGAGATAGTTTTATCGATCTGAATAAGGATTTTTCACTCGATTTTCAACGGCGAGCCTGGATATGGATTGTTGATTGATTCTGGATATTCTCTATCATAGTTGGTGGCTATGCAAGGAGAATGACGGTTTCTGATCAAGAAACCAGATCTGAGTCCGCACTAGGAAGTCGGGTGGACGATACTAGTTCGGAAGTGAAATTGTGTGATCGATTGAGCGATCGAATGTGATTTTGCGTACAGATGATATATGTGCATCGTACGGGCTTAAGTAAAACAAATATTGGAAATTTGTAAAGAAAAGTATAAAATGACTTTGGAATTGTGATTGAATATTATTACTTAGTAAGATATACAGGTGTATAAAAGCAATGGATAATTGGGATTTTTGATTTAGAAGATAAAATTTAATGGCCCGACAAAAAGGTATGTATTTGAATTTCTATATGAAATTTGATTGGGTTTTGGATCCAGCCACTTAGCTTTTTGTTTTCTTTTTGAGATTGGGAGGCCGTAGAGCCATTTTGTAGTAGTACCGAGCTAGCCGCGCAAAGGAGACGCTGGCGAAATTTTTTCGGAAATATAGGGAGTTAGAAAAATTTTGGAAAATTTTGATAATTCAAAATTGAATTCAAATTTAAATTTGAATTGATAAGTAAGTGATATTGTTTGGGAAACTTATAGCTAAGTTGAAAGATTAGGAAAATGGTTAGTGTGTTTGTGATAAAAAGATTTGTTTGGCAAGTGGTTAAAAGCTATTTGAATTGAAGAAATAGTTAATGGGTTAGGGATCATTCTTCCTAACTGGTAATTTCAGGGACGAAATTCTTTTAAGGGGGGAGGAATGTGACGACCCGGAAATTTTGAACATTTGAAATTGGAATATTTAATTGATTTTAAATATTTAAAAGTTGATTTTTAACTTGAATTTCAAATATCGATATTTATTGGATAATTTAATTATTGAATTAAACAATTGAAAATAGGGTAAAGTAGAGAATCTTGAGTTTTGAGCTTGTTAAAAATAATTTAAAGGCTCAGAAAATTTATATTGTTAATATTGAAGGTGATGGAACTTTTAAAATTGAATTTGAAAGTGGTTTGTTCAGTTTTGAATTTTTTTTCGTTTGAATCGATATTTAAAAATAGCCTTCCGAGGCACAGTCTCAGAATTCGACGAAACTAGTTCCATTGAATCCGTAATGTTGTATTATTATCGGATTTCAATTTTTGTAGTGTTTAGATTTGTTGCGTGAGCATACGGGAGATAAACGCACTGGAATTCGAATCGAAAATTTAATATAATAACTGGATCCAAAAAGCTATCTTCCCTATATGGTCGAACTAGACCTCAAAACCTGTTCCAACGTGTTCAGAATAACGATATAATGCTAGGAACTCTGGTCGTTGCATTTAAATTGAAGTTCAGAGTTTAGAATTACGGACCACGAGATATTTTTGGATATAAAAGTATATAATCTCAAATCCATCAGCCACCCTAATACTGATAACAAGCAGACCTACCATTCACTAGCTTACCCCGTACGCGCCTGTTCCTTTAAAAATTCATCTCCTCTCCTTTTGATTCAGGGATTCGAAAAAAATCAAAGCTTTTCTTCCTTTATAATCCACGAAACTCTTTCTCTTCAATCCTATTGTAAATCATTCGTTCGAAAAATATATAAATGGCTGAACCCTCGTTTCTCCTTCCGTTCCTCAATTTTAAATCGGTGAGGATAGAAATCGTTTTTACTTCTCCGTTCGATAATGGCGTCAGGTCGCTGCAATGCGAATCACCAGCATCCTCCTCTCGGCGTCTTCCTCAACCGCGGCTGCTAGGGTTTCGAAGACTTTGGAGTTGGGTTGCGACAACTGGCCTGAGGGACTCACGAGCAAGGAGGCGACAACGACGAGTTGTCAGTGGGTGTCGCAACGGGGCGCACGAAGGTAGGGAGGGCGGTTTGGGTGCGAGCACGGTTCGGCGAAGAAGTGCAGGGGGCTGTGTCGTTTGCGTTCGATTCTCGGTGAAGCAGAGATGCGCGATGGCGGCGGCGCATTTGACTTTAGGCAGTCGTTGACGACTCGATCTCGAATTGGAAATCGGCAGTAAGGTATTCTTTTGTTTTTGCAATTTAATTTTGAATTTAATAAATTCCTGTTGCAATTTAAATTATAAACAGAGAGATATCTACAATAGGATATATATATAGAAACCCATTTTTGTTTAATCATTCATTAAATTTATTTCGGTCACCAAATTATTTATAAAAGGAAAATGAATATATACATACCTGTTTTAATTTGCTAGTTATTTTAATAATGGATTTGGTAGAAAAATAGTTTAACTAACCTATTTAAATTAGTTACTAAGAGATATGAAAAGGAAAATTAGTTTAAAGGTTTAAATCATTTGTTTAAATTGAATCATGAGTTAAAATTAAAACTGTTAACGGTAATTGGTTGTTCGACTTGTTCGAATATTAATAAAATCATCTAATATTTTACAAGGTCTAAAATCAAGGAAAATCAAGTCGGGTTGGATGGATTGCAAAACAAAAATAACAGGTGAGTTAATCTCACTCAGCTGAATTTTAATTTAAATTTAAATAGTTAAATTTAAACAATTGGTTGAATGATTGTTTGGATTGATTGTTATGATAATATATATAGTAGTATATACCAATATATATACATATTGGCATATATATATATTGGAGTTGTTGATATTCCCGCATTATGTGACGACCCGGCTTTCCACTCCCGGAAAATCGCATCGACAGTAAGAAAGAAAGGGGTGAGAAGTAGAAAAGAGAAGAAGAGAAAAGAAACAAACACAAATACTCACAGCGGAAACGAACAAAATATATTATATCACATAAATATTACATAGTATCATATACAACACTTATCAGAGTTACACAGATTACACATCATATACTAGACAGTTATAATCATCTGTCTAGTTATTACATCTCAATACATAACAAAGATCTAAACAAGATCAACACAGCGGAAACTACTATCTATATCTACAACGCTGAAGCCTCCTGCTCCATTGCTCCTCCAGATTACTCGTCAAAGCTAAACCTGAATCCCTTGGCTACTCGTAAAAATTTGAGTACCCAAGAGTTTATAAAACAGAAATAAACAACTTGGGTCAGACATGGGTCTGGTGTGAGTAACAGGTTAAACTTGTTTAACTTCAAAACCTTTTGAAAGAAAAGGTATCACGTAAGACTTCCCACAAATAAACATGGGTAAGTTTTTACCTTACGCTAACCAAAACATTTGATAGGAAATTCGATTGTATTATAATAGGGTCTAGGGTTTTCAAGTAAAATACAGAAATAGCTGAAATGCTTACATCTCACATTCCAACATAGTTGGGCACAACTAATACGTACGGCACTTATTGGAGTTTGGATTCCATACAATGGCAGGGCTACTGGGGTACCGCCCGTCACAGTACGTGGCCTAGATCACCGTACCGAGGATCACTCCCAATCCCCTGTAACACAAAGCCGGAACCATCCCTTACTGGATAATTCCGAACAAGATAATCCCGTAGTTGGCGCGACCAACCACACACTAAGCCGAATAAAAGAAAAGGGACCTCTAGACAGGGATCTATCTTGCTCTCAGTGGGTGCTACCCACGAAACCTTGCTGCACCTCCCCTGTTTTAGCCATTCCTGGTTGATGAGGCTTGAGGTTACGATTACCTTTAATCAGAACATATCACTTAGAATGCTCATCGTCCGCCTGACGATGTGTTGAAAGCATTCAATCCATACAAGTTCGTTCCGGGTTCGAACGAAACCGAAGGCATTATCTCGTTACCCTCGTTTTGGAATCACCCTCAGAGTTAACGACAATAACCCTTGCACTCTGAATCTTCATCTTCACTTGAGATTCACGACCTATCGTAAATTTGGATCGATGTGGTATTCGGGTCTCCAGACCTGGAAATCCGGTATACGGAAACCCGATCCCGGTCTCATCGAAATCCAAAGCGTATCTTTTAAGGGCCAAGTTGTTTTAAGGTTAAAACAATTCAATTCTTATCTATATACACAAAGATAGATAATTCAATAGATAATCTACATTATCATCCCAAACAGATAATTCACATTATCATTATAATTCAACCAAACATCCATATCATATATCAATCATATCTCATCAGAGATATCAAACAATGAAATACATTCAATCTCATTCATCCATCCTTAAGCAATGATTTATATCATCTAATTAATTTAAAGTGAATTAAACTAATTACTTCATTCTATAAATCCTGCTTACTTAATTATTAATTAAACCAATTAATTAATCATACTTTAAGTATCAACTTAATTAATCATTCCTGATTAATTATACTTTAATTACTTTAAGTAATTAAACCTTAATTAATTTCATAAATTAATTATCTTAAACCATTTCAGTAATTAATCTTTAATTACTTCATTAATTAATTAATTATACTTAATTATCTTAATCCTTAATTAATTACAATTAATTAATTACTTTAATCTTTTATTATTGACTAATTTATTTAATTAATCAATCCTTAATCATATCATTAATTAAATTAATTAATAATTCTTAATTACTCTTAATTAATTACTTTATTTAAATTAATTATATTTAATAATTAATTCTTAATTAAACCACATTTATTAATCACCTTTGATTAATCATATTTAGTAATTAACTATCCTTAATTACTCTTCCATAAATTAATTACTCATTAATTAATTATCTTTTAATTAATCCCTTGATTAATTATTCAAAAGTAATTAAACTCAAATTACTTTCATTATTAAAATCATCTTTAGTTAATTATATCCATTAATTAACTTTAATTACTTTCCTAAGTAATTACACTTCACTAATTACATTTAAGTAATTATACTTATCACATAACCAAGTGATTATCTTAAATTAATTAAATTAATTAATTTAACTTATCAAATTATTTAATTAATTACCACTAAACCATTAATTAATCAAATTATTAAATTATTCTTTAATTATCTTATTAATTTAATGACTCCTATATCATTAAACCTTTATTAATCTCTAAATTAAATTATTAACCTTAATAACTTTAATTATTATTAACAAAAGACTTAAAACATTTCAAGTTAAAACAATTCATTTCTAAACTTCTTTTTAATTCATTTTAAATTAAAGATTTAAATAAATTTCAAATTTAACTTTAACCAAATTTAAATCTAATTTACAAAATCCTTTTTAAATCCAAATGTTAAGAAAACTTAACATTTAAATGATTTTTAAACCAATTTATTTAAATTCAAAACCTTTTTAAAATATACTTTTAACAATCTTAAATTTGATAAAACATTTAAATTGTTATAAACTTATTTATCTCAAACTAGTGATACAAATTAACTTGAATCCATACTTTATATTTGATTTAAAACTGTGTTTTAAAAACCTGCTTTACATTTTAAACTTAATTTGAATTTTAAAAAACCTGTCAGGTTTCAAACTGAAGCACTAAAATCTACCCGAGCCTATACCAAATACTCGAGTCAAAACACTATATTCTTCGAGTCACTCACGTGAGAATCCCGAGTACCCCTCCTCTGCTTTTTAACTTTGTTATATTTAGATTTTTTTTTAAAAACAGTTTAAACTCACTCGAATCTCCCCTGTACGAACCCGAGCCATTTCTACATTTCCACGAGTACGACTTCGAGTCACTCATCAACTTACTCGAGTATGCCTTATCTTCTTCCTCTAACTCAAATTCTTCCAGATATTCGAATCAATCATGTGCACGTGCACAGCTATTCGCCTGAGCTCCGGCCACCCACGACGAACTCTACAAGTCGACAATCAACCCCATACCCTAACTCGATCACCAGAGCCTCGATCAAACACGAAAATCGAAATCGAGCATTATGATCCTCACCTGGAACAATAAACTGGAACCATCTTCAAACCTGACATCGCCACGACCCAGCAACTCCGACCATCAGAAGCTTTGAAACTTCGTCCACTCATTCTTCAACATCCAAGCTATGGCGTCTTCGAATAACAAGGCACTCGATCACTTAGAGGCCTCGCGAAAAATCAAACATCCCAGCACTGCAAAACTAGGTTTCCAGACATTCTCGATCAATTCCCACTGCCATAGTTGTCAATACAGCCATCTACTATTTTTCCCGTCCTCACCCATCATTCAACTATCTCCAGTGAAGACCACGACCTCGCCGAACACTTAGGTCAACAGAATTTCGACAAAACCCATTCCACGTTCATCTTCCTAATGCTCTAGATTTACTCAATTAAAAATCGTGATTTTTCTTTCAAAAATCATTATTTTGTATAAGGAATCAATTTATAAACCTGGATTAATAAATAAAGATATTTGAATTTACACTTATTTGAACATGCACTGTTGTTTTGATTTTTCCATGGCCATTCAAGTTTGTTTTAACTTAAATTAAATTCTTAAACTCTAATCTATGATTAAACCATCAATTATTGTTTATAATTTAAATCATAACAATGCCTAGGTCCAGAGATACAAAATTTAAATCAAATCTTGAACTTGAAACTGGGACAGAGCAAATAACAGACATGCACACCAACATTCCTATCAACATTCATAACATATGCAACTTATTCACAAACATTCATTAATACTAATTATATGCAAACCAAAATGTGTATAAGGTTATGGGTTTGCTCACTTTAAACAAAGAAAACTTGAGAAGTTTTCAAAACTGGAAACTATACAGGTGTGATATCAGACATACATACAAAAATATCAACATATATACATACAATTCATATTAAACAACATGCAGGCATATTACATCATAGATTCAAGAATTTATAGCATGCAAACAGATATCATATACTTAAGTTTTAAAAAATGTAAGTTACTCACATATTTAAAGAAGATGAACAGAGCCTTATTTTGAAACTGCTTTTAAACTTTAGAATCTGAATGCCTGCTTTTAAAACTTGAATTGCTAGCTTTAGAACTTGCATGCATGCTATTTGTTTGTTGAGATATTGCTTTAGAACAGGTTTACTTGCTTCCAGACTTTGAATAAGAAATTGCAGGCTTAAACTTTGATTTGGAAATGTATTTCAGGTTTTGAAGAATTTGTTACAGGCTTTTTGATCAGATTGAAGAGATGAGTTACAGGTTGTTGAAGAAAAAAAAGCTTTCTGGTTTGAGGAGTATATTGATTACAGATTTCTTTGTTGAGAGAAATTGTTTTTGAGTATTTGGTTTGAGAGGAAGTGATTTCAGATTGAAGAAAAATGGTTTTACATGCTTTCAGATTTTGAAGAAATGCATTACAGGTTTGTTGAAAAATGGTTACAGGCTGAAGTTTCTTAGTTTTGAATTGAAGAATAGAAAAAGAAAAGAAGATAAGGAAGCATAAGTTTATATAAGTAAATTTTGTGATTTATTCAATTAAAAGAAAAACAAAAATACAAAACTTTGACATTTGTCACTAACCATTTTTAATTTGTTAACACTTGTTATTACTTAGCCTTAGGAATTTACACATGTCTTTTTAGTTAGTTTATATTTATTTTAAATGTAGATAAAAGACTTTACTTAATTTATTAATTACTTATCTATATATATATTATTTTAAAGAAAATAAAACCAATTATATATATAAATAAAAGCTTATCCATATATTTAAAAATCCAAAACTATTTGAATATTACCTTTTGAATTCTAAATTCAAATTTTCATTCAAATTCAAATTATATTTAAAATCCAATTTAAAGTTAATTTTAAACAACACATTCAATTTGAAATAACAATCCTATTTTATTAAAATCTATTTTCAAAACCATATAGTTATTTTGTTTAAATAGCTTTGAAAAGCTTATATTAAAGAAATCATAAATTCCCAACTATAAGAATATACATTAGAAATTTAAAACAAGATTTCATTTATTAACTTTCAAATCAAAGGCAATCTATTTACAATATATACTCATATATATATAATATAGATAGAAATCATTTTATTAACTTATAAAAGATAAAATTCACCAATTAAATATTTATTTAATTAGATTATTAACCAATTCAAATTTATTATCAAAGATTATCAATCAATTTAATTATTTAAACAGGTTATTAAATTAATATTGCCCCAAATTTCCGGGATATTACATTCCTCCCCCCTTAAAATAATTTCGTCCCCGAAATTTAAACAAAGGTAATTTAATAATCTTATTAAAGATTTAAATTCAAAACACAAGCATCTACTATCATCCATATGCTAGCAACCATAGCAACCAATTCATCCAATCAAACAATTCTAACTATCTAGACTAAATTCTAGATAAAATTCCTCGAGTTTCCCCAAGTATATATATATACCGGGATACTCGCTCTACAAACAATCTAAACTACTAAGCTATAGATCTCCTACTCATCTAGATCTACAGAACTAAACAGAATATCAGACTACAGACGAGTCTGACTCAACAATCAAACCTCTAGAACTGCTGATTCCAAAACCAAAGATAGATCAAACACGTACTCCCTCAGAGATACGTAAAACACAATGAATTCCAGTTATCCAAACTGACAATTCAATTCAGAAGACCAAATACTTATCCAAATCAGAACACAGACGAGATCCAAACACAACTCTACTTCACAACATCAGTAGATTCTAAACTTACTTCTCCCATCCAGAGATACACTCCAAACTGCTTTCGCTGCTCAACTCTGATCTGAGGTAGAACACAAGCACAGACTGGACAACTTATTCCAGAAATAAGGTTCACTGATCCATAAAGAAAACTCAGATACTCCAGCAAAACTTGAGCTGCTTCACCAACTCCATCTCTAGGAAACATCCTTCCACTAGACTAAACCACCGGTATCACTCCTGGAATCCAAGTCGATAAGAAAACCCAACCTTCAGATGCGGACAAACTTCTGACTTCTCTGAAGACATCCAGAAAAATTCTGACAACCCAAGAGAACACTCAGACAATCGCAAGTCACTTTTGCGATCAACCCATCCTAATTCCAAAGAAAACTGTCCTCTCTTTACTAATCAGAACAGCTTACACTTATTTATCCAATCCATCGAAGAAATGGATTCTCTTTGCTGCTTCTGAACTTCACTTCCAGAAAAACTGCTCATCTAGAAAACTTCCTGCCATCACAGAATACTTCGAGCTGCACTGCTGACACTGATGCCAAGGACTTCCTATTCCAAAGATCTTCGAGAAATTCGAACTCCAAACCAAACAGAAACACCATGCTGAACTCAGCCACAATACCAAAGCATACACACTTCCTTAATCTTGTTCCAAAGAAAACATCTTCGGGAACATCCATCGTCACTGTATCTCATCATACAGCTACTATTACCTGAGGTATCAAGGTACCATCACTCGCTTCTGCCTCATCGACAGATCCAACTCTACTCATCCAAACTTCAGAGATAAACTCCGAACCATTACAGTTTCCTTCGGAGATCGATGAAATCCTTCACCACAGTAAAGCTTACTCGAGACGGTATTGGGTCTACAGTCTCGACAAATACACTTCCAACCTCAACATTTAAACTCCAACCATTGGTAGTCGTGTTTCACACACCACTACCCCATCTACCTTTATAACTTATATTGGAAAACCCGAACAGGTAACCCAACAAATAGGTAGAAATATATATATATTTAAAATGATACTTTTTATATAGAAATTATTTCTGGGTAAAATTATTTCATTTACCTCTTTAAAACAATATTGTGTCCATTGGCCTGGTTCAAGTGTTTAGAGATCCCTATCAATAACGTTAGCTACTCGTATTGACCAGAATCCATATACCACTTAACCGATCAATTAACACAATATAAAACCATTTTATATAACTAACAAATACACGCTCTCGAATATATATACTAAGACTCAAACAGGTTGCTACAGATCCTATCTCTAATGAACAATCCTTCCGAACCTAGGTATTCACTCAACCTAGTGTTCTGATATTCACTTAACCAAAAGCTTAGGTATTCGCTCAACCTATGCTCTGATACCACGTGTGACGACCCGGCTTTCCACTCCCGGAAAATCGCATCGACAGTAAGAAAGAAAGGGGTGAGAAGTAGAAAAGAGAAGAAGAGAAAAGAAACAAACACAAATACTCACAGCGGAAACGAACAAAATATATTATATCACATAAATATTACATAGTATCATATACAACACTTATCAGAGTTACACAGATTACACATCATATACTAGACAGTTATAATCATCTGTCTAGTTATTACATCTCAATACATAACAAAGATCTAAACAAGATCAACACAGCGGAAACTACTATCTATATCTACAACGCTGAAGCCTCCTGCTCCATTGCTCCTCCAGATTACTCGTCAAAGCTAAACCTGAATCCCTTGGCTACTCGTAAAAATTTGAGTACCCAAGAGTTTATAAAACAGAAATAAACAACTTGGGTCAGACATGGGTCTGGTGTGAGTAACAGGTTAAACTTGTTTAACTTCAAAACCTTTTGAAAGAAAAGGTATCACGTAAGACTTCCCACAAATAAACATGGGTAAGTTTTTACCTTACGCTAACCAAAACATTTGATAGGAAATTCGATTGTATTATAATAGGGTCTAGGGTTTTCAAGTAAAATACAGAAATAGATGAAATGCTTACATCTCACATTCCAACATAGTTGGGCACAACTAATACGTACGGCACTTATTGGAGTTTGGATTCCATACAATGGCAGGGCTACTGGGGTACCGCCCGTCACAGTACGTGGCCTAGATCACCGTACCGAGGATCACTCCCAATCCCCTGCAACACAAAGCCGGAACCATCCCTTACTGGATAATTCCGAACAAGATAATCCCGTAGTTGGCGCGACCAACCACACACTAAGCCGAATAAAAGAAAAGGGACCTCTAGACAGGGATCTATCTTGCTCTCAGTGGGTGCTACCCACGAAACCTTGCTGCACCTCCCCTGTTTTAGCCATTCCTGGTTGATGAGGCTTGAGGTTACGATTACCTTTAATCAGAACATATCACTTAGAATGCTCATCGTCCGCCTGACGATGTGTTGAAAGCATTCAATCCATACAAGTTCGTTCCGGGTTCGAACGAAACCGAAGGCATTATCTCGTTACACTCGTTTTGGAATCACCCTCAGAGTTAACGACAATAACCCTTGCACTCTGAAACTTCATCTTCACTTGAGATTCACGACCTATCGTAAATTTGGATCGATGTGGTATTCGGGTCTCCAGACCTGGAAATCCGGTATACGGAAACCCGATCCCCGTCTCATCGAAATCCAAAGCGTATCTTTTAAGGGCCAAGTTGTTTTAAGGTTAAAACAATTCAATTCTTATCTATATACACAAAGATAGATAATTCAATAGATAATCTACATTATCATCCCAAACAGATAATTCACATTATCATTATAATTCAACCAAACATCCATATCATATATCAATCATATCTCATCAGAGATATCAAACAATGAAATACATTCAATCTCATTCATCCATCCTTAAGCAATGATTTATATCATCTAATTAATTTAAAGTGAATTAAACTAATTACTTCATTCTATAAATCCTGCTTACTTAATTATTAATTAAACCAATTAATTAATCATACTTTAAGTATCAACTTAATTAATCATTCCTGATTAATTATACTTTAATTACTTTAAGTAATTAAACCTTAATTAATTTCATAAATTAATTATCTTAAACCATTTCAGTAATTAATCTTTAATTACTTCATTAATTAATTAATTATACTTAATTATCTTAATCCTTAATTAATTACAATTAATTAATTACTTTAATCATTTATTATTGACTAATTTATTTAATTAATCAATCCTTAATCATATCATTAATTAAATTAATTAATAATTCTTAATTACTCTTAATTAATTACTTTATTTAAATTAATTATATTTAATAATTAATTCTTAATTAAACCACATTTATTAATCACCTTTGATTAATCACATTTAGTAATTAACTACCCTTAATTACTCTTCCATAAATTAATTACTCATTAATTAATTATCTTTTAATTAATCCCTTGATTAATTATTCAAAAGTAATTAAACTCAAATTACTTTCATTATTAAAATCATCTTTAGTTAATTATATCCATTAATTAACTTTAATTACTTTCCTAAGTAATTACACTTCACTAATTACATTTAAGTAATTATACTTATCACATAACCAAGTGATTATCTTAAATTAATTAAATTAATTAATTTAACTTATCAAATTATTTAATTAATTACCACTAAACCATTAATTAATCAAATTATTAAATTATTCTTTAATTATCTTATTAATTTAATGACTCCTATATCATTAAACCTTTATTAATCTCTAAATTAAATTATTAACCTTAATAACTTTAATTATTATTAACAAAAGACTTAAAACATTTCAAGTTAAAACAATTCATTTCTAAACTTCTTTTTAATTCATTTTAAATTAAAGATTTAAATAAATTTCAAATTTAACTTTAACCAAATTTAAATCTAATTTACAAAATCCTTTTTAAATCCAAATGTTAAGAAAACTTAACATTTAAATGATTTTTAAACCAATTTATTTAAATTCAAAACCTTTTTAAAATATACTTTTAACAATCTTAAATTTGATAAAACATTTAAATTGTTATAAACTTATTTATCTCAAACTAGTGATACAAATTAACTTGAATCCATACTTTATATTTGATTTAAAACTGTGTTTTAAAAACCTGCTTTACATTTTAAACTTAATTTGAATTTTAAAAAACCTGTCAGGTTTCAAACTGAAGCACAAAAATCTACCCGAGCCTATACCAAATACTCGAGTCAAAACACTATATTCTTCGAGTCACTCACGTGAGAATCCCGAGTACCCCTCCTCTGCTTTTTAACTTTGTTATATTTAGATTTTTTTTTAAAAACAGTTTAAACTCACTCGAATCTCCCCTGTACGAACCCGAGCCATTTCTACATTTCCACGAGTACGACTTCGAGTCACTCATCAACTTACTCGAGTATGCCTTATCTTCTTCCTCTAACTCAAATTCTTCCAAATATTTGAATCAATCATGTGCACGTGCACAACTATTCGCCTGAGCTCCGGCCACCCACGACGAACTCTAAAAGTCGACAATCAACCCCATACCCTAACTCGATCACCAGAGCCTCGATCAAACACGAAAATTGAAATCGAGCATTATGATCCTCACCTGGAACAATAAACTGGAACCATCTTCAAACCTGACATCGCCACGACCCAGCAACTCCGACCATCAGAAGCTTTGAAACTTCGTCCACTCATTCTTCAACATCCAAGCTATGGCGTCTTCGAATAACAAGGCACTCGATCACTTAGAGGCCTCGCGAAAAATCAAACATCCCAGCACTGCAAAACTAGGTTTCCAGACATTCTCGATCAATTCCCACTGCCACAGTTGTCAATACAGCCATCTACTATTTTTCCCGTCCTCACCCATCATTCAACTATCTCCAGTGAAGACCACGACCTCGCCGAACACTTAGGTCAACAGAATTTCGACAAAACCCATTCCACGTTCATCTTCCTAATGCTCTAGATTTACTCAATTAAAAATCGTGATTTTTCTTTCAAAAATCATTATTTTGTATAAGGAATCAATTTATAAACCTGGATTAATAAATAAAGATATTTGAATTTACACTTATTTGAACATGCACTGTTGTTTTGATTTTTCCATGGCCATTCAAGTTTGTTTTAACTTAAATTAAATTCTTAAACTCTAATCTATGATTAAACCATCAATTATTGTTTATAATTTAAATCATAACAATGCCTAGGTCCAGAGATACAAAATTTAAATCAAATCTTGAACTTGAAACTGGGACAGAGCAAATAACAGACATGCACACCAACATTCCTATCAACATTCATAACATATGCAACTTATTCACAAACATTCATTAATACTAATTATATGCAAACCAAAATGTGTATAAGGTTATGGGTTTGCTCACTTTAAACAAAGAAAACTTGAGAAGTTTTCAAAACTGGAAACTATACAGGTGTGATATCAGACATACATACAAAAATATCAACATATATACATACAATTCATATTAAACAACATGCAGGCATATTACATCATAGATTCAAGAATTTATAGCATGCAAACAGATATCATATACTTAAGTTTTAAAAAATGTAAGTTACTCACATATTTAAAGAAGATGAACAGAGCCTTATTTTGAAACTGCTTTTAAACTTTAGAATTTGAATGCCTGCTTTTAAAACTTGAATTGCTAGCTTTAGAACTTGCATGCATGCTATTTGTTTGTTGAGATATTGCTTTAGAACAGGTTTACTTGCTTCCAGACTTTGAATAAGAAATTGCAGGCTTAAACTTTGATTTGGAAATGTATTTCAGGTTTTGAAGAATTTGTTACAGGCTTTTTGATCAGATTGAAGAGATGAGTTACAGGTTGTTGAAGAAAAAAAAGCTTTCTGGTTTGAGGAGTATATTGATTACAGATTTCTTTGTTGAGAGAAATTGTTTTTGAGTATTTGGTTTGAGAGGAAGTGATTTCAGATTGAAGAAAAATGGTTTTACATGCTTTCAGATTTTGAAGAAATGCATTACAGGTTTGTTGAAAAATGGTTACAGGCTGAAGTTTCTTAGTTTTGAATTGAAGAATAGAAAAAGAAAAGAAGATAAGGAAGCATAAGTTTATATAAGTAAATTTTGTGATTTATTCAATTAAAAGAAAAACAAAAATACAAAACTTTGACATTTGTCACTAACCATTTTTAATTTGTTAACACTTGTTATTACTTAGCCTTAGGAATTTACACATGTCTTTTTAGTTAGTTTATATTTATTTTAAATGTAGATAAAAGACTTTACTTAATTTATTAATTACTTATCTATATATATATTATTTTAAAGAAAATAAAACCAATTATATATATAAATAAAAGCTTATCCATATATTTAAAAATCCAAAACTATTTGAATATTACCTTTTGAATTCTAAATTCAAATTTTCATTCAAATTCAAATTATATTTAAAATCCAATTTAAAGTTAATTTTAAACAACACATTCAATTTGAAATAACAATCCTATTTTATTAAAATCTATTTTCAAAACCATATAGTTATTTTGTTTAAATAGCTTTGAAAAGCTTATATTAAAGAAATCATAAATTCCCAACTATAAGAATATACATTAGAAATTTAAAACAAGATTTCATTTATTAACTTTCAAATCAAAGGCAATCTATTTACAATATATACTCATATATATATAATATAGATAGAAATCATTTTATTAACTTATAAAAGATAAAATTCACCAATTAAATATTTATTTAATTAGATTATTAACCAATTCAAATTTATTATCAAAGATTATCAATCAATTTAATTATTTAAACAGGTTATTAAATTAATATTGCCCCAAATTTCCGGGATATTACACATTATATAGCGGATGAGACCCTATGCGCCGCATAATAGCGGATGATATTTATTTAAAACCCATATACCGCGATATTCCACTTTGAAGTGAAATTTGTATTGTGCTAACATCTGTGGATGCAGGGAAACAGGTTGGAGGGATCCAACTGGATTCCTCAAAATATTTAATTTTGTTTAAATATTCTGTGATATGATTGTTGGTATCCTGTGATGATTTATATTGGATAATCTGGTTGGATTGAATTTCCCAGTATAATGAGTTATCAAAAGCAATTGAATTGGATTTTTGGAAAGAAATAAAAGAATAAAATTTAAGTTAAGTAATTCTAGTGAATTCGAATAAATTAAATATGGAAAAGAAGAATTTTGAATAAACCGAGAAATATTGAATTTAAAGAAAACTTATGTGATATTATTTAAAGGAATAAATAATTTATTTTAATTAAATGTTTAAATGTAATTAAAAAGAAAGAAGAATTTGGGAAATCTGAAACTTGTGTTTCAGTTTAAAGATTTTAAATCATAATAAGAAAGAAAATCTGAAAGTTAATGAATTTGGAAATAAATGGATTAAGTAAGGAAATTTATTTCAAAGTAGATGGGCAAATCAATTGTAAATTGATTTAAATACTTTGGGATTTGAAATTTAAAGAGAAATGAGATTTTGGAGAGATAAACTGGGTTTATAAAGTGAAATGGAATATCAGTGGATATTTGAGAATATAAATTCAAGGTGGGAATTTATAAAGGGATATGAATTGGTTTAAAAATAAATGTTGATTATTGTTAAAAGATGGAAATGAGAAGTGTATTTCTCTGGATAGCCAAGTACGTTTTCAAAGCAAATTTTAATATAAGTTAAAAGTTCTAATTGTGTTTTTAAAAGCATGTTTTAGAAAATTGATTATTTCTAAAGGTTAATTCCCTAAGTAAGTATTTTCAAAAAAATCTATTATTGTAGTAATTATATAAAAGTGATTTGGTAATATGTTTAAAGAGAAATTTAGTTTATATTTATAAATGGTTTTATTTTAATAAAGTATTAAAGTAGTTTTAAATTTTCAATGTTATAAAGTATATTGATAGTAAAGTCTTTTAATTTATTTTTAAATCTAAAATATTTTGTACTTGGTGATTCAGTGGAAATAATTATTTGGGAAATGTATTCCGTAAGCGGAAACTGTTTGAAATTGTTTTCAAAAGGAGTTTGAAAATAGAAATATATCTTGGAAAGATATTTGGACAAATAAATAATGTGGGAAATTATTTATTGTGTGATGGTTGCTTGTGGATGTTAATTGATAGTTAAATAACCGACTATCAATATTGGCCAAATGCGTTGATCGTTTCGAAGAGACCGGGATCGGGTTTCCGTATACCGGGATTCTAGGTCTGGAGACTCGAATACCACTTCGATCCGGTTTGTACGTTTCGTGTAACGTGTTCAGAGTCGAAGATGGAGCTGTGAAGTGCAAGGGCTAGTCGCTACTAATCCTGAGGATATTTCCAAAATGGATGTAGTAGGAATAGTGCCTTCGGTTCCGTTCGAACCCGGGACGGACTTGTATGGACGAATGCTTTCGTGACATCGTCAGGTGGACGATGGGCATTCTAAGGGATATGTTCTGAAAAGGTATCGTTTAGCCTCGAGCCTCATCAACCGGGAATGACTGAAAATCAGGGGTTATGCAGCAAGGCTTCGTGGGTAGCCCCCACTTGAGAGTAAAGTCATCCCTGTCTAGATGTCCCTTTTTATTTCGGCTTAGTGGTGCGGTTGCTGATCCCAACCGTGGGGTGATTTTATTTGGAATTATCCAGTAAGGGATGATTCCGGTCTTGTGTTGCAGGGGAGCGGGCGTACTCCTCGGTACTGTGATCTAGGCCACGTACTGTGACAGGTGGTACCCTAGTGCCTAGTCATTCGTTGGAAATCCATTCTCCCTACGTGCCTGTATGGTTTTGATTGTGCCCAACTATTGTTGAAATGTGAGATGCAAGCATTTCAGCTAGATTCTATTTTACTTTCTGTAGACACTATTATAATATCAGAGGATTTTGATATAAAGTGTTTTAGCTATCGTAAGGTAAAAACCCGACATGTTTATTTGTGGCGTGGTCTTACGAGATGCTTTTGTTTCCAAAGGATTTTGAAACTTTAATAATCAATTTGAGTGTGATTTTCTCACGCTGGTTTTCCAGACTGACTCGGGTATTGTTTTATATGATGCTCGGGTCAGACCGAGTATTATAGGTTACAGGATGTGATGCTGTGGAGCTCAGGAGATGAGCTGGATGGCGAGACGTATCTCCCGTACTTGTTTATATATATATTCCGCTGTGTTGATTGTTGTACTCTGTTGTATTGAGGACATGATATGGTTATTGTCCAGTTGTATGTTATGTATTCTCTGGTGTATACTCTGATACTATATTATATAAAACTGATATAGTTTTGATTTGTGTAAAGATCTGTTAATATATATTATATTTTATTCCGCTGCGATGGTTAGATTCTGATTTTGTTTTCTATTTTTCTTCTTCTACCTCTTCTTCTTAACTAAAATGGTTCGATTTTCCGGGTCAGGAAAGTCGGGTCGTTACACCATGTGTATTGGTTTCGAATGGATATTAGCAGAAGTATGGTGATGAAAGCTAACAGATGGAAGTGGCGAAGTTGTAAATCAAAACTGGTTGTATTGCCTTTCAAAGAAGTCCCTTTTTACCTTACTTACCCATCAAAATATGATTGGTTGCCAATTCTTTATCAAAAATCCTTTTCTAAAAGGTTGTTGAATTCAATAATTAATAATTGAAATATTTTTAACAAATAAGCCGTTCCCTTTAATAAAATATTTAGACATTTAAGTCCTCCAAATTAAATAATTTAATACCCATATTAAAACACTTAATAAAAATCCCCAAAAATCATCATAACTCACTTTTAATACATTTTATGACATATGTAAATTTCTGATTTGAAATCATTATATAATTGCCTTAAATAATTTAAACCCAATATTGTCTATTTCTTTCATTCAAAATTCATAATAAATTATCCATAGCTTAGGATATTATGAAAATTTAAACCCATCTTCAAAATAATGTTTTACATAACATATTCAACCATTTTGGCATTCGAAGCCCATTTTACACGATTTTAATCTGAAAATCAAATTATACCTTTCCACAAAAATCCTTGTTTAAATCAAAATATGGCATATAATTAAAGCATATCATCATTCAGTCCATCTAAACAGTTTAAACCTTAAACCGGAAATTAAAATGTTGAGTAAGACATATATGAGATGGTTTAGATCATTATTCACCTTGTTTGGATAAGGAACTTGAGATTTGTTCTTAATTTAGTCTTCCTAGCTTGAATATTAGCTTCTACTTGATTTTAAACTCTTCTTCTCCTTGGGTAATGGCCGACCTTGTTTTCTCCTTTCTTTATGTTTTTTTTATGAAAGTATGAATGAGAATGATGTAAGGATTTAGGGGTTATGGGGTATATGGCTATTCCCATAATACCCTTGCCCTATTCTCTTAGGTATTTACTTCTAAACCATTTTATAAACTCATTTAGTTAAGGCACGACCCTATTTAGTTTTCAAATCTCAATCCTCTTATCACTCTAATCTCTATATTATTCTATTTAATTTATCTAATTAAATCATCTAAATAATAGTATTTAAAATTAGGGTTGTTACAGGCTCCCCTCCTTAAAGAATTTCGTCCTCAAAATTCAGCAAGGACTAAATACTAATCATAGTGATCCTCTATAACATCTCCTAACTACCGTACTAGCCTACCTGACTAGCAAATAGTCTATATAAGGCAAATATAGAACATACCCTTAAAACAGATCAGGATAAGTATCTCTAATCTTGTCTTTTGTCTCCCAAGTACAGTCCTTCTCGTTGTCGCTCCACTGAACTTTCACCAACTTGACTGTCTTTCTTCTTAACTTCTTCTCATCTCTCGCTACAACCCGAACTGGTTGCTTAACAAAAGTCAGATCCGGCTCTACTATTAAGTCTTCCAATGCAGTTGGAGGAATAGTAGTCTCTGGAGCATGCACATACTTACGAAGATGAGACGCATATGTTGGATCTTATGTTTTGATTACTGGTAAGAAATTCAAATGACACGACGATTCATGAATTTACGACAATGAGCTAAGAAGACCGGTCTCAACAAATCGAAGTATGGCTTATATATACTATATATATTTTTTATTTAGAGTCAAGTATTATATATATTATTTAGAATCAAGTCTAGTTTTTTTGTCAAAATCTTTCCTCAAGTATCATCAGTCCCTCGCATATATATATATTGCATACTTTTTGAAATTTGCTATCACAACATGCTTTTAAACAGGTTTTCAAAAAGTACCCAGTTCAGTCGACTAAACTCATGCCCTCAATCGACTGAACCTGTGTCTAAATTTTATTTAAAATTACACAGACCAGTCGACTGAGTGCATAAGTCAGTCGACTGAATCTGTGCACTTTTAAATACACCTGCACGTTTTTAAATTCAGTCAACTGAAGCTATTAAGGCAGTCGACTGAACTCTGTATAACTATCAAATTTTATGAATAGACACTTCCGTCTCTGAATAGTTTTCTACCTCGCGGAGAGTTGCAGCCATTGCTATTCTATGAAATCCTTTCACCAGAAGTTGCAACTCTTTATCTACTATATATATGCTTGATTTTCAAAGATCTAATCACTTAATTTATTTACTCTCTGGCTATTACTTCAATTATATTTTCCGAATCTATTACTCCCTTTATTTCGACTATCAGTTGCTCACAAACATAACTCTATATTTTTCAGGCAATTTGAAACTTCCTATTCTTTATATATACACAACTACACACATCATACTTAAGGAAAAGATTATAGGAAGGGTGTACTATAATTTACAAATCCATGTTATTAAAAGAACAGACAAGGTCAAGACAATCTACTTTATAATCAGGTCCTGTTCGATTGCTCAGGCGGTCAAGTCCTGTTCGATTGCTTAGGTGGTCAAATCCTCTTCGGTTGCTCAGGCGGTGTAAACCTATTCCTCCGGGTTAAGTGAGGGCTACTAGTTTAAATTCTAGAAGGAGTCTGGGACTAGATGTATAACGGGAAGTTCGAACTAGTTTAAAAATCTCTGGTGTCATCATTTACTTTACTACTATCTTATTTCTGCACAAGTTTATAAGTTTAGTTAATATATATTCCATATTACATGATCCTATAACACAGTCACTTTCATTTGGTATCAGAGCAGGTCATCTTTTAACCGTAACACAGTTATCTGATATTTTAATATGGAAAACAACACTAACACTAGTTTCCTTGAAGGTCAATCCACTACACGACCACCACTATTTAACGACTTGAACTATAACTATTGGTCTACTAGAATGAGAATTTATATGCAAGCTAATAGTTATGAAATTTGGAATAATACTTAAGCAGAATATACTATACCTACTACAGAATATTCACAATGGTCTAACACACAAAAACTGGATGTTACTGCAAATGCCAAAGTCATGAACATGTTATACTGTACAGTAGACAAAAATGAATTTAATAGAGTAAGCATGTGTAAAACAGCTTATGAAATTTGGCATACACTTAAAATTACACATGACGGTACTAACAAAGTAAAGCAGAGTAAGATTTCTATGCTCAAAAATCAGTTCCAGAATTTCAAAATGAGGCAGGATGAAACAATAAATGAAATGTACTCTAGATTCCAAGATATACATCATTCTCTTTTAGCATTAGGAGAAAAATATACAGACTTTGATATTGTTTCAAAAATCCTCAACTCTCTAACGGATGAGTGGGAACGAAAGGTCTTAGCGATCGAAGAAGCTAATGACATTTCAACTATTAAACCAGTGGAGTTGATAGGAAATCTAATGTCTTGTGAAGTAAATCTCCAGGCAGAATGAGTACAGGCGCAGGATAAGAAGAATATAGCATACCAAGTAGAGAAGGATGAATCACATTCAGATGAGGAAGATATGACATTCATTGCTAAAAATTTCAAAAAGTTTTTGAAATTCAAAAAGAGAAACAAATTCAGAAACAACAAGAACAGCTTCAGCAACAATAACAACAACAAACCATCATCTTTTGCTTTAGAATGTTATGAGTGTTATAAGAAAGGTCACATCAAGAAAGACTATCCTGATCGAAAGAGAGACAAGTTTAAGCACAAGAAAGACAGATTCAAAAAGAAAGCTTTCTCTGTTACATGGGATGACTTAGAACCATCTTCATCATCAGACAGTGACACAGATAGTGATTCTGAATAAGCCAATATCTTCTTTATGACTACAAATAACGAGGTGAGTGATCTAACTTTTGATGATTTAATAGAAAAAAACTATGAATTACTTGACAAACTAAGAAACATCAAAAGAAAGTATAAAGAAACTCTAGAAAAATTGAATAGGACTGAAATTGAAGTAGACATGTTAAGAGATGAGAAACAAATTTTAGAAGAAGAACTTGAAACTACTCAAGAATCTTATTCTAATACGACATCTCAACTCTCTATGTTAAGTCAAGAAATAGAAACTTAGAAGGAGAAGAATGATGCCCTTTTAGTTGAAAATCATGATCTTAAAGCTAATATTAAAATACTGAAATTATATATTTCTAGGCTTAGAACAAAATTAGACGATATTACTAAAAATGTCTCTAATTTTAACAAAGGTAGAGAAAATCTTTCTAAAATTATAGAAAATTCTCATATAGTTTCAAATAAAGAGGACTAGGTTATAAGCAAGCTCCTAAAGTTATTCCAAAGAAAAAGGATTCTTTATATAACAATTTTAAAAAGAATAATAATACTATTGAAAAACCAATTTCAAAAGTTACAAATTATTCTAAAATAATTAAGATTTGGTTCCTAAAAAAAATAATTCTTTGATAGAAACAAATATATAAAATATTTTATAGATACTGTTCACAAATAAGAATTTTATTTTTAAATGGAATTCTAAACCATATAGGGTTTGGTTTCCTAAGACCTATCTTTTTAGGACCCAAATAAAAAGGTGGGTATCAATGTTAATTCTATATTCTGCAGGTACCACTTAAAAAGAGAGGAAAATGGATATTAGACATTGGTTGCTCGAAACACATGACATGAAACAAAGAGATGCTAACAAACATTACCTACTCAGATGGAGGTTCTGTCACTTTTGGAGACAATTCCAAAGGCTATATCATCGAAAAAGGCGATGTGAGCAATAACGATATATCTAATTTACCTCTTATTAAAAATGTTTTACTACTTAAAAATTTAAAACATAATTTTCTTAGCATTAGCCAACTGTGTGACAAAGGATTCAATATTTATTTTTCTGAAGATAAGTGTAGCATTTTTTATCAAAATAAAAATCTTATTTTTGAAGGTTTTAGAGATAAAAATATATATATATATGTATTGAATATGAATATAAAACACAATTCTAATATGTGTTTAATAGCCAAAGAAAATGATCCTTGGCTATGGCATAAAAGATTTTGTCATATTAATTTCAAAGCTATAAACAAATTATCTAAAAAAGAATTAGTAAAATGTTTACCAGAGATGAATTTTAAAGTAAACAATATTTGTGATGCTTGTTAATTGTGTAAATTATCAAAATCATCCTTTAAATGAAAGAAAAATATTTCTACTATACAACCACTTGAACTATTGCATTTGGATCTTTTTGGTCCAACTCATGTTCAATCTATAAATCATAACAAATATGTATTTGTTATAGTAGATGATTTTTCAAGATATACTTGGACTATTTTTCTAAAAAATAAAAGTGACAGTTATGAAAATTTCAAAATTTTTGCTAAAAGAATTCAAAATCTCAAAATTTTAAAAATTAAAAATATAAGAAGTGATCATAGAGGTGAATTCAAAAATGAAGCTTTTGAACATTTTTGTAATAAAAAGGGAATTTACCATAATTTTTCTTTTCCTAGGACACCACAGCTAAATGGAGTTGTAGAAATGAAAATTATAACTTTACAAGAATGTGCAAGAACTTTATTAAACGGAAGCACTTTACCAAAACATTTTTGGGCAGAAGCTGTAGCAACTGCCTGTTATGTTCTGAATCGTGTTTCCATCCAACTACTAACGAAACACACTCCATATGAACTATTTCATGAAAGAAAACCAAATATTTCATATTTTAAAGTTTTTGGTTCAAAATGTTTTATTTTAAACACAAAAGATCAGCTTGGAAAATTCGATCCAAAATCCGAAGATGGAATTTTCATAGGATATTCGGAATGAAGCAAGGCTTATCGAATTTTTAATAAAAGAACTAAAACAATCGAAGAAATAATTCATGTTTCCATCGATGAAAATTTTAAGTTTAATAAAAATTTTGAGGATGATAAGATAATAACTAAGACGGTCACAATTACAGTTACTCAATATAATTTTGAAGAAGATGAAAACATTGTTCATAATTTTGAAGAAAATGAATATATTGTTCAAAATGAAAATGTATTAAGATCTCCTCCTAGGATTTTACGAGATCACCTAGTAGAAAATGTCATAGGAGAAATTGATTCACATGTCAGAACTAGAAATCAACTTAATCAAATGGGTCATGTAGCATTCCTTTCTAATATTAAACCAAAAAATGTCAAAGAAGCCTCTACTGATTACTATTGGATTATAGCTATGCAAGAAGAGCTAAACCAATTCGAACGAAACAAAGTTTAGGAATTAGTTCCTAAACCAAGTGATCAAACAATCATCGGTACTAAATGGGTTTTCAAAAATAAAGCAGATGAACAAGGAAATATAACTAGAAATAAAGCTAGATTACTTGCACAAGGATATAATCAAGAAGATGGAATTGACTATGAAGAAACGTTTGCTCCAGTCGCACGACTAGAAGCAATACGTATTTTACTGGCCTTTGCATGTTTTCATAATTTTAAACTTTATCAAATGGATGTTAAAAGTGCATTTTTAAATGGATAAATAAAAAAAATGTTTATGTTGAACAACTTCCTCTATTCTCACATGAAAATTTTCCAGACCATGTCTATAAACTTAAGAAAACCTTATACGGTCTAAAACAAGCACCCCATGCTTGGTATGAATGTCTTAAAAGCTATCTTATAAATTCTAGTTTTGAAATTGGAATGGTTGATCAAACTCTTTTTATTAAACAAACCAAAAAGGATATTTTAATTATTCAAATTTATGTTGATGATATTATTTTTGGTTCTACAAATGATAAGTTATGTCAGGAATTTTCTAATATAATGACCAAAGAATTTGAAATGTTACATATAGGAGAATTATCTTATTTTCTTGGATTACAGATTAAACAATTAGATAATGGAATTTTTATTAATCAAGAAAAATATTGTAATAATCTAATTAAATGCTTTGGTATGGAAAATAATTCTGCCAAACCAACTCCAATGAGTACAACAATACATCTCGATAGAGATGAAGATGGCAAGAGTGTTGAACAAAAATTATATCGAAGCATAATTGGATCGTTACTTTATCTAACTGCTAGTAGACATGACATAATGATGAGTGTTTGTTTATGTGCTCGATTTCAAGAAAATTATAAAGAAGCACATATGCAAGAAGTAAAATGAATATTACGTTATCTAAGAAAAACCAAAGATTTCGGACTTTTCTGTCCGAAAGAACGTCCTTTCGAGTTATTATAATATATAGTGATGCTAATTTTGGAGGATGTCGGACAGATAGAAAAAGTACGAGTGGAACTTGTCACTTTATTGGAGAATCTCTAGTATCTTGGTTTAGCAAGAAACAAAATTGTATTTCCCTCTCGACTTGTGAAACAGAATATATTTCAGCTGCTTTAGCATGTGCTCAAGTCATTTACATGCAACAAACACTTCAAGATTTTGGTATAAGTTTATCTAAATCTACTATTTTTTGTGATAATACAAGTGCTATCAACTTATCTAAAAATCCTGTAAATCATTCACAAACTAAACATATTGACATTCTTCATCATTTCCTTCGTGATAATATTGAAAAGGATTTAGTCAGATTGGAATTTGTATCTTCTGAAAACCAGCTGGCTGATATATTTACAAAACCATTAAATGAAAATATTTTTATAAAACTAAGAAGAGAATTAGGAATTTTATCGTTAAAAGATTTATAATAAAATAAAATTCTATTTTATTTGCGATCTTTTCAAAAATAATTTTTTTTTCAAAAATACAGATAACAAGATTTGATCTCTGGTCTCTCACTTACAAATCCCATGCATTACCACTCTACTACATATTACTTCACATCAAAAGTTTCATTTCAATTCCCTGTCTATTTTTTTCATTTCTATTTTACATTTTCAACCTTACATTATTTTTTCCTTTTTGCTAATCATTTTTCTCTGGTTGAAATTGTTTTTGCCTTTAATTTACTTTCTAATTCTGAAACTTTTGGTACTATAAATATCCTTATTTGTCAAAGTTTATATATCATTTTTCAAAAGAAAGTTTTTTTTTCTATCAAGCACTTAAAATCATGTCTTCCCATGAATCATCTGAATACTCCCCCATCGACTTCTCTTCACCTAGTTCTGGCTCAATAAATTTACCTACGCCTACACCAATCTACGAACCCATTCCAATTGTGCCTCCCGGCTATCACACTGGATATACACCTAAGTCAAAACGAGTTTGTAGGAATCTAAGCTTCGGCTCTCCATCTATTGCTTGTCAAATTGATGACATTCATCACTATTAATGAGAGTCGTTAAGTATTCAAAGGGAAATGTACTATGAGAAGAAAAATCACAGCAGGAGACTCAGTTTACTCAAAAAATTTGCTCTCAATTTTTTTGGTTCACCTTCGTCAAATACCTATGTACATCAACCATCTCCCCGAAGGCCTCCATATTCTCCGAACTCATGGGATCATTATACTATTCAACCGACGCGTGAAATCACCAAAATAAAACTGGAGGATTGTACGACTCCCAAGTCTTCTGAGTCCCCTAAATAATTTTTTCCTATATTCTATTGTTTTGCATGTTCCTTCTAATAAATATTTGTATATGTTACTTCATTGTTTAATGAAATTTATATTCCTACATTTTCATCCCATTCAGTCGACTAAATGATATAGTCAGTCAATTGAATGCTATTTTATAACCTGAATTTTTCCTGTAACTCAGTCGACCGACTACAGAATTTAGTCGACTGAAATCCCCAAAAATGAACTACAAAATTTTTGGGAATGATTCTGTCGACTGAATCCTAAGGTCACTCGACTGAACCCTATTACCCTATTTTTTATTAACCTATCTAGTCGACTGCGATTGCAACTCCAGTCGACTAAAACTGGTAAACTGGGTAACTACTGTGCCAATGGATATTTCAACTTTCATATAAACTTATATTATCACACAACTTTTCATTCCTATCTCTATTATATTATTATCTCTGCATCTATTTCCCCAAAACAAACCACCAAATCTCCACATCAAGTTTCATCACTTTCCATCAAAACCCTAAAACCACTATGCCCCCAAAGTGAGCAAGGCCTTCATCATCTACTGCTGGTCCTTCGGAATCTCAGATACGAAGTTGGCTTCACAATGAAAGAGCCGCTCAAAGATTCGACAAAATGAAGAATTCTAGAATTTTCGAAGGTTCTTTTATTAAATACCCCGATTTTTCATCTTATGCAATTCAAGATCTGGCAAGAAGAAGTGGCTTAGAATCTCTAGTTGATTACACTGCTAATAGCATCAAGATAAATCATCTTCTCATTTAACTCTTCTACGCCAATCTCAACTTAGATCATCATAATATTCAAAATCCCAATGATTGTTTTTAGACCCTTGTTTGCGGTGTGAAGATCTTCTTGCCTATAGCTCGACTTGGAAGAACTCTCCAATGTCCATTCGAAGGAGAAGAATTAAGTGCAATTGTAGTAAATATGGATTCTAGAGATAGAGTTAGCCATCATTTTCTTTTAGACGATCTGATAGAACTCAAGGCTATTTCGCTTTGACCCAAGGCCAGAATTATGCACTGCGTTTTAACTCACACTATCAACCCTAGAACTGGTAGCTATGAAAAAGTATATAGGTGCAATTTCCAATCGCTTTATGCTATTTGGGGTCAATGTCCCGTCAACTAGTCTAAGATAATACTAGACGAATTCCAAACTTTTAATCAAGGCCGCATGAAAACCATTTATTATGGTGCATATATCATAAGGATTATTAAGCATTTCGAAGTTCCTTTTCCCGACTCGGATTATTCAGCAATTGGTTCCTTGAATACTAAAAATCTTAGCCTAATAGGTCTCCCAAACAATAATGTAGCCATACTATCATCACTTACGAGCATTGGCTAGAGAATCAAGCATTCGATCAACCTCAACCATCCTCTAGGCAACATGCTCCCCGAGTCGAAGCTACTACCTCTTCACAACCACCTCCACCTCTACTGGAATTTAATGAAATACAAGAAATTGGACCACAAGCTCGACCACAAGAGGCTTTGACCATCGTCTCTAGAAATCAACGGCTTTTAGTCCAACGCCTAACTCGTGTCGAGACAAATGTTTCCCATGTTGAGAAAACCGTCACCAAGGTGAACAAAAAGCTTAATCACATAAAAGGTTTCTTGAACAATATTTGGGAAGCAATATCGTGTGGACAACCTTCCTCCACATCTGTTCATGTACCTATAGCTCAAGGGAAGTGACCTCAACCGCACTTTACTTGGTCGACTTCTAAAGAAGGGCGGGAAGAAGAAGAGGAGGGAGAAGAAGTGGGAGGTCAAGGAGGTGATTCCAGTGGAGATAATGAAGACATCGAGGGTGATGATGAAGAGGAAGAAAGTTCTGAAGATGACGGTAATGAGTAAGTAACTTTTTTAGTTTTTCTAGTTTCAAAATTTTGAAAAATGGCATGTTATTATTTTTAAACAATGGTAGGTCCTTAATTTGTTTTATCTATGTAATATATGTGACACTTGGGCTATGTAATGTATGTAACTCTATATTGTTTTGAATGTTAGTATGATATTCCATCTTACTTATATAATATTACACTCTTAGATTATACACTAGATTGCAAACTCTCCTTTTTGTCGATGACAAAGGGAGAGAAAGATATTGCTCTCACTATTTATAGGATAATAGAAGCGCAGATTCAGGGGCAGAAACAACAAAGATAAGACTAGTATATATTCAGGGGGGATATAGAACAACGAAGCACGAAGCAATATTGTCGAGATTCATTCATATCACAAATGGAGTTGTCATCACCAAAAAGGGGGAGAATGTTGGATCTTATGTTTTGATTACTGACAAGAAATTCAAACGACACGACGATTCACGAATCTACGACAACGAGCTACGAAGACTGGACTCAACAAATCGAAGTATGGCTCATATATACTATATATATATATTATTTATTTAGAGTCAAGTACTATATATATTGTTTAGAGTTAAGTCTAGTTTTTTTTGTCAAAATATTTCCTCAAGTATCATCACTCCCTCACACACACACACACGCACGCACAGATATATATATATATATATATATTGCATACTTTTTGAAATTTGCTATCACAACATGCTTTTAAACAGGTTTTCAGAAAGTACCCAGTTCAATCAACTAAACTCATGCCCTCAGTCGACTGAACCAGTGTATGATTTTTTTTAAATTACACAGACCAGTCGACTGAGTTCATAAGTCAGTCGACTGAATTTGTGCACTTTCAAATACACCTACACGTTTTTAAATTCAGTCAACTGAAGCTATTAAGGCAGTCAACTGAACACTGTATAACCGTCAAATTTTATGTATAGACCTTCCCTCTCTGAATAGTTTTCTACCTCGCGAAGAGTAACAGCCATTGCTATTCTCTGAAATCCTTTAACTAGAAGTAGCAACTATCTATCTACTATACATATGCTTGATTTTCAAAGATCAAATCACTTAATTTATTTACTCTTTGGCTATTACTTGAATTATATTTTCTGAATCTATTACTCCCTTGATTTTGACTATCAATTGCTCACAAACATAACTCTATATTTTTCAAGCAATTTGAAATTTCCTATTCTTCATATACACACAACTACACACATCATACTTAAGGAAAAGATTATAGGAAGGGTGTACTATAATTGAAAAATTCGTGTTATTAAAAGAACACATAAGGTCAAGACAATCTACTTTGTAATCAAGTCATGTTCGGTTGCTCAGGCAGTCAAGTCCTATTCGGTTGCTCAGGCGGTCAAGTCCTGTTCGGTTGCTTAGGCGGTCAAGTCCTGTTCGGTTGCTCAGGCGGTGTATACGTATTCCTCCGGGTTAAGTGAGGGATACTAGATTAAATTCCAAAAGGAGTCTGGGACTTGACGTAGAATGGGAAGTTCGAACCAGTATAAAAATCTCTGGTGTCATCATTTACTTTACTACTATCTTATTGCTGCCCTAGTTTATAAGTTTAGTTAATATATATTCCATATTACATGATCCTATAACACAGTCACTTTCAACATGAAATACATTATGGACACCTACCAAACTGCTCGGTAACTCTACTCTGTATGCGAGCTTTCTGATCCCCTCTAAAACTGAGAACGGTCCAACATATCTCGATGCCACTTTCCTTGACTTTCCGAATTGTACCACACCCTTCATCGGTGATACTTTAATGAAAATCCTATCTCCTACTGAGAACTCTAGATCTTTACGCCTCTTATCTGTGTAAATTTTTTGTCTAGACTATTCCTCCTACCTCGGATCAACTTAATCTTCTTTGTTGCCCCTCTTACCAGATCTGGACCTAAGACCAATTTGTCTCCAGTTTCCAACCAACATGCTGGTGACTTGCATGGCCTCCCATACAAATCTTCAAAAGGCGACATTCCTATACTTGTCCGGTAACTGTTATTATAGGAAAACTCAACTAAGCGTAGGTGATCTTCCCAAGATCCACCAAAATCTAGTACATAAGCTCTTAACAAATCCTCTAGTACCTTGTTGACTCTCTCTGTCTTTCCATCTGTCTGAGGGTGATATGCACAACTCATCTTGAGCTTGATACCTAACACTTCCTGTAGACTCTTCCAGAAATTGCTAGTAAAAAAAGTATCTCTATCACTTACTATACCACTAGGAATTCCATGCAGTCTAACTAAGTTCTTTATAAACAATCTAGCCAAAACAGGTGGTCCTAGTTGACTTAACTGGAATGAATTGGGCACTCTTGGTCAACCTGTCCACTATGACCCATATAATTTCATTTCCTTGATTCGACCTTGGCAACCCGTCTATAAAATCTATGGATATAGAATCCTATTTCCAAACTGGTATCTCCAAAGGTTGAAGCAACCCACTCGGCTTCTGATGTTCGACCTTCACTTATTGACAGTTCGCACACTACTTTACCCACAAGCCAATATCCTTCTTCATGCCTTCCCAGTAGAAACTTCTCTTCATGCCTTGATACATCTTGGTTCCTCTAGGATGAATCGTAAATTTGGGTCGATGACATTCCTTAAGAACTTCTCTCCTTGACTCCTCAACATTCGAAACACACAACCGCCATTTTTTCCAACCATCCCCTCTGGTCAAGATTAAAATCTTTTAGATCATCAATTTTTGATCCAACCTCAAGCCTTTTAATCTTCTCGGCTAACAATGCATCCTCTTTCTGCTTAGAAACAATCCTTTCAATCAGAGCTGGTCGGACTTCCAAGCAGGATAACGTGGTAGTGCTCTAACTAGAACTAGCAGTCCATGTTAACTGCACACTACAAGTAGTCAAAGCTTCCAGGTCCTTCCACTCTACTAACATAGCTAACACGATATTCTAATGTTTTCTGCTAAGAGCATCCGCTACTTTATTTCCATTTTCAGGTGTATACTCTATACCGAAATCTAAGCCGCTAAAAACTCCACCCACCTCTGTTGTCTTATATTCAACTCCTTCTAAGAGAATAAATATCTTAAGGACCTATGATCTATGTATAACTCAAATCTCTCCCCTAAGAGATAATGTCTCCATACTTTCAGTGCGAAGATCACTGCTGCCAACTTTAGATCATAAGTAGGATATCTCACTTCGTGCGGTCTATGCTGCCGTGAAGCATAGGCAATAACTTTACCTTTCTGTATCAACACAACCCCTAATCCAGTTCCACATGCATCGGTATACACTACTAATCCTTGGTTCCCATCTGGAACTACTAACATAGGTGCGTTGGTCAGCAAATGCTTTAACTTAAGGAATGCTTCCTCACATTTGTCGGACCAAATAAACTTCACATCCTTCCTGGTTATCTTAGTCAAAGGCGCTGTTATCCGAGAGAAATCCTTAAAGAATCACCAGTAATTGCCAACGAGCCCAAGAAAACTTCTAATCTCAGCCACTATCTTGGTCTCTTCCAGTAGTTAACAGCCTTGATCTTGATTGGATCAACTGACAAACCCTTCTCTGAAACCATGTGGCCAAGAAACTTAATTTCTTTCTTCCAGAAATGACACTTTGAAAACTTCACATTCAGCTTATACTGCCTCAATGTCTCAAGCACTACTCTAAGATGGACTTCATGCTTTCTTTCATCCTTAGATTTTATTAAAATGTCATCTATGAATACCAATACGAACCTATCCAAGTGCTCTTGGAAAACTTGGTTCGTCAAATTCACAAAGAAAGTCGGCGCATTAGTTAACTCGAATGGCATTACTAACCACTCGTATGAACTATACCTAGTCCGAAATGCCATCAACGGATTACTGTACTTCGCACTCTTGGCTGATGGAAACCTGTTGCTAAATCCAGTTGGGAAAATATTCTGGCTCCACTCAACTGATCAAATAAATCATCAATTCTTGGCAAAGATACCTATTCTTGATTGTCTTCTCATTCAATTTACGATAGTCAAGGCACATCCTTAATGACCCATCTTGTTTCTTCATGAACACCATGGCCGCTCCCCAAGGCGAACTACTTGGTCTAATAATAAAATTCCTTCTAAATCCACTTGCTGCACCTTCAATTCCTTCATCTCGGTAGGTGTCATCCTGCTAGGTAGTCTACTTATAGGTTTTGCTCCTGGCACTAGATCTTTCCGAAACTCAATGGCTCTCTTCGGTGGTAGTCCTGTGACTGGCACAAAAACATCTGCAAACTCTCTTGCTATCAAAACCTGATTCAACTCTTCTTCTACTTCCATAGCACCCAGCAAAGCATAAGCACTTAGATCTGAATTCTCCACTAAATATATAATTCAGTTGTGACTATTGGGGCATCTTAGTGATATTTCCCTATCTTGGAAAACTATCCTAGCATCATATCTATTTAACCAATCCATACCCAAAATGATCCTGAAGCCTACGAAATCAAAAAAATCTGCAACCTTCTTCCCTTTTCCAGTTCGACATTCATGAGCATAATGTCCTTTCTTATAACATTTAAAACAAACCACATCAGCTTTTGTCTTGTTGGCTGCACCTCCGTTTTGAGCTCCTTTCTTCTTAAAGAATTTCCTCTTCTTGCCCTGAGAATCATGGGTTCCGACCTGCTTCGTATTTCTATAAGTAGAAAGCATCTCTTCATTCCGGATTGCCATATCCACTACCACTGTACTTGGATCCCGAAGATGTGGCATAGTCTCCCAAGCAAACTTAGGTCTTAACCCTCGAATAAACTTCTCATTTATTTTAATGACAGTGTCAATGGTAGCATATCCATATCTGGACAACTCATCAAACTTCGTAGCATACTCAATCACTGACATCTCTCCTTGCACTAAGTCCATGAACTTTCTCAACAATACTAACTTGCCAACTTCAGACAAAAACTTCTCTTCGAATCTCCTTTGAAATTCTACCCAAGTCAACTCCTCCTCAGGAACTCCCACAGTGATACTATTCCACCAATAAAGTGATGATCCCTGCAACTATCTAGAAGCAAGTCTCCTCTTTTGCTCATCGTCTAATCCCAAGTCGGCAAAAATCCTTTCACAGTGTAATAACCAATTTTCAACTTCAATAGCATCCTCTGTTCCCAAAAACCGTTTCCTAAAAAGACTGGTGTAATCTCTGCTCATCTTAGCATAGTTATTACCAACTGGGGCCACGGGATTAGCTCAAACAACATTTACAGCATTTCCTCCAGCTACTCCTGCAGCTTCTCTAGCTTGCATCAAATTGACAAAGAACTAATACATTATCCCCATATCTACTGGCGGGGTCCCAACACCTATGTTGGCATTTGCATTTAGGTTAACACTTGCCTGTCGACCCGGATTCCTTCTTGTATTGAGTCGAGCATTTCCATTAGTTTTGGTGCTTCCTCCTTCTAGATTTTCTCTTCCTTTTCCTACCTCCATATCTTCATTTCTCGAAAATCTGCATGCGAGCCTTAGTAAGATACAAAAGAACGGTCTAAGTGAGAGGGGAATGCATACTTATATATATATATATATATATATATATATCAAATGTAAATATGTTACTATAGCGTTAACCCAAACCGCGATCTTATTTTCTGATTCATTGGATTATGTTTTGAAAATCTTTTAGGTTCAAATTTCTTTTAAATTTACATAAACCTATGCTCTGATACCAACTTGTAACATCCCCCATTTGGAGGTCCAAAACTAACTGCTATGGATGCTGCAGTCATCCATAGTTATTAATTCTCGGTGACTAAATGCAGTAATGTTAGATACAGTGATATAACAGAAACACATGGATATGAAAAATTTTAAACTCAATATTTAAAAGAAAATTATCATTCCACTTCAATCACATTTTAACTTCATTACATAATCCCAATTCTTTAACCACGTTCAGAGAAATGTAATTATTACAAATTACGCCAAGAGTGACATATGAAGATGCCCCCTTGGTTGATCAAAGTCTAAATATAGGCAATTCAACAACTTTGTGATTACATCCAAAACACAACGAAATCAAACAAAAAGAACTCCTACAAGCTAGCTTGCCTCCGGCACGTCTCTAGAAGCTTATTCGCCTAAAGGAGAACCTGAAAGCCTTAACTCTCAAACTACTCAAAATCAATTGAGCACTCGATAGTTTAAGGGGAAAACATAAACTTCGAGTCTGACAAAAAATTTGGTATGAATAATAACCTACCATTTTGAACCATATAGATATCTAGTGAGACCACGCCGCTTAGCGGAACTGGTTTTCCCCTCACTAATATCTCAACCCAATTTATAATAATCGTATATTATGCACGTGCATCCACAATGGTTAAGACATAACATAATAAAATGTATTATGATGATATGCAAACATGCAATATGCTCTGGATTTCCCATCCTCATTTAACTGACTATCTGTCTCGAGTTATAGTTTCTATGTCACTATTAACCTATTAGTTTTCATGGACTGACTAATAACCTATTAATTCTTTATGGAATTCCTATCCACTTTCATAGTTTTCATGGGGTCACTATGAACCTATTGGCTCCTACCAATACTTTCATCCAATCATAGTTTTAATGGGATCTCTATGAACCTATTGGTATCTACCAATAACTTTCTCCAATCATAGTTTTCATAGGCTTACTTTGAACCTATTGGATTCTCCAATAACTTCTCTCATGTCATAGTTTTCATGGGATCACTATGAACCTATTGATCTCTTTCAATAACTTAATTCGGACATAGTTTTCATGGGATCACTAAGAACCTATTGATCTCTTTCAATAACTTAATTCGGACATAGTTTTCATGGGATCACTAAGAACCTATTGGCCATTGCCAATAACTATTTTCGTACAGAGATTTTATGGAATCACTAAGAACCTATTGGCCCCTGCCAATACCTATTTCCATACATAGTTTTCATGGGCTTACTAAGAACCTATCTAAGCCAATAATCCTTTAATCAGTCTTTGGGCATCCTATATTCTGGTATACCTGACCTCCTGGATGTAATTCTGCTCGCACAAAAGTTAACTCAATGTATATTCAATACTGGATCAACCTAGCTGGTTATTCTACCGTTAACACCCCAAAATGCAGTTATGAGTTAATTATAAAGTGAATATGTCTATAGAAGAAGCATACATGATAACTGATCATAACATAGTAATATAAACATCCATGGTTTAATTTCCTTGTAATCGTTTTCAAATGAAACATGGTTAATACCCTTAACCCACTATCAATAGCAAGGAAAGCTTCTTCAAAAACTCCAAAGTTAAATGCCATTTCAAAACTCTTTCATATTGCCATGGGTTTACTTTTAAAAATGAGATTGGGTTTCTTGTTTGAAAACTAAGGCTTTTGCAACCTTAGGCCTTCTCTTTCGAATACATTAAAACATACATTTCGAAAGTATCCAAACCTTCCATTCAAAACACTTAAAGATATAACTTTCGAAACACTGAAAACATTCCTTTCAAAAGCATTGAAACCTTCCTTTCAAAACCATTGAAGATATACCTTTCGAAACACTCAAACATTCCTTTCAAAAGAATTGAATTCTTCTTTTCAAAACCATTAAAGATATACCTTTCGAAAGCATAAAGGTTATCTTTTGAAACCACTTAGTTCAAGTAGAATTATGGAAGCATAGCTTCGAAACCATTTGAAAATGTATCTTTCAAAATCGTTGGGTTTAACGTTAAATATACCATCTGGGTCAAAGACAACAAAAGCAAAAGTATCCCTTACGAAAGCATTGATCTTCAAATCAAAGAATTGAGGAAATGATAGCTTCAAAACCAACCATCTAAACCATTGATAAAAGCGGCAATAAGAACCCTTTCGAAAGCATTGGGAAGGCGGTTGCAATATTAATAAAACGAAAGCCCTCCTTTCGTACTTATTGTTATAAGGCTATAAAAAAGCGGCCTTTAACCAATTCGAAAGGTATGGAGGCGGCAGCTAAGTATTCGAAAGCTTCTTTTAAAACAAAAATAAGCGGCAACTCTTTTTAAAGCTCTTTTCTAAAATCAAAGGTAAGCAACAACATGTTCGATAGTCTCTTTTTGAACTCAACCCCTTTGAAAGCATCTTTTAAAAACCAAGACAAGTAACGTATTTGAAAGCTTATAAGAAAGTAATGTTTTGGCTTCAACCCCTTCGAAAGCATGCCTTCGACACAGTCCCTTCCGCCTTTCTCCAATCTACTACGTACCAATGGCTTGATACCATGTGTATTTATTTCAAATGGATATTAGCAAAAGTATGGTGATGAAAGCTAGCAGATGAAAGTGGCAAAGTTGTAAATTAAAACAAAACTGGTTTTATTGCCTTTCAAAGAAGTTCCTTTATACCTAACTTACCCAAATTTTCAAAATATGATTGATTTCCAATTCTTTATCAAAAATCCTTTTCTTAAAAGGCTGCCGAATTCAATTATTAATAATTGAAATCTTTTTAACAAATAAGCTATTCCCTTTAATAAAATATTTAAACATTTAAGTCCCCCAACTTAAATAATTTAATACCCATAATAAAACACTCAAGAAAATCACTAAAAATAATCATAATTGACTTTTAATATGTTTTCTAACATATGCAAATTTCAGACCCGAAATCATTATATAATTGTCTTAAATAATTTAAACCCAAAATTGTCTATTTCTTCCATTCAAAATTCATAATAAATTATCCATAGCTTGGAATATTATGAAAATTTAAACTCATCTCCAAAATAATGCTTTACATAACATATTCAACCATCATGGCATTCGAAACCCATTTTACACGATTTTAACCTTAAAATCAAATTATTTCTTTACATAAAAATCCTTGTTTAAATCAAAACTTGGCATATAATCAAAGCATATCATCATTCAATCCATCCAAATGGTTTTAAACCTTAAACCCGAAATTAAAATGTTCAATAAGACATACATAAGATTGTTTAGACCATTATTCACCTTGTTTTGATAATGAACTTGAGATTTGTTCTTGCTTTAATCTTCCTAGCTTGAATCTTAGCTTCTACTTGATTTTAAGCTCTTTCTCCTAAGGTAATGGCCAGCCTTGTTTTCTCCTTTGTTTATGTTCTTGTTTTATGAAAGTATGAATGAGAATGAGGTAAGGGTTTAGAGGTTATAGGGTATATGGCTATTCCTATAATACTCTTGCCTTATTCTGTTAGGTATTTACTTCTAAACCATTTTATAAACCCATTTCGTTAAGGCATGACCCTATTTGGTTTTCAAATCTCAATCCCCTTATTACTCTAGTCTCTACATTAGTCTATTTTATTTATCTAATTAAATCTCATGAATAATGTTATTTAAAATTAGGGGTGTTACACTAATGCTTGTCAAAGGATACTTTTGTATCCATTCTTTAAGCATATACAAAACCCATAAACACAGTATCACTCTACTAACCTCGAGAGAATTTGGTTGTTATGTGCGTATAGTCTATTCTAAATCATTATTTAGTTTTGCTTCAACATAAATCTCCTAAAATCGAAATCATATTAAAGATTGTTTTGCGAATAAATCTGAATTAACTTAAGCTCACTGAATATCGAATCTGTTACGTTAATTTCAAAAATTGAAATTTGTTGTGTTTCTTATTAATGAGGCTTACTATAATCCAATTACATTGGTGTCTTCTTCTCAAAAATGCATTTGTAACCGATGGATCATTTCTCTTCAGGTACAACTATCAAAATCATATTTTTAAAATGTTTTTGGAATTCATTTTAGATTTGCCCATTGTGCCATATGACAAAGTCAATAGTCATAATGGCTAATTGACAATTGAGGAAATTCTTTTCTCGACATTGATATGGAACTTATAATTTCACTTTAATATGCGAGACTTCATATTATACATTCTAATGTGTGTTGTCTATTTTGGCTTGGTTAATTTCATTTCATCTTACGTAATCAGTTTTATCTTTGGATCATATCTGAATCCACTTTACCACCTATAATTTATAATAGAAATTCATTCGTCATGAAGTTGGTGATTCCTGAAACAACAGCTGTTTCTTAGTATAATGGAAAAGGCAGTTAGAAACATTTTATAAATTACCTTTGTGTGTATTTGTGTATGTGTATATATATGATATAGTTTTGAGTTTACAAAAATTTATGTTCATAACACAAGTTACTCAATCAATATTGGCCTATTCCAAATTCATTAGGGTGGTCCATGCAAGATCCCTCACAAATGAATATTACGTGTAGCCTCTCGACTTACACAACTTGTCAACTCCTTGACTTAGGATATGTAGGGGTTTTTTATAAACTTTTATCTTGTACGATCTCATTAACTATTCTTTAGAAGAAATTAAGTTTAACATACGTACTTACTTTAAGTACACATCCTAACAGAAAGAATTAACTCAACTTCACTCATTATCAATTGTACTTTTCCTTATCAACTTTACACATCACTACTTACCGATAGATCATTACATACCACAGGGAAGAGTGACCTTTGGGATTGAATCTTATTCATTTATGTACTTCTGCAACACTTTCCAATACACTCACCTATTCAATCAAATCAAATTTCCTTTTTATTTTCTTTCTCACAATATATTATTCACCTTCATTTTATATTCTATGAACTTATCATAGACATAATACATGTGTATCAAAGTATATGGAACCATTTTGGTATTATTAAACTTACAATTGCATAAATCTAGATGTATCAATCTAAAGAGTTCACCAACATTTTTGTCGCTCCCATTGAATGGGTGTCATGCCCTTAATTTTCTAAGATATAATTCATCAGTACCATATGATTCATGACCATATGATCATTGAATTATTCCTCAAAGATATGGCTTAGTATATAATTCCAAAATAGTTGTTATTTTTTATAATTCTTTATTTTCTAATGCATCACTTTTGTTATAAATGCCAGTATCATAGATCTATTTCATAACAAATATTCACAATATTCATATGAAAATAAAATCATACTATTTTCAACCAATACTGAAAATAGTTATTATTTCATAAATAATATTTATTATATTCACGAAATAATTTTTCATAACTTGATTGTCCACTAAGAAGTGTTTATGGTATGCTCCCACTATTTCTGCCATTACTATAATAGCATAGGGAATACGAAGCTCCATTCATCGACTTATTATGAGCTATTTATTTCTTTCACTATAACCAATTTATAGTCAAGAGTTTTTGATCAAATATCTTAAACCCGTAGAAATAACTTTTATAGAAAATAATTTTCTATTAAAAATCACATTTCTGATTCCTTATTAAGCATCTACCAGTATTTTGTACAATTCTTGTTTTTGATGTCAATTCATGAAGCAGAGCTGACATTCACTCTCTTCATCCAAATTGCGCCTTAAGTTACATCCACTCTCGTACATTCACTTTCCTTTCCAAATGGTTGAACTACTCAAAAGGATATCAAATAATTAGAACTTTACGTAAACTGATCAAACTGACATTTCAGTGATCGAATTCCTAAATCCATCTCGTAGCTCTTGGTCTACATCTACATCTATCATAATAATATCCTTAATATTATCAAATGTATTGAGTGCATGATCTCACATTATATTTTAATTACCCATTTCGATCGTACTAATTTCGTCGAGGTTTCGTACATTACAAATCATGACTGATCACCATATAACATTTAAGTATGATCGAATACAGATAAAATATTCATATTCCTTTATTGTTTTAGTCCAAACTCATAGAAAACAATACACAGTCTCGAGTAAATAAAAACCTACGTGACCATGGTGCGATGTATTTAGTAGTTGCATATTCTGGCTCTTACATGGGTCTAGAACTGACAACATGCTAAAAGATTTGTTGGTAATTATATTTTATATTTCCTTATTAAAATTAATTCAGTTTATTTTTATAATTTAACCGATAAACATTTTATCAATAATATTGGTTGCACAAATTTATTGAAGTATACTATTTTAACTTTATGTAATATATTTCTAATAATATTAGAAAGGTTAAATATATTCGTTTCATTTTTTGAATAGGGCAAATACTAGATTTTATGTTTCCTAAAACCCTAAGAGAAAACATAGAAATCTTTCGATTACTCTAGTGGTTGTTATGATTCACTTGGCTTAGGACTCTAACATTAAGGATGATCAACAAATCATAAGCCTATAAGAAATTGATAAAACTTTATCGGTTGTATCGTATATAACTCCTAACCCGTGGTCTTCGCCGTAATCTTAACTCAACCTTGAGGATGATCAATAATTTGAAAGAGATTATTCGCTCTACCCACTATTTCCCAACGGCCTAAGTATAACGCATGTACCTTGAGGAAGATCAACAAATACATGCATGTATCTTACCTTGTCTAGTCAATATATTAAATAGCACTACACATAATATCCCTAGCATGAGGGAGATCAACAACTAAAGGGTATGCAAGTATTCTATCAATATATAAATGGTAGAGGACAACTTATATATTAAGGATCCATAATCTTTAATACATATACTTACATTAAGTGATATCGATTTAGAGAATAATGTTTTTTTATGAAATACCTTCGCAATTTAAATGTTGGACACATCTAATATCATGGTATAGTACAATACGCATGTACTCATTCCTTAAATCTAAGCTGGGTTTCTTACATTTTCACTTATGTTTATACATGTATAATTATATAAGTTTTAACATATTTATAACTTTTATAATTTAGTTAACTTATAATATATATATATATATGTTTGTATATATATATATATATATATATATGTTTGTATGTATCTTATTAATTAAAAAATACTTAATTAATTTTAATTCTTATTAATTAAGTCATATTTAATTAATTTTAACTCATTTAATATAAAAATTTTGAAATTTTATTTTATTGATCTTAAACTATTTAAAATAAAAAATTAAATATAACATTTATAGTTTGTTTATATATATATCAATATGTGTATGCATATTAATTAATTAATTCTTAATTTGTTTTATTTAATAAATCCATTTATTTAATTAAATGTTTAAATTAAATCAAAAATCTAATATAATTTATCTTAAACGGATTTGAGATAAACATATGACTATAACAATAATAGTTACATACATATATCAATATATATATATATATGTGTGTTATTTAGTTAAATTTTCATTAATAATTTAATTTATTGTATATTAAAATTTCAAAATTAAATATTTTATTTTCTCAAAACAATTTTGAAATTTCTTGAATTCATTTTATAACTTTTATAAAAATATTCTTTTTATATTTTAAACTTAACTTTTAAATTTAGTATTCTTTAAAATTTCAAACTTAATTTGAAAATAAGTATAAGGCCCAAATAGGGCCCAACCAATTCGGGCCTTTACAATCAAGCAAACCTTTTGAACTTACTCTACCCTTTGGGCCACACTGGTGACTAGGAAGGGGAGAATACTTTATTATTCAAGCCTAAGCCTTGATGCTACTTTTCTAGATCCTCATCGGATAAGTACGCTTAATTAGTTGGCTCTAAGTTGGTAATTAGATTGTATAAACATTTTGGGCTTTGATACCATTGATGGTTCAACTTAAACTCCTTTAGGGTGACCCAATTAGGTACCTTATAAGCGAGTTTTACATGCAGCGTTTCAACTAGCACAACCATAATAGGACATGTAGAGGTAAGAGGCAATACTTCATCGTAGATCCAAATGTGAGAATCCCTATCATGCTAGTTACAGGGATCGAATTTTGGACATCCAATGTACCAGGTGAATGCCTTAACTAAGCCAACTCTAATGCCATTGATGGAATCGACCCGGTTGGCAACGGGTGAAATAGATAGATTTAAAAAAAATCCTAACTGGATCTTAATGGGCACATGAAGTCTATTAACTAGCATAGATCCAATCTATCTATTTAAATAAAATCATATTTTATTAAAATTATTTTATATCTATTCAATTAATTTATTTAAATAGTTATATGAATATATATATATATATTCACAATAGTCCATAGATGTGGCATAATGGAAAGGGGTGCCTAGGTCTGGTAACAGACCCAAGTTTGAGCCTGCCTTGTTCACTTTTCTCGTAAAAAATAATACCCGAGGATTATAGGTGTCATGAGTTGAAGCGAACAAGCATAACTTATTTCCCCTCAGAAGTTTACCAGTCCACCGGGTTCTCCTAGAGTATATTCAAAAAAATATTCACAACATCACATGATAACATAAAGACGTGTAAGCATGTGTATAAAATTTATATACATATAAATATTAGGATTTATGTCTAATGTATATACATATATATATATATATTATACTTAAATATGCATGTGAAAAATCCATATGCATATCAGGAATTTAAATGCTTAGGTACTTATGTTTAACTATACTACAATATATATATATATGGTTGTATATATATATTAATAATACTGTATATATAGTTTAGAAATATATATGTATAACACATATATATTGCCATATAGATTAAATTTATACAAATAACAATATAAGAATAAATGATGAATCAAATTTCAAATTATCTCCTTAATTAAGGAAATATTAAATAGTAATAAAAGTGAAAATGGAAAGGCCATCCACCTTCCTCTCATACAAACTCCTAATTAAAATCTGGATCTAAATCATATTTTATAGTTTGTATATTCCAAATTTAATCATAGCACAAAATAAGTGATGAAATATTTTATATTATAAAAATTTCAAATTGGATAAAATGACTAATATATATATATATATATAGAAACACACACACAAACACATGATAATGATAAATAGATAAAACTTTAACTTATACATATAAATAAATTTTGGTTTTATATATATAATCAACATTTGTATATGTATGTGATATAAACATACTGCCATATAATTATAAATTAATTAATTATGTATGTATGTATGTATGTATGCAAATGAGAATCCAAAATAGTTAACAAAATGAATTTCAAATTTATTTCTTTTACTAAATGAACGGATGATTTAAAATCAAAACATCAATTTTAGATACACATGAATATACATGTTTAATTATAGCAAAGATAAATGGTTAATATATATAAAATACACACACACACACATTCAAAAAATTCAATATTGGATGAAATATATTTAAAAATGATTGATTCACATATACATAAAACCAAAATAAAAAGATCAAAATTTATTATTGTTTTGTTTGAATTTAATTTAGAAACAACATATATAACAAACCAACTTTCAATAACTTATAACAGCAATTTAGTTATATGTTACATTCATAAATTAGAGTCAAGTGTGAACATAAATGATTAAAAATAAATGAATACGAATTTACCTTTGTAGATCCAAACCTTTGTGACAACTTGATTTGTGAATCAACTCTTAGATTTCTTGAATCACCACCCGATCTTACAAGAATCAAATAAACCACGTTCATCTCAATTTATTTTGGATGAAAGCTTCGACTATTAGAGGATGGACGAGGCAAAGGATGAATGAGGAAGAAAAGAGAAAATGAATGAAAGAATGAATACTAGAAAGAAAATAAATGAGAGGATAAGTTTTAATGAGAGAATAAAATCCTTTCCTATTCTCTCTTTAAAACTTCCACTTTTAATTATCAATTAATTTTCATTCAAATCTTCATCCATATCCTTTCCTGTCTCTTTGGTATGGCAGACCAGATCATTTCATCACATTGATAATTATTTCTAATAACTTGTTAAGCAATTAACTACATTTGAAACCCATTTAAATATATACCGATATCGTATATCGATGCATGTATATATAACTTTTATATACACAGCCAAATAGTTACTAACAATATCAAAACATTAAATGAATTCAATAATAATTAATATTTTCCAAATATTAATTAATTTAGTTAATTTATAATATTTTATAAATTAATTAAATCATGTGGTTTTTCGAAGAATTTACAAATATGGTTGTGTGACTCAAAGGTGTAAATTCAGTCAGCAATTAATATCGAACAATTCAAATATTAATATTCACATGTCACCTTAGCTAGTGGTGTAATAGTTATGTCGAATTCATCACTTGCAGATCATTTGGGTAAAATCATATTTTATAATTTCTTAAGTGGTAGCAATTAGTAAAAATTATTTACAGCAATTCTCTTTGTCAATACTATATCACTTCTGGGTTTATGGAATTTGGTTTTGGTCAATATTTATTATCATCCACATTCAACTTGTTAGTTTATAAACAAAGTCCTAGTTTCGATAATAATATTTATTATTAATCGTACTACTCTAGTCAGAGATTTTGACTTTAAGTTGACTATGATATTAACCTCATATAACTAAGGTGACAAATCCTCCATTGAATAGTGTTTCACTTCTTTTTCAATTACGACCCAACTATAGTCGTTCAATGGATGTCATGCCACAAATTAACTATAGTCAAAGTGGAGTGTCCATATTGAAGTTCAATAGTATTCTCAAATTAAGAGAATTGTGTAATATCATCACATCAAGATTTTTTGTTTGACCTTAGTTAGTATTAACCAACAGGAAACTATCGAATGAGTCATTCCAAAGTTATCTAATAACTATCCATACGTAACCCCTTGGTGCCCCCAACAGTTATGAGTAATACACTATCCAATATTTAGAGCATTATGTACTCTAGTCTCAAGGAATATATTAACTTCCATTCTTGAAACATCTCGACCAAGAATATTTAAAATAAAATTTTATTTTATATTATAATTAACTACTTAGTATTGCACCTATTTGCAACTACAATCACATAACATTTTAGTTAAGGATTTTCTTAATTATATACTTTAAACTGATTACTTCATTAATTCTATCACTATAACAAAGTATATAATAGGAATCAAATCCATTTATTATGAACAAGATCGATTGTGGAGCTATATATATGTAACAAATTACATAATTTCCCCTATGGCATATCCCTAACTCTATTGGCGAGCACACTGGAGGGCAGACTTTAGCAAAGAAGATTTTTCACTATGGGTTTTTCTGGCTAACTATCAACTGGGGCTTAGCTTAATATTTAAGGAAATGCGATAAGTGTTAGAGATTTGTGAAGGTTCCTTAAGCCCCATCCAATGAGCTTATGTTGATGGTTAGCTAGTGGTCATTTTCTATTTGGGGAATTAATATCATCGGAGTGCTACTGATGTCTCAAGGAGGAGCGAAGTATTCAATTGTTGTTATGGATTACTTCATAAAAAAGGTCGAGGCAGAACCCCTTGCCATGATTACTTTGGCAAAAGTGACCAACTTATTGTAAAGAACATTTTGTGCAATTTCAAAGTGCCATAAAAGATCATAATGAATAATGAAACTCAATTTGAAAGTGCAAAATTTTGTGACTACCTCATTTGATATCAATTTGAGAAGAGGTATTCAATGGTAGCACATCTGTAAGCTAATGGACAGGTGGAGGTAGTGAAAAAAATTATTAAGTCCATCCTAAACAAGCAACATAAATGAGTTAAGGGCAACTGGGTGGATGATTTACCATTTGCGTTATGGGTTTATCGGGCAATGTAATAGTCAATGTCATAACATACTCCATTTACATTGGCCTACATAACTGACGCAGCAGCGGAAATAACAAAATGATGATTCTGTGAAAGTAGCAATCGATGGAATGAAGAATACTGAATGGCCCAAATTCGTTGATCCGAAGATACCGAATTCTAGCTATCCCAAACACGTTGATAGCGCACTATACCGTGTTTAAAGATCTACGATTCTTCGTACATTGATCTAGCGCACTAGATACCATGAATCGGCTTCAGCAGTCGTTGAATCGAGCGCACTCGATTATCCGAAAGTGGAGATAGGAGATCACACTCAACTACCAATTTAATTGAAAGCACAAAGCTAACAAACAAAAGTTTTCATTCAAATCAACTAACCTTTACAAATGACACCGTCCGCCTATTTATAGGCTTTATAACACACACAACAGAAATTTGTATAACACTTAGGTCATCCACGATCTAATACAGACACGACCTACGACCTAAAAAATACAATGCACACGACCTACGACTTAAAGGAAAATACAAACACATTACAACACAGCATCAATGACATAAGAACGTAATACAAGACAGCGACTTAAGGTCATAAGCTTCCACGTCATAAGATCTTTACGCGACTTAAGTTTCAGCATCCAGTAGCGACCTAAGGAACCCTGGCAGCGACCTAAAAATATAGCTCGGTAAAGTTAGGTCGTTCAAGCGACCTAAAAATAAGGCGGCTTCTTGTTAGGTCGTTGGCGACCTAAAACCTTTGCGACATATGAACTCCGCGACCTAACTGATTGACATAGCTTGTTAGCTCGTGAGCGACCTAATGTATGAAGTGGTATTGTTGAGCGACCTAGTATAGGTCGTAGTCTTTTAGGTCGTAACCTTTTAGGTCGCAGCTTGTAGATCAAGTTAAGTCGCAATTCCTTATCTCGTGACTCGTTAGGTCGTTGGGTTTCGTTTGAGCGACCTAAGTCTTCACGCGACCTAAGAATTAGCTGGTTAGGTCGTAACTCATTTAGGTCGTTGTTTGTTAGCTCGCTTGGCGACTTGTCATAGGTCGCTGGCCTGCTCATTCTTGTATCATTCTCCCCCCGTTAGGTCGTATGCGACTTATCGTCTTCTTAGGTCGTCCGCGACCTAAGACTTTTGGCTCGTTAGGTTGTGAACGACTCAAGAATTGGATAGGTCACTCGCGACCTATCTCTTCACCATTCTGGGCTGCATCATCCTCTCCCTGTTGGAAGGAATTCGTCCTCGAATTTAACAGTTCTTCATCTTCGATACTCTGATGCTCGTGAATTGGAACCAAGTGTTTGATATTGTCAATATTACCCATAAGATGATGATCCATTAAGCTCATCTTACGATCATTCTCACAAATTGTCTTCATAATTTCCAAACGACTCATTCCTCCAGCATCTAGTTTATTGTACGTACCAACGAGAAATCGTTCAACCCCTTTTCTTATTGACGGTCCCAAACAAAACGTTGTAACCAACTGCGTGGTATGATCACGTCCCTCATGTCTTTTTACATACATGTCTTTGATAACTTTTATTTGCCAACTGCGATCAGGAGTATACAACCGCCTTCCTTTGAATAGTAACCCATCAGCCAATCTTCTCAACTCTACCTACTCTGTCGGAGATATCTGATTACGTGGCATATATGGTACAATAGCACTTGACACTTGATTAACATGATGTATGTTTTCCCATGGCAGTATTTCCTTGGTCAACTCATCAGGAATTACCTCTTCACAATCATTCACCATCGAATTAACCTCCTCAGGAGTCTCGAGATCTCTACTGGCTTCATTCCCATTCAACATAACCTCCTCCGCTCTATCCTCCACTTCTTTAACAAACTCTTCTGCTGATAATAGACTAATTGAATCCACCTCCTTCACCAACAAATTACCCTCTTCATCTCCGGACTTATTTCTTTCGTTCTCATCCAACTTTGCTAATTGTGAATTTTCAACTTCATGTTCATCAGATTTTGTTGGTTGAAAATCAACAAATTTATCTCCGTCAAACTTTGGTGATTGCAAACAATCGATTTCATCTTCCACATCAACAAATTCTTTTAAAGACAACAAAGCTTTCAGCTCCTCGATTTCCTCCAATTTATTTTCACTCTGTTGACGCCTTTTAGGAATCAAAACGATTCGTGTATCATCGAACATAAAACTGTAACTGTTTGCGCATCCATCATGTTGCACAGCTCTATCGTATTTCCATGGTCTTCCCAACAACAGATGGCATACATCCATGTCTACCACATCACACCAAATTTCGTCTTTGTATTTCTTTCCAATGGAAAAATTAACACAAGTTATTCGATTAACCTTCACCTCCCCTCATTTCCTCAACCAAGCTAATTTGTAGGGGTGTGGATGCTTTTCTGTTTTCAATGACAACTTCTTTACTGCTTCCGAAGAAATGATATTATCACAGCTTTCGGCATCGATGATAAATTTACAAACCCTTCCTAAGATCGTGCACGTTGACTAGAAAATGTTACTCCTCAACCAACTTGAGTCATCCTCTTGCTTTGGGGTCAAACACGATCTTCTCATCAACAAACTACAACCCTCATCTCCAGACAATAGTTCTTCTTCTTCAACTGGTATTGAATTGACACACTCTACCTCTGCATCTTCATTCTCAATCCTCGCAATCATTGCCCACTTCTTTGGCTTTGTACATTCGTTGCTTTTATGTCCAAACTCTTGACAATTAAAACATTTGAGATTACTATTGGCCCTTGCTTTGCTGGCTTCATTCACAATCGGTTTACTGATGACTTTGGAAACATCCATACTATTACTAACATACTTGTTCTGGGTGTTGGAATTTGTAAACATTCCACCACCTCTCCTCCCTTGTTTCTCCCAAGCAAGTGCTTTCTGATGTGCTTCAGCGACAGATTTTGGATCAAACATATTCACCATGTCTTGAATCTGTGTTCGCAGCCCTCCAACATACCTAGCTGTTAGCTGTTCCTCTGTTTCCATAATGTCATTCCTCGTAATCAATTGGTAAAATTCATCCACATATTCATTCACTGTCCTCGTCCCTTGCCTTAGATTCTGCAATCGTTGATACATAAGGGACTGATAATTGTGCGGCAAGAAAGTTGCTTTCATCATCTTTCTCATCTTATCCCATATGACAATCTTTGACTTCCCCATCCACTCCCGTGTAAGTTTTGTTTGTTGCCACCATGCCATAGCTCTCCCTCTTAATCTCGTAGCAACTAACTTAACTCTTCGATCCGCGGGAACTTCTTTGAAGTCAAAAATCTCCTCGACATTTGAAACCCAATCCAAAAATTCCTCCACTTCCATTCCACCCTTGAATTCTGGAATTTCAGTTTTCATCCCCGACTCCCATCGGCGATCATCTTCTACCTCCCGATATGCATTTCGTCCTTGGTCTCTATCTCGATAATGATTATTGCTTCTATTACTCTCTTCATCATATTCACGTGTATTTCAATATCGATCGCGACCATTAACATCTCTTCGATCACGCATGTCTCTTCTACTATGTCGTTCTTCATCATGATATGGCTCATACTCAAACTCATGTTGAGTTCTTCTTTCTTCATCTCTATACTCATGCTCATGGTGATCTCTTATCATCGAAACTGATGATTCTCTTCTACCACGATCAGAATGTGGCGATACCCTTCTCGCTTCTGTAACCGATGGCGAAACTCTGTTTCCTCCATGGTTCGAGATTGGCGATCTCCTTCTTTGACCTTGATTCATATCATTCATCAACTTCTCTAACCTTCCAATACCTTCATCTAACTTCTCATTGAATTTATTACTTATGCGTTGTTCCATTTGCTCGGCATCTTCAATCTTGTACAAATCTTCAATATTTTGATGTCGATTAGCTCTCCTCGGTGGCATTGTCAAATGAAACAAACTTCAATTCTCAGCTTGTACAAATCAAAATGATACCAAATAATGCACGGCCTTCAACTTCAAACTCTCGGCCTTGAATAACAAAGTGATGCACAGCTTGAATTCTTCGATAAAATATTGACTCCAAGACTCGGCTTAGCTATGATTGGCTAAGTCTAGCTCCGATACCAAATGACGCAGCAGCGGAAATAACAAATTGATGATTCTGTGAAAGTAGCAATCGATGGAATGAAGAATACTGAATGGCCCAAATTCGTTGATCCGAAGATACCAAATTCTAGCTATCCCAAACACGTTGATAGCGCACTATACCGTGTTTAAAGATCTATGATTCTTCGTACGTTGATCTAGCGCACTAGATACCGTGAATCGGCTTCAACAGTCGTTGAATCGAGCGCACTCGATTATCCGAAAGTGGAGATAGGAGATCACACTCAACTACCAATTTAATTGAAAGCACAAAGCTAACAAACAAAAGTTTTCATTCAAATCAACTAACTTTATAAATGACACCATCCGCCTATTTATAGGCTTTACAACACACACAACAGAAATTTGTACAACACTTAGGTCGTCCACGACCTAATACAGACACGACCTACGACCTAAAGGAAAATACAAACACATTACAACACAACATCAATGACATAAGAACGTAATACAAGATAGCGACTTAAGGTCATAAGCTTCCACGTCATAAGATCTTTACGTGACTTAAGTTTCAGCATCCAGTAGCAACCTAAGGAACCTTGGCAGCGACCTAAAAATATAGCTCGGTAAAGTTAGGTCGTTCAAGCGACCTAAAAATAAGGCGGCTTCTTGTTAGGTCGTTGGCGACCTAAAACCTTTGCGACATATGAACTCCGCGACTTAACTGATTGACATAGCTTGTTAGCTCGTGAGCGACCTAATGTATGAAGTGGTATTGTTGAGCGACCTAGTATAGGTCGTAGTCTTTTAGGTCGTAACCTTTTAGGTCGTAGCTTGTAGATCGAGTTAAGTCGCAATTCCTTATCTTATGACTCGTTAGGTCGTTGGCGACCTAAGTTAGGTCGTTGGGTTTCATTTGAGCGACCTAAGTCTTCACGCGACCTAAGAATTAGCTGGTTAGGTCGTAACTCATTTAGGTCGTTGTTTGTTAGCTCGCTTGGCGACTTGTCATAGGTCGCTGGCCTACTCATTCTTCCCCCCGTTAGGTCGTATGCGACTTATCGTCTTCTTAGGTCGTCCGCGACCTAAGACTTGTGGCTCGTTAGGTTGTGAACGACTCAAGAATTGGATAGGTCGCTCGCGACCTATCTCTTCACCATTCTGGGCTGCATCAATAACTATGGCCATGATTCTAATTAAAGTAGAAGTTCCTACATACAAATGGATGCATTTTGACCAAAGGTGAGCGAGTGATATAGCTCATCCCTCGAATTTGGGGACGAAAAGCAGGAAAAGAATAATCTAAGGGTAGGTGCTCACAAGCAAAGAGTAGTAAGACAGTTCAACATCAAGGTCTGAAACCATACCTTTGAGATGGGCGACCTTGTTTTGAAATGGGTCTTTCTATGTATGTAGGCGTTTAATCCGAACTGGGAAGAACCCTACATGATAGGGTAGAAGATTGGAGACAACAATCGATGGGATCCTAATTCCATGGGCATGGAATAGCAAGCATCTACACTGCTATTTCACTTAATTTCCTTTGGTATTTAGGCATCCTATTCATCCAGATTCAATGTAATAAGGCGACAATTTCCAACAATTCATAAATGCAGTTAGCCTTTTGATTAAATGGAATTGTATTCTTAAAGTCTGACTTTGTGCCATAGGATCATTAGAACAAACCAAGCATTCTAGGTTTTAAAAACCGAATGTCTAGGTACCAGGAGATACATACCAATGGACTCCTTTAAACCATGATCGAATCATTGGAGTATAATAAGACTGGGGTCGATTGGATAATTCTCCCTTACAAAAGTTATCTTTAATCAATGCTTAGAGATAGACAAAGTCAGACGTAGATGCCCGGAGATAGGCAGCGTAGACACATGTGCCCGGAGGTAGGCATCGATATATAATTGAATTTTGTTAGTACAATGCTGAATGTAATCTAGTATTTGATCGAAGCGACATTTCAATGGACTTGGACTATGAAATGATGAAGAAATGAATAGAGGAGCTTGGGAGACATCAAGAGTGCCAAAATTGAAGAGCTTCAGAGAGTAGACCAAAAATGATGCAAGTCTTATGGGTCAGTACCAAACCATATGGCGGGTATTGAACCATACAGAGTTAGGGACTCATCTTGTGCTAATGAAGGCACCTAGATTAAGAGATGGAAAGAGACAAGCGGTGTTGAAGTGTCATGGGTCGGTATTGACCCTTATGTATGACTACCGAACAATAATGGTTTCAACAGTTGGAGTAAAATGAAGCTAAGAGACTTGTGCTAAAGAAATAAAAGACAAAAGAAGATCAAAGATATGGATTAGTACCGACCCATATCGATCAGTAGACAACCTAATGACTTTTAGACTTCATGCAATTTGACCAGTTCTTCATGCTAGAACTTTGGATCTGGAGATATTTGCTCATTAAAACTAGATTTAGTAATTTTCTTGCTTGAATTCATCTATAAATAAAAGGCTAATATCAACTAGGAAATGACTTTTTTGGATTTTGATTTTTTCATTCTATGTGAAGCTGCTGCTAAATTCGAGAACTATCTTTTTCTAGACCTTAAATTGATTGTAATTTAGTTGTAGTTGTGAATCCTATGAGCTATAAAATTGATAATAGATGTGGACTTAAGATTATAGATGAACCACCTTAAAGATTGTGTCCCTTCTTGTAACTATCCATATTTTACGTATTGAGGATCATAAAATATTATTTTATATTCATATTTGGTCGTATGAGGCTATAACTTTGGAAAATATTGAGTAGTGACAATTTTTACCCTTAGAAATTTCATTGGATGATTTTGACCCTATAAATTTGTAAGACCCATAACTTTTGATAAGAGCTGAATTACGGTCTATGACCACTTTCAAAAGAAACATATGATGGTTTCTCTTTCTGTTGAGTGGTCATAATAGATTTTTGGATTTATTGCTGGGAGATATATCTATTTGAGGCTAAATAATTTTTGGACATATTATTGGGTCATTAGACTAAGCCCATACTTAGCCCATTTCAGGAATTGAGCTAATAGGAGCTGATGGGACAACCCTCTAATCATTTACACACTTCTCAAAAACATTCTAACCTCCCTTAGTTCTCTTCCTAGCCAAAAAGAGACTTGAGACCTTACTTTAATTATCCAAATCGAGTAATTAGAAGCCAATTGACAAAGGGATTGGCAAGGAGATAATCTATTATAGTTGGGTGCATTGGGATTTTGTTGAGTACTGTTCATTTCAGATTCACCTTGATTTGCGTGCTTTTGGACCCAGAAGTGAGTGATTTATGTCTCTCGCTTTACTGTAGATGCTAATGAAGTATTAAACCATATTTTAAAATTATCTTTAAAGTTAAAAGAATGATTTCGACTTAATTTAAACTCACATATGTTTTCAAACCAAATTTAAATGATGTAAATCAAAGACTTACTTGTGTGTTCTTATGGATAATCCATTTTGTGTTTTGGCTTGATTATGATGATGTGATGTTTATATTTTATGTATATTGATGATATAATGTTTTTTTGGTAGTTTTTGAATGTTTTTTTGCTCAGTATAGGAGTAGAGTATCGATATGGATTTTGGACACTCCACATGCATTTTGGAGGCTCCATCTGCTTTAGAGCATTTAGAGCCAAATCAGTGCAAATGAGTTACATAGGGATTTAGAGGCATTTGGAGTAGAGGGGAAACCAACTCAAAAAATGCAGAAAAAAGTCAAATATTTTTGGATGAACAATCATACCTGATCGATCATGACCAACCCATAAGAATCGATCAATCCAAATCTGCTCCAATGGACTTGCGATTGACACGAGGTGTTAGAGATAATGTTCTAAAGCTATGGAATGGGTTGCATGCACTTTAGGGTTGATACAATGGAGTTACAACCAAAAGATGTATGGGTCGATGGTGTGTGATGTAGTTGTAGACTCTATGCTTTAAGTGTTGTTACTTTAAAACTTTTGATGGGAAGCTTCGAGATGAACTTATGAAGGCATGGTTGGAGTGAGGAATGGTGGGCATAGCTAAAATGGATGTCTTGGATTACACATGGATCGAATCTTACCTATGAGGACCGACCCATATGGGTTCTTTAAATTTTAAAGTAGGGTACTGAAGTTTGGTCACATGTGCTACTTCATGTTGCTTAGATTAGAACTTCAGGCCCGAGAGTAGAAAAATTCGAGTCAATAGGGGTAAGGCTTCGAGATAGGCTAGTACAGTGGGGTCATGGTCATACGATTACCGAAATGTGACCAATGGTGGTCCAGTGATCTGGCAATTGATATGGTAGGTCCATAACGTCATGTTGGCCTTCAAGAATCGAACACAAGATGTATGTGTAAGTGAAGAAAAGTTTTTGGACTATAGACGATCGACAGTATTTTTGAGACTCGGAAATTTTCATATTTTCTTCGGGACGGGCCATAGGAATGTGGAGTCTATTTCGAACCGAGTGTGGGGAAGTTTTAGGAACTAAGTATGGTGTTTCAGACTTATATGAGTCGATAACATAAAATATTTGATCGAGTACTTCATGTGGGAAGTGACTATAGTACAAGAGGATTTACTGAGTGGTCAAGTGTTGAGTGATCACTGGTGAAGTAGATAAGAGGCATTTCTAAATTTGATATGTATGCCAGTGATAGGTTCTTATATAGAGAAAGGTAGTTTGAACATACCCTGGGGTATCCTGAGTGTACCAATGAGTTGGATCCATGGGTTAGACATTTGAGTGGTCCATATCCCTATCCATCTATGTGGGCATGAGCTTGAGTATTGAGTGCCTAAGATTTTAAGTAGTCATTGACCATCTGAGTTGGTCATATTAGTTATTTATGGGCATCCAAGGGTGTGATGGTTGCTTTAATTACTTTGATTGCCTTGTGTGATATGATTGTTGTGTTCGCCTTGATTGACGAGTGATTGTAATGAATGTCTTATGGTATGGATATTACTATATTCGACATCCTCACACCCTATTTTGTACTCTAAGTGTTAATACGCCATATGATGGTAATTCAACATGTATTTGAGTTTATATGCTAACTTGTTGAATGTAGGGACATGGTTGCTATGCATTCTCAAAATAATTTTTCCTTGTATTATATTGGCTTTTATAGTATCTTGAGATTATTTATCGCTCATACCAGACTATTGTCTAACTCGAAGTTTTATGCTTTGCTTCTTATTATCTCAAGTACTCTTACATGAGTAAACTAGATAGCAGAGCTAATATTAGTGCATAGAGCCATTCAGAGGATGAGTAGGAGGCTGGCACTATTATATATAATGTTATATAAAATTTACTTGCTTATTCCTTTGTGCAACACTGTGGAGCTTTATCCATGCTACATTTTATCTTAGAGACATATATTTGAGTTTACTATTAATGTATAACCTCTAGTTTATGTTGTTTAACTATGATGTAACATACTATACTCTGATTTGTGGCTTATTTTAGTAATATACTGGACACATATTTTACTTCTATGTTGATTATTAGATTTTATCCTTGTGCCATGAGATATACGAAAGGTTTTGATTTGTAGTTGGATTACTTTACCTTTGACTATCACTCTACATTGGCCAAGAAACATTACGGCACACCATGCATGTTATATTGGGTATCAAAGGTATAGGGCGGTTGTTGCATTTGGTATCATAGTTTAGGTTGCGTAGTTGACCTAAGGGATACTAGAATCCATCAAAGCAAGAGTATGAGTTATCGCTCTAGGATGGATCGAGCGATATATGAGAAAGCATACTTGTTATATTTTTGTTTTCAAAACTATATAGTAGTATATATAGTATAATTTGCATTGCATGCACAAGTACCACTTATGAAACATTCCTTTTTAAGAGATTGATCATTCCTATTAATAGATTGTAAGAATGAGCTAGAAGATGCCAAATGCTGCAAGGACCTCATGTCTAGACTAGAGGAAGGAGTGGGCGACTAACCTCGACTCGTAAGCTATATTCATTGGGATGATAAGGACCATGCTGCAGAATGCCCAAGAGGTTGCTTATGATGTTGCTGTTGGTGGTGGTGCTTCAATACAAGCACACAGGGTTGACTTTACCAAAATGAATAAAGATTATTCTATTCTAGAGGCAAACCGTTCCTTGAGCGGAATCAACTTTCACTACGCCATAGATTGCATACTGCAACACCAAAGAAGTGATGCAGGAAGTGCCAAAAAATGATGCTGTAGGCTAAAAAAGGGCAAAGGCAACACTTTCTCGGTGTTGCATTTTGCCGCGTTGCCGCAGACCTCAAAGGCAACATTTTGACTATCTAAGGCAACATAAGAAATATTGTTGCAATAGAACCATATTTGGGTCTATAGCAACATCCATAGGTGTCTGTACTAACATTCCAAAATGTTGCTATAGATATTAACTTTCTGAATTTGTGGGGCCCACAATGTAGAGCATATTTGATTTTTTAATAGAAATAAATATTTATTTAATAAAATGCTATTGCACAGAATTGGTATTCAAACAGTAATTTATTTAAATAAATATTTTATTTCAACATTTGAAATAGTACAAATTCCTGACTCCACTATTTTACAATTCAATGATATTTACATATACAGATAATCCTCACTACATCACTCAGTTCACTCATTACATATGCAGTTTCAATTTATACAGACACCGACACTGACAAATATATGACGAGCCGAGTGCCGAGCCGAAGGCGAGCCGAGAAGCGGGTCCGGGCGCAGCGCCGGCGGGGGTCCGGGGCATCGCAGTCCCGGCGGGGATCGACCGATTTCGGAAGATCGAGCCTTCTTTGAAACCTGTCTTCAGCTCATGCATTCATACACTCATGCACATTTGATTTGACTCTGTCTTCAAGCTTGTATCCAGCTGTCCAGTCTTCAATACCTGTCACATATAATTCAAAAGCAGTAATCTGGAAAATAATATTTAACTCAAACAGAAAATGAAAATATTTTTGTTATAATATTTGCCTCAGGTATTTGGGTTGTTTCTTTTCATAAGTGCATAAGCCAAACATGAATGCAACACATGGATACAAGGACACGGCACAAGGTCAAACCCGAGTCATCGACTGGATTCAACTCAGGGCCAAGCAACCAACAAAACAAACAAGAACCAGGTTCAGCAAAATGTAGACAAGCCAGTGCAAGAAACACAGCAGTACACATAGGCAGCCCATCAAGCAAAAACAGTGAATGCATCAGGCATGTACAAGAGAAACATAGGCAGTAATATGATATACAGAGGACCTGGAGCATCAGTTCATGTTAAAGAACAAGGCTAGCATGGTACCAGTTCAGTCCAGACCAAGAAAAACCAACAAAGCTCAACACACATATGTTTGTATATATCGTGGAAATCAAAACTCAATGTTCAGATTAGTCAACAGTTTTAGAAAACCAAAGATCACTTTCAAAGTTCTGATTTTCAAAATGCAGAAGTTTTCAAGTGAAGCAGTTTTCTAGAGGACAGCAGAATACAAATACTTCAAGTTCTGGTTTAACAAATGCAGCAAGGTACAAAGGTATGTGAACAAGTTTAACAAAGGTTCAAGTTCTGGTTTAACAAAGGTTCAAGTTCTGGTTTAACAAATGCAGCAGAAAGGAGCTAACAAGCTCAGATTAGAAATCAAAAACAAGCCAGTGAACCAAAATCCAACATACCAAATAATATCACATCGCAATTCATCATCGGCAAAGCAAAATCAAGCCAGTGAACCAAAATCCAACATACCAATACATCATCACAATCCAACATACCAGATTTCTCAAAGTCCAACAGAAAGATTAAACTCGAGATTATAGGAAATAAAGCCTATAAATAAATCCCAATTCATCATCGGCAAAAGCGTGCGAGTGTAATCAAAATCGAGAATAATCAAGTAAACCAGAAGGCAGAAAACATACCAAATAATACCACATCGCACCGGACAACGAAGTCAAAGCAATTCGAGCAATCAATCAAGGAGAATGAAGGAGCAAGCTACCAGGAACGTTTCTCACACTAGATTCGATCAATCAGAGCATCAAAGCAACTGGAATCGCGTGCCCTAGTTTTCACAGAATGGAACGAGAAAGAAAAATGCCGTGCCCTAATTTTCACACAAAGAGGAACGAGAAAGAAAAGTAAAGCGGGAAATGAAAATTGCTAAGGTGTGGATTGATGGTGTGGATTGACGGTTGAGATTTTGTTTTAAATGATGGTGTGGATCGCTGAGGTGTAAAATTTTATTAATTTTATTAATTTGAATATATTTATAGCTACTGCAACATTTTGCTGATATCTATGCTAACACATTGAAGTGAATGTTGCAATAGACAAAAATCAGCATAGCTATCGTTACATTGTAGCTAGCAACACCTTGTAATTTCGTTGCAATAGGCCATCTATGGCGTAGTGTTTGGAAATGCAGGAGCGCTTGGACACCTGCCAGCATATCTTCAAGGACTTAGAGCTTGAAGACGCTATTGAAAGGAAGTCGGCATTAAGGTAACTTCAAGGTGGGGCAAGGAACTGGTGGAATGTCATAAAGATCGCTACTCCTAAGGATCAGTTCACTTGGGAACAGTTCAGAGCCCGATTTGAGGAGTACACATTGGCAGCTTTAAAGTCTATACTGTTTAGGAAACTTGCAAACTTGAAACAAGGAGACTGCCTTTCGGGCTTACGTGAGAAAGGTACAGAGCATGGCGAATGTACACACAAGTGTGCACACCTGTCAACCGTAGGTGTTAATAGAAAATATTTACATATATACAAATGTTTTTTTTCTTGTTTTTTTTTCTTGCTTTTTTTTCAGAATTTTTTTTATAGAAAGAGAGAGTTTTTGCAAAATCATCTTAGCACCATTTAACTTAGAACACAAAAAAAATGTTATATCCTTTACTTTAAATTCACCACTTTTTAAAATAAAGATTTTCAATTAGGATATATTTCATAATTATCACGTATGAATCTTCCTATATACTAGTTCAACCATTTTTATTTGTAATCAAACTTCATTTTTATTTTTGTTAAGACGAATAAATTTTCAAAAATTTCAATTTAATAAACCAAAACCATATATTTATCCTATAGTGTTTCTTTAAAAATAAATCAAAAGAAAATTTGTTTTTGGGTATTTTTTTATTTTATTTTTTGAGATTTTAAAAGAAAAAGCAAAATAAACTGTGAAAAATAAAATAAAAATGAGTCTCCCCCCACACTTGATTTTGACTGTGTCCCCATAGTCAACCCAAGTGGAAGGAGAAAAATAAAACAAAAATAAAAAGATGACCTATATTTACAGGAAGGTGAACAGTATTTACACGAGATCAGAAAGTATATCGTCAAAAAGTAAATGAAACGGTCTTCCAAAGACCGATTCATTTGTCTCGTCAAGTATGCGAGACACAGCTTAAGCTCGGAAAACCAAACCATACAAGATTTCGAAGTTGAATTTGGATTTGGAAAAGCGAATGTCGTTTTATTAAAAATTGAATGAGTCGTTTTATTTTCAATGATTTTTGGGGTTGATAAAATGATTGATTGAAGTTCAAATTTATTTTCACCAAATTGAAATTCAAGCTGTTCATTGAAAAATTCTTCAGAATTATTGATTTCAAATTGGTGATTTAAATCTTCCCCATCAGAGTTTAATGACTCGTTTTCAAAAAGTCCATAAAACTCATGTTCGTTAAATTCGACTTCCTTTGTTGGATTATCAACAACTTTATTGCATAAATCAAGTTCAAAATTCAAAGTTGTTGTATTCAAATTTTCAGAAAAAGGAAGATCGAAATTTAAATCGAGTTTCTCACCCTCAAAAGTATTGAAATCCAACTCAATTACCAAATTTTCAACAACTTCATTAAGATCATCATTTTCCATTTCAAAAGTTGTCATTTGAAAATCAGTGATTTGGGTAAAAGATGGATTGTCATTTGACTCGTCACACGTTGGAATTTGATTTTGTTTTTCACGCTGTTTCATATATGTTTCAAACAACGAATCCGTGTGATCATCGTAAATTTCGTTCATTTGTTCAACAAAATCCAGTTTATAGTTATTAACTTGAGAATTTTCGATTTGGATTTATTGAGAACAACAAATTTCAATTGTAACATGGTTAAGATTATTCCCATTGCCAAATTCGTTTGAAAAATTATTTCCATTTTCATTTTGAGTTTGAAATTCATTTTGGAGTTCGGAATTGAATTGGCATGGGTTATAATCAAAATCGTTTGAATTTTGAATTGAATTCAAATTTTGAAATCCTTGACTCGAGTTATTACACAAATAAGAATTACACAAATCATTTATCTCATGATTTTGTTGTGTAGAGAATTCAAGTAAAGATGAAATGCAATTTTCAAGAGTCGAGGGTTGTTCGTCATTTTGAAAAATTTGTGGTTCAAAATTCGAATCGTTTAAACAATAGTTGTTGTTGAAATATCCATAAAAATTTGAAGTGAAATTATATGGATTATATTGATTTTCACAACTATCGTAAAATTCACGTAAGTGGGGAAACTCGGACATTTTCAAGAATTTTTTTTTATATAAAGGAAAAATATTTATAGATAGAATTTATTTTTCAAAAGGGAAATTGATTTCTGTTTTGGTTTTGGTTTTTCAAATATTTTTTTTTGTTTTTGAAAAGGTTTTATAATTTTTTTTTTTGGATTTCGGTTTTTCTATATTTTTTTGGATTTTTGAAATTTCAAAGGAAAAGGGTTTAAAAATTTCAAGGGAAAAAGAAAAGGAATATTTACAATTTTTTTAGTTTTGAATTTTGATTTTTTTGTTGTTTTTTTTAAAATATGCATGATCTAATGCAACTAAATGAATGCAGTGGTTAATTACAAATGATTTATCCTAAGTTACCCAAAATTGTATAATCACACATTGTCTTAATTCAACAAGATAGTTCTCAGCCAGGTAACGGGCAGGGGTTATCGGTGCACCACGAATCACCGTAGCAATGCAGCCGAAGGTTTAAGTACCTTCAGAGGAACAACCACTATAATATTTACGAATTACCGTAATATTTATAAATGGTTATTACTCTGCCGTAGCCTAGACACCAAGAAATTATATTGTTCAAAGAAGACAACTTGTCAATATACAATTAAAAGTTATCGATGTCTAATCGTTATTATTAATCAAAATCTAGGATGAAATGCAAAATAGAAAATAAACGTGTATTAACAATGCGACTACGAATGTAATTTTTTATTTTTTTATTTTTTTTTAAAATATATGCAAATGCAAGCAATCAACAATGCAACTAAAATAAAAACAAGAGATATATACAATGTAAGACAAATAAAGAGAAAATTATAAATAAGCAAGCAGTTTTTTTTTGGCAAGTTCAGCACGCAAGCAATTTATTTTAGCAAACACTTCTGCTTCTTCTGTAATTCTACTTTGGCAACCTGAAATAAAAACCACATATATATACAGTTTTTTTTAATTGTTTTTTTTTGAAAAGGAAAGGAAATTAAAAAGTGGCGTTTTACTTAAAAAAAATTTTTTTTTTTGAAAGATAGACTTTAAAACTAACTAAAACAAACACAAAACAAGTGAAAATGAAATAAATCAAGGTATTCGTTTTTTTTTAAACCAAGAGACAATTTAAAAACAATTCAACCCAACTCAACCTACAAAAACAAATATATATTTTTTAGGAAGAATAAACAAAAGAAAGATGGTAAAAAAAAAGAATGAAAACCAACCCGGCCCACTGTCTATATTACTTTAAACAGAGAGCACCTTCCCAACTTAAACAACTCACGAAATCAATTTCTCAAATTCACTGGCTCAATTCACAAATACTCGAATTCCACAAAATCAAAAAAATTCAATTTTCAAAACGCCTTTCACTCGAATTCAAGGCGACTGTTGCGATTTGGGCAGGAAGATATGTTGTTATGTGGTCGCGGTGGTGAAGTCAAGTCCGAGTGTGCTTGGTGGAGATGGTTCGAGTTGCAGTGGGAGGCAGTGGTTCGCGATGGTGTGGCTGCGATGCTTGGTGGTAGTATTGCGAGATCGAGGGGATTAAGTTTGGGTGAATAGAAGTCGTGGATTCGGGGCTTGGGAGATTCAATGCTCGTGGTCGATTTGGTGATTGCCGATTAGAGATTTCAGGTCGATGATGGATTTGAGCAATTGGACTGAAGGAGTTTCTGGTCGCGGTGGATGGTGGAAATTTGGCGCTTGCTGTCGGTTGGTGATTGAAGCAGGGGATGTGAGATCTTGTTGTTCGTGGGTAGCGGGTGATTGGTAGGCGGTTTCAGGTGAATGATGTTGCCGTAGAGTGGTGATGTCGCACTGATGTGGTCACAGTTTTGGACAGTGGTGAGAAATTTGATGATGAATTTTTTTTCTATTCAAATCTGGTAGTTTGGTGAGTGATTAAGGGGGACTTGATCAAGTGAGGAAATGGTCAGAGAATGTTCACTGGTAGGGGGGAGAACTGAATTGTATGGTGATATGGAAGTTGTGCTGCGCTTTCTCTGAATGAAGGAGGTTTATGATGGATGGCGGTGGGTTGTAAGGGAAGGTGGCAGTGAGATGTAAGAGGTTGAGGTTGGGGTTTGGTCGTACTAGAGTGGGCTTGGTTGTGTTTCAGTGTTTGTGTTGAGACAAGAAAGGACACGGGAGGCAGCAATAATGGATGGAAGGAGGTCACGGGAGGCAGTAGTAATGAGCTTGTTTCGGTTCATGGTTATGATGGAGGCAGTAGTAATTTGATAATGTGCAGTGTTTGTCAGGGATGTATTGCTGCAGGAATGAGCAGGCAATTTGTTTGTTTGTGAAATATGGTTTAAGTATGGTCGAAGCAAGGTGAGTTTTGTGATGTAGGAAGTTGATAATGCAAAAACTTGTGTCCGAAGTGACAGGGCAATGCAATGGTTTGTTGATTCTTTCTCTGGTGATGGAGGAGATGTTGTGAACAGAGGAGATGCAAAATAAAAAGAAAACAAATGCAAACTCACACACAAGCAAATGAAAGCAAAACAAACACACAACAATAATTCTTTTTTCTTTTTCAATGCACTCCACACACAAAACAATCACACAATGAAATCAAACAAAAAGTAATTCGAAGAATAGAAAATCAAAATCAAAACAATTCTCCGGGAAGGGGGCGTAATAAGGAGAGAACCCTAGATTTAGACGAGAAGGGAAAGAATGATTTGAGAACAAACGCTATTTTTTTCTCTAGAAACGAAAGAAAGAGGGGGAAATAATTGATAGATCGTGGCCAGGAAATAATCTAGGCAAAAGTGAGAGTGAAACCAAAATTTTGGTAAGGAGCCAAAATAAAAAATTTCATAATTTTAATCAGACAACAAAAAAAATGTTGTCTGAATGGCATGGATGAAATCTCAATAGAACAAAGATTTCATGGGCTATGAAAAACAACAGATTGTTTTTTCATGTGTTGTATGAAATGGTGGTAAATATTGGGATAACAGCAAATCTACCTTATGTTGTGTGATCCATGTTGTATAATTCACTTTGTGGCATATTGATGGCTCGCATCTAAATAGGAAGGCTCCAAATAGCACACGATGCCTTTAAATTGCACATGATGGCTCTTTTGTTTATCAATCTATTCTTAGAATATTAGATGTAACAGAGACCCTACTTGCTATCAATGTGGATAGAAGGGTCATCTGAATATTAGGTGTAAGAGTATAGAGAGGAAGCACTATACCTACTATAAAGCTAGGCACATAAAGAAGGATTGTCTAGAGCCGCTAAATAAAATCACACAGTGTTTGCTTATGCGCTTAATGTCATTCCAACATCGTGGAGTAGTCCATCGATGAAGGGGAAAGAGAGGATTTATTATCGAAGGTTTGCTTTCTATTTATGGTATACCTATTTGTGTTCTATTTGATACTACTTCATCGCATTTTTTATATCCAGTGACTTAGGAGATAGGTAAGGGTTGAGTCCCGACCTTGTGGAAATGTCTTTGGTTGTGTTGAACCCTACGGGTGGTTTAGCCAACTTAAGTTTGGTTTGTTGTGACATTGTTTTGTTGAGTCAGAGTTGTGTTTTCTCTTATGATTAATTTGTACTATTTTTTTGGGTACATAATACAATGCAATGGAAATACAAGTAGATAGATAACGAAAGCCTCCAGCTCGTTTCCTAAACTCTGAAGCGTCCAAAGTAAAACCTGCTTTACTCAGACTACTCAAAAGGGTGCACGAGGGATTTATCGAAAACTAAAACCATGCGATCAGATATAAGTCTGGTATGAGAAGACTCAAGGTATATGCATACTTTTAGCAGTAGCTTTGGACACCGTACGAATCATCATAACAATTTCCCCTGAATAGAAACCAACCATTTATTAAGTTACTATAGTGATATGAAGATAATGTCTAGAGTGTAGAATATAACTCAGAAAATAGCTGTGCTGCTTGCATCTCATAACACAACAATATTAGAAGTACATCTAAAACCGCTAAGATACGTTCACATATGGATTTTCCGAAGAGACGCCTCCAATAAACTGATGCGAATCTCCATGATAAGGATCAAAAGTCTTTTTCGTAGCATCGTATATCTCTAGATAAAATATACCATAAGGCAAACATAGTTGGCCCATGCCTGAACATAATATGAACCACATGGAACCGAGTATCAATAACTCTAGCTTGCAACATCAATAAGCATACTCTAGATATGGAGTTGATATATCCTGTCACGAGTTAGCTAAACCCTAGACTATGCACCTACTCCGTCTCTAGTCTTTTCCCGATGTCGAGTTTATGTTAGGCATCTCTCATACGAGTTTTCACTACTCGAACAGAACATGAATCATAAATCACTCCATGGATTCTTGCATAAGCCATTTGACAAATGCTAATGCTGACCTCTCCCTTGGATATAACCTTAGGATAGACGGTTCCACTTTATAGCAGAAGTATGAAATGTTAACGCTGACCTCTCCCTTGGACTTAACCTTAGGATAGACTGTTCAAATCTATAGCATTCCACTTCATAACTGCTTCCAAAACATACTCGTATACTAGTTTTGAAGTGGTATTTGATAAGTAAAACACTTACCGATCACGGAATCTCCAAACAAATCGATGAATTTTTGGTTAACTCAATTTCGGTTCTTTTAGAAGTAAGCGAACTATATAAAGATGAGTCCTCCCTATGGGATCTCGTTATATAAGTTCTTAAAGCTAGAGACGTTTCATACTAATGTTCCTTCCCTGGGGACCTCACACCATAGGAAGCTGTGAAGCTTGCAGATACTTCTTAAGTTATATTTGATCAAGTTTGATAGTCGACTAATCGACTGTCTATTTCTTAAATTGATTTCTTATGGAATTCAAGTTTCGTATACTTAACATGTTTTCGACCTTTTCATCTTAACTATTTCTCGACGAAGAATGAAGATGGTAGGTTAGAGCATGATTACTTCTAAACCCTACTCAAAAAACATTCTTAACTCTCTCAAATAGATAAACCTACTTCGTCAACTTTTAGTGTTATGTATAGTATTAATGACTTCCTATAAACAACCAAGTAATTAACACGATTAACACATTTTCAGCATTTCTAACTTAACTATTCCTCGGTCAAGAGTGAAGCCGTTAGGTTAGAGCACAATTGCTTTTAAACCTTACTCAAAAATCAATCTTAACTCTCACAAATAGATAAGTCTACTTCATCGGTTTTTAGTGTTAAGCATAATTAATTACTTTTCATAAGTTTAAACAAATAAACACGCTTAAGCCATGAAGCACTATTAAACCACTTTGTAAACATTTACTTATAGTTTAGAAACTCTTAAAAATGATATAGATGTATGTATAATATATATATAAAAAGCTAAGATATTAAAAATAATTTAAAAGATATTATATTACATAAGATATTTATATACCGTAATAAAATAATAAACTAATTTTCTAAAAACTATATATACTTAAATATACTTTAAAATACTTATAATATGGTTTAAAACATATACTTATAATATTACTTGAAAATAACTAGTTAATAATTTATTTGAAACTTGAAAACAATATGTTTTCCTTTATATAAAAATAAACCACTTAATTTAATAATTCATAATAAATTATTAAAAATTCATAAAAAATCCAAACCACTTTTAAAATACTCTAATGTATGTTAGAAAAGACTTTAAAAAGATTGAAGTAAAATACTTAGTTTGAAGTCATTTAAAACAATTTAAACTCTCAAACAGAAAAGACAACATTTTCATAAACTTGTGAAAAGTGGTACAGAGGCAAAGATGGCGTTTTAAAGTGTTGTAGCTGACTGTTATAAAAGGCTATGAAATGGGCTAGTTCTGATGCCTTAAATTTTTGATCGATTTGCAATATGCAAACAAAATTTTTAACACCCAATCTTTGTATAGTAACCAATAAACACATAATACTTTACTACTATGGAAAGAAACCCATAGAAATCTCTCTACAAAATTTCATAGAAAATACCGAACACAAAGGCATTTTCAAAGTGCGTTTATAGCGAATATCGCTATAAAACAACTTTCAAACTCAAGTCTGATTCATCCTATATTCAATCGAACCCTATGTGCTTTGTTTCAAGTCTATGCAATAAATCATAACAAGTCATACAAGTCCAGTAAAGTCCATACATATGATTACATATGCCATTTGTTTTTCAAAGAGAGAATCAAAACCAAATACAACAATATAAACTAAAGCACATATACACAACCAAACACAAGCATATATACGTAATATTTTCATTCAAATGGTGAGTTAGCCCACCCTTAATGAATAAAACACTCAAGTACAAGTATCCACTTCCTACCTCAAACTTGCAAACGCCTAACTTCCTACCTTCAACCTTGTTTTTACACTTGCCTAAGCTTTTTTAAGCCTATATATTGCTCACGGCCCAAGGAGATGTGGGGAGTTGTGCTTTAATTCTTCAAGGTCTAAGTTGATGGATGGTGTTGTAATGTTCTAGGAGGCTTATCGAAGAATTTTGAGTTGATTTGGAGTTTTTTTGAAATTATTTATCTTAAGAAATTTGTGAAGAGAAAGATATGAAGTGTATTGATTTTTTGCAGTTAAAATTGTGAAATGGATTCAAAAGCTAAGCACACGCTTATATAAGCTTCAAAGGTAGCTTAACCCCTTTACCTTACCCTTATGGCTGGCCATGGAAGGCTCAAACCCTCCCCTCCCCCCAAACATGCCCCATCACATCTCCTTTCCGCCTCCTTTCTTAGCAAAAGACCAAATTATCCCTTACAAACAAATATCTCCTTATCTTCTAGAAGCTTCTAGAAGATTCTAAATACATTACGAAACAAAGTGTATTAATTAGTTACAAATGTCTTCATATGTTAATTAGATAAGTAAAAAAGAGCTCGAACAACTTATAACGAATAAAAAGTTGTTTATTGATGAACCGATTTTCGGTCACATTATTGATATTTCTTCGAAATATTCATTTTTGTAAACAAATTTCAAAAACAGGTTTCTTATCATTATTTATTAATTAAAAGATGTTTAACAAGGCTATCTTAACTATATTTCCAAAAGTTACGATATTCAAAGACGAAGTGTTCGAAATTATAGGTTGCTACATCTATTATAAGTTCATAGAATTTAATATGGAAGTAGATAACATAACATGCAAAGGTAATAAAAAGAATTCAATTTTATTAAATATGTGAGTATATTGGAAACAGTTCCAAATGTAACTAAAAATAAATAAAGATTCAATCTCAAAAATCACTCCTCCTCTGATACATAATAATGTATCGATACGGAGTAGTCAAACTTTGTTGTACAAAGTACGACTGATGATGAGTGAAGTTAAGTTAACTTCTTTTTGTAAGGTCATGTAATTAAGAGTATAATACACAAGATTAAAATTAATTTCATCTAAAGAATAGTTAACAAAATAATATAAGATAAGGGTTTGTAAGAAACCTAACATATCATTGGCCAAGGAGTTAGCAGGTCATGCAAGTCGAAAGATTACATGAAATAATTGTATGTGAGGGATCTTGTATGAATCGCTCCAAAATGAGTTTGAGAATGAACATCATCGGGTGACCAATTCAATTTTTGAACATAAGTATCATAAACTAAAACCAAATCAGTTTTATAAATAAAGCAATTCATAAAATGTTTATGAATAACTATTCCGTTGCATTGAGAAATAATTGTTGTTTCAAGGAATACCAACTTCATAGCAAATGAATTTCTTTTAGAAATTATTGGTAGTAAAATGGATTTGGATACAATCCAAAGATGAAACTGATTGTATGGGATGAAACAAAATTAACCTAACCTAAACGAACACAATGCATTAGAGTGTCCAATAAGTTCTCGCATATTGAAAAGAAATTTTGAGTTTCTTATCAATCTCGATAATAGATAAAGCTTTGTTGTCAATTAAACCATTAAGGGTAATGACTCTACCTTATGATATGATGCACAAATTCAAAAGAATTCCATATATATATATATATATATTATTTGATATGATTTTAGGCTTCTTTACTTTTATATAATACATAACCAATTTTTGGTGGTGCTTTTGAGACGCATTTGATGTATTTTTCTATTTGATATGATTTTGAGCTTCTTTACTTTTATGTAATCCTTAACAAATTATTGGTGGTGCTATTGAGACATACTTCATGGATTTTTCTATTTAATATGATTCTTAACTTCTACACTCGTATATAATTAATAGCCAATATTGGTGGTACTTTTGAGATGCACTTGATAAATGATGTTTATTTATTTATTGTGGTTGAGCCTTTTACTCTTAATGAGTCCATAGCCATAAATGGTGATGAATAATTGGTGGTGATAGAGTGGAACACTTGATGGACTCACCTACTTGGGTGTGAAGGTGAGCCGCCTTTTATGAGAGATTTGAGCTCTTTAGTACATTCATGAGTTTCCAAAGTAGGTGCATGGTTACAAAAATGCGCATTTGTCGTGGAATTTGTAGAAATTGAAAGTGTAGTAAGTGTTTTGAGATCTCAACCAAAATATGTGTAGTTCAAGAGAAATTCAATACTTAGACTTAGTTGATAAACCGAAATCATGTAGTTCAAGAAGAAATTCACTACTAAGATTAAGTTTTAAACACACTTCTTTATATATCAATTCAATCGAAAGACAATGGTACTTACGTATGAAACTTTCTTCTTGCCCGGGTTATTTTTATTCATCTTATTTAATTTTTGTTTTAACTAGTGGGGGATTGTTGGATAATTATAACAAAAATCAAAGTATTTTCATTGCTTGAATTTATGCATTCTTTATTAATGAGAAAACATCTTTTTATGGAATATTTATATATTGCGATTAATGGGCTCATGGGAAAAAGAAGAGAATTGTACGTTTATTTTATTCTCTGCTTTCTCCCTTCCTTGATAGAGTATACAAAATTATAGAAACCAAAAGTCATCTTATTCATCTGCTTCTCTCTATAATTTCCTTTGAAATAATATCAATTTTCCAAAAAAAGGCTATGTATTATATAAAAGTAAAGAAGCTCAAAATTATATTAAATAGAAAAATCCATCAAGTGCGTCTCAAAAGCACTATCAAAAATTGGTTATAGATTATATAAAAGTAATGAAGCTCAAAATCAAATCAAATAGAAAAATCCATCAAGTGCGTCTCAAAAGCACCACTAAAAAATTATTATGGATTATATAGAAGTAAAGAAGCTTAAAATCATATCAAATAGAAAATCCAATAAGTGCATCTCAAAAGCATCACCAATAATTCGTTATGAATTATATAAAACCAAGGAAGCTAAAATTTATATCAAATAGCAAAATCCATCAACTTTATTTTACAAGCACCACCAAAACAGTTGGTTATAGCTTATATAAAACTAAGAAAGCTTAAATTCATATCAAAGCAAAATTCATCAGGTGCATTTTAAAAGCACCACCAAAAAATTGGTTGTGAATTACATAAAAGCAATCAAACTCATAAACACAAAAATATTAAGAGAATGAGAAATCATGTTTCATTGTTTGACCATTAATGGGTATTCATCACATTTTCCCCTACTCTAGGCTTGGGTTACATTTCTCTTGAAGAATCAAGGACTAAAATCCTTGACAGTCATTTAGTAAGCGGATCCATTAAGTTCCTCTCCAATCTTACATGTATTGTTGAGATCGCTCCTTTCATCAATTTCTTGATTGGTTTAGGTTCAAAACAGATGTGTCTTCTCTTTCCATTATACACTCTTACATAAATTCCAATGTTCATCAGTAGGTTATGACTTTCGGCTCATATCATTTGTTTAATAATTTAAGAGAAACATGATGCTTACTCCAATTTTACCACATTCGTCCTTTGGCAAATTATGTTACTTATTCTTATATATGCAAGAACCATGGAGAGATAACATAGATGACATACGAAAACAATCAAATCTTTCCAAGATTTTCTCAATGTTGTGAGATCAACTTAAAAAAATTCAATTTTCTCATACTAGCTTCTTGTAAATCTGTTCTCATATTAAAAGGACAAGAAGAAACTCACAATCAAACACCCAATGTCAATTGTTGATTTTTGCAAACTACGGTAGACCCATTTTAGCTAGATATCTCTACACTTCAAAAAATTATAGTTTGGAGAACACTTTTCATAATCCAATAATAGTTCTTTCTTGCTTTTTATGAGGAACCATTTTGAGTATGAAACAATCTAACAATGTAGTTACCCTCAGGTACAATCTTACTTATGAAGATCGATATATTCAATTTTATATCATCGGTTACATTCAATATAATTTTAACATGTTTTGTATTTTCATACATACAAACAAATATCAACAAAACACCTGTAAAAACAATAATCAAACAATACCAACATGTATTAAGGCAATACTCAATTCAATTTATCATGCATACATAAACTCATAAAGTATGCACTTATACAGTATGCTATTCCAAACAAAGGGAATTATAATTACTACAAGAAAACATTGATTTTACAATGGAAGAATTCATCAGAAATCCGCCACTAAGCTTTTATTAGCACGGATTTACGACGGATACACGATGTTGGTAAATTTCAAATCGGTAATCTAGTGTCAATTTAGCGATGGAAATTAGCGCGAACTCACTGACGTTTTTCCATTGTTCGTCTAAATATTAAAATTCCATTAAAACATATTTTACCGACATTTTTCTAACGGATATATAAATACTAATTTTTTTTTCATAAATTCTTCTTAGTGTTTCGTAGGTAAACCCTAGCAAAATAGCAAAGGAGTAGCGACGAACATTTTTTATGTTTGTACTTTAGTCCCACATATCTATCGGTAATTTGTCACTAATCTTGATGCTTTAGCATGGTTTAGTGACAAATTTTTTGTATTTCCATCGCCAATCTCACGCTGATTTGAAAAGGTTCTACGACGGTTTTCGTAAGCATGTGCCTATTTCAACGACGTTTGTTTGAAAATTCCGCTACTATTTTCTTTCTGTTCCATCGATAACTGGTATTTTTTTATTATAGCTTTCCCTTGGCAGTAACCATTAATAATTCAACGGTCGATAATAAAAGTATTTACAGAAATATATGTGTGCACAGTTATATAAAAAGAATAGTATAAACAAAAACAAAAATGCAATTATAAGTCCGTTGATTGATACACACACTAAATTGAACTCTAAGCAATAAAACTATTCAATAGTGCTAATATCACATACAAAAAACAATATCATCCATAGCCTTTCGTCAATTCTTATATACACTTGAATTCTAAGTAACAAAACTGTTCAACTAATGCTACTGTCATCCCATATAAAAAATAATACTATCCATACCCATAATACTCATACAAAAAACCATATAATATCGCATTTACTACAAAATGTTTCCAACTGCCATACCCGAAGAGGTTACGATGATGAAGATGGCGAAAGGTCTTCATAATCAGATCCATCATACCTCTGAAGCATTGTCATCACCTTTGTCATTTGTGCTTGAAAGTTCTCTCTATCCGCGTTTTACTGCTGTGCAAGCCTTGTTTGTTCTTCCTCGAGTCTTTGGCTCTTAGCTCGCTCACTCTCTCTCTCGGCCTCAATCCTGAGCCACTATGCTCTCTCATCTCGAGCTCCAAGTGCATTTCCTTAACAGTTTTTTGTAGGTCATGAACATTGTCTTCATTGCCAATACAATGGCGTTTTGAACGTTGATAAGATGAGGGAGACTATAAAGGAAAAAAAATGAAATTACTACTTATACTAATAAACAGAAACATTTTATACTTGCTGTTTGTAACGGCGAAGAAAAGGGCAAGAAAAGGACTGTTGCTTTTGATTCAATTTTAAATCTTTCATTCCTTCTTATTTCTATTTAAATAAATTATTGCTTCACTTTTTCATTTTTTTTAGACTATCTGAAACATAGTAATTACACTGATACAGGTCTCTTCTACCCGTCAAATTCAAAGTCCAAAAGCTTAAAAAATAAGCACGTATGTTGCTTTACTTCGGTGTTCTCAATTAAATAAAGGATTACAAAGTTGTAACTATAATTCTCTTTTATGAGTTACGTGCTATGGAGCATTTATCATCTCACTTTCGAGCTGTAGAAGTCTTTGGCTTTTACGAGTTACACGTCAAAAGATGAAATAGCTTTGTTCATTATTGAACAGCTGCTTACTTGTTTCAGTACAGAACTAGAAAATGCTAGATGTCTTGTTTCCTTAGGAGGACTAAAATTTCTCATTAAAGAAAATGAATTGTGTAGACCTACTTGGCAAAGAATACAGCGAAGGAAAACACTCTCGAGATTTCACATTGTAAGCAGGCTAATGCAAGAAATAATGCGGTTTTACTATTGACTGAACAAATTTGTTGCATGTTAATTCCATTCCAAGTCTCTAGTTAACCGATGTGAACATGTCAATACACCAAAAGCATGAGCAGTTTGCATTAAAATACATACATTAGATGAACATATATAAAGAATAATAAAGAGAATAGTTGCATACCCCACTCGAGTCATGATTAACATTAACTGCTGTTAAATGTGTAATCTGCTCCCCCGGTGATGCAAAGTGACAAGTGCTTTGGAAGCATCTTCCCTCTGTCGGACAAAATTTTAATTAATTTGCACTAATTTCAAAACAGCAGCGGAATACTAAAACGCAGAAGCAACCAAAAGAAGGATCTAGCTTGTCGATTAATTATCAACCACCAATTCAATGAAAAATAATCAAAAAAAAAAAGAACACAAAGATTTAACGTGGTTCGACAAAATTGCTTACGTCCACGGACCCAACAACTATTTTTTATTTTACTGAAAAAAGATAGTACAAGAGAAATATTACAAAATTATATGTAGCAAAGTGGAGAGACTAACCTATAATTACAAATTGAATAATCAATTTCTTCAAAAACTTATTTGCGCTCAAAACCCCTAATTTGATTTGACTACATAAATTAGGTTTTATTGAAGAAAATGATAATGACACACACTCATAAATATGGAGATGAACTTCCTTCATTTAAATAGTCTTAATCAATGGGTTACTTATAGATTAAGAAAATTAATTTTCAGATTACGTGACAACCTTTTCAAAATTCCTTGATTTAATTCCAATGCACATAGATGGTGAAAGTATTATGTTTTTATAAATTTTCTTTGTTCATTTAATCTCCACATATAAACTTTTCTATCTCCATATAGCAGATCTTTTGACTAATTAATTGATTAGCTAATTAATTAGTTTCTTTTCTCCAAAAGCAATCACACATAACTTTCCTCTTATTCTTTTCACATATAACCTAATTGATTAATAAGATTAATTAACTAAATTCTTTTCTTCTTTGGCAAATATTTGAATCATCTAAATTTAACACTCCACTTTGATTCAAATATAATAATCTCTTTTCATCACCACATCTTAACAAATTGTTGGGTCTACGTCACATGGCGTCGAAATCAAGATGAACACGTTTGGGCATTGTTGCCCAAACAACCGTTCCCAAACATAAGAAAGATACTATGCACATCAACAAATAAAATGCATACAAGCAAACACCAAAATTCTTCAATATGTCTGATGTAGGAGATGAACATATAGATACTAAACTTCGAGAGACCAATGGAGATTTAACAGCGTGCTTCACCTTCTCCATTCCAAATTGAGTGAGGACATACTCAACATTATCTACTACAATATCTTCCACAAGAATTTTGCTAGACTTTCCTAAGTCAACTCCAGCAGACTCACCAACAAGTTCTGCAACATTCAAAGCATAAGATGAAGAATCATTGCTACAAATATGCTTACAAATAGAGCTAACTAAACCAAAAGGCCTTTTCTTCAACTGAGCTCCACCTAAAGTCCGAACCTCTGTAATCTTCTCATCAACCATGGTATCATCGGAAAATACTAATATCTCTTCGAATATGGAAACAATCTGATAACTCCAAATGTGTTTGACAATTTTCTGTCCTCCCAATGTCATCACTTAATAGATACTCCACTTTCAACAAAGACCTCTCATTAAATATCGCATGCCTGCTAGTCACAATTCTCCTACTTGTTTTACACCACAATCTATACCTCTTCACTCTTTCTCTATAGCCTAATAAAATGTGCTTGCTTTTCCTGGGCTTCAACTTATTAGGGCTGTTATGGTAATGGTTACCGTTACCATTTTGTAAATACTGTCACCGTACCATATCGTTTTTACTGGTAAACTAAAATTGTTTACCGTTACCGTTACTGATTGACTGGTATATTGATAAACTGGTAACCGTTACACTGGTAACGGTAAATTACCGTTTGTCTAGAAAAATAATAAGTTGATATATTTTTACACTGAACAATGCTTCATTATATATCTCATTGGGTCAATTAATAAAGGACGTAGAAAAGAAGTGTATTTAGCATCATTTGAGTTGAATTACTGAAATAAATTGAACTATTTTCTTGCTTCTAAATACCTCTAATACAACATCTTACATGAATATCAATGTATTATGAATGGACTGGTAAATTACCGTTACCGTTGATTTTGAAAAAAATATTACCGATGTTTTACTGTAAAAAATGATAAATTTTCTGTTACCATACCGATTATACTAGTATACCGACTTTACTTTAAAATGGTAACCGATTGACTGGTAATTGTATGGTAATGGTAAATTTACCGTAACCATAACAACCCTACAACTTATCATGTCTCTCATCTTCTATATAAGCTGAACAACCAAACACTTTAAGAAATGAATAATCAACAGGCTCTCTTTTCCATATCTCTTTTAGGAACTTCATATCTATGACAATAGAAGGTGTATGGTTGATGAGAAATGCTGCCATAAATATCACTTTTGCCCAAAATCCCTCTTCTAGACCAGTAGTCGTTCTCAAGCTCATAGCTCTCTCCCATAATATCCAACACATGCTCTCCACCAGTCCATAACAATGTGACTCAATGGAAATAGAAAAATCTCTAACTACATACTCGGACGCATAATAGTTGGTGAATTCTTGTGACATAAATTCACTACTATTTCTAACTTTGAGAACCTTCAAATGCTTCCTCGACTGCTTCTCTATCAACATCTTGCACTTACAAAACTGGGCAAGTATTTCGTCTTTGGCCTTTGAAAAATAGACCCAGACTATACATGAGAAATCATCCACAAATAAGACGAAGTAACTAGTTCCACCAAAAGATGCAACTGGGATGGGTCCCTACACATAAGAATGAACATACTCTAGAAATATTGGGGATTCCTTTTGTTATATATAAACATTGTCATGAAAATATATGTGATCTAGGGGGATGTAGGGATATCCAATCATGACGCTGACACCAAAAAGCTTCGTTCAGTTGTCTTGCCTCTTCTACACTAAACGAAGTGTGCGCATAGCAGAAGATGCGAGGGGGTGCCGAAAATTCAACACTCTCATCTGTTCATCTATCCTCAAGCAATCATTTACTTTTTGAGTAGTCTCCTTAGCCTTGTACGCTGCATAACCCTCCAATTTCTGAACATACTAATTAAATTCAAATATATGAAAGACCATACAAATCAAGCATGCAACATACATGGACACATTGATATTCAATTCAAATAAGATATTCTTTTTCCTTGAAAAAAAGGAAGCAATTGCAGCCTTAGATGAAATGTATTAGTTTAAAATCTTTGAAAAATACTGTAGTGTATATGATGCATCTCGTATAGTCATGTATATCTCTGACATGTATGATAAGATGTCTTACAGGCCAACATATTGATAGGTCTAAAAATATTCATAATGCATGAATTTAGCATTAGTCATCTTGCCTATTACCAATTTTCTCCACACATGATGTGGTAATATGCTTTTTTTTCCATTGTACTCGTATCAAAAGTAGAGAGTGGAAATTAAAAAAAGCATATCATACTGTACCAAAATTTAACAAGTTAGAAAAAGTTTAAATACATGGATGTTAAGATAATCATAGATAAAGATTTAACATATAGATAATATGGATAATCAAATGTGAAACCCATAACTCATACAAAGCTCATTGGTTTTGGATCAAAAGTGAGCTATGCATGAAATACCCATAACTAATGCCATGTTGATACTTACCTTGCTTGCATATGCTGCTGCATATTCTAGATTTTTGCATGAACTCTCTCTCTCTCTCTTTCTCTCTCTCTGCTGTTGGTGATTAATCTATATTAGATTTGAATACATATAACTCATATTGATTCAATTGGGAAACGGGTATATGAAATTAACAGCGGAAGGCGTACCTGAATCCATCGATTCTTAATTGATGTGAATATTAATTTGGATTAGATCTTCCAAATTGACACAAGCTTAGATATGTAAATCCTCTTTAGAAGAGGGTAGAGTATGATAAGACTTATGTAATTTGATGACCATAACCCCATATATATATTATGTGTGACATTTTTCAGTTCGGCCCTTCAACAAACTAACTCCGGTATCCACACGTTATAATTTTACGTGACGAATATATCCCTTATGTCTTAATATGTTTATTCCAAAAATAGATCATGTAATTAGACTTAATTACAAGATGACCCACATATTCAAACATTAAAATATGTGGCCCCATTATGTTGAATTATTCCAACAATCTCCCTTGGGCCACATATGTAACTTTATAGAATGTATTCAACTTTATGAGCTCTTAAATAGCTATCTTGATAATATGGTATATTCAAAACAATCTCGTCCATTGATTGTATTAACATAGAACCAAAGTGGCTTTCATTACTGTTTTTGTAACTGAACCCATCAATGGTTACAGATATCAATACAATCAAACGACATAGATCAATCATGTATGCATAGCATGGAAATTACATGAAACGTTATCTTCACTTATCTATTTCCAACTGGTCCTACTTTACTTTAATGAGATCAAAATTCCAAATAATATATATAAACAATTGAAGTGCAAATGAAAACTTTATTTCTGATCAGAAAAACCAAAGCATGTCCATAATAAAAAATAGAGCAGTGTCGCGAAATAAGTGACTAAGTACAAACTCCCCTTAAACCAAAATATCCTTATATAAAAGATGCACCCATTTTAGCAACATGCTCATGAAAGACCTTGGGTGGTACTCCTTTTGTAAGCGGATCCGCTAGCATGGAATTTATCCCAATATGCTCTATGGATATTAACCCATTCTACACTCTCTCCTTTACAACTAGAAACTTGATGTCAATGTAATTTGACTTGCTTGAGCTTCTATGTTATTAGAATATAATACTACAGATCTATTGTCACAATATAACTTTAATGGTCTTTCAATATTATCAATAATGCGCAGCCCAGTCAAAAAATTCCATAGCCATTTCGCATGGTTGGATGCCTCATAACAAGCCACAAACTCTGCTTCCATGGTGGAAGAAGCTATGAGCGTTTGTTTAACGCTTTTCCATGATATAGCCCCTCCACTTAATAGAAATATGTATCCTGAAGTGGATTTTTTGCTATCCGGGCATCCAGCAAAATCTGAATCAGAATACCCAATGATCTCCTACTGATCTGATCTTCTATATGTAAGCATATAGTCCTTTGTTCTCTGAAGATACCTCATAACCCTTTTTCTGCTTTTCAATGATCCATTCCAGGGTTACTAAGATACCTGCTCAACACTCCTATAATGTACGCAATATCCAGACGCGTACACACTTGAGCATACATTAGACTCCCTATAGCAGATGCATAAGAGATTTTATGCATTTCTTTAGCTTCAAGGAGGTTATTAGGGCATTGTTTGAGACAAAATTTATCTCCTTTAGCGACAGGGGTATCACCCATTTTACAATCTTGCATGCCAAACCTTTTAAGCACCGTTTCTATATAGTTCTTTTGTGACAATCCAAGAATACACCATGAGCGATCACGATATATTTGGATTCCTAATACAAAAGAAGCATTCCCAAGATCTTTCATTTCAAAATTATTTGAAATAAATCTCTTGGTTTCGTGCAAAATATGTAAATTATTATAGCAAGCAATATATCATCAACATATAAAATCAAACATATGAATTTGCTCCCACTGAACTTGTGATACACAGAGTTATCAATTATGTTTGCCTCGAAACCATATGAGGTAACTACTTTATGAAACTTGTGGTACCATTGACGAGAAGCTTGTTTGAGCCCATAAATGGATTTCTTTGGTTTGCAAACCATATTCATTGGATCTCCGAACACAAAGTTTTCTGGTTGCAACATATAAATTATTTCCTCAATGTCTCCATTGAGAAACACAGTTTTAACATCCATTTGATGTAACTCAAGGTCAAAATGTGCAACAAGCGCCAAAATTATTCTAAAAGAGTCTTTCAATGAAACCGGAGAGAAAGTCTCTTTAAAATCGATGCCTTCCTTCTAAGTAAAGCCTTTTGCTACAAGACGAGCCTTATATCTTTCCACATTACCTTTTGCATCCCTCATGGTTTTAAATATCCATTTACAACCAATGGATTTCTTACCTTCAGGTAAAGAGACAAGATCCCAAACTTTATTGTCTTGCATGGATTTATACTCTTCGTTCATAACTTCAATCCACTTTTGAAAATTAGCATCTTGCATGGCTTGGTGAAAGTTGATAGGATCATTTTCCACCAATCTATTATTATCCTCTATTTCTTGAAGAAATACCACATAATCATCCGGAATGACATCTTTCCTCTCTCTAGTGGATCTCCTTAGTGGTAATTCATTTTGAGGTTGTTTAGTTTGTTCTTGTGGAACATTGTCCTATCTTGAAGAGGGTTTTCTTCAATGTTGTTTTGTTGTGGTTCCGGATTAACTTCTTCATTAATGATAGGAATGATAATTTGTACATTATCGAAAGAAGTAACTGTAGTAGGAATCATAGATGATGATTCCTCTTAAAAAAATGTTCCTTACTTCATTTCTCCCCCCTAACTCAACATCCTCAACAAATGTTGCAGTTCTCGTCTCAAAATTTTTCTTTAGTGTGGGATCATAAAATTTAGAGCCCCTAGATCGCTTAGAATAATTAATAAAGTACTTGCTCACTATTTTAGAGTCCAATTTTATTTCATTTGGCCTATAAGGCCTTGCCTCAGCTGAACATCCCCAAATATGAAAATGCTTTAGAGTGGGCTGTTTGCCTGTCCAAAGCTCATAAGGTGTCTTGGCAGCTGCTTTAGTGGGTACCCTATTAAGGATATAAACTACTGTCTTTAATGCCTCTCCTCAGAGTGATTTTGGTAAGGTAGAATGACTAATCATACTCCTCACCATGTCTTTAAGAGTTCTGTTTCGTCTCTCAGCAACACCATTCATGCTAGGTGAACCTAACATGGTATACTGTAGGACTATTCCACATTCCTCTAGGAATTGGGCAAATGGTCCTAGACATTGTTTACAAAATCCATCAGATTTACCATAATATTCACCTCCACGGTCAAATCTGGCAGCTTTAATTCTCTTGTTGAGTTGGTTCTCAACTTCTACCTTAAATTTCTTGAACATGTCTAAGGATTCTGATTTATCATGTATAAGATATAGGTAGCCATATCTTGAGTAGTCGTCTATGAATGTGATAAAATATTGTTGACCATTCCATGATGCCATAGGGAATGGTCCATAAATGTTCGTATGTATCAATTCTAAGACGTTGGTTGCTCTATTGGCACCTATTTTCCTATGTTTGGTCTATTTTCCCTTGATGCACTCTACACAGACATCGAAGTTTGAAAAATCAACAGACTCCAAAATGCCATTTGACACAAGCCTTCGAATTCTAGTTTTAGATATATGACCTAAGCGCTTGTGCCACAATGTGGCTAAATTTTCCTTATTAGCTTTTCTTTTAGTACCATGCGATTCCACATGCAAGGCTTCATAATAAGAGGTATTAACATCAAGCATATATAAGTTATCATTAACATTGAGAGAACCATTTCCAACAATATTTGAATTTATTGATAAACTAAAAATACCATTCCCAAATGAAGAAGAATAACCAGATTTGTCCAACTTAGAAATAGTAACCAATTCCATCTAAATGACGGTATAACAAAAGTATCAAATAAATCCAAATAAAACTGAGTTCTCAATAACAACTTAAAATGCCCAATAGCCTCCACTTTAACCTATTTTACATCACCTACATAGATGTATCTTTCAGCATCAGTTGGATTTCGGTAGCTCAGGTAACCCTGCATAGAAACACTTATATGAGTAGAAGCACCGGAATCTAACTACCAAGTGTTTCTAGGTACTACAGCTAAATTTACTTTAGAACAGACCAAAGCAAAGGATGTACCTTTCTTAACACGCCATGCGTGATATTTGGTACAATCTTTCTTTAAATGTCCAACCTTCTTACAAAAGTACCAATCATCAGCCTCCTTATGTTGTTTCTTTTCCGTTGGACCTTTAGCAGTTCCCTTATCCTTCTTTCTCTTTTTGTCTTTTCCCTTAGGCGTGTAGGCTAAATGAGCACTTTTAGTCTTATCGTGCTTCAATCTCTCTTCTTCTTATACACAATACGAAATGAGCTCATTAAGAGTCCATTTCTCCTTTTGACAGTTATAACTGAACTTAAACTGGTTGTGTTGTGAAGGAAGAGAGATTAGTACCAAATGCACGAGCAAATCATCTGAAAGCTCAAGCTTAAGTGCCTTAAGTTTCGAAGCAACATTAGACATTTCGATAATGTACTCCCTTATGTTCCCTTTGCTTTAATACTTCATGGAATCAAGCGCTGCAAAAGTGTGCTTGTTTCCGCCTTATCGTTTTTTGCAAAACGTTTTTCAATCTCAGCAAGAAAATCTTTAGCATTGGTTATCTTTTCAGATACCGCAACTCTAAATGCCTATGGAATACCGCGCTTTATGATCATTAGACTCCTACGATTTGAACAATCCCACCTCTCAAAGTTCTTTATAACATCAGAAGAACTTTCATCCGTAAGAGGGGTGGGTGCATCCATCCTAAGTGCAAGGTCAAGATCCATGCAGCCAAAAACAAGCAATATATTCTCTTTCCAATCCTTAAAGTTTGTTCCAGTCAGAATAGGAACGTTGTTAAGATTGGCAGATACCATAGTTAAATTAGCTGTAATTTTAACATAAGAATCAATCAAATATGCTCACATTGTAAAACAAAACCGCAGTAAATTCAAATAATTGGTAAGTCTCTTCTCAAGATACCTAACACAACATCAATATCAAGTCTTTGGACAGTAATATTAATTGTAAGTGGTACTCTTGTTGTAATGATCAAACATTGATAATAAGTTCAAGTCAAATATTAATCTTCCTTTGGACCGATTAGATATTCACTTGCAAAACTATATGATTGTCACATATTTATCATCACACATGTATAAATGATTCGGCCAAATATTAGTCTTCCTTTGGGCCGGCTAATATCCACCTGAATAAATACACACAAACATTAAATATTTTTCATGAATAACTAAAGTAAGAGAGTTCACTTTGGTGATATGTTATTTCAATTAGTTCACTTGTAATGTGGGATATTTACAGTTAGTTTGCAAAGAGACACCAAATGATATTTGGATTGGTTTATTTTAACTCATTCATTTATGCGTATTCCATAAATTTCAATTTTTAATTTTATACATATTGAAAATATGGTTTCATAGTCGTAATTTTTTTTTGGCATCAACTAAAACTATAACAATACATAACAAATGGTATTTGCAATAACAATTATTGATAAAATATTGCATACTTTATTTAACTGTCTATATTCAAGACAGAAGATAAAACAAATTTTAACATAGCATGGTCCATACATGTGATATTGCAAGAAAATGAATAGCTGAAAACAGTAGAAGTGGTTGATCCCAAACATAGTGGGAAGCAACGAAAATAAAAAAATCCATGTCAAAATAGCTTATTATATCAGTGCGGCAGGTGATTAGCTTTCGATGAAAGCTTATTTGAATAAGAAAATATGAATACATGTGTTATAATATTACAAAAGGTGAAGCTTATTTTTAATGAGGGCCATACATATAAAATATATGTATCTATAAAATATATGTATCTATAAAATATAAATGCATTAAATAATAAACAATATGTCTTTTCTTATTCCAAATACAAACATTGTGACGCCCCACCTCTATACCCATGCTAACCAAGAACACTACGATGTAGTGCTGTCAATTAGCACGGAGAATAAGGCTGTGGAGGAGCGACCATCCATGTAACTTCTTTGTGCGAGCACCGATACGCCAGATAGAGTAGAATGCATATCCTTTAAGGAGGAAATCCGACATACCGATACAAACACAAAGCTATCACACGGTGGCTATATATATAATCTTCGGAAACAAACATAGAAATAATCATAACATAAATCAGTCACAGACATCCATATCACAAAGGCGGAAGAAGATATGAATACATATATAACACATGAAAGTGTACATCAGAGTAGTGGTCGGAAAGATCCACGATAATACAAAAGAATAGCATCACGTGCTATACAAAAGAATAGATACACAACATAGAGTCTATATCTCGAATGTGTACAACCAAAAACTGCTAATCTAAGTAGTTAGCCAAAAGTCAGAGTAATCCAGAAGAGAAGTCAAGCAGAAGCACCTGTAACATCTCGGTCTGACCCGAGTATTATTTATAAGAAAATAATAAACGGATCAGTCTAACTATAAATATCAGATGACATGATATAGGATAAAAGGTATGGCATAAACATATAATAACCATGATGGCATACTACTATAAGTATGTAAATGATAATCAACAAGGGATTAATCAATGTCACAAGAATCTTCTCAAAGATCCAAACACATAAAAAGGGTAATGACACACAAATTCACCAATACACAAAAAAAACTGATATCATATCAGTGAAAACCACAAAAGTTGGTGAAGCACTAAATCCAGAAATCAACACACGAAATCCAGAACAAATCCCAGAAATCAACACACGAAATCCAGAAATCACTAAAAGGGGGAAGTCCGACACACGGACGAGAAGTTATCTCATGGAAGCTATCCATTTAAATTTTCCGAACACACGGATGGCCCGAAGGCAAGTCCGACACACGGACGAAGAGACATCGCACATTGCTAGTCTAAACCATAAAATGATCATCATGATCAGCGAGAAGTGTCAATCACACCAAGCTAGTAAATATATGAGTTTAGCTTCATGTCCCATAACCACTTGCTTAACTTAAATATTTACGAACAAGCTGTAAATCTTCACTAGGAAATTGTCACGAAAAGGGTTCAATCGAACAAGTCCAAGAGCTAACCGACGAAGTGAACGCAAGCGTTTCATACCACTCGTTTTTACTAAGTCGTTTAAGTCGATTTCTCATTCGAGTGAAGTAAAGGCTTGTATATACTAGTAGATTGAAAATCGGTTTGAGAAAACGAACTTTAGATATTTAAAATAGTGTTGAAATCGCTTTGATGAAAGGGTTTTGATATTTACTATTAGTATTGAAACCTTCATATATCTTTAAAGTGACAAGTCATAAAACGATTGTAGAACAAATCAATTCACGTTCGAAGACGTGAGTAAAGTCCAAAAAAGTCAATCCCAAAACCATCAAAGTAGAAATTCTGATAAATGTTTTTCAGAAGAGATTGCCTACGCAGAGTAATACGGGGTTCGACCTAGTGAAGGCAAGCTGTCTCTAGAAGCCAAACCGGTCAAACGACCAAGTACTAACTCGCGAACGACCTAGGGGAAAAACAGGTCAAACGACCAAGTACTAACTCGCGAGCGACCTAAGGTCTGCGACCTAAATGTGAGCGACCTATCGAAGTGCGCGACCTAACAGTGAGGCGCGACCTAAGGTGATTCGCGACCTAAGGGTACGCGACCTAACATGGTTCGCGACCTAAGACTCGCGACTTAAAGTTTGCCTGGGGAGTTATAGGTCGGCAACGACCTACGACTTAACAAAAGTCGAGCGACTTAAGAGGCATGGGAACCAACGACCTAAAACTGGCGACCTAAGGATACGCGACCTAAAGGCTTGCGACCTAAAGGCACGCGACCTAGAGGTGAACGACCTAACGAGGTCCAGGGGAAGAGACCTAAAATGCTTCGACTTAAAGGTGCACGACTTAAGGTCTTACGACCTAACAACTTGGCTAGGCACGCGACCTAACGACTTAACTGGGCATGCGACCTAACGAATTAGCAAGGCACGCGACCTAACGACTTAAGCTTTGAACGACTCAAGGAGTTAACTCGCGAACGACCTAACACTTAGCTCCTGAACGACTTATGCCTTTTTCCTGGAGATTATAGGTCGGCAACGACCTACGACTTAAGGGCGAATACGACCTACGACTTAAGGACGCGCGACCTAACTCCGAACGAGCTAAAAATGGCCAGAACGACTTATGCTCCGTGTGGCTTTTCGACACGAACGACCTACGACTTAGGCTTATCTCGCGAACGACCTAGCGAAGGCAGAAACGACCTAAGTGCAGTTTTTCACCAAAAACACTAGAATTTTGGGTTTTTCACCAATCCAATCCAAACCAAATGCAAATGCTGATGCTAAAATGATAGGGAACCATTCCCAACAGTCCAAGATAGATATAGGCAAGATGTGAGATCAAAAATCTCACTTTTTCCACGAAATTGATGAAGATGGAGATTGAAAGCAAGGAGAAGCAATCCTAAGCTTGAATCCACTATCTTCTACTTGAATTTGGAGTTGAATCACGGATTTGCAATAGAATTGGAGTTTGGAGTTTTAATTTCCACTTCCCACCACCATTTTTGATGAAGCTTGAATGTTAAAACAAAGGGTGAATGAAGTGAGGAAGGGGGTTGGGCTGAACTAAGGAAGTGCAGTCCAAACCAAAGTCTCAAGCGGGAAAAGTGACGAAAATTTCACTATCTCCAAACATATCGAAGTTTACACTCAAAAAGATCGCAAACGTCATTTTGAACTTAATGGGGGTGGTCTCGAGTCCTAATTTGACCGTATGCAAAAAGTAGCTTTTCGGACTAACATCCGACTAACGATAAAATATTTAAATATAAAATCGATAGATATGCGGGTTGTTACAAACATGCTGCATTGTTAAAATTTATTGCAACTAATGCATTTACCGCATGTATGATAATAAATTAATTTATTTATTACTATAACAACCACATGTAATGCAATTATGCTAAAAATAAATGCAATTGACCGTTATGTGGTCCAGTACGTGTTACAGGAACATTAAAGATATAAGATGCTTCCATACGTGTGAATGAAATAAAACTTAACATGGTAACCATCTATAGCAATAAAAAAATTGTACAGTCGCAATACTACCGACAATAAAATATGAATAATATGAGTAGCAACAATTAAAGGCATTAGATCCAAACAAGCGGAATTAATTCATGAATTATTTATATAGATCTAAAACAAAGGCATCAGATGAATCAATAAGAAAAGAGCAAATCTCATAGATCCGAAATAAAGGCATCAGATGAATCAACCCAAATTGTAAAACTCAGAACCCTAATTTCATATATACTTAAAATCAGGAAATTTCTCGATAAAATCAATGATGGGTGGCTCTGATACCACTTGTTGGTGATTAATATATATTAGATCTGAATACATATAACCCATATTGATTCAATTGAGAAACAAGTATATGAAATTAACAACAGAAGGCGTACCTGAATCCACCGATTCTTAATTGATGTGAAGATTAATTTGGATTACATCTTCCATATTGACACACGCTTAGATCTATAAATTGTCTTTCGAAGAGGGTAGAGAGAATATGATAGGACTTATATAATTTGGGGACCATAACCCATATATATATTGTGTATGACATTTTTCAGTTCGGCCCTTCAATAAACTAAAATTGTTACTCCGGTATCCACATGTCATAATTTTACATGATGAATATACCCCTTAAGTCTTAATATGTTTATTCCAAAAATAGATCACGTAATTAGACATAATTACAAGATAGCCCACACATTCAAACATTAAAATATGTGGCCCCATTATGTTGTATTCCAACATCTCCACCCTGCAATTTAATTATGCATGCTTATCCTTATTCCATCTGCACAATTTCATTACTTAAATTACAAGTTCAGTCGATTTTCAATATGGGACTTGAGTAAAACTGCAAAACATGTATGAAATACCCAAAAGTGTATTGTTCACTAGCTAAGGAGATCAACACTCATCAACACATATTTAATTAGTATCACCAATGTGAGATATATGCATGAATAAAACAAATTACAATGTACCAATTCTAATTATTTTAAGGAAATGGATCAAGAGTGATTAAGCTATGAAATAATAATTATTTATTAATTATCTGTTAGTAATAGTAATTATTTAATTTTTGTTATTAAATTATTACTATTAGTAATTATTTAATATTTATTAATTATCAATTATTTAGTAATAATTATTAATCAATAAAAATTAGTTATTACACATTACTTCTTAATTATTAATTATTAATCATTAGTTTATAATTATTAAATATGTATATTACTAAATTCATCATGGCTGAATTTGATAAGCCTCCCAAAAGCTTATATTTAAATATAAGCACCCATTGAAAATTCCTTGAAAATCTGTTGCAAAATAGCTTCGAAATGGTACCGTCGGTGATCTATATCAATTTACAATTGAATTAAGCATCAAAATATATCTGTCGGTAAATTGACGCAGTTTTCAACGGTTTAGTGAAGGATATAAAAAGCAGACGGTGATAATATAAAAGAAATAGAAAAATTTTAAATTATCCTTTACAAATCACCCGCAAATCCGTCATAAATTTAGAAATGGAAAATTCCGTCGTTGTTTTTTGTCGTTATTCTTAGCGTTTCTTGTAGTGAATAATGTTCATATAGAGGGTAAAATCGTATCAATCTAGAACACAAATTTCCTTTCTGTATATATACTTAACACAAATATTTATGTTCTCGATACTTATAAATAATTTTAATTCATACATGTATTTCAAATTAAATATTTTCCACATGTTTATAATAAACATTATGTCCACCAACTTATATTGGTAGGCCAAATAAATATTCTCAAAATGCCTATTATCCTTCATTATTAGTTCATTATTGTGTTTCCTTTCGAATCATCTACTCATATACATCATTGGCTTTGATATTTCTTTAGTATTAACCACTTTTAATTATTAAGCATTTATATTGAACTATTGTTCTAACTAAAAATATATCTTATCTTGGTGGTAACAGATGTCTTAAATACTAATTGCTCATAAGTTGTGTGTTATTTTTGCATTTACATTATAATTTTGATAATCATTTTTACACGATAAATTACTAATCTACTATGAGATATATAAGTTACTTATTCTTACTATAGATACTATCTGATGTTGTATATGATTGAATATTTTCCCAAGGTTTTTTCTCCTATATTTGCTAATTTAGATTGTATTCGCTAATTCTAAATTTTATTAATTTTTTTATTCAAATCTTTATCTTGACTTCTTTTTTCCAATAGGGTTGGTTATTCATCAATTCCATGTTGGCTGGTTCGAAGGGAGAGATAAAAAGCAACAATGGAGAGATTCTCATAAATGGTAAGACCGTTACTATTCATTGTAAGTTACCATAATTTAATTTATTTATTTCATAGTACATACATTATTGTAATAAATACATTTATTTCACAATAAGCGCATTAAATACTATGGTCTCTTCATCTTCTTAGCACATTAAACTCATCCCATCTGAAGTCAAATACTCATCCCTAGTTGATTCGAGTAAACAATTTGCAATAATCCCCTCCAATTCTTCTGTAATCACTTTCAGCCTATTTTATTTGGAGCCTATTTGTATTCTTAGTTCATATCTATATTCTTCTCCTTTTATTCAAGTAATTATTATGCATCCATTTCTCTTTTTTCTCCATACTTCTCAATTTATATCTATATATTTTCTCATGTTTATTTCTCATTCTATTTTTCTTATACTCAAACTAAAAATTAATTTATTTCATATTTCTCATCAAATCTAATTTTTTTTCAAGACTCAAATACCTTATTCTCTTAATATTTAATGTTTCAACATTGAGTAATGAAGTGGATGAGAACATCTCAATGCACGATTCAACTATTAAATTTATTTATTTTGGATTTTGTTTAAATTTTTTGATTGTCGTCCTTAAATTCTTATTTAATAACGATGAAAGTATATTTATGAATCCAATACTTTCTATTTTTTTGAATTTGTGTATTTTGTTATGCGCACTTTCTCTTTAAGAGTAATTAGTTGAATATCTTCATAAAAATAAATAACCTAAACGATAAAGTTTGTAAGTCCAACCATTATTCTTGGATTATGGCAGGAATTTTATAAATTCATAATTTTATATTGAAATAAATTATGGCTTAGCAATTGTATATCATTCTCTATCATATCCACAATCAGATTGTTAACTTTTTTATTTATTTCATTATACATACTTTTAACTATTATCCATTTATGTTTATCTCTTTCTAATTTTTGTGAAACTAAGTGAACAAATTTTTATTAGTTTATGACATGATTTTTGTAATTTAATGATTTTGTGTTGAAAATTATTATTAGATTTGTTCAGGATTGTGTTTCCTTGCATATCATCTACTCATATACATCATTGGCTTCGCTATTTTTTTTTATATTAACCACATTTAACTATTATGCATTTATATTTAAACTATTTTTTTTGAAATGGTACTTAGGTACAACATGTCATTAGGACAACATATCACAAATCACATGTCAATATATGTTCGAATCGTGCTACGCAAGTTTCGAACATGTGACCTCTTGCACCAAAGTCGAATCCCTTAACCACTGGGACAATGGTGCTTGTCTATATTTAAACTATTGTTACAACTAAAAATATATCTTCGTGGTAATATATGTTTATAGATACTAATTGCTGATAAGTTATATGTTATTTTAATTATTTTATTCGTACTTTGTATTTTTGGTGTTTACCATATAAATTTTGATAATCATGTTCATGCGATAAATTACTAATTGTTTTGGTCTATTATGAGATATATAAGTTACTTATTCTAGCTATAGATACTATCCGATGTTGTATATGATTGAATATTTTCCTAAGGTTTATTCTCCTTTACTTGCTAATTTAGGTTGTATTCGCTAATTCTTAATTTTATCATTTTTTTATTTAAATCTTTGTCTTAACTTCTTCTTTATTACAATAGGGTTGGTTATTCATCAATTCCATGTTGGCTGGTTCGAATGTACAGGTAACAACAATAGAGAGAATTCTCATATATAGTAAGACCATTGCTATTCATTGTAACTTGCCATAATTTAATTTATTTATTTCATAATACATACATTTGGTCATTTTTATTTCAATAAATACATTTATTTCACCATAAATGCATTAAATAGTGTGGTGTCTTCCACTTCTTAGCACATTAAATACTAGAAAAATTCTTATTTCCTCAATTTCTCCATCTACAATTTGTTCTCCCTCCTTTCACAAGTGTGTTTATTCCCTATCTCCGATTTCACATAAAAAATTTAATTTTAAACTAGAAACAAATTAGAGATTCTTTCCAAATAGTTTATTTACTTATCTCATAATTTTTTACCATGATTAATATTTGATTGAATGCATCAATAGTTCTTCACCTTTTGTATTCACCTTTATTGATTTTTATTCTATTCACATTATGCAACAGTTTTATTTCTACTGTTTATTTTAGGGATAAGATTCTTGTGGATAAATTATATAAATGTTACCAGAAGACTTTGGATTGTTGGATCAAAAAGCTCAATCTAAAGGTTAGATACTTATTTTAATATGTCTTTTCTATTAATTCAAGTATGAACTTATTTCTTTTATCTTAAGTTTATGATTTTACATCATCGATTCAGATTTCTATCCCAAACATTTGTTTTCCTCTTAATTTTTTTGATTAGTATTGCTACAAATTTGTTTTCTTCAATTATTTTTTAAGAGTTTATTAGATTAAGCTTCTATTATTTTATAATATCTATTATAGTTAATGTTGACTTATTTCTTATTTCTCTTATTTTATATCAATTATATTTTGGTATGAACGTAATAATAACCTTCTTTATAAGATAATACCTTATAAAGGGAGTTACTATTTGGAAGTAATAATTTCTCTCCCCTGCATTTATTCTGCATGGATTTATTGGGCTATTAATTGTAATACATAAATATCGAAAGAATCTTTAATTTTTTTTTCATAACTAGATAAACATGAAGTTGATCCTTATTTCATTCTCAAATATACGCATATAAGAAAATAAAGTGGAAGAAAGCATAATATTACTAAAAGAAATTTCATATAATAAATTTCTACTGTATTACGGGGAGAAGCATGATTGTATAAGTAACATTTATGTTCTACTTCTAGCGGACAATTCTAAATTTTGTTAAAAGTTTAGTGTTAAATACATGTTTTGAAAACTTATTTCCTTTAAATGTTTTATGTAGTTTTAGTCAATCTAAACTCTTTTTTTGTAAATTCTGGCATTGTTCTTCTTATTCAATATTGGCTATTAATATTCTTTTATTGTGTTATTTAATTGATTATAAATCGTTCATATGCAAACACATTTAAGGTCATGTTCAAAATATTGGTAACCTTATGCAACAATGAGATGTTTTGGAGTTTTTATGTAGTTTGGTAACTTTTATAAATAACTATGAATTAAAGATTTAGTTATTCATAATGGTTATATGCCCACTATTTCAAATCCACAATTGGATTATTGACTTTTTTTATTTATTTCATTATACATAATTTTAACTATTATCGATTTAACATCATCAAAATCTTAGTGACCTTATGCAACAATGGGATGTTTTGAACTTCATGTAGTTTTGTAATTTTTATAAATAGCTATAAATTAGAGATAGAGTTATTCATAATAGTTATATGCGAACTATTTTTAATTGGAATGATCATATCAAATATTCCTACCATATAATAAATAAAAGTAATTAATTGCTTTTAATTTAGATCAATTTAAATCCAAATTAATTTCAGAACTAAACTGTAATCCAATCTAAGGAAAGAATCAATTATACATTTAGACTTTTTAATGCTAATTGGTTACAAGATTATCCATAGTTAATTATTGTTTTTATTCCCTTTTATTAGCAACATTTAAAATGTATAACAAACCTAGAAGCTTTTATAGTTCTTTAAAATCTACTACATATAAAGTTGAACTAATTATTCTTTCTCGCGTTTTGTATCAAATTCCCTTTTAATATTTTTCTATTTATTAGCAAGATTAGGAATTTGGGTTTTTTCACTTATTTCGCATGGAGTTATTGGTTTGTCAATACTTATATAAAAAAACCTTAATATTTCCTATATAATCAAATAGATGTTAAATTGATCATTATTTCATTCTCACACATGAGTATATAAGAAAATCAAGTTAGAAGGGAAACATTATCTTTGAAGTAAAATAATATTCAAATAACAAATTTCATACTCAAAATTTGGGAAGTATAAATGTATAAGCAACACTTTTGTTCTTCTTTCGGTAGATAATTTTAAAATTTTGTTAAGAATTTAATTTTAAATACATGCTTTGAACACTTATTTGTTTCTGAAATGCTTTATGCACACTTAATTATTGTAAGCTTCATCTTTTTAATGAATTCTAATATTGTTCTTCTTAATTAATCTAGGCTTATAATATTTTTCTACTATGTTATTTAGTGGACTTTAAAATGTCCATAAGTAGCACATATTTATGGTTATCATCAAAGTCTTGGTAATCTCATGCAACGATTAGGTAAATATCTATAATTTTTTACGAAATTTGTTTTTATGTTACATTACTTTGAATTTTTTATAGTTTTAATTTTTTTATAGATAACTCATAACTATAAATTAGTGATACTATTATTCACAATGGTTCTAATAAACTATTTTAGGTAGAAAGGTCATATCATACATAATTACCAAGCAATAAATGTGTGAAATTAATTGCTTTTGATTTTGATCAATTTGAATTCAAATTATAAATATTAATTCAAATTAATGAGAGGATTAATTACATAATGATTCTCTATAATGCTAAATAATTATAGAATTAATATGTAATCAATTAATTCTTTTTATTTATTCCTTTTACCAACAACATTTCAGGATGCATAACTCTATTATAACATGAAGTGTTATGTAGATTTAATAGATGTTTCGTTGATGTAAGAAATATGTGTATCAAAGAGAAATAATAACTTTGGAACTCATTACCTATTCATAAAAAATGGTTTCCTTTTACTTTAACAAGATTTTTTAGAAACTAAAATGATTGAGAACAAATATCTTTACTACTAATAAAAAGAATTCATTGAATAGATTTACTCGATGTCTTTTTGAAATTTCAAATATACCCTTTTACATCTCATAGAGAAATGGTATTCAAATATGGGGATATAGCCTGTTATTTTCTAAGTAAAACTGTTAGTCACCATGGAGAACTACAGTGTGTGTTCATAAGTTGAAGTATCCACATATTATCCGTAATTTAGGTGGGAGTTCATCGGCATAAGTTTTGCCTAATTCCGAGTTAGTATGAAGATGTTATTGCAGTTTTAACAAAAAAATAGCGGCTTCTGCACTAAACGAAGTAAAAATATGAAGATTTGGTAACCTGTTATTTTCTAAGTACAACTGTCAGTCCCCATGGAAAAGTATAGTGTGCGTTCACAAGATGAAGTATCAGAGTGTTCCATATTGTCCGTAATTTAGGTGGAAGTTAATCGGTCGAAGTCTCACCAGATTTCGAATTAGTATGAAGAAGTTATTGTAGTCTGAACAAAAAAATAGCGACTTCTGCACTAAGCGGAGTTCAAATACGGGGATGTAGTAGCATGTTATTTTCTAAGTAAACTGTCAATCCCCATTGAGAACTACAGTGTGCGTTCACAAGATTAAGTATCCGAGTGTACCATATTGTCCATAATTTAGGTGGGAGTTCATCGGTCAAAGTTTTTCCTGATTCCGAGTTTGTATGAAGAAGTTATTACAGCCAGAAGAAAATAAATAGCGGCTTCTGCTTAGGCAGGGTTCAAATATGAGGATGTAGCCGGTTATTTTCTAAGTATAACTATTAGTCACCATGGAGAACTACAGTGAGTGTTAATGTGGGGATATAGCCTGTTATTTTCAAAGTACAACTGTTAGTCACCATGGAGAACTATAGTGAGCGTTGAAGTGAGGATATAGCCTATTATTTTCTATGTACAACTGTTAGTCACCATGGAGAACCACAGTGTGCGTTCACAAGATGAAATACCAGATTGTACCATATTGTTCGTAATTTAGGTGGGAGTTCATCGGTTGAAGTTTCGTCAGTATGAACAAAAAAATAGCGGCTTCTACCTAGGCGAATTTCAAATACGAGGATGTAGCCTGTTATTTTCTAAGTATAACTGTTCGTCACTATGGAGAACTACAGTGTGCGTTCATAAGATGAAGTATCCGAGTTTACCATATTGTCAGTAATTTAGGTGGCAGCTCATCGGTCAAAGTTTTGCTTGATTCCAAGTTAGTATGAAGAAGTTATCGCAGTTTGAAAAACAATAGTGGCTTCTGCCTAGATGGAGTTCAAATATAAGGATGTAGCCTGTTATTTTCTAAGTACAACTATTAGTCACCATGGAGAACTACAGTGAGCGTTGAAGTGGGGATATTTCCTGTTATTATTTAAGTACAACTATTAGTCACCATGAAGAACTACAGTGTGCGTTTATAAGATGAAGTATCCGAGTGTACCATATTATCTGTAATTTAGGTGGGAGTTCATCGGTCGAAGTTTCATCCGATTCTGAGTTAGTATGAAGAAGTTATTGTAGTATGAACAAAAAAATAGTGGCTTCTGCCTAGGCGGAGTTCAAATACGGGGATGTAGCTTGTTATTTTCTAAGTACAACTGTTAGTCACCAAGGAGAACTGCAGTGAGCATTCATAAGATGAAGTATGCGAGTGTACCATATTGTTCGTAATTTAGGTGGGAGTTCATTGGTCGAAGTTTTGCCTGATTTCGGGTTAGTATGAAGAAGTTATTGTGGTCTGAAGAAAAAAAATAGCGGCTTTTGCCTTGGCGGAGTTCAAATATGAGGATGTAGCTTGTTATTTTCTAAACACAACTATTAGTCACCATGGAGAACTACAGTGAGCACTGAAGTGGGTATATAGCCTGTTAATTTCTAAGTACAACTATTAATCACCATGGATAATTACGGCATACGTTCATAAGCTGAAGTATCCTAGTGTTCCATATAGTCCGTAATTTAGGTGGGAGTTCATTGGTCGAAGTTTTTCATGATTTCGAGTTAGTATGAAGAAGTTATTGCAATATGAAGGAAAAAAGCGGCTTCTGCCTAAGCGGAGTTCAAAAATGAGGATGTAGCCTGCTATATTCTAAATACAACTATTAGTCACCTTAGGGAACTACAGTGAGCATTGAAGTGGGGATATAGCCTGTTAATTTCTAAGTACAATGGTTAATCACCATGGAGAACTACAGTATACGTTCATAAGATGAAGTATCCGAGTGTTGCATATTGTCTCTAATTTAGGTGGGAGTTCATCGGTCGTACTTTCGCCCGATTCCGAATTAGTATGACAAAGTTATTGCAGTACGAAACAAAAATAGCGGCTTCTACCTAGGCGAAGTTCAAATACGGGGATGTAGCCTGTTATTTTCTAAGTACAAATATTAGTCACCATGGAGAACTACGGTATACGTTCACTAGATGAAGTATCCGAGTGTATCATATTGTCCATAATTTAGGTGGGAGTTCATCGGTCGAAGTTTTGCCTAATTCAGAGTTAGTATGAAGAAGTTATTGCAGTCTGAAGAATAAAATAGTGGCTTCTACCTAGGCAGAGTTCAAATATGAGAATGTAGCCTGTTATTTTCTAAGTATAACTATTAGTCACTGTGGAGAACTACAGTGAGCATTGAAGTGGGGATATAGCTTGTTATTTTCGAAGTACAACTGTTAATCACCAAGGAGAATTACGGTATACGTTCATTGGTTGAAGTATCCGCGTGTTCTATATTGTCCATAATTTAGGTGGGAGTTCGTTTTGTCGTAGTTTTGCTCGATTCCGAGTTAGTATGAAGAAGTTATATCAATATGAACAAAAAAATAGCGGCTTCTGCCTAGGCGGAGTTCAAATACGGGGATGTAACCTGTTATTTTCTAAGTACAACTGTTAGTCATCATTGAAAACTACGGTATACATTCACTAGATGAAGTATCTAAGTGTTCCTTATTGTCGATAATTTAGATGATAGTTCATCGGTCGAAGTCTCGCCTGATTTCGAGTTAGTATGAAGAAGTTATTGTAGTATGAACAAAAGAATAGTGGCTTCTGCCTAGGCGGATTTCAAATATGGGGATGCCACTATCAAATCTACTTCCACAGGTACAACTAAAAATGCATGCACATTGTGATTAAATGCATGCCCAACTGGGTGTGCATATGTACTCGTATTTATAGATAATTTTCTTAACAAACTTACCAAAGTAATATTTGGGTAATACTTATGCATGAATATTTTAATAGTTCGCTACGTTGACTGTATTTTCTTATGCCATTTAATCTTACCATTATCTTCAATGTTATGTCATCTATATATTTTATGTGTAACTACGTGTAATTTTTCTTATGATGATGTTGTAACAATTCGGTTTTTCCGTTTAAGCGAGCAATCAACCATACATGACGCACTCAAATTTGAATAAAAAGGCGGATAGTTAGAGGAAAAGAAGAAGGAAGAAAGAAGAAAATAAAACAATACCGAATCTTACAGCAGAATGAATAATCTATACTATACAATAAATCTTTACATAAAGAAAATGTATTATACATACACCAATCAGAGTACACTAACCAATTTCAGACCGGACAGTTATAACAGCCTATCCTTACAATTGCTGATAAATACAACCAACAAACAACACAACGGAACACAATGAAATACGTAGATACTGTCTTGGGCCCCCAGCTCGACTCCTAAGCTCCAATACATCCAAGCAATCTATAAATATGCTCGGTCTGACCCGAGCATTATTATAATAAAATAACACGGAGTCGGTCTGGAAAACCAGCGTGAGAAAAACACACCTCAATAGGATTTTTAAAGTTATAAAAAAGCCATTTGGAAATAAAGGTATCACTTAAGAGCATGCCGTACATAAACACATACGGGTTTTCATCTTACAATAACCAAACCATTTCATATAAAATTCTCTAATATTATAATAGTGTCTAAGATACACATACTTATTAATCATAGCCGAAATTGTTATATTAATTAAATTCCAACATAATAGGTATATAACTAAAACCGTAAGGCACGTATTGGAAAATGGATTCCATATAATGACTGGGCTACGGGGGTACCGCCCATCATGGTGCATTTCTAGATAAAATAACACCGAGGTCGAACTTATCGACCCCTGCCAACACAAAATCGGCGTACCCTTTACTGGATAGTATTGAATATGATCACCCCTCCGTTAATGGGCCCCGAAGCATACAAATGAGAGATAATATTGACTCTAGATAGGGATGATCATACCCTGCTTGGGAGTGACCCACTTAGCCCTACTGCATCTCCCATGTTTTAGTCATTCCCGGTTGATGAGGCTTGAGGCTATGTTTTACCTTTTATATAGCACTTCCCACTTGGAATGCTAACACTGCCCTCCAGGCACCAATGCAATGTCAGCATTTATCCATACGAGTTCGTTCTTGGACTGAAGGTACCACTTCTACAACATACATTTTGGGAATCACCCTCAGGATTAGTAGCAAGCAACCCTTGCACTTCAATGGCTCCATCTTCGATTCTATATGCTTTAAGATATCTTCAATTCAAAACGCTAGAGTTGGATCGAAGTGATTTTCGGATAACATGTCCGATCCTTGTTTTTTCGAAACAACTTTCGATAATTTCTGGTAAACTCAACCCCATTTCTTTAGGAAATAACAGTCAAAGATAAGAGAGAAGATCACCTCCTAAACGTTAGTGGAAGGATTTCCTTATCATTTGCCCGAGGAGAACGAAACGAGATTTATACACACAATACAACATCATCGGAGATAACTGTGCCATATAACTCACGTTTTTCTCCTAGATATTTCCAAAGTTACATTTTTGGTCCATATTTGATAGTCAGTTATTTAACTATCAACAAACACACATCCAAATCAAGAATTTATTTCAAAAGGGAAAACCAACATTGGTTAAGCATATAAGTAACCACTAGCCTCCTTAATTAATTAATTAAAACCACTTTGTAAATACTTGTATAAAAATAATTTTCAATACTTAGAAAATATCCATATGCTTATCACTATAAATATATTCACAAAATAAAGAAAGATTTTCTTTTCATACAATTATAAAATCATTTTTAAATCCCTTTATAAATCTCTAAAACCCATTAACAACTATTTTATAAATTCACAGGAAAAAACCATTTATACACGTCTCTAAAACATTTCTCAAATCATTTATAAACTCATTACAAATCCATAAAACTAATTATAAAACTCCTCTTATTAAACTATAGACCCATTTCTATAATTCGTTTGTAAGTATCTAATCATTTACAAAACTCTCTTTATTCATTGTAAACAATTTCTCCTTAAGTCTCCAAAACATTTTGATTTCCTTTTTACCAAATTCTAAAACCATTTATAAACTTTTTTCCATCCATTGTAAATATTCTTCCTCTAAGCCTTCAAACCGTTTTATAAAATTCTTCTTACAAACCCAAGTCTATTAATAAATCTCTATTTATAAGCCTCAAAAACATCATAAGTAAATAAAAATCATTTACTTCAAAATACTACTATATAATAATAATTATTAACATTAAACATTATAAATAAATAATAATTATTAACTTCAAAACTTCTTAAAAATAATATTTAATAATTTCAAACATTATTAAATAACAAAAATAATTAAGCTTTACCATTATTATAAATATTAATAATTAATTTCCAAAACATTATTGATAATTCATTATTATTAATTTCTAGCCATATTTATTTTTAAGATAATTAACTTTCAAAATATTGGTAAATAAATTTAAAACAACGTTAAGTATGAATAAATAATCTTTAAAACAATATTAAATAAAAATAATCTTAAGGCAATATAAAGTATAAAAATCTTAAAACAATATTAAATATAACTAAATAATTTCAAAACAATATTAAATATAAATAAATAACTTAGAAAAGAAAGAAAAAAAGGTTGGAGTAAAGTAGAAATTTAATCCTTTAAAAACAAAATATTTTCAAAACCAATTTCAGATTTAAAATCATTTCCTATCTCAAAAATCACCTTCAACTTAAATGGCAATTTATAGTATTTTTAAAATACTAATTTGAGGCTAATAGCTACCCAACATTTAACCAGTATTGATATTGATTTTCTATCACTACAGGATTTAAGTTGAACATATAACAATGTCATAACCCAAAAGTGTCAAATAATCAGATTTAATATCCAATAATTCATATGACAGGAATATTATTGAAATTAAAATCAACAATGGTGAGGAATCCCATTAGATCCCTCCAACCCGTTCCCCGCATCATAAACAGTATATATGTAATGACCCGGATTTTCAGTCGTTTGATTTTGAACATTTAATTTATTTTAAATGTTAAATTTGAAATGTAAATGGATTTTTAATATGAAGTTTATCGATTGAATAAGTGGAATAAAATTTAAAATTTCAAATATAACGATTTATCGTAATACGGAAATGGTGAATAATTGAATTTGAGTTGAATATGAATCAAAATGATTTCTAATGTTGTTATAAGTTCTATTCAAACTAGAATTGAGCTAATAAGTTTTTAAAACTGAAATTTCAAGTAATTTCATCGATTTTGAAAATTGTCGTTTTGTCGACGCGTTAAAATACCGATCCGGGGCACAGTTTCGAAATTCGACGAAACTAGTTCCATTAGATCCGTAATAGTGTATTATTATCGGATTTCAAATTTTGTAGCGATCAGATTTAACGTTTGGTTGTATAGGATAGAAACGCGTTGAAATTAATATCGGAAATTTAATATAATAATTGGGTTCAAAAAGCTATCTTCCACATACGATCGAATTAAGTCTCGGGACTAGTTTCATTGGGTTTTGAATAGCGATATAACATTAGAAATGCCAGGTGGCACGCCACAATAGGAGTTCGGGATTTTAAGTTATATTAAACGAGATATTTTATAATTAAATAATATTATAAATCGTTAAAGTCAAACCCTAGCCACATTACGAGCCGACCTATGTCTGATCCAGCCACCATCTCCATTCATTTAAATCGCGTATATCTTATCCTTTCTTCCTTCAGACGTAAATCGAAATCATATTCGAAATATTAAAAAAAGCGACGAAGTCGTTCGACCTTTGGCCGAACTCGAGCGCGACAACGTAGGAAAGGGGGATTATCTCGATGTAAATGGCAAGTGACAGGTGGCGCTTAGGCGAGGTACGTGTAACAACCCTTGTTTTGGTGATTATCTGTAAATATTAAATTATAACGGTATTTATAATTTAATATTGAGAATTAAAAATAAATTGGAGATTTAAATTGTTTGTTTGAAATAAACAATGAATTTTGGAAAATAAAATGTGAAAATAAAGTTTTGGAACTTTATTTTGTTTATTTGTGATAAAAATGAATGAAATATGATTTTATTTAGTGTAAATGCAATAATTCTTGTAATTATTGCCTAATGCTTCTTTTAATAATTTTTAAAGGAAGTATTTGTTTAAAAATGTGTTTATTATAAATAAAAAGGTGGAATTTGATTTAAAAATAAGTTTTAGTTATAAAATTGAGTTTAAAATGGTTTGTCATATTCTGTTTCACAAGAAAATGATATTTATTCAATTTTTGGTGTTAAAAATGGAGTTTTATGTGAATATTGGTGAATAATGGCTATTTATTTAAAAATGAGAGTTTTTAATAATAAAAATACTTTTATATCCAAAAATTATCTTTTTATATATTGCAAGATATTTTTCTTTAACTAGAAGATATGTTTACATAATTTTATTTTGTTAAAACTTGTGTAAAAGTGTTGTTTTATTTAATTACATAGGTATATATTTGTTTAAGTGGTAATTTGGTTACAGAAGCTAATTAAATTTCTTTGGCTTGGGTCTTGGCCCATTAACAAAACATAGCCTGAACTAAGAATGTGAGAAAAGTTTCTCACTATATGTTCATTCTTCTTCTCCTGTAACCAAAATTCAGAAAGAAAGAAAAAGAAAACAAACTTTACCATTTTCTCAATCTAAAGCCAAAATCTCATTTTCCCTTCAATTAATTGTTGTGTTTAATCAAAATAAAAGAGTGTTCAACAAGTAATCTAATCCAAAACTGAATCTTTTCATCGAAAATCAATTTGAGAAGTTGGGTTCTTTGTTAACTATAGTTTTCTTCTTTGCATGTTTCTCTCTTGCTCATTTACAGGTTCTTGAAGCCAAATTTTGCACAAAGCTCTGAACTTTCAACTGAAATCTGGGTTTTTAATCTTCATTTGCAAGGTGAGTGTCAAAACTCACAAATCTAGCTAAAGCAAAGCTTCAAAAAGCCAAATCTGAGAAAAAATATAGTTTATGTAAATTTTCTTGTAGTTATTTTGTTTGTGCAAATTGTGTTTGGGTGGTACTTTGCATGACCATATCTTCTTATTCCTACGTCGGAATTTGCTGATACTTTTTTATTTGAAAGTTAAAATTTTCTATTATATGTATACCAATTTTCAGTTCAATCTGAGGTCGTTTGGTCCTCTATTTCATGCCTGTAAGTTGAACCCGAGATGGTATCCAGGCCCGTACATATTTCCGTTTTCTGAGCTGCTGCAAACATGGCCTGAGTCCATGTTGGAGACAACATATCTCTTTCATTTACTATTGGAATTCATCGATTCTTTATTAATTTGAAATTTAAAGTTTTCTACTATGTGCATAACAATTTTCAGTTCAATCTAAGGTCGTTTGGTTCACCGTTTCATGCCTGTAAGTTGAACCCGAGATGGTTTTCAGGCCTGGGCATATTTCCGTTTTCTGAGCTATTGCAAACATGGCATGAGTCCATATTTGAGAAAGCATATCTCTTTCATTTCCTGTCGGAATTTATTGATTCTTTTTTTATATGAAAGTAGAAGTTTTCTACTATGTGCGTACTAATTTTCAGTTCAATCAGATGTTATTTGGTCACCTGGTTCATGTCTGTAAGTTGAACCCGGGAGGGTTTTCAGACCTGGGCAGAATTCAACATGTCCTGAGTCCATGTTTGAAATTTCATATCTTTGCCATTTCATGTCGGAATTCAGTGAATCTTTTTCCAGTTCATAGATAAATTGTTCAACTTTGTGCGTATCAAATTTTAGACCATTCTGAGGTCATTAAGCCATTGAAATTGTGTCTGAAAGTTGAACTCGAAGAAGATTTCAGACCTGGGTATTGTTTTTGCTTGTGCACTTTTTGTTCTGCCTTGTTTTCCCGTTCGATTTCCGACTTCTGCATCTTGTATTTGTGACATTTATGAACTGTTATGAAGGCTCTGAAGCCTATCAATAGGCGAGCCAATATTTTAGCAAATTTGTGATTCAAAATGAATCGATTTTGAGATGTTTTCGAATGTCGGTTTTCGATATTTTTTTATGTTTTTCCTTGATTTCGAGCACGGGTTTTTCTAAATAATTTTGAAATAATTTTTAAAATAAATTGACTTTTGAAATAATTATTATATAATATTTATAAATTATTTTAAAGCTACAAAAACTATATATTCCCTACAATAAGGGAATTTCAAAGATTGTTTTCTAAAAACGATTTCGAAAATTGTTTTAAAAGCTTGTTTTCTCAACCACTTATTTTCTATATATAATATACACGTTTTTGCACTTTTCGAGCGAATGAGAAGGAGAATTAAACGATTGGGTAAAACACGTGGTATATGGTACGTGCGTTTATCTTTTCGGTTAATTCCTAAATTGTCCGTTTGATCGTTTTGATCTTCTAGTCGTATTTGCCGATGAGATGAGGCAAATATTTTTATTGATTTCTGGTGTGGCATTGGTTAGCGGTTAGTAAACTGATTAGCGAGAATGTATGGTATGGGACACACTGTTAACACTTTTTGGGTTCCTATCTGGTAGTTTGTGACACATTTGTCTAAGAGACATATTTGCCAGTACTGGACCTTCGGGTCATTTGTCCTTCGGGATGTTTGTCTAAGAGACATATTTGTCCATTGTGACGTATTTGTCCTTCGGGATGTTTGTCTAAGTGACGTATTTATTTGTCCTTCGGGACGTTTTGTCTAAGAGACGTGATGCCTTAATTTGAGAGAACAATACTTGGCGGGCTTTGGCCATAAGCATGTGTTATATCTTTGAGATGATTTCATTGATTTCTTTGTGATTTTCCAAGTGTATCGCCTTTTTACATTATTGGCCATTTGAGCCGTTCGAGATATTATATACGGCGATTACATCTTTTTAAATTGAACTCCTTATCGAGTTCTGTATTTGAGATTTGGGTTTGGCAACACTTGGCGTTTATTTGAGATTTATACTCTCCTTTTTAGGAGATATATGTGATTGCCATTATGGCGTATTTTCGAGATTTGGGATTTCTCTATTTTGAGAATATATTTAAGATTGCCATTTATGGCAAGTTTGAGTTTTGGGATTTCTCCTATTTAGAAGTTATGGTTTTTCTAAACCATTATAGTTGCTTTTGGGATTTCGCCGATGATATGAGACATTTATTATACTTAGTATTTATTGATGAGTCTATCTCTTTCGAGGACTTACACTTAGTGAAATTACCTCATTTGAAATAGTGAGATGTGCTTATGCTATTTCTTCTCATTCGAGAAGATACCTTCACCTTACCCTTATACTTCATATATCTATTGTTAATCTGATTGTTTTAGCTAGACTGACCCGTGTATTTTATACTCGGGTCAGACCGAGTTGTTTCAGCTTAGATACTTTCTTTTGGACTTTGCTTTGATGCTTCCGCTTGGATATCAGCTTATCCCTTTTTGTGTAGTTTGTAGCCTTTTGTTTGACTCTGACATGTATATATTTTTGACTCGTTGTATATAGTGTGGTCTTCGAACCACATGATTTATCATTTTGTATCGTACTGGGATGTATCAGTGTATATGTATATATCTGTTGTTTGTTGTTCTGTGATGTGTTGTGCATTCTGTTGTTATATTTTGTTCTGATAGATCCGTAAGCCACTATAGTTTTGTATTAAGCATTTATTGGATATGTCGATCCACTTTAGAAAGAAAAAAAAATTAGAGCATTAATCGACGTATTTAATAGATGTTTAAGACAAAGCTATAGATGGTCGCTCCTAACCAGTCCTATTCTCCGCATTAGCAGACAGTATTACCCAGTAATACTCTTTGTTAATATGGGTCTCTGGGTGGGGCATCACAGCTTGGTATTAGAGCTGAGTTCAGAACAAAATATGATAAACACATAACATAAGCATATATTACGGTACATCAAAGTATAGTACAAGTGTTACAATTCCCCTAATCATCGTGTCCTTAAACTTTTCGTGTCCTTTAGGGTAGATATAAGATGAGAATATGTTTAGGAATGTATTTTAATTCCGTAGTATTCCACAAATAAATTAATGATATCCATTCCTATGAATAACCCTTATCGTGATTATTCTATTCTAGTTCTCTTCGATACGGGTGCTGATACACATTCGTATCATAGGAGGTTGATGATACCATTGGATGTTTCTTATCGTGTTACTTCTTTGAGAATTGCAAATCCTATTGAGGGGATCTGCAATATTTGGCTTGTTGAGTGAGAATATCGAGATTGTTCTTTGTAGTTTTCCTTCCGTGCGAAATTGCACGTTATTTACTATCTTGGGTTTGATGTGAATTTGGAAGAATTAGCTTGCATGTATCAAGCCCAAATTCTATGTTTTGAAAGGATCCTATATTTTAGGCATCCTAATTCGGCTGCTTTGTTTTTTCTTGTTCTTCGGAATGTTGATGGAGATTCCGAAGAATCTTTATTTGTTCTTGAGTTTCGAGATGATGATGATGTATCTCGAATTCCAGCTGTTTTATTTAGTTGATATATGTGAGTCCGTTTCGGGTTTGCTATGCAATCGGGCAATTGAGTTTTATGTTGACCTCATTCCTGGTTCTTAGCCTGTTGGTCATCCTTCCACGAGGGTGTCCACTAAGGAAATGAGAAAACTAGTAATTGCTGGAGCTCGAAGCCTAGCAATTCATTCAGTTCAGTCTTATCGTGGATGCCACGGTCTTCTTTGTTATGAAATCAGAGGGTATTCTTAGGCTTTGCATCCATTTTCGCAAAGGTTAATGAGTTATCCATTAGACCGAGCATCCATCACCTAAGATCGATGTCATGTTCAATAAATTAAGGGGTGCTAGGGTCTTTCCTCAGCTTCACCTTGCTCCAATTTTCACCAGTTGTGAGTTGCGGAGGACATCATTCCTCTCACCGCATTCCGCACTCGTAATGGATCTTATGAGTGGCTCGTTGCGCTCTTCGGTCTGACGAACACTCCAACTTATTTCATCTATCTTATGAATCGAGTATTCTGGGAATATCTCGATGAATTTGTCCTTGTATTCCTTGATAGTGAGTGTAAGCAGCTATTTTAAATTAAAGCTTTTCTATTAGAAGATTTGTTTTTAGTGTAATTGGATTCTTTTTTATTTAGTCAAGTAAAGAATATTTTGATATTATGTAAGAGGCATTTTATCATATAGAAAATGATTTTGTGTTGGATTGTCCATTGAGTGCTTTAAGAATTCTGTTCAATGCGCCTGATCAACGTTATCGATAGGAATTTCCTAAACACTACTACGAGACAGTCGGACACAGTAAATATAGTTGTTATAAGTAAAGATTTGAAATAAAATTAATTGTTTGATAAATTTGTTTGAGTAATATGATGAAAGTGTTCCTCTTTAGTAAATTGTTTTTTTTCATAAAGTTAATTTTAAAGACTTAGCTTTGCGGGAAAGAGGATCTAATAAATGATTTTTGCATGAAAAGTTTGTTTTGAAAATGTAATTTGAAATTTGAATGGTTTGGGAATTTCGAATTTCAAGTTTAATTTTACAAAGCTGAAATTTCATTTGGGGAGTGTTGTATTAAAGCATCAGTAACTTGAGATTTTTAAATTTAAATGAGCCAAACCTTTTTGTAAATGGAAGTGTTTTCAGTAAGCTACAAAATTTCTCTTTACCATTTTGGAAAAGGCCTGAGTATGTTTCTAAGATTCATAACTTCTTTGGTTTGGCGGGTTATTACCGTCGATTTATCAAAAACTTTCCCGCATCGTGCTTCCTCTATCTAGCCTTACTAGAAAAGGCGTTTGATTTATCTGGTCTGATAAGTGTGAAGCTTCTTTTCAGTAGTTGAAAGAGCTTCTCACTAATACTCCTATTCTTGTGGTTCCCGAAGGGAATCAAGATCTTGTTGTCTACACCGATGCTAGTAGATATGGCCTCGGTGCCGTGCTTATGCAGAGAGATCGGGTAGTTGCTTATGCTTCTAGGTAACTACGACCGAATGAAGTTCGCTATGCCACCCACGACCTCAAGTTAGCCGCCATAGTCTTCACCTTGAAGATTTGGCGACATTATCTTTTAGGCGAGCGCTTCATTCTCTATACCGATCATAAATCTTTGAAGTATCTGTTCACGTAGAAGGAGCTTAATATGCGGTAACAGAGTTGGCTCGAGTTCCTCGCCTCTTATGACTTCGATATCCAGTACACTCCTGGAAAGGGGAACCAAGTCGCTGATGCGCTTAGTCGCAAACACTCGGCTGTTGTTTCTATGATGCTAGCCGAGTGGGATGTTCTAGAGACCTTATCTCTTTATGATATTCGTGATCGTGCTCCAGCTTCTGATTCTCCTATCTTATTATTCAGTTTGGAAGCTCGACCAAGCTTATTGGATCGTATTGCCGATGCTCAGTGGAAAAATCCAGATCTTGTGTACCTTATTTAGACGTGTGAGTCTGAATCCCGTGACGAGGAGTTGAGGGATTTTAGCATTGATTCTCGTGGTTGTCTTCGCAAGAAGAACCGTTTAGTCATGCCTTCTAATTCTGATATTAGGTGGGACGTTCTTGATGATTGTCACCGTTCTAAGTATACCATTCATCCCGGCAGTAGCAAGATGTATGCCGATATGAGACGCCTTTATTATTGGGAAGGCATGAAGCGTGATGTGGCAAGTTATGTGAGTAACTGCATGACTGGTCAACTCATCAAAGCCAAGCATCAGCGCCCTTCTAGTCTTCTTTAGCCTCTTGAGGTCCCGTTGTGGAAATGGGATCAGATCTCCATGAATTTCATTGATGGCCTACCTCGTTCGAGATCAGGCCATTATAGTATTTGAGTTATCATTGATCGCTTAACTAAGTCTGCTCACTTCATTCCTATTAAATCTAATAGGACAGCTTCTCTTCTAGCCAGGCTTTATATTAAGGAAATCATGAGACTACACGGTATTCCTAGTTCGATTGTATGTGACCGTGATCCACTTTTCACGAGTCATTTCTAGTAGAGTCTTCAGCAAGCTTTAGGAACAAAGCTTAACTTCAGCACAACATATCATCCGCAGTCTGATGGACAAACTGAATGGGTGAATCGTATTCTTGAGGATCTTCTTCATGCTTGCATTCTGGATTTTTGTAGTAGTTGGGAGGACCACCTACCGCTTGTTGAGTTCTCCTACAACAACAACTTTCATTCTAGTATCGATATGGCTCCTTTCGAAGCCCTATACGGAAGGCCATATAGATCAACGTCTTGTTGGTTGGAATCCGAAGAGAAGCTTGTTTTAGGCCCCGATTCTATTCGTGATGCTTCAAAGAGGATTATTCTTATCCGTTAGAGAATGAAAGAAGCACAGAGCCGTTAGAAATCCTACACGGACAACCGTAGGAAGCCTCTCGAGTTCTCTATTGGTGACCTTGTGTATATCCGTGTATCTCCTTTGAAGGGGGTTATGCGTTTCAGTAAGACTGGAAAATTGGCTCCTCGCTTTATAGCACCGTTTCCTATTACTGAACGTATTAGCCCTGTGGCTAATAGAGTTTCACTTCCAGCTTATCTATCTGGTATTCATGACGTGTTTCACATCTCTCAACTTTGAAAGTGTCTTTGAGAATCGGATTCCATTATAGATTCTCCGAATCCGCAAGAGCTTGAGATCTCACCTGATCTATCCATTGTGCAGCAGCCTATTCTCTTACTTGCTTCAGAGGTGAGATGCCTTCGAAATAAGGATGTGCCACTCATGAAAATTCAATGGTCCGTTAATCCCAACGACTGCACTTGGGAAACCAAAGTTTATCGAGCGATCCTACCATGGTTTTCTTTCTTCTCATAGTGATGGTGAGAATATTTAAACTCAAGCTTATCTTTTTCTTGTGCTTGATGAAATAGTTGTGTTGAATACAGCTCGTCTCTAGAAATTGCGAGGACGCAATTTTTATAAAGGGGGAGTCTGTAACAACCCTAGTTTTATTAATTACCTATAAATATTAAATTATAACGGTGTTTATAATTTAATATTGAGAATTAAAAATAAATTAGAGATTTAAATTGTTTGTTTGAAATAAACAATGGATTTTGGAAAATAAATGTGAAAATAAAGTTTTGGAACTTTATTTTGTTTATTTATGATAAAAATGAATGAAATATGATTTTATTTAGTGTAAATGCAATAATTCTTGTAATTATTGCTATTAATGCTTCTTTTAATAATTTTTAAAGGAAGTATTTGTTTAAAATGTGTTTATTACAAATAAAAAATTGGAATTTGATTTAAAAATAAGTTTTGTTTATAAAATTGAGTTTAAAATGGTTTGCTATATTTTATTTCACAAGAAAATGATTTTTATTCAATTTTTGGTGTTAAAAATGGAGTTTTATGTGAATATAGGTGAATAGTGGCTATTTATTTAAAAATGAGAGTTTTTAATAATAAAAATATTTTTATATCCAAAAATTATCTTTTCATATGTTGCAAGATATTTTTATTTAACAAGAAGATATGTTTACATAATTTTATTTTGTTAAAACTTGTGTTAAAGTGTTGTTTTATTTAATTACATAGGTATATAATTTTTTAAGTGATAATTTGGTTACATAAGCTAATTAAATTTCTTTGGTTTGGGTCTTGGCCCATTAACATAACATAGCATGAACGAAGAAAGTGAGAAAAGTTTCTCACTGTACATTCATTCTTCTCCTGTAACCAAAATTTAGAAAGATAGAAAAAGAAAACAAACTTTACCATTTTCTCAATCTAAAGCTAAAATCTCATTTTCCCTTCAATTAATTGTTGTGTTTAATCAAAATAAAAGAGAGTTCAACTGGTAATCTAATCCAAAACTGAATCTTTTCATCAAAAATCAATTTGAGAAGTTAGGTTCTTTGTTAACTATAGTTTTCTTCTTTGCATGTTTCTCTTTTGCTCATTTACAGGTTCTTGAAGCCAAATTTTGCACAAAGCTCTCAATTTTCAGCTGAAATCCGGGTTTTTAATCTTCATTTGCAAGGTGAGTGTCAAAACTCACAAATATAGCTGAATCAAAGCTTCAAAAAGCCAAATCTAAGCAAAAATATAGTTTTTGTAAATTTTCTTATAGTTATTTTGTTTGTGCAAACCCTATTTGGGTGCTACTTTGCATGACCATATCTTCTTATTCCTATGTTGGAATTCACTGATTCTTTTTTATTTGAAAGTTAAAGTTTTCTACTATATGCATACCAATTTTTAGTTTAATTTGAGGTCGTTTAGTCCTTTGTTTCATGCCTGTAAGTTGAACCCGTGATAGTTTTCAGGCCCGTACATATTTCCGTTTTCTGAGCTACTGCAAACATGGTCTGAGTCCATGTTTGAGACATCATATCTCTTTCATTTGCTGTCAAAATTCATCGATTCTTTATTTATTTGAAAGCTAAAGTTTTGTAATATGTGCATACCAATTTTCAGTTCAATCCGAGGTCGTTTGGTTCTCTGTTTCATGCCTGTAAGTTGAACCTGAGATGGTTTTTGGCTCTGTGCATATTTCCGTTTTCTGAGCTACTGCAAACATGGCCTGAGTCCATGTTTGAGACATCATATCTCTTTCATTTCCTGTCGGAATTCATTGATTCTTTTTTTATATTTGAAATTTGAAGTTTTCTACTATGCATGTACCAATTTTCAATTCAACCAGAGGTCGTTGGGTCACCTGTTTCATGTCTGTAAGTTGAACCCGAGAGGGTTTTCAGAACTGGGCAGAATTCAACATGGCCTGAGTCCATGTTTCAAATTTCATATCTTTACCATTTCATGTCAGATTAGTGAATCCTTTTCCAGTTCATAGATAAATTATTCTACTTTGTGTGTATCAAATTTTTGACCATTCCGAGGTCATTAAGCCATTGAAATTGTGTCTAAAAGTTGAACCCGGAGAAGATTTCAGACTTGGGTATTTTTTTTTGCCTTTGCACTTTTTTTTGTTCTGCCTTGTTTTCTTGTTCGATTTCCGACTTCTGCATCTTGTATTTGTGACATTTCTGAACTGTTTTGAAGACTATGAAGCCAATCAATAGGCGAGCCAATATTTTAGTGAATTTGTGATTCAAAATGAATCGATTTTGAGATGTTTTCGAATGTCGGTTTCCGATATTTTTCGATGTTTTTCCTTGATTTCAAGCAAGGGTTTTCTAAATAATTTTGGAATAATTTTGAAAATAAATTGGCTTTTGAAATAATTATTATATAATATATATATTATTTTCAAGCTACAAAAACTATATATTCTCTACAATAAGGGAATTTCAAAGATTGTTTTCCAAAAACGATTTTGAAAATTGTTTTAAAAGCTTGTTTTCTCAACAGCTTATTTTCTATATATAAAATACACATTTTTGCACTTTTCGAGTGAATGAGAAGTAGAATTAAACGATTGGGTAAAACACATGGTATAGGACACGTGCATTTATCTTTTCAGTTAATTCCTGACTTGTCCGTTTGATCGTTTTGACCTTCGGGTCGTATTTGATGATGAGATGAGGCAAATATTTTTACTGATTTTTGGTGTGGCATTGACCAGCGTTAGTAAACCGATTAGTGAGAACACGTGGTATGGGACACACTGTTAACACTTTTTGGGTTCCTATCTGAGAGTTTGTGACACATTTTCCTAATAGACGTATTTGCCAGTACTGGAATTTCGAGCCATTTGTCCTTCGGGATGTTTGTCTAAGAGACGTATTTGTCCATTGTGATGTATTTGTCCTTTGGGATGTTTGTCTAAGAGACGTATTTATTTGTCCTTGGGATGTTGTCCTTCGGGACGTTTGTCTAAGAGACGTGGTGCCTTATTTTGAGAGAATAGTACTTGGCGGGCTTCGGCCATAAGCACGTGTGCTCTATCTTTGAGATGATTTCATTGATTTCTTTGTGATTTTCCAAGTGTATCACCTTTTTACATTGTTGGCCATTTGAGCCGTTCGAGATATTATATATGGCAATTACATCTTTGTAAATTGAACTCCTTATCGAGTTCTATATTTGAGATTTGGGTTTGCCAACACTTGGTGTTTATTTGAGATTTATACTCTCCTTTTTAGGAGATATATGTGATTGCCATTATGGCGTATTTTCGAGATTTGGGATTTCTCTGTTTTGAGAATATATTTGAGATTGCCATTTATGGCGAGTTTGAGTATTGGGATTTCTCCTATTTAGGAGTTATGGTTTTTCTAAACCACTATAGTTGCTTTTGGGATTTCGCCAATGATATGAGGAGTTTATTATACTTTGTATAAATTGATGAGTCTATCTCTTTCGAGGACTTACACGTAGTGAAATTACCTCATTTGAAGTAGTGAGATGTGCTTACTTATGATATTTCTTCTCATTCGAGAAGATACCTTCACCTTACCCTTATACTTCATATATCTATTGTTAATTAGATTGTTTTTGCTAGACTGACCCGTGTATTTTATACTCGGGTCAGACCGAGTTGTTTCAGGTTAGATACCTGCTTTTGGACTTTGCTTTGATGCTTCCGCTTGGATATCAGCCTATCCCTTTTTGTGTAGTTTGTAGCCTTTTGTTTAACTCTGATATGTATATATTTTGTTTTGTATCATATTGGGATGTATCATTGTATATGTAGATATCTGTTGTTTGATGTTCTGTGATGTGTTGTGCATTCTGTTGTTAGATTTTGTTCTGATAGATTCGTTAGCCACTATAGTTTTGTATTAAGAATTTATTGGATATGTCGATCCACTTAAGAAAGAAAAAAAATTAGAGCATTAATCGACGTATTTAATAGATGTTTAAGACAAAGCTATAGATGGTCACTCCTAACCAGCCATATTCTCCGCATTAGCAGATAGTATTACCCAGTAATACTCTTTGTTAACGTGGGTCTCGGGGTGGGGTGTCATAGTACGAGCATGAGGGAAAGGAGTCATCGCCAGTGGAGGCACTCGCACCCACTGCAACGTGGATGGCTGGAGTCACGATTGTCTCGGGAGGCGCGTGCGATGGGAGAGAGTGCGAGAGGCGATATTTGTCGCGGTAGCTCAGTGTTTGGTCGACTTCGAATAATGGTTGCATACGCGATTTTTGGAATGAGGGATTAAGGTTTGCGTTCGACTTTTGCAGTTGATTGTGATTTCTGGGCGAAGGGGTTGTACACGATGGTTGAAGGCGCGCTTGGAGGCGCGACTAGGGGAGGAGCTTCGTAGTGGATTGCGTGAAGCGCTGGGGCTGGGTCGTGTAGCTTGAACGTGAGGGAGGAAGTGGTGCACGGCTTGGATGTAAGTGGAGATATCGATCGGCTCTGATTTGTTAGGTAATTAAAGTGTAGTTAATTTTAGTAATTAAATTATATTTAAATTCGTATAATCTTTTAAAAACTATAACGTGTTCATACGAGGTCCAAAAATAACGAAATGGGTCACGTTGGATGCGTAGCTGCGAGATATACAATCTGGAATTGGTTTGGGATTTTTTTGAGTCGGCTAGAATTTTAAATTAAATTTAACGCCTATTCAATTTGATTTAGAATTGGAACGGGTTGGAAATTAAATCAAGGTGAGCAAATCTCACTCATTTGGATCGCTAGTTTTTAATTTGAAAGATTAAAAAAGTATATATTGATTGATTGGATGAATTAATAATTATTATTATCAGTTGGATGTTATATTATATATATTAGTAGTATTTATTAGTAGTTGGATATATGTCCCGCCTATTGGAGCGGATGAGACACTATGCGCCCCGCATAATAGCGGATGATCCTATATTACCATGATATCCTGCCTCGAAGCGGGATTGGTATTTTATGTTATATAACATCTATGGATGCTGGGAAACAAGTTGGAGGGATCCAACTGGATTCCTCAAAAATATATTAATTGTTTCATGTATAGTGATATATGATGTGATTGAATAATCTATTATGATTTGTTGTGTGAATTGATATACTGGATGCTATAATAGCACTAGCCCTAATTTTGGTATTTTAAATACCATAAATAACATTTTTGAATCTTAAAAAGAAATTCAAAGGTGATTTCGGAAATAAAAATATTTATATGGAAATTTGGATTATTTTAAGGGGATGAATTTGAATTTAAAAAAAAAAGATTTTTGCGATAATCAGTATTTTCGGTGAAATCTGGGATTTATCTAAAAGAAATTGATTGTATAAAATAAATGACTTGATTTTTGAGATTTTTACTTAACTATTTCCAAAGAGATTTTTAAGTGATGTATAAAGTATTTGTATAATGATTTTTTAAGTGATATTTCTAAAATATGAAAAAGAAGTTGAAATAAAGATTTAAAATAGTTTGGAAAATATAAAGAAATTTACAAAGGAATGGATTTATAAATGGAATTTTATAAATGAGAATATTTTATAAAACAAGTGAAATCCGAATGAGTTTGTAATTTATAAATGACGTTTATAAATAAAATGAAATGATTATGTAACGATCCGGAAATTTTAACGATTTTTATAACGTAATTAACTAAAATTTTCATGAAATTAAATAATAAAATTTAGCAATGAATATTTGATATTTGGTATGTGTCTATTGCAACATAGCAAGTGTTATATTTTCATTGGGAAATATGATAGTTTGTTCAGTTGTGAAATTTCTATTTTTAAATTTAAAATCTGTTAATTTGATGGAAATAAAATATTTTCGAAATTTGAATATTTTTATATAATAAAAATGTTAACCATTTTTTGAGTGTAACGTTATATTTCATTTCGCCAAATGTGGACCGCTCTAGCTCCGTTTATTTTATTTTCGGCGTTTTAGCAGCATTTTGGCAACGAATATCGAGTTTTGATAGGATGGTCGTATATCTAATATCCGCGTACCATCTTGTCCGTCTCATCACGTTGATCTCCACAGTATATTTATTTGTGCATTTCGGCGTCCGGTGCATGGCGAAATCTACGAAACGGTTAACCATGTTGGTACCCGTATTTGAGCCTTTTTGGTTTCCTTGTCCTTTCATTATCCACCGTGAAAACAAATAGCCACTTGTTTTTAATATTTCCATCAATTCAACCTGTGGCTTTTTTATTCCTATCTGGTTTGAATATATTATTGGTTTGTTCATCCCCTATCAGTTTCTCTCCCCTCCTTTTCTTCTGAATCTGTTCTCTGCTTTGTATATATATAAAATATATATATATATATATAAAAAATAGAATGAAGCTTGTATAGTTTGCCTGAAGCAACTTTCTTCTTCTTCCTTATGCCGCATGTGACCCTAGCCCGCCCGCCACCCTTCCCATTCATGCGACCACAACCTAGATCGCCTCACCCTTCCACTTCCTCAACGCGTATCCCTATAGCCACCGAACTCCCTCCCCGACCCTCCAACAACAGTGACCTTCCCATCACCCCACAACTCGCCCGAAACTCAGCCGACAACACCTAAAACAACCATCAGCCGAGAACACCCAAATCCTCTTGCCATACGCCTCACAAACCATCCCACCTAACAGCTGTGTTCGCAACTCCACCCGACACAAATAGCCTACCCCGGCCAACTGTGCTCAGCACCTCCGAGAATCCTTCGACCAGAACCCCACCACGCCTATCACTACAAGCAATCATCCCTCCCCAATCAGCCGCCATTTTCTTCCTCCTGGCCAAACAATGGCCGCAGCCCGCCTTATCACCTGAACACAAGTTTTCCCACCACCTGACAGCTTGTAAACCCAACCAACCACCTTTCTCCCCTCCAACGCCTTCCACGTGTCACTACACTAGCCGCCAAACACCCGAACCTGACACTGCCGAACACAAGCACGCCAGTCCATAACCCCTGCCACCTGATCCGAATGCATGTATTTCCACCACTCCATGCTCCGACCCCCTAGCAGCCGATCACCCCTGTAGACGCAGCCTACTGACTAGACGAGTATCTTCGGCCTCCTCTTTGTTATGAAAAAGGAGTGTGTATATATATACTACACCCACCCACACACACACACACACACACACACAAATATATATATTTGTTTCAAATCTAACTCAGCTAGCTTTTCTCCTCTATTATAAAAAATATATTGATTTTAAGTATTGATTTTTAAATATGATATATAGTTATATTGTTTTAATAAATATTGATTTTAAATATGAAGATCTTTATTTTAAATATGTGTTTTAAATTGAATATTGGTTTTAAAAATATAATATAAAGATTTTATTTTATATGTCAGTAAATTTTAGATTTTAAAAATTATATATATTGTTTTCATCGATCTCGTGTCCGCCTTGCTTTGCTTGGGGATGTGTCATTTGGATTTGGTTTATTTTCGAGTTCGTGATTCAATTCGTAGCTTATCGTGTTGTCTAATTTCTCTACCCTCGAAAGGTGAGCGATCACTCACGATTAACATTCTTATATTTAGTAAATTTATATCACATGAAATGATGGTTGAAATATGTTGTTATAAATTGATTAGTGAATAAATTTTTGGGTATGATTTGTTATTATTTAAATTGTTCACCTATGATTGATATATGACATCATAAATCGTTGGATATATATATATATATATATATATATTATATTTGAATCGTTATTTATGATATATGCATGTCATTGATATGTATGCCATTTATATTATTATTTCATTATTCTCACTCTGCAAGTTCCCTGATAATTTAGGAAATCCCTATGGGTTGAAATGATACATACCCGAACGATATTATAGATTAGGGAAATCGTTATGGGTTGAAATGATAAACCCAAGCGATTTTATTGATTTTGAAATTTTTGGATTGCGGGTTGAAATGATATATACCTGTAACGACCCAGAATTTTGAACAAATAAAATTGAGAATATTTAATTAATTTTAAATATTTGAACGACGATTTAATTTGAATCCCTGATTTAAATTTGAATTTTGCGATTAAATTATAAAATTTAATCGATTGAATCCTGAATAAAAATTTGAATCTTCAATTTTAAGCTGAAGAAAAATATTTCGAAAACTTTTAAAATTCGTATTGATATTACTGAAGATAACGGAAGCTTCAGAATCGAATTTAGGAGTAAATTGTTCAGTTTGAAATTTAATCGCTCGAACCGATATTTATAAAATAGTCAATTTTTCAAACAGTCTCGGAATTCGACGAAACCAGTTCCATTGGGTCCGTAACGTTGAATTATTGTCGTGTTGAAATTTTCGTATTTTTCGGTGTTTATACGTGAGCACACGACACATTAACGCGTTGGGAATTTAAATTGAATTCAATTTAAAATTTAAAATTTTAGCTAAGTCAAATATCAGCACGTTCTTCTCCTCCCTTTCAGCCTGATATCACGCAATAAGATCGTGCAAATCCTTACCTCGATCGTTTCTAAGTATCTCGTCCCCATCCCTTATCATTCAGATTTTCAAATCGAACGAAACAAGAAAAAGAATAATTGCCGCGTGAACCATTCTTCCTACCCTTGAATCGAATTCACTTTTCACTCATTCTCCCTCAGCTAAAATCAATGGCCGCTCCCCATAAAAAATCGAAAATTCAAATCGAGTAGAATCGTAGCCGCGCACGCGCGTGAGGGTGGAGGACTCGTTTCACCTCATACTGGAATCGCGTGAGCAGGCGAGAAACAGGAAGGAAGCATGTGGGGTCAAGTCGCGATTTTTGTGTTGCGGTGGCGACGCCATGATACGAACGACACGTTCAGATGGGAATCGCGATTTCGTCTCCGTCACGGTGGCGATCGCAAGTTTCTGGACGCGCTCGCGTGGGCTTCAAGCAGACAATCGCCGAGCATTCGAATTTGGGGAAACTCGAGCTGGTTGCTCGCGTCGAAGATGGCGAAACGGTAGTGGGCACGCGATCGATGGTGAAGGCGGCGATGTTGATCGTTGGTACGGCGATGGGTCAAGTTCGTCGTGAGTGTGGTGGCACTGTTCGTCTCCAATAAGGTAGCTGTTTTGTTTTTAATTTAAACTAGAGCATTTGTTGAATATTTTAACTAGAATTTTTAAACAGTGATTTAGGTTATTCGAAACTTGATTTTTTTTATCTGTATAGATTATTTTTAAATACATATAGATTTGAGGAAAGTAAAATATTACAGTAAGGAAGAAAAATAATAAATATACAAATATCTATTTAAATCACTGGCTTATTTTTAAATAATGGAATGGGTGAATAAATTGTTCAGTTAACCTATTTAAAATTTATTTTAATTACTAAAGGATTTTCAAAAAGGAGATTACTTTGAAATTTAAATTATCCATTACATTTGAATCATCAGCTAGATTAAAGTAAAATAAATGGTAAAATGGAAATAAATTGTTCAATCAGCACAAATATTAATAAAATCATATAAATTGTTTATACAAGGTCGGAAACAATGAAGAAATGATCGGAATGGAAATGGGATTGCAAATTAAAAGCAAAGGTGAGATTTTCTCACTCGAAGGAAAAATTTAATATTGCAGTTATTGATGATTGCTATTTGAATGTGGTATTAGATATAGTAGGATATATATCTATATATAGCAGTATATACATATTGGCATATGTATATATTGGATTGATGATTTTCCCGCCTCGTATAGCGGATGAGACCCTATTGCGCCGTTAGTAAGCGGATTTATAAAAACCTATATACCGCGATAATTCCGTACTGAAGCGGAATTGGTATTGTGCTAACGTCTTTGGATGCAGGGAAACAGGTTGGAGGGATCCAACTGGACCCCTCACATTGATTTATTTTATTTATACTGTGGTATAAATCTGTGAATGATTATATTGATGTATTGATCAAATCGATGTCTGGAAATTGATTGAAAGCTAAAAATTTAGCTGAACGGATGTTTGATATCATTGGATTCCAAAGATAAACGAAATTGAATTTTTGAGATTCAAGTAGAAAATTTCTAAGTGAATCAATTTTTGAAATTGAATAAATTTTGAAGAAAGAAAATTTTAAAGTATAAAAAGTTAATTTTTATAATCGTATCGAATAAATTCCAGAATAAAGTGAAAATGCTAAATAAATGGATTTCATAAAACAATGATTTTAAATTGAAAAAATTAATTTAAATTTGGATTTTTAAATAGATTGAAAGAAACGATTGAAATTTATTTTCTTAAAAAGGAATTTATTTAAAAGAAGATAAGTTGGAAATTCAGTTTGAAATTTAATTGGTAAATTGAAATAAGTTGTGAAATCAATGTAAAATGATTTCAATTTGAAGAATCCATTTAAAAATGGAATATTGAATGATTTGAGAAAAATAAGGAATTTATTCAGTAGTGATAAATAAATTTAGAAATCAATATTGAAATTGATTTGATATTGAAGTTCTTATAAATAGAAATTGGAATTTACAAATGCTGTTTATAAATACGAAATCACTTGTTTTGATATGTAAAATATAGAAGTTAAATAAAAGAAGATTTATAAGTCGAGGTTGTTATTAAAATAGAAATGGAATTTATAGACGTGTTTATAAATTCGAAATAGATTGAATTGGATAAATTTATATATATAGAAGATTTTTTAAAGGAAAGATATATTCACAACTCTGGACCGTGAATATATTATTGAATAAAATGGATTCATTTTTGAAGAAGTGATATTTTAAAATGAAGTTAAATTGTTTTTAACAATGTTTAAAATGTATTATGAATCGAAAGCATAGATTTCAGCATACTTGTTGAAATAGGCGTTTTCGAGAAATATAAGGAAATGATGGACTATAACACTGTTGTTATAGTAAATGATTTTCGAAAAGAAATTGTTTTACGTAGTATTGGGATTTTTATATATCTACCTTAAAATTTCGAATCCCTATACTAGTGATTTCGAGTCGTCGTAACGATGTTTTACGTAACATTCGTTTTGACTCAAATAGATGTTAGAATAAATGATTTCCTTAAAGAATGAATGTATACTTAATTTGATTTAAGTATATCGAATATTTTCCAAGTGTTGAAAATAAATGATTGTGAAATACTTATTATTTAATAAGTATGGAAATGCTTTTCCAATATGAAATGAACTGTTTTGAGATTTTATCTTTTAAAGATAAATTGAAATGTGGAAGTTGATTTGAAATTGTTTTCAAATGATTGAAGTGTGGAAATAATATATCTAGTAATGATATTTTTGAAGATGAAATAATTTGGAAAATTATTTGGAATCTGATGATGTTGCGCATCTTTATTGATAGTTAAATAACCGACTATCAATAATTACCTTGAACGATATTTGTGTAAATTGGATGAATTTGAATGCCACACTTATTTTTAAATAAACGCTCACTATTCGGGTTAGCCGGGAAAGGACCATGGGGTCGTATAACCCATTCCGAATATGTGATACGTCGTTATGAATTGCATTCGAAGACCGGTGTTGAAGACCGGATATTTTTGAAAACGGAAGGATTACCGTCGAGTTACTCTACATCGGCTGATCTCCGGTTTAGAGGATTTATCACCCTTAGTGACGGGAAGTCCCGACGTGATTAGAAATTTATCCGGATGTGCAAGGGCTTCGTGAGAAGTGCCTTCGGTTCTGTTCGATCCCGGAACAGACTTGTATGGATTGTGTGTCTGACGTTACAATTTGAGATATAAAGCTGATTTCTTTCAAATACATTTCTGTTGGTGGCGGAGAATTTATTCTCTTAGCTTAACACCCTTCTCTGAGACGTACGAGCTCAGAGGTTATGTAGTTGAAATTCATCAGCGATATATCCCAATTTGGTAACGTGGCATACTGAGTGTTGCTGTGAAATGATCAGTGTTTGATCATTTGTGATATGATCATTTGTTTGATCTTATATCTTTGTGATCATAGGTTGATCATTTTGTTTGACCCGAAGCAGGGCTTTTTGAGAAAGCATAGCTTTGTGGACGAGACTTCGTCGAGCCTCACACCCCGGAAATGGTCGAAACAGGAAGAATGCGGCAAGGTTCTAGGGAGTAGCGCCCCTTAGTGTATGTCATTCCTTCTGGATAAAGGTGGTATCATGGTATGGAGCCCAGATACTTAACCTCTGTGGTTACTGCATTATTATTATCTATGTGGTTTGTTGGAAATCGGGGATCCTCGGGAAGATCGGTGACGATCGGGGGATGGCATACGCGTGTCAGTAGTTACCTATTTTTGCAGAGGTAACCCGGCCTTGTGTTGGCAGAGATCCGGTTAGGTTCTCGGGTCGTCTATTCCAGGGACGTACCCATCGTGGATAGGAAGTTCCTTAGCCTGACCATTTGTTGGAAATCCAAAGAAACAATACGTGACTTGTACGGTTTTAGTTGTAGAACCTGCCATCTAATATGGCAGCTATAGCAAGCATACTATAATGGTACCTATGCTGGCTAAGATTTATATTCTACTTTCGAAATGTTTCCTACACTATGCACTAATAATAATATCAAAAAGAATTTGATTTTCGCGTAGTAAGCATCTTTGACTATCATAAGAAGAAATCTCCTCCAAGTCTGCGTTTGCATTGTTTGTGTGGCGGGAGGTCTTATGGTAGTTTCATTTTCCAAAAGCATTGCGAATTGACTTTAAAAAATTATCCTGTTGTTTATTTTAAAGAATAACTGTTTTACGATCTCACACCAGTCACCATGACTGACTCGGAGTTTATTGTTCCCTTCTAAACTCTGGGTGCCCACCAATTTCCACACGGGCAGTCTAGAGTTAGATTATCAGGATATTCTGGATATTCTGGAGCTTTGGAAGCAAGCTGGATGGCGAGACGTAGTATTTGTATCTGATAGTATTTATTCCGCTGTGTATTCTGTATGAGGACAAGTTATATAACTGTCCATTGTTGTATATTGACTCTGATGATTGATGTATATATAAACTGATATAGTTCTTTGTTTTAAAAGACTAGTGTTTATCTATTATATATTGTTCCGCTGCGATATGTGAGATTCTGATATTGTCTCTGTTCTGTATTTCTATTGATGTCGTTCTGATGTTTTCTGTTGTCCTTCTTCTTTCTTTCTTCTCTTTTTCTTCTATCTCCTTCTTCTTCTACCTTTTCTTTTTCTTAAAACCCTCACTATTGGAGTTTCCGGCACTCGATTACTCGACAGTCGATAAAGTGAGTATCGATGTTGAATTTTCGAAAGTCGAAAATTTCGGGACGTGACAAAGTGGTATCAGAGCATATGGTTAAGCGACAACCCTGCTCTGTTGGGTGTTACTCATTAGAGATAGAGTCAGCAGTACTCTAGAATGAGTTGAGTGTAATAATAGATATGAGCGCGTATTTGTTATTTGAATATGAAATTGTTTTGTATTGTGTTGACTTATCGGTTGATTGTTTATGGATTCTGGTCGGTGCAGTCTAGCTAACTGTAATCGATAGGGGTTTCTAAACTCTTAAACAAGATAAACTGACACAGTATTGTTTTAAAATAGGGTGAATGAAATAATTTTGCCCAAAACTATTTTTGTATATAAAAGAAAAAATTTTCCAGGAATTGTTACAGTTTATGGTTGCATGGATGTTAGAAAGCGATAATATTGAAATTATTATCATTGTTATATTGAAATTGAATGAGAAATTGGAATTATAACCCCAAAGTTAAAATAAAATTCACAGACAAGTGAAATTTGAGAATGTAAATTATAAATGTGAATTGTAATTTAAAATGGGATTCCAGAGAAGTATTTGGAAATGTTTTAAAAAGAATTTGAAATTTTGGAGATTTGGAAAGATTTAAATTCTTTTTGGTTTGAAAATAATTTTTCAAAGGATTTGATGTTGTGGAAAATTGTTTTAGAGAGATGAAAGCTCTAAACTCTTTTCGGTCACTGGAAAATAATTCCGATGATGATCGCGACATCACTGGTGTTCATTTTCGGGTTTCCAAAAGAGAAATTGCTGTCAAATTGTTTTAAATAGGAGTTGTTTGAAAATTTGGGATTTTGTTTGGAAATTCAAATGGAATTTGAATTGTTTTCAAATGGTTTTGAAAAAGTGGAAACGACTCTGGGATCCTATTTAAAAATACTTACGAAATATTAATAAGTTGATAACTTATAGAATATTGGGAATCTGATTGAAATGAAAGTTCAAAATTGAAATAAAAGAATTTGTGAACAAATAAATAAATTTGCAATGGCAAATGCGAGAAAATAAAATCGAATGTTAAAATTCATTTCGAATTCGTAAGCAAATGAATTGAATTGAATAATGTAAATTGAAAGATGGATTAAAATTCATATGTTATTGGAAATCCAGTTTAATATAAGTGATTGTAAACCAAAATAGTGAATTGTAAATAAAATTTTGGGAATGAACGAAAGTGAATAAAAACTGGAATTAAAACTTAATGTTGAAAGCAAATCTGAATTTGTAAGTGAATTAGAATTTGAAATGGATTAGTAATTGAAACTAAGCTAAAATAAGCAGTTGTAAATGAAAGCTAATCAATGAGAGTCAATATTCAGAAGTTGAATTGAATTCAAATTAGATTGAAATTGTAAATTGAATTCAAATGGAAATCGAAATGTAAAATTGAATCATAATGGATATATATAACTTCAATAACGAACTCAAAGATGATATAAGCAGTTATATTGAAAATTTTGTAATCGAATTTGCAAAATGATTTGAATGCTGTAACTAGATATAATGGCTAGTAGGATATACAGGTATAAAGGAATTGGAAATTTTGATTTCAAAGATAAATTTGAATTGCTCGAAAAAGGTACGTATTTTAATTTCTATATGAGTTTTTGATGATTTCTCTCTAGCCGCTTGGCTTTTTCTTTTTCTTTTTGAAATCTGAGAGTCCGTAGGGACGTTTTGTAGTAGTACCGTATTAGCCGCGCAAAGGAGACGCTGGCGAAATTTTTCGAAAATTTCGAGTGTTAGAAAATTTTTGAGAAATTTTGAAAGTTTAAAATTTGAATTTAAACTCGAATTTGAATTTTGAAGTTAAACAATGTTGTTTGAAGATTATGAAAATGTTAGAAAGCTAGTTGAAATGATAACGAATCTTTAGTAGAAAGATTTGTTTTGATGAATTGATAAAACTATTGAATTGTGAAAAATAGTAGACGAGTTAAGGACATTTTTTCCTAACTTGTAATTTCGAGGACGAAATTCTTTTAAGGAGGGAAGTTTGTAACGACCCAGAATTTTGAATAAATAAAATTGAGAATATTTAATTAATTTTAAATATTTGAACGACGATTTAATTTGAATCCCTGATTTAAATTTGAATTTTGCGATTAAATTATAAAATTTAATCGATTGAATCCTGAATAAAAATTTGAATCTTCAATTTTAAGCTGAAGAAAAATATTTCGAAAACTTTTAAAATTCGTATTGATATTACTGAAGATAACGGAAGCTTCAGAATCGAATTTAGGAGTAAATTGTTCAGTTTGAAATTTAATCGCTCGAACCGATATTTATAAAATAGTCAATTTTTCAAACAGTCTCGAAATTCGACGAAACCAGTTCCATTGGGTCCGTAACGTTGAATTATTGTCGTGTTGAAATTTTCGTATTTTTCGGTGTTTATACGTGAGCACACGACACATTAACGCGTTGGGAATTTAAATTGAATTCAATTTAAAATTTAAAATTTTAGCTAAGTCAAATATCAGCACGTTCTTCTCCTCCCTTTCAGCCTGATATCACGCAATAAGATCGTGCAAATCCTTACCTCGATCGTTTCTAAGTATCTCGTCCCCATCCCTTATCATTCAGATTTTCAAATCGAACGAAACAAGAAAAAGAATAATTGCCGCGTGAACCATTCTTCCTACCCTTGAATCGAATTCACTTTTCACTCATTCTCCCTCAGCTAAAATCAATGGCCGCTCCCCATAAAAAATCGAAAATTCAAATCGAGTAGAATCGTGGCCGCGCACGCGCGTGAGGGTGGAGGACTCGTTTCACCTCATACTGGAATCGCGTGAGCAGGCGAGAAACAGGAAGGAAGCATGTGGGGTCAAGTCGCGATTTTTGTGTTGCGGTGGCGACGCCGTGATACGAGCGACACGTTCAGATGGGAATCGCGATTTCGTCTCTGTCACGGTGGCGATCGCAAGTTTCTGGAGGCGCTCGCGTGGGCTTCAAGCAGACAATCGCCGAGCATTCGAATTTGGGGAAACTCGAGCTGGTTGCTCGCGTCGAAGATGGCGAAACGGTAGTGGGCACGCGATCGATGGTGAAGGCGGCGATGTTGATCGTTGGTACGGCGATGGGTCAAGTTCGTCGTGAGTGTGGTGGCACTGTTCGTCTCCAGTAAGGTAGCTGTTTTGTTTTTAATTTAAACTAGAGCATTTGTTGAATATTTTAACTAGAATTTTTAAACAGTGATTTAGGTTATTCGAAACTTGATTTTTTTATCTGTATAGATTATTTTTAAATACATATAGATTTGAAGAAAGTAAAATATTACAGTAAGGAAGAAAAATAATAAATATACAAATATCTATTTAAATCACTGGCTTATTTTTAAATAATGGAATGGGTGAATAAATTGTTCAGTTAACCTATTTAAAATTTATTTTAATTACTAAAGGATTTTCAAAAAGGAGATTACTTTGAAATTTAAATTATCCATTACATTTGAATCATCAGCTAGATTAAAGTAAAATAAATGGTAAAATGGAAATAAATTGTTCAATCAGCACACATATTAATAAAATCATATAAATTGTTTATACAAGGTCGGAAACAATGAAGAAATGATCGGAATGGAAATGGGATTGCAAATTAAAAGCAAAGGTGAGATTTTCTCACTCGAAGGAAAAATTTAATATTGCAGTTATTGATGATTGCTATTTGAATGTGGTATTAGATATAGTAGGATATATATCTATATATAGCAGTATATACATATTGGCATATGTATATATTGGATTGATGATTTTCCCGCCTCGTATAGCGGATGAGACCCTATTGCGCCGTTAGTAAGCGGATTTATAAAAACCTATATACCGCGATAATTCCGTACTGAAGCGGAATTGGTATTGTGCTAACGTCTTTGGATGCAGGGAAACAGGTTGGAGGGATCCAACTGGACCCCTCACATTGATTTATTTTATTTATACTGTGGTATAAATCTGTGAATGATTATATTGATGTATTGATCAAATCGATGTCTGGAAATTGATTGAAAGCTAAAAATTTAGCTGAACGGATGTTTGATATCATTGGATTCCAAAGATAAACGAAATTGAATTTTTGAGATTCAAGTAGAAAATTTCTAAGTGAATCAATTTTTGAAATTGAATAAATTTTGAAGAAAGAAAATTTTAAAGTATAAAAAGTTAATTTTTATAATCGTATCGAATAAATTCCAGAATAAAGTGAAAATGCTAAATAAATGGATTTCATAAAACAATGATTTTAAATTGAAAAAATTAATTTAAATTTGGATTTTTAAATAGATTGAAAGAAACGATTGAAATTTATTTTCTTAAAAAGGAATTTATTTAAAAGAAGATAAGTTGGAAATTCAGTTTGAAATTTAATTGGTAAATTGAAATAAGTTGTGAAATCAATGTAAAATGATTTCAATTTGAAGAATCCATTTAAAAATGGAATATTGAATGATTTGAGAAAAATAAGGAATTTATTCAGTAGTGATAAATAAATTTAGAAATCAATATTGAAATTGATTTGATATTGAAGTTCTTATAAATAGAAATTGGAATTTACAAATGCTGTTTATAAATACGAAATCACTTGTTTTGATATGTAAAATATAGAAGTTAAATAAAAGAAGATTTATAAGTCGAGGTTGTTATTAAAATAGAAATGGAATTTATAGACGTGTTTATAAATTCGAAATAGATTGAATTGGATAAATTTATATATATAGAAGATTTTTTAAAGGAAAGATATATTCACAACTCTGGACCGTGAATATATTATTGAATAAAATGGATTCATTTTTGAAGAAGTGATATTTTAAAATGAAGTTAAATTGTTTTTAACAATGTTTAAAATGTATTATGAATCGAAAGCATAGATTTCAGCATACTTGTTGAAATAGGCGTTTTCGAGAAATATAAGGAAATGATGGACTATAACACTGTTGTTATAGTAAATGATTTTCGAAAAGAAATTGTTTTACGTAGTATTGGGATTTTTATATATCTACCTTAAAATTTCGAATCCCTATACTAGTGATTTCGAGTCGTCGTAACGATGTTTTACGTAACATTCGTTTTGACTCAAATAGATGTTAGAATAAATGATTTCCTTAAAGAATGAATGTATACTTAATTTGATTTAAGTATATCGAATATTTTCCAAGTGTTGAAAATAAATGATTGTGAAATACTTATTATTTAATAAGTATGGAAATGCTTTTCCAATATGAAATGAACTGTTTTGAGATTTTATCTTTTAAAGATAAATTGAAATGTGGAAGTTGATTTGAAATTGTTTTCAAATGATTGAAGTGTGGAAATAATATATCTAGTAATGATATTTTTGAAGATGAAATAATTTGGAAAATTATTTGGAATCTGATGATGTTGCGCATCTTTATTGATAGTTAAATAACCGACTATCAATAATTACCTTGAACGATATTTGTGTAAATTGGATGAATTTGAATGCCACACTTATTTTTAAATAAACGCTCACTATTCGGGTTAGCTGGGAAAGGACCATGGGGTCGTATAACCCATTCCGAATATGTGATACGTCGTTATGAATTGCATTCGAAGACCGGTGTTGAAGACCGGATATTTTTGAAAACGGAAGGATTACCGTCGAGTTACTCTACATCGGCTGATCTCCGGTTTAGAGGATTTATCACCCTTAGTGACGGGAAGTCCCGACGTGATTAGAAATTTATCCGGATGTGCAAGGGCTTCGTGAGAAGTGCCTTCGGTTCTGTTCGATCCCGGAACAGACTTGTATGGATTGTGTGTCTGACGTTACAATTTGAGATATAAAGCTGATTTCTTTCAAATACATTTCTGTTGGTGGCGGAGAATTTATTCTCTTAGCTTAACACCCTTCTCTGAGACGTACGAGCTCAGAGGTTATGTAGTTGAAATTCATCAGCGATATATCCCAATTTGGTAACGTGGCATACTGAGTGTTGCTGTGAAATGATCAGTGTTTGATCATTTGTGATATGATCATTTGTTTGATCTTATATCTTTGTGATCATAGGTTGATCATTTTGTTTGACCCGAAGCAGGGCTTTTTGAGAAAGCATAGCTTTGTGGACGAGACTTCGTCGAGCCTCACACCCCGGAAATGGTCGAAACAGGAAGAATGCGGCAAGGTTCTAGGGAGTAGCGCCCCTTAGTGTATGTCATTCCTTCTGGATAAAGGTGGTATCATGGTATGGAGCCCAGATACTTAACCTCTGTGGTTACTGCATTATTATTATCTATGTGGTTTGTTGGAAATTGGGGATCCTCGGGAAGATCGGTGATGATCGGGGGATGGCATACGCGTGTCAGTAGTTACCTATTTTTGCAGAGGTAACCCGGCCTTGTGTTGGCAGAGATCCGGTTAGGTTCTCGGGTCGTCTATTCCAGGGACGTACCCATCGTGGATAGGAAGTTCCTTAGCCTGACCATTTGTTGGAAATCCAAAGAAACAATACGTGACTTGTACGGTTTTAGTTGTAGAACCTGCCATCTAATATGGCAGCTATAGCAAGCATACTATAATGGTACCTATGCTGGCTAAGATTTATATTCTACTTTCGAAATGTTTCCTACACTATGCACTAATAATAATATCAAAAAGAATTTGATTTTCGCGTAGTAAGCATCTTTGACTATCATAAGAAGAAATCTCCTCCAAGTCTGCGTTTGCATTGTGTGTGTGGCGGGAGGTCTTATGGTAGTTTCATTTTCCAAAAGCATTGCGAATTGACTTTAAAAAATTATCCTGTTGTTTATTTTAAAGAATAACTGTTTTACGATCTCACACCAGTCACCATGACTGACTCGGAGTTTATTGTTCCCTTCTAAACTCTGGGTGCCCACCAATTTCCACACGGGCAGTCTAGAGTTAGATTATCAGGATATTCTGGATATTCTGGAGGTTTGGAAGCAAGCTGGATGGCGAGACGTAGTATTTGTATCTGATAGTATTTATTCCGCTGTGTATTCTGTATGAGGACAAGTTATATAACTGTCCATTGTTGTATATTGACTCTGATGATTGATGTATATATAAACTGATATAGTTCTTTGTTTTAAAAGACTAGTGTTTATCTATTATATATTGTTCCGCTGCGATATGTGAGATTCTGATATTGTCTCTGTTCTGTGTTTCTATTGATGTCGTTCTGATGTTTTCTGTTGTCCTTCTTCTTTCTTTCTTCTCTTTTTCTTCTATCTCCTTCTTCTTCTACTTTTTCTTTTTCTTAAAACCCTCACTATTGGAGTTTCCGGCACTCGATTACTCGACAGTCGATAAAGTGAGTATCGATGTTGAATTTTCGAAAGTCGAAAATTTTGGGACGTGACAATACCCGTAAATATTAAATTATTGCGGATTGAAATGATAAATATCCGTATCACTTGACCATAGGATAGAAAATTATATACAGACACCGTTGGTCTATTTTTAAATGATTTCCAAATTTTTAAAAGGGAGAAATATAAGTGTATTAATTTTTAGAATATAATATAAAGATATTTTAATTTTAATATATGTCTAAAATTTAGATCTTTAAAATTATATATTTTGGAAACTTTAAATTTATATGTTTTTCGAAATTTTAAATTATAAGTTAAGTTTTAAAATGTAAATTATAAAATTTTACTTATAACTTTATTATTTTTAAAATATATAAAATAAAATTTAAAATAAATCTAATAATAATAAGATTTAATTTAATAATAGTTAATATAATAAAATTTAATAAGAATTTAATTTAACTAATATATATATATATAATATGTTTTAAATATTTATTTACAATTTATATTAATATTTAAAAATAGATTTTTTTTGTAATGCTTTTCATATATGTTTAAATATTTACTTAAAATTTATATTGGTATTTTTATATATATTTTGTAATAACTATAATAAATAAAGGTTGGAAAGAAAAATTAAAGTTGACCTGAAATTTAAATTGGTTAGTAATCGAATTTAAATAAAGATTGATTTGGAACTTATTAATCTTCATATTTTAAAGATATGATTTTTATAATTTTATAACTTGATTTAATTAAATGCGATTAAATGCATATTTTCAAATTTAAATAAAATTTAAATTCAATATTAGATTTTGATTTAAATTTGTAATTTAATATATTATTTAAGATTTTATAAAAGGTGATTAAGTAGATAATTTCAAATTAAATATACTTTAGGTTAGATATTCAATCTTGATTTAAACTTGTAATTTGAGATTTTATTTAAATGTGATAAATAATGATTAACTGAATAATTTCAAATTTAAATAAAATTAAAGTTGAATTTTGGAATATAAATGGAATGTATCAAATTGAGTTATTATGAATTGTTTGAATATTTAAACTTTGAAACCTATTGAGTTGGGAGTGGTTTAAATTTGAAGTTCAACCCTGGATTCGAAATCGATATAAATTAAAATGGTTTAAATGAGAATTTGAATTGAACCTTTAACCTTTTAATTTAAATTATTGAACTGAGATTGATTTAAGTTTAATTTTGGAACTTAAGTTGATTTGAATTGATTTGTGAAATTAGAAGAACCAATTCTAATTTGAAAATATTTTTGATATAAACTCTTTTTAATATATAAACTATTTTTAATATAGATTAACCAATTTTTAAATATAAATTATTTTTATTTTATAACTATTTCAATATGTATAAACTATTTTCAATATTTAAACTATTTAAGTTGGAACTGTTATGATTTAGATTTAATGGATTTAAATGCGAATACTTTTATATAATGGTCTGACCTATTTTGTGGTTATGACTTTGAAAGTGAATATGATTTCGCAAGTGAATATGATTTCAAAAGTGATATGATTTTGAAAGGAATATGATATTTTGATAAGAAATATGAACCGTTTGAAATGAAAATGACCACAGTGTGAAATAAGCGATTGGTTGTTAAAGAGATCGGGATCGGCTATTGTCATACTCTCTGCCAATACTGAAAACCACTTTAAAATTTGTGTACGTGGTGGAGAATCCAAGACGAAGTAGGATGGTTTGGCGAACGATTCTGTATGAGGTATTAACGCAGCTTTGACTCCCGCGAGTCAGCTTGATGTGACTAAATCAGGAGCTATACCTGGGCCAAGTGAGGTCGCACCTCCGATCGAGCATGCTTCTTCGATACCATTCTATTACTTTGTGATTTGATTGGGTGCACCTTTGATTTTGGGAGTGTGTATCGAGGTGGGCGGTAGTAGCTGCTTTGCATTACCACCAGCCCGATTCTGTAAAACGGTAGAATCCTACACTAGGCATTGCCTCGCGTGCCTTGTCACATGCCTTATCGCGCCCACTACGAGGTTGGTTTGTACCGTACCTATGGAGTGCCCTCTGATAGCGCTCCAGTTTACGGAGGAATTATGGTACTGTATAGACTACGGGAATATATAAAAATGTGTTAAGGGCGATATGGGTAACGCCTTAATGCTATTTTAATATTTTACTTTACTGTAGACATTATATATGTAGCGTATTGTACTATATATGTAGATAGTTTAATGGATCCTTAATGGATGGGAATCCCAAACTCCTTTAAGTTATATTGCATTTCACCTGGACATTTCACTTGAGTTGATTTACTTGTATAAGAATGTTAATCATGACTTAAATGTTTTGTGTTTTGCTTTATGCTCGGGTCAGACTGAGTGTCACTGCCTTTGAGACTCCTCTGTTGGATCTTGGAGATTTGCTTGGAGTTATCTATTCAGCTTTCAGTTGTTCCAGTTATTTCCAGTTGTTTGTTCAGACTTGTCATTTGCTTATGTATTAGTGACTCCTATGTATTTAAGATTTCTGTTGTATTTGTTTTATACTCTGATATCCTGTAGTAGCTTGAAATTCCTTGTTATGATTCTTTTTGATTAGGATTTCTTTTGAATTTTGGAACTTTCCCTTTGTCCAAATTCCATTCTTGTCTTTGTTGTTCGTGTTCTTTTTGATACTGTAGCATCCCATAGCTCTATTTCTGTTGATCTCTGAAATAAATTCAACCTCAATTGGCAATTTCTTCCTTGTATGTGACTAATCCCATTGGCGGTCCCGTCAACCTTAGTATGACTTGTAATGGGGTGAAATTCCTTGACAACAGGCATCGATTCACCGGAGATTTCTATGTCCTCGGTTTTGATGCTGTTATTTCGTGCAAAGCCCGAAATGTTTCTCTAGTAGACGACTAGGGTAATTCTCTTGTGATTGAATGTTGAATGCCTCAGGATTATGCAGGCAGCCTTATCTTTTCGCTTGATTCTCGGCCTAGTGATCTTGACTCCACCCCTGTTATCCAACTCTTTCGGATGCATTTGGGGAAGTCACTTCTTCTCCTCCCAAGCAGGAAATTGAATTGCGAATTGATCTAATTCCTGGAGCTCGATCTGGCTACCGGTTTCCACCAGCTTCGTGTGGTCGAGACCAGAATTCCCAAGACAGCTTTTCGAATGGAGAATGGTTTCTATGAATGGTTAGTCATACTATTTGGATGAACCAATGCTCCTGCCTTCTTCGTTGATCTCATGAATTGCGTTTTCCGTGGTGTTCTCAACAAGTTTGTCCTGGTTTTCGTTGATGATATTATCGTCTTTTCTAAATTAGAGAAGGAGTATGAATCCCAATTGGGCTATGTGCTGGAAACCCTTAGGGGTCATCAGTTGAAAGCCAAATTTCTAAATGCCATTTCTGGAGGGATGAAGTCTGATTCCTTGGGCACATTGTTTCTGAAAATGGAGTCTTGGTTGACCTGGTTAAGGTCACCGCGATTAATATAAGTCTATCCATCTTTTCTTTTTTTGTAATTTAATTACCTTATCTTCTTTTTGAGCCTAACTTCTTAGTTAAAATTCTCTTTGATTGGGGTTCCTCTAAATTTGAATCTCTATCCTTGTTCTAAAAATCCATTCTTGAATCATCCTATGAGTGAGCGTATTTGTAATTGATATAAAAAAATGTTTTATATTGTGTTGTTTGAGTTGTTAAGTTTGAATTTTGGGTTTCGATCGATTCGTTTGGCCAACGCTATCGATAGGAATGCAAAAACACTTGAACAGAGCAAACTAACACAATATTGTTTTCAAAATTGTTAAATAAAATAATTTTATGTATGATTATATTTTATATATATAAGTATAATTTTCTAAAATTAGATAGTTAAATGAATTGGTTGTTAGAAATGATAATACTAGATTATCATTTATTGTTGTCAACATTCCTAAACTATTAACTATTGTTGTATGTTATAGGAGATGAAATTTTATAAACATGGTTTATAAATCTGATTTGAAAATGAAATGAATTTCAATTAAGGATTTGAGAATTAAATTTCCGGTGCTTTACAAAATTTGGTTTTTAAAGTTTTGGAGAACATATATTGTTTGAAAGTATTTTCGAATGGAAATTGTTTCCAAAGAATTTTAAAAGAAGTAAGTCAGTACTCTCCTTTTTGTCGTTGGAAAATAATTTCGATGATGACTGCAGCATCATCGACATCATTTTCGAGTCTCAAAGTGGGGAGACCACTTAGTAGCTTTGCTACACTTTCGTTTTGGAAAATGGATTTGATTTGAGTTTCTTGAGTATGATTTGATGTACAATATATATATATATATATATATATATATATATATATGTTTATATTTATTTCAAAATGGATTGAAGTGAAACCGAAAATTTAACTCTTAAGTTTTATGTTAAGTGATGGTTTTCAATTATTAAAATGAAGCAAAATTTTTGAATAATTAGAGTGTCTAAAATAAGAAATGGAATTGAAACAACTTGAAACAGTTGAATAGGGATAAAATTTATTTGTATAATACTCAATTGCATTCTAGAACATATAACTTACCTGAAATATTCAAAAAGTTAAAATGTAATGTGAATTTTTAATTGAAGTTATGCAAGAGAAAACTCAAGTAATAAAAATATTCAAACTAAATTTTGCTTAATTGAAATGTTGTAAATAAAAGGTAAATTTGTATAGTACTCAATTACATTTAGAAACATTAATAAAACTTACCTGGAAAAAGGGGTTTGAATGTAATGTCAATATGTAATTGAATAAGTATACAATATATATGAAGTAATAAGATGCCCAAAAATGAACTTTTTTTTAGAGAATTTATAAATAAATATTTAGTGGTTATAATAAATGTTTATACACTTAATCTATGATGCAAGATATGTTAAGTGAAATAAATTGAATATTAAAAGAGAATGATATTTAGTAAATAGGTGAATGCAAATAAATTGGATATGAATGTAAATTAATTGAAAGTGAGTTAATTAGAATGATAAAAATAAATGGATGTTAATAAGTAATAGGATGTATAATGTTAATATTGAAAATGAAATTTATATGGTTTTGGTTGAACAGTTTTGAATTGAATAAAATAAATGAAATAAATGGAAATTAATTATTGTATCCGGTACTATGTATTTTGAATCTATCTTTCCTTTCTATTGTTTCTATTTTCCTATCTCATTCCTTTTCGAGGAGGAAAAGTTTTGACTGGGGGAGAGTGTAAAAACCCAAAAATTTTAATGATTTTTATAACGTAATTGACTAAAATTTTCATGAAATTAAATAATAAAATTTAGCAATGAAAATTTGATATTTGGTATGCATCTATTGCAACATAGCAAGTGTCAGATTTCCATTGGAAAACATGAAAGTTTGTTCAGTCGTGAAATTTCTATTTTTAAATTTAAAATCAATAAATTTGATGGAAATAAAATATTTTTGAAATCTAAATATTTTTATATAGTAAAAATGTAAACCATTTTATGAGTGAGATGTTATATTTCGTTTCGCCAAATGTGGACTGCTCTAGCTCCGTTTATTTTATTTTCGGCATTTTAGCAGCATTTTGGCAGCGAATATCAAGTTTTGATAGGATGGTCGTATCTCTAATATATACGTACCACCTTCTTCATCTCATCACGCTGATCTCTGCAGTATATTAATTTGTGCAGTTTGGCGTCTGGTGCATGGCGAAATCTGCGAAACGGTTAGCCATGTTGGTAACCGTATTTGAGCCTTTTAGGTTTCCTTGTCCTTTCATTATCCACCGTGAAAACAAATAGCCACTTGTTTTTAATATTTTCATCAATTCAACATGTGGCTTTTGTTATTCCTATCTGGTTTGAATATATTATTGGTTCATTCATCCCCTATCAGTTTCTCTCCCCTCCTTTTCTTTTGAATATGTTCTCTGCTTTGTATATATAATAAAAAAATAAAAAATAATAATAAAATATATATAAAAGAGAATGAAGCTTGTATAGTTTGCCTGAAGCTACTTTATTCTTCCTTGTGCTGCTTGTGACCCTAGCCCTCCTGCCACCCCTTCCCATCATGCGACCACAACCTAGATCGCCTCACCCTTCAACTTCCTCCACGCGTAGCCCTGCAGCCGCCGAACTCCCTCCCCGACCCTCCAACAACAGTGACCTTCCCATCACCCCACAACTCACCATAAACCAACCGAGGATGCCCAAACCCGCTTGCCATACACCTCACAAACCATCCCACCTGACAACCGTGAGCGCAACTCCACCCGACCCGAACAGCCTACCCCAGCCGACTGTGCTCAGCACCTCCGAGCAGCCTTCGACCAGAACCCTACCTCGCCTATCACCGCACGCAACCATCCCTCCTCAGTCAGCCGCCATTTTCCTCCTCCCGACCAAACAACGGCCGCAACCTGCCTTATCACCTGAACGCAAGTTTTCCCACCACCTGACAGATCGCAAACCCAGCCAACCACATTTCTCCCCTCCAACGCCTTCCATATGTCACTAAACTAGCCGCCAAACACCCGAACCTAACACTGCCGAACACAAGCACGCCAGCCCATAACCCCTGCCACCTGATCCAAACACAGTCATTTCCACCACTCCGTGCTCCGACCCCCTAGCAGCCTATCACCCTTGTAGACGCAGCCTACTGACCAAACAAGTATCTCCAGCCTCCTCTTTGTTATGAAAAAGGAGTGTGTGTGTATATATACTATATATATTTGTTTCAAATCTATCTCAGCTAGCTTTTCTCCTCTATTATAAAAAAAATATTGATTTTAAGTATTGATTTTTAAATATGATATATAGATTTTTTTTAATAAATATTTATTTTTAAAATACAATACGAGGATCTTTATTTTAAATATGTGTTTTAAATTGAGTATTGGTTTTAAAAATATAATATAAAGATTTTATTTTATATGTGAGTAAAATTTTAATTTTAAAAATTATATATATTGTTTTCATCGATCTCGTGTCCACCTTGCTTTTCTTTGGGAGGTGTCGTTTGGATTTGGTTGATTTTCGATTTCGTGATTCAATTCATAGCTTGTCGTGTTGTCTAATTTCTCTAGTCTCGAAAGGTGAGCGATCGCTCACGATTAACATTCTTATATTTAGTAAATTTATTTCACATGAAATGACTATTGAAATATGTTGTTAAATTTAAATTGATTAGTGATTAAATTTTTGAGTATGATCATATGTTATTATTTAAATTGCTCACCTATGATTGATATATGACATCATAACCAGTTGAATATATATATATATATATATATATATATGTGTGTGTGTGTGTGTGTGAATCGTTATTTATGATATATGCCTACCATTGATATGTATGCCATTTATATTATTATTTCATTATTCTCACTCTACAAGTTCCCTGATAATTTAGGAAATCCCTATGGGTTGAAATGATACATACCCAAACGATATTATAGATTAGGGAAAATTGTTATGGGTTGAAATGATAAACCCAAGCGATTTTATTGATTTTGAAATTTTTGGATTGTGGGTTGAAATGATATATACCCGTAAATATTAAATAATTGCGGATTGAAATGATAAATATATGTAAGACTTGACCATATGATAAAAAATTATATGCAGAACAGTTAGTCTATTTTTAAATGATTTCCAAATTTTTAAAAGGGAGAAATATACGTGTATTGATTTTTAGAATATAATATAAAGATATTTTAATTTTAATATGTCTAAAATTTAGATCTTTAAAATTATATGTTTTGGAAACTTTAAAAGTATATATTTTTCGAAATTTTAAAATTATAAGTTAAGTTTTAAAATATAAATTATAAAATTTTACTTATAATTTTATTATTTTTAAAATATATAAAATAAAATTTAATTTTTTTTAATAATAATAAGATTTAATTTAATAATAATTAATATAATAAAATTTAATAAGAATTTAATTTTACTAATATATATAAAATGTTTTAAATATTTATTTACAATTTATATTATTATTTAAAAATAGATTTTTTTGTAATACTTTTATATATTCATATATGTTTAAATATTTATTTAAAATTTATATTAATATTTTTTATATAGATTTTGTAATAACTTTAATGAATAGAGGTTGGAAAGATAAATTAACGTTGACTTGAAATTTAAATTGGTTAGTAATCGAATTTAAATAAAGATTGTTTTGGAACTTATTAATCTTGAGATTTTAAAGATATGATTTTTATAATTTTATAACTTGAATTAATTAAAGGTGATTAAATGGATATTTTTAAATTTAAATAAAATTAAAATTGAATATTAGGTTTTGATTTAAATTTGTAATTTAAGATTTTATTAAAGGTGATTAAGTGGATAATTTAAAATTAAATATACTTGAGGTTAGATATTCAATCTTGATTTAAACTTGTAATTTGAGATTTTATTTAAATGTTATAAAAAAATGATTAAGTGAATAATTGCAAATTTAAATAAAATTAAAGTTGAATTTTGAAATATAAATGGAATGTATCAAATTGGGTTATTATGAATTGTTTGAATATTTAAACTTTGAAACCTATTGAATTTGGAGTGGTTTAAATTTGAAGTTCAACCCTGGATTCAAAATCGATATAAATTAAAAATGGTTTAAATGAGAATTTGAATTGAACCTTTAACCTTTTAATTGAAATTGTTGAACTGAGATTGATTTAAGTTATATTTTGGAACTTAAGTTGATTTGAATTGATTTGTGAAATTAGAAGAAACAATTCTAATTTGACACTATTTTTGATATAAACTCTTTTTAATATATAAACAATTTTTAATATATAACTATTTTAATTTATAACCTATTTTTAAATATAAACTATTTTCAATATTTAAACTGTCTAAGTTGGAACTGTTATGATTTAGATTTAATGGATTTAAATGTGAATACTATGATATAATGGTTTGATCTATTTTATGGTTATGATTTCAAAAGTGAATATGATTTTGAAAGTGAATATAAATTTGAAAGTGATATGATTTTGAAAGTAATATGATATTTTGATAAGAAATATTAACCGTTTGAAATGAAAATGACCACGGTGTGAAATAAGCGATTGGTTGTTAAAGAGACCTGGATCAGCTATTGTCATACTCTCTACCAATACCGAAAGCCACTTTAACAACTGTGTACGTGGTGGAGAATCCCGAACGTAGTAGGATTGTTTGGCCAACGATTATGTATGAGGTATTAACATAGCCCTGACTCCTGCGAGTCAGCTTGATGTGACTAAAACAGGAGCTATACCTGGGCCCAGTGAGGTCGCACCTCCGATCGAGCATGCTTTTACGATACCATTCTATTACTTTGTGATTTGATTGGGTGCACCGTTGATTTTGGGAGTGTGTCTCGAGTTGGGCGGTAGTAGCTACTATGCATTACCACTAGCCCGGTTCTGCAAAAAGGTAGAATCCTACCCTAGGCACTGCCTCGCGTGCCTTGTCACATGAATTATTGCACCCATTACGAGTTTGGTTTGTACCGTACCTATGGAGTGCCCTCTGATAGCTCTCTAGTTTACGGAGGAATTACGGTACTATATAGACTATGGGAATATATAAAACTGTGTTAAGGGGGATATGGGTAAGGCCTTAACGCTATTTTAATATTTTATTTCACTCTAGACATTATATATGTAGCATATTGTACTATGTATGTAGATAGTTTAACGGATCCTAAAGGATTGGAATCCCAAACATCCTTTAAGTTATATTGCATTTCACCTGGACATTTCACTTGAGTTGATTTACTTGTATAAGAATGTTAGTCCTGACTCGAGTGTTTTGTGTTTTGCTTTATGTTCGGGTCAGACTGAGTGTCACAGCCTTTGAGACTTACATGTTAGAACTTGGAGTTTGCTTGTAGTTATCTATTCAGCTTTCAGTTATTTCCGGTTGTTTGTTCGGACTTGTCAATTATTTATGTATTAGAGACTCCTATGTATTTAAGATTTCAGTTGTATTTGTTTTAAACTCTGATGTCTTGTAGTAGCTTCATGAACTACTATTTATCTATTTTGCTACTTGTTTTTATATTACTCTACGTCTGTGATTCTGTGATTGATTTATTTACTATATATGCTAAGTTTTGCCAAATATAAATTTACAATTTGTTGTTTTGAGCGATTCAAGTCTGACAAGTGTGGATTATTGTCGATTTATATGGTTCGAAATACTAGGTCGTTACAGATTATCATTTGATAAGTGGGAAATATAAATTCACAGGGTGAATTTATAACGAGAGGTGAAAATCAGTTATTGAAAGAAGTAGTGGATTCAATTATTGAAATGTGAGAATGGTCATGGAATGGAAACGTAATCGATGTGATTTGAATTGAGAGGGATTTATAAATTTCAATTGCTAATATTGGATTTTTAAAATAGATTTTTGTCGAGAAATTAAGTTTGATTTAAAATGGGATTTTTATTTATTAAACTATATAGTTTTAGCTGTTTTAGTATTGACTGTTTCGAAAAGTGGATTATTCAAATATTTAATATTTATTGAAATGAATTCAAATTTTTATAATAAGCTTTATTAATCGATCATTTTTATTTAAAAATTAATTGGAAATGAGTCAATGATGTTTATTTAAAGTGTTTTGACAATTTCAATAATTACTTAAACGTGTTTTAAAAATAAATAATTATTCTTTTAAAATACTTAATATATATATAGAGTTTTGAAATGATTGAAATTTATTTATAAATCCTCTTGAGGTTTGTAAACGCGGTTTATTCAATGGATACGATTTTGATAAGAAGAATCTTACAAAGTAATTTTGGGGGAAAAGGGAATTTCCAAAATGATGCACTATGGGAACTTCGAAAACGAATCTAAATTCATAAAAGAAGTTATAAATCGATGGTTGGGTTTATAAAAGAGTATAATCGGATTGGAAATTGTAAAAAGGAATTTATAAATAATTCTGGAAGTTTATGAGATAAGTCCGGGATATTTCCGAAGTATGGATACCAGAAATGATTTTGGGGAAAAGACTTATAATATTTTCCTAAGCATTAGAATTAAATAGTTTTGGAAATATTCTAACTATGAAATGATTATATAGAAATATTTTTCTAAGTAATGGATTATAAATTGGATTTGGAAATATTTCTAATTACTGATATGGTTTGGAAATACCCTGCTACAGATAAGTAGTTGAAAATGTTTTTCAAATGTTGGAATACTGGAAGAGATTCGAATATATATTTTTGTAAAGATATTTTGAAAGGAATGTTTTTGAAAGATTATAATATGTGTCTAGTGACTGCTTATGCGTGTAATTTGATAGTTAAATAACAGACTATCAAATATGGCCAAATTCATTGATCGTTTCGAAGAGACCGGGATCAGATTTAATTATCCGAAAACCACTTCAATCCAATTTGTGCTTTACGAATTGTGATATCATGAAGCTAATGAAGATGGTTATTTTTGAAAAGATTGGTTTGTTCAAACCCAGAGCAACTTGTATGGATGAATGCTATCAACACATTGTCATTGGAGGGCAATGAGCATCCTAAGTATAAATTTCTTAAAAGTTAAACGTAGCCTCAAACCTCATCAACCAGGAAATGACTAAGACAGGGCATGCAGCAGGATTAAGTGGGTCGCTCCCATTAGGGTATGTCATTATCTTTCTAGATTACCCTATATTACTATGGATTTGGTTGTGCATGAGAGATCTCGATTAAGGACGAAAGACTAGGATGATGGCATATTCCATACTAGTAGTCAAGTGCTAGGCTAGTTCTTTATGGCAGGGTATAAGAGGTCCTTGTCAGACCCGAGTGCATCGATCTAGAGATGCACTCTTCGAAGATAGTTCCTTACCTGATCATAGTATGGAATCCATTCTCCAATACGTGCCTTTAGGATTTTGATTGTAGAGCCTAGTATGCTGGAATTTAATTAATGCAACAATTTCGGCTATTTTAATAGGTATTTGTACTTAGACACTATTATAATATCACTGGATTTTCTATAAAAGTGTTTTGGTTATCGTAAGGTAAAAACCGTCGTATTTTTGTGTGGCGTGGTCTTACGAGATACCTTGTTTTCAAAGGATTTTTGGAAGTAATTAAATTCAAACTGAGTGTGATTTCTCACACTGGTTTTCCAAACTGACTCGGGTGTTATTTTATTATAATGCTCGGGTCAGACCAAGTATTACAGTTTTCAGGTTAGGATGCTATGGAGCTCAGCAGACGAGTTGGAGGATTTCAGACATAATTCACATACTTGATTATATTATACTGTGTGTATCAGGCTGTATAGTCAGCACTGGTGAGGAAAAGTTGTAATAACTGTCCATATTGATTTGTTGATTGTTGTACTCTGATGATTGTATGTATATTAATAGTTACAGTTTCTTTTGTATAAAGATATGTATTTATCTATTATATATTGTTCCGCTGTGATTGTGAGATTTTGTGTTATTGTTTCTGTTTTCTTCTTATCTTCTTTCTTCTTCTTTCCGCTAACAATCGGGTTTTCCGGCACTCGATTTCTCGGCATGTAATACAGTGGACGTATTAGTGTCAATTTTTTATGGTCGAAAATCTCGTCCGTTACATTTGGTATCAGAGCTGAAGGTTAAGCGAGAACCTTGGCTTTGGTGGGGATTACTCATTAGAGATAAGGTCAGTAGTACCCTAGAATGAGTCTTAGTGTATTATAGATATGAGCGCGTATTTGTTAGTGAATATAAAGTGTTTTATATTGTGTTGATTTATCTGTTGAGCGGCTTAAAATTCTGGTCGAATAGTGGGACGCCACGAAATCGATAGGAATTTTAAACACTTGAACTAGGTAAACCGACATAGTATTGGTTTGAAGCGGGTAAATGAAATTTTTTTACCCAACTATATATTTATATGAAATAATTTCCTTGAAATTATTATTGTATATTGGTGTGTTTGGTTGTTATTATTATACTCCAAACCAGATTATAAAATTTGAAATGGTTACATATTACCAAATATGGATTGTATAAGAATTATTTATGTAAATGAATTATAAATAAAAATGGATTCAAACTAGAGTTTGGAGATTTAAAATCTCGAAAAGTTTGGAAAATATTTTTCTAAAGTATTGTGAAAATTAATATAGTATTATTTATGATAATATTTTTGAAATAAAAGTGGTTTAAAATGAATTTTTGAGGTGACAAAGCACTAAACTCACTTTAGTCGCTGGAAAATAATTCCGATGATGATCGCGACATCATCGATGTTCATTTTCGAGTTTCTAAGTGATGGATTGCTACCATAGTAATTTGATATGAGGATTTTTGTTTGGAAACAAAGATTGTTTTGGAAATTCTGAAGGAAATTTGTTTGGATAAAAAACAGGTTTGATTTAAATTTAAAAGTGAGATTTGGTATACAGATATATATATATATAAATATATATGATTTCAAATGATTTGAAGTGGAACTGGGTGGTTGAATTCTAGAATATTCATTTGAATGTTTTATGAAACTTGTGAAAAAAATAAGGTTTTAGCTTATAACCTGGAAATGTGAATTTGGGTATGAAAATAAAATTTTAACTTAAGCTAAGTTAAAATAAAATTGGATTAGATTAGAAATGACATCGAATGGAATTGTATATAAAACTTAAATTATAAAGTGACCATATAACTATAAGTTATAAAATTTGAATGGAATAAAAATTTAAGCGAAAAATTTATGGAATTGTGAATAAATAATTTTGAATAGCTTACAAAATTGGAGTTAATGGAATAAATATATACTTAAACTATAAAGTGAGGTATAATCTTGAGTAAAATTTTTAAATATGGATATACTCGAGTAAGCATCGATGAAATAGGATTTGATTGGAAATTTAACCTTGCAAATAAGATTTAATTTTAAATAAGTTAAATGGAATCAACTCAAGTATAGAATTCATATAATTGAGAAAATTAAGTTGCGAAACTTATAAATTGGAAAAGTGGAATAGAAAAACCAAAATAAAAATGGTTTGATATTTTGGTGAAGAAATAAAATCCAAACTTGAATTATAAAATGAATTTGAACTTAAGTAAATTAAATGGAGTGATTTTTGATATAAAAATCTAATTGGGAAGTATAAAATGAAAGTAAACTAATTAGATAAAAATGGTTTGATATTTTGGTGAAGAAATAAAATCCAAACTTGAATTATAAAATGAATTTGAACTCAAGTAAATTAAATGGAGTGATTTTTGATATAAAAATCTAATTGGGAAGAATAAAATGAAAGTAAACTAATTAGATGAATTAATTAGTGAACTGAATATTGGAATGAGACTTGAGTTAAATGGAATTGAATAAAATTGAATAAGAATCAATCTAAAATTGAAATGGAATTTGTTTGCAATGGAAATAAACTTAAGTTATATAGTTGAAATAATTGGAGATAAATGAATTAACATAAGTTAATATATTTAGATGAAAACTTGGCTCAGGTAAATTTATGAAATGGGTCAAAAATAAAATTGGTATGGATTGGTTTGTTGTTGAGTATAAAATTGAGAAAACAAGATTCTATGAATAAATTGAATGTGGATCAATAAAAAGTTGATAAATTGATTTAGAACCAATTTGGAATGGATATGAATATATTATAGGTATATATGAATTAAATGCAAGTAAATTGGTTAGTGAATCATTCAAAATTGAATGAATTGATATATAAATCGACTATAAAGGAATAATCGAATCTTTGAACCTTGTAATTGTTTACGTATCCTAAATATACATGTTATAACATGTTTTGTTTATGAATTTTAGGTGATTAATAAATTAAAAGGATATGATGTTATTAAATTTCATATATTTGGTACTTATGGGCTTTATTTGAGTAAGTACAGGTACCGGAAGACTATTCGGCTAGATTTTGGTTGCGCAACTTGCATATAAATTGAGTGAGCTCGCTTAATAACGCTAATATACGCTTATGCTATAAATGCGAAAATGATATAAATATTACTAATATATTGTGTTTTCGACCGTGTGGTTCGATGATATCATTTTTATTATATTTGTGATATTGCAAACGGATCTCCATACAAGGGAGACTCTGCCAAAAATTTTCGGAAATTTAGGGTGTTAGGAAAATTTTGAAAAAATTTTGTTAACTAAAAAGTTGATTTTTGAATTGAAATTGAAATAAAGGATTTTGGTTTAGAAATGGAAACTAAATGTTTTGTATGGAACTAAAGGATTTAGTAAAGTGAAATATCGAGTATTAATTAACTAAGTGGGTTTTTGAAAAGCAATGGGTTTGGATCATTCGTCCCACCTTAGCAATTTTGGGGACGAAATTCTTTTAAGGGGGGAGGAATATAACGACCCGGATTTTCAGTCGTTTGATTAAAACATTTAATTAATTTTAAAAGTTGAATTTGAAATGTAAATGGATTCCTAATATGAAGTTTATCGATCGAATAAGTGGAATAAAATTTCAAATTTCAAATATAACGATTTATCGTAATACGGAAATGGTGAATAATTGAATTTATGTTGAATATGAATCAAAACGATTTCTAATGTTGTTATAAGTTCTATTTGAATTAGAATTGAGTTAATAAGTTTTTAAAACTGAAATTTCAAGTAATTTCATCGATTTTAAAAATTGTCGTTTTATCTACACGTTAAAATAGCAATCCGGGGCATAATCTCAAAATTCGACGAAATCAGTTCTATTGGATCCGTAATAGTGTGTTATTATCGGATTTCAAATTTCATAGCGATTAGATTTAACATTTGGTCGTATGGGATAGAAACGCGTTGAAACTAATATTGGAAATTTAATATAATAATTGGGTTCAAAAAGCTATCTTCCACATACCATCGAATTAGGTCTCGGAACTAGTTCAATTGGGTTCAGAATAGCGGTATAACATTAGGAACGCTAGGCGGCACACCTCAATAGGAGTTTAGAATTTTAAGTTATATTAAATGAGACAATTTATAATTAAATAATATTATAAATCATTAAAGTCAAACACAAGCCACGTTACGAGCCGACCTATGTCTGATCCAGCCACCATTTCCCTTCGTTTAAATCATGTATATCTTATCCTTTCTTCCATCAGACATAAACCGAAATCATATTTGAAATAAAAAAATAAAAAGCGACGAAGTCGTTCGACATCTGGCCGAACTCGAGCGCAACAACGTGGGAAGGGGGATTCTCTCGATGTAAATGGCGAGTGACAGGCGGCACACAGGCAAGGTAGGAGCGCGAGTGAAAGGAGTCATCGCCAACGGAGGCGCTCATGTGCGCGGCAGCGTGGATGGCTGGAGTCGCGATTGTCTCGGGTGGCGCGTGCGAGGGGAGAGTGCGAGAGGCGATACTGGTTGCGGCAGCTCAGGGTTGGGTCGACTTCGAATCATGGTCGCGTCGTGATTTTTGAATGGGGGATGAAGGTTTGCATTCGAATTTTGCAGTTGATCGCGATTTCTGGGCGAAGGGGTTGTACGCGATGGTCGAAGGCGCGTCTGGAGGCGCGACTAGGGGAGGAGCTTCGTGGTGGATTGCATGAGGTGCTGGAGCTGGGGTTGGGGCGCGTAGCTTGAACACGAGGGAGGAGGTGGTGTACAGCCTGGATGGAAGTGGAGATATCGATCAGATCTGATTTGTTAGGTAATTAAAATGTAATTAATTTTTGTAATTAAATTATTTTTAAATTTGTATAATCTTCTAAAAACTATAACATGTTCATACGAGGTTCAAAAATCACGAAATCGGTCACGTTGGATGCGTTGCTGCGAAATATACAATCTGGAATTGGTTTAGGATTTTTTGGAGTATGCTGGAATTTTTAATGAAATTGAACGCCTGTTCAATTAAATTTGGAATTGGGATGGGTTGCAAATTAAATCAAGGTGAGTAAATCTCACTCATTTGGATTGCTAGTTTTTAATTTGAAATATTAAGAAAATTATTTATTGATTGATTGGATGAATTGGTAATTATTATTATCAGTTGGATGTTATATTATATATATATTGGTAGTATATATTAGTAGTTGGATATATTTCCCATCTATTGGAGCGTATGAGACACTATGCGCCCCGCATAATAGCGGATGATCCTATATTACCGTGATATCCTGCCTCGAAGCGGGATTGGTATTTTATATTGTATAACATCTGTGGATGCAGGGAAACAGGTTGGAGGGATCCAACTAGATTCCTCAAAAATATATTGATTGTTTCATATATAGTGATATATGATGTGATTGAATAATCTGTTATGATTTGTTATGTGAATTGATATATTGGATGCTATAATAGAACTAGTCATAATTTTGGTATTTTAAATACCATAAATAACATTTTTGAATCTTAAAAAGAAATTCAAAGGTGATTTCGGAAATAAAAATATTTATATTTAAATTTAGATTATTTTAAAGGGATGAATTTGAATTTAATAAAAAGATTTTTGCAATAATCAGTGTTTTCGGTGAAATCTGGGATTTATCTAAAAGAAATTGATTGTATAAAATAAATGACTTGATTTTAGGACTTTTACTTAACTATTTCCTAAGAGAATTTAAATAGAGATTTTTAAGTGATGTATAAAGTATTTGTATAATGAATTTTTAAGTGATATTTTTGAAATATGAAAAAGTCGTTGAAATCGAGATTTAAAATAGTTTGGAAAATACAAAGGAATTCAGAAAGGAATGGATTTATAAATGGAATTTTATAAATGAGAATATTTTATAAAATAAGTGAAATCCGAATGAGTTTGTAATTTATAAATGACGTTTATAAATAAAATGAAACGATTATCATTTGATAAATGGGAAATATAAATTCACAGGGTGAATTTGTAACGAGAGGTGAAAATCGGCTATTGAAAGAAGTAGTGGATTCAATTTTTGAAATGTGAGAATGGTTATGGTATTGAAACATAATCAATGTGATATGAATCGAGAGGGATTTATAAATTGCAATTGGTAATATTGGATTTTAAAAATAGATTTTTGTCGAGAAATTAAGTTTGATTTAAAATGGGATTTTTATTTATTCAACTATATAGTTTAAGCTGTTTTAGTATTGAATGTTTCGGAAAGTGGATTATTCAAATATTTAATATTTATTGAAATGAATTCAGATTTTTATAATATGCTTTATAAATTGATCATTTTTATTTATAAAATGAACTGGAAATGAGTCATCGATGTTTATTTAAAGTGTTTTGATAATTAAAATAATTACTTAAACGTGTTTTAAAAATAAATAATTATTCTTTAAAAATACTTAATACATAGAGAGAGTTTTGAAATGATTGAAATTTATTTATTAATCCTCTCGAGGTTTGTAAAGGAGGTTTATTTAACGGATACGATTTTGATAAGAAGAATCTTATTAAGTGATTTTGGGGGAAAATGGAATTTCCAAAATGTTGCACTATGGGAACTTCGAAAACGAATCTAAATTCATAAAAGAAGTTATAAATCGATGGTTGGGTTTATAAAAGAGTATAATCGGGTTGGAAATTGTAAAAAAGAATTTATAAATAATTTCAGAAGTTTATGAGATAAGTTCGAAATATTTCCGAAGTATGGATATTAGAAATGATTTTGGGGAAAGACTTATAATATTTTCCTAAGCATTAGAATTAAATGGTTTTGGAAATATTCTAACTACCAAATATATGGAAATATTTTTCTAAGTAATGGATTATAAATTGGATTTGGAAATATTTCTAATTACCGATATGGTTTGGAAATATCCTGCTATGGATAAGTAGTTGAAATTATTTTTCAAATGTTGGAATACTGGAAGAGATTTGAATATATATCTTTGTAAAGATATTTTGAAAGGAATGTTTTTGAAAGATTATAATATGGGTCTAGTGATCGCTTATGTGTGTAATTTGATAGTTAAATAACCGACTATCAAATATGGCCAAATTCGTTGATCGTTTCGAAGAGACCGGGACCAGATTTAATTATCCGAAAACCACTTCGATCCGATTTGTGCGTTACGAATTGTGATATCGTGAAGCTAATGAAGACGGTGATTTTTGAAGAGATTGGTTTGTTCAAACCTAGAACAACTTGTATGGATGAATGCTATCAGCACATTATTATTGGAGGGCAATGAGCATCCTAAGTGTAAATTTCTTGAAAGGTAAACGTAGCCTCAAACCTCATCAACTTGGAAATGACTAAAACAGGGCATGCAACAGGGCTAAGTTGGTCGCTCCCATTAGGGTATGTCATCATCTTTCTAGATTACCCTGTATTATTATGGATTTGGTTATGCATGAGAGATCTAGACTAAGGTCGGAAGACTGGGATGATGACCTATTAGGTACTTTTAGTCAAGTGCTAGGCCGGTTCTGTGTGTCAGGGTACAAGATGTTCTTGTTAGACCCGGGTGCATCGATCTAGAGATGCACTCATCGGAGGTAGTTCCTTACCTGGTCATAGTATGGAATCCATTCTTTAATATGTGCCTTTACGGTTTTGATTGTAGAGCCTAGTATGCTGAAATTTAATTAATGTAACAATTTTGGCTATTTTAATAGGTATTTGTACTTAGACACTAATATAATATCACTGGATTTTCTATTAAAGTGTTTTGGTTATCGTAAGTTAAAAACCCATCTTATTTATGTGTGGCGTGGTCTTACGAGATACATTTGTTTTCAAAGGATTTTTGGAAGTAATTAAATTCAAATTGAGTGTATTTTCTAATGCTGGTTTTCCAGACTGACTCGGGTGTTATTTATTATAATGCTCGGGTCAGGCCGAGTATTATAGTTTTTAGGTTAGGATGCTATGGAGCTCAAGAGATGAGTTGGAGGATTTCAGACATAATTCACGTACTTGATTATATTCCGCTGTGTGTATCTAGCTGTATAGTCAGCACTAGTGAGGACAAGTTGTAATAACCGTCCATATTGATTTGTTGATTGTTGTACTTGGATGATTGTATGTATATTAATAGTTACAGTTTCTTTTGTATAAAGATCTGTATTTATCTACTAAATATTTTTTCGCTGCGATTGTGAGATTCTGCGTTATTGTTTCTGTTTTCTTCTTATCTTCTTTCTTCTTCTTTCCCCTAACAATCGGGTTTTCTAGCACTCAATTTCTCGGCATGTAATACAATGGACGTATTAGTGTCGATTTTCGAGGGTCGAAAATCCTGTCCGTTGCAATATAATTATATAACATGGATCATCCGCTGCTAGACGGGTATATATAAAAGGTCATCCGCTCCAAGGGCGGGAATAAAACAAACCAACTGATAAAATAGAAAATCATCCAAACATTCATTCAACAATTTTTATCAACTATATAATATTACTAGTCAACCAAAAAGGTGAGTTTAACTCACATTCATTCCATTTGCGGCCGAGGCGTTCCGATTTGGTCTGATTTTAGCCCAAATTTCAACAGTCTCCAAATCAGACCAAACCATTTCCATTGCGAAAATTTCGTCGTTACGAGCGCAGTGCAAAAATCCGTGCATCGATTGGACCTCGTATGAGAGAGATAATTAGTTTACAATGCTAGAATTAATTAAAATAATTTAAACCCTTTAATTACAACATTAAAACTTAATTACCCTTAAATAAACTAATCCTCCTCCCTCCTTCACTCACGTACGCGAAACCTCAAACCTAAAAATGCAACTTCACCCACCTTCACTATCGCTTATGCACCTCCATATGACGCCGCACAATCACCACGAGCTCCCCCATCATCGAGAACCTCGCCGCCGCTACCTCAGTCACCCAACCGCCGCCGTTCATCCCATAGAACCCAAAAAATGCAACCACGTTATCTCGAAACTACTGCTACCATGCTTCCACATATGCCACCAAACTTCGGCCGTACCCTCTCCTCGACCTTCTCTACGATTCTCCTTCAGGTCGCATCGCTTGAAAGTTCACCAATTCACCAGAATTCGTGAAAATAGATTTCACGTTCATTATCAAACTGCGACCACCATGGACGATTGACGATGATCCAACCGTTGAAAGAGTCAAGGTCGATGTCGCGAATAACTTTATAGTTGATGAATTTCCCTAATAATATACAGATTGGTCCCGATCGACGTGGATCTTCGGATGAGGTTAAAGTTGTTTAAATCTGGATTTGAAAATTTTGCAAAACCATTCTCTTTTGCTGCTGTGAATTATATAGAGGGAGAGGGGTATGGTTTGGATTAGTTGAAGTATGGAAAGAAGTATGGGCTAAATAGTAGGGTTATGGGCTTGAATATGGTTATATATATTATTTTAATTAAAAATATCAAGCTTTAAATGTTTAAAAATCTCGAAACTCTTATCGAGACGTGCCGCTTGGCGTTCTATACTAAATATCCCTATTCCGGACACAATGAAACAAGTCTCGAGACCTAACTCAATCATATACAGAATATAGCTTTTCAAACCCAATTATATTATATAAAATATGTAATTAATTTATAAGCGTTTCAAACTCGCTTGACCAAACGATACATCCAATGGCCACGAAATTTGATGGCATATAATAATTCACTATTACAGATCCAATGAAACTGGTTTCGGTGAAATCCGAGATAGTGCCCTCGGAAGGCTATTTCCACAAGTTAATTAAAACGATTATTATAAAAACCAAATTAATCACTTTTAGATCTTAATTGAAAGTTTATCATTACCATTCTTATTCAAATAGAATTTAAATAAGCTTTGAAATTATATTTATCCAAATTAAATTTATTTAGTGTAACAACCCGCATATTTCACGATTGTATATTTAAATGTTTTATTTAAATATAGCATCGTTAATCGCATAAAGGTCCGAATGTTACTTTTTGTAAACAGTCGAATTTGGACTCGAGACCACTTCCATTGAGTCCAAAATGGTGTTGAAAACTTTTTTGAGTATAAACATCAATATGTTTGGAGTTGAGTAGAATTTGCTATTTTTTATTTGGGCTTTGGGTTTGGGTTTCAGCCCACTAACCACTCATAATGCCCTAACTCCACCCCCTCTCCTCTTCATTCATTCTCATTTCCTAATACTTTCAAGCTCAAGAGAAAATGGGGGAAAGGAATGGGAAATAGAAATTCCAATCCCTAGTTTGGATTGGAAACTCAAGTTCTTGCTCCAAAATCAAAGAGAAGCTTTGGTAAGCATCCTCTTCATCTTCTCCATTCAATCTCTCTCCAATTTCAGAAATTTCCTAAAACCTAATTTAGGAAACATTTGCTTATAATCTTAGATTGGAGTTTCTAGAGTTGAAGTTGAAGAGTAGTTGATCTTTCCTTTGCTTTAGAGCTTCTCATTCATTGTTTTTGATTTTAAAAGGTGAGTTTTTGAACTCATATCTACATCTATAACTTTCTTTGTTGTTAGGTATGAATTCCTAACATTTGTGCGTGTTCATTTGCTTTTGATTTGAATTGATTTGGTGAATTTTCCAAATTTTGGTGTTTTGGTCCAATTTTATGAAAATCCTTCTATGAATGTTTGAACATTGATGTTTGGGGTGTATCGAAGAGCCTATAAGGCTGGGTTGTCACTTGGCATAAATCCTTAGTCGTCGTTGCTCGATCGATCGCATTTCGTTTGGATTTTCGCCCTTTACGGGCTAGGCTGATTTTTTTGCCTACAGGTGAATTTCAGACGTCTGAAGTCCAATTCAGACGTCTGGATTCGCATTCAGACGTCTGGATTGGAAATCCATAAGTCTGGAATTGGCCCCTGGAAAAACGCAAAAAGGCAGAGAGTTAAACCAGACGTCTGGCTCAAACCAACCAGACGTCTGGTTAGTTTTCAGACGTCTGGTTTGAGATTCAGACGTTTGGTAATTTCTGGGAAATTTCCTGAACTCCAATCCAGACGTTTGGATTGACCCCCAGACGTCTGGAATCGTTCATTTCTACCTGTATAGGCTGTTTTTAAGGGAATTTCCAATGTTAATCGATTTTAGTTGCTCCGATTAGTTGTTATCACTTTTATCGACTTCGATGACTTTTTTTTGGGGATTTTTAGGAATATCCATTTGATGGATTTGGTATCGATTTCTATTGTTTTAATTCACATTTTCGTATGTGAATTTTTGGTGATTGATTGTTTCTACAATCATTTTTATGGTTTTTCACTTTAAAATACAAAGGTTTCTATACTAGTAGTAAATATTCAAACTCTTTCACAAAGATGATTTCAACTCTACTTTTAATACAAAGCTCATTTATAAAACCGTTTTCCAATCTATTAGTATATACAAACCTTTACCTCATTCGTATGAGAAATCTAATTAAACGGCTTAGCAAAACAAGTGGTATGAAACGCTTGCGTTTACTTTGTCGGTTAATTCTTAGAGTTGTTCGATTGAAACTCTTGTGACAATTTTTGAGTGGAGATCTACAATTTGTTCGTAAATATTTAAGTTAAGCCAGTGGTTATGGGACATGAAGCTAAACTCATTTATTTACTAGCTTAGTGTAATTGACACTTCTTGTTGATCGATGATGATCATTTAATGGTTTAGACTAGCGATATGCGATGTCTCTTTGTCCACGTGGGGGACTATACCCCGATTTTATGGAGCTTCGGCTCGTTTGGAGGAGCTTCGGCTCGTTTGGAGGAGCTTCAGCTCATAGTCCGTAATGGGGGACTATGCCCTGTTTGGAGGAGCTTCGGCTCATTTGGAGGAGCTTCGGCTCATACTCCGCAATGGGGGACTATACCCTGTTTGGAGGAGCTTCGGCTCATTTGGAGGAGCTTCGGCTCATAGTCCGCAATGGGGGACTATACCCTGTTTGGAGGAGCTTCGGCTCGTTTGGAGAAGCTTTGGCTCATAGTCCGCAAGGGGGGACTATACCTTGTTTGGAGGAGCTCAGGCTCATTTTATGGAATAGCGTTCCATTTGCGTTTCTGGATTTCTGGTTATGATTTCTATAATTTGTGTTTCACCAATTTTCGTGGTTTGCATTGATAAGCTCTATCAATATTTATGTTTTGGTGAATAATTTAAAGAATGTGATTCTTTTTGGTGTTTTGAGATGATTTGAGATATTGTATGATTTTCATTATTAATTGATGTATACTAGACACAGTATGACATTTTTGTTATCATATGTTTTTGGTCATATCTCTTATCCTATATCATTTTATCTGATATTTATAGCTAGACTGATCCGTTTATTATTTTCTTCTTAAATAATACTCGGGTCAGACCGAGTTATTTCAGGTGCTTCTGCTTGACTTCTTATCTTGGACCATCATCTAATTTTTGGCTAACTACTTTAGATTAGTAGTTTTTGTTATTATACATTCGAGATAGAGACTCCTTGATGTATATATATTCTTTTGTCTAGCACTTGTACCTATTCTTTTGTGATGTAGTGGATCTAGTTGATCACTACTTTGATGTACACTTTTATGTGTTATATTCATATCTGTTTCTGCCTTAGTGATATGATTATCTATGACTGATTTGTGTTATGTTTATTTCTATATTTGTTTTCCAAAGCCCGTATAGCCACTGTGTGGTAGCTTTGAGTTTGTATTCAGTATGTCGGATTTCCTCTTGAAATGAAATGTAAGTTTTATTATCTGACATATCGGTACTCGCACAAAGCAATTACACAGATGGTCGCTCCTCAACAGCCTTATCCTCCATGCTAGTCGACGACATTACCCCGTAGTGTCCTTGGCTAGCGTGAGTATCGAGGTGGAGCGTCACATTCAGCGTAATCTTTTTTATTGTAATATGAAAATGAGAACACATGTTTATGGATTGAAATTATGTATATTAGCACTTTTCTTAAACACCACCGACACACTTCCATTAAAATTCCACTTAAGTAATTACAATGCTCACAAAGTATAATAAATCTTTAGAGAATAATGGACAGACAAAAGAACACTAACTTGAACTACTAATTATTCCTTATTTGTTAAGCATTACATGATTGAGCATGCCTAGTAATTTAAAATATTCATATGCTCAACATAGATTCATCTTATATAATTAAAACATAAATCTAAATATGTTCACATTTAATGTGATAATAATGTTCCATATATGACATAAAGAAACCATGCTAAAAGAAAGGTAATGTTTAAAAGTCAATTTGAATAAACAATTTTCTAACATTTGCAATAGTACACTATTTCACACTATCCAATACTAATAGAATTATTTAAGTAGCTTGAAAAGTTATATTTTGTTACATATAACATAATGTAACATAAGAAATATATGTAAACCATAAATGTAACGACCCAGAATTTTTGTCATTTGAAATTCAGATATTTAATTGATTTTAAATATTAACAAGTGAGATTTGTAAGTCGAATAAATTTAATTTCGAATATAAAGATTTAATTGGATAATTAAATCGACAATTTAATATTTGAAATTCCAGAAATAATTGGAAATTGGGTTTAATGTGTATAAAAATGATTTACAAAGTTATATTAAATCATATTTGAGTTAGAATGATGTTATAGAACTTTTAAAATTGAATTTAAAGTTAAATTGTGAAAATTGATTATTTTAATATTTAATTGACGAGTAAAAATAGTCATTTTTCAAACTGTCTCGGATTTCGACGAAACCAGTTTCATCGGATCCGTAATGTCATATTATTGTAAAATTTCAAATTTTGTGTCAATCGGATTTACAGTTTGTCCGGGGCAAGCTGAAACGCATAGAAATCGTTTTAATCGATTTAATTTTAAATTGATCGTTTAATTCCGTAACTCGCATATATGATCGAATTAGCTCCCGAAACACATTCCATTGTGTTCGGAACGCGATTCAAACCCTAGAAACGCCAGCCGGCACACTTCGTTTGGAGTTCGGAAAATCTCGGATGAATAGTGTTTTGGCAATTTTCTACAAAAGGACCTCATTTCTTCATTTTGCAAAACCCTAATTGAAACTAGGTCTGGCCGCCAGTTTTTCGTTAATGGCCGTTATCCTTCGAAACTTTCTCCTCTATTATATCTCAATCCATCAGCTTTTAGCAAATTTCTTCAACTACAACGTTGTAGAGCTTCATGAGCTCGACCAATCCATACGGTTATGATGAAGTTTCGTGGGGTAGATCACCAAAATTTCGGCCCAGAGTGTCATGCGTTCAAACACGATTTTCGAGATGAATAAGGGCTCGAGTTCGACCGGCCTCTGGTCGTTGGTGGAACTCGCTTTGGTGCACGTCGTGGAGGTAGTTGATCAAAGGATAGGTGAACGTAGGTTGAGCGAAAAATTGACTAAAATCGGCGGCATGGGTTAGGTCTTGCGTATGTATAGCCCGGGGGAAGAAAAGGAATGGGCGGCCAGATCTCCACAGAGCAAATCGCACGGCTATGATGAGCTAGGTTATAAAAATTAAAAAAAGAATTGAAATTACTATGTATTTAAATTGTACAAACTTTGAAAAATAATATCTTTTTGATACGAGGTCGGAATTTGACGAAATGGCTTGCGTTGGGTTTGTTTTGACGAGCACTACGCAATGGAACTGGTTTGGAGTCAATTGGAGCTAGTGATAATTTTGAGCAAAATTAAACGTGCGTTTAATTTTATTCGAAATAAAACGCTACAACCGTTATTGAAAGCAAGGTGAGAACTTCTCACTCAATCGAATTGTTTCGATTTAAATTTTAAATAGTTAGATTCAAAATTGTTGATAGTGTTGATTGTGTGAATTAAATGATGATTTTTATCTATTGTGCTGAAATAGACCCTATACGCCGCGCATATTAAACGGAGGTTATTTATTAAACACATATACCGCGATAATTCCACCATGAAGTGGAATTGGTATTATATATGTATTTGGAGTTGATTTCCCGCATTATATAGCGGATGAGACCCTATTGCGCCGCATAATAGCGGATAGTAATTTATAAATCCCATATACCACGATATTCCACTTCGAAGTGGAATTGGTATTGTGCTAACATCTGTAGATGCAGGGAAACAGGTTGGAGGGATCCAACTGGATTCCTCAAATAATTGAATTTGTTTCAATGTTGTGTGTTGTTTATTTATAATCTATGTGTGATTATATTGTGATTGGAATTGTTGAAGGCTACGATTTAGCCGAATATATTTTTGGTATCGTTGGATACCAAAAATAAATAAAATTGGATTTTCGAAATTCAAGTTGAAAGTGGTTGTAAAATTTATTTTTGAGAATTGGATAAATTTAAAAGGGGTTTAAAAAGATAAAAGTCTTATTGTTGAACTGCATTGAATTAAATTTCAAATTTCGGGAAAAGGGCTTTATAAATGGATTTCGAAAATATTATTTATAAGTTGAAGAATTTATTTAAAAATTTGGATTTTTAAATAGACTTGAAGAGATAAAGAAATTTATTTAAAAAGGAAATAATTTGGAAATTAATTGGAAATTTGATTTGGTGTTTTGAAATAAATTTGGAAATAAATTTGAAATTAATTGATTATTAATTTACTATAACTAGTAAAATTTATTTATAGAAATTTATCTGATTTAAATTAATCAGATGATTAAATTGATCCTATCTATGGATGTTTGGATTATATTGGATGTTGAATTGTTTGACATCTCTAATATGTTATGCTTTGTGATACATCCTGATTTGTGTTGTGATTTGTAATTTGCTTATCTATGGTATATATATCTGTGATCTGTGAATGAAAGATAAGCGTTATAGTTTATACCGCTTATCAATTATATTGTTATATTTAATATGTGATGGTTGAATGTTGTTGTAGTATTGTGTTAAACCCTTGGACTACACAATACACACACAAATGTGGATTTCACGTGGAAATCGGTTGAGTCACAGATTTTTATCAATTTTGAAAATTGAATTCTTGAATCCAAAATAATTTTGGAATTGAAATTGAAAGTTTTTGAAAATGAGTTTCAAAAATTAGAGTTATTTTAAATAACTTAATAAAAATTGGAATTTAAATCATTTGATTTAAATTTTGAATTCAATACTTGAAATTGAATTCAATAAATTGGGAATTATGGTCTAAAAGATTTTTCAAGTGTAAAAGGTGTTTATATGGGTTTTTAACCATTTAAAATATGGTTTTGGAAATTTAAATTTATATTCAAGTTTTATACTTGGATGGCTTTAAACTGTGTAATTGTAACCAGTTTTTCCCAAAACGAAAACTGTCTGTTTTCAAATAATAATAGCTTTCATAAAGTGAAAAGATTTCCAATTTGTATCGAAACATTTCAAGTTGAAATGAAATTGTAAATAGTTTGGAAAAAAACTATGAATTAACCTTTGTGAAGATGATTAAGCTTTATTTTGAAATCAAAGAAGATTTTAAAAGGTGTATCTTTTATATTATAAAAGACTTGAATTATGAATAGTTTTGAAAGCTATAAGTTAAATCTTGATTTAAAGATTTAATGGGTTAATCCAATTGAAACGAGAAATGATTTGGGAATCTGTGAATGAATCTTTGTGAAACTGGGTAAACTTTGTGAAGTAAATATTTTTGTTTAAAGATTTAAAATGGTAATTTGTTTAAACCATTTAGAGGAATGGATTTGGGTAATAAGTTGTGACTTAATTGAAATCCCTATATCTATATGTTTTAAATATTGTGCTCACTATTCGCTTTAGCCGGGAAAGGACCTTTGTGTCATATAACCCATTCCGAATAAGTGATATGACGATATGGATCGCATTGAAGACCGGTGGTGAAGACCGGGTATTTGTGAAAACGATAGGATAACCTATCGATTGTCTCTGCACCGTTAGATACAGTATAGAGATTTCCTTTGTGATGGGAAGTTCGATCGGGATTGTGAATACCCGGATTGCAAGGGCTTCTTTTGAAGTGCCTTCGGTCCTGTTCGAACCCGGAACAGACTTGTATGGCTACATGTCTGACATTACATTTTGAGATATAAAGCTGATTTCTTTCAAATACATTTCTGTTGGTGGCGGAGAATTTATTCTCTTAGCTTAACACCCTTCTCTGAGACGTACGAGCTCAGAGGTTATGTAGTTGAAGGTTATCAGTGATATACTCCCAATTTGGTAGTGTGGCATGCTGAGTGTTGCTGTGTGATGATTATTTATTGATCATTTGTTGATCAAGCGTGGCTTTGTGAAAAAGCGTAGCTTTGTGGACGAGACCTCTTCGGACCTCACAACCCGAAAATGGTCGAAACAGGAATGATGCGGCAAGGTTATGAGCGTCGCTCCCTTTAGGGTATGCCATTTCCTTCTGGAAAAGGGTGGTACTAGGTATGGAGCCCCGGTATTTAACCTATGTGGTTACTCCAATCTCATTTACTGTGTGATTGTTGTTTTGTTGAGGCGCCTCGGATAAAGGTCCCAAAGGACCGGGGGTGGCATATTCGTGTAGTAGTTACCTAGTGTAAGAGGTAACCCGGCCTTGTGTTGGCAAAGAGCTAGTTAGTTCTCAGGACGTCCATCCAGAGGCGTACCCATTGACAGTGGGAAGTTCCTTAGCCTGACTATTTGTTGGAAATCCAAAGAAACAATACGAACCTTGTACGGTTTTAGTTGTATTACCTGCCATGGAATATAGCGGTAACCTGCTATTGAACATGGTAGCTATAGTAGGCATAAGTGCGGAATGCCTATGCTAGCTAAGATTAATATTATACTTTCGAAATGTTTTCTCCACTATGCACTAATAATAATATCAAAATGATTTGTTTTGCATAGTAAGCATGTTTGACTATCATAAGGAGAAATCTCCTCTAATTCTGCGTTTGCATTGTGTGTGTGGCGGGAGGCCTTATGGTAGTTTCATTTTCCAAAAGCATTGCGGATGTCTTTTACTTCCTTTGTTGTTGTTATTTTAAAGATAATAACTGTTTTAAGTTCTCACACCAGTCACCATGACTGACTCGGAGTTTATTGTTCCCTTCCTAAACTCTGGGTGCCCACCAATTTCCACACGGGCAGCCTAGAGTCAGGTTATCAGGTCATTCGGGATTCAGGAGATGCTGTGGAGCTCAAGTGGCGAGCTGGATGGCGATGCGTATCACTTGTATATGATATTATTTATTCCGATGTGTATTCTGTATGAGGACAAGTTCGTATAACTGTTCATTGATGTATTATATGTATATTGACTCTGATGATGTAATGTACAAACTGATATAGTTCTTGATTTAAAGATTATTCATTTATCTATTATATGTTGTTCCGCTGTGATATGTGAGATTCTGATATTGTTTCTATTGTTTCTTCTTTCTTTCTTTATGTCTTCTTCTACCTCTTCTTTTTTAACCATAACAATTCAGTTTTCCGGCATTCGATTGCTCGGCAGTTGATACAGTGGTCGTATTGATGTCGATTTTCTAAAGTCGAAAATCTCGGAGCGTCACAATAAACATCTTGTAGGCTATTTTTTTGAATACCTAGTTAAATTGAACAGCTTCATTCACTCTTAAGTGAGTACCCATTGAATAATACAAAATTTAGAATATTCAAATAAAAATAATACATCACCATAAGAAGAATTACATAGGGATGTACATAAAATATAATGATGACACTACAGTCAATGTAGTGAACTATTAGAATATCATGCAATTATATGCTATTACGAATGCTTATAAAAAATTGTTTGTACATCTAACACCGCTATTTTATAATATTTATAACCCAATACCATTGTTATGCATGCAAAGACAAAAATTAAATTGTGTTTTCAAATATACTAAATATATATTGTTTCCTTTCTAGCATAAAATAATATGTTAAGAATATCATGTTGCCATAAAAGCATAAGTATTGCTCAAATATTAGTTTGGTAAGTTTAGTAAGTTTGTTAAGAAAATCATTTATAAATATATTTGTTCTCAATCCTGCTACTTTTTTACCAACCTTATTAAAGAAAAAGGAAACTATTTGTTATGAATTGGTAATGAGTTCCAAAGTTACTATTTCTCTTTGATACACATATTGCTTGCATCGACGAACCATTTGTTAAATATACACAACATTTCATGTTGCATGTTCCCTAATATAATAAAGTTATGCATCGTATTAATTCCATAATTGATTAGCATTAAAGATAATCGATATGCAATTAATTCTCTTATTAATTTGAATAAATGTTCAAAGTTTGAATTCAAATTGATCAAAATTAAAAGCAATTAATTTCATTCATTTATTGCTTAGCAATCATGTATGATATGATCTTCATACTTAATATAGTTTATTAAAACCATTATGAATAATAGTATCTCTAATTTATAGTTATGCATTATCCATAAACAATTTAAAAATCCAAACAATTCAAAGTAATATAACATAAAAAAATTATTAAAGAAATCATAGATAATTACCTAATTCTTATATAAGATTACCAAAACTTTGATGATAAGCATGAATATGTGTTGCCTATGGACATTTTATAGTCCATTATATAACATTGTAGATCAATATTAGAAGACTAAATTGATTAAAAAGGAAAATGTTAGAATTTATTGAAAAGATGAAGTTTACATCAATTAAGTGTGCTCAGAGCATTGAAAATAAATAAGTTGTCAAAACACATATTTTGTCACAGCCCACTTTTCCGTACAGTTTAAACCGACAATTTACCACACTTGTCCAGCCCAAATTACACAGAAAGGTGGATAGTTAAGAAAAGGAAAGTAGAAAGAAGATAGAAAGAAGATAGAAAGAAAACCAACAACATAGAATCTCACGGCAGAACGAATAATCTATAATATACAACAATCTTTACACAAAAGACAAAACCGTAATTTATATATATACAAACATCAATCAGAGTATGCTAACCTATTCAGCATGGACAGTTATAACAACCTGTCCTTACAACTATTGATAAACACAACTAAAATGAAACGGAAATATAATCATCTACATGAATACGTGTCTGGGCCTCCAGCTCCTCTCCCGAAGCTCCAGTATCCATCTAACCTGGAAATATGCTCGATCTGACGCGAGCATTTAGGAAAAACCACGCCTGGGTCAGTCTGGTAAAACCAGCGTAAGAATTTAAATCATAAGGAAACTTTATTTATTATTAACTTGTAAATCCTTTAAAATCAAACGCATCTCATAAGACCATTCCGCACATAAACACAGACGGGTTTTCACCTTACGAAAACCAAATCCCTTAAACCAGCGTGAGAATTTAAATCATAAGGAAACTTTATTTATTATTAACTTGTAAATCCTTTAAAATCAAAGGTATCTCGTAAGACCATTCCGCACATAAACATGGACGGGTTTTTACCTTACGATAACCAAATCCCTTATATCAGAAAATCCAGTGGTATTATAATAATGTCTAAGGGAAAAAATATTAATTATAGTCAAGTAGTTGTGATGCTCGTGCTGTGTACATCACAACAATACTAAATATATAATTGAAAGTCGATAGGGCTCGTTCGCTAATTGTGTAGGATTTCCATGGAGGTGCCCTTAATACTTCGAGAACGGTCCTCTTACACAAGGATAAAAGTTATCCTTCCGAAGCATTATACCCGTCTAGCCTGGTATCATAGGAAAAACATAACTGGTCATGCTAAGACCGAGTGCATCACTCCAACATTCCAAAACAATTGAAGGTATCTGTTTTGCTAGAAAGGAGCCGAGTACACCCTATGGGTTTGCCAACCCTACTGGCCATGCCTCGTATCTCTGGTTTTAGTCATTTTCGCTGATGAGGCTATGTCCGACGTTCCAGCTTATGCACCGCTCCAAAAATAGATCACGGAATCCCATATGGATTCCTACACCACAATGGCCTCGGAATCACATACATATTCCGCATCTCAATAGATATTAGAATCTCACACAGATTCTCACACTCCAACGAGTCATGGAACCACATATGGATCTCAACATCCTAAATTATAATGCATCTCCTCCATTTAATTGTATATGGTCTTGGAGTAGGACATGAGTTCCGAGTCATCTCTTACGAGTACACTCTCCATTTCCTGGTGCTCCAGAAACATTCGTCGATTTCCGGAATGCTCAAGAGCAGTTTTTAGGAAATAATCTTACAATACATAAGATTGGAGATCACCCCCTAACCGTTTAAGTGGACGGATCTCCTTATCATTTGTCCTAGAAGATCGACAAGTTTATATGTACTGTATAGTAACCCGATGGTAAACGTACCATATAATTCTCGCATTTCTCCTAGATATTTCCAGAGTTAAAATCCTTCGGTGTTAAGTAGGGAATAATTCTATACCACCAAAATTAAGAAGGATTACATATTTTGGCCAAATTTTGATAGTCGGTTATTTAACTATCAAATAACAAACATTCAAGCAAAGATATCATTTTCCACTGAAATCACTAAGCCTCATTTAATTTAATTTCAATAAATAAAATATCTTTATCAAAAATGGTCTTATACTTATCTCATTGGAAAAAGTATATTCACAAACCATTCCTTTCAAAAATATTTGAAAACTTTTTAAAATAAATATGGAAAGCACCATTCTGTATCGACCATGGATCGCAGCTCGATGATTACGTCTCTATCCCCGAGACATCCAAACTTAACTTAGGCAATCTCTACCTCTCGATTTCCACCATGAAATCAATCATAGATCGCAATATGCACAATGGTTACGTCGCTATCCCAGCGAAAACATCTCAAACTGTAGGCAATCTCTGCCCATGAATTACGCTATGAAATTATACCATTACTTCCCGAAATCTTTTATTTCAATAACCATCTCAAATAATACTTATAAAGTTTCTATAATAATTTTCAAAGTTAATTTAGGGAAATACTCTTTTATACAAGTTTACTATATAATATATTATTTTAAAAAATAATAATAATTAATATTGAACAAATTATCTTTGAAATAATAATATTTTAATAATGATAAATTCTTATATAATAATTAACTTTAATTAATAATTAAAATATACTTTTAAACATTTTTAGATAATTAAATAACTTTGAAAATCAATAATTAAATACTGTCAAATAGCTTTTAAGAATCATAAAATAATTAACCTTGAAACAACCCTGGATTCAAAAGTCAACTTCCAAATTTGAAAAGCGGCTTATTAATTTCAATGGTACTTAATCAAGTTACCATTTATTGTTAACAATCCTGAATAGCAGATTCAGATATTCACATCAATTCATTTTTAATAATCAATTTAACATCATATTGCCCAATATAAGTATCAGGATAATAAATAGATGTCCATTCAATTATGATAGCAGAGCAAAGATTATTTTTGCTAGCAAATGTCCAAAACATACATATTCAGTAATAATGGCAGAACGGTGATTTATTCTGCCAACAAGGTTCAAATTAAATACAATTAGCGGAATGATGTTTTATTCTGCTAAACAGATGTCTTATCGTCTTATTTACTCAAATTTAGTTCATTAACATTTTTATCTGGCAATTTACGTCGATAGATGGGACATATAAATTTTGAATGACCAAATTTATTTAATTCACGTATTTTAGACTGTCCATTTTAAAATACCATAAATTATTACTTAGCCAAATCTGACAACAAACTTCATGGCATCGAAGTACTCGACGATATGAACCCATCGCAAAAGGAATCGCGATAATCGTTATTTATATGAATGAGTTATAGCCTTTCAAAGTTTTCTAGTTTAATATATATATATATATATATATATATGTATATATATTAATTAAAAATTTGAAATAATAACTTGTAACATCTCGATATTTTCAACCATTCGCATCCACATATGTCGGACTTGAATTGCTCAAAATATCAGATTGTTAATTTAAAATTTGGCAAAACTCAGCATATACAGTAAATAAATCAATCATAGAATCAAAGACACAGAGTAATATAATAATAACGCAGCAGAATAGATAAATAGTAGTTGTAACGACCCGCTATTTTGGACCATTCGCATCCATTATAAGTGTATAGGTAGACACTCATGCCGGAATTGAATTGCTCAAAATACCACATTGTTAATTTAAATTGGCAAAACTGAACATATACAGTAAATAAATAATCACAGAACACAGACACAGAGAAATAATTTGCAGCGGAAATAAAAGAGATAGTAGTTCATGAAGCTACTATATGAATATAAAGTATATCAGAGTTTACAACAGAAGAGTAATACGATACATCAGATACAAATCAGAATACATCACTGGAATCATCGAATACTGAAAGCAGAATAGATGGCTGGATCTTCAAGCAAAGCTCCAACTCCAAAGGTGAGTCTCGAATACTGGTACACTCAGTCTGACCCGAGCGTAAAGCAAAAACACAAGACACTAGAGTCAGGATTAACACTCTTATATCAATAAATCCAACTCAAGTGAAATAGCAATTGAAATACAAGTAACTCAAAGGATGTTTGGAATAACCATCCTTTAAGGATCCGTTAAACTGTCTACTAGGTAGTAGTGTACGATAAGTAGATAATGTCTATCAGTAATATAAAAAGATATCAAAATAGTGTTAAGTCATGGCCCATTCCACCCTTAACACATTTTTATTCCCAAAAGCATATACAAGACCGTAGTTTCCCCAAAACCGGAAGTCACCAGAGGGCAATCCATATACTAAAGGTACAAAACAAATTCGTAGTTGTCGCGAATAGGGAATACAAGTATGACAAGGCACATGAGGCAATACCCAAGGTAGTGATACTACCGTTTGCCTGATCCGAACTGGTGAGAACGCAACGCCGCAGCGCCCGCAACACCGTGAAACAACACTCCCAAAATCAAGGGTGCACCAATCGACAACAAATAATGAGTAGTTCGAAGAAGTGTGTCCACTTGAGGTAGCTAATCCTCCATTGGCCCGGCACGGCTCCTGTTTTAGTCATTTCCAATTTGACACAAGTGTCAAGGCTATCCATTATCGTTCTCTTTCTTCAGTCATCACGTACATCATTCCAACCATTTCATTCTGGATCATCACTCCGCGCATAGTTATTAAAGTGGTTTCGGTTTAGATAGAGAGTATATCCATTACCGATCCCGGTCTCTTTAATAACTTTCGTAATTATTACACCGATTGGTCGTTTATTTATTTCAAAACCAAATCAATTCAATTTCAAATAGAATTTGTAAACCAACAATTCATTTATCTTTCTAAACCAATTTCCAATATTTACGTTTCAAAACTTCCAAATTCAAAATTTCAAAATCTTATAATTCAATTTCAATTTCTTTTTAAAACAATTCAAATATTGATTCAAGTTCGTATATAAGTTTCATTCCGAAATCATTTAAATTAATTTAACATTCAAACCAATTTAAATCCATTTATCAATTTCATTCAATGTTCGTTAAGTAAATTTTCATTTAAAACAATTTCTGTTTAACTTCCAATTCATTAAATCCATTATTTAAATTCAACTTCCTTATTTCAAAACTTACAATTTGAATTAAATTAAATTCATCAAATCAAATCCTTTGATTTTCAAGTCTTACATTAATTCCAATAAATCACATTTTATTTCTTGTTAAAGAAATTCTATCTCACTTATTTACTTACTTAAATAATTTTCCAAAACTTCGTTAATAAAGAAACTCAATTTCAATTATTTACGAAGTAAAAATTTACTTATTCAAAAGTTCAATTTTACGTATTAAAGAATTCAATTCAATTTAATCATTAAATAATTCAACCTTATTTAATTATTAAATAATTCAAACTTAATTATTAAATAATTTCAAAGTTGAATAATTTCAAACTTAATTATAATTTCAAACTTAATTATTAAATCATTTCAAACTTAAGTCAACCATTTCTCAAATTAAACAACATTCTTTCATTAATTACATTTTTAATTCTTTGTTTCAGATTATTAAATATTAACATTTTCCTTTCATCAAAAATTCGAATTTCAACTTAATTTTCCAAACTATATTCTTTATTCAAATAAAATCTTCGTTTTATTTTTAAATCAAATTATTGACCAATCGGGTTTATTTAATTTTCTATCCTAAGTCAAAGTTCAATTTGGGTATTTATCATTTCAACCCGATTCCAATTCAATTCAAAAATCAAAGCATAACAAAGGGAACTTGCAGTGTGATAACTGGGATGGTGTCAAAGTAAATAAACAATCAATAACAACAATCAATATCAATCCAATAATCAATTCAAATAATCCCGAAATAACCGTATTAATTCGCATTGTTATTAGTACGAATTAATATAATTATTTCTAGAATCTACACTATCATTTCACGTAGATTAAAGATTATTACATTACGGTTTTCACTTGTCATTCAATTTCAATTTTTACACTACAACAATTAATCCAATATACGTGCAATGATTCAAAGTGTAATTATCACTATTCTACATGTCAATTAATTTAACAATTAAAAGGGGTCATATTATGCAAATGTCATCAAATCAAATTTAACACATGTATCAAATTTAACTATCCTACGTCGATTTCAATTTCAAATTATTTATCACTTTCAACATTAACAATTTAACGTTCAATGTCAACATCAACAATCAATCAATTAACAACCAAACTGGATTATCATTACATATATAACAGATAATGGTGTCAGATGTCACAGGTGAACTGATACAGGTAATAACAGTGTAAATATCTAACAGCAGCATATTTCAATTGTCATTTCAATTGAAATCAAATTTAATAAATAAAAGAATGTTAATCGTGAGTGAGTGCTCACCTTTCGAGGCTAGAGCGGTTTGACGATAGAGTGAGTTACGATTCCAAGCACGGATCTCAAAACAAGACAAGGTTGAACTCGAATCGACGAACAAAACTGATAAATAGGAATTGACGAAATCGATTAGAACTGGATGAATGAAGATGAATGGTATAAGTGAGCTTTATATATAACTATATATCTCCATATATAAAATCATACTCAAAATTCATATATATATATATTAAATTATATATAGATATATGTGGTTTCCAAAATCATTGTTTCAAATTAAATTTCCTACATTAAAGTCCAACATATATATAAAATAAAATTTGAATCAATACATTGAAACTTAGTAGGTTTTATGAAACTACCAGACTATATATATGCGTAGACTAACCTATATGCAGATTAAGCCAATATATCACATTATTACCATATATATAGAAACCAATATTTATTATAAACTCATATAAAATCTTACTTTATATAATATCATAAACTAACGTATATGAAAATATGCAGCTGAAATATACTAACAGGTTAAAAAAATTTCAAATACAGTTTTTTCGAACGAACATGACAGATTGCATTGATCTAAAGTTTGTTAAAATTACATATAATGCTCTATGATTTTATTTTGTAGTTCATACTGGCTAGCACGAGTTAAGCATTCTACAGGAATACACATTGGTTAACGTAAGTATATTATAGTTTTAATCAATATAAACTTTGAAATGTATAAATATGACTCTATGCAAATTTAATTTCTATCTATATAAATATATAAAAACTCACGTTATCATGAAAACCATTATACTTCAAAACTGGAAACCGATGGAAAAAAAATACTTACATCACTCGGAACATATACATATTTCCTAATCAATATGCACGCATCTCTGTTTAAAGCAAAACTATGTATATATATTTCAAGATCAAAACCTGTACATATACAAACTTATACAAAATCATGTACACTTACTTACTTAATATATAAAGACTTATATACAAACACATACATGCTGCGAAACAGTTATATACATGCAATCTATAGGAATATATGAACACAACTTTGTATATTATAACTAACAGATACATATAAGTTTTGGTTTAAACTAAAAGTTTTTTTTTTCAAAAGAAAAACAAACAAACAAACCTATGTATTAACGGACAGAGGAGATGACGGCAAAGCTCATGCAGTGGTGGAGTTGCCGAGCTGTCGAGGCTGATGGACTGAGGAGGTGGATGCGATGCAGATAAGGTCGAAGGGGTGGCGTGACTTGGTGGTACGGGGCTGCTTTGGTGGGCAAAAGAAGGGTGGTCGGTTATGGAGTGGAGGTAGTAGATGGTGGGGACGAGGTGGAAGCATGGGCGAACCAAGGAGGGTCGGAAGAGATGGGGTAGGGTGGAGGGGTTCAAAATGGTGGCAGGTCGATGAGTGTTGGCATGGTAGGCTGACGTGGGTAGGTGGCTTCGGTTTTGCTTGGCCATGAAGGGGTTTGGCAGATCCAGGTTCGGTTCAGCAGTGTTAGGTGATGTTGTACGATGAGACACAGGTGGGGTAGGCTGGAGATGGTGGAGGCCGCGGTTGACGATGGGGAGGGCGTGTGGATCTGGAGTTTGGGTGGTGGATGTGAAGGGAAGGGCTGCTCGTAATGGTGGCACAGGAGGGTGGTTCGGTGGAGTTTGATGGGTTCAAGGTACGGCCGGCCATGATGAAATTAAGAAGAAGAAAGGGAAAAAAAATTAGAAAGAAAAAAAAACGAGTAGGAGAGATTGGGTTCACGTGAAGATGAATTTATTTGGGGGGATGGTGTTCTGCCATGGGAAAGAATGAGCAGCCTTATTGGGTAGGTAAGAAGAAGACTAGGTAGTACGAAAAGGCACAAGCAATGTTTATAATGTTTATAATTATTTTTCAAAAGAAAAGAAGGAGTCACGAGAGTGAAGGGATGGAACCATAAATTATATTGGAACCAAGGAATAGTGACAGCCATACCATAAATTTCTAGGGATATTGTAATATCCCGGAAATTTTAACAATATCAATTTAATAATCTGTTGAATAATTAAATTGATATGGATAATCTTTGATAATAAGATTTGAATTTAATTTAATAATCTGATTAAATTAGTATTAATTGATGATTTTATCTTTTAAAATCTAATAAGATATTTCTATTTGAATATATATATTTATTTATATATATTGTAAATAGAAGCTTTGATAAATTGGAAATTTATATTTAATTTAATCTGGACTTTTCAAAGATATTTAAATAAGTAATTTTATAGTTTTAAAATACTTCAGGTAAATATTTTAATTGGTTTAAGATATTTTTTAACTTAAGTTTAAATAAATAAGATTTACAAATTGGGTTGTTTTATTTCTTTTTAAATATTTCTTGATAATATAATCTCTTGTTTAAATTGTAAAATATGTTATTTTCAAATAACAAGTATAATGTATTATTGTTTATATGTATGAATTTTAATGCTAAAAGGAATTGTTATTTTAAATTGAATAAATAGTGTATGTAAATATATATAACTTAACTTTTAAATTGAATCTTAGGATTTAATTTTATTTAAACTTGAATTTAAAGTTTTGAAATTCAAAAGAATATATATTTAAATTGTTTTGGATTTTAAAATATTTGTATAAACTTTTATTTATAAGTATAATTAGCTTTTGTTTTTCTTTAATAAGTAATATATATAGATAAGTGTTTAATAAATAAGAAAAAGACTTTTTAATTACTTTTAAAATAAATAGTAATGACTTAAATGACAAGTGTCATTATCTAAAGCTTCATTATAACATGTGTAATTTAAATAACAAATGTAATGACAAGTGTCTTAATTATGTTCATTTTCTTTTATTTTTATAAAAATCATAAATTTACTTATATAAACATATACATTTCCTTTACTTCATTCTTTCTAATCTCTTTTCAAAACCAAGAGAACTCAGATTTTTCTCTAAAATGCAAATCTGAAATCAATATACTTTCAGATCAGAATTTATACAAATCAAAGATTTGTAATCAACTCCTCAAACCAGAAAATTCAATACCCTATCTCATTTTCAAAACCACAATTTCAAAGCCTGTAACCCAGTTTGCAAACCTGAGGTCTTCAGCATGAATTTCTTTTCAATCTGGAATCATCTCAACAACTTAGTGTTTCCAGCAGCATGCATGTAGTTTATTCAATTTAAAGCCAGCAACTCAAGTTTTTAATCAAAAGAGGCATTCAGATTTTAGAGTTTCAAAAGCTTTTCAAAACTATAAAAGGCCCTGTCTCTGTTTTGCCTGGTGAGTAACATTTTTAAAAATAAACTTAAGTTGATTCTGAAATTCATGTTAAGTTCTGAATGAAAGATGGTTGCATGTGAATCTTTATAAGTAGTTCTGCATATATATGTATTGATGTATGAATATACAAGTGCATTTTCCTGTATGTATATGTGGATGTATGGTGTGTATATGTGACTGTACTCTGTTCTTGTTTTGTTTGCCCAGACTCAAAATTTCATTTAAAAGCTTGTACCACTTGATCTAGTTTTTGTTAGAACAAAACTTATAAACAAAAATTGTTTGATTTATCATATACTAATGTTTAAAAATTTAGTTAAGTCAAATTTAAAGTCTGAGTGTCTCTGTAACCAAAAACAACAAGTGTATGTATATAAAAGTGAAAATTCAAACTGGGTAATTCGTAAATCCAGGATTATAAATGGAATGTATAAGCTATAACATGATTTTTAGTATTAAAATCACAATTTTTAGTTTAGAATTGAAGGTGCATTTCTGGTTTAAGTAAAAAATGAATTTTTGGTAACTCTGTTGATCTCAGTGAATTTGGGATGTTGATTTCTTCAAGAATGGTAGTGGGATGATCAGGGATGGTAGGAAAATTATTGGAAAATGGATTAATGCATTGATGCAGTGGTGATTTAGGATTAAAGATTTTAACCCTAGTTTCTTTAGTTGATTAGAAATTGATCACCGCGAACCCTATGAATGATCGAGTTCTTCCAGATTCAAGTAGGTGATTGATGGGGTATGGAAGAGTTCTTGGCCGGAGGTGAAGCCACTCTGGTGATCAGAGGCGAGAGATTTTGGTGATTTCCAGTTCGACATTTTTTCCAGATTTGAGCTCATAAGCTCGATTGTGATTTTGGGTTTCTGCAGTTTATTTGATGGTCAGAACTGAGATGAGGGATGATCGCCGACTTGCGCGTGCTGTCGCGAGTGGTCGGAGTTGACGGCGGAGTTGGTGCAGGTGCACGGAGTACTTGGTGTGTCAGCTGTGTTTTGGGGGAGAAGGGGTACTCGTGTTTGGTTCGGGTTAATTCTTGTTTTGCTCGAGGTATTTGGATGTTGGACTCGAAGTATTTTAGTGTGGGCTCGAGTAAATAGTTGTTGCCAGGTTTTTTTTAAAAACCTATCTGTTTAAATTTTAAACTGGATTTAGAAATGTGAAGCAAGATTTAAACTAGTTTTAAATCAAGTTTTAAACCTGGATTCAAATTTAATTTGTATCCTAGTTTTGAAATAAATAAGTTTTTATAAAATTTAAATTGTTTAAAACAACTTTAAATGTTTAAAGTATAATTTAAAATGTTTTGAATTTAAATGAATTTGGTTTACAAACTCTTAAGAAATTTCTTTATAAATGGTAAATGTTTCTTTAACATTTGATTTAAAAAGGTTTTAAAATTGGTTTAATTTTGTTAAAGTTTAAATTTGTAGTTAGGGATTATAGATTAGAGTATTAATTAATGGTTAGGAATTAATTAATAAGTAATTAAATATTAATTAAGTTATGGTTAACACTTAATTAATTTAGTAATTAGAGATTAATAAAATGGTTATTAAGATTTATTAATTTAGAATTAATAATAATTAATATAAGTTAATTACTTAAGGAAAGTAATTAAATAATAGTTAATGAGGTCATTAACTATGGATTATTAAATAATTAATTAATAGGATTAATTTAATAGTTAATTAGATTAATTAATTTAAAGATAATCAATTATAGAATTTGTTTAAATGTAATTACTTATTGGAAGTAATTAAGAATTAATTACTTATTAATTTGATTTAGTTAAATTAATTAATTAAGTTTAATTAATTTAGAATAATCAAGAGATGATTTGATAATAATTACTTAATGTAATTATTAAAGTAAGATTATTTAGGGAGTAAATAATAGATAATTACTGGAAGTAATTAGTTGAAATGTGATGTATTAATGGAAGTAATTGGAGTTAATTACTTTGAATAATTAATCAAGGGATTAATTAATAAATTAATTAAGGAGTAATTAATTTAGTTAATGAAAGTAATTAAGAGTAGTTAATTACTAAAGGAGATTAATCAAAGGTGATTAATAAATGTTGTTTAATTAAAGATTAATTACTTAATGTAATTAATTTAATTAAGTAATTAATAATTAAGTTGTAATTAAGGATCATTAATTAATATAATTAATGATGTAATTAAGATTGGTTAATTAAGTAATAATTAATAAATGAAGTAATTAATCAATGTAATTAATTAAGGATTAATGTAATTAATTATAGTTGATTAAGTTAATTAATTTTAGTTAATTAATTAATGAAGTAATTAAGGTTAATTACTATAAGTGGTTAAGGATAATTAATTTAAGTAATTAATTGAGAATAAATTACTTGAATGTAATTAAAAGATAATTAATCAAGATGATTAATTGAAAAGGTAATTAGGGGATAATTAATTAATTAAATTGTAATTAATTAATGGTTAAGTAAGAAGGATTTATAAAATGAAGTAATTAATTTAATTTACTTTAAATTAATTAGAGATGAGATAAATCATTACTTATGGATGGATAAATAATATGGAATGCTTTGCATTGTTTGATCTCTGATGAGATATATGCTGTGTGATATGGATGTTTAGTTGAATTGTGATGATAATATGGATTATCTGATAATGTTGATTATCTATTGTGAATTATCTTTCTATGTGTATAAAGATAATGAATTGAATTGTTTTAACCTTTAAAACAACTTGGCCTTAAAAGATACGTTTTGGATTTCGATGAGACCGGGATCGGGTTTCCGTATACCGGATTTCCAGGTCTGGAGACCCGAATACCACATCGATCCAAATTAACGATAGGTCGTGAATCAAGTGAAGATGAAGATTCAGAGTGCAAGGGTTATTGTCGTTAACTCTGAGGGTGATTCCAAAACGAGTGTAACGAGATAATGCCTTCGGTTTCGTTCGAACCCGGAACGAACTTGTATGGATTGAATGCTTTCAGAACATCGTCAGGTGGACGATGAGCATTCTAAGTGATGTGTTCTTTTCTAAGGTAATCGTGACCTCAAGCCTCACAAACCGGGAATGGCTAAAACAGGGGAGGTGCAGCAAGGTTAGTGGGTAGCACCCAAGTAGGACAAGGTTACCTCTGTCTAGATGTCCCTTTCTATTTTCGACTTAGTGGTGCGGTTGCTGATCCCAACCGTGAGGTATCTTGTGCGGGAATTATCCAGTAAGGGATGTTCCGACCTTGTGTTGCAGGGGATTGGGAGTGATCCTCGGTACGGTGATCTAGGCCACGTACTGTGACGGGCGGTACCCCAGTAGCCCTGCCATTGTATGGAATCCAAACTCCAATAAGTGCCGTACGTATTAGTTGTGCCCAACTATGTTGAAATGTGAGATGTAAGCATTTCAGCTATTTCTATATTTTACTTGAAAACCCTAGACCCTATTATAATAAAATCAGATTTCCTATCGAATGTTTTGGTTAGCGTAAGGTAAAAACTTACCCATGTTTATTTGTGGGGAGTCTTACGTGATACCTTTTCTTTAAAAAGGTTTTGAAGTTAAACAAGTTTAACCTGTTACTCACACCAGACCCATGTCTGACCCAAGTTGTTTATTTCTGTTTTATAAACTCTTGGGTACTCAAATTTTTACGAGTAGCCAAGGGATTCAGGTTAGCCTTGACGAATTGTGGAGGAGCAATGGAGCAGGAGGCTTCGGCGTTCGTAGATATAGTATTCCGCTGTGTTGATATCTGTGATAGTGTCTTGTCTTGTATTTGAGTTGTAATGTCTAGACAGATGTTTATAACTGTCTAGTAAGTGATGTATATGTTGTATAACTCTGATAAGTGTTGTATACTATGTAATAGTTTATGTTATTAATATAATTTATTCGTTCCGCTGTGAGATCGTTGTTGTTGTTTCTTTCTTTCTTCTCTTCTTTTCTATTTTCTACCCCTTTCTTTCTTATTAGCGATACGACTTTCTATGGAGAGAAAGTCGTGGTCGTTACAGTGGTATCAGAGCATAGGTTGAGCGAATGCCTAAGCTTTTGGTTAAGTGAATATCAGAACGCTAGGTTGAGTGAATACCTAGGTTCAGAAGGATTGTTCATTTGAGATAGGATCTGTAGCAACCTGTTTGAGTGTATATATATATACGAGAGCGCGTATTTGTTAGTTATATAAAAATGGTTTTATATTGTGTTAATTGATCGGTTGAGTGGTATATGGATTCTGGTCAATACGAGTAGCTAACGTTATTGATAGGGATCTCTAAACACTTGAACCAGGCCAACGGACACAATATTGTTTTAAAGAGGTAAATGAAATAATTTTACCCAGAAATAATTTCTATATAAAAAGTACCATTTTAAATATATATATATTTCTACCTATTTGTTGGGTTACCTGTTCGGGTTTTCCAATATAAGTTATAAAGGTAGATAGGGTGGTGGTGTGTGAAACACGACTACCAATGGTTGGAGTTTGAATGTTGAGGTTGGAAGTGTATCTGTCGAGACTGTAGACCCAATACCGTCTCAAGTAAGCTTTGCTATGGTGAAGGATTTCATCGATCTCCGAAGGAAACTGTAATGGTTCGGAGTTTATCTTTGAAGTGTGGATGAGTAGAGTTGGATCTGTCGATGAGGCAGAAGTGAGTGATGATATCTTGATACCTCAGGTAATAGTAGCTGTATGATGAGATACAGTGACGATGGATGTTCCTGAAGATGTTTTCTTTGGAACAAGTTTAAGGAAGTGTGTCTGTTTCAGTGTTGTGACTGAGTTCAGCATGAAGTTTCTGCTTTGGTTTGGAGTTCGAGTTTCTCGAAGATCTTTGGAGTAGGAAGTCCTTGGCATCAGTGTCAGCAGTGCAGCTCGGAGTATTCTATGATGGCAGGAAGTTTTCTGGCTAAGCAGTTTTTCTGAAGGGGAAGTTCAGAAGCAGTAAGAGTGGGTCCATTTCTTCGATAAATTGGATAAATAAGTGTAAGCTGTTCTGATTGGTAAAGAGAGAACAGTCTGTTTGGAATTAGGCTGGGTTGATCGCAAAAGTGACTTGCGATTGTCTGAGTGTTCTCTTGAATTGTCAGAGTTTTTCTGGGTGTCTTCAGAGAAGTCAGAAGTTTGTCCGCATCTGAAGGTTGAGTTTTCTTATCAACTTGGATTCCAGGAGTAATACCGGTGGTTCAGTCTAGTGGAAGGATGTTTCCTAGAGATGGAGTTGGTGAAGCAACTCAAGTTTTGCTGGAATATCTGAGTTTTATTTATGGATCAGTGAATCTTATTTCTGGAATGAGTTGTCCAGTCTGTGTTTGTGTTCTACCTCAGATCAGAGTTGAGCAGCGAAAGCAGTTTGGAGTGTATCTTTGGATAGGAGAAGTAAGTTTGGAATCTACGGATAATTGTGAAGTAGAGTTATGTTTGGATCTAGTCTGTGTTCTGATTTGGATAAGTATTTGGACTTCTGAATTGAATTGTCAGTTTGGATAACTGGAATTCATTGAGTTTTACGTATCTCTGAGGGAATACGTATTTGATCTATCTCTGGTTTTAGAATCTGCAGTTTTGGGAAGTTTGGTTATTGAGTCAGACTCGTCTGTAGTCTGATTTCTTGTTTAGTTATATAGATCTAGATAAGTAGGAGATCTATAGCTTAGTAGTTTAGATTGTTTGTAGAGCGAGTATCCCGGTATATATATATACTTGGGGAAACTCGAGGAATTTTATCTAGAATTTAGTCTAGATAGTTAGAATTGTTTGATTGGATGAATTGGTTGCTATGGTTGTTAGAATATGGATGATAGTATATGCTTGTGTTTTAAATTAAAATCTTTAATAAGATTATTAAATTACCTTTGTTTAAATTTCGGGGACGAAATTATTTTAAGGGGGGAGGAATGTAATATCCCGGAAATTTTAACAATATCAATTTAATAATCTGTTGAATAATTAAATTGATATGGATAATCTTTGATAATAAGATTTGAATTTAATTTAATAATCTGATTAAATTAGTATTAATTGATGATTTTATCTTTTAAAATCTAATAAGATATTTCTATTTGAATATATATATTTATTTATATATATTGTAAATAGAAGCTTTGATAAATTGGAAATTTATATTTAATTTAATCTGGACTTTTCAAAGATATTTAAATAAGTAATTTTATAGTTTTAAAATACTTCAGGTAAATATTTTAATTGGTTTAAGATATTTTTTAACTTAAGTTTAAATAAATAAGATTTACAAATTGGGTTGTTTTATTTCTTTTTAAATATTTCTTGATAATATAATCTCTTGTTTAAATTCTAAAATATGTTATTTTCAAATAACAAGTATAATGTATTATTGTTTATATGTATGAATTTTAATGCTAAAAGGAATTGTTATTTTAAATTGAATAAATAGTGTATGTAAATATATATAACTTAACTTTTAAATTGAATCTTAGGATTTAATTTTATTTAAACTTGAATTTAAAGTTTTGAAATTCAAAAGAATATATATTTAAATTGTTTTGGATTTTAAAATATTTGTATAAACTTTTATTTATAAGTATAATTAGCTTTTGTTTTTCTTTAATAAGTAATATATATAGATAAGTGTTTAATAAATAAGAAAAAGACTTTTTAATTACTTTTAAAATAAATAGTAATTACTTAAATGACAAGTGTCATTATCTAAAGCTTCATTATAACATGTGTAATTTAAATAACAAATGTAATGACAAGTGTCTTAATTATGTTCATTTTCTTTTATTTTTATAAAAATCATAAATTTACTTATATAAACATATACATTTCCTTTACTTCATTCTTTCTAATCTCTTTTCAAAACCAAGAGAACTCAGATTTTTCTCTAAAATGCAAATCTGAAATCAATATACTTTCAGATCAGAATTTATACAAATCAAAGATTTGTAATCAACTCCTCAAACCAGAAAATTCAATACCCTGTCTCATTTTCAAAACCACAATTTCAAAGCCTGTAACCCAGTTTGCAAACCTGAGGTCTTCAGCATGAATTTCTTTTCAATCTGGAATCATCTCAACAACTTAGTGTTTCCAGCAGCATGCATGTAGTTTATTCAATTTAAAGCCAGCAACTCAAGTTTTTAATCAAAAGAGGCATTCAGATTTTAGAGTTTCAAAAGCTTTTCAAAACTATAAAAGGCCCTGTCTCTGTTTTGCCTGGTGAGTAACATTTTTAAAAATAAACTTAAGTTGATTCTGAAATTCATGTTATGTTCTGAATGAAAGATGGTTGCATGTGAATCTTTATAAGTAGTTCTGCATATATATGTATTGATGTATGAATATACAAGTGCATTTTCCTGTATGTATATGTGGATGTATGGTGTGTATATGTGACTGTACTCTATTCTTGTTTTGTTTGCCCAGACTCAAAATTTCATTTAAAAGCTTGTACCACTTGATCTAGTTTTTGTTAGAACAAAACTTATAAACAAAAATTGTTTGATTTATCATATACTAATGTTTAAAAATTTAGTTAAGTCAAATTTAAAGTCTGAGTGTCTCTGTAACCAAAAACAACAAGTGTATGTATATAAAAGTGAAAATTCAAACTGGGTAATTCGTAAATCCAGGATTATAAATGGAATGTATAAGCTATAACATGATTTTTAGTATTAAAATCACAATTTTTAGTTTAGAATTGAAGGTGCATTTCTGGTTTAAGTAAAAAATGAATTTTTGGTAACTCTGTTGATCTCAGTGAATTTGGGATGTTGATTTCTTCAAGAATGGTAGTGGGATGATCAGGGATGGTAGGAAAATTATTGGAAAATGGATTAATGCATTGATGCAGTGGTGATTTAGGATTAAAGATTTTAACCCTAGTTTCTTTAGTTGATTAGAAATTGATCACCGCGAACCCTATGAATGATCGAGTTCTTCCAGATTCAAGTAGGTGATTGATGGGGTATGGAAGAGTTCTTGGCCGGAGGTGAAGCCACTCTGGTGATCAGAGGCGAGAGATTTTGGTGATTTCCAGTTCGACATTTTTTCCAGATTTGAGCTCATAAGCTCGATTGTGATTTTGGGTTTCTGCAGTTTATTTGATGGTCAGAACTGAGATGAGGGATGATCGCCGACTTGCGCGTGCTGTCGCGAGTGGTCGGAGTTGACGGCGGAGTTGGTGCAGGTGCACGGAGTACTTGGTGTGTCAGCTGTGTTTTGGGGGAGAAGGGGTACTCGTGTTTGGTTCGGGTTAATTCTTGTTTTGCTCGAGGTATTTGGATGTTGGACTCGAAGTATTTTAGTGTGGGCTCGAGTAAATAGTTGTTGCCAGGTTTTTTTAAAAAACCTGTCTGTTTAAATTTTAAACTGGATTTAGAAATGTGAAGCAAGATTTAAACTAGTTTTAAATCAAGTTTTAAACCTGGATTCAAATTTAATTTGTATCCTAGTTTTGAAATAAATAAGTTTTTATAAAATTTAAATTGTTTAAAACAACTTTAAATGTTTAAAGTATAATTTAAAATGTTTTGAATTTAAATGAATTTGGTTTACAAACTCTTAAGAAATTTCTTTATAAATGGTAAATGTTTCTTTAACATTTGATTTAAAAAGGTTTTAAAATTGGTTTAATTTTGTTAAAGTTTAAATTTGTAGTTAGGGATTATAGATTAGAGTATTAATTAATGGTTAGGAATTAATTAATAAGTAATTAAATATTAATTAAGTTATGGTTAACACTTAATTAATTTAGTAATTAGAGATTAATAAAATGGTTATTAAGATTTATTAATTTAGAATTAATAATAATTAATATAAGTTAATTACTTAAGGAAAGTAATTAAATAATAGTTAATGAGGTCATTAACTATGGATTATTAAATAATTAATTAATAGGATTAATTTAATAGTTAATTAGATTAATTAATTTAAAGATAATCAATTATAGAATTTGTTTAAATGTAATTACTTATTGGAAGTAATTAAGAATTAATTACTTATTAATTTGATTTAGTTAAATTAATTAATTAAGTTTAATTAATTTAGAATAATCAAGAGATGATTTGATAATAATTACTTAATGTAATTATTAAAGTAAGATTATTTAGGGAGTAAATAATAGATAATTACTGGAAGTAATTAGTTGAAATGTGATGTATTAATGGAAGTAATTGGAGTTAATTACTTTGAATAATTAATCAAGGGATTAATTAATAAATTAATTAAGGAGTAATTAATTTAGTTAATGAAAGTAATTAAGAGTAGTTAATTACTAAAGGAGATTAATCAAAGGTGATTAATAAATGTTGTTTAATTAAAGATTAATTACTTAATGTAATTAATTTAATTAAGTAATTAATAATTAAGTTGTAATTAAGGATCATTAATTAATATAATTAATGATGTAATTAAGATTGGTTAATTAAGTAATTATTAATAAATGAAGTAATTAATCAATGTAATTAATTAAGGATTAATGTAATTAATTATAGTTGATTAAGTTAATTAATTTTAGTTAATTAATTAATGAAGTAATTAAGGTGAATTACTATAAGTGGTTAAGGATAATTAATTTAAGTAATTAATTGAGAATAAATTACTTGAATGTAATTAAAAGATAATTAATCAAGATGATTAATTGAAAAGGTAATTAGGGGATAATTAATTAATTAAATTGTAATTAATTAATGGTTAAGTAAGAAGGATTTATAAAATGAAGTAATTAATTTAATTTACTTTAAATTAATTAGAGATGAGATAAATCATTACTTATGGATGGATAAATAATATGGAATGCTTTGCATTGTTTGATCTCTGATGAGATATATGCTGTGTGATATGGATGTTTAGTTGAATTGTGATGATAATATGGATTATCTGATAATGTTGATTATCTATTGTGAATTATCTTTCTATGTGTATAAAGATAATGAATTGAATTGTTTTAACCTTTAAAACAACTTGGCCTTAAAAGATACGCTTTGGATTTCGATGAGACCGGGATCGGGTTTCCGTATACCGGATTTCCAGGTCTGGAGACCCGAATACCACATCGATCCAAATTAACGATAGGTCGTGAATCAAGTGAAGATGAAGATTCAGAGTGCAAGGGTTATTGTCGTTAACTCTGAGGGTGATTCCAAAACGAGTGTAACGAGATAATGCCTTCGGTTTCGTTCGAACCCGGAACGAACTTATATGGATTGAATGCTTTCAGAACATCGTCAGGTGGACGATGAGCATTCTAAGTGATGTGTTCTTTTCTAAGGTAATCGTGACCTCAAGCCTCACAAACCGGGAATGGCTAAAACAGGGGAGGTGCAGCAAGGTTAGTGGGTAGCACCCAAGTAGGACAAGGTTACCTCTGTCTAGATGTCCCTTTCTATTTTCGACTTAGTGGTGCGGTTGCTGATCCCAACCGTGAGGTATCTTGTGCGGGAATTATCCAGTAAGGGATGTTCCGACCTTGTGTTGCAGGGGATTGGGAGTGATCCTCGGTACGGTGATCTAGGCCACGTACTGTGACGGGCGGTACCCCAGTAGCCCTGCCATTGTATGGAATCCAAACTCCAATAAGTGCCGTACGTATTAGTTGTGCCCAACTATGTTGAAATGTGAGATGTAAGCATTTCAGCTATTTCTATATTTTACTTGAAAACCCTAGACCCTATTATAATAAAATCAGATTTCCTATCGAATGTTTTGGTTAGCGTAAGGTAAAAACTTACCCATGTTTATTTGTGGGGAGTCTTACGTGATACCTTTTCTTTAAAAAGGTTTTGAAGTTAAACAAGTTTAACCTGTTACTCACACCAGACCCATGTCTGACCCAAGTTGTTTATTTCTGTTTTATAAACTCTTGGGTACTCAAATTTTTACGAGTAGCCAAGGGATTCAGGTTAGCCTTGACGAATTGTGGAGGAGCAATGGAGCAGGAGGCTTCGGCGTTTGTAGATATAGTATTCCGCTGTGTTGATATCTGTGATAGTGTCTTGTCTTGTATTTGAGTTGTAATGTCTAGACAGATGTTTATAACTGTCTAGTAAGTGATGTATATGTTGTATAACTCTGATAAGTGTTGTATACTATGTAATAGTTTATGTTATTAATATAATTTATTCGTTCCGCTGTGAGATCGTTGTTGTTGTTTCTTTCTTTCTTCTCTTCTTTTCTATTTTCTACCCCTTTCTTTCTTATTAGCGATACGACTTTCTATGGAGAGAAAGTCGTGGTCGTTACAGATATTGAAAGTCACGGTTTGAATTTCGTCAAATATTAATTGCTATTGTCCATTAGTTTCAACCGATGGACAAATGAAGTGACATAGAATCCTCTAGAGATTTAAACTGGCTAACGATATGGCTAATCATTTCGCAGACTTCGTCGTGTACCGGACACCGAAGTGCATAAATGAATATGTTGCAGAGACGAACATAATGGTACACAAATATTAGTGGTACGATTTAATTAGAAAAATTCGAATTTTCTACTGGCGGAAAAATGCAAGAAAAACGTAAGAAAATAAGACCGACGGAGCCAAAGATGTCCGAATTTGGAAAAACGACAAACTGACATCTTGCTCAGAAGATGGTTTAGAATTTTTCTATGTAAAATATTTAGGTTTCGGAAACATTTTATTTTCATCGCTTTTTAACTGATTAGATCGAAGTAAATTTACGCGCGAAATAAACTTTCATATTTTCGGACGAAAATTTACCAGTTGCTATGTTTAACTAAACGCATTCCAAATATCAAATTTATATTTCAAAATTTTATCGTTTAAAATTTCGCAAAATTTCAATTAATAACGTTCTTAAAACAGTTGAAATTTACGGGTCGTTACAGTAGTTCATGAAGCTACAATATAAACATCAGAGTTAGAAATAAAATACAACAGAATATCTCAAATATAGTGAAGTCTCTAGTACAAACAGATGACCTCTCTGAACAAATCAACTGGAAAAGCTGAAAGATGAATTGATAATTGGATCTCCAAACGAAACTCCAAAGGCGAGTCTCAAATGCTGTATCACTCAGTCTAACCCGAGCGTAAAGCAAAACACAAAACACTCGAGTCAGGATTAACATTCTTATATCAATAAATCCAATTCAAGTGAGATATCAACTGAAATACAAGTAACTTAAAGGATGTTTGGGATAACCATCCTCTAAGGATCCGTGGAACTAAATGTCATTATAACACCGTGGTCATTTCAAAATAATTTATACAAAATATCATTTCCATTTCAAATATATATATATTTCCAAATTATAGCACTTTCAAAACTAAATTGATAATTTCATATATGTCTTATTTTAACTTCATATTTATTTAGTTTTGAAATATTTACCTAATAAATCCATTATCATTTAAATAACCTTTTACCTTAAACTAAATATTCCCTTCGATTTATTTAAAACCTGAAATATCCATTTAATCACTTTAAAGCAAAACCAAGTTATAAAATCATATCTTAAACCTTCAAATTCAATAAGTTTCAAATCTATTTAATTAAACAACATTCTTAATCAAATACAATTTCGAATAAATTCAAATTTATCTTTCCAACCTCAACTTACAGAAATCATTATAAATCTATTTTAAATTTAATTTTAAATCAATACTTAAACATATTTACTTAAATCAAACTTTACTAAATTTAAAGCTTATTATTCAATCTATTTTATAATAAAACTTATTCATATACAAAATATTTTCAAATTTAAATAAAACCATATATATATATTTCCTTTTCAAAACCATAAAAATCATTTTCAAAATATTTATATATAGACCAACGGTATAAAATTTTCCATCCTATAGTCAAGTGATACGGATACTTATCATTTCAATCCGTAATTTAAATATATATACGGGTATATATCATTTCAACCCGCAATCCCAAATTCAATTCAAATGAAAATTGCTTGGGTTTATCATTTCAACCCATAATGATTTTCCCCTATTCTACAGATCGTTCGGGTATGTATCATTTCAACCCATAGTGAATTCTATACTAACAGGGAACTTGCAGAGTGATAACAGATATGATAATAATATAACGGGCATATATCATCAATAACAATATAATATAAACAACAAGATATGGTGTCATATCCCACAAGTGAACAGATACCGATAATAGCATATATAACAATTTAATTAACTAATAGCAGCATATTTCAATTGTCATTTCAATTGAAATCAAATTTAATAAATATAAGAACGTTAATCGTGAGTGATTTCTCACCTTCCGAGGCTAGAAAGAATAGACAATGAAGTTGAGTTACGAATTGCAAGCACGACTTCCAAAATAAAGCTATAGTGGCACGAATTTGGCAGACAAGTTGATAATAGAAATATACGAAATCAAATCAGAACTGGATCGATGCAGATATAATCGAAACAAAAGTATATTATATTATTATTTTCCCCATATTAAATTTAAATTACATATTATATTTCAAATGATAACACATATCCAAATCACTTTATATATATATTATTTATTTATTTATATATATATATGTATTAGAAATCTAAAAGAAACCGAAATATCAACAAGACAGATATAAACTTTAAACACGTGTTAAATCAAATATCATCATGTTATAAAATAAACAACTATATATATGAACTATCATATATACTGTAATATAAAATATAAGTCAACAAGCAAATCAACCTTTATATTACCCCTAAAAGTCAAACCGACTACAAACCTTACATTATATTTACATATGTAGGCTGTACCTAAACTTGCATATCTCTTTTATATTTCACAATATTTATTATAAAACAATGCAGCTTACTATATAAACCTTTCATAACTTTATAAAATCTTATATATAACAGACCCTACATGTATATAAAACATATTATTAAACCAAGATACATATATACACTATCGAATCTTATATAGATAACATTTCATATTGGAAAACTAACCTATCTTATTATTACCATCATCTATTTTAAACAAGACATCGAACATCTACTGTATAATATAATATATAAAATCTTAAATTTTCTTCTTTATAAGCTTATGTTGGTAAACTATAAATTATACAGCAGCTAAAAAATAAATACACTATTTGTATAATCTTTATATATATATATATATATACGAAATATATATATTCGGCTATATGAACAAATGGCTCGAAATTCTACATTGATCTTATTCTTGAAGTCACGGTCGACCTGGTTAAGGTCGCCCACGATTTATATAAACTTATCCATCTTTCTATTTCATTATTTCATCATCTTATCTTTGTTTTGAACCTATCTTCGAATTAAAATTCTCTTTGATTTGAGTCCATCAAATTTGAATCTCTATATTCTTTCTTTGAAACCCATGCTTGTATCGTCGAACGAAGAAGTGTAATTGTGAATTAATATTTAAAATGTTTATATATATATATATTGTGTTGTTTGAGTTTTTGATGTTGATCTGGGTTTTCGATCGATTCGTCTGATCAACGCTATCGATAGGATTTCCAAAACACTTGGACAGAGCAAACTGACACAATATTGTTTTCGAATTTGGTAAACAAAATAGTTTTGAATGATTATATTATATATAAGTATAAATTTTCCGGAAATTAAATTGTTAATGAATTTGTTGTCAAATATTATAATATTTGATTTTCATTTATTGTTTTGTAAACCATAGACTATTCCAATATGATAAATAAATGAAAGTATAGAACATAGTTTAAATTTTTAATTAGGAATTGAAATGGATTTAAACTAGAATTTGAGAATTAATTTCTGGTGATTTCAAACTTTGATTGGAAAGTTTTAAAGTGTATAGTATTTAAAATATTGTCAAATAGAAACCGTTTTCAAAGAATTTTAAAATGTTGAAATCAGTGCTCTTCTCTTTATCGCTGGAAAATAATTTCGGTAATGATGGCCACATCATCGACATTCATTTTCGAGTTTCGAAGTGAAGATACTATTCTGTAGCTTTGCTACGGTTTTGTTTTGAAAAATATTTTTGATTTGAATTTCTTTAGTATAATTTGATTTATATATATATATATATGGGTATCTTATTTTAAAATTTAATTTGATTTGATATAAATATATTATATATATCTCTAATTTTTTTTAAAGTTAATCGGAAATCTAATTCTTAAATTTTGTTAAAGGATGATTTTAATTATAAATAAAAACCAAAATTTGGAATAATATTTAAACTTGAATAATTGAATTGGGAAAAAATTTATTTGTATATTGTTCAACTGCATTCTAATACAACTTACCTAAATCATTCAGAAGTTGAATATGTAATTGGATAATATATAATATAAATTGAATTTATAAATAAAATTTGAGTGGTTATAAGCCTTGCCAAAAAAAATTTGAGTGGTTATAATAAATGTTATACACTTAAATTTTAATTATAAAATGTAAATTGAAATAAATAGAATAATAAGTTAATTGAATAATAGATGAGGCAAATAAATTTGTTTTGAAGGAATTAATAAATTGAAATTAGATCAATTTATGGAAATACCTTAAATTTAAACCAATTATTGAATCTAAATTAATTTAAATTGAAATTTATATGGTTTCAATTAATTTATATGGTTTAAATATATGCAATAAGATATATTAAGTGGAATAAACTTAATAATAATTTGGAATAAAAGAATTAAATTTGTTGAATAAAATACGAGTACAATAAATGATTATACAAATTGATGATTTAGAAGTTGTTAATTGAGGATGACTAGATAATAAGATAATGAATTTAGAAATAGATAGATTGATTTAACTTAAGCGAACTCAAATTAACCAAATTGTTAAATATTAATTAATTTAAATTGGAATTTATATGGTTTAAATTAATTGTTTTACTTGTATTCCAATCTATTTTCTTTCTGGTTGTTCTATTCTCCGGCCTCTTTCCTTTTCGGGGACGAAAAGTTTTGAGTGGGGGAGAGTGTAACGACCCGTAAATTTTAACTGTTTTAATATCGTAATTAGTTGAAATTTTGTGAAATTTTAAACGATAAAATTTTGAAATATAAATTTGATATTTGGAATGTGTCTAGTTAAACATAGCAACTGGTAAATTTTCGTCCGAAAATATGAAAGTTTATTTCGCGCGTAAATTTACTTCAATTTAATCAGTTAAAAAGCGATGAAAATAAAATGTTTTCGGAACCTAAATATTTTTACATAGAAAAATTCTAAACCATCTTCTGAGCAAACGCCATTTTTTGTTTTTCCAAATTCGGACTTCTTTGGCTCCATCGATCTTATTTTTCTGCGTTTTTCTTGCATTTTTGCTAGTAGAAAATTCGAATTTTTACAATTCAATCAAACCACTGATATCTTTATACCGTTTTGATCATCTCGTCTTGCCGATCGCTGCGGTATATTCGTTTGTTTATTTCGGCATCCGGTTCGCAACGAAATCTGCGAAAAAACTTAATGTATCGGTATTCAATTTTTTTGCCTTTTCGCTTTCTTTGTTCTTTCAGCTATCTACCATGGGGAAAGTAAATGGTCACTTGCCATAAATATTTTTGAATCCAAATTGAGATGCTTGTTATTCCTAGCTATTCACAATAATTTCCGGGTTGGTTCATATATTTTGGTTGTCTTCTTCTTTGGGAAAATGTTTTTCCTATTCAAAGATTATTTTATAACCTGAAACCATTCTTCTTCCCATCCAACACAACCCAGTTGGCCTTCCCCCTCTTCCCTCTCCCTCTCGTTCATCGCTCAATCCAACCACACTCCGCCACTTCTTGACACTTGATGGCCGAACTTAATTTTTGTTTGCACCCAGACCCGCTCTTCATGAAACCTCCCACACCAATCTCCACCACTGTTCAATGCTCCTCCCCTCGCCACCGCTATGTGCCCTACAACTGACCACCATCTCCATTTTTCCCTTCGGCAGCCTCTAACCCACCATAGTCGAGCGACCCGACTCCTCCTTCCACCCGTCCACCTTCCCTGTCATATACGCGCAGAAGCCTCCTCCCCATACCGGCTCCACCTCAACTTCTCAGGTCTGCATATATTTATATATATGTGTTGCATTTACATATATACATAGTTTATATGTAAATACATATAGTATTCGAAAGGTATACATATATGTATGTTCGGCTATATGCAAAAAGCTGTATAAGTTGTTAGTGATATTTATATGTTAGTAGTATATATATGTAGTTATAATTTGACAGCCTATATTTTATACAATATTTATATATTTACATTTGTGGGATATTTTAATAGGTCTGCATGCATATTCGTGCGTTTCTTATATTTGAAGTTATGTAATGATATACAAGGATACGACAAAATTTTTGTTAAACACAGATATATTTTGTTGCATGATCTTAGTTAGCTATATGTATATATGGCATGTTAGTTATTTATACGATTGGATGATATTTATATTACAGTACTTTACACTTGGACTACAATGTTATACTACCTAAGTATCGTATATATTAGTATGTGTGCTGGGCAGACAACTTGTTGTTTTTATGTTTGTATATAAACCTGGTTTTTGTGTACAGAAGTTATATTAATTTTATATTTGATAAAATATATATATATATATAATATGTATGTACAGTTTGTATATATTAGTTACATATAGAAAATTTATGATCTGGTGTTTCTTTATTCTACGTGTAAGTGTAGTAGTTCATAGTTATGAAATCTGACTATTATACAAGTATATATATATATATATGTATGTTAATATTATATGATATATGATGTATTTAGACTTGGTTATCCGTGTATGTATATAGAATAATATATATAAGTTGAGAACATTGAGATACTTGCTCTTTTACAAGTTAAAGTATATATATAAGCTTATAGATGTTAATATAAGTATAGAGGCAGTAAGATGTAATATATGTGTTGTTTTCTTTTCTTTTCAAATCTATATATGGAGACTTTGGTTTATGGGATTGAATGAAATATAAATTTGGAAATATACGTTTATATTAAACAATGATAATAATAGTATATATATTTTCCGGTTATATCAAGCTAATTCGGTTGTTTCATCAATTCCTTGTTATCAGCTTTGTCCGTCAAAATCGTGCCAATCTTGTTGCTTGGATTCGTGCTTGGGTTTCGTAACTTAACTTCATTGTCCATCTATCTAGCCTCGAAAGGTGAGCAATCACTCACGATTAATGTTCTTTTATTTATTTAATTTGATTTCAATTGAAATGACAAATTGAAATATGCTGCTATTAGTTATTTACACTGTTATATATGCTATTAACTGTATCTGTTCACCTATGACATCTGATGCCATTATCTGTCATTTATGCGATGATAATACAGTTTGGTTGATAATTGATTGATTGTTGATGTTTATATTGGACGTTAAATTGTTAATGTTAAAGTGATAAATAATATGCAATTGAATTGATATATGATAGTTAACCATTTAAATTGAATCTATATGTGGAATTTAATTAGCCAAAATTTGTATAATATCACCCCTTTGAATGTTTAATTAATTGACATATAGAAATAGTGTTAACCACACCTTGAACCATTTAAAATGTATGTGTATAAATTAATGTTGTATGAAGTTGAACATTAGATATCCAGTGAAGAACCGTATAAATATTAGTGTAAAACTCTTTAATCTGCATGAAATGATAGTGTAGATTCTAGAAATAATTATATTAATTTACACAAACAACAATGTAAATTAATACGATTATTTCGGGATTATTTGAATTAATTATTGGATTGTTATTGATTGTTGTTATTGCTTGTTTATTTACTTTTACACCATCCCAGTTATCACACTGCAAGTTCCCTTTGCTATGCTTTGATTTTGAATTGAATTGGAATCGGGTTGAAATGATAAATACCCAAATTGAACTTTGACCTAGGATAGAGAATTAAATAAAACCCCATTGGTCAATAATTTGATTTAAAAATAAAACGAAGATTTTATTTGAATAAATAATATGGTTTTGAAATGAAGTTGAAATTTGAATTTTTAATGAAAGGAAAATGTTAATATTTAATAATCTAAAACAAAATATTAACAATGTAATTGATGAAAGAATGTTGTTTAATTTGAGAAATGATTGAATTAAGTTTGAAATGATTTAATAATTAAGTTTGAAATTATAATTAAGTTTGAAATTATTAAACTTTGAAATTATTTAATAATTAAGTTTTGAATTATTTAATAATTAAATAAGATTGAATTATTTAATGATTAAATTGAATTGAATTCTTTAATAAGTAAAATTGAACTTTTGAATAAGTGAATTTTACTTCGTAAATAATTGCAATTGAGTTTCTTTATTAATTAAGTTTTTGGAAAATTATTTAAGTAAGTAAATAAGTGAAATTGATTTTCTTTAACAAGAAATAAAATGTGATTTATTGAAATTAATGTAAGACTTGAAATTTAAAGAATTTGGTTTGATGAATTTAATTTAATTCAATTTGTAAGTTTTGATATAATGAAGTTGAATTTAAATAATGGATTTAATGAATTAGAAATTTAATAGAAATTGTTATGAATGGCAAATTTACTTAATGAATATTGAATGAAATCGATAAATGAATTTAAATTGATTTAAATGTTAAATTAAATTAATTTAAAAGATTTCGGAATGAAACTTATATACGAACTTGAATCAATATTTGAATTGTTTAAATAGAAATTGAAATTGTATTATAAGATTTTGAAATGGTAATTTGAAAGTTTTGAAACGTAAATTATGGAAATTGATTTAGAAAGGCAAATGAAATGTTGATTTACAAATTCTATTTAAAATTGAATTTGATTTGGTTTTGAAATATATTAAACGATCAATCGGTGTAATAATTACGAAAGTTATTAAAGAGACCGGAATCGGTTAGGGACATACTCACTGTCTAAACCGAAAACCACTTTAATAACTATACGCGGAGTGTGATCCAGAATGAAGTGGTTGGAATGATGTACGTGATGACTGAAGAAAGAGAACGATAATGGATAGCCTTGACACTTGTGTCAAATTGGAAATGACTAAAACAGGAGCCGTGCCGGGCCAAATGGGGTTAGCTGCCTCGAGCGAACACACTTCTTCGAAAACTACTCATTACTTGTTGTCGATTGGTGCACCCTTGATTTTGGGAGTGTTGTTTCGCGGTGTTGCGATCGCTGCGGCGATGCGTTTTCACTAGTCCGGATCAGGCAAACGGTAGTTTCACTATCTTGGGTATTGCCTCATGTGCCTTGTCATACTTGTATCCCTGTATACACGACCACTACGATTTGTTTTGTGTTATACCTATGGAGTACTCCCTGATATCCCACTAGTTTATGGTGGAGTTTACAGTGCTGTATAGACTATAACGCTTATATAAAAGGTGTTAAGGGGGATAATGGTAACGCCTTAACACTATTTTGATATCTTATATTACTGATAGGCATTATCTACTTATCGTACACTACTACATAGTAGATAGTTTAACGGATCCTTAAAGGATGGTTATTCCAAACATCCTTTGAGTTACTTGTATTTCAATTGTTATTTCACTTGAGTTGGATTTATTGATATAAGAATATTAATCCTGACTCGAGTGTTTTGTGTTTTGCTTTACGCTCGGGTTAGTCTGAGTGTACCAGTATTCGAGACTCAGCTTTGGAGTTGGAGCTTCGCTTGGAGATCCAGCTATCTATCCAGTTTCAGATATCTAGTTGATTCTAGCGATGATTCTGATATTGTATTTGATTATTGTATCAGAGACATCTGTTGTACCTTATTTAACTTTGATATGTATATAGTAGCTTCATGAACTACTATCTTTTATTTCCGCTGCATTTATTACTCTGTGTCTGTGATCTGTGTTATATTTATTTACTGTATATGCTCAGTTTTGCCAAATATAATTAACAATTCAGTATTTTGAATTATTCAAGTCCGACATGTGCAGATGCGAATGGTCCAAAATAACGGGTCGTTACATATACGGAACATATATATTCGTCTATATGAACAAATGCTACAGGAAATACATACTTTGAAAAATGAAAACCATAAGTAACAATCTATAAAACTATAAACAAAAGCTTTGTAATATTAAACTGACGAAAATTTACATTTGCCAGTTGACAGTATAACCTTTATATATATAAATTGAACAACAACCTCTATGAATAAACTGGCATACCCATACTTCTTTCAAAACCAAATATATGTAGCTGACATTACTGCTTTATAAAATTTAACATATGAAACTCTGAATATAACAAACAAATCTACCACCTTTTCAATATCATATTTATAATATAATGCAATATGTACTAACTCAACGCACCAATTTACACTGTCATAAAATGAAACATAATATAATAAAGTATAGTAAAATATAGTATACATATATAACAATGTAACTGACACACATATATAAGAGCAGGTTCGACCAGCTTTTTCACAATCAAAACAAATATATATCACCACCCATACACGTATACTAAACACAATTAAAATATAATACTTAAAACAATATGTATATTATATAATTTATATCATCTATATATGTGCCAAACAACAAACTATGTAAAACATATAAACCGATATAGATATAAATATCAAAACACTATATAAAAATATTAACAAAATATCATACTGTAACTTGAAAACTAACATTAATATTATATTACAGACTAACGAATATATGTATATGAATATCATATAAACTAACATACTAATATAATATGTATACCTTATATAATCATTCGGCTGGAGAAAAAGAGAAGAGTCGAGCTGAGCTCGTGATGCTTGGTGAAGATGACAGGCCGGTTGAAAAGCATGGAGGAGGGGGCTAACATGCTCGCCGTGGAGGAGAAGGAAGGGGCCGAAGTTCGATGGTGACGGCAAGGTGGAAGAGGAGAGGGGCGGTGGAGTGTTGACGTGGAGGGTAGGGGACGTGAGGCTGAGAGGAGCCGCAAGTAGGTGGAGGGAAGGTCAGGGCGGAGGCGGAGGAGATGTAAGCGGCAAGAGGAATAGTTGCTGTGTAAAATTTTATATAACCTTATGATTAAAATGAAGAGGAGAAATGAAGTTGTGAGAAAAAGAGCATGGTTCAGTTTTGAAAGGAATGGAGTGGATGGGAAGTGACGGCAAATAAGTGACGTTCTGGATTATAAAAGAAACAGATTGTAAAGGCAAATAAAAGTGAAAGAAATGAAGAATAAAAAGATGAAATTATAAAGGCTAAAATGAGCTGTTCAAAAATAATGAATGCAAAATGTATAAGGAATATAAAAAATTTATATTTCCAAACTGATGGAAATGAAAGTCCATCAATGCATTGAAATGATGAATAGTAACAGGGGATAATAAATGACAAGTGACAGTTTATTTCAGCATCAGAAATTTGAATGGACATCAAAAGTGGTACCGATACGATGAGCTGTTTTATCGTTTATGCCGCATATCATACCTCAAAATATAGAAATGAATATACTGCGGAGACCAGCACAACGAGACGATCAAAACGGTATACAGATATCAGTGGTACGATCATCCGATCAAAAGTCGATAATCGGTACCGATATACGTTGCTATTCCGTACGGAAAAATCCAAACGGAGCTAGAAATATCCGAATTTCGCGAAACGAATTTCGCAGTCTGATTCAGAGTGTCCAAAATAAATTTTCTCATGTTGACATATTTAGGTTTCGGAAAACTTTTAAATTCAACTGTTATTAACTGATTTAAATTGAAATAGAATTACACAATAAAATAAACTTCAATATTATCAGACGAATATTTACCAGTTGCTATGTTTAAATAGACGTATTCCAAATAATAAATTTTTATTTCCAAATTTTATTGTTTAAAATTTCACAAATTTCAATTAATTCAATAAATAAAATCACTAAAATTTTGGGTCGTTACACTCTCCCCCACTCAAAACTTTCCGTCCCCGAAAAGGAAGGATGTGGGAGAATAGAACAATCAGAAATAAAAGTAGATTGAAAGTCAAGATTAAACAATTAATTTAAAACTATATATATTTTACTTGAAATATTCTTTTGAAAACTTTATTTTCAAATCAATTATCTTTAATACTTTTCAAAACCCATTTGTAAAATTTCTTGCTTCCTTTATAAGTACCATTTATATGTTTAAATAACACCTTTATAAATATATGCAAACTATTTGAAAAAAATTATTTACATTATTACTTATATTTTCAAAGAAGCTATTTGAAAACATTAAATCCATAATTCATAAATTTATTAATTTTTATCTCAAGATACTTTTCTTATATTATTAATAAATCAATAATCATTTACTTTAAATATGTTTTATTTAATTAATAACTTCTAAAATATTTATAATGCTAAAATTTTCTATTAAACAATGTAGTATATAAATAAACAATATTTAAAAAGGATATAGTCAACAAGGAAAAGAAGGAGGATTTGGAAAAACAGAATATAGGTGAATAAATAAAGCTGAGCAGATAAGGTGGATTCAAAAGAATAGTATCAGGCATGAATAATTAATTCAAACCATAAGAATTTCAATTTCAAATATTAATACAAAATTTCTTTGTTGGAAATACTTTTATAATAATAAAAAAATACCTTTATAATAAAATACTTTTATAATAAAATACTTTTATAACTCGATGTTTCAACAAGTTTATCCTCATTCTTGCAGACTCTGGCCATGCGTTGATCAGGCGCAAAGCTAGAATTCTTCAAGTACTTAGTAGACCTATTTCAACACCCAATGAAAAATACTTGAAAAACCTTAAAAAACAGATATGGAAAGTACAATCCAAAAAAATCAACCCAATCATTGTCTAACCATGGATCGCAGATACACAATGATTACGCCTGGATCCCCCAGGAAACATCTATATCCGTAAGCTTTCTCAGCCCTACGAATTACGCCATGGTGACTAGTAGACCGTAGATACACAATGCTTACGCCTGGATCCCCCAGGAAACATCTGTATCCGTAAGCTATCTCAGCCCTGTGGATTTCGCTACTAAAAACGACCTACATAGATCGCAGATACACAATGGTTACGCCTGGATCCCTCAGGAAACATCCATACCCGTAGGCCATCTCAGCCAGGCGAATTACGCTATGCAGTCGCGCTCGTAAGACCATGGAGATTGCCATGGAATTCGATGGACACTCGAGTATCATATTAGGAAAACCCAAATCAGAAAAAATAATATCGATAGAATGAATCCACAATGTGGCCACAAAGCGGATATCAAGCAGAAGGCACTTTCCATATCTTTACTTCGAAAATATGTATCATATAGTAACTTTCAAATCAATTTCAAATATCATACTTATATAAAGTCCATTATATATAAGATTTCATTTCAAATCGAATACTTTCCAAAATCAATAAATAGTATATCAAATCACACTTATATATACTACGACTATATAAGATTACACCTTTCAAATTGAGTACCTTTCCAAATCAATAGTTTTCAAATCAACTTCATACTTATACAAATCAATTTTATAAAAGTTTGATAACTCCCAAATCAAGTATTTAGTAAAACAAGGTTCTCAATTCAATTCGTTTCAATATCAGTTCAGTTTCAAAATCATATACGATTTCACCAAATTTTCTTCCAAATTAAATATCTTCAGTTTCAAGTTTCCAAATTAATAGGTTTAAAAAGTCATCCTCGTTTCCAAATCAACTAAATTCATGTCAACCAATTCATTTTCAAACATATAAATACTGGGTTTTAAATTCCAATCTATTTTCGAAACCAAATATTTTCTCAAAATCAATTATACCCAAAATGATTACACAGTTTATAACCATCACTTTAAAACCTTTAAACTATTATTTCTCTCTGAAATATCCAATTTACCTTTTGAATATTATTATTCTATATATATAGTTTTATAAAAGATGTTTCAAAGTCAAAACATTTAGAACTAAATTTTATTCAAAACATTTCAAATCTACATTTCATATTAGTATAATTCAAATAGTCTTATTCATTTCCTTAACAAAGCAGTTTCAAATTTATTTAAATCATACTACTTCATACTTTAAACATACAAAACTAAACTTATATACTTTATCAAATATTTTATAATCTTCGAAATTACTTATCTTTGAAAATTTAAACCTCGATTTGGAAGTGTTCGAACATTCAAAATAGTCAGAAAAATCAAATTTCAATCCAAGAGTTGGAAATCAACAACAAATCAGCAAATTAATTTCAATATACAGGCTCATAACAAATCCAAAACTCGAGGACTGAACACCGGGCTCACTTGAAATCGTTTCAAATATATATACATATATCTTTCGAATATCAAATCATGCTTCAAAATTTGAAATCAAAATTGGTTTCGCAAAATCACTCGCGTAGCAAAGCTACTAAAGTGGCCTCTCCCCCACTCTGAAACTCGAAAATCAATGTCGATGATGCGTGCACTCATCACCGAAATTATTCTCCAGCAACATAAGTGAGTTATGGACTTCTATTTTCTTGGAAACTTCTTTGAAATTTCTTCAAAATCATTGGAACTCATTTGAAGTCATTTGAAACGTTTCTTATTCGAAAAATACTTTTAAATCGTATCATTATGTATTTTTAAAATCTTAAAACAAATTTTCAAAACAACGGAGTTCAATCTCTCAAATTTCGAATTCAAAACCCTTCAGTTATAACCATTTTTATATAAATCAATTTCTTATATAATTTTTCACAATTTCAAATCCTTTCAAAACTTCAAATTCTCGTTTTTTAAAAGGTATATAATCCTTATCGAAAACATTTTCACTTTTATATATAGAATATAATCATACTTATCAAAATAATAATTTTGATATATAAAACAATTTCTAAAATACAAACAAACACGATTTACAAAGGATGATCCAAGAATGGATTTCGAAACAAAGATAGAGATTCAAATTAAAGGAGCTCTAATCAAATAGAATTCTGATTCGAAGATAGGCTCGAACGAAGATGAGATAATTAAATTTCAAAAGAGAAGATGGATATATTCATATAAATCACGGGCGACCTTGACCGGGTCCACCGTGACATCAGGAATATGATCGACGCGGAAATATAAGGCAAATCAACATTCGATCACCAAAGATAGACTTCGGCATAACAAGAGATAGTAGCATCTTAACCGATGATACAGAAATCTTCGGTGAATCGATGCCCATTGTAAAGAGGTTTCCCCCTTTACAAATAATTCAAAGATTGGTGGGATCGTATATTCTTATAGAGATTATTCGAAGTGGAGTTATAGGATACTCCAGTATCAAGAAACACGAATAGGGAGAGACGATAATAGATTTTGGAACCACAGGGAACGTTCCAAAGTCCAAAGGAAAAACCAACTCAAAGAGGAAGGAATTCAGACTCAAACGAAAGTGATTCTGCAAATAAATTTACTATATATGCTAAGTTTGCCTAGAGCCAAAGCTCTGATACCAACTGTAACATCCCAATATTTTCAACCATTCGCATCCACATATGTCGGACTTGAATTGCTCAAAATATCAGATTGTTAATTTAAAATTTGGCAAAACTCAGCATATATAGTAAATAAATCAATCACAGAATCATGGACACAAAGTAATATAATAATAACGAAGCGGAATAGATAAATAGTAGTTCATGAAGCTACTATATAAACATCAGAGTTAGAAATAAAATACAACAGAATATCTCAAATACAGTGAAGTCTCCAGTACAAACAGATGACCTCTCTGAACAAATCAACTGGAAAAGCTGAAAGCTGAATCGATAAATGGATCTCCAAACGAAGCTCCAAACTCCAAAGGTGAGTCTCAAATGCTGTATCACTCAGTCTGACCCGAGCGTAAAGCAAAACACAAAACACTCGAGTCAGGATTAACATTCTTATATCAATAAATCCAACTCAAGTGAGATATCAACTGAAATACAAGTAACTTAAAGGATGTTTGGGATAACCATCCTCTAAGGATCCATGGAACTAAACGTCATTATAACACCATGGTCATTTCAAAATAATTTATACAAAATATTATTTCCATTTCAAATATATATATATTTCCAAATTATAGCACTTTCAAAACTAAATTGATAATTTCATATATGTCTTATTTTAACTTCATATTTATTTAGTTTTGAAATATTTACCTAATAAATCCATTATCATTTAAATAACCTTTTACCTTAAACTAAATATTCCCGTCGATTTTTTTAAAACCTGAAATATCCATTTAATCACTTTAAAGCAAAACCAAGTTATAAAATCATATCTTAAACCTTCAAATTCAATAAGTTTCAAATCTATTTAATTAAACAACATTCTTAATCAAATACAATTTCGAATAAATTCAAATTTATCTTTCCAACCTCAACTTACAGAAATCATTATAAATCTATTTTAAATTTAATTTTAAATCAATACTTAAACATATTTACTTAAATCAAACTTTACTAAATTTAAAGCTTATTATTCAATCTATTTTATAATAAAACTTATTCATATACAAAATATTTTCAAATTTAAATAAAACCATATATATATATTTCCTTTTCAAAACCATAGAAATCATTTTCAAAATATTTATATATAGACCAACGGTATAAAATTTTCCATCCTATAGTCAAGTGATACGGATATTTATCATTTCAATCCCGTAATTTAAATATATATACGGGTATATATCATTTCAACTCGCAATCTGTAACAACCCGAGATTTTATAATTGTTGATTATCGTCAAATGACGACTTAATTTGTTTGACAATTGTAAATGGGAATTATATTCGAGTTGTAATTCGTTTATCAATTATAAATTCTCTTAAATAATTTTGTTAAAGGATATATGGGCTTTAAATAAACATTTCTTTTTTTAATTCTATTCAGCCCATTTCCTTAGTTTGTTGAGATAAAGGCCTATGCCCGTTCCCTCCTCATTACTCTTTTTTTACTTCGCAACCCTAAAAACAAAATCAAACAAACGAAAAATGGTGACGGCCTCGTGACTTTCCCGTTCGTTCTTCAAATCAAGATAAGGCAGGGGAATCGAAGGAAAGGCTACAATGGGACGAGCTTCGTTCTTTTCTCCGATCAACCTCGAGATGCCGGCTCGTCTATTCGAACGAGTTAAGCTGCGATTTGGGGTTTGGGGTTTTAGGCAAAGGTGAGTAATTTCCTAATTACTCACATCTTATTCGATTTCACGTATAAGTGATTTTATGGTATCGATCTAGAATTTTTGTAATTCGACTTCGATCGTGATTCTTGATTTGTTTTGGGCTTTGCTGTCGTGGTTCGTTCTTTGTTGTCTTTCGATGTTAAACTCTTTTGGTGATGCTGAATTCGAGCCTACTCGACACTTACTGCTATTGCTTTGATTTCGTTATAAGGCTTGGAAATGTTTTAAAACTGTTACCTTTGAATTCATTTGAGGATGTTGATTTCTTTACTGTTGCATGGTTCTGGCACTTATGTCTGGTTCGATACTTGTATTTGACCTTGGTGCACTTATCACTGTTTCAAGTCTGATACTTTTAGATTTTCATCTGATTGGATACACTACTTTATATGTTGATGCCGTTCTTGTTCCTCTGACTTCGGTCAGTAGCCCACGGCTTGATTTAAATTTGCAAGTCTGCTTCTTCTTTATGTTGTATTTGCATACCTGTGCACGTGTGTTGTTTGGATTTGGGCAGTGGTTCAAGTGCTTGAACGTGCACTCGTTTATTTGGTTTCTTGTTGGTTTTTAGTTGCATGTATTGGTTGGTTCGACTTTGGCCATATTGTTCATCGTCACTGGTTGTACTTCTGTCCTAGTTCGATTTTACTAATGATATAAACCATACTTCGTTCTTATATCATTTTGTGTTCTGTTTAAATTTTGCTTGAGCCTTGTTCATGTATTCTTGGCTCTGGTTAGATTTGCAGTTAGTAGGTGCTGTTCTATTTTGAGATAGGCATGTCTACGTATTCAGAGTTATGTATACATTCATCTTCTAGCTTGTATTTACTTGAGTCTGCACATTCCTTCTGACCTGTAGCTGCACTTGAGTCTCTTGTGCTCTAGTCTCTGAAGTTGTTGTTCTTGAGCCACTTGTTTACATTGTTGTTGCATGTTATTGACCATGGGTAGCTTTGGTTACTTGATCATCACTGTTGTCTTGGTCATCTTCTCTGTCATTTTGTTTTGTACTAGTACCAGACTTTGATCTTTGATCCATTGATGCGGTAACTATTCACTTTGGTAGCATTGTTCTTGAGTCGCAGTTGTCATTGTAGTTGCAGTTGTACAGTCATTGATGCACTTTTACATTTGGAAGTTTCCATCTGTAGCTTGTAATTCGTGTACCGCTTTAACTTTGTGCCTTGTACATGTTACTCCTTTGGCATTGTTGCCAGTTGCATACTATTGTCACTAGTAGCATTACTTTGTATTCGAGTCTGATGTTTTGGAGCCTGGAACTGTCCTGTCCCCGTTGCATTTTACATACGGTTTCTCCACCTTACGCACGCCAGTCTTCATGTATATTCATTGTGCATTGGTAGTTGAAGCATCACTTGAGTCTGAGCATTTTTAGCAGCTATCTTATCCATTGAGGCAGTCTACATATATGTATTTGTGTGTGTTCAGGTCTGTGACCATTCAGTCTGCCTACCTTAAGTTTAATCCTCTTGTGGCATATTTTGATAAAACCATTGCATTGCAATGACCACTGTTGTATATGCATTTACCACCGTTTGTTCAGTTTAATTATGCTGAGTTGTATTCATCTGGACTCGTGTGATTTTGACCCATGCTCGGTGTATTTTGATATTTACAGTTATACGTCATTCGATCACTGTTCTTGTTGACTTGGGCTTGGTAGTGTTTAACTTGGATTGTTTTGAGCCCGAGTTGTTGGTTGATTTTGAGATTTGTACAGCGAGTTGAATCCGGTCTCAAAGACCCGGGTTTGACCCTGTAAGTTTATTTATGTTGACTTCTACCATTTTGATCGCGGTTAGCTTTCACCGCCGTGATGATTTCACGTACTGTGTGGCGAGGCAGCGCACGCGTGCGTGTGCTGCAGCCACACAGAAATTTGATGTGTTTGATCATTTTGAGATTTTTGATTTGATGATTTACACTGTTTAGTGTTATATACGCCATTATCCAATTCTCGTATCGAGAGTTGGATATATGTGATTTCGGTGACTGTCGTCTATTGACTATCTGATTATCATTGCTGCTATGCACTAATAACTGAGTTTGAATTAGACTGACCCGTGTATTATTTTCTTTTGAATGTAATACTCGGGTCAGACCCGAGTATTTCAGGTTGTAGATTTTCTTCTTTGAGTTGCTGTTCGGGATTTGAAGACTTTTCGCATCTTCTGAAGTTGTCATTGTTCTTTTGTAGTAGTCGTGTCATTGTATAGAACGATATGTGTTCATGTATATTAGTCGATAATGTACGTGTGTATATAACTTCTAGAGTCGACAGTTGTAGTTGTATCGTATGTATTGTGTCAATTATGTATTAACTGTCATCAGTTATATATATATGAGACTTTTGTTTTTATCTGTGTTCCGCAATTATATTATCTGTGTTATTGTTATATCTAATGTCCTAAACTATTATGAACTATCGTGGTTTGTTTTATACTGATAATTGGGTGTGTCGATGGGAGTAAATAAATAATAGATGAAAAATAAAAAGTATATACCACTCCTATCGAGATAACCAATATTAGTGTAAGGCCAACTACGGATGGTCGCTCCTATCCAGCCTTATTCTTCGTAATAATAGACAGTATTTCTTTTAATACTCTTTGTTATTATGAGCATAGAGGTGGGGCGTCACAGTTGGTATCAGAGCTTGGGGTTTATGGACATAATATAAAACTTAACTCGGAAGGAACATATGTTACAACTATCGATCGATGTTTTATTTGTGCTTGAGTCAAAACTAAAGTTTTGAAATTTGGATGAAATTTTTAAATAACTTTATTTAAAAATAATAGTGAAATTGTGTTCTGATGATTTGATTGATTTGTGCTCTGTTTATCAGAGTGCGCAGCGGAAACAGTGAAACTGTCTTCGCTGAGTACAACTGATAATCTTTTTGATTTAAAAATCAAAATACGAAATTGATATGAATTTCATTTGTTGTTTACATAGCTGTACTTATTTTGTTTCTTTGAGAATTTCGAATCCGAATTGAGGATTCGAAGAAATTGCAGTTATGTGATTTTTGTTGAAATTTCCGCTGGCTTTCTTTTGTATTAATCATCTATTGATTAGATTTTTGGCTGTTTTGAATTATCTTCATTGAAGATGCATTTGAATGATTTCTTTGTTCATTCTGTAGTGCGTGCAAAAATTTGAATTGCACGTTACTGCATTTATTTACGTTGAACCGATGCTTGGTTATGAGACGTATTTTGTTGCCGTTATTTTTGTAACGGGATTTTTACACCAATGCTAGATTTTTGAAGCACGGTGTTTTGTTGACAATTTTAATAAATGAAAATTCACTGATGTCACATTTAGATGTGAATTATTTTGATGAGATATTTGATGTTTTAAAATTACTGTTGCTTTGACTTCAGTAACAATCAAACTTTTAAAAGTGGATTTTCAAGCGGTTATACCGCAATGCTGATTTGTAACCGTTTTTACGGTATTTTGAGAAGTACAATTTCCTTATCAAAATTGTTACTGATTTGCTGCTTTAATCACGTGATTGGAAAATCGTTTTAAAATGAAATTTTTTTTTATAAATTTTTAACAGTTTACGTTTTCAAAAGAATGAGAAAGCGACTTAAACGATTCAGCAAAATCGAGGATTATGACCCCTTTCTTTTACTGTTTCGCTTAACTCCGGACTTGTCCAGTTGAGAATGTGAATTGTTATTTTTACAAAATAAATAAAATTGTTTTCAGAAATTTTAACAGTTTACGCTTTCAAAAGAATGAGGAAGCGATTTAAACGTTTCAGCAAAATCGAGGACTATGACCCCTTTCTTTTACTGATTCGCTTAATTCCGGACTTGTCCGTTTGAGAATGTGAAATGTATTTTTACAAAATACACAATTTCGCACTTTCAAGGAAACGATGAAGAGAATAAAACGATTTAGTAAAACACGTGGTATGGGACATGTGCGTTTGCTATTTCGGTTAATTCCGGACTCGTTAATTGAAACATTTTGATGCTTTCGTGTGCTTTCGAGCCACTATGAGGACCTTCGGGTCATTTGTTGGACCTTCGGGTCAAATACCAGTACTAGACCTTCGGGTCATTTGTTGGACCTTCGGGTCATTTGTTGGGCGCCAAAATTATGTTGAGTACTTGGTAGGCTTCGGCCATTTGTTGATGCACGTGCGGCGAATTAAAAACTCGCCATCTGATGGGATCGATCCAAGCTTTTATGTTGATTTTCTAGTCTTCTTAATTGATTTCTAGATATTTGTTGCTTCCAATTATCTGCAGGTAATTGGATATTTGTTGATATGAGTTCTGATTATCGTTTTTGATAATCAGATAATTGTTGTTTCTAATTATCGCTTGTGATAATTAGATATTTGTTGATATGAGTTCTGATTATCGTTTTTGATAATCAGATATTTGTTGTTTCTAATTATCGCTTGTGATAATTAGATATTTGTTGATATGAGTTCTGATTATCGTTTTTGATAATCAGATAATTGTTGTTTCTAATTATCGCTTGTGATAATCAGATATTTGTTGTTTTTAATTATCGCTTTATATAATTAAATAATTGCTGATTTCGAATTTAATTATCGCTTTAGATAATTAAATATTTGTTGATTTGAGATTTAATTATCGCTTCAGATAATTAAATATTTGTTGATTTTAGATTTAATTATCGCTTGAGATAATTAAATAATTGTTGATTTGAGATTTAATTATCGCTTCAGATAATTAAATATTTGTTGATTTTAGATTTAATTATCGCTTGAGATAATTAAATAATTGTTGATTTGAGATTTAATTATCGCTTTAGATAATTAAATATTTGTTGATTTTAGATTTAATTATCGCTTGAGATAATTAAATAATTGTTGATTTGAGATTTAATTATCGCTTTAGATAATTAAATATTTGTTGATTTTAGATTTAATTATCGCTTGAGATAATTAAATAATTGTTGATTTGAGATTTAATTATCGCTTCAGATAATTAAATATTTGTTGATTTTAGATTTAATTATCGCTTGAGATAATTAAATAATTGTTGATTTGAGATTTAATTATCGCTTCAGATAATTAAATATTTGTTGATTTTAGATTTAATTATCGCTTGAGATAATTAAATAATTGTTGATTTGAGATTTAATTATCGCTTTAGATAATTAAATATTTGTTGATTTTAGATTTAATTATCGCTTGAGATAATTAAATAATTGTTGATTTGAGATTTAATTATCGCTTCAGATAATTAAATATTTGTTGATTTTAGATTTAATTATCGCTTGAGATAATTAAATAATTGTTGATTTGAGATTTAATTATCGCTTCAGATAATTAAATATTTGTTGATTTTAGATTTAATTATCGCTTGAGATAATTAAATAATTGTTGATTTGAGATTTAATTATCGCTTTAGATAATTAAATATTTGTTGATTTTAGATTTAATTATCGCTTGAGATAATTAAATAATTGTTGATTTGAGATTTAATTATCGCTTTAGATAATTAAATATTTGTTGATTTTAGATTTAATTATCGCTTGAGATAATTAAATAATTGTTGATTTGAGATTTAATTATCGCTTCAGATAATTAAATATTTGTTGATTTTAGATTTAATTATCGCTTGAGATGATTAAATAATTGTTGATTTGAGATTTAATTATCGCTTCAGATAATTAAATATTTGTTGATTTTAGATTTAATTATCGCTTGAGATAATTAAATAATTGTTGATTTGAGATTTAATTATCGCTTTAGATAATTAAATATTTGTTGATTTTAGATTTAATTATCGCTTGAGATAATTAAATAATTGTTGATTTGAGATTTAATTATCGCTTCAGATAATTAAATATTTGTTGATTTTAGATTTAATTATCGCTTGAGATAATTAAATAATTGTTGATTTGAGATTTAATTATCGCTTCAGATAATTAAATATTTGTTGATTTTAGATTTAATTATCGCTTGAGATAATTAAATAATTGTTGATTTGAGATTTAATTATCACTTCAGATAATTAAATATTTCTTGATTTTGGATTTAATTATCGCTTGAGATAATTAAATAATTATTGAATTTGAAATTTGATTATCGCTTGAGATAACCAAATAATTGTTGAATTTGAAATTTGATTACCGTTTTTGGTAATTAGATATGTGCCGATTTGTTTTCTGATTATCTATCTTGATAGTTAGATTCTATTGAAAATTTGTGAATCTCTTGTATGCAATTGAAAGATTTCTTTGGTATTAGGTTCTCGATCTTTACTTTTCTAACGTAACCAGTTTATGTTAGAAGAATAATAATTCTTAACGACCTTAATTATGAAAATTGCGGGGACGCAATTTTTATAAGGAGGGGAGTCTGTAACAACCCGAGATTTTATAATTGTTGATTATCGTCAAATGACGACTTAATTTGTTTGACAATTGTAAATGGGAATTATATTCGAGTTGTAATTCGTTTATCAATTATAAATTCTCTTAAATAATTTTGTTAAAGGATATATGGGCTTTAAATAAACATTTCTTTTTTTAATTCTATTCAGCCCATTTCCTTAGTTTGTTGAGATAAAGGCCTATGCCCGTTCCCTCCTCATTACTCTTTTTTTACTTCGCAACCCTAAAAACAAAATCAAACAAACGAAAAATGGTGACGGCCTCGTGACTTTCCCGTTCGTTCTTCAAATCAAGATAAGGCAGGGGAATCGAAGGAAAGGCTACAATGGGACGAGCTTCGTTCTTTTCTCCGACCAACCTCGAGATGCCGGCTCGTCTATTCGAACGAGTTAAGCTGCGATTTGGGGTTTGGGGTTTTAGGCAAAGGTGAGTAATTTCCTAATTACTCACATCTTATTCGATTTCACGTATAAGTGATTTTATGGTATCGATCTAGAATTTTTGTAATTCGACTTCGATCGTGATTCTTGATTTGTTTTGGGCTTTGCTGTCGTGGTTCGTTCTTTGTTGTCTTTCGATGTTAAACTCTTTTGGTGATGCTGAATTCGAGCCTACTCGACACTTACTGCTATTGCTTTGATTTCGTTATAAGGCTTGGAAATGTTTTAAAACTGTTACCTTTGAATTCATTTGAGGATGTTGATTTCTTTACTGTTGCATGGTTCTGGCACTTATGTCTGGTTCGATACTTGTATTTGACCTTGGTGCACTTATCACTGTTTCAAGTCTGATACTTTTAGATTTTCATCTGATTGGATACACTACTTTATATGTTGATGCCGTTCTTGTTCCTCTGACTTCGGTCAGTAGCCCACGGCTTGATTTAAATTTGCAAGTCTGCTTCTTCTTTATGTTGTATTTGCATACCTGTGCACGTGTGTTGTTTGGATTTGGGCAGTGGTTCAAGTGCTTGAACGTGCACTCGTTTATTTGGTTTCTTGTTGGTTTTTAGTTGCATGTATTGGTTGGTTCGACTTTGGCCATATTGTTCATCGTCACTGGTTGTACTTCTGTCCTAGTTCGATTTTACTAATGATATAAACCATACTTCGTTCTTATATCATTTTGTGTTCTGTTTAAATTTTGCTTGAGCCTTGTTCATGTATTCTTGGCTCTGGTTAGATTTGCAGTTAGTAGGTGCTGTTCTATTTTGAGATAGGCATGTCTACGTATTCAGAGTTATGTATACATTCATCTTCTAGCTTGTATTTACTTGAGTCTGCACATTCCTTCTGACCTGTAGCTGCACTTGAGTCTCTTGTGCTCTAGTCTCTGAAGTTGTTGTTCTTGAGCCACTTGTTTACATTGTTGTTGCATGTTATTGACCATGGGTAGCTTTGGTTACTTGATCATCACTGTTGTCTTGGTCATCTTCTCTGTCATTTTGTTTTGTACTAGTACCAGACTTTGATCTTTGATCCATTGATGCGGTAACTATTCACTTTGGTAGCATTGTTCTTGAGTCGCAGTTGTCATTGTAGTTGCAGTTGTACAGTCATTGATGCACTTTTACATTTGGAAGTTTCCATCTGTAGCTTGTAATTCGTGTACCGCTTTAACTTTGTGCCTTGTACATGTTACTCCTTTGGCATTGTTGCCAGTTGCATACTATTGTCACTAGTAGCATTACTTTGTATTCGAGTCTGATGTTTTGGAGCCTGGAACTGTCCTGTCCCCGTTGCATTTTACATACGGTTTCTCCACCTTACGCACGCCAGTCTTCATGTATATTCATTGTGCATTGGTAGTTGAAGCATCACTTGAGTCTGAGCATTTTTAGCAGCTATCTTATCCATTGAGGCAGTCTACATATATGTATTTGTGTGTGTTCAGGTCTGTGACCATTCAGTCTGCCTACCTTAAGTTTAATCCTCTTGTGGCATATTTTGATAAAACCATTGCATTGCAATGACCACTGTTGTATATGCATTTACCACCGTTTGTTCAGTTTAATTATGCTGAGTTGTATTCATCTGGACTCGTGTGATTTTGACCCATGCTCGGTGTATTTTGATATTTACAGTTATACGTCATTCGATCACTGTTCTTGTTGACTTGGGCTTGGTAGTGTTTAACTTGGATTGTTTTGAGCCCGAGTTGTTGGTTGATTTTGAGATTTGTACAGCGAGTTGAATCCGGTCTCAAAGACCCGGGTTTGACCCTATAAGTTTATTTATGTTGACTTCTACCATTTTGATCGCGGTTAGCTTTCACCGCCGTGATGATTTCACGTACTGTGTGGCGAGGCAGCGCACGCGTGCGTGTGCTGCAGCCACACAGAAATTTGATGTGTTTGATCATTTTGAGATTTTTGATTTGATGATTTACACTGTTTAGTGTTATATACGCCATTATCCAATTCTCGTATCGAGAGTTGGATATATGTGATTTCGGTGACTGTCGTCTATTGACTATCTGATTATCATTGCTGCTATGCACTAATAACTGAGTTTGAATTAGACTGACCCGTGTATTATTTTCTTTTGAATGTAATACTCGGGTCAGACCCGAGTATTTCAGGTTGTAGATTTTCTTCTTTGAGTTGCTGTTCGGGATTTGAAGACTTTTCGCATCTTCTGAAGTTGTCATTGTTCTTTTGTAGTAGTCGTGTCATTGTATAGAACGATATGTGTTCATGTATATTAGTCGATAATGTACGTGTGTATATAACTTCTAGAGTCGACAGTTGTAGTTGTATCGTATGTATTGTGTCAATTATGTATTAACTGTCATCAGTTATATATATATGAGACTTTTGTTTTTATCTGTGTTCCGCAATTATATTATCTGTGTTATTGTTATATCTAATGTCCTAAACTATTATGAACTATCGTGGTTTGTTTTATACTGATAATTGGGTGTGTCGATGGGAGTAAATAAATAATAGATGAAAAATAAAAAGTATATACCACTCCTATCGAGATAACCAATATTAGTGTAAGGCCAACTACGGATGGTCGCTCCTATCCAGCCTTATTCTTCGTAATAATAGACAGTATTTCTTTTAATACTCTTTGTTATTATGAGCATAGAGGTGGGGCGTCACACAATCCCAAATTCAATTCAAATGAAAATCGCTTGGGTTTATCATTTCAACCCATAACGAATTTCCCCTATTCTACAGATCGTTCGGGTATGTATCATTTCAACCCATAGTGAATTCTATACTAACAGGGAACTTATAGAGTGATAATAGAAATGATAATAATATAACAGGCATATATCATCAATAACAATATAATATAAACAACAGGATATGGTGTCATATCCCACAGGTGAACAGATACCGATAATAGCATATATAATAATTTAATTAACTAATAGCAGCATATTTCAATTGTCGTTTCAATTGAAATCAAATTTAATAAATATAAGAACGTTAATTGTGAGTGATTTCTCACCTTCCGAGCCTAGAAAGAATAGACAATGAAGTTGAGTTACGAATTGCAAGCACGACTTCCAAAATAAAGCTTTAGTGGCACGAATTTGGAAGACAAGCTGATAATAGAAATATACGAAATCAAATCAGAACAGGATCGATGCAGATATAATCGAAACAAAAGTATATTTTATTATTATTTTCTTAAAACCCATATTAAATTTAAATTACATATTATATTTCAAATGATAATACATATCCAAATCACTTTATATATATATTATATATATATTATATTATATATATATATATATATATTAGAAATTTAAAAGAAACCGAAATATCAACAGGACAGATATAAACTTTAAACACATATTAAATCAAATATCATCATGTTATAAAAAAACAACTATATATATGAACTATCATATATACTGTAATATAAATTATAAGTCAGCAAGCAAATCAACCTTTATATTACCCCTAAAAGTCAAACTGACTACAAACCTTATATTATATTTACATATGTAGGCTGTACCTAAACTTGCATATCTCTATTATATTTCACAATATTTATTACAAAACAATGCAGCTTACTATATAAACCTTTCATAACTTTATAAAATCTTATATATAACAGACCCTACATGTATATAAAACATATTATTAAACCAAGATACATATATACACTATAGAATCTTATATAGATAACATTTCATATTGGAAAACTAACATATCTTATTATTACCATCATCTGTTTTAAACAAGACATCGAACATCTACTGTATAATATAATATATAAAATCTTAAATTTTCTTCTTTATAAGCTTATGTTGGTAAACTATAAATATACAGCAGCTAAAAAAACTATTTGTATAAACTTTATATATATATATATATATATATATATACGAAACATATATATTCGGCCATATGAACAAATGCTACAGGAAATACATACTTTGAAAAATTAAAACCATAAGTAACAATCTGTAAAACTATAAACAAAAGCTTTGTAATATTAAACTGATGAAAATTTACATTTGCCAGTTGACAGTATAACCTTTATATATATAAATTGAACAACAACCTCTATGACTAAACTGGCATACCCATACTTCTTTCAAAACCAAATATATGTAGCTGACATTACTGCTTTATAAAATTTAACATATGAAACTCTGAATATAACAAATAAATCTACCACCTTTCCAATATCATATTTATAATATAATGCAATATGTACTAACTCAACGCACCAATTTACACTGTCATAAAATGAAACATAATATAATAAAGTATAGTAAAATATAGTATACATATATAACAATGTAACTGACACACATATATAAGAGTAGGTTCGACCAGCTTTTTCACAATCAAAACAGATATATATCACCACCTATACACGTATACTAAACACAATTAAAATAAAATACTTAAAACAATATGTATATTATATAATTTATATCATCTATATATGTGCCAAACAACAAACTTTGCAAAACATATAAACCGATACAGATATAAATATCAAAACACTATTTAAAAATATTAACAAAATATCATACTGTAACTTGAAAACTAACATAAATATTATATTACAGACTAACGAATATATGTATATGAATCTCATATAAACTAACATACTAATATAATATATATACCTTATATAATCATGCGGCTGGAGAAAAAGAGAAGAGTCGAGCTGAGCTCATGATGCTTGGTGAAGATGACAGGCCGGTTGAAAAGCATGGAGGAGGGAGCTATCATGCTCGGCGCGGAGGAGAAGGAAGGGGCCGAAGTTCGATGGTGACGGCAAGGTGGAAGAAGAGAGGGGCGGTGGAGTGTTGATGTGGCGGGTAGGGGACGTGAGGCTGAGAGGAGCCGCAAGTATGTGGAGGGAAGGTCAGGGCGGAGGTGGAGGAGATGTAAGCGGCAAGAGGAATAGTTGCCGTGTAAAATTTTATATGACCTTATGATTAAAATGAAGAGGAGAAATGAAGTTGTGAGAAAAAGAGCATGGTTCGGTTTTGAAAGGAATGTTGGGGATGGGAAGTGACAACAAATAAGTGACGTTCTGGATTATAAAAGAAACAGATTGTGAAGGAAAATAAAAGTGAAAGAAATGAAGAATAAAAAGATGAAATTATAAAGGCTAAAATGAGCCGTTAAGAAATAATGAATGCAAAATGTATAAGGAATATAAAAAATTTATATTTCCAAACTAATGGAAATGAAAGCAGCCATCAATGCAGTGAAATGATGAATAGTAACAGGGGATAATAAATGACAAGTGATAGTTTATTTCAGCATTAGAAATTTGAATGGACATTAAAAGTGGTACTGATACGATGAGCTGTTTTATCGTTTCTGCCACATACCCGACCTCAAAATATAGAAATGAATATACTACGGAGACTAGCAAAACGAGATGATCAAAACGGTATACAGATATCAGTGGTACAATCATCCGATCAAAAGTCGATAATCGGTACCGATATATGTTGTTATGTCGTACAGAAAAATCCAAACGGAGCTAGAAACGTCCGAATTTCACGAAACGAATTTTGCAGTCAGATTCAGAGTGTCCTAAATAAATTTTCTCATGTTGACATATTTAGGTTTCGGAAAACTTTTAAATTCAACTGTTATTAACTGATTTAAATTGAAATAGAATTACACAATAAAATAACTTCAATATTACCAGACGAAAATTTACCAGTTGCTATGTTTAAATAGACATATTCCAAATAATAAATTTTATTTTCAAATTTTATTATTTAAAATTTCACAAATTTAATTTAATTTAATAAATAAAATCACTAAAATTTTGGGTCGTTACAGAACTTCTCCTACATGCCTTATTGGGCCGAACCCCAAACCACCTCACCTCAAAACTGCTAACCTTCTCCTCCTCTTTCTCTCTAGTTCCCAAATTTCCAGCCGAACTAAGCAAAACCAAAACCCACATCAAAATCTTCGATTACCTTGCTCTCTTCCTTCGAACCAAAGCGGCCTGGATCCATTGACCCAAGGTCGAACCAAATACCAACCGCGATCACACAATACCTTCTTCCTCGACCACCCGCAGCTCGAAACAGATCAACCCGTGCACGTGTGCCCGCGTGCACGTACACGTCCAAACTACCCTGCCATTCGACCAACTGTCACCACCAATACACTCATCTCCACCTTGCCACCCCACTCCACCACTTCGCCCTTACTCCGGTCCACGCACGCGAGTTCGAGCAAACTCTATCGCGTGCGAACAGCTCGCATCCAATGAAGCTCCTCCCACGACCACCACATTCATCATAAACCTAAGCTGCCTGCACCACCTAGATCGTCGATGCTCCGAGTACCTCCAAACTCTTCGCGACCGCACTCGACGGCTTCACTCTCATTCGCGAATCCATTTCCTAAACCCAATAAAACCTGAAACCTAAACCCTAAAATCACTATGCCTTATCAAATTAAAGGCAATTTCGAAAATCGGCCACGGTGAACCCCTCGGCCTCATCACCACATTGTTCCTCGACCAAACCGCATCACCTCTCATCGACCATGTCGTCGGAAAATAATTTTTAAGTGGTTTTTGGTCATCTCAAGATTACTCACAATATAGGCCATTAAAAATGATAATGCCTTCACTAAAAATCCTATTTTCATATGACGATCAAGATTATACACATGAATCATTGATTTGAGCATGTTGAAAATCATCAAAACTTGGGTTACTTACTGTTATTTGGCCATTTCACACAATATATAAAAGAAACAAGCTTCAAACTATTTTTAGTACAATTTATCCTTAAAAACAATCATTTTACTAGTTTACATCATCAGCAAAGTCAAATCCAGGAGAGAGATAAAGATTTTTGAGCTAGAGCATATACAGAATTTTATCTCTGTTAACATAACATAGTGATGAAAAACAGTTCCAGGCATTCAAAATTTTAATTCTCACCTTCCACATTGTTGAGATCCTTACAAAGCTTCCACTTGACTTTAGTTTATGATAAGAAAACTTGATAATCTTGCTTGCTTTTCGATTTTGAAATAGCAGGATGTTCTTTTTTTTCTTTTCTATTGTGTTTTGTTACAAGTTGTTTTGTTTTCTTACAATGTTTTTAAGAACTAAAGCATACATGCATACATACATCTATATATACATGCTTATATAATTTGTAATGATGAATATGGTACATATTTGTGGAGCTCAAGAAAGGTTTTGATCTGTACAAGGTTTGATGGATTGAAAGGAATCTTTGGTGGCTGCTGGTTTGAGATGAAGTTTGAAATGAATTCAGCCTACCTCCTTATTTTTTTTCGCTTTTTTTTTCCTGAATTGATACATATATATATATGGCCTTGCTTCAGCCTTTCCCTTTTTGACCATGCCATGCATAAGTTGACTAGAAATTTTGATCAGGAAATGTGTTTTTCCATTGTTTGGCAAAAAAATTTTGTTCTACATTTTTACTTGCAATTTTTGTTGTTAGGCAAAGTTTTACTTTTTTTTACTTCCATTGATCTTAATCATGCTTCACTATATTTTTAAACAATTGTTAAGTGGTATTGACTCAAACAATTTTAAGTGTTCATATTCCTATTTATTTTATATTTAGACATTTAAAAATTCGAGGAATTAAAAGTTTGCTAATAACATTTTTGCTTGAAACACTATTTTGTAAAAAGATCCTCTTTCACAAATGGTTTAAATGTTTTTATTAAATTTTTCCTCATTTTTATCATATATATTTTCCATATATGTTTTCTCCTTTTCTCACTCTCCATTTATATATATTGTTTTTAATATACCATTTTTATTTGTTTATAGATTTCTCTTTTTACACTTTTATGCATATGCATAAGTGAAATCCAATTTTAAAACTCTTTTCTATTTATACAACAATATATTTCATAAGCTATAATTATTTTAATTTATAATATATTCTTATTCATTTTATATTAATTTGAATTTGTTTTTAATTTACATATAAATTATTTTGTTGTTATGATTATATAAGAAATCCCATTTTAATTGATTTTCTATTTTATAAATAAAATCTAGAAAATTCAAACTATTATCTGGATTAAAAACTATTTATTTTCACCAATTGTTATTTACCGGGGATTTTTATTTTGATTAAAAGACCGTATTATTAAATATTAACAATTAATATTCATAACTTAAAACGATAAAAATCCCGAGTCGTTACATATTTAACACTAAATTCTTAACAAAATTTTAAAATTATCTACTGAAGGAAGAACAAAAGTATTGCTTATACATTGTACTTTTCACAACAATAGAGTATGAAATTTGTTATTCGAATATTATTTTACTTCGAAGATAATATTTTCCTTCCAACTTTATTTTCTTATGTACTTATGTGTGAGAATGAAATAAAGTATTTGATTACATAGAAAAATTATGGTTTTTTTTATATATGTATTAATAAACCAATAACTCAATACAAAATATAGGAAAGAACCCAAATTCCTAGTCTTTCTAATAAAAGCAAAATAATGAAAGGGAATTTGATATAAAACATGAGAAAGGATAATTAGTTCATCTTTACATGTAGTAGATTTTAAAGAATTTTAGAAGCTTCTGGTGTTGTAATACATTTGAAATGCTGCTGATAAAAGGGAATAAAAATAATAACTGACTATTATTTATCTTGTAATTGATTAGCATTAAAAAGACTAAATGTATAATTAATTCTCTCCTTAGATTGAATTATAGTTTAATTATGAAATTACTTTGGATTCAAATTAATCTAAATTAAAATTAATTAATTACTTTCCTTTATTGTATAATAGAAATATTAGATATCCTTCCTATTTGAAATAGTTCGCATATAACCATTATGAATAGCTATATCCCTAATTTATAGCTATTTATAAAAATTACCAAACTACATAATGTTTAAAACATCTCATTGTTGCATAAGATCACAAAGATTAAAATGATAATTATAAATGTGTTTTGCATATGAACGATTAAAATCCATTAAATGACATCATAATAAAAAATTAAAAGTCTATATTGACCAAGAATAACAATGTTAGAATTTACAAAAAAAGTTTGAATTGATTAAAACTTCATAAATTTTTTAAAGTATATTAATTTTCAAAATATGTATTAAACACTAAACTTCTAGCAAAATTTAGAATTATGTACTGGAAGCAAAATAGAATTGTTGCTTATGCAATCATACTTCTCCCCATAATATAGTGTGAAATTTATTATACTAAATTTCTTTTAGTAATATTATGCTTTTCTGCTAACTTGATTTTCTTATATGTATATGTTTAAGAATGAAATAAGGATCGACTTTACATTTATATGGTTACAGAAAAAAATTAAAGATTCTTCCAGTATCTTATGTATTACAATTAATAGACCAATAAATCACTTCAAAATAAATGAAGTAAAGAGAACAAATTACCTTCCAATAATAACTCCCTTTATAAGGTATTACCTTACAAACGAGGTTGTTATTTGGTTCATAACAAAAATATGATTGATATAGAACACGAGAAATAAGAAATAACTCAACTTTAACTATAGATTTTATAAAATAATAGAAGCTTCTTGATGGTTGTGAATTAAAATATCTTATAAACTCCTACAAAGCAAATAAAGACAACTAAATTCATAGCCATACAAAATGAAACAAAGATAAGAGGAAAATAAAAATTTAGGAAATAAAATTTGAATCAACAATGTAAAATCATAGATTTAAGATAAAAGAAATAGTTCAGACTTGAATTAAAAGAAAAACATATATAATATAAATATCTAAACATTAATCGAGCTTGTTGTTTCAGTAAGCCAAAAGTTTTCTAGCAGCATTTAGATAATTTATCCATATAAATCTCATCACTAAAGCAGACGGTCGAAATGTAACCATTGGACAATGTGAACAAAATAAAAAATAATTAAGGTGGATACAAAAGATGAAGATCTATTTATGTATTCGATCAAATTATAATCATGTTAAAAAAATTATAGGCCAGGTAAAGAAACATTTACAAAGAATTTCAAATTTATTTCTAATTTAAAATTGAAATTTTTATGTGAAGCTCGAGATGAGGAATAAACATAATTGTGAAAGGAGGGAGAAAAAATTGAAGATGGAGAAATTAAGGAAATAAAATTTTTTCTCGTATTAACTATGCTAAGAAAAGGAAGAGACCTTAGTTAAATTAAATTAGAATGAATAGATAGATGCATTTATTATGAAGTAAAAATATTTATTATAATAAAATTAAGCAAATGTATGTATTTTGAAATAAATAATTTAAATTACATTAAGTTACAATAATAATAGTCTTACTTGTTGGAACTGTGCCAACTCGTGGCGGAAGAAATGGGTGAATTTCAAAAATTTTACCTTTTTGGATCATTAATGAGTCTATAAAGTCTAAATGCATTTAGATCTTATCAAAATTTTCTTTTAAATAAAATCAATATGGTAATTTAAGGATCTTTAAATATACAAATGTATGTGATATGGTGAATGTATCAAATACATTCATTTATATGAAGTGTAAGTGCGGTGTATAAGTGGTGTATATATGTATAAATAAAACATGAAAATATAAATTAAGAGAAGGAAATTATTTGTTTCCCTCTGTTACTATATTCAATTAATAAAGGAAAGATATGACTAACATGGAAGGAGAGAAACATATCATTTTTTTCACCATTTATCCGTGACAATTAATACATTAAATGACATTTACTACTTATCAATCAAATATACACACGGATATGATAGAATATGAAAAAAGGGAAACATATCGTTTCTTTCACCATTTAACCGTGACAATTACTACATCAAATGAAATTTATTACTTATCAATCAAATCTACACATGGATATGATAGAATATGAAAAGAGGAAAACCTTTCATTTCTTTCACCATTTAGCTGTAACAATTAATACATTAAATGATACTGATTACTTATCAACCAAATCTACACATGCCTTTGTTGTCTAAATTTTGTTAATAAAATATATGCATGCATTCATAATAATTATGGATGCATACATTCATAATAATTATGGATGCATACATTCATAATAATTATGGATACATACATACTTACAAAGTGAAAGCCTATTTGTTGTTTTAAATAATTTGAAATCATAAATTAACTTTAATAGAAAAAAATTCCAATTGAGAAAATGTTTATCAAGAAAAGGTTATATTATTGCTCATAATCTTTGTACAAATTTGATTTAAACAAAATATTTATATTACATATATGATAACTAAAATTTTATAATTTGGATCTGAAAGCATATATTTGCAAACAATATAGCATATGGTATATGTGTATATGCATTTGTACAATAGGTTTTTGGTTTCAAATTTAAATGTTTTCACTAAGTTTTTAATTTAGGAATGAAACAATACTTCAAATTTTACACAAAACTTTAAATATAGAAAACAACAAATAATTAAAATTTGCACTAAAGTCCATTCATTAATATTAAATCAAGGTATCCATTTTTGTTTTAACAAGGATTGTAACGATTGTACAAATATTTAACATATGTAATCAAAATCGGATTCAAGGAATGGTAGATGACTTAACACACACACATGTATGTATGTTTGTATGTATGTATATAATCCATTAGCATTTGAATAAGTAAAGATGATCTCATAGTATACATAAATCTCATTCAAAGTCAATTTTTAATTTCATAACTATCTACAATAAAATAAAAGAAATTTAAACAAGGTAGGCATGCGTAAATTTGTGATAAGGAATTACGGATCCAAACAACACAGAGAATGATGCAATTTATCAGAAGTAATATGAGATTCAAGACATGTTGATTTATCATAAGCATACATTAAAAGGAAATGATAAACAAACATAGATCAAAATAATAATACAATAAACATATAAATATCAAATTATATGCACAGTTAATTACCTTAGGATGAAGCATGTAGAAACACCTTGAATGATAGAAGAATACCTAGATATGATTAATCACTCTCTAGATCCGATAAACCTTGCCCTTCCTCACAACTTAATTTGTGGCATCTCCTCATATTTCAAAAAATCACCATCCCACTTTGCAAGAGAAGAATGAACCACCTTTTTAATATAGTTTGATGTTGATTTGAATTTGTTTTGATGTTTTTTAGGATGAAGTTTCAGCCATGGATGAAAGATAGAGTCGTAGAGATAAGGAAGAAAAGGAAAAAAGTAAAATTCACGTTCTGTTCTGTGTACTTTCAAAAATGAGGAGGTTTTTTTTTAATAGAATTAAAGGAACATTTTCCTATTCTCCTATTAAAACTTCCTCCTTTATTTCCTCTTTTTAAATTTCAATTAATCTCATTAATTGATTTCCTCCTCTTACCATTATATGGTCGATCCAAGCACATTCCAAATATGCAACTTTCCAAATAAAAGAAAACAACTTTTATGTAATTATTTTATTATTTAAAACATGTTTAAAATTATACCGATATCGCATATCGATATATGCAAATTTAACTTTTATATACGCATTAAAATAATTACCAACAACATTCAAAACATCAAATAAATTAACAATAATTAATATTTCATAAATATTAGTTAATTTAACCAGTTTGCAACATTTTACAAACTAATTAAATTGTGGTTTTCGGAGAAATCACAAATGCAGTTGTACAACTCAGAGGTGTGAATTCAGTCCGCGATTAATATTGAACAATTCAAATATTAATGTTCATACATCACTTGTAACGACCCGCTATTTCGAACCATTCGCATCCACACATGTCGGACTTGAATTTCTCAAAATGTCAAATTGTTAATTTATATTTGGAAAAACTCAGAATTTACAGTAAATAAATCAATCACAGAATCACAAACACAGAGTAATATAACAATAAGCAGTGGAAAAGATAAATAGTAATTCGCGAAGCTACTATATAAATAGCAAAGTTTGAAATAAAATATAACAAAATATGTCAAAAACAATGTAGTCTCGAATACAAACAAATGACAAGAGTGAACAAAACAACTAGAAAAGCTGAATAGATAAGACTGATCTTCAAGCAAAGCTCCAATCTCCAAAGGTGAGTCTCAAATGCTGTGATACTCAGTCTGACCCGAGCATAAAGCAAAACACTCGAGTCAGGATTAACATTCTTATATTAATAAATTCAACTCAAGTGAAATGTCAACTGAAATACAAGTAACTTAAAGAATGTTTGGGATTTCCATCCTCTAAGGATTCGTGGAACTATCTACTATGTAATAATATACGCTATTATAATATATCTATAGTATAGTAAACTATTAAAATAGCATTAAAACGTTACCCATATCCCCCTTAACACATTTTTATATATTCCCATAGTCTATACAGTACCGTAATTCCTCCGTAAACTGGAGGGCTATCAGAGGGCACTCCATAGGTATATTACAAACCAAACTCGTAGAAGGCGCAATAGGGCATGCGGCAAGGCACTCGAGGTAATGCCAGGGTAGATATACCATTTGCGTATTCGGACTGGTGGTACGCATAGCAGCTACTACCGCCCACCTCGTGACACGCTTCCAAATCAAAGGTGCACCCAATCAAATCACAAAGTAATAGAATAGTATCGAAGAAATGTGTCCGATAGGAGGAATGACCTCACTTGGCCCGGCGCGGCTCCTGTTTTAGCCACATCAAGCTGACTCATGGGAGTCAGGGCTACGTAAATAACATATAGAATCGTCACCAAACCATCCTTCTTCATTCTGGAATCTCCACCACGTGCACAGTTGTTTAAGTGGTTTTCGGTATTGGCAGAGAGTATGACAATATCTGATCCCGGTCTCTTTAACAACCAAACACTTATTTCACACCGTGGTCATTTTACAATTCAAATAGTTTATACTTCATATCAAAATATCATATTTATTTCAAAAACCATATCAGTGTGATATCATTATTCACTTTATATAATATTCATTTCCAAAGTCGTAACACTTTTAAAGATTGTAACATTTTCAAAATCATAACACTTTTGAAATCATAGCACTTTGAAAACATAGCACTTTTGAAATCATAACACTTCTGTAATCATAACAGTTCCAACTTAAACAATTTATATATTGAAAATAGTATATATATATATATTAAAATAGTTATAAATTAAAATAGTTTATAAATTAAAAATACTTTACATAATGAAATTAGTTTCTCCAATTTCGCAAGTCAATTCAAATCATCTTAAATCCCAAAATTCAATATAAATCAATTCCAGTTTACCCATTTATAATGACCCAAGATTTTAGGAATTTATTTTAAAAATATAAATAAGTTTAAAATAAATTTTAAACTAATTTTGAAAAGGAATTGATATGGCTTAATATGGTGTAGCTATATGTGTACATGTGTGCACAGGAAATACACATGAATAGAAGCATAATTCTTGGATGATATGAATGAACATATGTTGATGTGTATGAAATATATATATATATATATATACAGATAAATAGATTAAATCCTTAAAAGCTATATGCATAAATATATATGGATGCTACTGGTTGTATTTGAGTGTATATATGCATATGTGTTCAGTAAAAATAATGTATATATATATATGTATTAATTATTTCTGTAAGACATATATATACATATATGTATGCTAATCAAACACAAGTGTTCAAATAAGTAAAATAAAAATACACAAATGTATTTTAACTATAGGCAGAAAGTAAGAATGAAGATATAAAAGGAGCAATCATTTTATAAATAAATAAGGGGAGCACATGCTATCTAAGTGAAAGCTAAAAATAGAAAAAGTAAGGTAAACCAGTGATATGTTTAGTATAGGTAGAATTAGGAAGAACCCTTGGCATATATACATAATAAAATAATGGAAATCAAGTCACACCTTTAGCATGATATTAGATAAGAGAAAAAACATTTTCTGGAAAAGCAAATTTCTGAAAATAACCAAAATGATAAAACCTCTTTTCTCTCCACAAACTTGAGCCGGGGAGGGTAGGATTTTGGGTTTAAACTAAATTCAAATGGCATGATTTCAGGTGGGAAAAAATGACTTTAGCTAGCACCTTAAACCCTAGAAGAACCCTGCATAAATAAGCAGTGATAAGAGGGGCCTTCTCTTCTTCCCTGATAGCTCTTGAAAAAAAAATATCATATAAATATAAGACAAGTGAAGAAAAGGGTTTGGGGGCAGAAGCTTATCAATCAACTAAAAAGTGAAGGAGAGCTAGGTGAGAAAACTCACTCAAAAATCTAAGGCACTAAGTCCTAATGAAGGCAGCCAGTTTATAAGATGATCTTTCTTAAAATGTATTTTCATATGTGGTTATCTTTTCTTTGATTTCTAAGATGAGAATGCTTTGATCTTTAGTTTGGTTGTTCTGCTTGATCTATTATGTGAAAGTTCTAAGTATTATTGGTAAATATGTTTTTATAAACCCAGATCTCTCTGATATGTTAATATTAGGAAAAATAAGTGAATACCCAGAGAATCAAATGATGAATATAGGAAAGTAATGTTGGTTCTGGAATAACCCAGAGAATATTAACATGTTGAGCTGCAATATACTTGTGTATAGGTGCTGAGGATTGAGACAAAAAGGTATTAGGGGTGCAATAGGGTTGCCTATGTGCTGATGCTCCTAATTCTATGAAAGTATATAAATAGCCATATACATAGCAAATAAATTTGTGATTCAGTCAAACTTGGTCATTCTGAGTTTAACTTAACCACAGATGTTTGCAAGATGAAAAACTCTCTCAAAGGCCTTAAGCCAATGTTAGTTGCCTATACCCCTTTTAAAAATGCAAGTATATATATATATATATATATATAAATGCAGAACCTTATTTATTAGATACCTATGTTTAATTGTCTGCTTGTCTTTGTTTGGTTATGAAAGATATGACATGCCATGACATGGATGTTTGTTTTAGTGAAATGATTCACTAAATGGTTTAGTCATGAAAAATCAAAAGAGTTATTATCAACTTAAAACTAACTAGGAAATGGGGTCAAGAGCACTGTAGGAATGACTTGTGTTCTTGAGCAATACAAGTTGACACATGGCTTGTTTAAGTCCTGAGATCTTTGTGTAACGGAGTGAATTAGTCCATTACAATGTGTCCATTGATTCATATGATTGCAGATGAGACCAAGATAGATAAATATATCAATGTAAGAAAATTTGATATATGGAGGAAATAGAGTTTTCCTGGATGAAATCTGAGTAGGGAATAAATGATTTAATTCATTTTGGTAATTTCCCTGTTTTGTATGGATGCTTATTTGATTTATGGCTGATTTGTATGAATGTATGCCTGTTCCATATCTTTATAAGGTTTCTGGAAAGAAAGATTTAAGTGTGCACATGCACACTAACACAGAACATGCACACTATGACTTACTTGTTTTCTAAAGGTAGGATATACTGATTTATATATGTTTCAACTTTAACTTGATTTACAAATTGTTTTAGTGGATTTTCTTATACCATACATGTGTCTGACCCTAGTGTGCTAATGGCATATGGAGTGTCTCATTTAATATGAGGCAGCTTCAAATGTTTTTTCAGGAATTGCAGCAACTACGTAGGAGTAGGAGCAAGGCTTTGAGAAGAAGATTATAGCATGCTAAAATTAGTTAGATAAGAGCTTAAAGATGAAATCTACATGTATTGATATTTTTAAATTATCACTTGTATTAAGTACTGAATGATGGATGGATATTTTGCTAAGTATTTTGCTAAGGAATTGACTTGTAACCGAAGTTTATAAATTTGGATATTATCCGAAATGTTGAAGAAGTTAACCTATGATTTTGTATGTAAATCTGAGCAAGAATACTATGATAAATAGGATGGTTATAATTTATAAATGTATTAGTAAATCTTGAGTCTTTGAAAAGGATTAAGTATTGGAAAATCTGGATAGTTGAGTCTCAATAAACAATATGGTTTATTCTTTCATTATGACATTTGCATACAAGAGTTTAAAGGCATATGGAAAATGTATTATGTGTCTGCATGTTTTCATAATGCAATTTGTACTATGTAAATGTTTTATACCTCATTCTTGAATAAAGGAAGAATCTGTATCTATAGGAGTTGAAAGCCATGTACATGATAGTTTGTATATATATGCAGGTTTAAACATATTTTGTTCAAATATTTGTGTTTGCACAAAAAATGGACAAACACCTCAAAGTCGTATGATTTAGTAGATCTTATGTTGTTCTAAGTGATTTGGGTGATTTATGCAAATATATGAAAAACAGGGGCTAAACTGTAAAAAGACCTGCAGATTTATAGTGGTTCAGCCAGAATGTGCCTACGTCCACTTTATATGTTATTTCTCTTTTCTTGTTTTGATTACAAGTACAAAGCTTTGATACAAGTAAAAGAAAGTTGTTTGAAAGTTCTCTCCGTGCTTGAGCTCTCAAACTTGTCCCCCATTGTTGTACCCCTGCCCCTCTATTTATAGAGTGAGGCGGGGGTCCTGGATGTATATAGCTGCTGGTGGGCCGGGGCTGAAGCAATCTGGCCTGGCAACATTGGTCCGGTAATGCCTTCTAGGCTTCAGTTCGGTGATGAATGGATGGTCCGGTCTGTTGAGACTTTGGACCGGTGATAGTGGCTTCATCTCTTGGTTTGGTGGTAGGAGGATGGTCCGGTCTGGTGAGGCTTTGGACCGGTGGTGTGGATTCGGAGAGGCTTCTGGTTCGGTCGAGGGTGGTAGGTTGGTTCGGTGTGGCTGGTTCGGTGGTAGAGGAGAAGGTTAGTTCGGTGGAGAAGGCGGGGTTTGGTCCGGCCATGATCTGGACCGGTGGTTGTTGGAGAGGTTCTAGACCGGTGGTGGAGGAAATGCACCCCACACTTGCCCCCCAAAGTGGGGCATATGCCAGCGTATGCCACGCTTTGTTAATTGGACAGTCCCATTCGGTCCTAAGCGCTGAGCAGTCTGGTCCGGTCATCTCGTGCTCGCCTATAAGTATGGGGCTCATGCCATCGTTTTTTCTATCAACCGAACCACTCCCTCGTTATTTACCGAACCAAGGTGTTTTAGCCGAATCAAGGTGTTTAGCCGAATCAAAGTGTTTAGCTGAATCAAGGTATTGTCTTTGCCGAACCAAAGTGTCAGCCGAATCAAGGTTTCGTCTTTGCCGAACCAAAGTGTCAGCCGAATCAAGGTGTTATTCGAACCAGGTGAGACCTTTTTGCCGTCGAATGAACCTTTATATCGTACTACCGAATGAGCTTTAGTGTTCTGAGCATCGAATGAACCTGTGTACTCTGAGTGCCGAATGAACTTAGTACCGGATGAACTTGAAAACTTTACGTGTTTGTTTTATACTTCTATATCCTTTGTTCTAATAGCACGCCTTTCCTTGTGTTTGCAGATAAATGCCTCAAAGAGTGGAAACCCGATCAGACAAAAAGAAGTCCAGGGGCAAAGGAGAGTCTTCTGCGTTGCCCCAGCTCAATCAGGACCAGAGCGTCACGGACCCGTCCCGAGGTCACTAGTGGACGGGTACGGCCCTCAGGAGCTTCTGAACTCCCCGCCCGACTGCTTTCCCAGCTCCCTTAAGGAAGAGCAGCTTGATGTCATCTCTCGTTCATTCGGAATAGATAGGGCACGCATGCTGTTGCCAGGGAGAGAAGTTATGCCATATGATCCTCCCGAAGGGTACTTTGCCTATAGCAGATACCACTACATGTGCGGCGCCATCCCGTCTCTTAATGCTTGGGTAGTCAGCTTTCTTACATATCTAAAGGTGGCCCCATTCCAGCTTCAACCCAACTCTTATACTATACTGGTGAGCCTCTTCGTTATCTTTCAGAGGAAGTATGGACGTGCTCCTTCCAACCGGGAGATCCGGTACTTATATAATCTGAGGGGCTATAAGAAGGGGTCCCTTTACATCAGCTTGGAGTCAGCTGTAACCTTCAAGCCGGTCTTGGATCTGTATTCTAAGTACAGCATGTTCAAGAAGGAGTGGTTCTTCGTCAGGGACGACTCTGTTTCTATTCGGCGTTTCACTTCTGGATGTAAGTCGGCGCTTTATTTATAATTTCCATTCTGGTTGCGATGCTTCTTCTCATACGTTTTCATTTTTTGCTAGCGATAGGTGGCTTTGCGGTTGTGGAGACTGATCGCCTGGTTCAGACGGCGGCTGAGATAGAAGCTATCCCCGGGAGAGATAGATCAGCTGCTTACCTGATCAGAAATGCGACCCTTCTGGAGTATAATTTGATCCTTCCACAGCAGTCAGTAGTCAAGCAGAGGGAAACGGCGGAGGAGAGGGCGGCTGCTCAAGCTAAGGGAGGTGTCATAGTAGAGAGTGGCAAGAGGAAACATTTCACAAAACCTCCAGTTGTCGGAGGTAAGAGACTTAAGAAGTCGGACGGTCCTTCCCCCAGCACTTGTCGAATTACTCAGGGGGAGGAAGATGTGGAGGAGGAGAGAGGTGAGGGTGAAGATGACCGGGAAGGTGGCGATGGTGGCGACGGCATCGGGGCCTTGCTCCCTGGGCAAGCAGGCGAGATTCAGGAGTGGACGGATGATGCATTCCACCAAGCTTTCGAGGGGCTGGACGGAGAACCGGCTTTGGTAGAGAAATCCGGGAAAGCTGACAAGGCCGGGACCGGTGCAAGCGAGTCTTCTCAGACTATTCCAGCCAAGGTGGCTCCGACGACTCAAGGTGAACTTTTGACTCCTGCAGGCTCCATTTATGATAGGTACTTAGGAATATTTTATGATCCGCTCCCGTCCTGGAATGAGATCCAGGACTCATTGCAGTATCCTTCTCCTCCCAGGGTTTGTATAACAGATGTGTTTCCTTTCTTCTTTTAACTTTTAATTTACCGCATTTCTCCAATTATGGATCAATGTAAGCTTGTGACACTTGTCCTTCATATCAGGAGCAGGTAAAACGGCCAAGGTCTTAGATCTTCGGCACAGGCTCGAACAATACAAGCTCTCCAAAGCTTCCGCCAAGCCGAAGCCTTCGACCCACCGTTCCGGGGATGTAGTCGGCTACCGTCCTCTTCTCGGGGTTATTGAAGAGGGTATTCAAAAGAGAGAGAGGAGTCATCCCTTATCCGAACCTTCACTTGGTCCTCAACCCCCAGTTTAGCCTCTTTATGATATCACGGAGGAGGATACTGAGTTCGCACTCTCTCCGCACCCGTCTGAAAATCCTACCGTTACTCAGATTGATCGTCCTGGCTTGGCTCGTAATCCATTTGCGGGTCATCCTGATTTGGATCCAAGTTCCCATGATATTACCTTCGACGAGGCTACCGGTGAGCATCTTCTTCCCCGTAATCCCATGGTACGGGTGCTTGATGAGGCTAAGTCCTTAGATCTCGATTTACTTACTACTCGGATAGTTACCATGGGAGACGAGGCCAAGGCTAATATTGACCGGGTGGCGGAGGAGACTAGGAAGCTGATGGGGCATCATGCCCGGCTGGTTAAGGCTGGAGAGGAGATTGGGAGTGCCAATATCCGACTACGATTGATGGTTTCGGACCAGGCCAAACAGCTTGCCGATCAGGCCATTCAGATTTCTCAGCACGAGGCTGCCTCCGGGTGGTTGAGGAAGACTATGGAGGAGGCTAGCAAGGCGGAGTTGCGGAAGATGGAGGCTACCTGCAAGGAACCGATAAATATGGCCATCTCGACAATGGATGAGGTTCGGAGGGCGGATCTTGAGCAGGTAGAGGAGCTGTCAGGGAAGCTTGAAGCCACAGAGCTTGCTCAGGTCAGGCTAAAGGAGGAGATGGAGGTGATGAGGAGGTCCCTTCAGGCTGACTGCTCGCGATACCGACTGGAGAGGGATGCTGTCGTTGCAAGTCTATCGGTTTCTGAGGCTCGTATGAGGGAGTTTGAGGAAAATGAGGGGATGATGGATGATATGCTGCAGGATATGTACTTTCGCATTTGGAAGCAGGGCAGCTTATCTTGGATGGACGACTACCCCCGGGTTATGGCTAGGATTTACCTCAGGGCTTTAGAGGAGGCCAAGGCTGAGGCGGATAAGGAGGGTGGAGCGGCTTTTAGGATGGATGCGGTTACCACTCAGTTCACCAAGGAGGAGAAGATAGCGGTGAAGGAGGGGATGCGGTTGTTTGCGGTTGAAGAGGCAGGTGTGGAAGTAGGGGATGACGACCAAGACGATCAAGGGGAAGTTGCTGGTAACCCCTTCTTCATTAGTTTCTTCTTTCGTTAACTCTGTCGCTTATCACTAATGATTTCTCTTCTTGCCTGATCAGGCGGTCAACACCATCAAGACAAGGGTAAAGATCCAATGCAGCCAGCTCCCTGATTCGACCTGGATGTTTCTTTTGGTTGATTCGATACTGTTACACATGTTGGTTTTGAAATAGTAACATGGCTTTCAAGTTATAATGGTGTTACTTATAATAAGAGACTTGATTTTCGGCATGTAATTCTTAACTTATGATAATTTCGTTATATATGGATGTTTTTTGTAGTCTTAATGTGCTGAATAAGAAATATAGCTATGCGTGTACTTGTGATTCAGTGGTATTTGATGCTAAGTTCCTGCTTAAAGTATAATTTAATATCTTGTAATACTAACGTGATGTGCGAATAAACTATAGCTATGTTTTTAGGCACACAAAAATAAAATACCGTCCCTCCTGCTTTAGTTGTAGACGGCGGCTTTAGCGTGACCGAGTATGAAAATGCGGTCGAGTGCCCGACCATCCCGTCTCATTTGCGAATGCCTCCTATTCTATGACCTGTGCTTTAGGGATCGTTATAGAGGATAAGAGGAAAGTTTTAAAAATAGAATGGAAATATAGGAAATAGTAAAAACTTCCAATCACGGAAGGCCGTCGATGTGCTTAAGTTCGTGGCAAACGGGTTTTGTAGTCACTTTCCCTAGCTGTGGGTCTTGGAGACATTTGTCACCCATCTTACGCCTCCGCGGGGAGTTAATTCTTTTTTACCTCAACTGTACTTAAGGCACATCGGAGCCGAGATCGCGCACAGTAATTACCCAAGCCATTATGGCCCGTAATCGTGGGTATTATTCGATTTACCGTGGCCGGCTAGCGTGGGTGCCGATCGTCAACCGTGACTTGCCCCTGGCTGGCCACACCTTATGTTGGGGCTTATAGTCGGTTCATGGTTGCCGGCGAGCCGAACGCCGTAATGAGCTGCCTCGGCTATAGTCGGCCTTCTCGGTGGCTTATAATCGGCTCATTACAGTTGGCTTTATGGACCGTCGCGATCAATGAGTTAACCCACAGCAGCGGGGTGCTGGAGCAAAAGTGTCTCATTGGCGAGGGCATAGATTCGCATAGTACCTGTCAGGTCTTGTCCAGGTGAAGTTGCGCTGTGGAGTGCTTTGAATTGAAACGCTGTATGCATAGGATTTTGTTCAACAGAAAAGGATAAAGTTAACAAGCAGCCAAGATATAAAGGAACAAGTTAAAAAAGAGACAAGGTTTTTTAAAGTGGTTCGGCACGAAAATGCCTACGTCCACTGATTCTCTTTGTTAATTCACTTCATATGGGCAATACAAGTTAAGAAAAGTATCGACGGAGGTGTTGGATGTTCCATGCCCTCTGGAACACCTCTCCGTCCACTGTTGACAAAATATAGGCTCCGTTGTGGAGATCTTTATGAATTACATATGGTCCATCCCAGATTGGGTCTAGCGCTCCGAAGCGAGGGAAGATTCGCTTAAGGACAAGATCCCCTTCTTGTAAGGTACGATGCTTGACTTTGGAGTTGTATTGTGCCGCCACTTTCTGTTTGTGGGCTGCTGCTTTAAAGACTGCATCATTTCTTCTCTCCTCAACTAGATCCAAAGACATGTGAAGGAGTTCTTCGTTCTCTTCTGGGTTATAGTGGATCCTACGGTGGGAAGGCACAATGGTTTCAACTGGGAGCATAGCCTCCGATCCGTATGCCAAAGAGAAAGGAGTGTGCCCCGTTGATGTTCTGAAAGATGTGCGATAGGCCCATAGTGCCGTAGGAAGTTCATCCACCCAAGCGCCCTTTGACTTTTCGAGCTTCTTTTTTATTAGAGTTTTCAGAATTTTGTTGACGGCTTCGACTTGTCCGTTTTCCTGGGGATACGCTACGGATGAGAAGCTTTTGTGAATTCCGTGCTCTTGGCACCAGTTGGCGAATTCCTCGCTGTCAAACTGAAGTCCATTGTCTGATATGATTTTGAGTGGGACTCCGTACCTGCACAGAACATTTTTGATCAAGAAGTTAATAACTTTTGCTGAAGATACTTTATTCAAAGGTTCCTCTTCCACCCATTTGGTGAAGTAGTTGACTGCCACTATAGCGTATTTGGCCCCGCCTCGGCCTATTGGTAGTTCGCCGATTAAGTCAATTCCCCATACTGCAAAGGGCTAAGGGCTAGTCATTTGAGTAATCTCAGTCGTTGGTAGCCGCGGAATCTTAGCAAACTTCTGGCATCTGTCACACTTTTTGATGAAATCCAAGGCGTCCTTGCTTAAGGTGGGCCAGAAGTATCCATATCGGAGTGTCTTTTTTGCTAACGTTGTCCTCCGGTGTGATCTCCGCAGCTTCCTTGATGAATGTTGGATAAGATTTCCCTAGCTTCCCTCCCAGCGACACACCTTAATAACGGGTTAGAGAATCCACATCGATAGAGGATGTCTTCTTGTATTGTGTAGCGGGAAGCTTTTCTCAAGATTTTCTTGCCTTCGTTACGCCCGTTGGGTAGTGTGCCATTTTGTAAGTAGTCTCGGATGGGAGTCATCCAAGTTGCCTCTTTGGTTGCAGCTATCAGATTCACTTGCTCAAAACTTGGGGTCAGTTGCTTTGAGATGGTTACTGCCCCGAAGATGACGCTGTCTCTCACACTTGCTTGTTTTGCCAATTCGTCGGCCTCTTGGTTCTCTTCCCGAGGAATGTGTTTGACTAAGTAGTGGTCCAATCGGCTGAGAAGTAACTTGGTCTTCTTTAAATATGCTATGAGTCGTTCTTCTCGAGCTTGGAATTCTCCTAGTATTTGATTAACAATAAGTTGAGAATCGCTATGAAGGCACAAAGAATTGGCTCCGATTTCTACGGCAAGTTCCAGTCCGGCTATCACTGCTTCATATTCTGCATCGTTGTTGGTGGCAGCGAACTCCAACCTTATAGCATAGTGCAGTTTGTTTCCCCTGGGAGTGATTATTACCACACCTGCCCCCGAGCCTTGTTCGTTCGATGCACTATCCACAAAGAGATTCCACTTGATGTCTTCTACTATTTCCAATTGCTCCTTATCTTCGTTGGTAGTGAATTCTGCAATGAAATCAGCCATGGCTTGTCCCTTGATGGCGGTGCGAGGGTGATAGGTGATATCATACTGACTTAGTTCGATGCACCATTTAAGTAGTCGCCCAGAAGTGTCGGGACGGTGGAGTACCTGCCTCAGTGGCTGATCGGTCAGAACTTTGATGGAATGGGACTGGAAGTAGTGACGCAGTTTCCGGGATGTGATTAGTAAACAGTATGCTAGCTTCTCAAGTTTAGGATATCTGACTTCTGCCCTCGTAAACCTCTTACTGACGAAGTAAACTGGCTGCTGCGTATGGTTGTCTTCCCTTACCAAGGCGGCGCTTAGGGCGTGAGATGACACAGCAAGGTATAGGTATAATTCTTCGCCTTTGCTTGGAGTCGAGAGTACCGGTGGTTTCTGGAGGTGTTCGATTAAGTTAAGGAAAGCGGTCAGACATTCGTTGGTCCATTCGAACTTTCCTTTGTCTTTCTTTAGAGCTTCGAAAAAGGGGACACACTTGTCCGTTGCTTTGGAGATGAATCGGCTTAGGGCGGCCACTTTTCCATTCAGGCTTTGCATTTCCTTCCGAGTGGAAGGTATCCTGATATCCCTTAGCGCTCGGACTTGTTTAGGGTTTGCTTCAATCCCTCTGGCATGGACGATGAATCCTAAGAACTTTCCTGATGACACTCCGAAGGAGCATTTTAGAGGATTCAACTTCATTCCATACTGTCGAAGTACTTGAAACATCTCGCCTAGGTGGCTTACTTGATCGTTGGCTTTCCTTGACTTTACCAGCATGTCATCCACGTATACTTCCATAGTTTGCCCTATTAGCCCCGCAAACATCTTGTTGACGAGGCGCTGGTAGGTGGCTCCTGCATTTTTAAATCCGAAGGGCATTACCTTATAGCAGTATAAACCCCGGTCGGTGATGAAACTAGTGTGGTCTTGGTCGGGAGCATGCATAGGAATTTGGTTATACCCTGAGTATGCATCCATAAAAGATAAGAGCTCAAGCCCGGCTGTGCTGTCTACAAGCTGGTCGATTCGGAGAAGTGGGAAGCAATCCTTTGGGCAGGCGTCGTTTAGGTTGGAAAAGTCAATGCATGTTCGCCACTTCCCATTAGCCTTCTTTACCAGTACTTTGTTAGCGATCCATTCCGGGTAGATGGCTTCTCGTATGAAGTCATTGGTGAGCAGATTCTTTACTTCTTCGTCGAGGGCTGCTGACCGCTCTGCCCCCATACTTATCTTTTTTTGTTTTACGGGCGCCTTGGTAGGATCAATGTTTAATACGTGGCATGCTATGTCGGGGGAGATTCCGGTCATGTCAGCGTGTGACCATGCGAATACATCCAAGTTGTGGCGGAGAAAATCGATGAGTTGTTCCTTCAACTCTGCTTTTAGCTGGGACCCGATTTTCAATAGTCTACTTGAGTCGTGCTTGTCTACAGATATAAACTCCATAGCTTCTGCAGGCTCGGCGGTGGCCTCCTCCTCTTTGTCCCTAGGGCCTAATTCATTGAAAGGGTCGCTGGTATATCGAAGAGGAGGGGCTTTCTTTAGTTGCTATGCTTCTAGACTTTTTGTGCAGAGGGCAATCTCTACACCCTTCCCTTTATCCTTCCTGTGGTTGTTGCGAAGTTCAGTCACATAGCAGTCTCGAGCAACGTCCTGGTCTCCTTCTACTTCCCCTATTCCATTGTCCGTTGGAAACTTCATCTTTAGGCACCATGGGGCTAGGACAATTTGGAAGTCAGACAAGGCTGGTCTTCCTAAGAAGGCGTTGTAGGCCGAATGGTTTTCTATTAGCACAAACGTCTGCTTCTTTACAACGGAGCGGGGATGGCTTCCAATCTCAACAAAGAGGTCCAGTTGCCCGAGGGGCATCTTTGCATCCCCAGTGAAACCGTGTAGTGGTTTATCGCAGGGAGATACATCCTTCATTGATAGCTTCATTTTGTCGAATGCATGCTTGAACAGGATGTTTACTGAGCTTCCAGTGTCTACTAGGATTCGGTAAACTTCGGCGGGACCGAGCCGGGCAGAGATAACCATGGGATCCATGTGAGGGTATTGCCTTCCTTCTAGGTCACGCTTACCGAATGTGATGTCATCACTTTCTTTCCATTTCGGGTGGCGTTCTTCTATAACCGTATTGACACAGTCTTTACTGTCTCTAAGCGACTTTCCGTATCTTTCCATCTCTTTCCAGCTTTTGCCTGCGATGTGCGGTCCTCCTGAGATGGTATGGACCACTATCTTCTCTTAACTAGAGCCGCTAGTGTTGCGGTTTCCTCTGCCGGTGTTCGGTGAGGGTAGCCTTGGGTTTTCATTGGCAGGAGCTGGAGTCCTGTCCTGACCTTTTACATAGCGTTCCAGTTTCTTCCTTCTGATGTGTTCCTCAATCAAATCCCGAAGATGATGGCACTCATTGGTATCATGCCCGTGAGATTCGTGGAAGCAGCAGAACTTTCCAGACTTCTGCGCGTTATCTGATTCCTTCTTGTATGGTGGGCGTTTGTATCTAACTTCGCCTTGGGTGGCAAGGAAGATATTTTTGACGGTCTCGTTCAAAGGAGTGTAAGCGTCGAATCTCGGTCCAGGCCGATATAGGCGCTTTTCTCCCTTCTTGCCCCCAGTATTGTCTCTAGAATCATTTCTTCGAACGTCCCTTGCCGCAGCAGGGGCGTTGCTGTGAGTTGCCTTATTTTGCTATCTTGACTGCCCCTCAACGGCAGCATCCTCGAGCCTCATATATTTCCCGGCTTCATGGAAGAAATCGGGTAAAGTTGCTGGTTTTTCCTTTGTCAACCTTCTAGCAAATTTAGTGTCCAGATGCACACCACTACAGAGGGCCATTAGGATAAGCTTCTCATCGGCATCTTGGACTGCGGCTGCTGTGGCGTTGAATCGGATTAGGTATTGCTGCAGTTTCTCTCCAGGTTTCTGTTTGACGCTGGATAAGGAATAAGCGTCCTTAGGTTGCTCCACATGAATGCGGAACTGACTGATAAATTTTTCTTTCAACATTTCCCACGAGCTGATGGATCCCTGGGGTAGATAACAGAACCAGGAGGTAGCGAGATCTGCTAAGAAGAGCGGAAAGCATTTGAACAGTACTCCCTCTGTTGCTCCACTCATTAGCATATGTTGTGTGTATCTCTGTAAGTGTACAACAGGGTCGGTGGTTCCTTTGTTGGGTTCCATTGTTGGCATCTTCCATTCTCGGGGGGTGATAGCAGTTTCGATATTGTGGGCGAAAGGGCTAGTTATCCTAGCGCCTATCCCTCGATCTCTTTGCTCCCGTTGGACGCACTCTCTGAATAAGCGTGCCATCCTTTCATCAGAACTTGGAGCAGATAGAAATGAGTTTGGTTCTGTTCTGTGGGATTGATTCCGTCCAGATGACCTGTAGGGATGGTACCGTCTATCATTCCTCATATTTTCCAGTGGCTGCCTTTGATCTTCTGGGAGCATGCTAGGGTCAGCTACAGTTGGCCCTTGCCTTGATCTTCCCCTGCTGGGTTCTGATCTAAGCACTTCCTCGGGTCCAACTTCGGGCTGGACTCTAGCTCGGCCCCGTTCACCGGCGTTTCCGTGGTTAGGCAGTATAAAAGGCTCAGCTACAGTTGACCTTCGCCCGGTACCTCCCCTGTTGGGTTCGGTACCAAACGTTTCCTCAGGCCTAACTTCGGGCTGTGCTCGATCTTGGCTCCTACCATGGCTGCTTCTGCCGTTAGCTCCTTCGAAGAAGGAAGATCTTTGTTGTCTTTGAGATCCTCCAGACTGGGATTCGCCCCATGATTCAGTGTTGCGGTTGGACTCTTCAGCATCCCTTAAGCATGACATGAGATGGTCCACCAAGGCTTCTTGCTGGGACGTGAAGCGGTTTGTCACTTCAACCACAACCCTGTCTAAATCTGCCCTAGTAATTGCTGCAGGCTGTTCTATGGCAGGAGTGGTCGGATCAGCCTGTCCTTCATTTGGTACTGCTGGTGGAGGAGGATGATTTACTTGATTCGTGACAGCTGGATCTGGAAGACTGCTGGATGCGATGTTTTTTCCTTTGTTAACATCTTTTCTCTGTTTGGGAGGCATGTTTTCCAAGTGGCGAACGATGCTGTTAGGAAAAATGTTAAGTGGATGAAGCTGAAGCTTCGAGCTTCTAGTTTCTCAGTGAAAGAACCAAAAATTTTTGCACAAAAAATGGACAAACACCTCAAAGTCGTATGATTTAGTAGATCTTATGTTATTCTTAGTGATTTGGGTGATTTATGCAAATATATGAAAAGCAGAGGCTAAATTGTAAAAAGACACGCAGATTTATAGTGGTTCAGCCAGAATGTGCCTACGTCCACTTTATATGTTATTTCTCTTTTCTTGTTTTGATTACAAGTACAAAGCTTTGATACAAGTAAAAGAAAGTTGTTTGAAAGTTCTCTCCGTGCTTGAGCTCTCAAACTTGTCCCCCATTGTTGTACCCCTGCCCCTCTATTTATAGAGTGAGGCGGGGGTCCTGGATGTATATAGCTGCTGGTAGGCCGGGGCCGAAGCAATCTGGCCTGGCAACATTGGTCCGGTAATGCCTTCTAGGCTTCGGTTCGGTGATGAATGGATGGTCCGGTCTGATGAGACTTTGGAGCGGTGATAGTGGCTTCATCTCTTGGTTTGGTGGTAGGAGGATGGTCCGGTCTGGTGAGGCTTTGGACCGGTGGTGTGGATTCGGAGAGGCTTCTGGTTCGGTCGAGGGTGGTAGGTTGGTTCGGTGTGGCTGGTTCGGTGGTAGAGGAGAAGGTTAGTTCGGTGGAGAAGGCGGGGTTTGGTCCGGCCATGATCTGGACCGGTGGTTGTTTGAGAGGTTCTGGACCGATGGTGGAGGAAATGCACCCCACAATTTGCACATCAGTTACTTTTGTATTTTAACATGAATCTGAACTCCTTTTACTAAAGCTTTGTTCAAATGCATTTTAAAGCCCTATGGCTTATATCAGAACAAAGAGTCTGGTTTGTAGCAAATCATCTTACCATTAAAACCATGTTTTGGATTCCTAGGGTCTTAGGAAACTCATTCATGCTTGCATTTCATTTAGCATAGCATCATGACATCAAAGAATTAAGCTTTAGGAACATGATATCTCACTTAAAAATATTCCAGAAAAGAGTTTGTATCCAAGGCAGATTTTATAGAAAATCAAACATAGAAAATGATATAAACTTATATCATTTTCAGGACATAAGCACTACACCATTAATTTATATGTGATCATAACACAATTTCCTTGTTTCTAGGAATTACCCTTCATAGAGAATCCAGCAAGAAATCAAGAGTTAACGTCTTACAAATACATATATGGATGGAATTTTATTGTATGAATTAAATTGAACTATGTGTGGATTGATTAAATTTAATCAATCAAATTATCCTCTTGTTTACCATAACTCTGATTTAAACAAGAGAGGCACATGCATCTTCATATGTATGTGCATATCTTTATGAATACACTGATATATTTATATTGGTAAAAATTTTGATCCTGGATAAATTGTTAATTTGATAAAAGGAAAAATGACTCTAGGCTTCAGAAATATATATATATATGTGTGATAATAAATATATATATCTCTATGTAAAAAAAAATTCCTTACAAATTAAGGTATAAAAAGAAAGGGTCATTTCATTTGGTATCAGAGCTATGTTACTAAAACATAGTTGAAAATTGAAATCACTTGGAATCAATTCAAGGAGATGTTGGAGGCAAGATTTGTACCAGCATCAGCCAAGACCACTTTACTCGAAGAATTTATTAGACTCAGGCAAGGAACTCTGAATGTCACTGAATACACTCAAAAGTTTGAGGGGTTATCCAAATATGGAGCAATGCTAGTGGCAGATGAAGCATCCAAAAATGATAGGTACATTAAATGTTTGAACCCAGGACTTAGCAGAGCCATGTTACCTTATGCTGATAGGACTTTTGATCAAGTAATAGACTTGGCTTTGAAATTGGAGCAGCATGACAAGGAGAGGGAGAAGTTCATAAATTTTAGGAATAATAACACTAAGAAGGGTAAGGGGAGATATCACCCTTATGATAAGAAGAAAGAAAAGGCCATTAACAAAGGCACTGGAGATACCAAAGCTAAGGAAACCAAGAAGAAAATTGTGTGTCACCACTGTGGTAAGGAAGGACACATCAAACCAAAATGTCCAGAATTAAAAGGAGGAGCTTTCAAGTGCTATCTATGCGGGAAAGAGGGGCATATGAAGAGAAACTGTCCTGAGTATAAACAACAAGGAAAACTGGCAAATTTGGAAGGCAAAGGCAAATCCACAGTGGAGATTAATGCTGAAAATCATGGACAAGTGGAAGGTACATTACTTATCCATAAAATGCCAATATCAGTGATTTATGACACATGGGCAACACATTCTTTAATTTCACATGATATAGTTGAGTGGTTGAAATTGAAATGCATTCTGGTGGAAAGACCTTTACTTTTGAAAAGTCCCATAGGAAATTCTTGTATTTTGAACATGTTATGTGTGGATGTAGAATTAGATGTTGGAGGAAATATTTTTAACTCTAATTTATATGTCTTGAAATACCCAGATATGGTATTATATTGGGTGTTGACAGGTTAAAACATTATAAAGTTATAATTAATTTGGAAGCATCCACCATTTCACTTCAAAATGATAAGGGCCAGCACTTACCATTCTCTGTGAGGCCACCAAGGAAAGAACGTTAACTCATTTATATAGCTTAGACAGTGAAACAGGTGAGCTAACCATTGAAAGAATACCCATTGTAAATAAATACATGGATGTGTTTGAAGAAGTCAAGGGTGTTCCAAACCATAGACCAGTGGAATTCCAAATTCATTTAGTTCTAGGAGCAAGCCCAGTGATTAAAAAGCCAACTAGAATGGGTCCAAATGAACTAAAGGAATTAAATAAACAATTAGAGGAATTAGAAGATAAGGGTTTTATAAGACCAAGTAATTCTTGCTGGGGAGCACCAGTGGTATTTGTTAAGAAACAAGATGGTTCCTTAAGACTTTGTATAGATTATAGAGAATTGAACAAAGTAACTATCAAAAATAAATATCCATTGCCAAGAATAGATGATCTTTTTGATCAATTAGCTGGGGCAAGAGTGTTTTCTACACTAGATTTAGCATCTGGTTTTCATCAAATGAAGGTGGAGGAGTCAAGTATCAAGTACACTGCCTTTAACACTAGGTATGGGTTGTATGAATTTCTGGTTATGCCATTTGGCTTGACTAATGCACCATCATACTTTGTAGATTTAATGAATAGAACCTTTAGAGATTATTTAGACAAATTTATGCTGATTTTTATAGATGACATTTTAATTTATTCCAAAACAGTGGAAGAACATAAAAGTCATTTGCATCTGGTTTTGTCTAGATTGAGGGAAAAAGATTTAAAGGCAAAATTTTCAAAATGTGCATTTTGGAAAGAGGAAGTACATTTCCTTGGCCATGTCATTTCTGCCAAAGGAATTTCTATGAACCCCAATAAAGTAATAGCTATTCAAGCATGGAAGAACCCTAGCACAGTGAGTGAAGTAAGATCATTTATGGGGATGGCAGGATATTATAGGAGATTTATAAAAGATTATTTAAAAATTTCTACACCACTTACAAACCTAACCAGGAAAAATCAAGCTTTTGTTTGGTCAGAGAAGTGTGAGAAGTCTTTTGAACAGTTGAAGGAGGCATTGGTGAATACTCCAATCTTGAAAGTACCCCAGGGAAATGAAGAATTAGTTGTATACAATAATGCTAGTGGGTTTGGCTAGGGTGCAGTGTTGATGCAACAAGGCCAAGTCATTGCATATGCATCCAGACAACTCAAACCCCATGAGTAAGGTATGCCACACATGATCTTGAATTAGCAGCTGTGATCTATGCTTTGAAACTTTAGAGACATTATTTGTTAGGAACTAAGTTTGAACTTTACACTGACCACAAGTCTTTAAATATTTATTTTCACAAAAAGATTTAAACATGAGGCAACATAGATGGGTGGAGTTCTTAGCTGCCTATGATCTAGACATACTCTATACACCAGGTAAAGCAAACAAAGTTGCAGATGCCTTGAGTAGACAACATGCTAAGATAGTTATGTTGATGATGGAAGAATTTAAAGATTTGTCTATGCTTACTGACTTGGAAATTGAAGCAAGTAGTAAGGTACAAATGGTACCAGTTGAAGGAGATAAGAGTAAAGGAAAATTGAGTTTAATGTCTCTGCAATCAGATTTAATTTTGAAGGTAGGAAAAATGCAAGAACAAGACACAAACTTATTGGAGAAGAAAATTCTCATATCAAAAGGGGAAGAAGTGACAAATTACCATATTGATAAAAATTGTTATTTAAGAAACCAGAATAGAATATGTGTTCTAGACAACATGGAGTTGAAGGAGGAAATATTGAATGAATATCATAGGAGTAAGTACTCCATACACCCAGGCAGTACAAAGATGTATCAAAATTTAAAAAGAAATTTTTGGTGGAAGGGAACGAAGTCAGATGTAGCCAAATATATTGCAAGATGTATGACTTGCCAACAAGTCAAGGCAGAAACACAAAAGCCATCAGGGTTGTTACAACCTCTTAGCATACCAAAGTGGAAATGGGAAGATATATCTATGGATTTCATAGATGGACTGCCTAGATCTAAAAGAGGAAACACAAGTATATGGGTGATAGTATATAGGCTAACTAAAGTGGCACATTTCATTCCAGTCAAATCAGAAAGGAATGCACCAAAATTAGCTTAAGTATTTATGAAGGAGGTGGTAAGGTTACATGGCATTCCCAAAACTATTGTGAGTGATAGGGATACCATCTTCACATCAAGGTTCTGGAAAAGTTTTCAAGTAGCCATGGGAAGTGAATTATGCTTAAGCACTGCCTACCATCCACAATCAGATGGGCAGACTGAGGTGGTGAACAAAGTTATAGAGGACTTGTTAAGGGCATGTGCAATGGATTTTGGAGGTAACTGGGAAGATTATCTCCATTTAGCTGAGTTTACATACAATAACAGCTACCAAAGCACCATAGGGATAGCTCCATTTGAAGCCTTATATGGCAAGCCATGTTTATCACCTGTATGTTGGGTAGAAACAGGAGAAAGAGCTATTTTAGGGCCTGAGTATATACAAGAAACTAAAGAGAAAATTGAGCTGGTAAGGAGGAGAATTGCAGCAGCTCAAGATAGGCAAAAGAAATTTGCAGACATGAAAAGGAAGTAGGTGGAATATGAAGTAGGAAATTTTGTTTTCATCAAAATCTCACCAATGAAAAATGTACTGAGGTTTGGGAAACAAGGCAAGTTAACCCCAAGATATATTGGGCCATACAAAATTATGGAAAGAATTGGTACCATGGCATATAAGTTGGAATTACCAGAAAACATGCAAGGGATGCATGATGTTTTTCATGTATCACAATTGAGAAGGTGGGTTCATGACAAGGCAGAAATTTTTGAGACCCCAACCCAAGTGCAAATAAATCCTAATTTGATTTATGAAAAGGATCCAGTGGGAATTTTGGCAAAGGATGTGAAGAAGTTAAGACATAAATCACTGAAACTTGTGAAGGTACAGTGGAGTCTTGATCCTAGTGATTGCACATGGGAATTAGAAGACAAGGTTATGATGAACTATCCTAAGTTATTTTCAGATTAAAGGTAATTCCGATTTTTAATTTGTTTTCCTTTTGGATGCATGTATTTTTAGTTATTGTGATAGAACTAAAAATCTATTTGGTTGAGAATGTATTTGTTCTCTGAATTAAGTTTAAATTTGATTTAAGCTTAGGAAAATTGTGGGACACAATTTCTAAAAGGTGGGGTATATGTAATGACCCAAGATTTTAGGAATTTATTTTGAAAAATATAAATAAGTTTAAAATAATTTTTAAACTAATATTGAAAAGGAATTGATATGGCTTGATATGGTGTAGCTATATGTGTACATGTGTGCACAGGAAATACACATGAATAGAAGCTTAATTCTTGGATGATATGAATGAACATATGTTGATGTGTATTAAATATATATATATATATATAAATAGATTAAATCCTTAAAAGCTATATGCATAAATATATATGGATGCTACTAGTTGTATTTGAGTGTATATGTGCATATGTGTTCAGTAAAAATAATGTATAGATATATATATGTATTAATTATTTCTGTAAGACATATATATACATATATGTATGCTAATCAAATACAAGTGTTCAAATCAGTAAAATAAAAATACACAAATGTATTTTAACTATAGGCAGAAAGCAAGAATGAAGATATAAAAGGAGCAATCCTTTTATAAATAAATAAGGGAAGCACATGCTATCTAAGTGAAAGCTAAAAATAGAAAAAGTATGGTAAACCAGTGATATGTTTTGTATAGGCAGAATTAGGAAGAACCCTTGGCATATATACATAATAAAATAATGGAAATCAAGTCACACCTTTAGCATGATATTAGATAAGAGAAAAAGCATTTTCTGGAAAAGCAAATTTCTGAAAATAACCAAAATGATAAAACCTCTTTTCTCTCCACAAACTTGAGCCGGGGAGGGTAGGATTTTGGGTTTAAACTAAATGCAAATGGCATGATTTCAGGTGGGCAAAAATGACTTTAGCTAGCACCTTAAACCCTAGAAGAACCCTGCATAAATAAGCAGTGATAAGAGGGGCCTTCTCTTCTTCCCTGATAGCTCTTGAAAAAGAATATATCATATAAATATAAGACAAGTGAAGAAAAGGGTTTGGGGGGCAAAAGCTTATCAATCAACTAAGAAGTGAAGGAGAGCTAGGTGAGAAAACTCACTCAAAAATCTAAGGCACTAAGTCCTAATGAAGGCAGCCTGTAACAACCCGTATATTTGGACCATTTAAATTGACAATAATCCACACATGTCAACTTAAATAATACAAAACACGAATCATTAATGGAGTATATGTATATAAATGAGAATCATCACAGAATCACAGAAAATAAAACATAACAGAATAGTGCAGCGGAATTACAACAATGTCATAATAGTAGTTCATGAAGCTACTAAGTAAATTACAACAATGTCTCAAATAAAGAAATACAACAACATAGATGTCCAAATGGTCCAAATGGAAAGAACAATACTGATAAAGATAAGATAGTCTTCAAGTCTTCATCTCCAAATAAGCAGCAACAGCAATCCTCACTCTGATCCGAGTATATGCACAAACAAACACTCGAATCAGGACATATATTCTTATACAGATAATATGGTTAAAAATTTGAAATAACAATAACTCAAAGATGATTGGAATAAGCATCTTTTAGGATCCGATAAACTATCTATATATAGTAGAGTACGATAAGTAGATAATGTCTATCAATAATATAAAGATATCAAAATAGTGTTAAGTCATGGCCCATTCCACCCTTAACACATTTTTATTCCCAAAAGCATATACAAGACCGTAGTTTCCCCAAAACCGAAAGTCACCAGAGGGCAATCCATATACTAAAGGTACAAATCAAAATCATAGTGGTCGCGCATAAATGGAATACAAGTATGACAAGGCACATGAGGCTATACACAAGGTAGTGATACTACCGTTCGCTTTATCCGGACTGGTGAGAACGCAACGCCGCAGCCCCCGCAACACCGTGAGACAACACTCCCAAAATCAAGGGTGCGCACCAATCAATCACAAAGTAAAAGAATAGTTTACGAAGAAGTGTGTCCACTTGAGGTAGCTAATCCTCCATTGGCCCGGCACAGCTCCTGTTTTAGTCATTTCCAATTTGACAAAAGTGTCAAGGCTATCCATTATCGTTCACTTTCTTCAATCATCAACGTTCGTCAATCCAACCACTTCATTCTGGATCATCACTTCGCGTATAGTTATTGTTATCCCACCTTTTGGCAAGGCCGTGACACCAAGGACTTAACAAGAAACCGGCGACAGATCGTCTCGTAGACCAGCTACGCACAAGGATTGCTATGGATATCAGTGAAATTTGTCCGAGTCCAGATCGGGCTACAATTGATAGGACACGTCAAGTAAAGAAGTAGAAACCAACACCCTGAATTTCGGAGCGATCCGAGTTCGTATGCTCAAGCTATCATCGTTGAAAAATGGAAGGAGTATGCTTTAGTTCGAATCCTTCTACACTTCGAATCCATAAAGCAAGTCCTTACTTCGAATCGATTTTCCCAAAGCCTTGCCTTGAATCCCTCCTCCAAGCGCCCTTGGTTCGAATCCATCAGACTGGCTCCCTACTTCGAGTCCACAAAGGAAGTATTCTTCGAATCCAACAAAGCGCCATACTTCGAATCCATACAGGCAAAGGAACTCCAATTCCATTCCAAAGCACCGGCATCATCGATTCGAAGGAAGACAGCCTTCGACTCCGGCATCTTCGAATCCATCCGTGGTAGGGACTTTGACTCCATTTCATAAACTGTCTTCGAATCCATCCTGGTGAGGCAGATTCGAATCGATCAGTAGTGACATACCTTAATCGATTCGAACGATCGCTGATCTAATCGATTCGAAGGAAACGCACCTTCAAATCCAGTACCTTTGTATCCCCCAAGTCCACACAACCAAAACCCGGGGTATGACCCAGAAAACTCGGAGAAAAAGGAGAGTTGACCCGAAGCACGCACACCACGTCGTCGCCTTAACATACAGAAGCCTGGATTCGACCCTATGGATTCGAAACATATCGATTCGAACGAATCCATAGGACGAAGAACACGAAAATCCCCAACTTGAATCGATCATAACTCGAGTTCTACAAGTCCAAATGCCATGAAATTTTCACAGATGCTCAAGCACATGATGAAGAATGTTCACACCAAATTTCAGCTCGATTGGATGATTTCTTAATCGATTCGAACCAAGGGTCGAATCGATCCCAAAGTGGGCCCGGATCTCCAAGATTTCGGCCATGTGGGCCCCCTGACGTGCCAGAACTGGTCTCCCCTCATTTTAGGCGAAATATCAGCCTCCTACACCTATAAATAGAGCCCCTGGTCATTCAGAAAAGGGGTCAGAGAATTCTAAGTACCGAAGAGCGCCCAGATTCTGCCAGATTTACTCCAGAACACCACCGCTGCTTTAGATTGAGACTTAGCATATAATTTCAGTTGTATTATAGTATAAAGAATTGTAATCTTCGAATATCGAGCAATAAAATCATCAAACTTCATAGTGGACGTAGGCTACAAAGCCGAACCACTCTAAATCGCTTGTCTTTGCATTTTACATTTCTGTTATTTGGAGTTTTTGTTAGATAATCCACAGTTTTAATTTTCATTCTGCGCGTTTATCTCTTCAAAGACTTCCGAAGAGTGTTGTGCCCATTTTTGGTACAAACACTTTGGTGCTTTCACTGAGAAAAAACCAGCTTTTTTCTCCTGCTCCTTGGATCTACCATCGATACCGGATTGCGCAAATCCAAGAGGAAGATCTAGATTTTCGATTCACAGTCCTTCCATTCTACTCAGATTTGCATAAAATCTAGGAAAAGGATTCATCATTCAAAATGGTTAGCACGAGAACCACTTCTGCAGCTCCAGGACAAGAAGGTAGGGATGGACAAAATCCTGCTCAACAGCAGCCATCCAGCCAAGACAACACTGCCCACTCGGATCCGTCTGGGGCACTCACTAGACAAGAATTTCAGGTGTTACTTCAAGAGTTGACTCAGAGTCGGCAACAGTTAGCCGAACAGTTGCGAGCCATTATTGAATTGACAAATCAACTGAACCGCCAGGGCCGTAGGAGGTCCAGAAGGGATGATGTTTCCCGCTCATCCACTGAAAGTTCTGCCTCATCTGACTATCATCATAGATCTACCCGTCCCCGATTAGACGGAGATTATGCTCAGACTACGGGACATCAGCCCGCCCTGACTGTCGGGCAGTTGAGGGTAGGACCATCAACCAGCTTCCAAGCTGGGCCATCAGCGCGAGGTGGCCGCACTCCACAATACACTACGGACAATCATGTCACAGCTGCCACAGTAGAAACAAGGGTCGATACCCGATATCTTCCAGATTCGAGTAATCAACAGCAAGGACGTACTTCTGAACCATACGTCCCGGAAGACGCTGAGCCAAGGAGGCGAAACTTGGACCGTCGACAGCGCCCGGTCCAAACTCGCATTGTGGAACCCGACCACACCTTAGCTCAGCATGCTCAAAATGTAGCAATGCCAGACATCTCGACTATGATACGTCAGATGATCCGTGAAAGCCAAGGACTTACCAATGACGATTGGGGAATTTCTCGAAGCCATACTCCTTTCACGGACGAGATACAATACGCTGAACCTCCTCGGCGATTCAGAATGCCAACTCTCCCTATGTATGAAGGAAGTTCTGATCCCAATCAGCACATACTGAAATACGAATGGTCAATGAGCGCCGCAAGGGCCGACGATGCAGTAAAATGCCGCAGTTTCTCCATTTCACTGGGAGGAATTGCAACAATGTGGTTTACAAGACTACCTCCAAGATCTATCTCGTCATTTGACCAATTGGCTAAGAAATTTGTTGAACAATTCCGTATGCATGTTGCCAGACCCAAAGATGTTAACACCCTGTCCAATGTTACCCAGGCTCGTGGGGAAACATTAAGGCGTTACTTGGAGAGATTCCATGCGGCATGCGTGGAAATCAGTAATCCCAACGACAACTCAATTTTAATGGCATTGACAAAGGGAATTGATCCCGATTCTAAATTTGGAAACTGGTTAGCCGGAAAACCCCCCGCATCGTTGGACCGTTTCTACTCCAAAGCCGCTCAATTCTTACGGCAAGAGGACGCGAAACAGTCTAGGAAGCAGGACGATGCGAAACCCGGAAGTGAGGGAATACAGAGCAATGTAGCAGTTAAACAGTCCGGTGACAATTCCGGAAAAGTCCAGTTAAACATACAGAACAAACAAGCTCAGCCGAGAGGTGGCAATGGTCAGAATAAGAAGAGAGACCCGAATCCAGGCCCACGGCGTAGGGCTCCGATGTTCGAAAGTTATACACCGTTAAACACTTCGCTGGAAAATGTGTACCTGCAAACTTGCAACACAGAGCAGTATAAGAAACCCGCTCCGAAGCGGTCATCAGAAAGGCAGATTCAGACGGGAAAGTTCTGTAGGTTTCATGAGAGTTATGGCCACAATACGAATGACTGTCTCCATTTGCAAGATCTCATAGAAAAGTTGATCAGGGAGAGGAAGTTAGATCAATTCGTGCGGGCGCCGCAGTCTGGTGGTGCGGGCCCATCGAATCCGAACCGTGCGCAAGATCAGGAAAGACAAGAGGAACCCGCTCGTACAGGCGGGAGGCTAGTTATCAATACCATAAGTGGTGGTCCTCATCCAGCGGACAGGAGCTGGAGGGAAATGGAGTCGTATGCTAGCTCTATCAGGCATGCGAGCTTCGAATGCTGCAGTAATTGTGAGGATGGAACCCCGGCTAAGCAACAAAAAACGATGTCTGACGATATCATATTCAGAAGCAGGGATGCTGACAAAATCGAAGCTCCAACGATTGACCCACTGGTCATATCTGCCCAGGTTGGTCCTGCTTGGATGAAAAGGATCCTGGTTGACAGTGGGAGTTCTGTAAACATTCTATTCAAGCGAGCTTACGATTTAATGAAGATGGAAGCAAAAGACCTGAAACCCTGCCAATCCCGGGTTCATGGCTTCAATGGCAGTGCAACAATACCCACTGGAATAGTGGAACTACCAGTGGAACTGGGGATCGGAGAGCGCAGGAGAGTCCGACTGCTGCAATTCGTTGTTCTTGACATTGCTTCACCGTACAACGCTTTCCTGGGTCGACCAGCCCTTGCTGAATTCAGGGCAGCCATTGCCCCGTGGTGTTTGACTTTAAAATTCCCAACCGATCATGGTATAGGAATCGTTCAAGGAGATCAGGCAGCAGGAAGAGCCTGTTATGTTGCTGAGTTGCGTGAAGCACAGAAGAAGGAGAAAGGAAAGGGCGTAGAGGAATCTCTTTGCGTCCGTTTTACTGATAATTGACAACTAACGCCTGGGCCCCGGCCCGGGCACCACTACCAATTCCTTAGAGATCTTGACCCTAGAGATAGCAAAGATGAAGATGAAGTAGAAGAGAATTAAGCGTCTCCAGCCGAACTGACTGTGGACGTCCCGGTCAGTGAGGATGACGACTCGAAAGTGCTAAAAGTTGGATCTCAACTGGGAAAACAGATACAACAGGAATTGGTTGAATTTCTTCAAGCAAATCTTGATGTCTTTGCCTGGACGCACTCAGACATGTGCGGAATCTCACCAAACATTGCAAGTCACTCTTTGAATATTGAACCGCGACATGTTCCGGTCAAGCAAAAGAGGCGTGGTATGGATCCAGAGAGATCTGCCGCCCTTAAAGAAGAAATTGACAAGTTGCACTCAAATGGTTTCATCCGAGATGCTCTATACCCAGAGTGGGTGTCAAATCCGGTAATGGTTCGGAAACCGAATGGGAAATGGAGAACTTGTGTCGACTACTCCGACTTAAACAAAGCTTGTCCTAAAGATAGTTTTCCACTTCCTCGAATTGACCAACTCGTAGACTCAACTGCAGGCCATGAATTGTTATCCTTTATGGACGCTTATTCCGGTTATAATCAAATACCCATGCATCTACCCGATCAAGAACATACCAGTTTCGTGACTGATCTAGGACTCTACTGTTACAGAGTCATGCCTTTTGGTTTAAAGAATGCCGGGGCAACTTACCAACGCTTGGTTAATCGAATGTTCGCTGATCAGATCGGGAAGACCATGGAAGTCTATGTGGATGACATGTTAGTTAAGTCCCGATTTTCCACAGACCACGTCAGGGACTTAGATTCGATGTTCCGCATCCTACGTGAATATGGAATGAAGCTTAACCCGTTAAAATGCCACTTTGGCGTCGCATCAGGAAAGTTTTTGGGGTTCATCGTCAACGCTCGTGGGATAGAGGCAAACCCCGAAAAGATCTGGGCAATAAGGAATTTTCAAACCCCGAAGACCATAAAGCAAGTCCAGAGTCACAACGGGAAGGTAGCAGCGCTAAGCAGGTTCATCTCGAAATCCACTAATAAATGTATTCCTTTCTTTGATCTAATCCGGAAAGGGAAACGAAACTTTGAATGGACCACGGAATGTGAAGGCGCATTCCGATCGCTGGTTCAGCATCTCTCTACGCCACCGATTTTGTCGAAACCAATTGATCACGAACAATTATACCTTTATCTGGCGGTATCGGAGCATGCGATCAGTGCTGCTTTGGTCCGGGAAGAAGATCGAGTGCGGAAACCGGTCTATTATGTCAGTAAACGATTGACCGGAGCTGAAAGAAATTACCCCAGGTTGGAGAAACTGGCTTACTGCTTGGTCACTGCCTCGAGAAAGCTTCGTCCTTATTTCCAAGCACATCCGCTTACTGTGTATACCGATCAGCCGTTACGACAGGTCCTCACGCGGCCTGAGACGTCTGGAAGGTTACTCAAGTGGAATATTGAACTGAGCCAATTTGACATTACTTATGCTCCGCGGAGAGCCATTCAAGGGCAAGTCCTAGCTGACTTCATAGCTGAATTTACTGTTCCTGACGACTTACCTGAAACCAGCGAGTCTTCGGAATATGTCTGGAAACTTTATACAGATGGTGCATCAAACAATCGGTGTTCGGGCGCTGGAGTTGTACTAGAAACCCCCGAAGGTCGATCCATATGCTATGCTTTGAAGTTTGACTTTCACGCAACCAACAATGAAGCCGAGTATGAAGCCCTGTTGACTGGGTTAAAGCTTGCCAAAGATCTGAGAATTATCGCTATAGAAGTTTATTGCGATTCACAGTTGGTTGTGTGTCAGGTACGGGGAGAATATCAAGCAAGAGATCGAAGGTTAGCTGCTTATCTAGCCCGAGTTCAGGAAGCGCTAGATCAGTTTGATTATTATGCTATTTACTACATACCACGAGATCGCAATCAAAAGGCCGATTCATTGGCAAAGTTGGCCAGCACAGGTGAGGCACAGCAAATGGGACTCGTCCCGGTCGAGATTTTGCCTTTTCCAAGCATCGATCAAATCAAAACGAATGATGTGTTGGAGACCTTTCCCAGTAGAGAATCATGGATGACTCCGTATCGAAATTATATTGAGAATGGGATATTGCCTGAGCACCGAAATGAGAAAAGGCAAATTCTACGAAAAGCTTCGCGGTTCATCATTCAGGACGGGATCATGTATAGAAAAGGTTATTCTGTTCCACTCCTCCGGTGTATCGCTCACGACGAAGTCAAACGAGTGTTACATGATGTACACGAGGGAGAATGCGGCGATCACACCGGTGGACAAGCGCTTGCTAAGAAGATACTCCGATATGGATATTACTGGCCGACAGTGAATCGAGATGCAGCCAATTACGCCAAAAAGTGCGACAAGTGCCAAAAACACGCTCGAATTCCAAGAGCCCCGCCTACCGAGTTAACTCAAATGGTCAGTCCCTGGCCGTTCGCTATGTGGGGTATCGATATCATTGGCGCTTTGCCTCTGGCAAAAGGTGGTGCGAAGTATGCCATCGTCGCAGTTGACTACTTCACAAAATGGGCCGAGGCCGAAGCTCTCGCAACGATTACGTCAAAGAAAGTGATAAACTTTGTGGTCCGCAATATCATTTGCCGATTTGGACTCCCGCATACCATCATCACCGATAATGGGACCCAATTCGAAAGTTCGGAGTTCAAGAATTTCTGCCAACGATTTCATATTCATAAAAAGTTCTCTGCAGTCGCACATCCACAAGCAAACGGTCAGGTCGAAGCTGTTAACAAAGTTATCAAATCCATCTTAAAGAAACGACTGGAAAAAGCTGGGGGCAAATGGGTCGATGAACTTCCTATGGCATTATGGGCTTATCGAACAACTCACAAGACCGCGACTGGACACACCCCATTTTCCTTATCCTATGGCTCGGAGGCCGTCATTCCAGTTGAGACAGAAGTATTTTCTCACCGCGTAACTTATTACGATCCGAAAACAAACGCTATATTACTCGCTGAATCTTTGGATCTGTTGGACGAGAAACGAGAAGAAGCTGATTTAAGAGCGGCCGCTTACCGAAGTCGGGTCGCCCGATTATATAACACCAAAGTTCGCCCCCGAACCTTTGATCTCGGTGATCTGGTCCTCAAGAGAATATACCCGGTTCCTTCACACATGAAACCAAATTGGGAAGGACCGTACGTGATTACACAACGACTTGGAGATGGCACATTCAAACTATCAACCGTGGACGGTCTAGTTTTACCGAGAGCCTGGAACAGCGAGAGTCTCCGTCGCTATTACATATGACAGGCTTTATTTATTTCATTATGTTTTTTATTCAGCAATTTACTTTTGCATTTCGAAATTAGAATTTGTAATAAGGCAACTGATTTGCCATGTTTTCTTATTTCAGCAATAAAATGCCATCTCTTCGAGCCAGAGCTGTGATTCATTAAATACAATGTACAACATCACGATGCACGAAGAGCTAAGTTCCATCACACGGTGGAATTTATTCAAGTAGGGAGTGGCTGTGAAGCAATCAACCACTCACTAAATGAAACCCGAGCTCGGGGGCAAGCCATCACATCAGGCCACGAAATGGGTTGATACACGACAACCCTTCATTCAACTCCGTACTCCCAGAGTGCGAGGCGGAGTATAAACATTTTACTAAACTCCGTACTCCCAGAGTGCGAGGCGGAGTATAAACATTTTACTAAACTCCGTACTCCCAGAGTGCGAGGCGGAGTATAAACATTTTACTAAACTCCGTGCTCCCAGAGCGCGAGGCGGAGTATAAACTCTCATCTAACTCCGTACTCCCAGAGTGCAAGGCGGAGTATAAACATTTTTCCTAAACCCCAGAGTACTCCGAGAGCGCGAGCTGGGTACAAGCTTTTTACTTAACTCCGTGCTCCCAGAGCGTGAGGCGGAGTATAAACATTCTTCCAACTCCGTGCTCCCAGAGCGTGAGGCGGAGTATAAACATTCTTCCAACTCCGTGCTCCCAGAGCGCGAGGCGGAGTATAAACATTCTTCCAACTCCGTGCTCCCGGAGCGCGAGACGGAGTATAAACATTCTTCTAACTCCGTACTCCCAGAGTGCGAGACGGAGTATAAACATTCATCTTACTCCGAACTCCGGAGCGCGAGACGGGGTATAAACATACGTCAACTCCACACTTCTCCCCAATACAGGGGGCAGAACCATAACACATAACAAGTTGAAGACAGAAAGGGAATAGATTTTCATTTCCATTATCAACAAAAAGAATCTGATTACAAAGTGTTTATGAAAAATTCTGCTAGTGGGAGCCGAATCCACATCTATACACGGCTATAGAAAAATCAACAAAATGCTACCCTACGCAACAGAGATTTAGAGAAAGAAGTTCAGTCTTTCTTCTTCCTTATCTTCTTCTTCGGGGTAGCTCCACCTGATCCGCTGCCCGATTTCTTCCTCAATCGCTTGCTCTTTTCAGGCTTGCCCTCCGGCAGCGATATAATGTCGACATCTTCCTCAGAGCTGGAGGCAACGGAAGTTCTTCTAGGAGGACGAGCTGGGGGCATAGGAGTAGTAGCAGGAGGAGGTACAGGAGCGGTCTCGATCAATACAGTACCACCCGGCGAAATCACCATTAACGGGGCAGGCCCGGGCGGACTAGCACCAACATTCCCTGCTGCCATCTCGGCAGCAATCTCAGCAATAACGTCGTCCTCACGAGATACTTGGGCCGCATCGGATGTGCCAATAGCTGGCATAGATAAACTAGCGGCCGGAGCAGCCTCATTCACAGCATCGGACGGGTTGGCAGAGGGATCGATGGGTTCATTGAGAAGCTCCTCAATCATTTGAGCGCTGAAAGAAAACATATTTGCATCTCCCTCCTCGCCAATCAAAGTAGAAGTCGTGATGGCTTCGGAAAAAACAACCCCTTGTGTTTGATGAGGAACTGATAAAGCAAGGGGCGCAGAAACAATAACTTCGGTCACTGAAATACGACAAAACGAAGATTGTTAGCCAAGTGTGTTGCTTAAGGTTCTTCACAACTGAACTACGAGAAACGTTCAAATACCTTCCTTGGTCTGAACCGAAACGTGGGCAGAGTCCTCGGCAGAAGATAATAATGGTTGGTCAGGATTATAGGCAGGAACAGATTGGGGATCTACCGCGCCAGTGGTTTCGGGTAATGTTGGAATTGCAGCTCCAACACCTGTCCCGTGATGCACGACCCCCGAGCCTTCGCCTGTTTCTAGAGATTGGACGCCGAGCTTTTCTTTCGCCATAGAGATTACCACCTCATGAAGGGTCTTCCTCTCATCCTCGGTAAGCAGACGCATCTCCAGTTCAAAGTCGTCAAGTGCTCCATCTGGATGCGCTGCTCTCTTCTCATTCACCAGCCGGGTCCAGGCATTGTACAAGATCGTGGAGTCATCTCCCAGCCACGCTAAATTTCTTTGTTCCAGCACATTAGCGTTATACGTGACTAAGAGATCGTCAAACTCAGCATCTAGCCTAGACCTCTCCTCCAAGATCTTTTCCTGAATCTCTGATTCCACAGACTTAGCCTTGACCTCCGCCGTAGCAAGTTCGGCCCTGAGAGATACAGCTTGGTCGCAAGCCTCTTGAGCAGTGGCGTTCGCATCATCTTTCTCCTTCACCATTTCAGCGAATTTGGCCTTAAGCTCATTCAGCTCTTTAACGGCTAAGTCTCGCTCAGCGGCAATGGTGGTATTGCGATGGCCCATCTCTTCCACTGTGGCGCAATGTTCTTGCTGCATCCTCGCTAGTTTGGCCACGACACCCTCGTGTTTCTTAAGTGTCTCAAGCTCTGACTTTCGGGACGTTTCCACTTCGGATTGAAGAACTTGAATGATGCGTTTCTGCTTCGCAATGTCAACATCACGTTCAGCAATGACCTTCGCCCTGTCGAAAGCTACTCTAGAGGCCTTCACGGCTGCCTTATACCACTCCTTGTACTGAGCATAGAAGTCGTGGATGTAGTTATGAGCAGTGGTCTCAACTTCCGGAGGGATTCTTTTAAAGTTAGGAGGGAAGATATAGCCATCCATGCAAATTTCCGGGTAGTCATTTTTCATTTGGGCGAGTTTAGCAGCTCCCTCGCTTGTCAACTCAGCCGGAGCTTGTTCAATTATAGCGGCTGCCGTTGGTTCCACTCTTGGCCGTTGAGCATCAGGCCGAGAAGATTGAGAAGGCAACTGTTGCTGATGAGATGGCCCTGGGAGGTCTACTGGAGCCCTGGGAGGCGGAGGAGAACGAGATCGGGGTCGGTACTGGTGTCCCCGGTCTCTGTCAGAGTAATCATAGCCAGAACGGTTACGCGAGTAATCTCTGTCTCTATCATAACGTTCTTGACTCGAGTAGCCTCGCCCATGATCCCTATTTGTCTCTCTTCTACGGGAATCGTAAAATGGAGAAGATTGGCGCACATTCCGAAGCCTATCTAGAGTGGAGCCACGCCCTGACATCTCACCTGCGATAAGAAAGAATTACGAATTAAAATCCCATAAAGCAATGTTTACTATGCAGAAGTCATGGAGTGCCGTGGAAGTGTGTGTAAATGTGTAAACCCCCAAACCGACCGGAAGTGTTGACCGCACTTAAAGGAAAGGGCTCGTTCATGTTTAGGACATCTTGCAATTCCTCCAACCCAGGATTATGAGAAATCGATATATAATCTGGGATAGGAATATCGTCAAGCCCTTTGAGAGAATCTCTCGAATGAGAAGGGGCGGCCTCAGAAATCATAACTCCGGAAGCGGGAAGAAACACATCTACAGATTTTCCCCCCTTTGACTTAAGTTTTTTGGAAACGGCGGCCTTGCCTTTCCGTTTTTCTCCCGATTCCTCCAAGTTTCCCGAAAGATCAGCCATTGGCTCTGAATCCGTATGGGTTCTTTCTTCGTCACTCGCCTCGATTATTCTGATTCCAAGTGACTTCTTCGCTTTTCTCTTCTTGGGTTTCTTCTTATTTTCCTTCTTGGAGACGGACTTTGAAAATCCCTCAACAACTATGCTTTGATTAATGTCGATCAAACCGAGAACTCTTAAGTTGTAGTCGTTCAGCACCGAGTCAATATGCCTCAGCTCGCTTGGGACTTCTTGAAGACTCCGGACGGTACCTTTGAAACGCCCTCCATCGGGCCTAGAGATAATAGCTGTAAAAGGAATGAAATGTCAATTTTAACACCGAAGAGCTATTGGTCAAGGAAACAGGTTAAGGCGCTTACGTCTAGACAACCATCGCCTAGCGAAACCCGGAGGGCACCGAACGTAGAACCATTCGTTCTTGAAATAGCTCAGTCGCGTCCAAGCTCCAACTACAACTTGGCAATTTCTAACAGCCTCCAAAAATGTAAACGACGGACTATCACCCCTGCTCTTGAAGTTAAATATGTGTCTGATCTCGGAGGGCCTTGGCGGGCGAAAAAGACAGTCCATAAATATTACAAAGGCACTATTCAGCAACGCGTGCCCGTTGGGATGAAGTTGTGAGGGAGCAATTCCTAAATATGATAGCTTCCTCCGGATATATTGATTGAAAGGAGGAAGAGTTCCAGCCGCACAAGCATGACGGTAGAATGCTGTATATCCTTCAGGCGGATTGTGCGGTCTATCAGTGGCGCTGGGCAATAATACGTCACCAAGAGATATGTTATGCTTTAAGCATATTCGTCCCAATAAGGATTCAGAGATGTTGGACTGAACCGAATCAACGGGGTCCTCGATAAATATAGCCTCTGGCAACTCGTCTGGAGCCGGATCGATTACATCAGCAGGGATGTCAGGAATCTCAAGCACCGGAGGAGTCGAGCTCTGTACCTCTTGTTGTTGGGAGCTCGAAGATTCCATAATTAGCTAACTCATTAGAAAGCAACGTTAAGTTCATGAACAAGCCCGTGCATGCCCCTGTGTAGTGTGTATGAACGTGTCGTGCAGTGTAAGTGATGTACGTCGCTTAAGCGGATGTAACAGAATGAAGCAAGATGTTCGTACAACATAACTTGAAAACTTAAAAACGAAGATGACCGTCATCGCTGACCGTCACTTCCACCCCATCCGAAGGCTACTACCCACTTCAAGTATAAGTCTTCCAGTTGTATTATTGGTTAAGTCATAGTTCCATCGACGAGCTTCAAAGGAAGTTCAGGTTCAAGTCTGTTGGTCAAGTTCGATTACGCAAGGCCGAAGCTCATCGGAGTCAAGTATGCTAAAGTTCATTAAGTTCATCAGAGAATAACTTGAAACTGGTCGTAGTTCATATGATGGAGCAAGTCAAAAAGTAATGGTCTCCTAGGACGAAGATGTTCGAATCCATCGGCGCGAATCGATGCAGGTCGAATCGATGAAGTCTGGTTCCAGTTGCTTCGAATCCATATGGATCGATTCGATACAACATTAGGATAGAGGAGCACTTCGAATCCATGATCTATGCCTGACTTCGAATCGATCAAAACTGAGATCCTTCGAATCGATCAGAGTATCGCTATTTCGAATCGATTGCCACGAGCTTTCTTTCCTTTTTTCCTAAAACCATCGATTCGAAGTTATACATTCAAAATCGATTCGAATGACTCGTGCCTGGATCGATGCGAAGCAACGGAAGACAACACTCTGATCGATATAACTCGAAAGGTTTCACTCCTCGATTCCATCGAGTCGACCCACTTCGTTCGGATCTCATTACTCCTCGAAGTTTTCAGAAAGAAAGACTGAATCAATGCAAAAATTTCTAAGTTCTATTTGTCTCCTCTTGAATCGATCCCGTGAGTACCTGGTTTTTCCTACGAATGAAAGCGTGGAAGGGATCGATCGTTTTGAGGAAAGCACGTTCGTCCTGGCCTTGGAAAGGTCGATTCGAAGAAGGAGCTCTCGTAACAGTAAAAGTAAAAAGTTAAAAGTGAACAGGACCCCGGTATATATAGGGAAAACGAGACCATTCGTCTCCCGGTCAAGTGCAACCGGAAATAACGGGTCTAGCTCATCGATTCGAAGCAGTATCTTCGAATCGATCACTGCAGGGCATCGATCGATTCGAAGCTGACCAGGTGACCTCGTCGATTCGGACTCAAATATCTACACCAGACAACTCCGAGACTTTTCCTTTGAATCTGCAGCGTCGATTCGAAGCACGACGACGAAGAGTCAGGGGGAACGTTCGACTCCATCGATTCGAACAGTCAAGTTCGAATCCCTCAATTACAAATCCATCCAAGCTTCGAATCCACCCGAAAATCATCGTTTCGAAGTTCCATCGGATCGAGGTAGTTAACTGAAAATGAATCAAAGTCGCTGTGCCCACCAATTTGGAGTGCCAACTTCAAAACTATCGACTTGTAGCACGACGAAGAGTATCAATTCGAGTAACCTTCTCGAATCCATCAAAAACGATCGAATGGGAATAAAAGCATTGCTTCGGATATAAAATTATTGCTTGACTATCTTGTACAACGGTTCAGGAGAGGATCGATATTGAGGGATAGTCATAAATAATCATTAATGCACTGATTAAACTCGAATCTCAAATCGATTCAGGAGAGGATCGATGCAGAATTCGATAACAAACCAAACTGGCAACGACTTGCAAACATGCAACTTTCACCAAAATCGAAGTGGTACATATATGCACATATGTTTGACTAATGTTTAATCTTTGTCATTTTACAAGGATCAAATGTTCATCACGTCATAACACAGAAAGCTAACAGCCAGTCACAATTACACGACGGTCACTTACAGCGATACAGAATACAACTTTCGGCGAAAGCATGTCATAACGGCCCAATGAGAGACTGCAGCTTATCAAAGCACGTCATGTTTACACAAGACGTACTTTGGGGGGCAAATGTTATCCCACCTTTTGGCAAGGACGTGACACCAAGGACTTAACAAGAAACCGGCGATAGATCGTCTCGTAGACCAGCTACGCACAAGGATTGCTATGGATATCAGTGAAATTTGTCCGAGTCCAGATCGGGCTACAATTGATAGGACACGTCAAGTAAAGCAGTAGAAACCAACACCCTGAATTTCGGAGCGATCCGAGTTCGTATGCTCAAGCTATCATCGTTGAAAAATGGAAGGAGTATGCTTTAGTTCGAATCCTTCTACACTTCGAATCCATAAAGCAAGTCCTTACTTCGAATCGATTTTCCCAGAGCCTTGCCTCGAATCCCTCCTCCAAGCGCCCTTGGTTCGAATCCATCAGACTGGCTCCCTACTTCGAGTCCACAAAGGAAGTATTCTTCGAATCCAACAAAGCGCCATACTTCGAATCCATACAGGCAAAGGAACTCCAATTCCATTCCAAAGCACCGGCATCATCGATTCGAAGGAAGCCAGCCTTCGACTCCGGCATCTTCGAATCCATCCAGTGGTAGGGACTTTGACTCCATTTCATAAACTGTCTTCGAATCCATCCTGGTGAGGCAGATTCGAATCGATCAGTAGTGACATACCTTAATCGATTCGAACGATCGCTGATCTTATCGATTCGAAGGAAACACACCTTCAAATCCAGTACCTTTGTATCCCCCAAGTCCACACAACCAAAACCCGGGGTATGACCCAGAAAACTCGGAGAAAAAGGAGAGTTGACCCGAAGCACGCACACCACGTCGTCGCCTTAACATACAGAAGCCTGGATTCGACCCTATGGATTCGAAACATATCGATTCGAACGAATCCATAGGACGAAGAACACGAAAATCCCCAACTTGAATCGATCATAACTCGAGTTCTACAAGTCCAAATGCCATGAAATTTTCACAGAAGCTCAAGCACATGATGAAGAATGTTCACACCAAATTTCAGCTCGATTGGATGATTTCTTAATTGATTCGAACCAAGGGTCGAATCGATCCCAAAGTGGGCCCGGATCTCCAAGATTTCGGCCATGTGGGCCCCCTGACGTGCCAGAACTGGTCTCCCCTCATTTTAGGCGAAATATCAGCCTCCTACACCTATAATAGAGCCCCTGGTCATTCAGAAAAAGGGTCAGAGAATTCTAAGTACTGAAGAGCGCCCAGATTCTGCCAGATTTACTCCAGAACACCGCCGCTGCTTTAGATTGAGACTTAGCATATAATTTCAGTTGTATTACAGTATAAAGAATTGTAATCTTCGAATATCGAGCAATAAAATCATCAAACTTCATAGTGGACGTAGGCTACAAAGCCGAACCACTCTAAATCGCTTGTCTTTGCATTTTACATTTCTGTTATTTGGAGTTTTTGTTAGATAATCCACAGTTTTAATTTTCATTCTGCGCGTTTATCTCTTCAAAGACTTCCGAAGAGTGTTGTGCCCATTTTTGGTACAAACAGTTATTAAAGTGGTTTCCGGTTTAGACAGTGAGTATGTCCCAAACCGACTCCGGTTCCTTTAATAACCTTCGTGATTATAACACCGATTGGTCGTTAATATATTTCAAAACCAAAACAATTTCAATTGGAATTCGTAAATCGACAATTCGTTAGTCTTTCGAAATCAATTTCCAAAATTACGTTTCAAACTTTCCAATTTCAATTTCAACATTTCTAAAATTCAATTTCAAAGTTTCAATTAAAACAATTCAAATATTCATTTCGTTTTGTATATAAGTTCATTCCAAAATCATTTAACCAAATATAACGTTCAAAACGATTTAAATCAATTATCGCTTTCATTCGATATTCATTAATAAATTTATCCTTAAACAATTTCAATTCAATTTCCAATTCATTACGTTACGTCTTAAGTTCGATTTCATATCAAAGTTTACAACTTATTTACAATTACACTTGTCAAATCCAATTCTTTAAATTACAAGTCTTTCATTTGTTTCGATAAAGCGCATTCTATTTCTTATCAAAGAAATTCCTTTCAAATTTCAAAACTTAGTTAAAACTTAGTTTCACTTGTTCAATAATTCAATTTCTCTTAATAAAGATATTCAATTCAATTTAATGAAAATTCGATCTCATCAAATTTTCAATAATTTTAAATCTTAATTATTAATCATTTCAAACTCATTCATTAATAATTTCAAACTTAATTGTTAATAAATTCAAAAATTCAATTATTAATTATTTCCAACTACGTTATTAATAATTTCACAACTTAACTATTAATAATTTCAAAAGTTAATTTATTAATAATTTTCAAAACTCTTATTAATAATTTCAAAAATTAATTATCAAATAATTCTATGTTTAATTATTAAATAATTAAATTTTAAACAATATTCTTTTTGTCAATTACTACTTTAATATTCGTTCCAAACTCAAGTATTCACATTTACATTCATTCGAATTTAAATTCCAAATTATTCAAAACTTTGTTATTCGTCAAATGAAACTTTATTTTATTTAAATCAAAAACATTTGACCAATCGGGTTTTATTTTAAATTTTCTATCCTAAGTCAAATTGTTTGGGTATTTATCATTTCAACCCGATTCCATTTAAATTCAAAAATCAAAACATACAAAGGGAACTTGCAGTGTGATAGCTGGGATGGTGTCAAAGTAAATAAACAAGCAATAGCATCCATTCACAACAATTCAACAATTTCAAATAATCCCGAAATAATCGTATTAATTCGCGTTCGTTATTTACGCCAATTAATATAACTATTTCTAGAATCTACTCTATCATTTCAAGTAGATTAAGATTATAACATTTCGGTTTCACTTGTCGTTCAATTTCAACTACAACAGTTAATTCAATACGTTCAATAGTCCAAAGTGACATTACTAAAATTCTACGTGTCGATTAACTTAACAATTTAAAGGGTCAATTTAATTAATCAATATTCATTATAAAAGGGGTCAAATTAACAATCAAATTCGACATATATAATTCATTTAAATTGTTAATCATCCTATATCCAATTTTAACTTGCAATTTATTTATCACTTAACAATAACAATTTACATCCAATTCAACATCACATAGCAATCATTTATCAATTCAAACTTGCATAAGAATATAGTCGTGAAAATTAATTCACCTTTTGTGGATAAGAAATTTGACGGCGAAGCACGAAGAACAGACAAGAGACGGTACAGCACAAACAACGGACACTGTAATATCGACAAAAGAAAACGATATTAATACAACGAACGTTTGTATATAATTTATAAATTTATACAAATGCGCTTACCGAAGACGGAGAAAAGAACAAAAGCTCAAGATCGATGCTGCTACGGAAGAAATTAGTCGGTTGCTTCTGCACACAACAAAAAAGAAAAGTCGGTTACTATTTTGGCAACCAGAATAGATATTGGCGTAATACTTTACTGCAATATTTAAAACTATTTTAAACATCTCAGTTCCATTTTTATAAGTAAATATAAAGTTACCCAGACCAACTGTCCCCAAATTCATGCAAAATATTTACTTATGTTTGCATAGTCCCAGACGCATTTAGTAACTGCTGCTAGCCTCATAGTTCCACCTTTCATTTACACTGTTTACTACACTTAAGGTTCATACGCATACATGCATTTCTCTAAGTGACACATCACCCTTTTTTTTTCAGAACACTTCTACTTCCCATCCCTGTTACACTATCTTCATATGTTTTTCAACACGTAACTACTACTATATGTACACTTGCACACACCCAGACTCAGCACACATAAACGCACGCACCCAGGTCTATTCCCAACACACGCACACACTAAGTTTGAAAACAAACACACGCACACACTAATTTACACTCCACTTAGGTACACGCATGCATTTCCCAATTATACACACGCAAACAAAACTTTTCACAAACGCGCACACACAACCCAAACACACACGCATCACACACACCACTCACGAACACATGTACACAATGCACATGACAGGCTGGACATGACCAGAGGAAGTGGAGGTTCGGGTCTGACCGGGGTGGTGCAGCGCTGTCACGGGTGAAGTGGTGGGCGAATTGTAGGCGGTCTGGGGAGTCGACTGCTGGTGACGTGGTCAGGGGTGCGAGAGGATGGGTGAAGGGAGGCGGAATGGTGGTAGGTGGCAGCGAAGTCAGGGGAGTTGGGTGTGTGGCTGCGCTGACAGGGGACAGTGTGCTCAGGTCGGAGGGGACAGTGGGTGGTTGGCTCGTGTACGCGGAGAGTAGTGCGTTGGAGGGTGGTGTGCGCGGCGGTGGAGTGGACGATGGGTGGGTTGAGGAGATGGGTTTTGCGGGTTACATTTTGCTGGAAAGAGTTTCATTATTCACATTTTCAAAGTGAACGAAAAGAAGGAAAAAAAATAAGAAGAAGAAAGAGGAGAAGTTGAGGGGATAGTTTACCTGAAGCTACAGTGGGAATAGGAATTGTGAAAATGAAAGTTTTTGGTTGCTTTACTAGTACGTGAATAATGTCTCTTGGATTCCAACGTTTCAATATCCCAAACGTGACTCTTCACACTTCATCTCCCTAGTAAATTCCCACTCAGCTGAAGTTATTTTCTTTTTATTTTTAAACGGGTAGAATCTAGGGCTGCAATGTGTTTAACCGGTGTGTTAAATCGGTTAAAACGACATGACGTTTTTTCTCCGACTCCGTTTAACACGAATAAATATATCGTTTTGGTCAGCGCGACGACGCGATCACAACGGTATAAAAATATTGGTGATACGACGATTTTATAAAATTTGCATTTACGCCGCTTAAATGGTACGATTTGCAAAACAATCTAAACGGCGCAGGCGATGACAACTTTAGGCGAAACGAATTACATAATCTTGATCAGAATAATTTTTACAACATAACTGTGTAAAAGTATTTGGATTTGGAAGATAAATTTTACGCAGCTTTATATGGACTGATATACAGTAAAACGCGAACGGAGTTTACTGTAATATTTTTCAACGAAACTTTTTCTATGTCCATTTCTAACTAGACGTATGTCACAAATAAAGTTTGGGCATAAATTGAGATCGTTATAATTTCAAAATTTTTATTGAACGATGAATTTAAAATTTAAAATTTGGTCGAAAATTTAGGGTCGTTACAATCTCCCCCACTCAAAACTTTTCGTCCTCGAAAAGGAACGAGAAGAGTGAAGTAGAAATGAAATAAGTAGGAAAGTCAAGATAGATTTCGAGAAATTTGAATAATACCTTAAATTAATAGTTCGGGGTTTGAATCCCGAATGCTATCCTCAGTTTCCCATGTGCAATCTCGCTCATCTGCACTCCACTGTACTTTGACGAGATTTACCGACTTCCTTCTGAGTTGTTTTGTCTCACGATCAACTATCCGAAGTGGCTTTCATTCAATAGTCAAATCAGGCTCAATAACTATCTCATCCAACTGAGTAGTAGGGATGGTCATAGATGGATCGTGTACAACTTTGCGAAGATGTGAGACGTGAAACACGTTGTGCACACCGGCGAACTTCTCTGGTAATGCAACTCTATATGCTAATGTTCCGACTCTTTCTGTAATCTCAAACGGACCAACAAATCTGGGAGCTAGTTTTCCCTTTCTTCCATATCGAACAATATTTTTCAAAGGTGACACTTTCAGAAATACTTTGTCTCCTATACTAAATTCGAGATCTCTTCTCCTTTTGTCAGCGTAGCTCTTCTGTCTATCCTGTGCCGTCTTTATCTTCTCCCTGATTTCTTCGACTTTTTCAGAAGCTTCCATAATCATTTCTGGTCCAAGTACTAATCGATCTCCAGACTCGATCCAACAAGCTGGCGATTTGCACGGCCGTCCATATAAGGCTTCGAACGGTGCCATACCAATGCTCGCCTGGTTTATACAGGATAATTAATTCAAATTCAAATATATTTATTCAAATTTGAAATTCAAATTCTTTACCTGGTAACTATTATTATAAGTGAATTCAACCAAGTGAAGATGGTCTTCCCAAGATCCACCAAAGTCAATAATACACGCCCGGAGAAGATCTTCCAAAATCTGATTCACCCTCTCAGTTTGACCATCTGTCTGAGGATGATATGCTGTGCTCAGATTCAGTTTGGTGCCCAAGGTATCCTGAAATGCCTTCCAGAATTTACTGGTGAAAATAGGATCTCGATCGCATACAATACTAGATGGTACACCATGAAGTTTAACAACTTCTCTCATGTATATCTCGGCCAAACTCGAAGCTGAACGAGTGGTCTTGACTGGAATAAAGTGTGCGGATTTCGTCAGTCTATCGACAATCACCCAAATGCTTTCGTTACCCTTTCTAGTCCTTGGTAGCCCATCAATAAAGTCCATAGAAATCTGCTCCCATTTCCAACCTGGAATCTCTAGCGGTTGGAGCAATCCTGCTGTCTTTTTGTGATCAGCTTTAACTTGTTGGCAAGTGGTGCACCTGCTAACATAGGTAGAAATATCGCGCTTCATCCCACTCCACCAATATAACTTCTTCATGTTCTGGTACATTTTAGTGACACCAGGATGAAATGAAAGCGAAGACTTATGATTTTCTCGCAGCACTTCCTGTCTAAGACCATCAACATTAGGAACACAAATTCGATTATCAATCCTCAAGATTCCATTACTATCAACATGTGCACCCACTTTATTATCAGCATTTTCAACTCTGCCAAGAACTATTTCTTTGATGCGATAAAGTAAAGTGTCCTCATACTGCTTGGCTATAATACGATCCATAAGAGCCGGGGAGACGGAAAATTGGAATAACATCCCTTCAACAAGATTACAGCATATCATAGCTTGGTTTCTGCTCAAAGCATCGGCTACGGCATTTGCTTTTCCCGGAGTGTAGTTAATATCAAGATCATATGCAGCTAGAAATTCGAGCCATCGGACTTGTCTCTGATTCAAATCCTTTTGCGAGAAGATATATCTCAATGACTTATGGTCAGTGAATAACTCGAATTTTGTTCCTAATAGATAGTGCCTCCATAGCTTAAGAGCAAATACAACCGCAAGAAGCTCTAAATCGTGGGTTGCATAGTTTGTTTCATGGGTCTTTAACTGACGACCCGCATAGGCAATAACTTTTCCTTTCTGCATTAAAACTGCACCAAGTCCATCTCGACAGGCATCTGTATATACAGTCAATCCTTCGCTACCATCAATAACTGTAAGAACCGGGGCAGATGTCAACTTTCGCTTCATCTCATTGAAAGCTGCTTCGCACTTTTCGCTCCAAATAAATTTCACATTCTTTCTGGTCAGTGTGGTAAGTGGTGCGGCAATACGGGCAAAGTTTTCTATAAATCTGCGGTAATAGCCGGCCAAACCCAAGAAACTGCGGATGTCTGTAGGAGTTTTGGGAGTCTCCCAATCCTGCAAATTCCAAAGATTCGAATTAAGAAATTGATAAGTTGTTTTTGATAGAATTGATAAGTAAGAATAGAACTTACATTGATTACGGCGATCTTAGCTGGATCGACCGAAATCCCATTCTCCGAAACAATATGGCCAAGAAATCGAACTTCATCCTTCCAAAAATGGCATTTTGAAAACTTGGCTTTAAGCTGATGGCTGCGTAGAGTTTCAAGAACAAAAGCCAAATGTGACCTATGCTCTTCCTCATCCTTAGAGAAGACAAGAATGTCATCGATGAAAACCAGAACAAACTTGTTAAGAACATCCCGGAAAACTCTATTCATCAAATCGACGAAATAAGCTGGAGCATTAGTAAGACCGAACGGCATAACCAGCCATTCAAAGAAACCCGTCTCAGTGCGGAATGCTGTCTTAGGAATACTCTCCTCGGCAATTCTGAGTTGGTGAAAGCCAGTAGCCAGATCGAGTTGAGAAAATACTTTAGCTCCGTGAAGCTGGTCGAATAGATCATTGATGCGGGGCATCGGATATCTGTTCTTGTGTGTGAGCTTGTTCAGCTCTCTATAGTCCACACACATTCTGAGGGAACCATCTGATTTTGTGACGAACACTACTGCAACACCCCATTCTGAATGACTTCGCCGAATCAAGCCTTTAGAAAATAAGTCTTCAATTTGAGCCTTCAGTTCATCTTTTTCTTTAGGAGCCATTCTCCGGGGAGGGAGAACTACTGGTCAGGCACCAGGAATAAGGTCAATGCGGAATTCGATTTCCCGCGGTGGTGGTAGAGAATTGACTTCTCCAAATACATCAGAAAAGGATTGGACCACGGGAGTAGAGCTTAGTTCATTTGGATGGGAGTTGAGTGAAAATATAAAACTCCCAGCATATTCTTGAGGTGATTTGCCTTCTATAACCAAAGGCATGCCCTGGTTATCGATGAGAGAGACTGTTCGAGCTTTGCATGAGATATTGGCTTCGAACTTCCGTAGCCAATCAATGCCTAATAGTATATCGAATGCTTCGAATCCGAGGACATAGAAATCCCAAGTGAAGTGGTGAATGCCATGCATAAGAGTGACATATTTACAAACCCTTCTAAGGTTAGCGGGCCCTCCAAGATGGTTTGATACACATAAGAAGGTAGATGAAAGAATGGGTTCCAAACCAAGTTTATTGCACAAATCAATAGATATGAAACTATGTGTTGCTCCGGTATCAAATAGAACTTTAACTGGTAAAGTATGCAACATAAAAATACCCTGTAATGTACCTTGGTTATCAGTAGGAGCAGGTGGGGTAGGTGGATCATGGGCGGAAGAAGTCACAGCAAATACCCCGGCCGTCTTTCCCTTTTTGGACATAGGACAATCTCTCTTGAAATGGCCTGGCTGCAGACATACGTGACAGAGGTCGTTTCTGGTATTCTGAGGAGGCGGAACAGCGGCACTAGCAGATGTTGGACAACTGCTGGCGTAGTGACCCCTCTGGTCGCATTTGAAACAAGTGATGGAGGATAAGTCAATAGGCTTCTTCTGAGAATAGCCAAGCCCAGATTTCTGCTGCCAATTCTTCTTCTGTTGCTCAAAATTTTGCTTCCTCTTTCCCGACTGATTTGCTGGTGTCTGAGTAACTGGGGCTTTTGGGACAGATGTTTCCTTGGGCTTTCCCTTGTATCGAAGAGCAAAATCCATCAACTCAGTGAAAGTTCCATGGACATGAGCGGTGAGGAGCTCGTAATACTCTGGGCGTGCGCCATGTATGAACTTCTCGTTCTTCAGTAGAGGTGTGTCAATCAAGCCAGGTCCGAACTTGGAGAGTTCGTTAAACCTCCTTTCGTACTCAGTAAAGGTCATGTTGCCCTGCTTGAGATCCATGAAAGACCGATAGAGTTGGGCCTTCCCAACAGCTGGCATCCACTGAGCCATAAAGGACTCCCTATTACAAGTGATATGAAACGGATCAAAATTATGACGAGGTAAGATAGAAATTTTATTTAGTAGGAATTTAGATAGATTACTACCTAAACTAGGCCCAAGTGACGGTTTCCTCATCAGTTTGAGAAGTGACTGATTCCCACCAATCTTGTGCAGCATCCTGAAGCTGCCAAGCGGCCAACTTGCGCTTCTGAGCATCTATGATCTCTAAGCCAGAAAAGATCCTTTCCAAACTCTTTAGCCATTGTTGTGCTTCGATAATACTCTCGGAGCCAGTAAATTTGACTCCTCCAAGCTGAGTATACTCCTTGCTAAGAGTGGAGAATCAGACTGCGGGAGCTGGAGCATGTGGACCAGGAGCATTTCCACCCCTGCCTCTAACATTTCTTCTGGTAGCCATCCTGGAATACCAAAAGTGATTTAGAATCAAAGATAGAAATTTTATAGAACTTAAGGAAATTCTATTCAACGATTTCAATGAGAAAGACGAATCAAAGGATGTGGATTCTGCAATGATTCTCCTCATTCTAGGGTATGTTTACCCTATCTCTAATGAGCTTTAAACTCCACAGGCTAAGGTTATCGGGAACCAAAGCTACGATACCAACTGTAACAACCCGTATATTTGGACCATTTAAATTGACAATAATCCACACATGTCAACTTAAATAATACAAAACACGAATCATTAATGGAGTATATGTATATAAATGAGAATCATCACAGAATCACAGAAAATAAAACATAACAGAATAGTGCAGCGGAATTACAACAATGTCATAATAGTAGTTCATGAAGCTACTAAGTAAATTACAACAATGTCTCAAATAAAGAAATACAATAACATAGATGTCCAAATGGTCCAAATGGAAAGAACAATACTGATAAAGATAAGATAGTCTTCAAGTCTTCAGCTCCAAATAAGCAGCAACAGCAATCCTCAGTCTGATCCGAGCATATGCACAAACAAACACTCGAATCAGGACATATATTCTTATACAGATAATATGGTTAAAAATTTGAAATAACAATAACTCAAAGATGATTGGAATAAGCATCTTTTAGGATCCGATAAACTATCTATATATAGTAGAGTACGATAAGTAGATAATGTCTATCAATAATATAAAGATATCAAAATAGTGTTAAGTCATGGCCCATTCCACCCTTAACACATTTTTATTCCCAAAAGCATATACAAGACCGTAGTTTCCCCAAAACCGGAAGTCACCAGAGGGCAATCCATATACTAAAGGTACAAATCAAAATCATAGTGGTCGCGCATAAATGGAATACAAGTATGACAAGGCACATGAGGCTATACACAAGGTAGTGATACTACCGTTCGCCTGATCCGGACTGGTGAGAACGCAACGCCGCAGCGCCCGCAACACCGTGAGACAACACTCCCAAAATCAAGGGTGCGCACCAATCAATCACAAAGTAAAAGAATAGTTTACGAAGAAGTGTGTCCACTTGAGGTAGCTAATCCTCCATTGGCCCGGCACAGCTCCTGTTTTAGTCATTTCCAATTTGACACAAGTGTCAAGGCTATCCATTATCGTTCACTTTCTTCAATCATCAACGTTCGTCAATCCAACCACTTCATTCTGGATCATCACTTCGCGTATAGTTATTAATGTGGTTTCCGGTTTAGACAGTGAATATGTCCCAAACCGACTCCGGTTCCTTTAATAACCTTCGTGATTATAACACCGATTGGTTGTTAATATATTTCAAAACCAAAACAATTTCAATTGGAATTCGTAAATCGACAATTCGTTAGTCTTTCGAAATCAATTTACAAAATTACATTTCAAACTTTCCAATTTCAATTTCAACATTTCTAAAATTCAATTTCAAAGTTTCAATTAAAACAATTCAAATATTCATTTCGTTTTGTATATAAGTTCATTCCAAAATCATTTAACCAAATTTAACGTTCAAAACGATTTAAATCAATTATCGCTTTCATTCGATATTCATTAATAAATTTATCCTTAAACAATTTCAATTCAATTTCCAATTCATTACGTTACGTCTTAAGTTCGATTTCATTATCAAAGTTTACAACTTATTTACAATTACACTTGTCAAATCCAATTCTTTAAATTACAAGTCTTTCATTTGTTTCGATAAAGCGCATTCTATTTCTTATCAAAGAAATTCCTTTCAAATTTCAAAACTTAGTTTCACTTGTTCAATAATTCAATTTCTCTTAATAAAGATATTCAATTCAATTTAATTAAAATTCGATCTCATCAAATTTCAATAATTTTAAATCTTAATTATTAATCATTTCAAACTCATTCATTAATAATTTCAAACTTAATTGTTAATAAATTCAAAAATTCAATTATTAATTATTTCCAACTACGTTATTAATAATTTCACAACTTAACTATTAATAATTTCAAAAGTTAATTTATTAATAATTTTCAAAACTCTTATTAATAATTTCAAAAATTAATTATCAAATAATTCTAAGTTTAATTATTAAATAATTAAATTTTAAACAATATTCTTTTTGTCAATTACTACTTTAATATTCGTTCCAAACTCAAGTATTCACATTTACATTCATTCGAATTTAAATTCCAAATTATTCAAAACTTTGTTATTCGTCAAATGAAACTTTATTTTATTTAAATCAAAAACATTTGACCAATCGGGTTTTATTTTAAATTTTCTATCCTAAGTCAAATTGTTTGGGTATTTATCATTTCAACCCGATTCCATTTAAATTCAAAAATCAAAACATACAAAGGGAACTTGCAGTGTGATAGCTGGGATGGTGTCAAAGTAAATAAACAAGCAATAGCATCCATTCACAACAATTCAACAATTTTAAATAATCCCGAAATAATCGTATTAATTCGCGTTCGTTATTTACGCCAATTAATATAACTATTTCTAGAATCTACTCTATCATTTCAAGTAGATTAAGATTATAACATTTCGGTTTCACTTGTCGTTCAATTTCAACTACAACAGTTAATTCAATACGTTCAATAGTCCAAAGTGACATTACTAAAATTCTACGTGTCGATTAACTTAACAATTTAAAGGGTCAATTTAATTAATCAATATTCATTATAAAAGGGGTCAAATTAACAATCAAATTCGACATATATAATTCATTTAAATTGTTAATCATCCTATATCCAATTTTAACTTGCAATTTATTTATCACTTAACAATAACAATTTACATCCAATTCAACATCACATAGCAATCATTTATCAATTCAAACTTGCATAAGAATATAGTCGTGAAAATTAATTCACCTTTCGTGGATAAGAAATTTGACGGCGAAGCACGAAGAAGCAGACAAGAGACGGTACAGCACAAACAATGGACACTGTAATATCGACAAAAGAAAACGATATTAATACAATGAACGTTTGTATATAATTTATAAATTTATACAAATGCGCTTACCGAAGACGGAGAAAAGAACAAAAGCTGAAGATAGATGCTGCTACGGAAGAAATTAGTCGGTTGCTTCTGCACACAACGAAAAAGAAAAGTCGGTTACTATTTTGGCAACTGGAATAGATATTGGCGTAATACTTTACTGCAATATTTAAAACTATTTTAAACATCTCAGTTCCATTTTTATAAGTAAATATAAAGTTACCCAGACCAACTGTCCCCAAATTCATGCAAAATATTTACTTATGTTTGCATAGTCCCAGACGCATTTAGTAACTGCTGCTAGCCTCATAGTTCCACCTTTCATTTACACTGTTTACTACACTTAAGGTTCATACGCATACATGCATTTCTCTAAGTGACACATCACCCTTTTTTTTTCAGAACACTTCTACTTCCCATCCCTGTTACACTATCTTCATATGTTTTTCAACACGTAACTACTACTATATGTACACTTGCACACACCCAGACTCAGCACACATAAACGCACGCACCCAGGTCTATTCCCAACACACGCACACACTAAGTTTGAAAACAAACACACGCACACACTAATTTACACTCCACTTAGGTACACGCATGCATTTCCCAATTATACACACGCAAACAAAACTTTTCACAAACGCGCACACACAACCCAAACACACACGCATCACACACACCACTCACGAACACATGTACACAATGCACATGACAGGCTGGACATGACCAGAGGAAGTGGAGGTTCGGGTCTGACCGGGGTGGTGCAGCGCTGTCACGGGTGAAGTGGTGGGCGAATTGTAGGCGGTCTGGGGAGTCGACTGCTGGTGACGTGGTCAGGGGTGCGAGAGGATGGGTGAAGGGAGGCGGAATGGTGGTAGGTGGCAACGAAGTCAGGGGAGTTGGGCGTGTGGCTGCGCTGACAGGGGACAGTGTGCTCAGGTCGGAGGGGACAGTGGGTGGTTGGCTCGTGTACGCGGAGAGCAGTGCGTTGGAGGATGGTGTGCGCGGCGGTGGAGTGGACGATGGGTGGGTTGTGGAGATGGGTTTTGCAGGTTACATTTTGCTGGAAAGAGTTTCATTATTCACATTTTCAAAGTGAACGAAAAGAAGGAAAAAAAATAAGAAGAAGAAAGAGGAGAAGTTGAGGGGATAGTTTACCTGAAGCTATAGTGGGAATAGGAATTGTGAAAATGAAAGTTTTTGGTTGCTTTACTAGTACGTGAATAAATGTCTCTTGGATTCCAACGTTTCAATATCCCAAACGTGACTCTTCACACTTCATCTCCCTAGTAAATGCCCACTCAGCTGAAGTTATTTTCTTTTTATTTTTAAACGGGTAGAATACTAGGGCTGCAACGTGTTTAACCGGTGTGTTAAACCGGTTAAAACGACATGACGTTTTTTCTCCGACTCCGTTTAACACGAATAAATATATCGTTTTGGTTAGCGCGACGACGCGATCACAACGGTATAAAAATATTGGTGATACGACGATTTTATAAAATATGCATTTACGCCGCTTAAATGGTACGATTTGCAAAACAATCTAAACGGAGCAGGCGATGACAACTTTAGGCGAAACGAATTACATAATCTTGATCAGAATAATTTTTACAACATAACTGTGTAAAAATATTTGGATTTGGAAGATAAATTTTACGCAGCTTTATATGGACTGATATACAGTAAAACGCGAACGGAGTTTACTGTAATATTTTTCAACGAAACTTTTTCTATGTCCATTTCTAACTAGACGTATGTCACAAATAAAGTTTGGGCGTAAATTGAGATCGTTATAATTTCAAAATTTTTATTGAACGATGAATTTAAAATTTAAAATTTGGTCGAAAGTTTAGGGTCGTTACAATTTCTATGTCCAGTTTATAAGATGATCTTTCTTAAAATGTATTTTCATACGTGGTTATCTTTTATTTGATTTCTAAGATGAGAATGCTTTGATCTTTAGTTTGGTTGTTCTGCTTGATCTATTATGTGAAAGTTCTAAGTATTATTGGTAAATATGTTTTTATAAACCCAGATCTCTCTGATATGTTAATATTAGGAAAAATAAGTGAATACCCAGAGAATCAAATGATGAATATAGGCAAGTAGTGTTGGTTCTGGCATAACCCGGAGAATATAAACATGTTGAGCTGCAATATACTTGTGTATAGGTGCTAAGGCTTGAGACAAAAAGGTAGTAGGGGTGCAATAGGGTTGCATATGTGCTGATGCTCCTAATTCAATGTGATGCAGCCCAGATTGACGAAGACTTAGGTCGCCAACGACCTAACTTTCCTGAGCAATGACCTAGCACTTTATTCTTTAACTCGCGCCATTTTAGGTCGCAAATGAGCTATGAAGCCCGACCTAAAAAGCTCCGACCTAATGAGCTACATGCCTTAAGTCAAACGAGATATGATGTCGAGCGACCTAATTCCACTAGCCTAAGTCGCGAGCGACCTAACTCCTCTGCCCTATGTCGCGAGCGACCTAATTCCACTGGCCTAAGTCGCGAGCGACCTAACTCCTCTGCCCTAAGTCGCAAGCGACCTAACTCCACCTCCCTAAGTCGCAAGCGACCTAACTCCGCTTCCTCAAGTCGCGAGCGACCTAACTCCACCTCCCTAAGTCGCGAGCGACCTAACTCCGCTTCCTCAAGTCGCGAGCGACCTAACACCAAGGTCGTTGAAGTAATAAGGCGCGGGAAGCTCCGCCCTAGGTCATGAAAGAGACAATACCGCAAGCAACTAGGTCGCGAACATCTTTAGGTCGCATGCGTGCTATTTCTTAGGTCGCGAACGACCTACCATAGGTCGCTGAAGCCTGGATCTTTAGGTCGCAAGCGTGCTACTGAAACTTATGTCACGGATTCTAGAAGCCGCGTATCCTCTGAAGATGCAAGGTCGTTGAGTCATTGTGTTGTACATATTAAGTCTCGTATGATGTTGTAATGTTTCAAGTCGTTTGATGTTGCAAAGGTTAGGTCGTTAACGACCTATCTTAAGTCGTGTATTGTAATGTTTGTGATGTGTTTGTTTTAGGTCACAAGTGTTAGGTTGTGGCCGACCTAAGTGTTGTCGAATGTTGAGTTGTGTGTGTTGTAAACTCTATAAATAGCGGGGTTGAGTCATTTGTAAAAGTAAGTTGATTTTGAATAAAACTTTTGTTTATTAGCTTTGTGCTTTCATTAAATCGGTAGTTGAGTGTAATCTCCTATCTCCACCTTCGGTATTCAAGTGCGCTTGAATCAACGATCGCTGAAGCCGATTCACGGTATCTAGTGCGCTAGATCAACGTACGAAGAATCGTAGATCTTTAAACACGGTATCATGCTCGATCAACGTGTTTGAGATAGCTAAAATCTGGTATCTTTGGATCAATGGATTTGGGCATTTGGTATTCTTCAATCCACTGATTCCTACTTTACACCATTACATCATTTTAGTTATCCGTTGCTGCATCATTTGGTATCAGAGCTAGACTTAGCCAATCATAGCTAAGCCGAGTCTTGGAGCCAATTCCTTTAAAAATTTAAAGCTGAGTTACATCAAGCGAAGCCGAGCTAAGATAAGTGTTTGAGCCGAGCATAGAAGTTCACTTTGCAAGTCAAGGCCGAGAGTTCAAGCATTGGAGCTAGAAAGCGAACTTGTTCAAGTTTGTGAGAGATTTGTTCGAGTTCATTGGGCGTCAATTTTGAGATTTGAAGTTTTGGAGTTCGAATTATGTTGATTGTTTATTTGGGGTGTTCGTGAGATTTCAAACTAGTGGGGGAGTTTGATTCGAGAATTTTTGGATCAAAGTGAAGTTTGTGTTTGGATCTGTTGAAGATTTGATCATGCCTCCGAGATGTGTTAACCGTCATCAGAATATTGCCGATGTGTATAGAATAGAAGATGCTAAGGCAATAGAGCAACGAATTAGTGATAACCTCGAAGAGAAATTCAATAAAGGTTTTGGAAAGTTGGAGAAGTTGATGATGGAAGTGAATCAAAGTCAAAGAGGAAGGTCACCAGTCTTGAACCATGGAGGAAACAGAGTTTCGCCATCGGTTACGAAAGCAAGGAGGGTGTCGCCACAATCCTATCAAGATAAAAGAGAATCATCTTTGTCGATAAATCGAGATCGTGGAGTTCGAGACAATCATGATTATCAGAATGGAGAAAGAAGAGTTTATCGTGGTTACGAGCATGAGCCATCTAGTGATAATTAAAGAAGGAGTAGAGAGGACGTGCATGGTCATAGAAAAGTCAATGTTCAGAATCGACATCGAAGCTCATCTAATGTTGAAGAAGATAGTTATGGTGATCGTGTTCATTTTCGATATTCAGGTCAAGGTCAGAATTGATATAGAAATGTTGAAGAGCGTGGTCATACACAAGAATCAAGGAAGGATACGGAGATTCCAGAATTCCGAGGTGGTCTACAAGCAGAGGAATTCTTGGATTGGATATCAAAGGTTGAAAAGATTTTTAAACTCAACAACGTGTCTGAGGATCGTCAAGTTAAGTCAGTTGCTACAAGATTGAAAGGACGAGCTATGGATTGGTGGCAACAAACTAAATCAATGTAACGACCCGCATTTTTGACCGTTCAAGTCGACAAAACATACACACATGCCGACTCAAACAATCCAAAATACAGATAGTTATTGGGGTTAAATAAGAAAAGAAAAGAAAGAACAGAAACAAACTCAGAATCTCACAGCGGAAGGGACAAGATATAATAATAAAATAACAGTTCATGAAGCTGTTAAATAAATAAATTTGATTGTTATTATACATCATAAATCAGAGTTACATACATATCAGAGATAATACAACAATGCAGCGGAAAAATAATACAGTAGTAGAATACAAATGATGTTATACCAAACTCCGTCTTCGTCCTCCAGAATAGATCTTCAACCTTATCTGAAATGCTCAGGCTGACCCGAGCGTAATGAAAAGACAAAACACTCGAGTCAGGACTAAAATATCTCATGTAAGTTAAATCGAATAAGTAAATATGAGTGTGACGGCGTCAGAGATGTTTACGGGTTTTAGACACCTCCTATCCAGTATTTAACGTGCGTGCATTAACTTAAGAGATGTTCGGGATTTCCATCTCCTAAGGATCCGTTAAACTATCTACTATGTAATAGAATACGCTATATAAAATAATGTCTATCATAAAGTAAAATATCAAACTAGCGTTAAGCCATGGCCTATTCCACCCTTAACACATTTTTATTCCCAAGAGCATATGCAAGACCGTAGTTTCCCCAAAACCGTAAGTCACCAGAGGGCAATCCGTATACTAAAGGTACAAACCAAAACGTAGTGGTCGCGAATAGGATAATCAGTATAACAAGGTACATGAGGCGATACCAACTAGGATACTAGTAGTTGCGTGATCCGGACTGATGTTGGGCATAGCAGCTACTACCCCAACACCGCGAAACAACACTCCCATAATCGAGGGGTGCACCCAAATCGAATCACAACAGTAATAGATACGGTAACGAAGAAGTGTGTCCACTAGAGGTGGCGAACCTCAATGGCCCAGCGCGGCTCCTGTTTTAGTCATGTCAGGGGTCATCCAATATCGTTCTCTTTCTTCAGTCAACGCGTTCATCAAAACCATCCACTTCGTTCTGGATCAACACTCCACGTATATTAGTTATCAAAGTGGTTTTCGGTATCGACAAAGAGTATGTCCATATCCGATCCCGGTCTCTTTAATAACTACGTTATATTTTTCACCGATGGCCCTTTATATTTCAAATCGATTCATAATTGATATCAAAATATCATATTCGCTTCAAAAATCAAATCCATTTCAAATATCATCATATCTATTCAAAATGTAAGATTCCATTTCAAAAATCATTTTTCGCCTCAATATCTCATTTCGATTTCAAAATCATTTTTCGCCTAAATATCTCATTTCGATTTCAAAATCATTTTCACCTCAAATTCCACAAAACGATTCACATAAACTCGAATTCCAAAATTAAAATTTAATCAAATTTCAAATCATCAATTTCAACTCGATTCAGCTTCTCAATAAACCATTTCAAATTATCAATTTCAAATACATATTTGAACCACAAAATAAGCCATTTCAATTTCAATATATCTCAAAGCTTTAAATATTCATATTTCAAAACTAAATTTGATAATTCCATTTATATCTCAATTTAATTTCATTACATTTTGTTTCTGAGATATTTCTTTAATCATTTCAATACATCTAAATACGACTTCAATTTAAAATTTTAAATAAACAAAATATCCCATTTAAATTTATATGAACTTGAAATATTCATTTAAGTCACTTTTAATCAAATTCAAATTATAAAACACATGTTTCAATTTTCAAATTTAATAATTTCAAATCAACCTTGTTTAAGAAAAATTCTTAAATAAATATAATTTCAAATCAATTTTATCTTCAAATTTAATTCAATAGTTTCAATTTAGTTCAATTCACAAATTTATTTAAATTTTAATTCATTTCCAAATTAATTAAATCTCAATTTCAAATTAATTTTCAATTCCAAACTCAAACTTGAAATATCATTTCATATAAATTTTCTTAGAAATATTCAGAGTTCGATTAAAAGTCCAATCTTTTAAAACAAATCAACTTTCGAAAATTTACGCCGTATTTCAAATTTTTTTACTTAAAAATCTAAACTTCGAATAATTAAACAATTTCATTTACCAAGTTTAAATTCCAACATCTCGAGCTTCAATTCAAAATAATTCAATTTCCATAAATTGGATTTTATTCTTAAATCAATTCATTTAAATAATTTCAAAACAACTTTTAAAATCATTTAATTTAACCAACCCGGTGTCCGTATATAATTTTCTAACCTATGGCCAAGTGGATAATTATTTCAATTTTAATTTCAAAGATGGATATATATCATTTCAATCCAAATAGATGTCATAGGTATATCATTTCAACCTATTCCTTAATTTATTCGAAATGATTCAGTTTACAGTTTTATATGCAATAAACAATATACATGATGATAGCATGATATATCAAAATAAATAAACAACCAATATCGACCAATAGCATCCATCACAACCAATCAACCATAAAGCCAATAACATTCACAACAATTTTAAAATTATCAATATCGAGTAATATACTTCCAAATTAAATTTAAATTTATTTTAACGGTCAATTTAAATTCTATCAATTAATTCATATATCAATACAGATGATAATTAAACCTACCAAACAACAGCCAATAAATTTCATATCACTTCAGAATATAAATTTAACTAAGAAAAATTCTTTTAGTCAATTGTGAGCGTATAAACACTCACCTTTGATTTATCGACGATTTAAAATCCAAATAATGGTCCAAATTTGAACAGTCTCGGAATCCAACCAAACATGCTCCATGTTTTCCGAAATTTCGATACGAACGCAACGGAGAAAACCGCGCATGAATCCGAGCTCGTATACAAAAGTTATATACGTTAGAACAATTGAACATTTAAAATTTTAAATGATTAATTAAAAAAAAAACATATACCCTTCTTCCATTCACGCACAGCACACCCGAGACCCACTTTACACCGTTCATCCTCATCCACGCGCGAGGCAAATGAAGACCGGACGTTGATCAGGGGATGCCATCGCGTGCGCCTCTCCTTGCTCCACCTCCGCGCCAAGTTTCATCGCGCCATTCGCCACCGATCATCCAAGAAAGACCAAAACGCGCACGACATTCAAACGTAGATCTGGACCAATCCATGACGAATTAGCATGAATCAACCGTATGGATTTGAAGAGCTCGTCGGATCTACACTTTTGCTTTTGGAATTTTTCGATTTCGTTGAACGGATTGAGAGATATTAAGGAAAGAAGATCGGCAATTTCTGGCCATGGAATAGGTGGCGGCCATGGTTTGAAATTAGGGTTTCTGAAATGAAATAATGATAAAACTGTCTCGGTTTGCAAGCGTATTTATATAGGTAGGTCCAAAATCATCCGAACTCCAATCGAGATGTGCCGCCAGGCGTTTATAAGGTTTTACCCATATTCCGAACGCAATGGAACTAGTCCCAAGGCCTAATTCAATCGTATGTGGAAGATAGCTTTTGAAGTCGATTATTTTAATTAAATTCGAAATTAAATTTCTACACGTTTCAAGCTCGCACGGCCAAACGACAAGTCTGATTGCTACGAAAATTGAAACCTTACAATAATTCACTATTACGGATCCGATGAAACTGGTTTCGTCGAAATCCGAGACAGTTGTAAAAATGGCTATTTCTACAGTTTAATTTCAATATAAAATTCCCAAATTTAAATTATTAACTTTTAAATCAAATTTCAAGTGTTCACAAATTTCATTTTTAAATTCACAATAATTAACAATCTTTTACAATGTAGTTTCCTATTATAAATCCAGTATAAAAGATTACATTAGATTCAGCGTTTAATTATATTATAATTCAAGTTCAAGTTATTTAATTCCAATTGAATTCTTTTATTTCGATTTACACTTTCATTATTGAATCAACCATTTACTAATACATTATTATCAATAGTTTATAATTCATTTACTTTCATTTCTTCAGCTATCATCTTATTTAAATTCACAGTAATATTAAATTACATTCATTTACGTTGATTTCAATATTATAACTTCAATATTAAATGTAACATTTTATTTATTTCACTGTTTACAATCAAATTCAATTCGTTTCAATTTCTTGTTACACTCAAATTTAAATCTTTACTTACGTTCAATTACAAGTTAACATCTTTATCAAATTACACTTTCAGTTATTATCTGATTTCAATCAACTGTAATATTAAGTTACATTTATTTATATTAGTTTCAATAACATAAACTTCCACTATTAAATCTACCATTTTATTTATTGTTTGTTTACAATCATAACCAATTTGGTTTACAATCAAATTCAATTCATTATTTACATTCAATACAAGTTAACATCCATATTTAATTTACAAATAAGTTATTTCAGAATTCAGTTTTGTATTTTAACTTTTAATTCACATTTAACAACAAAAATTTTTATTTTCTTCGGATTTTTATCCAAAAATTTTATTTTAATTCGTATTTTTAAAGTGTTAAAAATACGGGTCGTTACAATCAACCAGAAAGAGAATGGGGAAGTCCAAAGTTGTCACGTGGGATAAGATGAAAAGGATGATGAAGGCAAATTTCTTACCTTACAATTATCAAACACGTGTGAACAACAAGTGCAGAAGTTGAGACAAGGGAGTAAAGGAAAGGGTGTGGTTACAAACTCCAGCAATCAGAATAGAGGCGTTAATTGCAGTATAAATGTTTCTAAGGGAGTCAACGAACCAGTTGTACATGGCAACACTAAGACAAATGTTGATGACCGAATTAAGCGCTATCATTATCAGGAGTCTGGCCACAGAAGTATTGAATATATGGAGTCCAAGATGAAAGCCTTCGTTGTAGAAGAATGTGAAAACGAGGATGTGGATGATTCTACTGAAAGCGAACTAGAAGAGGAAGAGGAACCGACTAGTCCATTATCTTTCGGCGAAAGTGTTGAAGAAGTAGAAGGTAGTGCTGAAGCATTGGTTAGGTACGTGGCAAGTGAAGAGCTTGAAACTCCTGAGGAGGTTAAACCAATGTTAGAAGAATTTGAAGAGGTCGGTCCTACAGAATCATTAGAAGAATTACCACCGCAATTTGACAACGATGAAGGAGTTTCGTCGGAAGCTGAAGGATGTAACTTGTTGTGGAGGACTACTGAATTTGACTTTTATCAACCACCTAAATTTGACAACGATGAAGGAGTTTTGTCGGAAGCGGAAGGATGTAACTTGTTGTGGAGGACTACTGAATTTGACTTTTATCAACCGTCGAAATTTGATGATGATGAAGAAATCGAGTCAAAGTATGGGGACGTAGAAATTGATTATTCTTCACCACCAAAGATGGATGTTGATAGTATGGAAGAAGGAATTCTGTTCGGAGTTGAAGGACATTACTTGATGAAGGAGGATTCTTGTTTAACACCTGAGCTTATGGACGAGAGCCCGCTAAATGTTAATTCCATAATCTCCGAGAAGCCTGAACAAAATAAAAGTGAAACAGAAGAGAAAGCAGAATCATATAGTTTATTATCTTTGGAAGAGTTCGTCAATAGCATGAAAGCTTGTGATGAATTATCAATGTTGATTGAATCTGGGGAAAATTCTAATTTAGAGACACCTGAAGAGGTTGAAGTATTCGAAGAGTTTGAGGATGAGATTTCAGAGGAACTGTCTGAAGAAACTAGTCTTGTATCTTTTGAAGAGCCTGTCGAAAAGGTGAAATTTAGTAATGAATTGTTTATATTAACCGGGCAAGGAACGAGTGAAGATCTTGATGTTTTTGAGGAAGTTGGTTCAGAATTCGATGAGTCTGAAGATGAATATCCTGAGGAACTACCCGAAGAGTTACCACCACTACAGGACATCCAACCTCACACTGAACTAGTATCAAATGCTATACTACTATAGGGATCGTATGACTTTCAGAATCTGAAAGAACAGGAAGAGTTGATAAGACAGGATGAAGAGAATGATTGTCCGTTGGGATTGCCTGATCATGTCCGCATTACTGACGTTATCAATGTCAATTGCTTGGAATCGTTTCATGAAAATAAACATGTTGAAGGAGAAGCGAGTGGGAATTCATTTCAGTCAGGGGAAATTGAGGCAACACATCAAGGAAAGATTCTAAATGAGGACACACCTGAACGAGATAAGGAAAGACGAGAATCTGAGCATGAGTCCTCACACTTTTTCGGATGTGATTTCCTAAGTCGTTCCGTGATTTTAAACTTCCTTATAACGTCTCACATTTTCGACACGTTTTGGTTCTATATCACATCTGCATATTGGCACAAGCAATATGGTATACGACACTATTCTCATGAAGTTCGGTGCTCCATGAATTGGAGATGGAACCTAGTGCTTAGATCATTCCACACTTTTTCATATGTCATCTCCCTCAGATCACTTCCTTATGCCGCATGTCTAATGCCACGTCTGTTTTATGCAATACGTTCTTTATGTCGAGCCACATCATCAAAGAGTCAAGACAAGATTAATCACGAGAGTGGTTATCACCAGAGCCGCAACAAACCAGATAATGAATGGAAGACAGCGTCGCGAAGAAGAAAAGAAAATGAATTCGGGACAAATTCATTTCAATCAGAGGACGATGATACCGCACAATCTCGCTCAAAGGACCTAGGCCGTTCACGATCTAATGAGAAGGATGATGAATCGCACCTGCTATCTAAAGTGTTGGGTTTTAGATCGTTCAAACGTTTGATTTCATACCATGGACACAAACTTTTCGAAGAAGAAGAGCTTTTAAATTCGAGGACGAATTTTTCCCAACCCGGGGAGGATGATGCAGCCCAGATTGACGAAGACTTAGGTCGCCAATGACCTAACTTTCCTAAGCAACGACCTAGCACTTTATTCTTTAAGTCGCGCCATTTTAGGTCGCAAACGAGCTATGAAGCCCGACCTAAAAAGCTCCGACCTAACGAGCTACATGCCTTAAGTCAAACGAGATATGATGTCGAGCGACCTAATTCCACTGGCCTAAGTCCCGAGCGACCTAACTCCTCTGCCCTAAGTCACGAGCGACCTAATTCCACTGGGCTAAGTCGCGAGCGACCTAACTCCTCTGCCCTAAGTCGCGAGCGACCTAACTCCACCTCCCTAAGTTGCAAGCGACCTAACTCCACTTCCTCAAGTCGCGAGCGACCTATCTCCACCTCCCTAAGTCGCGAGCGACCTAACTCCACTTCCTCAAGTCGCGAGCGACCTAACTCCACCTCCCTAAGTCGCGAGCGACCTAACTCCGCTTCCTCAAGTCGCGAGCGACCTAACGCCAAGGTCGTTGAAGTAATAAGGCGCGAGAAGCTCCGCCCTAGGTCGTGAAAGAGACAATACCGCAAGCAACTAGGTCACGAACATCTTTAGGTCGCATGCGTGCTATTTCTTAGGTCGCGAACGACCTACCATAGGTCGCTAAAGCCTGGATCTTTAGGTCGCAAGCGTGCTACTGAAACTTATGTCGCAGATTCTAGAAGCCGCGTATCCTCTGAAGATGCAAGGTCGTTGAGTCATTGTGTTGTACATATTAAGTCTCGTATGATGTTGTAATGTTTTAAGTCGTTTGATGTTGCAAAGGTTAGGTCGTTAACGACCTATCTTAAGTCGTGTATTGTAATGTTTGTGATGTGTTTGTTTTAGGTCACAAGTGTTAGGTCGTGGCCGACCTAAGTGTTGTCGAATGTTGAGTTGTGTGTGTTGTAAACTCTATAAATAGCGGGGTTGAGTCATTTGTAAAAGTAAGTTGATTTTGAATAAAACTTTTGTTTGTTAGCTTTGTGCTTTTATTAAATCGGTAGTTGAGTGTAATCTCCTATCTCCACCTTCGGTATTCAAGTGCGCTTGAATCAACGATCGCTGAAGCCGATTCACGGTATCTAGTGCGCTAGATCAACGTACGAAGAATTGTAGATCTTTAAACACGGTATCGTGCGCGATCAACGTGTTTGAGATAGCTAAAATCCGGTATCTTTGGATCAACGGATTTGGGCATTTGGTATTCTTCAATCCACCGATTCCTACTTTACACCGTTACATCATTTTAGTTATCCGCTGCTGCATCACAATGAAAGTATATAAATAGCCATATACATAGCAAATAAATTTGTGATTCAGTAAAACTTGGTTATTCTGAGTTTAACTTAAGCACAGAAGTTTGTAATATGAAAAACTCTCTCAAAAGCCATAAGCCAATGTTAGTTGCCTATACCCCTTTTAAAATGCAAGTATATATATATATGGATGCAGAATCTTATTTATTAGACACCCATGTTTAATTGCCTGCTTGTCTTTGTTTGGTTATGAAAGATATGAAATGCCATGACATAGATGTTTGTTTTTGTGAAATGATTCACTGAATGGTTTAGTCATGAAAAATCAAAAGAGTTATTATCAACTTAAAACTAACTAGGAAATGAGGTCAAGAGCACTGCAGGAATGACTTGTGTTCTTGAGCAATACAAGTTGACACATGGCTTGTTTAAGTCCTGAGATCTTTGTGTAACGGAGTGAATTAGTCCATTACAATGTGTCCATTGATTCATATGATTGCAGATGAGACCAAGATAGATAAATATATCAATGTAAGAAAATTTGATATATGGAGGAACTAGAGTTTTCCTGGATGAAATCTGAGTAGGGAATAAATGATTTAATTCATTTTGGTAATTTCCCTGTTTTGTATGGATGCTTATTTGATTTATGGCTGATTTGTATGAATGTATGCATGTTCCATATCTTTATAAGGTTTCTGGAAAGAAAGATTTAAGTGTGCACATGCACACTAACACAGAACATGCACACTATGACTTTCTTGTTTTCTAAAGGTAGGATATACTGATTTATATATGTTTCAACTTTAACTTGATTTACAAATTGTTTTAGTGGATTTTCTCATACCAGACATGTGTCTGGCCCTAGTGTGCTAATGGAATATGGGGTGTCTCATTTAATATGGGGCAGCTTCAAATGCTTTTTCAGAAATTACAGCAACTAAGTAGGAGTAGGAGCAAGGCTTTGAGAAGAAGATTAAAACATGCTAAAATTAGTTAGATAAGAGCTTAAAAGATGAAATCTGCATGTATTGATATTTTTAAATTATCACTTGTATTAAGTACTGAATGATGGATGGATATTTTGCTAAGTATTTTGCTAAGGAATTGACTTGTAACTAGAGTTTATAAATTTGGATATTATCTGAAAAGTTGAAGAAGTTAACCTATGATTTTGTATGTAAATCTGAGCAAGAATACTATGATAAATAGGATGGTTATATTTTATAAATGTATTAGTAAATCTTGAGTCTTTGAAAAGGATTAAGTATTGGAAAATCTGGATAGTTGAGACTCAATAAACAATATGGTTTATTCTTTCATTATGACATTTGCATACAAGAGTTTAAAGGCATAGGAAAAATGTATTATGTGTCTGCATGTTTTCATAATGCAATTTGTACTATGTAAATGTTTTATACCTCATTCTTGAATAAAGGAAGAATCTGTATCTATAGGAGTTGAAAGCCATGTACATGATAGTTTGTATATATATGCAGGTTTAAACATATTTTGTTCAAATATTTGCATATCAGTTACCTTTGCATTTTAACATGAATCTGAACTCCTTTTACTAAAGCTATTTTCAAATGCATTTTAAAGCCCTATGGCTTATATCAGAACAAAGAGTCTTGTTTGTAGCAAATCATCTTACCATTAAAACCATGTTTTGGATCCTCAGGGTCCCAGGAAACTCATTCATGCTTGCATTTCATTTAGCATAGCATCATGATATCAAAGAATTAAGCTTTAGGAACATGATATCTCACTTAAAAATATTGCAGAAAAGAGTTTGTATCTAAGGCATATTTTATAGAAAATCAAACATAGAAAATGATATAAACTTATATCATTTTCAGGACATAAGCACTACACCATTAATTTATATGTGAACATAACACAATTTCCTTGTTTCTAGGGATTACACTTCATAGAGAATCCAGCAAGAAATCAAGAGTTAACATCTTACAAATACATATATGGATGGAATTTTATTGTATGAATTAAATTGAACTATGTGTGGATTGATTAAATTTAATCAATCAAATTATCCTCTTGTTTACCATAACTCTGATTTAAACAAGAGAGGCACATGCATCTTCATATGTATGTACATATCTTTATGAATACACTGATATATTTATATTGGTAAAAATTTTGATCCTGGATAAATTGTTTATTTGATAAAAGTAAAAATGACTCTAGGCTTTAGAAATATATATATATGATAATAAATATATATATCTCTATGTAAAAAAAATTCCTTACAAATTAAGGTTGTGACGCCCCACCTCTATACCCACTCTAGCCAAGAACACTATGGAGTAATGCCGTCAACTAGCGCGGAGAATAAGGCTGTTGAGGAGCGACCATCCGTGTAATTGCCTTGTGCGAGTACCGATATGTTGGATGGTATAACATGCATTTCGTTTCAAGAGGAAATCCGACATACTGATACAAACTCAACGCTACCACACAGTGGCTATGAGGCCTTTAGAAACAAATATAGAAATAAACGTAGCACAAGTCAGTCACAGACATCCATATCACAAAGGCGGAAACATATATGAATATAACACATAAAAGTGTACATCAGAGTAGTGGTCAAACAAGATCCACAATATCATAAAAGAATAGTTACAAGTGCTAGACAAAAGAATAAGTACACATCATGGAGTCTATATCACGAATGTATAACAACAAAAACTACAAATGTAATGTAGTTAGGCAAAAGTCAGAAGATGATCCCAGACAAGGAGTCAAGCAGATGCACCTGTAACATCTCGGTCTGACCCGAGTATTATTTAATAAGAAAATAATAAACAGATCAGTCTAGCTATAAATATCAGGTAAAGGAATGAGATATAAGCAGAGATATAATAAGAACGTATGATATCAATAATGTCATACTAGAACAAATATGATATAAAACATCAACATAATCATACAACATCTCATAAATCTGAAAGCATAAAAAAGAATATCATATTCTTTATCTTATTCACCAAGCTACAAATATTGACAAACATATTAATGCCAATCGAAAAAGTTGGTGAAACCCAAATTCTAGAAATCACAACAAGAAATCCAGAAATCACAAAAAGGGGGAGGCCTATCACAAACGGGAGCATGAAAACTCACCAACACGTGTATCACAAACGGAACGCTATTCCATGGTCGCTAACCATAAATATTAAGCCGAAGCTCCACAAACGGTCCGATGACCACGGGTCGCTACCCCACCAAATTGAACCGAAGTTCCACAGAAACGTGGTTTAGTCTCCCTCGCAGACAAATAGACATCGCATGTAACGACCCGTATTTTTAACACTTTAAAAATATGAATTAAAATAAAAAATTTGGATAAAAATCCGAAGGAAATAAAATTTTGTGTTGTTAAATGTGAATTACAAGTTAAAATACAAAACTGAATTCTGAAATAACTTATTTGTAAATTAAATATGGATGTTAACTTGTATTGAATGTAAATAATAAATTGAATTTGATTGTAAATCAAATTGGTTATGATTGTAAACAAAGAATAAATAAAATGGTAGATTTAATAATGGAAGTTTATGTTATTGAAACTGTAATTTGATAAAGATGTTAACCTGTAATTGAATGTAAGTAAAGATTTAAATTTGAGTGTAACAAGTAATTGAAACGAATTGAATTTGATTGTAAACAACGAAATAAATAAAATGTTACATTTAATATTGAAGTTATAATATTTAAATCAACGTAAATGAATGTAATTTAATATTACTGTGAATTTAAATAAGATGATAGCTGAAGAAAATGAAAGTAAATGAATTATAAACTATTAATAATAATGTATAAGTAAATGGTTGATTCAATAATGAAAGTGTAAATCGAAATAAAAGAATTCAATTGGAATTAAATAACTTGAATTTGAATTACAATATAATTGAACGCTGAATCTAATGTAATCTTTTATACTGGATTTATAATGGAAAACCGCATTGTAAAAGATTGTTAATTACTGTGAAATTAAAAATGAAATTTGTGAACAATTGAAATTTGATTTAAAAGTTAATAATTTAAAATTGGGAATTTTATATTGAAATTAGACTGTAGAAATAGCCATTTTTACAACTGTCTCGGATTTCGACGAAACCAGTTTCATCGGATCCCTAACAGTGAGTTATTGTAAGGTTTCAATTTTCGTAGCAATCGGACTTGTCGTTTGGTCGTGCGAGCTTGAAACGCGTAGAAATTTAACGTCGTTAATTAAAATAATCGACTTCAAAAAGCTATCTTCCACATACGATTGAATTAGACCTTGGGACTAGTTCCATTGCGTCCGGAACGGGAGTAAAACCTTATAAACGCCTGGCGGCACGTCTCGATTGGAGTTCGGACGACTTTGGACCTACCTATATAAATACACACACAAACCAAGACAGTTTTACTGTCATTTTAATCCAGAAACCCTAATTCTATCTCATGGCCGCCACCTATTCAATGGCCAGAATCGCTCGAACTTCTTTCCATAATATCTCTCAATCCGTTCAACGAAATCAAAAAATTCCAAAAGCAAAGTTGTAGATCTCGGCGAGCTCTTCAAATCCATACGGTTGATCTATGCTTTTACGTCACGGATTCGCCCAGATCTGACATGGAAGCGTGTACGTTTTTTCTTGGTTTGCAGGCAAACGGCGGCGACTGGTGATGCGAAACTTCTGGCGTTGGTGGCTCTCCTGAAGGCGCTCGCGTGGGGACGTCTTGATCGAACTCCGGTTGCCTCGAGTTGCGTGCGTTTTGTGGTGTTTGTTGCGTTAATGGGTTCGGGTGTGCTGCACGTGATGAAGAAAAAGGTTAAACGCTTAATTAATTTTATTTCATCGCTAATCATGTTTAAATTATATCGTTATATTAATTTAAGCGTAACTTTTGCATGCGAGGGCCGTTTCGGACGAAACAGGTGGCGTTGGAATCGTAGCAACGAGACCTACATTATAAAACTAGTTTGGTTGCATTCCGATACGGTGAAGTTTTGGGCCTTATTAACGGGCTTTAAATCAAAGGTGAGTGTTTATATGCTCACAATTGACTAAAATAAATTTTTGTTAGTTAAATTTATATTCTGAATTGATATGAAATTTATTGGCTGTTGTTTGGTAGGTTTAATTATCATTTATATTGATATATGAATTAATTGATAGAATTTAAATTGACCGTTAAAATAAATTCAAATTTAAATTGGCAGTAGATTACTCGATATTGATAATTATAAAATTGTTGTGAATGTTATTGGCTTTATGGTTGATTGGTTGTGATGGATGCTATTGGTCGATATTGGTTGTTTATTTATTTTGATATATCATGTTATCATCATGTATATTGTTTATTGCATATAAAAATGTAAACTGAATCATTTCGAATAAATTAAGAAATAGGTTGAAATGTTATACCTATGACATCTATTTAGATTGAAATGATATATGTCCATCCTTGAAATTAAAATTGAAATAATTATCCACTTGGCCATAGGTTAGAAAATTATATACGGACACCAGGTTGGTTAAATTAAATGATTTTAAAAGTTGTTTTGAAATTATTTAAATGAATTGATTTTAAGAATAAAATCCAATTTATGGAAATTGAATTATTTTGAATTGAAGCTCGAAATGTTGGAATTTAAACTTAGTAAATGAAATTGTTTAATTATTCAAAGTTTAGATTTTTAAGAAAAAGATTGAGATACGGCGTAAATTTTCGGAAGTTGATTTGTTTTAAAAGATTGGACTTTTAATCGAACTCTGAATATTTCTAAGAAAATTTATATGAAATGATATTTCAAGTTTGAGGTTGGAATTGAAAATTAATTTGAAATTGAGATTTAATTAATTTGGAATTCAATTGAAATTCAAAGAAATTTGTGAATTGGACTAAATCGAAACTATTGAATTAAATTTGAAGATAAAATTGATCTGAATAGGATTTGAACTGAAATTGATTTGGAATGTAATACTTAAATGAATTCTTGAAATCCGAATGTTAATCTAAGTTTATTGAATTGGAATTGTTCCAGAAATTAAGTAAACTACTTAATACGGATGTTTAATTTGAAGTATATTCTAATTTGAATACGAAATGGTTTTAAAGCGAATCTTATATTCTTATATAAATATATGAACTATTTTGAAATGTGAAATATTTAAAGCTTCGAAATATATTGGAAGTGAAATTGTTTATTTTGTGGTTCAAATATGTATTTGAAATTGATAATTTGAAATGGTTTATTAAGAAGCTGAATCGAGTTGAAATTGATGATTTGAAATTTGATTAAATTTAATTTTGGAATTCGAGTTTATGTGAAATCGAAATGAGATATTGAGGCGAAAAATGATTTTGAAATCGAAATGAGATATTGAGGCGAAAAATGATTTTGAAATCGAAATGAGATATCGAGGCGAAAAATGATTTTGAAACGGAATCATACATCTTGAATAGATATGATGATATTGAAATGGATTTGATCTTTGAAGTGAATATGATATTTTTGATAATCAATTATGAATTGATTTTGAAAATGTAAAAGATCCAACCGGTGTGAAAAATATAACGTAGTTATTAAAGAGACCGGGATCGGATATAGACATACTCTCTGTCGATACCGAAAACCACTTTAATAACTATATTCGCGGAGTGTTGATCCAGAATGAAGTGGATGGTTTGATGAACGTGTTGACTGAAGAAAGAGAACGATATTGGATGACCCCTGACATGACTAAAACAGGAGCCGCGCTGGGCCATTGAGGTTCGCCACCTCTAGCGGACACACTTCTTCGATACCATGTCTATTACTTTTGTGATTCGATTTGGGTGCACCCTTCGATTATGGGAGTGTTGTTTCGTGGTGTTGGGGTAGTAGCTGCTATGCCCAACATCAGTCCGGATCACGCAACTACTAGTATCCTAGTTGGTATCGCCTCATGTACCTTGTCATACTGATTATCCTATTCGCGACCACTACGTTTTGGTTTGTACCTTTAGTATATGGATTGCCCTTTGGTGACTTCCGGTTTTGGGGAAACTACGGTCTTGCATATGCTCTTGGGAATAAAAATGTGTTAAGGGTGGAATAGGCCATGGCTTAACGCTAGTTTGATATTTTACTTTATGATAGACATTATTTTACATAGCGTATTCTATTACATAGTAGATAGTTTAACGGATCCTTAGGAGATGGAAATCCCGAACATCTCTTAAGTTAATGCACGCACGTTAAACACTGGATAGGAGGTGTCTAAAACCCGTAAACATCTCCGACGCCGTCACATTCATATTTACTTATTCAATTTAACCTACATGAGATATTTTAGTCCTGAATCGAGTGTTTTGTCTTTTCATTACGCTCGGGTCAGCCTGAGCATTTCAGATTAGGTTGAAGACATATTCTGGAGGACGAAGACGGAGTTTGGTATTACATCATTTGTATTCTACTACTGTATTATTTTTCTGCTGCATTGTTGTATTATCTCTGATATGTATGTAACTCTGATTTATGATGTATAATAATAATCAAATTTATTTATTTAACAGCTTCATGAACTGTTATTTTATTATTATATCTTGTTCCTTCCGCTGCGAGATTCTGAGTTTGTTTCTGTTCTTTCCTTTCTTTTCTTATTTAACCCCAATGACTATCTTTATTTTGGATTGTTTGAGTCGGCATGTGTGTATGTTTTGTCGACTTGAACGGTCGAAAATGCGGGTCGTCACATCGCACATCGCTAGTCTAAACCACAAAATGATCATCATCGATCAATAAAAAGTGTCGATTACACTAAGCTAGTAAATATATGTGTTTAGCTTCATGTCCCATAACCACTAGCTTAACTTAAATATTTACGAACAAATTGTAGATTTCCACTCGAAAATTGTCACAAGAGTTCCAATCGAACAAGTCCAAAAATTAACCGACGAAGTAAAGGCAAGCGTTTCATACCACTTGTTTTGCTAAGCCGTTTAATTATATTTTCTCATACGAATGAGGTAAAGGTTTGTATATACTAATAGATTAGGAAACGGTTTTGAAAACAAGCTTTATATTTAAAATAGAGTTGAAATCATCTTTGTAAAAGAGTTTGAATATTTACTACTAGTATAGAAAACCTTTATATTTTTAAAGTGACAAATCACAGAAATGATTGTAGAAACAATCAATCACCAAAATTCACATTCGAAGATGTGAATCAAATCCAATTAAACCGATAAAGAATCCATCGAAATGGATATTCAAAAATCACAAAAAAGGAGTCATCAAAGTCATAATAAATGATAACAACAAATAGGATCATCTCGAATCGATTCAAATTGGGAATTCAATCCCAAAAGGCAAAGTGGGCAGAAACAACAAATTCAGTCAACTGAACAGAGATTTTCAATCGACTGAAGCATGCCTGGAAACTTTCTGTTTCCAGGTTCAGTCGACTGAACAGAGATTTTCAGTCGACTGAAGCATGCCTGGAAACTTTCTGTTTCCAGATTCAGTCGACTGAACAGAGATTTCAGTCGACTGAATCATGCCTGGGCGGTTTTTTAGCCTATCCAAATGAAGAGCAAACTCTTTCGAAATGCAACCGGACGAACATTGGCGCTAATGGTTTATGCCAATCGACAAACCGGCCCTATATGCTCCTCGATGCATCACCAAAAGCATGATCAAACATCCATAAAAGGATTTTCACACAAATTTGACTTAAAAACCCAAAAATTGGGATATTCACAAAACCAATCCAAATCAAAAGCGAATGCACATGAAGAGGTGTTAGGAATTCATACCTAACAACCAAAGATAATTATAGTCATAGATGTGAGATAAAAATCTCACCTTTGAACCCAAAAACAATGAATGAGAAGCTTGAAGACAAGGGAAGATCAACCACACTTCAATCTCAACACAAGAAGCTTGAATCTAATCTTAAAAGAGAAACACTTCCCAAATTAGGTTTAGGAATTTTCCGAAATCAAAGAGAGAATGAGTTGGAGAAGAAGGAGATGATGCTTACCAATGCTTCTCTTTGAATTTGGAGCTAGAACTTGATTTGCAAATGGAAACTAGGGCTTAGGATTTTTAATTCTCTTTCTCCTCCCCCATTATTCTTTTAGAACTGAAAAGATAAGGAAGAGGGGATGAATGAAGAGAGGTGGTTCAGTTTTGGGTATTAAGTTGGCTAGTGGGCTGAACCCAAACCCAAACCTAAAGTGAAAAAGGTCAAATTTTTAGCTAGCTCCAAACATATCAATGTTTATACTCAAAAAGGTTGCAAACGTCATTTTGAACTCAATGGAAGGGGTCCCGAGTCCCAATTCGACTGTTTGCAAAAAGTAACTTTTCGGACTAAAATCCGACTAACGATACCATATTTAAATAAAACATTTAAATAGATAATTGTAAAATATGCGGGTTGTTACAGACTCCTCTCCTTAAATAAATTGCATCCTCGCAATCATAAGAAATATTTGAACAAAAAGTAACAACCATAAAAGCATATCAACATAAAAGAAGAAATTTGAAATAAGAAGTTCACCTCAAAAGAGCTCAAGAGAGTAAGTCCGGATGTGTTCGCTCGATGAATTCTCTAGATTCCCAAGAGCAATCCATAGGATTTGAGGACCATTGAACCTTCACAAGCGGGACATCTTTATTTTGAAGGCGTTTAACCTCCGAAGTAATAGCACGAATAGGATGTTGCTCATATGTTAAATTAGGCGAAACTTCAATTTCTTCAACAACACCGGGCTCAAGAATAGTGTCGGAATCTCGAAGGAATTTCCGAAGTTGAGAGACGTGAAACACGTCATGAATAGCAGAAAACTGAGCCGGTAACGAAAGGCGATAAGCCACGGAACCAATGCGTTCGGTGATGGGAAATGGGCCAATATATCGAGGTGCTAATTTTCCCGATCGACTGAAACGCACAACACCCTTCATAGGTGAAACATGAATGAACACAAAATCTCCCACAGAAAATTCTAATTTCCTTCTTCGATTATCGGCATAAGATTTTTGTCTACTTTGAGCTTCTTTCATCCTATGACGAATAAGGTCAATCTTTTCTGTGGAGTCACGGATAAAATCTGGACCTAAAACCAGTTTCTCATCGGCCTCAAGCCAACAAGATGGAGATCGGCACGGCCTTCCATAGAGTGCCTCGAAAGGTGCCATACCAATACTAGATTGGAAGCTATTATTATAGGAAAATTCAACAAGAGAAATACGATCTTCCCAACTTCCACCAAAGTCAAGAACACAAGCACGAAGAAGATCTTTAAGAGTTTGATTCACACGCTCGGTTTGTCCATCGGACTGCGGATGATAAGCGGTGCTAAAATTAAGCTTCGTTCCCAAAGCTTTTTGAAGGCTCTTCCAAAATCCACTAGTAAACAATGGATCACGATCACTAACAATAGAAGTAGGAACTCCATGCAATTTAACAATTTCTTTAATAAAGAGTTTTGCCAAAAGAGGAACGGTCCGATTAGACCGAACGGGAATAAAATGGGCGGATTTAGTAAGTCTATCAACTATCACCCACAAGCTATCATGACCCGAACGAGAACGGGGAAGACCGTCAATAAAATCCATGGAAATTTGATCCCACTTCCACATTGGGATGTCTAAAGGTTGCATTAACCCACCGGGCCTTTGATGCTTGGCCTTAATGAGTTGGCAAGTCATGCAACGCTTAACGAAGTTAGCGATATCAAATTTCATTCCCTCCCAATAATAAAGTCGCTTCATATCCGCGTACATTTTACTACTACCGGGATGAATGGTGAATTTAGAATGATGAGAATCTTCTAATATGTCTTTGCGAAGATCACTAATATTTGGTACGACAAGTCTACCAAATTTTCGAATACTGCCACGAGAATCAATATCAAAGTCTTTCATACCTTCAATATAAATTTTATCGCTCAAATTTTGGCCAAGAAGAACCAATTCGGGATCTAGTTTTTGAACTTCAAGAATGCGGTACAAAAGAGACGGATGAGCCTCAAGGCTACATAAAACAAGAGATGAACATAAATCGGATACACGATCTCGAATCTCACAAGTAGACAAAGTCTCGAGATCGTTCCATTCGGATATCATCATAGAAACAACCGCTTGTTGCTTTCGGCTAAGGGCATCGTCAACACGATTTCCCTTTCCGGGAGTATAAAGAATATCAAGATCATAAGATGCCAGGAACTCGAGCCAACGTTGTTGATGCAAATTAAGTTCCCTTTGAGAAAATATATACTTTAAAGATTTATGATCGGTATACAGAATAAATTTTTCTCCCAAAAGATAATGACGCCGAATTCTTAGGGAGAATACAATAGCCGCGAGCTCTAAATCATGAGTGGCATATCTAGTCTCGGCTGGCTTTAATTTCCTAGAAGCATAAGCAATAACACGTTCCTTTTGCATGAGAACGGCACCCAAACCAACGCGACTAGCATCGATATACACAACAAAATCTTGGTTTCCTTCGGGAATCACAAGAATAGGAGCATTAGAAAGGAGTTCTTTTAATTTTTGAAATGAAGCTTCACATTTGTCAGACCAAATGTATTTAACTCCTTATTTGTCAAACTAGTGAGAGGCACGGAAATTTTAGAAAAGTCTTTTATGAACCGACGGTAATAGCCCGCCAATCCAAGGAAGCTACGAATTTCCGTCACACTCTCCGGTCTCTTCCAATTTTGAATCCCTTCAATCTTTGAAGGATCCATGGAAATTCCGGATTCAGAAATGATATGTCCCAAAAATTTCACACGAGATTTCCAAAAGTGGCATTTAGAAAATTTCGCTTTCAATTGGTTGCTCCTAAGAGTTTCCAATATAATGCGAAGGTGATCTTCATGTTCCTCCTCGGTTTTTGAATACACAAGAATATCATCAATAAAGATGAGAACAAATCGATTGAGGAAGTCTTTGAAAACTCGATTCATAAGGTCAACAAAATAAGTTGGAGCATTCGTCAAACCAAATGGCATAACAAGCCATTCATACGATCCATAATTAGTACGGAATGATGTCAAAGGAATACTATCCTCTGCAATATGAAACTGATGAAAACCAGTTGCTAAGTCCAATTGTGAAAAGACTTTAGCACCACTAAGCTGATCGAATAAATCATCAATCCGCGGTAAGGGATATTTATTCTTGATGGTCAGATCGTTGAGCTTGCGGTTGCGCAAAGCCTAAGTGTACCATCAGATTTCTTCACACAAAATAGCTGAAGCTCCCCATGGAGAGGAACTAGATTGAATAAATTGCTTCGCTTCCAATTCGTATAATTGTTTGCGCATCTCCTCATTTTCTTTATTGGACATACGATACGGAGGACGAGTAATAGGTAGAGCTCCAGGGATTAGATTGATTCGGAACTCAATTGGTCGCTTAGGTGGTAATCCTAGAACGGGCTCAAATATGTCGGGAAATTCTCGAACAACGTGATTCATAGAAATGACATCTTCCTCATCATCGTTATCGTCATCATGAGGATTGAGAGAATATAAGGATGCTTTAGAATTGAAATCTTAATCTTTCAGAACGAGAGAAATCTGCTTAACAAATTGAGGATGCCGAAGATATATAGTCCGCTCCGGACATAGGATATGGGCTTCATAACGGTTAAGCCAATCCATTCCCAAAATCATTTCGAAACCAAGGTAACGCATAACATGCAAATCGGCATGGAAAGAGTAATCACACAAAATAATTTCGACATCTTTACATAATAAACTGAGTGTTGCGGATCCACCGACCGGATTCGCAATTCTCAAAGAGGTCAACAAGCCAATAACATTCAAAGATAAATCATCAACAAGTTCTTTTGATATAAAAGAGTGAGATGCACCCGTATCAAAAAGAACTCGAATAGAAAGATCACGAAATTTAATAATACCATCAAGGATAGAATGAGAAATACCTTGACCACGAGAAGTGTTAGAAGGGGCTTGTACAACATTTAGCTTGCCCTCCTTCTTGCCTTGAAGTTTGGGACACAAAGACAAAGTATGACCCGAACTCTTGCAATAGCGGCAGAAAAGTGGCTTCGGGCACTTGTTTGCATAATGGTCCTTAGAACCACAATTGTAACATTCTCCACGGTGGGAGGTAGGAGTATTTGCTACAGGTGTTGCTTGCTTTCCCTTCTTGTTGGGATTGGGCCTTAATTTAAAAAGTCTCTTCTTGTTGATGTTTGGTTTGACCCCCACATCACTATCTTTATCAGCCTCTTCGAGTCGAAGAGAAAAAACAACAAGTTGATTAAAAGAAACTTCTAATTTCAGAACTAATGGCTTTTTAAGGTTCTTGTTCAAGCCATAAACAAATCTCTGGTTTTTCTTCAATGGGGTATTAATGCATTCAACCCCATATTTAGACAAAGATTCGAAAGAAGCGACGTAGTCGGTCACGGAAGATTCACCTTGAACAAGGTCAATGAAGCATCGGGCTAAAGTTACTTTTTCGGCTTCCGGCACAAATTTTAATTCGAACCTTTCCCGGAATTGCTCCCAAGTTAGGTCCGCTTCAATAATTTTGGAGATAAGAAGCTCGTACCAGTCTAATGCTCTTTCTTGGAGCATACTAGAAGCCACTTGGACTCGATGAAGATCAATAAGATTCATGCGAGAAAAGATGCGGTCGCATGTTCGAAGCCAAGCCTGGACTTCTATAACACTCTCGGAACCTTTGAATGGCTTTCCACCTAAATTGGTGTAATCACTGCACAAGCGTGCAAACCCAGATTTAGGATGTGTGGGCTCAGGAATAGGTCCGACACCTTGAGCATTTCTTACGAAATCAAGAAGTTGCTGAGCAGACATAAATACTCCATCCTGAGGAGTAGCACTAGAATGACTGGCGTTGGGACGGTCCAGGTCTAACCATTTCTTTTCTTTAAGAAAGAAAGAAAAGAGGAAAAAGGTTAATCTCAGAATGAATATCAAACAAACTTGATTGATAAAACAAGGCATCATAGAAAGAAATAGGATAGAACGGTACGAAGACCCGAATTAAATCCTATGGCACGATTCCTAAGAAAGACTTAGGACAATGATCCTTGCTAGATTATTCTATATTGTTCCGAAGTTTGGCTCTGATACCAAGCTGTGACGCCCCACCTCTATACCCACTCTAGCCAAGAACACTACTGAGTAATGCCGTCAACTAGCACGGAGAATAAGGCTGTTGAGGAGCGACCATCCGTGTAATTGCCTTGTGCGAGTACCGATATGTCAGATGGTATAACATACATTTCATTTCAAGAGGAAATCTGACATACCAATACAAACTCAACGCTACCACACAGTGGCTATGAGGCCTTCGGAAACAAATATAGAAATAAACGTAGCACAAATCAGTCACAGACATCCATATCACAAAGGCGGAAACAGATATGAATATAACACATAAAAGTGTACATCAGAGTAGTGTTCAAACAAGATCCACAATATCATAAAAGAATAGTTATAAGTGCTAGACAAAAGAATAAGTATACATCATGGAGTCTATATCACGAATGTATAACAACAAAAACTACAAATGTAATGTAGTTATGCAAAAGTCAGAAGATGATCCCAGACAAGGAGTCAAGCAGATGCACCTGTAACATCTCGGTCTGACCCGAGTATTATTTAATAAGAAAATAATAAACGGATCAGTCTAGCTATAAATATCAGGTAAAGGAATGAGATATAAGCAGAGATATAATAAGAACGTATGATATCAATAATGTCATACTAGAACAAATATGATATAAAACATCAACATAATCATACAACATCTCATAAATCTCAAAGCATCAAAAAGAATATCGTATTCTTTATCTTATTCACCAAGCTACAAATATTGACAAACATATTAATGCCAATCGAAAAGTTGGTGAAACCCAAATTCTAGAAATCACAACAAGAAATCCAGAAATCACAAAAAGGGGGAGGCCTATCACAAACGGGAGCATGAAAACTCACCAACACGTGTATCACAAAAGGAACGCTATTCCATGGTCGCTAACCATAAATATTGAGCCGAAGCTCCACAAACGGTCCGAAGACCACGGATCGCTACCCCGCCAAATTGAACCGAAGTTCCACAGAAACGGGGTTTAGTCTCCCTCGCAGACAAATAGACATCGCACATCGCTAGCCTAAACCACAAAATGATCATCATCGATCAATAAAAAGTGTCGATTACACTAAGCTAGTAAATATATGAGTTTAGCTTCATGTCCCATAACCACTAGCTTAACTTAAATATTTACGAACAAATTGTAGATTTCTACTCGAAAATTATCATAAGAGTTTCAATCGAAAATGTCCAAAAATTAACCGACGAAGTAAACACAAGCGTTTAATACCACTTGTTTTGCTAAGCCATTTAATTATATTTTCTCATACGAATGAGGTAAAGGTTTGTATATACTAATAGATTAGGAAACGGTTTTGAAAACAAGCTTTATATTTAAAATAGAGTTGAAATCATCTTTGTAAAAGAGTTTGAATATTTACTACTAGTATAGAAAACCTTTATATTTTTAAAGTGACAAATCACAGAAATGATTGTAGAAACAATCAATCACCAAAATTCACATTCGAAGATGTGAATCAAATCCAATTAAACCGATAAAGAATCCATCGAAATGGATATTCAAAAATCATGAAAAATGAGTCATCAAAGTCATAATAAATGATAACAACAAATAGGATCATCTCGAATCGATTCAAATTCGAAGTTCAATCCCAAAAGGCAAAGTGGGTAGAAACAACAAATTTAGTCGACTGAACAGAGATTTGCAGTCGACTGAAGCATGCCTGGAAACTTTCTGTTTCCAGGTTCAGTCGACTGAAAAGAGATTTTCAGTCGACTGAAGCATGCCTGGAAACTTTCTGTTTCTAGGTTCAGTTGACTGAACAGAGATTTCAGTCGACTGAATCATGCCTGGGCTATTTTTCAGCCTATCCAAATGAAGAGCAAACTCTTCCGAAATGCATCCGTACGAACATTGGCGCTAAGGGTTTATGCCAATCGATAACCCGGCCCTATATGCTCCTCGATGCATCACCAAAAGCATGATCAAACATCCATAAAAGGATTTTCACACAAATTTGACTTAAAAAACCCAAAAATTGGAATATTCACAAAACCAATCCAAATCAAGAGCGAATGCACATGAAGAGGTGTTAGGAATTCATTCCTAACAACCAAAGATAATTATAGTAATAGATGTGAGATAAAAATATCACCTTTGAACCCAAAAACAATGAATGAGAAGCTTGAAGACAAGGGAAGATCAACCACACTTCAATCTCAACACAAGAAGCTTGAATCTAAGCTTAAAAGAGAAACACTTCCCAAATTAGGTTTGGGAATTTTCTGAAATCAAAGAGAGAATGAGTTGGAGAAGAAGGAGATGATGCTTACCAATGCTTCTCTTTGAATTTGGAGCTAGAACTTGATTTGCAAATGGAAACTAGGGCTTAGGATTTTTAATTCTCTTTCTCCTCCCCCATTATTCTCTTTAGAACTGAAAAGATAAGGAAGAGGGGATGAATGAAGAGAGGTGGTTCAGTTCTGGGTATTAAGTTGGCTAGTGGGCTGAACCCAAACCCAAACCCAAAGTGAAAGAGGTCAAATTTTTAGCTAGCTCCAAACATATCAATGTTTATACTCAAAAAGGTTGCAAACGGCATTTTGAACTCAATGGAAGGGGTCCCGAGTCCCAATTCGACTGTTTGCAAAAAGTAACTTTTCGGACTAAAATCCGACCAACGATACCATATTTAAATAAAACATTTAAATAGATAATTGTAAAATATGCGGGTTGTTACAAAGGTATAAAAAGAAAGGGTCATTTGACCATTTCAATTTAAAGTTCAAAGATTCAAGTTTAAATATTCTAACATTTACAATAACTCAATTCGATAAATTTTATTTATACTTCAAATTCCACTTTACTATTATTAAGTCTTGAAATATTCACATAATCAATCCAATAATCGTTTGAATAAAATCTCAAATTTCAAATTTAAATAAAACTAAATATCCCATTTCAATTTATTTAAATTTGAAAATATTCATTTAATCACCTTAAATCAAAAATCAAGTTATAAAATCATATCTTTAAAATCTCAAATTCAATAAGTTCCGGGTCAATTTTATTTAAATATAATTCTTAAACAAATACAAATTTCAAATCAATTTCAATTTATCTTCCCAGCCTTAATTTATTATAGTTATTACAAAATCTATTTTTAAAATATAATTTTAAATAAATACCTAATATATTATACTAATTAAATTAAATTTTATTAAATTAATTCTTATTATTAAATTATACGAAAATCTTAAAAATTATACGAAAATCTTAAAAATTTTATTTTCAAAACTAACTTATAAATTTAAAATTTCCAAAACATATTATTTTAAAATCTAAATTTTTATACATATATAAAAATAGCATTTATATAATATATTTTAAAAAATCACCGTTTATAAAAAAACCCATATATTTCCTTTCAAAACTTTGGAAATCATTTTTAAAAATATAGACCAACGGTGTCCGTATATAATTTTCTATCCTCTCGTTAAGTGATACGGATATTTATTATTTCAATCCGCAATTTAAATATCTACGGGTATATATCATTTCAACCCGCAATCCCAAAATTTAAAATCAATGAAGATCGCTTGGGTTTATCATTTCAACCCATAACGATTTTCCCCTATTCTACAAAATCGTTTGGGTATGTATCATTTCAACCCATAGGGATTTCTAAATTAATAGGGAACTTGCAGAGTGAGAACAAATATGATAATAATATAACATGTCAACGACATGCATATATCATCAGTAACAAATTAAATAAAATATACACAACAGGATATGGTGTCATATATCACATGTGAACAATTGCAGATAATGGCATATCATATTTAACAATTAAATAACTAGCAATTCAACTTTAACAACATATTTCAATTGTCATTTCAAGTGAAATCAAATTTACTAACTATAAGAATGTTAAACGTGAGTGATTGCTCACCTTTCGAGGCTAGAGGAATTTTACAATGAAATGAGCTACGAATCCAAGCATGAATTCCAAAGCAAAGCACGAGGACACGAAATCGACGAACAAAGTTGAACACGATGGACATGAGTTAACGAACCAAAAAATATATATATATATATATTTGTATGAAATATACATATATAACTATAAAATTTTTATATAAAAATTAATATTTTATTCAAATACTTATTAAAATCAAAAGTCTCCATATATAACATATTTAAAAATCAATACTAAAATCAAATAGCTACTCAACAAATGAAAACAAACCTATATATTATAAAGATCCAAACATATATATATATATATGTATTTTTAAACTTTATGTATATATATATATACATTTTTAAAATCCAAATATCAATAGATATTATATACTTACATAAACACGTCACTATTTATATAACTACTTTAAAAATCAAATAATACCTTTATATAATATAATATAATTCAAAAATCGATATATATATATATATATATATTACATGAAATATGAGTTATATGCACACTACACGAAATCATTCTTTATAGTCAATATATTATCTATACAAACCTGTATACTATTACATGCGTACCAATACTACAGAAAATATATATTAATATATACATCAGTTCTCAAAAATATATACACACGTACATACTTCAAACAAATACTTTCAAAATGTAGGTTGATATAAAAATATACAAGCGCTATAAATATATTACACATATATATCTTACTGTTTAAATAATATAACATATACCTTCATATTATTATTTTTGTGGAAATTAGCCACAAGGGCTTCTTTAGCAAGTGGAATTAGTTTCTAGGACACACAACTGAAATAATTACTTTCAAGGACAAAACGTAAAATAATTAGTTTCTATGGCCTAAAAACCTATGAAATTATGTCCTTGAAAGTAATTGGACTGATGACTTTGTCCTTGAAAGTAATTATTCTGCTGACTTTGGCCTTGAAAGTAATTGCTTTGAATGTGTGTCCTAGAAACTAATTGGACTGCAAAGTTTGTCCTTCTGGTGAAATGCCCCATTATTTTTTCTTTCTCAATACTCTTTATATATATAATATATCAAATCTCAAATAAAAGATATATATACATATACGATATATGTATGATCAAATAACAGATCTATACTAACTTATGTATATACATCATATATATATAGACTATCGAATACATGATAGCAGTAAAATCATCAAAAGTGTACAACTTTATAATATAGCTTTATTATGTAAAATATATAACTTTATCATGTAACTTGTTTAAAATAATATATATATACTTACAACAGGTGAGATACAACTTATATAGCATACATATATATCAACAGAATATGTCCAACTCATAACTTTTATATATATGAAAAGTGAATTGATAAAACTATTATATAACCAATTATATATATGAAAGCAAGGTGGTGGAAGGCATGGGAAATTGCAGACGAGGGTGGGAAGCTTGCGGCCATGATGTCAGGCAAAGGTTGGTGGGTCCGAGTAGGCTACGTTGGAGGGAGGAAGGCGAATAAAGGTGGGGTGGTGTTCGGCACTGGTAGGTGGCGATGATAGGGGACGAGCTGCTGGCATCTTCGGAGGAGTGGCGAGCTCTGGTTGGGGGGAAAGGTTGCAATGGGTGGAAGGTCTCGGCCATTGGAGTATGATGGTGACTGGAAAATGGGAGAGGGATGCGGTGACAGGGCGCTAGACTGAGGCGGAAATGAGTGTTGATGGTTGCGGAGAAAAATGGAGGAGGAGAGGTAGGGAGGCCGAGCAAGGATACGGTGGTGGATGCGTTTGCATAGGAAGATGCGGGGTGAAGGCAACGTTTGATTTACTAATGGTGGAAGCTCGGGAACACGCAGGTTCAAGCGAATAAAGAAGAAAAGGAGCAGAATATAGGAATGAATTATATGTGCAAAATATATATATACAGATTTTTTTCGAACGGAACAAATAAATGAAAGTGAACGAACAGGCATAAGTTGAAACGTGATTACCAATTAAAATATAAACAAATGAATGTGAATAGTGGCAGTTCCAAAGCAGAAAGCAATTATATAACATATAATATAATATTATATTATTTACTTTCACAAATGAAAGGAAAGAACCAGCACATAATTCAAAGCTAGGAGAATAGAGAAAGTCTATACGTGAATTCAGAAAAAAATAATGATAGAAAAATGGCTGTTTTTTTTCAACCGTTGGAAAATTTGAATGGACATAGAAATCAAAAAGTTAAAACGGATACCGATACATTGGACCGTTACGTAGCTTTCGTTGCGTACCGGACATCGAAATACATAAATAAATATATTGCAGAGATCAGCACGACGAGACGAACGGAATGGTACATAGATATCAGCGATACGATCATCCTATCAAAACTCGATATTCGGTGCCCAAAATGCTGCAAATCTATCGAAAATAAGATAAACGGGGCAAGAGATGTCCAAATTTGATGAAACAAAATATGACGTCTCACTCAAAAAATGATTTACAAATTTTTTATATAAAAATATTCGGATTTCGATAACATTTTATTTTCATCAAATTAGCTGATTTAAATTGAAATTGAAAATCACACAACAGAATTTTACTTTCGAATTTTCCAATAAAATTTTTCCAGTTGCTATATTAAAATTGACGTATTCCGAATATCAAACTTTTATTTCCAAATTCAATTGTTTAAAATTTCACAAAAATTCAGTTAATTACGTTATTAAAACCGCTAAAATTTACAGGTCGTTACATCACTTAGCAGGTGGTATGACAGTTTGGCTGAATTCATTGCTTACAGGTCTTTTGGTGAAATCAAATTTTACTTATTATAAGCGGTACTTGATAGTGACAATTATTTACACCAATTCTCTTCGTCATAAATATATCACATTAAGACTTATACAATTTGGTAATGGTCAAAATTCCAATATAGTCCACATTCATCTTTATTGTCCAAACACAAAGTCCTTGATTCAATCATAACAATTATTATTAGCCAAAATGCTCTGGCCAGAGACTTTGACTTTGAGTTGACTTGAGTTGACCATGATACTAACCCTATATAACCGAGGGGACGAATCCTCTCTTGAATAGTGCTTCACTTCCAATAATTCCACTTGACCCAACTATAGTCACTCGACGGAATGACATGCCATGATTTGACTATAATCAAACCGAAGCTTTCATATTGAAGATCCATAGTATTCTCAAGTCGAGAGAACTGTGTAAATCAATCACATCGATATTTTCTGTCTGACCTTAGTTATATATTAACCAACAAAAAACTATTGAGTGAGTCGTTCCATAGTTATCCAATAACTACTAGTACGTAACCCCTAGGTGCCCCCAGCAGTCATGAGTAATACACTGTCCAACATTTGGAGACCGTTACATACTCTAGTCTCAACGGATACATCAATATACAGTCTCGATGCATCTTGACTAGGAACATTTAAAATGGTATATTTGTTTTATTGTGATAAATTACTCACGGTTACAACACTTTGTATCTACTATCACAAAATATACCATTTATGGATTTTCTATTAAATATACTTTTAATTTAATTAATTAATTAATATAACCACATTATATCAAGTATATAATAGAAAGAAACACCTTTATTGTGAACAGGATTGGTCAACGAGTTAGATATATGTAACAAATTACATAATTGCCCTTAGGGCATACCCCTAACTCTATCAATCTCCCACTTGCACTTGGAGTCAATTATGGAATCTTATTCCAACTTCTCCAATTGGTTTCTCAAAACCAGTTGGGTCAGTCCTTTTGTGAGTGGGCATGCTACTATGTTTCAATTATCCACTCTGTCAATCAATTTTCTCCGACGGTGATAAATTCCTTTATCATGTGAAACAATTCGGAGTATGTCTCTTGACCTCTAATGAGCTTTAAGTTCTATTATGAACCATATCACGAAACTATTATCATATAACAATGTTATGAGATTCTCAACGTTTGGAACCAGCTCAGTTATAAATTTGTGCACTTATATTTTTATATACATTGTCTTTATTGTGGCGCTATTTTAGGCGATGTACTTAGCCTTTTTCATTGAATCAGCCATGGTCTTTCAGTTGGAACATTTCCAACTTAAAGATTATTAACTTGAATTTATTATTGACATAATATACTCAATATCACTTATGAAGTTTGAGTTTGAACACTCCTTCATAAGGAGTTTTTGTTTCTCCAGACAATTCCCTAGTATTTCATAAATACACTAGAACACTTCAAACAACCATTTACTGATATCAATTTGGATTTGATATTTGCATCATGTATCAAATACATAACTAAATCATGATATCGTTAGACAACATAACATGTATGATAATTCCTATTGCCAATGCATAAGAAACTTATCTCACATGTTCTGTATTAAACAATTTAATAAGGTGTCTTTGCATATCGATATGGACATTCCCAATATCTTTTATACTCACTTTAAAAGACATCATTTACAATCCAAAGTTGAGTATTAAAACAATTAAGGTTGATTTTAACACAACTACATCATTTAAATCAACAACATGTTGTTATAGTTTAGAAATACCAATGTACCTTTTAACGTTCTTTCTTATGAACACACGCCTCCTTTGCATTTTGATTGATAATCAAATTATTTGATATTTCTATCAAAGTACTTATTCAATCTTGATGCTTATAAAATGATACTTTTGTATCATTTCTTAGATCATATCCAAGGACTCACAAACTCAATATTGCTCCCACTGACTTTGAGACATTTTTGGTTAAGATATGTAATTAGCTTACTCTAAATCATTATTTAGAATTTTCTACTTCAATACAAATGTACTAAAACACTAGGACTAATCAAGCGATAATTTTGTGAGTAAATCCGAATTGACTTGAACATGTTGAATATCCAATCTATTACGCTAATTTCAAAAATTGAAATTTGTGATATTATTCTTATCAACATTGCTCATTTAATTCCAACTGCATTAGTCTTACTCATAAAGACACAGTCGTGGTCAATGAATCATATCCATTCAGTTACAACCACCAAAATCTATATTTTGATAGCGTACTTGGAATTCTTTCGGATTTGCACATCATACCATATAGAGTCAACCCCTCGATGGTTTAATTAAACAACCTAGGATTATGTATTTTCGACATTAATAAGAAACTCATAGTTTCTCTTCGATGTGCGAGAATACTTATTAGACATTCTAATGCTATATGTTCATTTAGGTTAGTTAATTTCATTTCATCTCATATAATCATTTCTATCTATGGATCGTATCCAATTCCATTTTACTACCAATAATTCCTCAAACAAATTCCTTCACAATGAAGTTGCTATATATTGAAACAACAATTGTTTCTCAGTGCAATAGAATAGGCATTCATAAACGTTTTATGAATTTCTTTATTTGTAATACTGATTTGGTTTTAGTTTACAAAAATTATGTTCGAAGCATAAATATGTCATCCAGTGACCGTCTTTTCAAAATCCTTTTAGAGAGATTCATACAAGATCCCTCATAAAGAATTATTACATGCAATCTTTCGACTCGCACAACCGTCCAACTCCTTGGCCTAGGATATATTGGAGTTTCTTATAAATCCTTATCTTGTAAAATTTTGTAAACTGTTATTCATATGAAATAATTAATATTAACCTTGTGTAATACCCTTAAGTACATTACCTTATAGAAAGAAACTAACTCAACTTCACTCACAATTAATTGAACATTATCCAACAAAGTTCGATTACTCCATATCGATGCATTATTATGTATCACATGGAGGAGTAATTTTGAGATTGAATCTTTATTCATTTTAGGTACGTTCGAAACATTTTTCAATATACTCACTCACTCGATGAAATCAAATCATTTCTATAGCATGTTATTTTATTTACTTCTGTTTTATATTCTATAAGTTTACAATAGACATTCTACATGTGTATCAAATACACATGTCCATGTCGACGTTAACTCATTGGTGAATAGGAGGAAGTATGTAATGACCCGTATCTCCATACCCTTTGAGTCGACAATAGACCACACATGTCCCACTCAAATTGAACAGAAATATGAATCATTAGGGGTGAAGAAGAAAAAGGTAGAAGAAAACAAAAACAATAACACAGAATCTCACAATCGCAGCGGATCAAAATATATTATATAATAACAGATTTTATACAAAGAAACTGTAACTGCTAATATACATACAATCATTAGAGTACAATAATCAATAAATCAATATGGACAGTTATTATAACTTGTCCTCACCAGGGCTGACTATACAGTCTACACACATAGCGGAATATAATCAAGTATGCGATATACGACTGAAATCCTCCAGCTCATCTCCTGAGCTCCATAACATCCTAACCTGAATCTGTAATACTCGGTTTGACTCGAGCGTTATAATAAAATAACAACCGAGTCGGTCTAGAAAACCAGCGTGAGAAAACACACTCAATTGAATTTTTATTATTTTCAAAATCCTTTGAAAAACAAAGGTATCTCGTAAGGCCACGTCACACATAAACGCGATGGGTTTTTCCCTTACGATAACCAAAACATTTTATATCAAAATCATATGATATTATAATAGTGTCTATAGAAAGTAAATTAGAAAATAGCTGAAATGCTTGCATCTCACATTTCAACATAGCTGGTCACAATCAAAACCGTACGGCGCCTATTGGAGAATGGATTCCATACTATGACCAGGTAAGGAAGTGTAGCGACCCGCAAATCCGTACCCCTTGAATCGACACTATTCTCCAACATATCGACTCAAAGTGAACGGAAATACGAACCATTAGGGTTGAAGAAGAAGGAGGTAGAAGAAGAAGAAACAAAATAACAACAGAATCTAACCATCGCAGCGGAATAAAATATAATAGATAATAACTGATCTTTACAGAAAGAACTATATCTGTTTATACATACATCACCAGAATACAACATCAGAGTACAATATAATCAACATCACAATTCAGGACAGTTATAATAACTTGTCCCATATACAGAATACACAACATACAAAATACAGCGGAATACACATCATATACGTGTGATACGTCTCGCCATCCAGCTCGTCTCCTGAGCTCCACAGCATCATATCCTGTAACCTATAATACTCGGTCTGACCCGAGCATTATAATAAAATAACACCCGAGTCATTCTGGAAAACCAGCGTGAGAAAACACACTCAATTGGATTATTAAAGTTTTCCAAACCCTTTGAAATCAAAAGCATCTCGTAAGACCACGCCACAAATAAACATGTCGGGTTTTTACCTTACTATAGCCAAAACACTTTTTATCAAATCCGTCTGATATTATAGTAGTGTCTATATACAAATACTTATTCAAATAGCTGAAATTGTTACATCTATTGAATTCCAGCTAATAGGTATACAAACAAAACCGTAAAGGCACGTAGGGAGAATGGATTTCCAACTAATGACTAGGCACTGGGGTACCACCTGTCATAGTTCATGGTCTAGATCAGCGTACCGAGGACCACGCCCGATCCCCTGCAACACAAGACCGGAACTACCCCTTACTGGATAATTCCGAGTAAGATCCCCCACGGTTGGGATCAGCAACCGCACCACTAAGCTGAATAAAAAGGGACATCTAGATAGGGATGACCTCACCCTTTTGGGTGCGACCCACATAGCCTTGCTGCATAACCCCTGATTTTCAATCATTCCTAGTTTATGAGGCTCGAGGCTAAGCGTTACCTTTTTAGACATTTCACTTAGAATGCCCACTATCCACCTGACGATGTTCCGAAGGCATTCATCCATACAAGTCCGTTCCGGGTTCGAACGGAACCGAAGGCACTATTCCTACTACATCCATTTTGGAGTCACCCTCAGGATTAGTAGCGACTAACCCTTGCACTTCACTGTACCATCTTCGACTCCAAACTCGTTTCCCCACGAAAACGTACAAACCGGATCGAAGTGGTTCTCGGGAAATAAATCCCGATCCCGGTCTCTTCGAAACGATCAGCGCATTAGCCAATATTGATAGTCGGTTATTTAACTATCAATTAACATTCAAAAACATCCATCAAACAATAAATAATTTCCTAAATTATTTATTAATCTCAAATTATCTTCGCAAGATATATTTCCACTTTTCAATCCTTTTGAAAACGGTTTCAAAACCACCTTTCTCTCACGGAGTAAATTCCCCAAATATTTTCTATCTCCACTGAAATCACCAAGTACAACCACTTTAGATTTTTAAAATAATTTAAACACTATATTATAAAATATACTTTAAACAAAACATTTAAATTAAAACTACTTTAATACTTTATTCAAAGATATATACTATAAGAATATTTAAAATAAAGCTACTTAATAAAATATAAAACTAACTTTATCTTTAAAACATAATACCCATTTAACCTTTAAATGATTACTACAAAAAAAATTTGAAAAATACTTATTTTAAAATTTAAACAGTTTAAAAATAATAATTTTCCAAAACATACTTTGAACTTTAACTTATACTTAAGAATTTGCTTTGAAACGTACGTGGCTATTCAGGGAAATATACTTCTCTTTCAAGTCTTTAAAAATAAATCACTATTTATTTTTAATCAAATTTACCCATTTCTTTAATAAATTCCCACCGTGAATTTATTCTTCCAAATATCCACTGATATATTCCTCCACTTTTTATAAACCCAGTTTATAAATTTCATAGTCTCATCCAACTTTTAGACTCAGTTCAATAACTTTACCAAAATTTCAAATTGATTTCCAAATCAATTCCATTGTAAAATAAATTCTTTACTCACTCCCATTTATGTTAAAATCCATTAATTTCATTAATTCCAGCTTAAGCTTCTAAATTAGGATTTTAAAACATTATTTAACTTGAATCCATAGATTTCATATTTATTTACAAATTTCTTCCTTATCTTTTCCAAACCAATTTAAATCTTGAATTTTTTTAAAATAAATTCTTTACTCCTTTTAAATTTTATCACTTAAATTTATTTATTCAAAATATCCCCTTTTCATACTTCGGGTTTATTTGTTACAATTTAGAAATCAACTTTTATTCTTGCAAATCATTTTAAATTATCCAAGTTCCTTATAATTATTTATTTAAAAAGATTCCTTTTTATTTACTTTAAAAATCCAAACTTCATATATATATATATATATATATTTCAATTTTCAAAATTTCAAAATATATATATATATATATAATCAAGCCAGAGTAATCCATAAATTTCAATTCCCAATATGATCAATATAATTCATCACAGAATATCAAATAACCATATCACAGAATTATCAGATCAATCTAAATAATTTAGAGGAATCCAGTAGGATCCCTCCAACCTGTTTCCCTGCATCCATAGATGTTAGCACAATACCAATTCCACTTCGAGGTGGAATATCGCGGTATATGGGATTAATATAATATCATCTACTATTATGCGGCGCATAGGGTCTCATCCGCTATATAGTGCGGGAAATCAATCACTCCAATATATACTACTACTATATAATATACCACACCCAATCAATTCAATCATTTAATCAAAATTTAAATTTAACTATTTAAATTTTAAATAACCCAGATGAGTGAGATTAACTCACTTTTGGTTTTTATTTGCAACCCATTACCATTTCGGCTTGTTTTCCTCACGACTTTGGACCTTCAATAAACATTTTATGGTTTATTAATATTTTTAATAATCGAATTTTTCCATTAATTTAATTTCCTAACTAATGATTTTATTTTAAACTCATAAGTTCCCTATTTAAGATTCTTTTAGTAACTAAAAAAATAAGTTAATTAAACAAATTAATTCCCTAAATCCATTATTTTTAAAATAACTTAGTAAACTTAAATATATATATGCATATTTGTTTTCTTTAGGAACTACATATATATCGCTAAAATAATCTTTATGGATTTCATAAAAAAATCTAATTTATAAAAACTTCCAAATACTTTAAAAATTCCTATCCCTTTTTTTTCAAAGCTTATCTGTATATAAAAACCTTACTGTCAAATATTTTTTTCTATTTGCACAAGTCCCTTTTTTCTGCTTACCTATACTGTACATACATATATATATATATATATATGCTAAATTGAAATAGATAGCTTATATATCTTACTGCCTATCACTCCTCAACCATCGCTAGCAGGTCACCTTCCCTCATGTCGCTGGATTGAGCGCGAACACCCAATGTCCACGCGACTTCGGCCTTCTATCAATGCTGACTTCAACTTCGCCGATGACACTTTCTTCCCCTCGCGTGCATGAGCGATCGCCTCCTTCCAGCGATCCCCAGGTCGACTCGTGACCTCATGCCGCTGCCACTCCCCTAGTCCTGACGTCGACGAACCCATCGACGCGATCGCTTCCCCCTCAACCTCCACGTGGATCGACCCACTTAGCAAGGAAAATATGGACTTTGTTAATTGACTGAGCAAGAGAACATGGACGCAACTTTTATCTGAGGGCGATTTCGATTTGAAAAAGAGAATGAGGGGAATTGCGATTTAGTTTGAAAAGAGATTTGTTCGGCCATTGTTTATTTTTTATTTAGAAATGCATTTTTCTTTCTGAAACAAAGAACGCGGCTGTTTGAAATGAAAGGAACATGATGTTTCAAAAAGAGAGAAGCGTGTTGAAGAAGGTACAGGAATGTATACATCACAGTCCTGATTTGATAAATTTTCGGCTGAAAGGAATATTGAATTGGCAATATATATTTTTTATTTTATTTTATTTTAAGCTCAAAATATCTCATTTTCCAAAAGCAACTTACAAATTCGAACTCCTATCGAGGCAAGGCACTAGGCATTCATAATGTTATACCCCTATTACGAACGCAAATGGAAAAGGTTTCGAGTCCTAACTCGATCGTATGGAAAAGATATCTTTTTGGACCTAGTTATTATATTAAATTTTCGATATAGATTCCAGCGCGTTTCCTTACCGTACGATCACACAACAAATCCAATCACTACAAAATTTGAAATCCGATAATAATACAATATTACAGATCTAATGGAACTGGTTTCGTCAAATTCTGAGACTGTGCCTCAAAAGGTTATTTTTAAATATCAATTTAAACTATATATTTTTAAAACTGAACAAAAAACTTCCGAATTCAATTTAAAACGTTCTATCACCTTCAGTATTATCAATGTAAATTTTCCAAGCCTTCAAATTATTTTTAATAGGCTTAAAACTCCAGATTCAACATTTTACCCAACTTCAAATTATTTAATTTAATAATTAAATTACCCAATAAATAGTGATATTTGAAATTCAAGTTAAAAATTATCTTTCAAATATTCAAAATCAATTAAATAATTCATTTTCAAATATTCAAAAATTCCGGGTCGTCACAGGAACTACCTTCCGATGAGTGCGTCTCTAGACCAATGCACCCATGTCTGACAAAAACATCTTGTACCCTGCCACACAGGACCGGCCTAGCACTTGACTACTAGTACTGAATATGTTATCACCCCGGGTGTTCCCACCCTTATCGAGCACTCTCTTTCAATGCACACCCATTTCCATAATTATAATATATATTTGATGGTATCTAGAAAGGTGATAACAAACCCTACTTGGGTGCGACCCAATTAGCCCTGCTGCATGTCCTATTTCGGTCATTTTCCGGTTGATGAGTCTTGAGGCTACGTTTATCTTTAAAATAACATTCATACTTGGAATGCTAACACTGCCATCCACGCAACAATGCAATGATAACATTCATCCATACAAGTTGTTCTGGGTCTGAACAAATCGAATCTCCAAATCACTGCCTCCATTAGCTTCTTGATTTCACAATTCGTAACGCACAAACCGGATCAAAGTGGTCTTCGGATAACTAAATTCGATCCCGGTGTCTTCGAAATGATCAACGAATTTGGCCATATTTTGATTGTCGGTTATTTAACTATCAAATAACATCCATAAGCAGTCACTAGGCCTTGTTTTATAAATCTTCAAAACATTCATTCAAAATATCTTTACAAAGATATATATTTAAATCTCCTCCAGTGTATTCAATAATTGAAAACAATTCAAATTCTTATATCCAGAACATGACATTTAATCCATATCAACATTTAGAATATATCTTTCAATCCCATTTATAATTCAACCTTTTGAGAAATATTTTTAAAATAATAATCTCGTAGTTAAATATTTTAAATCCTCCACGTTTAATACTTGGAAAATATTTATAAGTATATTTTTCCTAAAATCACTTTATTTCCAATACTTGGGAATATCCCTTTTTATTTCATACTTTTCAAATCCTTATAATCCACATGTAATTTCCTTAACCCGTTTATAAAGGATTCGATAAGTTTTCGGAATTCATTAATTAATCCATTTTAAGATTTCCAAAATTGATTATACTCGTCTATAATCCCAACTACCCATTGTTAACTTCTTTTTATGAATTTTAATTCATTTCCGTAATTTCTATATTTAAATACTTTGGAAATTTCCTTAAGTTCCTAGAATTTCACTATAAGATTTCTCTTATAAAAGCCACTCCGTTAAATAAACTCAGTTTACAAATCTCGAGAGGATTTATATATAAATTTCAATCATTTCAAAACTCTCTATATATATAATAAGTATATTTTAAAGATTAAAATTTTATTTTAAAATATATTTAAGTAATTATTTAAAAATATTAAAACACTTTAACTAAAACATCAATAACTCATTTCCACCTTGTTTTTAAATTAAACAAATCAATTTTCAAAGCTGATTACAAAATTAGAATTTATTTCAATTTGTATTAAATATTGAAAAGATCCACTTTCCGAAGTATTTCAATACTAAAAACAGCTTTAATTTATATAGTTCGAATAAATGAATTTCCCTCTTAAACAAACTTACTTTCTCGATAAAAATATATTTTAAAAATCCCAATAACCAACTCCAATTTATAAATTCCTCTCGATTCACAACACATCGATTTCATTTTGATTCTCTAACCATTTCCACTTTTCAAAATAGAATCCACTATTTTCCCAAAACCTATTTTCACATCTCGATAAAAATTCACACTATGAATCTTATATTCCCAATTTATCAATCGATATCACTTCCCTTATTTATTAACATTGTTTATAAATTTATAAACTCATTTGGGTTTTTCTTGTTTATAAAAATAATCTCACTTATAAAATTCCATTTTTATAAATCCATTTCTTTATAGTTTCCATTTATTTTCCAAATCTATTTTAAATATCGATTTTTAACTCCTTTCCATATTCTTTTCAGAGATATCATTTTAAAATTATTTTTTTTAATTCTTTTATATAATTTATTTTAAAATCTCTACTTAAAATATTTTACAAATAATTAAGTAAAATTCCAAATCAAATTATTATTTTATCCAACTCAACTTCCGGTAAAATAATCCAAATTCCAATATAAATATTTTTATATTCAAAATCTCCTTTTAATTCCTTTAAATTCAAAAATAATAATTATGGTATTTGAAATACCAAAATTTAGGCCAGTGATACTATAGCATTCAACATTCAAATCACACAACAATCTATAATAGATTATTCAATTCCAACGTATATCACTATATATAAAAACAATAAATATATTTGAGGAATCCAGTTGGATCCCTCCAACCTGTTTTCCTGCATCCACGGATGTTAAATAACATAAAAATGCCAATCCCACTTCGAAGGGGATATCGCAGTAATATAGGTCATCCGCTATTATGCGGGGCACATAGGGTCTCATCCGGTCCAACGGTGGAAAATATATCCAACTACTAATATATATACTACTATATATATATATAACATCCAACTGATAATAATTTATAAATTCAACCAACATCCAGTAATTAAATTTAATTATTATCAATTTAAATCTAGCAATCCAAAAAGAGTGAGATTTACTCACCTTGATTTTTAAATTTGCCGAACATCCTGATTTTGAATTATCTAAAATCCTAACCGACTTCGAAAAATCCCAAACAAATTCCAGAATGTGAATTTCGCAGCTACGAATTCAACGTGACCGATTTCGTGATTTTTGGACCTCGTATGAAAACGTTATAGAACTATAAGCATTTGTTTTTTATTAAAACAATTATTTTCCTTAATTACAAAATTAATAACTTTAATTACCTTCATTAGCACTTCCAATCCCCTTCCCCTCTCGTTCAAACTTGCGATGCCCAGGTAACAAACATATGACCACGAACATCACCACTGCGTGCTCCTTATCACCCGCGCACCATTGAGAATATCACGACCTCCTCCCAAACCCTAGCTGCTCCTCCACGGCTGCGACCTACGTGCCCCATCACCAAGCCCTCCTCTGTGCGATGCGCTGCTGCTTCGCCACTCCACACTCCTATCCAGCTTCCTCCCTGACAGCACGTAAATTGAACCCTAGTCCAGAGTCCATGCGACCCTCGATCCCAGGTGCTCGCGCGCTTTACCACTTCCAGGCCCTCGATCCCAAGCGATTTCAATTCGAATCTCTTTTTTTATGACTTTTGAATTGATTCGCGATTTCGAAGGGTAGAAAAAATGAGAGAGAGGGGCGCGATTTATTTCGTTTGTTTTCTGTTAACATTTTTTTCTTCGAATTTGATCAGAAGATAATGAGAGTGAAGCGTAATTTAAACAAGAAGGAGAAGGCGGATTTGACATGATTTAAACTAGTAGACGTGGGTAGGGTGGCTCACTAGATGGTATAGGGTGGCTTGATAGACTTAGGGCGGCTGAGATTGACCCTGATTTGATTTTACACACACGCACACGCACAAAATATCTCGTTTACGTACCTCGCAATTTTGAACTCCTATTGAGGCATGCCACCTAGCATTCATAATGTTATACCCCTATTTCGAACGCAATGGAACAAGTCTCAAGGTCTAATTCGATCGTATGGAGAAGATAGCTTTTTGAACCTAATTATTGTGTTAAATTTTCGATATTAATTTTCAACGTGTTTCTATTTCGTACGACCAAAAGGTAATTCCAAACACTATGAAATTTGAAATCCAATAATAATACATTATTACAGATCCAATGGAACTAGTTTCGTCGAATTTTGAGACTGTGCCCCGGATCGCTATTTTAACGCGTCGATTAAATCGATGATTTCAAAAATTTGCGATATCACTTGAAATTCCAGTTTTAAAAGCTTACTAACTCAATTAAAATTCCAGTAGAACTTATATCAATATTAGAAAATCATCTCGATTCATATTCAACTCCAATTCAATTATTTAAACGATTTTCAATTATTAATTCAACGGTTAAATTTATTCAATAAATCGCTATATCTGGAACTTAAGTTTTTATCCCACTTATTTGATCAATAAACTTGATATTGAAATTCCATTTACATTTCAAATTCAACATTTAAAATAAATTAAATGTTCACAATCAAACGACTGAAAATCCGGGTCGTTACATTCCTTCGCCCTTAAAAGAATTTCGTCCCCAAAATTGCTAAGGTAGGACGAATGATCCAAACCCATTACTTTTCAAAAACCTACTTAGTTAAAATTTGACTTTTCACTTTTCTCAAATCTTTTAATTCCATTCAAAACAATTAGTTTTCACTTCTAAATCCAACTCCTTATTTCAATTATAATTCGAAATCAAATTTTAGTAAACAAAAATTTTCCAAAAATTTTCATATTTTTTCTAACACCCTAAATGTTCGAATTTTTTTGGCAAAGTCTCGCTTGTACGGAGAGCCTTTTGCAATACGACAAAAGTGATAAAAATATATACATCGACCCACATGGTTTGAAAACACAATATATATCAATATTTATTCATTTCCGTATTTAATCCGAAAACGTACCTCTATTTAGCGTTATTAAGCAAGAGAGTTTGCTTCATATGCAATTTCGCAACCCAAATCTAGCCCAATAGTCTCTCTGTACCTGTACTTACTCAATTTAAACACGTAAGTACCAAAAATATGAAATTTCACAACATTTCATTTATTTAACTAGCGCAAACACATAGATTACATACCCAAAAAAGTTATACATGTATTTATAAGCAATCAAAAGGTTCCAATACTAATTTAGTTGCTTTCAATCAATTTATATATCATTTCGTTCAATTCGAATGATTTACTACCTAATTTACTTGCATTCACTTCATAATTACACACATTATATTTATATCCATTCCAAATTGGTTCTAACCCACTTTATTAACTTTTCATTGATTCACATAATTTTATTTACTCCCGTTTAAGTTAACGACATTTCTTTTTATGCCAATTTGCTTAATAAACCATTTCATGAATTTATTTGAGTCAACTTCCATCCAAAAACATCAACTTAAGTTAATTCGTTTAATTTCAATTAATTCAACTATATAACTCAAGTTTATCTCCCTTGCAAACAAATTCCATTTCAAATTTTAGATTGATTCCTATCTAATTTATTCACCGTCGATTGATTCACATTTCCTTTTACTTGCCATATCTCAATTTCTACTATATTATTTGAGAATCATTTAATCAAATCAATACTAAGGTTTATTATAACCTTTTCTACAACATATATATTCATTTTCCACTTCAGAACATAATTTCATACTCGAATTCATTTAAATAATATCCCAAAGCCATATTCAATTTATTTACACTTAAATTGAATTTATTTATAACTTAAATCATCACCATTTCAATCCATTACTATTTCATTCAACAACATTTCAAATATATTTAATTAGCTTATATTTAAGTTGAATTTTTATTTATAACTCAAGTTCCACATTCAATTTCAATTTTAATTCACAATCCATTCTACTTAACCAAGTTAAGTTACTTTTCTATATTCAATTAACTAATTAATTTATTTAATTAGTTCACTTCCATTTTATAATTCACAATTAGATTTTTATATCAAAAAATCACTCCATTTAATTTTCTTGAGTTCAAATTCTTTTTATTTATAACTCAAGTTGGATTTTTTATTCCTTCACCAAAATACCAATTCATTTTTCATTTGGGTTTCCATTCCATTTCTCAATTTAAGTCCAAAACTTATTTCCTGATATTTTCTAAAACGTTTAAATAAGGATTCCAGAATTCAAACACCCGGTATTTATTTCAAATCACTTTTAAATAATATATATATATATATATATATCCCTTTGTTTTAACAAACCATCTCCTTGGAATTTTCAAAATCAACTTGGTACCATTCCAAAACAGTTTCCCTTCGGAATTTTCAAAACAACACTTGTTTCCAAACAAAAATATCCATATCAAATTATTCCGGTAGCGATCCGTCACCTAGAAACTCGAAAATGAACACTGATGATGCGGCCATCATCACCAGAATTATTTTCCAGCGACTGAAGTGAGTTCAGTGCTTTATCATTTCCAAAATCCTTTTTAAAATATTTTCATTCAAAAGTACTTCCAAAAAAATATTATTACTTCAAAACACTTTGGAAAACATTTCCAAAAATCTCCAGGATTTAGTTTTCCAAATTTCTGGTTTGAATCCATTTTTAGTTTTATAATTCATATTTACACAATTTAATTTGGTTTTTATAAACCATTTCCAATTTTACAATCTTGTTTTGATTATAATAATATCATCCAACCACATCATTTACTATAATAAATTTTGAAAATTATTTCTTTTATATCAAAATATAATTTGGGTAAAATTATTTCATTTACCCATTTCAAAACATTATTGTGTTTATTTACCGTGTTCAAGTGTTTAGAAAGCCCTATTGAATTTAGGGCGTCCCACTATTCGACCATAATTTATATGCCACTAAACAGATAAATCAACACAATATAAAATATTTTATATCACTAACAAATATGCACTCATATCTATTAATACACTCAAACTTATTCTAGGGTACTACTGACCCTATCTCTAATGAGTAATCCCCACCAAAGCCAAGGTTCTCGCTTAAACTTTAGCTCTGATACCACGTGTAACGACCCGTATCTTCGTACACTGAGTCAACAATAGACCACACATGTCCCACTGAAATTGAACAGAAATACGAATTATTAGGGGTGAAGAAGAAAAAGGTAGAAGAAAACAGAAACAATAACACAGAATCTCACAATCGCAGCGGATCAAGATATAATATATAATAACATATTTTATATAAAGAAATTGTAACTATTAATATATATACAATCATCAGAGTACAACCATCAATACATCAATATGGACAGTTATTATATCTTGTCCTCACAAGTGCTGACTATACAGTCTACACACACAGCAGAATAAAATCAAGTACGCGATATACGACTGAAATCCTCCAGCTCATCTACTGAGCTCCATAGCATCCTAACCTGAATCTATAATACTCGGTCTGGCCCGATCATTATAATAAAATAATGCCCGAGTTAGTCTGGAAAACCAGCGTGAGAAAACACACTCAATTTGAATTTTTATTATTTTCAAAATCCTTTGAAAAATAAAGGTATCTCGTAAGTCCACGCCACACATAAACATGACGGGTTTTTCCTTTACAATAACCAAAACATTTTATATCAAAATCATATGATATTATAATAGTGTCTATAGAAAGTAAATTAGAAAATAGCTGAAATGCTTGCATCTCACATTTCAACATAGTTGGGCACAATCAAAACTGTACGGTGCTTATTGGAGAATGGATTCCATACTATGACCTAGTAAGGAACTACCTTCCGATGAGTGCATCTCTAGACCAATGCACCCGGGTCTGACAAGAACATCTTGTACCCTACCACACAGGACCGGCTTAGCACTTGACTACTAGTACCGAATATGTTATCACCCCAGGTGTTTCTACCCTTATTGAGCGCTCTCTTTCCATGCACACCCTTTTCCATAATTATAATATATCTGATGGTATCTAGAAAGGTGATAACATACCCTACTTGGGTATGACCCACTTAGCCCTATGGATGCCCTGTTTCGGTCATTTCTTGGTTGATGAGGCTTGAGGCTACGTTTACTTTTAGAATAGCATTCATACTTGGAATGCTAACACTGCCTTCCAGGAAACAATGCAACGATAGCATTCATCCATACAATTTGTTCTAGATCTAAACAAATTGAATCTCCAAATCACTGCCACCATTAGATTCTTGATTTCGCAATTCGTAACGCCCAAACCGAATCGAAGTGGTTTTCGGATAATTAAATCCGATCCTGGTCTCTTCGAAACAATCAACGAATTTGGCCATATTTTGATAGTCGGTTATTTAACTATCAAATAACATACATAAGCAGTCACTAGGCCTTGTTTTATAAATCTTCAAAATTCAAAATATCTTTACAAAGATATATATTTAAATCTCCTTATAGCGACCTGCAAATCCGTACCCCCTTGAGTTGATAATAATTCTTCCTCGCTCAACCCAAAGTGTACGAATGAGCGAATAACTAGGGTAAAGAAGAAGAAAAAGATAGAAGAAAAGTAGAATAACAACAACAGAATCTCATAATCGCAACGGAACAGAATATAATATATATTAATAGATTTTTATACAAGAGAATCTGTAACTGTTTTATACTTACAATCATCAGAGTACAACAATCGATACATCAAACTGGACAGTTATATAACTTGTCCTTACAAGGCAGAAAGGTAAGCCAAGTACGGAGATACGTCTCTGTCATCCAACTCGTTTCTTGAGCTCCATGGAATTCTATCCTGAATTTGTAATACTTGGTCTGACCTGAGCATTATAATAAAATAATACCCGAGTCAGTCTGGAAAACCAGCGTGAGAAAACACACTCAATTTAAATTATTAGAGTTATAAAATTCTTTGAAAAACAAAGGTATCTCGTAAGACCGCGTCACACATAAACACGACGGGTTTTTACCTTACGATAACCAAAACATTTTATAGAAATCCAGTGATATTATAATAGCGTCTAAACCCAAATACTTATTCAAACAGCTGAAATTGTTACATTAATTAAATTCTAGCATACTAGCTTCTACAAACAAAACCGCAAGCTCGTATTGGAGAATGGATTCCAACGAATGACTGGGTCACTGGGGTACCGCCCTTCACAGTACACCTTTAGAACAATGTACCGAGGACCATGCTGGGATCCCCTACTCACAAGACCGGCCTACCCCTAACCTGGATAGACCGAATATGTTATCACCCCGGGTGTTCCCACCCTTACTATCGAGCGCTCCTTCTTTCATGCACAACCATATCCATAATAATAAGGTTTCCAAGGACATCTATAAAAGTGATAACATACCCTAATTGGGTGCGACCCACTTAGCCTTGCTGCATCTCCCATGTTTTAGTCATTCCCGGTTGATGAGGTTCGAGGCTAAGCGTTACCTTTCAAGAACAATTTTTACTTAGAATGCTCATCGTCGTCCAATGACGATGTTTTGATAGCATTCGTCCATACAAGTTGTCCTAGGTCTGGACAAACCGAATCACTGTCTTCATCATCTTCACGGAATTCATTCGTAACATTCAACTTAGATCGAAGTGGTTTTCGGATAATTGAATCCGATCCCAATCTCTTCAAAACGATTAATGAAATTGACGAATATTGATAGTTGGTTATTTTACTATCAATAAAACATCCATAAGCAATCATCTGACCTTATTATAATTTTCCAAAAATATTCTCAAATATCTTTATAAGATATATATATTCAAACTCTTCCAATATTTCCATAGTGGAAATCAAACATAAATTCTTATATCCTTAACAGGATATTTCCAAGTCACTTCAATACTTAGAATATTATTTTTTCTCACTTTAAATTATAATTCATCCCTTTGAAAATATTTCTATAATAAAAATCTCGAAGTTAACTATTTTCAAATCCTTTCCGTCCAATACTTAAGAATATTTATATGTATGTTACGCGGCACTTTGCCCCGGTTACATGGCGATAGTCGCAGACCTTATGGTTGAGCCTGGATGGGACTTGAGCTAAGAATGGGTTGGAAGTACAAGACGCTGGTGTAATTTACGTTTGGTTCGGCCTATGCATGGGTCGGTATGTTTGGTGTTGGTAAGCATGACTGTAAGGCACAAGAATACAAGATGGATCTGCGTTGGAATGTAAGTATGGCGGACGGCCAAGAGTGGCTTAGCCAAGGTTGATCGATCAAAAGGGTTCGACTACTCATCACTCGACCTTGAAGAGAAGGTCACCGCTCGGCCAAGATAGGCAAGACAAAGTGGTTCGGCCGAGAGGGGTTCGGCTACAGTTGCTCGGTGTGGGTGAGGTTGAACTTGATGGTTCGGCTGATCGTGGTTCGGCCTCGGAAGTGCTAAGTCATGTGTCGCTCGGTCAAAGGAGCATAGCCAAGGCAGGTTGGTCGGTTGTGTTTCAGTGTTCGTGGTTCGGCCTTGATGGTTCGGCATGCGTGGGTCGGCAGACCTGGGTCGGTGAACCTTGTGGAGGTTAGTCAATTCTTCGACTTACAATAGAGTGGCACGGCTGACATTCCTTTGCTTCGAGTCATACTACCGCTTGTTCCGAGTCCCTTAAAGGATCGTTTTGAGTCGGCAACAAGCCAACCTCTGGGTCGGCATAGGTGGTTCGGTGGAAGTGGTTCGGCATGACTTGGTCGGTCAACTTGACTTACAACTATGGGCCGAACTACCTTGGTCTTGGGCCTGCGCAGGGAGTCCAACCTATCTTCGTCTATAAATAGAGAGGCAGGGGTACAGTTGAAGGGATCCTTTTTTCAAGAACTCCAGGGATACTCTGCCATTTTTTACATTCATCTCTTTTCTGTTCGAACTTGTATCTAAGTTGTTTGTTTACGGATTGTATATGTACTTAAGTATTTGAAATGGCAATAAAGATTACATTCAAAGTGGACGTAGGCAGTTACACCGAACCACTGTAAATCTGGTGTTCTCGCTTTTGTTGTTCCATTTGCATTCTATTGTGATATTCCTCTGTTTTAATTTATTTTCTTCATTAATCTCTCTACACAATTCTATTCAAGGGTGTTGGTGACCAATTTTGGTGCTTTCACAGAGAACATGCATTCTCAGGCTATTAGGATCTACTTTGTCGCTACTAGATTGGAGAAATCCCCCGAATGAGATCCAAGTTAACCCTCAAGAGTTCATAGATTCTATTCAAAGTTCCGATGAAATACTCTAAGAAGGGAAGACCACTTACTAGATCAGCCTCCCACAACGCGGATGTCAACGAGACCGCCAACATCCAGCAAGTTGCACCCAACAATCAACAGGCTAATCTAGTTGTAAGCACTGCCACCGTCCTAAACCAATCAGAAGTTGTCACCAGGGCAGGGTTCAATGAGCTGATGAGAGAACTCGTGGAAAGCAGGAGACAGCTTAACGAACAAGTTCAAGCTAACGCCAATCTCATGACCCAGATTGCTCAACAACAACATCAGAATGCTGGAGGAAGACCCGCTTCCTACTCATCATCTGACAGCTCCGCTTCATCTGATGAACATCATAAGCATAGACGCCGCATGATTGGAACATCACAAACAGTTGCAGTGGAACAGTCCAACAGAAATGGTCCGGGCTCTATAACCACGACCCCTCACTTGCTCCGGGAAAATCACACTCAAACTGGAGTGGGAAACTTAAGATCTAGAGCATAGGTGGAAGCTGGTGCACCACCATGCCAGGGTTGTAGCGAAGCGAGTCCCCAGGACATGCATTTGGGAGATCACTTACCAAGGAGGCACTGGCCAGAACGGTCACACAGGATGGAGTCCAACTTGCCACCTCCTATCCAGACCCCAGATTTATCAGCTATGGTCCGACAGCTGATGAGAGAAAATTAGGGCATATCCAACGATGATTGGGGCATATCTAGGAGTTATACTCCGTTCGTAGATGCTATCCTACAGGCTAAGTACCCTCGAAAGTTCAGTATGCCGACCATTCCAGTGTATGAAGGGAAGACTAACCCCCGACAGCATGTAATGAGATACGAGTGGATGATGGACTCAGCTAGGGCAAACGATGCGACTAAATGTAGATGTTTCCCAATAACCTTATCCGGAATCGCTACCATGTGGTTCACCAGACTTCCTCCACGATCGATATCCAGGTTTGATGAGTTAGCAGCGAAATTTATGGAACAATTCAGGATCCATACCACTTGCCCAAAGGACATGATGTCTTTATCTAGTGTAATACAAGCCCTAGGGGAATCGTTAAAGGATTATTTGCAAAGATTTCACGTTGCTGCTACCGAAGTTAGCAACCTAATGACCGTGCTATTCTAATGGTCGTGATGCGAGGGGTAGATCCGTACTCATAATTTGGTGATTGGCTAGCAGGAAAACCCCCGACTACCCTGGAATGTTTTTATTCAAAGGTGAACCAATTGATGAGGAGAGAACAGGCCAGGTGGACGAGGCAAAGCAGCGTGCCGGGGCCAAGTAAGGAAGTAGTGCAAAGCAATATCGCCGTGAAACAATCTGGTGAGAACTCTGGTAAGGTCCAAGTCAATGTTCAGAATAAGCCGGGGCAATCTAAAGAATCCGGAGGAGGAAATTCTAGAAGAAAGAGGAACGAAGGAAAGTGGAAACCAAGGATCCTTACCTTTAACAAATACACTCCTCTAAACGCATCATTGGAGAATATTTATTTATCAACTTGTAATACATTCCAATAACGAAAGCCGCACCCAAAAGAATCCACTGAGTAACAAAAGCAGACTGGGAAGTATTGTCGCTTCCATGAGACTTACGGGCACAATACTAAAGAATGTAGACACCTCCATGATGCTACAGAAAAGCTGATTCGATAGAAGAAGTTACAGCAGTTTGTTAAGAATCTACCGGAAGGCGGACATGGGACATCCGACCCTAGCCGCGGGCAGGCTCTACATCGACCTGAGGAACCCGCTCAGACTGGAGGTAGACTGGTTATAAACACGATAGTCGGTGGGCCCCACCCAGCAAACAAGAATTTGCAAGAAATGGAATGCTATGCCAGTTCCCTAAAGCATAGGGATTTCGAATGCTGCTCAAACACAGAAGACATGACCCCAGCGAAATAGCAGTGAATGATGACGGATGATATAGTATTCAGAAGCAGAGATGCCGATCGGGTGGAGGCTCTTACCATTGACCCGATGGTCGTATCAACCACGATTGGGCCGACACTTGTGAGAAGGATACTGATTGATTGTGGGAGTTCTGTGAATATTATGTTCAAAAAGGCGTATGACCAAATGTAGATGGAGGCGAAGGATCTGAAACCATCAAAAGCCCGCATTCATGGCTTTAATGGTGCGACCACTGATGCGATAGGTTTTGTAGAATTTCCAGTTGAGTTAGGAGAAGGTGAATGTAGGAGGGTATGGATCCTACCATTCATTGTTTTAGATGTTGATTCCCCGTATAATGTATTTTTGGGCCGACCGACCCTGGCAAAGTTTAGGGCAGCTTTGGCCTCGTGGTGTTTAAGCCTGAAATTTCCAACGGATAGAGGAGTTGGTGTAGTGCATGGCGATGAAGCAACTGGTCGTGCATGCTACGTGGCTGAGCTGAGGGAAGCCTAGCGAAGAGAGAAGGGAAAGGTTGTGGACAACTGTTAACCCGCCTTTTGGCAAGGCCGCGGACAGACGGGTTTAACTTAATCAACTACATGTTCGTCTGGCATTCACTATTCACGTTCGAATAGCATTCAAGAGTACTCGGCATGCACAGAGCGTTCGGCATCCAGGAGTGCTCGGCATCCAGAGGGATCGTTCGGCATTGAACGAGTGCTCGGCATTTAGAGGGATCGTTCGGCACTGAGCGAGTGCTCGGCATTAGATGAATCGTTCGGCATAAAGGGATGTTCGACACTGGACGAGCGTTCGATATAGAGAGATCGACATTCGGCATTGGATGGAGTGTTCGGTATAAATCTTGTTCGGCACTGGACGAGCGTTCGGCATAGAGAGTTCGTCGTTCGGCATTGGATGGAGCGCTCGGCATTAACCAACGTTCGGCATTGGATGGATCGTTCGGCATCAAGGAGCGTTCGGCATTGGATGGGTCGTTCGGCATACCTCACCTCGCTCGGCATTGCACCTCGCACCTCCATATCTCGCACCTCCATACCTCGCACCTCCATACCTCGCACCTCCATACCTCGCACCTCCATATCTTGGTACCTCGCACCTCCGCACCTCCATACTTCACACCTCCGTACCTCAATACCTCAGTACCTCGCACCTCCCAACGTTCGGCATGAGGAGATCGTTCGGCATTCACACCTTGTTCGGCATTCAGCGTTCGGCATCTATGGTTCGGCATATGGAGACCACTCCATTTGGGCTGAGGTACTTGGCTACCAGGCCTACCAGGGAAGTCCAACCCATCTTTGTCTATAAATAGAGAGGCAGGGGCACAGTAAAAGGGGATCTTCTTTCTGCTCTCTTACTTTCTCTTTTCTAAGGCTAAGGCAACTCTGCCATTTTGTAACTGTAATCGATTATTACAGCAATAAAAAGCAAACTTCTGGAGTGGACGTAGGCCGGAGTTAGCCGAACCACTATAAAATCTGTTGTTCTTTACTGCTTTCATTTCAGTTTTAACTGTTCTTCACATTATTACTCTCTACATACATTCTATCTCTGAGCTGTGATTGGTATTTGGTGCTTTCATCTGGATTTTGGGGTTAGTGACCAATTTTGGCGCTAACACTTTGGTGCTTTCACTGAGAACGCAAACACTTGGGAATTTTGGAGCTAGGAACTTGGATTCTAGAAAGCAATGGCCAGACCACCAACGAAGAGGCAAGCAGTGGAAAGGAGCAATCAGGAAGGAAGTCAAGCGGCATCTTCTGGAGCTGGAGAGGGTCATGCATCCATCTACATAACTCGGGACGAGATGCAAGTGATGATGAATTCTATGCAAGAGCAGATGATGAAACGGCAAGAGGAGATGATGCAGGCTCTTCTTAGGCAATTTGGACAACCAGGAACTGCAGGTGCTCAAGATCATGGAGCTGGACCAGAGGAACTCAACCAACGGACAGATGGAGTGAATCAGCAGGGGGCAGCTCCCAATCAACAAACAGTTAACAATCTGGATGGACCTAGACTCGGGGGCACGCCACCAGGAGTACGTGATGAAGAATATGTGCCAGAATTTCCTCGGGGACTTGGGGGGCAGTCTGGATTAGTTGGAAACGCTAGATTGGCTGACATTATCAGGCGGACTATTCGCGGAGGTCTGACGAACAGAGATTCAGAGGGAGTTAACAAAAGTCCGTTTACCCGAAACATCAGGACAGCTAGGAATCCATCCGATTTCAAACTACCCACTCTGGAAGTATACAACGGGAAGACGGATCCCACCGACCACTTGATGAGGTACACTAGGCATATGGAAGTGCTGGGGGCAACGGAGGAGGTTATGGCCCGATGTTTCCCCTTGTACTTGACTGAAATTGCTGCTATGTGGTTCAGACAGCTGGAGGATGGATCCATTGGAACATGGACAGAACTGGTGGACAAGTTCTTAAGTCAATTTCGAGTTCACATAAAAAGGCCAAAGAACGTGATGACACTAACATCAGTCAAACAGGGGGCAGATGAATCGCTCAGGACATTCTTAACTCGATTTAATGCAGCAGTTGCTTCGGTGGATCGGCCAGATCCATCAATGGTTCTGATGGCTGCGGTATCAGGAGTTAGAGATAATTCGGAGTTCAAAGTATCATTGGTACGGGACCCACCATTGGATATTGGGGAATTCTTTCATGAAGCTGAAAGATTTCTTCGACAAGAGGATGCATGTTTGGACATGAGGTCACAGGAAGTAAACATGACTAAGGATGGAAGATTACTCGGCAAAAGCTCAGGTGGGGACAAGGATAAAGGGAAAAGGAAGCGCTGGGGAGAACCAAAGTTCTCCACTTACGCAGGATTGAACGCAACGTTGGAGCGGATTTTCTTAGATACTCGAGATCGTCTTTCCTATCGAAGGCCATCAAGGAGGGAACCCACAGAACGTGAAAGGGCATCAGGAAGGCACTGTCTCTTTCATGACCTGGACGGGCATGATACTAACAGCTGCCGACATCTAAAGGATATAATCGAGGAGCATATAAGGAATGGTCAGTTGCGACAGTATGTCGGAACTCGGAATGCGGCGGTGGAACATGAACAGCCTCCGCCTACCTTGAACGACGAGGGCGCGAGGCCCAGGAGTGGTGACCGATTGGTCATCAACTAATCTTGATGGTTTGGAATAAGTAACAAACTCCGGGCAAACGGTTAAATCACTTACTCATGTACGGGGTCAGAGATAACCCTCAGGCACGCTCTGAGATGATGGCTTACCGAAACGCCCGGGTTTGTGAAATCTGTTTTTCCTTTGACTTGGACATTTGCTTTTTCTGGTTTGGTTTTGGAGTTTGGTTTGAACTCCCTGTTTTTCTCATTTTTCTGGTTTGAATGTTTGTTTTTCGGATTGGATTTTGATTGGATTTTCTCTGGATTTTGGCTTAAAGGTCGTCGAGTATGGACTATGCTCGGCAAGGGTCCGGAGCGACCAGGATTCGGCTTAGGACTTAAGCCACGGCATTACTTGCGTCCAGGGACACTGGACCACGGTCGTCAAGTGTGGATTGCGCTTGGCAAGAACCCGGAGAGGTTATCTCAGCGTCCAGGGACACTGGACCACGGTCGTCAAGTGTGGATTGCGCTTGGCAAGAACCCGGAGAGGTTAGCTCAACGCCCAGGGACATTGGGCCAGGGTCGTCAAGTGTGGATTGTGCTTGGCAAGAACCCGGAGAGGTTAGCTGAACGCCCAGGGACACTGGGCCACGGTCGTCAAGTGTGGATTGTGCTTGGCAAGAACCCGGAGAGGTTAGCTCAACGCCCAGGGACACTGGGCCACGGTCGTCAAGTGTGGATTGCACTTGGCAAGAACCCGGAGAGGTTATCTCAACGTCCAGGGACACTGGACCACGATCATCAGGTGTGGATTGCGCTTGGCAAGAGCCCGGAGAGGTTATGGATTTGGATATCGACCCGAAGAGGTCCTAAAGTCCCCCTTTGGTTATTGGATATGGATAAAACATGGACTTTGGATACTGGACTTGAGGCTATTCAAAACACACCTTTCAAAGTAAGGCATGTTTTGGGGGGCAAGTGTTAACCCGCCTTTTGGCAAGGCCGCGGACAGACAGGTTTAACTTAATCAACTACATGTTCGTCTGGCATTCACTATTCACGTTCGAATAGCATTCAAGAGTACTCGGCATGCACAGAGCGTTCAGCATCCAGGAGCGCTCGGCATCCAGAGGGATCGTTCGGCATTGAATGAGTGCTCGGCATTTAGAGGGATCGTTCGGCACTGAGCGAGTGCTCGGCATTAGAAGGATCGTTCGACATAAAGGGATGTTCGACACTGGACGAGCGTTCGATATAGAGAGATCGACGTTCGCCATTGGATGGAGTGTTCGGTATAAATCTTGTTCGGCACTGGATGAGCGTTCGGCATAGAGAGTTCGTCGTTCGGCATTGGATGGAGCGCTCGGCATTAACCAACGTTCGGCATTGGATGGATCGTTCGACATCAAGGAGCATTCGGCATTGGATGGGTCGTTCGGCATACCTCACCTCGCTCGGCATTGCACCTCGCACCTCCATATCTCGCACCTCCATACCTCACACCTCCATACCTCGTACCTCCATACCTCGCACCTCCATATCTTGGTACCTCGCACCTCCGCACCTCCATACTTCGCACCTCCGTACCTCAATACATCAGTACCTCGCACCTCCCAACGTTCGGCATGAGGAGATCGTTCGGCATTCACACCTTGTTCGGCATTCAGCGTTCGGCATCTATGGTTTGGCATATGGAGACCACTCCATTTTGGCTGAGGTACTCGGCTACCAGGCCTACCAGGGAAGTCCAACCCATCTTTGTCTATAAATAGAGAGGCAGGGGCACAGTAAAAGGGGATCTTCTTTCTGCTCTCTTACTTTCTCTTTTCTAAGGCTAAGGCAACTCTGCCATTTTGTAACTGTAATCGATTATTACAGCAATAAAAAGCAAACTTCTGGAGTGGACGTAGGCCGGAGTTAGCCGAACCACTATAAAATCTGTTGTTCTTTACTGCTTTCATTTCAGTTTTAAATGTTCTTCACATTATTACTCTCTACATACATTCTATCTCTGAGCTGTGATTGGTATTTGGTGCTTTCATCTGGATTTTGGGGTTAGTGACCAATTTTGGCGCTAACAACAACTCTGTCCGCATCCATGTTGCTCAAAATTGAAAAGTAGTGCCCGAGCCTTGGCTCGGGCACCAGGGTCGGATCTATAGAGACATAGATCCGAGAGACGATGATGAAGAATCCAAGGAGTCTAAAGAAGCACTGGCTGAACTGAGGATTGACATTCCAGTCAGCCATGATGACCCATCATGGGTGCTTAAGATTGGATCACAACTCACCCCCTCGATGACTGAGGATCTTACCAATTTCCTCCGAACAAACCTCGATGTTTTTGCTTGGACCCACTCTGATATGTGCGGGATTTCTCATGCCATCGCAAGTCATATGTTGAACATTGACCCAAAGTATGTGCCAGTGAAACAAAAAAGGAAAGGTATGGACCCGGAGAGGTCTGCTGCTCTGAGAGAGGAGGTGGACAAACTCAAAGCAAATGGGTTCGTCTGCGACGCCCTCTACCCTGAATGGGTATCTAACCCCATACTAGTAAGAAAAGCGAATGGGAAATGGAGGACTTGTGTTGATTAATCAGACATGAACAAGGCATGCCCTAAGGATAGTTTCCCTTTATCCAGAATTGATCAGCTGGTCGACTCCACAATAGAACACGAATTATTGTCATTCATGGATGCGTATTCGGGATACAATCAAATCCCAATGCACATTCCGGATCAGGAACACACTAGTTTTGTCATAGACGTTAGACTGTACTGTTATGTAGTGATGCCTTTTGGGTTGAAGAACGCAGGCATGACTTATCAACGTTTGGTGAATCGGATTTTAAAGACCAAATTGGTAGAACAATGGAAGTCTATGTGGATGACATGCTAGTGAAATCACGGCAGTCAAACGACCACATTCGAGACTTATCAGAGATGTTTGATATACTCAAGTACTATGGAATGAAAATCAATCCACTAAAATGTTCTTTTTGTGTTGCATCGGGAAAATTTTTGGGTTTTATTTTCAATGTGCGGGGAATCAAAGCTAACCCAAAAAAGATTCAGGCTATCCAAGACATATAAGCGCCCAGAACTATAAAGCAAGTACAAAGCCTGAATGGAAAAGTCACCGCGTTAAGTCGATTCATATCTAGAGCAACCAACAAATGTATTCCTTTCTTCGCTATGATAAGGAAAGGGAAGAGAAATTTTGAATGGACGCCGGACTATGAGGATGCGTGTCGAGTTCTGGTGAGGCACTTGAAGAGTCCCCCGGTTCCATCAAAGTCTGTAGACCATGAAGAGTTATATGTTTACTTGGCCGTGTCCCAGCATGCTATTAGTAAAGCCTTGGTTTGTGAGGAGGACCGAGTTCAAATGCCAGTATACTATGTCAGTAAACGTTTAACGGGGGCAGAAAGAAATTATCCTAAGATTGAGAAGCTAGCCTACTGCTTGGTGATTGCATCACACAAGCTCCGTCCGTATTTTCAGGCACACCCGATTGGTGTTTATACCAATCAACCTTTACGACAGGTGCTCTAACTACTAGAAACCTTTGGAAGGTTACTCAAGTGGAGCATTGAGTTAAGTCAATTCGATATCACTTACCTGCCACGGAGGGCTATCCAAGGGCAAGCGCTAGCAGACTTCATTGCAGAATTCACCATATCAGATGAGCCAAGTGGTGGTGATGTAATTCCCCTCACTCGATGGAAGCTGTACACCGATGAGGCATCCAACGACTGTTGTTCTGGAGCTAGTCTTATTCTTGTAACAACTGAAAACCGATCAATTTGTTATGCTTTAAAACTCGACTTCCCAACTACAAATAACGAACCCGAATATGAAGCATTGATTGCTGGCTTGAAACTTACCAGGGAACTCAGAGTAAAATCGGTTGAAATCTTCTGTGACTCACAATTGGTGGTGTACCAAGTACGGGGAAACTATCAAGCAAAGGGGCAGAGACTTGCCCCATACCTTGCTCGGGTTCAAGAACTGTTGGTAGACTTTGAATATTATGATATTTCGCATATCCCGCGTGGACAAAATGGGGAAGCCGATTCATTGGCAAAATTCAAGAGTACTGGTGATGCACAGCATATGGGCTTAGTCCCCGTCGAAACCTTACATGCCCCGAGCATAAACGAAATGGAAGTAGATTCTGTGTTAAGGACAGAAACTGAATGGAAGTCGTGGATGACTCCGTTCAAAGAATACTTGTTACATGGAACTTTGCCTAAGAGAAAGAACGAAAGACGACAAGTTGTCCGCAAAGCCTCGCGGTATATAATTCAGGATGGAGTAATGTATCAGAAAGGATTCTCAGTTCCCTTACTTCAGTGCATCGCCCACGACGAGATAAAGCGGTTCTTGAAAGAAGTTCATGAAGGAGAATGTAGCGACTATACTAGGGGGCAGACGCTTAGCCAAAAAGATCCTCCGCTATGGATACTATTGGCCAACCGTGAATCGAGACGCTGCAGATTATGTGAGAAGATGTGACAAATGTCAAAATTATGTGAAGACCCCGAAAGCTCCGCCGACGGAACTCACACAAATGGTTAGTCCCTGGCCATTTGCAATATGGGGGATCGATATAATCGGCTCCTTGCCAATCTCCAAAGGTGGTGCAAAATATGCAATTGTTGTGGCCGATTACTTTACCAAGTGGGCGGAAGCAGAGCCCTTAGCTACGATCACCACCAAAAAGGTCATTAATGTGAAACATCATATGCCATTTTGGCCTCCCACGAACTATCATTACGGACAACGGAACTCAGTTTGAGAGTAGGGAGTTCAAAGAATTCTGCCAAAAATATTGCATTAAGAAAAGGTTTGCGGCAGTCGCTCACCCTAAAGCCAATGGACAAGTTGAAGATGTAAATAAAATAATCAAGTCCATATTGAAAAAACGTTTGGAGAAGGCTAGAGGCAAGTGGGTGGTTGAGCTTTTGATAGCACTCTGGGCTTACAGAACCACCCACAGGTCCACGACTAGCCATACTCCATTCACCTTGGCATACGGCACTGAAGCTGTTATACCCGTGGAACTTGAAGTTCCCTCTCACCGGGTGACTCAATATGATCCTAAGATGAATCATGATCTTTCACTATAATCATTGGACTTTGTCGATGAGAAACGTGAAGAAGCTGATTTAAGGACGGCTGTGTATCGACACCGAGTCGCTCGATATTATAATGAAAAAGTTCGACCGAGAATCTTTGATGTGGGTGATCTTGATTTAAAGCGAGTTTTTCCAATCTCTTCACATATGAATCCCACATGGGAAAGTCCGTATGTCATCGAATGAAAGCTTGGAGAAGGAACCTTCAAGCTAGCGACTGTTGATGGCATGACACTCCCCAGAGCATGAAATAGCGAGCATTTGCGTCGTTATTACACATAGTCGTTTTCTTTTGCATTTTAGTAGCAGTTGTTTCTAGTGTATGTTTCCTTTAGTTGTTCTTTGTTTCCAACATGTAATAAGACAATTCAGCTTGTCCCTATTTTTTATATATTCAATAAAAGCTTGAAGCTGTTTTTCTATGAACAGTTGATGTTCCATGTGTTACAATTTCATGGCGAAGTCAAATTGTATTAATCTGTCTGGTGTATGAACGTGGACTTAAAACTAAAAGTTGATCAATAAACGAATCAAAAATCTCTAAGTCCCCGGAGCGCGGACTAGAGTACTCTGAGTTCACGGAGTGCGGACTAGAGTATAAACGATTCAAAAATATCTAAGTCCCCGAAGCGCGGACTAGAGTACTCTGAGTCCCCGTAGTGTGGACTAGAGTATAAATGATTCAAAAATCTCTAAGTCCTCGGAGCGCGGACTATAGTACTCTGAGTTCCCGGAGTGCGGACTACAGTATAAACGATTGAAAAGTCTCTAAGTCCTCGGAGCACGGACTATAGTACTCTGAGTCCCCGGAGTGCGGACTAGAGTATAAACGATTCAAAAATCTATAAGTCCCCGGAGCACGGACTAGAGTACTCTACGTCCCCGGAGTGCGGACTAGAGTATAAAAGATTCAAAAATCTCTAAGTCCCCGGAGCGCGGACTAGAGTACTCTGAGTCCCCTGAGTACGGACTAGAGTATAAACGATTCAAAAATCTCTAAGTCCCCGGAGCGCAAACTAGAGTACTCTGAGTCCCCGGAGTGCGGACTAGAGTATAAACGATTCAAAAATCTCTAAGTCCCCGGAGCGCGCACTAGAGTACTATGAGTCCCCGGAGTGCGGACTAGAGTATAAACAATTCAAAAATTTCCAGGTCATGTGAAAGCGGACCGGAGCTTATGTGACCCATAAGATTTCGAATTTCAACTACAAGTTAGACAATAAGCTAAACAATGAGAATCGTGGAAGACAAAGAAACAAAATTTTATTTACTGACCCAAAATTAAGATCCATTACAACTTTTTTGGAGTTTGGAGCAAAAGTCTATTAACAACGACTATGAAAATAAATAGAAACAACTACATGAATTAGGTTTATTCAGGCTGAACGAGGTATGGAAATATGATAATTACTTCTTTGACTTTTTCTCCTTCTTCGGCTTCTCCGAAGACTCCTCAGCCAAGCGCTTCTTCTTGGACCCTCTGCTTCCCAGTGAGGTGGTATCCGGGCCAGGAAGAGGGACATCCAGAGGTATGTTCCCCCCGGGGAGAATTATCTTCAAGGGCCTATTTAAAGGATCGTCAAGTTCCACCACCTGAGGTTCAACCTTAACTTTGGCTTTCTTTTTCTCCTTTTCCATGATTTGTTCCTCCATGCTAAGCTTCAAAGTATGAGCGGAGGCGCCTGTGATTTCGACCTCATCATGTTCATCTTCGGGCAAGGGATTTTCAAGTTTATCATCATCTAGCACTCCGATCATTTGGGTATCGGGCCCAGGAGTGTCCCCAGTGTGAAGTTCTTCTACCATTTTCTCTTCCTTCTCCATGGCGGCATCGCTCCTTGGAGTTGGTTCAGGATCAGAATGGCCTACATGAAGCCATTAAAGATAAATGTTAGAATACATCTATTATTCGTCAAAAGTGGTGGTTCTTTGGACCCTAGAAGGAAAAATTACATACCGGCTTCCGGTTGACTCTCAGCTGTTTTGGGAGACTCACCCTCTGGAATAAGGGATAAAACGTGAATATCAAGCCCGGGCTTCTCTGGGTCATAGCCAACATGTTGCTCGAAAGGATCGAGTGATGAGTAACCAGCCGGCTGAACGGAAGGGCGAACTGGAGACTCAGTTCTGGATGGGCCAGCAATGTCGTCCTTCCCCTTCGATGAGGAGGAATCTCTTCCGAAGAGCGTTTTTGCTGCAGATAAGTCGGAAGGCTCGTTTCCTCGAAGCACTTCCTTCACAAGAGCTTCTTCATCAACCTCTTCGGTGCCCAGCTCAACTTTTTTAATTTTTATTAAAGTATCCCATGCTTCGGCCAATGATTCGAGGTAACCCTCGCCTAGAAAAGATAGATCCCGATGCACGAGAACTCGAGCATTATACTCAGCAATAAGTGGATCAAATAGGCACTTAATTTCTTCCCCACCGGCTTCAGGAGTTGCCTCGAGGTGAGAATCGACCTCTATCAGCACCGTTCTTTTACCCTCCTCACGGGATGCATCCTTTAACGCTTCGACTTTAGAAAGTTCCTCATCAAGCTTCGTGTTTAAGAGTCGTGTTGCGAAGATTTCATCGCAATATCGCTGTGACTCTTCCTGTGCGGTAGTTTTCACTTCTTTCTCTTTGGCAAGTAGCTCCTCCAGTTCTTTAACTCATCGAGTGAGAATATCTTTTTCATTCTGGATAGAGTCTTTCTCTAGAGCTAACGCACCACTGCGTTGAACTGCCTCATCAATTTCCTTCTTGTGAGCGGCCTCCAAGCAACAAACTGCCTCGACCGTTTCCTTGGCATTTTTTGGGCGGCCTCAAGTTGAGATTTTTACAAGGATAGCTCCTTATCTTGGGCATTGATGATATCTTTGTCGTGAATGGCTTCAAGTTTCAGACGATCGATTTCGTATTGACGTTCCATAGAAACCTCTGAAACTTTCTCCGCCAAATGAACAAACGGTTCATGTTGAACATAGACATCATTATTGCAGGTGATGGCGCTTTGTTTGACATGCCCTGGAATAGGATGAATCGCAGGAAGAAATTTCAATCCATCGAAACATATCTTTGTGAATGTGGCTTTGAGCTCGGTTAAGTTTTCTGCCGTCGATGGATCATATGCGGAGGCTGGAGAAGTCTGCTTAGCCGGAGTCACAGACTTCTTATAGGGCTCACGAGATTTCTTGGTGCTCGACGAGCCAGAGTATTGGTCGCGGGGAGTTTCAGATCGAGATCCCTTCTGAGCAGATTTTTCCCTACCGTGCTCTGACTGAGGGGGAGGATCGTTTGGGTATGAGGATTGACTGTAAGTTTTTCTTTTGGAAGACGATGAATCTCTGGGATGGTAGTCTCTATCGCCGTTGTCATCCCTATCTCGGCATCTGCCTGATCCTGAATCATGACTGGAATGGTAGAAGATAGAGGATCCGCGAAGACGGTCAATGCCGTGTGTACGTTTCGTATCACCTGAACAGAAACCAAGTACGGACGAGTTAGTGGGAATCATACGATAACTAAAATTTTAAGTGTAGGGTGAAGTATAAGAGTTCGTGTGTGTCCTAGTGTTTCCCCTCGATGGACCAGTTTCTTTCGCTCTACTTATTGGAGTTTTCTCTCCTTGATGACGAGCTTGATCGCCTTCATCGCCTCTCGCGGGTGAATTAAGTCCCATGGCCTCTGGATCGTTGAAGCCATAATTTAGCAAGTCGCCAGGGATGGTCAGGTCGGATAGACCTTTTAGGGAACCCTCTAGATGTTGGAGAGACGACTCTTTCTCAATTGGAGTAATTGTAACTTTTGAGGTTCCTCCCACTGTTTTCTTTCTTGGTTTGTAGGCTAGGCTCTTTTTCCTCTTTGAAGGAGGGGGCAGTTCATCGATGCCACGTGCGTCAGTTACTGGTGTTGAGTCGGGACTTATATTCTCGTCGGTCGCTTTTGGCACCCCGGTCTCATTAATTTCACCTTCCTCAGTTGTATCGGGGGCCCCTTCTGCAGGAGGCACCGAAGGTCCGGCCTGCTCTTTGCTTTTTTCCGCAGCGGATCCGGTTGTAGTGGCGCCAGTTGGGAGGCTAGTTCGACGACCCTCCATCAATTATCCAAACCTTGAAAACAATTCGTTGGAAATAACGGATTTAATCTCCCGGTCTCCCATGGGAATGGCTTGAATGGCCTCGATGGCCTCAGAATACCCAACACCTTCAGGTCGTGGGCGGATACCAATAAAAGTCAAAGGAAGTTTAGAAAGGATGCACTTCGAGCCTTAGACATATATCAGTCTAGGAATGAAACTTACTCCCTTCCAACCATCTTCTAGCAAAGCCAGGGGACAGCGTAAGTAAAACCACTCTTGCTTATACTGGGAAAATTTACTCCACGCCCCCGCCAGGATTTGGCATTTGGAATATGGCTTGAGAAATATAAAGGATGGACCGTCAGACCGTCTTTTGAAGCAGTAGATATAGCGGATATCTCGGGAGTAGGGAGTCTGAATATGGTGCTCATGAAGAGAATACAAGTGCCATGAATAAATGTGTGACTATTGGGGTGTAGCTGTGCCGGAGCAATCCCGATATACCGTAACACTTCACGGAAAAATGAATTGAAAGGTGGCACACTTCCGACCCAGCACATGAATTTGTTGCACGCTGTATAACCGGTTGGGGGCAGTTGAGGCCGATCTTGTACTGATGGAACTAAAACATCGTCGAAAGGGATTCCGTGAGTTTAGCACAACCAACGAAGAGCGGCTTCGCCGATTTTTGAAGCTTGCGAATCAATAGGGTTATTCAGGATAAGTGCTCCATCTATAACATCAGGAGCCGGGTCTATAATAACAGCAGATGGATCCGGAGTACTCTGTGTAGAAGTTGTCGATGGATTCGAAGTTCCTACTACCTCCTGCCGAGAACTTGGCTCAGGCTTATCAGAAACCGTAGCAGAGCTGTATCTTTTGGACATCTTCAACGAGCGTTTAATGTGGGTAGATGCATGTTTAAACTATACTTGAAAGACAATCGATATCAGATATAACGACAATAATATATACCCCCTGTATTGTGTGTGAACTAGCATGACGACTCCAGCGTGAGTGCAGAAAAAACTAAAGCTTTAAACGCAAGTGTGGTATGATTGAATTTTAAGTGGTTGTCCTCAGAGGCCATCATCGCTGACCGTGTCTTGTAGTTTATCATATGATTAGCAGTAGAAGTCCTGGAATCGAACATTGGCATCGTAGAATGTGAAGGCTATTGTTCGCATGTGTTGAGTTAAATTTGCATTTAAAATTGTTCAAGCTATGGGGAGTTAGTTCAGATGAAGTCCTTGGGCTTATGTGTTTTACTACTTGTCATTGTCCATTATGCTATGCTGGGTTGTAAAGGTAAACTGCCTAAATGAATGTTGTGTTCGAGTTAAAATTGCTAATGCCGACCTACTCACTCGCTATCTCACCCTAACTACCGACCGACCTCACTTAAACTAATACCGACAAACATCACCTAACCAGGCGCCGAGCCACACTCACTACACTCGTTCTCCTCACTCGCTCTCTAATCATTTAACAGCCCACTAGGTTTAAACCGACCCACCTTCCTAATCTCCTACCGACCCATGCTCTCCCTCAAGACCGAACGACACCCTCGCTCGGGATATCGAACTGCTTCTCTGGACTCTGGCCGAACTGTCCTTCTCAAACTATACCGAGCCACTACCATTAACTCTTGAAACCATACATACCGACCGACCCTCTAAACGTGGAAAACCGAACCACCATCCTACTGAGTATCGATTCACTCACTCTTAAGTCACCGAACGGCCTCACCATAGCATATAACAAGTCACTCCTTCTCAAGAGTTTCGACTTACTCCTCTACAAAACTTCTAACAACCCAAGCACTACTACAATAAGCTACCGACCGCTCTCCCTCGTTCGTATGACAAGCAGGATCCTACATCATGTACATTAGTTTACATAAATCGCTGGGCTTCCTTGCTCTCTATGTCGCCGACCTCAGAGTTAACGCTACGCTACTTCATCTAATAATCCTAAAACACATTCCTATATCTCCTTCAACTCACTCCTCACCGCCATCTCATACCAAATCTATATACTCGGACCCCGAACGAGACATCGGACTGGGAGGGGTGGATTGAAAGAGGAACCCATACCTATTAGAGAAGTTAGAAACTTTTGAAGATTGCGGGACTTCGAGCTGGAGATTTTTTAGATTCAATGGTTTCGAGCCAGAGATTGTTCAGATTCAATGGTTTCGAGCTGAAGATTGTTTAGATTCGATAGCGTCCGGAGTTGCAAGGGGGAAGGATGAAAATAGTGATAAATAGGGGTTGAAAGGAAAAGGATTAGTAGGTTTATGAAAGTGGAAGGAAAATGAGAAGGAGACAAAAGAACGAAGGCTAGAGCTTTTATAAGTTAAGGGGGGAGATGAATGGGATGTGCCTGATAGAGCCGGTCAACATTTTCTTTGTATTTATTTTATTGGGTCAGCAAAGTAGAGTACCAACCGTGTGGAACGATGTTGATATGTCGATCCACCCTTTAACAAAGAAGCCGTTCGGGTGGTTCGGCCTTCATACGCCAACCCACTCAGTGTTATCTAATAAAAATATATAATAAAATAAAAATAAAAATAAAAATAATATATGATTGGAAAACCCAGTGTAATTCAGCCCATGAAAGGTTTTTTGCATTCAAATTTTGGAAGATTAAAACAAAATTCTAGGAATTCCTGTGAGACAAGATTAATGCGTTCAGACAACGCAGAGCTTCATCAAGTACTAAGAAAACGTGGTAATCAGTTGTCGGTTTGAACGAACTAGCCTCTAGAAACAAGATTTAAGTGACAGATGATTATCATTCTGAATAAGTTAGCTTCTGAAGGCAAGGACCGATTAGTAATTCAAAGCACATCGTGTTGATTCACACGATGCACTTTGGGGGGCAAATGTTACCCGACACTTTGGCCCGGTTACATGGCGATAGTCGCAGACCCTATGGTTGAGCCTGCATGGCACTTGAGCTAAGAATGGGTTGGAAGTATAAGAATCTTGTGTAATTTAAGTTTGGTTCGGCCTATGCATGGGTCGGTATGTTTGGTGTTGGTCAGCATGACTGTAAGGCACAAGAATACAAGGTGGATCGGCGTTGGAATGTAAGTATGGCGGACTGGCCAAGAGTGGCTCAGCCAAGGTCGATCAGTCAAGAGGGTTCAGCCACTCATCACTCGGCCTTGAAGAGAAGGTCACCGCTTGGCAAAGATAGGCAAGACAAAGTGGTTCGGCCGAGAAGGGATCCACCATAGTCGCTCGGTGTGGGTGAGGTTGAACTTGATGGTTTGGCTGATCGTGGTTCGACCTTGGAAGTCCTAAGTTATGTGTCGCTCGGTCAAAGGAGCATAGCCAAGACAGGTCGGTCATTTGTGTTTTAGTGTTCGTAGTTCGGCCTTGATGGTTCGGCATGCGTGGGTCGGCAGACCTGGGTCGGTGAACCTTGTGGAGGTTAGTCAATTCTTCGACCTACAATAGAGTGGCGCGGCTGACATTTCTTTGCTTCGAGTCATACTACCGCTTGTTCCGAGTCCCTTAAGGGACCGCTTCGAGTCAGCAACAAGGCAACCTCTGGGTCGGCATAGGTGGTTCGGTGAAGTGGTTCGGCATGACTTGGTCGGTCAAATTGACTTACAACTATGGGCCGAACTATCTTGGTCTTGGGCCTGCATGGGGAGTCCAGCCTATCTTCGTCTATAAATAGAGAGGTAGGGGTACAGTTGAAGGGGCCCTTTTTCCAAGAACTCCAGGGATACTCTGCCATTTTTTACATTCATCTCTTTTCTGTTCGAACTTGTATCCAAGTTGTTTGTTTATGGATTATATTTGTACTCAAGTATTTGAAAAGGCAATAAAGATACATTCAAAGTGGACGTATGCAGTTACGTCGAACCACTATAAATCTGGTGTTCTCGCTTTTGTTGTTCCTTTTGCATTATACTATGATATTCCTCTGTTTTAATTTATTTTCTTCATTAATCTCTCTACACAATTCTACTAAAGGGTGTTGGTGACCAATTTTGGTGCTAACAATGTATATTTCCTAGGATCTTTTTATCCCAATATTCAGGAAATAGCCCATTTATTTCCTATTCTCATAGTTCTTTACAATTTTTATTTGTAAACCCCTTAATATTTTCCAAAGTTGAACGCACTTGTCTATATCTCCAAATTACCCATTTCTACTTCCTTTATGAAATCTAATTCATTTTCCGAATCTCTCGTATTTTTAACACTTTGGAATTTTACTTCAAGCTTCCAAAATCCCACTATAAGATTTCTCTTCTAAAATCATACTCGTTTAGTACACTTCGCTTCAAATCTCGAGAGGATTTATAAAAAATTCAATCTTTTAAAACTATGTATATAAAATAAGTATTTTTAAAGAATAATAGTTTATTTGACAAGTTTAAGTAAATTTAAAATATCGAAAATTTTAAATAACATCAATAACTCATTTGCAAATCATTTTTAAGTAACTGATTAATTTACAAAGCTGATAAATAAAATTAGAATTTATTTCAATAAATATTAAATATTATAATAACTAGCCTTTCGGAATATTCTAATCTAAATAATAGTTTAAATTATACAGCATAGTAACTAAAAATCCAACTTATTACAAATTTTAAACTTCTCGACAAAAATCTATTTTAAAAAATCCAATATTGCAAAATTCAGTTTATAACTCCTTCTCGATTCATATCACATCGATTATATCTCAATTTTATCACCATTCTCATATTCAAAAATAGATTCCACTATTTCTTTTCCAACGATTTCCACAACTCGATATAAATGCACATCGTAAATCTATATTTCCAATTTATAAACTGACCAACATTTTCCTTATTTATAAACATCGTTTATAAATTTATAAACTCCTTTGAGTTTTACTTGTTTATAAAACAAATCTTATTTATAAAATTCCATTATATAAATTCATTTCTTATAAATTCAATTTATACTTCCAATATATTTTTAACATTGATTTTAACTCCTTTTCATATTTCCAGATACCATTTATAAATTCTTTTATATAAGTCATTTTTAAAAAAAATTCCATTTAAAAATTCACAATAGTTAAGTATACACAAAAATCAAATATATTTTCTAATTCAATTTCTTTAAAATAACTCCAATTCCAATATATATATTTTTATATCAAATTCCCTTTAATTCCATAAATTTTAAAAATATATTCATAGTATTTAAATTATCAAATTTCAGGCCAGTGCTACAATAGCATCCAATAATTCCAATCGCTACAATAATCTATAATAGATTATTCTACACAATCCATATATCACAATATATGAAATTAAATTTAACATTTTGAGGAATCCAGTTGGATCCCTCCAATCTGTTTCCCTGCATCCACAGATGTTAATACAACATAAAATAATACCAATCCCACTTCTAGGGGGGATATCGCGGTGTATAGGGTCATCCGCTATTATGCGGGGCGTATAGGGCCTTATCCGCTATAATGTGCGGGAATATCACTCCAAATACTAATATATATACTACTTTATATATTATATAATCATGCAACAGATAATTAATTAAAAAAAATTTCAATCCAATCAAGCATCCAATAATTTAATTTAACATTAAAATTTTAAATTTGGAAATCCAAATGAGTGAGAAATTCTCACCTTGGTTTTTAATTGCAATCTGTTCCAATCTTGACTTGTTTCACCATTTTAGACCTCGTATGAAAGTTATAAAATTTTATAAGTATCCGACTATAATTAATTTTATGATATGAATTAACAACATCATTATCTAATTAATTTACCTGATTAACATTACCACCATCTTCCTCGTTCGCACGCTCCAAACTCGATCATGACCAAAATCAAATCGTGAATCACCTTCAGGCCTTAAAATCACCTTCGGCCTTAACCATTTCGATGCCGACCACCACAACTACTCCCTCTCCCCCCATCGTATGCAACCATACACCTGAGCCTCGCCACTGACCACGACATTCCCAAATAGAGGCGCTTGGCGCTCACCTTCAACTCGCGACTGTCGTGACTGCCGCCCCCTTCTCCGTGCTGCCACACTTCCACACGAGCAACCAGATCGGCCACATGCGAACTCGAACCCTTCCATCTCCACACGCATGCTGTTTTCGAGTATCGAGACTCCGAGCTCCAAAACCATCGCCATCGCCCCCCTACATGAACACAACCTCGCACAAGATGACCTCCACCATCGTGGCTAATCAAGTCCGTGCGCCACCCCTTAAACCCATCGCGACTACCTCGCGCCTCCACGTCGATGCGTTCCAGGCCGCCGCCAACGCACGAGAACGAAACCCATATTAGTAGCGCCAGAACAATGGCTATGGGATCGAAACCCATGCCCCAGACGAACTCGATGATCAGAGAATTGAGATCTCGTTGAGATTGCATTCGTTCGATGTCTGCCCCTTTTTTTCTCTTTCGAATTGAATTTGATTTCGTATGAGGGAAGGTTAGACAAGAGTGAACCCGATTTGTCTCTGATCGATTTTTTTTGTTCTGTATTGATTTTGATTTCGTGGTTAACTGAAAGGAGGGAAGAGATATACGTGACTTTTGGGGGTAGCGTGTTCGAATGGGTAAAGCCAAATCCTAGGTTGCGGATATATATATATATATATATATATATATATATATTTAAATTTTAAAACATCTCGATTTTCACAACTCAAAATCTCAAACCCCTATCGAGGCATGCCGCTAGGCATTCAGAATTATATACCTCTATTCCGAACGCAATGGAAAAGGTTTCGAGTCATAATTCGATCGTATGGAGAAGATAGCTTTTTGGACCCAATTATTATATTAAATTTCGATATAAATTTCAACGCGTTTCTATCCCGTACGATCAAATGAAAACTCCAAACACTACGAAATTTGAAATCCGATAATAATACAATATTACGGATCCAATGGAACAGGTTTCGTCAAATTCCAAGACTGTGCCCCGGATTGCTATTTTAACCGTCGATTAAATCGATGATTTTCAAAATTTACGAAATCGCTTAAAATTTCATTTTTAAAATCTTACTAACTCAATTATAATCCCAAGTCTAATATTTAAACCATTTAAATATTCAAAATCGAACGACGAAAAATCTGGGTCGTTACATTCCTCCCCACCTAAAAGAATTTCGTCCCCGAAATTGCTAAGGCTGGAAAAATGCTGCAAACCCATTAACTTATCAAAACCCACTTAGCTAGCTTGCTTATTTCTCATTTGTAATCCTTTAGTTTCAACCAAAACAATTAGTTTTCAATTCTAATTCCAAAACCTTTTATTTCAATTACAATTTGAAATCAATTTGTCGTTAACAAAAATTTCCCAAAATTTTTCTAACATCCTAAATTTCTGAAATTTTTGGCAGAGTCTCCTTTGTACGGAGGACCTTTTGCAATATGACAAGAGAGATAAATATATATACATCGACCCACACGGTCGGAAAACAAAATATATATATCAATATTTATATTTGCGGTATTTAATCCGAAAATGTACCTTATTTTAGCATTTTTAAGCAAGAAAGTTTTACATCATAAGCAATTACGCAACCCGAATCTAGCCCGACAATCTCCGGGTACATGTACTTACTCAATTTAAACACATAAGTACCAAAATATGAAATTTTAACAACATTTCATTTATTTAACTAGTTAAAACACATAGATTTCATAACCCAATCACGCTAAACATGTATTTAGAAACAACTATGAGGTTCCAACACAAATTTAATCACTTCCAATCAATCTATATACCATTTGATTCAATTTAAATAATTTACAACTCACTTTACATGCATTCAATTTATTTTTATACCAAATAACTCATATCCATTTCCAATTGATTTAAAATCAATTTATTCACATTCTATTTATTCATAAAATTTTATTTACTTCCGTTTACGCCAAACGCCAATTAATCTATGCAAATTCGGCGATATTCATTTAATAGAATAACCATTCTAGCCTATAGCTATTTTTTTAAATTGATTGCAACTCCATTTATATTCAATTCTACTCCATTTCAAATTGATTCTAAATCAATTTATTTGTATTTCATTCAAATAATAACTTAAGTTAATTTATTTACTTCAATCATTTCAACCAAACAACTTAAGTTCATTTCTATTTGCAAATAAATTTCCTTTCAATTTAATTTGATTCTTATCCAATCAAATCCCTTTTCATTTACTTAATTAATTTAATTAGTTCCTTCATTTATTCCACTTCAATTTCAATTCCATATTCAAATTCATCCTCGAATTCATTTCAATGATATTCAAAGCTATATTCAATTTATTCATACTCGATTTGGATTTATTTGTAACTCAAGTCATTTCTATTTTAACCCAATTTCATTTTATTTGATCACACTTCCAATTTTATTTAATTCACTTTTAAGTCAAATTTTATTTATACTTCAGTTCCAATTCCAATATTCACTTTTTAATCCACAACCCAATTTATTTATTCAAGTTAATATCCATTCTATATTCTATTAACCAATTAATTATCTAATTAGTTCACTTCCAATTCATAATTCAATATCTGGTTTTTATTACAAAATCACTTCATTTAATTTTCTCAAGCCCAATTTCATTTTAACACTAAAATTTGGATTTTTATTCCCTCACCAAAAATATCAAATCATTTTTATTTTGGGTTTTCTTTTTTACTTTTCAGTTTTATAAGTCACACAACTTATTTTTCACATTTCCATAATCTCTATACTCGAGTATATTCACATTTATTTTTAACTAGAGACTATACATCTATTCATAGCCTAAGTATATTTTTATTCCATTAATTCAATTTTTATAGGCCACTCCAAATTATTTATTCACAATTTCATATTTTCGCTTGAATTTTATTTCATTCAAAATTTTATACCTTATGGTTATATAATTATTTCACAACTCAAAATTTATATTTACTTCACTCCGATATTATTTTAATCCAATTCAAATTTTAGAACTTATAGTTATATAGTCTTTTTTTAATTCACATTTACACATTTAATTCAATTCCAAGTAATTCAAATCCAATTCACCTTCTAGTTAAATTTCAATTCTTTTTTAACCAATATTTCAAAACCAAACTCGAGTTATTCATACTCAAATTAATTTCACTCCAAACCATTTTATTTTTAATCCCTTCAATTTAAATCAAGTAAGGATTCAATTCCAATTTCTAATTTTCCACTTCCTTATTTATATTCATATAGTAATTTATTATCTCAATTCCCAATAAATTTATTTAACTTTAACTAAGTTAAATTCAATTCACACAATTCTATTTTAACTTATTTAAGCTAAAATAGATTTCTCAAAACTTTATTTCCATATCTTTCTTTAAAATCTTTTACCATTTATAAGTTCCTAACTCATTTTCTGATATTTTCTAAAACATTTAATAAGGATTCCAAAATTCAAATACCCAGTATTTATTTCAAATCACTTTGAAATCAAACATACATATATACTCTTTTTGGTTTAACAAACCACTTTCTTCGAATTTCAAAATCAACCTGATTTTTATCCAAAACAATTCCCTCGGAATTCTTAAAACAATCACTTGTTTTCATTGAAAAATCTCCATATCAATTTACTATGGTAGCAATCCGTCACCTAAGAACTCGAAAATGAATACTGATGATGCTGTAGTCATCACCAGGATTATTTTCCAGCGACTGAAGTGAGTTCAGTGCTATATCACTTCCAAAATCCATTTAAAACTATTTTTCTATTCAAAATATTTCCAAAATAATAATACTATTATTTATCTTCAAACACTTTGGAAAACACTTTTAAAAATCTCCGGGATTTAAATTTCCCAATTCTGGGTTGAACCATTTGTAGCTTTAACCCATTCGTATAATTCATACTTATACAATCTCTATTTGGTAATATATGCAACCATTTCAATTTTACAACCTTATTTTGATTATATAATATCAACCAAACACATCACTATAATAATTTTTCAGAAAATTATTCCATTCATATCAAAATATAATTTGGGTAAAATTATTTCATTTACCCGCTTCGAAACCATATTGTGTCGAATTATTCTATTCAAGTGTTTAGAAACTCCTATCGACTTAGTGGCGTCCCACTATTCGAATAGAATTTATATACCACTCAATAGATAAATTAACACAATATAAAACCATTTATATTCACTAACAAATACGCGCTCATAGCTATTATTACACTCAACTCATTCTAGAGCACTAATGACTCTATCATTAATGAGTAATCCCACCATAGCTAAGGTTCTCGCTTAACCTTCAGCTCTGATACCAAATGTAGCGACCCGCAAATCCGTACCCCCTTGAGTTGATAATAATTCTTCCTCACTCAACCCAAAGTGTACGAAAGAGCGAATAACTAGGGTAAAGAAGAAGAAAAGGATAGAAGAAAAGTAGAACAACAACAACAGAATCTCACAATCGCAGCGGAACAAAATATAATATATAATAACAGATTTTTATACAAGAGAATCTGTAACTGTTTTATACTTACAATCATCAGAGTACAACAATCGATACATCAAACTGGACAGTTATATAACTTGTCCTTACAAAGTGGAAAGGTAAGCCAAGTACGGAGATACGTCTCTGTCATCCGACTCGTCTCTTGAGCTCCATGGCATTCTATCCTGAATCTGTAATACTTGGTCTGACCCGAGCATTATAATAAAATAACACCCGAGTCAGTCTGGAAAACCAGCGTGAGAAAACACACTCAATTTGAATTATTAGAGTTATCAAATTCTTTGAAAAACAAAGGTATCTCGTAAGACCGCGTCACATATAAACACGACAGGTTTTTACCTTATGATAACTAAAACATTTTATAGAAATCCGGTGATATTATAATAGCGTCTAAACCCAAATACTTATTCAAATAGCTAAAATTGTTACATTAATTAAATTCTAAAATACTAGGTTCTACAAACAAAACCGTAAGCTCGTATTGGAGAATGGATTCCAACGAATGACTGGGCCACTAGGGTATCGCCCGTTACAGTACACCCCTAGAACAATGTACCGAGGACCATGCCGGGATCACCTACTCAAAAGACCGGCCTACCCCTAACTCGGATAGACCGAATATGTTATCACCCCGGGTGTTCCTACCATTACTATCGAGCACTCCTTCTTTCATGCACAACAATATCCATAATATAAAGGTTTCTGAGGACATCTAGAAAAGTGATAACATACCCTAATTGGGTGCGACCCACTTAGCCTTGCTGCATCTCCCATGTTTTAGTCATTCTCGGTTGATGAGGTTCGAGGCTAAGCGTTACCTTTCAAGAACAATTTTTACTTAGAATGCTAATCGTCCTCCAATGACGATGTTCTGATAGCATTCGTCCATACAAGTTGTCCTGGGTCTGGACAAACTGGATCACCGTCTTCATCATCTTCATGGAATTCATTCACTACATTCAACTCGGATCGAAGTGGTTTTCGGATAATTAAATCCGATCCCGATCTCTTCGAAACGATTAACAAAATTGGCCAATATTGATAGTCGGTTATTTAACTATCAATAAAACATCCATAAGCAATCATCTGACCTTATTATAATTTTCCATAAATATTCTCAAATATCTTTATAAGATATATATATTCAAACCCTTCTAATATTTCCATAGTGGAAATCAAACATAAATTCTTATATCCTTAATAGGATATTTCCATGTCACTTCAATACTTAGAATATTTTTTTTTCTCGCTTCCAATTATAATTCATCCCTTTGAAAATATTTCAATAATAAAAAATCTCGAAGTTAACTATTTTCAAATCCTTTCCATCCAATACTTAGGAATATTTATAGGTATATTTCCTAGGATCTTTTTATCCCAATATTCAGGAAATAGCCCATTTATTTCCTATTCTCACACTTCTTTACAATTTTTATTTTTAAACCCTTAATATTTTCCAAAGTCGAATGCACTTGTCTATATCTCCAAATTACCCATTTCTACTTCCTTGATGAAATCTAAATCATTTTCCGAATCTATCGTATTTTTAACACTTTGGAATTTTACTTCAAGCTTCCAAAAACCCACTAAAAGATTTCTCTTCTAAAATCATACTCTTTTAATAAACTTCGCTTCCAATCTCGAGAGGATTTATAAACAAATTCAATCTTTTAAAACTATATATATATATATATAATAAGTATATTTAAAGAATAATAGTTTATTTGTAAAATACGTTTAAGTAAATTTAAAATAACTCCAATTCCAATATATATATATATATATATATTTATATCAAATTCCCTTTAATCCCATAAATTTTAAAAATATATTCATAGTATTTAAATAATCATATTTCAGGCTAGTGCTACAATATCATCCAATAATTCCAATCACTACAATAATCTATAATAGATTATTCTACACAATATATATATCATAATATATGAAATTAAATTTAACATTTTGAGGAATCAGTTGGATCCCTCAAACCTGTTTCCCTACATCCATAGATGTTAATACAACATAAAATAATACCAATACCACTTCAAGGGGGATATCGTGGTATATCGGGTCATCCACTATTATGCGGGGCATATAGGGTCTCATCCGCTATAATGTGCGGGAATATCATTCCAAATACTAATATATATACTACTTTATATATTATATAATCATTCAACAGATAATTAGTTAATTAATTTTTTCAATCCAATCAAGCATCCAATAATTTAACATTAAAATTTTAAATTTGGAAATCCAAATGAGTGAGAAATTCTCACCTTGGTTTTTAATTGCAATCCGTTCCAATCTCGACTTGTTTCTCCATTTTATAGCTTGTATGAAAGTTATAAAATTTTATAAGCATTCGACTATAATTAATTTTATGATATGAATTAACAACATCATTATCTAATTAATTTACCTGATTAACGTTACCACCATCTTCCTCGTTCGCACGCTCCAAACTCGATCGCAACCAAAATCAAATCGCGAATCACCTCCAGGCCTTAAAACCACCTTCAGCCTTAACCATTTCGATGCCGACCACCACAACTACTCCCTCTTCCCCCATCGTATGCAACCATACACCTAAGCCTCGCTATTGACCACGACATTCCCAAATAGAGGCGCTCGGCCCTCACCTTCAACTCACGACTGCCGTGACTGTCGCCCCCTTCTCCATGCTGCCACACTTCCACACGAGACAACCAGATTGGCCACACATGAAGTCGAACCCTTCCATCTCCACGTGTGTGCTGTTTTCGAGCATCGTGACTCCGAGCTCTAAAATCGTCGCCATCGCCCCCACACACGAACACAGCCTCGCACGAGACAACCTCCACCGTCACGGCCAATCAAGTCCGCGTGCCACCCCTTAAACCCATCGCGACTGCCTCGCGCATCTACGTCGATGCGTTCCAGGCCGCCACCAATGCCACGAGAACGAAGCCCATATTAGCAGCGCCTGAACAATGGCTATGGGTTCGAAACCCATGCCCTAGACGAACTCGATGATCGGAGAATTGAGATCTCGTTGAGATTGCATTCTTTCGATGTCTGCCCTTTTTTTCTTTTGAAGTGAATTCGGTTTCGTACGAGGGAAGGTTGGACAAGAGCGAACGCGATTTGTCTCTGATCGATTATTTTTTTTCTGTATTGATTTCGATTTCGTGGTTAACTAAAAGGTGGGAAGAGATATACGTGACTTTTGGGGGTAGCGTGTTCGAATAGGTAAAGCCAAATCCTCGGTTGCAGAAAATATGACAGATTTGACTTGCAATATATATATATATATATATATATATATATATTAAAACGTATCGAACGTCCTTCTTCAGTGGACACACAAATAACTCCTTTCAATTTACTTGCTAATGAAAATAGGATTGATGATTGTGTAATTAATAATGTTAATCTAGGGAGAGGTACTGATTTATGTTTTGATGTGCAGGTACAGGAAGTCTCGAATCTGGATACAAGAAGGACAGAAGCGATAGGGGAACAAAATACATATGACAAGGTCGATCAAGCCCAGGAGGAGCAGGCCATTCTTAAGTCCCAGGTTACAGAATTTGAGAACATTCAAAAGGACAAGTTAGTCCGTAAGAACCCTAAGTGGGTGCAGATGTTAGGTATCTCAGCGGAAGATACAGGTGAGTCCTCTAGTAGCAGGTCACAGAGGACTCGAAATAACAAGACGTTTTAATGTCAATTGCATGTTGGAACGTCAGAGGGTTTCATAACCCTAACAGATTGAAAGAAATAAGAAGACTTATTGATAAATTTAATATTAGTTGTTTTGGTGTATTGGAAAACAAGCTGCTGTATTCGAATATATTAGAATTGGAAAGAGGTTTGTTGGATGGATGGAAGGTTATCAGTAATGTCTCATGCTATTATAAATGCAGAATCTTTGTTTTACTAGATGGGAATTCTTGGGATTTCAACTTCATTGGCATGAGTGACCAACATATTTCTATTGAATTGGTTAACAAATTGAAGTTCAAATGCAATTTAACTTTTGTTTATGCTCAAAATTTTGTTCAGCTCAGGACAAGATTGTGGAAGAATTTACAGGAAGACGCGATTAATATTTATAGACCTTGGTTGGTTCTTGGGGACTTCAATTGTATCCGTTGTCCATCAGAGAGAAAGGGAGGTAATCCAGTGCCTTTTAGAAATCTATTTGAACTAGATGATATGTCAAATGACACAGGCCTTAAAGAGATCAATATTAAAGGTTACGAATATTCATGGTGGTCTGGGCCTAATCGAAACATATTTTCTAAAATAGACAGGGTTTTTGCTAACCTAGACTGGATAAATTTGTATCAGGATCTATTGGCAGAATTCTTACCTCCCTCTGTGAGTGATCATAATGCAGTTCTTGTCTCTCTTTTCCCCAAGCCTAGTGTTAAAAATAGACCTTTTAGATTTATGAATCATTGGCCCCTTTGTGATCACTACTTTCCATTGGTTGAGAAATTATGGTCAGCTGATCAGAATGATCGTCCTCTTTTTCAAATATTGTTCATTCTCAAGAACATTAAAAAAGAGCTTAAGCTTTGGAGTGCTGACAAAAGCAACACAAAAAAAGAGGTTAATGTACAGAGAGAAAACTGTTCTAGACTTCAAAAGATTCTGGAAACATCTAAAGATCACAATTTAGTTATGTAATTTCAAAATGCCAGAATTAAATTGGAGATGGCACTCAACAAAGAATTTTTGGACACCAAACAAAAGGCTAAATGTGATTGGTTGTTGAAGGGTGACGAGGCTTCTGCTTTCTTTTATGCTAAAATGTCTAGTAGAAGAAGCAGAAAATGTTTGACTAACATTTCAGTTGATGAGGCCATAAATTTTTATAAACAAGTTTTCAATCTTTCTTTAACTGACCAGTTTCCAGAAATTATTTGTAAATCGATAATTTCTGAATATGGCGCGAACTTCCTGAATGAGGGTATTTCTTTGGAAGAAATTAAATTTGCTTTGTGGAATATTAATGATACAACTTCTCCAGGCCCATACGGATTTAATTCAAAGTTTTTCAAAACTCATTGGTCTCTTTCGAAAGAGTTAATTTTTAAAGCTTTGAATGACGTTTTCCATAAGGGTTCTATACTAAAAGAGTGGAATCACACTTTTTTACACTTGATTCCTAAAAAAGATCATGCCTCCAGAATCCAAGATTATAGACCGATTGCCTGTTGCAACACATTATATAAAGTTTTCACAAAGATTCTGTGTAATCGACTGGCTCCTTTTTTGGACAAGTTGGTATCCCCTAATCAGACGGCATTTATAAGAGGGAGATCAATAGGGGATGGAATTTTGTTTGCTCATGAAATTATTAGGGGTCTTGGAAGAAAGGATAATAAATACATGTGTATCAAGGTAGATTTGAAAAAGGCTTACGATTCGATTAACCGAGCTTTTGTTATACACATGTTATTAAGTTTGGGCTTCCCAGACAAATGGGTGAAAATTATTGGAAATATCATAACCACTCCAGTGTTTTCTATTATTGCTAATGGGGAATCGCATGGTTATTTCAAGAGCTCAAATGGTCTCAGACAAGGGGACCCTCTTTCCCCAATTCTATTTTGTCTGGTTATGGAATATTTTACGTTACTGATGGATGGCAAAGTCAGGGATGGTCTCATTTCTCCTATCACAGATTTTAATAACAAGTCACATCATTTACGCCGACGATATTATAATTTTCACTAAAGCAAGTGTTCTTAATGCTTCAGCCATTAGTGATGTTTTTCAAAGCATGAAGAGAGTGACCGGATTGGAATTAAGCTGTGAGAAGTCTAACGTTTTCTTTGGTAAATGGGTAACCAATAGTACTGATATTTGTTCTACTCTTAATATACAACAATCAGTACTTCCAATAAGGTACTTGGGCATCCCTCTATCTAGTTCTAATTTGAAAGATAGGGATTGTGATCTACTGATAGAGAAGATAAAGACAAGATTGGCAGGATGGGAAACTAGAATGCTCAGTCTAGCTGGGAGACTAGAACTTATCAAATCTACCATTTATCCTATCATTCAATTTTGGATGCAATGCTTTTGTCTCCCAAAAACTACGGTACATAAAATAAAGCATTTGATTCTTAATTTCCTTTGGAAAAGCCGTAGTAGTAAGATTCCCTAGGAAACTTTGTGCAAACAAAAAGAAGAAGGAGGTATGGGTCTGAGAAATTTAGAAGAGCTGAATCAAGCGTTATTCATTAAATTAATTTGGAAAATACTCAATGTTGAAGGAATTTGGGCAGATTTCATAAAGCGAAAATATATTGGAAATAAAAGCTTTTGGGATATCAATCCGAGACTGGACGACTCGGGAGTGTGGAAATATATTTTGAAGAACAGACAAGTAGCTTTGAAGTTCCTTTCTCTTAATATAAGTGATGGCAAAACTACTTCTCTCTGGTATGACCCATGGTTGAATGGAAGCTCCATTATGGAACGAATTGGTTTAGATACGGCTTTTAGAACTGGAACAGAATATTTGACTCTTGATAGAATTGTTAAACAAGGAGAATGGAAGTGGGACGAGTTTAGTTTTCTTCGGCAGATTCATTCGGAGATTGAAGGTGTCAAGATTTATAAAGACAGAGAGCGGGATTTTTGGGCTTGGAAATGTTCCAAACACGGTCAATATCAGTTTAAACTAGTGTGGAACTCAATTAGGTCAAGTTTTGAAGTTAAATTCTGGTCGTCATTAGTTTGGAACAAAATTCACGTTCAAAAAATGGCGGTTTGCCTTTTTAAAGCCATTAACGACTATTTGCTAACGAAAGAGCGTTTAATACACAAACAGATTGACGTTGACCCCTTATGTGTTTTCTGTAACAATTACATTGAAAATATAGATCACCTCTTTTTCCAATGTAATTATACAGAAAAAGTCTGGTTATGGAGCTGTAAAAATTTTTTTAGCTCGCCGAAAAGTATGTTCTCATTTATTCTAAGGGAAGACTTGCACAAAATTGTATCTATCTCTAAATTAAGAAATCTCAACTCAGATCTGTTCCAATTATCTATCTCAGTTTGTATTTGGCACATATGGAAAGAAAGAAATGACAGGATATTTCTTAACAGATTTAATGATACTTCGCAGTTATGCTCAAAAATTTACCAGACAGTGAATATCAGAATGGTTAAATCAAAGCATTTTAAGCTCATGAAAGGTACGTCAGACATAATAGCTAACAAATGGGGATTTACCTCGTTAAGCTAGTCAGGGTTTCTTCGGATTGATCATATGTATTGTTTCTCCTCGCTGCTTCCTTCTTGTGCCTTGATTCAGGTTTTCTGCATCCTGTATTATCTTTACATTTATCTTACATCTTTTTAAATTACATATTACTTAATAATTATCAAGCCTATTTGACCTAGTCTGTAAGCTATAAGAATGCAGGAACTATTGCTGATCCGCTATCTCTTTAATTGGTGTCTTCATCTATTATAATACATTTCGAGTTAGTTTTTCAGAAGTCAAAAATTAACTATAACATAGGAGAGTCAAAGACTTAGCTTGTGAAGCAGTTCTGAGAGGACTGGTTTCTCTGTGACTTCACCTTAGAGAACCAGTGAGTTCGAAGACACCTAACAGAGTCTTCTTTATCTTCTGAAGTACAAAGATTCCATCTTTTGGAAGACGGTGACTCCTCGAGCCTAGACCTTTTGATTTAAAGTCAGTGACTTCTAGAAATCGAAGGTTTTAGCGACTTTGATGATTTCTTGTCCCCATTTCCTGTCTTGCATCCTAAAACATAGAGATCTGTTGTTAAAAACCTTACTAAGATAAAAGGTACAACCTTTACGGGATTTGGACACTTATCTGTAGCTGCTTATTTTCGTGAAGGATCTGATTCGTGGAATGGAGCTCCCTGGTTTGCTTCTTGCTTAGACGTGGCCTAGATGAAGTTATTGAAGCTGATTAGAGTTTGAGTTTGTTTACTTTTCCTCGCCGCCATTAATGTTGCCTTATCTTTTTTGTTTGAGAGGAGTAAATGAAGTGGTTTCTCAAGTGAAGGCTTGCAGTTTTTACTAAACCGAGTAGTCTGGAAGCTTCTAGCGGGTTTGGGTGTTAGTTTGTTTCGTTTAATTTGGTTATGGGCCTTGTATTAGTTTATAGTAGATATCAGGCCTGGTTTTGTTGGCTTTTAGAGTTTTTTTGAACATTGTATATTCCTTTGCTTTCTTGGTTATTAATAGAATGTTTGAACCCTTCTTCAAAAAAAAAATTAAAACGTCTCGATTTTCACAACTCAAAATCTCGAACCCCTATCGAGGCGTGCTGCTAGGCGTTCATAATGTTATACCTCTGTTCCGAACGCAATGGAAAAGATTTTGAGTCCTAATTCGATCGTATGGAGAAGATAGCTTTTTGGACCCAATTATTATATTAAATTTCGATACAAATTTCAATGCGTTTCTATCCCGTACTATCAAAAGATAACTCCAAACACTACGAAATTTGAAATCCAATAATAATACAATATTACGGATCCAATGGAACTAGTTTCATCGAATTCCGAGACTGTGCCCCGGATCGCTATTTTAATGCGTCGATTAAATCGACGATTTTCAAAATTTACGAAATCGCTTAAAATTTCATTTTAAAATCTTACTAACTCAATTATAATCCCAAATCCAATATTTAAACCATTTAAATATTCAAAATTGAATGACGAAAAATACGGGTCGTTACATTCCTCCAATATATTCAATAATTGAAAACAATTCAAATTCTTATATCCAGAACAGGATATTAATCCATATCAACATTTAAAATATTTCTTTCAATCCAATTTATAATTCAACCATTTGAGAAATATTTCTAAAATAATAATCACGTAGTTAAATATTTCAAATCCTCCACGTATAATACTTGGAAAATATTTATAAGTATATTTTTCCTAAAACCCCTTTATTTCCAATACTTGGGAATATCCCTTTTTATTTCATACTTTTCAAATCCTTATAATCCACTTGTAATTTCCTTAACCCGTTAATAAAGGATTCGATAAGTTTCCGGAATTCATTAATTAATCCCTTTTAAGATTTCCAAAATCGATTATACTCGTCTATAATCCCAACTACCCATTTCTAACTTCTATTTATGAATTTTAATTCATTTTCGAAATTTCTATATTTAAATACTTTGGAAATTTCCTTAAGTTCCCAAAATTTCACTATAAGATTTCTCTTATAAAAATCATCTTCGTTAAATAAACTCAGTTTACAAATCTCGAGAGGATTTATAAATAAATTTCAATCATTTCAAAACTCTCTATATATAATAAGTATATTTCATAAAAAATTATTTTAAAATATGTTTAAGCATTTATTTAAAAATATTAAAACACTTTAACTAAAACATCAATAACTCATTTCCACCTCATTTTTAAATAAAAAAAATCAATTTTCAAAGCTGATTATAAAATTAGAATTTATTTCAATTTATATTAATTATTGAAAAGATCCACTTTCCGAAGTATTTCAATACTAAAAACAGCTTTAATTTACAGAGTTCAAATAAATGAATTTCCCTCTTAAACAAACTTACTTTCTCGATAAAAATTGTCACGCCCGGCCCCTATACCCATGCCAACCAAGAGCAATACTAAGTATTACTGTCAGAAAGCACGAAGAATGGGACTCGATGGGGCTAAATGTTGTACTCATTCCCTTGAACTAACACTGGCACAAGAAATTTTTTGACTTTTTTTTTTACTTACCATTCGTGCTCAGTCTCGGTTCAAAGCAATGGTACAAGAATTTTTTTTTCCAGGTTACATGGTATAGAATATAATAGAACATATAGCTCAGCACAATAACAGCAGAATACATAATACATATGATAACAGTATTGTCCACAATACATAATCCATAGTACATAATACCACTCCCAAAATACATAATAACATTTTTTTTGAATTTGTTCAGGGGGAAACCGACCGGAGTCGTAAACCCCCCCCTAGTGCACCTAGCCTGGTCCGCGAGCACCACATAAGTGGCTGATCTGAGCATATGCACATGGTAAGCTCTGGTAGTAGGGCAGTCCGGGAATCGAACCTGCGACCTCATTAACAAGAGGCAGGTGTCTCAACCACTGGGCCGCTACTGCGGACAAAATACATAATAACATACATACCATAATGTATATATTAACTACTCATAAGTCCAAGCTGTAAAGTCCAAAACCCCAAAACGTGGAAAATGATAAGAATGCTGCTACAGTCCACGCAACCTAACCTGCAACCACAATCCTTAGACTGACCCGAGGATTATAAAACAAATCACACGGGTCAGACTATTGCTAGTGTGAGTGAAGTAAGATCTATGGACAATGGTTATCACAATCAACAAAGTGGAAAAAGCGCCACATGTATAGACCAACATGAGGCATACATGTGGGTGTGAACCAACATGTAGATTTAGTTTCATAAACAATTCATTTAATCAAATAATGGTTTTAAACCAAAAATATCGTATGTAATCCAATACGATACCAACCCAATTATCATATGTAAAGCAACATTATAATAAATAAGTTCATACACACATTCTTCAAAGATACTGGGTTTTCTAAATCAACTTTAATATTTTCCATAAAAAAAATCATAAGATAAAGAAAATTGCAATGTGGGAATTATGGGATAAATGTATCATGACTCATAAAATATACCAAATAAACAGACGCTAGTATTGTAAAATCACAGTGGTAGAGCTCGAGCGCGCGCGGAGACATCAGCACCGTAACCTACTCATAATGTCATAATACACCTGGCGATCAACCCAGGATAACCAAGACGGTCTAAGGCAAAGGCCGTATGCTACCCGTTCACGGATCTACACGTTGGACCCCCACGTCTCCATCTATCATAGTCCGTGACCCGCCGATCGGAGATCCCGATCAAAAAAATAAGATTAACCCTATGTAGCAGACCGTTGACCTTTGGTGGTAAAAGGGCAAGTGATATACCACCGATTCCGGTAGCGATCCTAAATCAGGTCGACCAAGATGGAGTTTTGGCCCATTGGTACAACAGAGTCCAATCTATCCCCACCCAAAAATCAAAGGGATCTTTAAGTTTTATTATTTTAAAAAACATGCCATAAGAATCCAAAGTGTTTATAAATTCAAAACACTTCTTAAAAACAAAATCAGTGATGGCAAAATCCTTCAAAAATACATTAATAATCCTAGTATATAGTTTAAAAGCAATTAAAGTTTAGTAAAACAATTGTCCGTATAAATAAATATAAATAATTTGCTAAAATTTATTAATTTAAATTTTTTTTTCCTCTCCGTCGGACTGCACTACTACAGCCCTCAAACAATGGGCTGCAGCACCCTGCGCAGCTGCGATGAAATACAGTGCGTCATAGAGCTGCACACAGTGCAGCCTCAACCGGACTGCACTACAGTGCATCCATCGGCTGCACTACAGTGCAGCACTGTCGGCTGCACTCACTACAGTGCAGCACCATGCCGTACTACAGTGCGGCAATGGGCTGCACACAGTGCAGCACCCTGCCGCACTATAGTGCAGCCGGGCGCTGCACTACAGTGCAGCATAGGGCTGCACACAGTGCTTCACCCTGCCGCACTATAGTGCAGCATAGGGCTGCACTACAGTGCGGCACCTGCCGCACTGAAGTGCAGCCGGACGCTGCACTACAGTGCAGCCGGTGCAGCAGCTGCACTACAGTGTAGCCGCACTGCAACTACAGTGCAGCCGCGCTGCAACAGTGCAGCGCTTGCTGCACTACAGTGCAGCGCCGGCTGCATAGTGCAGCTCAGGGCTGCGCTGCAGTGCAGCACAGGGTGCTGCACAGTTCAGCCCCCCGCTGCATAGTGCCATCTGCACAGTGCAGCCTGCACAGTGCGGCCTGCGCAGTGATTTATGTACAGTGCAGCCAGCAAGCTGCACTGTAACAGTTAATTTCAGAGAAATATTTTTTTCTCTGTTTTTGAAACTTTATTTTTAAGACATTTCATCATGCATGTTATTTGTATTAACAAAATTCAGTCATACCACATTCAATTTAATGTATGTTTCAACCAAATTGCTTTCATATCTTCTCCTTTACCATACTACTTCCAATTGTTTTTATATCAAAACTATACAAAATTGCAATATTATTCTAATATCCAATGATCCGAATAACAATAAATAGGATAAGGGGAAGGAACTAGCAACAATTCATAAGTAAAGATTTCAATTTTAGGCTTCAAACAATTATAACTTGAAATAAAAGAAAAAGCTTAAAACTTCACTTACCTAAAACTCCAAATAGCAACCTTTAAGCTCTAAATCAGCTAGCTCTTGGATTGCTTGTCTTTCACCTTCCAATTGCTAACAAAATAAGAAAACCCTAAATAGCTATTCATTGAAAAAGAAAGATGATAAGGGATTATAGGGATACTTACACTTAGAAATTGGGAATCTTAGATTTGATTACAGCTTTGTTTAGTGAATTTTGGATGAGAGGATTAGAAATTAGGTTTCCTCCTTTCTTTCCCTTTTTTTTCCTTTCTGTTTCTGTACGTATTGTAAACAAGTAGAGGAGAGGGAGTGGTGTTTTTATTATAAAGCCCCTCCTCTAGAATGTTCTCCCAATTAACCCTTTGTTTATTATTTCTTTCTTCTTTTTTTTTTTTTATAACATGTAATCACTTTATTTTGTCCTTATTCTAGATTTTTTCTTTTGCTTAACATTATTTTATTCAATTTCTAGAACTTTCCTACATGACATGATATTATTATTATTTATTTTTTTATTTTTTTTCTTTTTTTTTCTTTTCTTTTTTTTCCTTTTATACCTAATTGTAAATCAACATAAAAAATTCCTATCTAAACCTTTCATACCTAATACACATTTTATCTTATGTAATTAGTTATCATTCTTTCATAAAAACATATCATTCTCAATTTTAAACTTTTCAAATAATTTGGGTTAGTAAAATGGTTCATTTATTAAAATAAATTACATTACCACTAAAAAGGACATAATTTATAACGCCAAATAAAAGTAAGTGAATTCATTACCATTTATTTTCCTTCCAACCCTATTAATATTAAATTTCCATTTTATTTTCTTTTATTTTCATTTATTTATTATTTCATTTTTTTCCATAAATATTTAATTGTTTGTTATTATTAGCAGATTAATTATCAATTTATTAGTTGATTCCCAATTTAGTATCCCTAAAAATCGGGTTGTTACAGACTTCCCCCCCTTACAAAAATTGCGTCCTCGCAATTTCTACGTAAGGGCGGTATCTGTAACTTTATTAATTGATTTAAATTTTAAAAGAATAAGACATACCTTACTCAAGCACCAAACAATTCAGGATAATGCCTCTGCATCGACTCTTGTGTTTTCTAGGTGCAGTCCTTCGGATTGCTCGACCATTGCACCTTGACTAGAGGAACCACCTTACTACGCAACTTCTTCGGCTTAGAGGCATTGATACGAATAGGCTCTCGAGTATATGTCATATTAGGAGTGATCTCAAGCTACTGCAACTTCTTTGGCTCTATCACCTCCTCGGAATCCATCAAACACTTTCTCAAGTGTGACACATGAAAGACGTTGTGCACACTCGATAAGTGTTAAGGTAAGGCAACTCTATAGGCAAGCTTTCCAATCCGCTCCACCATAAGATAAGGCCCAATAAATCTAGGAGCAAGCTTACTAGTCTTGCTGAACCTCATTACCCCCTTTAAAGGAGTAACCTTCACGAATACATGATTGTCGACGCTAAACTCCAAGTCCTTTCTTCTTTTATCTGCATAGGACTTTTGTCTATCTTGTGCTTCTTTCATCCTCCTTCTAATTAACTCTACCTTCTCTGAAGCTTCCCGTACAGTGTCGGGACCAAGAACTAACTTATCTCCAGTCTCAAGCCAACATGCAGGAGATCTACAAGGTCTTCCATACAGTGCTTCGAAAGGAGCCATGCCTGTAATATCCCGGAATTTATGGACAATATCAATTTAATAATCTGTTTAAATAATTAAATTGATTTGATAATATTTGATAATAAAAATTTGAATTGGTTAATAATCTAATTAAATAGATATTTAATTAGTGAAATTTATCTTTTATAAGTCAATAAAATGATTTCTATCTATAATATATATATGAGTATATATTGTAAATAGATTGCCTTTGATTTGAAAGTTAATAAATAAATGAAATCTTGTTTTTATATTTCTAATATATATATTGATAATTTTGAGATTAGGATTTATTTAATATTTGCTTTTCAAAGCTATTTAAACAAATAACAAATATGGTTTAAATAAGATTATTAATAAGGTTTATTTTATTTTCTTATTAATTTCTAAATAAATATGATTTAAGAGTATATCTATATAAGTTTAAAATACAATTTAAATATGATATGTTGATTCATTTAACAATAGTGGTAATTTATAATCTCCTTTATAAATTATTTTAAATTGATAAATTTGTTATTTCAAACAATATTATTAATATATTGTTTTATAAATAGATATGAATAGATTTGTAAGAAATTGGATGTGTTGTTTTAAATTTACTTTAAATTGGATTTTAAGAATATAATTTGAATTTGAATTTGAAATTCAAAAGAGGTAATATTTAAATAGTTTTAGATTTTAAATATATATGTATAAGCTTTTATTTATAAGTATAATTGGTTAGTTCTTTAAAAAAAGTTATCTTTATATATATAAATAGATAAGAAATAAGTGTTTAAGAAAATAAAGAAAAAGCTTTTATCTATATTTAAAATAAATATAAACTAACTAAAAAAAGACATGTGTAAATTCCTAAAGCTTTAAAATAACATGTGTACATTAATAAACCAATGTAATGACAAATGTCAAGTTTTGAGTTTTTGTTTTTCTTTTATTTGAATATATCATTTTTACTTATATATACATATGTTCTTATCTACATTTTCTTTTCTATTTTCTTTCTCAAAATGTAAGAATCTTCAGCCTGCAAATGTAAACCCTCTCCTCATAAACAATCAGAAAATTTACCTCCTCTCAAACCAAACTTCTCAAAAACTAAATCTGTAATCAAAACTATTTCAAAACCAAATCAGTAATCAAACAAGTTCTCAAAACAAAGCATGTTCATTTTCTTCAAAACCTGGAATCAAAGCTTTTAGCCTGCAACTTCTTTTCAAAATCTGGAAGCAAGTTTAAAATCAAGAATTAAGCAACATCTCAACAAGATAATTGGCATGCATGCAAGATCCAATAACAAAGAGGCAATTCAAGTTTATAATTTAAGTTTTAAAGATTCAAAAGCTCTTCAGATTTGTAGCTCTGTTCTCTGCTTTTTAAAAGGTGAGTAACATCACTATCTAAACATTTAAGTATAATTATATTGTAGGTTTTATCTCTGAAATCAAGCATGTTGGTGAATGCATTTTTTTTAAGTACATCTATGTGCATGACTAAATATATAAATGATTTCAGTTTCAAAATATAAGAACATCCCTGTTATTTAGTTCTGTCATCATATTATCCAGAAAACAAAAACCATAGAAATCTACAAGTTTAAACATTTTGTGATGATCTGATGTATGAATCTATGATATAATATGCCTGTATGATTGTTTAAGTAGGAATTAATTGAATATAGGTTGATATTTTGTATGCATGTCTGATATCAATTCTGTGAAGTTAACAGAGTTTAAATTTCTAATCGAAATCCCAATATCTCATTCTCAAACCACTGATAGGCTTAGGAATTCAAAAGAAAGTTGTTTGTTAAACATGAATAAAGTTTAATAAAATAAAATTTAGTGAGATAAGTTTGAAACTTATCTGGAATAGAAGAAATACAGTAAAAGCTTTGAAAACTATAAAATTCAAATATCATAATTGTTAGATTCACTGATATAATTTTGATACCCATTATAAATCATGATTTTTAAAGGTAAAATCAAAATTTTTAATCAAGTGATTTGTGAGATTTCTCGAAATGAACAGAGTATGGATATCTGTTGATTTCTGGTGATCGCGAGATGAATTGAGGTCGTGGTTAAGGCTGGAGGATGGTGGATGGTCGGGGATCATTGGAAAAATGATGAGGCATTTTTCAATTCGCCGTGGTGGGTTGTCGATAGAGTTTTAGGGTTTAAGGCCAGTTTGAGTAGTAGTTATTCTCGAATCATTTTTCGTAGTCAATGGTGAATCGAGTGTTACCGATCATTGGGGAATGAGATCTGGGGTGTTGACGAAGCTGTGGTTGGAAGCGCAGGCGTTCTGGTGGTCGGAGATGTGTTGACGAGGCGTTTCCAGGCTTTGTGGTGATTCGAGACTTTGTTCCAGGTTGGATCGTGATGATCGATTTTGATGGTGAAGTTTGTTCGAGGTTCTGGTGTTTTGGATCGCGAGTGGGTGTCGTAGATGATGTGCTAGCGATGGTGTCACTGGTCGTAGGCGATCGACTCGCCTGTGCACGTGCACACGTATGTTGCGTGCATCTGGAAGAAATTGTAGATTTGGGGAAGAAGCAGTGTACTCGAGTAGATGTTGGGTTGACTCGAAGTAATACTGGGGAAAAAGGAGTTTGGCTCGAGTTGTTTTCAGGGGAGACTCGGGTGGGTTTATAACTGTTTTTAAAATTTTTTAAACATAACAAAGTTTAATAAAATAGGGACGGGAGAAACTCGAAGTTGGTCTCGGGAAAACTGGGTTTTTACTCGGGGAAAAAATGGAGTTGGCTCGGGTAGATGTAAAATTTGCAGTTTTTAAAACAGACAGTGTTTTTAAATTTAAATTGAGTTTTAAACTTTGAAAATAGGATTTAAACCCAGTTTTAAATCAAGTTTTCATTCGAGTTCAAGTTTATAATTTGTATCCTAGAATTTGAGATAAATAAAGTTTATAAAAATAAGGGTTTTAACAAATTTAAATGTTTAAAGAATAATTTTAAAAAGGTTTGAATAAATGAATTTGTTTAAAAATCTTATAAACTTCTTTTATAAATGTTAAGTGTTTTTCTTAACATTTGAATTTAAAAAAAAAGATTTTGCATATTAAAAGTTAAATTTGTAATTATTTTAAATCTGTGATTTAAGATAAATTAAAAGAAAGATTTTAAAGTAAATGTTTTAAAGTCTTTGTTAATGATATAATTAAAGTAGTTAAAGGTAAGTACTTTATTTTAGATAGTAATTAAGATTAAATGATATAGGAGTCATTAAATTAATAAAGTAATTTAAGAATAATTTAATAATTTAATTAATGGTTAGTGATAATTAATTAAATAATTAGGATTATAAGTTAATTAATTAAATATTAATTAATTTAGGATTTAGGATCATTTGTTTAATTAAGTATGAGTTATTAATAAATGATTAGATAAATTAATTAATATTGGTTAAGTATAAATTACTTAATGAAAGTAATTAAAATGAATTAATTACTTAAGGTAATTAATTAAATAAATTTGATAAGTTTAAATTAATTTGTTTAATTAATTTAAGGAATCACTTGGTGATTTGATAATTACTTAAATGTAATTAGTGGAAGTATAAATTACTTAGGAAGGTAATTAAAGTTAATTAGGGGATGTAATTAACTAAAGATGGTTTAATAAAAGTAATTTGAGTTTAATTACTTTGAATAATTAATCAAGGGATTAATTAAAGGATAATTAATTAAGAAGTAATTAATTAAGGGAAGAGTAATTAAGGGTAGTTAATTACTAATTGAGATTAATCAAAGGTGATTAATAAATATAATTAATTAAAGATTAATTATTAAATAATTTAAATGGAGTAATTAATTAAAGAGTAATTAAGGATCATTTATTTATGATGTAAATTAAGAATTGATTAATCAAGATTAATTAATCAATAATAAAGGATTAAGTAATTAATTAATTAAAATTAATTAATTATAATTAATTAAAGATTAATGTAATTAAGTATGGTTAATTAATTATGAAGTAATTAAAGATTAATTACTAAAATGGTTTAAGATAATTAATTTGTGAAAATAATTAAGTATTAATTACTTAAAGTAATTAAAGGTTGATTTATCAGGAATGATTAATTAAGATTGATACTAGAGTATGATTAATTAATTAGTTTAATTAATGATTAAGTAAGAAGGATTTATAAAATAAGTAATTAATTTAATTCACTTTAAATTAATTAGAGATAATATAAATCATTACTTAAGGATGAATGAATGATATTGAATGCTTTGCATTGTTAATATCTCTGATAAGAGATGTGCTGATCTATGATATAGATGTTTGGTTGAATTGAAATGATAATATGAATTATCTGTTTGGATGATAATATAGATTATCTATTGAGTTATCTATCTGTGTGTATATAGATAAGAATTGAATTGTTTTAACCTTAAAACAACTTGGCCTTAAAAGATACGTTTTGGATTTCGATGAGACCGGGATCGGGTTTCCGTATACCGGAATTCCAGGTCTGGAGACTCGAATACCACATCGATCCAAATTTACGATAGGTCGTGAATCTCAAGTGAAGATGAAGATTCAGAGTGCAAGGGTTATTGTCGTTAACTCTGAGGGTGATTCCAACACGAGTGTAACGAGATAATGCCTTCGGTTTCGTTCGAACCCGGAACGAACTTGTATGGATTGAATGCTTTCAGAACATCGTCAGGTGGACGATGAGCATTCTAAGTGATGTGTTCTGATTTAAAGGTAAATCGTAGCCTCAAGCCTCATCAACCGGGAATGGCTAAAACAGGGGAGGTGCAGCAAGGCTTCGTGGGTAGCACCCATTGAGAGTAAGGTCATCCCTGTCTAGAGAGTTCCTTCTTTTATTTCGGCTTAGTGGTGCAGTTGGCGACGGCCATCTGTGGGGTGATTTTATTCGGAATTATCCAGTAAGGGATGGTTCCGGCTTTGTGTTGCAGGGGATTGGGAGTGATCCTCGGTACGGTGATCTAGGCCCCGTACTGTGATGAGCGGTACCCCGGTAGCTCTGCCATTGTATGGAAATCCAAATTCCAATAAGTGATAACGGACTTGATTGTATACTTATGTATGCTGGAATTTAATAATGTAACAATTTCGGCTATTTCATATTTATTTGAAAACCCTAGACCCTATTATAATACAATCGAATTTCCTATCAAATGTTTTGGTTATCGTAAGGTAAAAACTTTTCCGTGTTTATGTGCGGGAAGTCTTACGAGATACCTTTTCTTTCCAAATGGTTTTCAAAGTTAAACAAGTTTAACCTGTTACTCACACCAGACCCATGTCTGACCCAAGTTGTTTATTTCTGTTTTATAAACTCTTGGGTACTCAAATTTTTACGAGTAGCCAAGGGATTCAGGTTTAGCTTTGACGAATTGTGGAGGAGCAATGGAGCAGGAGGCTTCGGCGTTCGTAGATATAGTATTCCGCTGTGTTGATATCTGTGTTAGGGTCTTGTATTGTATTTGAGTTGTAATATCTAGACAGATGTTTATAACTGTCTAGTATGTGTTGTATAGTTGTGTAAACTCTGATAAGTGTTGTATACTTTGTAATAGTTTATGTTATTAATATAATTTATTCGTTCCGCTGTGAGATCGTTGTTGTTGTTTCTTTCTTTCTTCTCTTCTTTTCTATTTTCTACCCCTTTCTTTCTTATTGTCGATGCGTCCTTCAGTTGATGAAGGGCGGGTCGTCACAGTTGGTATCAGAGCTTAGGTTGAGCGAATGCCTAAGCTTTTGGTTAAGTGAATATCAGAACACTAGGTTGAGTGAATACCTAGGTTCGGAAGGGTTGTTCATTAGAGATAGGATCTGTAGCAACCTGTTTTAGTCTGAGTGTATATATATATATATATACGAGAGCGCGTATTTGTTAGTTATATAAAATGGTTTTATATTGTGTTAATTGATCGGTTGGGTGGTATATGGATTCTGGTCAATACGAGTAGCTAACGTTATTGATAGGGATCTCTAAACACTTGGACCAGGCCAACGGACACAATATTGTTTTAAAAAGGTAGATGAAATAATTTTACCCAGAAATAATTTCTATATAAAAAAAAATATCATTTTAAATATATATATTTATGTATTTCTACCTATTTGTTGGGTTACCTGTTCGGGTTTTCCAATATAGGATATAAAGGTAGATGGGGTAGTGGTGTGTGAAACACGACTACAAATGGTTGGAGTTTGAGTGTTGAGGTTGGAAGTGTATCTGGCGAGACTGTAGACCTAATCCTATCTCGAGTAAGCTTTGCTGTGGTGAAGGATTTTATCGATCTCTGAAGAAAACCTGTTAAGGTTCGGAGTTCATCTTTGAAGTTTGGATGGGTAGAGTTGGATCTGTCGGAGAACAGAAGCGAGTGATGGTATCTCAGGTAATAGTAGCTGTATGATGAGATACAGTGACGATGGATGTTCCCGAAGATGTTATCTTTGGAACAAGATTAAGGAAGTGTGAATGCTTCGGTGTTGTGACTGAGTTCAGCATGAAGTTTCTGCTTTGGTTTGGAGTCCGAGTTTCTCGAAGAGCTTTGGATAAGAGCATCAGTGTCAGCAGTGCAGCTCGGAGTATTCTGTGATGGCAGGAAGTTTTCTGGATGAGCAGTTTTTTTCTGAAGGTGAAGTTCAGAAGCAGCAGAGAGGATCCATTTCTTCGATGGATAGGATAGTCAAGTGTGAGCTGTTCTGATTGGTAAAGAGAGAACAGTTTTATTTGGATTTTGGCTGGGTGGATCGCAAAAGTGACTTGCGATAGTTTGAGTATTCTTTTGAGTTATCCGATATTTTCTGGAATGTGTTGTCCAGTCTGTGTTTGTGTTCTTCATCAGCATTTTCATTCTACTTCAGATCAGAATGGTGCAGCAGAAGCAGTTTGGCGAGTGCTCTTGTTGTCTTTTCCAGATAGGAGAAGTTAGTTTGGAATCTTCTGATGTTTGAGAAGTAGAGTTTTGTTTTGGATTGGGTTGATCTTGAGGAGATCATTGTGTGGAGTTATTCTTAGTCTAGTTTGTTTCTAGAAGCATCAACGAAGGTTGAGTTGATCAGGAAGGATCTGTAAACAGCCCAAGATCGTCTGAAGAATTTTGTGGATAAGAGACGATGGAATTTGAAATTCGAAGTTGGAGACTTCGTTGTTGTGAAGTTTTTCTCTAGTTAAAAGGAGCTATAAGATTGGGTAAGTCTGGGAAGTTAGCTCCGAGTTATTTTGGATCTCTTCTGTGATCTAATTTGGATAAGAGTTTGATCTACTGGATTGAATTGTTAGTTTGGATAACTGGAATTCATTGTGTTTTACGTATCTCTGAGGGAGTACGTGTTTGATCTATCTCTGGTTTTGGAACCAGCAGTTCTGGAAGATTTGGTTGTTAAGTCAGACTCGTCTGTAGTCTGATATCTTGTTTAGTTCTGTAGATCTAGAAGAGTAGAAGCTCTATAGCTTAGTAGTATTGTTTGTTGGATTCTGTAGAGCGAGTATCCCGATATATATATACCTGGGGAAACTCGAGGAAATTTTATCCAGAATTTTATCTGGATAATTAGAATTGTTTGATTGGGAGAATTGTTTGCTATTGTTGTTAGCATATAGATAATAATATATGCTTGTGATTTAAATAGATTATTAAATTACCTTTGTTTTAAATTTCGAGGACGAAATTATTTTAAGGGGGGAGGAATGTAATATCCCGGAATTTATGGACAATATCAATTTAATAATCTGTTTAAATAATTAAATTGATTTGATAATATTTGATAATAAAAATTTGAATTGGTTAATAATCTAATTAAATAGATATTTAATTAGTGAAATTTATCTTTTATAAGTCAATAAAATGATTTCTATCTATAATATATATATGAGTATATATTGTAAATAGATTGCCTTTGATTTGAAAGTTAATAAATAAATGAAATCTTGTTTTTATATTTCTAATATATATATTGATAATTTTGAGATTAGGATTTATTTAATATTTGCTTTTCAAAGCTATTTAAACAAATAACAAATATGGTTTAAATAAGATTATTAATAAGGTTTATTTTATTTTCTTATTAATTTCTAAATAAATATGATTTAAGAGTATATCTATATAAGTTTAAAATACAATTTAAATATGATATGTTGATTCATTTAACAATAGTGGTAATTTATAATCTCCTTTATAAATTATTTTAAATTGATAAATTTGTTATTTCAAACAATATTATTAATATATTGTTTTATAAATAGATATGAATAGATTTGTAAGAAATTGGATGTGTTGTTTTAAATTTACTTTAAATTGGATTTTAAGAATATAATTTGAATTTGAATTTGAAATTCAAAAGAGGTAATATTTAAATAGTTTTAGATTTTAAATATATATGTATAAGCTTTTATTTATAAGTATAATTGGTTAGTTCTTTAAAAAAAGTTATCTTTATATATATAAATAGATAAGAAATAAGTGTTTAAGAAAATAAAGAAAAAGCTTTTATCTATATTTAAAATAAATATAAACTAACTAAAAAAAGACATGTGTAAATTCCTAAAGCTTTAAAATAACATGTGTACATTAATAAACCAATGTAATGACAAATGTCAAGTTTTGAGTTTTTGTTTTTCTTTTATTTGAATATATCATTTTTACTTATATATACATATGTTCTTATCTACATTTTCTTTTCTATTTTCTTTCTCAAAATGTAAGAATCTTCAGCCTGCAAATGTAAACCCTCTCCTCATAAACAATCAGAAAATTTACCTCCTCTCAAACCAAACTTCTCAAAAACTAAATCTGTAATCAAAACTATTTCAAAACCAAATCAGTAATCAAACAAGTTCTCAAAACAAAGCATGTTCATTTTCTTCAAAACCTGGAATCAAAGCTTTTAGCCTGCAACTTCTTTTCAAAATCTGGAAGCAAGTTTAAAATCAAGAATTAAGCAACATCTCAACAAGATAATTGGCATGCATGCAAGATCCAATAACAAAGAGGCAATTCAAGTTTATAATTTAAGTTTTAAAGATTCAAAAGCTCTTCAGATTTGTAGCTCTGTTCTCTGCTTTTTAAAAGGTGAGTAACATCACTATCTAAACATTTAAGTATAATTATATTGTAGGTTTTATCTCTGAAATCAAGCATGTTGGTGAATGCATTTTTTTTAAGTACATCTATGTGCATGACTAAATATATAAATGATTTCAGTTTCAAAATATAAGAACATCCCTGTTATTTAGTTCTGTCATCATATTATCCAGAAAACAAAAACCATAGAAATCTACAAGTTTAAACATTTTGTGATGATCTGATGTATGAATCTATGATATAATATGCCTGTATGATTGTTTAAGTAGGAATTAATTGAATATAGGTTGATATTTTGTATGCATGTCTGATATCAATTCTGTGAAGTTAACAGAGTTTAAATTTCTAATCGAAATCCCAATATCTCATTCTCAAACCACTGATAGGCTTAGGAATTCAAAAGAAAGTTGTTTGTTAAACATGAATAAAGTTTAATAAAATAAAATTTAGTGAGATAAGTTTGAAACTTATCTGGAATAGAAGAAATACAGTAAAAGCTTTGAAAACTATAAAATTCAAATATCATAATTGTTAGATTCACTGATATAATTTTGATACCCATTATAAATCATGATTTTTAAAGGTAAAATCAAAATTTTTAATCAAGTGATTTGTGAGATTTCTCGAAATGAACAGAGTATGGATATCTGTTGATTTCTGGTGATCGCGAGATGAATTGAGGTCGTGGTTAAGGCTGGAGGATGGTGGATGGTCGGGGATCATTGGAAAAATGATGAGGCATTTTTCAATTCGCCGTGGTGGGTTGTCGATAGAGTTTTAGGGTTTAAGGCCAGTTTGAGTAGTAGTTATTCTCGAATCATTTTTCGTAGTCAATGGTGACTCGAGTGTTACCGATCATTGGGGAATGATATCTGGGGTGTTGACGAAGCTGTGGTTGGAAGCGCAGGCGTTCTGGTGGTCGGAGATGTGTTGACGAGGCGTTTCCAGGCTTTGTGGTGATTCGAGACTTTGTTCCAGGTTGGATCGTGATGATCGATTTTGATGGTGAAGTTTGTTCGAGGTTCTGGTGTTTTGGATCGCGAGTGGGTGTCGTAGATGATGTGCTAGCGATGGTGTCACTGGTCGTAGGCGATCGACTCGCCTGTGCACGTGCACACGTATGTTGCGTGCATCTGGAAGAAATTGTAGATTTGGGGAAGAAGCAGTGTACTCGAGTAGATGTTGGGTTGACTCGAAGTAATACTGGGGAAAAAGGAGTTTGGCTCGAGTTGTTTTCAGGGGAGACTCGGGTGGGTTTATAACTGTTTTTAAAATTTTTTAAACATAACAAAGTTTAATAAAATAGGGACGGGAGAAACTCGAAGTTGGTCTCGGGAAAACTGGGTTTTTACTCGGGGAAAAAATGGAGTTGGCTCGGGTAGATGTAAAATTTGCAGTTTTTAAAACAGACAGTGTTTTTAAATTTAAATTGAGTTTTAAACTTTGAAAATAGGATTTAAACCCAGTTTTAAATCAAGTTTTCATTCGAGTTCAAGTTTATAATTTGTATCCTAGAATTTGAGATAAATAAAGTTTATAAAAATAAGGGTTTTAACAAATTTAAATGTTTAAAGAATAATTTTAAAAATGTTTGAATAAATGAATTTGTTTAAAAATCTTATAAACTTCTTTTATAAATGTTAAGTGTTTTTCTTAACATTTGAATTTAAAAAAAAAGATTTTGCATATTAAAAGTTAAATTTGTAATTATTTTAAATCTGTGATTTAAGATAAATTAAAAGAAAGATTTTAAAGTAAATGTTTTAAAGTCTTTGTTAATGATATAATTAAAGTAGTTAAAGGTAAGTACTTTATTTTAGATAGTAATTAAGATTAAATGATATAGGAGTCATTAAATTAATAAAGTAATTTAAGAATAATTTAATAATTTAATTAATGGTTAGTGATAATTAATTAAATAATTAGGATTATAAGTTAATTAATTAAATATTAATTAATTTAGGATTTAGGATCATTTGTTTAATTAAGTATGAGTTATTAATAAATGATTAGATAAATTAATTAATATTGGTTAAGTATAAATTACTTAATGAAAGTAATTAAAATGAATTAATTACTTAAGGTAATTAATTAAATAAATTTGATAAGTTTAAATTAATTTGTTTAATTAATTTAAGGAATCACTTGGTGATTTGATAATTACTTAAATGTAATTAGTGGAAGTATAAATTACTTAGGAAGGTAATTAAAGTTAATTAGGGGATGTAATTAACTAAAGATGGTTTAATAAAAGTAATTTGAGTTTAATTACTTTGAATAATTAATCAAGGGATTAATTAAAGGATAATTAATTAAGAAGTAATTAATTAAGGGAAGAGTAATTAAGGGTAGTTAATTACTAATTGAGATTAATCAAAGGTGATTAATAAATATAATTAATTAAAGATTAATTATTAAATAATTTAAATGGAGTAATTAATTAAAGAGTAATTAAGGATCATTTATTTATGATGTAAATTAAGAATTGATTAATCAAGATTAATTAATCAATAATAAAGGATTAAGTAATTAATTAATTAAAATTAATTAATTATAATTAATTAAAGATTAATGTAATTAAGTATGGTTAATTAATTATGAAGTAATTAAAGATTAATTACTAAAATGGTTTAAGATAATTAATTTGTGAAAATAATTAAGTATTAATTACTTAAAGTAATTAAAGGTTGATTTATCAGGAATGATTAATTAAGATTGATACTAGAGTATGATTAATTAATTAGTTTAATTAATGATTAAGTAAGAAGGATTTATAAAATAAGTAATTAATTTAATTCACTTTAAATTAATTAGAGATAATATAAATCATTACTTAAGGATGAATGAATGATATTGAATGCTTTGCATTGTTAATATCTCTGATAAGAGATGTGCTGATCTATGATATAGATGTTTGGTTGAATTGAAATGATAATATGAATTATCTGTTTGGATGATAATATAGATTATCTATTGAGTTATCTATCTGTGTGTATATAGATAAGAATTGAATTGTTTTAACCTTAAAACAACTTGGCCTTAAAAGATACGTTTTGGATTTCGATGAGACCGAGATCGGGTTTCCGTATACCGGAATTCCAGGTCTGGAGACCCGAATACCACATCGATCCAAATTTACGATAGGTCGTGAATCTCAAGTGAAGATGAAGATTCAGAGTGCAAGGGTTATTGTCGTTAACTCTGAGGGTGATTCCAACACGAGTGTAACGAGATAATGCCTTCGGTTTCGTTCGAACCCGGAACGAACTTGTATGGATTGAATGCTTTCAGAACATCGTCAGGTGGACGATGAGCATTCTAAGTGATGTGTTCTGATTTAAAGGTAAATCGTAGCCTCAAGCCTCATCAACCGGGAATGGCTAAAACAGGGGAGGTGCAGCAAGGCTTCGTGGGTAGCACCCACTGAGAGTAAGGTCATCCCTGTCTAGAGAGTTCCTTCTTTTATTTCGGCTTAGTGGTGCAGTTGGCGACGGCCATCTGTGGGGTGATTTTATTCGGAATTATCCAGTAAGGGATGGTTCCGGCTTTGTGTTGCAGGGGATTGGGAGTGATCCTCGGTACGGTGATCTAGGCCCCGTACTCTGATGAGCGGTACCCCGGTAGCTCTGCCATTGTATGGAAATCCAAATTCCAATAAGTGATAACGGACTTGATTGTATACTTATGTATGCTGGAATTTAATAATGTAACAATTTCGGCTATTTCATATTTATTTGAAAACCCTAGACCCTATTATAATACAATCGAATTTCCTATCAAATGTTTTGGTTATCGTAAGGTAAAAACTTTTCCATGTTTATGTGCGGGAAGTCTTACGAGATACCTTTTCTTTCCAAATGGTTTTCAAAGTTAAACAAGTTTAACCTGTTACTCACACCAGACCCATGTCTGACCCAAGTTGTTTATTTCTGTTTTATAAACTCTTGGGTACTCAAATTTTTACGAGTAGCCAAGGGATTCAGGTTTAGCTTTGACGAATTGTGGAGGAGCAATGGAGCAGGAGGCTTCGGCGTTCGTAGATATAGTATTCCGCTGTGTTGATATCTGTGTTAGGGTCTTGTATTGTATTTGAGTTGTAATATCTAGACAGATGTTTATAACTGTCTAGTATGTGTTGTATAGTTGTGTAAACTCTGATAAGTGTTGTATACTTTGTAATAGTTTATGTTATTAATATAATTTATTCGTTCCGCTGTGAGATCGTTGTTGTTGTTTCTTTCTTTCTTCTCTTCTTTTCTATTTTCTACCCCTTTCTTTCTTATTGTCGATGCGTCCTTCAGTTGATGAAGGGCGGGTCGTCACAATGCCTATACTGGATTGGAAGCTGTTATTATATGAAAACTCTACCAGGTATAGGTGGTCCTCCCAAGACCCTCCAAAATCCAGAATACAAGAGCGCAACAAATCCTCCAATATTTTGTTGACTCGCTCAGTTTGTCCATCGGACTGAGGATGATAGGCTGAGCTAATATTCAACTTCGTCCCCAAAGCTGCTTGTAAGCTCCTCCAAAATCCACTAGTAAATAATGGATCTTTGTCACAAACTATAGCGCTAGGTACACCATGGAGACGAACAACTTCCTTCACATACAACTTCGCCAAATATGGTGCAGTCCTCTTTACTTGACTAGGATAAAATAGGCAGATTTCGTCAAACGGTCCACTATTACCCATATGCTATCATGCCCTTGCTTCGATCGAGTCAAGCCATCAATGAAATCCATAGATACCTGATCCCATTTCCATAATGGAATCTCCAAGGGCTGAAGAAGACCGCTAGGCTTCTGGTGCTCGCATTTCACCAGTTGGAAAGTAATGCAATTCTTAACATATTCACCTATATCGTGCTTCATTCCTTCCCAGTAATATAGGCACTTCATGTCTATGTACATCTTGCTGCCACCTGGGTGAATAGTGTACCACAAACAATGGCAATCATTCATAACCTCTTGTCTTAGCCTTGCAACATTAGGTACAAAGATCCTACCCTTCTTCCTTAAACAACCAAGAGCATCTATCTCAAAACTTTTTAGATCATCAGCATCCTCTCCATTCTTCAGTCGATGAATACGGTCTAAAGCAACCGAATCTTCCTTTTGAGCAAGAGAAATCCTGTCCATAAGACTTGGTCTCACAACCAAGCAAGCCAACATCCTCCCTGAGCTACGAGTGGGCATACTGTAACAGATCCCACTAGAAGCTAACACCTCCAGGTCGCGCCATTCAGCGACCATCATCGATACAACTGCCTAGTGTTTACGGCTGAGAGCATCCGCAACATGGTTTCCTTTCCCAGGAGTATACTGAATATCAAAATCATAGGCTGCCAAAAACTCCAACCACCTTTGTTGGCGCATGTTTAGTTCCTTCTGGGAAAATAGGTATTTCAAGGGCTTATGGTTTGTATAAAGAACAAATTGCTCACCCATAAGATAGTGTCGCCACAACTTCAAAGCAAAGACCACGGTTGCTAGCTCCAAATCATGAACAGCATATCGAACCTCATTGGGTCTCAATTGCCTGGATGAATAAGCTACAACTCATCCTTTCTGCATTAGTACTACTCCAAGGCCAGACCCACTAGCATCAGTATAGACCACGAGATCCTGATTACCCTCTGGAATCACTAAAACTGGAGCATTAGTGAGCATCTCTTTCAACTTTGAGAAAGCTTCTTCACACTGATCTGTCCACTCATACTTGACTCCTTTCCTTGTCAGCCTCGTCAAAGGAGTCACAATCTTGGAGAAATATTTAATAAAACGTCGGTAGTAACCAGCTAACCCCAAGAAGCTTCATATCTCAGTAACAGATTCAGGTCTCTTCCAATTCTGTATGGCCTCAATCTTAGAAGGTTCCACGGCCAGACCGGCTTCGGAGATTATATGGCCCAAAAACATTACCTCCTTCTGCCAAAAGTGGCACTTGGAGAACATAGCTTTCAGCTTGTGTTCCCTTAAGGTCTCCAAAACCATCCTCAAATGCCTTTCATGCTCTTGCTTGGACTTGGAATACACTAGGATGTCATCAATAAGGACCGGGACAAATTGGTCAAGATAGCTTCTGAATATTCTATTCATAAGGTCTACAAAGTATACAGGAGCATTCGTAAGCCCAAACGGCATTACTAACCATTCGTATGAACCATAACGAGTGCAGAAAGCAGTAAGAGGAATGTTATCTTCCGCTACTCTCAACTGATGGAATCCGGTGGCTAAGTCCAGTTGGGAAAAGACCTTCGCTCTGCTCAAATGATCAAAAAGATCATCAATACGAGGGAATGGATACTTATTCTTTATAGTCAGCTCATTAAGCTTCCTGTAGTCAATGCATAAGCGAAGAGAGCCATCAGCCTTCTTTACAAATACAACAGCAGCTCCCCAAGGAGAGCTACTAGATCAAATAAACTGCTTCCCTTCCAATTCAGTCAACTGCTTACGAAGTTCCTCCATCTCAACTCGAGGCATACGAGTTGGTGGTCGAGTGACTGGTTGGGCTCCTGGAATAAGATCTATGCGGAACTCCATGGCCCTCTTTGGTGGTAAGCCTGTAATAGGCTCAAATATATCACCAAAATCCTTGACAATCGGTACTCTGCCTATTTCATCTTCCTCCCGCAACTCCATGGAAAACAAAGAAGCATGAGCATCAGAGCTCGGTATATCCAGAGTCACATTTACAAGCCCTTTATAGGATGGATGCCTCAAAGTAACAACCCTGTCTGAGCAGGAAAGTTGTACATCATAAAGATCCAACCAGTCCATCCCCAAGATAATATCAAAGCCAAGGCACTCAAATACATGCAAATCACAGAGAAAAGAGAGTCCGCAAAAGAAAAGCTCAAAGCCCTTACACAACATTCCAAGTGTTGCGGACCCACCAATGGGATTCGCAACCCTTAGAGATGTCACGAGGTATACAACTTCTAAATCATATCTATCAACTAACTCCTTAGATATGAAAGAATGGGAGGCACCGGTGTCAAAGAGTATACGAATAAAAGTATCTCTAAAAGGAATCGTACCTTCCATGACCGCCACCTGCTTTCCCTTCCTCTGGCTTGGGCTCGGATCTCCTTCACATTCAGCTTAGCTGCTTGCTTCTTCTTCGTAAGCTGTGGACAGTTGTTCTTCAAATGACCAATCTGGTGACACTCATAGCACTGCCTCTGGGGGAAATTATTAGCAAAATGCCCCATCACTCCACACTTGTAGCATTTCACTCCACTTTTATCTTGCTTCTGGGAGCCTGAAGCCTGACCATTCTTTTGCTTCTTCTGAGGATTCTGCTTCTTTTTAGGGAAGAATGGAGCTTTCCTCTTAGGCACAAAGCTCTGTCGGTTAGGTGGTGCATCATCATCTCTTTCCCGATACAAGTCTTCATACCTCATGGCTAAATCAACTATCTCATCAAAAGTGGAGCGAAGCTGAGTCAAAAGCTGTTCCTTCAGCTTCCTACGTAGACCATCCACAAATTTCTGGTTCTTTTTGAAGGGAGTGTTAACCAAATCGGGGCCATACTTAGAGAGGGAGTTGAAGGTATTGACGTACTGCTGAACTGTCATATCTCTCTGCTTCAGCTCAATAAATCTACGAGCGAGGATGTCCTTCTCTGCCTCATGAACGAACCTTAGCTCGAATCATTCCCTAAATCTCTCCCATGTTAGCTCCTCCTTGCCTATCCCAGAACTAACCACATCGAACCAGTCAGAGGCACCATCTTGGAGGAAGCTGGAAGCAATCTGGACCTTCTGACGGTCCATCACACCCATGTGCCCAAAGACTCGTTCACAAGTCTTCAACCAAGCCTGAACTCCAACCACACATTCATTTCCATGAAAGGGCTTCCCTCCAAGGCTCACAAAGTCCTTACACATAAGAGCGAAATCAACTCTAGGAGCAACATTAAGAGCGGGTGCGGCCTGTGGCATGTTCCGCATCAACTCTAACCACTGCTCCATCGTCAAACGGGGAGGTCTTCCAGCCATCTTTCTCACTACTCTGCATAGTGAGAAATGTTGTTAAGCTGGAATTAAAATTATTCTCACACTAAAACGTTCAAAGGTTTGGAGTTTTGGTTTAGGTATGTACAACTATTATTATATTATGGGAGTGATACTTGTGGTATATGGACATGTACAATGCTTCTACTGCTTTGTGCTAACTTATATTCTATACTATTGTTAACCTGGGCTCTAATACCAACAATGTAACGCCCGGCCCCTATACCCATGCCAACCAAGAGCAATGCTAAGTATTACTGTCAGAAAGCATGGAGAATGGGACTCGATGGGGCTAAATGTTGTACTCATTCCCTTGAACTAACACTGGCACGAGAAATTTTATGACTTTTTTTTAACTTACCATTCGTTCTCAGTATCGGTTCAAAGCAATGGTACAAGAATTTTTTTTCCAGGTTATATGGTACAAAATATAATAGAACATACAGCTCAGCACAATAACAGCATAATACATAATATATATGATAACAGTAATGTCCACAATACATAGTCCATAGTACATAATACCACTCCCAAAATACATAATAACATACATACCATAATGTATATATTAACTACTCATAAGTCCAAGCTGTAAAGTCCAAAACCCCAAAACGTGGAAAATGATAAGAATGCTACTACAGTCCATGCAACCTAACCAGCAACCACAATCCTCAGACTGACCCGAGGATTATAAAACAAATCACACGGGTCAGACTATTGCTAGTGTGAGTGAAGTAAGATCTATGGACAATGGTTATCACAATCAACAAAGTGGAAAAAGCGCCACATGTATAAACCAACATGAGGCATATATGTGGGTGTGAACCAACATGTAGATTTAGTTTCATAAACAATTCATTTAATCAAATAATGGTTTTAGACCAAAAATATCGTATGTAATCCAATACGATACCAACCCAATTATCATATGTAAAGCAATATTATAATAAATAAGTTCATACACACATTCTTCAAAGATACTGGGTTTTCTAAATCAACTTTAATATTTTCCATAAAAAAAATCATAAGATAAAGAAAATTGCAATGTGGGAATTATGGGATAAATGTAACATGACTCGTAAAATATACCAAATAAATAGACGCTAGTATTGTAAAATCACAGTGGTAGAGCTCGAGCGCGCGCGGACACATCAGCACCGTAACATACTCATAACGCCATAATACACCTGGCGATCAACCCAGGATAACCAAGACGGTCTAAGGCAAAGGCCGTATGCTACCCGTTCACGGATCTACACGTGGGACCCCCACGTCTCCATCTATCATAGTCCGTGACCCGCCGATCGGAGATCCCGATCAAAAAAATAAGATTAACCCTATGTATTAGACCGTTGACCTTTGGTGGTAAAAGGGCAAGTGATATACCACCGATTCAGGTAGCGATCCTGAATCAGGTCGACCAAGGTGGAGTTTTGGCCCATTGGTACAACAGAGTCCAATCTATCCCCACCCAAAAATCAAAGGGATCTTTAAGTTTTATTATTTTAAAAAACATGCCATAAGAATCCAAAGTGTTTATAAATTCAAAACAGTTCTTAAAAATAAAATCAGTGATGGAAAAATCCTTCAAAAATCCTTTAATAATCCCAGTATATAGTTTAAAAGCAATTAAAGTTTAGTAAAACAATTGTCCGTATAAATAAATATAAATAATTTGCTAAAATTTATTAATTTTAAAAATATTTTTTTTCCTCTCCGTCGGATTGCACTGTTGCAACCCTCAAACAATGGGCTGCAGCACCCTGCGCAGCCGCGATGAAATACAATGCGGCATAGAGCTACACACAGTGCAGCCTCAACCGGACTGCACTACAGTGCATCCATCGGCTGCACTACAGTGCAGCACTGTCGGCTGCACTCACTAAAGTGCAGCACCATGCTGTACTACAGTGCTGCAATGGGCTGCACATAGTGCAGCACCCTGCTGCACTATAGTGCAGCATAGGGCTGCACTACAATGTAGCCGGACGCTGCACTATAGTGCAGCCGGTGCAGCCGCGCTGCAACTACAGTGCAGCCGCGCTGCAACAGTGCAGCGCCTGCTGCACTATAGTGCAGTGCCGGTTGCACAGTGCAGCTCAGGGCTGCGCTGCAGTGCAGCACAGGGTGTTGCACAGTGCATCCCCCCGCTGCACAGTGCCATCTGCGCAGTGCAGCCTGCACAGTGCGGCCTGCGTAGTGATTTCTGTACAGTGCAGCCAGCAAGCTGCACTGTAACAGTTAATTTCAGAGAATATTGTTTTTTTCCGTTTTTGAAACTTTATTTTTAAGACATTTCATCATGCATGTTATTTGTATTAACAAAATTCAGTCATACCACATTCAATTTAATGTATGTTTCAACCAAATTGCTTTCATATCTTTTCCTTTACCATACTACATCCAATTCTTTTTATATCAAAACTCTACAAAATTGCAATATTATTCTAATATCCAATGATCCGAATAACAGTAAATAGGATAAGGGGAAGGAACTAGCAACAATTCATATGTAAAGATTTCAATTTTAGGCCTTCAAGCAATTATAACTTGAAATAAAAGAAAAATCTTAAAACTTCACTCACCTAAAACTCCAAATAACAATCTTTAAGCTCTAAATCAGCTAGCCCTTGGATTGCTTGTCTTTCTCCTTCCAATTGCTAACAAAATAAGAAAACCCTAAATAGCTATTCATTGAAAAAGAAAGATGATAAGGGATTATAGGGATACTTACACTTAGAAATTGGGAATCTTAGATTTGATTGCAGCTTTGTTTAGTGAATTTTGGATGAGAGGATTAGAAATTAGGTTTCCTCCTTTCTTTCTCTTTTTTTTCCTTTCTGTTTCTGTACGTACTGTAAACAAGTAGAGGAGAGGGAGTGGTGTTTTTATTATAAAGCCCCTCCTCTAGAATGTTCTCCCAATTAACCCTTTGTTTATTATTTCTTTCTTTATTTTTTTTATTTTTTATTTTTATAACATGTAATCACTTTATTTTGTCCTTATTCTAAATTTTTTCTTTTGCTTAACATTATTTTATTCAATTTCTAGAACTTTCCTACATGACATGATATTATTATTTATTTATTTATTTATTTATTTCTTTTTTTTATTTTCTTTTTTTCCTTTTATACCTAATTGTAAATCAACATAAAAAATTCCTATCTAAACCTTTCATACCTAATACACATTTTATCTTATGTAATTAGTTATCATTCTTTCATAAAAACATATCATTCTCAATTTTAAACATTTCAAATAATTTGGGTTAGTAAAATGGTTCATTTATTAAAATAAATTACATTACCACCAAAAAAGACATAATTTATAACGCCTAATAAAAGTAAGTGAATTCGTTTCCATTTATTTTCCTTCCAACCCTATTAATATTAAATTTCCATTTTACTTTCTTTTATTTTCATTTATTTATTATTTCATTTTTTTCCATAAATATTTAATTGTTTGTTATTATTAGCAGATTAATTATCAATTTAATAGTTGATTCCCAATTTAGTATGCCTAAAAATCGGGTTGTTACAGAAATATATTTTAAAAATCCCAATAACCAACTCCAATTTATAAATTCCTCTCGATTCACAACACATCAATTTCATTTTAATTCTCTAACCATTTCCACTTTTCAAAATAGAATCCACTATTTTCCCAAAACCTATTTTCCCAAAACCTATTTTCACATCTCGATAAAAATTAACACTGCGAATCTTATATTCCCAATTTATCAATCGATATCACTTCCCTTATTTATAAATATTGTTTATAAATTTATAAACTCATTTTGGTTTATCTTGTTTATAAAAATAATCTCACTTATAAATTCCATTTTTATAAATCCATTTCTATATAATTTCCATTTATTTTCCAAATCTATTTTAAATATCGATTTTTAACTCCTTTCCATATTCTTTTCAGAGATATCATTTTAAAATCCTTTTTTAACAAAATCTTTTATATAATTTATTTTAAAATCTCTACTTAAAATATTTTACAAATAATAAAGTAAAATTCCAAATCAAATTATTATTTTATCCAATTCAACTTCCTGTAAAATAATCCAAATTCCAATATAAATATTTTTATATTGAAAATATCCTTTTAATTCCTTTAAATTCAAAAATAATATTTATGGTACTTAAAATACCGAAATTTAGGCCAGTGCTACTGTAGCATTCAACATTCAAATCACATAACAATCTATAACAGATTATTCAATTCCAACATATATCACTATATATGAAAATAATAAATATATTTGAGGAATCCAGTTGGATCCCTCCAACTATTTCCCTTCATCTACAGATGTTAAATAACATAAAAATACCAATCCCACTTCAAGGGGGATATCGCGGTAATATTGGATCATCTGCTATTATGCGGGGCGCATAGGGTCTCATCCGCTCCAACAGCGGGAAATATATCGAACTACTAATATATATACTACTATATATATATATATAACATCCAAACTAATAATAATTTATAAATTCAACAGCATCCAATAATTAATTTTAATTATTGTCAATTTAAATCTAGCAATCTAAAAAGAGTAAGATTTACTCACCTTGATTTTTAAATTTGTCGCACATCCAGATTTTGAATTATTTAAAATCCTAGCTGACTCCGAAAAACCCATACAAATTCCAAAATGTGAATTTCGCAGTTATTAATTTAACGTGACTGATTTCTTGATTTTTGGACCTCGTATGAAAACGTTATACAATTATAAGTATTTGATTTTTTATTAAAACAATTATTTTCCTTAATTACAAAATTAATAAATTTAATTACCTTTATTAACACTTCTAATCCCTTTCCCCTCTCGTTCAAACTTGTGATGCCCATGTAACGAACACGATACCACGAACATCACCGCTGCCCGCTCCTTATCACGCGCGCACCATTGAGAATATCGCGACCTCCTCCAAAACCCTAGCTGCTCCTCCACGGCCGCGACCTATGGGCCCCGCCACCAAGCCCTCCTCTGCACGATGAGCTACCGCTCCACCGCTCCACACCCTATCCAGCTTCCTCCCCGACACCACACAAATAGAACCATAGCCCAGAGTTCATGCGACCCTCGATCCCAGGTGCTCGCGTGCTTCGCCACTTCCAGGCCTTCGATCCCACGCAATTTCGATTCGTATCTCTTTTTATTTTTATGATTTTCGAATTGATTCACAATTTCGAATGGTAGAAAAAATGAGAGAGAGGGGCGCAATTTATTTGGTTTGTTTTTTGTTAACATTTTTTTCTTCGAATTTGATCAGAAGATAATGAGAGTGGAGCGTAATTTAAACGAGAAGGGGAATGGAGATTTGACGCGATTTAAATCAGTAGATGTTGATAGGGTGGATCAACAGATGGTATAGGATGGCTCGACAGATGTAGGGCGGCTGAGATTGACCCTGATTTGATTTAACAGACACACACACAAAATATCTCGTTTACGTACCTCGCAATTTTGAACCTCTATTGAGGCGTGCCGCCTGGTGTTCATAATGTTATACCCCTATTTCGAACGCAATGAAAAAAGTTTTGAGGTCTAATTCGATTGTACGGAGAAGATAGCTTTTTAAACCCAATTATTATATTAAATTTTTGATATTAATTTTCAACGCGTTTCTATTTCGTATGACCAAACGGTAATTCCAAACACTACAAAATTTGAAATCCAATAATAATACACTATTCAGGATCCAATGGAATTGGTTTCGTCGAATTCCGAGACAGTGCCCCGGATCGCTATTTTAACGTGTCGATTAAATCGAGAATTTCAAAAATTTGCGATATCACGTGAAATTCCAGTTTTAAAAACTTACTAACCCAATTAAAATTCCAATAAAACTTATATCAACATTAGAAATTGTCTTGATTCATATTCAATTCCAATTCAATTATTTAAACGATTTTCAATTATTAATTCAATAGTTAAATTTATTCAATAAATCGCTATATCTGGAACTTAAGTCTTTATCCCACTTATTTGATCGATAAACTTCATATTGAAATTCCATTTACATTTCAAATTAAGAATTCAAATTAAATTAAATGTTCAAAATCAGACGACTGAAAATCCGGGTCGTTACAAAGTACGTGGAACCGTTTTGGTATTTATAGAATTACGATTGCATGCATCTATATGTATCAATCCGAAGAGTTCATCAAATCTTATGATACTCCCACTAAATGGGTGCATAGCCCTTTATTGTTTGAGATATAATTTACAAGTATCATATGATTCAAAACCATACAATAAAATTATTTCTCAAAACTACGGCTTAGTCTAATTCCAAAACAACTGTAAATAACATTAGATACTTTTGTATTTTCCAATGCATCACTTTTGTTATAAAATTTTTTACCACATTATAGTTTTATTTTAAAAAGAATATTAATAATGTTCATATTGAAATATAGCTATGTGTATTTTTTTTTTCAATCGATACCGAAAAGTAAATATTATTTCATAGATAATGTTTGGTAAGTTTTACGAAAACAATTTTCATACTATGATGCAATTAATAAGTGCTATATGGCATGCTCCCACTATTTACACCATTACTATAATAGCGTACTAAATTCGGAGGTCCATTATTCACTTAATACAATTTTTTTATTTCATACACTATAGTGGAGAGTTTGTTGATCAAGTATCTTGGGCTCAAAGAAATAAATCTCATAGAAAACAATTTTCTATATGAAAATATATTTCAGAATAGAAATCATATTTTTAATTCCAATATTAAGTATCAATCATTAGTACAATTCTCGTTTTCAATGTTTCTTTATGAAGCAGAAGTGACTATTCATTCTCTTCATCTCAACTGTACCTTAAATTACATCTATTCTTATACATTCGTTTTCCTTTCAAATGGTCAAACTATTCAAAAGAAAACCTTACTACAATATCATAACATGCTCTTTACAAAAGCGCACTCGATTATCCTTAACATTTAAGGACATCAAATATGTTGCACTTTACGTAAACCGATCAAAATGACATTTTAGCGATCGAGTTCTTAGATCTATCTTGTAGTTTTAGGTCTTGTGTTACATTAACATAACATGATCCCTTTTGTAATCAATCAAGTTGAATACATGATCTCAAAATACTATTTATTGGCTTATTTCCAATGAATTATATTCATCGAAGTATCGTACATTACAAACTGTGACCGTTCACCATATAACATTTATAAATAATAGTATATGGATCAAATATTCGTAATCTTGTATTGCTTTTAGAGTTCGAAACTCATAGAGTGCAATACACGGTCTTAACCAAATAAGCACGTAAGTGACCATTATACAAATGTATTAAGTAGTTGTAAAAATTAGACACTTGCATGGGTATGGAAAACATTAACATGCAATAGGTATTTAATAATGGGTATTGTATTTCCATTTGTCAACTTTCAATTCAGTTCGTTTGTATATGTTAATTAATAAACATTTTATTAATCATATTAAATGCACAAATTTATCATTGCAGATAATTATAACATTATTTAGCATATGTTCTTACAATATTAGAAAGGTTAAATGTTACCATTCCATTTTCCTAATAAGGCTCCCACTAGTATTTTATGTTTCTCTAGACCCTAAGATGAAACATAGAAGTCTTTCGACTTCGCTAGTGGGTGTTAGGACTCATCTGTCTCGGTATTCTGACCTTGAGTTTGCTCAACAAATCATAGCCCTACAAACGCTGGATAACTCCTTATCGATTGTATCACATACAACTCCTAACCTATTTTTTCCTTGTCCTAATCTCATTTCGACCTTGAGTTTGCTCAAAAAAATCGAAAGAGATTATTCACTCATACCTACCATATCACGACGGCCTAAGTATAGTATATGTACCTTGAGTTTGCTCAACAAATACATATAGTTATCTTACCTCATCTATTCAATATATTAATAATACTACACATAACATCCCTAGCTTGAGTTTGCTCAATAACTAAGGAGTATGCAAGTAATTTATTAATATATATATATGGTAGTGGACAACATTATATTAAAGATTCATAGTCTTCAGTATATTATATTGAGTGATATCGACTTAAATGGAATAATGTATTTCTTATGAAATACCCTCGTGATTCAAGTGTGACACATCAGAAATCATAGTATATGTACATTTACATATATATTTATTCCTTAAGTCTATTTGGGTTTCTTTAATATTCCACCTTTAGTTTATACACTCATATTATATAAGTTTCATTACTATATAAATTGTATATTTTAATTAACTTATATGGTAGTCTTATGTATAACGTTTTATTAATTAAATCTTACTTAATTAATTTTAATTAATTAACTCTTCAATCAATTTTAAATTAGTAATCCAATACAACTTTTATATTGGACATATCTACTATAACCGTTATAGTAAGACACATATATCTTATATATGCATATTTTTAGTTAACTAACTAACCTTTAATTACTTTATTAGTTAAACAATTTTAATTAAATTATATTAGTTTCGAAAATTTATCTTATATACATACATGTATGCTTATATTGTCTTAAATACTTTAAAATAACATACCATATATCAACATATATAATACATGCATTTAAGTATTAATTAATTGACCCATTTAATTAATTAATATTATTAATCTTATTAATAATTTTAAATTTTGAAATTAATATTTACATAACTTCAAACATTTTGAACTTTTCATTACATTTTCAAACATTTTGAAATTTACGTTATATTATAACCTTTTATAATAAACATGTTTATATTTTAAATTTAGCTTTTAAATTTAAAATATTGTCTTAATTTTCAAAACTTTTTGAAAATTAGCCCAAGGCCCAATTAAATTGGGCCTTTTCTACTAGGGGTAACCTTTGGGCTTACTCCACCTTTCAGGCCAGGCAGGTAACCAGGTAGGACAGGGTACTTGATTATCCGATTCCAATCCTAGACATCACTTTTCTAGATATCATACTAAGTGTCCAAGTTTAATTGGTTAATCCTAACATGACTAATTTAGATCGCATAGGCTATTAGGCTCTGATATCATTGTTGGAACTGTGACAGCCTGCAGCGGAAGAAATGGGTGAATTTCAAAAAATTTACCATTTTGGATCATTAATGAGCCTATGAAGCCTAAATGCATTTAGATCTTATACAAATTTTCTTTTAATTAAAATCAATATTTTATTTAATATGGTAATTCAAGGAATTTTAAATATACAAATGTATGTGATATGATGAATGTATCAAATACATTCATGAGAAGTGTAAGTGCAGTGTATAAGTGGTGTATATATGTATAAATGAAACATGAAAAAATAAATTAAGAGCAGGAAATTATTTGTTTCCCTCTGTTACTATATTCAATTAATAAAGGGAAGATATGACATAATATGAAAGGGGAGAAACATATCATTTCTTTCACCATTTAACTTTGACAATTAATACATTAAATGACATTCATTACTTAGCAATCAAATATACATATGGATATGATAGAATATGAAAAGAGGGCAACCTATCGTTTCTTTCACCATTTAACCGTGAAAATTATTACATTAAATGACATTTATTACTTATCAATCAAATATACACATGTATATGATAGAATATGAAAAGAGGAAAGCCTTTTATTTCTTTCACATTTTAGCTGTAACAATTAATACATTAAATGATATTGATTACTTATCAACCAAATCTACACATGTCTTTGTTGTCTAAATTTTGTTAATGAAATATATGCATACATTCATAATAATTATGGATGCATACATTCATAATAATTATGGATACATACATACATACAAAGTGAAAACCTATTGGTTGTTTTAAATAATTTGAAATCCTAAATTAACATTAATAGAAAAAAATTCCAACTAAGAAAATGTTTATCAAAAAAAGGTTGCATTATTGCTCATAATCATTGTACAAATTTGATCTAAACAAAACATTTATATTACATATATCTGATAATTAAAATTTAGTAATCTGGATCTGAAAGCATATATTTGCAAACAATGTAGCATATGGTATATGTGTATATACATTTGTACAACAGGTTTTTGGTTTCAAAGTTAAAAGTTTTCATTAAATTTTTGATTTAGGAATGAAACAATACTTCAAACTTTACACAAAACTTTAAATATAGAAAACAACAAATAAATAAAATTTGCACTAAAGTCCATTCATTAATATTAAATCAAGTATCCATTTTTGTTTTAACAAGGATTGTAACATTTGTATAAATATTTAACATATGTAATTAAAATTAGATTCAAGGAATGGTAAATGACTTAACATATATATATATATATATATATATATATATATATATGTCTGTATGTATTTATGTATATATGTATGTATATAATCCATCAGTATTTGAATAAGTAAAGATTATCTCATAGTACACATAAATCTCATTGAAAGTCAATTTTTAATTTCATAACTATCTACAATAAAATAAAAGAAATATGAACAAGGTAGGCATGCGTAAATTTGTGATAAGAAATTACAAATCCAAACAACACAGAGAATGATGACAATTTATGAGAAATAATATGAGATTCAAGACATGTCGATTTATCATAAACATACATTAAAAGGAAATGATAAACAAACATAGATCAAAATAATAATACAATAAACATGTAAATATCAAATTATACGCACATTTAATTACCTTCGGATGAAGCATGTAGAAACATCTTGAATGATAGAAGAATACCTAGATCTTATTGATCACTCTGTAGATCCGATAACATTGCCCTTCATCACCCATTAATTTGTGGCATCTCCTCAGATTTCAAAAAATCACCATCCCACTTTGCAAGAGAAGAATGAACCACCTTTTTAATTTAGTTTGATGTTGATTTGAATTTGTTTTGATGGTTTTTTTGGATGAAGTTTCAGCCATGGATGAATGAAAGAGAAGAGGAAGAAATAGAAAAAAGTAAAATTCACATTCTGTTCTATGTACTTTCAAAAATGAAGAGGTTTTGTTTTTAATAGAATTAAAGGAACATTTTCCTATTCTCCAATTAAAACTTCCTCCTTTATTTCATCCTTTTAAATTTCAATTAATATTATTAATTGATTTCCTCCTCTTACCATTATATGGCTGATCCAAGCACATTCCAAATATGCAACTTTTTCAAGTAAAAGAAAACAACTTTTATGTAATTATTTTATTATTTAAAACATGTTTAAAATTATACCGATATCGCATATCGATATATGCAAATATAATTTTATATACACATTAAAATAATTACCAACAACATTCAAAACATCTAATAAATTAACAATAATTAATATTTCATAAATATTAATTAATTTAATCAATTTGCAACATTTTACAAACTAATTAAATTGTGTGGTTTTCAAAGAAATCACAAATGCAGTTGTGTGACTCAGAGGTGTTATTTCAGTCGGCAATTAATATTGAACAATTCAAATATCAATGTTCATACATCACTTAGCAAGTGGTATAACAGTTTGGCTGAATTCATTGCTTACAGGTCTTTTCGGTAAAATCAAATTTTACTCATTATGTAACGACCCGTAAATTTTAACTGTTTTAATAACGTAATTAACTGAAATTTTGTGAGATTTTAAATAATTGAATTTGGAAATGAAAATTTATTATTTGGTATGCGCCTATATAAACATAGCAAATGGTAAATCTTCATCAGAAAATATGGAAGTTTATTTTGTAATTTTATTTAAATTTAAATCAGTTAATATTTGATAATAATAAATTATTTTTCAAACCTGAATATTTTTATATAATAAAAATGTTTAATATCTTTTGAGTGAGACGTCATATCCCGTTTCGTCAATTTTGGACTGATATTGCTCCGATTATCTTATTTTCGGCATTTTAGCAGCATTTTTGGTATCGAATATCGACTTTTGATAGGATGGTCATATCACTGATATCTGTATACCGTTTTGATCGTCTCGTAGTGCTGATCTTTGCGGTATATTTATTTCTGTGTTTCAGAGTTTCGGTACACGGTGAAATCTATGAAAAGGTTCACTGTATCGGTACGTTTGAGCCTTTTGAATTCCTTGTGTCCATTTAGTATCTACCATATAAATCAAATAGCCGTTGCTTTTATTTTTCCGGAATTTAAGGGTCGACAATTTCTATTCCCAACGTTCAATTTATTACAAGTTGGTTCGTTTGATTTCTTTAAGCCTCCTCGTTTTCTATCTATTTTATTTAGAAAACATTATATACGAAAGAAAAATATATAATAGTTTTATTTCTCCTCCTTCCTTTTGAAACTCCTTCACTGTGAAAACCATGCTCCACCGCATCCCCTCACTTTCCCCGCCTGCACTATCACCAGTAGCCTTCCGCCACGACCGACCAATCTTCCCACCACCTGCCGAACTGCCCTCCGCTTCCCTTCCCTCCCCGCCTCCAAAAACCTCCGCTCCTCCACCTGAAGTCAGCACTACCATTCGCCTCCACCCATAGATCCCTGCCCCATGGCCCCACCACCCCAGTTCAACTCCCCTCCTCCGCGAGCCACTCACCCTGACAACCGCCCCTTCCCTTTCATGTTCGGCCGAGCCTCACCTGATCCGCCCTGTCCTCCTCCCCTCTCCTCCTCTGTTGCATTGATGAAGGTGAGTATATATATTAATATATATATATATATATTAGTTCAAAAATCTATCAGTATAATATGGTTGTTTATATACGTATGTTGTATATAAGTTATACAATTTATATATATCAAGCTGTTGATTTTGGTTTATACAGTTTATAAAGTTTATAAAGTATAAAAGTGTATACAACTTATACATATCAAGCTGTTTATATATTATAAAGTACAAAAAGTTATCTGAGTTATATATATACTAGCTTTTATATTTGTTGATATATTGTTGATTTCAAAGTATATAACAGTTTGTTATAGTTTTAGTATATATATAACTGTTTCATTTATATTTTTAATATATTTAGTTATAATATATAAATATTTATATTGTAGTTTTATATACATTATATGTCTATATATGTTAACTTATAAGCTACAATATGTATATATGAGTTATAAAGGTTACAGTATATAGATAAAGATGTATATAAGTTTATATTAGCTTATATATGATTTGTTATATATATATTTATAAAAGTTGTTTATAATATGTAAATTTTATACAAAACTTATACAGTCTGCGTGCATGTCTTTATTGTATATATATATTATATTATATATGATATATTGGATATAAAAGTTTATATTAAAATTTTATAACCTGTTTGTAGTATATATATAAGTCGATATAAGCATACTTATACAATATGTTGGAATTTAAAAGTATATTATAATAAACTAAGTTTATGTTGATTTTTATAATAAATATTGATTTGAAGTATATGTTTGAATTTATATAAAAATATGTTTGATTTACAGTTTGGTATGTATAAATTTATATTATATGTTAGGTTTACATTTACATTAATATTTTGGGAAAGTGTATGTATATTTTTTAAATATATGTTTGATTTTAATATATGTGTTTTAATTTAAAACAATGATTTTTGAAATACATATATATTTAATTTTTATTTGTGTCTGAATTTGATATCAATTTGAAAATATATGTTTTAAATGGATTTTTGGAAATTTATATATATGTAACATATATCTCGTTTCATCGATCTCGTGCCATCTTGACTTACATTTCAATATCGAATTTGTCATAGCAATTCCTGCTTGCCGCTGTTCTGTGTGCATATCTATGTCCATGTCATCTTCTTGTCTCTCTAGCCTCGAAAGGTGAGCAATCACTCACGATTAACATTCCTATATTTATTATGTTTGATTTCTCTCGTAACGACAATTGAAATATGCTGCTAAATTGAATTGTTAATTAAATAATTGCTATATATGATATGCTATTATCTGTATCTACTCACCTGTGAGATATGACACCATATCTTGTTGTTTATATTTTATTTAATTTTCACTAATGATATATGCCTGTTATTGATCTGTTATATTATTATCATATTTGTTCTCACTCTACAAGTTCCCTGTTAGTTTAGAATTCCATATAGGTTGAAATGATACACACCCGAATGATCTTGTAGAATAGAAGGAAATCGTTATGGGTTGAAATGGTAAACCCAAGCGATATTCATTTATTTTAAATTTTGGGATTGCGGGTTGAAATGATATATACCCATAAATATTTAAATTACGGATTGAAATGATAAATATCTGTATCACTTGACCATATGTAACGACCAACTATTTTGGACCATTCAAATCGACAATAATCCACACATCTCAGACTTGAATAATTCAAAATAACATATTGTAATAAAATTTGGAGCAAATAAAATCAATCACAGACACAGAAATATCAGAATAACTTGCAGTGGAAATTTAAAAATAAATAGTGGTTCATGAAGCCACTACAATACAAAGTCTCAAAACAGATTCAAAATACATAGTCTGAAAACATATACAATAGGAATCCCAAATACATAGAAGTCCACTAATACAAGAGCTGAAATAGAACAACTGAAACTGAAATAGATAAACAACTAGATAAGTAGAATCTCCAGCGATTCCTAGCTCCAGAAAGTGAAGTCCAAAGCTGTGAATACTCAGGCTGACCCGAGCGTAAATAAAAACCCAAACACTTGTGTTAGGACATACATACTTATACAATGTAAACCAACTCAAGTGAACTGTAATAAAAGCACAAGTAACTTAAAGGATGCTTGGGACCGCCCATCCTCTATGGATCCATTAAACTATTTACTATGTAGTAATATTCGCTATTATAATAATGTCTACAGTAAAATAAACTTACTTTTTAATAGCGTTAAGGGGTTACCCATATAGCCCTTAACACATAATAGTCCCAGTAGTCTATCTAGTATTAGCATACTCCCAGATCAGGGGCTACCCTCAATACTCCATAGGCCACGACACAAATCCAAACTCTTAGTAAAGCTCGATATGGTAGGTGACACGGCACAACTAGGCAATGCCAGGGTAGATATAACAATTACGCATCCGGGCTAGTGGTAACGCATAGCAGCCACTACCGCCCACCTCGAGCCACACTCCCAAATCAAAGGGGTACCCCAATAATCACAAAGTAATAGAATGGTATAGAAGAAGTGTGTCCGATCAGAGGTGCTACCTCATTGGCCCGTCGATCGCTCCTGTTTTAGCCACCTTAAGCCAACTCACGGGAGTCGGGTCCACGTTCATACCACAATAGGATCGTCGCCACCATCCTACTTCATTCTGGAAACTCCACCTCATACACAGTTGTTAAAGTGCTTTTCGGTATCGACAGAGAGTATGTCCATATCCGATATCGGTCTCTTTAACAACCAATCGTTATTATAACCCATGGTTATACATTTTAAATTGGTTTATATTTCCAGTCAAAATACATCATTTAAACCATTTAAAAGTAAAGTCATTATACCTTCAAATAAAATATTCAATTCCCAAAAATTTAGCCTTTTCTTAGCTCATTTATTCACTTAAATACAATAAAACATTAAAATTTCAACTTCCGCAGCATTTAGAAAAATGCTGCAGTAAGTTATATTTGAAACAATTCATTTCAGCAAAGACAGCATTTAAAAACTGCTGTAGTAGTTCAGTTACATTTGAAAAATCTCATTTCAGCAAACTACAGCACTTATCAAGTGCTACTGTAGCTCTTTTATTAGTTTCAGGTTTTAGTTTTAATTCAGCAACCAAGCACTTACCAAGTGCTGCAGTAGCCCTTAGTTAATTTAGCCTTTAGTTCATTTGCATCATCCACAGCACTTACGAAGTGCTGCAGTATCCTTTACTTTAGATTTTAAGTTAATTTCAGAAATGATAGCATTTCTGAAGTGCTACTAATTCAATTTCCAGATTTATAATAGAATTTCAGAAACAAATAAACTTCGATTTTAATCATTTTAACTTATAAAAATCATATTTTTTTTCACTCAAAAATGTTCGTTTAAATATCCTTTAACTTATGATTTCTATAAAGTAAAATTCCATAATTAAATCCAAATTTTCAATAATTTAATTATTAAATCCAAGTGTACAATTTTCTTATTCTTTGCATTTTTTTTTCAATTAATTCAACACTTAATTTTAAATTACCATTTCAAAAATAAAACTTAATTTCCATTTTATTTTCTTTACTTAAACTTTCATTTTAAACCAAATCACAAATTTCCAAATTAAGTTATATTTCAAATTACAATTTAACCATTTATTTATTTAACATTTTTAACTTATAGAAAAATCACTAACCCTTTATTAAATAATTTTAAATTCAATTTAAATCAAATTATCATATTTTTACATTTTAAAATACTTAAAATTTTCCAAGAAAATATATAAAATAACCACGGTTCTGCATACTATTTTCTAACCTAAGTCAAGTGATACAGATAATATATCATTTCAATCCGTAATTTACAAAAAAATCCAGGTTCTATCATTTCAAACCCGCAATCCCAAGTTAAATATAAATAAATAAAAATCACTCGAGCCTATCATTTCAGCCCATAATGATTTTTCCCTATTCTAAAGTACGTTCGGGTATGTATCATTTCAACCCATAGTAATTCTATTCTACAGGGAACTTGCAGTGTGAGAAACAAAATAAAAATAAACAATATAACAGAATATAAGATATCAGATGATGTGACAAGTTTATAACAGAGTTTAACATCATATAATTCATATCATAGGCAGGTATAACATGATATAACAGTTCTACACATTCATTTATTATCGTTTCACAATTCTATAAGTATGGATGTCAAGCGTGAATAACTCACCTTTTTACGCTGGAGTTAGCAAAACAAAACACATAGATAAATTCAAAAAAGCACGATGGCAGGACTTTTGATTCAGTAGAGAGAGAGAGCCAAGATATTGATCTTGTATACAACAATAAAATAAAGCAATATATAAATATATTTTCAACACCAAATATATGGAAACAAATTGAAATAGAATTAACAAAAGACACAAATGGCTTAACCATGCTTTGAAATCACAATTGCTTGAGCATGACTCAACATATGCTCGGCCACAACATGTTTATAGGTGGAAATGGCTCGGGTTTGGCTCACTAACACACGACTAAGCTAGAGAAGATGAGGAGTTTGGAGTTACAAATGGAGGAATGCTAAAGGTCAAGGCTAGGAAAGGAGTTTGGTTCACCATCTAGGCTCGTCCAGAGGTCATATGGGCTCGGCCATGGCACTACAGGTCAGGTCAGGGGTAGGAGGTGATGGCCAGAGGTGATGTCATCAGGTGGTGGTGGTTTTAGGGTGGTGGCTGAAGCTAACATGAAGGGGATGTTGAATTTATGGGCTCGGCTAGGCAGTTTTGGAAGGGTTTTGCAAGTTTTGATTTGTTTGTTTCATATAGTGGTCACGACCAGATCTGGTCAGAGGAGGAGGAGATGTTTCCGTGGATGATGAGTGGAAGGTGATGGTGGTGGTGGTCGGCCTATGGCCGAGCAACATGTAGATGAATCGAGGCAAAAACAATGGAAAAATGGAAGCCATGAACTTACAATTTTTTCCAGAAAATAGAACGGCCGTGAGAAATGAAAGTAATGAGAAGTTTCTCACATGAATAAGCTTTGAAATGCATGGCTAAACAAGAGGAAATAAAAGGCCAAGCAAATGAAAAGTCACAAGTTTAAAAGCCTTTTGTCTCTTTGAATTTCCACTTTCTTTTTAATTCAATATAAACAAATAAAAATCAATTAAACAAAATAAAAGTTAAAACAAAATAAAGTAGAAATGAAAATAAGTAAATAGTCTTAGGAAAAATAGAAAATAAATAAAGAAAATAGTTTATTATATTGAAACTAGAATTAAAAGTGGTAAACAAAATACAACTAATATTGGAAAATTACAACTACACTTTTAAAATGTTTTAAAAATAAAATTTTGAAATAAAATCTAATTTAAAAATATTTGCAAAAATCTTGGGTTGTTACACTCTCCCCCACTCAAACATTTTCGTCTTCGAAAAGAACGAAACAAGAAAAATAAGGAAAACAAGATAGAAAAGCAAATAGTACCTGAAACAAACAATTCCGGATTCGAAGCACGAATGCTCTCATCCGTCTCCCAGGTACAATCTCGATCATCAGTACTCCACTGTACTTTGACCAGACTAACAGATTTCCTTCTTAGTTGCTTCGTACCTCTGTTGACAATACGAAGTGGCTTCCTCTCGACAGTCATATTAGACTATATCCAAACTATTAAGAGCAGAAGGCTGAACAATAAGAGATGGGTCATGAAGATACCGGCGAAGATGCGAGACGTGGAATACATCATGCACTCCAGAAAGCTTCTCGGGCAAATCCAGATGATAAGCCAAAGAACCAACTCTATCCACAATGCGGAAAGGACCAATGATCTACGACCAAAGCGAATAACATTCCTTAAGGGAGAGACCTTAAGGAAAACCAAATCACCAACAACAAACTCTAAACTCCACCTACGCCTATCAGCATACTTCTTCTGCCTATCCTAAGCAACCCTTAACTTCCTCCTAATCTCCTCGACTCTCTCAGAAGCCTCCAAAATCACATCAGGACCAAGAACCAAACAATTACCGAATTCAATCCAGCAAGATGGAGATCTACAAGGTCATCCGTAAAGAGTAGCAAACGAAGACAATTTAATACTGGCCTGAATTCTAAGATGGAATGAGATAGATAAAGGATTAAGATAAGCTTAAAACAAAAGATAAGATTATACCTGATAACTATTATTGTAGGTGAATTCGACAAGATGGAGATGATCTTCCCAAGATCCTCCATAATCAAGTACACAAGCACGAAGAAGATCTTCGAGAATCTGATTCACTCTTTCCGTTTGACCGTCGGTCTGTGGATGGTAGGCATTGCTTAGATTCAGATGAGTACCCAAAGATTCCTGAAAAGCTTTCCAAAACTGACTGGTAAAGATAGGATCACGATCACAAACAATACTGAGAGGAACGCCATGGAGACGAACAATCTCCCTCATGTCGATCTCAGACAAGCTAGAAGCAGAAGGAGTAGACTTGACCGGAATGAAATGAGCAGACTTGGTCAGTCTATCCACAATAACCCAGATAATCTCATTACCCCTCCTAGTCCTCGGTAATCCATCAATGAAATCCATAGAAACCTGTTCCCACTTCCAATTGGGAATCTCAGGGGCTGCAACAAACCAGGGGTCTTCTGTTGATCGGCCTTAACTTGCTGACAAGTCGCACACCTACTAACAAAGATAGAGATATCCCGCTTCATACCCTTCCACCAATAAAGCCTCTTCATATCCTGATACATCTTCGTCACACCAGGATGAATAGAAATTCTGGATCGATGATTCTCCCAAAGTAACTGTTGCCTCAATCCATCAACATTCGGGACACAAATCCTACCATTAATCCTCAAAATCCATCTATCATCGATCTGAGCTCCGCTACTCCCACGACTACTCCCACCAACTCTGCTACGAACACTCTCCTTCATAATCCTAAGCATTCCATCCTCATCATGCTTAGCCATGATCCGATCCAAAAGAGGAGAAGAAGAAACAACAAGCTGACACAACAAAGCTTTTTTTCGACTCAGAGCATCAGCCATAACATTAGCTTTACCAAGAGTATAGCTAATATCGAGGTCGTAAGAAGCCATAAACTCAAGCCAACGAACTTGCCTCTGATTCAGATCCTTCTGGGTGAAGATATATCTCAAAGACTGATGATCAGTGAAAAGCTCAAACTTAGTTCCCAGAAGATGATGCCTCCAAAGCTTCAAAGCAAAGACAACAGCAAGCAACTCTAAATCATAAGCAGCATAATTAGCCTCATGGGGTTTCAACTGATGGATGGCATAGGCAATGACCTTACCATCCTGCATGAGAACAACACCCAATCCCTCACGACTAGCATCAGTGTATACCGTCAATCCCTCACTTCCATTCGGAACGGTAAGAACTGGTGTGGAAGTAAGCTTGCTCTTTAACTCATTGAATACAGCTTTACACTCATCACTCCTGATAAACTTTGCATTCTTATGAGTTAAAGCAGTGAGAGGTGCAGCAATCCGAGCAAAATTCTCAATGAATCTCCGGTAGTAACCGGCAAGGCCCAGAAAACTACGAATATCAGAAAGAGTCTTAGGTGTTTCCCAATCCTATAACAGAATAGGGCGAAATATAGACAACAGACAAGATAGAATAATTAAATGATAAAGGAAAAAGAGAAAGAAAGACTTACATTGATCACAGCGATCTTGACTGGGTCAACAGAAACTCCATTGCTAGAAACAATATGCCCGAGGAATCGGACTTCATACTTCCAGAAATGGCATTTCAAAAATTTAGCCTTCAACTGATGATTTCTAAGAGTCTCCAGAACAGATTTCAAATGTGACTCATGCTCTTCCTTGGTCTTAGAGAAGACAAGGATATCATCAACAAAGACTATAACAAATTTATTAACACATCACGAAAAACACGATTCATCAAATCAACAAAGAAAGCAGGAGCATTAGTCAAACCAAAAGGCATGACTAACCATTAAAAAACCCATTCTTAGTACGGAAAACAATCTTGGGAATACTTTCCTCAGCAACTCTGAGCTGGTGGAAACTTGTGGCAAGATCAAGCTGAGAGAAAACAGTAGCACCATAAAGCTGATCAAACATATCATTGATGCAAGGCATAGGATATCTGTTTTTCATAGTGAGCTTGTTCAGCTCCCTATAATCAACACACATCCTCAAAGATCCATCGGACTTGGTGACGAAAACCACCGTTGCTCCCCATTCGGAATGGCTAGGTCTGATCAGACCTTTGGAGAACAAGTCCTCAATTTGCTTTCCCAACTCAACCTTCTCGCGGGGTGCCTAGGAGGAAGAACTATAGGTCGAGCTCCAGGAATAAGATCAATAAGAAAATCAATTTCCCGCTTATGTGGTAAAGCGGTGAATTCACCAAATACATCGGGATAGAATCTAACCACACGGGTCGAATGAAGATCACTAGGAGAAGATTCCAGAGAATAAATAAAATTGCCAGCAAATCCTGAGGCATGCGGCACTGAATAATCAAAGGATCGCCCTTATCTCCCACAAGAGACACAATTCGGGATTTGCAAGAGATACGGGCATCATGATTCCTTAACCAATCATCACCAAGCAATAAATCAAAAGCATCGAAACCCAGAACATAGAAATCTCCAGAAAACTGATAACCAAAATGGAAGAGTTTCACATGCTTACAAATCCTATTAAGGTTTGCAAGACCACCAATAGGATTTGAAACACATAAAGGAACTGAAGCATACTCAAGAGAAAGGAGATGCTCAAACTTATCACACAAATCAATAGAAATAAAACTATGAAAAGCTCCAGTATCAAATAAAACACGAACAGGATGATGAAATAAAGAAAAGGTGCCATGAAGAGTACCTTTGGTCATCACTAGGAGCAGGAGCAGGTGCAGGTGGAGTAGGTGAAGAAGCAGAGGCAACATCAAAAATACCAGATGGCTTGCCCTTCTGATATAATGGACAATCATTCTTGAAATGACCAGGCTGCAGACAGACATGACAGAGGTTGTTCCTGGTATTCTGAGGTGGAGGAACAACAACACCAACTAAAGTAGGAAAACTATTTGCATAGTGTCCCTTCTGATCACACTTGAAACAGGTGATGGTAGAAAGGTCGATAGGCTGCCTCTGAGAAGGAGAAGATGAAGATCCCAATCCTGGATGCTTGAGCCAATTCTACTTCTGCTGATGGAAATTGGGTTTTCTCTTCTTAGAGTTGGCAGAGGAAGACTGAGATGAAGGAGCACCAACAACAGCAGGACCCTTAGAAGTAGGGTTCTCATAACGAATAACCATATCCATAAGCTCGGTGAAAGTGCCATGAACATGAGAAATGAGACGATCATAGAACTCTGGGCGAGCTCCAGCTATGAACTTTTCATTCTTCTTAAGCTGGGTGTCGATAAGGCCAGGACCAAACTTGGAAAGTTCATTGAACTTCCGCTCATACTAAGAAAAGGACATGGTACCCTGCTTGAGATCCATGAATTCACGATAAAGCTGAGATTTACCGGCTTCTGGCATCCATTTTGCCGCAAAAGCCTCCCTGAAAGAAGATACAGAAACAAAACTTAAGATAGGTTCAAAAGAAAGGAAAATATGGGAAAAATTCAAGATAACACAAAGGATACCTAAAATGCTCCCACGAAATATCACCCTCATTAGAGCTGTAAAAGACTCCCACCAATCCAAGGCTGACTCTTGCAGCTGCCAAGCTGCTAACTGACGCTTCTGGGCATCAAATAAATCGAGACCGGTAAAGATCCTCTCTAAACTCCGTAACCATTGTTGGGCTTCAATAATGCTCTCTGAACCGGTAAACTTGGTACCACCAAGTTGAGAGAATTCCTTACGGAGAACGGTAAACCTAACAGGTGCAGCAAGTTGAGGAGCTGGGGCGATACCACGACCCCTACCTCTGGCATTTCCACGATTCATCCTGAAAATATCAAGAATGAATTTTAGGACAAAGGTACAAAGAAGACAAAGGTAAGATAAAATACGATAAGACAAGATAAAATTCACTTGGATGAATATCCTAACGAAAGAAAATACTACCAAGGCAGATACGAAAGGAAGGAAGTTTAGAAAATTGCTTTTTAAAATAAGAAAAATTTATATCAAAATAATCTTTGAAAAATCCTTTAAAAAATCATTTTCAAATCATTTTATACTTTGAAAATACGTTCTCTCATAAAGAAATGATTATGAGGTTGATTTCACTCATTCTAGGGTATTTCTACCCTATCTCTAATGAGTTTTTGCTCCATAGGCTAAGGTTTGCCTAAAAACCAAAGCTCTGATACCAACTGTAACGACCCACTATTTTGGACCATTCAGATCGACAATAATCCACACTTGTCAGACTTGAATAATTCAAAATAACAGATTGTAATAAAATTTGGAGGAAATAAAATTAATCACAGACACGGAAATATCAGAATAACTTGCAGCGGAAATTTAAAAATAAATAGTGGTTCATGAAGCCATTACAATACAAAGTCTCAAAACAAATTCAAAATACATAGTCTGAAAACAGATACAATAGGAATCCCTAATACATAGAAGTCCACTAATACAAGAGCTGAAATAGAACAACTGAAACTGAAATAGATAAACAACTAGATAAGCAGAATCTCCAGCGATTCCTAGCTCCAGAAAGTGAAGACCAAAGCTGTGAATACTCAGGCTGACCCGAGCGTAAATAAAAACGCAAACACTCGAGTCGGGACATACATACTTATACAATGTAAACCAAGTCAAGTGAACTGTAATAAAAGCACAATTAACTTAAAGGATGCTTGGGATCGCACATCCTCTAAGGATCCGTTAAACTATTAACTATGTAGTAATATTCGCTATTATAATAATGTCTACAGTAAAATAAACTTACTATTTAATAGCGTTAAGGGGTTACCCATATAGCCCTTAACACATAATAGTCCCAGTAGTCTATCCAGTATTATCATACTCCCAGATCGGGGGCTACCCTCAATACTCCACAGGCTACGGCACAAATCCAAACTCGTAGTAAAGCTCGATATGGTAGGTGACACGACACAACTAGGCAATGCCAGGGTAGATATACCAATTACGCATCCAGGCTGGTTGTAACGCATAGCAGCCACTACCGCCCACCTCGAGGCACACTCCTAAATCAAAGGGGTACCCCAATCGATCACAATGTAATAGAATGGTATCGAAGAAGTGTGTCCGATCAGAGGTGCTACCTCATTGGCCCGTCGATCGCTCTTGTTTTAGCCACCTTAAGCCAACTCATGGGAGTCGGGTCCACGTTCATACCACAATTGGATCGTCACCACCATCCTACTTCATTCTGGAAACTCCACCGCGTACACAGTTATTAAAGTGGTTTTCGGTATCGACAGAGAGTATGTCCATATCCGATCCCGGTCTCTTTAACAACCAATCGTTATTATAACCCATGGTTATACATTTTAAATTGGTTTATATTTCCAGTCAAAATACATCATTTAAACCATTTAAAAGTAAAGTCATTATACCTTTAGATCAAATATTCAATTCCAAAAAATTTAGCCTTTTCTGAGCTCATTTATTCACTTAAATACAATAAAACATTAAAATTTCAGCTTTCGCATCATTTAGAAAAATGCTGCGGTAAGTTATATTTGAAACAATTCATTTCAGCAAAGACAGCATTTAAAAACTGCTGTAGTAGTTCAGTTACATTTGAAAAATCTCATTTCAGCAAACTGCAGCACTTATCAAGTGCTACTGTAGCTCTTTTACTAGTTTCAGGTTTTAGTTTTAATTCAGCAACCACAGCACTTGCCAAGTGCTGCAGTAGCCCTTAGTTAATTTAGCCTTTAGTTCATTTGCATCATCCACAGCACTTACGAAGTGCTGCAGTATCCTTTACTTCAGATTTTAATTTAATTTCAGAAATGATAGCATTTCTGAAGTGCTACTAATTCAATTTCCAAATTTATAATAGAATTTCAAAAACATATAAACTTCGATTTTAACCATTATAACTTATAAAAATCATATTTTTTTCACTCAAAAATACCCTTTAACTTATGATTTCTATAAAGTAAAATTCCATAATTAAATCCAAATTTTCAATAATTTAATTATTAAATCCAAGTGTACAATTTTCTTATTCTTTGCATTTTTTTTTTCAATTAATTCAACACTTAATTTTAAATTACCATTTCAAAAATAAAACTTAATTTCCATTTTATTTTCTTTACTTAAACTTTCATTTTAAACCAAATCACAAATTTCCAAATTAAGTTATATTTCAAATTACAATTTAACCATTTATTTATTTAACATTTTTAACTTATAGAAAAATCACTAACCCTTTATTAAATAATTTTAAATTCAATTTAAATCAAATTATCATATTTTTACATTTTAAAATACTTAAAATTTTCCAGAAAAATATATAAAATAACCACGGGTATGTATAATATTTTCTAACCTAAGTCAAGTGATACGAATAATATATCATTTCAATCCATAATTTACAAAAAAAATCCGGGTTCTATCATTTCTAACCCGCAATCCCAAGTTAAATAAAAATTAACAAAAATCACTCGAGCCTATCATTTCAGCCCATAATGATTTTTCCCTATTCTAAAGTCCGTTCGGGTATGTATCATTTCAACCCATAGTGATTCTATTCTACAGGGAACTTGCAGTGTGAGAAATAGAATAAAAATAAACAATATAACAGAATATAACATATCAGATGATGTGATAAGTTTATAACAGAGTTTAACATCATATAATTCATATCATAGGCAGGTATAACATGATATAACAGTTCTACACATTCACTTGTTATCGTTTCACAATTCTATAAGTAGGATGTCTAGCGTGAATAACTCACCTTTTTACGTTGGAGTTAGCAAAACAAAACACATAGATAAATTCCAGAAAGAACGATAGCATGACTTCTGATTCAAGTGGAGAGAGAGCCAAGATATTGATCTTGTATATAACAATAAAACAAAGCAATATATAAATATATTTTCAACACCAAATATATTGAAATAAATTGAAATAGAATTAACAAAAGACACAAATGGCTTAACCATGCTTTGAAATCACAATTGCTTGACCATGACTCAACATATGCTCGGCCACAACATGTTTATAGGTGGAAATGGCTCGGGATTGGCTCACTAACACACGGCTAAGCTAGAGAAGATGAGGAGTCTAGAGTTACAAATGGAGGAATGCTAAATGTCAAGGCTAGGAAAGGAGTTTGGTTCACCATCTAGGCTCGGCCAGAGGTCATATGGGCTCGGCCATGGCACTACAGGTCAGGTCAGGGGTAGGTGGTGATGGCCAGAGGTGATGTCATCAGGTGGTGGTGGTTCTAGGGTGGTGGCTGAAGCTAACATGAAGGGGATGTTGAATTTATGGGCTCGGCTAGGCAGTTTTGGAAGGGTTTTGCAAGTTTTGATTTGTTTGTTTCATATAGTGGTCACGACCAGATCTGGTCAGAGGAGGAGGAGATGTTTCCGTGGATGATGAGTGGAAGGTGATGGTGGTGGTGGTCGGTGAAGGAGTGGAGGCTATGGCCGAGCAACACGTAGATGAATCAAGGCAAAAACAATGGAAAAATGAAGAGGAAAAGTAGGAAAAATGGAAGCCATGAACTTACAATTTTTTTCAGAAAAAAGAATGGCCGTGAGAAATGAAAGTAATGAGAAGTTTCTCACGTGAATAAGCTTTGAAATGCATGGCTAAACAAGAGGAAATGAAAGGCCAAGCAAATGAAAATACAAGCAAATGAAAATACAAGCAAATGAAAAGTCACAAGTTTAAATGCCATTTGTCTCTTTGAATTTCCACTTTCTTTTTAATTCAATATAAACAATAAAAATCAATTAAACAAAATAAAAGTTAAAACAAGATAAAGTAGAAATGAAAATAAATAAATAGTCTTAGGAAAAATAGAAAATAAATAAAGAACATAGTTTATTATATTGACACTAGAATTAAAAATTTAAACAAAATACAACTAATATTGGAAAATTACAACTACACTTTTAAAATGTTTTAAAAATAAAATTTGAAATAAAATCTAATTTAAAAATATTTGCAAAAATCTTGGGTAGTTACACCATAGGCTAGATAATTATATACGGACACCGTTGGTCTATATTTTGAATATGATTTCCAAAGTTTTGAAAGGAAATATATGGTTTTGATTAAATATTGATTTTTAGAATATAATATATAAATGTTATTTTTATATGTGTCTAAATTTTAGATTTTTAAATTTTATATGTTTTGGAAATTTTAAATTTATAAGTTAGTTTTGAAAATATAATTTTTAAGATTTTACTTATAATTTTACTATTTTAAATATATAAAAATAATATTTAATATAAATATACATTTAATAGTAAGATTTAATTAAATAAATCTGGAGGATGAATCCGTAAACTTAAAGGATGAATCCTTAAGTAACTTAAAGGATGAATCCGTAAACTTAAAGATTCATCCTTTAAGTAACTTTAATTCAACTAATATAATCTTTAAATTAAAATCCTTAGAGGATGGAAATCCCAAACATCCTTTAAGTTACTTGTATTTCAGTTGGCATTTCACTTGAGTTGAATTTATTAATATAAGAATGTTAATCTTGACTAGAGTGTTTTGTATTTTTCTTTATGCTCGGGTTAGACTGAGTGTCACAGCATTTGAGATTCACCTTTGGAGTTAGAGCTTCACTTGGAGATCCATTTGTATCTATTCAGCTTTCAGCTATCCAGTGGTTTTGTTCAGACTTGTCATATGTTTGTATTCGAGACTACATTGTATTTGAGATATTCTGTTGTATTTTATTTCAAACACTATTGTTTATATAGTAGCTTCATGAACTACTATTTATCTATTCTGCTGCTTATTATTGTTATTACTCTGTGTCTGTGATTCTGTGATTGATTTATTTACTATATATGCTGAGTTTTGCCAAATATAAAAATTAACAATCTGATATTTTGAGCAATTCAAGTCCGACATATGCGGATGCGAATGGCTCAAAATACCGGGTCATTACAGTTGGTATCAGAGCCAGGTTTTAGGCAAAACTTAGCATATAGAGTAAATTTAATTACAGAATCACCTTCGTTCGAGCTTGAGTTTCTTCTTCTTGACTCGGATTTCCTTTGAATTTTGGAAATTTTCCCTTCGTTCTGAAATCCATTCTTGTCTCTCCCTATTCGTATTCTTCTTGATTCTGGAGTATCCCATAACAACATTTCGGTTGATCTCTATAATGAATTGGCTATCCCGCCATCGTAGAATGATTTGTAAAGGGGTGAAACTTCTTTACAACCAGGCATTGATTCACTGGAAATTTTCTGTATTCTTGGTTTAGATGATGCTATCTCTTGCTATGCCCGAATTCTATTCTCTTGTGATTGGATGTCGATTTGCCTCAGAATTCTGCATCAGTTGTATTATTGAAGTCACGGTTGACCTGGTTAAGGCCGCCTGCAATTAATATCAGTATATCCATCTTCCTATTTTGAAATTTAATTATTTTATCTCCCATTCAAGCCTACCTTCTTAGTTAGAATTCTATTTGATTAGGGTTCCTCTAAATTTGGATCTCTATCCTTGTTTTGAAATCCATTTTTGTATCATCGAGTGAGGGGGTGTATTGGTAATTAATATAAAAATGTTTTATATTGTGGTGTTTGAGTTGTTAAGTTTGAATTTTGGGTTCCGATCGATTCGTCTGATCAACGCTATCGATAGGAATTCCAAAACACTTGAACAAGAGCAAACTGACACAATATTGTTTTCTAAATTGATAAATGAAATAAATTTATATTTTATATATATAAAGGTATAATTTTCTGAAATTTTATAGTTAAAAGAATTGGTTGTTAGGAATGATAATACTAGATTATCATTTATTATTTTGTCAATTATACTAAATCATTTTCTATTGTTATGTGTTATAAGGTGTTGAAATTTTATAAATATGGTTTATAAATTTGATTTGAAATGAAATGAACTAAAATTAAGAATTTGGGATTTCAATTTCCGGTGTTTTTCTAAATTTGGTCTTCAAGGTTTTGAAAAATATATTATCTGAAAGTATTTTTTGAATGGGAATTGTTTTCAAAGAATTTTGAATGAAGTAAATTTGTACTCTTCTCTTTTGTCGCTGGAAAATAATTTCGGTGATGACTGCAGCATCATCAACATTCATTTTTGAGTCTCGAAGTGGAGAGGCCACTTAGTAGCTTTGCTACACTTTTGTTTTGGGGAAATGGATTTGATTTAAATTTCTTGAGTTTGATCTGATTTATAAAATGTATATATATTTACTTCAAATAGTTTGAAGTGAAACCGAAAATTTGAATCTTAAGTTTTATATTAAGAAATGGTTTCAATTATTGAAATAAAGTGAAATTTTTGAACAATTGGAATATCTAAAATAATAAATGAAATTAGACCAGCTTGAAATAGTAGAATTTGAATAAAAACTTATTTGTATAATACTAAATTGCATTCTAATATATATAACTTGCCTAATTCAAAAAGTTAAAATGTCAGGGTATAATAAAAGGTTGTACAAGAAGAAAACTTAAGTAATAAATGGTTCAAACCAAAATCTGGCTTAATATAAATGCTATAAATAAAGGGAGAATTTGTATAGTATTTAATTACACTCAGAACCTTAATATAACTTACCTAGAAATAGTTAAATGTTAATGAGAATAGGTTATTGAATAATATATAATATAAATGTGAGCAATAAGATGTCTGAAAATGATATTTTGTTAAGGGAATTTACAGATAAGAAATTGAATAATAAATTGAATAATAAAGGGGTATAACAAATGTTTATACACCTAATATATGTTGCAAAATATGTTAAGTGAAATAAATTAAATCAATAAAAGAGAAGACTATTTAAGCAAATAAATATGGACTTAAGACTTGAATTTTGTGGAATCAACTTAGCTGAAGTTAAATGGATAAAATAAATGAGTTAATTTAAAAATGAATTTGTTTTAAAGAAATGTTGATAAAATGAAAGAAAATCAAAATTTTAAATTGAATGACTATTTATTAGTTGAATAAAATGGATTAAACCAAATGGTTGAATATTAATCTATTTAAAATTGAAATCTATATGGTTTTGAATAGTTAAAGTTGAATGTTGAGGTGGAATTAACTATAGTTGATCAAATAGATTTAATAAATGAGTAAAAAAAAATTGTTGTGAATTTTTTTTTGCAATAAATGTTAATGAATTTGAAACAAATCAATTGAATGAAAATATATGGAAATGAAACCAATGAAATGTGAACACAATAAATTTGATTGATTTAAATAAAATGAATTGGAATCAACTAATTGAATATAAACCAATTTTAAAATAAATATAGTTATATGGTTTTAAATTAATTGTTGTATTTGGTATTTCAATCTATTTCATTTCTGGTTGTTTCTATTCTTCTACCTCCTTCCTTTTCGGGGACGAGAAGTTTTGAGTGGGGGAGAGTGTAATGACCCGTAAATTTTAACGGTTTTAATAACGTAATTAACTGAAATTTTGTGAGATTTTAAATAATTGAATTTGGAAATGAAAATTTATTAATTGGTATGCGTCTATATAAACATAGAAAATGGTAAATCTTCATCAGAAAATATGGAAGTTTATTTTGTAATTTTATTTAAATTTAAATCAGTTAATATTTGATAATAATAAATTATTTTTCAAAACTGAATATTTTTATATAATAAAATGTTTAATATCTTCTGAGTGAGACGTCATATCCCGTTTCGTCGATTTTGGACTGCTATTGCTCCGATTATCTTATTTTCGGCGTTTTAGCAGAATTTTCGGTACCGAATATCGACTTTTGATAGGATGGTCATATCACTGATATTTGTATACCGGTTTGATCGTCTCGTCGTGCTAATCTCTGCGGTATATTCATTTCTGTGTTTCGGAGTTCCGGTACGCGGTGAAATCTGTGAAAAGGTTCACTGTATCGGTACGTTTGAGCCTTTTGAATTCCTTGTGTCCATTCATTATCTACCGTATAAATCAAATAGCTGTTGCTTTTATTTTTCCAGAATTTAAGGGTTGACAATTTCTATTCCCAATGTTCAATTTATTATATGTTGGTTCATTTTATTTCTTTCAGCCTCCTCGTTTTCTATCTGTTTCATTTAGAAAACATTATATACGAAAGAAAAATATATAATAGTTTGCTTTCTCCTCCTTCCTTTTGAAACTCCTTCGCCGTGAAAACCATGCTCCGCCGCATCCCCTCACTTTCTGTAACGACCCCTAAATTTAACCGGTTTTTAATAACGTTATTAATTGAAATTTTATGAAACTTTAAACGATAAAATTTTGAGATATAAATTTGATATTTGGAATGCGTCTAGTTAAACATAGCAACTGGTAAATTTTCGTCCGAAAATATGAAAGTTTATTTCGTGCGTAAATTTACTTCAATTTAATCAGTTAAAAAGCGATGAAAATAAAATATTTTCGAAACCTAAAAATTTTTACATAGAAAAATTCTAAATCATCTTCTGAGCAAGACGTCATTTTTCGTTTTTCCAAATTCGGACTTCTTTAGCTCCGTCGATCTTATTTTTATGTGTTTTTCTTGCATTTTCCACTAGTAGAAAATTCGAATTTTTATAATTCAATCAAATCACTGATATCTGTATACCGTTGAAATGACCCTCCTATTTCTACCCTAATTTCATAAGGATTTTTTTTCTTCATCAAAGGGAATTTAAATCAAATAGAAATCAAAATGCCATACAAGCTATTGACATAGCCACTTATTTCTTTTCTAAATAGGTAAATTAGGCAAAATCAGCAGTTCAGACGTCTAAATTATTATGACAGGCGTCTAAACTTAATTACAGACGTCTATCTAATTATGACAGACGGCTCAGAGATCAAAAATTGAAACAGAGAGAAAAAGACATTTTGAACTGAATTCAGACATCTAATTATTTTGTGACAGACGTCTACATTTAACCTTAGACGTCTAAATTATTTAGACTGTCATCTAAGTTTGATCTCAGGCGTCTAAATTATTAAGACTGACGTCTAAATTCGATTTCTATGTACATGCATATGCACATTTAATTTATATGTGTCTGGATGTCCACCTACATTCATTTACACTTTTAAGTTCGATTTAAACTTCCTTAGAACTATCAGAGATGATATATAGATTGATCATTTATTACAATTATATTTTCCAGGGTCATTTTCTTTTTCCAATAAACCAAAATATATCCAGGATCAAAACAATTAACCAATATAAATATATCAGTACTTTCACAAAGATAAGCACATACATGTGAGGATGTATATGCCTCTCTTGTTTAAATCAGAGTTCTGGAAAACAAGAGGAGATTGGATTGATTGGATTTAATCAATCCACACATAGTACAGTGTTATATGCAATAAAAATTCCATTCATGTTTGATTTTCTTCTTATAAAATCTGTCTGGAATTTAAAATGCATTTGGTTAAAATCTGAATGAAAATTCAGATTCCTTTTACAGATACAAAGGAAAAGGTGTGTTAATATTTGCACAAAACATGTTTATGTGCATATATAACTGCAACTATTTGGATCTGGCTTTCAATTCCCTTATTACAGATCCTTCCTTTATTTAAAAATAAGACATGAAACATTTGTATAAAACAAGTTAGATTATGGGAACCTTGCAGTCATATAAAAACATTCAACCTATGCCTATTATCTTTTGTATACACTTACCATGTTTGAAAGATAAAACCATTTAATTTTTTTGAGAATCAACTATCCAGATTTCCCAAAACTTAAATCCTTTCTAAAGACTCAAAATTGACTAATACATTTATAAAATGTAATCATTCAGTTTTCAACATGGTGTTCTTACTAAATCCACTTACAATATTTTGATTAACTTCTTTAATATCAGATATTAACTAGATTCATAAATACCAGATACAAGTCAATCTCTTAATAAAATACTTAACAAAATATCCATCCCATATTCAACACTTAATACAAGTAACAATTTAAATCATTAATACATGCGGATTTTATCATTTAGGCTCTTATCTAACTAAGTTTAGCATGCTATAATCCTCTTCTCAAAGCCTTGCTCCTACTCCTACTTAGTTGCTGCAATCCCTGAAAAAGCATTTGAAGCTGCCTCATTTTAAATGAGACACCCCAGATGCCATTAGCACACTAGGGTCAGACACATGTCTGGTATGAGAAAATTCACCAAAGCAATTAGTTAATCAGGTTAAAATCAAATTAAATACATATACATAAAGTTCTACCCTTTGGAATCAGATCATACTTGTGTGCATGCTCTGTGTCATTGTGCATGTGCACACTTTAATTTTCCTTTCCAGAGACTACATATATCAATATGGCACATACATTCAAGCATACAATTCAGTCATAATCAAACAATCATTCATACCAAACAGGAAAATAACCAATATGAGTTAAATCATTTATTCAATCCTCATATTTCAATTCTGGGAAAAACTCTAGTTTTCTCATCATCTCAAATATTATTCCCTTGGTATATTTATCTATCCTGGTCTCACCTGCAATATTTATGAATCAATGGACACACTGTAATGAACTAATTCACTCCATTACACAAAGATCTCAGGACTTAAACAAGCCATGTGTCAACTTGTGCTACTCAAGAACACAAGTCATTCCTGCAGTGTTCTTGACCCCAATTTCCTAATCAGGTTTAAGTTAATAATAACTCTTTTGATTTTTCATGACTAAACCATTCAGTGATCCATTTCACTAACTAAAACATCCATATCATGGCATCTCATATTATTCAAAACCATACAGAGACAAGCAAGCAAACAAACATTGGTGACTAAATAAATAAGGTTCTGTATGTATATGTATACATTCTGGTATTTTAAAAAGGGTATAGGCAACTAACATTGGCTTATGGCTTTTGAGAGAGTTTTTCTTTTTTGCAAACATTTGTGGTTGAGTTAAACTCAGAATGACCTGGTTTCACTGAATCACAAAATTTTGTTTGCTATGCATATGAACATATATATATTTTCATTGAATCAGGAGCATCAGCACATAGGCAACCCTATTGCACCCCTAATTCCTTTTTGTCTCAAGCCTCAGCACTTATACATGAGTATATTGCAGCTCAACATTATTTACATCTTTCTGGGTTGAGCCAAAACCAATACTACTTGCCTATTTTCAAAATTTTATTTTTTGGGTATTTGTTTATGTTCCTAAACATTAACATATCATAGATCTGGATTTATAAAACTTATATGTATACTAACAACACATAAAGCTTTCTTATAATAAAACAAGTGATCAACCAAAGAGAATCAAAACATTTTCAGTTTTAAAATCACAGATAAGCATTCTCATATGAAAGTATATTTTTAAGAAAATTACTTATAACTGGCTGCCTACATTAGGACTTATTGCCTTAGATTTTTGAGTGAGTTTTCTCACCTAGCTCTCTTCTTTGCTTCCTTAATTAATTGATGAACTTCTGCCATTAGCCTCAAGCTCTCTTCCTTCCCTTGTCTTATGATTTCTATGGTGTTGTTTTTTTTTTCAAAGTTCTTTTTCTGAGAAGGAGAGGAGGTTGCTGCATATACATGTATATATACAGGGTCTTCCTTAGGGTTTTGGGTATTGGCTAAAGCCATTTTTGCCCATCAGAAAAATCATGTTATCTGCATTTTATTTAAACCCAAAGTTCTACCCTTCCCGGCTTAATTTAGGTGAAGAGAAAAGTGGTTACATTCTTTTCAGAATTTTGCTTTTCAGAAAATACTTTTTCCTTTGTCTACAATCATGCCAAAAATGTGACTTGATTTTATTATTTATCAAATACTCTTCCTAATTTTGCCTATAACAAACATTTCCCTGTTTTGTCTTATTTTTCCTATTTTTAGCTTTCATGTAAATGGTATGTACCTTCTTTATTTATTTACAAGAGGACTACTCCTTTTTATATCTTCAGTCTTTCTTTCTTTCTTCCTATATACTAAAATATGTCTGTATATTTTATCTTACTAATTTGAACTCTAGTATTTTATTAACACATATATATATTTATATAAGTCTTACTGAAATAATTAGTACACCTATATATATATATATATATATATATTTATACATCATACTGTATTGACACACACATGCACATGTACACTCAAAAATATTCAGTAGCATCCATATATGTATATTTACTTATGCATTCAGCTTTTAAGGATTTAATCTATATATATATATATATATATATATATATTTCCATACATATCAATATGTATTTATTCTTAGAGTTCAGGGATTTTAGCTTTTGTTCATGTGTATTTCCTGTGCACACATGTACACACATACTGATACACTATCAAGCTATATCACTCCCCTTTCAAAACTAATTCAAAAATTATTTTGAATTCATTTATATTTTTCAGAATAGATTCCTAAAATCTTGGGTCATTACATACACCCCTCCTTTTAGAAATTGTGTTCCACAATTTTCCTAAGCTTAAAATAAATTTTAAACTTAATTCAGAGAACAAATACATTCTCAACCAAATAAATTTTTAGTTCTGTGATAACTAAAAACATATGCATCTAACAAAAGAAAACAATCAAAAATCAGAATTACCTTTAATCTGAAAATAGCTTAGGATAATTTATCCTAACTTTATCTTCTAATTCCCATGTGCAATCACTAGGATCAAGACTCCACTGTACCTTCACAAGTTTCAGAGATTTATTTCTCAACTTCTTTATATCTTTTGCCAAAATTCCCACTGGATCCTTTTCATAAATCAAATTAGAATTTATCTGTACTTGGGTTGGGGTCTCAAGAATTTCTGCCTTGTCATGGACCCACCTTCTCAATTGTGATACATGAAAAACATCATGTATACCTTGCATGTTTTCTGGTAATTCCAACTTATATGCCAATGGACCAATTCTTTCCAGAATTTTGTATGGTCCAATATATCTCGGGGTTAACTTGCCTTGTTTTCCAAACCTCAGCACATTTTTCATAGGTGAGATTTTGATGAAAACAAAATTTCCCACTTCATATTCTACCTGCCTCCTTCTCATGTCTGCAAATTTCTTTTGCCTATCTTGAGCTGCTGCCATTCTTCTTCTTATCAACTCAATTTTCTCCTTAGTTTCTTGTATGTACTCAGGTCCTAAAATAGACCTTTCTCCTGCTTCTACCCAACAAACAGGTGACAAACAGGGTTTACCATATAAGGCTTCAAATGGAGCCATTCCTATGGTGCTTTGGTAGCTGTTGTTGTATGTAAATTCAACTAGATGAAGATAATCTTCCCAGTTGCCTCCAAAATCTAGTATACATGCCCTCAACATGTCCTCCAAAACTTTGTTTACTACCTCAGTCTGCCCATCTGATTGAGGATGGTAGGCAGTACTTAAACATAGTTCACTTCCCATTGCTTCTTGAAAGCTTCTCTAGAATTTTGAAGTGAAGATGGTATCCCTATCACTCACAATGGTTTTGGGAATGCCATGTAACTTTACCACTTCCTTTATAAAAATTTGAGCTAATTTTGGTGCTGTTCTTTCTGACTTGACTGGGATGAAGTGTGCTACCTTGGTTAGCCTATCAACTATCACCCATATACTTGTATTACCTCTCTTAGATCTAGGCAGTCCATCTATGAAGTCCATAGATATGTCTTCCCACTTCCACTGTGGTACACTAAGAGACTGCATCAACCCTGATGGTCTTTGGGTTTCAGCCTTGACTTGTTGGCAAGTCATACATTTGGCAATGTATTTAGCAACATCAGATTTCATCCCCTTCCACCAGAAGTCTCTTTTCAAATTTTGGTACATTTTTGTGTTGCCTGGGTGTATGGAGTATTTACTTCTGTGATATTCATTCAATATCTCTTTCTTCAATTCTGTGTCCTCTGGTACACACATCCTATTTTGGTATCTCATATAACCATTTTTATCAATATGGTGATTCATCACTTCCTCCCCTCTTGAGAGGAGCACTTTCTTCTCTAATAAGTTGGCATCCTGTTCTTGCATTTTTCCTACCTTCAGAATTAAATCTGGTTGAAGTGTCATTAAGCTTAACTTCCCTTTATCTTCTTGTGCACCATGCATCTGCTCATCCATGTGCACACACCCATTCTCCCCAATTTCTAACTCAGTTAGCAAAGACAAGTCTTTAAATTCTTCTATCATCATTATAGCCAATTTAGCATGCTGTCTACTTAGAGCATCTGCAACTTTGTTTGCTTTGCCTGGTGTATAGAGTATGTCAAAGCCATAGGCAGCTAAGAACTCCACCCATCTATGTTGCCTCATGTTCAATTCTTTTTGTGAAAATAAATATTTTAGAGACTTGTGGTCAGTGTAAAGTTCAAACTTTGTGCCTAACAAATAATGTCTCCAAAGTTTTAAAGCATAGATCACAGCTGCTAATTCGAGATCATGTGTGGCATACCTTACTTCATGGGGTTTAAGTTGTCTGGATGCATATGCAATGACTTGGCCTTGTTGCATCAACACTGCACCCAAGCCAAATCCACTAGCATCAGTGTATACCACTAGTTCTTCATTTCCATATGGTACCTTTAAAATTGGAGCATTCACCAATGCCTCCTTCAACTGTTCAAAAGACTTCTCACATTTTTCTGACCAAACAAAAGCTTGGTTCTTCCTGGTTAGGTTAGTGAGTGGTGTAGAAATTTTTGAAAAATCTTTTATAAACCTCCTATAATACCCTGCCATCCCCATAAATGACCTCACTTCACTCACAGTGCTTGGCCTCTTCCATGCTTGAATAGCCACTACTTTATTGGGGTTCACAGAAATTCCTTGATCAGATATAACATGGCCAAGGAAATGTACTTCCTCTTTCCAAAATACACATTTTGAAAATTTTGCCTTTAAATCTTTTTCCCTTAACCTAGACAAAACCAGGTGCAAATGATGCTTATGTTCTTCCACTGTTTTGGAATAAATCAAAATGTCATCTATAAAAATAAGCACAAACTTGTCTAAATAATCTTTAAAGGTTCTGTTCATTAAATCTACAAAGTATGATGGTGCATTGGTCAAACCAAATGGCATAACCAAAAATTCATACAACCCATACCTAGTGTTAAAGGCAGTGTACTTGATGCTTGATTCTTCCACCTTCATTTGATGAAAACCAGATGCTAAGTCTAGTCTAGAAAACACTTTTGCCCCTGCTAATTGATCAAAAAGATCATCTATTCTTGGCAATGGGTATTTATTTTTAATAGTTACCTTGTTTAATTCTCTATAATCTATACAGAGTCTTAAGGAGCCATCTTGTTTCTTAACAAATACCACTGGTGCTCCCCAGCAAGAATTACTTGGTCTTATAAAACCCTTTTCTTCCAGTTCTTCTAACTGTTTCTTTAATTCCTTTAGTTCATTTGGCCCCATTCTAGTTGGCTTTTTAATCACTGGGCTTGCTCCTGGAACTAGATTGATCTGGAACTCTACTGGTCTATGGTGTGGAACACCCTTGACCTCACCAAACACATCCAAATATTCATTGACTATGGGAATTTCTTCAATGGTTAGTTCACTAAAATCTTTTTCTGAGTCAACTAAATGATATAGTTTTCCTTCCTTAGCTACTTCACATAAAACTGTGATTCTCTGACCTCTAGAATTTTGCAATGATATGGTGGATGAGTCTAAATTAATTATGGCTTTAAATTGCCTTAACCAGTCTACCCCCAATATAACACCTATATTTGGGTAATTCAAAACATACAAATTGGAAATAAAAATATTTCCTCCTATGTTTAATTCCACATCCACACAAACCATATTTAAAACACTAGAACTCCCCAGTGGACTTTGTATATGCAATGGGGTTTCAACCAATATGCAATTCAGTTTTAGCATTTTAACTAGTTCATAAGAAATTAAAGAGTGAGTTGCCCTAGTATAATATACTACTGCTATGGGTATGGTACAAATAAGTAATGTACCTTCCACTTGGCTATGGTTTTCTGTGTTACTCTCCGCTGTGGCTTTGCCTTTTCCTTCCAAATTTGCCAATTTTCCTTGCTGTTTGTACTCAGGACAATTCCTCTTCATATGCCCCTCTTTCCCACATAGATAACACTTGAAAGCTCCTCCTTTCAATTCTGGACATCTTGGTTTGATATGTCCTTCTTTTCCACACTGATGGCACACAATTTTCTTCTTGGTTTCCTTAGCTTTGCCATCTCCAGTGCCTTTGTTACTGGCCTCTTCCTTCTTCTTATCATAAGGGTGATACCTCCCCTTACTCTTCTTGGTATTATTGTTCTTAAATTTTTGAACTTCTCCCTTTCCTTGTCATGCTGCTCCAACCTCAAAGCTAAGTCTATCACATGGTCAAAAGTCTTGTCTGCAAAGGGTAACATGGCTCTACTAAGTCCTGGGTTCAACCCTTTTATGTACCTATCATTTTTGGATGCCTCATCTGCCACAAGCATTGCTCCATATGTGGAAAGCCCCTCAAACCTTTGAGTGTATTCTGTGACAGTCATGGTTCCTTGTCTAAGTCTAATAAATTCTTCTAGCAAGGTAGTCTTTGCTGATGCTGGTACAAACCTTGCTTCCAACATCTCTTTGAATTGATTCCAAGTGATTTCATTCTCATTTCTTCCTGCAATGATAACTTCCCACCAGCCTAAAGCTACTCCTTTTAGCTGTCTTGAATCCACTTGCCTCTTTCTTTGATCATCAAGTTGCATGTCATTGAAAATTCTTTCCAATGTTCTCAACCATGTTTGAATTTCCATGATACTCTCTGTCCCTTCAAAGCTTTTGCCTCCTAAATGAGTATATGTCTTAAGTAATTTTGAGAGTTCTTCATAGGGATTTTCTTGCCTTTGTCCTGCCCCATCCTTAAATGCTCTCACCAAGTCTTGCAGATTGACCATTGGTGGTGCATGGGAAGATCCTACTCCCTGATTTGGTGGTCTCCCTACCATAGTTTGCTAATAATAATTTACATAGCTGGTTAGTTTGATTGGTAATTTTATTATTTCAGTGGTTTTTTTTTTCACACTGAAAACATTGATATATATATTTAGTTCCTTTAAATTTTATTTCTATCTAAGAACTTGATCTTTACTTCTACTATGTTGAATAACATAGCTCTGATACCAACTGAAATGACCCTCCTATTTCTACCCTAATTTCATAAGGATTTTTTTTTCTTCATCAAAGGGAATTTAAATCAAATAGAAATCAAAATGCCATACAAGCTATTGACATAGCCACTTATTTCTTTTCTAAATAGGTAAATTAGGCAAAATCAGCAGTTCAGACGTCTAAATTATTATGACAGGCGTCTAAACTTAATTACAGACGTCTATCTAATTATGACAGACGGCTCAGAGATCAAAAATTGAAACAGAGAGAAAAAGACATTTTCAACTGAATTCAGACATCTAATTATTTTGTGACAGACGTCTACATTTAACCTTAGACGTCTAAATTATTTAGACTGTCGTCTAAGTTTGATCTCAGACGTCTAAATTATTAAGACTGACGTCTAAATTCGATTTCTATGTACATGCACACTACTACAAAACAGGCCATTTGCATCGGTTGTTTACCCCCCTTTTGCATCAGTTCAACAACCGATGCATATGCAACCGATGCAACAGGCTTAACACTTTTGCATCAGTTCTAAAACCGATGCAAAAAGGTCCTTTTTGCATCGGTTGTTACTAACAACTGATGCAAAATATCATGGTTGGTTGCTTGGACATAGCCCCCATGTTGCATCGGTTTTTTATAACAACCGATGCAAACTAATCCTTCTATTGCATCAGCTATTTATACCTGATGCAAAAAAGCCATTCTCAGAAATCATTATTACAGTACTCAAATAGACAATATATATATATATATATATATATATATTATTGATTATAACAAACAATAATTGCATGCACTATTACAATCATTCAAAATTAAATTTGATGGCAAATACAAACTGAATAACATAATACCAAAATAAGCATATATTAATTACAGTGTTAATAATTTATACAAAATAAGTGTGGATACATCAAACTATGCAATCTATACAAAATCCACTTCTGCTGCTCAACCTGACACAAATGACCCTTTACTTGCCTCGACAGCAAGCCACACCAACACCTACAGCAGTTTTGACAGCAACCAAATCAATACCATCACACCACCCACCATCTCCTCATTTCAACTCATACAACTATTGTGCCACTGCTGTGCACACACATTCGATCCACATTAGCAACATCCACAACACAACATACTGCTGCTAAACTATCATTCCTTACTCTACTGCCTATTCACTTCCACAAAATGCACAGCCACAAATTGCTACTCCTCTGCAACTTCTTACATTCAACAGCACACAACTATGCCCTCATTTCTACCACTGCATTTCCCCATCACTACTGTGCTTTCATTTCAACTGTGCTTTCATTGCTGCAGTCTATTTCAAATATCTTTTACCCAAATCTCTGTTAGTCAATCTAAAAAATTGATATAAAGATATAAATTACCATGAAGTGAATAATATTCTAAATTGTCATACCTGTTTTTATAGGGTTTTATCACAGTTGAACTTCGAATCTACACCGATCAACAACAAAGAATATGAAACTCTCCTGCAGTTGGTAACTTCCATTTACCTAAATTGTTTAACGATCTGAATTTATGATGCTAATGGTCAGTAATAAATTTGTTTAAATGCAGATTGGAAATACAGTTATCATCTAATCAAACTTGCAAAACACTTCAAACTGCCAGCCCAAAAGAAGTCCACATTCACCAAAATAATTTCAAACGAACCAACAATATTCTGTACCATTTTCCCCCTCTTTTTTCTTACAATAAAAGGAAACAAACAATGTGATAATTAAATAATTAAGTTAAAATTCATTTGATCCAACATCACAGTATGTAAACAAGCCTAAAAAATTAATCAAAAAAATATATTGTTACAGTAGCCGAGGGTTCTCAGATTGATGGGACCGATAAGTATGTAGGAATATACTGAATATACCATGTTAGGTCATGTATAAGTAAACTGTGGGTGAAATTTCTTTTTGTAATTTGCTCCCATGAAGTATGTTCAAATAATTACTTTTAAAATATTGATATTCTGTATTATAAATGCAATAGCAATCCAACAATCCTTTACACTTCGCCCCCAACTATCCTCAATCTATACAAAACAACGTTGCACCAATTAATGCTGTTGTGAAGAACGCTAAAGCAATGCATTGAATATTCAATATCAGCGTCTCTTCATGGATACATATGTTAAGCAACCCGATGCAATGATGCATCACTCTCACCCTTAAAAATCTTTTTCATAATTTCCAACTTACTGAGCACTCAAAGCATTCAAGATAGAGTGAAAAAAACTACATTCTCTTGAACATACATTCTCTCTCATCAATTATTATCAAATTGCAGGAGAGAAGGGTCGCTTGTTAGATCAAAATTTCCTTATGAATATTGACAATTGCGTCTCTCGGTAAACTCTTTTCTTCAAATTTCTAACCGTTTCTCCGTCATACAGAATGATAATTTTTGCATGCCTTAACAAATAAATTTTGAACAATGCATTTGCGTGTGATGTGTCCATACACGTGCATGTATTCTGAACTACTTTAACCAAATATTTCCAAAATATTCTAGATTACTCAAAATGTACACTGTTATGTTAATGTGTTCACTGTGATATACTAAATAGAACCGGGAAAACTTTCAGTGTACCAAGTTTATAATATCATTTCATTAGGGTAAAACAGTTTTATTAGACCAATTCAAATGTTCCAAAAGAAAATGTCAATTATATAGTCCCTTCCTTATTTAGGTAGTCCTTTCAATATGTTTAAGAGTGGCTGTAAAAAATCTACTATTTATAAGCATAGAATAGACCATATCAAGAAAGAGTAAAACCATTATAGACAAAAATAATCTAAAATCTGTAAGTATGATCTGAATATTTTAAGTTAATTCATACGAGTTTAGAAAGGTTGAGACCAGAAAGATTCACTCCTCGAAATCTGACTTTGTCAGATTGGATGCATTTGACAACATCTTTTCTGGTCAGTTCAGCTGTGGTATCATCATCATCATCCTTTGCCTTATTCATATTGTTTATATGCTCAACTAATCCCTGTAAACAGACAAAAGATAGCATTTTCTAAATCAATTCCGACATATAGGTAACAATCATTGCTTGTAGCATGCAACTTACAAGTAGTTGATAGTATTCTGCTTCTCGCAATACTCCTTGGTACTCTGCATCTCTGAGTGCTGGAATAAAGTTTTGATTAAAAATAAGAAAAGCAACTTATTATTAGCTATCCAAAGGATAGTTTGATCAGAATCAATAACCCTACTAGCAATAAAGTGGATACACTTCAACGTAGTTAAAGTTACATATACCCCTTTGAATTTTCACATTCTATCATATCTCTATATTACATGCATACATGCGCTGATTGTGCTCATCATACCTCAGTCAATATAAACAAACTGAGAGAATCCTAAACTTTCAGGTAAGAGTAGAAGGAACTGTGGAAAAAGTTTCCGATGAAGAATCTGAGAAATACTTTCACAGTCGTCCTCGTGGAAGCCAGATTGTTGCAATTGTCAGCAAACAGGTCTTACCACTTCATCCAGCTTTGCAAGTTACATTTGAATTCATTTTGAAGTTTTAAAATGTTATTTTTATCTAATTTGTACCTGAGTTCTATTATTGCTGGAAGGCATGTGCTTCACCAAGCATACAAGGAGTTGGAAGCAAATTATTCTGATGGGTCGGTTATTTCAATTCCATGTTCTCACGAGCAAATAAATTTCTATAATCGTGCATTTCAATTGGTTCATTGCATTCCCTATTTCTAAATTTTGTTTAGACTTTAGACCCGAAAAATAGTATCCTGATGTACTAGCATAGTTCTATATATGATGTCTTAAGACGACATGTTAATGTGAAGGAATGAAGATTATCTCACTTTACAGAAAGTGCTCACTATACGCTGTATTCTGTTACTGCAGAAGCGTAATTCCTAAACCAGACTTTTGGGGCGGATATAGACTCACTCCAGTCCTCATTGAGTTCTGGCAAGGACAGACTTCTCGCCTACACGACCGGTTAGCTCCATATATAGACCTTAAACTAGATAGTTATTGTTTCATATCACAACCTTTCATATGTATTTTCCTGTTGTAGATTGCAATACGCTATCAGAGATAACAATGGAAAGCGTGAATGGATTATAGAAAGACTGGCTCAATGACTCGTTCCTGCTCTATCTTCGTTATAGCAAGTTAGTAATCTTGAGACTGATTATATATGCCATGTATTTCAGTGTTTAATGAATTTCACAATCTAAGGATGCTATTGTAATGTTTTGATAATGTTATAGGTAAATGGAACTAATCAGTATCTTGACAATTGACAGTTTAAATTATCTGATTAAGGAAATAACATAGATTATGAACACAAAACTACAAAAGATTTAGTTTTCAAAATGATCATATCAATACTGTAACAACCCGCATTTATACGATAATATATTTAAATATTTTATATAAATATGACATCGTCTTTTCGTATTTAAAATCCTAAATATGAATTTTTATCGTGTTCGAATTCGTTGTTCTAATGGATTCAAATCGTGTTTTAAATATCACCAAAGTGTTTAATAAACATGGTTAAAAGTATTCGGGCTTTATAAATTTTTAAAATCTTGGCCCATGCTTGATCTGTTGCCGTGATAAGTGATAACCCATCCCCTTCATCCATTCGAAATCCCTAAGCCCAAAATCGAAGAAAACGAAAGAATGGCGGTCTCGTCTCCTCCAAACTAGGGCTTCGATTTCGAATTCGCTCGTCTCTGTGATGCTTGGCCGCTTCCATGGAGTCGTTCTCGTCGCCGCTTCGAAGCAAGGTGAGTGGTTTCTCCCCCGCTCACATCTAATTCATGCTTTGAGTTATTAGAGTTCGAAGCTCTGTTCGATTTTCGTGATTTTGGGGTTTCTCTGATTAGTGTTCTGTTGCTTTTCCTTTGATTCATGCTTGAACTCGATAGTTCTTGCTTTGCTCTGTTGTCCACCCCGCAGTCTATGATGATTTCTGGGTTTATAATTTAGTCAGATTTCGACATTTTTGGTAATCCCTTTTGATCCACGACTTTGAATCTGGACTTGGTTTTGGGATTTATCTCTGACCTTTTCATATGCTTTGTTCGATCATGACACACTTGATTTTTGACCTGGTTAACACTTTGGCACTGACTTGTTTGATATTGGTCTTGGCCTTTTTGTTCCATCACTGCATCTTCATCACGGTTGTTGTTTAATAGCATTTGCACTGTGCTTCGAATATATGAGCAGTTTCACTTTGAGTTGTAACTGTCTCAACCATTTGAACTTAGTTGATGTTGGCTTGCCTTATTCATTTCTTAGTCGCACTCTAGTTCATTTTTCTTTGATACTCCCCATGTAATTTGCATTTGCATTTTTTGGTTTGCACTACCTTGGGCTCGAGACTAGTACTGCATATTATTGGTGACTTTGGTCTGGTTCGAACTAGTTGCCACCCCTCTTGAACTTGTTTCACTGATGCATTGAGCTCGTGTGGACTTTATTTATGTGTCGTCTGCATTTTTCATTTGCCTCTGACTTTGAGGCACACAGACTTCATGTTGCTCACTTGTGCCTTTGGGACCATTGCAGATTGATTACACCCAAGTTTTGAGTTCACACACATTTGATCATTTCTGGCAGCTGTCTTGACCATTTGAGATAGTTTGCCTACCTGTTTTACGAAGTATTGAGCATATGTAAGGCAGTTTGCATTCATTTGATGGCGTCATGGCTTTGATTTCATCAAGTCGCAAAAGTTTCGACCTCTTTAGATTTGCATCCCACCTGAGTACTTATGTATTGTTTCTTGCATACATTTATATAAGTGTGCATGTTTTAATTGCACTGTTTTATTGACTTGTAGATAGTCCACTGTTTTGACAATGCTTGTCCACCTTATATTCTGGTCTCTGACCTGCTGGTTGGAGATCGAGACTTAAATTACTTCACTGCCTTGACTTGTTTACTGGTGATCTGATGGGAGCTTCATCTGACATTAATCTTCACTGCTACAGTTGTTTATATCCCTCTGGTCTTTAACTTGAAATCACATAGCTTTGAATGTGATCATTTTTGTTCTGCACTTGTCTTGCTGCCTTTGCCTGTGTCTGTTCACTTGACACCATACATGTATGTTTATTTTGCCTCAGTTCAGTAGCACTTGCTTTCGTTCTCTGAGTTGACATTGGGTTGATTTTTGCTAGCAGCTTGACCATTTGTTTGTGCATGTTGATTCAGTGTACATTGATGCTTTAACTTGTTTGTAGCCTTTGTAGTTGCAGTTCACACTATGATAATTGTAGCTTCTGTCTTTGAATGATCATGGTTGCAGTTTTCATTTATTCTTCAACATACTATGTTGTCCCGACCTTTGCATACCTTCTCCGAATTGTTGAGCCTGGACACATATTGTTCATGTGTACATATTTCGTATTCTCTTAGTTGAAGCTTTATGTTGTTGAACTGCACTTGGTTCTGCTTCACGATGTACTCGAATTCGTATCTATTGCGGTGTATGCTTGAACTGTTGATGACTTTTCTGCAATTTAGTTGCAGCCTGCCTTCGTCCTTATACCTGTTTGCCACTGCAGTTTCATTGTGGTGGTGACTTTATATTCGGTGGTGGCGAGGCAGTGCACGCGTGCGTGCATTGCAGCCACCCAGAATTGACAGATTTTAATCGATATTTCTTTTATCCTTAATTCACCGACCTGTTGCGTAATTCGTAGGCTGTATTGGCGAGGCAGTACACGTTAGCGTGTACTGCAGCCGATTAGCATTGATATTTTTAAATTGACATTTCAATTGCTTAAACTGCTTTGGGTTTCTGTTTTGTGGATTAACACTGTTTAGTGTTATATCTGCCGTTATCCAATTCTCGTATCGAGAGTTGGATATACGAGATTTCTGTGACTGTCATCTATGTTGAGATTGATTATTATTGCTTCTATGCTCTAATAACTGATTTTGAATTAGACTGATCCGAGTATTATTTTCTTTTGAATGTAATACTCGGGTCAGACCGAGTATTTACAGGTTGCAGATTTTTAGCTTTGGGTTGCTGCTAGAGCTATGAAGACTTTTTATATCATTTGAAGTGGTCTTCGTCTTGTTGTAGTAGTCTGTGTGTCTGTTTTAAGATGATAATGTATTCATGTATATTAGTCGATAATGTACTTGTATATATATAACTTCTTGAGTCGACAATTGTAGTTGTATCATTTGTATTGTGTCAAATGTATTGTAACTGATATCAGTTATTGTATATATGAGACTTTTCGTTCCATCTTTATTCCGCATTTATGTTATCTGTGTTATTTTTATATCTATTGTCCTAAACTATTATAGCCACTGTGTAGTAGCTTTGAGTTTGTATCGGTATGTCGGTATTCCTCTAAAAATGAAATGCAATGTTTTATTATCTGACATATCGGTGCTCGCACAAGGCAATTACATAGATGGTCGCTCCTCAACAGCCTTATTCTCCGTGCTAGTTGACAGCACTACACCGTAGTGTTCTTGGCTAGTGTGGGTATAGAGGTGGGGCGTCACAGCTTGGTATCAGAGCCTGGGGTTTAGGACAATTATAAAACATAACTTAGATGGAGCATGTGTTACAACTATTTGTCGATGTTTTATCTCTCATCTTTACATATGATTATTTTTGACTGTTAGGTATGAATTCCTAACGCTTATTCTTGTGTTTTCGGCTTTGAATTGATTTAGCCGATGTTGATTTTGTTTTAATTTGGCAAATTAAAGCCATTTTGACTTTTGGACTTTGTTCCACTTTTGTTCTATGCTATGAGTGTCATTGTGTACCTGTTACACTGTGATGAAAAAATAGCTGGACCAGTTGCAAATTGAGTGATTTTGATTTCTCATTCACATCTAGTTTGAATCTCAGCGAGTTTGAACTCGATATTTTGTGGTTTCCTCATCTTGAATTCCATTCGACTACGGTCACTTTGTTTTTGAGAAATTGCTAATTTCTTGATTTTTTTTAAGACTCTGATTTTGTTTGCCGTTGGTTTCTTTGATAATGATGATTGATTCATTTTGTACTCGACTGCGGGTATTAATTGTTGACTTCGACATTGACTTGATTCTTACTTTTGTTGAAGTCAATTATGCATTTCTACTCGTTTTGCTTTGTTTTTCCAGTTGATATCGATTCTTCTTTCCTAATTAGTTGTTATCACCTTTATTGATTTTGATAACTTCTATTTTCTGGAATTTTTGGGTGTTCCTATTTTAATAAATTCAGTATCGATTTCTTTGGATTCCATTCACATCTTCGTATGTGAATTCTTGTGATTGATTGTTTCTACAATCATTTTTGTGATTTGTCACTTTAAAAATATAAAGGTTTTCTATACTAGTAGTAAATATTAAAATCCTTTTCTCCAAACGATTTCAAAAATTATTTTACTACAAAGCTCTTTTCCTAAATCGTTTTCCAATCTATTAATATATACAAGCCTTTATTTCACTCGTATGAGAAATTGAATTAAACGGCCTAGTAAAACAAGTGGTATGAAACGCTTGCGTTTACTTCGTCGGTTAACTCCTGGACTTGTTCGATTGAACCCTTTTCGTGACAATTTCCTAGTGAAGATTTACAGCTTGTTCGTAAATATTTAAGTTAAGCAAGTGGTTATGGGACATGAAGCTAAACTCATATATTTACTAGCTTGGTGTGATTGACACTTCTTTATGATCATGACGATCATTTTTATGATTTAGACTGGACCTCATCGGTGTGATTTCGTCTCACACATATCTCTTGGGCTTTGAGGATTGTCTAGACACCAGTGTGTGATTTCGTCTCACACATATTGCACGGTTAGACTAGGCCTCATCGGTGTGATTTCGTCTCACACATATCTCTTGGGCTTTGAGGGTTGTCTGGATACTCTTTGTGTGATTTTTATGATTTAGACTAGCAACTGTGCGATGTCTCTTTGTCTGCGAGGGAGACTAGACCCCGCTTTGTTGTAGGGTAGCGCCCTACGGTCTTCGGGCCATTCCTGTGTGAAAATTTAATGGATGGCTTCCATGAGATAGCGTCTCGTCATGTGATACCGGTCGGTGAGTTTTCATACTCCCATTTTTGTGATAGGCCTTTCCCCTTTTCTTTTTATGATTTAGACTAGCGATTATGCGATGTCTCTTTGTCTGCGAGGGAGACTAGACCCCGCTTTGTTGTAGGGTAGCGCCCTACGGTCTTCAGACCATTCCTGTGTGAAACTTTATTGGTTAGCCACCAAGAGATAGCGTCTCGTTCATGTGATACCGTTGTTTTGGAGTTTTCATACTCCCGTTTTTATGCTAGGCCTCCCCCCCCTTCATGTGTTTTCTGGATTTCTTGTGATGATTTCTAGAATTTGTGCTTCACCAATTTTCGTGATTTCTATTGACAAGTTTTGTCAATCTTTGTGTATTGGTGAATTCATGTGTTATTAACTTGTTATGAATACAAGTTTAGGGTATGATATCCCTTTCTATCTTTGAGAAGATTCTTGTGACATTTTTGATGAATGAAAATTCATTTGGCATTATATTTTGATGCCAGTTATTTTGATGAGATTTTGACGTGTTAACTTCAGTACTCGTCAATTTTGAAATGCATTTACAAGCGGTTCTCCCGCAATACTGATATTGCTAATTTAATCACGTGTTTTCAAAATTCTTTATTTTTAAAAGTTGTTTCAAAAATATAAATTAAAATTGTTTTCAAAATTTTTACAGCTTACATTTTCAAAAGAACGAGGAAGCGATTTAAACATTTCAGAAAAATCGAGGACTATGACCCCTTTCTTTTACTGATTCGCTTAATTCCAGACTTGTCCGTTTGAGAATGTGAAATGTTATTTTTAAAACACACAATCCTGCACTTTCAAGGAAACGATAAAGAGATTTAAACGATTTAGCAAAAGTACGGACTATGAAACCATACTTTTACTACTTCGGTTAATTCCGGACTCGTTAATTGAATATTTATGACTTCTGATTATCGTTTTTGATAATCAGATGTTTGTGTTTCTGATTATCGTTTTTGATAATCAGATATTTGTGAAATTTGATTATCATTTGAGATAATTAAATATTTTTCGATTTGATTAATCGAATGTTTGTGTTTCTAATTATCGTTTTTGATAATCAGATATTTGTGAAATTTGATTATCATTTGAGATAATTAAATATTTTTCGATTTGATTAATCGAATATTTGTGTTTCTGATTATCGTTTTTGATAATCAGATATTTGTGAAATTTGATTATCGTTTAAGATAATTAAATATTTTTTGATTTGATTAATCGAATATTTGTGTTTCTGATTATCGTTTTTGATAATCAGATATTTGTGAAATTTGATTATCGTTTAAGATAATTAAATATTTTTCGATTTGATTAATCGAATATTTGTGTTTCTGATTATCGTTTTTGATAATCAGATATTTGTGAAATTTGATTATCGTTTAAGATAATTAAATATTTTTCGATTTGATTAATCGAATATTTGTGTTTCTGATTATCGTTTTTGATAATCAGATATTTGTGAAATTTGATTATCGTTTAAGATAATTAAATATTTTTCGATTTGATTAATCGAATATTTGTGTTTCTGATTATCGTTTTTGATAATCAGATATTTGTGAAATTTGATTATCGTTTAAGATAATTAAATATTTTTCGATTTGATAATCGAATCTTTATGATTTCTGCTTATCGTTTTTGATAATCAGATATTTGTGAAAATTCGATTATCGTTTTAGATGATTGAATATTTGCGATTTTGAGATTCGAGCTTCGTCTTTTTCTCTGACGATTCAGGTGAGTAATTTGATTTACTCACATTCAATTCGTGCAGTACGTGATTTCTGCTCTGATTCCGTTTCTTTCAATTGCTAGAACTCGATTGATTCTTGCTTCTAATAGTCGTCTGATTTTGATTCCTTGATCCCCTCGATGTTGATTCTTTTGATTTTAAGCAATCGAACCTTTTGGTTTTTATCTGATACTTCCATAATTCCTATACTTCCCTGCTGACATTTGCTTTGCTTATGCATTCAACATTGCCATGCTCTTATGGTTGTTACCTTTTATCCATTTATTCCTTATGATTGCGAGGACGCAATCTCTTTAAGGAGGGAAGTCTGTAACAACCCGCATTTATACGATAATATATTTAAATATTTTATATAAATATGACATCGTCTTTTCGTATTTAAAATCCTAAATATGAATTTTTATCGTGTTCGAATTCGTTGTTCTAATGGATTCAAATCGTGTTTTAAATATCACCAAAGTGTTTAATAAACATGGTTAAAAGTATTCGGGCTTTATAAATTTTCAAAATCTTGGCCCATGCTTGATCTGTTGCCGTGATAAGTGATAACCCATCCCCTTCATCCATTCGAAATCCCTAAGCCCAAAATCGAAGAAAACGAAAGAATGGCGGTCTCGTCTCCTCCAAACTAGGGATTCGATTTCGAATTCGCTCGTCTCTGTGATGCTTGGCCGCTTCCATGGAGTCGTTCTCGTCGCCGCTTCGAAGCAAGGTGAGTGGTTTCTCCCCCGCTCACATCTAATTCATGCTTTGAGTTATTAGAGTTCGAAGCTCTGTTCGATTTTCGTGATTTTGGGGTTTCTCTGATTAGTGTTCTGTTGCTTTTCCTTTGATTCATGCTTGAACTCGATAGTTCTTGCTTTGCTCTGTTGTCCACCCCGCAGTCTATGATGATTTCTGGGTTTATAATTTAGTCAGATTTCGACATTTTTGGTAATCCCTTTTGATCCACGACTTTGAATCTGGACTTGGTTTTGGGATTTATCTCTGACCTTTTCATATGCTTTGTTCGATCATGACACACTTGATTTTTGACCTGGTTAACACTTTGGCACTGACTTGTTTGATATTGGTCTTGGCCTTTTTGTTCCATCACTGCATCTTCATCACGGTTGTTGTTTAATAGCATTTGCACTGTGCTTCGAATATATGAGCAGTTTCACTTTGAGTTGTAACTGTCTCAACCATTTGAACTTAGTTGATGTTGGCTTGCCTTATTCATTTCTTAGTCGCACTCTAGTTCATTTTTCTTTGATACTCCCCATGTAATTTGCATTTGCATTTTTTGGTTTGCACTACCTTGGGCTCGAGACTAGTACTGCATATTATTGGTGACTTTGGTCTGGTTCGAACTAGTTGCCACCCCTCTTGAACTTGTTTCACTGATGCATTGAGCTCGTGTGGACTTTATTTATGTGTCGTCTGCATTTTTCATTTGCCTCTGACTTTGAGGCACACAGACTTCATGTTGCTCACTTGTGCCTTTGGGACCATTGCAGATTGATTACACCCAAGTTTTGAGTTCACACACATTTGATCATTTCTGGCAGCTGTCTTGACCATTTGAGATAGTTTGCCTACCTGTTTTACGAAGTATTGAGCATATGTAAGGCAGTTTGCATTCATTTGATGGCATCATGGCTTTGATTTCATCAAGTCGCAAAAGTTTCGACCTCTTTAGATTTGCATCCCACCTGAGTACTTATGTATTGTTTCTTGCATACATTTATATAAGTGTGCATGTTTTAATTGCACTGTTTTATTGACTTGTAGATAGTCCACTGTTTTGACAATGCTTGTCCACCTTATATTCTGGTCTCTGACCTGCTGGTTGGAGATCGAGACTTAAATTACTTCACTGCCTTGACTTGTTTACTGGTGATCTGATGGGAGCTTCATCTGACATTAATCTTCACTGCTACAGTTGTTTATATCCCTCTGGTCTTTAACTTGAAATCACATAGCTTTGAATGTGATCATTTTTGTTCTGCACTTGTCTTGCTGCCTTTGCCTGTGTCTGTTCACTTGACACCATACATGTATGTTTATTTTGCCTCAGTTCAGTAGCACTTGCTTTCGTTCTCTGAGTTGACATTGGGTTGATTTTTGCTAGCAGCTTGACCATTTGTTTGTGCATGTTGATTCAGTGTACATTGATGCTTTAACTTGTTTGTAGCCTTTGTAGTTGCAGTTCACACTATGATAATTGTAGCTTCTGTCTTTGAATGATCATGGTTGCAGTTTTCATTTATTCTTCAACATACTATGTTGTCCCGACCTTTGCATACCTTCTCTGAATTGTTGAGCCTGGACACATATTGTTCATGTGTACATATTTCGTATTCTCTTAGTTGAAGCTTTATGTTGTTGAACTGCACTTGGTTCTGCTTCACGATGTACTCGAATTCGTCTCTATTGCGGTGTATGCTTGAACTGTTGATGACTTTTCTGCAGTTTAGTTGCAGCCTGCCTTCGTCCTTATACCTGTTTGCCACTGCAGTTTCATTGTGGTGGTGACTTTATATTCGGTGGTGGCGAGGCAGTGCACGCGTGCGTGCACTGCAGCCACCCAGAATTGACAGATTTTAATCGATATTTCTTTTATCCTTAATTCACCGACCTGTTGCGTAATTCGTAGGCTGTATTGGCGAGGCAGTACACGTTAGCGTGTACTGCAGCCAATTAGCATTGATATTTTTAAATTGACATTTCAATTGCTTAAACTGCTTTGGGTTTCTGTTTTGTGGATTAACACTGTTTAGTGTTATATCTGCCGTTATCCAATTCTCGTATCGAGAGTTGGATATACGAGATTTCTGTGACTGTCATCTATGTTGAGATTGATTATTATTGCTTCTATGCTCTAATAACTGATTTTGAATTAGACTGATCCGAGTATTATTTTCTTTTGAATGTAATACTCAGGTCAGACCGAGTATTTACAGGTTGCAGATTTTTAGCTTTGGGTTGCTGCTAGAGCTATGAAGACTTTTTATATCATTTGAAGTGGTCTTCGTCTTGTTGTAGTAGTCTGTGTGTCTGTTTTAAGATGATAATGTATTCATGTATATTAGTCGATAATGTACTTGTATATATATAACTTCTTGAGTCGACAATTGTAGTTGTATCATTTGTATTGTGTCAAATGTATTGTAACTGATATCAGTTATTGTATATATGAGACTTTTCGTTCCATCTTTATTCCGCATTTATGTTATCTGTGTTATTTTTATATCTATTGTCCTAAACTATTATAGCCACTGTGTAGTAGCTTTGAGTTTGTATCGGTATGTCGGTATTCCTCTAAAAATGAAATGCAATGTTTTATTATCTGACATATCGGTGCTCGCACAAGGCAATTACATAGATGGTCGCTCCTCAACAGCCTTATTCTCCGTGCTAGTTGACAGCACTACACCGTAGTGTTCTTGGCTAGTGTGGGTATAGAGGTGGGGCGTCACAAATACCCATACATTCTCAAGCAGACCAATAAAAAAAAACCTTATCGGAATCTTGAGAGATACTATGCCTGCCACTGAACATAGCAACAAGCATTGAATCGGGTTCACGCTGAGTCAAAGTATCGATTGTGGTTGAGTATTTTTTCCCTCCTGTGAAAAAACCATTGACAAATTTAGGGTTTTGCTGAATTAGGAACGACTGATGAAGCAGGTGGGGAGTTAAGTGTAGATAATGTAAACATAACGGAGTAAGATGTAAAAAAAGTACCTATGTTGAGAAGAACTTGAGAAGGAGACCATGGCATGTCACTAGAACTCCCCATTCTGCCAGCTTCCTGTGCTCAGTTTCACTATGGGTTTTGCAAGGTTTTTACAGCCTACCTATCTTTGCTTGGGGAATTAGTGAGAAAGAGAGTCAATTTGCATCTCTGCAACATTAATTCAACTCGCATTCATCTCCATAAACAACTACATCCATCAACATTCATTCATTATCATCATCACCACAACATAAATAAAAATAAAAATAAGAAAACATTACCAACATGGGCAACAGCCTACGATGTTGCTTGGCCTGCGTCCTTCCATGCGGCGCCCTCTATCTGATCAGGATCGTCCCCATCAACGGCGAGGTCGAAGAGTACGGCCAACCCATCTCGCCAAAGAAGTCCTCGACGCTAACCCTAATTACGTCATCAGCAAACCCTACTCCCAAGGCGTCAGCCATCGGATACTGATCATTTCTCCAGAGTCGAATCTGAAGCGCTGGTCCATTTATTGAAGAAGAAAAGAAGTAAAAAATAATTTTTCTGCCACTGAGCATTCTGAGGAGGAGAAGAATTTTGTTTTTCGGAGTGGGTTATGGAGGAGGAAAGAGTACATTTGTCCAAAGTAGTAACTTTGGAGCCAATTTTTCATCAGTTCCCACCTAAATTTTATATTGCCATCAACATGTAGTTGCATCGGTTCACTTTAAAACTGATGCGACTAAAACTATTTGCATCGGTTGTTGGTGAGAACTGATGCAAATTTGATTTTTTTTATTACCTATTGCTTTCCACGTACCAATTGCATCAGTTATTAAGATAGAACTGATGCAAATAGTTCTATTTGCATCAGTTTTTACTTCAACCGATGCAAATGAGGCGAAGCAATATGCGTTTTTTGTACTAGTGGCATATGCACATTTAATTTATATGTGTCTGGATGTCCACCTACATTCATTTACACTTTTAAGTTCGATTTAAACTTCCTTAGAACTATCAGAGGTGATATATAGATTGATCATTTATTACAATTATATTTTCCAGGGTCATTTTCTTTTTCCAATAAACCAAAATATATCCAGGATCAAAACAATTAACCAATATAAATATATCAGTACTTTCACAAAGATAAGCACATACATGTGAGGATGTATATGCCTCTCTTGTTTAAATCAGAGTTCTGGAAAACAAGAGGAGATTGGATTGATTGGATTTAATCAATCCACACATAGTACAGTGTTATATGCAATAAAAATTCCATTCATGTTTGATTTTCTTCTTATAAAATCTGTCTGGAATTTAAAATGCATTTGGTTAAAATCTGAATGAAAATTCAGATTCCTATTACAGATACAAAGGAAAAGGTGTGTTAATATTTGCACAAAACATGTTTATGTGCATATATAACTGCAACTATTTGGATCTAGCTTTCAATTCCCTTATTACAGATCCTTCCTTTATTTAAAAATAAGACATGAAACATTTGTATGAAACAAGTTAGATTATGGGAACCTTGCAGTCATATAAAAACATTCAACCTATGCCTATTATCTTTTGTATACACTTACCATGTTTGAAAGATAAAACCATTTAATTTTTCTGAGAATCAACTATCCAGATTTCCCAAAACTTAAATCCTTTCTAAAGACTCAAAATTGACTAATACATTTATAAAATGTAATCATTCAGTTTTCAACATGGTGTTCTTACTAAATCCACTTACAATATTTTGATTAACTTCTTTAATATCAGATATTAACTAGATTCATAAATTCCAGATACAAGTCAATCTCTTAATAAAATACTTAACAAAATATCCATCCCATATTCAACACTTAATACAAGTAACAATTTAAATCATTAATACATGCGGATTTTATCATTTAGGCTCTTATCTAACTAAGTTTAGCATGCTATAATCCTCTTCTCAAAGCCTTGCTCCTACTCCTACTTAGTTGCTGCAATCCCTGAAAAAGCATTTGAAGCTGCCTCATTTTAAATGAGACACCCCAGATGCCATTAGCACACTAGGGTCAGACACATGTCTGGTATGAGAAAATTCACCAAAGCAATTAGTTAATCAGGTTAAAATCAAATTAAATACATATACATAAACTTCTACCCTTTGGAATCAGATCATACTTGTGTGCATGCTCTGTGTCATTGTGCATGTGCACACTTTAATTTTCCTTTCCAGAGACTACATATATCAATATGGCACATACATTCAAGCATACAATTCATTCATAATCAAACAATCATTCATACCAAACAGGAAAATAACCAATATGAGTTAAATCATTTATTCAATCCTCATATTTCAATTCTGGGAAAAACTCTAGTTTTCTCATCATCTCAAATATTATTCCCTTGGTATATTTATCTATCCTGGTCTCACCTGCAATATTTATGAATCAATGGACACACTGTAATGAACTAATTCACTCCATTACACAAAGATCTCAGGACTTAAACAAGCCATGTGTCAACTTGTGCTACTCAAGAACACAAGTCATTCCTGCAGTGTTCTTGACCCCAATTTCCTAATCAGGTTTAAGTTAATAATAACTCTTTTGATTTTTTATGACTAAACCATTCAGTGATCCATTTCACTAACTAAAACATCCATATCATGGCATCTCATATTATTCAAAACCATACAGAGACAAGCAAGCAAACAACCATTGGTGACTAAATAAATAAGGTTCTGTATGTATATGTATACATTCTGGTATTTTAAAAAGGGTATAGGCAACTAACATTGGCTTATGGCTTTTGAGAGAGTTTTTCTTTTTTGCAAACATTTGTGGTTGAGTTAAACTCAGAATGACCTGGTTTCACTGAATCACAAAATTTTGTTTGCTATGCATATGAACATATATATATTTTCATTGAATCAGGAGCATCAGCACATAGGCAACCCTATTGCACCCCTAATTCCTTTTTGTCTCAAGCCTCAGCACTTATACATGAGTATATTGCAGCTCAACATTATTTACATCTTTCTGGGTTGAGCCAAAACCAATACTACTTGCCTATTTTCAACATTTTATTTTCTGGGTATTTGTTTATGTTCCTAAACATTAACATATCATAGATCTGGATTTATAAAACTTATATGTATACTAACAACACATAAAGCTTTCTTATAATAAAACAAGTGATCAACCAAAGAGAATCAAAACATTTTCATTTTTAAAATCACAGATAAGCATTCTCATATGAAAGTATATTTTTAAGAAAATTACTTATAACTGGCTGACTACATTAGGACTTATTGCCTTAGATTTTTGAGTGAGTTTTCTCACCTAGCTCTCTTCTTTGCTTCCTTAATTAATTGATGAACTTCTGCCTTTAGCCTCAAGCTCTCTTCCTTCCCTTGTCTTATGATTTCTATGGTGTTGTTTTTTTTTCAAAGTTCTTTTTCTGAGAAGGAGAGGAGGCTGCTGCATATACATGTATATATACAGGGTCTTCCTTAGGGTTTTGGGTATTGGCTAAAGCCATTTTTGCCCATCAGAAAAATCATGTTATCTGCATTTTATTTAAACCCAAAGTTCTACCCTTCCCGGCTTAATTTAGGTGAAGAGAAAAGTGGTTACATTCTTTTCAGAATTTTGCTTTTCAGAAAATACTTTTTCCTTTGTCTACAATCATGCCAAAAATGTGACTTGATTTTATTATTTATCAAATACTCTTCCTAATTTTGCCTATAGCAAATATTTCCCTGTTTTGTCTTATTTTTCCTATTTTTTGCTTTCATGTAAATGGTATGTACCTTCTTTATTTATTTACAAGAGGACTACTCCTTTTTATATCTTCAGTCTTTCTTTCTTTCTTCCTATATACTAAAATATGTCTGTATATTTTATCTTACTAATTTGAACTCTAGTATTTTATTAACACATATATATATATTTATATAAGTCTTACTGAAATAATTAGTACACCTATATATATATATATATATATATATATATATTTATACATCATACTGTATTGACACACACATGCACATGTACACTCAAAAATATTCAGTAGCATCCATATATGTATATTTACTTATGCATTCAGCTTTTAAGGATTTAATCTATATATATATATATATATTTCCATACATATCAATATGTATTTATTCTTAGAGTTCAGGGATTTTAGCTTTTGTTCATGTGTATTTCCTGTGCACACATGTACACACATACTGATACACTATCAAGCTATATCACTCCCCTTTCAAAATTAATTCAAAAATTATTTTGAATTCATTTATATTTTTCAGAATAGATTCCTAAAATCTTGGGTCATTACAACCGTCTTGATCGTCTAGTCGTGCTGATCTCTGTAGTATACTCGTTTGGGTATTACGGAGTCCAGGGTGCGGTGCAATCTACAAAATGGTATCGATACTAACTGAGCCTTTTTTTTGAATTCTGTGCCTCTTCAACTATCCAACGTGTAATATAAATGGCCTTTTGCCTTTATTAATTACTGGATTCAACTCTTACCTTTTAATATTCACGTCAGATAATATATATATGAATATCTATTCGACGTGAAGGGACACGTCTCTTTTAGTTGCTCTATCTTTTGCCTTAAAACCTATTCATCGCCTATTTTATTAATTCTAGAGTAATTATATTTATGCCGCTTTGTATTGATGGGAAGCTTGGAAGCCAGCATACGTTTCTCCTTCTTGCTTTTTGTTCCCTTAATTTATTGCCATTGCTAACTTTAGGCCCTATGCATTCTCTTCCAGCTTAAATTATTAAATGTGAGGGCTGTCATTTTGCTTTCTCTTCCCTTTCATTTTTCCCATTCTTCCTCTATTCATTTCTTTTTGCAGCCTTCCACAGCCAATGGCCGCGCCAACCTCTCTCCTACCCGCGCACTGGCCCATAGTACTTCGGCCTTCGCCCGCGTGGCCACGTTCCACGCCAGCTGTCCACCACGCAGGTTTTGCATTGGCCATGAGCAGCACCGTGACCCGCCTCCACTTCCTTGACCTCTTCGGCCTTTTTTCTCTGACCACCCATCAACCAGAGCAGCCACACCAATGTACCACTCCTCCTATCTCTATCACGGCCGAAGACAAGTACGTATGTATTTGTAGTGTTCTTGTATTTGTGTTGGTAATAGGTTTGTATATATATTTTCTGTGTTATATATATATATATATGAAAGTTATATAATCATACATAGAGCTATATATACTTTTACAACACTATTAGTTATAATAGTTACAATATACTATTAGTTTATAATAGTTTATAACAGTGCAATATACTGTTAGTTATGGGATGAGTTTATATAAAGTTGGGTCAGCTATATGTTTAAATATATATGCTAGTTGTTATCTCATACGTAAAAGGACTATACATATGTATGTAAAAACTTAGTGGCAAGTATAAGTTATTTTATGTTGTTGTAACTATATATTTTGGTTGAAATAAGTTGTATAAGTAATTAGTCTGTAACAGTAAAATGAGATGTTGGTAAAGTATATATTAGTTGTATAATGATGTTTTTTTTAAGTACTGATTTTTATTAAACATTGTTAGTTTATAACGTATATAATACTATACAATTGTTTATCATACTAAAGTTATATGTTATAAAAGTTATAAAGTTTATATTGTTTACCGCTAGATTTTCTTAAAATATATGTACATGCTAGTTTATAATTTACGTAGTATATAGATAGACTAAATGTTGGTGTTAATTTAAGATTAGTACAGTTGAAAAGTATTTGTAAAGCCTATATATATCCTGTAGCTCATATCATTTTTGTTGTCTGTATAAAGTGTTGTGTTCCTGTTTTGTACTGTTGAAAACGAAGTTTATATATGTACCTGAGTTAAAGTATTTGCGCACATATATATAGGTTCTGATTTCTGTAGTAGTAGTAAAGTATATATTTTGATTCTAAGTTAAATGTAATGTGTAGGTATAGTCTGTAAAATATATATCAGTGTTTAAGATAAATATATTTGTTCGATTATGGGTGTTTTATTTAAACCAATGATTTTTAATATATTTAAATTAAAAATGTGTTTGAATTTAGAATACAATGTAAATGGAAATATATAGTTATATATTATATATATGTGTTCACTTATACTCTTTATCTTCGTCAATCCCGTTCTGATTGATTTCGTCCATTTCAATTTATCAGCTCTGTTCATCGATTCGTGTCAATCTAGCTTTACTTTGGAATTCGTGCCTGGATTTCATATCTCCGCTTCATTGTCTGTCGCTCTAACCTCAAAAGGTGAGCAATCACTCACGATTAATGTTCTTTTATTTATTAAATCTGATTTCAATTGAAACGACAATTGAAATATGCTACTGTTAGTTATTTACACTGTTATTTATGCTATTAACTGTACCAGTTCACCTGTGACATCTGACACCATTATCTGTTAATTATACTATGATAATCCTATTTGGTTGATAAGTGATTGATTGTTTGTCGTTTATAATGGATGTTAAATTGTAATGTATAAAATGATAAATAGTATGCAATTGAATTTGACGAAGGATAGTTAAAAATTTGAAACGACATATGTGTTGAATTTGATTTGTTAAATTTGTATAATATGACCCCTTGAATGTTTAATTATTTGACACGTAGAAAAATAGTTGATTACCCTTGAACCATTTGAATTTATGTTGTATTAATTGATGAAGTATGAAATTGAATAATTGATGTCAAGTGTTGCATAGAATAATTAGTATAATAATCTTTAATCTACATGAAATGATAGTGTAGATTCTAGAAATAATTATATTAATTCGCACAAACAACAATGTGAATTAATACGGTTATTTCGGGATTATTTGAATTGATTATTGGATTGATATTGGTTGTTGTTATTGCTTGTTTATTTACTTTGACACCATCCCAGTTATCACACTGCAAGTTCCCTTTGCTATGCTTTGATTTTGAATTGAATTGGAATCGGGTTGAAATGATAAATACCCAAATTAAACTTTGACTTAGAATAGAGAATTAAAATAAAACCCGATTGGTCAAAATTTGATTTAAAAATAAAATAAAGATTTTATTTGAATAAATAATATGGTTTTGAAACTAAGTTCGAATTTGAATTTTAGGAAAGGAAATGTTAATATTTAATAATCTGAATCAAAATATTAACATAGTAGATGATGAATGAACGTTGTTTAATTTAATTATTTATTAATCAAGTTTGAAATTATTTAATAATTAAGTTTTGAAATTATTTAATAATTAAATAAGATTGAATTATTTAATAGTTAAATAAAATTGAATTCTTTATTAAGTGAAATTGAACTTCTTGAATAAGTGAAATTAAGTTTCTTTATTAATTGAGTTTTGAAATTGTAACTAAGTAAATTAATAAGTGATATCGAATTTCTCTAATAAGAAATAAAATGTGTTTTATTGAAATTAATGTAAGACTTGAAGTGTAAAGAATTTAATTTGATGAATTTAATTTAATGCAATTTGTAAGTTTTGATATAATGAAGTTGAACTTAAGTAATTGATTTAATGAATTGAAAATTAAATAGAAATTATTTTGAATCACAAATTTACTTAATAAATATTGAATAAAATCGATCAATGAAGTTAAATTGATTTGAATGTTAAATTAAGTTAATTTAAATGATTTCGGAATGAAACTTATATACGGACTTGAATCAATATTTGAATTGTTTTAAATAGAAATTGAAATTGAATCATAAGATTTTGAAATTATGAATGTGGAAATTTTGAAACGTAAATTATGGAAATTGATTTAGAAAGAGAAATGAAATGTTGATTTACAAAATCTATTTGAAATTGAAATTGATTTGGTTTTGAAATAAATAAACGACCAATCGGTGTAATAATCACGAAAGTTATTAAAGAGACCGGAATCGGTTAGGGACATACTCACTGTCTAAACCGAAAACCACTTTAATAACCATACACGGAGTGTGATCCAGAATGAAGTGGTTGGAATGATGTACGTGATGACTGAAGAAAGAGAACGATAATGGATAGCCTTGACACTTGTGTCAAATTGGAAATGACTAAAACAAGAGCCGTGCCGGGCCAAATGGGGTTAGCTACCTCGAGCGAACACACTTCTTCGAAAACTACTCATTACTTGTTGTCGATTGGTGCACCCTTGATTTTGGAAGTGTTGTTTCGCGGTGTTGCGATCGCTGCGGCGATGCGTTCTCACCAGTCCGGATCAGGCAAACGGTAGTTTCACTACCTTGGGTATTGCCTCATGTGCCTTGTCATACTTGTATCCCTATATACGCGACCACTATGATTTGTTTTGTGTTATACCTATGGAGTACTCCCTGATAGCCCACTAGTTTACGGTGGAGTTTACAGTGCTGTATAGACTATAACGCTTGTATAGAATGTGCTAAGGGGGATAATGGTAACGCCTTAACACTATTTTGATATTTTATATTACTGATAGGCATTATCTATTTACCGTACACTACTACATAGTAGATAGTTTAACGGATCCTTAAAGGATGGTTATTCCAAACATCCTTTGAGTTACTTGTATTTCAGTTGCTATTTCACTTGAGTTGGATTTATTGATATAAGAATGTTAATCCTGACTCGAGTGTTTTGTGTTTTGCTTTACGCTCGGGTCAGACAGAGTGTACCAGTATTCGAGACTAACCTTTGGAGTTGGAGCTTCGCTTGGAGATCCAGCTATCTATCTAGCTTTCAGATATTCAGTTGATTCCAGTGATGTATTCTGATATTGTATTTGATTATTGTATTCGAGACATCTGTTGTACCTTATTTAACTCTGATATGTATATATTAGCTTCATGAACTACTATCTTTTGTTTCCGTTGCATTTATTACTCTGTGTCTGTGATCTGTGATTATTTATTTACTGTATATGTTCAGTTTTGCCAAATTTAATTAACAATTCGGTATTTTGAATTATTCAAGTTCGACATGTGCGGATGCGAATGGTCCAAAATAACGGGTCGTTACAGTTGGTATTAGAGCTTTGGTAGCTCTAGGAAAAACTTAGCATATAGGGTAAATGTATTTGCTGAATCACTCCCATTCGAATTTGAATCTCTTCCTTTAGACTCGATTCCTTTGAATTTTTGGAACATTCTCTGCGGTTCCAAAATTCATTTGTGTCCCTCACTATTCGTCTTCTTTCAATTCTGGAGCATCCCATAACTCCGCTTCGAATGATCCCTATAATAATTTGGCGGTCTCGCCAATCTTCGAATGATTTGTAAAGGGGTGAATTCCTTTACAATAGGCATCGATTTACCGGAGATTTCTGTATCCTCGGTTTACGATGCTATCTATCTCATGATATACCTGAATGCTATTTCTTGAGATCAAATGTAGATTTGCCTCGAAATTCTGCATCGATCTTATTCTTGAAGTCACGATCGACCCGGTTAAGATTGCCCGCGATTTATATAAACTTATCCATCGACCTATTTTGTTATTTAATCATCATATCTTTTTTTTGAATTTATCATCGAATCAAAATTCTCTTTAATTTGAATCCATCAAATTTGAAACCCTATCCTTATTTTGAAAATTCATTCCTGTATCATCGAGCAAAGAAATGTATTTGTAGACTAATATATAAATGTTTTAATATATGCTGTGTTGTTTGAGTTGTTGATCTTGATTTGGATTTCCGATCGATTCGTCTGATCAACGCTATCGATAGGATTTCCAAAACACTTGAATAGAGCAAACTGACACAATATTGTTTTCAAATTTTGAAATTTAAATAAAAATTTTGTGTGATTATATATAAGTAAATTTTCTAAAGATAATTGTTAAGTGAATTGGTTTACAAAATGATAATATTTGATTTTACTTATTGTTTTGTAAACCATTGATTATTGCATAATATGAATAAATGAATTTATAAAACTTGGATATAACGTGATTTAGAATCTGAAATGAATTTAAATCAAGAATTTAAGAATTTAATTTCTGAAAATTTCAAACCTTTGTTTTAAAGGTTTTAAAATGTATTATCTAAAGTATTTTCGAATAGAAATCATTTCATAGAAATTTTAGGTGTTTAATCAAGTGCTCTGCTCTTTGTCGCTAGAAAATAATTTTGGAGATGACGGTCGCATCATCGACGTTCATTTTTGAGTTTTGAAGTGGAGAGACCATTCTGTAGCTTTGCTACACTTTTGTTTTGAAAATTAAATTTGATTTGAAATTCTAAAGTATCACTTGATTTAAATATATATATATATTAGTATTTGATTTAGATTTGACTTGGATAAATTGTATGTATATAACTATCTCTAAATTGTTTAGTGTTAATCGGAAATTTAATTCTTAAAATTTGGGTGAAAGATGATTTCAATAATAAATGAAACCAAAATTTTGAATTAATATTTAAACTTGGGAAAATTGAATTAGAAATTTACTTGTATAATACTCAATTGCATTATATATAACTTACTTAGAATTTTCAAAAGTTAACTATGTAATTGAATATTACACAGTATAAAATGATGTTAAAGAAATTAATAAATAAATTTGAGTAGTTATAATAAATGTAAATATACTTAATATATATGTGATAAGATATATTAAGTAGAATAAATTTAACAATAATTAGAATAAAGAAGAATTAAATTTGTCGAATAAAATATGATCATAATAAATGACTATTCTAAATTTATGATCTTTGAAATTGTTAATTTAAGATAATGAGATAATATACAATATAAATGTCTTTATAAATAAAATTTGAGTGCGTACAATAAATGTTTTATCCTTAAATTTAAATTATAAAATGTTTATGGAGATAAATAGGATAATAAGTTAATTAAATAATAGATGTGATTAATGAAATAAAATTTTCTTTTGAAGTTAATAAATTTAAATTAAATCAACTTAACGAAGTATCTTGAATTAATTGAATTTAAATTGAATTTCATTTGGAAGAAGCCTTTTGTACCTAACATTAATAAATGTGAAATGAAATAAATTTAATGGAAACCTTGAATTTAAAAACAAATTTTTGAATATAAATTTATTGAAATTTATATGGTTTGAACTAATTGTTTATTTTGTCTTTCAATCTATTTTTCTTTTTGGTTGTTTCTATTCTCCTACCTCCTTCCTTTTCGGGGATGAAAAGTTTTGAGTGGGGGAGATTGTAACGACCCCTAAATTTAACTGGTTTTTAATAACGTTATTAATTGAAATTTTATGAAACTTTAAACGATAAAATTTTGAGATATAAATTTGATATTTGGAATGCGTCTAGTTAAACATAGCAACTGGTAAATTTTCGTTCGAAAATATGAAAGTTTATTTTGTGCGTAAATTTACTTCAATTTAATCAGTTAAAAAGCGATGAAAATAAAATATTTTCGAAACCTAAAAATTTTTACATGGAAAAATTCTAAACCATCTTCTGAGCAAGACGTCATTTTTCGTTTTTCCAAATTCGGACTTCTTTAGCTCCGTCGATCTTATTTTTATGTGTTTTTCTTGCATTTTCCGCTAGTAGAAAATTCGAATTTTTATAATTCAATCAAATCACTGATATCTGTATACCGTCTTGATCGTCTAGTCATACTGATCTCTGTAGTATACTCATTTGGGTATTACGGAGTCCGGGGTGCGGTGCAATCTACAAAATGGTATCGATACTAGCTGGGCCTTTTTTGAATTCTGTGCCTCTTCAACTATCCAACATGTAATATAAATGGCCTTTTGCCTTTATTAATTACTGGATTCAACTCTTACCATTTGATATTCACATCAGATAATATATATATGAATATCTATTCGACGTGAAGGGACACGTCTCTTTTAGTTGCTCTATCTTTTGCCTTAAAACCTATTCATCACGTATTTTATTAATTCTAGAGTAATTATATTTATGCCACTTTGTATTGATGGGAAGCTTGGAAGCCTACATACGTTTCTCCTTCTTGCTTTTTGTTCCCTTAATTTATTGCCATTGCTAACTTTAGGCCCTGTGCATTCTCTTCCAGCTTAAATTATTAAATGTGAGGGCTGTCATTTTTCTTTCTCTTCCCTTTCATTTTTCCCATTCTTCCTCTATTCATTTCTTTTTGCAGCCTTCCACAGCCAATGGCTGCGCCAACCTCTCTCCTACCCGTGCACTGGCCCACGGTACTCCGGCCTTCGCCCGCGTGGCCACGTTCCACCGCCAGCTGTCCACCACGCAGGTTTTGCTCCGGCCGTGAGCAGCACCGTGACCCGCCTCCACTTCCTTGACCTCTTCGGTCTTGTTTCTCTAACCACCCATCAACCAGAGCAGCCACACCAATGTACCACTCCTCCTATCTCTATCATGGACGAAGACAAGTACGTATATATTTGTAGTGTTCTTGTATTTGTGTGGGTAATAGGTTTGTATATATATTTTCTGTGTTATATATATATATATATATGAAAGTTATATAATCATATATAGAGCTATATATACGTTTACAACACTATTAGTTATAATAGTTACAATATACTATTAGTTTATAATAGTTTATAATAGTGCAGTATACTGTTAGTTATGGGATGAGTTTATATAAAGTTGGGTCAGCTATATGTTTAAATATATATGCTAGTTGTTATCTCATACGTAAAAGGACTATACATATGTATGTAAAAGCTTAGTGGCAAGTATAAGTTATTTTATGTTGTTGTAACTATATATTTTGGTTGAAATAAGTTGTATAAGTTATTAGTCTGTAACAGTAAAATGAGATGTTGGTAAAGTATATATTAGTTGTATAATGATGTTGTTTTTTTTAAGTACTGATTTTTATTAAACATTGTTAGTTTATAACGTATATAATACTATACAATTGTTTATCATACTAAAGTTATATGTTATAAAAGTTATAAGGTTTATATTGTTTACCGCTAGATTTTCTTAAAATATATGTACATGCTAGTTTATAATTTACGTAGTATATAGATAGACTAAATGTTGGTGTTAATTTAAGATTAGTACAGTTGAAAAGTATTTGTAAAGCCTATATATATCCTGTAGCTCATATCATTTTTGTTGTCTGTATATAGTGTTGTGTTCCTGTTTTGTACTGTTGAAAATGAAATTTATATATGTACCTGAGTTAAAGTATTTGCGCGCATATATATTGTAACGACCCGATATTTTCAACCATTCGCATCCATTATAAGTGTATAGGCAAACACTCATGCTGGAGTTGAATTGCTCAAAATACTGCGTTGTAAATAAAATTTGGCAAATCTCAGAATATACAGTAAATAAATATAATCACAGATCACAGACACAGAGTAAAATAATGCAGCGGAAGTAAAAGAAATAGTGGTTCATGAAGCTACTATCTAAAATGTCAGAGTTACATAAGATACAACAGAAGAAATAGAGTACAACAAAAGTCTCAATAAAATAACCAAGTACAAGCTGAGTAGAACAACGGAACTGAAATAGATAGGACAAGACAAGCAGATAATCTCCAGCGATTCAAATCTCTAAGCGAGTGGAAATCCAAATCTGTGAATAACTCAGGCTGACCCGAGCGTAAAGCAAAACACAAAACACTCGAGTCAGGACAATATATACTTATATAATGTAAACCAACTCAAGCGAACTGTAATAAGGGTACAAGTAACTTAGAAGATGCTTGGGACCGCCCATACTCTAAGGATCCGTTAAAATATCTACTATGTAGTAATATTCGCTATTATAATAGTGTCTAAATAAGTAAAGTATAATCATATAGAAAATAGCGTTAAGGGGATGGAGAACCTTAACGCGGTCGGATCTTAAAATCATAATCGTAGTAAAGCTCGATATGGTAGGTGACATGGCACAACTAGGCAATGCCAGGGTAGATATACCAATTACGCACACGGACTGATGGATACGCATAGCAACCACTACCGTTCCACCTCGAACAACACTCCCAAATTGGAGGATGGCCATCTAATCAATCACAAGTAAGAGTATAATATCGAAGAAATGTGTCCGAGAAGAGGTGCTACCTCACTGGTCCGAGATCGCTCCTGTTTTAGCCACCTTATGCCAACTCACGGGAGTTGGGTCCACATAACATACCTTAAGAACGTCGCCACCATCCTACTTCATTCTGGAATCTCCACCGCGTACACAGTTGCCAAAGTGGTTTTCGGTAAGACAGAGAGTATGTCCATATCCGATCCCGGTCTCTTTAACAACCCAACACTATTATAACCCGTGGTTATAAGTTTAAAAACAGTTTATACTTCAAAATAGAATATCATTTCAAATCCAAATCTTTATCAAAATAAAGATTAAATCAATTCCAAACCACTTCCATATTTTTAAAATATCATATCATTTCAAAACTTCATTTCAAATCATTTTAATATTCCAAATATCATTTGAGTTTAAATCTAAATATTCAACTTTAAATACCTTTTAAATTTAAAGGTATACTTCATTTATTATCATTTCAAGTCACCTTTTAAATAGTTTATATTCCAATCAAATAATTTATTTAAACCTTTTTAAAAGTGTAATTATTATATTTTCAAATCAAGTATTCAATTTCCAAAGTTTCAAACCATTCTGAGTTCGTTTACTAAGTCAAAAACCCTAATTATTAAAATTTCAGCATTTCATAGCATTTAAAAACAACTGCTATAGGTTATATTTGAAAACATTTTTAATTCAGCAAAGACAGCACTTAAAACTGCTGTTAAAACTCAGTTTTAGTTGAATTATAGTTCAAAACAGAAAAGACAGCATATCAGAAGTGCTGTGGTAGTTCAGATTTCAAAACAAGGGTTAAATTTGGTTTCAGCAAAGACTGCAGACCATTATAGCATTTCCAGAGAATGCTATAATAGACCTGAGTTCAATATTAGCCTATAAGTTCAATTACAGCAACTACAGCATTTCAGAAATGCTGCAATAGCTCTTTTTACACAATTTTAGTTCAAAACAGAATCTATAGCATTTATGAATGCTATTAAAAGTAAATTTCAGGTGTTAGTGTATTTCCAGCAATTAAATAACTTTAATTTAAAACACATAAACATTTTAAAAATCATATTTTAACATTTAAAATGTTCATTTACATATCGTTTAACATATATCTTTTCATAATAAATTTCTTATAATAATAAAATCTAATTTTCAACAATTTACTTAATAAATTTAAGTGTAAAAGTTTCCAATTCTTCACATTTCAACAAATAACTTAACACTTCAAATTTAAATTACCATTTCACAAATTTAACTAAATTTACAATTTTATTTAATTAACTTAACCCTTTAATTAAAACCAAATTTCACATTTCCTAGTCAAGTTATATTTTAAAAGATCACTTTTAAACATTCACTTATTTAACCACTTAAATTCATAGAAAAATCAATAATACTGTAACGACCCGCTATTTTGGACCATTCGCATCCATTATAAGTGAATAGGTAGACACTCATGCTGGAATTGAATTGCTGAAAATACCGCGTTGTTAATTTAAATTTGGCAAAACTGAACATATACAGTAAATAAATAATCACAGATCACAGACACAGAGTAATAATTGCAGCGGAAATAAAAGAGATAGTAGTTCATGAAGCTACTATATAAATATATAAGTTACATCAGAGTTAAACCAGATACAACGGAAGAGTAACACGATACATCAGATACAAATCAGAATACATCACTGGAATCCTCGAATACTGAAAGCAGAATAGATGGCTGGATCTTCAAGCAAGCCCCAACTTCAAAGGTGAGTCTCAAAAGCTGAACCACTCAGTCTGACCCGAGCGTAAAGCAAAACACAAAACACTCGAGTCAGGATTAATATTCTTATATCAATAAATTGTATAGACCCGTATTTTTAACACTTTAAAAATACGAATTAAAATGAAAATTTTGGATAAAAATCCGAAAGAAATAAAATTTTGTATTGTTAAATGTGAATTACAAGTTAAAATACAAAACTGAATTCTGAAATAACTTATTTGTAAATTAAATATGGATGATAACTTGTAGTGAATGTAAATAATGAATTGAATTTGATTGTAACCAAATTGGTTATGATTGTAAACAACGAAATAAATAAAATGTTACATTTAATATTAAAGTTATAATATGGAAATCAACGTAAATGAATGTAATTTAATATTACTATGAATTTAAATAAGATGATAGCTGAAGAAAATGAAAGTAAATGAATTATAAACTATTGATAATAATGTATGAGTAAATGGTTGATTCAATAATGAAGGTGTAAATCGAAATAAAAGAATTCAATTGGAATTAAATAACTTGAATTTGAATTACAATATAATTGAACGCTGAATCTTATGTAATCTTTTATACTGGATTTATAATAGAAAACTGCATTGTAAAAGATTGTTAATTACTGTGAAATAAAAAAATGAAATTTGTGAACAATTGAAATTTGATATAAAAGTTAATAATTTAAAATTGGGAATTTTATATTGAAATTAGACTGTAGAAATAGCCATTTTTACAACTGTCTCGGATTTTGACGAAACTAGTTTCATCGGATCCGTAACAGTGAATTATTGTAAGGTTTCAATTTTCGTAGCAATCGGACTTGTCGTTTGGTCGTGCGAGCTTGAAACGCGTAGAAATTTAACGTCGTTAATTAAAATAATCGACTTCAAAAGGTTATCTTCCACATACGATTGAATTAGGCCTTGAGACTAGTTCCATTGCGTCCGGAACGGGGTAAAACCTTATAAACGCCTGGCGGCACGTCTCGATTGGAGTTCGGATGATTTTGGACCTACCTTTATAAATACGTACGCAACCAAGACAGTTTTATTTCATTTCAGAAACCCTAGCCGCTAGTATTTTAATGGCTGAAATTTGCTCGAACTTCTTTTCTCTTTATCTCTCAATCCGTTCAACGAAATCGAAAAATTCCAAAAGCAAAAGTGTAGATCTCGACGAGCTCTTCAAATCCTTATGGTTGATTCGTGCTAATTTGTCACGGATTGGTCCAGATCTGGCTTTGAAGTCGTGCGTATTTTCTTGGTTTGCGTGCAAACGGTGGCGAATGGGGTGGCGAAACTTGGCGCGGAGGTGGAGCAAGGCGAGGCGCACGTGATGATACCCCCTGATCGACGTCCGGTCGTCGTTTGCCGCGCGCGTGGATGAATGAACGACGTGCGTGATGGGTTAGGCGGTGTGCGTGAATTTGAGGAAGAAGGTATACGTTATTTTATTTATTTAAAATTTTAAATATTCGATCACTCTAACGTATATAACTTTTGCATATGAGCTCGGATTTACGTGCGGTTTTCTCCGTTGCGTTCGTATCGAAATTCCGGACAATATGGAGCTGGTTTGGCTGCATTCCGAGACTGTTCAAATTTGGGCCTTTATTTGGGTTTTAAATCGTCGATAAATCAAAGGTGAGTGTTTATACGCTCACAATTGACTAAAATAACTTTTGTTAGTTAAATTTATATTCTGAAGTGATATGAAATTTATTGGCTGTTGTTTGGTAGGTTTAATTATCATCTGTATTGATATATGAATTAATTGATAGAATTTAAATTGACCGTCAAAATAAATTTAAATTTAAATTGGCAGTATATTACTCGATATTGATAATTATAAAATTGTTGAGAATGCTATTGGCTTTATGGTTGATTGGTTGTGATGGATGCTATTGGTCGATATTGGTTGTTTATATATTTTGATATATCATGCTATCATCATGTATATTGTTTATTGCATATAAAACTGTAAACTGAATCATTTCGAATAAATTAAGAAATAGGTTGAAATGATATACCTATGACATCTATTTGGATTGAAATGATATATATCCATCCTTGAAATTAAAAATTGAAATAATTATCCACTTGGCCATAGGATAGAAAATTATATACGGACACCGGGTTGGTTAAATTAAATGATTTTAAAAGTTGTTTTGAAATTATTTAAATGAATTGATTTTAAGAATAGAATCCAATTTATGGAAATTGAATTATTTTGAATTGAAGCTCGAGATGTTGGAATCTAAAATTGGTAAATGAAATTGTTTAATTATTCGAAGTTTAGATAAAAAAAAAATTTGAAATACGGCGTAAATTTTCGAAAGTTGATTTGTTTTAAAAGATTGGATTTTTAATCGAATTCTGAATATTTCTAAGAAAATTTATATGAAATGATATTTCAAGTTTGAGTTTGGAATTGAAATTTTATTTGAAATTGAGATTTAATTAATTTGGAATTTAATTGAAATTCAAAGAAATTTGTGAATTGGACTAAAATTGAAACTATTGAATTAAATTTGAAGATAAAATTGATTTGAATAGGATTTGAACTGAAATTGATTTGGAAGTTAATACTTAAATGAATTCTTGAAATCCGAATGTTAATCTAAGTTTATTGAATTGGAATTGTTCTAGAAATTAAGTAAACTACTTAATACGGATGTTTAATTTGAAGTATATTCTAATTTTGAATACGAAATGGTTTTAAAGCGAATCTTATATTCTTATATAAATATATGAACTGTTTTGAAATGTGAAATATTTAAAGTTTCGAAATATATTGGAAGTGAAATTGTTTATTTTGTGGTTCAAATATGTATTTGAAATTGATAATTTGAAATGGTTTATTGAGAAGCTGAATCGAGTTGAAATTGATGATTTGAGATTTGATTAAATTTTAATTTTGGAATTCGAGTTTATGGAAAGTGTTAGGATTTCAAAATGTTATGATTTCAAGCTATGATTTCAAAGTGTTATAAATTTCAAGGTTTTGATTTCCAAAGTATTTTGATTTTAAAAGACTTATGATTTCGAAAGCGGTATAACTTTGGAATGTGATACGATTTTGAAATTGAAATGAGATATTGAGGCGAAATGATTTTTGAAATGAAATCGTATATTTCGAATAGATATGATGATTTTGAAACGGATTTGATCTTTGAAGCGAATATGATATTTTTGATAATCAATTAGGAATTGATTTTGAAATGTAAAAGATCCAACCGGTGTGAAAAATATAACGTAGTTATTAAAGAGACCGGGATCGGATATGGACATACTCTCTGTCGATACCGAAAACCACTTTAATAACTATATTCGCGGAGTGTTGATCCAGAATGAAGTGGATGGTTTGATGAACGTGTTGACTGAAGAAAGAGAACGATATTGGATGACCCCTGACATGACTAAAACAGGAGCCGCGCCGGGCCATTGAGGATCGCCATCTCTAGCGGACACACTCCTTCGAAACCATGTCTATTACTTTTGTGATTCGATTTGGGTGCACCCCGCGATTTGGGAGTGTTGTTTCGCGGTGTTGGGGTAGTAGCTGCTATGCCCAACATCAGTCCGGATCAGGCAACTACTAGTATCCTAGTTGGTATCGCCTCATGTACCTTGTCATACTGATATCCTATTCGCGACCACTACGTTTTGTTTTGTACCTTTAGTATATGGATTGCCTTCTGGTGACTTCCGGTTTTGGGGAAACTACGGTCTTGTATATGCTCTTGGGAATATAAACTGTGTTAAGGGTGGAATGGGCCATGGCTTAACGCTACTTTAATACTTTTACTTTAATGTAGACATATTATAATAGCGTATTGTACTACATAGTAGATAGTTTAACGGATCCTTGAGAGATGGAAAATCCCGTAACATCTCTTAAGTTATTGCACTCACGTTGACACTGGATAGGAGATGTCAAACCCCGTAAACATCTCTGATGCCGTCACACTCATATTTCTTATTCGATTTGACTTACATGAGATATTTTAGTCCTGACTCGAGTGTTTTGTCTTTTCATTACGCTCGGGTCAACCTGAGCATTTCAGATAAGGTTGAAGATCTATTCTGGAGGACGAAGACGGAGTTTGGTATTACATCATTTATATTCTACTACCATATTATTTTTCCGCTGCATTGTTGTATTATCTCTGATATGTATGTAACTCTGATTTATGATGTATAATAATAATCAAATTTATTTATTTAACAGCTTCATGAACTGTTATTTTATTATTATATCTTCTTCCTTCCGCTGCGAGATTCTGAGTTTGTTTCTGTTCTTTCTTTCCTTTTCTTATTTTACCTCAATAACCATCTGCCTTTTTGAACGGTTTGAGTTGGACATGTGCGGATTATTGTCGACTTGAACGGTCAAAAATGTGGGTCGTTACAGTTGGTATCAGAGCTTTGGTTTATATTACCTTGGCTCTAGTGGGGAATAACTCATTGAAATAGGGTTAAACCTTATGAATGAGTTTGAGTGTATATGAGAGAGCATATTTGTAATTTTGATATAAAAATGATTTTATATTGTGTTAATTTGTTCCGTTGACTATTTATGAATTCTGGTTGGTACTTGGGACGCCAAGGCATCGATAGGAGTTTCTAAACACTCGAATAGGACAGATTGACATAATATTGTTTTGGACTATATTTTTATATAAAAGAACTATCTTGAAAATTTATAAATTTTGATTGTATTGGTTGTTAGGAGATGATAATATTAGATTATCATCATTTATTGTTGATTAGTCAATATTTCTAACTATTGACTATTAGACGATTTTAAGAAATGAAACTTGTAAATATGATTGACAATGAATATAAATGGTAAATCAAATAAAATAAAAATGAATTAAAATTAAGATGGAGAATTTAAATTCCGGTGTTTTGAAAATTTATTAACAAAAATTTGAAATGTATAATACAAGTATTATATGATAGTATATTCGATTAGAAATGGTTTTCAAAGGATTTTCAAATGAAGTAAGTGTTATACTCCCCTCTTGACACTAGAGAATGATTTCGATGATGAGTGCACGCATCGTCGACGTTTATTTCCGAGAGTCTAAGTGGGGGAGATCACTTAATAGTTTTTCTAAACCTTGTTTTGATTAAAAATTGTAAATTTCTAAAGTATGAAATGAAAATAGGTATATGTATATATATATTTCAATTCTGATTAAAATTCTTCTAAAAAGTATGATTTGAGATATAAAGATATTAGTATATATATATTTATATTTTTTATAAAAAAATGGTTTAAATCGAATCCGGAGTTGAAATTCTTAAGTTCTCTAATAAGGAATGATTTTAATTATTAAACTAAAGTAAATCTTGAATTGTTTGAAACTTATGAATGGAAAAAGGTGAAATTGAATTTAAGTGTAAAAAAAATTAATTTAAAATTGTAGTAGTAACCCTTAATTTGGAAAATAATAAATTGGAAATTTATTTAATAGGTATAACACTCAAATTGAACGAAAAGAAGTTGTATATTGTTTAACTACATTCTATTTGCATAGCTATAACTTACCAAATACTTAAAAAGTTTAAAATGCTAATAAGGATAAGTAAATGAATAATATACAAGTGTGATTGCAAATAATAAAAATGTGAAGATCTATTGATAGTTGTAAATATAAAGGAAATTTAAGTTGTAAAATTAATTAAATTTAAAATTAATTAAATATAAAATTAGTAAATGGAAACTAATTAAATTTGAATAAAACTAAATGTCAATAAACTTGGAAGTGTATGAAATTAAAATTTTGACTTGGAAATGTATAATTGATTTAGTGTAGATTATGGATGGATGTTAATGTTTGATATGCATTGGTTGTTAGATGGATGATAATTGATTAAATAGAATTCATTAGTGTAAATGGAATTGAATAAATGGAATAAAAATTTTAAATAATTAAATTCAAATTTGAAGCAAAGTGAAATTAAATATAATTGAATTCAAATTAAATTGAAGCAAATTGACTTGAATTTAAATTATGAAACAAACTTGAATAAATAGGAAACAAATCGAATGTAAACTTATTTCATGGATAAATAAGAAAATAAACGACTTTGTGTTTATGATTGTTTTTTTAGAAAATTTGAAGTTGATGGTTTGTACTTTGAAATAATAAAAGCAAAATTTTGGAAAAAAATCCAAAATTGTCCAATATATGCTGAAACAAATACAACCATAACTTTTAAATGGCTAGACGAAATTCAACGATATTAGACTTTTCGGAAAGCTTAGAAACTGTAGCACGACTTTTGTTTAGACTGTCTTGAGAAATTCCTTCATTTACTTAGTTCAAAATTTGAATCTTCTCGCTGGCCTGTGTAAAAGGGAAGCAAAATCAGTAGCATATACCTTTAGTATTTTCATCATAACTTTTTACTTGTTTATCGGATTTTGACGATCTAGCTATTTCTGGAAAGCTAAGAACTTAAGTTAAAACTTTTGCTTTAAGTGTTTTGTGTTTTGCTGTCATTTAGATGGTCAAAAAGGGGAGTGAACTTCGCTGACCTGCGCAATTCATTGCCCAGGCTGAGGCGTATCCTTTTAGTAAAATGGCCGTAACTTTTGAACGGATGGTCCGAATTCGATGATTTTGGACATTCCGGAAAGCCTGAAACGAATGAAATAACTTTTGTTTAGATTCCATTGCCAAATTTTATCATTTAGGTGACCAAAAACTAAGATTCGTTTGCTGTCCTGGAATTGGAATTTAAGTTTTGAAGCTAAACATGTTATATGTATGTTGTTTATGCTAAGTATATCGATCTATCTTTATATGCATGGTTCTAACTTGGTTATTGAGCATTTTAGTAGGTAGAAAAGGGGTTGCGCTTCGTTGTGGAGCTCGCTTCTACGCTAAATGCAAAATGTAAGTTAAAATGCTAATAAACGCTTAATAAAAGGTACGTTCTCGGATTATGGTTTATGTTGTGGTATATTATTGTGTTCCCCATGTTTTGGGATGCCTCATTCTTGTAATGAGATGTATATCATGCAATTATTACCACTGTGAAATTTTCGGTCCTAGCCGCGCAAAGGAGGTGCTGCCGAAATTTTTCAAAAATCCGGGAGTTAGAAAATTTTGAGATTTTAAAAATCCTATAACTAAATTTTGCAAATAAGTCGAATAATTTGAATGAATTATATCTAAATGATGGTTTTCCCTTCTCCGTTCCTTTTCGAGGACGAAAAGTTTTAAGTGGGGGAGAATGTAACGACCCGTATTTTTAACACTTTAAAAATACGAATTAAAATGAAAATTTTGGATAAAAATCCGAAAGAAATAAAATTTTGTGTTGTTAAATGTGAATTACAAGTTAAAATACAAAACTGAATTCTGAAATAACTTATTTGTAAATTAAATATGGATGATAACTTGTAGTGAATGTAAATAATGAATTGAATTTGATTGTAACCAAATTGGTTATGATTGTAAACAACGAAATAAATAAAATGTTACATTTAATATTAAAGTTATAATATGGAAATCAACGTAAATGAATGTAATTTAATATTACTGTGAATTTAAATAAGATGATAGCTGAAGAAAATGAAAGTAAATGAATTATAAACTATTGATAATAATGTATGAGTAAATGGTTGATTCAATAATGAAGGTGTAAATCGAAATAAAAGAATTCAATTGGAATTAAATAACTTGAATTTGAATTACAATATAATTGAACGCTGAATCTTATGTAATCTTTTATACTGGATTTATAATAGAAAACTGCATTGTAAAAGATTGTTAATTACTGTGAAATAAAAAAATGAAATTTGTGAACAAATGAAATTTGTGAACAATTGAAATTTGATTTAAAAGTTAATAATTTAAAATTGGAAATTTTATATTGAAATTAGACTGTAGAAATAGCCATTTTTACAACTGTCTTGGATTTTGACGAAACTAGTTTCATCGGATCTGTAACAGTGAATTATTGTAAGGTTTCAATTTTCGTAGCAATCGGACTTGTCGTTTTGTCGTGCGAGCTTGAAACGCGTAGAAATTTAACGTCGTTAATTAAAATAATCGACTTCAAAAGGTTATCTTCCACATACGATTGAATTAGGCCTTGAGACTAGTTCCATTGCGTCCGGAACGGGGTAAAACCTTATAAACGCCTGGCGGCACGTCTCGATTGGAGTTCGGATGATTTGGACCTACCTTTATAAATACGTACGCAACCGAGACAGTTTTATTTCATTTCAGAAACCCTAGCCGCCAGTATTTTAATGGCTGAAATTTGCTCGAACTTCTTTTCTCTTTATCTCTCAATCCGTTCAACAAAATCGAAAAATTCCAAAAGCAAAAGTGTAGATCTCGACGAGCTCTTCAAATCCATACAGTTGATTCGTGCTAATTCGTCACGGATTGGTCCAGATCTGGCTTTGAAGTCGTGCATATTTTCTTGGTTTGCGTGCAAACGGTGGCGAATGGGGTGGCGAAACTTGGCGCGGAGGTGGAGCAAGGCGAGGCGCACGTGATGATACCCCCTGATCGACGTCCGGTCGTCGTTTTCCGCGCGCGTGGATGAATGAACGACGTGCGTGATGGGTTAGGCGGTGTGCGTGAATTTGAGGAAGAAGGTATACGTTATTTTATTTATTTAAAATTTTAAATATCCGATCACTCTAACGTATATAACTTTTGCATACGAGCTCGGATTTACGCGCGGTTTTCTCCGTTGCGTTCGTATCGAACTTCCGGATAATATGGAGCTTGTTTGGCTGCATTCCGAGACTGTTCAAATTTGGGCCTTTATTTGGGTTTTAAATCGTCGATAAATCAAAGGTGAGTGTTTATACGCTCACAATTGACTAAAATAACTTTTGTTAGTTAAATTTATATTCTGAAGTGATATGAAATTTATTGGCTGTTGTTTGGTAGGTTTAATTATCATCTGTATTGATATATGAATTAATTGATAGAATTTAAATTGACCGTCAAAATAAATTTAAATTTAAATTGGCAGTATATTACTCGATATTGATAATTATAAAATTGTTGAGAATGCTATTGGCTTTATGGTTGATTGGTTGTGATGGATGCTATTGGTCGATATTGGTTGTTTATATATTTTGATATATCATGCTATCATCATGTATATTGTTTATTGCATATAAAACTGTAAACTGAATCATTTCGAATAAATTAAGAAATAGGTTGAAATGATATACCTATGACATCTATTTGGATTGAAATGATATATATCCATCCTTGAAATTAAAAATTGAAATAATTATCCACTTGGCCATAGGATAGAAAATTATATACGGACACCGGGTTGGTTAAATTAAATGATTTTAAAAGTTGTTTTGAAATTATTTAAATGAATTGATTTTAAGAATAGAATCCAATTTATGGAAATTGAATTATTTTGAATTGAAGCTCCAGATGTTGGAATCTAAAATTGGTAAATGAAATTGTTTAATTATTCGAAGTTTAGATAAAAAAAAAATTTGAAATACGGCGTAAATTTTCGAAAGTTGATTTGTTTTAAAAGATTGGACTTTTAATCGAATTCTGAATATTTCTAAGAAAATTTATATGAAATGATATTTCAAGTTTGAGTTTGGAATTGAAATTTTATTTGAAATTGAGATTTAATTAATTTGGAATTTAATTGAAATTCAAAGAAATTTGTGAATTGGACTAAAATTGAAACTATTGAATTAAATTTGAAGATAAAATTGATTTGAATAGGATTTGAACTGAAATTGATTTGGAAGTTAATACTTAAATGAATTCTTGAAATCCGAATGTTAATCTAAGTTTATTGAATTGGAATTGTTCTAGAAATTAAGTAAACTACTTAATACGGATGTTTAATTTGAAGTATATTCTAATTTGAATACGAAATGGTTTTAAAGCGAATCTTATATTCTTATATAAATATATGAACTGTTTTGAAATGTGAAATATTTAAAGTTTCGAAATATATTGGAAGTGAAATTGTTTATTTTTTGCTTCAAATATGTATTTGAAATTGATAATTTGAAATGGTTTATTGAGAAGCTGAATCGAGTTGAAATTGATGATTTGAGATTTGATTAAATTTTAATTTTGGAATTCGAGTTTATGGAAAGTGTTAGGATTTCAAAATGTTATGATTTCAAGCTATGATTTCAAAGTGTTATAAATTTCAAGGTTTTGATTTCCAAAGTGTTTTGATTTTAAAAGACTTATGATTTCGAAAGCGGTATAACTTTGGAATGTGATACGATTTTGAAATTGAAATGAGATATTGAGGCGAAATGATTTTTGAAATGAAATCGTATATTTCGAATAGATATGATGATTTTGAAACGGATTTGATCTTTGAAGCGAATATGATATTTTTGATAATCAATTATGAATTGATTTTGAAATGTAAAAGATCCAACCGGTGTGAAAAATATAACGTAGTTATTAAAGAGACCGGGATCGGATATGGACATACTCTCTGTCGATACCGAAAACCACTTTAATAACTATATTCGCGGAGTGTTGATCCAGAATGAAGTGGATGGTTTGATGAACGTGTTGACTGAAGAAAGAGAACGATATTGGATGACCCCTGACATGACTAAAACAGGAGCCGCGCCGGGCCATTTAGGATCGCCATCTCTAGCGGACACACTCCTTCGAAACCATGTCTATTACTTTTGTGATTCGATTTGGGTGCACCCCGCGATTTGGGAGTGTTGTTTCGCGGTGTTGGGGTAGTAGCTGCTATGCCCAACATCAGTCCGGATCAGGCAACTACTAGTATCCTAGTTGGTATCGCCTCATGTACCTTGTCATACTGATATCCTATTCGCGACCACTACGTTTTGTTTTGTACCTTTAGTATATGGATTTCCCTCTGGTGACTTCCGGTTTTGGGGAAACTACGGTCTTGTATATGCTCTTAGGAATATAAACTGTGTTAAGGGTGGAATGGGCCATGGCTTAATGCTACTTTAATACTTTTACTTTAATGTAGACATATTATAATAGCGTATTGTACTACATAGTAGATAGTTTAACGGATCCTTGAGAGATGGAAAATCCCGTAACATCTCTTAAGTTATTGCACTCACGGTGACACTGGATAGGAGATGTCAAACCCCGTAAACATCTCTGATGCCGTCACACTCATATTTCTTATTTGATTTGACTTACATGAGATATTTTAGTCCTGACTCGAGTGTTTTGTCTTTTCATTACGCTCGGGTCAGCCTGAGCATTTCAGATAAGGTTGAAGATCTATTCTGGAGGACGAAGACGGAGTTTGGTATTACATCATTTATATTCTACTACCATATTATTTTTCCGCTGCATTGTTGTATTATCTCTGATATGTATGTAACTCTGATTTATGATGTATAATAATAATCAAATTTATTTATTTAACAGCTTCATGAACTGTTATTTTATTATTATATCTTGTTCCTTCCGCTGCGAGATTCTGAGTTTGTTTCTGTTCTTTCTTTCCTTTTCTTATTTTACCCCAATAACCATCTGCCTTTTTGAACGGTTTGAGTTGGACATGTGCGGATTATTGTCGACTTGAACGGTCAAAAATGTGGGTCGTTACATAAATCCAACTCAAGTGAAATAACAATTGAAATACAAGTAACTCAAAGGATGTTTGGAATAACCATCCTTTAAGGATCCGTTAAACTATCTACTATGTAGTAGTGTACTATAAGTAGATAATGTCTATCAGTAATATAAGATATCAAAGTAGTGTTAAGGCGTTACCATTATCCCCCTTAACACATTTTATATAAGCGTTATAGTCTATACAGCACTGTAAACTCCACCGTAAACTAGTGGGCTATCAGGGAGTACTCCATAGGTATAACACAAAACAAATCATAGTGGTCGCGTATAGGGATACAAGTATGACAAGGCACATGAGGCAATACCCAAGGTAGTGAAACTATCCTTTGCCTGATCTGGACTGGTGAGAATGCATCGCCGCAGCAACCGCAACACCGCGAAACAACACTCCCAAATCAAGGGTGCACCAATCGACAACAAGTAATGAGTAGTTTTCGATGAAGTGTGTTCGCTTGAGGTAGCTGACCTCCATTGGCCCGGCACGGCTCCTGTTTTAGTCATTTCCAATTTGACACAAGTGTCAAGGCTATCCATTATCGTTCTCTTTCTCCAGTCATCACGTACATCATTCCAACCACTTCATTCTGGATCACCACTCCGCGTATAGTTATTAAAGTGGTTTTCGGTTTAGACAGAGATTATGTCCCTAACCGATTCCGGTCTCTTTAATAACTTTCGTAATTATTACACCGATTGGTCATTTATATATTTCGAAAACCAAATCAATTTCAATTTCAGTTAGAATTTATAAATCAACATTTCATTCGACTTCGAAATCAATTTCCATAATTTACATTTCAAAACTTCCAAATTACTATTTCAAAATCTCATAATTCAATTTCAATTTTATTTAAACAATTCAAATATTGATTCAGGTTCGTATATAAGTTTCATTCCGAAATCATTTAAATTTATTAAATTTAACATTCAAATCAATTTCAAATTCATTTAGCGATTTCATTCAATCTTCGTTAAATAAATTTATTCTTCAAAACAATTTCTATTTAACTTCCAATTTATTAAATCAATTATTTAAGTTCAACTCCATTGTATCAAAACTTACAAATTGCATTAAATTAAATTCATCAAATCAAATTCTTTACATTTCAAGTCTTACATTAATTACAAAATATCACATTTTCATTTCTTGTTAAAGAAATTTAATTTCACTTATTTATTTACTTAATTACAAAATTCAAAACTCAATTAATAAAGAAACTTAATTTCACTTATTCACGAAGTTCAATTTTACTTATCAAAGAATTCAATTTTATTTAATTATCAAATAATTTCAAAACTTAACTATTAAATAATTTCAAACTAATTTTCGAATAATTTCAAAAATTAATTCGATCATTTCTCAAATTAAACAACGTTCTTTCATCAATTTCTTTATTAATATTTTATTTCAAATTATTAAATATTCACATTTAAATTTCATTAAAATTCAATTTCCAATTTCGTTTCAAAACCATATTATTTATTCAAATAAAATCTTCATTTTATTTTTAAATCAAATTATTGACCAATTGGATTTTATTTAATTCTCTATCCTAGGTCAAAGTTCAATTTGGGTATTTATCATTTCAACCCGATTCCAATTCAATTCAAAATCATAGCATAGCAAAGGGAACTTGCAGTGTGATAACTGGGATGGTGTCAAAAGTAAATAAACAAGCAATAACAGCAACCAATATCAATCCAATAATCAATTCAAATAATCTCGAAATAATCGTATTAATTCACATTGTTGTTTGTGCAAATTAATATAATCGTTTCTAGAATCTACACTATCATTTCATGTAGATTAAAGATTATTACATTACGGTTCTTCACTTGTCATCTATTTACAATTTCATACATCATCAATTTAACAACATACATTCAGTGGTTCAAAGTGTAATTAAACAAATCCTACGTGTCAATAAATTTAACAGTTAAAGGGGTCATATTATACTAATCAAATTTAACATATAAATCAGTTTAAAATTGTTAACTATCCTATATCCATTTCAATTTTGCATACTATTTATCATTTAACACTAACAATTTAACGTCCAATATAAACATCAACAATCAATCAATTATCAGCCAAACTGTATTATCATCGCATAAATAATTAACAGATAATGGTGTCAGATGTCACAGGTGAACTGATACAGGCAATAGCATATATAACAGTGTAATTAACTAACAACAGCATATTTCAATTATCGTTTCAATTGAAATCAAATTTAATAAATAAAAGAACATTAACCGTGAGTGATTGCTCACCTTTCGAGGCTAGAGAAGAACAGACAATGAAGTTGAGTTATGGAATCCAGGCACGAATCTCAAAACAAGGCAAGATGGATACGGACTGGACGAACATGGCTAATAAGCAAGAATTAATGAACTGAATCAGAATCAGTTTGATATGAACATCAAATCTATATATTATTTCTGTTTCTATGAAATCAATATTTTATTTAAAACAAATATTAAAATAATATATATACATATATATTTATACTTATTTGAATGGAAAAATACTCACATACATGTTATATCTTTAAAATTTACATTTAAAAATGAAAATTATGTAAGCTTGCCTTATCTTATACATATCAACTAACATATATATATAGTGCAGACAGCAACCAAACTCTCATGCAAAATATACAAAGTGTCATAACCAAAATATGCATGTAGGCTTGAAGCCGAGCAAGAGAAATATGAATGCAACTAAAATATATATATATATATGTAAAACATAACAGCTAACTGCCCAGTCACCTACTTATATATATACCATTTATGTGATATAACACAAAAATCCTAATTATATAATACTGCTAAAACCGAAAAGTACCTTAGTTTATAATATAAAATCCTCATATCTAAATCCAAAGAGTGCTGTACTATATACCTACACTATCTTTTATAAGTAACAGCAATATATATGGAATGAATGTATTATATAACAAATATACATACTACCTAACATAGACTAAGCAGAGGCTGACCAACTCGAGACAGTGGAGAGCAAGGAGGGGCATGAAGCAGGTAGCGGGTCGCGTCGGAGGGATGGTGGACCGTTGCTAGGACTGAGGGTGGTGCTTATGCGGGGCTTGGTGGTCTTCGGCGAGAGGGTGTAAGTAGCAAATGCTGACGTAGAGGCTAAAGGCGGTGGTTTAAGGTTGGGGCGGTGCAGCATGGTGGCGAGGTCGCGTCTGATGTGCATGCCGACGTGGAGGAAGAGGGGATGAGGTCAAGGTCAGCATCGACTTAAATGGTGGATATGGAGGTGATGCCGAGGCGGGATGCGGCTGTTGCATGCCGGGGTTTGGGCGTTCGGCATAGTGGTCGGTGAGAAAGAAGGATGGGCGGCTGAAGCGTGCTCGGCGTAACGGTGTAGGCTGAGAGAGGGGCGGAGCAAAATTGCGGCGAGATGGGTAGCGGCTGATGGTGGTGGTGCTCGTTGGAGGCGAGCGGCATGTTGAGGTGAAGGCCGGCAAAGGTTAGGGCGGACGGAGGCGATGGGAAGACAGGGTCGGATTCCAGGCTGTGGAAGCTCGGCAGGCTTCGGTTGCAGGCGGAGGTTTTGGATGGTGGTCGGCTGCTGATTGCGGGTCAGGGAGGCCATGGGTTTGGGCGGAAGTCGAGGAGAGGGACGGTGGTTGGAGGAGGAGTTCGCGTGAATGTGAACAATGGCGAGTTTTTTTTTTCAAGGGGAAAGGTATTTGATGAAGAGAGTGGAAATGACGTGCTGTGTAGAAGAAAAGTAGGAGGCATGCATGGGAAATGAACAAGAAGGGAGAGGTTCAGAGAAAGTAATAAAAGTAACTAGTGGGAATTCTAAATTGATAGTTCCGATAAATGAAATAGTTTAATGCAAAAATCCATTGAAAATGAATTCGAAATAAATGTGGTAGGTAGGTTACAGAATGTAAATAGGCTACAGAGAAATGTAAATCAATGTTGCTTTCAAATAAAAACTTAAAACGGGTACCAATACGGTAACCGTTTCGCAGTTTTCACAGCGTACCGAACTTCAAAACACAGAAGCGAATATATCATGGTGACCATCTCGATGAGACGGTTAAAACGGTATAAAGATATCGGTGATTCGATTGAATTATAAAATTCGATTTTTTTAATAGCGGAAAATGCAAGAAAAACGCTGAAAAATAAGATCGACGGAGTCAAAGATGTCCGAATTTGGAAAAACGACAAACTGACATCTTGCTCAGAAGATGGTTTAGAATTTTTCTATGTAAAAATATTTAGATTTCGGAAACATTTTATTTTCATCGCTTTTTAACTGATTAAATTGAAGTAAATTTTAGCGCGAAATAAACTTTCATATTTTCGGACGAAAATTTACCAGTTGCTATGTTTAACTAAACGCATTCCAAATATCAAATTTATTTTCAAAATTTTATAGTTTAAAATTTCACAAAATTTCAACTAATTACGTTATTAAAACAGTTGAAATTTACGGGTCGTTACAAATACTTTAATAAATCACTTAAATTCAAATTTAATCAAATTATCATATTTACCATTTCCAAATAAAATTTAATATCCATTTTATTTATATAACTTAAATATCATTTTTAACCAAAATTCCAAATTTCCAACTTAAGTTATATTTCAAAAATCCAGTTAAACCATTCATTAATTACATTTTTAACACATAGAAAAAATATCATAATTTCTTTATTTTAAAACATTTCAAAATCTATTTAAATCAAATTTCATAAATTTATAATTTTTTTAAAATACTTAAAAATATCCAAAACACTTTATAAAATAACCACGGGCCTGTATATAATTTTCTAACCTAGGTCAAGTGATACGGATATGTATCATTTCAATCCGCAGTTAAAAAAAGAAAAATCCGGGTTCTATCATTTCAAACCCGCAATCCCAAGTTAAAATAAATTAAATAAAAATCGTTCAGGCCTATCATTTCAGCCCATAACAATTTTTCACTATTCTAAAGTCCGTTCGGGTATGTATCATTTCAAACCATAGTGATTCTAGTCTACATGGAACTTGCAATGGTGATAACTGATATAAATAACAGAATAACATTAAATAACAGTAACATATGATATAACAGGTGTATAAACATCATATGATCATAATATAGTCAAGTATAACATGATAATATATTTCTACAGATTCACAGGGTGTCAATTTACTAGTTATATAGGTACATATTGTCTGGTGAGAATAACTCACTGTTTTGTGCTGGAGACACGACGACGAATGCACGAATGAGATCCAAACAAGCACGATAACACGATTCAAATAAGAGTGGAGGAGCCAAAGTATCAAATCCCTTGAATACAAGTCAAACAAAACAATATAACAATGATGAGTTTCAAATCAGCTACGATCAAAACTACACTAGAATAGACTACACATAATCAAATAGAAATGCTTGCACTTGCTTTTAACCTTTTCTAGGCTCAGCCATAAGGGGAAATACAACATAATTGCAGGTGTTTGGGTCTGGTTTGGATGAGTATGGGTCCGGCCTACATGTTGGAATGATGGTGTAAAGGTGGGTGAAGGCAAGAACACAAAATCATGCATACACATGGGTTTTGGGCCATGAATTGGGCTCGGCCAAGGCCCTAGGTGTCACGGCCAGAGGAGTGGGGTCCACTGTGATGACGTGGCAGAGGGTCCAGGTGGTGCTGGAGGTGGTGGAGGTGGTGTTGGTGGCGGCCATGGGTGGTGGAAGGTGATGGAATGAGAGTGGTGCTCGGTTAGGCTAGTATGAAGGGGTGTTTTGAAACTTTTGTTGATATGCATCACCAAGGGGGTTCATGGCTTGGGTGGCTGGTGGGGAGGAGGTGTTGGTGGTGTGACATTAGGTGGTGGAGGCGGCTAAGCAGCAAGGGAGGCATGGCCAAACCTACATGAGGTGAAACAAGTGCAAAAATCAAACTAGAAAAATCAACATAAGTGAAAAAGGAAGATAAAAGAAGATAGAATTTTACCAAATTTTTGATTAGAAATTGCCGTGCATTTTTTTTGTTGAGAAGGAAATTTTGTTTACGTGAAAAGTAATGAAGAAATGCAGCTGAAAGCTAGGAGGTAATGCACGGCAAAAATCAATAAAGAGGAGGTTGAGAAATGAATGGTCGGTAGATAAAAGGACATTGGAGTTACAAGAGTTATAAAACCCTTTCAAATTTCTTTATTTTAATTATATAACTTTATATTTCTGGAAATAATAACAATCCCAGATACAATTTCGAAATTTTATCAAAATATAAAATATATATAATATTTATTAATTATATAAAGTTAAATTAAGAAAAATAGTTAAAATAGTGAACTAGACTAGAAAATTTTAAATTGAATAGAATAAATTTTGGATAAATTCATATGAGCTTGTAATATATTTCTAAACATAAATAATAACATAAAATAAAAATATATTCACAAAATAAATATTTAAAATTTAATTTACATATAATTTTTAATGAAGAAAATAGTAGAAAATAGGGAAATAGCCTTTACAAATAGGAAATCATCATAGTAAATTTTGGAAAAATTCTATTATTATTTTTGAAAATATTTAGAGATGAAAATATACATAAATTAACATATTGACACATATTAAAATAAAATATAACAAAGAAAAAGTAATTTATACAATTTAAAATAGACAAAATTGCAAAATAAACAATTTATACTCAAAATTGAAATGTACATAACTTTTACATTTTAACTCCGTTTTCAACGAAACGAAAGGTAGTGTTCAAGTTATTAAATCTATTTTCATAATAAAAGATAAAATTTATAATTTCAAACTATTTAAAATTTAAACTTAAAAGTCAAAGTTTGACTATTGACCAAAATTCACATTTTCAGGAAATATTAAATTTAGTCATATTTGGAATTCTAATCCACATCAAAGTCAAAGTTTATATTTAAAATAACAAAATTTATTCTTTTTCATAAATAAAGCTTTTGAATCTGGAAAAAATCAATTTAAAAATAATTGTAAAATACAGGGTTGTTACACTCTCCCCCACTCAAAACTTTTCGTCCTCGAAAAGGAACGAGGTACGGGAAAGCACAGAAAAAGATAGAATGAAATAGAATTAAGACAAGATGATAAGAAGATTGGAATTACACCTGATAACTATTGTTATAGGTAAGTTTGACAAGATGGAGGTGATCAAACCAAGAATATAATCACGAAAAAGATCCTCTAGAGTCTGAATCACCACTTTCACTTGACCGACGGTCTATGAATGGAAAAACAGTGTTCAGGTCCAGATGAGTAACAAAGATTATCAAAGATTACAGAAAGATTTCTAAATGGAAAGATTATAGAAAGATGCTTATACCAGCCTGTAGCAAGATGAGGGAAAATAAGGACAACCAAAAGATGGTTTGACAAACAAAATAAGATAATAATTTGAAACCATAATGCTTTGAAATCATAACAATTTAGGGATGTTTATCATTTGGAAATCATACTACTAAGATCATAACACTTGGAAATGTTATTCTAAAAAACATAATACTTAGAAAATCATAACACCTTTTAAAATAATCTTCATTTAAAATATTTAAATTCATTTAAAAGTTGTAACATTTCTAAGTTCATTCAATCATAAAAATTTCCAAAACATTGTATTTTCAAAACAGCAGCACTTATAAAATGTTACAGTAGATATATTAGCATTTCAAATCAGTTTTATTCCTGAAATATTCATTTGGATATCTTTTAACTTAAGACTTATTAAAACATACTTTTATGAATGGAATATCCAAATAAACTATACTACATTTATTAAGTCAAAAGTTCATTATTTTACTTAGCTCTTCATTTAACAAATAACCTGACACTTTATTTAAAATGCCCATTTCATAAATAGATATTCCTTTAATAAGTTACACTTAAAATTTCCATTTGAAAACCAAATTCTCAATTATTAAATTTAGTGATGTTAAAATACATTTTAACTATCATAATTATTCATTTTTCAAGACATATCAATTTCATACATAAAATATTTATCATAGCAAATATAACAATCAAATTTCTTTACACATTTATTCATTTAGACATCAACTAAACTATGAATTCGAGTTAAATAAACTTTATTACAAAGATGTCCAATTCCAATGTATTTTATTTTATCTATTCAAAGATACATTATTTATTATACAACATATTCATTTCAGGAAATAACCATTATTAAAATTCCTAGGTTAGACTTATGGTTCCATATTAAATCAAATTTGATTATTAAGTTATTTAAATAAAATCTCTTTAAATTCCTTTTTCACTATTTACCTCTGTTAATCTTTTATAACTAAAATTTAAGTGTATAACATTTATTATAACCACTCAAATTTTATTTATAAAATCCTTTCTATATTGTATATTATCCAATTTCATATTCAACTTCTGTGTAATTTAGGTAAGTTATATTGGAATGAAATTGTGTGTTATACAAATAAAACTTTCCAATTCAATTATCTCAAGTTTGAATCATTTATCCAAAAATTTTAATTTTTCTTTTTATAACTGAAATTATTCTTTAAGATGAAATTTAATAATTAATTTTCCGGTTTCCTTCAAACCAGTTAGAGATAAATAAATATATGTACATAATATGTCAAATCAATTTAAATCATATATCTGTATATATTATAAATCAAATCATATTTAGAAATTCAAATAAATTAAATCTTTCAAAACAAAGCTGTAGTAAGACTACAGAACGGTCTATTCAGTTCAAAACTCGAAAATGAATGTCGATGATGCTGCAGTCATCACCGAAATTATTTTCCAACGACAAAGAGAAGAGCACTAAATTTTTAAACTTTAAAATCCTTTAAAGACAAATTTTTATTCAAAATACTTTAAATAATATCCTTTTAAAAATTTTAAACACAAGGTTTGAAACCATTGGAAATTAAATTCTTTAAATTTCTTGTTTTAAATTCATTTCAGTTCCCAAATAAATTTATAAACAACTATTTATAAATTCATTTGTAGAACAACAAATGATAAATCAAGTATTATCACTTCAAATTATCAATTTAAATCAATTTATTAAGTTCCATAAATTTACCTATATATCAAAATTTATTTCATTAACAATTTTAAAATAATATTATATCAGTCTGTTCTGTCAAAGTGTTTTAGAAATCCTATCGATAGCGTTGATCAGACGAATCGATCGGAAACCCAAATCAACATCAACAACTCAAACAACACAATCTATAAAACAAAACATAGATTTACAAGTACAATTTAAAATGTTTGGAGATAGTTTAGAAACAAAAGACAAGATGGTTAAACAGAGTAGAGAGATGGGTAAGCTTAGATAAATCGCGGACAACCTTAACCGGGTCAACCGTGACTTAATGAATAAGATCAAATGTGGATTTTCTGGGGTAAATCTACATCCGATCTCAAGAGATAGAGTTTGGAATAACAAAAGATATTAGCATCTAAATCAAGGATAGATATAAATCTCTGGTGAATCTATGCAAATTTGTAAAGGAGTTTCCCCCTTTACCAGAAAATTAGAATATTGGCGAGACAGCCAATTCACTATAAAGATCATTCGAAGTGGAGTTATGTGATACTCCAAAGTCAAAAGAAGATGAATAGTGAGGGACAAGAACGAATTTTGGAACCGCAGGGAACGTTCCAAAAATTCAAAGGAAATTCGAATCAAGAGGAAAAGATTCAAACTCGAACGAAAGTGATTCTGTAAATAAATTTACCATACATTCTAAGTTTTGCCTCAAAGCCAAAGCTCTGATACCAACTGTAACGACCCGATATTTTCAACCATTCGCATCCATTATAAGTGTATAGGCAGACACTCATGCCGGAGTTGAATTGCTCAAAATACCGCGTTGTAAATAAAATTTGGCAAATCTCAGAATATACAGTAAATAAATATAATCACAGATCACAGACATAGAGTAAAATAATGCAGCGGAAGTAAAAGAAATAGTAGTTCATGAAGCTACTATCTAAATATGTCAGAGTTACATAAGATACAATAGAAGAAATAGAGTACAACAAAAGTCTCAATAAAATAACCAAGTACAAGCTGAGTAGAACAACGGAACTGAAATAGATAGGACAAGACAAGCAGATAATCTCCAGCGATTCAAATCTCCAAGCGAGTGGAAATCCAAATCTGTGAATAACTCAGGCTGACCCGAGCGTAAAGCAGAACACAAAACACTCGATTCAGGACAATATATACTTATATAATGTAAACCAACTCAAGCGAACTGTAATAAGGGTACAAGTAACTTAGAAGATGCTTGGGACCGCCCATCCTCTAATGATCCGTTAAAATATCTACTATGTAGTAATATTCGCTATTATAATAGTGTCTAAATAAGTAAAGTATAATCATATAGAAAATAGCGTTAAGGGGATGGAGAACCTTAACGCGGTCGGATCTTAAAATCATAATCGTAGTAAAGCTCGATATGGTAGGTGACACGGCACAACTAGGCAATGCCAGGGTAGATATACCAATTACGCACACGGACTGATGGATACGCATAGCAGCCACTACCGTTCCACCACGAACAACACTCCCAAATCGGAGGATGGCCATCTAATCAATCACAAGTAAGAGTATAATATCGAAGAAATGTGTCCGAGAAGAGGTGCTACCTCACTGGTCCGAGATCGCTCCTGTTTTAGCCACCTTATGCCAACTCACAGGATCGTTGGGTCCACGTAACATACCTTAAGAACGTCGCCACCATCCTACTTTATTCTGGAATCTCCACCGCGTAAACAGTTGCCAAAGTGGTTTTCGGTAAGACAGAGAGTATGTCCATATCCGATCCCGGTCTCTTTAACAACCCAACGTTATTATAACCCGTGGTTATAAGTTTAAAAACAGTTTATACTTCAAAATAGAATATCATTTCAAATCCAAATCTTTATCAAAATAAAGATTAAATCAATTCCAAACCATTTCCATATTTTTAAAATATCATATCATTTCAAAACTTCATTTCAAATCATTTTAATATTCCAAATATCATTTGAGTTTAAATCTAAATATTCAACTTTAAATACCTTTTAAATTTAAAGGTATACTTCATTTATTATCATTTCAAGTCACCTTTTAAATAGTTTATATTCCAATCAAATAATTTATTTAAACCTTTTTAAAAGTGTAATTATTATATTTTCAAATCAAGTATTCAATTTCCAAAGTTTCAAACCATTCTGAGTTCGTTTACTAAGTCAAAAACCCTAATTTTTAAAATTTCAGCATTTCACAGCATTTAAAAACAACCGCTATAGGTTATATTTGAAAACATTTTTAATTCAGCAAAGACAGCACTTAAAACTGCTATTAAAACTCAGTTTTAGTTGAATTATAGTTCAAAACAGAAAAGACAGCATATCAGAAGTGCTGCGGTAGTTCAGATTTCAAAACAAGGATTAAATTTGGTTTCAGCAAAGACTGCAGACCATTATAGCATTTCCAGAGAATGCTATAATAGACCTGAGTTCAATATTAGCCTATAAGTTCAATTACAGCAACTACAGCATTTCAGAAATGCTGTAATAGCTCTTTTTACACAATTTTAGTTCAAAACAGAATCTATAGCATTTCTGAATGCTGTTAAAAGTAAATTTCAGGTGTTAGTGTATTTCCAGCAATTAAATAACTTTAATTTAAAACACATAAACATTTTAAAAATCATATTTTAACATTTAAAATATTCATTTACATAACGTTTAACATATATCTTTTCATAATAAATTTCTTATAATAATAAAATCCAATTTTCAACAATTTACTTAATAAATTTAAGTGTAAAAGTTTCCAATTCTTCACATTTCAACAAATAACTTAACACTTTAAATTTAAATTACCATTTCACAAATTTAACTAAATTTCAAATTTTATTTAATTAACTTAACCCTTTAATTATAACCAAATTTCACATTTCCTAGTCAAGTTATATTTTAAAAGATCACTTTTAAATATTCACTTATTTAACCACTTAAATTCATAGAAAAATCAATAATACTTTAATAAATCACTTAAATTCAAATTTAATCAAATTATCATATTTACCATTTCCAAATAAAATTTAATATCCATTTTATTTATATAACTTAAATATCATTTTTAACCAAAATTCCAAATTTCCAACTTAAGTTATATTTCAAAAATCCAATTAAACCATTCATTAATTACATTTTTAACACATGGAAAGAAATCATAATTTCTTTATTTTAAAACATTTCAAAATCTATTTAAATCAAATTTCATAAATTTATAATTTTTTTAAAATACTTAAAAATATCCAAAACACTTTATAAAATAACCACGGGCCTGTATATAATTTTCTAACCTAGGTCAAGTGATACGGATATGTATCATTTCAATACGAAGTTAAAAAAAGAAAAATCCGGGTTCTATCATTTCAAACCCGCAATCCCAAGTTAAAATAAATTAAATAAAAATCGTTCAGGCCTATCATTTCAGTCCATAACAATTTTTCACTATTCTAAAGTCCGTTCGGGTATGTATCATTTCAACCCATAGTGATTCTAGTCTACAGGGAACTTGCAATGGTGATAACTGATATAAATAACAGAATAACATTAAATAACATTAACATATGATATAACAGGTGTATAAACATCATATGATCATAATATAGTCAAGTATAACATGATAATATATTTCTACAGATTCACAGGGTGTCAATTTACTAGTTATATAGGTACATATTGTCTGGTGAGAATGACTCACTGTTTTGTGCTGGAGACACGACGACGAATGCACGAATGAGATCCAAACAAGCACGATAACATGATTCAAATAAGAGTGGAGGAGCCAAAGTATCAAATCCCTTGAATACAAGTCAAACAAAACAATATAACAACGATGAGTTTCAAATCAGCTACGATCAAAACTACACTAGAATAGACTGCACAGAATCAAATAGAAATGCTTGCACTTGCTTTTAACCTTTTCTAGGCTCAGCCATAAGGGGAAATACAACATAATAGCAGGTGTTTGGGTCTGGTTTGGATGAGTATGGGTCCGGCCTACATGTTGGAATGATGGTGTAAAGGTGGGTGAAGGCAAGAACACAAAATCATGCATACACATGGGTTTTGGGCCATGAATTGGGCTCCGCCAAGGCCCTAGGTGTCACGGCCAGAGGAGTGGTGTCCACTATGATGACGTGGCAGAGGGTCCAGGTGGTGCTGGAGGTGGTGTTGGTGGCGGCCATGGGTGGTGGAAGGTGATGGAATGAGAGTGGTGCTCGGTTAGGCTAGTATGAAGGGGTGTTTTGAAACTTTTGTTGATATGCATCACCAAGGGGGTTCATGGCTTGGGTGGCTCATGGAGAGGAGGTGTTGGTGTTGTGCCATCAGGTGGTGGAGGCGGCTAAGCAGCAAGGGAGGCATGGCCAAACCTACATGAGGTGAAACAAGTGCAAAAATCAAACTAGAAAAATCAACATAAGTGAAAAAGGAAGATAAAAGAAGATAGAATTTTACCAAATTTTTGATTAGAAATTGTCGTGCATTTTTTTTGTTGAGAAGGAAATTTTGTTTACGTGAAAAGTAATGAAGAAATGCAGTTGAAAGCTAGGAGGTAATGCACGGCAAAAATCAATAAAGAGGAGGTTGAGAAATGAAAGGTCGGTATATAAAAGGACATTGGAGTTACAAGAGTTATAAAAACCTTTCAAATTTCTTTATTTTAATTATATAACTTTATATTTCTGGAAATAATAACAATCCCAGATACAATTTTGAAATTTTATCAAAATATAAAATATATATTGTTATCCCATTTTCTGGTCAAAACTGGAATATCAGTGATGGGTGCGTTTCCTCCACGATCGAACCAAGAAGAAGCAGCCAGCAAGCGTATTTCACTCATGATTCAAGGGCATAAGGTTCATTCGGCACCAAGAGTAACTACCTCATTCGGCACTACCTCATCCGGCACTCCCATCTATAGAATTTCGTTCGGCAGCTCACTGCCAAGCCAGCTGCACCTCCATAAACCACCGAACCAACCTATCACCGGATCACACCCCTATGCCGAACCAACCTATCACCGGATCACACCCCTATGCCGAACCAACCTATCACCGGATCATACCCCTATGCCGAACCAACCTATCACCGGATCACACCCCTATGCCGAACCAACCTATCACCGGATCACACCCCTATGCCGAACCAACCTATCACCGGACCACATCCCTACCGAACCCCAACCTTCTCCAAGCACGGCCGAACCAAAGCTTCGCCGAACCGGAACGCTGCCAGGCCAGATTGCTTCAGCCCAGGCCCACCAGCAGCTATATACATCCAAGACCCCTGCCCCCAACTTGACTCTATAAATAGAGGGGCAGGGGTACAACAATGGAGGACAAGTTTGAGAGCTCAAGCACGGAAGGAACTTTCAAACACTTTTAGATACTTGTACCAAAGCTTTGTACTTGTAATCTGAGATCTAAAGGAGAAATAACATATAAAGTGGACGTAGGCACGTTCTGGCCGAACCACTATAAATCTGTGTGTCTTTTTACAGTTTAGCCCCTGCTTTTCATATATTTGCATAAGTCATCCAAATCACTAAGAACAACATACGATCTACTAAATTATACAACTTTGAGGTGTTTGTCCATTTTTTGTGCAAACAACATTGGTGCTTTCACTGAGAAGGACAAGGGAATCTCAGATCTGAAGCTTATTCTATGTTAGAAAGAATATCCAACTCCAGATCTGAAAGAAAAATTTAGATCCAGAAAACAGGTTTCTAGATCTAGCTTTTAGAAGACGAAGAAGCCTCATACAAGGAAAAGCGCTATGAAAGGAACTCAGCAAGGGGGCAGCCAAGAGGCGTCCTCTCATTCAAACTTTCCTTCTACCATGAAGCAAATAGCTGGGGGCAACCACCAAGGACCAGAAACAAGGAGCATGCGAAGCCCCTCACTCAGTTAACATCTGTCAAACATCCAAAGAGATGAGAATTTGATGCCGACAAATTTGCTTTCACCAACACAAGTTCTTGAGCGAAGCATACCTCGTTGCCAACAAGGCATACTTCGGAGGGCCACAACGGTGGAATAAGAACGACCACCGCCCGCACCAACTGAAGAAGGCTCGGGATCAAGACGTCGGCTTGTTATTCATTGATTGAGATAATAACGACGAACGAGCAGCAAACTCCACACGGATACGGTTAAGTTGTTTACACATGCACAGGACCACGAACGATCCTCAGGCATGCTCTGATACAACTATAAACCACATCGATATAGGCGTTTGCACTCCGACGTCACAGCTTTGCTTTTGTTCTTTACTTCTTAAATCTGGATTTGACTTTGCTGAACATTTTTATTTTAAATTTCATCAGTAGAATGGATATTTGGTTTTGATAATTCTAAAATGGCTAAGCTACTTACACATGTACGGGATCGCGAACGATCCCTAGGCATGCTCTGAGATAGTGATAAACCGCCACAACAGACAATCCAGAAACTCACCCGAACGTGAATCTGGTTTGGATGGTATTAAGTCCCCCCCGGGCACACATCAACTCGCCTCGAACGGCACCCCGACCGCGAACAGTCACAACTCGCCTCGAACGGCACCCGACTTCGAACAGTCACAAACTCGCCTCGAACGGCACAACTCATCTCGCCACAAGTGGCTCGATCGCGAACGGTCGCCATTTGAGGTCCACCCCCTGACCGCCAACAGTCGCACCTTACCACGAATGGCTCGATCTCGAACGATCGTCATTCGAAGTAAGGCGCTTGACCGCGAACGGTCACATTTCACCCCAAGTGGCTTGATCACGAACGGTCGCCATTCGAGGTCCGCCTTCTGACCGAGCTTGGTCGCACTTTACCTCGAATGACTCGACCCCGAACGGTCGTCATTTGAAGTAAAGCGCTTGACCGTGAACGATCACATTCCACCACAAATGACTCGATCTCGAACGATCGTCGCATGGATTTAGACGCTTGACCGCGAACGGTCGCACTTCACCTCAAATGACTCGATCGCGAACGGTCGTCATTTGAAGTTAGGCGCTTGACCACGAACGGCCGCGCTTCATCCCAAGTAGCTCGATCTCGAACGGTCGTCATTTGGGGCCATATAAAACTATCAAGCTCTTTACAGGTTGTTGACAGGTTATGAACATCCAGCTCATGGCATTACAAAACACGTCTTCCTACCGCAAGTCATGTTTTGGGGGGCAAAGTGTTATCCCATTTTCTGGTCAAAACTGGAATATCAGTGATGGGTGCGTTTCCTCCACGATCGAACCAAGAAGAAGCAGCCAGCAAGCGTATTTCACTCATGATTCAAGGGCATAAGGTTCATTCGGCACCAAGAGTAACTACCTCATTCGGCACTACCTCATCCGGCACTCCCATCTATAGAATTTCGTTCGGCAGCTCACTGCCAAGCCAGCTGCACCTCCATAAACCACCGAACCAACCTATCACCGGATCACACCCCTATGCCGAACCAACCTATCACCGGATCACACCCCTATGCCGAACCAACCTATCACCGGATCACACCCCTATGCCGAACCAACCTATCACCGGATCACACCCCTATGCCGAACCAACCTATCACCGGATCACACCCCTATGCCGAACCAACCTATCACCGGACCACATCCCTACCGAACCCCAACCTTCTCCAAGCACGGCCGAACCAAAGCTTCGCCGAACCGGAACGCTGCCAGGCCAGATTGCTTCAGCCCAGGCCCACCAGCAGCTATATACATCCAAGACCCCTGCCCCCAACCTGACTCTATAAATAGAGGGGCAGGGGTACAACAATGGAGGACAAGTTTGAGAGCTCAAGCACGGAAGGAACTTTCAAACACTTTTAGATACTTGTACCAAAGCTTTGTACTTGTAATCTGAGATCTAAAGGAGAAATAACATATAAAGTGGACGTAGGCACGTTCTGGCCGAACCACTATAAATCTGTGTGTCTTTTTACAGTTTAGCCCCTGCTTTTCATATATTTGCATAAGTCATCCAAATCACTAAGAACAACATACGATCTACTAAATTATACAACTTTGAGGTGTTTGTCCATTTTTTGTGCAAACATATATAATATTTATTAATTATATAAAGTTAAATTAAGAAAAATAGTTAAAACAGTGAACTAGACTAGAAAATTTTAAATTGAATAGAATAAATTTTAGATAAATTCATATGAGCTTGTAATATATTTCTAAACATAAATAATAACATAAAATAAAAATATATTCACAAAATAAATATTTAAAATTTAATTTACATATAATTTTTAATGAAGAAAATAGTAGAAAATAGGGAAATAGCCTTTAAAAATAGGAAATCATCATAGTAAATTTTGGAAAAATTCTATTATTATTTTTGAAAATATTTAGAGATGAAAATATACATAAATTAACATATTTACACATATTAAAATAAAATATAACAAAGAAAAGGTAATTTATACAATTTAAAATAGACAAAATTGCAAAATAAACAATTTATACTCAAAATTGAAATGTACATAACTTTTACATTTTAACTCCGTTTTCAATGAAACGAAAGGTAGTGTTCAAGTTATTAAATCTATTTTCATAATAAAATATAAAATTTATAATTTCAAACTATTTAAAATTTAAACTTAAAAGTCAAAGTTTGACTATTGACCAAAATTCACATTTTCAGGAAATATTAAATTTAGTCATATTTGGAATTCTAATCCACATCAAAGTCAAAGTTTATATTTAAAATAACAAAATTTATTCTTTTTCATAAATAAAGCTTTTGAATCTGGAAAAAATCAATTTAAAAATAATTGTAAAATACAGGGTTGTTACATATATAGGTTCTGATTTCTGTAGTAACAATAAAGTATATATTTTGATTCTAAGTTAAATGTAATGTGTAGATATAGTCTGTAAAATATATATCAGTGTTTAAGATAAATATATTTGTTTGATTATGGGTGTTTTGTTTAAACCAATGATTTTTAATATATTTAAATTAAAAATGTGTTTGAATTTAGAATACAATGTAAATGGAAATATATAGTTATATATTATATATATGTGTTCACTTATACTCTTTATCTTCGTCAATCCCGTTCTGATTGATTTCGTCCATTTCTATTTATCAGCTCCGTTCATCGATTCGTGTCAATCTAGCTTTACTTTGGAATTCGTGCCTGGATTTCATATCTCCGCTTCATTGTCTATCGCTCTAACCTCGAAAGGTGAGCAATCACTCACGATTAATGTTCTTTTATTTATTAAATCTGATTTCAATTGAAACGACAATTGAAATATGCTACTGTTAGTTATTTACACTGTTATTTATGCTATTAGCTGTACCAGTTCACCTGTGACATCTGACACCATTATCTGTTAATTATACTATGATAATCCTGTTTGGTTGATAAGTGATTGATTGTTTGTTGTTTATATTGGATGTTAAATTGTAATGTATAAAATGATAAATAGTATGAAATTGAATTTGACGAAGGATAGTTAAAATTTTGAATCGACATATGTGTTGAATTTGATTTGTTAAATTTGTATAATATGACCCCTTGAATGTTTAATTATTTGACACGTAGAAAAATAGTTAGTTACCCTTGAACCATTTGAATTTATGTTGTATTAATTGATGAAGTATGAAATTGAATAATTGATGTCAAGTGTAGAATTGCATAGAATAATTAGTATAATAATCTTTAATCTACATGAAATGATAGTGTAGATTCTAGAAATAATTATATTAATTCACATAAACAACAATGTGAATTAATACGGTTATTTCGGGATTATTTGAATTGATTATTGGATTGATATTGGTTGTTGTTATTGCTTGTTTATTTACTTTGACACCATCCCAGTTATCACACTGCAAGTTCCCTTTGCTATGCTTTGATTTTGAATTGAATTGGAATCGGGTTGAAATGATAAATACCAAAATTAAACTTTGACTTAGAATAGAGAATTAAAATAAAACCCGATTGGTCAAAATTTGATTTAAAAATAAAATAAAGATTTTATTTGAATAAATAATATGGTTTTGAAACTAAGTTCGAATTTGAATTTTAGGAAAGGAAATGTTAATATTTAATAATCTGAATCAAAATATTAACATAGTAGATGATGAATGAACGTTGTTTAATTTAATTATTTATTAATCAAGTTTGAAATTATTTAATAATTAAGTTTTGAAATTATTTAATAATTAAATAAGATTGAATTATTTAATAGTTAAATAAAATTGAATTCTTTATTAAGTGAAATTGAACTTCTTGAATAAGTGAAATTAAGTTTCTTTATTAATTGAGTTTTGAAATTGTAACTAAGTAAATTAATAAGTGAAATCGAATTTCTCTAATAAGAAATAAAATGTGTTTTATTGAAATTAATGTAAGACTTGAAATGTAAAGAATTTTATTTGATGAATTTAATTTAATGCAATTTGTAAGTTTTGATATAATGAAGTTGAACTTAAGTAATTGATTTAATGAATTGAAAATTAAATAGAAATTATTTTGAATCACAAATTTACTTAATAAATATTGAATAAAATCGTTCAATGAAGTTAAATTGATTTGAATGTTAAATTAAATTAATTTAAATGATTTCGGAATGAAACTTATATACGGACTTGAATCAATATTTGAATTGTTTTAAATAGAAATAGAAATTGAATTATAAGATTTTGAAATTATGAATGTGGAAGTTTTGAAACGTAAATTATGGAAATTGATTTAGAAAGAGAAATGAAATGTTGATTTACAAATTCTATTTGAAATTGAAATTGATTTGGTTTTGAAATAAATAAACGACCAATCGGTGTAATAATCACGAAAGTTATTAAAGAGACCGGAATCGGTTAGGGACATACTCACTGTCTAAACCGAAAACCACTTTAATAACCATACACGGAGTGTGATCCAGAATGAAGTGGTTGGAATGATGTACGTGATGACTGAAGAAAGAGAACGATAATGGATAGCCTTGACACTTGTGTCAAATTGGAAATGACTAAAACAAGAGCCGTGCTGGGCCAAATGGGGTTAGCTGCCTCGAGCGAACACACTTTGTAACGCCCCACTCTGAGACCCACTGTAACAAAGAGTATTACGGGAGTAATACTGTCTGTTAAAGCGGAGAATAGAGTATAGTGGAAGCGACCATTTGTAATCAAGCTATAACCATCTACTGAATACGTCGAAAGGATGGTATCTATATATTTTTTTCAAGTGGTTCGACATATTCAGTAAATACTTATAACGAAATTACAAATGGATAAAGATCTATCAGGACAAAGCATAATATTAAATGATAAAACATCACAGAACAGAATCACATAACAGATATAAAATCCCAGAACAATACATCGTCAATACAGATCCAAATACAATAAGTGGGTACAAAGCCACTTCCCACACATATGGGTTAAAAATATGTACATATCAAAGTCTGAATAATAACAGAGTAGCGGAATAGTGGACAAATAAAAGCGCTATCTATCAGCATAGCAGATAATGTCCAAGCGGAAGCACAGAAGCTAAGTTCAGAGACCTAACCTGAAACAACTCGGTCTGACCCGAGCGAAAACACTCGGGTCAGGCTAGCTAAACAATCAGTAATAACTGAGATATATAGTAATGCGGTACATAAATAAAACAGTACTTATCCAAAGAGAAGTATATTATGAACCACATGAATATAATGACGATCCCTAATCATCAATAAACAATAAAAATCTCCAAAGAGAAATCAACACCAAAGTGTAGAATAAATAAAATCGCCTCATATCATTGGCGTAGCCAAAGCTATAAAAAGATGCCCATAGGCAATAATCCCAAGAGTGACCAGAGTCCGTAATCAATGCCCAAGCAAAGATCGATGCTCCAAAGAGCAATGGGGATATACTGAAAAGTCAATGATATCAAAACACTGAAAAGCAGTGTCCGGAGACACTGTGAATCCACAAGGTAATCGCACTTACATCGTATGATTCCATAGAACCAACACCGAATGGCGGTACTCGAATGGATGTAAAATCATCAAATAATACCAATATTGCACGTGCACCGACCAGAGTCGTTGTTGCCAAGTACTGTAGAGTTGTGATCGATCACTCGCACAGATGCGGAACGCGCGAGACGACGAGATCCTTCCCAGAAGGATAAAGGCCCAGAGGCGCACGCCGAAAAATAAACTACTCCATAGAGCAGGTGTCCAGAGATGGTTGCCCAGAGGCGTGGTGACCCAGAGGTCCAGTACTGGCCGCCCAGAGGCTAATGTGTCACTAACTTCTTGGAGAGGAACCCGTAAAGTGTTAACAATGAGTCCCATACCCCACGTTCGCACTAAATGGTTTACTAACCAATAGCAAGCTCACACTCCAAACAATAAAAAGTCCACCTCGTATCATCGGTAAACTAGACCCAAAGGTCAAAACGATCAATCGAATAGGTCGGGGATTAACCGGAAAGGAAATACACACGGTTCCATAGGCAGGAGATTTCCTAACTGTTTAAGCGCCTTTCCACTTCGCTCGACGTGCTAAAAAGTGAGTGTGAGATTTTTATTATAGAAAATAATGGTGCGAAACGGATTTATAATTGATTTTGAAATCACTTTAAAACGGCTTTTGAAAACTCTCCTATTATGGAGTAATTAATTTAATAATTAAAAATAATATTATATAATAATTTCTAAAGCCATTTAGGAGTGAAAAATCTTTTGAAAATGATTCATAAAACCCATGTACGAAATCTAGAGACAAATCTCAAAGAAATCAATAAAACCAGAAAATCACTGAAAAATATTCTAAGTGTTGGAAAATAGTCCAAAAATGACGCGAACCCAAGTTCGGAAAATTATTTGGACTAGCAAACTCAATCCGAATGGCATGAAATTTGGTAGACATATAGTACAACATCCCTGCTCCAAACTTCAAAAAGAATCGGGAAATTCCGACTTGAAGCGAAGAAACGGCGTCGTCTCAAAGTCGGACAAAAATCATAAAACTTTACTGTATCAAAACAGTGTAAAGGTCCCACTTCGACGACATGGTCGAAGGGTCACATGAACTCAGATCTTGATGAAAATTTGCAGGAGCGTAGTAAAGTACTCCTACTTTGATATGCAACAATAATCGTTCGGTTTCGACTTGAAACGAAGAAACGACAATGTTTCAAAGTTGGTCCGACGATAACTGAAAATGATCGCTATTGTAAAACAGTTTCTGGGTGCTACTTCGGCAATAAAAACGAAGTATCTAATGCACCCAGATCTAAACCAAACTTTGCATGGTTAATGATCTCGATCTCATCATTTTAACGAGACCAAAAACGATGAAATCCGACAAAGGACGAGCCCGGGATGGCGTCGCAAAGTCGGGGTTCTACGCTGAAAACAACGGAAGAAAAGAGACTAAGGCCTATTGCTATGCACTAACTGGCCAGAGATGAATAACCACAATTTTGGCATAGTAAACTTAAAATTCTGGCAAAATAAATAAAATGAAAGTTGTAGCTTAGTTTCTAAGCTTTCCGGAATGACCAAGATCGTCAAATTCCGACCAGAGATGAAAATTCTATGACTAAAACAATTCTCAGATCTAAATTTTATATCATTGTCGTTGTGCTCTCGGGACAGTGGTAAGAACGCACAGTTTTGACCAAATTAACTTCGAAATTTCATGAAACTCAAAACATGAAAGTTTTAGCTCTAAATCTATTCTTTCCAGAACATCCAAAATTATTAGATTTGGATAAGAATCGAGTAACTTATGTCCAAATCAATTTCAGGTTTTAGTTTCTCAACCCTGTAGTTTGTCGTCAGGTCAGCGACAAACAAACGTGATTTCGACCATTCAAACCACAAAATTAGGCAAAGCTCAAAACATAAAAGTTATAGCCTACAGAATAAGCTTTCCATAACATCAAGAAAATCTTAATTCCGATTTAAGCTGAATGAGATATGCCTAATTTACTAACAACAATAAACTAATTATAATTTCAGCTAGCATATATTACCTCTTTCCAAGCAATGAAAAGAAGATCAAAGAGTTTCACAATCTAAATGCACAAAAAAAGGAGGATTACAAAATAATTTCAGAAATTAAGAGATGCTTATACATAGATTAGGAGAGGGTTTACCTAGTATTCCTCTCAAGCAAAAGAACAAACACCTATATGGCACTGACCAAAGCTAAGAGATGATGATCAAGGAGCTAGAATAATACCAAAACACATAAAACCAAGAGTTACAACATGATTTCCAGAAATTAAAGAGAGTTAGAAATGGATTACAACAGTGTTTTTGCATTACCTTCCCTTACTTTAACTAGCTTAAGCCAATATAAGAGAGGATGGAGCTTTTCTAAGCATGGAGGCCATTTTTAGGTTTAGGGTTTTAGGAATTTGATTAGGGTTGGAATGAATGAGGTTTGGAGAGTATGAGATAATTTATAGAGGAGGTTTAGGGTGGGTTATTGGGCTAGGTTTAGAAACCCAATAAGAAGAGAGTTATTTATATGTTTTCCAAAAATTAGTCTAAGTGTTCATGTATGTTTATAAAACTCATTTTTCTTACCCAAACCCGTTTTAAAATCTCTCCTAAAATATTTAACTTTCCAAAAATAACATTTTATCCTCATTTTAAAATCCCATATTTCCCATTTAATTAAAATAGCCTTTTTCACATAAACTTTGTTATTCCAAATTCTTTTATGCTTCATTAAAATAAATAAAAATCCTAACTTTTATTTATTAGTTGGTAATGCAAATCCCGGGTTGTTACAGACTCCCCCCTTAAGAAAATTGCGTCCCCACAATTCCTTAAGATAGATGTCGTCTATAACGTCAAATCCACAAAAGAAGTGATAAAGATGATATAGAGAATTCTCACCTGCAGAAGAAGATGGGAGAAAGCCAGGATAAGAGTGTTCGATAGATTCTCTGGTCTCCCAAGTGCAGTCCTTAGGATTCGGTGACCATTGAATCTTCACGAGTGGAACCTCTTTGTTGCGAAGGCGTCTAACCTCCGAATCAAGCACACGAAAAGGTTTCCGCTCCAAAGATAAATCAGGCACAGCATGTGGCTCAATGATAGAATCAGGATCGCGGACACACATGCGAAGCTGGGAAACAGGGAACACGTCGTGTATTCCAGAGAAGTGAGCAGGTAGATCCACACGATAAGCAACGAGGCCAATGTGTTCGGTAATAGGAAATGGTCCAACATAGCGAGGAGCCAACTTCCCTGTAGAGTTGAAACGCACAACCCCTTTCATAAGAGATATCCAAATAAAGACATGATCACCAATGGAGAACTCAAGAGGCTTCCTGCGGTTGTCCGTGTAGGATTTCTGACGGTTCTGCGCCTCTTTCATTCTCTGACGAATAAGAATAATCTTCTCAAAAGATTCCCGAACTGAATCTGGACCAAGAAGGAGCTTCTCGCCAGATTCTAACCAACACGAAGGAGAACGACATGGCCTTCCGTAAAGAGCCTCGAAAGGAGCCATGCCAATACTAGACTGAAAGCTGTTGTTGTAGGAGAACTCTACAAGCAGTAAGTGATCCTCCTAAATACCTCCGAAATCCAGAATACAACAGCGTAAAAGATCCTCTAAACACGATTCACCCTCTCCGTCTGACCGTCGGTCTGAGGATGATAAGTAGTCGAGAGATTCAGCTTTGAGCCCAAAGCTGACTGTAGGCACTTCCAGAAGTGACTAGTAAAGATAGTGTCTCGATCACAGACGATAGAGCTAGAAATGCCATGAAGTCGAACGACTTCCTTCACATATAGCTTGGCAAGCTGAGGAGCAGTCCGAGTGGACTTAATAGGAATGAAATGAGCTGATTTGGTCAAGCGATCGACGATGACCCAAATAGAAGTATGGCCTGACCGCGATCGAGGCAGACCGTCAATAAAATCCATGGATATCTGATCCCATTTCCACAATGGAATCTCTAGCGGCTGAAGAAGACCGGATGGACGCTGGTGCTCAGCTTTGATCTGTTGACAAGTCATGCAACGGCTTACATAACTTGCAACATCACTCTTCATGCCTTCCCAATAATATACCCGACACATATCGACATAAATCTTGCTCGAACTGGGATGGATGGTGCACTTAGTGAGATGACACTCGTCCAGAATGTCATGCCTAAGTGATAAATCAGATGGTACCAAAATACGGTTCTTCCTGCGAAGACACCGATGAGAATCAATAGAATAATCCAACAATGTCTCATCACTGGAATCCGACTCAAGGAGATGAATATATCGCAATAAGTCTGGATCCTGCCGCTGAGCATGGGCAATGCGATCCAATAGAATAGGTCGAGCTTCCAAGCTGAATAACAAGATCTGAGAATCAGAAGACGGAGCTCGATTTCGAATATCACACATAGAAAGAGTCTCAAGAATATCCCACTCGGCTATCATCATAGAAACTACTGCCGAGTGTTTGCGACTGAGTGCATCAGCCACACGACTACCCTTGCCAGGGGTATACTGAATGTCTAAGTCATATGAGGCGAGAAACTCAAGCCATCGCTGCTGCCTCATGTTGAGATCTCTCTGGCTGAAAAGATACTTCAGAGACTTATGATCGGTGTAAAGAGTGAAACGTTCGCCCAATAGATAATGACGCCACGTCTTCAAGGCAAAGACAATAGCAGCTAACTCAAGATCATGAGTAGGATAGCGAACCTCATTCGGACGTAGCTGCCTAGAAGCGTAAGCAACTACCCGATCCTTCTGCATAAGCACAGCACCGAGGCCGCTACCACAAGCGTCGGTGTAAACAACAAGATCCTGGTTACTCTCAGGAACCACAAGAATAGAAGCATGGGTGAGAAGTTCCTTCAGTCGCTGAAAGGAAGCTTCACACTTATCAGACCAAATAAAGAGAACCCCCTTACGAGTCAGAGTCGTGAGGGGAAGTGCAACTCGAGAGAAATCCTTGATAAACCGACGGTAATAACCCGCCAGCCTAAGGAAGCTGCGAATATCATGAACGTTCTCGGGCTGCTTCCAATTCTGAAGAGCTTCGATCTTGGCAGGATCGACAGAAATACCCTCAGATGATACAATATGGCCCAAGAACTTGACCTTGCTCTCCCAAAAATGGCACTTGGAGAGCTTGGCCTTAAGCTGATGCTGACGACGAGTATCCAAGACGATCTGCAAATGACGAGCATGCTCTGCCTCGAATCTAGAATAAATAAGAATATCGTCGATGAAAACCAGAACGAATCTATCGATGTATTCCCGGAATACTCGATTCATAAGATCGACAAAGAAAGCCGGAGCGTTCGTCAAGCCGAACGGCATGACCAACCACTCAAAAGAACCATAACGAGTGCGAAATGCTGTAAGAGGAATGCTGTCTTCCTCGACTCATAGCTGATAGAATCCGGTGGCAAGGTCAAGCTGAGAGAAGACCTTCACACCGCTCAATTGGTCAAACATGTCGTAACAGGAATTAGAGTTAGACATGATTCAATGATAGATAATTAATTAAGGAATACTACGGAATATAACAGATTCCTATACATATTCCTAACTTATCTATCAATAAACATAAGGAAGGGATTTGATTTTATTCGGATCTAATTTAAAATGTATTGTACTAAGTGTATCTGTTCTGTGTTTATTATGCTTATTCCTGAAACCAAGCTCTGATACCAAACTGTAACGCCCCACTCTGAGACCCACTGTAACAAAGAGTATTACGGGAGTAATACTGTCTGTTAAAGCGGAGAATAGAGTATAGTGGAAGCGACCATTTGTAATCAAGCTATAACTATCTACTGAATACGTCGAAAGGATGGTATCTATATTTTTTTTTCAAGTGGTTCGACATATTCAGTAAATACTTATAACGAAATTACAAATGGATAAAGATCTATCAGGACAAAGCATAATATTAAATGATAAAACATCACAGAACAGAATCACATAACAGATATAAAATCCCAGAACAATACATCATCAATACAGATCCAAATACAATAAGTGGGTACAAAGCCACTGCCCACACATATGGGTTAAAAATATGTACATATCAAAGTCTGAATAATAACAGAGTAGCGGAATAGTGGACAAATAAAAGCGCTATCTATCAGCATAGCAGATAGTGTCCAAGCGGAAGCACAGAAGCTAAGTTCAGAGACCTAACCTGAAACAACTCGGTCTGACCCGAGCGAAAACACTCGGGTCAGGCTAGCTAAACAATCAGTAATAACTGAGATATATAGTAATGCGGTACATACATAAAACAGTACTTATCCAAAGAGAAGTATATTATGAACCACATGAATATAATGACGATCCCTAATCATCAATAAACAATAAAAATCTCCAAAGAGAAATCAACACCAAAGTGTAGAATAAATAAAATCGCCTCATATCATCGGCGTAGCCAAAGCTATAAAAAGATGCCCATAGGCAATAATCCCAAGAGTGACCAGAGTCCGTAATCAATGCCTAAGCAAAGATCAATGCTCCAAAGAGCAATGGGGATATACTGAAAAGTCAATGATATCAAAACACTGAAAAGCAGTGTCCAGAGACACTATGAATCCACAAGGTAATCGCACTTACATCGTATGATTCCATAGAACCAACACCGAATGGCGGTACTCGAATGGATGTAAAATCATCAAATAATACCAATATTGCACGTGCACCGACCAGAGTCGTTGTTGCCAAGTACTGTAGAGTTGTGATCGATCACTCGCACAGATGCGGAACGCGCGAGACGGCGAGATCCTTCCCAGAAGGATAAAGGCCCAGAGGCGCACGCCGAAAAATAAACTGCTCCATAGAGCAGGTGTCCAGAGATGGTTGCGCAGAGGCGTGGTGACCCAGAGGTCCAGTACTGGCCGCCCAGAGGCTAATGTGTCACTAACTTCTTGGAGAGGAACCCGTAAAGTGTTAACAATGAGTCCCATACCCCACGTTCGCACTAAACGGTTTACTAACCAATAGCAAGCTCACACTCCAAACAATAAAAAGTCCACCTCGTATCATCGGTAAACTAGACCCAAAGGTCAAAACGATCAATCGAATAGGTCGGGGATTAACCGGAAAGGAAATACACACGGTTCCATAGGCAGGAGATTTCCTAACTGTTTAAGCGCCTTTCCACTTCGCTCGACGTGCTAAAAAGTGAGTGTAAGATTTTTATTATAGAAAATAATGGTGCGAAACGGATTTATAATTGATTTTGAAATCACTTTAAAACGGCTTTTGAAAACTCTCCTATTATGGAGTAATTAATTTAATAATTAAAAATAATATTATATAATAATTTCTAAAGCCATTTAGGAGTGAAAAATCTTTTGAAAATGATTCATAAAACCCATGTACGAAATCTAGAGACAAATCTCAAAGAAATCAATAAAACCAGAAAATCACTGAAAAATATTCTAAGTGTTGGAAAATAGTCCAAAAATGACGCGAACCCAAGTTCGGAAAATTATTTGGACTAGCAAACTCAATCCGAATGGCATGAAAATTGGTAGACATATAGTCCAACATCCCTGCTCCAAACTTCAAAAAGAATCGGGAAATTCCGACTTGAAGCGAAGAAACGGCGTCGTCTCAAAGTCGGACAAAAATCATAAAACTTTACTGTATCAAAACAGTGTAAAGGTCCCACTTCGACGACATGGTCGAAGGGTCACATGAACTCAGATCTTGATGAAAATTTGCAGGAGCGTAGTAAAGTACTCCTACTTTGATATGCAACAATAATCGTTCGGTTTCGACTTGAAACGAAGAAACGACAATGTTTCAAAGTTGGTCCGACGATAACTGAAAATGATCGCTATTGTAAAACAGTTTCTGGGTGCTACTTCGGCAATAAAAACGAAGTATCTAATGCACCCAGATCTAAACCAAACTTTGCATGGTTAATGATCTCGATCTCATCATTTTAACGAGACCAAAAACGATGAAATCCGACAAAGTACGAGCCCGGGATGGCGTCGCAAAGTCGGGGTTCTACGCTGAAAACAACGGAAGAAAAGAGACTAAGGCCTATTGCTATGCACTAACTGGCCAGAGATGAATAACCACAATTTTGGCATAGTAAACTTCAAATTCTGGCAAAATAAATAAAATGAAAGTTGTAGCTTAGTTTCTAATCTTTCCGGAATGACCAAGATCGTCAAATTCCGACCAGAGATGAAAATTCTATGACTAAAACAATTCTCAGATCTAAATTTTATATCATTGTCGTTGTGCTCTCGGGACAGTGGTAAGAATGCACAGTTTTGACCAAATTAACTTCGAAATTTCATGAAACTCAAAACATGAAAGTTTTAGCTCTAAATCTAAGCTTTCCAGAACATCCAAAATTATTAGATTTGGATAAGAAACGAGTAACTTATGGCCAAATCAATTTCAGGTTTTAGTTTCTCAACCCTGTAGTTTGTCGTCAGGTCAGCGACAAACAAACGTGATTTCGACCATTCAAACCACAAAATTAGGCAAAGCTCAAAACATAAAAGTTATAGCCTACAGAATAAGCTTTCCAGAACATCAAGAAAATCTTAATTCCGATTTAAGATGAATGAGATATGCCTAATTTACTAACAACAATAAACTAATTATAATTTCAGCTAGCATATATTACCTCTTTCCAAGCAATGAAAAGAAGATCAAAGAGTTTCACAATCTAAATGCACAAAAAAAAGAGGATTACAAAATAATTTCAGAAATTAAGAGATGCTTATACATAGATTAGGAGAGGGTTTACCTAGTATTCCTCTCAAGCAAAAGAACAAACACCTATATGGCACTAACCAAAGCTAAGAGATGATGATCAAGAAGCTAGAAAAATACCAAAACACATAAAACCAAGAGTTACAACATGATTTCCAGAAATTAAAGAGAGTTAGAAATGGATTACAAGAGGGTTTTTGCATTACCTTCCCTTACTTTAACTAGCTTAAGCCAATATAAGAGAGGATGGAGCTTTCCTAAGCATGGAGGCCATTTTTAGGTTTAGGGTTTTAGGAATTTGATTAGGGTTGGAATGAATGAGGTTTGGAGAGTATGAGATAATTTATAAAGGAGGTTTAGGGTGGGTTATTGGGCTAGGTTTAGAAACCCAATAAGAAGAGAGTTATTTATATGTTTTCCAAAAATTAGTCTAAGTGTTCATGTATGTTTATAAAACTCATTTTTCTTACCCAAACCCGTTTTAAAATCTCTCCTAAAATATTTAACTTTCCAAAAATAACATTTTATCCTCATTTTACAATCCCATAGTTCCCATTTAATTAAAATAGCCTCTTTCACATAAATTTTGTTATTCCAAATTCTTTTATGCTTCATTATAATAAATAAAAGTCCTAACTTTTATTTATTAGTTGGTAATGCAAATCCCGGGTTGTTACACACTTCTTCGAAAACTACTCATTACTTGTTGTTGATTGGTGCACCCTTGATTTTGGGAGTGTTGTTTTGCGGTGTTTCGATCGCTGCGGCGATGCGTTCTCACCAGTCCGGATCAGGCAAACGATAGTTTCACTACCTTGGGTATTGCCTCATGTGCCTTGTCATACTTGTATCCCTATATACGTGACCACTACGATTTGTTTTATGTTATACCTATGGAGTACTCCCTGATAGCCCACTAGTTCACGGTGGAGTTTACAGTGCTGTATAGACTATAACGCTTGTATAAAATGTGTTAAGGGGGATAATGGTAATGCCTTAACACTATTTTGATATTTTATATTACTGATAGGCATTATCTATTTACCGTACACTACTACATAGTAGATACTTTAACGGATCCTTAAAGGATGGTTATTCCAAACATCCTTTGAGTTACTTGTATTTCAGTTGCTATTTCACTTGAGTTGGATTTATTGATATAAGAATGTTAATCCTGACTCGAGTGTTTTGTGTTTTGCTTTACACTCGGGTCAGACTGAGTGTACCAATATTCGAAACTCACCTTTGGAGTTGGAGCTTCACTTGGAGATCTAGCTATCTATCTAGCTTTCAGATATTCAGTTAATACCAGTGATGTATTCTGATATTGTATTTGATTATTGTATTCGAGACATCTGTTGTACCTTATTTAACTATGATATGTATATAGTAGCTTCATGAACTACTATCTTTTGTTTCCGCTGCATTTATTACTCTATGTCTATGATATGTGATTATTTATTTACTGTATATGTTCAGTTTTGCCAAATTTAATTAACAATTCGGTATTTTGAATTATTCAAGTTCGACATGTGCGGATGCGAATGGTCCAAAATAACGGGTCGTTACACTTTCCCCGCCTGCACTATCACCAATAGCCTTCCGCCCCGACCCACCAATCTCCCCACTACCTGCCGAACTGCCCTCCGCTTCCCTTCCCTCCCCTCCTCCAGAAACATCCTCTCCTCCACCTGAAGTCAGCACCACCTTTCGCCTCCACCCATCGACCCTTGCCTCATGGTCGCACCACCCCAGTTCAACTCCCCTCCTCCGCGAGCCACTCACCCTAACAATCTCCCCTTCCCCTTCATGTTCGGCTGAGCCTCACCTGATCCGCCATGTCCTCCTCCACTCTCCTCCTCTGTTGAATTGATGAAGGTGAGTATATATATTAATATATATATTAGTTTAAAAATCTATCAGTATAATATGGTTGTTTATATACGTATGTTGTATATAAGTTATACAGTTTATATATATCAAGCTGTTGATTTTGGTTTATACAGTTCATAAAGTTTATAAAGTATAAAAGTGTATACAGCTTATACATATCAAGCTATTTATATATTATAAAGTACGAAAAGTTATCTAAGTTATATATATACCAACTTTTATACTTGTTAATATATTGTTGATTTCAAAGTATATAACAGTTTGTTATAGTTTAAGTATATATATAACTATTTCGTTTATATTTTTAATATATTTAGTTATAATATATAAATGTTTATATTGCAGTTTTACATACATTATATGTCTATATATATTAGCTTATAAGCTACAATATGTATATATGAGTTATAAAGGTTACAGTATATAGATAAAGATGTATATAAGTTTATATTAGCGTATATATGATTTGTTATACATATATTTACAAAAGTTGTTCATAATATGTAAATTTTATACAAAACTTATACAGTTTGTGTGCATGTATTTATTGTGTATATATATTTATTGTATTATATATGATATATTGGATATACAAGTGTATATAAGTTTTTTATAATCTGTTTGTAGTATATATAAGTCGATATAAGCATACTTATACAATTTTTTGGAATTTAAAAGTATATTATAATAAACTAAGTTTATGTTGATTTTTATAATAAATATTGATTTGAAGTATATGTTTGAATTTTTATAAAAATATGTTTGATTTACAGTTTGGTATGTGTATATTTATATTATATGTTAGGTTTACATTTACATTAATATTTTGGGAAAGTGTATATATATATATATTCAAATATATGTTTGATTTTAGTATATGTGTTTTAATTTAAAATAATGATTTTTGAAATACATATATATTTAATTTTCATTTCTGTTTGAATTTGATATCAATTTGAAAATATATGTGTTAAATGGATTTTTGGAAATTTATATATATGTAACATATATCTCCTTTCATCGATCTCATGCCATCTTGACTTACATTTCAATATCGAATTTGTCGTAGCAATTCCTAGCTTGCCGTTGTTCTGTGTGCGTATCCGTGTCCATGTCATCTTCTTGTCTCTCTAGCCTCGAAAGGTGATCAATCACTTACGATTAACATTCCTATATTTATTAAATTTGATTTCACTCGAAACGACAATTGAAATATGCTACTAAATTTAACAGTTAATTATATAATTGATGTATATGATATCCTATTATCTGTATCTGCTCACCTGCGAGATACGACACCATATCCTGTTGTTTATATTTTATTTAATTTATCACTGATGATATATGCATGTTATTAATAAGTTATATTATTATCATATTTTTTCTCACTCTGTAAGTTCCCTGTTAGTTTAGAATTCCATACGGGTTGAAATGATACACACCCGAATGATCTTATAGAATAGGAGGAAATCGTTATGGGTTGAAATGATAAATCCAAGCGACTTTCATTTATTTTAAATTTTGGGATTGCGTGTTGAAATGATATATACCCGTAAATATTTAAATTACGGATTGAAATGATAAATATCCATATCACTTGACCATAGGATAGATAATTATATACGGATACCGTTGGTCTATATTTTGAAAATGATTTCCAAAGTTTTGAAAGGAAATATATGGTTTTGATTAAATATTGATTTTTAGAATATAATATATAAATGTTATTTTTATATGTGTCTAAATTTTAGATTTTTAAATTTTATATGTTTTGGAAATTTTAAACTTATAAGTTAGTTTTGAAAATATAATTTTTAAGATTTTACTTATAATTTTACTATTTTAAATATATAAAAATAATATTTAATATAAAATATACATTTAATAATAAGATTTAGTTAAATAAAAATTTAATTTAAATTAGTATATAATATGTTTAAATATTTACTTAAATTTATATTAATATTTTGAAAATAGATTTTATAACTTTAATAATAAAGGTTGGAAAGATAAATTAATGTTGACTTGGAATTTAAATTGGTTAATAATTGAATTTAAGAAAGAATTGATTTAAACTTATTAGTTTTGAGATTTTGAAAAGATATGATTATAACTTGATTTATAACGTGATTTGATAAAAAGTGATTAAACGAATATTCTTAATTTTGAATAAAACTGAGATTGAATATTTAATATTGATTTAAATATATAAAGTGGGATTTAAATAAATTGTTATAAAAATGGTTAAAGGAATAATTTCAATTTGAATAAATTTAAAGTTAAATGTCGAAATATAAATGAAATTTATATTGTAAATGTTTGAATATTTAAACTTGAATTTTTGGAACTTTAAATTAAAATGGTTGAACTGGAATTGATTTAAATTAAGATTTTGAAATTTAAGGTGATTTGAATCGATTGGAGAAATTCTAGGAAACTATTATATAAAGTATTTTTAATATATATAAACTATTTTAACTTATAACTATTATATATATATACTATTTTTAATATCCAACTGTTTAAGTGGAAATTGTTATGATTTCCAAGTGTTATGATTTCTAAAGTATTATGATTTCAAAGTGTTATGATTTCCAAAGTGATATGAATTGAAAAGTATTACGATTTCGAAAGTGTTATAAATTTTGGAAAGTGTTGCGATTTTGGGAATGAATATGATTTAAATTGAATAATAATATCGAATTGATATGGTTTTGAAATGAATATGATATTTTGATATGAAGTATGAACTATTTCAAATGAAATGACCACGATGTGAAATAAGCGTTTGGTTGTTAAAGAGACCGGGATCGAATATTGTCATACTCTCTGCCAATACTGAAAACCACTTTAACAACTGTGTACGTGGTGGAGATTCCAGAATGAAGTAGGATGGTTTGGTGACGATTCTATTTGGTATTTAGGTAGCCCTGACTCCCGTGAGTTAGCTTGATGCAGCTAAAACAGGAGCCACACCGGGTCAAGTGAGGTCATTCCTCCGATCGGACACATTTCTTCGATACCATTATATTGCTTTTGTGATTTGATTGGGTGCACTCTTTGATTTGGGAGTGTGTCACGAGGTGGGCGATAGTAGCTTCTATGCATTACCACCAGTCTGGATAGGCAAATGGTATATCTACCCTGGCATTGCCAAGAGTGCCATGTCGCATGCTCTATCGCGCCTTCTACGAGTTTGTTTTGTACCGTACCTATGTGGTGTCCTCTATGTAAACCACCGATTTGGTGGAGCATACAGTATTGTATAGACTACGGGAATATATAAAATGTTTTAAGGGGGATATGGGTAACGCCTTAACGCTATTTTAATACTTTTACTTTACCATAGACATATTATAATAGCGTATATTACTACATAGTAGATAGTTCCACAGATCCTTAGAGGATGGAAATCCCAAACATCATTTAAGTTACTTGTATTTCAGTTGGCATTTCACTTGAGTTGAATTTATTAATATAAGAATGTTAATCATGACTCGAGTGTTTTGTATTTTTTTTATGCTCGGGTCAGACTAAGTGTCACAACATTTGAGATTCACCTTTGGAGTTGGAGCTGCACTTCGAGATCCATCTGTATCTATTCAGCTTTCAGCTATCCAATGGTTTTGGTCAGACTTGTCAATTGTTTGTACTCAAGACTACATTGTTTTTGAGTTATTCTGTTGTATTTTATTTCAAACTCTGTTGTTTATATAGTAGCTTCATGAACTACTATTTATCTATTCCGCTGCTTATTATTGTTATTACTTTGTGTCTGTGATTCTGTGATTAATTTATTTACTGTATATGCTGAGTTTTGCCAAATATAAAAATTAACAATCTGGCATTTTGGGCAATTCAAGTTCGACATGTGCGGATGCGAATGGTTCAAAATACCGGGTCGTTATACATTATAAGCGATACCTGATAGTGACAATTATTTACACCAATTCTCTTCATCAAAACCATATCACATTAAGACTTATGGAATTTGGTAATGGTTAAAATTCCAATATCGTCCACATTCAACTTTAAAGTCCAAACACAAAGTCCTTGATTCAATAATAACAATTATTATTAACCAAAATGCTCTGGCCAAAGACTTTGAGTTGACTTGAGTTAACCATGATACTTAACCCCATATAACTGAGGAGACGAATCCTCTCTTGAATAGTGCATCACTTCCAATACTTCCACTTGACCCAACTACAACTATAGCCATTCGATGGAAAGTCATGCAATGATTTGACTATAATCAAAGCGGAGATTTCATATTGAAGATCCACATTATTCTCAAGTCGAGAGAACTATGTAAATTAATCACATCGATATTTTCTGTTTGACCTTAGTTGTATATTAACCAACAGAAAACTATCGAGTGAGTCATTTCATAGTTATCCAATAACTATCAGTAGGTAACCCCTTGGTGCCCCCCAACAGTCATGAGTAATACACTGCCCAACATTTGGAGGGCGTTACATATTCTAGTCTCAAAGGAAACATCGATATCCAGTCTCGATGCATCTTGGCTAGGAACTTTTAAAATGGTATTGTATTGTGATAAATTACTCACGGTTACAACACTTTGTAACTACTATCACAAAATAAACCATTTATGGATTTTCTATTAAATATACTTTTAATTAAATTAATTAATCAATATAACCACATTATATCAAGTATATAATAGAAAGAAACACCTTTATTGTGAACAGGATTAGTCAACGAGTTAGATATATGTAACAAACTACATAATTGCCTTTAGGGCATACCATTAACTCTATCATTACTATTTATGAGAATTCTGTCACGTACAGGAATTTTCGACTTTCGAAAATTCGACATCGATACTCGCTTTATCGACTGCCGAGCAATCGAGTGCCGGAAACTCCAATAGTGAGGGTTTTAGAAAGAAAGAAAAGGTAGAAGAAGAAGAAAGCAGAAGAAGAGAAGAAGAAAATAGAGAAGAAGGACAACAACAGAACAAGAGCAGAACAGGAAACAATATCAGAATCTTACACATCGCAGCGGAACAATATATAAAAGATAATTACTAGTCTTTTAAAACAAAGAACTATATCCGTTTATACATACATCAATCATCAGAGTCAATATACAACAATGGACAGTTATATAACTTGTCCTCATACAGAATACACAGCGGAATAAATACTATCAGATACAAATACTACGTCTCGTCATCCAGCTTATCTCCAAGCTCCAGAATACCCAGAATATCCTGATAACCTAACTCTAGGCTGCCCGTGTGGATATTGGTGGGCACCCAGAGTTTAGAAGGGAACAATAAACTCCGAGTCAGTCATGGTGACTGGTGTGAGATCGTAAAACAGTTATTCTTTATAACAACAACATAATTTTAAAGTCAATTCGAAATGCTTTTGGAAAATGAAACTACCATAAGACCTCCCACCACACACACAATGCAAACGCAGAATTGGAGGAGATTTCTTCTTATGATAGTCAAAGATGCTTACTATGCGAAATCAAATTCTTTTTGATATTATTATTAGTGCATAGTGTAGAAATCATTTCGAAAGTATAATATTAATCTTAGCCAACATACGACCAGTATCGTATGCCTACTATAGCTACCATCTAAACAGTGGTGACCACCGTACGTAAATGGCAGGTTCTACAACTAATACCGTACAAGGTGCGTATTGGAGTTTGGATTTCCAACAAATGGTCTGGCTAAGGAACTTCCTTTTCCACGATGGGTACGTCCCTGGAATAGACGACCCGAGAAATAACCTAACATTACGGCTAGATCTCTGCCAACACAAGGCCGGGTTACCTCTGCAAAAGTAGGTAACTACTGACACGCGTATGTCATTCCCCGATCGTAACCGATCTTCCCGAGGATCCCTGATTTCCAACAAACCACATCAAAATAATAATGCAGCAACCACATAGGTTAAGTATCTGGGCTCCATACCATGATACCACCTCTATCCAGAAGGAATGACATACACTAAGGGGCGCTACTCCCTAGAACCTTGCTGCATCCTTCCTGTTTCGACCATTTCCGGGGTGTGAGGCTCGACGAAGTCTCGTCCACAAAGCTACGCTTTCTACAAAGCCCTGCTTCGGGTCAAACAAATGATCAACCTATGATCACAAAGATATAAGATCAAACAAATGATCATATCGCAAATGATCAAACACTGATCATTTCACAGCAACACTCAGTACGCCACGTTACCAAACTGGGAGTATATCGCTGATAAATTTCAACTACATAACCTCTGAGCTCGTACGTCTCAGAGAAGGGTGTTAAGTTAAGAGAATAAATTCTCCGCCACCAACAGAAATGTATTTGAAAGAAATCAGCTTTATATCTCAAATTGTAACGTCAGACACACAATCCATACAAGTCTGTTTCGGGATCGAACAGAACCGAAGGCACTTCTCACAAAGCCCTTGCATATCCGGATAAATTTCTAATCACGTCCGGACTTCCCGTCACTAAGGGTGATAAAACCTCTAAATCGGAGATCAGCCGATGTAGAGTAACTCGACGGTAATCCTTCCGTTTTCAAAAATATCCGGTCTTCAACACCGGTCTTCAAATGCAATTCATAACGACGTATCACATATTCGGAATGGGTTGTACGACCCCATGGTCCTTTCCCGGCTAACCCGAATAGTGAGCGATTATTCAAAAATAAGTGTGGCATTCAAATTCATCCAATTCACAACAAATACCATTCAAGGTAATTATTGATAGTCGGTTATTTAACTATCAATAAAGATGCGCAACATCATCAGATTCCAAATAATTTTTCAAAATTATTTATTTCCCAAAAATATCTTTACTAGATATAAAATTTCCACACTTAACCGTTTGAAAACAATTTCAAATCAATTTTCCACATTTCATTTTATCTTTGAAGATAAAATCTCAAAATAGTTCATTTCATTTTGGAAAACATTTTCCATACTTATTTAATAATAAGTATTTCACAAATCTATTTATTTTCAACATTTGAAAATATTCGATATACTTAAATCAATATTAAGTATATGTTCATTCTTTAAGGAAATCATTAATTTTAACATCTATTTGAGTCAAAACGAATGTTGCGTAAAACATCGTTACGACGACTCGAAATCACTAGTATAGGGATTCAGATTTTAAGATAGATATATATAAATCCCAATACTACATAAAACATTTTCTTTCGAAAATCATTTACTATAACAACAGTGTTATAGTCCATCATTTCCTTATATTTCTCGAAAATGTCTATTTCAACAATAAAATGTTGAAATCTATGGTTTCGATATTTCCCACATTTTTAAAAACATCTTTAAAATGTTTACTTCATTTTTAATGTCACTTCTTCAAAAATGAATCCATTTTATTCAATAATATATTCACTGTCCAAAATCGTGAAAATAATTCACTTAACCCAATTTCAATCTTTTCTACACATTTTATTTCAAAAAAAATTCGCTATCCAAAAACGCGAATATATCTTCTTTGATAATCTTCTATATTTAATTTATCAAATTCAATCTTTTTCGAATTTATAAACACGTTTATAAATTCTATTTCTATTTTATAACTACTTTGACTTATAAATCTTCTTTATTAACAATTTGATCAATATTCCACTTAAAGGCAAAAAATCAAATTTACAAGTAAATTTCTTATAAGTCTTTATTCTACAATTTCATTCATTTTATAACTTCATACTTTATAAATCTATAAACTTCAAATCTTCACAATTTATAATTCTATAAATTTCCTATCTTTACAACTTATAATTCTATAAATTTTCTATCTTCACAATTTATAAAAAACTCGTTTTAAATTCCAAAGATTTTAATTGATAAATATCAATTTTGTACATCTTTTATATACATCGTTTTTAATAATTCGAAAATCCAAATTTAAACTATTTTATAAATTACTTAACTGTTTATTTCAAAAATCACCTCTCGGTTATATTTCACCAAAATCTTAACCTTTATAACTTTAATAATTTTAACGTTTGTAAATTTATTCAAAAATCTAATAACGTATACTTACAAATAATCTCTTTAAAAATCTCTTTTAAAGTTAAAATCGTTATTTTAAAACTTCAAAACTTGAATCCAATGATGCAACGCATCAATTAGTCCATCACAACATCAAACATCATATATCATCATATGATAACAGAATATATATCAACATCTGTAAATAAATAAATACTGGTGAGGAATCCAGTTGGATCCCTCCAACCTGTTTCCCTGCATCCACAGACGTTAGCACAATACCAATTCCACTTCGAGGTGGAATATCGCGGTATATGGGTTTTATAAAAATATCCGCTTACTAACGGCGCAATAGGGTCTCATCCGCTATACGAGGCGGGAAATCAATCAATCCAATATATACATATGCCAATATGTATATATTGCTATATATAATATATATATATCCTACTATATCTAATATCATATCCAACCATCAAGCAAATCAATAACTGCAATCCAAATTTATTTTGAGTGAGAAGATCTCACCTTAGCCTTTAATTTGCCATCCATTTCTGTTCCAGTTTGTTTTCTCCCAAATTTTTGACCTTGTATAAATATTTTATACAATTTATCAATATCTGAAATAAATCGAACACATCAATTACTCTTTAATTTAACCAATCTTTGTTTAAACTAATAACTTTAATTTTTTACATCGAATCTTTATATAATTCATCACTATCAAATTTTATCCATATAGACAAATTTAACTAAGTAAAATTTGATATTAGCAAATTCGTATTACCTTACTGTATATTTTTAAAACAATTGATTTTCATTTTCTTTGAATCAACATGTTTTAAACTTCTGTAAAAATCTTACAGTAATAAATAAAAATCTAAACTTTTTTTTCTTTACATTCAAAATGAAGAATTAAACCCAAAAACATACTCACCTTAGCTTTCCAATGACGTCGACATCACAATCGACTTTCAGTGCCTCGCGAAACCTTAATCACTTCGACCACTAAATCGCGACCCTCGTCCACTAACGTGCACGCGCCCTTCTCGAATTCGCCTCCATCACCGCAACCCTACGCGAGCTTCGCCACCGACTGCAGCCCCAAATCGAATCGCCAGATGCCTCTGCTCGCCCACGAACACGTCATTGCCTCGTCCATGCTCGCGACATCGCACGCGACCCCGAGTTCGCCGCCGCTTCGATTGTCACCAAGAACTCCAGCGTCTCCCATTCGTTCCCTCTAGAGCAATTGCAGACATCGCGAGTCCAATTCGCGATTCACCTTCTCAATTTCGAACGCGGATCCACCGCATTTCCCTTTCCCTCTATTTTTTTTATATGTATATAGTCGAACGAGTACAAAGAAGAAGAGGGGAGAATCGAGATATGTTTGAACTGGAAAAGGAACGGAGAGGGATGTAGTTCGATTTTATTTTCTTTTTCAGCTTGTCCGCCATTTTCAAGAGATCGAACGATTTATTTGATTTTGATGGGAAAAACAGGCGGCCATTTTATTTTTACTGAACGAGATTGTGGGGAACGAGATGTTTTAAAATCGAACGAAGTATGGGTTACATGATGGGTTGCACGACTTCTCCCCGTGATTCCCTGCGTGGTTGAAGGAACGAACGTGTGATGTTTACAAATTTAAATTTTAAATTTAAATTGAATTCCATTTAAATTCCAACGCATTTAACTATCGTATGGTCACATAACAATTCCGAAAAATACGAAATTTGAAACCCGGCAATAATACAATATTCCGGACTCAATGGAACTGGTTTCGTCAAATTCCGAGACTGCGCCTCGGACGGCTATTTTTAAATATCGATTCAAACGATATGAATTTCAAAACTGATCAAATAAATTCGAAATTAGATTCTGAAGTTTTAATTATCTTCAGTATTGTCAATACGAATTTTAAAAGCTTTTGAAATATTTTTCTTCAGCTTAAAACTGAAGATACAAATTTTTATTTAACATTCAATAGATTAAATTCTATAATTTAACCGCCAATTTCAAAGTTATATCGGGGATTCAAATTAAATCATCGTCCAAATATTTAAATTTAATTAAATATTCTCAATTTAATTTGTTCAAAATTCTGGGTCGTTACAGACTTCCCTCCTTAAAAGAATTTCGTCCCGAAATTACAAGTCAGGAAGAAAAAGTCCTTAACTCGTTTACTATTTTTCAACATCCAATAGTTTTATCAAATTTTCAAAACAAATCTTTCTACTAAAGATTCGTTATCAATTCAATTAACTTTCTAAACCTTTCATAGCTTTCAAACATCATTGTTTTCCTTCAAAATTCAAATTCAATTCAAATTCAAATTTAAACTTCCAAAATTTTCTCAAAAATTTTCTAACGCCCTAAATTTTCGAAAAATTTCGCCAGCGTCTCCTTTGCACGGCTAATACGGTACGACTACAAACGTCCCTACGGACTCTCAGATTTCAAAAAGAAAAGAAAAAGCCAAGCGGCTAGACAAGAAATCATCAAAAACTCATATTATAATTCAAATACTTACCTTTTGTCAAGCAATTCAAATTATCTTCAAAATTAAAATCCCAATTTCTTTACACCTGTATATCCTACTAGCCATTATATCTAGTTACAGCATTCAAATCATTTTGCAAATTCTATTACAAAATTCTCAATATAAACTGTTTATACATTTACTGTTGAAGTTACATATTCATTTTTATTCAATGCGAATTCAATTTTACATTTCAAATTTCATTTGAATTTAATTCACAATTTCAATTTTATTTGAATTCAATTTCATCTTTTATCTTTAGTTCATAACTATTCTATTCTAAATTAGTTTTATTTACTAATTCATTCGTCTTCAATTTGAATTTCATTCCAATCAGATTTCAAATATTCTATAAGTTATCAATTTATTTACATTTTGATTTATACAATCATTTATACATTCACATTCACAATTCCATTTCATTAAGGAATTTTATTTTCAATTATCTTCTTGGAATTCTATTTTCATTCATAAATCACATTACAATTTATATTCACAAATTTTATTTGTATATGGATTTTATTTCTTTAAGTTAGATTTTTATTTAAACTTTAAACTTTACAAGTTATCAACTTCATTATATTTCATAGTATTCCAGAGCCTTAGCAACATTTCAAAGCCATTTTGAAAACAATTCAAATTATCCTTTGAATTTCAAAAACAAAACCCAAATTTTTCAAACAACTTCCTTTTAAAACAATTTGGCAGCAATTTCTCTTTTGGAAACCCGAAAATGAACACCAACGATGCCGCGGTCATCATCGAAGTTATTTTCCAGCGACCGAAAAAAGTTTAGAGCTTTTCATTCCTTCAAAACATTTTTCAAAACCTTTGAAATTCATTTTCAAATCAAAAAGAATTTAAACTTTCCAAATCTCCAAAATTTTCAAATTCTTTTCAAAACATTTCCAAATGCTTTTCTGGAATTCCGTTTTAAATTACAAGTTACATTTATAATTTACATTCTCAAATTTCATTTATATGTGAATTTATTTCTTAACTTTGGAGTTACGATTTCAATTTCTTATTCAATTTCATATAATAATGATAACTTTCAATATTATCACTTTCCTAACAAACAAGCATCCATATACTATGATAATTCATAGAAAATCATTTCTTTTCTTATACAAAAATAGTTTTGGGTAAAATTATTTCATTTACCCTATTTTAAAACAATACTATGTCGTCTTGCCTCGTTTAAGTGTTTAGAAATCCCTATCGATAATATGGTGTCCCACATACCGACCAAAATTCACAAACATCTCAACGGATAAGCAAACACAATATAAAACATTTTTATATTTACTAACAAATACGCGCTCGTATCTATTATTACACTCAACTCATTCTAGAGTACTACTGACTCTATCTCTAATGAGTAACACCCAACAGAGCAGGGTTGTCGCTTAACCATATGCTCTGATACCACGCTGTCACGTACAGGAATTTTCGACTTTCGAAAATTCGACATCGATACTCACTTTATCGACTGCCGAGCAATCGAGTGCCGAAAACTCCAATAGTGAGGGTTTTAGAAAGAAAGAAAAGGTAGAAGAAGAAGAAAGCAGAAGAAGAGAAGAAGAAAATAGAGAAGAAGGACAACAACAGAACAAGAGCAGAACAGGAAACAATATCAGAATCTTACACATCGCAGCGGAACAATATATAATAGATAATTACTAGTCTTTTAAAACAAAGAACTATATCCGTTTATACATACATCAATCATCAGAGTCAATATACAACAATGGACAGTTATATAACTTGTCCTCATACAGAATACACAGCGGAATAAATACTATCAGATACAAATACTACGTCTCGTCATCCAGCTTATCTCCAAGCTCCAGAATACCCAGAATATCCTGATAACCTAACTCTAGGCTGCCCGTGTGGAAATTGGTGGGCACCCAGAGTTTAGAAGGGAACAATAAACTCCGAGTCAGTCATGGTGACTGGTGTGAGATCGTAAAACAGTTATTCTTTATAACAACAACATAATTTTAAAGTCAATTCGAAATGCTTTTGGAAAATGAAACTACCATAAGACCTCCCACCACACACACAATGCAAACGCAGAATTGGAGGAGATTTCTTCTTATGATAGTCAAAGATGCTTACTACGCGAAATCAAATTCTTTTTGATATTATTATTAGTGCATAGTGTAGAAATCATTTCAAAAGTATAATATTAATCTTAGCCAACATACGACCAGTATCGTATGCCTACTATAGCTACCATCTAAACAGTGGTGACCACTGTACGTAAATGGCAGGTTCTACAACTAATACCGTACAAGGTGCGTATTGGAGTTTGGATTTCCAACAAATGGTCAGGCTAAGGAACTTCCTTTTCCACGATGGGTACGTCCCTGGAATAGACGACCCGAGAAATAACCTAACATTACGGTTAGATCTCTGCCAACACAAGGCCGGGTTACCTCTGCAAAAGTAGGTAACTACTGACACGCGTATGTCATTCCCCGATCGTAACCGATCTTCCCGAGGATCCCCGATTTCCAACAAACCACATCAAAATAATAATGCAGCAACCACATAGGTTAAGTATCTGGGCTCCATACCATGATACCACCTCTATCCAGAAGGAATGACATACACTAAGGGGCGCTACTCCCTAGAACCTTGCTGCATCCTTCCTGTTTTGACCATTTCCGGGGTGTGAGGCTCGAAGAAGTCTCGTCCACAAAGCTACACTTTCTACAAAGCCCTGCTTCGGGTCAAACAAATGATCAACCTATGATCACAAAGATATAAGATCAAACAAATGATCATATCGCAAATGATCAAACACTGATCATTTCACAGCAACACTCAGTACGCCACGTTACCAAACTGGGAGTATATCGCTGATAAATTTCAACTACATAACCTCTGAGCTCGTACGTCTCAGAGAAGGGTGTTAAGCTAAGAGAATAAATTCTCCGCCACCAACAGAAATGTATTTGAAAGAAATCAGCTTTATATCTCAAATTGTAACGTCAGACACACAATCCATACAAGTCTGTTCCGGGATCGAACAGAACCGAAGGCACTTCTCACGAAGCCCTTGCATATCCGGATAAATTTCTAATCACGTCCGGACTTCCCGTCACTAAGGGTGATAAAACCTCTAAATCGGAGATCAGCCGATGTAGAGTAACTCGACGGTAATCCTTCCGCTTTCAAAAATATCCGGTCTTCAACACCGGTCTTAAAATGCAATTCATAACGACGTATCACATATTCGGAATGGGTTATACGACCCCATGGTCCTTTCCCGGCTAACCCGAATAGTGAGCGATTATTCAAAAATAAGTGTGGCATTCAAATTCATCCAAGTCACAACAAATACCATTCAAGGTAATTATTGATAGTCGGTTATTTAACTATCAATAAAGATGCGCAACATCATCAGATTCCAAATAATTTTTCAAAATTATTTATTTCCCAAAAATATCTTTACTAGATATAAAATTTCCACACTTAACCGTTTGAAAACAATTTCAAATCAATTTTCCACATTTCATTTTATCTTTGAAGATAAAATCTCAAAACAGTTCATTTCATTTTGGAAAACATTTTCCATACTTATTTAATAATAAGTGTTTCACAAATCTATTTATTTTCAACATTTGAAAATATTCGATATACTTAAATCAATATTAAGTATATGTTCATTCTTTAAGGAAATCATTAATTTTAACATCTATTTAAGTCAAAACGAATGTTGCGTAAAACATCGTTACGACGACTCGAAATCACTAGTATAGGGATTCAGATTTTAAGATAGATATATATAAATCCCAATACTACATAAAACATTTTCTTTCGAAAATCATTTACTATAACAACAGTGTTATAGTCTATCATTTCCTTATATTTCTCGAAAACGTCTATTTCAACAATAAAATGTTGAAATCTATGGTTTCGATATTTCCCACATTTTTAAAAACATCTTTAAAATGTTTACTTCATTTTTAATGTCACTTCTTCAAAAATGAATCCATTTTATTCAATAATATATTCACTGTCCAAAATCGTGAATATAATTCACTTAACCCAATTTCAATCTTTTCTACACATTTTATCTCAAAAAAAATTCGCTATCCAAAAACGCGAATATATCTTCTTTGATAATCTTCTATATTTAATTTATCAAATTCAATCTTTTTCGAATTTATAAACACGTTTATAAATTCTATTTCTATTTTATAACTACTTTGAATTATAAATCTTCTTTATTAACAATTCGATCAATATTCCACTTAAAGGCAAAAAATCAAATTTACAAGTAAATTTCTTATAAGTCTTTATTCTACAATTTCATTCATTTTATAACTTCATACTTTATAAATCTATAAACTTCAAATCTTCACAATTTATAATTCTATAAATTTCCTATCTTTACAACTTATAATTCTATAAATTTTCTATCTTCACAATTTATAAAAAACTCGTTTTAAATTCCAAAGATTTTAATTGATAAATATCAATTTTGTACATCTTTTATATACATCGTTTTTAATAATTCGAAAATCCAAATTTAAACTATTTTATAAATTACTTAACTGTTTATTTCAAAAATCACCTCTCGGTTATATTTCACCAAAATCTTAACCTTTATAACTTTAATAATTTTAACGTTTGTAAATTTATTCAAAAATCTAATAACGTATACTTACAAATAATCTCTTTAAAAATCTCTTTTAAAGTTAAAATCGTTATTTTAAAACTTCAAAACTTGAATCCAATGATGCAACGCATCAATTAGTCCATCACAACATCAAACATCATATATCATCATATGATAACAGAATATATATCAACATCTGTAAATAAATAAATACTGGTGAGGAATCCAGTTGGATCCCTCCAACCTGTTTCCCTGCATCCACAGACGTTAGCACAATACCAATTCCACTTCGAGGTGGAATATCGCGGTATATGGGTTTTATAAAAATATCCGCTTACTAACGGCGCAATAGGGTCTCATCCGCTATACGAGGCGGGAAATCAATCAATCCAATATATACATATGCCAATATGTATATATTGCTATATATAATAGATATATCCTACTATATCTAATATCATATCCAACCATCAAACAAATCAATAACTGCAATCCAAATTTATTTTGAGTGAGAAGATCTCACCTTAGCCTTTAATTTGCCATCCATTTCTGTTCCAGTTTGTTTTCTCCCAAATTTTTGACCTTGTATAAATATTTTATACAATTTATCAATATTCGAAATAAATCGAACACATCAATTACTCTTTAATTTAACCAATCTTTGTTTAAACTAATAACTTTAATTTTTTACATCGAATCTTTATATAATTCATCACTATCAAATTTTATCCATATAGACAAATTTAACTAACTAAAAATTTGATATTAGCAAATTCGTATTACCTTACTGTATATTTTTAAAACAATTGATTTTCATTTTCTTTGAATCAACATGTTTTAAACTTCTGTAAAAATCTTACAGTAATAAATAAAAATCTAAACTTTTTTTTTTCTTTACATTCAAAATGAAGAATTAAACCCAAAAACATACTCACCTTAGCTTTCTGATGACGTCGACATCACAATCGACTTTCAGTGCCTCGCGAAACCTTAATCACTTCGACCACTAAATCGCGACCCTCGTCCACTAACGTGCACGCGCCCTTCTCGAATTCGCCTCCATCACCGCAACCCTACGCGAGCTTCGCCACCGACTGCAGCCCCAAATCGAATCGCCAGATGCCTCTGCTCGCCCACGAACACGTCATTGCCTTGTCCAAGCTCGCGACATCGCACGCGACCCCGAGTTCGCCGCCGCTTCGATTGTCACCAAGAACTCCAGCGTCTCCCATTGGTTCCCTCTAGAGCAATTGCAGACATCGCGAGTCCAATTCGCGATTCACCTTCTCAATTTCGAACGCGGATCCACCGCATTTCCCTTTCCCTCTTTTTTTTTTCTTTTCTATATGTATATAGTCGAACGAGTACAAAGAAGAAGAGGGGAGAATCGAGATATGTTTGAACTGGAAAAGGAACGAAGAGGGATGTAGTTCGATTTTATTTTCTTTTTCAGCTTGTCCGCCATTTTCAAGAGATCGAACGATTTATTTGATTTTGATGGGAAAAACAGGCGGCCATTTTATTTTTACTGAACGAGATTGTGGGGAACGAGATGTTTTAAAATCGAACGAAGTATGGGTTACGTGATGGGTTGCACGACTTCTCCCCGTGATTCCCTGCGTGGTTGAAGGAACGAACGTGTGATGTTTACAAATTTAAATTTTAAATTTAAATTGAATTCCATTTAAATTCCAACGCGTTTAACTATCGTATGGTCACATAACAATTCCGAAAAATACAAAATTTGAAACCCGGCAATAATACAATATTCCGGACTCAATGGAACTGGTTTCGTCAAATTCCGAGACTGCGCCTCGGACGGCTATTTTTAAATATCGATTCAAACGATATGAATTTCAAAACTGATCAAATAAATTCGAAATTAGATTCTGAAGTTTTAATTATCTTCAGTATTGTCAATACGAATTTTAAAAGCTTTTGAAATATTTTTCTTCAGCTTAAAACTGAAGATACAAATTTTTATTTAACATTCAATAGATTAAATTCTGTAATTTAACCGCCAATTTCAAAGTTATATCGGGGATTCAAATTAAATCATCGTCCAAATATTTAAATTTAATTAAATATTCTCAATTTAATTTGTTCAAAATTCTGGGTCGTTACAAATTCTCTCTATTGTTACATTTTATCTCTCCCTCCAAACCAATAAACATGGAATTGATAAAACAAACCATATTGTAAAAAAGAAGAAATTAAGACAAAGGTTAGAATAAAAAGTATATAAAAAAATTAGCAAATACAACATAAATTAGCAAATAAAGAAGAAAAACCATGGAAAAATATTCAGTCATATACAATATCAAATAGTATCTATAGTAAGAATAAGTAACATATATATCTCATAATAGAATAAAACAATTAGTAAATACCATGTAAACATGATTATCAAAATTTATATGAAACTTATCCCTAAAGCAAACAATAGAAATACAACCACTGCGTAATGTGAATAAAATAAAATAAATTAAGGTAAATAAAAAAGACGAAGAACTATTGGTGTATTCAATCAAATTATAATCTTGTTAAAAAAATTATGAGATAATTAGATAAACTATTTTGAAAGAATCTCAAATTTGTTTCTAATTTAAAATTGAATTTTTTTTCTAAGCTGGAGATAAGAAATAAACAATTATGTGAAAGGAGGGAGAACAAATTTGAAGATGGAGAAATTAAGGAAATAAGAATTTTTCTAGTATTAAATATGCTAAGAAGGGGAAGAGACTTTAGTTGAATTAAATTAGAATCAAATGATAGATGCATTTATTATGAAATAAATGTATTTATTACAATAAAAGTAAACAAATGTACGTATTATGAAATAAATTATTTAAATTATAATAAGTTACAATGAATAGTAACGGTCTTACTATAAATGAGAATTCTCTCTATTTTCTTTTTATCTCTCCATTTCGTACTAACCAACATAGATTGATGAAAAACCAACCCTACTGTAGAAAAGAAGAAGATAAGTCAAAGGTTTGGAATAAAAGTCGATAATAAAATTAAAAATTAGCAAATACAACCTAAATTAGCAAATAAAGTAGAAAAACTTTTAGGAAAATATTCAGTCATATGCAATATCTAATAGTATCTATAGCAAGAATAAGTAACATATATATCTCATAATAGACCTAGACATTTAGTAATTATCACGTAAACTTGATTATCAATTTTTTTATAATAAATACTAGAAATAAAAAGTATGATTATAAATATTATAATAACACACAACTTATGAGCAATTAGTTTTTTAAGGCATTTGTTACCATCAAGATATATTTTTAGTTATAACAATAATTATAAATGCATAATAGTTAATAGTGGTTAATATGAAAGAAATTGCTAAGAAATGATTCATCTGAGTAGATTATACGAAAGGAAACACAATTATGAACGAATCTAATAATAAATTTCAATATAAAATCATAAGATCACAAAAATCATGTCATAAACTAATAAAGAACATTTGGTTTCACAAACATTAAAATGATATCATAATAAAATCTGCAAATTTAAAAAAGTAACCTTGGATTTATAAACTGACATTTCATAATTTAATATTTGAAAAATTAATTTCAAAATCATATGAACTATTTTAGACATTTATTACAACTAAATCAGATAAGCATAAACAGATAATAATTAAACGCATGTATAATGTAACAAATAACAAAAATCAATAATTTGGTTGTGCATAATATAGAGAATGATACACAATTGCTAAACCATAATATATTTCAATATAAAATTGTCACTTTATAAATTTATCAATCTATAAAATTCATAGTCCAAGAATAAATGGTTAGACTTACAAACTTATCATTTAAGTTATTTATTTTTATGAAGATATTCACCTAATTACTCTTAAAGAGAAAGTGATCATAATAAAATATACAATTTTGAAAAAACTACCTTCATCATTATTAAATAAGAATTTAAAAGCGGAAGTCAAAAAGTTAAACAAAATCCAAAGTAAATAAATTTGATAGTTGAATCATATCCGGAGAGGTTTTCATCCACTTCATTACTCGATGTTGAAACACTAAATATTAAGAGAACGAGGAATTTGATTCTTGAAATGGCTTAGATTTGATAAGAGATATGACATAAATGATTTTTTAGTTTTAAGTGGAAGAAAAATAGGAGAAATAAACATGAGAATTTTTGTGGACATGAACTCAGGATTATAGTTATGTGAAGCTCGAGAAGGGGAATAAACATAATTTGAAAAGAGGGAGAACAAATTGAAGATGGAGAAATTAAGGAAATAAGAATTTTTCTAGTATTAACTGTACTAAGAAGAGGAAGAGAACTTAGTTGAATTAAATTAGAATGAATAGATAGATTCATTTATTGTTAAATAAAAATATTTATTATAATAAAATTATAATAATGTATGTATTTTGAAATAAATAATTTAAATTTCAATAAGTTACAGTAATAATAATCTTACTATTTATGAGAATTCTCTCTATTGTTACTTTTTATCTCTCCTTTCAGACCAACCAACATGGAATTGATAAAAACAAACCATAATGTAAAAAAAAGAAATTAAGACAAAGGTTTGAATAAAAAGTCGATAATAAAATTAAAAATTAGCATATACAACATAAATTAGCAAATAAAGAAGATAAAACCGTGCAAAAATATTCAGTCATATATAATATCGCATAGTATCTATAAGAAGAATAAGTGACATATATATCTCATAATAGACCAAAACAATTAGTAAATGCCGCGTAAACATGATTATCAAAATTTATATGAATCTTACCCCTAAAGCAAACAATAGAAATACAACCACTATGTAATTTGAATAAAATTAAAAAAATTAAGGTAAATAAGAAAGACGAAGAACTATTGGTGTATTTAATCAAATTATAATCTTGTTAAAAAAATTATGAGATAATTAAATAAACTATTTGGAAAGAATCTCAAATTTGTTCCTAATTTAAAATTGAATTTTTTTTGTGAAGCTGGAGATAAGAATTAAACAATTTTGTAAAAGGAGGGAGAACAAATTTGAAGATGGAGAAATTCAGGAAATAATAATTTTTCTAGTATTAAATATGCTAAGAAGAGGAAGAGACCTTAGTTGGATTAAATTAGAATTAAAGATAGATGCATTTATTATGAAATAAATGTATTTATTACAATAAAAGTAAACAAATGTATGTATTATGAAATAAATTATTTAAATTATAATAGGTTATAATAAATAGTAATAGTCTTACTATAAATGAGAATTCTCTCTAATGTTACTTTTTATCTCTCCATTTTGAACCAACCAACATAGTTGATGAGAAACCAACCCTACTGTAAAAAAGAAGAAGATAAGTCAAAGGTTTGGATTAAAAGTCGATAATAAAATTAAAAATTAGCAAATACAACCTAAATTAACAAATAAAGTAGAAAAACCTTTATGAAAATATTTAGTCATATACAATATCTTATCGTATCTACGGTAAGAATAAGCAACATATATATCTCATAAAAGACCAAGACATTTAGTAATTATCACGTAAACTTGATTATCAAATTTTTTATGACAAATACCAAAAATACAAAGTATGAATATAAAAATTATAATAACACACCAACTTATGAGCAATTAGTATTTTTAAGGCATCTGTTACCACTAAGATATGTTTTTAGATATAACAATAATTTTAAATGCATAATTGTTAAAAGTGGTTAATATGAAAGAAATTGATAAGTAAATGATTTATATGACTAATGATACGAAAGGAAACACAATCATGAACAAATCTAATAATAAATTTCAATAAAAAATCATAAGATCACAAAATCATGTCATAAACTAATAACGAATTATTCACTTGGTTTCACAAAAATTAAAATGTTATCATAATAAAATCTACAAATTTAAAAAAGTAACCTTGGATTTATAAACTGACATTTCATAATTTAATATAAGAAAAATTAATTTCAAAATCATATGAACTCTTTTAGACATCTATTACCACTAAATCAGATAAACACAAACAGATAATAATTAAACGTAGGTATAATGTAACAAATAAAAAAGTCAATAATCTAATTGTGCATATTATAGAGAATGATACACAATTGTAAAACATAATATATTTCAATATAAAATTTTCACTTTATAAATCTATCAATTTATAAAACTCATAGTCCAAGAATAAATGGTTGGACTTACAAACTTATCATTTAAGTTATTTATTTTTATGAAGATATTCACTTAATTACTCTTAAAGAGAAAGTAATCATAATAAAATATACAATTTTGAAAAAAATAGAAAGTCTTGGATTGATATATTGTAACAACCCGTGGTTTGTGATTACCTAAAAATAAATTAAAATGGTGATTTTAATTGAGTTGGAGTTATTAATAAATTTTTGGATTGGTTAATTTATTCAAAATTGTCTATTTTAGATAAATATGGAATTTTGGGCTTAATTGTAAAAATGGTGATAATTAGAAAAATAAATGTGAATTTTTGAAATTGGAGATATTGTAAAATTTTATTAGTTTAAAATCTTGCAATATTGGCTTTAAGGGTGAATTTATAATTTAATTTGTGAAAATGCAAATTTTGTGCATTTTTAGGCAAAACGATGTTTTGTGTATTTTTAAGTGTTAAAAATATAAAAATGTAAATTTGGTGTGTTATATAATTTAATAACAAGTGTAGATAATTTTTATAACTTGCCTTGTTCAATTTTATAAGGTTTTGTACAATCTAAATAAATGTTGCATTTTATTTCATGAGTAACACTTAGAAGAATAAAACATAACTTAGAGCTAAAATTGGCTAAGTCCTAATGGATTTGGTTAGTATAGTAATTGGAACCCAATATCCAATAGCTACTTCAGAAAGTGGCCTGTACGTAATTCACTTCCTCCATCTTCTCTTTTTACAAAACAAACAGAAGCTTCAAAGTAGAAAACAAATGGATGCTCTATCACCCTAGGCAAAAACTCCTCTTTTATTATCATAAACTCAAGAGAAATTAGTCCAAATACAACTACATATAATCACAATCCATATCCTACAATCTATTTCCACATTTCTTTGATTCAGTAAATTCAGTATTTTCATTTGCTTGTTTGTTTGCTTCTTATCTACAGGTTCCTGAGCTTCAATCTTGCCTAAAGTCGCCATCTTTGCTTGCTAATCTACTACTAACTGCTAAAAAGGTGAGAAATCACAAATGCTTGCTAAACAATGAAGTCAGTAAGTTGAAATTGCTAAAATTCGTTTACTCTACGTATATTTGTTGAATATCCATCTCTGTGCTATTTTTGTTAGTGTCCACCTTTAAGGCTTAATATTTTTAATCCGAGCAGTGGATTCATGCCGAATTTTACCCGGATTGTAGTTCATGATTGGGTTAGCTTGTCTGCAAATTTTCCGACCCAGAAAATGTTATTTGATGTGCCAAAATCATGTCCGAAAATGGACACGGACGTTGTAACGACCCGCCACTCATTCCACAGAATGACGCATCGTTATGAAGAAAGAAAGGGATAGAAGAAGAAAAGAAAAGAAGAAAGAACAACAACACATCAGAAATCTCACAGCGGAACGAGAAATATGTTATATCACATAAGATATTACATAGTATCATATACATCAGAGTACACACTTATACATCACAGAATAGACAGTTATAAACTTCTGTCTACTATACAACACAAGTACATCAGTACAATACATCATACACAGCGGAAACTCTATATATCTACTCGCTGAAGCCTCCTGCTCCTCAGCTCCTCCAGTATTCGTCAAGACTAACCTGAATCCCTCGACTACTCAATACAATATTGAGTACCCAAGAGTTTAATAAAACAGAAAATAAACACTTGGGTCAGACATGGGTCTGGTGTGAGTAAACGGTTAAATTGCTTAACTTTGAAAACCTTTGAAAACAAAAGTATCACGTAAGACTCCCCACACATAAACATGGGTAAGTTTTTACCTTACGCTAACTAAAACATTTGATAGGAAATCCAGTTATATTATAATAGGGTCTAGGGTTTCCAAGTAAAATACAGAAATAGCTGAAATGCTTACATCTCACATTCCAACATAGTTGGGCACAACTAATACGTATGGCACTTATTGGAGTTTGGATTCCATACAATGGCAGGGCTACTGGGGTACCGCCCGTCACAGTACGTGGCCTAGATCACCGTACCGAGGAGTACGCCCGCTTCCCTGCAACACAAAGCCGGAACCATCCCTTACTGGATAATCCCGAACAAGACAACCCCGTAGTTGGCTGCAGTTCCAACTACCCACTAAGCCGAAATATAGAAAGGGACCTCTAGACAGGGATCTATCTTGCTCTCAGTGGGCGCTACCCACGAAGCCTTGCTGCACCTCCCCTGTTTTAGCCATTCCCGGTTGATGAGGCTTGAGGTTACGATTACCTTTAATCAGAACATATCACTTAGAATGCTCATCATCCGCCTGACGATGTGCTGAAAGCATTCAATCCATACAAGTTCGTTCCGGGTTCGAACGAAACCGAAGGCATTATCTCGTTACACTCGTTTTGGAATCACCCTCAGAGTTAACGACAATAACCCTTGCACTCTGAATCTTCATCTTCACTTGAGATTCACGACCTATCGTTAATTTGGATCGATGTGGTATTCGGGTCTCCAGACCTGGAATCCCGGTATACAGAAACCCGATCCCGGTCTCATCGAAATCCAAAACGTATCTTTTAAGGCCAAGTTGTTTAAAGGTTTAAACAATTTAACTTATCTATATTCATACAGATAGATAATTCACAAATCACAATTGATAATCACATTATCAAATAAACAAATGATTCATAACAAAATAGGTAATCCATATCAACATCACAATAGTTAATCTATATTACCATCATAATGCAACCAAGCATTCATATCACACCACATTACTTATCTCATTTCTGAGATTACATCCATTCAAGACAATCAATGTCATCCATTCATACATAAGCAATGATTTACTTAATCACAACATAATTAATTTAAAATGAATTAAATTAACTATCTCTATCTTTAATTAATTTAAAGTGAATTAAATTAATTACTTCATTCAAATTAATTTAAAATAAATTAAATTAATTACTTCATCATAAATCTTACTTATATAATCATTAATTAATTACCAATAAATTAATTAATCTTTCTCTAATTATCCACTTTAATTAATCACCTTGATTAATCATTCTTTAATTACATTTAAGTAATTATCTTTAATTAATTTCACAAATTAATTATTCTTAATCAAATACAGTAATTAACCTTTAATTACTTCATTAATTAATTAATTATAATCAATTACTTTAATCCTTAATTAATTACAATTAATCACTTATCATTTGATTAATTAATCTTAATATCAACTCTTAATTACATCATTAATTAATTATAAACTAATGATTTCTAATTACATCTTTAATTATTTATTTATTTAAATTAATTACATTTAAGTAATTAATCTTAATTAAACCACAATTATTAATCACCTTTGATTAATCTTAATTAGTAATTAACTTCCCTTAATTACTTTCATTAATTAATTACTTTTTAATTAATTATCTTAACCAACAATTTATTTACCTTAACCAACAATTAATTACCTTAATCCATTAATTAACTTTATTAACTAAATTATTTAATTAATAACACTAGGTAATTAACTCTTAATCATTTCCATTTAATTACTTTCATAAAATAATTATCCTCTAATTACTTTATTGAATAACTTCCTTTTTTACTTAATTACATCAAGTAATTATTTCTTAATTATCTTATCAAGTAATTACACTTAATTAATTTTTAAGTAATTATCTTTAATTAACCACTAATTAATTTCTTAGTTAATTATTTAACTAATTATTTAAATTTAATTAAATAATTTCTTAATCCTTATATTTAAAAGATCTTAATTAAGAAAATCATTTATCTTAATTAAATAAATTAAATTGACCAACAATTTAATTATCTCCCCATATTAATTTATCTTAATTAAATAAATCTCTTAATTACTTAAGATAAAATTTTATTATAATTGATTTACTAATCTTATTTTTAAACTTATTTAAAATATAACATATTAGAATTCAATTATAATTTAAACAACATAACTTCTACTTCAACTTTCAAAACCTTTAAACTTCCAAAGTTATTAAATTACTTTAATACAAAAAGCATTTGAAATCTACTTATCTATTCTTTTAAACTTATCTATTTAAATATTTAAAACTTGTTAAAACATTTAATTTTGAAAACAATTTATTTTACAATTAAAACTTGTTAACTTTTGTTTTTAAAACTTAGAAACATTACAAAATCAATTTCCTTTGTTTTAACTTTTTAAAACTTTCTGTACATTTCTTTTTAAAATCTTAAGGCCTGCTCTAAAACTCAAACTCGAGCAAACCATAAGAAAACCCGAAGCAATTCTCGAGTAATACCATCAGAAACTCGAAGTAACACTCACGTCATACCCACGTAACATCCTGCTTCGAGTAAAACTCGATTTCCCCCGAACGAAACCCGAGCTCTAGCTTTCTTCCCCAATTCCAACTTTTCCAGATATACGTAACGTGCTTGTGCATGTGCACACCACGACTGGTCGTCGATGAACTCCGTTCTGGCCTCCGGCCAGTCAGACTTCATCACATCACTACGTTCGATCACTCCATTTTCCTCGATTCGTACGAGAATCAAAATCGAGCATAAAACCCATCACCAGGAAAACGAACATTATCAGAAAATCCTCGTCTTCGATTATCCCAGCCTCGAGAAGTTCTTCCACCTTCACCCCATAGCTCCGCCTCGACTACCAGCATCTCCAGAACACACACGATCAACTCCTGTCATGTCTCGACAACTCGAAACCCATTTGAACATCACGTAAAAAAAACAGGGTGTTAAACCCTATCTCATCAATTTCCGATCACCACGATCGTCAATAAATCTTTATACTATTTTTCTGATGAATTCTATCATTCCATCGATCTTCCAACCCAACCCCGAGTTCCCTGATCTCCGCGATCACCAGAATTTACCCAAATTAACTTTTCCGTTCATCTCACCAATACTCAACAAACTCTCAACTAAAAATTGAGATATAGCTATTAAAATTCATGGTTTTCTATGTTGAATTTAATTATAATATCAAAACTTAAAATTTAATTTATAAATTTTTGACCAAATTTACATTTTTACTGTATATTATAAAATTTCGAGACAATTCTAAATATAAATTCCTCAGATGATTTTTAGTAGAGATATTGTATGGATTCAAACAATTTCTATTTACAAATCATAAACTAACAGAGATTAAATGATGAGATATAGATTTTATTAAGAAATCAAACTATTATCACTTCACAGAGGCTAAATATATAACAGTACAGGCATTCAAATTTAACTATACAGGCATTTCAAACACTCATATACAACATGCATACATTACAAACATTTCAGATAATAAATCATCACATGTCAAAGGTTTAAATCTGTTTTTAAAATAATATTTACTCACCTGTCATTTTGAAATAGAGAACAGATAACATGATCTATTTCCAGGCTTGCATGTTGATTTTTGAACTGGCTTTGTTGAATTTTTAAATCTGAAATTGATCTTTATTATCTGATTGCATGACTTCAGGTTGTTTGAAGATTTTAAAACTGCTTATTGAATTGCCTCCATCTTCTTTAAGTTTGCATGATCACAGGTGAAGCTTTCCTCATATTTGAATTTCCAGATTTTCATTTCTTCTTTGCAATTTGATTTCCAGACTTATTATTTGATTTTAGGTTCGAATATATTTTTAGTTTTTGGTTGTAATGAAGAAAAGATGAAATTTGAACTGAAAGTGAAAAACAGATTTTCTTCTTACATATAAATTTTTATAACTTTAATTATCAAGGAGAAAAGAATAAATAAAGCCACTTGTCCTCTTTAATTAGCTTACACATATGCTTACATTTTTACAAATGTCACTAAACCACTCTAATATGCTAACAAGTGTAAATTCTTTTCTTTATTGATTTATTTAAGTCATATATATGTATTTAGGAAATATCTATATGTATAAAAATGTATTTATCCTTTTATAATTTATGCTTTAGATTTTAATAAATATACAAATGTGAAAAACAATTATTTAAATAACTTATGCTTTGATCAAATGAATATAACATATTTTTATATGCTTGAGTATTTTATTTTCTTTATATATATTTTTACAAACCAATTTATCTTATGTTTGAATTTTAAAATGAAAGAATATTAAAAACAATTGAACTTTTAAATTTAAAACTTAACTAAAATAAAAACTTAAAATATATGGTTATAATAAATAAGAAATTATTCTTGTAATTTAAATCTCAAATATCATTTTCAAAAGTATTAAGTCAAATTAAAAATTTCCAAATTACAAATTATATAAATATTAAAGTTTGAAAATACTTTATTAAATTCAAATCCAATATTCTTCCAATTTAATATACAAATATATATATTCTAAATGGAAAATATTTTTAACATTAGTTTTTATAATTACTATATTGAATTTTATAACATAACTCCAAATAACAATATATATACATATATATTATAATTTGAAAACATATCCTTTATTAAATTAAAGACTCCCTATTTATAATATATATACCAATATATATATACATTATAAATAGAAAACATTTATATAAGTTTTGAAAGATAAATCTTACCAATTTTAAATTGTTAGAAAAGATATTAATAAATATTGCCAATTAAATATTATTAACCTTTAAAATGAATAAACTTGTCAATTTACAAAATAAAATCAACAAATCAATTTAATTATTTATAAAGATTATTAAATTGATATTGCCAAAATTCCGGGATATCACATTCCTCCCCCCTTAAAATAATTTCGTCCCCGAAATTTAAAAGCAAAGATAATTTAATAACCCAGCAAAATTTTAATTTTAAACAGCAATCACACAATCAATCATACACTATCAATCATAGCAACCATAGTAAACAATTTAATCAAACAAATTTAACTATCCAGTCAAAATTCTGGATAGAATTTCCTCGAGTTTCCCCAAGTATATATATATACCGGGATACTCGTTCTACAGAATCTTAACTAACCATCTACAATAATCTAGAACTCCTTCCCATCTAGATCACAAATCTGAACAAGATATCAGACTAAACTCAAAACCATCCCAACTACCAAATCCTTCTGAACTGCTGATTTCACAACCAGTGACAGATCAAACACGTATTCCCTTAGAGATACATGAAATAAAATGAATTCCAGTTATCCGAACTGGCAACTCAATCCTGGGGATAAAAATCTAATTTCCAGAGAACACAGAAAAACTCAAAATACTTCCGGAACTAGCTCTTTAGTTTTTCCACACCTTATATCTCCTTTGATCGGAGAAAACTTAAATAATATCCAAATTTCAACTTCAATTTCCAAATTCCATCAATTCTTAACTGCATAACTCCTTTGACGATCCTGAGTCACTTCATCCTTCCTGATCAGCTTAGCTCTTGCTGATGCTTCTTGAAATAGACTAGACTAATATCAAACCAATTTTCGGATCCTACTCAACAAAATGGTTTCCAAAAATACGCCAAAATCCAGAACACAACTCTACTCCACAATCATTAGAGCACTTCGAACTACTTCTCCTATCTGAAATAGCCAAACAGTTGCACTTGATAATCTTACCTCCAAATCCTGAAAATTTCTTCACACTTAGAGATACACTTGAATTTCCTATAGAAATCCTTTACTCCAAGAAAATTGCAACTTCGGGTTGCTCCCACTCTAGAACAGTTGCTATCTTGCTTCTGCTACACAACTCTGATCTGAAACAGATGAGAATGCCATCGGAGAAATTCGAGCACAAACTTGATCATCCACAGTTCACCATACCATAAAATCTTAGTGAACCACTCCACTTGGTCAAAACATCCCAGAAGAATTCCCTCCAGAAAATTAGGACTGATCAATCCCTCTCCAAAGAATCCTAAGCTGCTTCACCAAATTCTTCTCTAGAAGACATCCTTCTACTAAGCTGAACTTCCGGTATCTCCACGAATCAAGTCGATACAGAATCTCAATCTCCAATAACCTAAAAGAAAACTCAAACAATCGCAAGTCTCTTTTGCGATCAACTCGACCTAACTTCCACAGATACTGTTCTCTCTTCACAAATTAGAACAGCTCATACTTAACTATCCAATTCATCGAAGAAATGGATTCACTCAGCTGCTTCTGGACTCCAACTTCAGAAAAACTACTCAGCCAGAAACTTCCTACTAACACACAGAACACTCCGAGCCGCACTGCTGTCACAGATACCAAAGACTTCTTATCCGAAACTCTTTGAGAAACTCGGACTTCAAAGCAAAAAGAAACACCCCGCTGGACCCAGCCACAACACCGAAACAGATCTACTTCCTTATACTTGCTTCAGAAGAAACATCTTCAGAAACGTCCATAGTCACCGCGTCTCACCACACAGCTACTACTTCCTGAAGTTGCCAAGATACCAACACTTGCTTCAGCTCATCCAATAGATCTAACTCTATTCATCCAACTTCAAAGACAAACTCCGAACCTTAACAGGTTTCCTTCAGAGATTATGAAATCCTTACACAACTGTAAAGTTCACTCGAGACGGTATTAGGTTTACAGTCTCGACAAATACACTTCCAACCTCAACACTCAGACTCCTAATCCTAGATGATAAATTATTATCATCTCAACCAATCATCACAAATACCATATACATTTAAAATGATACTTTTTTTATATAGAAATTATATCTGGGTAAAATTATTTCATCTACTTTTTTTTTTAAAACAATATTGTGTCCGTTGGCCTGGTCTAAGTGTTTAGAGATCCCTATCAATAACGTTAGCTACTCGTATTGACCAGAATCCATATACCACTCAACCGATCAATTAACACAATATAAAACCATTTTATATAACTAACAAATACGCGCTCTCATATATATATATACATTCGGACTCAAACAGGTTGCTACAGATCCTATTTCTAATGAACAATCCTTCCGAACCTAGGTATTCACTCAACATAGTGTTCTGATATTCACTTAACCAAAAGCTTAGGCATTCGCTCAACCTATGCTCTGATACCAACTGTAACGACCCGCCACTCATTCCACAGAATGACGCATCGTTATGAAGAAAGAAAGGGATAGAAGAAGAAAAGAAAAGAAGAAAGAACAACAACACATCAGAAATCTCACAGCGGAACGAGAAATATGTTATATCACATAAGATATTACATAGTATCATATACATCAGAGTACACACTTATACATCACAGAATAGACAGTTATAAACTTCTGTCTACTATACAACACAAGTACATCAGTACAATACATCATACACAGCGGAAACTCTATATATCTACTCGCTGAAGCCTCCTGCTCCTCAGCTCCTCCAGTATTCGTCAAGACTAACCTGAATCCCTCGACTACTCAATACAATATTGAGTACCCAAGAGTTTAATAAAACAGAAAATAAACACTTGGGTCAGACATGGGTCTGGTGTGAGTAAACGGTTAAATTGCTTAACTTTGAAAACCTTTGAAAACAAAAGTATCACGTAAGACTCCCCACACATAAACATGGGTAAGTTTTTACCTTACGCTAACTAAAACATTTGATAGGAAATCCAGTTATATTATAATAGGGTCTAGGGTTTCCAAGTAAAATACAGAAATAGCTGAAATGCTTACATCTCACATTCCAACATAGTTGGGCACAACTAATACGTATGGCACTTATTGGAGTTTGGATTCCATACAATGGCAGGGCTACTGGGGTACCGCCCGTCACAGTACGTGGCCTAGATCACCGTACCGAGGAGTACGCCCGCTCCCCTGCAACACAAAGCCAGAACCATCCCTTACTGGATAATCCCGAACAAGACAACCCCGTAGTTGGCTGCAGTTCCAACTACCCACTAAGCCGAAATATAGAAAGGGACCTCTAGACAAGGATCTATCTTGCTCTCAGTGGGCGCTACCCACGAAGCCTTGCTGCACCTCCCCTGTTTTAGCCATTCCCGGTTGATGAGGCTTGAGGTTACGATTACCTTTAATCAGAACATATCACTTAGAATGCTCATCATCCGCCTGACGATGTGCTGAAAGCATTCAATCCATACAAGTTCGTTCCGGGTTCGAACGAAACCGAAGGCATTATCTCGTTACACTCGTTTTGGAATCACCCTCAAAGTTAACGACAATAACCCTTGCACTCTGAATCTTCATCTTCACTTGAGATTCACGACCTATCGTTAATTTGGATCGATGTGGTATTCGGGTCTCCAGACCTGGAATCCCGGTATACAGAAACCCGATCCCGGTCTCATCGAAATCCAAAACGTATCTTTTAAGGCCAAGTTGTTTAAAGGTTTAAACAATTTAACTTATCTATATTCATACAGATAGATAATTCACAAATCACAATTGATAATCACATTATCAAATAAACAAATGATTCATAACAAAATAGGTAATCCATATCAACATCACAATAGTTAATCTATATTACCATCATAATGCAACCAAGCATTCATATCACACCACATTACTTATCTCATTTCTGAGATTACATCCATTCAAGACAATCAATGTCATCCATTCATACATAAGCAATGATTTACTTAATCACAACATAATTAATTTAAAATGAATTAAATTAACTATCTCTATCTTTAATTAATTTAAAGTGAATTAAATTAATTACTTCATTCAAATTAATTTAAAATAAATTAAATTAATTACTTCATCATAAATCTTACTTATATAATCATTAATTAATTACCAATAAATTAATTAATCTTTCTCTAATTATCCACTTTAATTAATCACCTTGATTAATCATTCTTTAATTACATTTAAGTAATTATCTTTAATTAATTTCACAAATTAATTATTCTTAATCAAATACAGTAATTAACCTTTAATTACTTCATTAATTAATTAATTATAATCAATTACTTTAATCCTTAATTAATTACAATTAATCACTTATCATTTGATTAATTAATCTTAATATCAACTCTTAATTACATCATTAATTAATTATAAACTAATGATTTCTAATTACATCTTTAATTATTTATTTATTTAAATTAATTACATTTAAGTAATTAATCTTAATTAAACCACAATTATTAATCACCTTTGATTAATCTTAATTAGTAATTAACTTCCCTTAATTACTTTCATTAATTAATTACTTTTTAATTAATTATCTTAACCAACAATTTATTTACCTTAACCAACAATTAATTACCTTAATCCATTAATTAACTTTATTAACTAAATTATTTAATTAATAACACTAGGTAATTAACTCTTAATCATTTCCATTTAATTACTTTCATAAAATAATTATCCTCTAATTACTTTATTGAATAACTTCCTTTTTTACTTAATTACATCAAGTAATTATTTCTTAATTATCTTATCAAGTAATTACACTTAATTAATTTTTAAGTAATTATCTTTAATTAACCACTAATTAATTTCTTAGTTAATTATTTAACTAATTATTTAAATTTAATTAAATAATTTCTTAATCCTTATATTTAAAAGATCTTAATTAAGAAAATCATTTATCTTAATTAAATAAATTAAATTGACCAACAATTTAATTATCTCCCCATATTAATTTATCTTAATTAAATAAATCTCTTAATTACTTAAGATAAAATTTTATTATAATTGATTTACTAATCTTATTTTTAAACTTATTTAAAATATAACATATTAGAATTCAATTATAATTTAAACAACATAACTTCTACTTCAACTTTCAAAACCTTTAAACTTCCAAAGTTATTAAATTACTTTAATACAAAAAGCATTTGAAATCTACTTATCTATTCTTTTAAACTTATCTATTTAAATATTTAAAACTTGTTAAAACATTTAATTTTGAAAACAATTTATTTTACAATTAAAACTTGTTAACTTTTGTTTTTAAAACTTAGAAACATTACAAAATCAATTTCCTTTGTTTTAACTTTTTAAAACTTTCTGTACATTTCTTTTTAAAATCTTAAGGCCTGCTCTAAAACTCAAACCCGAGCAAACCATAAGAAAACCCGAAGCAATTCTCGAGTAATACCATCAGAAACTCGAAGTAACACTCACGTCATACCCACGTAACATCCTGCTTCGAGTAAAACTCGATTTCCCCCAAACGAAACCCGAGCTCTAGCTTTCTTCACCAATTCCAACTTTTCCAGATATACGTAACGTGCTTGTGCACGTGCACACCACGACTGGTCGTCGATGAACTCCGTTCTGGCCTCCGGCCAGTCAGACTTCATCACATCACTACGTTCGATCACTCCATTTTCCTTGATTCGTACGAGAATCAAAATCGAGCATAAAACCCATCACCAGGAAAATGAACATTATCAGAAAATCCTCGTCTCCGATTATCCCAGCCTCGAGAAGTTCTTCCACCTTCACCCCATAGCTCCGCCTCGACTACCAGCATCTCCAGAACACACACGATCAACTCCTGTCATGTCTCGACAACTCGAAACCCATTTGAACATCACGTAAAAAAAACAGGGTGTTAAACCCTATCTCATCAATTTCCGATCACCACGATCGTCAATAAATCTTTATACTATTTTTCTGATGAACTCTATCATTCCATCGATCTTCCAACCCAACCCCGAGTTCCCTGATCTCCGCGATCACCAGAATTTACCCAAATTAACTTTTCCGTTCATCTCACCAATACTCAACAAACTCTCAACTAAAAATTGAGATATAGCTATTAAAATTCATGGTTTTCTATGTTGAATTTAATTATAATATCAAAACTTAAAATTTAATTTACAAATTTTTGACCAAATTTACATTTTTACTGTATTTTATAAAATTTCGAGACAATTCTAAATATAAATTCCTCAGATGATTTTTAGTAGAGATATTGTATGGATTCAAACAATTTCTATTTACAAATCATAAACTAACAGAGATTAAATGATGAGATATAGATTTTATTAAGAAATCAAACTATTATCACTTCACAGAGGCTAAATATATAACAGTACAGGCATTCAAATTTAACTATACAGGCATTTCAAACACTCATATACAACATGCATACATTACAAACATTTCAGATAATAAATCATCACATGTCAAAGGTTTAAATCTGTTTTTAAAATAATATTTACTCACCTGTCATTTTGAAACAGAGAACAGATAACATGATCTGTTTCCAGGCTTACATGTTGATTTTTGAACTGGCTTTGTTGAATTTTTAAATCTGAAATTGATCTTTATTATCTGATTGCATGACTTCAGGTTGTTTGAAGATTTTAAAACTGCTTATTGAATTGCCTCCATCTTCTTTAAGTTTGCATGATCACAGGTGAAGCTTTCCTCATATTTGAATTTCCAGATTTTCATTTCTTCTTTGCAATTTGATTTCCAGACTTATTATTTGATTTTAGGTTCGAATATATTTTTAGTTTTTGGTTGTAATGAAGAAAAGATGAAATTTGAACTGAAAGTGAAAAACAGGTTTTCTTCTTACATATAAATTTTTATAACTTTAATTATCAAGGAGAAAAGAATACATAAAGCCACTTGTCCTCTTTAATTAGCTTACACATATGCTTACATTTTTACAAATGTCACTAAACCACTCTAATATGCTAACAAGTGTAAATTCTTTTCTTTATTGATTTATTTAAGTCATATATATGTATTTAGGAAATATCTATATGTATAAAAATGTATTTATCCTTTTATAATTTATGCTTTAGATTTTAATAAATATACAAATGTGAAAAACAATTATTTAAATAACTTATGCTTTGATCAAATGAATATAACATATTTTTATATGCTTGAGTATTTTATTTTCTTTATATATATTTTTACAAACCAATTTATCTTATGTTTGAATTTTAAAATGAAAGAATATTAAAAACAATTGAACTTTTAAATTTAAAACTTAACTAAAATAAAAACTTAAAATATATGGTTATAATAAATAAGAAATTATTCTTGTAATTTAAATCTCAAATATCATTTTCAAAATTATTAAGTCAAATTAAAAATTTCCAAATTACAAATTATATAAATATTAAAGTTTGAAAATACTTTATTAAATTCAAATCCAATATTCTTCCAATTTAATATACAAATATATATATTCTAAATGGAAAATATTTTTAACATTAGTTTTTATAATTACTATATTGAATTTTATAACATAACTCCAAATAACAATATATATACATATATATTATAATTTGAAAACATATCCTTTATTAAATTAAAGACTCCCTATTTATAATATATATACCAATATATATATACATTATAAATAGAAAACATTTATATAAGTTTTGAAAGATAAATCTTACCAATTTTAAATTGTTAGAAAAGATATTAATAAATATTGCCAATTAAATATTATTAACCTTTAAAATGAATAAACTTGTCAATTTACAAAATAAAATCAACAAATCAATTTAATTATTTATAAAGATTATTAAATTGATATTGCCAAAATTCCGGGATATCACAGACGTTTTTGCAACCTGGGCGCAAAATCGCGCCCAGACTGGTGCATTTATTTGTCCAAGGCATTGAGCCTTGATTTTGTTCTCCAATGTGTTTTCTTGCCCAGGTCTGACTTTTTGGTAGTGTATCTTTCTCGCCTATTGTTGTATTCTGGAAATTTCAATTGCATTTGAAAGTAGAAATGTTGAACTTCATTTTTGCAAATTTTCATTTTCATCTGAATTCGTTTGCTGTTTTGAAACTGCTGTCGAACTTGAACCCACATCATGCTGAGATTCAGCGTTTAAAACCTTGTTTTAGTCCAACTTTGAAACGACGCAGATTCTTCGTTTCAAATTGGATTTGAGTGATTCTTTATGAAGATTGAATTAGGAGTGTTGAATGACATTCCTGAAAATTTTCATGACAATCTGGGTTCTTTTGCTATTTTGAACCCGCAGTCTAACTTGAACCCGCAGCATGCTAGAATTCAGCGATTTAACCTAGTTTTTAGTCCAAATTTGAAACGACGCAGATCCTTCGTTTCAAATCGGATTTGAATGATCCTTTTTGCAAATTGAATTAGGAGTTTTGAACTACATTCCTGCAGAATTTCAAGTCATTTTGACACCGTTAACTTGTTCAAACCTATTATCGAATATTGAGTCGCAGCTTGTTTTAGACGGATAATACTTGGTGTAATTTCCGTTATTTCGATGTTTTCTTGATATTTCTTTCTGGATTTCATATACGGGTTTTATAATGTGTTTTAAAAATGTTTTTCAAATAAATGGGCTTTTGAAATTATTATTATATATTATTTTTTCTTAGTATAAAAATTATATACTCTATAATAAGAGAATTTCAAAGGCAATTTCTAAAGCGATTTCGAAGCATTCCAAAAACTCGTTTTCTTCAACTTAATTTCTATATATAAAACACACAATTTTGCACTTCGAGCGAAGAGGTAGGAGAATTAAGTGATTGGATAAAACGCGTGCTATGAACACATGCGTTTATCTTTTCAGTTAATTCCTAATCTATTTGTTTGATCGTTTTGACCTTCGGGTCTGGTTTACCGATGAGATGAGGTAAACTTTGTACTTCTTTGAGTGTGGAATTGACTAACGGTTAGTAAACCATTTAGTGCGAACGTGTGGTATGGGACACATGTTAACACTTTGCGGGTTCCTATCCGAGGGGTTTGTGACACATATTGCCAGTTAGTGGTGTCCAGTACTGGGCCTCCGGACCTTCGCCACTATGGTTTGTTGCCCTATAGTATCACTTTTGGAGTTGGTCCATCGTCACCGCTCGAGAGATACTTGGGTTTGTATCTTCGGGTTTGTGTCTTCGGGTTTGTGCCTTCGGGTTTGTTGCCTTCGGGTTTGTTGCCCTATAGTATCGCTTTTGGAGTTGGTCCTTCGTCACCACTTGAGAGATACTTGGGTTTGTCGCCTTCGGGCTTGTGGATCCTTGTTTATACAGTACTGAGCACATGCATCTTTTGTTTCATTGATATTTATATTTCCCTAGAGTATCGCCTTTCGGAGTAGGTCCTTTGAACCACTCGATACATAGCGATTACCTTGTGGAAATTTACCTTCATTGGTATTTGTTATTTGCCTTTTTGGCTTGATTTGGGATAATCATATCCTTTGTTTATTTGAGTTGCCAATGATATGAGGCTTGTTATGATTCATCTTTTGTTAGATGATCGTGTTATTTCTTTTAGAGATTATTGTGGTACTTTATGACCTTGCATGTTCATTATCATATAGCTTATCTAACTAATTTGTTTAGTTAGCCTGACCCATGTATTTTTATACTTGGGTCAGACCGAGGTATTTCAGGTTAGGTGCTTCGGACTTAGCCTATTTTCTTTTGCTTCCGCATGGACTTTGCTTTCTGCATATCCGCTAGCCTATCTTATTTAGCTTTTTTTTGTCCTTATCTATTGACACTCTGATCTATGTATTATTCTTTTGGACTCATGTATGAGTAGTGGTCGCCATACCACTTAGTTGTATCATTTTGGATTTGTACTGGAGATGTATTTGTATTTAGACATATGTATGTCATTCTGCTGTTCTGTGATGTTTTACATTTGAGTTGTTATATTTTGTTCTGATAGATCTTATAGCCATTATAGTTTTCTATTAAGTATCTATTGGATATGTCGACCCACATGAGAAAAAAAATGCTACATTTATCGACGTATTCAGTAGATAGTTAAGACAAGGCTATAGACGGTCGCTCCTATCCAGCTCTATTCTCCGTATTTGGAGACGGTATTACCCAGTAATAATCTTTGCTAATGTGGGTCTCGGTGTGGGGCGTCACAGCTTGGTATTAGAGCTAGGTTCAGAACAAAATATGATAAACACAGAACAGAACTATATAGTATGGTACATCTTGGTATAATACAAGTGTTACAAATCTTTCCGACGCAGCGATATAACACGATGACGACGAAATGAAGATTTTGTGTCAATCAAATTGATAAACGATTCGATGAAGCAATATGAATTGGTGAATTAAAGATGTCGAAATGCCCAAATCCGTTGATCTCGCGAGATACCGGACTCTAGCTATCTCAAACACGTTGATCGCGCACGATACCGTGTTAAAAGATTTACGATTCTTCTACGTTGATCTTGCGCACAAGATTCCGTGAATCGGCTTCAAAATCGTTGATTCGAGCACACTCGAATAACCGAAGATGGAGAAAGGAGCTCACACTCAACTTCTAATTTCAAGTGGCACAAAGCACACAAAATTTTTTTTATTCAAAATCAACAACCTTTACAAATGACCCAACATCCCTATTTATAGGGTTACATCACAACACAGTACACGACCCAACAGCTTCAATGAACTAACACAGGTATTTGCGACCTACGACCTAACATAGGTCGTTAACGACTTAATAGACGCGACTTACAACATACCACATTTCATCAAGCGAATTACGACTTAGCACAATACTCATACCAATATTCATGCGACTCAATATATACTACATAACGACCTCAGAATACAACACACACGACCTAACGACTCAGCGACATAAGGTCTTGCGACCTAAGAAATCAGTGTCTTAATCGAAGATAGCAGCATAGAATGAGCGGCCTCAAAGTAAGCGAGCGACATAAGATGCCAGCAACTTAGAGCCATACGACTTAAGAGACTCTTCAGAACGACCTAAGAGTAAACTGGTTGATACAATTAGTTGCTTGACCCGGTAGGTCGCTAGAGCGACTTAAGACTTAACTCGTCAGTCTTGGGTTGAGACTTATTAGGTCGAGTCTTTTTAGGTCGTGGCTCGCTTCGCCTGGTATAACTCGCTTCATCACCCACAAGGTCGCTTGAGCGACTTATCAACTCGTTAGGTCGCTCGCGGCCTAAGCTATCATCAGATTGCGCTTCATCATCCTCCCCTAGTTGACAAGAATTCGACCTCGAATTTGCACCTTCCTCTTCTTCAACAAGCTTATTCCCATAATGCGGAATTAAATGTTTAACGTTGAAAACGTCTGCAGTGTGAATATGATCCGGCAACCTCAACTGATACGCATTATCATTGATCTTCTTCAAAATTTCCACTGGACCAAATTTTCGAGCTTTCAACTTTTTTTAAGTTCCAACTGGAAAACGATCTTTCGTTAATACTGCGTAAACAAAATCACCTTCTTTGAAGTCTACACTTCTTCGCTTCTTATCTGCCAGTTGTTTATACTTATCATTTGATGCACGCAATCGTTCATGAACAGTTCTGTGACATTCCTGCAACTCGTTCATGAAATCACAAGCTCGTTTAACAACTCCTTTTTGAGATGGTACTGTCATCAAATCCAACGGTCCCTTCGGGATTGCTGAATATACAACTTGAAACGGACTGAAACTAGTACTTCGATTATCAGCATGATTATGTGCAAATTCCGCTTGACATAATTTCATATCCCAACTCTTCAAATTATCTTTTACAAGACATCTTAACAAGTTTCCCAACGATCTATTCACCACTTCCGTTTTCCCATCTGTTTGCGGATGATAGGCGCTACTAAAATTCAGCTTCGTTCCAACCATCTTCCACAGACTCAACCAAAAATGACTTAGAAATCGCGTATCCCGGTCAGAAACAGTGGATTCAGGTAGCCCATGTAGTCGATACACTTCCTTAAAGAACAATTGAGCAACACGGACTGCATCAGCGGTCTTTTTACAAGCTCGTGCCATTTTTGAAAACCTGTCCACTACAACATATATTGAATCATTCCCTCGCTGGGTTCTTGGCAACCCCAAAACAAAATCCATGCTGATATCAACCTATGGTCTAGTAGGCACGGGTATGGCATATACAATCCCGCATTCGTCGCTCTCCCTTTGGAAACTTGACAAATATGACATCTCTGCACAAATATTTCAACTTCTTTCCTCATGGATGGCCAAAAATATGATTCAGAAATCAACTGCAAAGTACGATCTCTACCCACATGACCTTCCTCATGCAACTCCTTCACAATCTTCATTCGTAAGTTGCACTCTGGTATACACAATCGATTCCCTTTAAAAAGAAAACCATCCACCAACACATACTCATCTGTCTTCCCCTTCTCGACTTCATCAACCACCTTGGCAAAGTAAGGATCATCAACAAACAATTCTGGCAACACATCAAACCCCGTCACTTCAACCTTCATTATAGTCAACAAATGATTCCTTCGACTCAATGCATCTGCCACACGGTTTGTAATTCCCGACTTATGCTTCACCATAAATGTAAACTGTTGCAAGTATGCGATCCATGAAGCATGTCTAGCTGCAACTTTATCCTGCCCTTGCAAATGCTTCAACGCCTCATGGTCTGTATACAAGACAAACTCCTTATGGAACAAGTAATGTCTCCAATGCTTCACAGCTTGTACAATAGCATAGACCTCCACATCATAAGTATTATATCTCATCTTAGCTCCCGAAAGCTTCTCACTGAAATAAGCAATTGGTCGACCTTTCTGACTCAACACCCCTCCAATTCCAACCTTCGAGGCATCAATATGTAGCTCAAATAACAACTGAAAATATGGCAATACTAGAATTGGTGTTGTCGTCAAAAGCTCCTTGATCCGCTCAAAAGTTAATCCTGCTTCTTCCGTCCACAAAAATTGGTTTCCCTTTATACAATCAGTAATTGGCGCCATCACGCTACTGAAATGTGGAATAAACCTTCGGTAGAATGATGCTAACCCATGGAAACTTCTCACTTCAGTTATAGTCTTTGGTTGTGGCCAATCCTTGATTGCTTCAACTTTACTTTGATCTACCTGTATACCTCCATCAGAAACAACATAACCCAAAAATAAAACACTATGCGTCATGAACACGCATTTCTTTGTTGCAGCGTAAAATTGTTCCTGTCGAAGTATCATCAACACTTCTCTCAGATGATGTAAGTGTTCTTCTGTGCTTCCACTATATATCAGTATATCATCAAAATACACCACCACGAACTTCCCAATAAATGGTCTAAAGATCTGATTCATCACCCGCATAAATGTACTAGGTGCATTCGAAAGACCAAACGGCATAACCATCCATTCGTACAACCCCTCCCGTGTCTTGAACGCTGTTTTCCATTCATCCCCTGGTCGAATTCGAATTTGATGATAACCACTCTACAGATCAATCTTTGAAAATATAGTAGCTCCATTCAACTTATCTAACAAATCATCCAATCTAGGCATTGGAAATCTATACCTCACAGTAATCTTGTTCAATGCCCGACTATCGGTACACATCCTCCACGTTCCATCCCTTTTCGGCACTAACAAGGCTGGAACTGCACAAGGACTTAAACTTTCCTGTACACACCCTTGTTCAAGCAACTCTTCCACCTGCCTTCTCAACTCCTCGTGCTCCTTTGGACTCATTTTGTAATGTGGTCTATGTGGTAACACAGCTCCTGGAACAAGATCAATTTGGTGTTGTATGTCCCTCAACGGTGGTAACTCCTTTGGCAACTCTTCAGGAAATACACCTTCAAATTTTTCCAGCACTGGCTTTACTTCTTCAGGAATTTCAACCACTTCATTACTTTCATGTCCAATCAACAAAAATACTTCTGGCTCATCTTCTACTTCTTTAACAAACTCCTTCAAAGATAGCAAAGTCTTCAGTTATTCAATCTCCTCCAACTTACTTTCCTTCTGTTGTTGCTTTTTAGGAACTAAAGTGATTTTAGTGCCATTGAACATGAAACTGTACCGGTTAGTTCTTCCATCATGCTGCACGGCCCTATCAAATTGCCATGGTCTGCCCAACAACAAATGACACACATACATGTCCACAACATCACACTAAATTTCATCTTTATACTTCTGTCCGATGGAAAATTTCACACAAGCTCTTCGACTAACCTTCACCTCTCCACCTTTCCTCAACCATGCTAACTTGTAAGGTTTTGGATGATTCTCTGTCTTCAATGCCAACTTCTTTACAGATTCTGTAGAGATAATGTTGTCACAACTTCCTGCATCAATAACAAATTTGCAAACCCTTCCCAAAATAGTGCATGTCGACTGAAACATGTTACTCCTCAACCAACTAGTCTCCTCCTCCTGCTTTGGTGTCAAGCAATTCCTCCTAATCATCAATGAATATCAATCATCTCCTGACAATAATTCTTCCTCCTCAACCGGTAGTGAATTAGAACATTCTGCTTCTGCATCCTCATCCTCAACCTCAGCAACCATCACTCGTTTCTTAGGCTTCAGACATTCATTACTCTTGTGACCAAACTCTTGACAATTAAAGCATTTGATACTACTATTGACCTTGGTCTTAGCAACTTCTTTGACAACCAGTTTACCAACAGCCTTGGAAACGTTGGTATTGTTACTAGCCCCTTTCACTTGATTGTTGGAATTTGTAAACACACCACCTCCTCTTCTTCCTTGCTTCTCCCAAGCTAACGCCTTCTGGTGTGCTTCTGCAACGGATCTAGGGTCAAACATATTCACCATATCCTGAATTTGCATTCTCAATCCTCCAACAAATCTAGCTGTCAACTGCTCCTCCGTCTCCATGATATCATTTCTGGCAATAAGTTGATAAAACTCATATGCATAATCATTAACCAACTTGGTCCCTTGTCTCAGATTCTGTAAGCGCTGATACATAAGAGACTGATAATTATAAGGCAAGAAGGTAGCCTTCATCAATTTCTTCATCTTCTCCCATGACTCAATCTTTGACTTTCCCATTCTTTCCCGTGTAAGTTTAGTTTGTTGCCACCACGCCATAGCTCTTCCTCTCAAACGAGTAGCAATCAACTTAACTTTATGATGCTCGGGAACTTCCTTAAATTCAAAAATTTCTTCAACATTAGATAACCAGTCCAAAAATTCTTCCGCAACCATTCCTCATTTGAATTCTGGAATCTCCATTTTCATTCCCGACTCCCATCGATGATCATCTGCCGAATCTCTATTTCGATCTCGCACTTGGTCTCGATCTCGATAATGAACACCACCTCTATCATCATACTCTTCGAAATCAGATGTACTGCGATATCGATCCTGGCCGTCGACATCTCTACGATCACGATTATCCCTCCTACCATGTCTTTCACTATCACGGTGTGGTTCATACTCAAACTCACATTGAGTCCTTCTTTCTTCTTCTCAATACCCATGGTGATCTCTCATCATTGAAACTGATGATTCTCTTCTATCTCGTTAAGATTGTGGTGACACCCCTCTCGCTTCCGAAACCGATGGCGAAACCCTGTTTCCTCCATGGTTCGAGACTGGTGACCTTCTCCTTTGACTTTGATTCATGTCGATCATCAATTTCTCTAACTTCCCAATACCTTCATCAAGCTTTTCATTGAATTTATTACTAATTCGTTGCTTCATTTGTTCAGCATCTTCTCTTCTATACATATCTGCAACGTTTTGATGACGATTAGCTCTTCTTGGAGACATGATTAATCTTTTACAAATCCAACCATACTTAACTCTCGGCCTTGATCAAACTCTATACTCGGCTCAAACTCTTCTCCTTGGCTCCAAGGCTCGGCTTAGCTATGATTGGCTAAGTCTAGCTCTGATACCAAACTGACGCAGCGGATATAACACGATGACGACGAAATGAAGATTTCGTGTCAATCAAATCGATAAACGATTCGATGAAGCAATATGAATCAGTGAATTAAAGATGCCGAAATGCCCAAATCCGTTGATCTCGCGAGATACCGGACTCTACCTATCTCAAACATGTTGATCGCGCACGATACCGTGTTAAAAGATCTATGATTCTTCTACGTTGACCTTGCGCACAAGATTCCGTGAATCGGCTTCAAAATCGTTGATTCGAGTGCACTCGAATAACCGAAGATGGAGAAAGGAGCTCACACTCAACTTCCAATTTAAAGTGGCACAAAGCACACAAAACAAATTTTATCAAAATCAACAACCTTTACAAATGACCCAACATCCTTATTTATAGGGTTACATCACAACATAGTACACGACCCAACAGCTTCAACGAACTAACACAGGTATTTGCGACCTACGACCTAACATAGGTCGTTAACGACTTAACAGACACGACTTACAACATACAATATTTCATCAAGCGACTTATGACTTAGCACAATACTCATACCAATATTCATGCGACTCAATATATACTACATAACGACCTCAGAATACAACACACACGACCTAATGACTCAGCGACATAAGGTCTTGCGACCTAAGAAATCAGCGTCTTAATCGAAGATAGCGGCATAGAATGAGCGGCCCCAAAGTAAGCGAGCGACATAAGATGCCAGCAACTTAGAGCCATACGACTTAAGAAACTCTTCAAAATGACCTAAGAGTAAACTGGTCAATACAATTAGTTGCTTGACCCGGTAGGTCGCTGGAGCGACTTAACTCGTCAGTCTTGGGTTGAGACTTATTAGGTCGAGTCTCTTTAGGTCGTGGCTCGCTTCGCCTGGTATAACTCGCTTCATCACCCACAAGGTCGCTTGAGCGACTTATCAACTCGTTAGGTCGCTCGCGACCTAAGCTATCATCAAATTGCACTGCATCACTTTCCTTCGTGCTTTGGGATAGATAAGTTAGGAATACGTCTAGGAATGCACTTTTAATTCCGTAGTATTCCATATTGAATTATCTATCTCTATCCTATGTTTAACTCTATTCTTATCTTAACTTTCAACTCATGGCTGGAAGAGGTAGGACTTCACGCTCGGGTGCTGTGCAATCTAGTAGCTCACATTTGGAAGGAGTCTTTATGTCTACTGATCAGTTTATGGAGTTATTCAAGAGCACTCAGCCTCCAGCTCCTGCTCCAGCATCTCCTCCGCGCAAGTCTGCCTTTGCGCGTATGTGCAGTGATTTCTCTCATCTTGGAGGCAAGCCTTTCAAGGGCTCCGAGTCTGTTTTAGAGGTTCAGGCCTGGATTCGTACCTACGAGCGCATCTTTTCTCGCATGGATCTTTCTGACCACCATAGGGTTCTTGTGGCATCTAGTATGTTACAAGAGAATGCTCTTGATTGGTATGAGCTTCTTATTGATGAGATTGATGAGTCTACTCTTATTTGGACTCAGATTTGGGAACGATTCGAACTTAAGTTCGTTCTTGAATCTGAGAAAGCTTTGTTAGCCCATCACTTCCTTGAGTTGCAAGGGAAGTCTTCTGTTTCTGAGTATGTTTCTTCTTTCGAGGCCTTGTCCAAGTATGGTCTCGAGTATAGTAGCACCTCCTATAAGAAGAATCTGAAGTTTGTTTCTGGTTTGAAGAAATATTTGAAGAAGTCTTTGATGCTCCAGCTCAAGCTGTCTTTTGAGGAGTTAGTTGACTCGGCGCTTCACCTTGAAGCCGTTGAGAAGGAGCGAGACAGTAGTGATGAGGTGGAGGTTCCCAAGAACCCCAACAAGAAGCAGTTTCCATTTCAAAAGTCCAAGTCTTTTCCTTCCAAGAAGAAGAAGACTGGTGGTTCTAGCTCTCAGACTCAGTCTACTGGAACACCTTCCATTCGGAAGTGTTTCAATTGTGGTTCTCCTGATCATATGATTCGAGCTTGTCCTAAGCCTCTCTTCTGCCGCTATTGCAAGAAGGAATGTCATCGTGTTTCCACCTGCCCTACTATTCCTGTTAGTGCCAAGTCTAGCAAGCTTTATGTTGCTAAGGCTTCTGGAGGTTCTTCTCAGCCCAGAGGTACATCTCCTTCTGTTCTTGAAGGTTCTTTATTATTTAATGATTGTTCTATTCGAGTCCTCTTTGATACGAGTGCGTCACACTCATTCATATCGAAGGAGCTCATTGATGTTGGTCCGTTGGATGATTCTTGTTTGGTTACTACACTAAGGATTCCGAATCCTTTCGGGGGATGCGCAACCCTTACTTTGCTTTGTAATGATGTTGAGATTGTTTTATGTGGCTTTTCTTTCCATGTGAATCTGCACGTTATTTCCTCTTTGGGGTTTGATATGATATTGGGTATGGACTGGCTAGTTCGATACGATGCCAGGATCATTTGTTCCTAGCTGATTCTATATTTTAGCCATCCCGATTCGTCTGCTCAGTTATCTCTTGTCCTTCGGAATATGGACAATTCCGAAGTGTCTTTATATTCTCTTGATTCATGAGATGATGATGTTGATATCTCTCGTATTCCTGTTGTTTGTGATTTTCCTGATATCTTTGAGGCAGTTTCGAGTTTACCGCCTAAGCGGGCTATTAAGTTCCGCATTGACCTCATTCCAGGTGCTCAACCAGTTAGTTGTCCTCCCACGAGGATGTTAACCAAGGAAAATGAGGAACTCAAGAAGCAACTTGTAGAACTTGAAGCTAAGCATTTCATTTAGTCCATCCGTGGGGTGCCGCGGTTGTATTTGTGAGGAAGTCTGATGGTACTCTTAGGCTTTGCATTGACTATCGCAAGCTTAACGAGTTGACCATCAAGAATCAGTATCCTTTGCCTAGGATCGATGATATGTTCGATCAGTTGAGTGGTGCTAATGTCTTTTCTCAGCTCAACCTTGCCACTGGTTTTCATCAGTTACAAGTTGTAGAGGATAGCGTTCCTCTTACAACTTTCTGCACTCATTATGGTTCTTTTGAGTGGCTCGTTATGCCATTCGGTTTGACGAACACTCCTGCTTTCTTTGTCGATCTCATGAATCGAGTATTCCGAGAATAGCTCGATAGGTTCATCCTTGTGTTTATTGATGACATCCTTATTTATTCTAAGTCCAAGACAGAGCATACCCACCATTTGAGGATTGTCTTGGATACTCTTCGTCAGCATCAGCTCAGAGCCAAATTCTCTAAGTGCCACTTTTAGGAGAATAAGGTTAAGTTCTTAGGCCATGTTGTATCTTCCGAGGGCATTCCAGTTGATCCCACGAATATCGAAGCTATCCGGAATTTGAAGAGGCCTGAGAATGTTCATGAGATTCATAGTTTCCTTGGATTGGCGGGTTATTACCATCGGTTCATTAATGATTTTTTCCATGTTGTGATTCCTCTTACTAGCCTTACTCGGAAAGGCGTTCGTTATATTTGGTCCGACAAGTGTGAAGCTTCCTTTTAGACATTGAAGGAACTTCTCACTAATGCTCCTATTCTGGTGGTTCTCGAGGGGAATCATGATCTTGTTGTCTACACCGATGCTCGTGGAAGTGGTCTCAGTGTTGTTATTACGTAGAAGGATCGGGTAGTTGCTTATGCTTCTAGGCAACTACATCCGAATGAAGTTCGCTATGCCACTCATGATCTTGAGTTAGCCGGCATTGTCTTCGCTTTGAAGATTTGCCGCCATTACCTCTTGGGCGAGTGCTTCATTCTCTATACCGATCATAAATCCTTGAAGTATTTGTTCAATTAGAAGGAACTCAATATGAGACAATAGTGTTGGCTCGAGTTTCTTTCCTCTTATGATATTGATATCCAGTATACCCTTGGTAAGGGTAATCGTGTTGCTGATGCGCTTAGTCAGAAACACTCGGCTGCTGTTTCTATGATGCTAGCCGAGTGGAATGTTCTTGAGACTCTATCATTGCGTGATATTCGGGATCGAGCCTCATCATTTGATTCGCCTATTCCATTGTTTAGCTTGGAAGCTCAACCTAGTTTGTTGGATCGTATCACCGAGGCTCAACGACCAAATCCATAGTTCTTGCATCTTATTCAGGTTTGTGAGTCTGAATCCCGTGATGAGGCGTTGCGGGATTTCAGCATTGATTTTCATAGGTGTTTTCGCAAGAAGAACCGTATTTTTGTGCCATCTGATTCTTCAATTAGGTGTGACATTCTTAATGACTGTCATCGTTCTATGTATACTATTCATCCCAGCAGTAGCAAGATGTATTCTGATATGTGTCGCCTTTATTACTGGGAAGGCCTGAAGCGTGATGCGACAAGTTATGTGAGCAATTTCATGACTTGTCAACTCATCAAAGTCGAGCATTAGCGTCCTTCCGATCTTTTTCAGCCTCTTGAGGTTCCATTGTGGAAACGAGATCAAATTTCTATGGATTTTATCGATGGCCTACCTCATTCGAGATCGGGTCATCGTAGTGTTTGGGTTATTGTTGATCGCCTCACCAAATCTGCTCATTTTATTCCTATTAAGTCTAATAGGACTACTTCTAATTTGGCCAAGCTTTATATTAAGGAAATCGTGAGACTTCATGGTGTTTCTAGTTTGATTGTTTGTGACCGTGACCCTTTATTCATGAGTCATTTCTAGTAGAGTCTTCAGCAAACTTTGGGAACAAAGGTTAATTTCAGCTCAGCTTATCATCCGCAGTCTAATGGACAGACTGAACGGGTGAATCGTATCTTGGAAGATCTCATCTGTATTTGTAGTCTTGATTTTAGAGGTAGTTGGGAGGATCATTTACCACTTGTAGAGATCTCCTACAATAATAGTTTTCAGTCGAGTATCGGTATGGCTCCTTTCGAAGCCCTATACGGAAGGCCATGTCGTTCTCCATCTTGTTGGTTGGAATCTGGGGAGAAGCTCATTCTTGGTCCGGATTCTATTTGTGAATCTTCTGAGAAGATTATTCTTATTAGACAGAGATTAAAAGAGGCATAGAGCCGTCAGAAATCCTACGCGGACAACCGTAGGAAGCCTCTTGAGTTTTCTATTGGTGATTTTGTTTTCATCCGTGTATCTCCTATGAAGGGGGTTGTGCGTTTCAGCTCCACCGGGAAATTGGCTCCTCGTTATGTAGGATCGTTTCATATTATGGAACGCATCGGCCATGTTGCTTATCGTGTTTCTCTTCCGGCTCAGCTTTTCGGAATTCATGATGTATTCCATGTATCTCAACTTTGCAAGTGTCTTCGCGATTCTGACTCTATTATTGATCTACATATTGTGCAAGACTTCGAGATCTCACCCGACTATCTATTGAGCAGCACCCTATTCGTGTGCTTGATTCGGAGGTTAAGCGCCTTCGAAACAAAGAGGTTCCTCTTGTGAAAATTCAATGGTCCGCAAATCCTAAGGATTGTAGTTGGGAAACCAAAGAATTTATCGAGCATTCTTATCCCGGTTTTCTCCCTTCGTCGGTTATGGGTGAGTACTCTTGATCCATCTTTTTATTTGATTCTTGGTGAGGAAATAGATGTTATAGATAACTTCCACTATAGGAATTGTGGGGACGCAATTTTCTTAAGGGGGCAGTCTGTAACAACCCGTGGTTTGTGATTACCTAAAAATAAATTAAAATGGTGATTTTAATTTAATTGGATTTATTAATAAATTTTTGGATTGGTTAATTTATTCAAAATTGGCTATTTTGGATAAAGATGGAGTTTTGGGCTTAATTGTAAAAATGGTGATAATTAGAAAAATAAATGTGAATTTTTGAAATTGGAGATATTGTAAAATTTTATTAGTTTAAAATCTTGCAATATTGGCTTTAAGAGTGAATTTATAATTTAATTTGTGAAATTGTAAATTTTGTGCATTTTTAGGCAAAACGGTGTTTTGTGTATTTTTAAGTGTTAAAAATATAAAAATGTAAATTTGGTGTGTTATATATTTAATAACAAGTGTAAATAATTTTTATAACTTGCCTTGTTAAATATTATAAGGTTTTGTACAATCTAAATAAATGTTGCATTTTATTTCATGAGTAACACTTAGAAGAATAAAACATAACTTAGAGCTAAAATTGGCTAAGTCCTAATGGATTTGGTTAGTATAGTAATTGGAACCCAATATCCAATAGCCACTTCAGAAAGTTGCCTGTACGTAATTCACTTTCTCCATCTTCTCTTTTTACAAAACAAACAGAAGCTTTAAAGTAGAAAACAAATGGCTGCTCCATCACCCTAGGCAAATACTCCTCTTTTATTATCATAAACTCAAGAGAAATTAGTCTAAATATAACTACAGGTAATCACAATCCATATTCCACAATCAATTTCCACTTTTCTTTGATTTTGAGAAGAAAGTTTACTGTAAATTCAGTATTTTCGTTTGCATGTTTGTTTGCTTCTTATCTACAGGTTCTTGAGCTTCAATTTTGCCTAAAGTCGCCATCTTTGCTTGCTAATCTACTGCTAATTGCTAAAAAGGTGAGAAATCAAGAATGCTTGCTAAAACAATGAAGTCAGTAAGTTGAAATAGCCAAAATTTGTTTACTATACGTATATTGGTGGAATATCCATCTCTGTGCTATTTGTGTTACTGTCCGCCTTTGAGGCTTAATATCTTTCAATCCGGGCAGCGGATTCATGCCGAATTTTACCCGGATTGTAGTTCATGATTGGGTTAGCTTGTCTGTAAATTTTCCAACCCAGAAAATGTTATTTGATGTGCCAAAGTCGTGTTCGAAAACGGACACAGATGTTTTTGCAACCTGGGTGCAAAATCGCGCCCAGACTGGTGCATTTATTTGTCTAAGACATTGAGCCTTGGTTTTGTTCTCCAATGTGTTTGCTTGCCCATGTCTGACTTTGTGGTAGTGTATCTTTCTCGCCTATTGTCGGATTTTGGAAATTCGAATTACATTTGAAAGTAGAAATGTTAAACTTCATTTCTGCAAATTTTCATTTCAATCTGAATTCGTTTGCTATTTCGAATGTTTAAAACCTTGTTTTAGTCCAACTTTGAAACGACGCAGATTCTTCGTTTCAAATTGGATTTGAGTGATTCTTTTTGCAGATTGAAGTAGATGTGTTGAATTAAATTGCCAAATTTTCATGACAATTTGGGTTTTTTGCTATTTTGAAACTACGGTCGAAACATGCTTGAATTCAGCGATTTAACCTTGTTTTTTGTCCAACTTTGAAACAACGAAGATTCTTCGTTTCAAATCCGATTTGAATGATTCTTTTTGAAAATTGAAGAAGATATGTTGAACTACATTCCTGCAGAATTTAAAATCATTTTGACACTGTTAACTTGTTCAACCATGCTATCGAATATTGAGTCGCAGCTTGTTTTAGACGGATAATACTTGGTGTAATTTCCGTTATTTCGATGTTTTCTTGATATTTCTTTATGGATTTCATATACGGGTTTTATAATGTGTTTTAAAAATGTTTTCAAATAAATGGGCTTTTGAAATTATTATTATATATTATTTTTTTTAGTATAAAAATTATATACTCTATAATAAGAGAATTTCAAAGGCAATTTCTAAAGCGATTTCGAAGCGTTCCTAAAACTTGTTTTCTTCAACTTAATTTCTATATATAAAACACACAATTTTGCACTTCGTGCGAAGAGGTTGGAGAATTAAGTGATTGGATAAAACGCGTGCTATGAACACGTGCGTTTATCTTTTCAGTTAATTCCTAATCTATTCGTTTGATCGTTTTGACCTTCGGGTCTGGTTTACCGATGAGATGAGGTAAACTTTGTACTGCTTTGAGTATGGAATTGACTAACGGTTAGTAAACTGTTTAGTGCGAACGTGTGGTATGGGACACACGTTAACACTATGCGAGTTCCTATCGAGGGGTTTGTGACACATATTGCCAGTTAGTGGTGTCCAGTACTGGGCCTCCGGACCTTCGCCACTACGGTTTGTTGCCCTATAGATCACTTTTGGAGTTGATCCATCGTCACCGCTCGAGAGATACTTGGGTTTGTGTCTTCGGGTTTGTGCCTTCGGGTTTGTTGCCTTCAGGTTTGTTGCCCTATAGTATCGCTTTTGGAGTTGGTCCTTCGTCACCGCTCGAGAGATACTTGGGTTTGTCGCCTTCGGGCTTGTGGATCCTTGTTTATACAGTACTGAGCACGTGCATCTTTTGTTTCATTGATATTTATATTTCCCTAGAGTATCGCCTTTCGGAGTAGGTCCTTTGAACCACTCGATACATAGCGATTACCTTGTGAAAACTTGTGTTACTTTCATTGGTATTTGTTATTTGCCTTTTTTGGCTTGATTTGGTATATTCATATCCTTTGTTTATTTGAGTTGCCAATAATATGAGGCTTGTTATGATTCATCTTTTTTTAGATGATCGTGTTATCTCTTTTAGAGATTATTGTGGTACTTTATGACCTTGCATGTTCATTATCATATATGTAACAACCCTAGATTTTTCATATAATTTAAAATTTGATTTGATTTTATTTTGAAATTATTTTTAAGCTTGTTTCATTTCAAACATTTCATTTTTTTAATATAAATGTTGATTATTATGTGAGTTATAGTTTCAAACTGATATAAATTGAATATTTTACTAAAAGGTGAAATTCTGGTCAAACTGTTCAATATTTGACATTTGAACTTTAAATTTAAATATTTCAAATTCTTAAATTTTATCTTTTATTATGAAAATATATTTAATTCCATGAATACTGCTTTTCGTTTCGTTGAAAACGGACTTATATTGTAGAAGTTATGTAAGTTTCAATTTTGTGTATAAATTGTTTATTTTGCAATATTATTTATTTTAAATCATATAAATTATATTTTTATTGTCATATTTTGTTTTAATATGTGTTAATAGGTTATTTTATGTCTTTTAATATTTTTAAAATGATAATATAATTTTTCTAAAGTATACTTGAATTTATTTCAATTTATAAAGCCTAGTTTCCTATTTTCTGCTATTTTCTTCATTAAAATTATATTTAAATTAAATTTTAAATATTTATTTTGTGAATTTATTTTTATTTTATGTTATCATTTATGTTTAAAAATATTTTACAAGCTCATATTAATTTTCTAAAAATTTATTTCATTTAATTTCAAATTTCTAGACTAGTTTACTATTTTTAGCTATTTTTCCTTAATTTAACTTTATATAATTAATAAATATTATATATAATTTTATATTTTGATAAATTTTCGAAATTTTATCTGGTATTATTATTATTACCATAAATATAAAGTTATATACATAAATAAAATAAATTTGAAAAGTTTGTGTCTTTTTAGTTGCTTTTGTCTCTTTGTTTTCCCGCCTCTTCATTTTCCAACCTCTTACATTTATTTTCTTTGGCCGACCTGATTTCTTTCTTTCAGCTGATCATTCCCACTTCATTCACGTAAATAAAACTTCTCATTCATAAAAAAATAGTCGGCAATCAATTCTTTTGCAAAATTTTGGTAAAACTCTTTTCCTTTTTCATGTTTTCATCTTGATTTTCATAGATTTGCACTTGCCTTCTTCACCTATTTGGATCGGCCCCTCTCTTCTCCACCACTACACCTGACCAACACCTCCTCCATTCCAGCCCCTAGCCACTTGCCATGCCCCATGTTGACAAGATCCACCAAAATTTGACATACAGTTCACCTATATAGCCTAGCCGAGCTCAACTAGATCCACCTCCACAAACCATCACTTTGGCCACCACTTCCATCACCACCACCAGCATATTTCTGACCTAACATCACTGCCACATCACCACATGACCCCACCTGAACCTGGTCGTGCCTATGAAGCCTTTGGCCGTGCCTTGTTTTTCCTTGAAACCATTGTTTTGTGCCTTGTAGTTGTAGATCCAAGCACCTACCTCTTGCACCATCATCTAAACCATGCTAGGCCGACCCTATGGACCCAAGACCAGATCCAAACTCAACCCTTTACAGTACATTTCAGACCGGTAGCTGAAGTATAGGAGGTTGAAAGCAAGTGCAATGATTTGGATAGGTTTTATACAATTGTTTCTAGCCTTGTTTATTGAATTTTTGGGTTGAAATCTTATGTTGTTTGTAATTGTTTTATTTGAATGTGACAAGGAAAATTAGTTTTGGCTCTCCCATCTCAAATCATATTCATGTTGTCGTGCTTTCGTGCCTCTGGAAATCTCTGTTGTGTGTTTGTGGTCGTCATCTCCAGCTTAAACAAGTGAGTTATTCTCACTAGACAATATGTACTTATATAATTGATAAACCGACACCATTTGAATCTGTAAAGTATATCATCATGCTATATCTATTTATATTATTGTCATATGATGTTCACACATGCTTATACACCTGTTATCTCTTATGTTACTATTATATCATGTTATTCTGTTCATTTTATCAGTTTATCACACTGCACGTTCCCTATAGATTAGAAATCACTATGGGTTGAAATGATACATACCCGAACGGACTTTAGAATAGGGAAAGATCGTTATGGGCTGAAATGATAAGCCTGAGCGACCTTTTATTTATTTTATTTAACTTGGGATTGCGGGTTTGAAATGATAGAACCCGGTTTTTCTATGTAAACTGCGGATTGAAATGATACATATCCGTATCACTTGACCTAGGCTAAAAAATTGTATACAGACCCGTGGTTTATATATTTTTCTAAAATTTTTAAAATATTTTAAAAATGTAAATATTATGATATTTTGATTTAAATTTTATTAAAATGATTTTTATAAAATATTAGTGATTTTCTACAAATTAAATATGTGAATTAAGTAAATGGTGAAGTAGAATTTGAAATATAAGTCAATTTTGGAATTTATGATTTTGTTTATAAATGGAATTTATGTAAAGTAAGAATATACGACAAATTTGATTTAAAATATGAATTTAATGATCTTTATTAAGTAATAATAATTTTTAAAAGTGTTAATGATTTTGTATAAATTAAATATGAAATAAATGAATATTTAAGCTGAATTTGGAAATATAAACTTAAATTGGGAAATTGTGAATTTTGTTAAAAGTGAAATTTTAATTAAGTAAAATAAATGGAAATAAGTTATATTTTGGAAATTTAAACTTAGTTGTTAAGTTAAAAATTTAATTAAAGAAATGAAATTTAATTGTTATTTAATTTGATTTTTGTATGGAAATTTGACTTTATAAAATCATAGAAATAAAGGTATTTAAATGATTATTTTTAAACGTGAAAATATATGATTTTACAAGTTAAAATGATTTATATTAAAAGTTAATTATGTGTGAAATTGTAAATAAAACTCTGAATTTGATTTGACAGCATTTTGAAATGTAATGTAAAGATATTACAGCATTGGAAAATGCTGTAGTTGTTTTAAATGAACCAAATAGCAAATTTGAACTAAGGGTTATTATAGCACTTTGTTAGTGCTATAGTTGTTAAATTTAACTAAAATTTTAATTGAAACTAAATTAAGAAATTACAGCATTTTAAATCTCGTCTTTTGTTAATGAACTGTTTTTAAACATAACATTTCGTAGCATTTTCTAAGTGCTACGAGAGTTGAATTTTCTTTGTTTAATAAATTCAAATGAATAAATGATCTTTGAAAAAGATTAAATTTTGTAAATTAAATATTTAATTATTAAATATAATGAATTGACTTTAAATGATTTAAATGGAATAGTTGATTGGGAAATACAACTATTTTGAAATATGATTAAATGATATTTAAATTTAAATTCAATAGATGATGTTTGAAATGATATTTTGACATTTTGAAATGGATTTGAAATGATATTAAATCTTGGAATAAATAATTGAAGTTTATATTAGTATGAAAAGTATTTGGTTTACTTGTAATTTGAATCTATTTAAAAGATATTGGACTTATGAAATATAGGATAATAAAGCTTTGGAATTTATTTTATAATTTGAATAGTTATTTTGTGGATTAAATGTATATTTGAAATTTATAAAATTTGAAATGGTCTATGGAAATTTAATTGAAACAAATGATTGAATTGAATTGAAACTTTGGAAATTTTAATACTTGATTTGAAAGTATAATAATTACACTTTTAAAGGGTTTAAATGAATTATTTTGATTGAAATATAAACTATTTAAAAAGGTGACTTGAAATGATAATAAATGAATGATATCTTTAAATTTAAAAAAGTATTTAAAGTTGAATATTTAGATTTGAACTCAAATGATATTTTGGTATATTAAAATGATTTGAAATGAAGCTTTGGAAAGATTTGATATTTTGATATATTAAAATGATTTGAAATGAAGTTTTGGAAAGATATGATATTTTGATATATTGAAATGATTTGAAATGAAGTTTGAAATGATATGATATTTTAAATATACTGAAATGGTTTGGAATTGATTTAATCTTTATTTTGATAAAGATTTGGATTTTAAATGATATTCTATTTTGAAGTATAAACTGTTTTAAATTTATAACCACGGGTTATAATAACGATTGGTTGTTAAAGAGACTGGGATCGGATATGGACATACTCTCTGTCGATACCGAAAACCACTTTGACAACTGTGTACGTGGTGGAGTTTCCAGAATGAAGTAGGATGGTGGCGACGATCCTAAGGTATATACGTGGACCCAACTCACGTGAGTTAGCATAAGGTGGCTAAAACAGGAGCGATCGACGGACCAAGGAGGTAGCACCTCTGATCGGACACACTTCTTCGATACCATTCTATTACTTGTGATTGATTTGGTGCGCACCCTTGATTTAGGAGTGTTGTTCGAGGTGGACGGTAGTGGCTGCTATGCGTCACCACCAGTCCGGATGCGTAATTGGTATATCTACCCTGGCATTGCCTAGTTGTGTCGTGTCACCTACCATATCGAGCTTTACTACGAGTTTCTATTTGTGTCGTACCTATGGAGTATCTTCTCATAGCCTTGCGAGGTATGCAGGTACTGTGTAGACTATTGGCATATTACGTGTTAAGGTGGAAAATGTAAAGCCTTAATGCTATTTAAAAGTATGTTTATTTTATGATTAGACACTATTATAATAGCGAATATTACTACATAGTAGATAGTTTAACGGATCCTTAAAGAATGGGCGATCCCAAGCATTCTTTAAGTTACTTGTACCTTATTATAGTTCACTTGAGTTGGTTTACATTATATGAGTATATATTGTCCTGACTCGAGTGTTTTGTGTTTTGCATTACGCTTGGGTCAGCCTGAGTTATTCACAGATTTGGATTTCCACTATCTTGGAGATTTGAATCGCTGGAGATTATCTGCTTGTCTTGTCCTATCTATTTAAGTTCCGTTGTTCTACTCAGTTTGTACTTAGTTATTTTATTGAGACTTATGTTGTACTCTATTTCTTCTATTATATCATATGTAACTCTGATATATTTATATAGTAGCTTCATGAACTACTATTTCTTTTACTTCCGCTGCATTATTTTACTCTATGTCTGTGTCTGTGATCTGTGATTATATTTATTTACTGTATATTCTGAGATTTGCCAAATTTTTATTTACAACGCGGTATTTTGAGCAATTCAATTCCGGCATGAGTGTCTACCTATACACTTATAATGGATGCGAATGGTTGAAAATATCGGGTCGTTACAATATAGCTTATCTAACTGATTCGTTTAGTTACCCTGACCCGTGTATTTTTATACTCGGGTCAGTCCAAGGTGTTTCAGGTTAGGTGCTTCGTATTTAGCCTATTTGCTTTTGCTTCCACATGGACTTTGCTTTCTGCATATCCGCTAGCCTATTTTATTTAGCTTTTTGTTGCCCTTATCTATTGACACTCTGATCTATGTATTATTCTTTTGGACTCACGTATGAGTAGTGGTCGTCATACCACTTAGTTGTATCATTTTGGATTTGTACTGGAGATGTATTTGTATTTATACGTATGTATGTCATTCTGCTGTTCTGTGATGTTTTACATTTGAGTTGTTATATTTTATTCTGATAGATCTTATAGCCATTATAGTTTTGTATTAAGTATCTATTGGACATGTCAACCCACATGAGAAAAAAAAATAAATGCTACATTTATCGATGTATTCAGTAGATAGTTAAGACAAGACTATAGATGGTCGCTCCTATCCAGCTCTACTCTCTGTATTAGCAGACGGTATTACCTAGTAATACTCTTTGCTAATGTGGGTCTCGGAGTGGGGCATCACATATATATACTTCATCATTATTGAATAAGAAACTAAAAAGGAAGTCAAATAGTTAAACAAAATCCAAAATGAATAAATTTGATAGTTGAATCTTATCTTGAGATGTTCTCATCCACTTCATTACTCGATGTTGAAACATTGAATATTAAGAGAATAAGGAATTTGATTCTTGAAATGGCTTAGATTTGATAAGAGATATGAAATAAATGATTTTTAAGTTTTAAGTGGAAGAAAAATAGGAGAAATAAACATCAGAAATTATATGGACATGAACTAAGGATTATGGAGAAATAAGGAAACAGATGGATAATAATTCTTGAATGATGGAAAGAATATATATATTGACTGAGAATACAAATGGGCACCAAATAAAATGGTTAGACTGAAAGTGAGTATAGAATAATTTTAGGGGATCATTGCAAATTCTTTACTCAAATAAAGAAGGGATGAGTATATGACTTCATATGGAATGAGGAATAAGAATACAAATATTCTTTTATTCTCTTTTATATAAATACAATAGATAGATAGATATCTCATTTTGAAATGGCAAATTCTATTTCAACCCAAGTATTTACTTAGTAGCCCCATAAAAATTGAAAAAGTATGTAAACCCAAAAATTAACATAGTAGCCCCCTACCATTTCCAGGACTACCCTTCCCATCACGCAAAACCTGAAAAACTGAATTTTTTCTTCACTAATTTAGAAACTTAGTAGTGAAAAATTGAATTTTTTCTTAGTAAAGTCTGTAAACCCAAAAAATAACTTAGTAATGAAAAATTGAATTTTTTCTTCACTGATTTACAAACCCAATTCATATTTTCTTCAGAACTACAATTAAAAAAGTCTATAAACCCAAAAAATAACTTAGTAGTGAAAAATTGAATTTTTTCTTCACTGATTTAGAAACTAGGGTTTTGAAGAAGTGGTGGCTTAGGCAGTAAGAAACTGACGTAAGAAGATAATGGAATTGAGAATAAAGAAAGTACGTAGCTTTCTAAGGGTATTTTAGTCTTTAAAATTTTATTTATTTTAGGGGGGGCTACTAAGTAATTATATGTGTAGAAATAGAATTTGCCTTTCGAAATACTTTATGGGAGACTCAAAAATTACTTATTTCCTTTGATTTATAGATGTCCTTCATAAATATATCCCTCCATAATTTCAATATCCATCGTTTTATTTACTTTAAATGACAAATATGGGTTGCGAAATCATGGATCTTAAGGTTAATTAAACACTAGAGGGTAGTGAATAATGTTTTCTAACTTATTAAATTACACATTAACAACATAGAATTATACTATCAAACAGTCACAGATGTAATCATAGGTAAAAATAAAAGCAGTAAAGCAAAGAAAAGAGTTAGAGAGATTACACCAGTGATTTTATACTAGTTTGGATTTCCCATGCATCCAGTCCCGTACAATTACTTGTAAAGATTTCTTTTCAAATCACTACAACAGTTTATGGGTTTCATAGCATTTGAAAAACGCTATAACAGGCTACCATAGCGTTTCAGAGAACGCCGTGGAACCACAAGCTATGGTAGGCCGGCAGCATTACATAGCAGGAAGGAAAACGCTATAATAGCTAGTAGCGTTTACAAAAGGGCATAGCGTTTGCAACCTACCATAGCGTTTTTTCTCTGTTATTAAACTTAAACGCTATAGGGAATATAATCCTTCATTTAACTTCTATAGCGTTTTCGAGCACATTTTAAAGCGTTTCATCAAACCATGTTATAGCGTTACAATGTTTTCGATAGCATTTCTTGTCATGCTTGTATAGCGTTTTTATTTTCTACTATAGCATTTTTGATTCTATTATAGCGTTTTTGATGCATAAATCTTACATCTCATATAGAGTTGCGATAGCGTTTGATGAATCAATAGTGTTTTTCAAACGCTATTCTATATAATATTAATTTTCAGCATTTGTTTCAATTTTCTTTTTATTATATTATATTATATATATATATATGCACACAGATAGATATATGTATACACATTACACACACACACATATATATATATATATATATTAAAATGTGGATCCCAAAAATAACAAATCGAGAAGATGACAACAACTATATGTAACAATGATAACGTTGCAGTGAATTCTAATTTGGAAACACACAATCAAACCAGTGGAAAAGTTTCAAATAATTCTGCTAATATTTCAAATACTACAAGACATGGTCGCATGATAATAGTCTTACAAATGAACACAAATACTACAAGACATGGTCACATGATAATAGCTCAAAATAGTCTAACAAATGGACACAAATACTCAGTTATGGAGACGATGATACGGAAATGGCTGCTATAGAAGATTCTTGCAAGGATCTAAACATTGCTCCAGGTTGCTTCAGTGTTAACCAAGTTCCTGCATTAAATTACAAAGTAGACAATGACAGTTCCAGGTTGAATATACTAAATTTGTAGACAATAAATGACAAAGTAGACAATAACTTGTAGGCAATGGAGTAAATGACTTGGAGGCCTAATATGAAAATCTATCATTATTATTGTCTAACTTTGTTTGCATCATGAATATCATATTAATACATGTACTAACCCACCTACCATTTCTGATCAGTCAACAAACTTTAACAATGGTTTCCTATATAAAAGAAAACGGTATAATGTCAAGAACTAAATCATACAATCAAATATGAATACATTTTGAAATTTTGTATATATGTATAAAAAAAATTATACTTACTAGAACTTGATTCTATCACAACTTTTGAGGTTGGCCATGCCACTGTAGAGCCTACAGCATCTTCAATGCAGACAAGATCATAAGATGGTCTCCATAGAACTGCATCGGGAACTATAGCATTCACTACCCAAACTTTAACTGCGTCTCTTCCAAGTTGAACAAAATGGACCATTTCATTTGGATCGGTTGAAGCCACAACCCCTTCGGCAACTATTGTTCCTGTTCCACCAACATCAATCAGCCTGCATTTGCTTTTGGGGCTGGCCTTCCACTCTATCAAACAAGAAAAAGAAAAGTGATGGTTTTAATATATATATATATATATTAATAAATATATATGCATTTGAACAAGCAACTGATGTACATTGATGCTAAATACTTAATCAAGCTAAAACTCAATTGCCAAATAACTAAGAAATAAGTTGTTGCCAAGTGGACAGATCGTGGCATCCACTACCAGTTAAGTATAGAAGCTTTACTCACCCATCACCAAAAAACGCCTTCATCCACAAATTTGACATTTCTGCAATGAAGCAAAGAATGAGTTACTAGAAAATGAGAATGACTGTAAAAAGGTAAAGGAAATAAGTTAAAAACCTTTTTGAGCAATACACATATTCTACATCATACTGACAATAAAAGGCCAAAATCTGTCATTATTCTATAGTGGTGAGTGCATGTTGATAGTGTGTGTACTTGTACAAATATTGTGTAGGATTTTGCTTTTTGTACAAGCTAGTAGGTGTCTTTGCCCACTTTATGGTGGCAACGAATCACCATGGTTGTTGAGAAAGGATGAAAAGTGGGATCTTGCCAAATTTTGTCACCAAATATAAGCCTGCATTCAGCATTTCTATATAAAGGTATCGAAATGATTGTCATTGCAATAACTCATTCAGTGGGAACCAGGCAGCTATGAACACAAAACAAATAGTTTATACGCTTCACAACACCAGGTTAAAAGAAACAGAACGTCAAGCGTTAAATAACAGTTCATATTGGTTAAAGTTGTACGAGTATATTAATTAAGGGGAAAACTTACGGAATTCTTTAGGGTTGTTCATAGTGTAATCCACCAAAGAATATACATTTCCATAAGAAAATCTCATATGATGCAGCACTCCTTGTAGCTGGTACAATCTGTTCAGGAAAGCTTTGTTAAAAATCCTGGCAGTAAGATTTAAATCCTCGACACATTCGCCTGAAGGATTAGCATTCCTCATCGCTGGAACACATCCTATCATTGAAGCCCCATAGAATCCAAACCTCCTCGCCCCTAGTAAGTACAATTCCTGCATTGCAAGCACAAGTTACTAATCAAAGCATTGAAATGTACTTATGCACAGTGCGTAGTCGACTGGATATTGATTGAACAGAAGACGAAAGAAGGTTCATTTAGTGTTTGTGTGCAACTAACCATCAAGTCGTTGCCTAATTTGTTAACCATCTTGGATATAAAAATTTCATATTCTGCTTGACTTCTCGGCCCTGAAGAAGTGTAATAGTCAAACATGTCGTTGCTTCCAGAAGCAAACAAGAAGAGGGCTTCAGACAGCTGATCGTATGCCCTTTTAACTCCCATTTTTCTCACGATAACTTTCTGTACTCTCTTGAAATTCCTTATCTGCTCCGTTAAGGTTATAGACTTACCCTGAAGTTATTTCAAAGTGTCACGTAGTCGTTACTGAAATAAATCTATTTAAAAAAAATGTATTTTCTGCATACAGTTGTGTCAAGAATGCCAAAACCAGCAGAGGCAAAGTTAACTCTGTTCAGCATCTCTGTCTCATTTGTGATAGAATAATAGGCAGGTGGACTTTGCTTGTGTCCTACAAACTGGGTTGGAATAATCAAAGTTTATTAGTAGTTTTATTATGAAAATTTTAACGAAAATAAATAATAAATAGGCCAACTTGTAAACCAAAATTATAGGTTTATAAAAACTCCCATCAAACGGGCTGGTGTAATTATAGGTTTATAAAAACTAACTGCCAACTTGTAAACCAAAATTCAAACCGATGACAAATGCATCAAGTTATACAACATAATAAATTATAGGGTTTTGATATTACAGTGCCTAGCTGCCAGCAACATGATATACTAAGCAGTATTATTGAATGGGGTCTGGCCTATTTTAACGATATTTCAGTTGCATGAACCCAAACATATTTTATAAAATAGATCACTCATTATCGCTACATCAAATAACTGTCTTTTGGTTTATAAAATTAAACTATGGAAAACATCGATTTTATCACTCATACCAGTAATAATATATAACTTCGCTGCTTGAGCTAAAGACAGTTATCAGCTCACCAAAATAAGCGATAACGATCCACTTCTGTTTCATGGATTTGATTAAAGGCCAAGCATAAGTGCTAAAAGTTTGAAAATATGGATACCGAATACTAGTGAAATTAAGGAATGAATATTCTTTAAAAGTAAAGGAGGGGATGTTTTGGTGCTTAGGTCCTGGGTGTGCTGACTGGAAGTACTGAAATATCTTCCATAATCCTCTTTGATGGCTCTGAAGTTCAACTTGATTCCTCAATCATATGAAGGGCTGAGGCATGTAGTATCAGATTTTCTCATTGTTGAAGTACCACTCCTAGTTTGTAGCTTTGTAGTACTATATGATAAATTGGAGTCACCTCCAACACTTACTTAAGTAGTTGAATATCCAAAAGAATGGATTACTATATGATAAGTTTGCACTCTTCATCTAACTTTCTAATTTGGAACAAGAAGATATGGCCAGAATGTTAGTCACTTTAATGATTTATCAAGCATGGGAGAGCTCTAAGGCACCCAACATATGTAGAATGAGAAGTTTTACTTGGGATTAAGGAAGACTGGGAGAACAATTAATTAATCATCTTTGAGAGACTTTTGATGAGGTTGTTAACATCTCTTTTCGATCTGAAAGCATGAAGACCAGAAACAAGGATTTCCTTAAGGCTTCAGAAATTTAAACAAGAAGAAGAAACTCCTTAGGAAATTAAATGAAGACAGTTCAAGTGCAGCAATTTTAACAATGCTGATAAGCCAAAGGTCAAGTCCTTCAAAGGTTAAGTGCTTCAAATGTGATGTTATGGGGTCATAAGTTGGCTAAATGCCTTAACACAGAGGTCAGTGGTGGAGCTAAGTTATATTTATGAAAGAAGTATGACATCTATAAAGGAACTGTCCAGAAAGAAGTGTCAGTTTGCACTATCCTAAATCGCACTTCATAACTTTTTTTAAAGGTTTGTTATTACACGATCCTAACCATGCCATAAAAAAAGGTCTGCATGACGGGAACAAATATGTTTCAGTAATAGGTTTTGAGAAGTAAGCCAAATGCATAAATTTTCCAAGATTTATTGTCACCTATAATTTAAAGGTAGAAAAAGAAGAATCAGTTACCTCCTCTTGAGAACAACCTGCATGAATAAGTCAACCTTTATATCTTCACATGCCAATTCTCTATGCAGCTGCTTGGCTCTCTCTTTGCTTTGGACAAAGATTAGTATTGGAGGATTTAAAGACTACACATCAACATAGCACAAGATTATAAGCATCACCAGTTATAATCAATTCATCAATCGAATAAAATAACATAGAAGCCTGCTTTTTTTTTGTTAAAATGACTTGACATTGCATGTCCTAAAATTTGCAAGGATATAAAGAAACTAGAGAACAATGCAAACCAACCTTTAAACCAGGATTAACAGAAATATACTGATACGGGAAAAAATATACTGATTGTGTGTACCGCATTCCCACCATCACATTTAAACTGTCTACTCAGCTTTATAAAGAAAATAGACACTAATTTGTTGTGTTACCTCTGCAAAATTTTGCCTTAAAGCAATCAACTTTCCTGTCTCGCTCCCAACATAGCTTTTGGTTAATGAGTGCTGAGTATTCCTGTCAAAGATTCATTTGGTTATTTCAGACAAGTCAGAGTACTAATAATTAAGACTATAATCTGTTTTATGCAAGTTATTGAAAATCAATTAATTTGGAAAACCAAAATGCCTTCACCTTTCAACTAGTTGCAGAGATAAAGCTATGAAAAGCAGCTAATTATGACATACAAACATAGATAATTTGTTTACGTATATTTGTGTATATAGGTATATATGTACGTATATGTATATGCATGCGTATATACATAAAAACATGTGTGTATCTATATGTTGTATATGTGTGCACGTATAAGACTGGGTGTGACAAGAGAAAGCAGAGAGAGGAGAGATCCATAGCACCTGACACAAGTTTGGTGTATAGTATGCTCAAGTTAGACATAAAAAGGCATTTAATTCCATATCATGGAGCTCCATCATTGCTATCATGTCATATATGAACTTTCCAAAACCATTTTTAGCATGGATATATACGTGCATATCCACTTCTCACTATTCAGTGTTAAGGAATGGAAGTCCCCAAGGATTTTTCAAAGCAACACCAGGAGTGAGACAAGGAGATCCAATTTTAGCTTTCCTTTTCATCATAGTTATGGAACTCCTTAACAACCTTCTGAAACAACAAGTGAATCTCAGGAATTTGCAACTGCATCCAAACTGCAAGAATCCCATGATAACTCATCTCCTCTTTGCGGATGATCTAGTCATATTCACTAAACCAACGAAAGAAAACATAAAACCAATCCTCACAACACTAGAAAGCTTCTATAGTATCATTTTTCTACAAATTAACCTTGCTAAATCTCACATCTTAATCACTTGCCTTCCTCCGAATCCCAAAAATGATCTCATCAACTATTTTGGACTTATGGAATTGCCAGCTAAAGCGACTTATTTAGGCATGCCGCTAATTACCTCTAGAACCATAACAACCAAGTGTCTCCCCTTGTTTGAAAAGATCACAGAGAAACTACAAGAATGGCTTAATACCATTTATTCAAGTGTTGCTTTCACATTGCTATCATTTTTATTGCTATCTGATGTACATATCGCTTTCAGCATTCTGGAATCAATCACAAAACGTTGGAAAATAAAAGTTATGTAGACATGGACATCTTATTGTAGTTGGCTACTTGCTATGGGTATCGGAATTTTTTTGGAAAATCTATTTACATGTTCATACTTAATTATATGCTCAAAAATCTCTTTAACCAAAATATATGTACATAGAACGATAATATTTATTTTTTCTGAAATTTAGATGTTTGTAGACAATATTCTTGTTTTCCTGAAATTTACATGTATGCCGATAATATTCAAAGTGGATCAAATATATATAATGATTTGGAATATAAACTATCTGGTTACATAGATTCCAGACGTCCAAAGAAGATCAAACTTAAAACGCGTACAATCAAACATGATTGGTTATTTTTACTGCATATTTCTTCTGTGCTCGGAATAGAAATAATAGTATGTATCTCTTTATGATGAATGTCAAACAGATCTCCCTTCAGTAAAATAATTAGTGCTACTTATCAAAAGTTTACTATAAGCAACAAGTCATACTTTAATTTCAGTTTTCTTAAATAGTAGTCTCCAGCTGCAGCACATATCCATATCATTTAATTGACCAACAAAAGCAAATGAGAAAAACGAAGGTGACCGATTTGAGCTACATAATAAAATAAAATGGAAGAAAAAAATGCAATAGTAATAATTGGAAAAGAAATAAAGACCCATTTGCAGGATTTATTGGTTTTTGCAAGAAAAGGACAAATAGATGGTTGCTTCTAAGAAAGTAAGAATAAAGATGCCTTCTTTTACCATATTTACGATTTAAGTGAATACTCAACAGATATAATTATCGAATGTTTATCATATTCAAAACAAAACAAATGAGCTAATGGTTTGTAAATAACATTAAATGGAAGATCTTGATTGAAACTTATTAAAACTTACAAACAATAGTTGCTTCTAATATTGAATACCAAGCTCGCAAGCAATTCGATATGATGAAAATGATAGAAATTTAGAGAATATGAAATTGTAGCAGAATTTCTTAGCTGTTTTCTTTGATCTGTAGCAAGATAGAGAGCTAAAATAGAAGGTGAATATAAATACCTAGAATCTCGGAGATCTGATAGCTGCAAGAAGGAGGCGATGAGTTGCGAGAAGGAAGCGACGAGTTGCAATCAATGACTAGAAGCCACGAGTTGCAAGCTGAAAGCAGCGAAACTATGGTTTGGTCGAGATCTGGCATGAAATTAGACTTGCGATGGGCAGGGAAATTTGTGAAAAAATCAGCGAGGAATTTTGCGAGTTGGGAGAGGAAGAAAGGAATACGGGGGGAAGTGAAATTTTAGGAGGCAAAACCTAAAAGAATCCTACCCGCCTTAAATTCCCTAAATTTAGCATATAGCGTTCCGGGAGCTTGTATAGCGTTTAATTTATGAAATTTTTTTATTCCAAACGGGCTTATTAGCACCAAAGGCCAAAACGCTATGAATGGGTGCTATGAAAACATCATTTTGTTGTAGTGAATGCCAATCTTTAACCGGGCAGAAGGCAAACCCAAATACAATCTCGATTTCAAGGCTATGAGACACCCTCCTGAATTTCCAAACTAAGAGTAGACTCACTTGATTTGAATGGGCTACAAGCACACCCACTTGATTTTTGGGCTACTAAGCACACCCACTTGATTTGAATTGACTACAAGCATACCCATGCAAACACAAATAGAGTTGATAGTTTTTCTTAAGACAATTTCTTGAACTTTGGGCACAATGGAACCTATAGCTTCTTGGACAATACTTTGTTCTTTGAATAGAGAGAGAGATGTTTTCAAAATAGTAAAAAAGTAATATTGAATCGATGCAATGAAGTATGAATTAATTCTAAGTGATTTTGTAGAGAATAGAGTATATTTTCAATGGAGTTTTCAAGAGTGTAAGAGGAGGGAAGAAAATAAGCGATTAGTTATCAAAAAATTCATTTGAACTCCCTTTTATATAGTAAATCAATAGATGTATTCATTCGTGAAGAGTTGCGATGAAGAGAGACTTCCTTTCAAAATTTGATAAACCATTTGGCGGCATGTTTGTCGACATATGCATGTATATTTTGAAAACTTGTTTCTCTTAAAACGTTTATAAAATCCTATACTTTGTAAAATAATTTCAAACTTTGTAAAATAGTTTGAACATAGTTTATAAACATTTTGAACTTTGAAAAACTTTTATAAAATATTTTAAAATATATTTTGAAATTTTATTTTGTTTAAAAAATAAAAAGATAGAAAATAAGAGATAGAGATCAAAGATTTGCTACTAAGGACTTTAACAGTATCATCTATGACTCTATGCGCTAAATTATAATCTTGAGATCTTCATTTCTTGGTCTTTGTACTAATGAGTCTTCATGTCTATCTTTTGAGTCTTTATACTGTACAGTCTTCGATTCAACACTTGTGTAATTTTCTGTACTATATACTATATAACTTGGCAAATCATTAGTATCTAAATTTTATATGATTGTATATGGTTATTGTCATCAAAATAAATAACTGAGGTATTAACAATCTCCACCTTTTTAATGATGAACACCATTAAATATTTCTGTACATAAAATATAATAAAATTTCCCTTGAGTTATAGAACTCCCCTTGAAAATATGTATGTGTATATTTTATACTTTTTCTCCCCCTTTGTCATCAACAAAAATGGTGAAAAAATAAAAAAAAACTCCCACTAAATAAAATACTTAGAAACTATATAGCTAAAATCAATAATTGAAGACTAAAATAATTGAAGCATATTAAACATGATGTAATAAGATATGATGATTAATATATAGAGACTTTCAAATAAGATAAGACAATCTTTATTAAAATCAAACTATACAAATCAAATTATCAATTCAAGTATACATACTTAAACAAACCAAATCAAATCCCAATAATACTAACAACCAAACCTAAACAAGCCAAACTTAAACATACAACTTATCGTGTCTTTTTGATTATAGGAGATTTATTGATGGGGCAAAAAGGATAGTGGAAACAAAAGTTTCCTTTTTGTTCGACGATATTTCATCCTGGTCGAAGCAAACTTCGCCAACGCATTTGACTTCATCGTCATCTTTAAAGATGTCTTCCTCCTCCTCCTCTTCGTCATATTCTTCCTCTTTATCATTCATGGGGTTGTGAATGACAAGATTAGGAGTTTTTCTTCGATTACTATTGGATTGGTTGCATTATTCAGTGGATGCTTTTGGAGATTGTGAAGGATGCGCCCTTCCTTCTCTTGTTCTTTCAAGATGCATAGTTGAATGACCTCTATTTATGAAAACATATTGAGGACATTCTTTAGGCCATCTTCCACTTTGATGACGTTGGCCATAGTGATAGTTTGGAAGATGTAACGACCCGTATTTTTCGATAATTAAAATATTAAATTAAATAAGATTTTGGGATTTAATGTTGTGAAAAATTAAAAAATTTAAGATTCAATAATGAGTAAATAAATAGAATGTAATTTTAATAATGTTAATTTAAGGTAATCGATGACTATTTGAATGTAATCTTAATCAACTGGTATAATTGTAAAGTAATTTGGTTAGAAATAGTAAATAAGGAATTAAACCAAATGTTGTATTTAAATGGGAAAATTGTACGTAATTAATTGAAATTGGTTAATATAGAATAATTATTCAGTATGTGAATTTATTAGCTTGGTTTGGAAACAATAAACATAGGAATATGTTTGAAATTGTAAGTTGTAACAATTGTTTAATTATCATTCACTATTTAATATGTTGGAATTAAATTGGAAATCAATTGCAATTAATCTAATTAAATAGGGCAGTTAATATGAATTAAGATGATAATTGTAGAATATTAATGTAATAAGATGTAAACCAATGTTAATTATATCCATAAGATGATAGTTAACTGAATATTAAGATGAAATCAAAATAAATGAACTTATTTGAATTTAAATTATAATCAATGAATTTACTCCAATTGAAACTGAACACTGTAATTAGTGCAATATTTAACCTTGGATTTGACATGGAAATTTATTTTAAAAGATTATAAATTACTATGTAATCAAAAATTAGGAAATTTATTAGTTATAAAGTTTGAATTTGGAAAGTGATAAAATCAATTTATCGATAATTTATTTAATTAACGTGAAATATAGCCATTTTTGACACTGTCTAAGATTTCGACGAAACCAGTTTCGTCGGATCTATAACGGTGAATTATTGTAAGATTTCAAGTTTCGTAGCGATCAGACTTGTCGTTTGATCGTGCGGGCTCGAAACGCGTAGAAATCAATTTAATGAATTCAATTTAAATAAGCTAATTTTAAAAGCTAACTTCTGCATACTTTTGAATTAGGGTTTGGAACTTGTTCCACTGAGTTTAAAAATATCGAAAACATCTATTTTGATATATATAGGATGACCAGTTTTCGTTTCGGAAGCGGAACGGGCTTTTCGGGTCGTTATTGTCGTTTCGACCCAATTCGATATGTTCATTCTTTCTTATCCAGCCTTGTTTATATAATAGATTTTTCTAACCCTAGCAGCTTTTCTATTTCTTATACCTATACGTACAAATCTATCTGCCTATTCCTATCTCCTCTCTCCAATGGAAGAAACCTATTTCAATTCCAAAAACTGTATTTCAATTTCAAATTCAAATCGAAAATCAGACTCCTCAAAACTATATCGAATTATATATCGTTGGAAAGATCTCGAAGAGCGCACTCTAGATTTGATGTTTGTTTTTGCAATATAATCATCATTTGTTCAGAAATTGGCGATCTTTCTCAGTCGTCCATTTCTAGGGTTTTCGATCCAACGGTGGATCGTCGACCGTTTGACGAACAGGGAGTTGCGTTGGGAAGTGGAGGTTGAGCAGGCCTCGGATCTGGGTTCGCTTGTGACTGTAGTGCTTTGTTTTCACGGCAATCTCTGTTCAAAGCTAGGTGGCGGTGGGTCCTTGGGGTTGCACTGGAGGAGGTCGCGAGTGCTAGGTGGGGTCGGCCTGAAGTGGTGATGTTGGCGTGGTCTCTAATCAAGGTGGTGGCTCTTGTTGTAACGACCCGTAAAATTTAACCATTTTAATAACGTTATTAATTGAAATTTTGTGAAATTTTAAAAGATAAAATTTTGAAATATAAATTTGATATTTGGAATGTGTTTAGTTAAACATAGCAACTGGTAAATTTTCGTCCAAAAATATGAAAGTTTATTTCGCGCGTAAATTTACTTCAATTTAATCAGTTAAAAAGCGATGAAAATAAAATATTTCCGAAACCTAAATATTTTTACATAGAAAAATTCTAAACCATCTTCTGAGCAAGTTTTCAGTTTGTCGTTTTTCCAAATTCGGACATCTTTGGCTCCGTCGATCTTATTTTTCAGCGTTTTCTTGCATTTTGCGCTATTAGAAAATTCGAATTTTTATAATTCAATCATACCATTGATATTTGTATACCATTTTGATCGTCTCGTCGTGCTGATCTCTACGGTATATTTAATTCTGTATTTCGAGGTCCGGTACACATCAGAATCCGTGAAAACGTTTCCATATCGGTACTTGTTTCGTGCGTTTTGATTTCTTGGGTCTATTCAATCCCCACCGTGTATTAACCCAACCGCTATTTGCTTTTATTATCTCCCTAAATTCAGGTGTGACTTTTCCATTCCCTTTGATTTGATAGATTTGTTGCAGTTCTCTATTTTTCCTCTCTGTCTTCATTGCTTTATAAAAGAAAGAAACTGTTCCACCAAAACGTAAATATTTTATTGTAGCCAGCAATTAATAATTTCTGATTTGACCTGTTGTGACTTTTACTATCCCCTGTTTTCACTCTTACGTTGGTTCGATTCATTTCTTGTTTGTTTGCTTCTTTTCCGGTTCGATATATTTTTCAATGCGTTCATGTTCCATATGCGTTCAATCTTTTGGGCTTCCATTTTTAGTTCATTTCTATTCTTCCCCACTTCTCATTTTCTCACGTTTATATTTCAAGTGCCTGACACCCCATTCTCATTTCTTCTTTTCTCCTTCCTCCTCATTTTCTTTCTTCTGCATAAATTATTACAGTAAGCTCTGAATCAAATTTCTCCTCCCTCCTCTTTCTTTTTCCCTATGCCGAAGCAACATTCTCCCTCTCCCCTCTGACTTCACACGTCCAGCCGTAGCCTCCGACCCAAGCCTTAGCCATCGCCACTTTCCCTCGTCCACCGGCCTTCTCGCCATGGGTTCCTCCGCCGTGAGCCACTTCCCACTCGCCGTCCTCTTCACGCACCTGAGATCGCCCTCCCCTCTGCCACGTGAGCCACCTTCCACCGAAACCCAAGCGCCGCCGAGCATCCTCTCCGGCCTCCGCCTTCATGCATTACAACGCGTACTGCCATGACCGTCCATACCACTTCGGCAGCCCACCATCCCACGACGCTGAATCACCGTGCCTCTCCACCCTGGCCAACCCTCCCCTTTTCAGCTCAAACCTAGACTCCCCTGAACCGAGGTAGTCGAGCTATCCCTTTCGCCACCTGGCCATCACCGTGTACCGCATGCTCCGAACTGCCAACTCAGCACCATCTTAGCCTCGCCGCTTCGCCTTTGCAGCCTTCGCATATATAGGTATATATATGCCACGTGTCTCTCCTGCTATATGTTGGTATACTTATAATATATTGGCTTTGTGAAATGATTTTGCGCATGATCTATGGTTATATGCATACATAAAGTTACTTTTATAAATTACATCATCTGTTGACTTTTACAAATTTATATAAAGGTTATATAAGATTTGTAATGTTACTAACCATTTTATTATGAGTGGTATAATGTTTGTAAAGAAGACATATTAGCATGTACACGTACAATGGCATATTAGTTGTATAATGTTTGTAAAGAAGGCATTTTACAAATAGGTAGAGGTTATATTTTGTTATATATAATGAGTTAGTATATGAATAATATGTTAATTTCTTTATGTCGGTTAGTGTCTGCATAGTTTGTTTAGTCACAGTTTGCAGTTGATAAGGCTTCCGATTTTATATCATCTATTTCAAATTTTTGCTTTTAATTGTTTACGTATGTGATAACATGAGTTTATGTATAGTTTTCGAAATAACAGAAGTTAGACCCAGGCAGCTGTTCTTTTGTATTTGAAATTATTTTACACTGCTGCAAACACGACCTGAGTTCATGTTTGACGCATCGTATCTCTTCTGTCTTACGTCGGAATGGGTTTATTCTATTTTTAAAAAAGAGTCGAAGTTACCTAGTGTATGCCTGTCAAATTTCAGTAAAATCCGACATCGTTTGATTAGTGGTCGAGTATCTGGAAGTTAGACCCAGGCAGTTGTTCTTTTGTATTTGAAATTATTTTACACTGCTGCAAACACGACCTGAGTTCATGTTTGACGCATCGTATCTCTTCTATCTTACGTCGGAATGGGTTGATTCTATTTTTTAAAAAGAGTCGAAGTTACCTAGTTTATGCCTGTCAAATTTCAGTAAAATCCGACATCGTTTGATTAGTGGTCGAGGATCTGTAAGTTAGACCCAAGCAGCTGTTCTTTTGTACTTAGAAATTAATTTACACTGCTACAAACATGGCCTGAGTCTATGTTCGTGACATCGTAACTTTTCTCGTCTCTTGTCCAAAACAAGTGAATCTTTTGCAGTTTAAAATACAAGTTTTGATCTTTATTCATACCAAATTCAGACCATTTCGATCTCGGTAGCACATAAAATTATATTGTTAAACTTTGACGCAGGACATGTTTTATTTGTTGCTATGTTGAATGTTTTGATTTGATTTCATCGATTTCTTTTATCAGCTTTGATCGTTGAATTCGTGCCGATTTGTTTTGCTTGGATTCGTAACTCAATCTCTATGTCCGTATCAGTGTGCGTATGCGTGTCATCTTCTCGTGCATCTCTAGCCTCGAAAGGTGAGCAATCACTCACGATTAATGTTCTTATATTTATTAAATTTGATTTCAATTGAGACGACAATTGAAATATGCTGCTGTTAGTTATTTATATTGCTATATCTATGCCATCATCTGTATCTGTTCACCGGTGACACCTGACATCATTATCTGTTATTTATATTGATATATATATATGCCATCATCTGTATCTGTTCACCTGTGACATCTGACACCCTTATCTGTTATTTATACTGATGATATATGCCTGTTACCGTTGTTATATTTTTATCATATCTGTTATCACTCTGCAAGTTCCTTGTTAGTATAGAATCACTATGGGTTGAAATGATACATACCCGAACGGACTTTAGAATAGGAGAAAATCGTTATGGGTTGAAATGATAAACCCAAGCGATTTTCAAATTAAATTGAATTTGGGATTTCGGGTTGAAAAGATATATACACGAATATATTTTACATTGCGGATTGAAATGATAAATATCTGTATCACTTGACCATAGGATAGAAAATTATATACAGACACCGTTGGTCTATATATAAATGTTTTTGAAAAACATTTCTACGGTTTTGAAAGAAATATACGGTTTTAAATAAATAATGTTTTAAAGATTTATTAAAGTTGATTTAATAAAGTTGATTGGAATCAATATGAAATATGTTTAAGTATTTATGTAAAAATTATATTTTAAATATAGAATTTATAATGTTTCAGGTTGAAAGATAAATTTGAATTGATTTGGAACTCTTAATTATTTAAGAATTATACTTAAATAAGTTGATTTGAAATCTATTAAATTTGAAATTTTAAGATATGTTTTATAACTTGAATTAATTAAGAAGTGGCTTAATGAATATTTCAAACTTATATAAATTTAAATGGGATATTTTGTCTATATAAATTTGTAAATTGAAGTTGTATTTTGATGTATTGAAATGATTAAAGAAATATTTCAGAAACTAAATGTAATGAAATTAAATTGGGACATAAATTGAATTATCGAATTTAGTTTTGAAATGTTGAATATTTAAACTTGAAATATATTGAAATTGAAATGGTTTATTTATGGTTCAAATAGGCATTTGAAATCGATAATTTGAAAGGGTTTATCGAGAAACTAAATTGAATTGAAATTGATGATTTGAGATTTAATTAAATTTTAATTTTGGAATTCGAGTTTATGTAAATTGATTTGTGAATATCTAAACTGTTTAAGAGGAAAGTGCTAGGATTTCAAAGTGTTATGAATTTCAAGTTTTGATTTCCAAAGTGTTATGATTTTAAAAGACTTATGATTTCGAAAGCAATATAACTTTGGAAAGTAATATGATTTTGAAAAGGGATTTATTTGAAGGAAAAGTGATATCGTATTTATATGGTTTTGAAATGGCAATGTTATGTCGGTTTTGAAATATAACTATTTTGAAATTTTATTAAATGATCATCGGTGTAATAATACGTAGTTATTAAAGAGACCGGGATCGGATATGGACATACTCTCTGTCGATACCGAAACCACTTTAATAACTAATATACGCGGAGTGTTGATCCAGAATGAAGTGGATGGTTTGGTGAACGCGTTGACTGAAGAAAGAGAACGATTTTGGATGACCCCTGACATGACTAAAACAGGAGCCGCGCCGGGCCATTGAGGTTCGCCACCTCTAGCGGACACACTTCTTCGTTACCATATCTATTACTTTTGTGATTCGATTTGGGTGCACCCCTCGATTATGGGAGTGTTGTTTCGCGGTGTTGGGGTAGTAGCTGATATGCCCAACATCAGTCCGGATCACGCAACTACTAGTATCCTAGTTGGTATTGCCTCATGTACCTTGTCATACTGATTATCCTATTCGCGACCACTACGATTTTGGTTTGTACCTTTAGTATATGGATTGCCCTCTGGTGACTTCCGGTTTTTGGGAAACTACGGTCTTGTATATGCTCTTGGGAATAAAAATGTGTTAAGGGTGGAATGGGCCATGACTTAACGCTATTTTGATATCGTACTTTACTGATTAGACATTATCTACTTAGCGTATTCTACTGTATATATTGATAGTTTAATGGATCCTTAGAGGATGGTTATCCCAAACATCCTTTGAGTCACTTGTATTTCAGTCGTTATTTCACCTGAGTTGGATTTATCGATATAAGAATGTTAATCCTGACTCGAGTGTTTTGTGTTTCTTTACGCTCGGGTCAGACTGAGTGTACCAGTATTCGAGACTCACCTTTGGAGTTGGAGCTTCGCTTGGAGATCCAGCTATCCATCCAGCTTTCAGATATTCAGTTGATTCCAGTGATGTATTCTGATATTGTATTTGACTATTGTATTCGAGACTTCGGTTGTATCTTGTTTAACTCTGTTATTTATATAGTAGCTTCATGAACTACTATTCTTTCATTTCCGCTGCATTATTGTTATATTACTCTGTGTCTATGTCTGTGATCTGTGATTATTTTATTTACTGTATATGTTGAGTTTTGCCAATTTAAATTAACAATCTATTGTTTTGAATTATTCAAGTCTGACATGTGTGGATTTATTGTCGATTTGAATGGTCCAAAATAGTGGGTCATTACAGTTGGTATCAGAGCTTTGGTAGCTCTAGGAAAAACTTAACATATAGGGTAACTGTATTTACAGAATCACACTCATTCGAGTTTCAATCTCTTCCTTTTGACTCGATTCCTTTGAATTTTGGAATGTTTCTTGCGGTTCCAAAAATTCATTCGTGTCCCTCACTATTCGTCTTCTTTCAATTCTGGAGCACCCTATAACTCCATTTTGAATGATATCTATAATAAATCGGTGGTCTCGCCAATATCTGAGTAATTTGTACAAGAGTGAAACTCCTGTACAACCAGCATTGATTCACCGAAGATTTCTGTATCCTCGGTTTACGATGCTATCTATCTCCTGCTATACCTGAATTCTATTTCTTGAGATCGAATGTCGATTTACCTCGGAATTCCACATCGATCTTATTCTTGAAGTCACGGTCGACCCGGTTAAGGTTGCCCGTGATTTATATAAACTTATCAATCTTCCTACTTTGTTATTTAATCATCATATCTTTGTTTCGAACTTATCTTCGAATCAAAATTCTCTTTGATTTGAGTCCATCAAATTTGAATTCCTATTGTGACGACCGCCCATGACCCCTGCACCGAATCTAGAGAAAGTGCGTTGTAAAGTGTGCCAGGCGACCATGGACGATTGTCAGGGTAAATTAAAACAACAGAATCTATCGTATCACTCACAGCGCATGGACAAAATACAATAGAACATATATATAGTGAAGCTTTACAGAATAAAATGCCATCATATAAAACTTCATAATAGTTGAATACAAGCATCCAAATAGTCAATACATCAATCCTCACTACACAACACTCAGAGAATATACAAACAGCGGAACACCCAGTACATATAGTAAGAAGATAATATGCAACCTTCTAGCTCGTCTTCGATATCAGCATCGTGAGAAGCAAGAACAACACCTGTCACCTACTACCTAGTCTGCCCGTCCCAAAATGGACGAACAGCCCAAGGCAATAAGAATTAAACATAAAGCCTTGAGTCAGACAACAGTCTTAGTGAGCAGTAAATTAACTAACAACATACCAAAAGAGCATAAAGGAAAAGGAATAGGAATACAACCCTCCCACTCCAACCTCGTTCTACAGTGATAGCCCCCAGACACTCACTAAGCAGAAGCAAACATAGCAGAGCATACAATTTAAAGTAAAGCTATTATCACTCGAGTCAAGGGCGATGTTTTCCAGGTACAAACCCCCAAGGCCTAAACCAAGATCAGATAAGCACCAAGAAAATACCGCTCTTGAGATCGAATGACGATACAACCAAACATCCATGACTCTGGCTATCACTGTTATCACTGCTTCGATATCACCGTTAATTGAATCACCGGCACATTCTTTCAGCCGTCCATCAAGGGCTAATGGAAACCCCGGTTCTATACATAACTCCCGCACGTCGTCGCAGCCCGTGCCTAGGACTATCGAATCTGCCCAGAGTACTCGACCATCAACAGTTGGCTGTTGGGACTATCGAATCTGCCCAAACGTACTCTTGCTTAGAGCATGCTAGAACCTTCAACAACGATGCTATCCAAGCCTCCTAGTCATCCTCCTTGACGACTATTTCCATACTAGCTCAAGCGCCTCTCAAGCATCCATTACCCTTAACTCGAATCATATCACTGAGCTACCAACGTGCTTGGAATGATCCCGTCTGGATTAGACCAAGACTATCTCATATCATACTTCGCTTCATCACATCCTCGCAAAGTCTCCTCTCAACATCATCATCATCGAATCTATGCATAAGAGCTTCATCACCCGCTACATATGCCACAAGCAGCTTTCCCAATTCAGGAGCCTTTCTCTTAGCTTTTGAATCATCTTCGGTCTAAATCAAATCATCAATCATCTAATTTATAGCAATCAATCAAGTCAAACATTAATCCAAGCAATCAAGCATTCAAATATGATCTATGTAGACAATTATCACTATAATGGCAATTTCGTAATTAAAGAGTCGAAAGTCAAATAAGCATGAAAACATGAGCAATGTCTCTATAATCTTGATGAATGAACTTGCATAGGTTAACATGTAGTAAAATTGTTGTCAAATCATCATGAACAATGGATCTATATGGATCTACACTTATAATGAAGAAAATGCATGGAAATCACTATTTTAACACCAAATCGAGCCAACAATCCGATATACTCCTTTGGATCCGTGTGAGAGATAATCACCACTCACCAAATCACCTAAACAACCCCAAAACAACACGCTTCAGATCTGGACAGCAAAGGATCAAGCTTGATCTATCACGAATCCGCTTCAAACGAAGAATTCTCACTTCAAAGGATGAAGATCTTCAATTTAAGCTCTTGAATCTTCAATTTGATCTTCAACTTGGATGGATGGAATCACTAGATTAGAGTGGAGAAAAGAAGTGAAGAAGTGTAGAAGTCGAGCTCTCAAAATGGCAGCACTTCGTCGCTTCGAAATCCGGATCCCAAAAATGAAGCCAACCCCCTTCTATTTATAGCTGAAAATTCACTAAGTCGTAAATCGGCTATCTCCATAAGTCGTCTCCGACTTACGACCTAAGACCCCTCCGACCTAAGTCTTCACTGACCTAACACTTCTGTGCATCCAAGCACCCAGCAACCTAACAGCTACGACTTAACTGCTATGCCAACCTACGACTTAAGGAAATCTCAAGCGCGCGACTTAACTGGAGACACGACTTACGACTCAACCACTCCTAAGTCGTTCGCGACTTAACACAGGCATACTACCTCACGACCTAACAAACTTACGACTTAACATACCCACGCGACCTAAAACTTAGCCTATATACGACCTAATTCAACACAGAGACTTACGACTTAACTCGTACGACTTAACTCCTTAGGTCGTATAACTTCCCTAACACGCTAACTACTAGGTCGCTAAATACTGGGTTGTTAACTCGCTAACTCTTAGGTCGCTAACATTTTATAGGTCACCCCAAAATACTAGGTCGCTCACCCCTAGGTCGTTAACTACTGGGTTTAACTCGCTACCCCTATAGGTCGCTCCAAACTGTCCACGACCTAAACCACCATGCAACTTATTATCTGAACGACCTAATACTTAGGTACGACTCAAGACAGTGCGACCTACCACTTAACCTGGCTACGACCTAACTCTTAACTCGCCTATCTCCTTAGGTCGCAGACTTTCTTTAAGTCGCTCACGACTTATCTCCTAAGTCGCCAACAACCCATGACTCAAATCTTAGGTCGCGTACGACCTAGAACTTAGGCAAATTCCATCCAAAATCTGAAACAACTTAAAAATGCTGAAAATTCCAGATTTTGACAAACTTTTCGATCCGTAGAAATACGGGTCGTTACATTCTCTCCCCCTTAGGAATTTCGCCCCCGAAATTCCACACAATCAAAGCAATCAAAGACTATTCTGCACGCCTACCATCCATAGCAATCAACAAACCATGCATCCAATTCTAGCTTAGCGCGCAGAATTCTAAAACTAGAACAAGTTACAATATCGTGAGATGACACGACACCTTAGGGCCATACCTTGAAGAGTTCAGGATGAGCTGCTTTCATCCTCTCTTCCACCTCCCACGTACAGTCGTTATCATCGTCACTCCATTGTATCTTGAGCAACTTAACTACCTTCCTCCTAAGCTGTTTCGTGTCGGTTCCCACAACACGAAGCGGCTTACGAGGTCTTCTATCGACTGGATCAACTTCTAAGTCTTCACAGCTATCAGCAGAAACCACCGTATTCGAGTCGTGCACGTACTTCCGTAGATACGATACGTGAAAAACATTGTGCACACCCGACATCTTCTCCGGTAATTCCAATCTATAAGTGAGCTTTCCAATTCGCTCGATAATCGGGAATGGTCCAACAAATCTCGGAGTCAATTTTCCTTTCTTCCCGAATCGAATAACATTCTTCAGTGGAGAAATCTTCACAAAAACCATATCACCAACGTCGAATTCCAAATCCTTACGACGTTTATCGGCATAACTTTTCTGAAGATCTTGAGCTGCCTTCATTCGTTGCCGAATGATCTCTATGCAATCTGAAGTCTGACGAATCATCTCTGGCCCAAGTATCAACTTTTCTCCAGTTTCTATCCAACACGTCGGAGAGTTACACGGTCTTCCATACAATGCCTCATACGGTGCCATACCAATACTTGACTGGTAACTGTTGTTGTATGAAAACTCCACCAAATGAAGGTGATCTTCCCATGATCCTCCGAAGTCCAAAACACATGCTCTAAGAAGATCTTCCAAAACTCGGTTGACTCTCTTGGTCTGACCATCTGTTTGAGGGTGATAAGCTGTACTCAAACACAACTCGGTTCCCAAAACTTCCTGGAAGCTCTTCCAAAATCCACTAGTGAACAATGGATCTCGATCACTCACTATACTCTTCGGAATACCATGGAATCGAACTATCCACTTAACATACAACTCCGCCAACATTGATGCAGTCCTAGTCGATCGAACAGGAATGAATCTTGCACTCTTAGTCAAACGATCTACGATGACCTAAATCCCTTCATTTCCCGTTCTTGTTCTAGGTAATCCATCGATAAAATCCATCTATACCTGCTCCCACTTCCACGTAGGAACTTCTAAGGGCTGAAGCAATCCACTTGGCTTCTTCTGTTCAGCTTTTACCAACTGGCAGTTCATACATTTGGAAATAAAATTTCCAACATCCTTCTTCATACCTTCCCAGTAGTAGGTTCTCTTCATATCCCGATACATCTTATTTCCACCTGGATGAATTGTCAGCTTTGAGTGATGACTTTCCTTCAGAACTTCACTCCTCAATTCATCTATATCGGGAACAACTAGTCGTCCTTGCTTTCGAAGCCAACCCTCTCGATCGACCTCGAATCCTTTATCCTTTTCTGGATCCAATCCAGATTCCAAATCATGGATAATCTTGACAAGCTTATCGTCTCGCTTTTGGCTCTCGCCAATTCTCTCCACAAGAATCGGTCTTATCGATAAGTTTGCCAACATCTCAGGTTCCAATTCACATCTAGGCCTGAAGTCAAATCCAACTAAATACTCGAGATTCTTCCATTCAGAAAACATGGCTCCCAGTCCTGCATGTCTTCGACTTAACGCATCTGCCACTGCGTTACCTTTTCCCGGAGTATAAGCTATACCAAAATCATATGATGCCAAAAACTCTAGCCAACGTTGCTGCCGAAGATTCAAATCCCTTTGAGAGAAAAGATACTTCAACGACTTATGATCCGTAAACAACTCAAATCGAACTCCCAATAGATAATGTCTCCACATCTTCAGAGCAAAAACAATCGCCGCTAACTCCAAATCATGAGTCGGGTAATTCCTTTCATGTGGCTTCAGTTGTCGACTGGCATACGCAACAACTTTATCCTTCTGCATCAGCACTGCTCCAAGTCCAGTTCCACATGCGTCGGTGTAAACCACCATCTCATCATTCCCACTTGGAATAGTCAAAACAGGAGCACTTGTCAATCTCTCTTTCAGGATTCCGAAAGCTTGCTCACACTTAGCTTCCCATCTGAACACTTGGTTCTTCTTTGTCAATCCTGTTAACGGTGCAGCTACCTTGGAGAAGTCTTTGATAAACCGTCGATAATATCCTGCTAATCCAAGAAAACTTCTCACATCAGATGCATTCTTAGGTCTGACCCAATCCTGGATTGCTGCCACCTTAGCGGGATCAACCGCTATTCCATTTCCAGAAATCACATGGCCTAAGAACCTCACTTCACTCTTCCAGAAGTGACACTTCGAAAACTTAGCCCTCAGCTGATGTTTCCGTAAGATCTCCAAAACGATACGCAAGTGTGTCTTGTGCTCTTCTTCAGTTCTGGAATAAATCAGAATATCATCCACGAACACAAGTACGAACTTGTTCAACTGATCTCTGAACACTCTATTCATAAGATCCACAAAATATGCTGGCGCGTTAGTCAATCCAAACAGCATTACCAGCCACTCAAAGAAACCGGATGGTGTTCGAAAAGCAGTCTTCGGCACACTATCCTTAGCTACTCTCAACTGGTGAAATCCCGTTGCCAAATCCATCTGAGAAAACACCTTAGCTTCGTGAAGCTGATCAAACAAGTCATCTATTCTCGACAATGGATACTTGTTCTTCTTAGTCACCTTATTCAGCTCACGATAATCCACACACAATCTCAACGACCCATCTGCCTTGGTTGCAAACACAACTGGTGCACCCCACTCGGACACACTACGCCGAATGAATCCTTTCTGCAAAAGATCATCAACTTGCACCCTCAACTCCTGTTGTTCCCTAGGCGCCATCCGCCTAAGAGGCATCACAACAGGTCTGGCTCCTTCAACTAGATCTATACGAAACTCGATCTCTCTATGCGGCGACAACCCTTTGACTTCGTCAAAGACATCCTCGAATCCATTCGCGATTGGTACTAATGGCAGTCCATCCCGTGGAACAACTAGCGAATACATGAAGCTCACGAAGACGCCTTCTTCATGCTTACATCGTATCACAACCTTTCACCCCTCCACATTCTCGACTGTCACCTCCAACCTTTCGCAATCAACCTTTGCCGCATACCTCCTAAGCCAGTCCATACCCAAAATAATTCCGAACCCCGCAAAGTTCAGAACAAAACAATCACAAACAAAAGAGAAACCATGACTCGATACAATCAGACCACGGCATAACATACACAAACAAGACGAACCCCCAACTGGATTAGTCACAACCAATGGCCTATCAACAGTATCCGGTTCCAAACCCAACCGGCCTACAAGTTCACTACAAACAAATGAATGCGACGCTCCAGTATCAAACAGAACTCTAACTGGAACACCGCATAGGAAAAGAGTACCTTGAACAACCACACTCTTTCCTTTCTCTTCAGCGGTAGGAGCTTTCGAAGACGACGGAACAGCTCCCAAAGCATAAGCTTGCACAATCTGCTTGTCCCTCCTCGGTTCTGGACAATTCTTCCTGAAATGTCCCGGCTTGTCACAGTTGTGACACTTCATCGGTGCCTTCGGATTCTTACAATCCTTCGAGAAATGGCCCTTCTGCTGACAATTGTAGCAAGTCACTTCGCCTTTCGGCTTTTTCTGGCCATCCTTACCCTTCTGTTGCTGCTGTTTCCTCTTCTTGTTTCCACCATGCTGGGGTTTAGACTCTTCCCTGGTCACAGCAACAACAGATCCTTCCTTAGGAAACAGACTCTCATGCCCGAGAGCCTTCTCCACAAGCTTCTCAAATGAATCGTCCAAATGATCCACCAACTGCCTCCCAAGATAACTGTCCAAGCCTGTCACAAACTTCTCATTCTTCTGATAAGCAGATTCAATATATGACCGAGCATACTTGGACAAAGCTTCAAACTCAGAAACATATTCAAGAACTGATCTTCCACCTTGCTTGAGCTCCACAAACTTCTTGAACATAACAGACTTCTGAGCTGTAGAAATGAACTTAGCCTCAAATCTGACTTGGAATTGCTCCCAAGTAATCTCTTCCTCCGGAGTATTGATGGTAATAGAGTTCCACCAATCAGAGGCTCTCCCTTGAAGCTGTCTCGATGCCAACTTCCTCTTAGTTGCATCATCAATTCCCAAATCACCAAAGGTCCTTCTACAAGCATCTATCCACCTCTGGACCTCAATAGTTGATTCTGTTCCTAAGAAAACCTTCCCTCCAAGAGCAGTATAATCCTTGCACAACTTAGCAAAATCCAATGGTTTCGGAGTTTGGACTTGAACTCCAACATCTACTGCTGCCCCCAGAACTGGTATCCTTCTCATGATCGAAGTCATCATAGCTTCGAACATAGCTGCATAATCAGTAGTCCCCTCAGTAGCACGGCCTTCCCTAGCAGCTGGTCTCCCTCTTCGACTCATTCTCAATATCTATAAAAAGGAATGATCAGAACATCTAGAGAAACAACTGCATAAAGGACTCAAACTCAACTAAACTACTATATTATATATAGTATTCATCCATCAAAATACAATTACGTCTCTCATACGTAGTTACGTCAGCGAGCATTGGGTAAGATCGATTAACCAATGCTCTGATACCAAATGTGACGACCGCCCATGACCCCTGCACCGAATCTAGAGAAAGTGCGCTGTAAAGTGTGCCAGGCGACCATGGACGATTGTTAGGGTAAATTAAAACAACAGAATCTATCGTATCACTCACAGCGCATGGACAAAATACAATAGAACATATATATAGTGAAGCTTTACAGAATAAAATGCCATCATATAAAACTTCATAATAGTTGAATACAAGCATCCAAATAGTCAATACATCAATCCTCACTACACAACACTCAGAGAATATACAAACAGCGGAACACCCAGTACATATAGTAAGAAGATAATATGCAACCCTCTAGCTCGTCTTCGATATTAGCATCGTGAGAAGCAAGAACAACACCTGTCACCTGCTACCTAGTATGCCCGTCCCAAAATGGACGAACAGCCCAAGGCAATAAGAATTAAACATAAAGCCTTGAGTCAGACAACAGTCTTAGTGAGCAGTAAATTAACTAACAACATACCAAAAGAGCATAAAGGAAAAGGAATAGGAATACAACCCTCCCACTCCAACCTCATTCTACAGTGATAGCCCCCAGACACACACTAAGCAGAAGCAAACATAGCAGAGCATACAATTTAAAGTAAAGCTATTATCACTCGAGTCAAGGGCGATGTTTTCCAGGTACAAACCCCCAAGGCCTAAACCAAGATCAGATAAGCACCAAGAAAATACCGCTCTTGAGATCGAATGACGATACAAACAAACATCCATGACTCTGGCTATCACTGTTATCACTGCTTCGATATCACCGTTAATTGAATGACCGGCACATTCTTTCAGCCGTCCGTCAAGGGCTAATGGAAACCCCGGTTCTATACATAACTCCCGCACGTCGTCGCAGCCCGTGCCTAGGACTATCGAATCTGCCCAGAGTACTCGACCATCAACAGTTGGCCGTTGGGACTATCGAATCTGCCCAAACGTACTCTTGCTTAGAGCATGCTAGAACCTTCAACAACGATGCTATCCAAGCCTCCTAGTCATCCTCCTTGACGACTATTTCCATACTAGCTCAAGCGCCTCTCAAGCATCCATTACCCTTAACTCGAATCATATCACTGAGCTACCAACGTGCTTGGAATGATCCCGTCTGGATTAGACCAAGACTATCTCATATCATACTTCGCTTCATCACATCCTCGCAAAGTCTCCTCTCAACATCATCATCATCGAATCTATGCATAAGAGCTTCATCACCCGCTACATATGCCACAAGCAGCTTTCCCAATTCAAGAGCCTTTCTCTTAGCTTTTGAATCATCTTCGGTCTAAATCAAATCATGAATCATCTAATTTATAGCAATCAATCAAGTCAAACATTAATCCAAGCAATCAAGCATTCAAATATGATCTATGTAGACAATTATCACTATAATGGCAATTTCGTAATTAAAGAGTCGAAAGTCAAATAAGCATGAAAACATGAGCAATGTCTCTATAATCTTGATGAATGAACTTGCATAGGTTAACATGTAGTAAAATTGTTGTCAAATCATCATGAACAATGGATCTATATGGATCTACACTTAGGATGAAGAAAATGCATGGAAATCACTATTTTAACACCAAATCGAGCCAACAATCCGATATACTCCTTTGGATCCGTGTGAGAGATAATCACCACTCACCAAATCACCTAAACAACCCCAAAACAACACGCTTCAGATCTGGACAGCAAAGGATCAAGCTTGATCTATCATGAATCCGCTTCAAACGAAGAATTCTCACTTCAAAGGATGAAGATCTTCAATTTAAGCTCTTGAATCTTCAATTTGATCTTCAACTTGGATGGATGGAATCACTAGATTAGAGTGGAGAAAAGAAGTGAAGAAGTGTAGAAGTCGAGGTCTCAAAATGGCAGCACTTCGTCGCTTCGAAATCCGGATCCCAAAAATGAAGCCAACCCCCTTCTATTTATAGCTGAAAATTCACTAAGTCGTAAATCGGCTATCTCCATAAGTCGTCTCCGACTTACGACCTAAGACCCCTCCGACCTAAGTCTTCACCGACCTAACACTTCTGCGCATCCAAGCACCCAGCAACCTAACAGCTACGACTTAACTGCTATGCCAACCTACGCCTTAAGGAAATCTCAACCGCACGACTTAACTGGAGACACGACTTACGACTCAACCACTCCTAAGTCGTTCGCGACTTAACACATGCATACTACCTCGCGACCTAACAAACTTACGACTTAACATACCCACGCGACCTAACACTTAGCCTATATACGACCTAATTCAACACAGAGACTTACGACTTAACTCGTACAACTTAACTCCTTAGGTCGTATAACTTCCCTAACACGCTAACTACTAGGTCGCTAAATACTGGGTTGTTAACTCGCTAACTCTTAGGTCGCTAACATCTTATAGGTCACCCCAAAATACTAGGTCGCTACACTGCTATCTCCAAACTCCTTAGGTCGTTGCCGACCTAACTGCTAACTCGGAACCACTAGGTCGCTCACCCCTAGGTCGTTAACTACTGGGTTTAACTTGCTACCCCTATAGGTCGCTCCAAACTGTCCACGACCTAAACCACCATGCAACTTATTATCTGAACGACCTAATACTTAGGTACGACTCAAGACAGTGCGACCTACCACTTAACCTGGCTACGACCTAACTCTTAACTCGCCTATCTCCTTAGGTCGCAGACTTTCTTTAAGTCACTCACGACTTATCACCTAAGTCGCCAACAACCCATGACTCAACTCTTAGGTCGCGTACGACCTAGAACTTAGGCAAATTCCATCCAAAATCTGAAACAACTTAAAAATGCTGAAAATTCCAGATTTTGACAAACTTTTCGATCCGTAGAAATACGGGTCGTTACACCTATACTCATTTTGAAATCCATCCTTGTATTGTCGTGCGAGGTAGTACATTTGTTATTAATATAAAAATGTTTTCTTTATTGTGTTGTTTGAGTTGTTGATGTTGATTTGGGTTTTCGATCGATTCGTCTGATCAACGCTATCGATAGGATTTCCAAAACACTTGAACAGAGCAAACTGACATAATAGTATTTTCAAAATTTAGTAAATAAAATAGTATTGTATGATTATGTTTTATATAAGTATAAATTTTCTGAAATTGAATTGTTAACTGAATTGGTTATCAGAAAGGTAATTTTTGATTTTCACTATTTGGTTTGTAAATCATTGATTATTCCAACATAAAAATAAATGGAATTATAAAAGTTGGTTTATAAATTTATTTAGAAATTTAAATAAACTTAAAGTAAGAATTTGAGAATTTAATTTCCTAAAATTTCAAGCTTTGGTTTTAAAAAAAATTTAAAGGTATATTATTGAACGTATTTTCAAATAGAAACCGTTTTCAAAGAATTTTAAATATTGAAATAAGTGCTCTTCTCTTTGTCGCTGGAAAATAATTTCGGTGATGGTGGCCGCATCATCGACATTCATTTTCGAGTTTCGAAGTGGAGAATCTATTTCGTATCTTTGCTACGGTTTTGTTTTGAAAAAAAATATTTTGATTTGAATTTCTTCAGTATAATTTGATTTATATATATAGGTATCTTATTTTAAAATTTTAATTTGATTTGATATAAATATATAGATATATCTCTAAATTGTTAGAAGTAAATCGGAGATTTAAATTCTTAAATTTTAGGTTAAAGATGATTTCAATTATAAACTGAATTTGAAAATTTTATTTGTATAGTACTAAATTTCATTTCATTATAACTTACCTAAATTATTCAGAAGTTAAAATGTAATTGGATAATATACATTATAAAATGGTTTTATAAATAAAATTTGAGTGTTTATAATAAATGTTATACACTTAGATTTTAATTATATAAAAAAATGCTAATAAAGATGATAGAATAATAAGTTAATTGAATGAGACGAATATAAAAAAATAAAAAAATTTCTGAAAGAATTAACAAATTGAAATTAGATCAACTTATGGAAATACCTTGAATTTAAAAGCAATTAGTAAATATAAATTAATTTAAATCGAAACTTTTATGGTTTAAATTAATTTATATGGGTTAAATATATGTGATTAGATATATTAAGTAGAATAAATTTAACAATAATTTGGAATAAAGAAGAATTTAAATTGCTGAAAAAAATATGATTATAATAAAAGACTATTCAAATTTATGGTTTTAGAAAATTGTAAATTGAAGATAATTGGATAATAAGATAATGAATTTAGAAATAGTTGAGATTGATTTTAGTGAAATTAAATAGATTAAATCAATTGTTGAATATCAATCAATTTAAATTTGAATTTATATGGTTTAAATTAATTGTTACCTGTATTCCAATCTATTTTCTTCTGGTTGTTTCTATCCTCCTACCTCCTTCCTTTTCGGGGACGCAAAGTTTTGAGTAGGGGAGAGTGTAACGACCCGTAAAATTTAACCGTTTTAATAACGTTATTAATTGAAATTTTGTGAAATTTTAAAAGATAAAATTTTGAAATATAAATTTGATATTTGGAATGCGTTTAGTTAAACATAGCAACTGGTAAATTTTCGTCCAAAAATATGAAAGTTTATTTCGCGCGTAAATTTACTTCAATTTAATTAGTTAAAAAGCGATGAAAATAAAATGTTTCCGAAACCTAAATATTTTTACATAGAAAAATTCTAAATCATTTTCTGAGCAAGTTTTCAGTTTGTCGTTTTTCCAAATTCGGACATCTTTGGCTCCGTCGATCTTATTTTTCAGCGTTTTCTTGCATTTTCCGCTATTAGAAAATTCGAATTTTTATAATTCAATCATACCATTGATATTTGTATACCATTTTGATCGTCTCGTCGTGCTGATCTCTATGGTATATTTATTTCTATATTTCGAGGTCCGGTACACATCAGAATCCGTGAAAACGTTTCCGTATCGGTACTTGTTTCGTGCGTTTTGATTTCTTGGGTCTATTCAATCCCCACCGTGTATTAACCCAACCGCTATTTGCTTTTATTATCTCCCTAAATTCAGGTGTGACTTTTCCATTCCCTTTGATTTGATAGATTTGTTGCAGTTCTCTATTTTTCCTCTCTGTCTTCATTGCTTTATAAAAGAAAGAAACTGTTCCACCAAAACGTAAATATTTTATTGTAGCCAGCAATTAATAATTTCTGATTTGACCTGTTGTGACTTTTACTATCCCCTGTTTTCACTCTTATGTTGGTTCGATTCATTTCTTGTTTGTTTGCTTCTTTTCCGGTTCGATATATTTTTCAATGCGTTCATGTTCCATATGCGTTCAATCTTTTGGGCTTCCATTTTTAGTTCATTTCTATTCTTCCCCACTTCTCATTTTCTCACGTTTATATTTCAAGTGCCTGACACCCCATTCTCATTTCTTCTTTTCTCCTTCCTCCTTATTTTCTTTCTTCTGCATAAATTATTACAGTAAGCTCTGAATCAAATTTCTCCTCCCTCCTCTTTCTTTTTCCCTGTGCCGAAGCAACATTCTCCCTCTCCCCTCTGACTTCACACGTCCAGCCGTAGCCTCCGACCCAAGCCTTAGCCATCGCCACTTTCCCTCGTCCACCGGCCTTCTCGCCATGGGTTCCTCCGCCGTGAGCCACTTCCCGCTCGCCCTCCTCTTCACGCACCTGAGATCGCCCTCCCCTCTGCCACGTGAGCCACCTTCCACCGAAACCCAAGCGCCGCCGAGCATCCTCTCCGGCCTCCGCCTTCATGCATTACAACGCGTATTGCCATGACCGTCCATACAACTTCGGCAGCCCACCATCCCACGACGCTGAATCACCGTGCCTCTCCACCGTGGCCAACCCTCCCCTTTTCAGCTCAAACCTAGACTCCCCTGAACCGAGGTAGTCGAGCTATCCCTTTCGCCACCTGGCCATCACCGTGTACCGCATGCTCCGAACTGCCAACTCAGCACCATCTTAGCCTCGCCGCTTCGCCTTTGCAGCCTTCGCATATATAGGTATATATATGTCACGTGTCTCTCCTGCTATATGTTGGTATACTTATAATATATTGGCTTTGTGAAATAATTTTGCGCATGATCTATGGTTATATGCATACATAAAGTTACTTTTATAAATTACATCATCTGTTGACTTTTACAAATTTATATAAAGGTTATATAAGATTTGTAATGTTACTAACCATTTTATTATGAGTGGTATAATGTTTGTAAAGAAGGCATATTAGCCTGTACACGTACAATGGCATATTAGTTATATAATGTTTGTAAAGAAGGCATTTTACAAATAGGTAGAGGTTATATTTTGTTATATATAATGAGTTAGTATATGAATAATATGTTAATTTCTTTATGTCGGTTAGTGTCTGCATAGTTTGTTTAGTCACAGTTTGTAGTTGATAAGGCTTCCGATTTTATATCATCTATTTCAAATTTTTGCTTTTAATTGTTTGCGTATGTGATAACATGAGTTTATGTATAGTTTTCGAAATAACAGAAGTTAGACCCAGGCAGCTGTTCTTTTGTATTTGAAATTATTTTACACTGCTGCAAACACGACCTGAGTTCATGTTTGACGCATCGTATCTCTTCTGTCTTACGTCGGAATGGGTTGATTCTATTTTTAAAAAAGAGTCGAAGTTACCTAGTTTATGCCTATCAAATTTCAGTAAAATCCGACATCGTTTGATTAGTGGTCGAGGATCTGGAAGTTAGACCCAGGCAGCTGTTCTTTTGTATTTGAAATTATTTTACACTGCTGCAAACACGACCTGAGTTCATGTTTGACGCATCGTATCTCTTCTGTCTTACGTCGGAATGGGTTGATTCTATTTTTAAAAAAGAGTCGAAGTTACCTAGTTTATGCCTGTCAAATTTCAGTAAAATCCGACATCGTTTGATTAGTGGTCGAGGATCTGTAAGTTAGACCCAAGCAGCTGTTCTTTTGTACTTAGAAATTATTTTACACTGCTACAAACATGGCCTGAGTCTATGTTCGTGACATCGTAACTTTTCTCGTCTCTTGTCCAAAACAAGTGAATCTTTTGCAGTTTAAAATACAAGTTTTGATCTTTATTCATACCAAATTTCAGACCATTTCTATCTCGGTAGCACATAGAATTATATTGTTAAACTTTGACGCAGGACATGTTTTATTTGTTGCTATGTTGAATGTTTTGATCTGATTTCATCGATTTCTGTTATCAGCTTTGATCGTTGAATTCGTGCCGATTTGTTTTGCTTGGATTCGTAACTCAATCTCTATGTCCGTATCAGTGTGCGTATCCGTGTCATCTTCTCGTGCATCTCTAGCCTCGAAAGGTGAGCAATCACTCACGATTAATGTTCTTATATTTATTAAATTTGATTTCAATTGAGACGACAATTGAAATATGCTGCTGTTAGTTATTTATATTGCTATATCTATGCCATCATCTGTATCTGTTCACCGGTGACACCTGACATCATTATCTGTTATTTATATTGATATATATATATGCCATCATCTGTATCTGTTCACCTGTGACATCTGACACCCTTATCTGTTATTTATACTGATGATATATGCCTGTTACCGTTGTTATATTTTTATCATATCTGTTATCACTCTGCAAGTTCCCTGTTAGTATAGAATCACTATGGGTTGAAATGATACATACCCGAACGGACTTTAGAATAAAAGAAAATCGTTATGGGTTGAAATGATAAACCCAAGCGATTTTCAAATTAAATTGAATTTGGGATTTCGGGTTGAAAAGATATATACCCGAATATATTTTAAATTGCGGATTGAAATGACAAAAATCCGTATCACTTGACCATAGGATAGAAAATTATATACAGACACCGTTGGTCTATATATAAATGTTTTTGAAAAACATTTCTACGGTTTTGAAAGAAATATACGGTTTTAAATAAATAATGTTTTAAAGATTTATTAAAGTTGATTTAATAAAGTTGATTGGAATCAATATGAAATATGTTTAAGTATTTATGTAAAAATTATATTTTAAATATAGAATTTATAATGTTTCAGGTTGAAAGATAAATTTGAATTGATTTGGAACTCTTAATTATTTAAGAATTATACTTAAACAAGTTGATTTGAAATCTATTAAATTTGAAATTTTAAGATATGTTTTATAACTTGAATTAATTAAGAAGTGGCTTAATGAATATTTCAAACTTATATAAATTTAAATGGGATATTTTGTCTATATAAATTTGTAAATTGAAGTTGTATTTTGATGTATTGAAATGATTAAAGAAATATTTCAGAAACTAAATGTAATGAAATTAAATTGGGACATAAATTGAATTATCGAATTTAGTTTTGAAATGTTGAATATTTAAACTTGAAATATATTGAAATTGAAATGGTTTATTTATGGTTCAAATAGGCATTTGAAATCGATAATTTGAAAGGGTTTATCGAGAAACTAAATTGAATTGAAATTGATGATCTGAGATTTAATTAAATTTTAATTTTGGAATTCGAGTTTATATAAATTGATTTGTGAATATCTAAACTGTTTAAGAGGAAAGTGCTAGGATTTCAAAGTGTTATGAATTTCAAGTTTTGATTTCCAAAGTGTTATGATTTTAAAAGACTTATGATTTCGAAAGCAATATAACTTTGGAAAGTAATATGATTTTGAAAAGGGATTTATTTGAAAGAAAAGTTATATCGTATTTATATGGTTTTGAAATGGCAATGTTATGTCGGTTTTGAAATATAACTATTTTGAAATTTTATTAAATGATCATCGGTGTAATAATACGTAGTTATTAAAGAGACCGGGATCGGATATGGACATACTCTCTGTCGATACCGAAACCACTTTAATAACTAATATACGCGGAGTGTTGATCCAGAATGAAGTGGATGGTTTGGTGAACGCGTTGACTGAAGAAAGAGAACGATTTTGGATGACCCCTAACATGACTAAAACAGGAGCCGCGCCGGGCCATTGAGGTTCGCCACCTCTAGCGGACACACTTCTTCGTTACCATATCTATTACTTTTGTGATTCGATTTGGGTGCACCCCTCGATTATGGGAGTGTTGTTTCGCGGTGTTGGGGTAGTAGCTGCTATGCCCAACATCAGTCCGGATCACGCAACTACTAGTATCCTAGTTGGTATTGCCTCATGTACCTTGTCATACTGATTATCCTATTCGCGACCACTACGATTTTGGTTTGTACCTTTAGTATATGGATTGCCCTCTGGTGACTTCCGGTTTTGGGGAAACTACGGTCTTGTATATGCTCTTGGGAATAAAAATGTGTTAAGGGTGGAATGGGCCATGACTTAACGCTATTTTGATATCGTACTTTACTGATTAGACATTATCAACTTAGCGTATTCTACTGTATATATAGATAGTTTAATGGATCCTTAGAGGATGGTTATCCCAAACATCCTTTGAGTCACTTGTATTTCAGTCGTTATTTCACCTGAGTTGGATTTATCGATATAAGAATGTTAATCCTGACTCGAGTGTTTTGTGTTTCTTTACGCTCGGGTCAGACTGAGTGTACCAGTATTCGAGACTCACCTTTGGAGTTAGAGCTTCGCTTGGAGATCCAGCTATCTATCCAGCTTTCAAATATTCAGTTGATTTCAGTGATGTATTCTAATATTGTATTTGACTATTGTATTCGAGACTTCGGTTGTATCTTGTTTAACTCTGTTATTTATATAGTAGCTTCATGAACTACTATTCTTTCGTTTCCGCTGCATTATTGTTATATTACTCTATGTCTGTGTCTGTGTCTGTGATCTGTGATTATTTTATTTACTGTATATGTTGAGTTTTGCCAATTTAAATTAACAATCTATTGTTTTGAATTATTCAAGTCTGACATGTGTGGATTTATTGTCGATTTGAATGGTCCAAAATAGTGGGTCGTTACACTTGTACAAGGCGTCGTTTGGTGGAGTTAGTGGTGGCTGGACTTGTAATGGCCGTGATCGAGATTGTAGCGCGATGAATAGGGTTGCAGGGGTATGGAAAATTACAGTAATGCCCCTCGGTTTTTTTATTTTACTTAAAATTTAATACAAATTATCTAACTATCATATCTTTTTCACACGAACTCGGATTTAGACGCGGTTTTCTCCATTGCGATCATATCTATATTACGGACATTTTAGAGTGGTTTGGCTGCATTCTAAGACTGTTAAATTTTGAGCTTTAATTGGATTTTAAATCATCGACAAATCAAAGGTGAGTGTTTTAACCCACTCACAACTACTAAATCATCCTATGTTAGTCAAATTAAATTTATGATGTGATTTTAAAATGATTGATTGTTGTACTGTATATTTAAATTGTCATTCCAGTTAAATCTGACTTATATTGAATTGAATTTCCATTTTAAACTAATATTGAATTTAATTGCCAGTTAAATGCCTGATAATGATAATCAGTTGATTTGTTATGATTCATTGGTTGATTTGAATGATGATCGTGATGGATGCTTATTGGTTGATATTTTTGGATGATTGGATGTGTGTTTATTTGTATGTTGTTATCACACTGCAAGTTCCCTTAGTTATTGTTAGGAAAATCACTATCGGTTGAAATGATACATACTTGAACGATCTATAGATTAGGGAAAAATCGTTATGGGTTGAAATGATAGACTCGAGCGATTTTAAGAGTTTTTGAATTGTATTCGAGATTGTGGGTTGAAATGATAGATACCCGTAAATTTAAATTATTGCGGGTTGAAATGATAGATATTCGTATTACTTGACCATAGGATAGAAAATTATATACGGCCGGATTGGTTAAATTAAATGATTTTAATTCCTTAAATTTTGAATCCAGTTAAATGATATGTTGAAATAAAATTTGACTTATATAAATGAATTATTTTAAAATTCTAAGCTTTAAAGTGTTAAAATGGAAATTGGTTTAAAGGAATTGTTAAAAGAATTTAAATTGGAATTTCAAAGTTGAATTTTGAACTATAAAGGAAATTTATCGAAATTGAGTTATTGAAATGTTTGAATATTTAAACTTTGATATCTATGAAATTGAAGTGCTTTAAAATTGTAGTTCAAACATGAATTTGAAATTGATATAAATTGAAATGATTTTTGTGGGAATTTGAACTGAAAGAAAATTTGAGTCTTGTTGATTTGAAAGCTGGATATGGCCCAGATTTGCTGAAATGAAAGAAATAGTTTAATTTGATATTAATTTCAAATTAATTATTTTATAAACTGTTTAAAAATATATTATTTTAAATTTCTGATTTATTAAGATTTTCAAACTATTTACTATATAAACCATTTCCAATAACCAAACCATTTTATATTTAAACTATATTAAATCTATTTTTTTACTATTAAACTTTTTAAACTATTTAACCTATTTTAAAATATTAATCTATTTTAATCTATCTTTAATCTATTTTAATCTAATTTAAACTATTTTAATATAATTTAATTTATTTTTTACTACTTAAACTATTTTAAGCTATTGTAATCTATTTTAAACTATTTTAAACTACTTTAAACTATTAAACTATTTTTAAACTATTTAAACCATTTATGACTATCTTAGCTATTTTTTAAATCTCAAAAGGTGCAAGGTTGAACTGTTATATTTCAATCTTTGATTTAAAAACGAATATGGTTAATGAATGTTATAACTTACATTGGAATTTGAAATGATATTTTCTATTGACATGACATGTTTTGAGTAGATATGATGATTTTGAAATGAGAGTTTAACCTATTTGTGAATATGATTTCGAAAGTGATATGATTTCGAAAGGGAATATGATTTCGAAAGTGATATGGTTTTGAGAATATGATACTTTGATATCAATTATGAATTGGTTTTGGAAGAGTAAAAGAACCATCCGATGTGAAATAAACGTTTGGTTGTTAAAGAGACCGGGATCGGATATTTTCATACTCTCTACCAATACCGAAAACCACTTTAACAATTGTGCACGTGGCGCGGATTCCAGAATGAAGTAGGATGGTTTAGTGAACGATTCTATATGAGGTATTAACGTAGCCTTGATTCCCTCGAGTCAACTTGATGTGACTAAAACAGGAGCCACGCCGGGCCAAGTGAGGTCGCACCTCTGACCGGACAAGCTTCGTCGATAGCATATTATGACTTTGTGATTGATTTGGTGGCCACCCCTCGATTTTGATTATTCGAGTGTGTTCCGAGGTGGGCGGTAGTAACTGCTATGCATTGCCACCAGTCCAGATCTGCAAAACGATAGTATCCTACCTTGGGCATTGCCTCGCGTGCCTTGTCACATGCCTTATCGCGCCCATTACAAGTTTGGTTAGTGTCGTACCTATGGAGTGCTCCCTGATAGCCCACCGGTTTACGGTGGAGTTTACAGTACTGTATAGACTAGGACATTTATATAAAATTTGTTAAATGGGATATGAGTAACGCCTTAACACTATTTTAATACTTTACTTTACTGTAGACACTATTATAATAGCATATTGTATTATGTATGTGATAGTTTAATGGATCCTTAGGAGATGGAATCCCGTACATCTCTTAAGTTATTGCACTCACGTTAGACACTGGATAGGAGATGTAAAATCCCGAAAACATCACCGACGCCATTACACTCATATTTATTTACTGTTGATTTAACTTACATAAGATCTTTTAGTTTTGAATCGAGTGTTTGGTCCTTTCAATTCGCTCAGGCCAGTCTGAGCTTTTCAGTGTATTGAAGACTTTACTTCTCGAGGACGAAGACAGAGATTTGTATATTATATTATTTCATATATGTTCCACTACATCATGTTGTTCCGCTGCATTATTTATTTATTTATGTTGTATGTAACTTTGATTTGTATTGTAAAAGTGTAATCAAAATGTTATTTGTAAAACAGCTTCATGAACTGTTTATTTGATTATTATATTTTGTCATTCCGCTGTGAGATTCTGTGTTTTTTTTTCTTCTTTTCTTTTCTTTTCTTACTTACCTCACAACAATCCTCCCTTTTGAATGGTTTGAGTCCAACATGTGTGGTTTATTGTCGATTTAAACCGTCCAAAAAGGTGGGTTGTTACATTTGGTATAAGAGCTTTGGTTTAGCAATAACCTTAGCTTTGTGGGGCTTGACTCATTAAGATAGGGTAGTAATACACTAGAATGAGTTGTTGAGCGTATATATATGAGAGAGAGCGTACTTGTTAGTGTTATAAAATGTTTTATATTGTGTTAATTTGTTCTATTGAGTATTTATAAGTTCTGGTCGGTACATAGGACGCTATGGCATCGATAGGGATTTCTAAACATTTAATAGGGCAGACCGACACAATATTTGTTTTAAAATATGGGTAATTGAAATAATTTTACCTAGTATTATATTTTGTATATAAAAGAATAATCTTTATAAATGATATAGTTGGATGTGATATATTGTTTTAGGTTGAATTTTTTATAAATATTGATTGTAAAACAGATTTACAAATAAAGTAAATAAGAATTGGAAATTTGAGAACTTAAATTTCGGGTTTGAAATTTGTTTTCAAAAGATTTTGGAATATAATATTAGTAGTATTCGGAAGTATTTTCGGATATCAATATTTTAATATGATTTGAAAAGAAGTTTAAAAAGAACTTTTAAAACAAAATAAGTTCTGTACTCCCCTCTCTGTCGTTGAAAAATAATTTCGGTGATGAGTGCATGCATCATCGACGTTCATTTTCGAGTTTCAAAGTGGAAAGACCGCTGTAGTAGTTTTACTGCATATTTGTTTTGATAAAAAAAATTAATTTATTTTCTAAGTACGATTTGACATATATGAAAGATATGAATGTATATATATATATTTGATTTGAAAATAAACCTGGAATTTAGTTCTTAAACATCGGATAATTAGGGATTTCAATTAGTGTAATGAAATGAAATCTTAACTATTCTAATAATTGGAAACTTCTAGAAAGGGAAAAACAGAAATTGGATGCTAAATGATTACTCAAAATATATAAGAAATTGGAAATTTGTAACTTGTAAATCAAAGGATATGAAAATTTAGAAGATGTAATTATTAGACATTTTGTTAATTAAAAGGAATAAGATAAACTTGTGTAACATTCAATTATATTCTAAAAGGCATATATATATATAACTTACCAGAAATATTTAAAAAGTAGTCATGTTAAATAGGAATATGTAATATAATATTATACAAGTAAAACTTAAGCAATGGAAGTGTTCAATGGAACTATTTCTATAAATAATAATTTAGATGTACAATGAATGTTATAAACATAAGTTAATGTTTTGAAATGATAATAATTAGATTTAAAAAAAGTGAATGTTATCTAAGAAGATGTTGAAATAATTCATTAATAGATTTAATATTTATTCATCAGTAGAGGTAATATTAACTGATACTGTCTTTGAAGAAATGAATGTAATTCAAAATGTTAAGGAACTTAAGTGAAATGATCCATGAATGAATATTAATATTAATTAAACTATATAAATAATAAATGTTAAATAAACTTCAATAAAACGAATGTTAATTAATAAGAAATAACCTTGTATGTAACGACCTTGGTTTGGAGATTACCTGTATATATTAAATTATAATGGAGGTTATAATTTAATATTGTAAATTAAAATATAATTGAAGATTTTAAATTGTTTATTTGTAATAAACAATGAATTTTGTAAATAAAATGGGAAAAATAAAGTTTGGAACTTTATTTTGTTTATTTGAGAATAAATACTGGATTAAATATTGATTGGATAAGTATTTGGTTTAAATAAATTGAAATATTTGTTATTAATTAGTTTGGAGCTAATAAATTAATTAGGTGATGTATTTCAACGTTAAATTGTTGAAATAAATAAAATAATGAAAATGAAGTTCTAAAAACTTTATTTTGAAAATTTGAGTAGAAATTAATCAAATTGCAATTTTATTTGGGTAAATACAACAATGTTGGAAAAACATTGTCAATATTAATCTTTTATTGAATTTAAAATGGGAAATATGAAGATAATATTTGTTTTATTAAAATAAAAGATGAAATATTATTTGAAAATAATATTTTGATGATTAAAAAGAATTAAAATGATTTATTGTAACTTATTTGACAAGAAAACAAATTTTGTACAAATTGTTATAGTAAAAATAGTGTTGTATAATAAAATTGTGTAAATTGTGAAATATAGATAAAGATAAGGTTTTATTTATAAAAATAACATTTTATTGTTGAAATAAATTTTATTTTGTTTTAATAACAATTTTATTTTCATTCGAATTGGTTGTACATATTTCATTTGGTTTTAAAATTTGAGAAACTAGTGTATACGTTAATAATATAGGTTAAAAGTGTGCATATCTTAATATTTTCTTTAAGTATAAATGGAGTTTGGCATTTTGGGTTAGGTTTGGATCCATTAACCCTTATCTGGATACTTTTGGTAAGAAGAAAACATACAGTACGTTGTTTTCCTTCTTCCTTCTCAAAAACAAAACTTCACTGTAAAAGAAAATAAGAAAAAATAATGGCTTCCTCAAACTAAATCAAATTTCCACTCAATTTGCTGCAAATTTCAAAGAGAAATCAACTAAATCAAGAATAGAAAGGTAATCTCCATCCAATACAAAAGAGTTTTCATAAAAAATTTAGAACTTGAGATATATTTTGTTTCTTCCTACATGTGTCTTTTCTAGCTTCTACAAGTTACTGAGGATCATTTCTCCACCAAAAGCCATCATCTTCATCTTGAAATCGCACAAAATCTTGCTAAATTGCTAAGGTGGGTGTAAAAGCTCACATTTGCTAGCTAAAAATTTCTTTTCCTGTAAAATTGGTTGCTGGAAACAAGTTCTATATATATATTGTCATATGTTGTTGTTTCTTAGTTTTCTGATTTCTGGTTGCTACTTTGAGCACCAATATCTCTTTCATTTTCACTCAAATTACTGTCAGATCTTTTTCGGATTGTAGTTTAGTTATCAAACTCTATGCATGCCAATTTTTATGACCTGAAACAGCATGTAGCTATGTTAAACTTTTGCTCAAAGATTGAATCGCACTAGAGAAACGACCTGGAACGGAAGAAATCAATTCGCGTATGAATGGTCGACCTGGAGGTCGACCCGGAGGTCGACCATACACTTCCACAGGTCGACCATACGGTCGACCTAAGGAGCCTCATGGTCAACCTGAGGAAGTGCAAGGTCGACCTCCTGGTCAACCTGCATATGGCCTTTATATTTATTTGGTTTTTGAGTTTTTCTATAAGCTTTTTCTTCCGATTCTGATGCCTTTTGTGATCAATTCCATTGCAATTTTGATATCTTTTTGATGATGGTTATGGGCTATGATATCCATCAATGGATTAGCTGAGATTTGGAGGAATTTGGAATTTAACATATTAATTTAAATTCGAATTGAATTCAAATATTTATTTAGAGTATTTCTTCGATTTCAAGCACTATTTCTTCCAAATAAATTTTAAGAAAATTTCTAAATAATTTGGGTTTTTGAAATCTTTATTATAAAATATTTTCAGATTATTGTTAAATTTTATTAAATTATTTTAAAGTATTCAAGCTGATTTTTCAATAAAATGCCTTCAAAATTGCTTTCACTAAGAATTGAACTTAGGGATCTACCGCTTGGAAGTCGAATTCGAAGGTTTAAAAGTTCAGGTTTGAAAAGCTATGACGAGACAAGCGAGCAGAAGCCCAAGGGCAGAGCGAAGTCAGCACGAAGGGAGTCAAGAGGCTTCCTCAGGAGAAAACCAAGCTTCAGTTTTCATCACCAGGGATGAGATGGAGACAATGATGAAGAGACAGGAGGAAATGATCCAGAATTTGCTTCAACAGATTGGACAACTTGGAGCGCAAAATCAAGGAGCAACCAGAATCCAGAACGGAGTAGGACCATCTAGCGCAGCGCCGGAGCTGGGGGGCACACACTTAGGACATGTTGATCCGAACCCACGAAGAGAGACAAGGACATCCGAGTAACCTGACAGCGATAGAGGGATGAACGCTCAGCCAGGGGGGCAGACACCCGAAAGCTCACACGGACTCGGGGGGCAGATCGAAGGTAGTGAACGAGGACTACAGCTTGGAGACAATGATAGATTGGCAGAGATGGTCAGGCGAGCCATGAGAGGCGGATTAGTAAACAGAGATCTTGAAGACGTGAACAAGAGTCCCTTTTCTCCTACGATTAGGTTGGCTAGGAACCCACCAGAATTCAAACTGGAAACAGTAGAAAGGTATGATGGGAGGACGGACCTTGCGGTCCATCTAACGAGGTATATAAGGCACATGGAAGTGCTGGGGGCATCACAGGAAGTCATGGCCCGGTGCTTCCCATTGTATTTGACAGACATAGCAGCTTTATGGTTCAGACAGCTAGAGAGCGGTTCCATTGGGACATGGACCGATTTGATTGAGAAATTTATGAGGCAATTCAGGGTTCACATTTCAAGACCCAAGAATGTGATGAGTTTGGCAACGCTAAAGCAGAAAGCTGGGGAGTCTTTGAGGAATTTCCTAACGCGGTTCAATGCGGCAGCAGCATCGGTGGATTGGCCAGATCCATCCATGGTTATGATGGCAGCTGTGTCCGGAATAGCTGACGGCACAGAATTCAAAAATTCATTAACTAAGGATCCGCTTATGGATCTAGGAGAATTCTATCACGAGACAGAAAAGTTTTTGCGATTGGAAGACGCTAATGCCGAAAGAGAAGAAGGAGAGGGAATAGAAGTTTATGCACTTAAAGACAAAAAGCCTTTTGAAAAGGATTCAGACCAGGATAAAAGAAAACAAAAGGCTGAGGACAATGGTGACAGGCCAAAGCGACGAGCAAGTCCCCTACCGTAGGCCAATACGAAGGGACCCCACTATTGACGAAAGGAAATCAGACAGATATTGCCTATTCCACGAACCGAATGGTCATAACACTAACGACTGTAGACATCTGAAGGATGAGGTGGAAGGGCACATCAGGAACGGTATGCTACTTCAGTATGTGAGGAGGCGAGCTCCAGCGGTGGAGCCAGAGCGACCACCGTCTACATCAGCTAGGGGTGACCCCGAGCCGGGACACCGTATGATTATCAATTAATTGAAATAACGATGAACAAGTCGTAAACCTCTCACCAACACGGATAAGTCATTTGCACATGTGCGAGATCACGAACGGTCCATAGGCATGCTCTGAATGACTACTAACCCTATCGTTGTGGGAGTTTACACTTTGACATCCTTGCTTTGCTTTTGTTTCGTCTTGATTTGAACATTTGAACTTGATTTTGTTTAACATTTCTACTAAAGACTTATTTTCAATGAAAAAATGCTACTTGTGATTTCATAACGGCTAAGCCACTTACACATGCACGGGATCGCGAACGGTCCCTAGGCATGCTCTGAGATGGCGATAAACCATTGCAACAAACAATCCGGGAATTCACCCGAACGTGAAACCTGGTATCGATGATACTAAGTCCCTCCCCGGGCACACTCAATTCGCCTCGAACGGCACCCGACCGCGAACGGTCACAAATCGCCTCGAACGGCACCCGACCGCGAGCGGTCACAAATCGCCTCGAACGGCACCCGACCGCGAGCGGTCACAAATCGCCTCGAACGGCACCAGACCGCGAACGGTCACAAATCGCCTCGAACGGCACCCAACCGCGAACGGTCACACTTCATCTAGTATAATATTCGATCACGAACGATCACACTCTGCCTTGTACGACACCCGACCACGAACGGTCACAATTCACCAAGTATGACATTCGATCGCGAACGATCACATTTTGCCGCGAACGGTCCCATTTCATTATTTGCCGCGGACGGCATCCGGCCTCGAACGGTCCCATATTACCTCAAATGAGATACGGTCACGAACGATCGTCATTCGTGGTCAGGAAAAACTATCAATTTCTTTGCAGGTCATCAACAGGATATGAACATCCAGCTTATGGCATTACAAAACACACCTTCCTATCGCAAGGCATGTTTTGGGGGGCAAATGTTATCCCGCCTTTTGGCAAGGCCGTGACACCAAGAAACTGACTAGAAATCAATGACAATCCGTCCTGGAAATTAGTTACATCACAAGAACACTATGGATATCAATGAATTTTGTCCGGGTCCGGATCAAGCTACGATTGATAAGATATGTCGAGCAAAGCCGTGAAAGCCAACATTCTGAATTTCAAGTCAATCCGAGTTTGTATGCTCAAGATATCACCAACGAAAAATGGAGTAGACAGTCCTAAGTTCGAATCCATCGGCCAGGCTCTAGTTCGAATCCATGGGACAGCCTTTGTTCGACTCCATCGAACTTCCTCTACTTCGAATCCACAAAACATAACCCTGCTTCGAATCCATCGAGCAAGCCATGGTTCGAATCCATTGAACCATTCCCTGCTTCGAATCCATCAAAGGGAAGGCCTTCGAATCCATGCAGTTGAAGAACTTCGACTCCATCCCACGACTATCTTCGAATCCATTCAGCTGAGAAGCCTTCGTAACGATCAACTATGGTCTACCTTGATCGATACGAAGGAAACATCCATTCGATCGATTCGAAGGAGCATACTTTCGAATCCGTTACCTCGAATCCACCAAGTCAAAGCGACTAAAACCATGGATTCGACCCAGTAAACTCGGAGAAAAAGCTGGATCAACCCGAGAAGCGCACGCGACACGTCACCATTCACACGCGCAAACCATCGATTCGACCCTATCGATTCGAAGGGGATCGATTCGAACCAGGCTGGTACACCGGAAATGCAATCTTGAATCGATCATAACTTGAGATCTATAAGTCCAAATGCTATGAAATTATCACAGAAGCTTGCACACATGTTGAAGAATGTCCACACCAAATTTCAGCTCGATTGGATGATTTCTTGATCGATTCGAATGGACTTCGAATCGATCCCAAAGTGGGCCCGGATTTCCTGAGAGCGGGCATATGGGCCCCCTCACGTGCCAGAACTGGTCTCCCGAGATTTAGGCGAAATATCAGCCTCCTACACCTATAAATAGACCCCCTGGTCATTCAGAAAAAACGTCGGATAATTTTAAGAGCTAAAGAGCGCCTGGATTCTGCCAGATTTACTTTAAATCACCACTGCTACCTTAGTTTCAGACTTAGCTTATAAAATCAGTTGTACTACATTATAAGAAATTGTGATCTTCAAGTATCAAGCAATAAAGTCATCAACTTCAGAGTGGACGTAGGCAAGATCGCCGAACCACTATAAATCCTGTGTCATTTACTATTTTTATTGAGTTTCCTGAGTGATTTGCATACTTATTCCTCTACATATTTGATATTTGTGATGTGTGATTACGAACTGGTGCTTTCAACGGCTATTGGGTGTTTGTGACCAATTTTGTCGCAAACAAAAATGATTTCAGAAAATTATTTTGAAACCTCGTTTTCTCAAGTAAATTATTTTATAAATAATATACAATATTTTTACACTTTTCGGACGTATGAGAAAGAGAATTAAATGGTTTAGTAAAACTCGTGGTATGGGACACGTGACTTTACTTTATTGGTTAATTCCGGACTTGTACGATTGAAATTATCTGGGTTATTGATTTTTGAATTATTTAGCCAATTTATGGCGAGTTTTTGAGATTATAATTCATATCTTCAGGAATTATCTGGAAGGCCAATATTTGGCGGGTTGTGATTCGAGATATCCTATTTTAGGAGTATGATCTATGAGAACCCGTTATAGTGTTTTACTTGCCAATGAGATGAGGCGAGTCTGAGTTTTCCAAGTTTGGAATTTTATGATGATTTTTGTTTTCTAATGTGGCAATGACTAGCGGTTAGTAAACTGTTAAGTGCAAACATGTGGTATGGGATGCACGTTAACACTTTTCAGGTTCCTATTTGGGAGTTGTGACGCATTTTGGGATTGTCAATACTATAGACCTTCAAGTCATCTAGGATTACGAATTTGGTCGTCTAAGATTTACAACTTCAGTCATTTTGGAGAGGTACCTAATATATATAATAGTACTAGGGGGATTGCACGTGAAGCATCGCTTCGGCATGCAAATGGGATTTGGCCAACCCGGGAAATTTTTATGAGTTTTTGATTTCGATTTCACCAATTTAAGATGCTGAATTTACTTATAGCCTTAAGTTAGAGAAAGGCATATATATGTGTGTGTTTTATGGTGATTTCGATATTGGGATTATAAACTCTTATTGAGTTTCATGAGTTTTGAATTAGAGATTTTGATTATTTCACATATGGCTTATATATTTCTTATGTTCACTTACATTGTACAGCGCTTTGAATTTGAAACATCTACGCCATGTTAAACCTTATCATGTAATTAACTTTGAGCCTTATGGAATGCTTATTCTTAGTTGTATAAATAGACTTTCTTATATATCATTCCTTTATCCTTAAAGAAATATTTCCCTTATGCACTTAAATTCCTTTATCTTTTACTAGTATCAAGTTCTAGTTAGCCTGACCCGTGTATTTATTACTCGGGTCAGACCGAGTTGCAGGTTAGCTTTTGGACCTTTGCTAGCTTTACCTTTTGGGCTTCTTCATCGACTTTGGTTATGGCATAGTTTTTGTGTAGTAGTCTTTTGTTGGGAACCTTATGTTGTATCTATTCTTTGGTGGGGATGTATGTATATATTGTGGTTGAATACCACTTGTGGCATGTTGTATTACATTTGATGTAAGTGTATATGTATATTATCTGTGTTGCTGTTCTATTACTTGAGATTGAATTGTTAACATATTTTGTTTCTGAATTGATCTTGCAGCCACCATAGTAGTGTATTAGAAAGGAATTAAGTATGTCGAATACAAGAGATAAAATGAAAAATATAAGTGCCAAAAACCGACATATTTAGCTCTTATCTAATGCAAGACTATGATGGTTTCCCTTAACCAGCCCTATTCACCACATTAGCAGACAGAATTACTATGTAATTCTCATTGTTAATGTGGGTCTCGGGGTGAGGCGTTACATTGTATGAATAAATTGGAAATAAATGAAAGTATGTAATACTTACATAATAAATTCATTGAATATTTTAAATAATGGAATGGAAATAAATTTTGTAAGTAATGAATGTAAATTAATAAAATAATCATTGTATGAATGAATGAAAATAGATGAACAATAAATAATGTGAAAGGAAATTAATAAGAATAAATTTAAACGATATTTGAAATTATTGGTTGTTTGGCTTATGGGATGTTTAGGAAAGAATACTTCTAACTGTATAAGGATGTATAAATAACCTATTAAGTAATTATCTAAGTGTTAACGGTAAAAAGTGAACGCTAACACCCGGTGTGTGTAATAGAATTGTGAAAGCACCACCCGTTGGTACGGGAACAGAATATAAGCTGAAAATAGCAGAAATGCAGTAAATGAACAACAGATTTATAGTGGTTCGGCCCGTAATTGAGCCTACGTCCACTTTATAGTCTTTTATTGCTGATTCGGTTACAATTTGATACAATATTCTTCAAAATGCAATACAACTTGATCATGAAAACACTCTTGACTACTAGCTCGATCTTTGATGATAAAACTCGACGAATCCGTGTTGGATGTAAGGAGCTCTTCTCGAAGATTGTTGTAGTGTCTCGAATGCTTGAAGATCTTTGATTGCTGAATGAGAGGAGGCTTTGACAGCGTAACGGCGCTTCGAGAAATGAATGGCCAAAAGTCCTTTTCATGTTGGAAGTGGTGGCCTATTTATAGGAGCAGATTTCTGAGCTCTCGGTTTGGCCAAGTCATGAGTCGTGACCGACTCATGGTAAGTCGTAACTCGTATTCGACTTAAGATGTCTCGTGGGCGCCATATTTGGTCCATCTTGTGGCTCAGTTGGAAGACAAGTGCTAAGTCGTAGTCGACTCATCGGATCAAAGTAGCACAGGCTAGGGCTTTGGATTCCAGCTTGATAGCCTTTAAGTCGTAAGCCTGATGAGTCGTAAGACTGATGAGTCGTAAGACCTCATGAGTCGTAAGTCTCCATGAGTCGTAAATCTGATGAGTCGTAAGACTGATGAGTCGTAAGACCTCCTGAGTCGTAAATCTGATGAGTCGTAAGACTGATGAGTCGTAAGACCTCATGAGTCGTAAGTCTCCATGAGTCGTAAATCTGATGAGTCGTAAGACTGATGAGTCGTAAGACTGTTGAGTCGTAAGACCTCCTGAGTCGTAAATCTGATGAGTCGTAAGACTGATGAGTCGTAAGACCTCCTGAGTCGTAAATCCTCTTGACTCGTTGAACCGCCTGGACCATGAGTCGTAGATGGCTTAACCCATTGAGTCGTGTAACTATCTTGAGTCGCGCAACCCTTAAGTCGTAGCAGACTTAACTCGTTGGTCCCTTCACTATCTAGGTCGTTAGCTTCTTATCTCGTAAGACCATGAGTCGTAAGAAGCTTGTCTTCGTTGAGTCATGAAGCTCTTAAGTTGCAGGCCACTTATAGCAAATCATGAGTCGTAGACGACTTACAGCAAACCATGAGTCGGAGACGACTTATAGCAAACCATGAGTCGTAGACGACTTATAGCAAACCATGAGTCGTAGACGACTTATAGCAACCATGAGTCGTAGACGACTTAAGGCAAGTTAAGTCGCTGAGTCTCTTAAGTCGTAGAAGAGTTAACTTGATGAGTCGTAGCATGTTAAGTCGAAACCTTCTTAAGTCGTAGAGACTTTAACTCGTTGAGTAGTTAAGTCGGAGAGTCTTCTTAACTCGGAGCATTTCATAGCTCGGTATTGTTAGGTCGGTTGGCTTCTAGGTCGGCATACATCTTAAGTAGTTAGGTCGCAAGCTCCTTTAGGTAGTTGGGTCGTAGACTCCCTTAGGTCGTAGCTCCCTAACCCGGTAGGTCGTAAGTCATTCAAGCCGTAGATTCCTTTTCAGCAACTAAGTCGTGAGTTGTTGAGTACACAGGTTTTAGGCTTTTTAACTTGTAAGTCGTTGCTAAAAGGGAGTTAACATTTGCCCCTCGAAGTATACGTCTTAAGTCGTAAGTCGTGTGCTTCGATTTCCTTAGCTTGCTTCTTGATGAGTGCGCTATATCGCGATCGACTTAAGATGAGTCATAGGTCGCGAACGACTTAGTATAAATCGTAAGTCGGATGTGTCGATTCATCTTTCACTGTCCCAGGGCATAAATAGCTTCAGTCGTTCCTTTTCCTCCTTCACTTGTTCTTATCATCTTACTCTGCCATTTGCAAGCATTCGAGCTCTCTTAAGACGAATTCAAATACTCGATCGCCAGTTATCCCCATCGTTATATTGCGTAAGTGAACTTGATTATTCAATCCCCGACTATAACTGAATTATGAATCCCATTTTCGCCATCGACCCCCTTTTCTCATGCCGTACTTCTCTGCAATCCTTGTTTCAATCGAACATTGATGGATTCAAGATGATTTGTCTTAGCCTTGGACAGTTTTGTGTGAACAAGGCGATGGATTGCGGCGATTCAGTTTGACCGATTTGTGATTTGTGATGGAATATCATTACACTAGGTGTATGGTGATTTCGAGATGATTGAATGCGTTGAGGGGAAGAGAGTTTTGGTTGAAGGAGAGGCTAATGGGTTAACGGGTTAGGAGTTCGGCGAATCGATGTACTGGGGAGAATGAACGTCTTAACACCTTTGAACAAAAATCGCGACTTAATTTTTGACGACCTTAAGTAGGTCGTAGGTCGTAGGTCGGTAACGACCTAGGACATTGCATTTTTGCATTCAGATTTGAAACTTTTCCTTGCAGTGCGACTTAAGGACTGACGACTTGATTTAACTCATAGCTTGCCCCTTAGGTCGTGGACGAGTTAGCACTTAAGGTTTAATCTTGCAAGCACATCTGAATGACTAGGTCGTGGATGAGATAGCCCTTAACTCGTAACTTGCGAACCCATCTGAATGACTTAATAACTTGAACTCTATGACTTCGAATTCTTGGACTTGAATGACCTGACTTAAGAGAACATACCTTGAGCATCTTGACTCGCCTAATACAACCTAAAAGCCCCGACTCATGATAGGTCGTTTAACGACTTAAGACTTAGATGATTTTGCACAGAAGTTGGCTGAACTTTTGAATTTGAACTGTGTTGTGTTACCTCTCACACTGTCTTGACTTTAATGCTAATAACTTGCTTAACACAACATTCACAGAATACTGGGACGAATATACTGCCACTGACTGCCCACATCGAATGACAGATTAGTTGATAAAGAGAAAATTAAATTAAATGAACTGTATGAGTGAAATGCTACACAATAACCAACTCAAGTGAAGTATTAAAGCAAAATCGTAATGGTAAACTAAAACTGATTTGTCTGCATCAACACTACACTTGAGTATTAACAAGTTCTGAAATCTCGTATTTGCCTGATTGTCAGTTAGTTTAATTCCAGTTATACTTGTTTTTTCTTGTTTTCATTAGTTTTGCACAGCACTTCACACTTTTAGGAAACGTGCACCTTCACTTTTGAACATTCAGCTGATTGTGTAGAATGGCATCTCATCAAGAAGACTTGGAACCAAGTGGAGAAGCTTTTCCAATTTCAGGTTCTACAATGGGACGCTCCGGCTCATATTATGACTCATTTCAGCGTCATGGAGGATGTGGATCCTATGACTTCGGGAAATATCTTGGTGGCCAGAGAGAGACAGATGAGGAACGGGCCGAAAGGAAGGCTCAAGAAAAATGGGATTATGAGCAGCGGCAGAGAAGAAGAGATGCTGATCGATATGATTCTTCTTACAGAACTCACGATTCTCATAAGCGAAAGTCTTATGACGACAAAGGGAAGACTCAAATTACTGATGAATTAAGCAAACGATCTAAGCCAAGTGACGCGTCTGCTATTTCTGAGAAGACTAACGCTCCCATTTCCTCTGACATTCCGGCCGGTTCTCCTCCTCTAAAGGGATCTGATATTCAAACCATCATTAACATGCCAAAATATCAAGTTAAAGACGGCCCTCCAACACTTCAGAGCCGATTTCCGAATTGGTGTCTAAGAGGAGTCCGTTTCGACTTAGATTTGGTTCCTATTGATAAGCAGGCAATGCTGAGAAATGTCGATGCTGTCAAGCTTGATATTGAAAGAATGTCTGGATGGTAGAAGTTGGTTGATGAACTTCAAAGGGTCAACCATATGAACCTTGAGGCGATGATGACCATGGAGAATGATAAATCTGAGTGGGACAAATGGCGTAAGCAGCATGACGCGGAGATGACGAGTATTGCAGACGACAATGCAAGGCTTGCGTCTGAAGTTAAGCAGCTTAAGGAAAATCTCGCTTCTTCTTCTGCATCATATACTCAAAAAGAAGAAGTTTTTCAGAAGCAAGTGCGGGATGCACATGCTGCACAAAGAGATGTAGAAATGAAGCTTGCCGCCGAACAACATGTTAATGAGAAGTATCGCGCAGAAAACGCCGAACTGCGGGAAAAAGTCACCTCCCAGAACGTGGAGATTGAGTTATTAAAGTCTCGACTCGCTAAAGCTGAGGCAGCTCGTGATGAGGCTATTACTGGTAGGGTTGCTGCCATTGCCGAAAAAGAAGCGGCTGAACAATCACATGAGGCAACGAAAGCAAACATCAGTTCTACCTTATTCGACTTTTATTTACACTGCGTTTTGGGTCGTGGGAGCCTTGCTTTTCTGGGTCCAGATTATGAAATCACTCTGGCGGAAGTGTGGGAGGCCGCACTTGATATGTTTAAAGGTGCCGGCTATGATGAAGCAAAATTTGAGGAAGCAAAATTTGAGGCTCGCTATCTTGATGATGAGGCTCGCGCCGCTCTGGTTAGAGGGAAGGAGCAGCTTGCTAAAGCACGGGCTGAATCACTGGGAGAAGAGCTCTCAAAAGAGGAAGCTCTTTTAACTGCCCCTGTTCATACTTCCACTTCGGCTGATGCAAACATTATGGATTCCAGCTCTCATCCTTCACATCCAGTTGTGACCACTCCTACAGAAGAAGAGGCAATGAAGGACTTTCAGGCTCGGGAATTTGAGATTGATCTCGCCAAACCGGCTTCTCCAGGTAACTTTGACGATTCACGGTCTTCTTTTTTCTCGGAGAATACTGATTTTGATTTCTTTTATTATGCAGCAGTCATGCCGGAAACTGCACCAATTCTTCCTTCTTCAGCTGCCGTTCCTCCTTCTCAAGTTACTCCTCTTCTAGCTTCTCAACCAGGTTCACAGGAAGAACCGATAGCAGCCCTTCAAGGTTTGGACGAACCATCTGCTTCCGAGGAACAGAAAGCAGAAGATTTGGAAGATGGCGAGAAGACCCCGGAGCGGTCTTTTGACTACGACACAAAGCTTTCTACATTTCTTGCTCCAGGGAGCGAGTTTTCTTCCAAGAAGAAGGGAAAGCGTGCGGTTTCGAAGAAAGGAAAGAAGAGTTCTTCTGCTGCTGGGGATGAAGCAGAGATTGATCCGGCTGAGTCTCTTTATCCTTCTTCTCCGATACGGCCTACGAAGCTAATTACCAGGCCGGGTAAAAGCTCCAAGGGTGGGAAGAAGGGGAAATGAGTTTGATTTTGTCTTTTCTGCTTTTTGTATTGACTGGGGATTGTGCGGATACCGGTCTCTGCTTCTTTTTGTAACCTGTACAATGTAAAAAATTTCTCATAGTGTTGAAATAAATAGATATTTTTCTTGTACAAATCCTTGTGTATGTAGGAATACATCTGTTTTTCATTTGAAGTGTAGAGTAAACGATTCTTTCTATTTGTACAAACTTTTTGTCTGTGTTTCAAGAACGCATTTACTCCACATCTTTATTACGTGATATTGCAATGAACTTGTGGTATGTCGCTTGTATATTACTTTTATTACTGTAACTGAATTGTATAATGCTGCCCCCATACCACAAGTATATTGTAATATTTCTTGCTTTCACAAGACCGATACTCTTATTTTAGAGAATAACTTTCCACTTTTTTAGGGAAGAATTATTCTGCTTTTTAATAGAGTATATCTTGTCTTTGGAGAAATTTTTATTTTCTTTTTCTTCCTGAAGAACATTTCGACTTCTGGGAATGATCACTTTTATTTGTTTGAAAGTGAATTTTCCTGTACAATGAAATGAGCTTCTGAAGAAGGTTTTGATTTTATGCCCCAGTAAAGGGTTTATTTTTGGTACTTCAAGCAAGGTGAAGTACGCCTCTGAAGAGGTCTTTTGGTCTCTGAAGAGAAGCAATTTTGGTCTCCGAAGAGAAGCAATTTTGGTCTCCGAAGATAAGCAGTTTTGGTCTCTGAGGAGAAGCAATTTTGGCATTTCAGCTCTGGTGAAGTGGGTCTCCGAGGAGAAGCATTTTGCACTTCTACACGGGTGAAATGTGCCTTCGAAAAGGGCTTTTGCCTCCGAAGATGGCTTGTGCCTCCGAAGAGGGCTTGTGCCTCCGAAGAGGGCTTGTGCCTCCGAAGAGGGCTTGTGATTGCCTGGAAGTTACTTTCTCATGGTCGGAGGGGTCCACGGGATAGGCGCAAGTTGCTTGATTGGATGTTTGTTTGTACAAACGATCGCAATCAATTAACGAGGTGCCCCTTCGGTGGTCCTACCAATCTTTTTGATTGAGGAAAGCACTCCCATTTATTGGCGTGCCTCGCTAGAGGGCTTTTTAGTATTTCATCACTGGTGAAGTGGGTCTCCGAGGAGAAGCATTTTGCACTTCTACACGGGTGAAATGTGCCTCCGAAAAGGGCTTTTGCCTCCGAAGCTGGCTTGTGCCTCCGAAGAGGGCTTGTGCCTCCGAAGAGGGCTTGTGCCTCCGAAGAGGGCTTGTGATTGCCTGGAAGTTACTTTCTCATGGTCGGAGGGGTCCACGGGACAGGCGCAAGTTGCTTGATTGGATGTTTGTTTGTACAAACGATTGCAATCAATTAACGAGGTGCCCCTTCGGTGGTCCTACCAATCTTTTTGATTGAGGAAAGCACTCCCATTTATTGGCGTGCCTCGTTAGAGGGCTTTGGTTGGTGTGCCAGGAAGGTTGCGTCTTAGGGGCAAGTAGATCCATGGGATGGACACAGGCTGCCTGATCGGATGCATCACAATCAGTTAGCGAGGGTCTTATTCCTTCTGCTTGGGAAGGTATCCCTTTAGTGGATCTACCAGCTTTCCTGTTGAGAGGCATACCTCCCTTTGGCTACTTCCATGCTTGTCCGCTCATATTGTATCATCGTCTGCCAATCTGCAATCCTTTATCATCGTTTCCAAGCGCGTCTTCCTTTCTTTTGCAAGTAAATTGCTTTATCCGAAGAAGTAGACTTCACTGTTGAATGACTCCACAGAGTAAACGCAAGTTATTTGGTTGGATGCCTTTTTTATATCAATGATCGCAACCAGTTAACGAGGGCTTGACACAGTGGAGCCGTCAACTTTTTATGTGAAGTTCCTCTTGTATGGGATTTGAGTTTGGAATTTTTGTTGCTTGAAATTTGCTTTAATAAATGATTTGTAAGGCTCGCTTAGCTTTGCGATGGGTGAGCTTTGCTTTAATGACCTGCAGTATTAGATCGACATTTTAGCAATACATTTAGAGTATTTACACATCGAAATATAACAGGCATTTTATAATAGAAAACACAGAATGCATAGTTTTTCATTATTGAGTCACGCTGATTTCTCAGCGGTTTACAATGCAGAAGTTACACATCCATCATTATCTTTACAAATTCAAGCAATGCTGTTAAGTAAAAAATGAATGCTAGTTATTGTTGTTTCAGAATCTCCAAGCTGTATTTCCATTTGTGCTTGATTCATAGCTTTTGGATTTTTATGCCAGAGAAAGTGAGAGATGCCCCAGCCGCAGTTTTGTGGGTAATTAGTAGTCATCCCAACTTCTGCTTGCTGGGTATGGTCCCCCTGTGATAGCATTAATGACAAGTTTTTCTGAATCTTGCACTGCAGTGTTGTTGTGAGAATCGGATTGATGGGTAGGGTGTTGTTGATCCCGAGTGGATGAGGTTTCTTTTCATTTTTAGCCATATTCCAAATTTACTCGATTTATCAATGGCTCGCATCAAATAAGTCAGGATCATGCGTGGTTCTGCATTTTCTACCTCGGCTAAAGCTATATTGAAACGGCTCAAGAAAGATTTGATTGATTCTCCGGGCGCTTGTTCAAGGTTAGACAGTGACATTATATCCTTAGCTTTTGAAGCATACAATCTGAACTGTTCTTTAAACTTTTGCGTTAAGTCGGAGAACTTATCTACAGACCGAACTGGAAGCTTTGTGAACCAAAGTAAAGCCACGCCTTCGAGGTATACTGGAAAGTATCGACACTTGATCTCGTATGATGCTCTTGCACCGGTCATATGCCAATCGTATTTGTATAGGAAATGATTAGGGTCAGTGGTTCCCCTATAGGCTTGGATAGTAGGAGGTGCAAATTTCCTTGGAAATTCCGCTCTCAGGATCCTTTCAGTAAATGGAGTTCTGCTTGGCGCGAATCCCCAGTCAGCCTCATCCTCTTCCCTTTGCATGCTCTCTTTCATGATGCGGCCAACCATTTCAGACAGGTACTCTTTATTGTTCAAAGACACCTCCGGGCAAGCACCAGTTCTTCCCTCGGAAGTTTGCCCGGGCATATGTTCATGACAAGTTGGTTGCGGCATAGAACCATCAGCTTGGAAAGGTGGCATTTCAGGAAGGGTGGTTTGATGGTTTTCTGGTTGACGATTTGCCCCGAGCAGGGCAGTTATTCTATCCATCATCAAAGCATTTTGAGTTTCAATTTGTTGGTATAATCCAGAAACTGCGTCGTCCAATTCAGCCCTGGTGACTCCAACGGTTGGAGTTGCTTGGTCTGTTGTTGGGGAAGCGGAAGTTCCTTCGTGAGCATTTCCGGATCTGATAGGTCTACCTCTTCTTCCAGGGGCCATTATTTCGGATCTGGTTTTTAAGAGAGGTTCTTTTTATGAATCTTTGCGAAGCAATGGTGGATGATCGCCTGAGTTCAATTCTCAGTGAAAGCACCAAAATGTTAACGGTAAAAAGTGAACGCAAACACCCGGTGTGTGTAATAGAATTGTGAAAGCACCACCCGTTGGTACGGGAATAGAATATAAGCTGAAAATAGCAGAAATGCAGTAAATGAACAACAGATTTATAGTGGTTCGGCCCGTAATTTAGCCTACGTCCACTTTATAGTCTTTTATTGCTGATTCGGTTACAATTTGATACAATATTCTTCAAAATGCAATACAACTTGATCATGAAAACACTCTTGACTACTAGCTCGATCTTTGATGATAAAACTCGACGAATCCGTGTTGGATGTAAGGAGCTCTTCTCGAAGATTGTTGTAGTGTCTCGAATGCTTGAAGATCTTTGATTGCTGAATGAGAGGAGGCTTTGACAGCGTAACGGCGCTTCGAGAAATGAATGGCCAAAAGTCCTTTTCATGTTGGAAGTGGTGGCCTATTTATAGGAGCAGATTTCTGAGCTCTCGGTTTGGCCAAGTCATGAGTCGTGACCGACTCATGGTAAGTCGTAACTCGTATTCGACTTAAGATGTCTCGTGGGCGCCATATCTGGTCCATCTTGTGGCTCAGTTGGAAGACAAGTGCTAAGTCGTAGTCGACTCATCGGATCAAAGTAGCACAGGCAAGGGCTTTGGATTCCAGCTTGATAGCCTTTAAGTCGTAAGCCTGATGAGTCGTAAGACTGATGAGTCGTAAGACCTCATGAGTCGTAAGTCTCCATGAGTCGTAAATCTGATGAGTCGTAAGACTGATGAGTCGTAAGACTGATGAGTCGTAAGACCTCCTGAGTCGTAAATCTGATGAGTCGTAAGACTGATGAGTCGTAAGACCTCATGAGTCGTAAGTCTCCATGAGTCGTAAATCTGATGAGTCGTAAGACTGATGAGTCGTAAGACTATTGAGTCGTAAGACCTCCTGAGTCGTAAATCTGATGAGTCGTAAGACTGATGAGTCGTAAGACCTCCTGAGTCGTAAATCCTCTTGACTCATTGAACCGCCTGGACCATGAGTCGTAGATGGCTTAACCCATTGAGTCGTGTAACTATCTTGAGTCGCGCAACCCTTAAGTCGTAGCAGACTTAACTCGTTGGTCCCTTCACTATCTAGGTCGTTAGCTTCTTATCTCATAAGACCATGAGTCGTAAGAAGCTTGTCTTCGTTGAGTCATGAAGCTCTTAAGTTGCAGGCCACTTATAGCAAATCATGAGTCGTAGACGACTTATAGCAAACCATGAGTCGTAGACGACTTATAGCAAACCATGAGTCGTAGACGACTTATAGCAACCATGAGTCGTAGACGACTTAAGGCAAGTTAAGTCGCTGAGTCTCTTAAGTCGTAGAAGAGTTAACTTGATGAGTCGTAGCATGTTAAGTCGAAACCTTCTTAAGTCGTAGAGACTTTAACTCGTTGAGTAGTTAAGTCGGAGAGTCTTCTTAACTCGGAGCATTTCATAGCTCGGTATTGTTAGGTCGGTTGGCTTCTAGGTCGGCATACATCTTAAGTAGTTAGGTCGCAAGCTCCTTTAGGTAGTTGGGTCGTAGACTCCCTTAGGTCGTAGCTCCCTAACCCGGTAGGTCGTAAGTCATTCAAGCCGTAGATTCCTTTTCAGCAACTAAGTCGTGAGTCGTTGAGTACACAGGTTTTAGGCTTTTTAACTCGTAAGTCGTTGCTAAAAGGGAGTTAACACTAAGGCTGTTGAGTGTAGGGTATACTTGATAGTTTATTTATCACCCTTATACGATTAAAAGTTTCTGAACCTTAATAAACTAATTGTTTTTGTAATGACCCATAATTTTGGTTATTTGAAATTGGAATATTTAATTGACTTTAAATATTTAAAAGTATATTTTTGACTTGGATTTCAAATATAATGATTTATTGGATAATTTAATAATTGGAATTTACTCAAATAATTGAATCTTGAGTTTTAAGCTTGATAAAAATAATTTAAAGGCTTATTAAATTTATATTAATAAGAATGAAGATAATAAAACTTTTTAAATTGAATTTAAAGGTGATTTGTTCGATTTTAAAAATAACTTGTTTAAATTAGTATATAAAATAGCCTTCCGGAGCACAGTCTCAGAATTTGACGAAACCTATCCCAATGGATCCGTAATAGTGTATTATTATCGGATTTCAAATTTCATAGTGTTTGGAGTTATCGTTTGGTCGTATGGGTTAGAAACGCGCTGAAATTACTATCGAAAATTCAATAAAATAATTAGGTCCAAAAAGCTATCTTCTTCATACGATCAAATTAGGACTCGAAACCTTTTCCATTGCGTTCGGAATAGGGGCATAACATTATAAACGCCTAGCAGCACTCCTCGTTAGTGGTTCTAGATTTTAAGTTACGAAATCGAGACAGATTGAAAATTTAAATAATATATATATTTGATTGACTTGACTATATTTTCACATCAGCTCCTTTATCTCACTTCAAGCTACTGTAGCCTTTCCCCTACACGCAAACATCGCATCTTCCTTCTCTTTTAAAAATCACAATTTCCCCCTAACAGCCGAACTTACCTTTAAACTAAAATAGCGAGCTTCCTTCCTTTTTCGCCGTTTTGGCTTTTGTGGTATTTGGGGTTCTCGAGGTTGACAACACAATGTGCTTTTAGGTTTTGGCGCGCACCTCTCTAGATGAAGATCCAGCGTTCATGGGGTTCTCGTCAGTTTAGGCGAGGCTAAGGGTCTGGTTTTCTTCGGTTTTAGGAATGGATTCGATTTTTGGAATTGATGTTTGGACTTGTCGGATTGAATGACACCTTTGCTCGAATCTGGTAGGGCTGGCGTTGCGAGATTGTGGGGTCTCGGGTGGAGCTGCTGTGCTGTTGGGTTGGAAGGGGAGATGTATTTACGAAGATGACTGCTTGGTATGAGATTTCAACGGGTTAGCAACGTGATTGTGTAATGTAGGTAATTATCCTTTTTAATTTCTATAATTAATCGGAGAAATTTATGATAAAAAAATTTATAAATTATATATCGTTGACATGCGAGGTACAAAAGTCATGGAAAACAAGACGAGTTTGGATTCGTATGTGAGAAATATACAAGCTGGAATTAATTTGGAATGATTAAAAAATTCAAAAATCAAGGTGAGAAATTCTCACTCATTTGGATTGCCAAATTTAATTTTAAATAGTTAAAATCAATTATAGGATGCTTGGTTGAGTTTATAAATTATTATCTGTTGAATGATATATTATATATGTATATATAGTAGTATATATATTAGTAGTTGGATTGATTTTTCCCGCCTATTGGAGCGGATGAGACCTTATGCGCCCCACATAATAGTTGATGACCCTTTATACCGCGATATCCCGCCTCGAAGCGGGATTGGTATTTTTATCCAACATTTATGGTTCCATGGAAACAGGTTGGAGGGGTCCAACTAGATTCCTCAAAAATGTTGAATTTTATTTCATATATAGTGATATATGATATGTTTGAATAATCTATGATAGATTATAGTGTGATATGAATTTATTAGATTCTATGGTAATACTGGCCTAGATTTTGGTATTTTAAAATACCATAAATATATATATTGAAATTGAAAGGAAATTAAAAAGGGATTTTGGAAATAAAATACTTATATAGAGTTTTTGGATAAATTGATTTGGATAAAATTAATGATTTAACTTTAAATTTGTACTTAACTATTTGGGATCTTATAAATGGAGATTTTGGAATAATGTATATAAAGAATTTTAAATAATAAATTCTTAAGTGATACTTGTTTAATTATAAAACGTTTTAAAAATCAAGATTTTAATAGATTGAAAGAACAGAAGGAAAATTTGGAAACAAATATAAAATTTGATATCTGGATCTTAAATAAGGTTTCTAAATTACGAAATGGAAGTAGAATCAAGATTTGATTAGTTTTGGAATACAGTTCGGGTTTTTTAAGAAATTGATTTATAAATGGAATTTAATTTAGAAATTGATGTGATGTGAAACCGTTGTAAACTGAAAATGAGACTATGGGATTTATAAACAATGTTTATAAATAAAAGTTAAATGAGTATCATTTGATAAATTGGAGATATAAATTCACGGTGAGAATTTAAAATGAGATGGGTAAATCGGTTTGAAAAGAAATGATAGATTTTACTTTTGGAAATGTGAAAAAGGGATTTACGAAATTAGGGACGTAAATCGATTGGTGATAAATCGAGAGAGATCTATAAATATTAGATTGGTTATATTGGAATTGAAAAATATATTTTACCGAGAAGTTGAGTTTGTTTTAAAAAGAGGATTTTTAACTATTAAACTAGGTAATTTAAAAGTGTTTTAACATAAGAATATTTTAGAAAGTTTGTTATTTAAATATTTTAAATTGTTAAAATGAATTGTAAGTTTATAAACAAGTCTTGTAAGCCGATTAGAATTTTATTAATAAATCAGAATTAATTATTGTCTCAAAGTTATGTGATTATTTTAATTGTTTAATGGTATATTTAATTATTAATTTAAGTTATTTTATAATGATTTGATTTAAAGTTAATTATTACTTAAGAATTAATCAGTATAAAGATATTAGTATTATTTCAAAGATAAATTGTTCAAATATTAATAATGCTTTAAAAATAATATATTATATAATAAACCTTTATAAAGAGTATTTTTCTAATTAAACTTGGAAATTTATATAAAAACCTTGTGAGCATTATTTTGAGGTAATTATTAAATAAAGTTTCAAAAAGTAATGGTATACTTTCATGGCAAAATCAAAGGCAGAGATTGCCTGCAGTTAAGTTTGGATTTCTCCGAAATAGAGACGTAACCATTGAGCTGTGAATCCATGGTTGATACCGCGTGGTGCTTTCCATATTTATTTTAAAAGGTTTTTCAAATATTTTTGAAGGAAATGGTTTGTGAATATACTTATTGCGGTAAGATAAGTATATACTTTTCAATAAAAAGATTTAATTAAGGAACCCGGAACTTATAGAATTCATTGTAAACAAGTTAAGGAATTTAGAATATAAATTGTGAAGGGTTTTTTAGAAAAGAGAAATAAATGGAACTTTCCTAAGTGTTGGGAAGTAAGGGGTTTAGAAAAATATATTTTTAAATATTTTCTAAGTGTTGAAATAAGATATTGTTTGAAATATCCTGATATGGATATAAATATTTGAGTTGTCTCCAATATTGAAACTTGGAAAGGATTTGTATATATCGTATAAAGATATTTTGAAAATAAAAATAAAATATGGACCTAGTGACCGCTTATGGATGTTATATTGATAGTTAAATAACCAACTATCAAGTATTTGGCCAATTTCGTTGATCGTTTCGAAGAGACCATGACCGGATTTAATTATCTGAAAACCACTTCGATCCGATTTGAGCGTTAGGAATGGATATCGTGAAGGTGGTGAAGACAGTGATTCGGTTTGTCCAAATCCATGACAACTTGTATGGACGAACGCTATCAGAACATCGTCATTGGAGGACGATGAGCATAAGTGAAACTGTTCCTGAAAGGTAATCGTAGCCTCAAGCCTCATCAATCAGAATGACTGAAAATCAGGGGAGATGCAGCAAGGCTAAGTGGATCATACCCAATTAGGGTATGTTATCACCTTTCTAGATACCCTCGGATATATTATAAATTATGGATACGGTGGTGCATGGAAAAGAGCTCTCGATAAGGATGGGAACACCCGAGGTGATAACATATTCGGTTCTATCCAGGTTAGGGATAGGGCCGGTTTGTGTTATAGGGGATCTTGGCGAGGTCCTCGATACATTTTTCTAGAAGTGTACTGTGAAAGGTGGTACCCAGTGCCTAGTCATTGTATGAAATCCATTCTCCAATAAGCGTCGTATGGTTTTGATTGTGCCCAACTATGTTTAAACGTGAGATGCAAGCATTTCAGCTATTTTCTATTTACTTTATATAGACACTATTATAATATCAGACGATGTTGATATAAAGTGTTTTGGTTATCGTAAGGTAAAAACCAGTCGTGTTTATGTGTGATGCGGTCTTACGAGATACCTTTGTTTTTCAAAGGATTTGATAACTTTAATAATTCAAACTGAGTGTGTTTCCTCATGCTAGTTTTCCAGGCTGACTCTGGTGTTATTTATTTATAATCCTCGGGTCAGACCGAGTATTACAGATTCAGGATAGGATGCTATGGAGCTCAGGAGACGAGCTGGATGACGAAGACGTATTACATGTATTTGATTTTATTCCGCTATGTATTGTAGGTTGTATATTCAGCACTTGTGAGGACAAGTTAGTATAACTGCCAAGTATGGATTTGTTTATTTGTTGTACTCTGATGATGGTATGTATAAATAACAGTTATAGTTCTTTTTGTATAAAGGTATGTTAATATCTATTATATGTTGCTCCATTGCGATTGTGAGATTCTATGTTGTTGATCTTTTTTCTTCTACCTCTTTCTTCTTTTCCTCTAAGGATCTGGTATTCCCGGCACTCGATTGCTCAACATGCTATACGGAGGATGTATTAATGTCGATTTTCGAGGATCGAAAATCAGATTCGTGACATTTGGTATTAGAGCTGAAGGTTAAGCAAGAACCTTGGCTTTGATGGGGTAACTCATTAGAGATAGGGACACTAGTACCCTAGAATGAGTTTGAGTGTATTAATAGATATGAGCGCGTATTTGTTAGTGATATAAAAATTGTTTTATATTGTGTTGGTTGATCTATTTAGTGGCTTATGGGTTTTGGTCAATACGAGTAATTAACGTTATTGATAGGGATCTCTAAACGCTTGAACAGAGCAATTCGGCATAGTATTGTTTTGAAATAGGGTAAATGGAATAATTTTACCTAGATTATTTTTATATATAAAGGAATAATTTTTCAAAAATTATTATAGTTGTATATGGTGTGCTTGGTTGTTAGGAAATGATAATATTAAACCATTATCATTTGTTGTTCTGGTAATTGAATAAAAGTTGATATTATAATCAAAATTTAAGAAATAATTTCATATAACGAAATGGAATTATGTAAATGTGATTTTGTAAATGTGATTTATAATTTGAAATGAAAGGAAATTTATGAAGTATATTATAAATATGGTTTGTTAAAAGGGTTTGAAGGCTAGGAATTTGGGAATTTAATTCCAGTTGGTTTTGAAATGTTTTTCAAGATCTTGGAAGATAATAGTGATATTATTTGGAGATATTTTTGAATGGAAATATTTAAAAAGGAATTTCGAAGGAATAGAAGTACTAAACTCACTTCGGTCGTAGGGAAATAATTTCGGTGATGACAGCAGCATCACCGACATTCATTTTCAAGTCTCCAAGGGAGAAATTGCTACCTTAATGATTTGGAATTGAAGTTTGTTTGGTAAAACTGAATTGATTTTGAAGTTCAAAGGAATGATTTGATATACCAAGGGATTTTGGGTATATATGATTTCAAAATGATTTTGAAATACATAGGACAAATTGTTTAAACTCTGGGATTTTTTTTAAAATGTTTTATGGGATATAAGTAAGTTTATAACTTATAAAATTTGTAAATTGCAAGTTAAGGAAATGCTTTAAAGTGTTGAATATTAGTGCGAAGGAAGTGAAAATTTGAAATTAAATTGTAGAATAGAAATTTAACTTGAATTAAGTTAAATAAAGTGAATTTTGAAAATTTAGCATAAGTAGGCTAAGTGAAATAATTATTGGAAATGGAATTTATTTAGATTTGGAATAAATAAATTAATTAACTAATTAAATCGATTAGTTATTTGGATACGGTTTGGAATGTTGATTGATAAGAATCAAATGTGAAATGGGAAAATTGAAATTGAATTTGATTAAAATGGATAAGGAATTTAGTTGTGAAGTGGTAATAAACATAAGAAGTTTGTATAAAATGTTATAATGGACATAAGAAAATTGATGGTGAATTCTTAGGTGGAATTGATATTTAAGGGATATACCAAGTAAATAGGTGAATGTGAATTATAAGTGTGGATGATAATTGTGAATAAGTAAATATAAATGAAATAAATGTGAATAAAAGAAATTGGTATAGCTAAGAAATCAATTGGAAATAACTACGTAAGTTGTACGTATGTTATTTTATTCGCATAGCGATTTGATCTAGATTCGAGCATAGAATTTCAAAATAATTTATATCGATCCGAGTTAGGATTTTCCACTCGATTTTCGACGGAAAGCACTGGATATGGATTTTTGATTGATTCTAAAATTCTCTGTCATAGTATATAGCTATGCAAGGAGAATGATGATTTCTGATCAAGGGACCAAATCTAAGTGCGCACTAGAGAGTCATGTGAACGATACTAGTTCGGAAGGGAAATCGTGTGATCGAGTGAGCGATCAGATTTGATATTTCATATGGATGATATATGTGCCTCGTACGGGTTTTGGTGAAATAAATATTGGAAATTGAAAATGCTGAATAAAATGATTTTGAATTATGTGATTGGATATCATTGGTAAATAAGATGCAGGTATATAAAAGCAAAAGCTAAATTGATGTCTTCGATTTCAGAAGTAAAATTTGATTGCCCGACAAAAGGTACATGTTTAAATTATTGTTTGGATTTGATGATTTTATGATTGAGCCACTTGGCTTTTGTTTTCTTTTGTTGATTTGGGCCCATAGCGGCGATTTGTAGTTGTTCCGATCTAGCCTTGCAAAGGTGACGCTGGTGAAATTTTTCGGAAATTTAAGGAGTTAGAAAATTTTGAAGAAAAATTTTAATAACTAAAATTGGATTTGAGTTAGAATCTGAAATGATTGAGTAAATAATATTATTTGGAATCTATGAATGAATTTAGAAAATTAGTAAAAGTGCTAATGTGGTTTCCACAAATTGATTTTGGAAAGTTGTTTCAACTAATTAATTTTGGGAAAGTTAATGGGTTTTGAACCATTCTTCTTATCTTGGAAATTTCGAGGAAGAAATTCTTTTAAGGGGGGAGGAATGTAACGACCCAAAATTTTGGCTATTTGAAATTGGAATATTTAATTGATTTTAAATATTTAAAAGTATATTTTTAACTTGGATTTCAAATATAATGATTTATTGGATAATTTAATAATTGGAATTTACTTAAATAATTGAATCTTGAATTTTAAGCTTGATAAAAATAATTTAAAGGCTTATTAAATTTTTATTAATAAGAATTAAGATAATAGAACTTTTTAAATTGAATTTAAATGTAATTTGTTCGATTTTAAAAATAACTTGTTTAAATTAGCATATAAAATAGCCTTCCGGGGCACAGTTTCGGAATTCGACGACAGTCCCATTGTATCAGTAATACTGTATTATTATCGGATTTCAAATTTCATAGTGTTTGGAGTTATCGTTTGGTCGTACGGGATATGAACGCTGTGACGCCCCACTCTGAGACCCATATTAGCAAAGAGTATTACTAGGTAACACCGTCTGCTAATACGGAGAATAGAGCTGGATAGGAGCGACCATCTATAACCTTGTCTTAATTATCTATTGAATACGCCGACAATTGCCACTTCTTACTTAAATGGATCGACATATCCAATAAATACTTAATACAAAGCCATAGGTGGCTGAAGGATCTATCGGAATAAAATATAACAACTCAAATGTAATACACATCACAGAACAGTAGATCATCACATACATTTACACATATACAGATACATTACAGAGTTTACAAAATGATACATGTCAAGTGGCAAGCAAACCACAATACACAGGCATGTCAAAAGAATACACATCAGAGTTACAGCCAAAAAGGACTACACAAAAAGCTATAACAAAAAGGAGCTAGCGGAATAGTGCATGCGGAAGAAAAATAGGCTAAGTCCAATGTACCTAACCTGAAACATCTCGGTCTGACCCAAGTATAAAATACATGGGTCGGTCTAGCTAAACAAATTAGTTAGATAAACTAAATGACAATGAACATACAAGGTCATAAAATACCACAAATATCTCCAAAAGAGATAACCAAATCATCTAACAAGAGATGAATCATAACAAGCCACATATCATAGGCAACTCAAATAAACCAAGGATATCATATCCCAAAACAAGCCAAGAAGGCAAATAACAAATACCAACAAATGTAACACAAGTTTCCACAAGGTAATCGCTATATATCGTGTGGTTCAAAGGACCTACACCGAAGGATGATACACTATGGAAATATAATTGTCAAAGAAACAAAAGATACTCGAGCTCAGTACTGTATAACAAGGATCCACAAACCCGAAGGCACAAACCCAATATCACTCGAGTGGTTATGATGGACCAACTCCAAAAGTGATACTATAGGGCAACAAACCCGAAGGTACAAGCCCGAAGTTAACATACCCGAAGGCAACAAACCCAATATCACTCGAGCGGTGACGATGGACCAACTCCTAAAGTTATACTATAGGCAACAAACCGTAGTGGTGAAGGTCCGAAGGCCCAGTACTGGACACCACTAACTAGCGGAATGTGTCACAACTCTCAGAAAGGAACCCAAAAAATGTTAACGTGAGTCCCATACCACACGTTCGCACTAAACGGTTTACTAACCGTTAGTCAATTTCACACTCAAAGCAGTACAAAGTTCACCTCATATCATCGGTAAACCAAACCCAAAGGTCAAAACGGTCAAACGAATAGATTAGGAATTAACTGAAAAGATAAACACACGTGTTCATAGCACGCGTTTTATTTAATCATTTAATTCTCCTCCCTCTTCGCTCGAAGTGCAAAATAGTGTGTGTGTTTGGAATAGAATTTATAAATTGGAGAAACGAGCTTTTAATACAATTTGAAAGGATCATTTTATAAAAATCCGTGTACAAAATCAAAAAGGAATCATCAGAATCAAATATGCAATAACAACTAATTGGAATCGACACGAATCGATTAAAATCGGAAACCAAGCAAAATAAGCAAATCCGGGCTGAAACAAGCAGGTCAGTCGACTGACTGAAGAGGCCAGTCGACTGATCCAGAAACCCGAAACTTTCGGTTCCTGCAGTCAGTCGACTGACTGCAGAGGCCAGTCGACTGACTGTAGAAAACAAAAACTTTTGGTTTCTACAGCCAGTCCCAGGAACTTTTATTTTCTACAGCTAGTCGACTGACTGCGGAGGCCAGTCGACTGACTGGCACTGGGACTGTTTTTCAGCCTATCCAAATGAAGAGCAAACTCTTCCAATTTGGGATCGGATGAGCAATGGGCGCCAGATGTTTATGCCAACCGATAACCCAGCCCTATTGGCTCTTCAATACACCTCCAAAAGCATGATCAAACATCAAAGCTATGATTTTTAGAGCTTTTGACACCAAAACACCAAAAATTGAAATGTTCACCAAATCAATTCAAATCAAAAGCAAATGAACATAAATAAGTATTAGGACTTCATACCTAACATCAATGATATCAAGAGAAGTAGATGTGAGTTCAAACTCACCTTTTTAACTCAAAAACAAAGATGAGAAGCTCAAATGCAAATAAAATATCAACCACTCTTCACTTCTACTCTACAAGCTCCAATCTAAGATCAAAACAAGTATTTCCTAAATTAGGGTTTAGGAAATTTCTGAAATTGAAGAGGAAATGAGATGGAGAAGATGAAGAGGAGGCTTACCTAAGCTTCTCTTTGATTTTTGGAGCAAGAATTTGAGTTTGCAAGAGGAAACTAGGGCTTGGAATTTCTATTTCCCATTCTCTTCCCCCATTTTCAGTTGAGCTTGAGAAAAAGAATGAAATGAGTTGAGTGAATGGAGAGGAGAGGGGGCTGAGTTAGGGTATAGGATGAGTTGGGTGAAACCCACACCCAAAAGCCCACTTAGAAAATAGCAAAATTCAACTTACTCCAAACATATCGATGCTTATACTCAAAAAGTCGCAAACGCCATTTTGGACTCAATGGAAGTGGTTCCGAGTCCTAATTCGACCGTTTGCAAAAAGTGACATCTCGGACTTAAATCCGACTAACGTCGCTATATTTAAATAAAACATTTAAATATTCCATCGTAAAATATGCGGGTTGTTACAAACGTGTTGAAATTAATATCGAAAATTCAATAAACTAATTGGGTCCTAAAAGCTATCGTCTCCATACGATCGAATTAGGTCTCAAAACCTTTTCCATTGCATTCGGAATAGGGGTATAATATTGTAAACACCTAACTGCACACCTCGTTAGGGGTTCGAGATTTTAAGTTACGAAATCAAGACGGATTGAAAATTTAAATAATATATATTTTTGATTGAATTGACTATATTTTCACATCAGCTCCTTTATCTCACTTCAAGCTATTGTAGCCTTTCCCCTACATGCCAACATCACGTCTTCCTTCTCTTTTAAAAATCACATTCCACCCCCCTTCATAACAGCCGAGCTTACCTTCAAACTAAATCGTTTAGAAGAAGAAAAAATGGCCGAACAAATTAAAAAAAAGGGGCACAAAATAAAATAGTGAGCTTCCTTCCTTTTTCATTCTCAATTCATATCCACGACATCGTATAAAAAAATGTACGCGATCGAAATCGCTATGGTGGCACGACCCGAGCGCGATGGCTGGGGGGAGCAGCTCGCCTAGAGTGTGACGAGGTAGACTGTGGGCTAAGGTCTGATGGAAAGTAGTGTAATGACCCGTAATTTTTGATAATTAAAAATAAATAATTTAATAAGATTTTGTGAGTTAATAATGGGAGAAATGAAAAAAATTGTGAATTATTAATGAAATAATAACTAGAATGGAAGGTAATTATGTCAATTTAAGTCAATTATTAACAATTTTAATGAAAGTTCAATTAATTGAAATGATTTAAATGTTATACTTGGTTATAAATTGAATAAGAAAACAAATGTAAATATTGTATCAATTAATAAAATAATATATAATTTATGGTAATTGAATAAAATCAGTGTTATGTAAGTAATTATGACATTTGTTGTAAATGATAAACTTACAAATGTTACTAAATGTAGAAATGGTGACAATTGTTATTTGTAACCAATTTATCTAATCGATTACAAATAAATGTAAATAAATGTTGCATTAATGTGAGTTAAGACAATAACTGCAAATTGTGAATGTAATAAAGGTATAGAAATGTTAGTTATATTTACAAGGCAATAATTGATGTAATAAAAAGAGTGAAACAAAAACAAATTAATTTATTGGGATTTTTAAATTATAATAAAATTGACAAAAATTTAATATAATGGAATTATAGTAGTTAATACAAATAAGAGATAAGAAACTATTATTTAGTAAGAAATGTGTAATTACCATTTGTATCCAATAGTGTATAAATATGTTTAAATTACTATTAGATAGGAAATAATTATTCTACTTCTCATTACATTCATTTAGTCCACTTTGAAACTTAATCAACTGAAATTAATGTAATTGAAAATTTTCAATTAATAGGAGAGAGAATGATAAATTGTAAATTAATAGGTGTAATTAAAAGTCGCTTATGTTTTTTGAAAATATAAGGAAAGTTTGATTTAATGAAAAGAACATTTACATCAAATAAAATGAATGTTTCATTTGTGAATGTAGGTTTAATTTCATTAAAATAAAGAATAGAATGGTTGATTTTAAAGACAGAAATATATGTTTATTGAACTGTGTTTTAGCTTACAGATTGATTGCAAGAATAGAAAAATAATCTATTTCAAAGTTATTTATTACTCATGTGTATAAACAACAAATTTATAAACGTGTTTAAATAAACAATTGTTCTATTTTTCATCCATTTTAGTTGTCTGTTTTGAAATTTATCTTTGTAAGTAATTGCTATTAATGTAACTCAAATATTTCAATTAAAAGGAAAGAAAACATTGATTGCAATTAATAGATTTAATAAAAGAAACGCACGTTTTGTGTTAAACAAAAAGAGTATTTTAATGGAAATAAAAGATAATTTTAGGAAAACCAAATTGAACGTTTTAATTTTTAAGGTAAGTTTTTTTTATTATGTGTAGATAAAAACCTAAATGCGTACAAATTTGAATATAATTTGAGTTAATGAAGTTAATTTGGTTACGTTTCAGAAAAATTGATGTAACGACCATGAATTTTCGAACCCAAAAATTCCAGATAGTTAGGAAAAAAAAGAGATAGAAGAAGAAACAGAAAACAAGTCACGGAATCTCACATTCGCAGCGGATGAAATATAATATCAAATAATAACAGTTATACAAAAGAATACTATATCTGTTAATTTATATCAATACATCAGAGTTACAACATTTATACATACACTGGACAGTTAAAATCAACATGTCTCAGATAAATAGTAATATATATCACAGCGGAAATACTCCATACGTTCCTGCCATCCAACTCATCCCCTGAGCCCTCGAACGTCATTACCTGAAAATCTGTAACACTCGGTCTGACCCGAGCATTACGTCAAAGTAACACCCGGGTCAGGCTGGAAACCAGCGTGAGTAAACCCATCTAGCATAAAACTACATAAAACCCGGGGTAACTCGTATCAATTTACAAATTCACAATTTGTTATAGACATCACTTATTTCACATATCAATTTCTAAGTACCAAAACTTAGATTAAATGGTCCAATTCACTTAAATCATTCCATACCAGCCTATTGATTTCACATATCAATCTATACTGAATCGAAGTGGATTCGGGTATTAACTAATACCCAACTCCGGTCTCTTCGAATCCAATGTTATTCTTTAAGCCAAATGTTTAAGTTTGAACAGTACAATTTATATTCAGGATTTCATATTCACATAACAATTTATCTCAGATAGATAACCCACAATATCACAGTTCAACCAAAATATCTCATATCACGAAGCATCACATATCAGAGATATTAAATAATCCAAGGCATTCAATATCATTCAATTATTCATAATGCAAGATTAATTAATCATACCATTTCTACTTAATTTAAATAAATTAATTAAATTACTTCAATCACTTTTAATCCTGCTTACTTAACATTAATTAATTACAAATCTTTAATTAATTAATCAACCTTTAATTACCCATCTTAATTAATCATCCTTGATTAATTACTCTTTAATTACTCTAAGTAATTAGCCTTTAATTAATTACATAAATTAATTATCCTTTAACCATTCACATTAATTAACCCTTAATTATTCTCATTAAATAATTATACAATACTTAATTACTTTAAATTAATCACATTAAATAATAAATCTTAAATTAATCACATTCATTAATCATCCTTAATTAACCACATTCATTAATTAACTATCCTTTAATTACTTACATAAATTAATTAATTATTTAATTAATTTCATTAATTAACTCTTTAACTAATTTCACCAAGTAATTAATCCTTAATTACTTCCACTAAGTAATTATCTTTTTAAGAATAAGGTTATATATATATATATATTAAAACATTATAAACTTATTTAACAAATTATATAACTTCCTAATCAAATGTTAAAGAAAACATTTATTATATATAAAAGAAATTTATAAAAGAAAAGTTTTAAAACTTAGTTAATACTTTAAACCAACCCGAGTCGAACCCAGTACAACCCGTACCCTAACCCGAGCCAACATACCAAAATCCCAAGCAACAACCCGAGGAAATCCCCCTCCTTTCTTTTTAACTTTGTTTTTGTTTAAATTTTTTAAAACCTGTTAACCATGTTTACCCCACACGAACATCCCGGAGCCAAAACCAAAACTTCCCGACCTTCTCTAAAAACTTGCCAATTCACTCGTTGCTAACCCGAGCCCGAACTATGCCATCCCTTACGCAAACCCGAGACAAACTCTATCTTCCCCGAGCTTCCTCTTCTCGTACCTGATCCTTCCTCTACTACAAAGCCACAACCCAGATGTACACACGTGCACATGCACGAAAGATCGCAGCTGCTCCGACCATCATCTACTTCTCCAGCAAGTCACTGATGACACGCATGATCGCCCTGACCACCCAGAAACCAGTAACAAACCCCAAATCGAAATCGAGCGAACACGAAACAACCGGAACCCAAACCTGATCATCAAATCTTCTCGCGCCACCGCCACTTATTGTCAGAAACCCCACCGATCAACCCAAAGCTGCGTCACAACATCACGCTTCGATTTCCCCACCACCGGTCATCTCCGGTTCACCCACATCACCGCCAAGCCCTCCAGAACAACGATGACCAAAACTATACGCAAAACCCTAAATTGACCCTATTCGCCATCCACAATGATCAGAAAAATCATCGAGTATTTTTCCTGAGTTCCCTCCTGTCTCACCTTTCTTCAGCTATGACAACGACTTTCCCAACCACGCCGATCGCCAGAGATTGATAACAACCCAATTCCCGTTCAACCCGAAAATTCTCTTGATTTACAAACTTAAAATTCTAGTTATTATCATTAAAAATCATGGTTTTCAAACTCGAATTAGATTATATAGGTGAGACATGAAATTAAAGTAATTGATTTTACTGATATATTTCCTTTATACTATAATTTCTTGTTTTACAGTTAATTACTTAACAACCTCACATAAAAACATTTTTAACAAAAGAATTTAGTCAATACAAGCCTATCTTCTTTAAACATCATAATCTAAAATAGGTTATATGAAGAAGGCTCAAAATTTGAGTGTTTTGTCTATTGATGCATAACAGAGACATACACAGACATGCTTACAAATATATAAACACAGCACTTCCTACTAATATACATGCAAAGCATATTCATTCATCCATGCATACATTTCACAATATTACTTTCATTATCCATCACATGCAACAGGATATAAAACAGATTAGCTATAAAAGGTGAAGTTTACTCACTTGTCTTGTAAAAGCAGAGAACAGTTTTGATTTTTCTGATTTTAAAAGGTTTTCACTATCATTTTGAAATAAATACCCAACCATTATACCTGAAATCATTTTTATAAATGATGTTTCCTTGTTTCAAATGTTTGCTCTTCAGAAATCCAAGTATAATATGGTTTCGATTGGAAGATAGGAAGGCTGTGATCATAACAGGGACAAGGATATATACACACACAGTCATGTACATCCATAAATACATAGTAGTTCAGTCATATTCCAGAAAGAACATTCATGCAAACATATTACAACATTTCCATATAGATTTATCACATGCAATAGGTTAAAACTATTTTTAAATTAAAAGTTTACTCACATGGTTGAAGAACAGAGTTATAAAGTAAAATTTGGATTTCAAAAGAATAGATTTACTCACCTGGTAAATAATTGAAAAGAGCACAAAATCCAGGAAGCTGTTATTTGATTTTCTTCTAAATTGTATTGCCTGATTGTTGATGATAATAGATTTAACTGCTGCTAATTGTCGTAGAACTATACTTTCTCTTTTCTCTTTAAGTTGTTCAGGTTTGCTATCTCCTAGCTTGTTTGATGATGCTAATGTGTTTCAGGTTGTAGCTTGTTTTTTTTAAGATGCTCAGGTTTATGATGAATGAATGGGTTAAGAGATGTACATATATAGAAGCAACATGTACAAACTGATGTATAACAGGTACAAGATATTTATTTGTACTGGTAAGAGATTTTTGTTTAATTTTAGTCAGAGAGATTTTTCTTCAATGGAGGCTGAGATGATATTATTCGGCTTGCATTAATTAACTTGGCTTGTTTTATAAGCTTATGCATATTTTTTTCCAAACTGTAATCATTTGATCTTTTCCTTGTCCTAGAAGCTAATATATATCTCTTTTGGTTTTATATTATATACACTTGATTTGTGAAGAGCACATTTCTGATATATGTATAACTTTGCCTTATTTCAGCTTGTATTTACTTTATTGCTACTTGAATATGTTACTTGACTAAGATATGAATTTTACACCAAATGCTTATTTTATATCTACACAACTAGAATTTTATTTCTTTTATTTCTTTTTAAAGTTAAACTATCCAACATGTAATTCACTATTTATTTCTTGCTTTCATACTTCTATTGATGATATATATTTATATTTATTTTATCATATATTTGTTTATACTTAAGTTAATTTATTGATATAATATATTTTATTTTATATTTCACTTAACCATAATTTATTTGAGATATTATTTATTACTAATATATACTTATTCTTATTTCTTATAAAAGTTAACTACCCAATTTAATTTACTTATTTATCATTTATTATTTAATATTCATGTTAATTTCATAGTTCCGGGTGTTTATATATTTATTTTTATAACCATATTTTATTTTACACTTATGTTAAATATCAATAAGATGTCTTATTTACATTAAAACACATACACAAATCTCTGTTTAAGCTTATATTTTAATTATTTAGATTAAATTCTAATTAAAATAATATTGCTAAATTTCCGGGATATCACATAAGTTGTATTTAAATTAAATATTTACTAAAATAATACTGCCCAAAAATCTCTAGTTGTCACATTCCTTCCCCCTTAAAACTTTTCGTCCTCGAAAAGGATCGAAGCCAGAATTTTTGTGAAAATGCTTAAAATCAGATAAATATTCTTTAATCATTTTTAAATCACTTTAAAAATCTATATAATATTGCTAAAATAGTTTTTATAAAAATACTTTTATAACTCGATGTTTCAACAAGTCTATCCTTGTTCTCATAGAAATTCAGTCATACGTTGATCAGGCGTAGGACTGAAAATCTATAAGTACTTGGTAAACTCGTTTCCAACACCCAGTGAAAATACTTAGAAAATAATTTTATTGAAAATATCAAAAACAATTTTTGAAAATAGGGGAAATATCTTTGGTGAGAATGCTCTGGAAATCATCACCCCCATCCATGGTCACAGTTACATCCTGGGTTACGTTGCCATCGCAGCAAAAGTCCATGTAACTGTAGGCACTCCGCGCCCCTCAATTATGCCATGGAACCCACAACAGATCGCAGTTACATTCCAGGGTTACGTTGCCATAGCAGCAAAAGTCCATGTAATTGTTGGCTCTCAGCGGCACACACGATTTTCGCTGTCAAAATGAAACTTCTCTACTCCCACACAGGTCGCAGTCTACCGATATAAAATCAGACATAGACTGTTGGCTCTCAACGGCACACACGACTTTCGCTATGTTACCATAGTGTCGTAGTCTACTGATATAAAATCAAACGTAGACTGTTGGCTCTCAACGGCACACACGACTTTTGCTATGGTCTGTAGTAGATCGCAGTGACATTGAGTTACACTATCGTCACAACATAACCCAAATGCCTCTGTAGGCACCAGCCCCTCGACTTTTGCTACACAAATAATCCTCAGGAACTAGTTTTGTCCGGACTCCTCACAGGATCAACTTTAGAATCCCCCCTTAGGGTTCAAGGCAGTACCACCCTGTGGCACTCCTGAGAAGTTCATTTCAAGGGAGCGCCTTTTTCCCCAAAGCCATTCTCAAAACACTTTATACTATACACTTATAGTATTTTTCAAATCATACACCAAGTATGAATCTCATATAAATCTCCTTTACAAAATCGATTCCCAAAATCGATAATTCACAAACTAGGCTTTCCAAATTCCAAATTTGATTTTCCACAAAATCAAAAGCCTTTTCAAATCCATAGGTTCCAAAAACCCTTTTCCAAAATCATTTTCATAAGATCCTTTACATATATATACATATAGATATATATATAACTTTAAAAATCTTAGGATCACTTCAAACTTGTATAAATTCCCTTTCTATACTTCAAATACTTTCAAAACCCTTTTCTTCTGGAAAAAGATTCAACAAGGGGAGTTTTATCATATATATATAACAAAGATACGTAACTTTGTTTATTCCAAATCAAATATTCAAATTTGATTACTCTATAAAGTCACTTACCAATTTACTTACTTCCATAAAGTAAATTTTTACCATAGAAATATCCAATTTCCACTTTATTTCATCATAAATTTCACAAAATATACTTTCAATTTCAAAAATCATTTACAGTTCTTATCCACAAATTTTCAATACCAATTTCATTCAAACCCGTACGAAGTACACATACCATTCGTACGCTATATCAATCTGATCGCTCACTCGATCACACAATTTCTCTTCCGAACTAGTATCGTCCACCCGACTTCCTAGTGCGGACTCAGATTTGGTTCCTTGATCAGAAATCGTCATTCTCCTTGCATAGTCACAACTATGATAGAGAATATCCAGAACCAATCAAAAATCCATATTCAGGTTCGCCGTCGAAAATCGAGCGAAAAACCCCAACTCGGATCGATAATATTATCTCGAAATTCTGTGCTCGAATCTGGATCAAACCACTATGCGAATAGAATAATATACGTACATCCTACGTATTTATCTTCATCGATTATCAGTTAAATCAATTTCCTTTCTATTCATACACACTTTGATTTTATTCACTTATTCACATTTGCCTTAATCCCCATTTGGATTATCACTTCAATTCTTATCTCCGTTGGGTATTTAATCAATAACATTTTGAACTCCAACCAGTTTATGTTTAGAAAATAGCTTGAAATTTTTTAAAATAGATAAGTAGTTGAAAAATAATTATTAACTGTAAAAAGCTGTAAAATAGTTGTAAAACAGTAATCATTTATAAAGTAGTAGAAATATAGTAATTAGTTTATAAAACAGTTGTAAAATAGTTAAATAGTTCCAAAAGTAATTGTAAAACAAGTTTAAGATAGTTTTAGGTTTAAAAGAAAAGTAGCGTAGTAAATAGTTTGGAAAAAATAGATTTATATTAAAACAATTTATTTTGAAAATAGTCCAGAGCCAAACTGTTCAATTTCCCATCAATTCCATTTAAATTTCCACACCCATTTAAATTGACTCACTTCTAATTTGAATAACTTCAATTTTATTTCAAATTAATCCAATTCAAATTTTCCATTTGCTATTTTATACTTATCCATCTTCAATTCTAATTAATTCAAACTAAATTCAATTTAAATCTCAATTTTAAACCATCTCAAATTATATAAATTTGAGTTAAATTTTCAAAAGTTGATTTAACCCCTTTAATCAAATTAACCTTTATTTTTTTTATTTTTTTTTAAATCAATAATCCAAATCTTTAAATAATTTAATTCTGAGTCCAACTCTCACAATTCCATTTTAAATTATCTTTACTTAACTTATTTCAAAGTTCAAATAAGAGTTCAAAACAATTTTATCTTAAAAATTCAATTTATTACCCAATTTATCTTCCAGTTCTGGAACCAGTTCTTAAACAAATTTTAATTTACAAATTCAATTATTCAAAATTTCAGTTCAAGGAAATTCCATATCCTAAATTTTCAAATTAAAGTTTAATCTCCCTATTTATCTCAATAATGGATATATTACCACACTTCATTCCTCATTCATTTAAACAAATCCAATTCACACTTTTAAAGATTATTAATAACAATAGGATGACACCATCCAATTTATTTTAAAACATCCTTCCATTTTTCAATTTCCAGATCTCAAACCCATTTTGAGATCACACAAACTCCCAATTCAAATTAACCATTAAACTTCCCAAGTTAAATTTCAATTTCATTTTGAAATTTCCAATTCAGGTTGCTTGTTAAACTATTTAACTTTCCCAAAGTTAAATTCAATTTACTTAATCCAACCAACCTTACCCAATTTGGATTCCTCTTCCAAATTTTAAACTTCACATTAATAATCTTATAAGTTCAAAAACTTATCACCTTGGGTATCACATTTATCCCAAATTTAAAACTCAACATTTAGAGTTTATTTCAACCCATTTTTGATATTATGTATATTCCTCATATACACATATTATTTTCTTTACACACTAAGTTATCCTTAAATTTTAAACCACTATTGGTTTTAGTTCAAACAGTTTCCTTTAATGCTTTCAAACAACTCTTATTTATATAGTTCTTTTTATCCAATCCTTATTTGGATATGTATATATATATTCCTTAATTTCTTATTTTATAACCAATCATTTCTATATATATATATAATATAAGCTTTTATAAAAATCTTTCATTAAAACCATTTTTAAAATCTTTATATAAGAAAATAACAAGTGCGCACTCATATATATATATATATATATATATATATATATATACACTCAACTCATTCTAGGGTACTATTGACCCTATCCTTATGAGTACACCCACCAGAGCCAAAGTTCTCGCTTAACCTTCGCTCTGATACCAACTGTAACGACCCGGAATTTTCGAACCCGAAAATTCCCAATAGTTAGGGGAAAAAAAGAAAAGAGATAGAAGAAGAAACAGAAAACAAGTCACAGAATCTCACATTCGCAACAGATTAAATATAATATCAAATAATAACAGTTATAAAAAAGAATACTATATCTGTTAATTTATATCAATACATCAGAGTTACAATATTTATACATACACTGTAATGTATACCACAGCGGAAACACTCCATACGTTCCTGCCATCCAGCTCGTCCCCTGAGCCCTCGAACGTCCTTACCTGAAAATCTGTAACACTCGGTCTGACCCGAGCATTACGTCAAAGTAACACCCGGGTCAGGATGGAAACCAGCGTGAGTAAACCCATCTAGCATAAAACTACATAAAACCCGGGGTAACTCGTATCAGTTTACAAATTCATAATTTGGTATAGACATCACTTATTTTACATATCAATTTCTAAGTACCAAAACTTAGATTAAATGGTCCAATTCACTTAAATCATTCCATACCAGCCTATTGATTTCACATATCAATCTATACAGAATCGAAGTGGTTTCGGGTATTAACTAATACCCGACTCCGGTCACTTCGAATCCAACGTTATTCTTTAAGCTAAATGTTTAAGTTTGAACAATACAATTTATATTCAGGATTTCATATTCACATAACAATTTATCTCAGATAGATAACCCACAATATCACAGTTCAACCAAAATATCTCATATCACGAAGCATCACATATCAGAGATATTAAATAATCCAAGGCATTCAATATCATTCAATTATTCATAATGCAAGATTAATTAATCATACCATTTCTAATTAATTTAAAAAAATAATTAAATTACTTCAATCACTTTTAATCCTGCTTACTTAACATTAATTAATTACAAATCTTTAATTAATTAATCAACCTTTAATTACCCATCTTAATTAATCATCCTTGATTAATAACTCTTTAATTACTCTAAGTAATTAGCCTTTAATTAATTACATAAATTAATTATCCTTTAACCATTCACATTAATTAACCCTTAATTATTCTCATTAAATAATTATACTATACTTAATTACTTTAAATTAATCACATTAAATAATAAATCTTAAATTAATCACATTCGTTAATCATCCTTAATTAACCACATTCATTAATTAACTATCCTTTAATTACTTACATAAATTAATCAATTCTTTAATTAATTTCATTAATTAACTCTTTAACTAATTTCACCAAGTAATTAATCCTTAATTACTTCCACAAAGTAATTATCTTTTTAAGAATAAGGTTATATATATATATATTAAAAAATTATAAACTTATTTAACAAATTATATAACTTCCTAATCAAATGTTAAAGAAAACATTTATTATATATAAAAGATATTTATATAAGAAAAGTTTTAAAACTTAGTTAATACTTTAAATCAACCCGAGTCGAACCCAGTACAACCCGTACCCTAACCCAAGCCAACATAACAAAATCCCAAGCAACAACCTGAGGAAATCCCCCTCCTTTCTTTTCAACTTTGTTTTTGTTTAAATTTTTTAAAACTTGTTAACCATGTTTACCCCACGCGAACATCCCGGAGCCAAAACCAAAACTTCCCGACCTTCTCTAAAAACTTGTCAATTCACTCGTGGCTAACCCGAGCCCGAACGATACCATCCCTTACACAAATTCGAGACAAAATCTATCTTCCCTGAGCTTCCTCTTCTTGTACCTGATCCTTCCTCTACTACAAAGCCATAACCCAGATGACACGCGTGCACGTGCACGGAAGATCGACGCTGCTCCGACCATCATCTCCTTCTCCAGCAAGTCACTGATGACACGCATGATCGCCTTGACCACCCAGAAACCAGTAACAAACCCCAAATCGAAATCGAGCGAACACGAAACAATCGGAACCCAAACCTGATCAGAAAATCTTCTCGCGCCACCGCCACTGATTGTTAGAAGCCCCGCCGATCAACCCAGAGCTGCGTCACAACATCACGCTTCGATTTCCCTACCACCGGTCTTCCCCGGTTTACCGACGTCGCCGCCAAGCCCTCCAGAACAACGACGACCAAAACTATACGCAAAACCCTAAATCGACCCTATTCGCCATCCGCAATGATCAGAAAAATCATCGAGTATTTTTCCTGAGTTCCCCCCTGTCACACCTTTCTTCAGCTATGACAACGACTTTCCCAACCACGCCGATCGCCAGAGATTGATAACAACCCAATTCCCGTTCAACCCAAAAATTCTCTTGATTTAAAAACTTAAAATTCTAGTTATTATCATTAAAAATCATGGTTTTCAAACTCGAATTAGGTTATATAGGTGAGACATGAAATTAAAGTAATTGATTTTACTGATATATTTCCTTTATACTGTAATTTCTTGTTTTACAGTTAATTACTAAACAATCTCACATAAAAACATTTTTAACAAAAGAATTTAGTCAATACAAGCCTATCTTCTTTAAACATCATAATCTAAAATAGGTTATATGAAGAAGGATCAAAATTTGAGTGTTTGGTCTGTTGATACATAACAGAGACATACACAGACATGCTTACAAATATATAAACACAGCACTTCCTACTAATATACATGCAAAGCATATTCATTCATCCATGCATACATTTCACAATATTACTTTCATTATCCATCACATGCAACAGGATATAAAACAGATTAGCTATAAAGGTGAAGTTTACTCACCTGTCTTGTAAATGCAGAGAACAGTTTTGATTTTTCTGATTTTAAAAGGTTTTCACTATCATTTAGAAATAAATACCCAACCATTATACCTGAAATCATTTTTATATATGATGTTTTCTTGTTTCAAATGTTTGCTCTTCATAAATCCAAGTCTAATATGGTTTCGATTGGAAGATAGGAAGGCTATGATCATAACAGGGACAAGGATATATACACACACAGTCATGTACATCCATAAATACATAGTAGTTCAGTCATGTTCCAGAAAGAACATTCATGCAAACATATTACAACATTTCCATATAGATTTATCACATGCAATAGGTTAAAACTGTTTTTAAAGTAAAAGTTTACTCACATGGTTGAAGAACAGAGTTATAAAGTAAAATTTGGATTTCAAAAGAATAGATTTACTCACTTGGTAAATAATTGAACAGAGCACAAAATCCAGGAAGCTGTTATTTGATTTTCTTCTAAGTTGTATTGCCTGATTGTTGATGATAATAGATTTAACTGCTGCTAATTGTCGTAGAACTATACTTTCTCTTTTCTCTTTAAGTTGTTCAGGTTTGCTATCGCCTAGCTTGTTTGATGATGCTGCTGTGTTTCAGGTTGTAGCTTGTTCTTTTAAGATGCTCAGGTTTATGATGAACGAATGAGTTAAGAGATGTACATATATAGAAGCAACATGTACAAACTGATGTATAACAGGTACAAAATATTTATTTGTACTGGTAAGAGATTTTTGTTTAATTTTGGTAAGAGAGATTTTTCTTCAATGGAGGCTGAGATGATATTATTCGGCTTGCATTAATTAACTTGGCTTGTTTTATAAGCTTATGCATTTTTTCCAAACTGTAATCATTTGATCTTTGCCTTGTCCTAGAAGCTAATATATGTCTCTTTTGGTTTTATATTATGTACACTTGATTTGTGAAGAGCACATTTCTTATATATGTATAACTTTTCCTTATTTCAGTTATATTGTTCAGCTTGTATTTACTTTATTGCTACTTGAATATGTTACTTGACTAAGATATGAATTTTACACCAAATGCTTATTTTATATCTACACAACTAGAATTTTATTTATTTTATTTCTTTTTAAAGTTAAACTATCCAACATATAATTCGCTGTTTATTTCTTGCTTTCATACTTCTATTGATGATATATATTTATATTTATTTTATCATATATTTGTTTATACATAAGTTAATTTATTGATATGATATATTTTATTTTATATTTCACTTAACCATAATTTATTTGAGATATTATTTATTACTAATATATACTTATTCTTATTTCTTATAAAAGTTAACTACCCAATTTAATTTACTTATTTATTATTTAATATTCATGTTAATTTCATAGTTCCGGGTGTTTATATATTTATTTTTATAACCATATTTTATTTTACACTTATGTTAAATATCAATAAGATGTCTTATTTACATTAAAATACATACACAAATCTCTGTTTAAGCTTATATTTTAATTATTTAGATTAAATTCTAATTAAAATAATATTGCTAAATTTCCGGGATGTCACATAAGTTGTATTTAAATTAAATATTTACTAAAATAATACTGCCCAAAAATCTCGGGTTGTCACAATTGAATTTCAAAAGGTTGTGCGATGTACATGATCCCTTCATTTCTTTTGTTATTAATTATTGCATGAACGTTTTAAAGTAGTTAACTTATTATTAATACTTAATATATTCATTTCTCCTTCTGTTTAATACCTGAGCTTAGACTTTTAAGTTGTATTTAATTCTCTCACCTCATTTTCACGTATACAAAATTTAACTTTCCTTTGCTTTGCAAACTTTTTCATTCCTACGTACATTTCCTTATACATTATTAATGCCTGAAGCTTTCTGTGACATCCCGGAATTTCGAGGAATTTAAAATGCGATAATCTCTTAATTAAATTATTTAAAATTGATTTAAATTGTTATTTTCAAATATAAATAACCAATAAATTTATAATGTGATGTTTTAAATTATGATTTTAAATTGATTTTAAATCAGAATAATTAGTTACAAATTTAATCTGTGTTATTTTATAAATAGAAATAAAATGTCTCAAATAATTAATGGTTATGTAAAAATAAATGTAACAACTTATAAAAGCTTAAGTTAAGTCCAGAATTGTATATACATACTATCACCATATGTATGCAAAGTAACAAGTCAAAACAAAATAAAATAAAGAATAGTATTGTAAACATGTAGATATATGCAAGGCTGAAGACACAAGAAAAAGATATCTTCATTTGTTTGTACAGATATAAGTATTTATGAACATAAGATAAACTCTAGAATACAACTTTGTAGAAGCTTAAGGTAGAAGACATATATTTGCAGGCAAGTATTATAAAATATATGTACTATAGCTATGTAGATAGGCATGGCAAGAAATAACATAAGTACATACGAAATAAATATGTAGACATGAGGACTAAAGCAATTAATGCTACATCCCTTAGTACACAACATTTTAGCCAATTCAAGATGTTCAAAATCATATCAGCCGTGTATAAGAAAAGATCTCTGATCTAAAATATAATAATCTTGTACCAGCATTACTTAGCCTCTGCATTGTTTCCTTTATATCAAGTTTCCTTTTCTTTTTCTTTTTCGTTCATCAACTATGCAAAACCAGGAAAAAAACAAACCTGGAAGCTCCTCTTCAAAATTTATTCTTCAACCTGTAACCATTTTTCAAAACAAGCCAAACCCTTTAAACTTTCAAGTTCCAGTTTTTAAAGTTTTTAAGTCAAAGCAAGGCATTGTCTTTGGAATCAAAACAACAAAAGAAAGCAGTCAAGTTTTCAGTTTCAATCAAGTTTCAAATTTTCAAGTTCATTCCATTTTCAAGCCTCTGCCTTTTTCAAAATCTGTGAGTAAACTCTTATTTTAAAAAGTTAAGTAAATACAGGATTTGTTGCTTATAAAATTCTGAACACAAGTAATGCTTGCATATGTAGATTTAAGTGTGCTATATGTTTGCGATGATATAAACTGTGCATGTATGTTGTGGATATTACCTCTGTTCTTCATTTTAGTAAACAGTTTCATTTAAAAATTTAAATATGTTAAAATCTAGATGGATGCAGCATTTACATAAGATGAAATATGATATGTGTTTGCTTGGTTTGTTTAAACAAGATTGCCTGTGAATGAATAAGTGTAGAACCCTGATAAGTAATTGTATGCATGTGTACATATCTGTCATGCTATGTTCTTCTCTGTTTTATATTACAGAGTTTTTAGTTTCATTCAAATTCCATTTTCTTTCTACTCTAATATGGGATTAGCTTGAGTTTCAAACCAATATAGTTTGTTTAAACTTAAACTTGGATTTAAAAAGGGTTTAACAGGTTTATATTTATATATAGAGTCTGGAAATCAAGTTTAAAGTAAAATAAGAAATTTAATTACAACCATGTTAAAAACTAATGATTAAAACTCTCTAATTCAAGTATGCAACTTGAATGGTCTGGGAAAAATATGATTTTTAAAAGCAAAATCACAATTTTTAATGAAGTGTTGAATGGGGATTTTGGGTTTAACTGGAAATGGGATTTTGAGGGATTCCTGATGATCTATGTAGCTGGGGTGGTCGGAATTGTGACTGGGGATGGACGGAGCTACGGGGTGTTTGGGAAAAATGACTGGAAGTGCTCCAGATCATCGTGGCGACGTGGAAGAGGGGATTTAGGTTTCTAACCCTAAATTTGATCTCGTCTGGAAATTTCTTGTTTCTTCTCCTCTGTTGATTCGAGTGGGATGAAATTTTGGGGATGGCTTCGTGAAGAGTCGAGAGACGTGTGGAAGTGGTGGCGCATCATCTGATGATCTGTGGTGAGCGTTCGAGTGTTTTTTTTCCTGATCATGTCGAGTTCCAGGTATATCTGGAATGCTCGATTTCGATGTCGACGTTGGTCGGCGTTTCTGGGTGGCCTTATGGCAAGTATGGGTAGGAAGTGATGTGTCGCAGGTGAGCTGGGTGGCTGGATGGTCGGCGTTCGTCCGTGCATGTGCATGCGTGTATGTGGGTGTCAGTAGTTCGATTTGGGGAAGACGAGATTTGCTCGTGTGCTTTGCTCGCGAGTCTGGAGGGGTTTACTCGAAGCAAGGAGCGGGGATTTTGGAGTTTGTCTCGGGTTGTACGCGAGTATTGTAGTGTTAAGCTCCAGTTTTTTTAAACTGTAAAAAATTTAACTAAGTAAAAAAAAACAGGGGAAGAGGGGAGAAGACTCGGGGATATACCCGAGTATCCTTCGGGTAGGACCCGAAGTGAGAAGAGAAACCAGTTTTTGTGAAGGTTTTAAAAATAAGGTTTTTGGAATTTAAAAACAAATCTTGTTAAAACTTTCTTGATAACATTACTTTCTAAATATCAAATGGTTTCTTAACATTGTTAAAGAGTTTTAGAATTTATTTAATCTAAAATTTGTTTAAGTTAATTTTAAAGATAAAAGAGTTTTAAAGTGTAAATGGTAAGTAATATATTATAAGATAATGTTATCTTAAGTTAAAAGAGTTTTATTATCTTAGAAATTACTTTAGTTAATTAGGAAATTAAGTATAATTGGTAAGTTAATTAATTAAAGATAAAGGTTAATTAAATGGTTAATGTAAGGATAATTAAGTAATTTAATTAATTAATGGTTATAATTGATTTACTAATAATTAGAGATTAATAAATTGGAAATTTATTAATCAAGAAAATTAAAGGTTGATTAATTGTAATTAAGAAGTACTTAGTTTGAAATTGAGTTTTAATTGATTACAAATTTTGGTTTTATTAATTAATAAATGAATAAGAAATAATTGATCTATAGAAATTAATTAAGGATTAATTAATCTGTTATTAAGTCCTATTAATTGGTAATTAAGGTTTATTAATTAATAATTAAAGAATATTTAATCTGTAATAAAAGATTAATAAATTATTTTAAGGTAATTAAGAAATGAATTACAATTGTAAATAATCAAATGAATATGTTGATTTAAGATAATTAATTAATAATTAATTTAAGATAATCATTTGATGATAAATTAAGTATAAATACTTAATGAAGTTGAATAGGGTAATTACTTGGCAAAGTAGTTAATGAATAATTACAGGATGTAATTAATTAAAGGGATTACTTAATGGAAGTAATAAAAGTGTAATTACTTAGGAGAAGTAATTAAAGATTTATACTTAATATAATAAATCAAGAGAGTTATTTAATTTATTAAGAAGTTAATTAATTAAAATAAGAAATTTCGAGATGGAAATTCCTGTATATAACTTAGGATGATTAATGGAAGTGAATATTTGAAGTTAATTAATTATGAAATTAATTAAGGTTTAATGTAATTAATTTTAGTTAGTTAATTAATGGAAGTAAATTATTAAGGATCATTAATTAATATAATTAATGAAGTAATTAAATGGTAAATTACTGTGAATGGTAAAGGATAATTAATTTGTGATATTAATTAAAATTGTAATTACTGGAATGTAATTAAAGGTTAGTTAATCAAAGTGATTAATTAAGATGGAAATTGGAGAACGATTAATTAATTGATTTGAAATTAATTAATGATTTTGTAAGCAGGATTTATAAGATGAAGTAATTAATTTAATTCATTTTAAATTAATTAGAGATAAGATAATTAATTTAATTCATTTTAAATTAATTATATATGGTGTGATTATTTATCCTTGCTTATGTATGGATGGATGATATATTTTGCCTTGAATGATTTGAAATCTCGGTTACGAGATAAGTAATGCTATGTGATATAGATTATCTATTCCTGATGATATTGTAGATTATCTATTTCTGATGATATTGTAGAATATCCATCTGTGATATTGTGAATTATCTATCTCTGTGTATATACAGATAATGAATTGAATTGTTTTAACTTTAAAACAACTTGGCCTTAAAAGACACGGTTTGGATTTGATGAGACCGGGATCGGGTTTCCAGATTTGGATATCCGAAAACCACATCGAGCCAAATTAACGATAGGTCGTGAATCTGAAGTGAAGATGAAGATTCAGAGTGCAAGGGTTATTGTCGTTAACTCTGAGGGTGATTCCAAAATGAGTGTAACGAGATAATGCCTTCGGTTTCGTTCGAACCCGGAACGAACTTGTATGGATTGAATGCTTTCAGCACATCGTCAGGCGGACGATGAGCATTCTAAGTGATGAGTTCTGACAAGGTAATCGTGACCTCAAGCCTCATCAACCGGAAATGGCTAAAACAGGGGAGGTGCAGCAAGGCTTCGTGGGTAGCACCCACTTGAGAGCGAGATATACCCCTGTCTAGATGTCCCTTTTTATTTTCGGCTGTGTGGGCAGTTTTGAGCTCCAACTGCCGGGGTTGTCTTGTTCGGGACTGTCCAGTAAGGGATGGTTCCGGCCTTGTGTTGCAGGGAACTTAGGGTGGGTCCTCGGTACGCTGATCTAGGCTAGGTACTGTGACGGGTGGTACCCCAGTAGCCCTGCCATTGTATGGAATCCAAAATCCAATAAGTGCCTTCGGATTTGATTGTATTACCCACGTTGTGGCTAGTATGCTGGAATTTAATAAATGTAACAATTTCGGCTATTTCTTATTTACTTGAAAACCCTAGACACTATTATAATATCACTAGATTTCCTATTAAATGTTTTGGTTAGCGTAAGGTAAAAACTTTTCCATGTTTATGTGTGGGAAGTCTTACGTGATACCTTTTGTTTTCAAAGGATTTTCAAAGTTAAGCAACTTTAACCGTTTACTCATACCAGACCCATGTCTGACCCGGAGTTTATTTCTGTTTTTCCTAAACTCTCGGGTACCCAAATTTTTACGGGTAGCCAAGGGATTCAGGTTTAGCTTTGACGAATTTTAGAGGAGCAATGGAGCAGGAGGCTTCAGCGTATAGCTATATATTGGTTCTGCTGTGTTAGTGTTATGTGTATTTCCGCTGTGTTGTATCTCTATGATGTATCGAGTTGTTTCGAGTTGTATTAACTAGACAGGTGTTTATAACTGTCTAGTATGTGTTGTATTATCTGTATAACTCTGATGTATATGATACTATGTAATCTCTTATGTGATATATTATATTTTATTCGTTCCGCTGTTGAGATTCTGATGTTGTTTTCTTTCTTCTTCTCTATCTTTTCTATTTTCTCACCCCTTTCTTTCTTAAAAACGATGCGATTTTCCGGTAGTGGAAGGTCGGGTCGTGACAGTGGTATCAGAGCGATAGGTTGAGCGAATACCTAAGCCCTGGAGTGGTATCTTTCTTGAGAGAGCGTACTTGTAATTTATATATATATATATTTCTACCTATCTGTTGGGTTACCTGTTCGGGTTTTCCAATATAATTTATAAAGGTAGATAGGGTAGTGGTGTGTGTAACACGCTACCGATGGTTGGAGTTTGTAAAGGTTGGAAGTGTATCTGTTGAGACTGTAGACCTAATACCGTCTCGAGTGAGTTTTGTTTGATGTAAGGGATTTATTGATCTCTAAAGGAAACCGGTTAAAGATTCGGAGTTCATCGTTGAAGTGCAAGTTTGATCGCGCTTGTGTGAGCGGATTTTTGAGAGTTTGGATCTGTCAGTTGGACAGAAGTAAGTCATGATATCTTGATATCTCAGGATGTAGTAGCTGTGTGGTGAGACGCAGTGACTATGGATGTTTCCGAAGACGTTTTCTTTGGAACAAGTTTAAGGAAGTGTGTTTGCTTCGGTGTTATTGTTGTTTTCAGCAGGACGTTTCTGTTTGGTGTGTGGTCCGAGTTCTCGAAGAGCTTTGGATAGGAAGTCTTCTGGCTTGGCAGATTTTCACGAGGTGATTTCAGAAGCATCAGAGTGATTTCGTTTCTTTGATGGATTGGCTTCATAAGCGCTGTTCTGACTGGTAGTGAGAGAGAAGTTTTCTCTGGAAATAGGCTGGATGGATCGCAAAAGTGACTTGCGATAGTCTGAGTGTTCTCTTGGTTTGTCAGAATTTTGTCAGCATCTGGAGATTGAGATTGGTATCGACTGGATTCCAGAAATGGTACCGGTGGTGCAGCTTAGGAGATTTGGTGGAGCATTTGTGTTTTCTCTTCTGTATCTAGTTTCGAGTTTCTTCTAGCTAAGGGTAGCTGAAGACAGTACCCTTGACTGAGGACTCATCTGTTTCTGTGAGCAGTTCGTTTCCGATTGTGGTGGATCTGTTGAATTGTGTGTCCAGGAGGAGTTGGTTAAGACTTTGTTCGAATTCATCGACATTCTTATCTACTTCAGATCAGAGTTGTGCAGCGGATGCATGGTGGCAGCTGTTCTAGAGTGGAAGCAACCGGAGGTTGCAGTGTTCTGAGATTAGAGAATTTCTACGGGAATTTTTCTGGATGGAGACCAGATTGGCAGCGCATTTGTTCTGTCTTTTCCGGATAGGAGAAGTAAGTTGTATCTGCTGATGATGGTAGAGTAGAGTTGTATTCTAGATATTTGGTAAATCTAGAGAGGATCTTTTTGGTTGCGTTATTCTGATCCAGTTGGTTACTGGAGCATCAGCGAAGTTGGAGACTTCGTGGTTGTTGAGATTTTCCTCGGTAAAGGGAGCAATAAGATTGGGTAAGACTGTGAGGTTAGCTCCGGAGTATATTGGATCTTTCTGTATTCTGCTAAGGGTAAGTGTGTTGGATTTCAAGAGTGAATTGCCAGTTTGGAGAACTGGAATTCGTTGTATTTCACATATCTCTGAGGGAGTACGTGTTAGATCTATCACTGGTTTTAGAACCAGCAGTTCAGGGAGTTTTGGTTGTTGAGTCAGACTTGTCTGTAGTCTGATATCTGTCTTGTTTCATAGATCTAGTTGAGTAGGAGCTCAGTAGCTCAGTAGTGTAGCTAGTTTGGATTCAGTAGAGCGAGTATTCCAATATCTATACTTGGGAAACTCGGGTAATTTTTAGGAAGCTTATCCGGATCTGTGTCCGAATAGCTAGTGTTGTTTGTTTGATTGAATTGTTTATTGGTTGAAATTGTTTGTTTGGTTGTGTATGGCTGATATTTATGCTGAATTGGTTTAAAATAAAATAAAATTTTGGATTATCTTTCGTTTTAAATTTCGAGGACGAAATTCATTTAAGGGGGGAGGAATGTGACATCCCGGAATTTCGAGGAATTTAAAATGCGATAATCTCTTAATTAAATTATTTAAAATTGATTTAAATTGTTATTTTCAAATATAAATAACCAATAAATTTATAATGTGATGTTTTAAATTATGATTTTAAATTGATTTTAAATCAGAATAATTAGTTACAAATTTAATCTGTGTTATTTTATAAATAGAAATAAAATGTCTCAAATAATTAATGGTTATGTAAAAATAAATGTAACAACTTATAAAAGCTTAAGTTAAGTCCAGAATTGTATATACATACTATCACCATATGTATGCAAAGTAACAAGTCAAAACAAAATAAAATAAAGAATAGTATTGTAAACATGTAGATATATGCAAGGCTGAAGACACAAGAAAAAGATATCTTCATTTGTTTGTACAGATATAAGTATTTATGAACATAAGATAAACTCTAGAATACAACTTTGTAGAAGCTTAAGGTAGAAGACATATATTTGCAGGCAAGTATTATAAAATATATGTACTATAGCTATGTAGATAGGCATGGCAAGAAATAACATAAGTACATACGAAATAAATATGTAGACATGAGGACTAAAGCAATTAATGCTACATCCCTTAGTACACAACATTTTAGCCAATTCAAGATGTTCAAAATCATATCAGCCGTGTATAAGAAAAGATCTCTGATCTAAAATATAATAATCTTGTACCAGCATTACTTAGCCTCTGCATTGTTTCCTTTATATCAAGTTTCCTTTTCTTTTTCTTTTTCGTTCATCAACTATGCAAAACCAGGAAAAAAACAAACCTGGAAGCTCCTCTTCAAAATTTATTCTTCAACCTGTAACCATTTTTCAAAACAAGCCAAACCCTTTAAACTTTCAAGTTCCAGTTTTTAAAGTTTTTAAGTCAAAGCAAGGCATTGTCTTTGGAATCAAAACAACAAAAGAAAGCAGTCAAGTTTTCAGTTTCAATCAAGTTTCAAATTTTCAAGTTCATTCCATTTTCAAGCCTCTGCCTTTTTCAAAATCTGTGAGTAAACTCTTATTTTAAAAAGTTAAGTAAATACAGGATTTGTTGCTTATAAAATTCTGAACACAAGTAATGCTTGCATATGTAGATTTAAGTGTGCTATATGTTTGCGATGATATAAACTATGCATGTATGTTGTGGATATTACCTCTGTTCTTCATTTTAGTAAACAGTTTCATTTAAAAATTTAAATATGTTAAAATCTAGATGGATGCAGCATTTACATAAGATGAAATATGATATGTGTTTGCTTGGTTTGTTTAAACAAGATTGCCTGTGAATGAATAAGTGTAGAACCCTGATAAGTAATTGTATGCATGTGTACATATCTGTCATGCTATGTTCTTCTCTGTTTTATATTACAGAGTTTTTAGTTTCATTCAAATTCCATTTTCTTTCTACTCTAATATGGGATTAGCTTGAGTTTCAAACCAATATAGTTTGTTTAAACTTAAACTTGGATTTAAAAAGGGTTTAACAGGTTTATATTTATATATAGAGTCTGGAAATCAAGTTTAAAGTAAAATAAGAAATTTAATTACAACCATGTTAAAAACTAATGATTAAAACTCTCTAATTCAAGTATGCAACTTGAATGGTCTGGGAAAAATATGATTTTTAAAAGCAAAATCACAATTTTTAATGAAGTGTTGAATGGGGATTTTGGGTTTAACTGGAAATGGGATTTTGAGGGATTCCTGATGATCTATGTAGCTGGGGTGGTCGGAATTGTGACTGGGGATGGACGGAGCTACGGGGTGTTTGGGAAAAATGACTGGAAGTGCTCCAGATCATCGTGGCGACGTGGAAGAGGGGATTTAGGTTTCTAACCCTAAATTTGATCTCGTCTGGAAATTTGTTGTTTCTTCTCCTCTGTTGATTCGAGTGGGATGAAATTTTGGGGATGGCTTCGTGAAGAGTCGAGAGACGTGTGGAAGTGGTGGCGCATCATCTGATGATCTGTGGTGAGCGTTCGAGTGTTTTTTTTTCCTGATCATGTCGAGTTCCAGGTATATCTGGAATGCTCGATTTCGATGTCGACGTTGGTCGGCGTTTCTGGGTGGCCTTATGGCAAGTATGGGTAGGAAGTGATGTGTCGCAGGTGAGCTGGGTGGCTGGATGGTCGGCGTTCGTCCGTGCATGTGCACGCGTGTATGTGGGTGTCAGTAGTTCGATTTGGGGAAGACGAGATTTGCTCGTGTGCTTTGCTCGCGAGTCTGGAGGGGTTTACTCGAAGCAAGGAGCGGGGATTTTGGAGTTTGTCTCGGGTTGTACGCGAGTATTGTAGTGTTAAGCTCCAGTTTTTTTTAAACTGTAAAAAATTTAACTAAGTAAAAAAAAACAGGGGAAGAGGGGAGAAGACTCGGGGATATACCCGAGTATCCTTCGGGTAGGACCCGAAGTGAGAAGAGAAACCAGTTTTTGTGAAGGTTTTAAAAGTAAGGTTTTTGGAATTTAAAAACAAATCTTGTTAAAACTTTCTTGATAACATTACTTTCTAAATATCAAATGGTTTCTTAACATTGTTAAAGAGTTTTAGAATTTATTTAATCTAAAATTTGTTTAAGTTAATTTTAAAGATAAAAGAGTTTTAAAGTGTAAATGGTAAGTAATATATTATAAGATAATGTTATCTTAAGTTAAAAGAGTTTTATTATCTTAGAAATTACTTTAGTTAATTAGGAAATTAAGTATAATTGGTAATTTAATTAATTAAAGATAAAGGTTAATTAAATGGTTAATGTAAGGATAATTAAGTAATTTAATTAATTAATGGTTATAATTGATTTACTAATAATTAGAGATTAATAAATTGGAAATTTATTAATCAAGAAAATTAAAGGTTGATTAATTGTAATTAAGAAGTACTTAGTTTGAAATTGAGTTTTAATTGATTACAAATTTTGGTTTTATTAATTAATAAATGAATAAGAAATAATTGATCTATAGAAATTAATTAAGGATTAATTAATCTGTTATTAAGTCCTATTAATTGGTAATTAAGGTTTATTAATTAATAATTAAAGAATATTTAATCTGTAATAAAAGATTAATAAATTATTTTAAGGTAATTAAGAAATGAATTACAATTGTAAATAATCAAATGAATATGTTGATTTAAGATAATTAATTAATAATTAATTTAAGATAATCATTTGATGATAAATTAAGTATAAATACTTAATGAAGTTGAATAGGGTAATTACTTGGCAAAGTAGTTAACGAATAATTACAGGATGTAATTAATTAAAGGGATTACTTAATGGAAGTAATAAAAGTGTAATTACTTAGGAGAAGTAATTAAAGATTTATACTTAATATAATAAATCAAGAGAGTTATTTAATTTATTAAGAAGTTAATTAATTAAAATAAGAAATTTCGAGATGGAAATTCCTGTATATAACTTAGGATGATTAATGGAAGTGAATATTTGAAGTTAATTAATTATGAAATTAATTAAGGTTTAATGTAATTAATTTTAGTTAGTTAATTAATGGAAGTAAATTATTAAGGATCATTAATTAATATAATTAATGAAGTAATTAAATGGTAAATTACTGTGAATGGTAAAGGATAATTAATTTGTGATATTAATTAAAATTGTAATTACTGGAATGTAATTAAAGGTTAGTTAATCAAAGTGATTAATTAAGATGGAAATTGGAGAACGATTAATTAATTGATTTGAAATTAATTAATGATTTTGTAAGCAGGATTTATAAGATGAAGTAATTAATTTAATTCATTTTAAATTAATTAGAGATAAGATAATTAATTTAATTCATTTTAAATTAATTATATATGGTGTGATTATTTATCCTTGCTTATGTATGGATGGATGATATATTTTGCCTTGAATGATTTGAAATCTCGGTTACGAGATAAGTAATGCTATGTGATATAGATTATCTATTCCTGATGATATTGTAGATTATCTATTTCTGATGATATTGTAGAATATCCATCTGTGATATTGTGAATTATCTATCTCTGTGTATATACAGATAATGAATTGAATTGTTTTAACTTTAAAACAACTTGGCCTTAAAAGACACGGTTTGGATTTGATGAGACCGGGATCGGGTTTCCAGATTTGGATATCCGAAAACCACATCGAGCCAAATTAACGATAGGTCGTGAATCTGAAGTGAAGATGAAGATTCAGAGTGCAAGGGTTATTGTCGTTAACTCTGAGGGTGATTCCAAAATGAGTGTAACGAGATAATGCCTTCGGTTTCGTTCGAACCCGGAACGAACTTGTATGGATTGAATGCTTTCAGCACATCGTCAGGCGGACGATGAGCATTCTAAGTGATGAGTTCTGACAAGGTAATCGTGACCTCAAGCCTCATCAACCGGAAATGGCTAAAACAGGGGAGGTGCAGCAAGGCTTCGTGGGTAGCACCCACTTGAGAGCGAGATATACCCCTGTCTAGATGTCCCTTTTTATTTTCGGCTGTGTGGGCAGTTTTGAGCTCCAACTGCCGGGGTTGTCTTGTTCGGGACTGTCCAGTAAGGGATGGTTCCGGCCTTGTGTTGCAGGGAACTTAGGGTGGGTCCTCGGTACGCTGATCTAGGCCAGGTACTGTGACGGGCGGTACCCCAGTAGCCCTGCCATTGTATGGAATCCAAAATCCAATAAGTGCCTTCGGATTTGATTGTATTACCCACGTTGTGGCTAGTATGCTGGAATTTAATAAATGTAACAATTTCGGCTATTTCTTATTTACTTGAAAACCCTAGACACTATTATAATATCACTGGATTTCCTATTAAATGTTTTGGTTAGCGTAAGGTAAAAACTTTTCCATGTTTATGTGTGGGAAGTCTTACGTGATACCTTTTGTTTTCAAAGGATTTTCAAAGTTAAGCAACTTTAACCGTTTACTCATACCAGACCCATGTCTGACCCGGAGTTTATTTCTGTTTTTCCTAAACTCTCGGGTACCCAAATTTTTACGGGTAGCCAAGGGATTCAGGTTTAGCTTTGACGAATTTTGGAGGAGCAATGGAGCAGGAGGCTTCAGCGTATAGCTATATATTGGTTCTGCTGTGTTAGTGTTATGTGTATTTCCGCTGTGTTGTATCTCTATGATGTATCGAGTTGTTTCGAGTTGTATTAACTAGACAGGTGTTTATAACTGTCTAGTATGTGTTGTATTATCTGTATAACTCTGATGTATATGATACTATGTAATCTCTTATGTGATATATTATATTTTATTCGTTCCGCTGTTGAGATTCTGATGTTGTTTTCTTTCTTCTTCTCTATCTTTTCTATTTTCTCACCCCTTTCTTTCTTAAAAACGATGCGATTTTCCGGTAGTGGAAGGTCGGGTCGTGACACTTTCAAAATAAATTGTGACATTTATTTTTGTCCCTCCACCTTCATTTCCTAATTATAAATAACCTGGAGCTTATTTCTTCATTTGCGTTTTGTTTCTCCTGACACCTCATATTCAAAAGCTCTTATTCTTGCAAGTCCAAAAGCTTTCTTTTATGAAACATGATTTTATTTTTATTTTTCCGTACATGTCCTATCCTCATCTTAGTTGTTCTTCAATCTTTTCCTGAAGCCTCATCTTGAAAAAAACGTAAGTATTAAAATTTGTTTATTTTTTTTTACGTACTAATTATTATTTTAATAATATTTCTTATAACATGAATATCTTTTGCATATAAACTTTGATTCACTCGCAATTTCTTCTGTTGGATTCATATTTAAATTCCGCACAACATGAAATTGATTTAGTTAAATTTGGAGACTGTTGAGTTTTGCGCTTCTGTTTGGATTTTTATGGGCTAAAATCAAAGGTGAGTGTTTTAACCTACTCACAATTACTAAACTATCTTATGTTAGTTAAATTAAATCTATGATGTGATTTGAAATTAATTGATTGATGTTTGGTATGTTTAAATTGTCATTCTGGTTAAATTTGACTTTTGCTGCATTTAATCGTTGTTTAATTTAATATTAAATTTTTTATTGTCAATTTAATACCTGTTATTGATTATTAGTTATCTATTGATGTTTATAGATTGATTTGGATGATGATTGTGATAGATGTTTGATTTGTTGATATTGGATGACTGGATGTTGTATTTTATATGGTTATAACACTGCAAGTTCCCTATGGGTGGAAATGATACATACCCGAATGATATATAGATTAGGGAAAAATCATTATGGGTTGAAATGATCGACTCGAGCGATTTTATGGATTTTTATTTAATTCAATTCGGGATTGCGGTTTGAAATGATAGATAACTGTAAAATTTTAAATTACAGATTGAAATTATCAATATCTGTATCACTTGACCCTAGGGTAGAAAATTATATACGGACACCGGATTGGTTAAATTAAATGATTTTTGAATCTTTAAATTTTGAATTCAGTAAACTAGTATTTTGAAATGGAAATTGATTTATATAAACTGAATTATTTTCGAAAGTCCAAGTGTAAATGTTGAAATTGGAATTGATTTATTGAATTGTCCAAAGGATTTAAATTGGAATTTCAAAGTTGAGGTATCGAATATAAATGAATTTATCGTAATTGGGTTACTGAAATGTTTGGGGTATAACTTTGAAATCTAATTTAAACTAATTTAGACTATTTCAATTTATTTAACTATTTTAATCAATTTAAACTATTTTAATTTATTTTAATCTACTATAACCTATTTAATCCAATTTAATCTATTTTACATATTTTAACCTAATTAAACCTATTTAATCTACTTTAAATTTATTTAATATACATTAAATCTATTTAATCTATTTTAAATTTATTTAATCTATTTTAAATATATTTAATATAATTTAAATATATTCAATCTATTATTAATCTATTTAAATCATTTTAAATCTAATTAAATCAAATTTAAATCTACTTAAACTATTTTTACTATTTAAACTATTTCAATCTATTTTAAACTATTAAAACTATTTATGACTACCTGAACTATTTTTTAAAATTTCAGACTGTGTAAAGAGAAAGTATTTACATTTAAATCCTTGATGATAATACAACCTAAGTTGGGTTTTGAAATTGATACCTTTTTGTGAAATGACATATTTGAGTAGATGTGATAATTTTGGAATGAGGATTTAATTAACCTATCTTATCGATAATTTCATAAGTGAAAATGTGACGACCGCCCATGACCCCCGCACTGAACCTAGAGATAGTGCACTGTAAAGTGTGCCAGGCAGCCATGGACGATTGTCAGGGTAAATTAAAACAGCAGAATCTATCGTATTACTCACAGCGCATGGATAAAATACAATAGAGAATATATATAGTGAAGCTTCACAGAATAGAATCTCATCAATAAAACTTCATAATAGTTGAGTACAACATCTGAATAGTCAATACATCAAGCCTCACTACATATCACTCAAAGAATTATACAAAGCAGCGGAACATCCAGTACATATAGTAAGAAAAATAATATGCAAGCCTCCAGCTCGTCTTTGTCATCAGCATCGTCGGAAACTAAGAACAACACCTGTCACCTACTACCTAGTCTGCCCATCCCAAAATGGACGAACAGCCCAAGGCAATAAGAGTTAAAACATAAAGCCTTGAGTCAGACAACAGTCTTAGTGAGCGGTAAATTAACTAACAACATACCAAAAGAGCATAAAGGAAAAAGGAATAGGAATCCAACCCTCCCACTCCACCTCTTTCTACAGTGATAGCCCCCTGACACACACTAAGCAGAAGCAAACATAGCAAAGCAAACATTTAAAGTAAAGCAATTATCACTCGATTCAAGGGCGATGTTTTCCAAGTACAAACCCCCAAGGCCTAAACCAAGATCAGATAAGCACCCAGAAAACACTGCTCTTGAGACCGAATGACGATACAACCAAACATCCATGACTCTGGCTATCACTGTTATCATTGCTTTGACACCACCGTTAATTGAATGACCGACACATTCTTTCAGCCGTCTGTCAAGGGTTAATGGCAACCCCGGTTCTAGACATAACTCCGCACGTCGTCGCAGCCCGTGCCTAGGACTATCGAATCTGCCCAGAGTACTCGACTACCAATCAGTAGCCTTTTGGGACTATCGAATCTGCCCAGCGTACTCTTGCTTTGAGCATGCTAGAACCTTCAACACCGATGACATCTCAGCCTTCTAGTCATCCTCCTCGACGACTATTCTCATTCTAGCTCAAGCGCCTCTCGAGCAAACCATTATCCTCTAACTCGAACCATTTCACCGAGTTATCAACATGCTTGGAATGATCCCGTCTGGATTAAACCAAGGCTATCTCATACCATGCCTCGCTTCATCTCATCATAGCAAAGCCTCATCTCAACATCATCATCATCAAACCTATCCATATGAGCTTCATCATCCGCCACATATGCCACGAGCAGCTTTCCCAATTCAAGAGCCTTTCCCTTAGCTTTTGAATCATCTTTGACCATCTTGTCTAAATCAAATCATCAATCAACTAATTTATAACAATCAATCAAGTCAATCATTAATCCAAGTAATCAAACATTCAAATATGATCTAATAAACAGTTATAACAATAATGGCAATCTTGTAAATAAAGAGTCCAAATCTAACAAGTATGAAATCATGAGAAATATCTCTACATCTTGATGAATGAACTTGCATAGGTTAACATGTAGTAAAATGAATGTCAAATCATCATGAACAATAGATCTATACTTAAGTTTAAGAAAATGCATGGAAATCACTATTCTAACACAAAATCAAGCCAACAATCCGATATACTCCTTTGGATCCGTGTGAGAGATAATCACCACTCACCAAATCACCTAAACACCTCAAAAGCAACACACTTCAGATCTGGACAGCGAAGAATCTAACTTGATCTATCAAAATTCCACTTCAAATGATGAAATCTCTCTTCGATGGATGTAGATCTTCAATCTATGCTCTTGGATCTTCGATTTGATCTTCAATTTGGATGGAAGGAATCACAAGATTAAAGTGGAGAAAAGAAGTGAAGAAGTGTAGAACTCGAGCTCTCAAAATGGCAGCACTTCGTCGCTTCAAAATCCGGATCCCAAAAAGTGAAGAAATGGACGTGTATTTATAGGCTGATTTCCTTAGGTCGTTCGCTTCCCCTTAGGTCGTCCATGACCTAAAAATGTCACGACCTAAAATGTCACGACCTAAAATGTCACGACCTACGACTTAACTGAGACGCGACTTAACGTACGCGCGACTTAACACTTAGGCACGACCTAAGACCCAACGAGATACGACTTAGTACGTATGCGACCTAACACACACGTGACCTAACAGCCTAGGTCCTTACGTGACCTAACAGCCTAGGTCCTTACGCGACCTAACGACCTAACTGGGAGTCTGGGATACAACATAACGACCTTAACGACTCCACTATACACAGGGTCTTACGACCTAACCCCTAAGTAGTCTGGACGACCTAACTGTTCCTTCCTTATGTCGTTTCCGACCTATCCTCCTTAAGTCGCTAACTCGCCCAGTTTCTTATACCGCTAACTCTTAGGTCGCCGTCTTCCTTAAGTCGCCTATTCCTTAGGTCGGTCAAATCCTATAGGTCGTCCCAAACTAGCATACGACCTAAACCAGTACGACCTAAACCAATACGCTAACTACTAGGTCGTTAACTCTTAAGTCATTCACTCGACCTAAGCCACCACACGACCTAACTTCTACACGACTTATCCCATAATCCTTAGGTCGCCAACTTCCTTAGGTCGCTCCACTTCCTTAAGTCGTCTACTCTGACCTAACTACTATACGACCTAAGCCTTATCTCGTCCACGACTTAGACTCTGGACAACTTATCAACATTGCGACCTAATGACAACAGTTTTACGATGTTTCGATCCGTAAAAATACAGGTCGTTACAGAATATGATTTTTGAAAGTGAATATGATTTTAAAGTGAATATAGTTTGGAAGTGAATATGATTTCGAAAGAGATATGATTTGAAATTGAATATGATTTTGATATAAATTGTGAATTGACTTTAGAAATTTAAAAGAACCATCCGGTGTGAAATAAGCGTTTTGTTGTTAAAGAGACCGGGATCAGATATTGTCATACTCTCTGCCCATACCAAAAACCACTTTAACAACTGTGCACGTGGTGGAGAATCCAGAAATGTAGTAGGATGGTTTGGTGAATGATTCTGTATGAGGTATTTACATGACCCCGACTCCCGTGAGTCAGCTTGATGTGGCTAAAATCAGGAGCTACGCCAGGCCAAGTGAGTTCATTCCTCCTATCGGGCACACTTCTTCGATTCTATATTCTGACTTTGTGATTGGTTTGGTGGCCACCCTTGATTTTTGATTTGGGAGTGTGTTCCGAGGTGGGCGGTAGTAGCTGCTATGCGTTACCACCAGTCCGGATACGCAAATGGTATATCTACCCTGGCATTGCCTCGAGTGCCATGTTGCATGCCCTATCACGCCTTCTACGAGTTTGTTTTGTACCATACCTATGGAGTGCCCTCTGATAGCCCTCCAGTTTACGGAGGAATTACGGTATTGTATAGACTATGGGAATATATAAAAATGTGTTAAGGGGGATATAGGTAACGCCTTAACGCTACTTTAACACTTTTACTTTACTGTAGACTTATTGTAATAGTGTATTGTACTACATAGTAGATAGTTTAACGGATCCTTAGGAGATGTGAATCCCGAACATCTCTTAAGTTATTGCACTCACGTTAGACACTGGATAGGAGATGTCAAACCCCGTAAACATCTCTGATGTCGTTCCACTCATATTTATTTACCATTGATTTAACTTACATAAGAACTTTTAGTTTTGACTCGAGTGTTTTGTCATTTCAATACGCTCGGGTCAACCTGAGCATCTCAGGGTTGAAGACCTTATTTCTGGAGGACGAAGACGAAGATTTGTACTAGTATTATTTATTATATTTCGCTGCATCCTGTTGTTCAGCTGCATTTATTATTTATTTCTTCTTGTTTCTGTAACTTTGGTTTTGTGTTGTAAATGAGTAGTCAAATGTATTTATAAAACAGCTTCATGAACTATTATTTGATTATTATATTTTGTCATTCTACTACGAGATTCTGAATTTGTTTTATTTCTTTCTCTTTTTCTTATTTACCCCATAACAATCTGCCCTTTTGAATGGTTTGAGTGTGGCACATGTGTCTGGTTAAAACATTCAAAAAGGCAGGTCGTTACAGTTGGTATCAAAGCTTTGGTTTAGTGATAACCTTAGCTTTGTGGGGTCTGACTCATAAATAGGGTAGTAATAACCTAGAATGACTCGCTGAGTGTATATATGAGAGAGCGTATTTGTTAGTGTTATAAAAGGTTTTTATATTGTGCTAATTTGTTCCGTTTTGTATTTATAAATTCTGGTTGGTGCATAGGACGCTATTACATCGATAGAGATTTCTAAACACTTAATAGGGCAAACTGACACTATTATTTTGAAATATAGGTAAATGAAATAATTTTTCCTATTATATATTTTATATATAATATAATAAATTTTATAGTTGGATGTAATATGTTGTTTTTTAGGTAGAGAAATTTTATAAATATTGATTTAAAAATAAGATTTACGAACAGAATGAATATAAATTGAAATTGGAGAACTTAAGTTCCGGGATTTTGAATTTCTTTCAAAATATTTTGGAATATAATATTAGTAGTATTTGGAAGTATTTTTTAGATATAAATATTTCAATATGATTTGAAGGAAATGTTTAAAGGAATTTTGGAAGGAAATAAGTTCTGTACTCCCCTCTCCGTCGTTGGAAAATAATTTAGATGATGAGTGCACACATCATCGACGTTCATTTTCGAGTTTCAAAGTGGGAAGACCGTGTAGTAATTTTACTACATAATTGTTTGATAAATTAATCTTGATTTTGAAATTCAAAATATGATTTGATATATAAAAGATATGATTGTATATATTACTCTAAATAATTGAAATGTAACCCGGTTGTTTAGTTCTTAAGTTTCTATAAATTAGAAATTGAAATTATTGTAATCAATGGAATTCTTGACTACGTTAACAATTGGAAACTTCTAAAATGAAAATAAGAAATTTGATGTTAAAATTATTAATGAAATAGACAAGAAATTGAAATTTTGAAAACTGTAAATAAAAAGGAAATGAAAATAAGAAATGGTAACCATTGAACCTTTTGTTAACTTAACAAATAAGAGAAATTTGTGTAACTTTCTATTGCAATCTAAAAGACATTTATACATATGACTTACCAAAATATTAAAAGTTGTAATGTTAAATAGGATATGTAATGGAATATTATACAAGAAAAACTTAAGTGATGGAAGTGTTCAATGTAATTACTTTTATAAATAAGAAATTTTGATATTATAATAGCTATAAACTTAAGTTATAATTGAAATGCAGCTAATTAAATGTAATAAAAGTGAATAATGTGACGACCCGGATTTTTAACATCTATTAATTGGGTAAATTAACTGAATTAAATCATTTGAATACAGATTTTATAAGTCGAACAAATGAAAATTATGATAATTTAAAAACAAATATCCGAATATATATATATATTAGGATAAAAACTATATCAAATGTTGGAGTGTGAATTCCTGCATATGATGTTTTTATGGGAAATATTATATACTTCACCATTTAAATTCAAGATAAAATATCCATAACTATATATAGATAAATATATACAAGCTCTATGACGTTGATAATATATAAGTACATAAACGTATTTTTACGTGTAGATGCTATATAAAGGAACTTAGGGAGGGGGGTTGTACAAATGTGAATATGTATATAATGATAGAATATACAAATATAAATGTGTAGGGAAATATGTACCAATGTAAATGTAGGAATAAGGTAACAAATAGAGGAAATGTAAATGTGTATGTACATATGCTAAGTATAGTAGTAGATAGGTAAATAAATACATATTTAAAGAGGGAATAAAATTTACATAAGTGGCTTATATTGTTGTATACTTATAAAAGTAATATTGATAAGTATTTATGTATATGTATAGGTGGATAAGGCAAACAAGTTAAACCATAATCGTATACTTATGTATGAAGTATGTATATGTGCAAACAAATGAATACATGTATTTGGAAGGCAAGAAAAATCTTATATGTGCCTACAAATCAAAATCAATGGATAAGTATGAATTGTACAAGGCCATTAATGCAAGCCACCAAAGCAACATTTCAGCCGAGTCAAACAAGCAAAGCAAAGGAAAAATCTCTGATTGTTTGTACAAAATATCACCCTGCTGTACAAACCAAATTAATGACCCTGTAATTCATTTTATACTTATCAGCCTTCTTTGTCACATACCGAAGAAATTTTCGACTTTCGAAAATTCGACATCGATACTCACTTTATCGACTGCCGAGAAATCGAGTGCCGGAAACTCCAATAGTGAGGGTTTTAGAAAGAAGAAATAGGTAGAAGAAGAAGAAAAGAAGAAAAAGAAAGAACACATCAGAACAACATCAGAACAGAAAACAATATTCAGAATCTTACACATCGCAGCGGAACAATATATAATAGATAAATGAATAATCTTTAAAACAAAGAACTATATCATTTTATACATACATCAATCATAAGAGTCAATATACAACAATGGACAGTTATATAACTTGTCCTCATACAGAATACACAGCGGAATAAAATAATATCAGATACAAATACTACGTTTCGAACTCCAGCTTATCTCCAAGCTCCAGAATATCCAGAATATCCTGATAATATAACTCTAGGCTGCCCGTGTGGAAATTTTTGGGCACCCAGAGTTTAGAAGGGAACAATAAACTCCGAGTCAGTCATGGTGACTGGTGTGAGATCGTAAAACAGTTTATCTTTAAAATAAACAACAGGAAAATTTTAGAGTCAATTCGCAATGCTTTTGGAAAATGAAACTACCATAAGACCTCCCACCACACACACAATGCAAACGCAGACTTGGAGGAGATTACTTCTTATGATAGTCAAAGATGCTTACTACGCAAAATCAAATCATTTTTGATATTATTATTAGTGCATAGTGCAGAAAACATTTCGAAAGTAGAATATAAATCTTAGCCAGCATAGGTACCATTATATTATGCCTGCTATAGCTGTCTCCTGAGAAGACAGGTTATACAATTGAAATCGTAAAGGCTCGTATTGTTTCTTTGGATTTCCAACAAATGGTCAGGCTAAGGAACTTCCTATCCACGATGGGTACGTCCCTGGAATAGACGACCCGAGAATCTAACGTTACGGTTAGATCTCTGCCAACACAAGGCCGGGTTACCTCTGCAAAAATAGGTAACTACTGACACGCGTATGCCATCCCCCGATCGTCACCGATCTTCCCGAGGATCCTCGATTTCCAACAAACCACATAGAAAAATAATGCAGTAACCACAGAGGTTAAGTATCTGGGCTCCATACCATGATACCACCTTTATCCAGAAGGAATGACATACACTAAGGGGCGCTACTCCCTAGAACCTTGCTGCATTCGTCCTGTTTCGACCATTTCCGGGGTGTGAGGCTCGACGAAGTCTCGTCCACAAAGCTACGCTTTCTACAAAAAGCCCTGCTTCGGGTCAAACAAAAATGATCAACCTATGATCACAAAGATATAAGATCAAACAAATGATCATATCACAAATGATCAAACACTGATCATTTCACAGCAACACTCAGTATGCCACGTTACCAAATTGGGATATATCGCTGATAAATTTCAACTACATAACCTCTGAGCTCGTACGTCTCAGAGAAGGGTGTTAAGCTAAGAGAATAAATTCTCCGCCACCAACAGAAATGTACTTGAAAGAAATCAGCTTTACATCTCAAATTGTAACGTCAGACACACAATCCATACAAGTCTGTTCCGGGATCGAACAGAACCGAAGGCACTTCTCACGAAGCCCTTGCACATCCGGATAAATTTCTAATCACGTCGGGACTTCCCGTCACTAAGGGTGATAAAACCTCTAAATCAAAGATCAGTCGATGTAGAGTAACTCGACGGTAATCCTTTCGTTTTCAAAAATATCCGGTCTTCAACACCGGTCTTCAAATGCGATTCATAACGACGTATCACATATTCGGAATGGGTTATACGACCCCATGGTCCTTTCCCGGTTAACCCGAATAGTGAGCGTATATTCAAAAATATGTGTGGCATTCAAATTCATCCAATTCACAACAAATACCTATCTAAAGGTAATTATTGATAGTCGGTTATTTAACTATCAATAAAGATGCGCAACATCATCAGATTCCAAATAATTTTCCCAAATTATTTATCTTCAAAAATATCTTTTACTAGATATAAAATTTCCACACTTCTAAAATAAATCGATATTTATTTTTCTAAACAGTTTCCCTTTCCTTTATAAATTCCATAGAGAATTTATATCTTTCAAAATATCTACTGATATACGATTTTCAAATCGTTTTCAATATTCGATTTCGATTTATCTTTAAGAAGATAAATCTCAAAAACGTTCATTTCATATTGGAAAACATTCCATACTTATTTAAAAATAAGTAATTCACAAATCATTTATCTTCAACACTTAGAAAATATTCGATATACTTAAATCAAATTAAGTATATATTCATTCTTTAAGGAAATCATAAATTTCAACATCTATTTGAGTCAAAACGAATGTTGCGTAAAACATCGTTACGACGACTCGAAATCACTAGTATAGGGATTCGGATTTAGATAGATACATAAATCCCAATACTACATCAAAACATTTCCTTTCGGAAATCATTTACTATAACAATAGTGTTATAGTCCACCATTTCCTAAAATTTCTCGAAAACGTCTATTTCAACAAGAACTGTTGAAATCTATGTTTTCGATATTCAACACATTTTTAAAACATCGTTAAAAACAATTTAACTTCATTTTTAAAATATCATTTCTTCAAAAATGAATCCGTTTTATTCAATAATATATTCACTGTCCAAAATCGTGAATATATCTTCTTTAATAATCTTCCATATTCAATTTATCAAATTCAATCTATTTCGAATTTATAAACACGTCTATAAATTCTATTTCCATTTATAAAAACTACAATTTATAAATCTTCTTTATTAACTAGTTCAATTCGTACTCAATTTTTATACTAACGGTCCACCTTATAAGTTAATACTTATAATTCATTTATTTTCAAAAATCATTCTTTTAAAACTTTACAATTGTAAAGTTCATCCCTTTATAAATCGTTTTAACATCATTTCCATTTTAAATTCACATTCCCTTATTTCAATTTGGATTCATTTTTCCAAATATTCACTTTTGAATCTAAAATCGGATTTCAACTTAATTTCTAATTCTACTTTAACTCCAAATCAATTACAAATTGATTTCTAAATTTATTTTCACTACTAAAATAAATTCTTATTCTTTTCAAATTATTCAATATCCTGTTTTTAAATGGATTCTTTAAATTGAAGTCATTTTACATTTACTTCCCAAATCGTTTCAATTTACCAAGTAAATTTCAAATCGGATTTCCAACTTATCTTCTTTTAAATAAATTCCTTTTTAAGAAAATAAATCTCAATCGTTTCTTTCAATCTATTTAAAAATCCAAATTCTTAAATTAAATTCTTCAATTTATACTCACGATTATGCGAAATTCATTTATATAACATTTTCACTTTATTCTGGAAATAAATTCGATAAGATTATAAAAATTAACTTTTTATACTTTAAAATTCCTTTCTTCGAATTCATTAAATTTCTAAAATCAAATTCACTTAGAAATTTCTATTTTTATTTCCAAAAATTCAATTTCGTTTATTTTTGGAATCCAATGATATCAAACATCCATTCAGCTAAATTTTAGCTTTCAACAATTTTCCAGACATCAATATGGTCGATAACATCAATATAATCATTCACATATCCATATCACAGTATAAATAAATTCAATCAATGTGAGGGGTCCAGTTGGATCCCTCCAACCTGTTTCCCTGCATCCAAAGACGTTAGCACAATACCAATTCCGTTCCAGTACGGAATTATCGCGGTATATAGGTTTTTATAAATCCGCTTACTAACGGCGCAATAGGGTCTCATCCGCTATACGAGGCGGGAAATCATCAATCCAATATATACATATGCCAATATGTATATACTGCTATATATATAGATATATATCCTATTATATCTAATAGCACATCCAATAGCAATCAATAACTGCAATCCAAATTTAAATCTGAGTGAGAAGATCTCACCTTAGCTTTTAATTTGCCATCCTTTTTCATTTTGACCATTTCTTGATTTATACCTTGTATACAAAATTATACAATTTTATTAATATTCGAAATAGATCGAATAACAATTTTCATTTGGTAATTTTAATTAACAACTTCTCCTTTAATAATTTTATATATTCAATTTAAAAATTTTAAATCTAATGATTTATTAACATTAGAGAAAATCTACCAAAAATTTACTAACTAATAAATTAAATCGACCAAAAATTTAATTTAGACAAATCATCTGGTTTTAAACTAATACTTTTTTTTAAGTTTTCAACTCTTACCTATATATATATATATATAGATTGAAAATCTACACATATGCTACTGTATATATTCTCTGTAATTAAGAACAGCAAATTTTATTTTATTTTTTTCCTATCCTCTAAATAAGTAATACATATACATTTCTTCACTTTTGAATCTTAACTGCCCTATGTATATTTACTAAACCAAAAACAAAAACAACTTTTTATATACCTTACTATCTACAAAAATATATATATGTAAAAATCGAAACTGCCTTACACATCCATATATATTAAACTAAGGTGTTTAAAATCACATTAGCTTACTGTTATTATTCTTGCAAATCTGAACTTAAATTAAACTCTATTCATATTAACAGATTTATACCTCCTTCCCAGTCGAGTAGCCATCACCAGACTTCGCACCGAGATTCCCTCAGTGACCGAACATCTCGACCCCCTTCCCACGTGCCTTTGCGAGCAGCCACCACGCGAGGTCTGACTTCCCAGATTAAAACGCGAGCCTAAACACGAGCGGCGCTTGCTTTGTCGAACTGAAGACCACCCACGGCCTCTCACCTCCGCCCTTCGAACACGCGAAGCTCGAATCCAATCGCGACTACCGCTTTGCCTTCTCGCGAAATCCAACTTCACGATACCCAGAGGCGACGCGCCTTGATTTTTAACTGTCGATTTATTTTTATTTGCGATTGAGAATAGAAAGGGGAAAGAATAATTCGGCTGTGAATTTTTTAGGTGATTCTTGATTTTGAATGAAGTAGGGGGGAGAGAAACAAAAAGCTCGGCATCTTACTGAAGGGAAATTGGATTGATTTCGTAGAAGAGGATGCGGCCATTTCTTTTACTCAAAGAAATTGAATTTTTAAACGAGACCATATAATGTACGCGGCCATGCTTTGATTCTGAAGAGGTATGGTTTACACGATCGTCTTCGTGATTGTAGGCATAATTTAAGGGAGGAGAACGTGGTGATGATTTTGACCATAAATTTAAAATTTAAAATTTAAATTTAAATCTCGATAAAAACTTCAATGCGTTTTCGTGTCGTATTCTCACATACGAACTCCGAAAAATACGAAAGTTGAAATCCGGCAAAAATACAACATTCCGGACCCAATGGAACTGGTTTCGTCGAATTCCGAGACTGTTTGAAAAATTGACTATTTTATAAATATCGGTTCGAGTGACTATTTTCAAAACTAAACAAAACAGTTCGAAATTAAATTCTGAAGCTTCAATCATCTCCAGTATTATCAATACGAATTTTAAAAGCTTTCGAAATATTTTTCTTCGACTTAAAATCGTAGATTCAAATTTTTATTCAGCATTCAATCGATTAAATTTTAAAGTTTAATCGCAAATTTCAAAGTTATATCGGGGATTCAAATTAAATTATCGTTCAAATATTTAAAATTAATTAAATATTCTCAATTTAATTCGTTCGAAATTCTGGGTCGTTACAAACTTCCCCCCTTAAAAGAATTTCGTCCTCGAAATTACAAGTCAGGAAGAAATGTCCTTAACTCGTCTATTATTTTTCACAATCCAATAGTTTTATCGATTTTCCAAAACAAATCTTCCTACTAAAGATTCGTTATCATTCAACTAAATTTCAACTTCAACTGTAAGTTCAAACAACACTGTTTAACTTCAAAATTCAAATTTAAATTCAAATTCAAATTTAAACTTTCAAAAATTTCTCAAAAATTTTCTAACACTCGGAATTTTCGAAAAATTTCGCCAGCGTCTCCTTTGCGCGGCTAATACGGCACGACTACAAAACATCCCTACGGACTCTCAGATTTCAAAAAGAAAAAGAAAAAGCCAAGCGGCTAGAGAGAAATCATCAAAAACTCATATTATAATTCAAATACGTACCTTTTTGTCGAGCAATTCAAATTATCTGTGAAATCAAATTCAATTCCTTTATACCTGTATATCCTACTAGCCATTATATCTAGTTACATATATTCAAACCATTTCGCAAACTCCATCACAAAATTTTCAATATCAACTGCTTATACATCTTTACTTCACTGTTGAAGTTATATCTATTCAATTTCGTTCAATCTTTACTTTTCAAACTTCATTTGAATTTACTTTACCATTTCAATTCAATTCAATTTGGATTCTATTTACTTTCAATTCTGAAATATTGAATTTTATCAATTATCTGTCATTTACAACTGCACTATCTTAAATTAGTTCCAATTACTAATTCATTCGTCTTCAATTTGAATTCCACTCCAATCAGATTTCAAATATTCTATAAGTTAACAACTTATTTACATCTTGATTTATACAATCATTTATACATTCACCTTCACAATTCCATTTTATTAAGGAATTTTATCTTCAATTATCTTTTTTGGAATTCTATTTTCATTTATGAATCATATTTACAATTCGTATTCATAGTTTTCGTTCATATATGAATTTATTTTCTTATACTTTCAATTCACATTTATATATTTCATTTGTTAATGAACTTTAATTCCAATCACAATTACATAATTTACATTAACAATTTCTATTTGTATAAGTTATAAATTCAATCATATTCCATAAATATTCTTATACAGTATTCCAGAGTCCTTTCAACCTTTCAAAACCATTTTGAAAACAATTCAATTTTATCTTTTGAATTTTCAAAACAAAACTAAATTTTCCAAACAACTTTCATTTAAAACAATTTGGCAGCAATTCCTCTTTTGGAAACCCGAAAATGAATTCTAATGATGTGGCCACCATCATCAGGATTATTTTCCAGCGACCGAAAAGAGTTTAGAGCTTTCATCTCTCCAAAATACTTTTCAAAACCTTCGAAATTCATTTTCAGATTAAAAAAAAAAAAAAATTTAAACTTCCCAAATCTCCAAAATTTTCAAATCCTTTTCAAAACATTTCCAAATACTTCTCTGGAATCCCGTTTCAAATTATAAGTCACATTTATAATTTATATTCTCAAATTTCATTCGTATATGGATTAATTTCTTAATTTTGGAGTTATAATTTCAATTTCTTATCCAACTTCATATAATGATAACATTTCAGCATTATCACTTTCCTAACATCCATGCAACCATATATTATGATAATTCATAGAAAAATCATTTCTTTTCTATACAAAAATAATTTTGGGTAAAATTATTTCATTTACCCCATTTCAAAACAATACTGTGCCGAACTGTTCTATTCGAGTGTTTAGAAACCCCTTCGATCCAGTTGCGCAGACTGTGCCGACGAAGGTTCATATGCCACTCAATAAACCAATCATCATAATACAAAACAATTTTATATTCAATAACAAATACGCGCTCAAATCTATTACTACACTCAACTCATTCTAGAGTACTGCTGACTCTATCTCTAATGAGTAACACCCAACAGAGCAGGGTTGTCGCTTAACCATATGCTCTGATACCACTTTGTCACATACCGAAGAAATTTTCGACTTTCGAAAATTCGACATCGATACTCACTTTATCGACTGCCGAGAAATCGAGTGCCGGAAACTCCAATAGTGAGGGTTTTAGAAAGAAGAAATAGGTAGAAGAAGAAGAAAAGAAGAAAAAGAAAGAACACATCAGAACAACATCAGAACAGAAAACAATATTCAGAATCTTACACATCGCAGCGGAACAATATATAATAGATAAATGAATAATCTTTAAAACAAAGAACTATATCATTTTATACATACATCAATCATCAGAGTCAATATACAACAATGGACAGTTATATAACTTGTCCTCATACAGAATACACAGCGGAATAAAATAATATCAGATACAAATACTACGTTTCGAACTCCAGCTTATCTCCAAGCTCCAGAATATCCAGAATATCCTGATAATATAACTCTAGGCTGCCCGTGTGGAAATTTTTGGGCACCCAGAGTTTAGAAGGGAACAATAAACTCCGAGTCAGTCATGGTGACTGGTGTGAGATCGTAAAACAGTTTATCTTTAAAATAAACAACAGGAAAATTTTAGAGTCAATTCGCAATGCTTTTGGAAAATGAAACTACCATAAGACCTCCCACCACACACACAATGCAAACGCAGACTTGGAGGAGATTACTTCTTATGATAGTCAAAGATGCTTACTACGCAAAATCAAATCATTTTTGATATTATTATTAGTGCATAGTGCAGAAAACATTTCGAAAGTAGAATATAAATCTTAGCCAGCATAGGTACCATTATATTATGCCTGCTATAGCTGTCTCCTGAGGAGACAGGTTATACAATTGAAATCGTAAAGGCTCGTATTGTTTCTTTGGATTTCCAACAAATGGTCAGGCTAAGGAACTTCCTATCCACGATGGGTACGTCTCTGGAATAGACGACCCGAGAATCTAACGTTACGGTTAGATCTCTGCCAACACAAGGCCGGGTTACCTCTGCAAAAATAGGTAACTACTGACACGCGTATGCCATCCCCCGATCGTCACCGATCTTCCCGAGGATCCTCGATTTCCAACAAACCACATAGAAAAATAATGCAGTAACCACAGAGGTTAAGTATCTGGGCTCCATACCATGATACCACCTTTATCCAGAAGGAATGACATACACTAAGGGGCGCTACTCCCTAGAACCTTGCTGCATTCGTCCTGTTTCGACCATTTCCGGGGTGTGAGGCTCGATGAAGTCTCGTCCACAAAGCTACGCTTTCTACAAAAAGCCCTGCTTCGGGTCAAACAAAAATGATCAACCTATGATCACAAAGATATAAGATCAAACAAATGATCATATCACAAATGATCAAACACTGATCATTTCACAGCAACACTCAGTATGCCACGTTACCAAATTGGGATATATCGCTGATAAATTTCAACTACATAACCTCTGAGCTCGTACGTCTCAGAGAAGGGTGTTAAGCTAAGAGAATAAATTCTCCGCCACCAACAGAAATGTACTTGAAAGAAATCAGCTTTACATCTCAAATTGTAACGTCAGACACACAATCCATACAAGTCTGTTCCGGGATCGAACAGAACCGAAGGCACTTCTCACGAAGCCCTTGCACATCCGGATAAATTTCTAATCACGTCAGGACTTCCCGTCACTAAGGGTGATAAAACCTCTAAATCGAAGATCAGTCGATGTAGAGTAACTCGACGGTAATCCTTTCGTTTTCAAAAATATCCGGTCTTCAACACCGGTCTTCAAATGCGATTCATAACGACGTATCACATATTCGGAATGGGTTATACGACCCCATGGTCCTTTCCCGGTTAACCCGAATAGTGAGCGTATATTCAAAAATATGTGTGGCATTCAAATTCATCCAATTCACAACAAATACCTATCTAAAGGTAATTATTGATAGTCGGTTATTTAACTATCAATAAAGATGCGCAACATCATCAGATTCCAAATAATTTTCCCAAATTATTTATCTTCAAAAATATCTTTTACTAGATATAAAATTTCCACACTTCTAAAATAAATCGATATTTATTTTTCTAAACAGTTTCCCTTTCCTTTATAAATTCCATAGAGAATTTATATCTTTCAAAATATCTACTGATATACGATTTTCAAATCGTTTTCAATATTCGATTTCGATTTATCTTTAAGAAGATAAATCTCAAAAACGTTCATTTCATATTGGAAAACATTCCATACTTATTTAAAAATAAGTAATTCACAAATCATTTATCTTCAACACTTAGAAAATATTCGATATACTTAAATCAAATTAAGTATATATTCATTCTTTAAGGAAATCATAAATTTCAACATCTATTTGAGTCAAAACGAATGTTGCGTAAAACATCGTTACGACGACTCGAAATCACTAGTATAGGGATTCGGATTTAGATAGATACATAAATCCCAATACTACATCAAAACATTTCCTTTCGGAAATCATTTACTATAACAATAGTGTTATAGTCCACCATTTCCTAAAATTTCTCGAAAACGTCTATTTCAACAAGAACTGTTGAAATCTATGTTTTCGATATTCAACACATTTTTAAAACATCGTTAAAAACAATTTAACTTCATTTTTAAAATATCATTTCTTCAAAAATGAATCCGTTTTATTCAATAATATATTCACTGTCCAAAATCGTGAATATATCTTCTTTAATAATCTTCCATATTCAATTTATCAAATTCAATCTATTTCGAATTTATAAACACGTCTATAAATTCTATTTCCATTTATAAAAACTACAATTTATAAATCTTCTTTATTAACTAGTTCAATTCGTACTCAATTTTTATACTAACGGTCCACCTTATAAGTTAATACTTATAATTCATTTATTTTCAAAAATCATTCTTTTAAAACTTTACAATTGTAAAGTTCATCCCTTTATAAATCGTTTTAACATCATTTCCATTTTAAATTCACATTCCCTTATTTCAATTTGGATTCATTTTTCCAAATATTCACTTTTGAATCTAAAATCGGATTTCAACTTAATTTCTAATTCTACTTTAACTCCAAATCAATTACAAATTGATTTCTAAATTTATTTTCACTACTAAAATAAATTCTTATTCTTTTCAAATTATTCAATATCCTGTTTTTAAATGGATTCTTTAAATTGAAGTCATTTTACATTTACTTCCCAAATCGTTTCAATTTACCAAGTAAATTTCAAATCGGATTTCCAACTTATCTTCTTTTAAATAAATTCCTTTTTAAGAAAATAAATCTCAATCGTTTCTTTCAATCTATTTAAAAATCCAAATTCTTAAATTAAATTCTTCAATTTATACTCACGATTATGCGAAATTCATTTATATAACATTTTCACTTTATTCTGGAAATAAATTCGATAAGATTATAAAAATTAACTTTTTATACTTTAAAATTCCTTTCTTCGAATTCATTAAATTTCTAAAATCAAATTCACTTAGAAATTTCTATTTTTATTTCCAAAAATTCAATTTCGTTTATTTTTGGAATCCAATGATATCAAACATCCATTCAGCTAAATTTTAGCTTTCAACAATTTTCCAGACATCAATATGGTCGATAACATCAATATAATCATTCACATATCCATATCACAGTATAAATAAATTCAATCAATGTGAGGGGTCCAGTTGGATCCCTCCAACCTGTTTCCCTGCATCCAAAGACGTTAGCACAATACCAATTCCGTTCCAGTACGGAATTATCGTGGTATATAGGTTTTTATAAATCCGCTTACTAACGGCGCAATAGGGTCTCATCCGCTATACGAGGCGGGAAATCATCAATCCAATATATACATATGCCAATATGTATATACTGCTATATATATAGATATATATCCTATTATATCTAATAGCACATCCAATAGCAATCAATAACTGCAATCCAAATTTAAATCTGAGTGAGAAGATCTCACCTTAGCTTTTAATTTGCCATCCTTTTTCATTTTGACCATTTCTTGATTTATACCTTGTATACAAAATTATACAATTTTATTAATATTCGAAATAGATCGAATAACAATTTTCATTTGGTAATTTTAATTAACAACTTCTCCTTTAATAATTTTATATATTCAATTTAAAAATTTTAAATCTAATGATTTATTAACATTAGAGAAAATCTACCAAAAATTTACTAACTAATAAATTAAATCGACCAAAAATTTAATTTAGACAAATCATCTGGTTTTAAACTAATACTTTTTTTTAAGTTTTCAACTCTTACCTATATATATATATATAGATTGAAAATCTACACATATGCTACTGTATATATTCTCTGTAATTAAGAACAGCAAATTTTATTTTATTTTTTTCCTATCCCCTAAATAAGTAATACATATACATTTCTTCACTTTTGAATCTTAACTGCCCTATGTATATTTACTAAACCAAAAACAAAAACAACTTTTTATATACCTTACTATCTACAAAAATATATATATGTAAAAATCAAAACTGCCTTACACATCCATATATATTAAACTAAGGTGTTTAAAATCACATTAGCTTACTGTTATTATTCTTGCAAATCTGAACTTAAATTAAACTCTATTCATATTAACAGATTTATACCTCCTTCCCAGTCGAGTAGCCATCACCAGACTTCGCACCGAGATTCCCTCAGTGACCGAACATCTCGACCCCCTTCCCACGTGCCTTTGCGAGCAGCCACCACGCGAGGTCTGACTTCCCAGATTAAAACGCGAGCCTAAACACGAGCGACGCTTGCTTTGTCGAACTGAAGACCACCCACGGCCTCTCACCTCCGCCCTTCGAACACGCGAAGCTCGAATCCAATCGCGACTACCGCTTTGCCTTCTCGCGAAATCCAACTTCACGATACCCAGAGGCGACGCGCCTTGATTTTTAACTGTCGATTTATTTTTATTTGCGATTGAGAATAGAAAGGGGAAAGAATAATTCGGCTGTGAATTTTTTAGGTGATTCTTGATTTTGAATGAAGTAGGGGGGAGAGAAACAAAAAGCTCGGCATCTTACTGAAGGGAAATTGGATTGATTTCGTAGAAGAGGATGCGGCCATTTCTTTTACTCAAAGAAATTGAATTTTTAAACGAGACCATATAATGTACGCGGCCATGCTTTGATTCTGAAGAGGTATGGTTTACACGATCGTCTTCGTGATTGTAGGCATAATTTAAGGGAGGAGAACGTGGTGATGATTTTGACCATAAATTTAAAATTTAAAATTTAAATTTAAATCTCGATAAAAACTTCAATGCGTTTTCGTGTCGTATTCTCACATACGAACTCCGAAAAATACGAAAGTTGAAATCCGGCAAAAATACAACATTCCGGACCCAATGGAACTGGTTTCGTCGAATTCCGAGACTGTTTGAAAAATTGACTATTTTATAAATATCGGTTCGAGTGACTATTTTCAAAACTAAACAAAACAGTTCGAAATTAAATTCTGAAGCTTCAATCATCTCCAGTATTATCAATACGAATTTTAAAAGCTTTCGAAATATTTTTCTTCGACTTAAAATCGTAGATTCAAATTTTTATTCAGCATTCAATCGATTAAATTTTAAAGTTTAATCGCAAATTTCAAAGTTATATCGGGGATTCAAATTAAATTATCGTTCAAATATTTAAAATTAATTAAATATTCTCAATTTAATTCGTTCGAAATTCTGGGTCGTTACATTCTTCATCTTATTCTCGTCCATTCCAAGCTATGGAAAATCTGAAGGAAAGATTCTTTAAAAAAAACTTCAATCTAAACCAGAGATCAAATTGAAGACTCCAGTTTGCATTTTCATAAACCTGTTTCAACATAAATGATGAGCTCTGTTCATCTTCTCAGGCAATGGTGAGTAAACTAATTTTTAAAAGCTAAATCTATTTATATCTTGATGCATGTGATCAATACTGGAAGTAAAGTTGTGAAAATGTTTGCATGAATGGATAATATGCTTGCATGTATATATATGTATGCAGTAATTATGTGCATGTCAGTGTACAGTTAAGTAAGCCTCTGTTTTTGTTTTAGAGATCCAAAACAAATTAGAAAAAAAAAAGAAATTAGTTTTCAAGTTTTCATTGCAGTTCAAGTTCTCTGTATTTTTAAAATGGTGAGTACACGTTTTAAAGTAGATAGTTATCTGTTATATGTGTGTTTCTGTGATGATGACCGTTTACATGTATGTATATAAGTGTGCCTCTGTGTATATATGAAGTGTACATACTTGATAATTTTGATCCCCTCTGTTCTTAGTTCAAAGCATATGGTTTTGATAAAATTTCAACATCTTTACATCTGACCATTGATAGATTTTGAGATTTAAACAAAATAGTTTGGTTTAATCATAATCTAGGTTTTAAAGATGGTTTTAAACATTTTAAGATTTGAACAGTACTGAAATCTGAAATATACAGTAGAGATCTTTAAAAACATGTTAAATCGAATCTTGTAAATTTCTGATTTAAGTTTATAACCAGAATCGAAATTGTAAAATATGATTTTTAAGATAAAAATCTAAATTTTTAGTTATGTTTGGGAAGAGTATTTCTGAGTTGATCATTTTCGATCTCTGGGCATTTTTTGTCTACTAGAAAATGGTGGAGTCTCGTGGTTACTGCCGGAGGTTGATGGAAGGTTGACGAGGCCTAGAAAATTGGCGATTGATTTTACAAACCTCCATGGAGACAGATGAGATTGAAGTAGGGTTTAGTGTCTGTGAAACAGGCATGGTAGGAAACTTACAACCGCATCACCATCGACAAGCCGGAACGATTCGCACCAGTGGCGGTCGAATCTTGGAGTGTAGGCGAAGCTCTGACAAAATTTTCGTGGCCTCTGGTGGCCTAGTGAGGTGGCATGAGACGTCTTCGTGCTGTTCACTTTTGTGCAAGTTTGGACTAGGTAGCTTGGTTGAGAGTTTCGTCGTAGTTTTGGTGTCTGGGTGGTATGGTAGGATAAGAAGGTTGCGATCGACTTGTTGATGGCCGGAGCTTCGACCGGAGGTGGCTGTTCCGATTGGGCATGTGCATGAGGTGTTGAGAGTATTTGGTTGTTTTGTAGGATTGGGGAAGAATGATCTGCTCGGGAACAAGCTCGAGGAGTGTGAGATTTTGCTGGAAGTAAAGAATGGGGGTGAGAAACCCGGGTTCAAGCTCGGGAAATTTCGAACATGGCTCGGGTTTGAATGTTTTAACGTAAACAGTTTTGACTTTTATTTAATGATTTATTTATAAATAAATTCAAGGCTGGGATTGGATAGCAAATTGAGGAAATGTAACTCTTTTAATTTTAAATTAACTTAAGTTGTTTAGTTATAAATGGTGATTTATTTCGAAGGTTTAAGTAATAAGAGTTTTAAAGGTTAATTTAGAAATATAATTGTTTATTTTAGATTTATAAATTAAAGAATCATTACTTATTGTAATTACTTAAAAGTTAATAACTTTAATGTAATTGAAGGTTGATTAATCAAGTTATTAAGCAACAATTAATTTAGAATAATAAATCAATGAAGTGATTCTAGAATAATTAATTATTATAATTAATTAAGGATTAATATAATTAATTATAGTTAATTAACTAATGAGAGTAATTAAAGGTTAATTACTATAATTATTGAAGATGATTAATTTGTGAAATTAATTACTTATTGATGTTAAAGAATAATTAATATGGGATGATTAATTTAGATGGAAAATAAAAAGATGATTAATTTATTGATTTGAAATTAATTAATGTTAAGTAAAGGTAAACCAAGTGTTGAAGTTAGTGATTAATTTAATTAGAGATAATTAATTTTGGAAGTGATAAATCTTGCTTATGAATGATTGAATGATGTAAATGCCTTGAATTGGTTGATATTCTTTGATATGAAATATTCTCTGATATGATATGCTGGTTAGACAGTGATAGTATGGTTATCTATCATTGATGAATTGATGAGTATAGGAAGTGACATCTTGTATTTAAAATTTAAAAGTATTTCACTTAAATAACTTAGGTTTTGTATCTGAAGAGACCGGGGTCGGGTATTAGTAAATACCCGAAACCACTTCGATTTGGAATCTACAATAATTCTTTATAAATTTGATATGTGGAATCAATAGGATAGGATGGAAGAAAATGGACCTTTGAAACTAAGTAAGAATACTTAGAATTTGATTTGTGAAAATAAGTGTTGACTATTACAAGTTATGAACTCGTTGTAAGGTACGAGTTACCCCGGGTTTTAAATAAGTTTATGCATTGGTATTTCATGTTAGATGGGTTTACTCACGGTTGTATCCAACCTGACCCGGGTGTTACTTTGATGTAATGCTCGGGTCAGACCGAGTATTACAGATTTTTAGGTTAGGACGTTCTGGAGCTCATATGGCGAGCTGGATGGCAGGAACGTGTGGAGTTTTTCACTGTGTATATGAGACTGTGTAGTCTGTATAGATTGTAGTCTGGAACAGGTTGTATAGCTGTCCAGTTCATGTATAAATGGTTGTAACTCTGATGTATTAAAATGTAATTGACTGATACAGCTTTCTTTGTGTAAAGAATATTAATTGATATTATATTTTATCCGCTGCGAATGTGAGAATCTGCATTTTGGTGTTTCTGTTTCTTCTTCTTCTTCTATCCCTTTCTTCTTTTTCATAACTATCTGGAATTTTCGGGATCGAAAATTTCGGGTCGTTATAAATAATGTAAGAGAAATAATTATAAGCTTAAGTTAACATTTAAGCTATCTATAATCAGATTGAATGGTAAAGGTGAATACTGTAAGTAAACAATTATAAACTTGAATTAATATTAAAGCCATTTATAATTAAAGTGAATACTATATAAATTGAATGATTATAACTTCAGTGAACATTGGAACAGATTTAGAAATGGAGTTAATATTCAATAATACTATATATGGAAGAATAAAATGTGAAAAGGAAATATCTATTAATGGTGAATTAAACTGTAAAGAGACTTACATAATAATTAGTAATCTAATAATTGAAATGGAAGTAACTTATGTAAGCAATGAATGCAAAGTAATGAAAAGAAAAATGGTATTGTATAAATGAATGGAAATGAATTTTGTAAGTGATAAATGTAAAGAAATTTAACAAGCACTGTGTGAATAAAAGGGAGAAATGAACTTTTGTAAGTAATAACCTATGTAAATTAATGAAAATAAGCATTATATGAATGAGAAAAGAAAGGTAAAGGAAAAAGGGGAAATCAAACAAAATTGTAAATGTGAAGTAAACTGAAATAAAATGTATACAATACTTCGATAATGAAATTCATTTATGATCCAAATAATTGAAATGGATATAACTTATGTAAGTAAAGAATTTAAATTAAGGAAATAAGCCTTACATGAATGAATGGAAATTAAAATTTTGTAAGTAATGAATGTGAACTAAAGAAAATCATTGTAAAAAATGAACAATAAATGATGTGAAAAAGATAAATAGAGTAAACTTAAAAAGGTGTTGAATTCTTCGTTTGTTGGGCTTATGGATTGGTTGGGAAAGGATACTGCTATTTTGTATAGAGATGTATAAATAATCTATTGAGTCGTATCTATGACTGTTGAGTGTATGGTTTACTTAGTAGTTTATTTATCATTTTTATATGATTAAAAGTTCTGAACCCGAACAAATCATTGGTTGGTTGCTATGGATGTACGTTTGATTTCTTTGATTGCATGTGATGAGATGATGGTTGTATTGTTGGTTTGTAAGTGAGTATTTTATGTTGTGTTGTTTTGTTGTTATTAGTTGAAACAACTTAAATATTTCTCTTTTATATAATTATTAACTCTTTTGGGTTATATAAGTGAAATACAGGCTATGGAAGCAATTGCTACTGCTTTTGGTTTCATAAAATAAGCGCTGTTTGCCCGACAAATAGGTACGTTTTTGGATTACGATTTTATAGCGATATTATATTATTTTCCCATGGTTTGGGATATTTTATTTTGAAAAATATGATATATATTGTTATTATTGATATTATTATTTCTCCCAGACATCTCCGTATAAAGGAGACTCTACCGAAATTTTCCGTAAATTTTGGACTTAGAAAAATTTTATGAAATGTTTTCAAACTTTTATAAACTTGAATATAAAATGATTTAATTGTTATAAAATGATATATTTATTTAAATTATTTAATTATGTAAATTAATTGTTTATAAATTTACTATTTTAAGTAAGATATATTGATTTCTTAATTCCTTCTTTTCCTTTTCGAGGACGAAAAGTTTTGAGTGGGGGAGAGTGTAACGACCCGTAATTTTCGATAATTAAAAATAAATAATTTAATAAGATTTTGTGAGTTAATAATGGGAGAAATAAAAAAAATTGTGAATTATTAATGAAATAATTACTAGAATGGAAGGTAATAATGTCAATTTAAGTTAATTATTAACAATTTTAATGAAAGTTCAATTAATTGAAATGATTTAAATGTTATACTTGGTTATAAATTGAATATAAGAAAACAAATGTAAATATTGAATCAATTAATAAAATAATATATAATTTATGGTAATTGAATAAAATTAGTGTTATGTAAGTAATTATGACATTTGTTGTAAATGATAAACTTACAAATGTTACTAAATGTAGAATTGGTGACAATTGTTATTTGTTACCAATTAATCTAATCGATTACAAATAAATGTAAATAAATATTGCATTAATGTGAGTTAAGATAATAACTGCAAATTGTGAATGTAATAAAGGTATATAAATGTTAATTATATTTACAAGGCAACAATTGATGTAATAAAAAGAGTGAAACAAAAACAAATTAATTTATTGAGATTTTTAAATTATAATAAAATTGACAAAAATTTAGTATAATGGAAATATAGTAGTTAATACAAATAAGAGATGAGAAACTATTATTTAGTTAGAAATGTTAATTATCGTTTGTATCCAATAGTGTATAAATATGTTTAAATTACTATTAGATAGGAAATAATTGTTCTACTTCTCATTACATTCATTTAGTCCATTTTGAAACTTAATCAACTGAAATTAATGTAATTGAAAATTTTCAATTAATAGGAGAGAGAATGATAAATTGTAAATTAATAGGTGTAATTAAAAGTCGCTTATGTTTTGTGAAAATATAAGGAAAGTTTGGTTCAATGAAAAGAACATTTACATCAAATAAAATGAATGTTTCATTTGTGAATGTAGGTTTAATTTCATTAAAATAAAGAATAGAATGATTGATTTTAAAGAAAGAAATATATGTTTATTGAACTATGTTTTAGCTTACAGATTGATTACAAGAATAGAAAAATAATCTATTTCAAAGTTATTTATTACTCTTGTGTATAAACAACAAATTTATAAATGTGTTTAAATAAACAATTGTTCTAATTTTCATCCATTTTAGTTGTCTGTTTTGAAATTTAACTTTGTAAGTAATTGCAATTAATGTAACTCAAGTATTTCTATTAAAAGGAAAGAAAACGTTGATTGCAATTAATAGATTTAATAAAAGAAACGCACGTTTGTGTTAAAAAAAGGGTGTTTTAATGGAAATAAAAGATAATTTTAGGAAAACCAAATTGAACGTTTTCATTTTTAAGGTAAGTTTATTTTTTTATTACGCGTAGATAAAAACCTAAATGCGCACAAATTTGAATATTATTTGAGTTAATGAAGTTAATTTGGTTATGTTTCAGAAAAATTGAATTTCAAAAGGTTGTGCGATGTACATGATCCCTTTATTTCTTTTGTTATTAATTGTTGCATGAACGTTTTAAAATAGTTACCTTATTGTTAATACTTAATATATTCATTTCTCCTTCTATTTAATACCTAAGCCTAGACTTTTAGGTTGTATTTAATTCTTGCCACCTCATTTTCACGTATACAAAATTTTACATTCCATTGGTTTGCAAACTTTTTCATTCCTACGTACATTTCCTTATACATTATTAATGCCTGAATCTTTCAAAATAAATTGTGACATTTATTTTTGTCCCTCCACCTTCATTTCCTAATTATAAATAACCTGGAGCTTATTTCTTCATTTGCATTTTGTTTCTCCTAACACCTCATATTCAAAAGCTCTTATTCTTGCAAGTCCAAAGCTTTCTTTTATGAAACATGATTTTATTTTTCTGTACACATCATGTCCTCATCTTAGTTGTTCTTCAATCTTTTCCTGAAGCCTCATCTTGAGAAAAACGTAAGTATTAAAATTTGTTAATTTTTTTGCATACTAATTATTATTTTAATAATATTTCTTATAACATGAATATCTTTTGCATATAAACTTTGATTCACGCATGATTTCTTCTGTCGGATTCATATTTAAATTCCGCACAACATGAAATTGATTTAGTTGAATTTGGAGACTATTGAGTTTTGTGCTTCTATTTGGATTTTTGTGGGCTAAAATCAAAGGTGAGTGTTTAACCCACTCACAATTACTAAACTATCTTATGTTAGTTAAATTAAATCTATGATGTGATTTGAAATTAATTGATTGATGTTTGGTATGTTTAAATTGTCATTCTGGTTAAATTTGACTTTTACTGCATTTCATCATCGTTTATTTTAATATTAAATCTTAAATTGTCAATTTAATACCTATTATTGATTATCAGTTATCTATTGATGTTTATAGATTGATTTGGATGATGATTGTGATAGATGTTTGATTTGTTGATATTGGATGACTGGATGTTGTATTTTATATGGTTATAACACTGCAAGTTACCTATGGGTTGAAATGATACATACCCGAACGATCTATAGATTAGGGAAAAATCATTATGGGTTGAAATGATAGACTCGTCCGATTTTATGGATTTTTATTTAATTCAACTAGGGATTGCGGTTTGAAATGATAGATAACCGTAAAATTTTAAATTACGGATTGAAATGATAAATATCCGTATCACTTGACCCTAGGGTAGAAAATTATATACGGACACCAGATTGGTTAAATTAAATGATTTTTGAATCTTTAAATTTTGAATTCAGTTAACTGGTATTTTGAAATGGAAATTGATTTATATAAACTGAATTATTTTCGAAAGTCCAAGCTTAAATGTTGAAATTGGAATTGATTTAATGAATTGTCCAAAGGATTTAAATTGGAATTTCAAAGTTGAGGTATCGAATATAAATGAATTTATCGTAATTGGGTTACTGAAATGTTTAGGGTATAACTTTGAAATCTAATTTAAACTAATTTAGACTATTTTAATTTATTTAACTATTTTAATCAATTTAAACTATTTTAATTTATTTTAATCTACTATAACCTATTTAATCCAATTTAATATATTTTACATATTTTAAACTAATTAAATCTATTTAATGTATTTTAAATTTATTTAATCTACTTTAAATCTATTTAATCTATTTTAAATTTATTTAATCTATTTTAAATATATTTATTATAATTTAAATCTATTCAATCTATTATTAATCTATTTAAATCATTTTAAATCTAATTAAATCAAATTTATATCTACTTAAACTATTTTTACTATTTAAACTATTTCAATCTATTTTAAACTATTTTTAAAACTATTAAAACTATTTATGACAACCTGAACTATTTTTTAAAATTTCAGACCGTGTAAAGAGAAAGTATTTACATTTAAATCCTTGATGATAATACAACCTAAGTTGGGTTTTGAAATTGATACCTTTTTGTGAAATGACATATTTGAGTAAATGTGATAATTTTAGAACGAGGATTTAATTAACCTATCTTATCGATAATTTCATAAGTGAATATGATTTTTGAAAGTGAATATGATTTTAAAGTGAATATAGTTTGGAAGTGAATATGATTTCGAAAGAGATATGATTTGAAATTGAATATGATATTTTGATATAAATTGTGAATTGACTTTTGAAATTTAAAAGAACCATCCGGTGTGAAATAACCGTTTGGTTGTTAAAGAGACTGGGATCGGATATTGCCATATTCTCTGCCTATACCGAAAACCAATAAAACAACTATGCACGTGGTGGAGATTCCAGAAATGAAGTAGGATGGTTTGGTGAATGATTCTGTATGAGGTATTTACGTGACCCTGTGTAACGATCCGAGTTTCCAGACCCGGAAAATCGAACCATTTGTGTTAAAGAAGAAGGGGTAGAAGAAGAAGAAACAGAAAATCAACAACAGAATCTCACATCGCAGCGGAATAAAATATAATATATACAAAACAGATCTTTACTCAAACAGAAAAATATATCTGTTTATACAATATATTTACAGAATACATCATCAGAGTTCATCACATCAATGACATACATCCAAATACACAGCGGAACAATAAACAAATACGGAAGTACGTATCGCCATCCAGCTCGTCTCCTGAGCTCCACAGCATCATATCCTGAACCTGTTTATCTCGGTCTGACCCGAGCATCATATAAAACAATACCCGAGTCAGTCTGGAAAACCAGCGTGAGAAAATCACACTCAATTGATTATTAAAGTTTCAAAAATCCTTTTGAAAACAAAAGCATCTCGTAAGACCACGCCACAAATAAACATGTCGGGTTTTTACCTTACGATAGCTAAAACACTTTTTATCAAAATCCTCTGATATTAAAATAGTGTCTATTCACAAATACTTATTAAAATAGCTGAAATTGTTACATGATTAAATTCCAGCATACTAGCCACAACGTGGGTAATACAAACAAAACTCGTACAAGGCACGTAGGGAGAATGGATTTCCAACGAATGACTAGGCACTGGGGTACCACCTGTCACAGTACGTGGCCTAGATCACAGTACCGAGGAGTACGCCCGCTCCCCTGCAACACAAAGCCGGAATCATCCCTTACTGGATAATTCCAAATAAAATCACCCCACGGTTGGGATCAGCAACCGCAACACTAAGCCGAAATAAAAAGGGACATCTAGACAGGGATGACCTTACTCTCAAGTGGGGGCTACCCACGAAGCCTTGCTGCATAACCCCTGATTTTCAGTCATTCCCGGTTGATGAGGCTCGAGGCTAAACGATACCTTTAGCACATATCCCTTAGAATGCCCATCGTCCGCTGACGATGTTTCGCAAGCATTCGTCCATACAAGTCCGTCCCGGGTCCGAACGGAACCGAAGGCACTATTCCTACTACATCCATTTTGGAAATATCCTCAGGATTAGTAGCGACTAGCCCTTGCACTTCACTGCTCCATCTTCGACTTCGAACACGTTACACGAAACGTACAAACCGAATCGAAGTGGTATTCGAGTCTCCAGACCTAGAATCCCGGTATACGGAAACTCGATCCCGGTCTCTTCGAAACGATCAGCGCATTTGGCCAATATTGATAGTCGGTTATTTAACTATCAATTTACATCCACAAGCAACCATCACACAATAAATAATTTCCCACATTATTTATTTGCCCAAATATCTTTCCAAGATATATTTCAAATTTTTCAAAGCTCATTTGAAAACAATTTCAAAATAGTTTCCCCTTACGGAATACATTTCCCAAATGATTATTTCCACTGAATCACCAAGTACAAAATACTTATAGATTTTAAAGAAATTTTAAAACACTTTATTATAAATATACTTTAACATTAAATTTGGAAAACTACTTTAATACTTAATTAAAAGTAATACTTTTGAGAATATTTAAAATAAGGTTACTTTATAAAATGCAAAACTAAGTTTCACTTTTTAAATAAAATACTAGTCATCCTTTAAATAATTATTACGATAATAGATTTGGAAAATATTTACTTTAGAATTTAAATATTAGAAATAATAAATTTTCTAAACATGCCTTTTTAAAAACAACATTAAACTTTTAACTTATATTTAAGAATTTTCTTTGAAATCGTACTTGGCTATCCAGGGAATACACTTTCTTCCATATCTTTTAAAAATAAATCACCATTTATTTTTAAACACATTTACATTCCTCAATAAATTCCCACCTTGAATTTATATTTAAAATATCCACCGATATTTCATTTCACTTCATAAACCCAGTTTATACATTTTAAAATCTCATTCTCTTTTAAAAATCCAAGTTTTAAACACTTAAATCAATTTCCAATTGATTTCCAATTTACTTTACTTTGAAATAAATTTCCCTATTTACTTCAATTATTTCAAATACATTAACTTTCATCTTTTATTTCTTTATTATGAGTTGAAACCCTTTTAACTAGAATACCAATTTCGGATTTCCAAACTTCTTCAATTAACATTTTAATTAAATTAAATCTTTAAATTTCAATGAAATCAATTCTTTTATATTTTTAAATAATATCATTTTAGTTAAAGATTTATTTCTTCCCTATTAAATTCTAAATTCTCTTTTCCCATATTTGTTCGAATTAAGAAATTTCTTTATTTCTTTTACAATTCCTTATTTAATTTATTCGAATTCACTAGAATTATTTAACTTAAATTTTACCCTTTTATTTCTTTCCAAAATTCAATTCAATTTCTTTTGATAACTCATTATACTAGGAAATTCAATCCAACCAGATTATCAGATATAAATCATCACAGGATATCAACAATCATATCACAGAATATTTAAACAAAATTAAATATTTTGAGGAATCCAGTTGGATCCCTCCAACTTGTTTCCCTGCATCCACAGACGTTAGCACAATACCAATTCCACTTCGAGGTGGAATATCGCGGTATATGGGTTTATAAAATATCATTCGCTATTATGCGGCGCATAGGGTCTCATCCGCTATACAAATGCGGGAATATCAACAATTCCAATATATACATATGCCAATATGTATATATTGCTATATACTACTATATATATATATAGCACATCAATCAATGCAAACATCCAATCAATTATTTAAATTTAACCATTTAAATTTAAATTAAAAATTCAGCTGAGTGAGATTAACTCACCTTATTCCATTTGCATTCCACTTCCAATATTGCCTTGGTTTCTTGATTTTTGACCTTGAATAATATTATATAACTTATCAATATTCGAAATAGTCAAACAGTTAATTACCATTCAATTTAAATTTCGAACTAGTTTTCCTTTATTAAATCTTTTAGTAACAAAAATGGTTCAGATAGGTCGATTTACACAATTTAATTCCTATAATACGTTATTATAAAATAAATCAGTGGAATTATATTTATTTTACTTATGAACTATATATTAGTGAAATACCTTATATAGATTCCAAAGAAAAATCTAATTCATATAAGTTTTCAAACATATTTTTATATTTCAACATCAATATTTTTAAAATCTACTGTTTTCAAGAAAAAAAATCAACATTTAAATTAAATGTGGACATATCTTACAGAAAATCAAAATCATATCCATCTGTATTATTATTATCATTTACTATTTCAACCCATATTGTTTAAATTTTCTTCATCTACAAATAAATTCCGTTAAATCGGATCAAAGAAAACGAACCTCACCTAAACAATGATCGACTTCAAACCCACAGCAAAATTGCGACTTTCCCTATCGCCCTGAACGACTCGCAACGCCAGCCTACTGTGACGCCGCCCTCGCGAGAATCTCGAAGCCCCAGTCGCGATACCAGTTCGCTCGCCTTCGCCTAGTAGCCTGACAAACCCACCAGATCAAACGCTCTCCCTCGAGTCACCGACCTCAACTTCAAGCCTTCTCGAAATCCTAGCTCAGCCGCCCTCTACGCGAGCGCATGCGAGCCCTAGCCGCGCTTCCCTCACCACTGCCATCGATCGATACCCTCCCTCAACATCGCGTGCGAGCTTGCTCCCTTCGTTCGCGAATCTAAATTCGTTCGCCATGAATCCTCGTTGCTAGTAGGGTTTTCGATTTTAGAAGAGGGAAATGGGATTCAAATTTTCGTTTGCTACTAATTATCAGAGAGTTTGATTTTGATTTGAACAAGAAGGACCGGCCATGAATTCGTTTGAACGATTTAGTTTTGAAGAGAAAATGTTTGTTTGGCCATTCATTTTGAACGATAGATATTTTATCTCTGGAACAAAGACTACGCGAGTTAAAGGAATGGATAGCGTGCATTAAACGCTTTGCTATAGTGCTTGAGAAATGACAGAATATCAGCTGATGTTGACCAAATATAAATTTAAATTTAATTCGATATAGATTTCAACGCGTTTATCTACCGTACGTTCACACAACAACTCCAAATACTACGAAAATTGAAATCCGGTAATAAAATAATATTACGGACCCAATGGAACTGGTTTCGTCAAATTCCGAGACTGTGCCTCGGAAGGCTATTTTTAAATATCGATTCAAACGATATAATTTCAAAACTGAATAAAACAGTTTGAAATTACATTCTGAAGCTTCTATTATCTTTAGTATTATCATTACGAATTTTACGAGCTTTCAAAATATTTTTAATTAGCTTAGAATGCCAGATTTACTATTTTATCCAACCTCAAATAAATTTAATTTAATTATTAAATTCCTCAATAAACAGCGATATTTGAAATTTAAGTTTATAATTAACCTCTGAATATTTTAAATTAATTAAATATTCCAATTTCAAATGCTCAAAAATTCCGGGTCGTCACATTCCTCCCCCCTTAAAAGAATTTCGTCCCCGAAATTACTAGTTAGGAAGAATGATTCAATCCCCGTTAACTATTTCCCAAATTCAAACAGTTTTAACAATACCCAAACAATCTTTTATTAATGATACACTAATCATCTTTTAATTTCCCAAACTTATTCATAAGTTCAACCCATACCACCTACTTATCCATTCAAATTTAAATTTGAATTCAAATTTTGAATTATCAAAATTTTCCAAAATTTTTCTAACTCCCTAAATTTCCGAAAAATTTCGCCAGCGTCTCCTTTGCGCGGCTAGCTCGGTACAACTACAAAATGGCTCTACGGCCTCCCAATCTCAAAAGAAAACAAAAAGCCAAGTGGCTGGATCCAAAACCCAATCAAATTTCATATAGAAATTCAAATACATACCTTTTGTCGGCCATTAAATTTTATCTTCTAAAATCAAAAATCCCAATTATCCATTGCTTTTATACACCTGTATATCCTACTAAGCAATAATATTCAATCACAATTCCAAAGTCATTTTATACTTTCCTTTACAAATTTCCAAAATTGTTTTACTTAAGCCCGTACGATGCACATATATCATCCGTATGCAATATCACATTCGATCGCTCACTCGATCACACAATTTCACTTCCGAACTAGTATCGTCCACCCGACTTCCTAGAGCGGACTCAGATCTGGTTTCTTGATCAGAAACCGTCATTCTCCTTGCATAGCCACAAACTATGATAGAGAATTACCAGAATCAATCAACAATCCATATCCAGGTTCGCCATTGAAAATCGAGCGAAAAATCCTAACTCGGATCGGCATAATTACCTCGAAATTCTGTGCTCGAATCCGGATCAAATAGCTATGCGAATAAAATAATATACGTACAGCTTACGTATAAATTCCAATTGATTATCAGTTATATCAATTCTCTTTTATTCACATTCCTTTTTGATTGTTATCCCCTTATTCACAACTATCCCATTTCACAACTTCAGTTTCACCTTAATTCAATTATTCACTTAGCATACTTTCAGTACCACATTTTCTTAAGAAATTCACTATTCATTTCTTAAGTTTAAGATAAACATTTTACATACTGCTTATACATATTTTCACTTCACTATTGAAGTTCATATTCATTTTAATCACTTTTGTCTTTATAATTCCACTTGAATTCAATTTATCTTCCACTTGAATATTTAATTAGTTGCACTTACTAATTAATTTAAATCTCAATTAAAGGTTTATTTGCAACTTTACTTTCTTAAGTCCCTTCGATTGCACTTACTTTACATTCATATTTGAATTAGATTTCAATATCCAGTTTCAATTTCATTTGCTTACAAATTTTAAATCATTTGTTGTTAGTGAAAATTTCCAAAAATTTTCTAACTCCCAAAATTTGCGGAAAATTTTGGCAGAGTCTCCCTTGTACGGAGGGACTTCTGCGATATCGCAGGATGCACAAATATATATATACATCGGCCTCAGGCCGGAAGTCACAATATATATCAATATATGCAGTTCATATCTCCTATTTTGAATTTTTTTGCGTAAGCGTACCTTATTTTAGCATTTTAAAGCAAAGCGGTTATTTATTTTAGCATGTTGTGCCATCAGATTCAGCCAACCGGCCTCCCTGAACCTGTACTAACTCAATTACAACATGTAAGTGCCAAATATACAAAGTTTATTAACCTTTTACTTACTTCCAATAGCTAACACTTGTATAACATAAGCAATATCCACTAAACACTTCCATAAGTGAATCTATAAGGTTCCAACACAAACTTACATGCTTTCAATTCATTCACCCACCATCACTCTCAATACATTCTTATTTCGTTCCATTTAAATGGTTTACACTTCATTGCTTATATTCAACTCATCTTAATCCAAATGAACTCATATAATTACAATTGATTTCAAACCAATTTTATTGTTAATATTAGCTCATAGATTTTATACAATCTCATGTGTCAACGACGACCATCTTAAATGGATTCCGTTCAATTTATTTTGCATTCCATAATCGTATTCAATTTATTAAAATCCAATTATTAATCTAGGAACATTCCATAATTCATTTACAAACCTAACATTTGTCACATCAATTTGTATTGAGCTTGCATTTCATTTCATACAACTCGACACAACCATTTCACACTTTACTTAAGTTGTTTATTTTCGCCAAGTTATTTCAACTTCCATTTATCCAATTTAAGTTCCATATTCCATTAACTAGTTAGTTATCAATTAGTTTATTCAAAATTTTATATCCAATATTTGATTCTCATATCAAAAATCATTTTAACTATTTTACTGGAGCTCCATTTATTTAATAAATTAAGTTTTGGATTATATTCATTTCCATTACAAACAATTTTATTTGGCTTATCTATTTCTCTTCCAAATTTTAGAAGTCACAAACTTATTTACATTTTCTTTTAACTTGGAATTTCACATTTTATTTAGCCAATATATTTTTATTATTTCATAAACAACTTTAAATAAGATTCCAGAGTTTAAACAATTTCCCAGAATTTCAAAATCACTTTTGAAATCAACTATACCCAAAACCCTTTTCAATTCCAAAACCAAAAACTCAGTTTTGCAAACAAACACCAGCCCATACATCTAGGTAGCAATTTCTCTTTCAGAAACCCGAAAATGAACATCGATGATGCTGCAGTCATTACCGAAAATATTTCCCAGCGACCGAAAGAGAATTAAATGCTTTTATCTCTTTAAACCATTTCAAATATTTTTAAATTTCAAATCTTTCCAGATTCCAAACTCAACTCAAAATATTCCTGAAATAATACCACTTATTATTTCCTCAAACTCTTTGAAAACTATTTCCAAATCTCAAGAAATTTCAAACCTTTCCCAAAATTCCAAACTTAAAATCCATTCCGATTTATTTTCCACATTTCTCTGGAATTCTATTTTAAAGTACAAATCTCATTTGTATATGAAGTTTATTTCAATTTTATAAATTACATTTATAATTTATATTCTCAAATTTTATTTTATTATAAAATTTTATTCTTTGCTTTGGTTATAAATTTCAATTTCTAGTTAAGTTTCCGTATATTAATTATAATAATTCCATATTATCACTTCTAACATCCAAACAACCATATATATTAACTAGAATAATTTACAAAACTTTTCTTTATATACAAAAATAATTTGGGTAAAATTATTTCATTTACCCTACTTTAAAACAATACTGTGTCGAGTTGTTCTATACAAGTGTTTAGAGATCCCTATCAATGTTGTGGCGTCCCACACATCGACCAGAATCCATAAACTACTCAACAAACCAACCAACACAATATAAAACCATTTTATATCCACTAACAAATACGCGCTCATATCTATTAATACACTCAAAATTCCCACCAGAGCCAAGGTTATCGCCAACCTAAGCTCTGATACCACTGTAACGACCCGAGGCAGTGGCGACCGGTAGGCTTTGCAACCATCCCAGACCCACCGTGGCATACAGTGATACCTCGAATTTGCTTTTACGGCCAGCCTCTCGACTCGCAACCAACCCAGGGCCTTCCTACCCAAAAGGGACATGTAGGGGTAAGAGTCTCCCGTTCGCCACCAAACCGCGAAGCGAGAACCCCCTATCATGCTGTAATGAAGCAAACCCGATCCCGGTCTCTTCGAAACGATCAGCGCATTTGGCCAATATTGATAGTCGGTTATTTAACTATCAATTTACATCCACAAGCAACCATCACACAATAAATAATTTCCCACATTATTTATTTGCCCAAATATCTTTCCAAGATATATTTCAAATTTTTCAAAGCTCATTTGAAAACAATTTCAAAATAGTTTCCCCTTACGGAATACATTTCCCAAATGATTATTTCCACTGAATCACCAAGTACAAAATACTTATAGATTTTAAAGAAATTTTAAAACACTTTATTATAAATATACTTTAACATTAAATTTGGAAAACTACTTTAATACTTAATTAAAAGTAATACTTTTGAGAATATTTAAAATAAGGTTACTTTATAAAATGCAAAACTAAGTTTCACTTTTTAAATAAAATACTAGTCATCCTTTAAATAATTATTACGATAATAGATTTGGAAAATATTTACTTTAGAATTTAAATATTAGAAATAATAAATTTTCTAAACATGCCTTTTTAAAAACAACATTAAACTTTTAACTTATATTTAAGAATTTTCTTTGAAATCGTACTTGGCTATCCAGGGAATACACTTTCTTCCATATCTTTTAAAAATAAATCACCATTTATTTTTAAACACATTTACATTCCTCAATAAATTCCCACCTTGAATTTATATTTAAAATATCCACCGATATTTCATTTCACTTCATAAACCCAGTTTATACATTTTAAAATCTCATTCTCTTTTAAAAATCCAAGTTTTAAACACTTAAATCAATTTCCAATTGATTTCCAATTTACTTTACTTTGAAATAAATTTCCCTATTTACTTCAATTATTTCAAATACATTAACTTTCATCTTTTATTTCTTTATTATGAGTTGAAACCCTTTTAACTAGAATACCAATTTCGGATTTCCAAACTTCTTCAATTAACATTTTAATTAAATTAAATCTTTAAATTTCAATGAAATCAATTCTTTTATATTTTTAAATAATATCATTTTAGTTAAAGATTTATTTCTTCCCTATTAAATTCTAAATTCTCTTTTCCCATATTTGTTCGAATTAAGAAATTTCTTTATTTCTTTTACAATTCCTTATTTAATTTATTCGAATTCACTAGAATTATTTAACTTAAATTTTACCCTTTTATTTCTTTCCAAAATTCAATTCAATTTCTTTTGATAACTCATTATACTAGGAAATTCAATCCAACCAGATTATCAGATATAAATCATCACAGGATATCAACAATCATATCACAGAATATTTAAACAAAATTAAATATTTTGAGGAATCCAGTTGGATCCCTCCAACCTGTTTCCCTGCATCCACAGACGTTAGCACAATACCAATTCCACTTCGAGGTGGAATATCGCGGTATATGGGTTTATAAAATATCATTTGCTATTATGCGGCGCATAGGGTCTCATCCGCTATACAAATGCGGGAATATCAACAATTCCAATATATACATATGCCAATATGTATATATTGCTATATACTACTATATATATATATAGCACATCAATCAATGCAAACATCCAATCAATTATTTAAATTTAACCATTTAAATTTAAATTAAAAATTCAGCTGAGTGAGATTAACTCACCTTATTCCATTTGCATTCCACTTCCAATATTGCCTTGGTTTCTTGATTTTTGACCTTGAATAATATTATATAACTTATCAATATTCGAAATAGTCAAACAGTTAATTACCATTCAATTTAAATTTCGAACTAGTTTTCCTTTATTAAATCTTTTAGTAACAAAAATGGTTCAGATAGGTCGATTTACACAATTTAATTCCTATAATACGTTATTATAAAATAAATCAGTGGAATTATATTTATTTTACTTATGAACTATATATTAGTGAAATACCTTATATAGATTCCAAAGAAAAATCTAATTCATATAAGTTTTCAAACATATTTTTATATTTCAACATCAATATTTTTAAAATCTACTGTTTTCAAGAAAAAAAATCAACATTTAAATTAAATGTGGACATATCTTACAGAAAATCAAAATCATATCCATATGTATTATTATTATCATTTACTATTTCAACCCATATTGTTTAAATTTTCTTCATCTACAAATAAATTCCGTTAAATCGGATCAAAGAAAACGAACCTCACCTAAACAATGATCGACTTCAAACCCACAGCAAAATTGCGACTTTCCCTATCGCCCTGAACGACTCGCAACGCCAGCCTACTGTGACGCCGCCCTCGCGAGAATCTCGAAGCCCCAGTCGCGATACCAGTTCGCTCGCCTTCGCCTAGTAGCCTGACAAACCCACCAGATCAAACGCTCTCCCTCGAGTCACCGACCTCAACTTCAAGCCTTCTCGAAATCCTAGCTCAGCCGCCCTCTACGCGAGCGCATGCGAGCCCTAGCCGCGCTTCCCTCACCACTGCCATCGATCGATACCCTCCCTCAACATCGCGTGCGAGCTTGCTCCCTTCGTTCGCGAATCTAAATTCGTTCGCCATGAATCCTCGTTGCTAGTAGGGTTTTCGATTTTAGAAGAGGGAAATGGGATTCAAATTTTCGTTTGCTACTAATTATCAGAGAGTTTGATTTTGATTTGAACAAGAAGGACCGGCCATGAATTCGTTTGAACGATTTAGTTTTGAAGAGAAAATGTTTGTTTGGCCATTCATTTTGAACGATAGATATTTTATCTCTGGAACAAAGACTACGCGAGTTAAAGGAATGGATAGCGTGCATTAAACGCTTTGCTATAGTGCTTGAGAAATGACAGAATATCAGCTGATGTTGACCAAATATAAATTTAAATTTAATTCGATATAGATTTCAACGCGTTTATCTACCGTACGTTCACACAACAACTCCAAATACTACGAAAATTGAAATTCGGTAATAAAATAATATTACGGACCCAATGGAACTGGTTTCGTCAAATTCCGAGACTGTGCCTCGGAAGGCTATTTTTAAATATCGATTCAAACGATATAATTTCAAAACTGAATAAAACAGTTTGAAATTACATTCTGAAGCTTCTATTATCTTTAGTATTATCATTACGAATTTTACGAGCTTTCAAAATATTTTTAATTAGCTTAGAATGCCAGATTTACTATTTTATCCAACCTCAAATAAATTTAATTTAATTATTAAATTCCTCAATAAACAGCGATATTTGAAATTTAAGTTTATAATTAACCTCTGAATATTTTAAATTAATTAAATATTCCAATTTCAAATGCTCAAAAATTCCGGGTCGTCACACCCTGACTCCCGTGAGTTAGCTTGATGTGGCAAAAATCAGGAGCTACGCCGGGCCAAGTGAGGCCATTCCTCCTATCGGGCACACTTCTTCGATACTATATTCTGACTTTGTGATTGATTTGGTGGCCACCCTTGATTTTTGATTTGGGAGTGTGTTCCGAGGTGGGCGGTAGTAGCTGCTATGCGTTACCACCAGTCCGGATACACAAATGGTATATTTATCATGGCATTGCCTCGATTGCCGTGTCGCATGCCTTATCACGCCTTCTACAAGTTTATTTTGTACCATGCCTATGGAGTGCCCTCTGATAGCCCTCCAGTTTACGGAGGAATTACGGTACTGTATAGACTATGGGAATATATAAAAATGTGTTAAGAGGGATATGGGTAACGCCTTAACGCTATTTTAATACTTTTACTTTACTGTAGACATATTATAATAGCATATTGTACTACATAGTAGATAGTTTAACAGATCCTTAGGAGATGTGAATCCCGAAATTTATTTACCGTTGATTTAACATACATAAGAACTTTTAGTTCTGACTCGAGTGTTTTGTCCTTTCAACACGCTCGGGCATTTTAGGGTTGAAGACCTTATTTCTGGAGGACGAAGACGAAGATTTGTACTAGTATTATTTATTATATTCTGCTGCATCATGTTGTTCAGCTGCATTTATTATTTATTTCTTCCTGTTTCTGTAACTCTGATTTTGTGTTGTAAAAGAGTAGTCAAATGTATTTATAAAACAGCTTCATGAACTGTTATTTGATTATTATATTTTGTCATTCCACTGCGAGATTCTAAGTTTGTTTTTTTACCCCATAACAATCTGCCTTTTTGAATGGTTTGAGTCTGGCACGTGTGTCTTCTTAAAACGTCCAAAAAGGTAGGTCATTACAAGTTGACTTTGGGTGGAAGCGTTCGCCGTTTTGGCATTTGCGGTATTTGGGGTTCTCGAGGTCGATAGCACGATGTGCTTTTAGGTTGTGGCGCGCACGTCTCTAGATGAAGAGGCAGCGTTCGTGGGGTTCTCATCAGTTTAGGCAAGGCTAAAGGTTCGATTTTCTTCGGTTTTAGGCATGGATTCAATTTATGGAATTGATGTTTGGACTTGTCGGATTGAATGACACCTTTGCTAGAATCTGGTGGGGGTGGCATTGCGAGATTGTGGGGTCCCGAGTGGAGCTGCTGTGTTGTCGGGTTGGATAGGGAGATGTATTTACGAAGATGACTGCTTGGTACGAGATTTTAGCGGGTTAGCAACGTGATTGAGTAATGAAGGTAATTATCCTTTTTATTTTTTGTAATTAATCGGAGAAATTTACGATAATAAAAAATTATAAATTATATATCGTTTACATGCGAGGTACAAAAATCATGGAAAACAAGACAAGTTTGGATTCGTATGTGAGAAATATACAAGCTGGAATTAATTTGGAACGATTAACAAATTCGAAAATCAAGGTGAGAAATTCTCACACATTTGGATTGCCAAATTTAATTTTAAATAGTTAAAATTAATTATTGTATGCTTGGTTGAGTTTATAAATTATTATCTGTTGAATGATATATTATATATGTATATATAGTAGTATATATATTAGTAGTTGGATTGATTTTCCCGCCTTTTGGAGTGGAAGAGGTCCTATGCGCCCCGCATAATAGCGGATGACCCTATATACCACGATATCCCGCCTCAAAGCGGGATTGGTATTCTTATCCAACATTTATGGTTGCGTGGAAACAGGTTGGAGGGATCCAACTGGATTTCTCAAAAATTTTGAATTTAATTTCATATATAGTGATATATGATATGTTTGAATAATCTGTGATAGATTATAGTGTGATCTGAATTTATTAGATGCTATTGTAATACTGGCATAGATTTTGGTATTTTAAAATACCATAAATATATATATTGAAATTGAAAAGAAATTAAAAAGGGATTTTGGAAGTAAAATACCTATATAGAGTTTTTGGATAAATTGATTTGGATAAAATTAATGATTTGAATTTAAATTTGTACTTAACTATTCGAGATCTTATAAATAGAGATTTTGGAATAATGTATATAAAGAATTTTAAATAATAAATTCTTAAGTGAAACTTGTTTAAGTATAAAGGTTTTAAAAATCAAGATTTTAATAGATTAAGAGAATAGAAGGAAAATTTGGAAACAAATATAAAATTTGATATCTGGATCTTAAATATGATTTCTAAATTACGAAATGGAAGTAGAATTGAGATTTGGTTGGTTTTGGAATACAGTTCGGGTTATTTAAGAAATTGATTTATAAATGGAATTTAATTGAGAAATTGATGTAATGTGAAACCATTGTAAATTGAAAATGAGATATGGGATTTATAAACAATGTTTATAAATAAAAGTTAAATGAGTATTATTTGATAAATTGGAGACATAAATTCACGGTGAGAATTTAAAATGAGATGGGTAAATTGGTTTGAAAAGAAATGATAGATTTTACTTTTGGAAATGTTAAAAAGGGATTTATGAAATTGGCGACGTAAATCGATTGGTGATAAATATTAAATTGGTTATATTGGAGTTGAAAAATATATTTTATCGAGAAGTTGAGTTTGTTTTAAAAAGAGGATTTTTAACTATTAAACTAGGTAATTTAAAAGTGTTTTATCATAAGAATATTTTAGAAAGTTTGTTTTTTAAATATTTTAAATTGTCAAAATGAATTGTAAGTTTATAAAGAAGTCTTGTAAGACGATTAGAATTTTATTAATAAATCGGAATTAATTACTGTCTCAAAGTTATGTGATTATTTTAATTGTTTAAAGGCATATTTAATTATTAATTAAAGTAATTTTATAATGATTTGACTTCAAGTTAATTATTACTTAAGAATTAATCAGTATTAAGATATTAGTATTATTTCAAAGATAAATTGTTCAAATATTAATAATGCTTTAAAAAAATATTATATAATAAACCTTTATAAAGAGTATTTTTCTAATTAAACTCGGAAAATTTATATAGAAACCTTGTGAGCATTATTTTGAGGTAATTATTAAATAAAGTTTCGGAAAGTAATGGTATACTTTCATGGCGAAATCGGAGGCAGAGATTGCCTGAAGTTAAGTTTGGATTTCTCTGGAATAGAGACGTAACCATTGAGCTCTTAATACATGGTTGATACCGCGTGGTGCTTTCCATATTTATTTTAAAAGGTTTTTCAAATATTTTTGAAGGAAATGTTTTGTGAATATACTTACTGTGGTGAGATAAGTATATACTTTTAAATAAAAGATTTAATTAAGGAACCCGGAACTTATAGAATTCGTTATAAACGAGTTAAGGAATTTACAATATAAATTGTGAAGGGTTTTTGAGAAAAGAGAAATAAATGGAACTTTCCTAAGTGTTGGGAAGTAAGGGGTTAAGAAAAATATATTTTTAGATATTTTCTAAGTGATGAAATAAGAGATGGTTTGAAATATCCTGATATGGATATAAATATTTGAGTTGTCTCAAATATTGAAACTTGGAAGGGATTTGAATACATATCTTATAAAGATATTTTGAAAATAAATTTGGAAAAAAAAATTAAAATATGGCCTAGTGACTGCTTATGGATGTTATATTGATAGTTAAATAACCAACTGCCAAGTATTTGGTCAATTTCGTTGATCGTTTCAAAGAGACCGGGACTAGATTTAATTATCCGAAAACCACTTAGATCCGAATTGAGCGTTACGAATGGATATCATGAAGGTGGTGAAGACGGTGATTCGGTTTGTCCAAACCTAGGATAACTTGTATGGACGAATGCTATCAGAACATCGTCATTGGAGGACGATGAGCATTCTAATTGAAATTGTTCTTGAAAGGTAATCGTAGCCTCAAGCTTCATGAACCGAAATGACTGAAAATCAAGGGAGATGCAGCAAGGCTAAGTGGGTCATAACCAATTAGCGTATGTTGTCACCTTTCTAGATACCTTCAGATATATTATAAATTATGGATACGGTGGTGCATGGAAAAGAGCTCTCGATATGGGTGGGAACACCTGGGGTGATAACATATTCGATTCTATCCAGGTTAGGGATAGGTCCACTCTTGTGTTATAGGGGATCCTGGCGAGGTCCTTGGTACATTTTTCTAGTAGTGTACTGTGATAGGTGGTACCCCAGTGCCTAGTCATTGTATGGAATCCATTCTCCAATAAGCATCGTACAGTTTTGATTATGCCCAACTATGCTGAAATGTGAGATGCAAGCATTTCAGCTATTTTCTATTTACTTTGTTTAGACACTATTATACTATCAGACAATTTTGATATAAAGCGTTTTGGTTATCGTAAGGTAAAAACCAATTGTGTTTATGTGTGACGCGGTCTTACGAGATACCTTTGTTTTTCAAAGGATTTGATAACTTTAATAATTCTTATTGAGTGTGTTTTCTCACGCTGGTTTTCCAGACTGACTCGGGTGTTATTTATTTATAATGTTGGGGTCAGACCGAGTATTACAGATTCAGGATAGGATGCTATGGAGCTCAAGAGACGAGCTGGATGACGAAGACGTATTACACATATTTGATTTTATTCCGCTGTGTATTGTAGGCTGTATATTCAACACTTGTGATGATAAGTTACTATAACTATCCAATATTGATTTGTTGAATTGTTGTACTCTGATGATGGTATGTATAAATAACAGTTATAGTTCTTTTTGTATAAAGGCATGTCAATATCTATTATATGTTGTTCCGCTGCGATTGTGAGATTCTGTGTTGTTGTTCTTTTTTCTTCTACCTCTTTCTTCTTTTCCTCTAACGATTTGGTATTCCCGGCACTCGATTGCTCGGCATGCTATACAGATGATTTATTAATGTCGATTCTCGAGGGTCGAAAATCCGGTTGGTGACAGTTTTGGTTGTTATGGATGTACGGAAGATTTCTTTGTTGCATATGGTAGTTGTATTATTTTGTTTGCATATGATATTTTTCCATATTGTGTTTTGTTGTGTTATTAATTGAACAACTTAAATATTACTCTTTTATATAATTAATAACTTCTTTGGATTAATAAGTGAAAGACAGGTTTATGGAAGCAATAGCCATTGCTTTTGGTTTCATAAATAAGTGTTGTTTGCCCAACAAATAGGTACGTTTTCAGATTACGGTTTTATAGCGATATTATATTGTTTTCCCATGGTTTGGGATATTTATTTTGAAGTGTGATATATATATATATATATATATTATTGATATTATTATTTCTCCCGGACCTCACCATACAAAGGAAACTCTGCCAAAATTTTCCTTGAATTTTTGAATTAGAAATTTTTTGTGAAAGTGAAAATATTTTAGAACTTTTATTTAACTTTTATATAAAGGATTTAATTGTTTATAAATTGATATATTTTATTTAAATACTTAATTATGTAAATTAATTGTTTATAATTTGAATACTCTGAATAAAATATATTAACTCCTTAGTTCTTTCTTTTCCCTTTTCGAGGACGAAAAGTTTTGAGTGGGGGAGAGTGTAACGACCCGTATTTTTCGATAATTAAAATATTAAATTAAATAAGATTTTGGGATTTAATGTTGTAGAAAATTAAAAAATTTAAGATTCAATAATGAGTAAATAACTAGAATGTAATTTTAATAATGTTAATTTAAGTTAATCGTTGACTATTTGAATGTAATTTCAATCAGTTGGTATAATTGTAAAGTTAATTTGGTTAGAAATAGAAAGCAAGGAATTAAACCAAATGTTGTATTTAAATGGTATAATTGTACGTAATTAATTGAAATTGGTTAATAAAGAATAATTAATCAGTATGTGAATTTATTAGCTTGGTTTGTAAACAGTAAACATAGGAATATGTTTGAAATTGTAAGTTGTAACAATTGTTTGATTATCATTCACTATTTAATCTGTTGAAATTAAATTGGAAATAAATTTCAATTAATCTAATTAAATACGGCAGTTAATATGAATTAAGATAATAATTGTAGAATATTAGTGTAATAAGATGTAAACCAATGTTAATTATATCCATAAGGTAATAGTTAATTGAATATTAAGATGAAAATCAAAATAAATGAATTTATTTGAATTCAAATTATAATTAATGAATTTACTGCAACTGAAACTGAACACTAGTGCAATATTTAACCTTGGATTTGACATGGAAATTTATTTTAAAATATTATAAATTACTAGGTAATCAAAAACGATAAAATTTGTCAGTTATAAAATTTGAATTTGAAAAGTGATAAAATCAATTTATCGATAATTTAATTAACGTGAAATATAGCCATTTGGCCACTGTCTTGGATTTCGATGAAACCAGTTTCATCGGATCTGTAATGGTGAATTATTGTAAGATTACAAGTTTCGTAGCGATCAGGCTTGTCGTTTGATCGTGCTGGCTCGAAACGCGTAGAAATCAATTTAATGAATTCAATTTAAATAAGCTAATTTTAAAAGCTAACTTCTGCATACTTTTGAATTACGGTTTTGGACTTATTCCATTGTGTTTAAAAATATCAAAAACGTCTATTTTGACATATGGGATGGCCCATTTTCATTTCGAAAGGGGAACGGCTTTTCAGGTCGTTATTTCTTTTCGACCTAATTCGATATGTTCATTCTTTCTTATCGGGCCTTGTCTATATAATAGATTTTTATAATCCTAGTAGCCTTTCTATTTCTTATTCATGTACGTACAAATCTGTTTGTCTATTTCTATCTCCTCTCTCCAATGGCAGAGACCTATTTTCAATTCCAAAAACCCTATTTCAATTTCAAATTCAAATCGAAAATCAAACTCCTCAAAACTATATCGAATTTTATATCGTTGGAAAGCTCTCGAAGATTGCAATCTAGGTTTGCTATTCGGTTTTGCAATTGAATCACCGTTTTGCCAGAAATTGGCGATCTTTCTCTGCCGTCCATTTCTAGGGTTTTCGATCCAACGGTGGATCATCGATCGTTTGACGATCGGGGAGTTGCGTTGGGAAGAGCAGGTCGAGCAGGCCTTGGATCTGGGTTTGCTTGTGACTATAGTGTCTTATTTTCACGACAATCTCTGTTCAAAGCTAGGCGGAGCGGGTCCTTGGGGCTGCACCGGAGGAGGTCGTGAGTGCTAGGTGGGGTCGGCCTGGAGTGGGGGATGTTGGCGTGGTCTCTGATCGAGGTGGTGGCGCTTGTACAAGGCATCATTTGGTGGATTTAGTGGCAGTTGGACTTGTAATGGCCATGATCGAGACTGTAGCACGCTGATTAGGGTTGCATGGGTATGGGAAATTACAGTAATGCCCCTCATTTTTTTTATTTAAATTTAATTTCAAATGTTCTAACTATCATGTCTTTTGCATACGAACTCGGATTTGGATGCGGTTTTCTCCATTGCGATCGTATCGAAATTACGGACATTTTGGAACTGGTTTGACTGCATTCTGAGATTGTCAAATTTTGGGCTTTAATTGGATTTTAAATCGCCAACAAATCAAAGGTGAGTGTTTTAACCCACTCACAACTACTAAATCATCCTATGTTAGTTAAATTAAATTTCTAATGTGATTAGAAATTGATTGGTTACTGTCCGGTATATTTAAATTGTCATTTCAATTAAATCTGACTTATATTGAATTGAATTGCCATTTTAAACTAATATTGAATTTAATTGCCAGTTAAATACCAGATAATGATAACCAGTTGATTTGTTATGATTCATTGGTTGATTTGAATGGTGATCGTGATGGATGCTTATTGGTTGATATTTTTGGATGGTTGGATGTATGTTTATCTGTATGTTGTTATCACACTGCAAGTTCCCTTAGTTATTGTTAGGAAAATCATTATGGGTTGAAATGATACATACCTGAACGATCTATAGATTAGGGATAAATCGTTATGGGTTGAAATGATAGACTCGAGCGATTTTATTGATTTTTGAATTTTATTCGGGATTGCGGGTTGAAATGATATATACCAGTAAATTTAAATTATTGCGGGTTGAAATGATAAATATCTACATCACTTGACCATAGGGTAGAAAATTATATACGGTCGGACTGGTTAAATTAAATTATTTTAACTTCTTAAATTTTAAATCAAGTTAAATGATATTTCGAACTAAAATTTGACTTATATAAATGAATTATTTTCAAAATCTAAGCTTTAAAGTGTTAAAAATGGAAATTTGTTTAAAGGAATTGTTAAAAGAATTTAAATTGGAATTTCAAAGTTGAAATTTGAACTATAAAGGAAATTTATCGAAATTGAGTTATTGAAATGTTTGAATATTTAAACGTTGACATCTATGAAATTGAAGTGCTTTAAAATTGTAGTTCTAAGATGAATTTTAAATCGAAATGATTTTTGTGGAAATTTGAATTGAATGAAAATTTGAGTCTTGTTGATTTGAAAGCTGGATATGGCCCAGATTTGTTGAAATGAAAGAAATAGTTTAATTTCAAATTAATTATTTTATAAACTATTTAAACATATATTATTTTAAATTTCTAATTTACTAAGATTTTCAAACTATTTACTACATAAACCATTTTCCAATAATCAAACCATTTTATATTTAAACTATATTAAATTTATTTTTTTACTATTAAACTATTTAACCTATTTTAAGATGTTAATCTATTTTAATCTATCTTTAATCTATTTTAATCTATTTTAAACTATTTTAAACTATTTTAATCTAATTTAATCTATTTTTAACTACTTAAACTATTTTAAGCTATTATAATCTATTTTAAACTATTTTAACTATTTTAAACTACTTTAAACTATTAAAACTATTTTTAAACTATTTATGACTGTCTAAGCTATTTCCTAAATCTCAAAAGGTGCAAGGTTGAACTGTTATATTTCAATCTTTGATTTTAAAACGAATATGGTTAAATGAATGTTATAACATACGTTGGAATTTGAAATTATATTTTCTATTGCAATGACATATTTTGAGTAGATATGATGATTTTGAAATGAGAGTTTAACCTATTTGTGAATATGATTTCGAAAGTGATATGATTTCGAAAGGGAATATGATTTCAAAAGTGATATGGTTTTGAGAATATGATATTTTGATATCAATTATGAATTGGTTTTGGAAAAGTAAAAGAACCATCCAGTGTGAAATAAGTGTTTGGTTGTTAAAGAGACTGGGATTAGATATTGTCATATTCTTCGCCTATATCGAAAACCACTTTAACAACTGTGTATGTGGTGGTGATTCCAAAATGAAGTAGGATTGTTCGGTGAACGATTCTGTATGAGGTATTAACGTAGCCCTGACTCCCTCGAGTCAGCTTGATGTGACTAAAACAGGAGCCACGCTGGGCCAAGTGAGGTCGCACCTCTGATCGGACAAGCTTCTTCGATACCATATTATGACTTTGTGATTGATTTGGTGGCCACCCCTCGATTTTGATTATGGGAGTGTGTTCCGAGGTGGGCGGTAGTAGCTTCTATGCGTTACCACCAGTCCGGATCCACAAAACGGTAGTATCCTACCCTGGGCATTGCCTCACGTGCCTTGTCACATGCCTTAATGCACCCATTACGAGTTTGGTTTGTGTCGTACCTATGGAGTGCTCCCTGATAGCCCACCATTTTACGGTGGAGTTTATAGTACTATATAGACAACGACATTTATATAAAATGTTTTAAGGAGGATATGGGTAATGCCTTAACGCTATTTTAATGCTTTACTTTACTGTAGACACTATTATAATAGTGTGTTGTACTGTGTATGTAGATAGTATAACGGATCCTTAGGAGATGGAATCTCGAACATCTCTTAAGTTATTGCACTCATGTTAGACACTGGATATGAGATTGTTACCCGACACCTTGCCCCGACTACAAAACGGTGGTTGCAGAAGTTATGATTAGACGTAAATGGGTGTGACGTTAGGAGTTGGTCCACTTCAAGTTGCAAAGGAGTTTACTTCAAGTCAGAAGAGTACTTACTTCGGGACTTCTCAACATCAACTCCGAGTCGTTGGAGTTTTTGCTCCGAGTTGACCTTGACGAGTGGGGGTCGGTGTGTAAAGAATGCCGAGTCGGGATGTTCATTCAATATAGGAAAGTGGATCGGCCCTAGTAGTTCGGCATATCTTTAGGGGATCGACCATGAAGGTTTGTCAAAGCCACTTGGGGTCGGCCTTGATGAGGTCAGCCATGGTGGATCAACACATCCTCAGGGGGTTGGTCATGATGGCTTGGCATTAAATGATGGGTTCACCAAAAGCTGTGGATCGACACTTGGAGCTTGGGATCGGTTATTCGCGATCGGTTATTTGTGGTCGGTTGTCTACGATCGGTCATGAGAGTTTTGGGTCGGCAAAGTAGTTTGGGTTCGGCAAGTCTTTAAGCGGTCGATAGTGGATGAGTATCTTGGGGTCGGCGGTCCTGGATCGTCATAGAGCATTGGGATCGGCTATCCTGGATTCAGGTATTTCGGCTCAACTATCTTGAGTCGATATTGTAGAAAAGAGAATTGGTTTAGCACAAGCAAAGGCATGAGCTACTTCGAGTCAACATCCATAGGACCCCGGGTCGGCTTTGAGGGGTCGGCATGGTGGGATCGGCATGGTCAGGTCGGCCTACCTAGCTTGTCAGTGACTGGCCGAGCTCTCTTGGTTGTGGGCCTGGAGGACTGAAAAGAGATGCAAGCTCAGAGAAGCCAGGCTATCTCCATCTATAAATAGAGGGGTAGGGTTCCAGTTTAGGGGATCTTTTTCGAAAACTAAGGAGAGACTCTTCCATTTTTTGTACTCATTTCCTTTTCATTCTAAACTAAATTCAAGCTGTTCTTTGTGGATTGTATCTGTAATCAAACAGTATAAAGAACAATAAAGATCCCATTCAAAGTGGATATGGCAGTTACGCCGAACCACTATAATTTTGTTGTTCTTGTTTTTACTGTTATTTTTGCATTATATTGCGCTATCCCTCTATTTCAATTTACTATCTTCATTTATCGCTCTACACAAATCTATTCTAGGGTGTTAGTGACAAATTCTGGTGCTAACATTTTGGTGCTTTCACTGAGAACAATACATTCTTAGGCTATTAGGATCTACTTTGTTTCTACTGGATTGAAGAAATCCACCGACGGAGATCCAAGTTCGTTCTCAAGAGTTTACCGAATTCTATTCGTAGTTTCCACAAATAACTCCAAGATAGCAAGGCCACGCACCAGATCCGCCTCCAATAAAGTTGATGCTAATTAGACTGCTTGTGTCCAGCAAGTAGGACCAAGCAACCAACCAGCTAATGCAAGTGTGGAACCCGTCGCCGTCTAGAGCCATGCAGAAGATGTCACTGGGGCTGAGTTCAATGATCTGATGAGGGAGCTCATGGAAAGCAGGAGACAACTTAATGAGCAGATTGTAGCAAATGCCAACATGATGAATCAGATTACTCAGCATCAACGTCAGAATGCTGGAGGAAGCCGTGCTTCCTATTCATCATCCGACAACTCAGCTTTGTCAGATGAACACCATAGGCGTAGACGATGCAGGATATAAATGACGCAAACTGGAGCAACCGAGCAATTTGTGACAAGTCGCCACAGACAACCAACAGAGCTGATCCAGACCTCTTGACTAGGACAGTGGCTCTTCAACTATACCTGGGAAGTCACATTCATCATGGAATGAGAAACTTATGCTCTTAAGAGCGCGTAGAAGCTGGTCAACTGCCTCACCAGGGTGGTAACGAAGAAGGTTCTCAGGGTGCACACTTAGATGATCACCGGCCGAGAAGGCGCCAACCGAAGCAATCAAGCAAGACGGATACCGACCTAGCACCTCCAATTCAGACTCTGGATTTGTCTGCTATGGTCAAGCAGCTGATGAGGTAGAATCACGGCCTGACCAATGATGATTGGGGAGTGTCGAGGAGTCATACTCCGTTTACTGATAACATCTTACAAGCTGAGTACCCCGGAAGTTTAGCATGCCTACAATGCCCGCTTATGAAGGGAAGACCGACCCTCGACAACACATAATGAGATACGAGTGGATGATGGACTCGGCTAGGGCAAATGATGCAACCAAGTGTAGATGCTTCCTAATAACCCTGTCTGCAATTGCTACCATGTGGTTCACAAGACTCCCCCCGCGGTCGATCTCTAGATTTGATGAGCTGGCGACAAAATTCATGGAGCAGTTCAGGATTCATGCTACTCGAATGAAAGATGTGATGTCATTATCCAGTGTGATTCAGGCTCTACATGAGTCGCTGAAGGACTAATTGCAGAGATTCCACGTTGCTGCTACCGAAGTAAGTAATCCGAATGACCAAGCCGTTCTTATGGCCGTGATGTGAGGTAATAACCCAAAATCTGAGTTTGGTTACTGGCTAGCAGGAAAACTGCCAACCACCCTGGAACATTTTTATTCAAAGGCGAATCAGTTCATGAGAAAGGAGGAGGCCAGGTTGTCAAGAAGGGGCAGTGCTGCAGGATCCAGCAGGGAAGCAGTGCAAAGCAATATTGCAGTGAAGCAATCTGGCGAGAGCTTGGGAAAGGTCCAAGTTAACGTTCAAAATAAGTTGGATCAACCTAAAGGACCCGGAGGAGGAAATCCCGGACGTAAGAGGGAAGCAGGAAAGTGGAAGCCGAGGATCCCAACTTATAATGAATATACGCCACTGAACACATCCTTGGAGAATATTTATTTGTCTACTTGTAATACTTTCCAGTACTGAAAGCCATGCCCAAAGGAATCGAATGAAGAACTAAAACAAACCGGAAAGTATTGCCAGTTCCACGAGACCTATGGGCACAACACTGATGAGTACAGGCACCTCCACGATGCTATAGAAAAGTTGATTCGCCAGAATAAGTTGCAGTAGTTTGTTAAGAATCCGCAGGTGGGCAGACATGAGATGTCCGATCCCAGTCGAGGACAAGCTCCACATCAACCCAAGGAGCATGCTCAAACCGGTGGAAGATTGGTGATAAACACTATAGTTGGTGGGCCTCATCCTGCAGATAATAGTTGGTAGGAAATGGAGCATTATGCTAGTTCTTTGAGACATGCAGATTTTGAGTGTTGCTCGAACACGGAGGATGGGATTCCGGCAAAACAACAGCGAATGATGACGGATGATATAGTATTCAGGAGTAGGGATGCCGATCAGGTGGAAGCACCTACTATTGATCCGATGGTTATCTTAGCTACGATCGGACCGGCGTGTGAGGAGAATACAGATCGATTGTGGGAGTTCTGTTAATATTATCTTTAAGAAGGCATATGATCAGATGAAGATGGAGACTAAGGATCTAAAACCATCTGAGGCCCGTATACACGGCTTTAATGGCGCGGCTACCAAAGCGGTAGGTTATGTGGAGTTGCTGGTCAAGTTAGTTGATGGTGAACATAGGAGAGTTCAGATCTGACCATTCATTATTTTGAACGTTGATTCCTCGTATAATGTCTTTTTGGGCCGACCGGCCCTGGCTGAGTTTAGGGCAGCTTTGACCCCGTGGTGCTTGACTTTGAAATTTCTGACAGACAATGGAGTTGGTGTAGTGCATGGCGATCAAGCAACCGGTCATGCCTGTTATGTGGCTGAGTTGAGAGAGGCTTAGCGAAGAGAGAAGGGAAAGGGTGTGGACAAGACCGCCCGCATCCATGTTGCTGAGAATTGACAAGTAGCGCCTTATCCTTGGTTTGGGCAACATAGTCGGATCCATAGAGACATAGATCAGAGAGATGATGATGAAGAACCCAAGGAGACCAAGGTAGCACCGGCTGAACTGACGATTGACATCGCAGTCAGCTATGATGACCTATCGTGTGTATTGGAAATAGGATCACAACTTAACCCCTCGATGACGAGGGATCTTACGGATTTCCTCCGAGCAAATCTCGATATTTTCACTTGGACCCATTCTGATATGTATGGAATTTCACCTGCCATTGTAAGTCATATGTTGAACATTGACCCAAAGTATGTACCGGTAAAACAAAAGAGACGAGGCATGGACCCGGAGAGGTCCGTTGCTCTCATGGAGGAGGTGGATAAATTTAAAGCCAACGGGTTTATCTACGACGCCCTCTATCCTGAATGGATATCCAACCCTGTGCTAGTGAAGAAGGCGAATGGGAAGTGGAGGACCTATGTTGATTATTCGGATCTTAATAAGGCATGCCCCAAGGATAGTTTCCCTTTGCCTAGAATTGATCAGCTGGTTGACTCGACAGTGGGGCATGAATTGCTATCATTTATGGATGCGTATTCGGGCTACAATCAAATATCGATGCACATTCCGGATCAGGAGCCCACCAGTTTTTTCACAGATGTTGGATTATACTGCTATGTGGTAATGCTGTTCGGGTTGAAGAATGCGGGAGCGACTTATCAGCGTCTGGTGAATCAGATGTTAAGGACCAAATCGGCAGAACGATGGAAGTCTATGTGGACGACATGCTCGTGAAGTCACGGTAGTCAAACGACCACATTCGAGACTTGGCAGAGATGTTCAATATACTCAGATTTTATGGCATAAAAATCAATCCATTGAAATGCTCATATGGCATTGCATCGCGGAAGTTTTTATGCTTCATTGTCAACGCACGAGGAATCGATGTGAATCCGAAAAAGATTCAGGCCATTCGGGATATACGGGCACCGAGAACTATAAAACAAGTGTAGAGCCTGAATGGGAAGGTCGCTGCATTGAGTCGATTTATATCCAGAGCAACCGACAAATGTATTCCCTTATTTGATTTGGTAAGGAAAGGGAAAATAAATTTTGAATGGACGTCGGATTGTGAAGACGCGTTTCGAGCTCTGGTGAGTCACTTGGAGAGGCCCCATATTTTGTCGAAGCCCATAGATCATGAGGAGTTGTATATTTACTTAGCCGTATCCCAGCATGCCATCAGTGCAACTTTGATTCGCGAGGAGTGCCGAATCCAAAAGTCGGTGTACTATGTTAGTAAGCATTTGACGAAAGTAGAGAGAAATTATCCCAAGATAGAAAAGCTGGCTTATTGTTTGGTGATCGCATCGCGCAAACTCCACCCGTATTTCCAGGCACATCCGGACAGTATCTATATTGATCAATCTTTACGGAAGGTTCTCCAACGACCAGAGACTTCTGGAAGGTTACTTAAATGGAACATCGAGCTCAGTCAGTTCGACATCACCTACCTGCCTCGGAGGGCTATCCAGGGGCAAGCATTGGCGGATTTTATTACAGAGTTCACTGTGTAGGACGAACCGAATGGAAGTGATGCGATTCCCTTTGTACGATGGAAACTGTATACCGTTGGAGCGTCCAATGACCATTTTTTTGTGGCTGGTGTTATTCTTGTAACTCCTGAGAATCGGCCGATTTTTTAAGCTTTGAAGCTTGATTTCCCCGCTACGTACAACGAAGCCGAGTATGAAGCGTTGATCGCTGGATTGAAGCTTGCCAAAGAACTTGGAGTAAAATTAATCTAGATTTTTTGCGACTCACAGCTGGTGGTAAACCAAGTCCGGGGAGACTAATAGGCAAAGGGACAAAGGCTTGTTCCGTACCATACCCGGGTCCAGGAATTATTGGCGAACCTCGAATACTACAACATTCCGCACATCTCGCACGAGCAAAACGGAGAATCCGATTCATTGGCAAAATTCGCGAGCACTGGTGACGCACAACAGATGGGCTTGGTTCTTGTTGAAACTATAAATGCCCCGAGTATAAATGCGATGGAAGTTGATCTTATGCCAGAGTTAGAAACAGAAAGGAAGTCATGGATGTCCCAATTCAAAGAGTACTTGTTGCGCGGGACCTTGCCTGAGAGAAGAAATGAAAGGCGACAAGTCCTTCGCAAGGCCTCGCGATATGTTATACGAGATGGGATTATAAATTGAAAGGGATTCTCTGTTCCCTTACTCAAGTGTATCGCCTACGACGAGATAAAACGAGTTTTGAGGGCAGTCCATGAAGGAGAATGTAGCAACCATACTGGAGGGCAGACGCTAGCCAAAAAGATACTCCGCTATGGATACTATTGGCCGACCGTGAATCGGGACGCCGCAGACTATGTGAGGAGATGTGATAAATGCCAAAAATATGCGAAAATCCCAAGAGCACCGCCGACGGAAATCACGCAAATGGTCAGCCCATGGTTGTTTGCAATATGGGGAATCGACATTATCGGCTCATTGCCAATCTCCAAAGGTGGTGCAAAATACACAATTGTCGCGGTAGACTACTTCACCAAATGGGCAGAAACAGAGCCATTAGCTACGATCACCATCAAAAAGGCCATTAATTTTGTCGTGCGGAACATCATATGCCGCTTTGGACACCCACAGACTATCATTACTGACAACGGAACTCAATTTGAGAGTAAGGAATTCAAAGAGATTTGTCGGAAACATCACATTAAAAAGAGGTTTGCAGTAGTCGCTCACCTTAAAGTGAATGGGCAAGTTGAAGCCGTAAATAAGATAATCAAGTCCATCTTGGAAAAATGTTTGGAGAAGGCTAGAGGCAAGTGGGTGGATGAGCTTCCAACAGCACTCTAGGCATACAGAACCACCCACAAGTCCGCGACTGGCCATACTCCATTCACCTTAGCATACGGCGCCGAAGCAGTTATACCCGTGGAACTTGAAGTCCCTTCCCATCGGATCACTTATTACGATCCCAGAACAAACCAAAATCTTTTACTGGAATCATTGGACTTTATTGATGAAAAGCGTGAAGAAGCTGATTTAAGGGCGGCCGTACATCGGCACCGAGTCGCCCGATATTATAATGTAAAAGTCAGGGCAAGAGCTTTCGATGTAGGAGACCTTTTTTTGAAGCGAGTTTTTCCGATCCCATCGCACATGAATCCCACGTGGGAAGGTCCTTATTCATCAAACGGAAACCTGGAGAAGGCACTTTCAAGCTAGCGACTATTGATGGCGTAACACTCCCCAGAGCATGGAATAGCGAGCATTTGCACTGCTATTTTACTTAGTTTGTTTCTTTTGCATTCCAATCATAGTTGTTTACAGTGTTTGCTTTCTTTGTTGTTCTCTGCTTTCGATATGTAATAAGACAATTTAGTCTGTCTCTGCTTTCTACAATCAATAAAAGCTTGAAGCTATTTTTTCTATGTGATTGTTGATATATCATGTGATATAATTACATGTCAAGGTTCGTTAGCACTAACACGTGTGACTTATGAACGCACGCATGGAACCAAAAATCAACTGGCTATGTATAAAAAATCTCTAAGTCCCTAGAGTGCGGATTAGAGTACTCTGAGTCCCTAGAGCACGGACTAGAGTATAAACAATTTAAAAAAAACTTTATGTCCCCAGAGTGCGGATTAGAGTAATCTGAGTCCCCAGAGCGCGGACTAGAGTATAAACAATTTCAAGAAAATCTCTACGTCTCCAAAGTGTATATTAGAGTAGGAGTCCCCATAGCGCGGACTAGAGTATAAACGATTTCAAGAAAATCTCTAAGTCTCCAAAGTGCGGATTAGAGTACTCTGAGTCCCTAGAGCATGGACTAGAGTATAAACGATTTCAAAAAATCTCTAAGTCCCCAGAGTGCGGATTAGAGTACTCTGAGTCCCTAGATCGCGGACTAGAGTATAAACAATTTCAAGAAAATCTCTAATTCCCCAGAGTGTGGATTAGAGTACTCTGAGTCCCTAGAGCGCGGACTAGAGTATAAACGATTTCAAAAAGAAATATCTAATTCCCCAGAGTGCGGATTAGAGAATTCTGAGTCCCCAGAGCGCGGACTAGAGTATGAACGATTTCAAAAAATCTCTAAGCCCCTAGAGTGCGGATTAGAGTAATCTGAGTCCCCAGAGCGTGGGCTAGAGTATAAACAATTTCAAAAAATTCCTAAATCCCCAGAATGTGGGCTAAAGTTTCTAAGTCCTTTGAAAAGCGAACTAGAGTGTAAATGACCTACGAATCCTCGAATCCCAATTGCGGATTAAATTATAAGTGATGTAAGGAAAATCAGTTAATGCAAAGGAACAAAATTTTATTTATTTTTCAAAAAACTTCCTTACAACTCCTTCGAAAGTTCGGAGGCCAAGTCTATATACATCGACTACTGCCAAAGGAAGGAAAAGAGAAAAGAAAAACGACTACACGACTCGAATTTGTTCAATCTAAGCAAAATGACACAAGACAACAACTATTTCTTCGCTTTTTTCTCCTTTTTTGGTTTCTCCGAAGTCTCCTCAACTAAGCGCTTCTTTCTAGACCCCTTACTCACTTGCGAGGAGGTACCCGCGGAAGGAAGAGGCACATCTATAGGTGTAGTCCCGCCAGGAGGAATGAATTTCAGCGGCCTATTAAGGGGATCGTCTATCTCCACCACCTTGGGCTCGCACTTGACCTTGATTTTCTATTTTTCTTCCTCCTCAAGTTGCTCCTTCATACTAACTTGGAGATGTGCTCGGAAGTGCCGTGATTACAACATCGTCATGTTCATCGGCATGTAAAGGGTCTTCGGGCTTATCCTCATCTAGTGCTCCGATTACTTGAGCATCAGGGCTCGGTGTGTCTTCGACAAGTGGTGCCTTAGCTACTTTTCTTCCGGCTCTGTGGCGACGTCGCTCCTTGGAGTCGGTTCGGGACCAGAATGACCTGCATGATTTCATTAAAGCAGATGTTAGAGTACATCCGTTATTCGCCGAGAACGACGACCTCTTGAACTTTAGAGGATGAAATTAAGTACCAGCATCCAGTTGACTCTCGGTGGTCATCGGAGTATCCCCCTCGATGATTGGGGACAGTGTATGAATGCCAAGTCTGGGTTTCTCCGAATCGTAACCATTATGCTGATCGAGAGGATTGAGAGATGAAGTCTCGGCCGGCTGGACAAAAGAGAGGACTTGAGAATCAGTGTCGGACGGACCGGCGATATCTTCTTTCTCCTTCGACATTGGGGAAGCTCCGCAAAAGAGAAGTCTTGCTGTAGCTAAATCGGAGGGCTCATTTCCTTGGAGCACTTCTTTCGCGAGTGCCTCCTCATCGTTCTCTTCGACACCCAACTTCACTTTCTTGATTTTTACAAGGGTATCCCATGCTTCGACCAGCGATTCGAGATAACCATCGCCCAAGAAAGATAAGTCGCGGTGCATAAGGACCCTTGCATTATATTCAGTGATGAGTGGGTCGAATAGGCATTTAATCTCCTCTCCGCTGGACTCGGTCGCTACCTCAATTCACGAGTCAGCCTCTGTAAGTGCTGCTTTTTTACCTTCTTCGCGAGCTGCATCCTTCAACGCTTCGATTTGGAATAGTTCTTCGTCGAACTTTGCTTTTAAGTTCCTTGTCACGACGATTTCATCATGATATTTCTATGATTCCTCCTGCGTTGTGATTTTTTCCTCTTTCTCTTTAGAAAGCAGATCCTCCAACTCCTTGACTCGGTGAGCAAGAATTTCCTTCTCTTTTTGTAGAGAATATTTTTCCAAAGCTAGAACGCCACCACGTTGGAGTGCTCCATTCAATTCCTTTTTGTGGCTAGCTTCTAAACGACTGACCGCCTCGGCTGTCTCCTTGGCATTCTTCTTGACAGTCTCGAGTTAGGCTTTGTATGAGAGCAGTGCATCATCCAAGCTCTTTATAATGTCTTTGTCATGAATGGCTTCTACTTTGAGGTGGTCGATCTCATATTGATGCTCAGTAGAGACCTTCGAAACTTTTTCGACCAGGTGCAGAAATGCATCGTTTTGAACGTACACATCGTTCGTGCATGCGAGAGCATCTGCTTTGACATTCCTAGGGATAAGATGTATGGCGAGAAGGAATTTCAGCCCGTCGAAGCAGATCTTTGGGAACATGGCCTTAAGCTCGGCTAATTTCTCCGCCATGGTTGGGTCATGAGCGGGAGCTGGAGGAGTTGGTCTCGTCGGAGATAATGATTTCTTGTGCTACTCACGAGATTGCTTAGTGCTCGAAGAGCCGGAGTGTTGATCGCGAGGAGCGTGATTGGGAGCCTAGATAAGTAGACTTGTCTCCGCCACGTGCTGGGGGATTTGTGGGTTAGCTTGGATGTGAAGAGTGCCCATGAGTTCTCCTCCTGGAGGATGATGACGATTCTCTGGAATGATAATCTCTATCTCCGCCTTCCACTCTATCTCTCCATTTACCGGATTCTGAATCCCAACCTGAGCGGTGAAAGAAAGAAGATCCGCGAAGGCGGCTAAAGCCATGCGAGTTGGTCATCTCACCTGTACATGAGGCGAAATGAGAACAAACTAGTGGAAATCACATGAAAAATTGAATGCAAGTTGGTGGTGAAGTGTAAGTGTTCGTGTGTGTCCTAGTGCATCCCCCCAACGGACCAGTAATTTTCGCTTTACTAATTGGAGTTTTTTCTCCCTGTGAAGTTGTACGCCTTCACCGCTTCTCGCAGGCAAGCTGAGCCCCATGGAACCAAGATTGGCGAAGTCATAATTCAATAAATCATCAGGAATGGATAAGTCGGAGAGTCCCTTTAGCGAACTTTCCATTTTCTAGGAAGATGATCCTTTCTCGATAGGAGTTATCATGAATTTTTGGGTCACCCCAGCTTTACTCTTTTTAAGTTTGTACGCTAAACTCTTTTTCTTTTTTGGTGAAGGCTGTGGTTGGTTAGTGCAGTGAGCATTGGCTATTGGCGCCTGTCCGGAACTTGTGTTCTCATTTATTGGCGTCGGAGCCTCCGTTTCTTTAATCTCACCTTCCTCGATGGTATCATGAGCTCCTTCGACAGGGGGCACCGAGGGGCAAACTTATTCTCTCCTCATTTCAGCAGTTGCCTTGAAGTCGTTGTGCTTCTCGGAAGGCCAATCCTGCGACCCTTTTCTGATAATCCGAATAACAAGAGCAATTCGTCGGTAACTATCAGTTTGATGTCCCGATTTTCTACTGGAATAGCGCGAATAGCCTCGACTGCTCTGGAGTACCTAGTGCCTTCAGGCCGTGGGTGAATACCTAGAAGGATTAGAAAGTTCAACCTTTCGGAAAGATGTGATTTAAGTCTTAGAATGAAGAATGAAACGAGAATGAAACTTACGTCCTTCCAACCATGTTCTCGCGAAGCCAGGAGGACAGCGCACGTAGAACCACTCTTTCTTGAATTGAGAGAGCTTGTTCCATGCACCCATTAGGACTTGGCATTTAGGGAACGGTTCAAGAAATATGTAAGAAGGGTTATCAACGCGTCTCTTGAAGTGGTAAATGTATCGAATGTCCTCAGGGGTTGGAGGTCTAAACATGACGCTCTTGAAGAGTAGAAAGGTGCCGTGGATAAATGCGTAGCTGTTAGGATGCAGTTGTGTGGGGGCGATCCCTATGTACTTTAACACCTCACGAATGAACGAGTTGAAGGGTGGAACGCATCTGGCCCAGCACATAAACTTGTTGCATGCAGTGTATCCGACTGGGGGCAAATGGGGCAGGTCTTGCCTCGGTGGAACTAAAACGTCTTCGAAGGGTATCCCGTGAATGGAACACAATCGACGAAGAGCGGCTTCGCCGATTTTCGAGGCTTGCGAGTCGACCGGGTTATCCAAAATGATAGCTTCGTCTACGACATCGGGATCCGGATCTACAACCTTAGTAGGAAAGATTGGAATGTCGAGAATAGGGCCAAACGGTGGGCTCAATGTCTCTACTACCTCTTGCCATTGACTTGGTCCAGGCTTGTCGGATAGAGTGGCAGAACTTGATTTCTTATCCGATTTAGAAGACATTGCGAGAAGGCACTTGATGCGAATAAATACCTGCTTAATCTATACTTGAAAGATAATCGATATTAGAAGTAATAATAATATATTCCTTCGTGCTATGTGTGAGCTAGTGTGGTGATTCTAACCAAAGTACAAAGAACTTAAGATTGAAAAAACGAATATAACGCGATGAAATTTTTGGGTCGTCATCCTGGAGACCGTCATTGCTGACCGTCTCCGGTAGTGGGCCAGATGATCGGTGATGGAAGAATTAGAATCGAACATTGGCATTTTAGAATTTTGAGGTCCGTTACTTGGAATTGTTGTACCAGTTTAGCATTTTAATTGTGTTATTAAAACTGTGAATTTGTTGATTCAGGCTATGTCCATAGGCTTATGTGTGAAGAGGCATGTCATTATTCGTTAGTTTATGCTTGGGTGTAAAGATATGTAGTCATCGTATTCTTATTAATCAAATTGGAGTGTTTTGGTTGCCAATGTCGACCCAGCCTCTCAACATCGATCCCTATGCCTTGAGCAGATTACCGAACGCTCCATTATACTAATCTAACCGACCCGAATGCCCACTCTCAAAAAATACCGACCGTCTCAACCCTCAAAAAACCACCGACCCGAAACCTCAACTAAGTACACCGACCGCTTCTCAATACTGAATCCTACCGACCCACTTTTTCTCAAGAATATCGACCGCTCCTCCTTTTAAAGGTACTAACCTCTCCATATTTCCTAGACACCGATCCCTCCTTGGAAGTGTATCGACCCCTATCCTTAAGCCTATATGCCGAACTCCCTCGAGCCAACTCTAGCCCACACCAAAGCTTCTCCTCCCATCACTACCTTCTCCCTCTCTCCTTTGTTCTCTCCTCTTCCTCTCGATGTGAAAACTGCATACGCCTACATATCCCCAAAGCTAGGTCGAGATCGAAAAGGAATGGCTTAGTAGTTTGAACTGAAGAGGGAATTCATACCTATGTAGTGATTGCAAGCTATGGAAGTTGGTGTCGAAGCTTGGATTTGAGAAGTGTCGAGGAATTGTGATTGGGAAGATGGTCTGTTGGAGTGATAATGGCAGTTCGGCAGTGTAGAGGTGTAGTGCTTCTAAGAAGGGAAATAAAACTTAATGAGAAATGAAAGTAAAGAGGGAGGACTGGGGAGCTTGAGCTTTTTATATGACTAGTGGAATACGAACCGGTCCCCTCCTGAAGACCGGGTCAGGGGGTCGGCTGTTAGATATGCCGAACCCAACCCACGAGTGGAAATTCAGAGATCGGCATTTATCTGCCGATCCCCTCCTTTTTAAAATAATAATAAATAATAATACATATAATGCTCTTATACCATACATATAATGATAAATGAAGGTGGTAGTGCAAGGAAAAAAGTGAATTTTGCCAGATAGGTGGAGAGGCATAAGTTTGGAAAATCCGTTGTGATTCAGCCTTCAAAAGGTTGTGTACAATCAACTTTTGAAAAGTTACAACAGGATTCCAGGGATTACTTTGAAGACTAAACTAGTGCCTTTAGAAGACGCAAAACTTCATCGAAGGCTAAGGAAAAAGTGACAATCAGTTATCAGTCTGAACGAGCTAGCCACTTGTAATACCCCAAAATTTTGAGAAAAATCATTTTGATAAAATGATTTAATTTCGAAATATTTAGATTTAAATATGGTGAAATTCTTGGGATTAAATAGTGTGCAAGGATATGTATGCACATGCACACTGGAAATGGCACAGGGAAAATCCAAGAATTTGTGAAAAAAAAATAAGAGACAGAAAATTCTTATTTGAAATAAGAAAGTAAAATTCTTATTTAAAACATTGGAATTTAACTTAGGCCTAACCAAGTTAAATATGGGAGATATGCCTATATACATTTTTTTACTGTGAAGCATAAGGAATTAAATAAAATAATAAAGAGACAGAAAGATTTTATGTGAGCAAAGAAGTAATTCTTACTTAGCATAGGATTTTCTTTTACCAGATCTAACTCATTTAATTAGGATATATATGTATGTGTATAATTTCTGAAAGGCAAGAGAGATCAAATAAAAATATATACACTCATGTGCATGTATATTTTCTGTGAGCAGAAAGTATTAAAAGAAACATCAAAATGACATGAAATGTAATACAAGTCAATATGCTTGTGTAGGTAAAAATAGAAAAGGAGATTTCCAGAAAAGAATAAAAACATAAATAAAAACTGAATCACACATTTAGCATGACTTGGGTAAGTAATTAAAAATAGCCATTTTTGGAAAAGTAAGAAAAGAAAAAAAAAGAGGTACTAATTATAATGGACTAAAGTGGTCGGGGCATTAAGGAGGAAAATGTGAAAATGCAAAATGCATGAAGATGGTTAGGATAGAAATGGAATTTTGTTGTAACAAAACCCTCAGAGAAAACACTGGTATAAATAGGCAGTTTTGGCCAGGAAAACATTTTACCCCGAGTTGCTCAAAATAATAAGAAAGAAATGAAAATATTGAAAGGAAGAAGAAAACACACATACATAAGGATTTTCTGGATCAAGAGAAGGAAGAACTTAGGTGAGTAACCTCACTGAATTCATGGCATTAAGACCTGAGATGAGGCAGCCACTTTTTATATTGTCATTTAAATATTGCTGGTTTTGATATGATTTTATCAATGCTCTTTGGATGTTTTATTTTAAATCTGATATGATTTTATTATGGATGTTTTTGGTGATCTTTAATTTGTTGAGATATTTGCCTTTGGACGTGCATCTTATTGTTTTATTTTACGCAGAAATGTTAAGGTCCAGAATCTTGAAATTATATAGAGAATACCCTCAACTGTTATAGATCTATGGCATGAAAATTTTACCAAAGAATTATGTTGGGAGCTGCATTATACTTGGTATAAGTGCTGAGGCTTGAGAAGAAAGAAATTAAGGGTGCAATAGAAATTTTCTAGGTGCTGGGCCCTTAATAAAAAAACAGAGAACTCACAAGCTAAAACTATGATTGAGCCAGATCATGAATCTGATTCAATCATAAAGGCTTGCAGATCAATATAACAAGACATGCCATTCCTCTTTTACAGTTGAAAATATTCTAATATTTATACTGAGATTAGGACATAATGTCCACATCTTTGGAAATAACTGTCTACTAAATCTCTGAGTAAATTATGCTAGAAAAATTTATGGGTGTTTCCATGTTTGTAGTGACAAGTTCACTTAGCTATTTGATGATAATATTTAAATCAATGCACTAGTAAATAAACTAGGGAAGGGAAGGCCAAGAAGGCTGTTGGAATGCTTGTTATATTTGATGTATACAAGTTGGCACATGGTTTGTTTAAGCCCTGAGATCTTTGTGCAATGATGTGAATTAGTTCATTGCAATATGTCCCTGTGATTCCTTGATGGCAAATGAGGCAGGAATTTAAACTGAATTTATACAACCTGTATATGAAGAGATAGGAATATGAATATTTCTTAGGTTGGTTGGTATGGAACCATGATTGTTCCAGTGGATGCCCATGTTGCAAATAGATGATTTTGTTTGCTTGATTATGAATGCAGGTATAGGAATGATAGATGGAGTTATCATACCTGAGTCACTTTATTTACACAATGATATAATAAGTGATTGTAGAAATTCATTCAAATAACAAGTTATTACACTCATATTCTGTGTTGTTTAATATCATGAATATACTGATGTTGCTCATACCAGATCATGGATCTGAGCCTTATTTGCTCATGGCATATGGGGGTGTCTCATTTTAAAATGAGGCAGCCACCAATGCTCTTTCAGGAAATGCAGGAGCCAAGTAGAAAGTGAAGTTATGGCAAACAAAAGGGATTGAATGAACATGCTTGCTAATTTTAATAAGAGCCTAATATGATTTTATCTGCATGTAATCATGAGACAGTTGTGTTTAAACTTGATGTAATGTAATGAACTTGCTATGCTTGATTGAACTGGTTGTTTATCTGTTGAATATTGCTATGCATTATGGTTTAAAGATTAAAAGAAATATCTGGGTTGAAAACTAGAAAAATATGCTTAAGTTTTAGATATGAAAGCCTGGGAAATGAAATATACATATATGTATGTGAACAAATGTTTTGCATAATTTATATTATGTATTAGTCAAGTTCTTGTGATATAGCAATGCACTAAGTTTTTAGAATAAAATCTGGATTTATCTAGAGGTAAACTTATAAAGATTTAAACCATTTTTACTGTGAAACTTTGTAAACCAGTTTAATACCACTTTTTGAATTGTTTTAAGAAAAGTAAATATTTTGCAAGGCTTCAGATATAATGCCATTGCCTTGAACAAGTGTCTGTTAGACACAAGACTTATGGGTTAACCAGCTTCAAATGAGTGAGGTTTTGGTCGACCATATTTGATGGTGTTTTGAATGTAAAATACATTTCAAAAACTTTAGATTATTTAGAAATTGTTTCACCACAATCAACTTTTAAAAGCTATACCAGATATGCAATCTGGACAGGTTTGCACTTTCAAAACCTAGAAACACACACATTATTCTTTTAAATATATTTAAGTTCAAAATTCTTGTCACAGCAAATCTTATGCAAATACTCAACTTACAATGTGTTATATAGGCTAAGATTGAAATAAACAAGTCATATAGATTGAATCAAAATAGGAAAGTTTCTAGAAAATACATAAGTGGAAAATGATAAAAGAATATATCATTTTCTGGTCTTAGTCAAATATCAATATATCTGAACTATGGAAAAAAAGAATCCCAAATACTTTGACCAAAGATGGACATGATTTATTAACATATTATACATATTCAAAAGAACAAGGTAATTAACTATAGGCAGATTTCTTCAAATCCAAACTAATCCAAACTAAACAACCTACTCTTGTTTAACAAATGGAATTAAAAACATACTCTGATTTTAAACAAGAGGAACACATACATCTTCATATGTATGTGTATATCTTTAGGAATAAACTGATATATTTATATTGGTGGAAAATATTGGATCCTGGATGAATTGTTTGAAAAGAAAATGACTTTGAGAATATTAATTTTAGGAATGCAAAAAAAAATTAAGCAAATAAGGAGGGTCATTTCAGTTGGTATCAGAGCAAATGGTTGCATTGATTGTTGAATACTATAGAAATGTATTATATTTGGTTGTTTTAGATGAAATAATTTAGATAGGAAAATAATAACCATAGAAAATACTTACAGTACACTAATACTATTTGCCCATAAACTTGGTTAGCAAACCATAGTAGGAAGGGGATCACATCATGTAGGTACAAGTGCACCACAAATGCTTGATATGCAAGAATTTGTAAGGGTTTTAAGAGATGGAATTGGACATAGGCCTGAAAACCCTCATGAGGAGCTTTCAAAACTACTGAAGACTTACACCAATTTGGGAGGCAGAAGTTTTGAAGGGACTGAGAATGTGATGGAAATTCAAGCATGGTTGAGAACACTGGATAGAATTTTCAATGACATGCAGCTTGATGATCAGAGGAGGAGGCAAGTAGCTTCAAGACAGCTAAAAGGAGTAGCATTAGGCTGGTGGGAGGTGATCATAGCTGGAAGAATTGAAAATGAAATCACTTGGAATCAATTCAAGGAGATGTTGGAGGCAAGATTTGTACCAGCATCAGCCAAGACCATTTTGCTTGAAGAATTTATCAGACTTAGGCAGGGAACTTTGAATGTCACTGAATACACTCAAAAGTTTGAGGGGCTATCTAAGTATGGAGCAATGCTAGTGGCAGATGAAGCATCCAAAAATGATAGGTATATAAAAGGTCTGAACCTAGGACTTAGCAGAGCCATGCTACCATACGCAGATAGAACTTTTGATCAAGTAATTGATATGGCATTGAAATTGGAACAACATGACAAGGAAAGGGAGAAGTATAGGAATTTTAAGAGCAACAAAAACAAGAAGAATAAGGGAAGATATCACCCTTATGATAAAAAGAAGGAGGAGGCAGACAACAAGAAGGACAGAGACACCAAAGCTAATGATGCTAAGAAGAAGTTGGTTTGCCATCATTGTGGAAAAGAAGGACACATCAAACCAAGGTGCCCAGAATTAAAAGTAGGAGCTTTCAAGTGCTACCTATGTGGGAAAGAGGGGCATATGAAAAGGAATTGTCCTGAGTACAAACAGCAAGGGAAAATAGCAAGTTTGGAAGGCAAAGGCAAATCCACAGTGGAGAATGAAGCTGAGAATCATGGTCAAGTGGAAGGTACACTACTTATTTGCACCATACCCATTGCAGTAGTATATGACACTGGGGCAACTCACTCCTTGATTTCCTATGAATTAGTTAAAATGCTAAAATTAAATTGCATATTGGTTGAAACCCCACTGCTTATACAAAGTCCACTGGGGAGTTCTAGTGTTTTGAACATGAATTGTGTGGATGTGGAGTTAAACATAGGAGGAAATATTTTTATTTCCAATTTATATATTTTGAATTACCCAAATATAGGTGTTATATTGGGGGTAGACTGGTTAAGGCAATTTAAAGCCATAATTAATTTAGACTCATCCACCATATCATTGCAAAATTCTAGAGGCCAGAGGATCACAGTTCTATGTGAAGTAGCTAAGGAAGGGAAATTATATCATGTAGTTAACTCAGAAAATTTCAGTGAACTAACCATTGAAGAAATTCCCATAGTCAATGAATACTTGGATGTGTTTGGGGAAGTTAAGGGTGTTCCATACCACAGACCAGTTGAGTTTCAAATCAATCTCATTCCAGGAGCCAATCCAATAATCAAGAAACCCACTAGAATGGGGCCAAGTGAATTGAAGGAATTGAAAAATCAGTTGGAAGAATTAGAAGGCAAAGGATTTATAAGGCCAAGTAATTCATGCTGGGGTGCTCCAGTAGTGTTTGTAAGAAAACATGATGGTACTTTGAGAATGTGCATAGATTATAGAGAATTAAATAAAGTAACCATCAAGAACAAATACCCATTGCCTAGAATAGATGATCTCTTTGACCAACTCAGTGAAGCTAAAATATTTTCTAGATTAGACTTAGCATCAGGATTTCATCAAATGAAGGTTGAAGACTCAAGTGTTAAGTATACTGCATTTAACACTAGATATGGCTTATATGAATTTATGGTTATGCCATTTGGCTTGACAAAAGCTCCTTCATATTTTGTAGATTTAATGAATATAATATTCAGAGATTATTTAGACAAGTTTGTACTGATTTTTATTGATGACATTTTGATTTATTCCAAAACAGTGGAAGAACATAAAAATCATTTGCATTTAGTTTTGTCAAGATTAAGAGAAAATGATTTAAAGGCAAAATTTTCAAAATGTGCATTTTGGAAAGAAGTACATTTTCTTGGGCATGTTATCTCTGCCAAAGGAATTTCAGTAAACCCCAATAAGGTAGTAGCTATCCAAGCATGGAAAAGGCCTAGCACAGTAAGTGAGGTTAGATCATTTATGGGGATGGCAGGATATTATAGGAGATTTATAAAAGATTTTTCGAAAATATCATCACCACTTACCAATTTAACTAGAAAGAACCAAGCCTTTGTATGGACAGAAAAATGTGAGCAAGCTTTTATCAAAATAAAAGAAGCTTTAATTAATGCACCAGTATTGAGGGTGCCAGAAGGAAATGAAAACTTAATTGTGTATACTGATGCATGTGGCTCTGGGCTAGGGGCTGTGTTGATGCAGCAAGACCAGGTGGTAGCCTATGCATCTAGACAATTAAAGCCACATGAAGCAAGATATGCAACCCATGATCTTGAACTAGCAGTAGTTGTGTATGCCTTGAAACTCTGGAGACATTATTTGTTAGGTGCCAAATTTATCTTGTACACTGATCATAAGGCACTGAAATATTTATTCTCACAAAAAGATTTAAATATGAGGCAACATAGATGGGTGGAGTTCCTAGCTGCCTATGATCTAGATATACTCTATACACCAGGTAAGGCAAATAAAGTTGCAGATGCTTTGAGTAGACAACATGCTAAAGTAGCCATGTTGATGATGGAAGAGTTTAAGGATTTGTCTATACTGACTGATTTGGAAATTGAAACAAACAGTGAAATACAAATGGTACCAATTGAAGAAGATGAAAGTAAAGGGAAATTGATTATGGTATCTCTGCAATCATATTTACTTCTAAAGGTTGGGAAAATGCAGGAACAAGACCAAAACCTATTGGAAAGGAAAATGCTCTTATCAAAAGGGGAGGAAGTAGTAAATTGTCAAGTTGATAAAGATGGTTATTTAAGGAAAAAGAACAGGATATGTGTTCCAGAAAACGTAGAATTGAAGGAGAAAATATTAAATGAATACCATAGGAGTAAGTACTCCATAGACCCAGGCAGTACCAAGATGTATCAAAATTTGAAAAGAAATCTTTGGTGGAAGGGAATGAAGTCTGATGTGGCCAAACATGTTGCGAAGTGTATGACTTGCCAACAAGTCAAGGCAGAAACACAAAGGCCATCAGGACTGTTGCAACCCCTTAGCATACCACAGTGGAAGTGGGAGGATATATCTATGGATTTCATAGATAGTCTGCCTAGATCTAAGAGAGGAAACACAAGTATATGGGTAATAGTGGATAGGCTAACCAAAGTAGCACATTTTATCCCAGTAAAATCAGAAAGAAATGCTCCAAAATTGGCTCAAATATTCATGAAAGAGGTGGTAAGATTGCATGGCATACCCAAAACCATTGTCAGTGATAGGGATACCATCTTCACCTCAAGGTTTTGGAAAAGTTTTCAAGAGGCCATGGGGAGTGAATTGTGCTTAAGCACTGCCTACCATCCACAATCAGATGGGCAAACTGAGGTGGTGAACAAAGTATTAGAGGACTTGTTGAGAGCATGTGCACTGGACTTTGGAGGCAACTGGGAAGACCATCTCCATTTAGCTGAGTTCACATACAATAACAGTTATCAAAGCACCATAGGGATGGCACCATTTGAAGCCTTATATGGCAAGCCATGTTTATCACCTATATGTTGGGTAGAGACTGGAGAAAGAGCTGTTCTAGGACCTGATTATGTAAAAGAAACTACAAAGAAAGTTGGGTTAATAAGAAAAAGAATAGCAACAGCTCAAGATAGATAAAAGAAATTTGCAGACAGGAAGAGAAAGCAAGTGGAATATGAAGTGGGTGACTTTGTTTTTATCATAGTTTCACCTATGAAAAAGGTTTTGAGATTTGGCAAGCAAGGTAAGCTCACACCAAGGTATGTAGGACCCTATAAAATTCTGGAAAGAATTGGTTCATTAGCATACAAACTGGAACTGCCAGAGGAGATGAAAGCAATGCATAATGTTTTTCATGTGTCACGACTTAGAAGATGGGTACATGATAGAGAAGAAATTTTGGAAAAGCCTACCCAAATTCAAATAAATCCTAACTTGGTTTATGAGAAAGAACCAGTGGGGATTTTAGCTAAAGAAGAAAAGAAATTAAGGAGTAAAACTTTGAAACTGGTAAAGATCCAGTGGAGTCTTGATCCTAATGATTGTACATGGGAGCTAGAAGACAAGATTAGGATAGATTATCCTAAACTTTTTGCAGATTAAAGGTAATTTTAAAATTCTTAGAAAATCTAATATGTATGGTTGCCATGATTGAATTTGCTTGCTTATGCATATGTTTGATAGATTTTCAGAAAATAAGATGATGCTTGTTATAAGTACTAGGAAAATTGTGAGGACATAATTCCTAAAAGGAGGGGTGAATGAAATACCCCAAAATTTTGTGAAAAATCATTTTGATAAAATGATTTAATTTCGAAATATTTAGATTTAAATATGGTGAAATTCTTGGGATTAAATAGTGTGCAAGGATATTTGTGCACATGCACACTGGAAAATGGCACAGGGAAAATCCAAGAATTTGTGAAAAAAAAATAAGAGACAGAAAATTCTTATTTGAAATAAGAAAGTAAAATTCTTATTTAAAACATTGGAATTTAACTTAGGCCTAACCAAGTTAAATATGGGAGATATGCCTATATACATTTTTTTTCTGTGAAGCATAAGGAATTAAATAAAATAATAAAGAGGCAGAAAGATTTTATGTGAGCAAAGAAGTAATTCTTACTTAGCATAGGATTTTCTTTTACCAGATCTAACTCATTTAATTAGGATATATATGTATGTGTATAATTTCTGAAAGGCAAGAGAGATCAAATAAAAATATATACACCCATGTGCATGTATATTTTCTATGAGCAGAAAGTGTTAAAAGAAACATCAAAATGACATGAAATGTAATACAAGTCAATATGCTTGTGTAAGTAAAAATAGAAAAGGAGATTTATAGAAAAGAATAAAAACATAAATAAAAACTGAATCACACATTTAGCATGACTTGGGTAAGTAATTAAAAATAGCCATTTTTTGGAAAAGTAAGAAAAGAAAAAAAAGAGGTACTAACTATAATGGACTAAAGTGGCCAGGGCATTAAGGAGGAAAATGTGAAAATGCAAAATGCATGAAGATGGTTAGGATAGAAATGGAATTTTGTTGTAACAAAACCCTAGGAGAAAACACTGGTATAAATAGGCAGTTTTGGCCAGGAAAATATTTTACCCCGAGTTGCTCAAAATAATAAGAAAGAAAGGAAAATATTGAAAGGAAGAAGAAAACACACATACATAAGGATTTTCTGGATCAAGAGAAGGAAGAACTTAGGTGAGTAACCTTATTGAATTCATGGCATTAAGACCTGAGATGAGGCAGCCACTTTTTATATTGTCATTTAAATATTGTTGGTTTTGATATGATTTTATCAATGCTCTTTGGATGTTTTATTTTAAATCTGATATGATTTTATTATGGATGTTTTTGGTGATCTTTGATTTGTTGAGATATTTGCCTTTAGATGTGCATCTTACTGTTTTATTTTACGCAGAAATGTTAAGGTCCAGAATCTTAAAATTATATAGAGAATACTCTCAACTGTTATAGATCTATGGCATGAAAATTTTACCAAATAAAAATGTTGGGAGCTGCATTATACTTGGTATAAGTGCTGAGGCTTGAGAAGAAAGAAATTAAGGGTGCAATAGAAATTTTCTAGGTGCTGAGCCCTTAATCAAAAAAAAAAGATAACTCACAAGCTAAAACTATGATTGAGCCAGATCATGAATTTGATTCAATCATAAAGGCTTGCAGATCAATATAACAAGACATGCCATGCCTCTTTTACAGTTGAAAATATTCTTATATTTATACTGAGATCAGGACATAATGTCCACATCTTTGGAAATAACTGTCTACTAAATCTCCGAGTAAAATATGCTAGAAATATTTATGGGTGTTTCCATGTTTGCAGTGACAAGTTCACTTAGCTATTTGATGATAATATTAAAATCAATGCACTAGTAAATAAACTAGGGAAGGGAAGGCCAAGAAGGCTGCTGGAATGCTTGTTATATTTGATGTATACAAGTTGGCACATGGTTTGTTTAAGCCCTGAGATCTTTGTGCAATGATGTGAATTAGTTCATTGCAATGTGTCCCTGTGATTCCTTGATGGCAGATGAGGCAGGAATTTAAACTGAATTTATACAACCTGTATATGAAGAGATAGGAATATGAATATTTCTTAGGTTGGTTAGTATGGAACCATGATTGTTCCAGTGGATGCCCATGTTGCAAATAGATGATTTTGTTTGCTTGATTATGAATGCAGGTATAGGAATGATAGATGGAGTTATCATACCTGAGTCACTTTATTTACACAATGATATAATAAGTGATTGCAGAAATTCATTCAAATAACAAGTTATTACACTCATATTCTCTGTTGTTTAATATCATGAATATACTGATGTTGCTCATACCAGATCATGGATCTGACCCTTATTTGCTCATGGCATATGGGGGTGTCTCATTTTAAAATGAGGCAGCCACCAATGCTCTTTCAGGAAATGCAGGAGCTAAGTAGAAAGTGAAGTTATGGCAAACAAAAGGGATTGAATGAACATGCTTGCTAATTTTAATAAGAGCCTAATATGATTTTATCTGCATGTATTCATGAGACAGTTGTGTTTGAACTTGATGTTATGTAATGAACTTGCTATGCTTGATTGAACTGGTTGTATATCTGTTGAATATTGCTATGCATTAAGGTTTAAAGATTAAAAGAAATATCTGGGTTGAAAACCAGAAAAATATGCTTAAGTTTTAGAGATGAAAGCCTGGGAAATGAAATATACATATATGTATGTGAACAAATGTTTTGCATAATTTATATTATGTATTAGTCAAATTCTTGTGATATAACAATGCACTAAGTTTTTAGAATAAAATCTGGATTTATCTAGAGGTAAACTTATAAAGATTTAAACCATTTTTACTGTGAAACTTTGTAAACCAGTTTAATACCACTTTTTGAATTGTTTTAAGAAAAATAAATATTTTGCAAGACTTCATATATAATGCCATTGCCTTGAACAAGTGTATGTTAGACACAAGACTTATGGGTTAACCAGCTTCAAATGAGTGAGGTTTTGGTCGACCATATTTGATGGTGTTTTGAATGTAAAATACATTTCAAAAACTTTAGATTATTTAGAAATTGTTTCACCACAATCAACTTTTAAAAGCTATACCAGATATGCAATCTGGACAGGTTTGCACTTTCAAAACCTGGAAACACACACATTATTCTTTTAAATATATTTAAGTTTAAAATTCTTGTCATAGCAAATCTTATGCAAATACTCAACTTACAATGTGTTATATAGGCTAAGATTGAAATAAACAAGTCATATAGATTGAATCAAAATAGGAAAGTTTCTAGAAAATACATAAGTGGAAAATGATAAAAGAATATATCATTTTCTGGTCTTAGTCAAATATCAATATATCTGAACTATGAAAAAAAAAAGAATCCCAAATACTTTGACCAAAGATGGACAAGATTTATTAACATATTATACATATTCAAAAGAACAAGGTAATTAACTATAGGCAGATTTCTTCAAATCCAAACTAATCCAAACTAAACAACCTGCTCTTGTTTAACAAATGGAATTAAAAACATACACTGATTTTAAACAAGAGGAACACATACATCTTCATATGTATGTGTATATCTTTAGGAATAAACTGATATATTTATATTGGTGGAAAATATTAGATCCTGGATGAATTGTTTGAAAAGAAAATGACTCTGAGAATATTAATTTTAGGAATGCAAAAAAAAATTAAGCAAATAAGGAGGGTCATTTCACCTCTAGAAACAGGGATTACATGCTGATTCAAAGAGCGTCATGTTGTTCACAAGACACACTTTGGGAGGAAAATGTTACCCGGCACCTTGGCCCGACTACAAAACGATGATTGCCGAAGTTATGATTAGACGTAAATGGGCGTGACGTCAGGAGTTGGTCCACTTAAAGTCGCAAGGGAGTTTACTTCGAGTCAGAAGAGTACTTACTCCAGGACTTCTCAACATTAACTCCGAGTCGTTGGATTTTTTGCTCTAAGTCGACCTTGATGAGTGGGGGTCGGTGTGTAAAGAATGCTTAGTCGGCATGTTCACAAGCTATCAATATAGGAAAGTGGATTGGCCCTAGTAGTTCGGCATATCTTTAGGGGATAGACCAAGAAGGTTCATCAAAGCCACTTAGGGTCAGCCTTGATGAGGTCGGCCACAGTGGATCAACACATCCTTAGGGGGTCGGTCATGATGGGTCGGCATTGGATGATTGGTTCACCAAAAGCTGTGGATCGGTACTTGGAGCATGGGATTGGTTATTCGCGATCGGTTATTTGTGGTCGGTTGTCTACGATCGGTCATAAGAGTTTTGGGTTGGCAGAGTAGCTTGGGTTTGGCAAGTCTTTAAGGGGTCGGTAGTGGAAGAGTATTTTAGGGTCGGCTGTCCTGGATCGGCATAGAGCATTGGGATCGGCTATCCTAAGCTCGGCTATTTCGGATCAACTATATTGAGTCGATATTGTAGAAAAGAGAAGTTGTTTAGCGCGAGCAAAGGCATGAGCTACTTCGAGTCGACATCCAGAGCACCCCGGATCGGCTTTGAGGGGTCGGCATGGTGGGATCGACATGGTCAGGTCGGCTGTCTAGCTTGTCAGTGACGGGCCGAGCTCTCTTGGTTGTGGGCCTGGAGGACTGAAAAGAGATGCAAGCTCAGAGAAGCTAGGCTATCTCCATCTATAAATAGAGGGGCAGGGTTCAAGTTTAGGGGGTCTTTTTCGAAAAATAAGGAGAGACTCTGCCATTTTTTGTACTCATTTCCTTTTATTTCTAAACTGAATTCAAGCTGTTCTTTGTGGATTATATAAGAAATCAAATAGTATAAAGAGCAATAGAGATCTCATTCAAAGTGGACGTAGGTAGTTACGCCGAACCATTATAATTTTGTTGTTCTTGTTTTTACTGTTATTTTTGCATTATTTGTGCTTTCCCTCTGTTTCAATTTACTATATTCATTTATCTCTCTACACAAATCTATTCTAGGATGTTAGTGACCAATTCTGGTGCTAACAGAGATGTAAAATCCCGCAAACATCTCTGAGTCGTTACACTCTATTTATTTACTGTTGATTTAACTTACATAAGATCTTTTAGTTCTTACTGAGTGTTTTGTCCTTTCAATTCGCTCGGGTCAGTCTGAGCTTTTCAGTGTATTGAAGACTTCACTTTCTGGAGGACGAAGACGGAGATTTGTATACTACATTATTTCATATATGTTCCATTGCATCATGTTGTTCCACTGCATTATTTATTTATTTCTGTTGTATGTACCTCTGATCTGTATTGTAAAAGTGTAATCAAAATGTTATTTGTAAAACAGCTTCATGAACTGTTTATTTGATTATTATATTTTGTCATTCCGTTGTGAGATTCTGTGTTTTGTTTTTTTCTTCTTTTCTTTTCTTATTTACCCCATAACAATCCCCCCTTTTTAATGGTTTGAGTCTGAAATGTGTGGTTTATTGTCGATTTAAACCGTCCAAAAAAGTGGGCTGTTACAAAGGAGGCCTAGGGTGGAGGTTTCGAAGGATAAGGGGATGGTATCTTCTCTTAGACGTTTGGAACTTGAGGAATCTATTGTTTTAATTTTATTTGAAATTTACAGAAAGAAGAAGACATGGAAATGAAAACGAACTCGAAATTTGGTGGTTATATAATCATATTTCAAATTTCAAATTTTAAAGGGAAAATAGTTTTCAAATTTCTACAGTGTATGCCGACATATTGGCAGACTATATGTCGACATATTTAGGTTAAATTTGATATTTTGTTTTATTTTTAAATTTACAAATTATTTGTTGTTATATTTATATTTCAGAGAAAGAACATATTCCTAACTCTCTTCTAAGTTTTATAAAAGATTTTTGAGTTAAAGGTTTTGTTAAAATATTCGCTATTTGATTTTCAGTATTTAAAAATTAGAGTGAAATTACTAATTTATTTACGTTATCTCTTAGAAAAAGATGTCTACTATCTATATGTGTGGTCCTAGCATGAGGTGTTGGGTTTTTGGACATATTTATTGCACTAGTGTTATCATGGTATATTGGTGACTTAGTAAATTTTAAACCAAAATCTTTTAAAGTTTTTGCATATAGATAACTTGAGAACATGCTAGTGTAGCAGAGATATATTCTGCTTCTGTTGTAGATAATGACACAGAATTTTTCTTTTTACTAAATCAGAAAACAAGAGAGTGTCCTAAAAGATGGCAAGTTCCCCTTGTACTTTTTCGATCTGATTTGCATCTAGCATAGTCAACGTCACTATATAAAATTAAATCGAAGGAATCATCTTTTAGATAAAATAGTCCATAATCTAGTGTGTTGTTTACATATCCTAATATTCATTTTACAGATTTTAGGTGAGTTTCCTTATGTTGAGATTTGTATCTTGCACACAGACATACACTATGCATTATATCTGGTCTACTAGCAGTTATATAGAGTAAGGATCCTATCATACATCTATACAATTTTTCATCAACATCTTTTGTAGTCAATATAAAACATTTACTACCAAAAATTTGAAAATAAGACACTTGAGGCTTTTTATTATAAAATAATCCATATGGAATTTTCTTGGTTAAAGGTTTTATTAAAATTCTATTTGAAATATAACATGCTGTTGCAACTGCTTCAGCCCAAAAACTTTTAGGTAAATTACTATCATTTAACATCGTTCTAGCATATTCTTGTATAGTTCTATTTTGGTGTTCGACTACACCATTTTGTTGGGGAGCTCTTGGAAAAGAAAAGTTATGTGTAATCCCTTTCTTATTACAAATTTTTCAAAATTTTCATTTTCGAACTCTCCTGCGTGATCGCTTTTGATCATTTTAATTTTAGTAGACATTTGATTCTGAATTCTTTTAGTAAAAATTTTAAACATTTCAAAGGCATCACTTTTAAGTTTTGAGAAAATTGTCTATGTATATCTATAAAAATCGTCTATAATAACAAAGACATATATATTATGATTTATCGATTGTATTTGCGATGGTCCGAAAAGGTTTAGGTGAAGAAGTTCAAGAGGTTGGGAAGTATTGAGTGAGACCACGCCGCTTAATATCCTCTTTCAAAACATATATTTTGCAAACCTTTTCCTGCAACCAAACTGGTAAATCAAACTGATAATAATAATAATAATATAGCAAGTTGCATTATGCTAAAAACAAGAAATAAATGGACTAACTGTCCGAAATCTAGGCTATCTGCCCCTAAAACTGATTATACCAAAATAGCAATATCTTTTATGCTAATAAATGGACTATCTGTCCAAAGCAGGTAAAAAGTGGACTAACCGTCCTAAAAAAGTAGCAAGGTCCGTTATGCTAACAAATAAACTATCTATTCATAAACTAGGCTGACTGCCCTCAACTGGACTAACTTTTCTCTGGGCTGACTGCCCTCAAAATGGACTAACTATCCAAAATTTTCTTAGGGTTAATAACCCTTAAAATTTTCCTTGAAAACCTTTTCAAAATGATTTAGTCCGTCAAATCATAAATATACAAGGAAAATATATCTTTAGCTTTACTCTAAGCTATTTTACCAAGTTATATATATGCTTTACTCAAAATAATGTTGATGACGTTCAATAAGGATTAACTATCCTTTTGAAATAAGTTAAAGTCCTTTATAACTTAAAACACTTAGACTATATGCCTATTCATTCTATTCGAAACCTTTGTTTAAAACCTTTAAAGAAACCTTTCGAAATCATTGAAGGTAACTCCTTCGAAACCATTGGAAGACCCTTTCGAAACCATTGAAGGTAACTCCTTCAAAACCATTGAAAGACCCTTTTGAAAAATTTGGAATAACCTTTCCTTTTTTTCTCCGAATGCTTCAAAATATCAAACATCCTCCATTAAAACTTTTTATATATTGCCTTTCGAAACTATAGAAAAACCCTTCCTTTTCAACCTTGTCGAAATCCTGGGAACCACCCCTTTCGGAACAATTCATAAAAACCTTTCGAAATAGTCAAAACAATCCATTCGAAAGCAATTTGGCTTCAATTTAAAACATGTGGATACCATTCGTAGTTAACTACTTCGAATCCCTTTTTTTTAAAAACATTTCGATAAAAAACCATCAGATTATGCCTTCAAGTAGAGCAAAAGGATCAGAAAATCAACAGAGTCAAAATCATCTGCTTCGAAACCATTTTTTTTAAAACAAAGAAGTGATGGTGTCGAAACCACCCCTTTGAAACCATTGGAAAGGAGGCAGATTTTAGAAAACAAAACAATCCCTTCGAAACCATCTGGATCGAAAGGTAGGAAGGGATAGCTATAGTTTCGACCATGTTGAAAACAATCATTTAAAATAAGAGAGAAACCTAATCGAAACCATACCTTTTAGCCATTTGACTTAGTTGAAAGCAACTTAGTCGAAAGCAAGCAGGCGTATTTTCCTTTAAACCAAAACAATGCTTCACCTCTTTCGGAATCTCATGGTTTTGACCCTATACCTTTCGCCCTCTTCCAATTCACTGCATACCAGTTACCTGATACCCTGTGCATTGCTTTCGACTATGTCGAAAGGGGAGGGTAGAGGCGGAACCTAGGTGCCGAAGGAGACAAAACAGTAAAAAGGCTGTTTATTTGTACTTTAAAACTATGCTTTTTTACCTAACCTACCTTGTGTGTCTAAATCTGATTGGTTGCCAGATTTTTCTTTTCAAAAGTGCTGCCACCTTTGCATATTTATCAATTTAAACATTTTTATAAAAAGCCCCTTCTCCTTTATAATTATATAAAACATTTAAGTCCCATACCTTAAATAATTTTATATAATTATTAAAACACTTAAGAAAAATATGGAAAAATTCCAGAAAATCACTTTATATATGTTATCTAACATATAAAAATTTCAAATCCAAATAATTAATTATTTTCCCGTAAATAATTTATAATCCATAATGCCATTTTCTTTACTAGAAAATCCATATTAAATCCACGAAAATTCAGAAAAATCTGAAAATTGAAACTCATCTCTAAAATATCATTTTAGATCTTCATAAAATTTCACAAGGAAATTGGATATCATTTAATAGGGTTTTCATCTCAAAACATGTCATAAAATGTATATGAACATTCATAAATCATCAACAAGTATATATATTCATTCTATCATTCAAAAGCATGGCAAATACTTGCAAAATATTCGGATTTAATCTTAAGACCAAAACCTATAAAATTTGAGATGTAAACATTATTCACCTTAACTTTATATATTAAAGGAGCTTAAGATTTGGATGAATTTGATTTGAATTTTGCTTTTCCTTTAGCTTTTCTTACTTCTTCTTCCTCTTTCCTTGTTAATGGTGGCCGACCTTATTTTATAAAAATTTGAAATGAAAACTAACGTGTATATTATAAACAGCTATGGGTAAAAATATAGGAATGTCCTCTTTCCCCATTTACCCCTCCTCTAATTCATTTTAAACCCTTCTTTAATTCATTTGTATTAAATGGCATGGCTACCTTTAATTAAAATCAAATCTCAATCCCCCTAATCAACACATTATTTTATTTAATTCAACTAAATAAATATCCTAAATAATGTTACCAAAAATCTGGGGTGTTACAATACAGATATAGAAAATATGGATATGTTTAACATTAAATTGTTATCAAATTCTAAAATATACTCATGCCATTAAGATGGTAGTAATCTTTCTCCTTTTTTATGAACCTTTTCATAATAAATATACATATAAAACATTCATAATTTCTCCGTTCTCAAAATTTAATCAATATAAAATCTTTATATGTGTTCTATTATAAAATTTATATACAAATATCTTATTAACTTTAACAATAGTACAAGCAATAATTATTTCCAGAAAAGACTTATGTTAATTTTAAAACTCAATAGATTTATGTTCTTTGAGTAACATAACAATGAATCCAACTCCATAAATTAATAACCATAAAGTTTCATTAGTCCGTTCAAAATTTATTTCATTATAATTTGTCAATCAAATTCATTTTCCATTCAAATAATAGATAAATCATTAAATGCTCATAATTTTCGTCCATAAATAAATCATAAAAACATTTAAAGAAAATCAGTATTTTTATCATATTTAGATTCACTAAAATCTCCAGAATAATTTTTAGAGATCCATACGCTTATGAGTTGTTTAATCACTTTCATTTTTGCAGGTAATGCCCAACTTTTATAAGACAACTTTATTTATAAAATAAGTGGTTATTATTTTATTTTCAACTTTTAAATGTATTAACAAATACTTCGTATAGATTACTATGCACGTTTTTCATTTTTAAACTTAAACATTAGTGTGAGAAATATCAATAAATGCTCAAGCAAAAGGAAGGTCAATAGTTAAACTGACAACTTTATATTTACAAATATTTATGATCTATAAATGTTGTTTTAACTCCATCTAAAAATGGAACGACCAAATTTAAGTAGCCTTAATTATTATAATCTTAAAACTACATAATATAGTGATTTGATAATGGAATTTAAAAAGGAAAACAATGGTTTTATATTATCTTTTTATGTAACATATCAAAGGAATATTGCTATTATTCATTACAAAAGTTTCCTTTTCTTCATTGTTTGATTATATTATATAAATATAATCAAAGACTAAATCATTTATTTAGAGTACAAAAAGTTTTGGAAATAAATAATACTCATCATTCTAAACAGAAGTATTCATACTTTTGTAACTTATACACTTGTTTTAGGAAGCATTTATTTATTTCTTTACATATCAAATTTATTTTTAATGCTATTAACTTTGATTAAATTCTTATATCTTAAATTAAAAGCTTACATTGAAATTAATAAAAAAATTACTGTCCAACATTCGTATAAATGAAAAGTCTACAATTGGACAAATATAGGTTTGTATAACATACAATTCTATATTTTTCTCTATTTATATTATATAAGAAAATCATTTTTAATTACTTAAGATTATAGAAACAGAAGGAGATTATTACTCAAAAGTAATTATATTTATAATGAATTTATATTTCAACAAAGGAAACTTTTCACCCTAGCATATTCAAACTTACGTCACTATGACTAACATATATCACCAACCAAAGTCAGTTCTTAAAACACTTTACATTCTCAAACTTTTCAACGAGATGAGGTTATTGACAAACTCTAAATTGATTCAAACAAAGGTAGGGGAAATTTTGGAATGTACCTTAGCGTTAATTCACTACATTTCTTACTTGTTAATGTTTTGAAAATATCAGATTCAATTCAACTTTGGTCATTCCTTTCTTTTTTTTCTCCAAATGTGCTAAACATCAAAATAGTCCAATCTTTGCTCCAAAACCCAAATTGCCTAATCCTCATAAAAGATGGATCCAATTTCACTTTCAAATTGTTGGAGTTGATGGGTAGGAATAATGGAAAAAGCTAGTGATATGAGCTGTGTTGTGGATGTGGCCACTGCCTTGAAAGTGAAATTCAACAAGATTATGGTGAAATCGATCATTTCTTACTTGTTAATGCTCTTTTTATTTTTCGAAATCAAAACAAATCCGCAATTCATTCCAATCCCCTCACGGGTTTTGTAGAGAATTTTGTTGATCGATCAATCAAATTTAAAATGCGATATCTTTTGCATACGAACTTGGATTGAGGCTCGGTTTGGACCGGTGTTCATAAATTTTCAAGGGATGCTATTTGGGTAGGTTTTGGGGCAAACTGATTTTGGGGCCCACGTGGGATCCATCCTAGCCTGTATTCCCAAACCGTAGATTTTGCGGTAGACCGGAAGGGTATACCGGAAGATTATTATGACATTAAGGGTATGTGTTCCATTTGGAACGTGATTTAGGTTAGTATGGGGTTTTGTTAGAGTTGTTCGATCAGCTTTTAGGCTGTGGCGACTGGAGCCGTGCGTGGCGATTCCATACGTTACATACCAAGTGAGTCTGTACTCTAAGATTTCAACCATAGAGTAATATACAATTTGCTTGGTGTTGACTTGTTGTGACACACCAAAGGTATGGACTTATGCGACCTACCCAGGGTATGGACTTAGGTGACCTACCCAAGTATTGACCTTATTGTAGTGTATCTAGAGTGTTGTTGATGGTTATGATATACTCGACACGGTCTTAGAGGAAATGTGAATAGCTTTATCTTGATTGTGATTGCTTGGACGTTTTGAGTCCTAAGTTCGTAATCTTATGAAAGTTTGGTCTTATAGTCGTGACCATATTCGTTGTGGCGTACAAATTCGGTCTTAGCAGCAGTGACCATATGTCTTGTGGCGTACCTATTCGGTCTTAGCAGTAGTGACCATATGCATTAAGGCGTATCTTATCGATCGTAGCAGTATTGATCATTGTTTTGGGATCATGGTACTATTTTATTAATAGTTTTGGGCAAGTGTGGTGAAATGGAAGATATTGTGCTAACTTGTTGATTACAGGAGAAGAGCAGGTTATGGTATGATTTCCTATTTTTTTGATAGGTTTACTCTACTTGTTTAAAGCAGTCCGGATTAACCTTGAGCCACATTTATGGAGAGGGTTGGCTGTGATTTAGTAGATCATGTTTATTTGTGTATAGTTTTTATATACAGTATTTTGAGATATTTCCCCTCGTACTAGACTTTATGTCTGACCCACAATTTGTCTTTGTCTGCTTATGTCTTGACAACTCTAGAGTACTCGATTGAGTAGTTCAGGAGTCAGGTGCTTTTAGGGATACTCTAGCAGAGTGCGCTGGAGCATTCTGGAGGTGTGGCATCGATGTTTTAAGATATATATATATATATATATATATATATATATATATATACTTTTTATTTTATTGTACATGACAGACCTGTTATTTATATATGAGATTGTTGTATTAGATATTTACTCAAAGGTCCATGCCTTTGGAGTTCATGTATTCTGACTATGCTGTACTAATATTAATTTGTCAGTTCCTTAAGCTAGTGCGGTCTCTTATATATTGTTATTCTATTCTATCCATATATATTTAGTATATTATATATTGTCATTCCATTGTGAAATCTTATCAATGTCTTGGTTTAGTGTTTTGTTCTAATTTTACTCTGACGATCTGTCTTTTGTGGAATTCGAAAGTTGTGTGATGATGTAAGGCATCGATTTTTGGGTATTATGAAAGGCAGGTTGTTACAACTTTGATGTACTTCCAACCAGTGTTTGCGACCACTACCATGGTGCCTATAGCGGTGTGTACTGCTGGGGAGATAAACTTTACAACATGGCTGATATTTGTTCCCTTGTGGTTTGTGTTTTCGTACACTATCAAGTTTATACCTGCTACATCAATCAATTACAATTAAACTCTTTATTAAATCTTAGGGTTACAAACTCTTCATTGCTCCATTTCTAATTTTAGATAGCATGAAGAAAAAATGGTAGAATTTAGAAGATCTACAAGTGATCACTTAATTCTCTCGTCTTCACCATAAATTTCTCTAATCGTGGAGGCTTCCTTTGCCTCAAAATTGTTTCATCCTCCTTTTCCTTCAAATCTTTAGAGTTTCCATAATCGATGCCATTTGCTTATTCTTCTTTAAGATATATCAGAACTTTTGCTTGATTGTTACTGCTTTCTCCTATTTGACAAAAAGACAAGTGATGGACGTTTTCATTTAGCTACTTCTATAGTAATTGCCTTTGATGTTCAGTCATTAACATGATACCTTAATTCTGTATTTCTTCTCCAGAATGATTTCTCTACTATCTGTGTTTCAGATAAGCGATAGTTCATTGCCAAATTAGGAGCTGCTTCTGGTTCGGTGATGTATACGACCACCATCGTATACATGATGGTGGCCGTATACATTACCAAACTAGAAGCAATGGCAATGAACTACCACTCATCCGAAACACAAACAACGGAGAAACAATTCCTTAGAAGAAATATGGAATTAAGATATCTTGTTAATGACCTGAACATCAAAAGCAATTATTATAGAAGTAGACTAAATCAAAAAATCTATCACTTATCTATTTGGAAACAGGAGAAAGTAGTATTAGTCAAGGCAAGTTCCGATAGATCTTGAAGAAGAATAAGAAAATGGAATCGATTATGGAAAATTTGAAGATCTAGAGGAAAAGGAGGATGAAAGAGTTCTGAGGCAACAACTATAGAGATTTGTGGAAAAGATGAGAGAATCAAGTGAATGCTTGCAGATCTACTAAATTCTTCCATTTTTTCTCCTTGCTGTCTAATATTAGAAACGAAGCAATGAAGTATAATGCTGCTAGGGTTTATAACCCTATGATAAAATAAAGAGTTTAATTGTAATTTTTTGATGTAGCAGGTATAAACTCGATACTGAATGAAAACACCAACTATAGGGGAACAAATATCATCGACATCGTAAAGTTCATCCTCCCTATAACTTCACTCGCTATAAGTACCATAGTAGTGGCCAATAACACATGTTGTAAGTACATCAAAGTGGTCTCTGGGTATAGGATTATAAGACCTGGTACGGTTTGGGGTCCCCTAAGGTGGCGGCTATGAGCCGCCATGAGTTTTCACCCTTGTTAAGTATATCATTTGGGGTAGAAGTTGTCATTTTTTTCAAACCATTTTCTTCAATTTTGTTTGATTTTGAGTTTATTTACATTTATGTAATTCATAACCATTTTTTGGTGGTGCTTTTGAGACACACTTGATGGATTTTGCTATTTGATATGATTTTAAGTTTCTTTTCTTTTATATAATGCATAACAATTATTGGTGGTGCTTCTGAAACACACTTGATGGATTCTTCTATTTGCTATGAATTTGAGTTTCTTTGCTTTTATATAATCCATAACTAGTTTTGATGGTGCTTTTAAGACGCACTTGATGGATCCTACTATTTTGTAATGACTTGGAATATTGAATGCTTTGTATTTAATTATTTAAATATTTGAATCTTGGATTTAATGTTACAAAAGTAATTTTATAACCTTGTTAACCACCTTTTAAGTACTAACTAATGATGTTAAACTTGTTTCTGAAAAGTGTTTACAGAAATAAATAGTTCGAAGAAATATCAATAAAGTGGCTGAAAATCGTTATATCGATAAACAGCTTTTTATTCGATAGATATTGTTCAAACTTGTTGTTCTTATCTAATTAAACAATGTTTAATTAGTTAGAAACTAAAAATATTTTGTGTTAAAGCTAATTTGGATTAGCAAAGATTAACAATTGGATTAAGGAAGAAGATATTTAGGTGAATAGTATTTTGGATTTTTTTTTGGTTAAAGGTGAGGTGTAAAGAAAATACATGGGAGGGGGCTTGTTTTACTGGCCAAGGAGGGGTATTAAGAGTCATTTTACTTAGCTAAATTTTACACACATATCTTCTTTGGTTCATAATTCTTTTGCCATGGTTTTGTGAGAAACGAAAATCATCATTTAAACTATGTAAATCAACTCAAATCTCTTTCAAACTTTGGCAAAGGCCGTAGATCATCATATTAACCAGGATAAGCAAGTCAAAAGTTGAAGAAAAGGAGCAAAACTACCCTAACCATTTTAGGCCATGAGCATGTAGGGGTGTTTAACATGGATCTAAGTGAGTTTACTGACCATTTAATGATTACATATTCTGACGACCCGGATTTCTAGACTTTTCAAAGTCGTCGAAAACCCATCTGATTTAAACTATAAATAAAAACTACCAATTAAATACCCAATATCGTTTGATAATTATTTAATACTGCTAAATGTATAGGATACAAATTCAGTTTATACAACTTTATCAAAGGAATTTATTAATTCTATAAGGTGTGTTTAATTCATACCAATGTCTACAAATCTACTACTGCGCACTCTGATGGGAGAGGCGGCAATATCCTTACTTGCGCACTCAATAAACATGTCAATATGGAATAAAATGATAAGCATGAAAGATACATGAACATCAGACAAATAACAACCCATAACAGGTAAATAGGAAAGGGTTATATTATTTTTGGCGCCGCATCACTACCACTTGTGACTGCCTACGTACCCCTATCTAATTGGGTATCCAATTAGATACAGGATCAAGCCAACATAGTTCTCCTACCCCAAATAAGACTCATGGAGCCTACAATGTAACAAACAAATATGAAATTCTCTAATTACATACTTAGGCTTAATCTTCATGTTTAGATTCTTCAAACCTAATTTACTTCATCTTATTCAAAAGCTCTTTGAAAAGAAATGTATCTCGTAAGACCATGCCGCACATAAACACGGACGGGTTTTTACCTTATAATAACTTAAAACACTTTATATGTAAAATCATTGAATATTATTTTTAATGACATTCTTTGAAAACATTTACAAATAAACTTATAAATCTTAGCTGAAATGCTTGCATCTCACATTTCAGTATTTGCACAACTAAGTCCGTACGACACCTATTGGATATTGGATTTCTAACTGAATAGCGAGGTAAGGCACTGCCTCCCGTACAGTGCATTTCAAACTTGGAATAATTCCAAAACATTTTATTTACGAAAATATTTCCAAATCATTTATTTAAATATTAACAAAGATTTCTTATTTTCAAATGTAACTTTTTAATAAGTTGAAAACATGTTATCTAAGATGGTAAATCCAAATTGTTCTAAATTTGGAAAATTTAATCCTTTAGACTCCACCCGTTTATAACATTTCTACCTTATCTATCCCTCGCCTGAAGGAGGACAGGTTAGCTAGGGCACTAGTTGCTCCTGAACATCTCCTTGGTTTAAGCACCTCACCCAAATCTCACGAATAGAAAAATCGGGTGTACTCGTCAGCTTATTAGAGTCAACATTAAAACATTTGCTTATAAAAGCTTCTCTTTAATTCATTTATTTAAATTCTTTTCAATAAATTATAAAATCTTCAAATCATCTTTAAAAGACTTAATTATTTATTTAAAAATATCTATAAAATATTTGGGAAAGAATTGTTATGTTTAAAACCATATTTTAATTGTTATTGAAAACCGTTGCAAATAGTGCTGCGAATAGTGTTTTTAAAGTTATATTGATCAAAACGACTTTTCTATTCTTTCAAAATTTATTTATATAACTTAAATCTCTTTTAAAACATTTTAAAGATTTATAAATATTTTTCATATTTTTAAAACATTTACAAATATTGAATTTAAAGAAATCCCTTTTTGGATTCTGAATTGCAAAACCGCGATTATTTTGAAAACTTGTTTTACTTATATTTCAAAATCTACTAATTGAAATCTCGATTCTTTTCTTTTGGTTGATAATTATGGATATAATAGTTCGAAAAATTCTTATCACAAAGAATTCCGAGCTGTATTCTACTTTATATACTCATTTAAATTTTACGACGCGAAGTTGCGAACTACTGTTGCACGACGTACCTAGTTTTGACTTGTTCTTCATTTCTTATTCAAACTTCATCAAATTTGTTTCTAGTGTTTATAAAACATTCTTAAATCATTTTAAACCATTTTCAAGAGGTTTAACATTTCATATATACCATTTCATTAATAAAAGAAAAGTGATTTCCTTTGCGATTTTCGACGTGTATTTAACGTGACTTGTTAATGAAATCAAACAATCATATTAAACTACCAAACATAATTAACAATCATTGTAACCAAGCATAGAAAACAATATTATATCATCTAATATATATAATAGTATAAATGGAGTTATCTCAACAATTTTTCTAGTCCAATTCTTCCTACCAACATTCAAACGAATCGACACTTCACTTAATCATCACTAAAACAACTCCACCACCCTCTTTGCTCTCGGCCATCCTTCCTCCACTACCATAGCTCATGGTACAAGGGTCTAGGATCAAAGAGCTCGACCATTAGAAAAGGAAGAGGTCTTTAGTTCACAATATTTAGACTCAAAAACGAGTCCTCTTCTCTCGACTTTTTGACTATGTTGCACTCAAAATTTGGAAAAGTTGTAAACTGTAAAGTTGTTGAAAATTATTTTCTCTACTATTTAAATAAAGAATTACTTAATTCCGAGTGGTCTTGTGGGAGATATGGCTAGAAGAAGAAGAGGTATCCTCGGATTCACAAAACTCAAACCCGAGAATGCACCGGAAAGGGAGGGGATTTTGACATAGATAAGCCCAAAACTAGAAGAAGTGGTAAATATGAAAGTTATAGCTACTGGAATTTAATATGAACTAAACTTCTTCATTTGGATCTGTATTAAGAAAGTAATGATCAAAAGAAAACGTGGTATTCTCAGTTTTAAAATTTGGGCCCGGGAATGCACCGGAAAGAAGTGGGTATTTGACATAGCTAAGCTCAAAATAGAAAGAAGTGGTAAACTTGAAAGTTGTAGCCACTAGAATTTTACATGTTTGAAAAAATAATTGCTCCATTTGGTTCTAGTTTGAAGAAGTTATAAAAGATTAAAAATGAGCTAAGGATGTGGGTATTTATAGGTGAGTTCATCAAAATATCCTCAAACATCATCATGAGCTATCACCTTACCTCCACCACCTACCACCTCCCTCCTACACCACCTTAGGATAGCAAAAAGTCACCTCAAGCATGGTCAAGGCCATGTGCCTCCTTGGATGTGACATTTGATGTGACAAATAGTGATAATTACCTTAAACATTTTAAGCGTTTTCTCCCTCCACCATCATTACCCCTATGCACCAGCTCCTCCTTCATCATTACCTAGTACGGGTACCTCCTTCCACCACCACCTAGGCACGGCTGACATTACCCCCTTCCATGTGCATGTGATAATGGTTGTACTTAGATGTGTAGTATTGACTTAAGGTTGCTTAAGTGCTAAGGAGTTATTAAAATATCTTATATATTTTAGATTTTGTATATAATTAGTATATATGTATATGTGTGTTCATGTACATGTCCATTGATGTGTACATGGATATGTGCATATGTATTTTACAATTAATCCGCAACGTTGCATAACTTCTTCACGTTGAATCGTTATGAATCCCGATTTCAATTTCCGGTCACATTTTCATTTCTTAGTTATTATATATATATATATATATATATATATATATATTTGTAAGCAAAGTTTGAAAACTAATTTCATATTATTATTAATTAATTAAAAAGATCTCATTTGAGTTATAAAGCCATATAAATCAATATTGAACAATTGTTTTCAAAAACCGTTTTTATATCAATAAACCAATATCGATTTTCCTTATATTTTCAAATTAATGATTTATCTTTAAAAAACAATTATAAATGATTTATTATCACTTTAAAACTAATTAAAATGAATTATTACCATTTTAAAACTATTATTTGAATAATAATAATTATTATTTATTATCACTCAAAACAATATTATTTGTATTATCAACCTTTTATTTGAATATTTTAAAAATAAATATAATTTATCAGAGTGATAAACTTATGGGTCATTGCACAAATTGTGTTATACATGCTGTCTGCTTGAAATACAAAGTTAAATTAAGTATGAACTAATTAAAGTAATAATTTTGGACCCCCTTGCTTTTGAAAAGCAAATGACTATTTTATATTATATAACATCACTTCTTTGACCTCTACAACATATAGTGTGCCCTTGACATTGTGTAAAAATGGTTTTTTGGATTGTGTGTTGAAATTTGAATGGGTATAAACTAGTCCATATAGCGATAGCCACTATGAAAGCACTTTGAATCCCCTTATGTTTAAACTTGTTTAAATTGATGATATGTTAAAATATTATGACATGATATATTTTAGTTGTCTCTACACATATTTTGGTGCATGGAACATTAAAGAAATGGTTTGGAAAGTTATAGAACTTGTTGAGCAATGTTGCAAAATTTATAGCATGAATGGTCGATATATGAGCATTTTGAAATCGCCTTGCGTTCGGTGATTTTTGATCAAATTTTGAAACATATCCTAGTTTATTTGATGTTCTAATAAGTAAAATATGTTTACTTATTACAGCAAAAATGTTATGGTTTAAAAAGCTATAGAACCACTTGAATGAAGTGGCAAAAGTTATAGTCAAATTATAACATTCATTTCTATTAGCAACATCATCCTGTATACATTAACAAAAAATTATATATTTTTAACTAAAAATAAATTCACACTATTAATGAAATTAGTAATAATTAGTGAAATGATAACAAGCTTTCATTCCTATTAGTGAATGATAACAAACTTTCATTCATATTAGCACAATCATCCTACATATACGAACATCAGATTATTGACTTTAATCAATAACCTTGTAATGCTAATAGTAAAATTAGTAAGAATTATTAATCAATCTTTAGTGACATTGAAATAGATAAATGAATTGCTTTGCATAATAACAATTAATATATCGATAAACTAAAAGATCAAAAACACCATAAATCGTATTAATTTTAAAATAATTCAAAAAATAAGAAAACTAAAATAGTAAAGGGTTTCCAAATTAAAACATAAGTGGATTAAACTTAACAAAGAAGAAGGTAAATCGTAAATAAAGATAGAAGACAATGAGAATGTAAAAGAGTAAATATTTAATTGCAAATCCAATAGCTAGATTGAAAACGGAAAAATAATGACCGATACCATGAATAAAGTGACACAATAGGGTTTTCATCATTCATTTTTATCATTGATGGGAAAATGATAAGAGAATTTATTAAAAATAATTACCTTTGCATTACTAAGATTAATAATGAAAATGCAACTGAAAATATAATAATGAGAGAGATTTATCTAACTTAATCAAAGGAATAAATTATATGAAATAATTTGAAAAGTTGAAGTAAACTATTGAAATTTGAATTTTAATGTAGATGAAATGTGACAAATTTAATAAATGGAGGTGATAATGGTAAAAAGTTATCTAAGCTATAAGTAACATTCATTATTAGCAATATCATCTTGTATACATTAACAAAATATTATAGAATTTTTATATATAGTAAACTAGTAAAGCGTAGAAATGATGAGAAAGGAAAAGGTTAAATATCTAATTATAAATCAAATAGTAAAATAACAAAATAAAAAATGACCAATACCTTGAACAAAAGTGATAAAGTAAAAAACTTTTATAATTTATATTACATTATCTTTGAATTGATAAGTGATCGTTTTATAATAAAAATTAGCTTTTTATTGATAAAAATAATAATAAAGATGCAACGGAAAATAAAAATATGATAAGACCTTTATTTACCTCATTCAACTTATATAGAGAAAGAGGAAGAGCAAAAATTAAAAGTTGTAACTGAATTTTAATGGAGATGGAAAGTGTCAAAAGAATGAAGGAGATAACTGTAAAATGTTTCTTCAAATGAAAATGAGTTGATATATGATTTTCGGGTGAATGAGGAATCAAAATTCCATGGTGACTAAGGAATATTGTAATTTCTATATAATAGAATAGATTTAAATTAAATAATATTTATTGTAGTTAATGCTCTAATTAAATTAAGTTTAAATTTAACCGAATGGGTAGTAATCAATTATTTCATATCAATTCCATTTATCGATATCATTGATATGATACTTCATATTTAAAGTTACTTTACTAATAAGATTTTACTGTAGCCTATTCTCATTGTTATTACCTTATAATGGTAATTTAATTTGGAAATCAAAATGGTAAATAATTATAATAGAGAAAGTATAAAATTGTCACTTAGATTAAGGCGAGAAAATGATCGTAAATGAGAATGAATGAGAATAGTATATATAATTGCATGTTCTCTTTTATATATAATAGAGAATATATATATATATATTTGAATCTTTGTAAAACTATATTTTGGTTGAATTACCCATTTTTAAATAATGGAATAACTTACTTCAAATATATGTTAAAAATTTCAGATATTGTTCTACTATAGTGACATATATGTAGTGACTCTTTCAATGTCATATTTCAAGCACAAGCAATTGCACTTCACAATTCCACTTCTATCATTAGGATCATCTTTTGTTGTTTATTCTCAATATACAAATTTGACGAACCATTTTGCAAATTGATTAATATATACTGAATTAAGTCCTATAGTGATTAACTCATGTTTAATAGAAGTACTACACTAAGCAAAATAAATTAACTAAACTTAACCAACTAAGAATAGTTATTCATACCAAAATATAATGAACCTAAATCACAATTTTATTATAGAATCTCATTAAGAAATGCCAAAAAATGTTTATAACAAATACTTAACAAAATTATATAAGGTGATAATGGTTGTATTTGCATAAAAATATTAGAAAATCTAGGAAACAAATGAAAATGAGAATCGCGATTTAAATTCTACAACCAATTTTGATGGAGAAAAATGTTTAATTGAAAAAATAGAGTAAATCATACCTTCAGTGATGACTAATGGAATGGAATACATAACAAATTTTGCTTGAGAAAACCTGAGATTCAAATGGATTTCATAGCAAAGAAACACATTAAACACTTAAGAATTTAAATTTGTTTTCTAAAGATGCAAAAGGATTAGAGAGGTATATTAAAGGCCATTGATGCGAGGAAACGAGAAAATGGGATCATTGAAATTATAAAAATGAGATCGAGTTGTAGTAAATTAATCTAAAAAACTGACGAGAAAATGTGACTCTTAATTTTCCAACATATAAGTAAATAACGATAATATTGACTATTATATAAAATAAACTGGAGGAGCTAACGATAAAAGTTAGCTCAAATTAAGAAGAAGTAAGAGTATGTAAATTAGAGGAGAGAACACTAATGGTCTCATTGTGACAACCCGCACCTTAATAGGCCCGAGTTTCTGCTGAATCGAATACGCAAGTCCACTGAAACACGGATCATTAGTTTTGGTATCTTGCAAATAAACAATTGCATATCAAAGCACTATCGAAGCGAACTCATTGCGGAATAATAAAGTATAATAAAACATATAGTTACCGACCAAGGTGACATCTCCAATATCTAGTGTCCTTGTCAGTGCTGAGCATGCATAAGGAAATCCTTTCCCGCCTTATACCAATACATGTTGCTCTAAAGCTATCATGTGGGCTATAATAAGGGAAGGGTAGAACAAGGTTCTTGTGATTGGTAAGTTATATATTTTATACATAACATTAGTTTGTGTCGATTGCCTTCCATTACATGTTATGTATTTTATTTTACTTAGTCGTTTTCTCTCCATATATGTGTATGATACGCCCCATCTACTTGAAATAGACAAAACTGCATACGTGTATTTATATATATGTATGTATGTATGTACATATATATAAGCACCTCATCAGGATCCATCGTCATCGTATTATCACGTCCTCGTCGTCGTGCATACTAAGGAACTCCTATAGTGCCTAATAAGGGCATCACAATAGTTTAGCCGTATTTTATTCCTATTTGAGATAACTCCATAAAGGGTTATCTAGCCTTGCCTCCTAATAAACAAACTAACAAACAACTATGGCGGTGCATGACCAAAATGTGATCTGCACTGGTAGGAGGTGGGCCCATTTATGCTTAACTCTCGTATTTCTGCTAACCGCTCAGGACCAATGTCGTTCTCGACCTATAAAACAACTCCTGCTCCCACATATAGTAAAATCTCACTATCACAGCCTCGAGCCTTGCTCATCAGCCTATTTAGAATACCTAATGCAATCTAGGAAATACCTACTTATTACTTAATACCCTTAAAAGGTTGAAGTAGACTCTATTTGTACTTTGACACTTCGACCGGATAAACTATCCTACTTGTTATTCCCTTCATCTATACATGAATGTAAAATTCAATGGGTCCTATAGTTGGATATGTCCCACATCAGTATAATGTATACACAATTGCTAGTAGCCCCTTATGGTGAGCATACGTTTGTTGTGTAACACTACTGATCTCGGATTCTAACCCAACTTAATTACTATATCATTCTTATTTAATCTAAGTTATTAGATAACTTTAATAATCCACACCCATCATAAACGCATATTTGAGGCTACGCATGAGCCCGTGTATTTATATTCATACCTATATAGTTTATTACACCTCCAGTGTTCAACTGTTAATAACATTACTTTACTTTTACATGTGTTTACTTATTATTTCGTTAATATCAATTTTAGTGTCATTTACTGCTTACTCTTAACTTAAAATATTTAAATATTCTTTATCATTTACTTCCACTTATTATTATTAAATCAATTTACTGTTCCTTTTCATCTCTTACCATCTTCTTTTGTTACTAACCTTATTACTAACTCATTTACCTACATTCCATCACTTATTATTTATTATTTTAACTTGGCTTTGTTGCAAGTATTGGTTTACAGTTAGACCATTTGTTTATCACTGTTACAATTCTTTATTTCATACTTAGGGATTTTCTGCATTTTAATGCATTAGATTTAGGTCTCCCCAAAAAAGGAAAGGTTAACACTGTAAATTTCTATAACTTATCCACAAAAGGGAATTTGTATTGCATTTGGAATTACAAGAAATTATCTTTTTATAGTTATGAAAATAGACGGTACGAAATACGGTAAATATCCCTATTTCATACATCTATTTTTTAGGCATATTCCTTCGTTATTTCAAAGGATATACATTTATTCATAGATCTTAAATTGATAATATATAGAAACTTACATTGCATCACCCTACATTCAAATAAATTAAAATAGTACTTAAACCCCAACAATTTATTTTGTTAACTTCAAATTTACATTTACTTACATATATTATTTAATCAACAAATCTGGAACTACTGTATAGTTATCAAATTTAGGGACTACTACTACCCAATACTTTCCTAATTCAAGAACATGCAATATTAAATGTAAGTTATTAATTACAGTATATATAGGTTGGGTTTAAAAATTCATTATATGTATACAATTAAGCCTGCAACTCCACAATTACATTAAGGCTTAAAGGAATAGATTTATGACGATATAAATGCAATATTATATAAAAATATATAATTTCACATTCACCTTTTAGCTTTCCAAATCTCCAAAATCTAATCCATGTTATTCCTGTTTGACTCCCTTTTTTCCTCCCTATTTTAATATGTATACTGCAAGCGTACATAACTATTAGAAATCTAGATCTGAGAAGAGATTTGAATTTAATTTAGATTCTAGTTTAGATTTACCTTTTCTTCGCAGAATTGATTCACCCTTTATTCTTCTTTTCTTTTATTTTCCTGCATTCTCCATACACACACACACTGATTTATAATTTCTGTGTTTCCAAGAGTTCGTAGAGAAAAGAAAATGGTGGTGCTTCACTCTTTGATTCAAAAAATATAAAAAGAAAAGTAAGGGGTGAGGCCTGTATTTATAGGCGCACGAATCAATTATATCCGTTAGATATTAATTTATTAAATCCAAACAGCCTAGGTACATTCTCTCCTAAACCTAGTTGACCATCGACTGCTCCAACCTCCACCTGTCGCTCTAGGGTGTTGACCGGTTCGATTTACTATTTGTTGCCCATTTCTTTACTTTATTGCTGCTTTTAATATATTGATGTTAATTTTTAACGTTAGTTTGGGTTTCTTTCTTTTATTGCAACGTTAACGTAAATTTTTACTTCTCTTAGGCATTAAGTATTTTTATACTGTTAATTTAACTTAATTAACAGTATTTATTTCCCGATTTTCTTCTCTTTAATGTTAATGTCCTTTTCTATTAATGTTTGTTTTAACGTTAATTAATTTTCATTTATTTATTTCTTTTTCAGCGCTGATTTAATTTAATTTAACATTTATCTCCTTTGATTACTTCCTTCTAATCTCTTATTTGATTAGATTTAACATAGTCAATTACTTAACGATAAGATTTACATCTAATGTTTATGTTAACGTAGGTTATTGATACTTATCTACCTCCATCCCCAATTTATTTACATAAACGCCTTCTTAATTAAATTAAATATGATTGAGCGCCCTTAATTAACATTTAATTTTAATATTAACATTTATAATTGATACCCATTTTACTATTAAGTTATTAACATTTACTTCCTTAATTAGTTCTTAATAATTTCCGATCTGAAAGCTTCAAACGTTAATAACTTTTACGTTTGAACTCCGATCGTAAAACTGTATGTATGAAAATTGATCAAAAATTCGCCATGAACAAAATGGTGCAAGTTTCCTAGCCAAATTCCAATGTTTACAAAAATTATATTTTTGGGCATTACTAAATAATTTATTTATTTATTTTTAATCAATTATCGTTAAATTTACGGGGGGTTACATTCTCCTATCCTTAAAAGAATTTTGTCCTTGAAATTCCTCAAGGACTGAATCATGTCACATAGCATGCAACCAAACTAAGCTGTCCAACCAATTAGCATACATCTAATTTTGCAACCAATATTATACAAGTGCACGGTGTATCATAGTACATAAGATATGTATGCTGAATAATACTAAATCGGCGCCTCCTATATGAATGCGTTCCTTTAAAATAATTTTGAAAATATGGTGCAAACATCCTATATATAATTGCAGTTCTATATGTATGCAAATTTTGAAAATCAAAATCTTTGTTTTTGCATCCAAATTTTCCCACACATCTATGACTATAAGTATAGTTCAACCAATATTGCATCATTTCCCTATAATCCAAAATCTTAGCACACAATTTCTAGCATCCAAAATTTTGAAAATCCAGTTTTTTAAACCTATATTCTTATGTCAAAAAAGGGTTTAGATGTAGAATTCTATATTTCCATCATTTTCTTATGTACCCATTCCACTATACTTTGGAATCTTCTCTTCTGTCCCTATATCTTTTCCAACTTTTCCAAGCACGATCCATATAAGGAAATTTATTTTAAGATTTTAAATGTTAAAACAAAGTTATTTTAAAAAACATTTTTTCTACTATCAACAAGGTATGGAAATTGAAATTCCAAGGCTAAAACAGCTTTGCTAACCCGTAGACTTTTCCCAATGCTAAGCATGTGACATTTCAAAAATAAATAAAATTTCTTTTTCGTTCAAAATCATTTTTAATTAAAATTTTGAAATAGTTATAAAATTTTAAAATAAAACTCATTTTTTTAAATAAAGATTGTTGGACAAAATTTTCAAGATATTTTTTTTCACTTTTCCAAACAAATTTAGCCACATCCTATGCAGTCGAGGTTCAATCAATGAGTTAGAGTCTATGATTGTCTAATCCTACTACACGGTAAAATCTCAAATTTTAAAAAAAAATCATTTATTTTAGAACAACAATACACAGATATTCATTTATAAATTTCAGCTTTTAAAGCATAGAGATAGTGATCCGTGGTTTTGCAGCAAACTTTTCATGCCCTTCGCTCGCCAAAATTTTTATCCCAAAATTTTACTACGTTTTGGGACTTGACTTTATTTTTCGTTTTTAGTAACTAATTAAATAAATTTCTTAATTTATTTTACAAACTCCCAGCCTTTTCCTATTTTTCTTTTCTTTTGCATTAGTTAAGTGTCCTTTTATGAGATTTCCTTATTTTACTGTTTTCCAATACATGCTGGAGTCATCATAAAAAAAAATAAAAAAGACCATTTCTTATTAACAAAGTATGCATTTTCATACATATAGAAATAACCAATGCTTACAATCCAAACCTAAAAGAAACAATTGCTGGAAGCTGCCCTCCAACTTCAACTGACATTTATGATGTTGTGGCCCCACTACTTCTTACATAAATAAAAGTAGACATTTTTACTTAGTCATCCTATCGTAACCCACATATCTTAACTCAACCTTTTGGCTTCCAATAAATATGGTCCATCCATTCCTCCAATCATTTCAACCAATTATATTGCTATCTTCTTCTAATCCAAATCACTTGATAGTATTTCAAATCTTGGTACTTCTTTATCTATAGTCTTTCATGCGGATATACTCTAGAACTCGCAGAACCATACTTTGATACCATTTCTCATTGGGTTCTTCCTTATTACCTTCACACATATTTAATGAAACATTCCTAGCCTCATACCAATACTTCTTCCATCCAACAAGGATCCATTATTGCTATTCTATTAGCATTCATCGCTATATTATACATTGCCTTAATTTTTTACCTCGTCTTACCTATGTAGTCATCCCTATCTACTTCATATTAAAAAAAAATTGGGTTTCACCACATTTTCAGAAAATTAAAAATTCATAGTCATAAAGTACTTGAATCCCAAAACCTTTTATCTTTAAAAATTTAAACTTTGAAACCTTTTGGTTAAATCCTTCAATAGCTTGGTTTCAAAAGGGAACCATGAAAATCTCCATATCTTAACTAGTGTTAATCGTAGGCATCTTAACTTTTAAACCTATAGTTTTAGGATTTATAAATTATATTTATTTACTAAGTCTAAAAGAAAATGTTAACAATTTAATTTCTTAAAATATTCTTTGCTTCTTTCCAAATAAGAGTCAAGTTTATATTACATGAAGTCGTTCAGATCAACTTTTCCTTTACAGACTTTTCATAACAAAGATTTTTCTTTTAAAAAATGGAATTTTTAACTCAAACCATTTTGCTTCTTAACAAATCGATTGTTATACCAAACCATTATTTTTTAAATGCACTTTACAACGTTTTTTAAACATCTTTTATAACTTTTACAAAAACTGGAATAGATAAGTACAACTTTCATCCTCTTATTTTCCTATAACTCATGCTACTTCCACCTCAACCTTAGCGGAGATTCTAATAGCATACAGGGGGACTTTTTAAAAGATACATGCAATCAATGCACACTATTATGGATAATATCCATTTTCCTTTATTCTGCCTTTAATTCCTATGTTGCTTCTAATTACTAACATTATTTTTTATGTCTGTTGTTTCTATTTCCTAATGTTGCTACCATTTAAATTCCCTCTACCTTAGTTGCTTTTATTTAAATTTAAATAGCTTATCCTTTTTATAGCTCTATTTATATATAAACCTATTTCTTATGTTTTTCTCCTTATTTTCCATATACGAAATATTCTTCACATCTTCACTATAGGGTGTTCTTACCCTTCATTTCTCTTTACCTCATTCAAAACTTGTACTTATTCCTATTGCCCACACGATAAAAGAATTCTAAAACTTAAAATTTTTCATTACAGAAAAAACAACAAGCTATATTTGCACTACCATTTTTTCAAAAGAAATAGCATTTTATAGAATTTCCTTTACTGAAATTTTACTAACAAATTTTAATTTCTTCTAGAAATTTACATTTTAAAAAATATAGATATTTTTTTTGAAAATTTTACATTTACTTGCTCTTCTAAAATAGGGTTTCTCTACTTTCAAATAAATCCTTTAAAAACCATTTTAAATATATACATTATTTATATATTCTCCAAAACTCTTTTTTTTAATTCTTTTATATAGGGTTGGACCTAGAGTGAATTTTTAATTGTCCTTTCTTTTCTTCTTACTTCCTGACTTATCTTCTCTCATAATATTAAAAATCCAAATATTATCTTTGAGTGATTACTACACACCTTCCTTCGGGAACTTATTTGATTCTTACTTTGAGATATCTACAACATATAAATTCTTACTTTCCCATTTATTTGTACCTGTAACAGCCCGATATTTTAAACGAAATTTTAATTAAAAATAAAACATTTTGAAATATTGATTTAAATTAAAGTATAAAAATTAGTGTGAAACAGGAAATTTAAAACTCTACATTTCATTCCGTATATTTACATCTGTTTTATCTTATATTTAAAAATCAAATTTTATTTATTTTGGTAATAGCTATTTAAATTTCTGGTTTAAAAGATACGTTATTTTATTGAATGAAAACGTTATCATTTTTTTATAGGAGAAAACAAATAAAATTTGTGTGTTACTTTGGGCGTTTTATAATCCCTCTTGTTTTTCCCTTGTTCATTGATTTTGTATGCGTTGGCAATTCAAAGTTTCAGCCGTTCAAAAATTCTTACCCAAAATCTTGCACTAAATCGTTTCACGCGAGAAATTGTTCCTTTTCCCTTGGCCTTCCATGCGTTCCACCTATTGAATATAATTAATTGCCTTAAATTTCTTTACCGTTCTAAGCAATAAACCTTGCCTTCCCAGTCACGTTTCATTTCATAGTCTTACTCACAAACAAATTTCCAGACTGCAGATTTCATTTTGCTTCTATCAAAATTTGCATAACCTTCTTCCAAGGTATGGCCACATGTTCTTTCAATTGTTTTATCTTGTTTGTTCTTCGGTTCGTGCTTGTTTATTCTTTATCCTCTTTCATGCTCGGCCTATGCCAGATCAGGTCATGCCCTATACCGCGAGACCAGTCAGCCCTACCCCATGCCATTCGCAGCCTAGACCACCACCGCCTCCTACCCCAGCCTGCCACCACTTGTTCCCACGTCTCCAAACCCATGCCAACCACAACCGACTCCATGCCGAGACCAGCCACCATTCACCTCCACGCCGCCAGAAATCCCACGCCCTGCCAGAGAACCCCACGAACGAACCACCCCACGCCTACCCCAGCCACACCTCCTGACCCATACCGGACCCCACTGACCCGCGTCAGACCACCACCACGCGAACCCAGCCCTACCACCACACTCTCCACGTCTCTTCCCATGCCTTGTATCAGTAAGAAAATAAAACAGTGCTTTTGTCTTTGGCATGTTGTAGTTAGTACAGTTTGGTTCGTTCCTGTTGTATTTTGCAGTCATGAATTTATTTGTTTCTCTATCTGGTATTCGAACAGGAAAAATAGGAATGAAAGAGATTTGCCTTGGCCTTTGTTGTGTGATACCTTAGTTATATGTTGCCCTGACCTTAGTTCTGAAAAAATAAATGAACATAACTTGCCTTTGTCTTGTATTCGAACAGAGAAAAGAAATGAGAGTTGTGCCTTGTCACCATGATTTATATCTTAGTCTATTAATCGTTCCACTGACTTTTGGTTTTGAAAAAAAAATGAACTAAAATTTATTTCAGTTTTTGTTTTTGCAGTCGTGAATTGTATATTACCTCTGTCTTGTTTGAAATGAAATGGTGAACAAAGATTTCCACTTCATATTTTATTTTGAATGTTGTATTCCCCACTGGCCTTTGTTGTGGAAAAAGGAATTAGTGAAAAGTGCAAAAAAAATTTACTTTGAAAATTTTAAAGTTATAATCTCCAATAAAAGTGGTCGAGCCAATTCCTTCTATTTTTCAACTTGATTTATTTTTCGATCGTTTGCTTCAATTTGGAAAATTGTTATTCGTGCATGCTTTGATTTGTCTATTTATTCGCTTTATTCTTTTGACTTTAGATTTGAATCTAGTCGGCGAATCCGCTAATAACAAATCGTGCTTTCTGCGTGCTTTCAACTGATAGCGTACTTCTTTCTTTCTGAATCGCCAGCTCCGTAGAGGTGAGTAAATCTCACACGAATATTCATACTTATATGATTGTGAAACGACCGCAACTGAATGTGTAGAAATAAATAAATAAATAAATAAATGATGTTATAATTACCTGTGATTTATTTATAGTTGATGTAAATTGTTAAAACTGCTTATCGTATCATCTGTTATATTTTGTTCTTATTTTACTGTTATTCTGTTCTGCTAAATCACACTGCAAGTTCCCTGTAGAATAGAATCACTATGGGTTGAAATGATACATACCCGAATGGACTTTAGAATAAGGGAAGATCGTTATGGGCTGAAATGATAGGCTTGAACGATTTTCAATTAAATTTTATTTACTTGGGATTGCGGGTTTGAAATGATAAAACCCGGATTTTTCTTTGTAAATTACGGATTGAAATGATATAGTATCCGTATCACTTGACTTAGGCTAGAAAATATTATACAGACCCGTGGTTATTTTTCTGTAATTTCTGGATACCTTTAAATATTGTAAAAATATTAAATTAATTTAAATCGAAATTTTAAATGATTTATTTAGAATAGAAATGATTTTTTCTATGTGATAAATATAAATAAATGGAAAATATTGATTTTAAAATGGAACTTAGATTTGAAAATTTGACTAAAAAGAAAAGATAGAAACTTAAGTTAATCAAATCGAAATGAAAATTAAGTTTTAAAATGGTGGAAAATGGAGTCTAAGTTTGAATATTGAAATGAATTGTTTAAATGAAATGGGATTTACACCCTTGAATTTAATAAACGAATTTGTAAGTTCTGGTTTTATTTTATAAAATTCCCTTTTTAATAAATCAGTTAAAGGATTTAAATGAACTTTTTAAATGTGAAAATTTATGATTTTATAAATTTAAATGGTTTAGATTAAATGAACCAATTCTAAACTAAGTGGAATCTGCAGCACTTGTTAAGTACTGCGGTTATATATACGAATCAGAAGACTAAACTGAACTAAGGCTATGATAGCACTTGGTAAGTGCTGTAGTGGCATAAACTAAAATTGAACCTGAACTAATAAAAGGGCTACTGTAGCACTTGTTAAGAGTTGCAGTAAGCTGAAATATGATTTGTTTAAAACTGAACTGTTATAGCAGTTTATAAATGCTATCTTTTCTAAATAAATTGTTTTCAATTATAACTTACCGCAACACTCTTTTAAATGTTGTGAAAGCTAAAATTTTAATGCTATTGTTTTAAGTGAATAAATGAACTCCGAAAAGGCTAAACTTTGGGAATTTTAGATTTGATTTAAAAGAATAATGACTTTGTTTTTAAATGGTTTAATTCGAAGTATATTTGATAAATTGTTTTAAAATCTATAACCACGGGTTATAATAACGATTGGTTGGCAAAGAGACCGGGATCGGATATGGACATACTCTCTGTCGATACCGAAAACCACTTTGACAACCGTGTACGCGGTGGAGATCCCAGAATGAAGTAGGATGGTGGCGACGTTCTTAAGGTATGTTACATGGACCCAACTCCCGTGAGTTGGCATAAGGTGGCTAAAACAGGAGCGATTAACGGACCAAGGAGGTAGCACCTCTTATCGGACACACTTCTTCGATACCATTCTATTACTTGTGATTGATTTGGTGGCCACCCTTGATTTGGGAGTGTTGTTCGAGGTGGGCGGTAGTGGCTGCTATGCGTCACCACTAGTCCGGATGCGTAATTGGTATATCTACCTTGGCATTGCCTAGTTGTGCCGTGTCACCTACCATATCGAGCTTTACTACGAATATGATTTTAAGATCCGACCGCGTTAAGGTTCTCCATCCCCTTAATGCTATTTTCCGATATGATTATACTTTACTTATTTAGACACTATTATAATAGCGAATATTACTACATAGTAGATATTTTAACGGATCCTCAGAGGATGGGAGGTCCCAAGCATCTTCTAAGTTACTTGTACCTTTACTACAGTTCATTTGAGTTGGTTTACATTGTATAAGTATGTATATCCTGACTCGATTGTTTATGTTTTTATTTTACGCTCGGGTCAGCCTGAGTATTCACAGCTTTGGATTCACTCTTCTGGAGCTCGGAATCGCTGGAGATTCTGCTTATCTAGTTATCTACCTATTTCAGTTTCAGTTGTCCTATTTCAGCTTTTGTATTAGAGACTTGTGTATTTGGGATTTCTATTGTACTTGTTTCAGAACTGTTTTGGGTTTCAGACTATGTATTTCGTATTTGATTTGAGACTATGTATTTAGTGGCTTCATGAACCACTATGGTTATTTTTAATTTCCGCTGCGAGTTATTCTGATATTTCTGTGTCTGTGATTCTGTGAATGATTTTATTTGCTCCAAATTTTATTACAATCTGTTATTTTGCATTATTCAAGTCTGACATGTGTGGATTATTGTCGATTTGAATGGTCCAAAATACCGGGTCGTTACATTTGGTATCAGAGCTTTGGTTTTAGGCAAACCTTAGCCTATGGAGCAAAAACTCATTAGAGATAGGGTAGGAATACCCTAGAATGAGTGAAATCAAACTCAGAATCATTTCTTTGTGAGTGAACGTATTTTCAAAGTATAAAATGATTTTTTTTTAAAAATGATTTCTCAAATGATTTTTCCAAAGATTTTTTTTGATATAAAGTTTTCTTGTTTTAAGAAGAAATTTTTCTAAACTTCCTTCTTTCCGTATCTACCTAGTTAGAAAGTTTGTTATTAGGATATTCATCCAAGTGATCTTATCATGTCTTATCTTAATTTATCTTTGTCTTCTCTGTACCTTGTCCTAAATTTATTCTTGATATTTCCAGGATGAATCGTGGAAATGCTAGAGGTAGGGGTCGCGGTTTTGCCCCAGTTCCTCCACCTGTTGCACCTGTTAAGTTTACAGTTCTTTGCAAGGAATTCTCTTAGCTCGGTGGCACTAGGTTCACCGGTTCAGAGAGTATCATCGAAGCCCAGCAATGGCTACGAAGTTTGGAAAGAATTTTTACTGGTCTAGAGATCACTGATGCCCAGAAGCGTCAATTAGATGCATGGCAGCTGCAAGAGTCGGCCTTAGATTGGTGGGAGTATGTTACGACTCACACTAACGAAGGTGATCTTTCGTGGGAGCAGTTCAGGTATCCTTTGTGTTAACTTGAATTTTCCCCATTTCCTTTCCTTTTGAATTTATCTTAAGTTCAGTTTCTGTATCTTCTTTTCAGGGAGGATTTTGTGGCAAAATGGATGCCTGAAGCCGGGAAATCTCAGATTTACCGTGAGTTCATGGACCTCAAGCAGGGTACCATGTCTTTTTCAGAGTATGAACGGAAGTTCAATGAACTTTCCAAATTTGGTCCTGGTCTTATCGACACTCAGCTAAAGAAGAATGAGAAATTCATTGCAGGAGCTCGCCCAGAGTTCTACGACCGTCTTATTTCGCATGTTCATGGCACTTTTACTGAGCTTATGGATATGGCTATTCGCTATGAGAACCCTACTTCCAAGGGTCCTGCTGCTTCCAGTGCTCATGTCTCTCAGTCCTCCTCTGCTAATTCCAAGAAGAGAAAGCCCAACTTCCACCAGCAAAAGAAGAATTGGCTCAAACATCCGGGCTTAGGATCTTCAGCATCTGCTCCTTCCCAGAGGCACCCTATTGATCTTTCTTCCATTACTTGCTTCAAATGTGACCAGAAGGGACACTATGCCAACAGTTGCCCTAATCCGTCCAGTGCTGCTATTCCTCCACCTCAGGTTTCCAGGAACGATCTTTGTCATGTTTGTCTTCAGCCGGGTCATTTTAGGAAGGACTGTCCTTTATATCAGAAGGGAAAGCCATCTGGTGTATTTGCTGTTACATCTGCTTCATCACCTGCTGCACCTACTCCTGCTCCTAGCGATGATCAAGGTACTCTTCAGGGCACCTTTACTTTATTTCATCATCCTGTTCGTGTTTTATTTGATACTGGGGCTTCGCATAGCTTTATTTCTGATGTTTTGTGTAATAAGTTTGAAACTCTCCTTTCTCCTGAGTATGCTTCTGTTCCTCTATGTGTTTCAAATCCTATTGGTGGTCCCGCAAATCTTGATAAGATTTGTAAGCAAGTTAGACTCTTCTATTCTGGTCACAAATTTTCTGGAGATTTCTATGTCCTGGGTTTCGATGCTTTTGATTTGTTGCTTGGAAGTGATTGGCTTGACGGGCACGATGCTCATATCTCTTGTAAATCCTGAATTGTTTCTCTTAAGGATGATCGGGGTAACTCTTTGGTTATTCAGGGTCGTATGCCTCATGATTATGCTGGTAGCTTTATCTTTTCTCTTGATGCTTCTACTGATGATCTGTAGTCGACTCGGGTAGTCAATCTCTATCCTGATGTATTCGGTGAAGTCTCTGCTTTACCTCCTAAGCGGGAAATTGATTTCCGCATTGATCTTATTCCTGGAGCTCGACCGGTAGTTCTTCCTCCTAGAAGAATGGCACCCCGCGAGAAGGTTGAGTTAAGGAAACAAATTGAGGACCTATCTTCCAAGGGTCTGATCAGACCTAGCTATTCTGAATGGGGAGCTGCGGTGGTTTTCGTCACCAAGTCCGATGGTTCTCTCCGGATGTGTGTTGATTATAGGGAGTTGAACAAGCTCACTATGAAAAATAGATATCCAATGCCTCGCATCAATGATATGTTTGATCAGCTTTATGGTGCTACTGTTTTCTCTCAGCTTGACCTTGCCACGGGTTTTCACCAACTCAGAGTTGCCGAGGAAAGTATTCGACTGCTTTCCGTACTGAGAATGGATTCTTTGAATGGTTAGTTATGCCGTTTGGTTTGACTAATGCTCCTGCCTTCTTTGTTGACTTGATGAATCGTGTTTTCCGTGATGTGCTTAATAAATTTGTTCTAGTCTTTATGGATGATATCCTCATTTTCTCTAAGTCTGAAGAAGAACATGAGTCACATTTAAAATCTGTTCTTGAGACTCTTCGCAATCATCAGTTAAAATCTAAATTTTCCAAATTCCATTTCTGGAAGGATGAAGTCCGATTTCTCAGGCATATTATTTCTAGTAATGGAGTTTCAGTTGATCCAGTCAAGATCGCTGCGATCAATGTAAGTTTTTCTTTCCTTCTCTTTCATTGTTTCATTTCAATTTACTCTATCTTTTCTATTATCCTTCTTTTTACCTATTCTGTACAGGATTGGGAAACTCCTAAGACTCCTACTGATATCTGTAGTTTTCTGGGCCTCGCCGGTTATTACCGGAGATTCATTGAGAATTTCGCTCGGATTGCTGCACCTCTCACTGCTTTAACTCGGAAGAATGCTAAGTTTATTTGGAGTAACGAGTGTAAGGCCGCCTTCAATGAGTTAAAAGACAAGCTTACTTCCGCACCTGTTCTTACCGTTCCAAATGGAAATGAGGGATTAACGGTATACACCGATGCTTGTCGAGAAGGTTTGGGAGCTGTTCTGATGCAGGATGGTAGAGTGATTGCTTATGCTAGTAGACAGTTGAAGACCCATGAAGTAAATTATGTTGCCCATGATCTAGAGTTGCTTGCTGTTTTTTTCGCTTTGAAGCTTTGGAGACATCATCTGTTGGGTACCAAGTTCGAGCTTTTCACAGATCATCAGTCTTTGAAGTATATTTTCTCTCAGAAGGATTTGAATCAGAGACAAGTTAGGTGGTTAGAGTTCCTTACTTCTTATGACCTCGACATCAACAATACACCGGGAAAAGCTAATGTTGTGGCGGATGCTTTGAGTAGGAAGAAAGCTTTGTTGTGTCAGATTGTTGTTTCTTCACCTCTTGTGGATCGTATTATGGCTAGACGGGATGAAGATCAGATGCTTAGATTGATTAAGGAGAGTGTTCGAAGCAGAGTTGGAAGTAGTAGTCTTGATGGTAATGGAGCTCAGATTGACGATAAGGGTGTATTGAGGATCAATAATAGGATTTGTGTCCCGAATGTTGATGGTTTGAGACAGGAGTTACTTCGGGAGAATCATCAGTCCAGACTTTCTATTCATCCAGGCGTGACTAAGATGTATCAGGATATGAAGAAGTTATATTGGTGGAAAGGTATGAAACGAGATGTTTCCATTTTTGTGAATAGATGTGCGACTTGTCAGCAAGTCAAGGCAGATCATCAGAAGACCCCTGGTTTATTGCAGCCTCTTGAGATTCCCAATTGGAAGTGGGAACAAGTTTCTATGGATTTCATTGATGGATTACCGAGGACTAGGAAGGGTAACGAGAGTATCTGGGTTATTGTGGATAGATTGACCAAATCAGCTCACTTCATTCCGGTCAAGTCTACCCGTACAGCTTCTAGTTTGTCTGAGATTTACATGAGGGAGATTGTTCATCTCCATGGTATTCCTCTCAGTATCGTTTGTTATCGTGATCCTATCTTTACTAGTAGGTTTTGGAAGGCCTTTCAGGATTCTTTGGGTACTCATCTAAATCTGAGCACTGCTTACCATCCACAGACCGACGATCAAACGGAAAGGGTGAATCAGATTTTAGAAGATCTTCTTCGTGCTTGTGTGCTTGATTATGGAGGATCTTGGGAAGATCATCTCCATCTTGTCGAATTCACTTATAACAATAGTTATCAGGCCAGTATCGAGACATCTCCATTTTCTGCTCTTTACGGACGACCTTGCAGATCTCCATCTTGTTGGATTGAATCCGGTAATCGTTTGGTTCTTGGTCCTGAGTTGGTTTTGGAAGCTTCAGAGAGAGTTGAAGAGATTAAGAGGAAGATGAGGATTGCTCAAGATAGACAGAAAAAGTACGCTGATCGTCGAAGACGGAGTTTAGAGTTTGCTGTTGGTGATTTGGTTTTCCTTAAGGTCTCTCCCTTAAGGAATGTTATTCGTTTTGGTCGTAGAGGAAAGCTTTCTCCTAGATTTGTAGGTCCTTTCCGCATTTTGGAAAGAATTGGCTCTCTTGCTTATCGTCTGGATTTACCCGAGAAATTTTCTGGAATGCACAATGTCTTTCATGTATCTCATCTTCGTCGCTATCTGCATGATCCATCTCTTATTATTCAGCCTTCTGCTCTTGATAGTTTGGATATCGAGCCAAATCTGACTGTTGAGAGGAAGCCACTTCGTATCGTCGATCGAGGTACGAAGCAGCTAAGAAGAAAATCTGTCAACCTGGTCAAAGTGCAGTGGAGCACTGATGAACGGGATTGCACCTAGGAGACGGAGGAGAGCATTCGTGCTTCGAACCCGGAATTGTTTATTTCAGGTACTTTTACTATTCTGTCTTATCTTTCTTTGTTTTCCTTCTTCGTTCCTTTTCGAGGACGAAAAGCTTTGAGTGGGGGAGAGTGTAACAGCCCGATATTTTAAACGAAATTTTAATTAAAAATAAAACATTTTGAAATATTGATTTAAATTAAAGTGTAAAAATTAGTGTGAAACAGGAAATTTAAAACTCTACATTTCATTCCGTATATTTACATCTGTTTTATCTTATATTTAAAAATCAAATTTTATTTATTTTGGTAATAGCTATTTAAATTTCTGGTTTAAAAGGTACGTTATTTTATTGAATGAAAACGTTATCATTTTTTTTATAGGAGAAAACAAATAAAATTTGTGTGTTACTTTGGGCATTTTATAATCCCTCTTGTTTTTCCCTTGTTCATTGATTTTGTATGCGTTGGCAATTCAAAGTTTCAACCGTTCAAAAATTCTTACCCAAAATCTTGCACTAAATCATTTCACGCGAGAAATTGTTCCTTTTCCCTTGGCCTTCCATGCGTTCCACCTATTGAATATAATTAATTGCCTTAAATTTCTTTACCGTTCTAAGCAATAAACCTTGCCTTCCCAGTCACGTTTCATTTCATAGTCTTCCTCACAAACAAATTTCCAGACTGCAGATTTCATTTTGCTTCTATCAAAATTTGCATAACCTTCTTCCAAGGTATGGCCACATGTTCTTTCAATTGTTTTATCTTGTTTGTTCTTCGGTTCGTGCTTGTTTATTCTTTATCCTCTTTCATGCTCGGCCTATGCCAGATCAGGTCATGCCCTATACCGCGAGACCAGTCAGCCCTACCCTATGCCATTCGCAGCCTAGACCACCACCGCCTCCTACCCCAGCCTGCCACCACTTGTTCCCACGTCTCCAAACCCATGCCAACCACAACCGACTCCATGCTGAGACCAGCCACCATTCACCTCCACGTCGCCAGAAACCCCACGCCCTGCCAAAGAACCCCACGAACGAACCACCCCACGCCTACCCCAGCCACACCTCCTGACCCATACCGGACCCCACTGACCCGCGTCAGACCACCACCACGCGAACCCAGCCCTACCACCACACTCTCCACGTCTCTTCCCATGCCTTGTATCTGTAAGAAAATAAAACAGTGCTTTTGTCTTTGGCATGTTGTAGTTAGTACAGTTTGGTTCGTTCCTGTTGTATTTTGCAGTCATGAATTTATTTGTTTCTCTGTCTGGTATTCGAACAGGAAAAATAGGAATGAAAGAGATTTTCCTTGGCCTTTGTTGTGTGATACCTTAGTTATATGTTGCCCTGACCTTAGTTCTGAAAAATTAAATGAACATAACTTGCCTTTGTCTTGTATTCGAACAGAGAAAAGAAATGAGAGTTGTGCCTTGTCACCATGATTTATATCTTAGTCTATTGATCGTTCCACTGACTTTTGGTTTTGAAAAAAAAATGAACTAAAATTTATTTCAGTTTTTGTTTTTGCAGTCGTGAATTGTATATTACCTCTGTCTTGTTTGAAATGAAATGGTGAACAAAGATTTCCGCTTCATATTTTATTTTGAATGTTGTATTCCCCACTGGCCTTTGTTGTGGAAAAAGGAATTAGTGAAAAGTGCAAAAAAATTTTACTTTGAAAATTTTAAAGTTATAATCTCCAATAAAAGTGGTCGAGCCAATTCCTTCTATTTTTCAACTTGATTTATTTTTCGATCGTTTGCTTCAATTTGGAAAATTGTTATTCGTGCATGCTTTGATTTGTCTATTTATTCGCTTTATTCTTTTGACTTTAGATTTGAATCTAGTCGGCGAATCCGCTAACAACAAATCGTGCTTTCCGCGTGCTTTCGACTGATAGCGTACTTCTTTCTTTCTGAATCTCCAGCTCCGTAGAGGTGAGTAAATCTCACACGAATATTCATACTTATATGATTGTGAAACGACCCCAACTGAATGTGTAGAAATAAATAAATAAATAAATGATGTTATAATTACCTGTGATTTATTTATAGTTGATGTAAATTGTTAAAACTGCTTATCGTATCATCTGTTATATTTTGTTCTTATTTTACTGTTATTCTGTTCTGCTAAATCACACTGCAAGTTCCCTGTAGAATAGAATCACTATGGGTTGAAATGATACATACCCGAACGGACTTTAGAATAAGGGAAGATCGTTATGGGCTGAAATGATAGGCTTGAACGATTTTCAATTAAATTTTATTTACTTGGGATTGCGGGTTTGAAATGATAAAACCCGGATTTTTCTTTGTAAATTACGGATTGAAATGATATAGTATCCGTATCACTTGACTTAGGCTAGAAAATATTATACAGACCCGTGGTTATTTTTCTGTAATTTCTGGATACCTTTAAATATTGTAAAAATATTAAATTGATTTAAATCGAAATTTTAAATGATTTATTTAGAATAGAAATGATTTTTTCTATGTGATAAATATAAATAAATGGAAAATATTGATTTTAAAATGGAACTTAGATTTGAAAATTTGACTAAAAAGAAAAGATAGAAACTTAAGTTAATCAAATCGAAATGAAAATTAAGTTTTAAAATGGTGGAAAATGGAGTCTAAGTTTGAATATTGAAATGAATTGTTTAAATGAAATGGGATTTACACCCTTGAATTTAATAAACGAATTTGTAAGTTTTGGTTTTATTTTATAAAATTCCCTTTTTAATAAATCAGTTAAAGGATTTAAATGAACTTTTTAAATGTGAAAATTTATGATTTTATAAATTTAAATGGTTTAGATTAAATGAACCAATTCTAAACTAAGTGGAATCTGCAGCACTTGTTAAGTACTGCGGTTATATATACGAATCAGAAGACTAAACTGAACTAAGGCTATGATAGCACTTGGTAAGTGCTGTAGTGGCATAAACTAAAATTGAACCTGAACTAATAAAAGGGCTACTGTAGCACTTGTTAAGAGTTGCAGTAAGCTGAAATATGATTTGTTTAAAACTGAACTGTTATAGCAGTTTATAAATGCTGTCTTTTCTAAATAAATTGTTTTCAATTATAACTTACCGCAACACTCTTTTAAATGTTGTGAAAGCTAAAATTTTAATGCTATTGTTTTAAGTGAATAAATGAACTCCAAAAAGGCTAAACTTTGGGAATTTTAGATTTGATTTAAAAGAATAATGACTTTGTTTTTAAATGGTTTAATTCAAAGTATATTTGATAAATTGTTTTAAAATCTATAACCACGGGTTATAATAACGATTGGTTGGCAAAGAGACCGGGATCGGATATGGACATACTCTCTGTCGATACCGAAAACCACTTTGACAACCGTGTACGCGGTGGAGATCCCAGAATGAAGTAGGATGGTGGCGACGTTCTTAAGGTATGTTACGTGGACCCAACTCCCGTGAGTTGGCATAAGGTGGCTAAAACAGGAGCGATTGACGGACCAAGGAGGTAGCACCTCTTATTGGACACACTTCTTCGATACCATTCTATTACTTGTGATTGATTTGGTGGCCACCCTTGATTTGGGAGTGTTGTTCGAGGTGGGCGGTAGTGGCTGCTATGCGTCACCACTAGTCCGGATGCGTAATTGGTATATCTTCCCTGGCATTGCCTAGTTGTGCCGTGTCACCTACCATATCGAGCTTTACTACGATTATGATTTTAAGATCCGACCGCCTTAAGGTTCTCCATCCCCTTAACGCTATTTTCCGATATGATTATACTTTACTTATTTGGACACTATTATAATAGCGAATATTACTACATAGTAGATATTTTAACGGATCCTTAGAGGATGGGCGGTCCCAAGCATCTTCTAAGTTACTTGTACCTTTACTACAGTTCATTTGAGTTGGTTTACATTGTATAAGTATGTATATCCTGACTCGAGTGTTTATGTTTTTATTTTACGCTCGGGTCAGCCTGAGTATTCACAGCTTTGGATTCACTCTTCTGGAGCTCGGAATCGCTGGAGATTCTGCTTATCTAGTTATCTACCTATTTCAGTTTCAGTTGTCCTATTTCAGCTTTTGTATTAGAGACTTGTGTATTTGGGATTTCTATTGTACTTGTTTCAGAACTGTTTTGGGTTTCAGACTATGTATTTCGTATTTGATTTGAGACTATGTATTTAGTGGCTTCATGAACCACTATGGTTATTTTTAATTTCCGCTGCAAGTTATTCTGATATTTCTGTGTCTGTGATTCTGTGAATGATTTTATTTGCTCCAAATTTTATTACAATCTGTTATTTTGCATTATTCAAGTCTGACATGTGTGGATTATTGTCGATTTGAATGGTCCAAAATACCGGGTCGTTACATTTGGTATCAGAGCTTTGGTTTTAGGCAAACCTTAGCCTATGGAGCAAAAACTCATTAAAGATAGGGTAGGAATACCCTAGAATGAGTGAAATCAAACTCAGAATCATTTCTTTGTGAGTGAACGTATTTTCAAAGTATAAAATGATTTTTTTTTTAAAATGATTTCTCAAATGATTTTTCCAAAGATTTTTTTTGATATAAAGTTTTCTTGTTTTAAGAAGAAATTTTTCTAAACTTCCTTCTTTCCGTATCTACCTAGTTAGAAAGTTTGTTATTAGGATATTCATCCAAGTGATCTTATCATGTCTTATCTTAATTTATCTTTGTCTTCTCTGTACCTTGTCCTAAATTTATTCTTGATATTTCCAGGATGAATCGTGGAAATGCTAGAGGTAGGGGTCGCGGTTTTGCCCCAGTTCCTCCACCTGTTGCACCTGTTAAGTTTACAGTTCTTTGCAAGGAATTCTCTTAGCTCGGTGGCACTAGGTTCACCGGTTCAGAGAGTATCATCGAAGCCCAGCAATGGCTACGAAGTTTGGAAAGAATTTTTACTGGTCTAGAGATCACTGATGCCCAGAAGCGTCAATTAGATGCATGGCAGCTGCAAGAGTCGGCCTTAGATTGGTGGGAGTATGTTACGACTCACACTAACGAAGGTGATCTTTCGTGGGAGCAGTTCAGGTATCCTTTGTGTTAACTTGAATTTTCCCCATTTCCTTTCCTTTTGAATTTATCTTAAGTTCAGTTTCTGTATCTTCTTTTCAGGGAGGATTTTGTGGCAAAATGGATGCCTGAAGCCGGGAAATCTCAGATTTACCGTGAGTTCATGGACCTCAAGCAGGGTACCATGTCTTTTTCAGAGTATGAACGGAAGTTCAATGAACTTTCCAAATTTGGTCCTGGTCTTATCGACACTCAGCTAAAGAAGAATGAGAAATTCATTGCAGGAGCTCGCCCAGAGTTCTACGACCGTCTTATTTCGCATGTTCATGGCACTTTTACTGAGCTTATGGATATGGCTATTCGCTATGAGAACCCTACTTCCAAGGGTCCTGCTGCTTCCAGTGCTCATGTCTCTCAGTCCTCCTCTGCTAATTCCAAGAAGAGAAAGCCCAACTTCCACCAGCAAAAGAAGAATTGGCTCAAACATCCGGGCTTAGGATCTTCAGCATCTGCTCCTTCCCAGAGGCACCCTATTGATCTTTCTTCCATTACTTGCTTCAAATGTGACCAGAAGGGACACTATGCCAACAGTTGCCCTAATCCGTCCAGTGCTGCTATTCCTCCACCTCAGGTTTCCAGGAACGATCTTTGTCATGTTTGTCTTCAGCCGGGTCATTTTAGGAAGGACTGTCCTTTATATCAGAAGGGAAAGCCATCTGGTGTATTTGCTGTTACATCTGCTTCATCACCTGCTGCACCTACTCCTGCTCCTAGCGATGATCAAGGTACTCTTCAGGGCACCTTTACTTTATTTCATCATCCTGTTCGTGTTTTATTTGATACTGGGGCTTCGCATAGCTTTATTTCTGATGTTTTGTGTAATAAGTTTGAAACTCTCCTTTCTCCTGAGTATGCTTCTGTTCCTCTATGTGTTTCAAATCCTATTGGTGGTCCCGCAAATCTTGATAAGATTTGTAAGCAAGTTAGACTCTTCTATTCTGGTCACAAATTTTCTGGAGATTTCTATGTCCTGGGTTTCGATGCTTTTGATTTGTTGCTTGGAAGTGATTGGCTTGACGGGCACGATGCTCATATCTCTTGTAAATCCTGAATTGTTTCTCTTAAGGATGATCGGGGTAACTCTTTGGTTATTCAGGGTCGTATGCCTCATGATTATGCTGGTAGCTTTATCTTTTCTCTTGATGCTTCTACTGATGATCTGTAGTCGACTCGGGTAGTCAATCTCTATCCTGATGTATTCGGTGAAGTCTCTGCTTTACCTCCTAAGCGGGAAATTGATTTCCGCATTGATCTTATTCCTGGAGCTCGACCGGTAGTTCTTCCTCCTAGAAGAATGGCACCCCGCGAGAAGGTTGAGTTAAGGAAACAAATTGAGGACCTATCTTCCAAGGGTCTGATCAGACCTAGCTATTCTGAATGGGGAGCTGCGGTGGTTTTCGTCACCAAGTCCGATGGTTCTCTCCGGATGTGTGTTGATTATAGGGAGTTGAACAAGCTCACTATGAAAAATAGATATCCAATGCCTCGCATCAATGATATGTTTGATCAGCTTTATGGTGCTACTGTTTTCTCTCAGCTTGACCTTGCCACGGGTTTTCACCAACTCAGAGTTGCCGAGGAAAGTATTCGACTGCTTTCCGTACTGAGAATGGATTCTTTGAATGGTTAGTTATGCCGTTTGGTTTGACTAATGCTCCTGCCTTCTTTGTTGACTTGATGAATCGTGTTTTCCGTGATGTGCTTAATAAATTTGTTCTAGTCTTTATGGATGATATCCTCATTTTCTCTAAGTCTGAAGAAGAACATGAGTCACATTTAAAATCTGTTCTTGAGACTCTTCGCAATCATCAGTTAAAATCTAAATTTTCCAAATTCCATTTCTGGAAGGATGAAGTCCGATTTCTCAGGCATATTATTTCTAGTAATGGAGTTTCAGTTGATCCAGTCAAGATCGCTGCGATCAATGTAAGTTTTTCTTTCCTTCTCTTTCATTGTTTCATTTCAATTTACTCTATCTTTTCTATTATCCTTCTTTTTACCTATTCTGTACAGGATTGGGAAACTCCTAAGACTCCTACTGATATCTGTAGTTTTCTGGGCCTCGCCGGTTATTACCGGAGATTCATTGAGAATTTCGCTCGGATTGCTGCACCTCTCACTGCTTTAACTCGGAAGAATGCTAAGTTTATTTGGAGTAACGAGTGTAAGGCCGCCTTCAATGAGTTAAAAGACAAGCTTACTTCCGCACCTGTTCTTACCGTTCCAAATGGAAATGAGGGATTAACGGTATACACCGATGCTTGTCGAGAAGGTTTGGGAGCTGTTCTGATGCAGGATGGTAGAGTGATTGCTTATGCTAGTAGACAGTTGAAGACCCATGAAGTAAATTATGTTGCCCATGATCTAGAGTTGCTTGCTGTTTTTTTCGCTTTGAAGCTTTGGAGACATCATCTGTTGGGTACCAAGTTCGAGCTTTTCACAGATCATCAGTCTTTGAAGTATATTTTCTCTCAGAAGGATTTGAATCAGAGACAAGTTAGGTGGTTAGAGTTCCTTACTTCTTATGACCTCGACATCAACAATACACCGGGAAAAGCTAATGTTGTGGCGGATGCTTTGAGTAGGAAGAAAGCTTTGTTGTGTCAGATTGTTGTTTCTTCACCTCTTGTGGATCGTATTATGGCTAGACGGGATGAAGATCAGATGCTTAGATTGATTAAGGAGAGTGTTCGAAGCAGAGTTGGAAGTAGTAGTCTTGATGGTAATGGAGCTCAGATTGACGATAAGGGTGTATTGAGGATCAATAATAGGATTTGTGTCCCGAATGTTGATGGTTTGAGACAGGAGTTACTTCGGGAGAATCATCAGTCCAGACTTTCTATTCATCCAGGCGTGACTAAGATGTATCAGGATATGAAGAAGTTATATTGGTGGAAAGGTATGAAACGAGATGTTTCCATTTTTGTGAATAGATGTGCGACTTGTCAGCAAGTCAAGGCAGATCATCAGAAGACCCCTGGTTTATTGCAGCCTCTTGAGATTCCCAATTGGAAGTGGGAACAAGTTTCTATGGATTTCATTGATGGATTACCGAGGACTAGGAAGGGTAACGAGAGTATCTGGGTTATTGTGGATAGATTGACCAAATCAGCTCACTTCATTCCGGTCAAGTCTACCCGTACAGCTTCTAGTTTGTCTGAGATTTACATGAGGGAGATTGTTCATCTCCATGGTATTCCTCTCAGTATCGTTTGTTATCGTGATCCTATCTTTACTAGTAGGTTTTGGAAGGCCTTTCAGGATTCTTTGGGTACTCATCTAAATCTGAGCACTGCTTACCATCCACAGACCGACGGTCAAACGGAAAGGGTGAATCAGATTTTAGAAGATCTTCTTCGTGCTTGTGTGCTTGATTATGGAGGATCTTGGGAAGATCATCTCCATCTTGTCGAATTCACTTATAACAATAGTTATCAGGCCAGTATCGAGACATCTGCATTTTCTGCTCTTTACGGACGACCTTGCAGATCTCCATCTTGTTGGATTGAATCCGGTAATCGTTTGGTTCTTGGTCCTGAGTTGGTTTTGGAAGCTTCAGAGAGAGTTGAAGAGATTAAGAGGAAGATGAGGATTGCTCAAGATAGACAGAAAAAGTACGCTGATCGTCGAAGACGGAGTTTAGAGTTTGCTGTTGGTGATTTGGTTTTCCTTAAGGTCTCTCCCTTAAGGAATGTTATTCGTTTTGGTCGTAGAGGAAAGCTTTCTCCTAGATTTGTAGGTCCTTTCCGCATTTTGGAAAGAATTGGCTCTCTTGCTTATCGTCTGGATTTACCCGAGAAATTTTCTGGAATGCACAATGTCTTTCATGTATCTCATCTTCGTCGCTATCTGCATGATCCATCTCTTATTATTCAGCCTTCTGCTCTTGATAGTTTGGATATCGAGCCAAATCTGACTGTTGAGAGGAAGCCACTTCGTATCGTCGATCGAGGTACGAAGCAGCTAAGAAGAAAATCTGTCAACCTGGTCAAAGTGCAGTGGAGCACTGATGAACGGGATTGCACCTAGGAGACGGAGGAGAGCATTCGTGCTTCGAACCCGGAATTGTTTATTTCAGGTACTTTTACTATTCTGTCTTATCTTTCTTTGTTTTCCTTCTTCGTTCCTTTTCGAGGACGAAAAGCTTTGAGTGGGGGAGAGTGTAACAGCCCGATATTTTAAACGAAATTTTAATTAAAAATAAAACATTTTGAAATATTGATTTAAATTAAAGTGTAAAAATTAGTGTGAAACAGGAAATTTAAAACTCTACATTTCATTCCGTATATTTACATCTGTTTTATCTTATATTTAAAAATCAAATTTTATTTATTTTGGTAATAGCTATTTAAATTTCTGGTTTAAAAGGTACGTTATTTTATTGAATGAAAACGTTATCATTTTTTTTATAGGAGAAAACAAATAAAATTTGTGTGTTACTTTGGGCATTTTATAATCCCTCTTGTTTTTCCCTTGTTCATTGATTTTGTATGCGTTGGCAATTCAAAGTTTCAACCGTTCAAAAATTCTTACCCAAAATCTTGCACTAAATCGTTTCACGCGAGAAATTGTTCCTTTTCCCTTGGCCTTCCATGCGTTCCACCTATTGAATATAATTAATTGCCTTAAATTTCTTTACCGTTCTAAGCAATAAACCTTGCCTTCCCAGTCACGTTTCATTTCATAGTCTTCCTCACAAACAAATTTCCAGACTGCAGATTTCATTTTGCTTCTATCAAAATTTGCATAACCTTCTTCCAAGGTATGGCCACATGTTCTTTCAATTGTTTTATCTTGTTTGTTCTTCGGTTCGTGCTTGTTTATTCTTTATCCTCTTTCATGCTCGGCCTATGCCAGATCAGGTCATGCCCTATACCGCGAGACCAGTCAGCCCTACCCTATGCCATTCGCAGCCTAGACCACCACCGCCTCCTACCCCAGCCTGCCACCACTTGTTCCCACGTCTCCAAACCCATGCCAACCACAACCGACTCCATGCTGAGACCAGCCACCATTCACCTCCACGTCGCCAGAAACCCCACGCCCTGCCAAAGAACCCCACGAACGAACCACCCCACGCCTACCCCAGCCACACCTCCTGACCCATACCGGACCCCACTGACCCGCGTCAGACCACCACCACGCGAACCCAGCCCTACCACCACACTCTCCACGTCTCTTCCCATGCCTTGTATCTGTAAGAAAATAAAACAGTGCTTTTGTCTTTGGCATGTTGTAGTTAGTACAGTTTGGTTCGTTCCTGTTGTATTTTGCAGTCATGAATTTATTTGTTTCTCTGTCTGGTATTCGAACAGGAAAAATAGGAATGAAAGAGATTTTCCTTGGCCTTTGTTGTGTGATACCTTAGTTATATGTTTCCCTGACCTTAGTTCTGAAAAATTAAATGAACATAACTTGCCTTTGTCTTGTATTCGAACAGAGAAAAGAAATGAGAGTTGTGCCTTGTCACCATGATTTATATCTTAGTCTATTGATCGTTCCACTGACTTTTGGTTTTGAAAAAAAAATGAACTAAAATTTATTTCAGTTTTTGTTTTTGCAGTCGTGAATTGTATATTACCTCTGTCTTGTTTGAAATGAAATGGTGAACAAAGATTTCCGCTTCATATTTTATTTTGAATGTTGTATTCCCCACTGGCCTTTGTTGTGGAAAAAGGAATTAGTGAAAAGTGCAAAAAAATTTTACTTTGAAAATTTTAAAGTTATAATCTCCAATAAAAGTGGTCGAGCCAATTCCTTCTATTTTTCAACTTGATTTATTTTTCGATCGTTTGCTTCAATTTGGAAAATTGTTATTCGTGCATGCTTTGATTTGTCTATTTATTCGCTTTATTCTTTTGACTTTAGATTTGAATCTAGTCGGCGAATCCGCTAACAACAAATCGTGCTTTCCGCGTGCTTTCGACTGATAGCGTACTTCTTTCTTTCTGAATCTCCAGCTCCGTAGAGGTGAGTAAATCTCACACGAATATTCATACTTATATGATTGTGAAACGACCCCAACTGAATGTGTAGAAATAAATAAATAAATAAATGATGTTATAATTACCTGTGATTTATTTATAGTTGATGTAAATTGTTAAAACTGCTTATCGTATCATCTGTTATATTTTGTTCTTATTTTACTGTTATTCTGTTCTGCTAAATCACACTGCAAGTTCCCTGTAGAATAGAATCACTATGGGTTGAAATGATACATACCCGAACGGACTTTAGAATAAGGGAAGATCGTTATGGGCTGAAATGATAGGCTTGAACGATTTTCAATTAAATTTTATTTACTTGGGATTGCGGGTTTGAAATGATAAAACCCGGATTTTTCTTTGTAAATTACGGATTGAAATGATATAGTATCCGTATCACTTGACTTAGGCTAGAAAATATTATACAGACCCGTGGTTATTTTTCTGTAATTTCTGGATACCTTTAAATATTGTAAAAATATTAAATTGATTTAAATCGAAATTTTAAATGATTTATTTAGAATAGAAATGATTTTTTCTATGTGATAAATATAAATAAATGGAAAATATTGATTTTAAAATGGAACTTAGATTTGAAAATTTGACTAAAAAGAAAAGATAGAAACTTAAGTTAATCAAATCGAAATGAAAATTAAGTTTTAAAATGGTGGAAAATGGAGTCTAAGTTTGAATATTGAAATGAATTGTTTAAATGAAATGGGATTTACACCCTTGAATTTAATAAACGAATTTGTAAGTTTTGGTTTTATTTTATAAAATTCCCTTTTTAATAAATCAGTTAAAGGATTTAAATGAACTTTTTAAATGTGAAAATTTATGATTTTATAAATTTAAATGGTTTAGATTAAATGAACCAATTCTAAACTAAGTGGAATCTGCAGCACTTGTTAAGTACTGCGGTTATATATACGAATCAGAAGACTAAACTGAACTAAGGCTATGATAGCACTTGGTAAGTGCTGTAGTGGCATAAACTAAAATTGAACCTGAACTAATAAAAGGGCTACTGTAGCACTTGTTAAGAGTTGCAGTAAGCTGAAATATGATTTGTTTAAAACTGAACTGTTATAGCAGTTTATAAATGCTGTCTTTTCTAAATAAATTGTTTTCAATTATAACTTACCGCAACACTCTTTTAAATGTTGTGAAAGCTAAAATTTTAATGCTATTGTTTTAAGTGAATAAATGAACTCCAAAAAGGCTAAACTTTGGGAATTTTAGATTTGATTTAAAAGAATAATGACTTTGTTTTTAAATGGTTTAATTCAAAGTATATATGATAAATTGTTTTAAAATCTATAACCACGGGTTATAATAACGATTGGTTGGCAAAGAGACCGGGATCGGATATGGACATACTCTCTGTCGATACCGAAAACCACTTTGACAACCGTGTACGCGGTGGAGATCCCAGAATGAAGTAGGATGGTGGCGACGTTCTTAAGGTATGTTACGTGGACCCAACTCCCGTGAGTTGGCATAAGGTGGCTAAAACAGGAGCGATTGACGGACCAAGGAGGTAGCACCTCTTATTGGACACACTTCTTCGATACCATTCTATTACTTGTGATTGATTTGGTGGCCACCCTTGATTTGGGAGTGTTGTTCGAGGTGGGCGGTAGTGGCTGCTATGCGTCACCACTAGTCCGGATGCGTAATTGGTATATCTTCCCTGGCATTGCCTAGTTGTGCCGTGTCACCTACCATATCGAGCTTTACTACGATTATGATTTTAAGATCCGACCGCCTTAAGGTTCTCCATCCCCTTAACGCTATTTTCCGATATGATTATACTTTACTTATTTGGACACTATTATAATAGCGAATATTACTACATAGTAGATATTTTAACGGATCCTTAGAGGATGGGCGGTCCCAAGCATCTTCTAAGTTACTTGTACCTTTACTACAGTTCATTTGAGTTGGTTTACATTGTATAAGTATGTATATCCTGACTCGAGTGTTTATGTTTTTATTTTACGCTCGGGTCAGCCTGAGTATTCACAGCTTTGGATTCACTCTTCTGGAGCTCGGAATCGCTGGAGATTCTGCTTATCTAGTTATCTACCTATTTCAGTTTCAGTTGTCCTATTTCAGCTTTTGTATTAGAGACTTGTGTATTTGGGATTTCTATTGTACTTGTTTCAGAACTGTTTTGGGTTTCAGACTATGTATTTCGTATTTGATTCGAGACTATGTATTTAGTGGCTTCATGAACCACTATGGTTATTTTTAATTTCCGCTGCGAGTTATTCTGATATTTCTGTGTTTGTGATTCTGTGAATGATTTTATTTGCTCCAAATTTATTACAATCTGTTATTTTTCATTATTCAAGTCTGACATGTGTGGATTATTGTCGATTTGAATGGTCCAAAATACCGGGTCGTTACAGTACCTATTATACATCATCAATCGGCAATCTTGCATGGATCTATAACCATAGAGCAATCTGTGCTCTACAAGGGAGTCAAGTACTATCCAACTTCAAGGATCCTTCCATATGTTGCAGATACGCTCTTCTTAAGTCCACGCCTTCCCATATGAACTATTTTACATGAGATAATCGGGGTAGGAGTATATCTTCAACTTCATCCATTGTTCTGATTCATAGCCGCCTTGTCCATCTTATTAGATTATGGTTGCAACTACTCTATACCCGGAATTTATAGGATTTGGCGTATGATATATTTATAGTTATAGGAAAAATAGAAATACACTCACTCAATGTTTCCTAATTCTTAAGATTGACTAACCTAAGATTTATACCAAATGTGACAACCCGCACATTAATGGGCCTGAATTTCACTAAATCGAAAACCTAATCAACCAAAGTACAGATCGTTGGCTTGGGTATCATACAAATAAACAATTGCATATCCAAGCACTATCGATGTAAACTCATAGTGGAATAGTGAAGTATAATAATACATATAGTTACTGACCCAGGTTGACACTTCCAATATCTAGTGTCCTTGTTAATGTCGTGCTTGCATAAGGAAATCCATTCTTCCACCTTCCCGCATTGTAATAGTACATGTTCCTCTAAAGCTATCTTGTAATGAGGAAGGGGTCAGAACAACATTCTGGTGATTAGTAAATTACACATTTTATACATAACACTTATTTGTACTGATTGTCTTCCATTACATGTTATGTCTTTTATTTTAGTTAGTCGTATCGTCTCCACGTGCACGGACGATACTCCCCATCTACTCAAAGTAGACAATAACTATATACGTATATGTATATAAATATATACATATTGTTTGAACCAAAAATGGCACAAACACCCAAAAGTTATGGTAGAGAATGAAAAGTGAAGAATTAAAATGAAAACGAGCAAGAAAGAGCACACAACAATTTATAGTGGTTCAACAAATCAAGGCCTACGTCCATTTTATAGCTTTATTGTTTATATTCTGACTTGGCGGTAGAAGTTCTAATAGGTCGGTACAACTCTGATACTTAGATTTTCAAAATTACAAGAATATAGATTAGAGTATAACTAGAGCCAAAAGGATCTTGAAAAATGAGCCATACCCTCCTATTTATAGAGGTAGAGGCCTAAAATATCGTACAAAAATATCTCCAAGCCATTATCCAAGATTTAGACCAAATCTCCCACAAAATTAGGTGCTACATCATCAGGAAGTAGGGGTCGGTACCGATCCATAGGTAAGGGTCGGTATCGATCTCTAAGATAGCCAAAATGGATGCTTTTGGTTCTTTGTCTTGGCTAGCCTTGTGGTTAGCTTCGTGATTTCATAGCTGTTTGCACCAATATTAGCTTATTTCTGAGTCCAAATGATGGAGTTGTGGAAGAACAAAGTTGCAGTTTCAAGTTTTCGTGAAGATCGATGGAGAATTGCATTGAATCAATAATACGACATTGGAAATATGCTTTTGGCATCTAGCAGAGGTCATAGGCAAAAGATGAGGTCCACTTGAGGTGGAAAAAAGAGTATGTACCGACCTATATGGTGGGGTCGGTACTGATCCCTAACTTGGGTGGACTGGTTGTTATGTTGGCTTGGGTTATTCTGGTGTTAGCCTTGCGACTTTTTCTATGCTTGGTTTCTAGACTCCTGGGCTTTATATCCGGACTTCCTGCCTTGATAACTCCAAGTTTGACTCGTCCACTCTGTCCAAATATTGCCTAGTCAAAGGCTGGATATATATATATAAGTACCATAGTTATATATATAGTACCAAAGTCCCCCTTTGGACAAGGATACTTTCCCCGCTATTATCCCTAACCCGAAACCTCATCAGGATCCATCGTCAACGTAGTATCACGTCCTCGTCATCGTACATAACAAGGAACTCCTGTAATACCTAATAACGGCGTCACAATAATTTAGCTGTATTATATTAGTATTTGAAAGACCTCCTTAAAGGGTTATGTAGCCTTGCCTCCTAACAAACAACTATGGCGATGCATAACCTAAACGTGATCTACACTAATAGGAGGTATGGCATGTTTAGGCGTAACCCCATCTTTTCGCTGATCGCTCAGGACCGATGACGTTCTCGACCTATGAAACAGCTCCTACTTCAACATATGGTACCAATCTCACTGTCATAGCATCGAGCCTTGCTCACCATCCCATTTAGATTGCCTAATGCAATCTCGGAAATACCCACTTGTTACTTAATACCCCCTAAAAGGTTGAAGTAGACTCTACTTGTCCTTTGGCACATGGACCGAGGCAATTATCCTACTTGGTATTCCTTTCACCTATGCGTGAAAGTATACTTTCACAAGTCCTACAGTTGGATAGTCCCACATTAGTATAATGTATACACAATTGCAGGCAAACCTTTGTAGCGGGTAGGCTTCTACCATGTAACATTACCGACCAAGCATTCCAATCCATTTTTATGAATATGTCATTCTTATTTAATCTAAGTTATTAGCTAACTTTAATAATCCACCCCATCATAAACACATATTTGAGGATACATATGTGTGTATTCGTACTTATATAATTTATTACACCGCCCATGTTCAACAGTTAATATCATTCCTTTACTTTTTCATGCGTTTACTTCTTATTTCATTAATATCAATTTTAGTGTCATTTACTGCTTACTCTTAACTTAAAAGATTTAAATATTATTTACCATTTACTTCCACTTATTATTATTAAATCTATTTACTATTCCTTTTTATCTCTTACCATCTTATTTTGGTTACTAACTTTATTACTAACTCATTTCATTACTGTACCTACATTCCATTCCTTATTATTTATTTTTTTAACTTGTCTTTTGTGCATATATTAGTTTTAAAGTTAGACCATTATTTTTATCATTATTACAGTTCTTTAGTTCATGCTTAGGGATTTTCTGCATTTTAATATATTGGAATTACGTCTCCCCCAAAAAAGGAAAGGTTAACGCTATAAATTTCTATAACTTATCCACAAAGGGGAATTTGTATCGCGTTTGGAATTATAAGGAATTCTCTTTTTGTAGTTACCGAATTAGAAAGTACAAAATACGGTAAATATCTCTATTTTATACATCTCTTTCTTTTAGGCTATTCTTTGTTATTTCAAACGATACACTTTTATTCATAGAACTAAACTTGATAATTTATATAAACTTACATTGCATCACCCTACATTCCAATGAATTAAAATACTACTTAAACCCCAGTAATTTTTGTGCTAACTTCAAATTTACATTTACTTGCATAAATCATTTAATCAACAAATCTGGAATAACTATACAATTTATCAAATTCAGGGACTACTACTACCCAACACTTTTCAAATCCAAGTATATGCAATATTAAATTTAAGCTATCGATCACAGAATATGTATGCAGGGTTTATAAATTCATTATATGTATACAGTTAAGCCTACAACTCCAAAATTACATTTAGGCATATGGAACGGATTTACAATGATATAAATCCAATATTATATAAGTATATAATTTCCGACTCACCTCTTATCTTTTCAAAACTCCATGTCTAATCCCTGCTATTCCTTTTTGTGTAATGATCCACCTTTTCGAACCTCGAATGTCGACACTAATACGTCCACGGTATTCGCCTGTCGAGCACTCGAGTGCTAGAAAGACGAATTGTTAAGGTAGAATAAAAAGAAAACGAAAGAGAACAAGAAAGAAGGGAACACAATATAAGAATCTCACAAGCGGAATAATAATATATAATATCAAAAGAACATCACAAAGGGTTACTCCGATACAGAAATTTCGAAGTTACAAAACTTAAGTACCATAATCAGCCTGGACAGTTATAACAACATGTCCTCACAGATGTAGTTATGTACAATATAGTAATGCACTGGAAATAAGAATATCACAGTAAGAGAAACAACCAGCTCATCTTCTCCAGCATCAAAGATCATCAACGAAAATCTGCCTTTCTCAGACTACTTGAAAGGGTATGCGAGGAATATAGGGGAAACAAAAACCAAGTGTTATACATAAGACTGGTATGAGTCAAGAAATATGTGTACAACATATAATAGTACTTTAGTGACTACACGGAATGCCATAACGGTTATCCACTCAAAAGAACCACCATCTAAGAAATACATAAGGTGATATAATATATAATGTCTAGGGTGAAGAATATAAATCATAAAATAGTTGGAATGGTTACATTGGTTACATTCAACAACATATTAGGGGGAAACTGATAAGGGATGTTCGCATAATGGTTTTTTGTGAAGATCTCTTCGCTGGAGCCAGATCCAGTCCCCCACACAAGGGTCATAAAGTACCTTTCGAGTGTCGTATATCTTTAGTTAATATATACCATTAAGGTACACATAGTTGGTTCATGCCCTAACACATGATCCCGTATATCATCACCTCCCGCGTGCAACATCGATAAGCATACTCCATATATGGAATGATAACATCCTGTCGTGGGTTAGCTAAACCCCAGGCTATTAGGCCTACTCTATTTTTAGTCATTTTCGATGTCGAGGTTATGTTCAACATCTTTCACTCGAGTCTTCATCACTCGAACGGAACACGAATCCTCAAATGCATTCCTACATCTCGAGCAGATCTTAAAACCATACATGGATTCCAGCATCTTTAACAGATTCACTTCCAAGAGATAGAACATTTATCTCAATTTTGAAGTGGTTTTCGATAAGTAAAGCACTTACCAATCCCGGTCTCTTCAAGATTGAATTTACGAATTTAGTCATTCAACAATAATGAGAACGATCGCATATGGAAACCAAGTCTTATATACTTATCACTTTTTTGATATTTTCATCTCATACCATCCCTCGGTCAAGAGTGAAGCTATTAGGTTAGAGCTTTATTGATCATATCCCTACTCGAACATCGGTTTTAACTTGCACAAATAGACATGCCTACTTTATTAGCTTTTAGTGTTAAGTATACGACTAAATGTTTTCCATAAACGAGTAAACATACAAAGCACGATCAAGTCATACAAAGCACGATTAAGTCATACAAAGCACGATTAAGTCACATAAGTGAATTCTAATCCCCTTTTTGTTAATTAATCTTTTATTAATTAAAATCTCTTTTATTAGTAAAACTTTTTTATCTACTAAAACTTCATTTATTAAACTCTACTATTCATGTGTACACCTTTCAATACTTCAAAAAGTATTTAATACTTATCTCGAATGGTATAAGTATATTCATAAATCATTAACAAGATTTCTTACTTAAAAACCTTTACCCTTTTTATCTTTTCCCAAAAGATTCCATACTTATAATTTCCTTCAAAATATCCATTTTAAATATCTAAGTACTTTTGCAAATCCATTCAAAAAGGTTTAAGATTAATGTAACGTAAACATTATCACTGCAAACCCCAAAACCATTTTGCTTATGCTTATCTTTAAAACATTCTTTTAAAGTTCTATTTACATTCTTAAGTATAATAAAAAAGGGTTAAATACGAATGTTACTAACACATTGTCACAACAAACCCAAAACCATTCCATACTTATATTATCTTTAAAAACATTCTTTTAATGATCTAAGTTAATAATTGGTTAAGTTCGATAGTCTACTACTTGGTTATCAATTAAAAACGATCGCTTATAGAAATCATGGTTCGTATACTTAACCCATTTTCGACATTCCAACTTAACTATTCCTCATCCAAGAGTGAATCCAGGTAAGTTAGAAAATTGGTTGCATATCAAAGCCTTGCCTAGACACTGCATTCTTGTATCTCACAAATAGATAAATCTACCTCGTAGACTTTTAATGTTAAGTATAGTATTAATCACTTTCATAAATGGGTAAATAAACAATATGATTAACACATTTTCAACATTCCTGAATTAACTATTCTTGGCTAAGAGGGAAGCCGATAGGTTATAGCACTATTGCTCATATCCCTACTCGACATCATTCTTAACTCTCACAAATAAATAAGCTTACGTAGTCGATTTTTAGCGTTAAGCAAAGTTAATTACTTTTCAAACAAATAAGTAAACAATGAGATTAACACATTTTTGACATTCCAACTTAACTATTCCTTGGCCAAGAGGGAAACCGGTAGGTTTGAGCTCCATTGCTCAATTCCCCACTCGAACATCAATCTTAACTCTCACAAATAGAGAAGGCTGCCTCGTCTTCTTTTAGTTTTAAGCCTAGTAAATTACCTTTTGAAAAACTTATAAATACTTTAAAAATACTTGTAAATAGTTTTTAAAATCTATGTAAAATATTACTTGAAAATAACTAATTTGTAATTTGATGAAAAACATGTTTTATATTATAAAACCTCTTTAATTTGAAAATACATATATAATTTATAAAAATATATTTAAACTTCAAGCCAACTTTAAAATACTTAAAAATAGGTTATAAATCATCTCTAAAAATAATAGAGAAAAACACCAAATTTAAATAACATTTTTATACACTTAAAACCATAAGCAACTTACTACAACATTTATAAATGCTGTTAAAAGTCCTGTTAAAAACAACATTGGAAAGAACGATCTTTGTGACTAGTTTTAACCACATTAAAAAATGATTTAAGACTCAAAAAATTTATTGTAAGTACTACCCTTAGGGTTAATAAAAAACATGGAAAGAAACCCTTAAGAATATCTTCCAATTTATTTATAAAATTCCCAAAAATAGGTTATATTTACAAAGTGTATTCCTAACCACATTTTTGCTTTAGCTTTCACAACTTTTGTTCAAAATTTCTAATACTTTCCAAAACATTCTTTACTGTCTAATACACCAAAATATGTTTAGAGAACAACCAAATCAAATTATCCCAAGTTAAGTTCATAAAACTTCCATTTACAGAAGTTAAGGTTAAGGGATATGGAAGTGCACTTATATCAACTATTCTCGCTTGAAACACTTTCGAACATACTTCAATTCAACACACGATACAAACATCAATTTAAACATCAAGTCAAAGCCATGCCACATTTTTAAGAGGGTAATAAAAGTGATGTTATACAATATAAAATTGTCATTTGCTTTCAAAAGAAAGAAGGGTCCAAAGTTTATAGCTTTACTTAGTTAATGTCACTTTAACTTTATATTTGCACACAACATATAAAAAAGAGACAATGAGGTAACTTACTTAGAACCAAGCCAAAAACATGGTTAAGCACAACCAAACTCAAGAAAACTTCCTACCAACAACTTGCAACCACCTTCCTTCCTTCTTTCTTTGCTTTACTTGCGTTTCCAAGGAAAAATGCCTTGTTTTTTCTCACAACCAATCAATGAGAGGAGAGGTTGGCTTCGCCTCTATAAAATCTAACATTGTGGAAGGTGTTGTAATATTGTACTAAGGCTTGTGGAAAAGTTTGAGTGGATTTGGAGTTGTTTTGTAATTTTTTCTTTAGAACATAAGAGAAGAAGAAGAACATAGAAAAGTTTGGATTTGCTTTGTGAATTTGTGATTATTTAACAAAGGTACGCCCCTACTTATATAGACTTCATATAGTGTTGCCTAAGCTTGTTATCACCTCCTACCATGCCATGGAAGGCTCACCACTCCACATGCCCATCACTTCTCCATTATATCACTTTACTTTTTACAAAATACTTAAATACTCTTACTTTTTAAACTATCTCTTATCCATTTGAAAGTTTTTCGAAAGATCTATTTGCTTTAACAATTGAAGTGTTAATTAGTTCCTAATGTTTTCAATTTATTATTAGACTAGTGCATAAGAGTTCGTACAACTTATTTTGAATAAAAAACTGTTTATCAATAACTTGATTTTCGATCACATGACCAATTTTTCTTCAAAGAATATATTTTCGTAAACAATTTTCAGAGACAATTTTACCATCATTACTTATAATTTAAAGAGGATTAAGAAGGTTATTGAATCATTTTAATAACATTAAATTCAAGGTTCAAATATTTAAATAGTTCAGGTATATAAATACGAAGTGTCCGAAATTCCAAGTCGTTACATTCTCCCTCACTTAGAATATTTCATCCTCGAAATTCCAATGAGCAACAAAAAGAAACAGTCACAAAGCAATACTTAACAGTATTCAAAATTACTAGCAAAAAATGATCACGATTCACTTAAGTTCAAAAATACTCTCATCACACAAGGATGATAAACAATCTACCAAGCATACCTTATGCTCAACAGCCTATTACTTAGTCGACAATTCATGCTACCTCTTAAAAAATTAAAGAGTCGGCACCTAAACTCCCCATAAGCCAACAAAACATAGTATGCAAATATACTAAAGCTGGTACAATGTACATGGACCATCTATATGCTTCCGATCATTTACTCGATCGCATAAATTTCACTATCCAACTAGTATAGATCAATTGACCCCTCTAGTACGACCTCCGATCTGGTTCCATAATTAGAAGCCTTTGTTCTCCTTACATAGCCATATACTATGATAGAAAACTTTGGGATCTTATCAAGAATCTATATCAAGTGTTCTCCATCAAGAATTCGATGAAAAGTCCTTGTTCGGACCAGGTTAAACGACCTTGAAATCATGTACTCGAATATTGGATCAAGAACAGTCGTGCGAATAAACGATCTACGTATAACTTACGTATTTAACCTACTAGTTTTTTAACTACACCACTTTCTCTATGTCACATTCTTTTATACAAATTGTATGTCTTATTAATGCTAAAATCATTTATAAACCATTTTATAAAACATAACTTCAAGTTTTTAAACAGTTATAACTTAACTTCATATTCGTATAATTCTCTACTACATCATAAGAGTATATACAAAACATCAAATTCATTTTACTTAACAAGCATGTTTAACCAATTCAAAACTTGTTATTAACTTACTACTTCCTCAATTCAAGTGTTTATGAACACAACTCTTATATTTTCCCATAAAAACATTGTAACAACCCGAATTCCAGTGGGTTCGGATTTTTCGCAAAAATGCTAAAACCCGAGTTGGGAATCTGGTATCCTGCATATAGGCAAAGACAAATATATCAGAGCTCAAGTAAATATTTCACAGCGGAATTGACTAAAATATAATAGTAAGTAAATACTCACCAATATAATAACACTTTCTAAACAAGTGTCTCAAAGCTGGGAAGTCTCTTCCATCTACCTAACCTATAGGATGTTATGAGGAGGGGGTCAGAACTGAAGTTCTGGTGAATGGATAAATTATACACTTTTAAGCTTAATTCTACATATACCATTTTATTTCCATTTACTATTATATTAGGTTCACTAGGTTTATCATACTCTCGCCTCTATGCGTGAATCGTACCCATCTACTCCTTAGTAGATTAAAGCCTAATAACTGATATATATGTAGCTATATGCCCAATGACCATATTGGTTCTAGGTACCACCCATAGTAACTTCCGTATCCTCCTCGCAAAGGACTCCATCGTCTTGCTCCTATAGTGTTCTATGACTACATCTGTAAAGGACAGCTTCGTGAGGCCTACAATATAGATATTCCGTCGTCTACTATGAAAACGTAAAACTGCATCCGCACTAGTCTATACTAATGCTCGGACATCCGCAACGTACCACCCAGTGCGTACATTAAGGATTATACGTAATCGTTATGTCTACTCTCTGAATCCTGTCAACAAGGTCTACCTTGTACAGAACTCAGTCGGGGACTTTCTATATCTGTAAAGGACAGCATCGTTAGGCCTACAATACAGATATTCTAGTTGGTTTGTCTCTTTTCTCATCGTGGCTATGGCCTCACGCAGCCACCCCTCAACTAATCGAAAAACCTCAAAAGAGTTAAGTGGCCGTGCCCTACTGCAAACAATCTAACATCCAATTGGTGGTGCCCCTCATCCAATGTCTCGATAGTTAAAGAATTATTAGACTTTTGGTTTTAACTCTAGTCTTTCCCGAACTCGCTCTTAGTTTTGATGCTGGCCGATATCCGCATGCGACTATCCTTTTGGGTCCTGCCCACTAAACTTACTTGCAAGTACCGGGACATACTAATATCCTACTCTGAACACCAACCCCTTCTGACTGCCTACAATGGTCCTACCATGCAAAAAGCAGTCAAGGCATACTCTCTTGATGGAACACCTACAGACCTGCCTCCGGGGATGCAGCTTCGTTAGGCCTACCCAGAGGGCCATCCTAGAGTATCCTCACGTCCCGTTGAAGTCTTGTACTTCCTTCTAGCCCAAAATAACTAAGTTGGACATGCTTCTCCTTTGTTGAAATCTGTGATGAACTGCTTTGTTAGGCTCTTCATCCTTTGGGCTACTCCAAACGCATCTCACTCTTTTATTAGACCCTAAGTCTAATCTTTTAATTTGCATTTAGTTTACTTTTCTTATTATGTTGGCTACTTATTTACCCTAATTAGCATATTCTTTCCCTTGTCTCACTTTTGGCTATTGTGAGACCACCATTGATCTAACATGGAATGTTGTTGGTATTGCCATTTCTATTACCTTGCTTATTTAACTCAATTTAAGTCTTAAGTTTATTAAATAAGCATCTTCTATTATCTCTGTTCTATTTGCTTATTAACTTAATTTAAATCTTAAATAAGCCTTTCTGTTCTTTCTACTTTAATTATAAACTATGTTATAATTTTACTTGTAATTATCACTTTTATCTTCTTTTATAATCTGTATATGACTACAAGTGTCTCTCTTCTGTTCTAGGCTGTCTTCTTTTATTATGATATAGAATTCTCTTTAATTCTCTTATATTATATAATTCACTTATCATAATAACTATCTTATTGTATAGTCTGCGCAGTAAATGCAGATCTAGATTCATTATCGTTTACAGCTTCAAATTCTTTTCAAATATTTTACTTGATTCCTTTCATATTTTACTTTATTTTCTTCTATTCTAGGAAGTAATTCTATTTTATTTGGTTGGGTATGAAAACTATACTAAAAATCCATTTTCATATTTTAATACTAAATAATACTATAAACAATACTTCGTAACTGCAAGGTATTTCTTTTATTATTTTGGAATAGTGTAAAATACAATGGTTTCTCTATTTTACACTAGTTCCCTTTTTCTTTCTTTTATTCTTGCAGTTACGTTTATCGTTATCTTTTAAATATTAAATTATAGAAATGTATCCTATTTTCTAAACCAACCAATTAATCTATTACTTACTTCCAAATCAAGTTATTAGATTAATTTATTATTCCTGTTTTAGCGTAATTTATTGCAGAATTCCATTTTTCTAGCTTTATTCCAACTTTTCTTATTTTACATCTAATCTAGTTTTTTCCTATTTTAATCCATAATCGCGAATTTTCTTTTTAACTATATTATTCGCGTACAAAGAGAATAAAAAGAAACTAGCATTTAGGCTAAATTATAACTTCAAATTAGATGTAAATTTCTTACATTTCAGCATAACTAATTAACAGAATTAATTACTGAAATACTGAATAAAATTATTTAACGAGAATTTAAAGATAATATATCATAAACGTAAAAGATATAATTAAATCCACTCATATTGCTAGCTTCCCAAATCTCCCTGTTTTTATTTCAGATCTATCCCTAACATCTATATTCACCTCCCTTGTAATCCTTATTTGGAATTACAAATGATATATTTACGGATCTATAATATTTGAAAGAGAAAAGAAAGAGATTTGGATTAGAAATAGCAAATAAAACTCAGATCTAGGGTTTTACCTTTGACATAGCCTTTTGATTTGAACCAATTCCTAATTCCCTAATTAATTATATTCTCTTTCTATTTAGATCTAAATTCGTGTGAATTAGATCTAAAATTTTATTATTAAGAAAGTGTAGAAAAGATAGAAAAATGGCAGAGCTTCTACAAGCAAGAGAAAAATAATGAGAATAAAAATGAGGCTCTACACCTATATTTATAGTGGTTCAAATCAGTGCTAACCATTAGATATAAAACCGTAAAATCTAAAGCGTACACTCGGTCTATGGACATTAAATTAATATGTTTCTTCTGCGTTTGTTTTTATTTCAAATTGATTCTCCAATATTTTCATTAATCACTTTCCCCTTCTCTCTCGCAATCTATGGAAACATATATTTTTAAATGTGACGTTTCTTTTAAATAAGATTCCCCTCTTAATCACCCAATTAATAGATTTCATATATACCTAGAATTAATTTACTATCGAATTAATCTCTACCTGCACTGTGATTTCTTACCAAATTAATATGCCAATCAACACCGTATTAATTCGTCACATATATGCATATTAATTTATTTTATTTCCATAATTATTGCATGCATATATTGTACAATTGAATTTTGAATCACAATCTTAATTATACATGTTACCATAAGTCTCCATGATTATTAATTGACAATGGATTACTTGCATAAATTACTCTTCCTCCATTTTATTCTCTTGCACTAACATATATGTTTCTAATCATATCAATTAGTTGCTACAATATATGTTCCCTTTCTTAATGAGTCATACCCCATCAAAGCCAAAGTTCTCGATTAACCTTCAGCTCTGCTACCAAGTGTAATGATTTGCCTTTTTGACCCCCGAATGTCGATACTAATACATCCATGCTATGCATGTGTCGAGCACTCAAGTGTTGGAAAGACAAATTGTTAGGGTAAAATAATATCAAAAGAACAGTACAAAGGGTTACTCTGATACAAAAATTTCGAAGTTAAAAAATCTAAGTACTATCATCAGATTGGACAGTTATAAGAACTTGCCCTGACAAATGCTGATATGTACAATATAGTAATGCAACAGAAATAAGAATACTATAACAAGTGAAACATCCAACTCGTCTTGTTGAGCTCCAAAGAACATCAACAAAAATCAGCATTACCCAGACTACTCGAAATAGTAAATAAGGAATATAGGGAAAACAAAAACCAAGCTTCAGCCATAAGTTCGGTATGAAAAACTCAAGAAATATATGTACAACATATAATATTACTTTTGAGACCGCATGGAATGTCGTAATGGCTATCCCCTTAAAAGTACCACAATCTAATATGTACACAAGGTGATATAATAGCTAATGTCCAGGGTGAAAAATATAAATCAGAAAATAGCTGGTGTAACAACCCTGTATTTTGTAATAATTTTTAATTGAATTTCCTGATTTAAAAACTTTATTTTATTTATTAAATGGAAAATTTTGATATTAGTTATGATTTGTATGTGAATTATAATCCCAAACATAAATAAATAGAGTATTTCCATGAACTGTGAATTTTGGTCAATATGTTCAAACTTTGACTTTTAATTTAAAATTTTAAAAGTTTAAATTTTTGAATTTTATCTTTTATTATGAAAGTAAATAAAATTTTAAGAATACTGCTTTTTGTTTCGTTGAAATCTGATTTATAATGTGAAAGTTATGCCCTTTTAAATATTGTGTGTAATTTGTTGTATTTAACAAAATTGTTTATTTTAAATTATATAAATAATATTTTATTTGGTCATGTAATGTTCTAATTTATATTTATTTGGGTAAAATAACATGTTATGTATATATTTTGGTTTTAAAACATTTTTTAAAAGTGTAATTGACATTTTCTAGTGTCAGTTGTATTTTGTTTACAATTTCTAATTTCCAGTTTCAATTAATTAAGGTAATTCTTTATTAATTTTTCTATTTTTCTTAAGATCTTATTTTATTCTCATTCCCACTTTATTTTGTTCCTCATTTATTTTATTTATTTGACCTTTTATTTGTTTTAAAGTGAAATAGAAATTTTCTATAGTTGGTGAAATTTTATTTGAAATTTTTAAGCCCTGTTTTGAATTTTTAAAACAATTTCTTTAATTCTTTTTCTATTTTCCTTAAACTTATTTATTTATTTCAGTTTTTTTTTTCTACGGCATTTACTAAAATTTCATTTGTTTTTATTTAATTAAAAGAAGTGGAAATTTGAAAGGACTTAAGCTTTAACTTGTGTGACTTTTCATTTGCCTAGTCTCTTCATTTTCTTTGACCGTTCCTTTCTTTATTGTAGCCGTATGTTTCTTACTCCATTTTCACGTGAAAACCTTCTTATTTCCATCATGATTCACGGCCAAACTCAGATCTGAAAATATTTGGAAATGGTTTCCTCTTTTTCCTCTTTTCTCTTCACTTTTTCTATGTGATTTTCTATGTTTTTGCCTTGACTTGCTCTTGCCTTGCTCGGCCTTAGCCACCACCATCACCTCCGACCACCACCACCACATCTTCCAATCATCCATGGCTACAACCCCTCCATCTCCTCTGACCTGAAGTGGCCATGACCTCCTCATGAACACAACACCACAAAACCTTGCTTAAAAATCCACAAAACAATGCCTAGCCCACTTATATGCCACCACCACCTTCATAGTTTGCCTTTGGCCACCCTTAGCCACCACCATCATCATCTACTTCACCTTTGGCCACCACTTTCACTACTGTCCAGATCTGACCAGACATGAAGACCCATGGCTGAGCCTATATGTGGTCATAGCCGAACCAAAACTTCACCTATTTGCCTTGAACCCATGTATGCTCCATGTTGTAACTCTTCCACCACCTTCATCCACTTGTAACCTGACCTATATGATACCATACCTGATCCAAACACACATCAATGGCTGAGCAAAAGATCCCCTTGGTCGAGCTCTTGAATGGTTAAAGAAAGGTCGAATCACTTTGTCCTTTGTTGCTTTTATTTCTAGTCATTTCGATATTGTTTTGTGATGAATATTTATGTGTATATTGTCTTGTTTTGGTTATGTTTACAAGATAAATATCCAGGCTCTCTATTCATTCAAATCAAAAGTCATGCTGTATCGTGTTTGTCGTGCTTTCTGGAATCTATTTTGTGTGTATTGATCGCTAACTCCAGCGTAAAAAAGTGAGTAAATCTCACCTGACATTTATACTTATGCAAATGTGAATTGACAACAATTGAATGTGTAGAATATTATATATGATGTTATACTGCCTATGATTATTAATTATATGATGTTAAACCTGTTATTTCACCTGTCATATTATCTGTTATTGTTATTTATTGTTAACTGTTCATTTATATCTATTTATCACACTGCAAGTTCCCTATTAGAATAGAATCACTATGGGTTGAAATGATACATACCCGAACGGACTTTAGAATAGGGAAAAATCGTTATGGGCTGAAATGATAGGCCTGAACGGTTTTTATTTATTTTATTTTAACCTGGGATTGCGGGTTTGAAATGATAAGAACCCGGATTTTTGCTTTTTAAACTGCGGATTGAAATGATACATATCTGTATCACTTGACCTAGGTTAGAAAACTATATACATGCCCGTGGTTATTTTTATAAAGTATTTTGAATATTTTAAATATTTTTAAAAGTGTAAAATTATGAAAATTTGATTTAAATTGGATTTTTAATGTTTAAATAAAGAAATTTGGATTTTCTAGAAGTTAAAAATGTAATTTAAATGAATGGTAAAAGTGAATTTTTGAAATATAACTTAAGTTTGGAAATTTGGAATTTTGGTTTTAAATGATATTTAAGTTATATAAATAAAATGGAAATTTAATTATATTTGGGAAATGGTAAATATGAAATTTGATTTGAATTTTAATTTAAATGATTTAATAAAGTGTTATTGAGTTTTCTACGTATTAAAATGGTTAAATAAATGAATGCTTAAAAGTGTAATTTTAAAATATAACTTGACTTGGAAATGTGAATTTGGTTTTTATTAAAGATTTAAGTTAATTAAATAAAATTGAAATTTAGTTTAATTTGTGAAATGGAAAGAAAATATAAGTGTTAAGTTTATTTGTTAAAAATGTGAAGAAAAGAAAATTGTACATTTGGATTTGTTAAGTAAAATTATTGGAAATTTGGATTTTACTGTAAATGTTTCTTATAAAAATCATAAATTAAAAGTGTCATTTTAATGAACATTTTTTAATGTTAAAAATATGATTTTTATAATGTTTAAATGGTTTAAATTAAAGTTTATTATTTGCTCGAAATACACTAAAATCCGTAAATTACTTTTAATAGCATTCAGAAATGCTATGGTTTTTGTAAATAAACTAAAAGCTTTATAAAGAGGCTATTACAGCAGTTCTGAAATGCTGTATTTGCTGTAGTAAATTAAAAGGCTAAAACCTTAATAAAGGCCTATTACAGCAGTTCTGTAAATGCTGTAGTGGTCTGCTGTCTTTGTTGAATTTCAATAAAACCATTAATTTGAAACCTGAGCTATTACAGCATTTCTGGAAATGTTGTCTTTGCTGTTTTAAACTAAATTTCAAGTATACTAAGATTTAACAGCAGTTTTAAAATGCTGTCTTTGCTGAATTAAAATGTTTTCAAGAATAACTTATAATAGCTTTTTCTGAATGCTGTGAAAGGGTGAAATTTTCAATGTTTATGGTTTTTAACTTAGTAAATGAACTCAGAATAGTTTAAACTTTGGAAATTGAATACTTGATTTGAAAATATAATAATTAAACTTTTAAATGGTTTAGATGAATTATTTTAATTGTAATATAAACTTTTTAAAGGGTGACTTGAAATGATAATAAATGAATGATATCTTTGAATTTAAAAGGTATTTAAAGTTGAATATTTGGATTTGAACTCAAATGATGATTTTGTAACAACCCTGTATTTTACAATTAATTTTAATTTTATTTTTCCAAATTTAAGAGCTTTATTTATGAAAAGAATAAATGTTGTTATTGTAAATATAAAAACTTTGATTTTGTATGTGGATTTGAATTCCAAATATGACTAAATTTAATAATTCCAGAAAATGTGAATTTTGGTCAAATAGTCAAACTTCGACTTTTAACTTGAAAATATAAAAGTTTGAAATTTATGAATTTTATCTTTTATTATAAAAATAGATTTAATAACTTGAATACTGCTTTTCGTTTCGTTGCAAACGGATTTAAATTGCAAAAGTTATACTATTTTCAATATTGTGTGTATATTGGGTTATTCAGCAATATTCTTTATTTTAAAATTATATAAATGACATTTTTATTTGATATATTTTATTCTAATTTGTACATTTATGTTATATAAAATATATTTTGGCTTTTAAATATTTTTAAAGTAAGGTAGGAATTTTTCCAGAGTTAGTAGTATTTTTCTTGCAAATTTCCATGCCCTGTTTGTAAATTTTAAACATTTTTCTTTAATCCTTTTCTATTTTCTCCAATTTAATTATCTATTTTATTTTGAAAATGATAAATAAATTATTTTAATTCAAATTTTCACTTCATAATATTTTTATAATGAAGTGTATAGTTTTTCAAGACTGACAGTGATTTATTTATAATTTTTGAACACTGTTTGGTATTTTTAAGTAATTTTTCTTCATTCTTTTTATATTTTTCCAAAATTTATTATTTGTTTTCTCATATTTATAATTGATTTCGGTTTGTAAATTATTTTTCTGAATATTTTTGTTTATATAAAGATTAAAAAGAAAAGAAATATGAAAGGTTGTAAAACACTTTGAAACTTAAGCCCTTTTTTGTCCAAACCCTTCATTTTCTTTAACTCCTCAAATTTTGCCCTAGCCATCTAAAACCCTAGTGTAGCCGCCACTTTTTGTTTCTCATCTTTTCAATTGAAAACAAATCAGCTCCTCATTTCTCATGGCTTCATCCAAAAATAGGTAATGGCCTCTCTTTCTTTTTCTTCTTTTCTCTTCATTTTCAATGATTTTTGCCATGTTTCTCTTGCTTTGCTTGGCCTAACACCTCCACCATCTCCTCCACCGACCACCACCACTTCCTTCCCCACACCATCCACGACCAAACCCCCTCCTCCTCTGACCATGACAGGCCATGCACTCCTTTTGACTAAAAACCACACAAAACCTTGCACAAATCCCTTAAAACAATGCATAGCCACCACTAGTTGCAACATACCTTCGCCCACCACCTTGGACACCACCTCTACCCGCCACCACCACCTTGCTACCACCACTACACATCACCATCTCCTCTGTCCAGACCTGTAGCAAGTCATGTGACGCAGCGGATATATCAAAACGATCTTCAATCGGTGAATGTAACAATTCGTGGATTGATGGATGCTGAATTGCCCGAATTCGTTGATCCGAAGATACCGAACTCTAGCTATCTCGAACTCGTTGATCGCGCACGATACCGGGTTCAAAGATCTTCAATTCTTCAAGCGTTGATCAAGCGCACTTGATTCCGCGAATCGGCTTCTACAATCGTTGAATCGAGCGCACTCGATTATCCGAAAGAGGAGATAGGAGATTACACTCAACTACCAATTTGAATGAAAGCACAAAGCAATCAAAAGAGAATTTTATTCAAAAATCAACAACCTTTACAAAATGACCATACACGCCTATTTATAGGCTACAACTCAACACAGCAGAAAAGTTTCAAAATATTACAAGTACTTAGATCGAAAACGACCTTCGACCTTGAATGTTGCGACCTAGTACAGACGCGTCCTAACAAACATGTTAAAAGACAAACAACTCACTTAGGTCGGTAACGACCTAATTACATTATTCCACGACTTAACAAATGAACACACAGCATTCCAGATCGGCGAGTTAGGGAAATCAATGGCCTCCAGAGCTTTGCGACCTAAGAGTGAACGGCATCCCTTCGTTTGCGACCTAACAGAAGCGGCTTCAGAGATTCTTCGCGACCTAAGCCTTCGCGACCTAAGGCCTTGCGACCTAATCCTTTGCGACCTAAGGCTTTGCGACCTAGGCCTTTGCGACCTAAGACTATGCGACCTAAGCCTTTGCGACCTAAGCCTTTGCGACCTAGGCCTCCGCGACCTAAGACTTTGCGACCTAGGCCTTCGCGACCTAAGACTTTGCGACCTAACTTAGCTCGTAACTCATTAGGTCGAAGCACCTTTCCCTTCAGACTGTTAGGTCGTAGCATGTGATCTTTGAAACCGTTAGGTCGTTGGAGCGACCTAGAAGCCTTGTTAGGTCGTATGCGACCTAATACTTCACCAATCTCGCTAGGTCGTGAGCTGTTTTCCTGAGCATTGGTTCCGTTAGCTCGTAGCCCATCTTCCTTAGGTCGTGAGCGACCTAAGAACCCATTAGGTCGTGAGCGACCTAAGACTTCAATTTTGAGCGACTTATTTTCCAGTTTTGGATTGTTAGGTCGTGAGTGGTCTAAGACTTGTGAACTCTTAGCTTGCGCTGCATCATCCTCCCCAGGTTGAGAAAAATTCGACCTCGAATTTGCAAATTCATCTCCATCAGTTCGTTCATCCCCATGATATGGTATGAGATGCTTAACATTGAACACGTCAGATGTATACACATCATCTGGTAGCTTCAGTTTATAAGCATTTTCATTGATTCGTTTCATAACTTCCACCGGACCAATTTTCCGTGCTTTCAATTTATTGTAAGCGCCTACTGGAAAACGATCTTTTGTTAATACTGCATAGACCAGATCACCTTCATTAAACTCCATATTTCGTCGTTTCAAATCTGCAGCTCGTTTATATTTCTCATTTGCTTTCTCTAATCGTTCTTGAACGATTTTATGACACTCCGTCAGCCCTTCAACAAAATCAGCAGCTTTCTTAATTGTCCCCTTTGAATGTGGTATCACTGTTAAATCTAACGGTCCTTTCGGTAAGCTCGAGTAGACAATCTGGAATGGACTGAACCCCGTACTTCGATTTACCGCATGATTATGAGCAAATTCTGCCTGGCATAGCTTCACATCCCAACTTCTCAGATTATCTTGAACAAGACACCTCAACAAGTTTCCCAATGATCTGTTAACCACCTCAGTCTGTCCATCCGTTTGCGGATGATAAGCACTACTGAACTTCAGCTTCGTTCCCACCATTTTCCACAAACTCAACCAAAAATGACTCAGAAATCGAGTATCTCTATCCGACACAATAGCTTCTGGCAATCCATGAAGTCGATAGATCTCTCTGAAAAACAACTGAGCAACATGAACAGCATCCGCCGTCTTCTTACAAGCAATAAAATGCGCCATTTTCGAAAATCTGTCCACCACCACATATATGGAATCGTTACCACGCTGTGTCCTTGGTAATCCCAACACGAAGTCCATACTCACATCAACCCATGGTTTACTTGGTACAGGTAATGGCATATATAAACCAGCATTAGTCGCAGTTCCTTTCGAAACCTGACAAATATGACAACGCTCCACAAACCTCTCCACTTCTTTCCTCATCGATGGCCAAAAATAGGATTGTGAAATTAATTGTAAGGTACGGTCTCTTCCAACATGCCCTTCTTCGTGTAACTCCTTGATAATCTTCATTCTCAGACTACCCTCCGGTATGCATAATCGACTTCCTTTAAAAAGAAAACCATCTACCATCAAGAACTCATCCGTCTTTCCCTCCTTAACTTTATCAACAAACTTCATGAAGTAAGGATCTTCAACAAATAATTCCGGCAACATTTCAAACCCCGTCACTTCAACTTTCAGCGTAGTCAACAAATGACTCCTCCTGCTCAAAGTATCAGCCACTCGATTTGTCACCCCTGACTTGTGTTTCACAACAAAAGTAAACTGTTGCAGATATGCAATCCACGATGCATGTCTCGCTGAAATCTTGTCTTGCCCTTGCAAATGCTTCAATGCTTCATGATCAGTATACAGGACAAACTCTTTCTGAAACAGATAGTGTCTCCAGTGCTTAATAGATTGTACAACAGCATAGAACTCCACATCATACGTACTGTATCGCATCTTCGCTCCTGACAACTTCTCACTGAAATATGCAATTGGACGCCCCTTCTGACTCAACACCCCTCCAATCCCAACCTTGGATGCATCAGTATGTAGTTCAAACACCAACTGAAAATCAGGTAATACTAGAATTGGTGCAGACGTCAGCAATTCTTTGATCTTCCCAAAAGCACTCTCTGCTTCCTCTGTCCATGCAAACTGTTTACCTTTCATGCAATCTGTAACAGGTGCCATCACACTACTAAAGTGTGGAATAAATCTTCGATAAAATGAAGCCAACCCATGAAAACTACGAACTTCTGTTATTGTCTTGGGCTGCGGCCAATTTCTGATCGCCTCAACTTTACTTTGGTCAACTTGTATTCCTTTCTCTGAAACAACATACCCCAAAAATAACACACTGTGCGTCATGAACACGCACTTCTTTGTAGCAGCATAAAATTGTTCTTGTCTCAGTACCATCAGTACTTCTCTAAGATGATTCAAATGTTCCTCTGGACTCCCACTGTAAATAAGTATATCATCGAAATACACCACCACGAATTTCCCAATGAACGGTCTAAAAATCTGATTCATCACCCTCATGAAAGTACTTGGTGCATTTGATAAACCAAATGGCATGACCAACCATTCGTATAGACCTTCCCTGGTTTTAAAAGCAGTCTTCCACTCATCTCCTGGTCTGATACGAATTTGATGATATCCGCTCTTCAAATCAATCTTAGAAAAGATAGTAGCTCCGCTTATTTGATCTAACAAGTCATCCAACCTCGGCATCGGAAATCTATATCTCACAGTAATCTTGTTCAATGCTCGGCTGTCAGTGCACATCCTCCACGTCCCATCCTTCTTGGGTACCAATAAAGCTGGTACAGCACAAGGACTCAGACTCTCCTGCACACGCCCCTGCTCAAGCAATTCCTCTACCTGCCTCCGCAATTCTTCATGTTCCTTCGGACTCATTCGATAATGTGGTCTGTGTGGCAACACAGCACCTGGAACAAGATCTATCTGATGTTGTATATCCCTCAACGGTGGCAACTCCGTTGGTAACTCCTCTGGAAATACATCGTCAAATTCTTTCAAAACTGGCTTAACTTCTTCTGGAATTTCAACCTCTTCACTGCTTTCTCGTCCAATCAACAAGAATACTTCTGGTTCTTCCTCAACCTCTTTAACAAACTCTTTTAAAGTCAATAAAGTTTTCAGTTCTTCAATTTCTTCTGACTTACTTTCTTCTTGTGATCTCTTCTTCGGAACTAAGATAATCTTCGTGCCTTTAAACATAAAACTGTAGCTATTGGTCCGACCGTCATGTAGTACTGCTCGATCATACTGCCATGGTCTTCCCAATAATAAGTGGCATACATCCATCTCTACGACATCACACCATATTTCATCTTTGTATTTCTTCCCAATAGAGAATGGTACACGAACTCGTCTATCCACTTTCACTTCCCCTCCTTTTCTCAACCATGCTAACTTGTATGGACTCGGATGTTTCTCTGTCTTTAATTTCAACTTCGTCACAGCTTCGGTTGAAATAATATTATCACAGCTTCCTGCGTCGATCACAAACTTACACACCTTCCCCAAAATAGTACATGTTGACTGAAAGATATTACTCCTCAACCAACTAGCTTCTTCCTGCTTCGGTGTTAAACACGATCTCCTCAGCATTAGGTTACAACCTTCGTCTCCTGACGCAATATCCTGCTTATCCTCCTTAACTGGACTAGAACACTCCTCATCAACATCCTCATCATCAACTTCCACAATCATGGTTCTCTTCTTTGGCTTTGGACACTCACTGCTTTTATGACCCAATTCCTGACAATTGTAACATTTGAACCCATTGTTAACCCTTGTCTTCTCAGCCTCCTTCACAACTGGTTTTGCAATAGCTTTTGAAACATTCGAACTCCCACTAACTCCCTTCATCGGATTGTTGGAATTTGTAAACACACCTCCTCCTCGTCTCCCTTGTTTTTCCCATGCCAACGCTTTCTGATGTGCTTCTGCTACAGATCTTGGATCGAACATATTAACCATATCCTGAATCTGCATTCTCAATCCTCCAATGAACCTAGATGTCAGCTGCTCTTCTGTTTCCATAATATCATTCCTCGCAATAAGTTGATAGAATTCATCAGCATAGTCATTAACTGTCTTTGTGCCCTGCCTCAAGTTTTGCAAACGTTGATACATCAAAGATTGATAATTGTAAGGTAAGAACGTTGCTTTCATCAACTTCTTCATCTTCTCCCAAGATTCAACTTTTGACTTTCCCATACGTTCACGTGTAAGCTTGGTTTGCTGCCACCATGCCAAAGCTCTACCCCTCAGCCTCGTAGCAACCAACTTCACTCTACGATGTTCTGGCACCTCCTTAAAGTCAAAAATCTCTTCAACATTAGCGACCCAATCTAGAAACTCTTCCGCTTGCATACCACCCTTGAATTCAGGAATTTCTGTCTTCATCCCCGATTCCCACTTGTGATCATACTCAGAATAGTTTCTTCCTTGACCTCTTCCTTGAATACTACCACCATCATACTCTTCTTCAAAATTAGATGCATAACGATGTCGATTCTGACCACCAACATCTCTACTACCATTACGCCTTCCACCATCATCCCTTCTATCAACATTCCTCCGTTCGCGATCATTCGCGTTCCTCCCACGTCTTTGATCATTTTCAATACTTCGGTCTCGATTAGAATGTGGCGAGACTCTACTACCTCCATGATTAGATTCTGGTGAAACCCTTCTCCGATTTTGATTCATCTCTGTCATAAGTCTCTCTAACCGGCCAATTCCTTCGTTAAGCTTTTCACTAAAATTCTCATTGATTCTTTGCTCCATCTCATCAGCTTCTTCTCTTCGATACAAAGCTTCTACGTTTTGGTGGCGATTAGCTCTTCTTGGCGGCATTCTCGAAAACTTCACAAATTCAAACACTTTCCGGATTTTGATCCAAAATGAAACGGATCGAAAACTTCCACTTTGTAGCAAATCGCGTTGAATACGATGGACAAAGTTTCGGCCTCCAACACAAATCCGATCAAACAATCTTCGAACAATGATGAACACTTCACTCTTGAGCACGGCTTAACACTCCAAGCTCGGCTTCTCTTCAAACTTCAAATTGAATAGGCTCCAAGTCTCGATCTAGCTATGATTGGCTAGAACAAGCTCTGATACCAAAACTGACGCAGCGGATATATCAAAACGATCTTCAATCGGTGAATGTAACAATTCGTGGATTGATGGATGCTGAATTGCCCGAATTCGTTGATCCGAAGATACCGAACTCTAGCTATCTCGAACTCGTTGATCGCGCACGATACCGGGTTCAAAGATCTTCAATTCTTCAAGCGTTGATCAAGCGCACTTGATTCCGCGAATCGGCTTCTACAATCGTTGAATCGAGCGCACTCGATTATCCGAAAGAGGAGATAAGAGATTACACTCAACTACCAATTTGAATGAAAGCACAAAGCAATCAAAAGAGAATTTTATTCAAAAATCAACAACCTTTACAAAATGACCATACACGCCTATTTATAGGCTACAACTCAACACAGCAGAAAAGTTTCAAAATATTACAAGTACTTAGGTCGAAAACGACCTTCGACCTTGAATGTTGCGACCTAGTACAGACGCGTCCTAACAAACATGTTAAAAGACAAACAACTCACTTAGGTCGGTAACGACCTAATTACATTATTCCACGACTTAACAAATGAACACACAGCATTCCAGATCGGCGAGTTAGGGAAATCAATGGCCTCCAGAGCTTTGCGACCTAAGAGTGAACGGCATCCCTTCGTTTGCGACCTAACAGAAGCGGCTTCAGAGATTCTTCGCGACCTAAGCCTTCGCGACCTAAGCCCTTGCGACCTAATCCTTTGCGACCTAAGGCTTTGCGACCTAGGCCTTTGCGACCTAAGACTATGCGACCTAAGCCTTTGCGACCTAAGCCTTTGCGACCTAGGCCTCCGCGACCTAAGACTTTGCGACCTAGGCCTTCGCGACCTAAGACTTTGCGACCTAACTTAGCTCGTAACTCATTAGGTCGAAGCACCTTTCCCTTCAGACTGTTAGGTCGTAGCATGTGATCTTTGAAACCGTTAGGTCGTTGGAGCGACCTAGAAGCCTTGTTAGGTCGTATGCGACCTAATACTTCACCAATCTCGCTAGGTCGTGAGCTGTTTTCCTGAGCATTGGTTCCGTTAGCTCGTAGCCCATCTTCCTTAGGTCGTGAGCGACCTAAGAACCCATTAGGTCGTGAGCGACCTAAGACTTCAATTTTGAGCGACTTATTTTCCAGTTTTGGATTGTTAGGTCGTGAGTGGTCTAAGACTTGTGAACTCTTAGCTTGCGCTGCATCATCATGGCCAAGCCTAGGACCTTGTAGACCGAGCCAAAGATGAACCAAAACTCCACCATATTGCATAAAACTCTTCACATGCCTATGTTGTAACTTCCCCATCATCTCTAGCTTGTAGCCGTGCATCCCTTGGTCCAAACCAGACCCAAACCATGTCCAAACCTGAACCAAAACATTCCCTAGGCCATGCAAAAGGATAGAGAAAGCAAGGCAAAAGATTTGACATTCAAATCTCTTTTCGTTTAAAAGTTATTCCATTTCAAGTGCGTTGAAATTGTGTTTGTTTTGATGTATGTTTTGGGTTGTAATACAAGAGTTGTAGCTTTGGATCTTGCTCTCCACTCAAGTCCGTAGTCTTGTCATCGTGCTTTTGTTCCATTGTGTCATTGGTTTTGATATCTCCAGCACAAACAGGTGAGTTATTCTCACCAGACAATATGTACCTATATAACTGATAAACCGACACCATTTGAATCTGTAATGTATATCATCATGTTATATATGTTTATATTATTATCATATGATGTTCACACCTGTTATTACACTTATTATATCATATGTTACTATTATTTAATGTTATTCTGTTATTTATATCTGTTATCACCATTGCAAGTTCCCTGTAGATTAGAATCACTATGGGTTGAAATGATACATACCCGAACGGACTTTAGAATAGGGAAAAATCGTTATGGGCTGAAATGATAGGCCTGAATGATTTTTATTTAAACTATTTTAACTTGGGATTGCGGGTTTGAAATGATAGAACCCGGATTTTTCTTTTTTAACTGCGGATTGAAATGATACATATCCGTATCACTTGACCTAGGTTAGAAAATTATATACAGGCCCGTGGTTATTTTATAAAGTGTTTTGAATATTTTTAAGTATTTTAAAAATATAAATTTATGAAATTTGATTTAAACAGATTTTGAAATATTTTGAATTAAAGAAATTATGATTTTTCTATGTGTTAAAAATGTAATTAATGAATGGTTTAACTGGATTTTTGAAATATAACTTAAGTTGGAAATTTGGAATTTTGGTTAAAAATGATATTTAAGTTATATAAATAAAATGGATATTAAATTTTATTTGGAAATGGTAAATATGATAATTTGATTAAATTTGAATTTAAGTGATTATTAAGTATTATTGATTTTTCTATGAATTTAAGTGGTTAAATAAATGAATGTTTAAAAGTGATCTTTTAAAATATAACTTGACTAGGAAATGTGAAATTTGGTTTTAATTAAAGGTTTAAGTTAATTAAATAAAATTGGAAATTTTGTTAAATTGTGAAATGGTAATTTAAATTTGAAGTGTTAAGTCTATTTGTTGAAATGTGAAGAATTGGAACTTTTACACTTAAACTTATTAAGTAAATTGTTGAAAATTGGATTTAATTATAAGAAATTTATTGTGAAAGAAACGTGTAAAGTTCTAATTAATGAAAGAAATATGTAAAGTTTAATTTATGAAAGAAACGTGTAAAGTTCTAATTAATGAAAGAAATATGTAAAGTTTTACCTACTGAAAGAAACATGTAAAGTCTTAATTAATGAAAGAAACATGTAAGTCTTAATTTGTGTAATATTGATTTAAAATAATAAATGCCCCTTTTGTAATAAAACGTAAATTAAAACGTACATTTGATAATGTAAGTTTAATTAGTGTAATATTGATTAAATGATAAATGCTCTTTACTATAATAGGAATGTAAGTTAAAAAGTACATTTAATATGTAAGTTTTAATTAATGTAAATGACATATTTTAATGACTAAAATAATAAAGTTTCTTTATTGTAATGATAATGTAAGTTAATAAGGTACTCTTAACTTAACATAAGAATTTTATCATTAAATTGGATATTACAGTAACAAAGTTTATTTAACTATAAGGCTATGATAAAATGACCATGTTAAAAAATTTGTAAGTATATAAATACTTTGATTATATAAAATTTTAAATTGGGAAGTATTACATTCCAAAAATGCTATGATTCCTTAAGGTTACATTACCAAAATGCTATGATAATTTAAAGGAAGATTTCAAGTTTAATAAATTAAAGGAAATATTCAGTGATTTTGAAATTTGGGTTTTTTTGAAATGATATATTATTGAATTTGTTTTTGAAATGGAAATGATATATTTTTGAATTGGTTTTGAATAGATATGTTTTGGGTTTGAAAGTATGTATTAGTTTGAAATAAATGATATGATTTTGAAATGGTTTAAAGGATGTATTTTGATTTGAAACATAAACTATTTTTAAAAGTTATAACCACGGGTTATAATAACGATTGGTTGGCAAAGAGACCGGGATCGGATATGGACATACTCTCTGTCGATACCGAAAACCACTTTGACAACCGTGTACGCGGTGGAGATTCCAGAATGAAGTAGGATGGTGGCGACGTTCTTAAGGTATGTTACGTGGACCCAACTCCCGTGAGTTGGCATAAGGTGGCTAAAACAGGAGCGATCTCGGACCAGTGAGGTAGCACCTCTTCTCGGACACATTTCTTCGATATTATACTCTTACTTGTGATTGATTAGATGGCCATCCTCCGATTTGGGAATGTTGTTCGAGGTGGAACGGTAGTGGCTGCTATGCGTATCCATCAGTCCGTGTGCGTAATTGGTATATCTACCCTGGCATTGCCTAGTTGTGCCGTGTCACCTACCATATCGAGCTTTACTACGATTATGATTTTAAGATCCGACCGCGTTAAGGTTCTCCATCCCCTTAACGCTATTTTCCGATATGATTATACTTTACTTATTTAGACACTATTATAATAGCGAATATTACTACATAGTAGATATTTTAACGGATCCTTAGAGGATGGGCGGTCCCAAGCATCTTCTAAGTTACTTGTACCTTTATTACAGTTCACTTGAGTTGGTTTACATTATATAAGTATATATTGTCCTGACTCGAGTGTTTTGTGTTTTGCTTTACGCTCGGGTCAGCCTGAGTTATTCACAGATTTGGATTTCCACCTTTTGGAGATTTGAAATCGCTGGAGATTATCTGCTAGTCTTCTTCTATCTACTTCAGTTATGTTGCTCTGTTCAGCTTGTACTTGGTTATCTTATTGATACTTCTGTTGTACTTTATTCCTTCTGTTGTATCTTATGTAACTCTGATATATTTACATGGTAGCTTCATGAACTACTATTTCTTTTACTTCCGCTGCATTATTTTACTCTGTGTCTGTGATCTGTGATTATATTTATTTACTGTATATTCTGAGATTTGCCAAATTTTAATTACAACGCGGTATTTTGAGCAATTCAACTCCGGCATGAGTGTCTACCTATACACTTATAATGGATGCGAATGGTTGAAAATATCGGGTCGTTACAGATTTGATAATGAAGTTTTGAAAAGATATGATATTTTGATATATTAAATGATTTGAAATGAAGCTTATGAAAAGATATGATATTTTGATATACTAAATGATTTGAATGAAGCTTTTGAAAATATATGATATTTTGATATATTAAATGATTTGAAATGAAGTTTTTGAAAGGATATGATATTTTGATATATTAAAATGATTTGAAATGAAGTTTTGAAATGATATGATGTTTTGATATATTAAAATGATTTGAAATGAAGTTTTGGAAAGATATGATATTTTGATATATTGAAATGATTTGAAATGAAGTTTTGAAATGATATGATATTTTAAATATATTGAAATGGTTTGGAATTGATTTAATCTTTATTTTGATAAAGATTTGGATCTGAAATGATATTCTATTTTGAAGTATAAAATATTATTTTAAAATTATAACCATGGGTTATAATAACGATTGGCTGTTAAAGAGACCGGGATCGGATATGGACATACTCTCTGTCGATACCGAAAACCACTTTAACAACTGTGTACGCGGTGGAGTTTCCAGAATGAAGTAGGATGGTAGCGACGATCCTAAGGTATATACGTGGACCCAACTCCCATGAGTTAGCATAAGGTGGCTAAAACAGGAGCGATCTCGGGCCAATGAGGTAGCACCTCTTATCGGACGCACTTCTTCGATACCATTCTTTTACTTTGTGATTGTTTGGGTGCACCCCTCGATTTGGGTGTGTTGTTCGAGGTGGAGCGGTAGTGGCTGCTATGCGTTTCCATCAGTCCATGTGCGTAATTGGTATATCTACCCTGGCATTGCCTTGTGTGCCGTGTCACCTACCATATCGTGCTTTACTATGAGTTTCTATTTGTGTCGTACCTATGGAGTATCTTCTCGTAGCCTCTCGGGGTATGCAGGTACTGTATAGACTATTGGCATTATTCGTGTTAAGGGGAATATTGGGTCACTCCTTAATGCTATTTTAAAGTATGTTTATTTTATTAATTAGACATTATTATAATAGCGAATATTACTACATAGTAGATAGTTTAACGGATCCTTAAAGAATGGGTGATCCCAAGCATTCTTTAAGTTACTTGTACTTTTACTACAGTTCACTTGAGTTGGTTTACATTGTATAAGTATGTATGTCCTGACTCGAGTGTTTTGTGTTTTGCTTTACGCTCGGGTCAGACTGAGTGATACAGAATTCGAGACTCACCTTTGGAGCTAGAGTTTTGCTTTGAAGAACCAGATATCTATTCATTTTGTTATCCAGTTGATTCCAGTTGTATTCTGAATTGTACCTGATTTATCATACTGTTACTCCTGTTGTATCTTAGTATTCCTATTGTATCTTAGTTAACTCTGATGTATTTATATAGTAGCTTCATGAACTACTATTTCTTTGTTTCCGCTGCATTATATCACTCTGTCTCTATGATATGTGATTATTTATTTACTGTATATTCTGAGTTTTTCCAAATATAAATTAACAATTCGTTATTTTGAGCAATTCAAGTCCGACATGTGCGGATGTGAATGGTTAAAAATATCGGGTGGTTACAGTTGGTATCAGAGCTCTGGTTTTAGGCAAACTCACCATATATAGTAAGTTTAATTACAGAATCACTTTCGTTCGAACTTGAATTCCTTCTTCTTCGATTCGGTTTCCTTTGAATTTTGGAACATTCCCTTCGGTTCCAAAGTCCATTCTTGTCCTTCCATATTCGTGTCTCCTTGATTCTGGAATATTCCTTACTCCACTTTGAATGATCTCTATAATAAATCGGCGGTCGCACCAACCTCTGAATGACATGTGAAGGGGTGAAACTCCTTTACAATGGCATTAATTCGCCAAAGATGTCTATATCCTCGGTTTAGATGCTAGTATCTCTTATTATTCCAAATTCTATCTCTTGAGATCGAATGTAGATTTACCCCAGAAAACCCACATCGATCTTATTCTTTAAGTCACAGTTGACCCGGTTAAGGTTACCCGCGATTTATATAGGCTTACCCATCTCCCTATTCTGTTGTTTAATCATCTTATCTTTTGTCGCCAAGTTATATTCAAATCAGAGTTCTCTTTGATTTGAGTTCATCAATTTGAATCCCTATCCTTATTTTGAAACATTAATCTTGTATATGAAAATCTTATATTTAAAGATGTTTTATATCTTGTGTTGTTTGAGTTGTTGATGTTGATTTGGGTTTTCGATTGATTCGTCTGATCAATGCTATCGATGGGATCTCCAAAACACTCGAACAGAGCAAACTGACACAATATGGTTTTTCAAATTTAGTAGATGGATTAATTTTGTATAATTATAATATGTATAAAGATAATTTTCTGAATTTTGATAATTAGTGGAATTGGATGTTAAGAAATAATAATTGACTTTGTATGTATTTTATAACCATTGTCTTTTGTTTCATATATAAATAATTGAACTATAAAACATGGTTATAAATTTATTTGTAAATTTAAATGAAAATTTTAAAATAAGAATTTAAGAATTAATTTCCGATGATTTCGAACTTTGTTTTGAAAGTTTTAAAGGGATTTATTATTTAAAAGTATTTCTAGTAGAAATTGTTTCAAAGGACTTTTAATTTGTATATCAGTGCTCTTTTCTTTGTCGTTGGAAAATAATTTCGGTGATGACTACAGCATCATCGACATTCATTTTCGAGTTTTGAAGTGAAGAGACTATTCTGTAGCTATGCTACAGTTTTGCTTTGGAAAATTAAATTGATTTGAATTTCTGAATATGACTTGATTTATAATATATGTGATTTAAGAGTTGATTTGATATATATTGTGTATATTTAATTATCTCTAAAATAGTTTGAAGTTAATCGGAAATCTAATTCTTAAATTTTATCTTAAAGGATAATTTCAATTATAAAAGTTTGAATAAATATGTAAACTTGTATAATTGAATTAGAAAGAATTTATTTGTATAATACTCAATTACATTCCAGTATAACTTACCTAAATTATTAAATGTTAAATATGTAATTGGAGAACATACATTATAAAGAGAATTTTTATAAATAAAACTTAAGTGTATAATATAACTTACCTTAATTATTTAGAAGTTAACAATGTAATTGGATAATATACAATATAAAAAGATTTTATTTATAAAGGATCAATAGAGGTAAATAGAGAAAAAGGGTTAATTGAATAATTTACAATACAATGATATTTAAAGGAAATTATAAATAAATTGAAATAGTTGAAAAGTGAAATACACTTAATATATATAGGATTTGATATATTAACTGAAATAAAGAAGAATGAAATTTAATGAATAAAGATGAAATATAATAAATGATTGTTCAAATTCATGACTTTATAAATTGTTGATTGGATGATGAGATAATGAGATTTAAATTAATTAAGATTTATTTGACCCAAATGAAATCAAATGGATGAAATTAATTATTAATGTAAGTTGAAATTTACATGGTTTTAAATTTATCATCTTATTCTGTTTTCCAATCTATTTTTTTTCTGGTTGTTTCCATTCTCCTACCTTCTAAGTAGGAAATCAAATTCGAATTGGTCAGCCTTGGAGCTACTATTCTCTTTCAGCTTGATCTTGCCTCTAATTTTCACCAACTCAGGGTTGCAGAGGAAAGTATTCCCGAGACTGCTTTTCGTACTGAGAATGGTTTTTCTATGAACTGTTAGTCATGCCTTTTGGTTTGACTAATGTTCCTGCTCTCTTTGTTGATTTGATGAATCGTGTTTTTCGTATTGTGCTTAATAAGTTTGTTCTAGTCTTTTTTTCTTTCTCATTTTCCTTCATCATTTAATTTTTCTATCTCTCTGTGGTTCTTACTTCTCCCTATTCTGAATCTGAGCACTGCTTACCATCCACAGGCCGACGGTCAAACGGAAAGGGTAAAGCAGATTCTCAATGATCTTTTTGGTGCTTGTGCTCTTGGTTCTGTAGGATCTTGGGAAGATCATCTCCACCTTGTTAAACTTACCTATAACAACAGTTATCAGGTATAATTTCAATCTTCTTGTCATCTTGTCTTAATCCTATTTCATTCTATCTTTTTCTATGTTTTCCCGTACCTCATTCCTTTTCGGGGACGAAAAGTTTTGAGTGGGGGAGAGTGTAACAACCCTGTATTTTGTAATTATTTTTAATTGAATTTCCTGATTTAAAAACTTTATTTTATTTATTAAATGGAAAATTTTGTTATTAATTATGATTTGTATGTGAATTATAATCCCAAACATGAATAAATATAGTATTTTCCAGAACTGTGAATTTTGGTCAATATGTTCAAACTTTGACTTTTAATTTAAAATTTTAAAAGTTTAAATTTTTGAATTTTGTCTTTTATTATGAAAGTAAATAAAATTTTAAGAATACTGCTTTTTGTTTCGTTAAAATCTGATTTATAATGTGAAAGTTATGCCCTTTTAAATATTGTGTGTAATTTGCTGTATTTAACAAAATTGTTTATTTTAAATTATATAAATAATATTTTATTTGGTCATGTAATGTTCTAATTTATATTTATATGGGTAAAATAACATGTTATGTATATATTTTGGTTTTAAAACATTTTTTAAAAGTGTAATTGACATTTTCTAGTGTCAGTTGTATTTTGTTTATAATTTCTAATTTCCAATTTCAATTAATTAAGGTAATTCTTTATTTATTTTTATATTTTTCTTAAGATCTTATTTTATTCTCATTCCCACTTTATTTTGTTCCTCATTTATTTTATTTATTTGACCTTTTATTTTTTTTAAAGTGAAATAGAAATTTTCTAAAGTTGGTGATATTTTATTTGAAATTTTTAAGCCCTGTTTTGAATTTTTAAAACAATTTCTTTAATTCTTTTTCAATTTTCCTTAAACTTATTTATTTATTTCATTTTTTTTTCATTTCTAAGGCATTTACTGAAATTTCATTTGTTTTTATTTAATTAAAAGAAGTGGAAATTTGAAAGGACTTAAGCTTTAACTTGTGTGACTTTTCATTTGCCTAGTCTCTTCATTTTCTTTGACCGTTCCTTTCTTTATTGTAGCCATATGTTTCTTACTCCATTTTCACGTGAAAACCTTCTTATTTCCATCATGATTCACGGCCAAACTCAGATCTGAAAATATTTGGAAATGGTTTCCTCTTTTTCCTCTTTTCTCTTCACTTTTTCTATGTGATTTTCTATGTTTTTGCCTTGACTTGCTCTTGCCTTGCTCGGCCTTAGCCACCACCATCACCTCCAACCACCACCACCACGTCTTCCCCTCCTCCATGGCTACAACCCCTCCATCTCCTCTGACCTGAAGTGGCCATGACCTCCTCATGAACACAACACCACAAAACCTTGCTTAAAAATCCACAAAACAATGCCTAGCCCACTTATATGCCACCACCACCTTCATAGTTTGCCTTTGGCCACCCTTAGCCACCACCACCATCATCTGCTTCACCTTTGGCCACCCCTTTCACTACTGTCCAGATCTGACCAGACATGAAGACCCATGGTCGAGCCTATATGTGGTCATAGCCGAACCAAAACTTCACCTATTTGCCTTGAACCCATGTATGCTCCATGTTGTAACTCTTCCACCACCTTCATCCACTTGTAACCTGACCTATATGATACCATACCTGATCCAAATACACATCAATGGCTGAGCAAAAGATCCCCTTGGTCGAGCTCTTGAAAGGTTAAAGAAAGGTCGAATCACTTTGTCCTTTGTTGCTTTTATTTCTAGTCATTTCGATATTGTTTTGTGATGAATATTTATGTGTATATTGTCTTGTTTTGGTTATTGTTTACAAGATAAATATCCAGGCTCTCTATTCATTCAAATCAAAAGTCGTGTTGTATCGTGTTTGTCGTGCTTTCTGGAATCTATTCTGTGTGTATTGATCGCTAACTCCAGCATAAAAAAGTGAGTAAATCTCACCTGACATTTATACTTATGCAAATGTGAATTGACAACAATTGAATGTGTAGAATATTATATATGATGTTATACTGCCTATGATTATTAATTATATGATGTTAAACCTGTTATTTAACCTGCCATATTATCTGTTACTGTTATTTATTGTTAACTGTTCATTTATATCTGTTTATCACACTACAAGTGACCTGTTAGAATAGAATCACTATGGGTTGAAATGATACATACCCGAACGGACTTTAGAATAGGGAAAAATCGTTATGGGCTGAAACGATAGGCCTGAATGGTTTTTATTTATTTTATTTTAACTTGGGAATGCGGGTTTGAAATAATAAGAACCCGAATTTTTGCTTTTTAAATGGCGGATTGAAATGATACATATCCGTATCACTTGACCTAGGTTAGAAAACTATATACAGGCCCGTGGTTATTTTTATAAAGTATTTTAAATATTTTTAAAAGTGTAAAATTATGAAAATTTGATTTAAATTGGATTTTTAATGTTTAAATAAAGAAATTTGGATTTTCTAGAAGTTAAAAATGTAATTTAAATGAATGGTAAAAGTGAATTTTTGAAATATAACTTAAGTTTGGAAATTTTGAATTTTAGTTTTAAATGATATTTAAGTTATATAAATAAAATGGAAATTGAATTATATTTGGAAAATGGTAAATATGAAATTTGATTTGAATTTGAATGATTTAATAAAGTGTTATTGAGTTTTTTATGTATTAAAATGGTTAAATAAATGAATGCTTAAAAGCGTAATTTTAAAATATAACTTGGCTTGGAAATGTGAATTTGGTTTTTATTAAAGGTTTAAGTTAATTAAATAAAATTTAAAATTTAGTTTAATTTTTGAAATGGAAATAAAATATAAGTGTTAAGTTTATTTGTTAAAAATGGGAAGAAAAGAAAATTGTACATTTGGATTTGTTAAGTAAAATTATTGAAAATTTGGATTTTACTGTAAATGTTTCTTATAAAAATCATAAATTAAAAGAGTAATTTTAATGAACATTTTTTAATGTTAAAAATATGATTTTTATAATGTTTAAATGGTTTAAATTGAAGTTTATTATTTGCTGGAAATACGCTAAAATCCGGAAATTACTTTTAATAGCATTCAGAAATGCTATGGTTTCTGTAAATAAACTAAAAGCTTTATAAAGAGGCTATTACAGCAGTTCTGAAATGCTGTAGTTGCTGTAGTAAATTAAAAGGCTAAAAACTTAATAAAGGCCTATTACAGCAGTTTTTTAATTGCTGTAGTGGTCTGCTGTCTTTGCTGAATTTAATTAAAACCTTTAATTTGAAACCTGAGCTATTACAGCATTTCTGGAAATGCTGTCTTTGCTGTTTTAAACTAAATTTCAACTAAATTAAGATTTAACAGCAGTTTTAAAATGCTATCTTTGCTAAATTATAATGTTTTCAAGAATAACTTATAACAGCTTTTTCTGAATGCTGTGAAAGGCTGAAATTTTCAATGATTATGGTTTTTAACTTAGTAAATGAACTTAGAATAGTTTAAACTTTGGAAATTGAATACTTGATTTGAAAGTATAATAATTACACTTTTAAATGGTTTAGATGAATTATTTTAATTGAAATATAAACTATTTAAAGGGTGACTTGAAATGATAATAAATGAATGATATCTTTGAATTTAAAAAGTATTTAAAGTTGAATATTTGGATTTGAACTCAAATGATGATTTGATAATGAAGTTTTGAAAAGATACGATATTTTGATATATAAAATGATTTGAAAAATGAAGCTTTTGAAAAGATACGATATTTTGATATATTAAATGATTTGAAATGAAGCTTTTGAAAAGATATGATATTTTGATATATTAAATGATTTGAAATGAAGCTTTTGAAAAGATATGATATTTTGATATATTAAATGATTTGAAATGAAGTTTTTGAAAGGATATGATATTTTGATATATTAAAATGATTTGAAATGAAGTTTTGAAATGATATGATGTTTTGATATATTAAAATGATTTGAAATGAAGTTTTGGGAAGATATGATATTTTGATATATTGAAATGATTTGAAATGAAGTTTTGAAATGATATGATATTTTAAATATATTGAAATGGTTTGGAATTGATTTAATCTTTATTTTGATAAAGATTTGGATTTGAAATGATATTCTATTTTGAAGTATAAAATATTATTTTAAAATTATAACCATGGGTTATAATAACGATTGGCTGTTAAAGAGACCGGGATCGGATATGGACATACTCTTTGTTGATACCGAAAACCACTTTAACAACTGTGTACGCGGTGGAGTTTCCAGAATGAAGTAGGATGGTGGCGACGATCCTAAGGTATATACGTGGACCCAACTCCCATGAGTTGGCATAAGGTGGCTAAAACAGGAGCGATCTCGGGCCAATGAGGTAGCACCTCTTATCGGACGCACTTCTTCGATACCATTCTATTACTTTGTGATTGTTTGGATGCACCCATCGATTTGGGAGTGTTGTTCGAGGTGGAGCGGTAGTGGCTGCTATGCGTTTCCATCAGTATGTGTGCGTAATTGGTATATCTACCCTGGCATTGCCTTGTGTGCCGTGTCACCTACCATATCGAGCTTTACTACGAGTTTCTATTTGTGTCGTACCTATGGAGTATCTTCTCGTAGCCTCTCGGGGTATGCAGGTACTGTATAGACCATTGGCATTATTCGTGTTAAGGGGAATATTGGGTCACTCCTTAATGCGATTTTAAAGTATGTTTGATTTATAATCAGACATTATTATAATAGCGAATATTACTACATAGTAGATAGTTTAACGGATCCTTAAAGAATGGGCGATCCTAAGCATTCTTTAAGTTACTTGTACTTTTACTATAGTTCACTTGAGTTGGTTTACATTGTATAAGTATGTATGTCCTGTGACGCCCCACCCCTATGCTCATAATAACAAAGAGTATTAAAAGAAATATTGTCTGTTATTACGAAGAATAAGGCTGGATAGGAGCGGCCATCCATAGTTGGCTTTACACTAGTATTGGTTACCTCGATTGGAGTGGTATATATTTTTCATTTTTCATCTCTTATTTGTATACTCCCATCGACATACCCAATTCCAGTATAAAACGAACTACGATAGTTCATAATAGTTTAGGACAATATATATAATAATAACACAGATAATAAAATGCGAAACACAGATAACAAAAGTCTCATATATATATATATATAACTGATGTCAGTTACAATACATTTGACACAATACATATGATACAACTACAACTGTCGACTCTGGATGTTATATATACAAGTACATTATCGACTAATATACATGAATACATATCAACCTATACTATGACATGACTACTCCAGAAGATATGAAAAATCTTCATAGCTCAAACAGCAATCCAAAACAAGATATCTACAACCTGAAATAACTCGGGTCTGACCCGAGTATTACATTCAAAAGAAAATAATACACGGGTCAGTCTAATTCAAACTCAGTTATTAATGTACAGAAGCAATAATAAATAAATAACAAATAAACGACAGTCAAATAAGTCTCGTCTATCCAATCCTTTAACAAGGAAATCAGATAACGGTAAATACAACACATAACAGTGTTAAACAACAAATCAGCAGATTCAAATCATCAACAAAGATAAGTGAAAAGAATATCAATGAAGATAATTTAGAAAACATCAGAATTGCCTAATTGGCAATTAAAAACAAATTCCAATTGTTAAATAAATAATTAGAAACTCATAATCTAATTATCAAATAGATGATTAGACTAATCTCAAAATGATCAAATCAAGTCAAAACTCTGTGTGGCTGCAGTACACGCACGCGTGCACTGCCTCGCCACTACAGTACGTCGAAACTGTAAAGGTCAATATAAATGAACCAAAAACAACTAGTACTAACTCAAATCAAAATGACGAATTACACACGAATGCACAACGAAAGTTTACATCCGAGTACAAGGTCAAACCCGAGCTATTAGCTGGGTTCAACACAGGTATAAATTCAATTGAAATGGTCAAGACATAAAATCAAGCCTTGCCCATAATTCAAATCAACCAACAAAACAGAGACTACAACATGAAACTGCCCCAAAGGAATGGCATCAAGTGAAACAGTAAAACAACAAGGGCAAAGACTCAAGTCAGTGCACCAATGATGCCAACAAGGTTCGGCATGCACATGAAGGCATAAAACAGGTACAGCCTAATACAACAGGGGACAGAGTCGAGACTGCATAGCCAAATCAATAACAAAATACAAAAGTCAAGTCACTGCTACCATGACTCAAATGCAAGAAAATTACTCACAAATAAAGATATGTACACAGTGGCAACTAGCAACCCTACTACAATGATCCAACAATATGAAAAAGGCTCGAAAGGCCAAATGCACGAAGGCAAGGGTATAACTACAGGAAGACAGCAGAATATGATCAATCAAACTTCTGGAAACAAAAGGCAACTCAACATTCCAACAAAGGCACTGCATCTCGTATACAGGATACGGACATCAGTGCAACAAAATGTCACAAAACCCAAAAGCAACTACAAAGAGCATCATTAATTCGAATGACAAGTGCACCAAACAGTAACAGTGCAATCCCAAATTGTAACAGCAAGATCATCAATTCGAATGAAAAGTGCACACCATACCACTATACATGAAGTAGAGGTGAAACAGTGTCACTAAATGAAACTGGAAAATGCAAACAACAATTTTATAGCCACAGACTACAGATGCAACTCACAGACTACACTTGATAATGCCAGGCTCAAGTCAAATATACAACATGATTATCAAGTGTGTATCTGATGAAATAAAAAAATTTAGTGACCAAAATCAACAAGTGACAATGATTCACTTTACAACTAAGGACAAAACAAAGTGTAGAAGACAATGTCACCAGCATATATATGAAAATAAGTTTCAGACTAATGAATGCAACAGCGACATTGAAGGCAACAAAGAACAATTTCCAGCATATCATTGAATTACATAGCAACTCCAATGAGCAACTATATAAGACAATTAACTTGAAAGAAGTGTCATAGGAAAATGTCAACAAAAGCATAGCCGAAGTCAAAGGATTAATAACAGGCTAAAATCGAATAAATTTCAATCAAAGTTAAAGCTGAAGTCATCAAAAGTTCACGGAACCAAAATTTCCAGAGAGTCAAAACCCCTTATTCAAGTGAATAGAAAAAGTCGGAAATGAATCTCAAGCAACCTACAAAACAACTCAAACAAGTGCACACTGAACAACTAGACTGCAACAGTGATACAAGGAATACCGTGAACAAAATCAAGTCTACGTACAAATGTGACAGACTCGATTGCCATTCAAGCCAATCCACCAATATATGCATACACACATACATATGTATATAAGCACATATATGAAGAAACAGTGGACAAAAATTTAACAAAACAACTCAACTTACAATGGAACTGACTTCAATATGCACATGTCAGACTACATGGAGTCTAAACATGACTCAGTGAATATGATACATATATGAAGGAGGCAAAACTCAAATCAATCATAATATGCAAGCACCAGACCAGTACACGTTAATACAAGGAAGAAGTGCGTACGAAGCTCATAGGGTAACCGGTCAGGGAAGCAACAAGTGCAGTGAGCCTCAACGCGTACCACGAATGCGACTATGCAAGTGGAAACGAAAGGCAAACTACATAACAGCAGTTACTAAAATAGTGGAACCAATACAAAAATATCAAGGTCGAAGTCGAAGCCAGATAATATCATCACATGAACAAAATTGTGGCAATCACGACATCAAAACAAGTTGGGATATCAAATCACAAAATATACGAAACTGCCAAAGTCAAAAATCATCTCCACATCCATACGAAAATCGAAATCAAGTGACGAATTCAACAATCAGAAAACATCAATCTCTAACATAGTCAAAAATCGAAATCAAGTGATGAAATAAATCATCGACGAATTTAAACAATTGTCAAACGAACACAAATAAGGGAATTTAAACCCTACAACATTCGGTTTGAACTAGATGTGAGCAATTTAAAATTACTCACCTTTGCAATTGATCGAGAGAAGCAACGAATCCATCATTCGATTGAGCGAATCGAAGTCGGCGCCTTCGAGATCAAAAGCCCTAATTCTGGGGAGATGAACGAAAAGGAGCGAAGCAGCCGCCATTTTTATTTTCTTTCATTCATTTAGGATTTTCAAATGGAAAGTGAACGAAATGGGGAACGGTCGAGTATCCTTATCTCGGCACCACTCAAAAGAAAAACGTGGGCCAAGCAAATTTTAAAGCCCGTTTAACCGCTAACCAATTTATTAAAAGAATTTCAAATTGACTTAAATTCCAATATCAATCTGTTAGCAATTATAATCGTCTAACGACGATAACTAACTTTTACAAAATCTCGGGTTGTTACATGTCCTGACTCGAGTGTTTTGTGTTTTGCTTTACGCTCGGTCAGACTGAGTGATACAGCATTCGAGACTCACCTTTGTAGCTGGAGTTTTGCTTTGAAGAACCAGATATCTATTCATTTTGTTATCCAGTTGATTCCAGTTGTATTCTGAATTGTACTTGATTTATCATACTGTTACTCCTGTTGTATCTTGGTATTACTATTGTATCTTAGTTAACTCTGATGTATTTATATAGTAGCTTCATGAACTACTATTTCTTTGTTTCCGTTGCATTATATCACTCTGTGTCTGTGATCTGTGATTATTTATTTACTGTATATTCTGAGTTTTGCCAAATATAAATTAACAATTCGGTATTTTGAGCAATTCAAGTCCGACATGTGCGGATGCGAATGGTTGAAAATATCGGGTCGTTACAGCTGGAACGGTTATATTGGTTACATTCAACAGCATATTAGAGGGTATAAGCAAAACAGATAAGGGACGCTCGCATAATGGAATTTCCATATAGATCTCTCCGGTGGAGCCATAACTAATCCCCTGCACAAGGGTTAAAAAGTACCTTCTGAGTGTCATATATCTCTAGATAAAATATACAATTAAGGTAAATATAGCTGGTCCACGCCCTAACACGTAATCCCACATATCATCACCTCACGTGCGCAACATCGACAAGCATACTCTATATATGGCCAAACCCCAAGCTATAAGTCCTACTCTTTTTTTAGTCATTTCTGATGTCGAGGTTACGTTCGACATCTTTCAAACGAGTCTTTATCACTCAAACAGAACACGAATCCTCAAATGCATTCCTACATCCCGAATAGATCTTGAAAGCACATATGGATTCTAGCATCTCAAACATATCAACTTCCAAGAGACGGAACACACATCTTAGTCTTGAAGTAGTTTTCAATAAGCAAAACACTTACCGATCCCGATAACTTCAAGACCGAATCGACAAATTTGGTCATTTAAAAATAATGAGAACGCCCGTATATTGTAACCAAGTCTCATATACAAATCACTTTTTCGATATTTTCATCTCACGCTATCCCTCGATCAAGATTGAAACCGTTAGGTTAGAGCTCTATTACCCATATACCTATTCGAACATCAATTTTAACTCACACAGATAGAAAACCTACTTTATCGGCTTTTAGTGCTAAGTATATGACTAAATGTTTTCCATAAACGAGTATACATACAAGCACGATCAAGTCATACAAAGCACGATTAAGTCACATAAGCGACATCTAATCCCCTTTTTGGTTAATTAATCTTTTATTAATTAAAACCTCTTTTATTAGTAAAACTATTTTTATCTAATAAAACTTCATTTATCAATCTCAACTATTCATTTATACTCTTTTCAATACATTAAACAGTATTCATGTAATTATCTCAAATGGTATAAGTATATTCACAAACCATTAACAAGATATCTTACTTAAAAACCTTTAATCTTTCTATCATTTTCCAAAAGATTCCAACTTATAATATTCTTCAAAATATCTATTTTAAGGATCTAAGTACTTTCGCAAAACTATTCAAAAAGGTTTAAGACTAATGTTACTTAAACATTATCACTACAAACCTAAAACCATTTCGCTTATGCGTTTTTTTGAAACATTCTTATAAAGATCTATTTACATTCATAAGTATAATTAGAAAGGGATAAAGATGAATGTTATTAAAACATTGTCACAACAAACCCAAAGCCATTCTATAATTATATTATCTTCAAAAACATTCTTTTAAAGATCAAAGTTAATAATTGGTTAAGTTCAATAGTTGACTAATTGAATATCAGTTAAAATGATCACTTATAGAAATCACGGTTCATATACTTAAATTGTTTCCGACATTCCAACTTAACTATGCCTCATCCAAGAGTAAAGCCAGGTAAGTTAGACCATCGGTTGCATATCAAAGCCTTGCCTAAACACTTCATTCTTGAATCTCACAAATAGATAAATCTACCTCGTCGGCTTTTAGTGTTAAGTATAGTATTAATCACTTTTTTAAACGAGTAATTAAACAATATGATTAACACATTTTCGACATTCCCGACTTAACTATTACTCGGTATGTTAGAGCTCTATTTCTCATATCACTACTCGTGTAACGACCCGAGAATTTTAACGATTTTTACAACGTAATTAACTAAAATTTTCATTAAAATAAACAATAAAGTTTTTGAAATGAAAATTTGAAATTTGGAATACGTCCATTTAAACATAGCAAGTGTCAGATTTTCATCTAAAAATATGTAGGTTGTTCAGTTGTGAAATTTCAATTTAAAATTTAAAATCAGTTAATTTGATGAAATAAAATATTTTTGAAATCTGAATAATTTTATATAATAAAAATGTAAATCATTTTCTGAGTGAGATGTCATATTTCGTTTTGCCAAATTTGGACTGCTCTAGCTCCGTTTATATTATTTTCGGCGATTTAGCAGCATTTTTGGCAGCGTAAATCGAGTTTTGATAGGAGGGTCGTGTCACTCATATCTGTGTACCATCTTGTTTGTCTTGTCATGTTGATCGCCGCAGTATATTCATTTGTGCATTTCGGCGTCCGGTACACAGTGAAATCTGCGAAATGGTTAGCCTTATCAGTTCCGCATTTGGGTCTTTTAGGCTTTATGTGTCATTTCATTTGTTCATCAGATAATGCTAATAGCCACTAACTATTAATATTCTCTGAATTAAACAATTGAATTTTGCTTTTCCCTGGTTTCAATATACATTTCTGGTCCGGTTATTTGTCTTTCCTTTCCTCTTGATTCTGTGCTTTACTTTTGAAAAAAAAGAAGGAAAACAAGTTCATATGTATAAAGTTATATATTTTAATCTGAAAGCTGCTCGTCCTTTTTCCACTCTACCCATCTTCTTCGATCACCCATCCCCTTTCCCCGACCTAGTTGATCCGCCGCGGCCTCTCTCCTCCCTTTTTTCCTCCTCTATCCCATCCGCTTGACTTGCTCTGCCCTACTACCTCAACAACCCATCCCCTCCAAGCCTGAACACACCACCGTCTGATCCCCTTCTGCCCACACACGCAGCAACCGAGATCCATCACCCTGAGCGCCCTCCATCATTTCCATCGCTTTGCCTACAACCGAAGCCTACCCACCTTCACCTGCCGTTCACCCCAAAACCCCCAGCTCCGCCACTCGAACAAGATTCAGCCACCACCTTTGCCGAGATCCCTCCGACCACCCGCATCCTCACCCTAGTAGCCATGCCACAGCCATACTCTACACACCAGACCCAAAACCCATTGCAACAGCCGCACCGAGTGCATCTCTTCCAACCCACCACCTACCACCGAGACAGCCATCTCCCTCGCCAAACACCACCACAAACCCAAAGTAGCCGCCCTTTGCCGAGAGATCCACCACGCAGTAGACCCACATCCACCCACATCCCGCCTTCCCTAAACCCAAACTCCACGCCACCACTCCCTGACCTTTTTCTTCATTGTTTGAAACTCTTGGATTGTGCTTAACTAAAGAGAGTGTTGTCTTGTTGCTCTACTCCCTTCCCACTCCATACAGCCCACCACTCCACCGCATCCAGTTTCACTGAAGCCACCCAGCAACTCCCTATCCACTCTGCAGCCATCCGAGTTCCTTCTCCCTACAGCCGAAGCATTTCCTTTGAGAGCTTGGTACTTTGTCATTTGAAAATCTTCCTTATCCTCCCCTTTTGATTTTCTTAGGGGCTTCTTTGTTCTCCTCGGCCCACTATGAATTCGAGCAGGCTCTAGAGTAAGTGGTTCGTTAGAAAAAAAATAGAAAGGAGGAAAATTTATATATATATTGATTTTTTGAATTTCCGAATTCGAGTTTAAGTTTCTAGCTTTGCCGCTGTTCGGACCTGCATCCGAGTTGTCATGTCCATATCCGTGTCGCCTTCTTCGACATCATTATATCCATGTCTCGAAAGGTGAGCGATCACTCACGATTGACATTCTTATATTTAGTAAATTTAATTCACATGAAATGACGATTGAAATGTATCATCAAAAATTTAATTGGTTAGTAATTAAATTGTTAAGTATGATATGTTGACATTTTAAATTTTTTACCTATATTAATTGACATATGACACCATAACCTGTTGTATATATATTATATTTAATTTGTTAATTATGATATATGCTCACTATTGATATGTATATCATTTTTTATTTTATTGTTCTTACCCTGCAAGTTCCCTTAGTTTTAGGAAATCCCTATGGGTTGAAAAGATACATACCCAAATGATCTTATAGATTAGGGAAAATCGTTATGGGTTGAAATGATAAACCCAATCGATTTCACTAAATTTGAATTTTGGGATTTCGGGTTGAAATGATATATATCCGTAAATTTTAGATTATTGCGGATTGAAATGATAACTATCCTATCACTTGACCATAGGATAAGAAATTTATATACGGACACCGTTGGTCTATTTTGAAAAATGATTTCCAAAGTTTTGAAAGGAAATATATGGGTTTTAATATATATTGATTTTTAAAATATAATATAAAGATATTTTATTTATATTTTTTAAAATTATATGTTTTGAAAATTTTAAAATTATAAGTTAAGTTTTGAAAATGTAAATTATAAAATTTTACTTATAAATTTATTATTTTTAAATATATAAAATAATATTTAAAATAGATTTAATAATAAAGTTTAATTTAATTTAATAAAAAGTTAATTTAACTATATATATAATATGTTGTAAAATGTTTATTTAAAATTTATATTAATATTTTAAAATAGATTTTTGCAATAACTTTAATAAATTAAGGTTGGAAAGATTAATTGAAATTGGTTTGAAATTTTATTTGTTTAAGAATTGTATTTAAATAAAATTTGATTTGAAACTTATTAATTTTGAGATTTTAAAGATAAGATTTTATAACTTGATAACTGGATTTTGATCAAAGGTGATTAAATGAATATTTTCAAATTTAAATAAAATTGAAATTGAATGTTTAATATTGATTTAAATTGGTAATTTGAGATTTTTTTTAAATGTTATTAAAAATAATTAAGTGAATATTTTCAAATTTAAATAAAATTAAAGATGAATTTTGAAATATAAATGAAATTTATCAAATTGAGTTATTGTAAATTGTTTGAAGATTTAAACTTTGAAACCTATTGAATTGGAAGTGGTTTAAATTTGTAGTTCAAACCTGGATTTGGAATCGATATAAATTGAAATGGTTTTAATGAGAATTTGAATTGAACCTTTAACCTTTTTAATTGAAATCGTTGAACTGAGATTGACTTAAATTGAATCCTGGAACTAAAGTTGATTTGACTTGATTTGTGAAATTGGAAGAAACAATTCTAATTTGAAACTATTTTCGATATAAACCCTTTTAAATCTATAAACTATTTTAATATATTATTTTAAATTTATAAACAATTTTAAATATATATTTTAATATATAAACTATTATTAATATATAAACTATTTTAATCCATAATCTATTTTAAATATAAACTATTTTTAATGTATAACTATTCCAATATATAAACTACTTTCAGTATTCAAACTGTTTAAGTTAGAACTGTTATGATTTAGATTTAATGGATTTAAATATGAATACTTTGATATAATGGTTTAACCTATTTTGTGGTTATGATTTTGGAAATGAATATGATTTCGAAAGTGATATGATTTTGAAATGAATATGATATTTTGATATGAAGTATGAACTGTTTGAAATGAAAATGACCATGGTGTGAAATAAGCGTTTGGTTGTTAAAGAGACTGGGATCAAATATTGTCATACTCTCTGCCAATACCGAAAACTACTTTAACAACTGTGCACGTGGTGGAGAATCCAGAATGAAGAAGGATGGTTTGGCGAACGTCTGTATGAGGTATGAACGCAGCCCTGACCCCCTCGGGTCAGCTTGATATGACTAAAACAAGAGCTATACCGGGCCAAGTGGGGTCTCTCCCCCTATCGGGCACATTTCTTCGATACCATATTTATTACTTTGTGATTGATCTGGTGGCCACGCCTCGGTTTGATTATGGAAGTGTGTTCCGAGGTGGGCGGTAGTTGCTGCTATGCGTTACCACTAGTCTAGGAGTGCAAACGGTAGAATCCTACCCTGGCATTGCCTCGAATGCCTTGTCATATGCCTTATCGCGCCTACTACGAGTTTGGTTTGTATCGTACACTATGGAGTGCCTTCTGATAGCCCTTAGTTTACGAAGGAATTACGATACTGTATAGACTACGACATTTATATAAAAATGTGTTAAGGGGGATATGGGTAATGCCTTAATGCTTTTTTGATATTTTACTTTACTATCGACATTATCTATGTAGTGTACTCTATTATGCATGTAGATAGTTTCACAGATCCTTAAAGGATAGGAATCCCAAACATCCTTTAAGTTATATTTCATTTCACTTGACATTACACTTGAGTTGATTTACTTGAATAAGAATGTTAATCCTGACTCGAGTGTTTTGTATTTTGCTTTATGCTCGAGTCAGCCTGAGTGTCACAACATTTGAGACTCACCTTTGGAGCTTGGAGATTCGCTTGGAGATCTATCTTTATCTACTCAACTTTTCAGTTATTTCAATTATTCCAGTTCTTTATGTTTCAGACTTGTCATTTGCTTTGTATTAGGAACTTCTTGTATTTGGGATTTCTGTTGTATTTTGTTTCAGACTCTGATATTTCTGTAGTAGCTTCATGAACTACTATTTATCTATTCCGCTGCTTATTGTTGTATTACTCTGTGTCTCTGATTCTGTGATTGATTTATTTACTGTATATGCTAAGTTTTGCCAAATATAAATAACAATCTGTTGTTTGAGCAATTCAAGTCGGACATGTGTGGATGATTGTCGATTTGAATGGTTCGAAATTCCAGGTCATTAAACCTCAACATCAATCTTAACTCTCATAAATAGATAAGCATACTTCGTCGGCTTTTAGCGTTAAGCATAGTTAATTACTTATCGAACAAATAAGTAAACAACGAGATTAATACATTTCTGACATTCTAACTTAACTGTTACTCGACCAAGAGGGAAGCCAGTAGCTTAGAGCTCTATTTCTCATATACCTACTCAAACATCAATCTTAACTCTCACAAATAGAGAACACCCTCTTTACTTTGAAAATACATATATAATTATTAAAAATATATTTAATTTTCAAACCAACTTTAATATACATAAAAATATGTTAGAAAACATCTATAAAAATATTAGAGAAAAATATCAAATTTAAATGTCATTATAAACACTTCAAACCATAAGCAACTTACTATAGTATTTATAAATGCTGTTAAAAGTCCTTGTTAAAAACAACATTGAAAAGCACGATTTTTGTGACAAGTTTTACCCACTTTAGCAAATGATTTAAGACTTCAAATTTTTATAGTAAGTACTACCCTTAAGGTACTTAAAAACCATGGAAATATACCTCTAATAATATCTTCCAATTAATTTATAAAAATTCCCGAAAACATGTTATATTTATAAAGTGTATTTATAACCACATTTTTGCTTCAAGTTTCACAACATTGGTTCACAATTTCTATAACTTCCCAAACCATTTATATAATTTACAATATACAAAAATATGTGTAGAGAACAACCAAATCAAATTATCCCAAGTTAAGTTCATAAAACTTCCATTTACACAAGTTAAAGTTAAGGGATATCGAAGTGCACTTATATCAACTATTCTCACTTCAAACACTTTCGAACATACTTAATTCAACACACAATTCAAACAACCATTTAAATATTAAGTCAAGGCCATGCCACATGTTTAAGAAGGTAATAGAAGTGATGTTATACAATATAAAGTTTCCATTTGCTTTCAAAAGCAAGAGGGATCCAAAGTTTATAACTTTACTTAGTTAATGCCACTTTAACTTTATATTTGCACACAACATATATATATATATATATACGACATATACAAATAAGATGTGAGATAACTTATTTAGAGCCAACCAAAAACATGCTTAAGCACAACCAAACTCAAGAACACTTCCTACCATCACCTTGCAATCACCTTCCTTCCTTCTTTCTTTGCTTTACTTGCATTTCCAAGGAAAATTGCCTTGTTTTTTCTCATGGCCAATCAATGAGGGGAGAGTTTGGCTTTGCTTCTTTAAAATTAACATAGTGGAAGGTGTTGTAATATTGTACTAAGGCTTATGGAAAAGTTTGAGTGGATTTGGAATTGTTTTATAATTTTTTTCTTTGGAACATAAGAAAAGAAGAAGATATAGAAAAGTTCAGTTTTTCTTTGTGAACTTGTGGTTATTTAACAAGGGTATGCCCCTCCTTAAATAGAATCATAAGGTGTTGCCTAAGTTTGTTATCACCCCCACCATGCCATGGAAGTCCCACCACTCCACATACCCATCACTTCTCCTTTACATCACTTTACTTTTAACAAAATACATAAATACCCTTACTTTTTAAAATATCTCGTATACATTTGAAAGTTTCTAGAAAGTTTTATTTGATTTATGAATTAAAGTGTTAATTAGTTCCTAATGTATTCATTTGATTATTAGACAAGTGTACAAGAGTTCGTACGACTTATTTTGAATAAAAAGCTGTTTATCAATAACCTGATTTTCGATCACATTATCGATTTTTCTTCAAAGAATATATTTTTGTAAACAATTTTCAAAAACAAGTTTACCATCATTACTTAGGATTTAAAGGGGGTTAAGAAGATTATAAAATCATTTTAATAACATTAAATTCAAGATTCAAATAATTAAATATTTCAGATATTTAAATATTTAAATAGTTTAAGTATATAGTTTTTAGAAAATTTAGTTAAATATTGTTAAGTATAAGTACCTTACATAAAATAATACCTTTTAAATTGTTTTATTAAATATCTAGTTCATAAATAAAATTACTACAGATATGTATATTATTTCTGAAAGGGTTTTAAAAGTATAAATAAATGTATTCAAAAGGGGTTGAGAATTGCTTAGTGGCTAAATGGTTATATTGTGCGATTACTTGTTGAAAAGTAATTAATTATGCTTAACACTAAAAGCCGAACGAGGCAGACTTCTCAATTTGTAAGAGTTAATATTGACGTTCAATTAGGTATAAAAGCAATAGTTCTTTAACCTACCGACTTCGCTACTGAACGAGGAATATTTAAGTTGGAATGCTGGAAATGTGTTAATCGTGTTGATTACTTACTGATTTATAGAAGTCATTAATACCGTACTTAACACTAAAAGCCAACGAGGTAGACTTATATATCTGTGAAAGTCTAGAATGAGGTGTCTAGGCAATGCTTTGATATGAAACTAGTGCTCTAACTTACCTGGCTTCACTCTTGACCAAGGGATAGCATATGTTGGAATGTCGAAAACGTGTTAAGTATACGAATATTGATTTGTATAAGTGATTGTTTTGAGTAGATATTTGATTAGTCAATTATTGAACTTGACCAAATATAACTTAAGAAGTATCTATAAGCTTTGTGGTTTCATACCAATGAGAATCCCTAGGGACAAGCATTGGTACAAAATGTCTCTAGCTTTCACATACTTCCAAAAGAACGAATACCACTTCAAAACTAGTATACGAATTCTATGTTTTGGAAGTGGTTATGAAGTAGAATGCTATAGAGTTGAATTGTCTATCCTATGGTTAAGTACAAGGGAGGAGTCAGCGTTAGCATTCGTTGGGCGACTTATGTTGGAATCCATGAAGGGATTCGTGATCTGTTCGAGATGCTGGAATCCATTTGGGGATTCGGGTTCTGTTCGAGTATTGAAGGCTCGTGTGAGAGACGTCAAACGTAGTCCTGACACCGGAAATGGCAGAAAATAGAATAGGCGCATAGCTTGGGGTTTAGCTAACCCATGAAAGGATATATCAACTCCCTATCTAGAGTATGCTTATCGATGTTGCTAGCGGTAGTTGATGATATTCGGGATCACGTATTTAGATGTGGATCGACTATGTTTACCTCAATGGTATATTTTATCTAGAGACATACGATGTTTGGATGTAGTTTCTAACCTTTGTGCATGGAGATCCGCTTCAGTTTACTAGAGGCGTCTCCACATAAAATCCAATACGCGAACGTTCCTTAGCGGTTTTGATTGTACCTTAAATATTTTTATGGTGTGATCAGTGTAAGCATCACAGCTATTTGATATGATTTATATTCCACCCTTAGGCATTATCTATTATATCGCTATATTAACTTGATGAACGGTTGGTTTTTTAAGTGTAAAATCGTGACAGTAATCCGTACGGTCTTAATAGTTACTGTTATTGTTGCATATATATTGAGTTACTTATACTAGATTTATGTCTGACGCTTGGTTTTTGTTTTCCCTAAAATTCCTCTAGTATTCTTTCGAGTGAGCTGAGTAAACAGTTTTTACTTTGAACGCTTCAGAGGTAAAGAGCCAAGCTGGAGACTTCCGTTATCTATCAATTTCTATTTCTATTGCATTATATTATGTAAGTATATATCAGCATTGTGAGGACATGTAGTTATAACTGTCTAGGCCGAGTATAGTACTTAGGTTTTGTAACTCTGAATTTTTGTATTCAGAGTAACTCTTTGTACTGTCCTTTTGGTATTATATATCATTGTTCCGTTGTAAAATTCCGATGTTGTGTTCTTCCTTTCTTATTCTATCCACTTTTTTATTTTACCCTAATAATATGTCTTTCCGGTACTTGAGTGTTAGGCACATACCGTGGATGTATTTAGTGTCAACATTAAAGGGTCGAAAAGCAGGGTCGTTACATTTGGTATTAGAGCCGAAGGTTGAGCAAACACCTTGGCTTTGATTGGGTGCGACACATTAGACATAGGGTAAGTGACACCCTATAATGAGTTAATTATATTATACATATGAGAGCATATTTATTTTTTGAAAACTAGGCATTAAAAAATATTTTAAATGAATAACCCTCTCTTAGTAATCATTTCTTGAAATAAATCTTTCCTTAAAGCAATCCTTTCTTAGTGTGTTTTCCTTGAAATAACTCTATCATTTCATATCCTAAGCTATTTTTCCATGTTCAGGTACTACCAATCATGAGTACTAGAGCTGCTAGTGCTCAAGGAGGTAGAAGTGGTTGACGTAGTATTGTCACGAATAACGGGGGTAGAGCACTAAGGAATGTTGCTCCTATCGAGGAACCAAGGGTGGATATCTTAGTGGAAGTCGTGCATGTCAAGCCTCGGATATATTTTTCTTCGCACTACTATGATTATGAGAGGTTGGAGGGTAAGAGGTTTGGTGGTACGAAGATGATCATAGAAGTCCAGACTTGGATAAAGTTGTGTGAATGTATATTCGGGGATATGGTGCTAGATGACGCGATGAAGCGTTGATTGGTGTTGCGACATCTGACAGACGCGGCCATGGATTGGTGGATTTCTATCACTATCGATGTCCAAGAGAATGACTTCTCTTTGGCCCAATTTAATGAGGTATTTAAGATGAAGTTTATCCCGAAAGCTAGGAAGACTTTGTTGTTTATGAGTTTCTTAGATTTGAAGTATGGGGCCATGACAATGGTGGAGTATGATAACCGATTCATGGCCTTATCTTGGTTCAGGCCTGGTTTAGTAGAAACGTCATTGAAGATAAATGAGATGTTCATCGTGGGGATGCATTCGGAATTCAAGAATAATATGAAAAATCACATCATGGGATCTTATGTGAATCTGGGTTTAAGGTTTGAGAGTTTGGCTCCGAAGCCATCTATTTCTACACCAGCTAGGGACAATAAGTGGAAGTTTCAGCCACCGAGAGATATTTCTGGTTTAGCCTATCAAAAGTGTGGGAAGAAGCGGCATTTCACTAGGAACTGTAAAGTGGTTGGTGGAGGGCAGGTGGCGAGAGCACCGTTAGTGAAGGCGCCTATTGCTAAGGTACTGAAGATAGAGTCGCAGACAGCCAGGACTCGGTTTTTTCCAAGGCAGAGTTGCTATAACTTCTATCAGTTAGGTCATTTTGCTAGGGAGCATCTGATGCTCCAGAAGGGGCAGCAACCTCGAGCTTTTGCACAAGCTTCAACACCTTCTACTTCCGCCGCTTCAAAGGTGAAGCTGGTTCTGGAAGGTATTCTATCTACTTTTGGCATTCATGTTCGTGCCTTATTTGATATTGGTGCTTCTCTTATTTTTATATCTAGTATTCTTGTTGTTTGATTAAAGCTTGAGCCAGTTATGGCTTTAGATTCTATTTGTGTGTCGAACCCTGTTGGATGCTCCGCCAATCTTTGTATAATATGTTTAGGAGTTTCAATTTCTTTTTTTGACCAACTCTTTCCTTGCGATTTATATGTTTTAGGTTTTATAGGTGTTGATGTTTTACTTGGGATGGATTGGTTATCTCGATACTGTGCAATTCTAGATTGTGTGAAGAGAATTTGTCATTTAAGATAGAGGAAGGGAAGGTTCTAGTAGTAAATTGTGGAAAGTCTAGTTCGCTTATGTGTGGCTTTCTTTATTCTTTGGATGTCACAAAGGAGAGTTGGATTCGATCTTGGTTGTTAAAGAGTTTCTGGACGTGTGTGAAGAGGTGTTGGGTTTACCACCTTATCGAGAGATTGAATTTGGCATTGATTTGTTTAAATATGCAAAACCTATCGTGTTTCCTATTCGTAGACTTGCACCGAAGGAGAAGTTGGAGCTATATATCTAGGTTAGTGATTTGTTGCAGAAGGGCTTGATCTGACCGAATCATCTGAGTTGGGGATCGCTCGTCGTCTTTGCTACAAAGGTGGACGATTCCCTAAGACTTTGTGTAGATTATTGCGGGCTCAACAAGCGGACTGTCAGGAACAAGTATCAATTGCCTAGGATAGATGACTTGTTCGATTACCTTTATGGAGCTCGAGTTTTTTCTTAGCTTGATCTTATTACGGGGTTCCATCAGTTGAAGGTGGTAGAAGAGAGTGTACCCTTGATAGCTTTTAAATCCGATCAGTTTTATGAGTGGTTAGTTATGTTGTTTGGCCTAACTAATGCTCCAGCATATTTCGTGAACCTAATGAATCGGGTTTTCTGGGATGTGTTGAATAAGTTTGTCCTTGTGTTTGTTGATAATATTCCAGTCTACTCATAGACCGAGGAGGAACATACGCCCCATCTGTGGATTTTATTAGAACAATAAGAGAGCATGTGTTGAAGGCTAAGTTCTCGAACTGTCACTTTTGGCATTCAGAACTTAGATTCCTGGGTCATGTTGTTTCAGCGGAGAGTATTTCTGTTGATCCCATTAAGGTTGTGGCTGTTCAGGACTGAAAGAGGCCAAAAATCGCAACTGATATTAGGAGCTTTTTAGGTCTTGCAGGTTATTATAGGAGATTCATACAGGATTTCTTAAAGATTGCCTCTCGCTTAACGAATTTGACAAAGAAAGACGTTAAATTTGTATGGACGAATAAATGCGAACACGCATTCTTAGAGCTAAAGGAAAAGTTGACTAGTGCTCCTGTTCTTACTATGCTAAATGGACGTGAGAGTTTGACTATTTACACTGATGCATGTGGAATGGGTTTAGGTGTTGTGTTGATGCAACATGGAAGGGTTATTGCTTATGCGAGTCGGTAGATCAAACCACATGAAGCGAGGTATGCAATTCATGACTTAGAGGTTTTAGCAGTGGTATTTGTGTTGAAGATGTGGAGGAATTATTTAATAGATGAGAGGTTCAAGTTGTATACGGACCATAAATCCTTGAAGTATCTCTTCATGTAGAAGGACTTGAACACGAGGCAACAAAGGTGGTTGAAGTTTCTTGCGTCCTATGATCAGGATATTTATATACTCCAGAGAAAACTAATGTCGTAGCTGATACGCTCAGTAGGAGGTATGCAGTTATGGAAAAGGTTGAGGTTCGTACGACCTTGATCAACCGTATTGAAGGGAATCAGCTTAGAGGTCTTCATATTGCTAGGATAGCTAAGGTTGTGCGCGAGAATGAGGGACCGGAGGGGTGGTCGGGATTCGAGGTAGGTAATCGTGGCATTTTAAGGATGGACGGTAGGGTATACATTCTAAATGTTGATGGGATTAGATAGGAGGTTCACGTATAGAGTCACCATTCTAGGTTGATAATACATCCTTTGGTGACTAAGATGTATTTGAACATGATGTTCTGGTGGGAGGGCACGAAGAGGGATGTTTCTATCTTCGTGAGCAGGCGTGCTAACTGTCAGTATGTAAAGGGTAGTCACCAGAAAATGGCGGGATTGCATCAGCCAATCTAGATTCCTAAGTGGAAATGGAAGTAGATTTCCATGGACTTCATCGACGGATTACCTAGGTCGAGGATAGGTAACAAAGATGTGTGGGTTATTGTGAATCGATTGACCAAGAGCATGCACTTCTTACCTGTTAAGACTACAAGGACGGCTTCTAGATTGGCTAAGTTATATGATAAGGAGTTCATTAGATTGCATGGTGTTCATTGTGATATCGTGAGTGATAGAGATTCGTTATCCACAAGCTAATTCTGGAATGGTTTGCATGAGGCATTACAGACCAAGCTTAGTTTGAGTACCGTTTACCATCTGCAGACTGATGGGAAATGGAGAGGGTGAACCGCGTTTTAGAGGACTTGCTTGGAGCATGCATTTTAGATTTTCGAGGAACATGGGAAGAACACTTACCACTTGTTGATTTTTCATAAAACAATAGTTACCAAGCCAGTATCAAAATGGCACCATTTGAAGCATTGTATGGAATGCCTTCCTAATCTCCATCATGTTGGGTAAAACCTGGAGATCGTTTAGTGCTTGGGCCGGATATTATTCGAGGTGCTTCGAATCAGGTAGCATATATTAGGAAGTGAATCAAGGAAGCGCAGAACCGATAGAAGAGATATGCAGATGAGAGGTGTAGAGACTTGGGGTTATTAGTTGGAGACTTTATATTTGTGAAAGTTTCTTTGAAGTGTACATCGGTTTGAAAGGGCTGGGAAGTTGGCTCCTCGTTATATAGGACCATTTCTGATTCTGGAAAGGATTGGTACACTAGCGTATAGAGTCAAGTTACCATTTAGACTATCGGGTGTGTACAATGTATTTCATGTATTGCATTTGCATAAGTATGTGCACAATCCTACTTTGATTATTGAGCCATCGCAATAGGCGGACTTGGAGATTGAGCCAAATTTGACAATATTGAGATAGCTTGTTCGTATCGTTAATAGAATACGAAGCGATTGAGGACTAAGGTTGTAAAGTTAGTCAAGGTATAGTGGAGCAAGGATGCTCAGGATTGTATATGGGAGACGGAGGATAGTTTGAGGGAATCCTATGCGGAGTTGCTTATAGACTAAGGGTTCCTTCTTATCTTTGTATCGCATATCTTTTGTAGTGTTGTCACCACTTGAGGTAGGGTAACTAAGTATGCATTTAGTTTGTAGTTAGTTTGTTTATAGTTTCAACAGTACTCTATATATGTATCTTGTTCTTCTATCTTCTTCGATTATCGTTCTAGTTTGAATTTCGAGGATGAAATGTTCTAAATGAGGGGGAATGCAGCGACCCGAAAATTCGAACACTTTGTCTTCGATTATCGTAACATTTTGAAATATAGTCAAGTGTTATAAGTATGATTTTATAACCTTATTAAGCATCTTTTAATTGATGAATAATGATAGGAAACATGTTTTGGAAATTTGTTTACAAAAATATATTTATCGAAGAAAAATCGATATTGTGATCGAAAATCGGTTTATCAGTAAACAACTTTTTGATCGATATAAGTTGTTCAAACTCTTATGTACTTGTCTAATGATCAAATGAACACGTTAGAAACTAATTAAAACATTTTGCTACATGGGATGATTGGAATGTTCTAGAAGTTGCTAAGTAGACAAAAGATATTATCATATAAAGGGTATAATGGTAATTAACTAATGTAATAAATGAGAAGTGAGCCTTCTATGGCATGGTGGGGAGTGAGAGCAAGCTTAGAAACACCATTCTAAGCCTTTAAAAGGTAGGGGATATGTAACACCCCTAATTTTAATAACATTATTCAGGAAATTTAATTATATAAATTAAATAGAATAATGAAAATGTTAAGTGATAAGCGGATTGAGGTTTGAATAAATATTAATTGGTCGTGCTTAAGTAATAAATTAAATAGGCATGGTAATGGATTATAAGTAAATTAATCTACATAAGGGTATAATGGGAATAAGCTTTACATAACCCTTATCCTTATATATATTCTCTTTTTATCATTTAATTTCCTATTGACTTCATTTTAAAAGCAAATCAAAAACATAAATAAAAGAAGAATAGAGCCGACCATTAAAAAGAAAAGAAGAAGAGAGATTTCAGAGAAAATGAAAAAAGGAATTAAAAAGGAGAATCAAACTCATCTCAATCCACCCTCCATATCAAAGATTAAGGTGAATGATATTGTCCATCTCTATTTCTTAAATATAAGTTTCAGATTTAAGTTTAAATTCATACGTATGATATTTGATGTTGATATGCTCGAATTATGGTTTATTTAAATTTAAACAAGATTGTTTAAATAATGATTCATACGGTTTTAGATCAAAACCGTGTGTTATTGATTTTAAATGCCATGGAAAAATTATATGTTATGCAAAACATGATTTTAGAGTTGGGTTTTAAGTTTGATAATTTTCCAAGCTTTGGAAAGATTATTATGAATTTTTAAATGAAAATATAGCACTTTGGGTTTAAGAATTTATTTCAAAAAATATATTGAGAATTTGGGTTTAAAATTTTAATATGTTAGATAACATGATCAAAGTAAATTTCTATGATTTTTGGGGATTTTTCTTAAGTGATTTGATAAACAAAATAAATTATTTTGAGAAGAGGATCAAAATGATTTACGTATAAATAAAGAGGAAGGTTTTATTTGCAAAAGTTTAAGTTTGATACTTATCCAAAATAAAAGGGCGGTTTGTTTTGAAAAGCATGAGAAAAGTTAAGGCAACCAATAAGAAATGAACACGTAGGCAGGTTAGTTTATATAAGTTACTTAATTTAGTATTTAACCCAAAAAAATAGGTTTCGCCTCTAATCAGAGTACCTTTCGCTCCTTTCCTTTCACCTTCGATCATGTTGAAACCCTATTAAGTTAAATTCAATACACATGGTATCATCTAAGTGATACGTAGTGGATTGGAGAAAGGCGAAAGGCATGGTGTCAAAAGCATAGCTTCCAATGGGGTCATTATCTCAGTTTGTTGTGAAAAGATAAGCGCCTGCCTTTGTTTTACTAAGCTTTCAACTTAGTCGATATGTATGTTTTTAAAAGAAGTTTTATAATGGCTTTCGAAGGGGTTTCCATGTTTGATTTAAAAGAAAAAGTGGTTTCGAAGTTGTTCCATTAATTATAAATCAATTCTTTCGAAAGAAGGGGTTCCGACCTAGTCGAAGCCCTGCCGCCAATTCTTGTACCTTTCGAGTGTATTGAAGTCATCAATACTGTCGAAAGGTATTGTTTGTTTTAAAACTATATTAGGCCACTTTCTAAATGCTTTCAAAAGGGTTATGGGTTTAGGCAATGTTTCAAAAGGGGTTTCGAAGCTGTCCTTAAATATTTTAAAAGGTAAGCTTCGACTCAGTCAAAAGAGATGGTTTCGATGCCATCATAAATTTCCCAATGTTTTTATATAGTAAAGATTGGTTTCGAAAGAGATACTTTCGTATATATTTACTTTGACCCAAATGATATTTTAAAAGATAAACCCAATGATGTCGAAGGGGGACTTTCAATGCTTTAGGAAGAGATACTTCCAATGGTTTTGAAGTTATGCTTCTACTAATTAATAAGTAACACTTTATTTTATTAGAAAGGTTTCGAAAGAGGGATTTTAAAGTGTTTTTAAAGGTAGAAGCCTAAAGTTTTGAAAAGAGATATATGCTTTCGAAGGAGGCTATCCAGTGAGGTCGAAAGCAAGGTTTCGAAGGTTTTGAAAATATAGTTTTCAAAACAATTAACCCAATCTTATTTAAAAGCAAAATCATGACATGTTAATAAACAAGATTTTGAAAGTGAATTTATGAAGAAGTCTGAATGGATTAATGGAATTAACCAAGTTATATTGTTTGCTTCTTCATATATGTATATATTCACTTTATAATGAATCCAAAAACTGTACTTTGGAAAAAGGTAGAATAACCAGTTGGGTTGACCTAGTTGTGAATAAATAAAAGATATTGGCAGGGGCCAATATGTTAACAGTAAGCCCATGAAAACTGTGTAAGGGAAAAGATATTGGCAAGGGCCAGTAGGTTCATAGTTAGCCCATGAAAACTATGTATAATTAAAGATGTCAGTTAGACAGGTTTATAGTAAGCCCATGAAAACTATATCCGGATAAGAAAATGAAATATTGACAAATAGTCAGTGGGTTCCTAGTTAGCCCATGAAAACTAAGGTAAAAGAAAGATATTGACTGTTAGTCAATAGGTTCCTAGTCACCCCATGAAATCTAGGATAAAAGAAATGATATTGGAGTACCAATAGGATCATAGTAATCCCATGAAAACTATATAATTGGATAGGGAGTCCTTCAAAGTTAACCGGTTATTAGTTAGCCCATGGAAACTATTAGGTTAATAGTAATCTTGGGAACTATATTTATGACAGATAGTCGATATGAATTGGGGATGGGTAATCCAAAATTGATTCATTTGTTTTGCATATCATCACATAATAATGTTCTGAACTGAATTAACCATTGTGGATGTTGGGGGCATAGAAAATGGTTTATAAAGGTTTTAAAATACTAGTGAAGGGAAACCCGTTCTGCTAAGCGGCGTGGTCTCACTAGATATCTAAATGATTTGAGATGGTATATTATTATTCATACCAGGCTTTATGTCTACGACAAAGCTGTTCTGTCCGAAAATCTATTTGTCAAAAATTGAGGTTAAAATCTTGCCCTTTAAATTTGTTTAGCCCCCCTAATATCCACCCGTTGATTCTGTTTCCGCACATCCCGTATCCACTCTTTTTTTTCAGCCTAGCACTTTCCTTATGTCTAAATCAAAGTTTATGTTTTCCCCTTAAACTCTCGGGTACTCAATTGATTTTGGGTAGTTTGATATTTGAGGTTTTCAGGTATCTCTTAAGCCGAAAAAGCTTCCGGAGTCATGCAAAAGGCATGTAGTTATTTAAGTTTTTCTCTCATGTGATTCCGCTATGTTTTTTTATTAAGGAAAAGTTGTTTATTGCCTATTATACACTCTGATTACCAAGGAAGCATCTTCACATGTCGCTCTTGGAGTATATTGTAATAGTTATATTTTTCTGAACGTGGTTAACGTTGTGGGATTATGTAATGAATGTTGAAATGAGTTTGGAATGGAATGTGAATGTTGTTTTGAAAATTTAAATTTTTTCCATATCCATGTGTTTTTGATATATCAATTTATCTAATATTACCGTATTTGTTCGCCGAGGGTTAATAACTATGGATGACTGCAACATCCATAGCTGTTAGTTTTGGCCCTCCAAGTGGGGAATGTTACAAGTTGGTATCAGAGAGTAGGTTTATGAAAACTTAAGAAATTCAAACCTAAAAGATTTTCAAAACATAATCCAATGAATCAAAAATTTGATCGAGGTTTGGGTTAACGCTATTGTAACGTACTTGTATTTGATATATATATACATATATATATAGGTATATATAAGTATGTAATTCCTCTTTCTCTTAAACCTTTGTTTTATATCTTACTAAGGTTCGTATACAGATTTACGAGAAAGAAGATATGGAAGCAGGAAACGGAAGAGGAAATATGGGCGGAGTAAGCACCACAACCGATCGAAATGCTCGACCTAACACCTGGAGGAACCAAGGTCGATAGGGTAATGCAAATCAAAATGCGGAAGCCAATGTGAGTGCTGGGAATCCGCCAGTAGATGCAGGGATGATGTATTAGTTCCTTGCTAATTTGATGCAAGCAGGAAGTGCTGGAGTGGCTGGAAATATTGGAGGAGCATATCCTGTGATTCCCGTTGGGAATAATTATGCCAAGTTAAACCGAGACTACACCAGTTTGGGTGGAAAGTCGTTTATGGGAACGGAAGATGCTATAGAAGTGGAAAATTGGTTGTTACACTATGAAAGGATTTTCTCTGATTTGGGTTTAGAAGATGCGCAGAAGTGAAGGTTGGCCTCTAGGCAGTTGCAAGGGTCAGCACTTCATTGGTGGAATGGTGTGACTGCCGGAGTTCCGAAGGAAGAGTTAACTTGGGCTGATTTTTGAAGGAGATTCGAACAGAGGTTTATTTCTGAAGTTGCCAAGTCATAAATGATGAGAAAATTTATGGATTTAGGCCAGGGAGACATGTAAGTTATCGAGTATGCAAATAGATTTGATTAGCTATCTCGATATGGATACGCTATTATAGACATCGACATCAGAAGAAATGAAAGGTTCATTCGAGGACTGAGGCCCGAGCTTGCTAGGGCGACCCTGACTTATATCCGTGATCCCTGTAGTGTGGTGGTGGAGATAGCCATTCGCCATGAAGAGATGCTTTCTATTTATGCCAAAGAGAAGCTAATTGAATCCCAGAGTTCTCAGGGAAGGAAGAGAAAGTTCTTCAAAAAGAAAGGAGCCTAGAAGGGCAACCAAAAAGTCAAAAGCTGATTTAGTCTGCTACAAATGTGACAAGAAGGGTCATTTTACAAACGAGTGCCGGTCAGGCAAGGAGAAGAAGAAGGCTATGGATAAGAAGCATATTAAGTGTTACAACTGCGATCAAGTTAGGCATTACAAGAACCAGTGTCCAGAGCCACTTAAGGTAGAAAAAGGAAAGGTTTTTGCTATTGGACCACCATCTTCTTCCAAATCAAATGCATAAGATAAGGAAAAGACCATGATGGAAGGTACATTTTTGATTCAAAGTATCCCAGTTAGGATAATATTTGGTACCGGTGCATCACATTCATTTATATCCTAGAATTTGGTTAATAAGTTGTGCTTAGAACCCACTTACCTTGTTTTTTCCTTAAGGGTTGCAAATCCAATAGGAGGGTATGTAACTCTAGGAAAGAGATGTGACCAGTTAGAACTTGATTTGTTAGGTCATATGTTTGCATGTAGTTTGTACATTTATGATTTCGTAGATTTCAAGATCATTTTGGGTATGGATTGGTTGGGTAGATATAAAGCAAGAATATTTTGCCAAGATAGGAAAATATCATTAAGGCACCCAGATAGTCATAACCGGATCATTTTCTCAGTAGAGAATTCTGACCGAAGTGTTTGTGCTGTGTTAAGTGCTTTGGAAGCAGTGGAGGAGCTAAGTCAGGTTCGAGTTGCAAGAGAGTTTGCACGTATATTTGAACCAATTACAAGACTACCACCGAAACGAGCTATTGAGTTATGGATAGATCTTGTACTAGGAGCTGAACCTATCAGTAGACCACCTAACAGAAGGACACCGACTGAGTTAAAAGAATTGAAGGTGCAGCTAGTGGATCTAGAAGGAAGGAATTTTATTCGACCAAGCAGTTCGCCTTAAGGAGTAGCCGCGATTTTCATAAAGAAGTCAGATGGGTCATTGCAGATGTGCATCGACTACTATAAACTGAATGAAAGGACGATCAACAATAGATATCGTTTGCCATGAATTGACGATCTATTCGATCAGTTGAGTGGAGTCAGAGTGTTTTCCCAATTAGATTTGGCATCCAGTTCCCATCAGTTAAGAGTGGCAGAGGACAATATTCCTTTGACAACATTTTGAACTAGGTATGGCTTGTATGAATGGTTAGTGATGCCATTCGGGTTGACGAATGCACCCGCTTTCTTCGTGGACTTGATGAACTGGGTTTTTTGAGAACACTTAGATAGGTTCGTGTTAGTATTCATAGGTGACATTTTGGTGTACTCGAAAGATGAAAGAGAGCATGAGGATCATCTAAGAGTAGTTCTTGAGACGCTAAGGCAGCATCAGCTAAAGGCGAAGTTTTATAAATGTCATTTTTGGAAGAAGGAGGTCAAATTTCTTGTTCATGTAGTTTCGAAGGAAGGTTTGGCAGTAGATCCAGTTAAGATCGAAGCTGTCAATAATTAGAGGAGAATAGAGACGGTAACCGAGATCAGAAGTTTTCTCAAACTTGCTGGCTATTACCGGAGATTTATCAAAGATTTTTCACGGATAGCAGCACCTTTGACTAAGTTGACCAGGAAGAATGTGAAATTCATTTATTTCGTTAAATGTGAGGAAGGGTTCCTTAAGTTAAAACATTTGTTGACCAATGCGCCAGTGTTAGTTGTTCTAGATGGGAACCAAGGGTTAGTGGTGTACATTGATGCATGTGGAACAAGATTGGGAGATGTACTAATGCAGAATGGTAAAGTCATTGCCTACGCTTCTCGATAGCTTAGACCGCACGAAGTAAGATATCCTACTCATGATTTGGAGTTGGCTGAGGTGATCTTCGCATTGAAGATTTGGAGACATTATCTCTTAAGGGAGAGATTTGAGCTATACACTGATCATAAGTCCTTAGGCTCAGAAAGAGTAGAATATGCGACAGTAGAGGTGGCTGGAGTTTTTAGCTGCTTATGATTTTGGTATAGAATATACTCCTGGAAAAGAAAATAAGGTAGCGAATGCCCTTAGCAGGAAATATTAGAATGTGGTGTTAACTATGTTGGCAAAATGAAAGGATTTAGAAGTTTTGGCTACGTGCAGTATAGAGTCGAGATCGACTATTGATTCTAGTCAGAGTATTGCTATGTTGGCATGTTTAGAGGTTCGACCAGTGCTGGTCGAGAGGATAGCTTCTAAATAGAAAGTGGATCCAAAAATAGCTGAGAAAATTAGAAGACTCGAGGTGGGATCCAAGATCGATGATCTTAAAGATTTTGGAATTGACCAGAAAGGACGGTTGAAGAAGAAGGGACGATTATATGTTCCGAATGTAGAGAACTTGAGAAGAGAAGTTCTAGATTAGTGTCATCGATCCAAGTTTACGATTCATCCTGGGGGAGTCAAGATGTATCAAGATATGAAGAGAAGCTTCTATTGGGAAGTCATGAAGAGGGATGTTAGCTTGTGAGTTAGACAATGTGCTAACTGTCAACAAGTGAAAGCCGAGCACCAGAAGCTGAGCGAGTTGCTTCAGCCTTTAGAGATTCCAGTTTAGAAGTGGGATTCTATATCCATCGATTTTATAGACGGGTTGCCAAGGTCGAACAAGGGGGATGAAAGCATATGGGTCATCGTGGACAAATTGACCAAGAGCGCCCATTTCATTCCAGTTAAGTCAACCAGGACGACACATGTTTTGTCGAAGTTATTCGTGAAAAACATAGTTAGACTTCATGGAATTCCTAGTGGCATAGTTAGCGATAGAGATGCATTATTCACTAGCGAGTTTTGGAGAAGTCTACAAAGAGTATTAGGTACCAAACTCAAGTTAAGTACAACATATCACTCATAGATAGATGGGCAGACTAAGAGAGTCAATAAGGTACTCGGATATTTATCGAGGGCTTGTGTACTAGACTTTGCTGGATCTTGGAAGATCACCTGCATTCGATTGAGTTTTCCTATAATAATAGTTTTCAGACTAGTATAGGAATGGCGCCTTTTGAAGCTTTGTATGGAAGGCCATGCAAATCACCTGCATGTTGGTTAGAGACTGGAGACAAATTAGTCTTACGTCCAGATATGGTTAGAGAGGCATTAGAGAAGATTGAGTTGATCTGAGATCGGATGAAGGAAGCTCAGTCCAGACAAAAAAGTTATGCATATAAAAGGCGTAAATACCTAGAGTTCTCAGTTAGAGACAGAGTTTTTATTAAGGTGCAACCGATGATGGGAGTAATACGATTCAGAAAGTTGGGAAAGTTGGCATTGAAATATGTTGGTCAATTCCAGATTATAGAAAAGATTGTAAAGCTCTCATACATAGTAAAATTGCCAAGCAATATGGCAGGTGTCCATAATGTATTTCATGTGTCTCATCTTTGCAGGTATGTGCATGATCCAGAAACTACTATTCCTCTAACAGGATTGGATGAGTTGGTAGTAGAGCCTAATTTGAAAATTGTAAGACAACCCGTTCGGGTTGTAACAAGAGATGAGAAAAGATTAAGGTCTAAGATAGTCAAGTTGTGAAAGTTCAGTGGAGCGACAACGAGAAGGACTGTACTTGGGAGGCAAGGGACAAGATTCGAGTTACTTATCTTGATTTGTTTTAAATGGTATGACTATATTAGATTTATATAGATAATAGCTAGTCAGATAGACTAGTATAGTTGTTAAGAATGTTTACAGATGATTGTTATGATTAGTATTTAGTCCTTATTTGAATTTTGAGGACGAAATACTTTAAAGAAGGGAGCCTGTAGCACCCCTAATTTTAATAACATTATTCAGGATATTTAATTAGATAAATTAAATAGAATAATGAAAATGTTAGGACATAAGCAGAGATTTGAATAAATATTAAGTGGTCGTGCTTAAGTAATAAATTAAATGGGCATGGGAATGGATTATAATAAAATTAACCTACATAAGGGTATAATGGGAATAAGCTTTACATAACCCCTTATCCTTATATATATTCTCTTTTTACCATTTCATTTCCTATTGACTTCATTTTAAAAGCAAATAAAAAACGTAAGTAAAAGAAGAATAGAGCCGGCAATTAAAAAGTAAAGAAGAAGAGAAATTCAAAGAAAAAGGAAAAAAGAATTAAAAAGGGGAATCAAACTCATCTCAATCCACTTTCCTTATCAAAGATTAAGGTGAATGATAATTTCCATCTCTATTTGTTAAATATAAGTTTCAGATTTAAGTTTAAATTCATATGTATGATATTTGATGATGATGTGCTTGAATTATGGTTTATTTAAATTTAAACAAGATTGTTTAAATGATGATTCATATGGTTTTAGATCAAAACCATGTGTTACTGATGTTTAAATGCCATGGAAAAATTATATGTTATGCAAAACATGATTTTATAGTTGGGTTTTAAGTTTGATAATTTTCCAAGCTTTGGAAAGATTATTATGAATTTTTGAATTAAAATATAGCACATTGGGTTTATCAAATTACTTTAGAAAATATATTAAGAATTTGGGTTTGAAATTTTGATATGTTAGATAACATGATCAAAGTAAATTTTTGTGATTTTTGGGGATTTTTCTTATGTGATTTGATATACAAAATAAATTATTTTGAGAAGAGGATCAAAATGATTTAAGTATAAATAAAGAGGAAGGTTTTATTTGCAAAAGATTAAGTTTGATACTTATCCAAAATAAAAAGGCAGTTAGTTTTGAAAAGCATGGGAAAAGTTAAGGGAACCAATAAGAAATGAACACGTAGGCAGGTTAGTTTATATAAGTTACTTAATTTAGTAATTAACCCAGAAAAATAGGTTTTGCCTCTAATTAAAGTACCTTTCGCTCCTTTCCATTCGCCTTTGATCATGTCAAAATCCCATAAAGTTAAATTCAATACACATGGTATCATCTAGATGATACGTAGTGGATTGGAGAAGGCGAAAGGCATGGTGTCGAAAGCATAGCTTCCGTTGGGGTCATTACCTTGGTTTGTTTTGAAAAGATAAGCGCCTGCCTTTGTTTTACTAAACTTTCAACTTAGTAGATGCGTATGTTTTTAAAAGAAGTTTTATAATGGCTTTCGAAGGGGTTTCCATGTTTGTTTTAAAAGAAAAAGCGTTTTCGAAGGTGTTTCTTTAATTATAAATCAATGCTTTCGAAAGAAGGGGTTCCGACCTAGTCGAAGCCCTACCGCCGATTCTTGTACCTTTCGAGTGTATTGAAGTCATCAATACTGTCAAAAGGTATTGTTTGTTTTAAAACTATATTAGGCCACTTTCTAAATGCTTTCGAAAGGGTTATGGGTTTCGAAGGCAATGATTTCGAAAGGTGTTTCGAAGCTATCCTTAAATATTTTAAAAGGTAAGATTTTGACTCTATCGAAAGAGATGGTTTCGATGCCATCATAAATTTCCCAATGTTTTAATATAGTAAAGATTGGTTTCTAAAGAGATACTTTCATGTATATTTACTTTGACTCAAATGATATTTTAAAAGATAAACCCAATGATGTCGAAAGGGGTACTTTCAATGCTTTAGGAAGAGATACTTCCAATGGTTTTGAAGTTGTGCTTCTAATAATTAATAAGTAACACTTTATTATATTAGAAAGGTTTCAAAAGAGGAATTTAAAGTGTTTTTAAAGGTAGAAGCCTAAAGTTTTGAAAAGAGATATATGCTTTCGAAGGAGGCTATCCAGTGAGGTTGAAAGCAAGGTTATGAAAGTATAGTTTTCAAAACAATTAACCAAATCTTATTTAAAAGTAAAAACATGACATATTAATAAACAAAGTATTTTGAAATGGAATTTATGAAGAAGTCTAAATGGGTTAAATGAATTAACCAAGTTATATTGTTTGCTTCTTCATGTATGTACATATTCACTTTATAATGAATCCAAAAACTGTACTTTGGAAAAAGTTGGAATAACCAGTTGGGTTAACCAAGTAGTGAATAAATAAAAGATATTGGTATGGGCCAATAATAGGTTAACAGTAAGCCCATGAAAACTGTGTAAGGGAAAAGATATTGGCAGGGGCCAGTAAGTTCATATTTAGCCCATGAAAACTATGTATAATTAAAGATGTCAGTTAGACAGGTTTATAGTAAGCCCTTGAAAACTATATCCGGATAAGAAAATGAAATATTGACAGATAGTCAATAGGTTCCTAGTTAGCCCATGAAAACTAGGGTAAAAGAAAGATATTGAATGTTAGTCAATAGGTTCCTAGTCACCCCATGAAAACTAAGATAAAAGAAATGATATTGGAGTACCAATAGGTTCATAGTAATCCCATGAAAACTATATAATTGGAAAGGGAGTCCTTAAAAGTTAACCGCTTATTATTTATCCCATGAATACCATTAGGTTAATAGTAATCCTGGAAATTATAATTATGACAGATAGTCAAAATGAATTAGGGATGGGTAATCCAAAATTGATTCAATTTTTTTGCATATCATCACATAATAATCTTTTGAATTGAATTAACCATTGTGGATGCAGGGGCACAAAAAATGATTTATAAAGGTTTTAAGATACTAGTGAGGGGAAACCCATTCCGCTAAGCGGCGTGGTCTTACTAGATATCTAAATGATTTGAGATGGTATATTATTATTTATACCAGGCTTTATGTCTGACTTGAAGTTTTTGTTTTCCCCTTAAACTCTCGGGTACTCAATTGATTTTGGGTTGTTTGAGATTTGAGGTTTTCAAGTACCTCTTAAGGTGAAAAAGCTTCTGAAGTCATGCAGAAGGCTTTTAGTTATTTAAGTTTTTTTCTCATGTGATTCCGCTGTGTTGTTTTGTTAAGGAAAAGTTGTTTATTGCCTATTATACACTCTGATCATCAGGGGGGCATCTTCACATGTTTCTCTTGGAGTATATTGTAATAATTATATTTTTCTGAATGTGGTTAACATTATGGGATTATGTAACGAATGTTGAAATGAGTTTGGAATGGAATGTGAATGTTGTTTTGAAATTTTAAACTTTTTCCATATCCATGTGTTTTTGGTATATCAATTTATCTAATATTACCGTATTTGGTCGCCGGGGATTTATAACTATGGATGACTGCAACATCCATAACCATTAGTTTTGGGCCTCCAAGTGGGGGATGTTATAGCATACCCTTGAATTCATTACACAAATTTTTACACTAAAGTTATCACTCTCTTATCTCTTCTCTCTACATAATTTCCTAAACAAAATAATTTCAAAACTAATCCAAATCAACTCAAACTTGGACTAGTTGCTTAGTATAACATTAAAACAACTCCTAACTAGTTCTATCTCGAAGACCTAAAGCCAAACTCCCCTTACAAAGATAGGCCATGAACATATTGGGTCAACTTTAGGCAAAGGCAAGTGAAAAGCAAAGAGAAGGTAGGAAGTTTGGTGTTTCAAGGAAGAGGTTGGACTTGGTTTGCGTGGACTTTCTTGTTTGTTTTCTTAAGGGTAACCTAACTCCCACCTTGAGTGATAATGTTGTGTAGATGTGCTTTTGTTTGATTGTGTATATGTTGTTTGAATTAATAGTGACATATGATGTACTATTAGTTTTGATTCTTGCTTTGAAAGCAAATAGCATATGTAATCCATATGTATGAACTTGAATGGACTTGTAGCAAGGCCTTGAAACAAAGCACATAGGTTGTAGATGGACTTTGAATAGGTTGGACTTGAATTTGAAATTTCTCTTATAGCGATAGTCGCTATAGATGCACATAAGAATTGCCCTCTGTTCGGTAATTTCAATGGAAATTTGTAGATGGATCCTTAGGGGTTTCTCACCATATTTGTGATGATTTATATTTTGGCTTGCTTCCATAAAAAGTTTGGATAGTAAAAAGTATAGCAACATTTTGAAAAGTGGCCAAAACTTCACTTGTGCAAAACTGCCCTGTTTAGCCTTGATTTTTGAACTTCAAATGTTTAAAGAGGACTTTTAACTTAAGTTATTTGTTTCATTCCTTTTACATATGTTAGCTAACTCATATTAGAGTATTTTAAATGTGGTTTCAATTTTTATGAATTTTTAAGAATTAGTTGTGAATTTTTAAAGAAGAGGTTTTACTTTAAAATATAAGGAAAACTTGTTTTTCCAAGTTTTAAAAGATTTTATAAACTTATTATTTTAAAGTAATAACTATGATAAATGTTTTAGAACATATTATAAGTATTTTAAAGGAAATTTTAAGTATATATAGATTTTAGAAAATTTAGTTGATTATTATTAATGTATGAATATCTTATATAATATCATACATTTTAAATTGTTTTATTAAATATCTTGTTTTATAAATAAAATTACTATATACATGTATATCATTTCTAAAAGAGTTTTAAAGGTATAAATAAATGTTTTCAAAAAGGGGTTAAGAATTTCTTACTGGCTAAATGGTTATATTGTTCGATTACTTGTTGAAAAGTAATTAATTATGCTTAACTCTAAAAGCCGAGCGAGGTAAACTTCTCTATTTGTGAGAGTTAAGATTGATGATCGAGTCAGTATAAAAGCAATAGTGCTTTAACCTACCAACTTCCCTCTTAATTGAGGAGTAGTTAAGTTAGAATGTCAGAAATGTGTTAATTACATTGATTACTTACTCGTTTATGGAAGTCATTAATATTATACTTAACACTAAAAGCCGACGAGGTGGACTTATATATCCATGAGAGTAAAGAATGGAGTGTCTACGCAAGGCTTTGATATGAAACCAGTGCTCTAACTTACCCGGCTTCACTTTTGATCAAGGGATAGTATGAGTTGGAATGTCGAAAACGCGTTAAGTATACGAACTTTGATTTGTATAAGAGATTGTTTTTTACTGGATAGTCGATTAGTCGACTATTGAACTTGATCAAATATAACACAAGAAGTATTTAAAAGCTTTGTCGTTTCATACCAATGAGAAACCCTAGGGAGGAGCATTGGTACGAAATGTCGCTTACTTCCGAAAGAACTTGAATTGAGTTAACATGAAAATTCATCGATTGGCTTTGGATTGTATGGAATCAGGAAGTGTTGTACTTATCGAATACCACTTTAAAACTAGTATACGAGCTTTATGCTTTGGAAGCGGTTGCAAAGTGGAATTCTATATAGTTGAACTCTCTATCCTAAGGTTAAGTCCAAGGGATGGGCCAGCATTAGCATTCATCAGGCAACTTATATTGGAATCCATGAAGGGATTCGTGATATATTCGAGTTGATGGAATCCATTTAGGATTCATGTTTCGTTGGAGTAATGAAAACTCATGTGAGAGATTCGAAATGTAGCGTCGGCATCGAAATGGCAGAAAACAGAGTAGGTGCATAGCTTTGCGTTTAGCTAACCGACGATAGGATATATCTACTTAATTTCTAGAGTATGCTTATTGATGTTGCTAGTGGGAGTTGATGGTATTCAAAATCATGTATTTAGATGTGAACTGGCTATGTTTACCTTGATAGTATATTTTATATAGAGATATACGGTGCTCGGCGGTAGTTTCTGACCCTTGTGCATGGAGATCCGCTTTAGTTTACTGGAGGTGTCTCTGTGGAAAATCCAATATGCGAATGTACCTTAGCGGTTTTGATTGTACCCTAAATGTTATTGTGGTGTGATCAATGTAAGCATCACAGCTATTAACGAATTTCTTCATCAACGCCCAAAAGTGTTATAAAAGCGGACTTTGCTATAATATGCTAGGGTGATCCTATGTTAAGGAGCTAGAATGGCATAAGCTCATTGTCAAATCTGTTATGATATTATGCGTATTCGAAAGTCATCAAGTTAGTATGCAAGTCACAAGATCGAATAAAGTCGATATGCCATGCAAGTCGTAAGTCATAGACAAGCCAATTCAAAAGTTATGAGTCGAAGTCGAGTTGATATATTGGTTGTTAATGAATTTATTTGTTAACCCCAAAAGTTAATATGAAGTGATGCTGATCAAAGGGGACTTTGTTGAAGCTAGTCAAAGTCGTAGGTTGACGCATGAATGGTTTTAAGTCTGTAACAATTCTATGCATAATCATTGAAGTCACATCGTATGTCATGTATGATTCAAATTAATATGGCAATGTTCAAGTCGCAATTCAAGGGTCAAGTGGTTAAATATGTTATGCTATTGTTTGATATTCGATTCCTTATGTGTACAATGTTTGAGTGTTGCAATCAGCAAAAATCCCCAAATCGATTTAGGGTTTACAAAGTTAAAAATGTAAGAAGTGGGAAGAGAACCCTATCCTCCTCAAAATGGCACCCCTAGGTCCATATTTATAGAGGAAGAAATGCGGCTTGGTAGTTGTCTTTGATGCTCTGGCTTCGACACTCTTGGTATTGACATGCTTGACTTCGGTGATCATCATGTAGTGATATCCCCTAAGTATTATTGAAGTGCGTTTCCAATTAGTACAACATTACTTGAGATTCACCATTGGAGTGAGGCAGCTTGGGACAAAGTTGACATTGGATAACAAGCAACTTCAATTGAATGCCATATGAAAGAAGTGCGTCGTTAATGAAGTATACTATTGATGATTGGCGACGTTGATAGCCTCTGTGGATGTCGACAACATTAGTTATCAACACCGCATTTACGAACAGGCGGCGTCCTTCTGAATGTCGATGAGGTATGCTATATGAAAGTTGAGATGCATTAATGATCCTTCGCGTCATCATGAAGCAATATCTTCGAAGTGTTGTGAAGTATGGCGCCACTTTAATGCAATGTTGATAGCCTTCGTGGTTATTGACGATGAGCTTGTTTTTGTTACCAAAGATGAATAGTGGCACCACTAGAGTATTGCATCGATGAGGTGGATCACTTACGATGCTGACTAGGTTCGATATCATTGCTTTTTTTATTACTTGCGACGTAGTCTATGTCCTTTTATTGGCGAAGTGCGGAACCTTACTACTTCGATGTTGATCTACCCTTACGTTTTCAATGTTAATCATTGGTGCCATTAAATTTTCATTGATAACATGTCTTCGGAAGTTATGATGGCATACAATGTGAACAAAGAGCAGATCTTCGTAGTGAAAGGCGGTGTCAATGCTTTAAAGTGGTGGGCCTTATTGGCGCTAATGATATTCGTGTCATTCCATGGTTCTTCGATTTCGTCCATCATAGCTCTTACATTGGTGTCGACACCGACTCATTTACACTTTTTCCATAAACATCATAGTATAGCTTCGGTAACCATGATGCTCAACATCATCATGTAGTGTTATTTAATAACCTAGCCTTGTCAGATGTTGCTTGGTTAGCGACGTCGAAGTGTAGCAATCTTGAATAGGGGCGATGAGGAGCATTGATGAGGTGTGCCATAGATGAGTGGCGACATCAATAATCTTCCTATAGGATTAACACTTGCTTGTCTATCTTAACACTACCCTTATGTGCTTTGTAATAGTTGTTATTACAATGGCTTAGACACTTCTTCTTGCAATGAGGTTCAATCTCATCTCCCTAAAGCTTTGAATCCAAAATCATATCCTCCTGAGAAATTATGTGGATAACAACAGCTATTTGATATCATTTATATTCTAACCCTAGAAAATATCTATTATATCACTATATTAACTTAATGAACGGTTTTTTTTCTTTTGAGGGGAAAATCATTACGGTAAGCCGTACGGTCTCAATATTTACTAATACATGTGGCAGGTATCTTGGGTTTTCTCAATCCAGACATATGTCCGACGCTTGGTTTTTGTTTCCCTAAAATTCCTTGTGTGCTCTTTCGAGTAGGCGAAGAAAAGAAGGTTTTTCTTTGGACACTTCAGGGTTTAGGAGACGAGCTGGAGGCTTCCGTTATCTATCTATTTCTATTTCTATTACATTTTATTATGTATGTATGTACGTATCAACATTATAAGGACAGGCAGTTATGATTGTCCAGGTTGATGATAGTACATAGGTTTTGTAACTCTAAATTTCTGTATTTAGAGTAACATTTTGTACTGTCCTTTTGATAATATATATTATTGTTCCACTGTGAGATTCTGTTGTTGTATTCTTCCTTTCTTATTCTATCCATTTTTCACACAAATTATCTACCTTTCCTACACTTGGGTGTTCGGCACATGAATACCGCGGATGTATTTAGTGTCAACATTCGAGGGTTGAAAAGTCGGGTCGTTACAAGCGTTAAATTAACAATGTTATACTTACAAGAATTTGTGATCTGTAAATGCTTGCTTAACTCCAAGAAATGGAAGGAAAAAATTTATATTGTCTATCAAGAGTTCGATGCCTTATAATTATAAAGGTTTCATACTATTAATTTAATTAAATGCTTACATTTTAAATTAATGGTCTATGTTGGACTATTTTATAAAGAAAAGTCTTTAATTTAGATAAATTTCAATCCACAAAAAACATACAGTTTTACATCTGTCTCAAGTCAAATTATGTGATAAATTCATATCAATCCAGACCCATGACCATAACTTTGAATTGTGTTGCGTTTAATAATTGTGATGACTCGCCTTTTCGACCCTCGAATGTCGACACTAATACATCCACAGCATTCATGCACTGAGCACTCAAGTGTCAGAAAGATGAATTGTTAGGGAAAAATAAAAGAAAACGAAATAGAATAAGGAAGAAAAGAGCGCAACATCAGAATCTCATAGTGGAACAATAACATATAATATCAAAATGCAATAACAAAACTGTCACTCTAAAATACAAAGCATTTAAGAATTAAAATTCTAAATATTATCATCAGTATGGACAGTTATAACAGTCTGTCCTCACAAAAGCTGATATATACAATATAATAATGTAGCGGAAATAAGAATACTACGGTGGATGAAATATCCAGCTCGTCTCCTCGAGCTCTAATGTACATCCAACTAAAACTGTCTTTCTCAGAATACTTGAAAGAGTACACAAGGAATTTAGGAAAACAGAAAACACGTGTTAGACATAAGTATGGTATGAGAAACTCTAGAAATATGTAGCTAATATATATAACAGTACTTTTGAGACTGCACGGAATGCCATAATGGTTATCTGCTCAAAATAACTATCATTATATGGGTACATAAGGTGATATAATAGATAATGTGTAGGTTGAATAATATAAATCAGAAAATAGCTGTGATGCTTACATTAATCACACCACAACAATATTTAATAGGTATACAAACAAAACCGCTAAGGTGCATTTGCATATGGATTTTCCATTGGAGGCATTCCTAGAACAACTGAGGCCAACCTCCTGACAAGGGTTAGATCTTCTAAGCGTCGTATATCTCTAGATATAATATACCATTAAGGTAAATATAGTAGCCCCTAGCCTAAAAGGGAGGTAGTGGACATCATCAACTCGTGGTGCCCAACATATCAAAAGCATCTCTAGATATGGAGTTGATAATACCTAAGAGGAAAGCGACTCCCCTAGTCTATGCATCCTACTTTATTTTCAATCATTTTCGATTTTAAGGCTATATTCAACACCTCTCACATGAATCTACATCACTCGAATAGAACACCGATCTGCATAAGGAACCCGGTATCCCGAACAGTCCATGGATCTCCATAAGGATCCCAGCATAAGTCGTACGATAAATGCTAATGCTGACCTCTCCCTTGTACTTAACCTTAGGATAGACAGTTCAACGCAATATCATTCCACTTCACAACCACTACCAAAATATAGAACCTGTACATCAGTTTTGAAGTGATTTTTGATAAGTAAAACACTTACCAATCCTGGTCTCTTCAAAACTCAATCGATGAAATTCTGGTTAACTCAATTCCAGTCCTTTTATAAGTAAGTGAACAGTATATAAAGAGGAGTCTTCGGAGATCTCGTAGATATAAGTTCTTAAAGCTAGAGATGTTTCATACCAATGCTCCTCCCAAGGGGTTCTCAAATCGTATGCTCCTCCCAGGGGGTTCTCAAATCGTATGAAACCATGAAGCTTTTAGATGCTTCTCGAGTTAATTTGGTCAAGTTCGATAGTCGATTAATGGACTATCAAGTTTGAAATAGATGATCACATATGGAAACCAAGTCTCGTAGTATACTTATCATGTTTTCGAACTTTTCAACTTACACTGTCCACCGGTCAAGAGTGAAGCCAGATAAGATAGAGCACTGGTTACATTAAAACCTTGCCTAGACATTTCATTATTAACTCTTATAGATAGACATGCCTACTTCATTGGCTTTTAGTTGTAAGTACACAACTAAATACTTTCCATAAATGGGTAAACACAGAAAGCACGATCAAGTCACATTAAGCACGATTAAGTCACATAAGCAACTTCTAATCATTTTTTATTAAATTAATCCTTTTATTAATTAAAACCTTTTTTAAATACTTATATATATATATTTAAAATATCTTTATAAAAGATGTATACATGTATACTACTATTCCACTATTTATTTCTATTCTTTTCAATACTTAGAAATGTATCCACGTTCTTATTTCAAATGTTATAAGAATATTCACAAATCTTAAACAATATTTCACATTTGCACAAATATACTTTAATGGGTTAAAAAATGTAATAAAAACATTGTTACTACAAACCCAAAGCCATTTCATTTATAATTATCTTTAGAACATTCTTTTAAAGATCTAATTATATTACTAAGTATACTCAAAAAAGTTTAAAGATGAATGTTATTAACACATTGTCACAACAAACCCAAAACCATTCCATACTCCTCATTATCTTTAAAACATTTTTTTTAAAGATCTAAGTATATCTGCACCTATTCCTTTATACGACAAATCAAAAACTTAATTTATTTCTTATAAAATATTTAACTTACTTTTTTCAAACTTATATATAATTACTTTAAAAATACTTATAAATAGTTGTTAAATCTCTATATAAAATATTACTTGAAAATAACTAAATTATAGTTTGAGAAAATAATTAAAAAGCATGTTTAATATTATAAAACCCCTTTATTTTCAAAATTCATAAATAGTTATTAAAAATATATTTAAATTTCAAACCAACTTTAAAATACTACAAAATATGTTAGAAAACATCCCTAAAATGATTAGGGAAAAGCACCAAATTTAAATATCATTTTTAGACACTTAAAACTTTGAGCAACTTACTACGTCATTTATAAATGCTGTTAAAGTCTTGTTAAAGAATCAACATAAAAAGCATGAACTTCACAACTAGTTTTCACCATTTTAATTAACGATTTAAGAAATGAAATTTTTATAGTAAGTACTACTCTTAATATACTTAAAAACAATGGAAAGAGGCCCTACGGCTATCTACCATGTTATTTATAATAATTCTAGAAAAGAAGCTATTTACTAAAGTGTTCGTTTAGCGACCATTTTACTCTAACTTTAGCCTTTTTTTTAACTATTTCTTAAATCTTTTAAATTGGAATTTTTTTTCTGGTAATAAGTACACATATAATAGTTATTAAAATTGCAAAGAAACCCGCTTTCAAATTTGACTTTAAAAATCGTCGAACACAAGGCATTTTCAAAGTGCATCCATAGCGACCTTTTTGCTTCTAACTTTCACAACTTTGGCTTACAATTTTTATAACTTTTCAAATTATTTCTTTATTATCTCATACACCAAAATATATGTAGAGAGCTCTCAAAATATGTTATACCAATTTAAGATCATAAATCTTCCATTTACACAAGTTAAAGTTAAGGGATATCGAAGTGCACTTATATCGACTATTCTCGCTTCAAACACTTTCAAACATAGTTCAATCCAACGTACAATCCAAACAACCATTTGAACATCAAGTTAAGGCCATGCCACATGTTATAGATGGTAAAAGGAGTGAAATTATACAACATAAAGTTTGTTACTACCATGATCGTCGTCAAAAGAGTTAAACCTACTGCTTAGCCTCGATGTTGCTTCAATAAGCAGTACCAATGTAATAGAGTTGACACCAGTATAAGAGCTATGATGGACACGGTCATAGATTTACAAAGCAATATGGATACCATTGGCGCCAATGATCAACAGTAGGAATATGAGGATAGATTGGCATCAAAGAGGCTCGTCGTCAATAGCCATAGAAGCTATCAATATTACGGCGGCACCACATTTCACAAGCACTTCGAGAGTATCACCCTGCAATGATGTCAAAAGAATACAAAGTTACACTGCTCTTTGTTAATGATCGCATCGCACATCATCTTTATATATCACAACAAAGACGTTGCATATCTATACAAGCGGTGTTGATAGTGAACGCTGTCAGTGTCCATGAAGCTAACAATACTGCCTTTATGCTCTATACATGTAGTGGTTCAAGCTAGTATCCTCACCCATTCATGATTGACGTCAACTGCTATCACCCTTATAAATCTCGAAGAGGTTAATGATCAAAGTCGAATGGAAAGTTACATTTTAGGGTCGAAGAAATTAATAAAGAAAACTAACAGGGTCGAAGAATAGTGTTGACCCTCATCAAGTCAACCCTCCTTCCTCAACGTCAGTATTGCTTATAACCAGTATCACTCTTCATCGATAAAAGAATATATGCAGTATCACGTGTAACCAATAAAGCGAAGGAATCAAGTACACTCGACTTCATAAGCCATCAATGAATATCGAATTGACCTGTAGCACGTTTCATTGATGCTAAATTCTATTAGCCTCACCACTCACCTATTGTAACCAAGACAAGCTCGTTGTCAAAAACCATAAAGATATCAACGCTACTCTAAGACGGTACTACACTTCATAGCACTTCATGGATATCACTTTATGGTGACGTCCATAATCATCAATGCCAACGGAGGGGTTAAGTTACTCTGCAGTTCGTCGATACTCAATATGATTGCCAAATGACACCACAAACCACCAGCTAAGTGTTACTTGAGGTGAAGGGTCATTAAGGCTGAAGATCATCACTGCCGAGATGACACTAGAATTCTGCTACTATTGCCAGTAAGGATGCTTAGTGCATAGCCATATGGGAGTCGACAAAGCTGCTGCCAACACTTCCGATGAAGCTAACCCTGGAGCGCGTCGAAGTCATGCATCTATACCCCTATAGATATGACCCTATGGGTGCCATTTAGGGACGGATTTTCTCTCCACCCACTTCTTATATTTTCAACTTTGTAAACCCTAAATAAATTTGGAGATTTCGTCGAATGTAATACTTAAGCCTTGTAAACATAAGGAATCGGAAATCAAAAAATTGCATAGCATATGGACTATAATTTGTGAGTAGCATATTTGTCTTTGATAATAGTTTGAAACATGACTGGGCTATGAACATGAACTAGCATAGCAAACTTGACTTCGACTTTGAACTTGCTTAGCATATTGAATTAACTTCAACTGCAAACTTGCATAACATATTGGGTCGATTCAACTTTGGACTTGCATATCAATTTAACTTGGGATCGTATTTGCATATTAACTTGCATATAGACTTGTGCTTTTATTCTTATATTGAATTAAACATTGACTTCGACCATGAATCATATGACTTCGACTTTGATGACTAGACTTGGAATAAGCATGAATGCATACTTCACTACGATGACTTCGACAAGCCTAAACAAGGCCTCTCTTTGAGTTTTCACTGCTTGCTCATACTTTTGGGGTTAAATAATTTATTCTTTAACATTTTTGGCGCTAGAAGGAGGGCTCGAACCTACGACTTCGTTAAAATCCCAAGTGGAATTACCTTAGCCTGCTTTGAACTACCCTAGCCTGCATATTTAGGGCTTAAAAAACTTACCCAACCAAGCATATCTCATTTCAAGCCAACTTACCTTTAATCTGGATAGTATGTCAATCAATCATGTTAAGATTTTCGAACAAGGATCCTCTGAGCCCAGAACAATTAGGGCCCCTTATCCAATCACCAATGATTCCTGGCATCATGAAGAACAAGTGTTAAGAATCAGAGTATTGAAGATTATGGAAAATAAGAGAAGACAAACAACATCTTATAACCTAGATAAATAGAGCTTGAATCGGTTTCATCTAGGGTCATCCCCAATTTTTTGCTTTAGGAATGCAATGCAAGAGTAATAATGTCTTCTCAAAAATAATAAGAGAAATTCAACTTCAAGTCGGGGGACCACTTTTTGAAAAAGAAATGATAAAGGACTTTGAACGATTCACTAGAAAGTGGGAAAGTATTCTTAGCCACTCCCAAGGACAAAACGAAACTCTAGATTCTTTGAAAAGGAAGTTTGCTGGTGAAGCTAAGGAATCTAGTGTAAGCATTGAAAGAACTAAGCATCAATCGAAGGGGCTATTCTCCAAGTCATGACTTCCAAAAGATTGTACTCTCACTACTTCTATTGAAACCATCTATTTCTTAACTAAAGATGAGCTTAGCTATTGGCCTTCGCAAAAGAGGAGACCCAAGTTCGAGAGGAATCATGGAAAATCATATTTTCATTATCACCTTGCAAACGGCCATGAAACCAATCAATGCAGAAGCTTGGAAGGGATGATCATCAATTTTCTAGGGCAACAAAAACTCAATGAATATGTAAAGAGATGTTAAACAAGTTTTCAACAATAAAAGGTTCTTCAAATAAGAGAATCTACATGGTTAAGGAGTTGGATTCTCCTATGATAAAGAATGTAGACATCAAAGGCTCATGACCACAGGAGGTCCCTGGCCATTAAAGGCTCTAGCCATCAAAAGCTCATGATCGCAAGAGGTCCCTGGCCATCAAAGGCCCATGACTGCAAGAGGTCCCTGGCCATCAAAGGCCATAGCCATCAAAGGCTCATGACCAAAAGAGGTCCTTGGCCATCAAAGGTCCTCAGCCTTCAGTTGCATCATCAAAGGCCTCACTAAAGCGCCTCCTAAAGGGAGGTCGGAGTAAGCCTTTAGTTTCGTCATCAAAGGCCTCACAAAAGCAGTAGAAAAGCCTTTAACCCCTGCCCACGTGGCCTGGTTGGAGGGCCTCCTAGAGGGAGGATGAAGTAAGCCTTTAGTGCCTTCATCAAAGGCCTCACTAAAGCACCGAACCAAGCTACCAATGTCGTCATCAAAGGCCCCACTGAAGCACCTCCTAGAGGGAGGTTGGGTAAGTCTTTGGTTCTGCTTAAGATAGCTAACCAAACACATTAGACAACAGACCCAAGTCACTATCTATGATGGTCAAAAGGGTTCCAATCCAAGTAAAGATCATCACCTATGATGGTGCCAAGCAAATATGTCAAAATCAAAGCCAAGTGTGTTCCCAATCTACCAAAATAAAAGCCTAGTAGTGCTCCCAATCTATCAAAGTCAGAGCCAAGTAGTGCTCCCAAAATAAAAGCCAAATAGTGCTTTGAATCAAACAAAATCTTTTAGAGGAAGGTCCATCAAATATGAGCTATTTATGCTCCCCGGCAAATGCAATCTTCAACTGCCAGATAAGGGATGATGGTCTTCTTCTATTATTACCAGATATGGATTTCTGGTCTTCTTCTATTATTGCTAGATTTGGATTTTTGGTCTTCTATTATTATTGCCATATTTGGATTTTTGGTCTACTTCTATTATTTCCAGATATGGATTTCTGGTCTTCTTCCATTATTGCCAGATTTGGATTACTGGTCTTCTATTGTTACCAGATATGGATTTCTTGTCTTCTTTTATTATTGTTAGGTAAGGATTTCTAAACTTCTATTATGAATTTTTGGTCATCTATTATCAGATATGGATTCCTAGACTTTTCTACCAAATTGATTTCTTGTTTTCTGTAATTAACTATTGAACAAATTTCTTGGTTTATTATGAGAAAGAAAATTCTAGTATGAAAATTTTAGTTAATAGGGTTTCCAGTTATCTTAATAGAAATAATGGTGATCTAGACATCAAAAGCTTAGAGTAGAAAAAAAACAAGACAACCAGACAATTCGATTCAAAGCCACATACTTTACATTTGAGGTAACTTTCATTCCAATACAAGTTTTTTAATAACTAATATATTACCTACAAAATTATACGTATAAAAATCAGGCTGATAAGTGGATCTGTTCAAAGCAAATCTTCAATAAGGTATAAAGTTCCGTGCTAGCTTATCTAAGTCCTTGGCAATTAAAGGATCAATGAGGTGGCGAATGGCCACATCCAGAAGTTCTTTGATTTTCTTTTCCTTTCTCTGAACAAAGTTTGATCATCAACTAAATCAATTTGAATTTCCAAAGTGCACTGGAGAGTCTTGTTGGCTCCTCGTAAAGTTTGAATCATACTCTTAAATCATCAATCTTTTGTTAAAGAGTATGTTTTCACGCTCATGCCCTTGAACTTTGCTTTCATATTCATTGATACGTTGAGATACTTTTCATCCCATTTCCTGACATCATACATTCAAATTTAACTTTTCTACTCCATTTTGAGATCGTGTCGTTGCTTAAGCCCGGAGGTGCGTTTAATGACGTAAGGAATTCTTAGCTAACCAAAGACCGAGATCTGGTCATTCTCGTGGGAGTAGGGGAAGGAAGACCAACTTCCCTTCACTTGCGATAAATTATAATGACTAACAGTAGACTTGGCTTTTCATTAGCCGCACTTCGAGATCATTTATTTGTTGATGCAATTTGGCTATTTCAGCGTCGAAATCAACTTGAGACTTAGGTTTTAAAAACGATTCAGTCCTCTCTATCAATGGTTGAACTCCTTCGTCCTTCCTTTTTATTTCTCTTTCCAAGCTGGAAGTTTGCTCTTTCAGACATTAAAAAATCACTCTCAGTTGGAAGTACTTCCTGGGCCTCCGAGTTATTCTAGTAAAGACAAGTCATCTTGAGGAGATTTCTTCTTTTCGATATATGTTATCAATCTATCTTTGATTTCAACAACTCTTGGGAAAACATCTAGAGGATCGGATGTATGCACTAAATGTGTTTCCTATTAAGAATAAGTGGGAAAAAAATCAATACATAAAGTGAAATAATAAGTTCTTTCATTTAGCAATAACAAAAGTTTACAGACAACAAAGAAGTTTGAAATACATCAATACTCTATTTTTAAACATTCAATTGATTCCTAAAGTTTCAAAATGACAGTTTTTGCCTTTTCAAATGATCTAGCCAATAAAGTGAGTATGGAATCAAAGGAAGCCTTAATTCCTTCTGTGGTGTAAAAGGGAGAGAATCGATGATAATCTCATTCTCCAACTCAAGGGCTATCATGTCCACATATTAATTTTTTTTATAGGATCGAATTTCGCTAAGTAACTTGTCCTTTTCATTGCTCAAAAAGTCAAAATGCAGGCTGGGAAACCGCATATAATTTCTTGTAAATCCTTGAGGAAGCAGTGTCTTGCTAGTTGTGATGTTTTAAGAATCAAAGATTTCTCCTTAAATTCCTTTTTTAACTTGACAAACTTAGTCAAGAATTCCTTGGGGACCGAACTACTTGATAAACCTGTAGTCTACATAATATGCTAAAATTAGACTAATGATAAGAAAACTAAAGCAATAAAGTCCATAAGTAACCAAGTGAATATTATTATTATACAAGCATTCGAGTTTGTACAAAATTGATTTCTTATACACTCCAGAAATGAATCTCTTCCTATTATATCTTAGTTTCTTGGGGGGAGAGAACTAGAGGAAAGAGGAATGGGGGCAACTTTAGGGAGGTTCCAGCATACCCCAGGTTGGAGATCGGACCCATGTTCGTCTAGGTATCTATGATGAAAACGTCTAAGCAAACCTCCACAATTGTCACCTAAATATGAGAAGTAAACAAATTTATCCCTCGAGCAAGCTCTATAGAAACTCTTCCAATGCACTCCTATCGTCGGTTAACATCCAAAAAAGAGCCATTAATTTAGCATTCACCGTCAAGAGCTTTTATCGATGGTGGCGTGCTCTCTTCATTCAAGGAGAGACTTCTCTTTCTTTGAAAAATCTTAATTTTGATGCACTCTCAGCAAGATTTTTGTACTTTTTAGACAAACCATTATGCTCCTTTAGTTGTTTATCCAATTCTCTATTCAAACGGTCTATATCCATCTACTTCTTGTTGAGCGTAACATCGTAATGGTATTTCGATTTTCTCCTTAACTAAAACAATCAATGTATTAACTAAAAGTTACTTAATAGCTTGAGGCATTGGAATAAAGAGATCCATACCTGAGGGAGCGGAACTGAAAATGATAATATTTTTCCTTTTTCTTTGGATTTCTAGCCTTATGAAGCATTGCCCTCCTTAGGAGAATGTTTCTTTGAAGGATCAAGCATATCAGCAGTCTCTACATCTTAGACAGTCGAATCCAGGTTGGCATCATCAAAACCATCTTTATCGTTTGGCTGTCCAGAAAGCCCCTTCCCATTACCTCTACCGTTATCATCATCATTATGACCATCTTCATTGTGGTCATCACTACCTTGGCCACTATTACCTTTATTTCCATCATTATCCTACTTTTCCTCATCCAACTCCATCTCCTCATCAACGGGGGGATCATCGAAGCTTAAAATCTTCTTGGCATCAATTTCTTCCTCTTTCTTGGAGGAGTCTTCTCCAGGTGCTTGAGATTCATCCGACATCGCTTCAAATTTATCCATAAACCTTTTGTTCCATGCTACTAGGAGAGAAGGGAAGCCAAAATCTGAGCGTTTATGGGCATTACCAACATATGCGATAAAGTGCGCCTTCTCATGAGAACTCTCGATGATAGTATCGAGAGGTTTGCCTAGAAAATGAGTAACCTTTTTGTTCTGGATCTTTAGTCACATCGGTTGACTTATCTAAAAGAACCTTTTTTCTTTTCTATCTTTTTCTTAAGAGATGCGTTCTCCACTACAAGCCTGTCCCCTTTCATTTCAGCCTCCTTAAGCGCTAATTCTAAGGCATTAATCCAATCATCTGAAAAAAAATTATCACTCTTTTCTTTAAGAAGTGAAGCCTCCATTTCCTTTAGAGAAGTAGCCAGCTTATCTTTTTCCTTTATGGCATCATCTCTCGCTGTGGTTAGGTCAATTATATATTTGTTAAGCAAGGAGTTTTGCTCCTTGAGTTTTGATTTCTCATTAGACGATCCTGAAGCTTCTTCTTGAAGTGAAAAAAAATGCTTGGCAACCTGAAACAAGTAACAAAACCTGAGCCAAAATGTTATATATGTAATATTAAGAGCTTAAAGCAGTTAGACAAGAGGGTTACATACACACAAGTATTGGTTAATAAGGGCAAATCGTTGGTCTTGAGTGTAGGAGGAATGGCTTAAGAGCAGCAAAAGAAGTGGATTGGATGACCAGTTGTTGGAAAAGGTCATTAAACTTACTGACAGGAGTTGACAGTTGAGACCTAGAAGGAAGGGAATCCTCTGGTGTAAGAGAAAATCTGAGATTCTCACAAATACGCTTCAGAGCTTCAGGAGAGCCTGGGAAAGTAATACGGAGAATTGGGTCCCGAGAATGCTCTGCTTCAACCACCTGTTATGCCTTATCTCCAGCAATGTTAAGATTATCCTTATCTCAAACAACGTTAAGGTTTGAGGTCTCAAGATCTGAATCAGCACCGACTAACTTTTTTTCTTCAATAATGACAGGGGAATGCACGTCCCCAGTCTTCGGCTTCTTGTTGGGAGAAGGTGTTGTAGCAAAGCTATCGCTCAATTTCCTCTTTTCAAATGTGAATGAACTGGAGATAGCATCCTTAAGAGATTGAGGTTTAGGAGTCTGAACCAGGATGGAAGAGTCATCTTTATCTGACTTATCCATGAGAGCGTCTTTTATGGCTTCCTTTTCTGTAGGAGCAACTATAAAAGCAGATGAGCCTAAATCAAAGGAGTAAGCTTACGAGGTAGTGTTATAATAAATTTCACATGAATATAATAATTTCTTACCAGGTATCCTGAGCTAAAGGGGAAGTTAGATGTAAAAGATTCGGGTTTTCCCATTACCAACGAGCTTTTGCTTTGAGCGTTGAACTTTACCATTGGAGGCTCCCCCAGAACTTTGTGGTAGTCCAAAATGATAGAACGAGTGCTAGACAAAAGAATAAGTATACATCAAGGAGTCTCTATCTCAAATGTATACTAACAAAAACTACTATGCTAAAGTAGTTAGCCAAAAGTTAGGTGAAGGACCCTGATAAGAAGTCAAGCAAGAGCACCTGAAATACCTCGGTCTGACCCGAGTATTATTTAAGAAGAAAATAATAAACGGATCAGTCTAGCTATAGATATCATATAAAATGAGATAGGATAAGAGATATGACCAAAAACGTATGATAACAAAAATGCCATACTGTGACAAGTATACATCAAATAACAACAAAAATCATACAATATCTCAAGAATCTCAAAGCACCAAAAAGAATGTCATATTCTTTAAATTATTCACCAAAACACAAATATTAACAAAACATATCAATGCCAATCGCAAAAGTCGGTGAAACACAAATTCTAGAAATCATCAACAAGAAATCTAGAAATCACAAAAAAGGGAAGGCCTATCGCAAACGGGAGCATGAAAACTCACCAACACGTGTATCACAAACGGGTCGCTATCCCATGAACCGAACATCGACGCACCTAAAAAGATACGCCCAATGCACAGTCGAACATCGATGCAACTAAAAAGATACACCCCATGCATAATCAAACATCGACGCACCTAAAAAGATACGCCCCATGTATAGTCGGACATCGATGCACCTAAAAAGATACACCCCATGCCTAGTCGAACATCGATGCACCTAAAAAGATACACCCCATGCCTAGTCGAACATCGATGCACCTAAAAAGATACACCCCATGCCTAGTCGAACATCAACGCACCTCAAAAGATATTCCCCATGCACCGACTTATCGAGCCGAATGCTCCACGAACGGTCCAAAGACCATGGGTCGCTAGCCAATAAAAATGAGACGAAGCTCAACAGAATGGGGTATAATCCTCCACGCGGACAAAGAGACATCGCACATCGCTAGTCTAAATCATAAAATGATCACCATTGATCAATAATAAGTGTCAATTACACTAAGCTAGTAAATAAATGAGTTTAGCTTCTTGTCCCATAACCACTGGCTTAACTTTAATATTTACGAAAAAATTGTAGATTTCCACTCGAAAACTGTCACAAGATTTCAATCGAACAAGTCAAAGAATTAACCGACAAAGTAAATGCAAGCGTTTCATGCCACTTGTTTTGCTAAGTCGTTTAATTAGATTTCTCATATGAATGAGGTAAAGGTTTGTATATACTAATAAATTGGAAAACGGTTTTATAAACAAGATTTGTATTAAAAATAGAGTTGGAATCATCTTTGTGAAAGAGTTTGAATATTTACTGCTAGTATAGAAATCTTTGTAATTTTAAAGTGACAAATCACATAAATGATTGTAGAAACAATCAATCACCAAAATCCACATTCGACGATGTGATTAAAACCATAAAAATCGATACCGAATCCATCAAAATGGATATTTCCAAAAATCCCAAAAAAGAAGTCATCAATGTCGATAAATGATAACAACAATTCGGATCATCAAAAATCAATTAAAAACCGGAAAACCTACACAAAACAGCCTAAAAAAGGCAAAAAGCAAACTTCACAGATTCAGTCGACTGTTCTGTAGGGTCAGTCGACTGAAACAAGCCTAGAAACTCTCGGGTTTCAGGTTCAGTCGACTGACTCTGTAGTTCAGTCGATTGATACAGGGACAGAAACATTTCTGTCCCCAGTTCAGTCGACTGAACTGTATGGTCAGTCGACTGACATAGAGCCAGAGAGTTTTCTGGCCCCAGATTCAGTCGACTGACTCTACAGTTCAGTCGACTGAATTGTGGTTTCCAGTATTCTCAGCCTAGCCCCCAAAAGGGGCAAAAATCCAGACGGGAGCGATCGGACGAGCATCGGAGACTAGGGATTTATGCCAAGCGACAACCCAGCCTTATAGGCTCTTCGATACACCTCAACAACGTGTTCAAACATCAAAGATAGGATTTTTAAAGATTTAACATCAAAACACCAAAATTTGGAATATTCATCAAACTAATTCAATTCAAAGGCAAATGGACAAGGAATAGATGTTAGGAATTACTACCAAACAACTATCAAAGATATAGATATAGATGTGAGTTCAATAACTCACCTTTTAAACCTAAAAACAACAAACGAGAAGCTCTAAAGCAAAGAAAAGATCAACTACTCTTCAATTTCAACTCTAGAAGCTCCAATCAAAGATCATAAGCAATATTTCCTAAGTTAGGTCATAGGAAATTTTCTGAAATTGGAGAGAGATTGAGATGGAGAAGAAGAAGAGGATGCTTAACTAAGCTTCTCTTTGATGTTGGAGCTAGAATTTGTATTTCCTAATCAATCTAAGGCTTGGAATTCTAATTTCCTTTCTCTTCCCCCATTTTTACTTTAGCTAGAGTGTTAGGAAATGTTATGAAGGAATGAAGAGGAGTGGAGTGGGAGTTAGGATATTATATGGGTTGGGTGTTAGGTTATTGGGCTGAAACCCAAACCCAAAGCCCTAAATAAAAATATCAAAATTTCACTCAACTCCAAACATATCGATGTTTATACTCAATAAAGTCGCAAACGCCATTTTGGACTCAATGGAAGTGGTCTTGAGTCCTAATTTGACTGTTTGTAAAAGTGACATTTCGGACTTAAATCCGACTAACGATGCTATATTTAAATAAAACATAAATATACAATCGTAAAATATGCGGGTTGTTACCGACTCCCCTCCTTAAAGAAATTGCGTCCTCGCAATAATTAAGAGGAAGATAAAAAGTAACAACCATACGAAGGCATAACAACACAAAAGAAGAAATTTTAAGATAAGAAGTTCACCATAAAGAGCACGAAAGAGTAAGTCCGGATGTGTTTGCTCGATGAATTCTCAAGATTCCCAAGAGCAATCCTTAGGATTTGAGGACCATTGAACTTTCACAAGAAGAACATCTTTATTTCGAAGGCGTTCAATCTCCGAAGTAATGATACGAATAGAATGTTGCTCATAAGTCAAATTTGTTGAAATTTCAATTTCTTCAATTACACTGGGCTCAAGAATAGAATCGGAATCCCTAAAGCATTTCCATAGTTGAGAGATGTGGAATACGTCATGAATAGCAGAAAACTGAGCCGGAAATAAAAGGCGATAAGCCACGGAACCAATACGTTCGGTGATGGGAAATGGACCAAAATATCGAGGTGCTAACTTTCCCGATCGACTGAAACGCACAACACCCTTCATAGGTGAAACGCAAATGTACACCAATAAGGTCTGGACCTAAAACCAGCTTCTCACCGGCTTCAAGCCAATACGAAGAAAATCAGCATGGCCTTCCGTAGAGTGCCTTGAAAGGTGCCATACTAATACTAGATTGGAAGCTATTATGGGAAGAAAACCCAAGAAGAGAAATATGATTTTCCCAACTTCCACCAAAATCAAGAACACATGCACGAAGGAGATCTTCAAGAGTTTGATTCACACGCCCGGTTTGTCCATCGGATTGAGGACGATAAGCGGTGCTAGAATTAAGCTTTGTTCCCAAAGCTTTTGAAGACCTTACCAAAATCCACTGGTAAAATAATGGATCACGATCGCTAACAATAGAAGTAGAAACTCCATGCAAATTAACAATTTCTTTGACATAGAGTTTAGCCAAAGGAGGTACGGTCCAAAAGAGAAGGATGAGCCTCAAGGCTACACAAAACAAGAGATGAACATGAATCGGATTCACGATCTCGAATCTCATAAGTGGACAAAGTCTCAAGATCACTCCATTCGGATATCATCATGGAAACAACTGCTTGTTGCTTACGACTAAGGGCATCAGCAACTCGATTGCCCTTTCCGGGAGTATAAAGAATATCAAAATGCAAGGAACTCAAGCCAACGTTGTTGACGCAAATTAAGTTCCTTTTGAGAAAATAGATACTTCAAAGATTTATGATCGGTGTAGAGAACAAATTTCACTCCCAAAAGATAATGTCGCCAAATTCTAAGAGCGAAAACAATGGTCGTGATCACTAGATCATGAATGGCATATCTAGTCTCGATGAGCTTTAATTGTTAAGAAGCATATGTAATAACACATTCCCTTTGCAAGAGAATGACACCCAAACCAATATGACTAGCATCTGTACAAACAATAAAGTCTTGGTTCCCTTCGGGAATCGCAAGAATAAAAGCATCGGAAAAGAGTTCTCCTCTTTCCCGAAAAGCTAAGACATTCAAAATTACAATGAACTTTATGTATTCATCTTTTTAGAAAAATTTACTTATTACGTCAATTTACTGTGTCTGACTGTCTCATCATAGCGTTTAGGAGATTCCTATCGATAACGTTGATCAAGTGCATCGACCAGAATTCTTAAAGCACTCAATGGGCAAAACAACACAAAATCATCTTCTATATGATAAACATGTCTCTTAAAAAATTTACAAATATTCTTTGCTCGTTTTAAGAACAAAATCCAATCATACTTATAAATATCTTATTAAAAAGATTTGCAGATTTTAAATTGTTGTTTTCATCCATAATCAATAAATACTAGGATGGTCTCATCGAGATATTCGCAGAATACTCGATTCATAAGATGGATGAAATAAGGTCGAAGGTTCGTCAAACCGGATGACATAACAAACAACTCACAAGAATCATAACGAGTGTGGAATGCGGTAAGTGGAATGCTACCCTCCGCAACTCGTAGCTGATAAAAACCAGTGGCAAGGTCGAGCTAAAAAGACCTTAGCACCACTCAATAGATTGCTTAGGTGATAATCCTAAGACAAGCTCAAATATATTTCGAAAAATTCACAAATTACTTGAATGAGAGAAATAACATCTTCCTCGTCAAGTGGGTTTAAAGAATAAAATGTTGCCACCAAATTTGGAAATCAAAATTTTTAAAAACAATAGAAATCTGCTTAACAGATTGAGAATGTCGAAGATATATAGTCCGTTAAGGACATAGGATGTGAGCTTCATAATGATCAAACCAATCCTTTCCCAAAAATCAGTTTCGAAGCCTAAGTAACGCATAACATGCAAATTGTGTAACGACGCGATATTTTCAACCATTCGCATCCGCACATGTCGGACTTGAATTGCTCAAAATACCGCGTTGTAAATAATTTTTTGGAAACTCATCATATACAGTAAATAAATAATCCCAAATCATAGACACAGAATAATGCAGCGGAAACAAAGAAATAGTAGTTCATGAAGCTACTATATAAATACATCAGAGTTAAGTAAGATACAATAGGAATACCAAGATACAACAGGAGTAACAGTATGATAATCAGGCACAACACAGAATACAACTGGAATCAACTGGATAACAAAATGAATAGATATCTGGTTCTTCAAAGCAAAACTCCAGCTCCAAAGGTGAGTCTCTAATGCTGTATCACTCAGTCTGACCCGAGCGTAAAGCAAAACACAAAACACTCGAATCAGGACATACATACTTATACAATGTAAACCAACTCAAGTGAACTATAATAAAAGTACAAGTAACTTAAAGAATGCTTGGGATCGCCCATTCTTTAAGGATTCGTTAAACTATCTACTATGTAGTAATAGTTGCTATTATAATAATGTCTAATATAAAATAAACATACTTTAAAATAGCATTAGGGCTTTACATTTAATTTGAATCACCCTAACACGTAATAGTCCCAGTAGTCTATCCAGTATTAGCATAATCCCAAAATGGGGGCTACCCTCGATACTCCACAGGCTACGGGAGAAATCATTATTAAGACGGGGTTGTTACACTTTCCCCCACTCAAAACTTTTCGTCCCCGAAAAGGAATAAGGTACGGGAAAGCACAGAAAAGATAAAAATGAAATAATATTAAGACAAGATGACAAGAAGATTGAAATTGTACCTGATAACTGTTATTATAGGTAAGTTTAACAAGGTGGGGATGATCTTCCCTAGATCCTCCAGAATCAAGAACATAAGCATGAAAAAGATCATCGAGAATCTGATTCACCCTTTTCGTTTGACCGTCGGTCTGTGGATGGTAAGCAGTGCTCAGATTCAGAATAGGGAGAAGTAAGAACCATAGAAGAGATAAAAAAGTTAAATGATGAAGGAAAAAGAGAAAGAAAGAAAGACTAGAACAACTTATTAAGCACAATATGAAAAACACGATTCATCAAATCAACAAAGAGAGCAGGAGCATTAGTCAAACCAAAAGGCATGACTAACCATTCACAAAAAAACCATTCTTAGTACGGGAAGTATTCTTGGGAATACTTTCCTCAACAACACTGAGTTGGTGGAAATCTAAGGCAAGATTAAGCTAAGAGGAACAGTAGCTCCAAGGCTAACCAATTCGAATTTGATTTCCTACTTAGAAGGTAGGAGAATGGAAACAACCAGAAAGAAATTTGATTGGAAAACAGAATAAGATAATAAATTTAAAACCATGAAAATTTCAACTTACATTAATAATAAATTTTATTCATTTGATTTCACTTAAGTTAAATAAATCTTAATTATTTTTAAATCTCATTATCTCATCATCAAATCAACAATTTATAAAGTCATGAATTTGAACAATCATTTATTATATTCATTTTTATTCATTAAATTTCATTCTTCTTTATTCCAATTTATTCTTAAATTTATTCCACTTAATATATCAAATCCTATATATATTAAGTTTATTTCACTTATTATAACTATTTCAATTCTTTATAATTTCTTTTAAATATCATTATATTGTAAATTATTCAATTAACCCTTTTTCTCTATTTACCTCTATTGATCCTTTATAAATAAAATTTAAGTGTTTAACATTTATTATAACCACCCAAATTTTATTTATAAAATCCTTTTATATTGTACATTATCCAATTACATTGTTAACTTTTAAAAATTTAGGTAAGTTATATTGGAATGTAATAGAATATTATACAAATAAATTCTCCAATTTCAATTATTCAAGTTTAAATACTTATTCAAATTTTGGCTTCATTTTATAATTGAAATCATCCTTTAAGATAAAATTTAAGAATTAAATTTTTCGATTAACTTCAAACAATTTTTAAGATAAATAAATACATATACAATATATATCAAATCAAATTTAAATCATATATCTATATAATATAAGTCAAGTCATATTTAGAAATTTGAATCAATTAAACTTCAAAGCAAAACTGTAGCAAAGCTGCAGAATAGTCTCTTCACTTCGAAACCCGAAAATGAATGTCGATGATGCTGCGGTCATCACCGAAATTATTTTCCAGCGACAAAGAAAAGAGCACTAATTTACAGATTAAAAAAATCCTTTGAAACAATTTCTAATAGAAATACTTTTAAATAATATATCCTTTTTAAAACTTTCAAAACAAAGTTCGAAATCATCGGAAATTTAATTCTCACATTCTTGATTTAAATCCATTTAAATTTCCAAATTAATTTATAACCATGTTTAATTATTTAGACATGAGACTAAAGCCAATGGTTACAAATTACATGCAATGTTAAATATATTTTCTTAACACCCAATTCCATTAATTATCAAAATTCAGAAAATTAATCCTTATACATATTTTAATTATACAAAATTTATCCATCTACTAAATTTAAAAACCATATTGTATCAGTTTGTTATGTTCAAGTGTTTTGGAGATCCTATCGATAGCGTTGACCAGACGAACCGATCGGAAACCCAAATCAACATCAACAACTCAAACAACACAATATATAAAACATCTTTAAATATAAGATTTTCAAATATAAGATTAATTTTCAAAATAAGGATAGGGATTCAGATTTGATGCACTCAAATAAAAGAGAACTCTGATTTGAATATAAGTTGGAGACAAAAGATAAGGTGATTAAACAACAGAATAGGGAGTATGGATAAGCTTATATAAATCGCGGGCAACCTTAACTAGGTCAACCGTGACTTAACGAATAAGAGCGATGCAGGATTCTGAAGCAAATCAACCTTCGTTCTCAAGAGATGAAATTCAGGCATAGCAAGAGATAGTAGCATCGTAAACTGAGGATATAGGAGTCTTCGGTGAATCAATGCTTTTTGTAAAGAAGTTTCACCCCTTTACAAGTCATTAGAATATTGGCGGGACCGCCAATTTATTACAAAGGTTATTCGGAGTGGAGTTATGGGACACTCCAGAATCAAGAAGACACAAATAGGAAAGGACAAGAATGGACTTTGGAACCGAAGGGAACATTCCAAAATTCAAAGGAAACCAAATCGAAGAAGGAATTCAAGTTCGAACGAAAGTGATTCTGTAATTAATTTTACTCTATATGCCTAAAACCAGAGCTCTGATACCAACTGTAACGACCCGATATTTTCAACCATTCGCATCCGCACATGTCGGACTTGAATTGCTCAAAATACCGCGTTGTAAATAAAATTTTGGCAAACTCATCATATATAGTAAATAAATAATCACAGATCATAGACGCGGAGTATTTAATAATGCAGCGGAAACAAAGAAATAGTAGTTCATGAAGCTATTATATAAATACATCAGAGTTAAGTAAGATACAATAGGAATACCAAGATACAACAGAAGTAACGGTATGATAATCAGGCACAACACAGAATACAACTGGAATCAACTGGATAAAAAATGAATAGATATCTGGTTCTTCAAAGCAAAACTCCAGCTCCAAAGGTGACTCTCTAATGTTGTATCACTCAGTCTGACCCGAGCATAAAGCAAAACACAAAACACTCGAGTCAGGACATACATACTTATACAATGTAAACCAACTCAAGTGAACTGTAATAAAAGTACAAGTAACTTAAAGAATGCTTGGGATCGCCCATTCTTTAAGGATCCGTTAAACTATCTACTATGTAGTAATAGTCGCTATTATAATAATGTCTAATATAAATTAAACATACTTTAAAATAGCATTAGGGCTTTACATTTAATTTGAACTCACCCTAACACGTAATAGTCCCAGTAGTCTATCTAGTATTAGCATACTCCCAAAATGGGGGCTACCCTCGATACTCCACAGGCTATGGGAGAAATCACAACTCGTAGTAAAGCTCGATATGGTAGGTGACACGGCACACAAGGCAATGCCAGGGTAGATATACCAATTACGCATCCGGACTGGTGGTGACGCATAGCATCCACTACCGCCCACCTCGAACAACACTCCCAAATCAAGGGGTGCACCCAATCAATCACAAAGTAATAGAATGGTATCGAAGAAGTGTGTCCGATCAGAGGTGCTACCTCATTGGCCTGTCAATCGCTCCTGTTTTAGCCACCTTATGCCAACTCATGGGAATTGGGTCCACGCATATACCTTAGGATCATCGCCACCATCCTACTTCATTCTGGAAACTCCACCACGTACACAGTTGTTAAAGTGGTTTTCGGTATCGATAGAGAGTATGTCCATATCCGATCACGGTCTCTTTAACAACCAATCATTATTATAACCCGTAGTTATAATTTTAAAATAATATTTTATACTTCAAAATAGAATATCATTTTTCAAATCCAAATCTTTATAAAAATAAAGATTAAATCAATTCCAAACCATTTCAATATATTTAAAATATCATATCATTTCAAAACTTCATTTCAAATCATTTCAATATATCAAAATATCATATCCTTTCATAAACTTCATTTCAAATCATTTTAATATATCAAAACATCATATCATTTCAAAACTTCATTTCAAATCATTTAATATATCAAAATATCATATCTTTTCAAAACTTCATTATCAAATCATCATTTGAGTTCAAATCCAAATATTCAACTTTAAATACCTTTTAAATTCAAAGATATCATTCATTTATTATCATTTCAAGTCACCTTTTAAATAGTTTATATTTCAATCAAAATAATTCATCTAAACCATTTAAAAGTGTAATTATTATACTTTCAAATCAAGTATTCAATTTCCAAAGTTTAAACTATTCTGAGTTCATTTACTAATTTAAAAACCATAATTATTGAAAATTTCAGCCTTTCACAGCATTTAGAAAAAGCTATTATAAGTTATTCTTGAAACATTTTAATTCAGCAAAGACAGCATTTTAAAACTGCTGTTAAATCTCGGTTTAGTTGAAATTTAGTTTTAAACAGCAAAGACATCATTTCCAGAAATGCTGTAATAGCTCAGGTTTCAAATTAAAGGTTTTAAATTTATTCAGCAAAGACAGCAGACCACTACAGCAGTTACAGAACTGATGTAATAGACCTGAGTCAAGTTTTAGTCTATTTAATACAACTACAGCAATTCAGAAATGCTGTAATAGCGCTTTTATTCAATTTTAGTTCAAAACAGAAATCATAGCATTTCTGAATGTTATTAAAGTAATTTCCAGATTTTAGTGTATTTCCAACAAATAATAAACTTCAATATTAAACCTTTTAAACATTATAAAAATCATAATTTGACATTCAAAAATGTTCATTAAATTTACTCTATGATTTTTATAAGAAACATTTACAGTAAAATCCAAATTTCCCATAATTTTACTTAACAAATCCAAATGTACAATTTTCTTTTCTTCACATTTTTAACAAATAAACTTAACACTTATATTTTATTTCCATTTCACAAATTAACTAAATTTTCAATTTTATTTAATTAACTTAACCTTTAATAAAAACCAAATTCACATTTCCAAGTCAAGTTATATTTTAAAATTACACTTTTAAGCATTCATTTATTTAACCATTTTAATACATAGAAAATTCAATAACACTTTATTAAATCATTTAAATTCAAATTCAAATCAAATTATCATATTTACCATTTTCCAAATATAATTAAATTTCCATTTTATTTATATAACTTAAATATCATTTTAAAACCAAAATTCCAAATTTCCAAACTTAAGTTATATTTCAAAAATTCACTTTTACCATTCATTTAAATTACATTTTTAACTTCTAGAAAAATTCAACTTTCTTTATTTAAACATTAAAAATCCAATTTAAATCAAATTTTCATAATTTTACACTTTTAAAAATATTCAAAATACTTTATAAAAATAACCACGGGCCTGTATATAGTTTTCTAACCTAGGTCAAGTGATACGGATATATATCATTTCAATCCGCAGTTTAAAAAGCAAAATTCGGGTTCTATCATTTCAAACCCGCAATCCCAAGTTAAAATAAAATAAATAAAAACCGTTCAGGTCTATCATTTCAGCCCATAACGATTTTTCCCTATTCTAAAGTCCGTTCGGGTATGTATCATTTCAACCCATAGTGAATCTAATCTACAAGGAACTTGCAGTGTGATAAACAGGTATAAATGAACGGTTTAACAATAAATAACAGTAACAGATAATGTGACAGGTAAAATAACAGGTTTAACATCATATATTTAATAATCATAGGCAGTTATAACATCATATAATATTCTACACATTCAATTGTTGTCAATTCACATTTGCATAAGTATAAATGTCAGGTGAGATTTACTCACCTGTATAAGCTGGAGATGAGGATAATGATACAAATGGATACCAGAAAGCATGATGACACAACGATGGATTCAAGTGGAAGAGAACCAAGCTAAGGAACATGTGTTACAACCTAAAACAAACCAAAATAAATCAAAATTCAATACAACATTGAATTTGAATAACATTGAAATGAAAAGCAAATCGAACACACAAACTTTTGCCTTGTTTTCTACATATGCTTGCACGGCCTAGGGGATGTTTTGGTTCAGGTTTGGACATGCTTTGGCTTAGGTTTGATAATTGGTTTGGGTCTGGTTTGGATTAAGGGATGCACGGCTACAAGCTAGAGATGATGGGGAAGTTACATAGTGAGAAGGTGAAGAGGTTTAGGCAATGTAGCATGGTTTTTGGTCAAACAAAAGGCTCGGCCATGGGTCCATGGGCTTGGCCAGTGGGGTGTGGGTCAGGTCAGTGGCTGGAGTGGTGAGGGGAGGTCTGGACAAGGTGGTGGTGGCGGCCTATGGTGGTGGTGGTGGTGAACAAGGAAGTGATGAAGCAAGGGGTGGTCGGTTATGGTGTAATTCAAGGTATAGTTGCATATTTTGAGGAGTTTTGGTCATGGATGGTCTCGGTCAGATCTGGTCTGAATTGGAGATGTTTGGCAGAGGATGGTGAAGAGGAGGAGATGGTGGTGGTGGTCGGAGAGGATGGTGGTGGTTGTGGCCAAGCAAAGCATGAAGAAACAGGGCAAAAATCAAGGCAAACAAATGGAAAAAGGAAGAAGAAAAGAGGAGAATGGAAGCCATGACTTACAAAATGATTTCAGAAATTGCTATGGCCGAAAATGATGAGGAAAAGAAGTTATTTTCACGTGAAAAGAAATAAGGAATGTACGGCTACAAAGAGAAAATGAAAGGCCAAGGCAATGAAGAGGCAGGAAAAGGAAGAGTCACAAGTTACTAGCCCAAAGTCTCTTTGAATCCAAATTCTTTTAAACAAAATAAACTAAATAAATTTCAGTAAATAAAAATAAAAAGCTGAACAAAATAAAGTGAAAAAGAAAATAAATAAATAAATAATTTAAAGAAAAATATAAAATAAATAAGAAAATAGCTATTATATTGAAACAAGCATTTAAAAATATAAACAATGTACACTTAACATTGGAAAATTATAACAACACTTCTAAGCAAATAAAAGTCAAATAAATAAAAATAAATGATGAACAAAATAAAGTGGAGATAAGAATAAAATAATGTTTTAAGTAAAATATAAAAATAAATAAAGAATTACTTTAATTAATTGAAACTGGAAATTAGAAATTGTAAACAAAAATACAACTGACACTAGAAAATGTCAATTACACTTTTAAAAATGTTTTAAACCCAAAATATATACATAACATATTATTTTACTGATATAAATATAAATTAGAACATTACATGACCAAATAAAATATTATTTATATAAATTAAAAATAAACAATTTTGTTAAATACAACAAATTACACACAATATTCAAAAGGGCATAACTTTCACATTATAAATCAGATTTCAACGAAACGAAAAGCAGTATTCTTGAAATTTTATTTACTTTCATAACAAAAGATAAAATTTAAAATTTCATCAATTTAAATTTTTTAAAATTAAAAGTTAAAGTTTGACCATATTGACCAAAATTCACATTTCTGGAAAATATCTTATTTATTCATGTTTGAAATTATAATTCACATTCAAAACACAATTTATATTTAAAATAACAAAATTATCTAATTTAAATAAATAAAATAAAGTTTTTAAATCAGGAAATTAAATTAAAGTAATTAAAATATATAATTAAAATAATCACAAAATACAGGGTTGTTACACTCTCCCCCACTCAAAACTTTTTGTCCCCGAAAAGGAATGAGGTACGGGAAAGCATAGAAAAGATAAAAATGAAATAATATTAAGACAAGATGACAAGAAGATTGAAATTGTACCTGATAACTGTTATTATAGGTAAGTTAACAAGGTGTGGATGATCTTCCCAAGATCCTCCAGAATCAAGAACATAAGCACGAAAAAGATCATCGAGAATCTGATTCACCCTTTCCGTTTGACCGTCGGTCTGTGGATGGTAAGCAGTGCTCAGATTCATAATAGGGAGAAGTAAGAACCACATAAGAGATAGAAAAGTTAAATGATGAAGGAAAAAGAGAAAGAAAGAAAGACTAGAACAACGTATTAAGCACAATACGAAAAACACGATTCATCAAATCAACAAAGAGAGCAGGAGCATTAGTCAAACCAAAAGGCATGACTAACCATTCACAGAAAAACCATTCTCAGTATGGAAAGTAGTCTTGGGAATACTTTCCTCTGCAACACTGAGTTGGTGGAAATCTAAGGCAAGATTAAGCTGAGAGGAATAGTAGCTCCAAGGCTAACCAATTCGAATTTGATTTCCTACTTCGAAGGTAGGAGAATGGAAACAACCAGAAAGAAATTTGATTGGAAAACAGAATAAGATAATAAATTTAAAACCATGAAAATTTCAACTTACATTAATAATAAATTTTATTCATTTGATTTCACTTAAGTTAAATAAATCTTAATTATTTTTAAATCTCATTATCTCATCATCAAATCAACAATTTATAAAGTCATGAATTTGAACAATCATTTATTATATTCATTTTTATTCATTAAATTTCATTCTTCTTTATTCCAATTTATTCTTAAATTTATTCCACTTAATATATCAAATCCTATATATATTAAGTTTATTTCACTTATTATAACTATTTCAATTCTTTATAATTTCTTTTAAATATCATTATATTGTAAATTATTCAATTAACCCTTTTTCTCTATTTACCTCTATTGATCCTTTATAAATAAAATTTAAGTGTTTAACATTTATTATAACCACCCAAATTTTATTTATAAAATCCTTTTATATTGTACATTATCCAATTACATTGTTAACTTTTAAAAATTTAGGTAAGTTATATTGGAATGTAATAGAATATTATACAAATAAATTCTCCAATTTCAATTATTCAAGTTTAAATACTTATTCAAATTTTGGCTTCATTTTATAATTGAAATCATCCTTTAAGATAAAATTTAAGAATTAAATTTTCCGATTAACTTCAAACAATTTTTAAGATAAATAAATACATATACAATATATATCAAATCAAATTTAAATCATATATCTATATAATATAAGTCAAGTCATATTTAGAAATTCGAATCAATTAAACTTCAAAGCAAAACTGTAGCAAAGCTACAGAATAGTCTTTTCACTTCGAAACCCGAAAATGAATGTCGATGATGCTGCAGTCATCACCGAAATTATTTTCCAGCGACAAAGAAAAGAGCACTGATTTACAAATTAAAAAAAATCCTTTGAAACAATTTCTACTAGAAATACTTTTAAATAATATATCCTTTTTAAAACTTTCAAAACAAAGTTCGAAATCATCGGAAATTTAATTCTCACATTCTTGATTTAAATCCATTTAAATTTCCAAATTAATTTATAACCATGTTTAATTATTTAGAATGAGACTAAAGCCAATGGTTACAAATTACATGCAAAGTTAAATATATTTTCTTAACACCCAATTCCATTAATTATCAAAATTCAGAAAATTAATCCTTATACATATTTTAATTATACAAAATTTATCCATCTACTAAATTTAAAAACCATATTGTGTCAGTTTGTTCTGTTCAAGTGTTTTGGAGATCCTATCGATAGCGTTGATCAGACGAACCGATCGGAAACCCAAATCAACATCAACAACTCAAACAACACAATATATAAAACATCTTTAAATATAAGATTTTCAAATATAAGTATAATTTTCAAAATAAGGATAGGGATTCAGATTTGATGCACTCAAATCAAAGAGAACTCTGATTTGAATATAAGTTGGAGACAAAAGATAAGGTGATTAAACAACAGAATAGGGAGTATGGATAAGCTTATATAAATCGCGGGTAACCTTAACCAGGTCAACCGTGACTTAACGAATAAGAGCGATGCAGGATTCTGAAGCAAATCTACCTTCGTTCTCAAGAGATGGAATTCAGGCATAGCAAGAGATAGTAGCATCGTAAACTGAGGATACAGGAGTCTTCGGTGAATCAATGCTTTTTGTAAAGAAGTTTCACCCCTACAAGTCATTAGAATATTGGCGGAACCGCCAATTTATTAGAAAGGTTATTCGGAGTGGAGTTATGGGACACTCCAGAATCAAGAAGACACGAATAGGGGAGGACAAGAATGGACTTTGGAACCGAAGGGAACGTTCCAAAATTCAAACGAAACCGAATCGAAGAAGAAGGAATTCAAGTTCGAACGAAAGTGATTCTGTAATTAAATTTACTCTATATGCCTAAAACCAGAGCTCTGATACCAACTATAACGACCCGATATTTTCAACTATTTGCATCTGCACATGTCGGACTTGAATTGCTCAAAATACCACGTTGTAAATAAATTTTTGGCAAACTCATCAAATACAGTAAAAAAATAATCACAGATCATAGACATAGAGTATTTAATAATGCAGCGGAAACAAAGAAATAGTAGTTCATGAAGCTACTATATAAATACATCAGAGTTAAGTAAGATACAATAGGAATACCAAGATACAACAGGAGTAACAGTATGATAATCAGGCACAACAAAGAATACAACTGGAATCAACTGGATAACAAAATGAATAGATATCTGGTTCTTCAAAGCAAAACTCCAGCTCCAAAGGTGAGTCTCTAATGCTGTATCACTCAGTCTGACCCGAGCCTAAAGCAAAACACAAAACACACGAGTCAGGACATACATACTTATACAATGTAAACCAACTCAAGTGAACTGTAATAAAAGTACAAGTAACTTAAAGAATGCTTGGGATCGCCCATTCTTTAAGGATCCGTTAAACTATCTACTATGTAGTAATAGTCGCTATTATAATAATGTCTAATATAAAATAAACATACTTTAAAATAGCATTAGGGCTTTACATTTAATTTGTACTCACCCTAACACATAATAGTCCCAGTAGTCTATCCAGTATTAGCATACTCCCAAAATGGGGGCTACCCTCGATACTCCACAGGCCACGGGAGAAATCACAACTCGTAGTAAAGCTCGATATGGTAGGTGACACGGCACACAAGGCAATGCCAGGGTAGATATACCAATTACGCATCCGGACTGGTGGTGACGCATAGCAGCCACTACCGCCCACCTCGAACAACACTCCCAAATCAAGGGGTGCACCCAATCAATAACAAAGTAATAGAATGGTATCGAAGAAGTGTGTCCGATTAGAGGTGCTACCTCATTGGCCCGTTAATCGCTTCTGTTTTAACCACTTTATGCCAACTCATGGGAATTGGGTCCACGCATATACCTTAGGATCATCGCCACCATCCTACTTCATTCTGGAAACTCCACCGCGTATACAGTTGTTAAAGTGGTTTTCGGTATCGACAGAGAGTATGTCAATATCCGATCACGGTCTCTTTAACAACCAATCGTATTATAACCCGTAGTTATAATTTTAAAATAATATTTTATACTTCAAAATAGAATATCATTTCAAATCCAAATCTTTATCAAAATAAAGATTAAATCAATTCCAAACCATTTCATTATATTTAAAATATCATATCATTTCAAAACTTCATTTCAAATCATTTCAATATATCAAAATATCATATCCTTTCAAAATTTCATTTCAAATCATTTTAATATATCAAAACATCATATCATTTCAAAACTTCATTTCAAATCATTTAATATATCAAAATTTCATATCTTTTCAAAACTTCATTATCAAATCATCATTTGAGTTCAAATCCAAATATTCAACTTTAAATACCTTTTAAATTCAAAGATATCATTCATTTATTATCATTTCAAGTCACCTTTTAAATAGTTTATATTTCAATCAAAATAATTCATCTAAACCATTTAAAAGTGTAATTATTATACTTTCAAATCAAGTATTCAATTTCCAAAGTTTAAACTATTCTGAGTTCATTTACTAAGTTAAAAACCATAAACATTGAAAATTTCAGCCTTTCACGGCATTCAGAAAAACTGTTATAAGTTATTCTTGAAACATTTTAATTCAGCAAAGACAGCATTTTAAAACTGCTGTTAAATCTCAGTTTAGTTGAAATTTAGTTTTAAATAGCAAAGACAGCATTTCCAGAAATGCTGTAATAGCTCAGGTTTCAAATTAAAGGTTTTAAATTTATTCAGCAAAGACAGCAGACCACTACAGCAGTTACAGAACTGCTGTAATAGACATGAGTCAAGTTTTAGTATATTTAGTTCAACTACAGCAACTACAGCAATTCAGAAATGCTGTAATAGCTCTTTTATTCAATTTTAGTTCAAATCAGAAATCATAGCATTTCTGAATGTTATTAAAGTAATTTCCAGATTTTAGTGTATTTCCAGCAAATAATAAACTTCAATATTAAACCTTTTAAACATTATAAAAATCATAATTTGACATTCAAAAATGTTCATTAAATTTACTCTCTCAATTTATGATTTTTATAAGAAACATTTACAATAAAATCCAAATTTCCCATAATTTTACTTAACAAATCCAAATGTACAATTTTCTTTTCTTCACATTTTTAACAAATAAACTTAACACTTATATTTTATTTCCATTTCACAAATTAACTAAATTTTCAATTTTATTTAATTAACTTAACCTTTAATAAAAACCAAATTCACATTTCCAAGTCAAGTTATATTTAAAATTACACTTTTAAGCATTCATTTATTTAACCATTTTAATACATAGAAAACTCAATAACACTTTATTAAATCATTTAAATTCAAATTCAAATCAAATTATCATATTTACCATTTTCCAAATATAATTAAATTTCCATTTTATTTATATAACTTAAATATCATTTTAAAACCAAAATTCCAAATTTCCAAACTTAAGTTATATTTCAAAAATTCACTTTTACCATTCATTTAAATTACATTTTTAACTTCTAGAAAATTCAACTTTCTTTATTTAAACATTAAAAATCCAATTTAAATCAAATTTTCATAATTTTACACTTTTAAAAATATTCAAAATACTTTATAAAAATAACCACGGGCCTGTATATAGTTTTCTAACCTAGGTCAAGTGATACGGATATATATCATTTCAATCCGCAGTTTAAAAAGCAAAATCCGGGTTCTATCATTTCAAACCCGCAATCCCAAGTTAAAATAAAATAAATAAAAACCGTTCAGGCCTATCATTTCAGCCCATAACGATTTTTCCCTATTCTAAAGTCCGTTCGGGTATGTATCATTTCAACCCATAGTGAATCTAATCTACAGGGAACTTGCAGTGTGATAAACAGGTATAAATGAACAGTTTAACAATAAATAACAGTAACAGATAATATGATAGGTAAAATAACAGGTTTAACATCATATAATTAATAATCATAGGCAGTTATAACATCATATAATATTCTACACATTCAATTGTTGTCAATTCACATTTGCATAAGTATAAATGTCAGGTGAGATTTACTCTCCTTTATAAGCTGGAGATGACGATCAAATGATACAAACGGATACCAGAAAGCACGATGACACAACGATGGATTCAAGTGGAAGAGAACCAAGCTAAGGAACATGTGTTACAACCCAAAACAAAACCAAGATAAATCAAAATTCAATACAACATTGAATTTGAATAACTTTGAAATGAAAAGCAAATCGAACACACTAACTTTTGCCTTGCTTTCTACATATGCTTGCACGGCCTAGGGGATGTTTTGGTTCAGGTTTGGACATGCTTTGGCTCAGGTTTGATCATGGTTTGGGTCTGGTTTGGACTAAGGGATGCACGGCTACAAGCTAGAGATGATGGGGAAGTTACATAGTGAGAAGGTGTAGAAGTTTAGGCAATGTAGCATGGTTTTTGGTCAAACAAAAGGCTCGGCCATGGGTCCATGGGCTTGGCCAATGGGGTGTGGGTCAGGTCAGTGGCTGGAGTGGTGAGGGGAGGTCTGGACAAGGTGGTGGTGGCGGCCTATGGTGGTGGTGGTGGTGGTGAACAAGGAAGTGATGAAGCAAGGGGTGGTCGGTTATGGTGTAATTCAAGGTATAGTTGCATATTTTGAGGAGTTTTGGTCATGGATGGTCTCGGTTAGATCTGGTCTGAATTGGAGATGTTTGGCAGAGGACGATGAAGAGGAGGAGATGGTGGTGGTGATCGGAGAGGATGGTGGTGGTTGTGGCCAAGCAAAGCATGAAGAAGTAGGGCAAAAATCAAGGCAAACAAATGGAAAAAGGAAGAAGAAAAGAGGAGAATGGAAGCCATGACTTACAAAATGATTTCATAAATTTCTATGGCCGAAAATGATGAGGAAAAGAAGTTATTTTCACGTGAAAAGCAATAAGGAATGTACGGCTACAAAGAGAAAATGAAAGGCCAAGGCAATGAAGAGGCAGGAAAAGGAAGAGTCACAAGTTACAAGCACAAAGTCTCTTTGAATCCAAATTCTTTTAAACAAAATAAACTAAATAAATTTTAGTAAATAAAAATAAAAAGCTGAAAAAAATAAAGTGAAAAAGAAAATAAATAAATAATTTAAAGAAAAATATAAAATAAATAAGAAAATAGCTATTATATTGAAACAAGCATTTAAAAATATAAACAATGTACACTTAACATTGGAAAATTATAACAACACTTCTAAGAAAATAAAAGTCAAATAAATAAAAATAAATGATGAACAAAATAAAGTGGAGATGAGAATAAAATAAGGTTTTAAGAAAAATAGAAAAATAAATAAAGAATTACTTTAATTAATTGAAACTTGAAATTAGAAATTGTAAACAAAAATACAACTGACACTAGAAAATGTCAATTACACTTTTAAAAATGTTTTAAAACCAAAAATATATACATAACATGTTATTTTACTGATATAAATATAAATTAGAACATTACATGACCAAATAAAATATTATTTATATAAATTAAAAATAAACAATTTTGTTAAATACAACAAATTACACACAATATTCAAAAGGGCATAACTTTCACATTATAAATCAGATTTCAACGAAACGAAAAGCAGTATTCTTGAAATTTTATTAACTTTCATAAAAAAAGATAAAATTCAAAATTTCATCAATTTAAATTTTTTTTAAATTAAAAGTTAAAGTTTGACCATATTGACCAAAATTCACATTTCTGGAAAATATCTTTTTTATACATGTTTGAAATTATAATTCACATTCAAAACACAATTTATATTTAAAATAATAAAATTATCTAATTTAAATAAATAAAATAAAGTTTTTAAATCAGGAAATTAAATTAAAGTAATTAAAATATATAATTAAAATAATCACAAAATACAGGGTTGTTACAAATTAACTCAAAAAGAATAATCACATAAAATAATCTCGACATTTTCACAAAGTAAACTGAGTGTTGCGGATCCACCAACCGGATTCACAATTCTCAATGAAGTCATCAAGCCCATAATATTTAAAGAAAAAGTAACAAGTTCTTTCGATATAAAAGAGTGAGATGCACCCGAATCAAAAGAAATTCGAATAGGAAGATCACGAAATAAAATAGTGCCATCAAGGATAGAAAATACCTTGACCAAGAAAAGTGTTACTAGGGGCTTGCACAACATTTAGCTTTCCCTCCTTCTTGCTTTGAAGTATGGGACACGCAGATATATGATGACTCAAACTTTTGCAATAGCGACAATAAAGGGGTTTCGGACACTCATTTGCATAGTGGTCCATAGAACCACAATTGTAGCATTGTCCACGACTAGAGGTAGGAGTCTTTGCTACCGAAGTTTCTTGCTTCCCTTTCTTGTTGGGATTGGGGCCTTTGAACCTAATAGGCATCTTTATGTTATTGTTGAAGTTCTGTTTAGCACGCACAACTTCAACATCACTTTCTCTATCGGCCTCTTCAAGTCGAAGAGCGATATTTACAAGCTAATCGAAAGAAACTTCTAGTTTCAGAAGTAAAGGCTTTTTGAGGTTCTTATTCAACCCATAGACAAACCTCTGATTTTTCTTCAATGGGGTATTAATATACTCGACCTCATATTTAGGAAGAGATTCAAAAGATGCGACGTAATGCGTCACAGAAGATTCACCTTGAACAAGGTCAATAAAGCGTCGGGCCAAAGTTACTTTTTCAGCCTCCGGCACAAACTTCAATTCGAACCTTTCCCGGAATTGCTCCCAAGTAAGATCCGCTTCAATAATTTTCAAAATCAAAAGCTCATACCAATCTAATGCTCTTTCTTGGAGCATGCTAGAAGCCACTTGGACTCGAAGTGGATCAATAAGATTCACACGGGAAAAGATGTGATCGCATGATCTAAGCCAAGCTTGGATTTCTATAACATTTTCGAAACCCTTGAATGGCCTTCCACCCAAAGCGGTATAATCTCTGCACAAGCGTGCAAACCCGGATTTAGGGTGAGTAGGCGCTGGAATGGGTCCGGTAGCTTGGGCATTATTCACAAGATCTAAAAGTTGTTGGCAGACATAAATACTCCATCCTGAGGAGTAGCACTAGATTGGCCGGTGTTTGCGCCAAAATTGGTCACAAACCCCGAATGTTGTGAAAGCACCAGTATATGAATATAAATCAACAATATTCACACACAAATCTCAAATCTAAGCAAACAGAGTATCACAATTCAGAAATAATGAACAGAAACACGAGATTTATAGTGGTTCGGCGATCTTGCCTACGTCCACTCTGAAGTTGATAATTTTATTGATGTTCACTCGATGATTACAATCTCTTCTAATGTAGTACAACTGAAATTATATGCTAAGTCTCAATTTAAGGTAGCGGTGGTGTTCTGGAGTAAATCTGGCAGAATTTGGGCGCTCTTTAGTACTTAGAATTATCCGACCCCTTTTCTGAATGACTAGGGGCTCTATTTATAGGTGTAGGAGGCTGATATCTCGCCTAAAATGAGGGGAGACCAGTTCTGGTACGTCAGGGGGCCCACATGGCCGAAATCTGGAGATCCGGGCCCACTTTGGGATCGATTCGACCCTTGGTTCGAATCGATCAAGAAATCATCCAATCGAGCTGAAATGTGGCGTGGACATTCTTCATCATGTGCTTAAGCTTCTGTGAAAATTTCATAGCATTTGGACTTGTAGATCTCGAGATATGATCGATCTAAGATTGCATACTCGGCTGAAACGTCTCTTCGAATCGATCCTTTTCGACTCGAGTACTTCGAATCGATTGCCTCGACTCGATTCAGTGTGTCTTCGTGATGACGTGGCGCGCCTTCTTCGTATCGACCCGTGTTGTGCTCCGAGTTGTCTGGGTCAACACCCCTCGTTTCAGGCGCTTCGACTTAGTCGATTCGAAGTGATGGATTCGAAGGAATGCTCCTTCGAATCGATCGAATAGGCGCCCTTCGAATCGATTCGACTGGTGGATACAAAGCTATCTTGACGGAGTGGGTTCGAAGTAACTTATGGGATGGAGTCGAAGGGTATTGGTTGCATGGATTCGAAGTGGAGGAAAAACTTGAGGGGTTCGAAGTGTTGGATTCGAACGTAGCCTGTTTGGATGGATTCGAAGCAGGGAGAACTCGATGGTTTCGAACGACTAAGACCTCATCGATTCGAACTAGATCATATGAATTTGAGGTGGTGGATTCGAACATGCTGAGGCGATGGATACGAACTCCATGGATTCGAATAGTGGCTCTTCTATGGATTCGAACATCGTATCTTCCCTAACTTGCATTTATCATATCTCATTCATACGAACCCCGATTGACTCGAAATTTGGAACGCTGGTTCTCATGACTTTGCTTGATGTGTCTTATCAATTGTAGCCCGATCCGGACTTGGACAAAAATCATTGATATCCATGGTGAAACAGTGTATAACGAACTTTTACGACGAACTGTCTTTAGTTTTCCAGTCAACTTTTTGGTGTCACGGCCTTGCCAAAAGGCGGGATAACATTTTCCCCCCAAAACATGCCTTGCGATAGGAAGGTGTGTTTTGTAATGCCATAAGCTGGATGTTCATATCCTGTTGATGCCCTGCAAAGAAATTGATAGTTTTATATGACCTCAAATGACGACCGTTCGTGATCAAGCCATTTGAGGTGGAATTCGACCGTTCGCGATCTAGCATTTCTATATGGCCCCAAATGATGACCGTTCGCGATCAAGCCATTTGAGGTGAGGGGTGCCGTTCGAGGCGAGTTGTGATCGTTCGCGATCGGGTGCCGTTCGAGGCGAATGGTGACCGTTCGAGGTCGGGTGCCTTTCGTCGCGATTTGTGACCATTCGCGGTCGGGTGACGTGGAAAGAGGAATGTGATCGTTCGCGATCGTGTGCCGTATGAGGCAAAAATGTGATCGTTCGCGATCGAATGTCGTATTAGGTGAATTGTGACCGTTCGTGGTCGAGTGCCGTTCGAGGCCAATGGTGACCGTTCGAGGTCGGGTGCCGTTCGAGGCTAATGGTGACCGTTCGAGGTCGGGTGCCGTTCGTGGCGAAGTGTGATCGTTCGCGATCGAATTGTGACCGTTCGCGGTCGGATGCCGTTCGAGGCGAATTGTGACCGTTCGTGGTCGGGTGCCGTTCGAGGCGAATTGAGTGTGCCCGGGGAGGGACTTAGTATCATCAATACCGGGTTTCACGTTCGGGTGAATCCCCGGATTGTTTCTTGCAACGGTTTATCGCCATCTCAGAGCATGCCTAGGGACCGTTCGTGATCCCGTACATGTGTAAGTGGCTTAGCCGTTATGAAATCACAAGTAGCATTTTTTCATTGAAAATAAGTCTTTAGCAGAAATGTTAAACAAAGTCAAGTTCAAATATTCAAATCAAGATGAAACAAAAGCAAAGCAAGGATGTCAAAGTGTAAACTCCCACAATGATAGGGTTAGTAGTCATTCACAACATGCCTATGGACCGTTCGTGATCTCGCACATGTGTAAATGACTTACCCGTGTTGGTGAGAGGTTTACAACTTGTCCATCGTTATTTCAACTAATTGATAATCATACGATGTCCTGGCTCGGGGGCACCCCCGGCTGATGTAGACGGTGGTCGCTCTGGCTCCACCGCTGGAGCTCGCCTCCTCATATACTAAAGTAGCATACCGTTCCTGATGTGCCCTTCCACCTCATCCTTCAGATGTCTACAGTCGTTAGTGTTATGACCATTCAGTTCGTGGAATAAGCAGTATCTGTCTGATTTCCTCTCGTCAACAGTGGGATCCCTTCGTATTGGCCTACGGTAGGGAACTTGCTCTCGTGTATCTTGGTAGATTCGCTCCAAACTCTCATTCAGCTCTGAATAAGTGGTGAATCGTGGCTCTCTCCGCAGTCGCTTTGACCTGTCACCATTGTCCTCACCATTTCGTTTTCCTTTATCCTTGCCTGAATCATTTTCGAGAGGCTTTTTGTCTTTAAGTGCATAAACTTCTATTCCCTCTCCTTCTTCTCTTTCAGCATTAGCGTCTTCCAATCGTAAAAACTTTTCTGCCTCGTGATAGAATTCTCCTAGATCCATTGGCGGATCCTTAGTTAATGAATTTTTGAATTCCGTGCCATCAGCTACTCCGGACACAGCTGCCATCATAACCATGGATGGATCTGGTAGATACACCGATGCTGCTGCTGCATTGAATCGCGTCAAGAAATTCCTCAAAGACTCCCCAGCTTTCTGCTTTAGCGTTGCCAAACTCATCACATTCTTGGGTCTCGAAATATGAACTATGAATTGCCTCATAAATTTCTCAATCAAATCGGTCCATGTCCCAATGGAGCCGCTCTCTAGCTGTCTGAACCATAAAGCTGCTATGTCTGTCAAATACAATGGGAAGCACCGGGCCATGACTTCCTGTGATGCCCCCAGCACTTCCATGTGCCTTATATACCTCGTTAGATGGACCGCAGGGTCCGTCCTCCCATCATACCCTTCTACTGTTGGCAGTTTGAATTCTGGTGGGTTCCTAGCCAACCTAATCGCAGGAGAAAAGGGACTCATGTTCACATCTTCAAGATCTCTGTTTACCAATCCACCTCTCATGGCTCGCCTGACCATCTCTACCAGTCTATCATTGTCTCCAAGCTGTAGTCCTTGTTCACTACCTTCGATCTGCCCCCCGAGTCCGTGTGAGCTTTCAGGTGTTTGCCCCTCTGATTGAGCGTTCATCCCTCTATCGCTGTCAGGTTGCTCGGATGTCCTTGTCTCTCTTCCCGTGTTCGGATCAACATGTCCTAAGTGTGTGCCCCCCAGCTCCGGCGCTGCGTTGGATGGTCCTGCTTCGTTCTGGGCCCTGGTTGTTCTTTGATTTTGCGTTCCAAGTTGCCCAATCTGTTGAAGCAAATTCTGGATCATTTCCTCCTGTCTCTTCATCATTGTCTCCATCTCATCCCTGGTGATGAAGACTGACGCTTGGTTTGCTCCCGAGGAAGCCTCTTGACTTCCTTCGTGCTGACTTCTCTCAGCTCTTTGCCTTCTACTTGTTTGTCGGGTCATTGTCTTTCAAATCTCCAAGCTTTCAGATCTGAACTTCAAATTTTGTGTAGCGGGTGCTAGTCGTTCTCAGTGAAAGCACCAAAGTGTTTGCGCCAAAATTGGTCACAAACCTCGAATGTTGTGAAAGCACTAGTATATGAATATAAATCAACAATATTCACACACAAATCTCAAATCTAAGCAAACAGAGTATCACAATTCAGAAATAATGAACAGAAACACGAGATTTATAGTGGTTCGGCGATCTTGCCTACGTCCACTCTGAAGTTGATAATTTTATTGATGTTCACTCGATGATTACAATCTCTTCTAATGTAGTACAACTGAAATTATATGCTAAGTCTCAATCTAAGGTAGCGGTGGTGTTCTGGAGTAAATCTAGCAGAATCTGGGCGCTCTTTAGTACTTAGAATTATCCGACCTCTTTTCTGAATGACTAGGGGCTCTATTTATAGGTGTAGGAGGCTGATATCTCGCCTAAAATGAGGGGAGACCAGTTCTGGTACGTCAGGGGGCCCACATGGCCGAAATCTGGAGATCCGGGCCCAATTTGGGATCGATTCGACCCTTGGTTCGAATCGATCAAGAAATCATCCAATCGAGCTGAAATGTGGCGTGGACATTCTTCATCATGTGCTTAAGCTTCTGTGAAAATTTCATAGCATTTGGACTTGTAGATCTCGAGATATGATCGATCTAAGATTGCATACTCGGTTGAAACGTCTCTTCGAATCGATCCTTTTCGACTCGAGTACTTCGAATCGATTGCCTCGACTCGATTCAGTGTGTCTTCGCGATGACGTGGCGCGCCTTCTTCGTATCGACCCGAGTTGTGCTCCGAGTTGTCTGGGTCAACACCCCTCATTTCAGGTGCTTCGACTTAGTCGATTCGAAGTGATGGATTCGAAGGAATGCTCCTTCGAATCGATCGAATAGGCGCCCTTCGAATCGATTCGACTGGTGGATACAAAGCTATCTTGACGGAGTGGGTTCGAAGTAACTTATGGGATGGAGTCGAAGGGTATTGGTTGCATGGATTCGAAATGGAGGAAAAACTTGAGGGGTTCGAAGTGTTGGATTCTAACGTAGCCTGTTTGGATGGATTCGAAGCAGGGAGAACTCGATGGTTTCGAACGACTAAGACCTCATCGATTCGAACTAGATCATATGAATTTGAGGTGGTGGATTCGAACATGTTGAGGCGATGGATACGAACTCCATGGATTCGAATAGTGGCTCTTCTATGGATTCGAACATCGTATCTTCCCTAACTTGCATTTATCATATCTCATTCATACGAACCCCGATTGACTCGAAATTTGGAACGCTGGTTCTCATGACTTTGCTTGATGTGTCTTATCAATTGTAGCCCGATCCGGACTTGGACAAAAATCATTGATATCCATGGTCAAACAGTGTATAACGAACTTTTACGACGAACTGTCTTTAGTTTTCCAGTCAACTTTTTGGTGTCACGGCCTTGCCAAAAGGCGGGATAACAGCCGGCGCTGGGATGGCCAGGTCTAACCATTTCTCTTCTTTAAGAAAGAAAGAAGAGGAAAAAAGGTTATTCACAGAATGAATATCAAACAAACTTGATTGATAAAACAAGGCATCATAAACAGAAATAGGATAGAATGGTACGAAGACTCGAATTAAATCCTATGGCACGATTCCTAAGAAAGGCTTAGGATAATGATCCTTGGTAGATTATTCTACATTGTTCTGAAGTTTGGTTCCGATACCAAGCTATGATGCCCCACCTCTATACTCACACTAGCCAAGGACACTACTGAGTAATGCCGTCGACTGGCACGAAGAATAAGGCTGTTGAGGAGCGACCATCTATGTAATTGCTTTGTGCGAGTACCGATATGTCAGATAATATAACTTACATTTCATTTCAAGAGGAAATCCGACATATCGAATACAAACTCAAAGCTACCACATAGTGGCTATGTGGACTTCGGAAACAAATATAGAAATAAGCATAACACAAATCAGTCACAGACATTCATATCACAAAGGCGGAAACATATATGAATATAACACATAAAAGTGTACATCAAAGTAGTGGTCAAACAAGATCCACTACATCACAAAAGAATAGATACGAGTGCTAGACAAAAGAATAAGTATACATCAAGGAGTCTCTATCTCAAATGTATACTAACAAAAACTACTATGCTAAAGTAGTTAGCCAAAAGTCAGGTGAAGGACCCTGATAAGAAGTCAAGCAGGAGCACCTGAAATACCTCGGTCTGACCCGAGTATTATTTAAGAAGAAAATAATAAACGGATCAGTCTAGCTATAGATATCATATAAAATAAGATAGGATATGAGATATGACCAAAAACATATGATAACAAAAATGCCATACTATGACAAGTATACATCAAATAACAACCAAAATAATACAATATCTCAAGAATCTCAAAGCACCAAAAAGAATGTCATATTCTTTAAATTATTCACCAAAACACAAATATTGGCAAAACATATCAATGCCAATCGCAAAAGTCGATGAAACACAAATTCTAGAAATCATCAACAAGAAATCCAGAAATCACAAAAAGGGGAAGGCCTATCACAAACGGGAGCATGAAAACTCACTAAAACGTGTATCACAAACGGGTCGCTATCCCATGAACCGAACATCGACGCACCTAAAAAATATGCCCCATGCATAATCAAACATCGATGCACCTAAAAAGATATGCCCCATGTATAGTCGGACATCCTCATGTATAGTCGGACATCGATGCACCTAAAAAGATACACCCCATGCCTAGTCGAACATCGATGCACCTAAAAAGATACACCCCATACCTAGTCGAACAACGACGCACCTCAAAAGATACGCCCCATGCACCGACTTATCGAGCCGAATGCTCCACGAACGGTCCAAAGACCTTGGGTCGCTAGCTCATAAAAATGAGATGAAGCTCAACAGAACGGGGTATAGTCCCCCACACGGACAAAGAGACATCGCACAGCGCTAGTCTAAATCATAAAATGATCACCATTGATCAATAAGAAGTGTCGATTACACTAAGCTGGTAAATAAATGAGTTTAGCTTCATGTCCCATAACCACTGGCTTAACTTCAATATTTACGAACAAATTGTAGATTTCCACTCGAAAACTGTCACAAGATTTCAATCGAACAAGTCAAAGAATTAACCGACAAAGTAAACGCAAGCGTTTCATACCACTTGTTTTGCTAAGCCGTTAAATTAGATTTCTCATACGAATGAGGTAAAGGTTTGTATATACTAATAGATTGGAAAACGGTTTTATAAACGAGATTTGTATTAAAAATAGAGTTGGAATCATCTTTGTGAAAGAGTTTGAATATTTACTACTAGTATAGAAACCTTTGTATTTTTAAAGTGACAAATTACAGAAATGATTGTAGAAACAATCAATCACCAAAATCCGCATTCGACGACGTGAATTAAAACCATAAAAATCGATACCAAATCCATCAAAATGGATATTTCCAAAAATCCTGAAAAAGTAGTCATCAAAGTGGATAAATGATAACAACAATTCGGATCATCAAAAATCAATTAAAAACCGGAAAACCCACACAAAACAGCCTAAAAAAGGCAAAAAGCAAACTTCACAGATTCAGTCGACTGTTCTGTAGGGTCATTCGACTGAAACAAGCCTAGAAACTCTCGGGTTTCAGGTTCAGTCTACTGACTCTGCAGTTCACGCGACTGATACAGGGACAGAAACATTTTTGTCCCCAGTTTAGTCGACTGAACTGTATAGTCAGTTGACTGACACAAAGCCAGAGAGTTTTCTGGCCCCAGATTCAATCGATTGACTCTGCAGTTCAGTCGACTGAATTGTGGTTTCTAGTATTCTCAGCCTAGCCTCAAAAAGGGGCAAAAATCCAAACGGGAGCGATCAGACGAGCATCGGAGACTAGGGATTTATGTCAAGCGACAATCCAGCCTTATAGGTTCTTCGATACACCCCAACAACGTGTTCAAACATCAAAGATAGGGTTTTTAAAGATTTTACTTCAAAACACCAAAAATTGGAATATTCATCAAACCAATTCAATTCAAAAGAAAATTGACAAGGAATAGATGTTAGGAATTACAACCAAACAACTATCAAAGATATAGACATAGATGTGAGTTTAATAACTCACCATTTAAACCCAAAAACAACAAACGAGAAGCTCTAAAGCAAAGAAAAGATCAACTACTCTTCAATTTTAACTCTAGAAGCTCCAATCTAAGATCATAAGCAATATTTCCAAAGTTAGGTTATAGGAAATTTTCTAAAATTGGAGAGAGATTGAGATGGAGAAGAAGAAGAGGATGCTTACCTAAGCTTCTTTTTGATGTTGGAGCTAGAATTTGTATTTCCTAATCAATCTAGGGCTTGGAATTCTAATTTCCTTTCTCTTCTCCCATTTTTACTTTAGCTAGAGTGTTAGGAAATGTTATGAAGGAATAAAGAGGAGTGGAGTGGGAGTTAGGGTATTAGATGGGTTGGGTGTTTGGTTATTGGGCTGAAACCCAAACCCAAAGCCCTAAATAAAAATATCAAAATTTCACTCAACTCCAAACATATCGATGTTTATACTCAAAAAAGTCGCAAATGACATTTTGGACTCAATGGAAGTGGTCTCGAGTCCTACTTCGACTGTTTGCAAAAAGTGACATTTCGGACTTAAATCCGACTAATGATGTTATATTTAAATAAAACATTTAAATATACAATCGTAAAATTTTCGGGTTCTTACAGCGAAGACCATGATGCCATCTTCGAAGCTATGTACTCCGCTTCAACCACACTGATCCATTCCATATCAACTGTCCGTTGATATCCTATGTATTGTTTGTGATTGACTTCAGAGATCATAAGTACAGAGAGATGAGGAGCGGCATCATACCATTGAAGTGGCAAAACCGCTATTAAAATGAAAACTGTTTTATTTCCTTTAAAAGTACTTTCTTTTCACCAAACCCCAACTATTTGTCAAAGTACTATTGATTAATATTTTCTTTATAGAAATATTTTCCAAAAACGGCCATAGAGCATATTTTATATTTTCAAAATATATTTGCAAACTAACCCCTTTTATATTAAAATCTTAATATAACAATTATGCACTTTTAGCTTAATAATTTATTAATCATTCTTAATCACTTGGGAAAAATCCCTAGAAATCATAATAAATCTAGTTAATCGTATACTTTAATATATAAACATTTCGGGGCCTATAACTTAATTTAATTATTTTTAATAATTAAAACCCGAAATAACCAATATTCTTCCCCTGGGAAAATCACAAAATATTTATACATCATTAGAAAATTATGAAATTTAAAACCATTTTCTAAAATAATGTTTCCAGCATCATATCCAAATTTCAATTCGTTTGGATTTCATATGACAGGTTTTCTAACTCAAACATATCATTTAATTACATAAATAAATCCTAGAAAATCACCAATAAGCATATAATCATTCAATACCATAAAACATGGCATAATATCATCAATGGTTTCAAATTTAAACTGAAAACCAAAAGCAATAATTAAAATGTGAGATGTATATATTTATTATTCACCTTGAATGAATTAAGAAGGTTGAGATTTGTATTTAGATTGATTTCCTTAAGCTTTTACTTGATTTCCTTAGCTTTATCTCTTCTTGAATGCTCCTAGAAATGGCCGGCCTTCTTTTCTTTTGTTTGTGTAGATGTAAAATGAAATGTAAAGGGAGAAAATTTAACGGTATATGTTTAGAAAATACAATTTTTTCCCATTTTGCCCTTATCATAATTTCCTCCTTCTTACTTATGTTTTATTCATTCTTATTATTCATTTATTAATGCACGATCCATTCTCATTATCAAATCTTAATCTCCTTCTCCTTTTCACATTATTTTATTTAATTTACCTAAATAAATGTTCTAAATAATGTTATCAAATCTAGGGGTGTTACAGACTCCCCTCCTTAAAGAATTTTACGATAAGCTACACACATCAAACATGCACGCATAGAGGTAAAACATACTATCAAACAAGTCAGGATAAGTATCTCAAACGCTGCTCTCCGTTTCCCAAGTACAGTCTCTCTCGTCGTTACTCCACTGGACTTTTACTAATCTGACCGTCTTGTTCCTTAGCTTTTTCTCATCCCTCGCCACAATACAAACTGGATGTCTAACTATAGTCATGTAAGGCTCCACTATTAAATCTTCCAATGCAGTCGGAGTGATTATAGTCTCTAGGTATCAAACACACTTCCTTAGATGAGAAATATGGAAGACATTATGGACTCCTGCCAAACTGTTTAGTAACCCAATCCTATAAGCGAGTTTCCCGATCCTTTTTATAATAAGAAATGGTCCAACAAACATAGGTGCCAATTTCCCTGATTTCCCGAACCTCACTATACCTTTCATCGGTGATACTTTGATGAAAACCTGATCTCCAACTGAGAAGTCTACATATTTTTGTCTCTTATCTACATAACTTTTCTACCTAGATTGAGCTTCCTTCATTCTAGCCCGAATCAACTAAATCTTTTCTGTGGCTTCTTGTGAAGATCCTGAACTCGGCCTTCGAAAATCGGCACCCGTACTTCACTTGTACTCAAATGCCGTAGATTCAAATGCCGAATCTGGCTCCCCAGAGCTTATAACACAGTAAGTATAACAACACAGCGGAAGAAAGAAATAGATGATATCATATACAACTCCAATTAATACAATATCCAGAAAGATATACAACAATGATATCAATATGATACAACAATATCAGAGACAAATAATAATGCTACAGCGGAAAACAGAAGTGATACTCCAAGTGATCCGACAAAGAGAATGAGTCCACCAACTCCAGTATCAAGCTCGAACCATCATTACGATGCACAAAGATAAGCAAGTGCGGTCCGTGAACTCCAAAGCTGAACTAGCTCCAACTAGTCTACTAAACCTGACTATCTGAAAACCCCAACTCTAGACTGCCCGTGTGGAAATTGTGGGCACCCAGAGTTTAGGAAGGGAACAATAAACTCTGAGTCAGTCATGGGACTGGTGTGAGTAATAAAAACGGTTATTTTCACAAAGAAGATAAAAGAATTTCGCAATGCTTTTGAAAAATGAAACTACCATAAGGCCTCCCACCACACACACAATGCAAACGCAGAATTGGAGGAGATTTCTCCTTATGATAGTCAAATATGCTCAATATGAGAAAACTCTTTGATATTATCACTAGTGCATAGTGTGAAAGCATTTTGAAAATACAATATTAATCTTAGCCAGCATACAACCATTATTGTATGCCTACTATAGCTACTATGTTCAATAGCAGGTTACCGCCACATTCCATAGCAGGTTATACAACTAAAACCGTACAAGGCTCGTATTGTTTCTTTAGATTTTCCAACAAATGGTCAGGCTAAGGAACTTCCTATGCCACGTAGGAACGCCTATGGAGGGACGTCCCAAGAGACAACTGCTCTCTGCCAAAACAAGGTCGGTTACCCCCTTCCCGGGTAGTAAACCTGAGATATGCCACCCCCGGTCGTTTGCGACCTTTATCTGAGGCGCCTCGATCACACAGCAACAATCATACAGTAAATGAGATCGGAGCAACCACATAGGTAAATATTTGGGCTCCATACCATGATACCACCTTTTTCCAAAAGGAATGGACATACCCTAGGGGAGCTACCCCTGAAACCTTGCTGCATCTTTCCTGTTTCGACCATTTCCGGTTTGTGAGGTCCGATGAGGTCTCGTCTACAAAGCTACGCTTTACACGAAAGCCATGCTTTGATCAACAAATGATCAGCAACACTTAGCATGCCACACTACCTAATTGGGAGTATATCACTGATAACCTTCAACTACATAACCTCTGAGCTCGTACGTCTCAAAGACGGGTGTTAAGCTAAGAGAATAAATCTCCGCCACCAAACAGAAATGTATTTGAAAGAAATCAGCTTTATATCTCAAAGTGTAATGTCAGACATACAACCATACAAGTCTGTTCCGGGTTCGAATAGAACAGAAGGCACTTCCAAAGAAGCCCTTGCAATCTGGGTATTCACAATCCCGATCAGATTTCCCATCACTTAGGGAATCTCTATACCGGCGCGACTCAGTGCAGAGACAATTGACGGGTTACCCATTCGTTTTCACAAATACCCGGTCTTCACCACCGGTCTTCAAATGCTATCCATTTACGACGTATCACTATTCGGAATGGGTTATATGACACAAAGTCCTCTCCCGGCTAAACCGAATAATGAGCGTAATATTTTAAAACATATGGATATTGGGATTTCAGTTAAGTCACAACTTATTACCCAAAACTTTTCTTCAAATGGTTTAAACAAATTACCATTTTAATCTTTTACACAAAAAGATTCATCTCACAAAGTTCACCCAGTTTCACAAAGATCTATTCATAGATTTCCAAATCGATTTCCATTTCAATTGGATTAACTCATTAAATCTTTAAATCAAAGATTTAACTGATAGCTTCAAAGCACGTTTCCAAAGATTTATTCATAACTTGGAAAACTATTTTCAATTCAACTTGAAATTCCTTTAATTCAAATTGGAAATTCATTTCTTATATGAGAGCTTTTATCCTTTGAAACAATTAGTTTCCATTCTGGAAAACTAATTACAATTTACATAAGTTAAAACCATTCAAGTATAAAACTTGGATTAAATTTCTTAAATTTCCAAAACCATACTTTTAAATGGTTAAAAATCCATATAAAACATATTTATAACTGGTAGGATCTTATCAGACCATAGTTCCCAAATCATTGAATTCAATTTCTTATATGAATTCAAATTTAAATCAAATTATTAAGATTCCAAATTTTATTAAGTTATTTAAAATAACTTTTATTTTTGAAACTCATTTGCAAAGCTCTCAATTCAAATTCCAAAACTATTTTGGATTCAAGAATTCAATCTTTACAATTGTCAGAAATCTGTGACTTAACCGATTTCCTCGTGAAATCCATATTTGTGTGTGTATGGTGTAGTCCAGGAGTTTCACACAGTAGTGCAACATCAATAAATCATCACAGATCAAAATACAAAAATATAGTTGATAAGCGGTATAACTATAACGCTTATCTTTTATTCACAGATCACATATATATAAATTACAGATAATATATTACATTCATCCCCGATAAATAAACTATAGTACAGATCACACACAAATCAGAATATATCACACAGCATCACAGATCAGGGAATATTAACAATTCGACCATTCAGTCAAGTCCAAACATTCACAAGAAAAAAAACTTTATCGACTGATTAATTTAAATCAGATGTATTACTTATGAACAAATTATCAGATCCGGGTTAATTATCATAAGTTAATCACCAATTATTTCTTAATCACTTGATTAATTAATTAACCTTTAATAGATTAATTTTCCTCAAATTAATTACCTTAATCAATTTATCACATTATCCTTAAATCAACTATTGCTTAATCACTTGATTAATCAACTTTAATCATTAATTAAATATTTAATTAATCATCCTCAATTCACAAATTAATTATTCCTTACTTAATCTCCATTTGATTAATTATATTAATAATTTATTTCCCTTAATTACTTATATCAATTAAACTAACTCCTTGATTAATTACATTAGTTAATCCTTTAATTACACTGAGTCATCATCACTTAATTACTTCCCTCAAGTAATTATCCTTTAATTACTATCCATTAAGTAATTTCCCTTTTTATTACAACCACTAATTATACATTAATTACTTCACTAAGTAATTCCACTATTCAATCTCATTAAGTAATTTTACTTAATAAATCATCAAATGATTATCTTCAATTAATGATTAATTATTCTTAATTATAAATTAATTATTCCTTAATTACTAATTAATAAATCTTAATCACTTTCATTAATTAAATATTAATTAATAAATCCTTAATTATAAATTAATTAACTTTAAATTAATTATTCTTTAATTAATTAAGTAATTATAAATCATTTATCTTAATTAATCAATAACCTTTACTAATCCCTTTTTTAAAATAAAACAATTATTTTTAAAAGAATAAGTTAAAAACTTGTTTAAACTAAATTTATTTTAAAACTTGAAAACTGTTTTTAAACTACCCCGAGTCCTCCCCGAGCAACACCCGAGATACATGCCTGTTTACTTCGAGTCGTTCCCGAGCTAACCCCAAATTTTCATTTTAAAACTTAGAATTTTTGTTAAAGTTTTTAATACCCAGTGCAACTCAAAAATTACTCGAACCCATACTCGAGCCAGTAATACAATTACCCGAAGACACCTTCGAGTCATAACCCTTCTTCCCAAACTTAAGTTACTGACACGCACCAGAGGTTTGTGCACTTGCACCGGAGCTCCGATGAACTCCAGCCAACCTCGCCACCTTCCACAAGTCAATGACCATCCACTTAAGCCTCTTGACCACCCAAATCAACTGACTCGCATGCAAATTGAAATCGAGACATTTAGGCTACCTACTGGAACAACTGATCGTCAAGCAATCGCCTCGCACTTCCTCCTCCGACCATCAGAGGTCACGCGATCCTACCCGAAGCTTCATCGATGTCCGACGCCTCGATTACCCCAAGTCCGGTGACACTCGATCCACCAGAGACGCCGCAGCAGTTCGATTTCCGACCTCGACCCAAACTAGGTTTAGAAATAAAAATCCCACGCCGTTGTCGCCACCTCCATCGTTGGCACCTCCGACCATTTTTCCTACCACCACCGTAGGCTCGTCCATCTCCAGTAGGAACCCTGACCACGATATTGCCTCCGATCACCTAAACTTGCCCAAAAACCAACTTTCGTTCATCATCAAACTGCTCTTAAACCACGCAACTAAAAAACATCATTTTAGTTTTAAAAATCATAGTTTGGTTCAGGATTCGATTCATGTTCTTGAATCAATGTTTTATAAAACTCGAAATTTCCAGAAAACAAAGTTTTCACTGTAAAAATTTGATTTTTCATCCAATATGCATTTTTGTTTCATGAAACTATTTTTAGATGATAACTCATACTCGAACACAATTATTTTGTGTTGAAGCCCAAGCCTAATATTAATTAGAAAAAAAGAAATTGAAATTGCTTTGTTGTTTGGTGCTCTGGAACTAAACAGAGAAGAAGGAGCACTGGCACATGTATATACAAACAGAGCAATGGCAACATAGATTCAAGTTTAAATAGCTATATGTTACTCACCTTAAACATTTTTAGATTCTAGAAGTCTTCAAGTTGAAAGTTGAAGTTGTAGTCTTTTAAGTTGAAGTTGAAATCTGGTTTTGAACTTGATAGCTGAAGATCCCAGGCTTTCTTAATTCTCAGGTTTTGATGTTTTAGTTTGAGATGTTTGTTTGATTATAAAGTGATATTACTTTGGTTTTTTCTCAGTTTTAATGGAGGCAACTGAAACGAATTTGTTGTTCAAGTGAAATGAAGTTTACAGGAGATAAAAATTTGTAAAGGGTGATATAATATTGTTTGTACATTTTTTTAGCAGGGATATTTCTTTGCTTTGGGGGCTGATGGATATTTGCATTAATTAGGCTTGTACAATCTTGAATATATATCATACTTATCCAATTTTTTATACGGTATGTACAAATGATTTTTCATATTTTTTGCTTTGTCTTCCTTTGCAAGCCATTTCACTTGCTTATACTTTGTCTACATACTTATATCTTTTTTGTTCAACTTAAATATATCATGTTGTCTTCATTTGCAAGGTCCAAGAGATTCACATTTCCTTTTTTATTTATTTCTATTTTTATTTCGAGCTCAAATATTTATTATTACTTTTATTTATTGTCTTGTATTTATTTTATATATTAACCATCAATTCTAAATTTAAATCATTTATTTATTTTCTTTCTTGTGTCAAAGTCTATAATTTTTATATTTAATATTTAAACCATTTATTTAAGATTTAAATTCAAATCAAATATGTATATATATATAAACTCAAATTTACTCATATATACCCATATATATATATATTCACATATATATAAATTAAATTCAAATGATTTAACATCTATTTCATTTGAGTTCGGGGAAATTCGCTTCAATTTACAATTTTAATTCAAAAATTCAATTAATTATCAATTTAAATTTAGTTAAAATCTGAGGTCGTTACACTTTTCTTACCATATCCGGTCCAAGAACAAATCTATCTCCAGTCTCTAACCAACATACGGGTGATTTATACGGCCTTCGGTATAAAGCTTCAAAAGGTGTCATTCCTATACTAGTTTAATAACTATTATAATAGGAAAACTCAACTAGGTGTAAATGGTCTTCACATGACCCACCAAAATCTAGCACACAAGCTCTTAACAAATCCTCCAAGACTTCGTTAACTCTTTTTGTTTTCCCATCGGTCTGTGGATGGTAAGCGGTACTCATCTTGAGCTTGGTACCTAAAACCTCTTATAGACTCTTTCAGAATTCACTAGTAAATAAGGAATCTTTGTCGTTGACTATACTACTAGGAACTCTATGTAGTCTAACTATATTCTTCATGAATAACTTAGCCAAAACCGGTGCCATTCTTGTCGACTTAACGGGAATGAAGTGTATACTCTTGGTCATTCTATCTATTATTACCCAGATACTTTCATTTCCCCTATTCGACCTTGGCAATCCGCCTATAAAATCCATAGATACAGAATCTCATTTCCATACTAGTATATCTAAAGGTTGAAACAATCCAGTTGGTTTTTGATGCTCGGCTTTTACTTACTGACAGTTCAAACACTGCTTTACCCATAAGCCTACATCTCTTTTCATACCCTCCCAAAAGAAATTTCCCTTCATATCCTGATACATCTTAGTTCCTCAATGATGAACGGTGAATTTTGATCGGTGACATTCCCAAAGAACTTCTTTCCTTAGGTCTCCAACATCGGAAACACACAATCGTCCCTTCTTTCTCAACCATCCATTCTGGTCAAGATAAAAATCCTTCAGATCATCAATCTCTATTTCACCTTCCACTCTTCTAATTCTTTCAGCTAGCAATGAATCATCTCTTTGCTTAGAAGCAATCCTTTCAATCAATACAAATCGAACTTCCAAACAAGCTAACATTGCAGTACTCTAACTAGAACTGGCAGTCGATCTTAACTGCACACTACAAGTAGTCAATGCTTCCAAGTCTTTGCATTTAGACAACATAGCCAACACCATATTATGATGTTTTCTACTAAGTGCATCTGCAACTTTGTTTCCTTTCCTCGGTGTGTACTCTATTCCAAAATCATAAGCAGCTATAAACCCTAACCACCTTTATTGTCTCATGTTCAACTCCTTCTGAGAGAATAAGTATCTTAAAGACTTGTGATCCATATACAACTCAAATCGTTCTCCCGAAAGATGGTGTCTCCACACCTTCAAGGCAAAAATTACCGTAGCTAACCCCAATTCATGAGTTTGATATCTAACTTCTATAGCCTGAGCTGCCGAGAATCGTATGCAATAACTTTACCCGTCTACATCTACACATCTCCTAATCCAGTTAAACACGCATTTGTATACCCCACCAAATCCTGATTTCCATTTGGAACTACTAACACGGGCGCATTTGTTAATAAATGTTTCAGCTTCTGGAATTCCTCCTCACATTTATCGGTCCAAACAAACTTTACTTCCTTCCTTGTTGGTTTAGTCATCGGTGCTGCTATACGAGAGAAATCCTTGATAAATCTTTGGTAATAGCCAGCTAGTCCAAGAAATTTTTTTATCTCTATCGCTGTCTCAAGTCTCTTCCAATTATTAACCGCTTTGATCTTAGCTGGATCTACTGACAACCCCTTCTCTGAGACTACATGACCAAGAAAGTTCACCTCTTTCTTCCAAAAATGACACTTCGAAAACTTCGTTTTTAGCTGATGCTGCTTCAGCATCCCAAGCACTATTCTAAGATAAATCTCATGATCTCTTTCATCCTTAGAATATATCAAAATGTCTTCTATGAATACCAATACAAAACCTATCCAAGTGCTCTCAGAAAATTCGGTCCATTAAGTCTACGAAGAAAGCAGGCGTATTAGTCAATCTGAATGGCATTAGTGACCACTCGTAGGAACCATATCTTGTTATAAATGCCGTCAACAGAATACTGTCTTCCGCCACCCTTAGTTGATGGAACCGTGTTGCCAAATCCTACTAGGAAAATACTTTGGCTCCACTCAACTGGTCAAATAAATCATCAATTCTCGGCAAAAGATATCGATTCTTTATCGTCTTTTCATTCAAATTATGATAAACGACACATTCGGTTTCTTCATGAACACCGCAGCCGCTCCCTAAGGCGAACTGCTTGGTCTAATAGAATTTTTCCTTTTAAGTTCACTAGCTGCATTTTTAACTCCTTTATCTCTATAGGTGTCATCCTACTAGGCGGTCTACTTACAGATTTAGCTCTAGGTACAAGATCTATTCGAAACTCGATAGCTCATTTTGGCTGTAGTCCTGTAACAAGCTCTAAGACATCTGCAAATTCTCTAACTACAAAAACTTGATTCAACTCATCTTCCTCTCTATTGCACCCAACAAAGCACAAACATCAAAAATTGAATTTTCGATTGAGTATATAATTCGGCCGCTACTATTAAGGTGTCTAAGTGATATTTTCCTATCGTAGCAAAATATCCTACCATCATATTGATTTAACCAATACATACCCAAAATAATTTCGAAGTATATGAAATAAAACACATGCAAACTGCAAGCAAATATATGACCTAACAATTCAAACTCTAAATGGTCACATCTCATTCCAAGAGTTGCATACCCTCATATCGGATTCACAACCCTTAAGGAAGTAATTAGGTACGAAGGTTCTAGGTTAAGCTTATCTACCAAACAATGAGATATGAAAGAATGCGATGCACCAGTATCAAATAGAACTCTAACAGGTATACCGTGAATCAAAAGCGTACCTCCAATCACAGCTTTTCCTTTCTCCTCGGACGTTGGTTTCGAGGTAGCTGGTTCCAATGCAAACACCTTCCCTTTCTCAACTTTAGATGGTTCCTTGCACTGGTTCTTATAATGATTGATTTGATCACAGTTGAAGCACTTAATGTTCTTCCTCCCGATCACCTTCTTACCATCTCCAAAACGACATTAATTCACAAAGTAGCCTTTCTTATCACATTTATAACATACAATCTCAGACTTCCCCTTCTTGGCAGCTCCACCCTTCTGAGCTCCCATTTTATGAAAGATCTTCCTCTTCTGATTTGGCCCACTCTGAGCCTCCACTACTTTGTTACTACCGAAGAAAGAAAGCATCTCTTCGTTCCTTAAAGCCATCTCAACTACTACATCACATGGATCCTTGAGATGTGGTAAAGTTTCTATAGCAAGCTCAGGTCTCAATCCATGGATGAACTTCTCATTCCTCTTAATCACGGTATCACTAGTTGCATATCCATATCGGGACAACTCCTCAAACCTTGTTACATACTCCAACATAGTCATATCACCTTGCACCAATTCCGCAAACTTCCTCAACAGAGTTGACTTAGCGATCTCATACATAAATCTTTCTTCAAACCTCCTTCTGAATTCAGCCCAAGTCAAAGTTTCCTATGCCACTCCAATAGTAACACTGTTCCACTAGTAAAAGGCAGCTCCTTGCAATTGCTTGGACCCTAATCTCCTCTTTTGCTCATCGTTCAGTCCAAGATCAGCGAAAATCCTTTCACTGTGAAGCAACCAATTCTCCACTTCAATTGCATCCTAAGTTCCAATGAATGGTTTCGCTCCAAGTCTTACATGGTCTCTACTCGGTAAAACATAGTTGTTGACAATGGAGCTTCATGATTCACTCCATCATTTCCACCAACTAACCCAACAACAGCTCCTGCTTACATCATGTTGATAAAGAACTGATACATTGCTCTCATATCAACCGGTAGTGTCCTGCACCTATATTAGCGGTTGTTGATCGACCAAGATTCCTTCTAGTATTAGGCCTAACATTTCCATTGGTAGTGGTGCTTCCTCCACTGAGATTCACTCTTCTATTTCCTGCCTCCATATCTTACTTTCCCTTAAGTCTGCATTCGAACCTTAGTAAGATACAGAAGAATGGTCTAAGAGAGGGGGAGAATAGAGATAAAGAGTATACTTATATATAGCAAATGCAAGAACGTCACCATAACGTTATCCCATACCTTAATACCATTCTCTGTTTTACTAGGATTATGATTTCAAAAACTCTTTTTAAAGTTCAAAATTTTTTACTTTTACTTAAACCTACGCTTTGATACCAAATTGTAACATCCCCCATCTTGAGGCCCGAAACTAAGCGCTACAGATGATGCGGTCATCTATAGTATTTATTTCTGGGAACAAAATGCGGTCATGTTAATGGCATCCACAATATCATAAGCACAAGAATATGAAATAAAAGCAAAATTTCACATTTCATTTTAAAGTCATAATTTCATATTCAGTACGTAACCCCAAATGTTTCCTAGTTTCAATTACAACATACTCCAACAGTGACATATAAAGATGCCCCCTCGGTTGATCAGATTACTAAATAGACATATACAACTTCTGCCAATACATACATACAACAAAATGTCATAACACAACGGAAATAATTAACAGGTAGTCTCCTAAATAGCTATCCCTTGCCTTATGCACGTCTTCGGAAGCTTTATTCGCCAAACCTACTAAACCTGCAAACCTTAACTTTCAACCTACTCAAATTAAATTTTGAGCACCCGAGAGTTTAAGGGAAAAGCAAAAACTTCGACTCGGACAAAAAGCCCGGTGTAAATAATAATATGCCATCTCGATTAATTGATATCTTATGAGACTACGCCATTGAGCGGAACAGATTTTCCCCTCACTAATATCCTTTTAAAACATATCTTTTGCAAATCAAAATCCAGCAACCAAACTAGTTAAGATAAACAATAAATAACAATAATATGCATGCATGCAACATGGGTAATCATAAACAATCTATTTAAATCAATGGACTATCTGTACCAACATCGTAGTTTTCTCAGGTTGAGTATAAACCTATGGCTGACTCGGGCCTACGAGACATATCAAATTATCCAACAAACTGTTAAAAGATGACTGGACGGTCTATCCAAACTTGCTATTCCTATGATCAACCAGAACTAATGTTTTTGTAGGCTCACCAATAACATATATCATCTTTATGTATTCCTTTCTGTGTGTACACCTACTTTTATTCTTACCCATAACAAAGCCCTACACATTGGAATTTTGGACTTATATTAGCTAGGGGCTACTAGATAAAGTATATGGCTCTATCATACACTAGTCCCATCTGGTTTTTTAATCTTTGATTCAATTTTCTCCTATCACAATCTATCCAAAAGTGATAAGAACAATAGTCTTTTTAGTAAAATTCTAGGCTAAAAACCCTATTTTTTCCTTAAAAACATACTTTTTTACAAATGATTTACCCCTTGAAATCATATTTTCAAAACAAGGAAAATTATAGCCCTTTACTTTACCCAAAATAATTATGTCATGATATATGCTTTAATAAAACAATATTGGTGAAGTTCAAAATCATTTGAGGTCGCTGCCTCTCAAAACCATAGGCTTTAGAGCCAAAACAATATAAAACCTTTATATTGATAAAAGTGGCAAGGGGTATTACCGAAGAGAGTCATCACCCTTCTCCAATTATAAAATATGTTAAAGCCTTAGATTTATAAACATAAGGTATGTAGTCGAAGTCATCACTACGTAAAACATATTATAAAACCTTTTAAAAGATTTCGACAACACTAACACTACACCAAACAGGCCATTTTGTCACACTTTTTTCGTTTCATTTTGTCACGGTTATTATTGTTGGAAATTTATAACGGTTATTACTGTTATATTATTTTGTCACGGTTATTTCCGTGACAAAATTTGGGCATTTCGTAAATAAGCAGAAGGCATTGGGCAGAGTTGTCATTTCCGTTCCACTCCCTAGCTTCAGATGTTTGTCATGGTTCTGGCTTGTATCTTTCTTCCTAAAATCTAATTAGGTTAAAGCCTTCCATCATTGAGTCGCAGCCTTCCTTCATTGCGAGTAGCCCTATCGTCCGCCGATTGCAGCTTACTTCCATTTGTAGACAAACCTACTTCCTCGTCGCAGCCTTCCGATTTCTTCCTAAATCTTCCTTTGCGAGTCGCCCGCCTCAGGTAATAATTTTCGTTTTTGATTTGCTTTTGTATGTTTTAATAATTCTTTCTCCTCTAATAATTACAACAGAAAACAAAACGTCTACATTTGGAATTAGTTACGTCTACATTTGGAAAACAAAGGTTTAGAAATGAGCAGGCCATGAATCTATAAGGCTCCATTCTGTAAGTATGGAATTCAAAAGACAGAGCACTTCAAAGTTGAAATTTCCAAAAATCTTGATAACGATTTATTAAATGTTTTAAAAGCTAATAATTCCATAAACTATCTGGATTTAAAAACGCCAAGCTTTTGAATGAACACTAAATTTCAAATATGATAGTTTGGGATATTATAGATTTTTGAGAACATATCTTAGATCTACTAAACTTCAAATGCCTGAACTTTAAAGACATGTACATGTCTGTCATTGAACTTTGGGAACATATGGTTTTACTTGTACCTGATTTCAAGCATAAGCATCAATTTTAATACAAAAGTCTGCATAGAGTCACATGTAAGTTTTATATAAGCATAAATACCTCAAATGCTTATGTCATGTTTTGAAATGTATAAGATTTATGTGTGGTATTGTGGCTTCAAATATATATTTGGTTCTCAAACAAAACCAACTTCAAGAATGCATATGATTTTCAAAGAGCCATGAAATCTATTGTTAAAAGGATATATATTGTTGTGTATGTAGTTTCAAACATATATTCTCCTAGGTATATTTGAATTCAAAATGTATACAAAATTCCCTAAACGTGTTGTTTTCAGGGTTTTCAAACACACAAAAGTTTCGAATAAATAGAATATTGTATATATGATTTTAAATGTGTGAGTGATTTTGTGAATGAAGATTTTTAACATATACATGGCAAGCTTTGGAAATACATAACTTTACAGTTCTGTATATATACATGCTAATGTTAAGCACGTATAACTTTATACCAGATTTTAATTCTAAGCAAACTTCTTTTAGCTGATATTTTTATAGCTTTATAATTCCGAATCAAAGCTTAATCGGATAAAAGTTAATATAACATGAGATTCAACTGCTAAAGCTCATACGGCTGTTTTTCTCCAATGTATAAAGCTTCTTTGTGTACATATAAAGTTTAAATGTATAAAGCTTCCTATATATGCAGTACATATAGGTGCTGTATGATTTTGAAAAACCAAAGACTTATGTATTATCAGATTTTCAAGATATACAAGTTTCAAATGTGTAGGAGTTAAAGACTCAGAAATATACCTTGACAAGTTCAAAATTTATACAGTTTTCATGTGTAAGCAGTTTCAAAAGGCAAGTTTCGTGTATACGACGACTTTCAGATATATATAAGCTTTTTTTTATAAATGTAAGCTTATGGAAATATGTCTGCTTTGAATATTTGTTTGAGTAGTTCCAAAGTGTGAATTTTGAATATGCTTTGGGTATCATAGTCAGTTTCACATGAATTAGTACTGAGTGTTGGATTTGAAAATGTTAGGGGTCGTTTGGTTTATTTGAAAATGTTAATAGCCATATGAAATATAATAGATCAACCAGAGATATTGCTAAAGTTGCTCCCTGTTAATTACTCAGGTATTTGCACAAAGTTGCTCATTGGAAAAGTGATGTATGATGTAAAACCTCACTTGTTTATGTCCAGAAAATGCAGTTTCTAGCTTTTTATGCCTATGATAAGTTGCTTTTTGGCCGCGTAATATTTTTCAAATTTTGAGCATTTTAAAGAGAAACAAGTTTTTATATAACTGTTTCATTTATTGTTGTGTTATTCTCTTTCTTGTTGTGGAGTACATGTGTTCGTTTTAAAGAAGAGATGGAGATAGATCTATAGAAACAAGGTATGTAGGGTTCCATTGTATAAATCTTCAAATAAGGCACAGACAATTACACAAACAAACTCTAAATTATCAAACTTTAATTCATTTGGTTTTATTTTTATCTTAAATAAATATATCATAGTGAAGTTTACATACACATCCAAACCGGCAAATATGATTAGAGATATGTGGACGTGATGGTTGATTCAATGTTGTGGGCACGGGTGATATAATATTTGATACCTTTTGTTTTATTTGTATGTGGATGTATCATGCAAGTGACTGCACATTTTGCTCTCTTTTGGGTATCATAGACAGAAACACTTATTATATTTTTTTCAATTCTGCAAACTGCATAGCTGAAACTTCGTTTAAAATAACTGATAATAGATTTTTACGTGCAGATTGATTGAAAGCCTCAGGGCCATGACAAAGCAATAATCACTAAGTTATTTAAGCACCCTGTTAACCTACAATTTGCAGCATGGTTGTGGTAAAAAAATAAATTAAAGAAGTGAAAAAAGCAAAACAAAAGCGAACTGTAACCAGCCACAAAAATTAAAACTAAAAATGATGACAAATCAGCTACAAGTTTGCAACGGTCTAAAATAGGAAGGAGAAGTTGTTTGTTGTAGACTGCAGTTGTTGTTTGTTGTATAAATTATTTTTTAGCGAAATGTTATGTTAGCATGTTGTTTAATGCTTCGTTTATGTATTAATGTTGTATTTACTTAAAATTGTAGGAACAAATAAATTTTCTTGCTAATGTCGAATCCTACATCGAGAGAGTGGATTAGAATTCGGCATAGGAATACCAATGAATATATACAAGGAGTTCGATATTTTATGGAATTCGCGAAGAGTCATTCACCACCAGACTTTGGACTATGCAGCTGTCCTTGTATAAAGTGTAGGAATTCAAAAAAGTTGGCTTTTAAATTAGTAGAAAAACACCTGATCATTCATGGTATGGATCCAACATACGACGAATGGTTTTTCCATGGCGAGAGAAGCGACAATGATGTGGTGGTCAATACTACGCGACAAAATACCTATGAGGCTTACAACTCTAATCAATTTCAAGAACAGAACCATGTAAGAGATGCGCTTGATGACCTTGTTGATGATGCATATAGAGTATATGGTAGTGTTGAAGGCGTCGGTGATGGTAACCATTGGAAAAGGTATCAGGAATACAAAAGAAAAGCAAATGAAAAATTATACCCTTCTTGTGAAGATGGTCTTACAACATTAAGTGTCATTATAGAGCTTCACAATTTAAAAAAAGATTTTAATTGGTCAGGAAACAGTATGACCGAGCTGTTGATACGATTGAAGCGGTGGCTTCCAAAGGAAAATACAATACCGGAGAAGTACTCGACAATGAAACAAATGTTAAAGGATTTGGGAATGAAAGTAGAGTGTATACATGCTTGTGAAAATGATTGTATATTGTTTTGGAAGGAATACAATGATGCGTTGGAATGTCCACGTTGTCATACGTCCAGATTTAAAGTCAAAAATCAAGGGGAAGTGGTAAAAATGACAAAACAACCTCGAAAAGTTTTGAAATATTTTCCAATAACTCCGAGATTAACAAGGTTGTATACTATACAATGGATAGCTCGAAAGATGTTATGGCATAGTGAAGCAAAACCTTGCTGGAATTCCATGCGTCATCCTATTGACTCAGCCGAATGGAGATCGTTGAAGAACAAGTGGCCAGAGTTTGGTAAAAATGGACGAAATGTTTGGCTTGGTATTCCTACTGATGGGTTTAACCCTAGTGCAACACAATCTAGTAATTATAGTTGCTGGCCTGTGTATGCGGTTCCTTATAACTTACCCCCTTCATTATGTATGAAGTCGGAGTTTCAAATGTTATGCTTGTTAATTCCTGGACCAAGAGCACCTAGTAAAGATATTGATGTGTATTTGGAACCCCTTGTCGATGAATTGAAGCAGCTATGGACAGAGGGAGTGCCTGCATTTGACATGGATAAGAAAGAGCATTTCACTTTGAGAGCAATGCTATTATGGGGAATTCATGATCTACCTGCATTTGGAAATTTATCTGGTTGTGTAACACATGGTTACAAAGCATGTCCTGTTTGTGCTGTGGAGACTGAATCAGAACGCATTGGAAATAAGATTGTTTATACGAAGTATAGAAGATTTTTAAAGAATGGTCATCCATATAGGGCATTGAAACATGGATGGTATAAGAATATAGAGGATAAGGAACCTCCAACACGATTGACGGGATCAACTCTTTTAGAAAAGCTTGCTCATATCAAATATGTACCCGGTAAAATAACAAAAAACAAAAAACGCATAGTAGATGATATCGACCTTAACGATGAACATTTTGTAAACGAAAATGGCGATGATGAAAGACCAGCATGGTATAAGAAGTCGATTCTTTTTGGCTTAGAGTATTGGAGTAGTCATAGAGTGCGACATACTATTGACGTGATGCACACTGAGAAGAATGTATCGGAGCATTTCATTAACTTGTTGTTTGATAGATACAAACAATCTTCCAAATTTGCATTTGATAAAACATACAGGATGCAATGTTGTCAAGTTCTAAAAGATGCAAAACTTCCATCATGCTTTGGGACTAAGTTAAGCAACTTAGTAAATATTCAACCACCCAGTTTGAATATTAGAAAGTCATATGACTATCATGTTATTATCCAGTATCTTTTGCCTATCATGGTTCAACATGCTTATCCAAAGTGTCGTTACTTAAGACGTGCGATATTACAAGTATGCTTGTACTTCAATATTATTTGTTCGAAGGTTTTAATTCGAGAGCATGTCCAAGCTGCCAAAGATATGATTGCCGAGGCATTATGCGTGTTGGTGCATTATTTTCCCTCCCAATTTTTTGACATAAGCATACATCTAATGGTGCATTTAGCTGATCAGGCACTACTATGTGGACCAGTTAGTTATACATGGATGTATCCATTTGAAAGGTGCGACATTTTTTAAATATAATTATCACATGATTCTTTTTAAATAGTAACGTAAATGATGTATTTTTATATTAGAGCTATGAAGGAATGCAAAGACATACCAAGCAATAAACGCTACGTGGAGGGATCAATTTCCGAAGCATATTTTGTTTCAGAATCCGTTAAATATGCCATGGAATATATGCCAAATCCACGTACTGGTAATCATAGCTCTAAACAAGCACCATTTTTAGATGAGAACGGAGATGAGATTTATGAACGTTCCATCATTGAGGGTAAAACTATCAGGTTATCCGGCATACAACGTACTCAAATTCGAAGGTGGATACTTTTTAGGATGGAAATTCCAGATCGAGATGATTATTATAGGTTTGCATTTTTTTCTACATGCTATAAGATGTAACTTTAATATTTACTTACGCCACCATATAATGGTTTGTAGCGAATACCGATCGTCGTTAGAAGATGCTCAACGAAGTAGAAAGAAGCTCCATGCAAGGACGGAAGTAGTAGTGCAAACTGAATTCATTGTGTGGTTGTACAAGAAGGTTTGTTAAATTCCACAAAGACCATAATTCGATAACCAAATTAACATTATTTAACTTAATTAATTTTTTTTATAGTTAATGGAAGAAAAATGCATGGATTCATTGTTATGGTATTACGTTAGTGGACCAGCGTGGGAAGCCAAAACTCATCTTAAGTATAGAATAAATGGTTATGTATTTTCTCCGCAGCGCTATGATGACACCCTTTCAACGCAAGATAGCGGTGTTTGTATGGATGCAATAACAACATTTGTTGCAAGTGCGAAAGATTTGAATCCTACAGATGATGACACCACTTGGTATGGTATTATCAAGGAAATCATTGAAGTTGATTATTATGAATTTTCACATGTAGTATTCTATTGTGAGTGGGTCAATATTGCTGATAAAATGCATGGTTGTAAGATTTGTCCGGACTCTAATTTGTTGATGGTGAATCTAAAAAAACTTAAAAGTAGCGACGGAGAGTATGATGAGCCTGCAATTCTTGCATCAGAAGCAAGTCAAGTTTTTTACATACCAGACATACAGAATCCCGATTGGTCCATTGTACGACGTTCACCTAAACGCTTGACTGATAGCGTGGATGATTACGAGATGCCAACAAACTTCCAGTCAGTTTTAAAGGAGCAATCTAACTTAACAACGTTGTTGAAATGTATTGAATCCAAATAGATGAGCTTGATTGAAGTAGTAGTTGCTTGTTTTGTAACTTTATTAGTATTCCCAGTCATTATTTGACATTTATCATGTTGCCATAGATCAGAAATTTCAACAAATTTAAAATATAAATGCATTTCTTTCTTCCCTGTATAATCATTTGTTATCATTCATTAAATCTTCACATGGCATATAAAACCATCCTTCTAAATGCAGCAGAGATAGTATATTTCAATGCAAATGCAGGTGACATGCAAGTATGCAAGTATGTGTGAGCTTTTAAAATGCGTGAAGCTTTCCATTCATATGATTTGAGATATCTCTTTCATTATATCTCTTGCATTATATTTTGGCAGTATGTCGGCTAGTTGTAGTAGACATACAGAAAGCAGAGAAGAAGAAGTTCCTCCTCCCCCACCAAATAAAAAGTACTCGATAATTGTTGAGATGGATGGTGCTAAAGGCGACGATGCAACAAAGTGGAGTTCCCGTTGTGGCACTCTAATTCGAAGGCATATTCCCATTAGCTATGATGATTGGAGGAAAGTTGATGGGTTTTTCAGGGATAATTTATGGAAAGCACTCATGGTATTTGAATTTACAATTTTTACAAGAATGATTTTTTTTGTGCATGTTTGAAGTACAAAATCATAATTAGAACATTTATTTTATCTTTCTATAGAAGGAGTTTGATTTGAATATAAACCCTGATTTAGCTCGACCTATTTTAGAGAAGGCGTTTTCACAGTACTTCAGAACAGCAAAAGCGAAATTGAGAAAGCTATATCTTAAAACAAAAGAAGGAGAGTTATTGCCTAGGCGTCTTGCGATTGATAACCGACCCGAAGACATTGATAAAGTTCAGTGGGAGGGGTTCATCGACATTGAGTATGCTGATAAGAAGAAAAAACAATGCAAGACGAATGCTGATAATAAAAGAAAGAACACCATAAATCATACATTGGGAAGAAAGTCTTATAGTAGACTATATGAAGAATTGGTACGTAGTAAATCTTTCACAACTAATCGCGATAATATTGTATAATTGTTTAATATATTTACATTTATTTATGTAGGAAACTGATAATCCCGAATGTAAAATTACACGAGCAAAGGCATGGAAAGTGGCGCACACAAGTAAAAAAACCGGAGAGGTGATTCCTTGCGTCGCTGAAAAATATGTAAGTCTTTTACAATTTTGCATTTACAATTTCCTTTTACAATTCTACAATTACATTTCATATTTTCTTTTTTTACACACTTCAACTACACTATATTAACAATACCTTTTACTGCTACACATTTTACTTTGTCTCATGCCTTCTGTTATATCTCAAAAACTGCGGTATTATCGAAATTGAAAACCTTCAACTTGATGGTACTGAATTAGATTATGCCACTAAGCTTCTGGATAATTTCAGGTACTAGCGAGTTCATGGTAATAAATAGTATTTATTTTTCAAACTCTTGTCATTTACTGCTGGTGCTGATTGTTTGTATATTTCCTTTTCTTCGTCACTTAAGGTGAAGGTAAAATTTTAAAAATAAAGCTTTAGATGTTTGTTCCCAATCCTAGTATCCTTCCTAATTTGGTCAATCCAAAAGTAGCCAGTTCGTATTAAATAAGATTGCTTTTCAGTAATCTTTGTTGACAACCAAAAAATGTTTGTTTGCAACTACATATAGGATTCTTAAATTTTCTGTAATATCAGTTTCAAGTTGCAGATGTCATTTATGGCACAATATAACAAAAGGAAATTTAATAAATCAAGCATCAAATATAAAATCATATTTGTAGCCAAAAAAAAGTCAAATTTGTAATGGACCACCTGCAAATAAGGCTATAATATGTAAATCCGTAAATAAAACTAAAGAAATTTACCACTGAATGCCTGTTTTCTTTTAAACACATAATCCGATGCACGTCGCCAGTGAAATATCTATAATTCGTCGACCAAAGAAAATTAACTAGTAAGAAACAAATCACATTTTGGATCAACATCCATAATCACAATATTAACAATACCTTTTACTGCTACACATTTTACTTTGTCTCATGCCTTCTGTTATGTCTCATGCCTTCTGTTATGTCTCATGCCTTCTGTTATGTCTTGGAAAGACATATCCGTTTTGGACTAAGGACTATAGGTGATGTTCTGTCATCGGGTTGTGATGGTTAGTGACAAATACGCACAACTATCATTTAAAAGTTTGTGATGGTTGTGATGGTTGGTGGGATAAGCTCAAACGGTGAGAGCATCTCAGATTGGTTCAAACTGTAAAAGCATTCCCTGCTTTCGGTAGATGTCAATCAAGTTGGAAAAGGAACAAAAAGGTTCATAGCTCTTATATGTGCAATATTAGGTGTGTATTTTAGTTTTTATCTCTATGTACTGAAAATTTATCGGGTCCTGAATTTTTAATTTAAATATAAAGCAGGTCATTTTTAAAAAATTGGGTCCCTATGTATACATTTTTATTGATCTATCGCTCAAATTTCATCAATTCTGTCACGTGTGAGCCTTCGACCATTCTTGAAGTATTGGTTTACGTAGGGTTTTCAATTATGTTTTTACAAAAAACTATCTTAAGCCCAAGTCTTGTAGATTAAAATTGTGTCTGTAATTTTGAATCTTGCTGTATAAATGAAGTTTATGTTTGAAATGAGGACGTTTAGGAGTAAAGGTGTTGAAACTATTGCTGAGATCAAAAGTTTTTAGCATTATCAATCATATAGTAATTTGAAATGTTGAGTTAGGTTATGTTGTGAAAATGGCAAGGCAGGTGATGTGTACCCTAGCAAACATTGTAAATTGTATGAATTGAAAATGGTGTAATTGCATACTAGTGTTATTGAGATTATTTTTTGATTAATTTTTTCGATTATTGTAAAAAAGGTATTAACATAGAATGTATTATTGGTTTTAATTCATTAGTGTTATGCTGCTGTTTGTTAGTGCGTTAGATTATGATAATTAGTTTGGTTGATTTTATTTGGATTTTATTGCATTATGGTTTTTTTGTTTAAAGTTAGAATACCTTCAAAATTTTTTTAAGCTTGATTTGTTAATTATTGCTTTTATAAAATGCTAATGAATTGTTAATGACAGTCATCGAAAAGGTTACTTTAGATTTTACTGCATTTGAGTTGTTCTGTTGTATTTTTTTAATGTTATACTGTAATTGCATTTACTTGTAATATTATTAAAAAATTAGATATTTATAATTATTGCATTTCCTAATCGCTAGATATTTTTAGTTAGTTGATAATTGTTTTGAGTGCATATATATTACATGTAGTTAGAAAATGTAGTTACAATAATAATAAAACTAGAATTTGATAGTTACGGTTACAAAATGCACAATGCATTAAAATTTTGAATTATATTATAGCTATCTATATGATATACAGCATTAAAGCGTAATTTAGTAAATCGCATGCACTAACCAGTGCTTTCATTTTAATTGTATATTTTCATTTACTAATTGCATTTAGAATATGTAGTTATATTTAGTTGCATTTAGAAGTGTATACAAGTATGAGAAGCAGTGCAGTGGGGAATTGGTTTGAACTGTTTGATTATGGCAGTTGAAATGGTGGGGAATGACAGTGTATATGTTGGTGAAGGTTTGAATGGATGTGAGACAGCTGAGACAATGGGAGTTATATGATGAAGTGTTTGGACAATGTTGTGATGAGGCAACAAGACAGTGGAAGTGGTGTGTAGGGTAAGTGATATACTGTTGTAGTGGAGTGTTGAACCAGTTTGGACAATTTTGTGGATGTTGTGGCTTGTTGTAGTGGTGTGCAGGGTCAGTGATATGCTATGTCTCTGGTTGGTAATGGGATGTTAACAGAGAACAGTTGGAGATGAGTTGAACTGACTACTCAAGGATGAGGATTTGCAGTGGCAGAGAGGATGGGAGAAGTAGATAGGCAGAGATGGGAGAAATTGAAATAGAATAATGCAAATGAAAGTGTAACAAATGCATTTAATAGCATTTTAATGCTTCAATAATGCTTTAATAATGACAGGTCATTCGTGCATAAATTATTAGTCCCAGGTCATTTTCCAAGTTCTGTCTTGTTTTGCATTTTGTGGTGAAAAATGCAATGCGTGAGTTTTGAAAAAAATGCATGCGTGAGTTTTGAAAAAAAATGCAGGCGTGAGTTATATAATTGCATGCGCCACTGTAAGTGAAAATGCAATGAACGAAAAAAAAATGAAATGCAAGTGAACGTGTGGATGTGAATACAAGTACTAGTGCAGGTAGTATAAATGGTAGTCATTGATAATAATAGTGTTAGTGTACAAAAGTGTTAGAAGTTGCATGCCTAGGTTGTTTTCATTTTGTGGACACATGTCTCTTTAGTATGCTCTGTTGTCACCATAAAATTGATGAGGTGAAGGTTAAGTTTAAATCAACTGGATCCCGTTATTGAGTTCAGTTGTGAAGACAACATTTGTTTGTAAAGGACATAGGCCAACTATGTCGCTGTAAATTAATAACAGTAATTTCAATGCAATTATCATAGAAAGTTTGAATCACAATCAGCATCTCACTGTACCTATATCTGAATCTGTGTTACTCATGCACCTATGTTTTGTTTCAGTTTCAGTTTCAATTATATATTTAACCTCTGTTATGTAATTTTACATCTTTACAAAATTATGAATTGTGTAGGCATTGATAGAAGCAGCCGAAGAAAGACAAAAATCGGAAGCTAGTGTTAATGGATAAGATGGAATAAGAAGTTTAGAAGATTTTGAAAAAGATCCCGTTGCCGAAGCTTTTCGGGATGATAAAAAGCGAAGCTATTGCCGAGTTATTAGCTCTACGTCTAATGTAAAGCAAGTAAGACTCTCTCAAGCTTCAAAAGCCATTACCAATTACAAAGAGAATGCAAATCAACAATGGAAAACAGAAATGCGTGAAGAGATGAAAACAATGAGTTTAGCTATAAATGATATGAGACAATGTATACATATGCTTGTAAATCATATTGGAGGAAATGTGCCGACACCAAGAGGAGAAGCTGCTTCTAATACAGAGCAAAATTTCAACAGTCCTGGAGATAGCTTAGGTGCTCCACTAAATGGAATAATGAGATCTTCTACAAGAGAGAAACAACCAGTAACGCTATTGTCGGTATATTTGACGGAAGTAGCAAAAGGACACATTGGTATGCAAAAGATATGTCATGGTAGAAAGGTGGTTGAAGGAGAGCAAGTTGTTTGGGTGGAGAATGTTTACGATCCAGAAGCTTCAATTTATGAAGCACCACAAAATGGCCATTACACACTATCCGAATTAGTTGAAGGGGGTTTTGTGATTTGGCCCGAGTATCGTTTGCGTTATTAGTAAGTTACTGACCACTATGTAGTTATATTCTGAAACTGTGTTTTAAAGTTTGTTATATATACTATGCTTGTATGCTATAAATTATGGTATTGGTATGAAGTATCCTTTGTGGTGTTTGAATGAAACATAAATGTTTGGTGTTGTTCTAATTATTGGTTGAATGGTTTCTTAATGTTAATACTATATATTTTTTTGTATAGATTGTTTGTAGCTGTAATAAAATATTGGTGCTATATAGTTTGTTTGATACTGGTTTAGTTATCACGGTTATAATTTGCATTTGTAACGGTTATAAGTGTGAGAAATTACTATTTTTATGACGGTTATAACCGTGAGTAAATACTATTCTGTCACGGTTATAAGTGTGATAAATTACTATTTTGTCACGGTTATAACCGTTAGTAAATACTACTCTCTCACGGTTATAAGTGTGAGAATTTACTTTTTTGTCACGGTTATAACCGTGGGTAAGTACTATTCTATCACGGTTATAAGTGTGAGAATTTACTTTTTTGTCACGGTTATAACCGTGGGTAAATACTATTCTATCACGATTATAAGCGTGAGAAATTACTATTTTTGTCACGGTTATAACCGTTAGCAAAAGTGTGACTGAATTTGCCCACGGTACCTATTTTAACGGTTATAACCGTGACAAATTAGTTTTGTCACGCTTATAACCGTGAGCAAATTGCCTTTCTGGTGTTGTGTGAGGAGTCTCTTCGTCAATGCCTTAAAGGATACAAGTGGCATCATTAGGGCCAAAGTCATTACGAGCGGCATCAATGCCCTCTCCGAAACAGTTAAAAAGATTAAAGTCGAAGTCATAAAAACACGGCATCATGTACCGCCGAAGTCATAAGTAGCAGCATTATGCCTAATAGGGTTGAAGTGGTCCCTTTGAAAGTATAGGTTCGAAGTTGCGAATAAAATTGGTGGTGTCGTTTTCACGACCCGACTTTCTAAGCCCAAAAAGACGTATCATGAATTAAGAAAGAAAGGGATAGAAGAAGAAAAGATAGAAAAGAAGAAACTCAACATAAAAGAATCTCACAGCGGAACGAATGAAATATAATATATCACATAAGATATTACATAGTATCATATACATCAGAGTTATACAACTTATACATCTCATATTAGACAGTTATAAACACCTGTCTATCATACAATTCCAATACATCGATACAATACAGACACAACACTAACATAGCGGAACCATAATATATCTACACGCTGAAGCCACCTGCTCCAAATCTCCTCCAGAATTCGTCAAAGCTAACCTGAATCCCTCGACTACTCAATACAAAATTGAGTACCCAAGAGTTTAATAAAACAGAAAATAAACACTTAGGTCAGACATGGGTCTGGTGTGAGTAAACGGTTAAAATTGTTTAACTTTGAAAAACCTTTGAAAGAAAAGGTATCTCGTAAGACTTCCCGCACATAAACACGGAAAAGTTTTTATCTTACGATAACCAAAACATTTGATAGGAAATTCAGTTATATTATAATAGGGTCTAGGGTTTTCAAATAAATACTCAAATAGCTGAAATTGTTACATTATTAAATTCCAGCATACTAGCCACAAAGTGGGTTATACAATCATAACCGTAAGGGCACGTAGGAAGAATGGGTTTCCATCAATGGCAGGGCTACTGGGGTACCGCCCGTCACAGTACGGGGCCTAGATCACCGTACCGAGGATTACTCCCAATCCCCTGCAACACAAGGCCGGAACCATCTAAGGATAATTCCGAACAAGACAACCCCGTAGTTGGCGCGACCAACCACACACACTAAGCCGAATAAAAAGGAACTTCTAGACAGGGGAAAATCTCGTCCTACTTGGGCGCTACCCACTTAACCTTGCTGCACCTCCCCTGTTTTAGCCATTCCCGGTTGATGAGGCTTGAGGCTACGATTACCTTTATAGAACACATCTATCTTAGAATGCTCATCGCCCTCCTGACGATGTTCTGAAAGCATTCAATCCATACAAGTTAGTTCCGGGTTCGAACGAAACCGAAGGCATTATCTCGTTACACTCATTTTGGAATCACCCTCAGAGTTAACGACAATAACCCTTGCACTCTGAATCTTCATCTCGAATCTATAAGTACTATCTCCGTCAACTCATTACGGAATCACCCACAGAGTTATACTGACAAAGAATAGTTCTTACACCTCGAGTCTTCACTTCAATTGAGATTCACGACCTATCGTTAATTTGGATCGATGTGGTTTTCGGATATCCAAATCTGGAAACCCGATCCCGGTCTCATCGAAATCCAAAACGTATCTTTTAAGGCCAAGTTGTTTAAAGGTTTAAACATTTAAACTTATATTCAGGATGATATAAACAGATAGATAAATCATATTATCACAATAGATAATTCATATCAAACATTCATCTCACAAAGCAGCATATAGATTTAGAGAAGAGGTTTGGCCGTGCATGTGCACGCGTGCACGTCAGTGTTAGGTGAAGTCTAAGTTTAGGAAGATAATGCTTTTCTTGGGTCGGGCTCGAGTTGTTTCGTGAGTTGACTCAAAGAAGGAAAGGTTCGCGAGTGAGATGAGGAGAACTCGGAATTTTTGATAGCCTGGCTCAGGTTTTATTTCATTTTGAAGGTTGTCTTGTTTTATAAACAAAGAAAATATACAAGTTTTATAAAAGCTAAGGGAAATCATATCAGGTTTTAAAAGTAAGAAAATTTGTTAACATGTTTTGAAAACAAATAAATGTACAAGTCCAAAGTTTTCAAACAAGAAAATATAAACAAGTTTTTATTGTTATTAAAGTAATTAAGTTTTCAAAAGAAAAGTTTCAACAAGTTTTCCAAGAAAAGTATTTATTAAGTTTTCCAAGCAAAATGTTTTAACCAAGTTTTAAACAAGCTTTTCAAAGATAAAATCTAGAATTCAAATCTGCAAACAAATAGAAGATCAAGCAACTAACTCGCCAACAAGAATTCAAATTCAACTAAAACAAGGATCCAGACTTCAATAGCTAAGCAAAAATTCAAATATAAACAAAGTTCCAGGAAACAAAAAGAGACAGACCTGTTCTCTGCTTCTTTAAGTTCTGGTGAGTAAACATTTTTTTTAAAACAGTTAAGTTATGAATGGCTCTAATGCATGTGATTGATTTTGTTGTGATGATATATTACTTTATATTAATGATGGTTGTGAATGCATGTTGAAATATGAATTGTATGTGTATATAACTATAACGACCCGCCACTCATTCCACAGAATGACGCATCATTAATAAGAAAGAAAGGGATAGAAAAGAGAAAAGAAGAGAAGAGAGAAAGAAACAACAACAGATACTCACAGCGGAACGAATGAAATATAATATATCACATAAGATATTACATAGTATCATATACATCAGAGTTACACAGATTATGCATCACATACTAGACAGTTATAAACATCTGTCTAGTTATTACAACTTAATACAATGCAGAGATCAATACAAAGATCAACACAGCGGAACTACTATCTATCTACAACGCTGAAGCCTCCTTCTCCATTGCTCCTCCACAATTCGTCAAATCAAGTTTAAATAAAACTTTTGTAATCATTTTATTTAATTATTAAAATGTATTATTACAAGTGTTTAATTATAAAGGCTTGTGAATACATGTGTTAACATATTAATCAAGGTAAAAGACAAGTGTCACATTTATTTTGATTTTCTTTTATTTTTAATAAAATCTAAATTAACTTATATAAACCTCTATCTTTCCCCTTCATTCCTTTTTCTATCTTCTCAATTCTAAAAAAAGAAACAACCTGTAAAACCATTTCCAAAACAAATCTCAGATCAAACAAATCTAAACCCTGTAATCTTCTCAAACTAAAGCCTGTAAAATTCTCAAACTCAAGTTCAAATTCCCAAACCTGTAAACATTTAAATCCTGTAAACCAATTCAAGCTGAAACCAAGAACATCTCAGTTTTCAAAGATCAAGTTTCCCAGTAACAAGCTTTCAAAGATCATCAAAGAAATTCAATTTCTATATTCATACATACATATATTCATATTCACAACATCAAGCACATATATATTCAACATGCTTCCCGGTTCATTTTAAAAGCTCTCTGCATTTTCAAATGGTGAGTAAACCTTTATTTTTAAAAAAGTTTTAAGATCTGAGAATAAAATTAAATGTTGTGATTATGGTTTGCATATGATTTTACCTGTGAATGCATGCTTGTATAAATAAAATGCCTGTACTAAATCAGTATATATATGCTTCTCTGTTATTTAATGTGAGTAAATTAAGCTTAAACAGTTTTAATTAGATTCATGTGATTGTAATTAATTAATGGTTGATTAAGCAAGGTTAGGAATTAATTCTTAAGTAATTAGTTTAATTTAAGTTGATTAAATTAATTATAATATGGATTAATAAATGGTTGCTTATGGATGATTATTTCAGTAGAATGTCTGATTTGGTTGATATCTATTGTTTAGAAATGAGATTAGAAAAGAAAAAGAAAATGGAGATGTAGGCTTATATAAACTTAATTTATGGTTTATTAAAAATCAAAGAAAAATGATAATAAAAATGACACTTGTCTTTACAATTCTTATTATGTTAACACATGTTACTTAAGATGTTTAGAACTTAACACTTGTCCTTATTTATTTTTATATTATTATTTTTTAAAAAGATTTTAAAAGCTTTTATATTTATTTCCTAAATAGATAAATACATATTTTATTTAATATATGCTTTCCTATATTATAAATAAATGAAATCTTTAAAAGAAAATAAAATAAAAACCCATTTATATAATTTTATTAGAATATAAATGGGTTTTTATTTTATTTTCTTTTAAAGATTTCATTTATTTATAATATAGGAAAGCATATTTTAATAAAATATGTATTTATCTATTTAGGAAATAAATATAAAAGCTTTTAAAATCTTTTTAAAAAATAATAATATAAAACTAAATAAGGACAAGTGTTAAGTTCTAAACATCTTAAGTAACATGTGTTAACATAATAAGAATTGTAAAGACAAGTGTCATTTTTATTATCATTTTTCTTTGATTTTTAATAAACGATAAATTAAGTTTATATAAGCCTACATCTCCATTTTCTTTTTCTTTTCTAATCTCATTTCTAAACATATCTTATTTATATTTAAAATATTACTTGATAATATAATCTCTTATATAAATTATTTAAATTATCAAATATGTTATTTTTAAATAATAAGTATAATGTATTATTTTTATAAATATGAAATATTGCTTTACAAATTTAAACTGGATTTAAATTTGTAAAGCAATATTTAAACTTATATTTAAACAGAATTTTAAATCTAAGTTTAAATATTGCTTTACAAATTTAAATCCAGTTTAAACTTTAAACAAACAGTTTTTAAAAAAAACTGGCAATAACTAAAGTACTCGAGTCCATCTAAATTTACTTCAGATCAGAGTGGTGCAGCGGAAGCAGTTTGGGAGTGCATCTCTGGATAGGAGAAGTAAGTTTGGAATCTACTGATAATTGTGAAGTAGAGTTGTGTTTGGATCTCTTCTGTGTTCTGATTTGGATAAGTATTTGGTCTTCAGGATTGAATTGCCAGTTTGGATAATTGGGATCCGATGTGTTTCACGTATCTCTGAGGGAGTACGTGTTTGATCTATCTTTGGTTTTGGAATCAGCAGTTCAGGAAGTTTGGTAGTTGAGTCAGACTCGTCTGTAGTCTAATATCCTGTTTAGTTCTGTAGATAGTTTGGATTCTGTAGAGCGAGTATCCCGGTATTTATACTTGGGAAACTCTAGGAAATTCTATCCAGAATTTTTGTCTGGATAGTTAGAATTGTTTGATTGGATGAATTGGTTGCTATGGTTGTTAGCATATGAAGGATAATATATGCTTGTGATTTAAAATTAAAATCTTTAATAAGATTATTAAATTACCTTTGTTTAAATTTCGGGGACGAAATTATTTTAAGGGAGGAGGAATGTGATATCCCGGAAATATGGTCCAACAAATCCATAAAGAAAACTCAGATACTCTATCAAAACCTGAGTTGCTTCCAGGTTGAGTTGTTCTCTGACCCAAGTATTTCCGGGATATCACATTTAATTGAGTTGCTTCCAGGTTGAGTTGTTTAAATAGCCTTGAAAAGCTATAAGTGTGTTCTGATTTTGTAATTTTAAGATAAAATTTGAAACCAAATTGAATTCTAATGGAATTGTAAAGACAAAAGTGAATAAAGATATATCCTTAATTAATTTCTAATTTAATTAATTACCTTAGCAAATAATTAATTACATTATTAATTAACCTTAACCCTCTAATTAATTATAATTAATTAATAAATTAATTAATGGAAGTAAATGAAAGATCATTAATTAGTGAAATTAATAAAGGTAATTAAAGGTTAATTACTGTATATGGTTAAGGGTAATTACTTGAATGTAATTAAAGTATAATTAATCAAGGAATATTAATTAAGGAAGATCATTAAGAGATAAATTGATATGTAATAAATCAATGAAGCAGGATTAAGGTAATCCAAGTAATTAAAGAATGTACTCAAGCTTTTCAAATGTTTCAAAGTTTAAAAGCAAAGTAAAAACAAGTTTTCAAATTAAAGTCATTTTCAAAGAAATTATAAAGAAATATTTTAAATATAGATTTCAAGTTTTATTTTGAATGAATAAGATTATAGGATATAATAATTAAGATTTCAAAGATAAATATCTGTTTAATTTATTAAACATGTTTTAACAGGGTTTTTAAAAGATTTTAAATATCTAAAAATTTAATGTTTAAATTTTTGTTTCTTAAGTAAAATTTTATATTTCAAATATATAACTGATTTCTAAATTGGTTTTAATAAAGTTAATAATTGGAATAAGTAATTAAAATAAATATATATATATATATATATATGAATGTCTGTGCATATGAATATGAGATGTATAAGTTGTATAACTCTGATGTATATGATACTATGTAATATTTTATGTGATATATTATATTTCATTCGTTCCGCTGTGAGATTCTGATATTGTTGAGTTTCTTCTTTTCTATCTTTTCTTCTTCTATCCCTTTCTTTCTTAAATCATGATGCGTCTTTCTGGGCTAAGAAAGTCGGGTCGTGACAGTTGGTATGGATTAGTAGTTCTTTGATTTACAGGATTGAATGGCCAGTTTGGATAACTGGGATTCATTATGTTTCGCGTATCTCTGGAGTGGTGTCTATCTTGAGAGAGCGTATTTGTAATTTTTATATAACTATATATATATATATATATATTTCTACCTATTTGTTGGGTTACCTGTTCGGGTTTTCCAATATGAGTTATAAAGGTAGGTAAGGTGGTGGTGTGTGTAACACGACTACCAATGGTAAGAGTTTGAATGTTTGAGGTTGGAAGTGTATCTGTCGAGACTGTAGACCCAATATCGTCTCGAGTAAGTTGGCAGTATGGTCTAAGAATCTCTCGGATCTCTGAAGGAAATCTTTTTCAAGATTCGGAGTCCATTATTGGAGTATAAGCTTGGTTGAGCTCGGGTCGTGACAGTTGTTATCGCCGCTATATACCTCTTCGAAAGCATTGGGGTCGACATCATAAAACAAGGCACTTAAGCCATTCGGTGTCAACCATATCAAAGACCATGATGCCGTTTTCGAAGCTATCTACTCCGCTTTAATCACACCGATCCATTCCATATCAACTGTCCATTTATATCATATGTATCGTTTGTGATTAACTTCCAAGATCATAGGCACGGAGAGATGAGGAGCGGCATCATACCTTCAAAGTGGCAGAACCATAATTAAAATGAAAACTATTTTATTTCCTTTAAAAGTACTTTCTTTTCACCAAACCCTAACTATTTATCAAAATACCATTAGTTAACATTTTCTTTATAGAAATCTTATTCCAGAAAACTGCCATAGAGCATATTTTATATTTTCAAAACATGTTTGCAAACTAACCCCTTTTATATTAAAATCTTAATATAACAATTATGCACTTCTAGCTTAATAATTTATTAATCATTCTTACTCACTTGGGAAAAATCCCCAAAAATCATAATAAATCTAATTAATTGTATACTTTGATATATAAAATTTCAAGGTCTAGAACTTACTTTAAATTTTTTTAACAATTAAAACATATAATAACCAATATCCTTCCCTTGGTAAAATCACAAAATATTCATACATCATCTGAAAATTATGAAATTTAAAACCAATTTCTAAAATAATGTTTCCAACATCATATCCCAATTTCAAGTTGTTTGGGTTTCACATGATAGGTTTTCCAACTCAACCATATTACTTAATTTCATAAATAAATCCTAGAAATTCAACAACAAGCATATAGTCACTCAATACTATAAAACATGACATAATATCATCAATGGTTTCAGATTTAAACTCAAACCGAAAGCAATAATTAAAATATGAGATGCATATGTTTGTTATTCACCTTGAATGGATTAAGAAGGTTGAGATTTGGATTGATTTTTTTAAGCTTTTACTTGATTTCCTTAGCTTTATCTCTTCTTGAATACTCCTAGAAATGGCCGACCTCCTTTTCTTTTGTTTGTATGGAAGTAAAATGAAATGTAGGAGGGGAATTTAAGGGTGTATTTTTAAAAGTACACCCTTTTTTCCAATTTGCCCTTATCATAATTTCCTCCTTCTTACTTATGTTTTAATCATTCTTATTATTCATTTATTAAGGCACAACCCATTCTCATTACCAAATCTCAGTCTCCTTCTCCTTTTCACATTATCTTATTTAATTTACCTAATTAAATGTTCTAAATAATGTTATCAAATCTAGGGGTGTATACATGATGAAGGTTATGAAGAAATCAATACCTCACCAAGTATGATTTTTCAATTAAGGATGAATTCTCCCTAAAAGTCCTTTTAGCCTAATGAATCTACTTAGAAAGTCTTTAGGAATGAGGGACAAATTAGAAATAGAAAAAAATTCAGAGACATGCATATCAACGACAAATTGAAACTAGAAATAAAACTACGAATCTTATATCCAAAATTCAAGATATATTAAACAAAATATAAATCGCTATTACATTAAACAAAAAATGAACTGTAGGGATTCATGAAGAAAAGATACCTATAATATTAAAAAATAAACTTATCCTTATTAAATTTAACTTTTTTCAGGGTAAGCGAGTCGATGGTTAATGGAGTGGCATCAACTCTTGGTCAATTCCAACATTCCCCAAGATAGGGGTTCGAGCCACAATCATCAAGATATCTTTTGTGTAATCGCCTAATCGGACCCCTACAGTCATCACCTAAGAAGGAAAAGTCATTCATCGGGAATCCAATGTATGCTAAGTAAAGACAGTTCATGAGTTTGTCTCTATCATCGATAAGCCTCTAGAAAAGGGTAGTAATTTATTCAGTTTATTTACGAAAATTAGATATATGAACACGAGACCTTCGAAAAATTGGAGAGGACTGTCTATCTGTAAAATCTTCAATTAATTTAAGACATCTCGGGAGTTCCATGTATTTATCATTATCCTTTGTTAAGATCTTTATAGAGTCTCTCTACCTCTTCGTTAAGTCTTGATACTTCTTTTATACTCTGATCTAATAAAATCTCAAAATAGTGCTTAGTTTACTTTTGTCCTAACAATAAGAATAGAATTTTTAATAAAATGATAGGTTTTAAGCTAAAGCAGAACATAACAAAGTATTAAATTACCTAAGACGAATATACAGAAGACTTTGGCATGGAAGAAGACACTTTCCATTCCGAATAGATCATGAACTAAGTTGGACATCCATAGTGGAACAACCTAAATTGGTTGAAGGGGGTTCATCAGAAGGACCTTTAGGCAATGGAGTATCATCCATTTTGGGCACAGTAGTCGAAGAGAGAGAAGCAATGTTATGGCCAGCTTCGTGGGAACTATCTTTCGCCCTAGTGCCTTTTCAGCATGATCATCATATCTATCTTTTCTCAATGAATCACCTTCGACACCATCAATGCCCCCATCATCGTCATTTTCATTATCATCCTCCTCATCATCATAATCATTTCGGTTTGACCTCCCTCATTATTCTTGTTCGCATCTTCATCATTAGGTAGAGGTTCATCGAAAGTTAGTATTCCATGGGATTTATCATTTCCAAATTCTGATAGTTCGCTAGCAATTCATTCAAGAATAATGTCAAATTTTCTCTTATAATCGATCCCTGTAAACTCTAAGGTAAGGAACGATAAGTCAAGTCATTTATTGATATTATCTTTATAAGCCATAAACAAAGTGCCTTCCGTGTACTGATGTAACAATCAAAGTTCAAGATAATTACATATCCCATACGAAACCTACACCGGTAGGAAGTGTATTTTATTTAGGTGTAACCTAAGTCTTTGCTAATGATCGCACGGGATCGTTGGTGCTATCGACTTATGTGTCCAACCCTACTCCTCAAATATCAGTACCAACAACGTCAACATAGCATCGAGCTTCCAACCACCATCCCATTTAGATTTGCCTAATGCAAATCAAAGAAATGCCCACCTAGTTATTAAGTACATCTGGCCTGGAATCCAAGCAGATCAAATCAGTCATTTAATACTTCATATCTATGGCAAACCCCTTTTGGTATATTCCCCAAACCTATATGTGAACATATATCCCTACGAGTCCTAAAGTTGGAGATGTCCCACATCAGTAAGATGCATACACAACTGTTGGTAGCCTATTGCGAAGTGCAGACTTCCGTTGTGTAACACTACTAACCACGCATCCTAATAGCTTTCAAAGTTCATTTGATCTATTTACTTTATGAACTTCTTTTTTATTTCATTAGTGCCAATAAGTGACATTTACTGCTTCTTTCGATTAATAACTCGACAACTTTAGCTTCCTAATTCTTAAATACATTACCTTATTTGTATTTTAGTGCTTATTATTTATTTCTTAACTTATACTTTGTCATATTTATTTAATTGATAAATGGGATTATTATTATTATTTCTATTTATAATGTTTTAGTTACTACATTTATGGGATTTCGGATATACACTTATGTGTAAATCCCATAGAATGTTACTTCTACATTTTAATGCATTAGGACTGTATCTCCTTCAAGAAGGAAATATTACCGCTGTAATTTTCCATAAACTACCTAAAAGTGGAATTATGCTGTGTTTGGAATTACAAGGAATTTTTTCCTATTTTTACTGAAATAGGCACTACGAAATACAAAAAAGCATCCCTACTTTGCACATCTCTTTCCTTTGGGCATATTCCTTGTAATTTCAAATGACTCACTTTCCATATATAATTGCAAGGTTGGATAATTTACAAAAATTCACGTAGGGAAATTTTGCACTATGAATTAAAATATAGAACTTAAACCCCAAATCAAATTAAAACATCTTCAATTGATGATTATCAAATTTTAACAATTTATAACTTAAATCGTGAAATTTAGGAATAAATATGTGCAACATCCCTAATTTTTGTTTAACATTATTCAGGAGATTTAATTAGACTAATTAAATAGAATAATGTATGGTGTGATAACGAGATGAGATTTGATAACTAATTGGGTTAGGCCTTAACAAATTAACAAATAAGGTTGTTTTGACTTATAAATAAGAAGGAGGATTTATGAGAGGGGCAAAATAGGAATAGGCTTCATTTCCTAAACATAAACTCTTCTACCCTCATATCCTCATACATATTTCATTCACACAAATATAAAAAAAGTAGAGGCCGACCATTGCTAGGAGATTTAAGAGGAGAAAAGCTAGGAAATCAAGTTAAAGCTAAGGGAATCAAATCAACACCTCAAATCTCAACTCTCTTTATCAAATCAAGGAGAATAATAGTACCCATCTTATCTTTATATGTTTGATTTTTGGATTTTGATTTATTTCGAATTGGTTGATCATAATATGTCATGATATGAGTAATTTTACCCTTGTTTGATTGAATGATGATTTATTGGAATTTTTATGGAATTTTTATGTTAGGTTTTAAAGGAAAAACCCAAGTTTTTAATCTCCAAATGAGTAGATTTTCTAATATGTTGTGTAAAACATTATTTTGGAGATGAGTTTCTAATTTCATAATTTTTCGAGTCAATAGGAATATTTTATGAATTTCCTAAGGTGGAAAAAGTGTTTATTTCGGTTTTTAATTATTAAAAATAATTAAATAATTATTTTGGCCTTGAAATTTTTGTATAAGAAAGAATATGGAAAATATGATTTTTTTTTGAGGATTTTTCCCAATTTTTTATGATTTATCATGAATTTATTAGGCTAGAAAAGCTTAATAATTATATAAAAATATTAATATAAATTTAATGGTTTGCAAATTATTTTGGAAGTGAAAATTCTGATCCATAGCATTTTTTTTTAAAGAATTTGGCAAAGTAAGTTACTATCCAATAGGAATTTGACAAAGGATAAAAGTTGGTGGAAAGTATTATCTTTAAAAGGAAATAATTCAGTCTTCAAGTTAATTACAGAAATTCATTCCTTAGTTGATGCCGCCTGAGATCAATATTGATGCCACCCTTTATTGCTGGCTTTTTTTATTGATGCCACCCTTTATTGATGTCGCTCTTTATTGATGCCACCCTTTATTGATGTCGCTCTTTATTGATGCCACCCATTATTGATGGCGCTTTTTATTGATGCCACCCTTTATTGATGCCGCTCTTTTGTTGATGCCACCCTTTATTGATGCCGCTCTTTATTGTTGCCACCCTATTTTAATGCCACCCAATTTTAATGCACTAGTTTTGGTCAATTCTGCTATTTTTGTTTTATGCTACCAATCTAGACTTATAACGACCAGTTTTCTATCACCAGTCTGGATTTATAATGACCTATTTTATGCCACCAGTTTAGACTTATGACAACTTATTATGCCATCATATTAGTGCTTTGATGTGTTCTTATTATCAATAGATCGGTTAAATTTACATATTTTATCATTTTCATACTCACATTTCTTGACCCAATACTGCATCTTGGGATTTTAGGGCAAAATTACCAATTAGGCTGTTCTAGTAGTAAGTATGGTCAGACTAAACTCCAGAGTGAGTAGAATTGCATCCAGGAGATCAGATAGATCAATGGCGTAAGGATACCCTGAACTGATCAAAAGACCTAAATCATGAATTTAAAACCAAACAAGAATATAAGTGGGACTGGTATAGGTTCGTGCCCTATGCTTCAGCCGTTAGCCCTAGGTTGGTAAAGGTCTACGATTCCAGTTCATAGGGCTTTGTCAGCAGTGTGACTAAAAGGATGTTTACGCATAGAAAGGAACTCGTAGCTTTATATGCTCACCAAATTATTTAATTTGTTTTACTCCTAACCGTATTTTGAGATTTGTTGACATCTGGTTATGTTTTGGCCTGAGTCAGCCCGATAGGTTATTGATTGGCCTGCAAAACCAATAGGTTTGTGGTAGCCCTAGGAAAACTATGATTTGAGAAAGACAGACTATTGGTAGGAAGGGTAAGCCCTAGGTGTACATAACCCTAGGATGATAGGCTAGTCAAACTTACCCATGTTGCATACATGCATATGATTATATTATATTTTGTTCTCACCATTGTGGTTGCAGGTGCATGAATATGACTGACATATTGTGGTAAGATACTAGTGAGGGGAAAACTCATTCCGCTCAGCGACATGGTCTTAGTAGATATCTATTTTGGTTCGAGATGGAATATTATTATTCACACCAACCTTTTTGTCTTACCCGAAGTCTTTGTTTTTCCCCCTAAACTCTGAGGTACTCATTTAAGTGGTCAAGAGTAGGGATTTTCATGTTAGATGAATAAGCTTTCGGAGATGTGTAGGAGGCAAGCTAGCTGATATTAGGAGTTTTATTTCCGCTGTGTTCTTTAAAGCTTATGTTATGTTTGAATGGATGTAATGGTAGAATTTATAACTGTCAAGTATTAAACTCTGATCAACTAAGGGGCATCTTCATATTTCGCTTTTGGTGTATTTTGTAATTATTATATTTTCTCTAAATGCGGGCAACGAATGAGATTATGTGATGAATGTAAAATTCTTATTTTTGAAATGTATTGAAAGTCTGATTAATGAAAAATGTTTGAATATTTTTCATATTCATGTGCTTATGAAGTTATTGATATGATTAACATTACCGCATTTTGTCACCGAAGAATAATACTATTGATGACCGAAGCATCAGTAGCGCTTATTTTCGAGCTTCAAAATGGAGGATGTTATAACTTGGTATTAGAGCATAGGTGTATGAAAAATTTAAAAGATTAAATGTTTTTGAAAACATAATCTAATTAAATCGGAGAATAAGATTGGGGATGGGATAATGCTATAGTAACGTACTTGTGCTATATATATAAATATGTATCCTATCTTTATTATCCCCTCTCTCTTAGGCCATTCTTCTATATCTTACAAAGATCTGTATGCAGATTCAAAGGAAGTAAGATATGGAAGCAGGAAATGGAGGAGTGAATCTAGGCGGGGGAAGCACCACAACAAATGGAAATGCTTGGCCCAATACTAGCAGGAATCAGGGTTGACAGGCAAATGCTAATCAAAATGCAAATGCTAATCAAAATGAAAATGCTAATATGGGTATTAGAACCCCGCCAGTGGATATGGCGACTACGTATTAGTTCGTTGTTAACATGATGCAAGCTGGAGCAGTAGGTGGTTTGGCTGGAGGAAATGTTGCTAATGTGGAAGGAGCTAATCCCATGGTGCTAGTTGGCAATAACTATGCCAAGCTGAACCGTGATTATACTAATCTAGGAGGAAAGTTGTTTTTAGGAATAGAGGATGATGTTGAAGTGGAGAACAAGTTGCTGCATTGTGAGAGAAATTTTGCCAATTTAGGCTTGAAGGACGAGCAGAAGAGAAGATTGGCATGAGGCAGTTGCAAGGAGCCGCATTGTATAGGTGGAATGGGATAACCGTTGGTGTGCCAAAAGAGGAACTCACCAGGGCTGAGTTTAGGTGAAGGTTTGAGGAGAGGTTCTTATCTGAAGTAGTCAAGTCAACCTTGCTTAGGAAGTTTGCTGATTTTGAGCAAGTAGAAATGTCGGTGCTGGAGTATGCAAGTTTGATGAGCTATCCAAGTATGGATATGCTACCATAGATGCTGTGATAAAGAGGAATGAGAAGTTCATCCGGGGTTTGAAGTCGTAGATTGCTAGAGAAACAATGTTGCATCTCAGAGATCCAAGTAATGTAGTGGTAGAAATGGCAATAAAGAATGAGGAGATGCTTTTGACTTTTGGGAAGGAGAAGTCAGTGGAGGCCCAAAGTCCTTGGGGTAAGAAGAGGAAATTCTTCAAAAAGAAGGGAGCTCAGAAGAGTGGAGATGCTAAGAAAAAGAAGACGGATATTGTTCGCTATAACTGTAACAAGAAAGGGCACTTTGCAAATGAATGTCGCTCTGGTAATGGTAAGAAGGATGCAGCAAAGAAGAATGTGAAACGCTATAATTACAATCAGATGGGGCATTATAAGAATGAATGTCCAGTATCGGCCAAGGCTGAAAAAGCAAAAAAATTTGCCCTAGAACCGTTAGCTTCTTGACCGATTATAGAAGAGAAAGGAAAGTCTGTGAGGAGGCACGCTTTTGATTCATGGCATTCCCGTTGAAGTATTATTTGGTACTGGCGCATCACATTCTTTTATCTCACAATGTTTGGTAGATAAGTTAAATCTAGAACAATCATACCTTATTACTTCCTTAAGGGTTGCGAATCCGATAGGAGGTTTGCAACTCTTGGGATGAGATGTGGCCATTTAGAATTTGAGCTTTTAGGTCATACATTTACCTGCGATTTGTATGTGCTTGACTTTGTGGGTTTTAGGATTATTCTGGGTATGGATTAGTTAAGCAAATACGATGCTAGGATATTTTGCGAGGATAGGAAGGTATCATTAAGACACCCTAATAGCCGTGAACGAATTATATACTCTGTAGAAAATTCGAGTTTAGATATTTGTGCTTTATTTGGTGCAATGGAAGTGGAGGATGAAGTGAATCCGTTTTCTATTATAAGGGAGTATGCATATGCTTTTTAGCCAGTACAGGATTACCTCCGAAATGAGCTATTGATTTTCGAATGGATCTTGTACCTAGAGCTGAACCCGTGAGTAGACTGCCAAGCAGAATGACACCCCCTGAAATGAAAGAGTTAAAGGTGCAGTTGGTGGACTTAGAAGGAAAGAATTTTATTAGACCAAGCAGTTAGCCTTGGGGAGTGGTCGCGGTGTTCGTGAAGAAACCGTACGGGTCATTGAGGATGTGTATTGATTATCGTAAGTTGAATAAGATGATGATAAAGAATAAGTATCCTTTGTCGAGAATAAATGATTTGTTCAATCAGTTGAGTGGAGCCAAGGTATTTTCCCAATTGGATTTAGCAATAGGGCTCCATCAATTGAGAGTGGCGGAGGACGGTATTCCATTAACGGCGTTTCGAACAAGATGTGGTTCATATGAATGGTTAGTCATGCCCTTTGGACTAACCAATGCTCCTACTTACTTTGTGGATTTGATGAACCAAATATTCTGAGAGTATTTGGACAGATTTGTGTTAGTGTTTACAGATAACATTCTGATATATTCTAAGAATGAAAGAGATCATGAGATTCATCTTAGAATAGTGCTAGAGATGCTGAGACAGTATCAAATAAAAGTGAAGTTTTCATAATGTCATTTTTGGAAGAAAGAAGTGAAGTTCCTTTGGCATGTAGTTCTAGAAAATGGGTTATCCGTAGATCCATCTAAGGTTGAAGCTGTTAATAACTGGAAAAGACCCGAGACTATGACTGAGATAAAAAAAAATCTGATGTTAGCTGGCTATTATCGGAGATTCATCAAATATTTCTCTCGTATAGCAGCACCTATGACTAAACTGACAAGGAAGGGTGTAAAGTATATTTGGACCAATAAATGTGAAGAAGCATTCTTAAAGCTAAAACATTTATTGACCAATGCTCCCGTGTTAGTTGTTCCGGATGTGAATTAAGATTTAGTGATGTATACTGATGCATGCGGGGCAGGATTAGGAGCTATGTTAATGCAAAGAGGTAAAATGATTGCCTACACTTCTCGATAGCTTCGACCACATGAAGTTAGATATCTGACTCATGATTTAGAGTTGGCAGCGGTGATCGTTGCTTTGAAAGTATCGAGACACTATCTTTTGGGAGAATGATTTGAGTTATTTACGGATCATAAGTCTTTGAAGTATTTATTCTTTTAGAACGAGTTGAATATGAAACAGCAAGATGGTTAGAGTTTTTGGCGGCTTATGATTTTGAGATTGAGTATACGCCAGGGAAAGGAAACAAAGTTGCCGGTGCACTTAGCAGAAAACATCAGAGTGTGGTATTAGCTATGTTAGAAGAATGGAGAGATTTGGAGGCATTGATTACATGTGGTGTAAGGTTAAGGTCGACGGCTAGTTCTAGTCGGAATACTGCAATGTTATCATGTTTGGAAGTTTGATTGGTAATGATCGAAAGGATTGCTTCTATGAAGAAAGATGATCCATTACAAGCTGAACGAATTAGAAGGCTTAAAGAAGGAACTCGGATTGATGATTTAAAAGGTTTTAGTCTTGACTAGAACGGATGGTTGAGGAAGAAGGGACGGTTATGTGTAACGACCCATAAATTTTGATTGGTTTTAATATCGTAGTTAATTGAAATTTTGTAAAATTTTAAATAATAAAATTTGAAAATAAAAATTTATTATTTAGAATACGTCTATTTTAATATAGCAACTGGAAAATTTTCATTTGATAATATTGAAGTTTGTTTTCCTGTGAAATTTCATTTCAAATCAAACCGGTTAATAAAAGTGAATTTAAAAGTTTTCCGAAACCAAAATATGTCAACAGGAGAAAATTTATTCAGATCATTCTGAATCAGACTGCGAAATTCGTTTTTCCAAATTTGGACTTCTACTGCTCCGTTTATCTTATTTCTGGTAAAGTAGCAGCATTTTTCGGTACCGATTATTGACTTTTGATCGGACGATCGTACCATTGATATCTGTGTACCGTTTTGATCGTCTCATCGTGTTGATCTTAACGGTATATTCATTTCTGTGTTTGAGGTCCGGTACACGGCGAAAACAATCAAACTATATATTGTATCGGTACCGAATCCGTGACTTTTTATTTCTCTTTGCCCTTTTTAAACTGTAACCGTGGTATCCAAGCAACCATCAATTGCTTTAATCTTCCAGCTAAATTCCAGGGTGACCATTTCCATTCCATACTATTTTTTTTTGAAAATCTAAACGTTTGAATTGGTATAAGTTGTATTCTTTTGAACGGTTCATTTGTGTGCCTGTTCATTTCTTCATTTATATTTGCCTTTGCTGCTCTTCTTCCATTTTCACAAATAACACAATACAGCAACCAACTTTCCTTTCCTCTTCCAAACTCCCATCCCTTCGCCTAACTAGCTACCGCCCACGGCATCCCTCCACCACCTGACCTCGCCTCATTCTCTCTCCCCTCCACCGCCGTTCCAGCCTCACGCAACTCCATCAAACAGCCTCCCGTACCTCCTCATCATCCGATCTCCTTCGCCTTGCTGAACCACCTCGGCTACTCACATCCCCTTACCAAAGCCCGAGCAACCGTTCCTCTCTCCGCCACAAACCCTCCACAACTGCCCGTTCGCTCCTTCCCACTTGCTCAGCCACATTCTCCCTCCGCACGCCGTAACTCCGGTGACCACCCATCCAGCCGAACCTCACTGTGCCTCCCTCCTTACATCGAACACTTCCAGCATCACCGCCACTAACAACCCGAGTGTCACCGCCTTAATTCCTCTCGTCTTCTCTGTGTTATCCCTCGTGCCTGAGATCCACAGCAAGCCGCGTCTTCCTTCTCTTCGCCCGACCCATCGCCAGCCTTCGACCGGCCCTCCTCCCCTCTTCTGCTGTCACGTTTTGATTGGTAATATAGTTGTTTGTTGTATATAAATTTCTTTCATTTGTGCAGTTTTATATAATAAAAAAAAAATTCGAGTATATACAATTTTGTTAAACATTTATATAGGAGAGGTATATTTTTAATATGTTAGTCCATAAACCATATAACATGTAAGTTATATGTATGGTTATAGAAGTAGTTTATAAACTAGTTTCTGTAGGGTAAGCCATCATGCCTATATTGAATATCTTAGTTACAATTCGTATTTGTTTACAGTGAGTAGTTGTATGAATAGTACAATTTTCTTTGACAACTTATATATATTTTAAGTATGTAAATTTTGGTTAGTTATAAATTTGGTATATTTTGAGTTACTGTACATATATTAAGTTATATTTATTTTATAATACACTAGTTATTTTATGTGTTGATTTGTATATAGAAAACCTATATTTTTCAGATTTGGGAAAACAACATGACTTACATATAGAAGATAACATATAGAAGATATTGTATATATATATATATATATATATTTTGATTTACAAAGTATTAGTTTATATATATAATAGGTAGGATACCCAAGGCTGTCACATGAGTAGGTAGGTATACTATTTATATGTTGGACTCTGCAAATGCTTGGTTTGAAAATGCTTGTCTCATTTATAATATGCATATGAGCTGTACTATATGCGTGATTCAGCTATATATAAGTTAGTACATTAATTTGAGATATGACATATAGCAGCTAGTTATATTGTACATATAATTTAATAAAAAGCTACTTGGGAATGTATTACTTATATGCACAGGTTAGATTCATAATTAATAAAGTGGACCTAGAGTCTTAACAAATATATTTATAGTGGGTTGCATAGTATATTTAATCATGGTTGTACGGTGGGTCTGCATATATGTACTATTAACCTGCATACATAAGTCCACTTATACCATTATCTTCATCGATTCCGTTCTGACTTGACTTCGTAAATTCCTATTTATCAGCTTTGGCCGTCGTGTCTATTCTTCATCAAATCGTGTCCATCTAGCTTTGGAATTTGTAACTCATTTCGTTTCTATCTCTCTAGCCTCGAAAGGTGAGAAATCACTCACGATTAACACTCTTGTATTTATTAAATTTGATTTCAATTGAAACGACAATTGAAATATGATGCTGTAGTTATTTAAATTTTTATATATGCTATTATCTGTATATGTTCACCTGTGACATCTGACACCAGTATCTAGTATTTATATGCCTGTTATTACTATTATCTGTATATGTTCACCTGTGACATCTGACACCAGTATCTAGTATTTATATGCCTGTTATTGCTATTATCTGTATATGTTCACCTGTGACATCTGACACCAGTATCTAGTATTTATATGCCTGTTGTTATATTTTATATTATTTGTTATCACTCTGCAAGTTCCCTATTAGTATAGAATTCACTATGGGTTGAAATGATACATACCCGAACGGACTTTAGAATAGGAGAAAATCGTTATGGGTTGAAATGATAAACCCAAGCGATTTTCATTTGAATTGAAATTGGGATTACGGGTCGAAATGATATCTACCCGTATATATTTAAATTTCGGATTGAAATGATAAATATCCGTATCACTTAACCATATGATAAATATATATACAGACACCGTTGGTCCATATATATAAATATTTAAAAAATGAATTCTATGGTTTTGGAAAGAAATATATGGTTTTAATAAATGTTGAGCCTTAAAATTATTATATATAAATAGGAATGATTGATTTAAATACATATAATATGTTGAGTATTTAAAATATATTTCAAAATAGATTTTGGTAATAATTTGAATAAGTTAAGGTTAGAAAGATAATTTGAATTTAGTTGAAATTGTATTCAATAAAGAATTTTATTTAATTAAACCGATTTGAAACTTATTGAAATTGAGATGTAAGATATGATTTATAACTTGAGTTTGATTCATAAGTAATCTAATGAATATTTCTTGTTTAAATAAAGTTTAAGGAAATATTTAGTAAAAATGTAATTTAAGGCTAGTTAAATGGTATTGAATTTATTAAGTGAATATTCCCTGATTTAAATAATAATGAAGTTAAATCAAGAGCTATATGAAACTGTTAAATTTAACTTTGAAAATGTTGAATATTAAAGCTTTGAAATATATTGAAAATTTAAATGATCTGTTTAGAAATGAATTAAATTGATGAATTGAACTTTGAATAAATTTGAATTTGGAATTTGAAGTTGATTTGAATCGATTTGCTAGACTTGAGGAAATTAAATACTTTACTTTTTAAATCATTTAATATATATATATATACTATTTTGGAAAATAGATATATTTGAAATGAAATGATATTTGGGTTTTGAAGTAAATAAATTTAAAATGGCCACGGTGTCATAGTGTATATTCCCACCTTGTAGATAGTTCTACAGATCCTTAGAGGATGGTTATCCCAAACATCCTTTAAGTTACTTGTATTTCAGTTGATATTTCACTTGAGTTGGATTTATTGATATAAGAATGTTAATCCTGACTCGAGTGTTTTGTGTTTTGCTTTACGCTCGGGTCAGACCGAGTGATACAGCATTTGAGACTCACCTTTGGAGTTTGGAGCTTACCTTGGAGATCCAACTATCGCCTTAGCTTTCAGCTCTTCTAGTTGATTTGTTAAGAGAAGTCATCTGTTGTACTGGGGACTTCACTGCAATTGAGATATTCTGTTGTATTCTATTTCTAACTCTGATGTCTATATAGTAGCTTCATGAACTACTATTTTATCTATTCCGCTGCGTATTATTGTATTACTCTGTGTCTGTGATTCTGTGATTGATTTATTTATTGCATATGCTGAGTTTTGCCAAATTTAAATTAACAATCTGATATTTTGAATTATTCAATTCTGACATGTGTGGATTTATTGTCGATTTGAATGGTCCAAAATAGCGGGTCGTTACATTATGTTTTTCGGATGTTTGTAACCTAAGGAAGGAAGTTCTTGGGGAATATCATTGATCAAAGTTTACTATTCATCCGGGAGGAACTAAGAAGTATCAAGACATGAAAAGAAGTTTCTTTTGGAAAGGGATGAAAAAGGATGTAGGCTTATAGGTAAAGAAGTGTTTGAATTACCAGCAAGTAAAAGCCGAGCATCAGAAGCCAAGTAGATTGCTTCAACCTTTACAAGTTCCTCTTTGAAAATGGGTTCTATATCCATGGATTTTATTGATGGGTTGCCAAGGTCGAATAGGGGAAATGAGAATATTTGGGTTATAGTGGATTGACTGATCTGGAGTGCACATTTTATTACCGTTAAGTCAACAAGGATGGCACATACATTGGCTAAGTTGTTTATGAAGAATATTATTAGACTGCATGAGATTCCTAATAGTATAGTCAGTGATAGAGATGCCTTGTTCACTAGTGAATTCTGGAAGAGTCCATAAGAAATTTTAGGTACCAAGCTAAAGATGAGTACCGCTTACCATCCATAAACGGACGAGCAAACAGAAAGAGTTAAAAAAGTTCTTGAAGATTTGTTGAGGGCTTGTGTACTTGATTTTCGAGGGTCATGGGAAGACCATTTGTACTTAGTTGAGTTTTCCTATAATAATTGTTATCAGACTACTATAGGAATGGCGCCTTTCAAAGCTTTGTATGGAAGGCCGTGCAAATCACCAACATGTTGGTTGGAGACCAGAGAGAGATTAGTTCTCTGTCCAGTTATGGTGAGAGAAGTCAAAGAAAAGATTGAGTTGATCCGAGCACGGATGAAAGAAGCTCAGTCTAGGCATAAACGTTACATGGATAAGAGGCGTAAGGATTTAGAGTTCTCGGTTGGAGACCGTGTTTTTGATAAAGTATCACCGATGAAAGTTGTGGCATGCTTTGGAAAGACGAGAAAATTGGCACTGAGATATGTAGGTCCATTTCCTATTATAGAGAGGATTGAGAAACTAGCTTATCGGATAGAGTTACCGAGCAGTTTGGTAGGAGTCCACGACATTTTTCATGTTTCTCATCTTAGGATGTGTGTACACGATCCAGAAACTACTATTACTCTGACTGCATTGGAAGATTTAGTAGTGAAACCGGATATGACTGTTGTTAGACAACCAGTTTTTGTTGTGGTTAGAGATGGGAAGAGGTTAAGGAACAAGATAGTCAAATTGGTGAAAGTCCAATGGAGTGACAATGAGAAAGACTGTACTTGGAAAACAGAGGACGGGATTAGAGATACTTATTTTGACTTGTTTTGATGGTCTATTATATATTTGGCATATATAATTTTTGCTAGTCAGATAGGCTAGTATTAATGTTATGTGTTGTTAAAGATGTTTGCATGGTTGATATGCTTATTATGATCCTTACCGAATTTCGAGGACCAAATTCTTTAAGGAGGGGAGCCTGTAACACCTCTAATTTTTGTTTAACATTATTTAGGAGATTTAATTAGATTAATTAAATAGAATAATGTGCGGCGTGATAAAGAGATGAGATTTGATAATTAATTGGGTTAAGCCTTAATTAATCAACAAATAAGATTATTTTAACTTATTGATGTGCATGTAAAAATGTATATTTTTTACTCTCATACTTAATCTCCTTTTATATAAATAAATGGCATATTAGGGTGTTTTTTACATGTTTTAAACCAAAATCCAAAAATATTTTCAAACCATCATTCACTCGTCTACATCTGGGCAAAATGGTCAGTTTATGTATGAATTAATTTTGAGAATATTTATTTGCATATTTTAATTTTAATTTGTAGAAAATGGAGTGTAGAGTCTTTATGGATGTATGCATGCACATATGTTGAAAGCAAAAGAATGAAGGAAATAAAAGAATTCATGCAACATGGAAGAGCCCACCTACTCACTAACTAATGGACCACACTTAAAAGCAAATTAATATGTTAGTGGAGATCAGAAGCAAAAGCACATGTTAGTGGAGATTAATTAATTCCTTAATGGTTACTTGGAGGCTACGCAAACTCAAGGGCATTTTCGGTAGTCCCCTAAAAAGTTGATTAGGGTTTTAGGCATGTATAAATACCCCTTTATGTTTCATGTAATGAATCTTCTTCTTCTCTTTTTAATACATAGATTTGTAATAAAAAATTTACCATTTTTATTATTTTTTATTTTTTATTTTTATTTATTTATATAGTATAATTTTTAGTAATTTATTGTATTATTTTTTATTTTATTTTTTATATTTTATTTTATTATTATATTTTTTCCCTCTTTTCTTTTTTTCTTTTTGAAAAGGAGAAGAGAGAGTTATGCAAAATTATCTTAGCACCACTTAACTTTAAAGATAAAAAATGTTAACGTATGTAATTTAAATAAACCACTTATTAAATGAAGAATACAATTTAGAATAACTTCATGACCATCACCTATGAATCTTCCTATATACTAGTTACACCATGTTGCTTGTAATTCCAACTTTTCTTTTTATTATTCGTTGAGATGAGTAATTTTCCAAAAATTTCAATCTAATGACAAAAGCAGTATGCTTACTTTATCGTGCCTATTCAAAGGTAAATTAATATGCAAACTTTTTTTCGTAAGGGAAAAAGGTGCAAAAATCAAACTATGTAAAATAAAAATAAACATGAGACTCCATTTTATTTTTTGAAAAGGAGAAGAAAGAGTTATGAAAAATCATGTTAGCACCATTTAACTTTAAAGATAAAAAATGCTAACATATGTAATTTAAATCAACCACATTTTAAACGAAGAATACAATTTAGAATAACTTCATAACCATCACATATAAATCTCCATATATACTAGTTACACCATAGTTGCTTGTAGTTATAACTTTTCTTTTTATTATTCGTTGAGATGAGTAATTTTCCAAAGATTTCAATCTAATGACCCAAACAGCATGCTTACTTTATCGTGCTTATTCAAAGGTAAATTAATATGCAAAATATTTTTTGTAAGAAAGTGCAAAAATCAAACTATGTAAAATCAAAAGAAACATGAGACTCCCCCCCCCACCCTTGATTTTGAATGTGTCCCCATAGTCAATGCATGATATAATGAGTGTAAAGGAGAGAAAAAATATACATATTCACAAGAGTGGGTTAAAATTCCTTAATATAAGTAGCGTGGCTCATGATGAATCATGAGCTCCTCCCGTCGATCACTTGCCAATTCCAAGTATGGTTTTAAACGGTGACCATTGACTTTAAAAATCGATCCATCCCTAAGGTTTTCTATTTCTATAGCACCGTGTGAAAAAATAGTACGTACCATGTATGGTCCGGTGCATCTTGATTTTAATTTTCCAGGGAATAAATGAAGTCGTGAGTAATACAAAAGAACTTTTTGATTTGACGAAAATGTTTTTATTAGGATTGACTTGTCATGAAAAGCTTTGGTTTTTTCTTTGTAATTTTTTGAGTTTCCATACGCGCCATTCCTAATCTCTTCTAATTCATTGAGTTGTAATTTTCTGTTTTCACCAACCTTTTCAAGATCGAAGTTTATATTCTTTATTGCCCATAACGCTTTATGTTCAAGTTCGATTGGTAAACGATGAAAGTGACCGTGCTATAGGATCGTATAATATGGATAAACTACTTGTGCGGAATAAGTAAGTAAATAGTAAAAGCAGTAAAGTAAATGACACCAGAGATTTTTATACTGGTTCGAACCCCTTTTCTACGTCTAGTCCCAGACTCCTTCTGGATTTAAACTAGAAACCCTCACTTAACCCGGAGGAATAGGTTTACACCGCCTGAGCAATCGAACAGGACTTCTACTGCCTAACAACCGAATAGGACTTCTACCGCCTGAGCAACCGAACAAGACTACTTTACAAATAACAAAAGTATCTGACTATAGTATGCTCTTTGAATAGCACTGATAAGTCAATTAAGTACAATCTTCCTATAATCTTCTCCTTTATGATATGTAGTGTAATGTGCTTGAGAATTGTGGAAGATAGAGTGATCAACGATCAGAGAATGTAAGCAGTTTGAGTGCAGTTTGAAAATAGAGAATAGATAAGAATTCAAGAATATTAAAATTAGTTTCAGTAAGTTGTTTTTTGAATTCTATAATCTATTTATAGAGTTTAAAAGGTTGCAACCATAGATGAAAAATTAAATTGAAAAGAAACGGGCACAACTGTTGATTTTGAAGACGTTACTCTTTGATGAAGAGAAGTGTCTATTCATGAAAATAGCAGGTTGAAAAATTCAACCGGCTGAATATATTAATTCAGCCTTCTAAATTGAATTAAATCGAAGACAGCAAGGAAATAGGCTAATTTTAGCCTAATTCAGCCGGCTGAATAAAACCATTCAGCCGGCTGAAACTTCGTATCAATTTATGAAAAGTTTCAGCATTCATCCGTCTGAATGGAATTATTCAGCCAACTGAATTCTGTTGATAAACAAAAGTTACCATAGCTCATTTGGTTAGAGCACTTGCCTTTTAAACTAGTGACCCGGGTTCGAGCCCCGCTCCATGCAATTTTTGAAAACTTGAATTTTCATTTAAAATATGAATGTATATGTGTGTATACCATTTTGAGAAGATTTTAACATTTGTAAACTATAGACATGACACTTTATGACTAATAATACTTTGTTTGTCACCTTCATCTTGTCTCTATCGTGTATATCTCTTCTTGTATCTCCATATACATACTTTTATCCTTTTTTGTACTATGTGTCTTCATTTTGAACATATTTGTTTGTCTCTTTTTGATGCTCATGTACCTGCAAATTAGCATAGAGATTCTTTGGCATAATTGTATAGTTGTTGTCATTAAAATCCAACAATAGAGGTTCTAACAAACGACACACTTTACCATATACTAATCGGAAAGGGGACATTCCAAGGTTAGTTTTAAAAGCGGTTCTATAAACCCAAAGCGCATCTGTCAATTTCTAAGATCAATTTTTTCGATTTTTATTAACAGTTTTCTCCAAAAAAAAATTGATTTGACGATTTGAAACTTCGACAGGACCACAAGTTTGAGGATGATAAGGAGTGGATAACTTGTGGGTTATCTAATATTTCTTCATTAAAGTTTCAAATGATCGTTTACAAAAGTGTGTTCCATTATCACTTATTATTGTGCGAGGTGTTCCAAACCTCGAAATGATGTTTTCTTTTATGAATTTCATAACAACTTTGTAGTTATTTGTTTTACGGCTTCAACCTATTTAGAAACGTAATCGACAGCAAGAAGAATATAAGAATATAAGAATTTAGGAAACGGTCTCATAAAGTCAACTCCTCAAACGTCAAAGATTTCGATCGTAAGGATGGGGGTCAAAGGCATCATGTTTTGTTAAGATATTTTTTCTAACATTTGACAAGGATCACACACTTTACGAAACTCAAATGTGTCCTTGAAAAGTGTAGACTAATAAAAACCACATTGGAGCACCTTTTCTGCAGTTTTCTTAGGACCGAAATGTTGCTTGATCATAACCGAAGGAAAGAACACTCTTGATAAAAACCACATTTGGTTATTAATTTGCCTACCGGATCGTTAAGTGGTGATAGCATTCATTTGATTCATATTGCTATCTTAAACGACATGAGCTTGGTTCGAGTTGTTGTTTTGGTTCCTAGGGTTTGGAATCGGTTGACTCGGGAACGTGCCTCTTTCCTATTCGCTCATAGAGGTGGCTAATTGACTCATTTGTATTTCGAGTTTAGCGATCGATTGACACGTGTTTTGCATATACAAAGTTAACAGATTTTGCAAATTGTTATTCGGTTGGAGATTTTGAGTGGACGCCTTAGCCAAAATTTTCAAACATTTTTCAAGTGAAGTCATTCGTTTGTCATCTTGGGGAACAAAAGATTGTTGCGCTTGATTTTAAGAAGATGGCGCAAAGTTTTGTTGAAATTGATTTGGTTGAAAAGGAGAATTCGAAGCATTGTTCGGAAATGCTTGAAAAGATGATCGAATCACATTCGTGTTTGAATTATTTTGGTTCCAAGCGAAGTTAGGATGATTTCTCCAACCGGGATTGTACATTGAAGAGAATGGATCATTCCTAACCTTGTTAGAAGTATTTATTTGTTCTAACGAGTGACGACATTGATCAGCGATGTTGTTTAGATCATTGCATTTATAACACGAGACTTAAGAAGCTTGGTTCATTTGATTAGATGAAAGAACGTTATCAAAAAAAATTATCGTCGCATCGATTTTTGCATCTAAAGCTAATGAAGATCCTATTGAATGTGCACTTGAACTTGAATAAATTGATTTCTCGTTAGATCGTTCCCATTGGGATGACTTTTTGGTTACGTTTTAAAGAAATTGCCTAGCGGCATCGTGATATTGTGTTAAAAAGTTCCTTTGGCACATTGATTCAAGCATCGTTTGAGAACTGTATTTAAGTCCATCGTATAAAATTTAGCAAAGAGTCCATTTTTCGAAATTATGATGTGGACATTTTATTAAAAGTTTCTTAAATTTTTCAAAATACTTTCCAAAAGATTCACCCCCAAATTGATGAAAATTTACAATTTCATTTCGAATTTTGGTTATTTTTTCCAAGGGGTAAAATTTCTTTAAGAAATTTTTTACAAATTCGTCCCAAGTTCTAATAGAATTCAAAGGCAAGCTATACAACCATTTCTCATCATGATCGGTAAGTGCGAATAGGATTAGCCTAAGTTTGATTCCAACATTGCATAATTGTTAGATTTTTATAGTTGCACAAACTTGTTCAAATTTCGTTAAAAAGATATAAGGATCGTCGTGTTCAAAATTGCCAAATTTTGGAAGTGTGTTAATGTGACTCGAATGGATTTCAAAGTGATTACCCGCTGGGGCAGGTAATATGATGAAAGAAGGGAAAAAAACTCGATCGGGGAAAATTCTATCCATAAGGGCACGAGTGGATTTTTGTTTGCCATCGTTGAGAGATTGTTTGTTCAAATTAAACGGTTTGTTGATGTGTCACGAATCCATACACTCATGCACATGGGAGAAGATTAAGGAGGGAAAGAAGTGAATAACAAAGGTAAGAGAATAAGGGTGAAAGATTTTTAAAGAGAGAGGGAGTTTTTATTTTATTTTTTGAATTTCTGTTTTTTCCTTCTAAGAGAAAAGGTAAAAAAAGAATGTTTTTTTGCTTTTACATAAGAAAATTGTTTTTTTTGGCTTTTTTTAACAAGGAACATTGTTTTTTGTTTTTTTATTAAATGTTTGTTTTTTTATATATGCATGAAACTAATGCAACTAAATGAATGCAAGGACTTAATTAGAAATTTTCTGTCCTTAGTAGCTCCTAACCCAAAATTGTATAATCACACTTTGACTTAATTCAACAAAATAATTCTTAGCCACGTAATGGATAGGGTTTATCAGTGCACAACGAATCACCGTAACAATGCAATTGAAGTTCTAAGTACCTTCAGAGAAACAATCAATATAATATTTTATGAATCACCGTAGTAATTATGAATGATTATTGCTCTGTTATTGCCTTAGACACCAAGAAATAGTTTGTTAAAAGAAACTGTAACGACCCATAATTTTCGATAATTAAAAATATTAATTAAATAAGATTTTGGGATTTAATATTGGAAGAAATAAAAATAATTATGATTTGTTAATGAGAAAACAATTAAAATGTAATTTAATAATGTTAATTTAATGTAATTGACAATTATTTTAATGTAATTTCAATCAATTGAGATAATTATAAAGTTAATTTTGTTATAAACAGTAAATAAGGAAATAATTTAATGTTGTATTAAATGGTGAGATTGTATGTAATTAATTGAAATTGAATATGAAATCAGTGATGTGTAAGTAGTTATAACAATTGTTTGTAAATAATAAAATTTATAATTATGATTAAAATGCTTAAAAGTAACAATATGTTTATTTATCATCTCATTTTAATATGCTAAAATAATTTGGAAATTAACAAAAAATTAATGTAAATCAATTATTGCAGTTAATATGAATTAAGATGATAACTGTAAATATAAATGTAATAAAATGTAAACTAACGTTAATTATATTTATAAGGTAATAGTTGATGAAATAATAAGAGTGAAATCAAAATAAATGAATTTATTAGAATTTTAAAATTATAATTAATGAATTTATTACCGTTATAATTGAATGATGTAATTAGTGTAATATTTAAATCTTAGGTTTAATAAGGAAAATTTACAAAGGTTGTTGTCATCAAAACCACTATCTCCAGTTCCTAACAATCTCCCCCTTTTTGATGATGACAACCTTATAAAATATACTTACCACTTCGATCACACCAACAACTCCCCCTTACTCCAAGCCTATTATTTTATATAACTTCTCCCCCTTTGTCATCAACAAAAAAATAACCTATAAACCTTGAACTTAATAGAAAATGAGATAAACAAACATATGACATAAGAATAATAACTATGTATGAGTGAAATATAGCATCCTTAGTTAAATGGAATTCAAGATTTTATACACCAAAGATTGTTTTTAGACGAACATTAATTAAGATAACACTTTATATACAAATTAACAAACCAATATATAATCAGGAAAGAGACAAACGAAAACGAAAAACACTTAACGAGGACCCTTAACTATTGGTGATTTATGGATCGAACAATTTGGATAGTGGAGACAAAAGTTTCCATGTTGTTCGACCAAGTTCACATTAGCGTCAAAAAGGACCTCTCCAATGCAAATTACGCCATCGTCTTCGTCCATATGAACATCCGGATTCGGCAGAGGATGTTCTTCTTCTTGATCCTCTTGTGGTTCTTCTAGAGGCTCTTCTTCTTCAGAATCAATGGCTTGTGATGTTTCTTCGATGACAATGGGATTGGCATGGTTATCCATAAGGAATTTATGTAAATTCCTAAGAATTCTGCCTCGCCTATCTTGTTCTCTAGCCATTTGCAGTTGACTCACTTGAATTTCCGTCATCATTTGAAGCAAATCTTTCATCTTCTCTTGTAATTTGATGACTCGTACGTGTGTGGAACGCTGAAAAGGGCCAGAATGAGGAGAAGTGGGTGAAGAAGGTATATTATTAGAAGAGGAAGCCATTAATTTACTGTTTTAGAAGTTTATTACAAAGAATAGAACAAAGAAAAGGAGTAAAAGTCAAAATATATAAATATATAACCAAATAACTAATTTTAGAGGGAAATTTAAATTTGAAAAACTCGGCCTGTATGTCGACATAGGGGGATGGGTCATGTCGACATGCCCAATTCAATTTTTGAGAAATTTTTAATTATTAACTATACTTGTATTATTTATAATTTATATTTCAGTTAATGAACATATACCTAATTCTCTTCTAAATTTAGTAAAGTTTTGTTCATTTAATGGTTTGGTTAATATATCAGCAATTTGTTTTTCAGTATTAATATATTCAAGAGTTATGACTTCTTTACTTATATAATCTCTAAGAAAATGATGTCTAATATCAATATGTTTTGTTCTAGCATGATGAGTTGGATTTTTAGATAGGTTTATTGCACTAGTATTATCATAATAAATTGGTGATTTAGTTATAGTTAATCCAAAATCTTTTAAAGTTTGTTGCATATATATAACTTAAGAACAAGCCAAAGCAGCAGATATATATTCTACTTCAGTTGTTGACAAGGATACAGTGTTTTGCTTCTTACTGAACCAGGAAACCAGAGAATGTCCTAGAAAGTGATAAGTTCCACTTGTACTTTTTCGGTTTAATTTACAACCAACGTAATCAGCATCACAATATGAAATTAAATCAAATACATCATTTTTAGGGTAAAATAAACCATAATCTAAAGTATGTTTTACATACCTTAAAATTCTTTTAACAGCTTTTAAGTGAGTTTCTTTAGGTTGAGATTGGTATCTTGCACAGAGGCACACACTATGCATGATGTCAGGACGACTTGCCGTTATATAAAGCAGCAAACCAATCATTCCCCTATATAATTTTTGATCAACAACTTTTGACTTATCTTCTTTACTTAAAGCTACATTAGTTGTCATTGGAGTTGGTTTCCCACTAGAAGTGGTCAATCCAAATTTATTAATTAAATCCTTAGCATATTTTTCTTGACTAATGAAAATTCCTTTATCTAATTGTTTGATTTGAGTCCTAAGAAGAAGCTTAGTTCTCCCATATGACTCATTTCAAATTCTTTAGTCATTATATCTGAAAATTCTTTATTCATTATGTTATTAGTTGACCCAAATATAATATCATCTACATATATTTGTACTAATTGAATATCATTTTTTTCCTTTTAATAAAAAGAGTTGTATCTATTTTACCAATTTCAAAACCAGATTGTAGTAAATAAGATCTCGGTCTTTCATACCAGGCTCTAGGAGCTTGTTTCATACCATATAAAGCTTTCTTTAGTTTATATACATGATTTGGAAATTCATTATTTTCAAAAAGTGGAGGTTGTTCAACATAAACATCTTATTTTACAAAACTATTTAGAAAAGCACTTTTAACATCCATTTGATATAACTTGAAATTATTGTAATTTTCGAAAGCAAGTAAAATCTTGATAGCTTCTAGTCTTGCTATGGGTGCAAAGGTTTCGTCATAATCAATTCCTTCTTCTTGACAATAACCTTGCGCGACTAAACAAGCTTTATTCTCACGACCTCAGCAAGTTCATTCATTTTATTTTTATAAACCCATTTTGTTCCAATTATACTTTTATCCTCAGGTCTAGGAACAAGTTCCCAAACATCATTTCTGGTGACCTGATTCAATTCTTCTTGCATAACAAGAATCCATGAATCATCAGATGATGCTTCCTTTGGATTTTTAGGTTCAATAGTCGATATAAAAGCTACATTACTCATACTATTTAGTTGATTTCTTGTTTAATTATAGATTCAACATTTCCTAATATATTTTCTATAGGATGATCTTTTAATAGCCTAATTCTTTTATTAGGTTGAATGATTTCACAATTAGTTTCATTAGGTTCATTATTTAAAGTTACAAAATCTTCTGCATCTTCTATTTGTACAGTATCTTTAAAATTTTCATCAAAAGATACATGCATTGTTTCTTCAATAGTGCTAGTTCTTAAATTATAAACTCTAATGCTTTACTTCTATTAGAATATCCGATAAAGATACCTTTGTTGGATTTAGGTTCAAATTTATCTAAATTATCTTTTGTATTAAGAATAAAAAACTTACTACCAAAAACTTTAAAATAAGCTACTATGGGTTTCTTATTGTAAATTAATTCATATGGTGTTTTATTAGTTAATGATCTAATTAAAATCCTATTTAATGTATAACAAACTGTAACAACTGCTTCAGCCCAAAAGTTTTTAGGTAAGTTACTATCTGAAAGCATTGTTCTAGCACACTCTTGAATCGTTCTATTCTTACATTCTACCACTCCGTTTTGTTGTGGAGTTCTTGGAAAAGAGAAATTATGAGTAATTCCTTTTTGATTACAGAAATTCTCAAAATTTTCATTTTCAAATTCTCCACCGTGATCACTATGAATAGTTTTTATTTTTAAAGAAAGTTGATTTTGAATTCTTTTAGCAAAATTCTTAAATAATTCAAAAGCATCACTTTTAAGTTTAAGAAAAATTGTCCAAGTATATCTAGAATAATCATCTACAATTGCAAAAACATATTTATTGTGATTAATTGATTGAACTTGAGATGGACCAAATAAATCTAAATGAAGTAATTCTAGAGGTTTAGAAGTAGAAATCATATCTTTTAATTTAAATGAACTTTTCTTAAGTTTTCCTAATTGGCAAGCATCACATATACTATCTACTTTAAAGTTTAACTTGGGAAGACCTCTAACTAAGTCAAGTTTTGATAACCTAGATAATAGTTTGAAATTTAAATGACCAAATCTTTTATGCCAAATCCAAGGGTCACTTGTATTAGCCAAAAGACATAAGTTATCATTTGAAACTTTCATACTAAGGATGTAAAAGTTTTTCTTCCTAATTCCTTCAAAGATAATATTTGACTTATTATCTTCGATGTGACACTTATCTTTTCCAAATTTAATTTTAAATCCTTTATTACATAGTTGACTTATACTAAGTAGATTATGTTTTAAATTCCTAACTAGCAAAATATCATAAATAAGAGGAGTTTTAGAATTACCGACATTGCCGATGCCAATCACATATCCTTTTGAGTTGTCTCCAAAGTTGACCAATCCACCATCTTGATATATAATGTCATTGAGTATCTCGGGATTTCCAGTCATATACCTTGAACAGCCACTATCAAGTATCCATTTATCTTTCTCAATTTTCATAGTTTGTCCATTGGTTGTTGATTCTTCAAAAGCCATGTAACATGTTTGTTCCTGCATAACAAACCAATTCGGTAGATAACTTGATTTTTCATAAAAACTATATGCAAACTTATGATACTTTGATGAAATGCATAAATTCAAACTAGTACTAACAAAATTTCCTAAAAATGCCATTTTTAACTTTTAAGTTTCAGATTATGAAAACTATAAAAACCTATGCTTTGATACCAATTGAAAGGGAGTGCGGATTAAGGATCTTAAGGCTAATTTAACACTAGAGGGGGGTGAATAGTGTTTAATGGATTCTAAGACTTATGTGGTCTAAATTAAAATTATGACACAAACAAATGCAGAACTTAATCATAGAACAATCACAGAATCAAACATAGTGCAGAAAGTAAATAAAAACAGTAAAAGGAAAGAACACACCGGATTTTATACTGGTTCGAAGTTACCCTACATAAAGTCCTGTACCAAGGCAAAACACCTCATACAGATTTTTATTATACCAATGTCGAGATTACAACCCTCAATTTCTAAAGGCCTTGAGGTACCCTCCTGTCTCACGAGTCCGGGGCAAACTCTCTTAATTTACGGGCCACAAGATTACCCAATTGATTTCCAGGCACAACCACACCTTATAGAGAGACTCGATAAAATTTTGATTACAAATTAATACTATAACTCTGAATAGCACTTTGATCTTCGAGAGAGGGCAGAGAATCAAACAAGAATGAGATTCTAATTTGATTCACTTGAGAATTCGGTAGAATTTCGGCACGATCTTAAAAATATGAAAATTTTAGAATATGGATTTATGGAGAAGGAGTGAAGAAAATAAGAAAATAGTTAGTTAAAAAATTCGTTTGTGAAGGCTGATTATAGACCAGTAACGGTCATAACCATTCGTGAAGAGATTTAAACGAATAGACAATTCTTTTGAAAATTGAAACTTTTGAACTTTAATGGCCACCATGTCGACATGGGGTATCCCATGATGTCGACATCCCTTAGTTAAAAAAATGTAAAATTTGTTTTGAAAAAGGTATTGAAAGGAAAACAAGATGAAATGATTCTGGAGTAAAATAAACTAATTTTCCTATGTTTTAAAATAAAGAAGATTAGAAAATATATTTTTAGAATGTATATATAATTTTGATTTTAAATCTCAAGTGTATATATATATATATATATATTATAAAAGATCAGAAGATGGTTTTAAAAACAAACAAAGTTTAAAACAAGAGTTTATTTAAAACTAAAACAAAGAATATTTTAAGGCTAAAACATATTTTTGAAAATCATTTGAAAAGATAATTTTTAAGGCTAAAACATTTTGAAAAGTAGTTTTGAAAATCATTTTGAAAAACCATTTTGAAGTAGTTTTGCAAGCTTCTTCCTGCAACATATCTCATCACATCAGGACTCGAGAACTTGTACAAAACCAGGATGTTCGTGAGTTTGTAAGCCACTTGTCATAGGTTTGTAAGCTACTTGTCGTGGGTTCATAAGCCACTAAAAAGATAGAAATGGGTTCCATCCCAAATGAAATATGGAATAAAGATTTCCATGCTATTATGAAGTTTTAACAATAAACTAGACACTTATCTTGAAATCTTGATTTTGATACTCATGAGTCTTCAAACTTGATTTCTTCATTCTTGATCTTTATACTATACAGTCTTCAATAATCAGTACCTGCCTTATATATATCCTGCATAATAACATTCATATATATCTAGACAATAGTGTTAGTATATAAGCTATAATAAAATAAGTTACAAAGGTTGTTGTCATCAAAACCACTATCTCCAGTTCCTAACAGAAGCAAATGTTGTTTCAAAGCTGTCGATACGCTTAGCCAATAATTTTTTATTTCTTGATAAGATAAGTTGATTTTGGAGAGTTAAATCTCGAATGCTTTCATTTAGATTAGTTTCAGTGCGAGTCTCCAAAATGTCATGTTGGCCTGGATAGTCAAAAGGTGCAGGAGGAGGAGGAGTGTGCTCGTGATGTTGTTCTTCCTCTTGTGATGGTTGTGGTGGTTGATGTTGAGGTTGAGGCCTAGCTTGTTGACGACGTTGCATCCATTCTTCAAATGAAATAAAATCTAGGGGATTTTCTGGTAAGTGCATAGGATAGAAGAATTTTGTGGAGGCGTACTTGGGGGCAATCTCCTCAAAAGTCGATAAATATGATGGAATGTTGTGGGCTTGCAAAAGGCGCATGATGTAGGTAGGGTAAATGATTGATGGACGTGATCGAGTCCAATAATGTTTAAGCTCGTCAAATATGAATTTCGCCCAATTTACCCTCGTACCACTAAAGATAGCGTATAGAGCTTTGTGCTCTAATTCTGTTGTTTGCTCATGGCTGCCAAGTCGAGGAATGATTATGTTGATTATCATCCTAGTGAGTAGTCTTGCCTTAGGTCGTAAGTATTTTGAAGCAAATCGTGGCATTTCATCTTCCCAAATTTGATAGGTAATATTATCTCTTGGTTTGAGGTGCATATCCGGGATGTCATACAAATCTTCTCCGAAGTCGGAACAACCTAGTGTACGGCCTATAATTCCCGGAGTAAGTCGAATAGTGTTGCCGTAAACACTCGACCAAAGCCAATTATCATCATTATCTGTATTCCATACGGCAGTGCTATCTAGATTAGCGTAGAAAAGGAATATTGCAAGCTGATCGATTTGGAAATTATTCGAATTGAAGGAAATCAGCCTTTGTAACCCAGCATTTTCACACATCTCATCCAAATCATACATAGGAAATTTAAGCAAATTATAGAATGGACCTGTGTGTAGCTTTTTCTTTTGGATATCTTCATATCTTTTGATAAAATGAGGTACTCGATTCATCAATTTCTCAATCTGATCATCGGAGCATACTTGTGGGTTGGAGGATGTAGCCTGTTCTTGCTTTCTCTTAGAAACTCTAGGGTTTTAGTTTTGGGCGCCATGAAATCGAGCAAAATTAAGGAGATGGTGATTTGGAGAAATAGGGTTTCAAATTGGAAAGAGGAAATGAAATGAAATGTAAATTGGAAATTTTGAAATACAGTTGTTTTAAGGTCACGAATAGCTGTCGATTGAATTTCAAACGTTTGGAAAGTGAATCAGACGTCTGATTTAACCCTAGTTTAAAGACAGTAAACATTTTCAAACATCTGGGTGTTATTGGCAGACGTCTCAAATAGGCAGAAATGTAAATTTTAGAAGACAGTGAGTTTTGTCAGACGTCTAGATATATTGTCAGACATCTGAAAATGGCCTTATTTTTATGTTAAGAAGCCAGATACTTTGTTCAGACGTCTAGTAACAACTTCAGACGCCTGAAATAGTTCGTTTTGTATTTTGTTTGAGGTAGAGACAATTTTCAGATGTCTGGTTGTATTTATAAGGCGTCTGACATATGCTCAGTATTAAAAAAACTATGTGATACAAGTGTGTCAGACGTCTAATGGCATTGATCAGACGTCTGAAATCTGCAGTATGTCTAAAAATAGTCTTATTTTGGAAGGTTTTGCTTGATTTTCGAGGGATCGATTTTATTGAAACATAATATTATTATTTTTGAAAAACAAATACAAATATAATTAGATGAAAATACAATGAAAATAAACAAATTTATTTAGATGAAGATGGAGCATTGCGATCTTCAAATTTGCTATCCTTCCACGGCTTGAGTGGAGACCAAATATTTCCACGTTCGTTGGTTCTTAGGGAACCAGAGAATTGCCTAGGTGGAGGATCCCAAGGTGTTCGATAAGAGGAAGAAGGATCCAGAGGATTGCAAGGAATCTGAAGTGGTTCATGTACATCCTTTTTCGTGAATTGCAAAATTTAATTGCTACTTGCTCTAGAATACTTAGTCGTCTGGCAGTGACTTTTTGTTCGAAGTATAATTCTCGTTGTAAATCCATTTGTTGCTTTTGATAATGATGTATATCATTGATTTTCTCCTTGGTGTTAGGAGATCCAAATAGTGATCGTTTGGACCGTTTTTTGTCGGGAGTGAATCCTGTGTAGTAGGAGGACCATTTATAGGTCGGCTCTTGACCTTGTGTAGGAGTAGGAAGTCGATAAGGGGTATCCGCTGAACTATCCGAGGTTGGTGTTGAAAAAGAGAGGTGAGAGTTGTCGGAAGACATTTTTTTTCTGCTTTTGTTTGTTTTTAAAAGGAACCAATATAAAATCTGTATTTTATTTTTCACAGTATGAGCTATTTATTCATGTTTTAAAAAGTTATAAATAGTTATTTTCAGTAAACAACCCTTCTAAAAAATTGTTGGTTAGTGTTACAAGATTTTGTTTGTGGGTTAAAACTTTTTAACCAAAAATAGAATGAATGAAACTTAGAATTAGCTAATAAGATCATTAAGAGAACATATTCCTAAATCGCGTCGTAGTTTAACAAACGTTTGTTCATTTAGTGGTTTTGTGAAAATATCTGCTATTTGATTCTCAGTATTTACGTATTCTAATGTAATAATTCCTTTTTCTACATTGTCGCATAAAAAGTGATGTCGTATATCTATGTGTTTAGTACGTGAGTGATTTACAGGGTTTTTCGATAAATTTATTGCACTTGTATTATCGCAATATATTGGTGATTTATCGATAACTTTTCCAAAATCCTTAAGCGTTTGTTGCATGTATATCACTTATGCACATGCTAAGGCCGTTGAAATATATTTGGCTTCACAAGTGGATAAAGAGACACAGTTTTGCTTTTTGCTAAACCATGAAACCAACGATTGTCCGATAAAATGACACGTTCCGCTAGTACTCTTACGATCTGTTTTACATCCACCGAAATCCGCGTCACTATATGAAACAAGTTCAAACGATGATCCTTTAGGGTAAAACAAACTGTAATCTCTAGTAATAGATAAATATGGTAAGATACGTTTAACAGCTCTTTGGTGAGACTCTTTTGGTTTTGCTTGAAATCAGGCACAAAGACATACGCTCATCATAATGTCGGGTCGACTAGCCATCAATTATAGTAAGGAGCCAATCATACTACGATATAATTTTTCATCAAAATCTATTCCATTATCATCTTTTTCTAAGTGAACACTAGTACTCATTGGTGTTGGTTTGCTCGAAGTTTTATCCATTCCAAAACGACGTAATAAATCGTTACAATATTTTTCTTGATGAATAAAAATACCATTTTCAAGTTGTTTTATTTGTAAACCTAAAAAGAAATTTAATTCATCCATGTGAGACATTTCAAATTCACTTTTCATAATATCTGAAAATTGAGTACAAAGATTTTCGTTAGTTGAACCAAAAATAATATCGTCTACGTAAATTTGTATAACTAAGATGTCATTATTTTCTCATTTGATAAATAAAGTCGTATCTATTTTACCTATTTGAAAACCAGATGTAATTAAATGATTCTTAAGACGTTCGTACCAGGCACGGGGGGCTTGCATTAAACCATATAGGGCTTTGTGCAATTTAAAAAAATGATCGGGATATTTTTCGTGAACAAATAATGGAGGTTGTTCAACATATATGTTTTCTTTACTAAAACCATTTAAAAAAGCACTTTTGATGTCCATTTGAAATAGTTTAAAATTATGATGACTTGTAAAAGCAAGTAATGTACGTATGGCTTCGAGTCTTGCTACTGGAGCAAAAGTTTCGTCATAGTCGATACCTTCTTCTTGATTATAACCCTGAGCGACTAAACATGCTTTATTCCTAACTATATTTCCGTTTTCATCTGCTTTGTTTTTAAATACCCATTTTGTTCCAATAACTGATTGATTTTCTGGTCTTGGTACTAATTCCCAAACATTATTACATTCAAATTGATTTAATTCTTCTTGCATGGCTATTATCCAAAAATCATCGTTTGAAGCTTCTTTATAATTCTTTGGTTCAAAATTTGACACAAATGCAATATGACTTATTTGGTTAAGTTGATTTCTAGTTACTCTGGAATTAAGATCCCCAATAATATTATCTTTTGGATGATCTTTTAGAATTCTAGGGGGTGACACTAGAGTATTATTTTGTGCATTTGTCTCATTATTAGATGAGTTTGTTGTATTTGTTATAGGAATAATTTCTTCATCGTCATTAGTATGATTGTTAAGGAAATTTTCATCAAATGAAACATGTAAACTTTCTTCAATTATGTTAGTACGTTTATTAAAAATTCTATATGCCTTGCTACGATCCGAATATCCAACAAAGATTCCTTCATCGGCCTTCGGGTCGAATTTTCCTAAATTATCTTGTGTATTTAATATAAAACATTTTGATCCAAAAGTTTTAAAGTATGATACTTTAGGTTTTCTTCCAAAAAACATTTCGAAGCAAGTATGTTTAGTCATAGGTCGTATGGTTACTCGATTCAAAACATAACAAGCCGTAACAATAGCTTCAGCCCAAAAATGTTTTGGTAAACCACTACTATTTAATAGTGTTCGTACGCATTCTTGTAACATACGATTTTTTCTTTCCACTACACCATTTTGTTGTGGTGTGCGGGGAAAAGAGAAATTATGACTTATGCCCTTTTTATTACAAAAATTAGTAAAAAGATCATTTTCGAATTCTCCACCATGATCACTTCGAATATTCTTAATTTTCAAATCCATTTGAGTTTTAATTTTTTTAGCAAAAATTTTAAACATACCAAAAGTGTAACTTTTATGTTTTAAAAATAAGGTCCATGTATATCTTGAAAAATCATTGACTATTACGAAAACATATTTGTTGTGATTTATAGATCGAACTTGAGTTGGACCAAATAAATCTAAATGTAATAATTCTAACGGTTGTTTTGTAGAAATATTTTTTTTAGATTTAAAAGAGCTTTTCTTTAGTTTACCGATTTGATAAGCATCACATAAATTTTCTACTTTATAATTTATTTTAGGTAAACCTCTAACTAGCTCATATTTTGCTAATTTATTAATATATTTAAAATTAATATGACAGAATCATTTATGCCACAACCATGGATCGTCATGTTTGGCGGTTAAGCATAAGTTTGAATTTCGATTTATATTCATATTTAAGACATAAATATTTTTGTTTCTAAAACACTCAAAGATAAGTTTTTTTTATTGTCGAAAATATTACATCTATCTTTTTCGAAATTAATTTGAAAACCTTTATCGCATAATTGACTAATGCTAAGTAGGTTGTGTTTTAAATTTTCTACTAACAAAACATTTATAATAATAGGAGAGTTAGAAATACCAGAGTTGATGACTTCTCCGATGCCAACGACGTATCCTTTTGAGTTATCTCCAAAAGTTACCGTTCCACCATCGATATATGTTATATTTGATAGAATTTTTGCATTTCCGGTCATATGCTTGGAGCATCCACTATCAAGTATCCATTTCTCCTTTTTATTTTGGGTACCTGCAAGATAAAAATGATTTAATTGGTACCCATATACTTTGTTAGGGTCCTAGATGTTAGGAGGAGCAGGTAGCCACACCCAAGAAGGTTTGGTACCTTTATGAACATAATTTTTATTATAGGCTACATTATCTAGAAAATTATTAATATGTTTTTGTCTAATCAAATTATTATTTGTCTTAGGAATCCAAATTTTTATGTTTTTGGTATTCGTATTAGACTTAGGTGATCTTTTAGTCTTTTGATAAATAAAACTATGCTTCCTAATATTATTCCCTTTTTGTTTAGGAATATTTCTAAATCCTATTCCATTTCTATTACCTGAAGGTTTTGAATTTTTGATAAGATTTTCCAAATCTTGTTTTCCTTTATTAAATTTTGAAACATTATTTGTAATTTTATCTAATTTTTCTTTTAGTTCAAAATTTTCAATTTTCAATGTTTCTATATTACTTTTCAAGTTGATATTTTCTTTTAACAAGTTATCCTTTTCTAGTTTAACTTTTCCAAAGTCAATATATATAGTCTCATATTCAACTAAACTACTTTTATTTTTTTCTTGAGATAATTATAGTTCCTCCTCTAAAATAATTTTTTCATCTTTTAACATTCCTATTTCAAGTTCTAATCGATTTATTTTGGCTATGTGTTCTTTATTCAATTTTTTAATTTGTTTAAATTTATCGTCTAATTCCATGCTAAGCTCTAATAATTCATCATAACTAAGTACGGGACATACCTCATCAGTTTGTGCCATAAAACATACATTAGATTGTTCTCCGTCACTATCGCTGTCACTATCTGATGATGATGAAGAATCCGAGTCATCCCATGTTACTTTGAAAGCTTTCTTCTTTTTGAATTTTTCAAATTTGTTCTTCTTTTTATCATTGTTGAGCTTGGGACAATCTTTCTTCATACGTCCAAATTGACCACATTCATAGCATTTGATTGACGTTTGATTTGTTGAGCTTGATTTTCCTCCTTTTTAAAATCTGGTCATTTTCCTAAACTTCTTGAATTTGTTGTAGTTTTTGGCAATAAATACGGTTTCTTCTTCATCTAAGTCGGAGTCTTCATTTGTTGCTGGAAATGCTATGTTTTTCTTCTCCGAATTTTGTTCTTTTCTTGCCTGCAGATTAGCTTCATAGGACATTAAATTTCCTATCAATTCTTCAACTAAGAGTGTTGAGAGGTCATTAGCTTCTTCGATAGCTAATACTTTTCTTTCCCACTCTAGAGTTAAAGAATTGAGTATTCTAGATACTAAATCAAAATTTGTGAATTTAACTCCTAGTGTCATTAAATCGTGTTGAATAGTTTGGAATCTAGAGTACATGTCCACTATAGATTCATTTTGTTTCATTTTGAATGATGAGAATTGATTTTAGAAAATTGAAATTTTAGTTTGCTTAGCTTTGTTCGTGCCTTCATGTGTAACTTGTAAGGTACGCCAAATATCATATGCAGTGTTACATAACATGACACGTGAAAATTCATTCTTATTTAATGAACAAAATAAAACATTCATAGCTTTGGCATTATTAGAAGCCGCGGTTTTTTGTGCATCATTCTATGTGTTCATAGCAGTGTTAGGTGCTTCATATTTATTTTGAGTGGCTGACCAAATTTCTAATCCATTAGCTTCCATAAAAATTCTCATACGTGTTGACCAATATGCATAATTAGAACCATTAAAAAGTGGGGGACGTGCTGTGGATTGGCCTTCTTGAAAAATGCTTGCCATATTAAAGTGATTTAAATACGTGTTATTGTACTTTGATCAAACCTTGCTCTAATACCAATTGAAAGTCTACGGGGTGGATCGTGTAGTGTATATGCAATTATATGTGACAAAATATAAGATGCAACTAAAATAATATTAATCTAAGTAAATATAGAATAAGCACACCAGAATTTTATACTGGTTCGGACCTCCCGTCCTACGTCCAGGCCCGAAGCCCCCCTTCGGAATTCGACTATCAATAACCCTCGCTTCGCCCGGAGGAATAGGCTTGGTTACAATGAGTTGTTCTTGTCAAATGTGTGTTCTAATATAACACGGATGTTGACTAATTAGTAAAATTGCTTATAATATATTTCTAAGGAATATTGTCTATGAAGAACTGAGTATATGGAAGAGTGAATACAAGTAAAGATTGCTAGAGTGCAGAGATCAAGAATAGAGTATAGAACTAGAAAGCGTAAGTAAGTGAAGTGAGTTCTATTCTCTTGATTCTTGATGCTATATATAGTTGTAGATAGGTATCTTGGGTAGTTACATCTATTAATGAATCCTCTAAGGTTGCTTCTGTTGATAGTGAAGAGCTGCGGCATAGAGAAGCGGAGATGTCCATTCACATGTGGCAGTTGCAGTTTATTTATGAAGTTCGAGTTTGAATTCAGACGTTTGGTATTTGTTTCAGACGTCTGATACTATATATTTTTTGAATATAGTAGAGGATCAGACGTCTGAGTGCTATTACTAGACGTCTGGTTTGGCCTATTTGTTGTTCAAGAGAACTATTTCGGATGTCTGGCTTGTGCACCCCGACGTCTGATATGGTGCATGTCAGTTTTTGTGCATCCTTTCTTTTACTTCCTTGTACCATCGACTTGTAGTCTCTTGTAGTGTCCTTTGAGCGTCGTTCTTGTCTTTCTAGTGATGTTGTTCTAGCAAGTACCTATATATAAATATATATGTATATTTGATTTCTATTGTACAGTTGTTGTCATCGAAACCGTAGATTGGATTTCCTAACAATGTTAACATCATAATCTTAAGATAAAGATGCGACATTTGGAGTGATGTTGGTGCCATTTGTGGAAGTAATAACATGAATTTCGAAAGTGGAATTTTCTTGCTTACATTTATTGATAGGATCAGGCTTATGGGAGATCTCTGACCGCTCAAATTCCCACTGGCATTTCCTTATCTTTGCTTCCAAAAGAGAATCATCAACTATCAAAGAAATGGATGAAGTAATTATTTTTGAAGAAGGAGGCAGGGAAGGCTTGCCAAGGGACTTTGCAATAATAAAAGGGTCTACTGGACCTTCATCTTTAGTCAAGGTTGATAGATCTACCAAGTGAACATCTATAGGGTAAAACATGAAGGAATAATAAAATGGAAAGTAGGTGTTCGTTTGAATAAATATGTTAAATATCAGGGGAATATCCAAAGCTGGATGAGAGAGTGCACTGGATTGACCATTGATAAAAACATACTCAGTCTCAAGGCCAAGATTAACTTAGAGTCATAAGCACTTTTCTTTATTATAGGAGGTTCGATCAGGATGTGGTGAGACCATTGAATTAAGCCATATTTCCTCAGCTTATCTTCAGTAAGAAGTCTAAATCAACTTCTTGAATATCCAGAGCTTTTCAAAGCTCGTCGATCTTTTCAATCACTTTTGGATCAATGGCTTTAGAAGTAGAATTTATAAACATGATAATAATAATAGTAATTTACTATCAAAGCTAAGGATTGAAATATGGATAAACTTAAGATCAAGAGACATATTAGAGGTAGCAAAGGTCCTAGGAATCTCAGAAGAGAAAAACTTTATGTAAAAGAACTGATGACTCCAGTCCCTTGTCTTATCGATAGGATCTAATATCACATCCCCGTTTGGAAGACAAAGGCAATAAACAGTACCCAACGGTTTCTTTTGTACCTTTACAAGGGTATTTTGTGGGCACAGGACTAACGCTTTCAGGTCATCCATTTCATGGTCCTTAAATAATATTTAGAGATAATGGATGTAGCTATAGGTGGCATGAGTTGAATTAGAGCAATTTTCAACAAAAACAAAGGATTTCAAAGACAATGTGATTAAAAGGGAGATAGTATGAGTGCCAGATGTGAACTAAAGTGAAGGCAAAGTATCCCTCCGGAGGCTTGTTTATTATATTTAAGGAGTTAGAAACTCTAGTTTCCACTAATCCTGAAGTTATGAAGAATAAAACTATCTCTTCTTATTTAGTGGTAAGAGATTGGCAAATGTTATAGACCTTCCCTTCGGAACGATCAAGATTTCTCTTAGCTTTGGAAGAACTGGTAGAATCCTTTGAGACCTCTTTTTGGTTATTCACCATTATTCCTAACAATGAGTACAAAGTAGTTAAGCAAAAAAGTAATATATGTATATATATAATGGGGGTACAAATTAAATTTTTAATTAAGATAACCAAAATCAGTAAAATAAATAGCTATTGCAAAAGTAGAAAACTATCATGAAAATAAATAGTTATCATAAGAAGATAAAGCCATCGTAAAAATAAATAACTATCATTAAAGTAAATGGTTATAGTAAGAATAGATAGCTATCACAAAACTAAATAGATATTATAAAAGTGGATAACTATCGTGAAAGTAAATAGGTATCATAGAAGTAGATAGCTATTATGAAAATAGATGGCTATTGTAAGGAAAGAAAGATATCATAAAAGTAAAAGTAAATAACTATTGTAAAAATAAATAACTACGATGAATGTAAATAGCTATCATAAGAATAGATAGCTATTGTAAAGATAAATAGCTATTATAAGAATATATGACAATCATAAAAATAAAAAGTTATCCTAAGAATAGATAGCTATCGTAAAAGTAAATAGCTAACGTAAAACATAAATAGCTATCATAAGTACAGATAGCTATTTCACTTATGACTATTGCCGTTTTAAAATTAATAGTTATTATACGGATTAAGGGCTATCAGATCCTAAGATCCACAAACAAGTACATAACAAAGCCGTAAGGTTTTTAGGATCAATCCAACTCTACCTTAAAAAAATTAAAATATCTCTCTCATTTTTCATAAGGAAGTCTCAAATTAAAATTAGCAGATATTGAAATAAGAATCAAATCAAATTCATAAAAGATTCATGAAATTGAAAATCGATAATGAGCAACAAACAATAATTAAATAATCAAAAAAGGAAGATATGGAAGTTTATTAAATTTTCAAAATTTTGAATCAAAGTTTCTCTTTTCCAAAGCGACTAGTAAAGTGAAATAAGGAAGAAGAATGGTATTTATAGGAGAATGGAAATGAACGCGTAGTAGCTTATTTAATAAATAAGAAAATTTGCGACCAAGATGATAGATCCAGGGAATACAAAAGTTTTTATTTTAAAGAAAACTTAAACTAGAAGGAAAAAGGAGGAAGGAATGAAAATATCTACGTAAAATAAAACCAAAAGGGAACAAGGAAATGAATTTTCTTTTACAATAAAGTGCAAAATATAATAATTTTTTGGGGGCGGCGGAAAATGTTATACCAATTTTTGTTAAGTTTCGAGCAAGAACAAAGGCAAAGATGGAGCTATCGTAGATCAAGAAAACAAGGTTATCGTAAAACAAGGAGGAAAGCTATCATAAATTAAGGAAAAAAAGGCTATTGTAAATCAAGGAAAAGATGCTATCATAAATCAAGGAAAAGGAGCTATCGAAAATCAAGGAAAGGAGCTATCGCAAATCAAGGAAAAGAAGCAATCGTAAATCAAGAAAGATACTATCGAGAAGAAGCTACAATAAATCAAGAAAATAGAGCTATCAAAAGAAAAGGAGATAGAGCTATTGTAAAGCAAGAAATGAAGCTACCGCACGTCTAAAAATTTCCCTCAAAATTGTTCTAAATGTCCATATGGCAGTTTCCAATTGGTCCTGCTATGCTACATCAGCATAAAAAAATGGAAAGCAAACTGTGCCCTATGTCACTTCGACGGCTTGCCACGTCAACAACATCTCACCCACCATATTCGATATGTGCCACATGTCAAGAATCTAGTGATACAATTTTATTATAAATAGGCATGTACGTCCACCTAAGAGGGGGCAAATTCTTACTTTCTCTTATTCCTCGTTTTCATTTTTTATAATCAAGAGACTAATAAAATCTTGGTTTGATACTTTAATGGTCATTTAGGTCAAATCCAAACCATGACTTTCTAACTAAGAACTTGAACATTTGCCTAATTGCATATTTGCCTTCTTGACTATTTTACCACCATCATAATTTCCCAAGGATTAAGTCTCCCACCCAAGTATCCTTGAACTTATTTCATTTGAACACATAAGTTAGGCTTAATTTTTAGCTTAACACTACCCCTTCTGATGAAGCTACTACTAAAGGTGTCCTCATTGCTACCACTAGGTCCGGCCCCAGGCCTGATGCTGAAAAGATCAAGAAATATTCTAATGGAGACAATCCAAACGTCAACTTAAAAGAAGAGGAAGAGGTAAATATCACTCACACCTCTAGATCTAAGCCTGTACCCTTTGGAATTATTGGTGCCCAGAAGGTTATGCTTAAGGAAGTGAAGAAAGAGAAGTAGGATGAAGTCCTTGCATGTCTTTCAATTGTTCCTCACCCCTGCTTTCGAAGGCCTAACACTTTCCCTTGACACTATTGATCCTGCAACCTCTAAGTAATAGGGAAGAGGAAGTTGCATGTTGTTCATATTGATGAGCCTTGTATTCTCGAAAAGGACACTTCTTTGGAGGACACAAGAACACCTAAGAAGGGCTTAAAGAAACTCACCATTAAGCACAACCGAGGAAGGGATGAGATTGACTTCTTCCTTTTTCTCCTTATTTTTGATCCTTTTGTATTCCTATACCAATAACAGTATTTATGTACATGCATAGCGCCTATGTTGTACATGAAAGAAAGTAAATAATAGTTTTGTTCAATTATGTCCTTTTCCTTCCTTTATTTACTTTTCAGCATTATATGTATTGTTCCTACAGATATACATATATATGCCAATGATGATTTATCTTTATACTATACTTGCTTGTATGCGTAAAGTTGTGTAATGCATTTATTTACGGTGACTTTGTACAGAAAAATAAACTTCCACTATCACATATCTTTGCTTGTTTACTTAGTTTTATTTACTACCAGTTAAACCTATCCGTTCAACCATAAATATAACTACGATTTCTTTTTTGATTTTTACGTGGATTTCCACTCGTGTTCATACAAGCACTACTTTAATTTATGTTAAGTGTACATTCTAAATTATGTTTATACACCGACGCTTGTCTTGGAGTATCATTTTATGTCGATGCGTATCTCTGGACATCTATTTTCGATGTCATCTATCTCCGGTGTTAGTCTAGGACGAGACATGTGGAGGCAAATTATCGTATATGTCCCTAATGGAATTACACTCAAAGGGATCAACCAAGATTTAGAGGAGCCTATTGGTACCTATCTTTGGGTACGATCAACCATCCAGCTTTTAAAAAACATGGTATTTGTGCTACTGATCTCATAACATGAAGTTTAACTTAATGAACATGGTTCCATTGATTTAAAAAGAAAACTTTATTTAAATATATATAGCAAAAGTCACTTTATCACATAGAATTCAATCCTATCAATGTCCAATTAAAAATGCCTAAGAAATAATTCAAGTGAAATAGTGGTGAATCGCTCACTATTCCATGCTCATGGAATTAGTCTTCATCTACATTCAATGGCTTGAATGTACTATCTCCAAGCTTATGCCTTATCATTTACAATTCTTCCCAATTCACGCCAATTTCCCTCGTGATTGGAAAGACTCGTTTCAAAACAAGGTTTACAATTTTGAACGTATGGTTCCAGAGCTTAACATTGAACTACAACACTACTCTTCTCTATGAGCAGCTACCCTCAAATTTGCCTCTTTCGCTTCCTCCACCAAATTGAGAGATGCTAGAATTAGATCCTTGTTAATCTTGGGGTTATAGTCCATGTGCTGATGGGAAGGTACTTCTAATTAATTGGAATAATCACTTTAATTCCATATGCTAGTGTGAACGATGTGTGTCTAGTTGTGGATTTTTTGATCATTAGATAAGCCTACAATGCCAGTGGTAACTCATCAACCCAATTTTCTTTTGCTCTTTTTAATCACTTCTTAATGACGGATTTAATGATCTTCTTCATCTGACGTTCGACTATGGATGTTCTACTGTTGAGAAACTCTTTTGAATTCAATATCCAGCACAAAATTTGTAGAATTCTACACTCTCAAATTGAGTTTCGTTATCACTTATAATTTTCAATATCGCTCCAAATCTACAAAAAAATGTTTTAACTAGGAAGTCACCAATTCTGCTAACTAATTGGGGTGAGTGGCTCCACCTCAACCCATTTTATGAAATAGTCAACTGCAACGATCATATATTTTGCTCCTCCTCGTGCCACTGATAGAGTCCAATGACGCTAATTCCCTAAATGCAAATGAAAATGGGCTAACCATCTATGTAAGCTTGTAGGATGGGGCTCTCGGTATCTTCACAATTCTCTTGCATTTGTCACATTTTTTAGAATATTCAATCATATCCTGATTGATTGTTGGCTAGAAATATCTGTAGCAAAGTAACTTTCCTACTAGATTTTTCCAAGTGTGATTTTCGCAACTTCCTTGATGAACATTTTCAAGTATTTTCTTCACTTCGTGCTAATTAACACGCCTTAATAAAGGCTGAGAATCCCCTCCAAAATAATACTCCGTCTTGCATAATGTAAAACGATATCTATGTAGGCGTTTTCGTGTTTTATTTCTACTCTTCAAAATAATTATCTTCAGCAAATACTCCATGATCGATGTCATCCATGATTCCTCGATTTCTATGATGTAGTCCACGTTCATATCTTCTATAATTAGAGTCTTTTATACTTCTACTTAAAAGATTCCGAACAACTATGCATCACTAGAGTTAGCTAGTTTGGCTAAAGAATCTGCATTCCTATTTTCCTATCTTGAGATGTGCATAATCATGTGATGGTTGATTTATTCTAATAGGTCTAACAACTTTAATAGATAAGGGGCAAGTCATGCACCTTTAGCCTAAAATTCTCCCTTCACTTGGAAAATCAACAGTTGGGAGTCACTGAATATCTACAACAATGATACTCCCAATTCCTTTGCTACCTTTAGCCTAGCGATTAATGCCTCGTATTTCGCGTCATTATTCATAGCATGGATCTCATATTTCAAAGCATAGCACACCCTCCAAACTTTTGGAGTTACTAAGACTACCCCTTCTAGAATCATGATCATTAGATGCACCATCCACAAATAGCTTCCATTGCGCAAGCTCGACCATCTCGTCTCCCCTTTCATTGTCTCGGATGGTTAATTCTACAATGAAATATGTAAATGCTTGTCCATAAATATCCCTCCTAGGAAGATAAATAATTTCATACCAACTTGTCTCGATATTCCACTTCAATAGTCGTCCATATGTCTCTGTGTGATGCAATACTTATCTAAGATTTTGATATGTCAACACTCTTATTGGGTAGGCCTGGAAGTAAGGACGTAACTTCCTCGATGCCATCAATAAGCGGTAGGCTAGCTTTTCTAGTTTAGGATAATGCTTTTCCAATCTTGTAAACAACTTACTAATATATAAAATGCCATTTGCATCTTCGCCTCCTCACGCACCAATGTTGCACTTAACGCATAAGTTGATACGACCAAATATTTGGACAAGTCTTCTCCTTCCAAAGGTTTTTATAGAGTCGATGGTTTTTGAAGATGTTCCAATAAATGCTGAAAGGCAAATTCACACTCATCTATCCGTTGAAATTTCTTGTTTTCCTTCATAAGAAAATCAAAGAATGGTACACACTTATCTGTTGCCTTTGAGATGAGCCTATTCAAATCGGCAACCTTGTCATTCAAGCTCAACATTTCCCTCCTAGCCCTTGGGGCTGTAACTTGCTTTAATGCTTCATTTTGCTTCGGATCAGCTTATATACCCTAGAGTTGACGATGAACCTTAAAATTATACTAAATGTAACTCCAAAAGAACACTTCAATGGATTTAGTTTCATCTCATACTTCTAAAGTAATCAAACATTTTTGGTACGTGTTCAATGTGGTTCATTGAACTCCTTGAATTCACCAACATATCGTCCACATACACCTACTATATTATTTGTTCAGAAAACATCTTGTTGACCAGATGCTAGTAAGTAGCTCCAACGTTCTTCAAACTGAATGGCATTACCTTATAATAAAATGGCTCCTGACCTATAATGAAACTTGTATGCTGCTGATATGGGATATGCATTACAATCTGATTTCAGCAGGAGTAAGCATCCATAAAAGATAGTAGTTCATGTCCGACCGTTTCCATCCACAAGTTGATCTATCCATAGAAGTGGAAAGCTATCCTTTGAGCATACTTTATTCAAGTCTAAATAATCAATGCATACCCTCCAATTTTCATTAATCTTCTTGTCCATCATGAGATTTGCTACCCAATCGATTTAGAGTGATTTACAGATAAAGTTGTGTTCCAACAACTTATCCACTTTTTCCTTCATCAAGGTGGATCACTTTGGTTCTAAGCTATGCTTTTTCCGCTTCACAGGAGGAAAGGCTAGGTCGCTATTCAATATGTGACATGAAAATTCAAGAAAATTCTCGTATATATCACAAACACATCACTGTTCGAACTCAAAAACCATATCAATTCTATTTTCATCCTCAAACTAAGTTAAGATCAATCTTGACAATATTTGTAACATCATCTTTATCCATCAACCCCACCGGTCCATCTATTTTTTTCACTATTAGACCCGAGCCGAGACATAAATGGTAGTTGCTATGCATTTTATGTTATGATGTAGAGAGCTTTCTCTGCATTTTTTCTTTTTTCCCTATGTCTCGCCTCTTCAAGCTCTACGAGCATTCTTGCTTTGCGCCTTCGTTTCCTTGAACTACTTCAATTCCAAAATCTATGGGAAACTTCATAGTTAGGCACCATGGAGCTACAGCAATTGTAAAATCTGCAAGGACCAATCGACCCAAAAATGCATTGGAAGCTGAATATCCATCCACTAAACCAAAGTTCTCCACTCGCATGGCCCTATAGTATTTTTCTCCTAACTAAATAGTTATCTCAATTCATCCGATTAAAGATGTTGCCTCTCTAGAAAAACCCTATAAATGAGAGTTATAGGGCAACAAATCTTTCCCATTCAATTGCATCTCATTATAAGCTTTCTTTAATAGGATGTTTGCCAAGCTTCCACTATGAATTAGCACTCGATGCACATTTGCCGATTCAATCTTGGTCGTTATCACCATCAAATCAAAAGTTGGTGCTTTCATCCATTTGCGTTGCTATTCCAAAACACTATATCTTCGTTCATCCTTTTAAGTTGCTTTGTAGGAGTGTCGCCCTCGATTGCATAACATATCTCTTGGGGGACATGCTTCAAGGAACTCCTATACCGCTCTATTTCATTCCAACTTCTTTTCATGGGATGCGCACCTCCAAAAATCATATTAATTACCGTATCATCTTCGGTAAATGAGGACATCCCCTCTTGTTCCTTCTCCGTGACCCTGAGGCACTCCTTAGGAGGTGGATTATTTCTCTTACCGCCATCCTACGGGTTCTTAACATACTACTGCAATTGTTTCTTCTTGATCAACTCTTCTTTTAAATGCCTGCACTCATTTGTATTATGCTTATGAGTCTCATGGAAGCGATAATACTTTTCAGACCTTCTTTCCTTCTCCATTACTTTCTTCAAAGATAATTCCTATATCTGATCGTGTTTTAGGTCGCAAGTTAATTATTTTCCATGGAGTCATTTAACACCATATACTTACCATTCCATGAAAACTTAAAATGCTTTTTGGGATCTTCCTTCTTACGTCAAGCCATTATTCTTTCTTTTGTTATTATTGTTGATCATTCCTGTTATTTCCATCCTCCTTTACAGCCTCATTATTTTTCACTGAATTGTTCAGTTCTACCGGTCTCATTCCCATATAATCCAATCACCTTTCCATTTCTACCTCTTTCAAGCGTAGAAATTCATTTGCCTTCTTATAGAAGTCTTTTAGTGTGACGAAATTCTTCCTGGTCATCAACTTTCCAAATTTGGAATTCTTATCAACTCCTCCAACCAAAGCCATCAGCAAAAGGTTGTACTCTGGATTCCTAACTTCATTAATATTAGTGTCGAAACTTTTCAAGTATTCAATGACTTTGTTGTCCTGTGCTTCACATTAGCCAGCGAAATCGCATCCTTAGGTTGCACCTATCGAAGCTTGAACTGACTCAAAAATTTATTTTCCAATCTATCATATGACATTATGGATCCCGACTCAAGTTTGAAGAATCACATTGTAGCCAATCCTTCCAGAAATAATAGGAAAATTTGACACTTCATGACATTCACTCTAGCTCGATCCATATGCTAGTCATACCTAAGCGAATGCAACATAGAGTCAGCCAATCCATTGTATGATAACCTGGACGACATTGCTAACTTCCTAGGACGATGAGCTACTTTAATCTCCGTAAAACAAATTTCGACTAGAAGTTGTTTTCCACTAATCCTCTTGATTTTCCTTCATGATCAATCATCTAATAATACCATTGATTACATTATATGTTCCTACTATTCTCTCTTGAAGGTAGTCATCAGATGCATCATTGTGTGCTCAGCTCCATAAATAATTATGCCAGTCGATGCTATAGTGTCCACGGCTAGAAGCTTGACGCTTAGGTCTTCCTGGCTCTAGGGAGTACATTCATCCGAGGCCAATCGTTTAGATGCCTTAAGAGACGGTTGCTGCCTATTTGACTTCCAACATTTGCCTTCTCCTCCAAAGCTTCATGAACTCGATTGTTTCATTAAAGTAAACACACTCTCTAAAACTTAAGCCACTTTCCAAGTTCTCAAAACCGTTCTACAAAAAACATTGGATAATCTCAAATACATCCAATCACATAAAATCACATACGTATTACAAAAAACAGCATAAATTTTCAGTTAATAAAAGAAACAGAGTATTATGGTAACGAAAGTACTATAAGACTCGAAAGGAAGTAAGGCACTATGCGAGACATATTAAAAAAATACAGATGTTCTATGTAATTTTCTTAGTAGAAATTTAGATCCATCCTTTATTTTCAAGTTTGATACACAAAAAATCATACTCAAAAAATCATACTCAAAAACATGTTTTAATGTAACGACCCGCATTTTTGATAATTAAAATATTAAATTTAATAAGATTTTGGAATTTAATATTGTGAGAAATTAAAATTTATGATTTATAAATGAAAAAAATCATTAAAATATAATTTAATAACGTTGTTTGAATGTAATTGACAACTGTTAATGTAATTTCAATCAATTGAAATAATTGTAAAGTTAATTTGGTTAAAATTGTAAACAAGGAATAAATTAAATGTTGGATTTAATGTTGAAATTATATATTATAAATTGGAATGGGTTTATTATAGAATATGAAATCAATTAATTAGTACATATTAGCTTTTGTTTGTAAACAATAAGTTTAGAAATGTGTTTGGATTACTAATATATGACAATTGTTTTATTTATCACCTTATTATTTAATCAGTTTGGAATTAATTTGGAAATCAATGAAATTTAATGTAATTACATATTGTAGTTAATATGAGTTAAAATGGTAACTATAGAATATGAAAGTAATAAAATGTAAACTAATGTTAATTATATTCATAAGGTAATAGTTGATTCAATAATAAGAGTGAGAATCAAAATAAAAGAATTTATTGGAATTTAAATTATAATGAATGAATTTATTGCAGTTATAATTAAACACTGAAATTAATGTAATATTTAAACCTTGGAATAAACATGGCAAATTAAATTTCAAGAGATTATTAATTTCCGTGTAATTCCTGTTTAATTAAGGATGGTAAAATGGTTAACTTTTAAATTTGAATTTAAAGGTGATTAAATCAATTTAATAATAATTTATTTAATTAACATGAAAATTAGCCTTTTTGGGCACTGTCTCGGATTTGGACGAAACTAGTTTCATCGGATCCGTAATAGTGAATTATTATATAATTTCAAGTTTCGTAGCGATCAGACTTATCGTTTGATCGTGTGTGCTCGAAACGCGTAGAAATCAATTAATGGAATTTAAATGAATATTATTCAATTTTAAAAGCTAAATTCTATATACAATGGAATTGGAGTTTGAAACTAGTTTCATTGAGTTTAAACTTATTGAAAACCTATATTTTGATATACTGGATGACTCATTTTCGTTTTGGGAACGAAACGGGCTTTCGAGTCGTTGTTATCCTTTCGACCCAAATCGATCTGTCCATCCATTCTTATCCATCTCTGTCTATATAAATAGATATTTCCTGAAACCCTAGTAGCTTTCTAATTTCGTTTTTTGTACATACAAATTTTTGTTCTCATCTCCTCCTTCCCTATGGCAGACAACCCAAACCCTAATTCCAATTCCAAATCAAATCTGAAAATTTAATCTGTCCAAACTATATCAAATTATATATCATTGGAAATCTTTAGACGAATGTAATCCATGTATGCAATTCGTTTTTTGATTGGAGGCTTCGTGTGGCTAGAAATTTGCGAAGTACTCTCAGCCTACCATTCTAGGTTTTCGATTTCAATGGTGGATCTTCACCCATTCGTCGATCGGGAGGTGCTGCGTAGAGGGCGTTAAGGGCTTTCGATCCATGGTCTTCGTTCGTGTCAGTGGTGCATGATTTCGCCAGAAACGAAGAGAGAGGACGACAGCGGGGCGGTGAGCTTGGGGTTCGTTCTGGTCGAAGGATCATGGGTTCGCCTGATTTCGGCAATTAACGGCAGCGGTGGCGAGATCACCTGGTGTGATCGGAGTAGACGGCGGCTGGGTCGATAGGGCGGCATGGCTCAGGCGACACGGCGGTGTGGTCAGATCGGCGGTCAGGGTCGTGGATCAACAGCGGTAGAAGGTCAAAGGCAGCGTCTGTTTGGTTGATCGAGTCGACGTTGCGATTTAGGGTTTGAGGGGTATACGTAATTATGTTTTTGCCCTTGTCTTGTTTATTTTATTTAAATTAAATTTTCAACTTCTAATGCTAATAACTTTTGCATACGAACTCGGATTTGGACGCGGTTTCTTCTGTTTGGATCGTATCGAAATTCCGGACAACCTGGATTTGGTTTGGTAGAATTCTAAGACTGTTCAAATTTGGACGTTCTTTTGGATTTTAATTCGACTAAAAATCAAAGGTGAGTGTTCAAACCACTCACAAAATACTAAAATATTTTGATGTTCGTTAAATTGAAATCATGAAGTGATTTAAATTTATTAATTGTTGTTTGATGGTTTAAAATTGACATTTATATTGAATTGCATCGATAGTGTAATTTAATTTGACAGTTAAATTGAAATTGAAATTGAAATTGACACTTAAATTGAAATTGGAATTTAATTTTCTAATTAAACACCCGAGAATTTATAACTAGTAATCTGTTATGATATATGACTGTTTGAATGTTGATTGTGATGGATGCCTAATGATTGATATGTTAGATGTTTAGATGTTTGTTTATGCTGATCTATTCATGTTATTCACCCTAGATGTTTTATGTTGATTTATTCCTGTTATTCACCCTGGATGTTATGGGCATCAAATAAATCTGAAATTAAATAAATTAAGAAATAGGTTGAAATGATATATACCTATGAGACATCATTTGAATTGAAATGATATATATCCATCCCTGAAATTAAAATTAACTGATCACTTGGCCATAGGATAGAAAATTATATACGGACACCGTTGGTCGGTTTTAAATTATTTTCTAAAATTGTAAAGTATGTTTTGATTTAATAAATTTGATTTTAAAATTTAATTTAAAGATTTTATTTAAAATTTATATTTTAGTTAATATAGTTTTTAAAATCTAAATTTTAAGATTTTAACTTATAATTTTATTTATTTTTAAAATATATAATTTAAATAATGTAATATAATAAAAACACTTTAAAAATTTAATTTAATAAAATATTCAATATAGTTTAAAAAGATTTATTTAAAAATTTAATTTAAGATAATAAATATAGACTTTTATAATAACTTTAATAGATAACAGATTTTAGAATTTTATAAAAGGTTTTGTAAGGAATTTATAAAAGTTTTTGTAAGAGATTTTATAAAAGGATTTTATAATGGTTTTATAAAGGAGTTATAAAGGTTTTAAAGGATTTTATAAAGGGTTTTATAAAAAGCTTGTATAAAGGGATTTGGAAGCATTTTAAAGGAATTTGCGTAGAGGTTTATGAAAAGGGGAAGAGTTGTAAACTGTTTTGAAATTTATAAATAGCTTTATAAATGGTTCTAAAGCATATAAAAAGTTTATAAATGGTTTAAGAGAGATTTATAAATTATTTTCGAAATTGATTGAAAGGAATCTTCCTCGGCATTTATGAATATATTTATACTTTTGGAATAAGTATATGAATATCTTGATATGAATGTATAAACTGCTTTCTGGATTTATTATTAAAAATGTTTTATAAAATGACCACGGTGTGAAATAAGCGTTTAGTTGTTAAAGAGACCGGGTCGGATATTGTCATACTCTCTGCCAATTTCGAAACCACTTTAACAACTGTGCACATGGTAGAGAATCTAGAACGAAGTAGGATCGTTTGGAGAACGCTACCGGTATGAGATAAGAACACAGCCCTGACCTTCGGGTCAGCTTGATATGACTAAAACAGAAGCTATATCGGGCCAAGTGAGGCCGCTCCTCCTATCGGACATGCTTCTTCGATACCATATCTGTTACTTTGTGATTGATTGGCGACGACCCTCGATTTGATTATGGGAGTGTGTCTCGAGGTGGGCGGTAGTAGCTGCTATGCATTACCACCAGTCCGGGAGTGCAAAACGATAGAATCCTACCCTGGGCATTGCCTCACGTGCCTTCGCATATGCCTTATCGAGCCCACTACGATTTTGGTTTGTGTCGTACCTATGGAGTGCTCTTTGATAGCCCACCAGTTTATGGTGGAGTTTATAGTACTGTATAGACTACGATGCCTATAAAAATGTGTTAAGGGGGATATGGGTAATGCCTTAACGCTATTTTCAATATTATACTTTACTGATAGACACTACATATATAGCGTATATTACTACATATAAATAGTTTAACGAACCTTAGGAGATGGAAAATCAGTAACATCTCTTAAGTTATTGCACTCACGTTATACATTGAATATGGGATGTAAAATCCCATAAACATCTCTGAAGCTATTACACTCATATTTATTTGCTGTTGATTTAACTTACATGAGTATTTTAGTTCTAATTCGAATGTTTTGTCTTTTCATTACGCTCGGGTTAGCCTGAGCATTTTAGTGCTGAAGACTTTATTTTTGAAGGACGAAGACGGAGTTTAGTATATTATATTATTATAAATTTTCCGTTGCATCATTATTGGTATGTCGTTGTTTGAACTCTGATTGTTGTAAAATTTGTGTAATCAAATGTATATTATAAAACAGCTTCATGAACTGTTTATTTGATTATTATATTTTGTCATTCCGCTGCGAGATTCTATGTTTTGTTTTTCTTTTTTTCTCTTATTTTCTTATTTATCCCATTGATAATCCTCTCTTTTGAATGGTTTGAGTTACACTTATGTGGTTTATTGTTGATTTAAACCGTCCAAAAATGTGGATCGTCACATTTAAATTACATCCCTAAAATTATTTTCAATTTTTATTTTCAAAAATAAAATCTACATTTAATCACAAGTTTTGTATGGACAGTAATAACTTTTTTAAATATATTTTTTGATTTCAAAATTGCAAATATTTACAGTTTTAAGAACTACGAATATTTACATTTTGGCTGAAATAAAAAAACACGAGTGTTTTTTATAACAGGTTTTTAGGGTGGACAACAGTGTATGTTGAAACTTAAAATGGTGTTTTACAAAACAGGAAAATAGTGTGAATGACAAACCTTACTATATTTTTAGCCTTAAGGACTGGCTCTCAAATTTTTAGCGAGGAGGACAAACTTTTCATCTAAATATAGCAGCATGCCAAAAATTTGGTGAGAAGGACATGGGCTAAATTCATGAGTTGGAGTCTGGACAATGGAGGAGGTTTGCAGCCGCTTCAGTGATGGCAAGACAGATCTTAGAGGCGGTGGCGATGACATAGGTGGATGAGATGGTGGTCGGCTAGGGTTTTGGAGGAGCGCGAAGTTGAGGTGCTGTAACGCTGTGATGAAGACGAGTAGAGATGAAGAAGGGGTAACTCTACTAGTAGCAATAATTTTGAGTTTCAACATGAATGATGGAGTGATGTTAAAGGATAAACAACAAATTGAGGAAGAAGAAAATATTGTATAATAATGCTACCATATGGTATTTTTTTATAAATAAATTAATTATGTATATTTATATTCATAATACTATTTTATATTATCATTTTATAAATTATAGCACCATTTATGAATTGTAGTAGCAGTTTTTGAATTGTACCAGCACTTTATATACAATTATAGCATAGTTTTAGATGTGTGTAGTAATGCCACTGTGTCATTTTTATTTAATTTTTTGAATATTTATTGTGCTCATAAATTATTTTATAATCCTATAGTGCAGTATCAGTTTTGTGTTTACCGAATTAAAAAAATAAGCACTTATATTTTACTTTTATCGTGTAATAGTTGATCTTACCACGTGATAACACTTTTTGTTTAAATGGTACAACTCAGTAGCCTTTTGTATTTGCTATATTTCTTTTTACATCATTTTCTCATATAATGATACTATACAATATCAATTTTTACCTACTTTGCAACACTTGATGACTGGTGAGCATGATGAGACAAGCAATGATGTTGTGATGTGCTTGACGATGTATATGGCACAGTAGGTGGCGAGTAGAGGCATGAATTTGTTTGTTATGACTATGTTTGATGAAGCAACGACTATGAAAGGCAATGACTATGAGAGGCGTTGGTTATGCGCGGTGGCGGGACGCAACTGGCGATGACGTAGGGTGTGATGGCATGAGAAGCGATGAGACTGGATATGGTGGTTCGAGTTGTCTCTGCATAAGAAATGAGATGTGGCGAAAAAGTAATCATTTTAATTAAATTTTGAAGAGCGTCCCACGGATCAAAAGGCTTTGGACTAAACTAATTTCCTTTTACAAAAGTTCCTTTCACTTGTTTCTTTTGAATTTTCATTCCAATCCAATTTTTTTGATTCATATTTTAAACCTTTGAAGCGGTAATTTGGAATTCCAATTTTAAACCGATTCACAAGTGTGGAGTGGGTAACACTAGGGCTGTTACGGTTAAACTATCAACTGTACCAACCGTTCATGCGGTTACCATTTATAACGGTAACGATTGAAGAATTATATAATTGTGGTTAACCATACCAACCATACATGATTGTTTTGTATAATAGTTAACGTTAAAATATAAAAACTAGTAATTTAAGTTAAAAGGAATAGCTTGTACATTAATAATATGAGTCTTCATGAACTAATAACATATGCATTCACATTGGTCGTTTTATAAACAAATAATAAATATGCAAAAGACAGTTTGCATATAAATTTACCATCAATAATACATATAATTAAAAATATATGTACAATATGCTTTAAAATTGAAAATATAATGGTTAACTATCATATATGATTACGGTAACGGTTATAAGAATTTATAACTATCAACAATGGTTATGATTAAGGTCGACGTTCATAACGTCGGTTACCGCAGCCGTAACACCTACATAACACTTCGTCTTCACACAACTTGCTGAATAAAATGTGCCAAAATAATCTGTTTAGATAAGAAAGCGAAGTTAGGATAAAGCGCCCCAAATATCCGTATCAACAACTCTTCTTCTCCGGGGATAATTCAAAGGAAAGATGCTGACCAACCCTAGTAGCAGCAGCATAATAAGCACAAATAGCTTTTCATTTTCACCGTCTAGCGCTCTCATCAACTATAGGAAAACGTTCTTTACATCTTCTTCATTTTCACTGATTCGTTTTAAAAAGCGTCATTTCAGTTCTTCCCTTTCCTTTAGATGCCAAAATAGCACCGGTAAACTGACGATTAGAGCTTGCAATGCTACTGCAACCGATATATTTGATTGTACCGGTCATGTTTCGGTTAAGATACCAGTGGGCAAGCGACATGTGAGCAATTTTCTTGTTTTTTAGCAATTTATCAAACCCCGTACCTTAATTATTGGTGATATTTCGAATGTATATCCTTCCAGTGCGATTTAGGATGACTAGTAAGATATGTTGAAATTTGTTGGCCTAATTATTACTAAATAATAACAATAGAAGAACCAAACTTAGTTGAGTGTCCATATGTATCCATTTTTAATGTGTGCTAGCAGTCAAGTTTGAGAGAAGATGTATTGTTTAATTTGATTAATCTGTGAGTGAAATTCAAATGTAGACTAGTTAACTGGTTTTGTTTGCAGATAGTGGTTGAAACAGGACATATTGGAAGACAAGCTAGTGCTTCTGTTACAGTCACTGATGGGGAAACTGTAAGTATAAATTTCTTGATGATACATGAACTTTCTCATCTCATCATAAAATGTTACCTGAAAAAAAATTACATGGATAACTATATATTATTACCTAAACACTAGGATTCTCAATAATACAAATATGAATAAACTTTCATAAGTTTAAGACACATTCACATAATAGTCTCTTGCTCCTATTAAGCTCGGGGGACCGATTAAGATGACATCCAAATGCGTAAAACCCACAATCACACTTAAAAGGTGAGTACTCTACCATTGGTTGGGCTATCTTATAACTGGTTTGAGTTAGGTCTGGCCTAGATTTTCTCAATTCGATGAAGTGCTGAAGGTCCATACTGACTTGTTTCCGAGTGACATGATTTGACAATATGCTTAGTTTGTTCATTATCTATCTCTAAGCATATTGGATTTTAGACTCCTTGGTTGGACTTGTACGTTACCTTCCCCGTGCCTGTGTTTATTCACTCTGTCCTACATTGTCTTTTAAGCTAACTATGTGCTCCAACAATAAGTTTCATGTATTTCCGTTTAACACTTTATGTTCTGTATTAATCTGTAGATAGTGTATTCATCAGTTTGTTTGTCTGACACTCCAATCGAGCCTTCTGACTTCTTTCCTCTCACTGTAAATTATCAAGAACGGTTATCTGCTGCTGGTAGAACCAGGTTTTGCTTCTTTTTTTTTTTTAAATGTCAATTATGTAACTATTGTTTGCGTTGCTGTCCATTTTTTATGCAAGACAAAGTGCAAACTTATAATCAAATAAATTTTCACAAATTTGTATTTGCTTTAATTCAGCGGTGGATTTTTCAAACGGGAAGGCAGAGCAAAAGATCACGAGGTTTGTGATAAGTTTATTAAATTAACTATCTTGGCTATCTGATGGTTCAACCTTGTAAATTTGTAATAATATCTATGGTGAATAAAGTGGATGAACTTTTTAAGTGGGGAAACAGTTTTGTCTTGTGCGACCAATCACCAATGCTAACATCAAGTGCACATTATGTAAATTATAGTTATTTTTTATGACTTTCCAATCTATTTTTGGGGTTTAGATGAAGCACTGCGGTAAATCAATATCACTAAATAGCAACCAAGCAAGCTAGTTTATCACTCTTGTTATATCTCATTTCAATTTAATGATTGCAGGTCCTAATATGCAGATTAATCGACAGGCCCTTGCGTCCAACGATGCCCAAGGGTTTCTACCATGAAACACAAATACTATCATGGGTAGGTTTAGGTACTTGGTATTCTGCGTTACTAAGTTTATGTCCCTATTTCTTACCCTTTTATCTTTCATGTTTTGCTTTGTTAAGCAAGTATGATGCGAGTTATATAGGCCTCTAATTTGTTCTTCATTAGCTGCATGTGTTCGTTATGTAGATGATCATAGATGACATTTTGTAATCCTTGAGCCTGTTTTGGACTTTAGATCCCTAGCAAAAGGCACGTTTCTAATATTTTGTTACACTTCATTATTTTATTATATTATGAACACCATTTTCTTCACATCCATTGAAATTAGTAATATTGGTGATTTTAGTTGCCAGTTTCATATGTATCTATCATACTGGAATGACTCCAGTTGCTGCAGTGTCATTTTACTGTCACATACAGATCTTATATGATATAGCTGATTGCTAGCACACACGACGTCTCTTAGGGTATTTGAGGGTTGTATTTGGTACTTTGTAACGAACAATTCACGGCGGTATGAGTGCAATGGAAATTCTGCTGTTTTGACTTCCATGATGCATTATATATTAAATGCTTCTAATGTATTTGGATCACAGCTATTAATATAGGCCAAATATATTATATTTTTAGGTCTTTAGCTATGATGGCATCCATTCACCCGACTGTTTGGCTATAACAGCTGCAGGCATAGCAGTGTAAGTCCATATGTAATGCAGCTTGTGTTTTATTCATTTCTATTTTACATGACATGCAAATTAAGTTTCTTCGTTTTATTTTTGCAGTGCTTTGTCAGAAGTTCCAAATTCAAAGACAATTGCTGGTGTTAGAATTGGCCTTGTTGACAATCAATTCATTATAAACCCAACTACAAAAGAGATGGAGTCCTCCGAGTTGGATTTGATATTGGCAGGAACTGACAGTGCCATATTGATGATTGAGGTTAACATCTTAACAAATTCCGCTCATCAATCAGCATCATCACACCAAATAAAGCGAAAAATAAGACTGGTTTAGGATCCTGACACAAACAAGAACAAATAGCAAAAGGGTGGGATTTAGTATAAATGCATTCTCGCTATGCAAGGGTTTGAGAGAGGTCGTTTAGGGAAATACCTTCCCCAAGGAATAAATAGTATTTCAGGAGGTTTTGTGCAGGACTTCAATCCATGATCAATAGAAACATATTGGTTTGCCCTTAGTCTTACTCACCTCTAAAGCAAACAAATAACCAATAATTTAAAACGATTGTCCCAAATGCAGCCATATTTACATGTTCAAGCAAACTGTAGCCTTATGTCTTCGTTAGTATCTGACCTACAAAGCTATTGATTTATGTTTGTATATTATACCATAGCTTTGTTCCTACCTGTTGGAATATTTGGCATACTATTACTTGTAGTTATATCCGAACAAGTACTTTTTCAATGCAGGGTTACTGCAATTTCCTTCCAGAGGAAAAATTGCTTGAAGCCGTAGAAGTTGGGCAGGTAAATCTCAATATCTGTTTCTTAATATCTCTATTATTCCTATTTAATATATGTATGTTCTGTAGTATCTGACATGCATTCATGTACGAAGGTGAAATGCGTAACATACATCCCACCCTTTACCTTGTTCTTTATGTAGACCTGAATAAGGGCATCATTAGTGTGCTAGTTATGAATCAGATTCCTTACACCTTTATTGCCTATGATTTTCTATTTAACGCTTGAACTACTACAACAGAACCTTTCATTCTTCAAAAGCAAAACCTGAACCTGATGGTACTAATCTATTTTTCTTACCCAGGAGAATAACATATTAGCTAGAAGTATATTTGATGGATATTTGTTAGTTATTTATTCAATTATTCGTGTTTAACTTTCTCCGCTTTCTTGCTTATAAATCTGAATCTATGGAACATGGTATCCACAAGCCATTTTTTAAGAAATGGTTGAAGACATTATTTCATCATTTGCTGTAATCTTTTGTGCTCAAATCAGAAGGAGTATTGTTTTGGGGATTATGGCTAAAGCATTGCACACAAACGTCAGAATTTCATCTACATTTTTTGACAATGTCAATTTGAAAGCTGTGTTGAAATGATCAATCATTAAGATACCAACTTTATGCTTGTTAATGGTAATGTAATATTGTACCCATCTTTGGACTGAACGAATATATGTTGATCTCTCTAGCTTTTACTTCAAGTTGAACACAATTTGTGACTTCCAAGCTCCAAGATTTCTCAATCATGTAGTTAGAAACCATTTCCTAATTTTTTCTGATTCTACAAAGAACATAACAAGAAACAGTCATATTTAGTATGATCCGAATGTATTATTTACCAGTATCAATTGTAGATTATGTTCTGATCATCCATGATCTTGTAAAAATGTACATGTATCGGTATGTATAAAATTGCAAATTTTATTTGTTGGTACGAGAAGCATGTTCATCTGTTGATTCTTGTGTGCTTTTCAGGCTGCTGTGCGAGAAATTTGCAATGAGGTGGAAGCTTTGGTCCAGAAATGTGGAAAACGAAAAATGATCGAGGCTATCAAATTACCTCCTGCTGAACTATATAAACATGTCGAAGTATGACAATATGATATATTCATAAGTATATTGGCCGCTTTCATTTTGGTTACATATTCTTAATCAGGTTGTTTTAGCGTTCTTTACTGTAAAACTGAAAGGTAAAATAATTCTATATATTTGATTTAAATGATTAATAAGATAGTGCAATCCCCATTTTCATCACTATGGCTTTTTGGTCTCTACTCAATTGAGCAAACAAATATGTTTTCTTCTAGGCAAGTGATGATTCTTTTGTAGTATTAATTTTAAATCTGATATAACTACGTATGTCTCAGCTGAATCCTATAACAAACTCTATACCATGTGCACCACTACAAAAGGTTGATTATGAATGTGAAGTTTACATCAATAATTTCCACTTTTCTTATAGGATATTTCAGGAAAAGAACTAGTTAGTGCACTGCAAATAAAGAGCAAGATACCACGAAGAAAAGCTCTATGTGCAATTGAAGATAAAGTGCTAACTATACTTACTGAAAATGGGTATGTCTCAAAAGATCCGGTTTCTGTACCCGCTGAAGCTTTGGAAGACATAATTGATGAAGAGGACGAGGATGAAGAAGTGATTGTTGATGGTGAAGTTGATGAAGGGGATGTCCATATCAAGCCAGTTACAAGAAAACTTGTCCCTCTGGTAAAGCCTGTGATGTGTATGTTTGTATGTGTGTATACGTGAAAATTGGTGATAATCATATGCACCAGGGATGCGATTGTAAGACCTATGGCCACTGTTGAAAATATCGGGCTAGGCTGCCTCTGGGCTATAGGCGGTGCCTACTGCCCCGCCTAAGAGCCTAAGCGCCTATTCTAGGAGGCCAGACTGTCTAGGCCCGCCTGGACCCACCAAGGCTCCTTGGGCCCACCAGTGACTTAGTTCCACCTGGGTCCTGGATCACCCTGGGTTTAACTAAGCCTGCCGGGCTCCACCTAGGCTTGCATGGGTCCATCTAGGCCCACCTAAGCCTGCTTGGGTTTGCCTAGGTCCATCTGTTTTAATGCCACTTCGTTAAAACTTCAAGCTTGATTTTTTGGCTACTTTTTTGAAGCTCCAATTCACATTTGCTGTTGTTTGCATGAATATGAAGAATAGTTTATTATCATATCGTTTCTGATATATTATATTTCATGATTCACAGAAGAATGCATGTAAAATAACATCGAATTTTAGTTTAAAATATGTTGCATTTGTGTGTGCTTTAAAATTTGAAAGATATAATTTTAAGAGTTAAATATATGGACATTTTAGAAATTAATATTGAATTTCTTGTTTATAATATCTAAAAATTTGATGAAAATAACTAGTCTAATAAAAAAAAGCCTACTTCTGATTAATCCCAATTTATACCCACTTGTATCATTGTATGATTAATCTCTAGTCCAAGTGCATTGCCTCGCCATTTTTGCAACCTTGCCTATTTTTACTGTATCGATTATCTTTACTTAATATAATGAGGCTAACTGATTTTCCCATATTTTCTTCAGAAATAATTATTAGTAGAATTTTTTTTATAAAAAATAGTACTTCTTATGTGCATAATTGTTTATAAAGATAGATATGAATATGGTGAAGGCAAACATTAAGGTTTCTGGGATGCAAACATTAGTAGTTGAAGTTTGAAAGAATAAAAGAGTCCTTAAAATTTTGAGGAACTTATTTAGCTACTATTTCCTTCAGAATCATTAACCATGATTATTGATCTACGTATATGCATATTGCACTGTAGAGATAAAATGGTGGTGTGGATAGTTTGGTTGTTATAACACTACATTAGCAGATGAGGTTTCAAAGAACAACACATTTAAGCTTTACCTTTGAACTTGGTGCAAAGCACTGAACAGTGTCATAGCACCCCACCCCCAGATAGTTTTGCCCATTAATGGTTTGTGCCTTTTGGGAACTTTTGTGCTTAGCAAATCAGTTTGGTCCATGACACACATGCACACACAAGAACATACACACGTATGTTTCTATATTACATGCATACATGTTCACGCAGAATCCACTTTATTATCATGTTTATGTATAACTCTTCTTATGTGTTTCTTTCACTTTGACATAGCTTTTCTCTGAAGTGGATGTGAAGCTCGTCTTTAAAGAAATATCATCCAGATACCTACGTAGGCGCATTGTAGAGGTACACAATATTTCATACTTTGCTTTTGATAACTTTGGTAGCCAGAGAAACACGTAAAATTTTGGATTGTTCTCACAATATGGCAATTGTGTAATGTTTAACTACGCTTAGACATGTCAGTGGATACCTTTCAGATGCAAATAGTGTTATATTCTGTTTTTATCCAAAATCGTGTTTGGATACCGGATATCCATATTCAAATCCATATTCGAGGATCAGATGGATATCGGATTTTCGTCTATTATCAAATCGTTTATAAACCTATAAAATAGATAGACAAATATGACTTAATATACAACCCGTTTCAATGCCAAGTCTTAAAAAGTACAAAAAAATAATATGATAAAAAATAATGTTTAGCAGCAAATGGTGCTTAAAACACAATAAGATAGTATAATTCTCAAACATCCGTTTTTCTAAATACTCATAATATACATTATTACCTTGATAAAATCAGTTGGATAGTTTCTAATATCCATATAAGTAATGTCTTTGGAAAATTCTTTTGGAATACAAGCTAGTGATACAATTTGTGACACAGTAGATTTGAACCATTAGATTTCCCACTGAATTCAACCCCTTATGTAAACACAATGAAATCCAATGATCAAAATATGTTATGTTGGATTTTGTATTTCTTTTTGTATCTCAATAACTGCTCCCATTATCTTTTCAAGTATCTTTTTTTTCCCTTCAATTTTCGGATGTGGACACCAACATATTTTAAGATTTTTTAGGTATTCATTGATAGCCCTACTAAACTTTTGTCATTTTCCATCGGTTTTAGTATAAATTTATGTAAGGTGAATTTAGATGTGGGTCTATAATTACACGACGACATGCAGCTGGAATAACTCGATGGTTACACACAAGAGGCTCCTATTTTTTAAAGCATGAATAATCATAAAACTATCACCGTTTATTTAAAAATTGAGAACTACCTTAACATTGAAATAGATGTCTAAAGAGTACACAGTTTACAAAACTATTTGTATATTATGTATGTGCAAGAAGTGTGCCCTGTTGGGGCGGGATTCCAACTGAAGACCACTCAAATCGAAACCCCACAAGCACAGCGGAAGACGAGATCGTGGTAAGAAGTGTAAAAACAACCAATCAATAACTCAATTCCAATCTCAACCAATCTAAAACCAATCACAATCCCAAACAAACAATTCAGAAATCAAAACAATAACGAAAAATAAATCACACAGCGATTTATAGTGGTTCCACTAACGTTGTGTTAGTGTACATCCACTTTAAGAGAGAGCTTTTATTAATATTGATGAGAAGAGTACAAGAGATTGATTACAATGATCAAAATTCTAATTAGAAATTGATTGTGGAGAAGAGAATTGAAGAAAATTAAGTTTTGATAAACCCTAATTTGTGGAGGCTAATCTCTTGCAGTCGCTTGCACGCACACCCAGATCTGGGACCTGAAGCTAGCTTATATAGGAGAATAGAAATCCTAGGCAATGTTCCGAAAATTGTCCCTGCAAATATCACAAATCTTCACGCCAAGTCCACACGTGAAAAACAGGCGGAAGTCGCCTCAGACGTCTGGCCAAAATGGTCAGACATCTGACTTAAGTTACTGAAAAAGTTTCGCTTCAGCTTAGACGTCTGACCATTTGGTCAGACATCTGACTCAAAGCTCTGGAATCAATTCTGCACAGACTTAGACGTCTGACCCTTTTGGTGAGACGTCTGACCTCATTCTCTGGAACAGGTCTGGTGCAGATTTGCTGAAGCGCCAGACGTCTGACAATTTTCCTCAGACGTCCGACCCTGCCAATTCAGCCCACTTCAGCTTTTCCCTTATAACTTCCACCTCCGAATTTCGATTTGCGAATCGTTTTCTCCGTTACGAAGCTACTTCCAACCTCTACGATTCTCCATATAGTGTCGTCAAAATTTAACACTCCACCTCGACACTATATTCATCTCCAACTCCAATGGTACCATACCATCAACGACAACCGATAGCACCAACTATCACTTCTACCTTCAACCAAACATGAATGCTTTCCCAATGAGCTCCGGCAAAGCCACCGTCCATTGAACTCCACCAACGAGCTCAGGCAAAGCCCCCGCCCGCTAATGAAATGTTGAAAACATCCCAATCCTAAGCTATCTCACCAAAGACTAGCACTTACCAAGAAGATAGAACCTCAATCTCTTACAGATACTCTTCCTCATCTACCACCAAGCTCTTCCCTTAACCGTACCACCTCATGACACCTAGCACTTCTCCAAGCGAATCAAGTTCGAGCAATGTTCGAACTTTCCAACCGGCAATTCCTTAGTGAACATATCTATCGCGTTATCCTTTGTATGCACTTTTCGAAGATATACTTGCTTATCCTCATCCATGGCTACTAGAAATGACTCTCTCACCTCAATATGCTTAGTCCGTGAGTTAAACGCCAAATTCTCTACCAAGTGAATAAACACTCTGGCTATCACATCGAACATCAATACTATCATGCCCGAATCCCAAGTCACACAACAATCGCTTCAAATAGAGTGCCTCCTTTGTCGCCTCCACCGCGGCTATCAACTCCACCTCCGTAGTTGATAAAGCAACTACGGTCTGCAATCTAGATCTCCAACTTATGGCTGTACCCCCAAGTGTGAAGACATATCCGGAAGTTGATTTTCTTCGATCCCTATCACCGACGTAGTCCGAATCACAATAACCAACCAACTTGCAATCCATCGCCTTACTACCACAAAAAACAAGACCACGAGATGATGTGCCTCTAAGGTATCTCAATATGAGCTTCACAGCTTCCCAATGCGATTTCCTCGGATTAGCCATGTATCGACTAACCATCCCGACGGTATTTGCAATATCGGATCTTGTACACACCATAACATACATTAGACTTTCAACCGCACTAGCATATGACACATTTGCCATATAAGCCTTGTCTTCCTCTAAGATAGGCGATCCTTTACACGAAAGCTTCATGTGCAAATGTAAAGGTGTATTTGATGCATTTGCATTTTCCATGCTAAACCGGCAAAGCACTTTCTCAATGTACTTCTTTTGAGTTAGTTTCAACTCAAATGCTTTCGATCCTTTACAATTTCCATGTCCAATATCTTTTTTGCTTCTCCAAGATTCTTCATTTCGAACTCCGATTTCAAACTCAGTTTTAGCTTGTTGATTTCATTTTTATCCTTAGAAGCAATGAGCATGTCGTCCACATACAAGAGTAAATACACCCAACAATCATTTCTCAACTTCTTGAAATAAACACAAGCATCTTTGATGCTTCTATCAAAACCATTTTCAAGCATAAAATGATCAAACCTCTTGTACCATTGTCTAGGTGATTGCTTTAATCCATATAGTGATTTCTTCAACTTGCAAACCAAATTTGACTTACCATCCACAATAAAACCTTCCGGTTGCTCCATGTAGATGTCTTCATCTAAGTCACCATGCAAGAAGGCGGTTTTCACATCAAGTTGCTCCAACTCCAAGTCGTGAATAGCAACTATAGCAAGTAATATCCGGATAGAAGTATGACACACAACCGGTGCGAATGTCTCATCATACTCTTCCCCTTCCTTTGTGCAAACCCCTTAGCCACTGATCTAACTTTGTATCTCCCATTGTCCTTCACCATGTATATCCATTTGCACCCAATAACACGGTTTCCTTTAGGAAGTGGAACCAAATCCCAAGTTTGATTCTTCAACAATGATTGCATCTCTTCCTCCATGGCACAAATCCATTTCGAGTTATCACTCGACTCCATGACGTCATCAAGGTCCATCGGCTCATCTTGGACTACATGAAGATCATAGTCCAAATTATCACAAAAGCTAAGATAGTTCCAATCACCATATCTTTCAGGTGGTTTTATAGTACGACGACCAACCCGAGTAGCGATACCATCACCCAAACTCCCTTCGGTTCCACCGTGAAACGAATCTTCTTTAGAATCATGCACATCACCAACACTACTAGAGAAAACCTGTGGACTATGTGATGTAACATCAACCGCTACCTCCTCGCAAGCATCTCCAACTACTCTACTCTCTCTAATCTTTGGACAAAATGTGGAAATAATTTTCCTCTTCTTTGATTCACCATGAACCAAATCCGGAACATCCGATGAGCTCACATTCTCCTTGAACATCGTCGACTCATCAAAAGTAACATGACGAGAATTCACTACCTTCTTCGTTTCCGGATTCCAAATCCTATAGCCTTTTACTCCATCCGTATAGCCAAGCAAAATACCCTTGAAAGTTCTAGGTTCAAGCTTACCATTTCTCGGATCATGCACATAAACAAGACTACCAAGCACACAAAGATAACTCAAGTCAATGCTCTTTCCCTTCCACACTTCCTTCAGAATTTTGTTACCAATAGCCGAGCACGACCCAAAATCCCTTAGTCAAACCCGATGTCAATCTCAAGCATCGAGCTTTCTCAAGTAGAGCACGATTCATCCTTTCCGCAATACCATTCGACTGCGGATCTTCAGGTGTAGTAAAATGTCTTCGAATACCATGATGCTTGCAAAACTCCAAAAATTCTCCAGAAACATACTCTCCGTCATTGTCAGACCTTAGAACCTTCAAAGACTTGTCAATCTCATTCTCAACAAGAGCCTTCCACGCTTTGAACTTTGTAAATGCCTCTGACTTGGCCTTCATTACATACACCCAAACTTTTCGAAAAAAGTCATCTATAAAAGAAATAGAATAGCGAGCTCCACCTAAAGAAGCTACTGGTGCAGGTCCCCAAATATCCGTATGAACATACTCAAGAACCCTTTTCGAATCATGCTTTCCCTCACCGAATGAAACTTTAGTTTGCTTCCCCATGATGGATTCTTCGCAAAACTCTAACCTATTGAAACTTTCTCCATCGACAATCTCTCTCTTCCGAAGAACATCCAAACTCCTCTCCGAGACATGACCCAACCTCAAATGCCACAACCTAGTCGCATCCAAGCCACGAGAACTATCAACTCCTATACAAGTTTCACCTTCTACAATCACTCCTTGAAGCAAGTAAATACTATGAGTCCTTACACCTTTCATCACCACAAGCGCCCCCTTCGAAACCCGCAAGCTATCACTCTCAATAGTGATTTTACAACCTAAAGAATCCAGCTGCCCCAAAGAGATAAGAGACTTCCTAAGTCCCGGAACATAGCGCACATTAGTGAGAGTACGAACCACTTCGTCAAACATTCGAATTTGCACGGAACCAATGCCTTTCGACTTGCAAATAGCACCATTTCCATAACAATTGAATTTCCTTCTTTATCGATATAAGAAGAAAAACAATTCTTATTTGGCGTCATATGATAGGACGCCCTCGAATCGAGCACCCATCACTATCTGAAACATCCGATGCTACCGCCGACAAAACATCCACATCTCCCTCACCAACTTCACTCTCCACCGCTATTGATGAAGATGCTACTTTCTTCTTTGCCTTCTTCTTGTCCGAACACTCATTCTTCCAATGACCGGGCTTCTTGCAAATATAGCACTTGTCTTTTCTTTCCTTCGACTTTTCTCTCCAACCGGGGTTCCTTGATTTAGAACGCCCCCAGTTCTCCTTCTTCACATACCTCTCCTTCTCCACAAACAAACCATGACCATTACTAGCACCACCATTTCCATCACCTAACTCCTTCATTTGATCCCGCAACTTCTCGCTAAGAAGACCCGTCTTGACATCATCAAGAGTCAATGCATCCCAGCTATAGATCAAACTGTTTGAGAAACCTGTATAGAGGTCTGGCAACGAACACAACAATATCATCGCCTTTTGCTCTTCTTCAATCTTCAAATCTACCGCTTTCATCTTCATTAGCAAATCATCAAAAGTATTCAAGTGCGCCTTAAGCGAAGTACCTTCCTTCATCTTATAGGTGAAGAACGTTCGCAATAAGATCAAACGATTTATCAGTGACTTCTTCATATATAACTCCTCCAACTTGTCCCAAATACCCTTAGCGGTGGTCTCACCACTAATTTCAGAGATAACATTCTCTTCCATAGCAAGTTGAAGTGTAGTGAATGCCCACTCTTCCATCTCCTCTCTCTCAACATCCGAGATGTCCGCTGGCAATATATGCGTGTCAAACACTACCCGATGTACCCGATTCCTCCTTAGAATGCTTTCATCTTCCATTGTCATTTTTCAAAATCATTATTGCCATTCCACTTGTCTATTACCAATTGTGATCCTGAAGCTGCGTACGAACCACATACATAAGGAGCTACACCACTTGAATTACCCATTGAGAAACTACTTGAGTTACTACTTGATTCAGGCATTTCTACAACCACCTACCAACACCAATGCTCCGATATCAAATGTTAGGGCGGGATTCCAACTAGAGACTGCTCCAATCGAAACCCCACAAGCACAGCGGAAGACGGGATCGTGGTAAGAAGTGTAAAGACAACCAATCAATAACTCAATTTCAATCTCAACCAATCCAAAATCAATCACAATCCCAAACAAGCAATTCAGAAATCAAAGCAATAACGAAAAATAAATCACACAGCGATTTATAGTGGTTTCACTAACGTTGTGTTAATGTACATCAACTTTAAGAGAGAGCTTTTATTAATATTGATGAGAAGAGTACAAGAGATTGATTACAATGATCAAAATTCTAATTAGAAATTGATTTGTGAAGAAGAGAATTGAAAAAATTAGGTTTTGATAAATCCTAATTTGTGGAGGTTAATCTCTTGCAGTCGCTTGCACGCACACCCAGATCTGGGACCTGAAGCTAGCTTATATAGGAGAATAGAAACCCTAGTCACGTTCCGAAATTGCCCCCGCAGATATCATAAATCTTCACGCCAAGTCCACACGTGAAAAACAGGCGGAAGTCGCCTCAGACGTCTGACTTAAGTTACTGGAAAAGTTTCGCTTCAGCTTAGACGTCTGACCATTTGGTCAGATGTCTGACTCAAGGCTCTGGAATCAATTCTGCACAGACTTAAACGTCTGACCCTTTTGGTCAGACGTCTGACCTCATTCTTTGGAACAGGTCTGGAGCAGATTTGCTGAAGCGCCAGACGTCTGATCATTTTCCTCAGACGTCTGACCCTGCCAATTCAGCCCACTTAAGCTTTTCCTTTATAACTTCCACCTCCGAACTTCGATTTGCGAACCGTTTTCTCCGTTACGAAGCTACTTCCAACCTCTACAATTCTCCATGTAGTGTCGTCAAAATTTAACATGCCCTTTATAGTATTACTAAAAGGCAATGCAAGACAAAGTGTATGTACTTGGAAGTTATAATTGTAAAGATTGTGCATTTTACAAACTTATGTACAAACTTTGGAGATAAATTGCCAAGATTATGCACTTCACCAAATAAGCTCTAAAAATAGAAGTGCAAACGGTATGCACTTTATAAAATTATTTGCAGATGCAAAAATAAATGTGCAAATAATATACGCTTCACAGACTAAGTGTATTTGATGGATTTATAGTGCAAATTTCTAAAGTTTTGCTTAATAATTGATTTATTTGTTGTATATTTGGAAGCAGATGATAGTTTTTGTTGGTAAAAACTAAAAGTAGAAGTGTGGAAAGTATACGCTTTACGTAAATTGTTATTTACTATAGACAGAATCTATTGAAAATAAAATTCGTAATGACTGTAATGAGTTTACACACACACACGATTAATGTATACATTATGCAATTTCAAAAATAATGATATTATAGAAGTTCAAACAATATGTATCTAACATAGCATTTCCGTTGCTTTTTGTTTCTTTGAATTATTTTTTCCATATCTAAGAATTTAATGTAATTAAAAAGTCAAAGAAACATAATCTAAATGTTTAATGCTACAGGTACAAATACTCTGTTAAAGTGTGCATTGTTTGCACTTTTACTCCAGATTATATGTTTAAAAAAATAAGAAATGATTAAAAAAATTGTGGTAGCAGTATGTAGAAGAAAAGAAAAAAGGGACTGTAAGAGCAAATAAAGTAAGGATCCCCACCTTTTTCCACTTTAGGTAAAATACTCCTAGTGCCTGTACATCGTAGGCTCACGTGGTTTACGTGTTAATAAGAGTGTGCATATATCTTGTCTTGTTAACAGTGACATTTGTTTCACACCTATTATATTTATAATTTATCAATAAATACACTAACATACATATAAATATAGTTTACGTGTTAGTTCTCAAGTTATTGACCGCTATTTTTCAGGTTGGAAAGAGTGAATGGTAACCATGCTCTGTGGCTTTGTTCGATTCACTTATTAACTATCTATCTCAGTTTAACCATCTAAACTAGCTATTTATTCCATTGTTAACAAAACTAAGAACATAATGTTTCCTTGTAAAATAATCTCATCATTTGAAGGAGATTTTTCTGAACTATGAAACATTATTGTTACTTTGAACTTTCAAAAGTACTGCATGCGCCTATATACTTTTCAAAAGTACCATGTGAAACTTGGAACAGAACTATTTTCAACTTTTGACTAAAACTATATAATTTTTAACATACACACGTGCAAATAACAGAGATATTACATCCAACTAGACCATCTCTGTCGCATGGGTCAAGCTTTAGAATTTTTGTTTCTCGAAAGATATTGGTGAAAATATCTTAATGTTTTATGAAAATTGTTGTTTTATATTGAGTTTATATTGTTCATTTTGCTGACAAGAGACTATATTTCATAAAATAGCCGTTTGTTGAAGCCTGCCAATTAACAACCAGTGGACATGACTGCTTAATTATACTGATGCTGAAAACATATTATTTTCATGCTGTAATAGGTTAGCCATTTATTGCTCTTCTGACAGTTGAGTTTTTCTTCTTCTTTTTTCTTTTTTTCTTTAAAAAAAAACATAGGATGGTAAGCGAAGTGATGGGCGTAGCCCTTTTGAGATTCGTCCTATAAGATCTCAATGTGGGTTCCTTCCTAGAGCTCATGGAAGTGTGCTTTTCACTCGTGGAGAAACACAGGTGAGGTAATGTCCAAGTACAATAAGACCTTGCTTTTTCCTTCCATGCTTATCGAATTTCTTCAGTTATCCAAATTATCATCATCACCATCATTATCTAAAGCTACTAATGGTTACATTTTTGAATTATGTGGTGGTCATATCTTATTCTAAAACACGCAAAAGTTGATTGGATTTCCTTAAAGCTCGTCTCATGTATCATTATTTATCTTTTTATGGTATAACATGTTATGTAATTATCTTTGACAAAGCATTAAATATAAAATATATTTGTCCCTGCCCTCATGTGCATTCATGCCTGCGTGCACAACAGCACACACATTCTCACATAATTAGATCCTTCTGTTTGCTGCGGAAAATGGGTTAAATTTCTTCAAATAGATTAGGTGGAGGCACAGTCAGAGTATTTTCATGCTGTTATATTTGCTCATGTCCCAATATCCTGTGGCTTTAAGCATTTATCCATTGTTACATATAGCAAAAGAAATCCATGAAGTTCATGTAAGATCAAGATTTGATTCTAAAATGTAGAGTAAATTGTGATACACCGGATAGCTTGAACAAATGCGTTCTGTCTGTATTAGTAAAAAAAACAAACCACTATACTTAAAAATGGCACTTGTTATTTCTGATTTTTTTAAATTTATTATTTTAATATTTGAAAAAACAATGCAGTCACTTGCTGTGGTCACTCTTGGAGACAGACAAATGGCACAAAGGATTGACAATCTTGTTGACACCGATGAACTAAAGAGATTTTATCTTCAGGTATGCTTTTTTATATTTTCACAGTTTGGGTTTTTCATATCTGTAAAAATTACATAGCAAATAATATATGGTTGAAGGAAAACTCACTTCGTGAAACCACAAAAAATAATAGAATTCATGTCATCCGTTACAGCTCTATTAATTGTTTTTTACTCAATACACTTCTTTTGAATTTTACAGTTTTAAGGGTTGTTATAACAACGGCATAGCATCATCTCATCCATGCATGCGTAAGATGAAATACGTATACATAATCACATACACACAAAAAAGCAGAAGTACATAAAGGTATACGTAGAAGATATAAGTGTTTGTGTGTGTAGCTGCGGAAATTTTTTATCTTTTCAAAACCATCTTCTTTTTTTCTTTTGTTGTCTCTGTTCTTTCTCATATTACGTTTGTAAGGGAGCATGTAACATATAACATGTAACAGAAGTCTTATAAAATGTTCATCAAAGATAATTTTTATTGATAATAATATCGAAATATGGTCTATGATTTTCTTGTCGTATGATTGATGATATGATAGCTTGAAGACAAAAATATAGTACCTAATTTTCTATGTCATGAAACAGTGTAGTAAGCTGTACAACTTGGATGATATAGAATAAAAACAGTTGATATCTCGTATATCTTTCCATGGTCCATGGTTTTGCAGATACGAGATTAAATACTTGATTTTAAAATTAGGCTGTACTGTGGAATTTAAGATATAATTAATTGGATACATAAAAAACTTTTAGTATTATGTAGTAGTTCAGTATTAATTTAGTGATTTATGGACCATTGCTTTGAAATAATAATACAATCTTGGTGCTTTTAGACCAAAAATATTCAGAGCCTAGTAATATACTGTCCTATAATATTTCAACGATGTCTGAACTTTGTATTTCAATTTTTGCCCAATATTTTGTAAATATTGAGTCCAAGTAATACATGTGTTCTCTGTTTTTCTACTGCAGTACACGTTTCCACCATCTTGTGTTGGTGAAGTGGGTCGCATAGGAGCTCCCAATAGAAGAGAGATAGGTCATGGAATGCTTGCTGAGAGAGCATTAGAACCAGTTTTGCCTTCTGAAAGAGATTTTCCATACACCGTTCGTGTCGAGAGTACCATTACTGAAAGCAATGGCTCGTCCAGGTAAGTTAATATTATTAAATGTGTTGTAGATGAATAAACATGATATGTTCTTTTCACTCATTCAAAAATAAGCTGTCAAGTATCATCCTATGGAACACTTCAACTCGCAAAAATCTATAATAAAAACTAGCACTTACATGTGAAATAACTCTTATTTGAAACACACTTATCAAATAAAATAAGTTTATATGTGGACATTCATATTAAGACACCTTTACATATTCATCCGCCTTTGAGGACTCAATATATTTATTTGGCAGCATGGCATCTGTTTGTGGAGGTTGCTTAGCTCTTTTAGATGCTGGAGTTCCATTGAAGCGCTCTGTTGCTGGCATTGCAATGGGCATGGTTTTGGATACAAAAGAATTCGGAGGAGACGGAACCCCACTCATTCTTTCAGATATTACTGGTTCAGAAGATGCATCAGGCGATATGGATTTTAAGGTTAGGAGTTGCATTTTTCGATATTAGGTTTTCTTCCTTTTTAGATCAAAGTCGATAATAAAAAGATACGTTGTTTGAAAAACTTGATGATAATTTAGAAAAAATATGACCAACTAATTGTAGGTTGCTGGTGATGAGAATGGTATCACTGCTTTTCAGATGGACATAAAGGTAATATTCTATATTGTGTGATTAGTCTATATGCATGCTTTTAAATTGTCTTTGCGTACTCTAATATGTGTTAAAACATGTTATCTGATATCAGATTGCAGGAATCACTTTACCAGTTATGAAACAAGCACTTCTGCAAGCTAAAGATGGACGGAAGCATGTTCTGGGTAAGATTTAGCTTTTATTTTGTAACCCAAGCCACTTGCGCTTTTTCACCTCTTACTAGTGGCAAATAGCATTGTAGTGGCGATTCCTGCTGCTGGCAAACTAATTGAATATGAATATGCAATGCAGAATTATCATATGCTGATAAATTTATCTTGCATTATGCAATTCTTGTAAACATGTAGAATGTTGTCCTATCATGATCAGATGAAAATAATCAAGAAAGTAACACGAATAAACCAATGGGTAACTTACTATTCGAAAAGCATATCAACCAAAAAGTGTTAGGAGCAATACATTATTTGCAAATAAGATAGCATAATTTTCTACATCATTTAGTGAAATTCTGTAGAGTGCACATGCTTTCTTTCTCACAATGCATTCACCGAAGAAATAAGGAATTATTTTGCGATAGGATAAATTGTTAGATAATATATCTATAATTGACGTTTTGCTCTTTGATTCTTTTGTAGGTAACACATTCGAAAAAAAGTGTACAACAAATTAGATAAATTAAAACAAGGTGCACAGATTATATTTAAAGAAAATGCTATAGATATTAGATTGGCCTGTGAACACATGTGGTGCTATATTTCATCTTAAAATACCCATCCAAGCAAAAAAATAAAAATAAAAAATAAAAAATAAAAATAAATAAAAAATAAAAAAATAAAAACTTTTAGTATAATGAATAAGTCATAAGATATTGAACATTACAACTTGTTGAAAGCATATAATCCAACAAAAGCAGATAACATTATATTAATAATAGACGCCTTTTTTAATACTCTACAAATTCAATGTAAATCAAACATGTCTTACATTGAAAACAGATAACATAACAAAGTGTTAATTCATAGTAGTTTAGTAAAAATAAAAATAAATAGTTGTGTTGGGATCGGCGGTCGCCCATCCATAGTATCACATAGTTTCGTTAGTGATTACACTCTTACGTTAAATATCTGAAGCTTGAAGATTGAACCACTTTTTCTTTAGAACTTTCTACAAATTTAGTCTATGATGTGGCAATTTTCAACATTGCATATATGATGTGCTTATGTGTGATGTTTTACCAGCTATTTATGAGCAAATAAATAAATAAATGTTATTGTTTCTTAGGTTTTCTCTTCGACAAATGTTGCACCGATCCCTTTTGTCTGCTGGAGAGAACTTGATTATTCATGATTGCAATATGACCCCAAAGCCAAAACTATCGAATAGACAATTCCTATTTCCCATTAATTTGCATGTGGTAGCGACCTTGACGAGGCCGACTTTTAGAAATACAGGAAATCCATATGAACATATTCTCTCTATTTGAATGTGATTTTCGTAATATTTTTCTTTGTCAGGAGATGTGTCCCAATTCCAAATAATGTGTATAGAGCAGCCCATGTCCTAACTTTATGTTGAAATGAAAACCTATCTTTGTTTCTCAATTAAGTTTGTAACCGTTGCATCCTTTTTAACCATCTCCTTCCATGTTTGCTGTGTCTTTTGGTTCTTGTTTTGCTTTATTGAAGTTGTCCAAACAATCCCTTTGCTTTTCTTTCTTTATCGGAATGGGATCTAAGTCAAGATGCATTCATTTTTTGCCCCATCTTTCGCTGGCATGCTATAACTCCATATTTACATTCTCATTTAGCACACAACAAAAAATAAATAGGGAAAGACGGAAAAATAAATATTCCTGACATTCCATGCTAAAAATTACACAAGACACAATGGTTTAATTTTTTTTTGATCATGTTTAAACATATGATGCCAATACACCAATTACTCAGTATGTCCAAACAGTTCACTTCTAACCAACCAAGTTGGAAATTATGAACTATTCTGCATATAGATGTTGACAAGTAGTAATTATTGTATTGTTTAGCATATTACTACAATGTAGTTTGAAACTGTAACCTCGTATTGGAATATATGTCTGCCTCTTTTACCAATCTTGAAATTTGCAGTTCTTGCCAGCAGTTCATTGATTTCTGCTGTACTAATTTTTTATGTTTCTAACATCAAGCTGAAATGTCAAAAAGCTCACCAGCACCTTCAAGACAACTCTCTAAATATGCTCCATTAATTCATATTATGAAGGTTCGTAGTCTCTTTATTGTGCATATAATTTGCTTGAACTAATAATTATTAGGCTTGTTGGTTCTTCATAAAATACATTCCATCGGTACATTCAGGTTAAAGCAGACAAAGTAAATTTAATTATTGGCTCTGGTGGAAAGAAGATTAAAAGCATCATTGAAGAGACTGGAGTGGAGGCTATTGACACCGGAGATGATGGAATAGTAAGAGTCCATATTTCCTGTTCATTTGTATTTCATAAAGATTAGTTTACATGGCATGCTTTATTTTGCAGGTGAAAATCACCGCAAGAGACCTGACAAGTTTGGAGAAGTCAAAGGCAATTATAACTAATCTTACAATGGTTCCATCAGTTGGTGACATTTACAGGTTAGCATTTTCTTGAAATTAGGTATTTAGCTGGCAGTACATAGGTAGTATATAGCATACTACAAGTCAACATATGTCCACTTGTTCGAATCATGCTTGGTTTGAAACTGTGATCTTACGGACCAATGTCGGAGTGCCAACTGGTGTCGGAGTGCCAAGCCAGTTGGTCAATGGTGCTGGACTAGGTTAGCATTTTCATTTTGACCTTATTCAACTTTCTTGTTGAGATAATCATAATTCAGTTCAACTTTAAACTTATGTTAAGATCATTAATTCAAGGACTGCCTCTTATATCATAGTGCTTTTAGGGCGAGGTGTTTGGTTTCACCATCCATTTCTGGATCTGAAAAAATAATAAGCAAGTGTAAGTTAGATTAGTATAAGCTAAATTGACTTAAATGTTCAGATGAGTTCTAGACCCAATCTTCACATAATGAAACTTCATCAGCTTGTACTTAAAGCCAAATAGGAATATATTTTGTCCGTATGGGGAAGTTGAGCATAATTATGTCATGTTTCCTCTATGTTATCGAAGTTGATCGGGTTTAACTTGTGAGTTTAAATCGATGTCGTGTTTTTCAAACATTTTCAGGAACTGTGAGATTAAATCAATAGCACCTTATGGAGTTTTTGTTGAGATTGCACCTGGACGTGAGGTATACCATATTCTAATACGTTCACCACTTGGATGAAGTATTTTTCTACTGAAATAAGTCTCCTCTTATGTATCACTTCCATATTTTTGCTACATACTGTTGTACTTCAAGTGAAAGCTTTACCCTTGCAGATATTTGAAATGTTATGTTCATATATGATCAATGTTTCATTGACTTGTATAGGAATAACATTATATTTCTTGAAATCGACAAAAACACGAATGACTTGTAGCTAAATATCAAAATCTGTCAAGTTTATACATAGACACTGATTTTTTAAGAGTAAGAAATGTTGTCATTATTTCAATTTTGATATGCTGTTAAGAAGCATCTGTTGTATTATAAGCACCATGCTTTATTCCAACACTGGCTTTAGATATTCTTTACAACAAATGCACCATCTTTCTCTTATTATCATATTTATCCTTTAGTTAGTAGTATATTTATATTTCCAACTGCTTAACAAGAATATACTGGCAGTGCTATTTTGTCATAATTAGGTAGCCAAGATTTTCAGGCTTGGTTGGATGAATTTTACATTAGTTCTCAACCCCCATCAAATTCTTATTCATAGCAGTCCTATTTTGACAGTGAAAGACATTTGCTATTATTAATCCAGTTATGTGCAAACATTTTAGGCTTTCTTACATATCCGAAATCTATGATTTTTATTTTTCCTATCGTAAGGGACTTTGCCATATTAGCGAGCTGAGTTCAAATTGGTTGGCCAAGCCAGAAGATGTAAGTTCAAACTGTTATACTATTATGACTCTTCCCATGCAATACTATCTCAATTATTCCATGACTTACCATTCACTATATCTTTCATCTATAGGCCTTCAATATTGGAGACCATATAGACGTGAAACTTATTGAGGTCAGTTTGTACTTCAATTTAGCTGATCTTCACATAACCCATGTCTGTTCCAGTACCTGCTTCATATTACCTGTGGCTGTATGCAAAAAAAAAAAAAAAACTTGTTACCCAAACTAAATCAGTGAAGTTTTACCAATTGGCATTATATTGCCGACTAAATGTGCTATTTTTGACTTTATAGTGCCAAAATCGCCTTGACCTTTTGAGCGAAGTATATTGCCGATTGGTTATACATTACCAATCGATAGTATATTACTGAGCGACTGAGTAATATGAAGTACCGTTTTGTCATTTTATTTTTCTTATTAATTTGGGTAAAATAGAGTACATATTAAGGGTGCATTTAGCATAAATCTTTTTTTAGTTGGTTTTGTTGAACAAGTGCCTAATGGTATCTAAACCAAATCTTTCATAATCATTTATTTAAGGTCATCAAAAAACATAATGCTCAACAATTTTCTATTTGCTGTTTGTCATCTACATGAATTCTGTAACTATCCAGGTAAATGAGAAAGGGCAGTTACGTTTAAGCCATCGTGCATTGCTACCAGATGCAGATGACAACTCCAAACCCCAAACAAGCGGCTCATCGAAAGAAAATACACCTCCAAAAGCAAATCCCACATCAGACAGAATTCCTTTCAAAAGAATCTCTGTTAATTCTAACAAAAGTACGTCATCTCAAGATATCTTTTCTGAGAAAAATACAGATAAGGTCGGGAGGAGACCTGTGGTACGGAAGAAAAGTCCAGCTGCTTCAGAAGATGAAGCAAAATTAGTTAATGGAGAATCAAAGAGCTGATTAGGCTTCCTTTGAATGTAATTCCTTATATGCATCTCAGGAGATGAAGATCAAACAGTTAATATGATGCCATAAATGAAATGCCAGGTTAGTGAATTGGCCACATTTGTCAGTTGTATCTACACATACTCCTATTTTCTACAAGTTATTTATAGTGTACACGGTGACACTTCCTCGTTCATTTGTACCGACTCAAATCTGATATTTAGTCACCTATGTTTATTTTGTATGAAGTTACGCTCAATTCTTTTATTTTGACAAAATTTAGAAGAAAAAAAACTGTCGTTTTCAGTAAATATTCAAACTATTATACTAGTTTTCAGTTTTCATCTGTGTATACACAGGCATGCCTCCTTCCAGTTATAACCACTACATGCTATATCTATAAGAAATTTGAAACATGAAGGGAAGTGCAACCAACTGAATTATGATACATGCATATATTCCTCCTTTGTTTTTCTTGCAGATATTTGCTTTGCTCAAGACGTGATTCTTTGCATTTACATCCAACAACTGCAGCAAAGCAGCAGGGATTTAACATGCATGATTCCATTGTTTTTCGAAATTTTGTAGAAGAGGAGCTTTACACTGAGTGATGTGTAATTTTTACCATTGCGAGAAAATTGTCAGCCCAAGCAAGATACTAACTGCTGCGAAAATTCAGTATGCGATGGTTCCAAGTCTTGTTGATAAATACTGAGTATCATTAAATTCAAATTTCTGATAATATTGGAGAACGTGTTAATCTTTTATTATATCCACTTCATGGATGCATAGTTTTATATTTTGCCAACCTCAACCATGATCTTGGTTTTGCAATCCAAAAACATCAAATCTCATTCATATCTCGATCGAAATCTAGATTGGAATATTAGTCAGATGTATATCTCGTTTGAAATTATACGTTTTTCTTTCCTATAACATTTTTTGTATGAATCTAAACAAAGCTATCCTACCAATTATTATTGTTTAGTATCGATGTTAACCATTTTTAAAGCAATAGAGCTATAGCATTTTTCATTTTTTATAGAACTATATCAAAGTTATCTCACTTTTGCTATTTTTTACAAAAGCTAAAGTTTTTTTCTCCTTTGTCACTATCAGGTGGAATTGGCATATATATGATTTTGCTACATGGTAATTCAAATGTGCAGTGCCATTTGATTTAGAATCGCATGTAAATTGTTGACCACAATAATTGGAAATACATTTTTGAAAATTGGAATTAGTTTCTTTAGTAAAATGTTCCAAGAAGGCTTTTTAAAGAAGGTTTGCGCTTTTGGATGTAGGGGAGTGTTTCTAGCATTGATGTCTTCGTCCTCGGTTTCCTCATCATTTGCTTCTTTCACAAACTCATCATAATCCCTTATTTCTCTAGAAGATACACCTATTTGTACTTGTTGTACAATTTAATACTGTATCAGCTGATATGCAGTTTAATATTATATCAGTCTATCATATATATTATGATTATGGATCGGTTGCATATATGTGTGTGTATCGGTTGCATGTATGTAGTTCGAGTCTATATCATATATAATAATGATGATAATAATAAAAAGAACAACAACAACACAGTTTTTTTTTAATAGTATCAATTATATATGCAATATAGAATATATTAATACATGAACTGATAAACAGTTTAGGAGTTGATATATAGTTTATTTGATATTATACAGTTTTAGTATCAACTATACATGCAATATAGTAATACATGAACTGATACAATTACAAACTTTAAAACTATATGTGTGAGCGTGTTTGAATATATTGTACACATGCATGTATATATGGCAACCTTAAATACACACATAAGGCAACCTAAAAGATACCCACACATCCATACTCGTGCGCGCACATACACACACATGTACACACACGTATATATAGGGCAACTCTTACTCGTAAACTAATATACTTAGGGCAACCTGCTAATATTAGAAGATAGGATATTCAAAATCAAGGTAACAAAGCATATCCAAACTGATATGAACTAATATATAACAGTTCATATATATAATATATAACACACATATCAATTGATATATCAGTTCATAATATTAAATTCACAATGTTAGTTCATAATATCAAATTCACAATGTTAATTCATAATATTCAAACTGATATATCAGTTCACACACACACACACACACACACACACATATATATATATATGATATTTCAGTTCATATGTCATATATATCAGTTCATAATTACAATTTGAATTTAATATAAGTACGGTTCAAACTGATATTAATATTATGAACTGATATATAACATTTCATAATATTATATATCAGTTTATATTTATGTGATATATCAGTTTATATATATGATATATAAGTTCATATATATGAATTGATACACACACAATATTATGACTCATATACAAAATATTATATACAATATATTATGAATCATATACCATATATATGAACCGATCACCTAGTTTATGGTTCATGATATTCATTAAATTCAAACTGAAATCCATGAAGGTAAAGGTCGCGTTAATTCAAATTGAAATTTAGTTCATTTATATGGTATATATCAGGTCATAATATTCATTAAATTCAAATTGAATCATACACAAGTTTTATATCCCAAGAATAATTTCTTATCAATTATATTAGAATTGAATAAAAAATTCGTTAGTAATGGAGATCTAAGATTCCATGTACTTCATATAAATTGGAAATATGAACTAAATAGATAAATGAACCGATAAATTAAACATTAAACAGATAAACTAAGCAGATCAGTTCATATGAACTAAACAGAAATTAAATACTAAAACTAAAATAGACAAACAGATAAACATTATATGCATCTCGTTTATGCATACATGAATTAAACACTCAATAAAATTTTATTAAAACAGATAAAACTAAAACTACACAAAATAAATCAAACTCACGTTCTTCCTCTTCCTGTGACCATTCACCGTTGCTTAAATCGACGATCCAGATAGCAAAGAATGAAGACAAAGGCAATGGGGGGTCAATTTGTGTTTGGACTCGAAGGTTTAGCATGTATGACAAATTTTGTAGATTAGTTTTTTATTTAGGAAACAAACGAGATAATTATTTTCTGAAATGTGAAATTTCGAATAGTGGCAGCGGCCGGCATGATGCGATTAGAATTAGGGATGAATGAGTGGGCCAGATTGCAAATATTATTTGATTTGGGCTGTTTGATAATTAAAAAATGGTTTCGATTAACGGTTAACCGATATATGAAATGTGGTTAATCTTTAACCCAATCGACTTTGTCGGTTAACATCGGTCAGTTAACCGAACGTTCGACTAATCGATTTTTTTGGTTAAAGTGGTTGGATTAAGGTCGCGTAAGTCGGTTAACTCGGTTAAATAGCCATCGATAGGCGGGTTGGTTGTTGACTCCTTATCGCCGTTGTTCGGTTTAGAACATTCCGCTATAAAATCGGCCACAGCTTAGCCCTTCATCGAGTTTTGAGGGTAGAAGGTGATATGATGCTGTCTAAGCTCTATGGACCACTTTAGGAGTCAGCACGCTGTATCGGGCCGGTTTAGCACTTGCTTCAATGGTTAGTTTGTGAGGACCTTAATTAGGTGAGCTTGGAAGTATGGTCGTAGACGTCGGGCTTCCATTAACAGGTAGTAGGCTAAAATTTCCAAATCTGGAGTATCTTGTTTTTAGGCCCATTAACCTCTTTCTTACATAGTAGACGGGCCGTTGGATTTCCTCTTCGTCATGAATCAATGTAGCACTGATCGCATGGCCGGTTACCGGGAGGTATAAGTCCATCGATATGCTTGGAAAGCATGGGTAGTGTGGCCAAATGCCTCTTTAAGTACTCAAAAGCTTTTGTGCACTCTTCATTCCATACAAATGACTTACCCTTCTTGATGAGATTGGATAAGGGTACACAATGGTCTGTGGTGTTTGACACAAAGCGGCTAAGCACCATGATCATTTTGTTCAGACTTTATAGTTGCTTGACTGTCTAGGGTACCTGCATTTTTAAATTTCTTTAAGCTTATCGTGGTTGGCTTCAGTGCCCTTAGCATTTACTGCAAAACCAAGGAACTTTCCAGATCGCGCTTTGAAGGAACACTTCTGGGTTGAGCTACATATTGTATCCATGGAGGATGCAGGAAGTCTTGGTCAGGTTCTCTACATGTCCCCTGGCCTTTTCATACTTAATCAACATGTCATCCACATAGACCTCTATCAAAAGGCCGATACATTGAGAAAATATCCCATCGACGAGCCGTTGATATGCGGAATCCACGTTGTGAAGGCCGAGTGGCATAGGCCGGTAGTAGTAGAGTCTGACATTGGTGATGAAGCCGTGCAGTTAATGCCCTGCTATTTTCCCGCTATAACCCTGCTATATCTCATAACGGATTTCTACTGCTACGATTTTTTCATATAGCCCCAAATATAGCCTTTCCGCTTTAAGCCCCGCTATTTCCGCTATATCCCGTTATTCCCGTTATATTCCGCTATTTCCGCTATATCTTCTTTAAAATAAATGAATTGAAAAATGACATTTATACATTATAAAAATTAAGAAATTAATTAATTTAATTAAAATTTTAATATATTTTTAAAAATGAAAATACTTTAATATTCTACTAAATTCAATTATGTTATTTAACAGTTTTGCCTTTTTTTATAGTATATTCACACATGTTTTTATTTAAAATTATTTATGTATTAATTATAATTCAATTGAATGTTAATTTTTCATTTAATTACCATTTATATATTTGTAAAAACATCAAGTACAGTGCTACCCCCTAGTTTTTCAACTACGTACCGAATGCAATTAAAGTTGCCTAAGAGCAGTCAAGGGCAATATATGTTATATCCATCATCTTCCAAACAATTTCATAGTCCCTCTTTCTCATGTAGCCAAAATTGTTAGCATAGATGTGCACAAGCAAATGAGACTCTCCTCTCACCTTCCATCAGTAATGAGATGAGTTGGTCGCTCATACTAATTATTTTGTATTCCAAAACATCAGTATCAACCAGAATAAGAATCCTGAACCTGAAGTAGCACACTACATTGATAATGAAGCTCCAACTTGAATCAAACTTAATTATCATTGTCTCAATTCCTCTTCCCTTAGTTTTTTCTCCATAGGACCTATATAGCTTAAACTAAATTTATATATGGTCTTTACATCTAGTCTTCTAGAGGGCTTATGCAAACCTCTTACATTTCGGCTCATAAGCTTATTTCATTTATACTATTTTTTGTTCTGCTTCTAAGTTCTCTGCCCGGAAGAGCACTGGTTTTCATCTTATCTCCTTCTTTTACTTCTTATTTTCCTCCCATTTTGGATTACTCTTTATCAAGAGTAAATTTTTGACCAAATATGACTTTTAAGGTTTCTTGGTGAGGCTTTTAGGCTGTTTATCATTATTACTCGGTAGGGACTTTGAGTTTGACTATTAGTTGAGATTATACAGACTTATTGGGCTTCTTGGTGCATTCCTTCCATTTGCTCAATTGTCAGTTCAGCTGGTACTTTCATAAATTTAATACTCATTAGACCAGTGTTACCGTTTCCAAATATTTTATGTTAATAAACACAGGATTAGAGATGGATTTGGAAATAGTCTGTGTTGTACCTAATGGAAATAATTTACCAGTGATTAAGAGTAGTCGGTATAGTTTAGCATTCCTCATTTATGCCCATGGATCTTCCACCCGTTTCTTTGTTCTTTGGTGGGGTTGAAGTATAATGTGCAGGACGTAGGTCATCACATTGTGCCATCTCCATCACATTGGCTATGTCTTAGGGTACCTCTACATCCATATCTTATGTTACATCATCTCCACATCTTTGGCTTTACTTTTCCTCACCTCCTTTTGAGTGCACTTCTCTTTATCCTAGCTTGACGTCATTCCATTGGATTCTCCTTTCTCAGTTTGTAACTCTTGCCCTGAATTCATTTTTTCCTCAATGTTTACCTCCATGCTTTTGCTCTTAACGCTAACCTTTCCTTCCACGTCAACTTTAGTTTCCCTTTCCTTCCATTCTCCAGCTCTTCATATACATTTTCTTTAGAAAGTTTCAATTGTTCTATGACATCTTCAATATCCCCTTGTGTCTTTATGAATTTACTTTCTTTCTTCGCTTTTATTTATTTTTCTTCCCCATCTATCACTTACACATCCCCTACTCGTATGTCCCAATTTTGACTCTTATTTGCTGGCTTTCCACTCTCCTCGCCTTTTATTACATCTTCCCACTTTAGAGTTCTTTCCCCTCTGTTTTTTGAAAAAGCACCCACACATTGATCATTGGACATTGCCGCTTTACATGTCCAAAGCATACACGGTTTTCGCATCTAGGTAGGAGGTTTTCATACTCCACTTCTTGCTTATAGGCTTCCCCATCTTCAAAAACTCCTTTGATAAAGTTAGGGAAACCCCCTTTTACATTCAAATCCACTAGTAACTAGCAAATGCAATATTACTCCTACTCGATGTTGCTCCATCCATCTTAATTGGTTTACAAATAGTACTTACAACATGCTTATTGCTTTCGGTCCCCATATATGAAAACATAAACTAGGAAGTTTTATCCACACTGGCATGGTCACTAATAGATCCTCTCAGTTGTCAAACTCAGATTCAACCATTTCACAATGATTAGGTTTTTATCAAAAAACACAGTCCTTCCTAGATGATGTGCGAGTATTCTTTTTATTTTTTATTGCTGAATTGAACTACATAGAAGCTATTTTCTCTTGGTTAAAGAGAGAACTTCCCTTTCGCTTTTCAAACTCTTTTCATGTACGCCTCCAAAATTTTATAATATGGTCTAGGATCTACAATGTAAATCAAGGGACAAAACTTCCATCCCTACTCTACTTCGTTCAACGCTTTTTTGATAAAATACCCTTTTAATCCCATCTTCCCTTACCGGCTCCATGTAGTATTGTTTTTTTTCCAATGATGCAACTTCCATCGATACCCTTCACTGCCTCATTATATAAAACTTTCTAGCACCAGGAGGGATAGAGAATTTTTCCTAGTTATTTTTGTATCCTTTAGATATACCTCCAGCAACTGATCCTACTAGTTCAGATTCAACTGGCACCACATACGATTATGTTGGTTATTTTCTATTCCTATTTTATATGACCTTCAAACCTTCCTCCTCTTCTCTTCCGCCGTTATTACCATAATTTTATCCCTAGCCGTCTTCCCTTATCTTCGGAAATGAGGCCGCTGCCCTTGCTTCTTCCTCTCCATTCTATAGTATTATTCATGTAAATTTATAAAAAGGGAGTGCATAGAGGAATTTTTTAATATTTGTTTGCATTCAATTAGAGAAAAACCATTGATCTGGTAGTTCGTTCGAGAACAAAAATATTATTTTTATTTCCTAAAATATTTTTTATTCATTTATTTTATGATCGAATAACATAATGTTGATGATAATTATTAATGAACATATTTTTAAATTAGAAATCTTACCTCTTTCTAGTGATCATGTTGGTCATCGAACACCTGACCAATGGTTATTTCCTTTGTTTGGTGTAACAACCTGGGATTTAGCTTCAATTTATAATCGTCATTTAACGATTAAATTGATGGTTAATTGTTGTTTGAAATTTTTAATCAAGTAAAATTCTTTAGTAAAAATTGTTAAATGGGTAATTGGACTTTACAAATTTGAAATATCGGCCCACATTTGTTCGTGACCATGATATCATTGACTACCCATTCTTTTTCCCTCATCATCCATTTTCAGTTCGTAACCCTAAATCACACGAGATCGAAAAAAAAAAGAAATGGCGGCTTCGTCCTCATCTTCGTTCCTCTGAAAATTTGGGCATCGTAGAAATCGAAGATAGTGGCTGCTAAGGTAACTTCGCTCGTTTTCCTCGATTGCCACGACTTCAGATTTTCGATCGATGAAAGAGGTGAGTAATCTTAATTACTCACATCTAGTTTAACCTCATGTAATTAGGGTTTGAATTCTTTTATTTTCGTGAGTTTGGGTTTCACAGTTTGATTTCGTAAATTTCTGATGACTTCGAGCTTGACTTTGACTTTGTGAAAATATGAATTTGTTCGATTGTCTTGGCTGTCTGTTTAATTTCTGACTTGGTTTCATTTTACTCCGGCCTTGACTTTGTTGAAGATATCTGACCATGGCTCTGATTTTTGCCTTGTCTTCCTTATTGACTTCGGCATGACCACGGGTTTAATTTTGTGAATATCTGGCTTTGGCTTGACTTGTTGACATGTGCATTCACATCTGGCTTTGATTTGTATTTCGAACATGCCAGAGTTTTTACTGCAGTGTTTTTGGACTTGGGTTGAAAGCTTGATTTTGAGAAAATAATTTGAGTTCGGTTTTGATAAAACAGCTATTTGACTACGGTCATTCTTGAAACTTGCTGTTGGATTTTTGTTCGAATATGCTATTTCTCAGATCAGTTGGCACTTTGATTGTACTCTGGTCTTTGCTAGTCCTGTTTTATTTGGATTTGTTAGTTTTCACTTGCTCTTGATCACTGTATTAGATTGTGCTCTGGTAGTACTCGAGTCTCTGTTGATGCCAGACCTTTGATCATATTATCTTCATGTATACTTGATGTTGTCTGGTTGTTTACTGGTCTCTGTAGCATCTCAATTCATGTATTTTGGCACTGAATTCATTGTCTCTAGATTTGTGTCCTTTGTTGCTTTTGAGTGCTGTCGACATGTGCATTCGTCTTTGTGGTCTGCACTTTCATACTCATTGTCACTGTCTATGAGACTGTCTTGACCATTGAGACAGTTTACATACCGGTTTCATGTAGTAATTGGGTTCACTGTCCAGTTCATTGATGCATACCTGTTGCATTCTTTGGAGCTCATTTGTCTGACCATTTTCTTTGCATGCCGTTCGGTTCCATTGATGATGCTATGCATCTGCACATACATGTGTCATATCTTTGCTTACATCTACACATCCTTGTCATACTTGAGATGTCTTTATGTTGATGTTAGCCTTGTGTTGTTGTATGTATGAACTAAGTTCATATGTATGCTGGGCAATTGTCTTTGGTTTCATATTGTAGCTGTACACTTGCATACATGTAGCATTGTGGGGTCTGGTTGTATTAAGCATGTGGTCTTCACTAAAGTGTAGTCTGTGAGTTGCATCCGTAGTCTGTGGCTATAAAATTGTTGTTTGCATTTTCCAGTTCATTTAGTGACACTGTTTCACCTCTACTTCATGTGTAGTGGTATGGTGTGCACTTGTCATTCGAATTGATGATGCTCTTTGTAGTTGCTTTTGGGTTTTGTGATATTTTGTTGCACTAGTGTCCATATCCTGTATACGAGATGCAGTGCCTTTGTTGGAATGTTGAGTTGCCTTTTGTTTCCAGAAGTTTGGTTGATCATATTCTGCTGTCTTCCTGTAGTTGTACCCTTGCCTTCGTGCATTTGGCCTTTCGAGCCTTTTTCATACTGCTGGATCATTGTAGTAGTGTTGCTAGTTGCCACTGTGTACATATCTTTATTTGTGAGTAATTTTCTTGCATTTAAGTCATGGTAGCAGTGACTTGACTTTTGTATTTTGTTACTGAATTGGCTATGCAGTCTCGACTCTGTCCCCTATTGTATTAGGCTGTACCTGTTTTATGCCTTCATGTGCATGCCGAACCTTGTTGGCATCATTGGTGCACTGACTTGAGTCTCCGCCCTTGTTGTTTTACTGTTTCACTTGATGCCATTCCATTGGGGCAGTTTCATGTTGCAGTCTTTGTTTTGTTGGTTGATTTGAATTATGGGCAAGGCTTGATTTTATGTCTTGACCATTTCAGTTGAATTTATACCTGTGTTGAACCCAGCTAATAGCTCGGGTTTGACCTTGTAATCAGATGTAAACTTTCGTTGTGCATTCGTGTGTAATTTGTCATTTTGATTTGAGTTAGTACCAGTTGTTTTTGGTTCATTTTTATTGACCTTTGCAGTTTTGACATACTGTAGTGGCGAGGCAGTGCACGCGTGCGTGTACTGCAGCCACACAGAGTTTTGATCTGATTTGATCATTTTGAGATTTGTCTAATTATCTATTGGATAATTAGATTCTGAGTTTCTAATTATTATTTAATAATTGGATTTTGTGGTAATTGTCGTTTAGACAATTCTGTTGTTTTTCTAAAATTATCTTCATTGATAATCTTTTTATCTATCTTTATTGATGATTTGGATCTGCTGATATGTTATTTAACACTGTTTAGTGTTATATCTGCCGTTATCCGATTCTCTTATCGAGGAGTCGGCTATACAAGATTTCTGTAACTGTCGTTTATTTGTTATTTGATTATTATTGCTTCTGTGCATTAATAACTGAGTTTGAATTAGACTGACCCGTGTATTATTTTCTTTTGAATTTAATACTCGGATCAGACCCGAGTTATTTCAGGTTGTAGATTTCCTGCTTTGAGTTGCTGTTTGGGCTATGAAGACTTTTCACTTCTTTTGGAGTAGTCGTGTCATAGTATAGGTTGATATGTATTCATGTATATTAGTTGATAATGTACGTGTATATGTAACTTCCAGAGTCGACAGTGGTAGTTGTATCATATGTATTGTGTCAAATGTATTGTAACTGACATCAGTTATTATATATATGAGACTTTTTGTTTTATCTGTGTTCCTCATTTTTATTATTTGTGTTATTATTATATATTGTCCTAAACTATTATGAACCATCGTAGTTCGTTTTATACGGGGAAATTGGGTATGTCGATGGGAGTAAATAAATAAGCGATGAAAAAAAATGAAAAATATATACCACTCCTATTGAGGTAACCAATACTAGTGTAAGGCCAACTACGGATGGCCGCTCCTATCCAGCCTTATTCTTCGTAATAACAGACAGTATTTATTTTAATACTCTTTGTTATTGTGAGTATAGAGGTGGGGCGTTACAGTTGGTATCAGAGCTTGAGGTTTATGGACATAATACAAAACATAACTCAGATGGAACATGTGTTACAACTATGTGTCGGTGTTTTATTTTATTTTTGAGTCAAAACTAAAGTTTTGAAATTATGATGAAATTTTTAAATAACTTTATTTAAAAATAAAAGTGAAACCGTGTTTTGTTGATTTGATTAAATTGTGTTCTGTTTATCAGAGTGCGCAGCGGAAACAGTGAAACTGTCTTCGCCGAGTACAACTGATAATCCTTTTGATTTAAAAATCGAAATATGAGATTGAAATAAATTTCATTTGTTGTTTACATAGCTGTGTTTATTTTGTTTCTTTGAGAATTTCGAATCCGAATTGAGGATTCAAAACGATTGCAGTTATGTGATTTTTGTTGAGATCTTTGCTGGTTTTCTTTTATGCTAATCATATATTGATTAGATTTAGCTGTTTTGAATTATCTTCACTGAAGATACATTCGAATGAATTCTTTGTTTATTTCGTAGTACGTGCAAATTTGAGTTCCACGTTACTGCATTAATTTAACGTTGAACCGGTGTTTGGTTTAAACGTATTTTGTTGCCGTTATTTTATAACGGGATTATTACATCGGTGCTAAATTTTGAAGCACGGTGTTTTGTGGCATTTTGATGAATGAAAATTTACTGATATTACATTTTGATGTGCATTATTTTGATGAGATTTTGACGTTTAAAAATTACTGTCGCTTTGGCTTCAGTAACCGTCAAATTTTAAAAAGTGGATTTTCAAGCGGTTATTCCGCAATGCTAATTTTGAGATTCATTTTACGATGTTTTGGAAAGTGCAATTTTCTTTTCGAAATTGTTACTAATATTGCTGCTTTAATCACGTAATTGAAAAATCGTTTTAAAATGAATTTTTTTTATAAATTTTTTAACAGTTTGCACTTTCAAAAGAAGAGGAAGGTGAGTGATTAATCAATCTCATGAGGCTAAGGCATTAAGACCCAAGTTAAGTGCAGCCATTTTATTTTTGTGCTTAATCAATTTGTTTTTCTGAATAAATAAATGCTGAGAATGGTTGGTGTTTTGATAAATCTCTAGTTGATGCTTTGATCTGTTTTGTTTGATTGTTTGATAAGAAAATACCCTGATCTCTGATATGGATCCAGTACCTTAAAATATCAGTTTGTAAATATGTATAGTAAGATAAATGCATTTTATTGCGAAGTAGGGTATTACTGAAAAATAAGCTAGGCAGTGTGAACAAAGGAGGTTCATGCTTATGTCTAGATTGTTTTAAATTTGAGATGAACAATGCAATAAATTATTTATGTGCTGATTTGTTCAGATCAAAAGCTAAAATGTTTTATGGGTTTTTCTCAAAACCATATCCTATGTTCACAGTAAAAAAAAACAAATATGGTATTTCTTATGATTTCAGTAGATTTATTTAAGTAGAGGAAAAGTTCTAGAAACCATTGTACTAGCAGGTTATTAGAAAAATGTAATCAAGCAGAAATGACTTTGAAATGGGTTGTGAAATTTGGTATGAATGTTTGGTATGTTTAGATATGATTTTTAAGGAAATTAAATTCCTTACTTATGGAATAAAGAAAGGATTACAAGAGTATTTCTGGAGTTAAAAAAAAGAGAAAATTCCTTAAATGAGTAAATATGCATGGTCTCTAAATTACAAAGTAATTTAGGAGAGGTGCCTTGATCTACTCATCATCAGGTGGATGATGGGTATGTGCATGACTTGTTCAAGTCCTGAAGGCCTCTGTGCAAAGGTTAACAGAATTGAGTCTTTTGCAATGCACACATGGTGTTCAATGGCAAAAAGATATGAGGACCTTCGGGTCATTTGTTGGGCGCCGAAATTATGTTGAGTACTTGGTAGGCTTCGGCCATTTGTTGATGCACGTGCGGCGAACTAAAAACTCGCCATCTAATGGGATCGATCCAACCTTTTATGTTGATTTTCTAGTCATCTTAATTGATTTCTAGATATTTGTTGTTTCCAATTATCTGCAGGTAATTGGATATTTGTCGATATGAGTTCTGATTATCGCTTGTGATAATTAGATATTTGAGATTTGATTATCGTTTTTAATAATTGAATATTTGTTGTTTCTGATTATCGCTTGTGATAATTAGATATTTGTTGTTTCTGATTATCGTTTTTGATAATTAGATATTTGATGTTTTCTGATTATCGTTTTTGATAATTAGATATTTGAGATTTGATTATCGTTTTTGATAATTGAATATTTGTTGTTTTTAATTATCGCTTGTGATAATTAGATATTTGAGATTTGATTATCGTTTTTGATAATTGAATATTTGTTGTTTCTGATTATCGCTTGTGATAATTAGATATTTGTTGTTTCTGATTATCGTTTTTGATAATTAGATATTTGATGTTTTCTGATTATCGTTTTTGATAATTAGATATTTGAGATTTGATTATCGTTTTTGATAATTGAATATTTGTTGTTTCTGATTATCGCTTGTGATAATTAGATATTTGAGATTTGATTATCGTTTTTGATAATTGAATATTTGTTGTTTCTGATTATCGCTTGTGATAATTAGATATTTGTTGTTTCTGATTATCGTTTTTGATAATTAGATATTTGATGTTTTCTGATTATCGTTTTTGATAATTAGATATTTGTTGATTTGAGATTTCTGATTTTCGTTTTTGATAATTGAATATTTGTTGATTTGAGATTTAATTATCGTTTTTGATAATTGAATATTTGTTGATTTGAGATTTGATTATCGTTTTTGATAATTGAATATTTGTTGATTTGAGATTTAATTATCGTTTTGATAATTAGGCAATTGCAAATTTTGCTGATTGTAAGATTTTCTAGTCTCTAATTGATTCTAGATTATGCTGATTATATTAAATTGCTGTTTTCTATCTATCTCTGTTGATAGTTTTAGTTTGTTGATTATGAAGTTTGTGTTTTCTATTTATCTGTTGGATAACTAGATATTTGCAGTTTTGCGATTTGCGAATTTTGTTTTCTAATTATCTTTGTTGATAATTAGATTTTGCTGTTTTCTAATTATCGTATCGATAATTAGATATTGCTGTTTTGTGATTTTCTGTATTTTAATTATCTAATTGATAATTGAATATTGCTGATGATTGCATTTATTCAGTTTTGTTGTTTTCTGATTATCTATTTGATAGTTAGATTTTGTTGAGAATTTGTGAATTTCTTTTAGGAAAATAAAAGATTTCTTTGGCGTTTGTATTCTCGTCTTTTATTTTCTAGCTTAACCAGTTTATGTTAGAAAAATAATTGTTATTGACAACCTTAATTATGAAAATTGCGGGGACGCAATTTCTATAAGGATGGGAGTCTGTAACAACCCGGGATTTAGCTTCAATTTATAATCATCATTTAACGATTAAATTGATGGTTAATTGCTGTTTGGAATTTTTAATCAAGTAAAATTCTTTAGTAAAAATTGTTAAATGGGTAATTGGACTTTACAAATTTGAAATATCGGCCCACATTTGTTCGTGACCGTGATATCATTGACTACCCATTCTTTTTCCCTCATCATCCATTTTCAGTTCGTAACCCTAAATCACACGAGATCGAAAAAAGGAAATGGCGGCTTCGTCCTCATCTTCGTTCCTCTGAAAATTTGGGCATCGTAGAAATCGAAGATAGTGGCTACTAGGGTAACTTCGCTCGTTTTCCTCGATTGCCACGACTTCAGATTTTCGATCGATGAAAGAGGTGAGTAATCTTAATTACTCACATCTAGTTTAACCTCATGTAATTAGGGTTTGAATTCTTTTATTTTCGTGAGTTTGGGTTTCACAGTTTGGTTTCGTAAATTTCTGATGACTTCGAGCTTGACTTTGACTTTGTGAAAATATGAATTTGTTCGATTGTCTTGGCTGTCTGTTTAATTTCTGACTTGGTTTCATTTTACTCCGGCCTTGACTTTGTTGAAGATATCTGACCATGGCTCTGATTTTTGCCTTGTCTTCCTTGTTGACTTCGACATGACCATGGGTTTGATTTTGTGAATTTCTGGCTTTGGCTTGACTTGTTGACATGTGCATTCACATCTAGCTTTGATTTGTATTTCGAACATGCCAGAGTTTTTACTGCAGTGTTTTTGGACTTGGGTTGAAAGCTTGATTTTGAGAAAATAATTTGAGTTCGGTTTTGATAAAACTGCTATTTGACTACGGTCATTCTTGAAACTTGATGTTGGATTTTTGTTTGAATATGCTATTTCTCAGATCAGTTGGCACTTTGATTGTACTCTGGTCTTTGCTAGTCCTGTTTTATTTGGATTTGTTAGTTTTCACTTGCTCTTGATCACTGTATTAGATTGTGCTCTGGTAGTACTCGAGTCTCTGTTGATGCCAGACCTTTGATCATATTATCTTCATGTTTACTTGATGTTGTCTGGTTGTTTACTGGTCTCTGTAGCATCTCGATTCATGTATTTTGGCACTGAATTCATTGTCTCTAGATTTGTGTCCTTTGTTGCTTTCGAGTGCTGTCGACATGTGCATTCGTCTTTGTGGTCTGCACTTTCATACTCATTGTCACTGTCTATGAGACTGTCTTGACCATTGGGACAGTTTACATACCTGTTTCATGTAGTAATTGGGTTCACTGTCCAGTTCATTGATGCATACCTGTTGCATTCTTTGGAGCTCATTTGTCTGACCATTTTCTTTGCATGCCGTTCGGTTCCATTGATGATGCTATGCATCTGCACATACATGTGTCATTTCTTTGCTTACATCCGCACATCCTTGTCATACTTGAGAGGTCTGTGTTGATGTTAGCCTTGTGTTGTTGTATGTATGAACTTAGTTCATATGTATGCTGGGCAATTGTCTTTGGTTTCATATTGTAGTTGTACACTTGCGTACATGTAGCATTGTGGGGTCTGGTTGTATTAAGCATGTGGTCTTTACTAAAGTGTAGTCTGTGAGTTGCATCCGTAGTCTGTGGCTATAAAATTGTTGTTTGCATTTTCCAGTTCATTTAGTGACACTGTTTCACCTCTACTTCATGTATAGTGGTATGGTGTGCACTTGTCATTCGAATTGATGATGCTCTTTGTAGTTGCTTTTGGGTTTTATGATATTTTGTTGCACTAGTTTTCATATCCTGTATACGAGATGCAGTGCCTTTGTTGGAATGTTGAGTTGCCTTTTGTTTCCAGAAGTTTGGTTGATCATATTCTGCTGCCTTCTTGTAGTTGTACCCTTGCCTTCATGCATTTGGCCTTTCGAGCCTTTTTCATACTGCTGGATCATTGTAGTAGTGTTGCTAGTTGCCACTGTGTACATATCTTTATTTGTGAGTAATTTTCTTGCATTTAAGTCATGGTAGCGGTGACTTGACTTTTGTATTTTGTTATTGAATTGGCTATGTAGTCTCGACTCTGTCCCCTGTTGTATTAGGCTGTACCTGTTTTATGCCTTCATGTGCATGCCGAACCTTGTTGGCATCATTGGTGCACTGACTTGAGTCTCTGCCCTTGTTGTTTTACTGTTTCACTTGATGCCATTCCATTGGGGCAGTTTCATGTTGCAGTCTTTGTTTTGTTGGTTGATTTGAATTATGGGCAAGGCTTGATTTTATGTCTTGACCATTTCAGTTGAATTTATACCTATGTTGAACCCAGCTAATAGCTCGGGTTTGACCTTGTAATCAGATGTAAACTTTCTTTGTGCATTCGTGTGTAATTCGTCATTTTGATTTGAGTTAGTACCAGTTGTTTTTGGTTTATTTTTATTGACCTTTGCAGTTTTGACATACTATAGTGGCGAGGCAGTGCACGCGTGCATGTACTGCAGCCACACAGAGTTTTGATCTGATTTGATCATTTTAAGATTTGTCTAATTATCTATTGGATAATTAGATTCTGAGTTTCTAATTATTATTTAATAATTAGATTTTGTGGTAATTGTTGTTTAGACAATTCTGTTATTTTTCTAAAATTATCTTCATTGATAATCTTTTTATCTATCTTTATTGATGAATTGGATCTGCTGATATGTTGTTGAACACTGTTTAGTGTTATATCTGCCGTTATCCGATTCTCTTATCAAGGAGTCGGCTATACAAGATTTCTGTGACTGTCGTCTATTTGTTATTTGATTATTATTGCTTCTGTGCATTAATAACTGAGTTTGAATTAGACTGACCCGTGTATTATTTTCTTTTGAATTTAATACTCGGGTCAGACCCGAGTTATTTCAGGTTGTAGATTTCCTGCTTTGAGTTGCTGTTTGGGCTATGAAGACTTTTCACTTATTTTGGAGTAGTCGTGTCATAGTATAGGTTGATATGTATTCATGCATATTAGTTGATAATGTACGTGTATATGTAACTTCCAGAGTCGACAGTGGTAGTTGTATCATATGTATTGTGTCAAATGTATTGTAACTAACATCAGTTATTATATATATGAGACTTTTTGTTTTATCTGTGTTCCTCATTTTTATTATCTGTGTTATTATTATATATTGTCCTAAACTATTATAAACCATCGTAGTTCGTTTTATACGGGGAAATTGGGTATGTCGATGGGAGTAAATAAATAAGCGATGAAAAAAAAATGAAAAATATATACCACTCCTATTGAGGTAACCAATACTAGTGTAAGGCCAACTACGGATGGCCGCTCCTATCCAGCCTTATTCTTCGTAATAACAGACAGTATTTCTTTTAATACTCTTTGTTATTGTGAGTATAGAGGTGGGGCGTTACATTCGGTCTCCTTGGCTATGGGATGCAATGCTGCTTCCTTGGCTTCACCAGTGTTCTCTCTGGGCGCTAAGGTTATGTCTGTTTGGTGTGTGGAGAAAATGAGAAAAGAGTGGCTATTTATAGCCAACAGATCGCAAATATCTTGCCCTTTCTCTCTAACCTCAAGCATGTAAGTCTCCTCTCTTTCCTAAGCTATGGCCGGCCTATACATGCGAATCCAGGCTTTTGGATTTAAGGCCCAAATGATTTGACAATTAAATCATTTATTTGCTTAATTTATTCAAGCATGTTCGCCAATTAAATCAAGGTATAACTTTTATAAATTATCTTAACTAATTTTTAGGCTTCAACTAAATAAATAAAATGCCATAAAAAGTTAAATACAGTATTTTTTTATTTAATTCTATTATCAATTTTATAACATTTAGAAATTAATTTTACGTTGATCGAACTTGGAAATAGCTAACAACATAGTTGTGTTGACTCTGTGATGTGAACCAGTCCTCAAATAATTTAAATACTAAATCATGTATGAGCTTTGCTTAAGTATAGTGTTGTGCATGAGTTCAATCAATTATAGATAATGTAGGCAAAATCAAATTTTTGATCTATATTAAGCTGCACCCAGCAATGACATTTTGTGCATGTATTCTTTTCATCAACACTACATCAAGACGATATCTAGGATTTGGTCTAAGGTCAAAAAATTTACTATCCATATTTAATTGCGTAACTACGTAAAAGTCTTAGTTTATGGTCAACTCATCACTTTTGTTATGAAAGCAAATATCATCATCGAAATGCCATAAACTAATTAATTTTATAATTCATATTCATAATAATCATGCAAATACCATCACCGAAATGCCATAAACTAATTAATTTTATAATTTATATTCATAATAATCGTGTTAGAACAAAACTTCTTATACTTCTAGTCAAAATGGAAAACGATTATTATTTCATATATATTTACGCCAAAAGTTGGCATAAACAATCTAGAGATTAGTAGAAGAGAATACAATGAAGAAATTGAATGAAAAACGAGAAAGAACAACATAGAAAAAATTATAGTGGTTTGGCTAATCACTAACCTACGTCCACCTATACTTTATTAATGATTCTGCAAAGTTTCTACACACACGATCTTATGGATCGGCGTTGATCCAAGAAATTACAAGAACAACATAGAAATTTAGAATACAGGAAAAATGATTTCGAAATAGTTTCTATCATCCCTTATTTATGGATGAAGATCAACGAATTTATCTCTACCACGTTCTACCCATGTTCTCTATGTCCTGAAGAAGGTGGTCTAAAAAGATCATGGCCAAATCGGCAATTTTCAAAGATCGATACTAATATGAAGACTTTGGATCAGTAGCAACCCATAATGATGGTTTGCTATGCTTTAATTGATTCTTTGATGTTGTTTAATGGTTCAATGATGATCCATGGTCTTTGGCTACTTGGTTTAACATATGCTTTTAGCTTTGGACTAGATTTGGAAGGGTTCGAATTTTCTAGACACTCTTGGTTCGGTGATGATCCTAGAACATCCAATGTAATTGCTATGAAGTTCACATTTTTCCACCGATGTTTTCCTCATCGATCATTGCGAAACCTCCCATATTGCATGTTTTGAATAAAATTTGCCTTAGCTTCAAATGACATGAAGTAATTGTTATTCTTAGTAATTTTCTTGGATCAATACCGGACCGAGGGGTTCAAATCGATATCGAACAAAGAAATCTTTGTTTTTAGCACTTTGGCTTTGGCCATCCAGAGCACCTTGGCATGTAGGCTATCTTCATAAGTTCTTGACATGATGATAGTTTTATCTTTAAACTTCACCTAAGATTTGAATTTAGGAGTTATCGTTCTTGATTTTTGCTATGCTATCTGACTGTTTGATCGATCCGACTCATCCAAATATGGTTAGGTCATAAAGCTGGATAACATTTATCTCTTAAAGTATAGCTTGTGTTAATAGGATATGCTTTGGCTCAAGATGAATCGTTGACTTCAAACTCTATTTTGAACAAATTCCTTCTGTTTTCTAAATCATAAAGCAATATGTCTAGATCGTAATGCAGTTCAGTTTCGGTTCACATCTTTTGGATAGTATAAAGGTTGAAGTACGTGGCTTGACTTCACCATTATGATTCTCGAAGGTTTTCAACACTCTTTCCTATGAATTATTTAGGTAGGATTTTGTTGTTTGGTACTTCATCTGATTTTATATTATACTACTCATTATCATTACTATTTGCACCTTTAGTCATCATCATTCTCTTTTTTTGAGTCATGGTTCGGTACCGATTTGAGAGCCTTGGATCAGTACCTTTTACTTAGGCAATTTTTTTAACTATCTTCATGGATTGATATATATATATATATATATATATATATATATATATGCAAACTGACCTTTACTCTTCTCTTCACTTACCTATTTCAATTTTATCAAGTACTTTCAAAATCGAGCTCCACTTTGCCGTACCTTTACTCCGAGTTCGAATGGTCGCCCCCACCTTATAACAGCATTGCCTACTACCTAAATCGCCACCAAAGCTCATAGACTGTTAGCGCCAAAATTGGTCACTGACACCCAAATCCAGTTGAAAGCACCAAATACCAGTCACTGCTCACAAATAGAATGTATGTAGAGAGTGATGAAGTAAAGAACAGTAAAAATTATCAATTACAGTTACCAAATGACAGAGTAGCCTCAGCCTTAGAAAATAGAAAGTAAGAGAGCAGAAAGAACCACTATAAAATCTGTTGTTTTTTACTGCTTTCATTTTAATTTTTACTATTCTTCACTTCATCACTCTCTACATACATTCTGTTTGTGAGCTGTGACTGGTATTTGGTGCTTTCAACTGGATTTGGGTGTCAGTGACCAATTTTGGCGCTAACACTTTAACCCGCCTTTTAGCAAGGCTGTAGGCAGGCAGATTTAACTAAGTCGATTTCTCAGTTATCAAGGATGGAATGTGGTAGGTTTGAGTCGACTGGATGGATAGATAGCGCATCACGTTTGGAAGTCGTTCGACATAGGAAGTCGTTCGGCACAGGAAGTCGCTCGGCATAGGAAGTCGTTTGGCATAGGAAGTCGCTCGGCACAGGAAGTCCTTTGGCACAGGAAGTCACTCGGCATGGAAGTCGTTCGTCATGGAAGTCGCTACAAGAAGTCGCTCGGCATAGGAAGTCGTTCGGCATAGGAAGTCGCTCGACACAGGAAGTCGCTCGGCATGGAAGTCGTTCGGCATGGAAGTCGCTACAGGAAGTCGCTCGGCACAGGAAGTCGCTCGGCATAGGAAGTCGTTCGGAATTGGAAGTCGCTCGGAATTGGAAGTCGCCCGGCATTGTACCTCGATCAGCATTGGAAGGCGTTCGGCATCGAACCTCACTCGGCATTGGACATCGCTCGGCATCGAACCTCACTCGGCATTGTGGTGAGACTGGTGCGGCTCGGCATTGTGGTGAGGTTGGTGTGGTTCGGCATTGTGGAGGTATGTGTGGCCCGACACTGTGGACAGGCCGATGTGGCTCGGCATTGTGGAGGTATGTGTGGTGAGGCTGGTGCGGCTCGGCATTGTGGTGAGGTTGGTGTCGTTCGGCATTGTGGAGGCATTGTGGTGAGGCTGGTGCGGCTCGGCATTGTGGTGAGGTTGGCGTGGTTCGGCATTGTGGAGGTATGTGTGGCCCGGCATTGTGGAGAGGCCGATGTGGCTTGGCATTGTGGAGGTATGTGGCTCGGTGGAAGGCCTTGATGGGCCCGGATCATTCAGAAAGCCCAACAACTCAGGATTTGCCTATAAATACATGTGAGGGCTCAGAAAAGGGATGTTCTTTCTGCTCTCTTACTTTCTATTTTCTAAGGCTGAGGCTACTTTGCCATTTGGTAACTGTAATTGATTCGAATATCAATAAAAAGGAAACTTTTGGAGTGGACGTAGGCCGGAGTTAGCCGAACCACTATAAAATCAGTTGTTCTTTACTGCTTTCATTTTAATTTTTACTGTTCTTTACTTCATCACTCTCTACATACATTCTGTTTGTGAGCTGTGACTGGTATTTGGTGCTTTCAAATGGATTTGGGTGTCAGTGACCAATTTTGGCGCTAACATAGACTTCAGATCCTATGCCAACTGAACTATCAGATCGATTTGGGATTCCAATTTCGACAAACTTTGAACTTAACCGTTTGCAAAATTGACATAGGTGGGTAGTGTTGTTCGCTTAGGTTAGTTCGCCAATGGCCAGACAATGAGAATCTTTTATCACCGCGTGAACCCCATACCCATTCTCTTTGGATCGATGGGAAATATGAAACTTAGAAAGAATTTTTGAGTAAAAATATTGAACACAAGCTTGGCCTTGGAGTTCCTGAATTTGACTCGGAGTGCATGCGTGATTTTCCTAAGAATGACAAGAGTCGTTTCCTTACTTGACTCACTTTGAGTCAACTTGGTGTTGAACCGTGGCTGAGTTCATGTTTTTTGCATGGCCACTGCTCCTTAGATATTTTGTAACAAATATTTTATAAATTAGACAAGGAGTAGGAGGATGGATTTTCAAGAGATTATGATGTTCGATTAATAATTATGGTTCACTGGGACGGTTTCAAATAATGGTCAATTTGAACACGTTTTAGGCTTCAAATAATCTGTTTATTAATATAATTAAATCAGACACTTCACTCTGGTGTCCCTGCAAAAAGAGATCCCATATCACTTCAGACAACGGTTCTTCTCTTGTAAATCATATGGTAACGGGTAAATCCGATGGATAGCTCCGTTGCACGATGCCACTCATTTGCCAATGCAAGTGAGCTTTCTATACATAAATTTTGCGTTTATAATGCCTTGGACATCGAGCACATGCAATACATAGTTTAAATTATATGTTATTTCCTCCTACTGATCTATGAGATCCAATTGGGCAGCACCTGTTGACATCTGTTGGGTTTTATGAATCGGTTATATAGGGCTCTCTTTCTATCACGAAGGTTAAAGTTTTCATCCTATTTGATCTTCCTTATGTGAGAGGTTTTTTAGTAGTGATGGATCATAGACGTTCCTTACATCTTTCTGCAATGGTTGTAGGTCCATCAACATCGACGTATGTCGAACCTGATACAGAATCCATTTCTTCGACATTGCTTGACATGAAGTCCACTTCTATAACTTCTCAGTTCCAAACAATTGGTCATCAAATGGAGCAGCCTTCTGAGATAGTGTTAGGGATTTGGAACCTTCTAGAGGCTGTCGGATAGTGTTAGGGCTTTGGAACAAATTGAGCTATTTTAAGGATGATTTTTTCTTTATGCATCGTCCGCTTGGTTTTATGCAAAAATGGTTATCTAGATGTAAATCTTATGCTCACTTTTTCTATTAATGGAAATACTACAGTTGTGATTGTTAATTTTGTTACTCCTCATATCTACATATGAATTAAGAAGACGCGACAATGCAACCTTAGCGAACACCCTTGCATCTCTTCGAAAGATTCTGCTTGAAGAGAGGGACATGAGAATCCTCATTACCGATGAAAATCTACGAGCTTATAATCTTTTGGAGGAAGGAGGCAATGTAGGCCAAGCGCTCGAAGTTCAAGGGGATGTTCAGCCTACACATGAGCTCGAGGCTGAAGTTAACGTCGATGAGGGTCAAGAAATGCCCTTTGCATAATATCCTATTATTAGAATATGGCAAGGAATAGGAGCCGACAATAGGAAGAAAGATATTAATGGAGGTGATAATAAGGATGTAAATTTTGGTCATGAGTCCTCTAGTAATGAGAATGTTGATACTCATGTGCCTTTTGTTTCAAGTTGGCTAAAAATAAAAATCATTTCGTCTCAAGCATCTTCGCGGCTTCCACCAGCTTCTACAAAAGAGGGTATACCCATTCTTCCATTTGGGGATATTTATGGGTCCTTCAGGAGCATAGCAGATTAAGTCGGTTCTTTTGGTCTGGGAAACATCAGTATTGGTGATATCGGTTCTCTTATTCGTCTGCCAATTGATGTGCCTGAAACTGGAGTAGGGGAAATAACCCCTGTTAGTAGACTTCAAGTCCACAGTCCATGGGGACACTAGGATACACCAACACTTACACCAAACCACATTTTCGCATTGTATGCGGTATTTCTTTATTTTACTAGTACTAACTCATTTGTGTTTTATTTCCATATTCCATGGAACACAGGTGTTTATTCAACGATCTCAAGAGCCGTGGAAGCAAATATAAGAAGCTCAGTTCCTCTGATTGTCGTCATGAATCATCTTATGAGTTAAATTTGAGTAGACGCCATAGATGGGATTATATGAGGCAAGATAGAGACTATAGGTCCCGTAATGAGCTTCATGGGAAATATTAGAGAATTCCATCTTGACGCAAATCTCATTCTCCACTACTGCATAGCATAGACAGGTTTTCAACGAGGCCTGACACCATCTCCTCCTTTGAGGTACCAATTGTTCCAGTTTCAGTCCCTCCCATAACACAAACAATAACGTCTTCCAATGCACTACGACAGTCTAAGCAGCCATCTGGGTTGGTGTCTATTGACAGTTCTAAACCAAGGCCTACGAAAAAGCAGTTTTGTGCCCCCATTATCACTGTAGAGTCTGAAGTTCTTACACACCCACATGTGGATTTTATGAGAAGTGTCTTTCCAAAAGTCTTCTTTAATGACATTGTATTTGTTCCTTATTTAAAGGACATTCATTAGAAAGTTGGCTCCAACGTTATGGCTTATGTTGGGGACGTATACGATCAATATAAAAGATGGAAAATGATAGTCGAATCAATTTTAGAAGTATCTTATATGAGAAAGATAGAACTTGAAGGGATGAAGCATCTTGAAAAAGGTGATAAATGTATCGTCAAAACCCTTGATAAAGAAGTTGAAGGGCTTAAGGCTTCGCCGGCTGAAGCTGAGAAGAAGTTGAAGGAATAGATTAAGTCTTTTGAAGAAGATCGTCAGGGCTAGTAGAGGAAAATTGTGGCTGCTTACAAGAGGATTCACACTCTTTTGCTAGAGAATGAAAAACTCCAAAAGGCCATGGAGGAGCAGGCTTCAGAGATAAAGAGGTTGAAAGAATTTCTAGAGGTCGAGAAGGAAGAGAATGACGATGCACTTAATCAGACCTGGGATTATTGTAATTTGTAAGGGGACACTTGTCAGATGAGATATGATGCTAAGACCTAAGCCAAGACGGCTGATGAGCGGGTCAAGGCAGTTGAGGATCAAGTTGAATATGCAATCAAGCCTCTTCTTGTACAATTCTGTGCAAATGTTGTTAAGTTTGGAAACTTGAGATGGTTAGAAGAGAGGTATCCTTAGGCTTTTGTTGGAAATGTGGATTACGGATCTTAAGGCAGAACTAACACTAGAGGGGGAGGGTGAATAGTGTTAAATTAATTTTATGAATCCATTTGAAATCTTTTCAAATTAAATCCAAACAGATGCAATACACAAACACAATCACAGAATCAGACACAGATGCAAATAGTAAATAAAAGTAGTAAAGGAAAGAACACATTGGAATTTTATACTGGTTCGGAGTTACCCTACATCCAGTCCCACATAATTTCTTGTACAGATTTCTTTTGAAATATAATGTCGATATTACAACCTCGATTTCAAGGCCACGAGATACACCCTCCTGTCTCCCAGTCCAGGGAAAACTCTCTTGATTTAACCAGGCTACAATATCACCTAATTGATTTACGGGCTACAATCACACCCAATTGATTTACAGGCCACAATCACACCATTTCCAATCACACTTTGATAGAGAGAGACTCGATACACTTCGATCTTTGATTACAAATGATCCTATAACTTTGAATAGCACTGAGGTCTTTGAGAGAGTGGCAGAGAATCAAACTAGAGACAATCGAGTTTGATTCACTTAGAATTTCGGCAGAGTTTTGTTAAAATATAAGAGAATATTTGAGTGGAGAAGAAGGAGTGAAGAAATGAAGAAAACTAACTTAAAATTCGTTAAAAACAACTGGTATATATAGAGAACAATAGTCATGTTCATTCACAAAAGGTTATGACGAATAGACACTTCTTTTGAAAATTTGAAATTTGAATTCTACAGTCACCATGTCGACGTGGGGGGATGAGGGATGTCGACATGCCTATGTGAATTTTGAAAATTAATTTTGCTTTAAAATGATTTCTATTCTAAAACTTGTCAAAACAATTTCTAATCTTTGTAAACCATTTTGAATGTAGTTTAAACTTATAAAGGAGATTTAAAAAGTAATCTGAAAAATATATAATCTATAATATAAAAGTAATAAAAGCTTAATATAAATATTTTGAGATTAAAGCTAAAACCATTAAAACCAGGAGATAGTTTAAAACAAGAAATGATTTTGAAATTAAAAATAGTTAAGGCTAAAATATTTAAACCTAGAGAGATAACTTTTAAAAAGATAGTTTTGAAAAAAATCTTAAAAATAAATTATTTTGAAAATTTTATGGATTCCATTCCACTAGAGAAGGTCGTGGGTTCCATCCCACTAAAGAGGTCATGGGTTTCATCCCACTATCAAAGCTAGAAGGTGGATTCCATTCCACAATTAAAATCAGAATAAAGATTTTAGTGCTATTATGAAGTTTTAACATAAATCTAGACTCTATTAATTATCTTAATATCTTAAACTCTTGATCTCTTGATACTCATGAGTCTTCAGTCTTGATTTCTTCAATCTTGAATTCGTCAGTCTTACATCTCTATACTCAGTCTTGAATCTTTATACTGTATAGTCTTCATTCTTAGCACCTGCATATACATACATACATACATACATACATACATATATATATATATATATATCCTACATATACATATATATCTAGACAAAGATATTAGTATTTATATTTCATAACAAGTCCTAAGGTTATTGTCATCAAAACCATCATCTCAGGAACTAACAATCTCCCCCTTTTTGATGATGACAACCTTTGTTTATAAAATCTTCTCCACAAACTTCGATTCTACTCCGACTCCCCCTTATTCCAACAACTCGCCCTTGATCTACTAACTCCCTCTTAATTTAAGCCTATCTAACCTATTTTATAATTCTCCCCCTTTGTCATCAACAAAAACTAATCCTAAACTTTATAACTCCCCCTTAAACTAATACTATGGAACTAAATACTAATAACGAAGTATAATAAGCGAAAACATAAATCTAATTTTATTATATATGTTGTTATATTACACAAACATATAAACGAATATATACAAGTACACAATATATAAAAACATTATCATAAAAACAATCTAATGAGAGTCCTTGACAATTGGTGACTTGTGAATCGAACAATTAGGGTAATGGAGACAAAAGTTTACCATCTTTGTCAAAACGGACTTCTCCAATGAAAATAACTTTATCGTCCTCGTCCATTTGCGCTTCATCATCTTCTTCTTCGTCCTCTAATGGATTATGAATACGTATGTTAGAGGAATTATCTTCAATCGCAATAGGGTCTGCATGATTATCCATTAGAAATTTTTGCAAATTTCTAAGAATCTTGCCCCGTTTCTCTTGTTCCTTTGCCATCCTTATTTGAGTGACTTGTAATTCAGTCAGCATTTGCAGAGAATCCTTCATGATTTCCTTGACCTTTATTACTCGAGCCAATGTAGTTCGTTGAAATGGACCAGAATTTGGAGAGGGGAAGGAAAAGGTTGCATTTTGGTTTGATTTAGAAGCGGAGGCCATTATTTTATATTTTCAGAAGTTTATTCCAAAGAAAATGAAGAGAGAAGACAAAAGAATACGAAATATTGTGGTTTATATAACCACCAAACTGATTTTAGAGGGAAAAATCAAAATTCAAATTTTACCGTTGTATGTCGACATGGGGGGTATGGGCATCTCGACATCCTTATGAAAATTTTGACAATTTTGTTTTTCTATATTTATTTAAATACATATGTTACTATATCTATATTCTATATCTCAGTTATAGAACAAATACCTAGTTCTCTTCTTAATTTAGTAAAGGTTGATTGATTCAAGGGTTTGGTTAGAATATCAACTATTTGATTCTTAGTGTTGATAAATTCAAGAGAAATAATCTCTTTACTTATATTATCTCTGAGAAAATGATGTCTGATATCATATGGTTGGTTCTGGCATAATGAGTAGGATTTTTGGATAAATTTATTGCACTTGTATTGTCACAATAAATTGGTGATTTTGAAATATTTAATCCAAAATCCTTTAGGGTCTGTTGCATATAGATAAATTGAGAACAAGCCAAAGCAGCAGAGATATATTCTACTTCAGTTGTTGATATTGAGACAGTATTCTGATTTTTACTAAACCAGGAAACCAGAGAATGTCCTAAAAAGTGACAGGTTCTACTTGTACTTTTTCGGTCTGATTTACAACCAGCATAGTCAGCATCACAATTTGAGATTAAATCAAATGAATCATTTTTAGGGTAAAATAGGCCAAAGTCTAAAGTGTGTTTAACATATCTTAGTATACGTTTAACAACTTTTAAATGGGTCTCTTTGGGTTGAGCTTGATATCTTGCACAGAGACAGACACTATGCACGATATCAGGCCTACTCGCAGTTATATAGAGTAGCGATCCAATCATTCCCCTGTATAGTTTTTTGTCGACATCTTTTGACATGCCTTCTTTATTCAAGGCTTCATTAGTTGCCATAGGAGTGGGTTTTCCACTCGTAGTGGTCATACCAAACTTATTAATTAGATCCCTAACATACTTTTCTTGACTAAAGAAAATACCACTATCTAATTGTTTTATTTGCAATCCTAAAAAGAAAGTATGTTCACTCATATGACTCATCTCAAACTCTTTTGTCATTATTTCAGAAAACTCTTTGTTCATTTCATTGTTTGTCGATCCAAAAATTATATTATCTACATAAATCTATACTAATTGGATATCATTTTTGTTTCTTTTAATAAAAAGAGTATTATCTACTTTACCAATTTCAAAATTTGATTGTAATAGGTAAGATCTTAGTGTAACGACCCGTAAATTTTAACTGTTTTAATAACGTAATTAGTTGAAATTTTGTGAAATTTTAAACGATAAATTTTGAAATAAAAATTTGATATTTGGAATGCGTCTAATTAATCATAGCAGCTATTAAATTTTCATCAGATAATTTGGAAGTTTATTTTCTAGTGTAATTTTATTCCAATTTATATCAGTTAAAATTGATGATAATAAAATGTTTTTCAAACCTGAATATTTTTACATAGAAAAATTCTAATTCATCTTCTGACTAAGACGTCATTTTTCTTTTTTCCAAATTCGGACTTCTTTGGCTCCGTCGATCTTATTTTTCTACGTTTTTGCTGCATTTTCTACTGGTAGAAAATTCGAATTTTTATAATTCAATCATACCACTAATATCTGTATACCGGTTTGATTGTCTCGTCATGTTGATCTCCACAGTGTAGTCATATGTGTGTTTCGGAAGCCGGTTCGCGGCGGAATCTGCGTAAACGGTAACCATATCGGTACCCCGTTCTTATCTTTTGAGTCCGGTATCTTTTCGTTGCTTCGGGAATAACCAAAGACCCATAGCCTTTAATATTCTTGGAAATTTACGTTTGACTTTTGCAATTCATTGATGGGATTTAATGCGGTGTCCTTTGGTTTCACATTCGTTCTCTATCATTTCTTTAAGCTAAAAAAAGAAAATATATATAACATCACATAAAAAGTAATCCGGTTCGTCATCCTCATTTGCAATCTATTTTTTTTCTTTTCCCATTTCTCGAGATTGCCCAGTTCTGTACCCCTTCCGTGCTCTCATGGCCTCGACAACACCACCTACTCCATTCCCTTAGACCGCGGCCACCACCCAAGACTAGCACGCCACCCCATGCTCACTGGCCAACAACCGAAACACGAAACCCTGTTACTCGGCCATTGTAATCATGCGTGGCCACATGCTCTCTCCTTGCGCTAGCCGACCTTCTCCTCCACCATCACCTGTGCTTGCCTCCATTTCCCTCTCGAAACTACACATCACCTTCATCGATTCGCCGTAGCCTCTCCACCAAGCCTGGCCTTCGCCTTTCTCTTTGGGATGTGAGACATATATGTATTATTTATATATATATTATATGGTACGCTTGTTGTATGTATATGAGTTTATTTGTTATATATTAGTGGTTTGTTAGATTAGTGTATATATATATATAAGTTATATAAGTTTGTTTATTTTTTTATATTTTTTTGTTTCTTACTTTTCTTTCTTTTGTTTGAAGATATATATGTATATTCTATACGTATGTTTGGTTTCGGTTTATATACGTATAAGTTTTAAATAATTTATATATTTATAATTGGACCTTTTATATGTAAGTATATTTGTTTTTCCAAATTTGTCATATGAAAAGCCATTTTGTTCTTTTGTTTTTATTTTACGGTTTTGTTATATATATTAGTATATATATTCATATAAAGCTATAGTACAGTACAGATTAGTTGTGGATAAATTTATAAGTTACATATTATATAATATGTTAAACTATATAGTGAAGCTATGTTGTATTAAAACCGATCTATGGTATTGATATATGCGTAAGATATAAGTCTTATATATACTAGTTATATATATTAGTTTGATATTTAAAGGTATATATAGTTATATATATAGTCTGCTTTATGAAGTGTTATCATATATGAGTTTCCATATATCAGTTTACTAAGTTATGTATATTGGCAAATGTATCTGCATGTTGTTTCGAATATATAATGCATGCTGTTGTGTACTTATATTGGTCTATGTAAGATATAGTCTGTTAAGGTTGTGAAAATGATATGCATCAGTACTTGATTTTTTTTATAAGCAGTTATAAAGGACCGTGTATTATTATATCATAAAGTAAAGTATATTTGTCTATATATGTTGCGTGAGTTTGTTCAATCTATAGGAATACTTTTATTTCCAAAATTATAGAGGCAAATATACTTAGTATATATATATATATATATACACATAAGTAAGTTGATATTCGTCAGTTTATTATTGTTATATATGTTGATTTAAAGTATATACATATCTTAGTTTATAATAATGATGATTTGAAAATAAAAATATATACCGCTATTTTGATTTTAGTTAATGAGTTAAGAAATAATGATTTTGAAATATATATATATATATATATATATAGATTTTGATTTCAATATATATGTTTAAAATTTAAGACTGATTTAAAAATGGATATGAATTTAAAAAAAAATTGAATATTTGGTTTAAGGAAAATTTTAATATACTATACATCTCGTTAAATTTATCAAAAAGATTTTGATTTGTTCCCATCGATTTCTGTTATCAGCTCTATTCGTCGAATTCGTGCCAATCCCGCTTTGCTTTGGAATTCGTAGCTCAATTCTTGTCAAATCTCTCTAGCCACGAAAGGTGAGCAATCACTCACGATTAATGTTCTTTTATTTATTAAATTTGATTTCAATTGAAACGTCAATCGTAATATGCTGATGTTAGTTATTTACACTGTTATATATATGCTATTACCTGTATCAGTTCACCTGTGACATCTACACCATTATCTGCCAATTGAAATATGCTGATGTTAGTTATTTACACTATTATATATATGCTATTACCTGTATCAGTTCACATGTGACATCAGACACCATTATCTGTTATTTATATTGATGATATATGCCTGTTACTGTTGTTATATTATTATCATATCTGTTATCACTCTGCAAGTTCCTTGTTAGTATAGGATTCACTATGGGTTGAAATGATACATACCCGAATGATCTGTAGAATAGGAGAAAATCGTTATGGGTTGAAATGATAAATCCAAGCGATTTTCATTTGAATTGAATTTGGGGTTACGAGTTGAAAAGATATATACCCGTATATATATTTAAATTACGGATTGAAATGATAAATATCCGTATCACTTGACCATAGGGTAGAAAATTATATACAAACACCGTTGGTCTATATATAAATATTTGAAAAATGATTTCCATGGTTTTGAAGGAAATATATGGTTGTAACAAATATTGATTTTTAAGATCTAATAAAGTTGATTTAATAAAGTCGATTTAATCAATATAAAATAATGTTTAAGTATTTATGTAAATTTATATTTTCAAATATAGAGTTTATAATGATTCAGGTTGGAAAGATAAATTGAAATTGATTTGAAATTATATTTATTTAAGAATTTTACTTCAATAAGGTTGATTTGAAATTTATTAAATTTGAAAATTGAAAGATATGTTTTATAACATGAATTTGATGAAAAGTGACTTAAATGAATATTTCAAACTTATATAAATTTAAATGGGATATTTTGTTTATTTAAATTGAAGTCGTATTTAGATGTATTGAAATGATTAAAGAAATATCTCAGAAACAATATGTAATGAAATTAAATTGAGATATAAATGGAATTATCAAATTTAGTTTTGAAATGTGAATATTTAAAGCTTTGAAATATATTGAAATTGAAATGGCTTATTTTGTGGTTCAAATATGTATTTGAAATTGATAATTAGAAATGGTTTATTAGAAGCTGAATCGAGTTGAAATTGATGATTTGAGATTTGATTAAATTTTAATTTTGGAATTCGAGTTTATGTGAATTGATTTGTGAAATTTGAGAAAGCTATTTTATATAAAGTATTTTAAACTATATCTAAAACTATTTATATTTTACTTTATAAATTTTAATATAAATTATTTTAATATAAATCATTTTCAATATAAATTATTTTATTATAAATTATTTTAACTTATAACTATTTTATTGTATAAACTATTTTTCTATATATACAAATTTTAATATCTAAATTGTTTAAGAGGAAAGTGTTAGGATTCCAAAATGTTATGATTTCAAGCTATGATTTCAAAGTGTTATGAATTTCAAGGTTTTGATTTCCAAAGTGTTTTGATTTTAAAAGACTTATGATTTCGAAAGCGATATAACTTTGGAAAGTGATATGATTTTGGAAATGGATTTATTTGAAGTGGAAGTGATATCGTATTGATATGGTTTTGAAATGGCAATGTTCTGTCGGTTTGAAATATAACTATTTTGAAATTTTATTAAACGACCATCAGTGTAATAATACGTAGTTATTAAAGAGACCGGGATCGGATATGGACATACTCTCTGTCGATACCGAAACCACTTTAATTACTAATATACGCGGAGTGTTGATCCAGAACGAAGTGGATGGTTTTGATGAACGCGTTGACTGTAGAACGAGAACGATTTTGGATGACCCCTGACATGACTAAAACAGGAGCCGCGCCGGGACATTGAGGTTCGCCACCTCTAGTGAACACACTTCTTCGATACCATATCTATTACTTTTGTGATTCGATTTGGGTGCACCCCTTTGATTTGGGAGTGTTGTTTCGTAGTGTTGAGGTAGTAGCTGCTATGCTCAACATCAGTCCGGATCACACAACTACTAGTATCCTAGTTGGTATCGCCTCATGTACCTTGTCATACTGATTATCCTATTCACGACCACTACGATTTGTTTTGTGTTATACCTTTGGGGTACCCTCTGATAACCACTAGTTTACGGTGGGGCTTACGGTGCTGTATAGACTATGACATGGTAAAAATGTGTTAAGGGTGGAATGGGCCATGACTTAACGCTATTTTGATATCGTACTTTACTGATTAGACATTATCTACTTAGCGTACACTACTACATAGTAGATAGTTTAACGGATCCTTAGAGGATGGTTATCCCAAACATCCTTTGAGTTACTTGTATTTCAGTTGTTATTTCACTTGAGTTGGATTTATTGATATAAGAATGTTAATCCTGACTCGAGTGTTTTGTGTTTTTCTTTACGCTCGGGTCAGACTGAGTGTACCAGTATTCGAGACTCACCTTTAGAGTTGGAGCTTCGCTTGGAGATCTAACTATCTATCCAGCTTTCAGATATTCAGTTTATTCCAGCGATGTATTCTGATATTGTATTTGACTATTGTATTCGAGACTTCTGTTGTATCCTGTTTAACTCTGTTATATATATATATTAGCTTCATGAACTATTATTCTTTTGTTTCCGCTGCATTACTGTTATATTACTCTGTGTCTGTGATCTGTGATTATTTTATTTACTGTATATGCTGAGTTTTGCCAATTTAAATTAACAATCCATTGTTTTGAATTATTCAAGTCCGACATGTGTGGATTTATTGTCGATTTGAATGGTCTGAAATTGTGGGTCGTTACACTTAGTCTATCATACCGGCTCTAGGAGCTTGTTTCAGACCATATAAAGCTTTCTTTAATTTGTAAACATGATTTGGAAACTTTTCATCTTCAAAAAGTGGGGGTTGTTCAACATAAACATCTTCTTTAACAAAACTATTTAAAAATGCACTTTTGACATCCATTTGAAATAATTTGAAATTGTTATGGTTTGCGAAAGCAAGTAGAATTCTAATGGCTTCTAATCTTGCTACATGTGCAAAGGTTTCATCATAGTCTATTCCTTCTTCTTGACAATAACCTTGCGCGACTAACCGAGCTTTATTTCTAACAACCTCACCTTGTTCATTCATTTTATTTTTATAAACCCATTTAGTTCCTATTATAGTTTTGTCCTCGGGTCTAGGAACAAGTTCTCATACATCATTTCTAGTGAATTGATTTAGTTCTTCTTTCATAGCAAGAATTCATGAATCATCAGATGATGCTTCCTTTGGATTTTTGGGTTCAATAGTTGATATAAAAGTACATTACTCATCTTGTTTAGTTGATTTCTAGTTCTAACAACAGATTCTGTATTTTCTGGTATATTTTCTATAGGATGATCTTTTAAAAGCCTGATCTTTTTATTAGGATGAATAGTTTCATTTGATTCATTATTTAGAGTAACAAAATCATCTTCATCATTTATTTGAACAAAATCTTTGAAATTTTCATCAAAAGATACATGCATTGTTTCTTCAATGGTGTTAGTTTTTAAATTGAAAACTCTGTATGCTTTACTTCTATCAGAATATCCGATAAAGATTCCTTTGTCGGATTTAAGATCAAATTTATCCAAATTGTCCTATGTATTTAAAATAAAGCATTTACTTCCAAAAACTTTAAAATAAGATATCTTTGGTTTCTTATTGAAAAGAAGTTCATATGGTGTTTTATTGGTTAAAGGTCCAATTAAAATCCTATTCAAAATGTAACAAGCTATAGGGACTACTTCAACCCAAAAATTTCTTGGTAATTTACTATCTGAAAGCATAGTTCTTGCACACTCTTGAATCGTCCTATTTTTACGCTCTACCACTCCATTTTGTTGTGGAGTTCTTGAAAAGGAAAAATTATGAGTTATTCCTTTTTGATTACAGAAATTCTCAAAATTTTCATTTTCAAATTCTCCACCGTGATCACTACGAATAGTTTTTATTTAAAGAAAGTTGATTTTGAATTCTTTTTGCAAAAGTTTTAAATAAATCAAAAGCATCACTTTTAAGTTTCAGAAAAATTGTCCATGTAAATCTAGAATAATCATCTACAATTACAAAAACATATTTACTGTGATTTATTGACTGAATTTGAGATGGACCAAACAGATCTAAATGAAGTAACTCAAGGGGTTTTGAAGTTGAAATCATATCTTTTAATTTGAATGAACTCTTTCTAAGTTTTCCTAATTGACAAGCATCACATATACTATCAACTTTAAAATCCATTTTAGGGAGACCTCTTACTAAATCAAGTTTTGAAAGTCTAGTTAAGAGTTTGAAATTAAAATGCCCAAATCTTTTATGCCAAATCCAAGGGTCACTTGTATTAGCCAAAAGACATAGGTTATCATTTGAGATTTTCATACTAAGAATATAAATATTTTTCTTCCTAATTCCTTCAAAGATAATGTTTGATTTATTATCTTCGATGTGACACTTATCCTTTTCAAATTTAATTTTGTAGCCCTTATCACATAGTTGACTTATGCTAAGTAAATTTTGTTTTAGATTCCTAACTAACAAAACATCAGAAATAGTAGGAGTTTTAGAGTTACTGACATTGCCTATGCCAATCACATATCCTTTTGAATTGTCTCTAAAGTTGACCATTCCTCCATCTTCATAAATTATGTCATTCAGTATCTCTGGATTACCAGTCATGTGTCTTAAACATCCACTATCAAGTATCCATTTGTTTTTCTTGATTTGCACCATTTTTCCATTGAGTGTTGATTCTTCAAAAGCCATATAACATATCTGTTCCTGCACAACACACCAATTCGATAGATAACTTGATTTTCTATAATGACAATATGCAGACGTATGAGACAATGATGATTTGGATAGTTTTGAACTAGTGTTAACACAATCTCCAAAAATTGCCATTTTAAACTTTTTCAAAATTCAGATTATGATAACTTTGAAAATCAACGCTCTGGTACCAAATGTTGGAAATGCGATTACGGATTTTAAGGCAGAATTAACACTAGAGGGGGGGGGGTTGAATAGTGTTTAATTAATTTTATGAATATTTTTGAAATCTTTTCAAATTAGATCCAAACTGATGCAATACACAAACATAGAAACAATCACAGAATCAGGCACATATGCAAATAGTAAATAAAAGCAGTAAAGGAAAGAACACATTGGAATTTTATACTGGTTTGGAGTTACCCTACATCCAGTCCCACACAATTTCTTATGCAGATTTCTTTAGAAATATAATGTCGATATTACAACCTCGATTTCAAGGCCATGAGATACAGCCTCCTGTCTCCGAGTCCAAGGAAAACTCTCTTGATTTAACCAGGCTACAAGATCACCTAATTGATTTACAGGCTACAACCACACCCAATTGATTTACAGGCCATAATCACAACGTTTCCAGTCATACTTTGATAGAGAGACTCGATACGCTTCGATCTTTCGATCTTAGATTACAAATGGTCCTATAACTCTAAATAGCACTGAGATCTTTGAGAGAGAGTGGCAGAGAATCAAACAGAGACAATCGAGTTTGATTCACTTAGAATTTCGACAGAGTTTTGTTAAAATATAAGAGAATATTTGAGTGGAGAAGAAGGAGTGAAGAAATAAAAACTAACTTAAAATTCGTTGAAAACAACTAGTATATATAGAGAACAACAGTCATGTCCATTCGCAAAAGGTTATGACAAATAGACACTTTTTTGAAAATTTGAAATTTGAATTCTACGGTCACCATGTCGACATGAGGGGATGAGGGATGTCGACACGCCTATGTGAATTTTGAAAATTAATTTTGTTTTAAAATGACTTATATTCTAAAACTCGTCAAAACAATTTCTAATCTTTGTAACCCATTTTGAATATAGTTTAAACTTATAAAAGAGATTTAAAAATAATCTTAAAAATATATATTCTATAATATAAAAGTAATAAAAGCTTAATATAAATATTTTGAGATTAAAGCTAAAACTGGGAGATAGTTTAAAAATAAGAAATGATTTTGAAATTGAAAATAGTTAAGGCTAAAATATTTAAACCTAGAGAGATAACTTTTAAAAAGTTAGTTTTGAAAAAAAATCTTAAAAACAAATCATTATGAAAATTTCGTGGATTCCATCCACTAGAGAAGGTCGTGGGTTCCATCCCACTAAAGAGGTCATGGGTTCCATCCCACTATTAAAGTGAGAAGGTGGATTCCATTCCACAATTAAAATCGAAATAAAGATTTTAGTGGTATTATGAAGTTTTAACATAAATCTAGACTCTATTACTTATCTTGATATCTTGAACTCTTGATACTCATGAGTCTTCAGTCTTGATTTCTTCAATCTTGAATTCGTCAGTTTTAAATCTCTATACTCAGTCTTGAATTTTTAACTGTACGGTCTTCATTCTTAGCACCTGCATATACATATACATACATATACATATACATACACACACACACACACACACACATATATATATATCCTACATATACATATATATCTAGACAAAGATACTAGTATTTATATTTAATAACAAGTCCTAAGGTTGTTGTTATCAAAACCATCATCTCAGGAACTAACAGCTTTGGCCAAAGCTTGGAGGAGATTTTGAAACAAAAGCTAGAGCATTCTGATGGAGTTGAGATTGATGAGAAAGAATTAAAGCTCAACCTTCAAGAGGAAGAAGATATAAGGGGACTCGAGATTGGCAAGCTCCCCTTACATCCTGATGTACCTGCTTGGGCCCAATATGAGCTGGGTTTAAAAGATTTGGGTGAAAGTTCTGGTTCTGTTCCTTAAGGACTCACAGTTGGAACCTCGATGTTAGCATGTGATATTACCACTTCTTTGACATCAGGGCTGCCGGCTACTGAGACAATTACTTCTCTTTCCGGTTCCACTGCTACTTCAGCTGTAGGGACAACTTCTGGTATTTCAACTGCCCTGGCATCCTTTTCCGATGCCCATTATAATTTCAAAGAGCCTGGCTTAGTGGGTACTAAATCTTTTCCGAAGTTACCCATCCTATCTCCTATTCTAGAGAGAGGTTCTGCCAGTACTCCAGCTTATACGTTGTCTGCACCACCCATAGGTAGATCATTAACCTTGTCTACATTCGAGATGACTCATATGACACCGATTGATGTAACTAATCTCTACTTTTCCGTTTTTCAAGTTTTAGATCAACCTTCTATTGTCCCTTTACACGAAGGAGCTTATCTTCGAGTACACAAGCTATATTGACTGAATCAATCATTGTGTCTGCTCCCATCTCGGCTCCAACCTCCGTGGTGGGTACCACTTCGGGTCCTAATGCTAAAATGATCCATGCTCTAGATCAGGAGGCTATGAGCCATATCCACAAGTTTCAAGGAGATGAAGATATTGTTATTACTGGGGTCACCGAACATCCATCGGGACCATCGATGTAGGAGATGCAACGATCATAAGCCATGTTGGTTAAAGACGTCAAAATAATTTTTTTTTGATGATACTCCTCCTCTATCATTTTCATTGCCTACAGAGCCAATTATAATTTCCACTTCCACCCCTGTTTCTAGCAGTACTTACAGTAAGGTCCTTGAATCCTCGAGGAGTGATTATGACAGGGAAACTGACCCCAAAGGTTATTTTTCAAAGGGTGGTAAAGGAAAGAATTCTCACAAAAGGTGGAGGAAGAATGCTTAGTCATATTTTTTCTTTTGTTTCTTTGTCATTTTTTGCTTAGCTTTGAATTTATGTACATTGATGTTGTGCTCGTGCAACCCTCGTTTTTGTTGAAAATATTTGTTAAAAAAGGATATAGTATTTTCTTTTCAAACTTCGCATGTATTTGCTTATGTATTTTGCTTTATTTAGCTCTTTATACTATATGATAATGCAGTTGGATCATAGCACATTAACTATATGTTATGGGTGTATATGGGTGGAAGATTTCTTGCTGTTATTTAACTAGATTGACAGTTTCATGAGCTTAATGCCAGTTAGGTTTCATTTGAATAATGAAGGATTTTCATATTACTCCTTGTTATCGCAGAGTGATGCTTTTGACATCCAACTCTGGATATCCATGATTGATCTTGCCTATCTTTGGGCATTCACTATGATTATCTGCCTCAAGCAGTGGATTAAATGTCTATCTTCGGATGTTTGCATCTGATCTTGCCTATCCCTAGGCATTGATCATATAAGCCCTATTTCTGGGGCTAATCAAGCACAATGCTATCTTTAAGATCCCATATTGGCCTTGCCAGTCTCTATGTAATGGTTTAATGCCTTTCCTATCTCCAAGCAAAGATCCTGGGGCGTACTGTCTTATCCGACTCCTATGTGTTTATACTTCGACACCTAAATCATGGTTTAAAGGATTCATTTAGCATCTATCTCTAGATACCCGAAATGGTTATGTTACTTAAGTTCAATCATGGATTGCAAGATCCAATCCGTGCCTATCTTCGGGCACCTATATACCTGCAATTTACAAACTCGTAATATTCAATTATGCTGCTATTCACAGCACATGGTTAAGTTAATAGGAACACAAATCCATCAATTCCCCAAAGCTAATTCATTTTATATTCATAAGAACAGCAGATTTGGCCTTGTTACATCAAGGTCTAGCTAAATATTTACAAAGATACATCTTAAGTGAAATAGCATCGTAGATGTTCGCTATTCCATGCTCTTGGAAGTGAGATTCCATCAAAGGTCGCTAGTCTGAATGTTCCATCTCCAAGCTTATGTTCAATAGAATATAGACCTTCCTAGCTTGGGCCCATATTCACTGGACCATAAAATATTTGTTTAAGGACGAGATCACCAATCTCAAAGTATGAATCCTGAACTTTGTATTATATTGTTAAGCTGCCCATTTTTGGTGATCAGCAGCCCTTAAATTAGCTTCGTCATGCTTCTCATCGACCATATCGAGGGATTTTGGTTGGAGCTCCTTATTTATTTTGGGATCGTAATGGATCTTTGATGAGAAGGAGCTTCCAATTCAATTGGTATCATAGCCTCAGATCCATAGGCTAAAGCGAACATAGTATGGCCACTCATGGAATTGATGAATCATTCAGTAAGCCCAAAGTGCTAAAGGTAATTCATCAACCCACTTGCCTTTGGCATTTGTCAATCATTTCTTCAAGGTGAACTTGATTATTTTGTTCCCCACCTCCATCTCTTCATTCCTTTGTAGGCATGCCACCACTGCAATCTTTTGTCTATACGATGCTTGCTATAGAAATTTTTGAATTTAACAATGTCGAATTGGGTTCCATTATCAGAAATGAGTGTTTGTGGAATCCCAAATTGATAAATAATGTTTCTGACTGTGAAACTGATCACCTTCTTTGTGGTGATTGTTGCAAGCGATTCCGCTTTAGCCCATTTGTGAAATATTCAACTGCAACAATGGCACACTTCACTCCGCCTTTCAACATTGATAACACACCGATAATGTCAATCCTGTATAGTGCAAATGGCTATGGACTTACCATTTGTGTAATTTCCATCGGTGTAGCTCTGGGAATCTTCATGAATCTTCATCTTCTAGTGTAATTAGCCACATCTCAGTTGATGGTTGGCCAAAAATATCTATGGCAAAGAATTTTTCTTGCTAATGTCTACCTCTCAGTGTGATCGCTAAAGGCTACTTCACAATTCACATACATCTACAATGATCCTCTTATCTTCTTCATTGGCGATACACCATAGTAGGGGAGCCGAGAACCCTCTCATATATAGTATTTCTTCCTGAACAATAATCGTAGAGCATTGCGGAGGAGTATTCTCCATTCATTTCTTTTGTTTGAAAGAGTTCCTTTCAACAAGTACTCATTGATCGGAGTCATTCATGACTCCTTTTCAGATTCAGCCTCCAAGGTCCAATCGACATCCATTTGTTTGATGTCTTGGAGCTGACAATAACTCCACTAGAAATAAACCCATAATCCGTGGATCCCCAGAGCTAGCCAACTTTGCTAGTGAATTGGCCTTCATGTTCTCATCTCTAGGGATATGCATTATCGTGTAATATTCAATATTGTTGAGTAGTTCTAGAATCTTCGTCAGGTAAGGAGCTAGCCTCACTCCCTTAGCCTAAAATTCCTTTTCACCTAGCAGACCACTAGTTGAGAGTCGCTATATATGTGTAGAGTTTTGAATCCCAACTCCTTTGCTATCTAAAGCCCACGATTATTGCTTCATATTTAGCCTCGTTGTTTGTTGCGGGGAACTCAAGTTTCAAGGATAACAGATTTATCATTCTTCGGGGGTTACTAAAAGCACTCTTGCCTCCGAGTAATGCTCGCTGGATGCTGCATCCGTTATAACTTCAATTGGGCACTTCGCTCAATGCTCTCTTCTTTCTCCTCATCAAGGTGGTAAATTCAGCAGTAAAATCAAGCAATGCTTGTCCTCGGATGGCTCTCCTAGGATGATACGATATATTGTTTTGAATTAATTTTATGTTCCACTTTAATAACCTACCCGAAGTCTCAGGTCGGTATAGTACCAGCCTCAAGGGTTGATTAGTCGGCACTCTGATTGGATGGGCTTGAAAGTAGGGACAGATTTTCCTTTATGCGATCAACAAGTAGTAGGATAGTTTCTCCAACTTTAGATAGTTTGTTTCTGCTTTCGTTAACAACTTATTGATGTATTATACTGGCTTTGGGATTTTGGCCTCTTCGTGTACCAGAGCAGCACTTAAACCATGAACAAATACTACCAAATATACGAATAGACCCTCTCCTTCTAAAGGTTTTGATAGGATAAGTGGCCTTTCCAGATGATCAACTAAGGCTTGAAAAGCATCCTTACAATATTTTGTCGAAGTAAAATTTACTTTTCTCCTTTTAAAGACATCGAAGGATGGTATGCACTTGTCTGTAGCCTTTTAGGTAAATCAACTTAATGCGGCTACTTTCCCATTCAAGCTCTGCACCTCCTTTATTGTCTTGGGGCTTCGACATTCCTTAGGGCCTTAATCTGCTTTGGATTGGCCTCTATGACCCTTGAGTTTACTATGAAACCCAAGATCTTTCCCGATGTTACTCAAAATGAGCATTTAAGTGGGTCGAGTTTCATTCCATATCTTCGAAGCATACCAAATATTTCTGATAAGTCTTCCAACTGGTTCGCTGATAACTATGACTTCATAGGTATATCATCCACATAGACCTTCGTTGTGTAACCGATCTGATTTTTGCACATCGAGTTTACCAATATTTGGTAAGTTGCTCCATCATTCTTCAGACCGAATGACATAATGAGGTGAAAATACAATCTAGGTCGGTTATGATGCTAGTGTGTTCTTAATTCAGAATATGCATTGGGATTTGATTATAACCAGAATAGTATCCATGAATGATAGTAGTCCATGGTCAGCTCTGAAGTCCACTAGCTGGTCAATCTTTGGCAACGGGAAGATGTCTTTTGGGCATGCCATATTCAAGTCTGCATAATCAATGCAAGTCTTCCATTTTCCATTAGACTTCTTAACCAAGACTGGATTGGACACACATTCAGGGTATACAGCATCGTGGAAAAAGCCTTTGTCTTTAAGCTTATCCACTTCTTTCTTCAATGCAGCATATTGCTTCGAATCGAGCCAGGGCTTAGGTGGTGGTTGCTATGCATCAATAAACTTGATGTGGAGAGTCTTCTCCATGTCTTTCCCTTTTCATGTCACATCGCTTTGCTTAGTTGCGTGACGTAGCATTCACGCCCTACATTCTGATCACCCTAGATGACACCTACCCCATTCTCTATAGGAAATTTTTATCTTCGAACACTACGAGGCCAATGTAACATCCCCCATTTAAAGGCCCAAAACTAACTGCTACGGATGTTGCAGCCATCGATAGTTATTAATTCTCAGTGACCAAATGTGGGGATGTTAGATACATTGATATACAAGAAAAACATGAATACTAAATTTTTTTAAACTCAATTTAAAACAAATTTCTCATTTCATTACAGATAGCATTTTAGATTCATTACATAATCTCATACATAAACCACGTTCAGAGAAATTACTATTTATTACAAAATACACTAAGAATGACATATGAAGATGCCCCCTTGGTTGATTAGAGTCTAAATTTAGGCGCTAAACAACTTTGCCATTGCATCTTAAACACAGCGGAATCAAATAGAAAGAACACCTAATAGCTAGCTTGCCTCCTGCACGTCTCTAGAAGCTTATTCGTCTAAAGGAGAACCTGAAAACATACTCTCAAACTACTCAAAATCAATTGAGCACCCGAGAGTTTAAGGGGAAAACATAAACTTCAAATCTGTTGTGAATATTAACCTACCATCTCGAGCCATATAGATATCTAGTGAGACCACACCACTTAGAGGAACGGGTTTTCTCCTCACTTGTATCTTAACCCAATTTATAATAACCATATACTATGCACCTACATCCATAATGATTAAGACATAACATAATAAAATATATCAGGATGATATGAAAACATGCAATACGCTCTGGATTTCCCATCCCCATTTATCCGGTTATTTGTCTTAAGTTATATTTTCTAGGGTCACCATTAACCAATTAGTTTTCATGGACTAACTAATAACCTGTTCCAAGCTTACAGACTATCTGTTCCATTTCGTAGTATTCATGGGATCACTAAGAACCTATTGGTATCTACCAACAACATTATCCAATCATAGTTTTCATGGGCTTACTATGAACCTATTGGATTCTCCAATAACATCTCTCATGTCATAGTTTTCATGCGCTGACTATGAACCTATTGGACTCTATCAGTAACTTATTCCAGACATAGTTTTCATGGGATCACTAAGAACCTATTGGCCCCTGCCAATAACAATTTCCATACATAGTTTTCATGGGCTTATAAGAACCTATATAAACCAATAATCCTTTGATCAGTCTTTAGGCATCCTATATTCAGGTCTGTCTGACCTGTTGGATGTAATTCTACTCACACAGGAGTTCACTCAATGTATATTCACTACTGGGTCAACCTAGCTGATTATTCTACCCTTAACACCCCAAAATGCAGTTATGGGTTAATTATGAAGTGAATATGTTTACAGAAGAAGCATACATGATAACTGATCAAAACATAATAATATAAACATCTATGATTTAATTCCTTGTAATCATTTTTCTAATGAAACATGGTTAATACCCTTACCCCACTATCTTTAGCAAGGAATGCTTCTTCAAAAATTCCAAATTTAAATGCCATTTCAAAACTCTTTCATATTGCCATGGGTTTACCATTAAAAATGATATTTGGTTTCTTATTTGAAAACGAAGGCTTTCGACTAGATCATTCAGATCATTGTGACATCATGAGTTACCCCCCACCACTCTTCCTTTCGAAAGCATCACTTAAAATCTTAGACCTACTCTTTTGAAACTAATAAAAACATACCTTTCGAAAGCAATGAAACCTTCCTTTCGAGACACTTAAAGATATACCTTTCGAAACAATTAAAACTTACCTTTTGAAAGCATTTAGTTCAAGTAAGAATTTATGGAAGCATAGCTTTGAAACCAATTGAAAGTATCCCTTCCAAAATCATTGGGTTTAACATGAAATATAACTGCTGGGTCACATAGAACAAAAGCGAAAGTATCCTTTTAGAGGCATTGATTTCAAGTAAAATAATTGGGAAAAGGATAAGCTTCGAAACCAACCTTTCGAAACCACTTCCTTCAAAACCATTGATAAAAGCGGCTACAAGGACCCTTTCGAAAGCATCAGGAAGGTGGCTTCAATATTAATAAAATGAATGCCTTCCTTTCGAACTCATTATTATAAGATTATAAAGAAAAGCGGCCTTTAACCCATTCAAAAGGTATGAATGCGGCAATTAGGTATCAAATGAGTTCAAAATGCCGCAACTCTTTCGAAAGCTTCATTAAAACAAAGGCAAGTTTGATTGATTTGAAAGCTTATAAAAATGGCTTCAACCCCTTCGAAAGCATGCCTTCGACATGGTCCCTTCCGCCTTTCCCCAATAAACTATGTATCGAAAGCTTGATACCATGTGCATTGGTTTCGAATGGGTGCGAAAGGTCATTAGTGGAAGTATAGTGATGGAAGCAAGCAAGTGGAAGTGGCGAAGTTGTAATTCAAGACAAAACTGATTTTTATGCCTTCCAAAGTAATTCCTTCTTACCCAACTTGCCTAATTTGTCAAAATATGATTGGATGCCAATTCTTTATAAAAAATTCTTTTCTAAAAGGCCGCCGAATTCAACAATTAACAAATGAAATCATTTTAACAATTAAGCCCATACCCTTAACAAAACTTTTAAAACATTTAAAACACTTAAATAATTTAATAACCATAGTTAAACACTTAGGAAAAATCCCCAAAATACCATTTGTTCACTTTCAATTTGTTTCTAACATATATATATATATATTTCTGACCCAAAAACATTACTTAGTTGCCTTAAATAATTTAAACCCGAAATTATCTATTTTTCCATTTAAAATTCATAATAAATTATCCATAGCTTGGATTATTATGAGAATTTAAACCCATCTCCAAAATATTGTTCTACATCACATATTCAAACATCATGGCATTCGAAAATCAATTTACATGATTTTAACCTTAAAATCGAATTATATTATCCTACAAAAATCCTTGTTTAAATTATAACATGGCATATAATCAAAGCATATCATCATTCATCCATCTAAACGGTTTTAAACCTTAAAATCGAATTAAAACGTTCAAGAAGACTTATATGAGATGTTTTAGATCATTATTCACCTTATTTAGACAAGGAACTTGAGATTATTTTCCTGCTTTAATCTTCCTAGCTTAAATCTCAGCCTCTAATTGATTTTTGAGCTCCACTTCTCCTAGGGTTATGGCCGGCCTTGTTTCTCCTTTGTTTATGTTTTTGGTTATGAATGTGAATGAGAATGAGGTAAGGGTTTAGGGGTTATGGGGTTTGGCTATTCCCATATCACCCTTGCCTTATTCTCTTTGGTATTTAACTTATAAACCATTTTTTTTATAAATCCATTTAGCTATGACACGACCCAAATTAGTTTTCAAAACCCAATTCCCTTATCACTCTAATCTTTATCATTATTCTATTTAATTTATCTAATTAAATCTCCTAAATAATGTTATTTAAAATTAGGGGTGTTACAGGCTCCTCTCCATAAAGAATTTCGTCCTCGAAATTCAATAAGGACTATATACTAAGCTGTAATCATCTGTAACATCTCCTAACTACCATACTAGCCTACCTGACAAGGAAATAGTCTATATAAAGTAAATATAGAACATACCCTTAAAGCAGATTGGGATTAGTATCTCTAATCCTGTCTTCTATCTCCCAAGTACAACCCTTCTCGTTGTCGCTCTACTGAACTTTCACATACTTGACTATCTTGTTCTTAACCTCTTCTCATCTCTTGCTACAACCCGAATTGGTTGTCTAACAAAGGTTAGATCCGGTTCTACTATTAAGTCTTAAAATGTAGTCGAAGGAATAGTAGTCTCTGGATCATGCACATACTTACAAAGATGAGACACATGAAACACATTATGGACACCTGTCAAACTGCTCAACAACTCTATTCTGTATGCGAGCTTTTCGATTCTCTCTATAACTAAGAATGGTCCAACATGTCTCGGTGCCAGTTTCCCTGACTTTCCGAATCGTACCACACCCTTCATCGGTGATACTATGGTAAAAAACCTATCTCCAACCGAGAACTCTAGATCCTTACGTCTCTTATCTACGTAACTCTTTTGTCTTGACTGAGCTTCCTTAATCCTACCTCAGATCAACTCAATCTTCTATGTTGACTCTCTTACCAGATATAGACCTAAGACTAATCTGTCTCCAGTTTCCAACCAACATACTGGTGACTTGCATGGCCTTCCATACAAAGTTTCGAAAGGCACCATTCCTATACTAGTCTGATAATTGTTATTATAGGAAAAATCATCTAAGTGTAGGTGATCTTCTCATGATCCACCAAAAACTAGTACACAAGCTCTTAACAAATCCTCGAGTACCTTGTTGATTCTCATTGTTTGCCTATCTGTCTGAGGGTGATAAGCAGTACTCATCTTGAGCTTGGTACCTACCACATCCTGTAGACTCTTCCAGAACTCGCTAGTAAACAAAGTATCTCTATCACTTACTATACTACTAGGAATCCCATGCAATTTAACCATGTTCTTCATATACAACTTAGCTAAAACAGGTGCCATCCTAGTTGATTTAATTAGAATGAAATGGGCACTCTTAGTCAACTTATCCACTATTTCCTATATACTTTCATTTCCTCAATTTGACCTTGGCAAACCGTCTATAAAATCCATGGATATTGAATCCCATTTCCAAATTGATATCTCCAAAGGTTGGAGCAACCCACTCGGCTTCTGATGTTCGGCCTTCACCGGTTGAAAATTCACACACTACTTTGCCCACAAGCCAACATCCTTCTTCATACCATCCCAGTAGAAACTCGTCTTCATGTCTTGATACATCTTGGTTCCCCCAGGATGAATCATAAATTTTGATTGATGACTTCCTTAAGAACTTCTCTCCTTAAGTCCCCATCATTCAGAACATACAACCGTCCCTTCTTTCTCAACCATCTCCTCTGGTCAAGATTAAAATATTTTAGATCATCAATCTCCAATCCAAACTCAAGCCTTTTAATCTTCTCGGCTATGGATCCTCTTTCTGCTTGAAAGCAATCCTTTCGCTCAATACTAGTCGAACTTTCAAGCATGATAACATGATAGTGCTCTAACTAGAACTAGCAGTCGATGTTAACTGCACACTACAAGTAGTCAACGCCTCTAGGTCCTTCCATTCTGTTAAAATAGCTAACACCACATTCTGATGTTTTCTGCTAAGAGCATCTACAACTTTATTTACCTTTCCAGGTATATGCTCTATACCAAAATCATAAGCTGCTAAAAACTCCAGCTACCTCTACTGCCTCATATTTAACTCCTTCTGAGAGAATAAATACCTTAAGGACTTATGATCTGTGTATAACTCAAATCTCTCCCCGAAGATAATGTCTCCATACTTTCAGTGCGAAGATCACCACTACCAACTCTTGATCATGAGTAGGATATTTCACTTCATGCGATCTAAGCTGTCATGAAGCATATGCAATAACTTTACCTTTCTACATCAACACAGTCCCTAATCTGATTCCACATGCATCAATATAGACTACTAATCCTTGATTCTCATTTGGAACTACTAACATAAGCGCATTGGTCAACAAATGATTTAACTCAAGAAATTCTTCCTCACGTTTGTCTGACCAAATAAACTTCACGTCCTTCCTGATTGTCTTAATCAAAGGCACAGCTATCCACGAGAAATCCTTAATGAATCTCCGGTAATAGTCAGCGAGTCCAAGAAAATTTCTGATCTCAGTCACCGTCTCTTGTCTCTTCCATTTTTTAATAGCCTCAACCATATCTAGATCAACTTACAAACCCTTCTCTCAAACCATGTGACCAAGAAACTTAACTTCTTTCTTCCAGAAATGACACTTTGTAAACTTCGCTTTCAGTTGATGCTGCCTTATCATCTCAAGCACCACTCTAAGATGAACTTCATGCTCTCTTTCTTCCTTAGAATATATTATGATGTCATCTATGAATACCAATATGAACCTGTCCAATGCTCTCGGAAATCCCAGTTCATCATATCCACCAAGAAAGCTGGTGCATTTGTTAACCCAAATGACATCACTAACCACTCATATGACTCATATCTAGTCCTGAACGCCGTTAAGGGAATACTATCCTCTGACACTCTTAGCTGATGGAACCTTGTTGCTAATTCCAATTGGGAGAACACTCTGGCTCCATTCAACTGATAAAAAAAACCATTGATTCTCAACAAAGGATGCTTATTCTTGATCCTCCTTTCGTTCAACTTGCGATATTCAATACATAACCTTAGAGATCCATCTGGCTTCTTCATAAATACCGCAGCTGTTCCCTAAGGAGAACTGCTTGGTCTAATAAAGCTCTTCCCTTCCAAGTCCACTAGCTGCACCTTTAGCTCTTTCATCTCAGTTGGTGTCATCCGGCTAGGTGGTCTACTTACAGGCTCTGCCCTTGGCACAAGATTTATCCGAAACTTGATAGCTCGCTTTGGCGGTAGCCCTGACATTGGCTCAAAAACATCTACAAACTCTTTTGCTACCAACACCCGATCTAATTCTTCTTCTACTTCCATTGCATTCAGCAAAGCACAAGTGCTTGAGTCTGACTTCTCCACCGAGTATATAATTTGGTTATGACTACTGGGGTGTCTTAGCGATATTTCCCTATCTTGGCAAAATATCTTAGCACCATATCTATTTTAACAATCCATAATTAAAATGATCCTGAAGCCTACAAAATCAAAAACATACAAACTGAATGCAAACTTATGATCTAACAAGTCAAGTTCTAACTGGTCATATACCATCTCCAGAGTTGCATAACCTCCTATCTGATTCGCAACCCTTAAGGAAGTAACAAGGTATAAGGGTTCTAAACAAAACTTATCTACCAAACACTGAGATATAAATAAATGCGATGCACCGGTATCAAATAGTACCATAATTGGTATACTATGAATCAAAAGCGTACCTTCCATCACAGTCTTTCCCTTCTTAGCAGCAGTTGGTGTAGAAGAAAATGGTTCCAAAGCAAAAACCTTTCTCTTGTTCGCTCTGACTGGTTCTGGGCACTGATTCTTGTAGTGTTCAATTTGGTCATGGTTGATGCACTTCACTCCTTTCTTATTTGCAATTTTTTCCCTTTTCCAGTTCGACATTCATTAGCATAATGTCCTTTCTTATCGCACTTGTAGCAAACTACATCGGCCTTTCCTTTCTTGGCACCTTCTCCTTTCTAAGCTCCTTTCTTCTTAAAGAATTTCCTCTTCTTGCCTTGAGAATCCTGGGTTCCAATCTACTTCTCCTTCCCATAAGTAGAAAGCACCTCTTCATTCCCGATTGTCATCTCCACTACAACTGTACTTGGATCACAGAAATGTGCCATAGTCGCCTTAGCAATCTCGAGTCTTAACCTCGAATGAACTTCTCGTTTCTTTTAATGACGGTGTCAGTGGTAGCATATCCGTATCTGGAAAACTCATCAAACTTCATAGCATACTCAATCATCAACAATTCACCCTGCACTAAGTCCATTCAATTTCTTAACAATACTGACTTGGTAACTTCAGACAATAACCTCTCTTCGAATCTCCTTCGAAACTCTGCCCAAGTCAACTCTTCCTCTGGAACTCCCACAGTAACACTATTCTACCAATAAAGTGCTGCTCCCTACAACTGTCTAGAAGCAAGTCTCCTCTTCTTCTCATCATCTAATCCCAAGTCAACCAAAACTCTTTCACAATGCAATAACTAGTTTTCCACTTCAAGAGCATCTGATGTTCCCAAAAACGGCTTCCCACCAAGATTGGTATAATCTATGCTCAGCTTGGCATAATTATTGCCAACTAGGCCCACGGGATTATCTCCTCCAACACTCACAGCATTTCCCCTAACTACTCCTGCAGCTGCTCCAGCTTGCATCAGATTGACAAAAAACTGATACATCATCCTCATATCTACTAGTGGGGCTCCAACACCTACGTTGCCATTTTCATTTTGGATTAGCATTTGCCTATCGACCCGGATTCCTTCTAGTATTGGGTTGAGCATTTGCATTAGTTGTGGTGCTTCTGCCACCTAGATTTCCTCTTCCATTTCATGCCTTCGTATCTTCCTTTCTCATATATTAACATATGAGCCTTAGTAAGATACAAAAGAATGGTCTAAGAGAGAGGGGAATACATACTTATATATATATAACAAATACAAGTATGTTACTATAGAGTTAACTCGAACCCCGGTCTCATTTTCTGATTCATTGGGTTATGCCTTGAAAATATTTTAGGTTCAAATTTCTTTTAAATTTACATAACATATGCTTTGATACCAACTTGTGATATCTCCCATTTGGAGGCCCAAAACTAATGGTTATGAATGCTGCAGTTATCCACAGTTATTAATTCTCGGTGACCAAATGAGGTGATATTAGATACATTGATATACCAGAAACAGATGAATATGAAAAAAAATTAACTCAATTTAAAACAAATTTCTCATTTCATTATAGGTAGCATTTCAAATTCATTACATAATCTCATAAATAAGCCACATCCAGAGAAATTACAATTTATTACAAAATACGGTAAGAGCAACATATGAAGATGCCCCTTTGGTTGATCAGAGTCTAAATATAGGCACTAAAAAACTTTGTCGTTGCATCCTAAATACAACGGAATCAAATAGAAAGAATTACTAATAGCTAGCTTGCCTCCTGCATGTCCCTGGAAGCTTATTCGTCTAAAGGAGAACCTGAAAACCTTAACTCTCAAACTACTCAAAATCAATTAAGCACCAGAGAGTTTAAGAGTAAAACATAACCTTCGAGTCAGACAAAAAATCCGGTGTGTATAATAACCTACCATCTCGAACCATATAGATATCTAGTGAGACCACACCGCTTAGTGGAACGGGTTTTTCCCTCACTAGTATCTTAACCCAATTTATAATAACCATATACTGTGCACCTACATCTACAATGGTTAAAACATACATAATAAAATGTATCATGATGATATGTAAACATGCAATATGCTCTGGATTTCCCATCCCCATTTATCTGACTATCTATCTCAAGTTATAGTTTCTAGTTTTCATGGGATAACTTATAACCTATTCCAAACTCACGGATTATCTGTCTGATTTCATAGTTTTTGTGGGATCACTAAGAACCTATTGGTATCTACCAACAACATTATCCAATCATTGTTTTCATAGGCTTACTATGAACCTATTGGATTCTCCAATAACATATCTCATATCATAGTTTTCATGAGCTGACTATGAACCTATTGAACTCAATCAATAAGTTGTTCCGAACATAGTTTTCATGGGATCACTAAGAACCTATTGGCCTGTGCCAATAAAAATTTCCATCCATAGTTTTCATGGGCTTACTAAGAACCTGTCTAAACCATAATCCTTTGATCGGTCTTTGGGCATCCTATATTTTGATCTGTCTGATCTTCTAGATGCAATTCTACTCACACTGGAGTTAACTCAATGTATATTCACTACTGGGTCAACATAGCTTGTTATTTTACCCTTAACACCCCAAAATGCAGTTATGGTTTAATAATGAAGTGAATAAGTTTACAAAAGAAGCATACATGATAAATGATCAAAAAATAATAATATAAACATATATGATTTAATTCCTTATATTCATTTTTCTAATGAAACATGGTTAATACCCTTAGCCCACTATCTTTATCAAGGAAAACTTCTTCAAAAATTCCAAATTTAAATGTCATTTCAAAACTCTTTCATATTACCATGGGTTTACCTCTAAAAATGAGATTGAGTTTCTTATCTGAAAACTAAGGCTTTCAACTAGATCCTTCAAATCATTGTAACATCATGAGTTGCACTCCACCACTCTCCCTTTCGAAAGCATTACTTAAAATCTTAGACCTTCTCTTTCGAAACCATTAAAAACATACCTTTCAAAAGTATTGAAACCTTCCTTTCGAGACACTTAAAGATATACCTTTCGGTACACTTAAAACTTACCTTTCGAAAGCATTTAGTTCAAGTAAGAATTTATGGAAGCATAGCTTTGAAACCAATTGAAAGCATCTCTTTCGAAATCGTTGGGTTTAACATTAAATATAACTACTGGATCAAAGAGAACAAAAGCGAATGTATCCCTTTCGAAGCATTGATTTCAAGTAAAATAATTAGGGAAAATGATAAGCTTTGAAACCAATCTTACGAAACCATTGCCTTGGAAACCATTGATAAAAGCGGCTACAAGGACCTTTTCGAAAGCATTGGGAAGGTGGCTTCAATATTAATAAAACGAAAGCCTTCCTTTCGAACTCATTGTTATAAAACTATAGAGAAAAGTGGTCGTTAACCCATTCGAAAGGTATGAATGTGGTAGCTAGGTATCGAATGAGTTCAAAATGCGGCAACTCTTTCGAAAGCTTCTTTAAAACAAAGGCAAGTTGGATTGATTCGAAAGCTTATAAAAATGGCTTCAAATCTTTCGAAAGCATGCCTTCGACATGGTCCCTTCAGCCTTTCTCCAATACACCACATATCAAAGGCTTGATACCATGTGCATTGGTTTTGAATCGGTGCGAAAGTTTATTAATAGAAGTATAGTGACGGAAGCAAGCAAGTGGAAGTGGCGAAGTTGTAATTCGAGACAAAACTGATTTTTATGCCTTTCGAAGTAATTCCTTTTTTACCTAACTCGCCTAATTTGTCAAAATATGATTAGTTGCTAATTCTTTATAAAAAATCTTTTCTAAAAGGCTGCCAAATTCAAAAATTTACAAATGAAATCATTTTAACAATTAAGCCCTTCCTCTTAACAAAACATTTAAAACATTTAAGTCCTCTAACTTAAATAATTTAATAATCATAGTAAAACACTTAGGAAAAATCCCTAAAAATCACCATTTATTCACTTTTAATATGTTTTCTAACACATATAAATTTCTGACCCAAAAACATTACTTAATTGCCTTAAATAATTTAAACCCAGAATTATCTATTTCTTCCATTCAAAATTCATAATAAATTATCCATAGCTTGGATTATTATGAGAATTTAAACCCATCTCCAAAATAATATTCTACGTAACATATTTAAACATCATGGCATTTTGAAATCAATTTGCATGATTTTAATCTTAAAATTGAATTATATCATCCCACAAAAATTCTTGTTTAAATTATAACATGGCATATAATCAAAGCATATCATCATTCATCCATCCAAACAGTTTTAAACCTTAAAATCGAATTAAAACATTCAAGAAGACTTATATGAGATGGTTTAGATAATTATTCACCTTGTTTAGATAAGGAACTCAAAATTTTTTCTTGCTTTAATCTTCTTAGCTTGAATCTTAGCCTCTAATTGATTTTTGAGCTCCTCTTCTCCTAGGGTTATGGCCGGCCTTGTTTCTTCTTTGTTTATGTTTATAGTTTATGAAATGTGAATGAGAATGAGGTAAGGGGTTTAGGGGTTATAGGTTTCAGCTATTCCCATATTACCCTTGATTTTCACTTAGGTATTTAACTTATAAGCCATTTTTTTATAAATCCATTTAGTTAAGGCACGACCCTAATTAGTTTTAAAATCTCAATTCCCTTATCACTTAAATATCTACATTATTCTATTTAATTTATCTAATTAAATCTTCTGAATAATGTTATTTAAAATTATGGGTGTTACAACTAGGGCAACTTGGAAACTGGCAAGGACCAGTCGACCCAAGAAAGCATTATATGCCAAAAATGTGTCCATCACAATGATGGTCACAACCCGCACTCTCTTGCAGTTACCTTCACCTAAACCCACCGGTAAGTTAACACACCCAATAGGCTCTGCAGCCTCTTCTGTAAATACCTGATTTTGAGATTTACATAGCTTCGAATCTTGTCCTTCCATCATCATCTGATCGTATGTTCTTTTGAACAAAATGTTTACATAACTCCCAATTTTAATAAGAACTTCCGTCACAGTTGTCGGCCCAATCATGGCCATTCTCACCAAAGGATCAAGCGTTAGCACTTTGTCCCTGTTAGCATCATAGTTTCTAAATACAATATTATCTGCCACAGTCTTCAATTGTTTTATCGGAGCTCCATCTTCGATGATAAAGGAACTCTCTTGCACCACGTGTTTCAATGAATTCCCGTACCTTTCCATCTCATTCCATCTTTTCTTAATCGAATGAGGCTGACCGATTATCGTATTGATGATAACTCTTTTCCCAAGCTACTTAAGGTCATCCTCACTAGACACAGCTTGGCCTCGTTAGAGAAACTTCCCCTTGAATTGAACATTTCTTTGCCCACCATCATGCGAGGCTTCCACATATTGTTGTAGTTTTTTGGATTAAACCTTCAATCATATCTCTCAAATGTCTACATTCAGTCATATTGTGGCCATATGTCTCGTGGAAACGACAGTACTTCCTATACCATTTGTCTTTGTTAGTTGACTCCCTTGGAGCTGGGATTTTATAATGTTTAATACCTTACATCACAAGGTAGATGTTTAATTTCAACCGTATCATTTAGTGGCGTATAATCCTTATGCTTCAAAAACCTTGGACATTTTTTAAAGTTCGACTTTCTATCTCCATTACCTTAGTTATTTCTCTTCTAATTTTTGGTCTTGTTTCCTACATTAACAATGACATTCCAGAAACTCCCGTCGGTTTGTTTGATAACCACATTACTCTGAACACCTCAGCTGAATGACCACCAATGACTTTTCCAGCAGTCGTACTTGCCTCTTCTAGGCACAAATACTAAGTTTTTTTTATGAAAACTCTTTCATAGTTGGTAGGGGTTTCGTTTTCAACCATTTGTCGAAATCTATATCAGGATGTATCCCTTTAATCAAAGACACCAAAACAATGTCCTCCTTGGCATTGCTTACCACTGTCATGGCTATGTTAAAACTACTCAAAAAGTCTTTCAAAGATTCTATAGAATTCTGGAAAAGATTGGACAATGACATCACATCTTTTTGGGCAAGCAACATGCAACCTGAACTGCTCCACGAATTTTCTGACTAGCTGATCAAATGAAGATATGGACCTCAGAGGCAGCCAAGTGAATGACATCGTAGCTCAAAAAATATAGGGAAGTTTCTACAACGAACGACATCGGTAGCCCTGAAATTATCCATATGCCATTCATAGTTCAACAAATGCTCTCTTGGATCAGTAGGTCAACTATAAGACAACATTATGGATACGGAATTCATAAAAATAAGTAATTTTATTTATAAAATAATTTTATTTTTATGAATTTCGGACGTATAAGTCCGATATTAAGCGATAAAGCAAATCCATGTGTCTCATACCACATGTTTTACTAAATCATTTAATTCTCTTTCACATACGTTCGAATATTACAAAAGTGTATATTTTATATTTAAAATAGTTTACCAGAGAAAACAAACTTTTAAAACTTTTTCCCGAAAAGATTAATAAAACCAATATTTGAAATTCATTTATTATAGAAATAAATAGATTTTATATTAGAAAAATAGTTTTAAAATACTATATAATAATAATTTGAAATGTCCATTTATTTCAAAAATCACTTCAAAATGGTTTAGTGAAAACCATGCTCGAAAACAATGAAAAACAAGAAAGATAACTAAAGACCGATAACTTGAATTCAATACGAATTCAATTCAAATTTAACCCAAAATCAATTCAAATTCTTTTTAAATTTGGGTTTCAAATTCTCCAAATATAGCTAGCCTATTGGTAGGCATCATAGTTCTCAAAATATCTCAAAAACATCATCAAAACCGGAAGAGAATGAGAGCAAAAACAAGCTAATACAATTCTAAGGTCAATGATTGTTATTGCTGTCGTTTTGCTCTCGAGACAGCAATAAACAAACCCAGTTTTGACCAAGCTAGCTTCGAAATTTCAGAAACCTCAAAACATGATAGTTTTAGTATAATGTCTATGCTTTCCGGAGCATCTTAAATTATTGAATTTGGATAAGAAACGTGAAAGGTATGGCCAAAACAAATTTCAGATCGCAAGTTCACTACAGCTGTCGTTTTAGTTTCGGGATAGCAATACTAAAATGAACATTCGGCCACGTAAACTTCAAAATTTAACAAAAATCAAAACATAAAAGTTGTAGAATATAATCTAAGCTTTTAGAAACATCAAGAATCATCAAATTCAAACATCATACGAAAAAGTTATGCACAAATTACCAATAGCACTTAGCACAAAAAGTCACAGTTTTACAATGACAGGGCAGCAAGTTAGAATTGGGTTTTTCGACCCTTTATTCTCAAAATTTTCGAAAGTGTTTAACATGAAAGTTATCAAAATCTTTTCAAACTTTCCATAACATTAAAGAAAATCAAATTCTGATTTAAAACGAAAGAGATATGCCTAATTTACTGACAGCAATACACAAATGAACATGCAACAAACAAAATTAAGATTTCTTACCTTGAAATCTCAATCAAAACTAGAAAATGTGAGTTTTGATACTCACCTTATATGTTTTTCAGCGAATTAGACTTGCAAACTTGAATCTTTTTCCATGAATTAGTTGTAGAAACCTGAAACTTGAAAAGAGAGAAACATGCAGCAAGAAGAATACCAATTACAGACAACAATCTCTCAAAATCTTCTGGGGTACTCCTCTCGCAATATCTCTTTGATGAATGTGTTTCTACTAGGAGAAAACCCCCAATCATCGTTACTTCTATATTAGTTCTCATTCACCAATTTCTTTACCATATCTACTAGAAATTCTTACTCTATTGGATCTACTGGATGGTGGTAATCAAGGCATGCTCTAAGTATTTGGCTTCTCAAATAGTCTTGGTTGGTTCCAAAATACCTAGGATCTATTGTCTCTGGAAGAATAGTTCATCCAATAGATTGATTTCTATGATTCCAACACAATGGTTCAATAACGGCCGTCTGAACTCCAACATTTTAGTTATTAATAACAGGACATATCCACTATCAGCATCATCAGGAAAATTAACAACATCCCCAGCATTCATCACATGGTGTCTCAGATTGGTACTAACATGAAGGGATGATTCGGTACCGATTTGAGTATCTCTTTTTTGAACTTTTCCAAAACCATTTCTTGAGGTCCCATCTTCCTTCCATTTCATCCTCTGTTATTTTCACTAGATAAGGAATAGTTATCAGTAGGCGATAATTCCCTCCTATTTTTTCTATGGCCTCGAGACATCTGGGTCATCAAGTCCAAGTTCTCTTTTATCTGTTTCACTATTGCATTATGGTTTTCAAGCAGCTTGTCATTCAATTCTTTCATCATTTTATCCATCTCAACCCTAGTTATTATATCTGAAGCGCTATGAGTTTCAGTAGTGTTGGGCCGAGCAGTTTGTTTCACATGCTGAGAGCCAGCATTCTCAACATCATTAGTAGGTCTGGAGCTAGCTAATTTTTCCTTAGCATTTCTTGAAGCCATTACTTAGGTAGATCCTGTGATAGACTTAGCGAAATCTGAATAGTCATGGACCTTGGGAATGAAATTTATAGATCTACTTCATGCATTAAAGTAATCCAAAAATTGAATATAGATCTAAATAGGGAGGCATTAAAACGTTCTCAATGAAAGTACTAAAATGTTTATGCCAAAAGTTGGCATAAACACCCTAGATATTTATATAAGAGAATAAAATGAAAAATGGGAAAGAACAACATACAACAAATTATAGTGGTTTAGCTAATCACTGGCCTACGCCCACTTAAGCTTTGTTAATGATTTTGCAAAGTTTTTACAAACGTGATCTTATGGATCTATGCTCTATGGATAGTTGATGATCCAAGAAATTACAACAATATGGAAATTTAGAATGCAAAAAAAGGATCTCGAAAAGTGTCTATCATCTCTTATTTATAGATGAAGATCAACGGATTTATCTTTACCACGTTCTCCCCATATTATCCACATCATGAAGAATGTGATTTGATAAGATCATGACCAAATCAGCTATTTTCAGGGATCAATACCGACCTGAATGTTTTGGATCAGTAGCGACGCATAATGATGGTTTTATATGCTTTAACTGATTCCTTGATGTTGTTTAATCATTTGATGACAATCCCTAGTCCTTAGATACTTGGTTTAACATCTGATTTTAGCTTTGGACTAGGTTTGGATGGGTTCGAATTTGCTAGGCACTCTTGGTTCGATGACAACCTTGGAATGTTCAATGTAACTGCTATGAAGTTCAAACTGTCCGTTGAAGTTTGGCTCATAGATCATTGACGAACCCAAACTTATTGCATGTTCTGATTAAAATTTTCCTTAGCTTCAAACAATATAAAGTAGGTTGTCATTTTGAGTAATTTTCTTGGATCGGTACCAAACCAAGGGGTTCGGATTGGTATCGATCCAAGAAGTCTTTGTTTTTAACACCTTGGAATTAGCCATCTGGAGCACCTTAGCATGTAAGCTATCTTCGTAGGTTCTTGGCAAGTTGATAGTTTTATCTTTGAACTTCACCTGATTTGAATTTAGGAGTTATCATTCTCGATTTTTTCTCTACTAACTGACTATTTGATCGATCCGACTCATTCAAATATGGCTTGATCATAAAGCTGGATAACAATAAATAATATGTGGGATACACGAACGTACGCTTTTAAAACTTTATGCATCCACTAGCAAGTGTCACATGATATGCTCCCATTATTTCTATTGTTACATAATAATGTTAGAAATATGAAGTTCCATTCAACCACTTATTTTGAGCTATTTAGTTCTTTTGCAAAAACTAATTATAGTTGAGACTTTTAGATTAAATATCTCGAACTTAAGAAAAATGCATTATATGGAAAAAAATTCTATAAGAGTAATAAATATGGAATATAAATAATAGTCCTTGTTCTCTTTTAAATGTCACAAATATTTTTACAATTCTGTTTCTGATGTCTCTTAATGAAGTAGAAATGACCATCCACTCTCTTCATCCAAACCATTCCAATATAACTACCATTACCAAACTTTTGCTTTCCCTTTTGAAAGGTCGAACTATTCTAAAGAGAGACCTTTTACTACAAGACTGTACTGAATTCTTTACAGAATTGCATTCGGTTATCCTTAACATTTTTAGAATATAAAATAAGTTACATTTAAGTGAACATATTATAAATGACGTTTCAACGATCGAATTCCAAGGTTTGTTTGTAGTCCTCGGTCTAATGTCATTTCTAACACAATTAGATCTTTATTATATTGAATCATATTAAACAAATGATCTCTCATGATGATTTATTTACTCATTACGAGTGAAGCATTTTCATCAAGATTTCATATAATACGAATGTGACTGTTCACCATACAACTTTTTTATGTGATTGAATGTGGATCAAATATCAATATTCTTGTATTGCTTTAGAGTTCAAAACTCAACGATGACAATACCCAGTCTCGAGCAAATAGCACTTAAGTTACCAAGGCATGAACGTTTTTAATGGTTGTATAATTTGGCTCTTGCATAGGTCTTAAAGCGACAACATGCCAAAAGATTTATTATTAAATATATTTTAAATTTCTTTATCAATCTTTAATTCAGTTCATTTAGCATATTTTAATCGACAAATAATTTTATTAATTATATTAACCGTGCAAATTTATTAAAGTAAAATTTAAAATATCATATATGTTCTTATGCTTATTAGATTGGTTTATTATATTTATCTAATAAGGCTTGAATTCTACATCTCTCAAAAGCCTTAAAAGGGGTAGAGGAATTTCTTTGTGTTAGGATCTGTTTATCATGTTACTACAACCTAGATGGTGCACAACAAATTTTAGTCCCCATAAACGGTAAGTAACACTTTACTAATTACATCTCATATATAAGTCCTAATGTACTTACTATGTTCCTAATCATCTTTATGACCTTGAAGATGCTCAATAAATTATTAAGTACATTAGATACCTTAGACCCATCATTCCGCGATAGGCTAAGAGATTATATAATCCAAGAGGGTGCTCAATAAAGAACATAATATTCTTACATATCCATGGATAATATAAACATCACTTTAGATATTCTATGGCTTGAGGGTGCTCTACAACCAAAGGTATGTAAAGTACTCTATTTATGTTATAAACTATAAAGAATAATTTTATTTTAAATTCATCACTCAAAATAGTTGAGCATTATCAACTATATAAGGAAGATGATTATAACTCATGACATTGTTAGTCCCTGAGAAGTTGGTTTTGATGACAACAACCTTAGAATAAGATTATAAAATATAAATACTAACACTATTATTTAGATATATATGTATATGCAGGATATATATACAGGTACCAAAGAATGAAGACTGTACAGTATAGAGATTCAAGAACTGATGAACTCAAAATCGAAGATATCAAGATTCAAGACTCATGAGTATCAAGATTATCAAGAGTGCAAGATTTCAATATAAGTAATTTAGTTAGGAATTTTGTTAAAACTCCTAGAAAAGCACCGACATCTTAAAATCCATTTTATTCATGGAATGGAATCCACTTCGAGCCCATTAAAGGGATGGAACCCTAAGTAGGATGGAACCTACGAAAAAGCTAGTGGGACATTGTTTTGTATCCGCTAACTTTTATTCAAATGTTTTACAAAATTATACCTTGTTTTCAAAATGATTTCAAAATCTTCCTTTTTAAATCAAAAACATCTATCCTGGTTTTAAAATACTTTTAGCCTCAAAATAATCTTTATTTTCAATATCAAATTATCCTTGGTTTTAAACTATCTTTTAATTATAATATATTTAAATTTTAATATTTATACTTAGATTTAAATATAAAATTATAGTAAAATTTTATATATACCAAAATATTATTCTTTATACTTATTTATGTATTTTAACTATAGTTAAGTATGTTTATAAAGTTTAAAATAGTTTTAATACAAGATAGAAGTTATTTTCAAAGAAAAACAAATTACCAAAAATAACTTAGGCTTGTCGACAACCCCAAGGACCCCTTGTCGACAAGGTGACAGTTTATTTCAAAAGTTTGAATTTCAAAGGAAGTGTCTATTCGTCATATCCTTTCACGAATGGACATGGCTGTTGTTCTACTATAAATAGGGGCTGTTTTAAACGAATTTATAATCATATTTTCTCTGATTTCACTCCTCTTCTTCTTCCACATTTCTTTATATACATTTTTACCATTACTCTGCCGAAATTACCATTGAATCTAACTAGATAATCTCTGGTTTGATTCTCTATCACTATCTCAACAAGATCCCAGTGCTATTCAGAGTTATAGACTTCTTTGTATTCAATCGAGCGAGTAAAGGTGTGATTGAATCCTGGAAAATCAATCGGGTGAACTTGTTGCCCGTAAAATCAAGTATCTCTACCCAGAGGATGGTGAATCTGGAGTGGTGTACCTCGTGGCCTTGAAATCGAGGGTGTAATTGTAAGAATTGATTTTGAAAGGAAATCCGTACTTGTGTTGCGGGACTGGATGTAGGGTAACTCCGTACCAGTATAAAATCCGATGTGGTCTTTCCTTTATTGCTTTTACTTTATATATGCATCTGTGTTTGATTCTGTGATCATATCTGTGTTTGAATATTGCATACAGTTGTGTTCAAATTAAGATAAACTCAAAAAGAATTAGTAATTCCTTAAAACACTGGTGAATAGTGTTTTAAGGAATTACTAATTCTTTTTGAGTTTATATTAATTTGAACACAAATGTATGCAATAATCAGACACAGATATGATCACAGAATCAAACACAGATGCAGATCTAAAGTAAAAGCAATAAAGGAAAGAACACACAAGATTTTATACTGGTTCGGAGTTAACCTACATCCAGTCCCGCAACACAAGTACAGATTTCCTTTCAAAATCAATTCTTACAATTACACCCTCGATTTCAAGGCCACGAGGTACACCACTCCAGATTCACCATCCTCTGGGTAGAGATACTTGATTTTACGGGCAACAAGTTCACCCGATTGATTTTCCAGGCTTCAATCACACCTTTTCTCGCTCGATTGATTACAAAGAAATCTATAACTCTGAATAGCACTAGGATCTTGTTGAGATAGTGATAGAGAATCAAACCAGAGATGGTCTAGTTAGATTCAATGGTGATTTCGGCAGAGTAATGGTAAAAATGTATATAAAGAAATGTGGAAGAAGAAGAGGAGTGAAATCAGAGAAAAATATGATATAAATTCGTTTAAAACAACCCCTATTTATAGTAGAACAACAGCCATGTCCATTCGTGAAAGGATATGACGAATAGACACTTCCTTTGAAATTCAAACTTTTGAAATAAACTATCACCTTTTCGACAAGGGGTCCTTGGGGTTGTCGAGAAGCATAAGTTATTTTTGGTAATTTGTTTTTCTTTGAAAATAACTTCTATATTGTATTAAAACTATTTTAAACTTTATAAATATACTTAACTATAGTTAAAATACATAAATAAGTATAGAGAATAATATTTTGGTATATAGAAAATTTTACTATAATTTTATATTTAAATCTAAGTATAAATATTAAAATTATAATTAAAAGATAGTTTAAAACCTAGGATAATTTGATATTGAAAATAAAGATTATTTTGAGGCTAAAGTATTTTAAAACCAGGATAGATGTTTTTGATTTAAAAAGGAAGATTTTGAAGTCATTTTGAAAACAAGATATAATTTTGTAAAACATTTGAATAAAAGTTAGTGGATACAAAACAATGTTCCACTAGATTTTTCATAGGTTCCATCCTACTTAGGGTTCCTTCCCTTTAACGGGCTCGAAGTGGATTCCATTCCATGAATAAAATGGATTTTAAGATGTCAGTGCTTTTCTAGGAGTTTTAACAAAATTCCTAACTAAATTACTTATATTGAAATCTTGAACTCTTGATAATCTTATTACTCATGAGTCTTGAATCTTTATATCTTCGATCTTGAGTTCATCAGTTCTTGAATCTCTATACTATACAGTCTTCATTCTTTGGTACCTATATATATATCCTGCATATACATATATATCTAAACAATAATGTTAGTATTTTTATTTTATAATCTTATTCTAAGGTTGTTGTCATCAAAACCAACTTCTCAGGGACTAACAATTTCATAATTTGTTGACTTTTTTTCACGATGGTTCACCTATAAATTAGGTTAAACTATAATCTAAATCAGATAAGTCTTGACTTCTTCAACTCAGATGCTTGGAATGTTATCAAACTTGTTAGATAAGTTTAGGAGAGATGTAGGAATATAATGCATGTGGATTGGAGAATCCACAGGTCAGTAATTTGAATCGGTACTGATCCAATTGGATCGAATCGGCGCCGATCCAAATACTTGGCATATTTTTAGTTCAAACTTCTGGGGTTTCTTTGTCATGTGCTCTTAGGTCTTTGGGTCAAGTTTCGAGTCGTTCTAGCGCAATTTAAATGTTCTAACTCCTTCTAAATTCTGCTGGGTTAAAAACTCAGTTAACATTTGCCTCCAAGAGCATGCTTTTGTTGGAAACAAGGCATGCTCTGGAATTATTTATCTTCCAGTTTCCGTTTCACGGAGCTTTATTGGTCGTATCTAACTTCCTTGAGTAGCTGCCTATGATGTTCCGGCTAACTATCCAGTCCTTAGTGGAAATTTTCAGTAGTTGTAATTACGGAGTGATCTTAACTTGATAACTTCCAGAATGAATATAAACATCAAGTTGGGCAAATAAGGAAAGTTTGAGGTCATTTAGCGGAAATAAATTGGATCGGATCGCCACCGATCCAAGTACATAGGAAAATTTTCCGGCTTTCTCTTTGTTTTAACATATAAGTGAGATCTGATCTCCATTCTCTCATTTCATATTTTCAAGCCGAATCGATTCAAAAGATATCGAAACTTTGCCATCACCGAAGCTGGCCGCCATCGATCCACACTCCTAGCGCCAACTGCTACCGTGATTTCGTTTGCCTTGAGGCACTGTCGTTCCAAAACGCCCTCGTTCGAGCCATCTTAAATTGAAGACCTCATTGCCTTTCTCAATTTTGAAGGTGGATGAAGTGGATTTTGATGTGATATTACATCATCGATCGATGGTGAGTTTATTTTGATGATGGATGCAATGGAAGATTCAAGCTAATTGTGATATTGTGAAAGAAGATAGTAAATCGAGTCCAAAGTTCTTCATGCACCGAAGCCAGGGTTTTGCCCTGGTGCTCGACATGTTTTGCTATCTTCATCCGTAGGATCAAAATTAACTCGTACCAAGTTTCACAGTCGATTCCGGCATGACATCTTATAGATCGCGGATTGATTTTGGTTTTTCTAGGAGGTGATAATAACTTAGGATAACGTCTTGCATGCAGCTTAGGTTGTTATCACTTTCCAACAAACTAAAATCAACTTATGCTGATAATTTTCTTCCCGATTCGAACTCATCGGTCTATAATTGCTTGCATAGGTTTGGTCTGACATTACACAATCGGTGTATCTAGAATAGGAAGAGCTTTCCATGTCGCTTCGGACAACGGATCCATTATCAATTGTTGATCGATAATGGGTAAGTGTAGGAGAAAAGACATTGATATCTGATATGCATCTCTTTTTCCGGTGTGAGTGAGCCATCTACACAGAATGGTCTGTTCACAGCGTTTAGGATTCCGAGCCCATTCTTACATAGATTATACATCACACACGCTCGCGGTTAATATTTGTAATCCGATCGGTGATTGGCATACATCAACTACCTTTCGAATTCCAAGTATCAACCGGATTAGGTGTTTATAGTTTAAGGATTTGGTGCACTTGACCATTTTGAACACAAGCTTTCTTATATAGAATGATATGCAAATCCTCTCGGTGTAAGTCAGTTAAAGGAAGCTCACCTATTTCTGAAGCAGAGTCTTCGTCAATCTTGGCTGGATCTGCTACTTCCCTAGCTTTGGGGCAATATGGCCATCTGATCCTAGTTGGCCCCATCGTCGACCGCACTCCCGCTAACTTCTGGGTTTTGCTTGATCCTTTGGAGAAAGCCTCTTCGATCCTTACACACAGGGCATTGCAAAGCATTTGTTTGCAATACAACATTCCAAAGGACGACATGCTTCTGCGGTCTAAAAGGGAATTCACTTATAGGCCACCTTCTGGATATGTGGCTTGCCATCGCTACATGTGTATGTTTGGTGTGATGCCCCCATTTAATCACTTTCTTATGGCGACTCTTCAGAATATGGGGTTGGATCCATTCCAAATCCTCCCAAATGATTATGCCATGCAAACTTGCTTGTATATTTTGTTCATGTGAACACTTAACCGTGCCCCGAGCTTTGCCGAGTTGCAGTATCTCCCGCTATTTAAAAAGAGGGAGGCTATCCCATCACTCGTTTATATTGAGGCGCAACGTAGTCGAAAGCTTATACTTGATCTTCCTAGCAAGGTTCCCCCATTCAAAAATCAGTTCTTTTTTGCCAAGTGTCCAGAGGGATTCACGCGTCTATGGACCACCGGGGGTAAGTTTCTTCTTGCACACATGAAATTTCCTTTAGCTGCTAAAAGTCTTCTAAACGATCATTTATTTTTTTTGCAACTCTTCCAAAGATTAACAAAGATCCAACGCTCAGCTTTGTTCTCAATGCCCTGAAAGCAGTAGATGCTCGAGAGCACACAATCAGGTTTCTGCTTATAGATGAAAATCTTTGTCGGTGGATTCTGAAAAAGATGATGATGATAGTGATGAGGAGGAAGAAAGCTACTGGTCTGGCGAGTCAGAGAAAACTTTTGAAGAGGCCCATGTTCAAGTTGGGGTTGACAATCTACCCGAGATGCCTTCGATCTTGGAGGAGAAAGAAGAAAAGTTTGTTCATCGGACGGGCAAAGCTCTATTGATTGAGGGAAAGGAGGAAGGAGAGATCAGTGAGGGGCTCTTTTTAATCGAAGAAAAAATAATTTGGGATATAGATATCGACGAAGGCAATGTCGATTTAGGTGACAAGGCCCTAGAGTTGAGTCTCGAACATACTCCCTCGCCTCCTTCGAAAGAATGTTTTGAAGAAGCTTCTCCCAAGAACGAGCCCGTTCCCAGCCCTTTGCCGGAGGGCATTAATTTTGACTTGGGAGATGCGAGTGACATTTTTGTAGATATGGGTGCCTTAATGGGTGACTTCACTTCGGAAGGGTTGCCTTTCCAGCCTACCCAAATCGTTCCTACAGAAATGGATGTCTTGACGTTAGTTGACGATCAATCCGGTTTGTGAATTCTTCTAGGTTCGTTAACCTGTAGCAAACACTTCACTAGGATAATGCATTTCACTATTATTCTCTTAGGATATTTTAATCTATCGAATGCCTTTTTTCTAAAGTCGTTTTGTTATTTGCTGCAGGGATCATGTCTTGTGGCTTCTACAACGATCTTAACCAAGCACTTGAGTCTCAGCATTCACAAAGGCATTCATTTAGATACTACGCCTCTGGTTAAAATGACGAAGAGAGAAGGAGAAGAAATGATAAGGAGGTAGAAGAACACCGTAGAGCTGATAAGGATCAAGACCATGATAGAGGAAGCAGTCACAAGAAAAGGAAAAGTCCGATTGCACGGGAAGACCTATCAAAGAAGCTGAAGAAAGAAAAAGAACATGCACCCGCCGTACAGCTTCCTACTTCTACTGGGATCGCCATTCCTGCTTCTGGCGTCGTGACCTCCTCCACTCATGCTGCAATGGCTACTTCTCTCTCAATTTTAAGGCCCCTATATTCTCCTTGCCGGTCCACCGCTTCTGCAGGATGCATTTCCTAACTTGTTCTTAAAGGGGGTTGTTTTCGAGAAACCCTACTTGAAGTCAGTTCGTGCAGAATCTTATTCACCCCATCTCCATGCTAGTCAAAGCGGCTTGGACCAAGCTAAGGGGTAGGAAAAATTGTGCAAGCAGCTTTCTACCGTTAATCGAAAGAATTACCAAGAGATTCTCTTATTTGAGTACGAAAAAGATGAATACGAGAAGCAGCTTGCGGACCGTGACTCAGAGATTAAAAGATTGAAGAAGTAGAGGGATGACGCCCTGAAGAGAGAAAGTAGGAGTGCTTCTTTATTCAAGGAGCTGAAGGAGTCAACCAGCCGAACCGCACCCATACTCGAAGATGAAATAAATAAGTGCCACACTGATGAGGCAGCTCTGAAAGAAAAGCCGAAGGCAAGTGAGACAATGGTCGAGGCGAAGAAAAAAGTCATCGCCAAACAAACCCATGAAATTGCCTCTCTACGTGCACAAATTTTGACTTTGGAAGGTGAAAAAAATCAACTGGCAGTAGAGAAGGTAAGCACGAAAGCCAGCCTTTCAGAGCTCCAAGAAACTTTCACTAAGAAAATGGAAGCATTGGATGCTACCATTTTAGGCGTCTATGTTAATTCCATACTTCATCAGGGCAGCCTCAATTACTTGGGTCCATTGTTCCCTCGCACGCTCGCTGTAGTTTGGGAAGAAGTTCTGGCCCAGATTCGAGACATGGGTGGCAGTTACACCGAAGATAAGGTGGTTCAGGCCTTCTTAAATGAAGAATCCCGCCTATCTCTAGTGAAGGCCATAATATCTTAATGCTGGGGAAGGAGCATGAAACCCTCAATGTCACGGCCACCATCGAGGCTTCTACTGAACATTTTCCTTCGTGTTCGACGAGCCATTTATGCATCTTCATACCTGCAAGGGGATCGCTGCCACTTCTCATGTAGTTGTACAGCCATCGAAGGAAGGCAACGACGAAGGCTACGAAGTCGTTGTACATGAACAAACCCCCACAGCAGGTAACTTTCTTATCTCTCCCATTCCTGAAGATTTTCAATTCACACCTAAAGAGATTGCCGAGATAACCGTCCTTTATTTTGATATTATAGATCAGCCTTCTATTCCCGCTGAATTTTCTTCTCATCACAATGTCGGGTCCGCCGCTATATTAACTGCGTCAACCGTCGTCTCCGCTTCTGGCTCACAGCTCAGATCGCATTCTGAGCGAATTGCGGCACTGCATGGTTTGATGACCCTATTATTCCCAAGAGGCGAGCTTGGCAGCTGGTGATACACGAGAGCAAGTAAACCAAGGCAGCCAACCAGATAGAGCAGAGGCCAAGCAGCCGAAGATCGAGCAAGAAATGATCACGGTGAAAAAGGAGAAGGTTGAAGAACGGAAGAGGTCATCAAAGAGCTCTCATCGATCCCGCAAGCATAAATGGAAAGGAGGGTCTGCCAGCTGCCATGCTTCAGAGAATGAGATTGCCCTAGGAAATGATAAGCCTGAGAAATTGCAAATTAGAGGCGGGAAAGGAGACCGGGGAAGCGGTTAGAAGACGTCAATTGTCTTTTCCTCCTTTTGTTGTTTTTTGATCACCCTTTGTACAAGTGCAGAGTCTGTACTTAGCACTTTTCTTGTTATTGTCATAATGATATTTTGTATTTTCCTATTTTTATGCCGATATTGTGCGAGCATGGCACTTGATGTTTGTTGTTGTACATTGAAAATGTTATAAGTAATACGATGTCGATATTTTGTTTAAGACTTTATTTGTCTACTTATCTATGTTTCATGCACTTATTCCAATTTTATTTATCACTATTTTACTAAGTCCTGTAATTACTGCCAAAATTCTTTGTTTAGAGTGATAGAACTATGAAGTACTTGGTTTTTTGGTTGAGTATTGGTGTGTCGGGGTGAATAGAGCAGACCAAGGCCATGAAAACCATATCCTCATTTGGATTACTTACTTCAGTCACCGCAGTGTTGAACCGATTCATGAAGGACTTCAGATATTCATTCCGTCCCTCGACTAGGTCGGATAAGGACATCCAATCTTTTGGTTATGCTATGTAAAGCCTAAATTGATCAAGGAATGTTGTTGCTAGTTGATCGACGGTGGAGATGGATCTTGGTAGAAGCTTGGTGAACAATATGGAAGCAATTCCCTTCGGGAAATTCAAGAAGCGTCTACATCAAACGACATTCAAAGCATTTGCTCCATCCATGTACCAACTGTAGTTATACAAGTGGGGTTTCAGGTCTCTCGTTCAGTTGGCATAGTGAACTTTTAAGAATACCTCTCATTCAGAATGTCCTCAATAAAGGGAGTCCGACTTGGAGCGGATCCCCATTCCTCATCCCTTCTATCTTTACTTTCATCCATTAGTCGCTTGACCATGTCCGTGATATATGGCTTAGATGTTTGGTAATCTGCTAGCTGGCTGTCAGTGACTACACCAAGTGTTTGATTTTGCAAACGATCTTGGTGAGTAGACCGAGCCTCTCCCTTAAAGTTGGTTTGTGGTTGGTCGGGTAAGGGCAGTTTGGATCTCCCTAGCGTTATTGAATGCATTGGTATTTCCTTCCAACTTGTCATCGTCAAGTCTCTTACCATCTTCTGAGTCGGAGAGATCCATTGCTATATCTTCCCATAGGGTTTTCGCCCCTAGATTCAAGTTTGTAGTTGGTTGCCTCACAGTTGGTGGAGTGCTTGGGTTCCCTTCCGTATTAATTCCTATGGTTCCACCTATCACTCCTTTATGATGTTGTTTCCCATTTCTCCTGTTTAGACCAGAGACAAAATAATTTTCTTGTTCCATGGAAGCCGCAAGCTCTGTCATGGTTCTTGGAGCAGCATGTGACTGTAAGGCCAATAGAGCATTCAATTTGTCCATAAGAGCTATTTGGCTGTTTTCCATCTTCTGATTAATTTCATCAACCGTTTTATTTAATTCATCTCTAGTGTTAACTTCACACTGAATAGAGGGTCCTGGCACCTGATCTCCTATGTTGGCGCCATTGACTTCAATTTGCTGAGGATTGATCACTTCTCCAGCAATTACAGCTCCGATGGATCTTCCGGAAGTAGTTCTCCTTCTTCCTAGTGCCATTGATTATCAGCAGCAGATCTTTTATGCAGAGGTTGAGGATCCAAATTCTGAACCTATCTAATCCAGAGTAGATAGCTAGTTCCAAGCCTGAGTTCAATTCTTAGTGAAAGCACCAAAATATTAATCCAAAAAATGGATCAACACCCTGATATGATTGCGAAAACACCAGCCCTGTTTATCAGGACAAATAAAGTGTAACAATCCTAATTTTGATTAAATTTATTTAGGACATTTAATTAGTTAAATTAAATGAAATAATGTAAATGGTTAAGGGATTGAGATTTGTATAATAAAGGGGAGCTATGCCTAGTTTAACTAATGAACTAAATGGAATTTAAAATGAAATAGGTTAGGGAATTAGATAAGGGAAAAATAGGAATAAGTCGTATTGTTATACCCTAAACCCTCACACCACTCCATTTTACACGTTCACAATCAAAAACAAAACATAGAGAGGCCGGTCATGATTAAGGGAAAACAAGAAGAAGATAAGAGGAAGGAGCTTAAGCAACTTAATCCAAGATCAAATCTCAACTCCTTAATCACAAGCTAAAGGTGAATAATATGTTACATCTCATATTTTTGATGTTTTCGTTTTCTAGAATCAGATCCGAATATTTTTGCAAGTGTATTGCCATGTTTTGAATGTTAGATATATATATATATATATATATATATATATATATATATATGCTTGTTGATGAATTATGCTTATTCGTATTGATTTTTTATGACAAGTTTTGATTTGAAAAACCTATCACATGACATCCAAATGCCTTGCGATTTTATTATATTGTCATAAATGATATTTTAGAGATGGGTTTCAAGTTTCATAATTTTCCGAATTAACGTGGATTTACTATTAATTTTCTAGTAGAGAAAATGGTCAATTGGGTTTAAAATTAATTACGGCTATTTTATATTAGCTTGGGATCAGATATTTATATATGTTGGAAAACATATTAAAAGTGATTTATGGGAATTTTTGGAGAATTTACCTAAGTGTTTTAATAAGTATATAAAATTATTTAAGGTATGGGATTTAAATGTTTTATATGTTTATAAAAGGAGAAGAGCCAATTTGCAAATGTTTTAAATTGTTATTTCTAAAATTCGGCAGCACTTTTTGAAAGGAATTTGGAAAAGAAATAAGTAACTAATCATATGTTGACAAACAAAGTAGGTTAGTTGAAAAGAATTACTTTTTAAATTTAAAATTCAGTTTTACCATACTTTTGCTATTTCGCCACTTTCGGCATCTACCTTTCGACTAGGTACTTCCGCCTCCTTCTCCATTGAAATCAATGCGCATGGAATCAAAGATTTGGTACGTAGTGAATTGGATATAGGAAAAAGGTATATAATCAAAACAAAGGATTCTGAAGGGGTCAAAACCTTACTTTGCTTCTAAAAGGAAATGCGCCTGCTTTGCTTTCGAAAAGAAGGCTTTCGACTTAGATAGCTTTCGATTTAGTCAAATGGTTTCGAAAGAGGTTGCGCCTTTGTTTTATAAAGAAGCTTTCGAAGGGGTTAAAATTCCTAACTGCTGCATCCTATCTTTCGGAGCAATGCCTTCGAAAGGGTTTCTTTGTTTTAAAGCCTAAGCCGCTTCTCTAATGCTTTCGAAGGGATTGGTTTCGACACCATCCACTTCTTTTACTTAGGAAATTGCTTTCGAAAGAGTTGCTTTTGACTTAGTTGTTTTAAGACGCTTTTGATATTTTAAAAGTTAAACCCAAAGGTCTCGAAAGGAATGATTTTAGATGGTTTCGAAAGGTTGTTCTACATATTTTAACTTAAAACTAATGCTTTTGAAAGGTTTGTTTTAAGTAGTGTACTATAATGCTTTCGAAAGCTAACTAATAAAGGTTTCGAAGAGGAGGTTCCCCAATATTTTCGAAGGGTATATGATTAAGGTTTCGAAGGCGTAATTCCCCAATATTTTCGAAAGGTTCACCTTAGTGTTTAAATGGAAGGTTGTGAGGAATGTAGAATATGGATCTTAAGGCTAGGAATAACACTAGAGGGGAGGGGGGGTGAATAGTGTTTATAAGAAATTACTAAATCCTTTTGAGTTTATGTTAATTTGAACACAAATGTATGTAATATTCAGACACAGATATAATCACAGAAACAAACACTGATGCTGAAATAAAGTAAATGCAGTAAAGGAAAGAACACACCGGATTTTATACTGGTTCGGAGTTACCCTACATCCAGTCCCGCACAACTAAGTACGGATTTCCTTTCAAAAGCAATTCAACAATTACAACCCTCGGTTTCAAGGCTACGAGGTACACCCTCCAGAATCACAATCCTCTGGGTAGAGATACTTGATTTCCGGGCAACAAGTTCACCCAATTGATTTCTCAAGGCTACAATCACACCTTTTCTCGCTTGATTGATTTCCAAGGCTACAATCACACCTTTTCTTGCTAGATAGATTACAAAGAAGCCTATAACTCTGAATAGCACTTGGATCTTGTTGAGATAGTGATAGAGAATCAAACCAGAGATAATCTAGTTAGATTCAATGTTGATTTCGGTAGAGTAATGATAGAATTTTGAATAAGAAAATGTGGAAGAAGAAGAGAAGTGAAAAACCAGAAAATCTGATGTAAAATTCGTTGAAACTAACCCCTATTTATAGAAGAACAACAGCCATGTCCATTCGTGAAAGGTTATGGCGAATAGACACTTCTTTTGAAATTCAAATTTTTGAATCTAACTGTCACTATGTCGACATGGGGTACTAGGGCATGTCGACATCCCAAAGGAAATTTTGATGATTTTTTTTTCTTTGAAAATAACCTTTATCTCATATTAAAACTATTTTAAACTTTATAAATATACTTGACTATAGATAAAATACATAGATAAATATAGAGAATAATATATATAAAATTTTACTATAATTTTATATTTAAATCAAATTATAAAGATAATTTAAAACAAACAGAGTTTAAAAACAAGAGTTTATTAAAAACAAAAACAAAGAATATTTTAAGGCTAAAACATCTTTTTGAAAATCATTTGAAAAGATAATTTTTAAGGCTAAAACATTTTGAAAAGCAGTTTTGAAAATCATTCTAAAGTAGTTTTGAAAATCATTTTGAAGTAGTTTTGCAAGCTTCTTCCTGTAGAATATCTCATCATATCAGGACTCGAGAACTTGTACAAAACCAGGATGTTTGTGGGTTTGTAAGCCACTTGTCGTAGGTTTGTAAGCTACTTGTCGTGGGTTTGTAAGCCACTAAAAAGGTATAAATGGGTTCCATCCCAAAAAAAAAATGGAGTGAAGATTTCAGTGCTATTATGAAGTTTTAACATAATTCTAGACTCAATACTTATCTTGAAATCTTGAACTCTTGATAATCTTGATATTCTTAATACTCATGAGTCTTCAATCTTGATATCTTGAATCTCTATACTGTACAGTCTTCATTCTTGGTACCTGCATGGTTAAATCCTGCATATACATATATATCTAAACTATAATGTTAGTATTTATATTTTATAATCTTATTCTAAGGTTGTTGTCATCAAAACCATCATCTCTAGGACTAACAATCTCCCCCTTTTTGATGATGACAACCTTTGTTTATAAAATATTACTTCTATCCTAATAACTCCCCCTAAATCTAATAACTCTCCCTTAATCTATGCCTAACTCTCCTATTTTATATTTCTCCCCCTTTGTCATCAACAAAACAAACTAACTTTAAACTATATAACTCTTAGTCTAATATCCTATATGATGATAGTGTTATCATCAATACTTACTTGTAAACCTAAAACTTAGTCCTAAACTACTAACATTCCTAACCAAGTACCTATATAATACTTATATATAACATATATAGAAATCATATATAAGAACACACAATATTTATATATATATATATATTTGTTTGTATTTACATTTTCGTAAATCGTGTCAAATATTCACATAACGATGAAAAAACGAAAAAGAGGAAACTACTGAGTATCTTTGACAATTGGAGATCTATGGATCGAACAATTTGGATGATGGAAACAGAAATTTGCACGTTGTTCAACCAAGTTTCCGTCCTTGTCAAAACATACTTCACCAATGCAAATGACTTTGTCGTTGTCTTCCACATGCTCTTCTTCCATTGGTTCTTCTTCTTCACTTTCCTCTTGTTCATGATCTTCCGAAGAGTCCTCGTCAATCAAGATTGGATTAGCATGATTGTCCATTAGAAATTTTTGTAAATTTCTAAGGATTTTGCCTTGCCTCTCTTGTTCTTTGGCCATTCGAAATTGCAGCACTTGAATTTCAGTCATTAACTGAAGTGTATCCTTCAGAGAATCCTCCATTTTCGTCACATGAGCGAGCGTTGTTTGTTGAAACGGACTAGAAGTAGGAGATGGGAACGAAAAAGTTGATTTTATGTTTGATTTGGAAGAGGAGGCCATTGATAAATTGATTTCAGAAGATAGAACAGAAAGAGAATAGAGAGAATGAAGAAAATTTTGAAATAGGAGAAATTTATAACCACTTATTTGAATTTTGGTGGGAAAAAATTTAAAATTTAAAAAATGTTATATGTCGACATGGGTATAGGGGGGATGTCGACATGGTTCTCAATATTTTTACTATTTGATTTATTTTGATTTAATTTTTAATTATACTTTGTTATTTATATTTTATATTTCAGTTAATGAACAAATACCTAATTCTCTTCTTAATTTAGTGAATGTAGATTCATTTAAGGGTTTTGTTAAGATATCAGCAATTTGATTTTCAGAATTGATATAGTCGAGAGTAATTACTTCTCTACTTATATTATCTCTGAGAAAATGGTGTCTGATATCAATATGTTTAGTTCGAGCATGTTGAGTAGTATTTTTGCATAAATTTATTGCACTAGTATTATCACAATAAATTGGTGATTTTGAGATATTTAAACCAAATCTTTTAAAGTTTGTGGCATATATATTACTTGAGAACAAGCCAAAGCAGCAGAAATATACTCTACTTCAGTTGTTGATAGAGAAACTGTGTTTTGCTTTTTACTAAACCAGGAATCAGAGAATGCCCTAAAAAGTGACAAGTTCCACTTGTACTTTTTTGGTCTGATTTACAACCAGCATAATCAGCATCACAGTAAGATATTAAGTCAAACGAATCATTTTTAGGATAAAATATGCCATAATCAAAGGTGTGTTTAACATATCTTATAATACGTTTTACAGCTTTTAAGTGAGTTTCTTTAGGTTGGGATTGATACCTTGCACAGAGACAGACACTATGCATTCAGGTCTACTCGTAGTGATATAGAGTAGTGATCCAATCATTCCTCTATATAATTTTTGATCTACATATTTCGAGAGATCTTCTTTACTAAGGTACTCATTGGTTGCCATGGGAGTGGGTTTTCCACTCACAGTAGTCAAACCAAATTTACTAACTAGGTCTTTAGCATATTTTTCTTGACTAATAAAGATACCATTATCTAATTATTTTATTTGTAATCCTAAAAAGAAGTTTAATTCACCCATATGACTCATCTCAAACTCTTTTGTCATTATTTCAGAAAATTCTTTATTCATTTCAAAATTAGTTGATCCAAAAATGATATCATCTACGTAGACTTGTACTAGTTGAATATCATTTTTATTTCTTTTAATAAAAAGAGTATTATCTACTTTACCTATTTCAAAATTTGATTGTAACAAGAAAGATCTTAGTCTATCATACCAGGCTCTAGGAGCTTGCTTTAGACCATATAGAGCTTTCTTAAGTTGTAAACATGATTTGGAAATTTATCATTTTCAAAAAGTGGTGGTTGTTTAACAAATACTTCTTCTTTTACAAAACCATTTAAAAATGCACTTTTAACATCCATTTGAAATAATTTGAAATTATTATGATTTGCGAAAGCAAGTAGAATCCTAATGGCTTCTAATCTTGCTACGGGGGCAAAGGATTCATTAAAATCTATTCCTTCTTCTTGACAATAACCTTGAGCGACTAACCGGGCTTTATTTCTAACAACCTCTCCTTGTTCATTCATTTTATTTTTATAAACCCATTTAGTTCCAATTATTGTTTTATTTTCAGGTCTAGGAACAAGTTCCCAAACATCATTTCTAGTGAATTGATTTAATTCTTCTTGCATAGCCAAAATCCATGAATCATCAGTTGATGCTTCTTATGGATTTTTGGGTTCTATAGTTGATATAAAAGCTACATTACTCATTTGACTTAGTTGGTTTCTAGTTTTAACAACAGATTGCATATCTCCAAGTATATTTTCTATAGGGTGATCTTTTAAAAGTTTAATCCTTTTATTAGGATGATTTAATTCATTATTAGTTTTAGTTGACTCTTGGTTTTGAGTGATTAAATCCTCTTCATCATTTATTTCTTCAAAATTTTTGAAATTTTCATCAAATGAAACATGCATTGTTTCTTCGATGGTATTAGTTCTTATATTAAATACTCTGTATGCTTTACTTCTATTAGAGTATCCGATAAAGATACCTTTGTCGGATTTAGGATCAAATTTATCTAAGTTATCTTTTGTATTTAAAATAAAACATTTACTTCCAAAAATTCTAAAATAAGATACCTTAGGTTTCTTTGAGTAAATAAGTTCATAAGATGTCTTATCAGTTAAAGGTCTAATTAAAATTCTATTTAAAATATAACAGGCGGTAGCAACTGCTTCTGCCCAAAAGTACTTTGGTAAATTACTATCAGAAAGCATAGTTCTCGCACACTCTTGAATCGTCCTATTTTTACGTTCTACTACTCCGTTTTGTTGTGGAGTTCTTGGAAATGAAAAATTGTGAATTATTCCCTTTTTATTGCAGAATTCTTCAAACTTTTCATTTTCAAATTCACCACCGTGATCACTACGGATGGTTATAATTTTTTGAGAAAATTGATTTTGAACCCTTTTTGAAAAATTCTTAAAATATTCAAAAGTATTACTTTTATGTTTTAAAAATTTTGTCCATGTAAATCTAGAATAATCATCTACAATTACAAAAACGTATTTACTATTATTTATTGGCTGAATTTGAGATGGACCAAATAAATCAAGATGAAGTAATTCAAGAGGTTTTGAAGTTGAAATCAAATCTTTTAATTTAAAGGAACTTTTTCTAAGTTTTCTTAGTTGACATGCATCACATAGACTATCTACTTTAAAATTCATTTTAGGGAGGCCTCTTACTAGATCATGTTTTGACAGTCTAGATAAGAGTTTGAAATTCAAATGCCCAAATCTCTTATGCCAAATCCAAGGGTCACTTGCATTTGCCAAAAGACACAAGTTATCATTTGAAATTTTCATACTAAGAATATAAATATTCTTTTTCCTAATTCCCTCAAATATTATGGTTGAATTATTATCTTCAATGTGACACTTATCTTTTTCAAATTTAATTTTATATCCTTTATCGCATAGTTGACTTATACTTAGCAGATTGTGTTTCAGATTCTTAACTAGCAAAACATTAGTAATAATAGGAGTTTCAGAGTTACCGACTTTGCCGATGCCGATCACATAACCTTTTGAATTGTCTCCAAAGTTAACCAGTCCTTCGTTTTTGTATATTATATCATTCAGCATATTTGGATTCCCAGTCATGTGTCTAGAACATCCACTATCGAGTATCCATTTGTTCTTTTTGATCTCCACAGTTTGTTTATTTTGGATTGATTCCTTAACTCCCATAAAGCATGATTCCTGCACATCAAACAATCTTAGTAGACAACTTGTATTTGAATATTGATTATATGCAGACTCAAGAGACAATGATGATCTGAATATTTCTAAACATGCATTAACAGATTTCTTGAAGTTAGCCATTTTAAAAAAAACTTTTTCAAAAATCAGATTATGAAACTTTTGAAAACCTTGCTCTGATACCAAATGTGAGGAATGTGGAATATGGATCTTAAGGCTAGGAATAACACTAGAGGGGGGTGAATAGTGTTTATAAGAAATTACTAAATCTTTTTGAGTTTATGTTAATTTGAACACAAATGTATGTAATATTAAGACATAGATATAATCACAGAAACAAACACAGATGCAGAAATAAAGTAAATGCGGTAAAGGAAAGAACTCACCTGATTTTATACTGGTTCGGAGTTACCCTACATCTAGTCCCGCACAACTAAGTACAGATTTCCTTTCACAATTCAACAATTACAACCCTCGATTTCAAGGCTACGAGGTACACCCTCTAGAATCACAATCTTCTGGGTAGAGATACTTGATTTTCGGGCAACAAGTTCACCCAATTGATTTCTCAAGGCTACAATCACACCTTTTCTCGCTTGATTGATTTCCAAGGCTACAATCACACCTTTTCTCGCTAGATAGATTACAAAGAAGCCTATAACTCTGAATAGCACTGGGATCTTATTGAGATAGTGATAGAGAATCAAACCAGAGATAATCTAGTTAGATTCAATGTTGATTTCGGTAGAGTAATGATAGAATTTTGAATAAGAAAATGTGGAAGAAGAAGAGAAGTGAAAAACCAGAAAATCTGATGTAAAATTCGTTGAAACTAACCCCTATTTATAGAAGAACAACAGCTATGTCCATTCGTGAACGGTTATGGCGAATAGACACTTCTTTTGAAATTCAAAATTTTGAATCTAACTATCACTATGTCGACATGGGGTACTAGGGCATGTCGACATCCCAAAGGAAATTTTGATGATTTGTTTTCTTTGAAAATAACCTTTATCTCATATTAAAACTATTTTAAACTTTATAAATATACTTGACTATAGATAAAATACATAGATAAATATAGAGAATAATATATATAAAATTTTACTATTATTTTATATTTAAATCTAAGTATAAAGATAATTTAAAACAAACGAAGTTTAAAAACAAGATTTTATTAAAAACAAAAACAAAGAATATTTTAAGGCTTAAACATCTTTTTGAAAATCATTTGAAAAGATAATTTTTAAGGCTAAAACATTTTGAAAAGCAGTTTTGAAAATCATTCTGAAGTAGTTTTGAAAATCATTTTGAAGTAGTTTTGCAAGCTTCTTCCTGCAGAATATCTCATCATATCAGGACTCGAGAACTTGTACAAAACCAGGATGTTCGTGGGTTTGTAAGCCACTTGTCGTAGGTTTGTAAGCTACTTGTCGTGGGTTTGTAAGCCACTAAAAATGTAGAAATGTGTTCCATCCCAAAACAAAATTGGAGTGAAGATTTCAGTGCTATTATGAAGTTTTAACATAATTCTAGACTCAATACTTATCTTGAAATCTTGAACTCTTGATAATCTTGATATTCTTGATACTCATGAGTCTTCAATCTTTATACCTTGAAACTCTATACTGTACAGTCTTCATTCTTGGTACCTTCATGGTTAAATCCTGCATATACATATATATCTAAACTATAATGTTAGTATTTATATTTTATAATATTATTCTAAGGTTGTTGTCATCAAAACCATCATCTCGAGGACTAACATAGGTTTCCAATGTTTTCGAAAGGCATGTTTAAAGTGTTTTAAAAGAGGATGTCAAAGGTCTATAAAGCTTTCGAAAGAGATGTTCTCAATGTTTATGAAAGGACTATGGTAAAAGGTTTCGAAAGGTATGTTTTGGCTTTTTGGCCTAAGATTATAAAGTAAAGTAGTTTACTTGTATCGAAAGGGGCACTTTCAACGATTTCAAAAGGGATATTTTCAAATGTTTCGAAGGGGTACTTTTAATGGTTTCGAAAGAGATTGTTTAAAAGTTTAAACAAAGGCTTATAATGTTTTCATCAACAATGTTTTGAGTAAAGCATATATCATGGCAAAGAGATTTGAGTAAAGCAAATAGTATGTTTTCCTTGTTTAAGTATGATTTAAAGGGATTAAATCAATTTGAAGGGTTTTCAAGGAAAATTTAAAGGGTAGTTAACCCTACGTAAAATGACTCAGATATTTGTATACCAGATGAGATTGGCATAGGGTCGCACCCTATACATTAGCTTTAGCCCCAAGTTAATTTAGTCCAAAATTCCAGATTGTAGAGCTTAGTCAGAGGTAAGACTTAAATGATGGTTACACGTAGAAAGGAATATATGTACGAAGTAGGAGGAGAGGTTATTGGTGGGCCTGAAAAACCATTAGGATCAGGTGACCCTTGGAGAAGTAAGTTAAGGATAGACCGCTTCAGAAGTATGTCTAATAGGGGTTAGATAATTTGTTTCGTTTGTCCAGTAGGTGTAACATCCCCCTACTTGGAGGCCCAAAACTAACGGCTATGGATGATGCACTCATCCATAGTTATTAATCTTCGGCGACCAAACACGGCGATGTTAGACTTATTGATACACAGATCAAAGAAAAATGGAAATTTTTTTACAATTCAAAAATACATTTCCATATTCAAATCAAAACATTTCATGTTCATTACATAATCTCCAAATTTCGTTAACCACGTTCAGAAAAATATAATTATTACAAATACGTCGCCAAGAGCGACATATGAAGATGCCCCCTTAGTTGATCATAGTATATAATAAGGCTCATAAATCTGCCTTTACAAACAAACACACAGTGGACAAGAAAACCTTAATTAACTATCCGCCTCATGCACGTCTCCGGAAGCTTTATTTGTCTAAGAAGAGAACCTAGAAACCTTAAATCTCAAACTACTCAAAATCAATTGAGTACCCGAGAGTTTAAGGGGAAAACAAAAACTTCGAGCCAGACATAAAGAATGGTATGAATAATAATCTAACATCTCAATCCTTTTAGATATCTAGTGAGACCACGCCGCTTAGCGGAACGGGTTTTACCCTCACTAGTATCCTAAAAACCTTTATAAAACCATATACTGTGCTCCTACATCCACAACGGTTAAAACATACATTTTCAAAATATTATGATGATATGCATACTTGAAAATAATTAGGATTTCCCATCCCTCGTTTAATCTAACACCTTGTCATAATTATAGTTTCTAGGGTCACTATTAACCTTTTAAGTTTTCATGGGTTTACTAATTACCTTGTCATAATTAATAGACCCTCCGTCTTATTCATAGTTTTCATGGGATCACTAAGAACCTATTGGTAACTCCAATATCCTTTTGTTTATCCAAGTTTTCATGGGCTGACTATGAACCTATTGACTATTTGTCGATACCATAATCTGGGTATAGTTTTCAAGGCTAACTATAAACCTATTGGCTTCTGCCAGTATCAACCATAGTTTTCATGGGCTTACTATGAACCTTTCTATCTGACATCTTCTCTTAATACATAGTTTTCATGGGCTTACTATGAACCTGTCTATCTAACAATTTCCTTTACACATAGTTTCCATGGGCTTACTATGAACTTATTGGCCCCTGCCAATATCTTTCTTTTATATTCTAGCATCGTATGTTTTGGTCTTCCTGACCTCCTGGATGCAAACCTACTCATTTAGGAGTTTAATCAATTTATTTTCACTACTGGGTTAACCTAACTGGTTCTTCGACCCTTTATCCCCCAAAAATGCCGTTATGGGTTATCATGTGAATATACTTATATTTGAAGAAGCAAAACAACTATTTATCAATACCACTCCTGTGGGTTTAAAGTTCTTAAAATATATCTCATAACATAATTAATACCCTTAACTTATAATTTTTTTTTCCTAGGTAACACTTCTTCAAAATTTTATACTTAAAAATCATTACAAAACTCCTTTATTCATGCCGTGGCTTTCCTTTAAAAAATTTGAGATTGGGTTTTAAAACCTTTGGATACCTTCGAAACCTAGCTTTCAACTTCATAGGATAACCTCCTTCGAAAGCTCCTAAAAGCATTTGGCTCCTGCCTTATAATACTTTAAATTCAACCTTTCGAAATCATTGCAACCATTCAGTAGTTTAAACCTTTCTTAAGTACTCAATTCTTATAACATAAACCTTTTGAAAACTTGCTAGGTTCAAGTTAAAACATACGGAAGGTCCTCTTTTAAAACCTTTCGAACAAAAAGGAAGCCCTGGCAACCTTGATGGAAGGCTGCTACGGAAGCATAAAACGTTTCATTTAAAATAATAGACCTCTGCCTTTTAAAGCAAATCTTTCGAAAGCTTGGGTTATACTTCATTTATAATACAAGGGTAAATCATCTAAGTCATAAGCTTTGAAACATTTCGAAAGCATTGGGAGAAGCGGCTAGTTTTTAAAACAAGTAAACCTTTCGACTAAACCAAAAGCTCCTGCTTTCGACCCCTTCGAAGGGTTTTAACAAATCAAAGGCGGCAGTTCTTTTCAAAATCTCTTTAAAAAAACCTTTCGAAACCAACCCTTTCGACCTTGCCGAAAGGTTTCTTAAATCCTTTCAAAACCTAACCTTTTGGCTGTGTCAGAAGGTCTTATATATAAAACAATTTATAAAAATCAAACCTTTCGACTGTATTGGAAGGTTCAAAACAAGCAATAAAAGTGGCAGTAACCTTTTGACTTTGTCGAAAGGTTTAAAACCTTTCTTTAAACATTTGACTTGGGTGAAGGCAACCAAGTCGAAAGCTCTAGTTTGAAAGCAAAGCAGGTAAAAACTTTAGTTTATAAAACAATCATATCCCAACCTCTTTGGCCATCAACCTTTCGACTGCAAACCCTTCAACTCTATCCAATTAATTACGCACCAAGTACTTGATACCATATGCATTTGTTTGACCTTGCCGAAAGGTTTAATCCTTTCGACTTAGACGAAAGGTCTGGGTCGGAAGGTATAATCCTAAAATGGCTGAAACATGCTAAAAGCATGATCTTCTTGTTTTTAACTTAAAGGAAGTAACTTTTTAACTAACCTGCCCTTTTTATCAAATTCTCATTGGTTAACAATTACCTTTTTAGAAAAATGCTGCCGCACATTTTAGATTTAAATAATAATTTTATTTTATAAAATGTCCCTTCTTCTTAAATAAATATATAAAATATTTAAGTCTCATACCTTAAATAATTTTATATATTCATCAAAACACTTAGAAAAAATCTAAAAAAATCCCAAAAAATCTATTTTAATATCTTTTCCAACATAAAAAATGTTTAAACCCAAATAATCATTATTTTTGTCATAAATAAATTATAACCCAATAATTCATTTTCTTCACTAGAAAATTCATGTAAAATCCATATGCACTCGGAAAATCACAAGAATTGAAACCCATCTCCAAAATCATGTTTTCTATAACATAAAATTTTCCCATGGCATTTAAAAAATCATACCATCTCGGTTTTACCCAAAACCGTGCATATCCCTTATTAAACAACCATGTCTAAACTCTTATAAATAATAAACAAGCATATCATCATTCAAAACATCATAAAAAAGATTTATCCTTAAATCCGAAATCATTTGATGTGAAAATCAAAATAGAGGTGTAGAAATTTTTATTCACCTTGCTTGAGATAAGGAGATTATAGATTGTTTGAGACTGATTTTCCTCTAGCTTGAATCCTAAGCTTTTCTTAAGTTTTTTTCTTCTCTTCTAATGGTTGGCCTTGCTTCTCACGGTTGCAAGTATTTTTGTTTTGGTTAAATGAACGTGCAAAACCTAATGAGAATGGTATAAGGGTAGGAGGTGTGGGTGGCTATTTACCCTAATTCCCTTATGTTTAATTTCCTAACCATTTACATAAGTTCATTAGTTTTAATAAGCACGACCACCTAATTAATTAATCAACCTCAATCCCCTCATCTACATTATTCTATTTAATTTATTCTAATTAAATCTCCTGAATAATGTCAATAAAATTAGGAGTGTTACAGGCTCCCCTCCTTAAAGAATTTCATCCTCAAAATTCAGTAAGGACTAACTTGCAAACATAACAATCATCTGTAACATCTCCTAACAACCATACTAGCCTATCTGACTAGCAACCAATCTATATAAATATGATATAGACATACCATCAAAGAAGATCAGGATAAGCCTCTCGAATCCTATTCTCCGTCTCCCAAGTACAGTCTTTCTCGTTGTCGCTCCACTGAACCTTTACCAACTTGACTGTCTTGGTCATCAACCATTTCTCATCTCTCGCTACAACCTAAACTGGTTTTCGAACAAAAGTCAAATCGAGCTCTACTACCAAGTCCTCCAACTCCGTTTGAGGAATGCTAGCCTCTGGATCATGCACATACTTACGAAGATGAGATACATGGAATACATTATGGACATCTGCCAAACTACTTGGCAACTCTACTCTGTACGCGAGCTTTTCAATCCTTTCTATAATCTGAAATGGACCAATATACCCCGGGGCCAACTTTCTTGATTTTTTAAATCGTACCACACCCTTCATCGGTGACACTTTAATGAAAAATCTGTCTCCCACTAAGAACTCTAGGTCTTATGCCTTCTATCTGTGTAACTCTTCTGCCTGGATTGAGCTTCCTTCATCTGTCCTCGGATTATCTCAATCTTTTCTGATGCCTCTCTAACCAAATCCGGACCTAAGACCAATCTGTCTCCAGTCTCTAACCAACATACTGGTATCTGCATGGCCTCCATACAAAGCTTCAAAAGGTGTCATTCCTATACTAGTCTGATAACTATTATTATAGGAAAACTCAATCAGATGTAGGTGATCTTCCCAAGATCCGCCAAAGTCCAACACACAAGCTCTCAATAAATCTTCGAGCACCTTATCGACTCTCTCTGACTACCCATCCGTCTATGGGTGATATGTTGTACTCATCTTGAGCTTGGTACATAATACCTCTTGTAGACTCCTCCAAAATTCGCTAGTGAATAATGCATCTCTATCGCTGAGTATGCTACTAGGAATCCCATGAAGTCTAACTATGTTCTTCATGAACAACTTTGCTAAAACAGGTGCCATCTTGGTTGACTTTACCGGAATGAAATTGGTACTCTTTGTCAACCCATCCACTATAACCCATATGATTTCATTTCCTCTATTTGACCTTGGCAACCCATCTATAAAATCCATCGATATCGAATCCCATTTCCAAACTGCAATTTCTAAAGGCTGAAGTAACCCACTTGGCTTCTGATGTTCGGCTTTCACTTGTTGACAGTTAACACACTGCCTAACCCACAAGCCAACATCCCTCTTCATGTCTTGATAAATCTTGGTCCCTCTAGGATGAATTGTAAACTTCGATCGATGACATTCTTCTAGAACTTCTTTCCTTAAGTTCTCTACATCTGGAACACATAACCGTTCCTTCTTCCTCAACCATCCTCTTTGGTCAAGATTGAAATCCTTTAGGTCATCAACCTCTAATCCTTCCTTAACCCTTCTAATCCTCTCGGATAAAAATGGATATTCTCTTTGCTTAGAAGCTATCATTTCGATCAGCATTGGTCGAACTTCTAAACAAGATAACATGGCAGTACCCTGACTAGAACTAGCAGTAGATCTCAACTGCACACCACAACTGGCTAAAGCTTCCAGATCCTTCCATTCTGCCAACATCGCTAATACCACATTGTTGTTTTCTACTAAGAGCATCAACCACCTTATTTCCTTTCCCAGGAGTATACTCTATACCGAAATCATAAGCAGCAAAAAACTCCAGCCATCTTTGTCGTCTCATATTCAACTCCTTCTGAGAGAATAAATACTTTAATGACTTATGATCGGTATACAACTCAAATCTCTCTCCCAACAGATAATGCCTCCAAATATTCAAGGCAAAAATCACCGCAGCTAACTCCAAGTCATGAGTAGGATACCTTACCTCATGTGGTCTAAGCTGCTTGGATGCATAAGCGATAACTTTGCCCTTCTACACCAATACTGCTCCCATTCTAGTGCCACATGCATTAGTGTAGACTACCAACCCTTGGTTATCATCTGGAACTACTAGCACTAGCGCATTGGTCAACAAATGCTTTAACTTAAGGAATGCTTCAACACATTTGCCGGACCAAACAAACCTCACGTCCTTCCTGGTAAACTTAGTCAAAGGCGCTGCTATCCATGAGAAATCCTTGATGAATCTCCGGTAATAACCTGCCAGTCCAAGAAAACTTCTGACCTCGGTTACCATCTCTGGTCTCTTTCAATTGTTGACTGCCTCGGTCTTAACTAGATCAACTGAAAATCCTTCCTCCGAAACCACATGACCAAGAAACTTAACTTCTCTCTTCTAGAAATGACACTTGGAAAACATCGCCTTCAGCTGATTTTGCCTCAGCGTCTCTAACACTATTCTAAGATGAATCTCATGCTCTCTTTCATATTTAGAGTACACCAAAACGTCATCTATGAACACCAACACAAACCTATCCAAGTGCTCTTTGAAAACACGGTTCATTAAATCAACGAAGAAAGCAGGTGCATTCAACCACTCATATGAACCATACCTAGTTCGGAATGCAGTCAAAGGAATACTATCCTCCGTCACTCTCAACTGATGAAACCCCGTCGCCAAATCCAATTGGGAAAATACTCTGGCTCCACTCAATTGATCGAATAGATCATCTATCCTCGGCAGTGGGTACCTATTCTTGATCGTCCTTTCGTTCAACTTATGATAGTCGATGCATATCCTTAAAGATCCATCTGGTTTCTTCACAAACACTGAGATATAAATGAATGTGAGGCACCGGTATCAAAAAGTACCCTAACAGGTATACTCTGAATCAAAAGCGTACCTTCCATCATAGTCTTTTCTATCTCTGCTACAGTGGGTTTAGAAGAAGATGGTGGTCCAATAGCAAACACCTTCTCTTTGTCTACCCTGACCGGCTCTGGACACTAGTTTTTATTTCCAACCCGGTCACAGTTAAAGCATTTCACATTCTTCTTCTCCGCAGGCTTCTTTCCTTTTCCAGTTCTGCACTCATGGGCATAATGGCCCTTCTTATCACACTTATAACACACCAAATCAGCCTTTGCCTTCTTAGCTGCTTCCCCCTTCTGGGCTCCATTCTTTTTAAAGAATTTCCTTTTTCTTCCCTAAGAACCTTGGGACTCAACTAGCTTCTCCCTAGCCGAAACAGCAAGCATCTCCTCATGACGGACGGTCATTTCCACCATCACATGATAAGGTTCTCTTATCAGTCATAGCCATCCTTCCTAACTCTGGCCTTAACCCTCTAATGAATCGCTCATTCCTCCTAACATCTATGTCGACCAAAGCATACTCATATCGAGATAGCCCATCAAACTTAGCAACATACTCGATCACAGACATCTGTCCTTAGACAAGATCCAAAAACTTCTGCATTAACGACGATTTGGCAATCTCCGATAAGAACCTATGCTCAAACCTCATCCTGAAGTCAGCCCCAGTCAACTCTTCCTCCGGCACCCCAACAGTCACACTGTTCCACCAATGAAATGCCAACCCTTGCAATTGTCTAGAGGCTAGCCTTCTCTTCTCACCATCATTCAAGCCTAAATCAGTAAAGATCCTTTCACAATTCAACAGCCAATTCTCTACTTCCATAACATCTTCCGTTCCAACAAACAGCTTTCCTCTCATACTAACATAGTCTCTACTCAGCTTAGCATAGTTATAACCAGTTGGAACTACAGGATTAGCTCCTCCAATATTCCCAGCAGCTTCTGCTTGCAACAAATTAGCCAACAACTGATACACCATCCCCCATCTATTGGCGGATTTCCAGCACCTACATTAGCCTCAGCATTTTAATTAACATTGGCCTGTCGACCTTGGTTTCTCCGAGTATTAGGTCGAGCATTTCCATTGGTTGTGGTGCTTCCTCCACTCAGATTTCCTCTTCCATTTCCTGCCTCCATATCCTCTTTCTCGTATATCTGCATACGAGCCTTAGTAAGATACAGAAAAACGGTCTAAGTGTAAGGGGAATACATACTTAGATATATACCTATATATCAAATGCAAGTATGTTAATATAGCATTAACCCAAACCCCGATCATATTTTTAAATTCATTGGATTATGTTTGAAAAAGTTTTTAGGTTTAACTTTTCTATTAAAGTTTCATAAACCTATGCTCTGATACCAACTTATAACATCCCCCTACTTGGAGGCCCAAAACTATCGGCTACGGATGCTGCAATCATCCATGGTAATTAATCTTCGACGACCAAACACGGTGGTGTTAGATTCATTAATAAACAGACCACACAAATATGGACAAAAAAAATTTACAATTCAAAAATACATTTCCATATTCAAATCAAAACATCATGTTCATTACATAATCCCCAAATTTCGTTAACCACATTCAGCAAAATATAATTATTACAAATACGCCAAGAGCGACATATGAAGATGCCCCCATAGATGATCTATATAGTAAGGCATATAAATCTGCCTTTACAAACAAACACACAACGTGCAAGAAAACCTTAATTAACTATCTACCTCCTGCACGTCTCTGGAAGCTTTATTCGTCTAAGAGAACCTGGATACCTTAAATCTCAAACTACTCAAAATCAATTGAGTACTCGAGAGTTTAAGGGGAAAACAAAAACTTCGAGTCAGACATAAAGCCTGGTATGAATAATAATCTAACATTTCAATCCTTTTAGATATCTAGTGAGACCAAACCACTTAGCGAAATGGGTTTTCCCCACACTAGTATCCTAAAAACCTTTATAAAACCATATACCGTGCTCCTGCATCTACAATGGTTAAAACATACATTTTTAAAATATTATGATGATATGCATACTTGAAAATAATTAGGATTTTCCATCCCCAGTTTAATCTGACACTCTATTATGACTATAGTTTCTAGGGTCACTATTAACCTTTTTAGTTTTCATGGGTTTACTAATAACCTTGTCATAATTAATAGACCCTCTGTCTTATTCATAGTTCTCATGGGATCACTAAGAACCTATTGGTAACTCCAATATCATCTTGTTTATCCTAGTTTTCATGAACTGACTAGGAACCTATTGACTCTCTATCAATACCATAATTTGGGTATAGTTTCCATGGGCTAACTATAAACCTATTGGCTCCTGCCAGTATTAATCGTAGTTTTCATGGGCTTACTATGAACTTGTCTATCTGACATCTTCTCTTAATACATAGTTTTCATGGGCTTACTATGAACCTGTCTATCTGACAACTTCCTTTACACATAGTTTTCATAGGCTTACTATGAACTTATTGGCCCTTGCCAATATCTTTCTTTTATATTCTAGCATCCTTTGTTCTGGTCTTTCTGACCTCCTGGATGCAAACCTACTCATTCAGGAGTTTAATCAATTTATATTCACTACTAGGTTAACCTAGCTTGTTCTTCTACCCCTTTTCCCCCAAAAATGAAGTTATGGGTTATCATGTGAATATACTCATATTTGTAGAAGCAAAACAACAATTTATCAATACCACTCCTGTGGGTTTAAGGTTCTTGAAATATATCTCATAACATAGTTAATACCCTTAACTTATATTTTTTTCCAAGATAGCACTTCTTCAAAATTTCATACTTAAAACCATTACAAAACTCCTTTACTTATGCCGTGGCTTTCCTTTAAAAATTTAAGATTGGGTTTTAAAACCTTTCGATACCTTTGAAACCTAGCTTTCAACTTCATAGGATAACCACCTTTGAAAGCTCTTAAAAACATTAGGCTCCTACCTTATAATACTTTAAATTCAACCTTCGAAACCATTAAGTAGTTTAAACCTTTCGAAAGTACTCAATTCTTATAACATAAACCTTTCGAAAACTTGCTAGGTTCAAGTTAAAACATGCGGAAAGTCCTCTTTTAAAATCTTTCGAACATAAAGGAATATCTTGGCAACCTTGATGGAAGGTCTACTTCGAAAGCTTAAAATATTTCATTTAAAACAATAGACCTCCGCCTTTTAAAGCAACTCTTTCGAAAGCTTGGGTTATACTTCATTTATAATACAAGGGTAAATCATCTAAGTCATAAGCTTTGAAACCTTTCGAAAGCATTAGGAGAAGCAGCTGGTTTTTAAAACAAGTAAACCTTTTGACTAAACCGAAAGCTCCTGTTTTCGACCCATTCGAAGGGTTTTAGCAAAATAAAGGCGGCAGTTCTTTTCAAAATCTCTTTAAAATAACCTTTCGAAACCAACCCATTCGACCTTGCCGAAAGGTTTCTTAAATCCTTTCAAAACCTAACCTTTTGACTGTGTCAGAAGGTCTTATATATAAAACAATTTATAAAAACCAAACCTTTCGACTGTATTGGAAGGTTCAAAACAAACAATAAAAAGTGGAAGTAACCTTTCGACTTTGTCGAAAGGTTTAAAACCTTTCTTAAAACATTTAACTCGGGTGAAGGCAACCAAGTCGAAAGCTCTAATTCGAAAGCAAAGCAGGTGAAAACTTTAGTTTATTAAACAAATATATCCCAACCTCTTTGGCCATTAACCTTTCGACTGCAAACCCTTCAACTCTATCCAATTCATTGCACACCAAGTACTTGATACCATATGCATTAGTTTGACCTTGCCGAAAGGTTTAATCCTTTTGACTTAGACGAAAGGTCTGGGTCGGAAGGTATTATGCCTAAAATGGCTGAAACATGCTAAAAGCATGATTTTTTTGTTTTTTAACTTAAAGAAGGTAACATATTAACTAACCTGCCCGTTTTATCAAATTCTCATTGGTTAACAATCACCTTTTCAGAAAAATGCTACCGCACATTTTAGATTTAAATAATAATTTTATTTTATAAATTGCCCCTCCTCCTTAAATAAATATATAAAACATTTAAGTCCCATACCTTAAATAATTTTATATATTCGTCAATACACTTAGAAAAAAATCTGGAAAAATCCCAAAATTTTTTAATATGTTTTCCAACATATAAAAATTTCAAACCCAAATAATCATTATTTTTGCCATAAATATTTTATAACCCAATAATTCATTTTCTTCACTAGAAAATTCGTATAAAATCCATATGCACTCGGAAAATTACAAGAATTGAAACCCATCTCCAAAATCATGTTTTCTATAACATAAAATTTTCCCATGGCATTTAAAAAATCATACCATCTCAGTTTTACGTAAAACCGTGCATATCCCTTATTAAACAACCTTGTCTAAACTCTTATAAATCATAAACAAGCATATCATCATTAAAAACATCATAAAACAGATTTATCCTTAAATCCGAAATCATTTGATGTGAAAATCAAAATAGAGATGTAGAAATTATTATTCACCTTGCTTGAGATAAGGAGATTAGAGATTGTTTGAGATTGATTTTCCTCTTGAATCCTAAGCTTTTCTTAAGTTTTCTTCTTCTCTTCTAATGGCCGGCCTTGCTTCTCACAGTTGTAAGTATTTTTGTTTTGGTGAAATGAACATGCAAAACCTAATGAGAATAGTATAAGGGTATGAGTTGTGGGCGACTATTTACCCTAATGCCCTTATGTTTAATTTCCTAACCATTTACATAAGTTTATTAGTTTTAATAAGCATCGCCACCTAATTAATTGATCAACATCAATCCCCTCATCTACATTATTCTATTTAATTTATTCTAATTAAATCTCCTGAATAATGTCAATAAAATTAAGGGTGTTACAGTAGGCCCGAGTCAGCCAAAGGTTAGTAGTTAGCCAAAAAAAACTACATCTTTCGGACATATGGTCCATTTATTACCTATTTTGATTATATATAATATTGCCACTATATATATAATCAGTTTGATTAACTAGTTTGGTTGCAGGATTTTGATTTGCAAAAGATATGCTTTAAAAAGGGATATTAGTGAGGGAAAACCCGTTCTGCAAAGCGGCGTGGTCTCACTTAATATCAGTAAGCCGAGATGTAATAGTATTATTCACACCAGGCTTTATGTCTGACTCGAAGTTTCTGTTTTCCCCTTAAACTCTTGGGTGCTCAAAATTGATTTGAGTAGATTGAGAGTTTAGGTTTATTGGTTTTAGTAGGTGGATGAATAAAGCTTCCGAATATAAGTAAGAGGCTGAAGTTAGCTATTTAGGAGTTTCTATGTTTTTATTTCCACTGTGATGTATTAAGATAGTTTTTCTATTTAGTACTCTTGTTATCCAAGGGGGGCATCTTCATATGTCGCTCTTTTTGTATTTATGTAATACTTATATTTGATCTGAACCTGGGAAATGATTGGGATTATGTAATGGAATATGAAACATGTTTGTGAAATGCAATCAAAAAAGTTGTTTTCGAAATCTGTGGTTTTGTTTCATATTCACGTGGTTCTGATATTATGAATACCATTAACATGACCGTATTTTATCATCGGAAGTTAATACTATAGATGACTGCAGCATCTGTAGCACTTAGCTTCGGGCCTCAATATATGGGATGTTACAACTTGGTATCGGAGCATAGGTTTATGAAAAACTTTAAACTTAAAATGATTTTTGAAAACATAATCCTAAGGAGATAAAGAAAATATCGGGGTATGGGATAACGCTATAGTAGCGTACTTGTATTTGCTATATATAAGTTTACACTTTTTCTCTATTCTCCCATCTCTCTTAGGCTATTCTTCTCTATCTTACGAAGGCTCGAATGCAGATATAGATGCTAGAAGTGGAAGAGTTAACCTTGGTGAGGGAAGTACCACAACTAAATGGAAATGCCAGACCAAATACGAGGAGGAACCAAGGTCAAGCACAAGCACAAGCACAAGCTGCAAATGTGAGTGCTGGAGTCCCGCAGGTAGACATGGGAGCAATGTATCAGTTCTTTTTCAACATGATGTAGGCGGGAAATGATGCTGGAGTAGTTGAAGGAAATGCTGGACGAGGGAACCAAGAAGCTCCGGTGGTGAATAGCTATGCTATTCTGAGTAGAGATTATGCTCAGCTGGGAGAGAAGCCGTTTATTGGTACTGAGGACGCAATCGAAGTAGATAATTGGCTACTTCATTGCGAGAGGATTTTCGCTGACTTAGGGCTCAACGATAAGTAGAAAACGAGACCCGCCTCTAGACAGCTAACAGGGGTAGCATTGTATTGATGGAACAATGTGAAAGTTGGAGTTAACGAGGAGAATATGACTTGGGCTGAGTTCAAGAGGAGGTTTGAGGAAAGGTTTATGTCAAAATTGCTACTCTTCTCAGGAAGTTTGCTAAGTTGAAGGAGGGGTGACTGTACTCGAGTATGCGACAAGGTTTAAAGAGCTAGTGAAATATGGCTATGCTACGGTTGATATTGTGATTAAGAGGAATAAGAAGTTCATTAGGGGGTTGAAGCTTGAGCTTGCTAAGGCCATGTTATTGCATATTAGAGATCCATGTGATGTTGTTGTGGAAATGGCTTTGAGGCATAAAGAAATGCAAACTTTTCTTGAAAGAAATAAGGCCAAGGAAGCTCAAGAAGGGCAGAGTCAGAAGAAGAAGTTTTTCCACAAAAAAGGAGCTCAGATGGGAGGAGCTTCTAAGAAGGGAAAGGTAGAAGTGGTCTGTTACAAGTGTGACAAGAAAGGATAGTATGCCTATGAGTGCCAAACAAGCAAGAGAAAGAAAGCTATTGAGAAGAAAGGAATAAAGTGTTTCAACTATGATCAAATTAGACACTATAAGAACCAGTGCAAGGAGCTGGCCAAGGATGGGAAAGGCCAAGTGTTTGCATCGGAACCAACTACCTTGAGAATGATAGCACAAAAGAAAGGAAAAGTGTGTTAGGAGGTACGCTTTTGATTCATGGTATATCGGTTAGATTTCTTTTTGATACTGGTGCATCACATTATTTTATATCTCATTGTTTGGTAGATAAGCTTAACCTAGAACCCACATGCCTAGTTACTTCCTTAAGGTTGCAAATCCGATAGGAGGGTATGCGACACTTAGGATGAAGTGTGACCACTTAGAGTTTGAATTGTTATGTCATACCTTTGTTTGTAGTTTGCATGTGTTTGATTTTGTAGGGTTCAGAATTATTTTGGATATGGATTGGTTAAGTAAATACGATGCTAGGATATTTTTCCATGATAGGAAAATATCACTCAAAAACCCTGACTTTAGTGATCGGACAGTACACTCCGTAGAAAACCCTAGTCTTGAGGTTAATGCTTTGTTGGGTATTATGGAGGTAGAAGACAAGTTTGATCGAGTTTTCGTTGTTAGAGAATTCGCAGATGTCTTTGAACCCGTAGCAGGTTTGCCATCGAAACGAGCCATTGAGTTTCAGATAGATTTGGTACCAGGAGCAAAACCAGTGAGTAGATCGCCAAACAGAATGACACCTACCGAGATGAAGGAGATAAAGGTGCAGTTGGTGGATTTGGAAGGTAAGAATTTTATTAGGCCGAGCAGTTTGCCTTAAGGAGTAGCCACAGTGTTTGCTAAGAAGCCGGATGGATCATTAAGGCTGTGTATCGATTGACGATTTGTTCGACTAGTTGAGTGGAGCCAGAGTATTTTTCCCAGTTGGATTTAGCAACATGGTTCCATCAACTTAGAGTGGCAGAGGATAGTATTCCTTTGACGGTGTTTAGAACCAGATATGGATCATATGAATGGTTAGTAATGCCATTCGGACTAACTAATGCGCCATCATTCTTCGTAGATTTGATGAACTGAATTTTCCGAGAGTACTTGGATAGGTTCTTTTTGGTATTTATAGATGATATTTTGATATACTCTAAGGATGAAAGGGAGAATGAAGTTCATCTTAGAGTTGTGCTGGAGACGCTGAGGTAGCATCAGCTAAAAGCGAAGTTTTCGAAGTGTCATTTTTGGAAGAAGGAAGTGAAGTTTCTTGGCATGTAGTCTCAGAGAAAGGGTTGTCTGTAGATCCGACTAAGATTGAAGCGGTGAATAATTGGAAGAGACCCGAGACAGTGACTGAGATAAAGATTTTTCTTGGATTAGCTGGTTATTATCAGAGATTCATTAAGGATTTTTCATGGATAGCGGCACCGAGGACCGAGCCAATGCGAAAGGATGTGAAGTTCATTTGGACAGATAAGTGTGAGGAAGTATTCCAAAAGCTGAAACACTTATTGACTAATGCACTTGTGTTGGTTGTTCTAAAAGGGAATCAGGATTTAGTAGTACATACAAACGCATGTGGAACAGGGTTAGGAGCTACGTTAATGCAGAGAGGTAAAGTGATTGCCTATGCATCTTGATAGCTTAGACTGCATAAGGTTAGATATCCAATGCATAATTTGGAACTAGCTGCGGTAAATTTTGCATTGAACGTATGGAGACATTACCTTTTAGGAGAGAGATTCGAGTTGTATACAGATCATAAGTCGCTGAAGTATTTATTCTCTCAGAAGGAGCTGAATATGAGACAGCAGAGGTGGTTATAGTTTATAGCCGCTTATGAATTTGGTATTGAGTACACACTAGGAAAAGGCAACAAAGTTGTGGATACACTTAGCGGAAAACATCAGAATGTAGTGTTGCCGATGATAACTTAGTGGAAAGATTTATAAGCTTTGACTACATGCAGAGTGCCGTGGAGATCTAAGAGTAGTTCTAGTATAGAAACTGCTATATTTTCATGTTTAGAAGTTCGACCGGTGATGACCGAAAGGATTGCTTCTAAGCAGAATGAGGATCCATATTTAGTTGAACAAATCAAAAAGTTAAGGGATGGAACAAAGAGCGATGACTTGAAAGATTTTAGTCTTGACTAGAATGGATGGTTGAAAAAGAAAGGAAGATTGTGTATTCCAAATGTAGGAAACATTAGGAAGGGAGTTCTTAAGGAATGCCATCGTTCGAATTTCACTATTCATCCGGGAGGAACTAAGATGTATCAGGATATGAAGAGGACTTTCTTCTAGGAAGGTATGAAGAGAGATGTAGGCTTATGGGTAAAGCAGTGTTTGAATTTTCAATAGGTAAAAGCCGAACATCAAAAACCAAGTGGGTTACTTCAACCTTTAGATATTCCAGTATGGAAGTGGGATTCTATTTCGATGGATTTTATAGACGGGTTGCCATGGTCAAACAGAGGAAATGAAAGTATATAGGTCATAGTGGATAGGTTGACCAAGAGTGCTCATTTCATTCCAGTTAAGTCAACCAGGATGGTACCTGTTTTAGCTAAGTTGTTTATGAAGAATATAGTTAGACTGCATGGAATTCCTAGTAGTATGGTGAGTGATAGAGATTCCTTATTTACTAGTGAGTACTGGAAGAGTCTACAATGGACTTTAGGTACCAAGCTCAAGATGAGTACCGCTTACCATCCGTAGGAAGATGGGCAAACATAAAGAGTTAACAAAGTCTTAGAAGATTTGTTACGAGCTTATGTGCTAGATTTTGGAGGATCATGGGAAGACCATCTACACTTTGTCGAGTTTTCATATAACAGTAGTTATCAGGATAGTATAGGGATGGCACCGTTTGAAGCTTTGTATGGAAGGCTATGCAAATCTCCTGTTTGTTGGTTAGAGACCAGGGATAGGTTGGTTCTTGGTCCAGTTTTAGTTAGAGAAGCTGTAGAAAAGAATGAGTTGATTTGAGCTAAGATAAAGGAAGCTCGGTCTAGGCAGAAGAGTTACGCCGATAAAAGACAGAAAGACTTAGAATTCTCAGTTGGAGATCATGTTTTCGTCAAGGCATCACCGATGAAATGTGTAATTCGGTTTAGGAGATCAGGGAAATTGGCACTGAGGTTTGTTTGACAATTTCCTATTATAGAAAGAATCGGGAAACTCACATATAGAGTAGAGTTACCGAGCAGTTTCGCAGGAGTCCACGATGTTTTACATGTTTCTCATCTAAGGTAGTGTATTCGAGATCCAGAGACTACTATTGCCCCTACTGTGTTAGATGACTTAGTAGTGGAGTCGAATTTGACTATAGTTAGAAAACCAATTCATATAGTCGCGAGAGATGAGACAAGGCTAAGGAACAAGACAGTCAGATTAGTCATAGTACAGATGAGTGAGAACAAGAGAGACTGTACTTGGGAAACTAAGAGCAGGATTCGAGATACTTATCCTGACTTGTTTCATGTTATGTTTTACCTTTATGATTGATTTTGATGAGTGTCTTATTGTAATTTCGAGGATGAAATTCTTTTAGGAAGGGAGTCTGTAATGACCCTAATTTTGATTAACATTATTTAGGACATTTAATTAGTTAAATTAAATGAAGTAATGTAAATGGTTAAGGGATTGAGATTTTTATAATAAAGGGGAGCCATGCCCAGTTGAACTAATGAACTAAATGGAATTTAAAATGAAATAGGTTAGGGAATTAGATAAGGGAAAAATAGGAATAAGTCTTAGTCTTATACCCTAAACCCTCACACCACTTCATTTTACTCATTCACAATCAAAAACAAAACATAGAGAGTCCAGCCACCATTAAGGGAAAACAAGAAGAAGATAAGAGGAAGAAGCTTAAGCAACTCAATCCAAGATCAAATCTCAACTCCTGGATCACAAGCTAAAGGTGAATAATAGGTTACATCTCATATTTTGATGTTTTCGGTTTCTAGAATCAGATCCAAATGTTTTTGCAAGTGTATTGCCATGTTTTGAATGTTATATATATATATATATATATATATATATATATGCTTGTGATGAATTATGCTTATTCATATTGATTTTTTATGACAAGTTTTGATTTGAAAAACCTATCAAATGAAATCCAAATGCCTTGCGATTTTAATATACGGTCAGAAATGATATTTTAGAGATGAGTTTCTAGTTTCATAATTTTCTGAATTAATGTGGATTTAATGTTAATTTTCTAGTGGAGAAAATGGTTAATTGGGTTTAAAATTAATTACGGCTATTTTATATTAGCTTTGGGTCAGATATTTATATATGTTAGAAAACATATTAAAAGTGATTTATTGGAATTTTTGGAGAATTTTCCTAAGTGTTTTAGTAAGTATATAAAATTATTTAAGGTATGAGACTTAAATGTTTTATATGTTTATAAAAGGAGAAGGGGCAATTTGCAAACGTTTTAAATTGTTATTTCTAACATTCGGCAGCACTTTTTGAAAGGAATTTGGAAAAGAAATTAGCAACCAATCATATGTTGACAAACAAAGCAGGTTAGTTGAAAAGAATTACCTTTTAAAGCTAAAATCCAGTTTTACCATACTTTTGCCGTTTCGCCACTTTCGACACCTACCTTTCGACTAGGTACTTCCATCTCCATCTCCATCGAAACCAATGCACATGATATCAAAGACTTGGTACATAGTAACGTAGTGATATGATATAGGCGAAAGGTATATACTCGAAACAAGGGGTTCCGAAGGGGTCGAAACCTAACTTTGCTTATAAAAGGAAATGCACCTACTTTTTTTTCGAAAAGAATGATTTCGACATAGATAGCTTTCGACTTGGTCAAATAGTCTTAAAGAATGGTTTCGAAAGAGGTTGCGCCTTTGTTTTATAAAGAGCTTTCGAAGGAGTCAAAACACCTAGCTATCGCATCCTACCTTTCGAAGCAATGCCTTTGAAAGGGTTTCTTTGTTTTAAAACCTAAGCTGCTTCTCCAATGCTTTCGAAGGGATTGGTTTCGACACCATCCACTTCATTTACTTAGGAAATTTCTTTCGAAAGAGTTGCTTTCGCCTTAGTTGTTTTAAGACCCTTTTGATGTTTTGAAAGTTAAACTCAAAGGTTTTGAAATGAATGATTTTAGGTGGTTTCGAAAGGTTGTTCCACATATTTTAACTTGAACCCAATGGTTTCGAAAGGTTTGTTTTAAGTAGTGTACTTTAATGCTTTTGAAAGGTAACTAATAAAGGTTTCGAAGGGGAGGTTCCCCAGTATTTTCGAAAGGTATATGATAAAGGTTTCGAAGGGGTGATTCCCCAATATTTTCGAAATGCTTACCTTAGTGTTTAAATGGAAGGTTTCCAATGTTTTCGAAAGGCATGTTTAAAGTGTTTTAAAAGAGGATGTCAAAGGCTTATAAAGCTTTCGAAAGAGATGTTTTCAATGTTTATGAAAGGACTATGGTAAAAGGTATCGAAAGGTATGTTTTGGCCTTTCGGCCTAAGGTTATAAAGTAAAGTAGTTTACTTGTATCGAAAGGGGTACTTTCAATGGTTTCGAAAGTGGTACTTTCAAATGTTTCGAAAGGGGTACTTTCAATGGTTTCGAAAGTGATTGTTTAAAAGTTTAAACAAAGGTTTCGAATGTTTTCATCAACAATGTTTTGAGTAAAGCATATATCATGGCAAAGAGATTTTAGTAAAGCGAAAAGTATGTTTTCCTTGTTTAAGTACGATTTAAAGGGATTAAGTCCATTTGAAGGGTTTTCAAGGAAAATTTAAAAGGTAGTTAACCCTAAGTAAAATGACTCAGATATTTGTATACCAGATGGGATTGGTATAGGGTTGCATCCTATACATTAGCTTTAGCCCCAAGCTAATTTAGTCCAAAAATCCAGCGTGTAGGGCTTAGTCACAGGTAAGACTTAAATGATGGTTACACACAGAAAGGAATATATGTACAGAGAAGGAGGATAGGTTATTGGTGAGCCCTAAAAACCATTAGGATCAGCTGACCCTTGGAGAAGTAAGTTAAGGACAGATTGTCTAGAAGTATGTCTAACAGGGGTTAGATAATTTGTTTAGTTTGTCCAGTAGGCCCGAGTCAGCCAAAGATTAGTGGTTAGCTAAACAAAACTACATTTTTCAGATAGATGGTCCATTTATTACCTGTTTGAGTATATATGATATTGCCACTATTAATATAGTCAGTTTGATTAACCAGTTTGGTTACAGGATTTTGATTGTAAAAGATATGTTTTAAATAGGGATATTAGTGAGGGGAAACCCATTCTGCTAAGCGACATAGTCTCACTTAATATCAGTAAACTGAGAGGTAATAGTATTATTCACACCGGGCTTTATGTCTGACTCGAAGTTTATGTTTTCCCCCTTAAACTCTTTGGTGCTCAAAATTTATTTGAGTAGATTGGGAGTTTAGGTTTAAGGTTTTAGTAGGTGGATGAATAAAGCTTCCTAAGACGACCAAGAGGCTGAAGTTGCTATTTAGGAGTTGTTATGTTTTTATTTCCACTGTGATGTATTAAGACAGTTTTTTCTATTTAGTACTCTTGTCATCCAAGGGGGCATCTTCATATGTCGCCCTTGGCGTATTTGTGTAATAATTATATTTGGTCTGAACCTTGGAAACGATTGGGATTATGTAATGGAATATGAAACATGTTTTGTGAAATGTAATCAGAAAGTTGTTTTCGAAATCTGTGATTTTGTTTCATATATTATGGATACCATTAACATTAACGTATTTTGTCATTGGAAGTTAATACTATAGATGACTGCAGCATCTGTAGCGCTTATCTTTGGGCCTCAAGATAGGGGATGTTACAAAATTGCTGAAAAAAAATAAAGTAGAGAAATATAAATTTTTATGGTGGTTCGGCTGTTAACAAAGCCTACATCCACTTTATAGATTTTATTGATAGATTGGCTGTTGACCGCTAGTACAAGCTTTTTACAATTCTAGTAATTGAACGATGAAAGATCAAACCACCATTGATGGAGACAAAAGAAAGGATCTCAATTGTCCCGTGGCAGCCATTGTGGGAAGGAAGAAGGTTAAAGAGTCTTAGTAGCAGTGTTTTCCTAGTGATCAGAGCAGCCAGCCCCCTCTTTGTTGAAGATAGGATGGTATTTATAGGATTTAGGTAGCACTTGGATTAGAACCAAAGTACCATAAGCCTATAGTTATCCATAGGAGGAGGCACGTAAAGTTTGGGGTTGTTTCAAACTAAGTTTTTGGATCGGTACCGGTCTAATTCGATCGGACTGATACCGATCCAAAATGTTGAGCAATTTTTGCACAACTCCTTCTTCATTGGCTTCTTTTCTTGCATGCAAGGCTCCCTATGTGATTTCATGGTTTGTTGAATTATTTTGACGATGGTTCACCTGTAAATTAGATTGAACTGTAAGCCGAGTTGGATAAGTTTTGACTTCTTCAACTTGGATGCTCAGAATGTTACCAAACTTGGTAGATAAGTTTAGGAGAGATGTAGGAATATAATGCATGTGGATTGGAGAAACCACAGGTCAATAATTTGGATCGCTACTGATCCAATTGGAATGGGTCGGTGCCGATCCAAATACTTGGCATATTTTTAGTCCAAACTTACGAGGTTTCTTTGTCATGTGCTCTTAGATTTTCCGGTCAAGTTTCGAGTCATTCTGGCGCAATTTGAATGTTCTAACTACTTCTAAATTCTGCTGGGTTAAAAACCCGGTTAACAATATGCCGATGTCTTAATTTTCTTATTTTGATTTCGTAGTTGTTCTTATTGATTGTTATTATTAACTGATAAATAACTTAGCTTTACTAATCATGAATTGTTAACTATCAATCACAATTTGGTCTATTTTTATCTATAATTTCAATAATTATTCAACTAGCAAACTAATTGAATTAATATCATAAATAGTGTAACCGTGCATCCAAACTCAACCCTTTCATTCGAACAAGTTCATTGAACCATCATCCACTAATTCTTTTCCCAGAATGCACCTTAAGTGAGTTTACTATGCATTTAACTGAGTTTTAAATTTTTATTTTTTTGAAAATATTTATTAGGAATAATTACAGTTATAATATTTACTTTCCAAATTCTACTTCCATTGAGCAGTTTTTCACTTTTATTTTATTACTCATTAATAGGCTTATCAACGGGTTGATTTCAATTCGGGTAGCTTGAAACTAGTACACAAACCTGGTTACAATAACCATAACCCAAGCCCTATCCGAGCCCACTGGTATTTCAAAATGGGTTGATTTCAAGATCGTAATTTTTTTAAAATTACACACAAATAATGTTATTATTCAAATAGGATGAAAGAGTTAGTGGTATTCTCTAGGGATAATTATGTAATTTGTTACATGTATCTAACTATGTAATCAATGTTGTTCGTAATTAAGGATATCTATACACTTCCTATATTGTGATATAATTAATTAAAGTATACTAATTAGAAAATCCTTAAATTATATTTTATGTGATAGTGGTTTTAAATGGTTATAATCTTGAGAAAATTATCACAATATAGGATAACATATTGTTTTAGATATTCCTGGTCAAGATGTTTTGAGAAAGGATATCGTTACATCCGTTGAGACCAGAGTATGTAAAAAGCTCTTCAAATGTTGGACAGTGTATTACTCGTGGCTATTAGGGTACCGAGGGTAACATACTGATAGTATTGGATAATTATGGAATGACTCACCAGAGAGTTTCCTGTTAGTTAATAACAACTAGGTCAAACGGGAAATCACGAAGGGACAATATTACACAATTCTCTCGACTTCAAAATAATGTTGAGCTTCAATGAAAATGCTCCACTTTGATTATAATTAAATCTTGGCATGACAACCATCAAGCGACTATAGTTGGATCTGAGTTGAAACATTGAAAGTGAAACACTATTCAATAGGGAGGTCGTCTCCTCAATTGGATGAGCTTAGTATCACGTCAACTGTAGCCAGCTCAAAGTCAGAATCTTTGGTCAAAGTAGTACAGTTAATAATAAATACTATTATTGAACCAAGAACTTTGTTTATGGACTAACTGAGTAAGAACATGGATGATATTGGAATTTTGACCAAGGCCAAATTCCATACATCATAGAGTGATATAGTGTTGATGAAGAGAATGTGTATAAATAATCATTACTAAAAAGTACCGTTAAATTGTAAAATTGGATTTTACTGATGAAGATTTATAAGCGATAAATTCGACTATACAATGACACCACTAGCTAAAGAAATATATGAACATTAATACTCAAATTGTTCGATTTTAATTGCTGACTGAATTTACACCACGAGTCGCACAACCACGTTGATGATTTCTTTGAAACACCACACGATTTAATTGATTTATAAATTATTATAAATTTATTAAATTAATTAATATTTATGAAATATTAATTATTTATTTAATTGGGTGCTATTAGTTATTTTTTGGTGCCATTAGTAATTAATTAGGTGTGTCCATAAAAGTTATATATGTACGTGTTGATATATAATATCATTACGCATTTAAATACGATTTAAATGTCATTAATTATTAAATAGGTCTGGTTGTTCATTGTCCCATGAAGGCCTATGATAAGGCTGACCAAATGATGAGAGGCAGAGAGCGTTTTGAATTTAGATTTGGATCTGAGAAATAGTAAGAGGACGAGCAAAAAGAGGAGAATTTCTATCCTCCTCCTCCTCTATTTAAACCATTCTAACTTCCTCATTTTCATAGTTCCAAAACCCTCCTAGACTTGGCCGAAGTCACCTAGCTTGCTCCCCACCTTCATAACCATGCATTTTAGATACAAAATTACATCAAAATAAATCAATTCAAGTGGTACTCAAGATCGTTGCAAGGTCTAATGGATCGGTTCTTTCGAATCTAGGAGATCTCTTTACACGAGATGCACTCATGGGAAATTTCTTCAAGGTATTATTTTCTACTTTATAATTTACATTGAATATATCATGTGAACCCCTTGTAAAAATTATATATGTACATTTGTTGTCTCTATAAATTATCTGAGTTCAATTACATTGAATTATCTATATTAGATTATATTGTTGATTTGACCTATGTATAAAATCATATATATATATATATATATATATATATATATATATATATATTTCAACTTAGCTATGTATAGTATAATTTATATACTAATTTTCTAAATGTTAAAATTAATTTTTAATAATTTAAAAATGTTATTTACTATTTTAAGTCATATATATTTATATATATTATGTATTTAAAATTGTTAATAAAATTATACACACACACAATATGTTTAGGCTTATATAAGATATTATGGAACTATACTAATATAATATTATCATATTTATATTTTAATAATTATAAATAATGTTTATATCAATATATATATACATATATATATATATATAACTATGTAAATATTTAATTTATTAAAATAATAACAAATAGTTTCTAATTTTGTTTTTTCAATTTTACATGGCCGAAAATAAACAAACGTATATTATATATATAATTTTAATATTTATTTTATCGTAAAATACATAATTTAGTTATTTTATGCAATTTTAAATATTTTTTATATTTAAAAATAAAATTATTATTAGAAACAATAAATATTTTTTATAAAATATAAATATATTTATTTTAATTAAAAGATATGTTAATTACCTTTTATAGATCAAAATTTGAATTTTAGAATAGTTTACCTAGTCAAAATTAAATAGTTTGGATATTACATTTGAATTTAAATTTCATTGACTTAGTCAAAATCTAATCAAATATTTTAAAAGGTTATTATATTTCATATATAAATAAATTTCAAAATTATATGAATATGAATATTTATATTTTAACAATGTTTGAGACAACTAATGTGCATATAAATGGCGAACGTATATGTTGTAAACGTAAATCCCAACATCTATATACATATGCATTAACAATATACACATTGCTATGTTGCACATGCACATTATGTACACAAGAGTATATATTGATATATTCTGATTTATATAAACATTAATTAATTAATATTCATTAATTATAGGAATAAAGAAAACCAAATAAAATTTGATTTTATTCAAATTAACTAGATTGGATCTAGTAAAACCCATTAGACTTCATAGACCCACTATGATCCAAATGGGGAAAAATAATTAATGTTCACCTAATTTACCCACCGCCAAATGTGCCAGATCCAACGATGGTATAAGATCCCAAATTACCTATGCGATCTAATTAGTCAAAATTTAGTGTCATATAATTAAACCTACTTATCCAATGAGTGTTTGGAGAAGTAGTGTATAGGCTTAGGATTAATTAATAAAATATTCTCCTCTCCTTGGCTACCGACTGGCCCAATGGGTGGAGTAAGTTAGAAAGGTTGGCCTAGATGTAAGGCTTGGAGTTATTTGGGCTTGAACTAATTTTCAAATTAAGATTCAAAAATTCAAAAAAAAAATTTAATTTAAATATTAAATTGAGATATAAAATGAAACTTCGTAAAGGTTATAAAATAAATTAATTTTTTTCAAAAATATCTTCAAAATTAAATAATTAATTTTGAAATTTTAATATATATTTAATTGATATGATTAATTAAATAGAATAAAATAATCAATAAAAAGGTTAATTAATCAAATATATACATATATATATATATATAATATGTATGTAATTATAATTATTATAGTTATATATTTATTTTATGTTTGTTTCAGATATATTATATCAAAATTATGAATTAATTTAAAATTTTAATTAAATTGTTTTATTAAATATATGAATTTATTAAATAAAATTAATTAAAATTTAATTAGTTAGACTATATATATATATATTAATATATATATATATTAAACCATAAATGTTATATTTAATTATTTATCTTAAATGGTTTAAGATGAATAATATAAAATTTCAAAACTTTTAAATAAATTAAATTAATTAAATATTTCATTAATAAAATTAATTAATTATGATTTAATTAAGAAGAATTAAAATTAATTAATTATGATTTAATTAATAAGATATATATATGCATTATATAAGTTAGTTAAATTATATTAGTTATAAACAAATTAGACTTATATAACTATATATGCACAAAATAATGTAAGTGAAACTGAGATAAACCCAAAACAGATTCTTGGAATACGTACATACATAAAGTACGTATACCATGATTTCAGATGTATCTAATACTTGAATCATGAGGGTGTTTCATAAGAAACACATTATTCCTTAAATTGATGTCACTCGACATGTGTGTACATATATATATATATATATGTGTGTGTGTGTGTATATATATATATATGTGTGTGTGTGTGTGTGTGTAAGATTGTGAATCCTTAATATATAGAGTTGCCCTCTACCATCTATATATTAATAGATTACTTGCATAAGCAATAGTTGTTGAGAAAACTCAAGTTAGGGCTTGTTAAACCAAAAATGGATCAACATCCGGAAATCAGATGAAAGCACCAGTTAGATTAAAAGTAAAAGACAAAGCAAAAAGTAGATACGAACACACATAAGTTTTTTAAATAGTTCAGTATAATCTCCGGCCTACGTCCACTTCAATCTTTTTTATTAGTTGTTCTCTCTTTAGATTACAACTAGTTAGATCTTATATAGCCAAGACCTAGCAGATCCCAAATTTACAATGGAGTTAAGAATGTTATTTGGGGAGAATAGAAGTGAAGAAAGTGTAATCAAAGCTCAAAGTCCAAGAGTGTTAATGGAAATCTAGTAGAGTGAAGATCCTTTTCTAGTAGTAGGTAGGTTGGTAGTTATAGAGGAATCCGGTAGGTATTAGGTCAGAAGCCTAATAGCACCAAGATCCAGAAGAAGAGTCAGGTCTCCACCATGAGTTGCTAGTCATAACGAGTCATGGATATGAATCAGGGCCGACTCATCCCTATAAGTCGGGGCTAAGTTTAAGTACTTAGCCAAATCTTATCAACTTCTTTTGCATGTTGCATCTTCCATCTAGTCGGGTCATTTGAGCCTCAGTCCATCAGTCTGTAAGTTGAATCTTGCAATCTCTTGAGTATCCATCTTCTTAACTCTTCATACTTGATCAATCCATAGAGTAATCCATCATATCCTTTCATACTTGGGTGTGAAGTAGTGGAGTAGTGTAAGCAATACATGAAGTTGAGGGAGTGATCGGGTGAGCCAACATGAATTAGGACCGACTCATATCACTGACTCGAATCTGAGTCTAATGTGTAACAACCCGCATATTTACGGTTGTATATTTAAATGTTTTATTTAAATATAGCATCGTTAGTCGGATTAAAGTCTAAAATGCTACTTTTGCATAAACTGTCAAATTAGGACTCGAGACCACTTCCATTGAGTCCAAAATGGCGTTTGCGACCTTTTTGAGTATAAACATCGATATGTTTGGAGTTGAGTCGAATTTTGGTATTTTTTCATTGGGCTTTGGGTTTGGGTTTCACCCATTAACCCAACATAATACCATAACTCCACCCCCTCTCCTCTTCATTCATTCTCATTTCCTAATACTCTCAAGCTAAAGTAAAAATGGGGGAAGAGAAAAGAAATTAGAAATTCCTAAGCCCTAATTCTCTTAGGAAAAATCAACTTCAAGCTAGAAATCAAGGAGAAGCTTAGGTAAGCATCCTCTTCATCTTCTCCATCTCAATCTCTCTTCAATTTCAGAAATTCCTAAACCCTAACTTAGGAAATATTCTTCTTATGAGCTTAGATTGAAGCTTCTTGAGTTGTTGTTGAAGAGGAATTGATCTTAGCTTGTTTTAGAGCTTATCACTTGAGTTTTTAAGTTAAAGGTGAGTTTTTGAACTCACATCTATGTCTATAACTTTCATTGTTGTTAGGTATGAATTCCTAGTATCTATTCATGTTCATTTGCTTTTGATTTGGATTGATTTGGTGAATTTTCCAATTTTTGGGTTTTGAAGTCCAATTTTATGAAAATCCTACTATGGATGTTTGGACATGATATTTGAGGTGTATCAAAGAGCCTATAAGGCTGGGTTGTCGCTTGGCATAAATCCCCAATCGTCGTTGCTCGTCCGATCTCTTCCGATTCGTTTTGGCCATCATGGCCTAGGCAAACTGTTGCCCAGGCCAGGTGACTAGACGTCTGGATATCAAGTCCAGACGTCTGGTTTAAACCTGGAGAGAGAAAAAGATAGAACGCAGAAAATAAAAAATGACAGAAACCAATTCCAGACGTCTGATTTATAGGTTCAGACATCTGGATTGGGTCTCAAACGTGTGCCTTGGAATTTCAGATGTCTGGGGGTTTTCTGGATTAATTCCAGAACCTAAATCCAAACGTCTGGATTATAAACCAGACGTTTGGAACTGCTAATTTTGCCTATTTTGGCTGTTTTTTTGAGTGGATTTCCAATTTTAATCGATTTTTGTCGATCTGGTTAGTTGTTATCACTTATTATCGACTTTGATGACTTCTTTCTTTGGATTTTTGGGAATATCCATTGGATGGATTTGATATCGATTTTTATGGATTTAATTCACATTGTCGTATGTGAATTTTTGGTGATTGATTGTTTTTTCAATCATTTTTGTGATTTGTCACTTTAAAATACAAAGGTTTCTATACTAGTAGTAAATACTCAAACTCTTTCACAAAAACGATTTCACCACTACTTTTAAATACAAAGCTCATTTTCAAAATCGTTTTCCAATCTATTAGTATATACAAACCTTTACCTCATTCGTATGAGAAATCTAATTAAACGGCTTAGCAAAACAAGTGGTATGAAACGCTTGCGTTTACTTCGTCGGTTAATTCTTGGACTTGTTCGATTGAACTCTCGTGACAATTTTCGAGTGGAAATCTACAATTTGTTCGTAAATATTTAAGTTAAGCTAGTGGTTATGGGACATGAAGCTAAACTCATTTATTTACTAGCTTAGTGTAATTGACACTTCTTATTGATTAATGATGATCATTTTATGGTAGACTAACGATATGCGATGTCTCTTTGTCCGCTTGGGGGACTGTAACCCGTTCCATTGAGCTTTGTCTCATTTTTATAAGCTAGCGACCTACGGGCTTTATGGAGTTCGGTTCATTGGGCGTACCATTATTGCACTACATCGTTGTTTCGAATTATTTGAGTTTCGGGTTCATCGGGCGTACCGTAATTGCACTACGTCGCTGTTCCGAAATATTTGAGTTTTAGGTTCATCGGGCGTACCGTTATTGCACTACGTCGTTGTTCGGTTCATTTGAGTTTCAGGTTCCTCGGGCGTACCATTATTGCACTACACCGTTGCACCGGCTCTATGGTTAGCGACCATGGGATAGCGACCCGTTTGTGATACACGTGTTGGTGAGTTTTCATGCTCCCGTTTATGATAGGCCTCCCCCTTTGTGTTTTCTGGATTTCTAGTTCATGATTTCTAGAATTTATCTTTCACCAATTTTGACGATATGCATTGATAAGCTCTATCAATATTTGTGTTTTGGTGAATAATTTAAAGAATGTGATATTCCTTTTGGTGTTTGAGAATATTTGAGATATTGTATGATTTTTGTTGTTATCTGATGTATACTTGTCATAGTATGGCATCATTGTTATCATACGTTTTTGTCATATCTCTTATCCTATCTCATTTTATATGATATTTATAGCTAGACTAATCCATTTATTATTTTCTTCTTAAATAATACTCGGGTCAGACCGAGATGTTACATGTGCTTCCACTTGACTATTTAGCAGGGACTAGCTTCTGACTTTTGGATAACTACTATAGATTAGTAGTTTTTGCTTTTATACATTCGAGATAGAGACTCCTTGATGTATACATATTCTTTTGTCTAGCACTTGTATCTATTCTTTTGTGATGTAGTGGATCTAGTTTGACCACTATTTTAATGTACACTTTTATGTGTTATGTTCATATCCGATTCTGCCTTTATGATATGAATATCTGTGACTGATTTGTGTTATGCTTATTTCTATATTTGTTTCCGAAGCCCACACAGCCACTGTGTAGTAGCTTTGAGTTTGTATTTGATATGTCGGATTTCCTCTAGAAACGAAATGCAAGTCATTCTATCTGACATATCGGTACTCGCACAAAGCAATTACACAGATGGTCGCTCCTCAACAGCCTTATTCTTTGTGCTAGTCGACGGAATTACCCCGTAGTGTCCTTGGCTAGTGTGAGTATAGAGGTGGGGCGTCACAGCTTGGTATCAAAGCCAAACTTCAGAACAATGTAGAATAATCTAGCAAGGATCATAGTCCTAAGTCTTTTCTTAGGAATCGTGCCTTAGGATTTATTCGAGTCATAGGACCCGTTCTATCCTATATTCTTTTATGATGCCTTGTTTTATCAAGCAAGTTTGTTTGATATTCATTTTGAGAATAACCTTTTTCCTCTTCTTTCTTTCTTTCTTAGAGAAGAGAAATGGTTAGACACAGCCGTCCCAGCGCCGGTCAATCCAGTGCTGCTCCTCAGGATGGGGTATTTATGTCTGCCCAGCAGTTCTTAGATCTTGTGAAGAATGCTCAAGCTGTCGGACCCATTCCTGAGCCTACTCATCCTAAATCCGGTTTTGCACACTTGTGCAGTGATTATACCAATTTAGGTGGAAAGCCATTCAGGGGTTCCGTAAGCCTTATAGAAGTCCAAGCTTGGCTTAGAACATGCGATCGCACCTTTTCCCGCATGAATCTTATTGATCTTCATCGAGTCCAAGTGGCTTCTAGCATGCTCCAAGAAAGAGCATTAGATTGGTATGAGCTCCTGATCTCGGAAATTATTGACGCGGATCTTACTTGGGAGCTATTTCGGGAAAGGTTCGAGTTAAAGTTTGTGCCGGAGGATGAAAAAGTAACTTTAGCTCGGCGTTTTATTGACCTTGTTCAAGGTGAATCTTCTGTGATGGATTACGTCGCATCTTTTGAATCTCTCTCTAAGTATGGGGTCGAGTATATTAATACCCCATTGAAGAAAAATCAGAGGTTTGTCTATGGGTTGAATAAAAACCTCAAAAACCTTTACTTCTAAAGCTAGAAGTTTCTTTTGATCAGCTTGTTGATATCGCCCTTCGACTTGAAGAGGCCGATAAAGAAAGCGATGTTGAAGTTGTGGGTGTCAAACAGAACTTCAACAACAACAAGAAAAGGCTTATCAAGTTCAAGCCTAATCCCAACAAGAAAGGGAAGCAAGCGACTTCGGTAGTAAAGACTCCTACCTCTAGTCGTGGGTAATGCTACAATTGTGGTTCAAAGGACCATTATGCAAATAGGTGCCCAAAACCTCCTTTTGTCATTATTGCAAAATTTCGGGTCATCTTTTATCTTCATGCCCCAAACTTCCAAACAAGAAAGAGGGAAAGCTAAATGTTGTGCAAGCTCCTAGTAACACTTCTTTTGGTCAAGGTATTTCTCATTCCATCCTTGATGGCATTATTATATTTCGTGATCTTCCTATTCGAGTTCTTTTTGATTCGGGCGCATCTCACTCTTTTATATCAAAAGAACTTGTTGATGCTTTGTCTTTGAATGTTATTGGCTTGATGACCTCATTAAGAATTGCAAATCCGGTTGGTGGATCCGCAACACTCAGTTTACTTTGTAAAGATGTCGAATTTTTTTTGTGTGATTATGCTTTCCGAGCCGATTTGCATGTTATGCGTTACCTAGGTTTCAGAATTATTTTGGGGATCGATCGGCTTAATCGTTATGAATCCCATATCCTTTTTCCTGAGAGGACTATACATCTTCGACATCCTTAAGATTTCTATTGTTCTTAAAGATTCAGATTCCAATTCGGTAGCATCCTTATACTCTCTAAATCCACATGATAACGATAATGATGATGAGGAAGATGTCATTTCCCTCATTCACGTTGTTCGTGAATTTTCCGATATATTTGAGCCCGTTTTAGGATTACCTCCTAAGCGAGCAATTGAGTTCAGAATTAATCTAATCCCTGGAGCTATACCTATCACTCGTCCTCCTTATCGTATGTCCAATAAGGAAAATGAGGAGACGCATAAACAATTATCCGAATTGGAAACGAAGCAATTTATTCGTTCTAGTTCCTCTCTATGGGGAGCTTCAGCTATCTTTGTGAAGAAATCCGATGGTACACTTAGGCTTTGCGTTGACTACCACAAGCTTAATGATCTTACTATTAAGAATAAATATCCCTTACCTCGGATTGATGATTTATTCGATCAACTTAGTGGTGCTAGAGTCTTTTCACAGTTAGACTTAGCAATAGGTTTTCATCAGCTTTGTATTGCAGAGGATAGCATTCCTATGACATCGTTCCGTACACGTTATGGATCTTATGAATGGCTTGTTATGCCATTTAGTTTAACGAACGCTCCGGCTTATTTCGTTGACCTTATGAATCGAGTTTTCAAAGACTTCCTCGATCGATTTGTTCTCATCTTTATAGATGATATTCTTGTTTATTCTAAAACCGAGGAAGAGCATGAAAAGCATCTTCAGATTGTGTTTGAAACTCTTACTATCAATCAATTGAAAGCAAAATTTTCTAAGTGCCACTTTTGGCAATCTCATGTGAAATTTCTCGGACATATCATTTCTGAATCCGGAATTTCTGTGGATCCTTCAAAGATTGAGGCGATTCAAAATTGGAAGAGACCGGAGAGTATGACAGAAATCCGTAGTTTTCTTGGATTGGCGGGCTATTATCGTCGATTCATAAAAGACTTTTCTAAAATTTCCATGCCTCTTACTAGTTTGACAAAGAAGGGAGTTAAATACATTTGGTCAGACAAATGTGAAACTGCTTTTCAAAGATTAAAAGAACTCCTTTCCAATACTCCTATTCTTGTGATTCCCGAAGGGAACCAAGACTTTATTGTTTATACCGATGCTAGTCGTGTTGGTTTGGGAGCTGTTCTTATGCAAAAGGAACGTGTTATCGCTTATGCTTCTAGACAATTAAAGCCTGCCGAGACTGGATATGCCACTCATGATTTAGGGCTCGCGGCTGTTGTTTTTGCCCTTAGAATTTGGCGTCATTATTTTTTGGGAGAGAAATTTGTTCTCTACACCGATCATAAATCGTTGAAGTACTTATTTTCTCAGAAGGAACTTAATTTGCGTCAACAACGTTGGCTCGAATTCCTTGCATCTTATGATCTTGATATTCTTTATACTCCCGGAAAGGGTAATCGAGTTGCCGATGCCCTTAGTCGTAAGCAACAAACGGTTGTTTCAATGGTGATATCCGAATGGAATGATCTCGAGACTTTATCCACTTATGATATTCGAGATCGTGAATCCAATTTATGTTCATCTCTTGTTTTGTGTAGCCTTGAGGCTCATCCTTCTCTTTTAGACCGCATTCTTGAAGCTCAAAGGCGTGATCCCGAATTGGCTCTCCTTAGCCAAAGTTGTAGGGATAAAATTGATATTGAGAGTTTGAAAGACTTTGATATTGATGCTCATGGCGGTATTCGAAAATTTGGTAGACTTATTGTGCCAAATATTAGTGATCTTCGTAAAGACATTTTAGAAGATTCTCATCGTTCTAAATTTACCATTCATCCCGGTAGTAGTAAAATGTATGCAGATATGAAGCGACTTTATTATTTGGATGGAATGAAATATGATATTGCTAACTTTATTAAGCATTGCATGACTTGCCAACTCGTAAAGGCCGAACATCAAAGGCCCGATGGGTTATTGCAACCTTTGGACATTCCTATTTGGAAGTGGGATGAAGTCTCTATGGACTTTATTGACGGTCTTCCCCGTTATCGTTCGGGTCATGACAGTTTGTGGGTGATTGTAGATAGGCTTACAAAATCCGTCCATTTTATTCCCGTTCGGTCTAATCGGACAGTACCTCTTTTGGCCAAACTCTATGTTAGAGAAATTGTTAAATTGCATGGAGTTCCTACTTCTATTGTTAGTGATCGTGATCCATTATTTACTAGTGGATTTTGGAAAGGTCTTCAAAAAACTTTGGGAACAAAGCTTAATTTTAGCACCGCTTATCATCCTCAGTCCGATGGACAAACCGAGCGTGTGAATCGAACTCTTGAAGATCTTCTTCGTGCATGTGTTCTTGATTTTGGTGGAAGTTGGGAAGATCATATTTCTCTTGTTGAGTTTTCTTATAATAATAGCTTCCAATCTAGTATTGGTATGGAACCTTTTGAGGCACTATACGAAAGGCCATGCCGATCTCCTTCTTGTTGGCTTGAGGTCGGTGAGAAGCTGGTTTTAGGTCCAGATTTTATTCGTGATTCCACAGAAAAGATTGACCTTATTTGTCACAGGATGAAAGAAGCTCAAAGTAGGCAGAAATCCTATGCCGATAACCGAAGAAGGAATTTTGAATTTTCTGTGGGAGATTTGGTGTTCATTCGTGTTTCACCTATGAAGGGTGTTGTGTGTTTCAGTCGATCGAGAAAATTAACACCTCGAGATATTGGTCCATTTCCCATCACCGAACGCATTGGTTCCGTAGCTTATCGCCTTTTATTACCGGTTCAATTTTCTACTATTCATGGCGTATTCCACGTCTCTCAACTACGGAAATGCCTTAGAGATTCCGATTCTATTCTTGAGCCCGGTATTATTGAAGAAATTGAAGTTTCGCCTAATTTGACTTATGAGCAACATCCTATTCGTATCATTGCTACAGAAGTTAAACGTCTTCGTAATAAAGATGTCCCACTTGTGAAAGTTCAATGGTCCTTAAATCCTAAGGATTGTTCTTGGGAATCCAGAGAATTCATCGAGCGAACACATCCGGACTTACTCTCTCATGCTCCTTATGGTGAACTTCTTATTTCAAATTTTCTTTTGTGTTCATATGCTTTTATGGTTGTTACACTTTGTTTTCTTCTTAAGTATTGCGAGGACGCAATTTCTTTAAGGAGGGGAGTCTGTAACAACCCGCATATTTACGGTTGTATATTTAAATGTTTTATTTAAATATAGCATCATCAGTCGGATTAAAGTTCGAAATGCTACTTTTCGTAAACTGTCGAATTAGGACTCGAGACCACTTCCATTGAGTCCAAAATGGCGTTTGCTACCTTTTTGAGTATAAACATCGATATGTTTAGAGTTTAGTAGAATTTTGGTATTTTTTCATTGGGCTTTGGGTTTGGGTTTCAGCCCATTAACCCAACATAATACCCTAACTCCACCCCCTCTCATCTTCATTCATTCTCATTTCCTAATACTCTCAAGCTAAAGTAAAAATGGGGGAAGAGAAAAGAAATTAGAAATTCCTAAGCCCTAATTCTCTTAGGAAATATCAACTTCAAGCTAGAAATCAAGGAGAAGCTTAGGTAAGCATCCTCTTCATCTTCTCCATCTCAATCTCTCTTCAAATTTCAAAAATTCCTAAACCCTAACTTAGGAAATATTCTTCTTATGAACTTAGATTGAAGCTTATTGAGTTGTTGTTGAAGAGGAATTGATCTTAGCTTGTTTTAGAGCTTCTCACTTGAGTTTTTGAGTTAAAGGTGAGTTTTTGAACTCACATCTATGTCAATAAATTTCATTGTTGTTAGGTATGAATTCCTAACATCTATTCATGTTCATTTGCTTTTGATTTGGATTGATTTGGTGAATTTTCCAATTTTTGGGTTTTGAAGTCCAATTTTATGAAAATCCTACTATGGATGTTTGGACAGGATATTTGGGGTGTATCGAAGAGCCTATAAGGCTGGGTTGTCGCTTGGCATAAATCCCTAGTCGTCGTTGCTCGCTCGATCGCTTCCGATTCGTTTTGGCCATCATGGCTTAGGCAAATTGTTGCCCAGGCCAGGTGACCAGACGTCTGGATATCAAGTCCAGACGTCTGGTTTAGACCTGGAGAGAAAAAAATATAGAACGCAGAAAATAAAAAATGGCAGCAACCAATTCCAAACGTCTGATTTATAGGTTCAGACGTTTGGATTGGGTCTCAGACGTGTGCCTTGGAATTTCAGACGTCTGAGGGTTTTCTGGATTAATTCCAGAACCTAAATCCAGACGTCTAGATTCTAAACCAGACGTCTGGAACTGCCAATTTTACCTATCTTGGCTGTTTTTTTGAGTGGATTTCCAATTTTTATCGATTTTTTTCGATCCGGTTAGTTGTTATCACTTATTATCGACTTTGATGACTTCTTTCTTTGGATTTTTGGGAATATCCATTGGATAGATTTGATATCGATTTTTATGGATTTAATTCACATTGTCGTATGTGAATTTTTGGTGATTGATTGTTTTTTCACTCATTTTTGTGATTTGTCACTTTAAAATACAAAGGTTTCTATACTACTAGTAAATACTCAAACTCTTTCACAAAAACGATTTCAACACTACTTTTAAATACAAAGCTCGTTTTCAAAACAGTTTTCCAATCTATTAGTATATACAAACCTTTACCTCATTCGTATGAGAAATCTAATTAAATGGCTTAGCAAAACAAGTGGTATGAAACGCTTGCGTTTACTTCGTCGGTTAATTCTTGGACTTGTTCGATTGAACTCTCGTGACAATTTTCAAGTGGAAATCTACAATTTGTTCGTAAATATTTAAGTTAAGCTAGTGGTTTTGGGACATGAAGCTAAACTCATTTATTTACTAGCTTAGTGTAATTGACACTTCTTATTGATCAATGATGATCATTTTATGGTAGACTAACGATATGCGATGTCTCTTTGTCCGCGTGGGGGACTGTACCCCGTTCTATTGAGCTTCGTCTAATTTTAATAGGCTAGCGACCTACGGGCTTTATGGAGTTCGGTTCATCGGGCGTACCGTTATTGAACTACGTCGTTGTTCCGAATTATTTGAGTTTCGGGTTCATCGGACGTACCGTTATTGCACTACGTCGTTATTCTGGTTCATTTGAGTTTCAGGTTCCTCGGGCGTACCGTTATTGCACTACACTGTTGCACCGGCTCTATGGTTAGTGACCATGGGATAGCGACCCGTTTGTGATACACGTGTTGGTGAGTTTTCATGCTCCCGTTTATGATAGGCCTCCCCCTTTGTGTTTTCTGGATTTCTAGTTGATGATCTCTAGAATTTATCTTTCACCAATTTGGACGATATGCATTGATAAGCTCTATCAATATTTGTGTTTTGGTGAATAATTTAAAGAATGTGATATTCCTTTTGGTGTTTGAGAATATTTGAGATATTGTATGATTTTTGTTGTTATCTGATGTTTACTTGTCACAGTATGGCATTATTGTTATCATACGTTTTTGTCATATCTCCTATCCTATCTCAGTTTATATGATATTTATAGCTAGACTGATCCGTTTATTATTTTCTTCTTAAATAATACTCGGGTCAGACCGAGGTGTTATAAGTGCTTCCACTTGACTATTTAGCAGGGACTAGCTTCCGACTTTTGGATAACTACTATAGATTAGTAGTTTTTGCTTTTATACATTCGAGATAGAGACTCCTTGATGTATACATATTCTTTTGTCTAGCACTTGTATCTATTCTTTTGTGATGTAGTGGATCTAGTTTGACCACTATTTTGATGTACACTTTTATGTGTTATGTTCATATCTGATTCCGCCTTTATGATATGAATATATGTGACTGATTTGTGTTATGCTTATTTCTATATTTTTTTCCGAAGCCCACATAGACACTGTGTAATAGCTTTGAGTTTGTATTTGATATGTCGGATTTTGCTCTAGAAACGAAATGCAAGTCATTCTATCTGACATATCGGTACTCACACAAAGCAATTACACAGATGGTCGCTCCTCAACAGCCTTATTCTTCGTGCTAGTCGACGGCATTACCCCGTAGTGTCCTTGGCTAGTGTGAGTATAGTGGTGGGGCGTCACATAATGGGTAAGTCTAATCCAGGTGAAACTTCTTCTAAGTCCTTCATATGCCTCTTCTAAGTACTCTTGCTAAATTTCAAGTCATTTTAATTCTATTTCAATCTTCTATGTCTAGTTTAAGATGCTTTAGTATTAACTCGTTACCAACTCAAATCAGAACTCGATACCAACTCAAATCCTTAACTCGTTAAAATCCTTAACTCGTCGAATTCCTTAAATCGGGGGGGGGGGGTGACTTAAGGCCTTAACTTGGGGGGTTGAATTTAATGCATTAACTCGGGGGTAAGTTAAGGACTTAGCCAATTTTTCAACCGAACTTCCTGAGCTCAATTCTCTAATCTTTCTCATGGTGTTTCCAAGTCAGTGAATCATTATGCCTTTGCTTTGATGTTCAAAGTCCAGTTGGAATCTACTTTGCTAAAAAGCAGGTTAACACTTACCCTCCAAAGTATGCTTTTCGAATGTAAGGTGTGTTTTGCCTAAGAACAAGTTCCAGTAATTAGTCTTCGACAGTTGAGCTCTCCGGCTACTTCAATCTTGGTGAGTCGTGCAGTTCCTTTAGATTTTCTTATCAATCATGGGTTATTCCAGACATATTACAGCCTAAGACTCTAGACTCTACCTAAGTGTAGTTCATACATTACAATCATTCTGTCTCCATTCAGAGTTATTACATCACATATATTATATCACATATCAAAATCATCATGTGTTCATCCAGGATTTACATCATTATCATTCTGATTTCATTCAGAGTTATCATATCTCAAAAGGAGTTATCACGTGATATATTAAAATCATCTTGTGTTCATTCAAGATTATCTGTTTTATTCTAATCACTGGGCATTCAAATCCTTTTATTAAATCTGCATCCATTCTAGGGTTGGATGTCTTCGGATCGTTTTACTTATTTGTTTAATTTAACGTGCGATCTCTCTAGATCGTTTGTTGTTTAAGTTAAGAGAACGATCTCTCCGGATCATTTAATGTTTAATTAAGCAAGATGAACTCTCTAGATCATTTATTGTTTAAGTTGAGGGGATGATCTCTTTGGATCATTTAGCATTCCAATCTTGGGTTCCGATCCCTTCGGATCCTTGCCGAGTCCATTCGTAAAGGGACTCAGTAACCAATCAAGCCCATCTGCTCACTCTTCAATGAGGGGACTTACTTTTCATACAAGCCCATTCACTCGCTCTCCCGCAAGAGAGCTTGCACCTTGCACTCCTGTCCTGTCTCTCCAGTCGAGACTCTAAGGTGATCGATATCGGTTATCATATTCAATATGGTTTTTTTCAAAATCTAAATATTCAAATCGAATCAAAGTGAACAAGTGAGAATCCTAGGTGTTCATCCTAGACATCCGACTCAGAGCGTGACAATGGACCAATCTAGGTTTTCTCCACATCTAAGTGGTCAGGGGTTATTATTATCCTAAGCAATCACCCTAGACATTCGAATTAGAGTGAGACCAGTAACTAATCTAGGTTTTGTACACATTTAAGTGGTCTAGGGTTATTATTGTCCCAAATAGTCATCTCAGGCATCTGACTCAAAGCGTGCCTAGGGACTGTTTGGGATTCCGTACACATGTAAGCATCATGAAGTTATATTTCATCATTTATTCTAAATCAGGGTAAAGGAATCAAATTTGAACCCAATCCATTCGATCATGGGGTTCTCATCCAGTGGAAGTCTCTGATCCTTAACTTCATTATGTTCCCCATTCTAACAGTAAGCATATGGTTCTAGCTCCTGCTGTCATGTATTTGTATTCTGATTTTCCCCTCTGACTTTGACATCACCCATTCCAGACATTAAAGCTCATCCTAGATCCAAATCGATCGTGCCCTCGAGTCATATGGGCATTATTTAAGTTTGTTTTGCTCTAACTCCAGAAGCTCCTCCATTGGTTTCTAGTTTTTTATTCTGAGTTTTGACCACTCCAGCTACTCCTTGTTATCCAATCCTTTGGAAAAATCCATCTTGCAGTTCCTATCATCTAGCCATTAATCCATCCTACATCTCCTTCATCATTTTCTCTATCTCCCCTCTAGTGACATAGACAGATTGATTAGAATTGAAGACACCTCCTAGCCGGTCCAGGTTCTGGTTGAATTGCTCTAGTTTTAGATCTAGTATTAGACCTCTTCATCTTCTCCAAATCCCTGATTCAAGTTTCAAGTCTTCAGATCTCACTCTTGGTTCTCGATGAAAGTACCAAAATGTTAACCTAAAAAATGGATCAACACCTAGAAATCGGATGAAAGCACCAGTTTAAATTAAAAGTAAAAGACAAAGCAGAAAGTAGATAAGAGCACGCATGAGTTTTTATAGTAGTTCGACACATTCTCCAGCCCACGTCCACTTTAGTCTATTTTATTAGTCATTCTCTCTCTAGATTACAACTTGCTAGATCCGATCTTGCCACGATCTAGTGTATCCTAGATTTACAATAGAGTTAAGAATATTATTTGGGGAGAATAGAAGTGAAGAAAGTGTGATCGAATCCCCAAGTCCAAGAGTGTTAATGGAAATCCAGCAGAGAGAAGATCCTTTTCTGATAGCAGGTAGGTTGGTATTTATAGAGAAATCTAGTAGGTATCAGGTCAGAAGCTCAATAGCACCAAGGTTCAGAAGAAGAGTCGGGTCTCCAACATGAGTCGCTAGTTGTAATGAGTCATAGGTATGACTTGGGGTCGACTCTTCCCTATTAGTCAAGGCCGAGTTTAATTACTTAGCCAAATCTTGCTAACTTTTTTCGCATGTTGCTTCTTCTATTTAGTCGAGTCATTGAACCTTAGTCCATCCGTCTTTAAGTTGAATCCTACAATCTCATGAGCATCCAACTTCTAAACTCTTCATACTTGATCAATCCTTAGAGTAGTCCATCAAGTACTTGCATAATCGCTTAGGTGTGAAGTAGTGGAGTAGTGTGAGCAATACATGAAGTCAGGGGAGTGATCAGGTGATCCCACATGAGTCAAGGTCGACTCATCTTACTGACTTGGGTCCAAGTCTAATGGGTAAGTCCAATCTACGTGAAACTTATTCTAACTCCTTTATATGCCTCTTCTAAGTGCTCTTTCCAAATTTCAAGTCATTCCAATTATGTTTCAATCTTCTACATCCAGTTGAAGATGCTTTAGTGCTCACTTGGCACCAACTCAAATCCTTAACTCGATACCAACTAAAATACTTAACTCCTCGAAGTCCTTAGCTTGGGGGGTTGACTTAAGGCTTAACTCGGGGGGTTGACTGAAGGCCCTAACTCGGGGATGAGTTAAGGACTTAGCCAATTTTACAGCCAAATTTCCTGACTCGATTCTCTAGTCTTTCTCATGGTGTTTCCTAGTATGTGAATCGTTATGCCTTTGCTTTAACCTTCTAACTTCAGTTGGAATCTACTTTGCTAAAAAGCGAGTAATAGGGCTATTATGTATAGTACTGTTAATATATTGTCTAGACAAGGTGAGATACATGCATGTATAATTTGAGCAAACTCAAGGTACGTGCATTATACTCAGCCCGTCGTGAAATGGTAAGTAAGTGTGAATAATTTCTCTTGATTTATTGAGAAAACTCAAGGTCGAGGTTGACATTAGGGAAAAAATCATGGTTCGGAGTTGTATATGATACAAGCGATAAAGAGTTATCCATCGCTTATAGGCCAATAATTTGTTAAGCAAACTCAAGGCAAGTGATCCTAGCACTCACCAGAGGAATGAGAAGATTTCCATATTTTGCCTAGAGTTTTGTGGAATAAAAAATTATAGTGGAAGCCTTATTAGAATAATGAAATGAATATATTTAACCTCTCTAATATTGTAAGAATATATGGTATACAAATTAAATAATCTACTTCGATAAATTTATGCAACTAATATAATTGATGAAATGTTTATCGATTAAAATATACAAATGGACTACATTAAGATTGACATAGAAATATAAAATATTCTTACCAATAACTCATTTAGCATGTTATCATTTCAAGACCCATGCAACAACCAAATTATATAACTACTAAATATATTCGTACCTCGTTTACTTAGGTATTTATTTACTTGAGATTGTTTATTGTCTTCTATGAGTTTTGAACTTCAAAACAATACATTAATATGGACATTTGATCCATACTCGAGCATATACAAAAGTTGTGTGATGAATAGTCATGTTCGTCATATATTAAATCGCGATGAAATTGGTTCAGTCGAATTGAGCAGGTAAACCATGATGTGAGATCATATATTCAATACGATTGATTACAGTTGGATCTTATTGTGTTAGATGTATCACTAGACTAAGAGCTATAAGATGGACCTAGGAATTTGAACATTGAAATGTCAGTTTGGTCGGTTTACGTAAAGTGCAACTTATTTGATATCCTTTAATATTTAGGATGACCAAATACATTTTTGTAAAAAGTTTGATGCGATCTTATAGTAAGAAGTTCCTTTGAATGTTCAACCATTTGGAAATGAAAGCGAATGTATGAGGATGGATGTAACTTAGGCATGGTCGGGATGAAAAGAGTGAATGATCACTTCTGCTTCATGAAGAAATATTGGAAATGAGAATTATGTAATAGTATATACATATTATAGAATGAGTAATGTGATTTTTATTCCAATTATATTTTTCTTATAGAAAATTGTTTTCTATGAGAGTTATTTCTTTGAGTTTAAGATATTTGATATGAAACTCTCAACTGTAAACTAGTTACAGTAAATAAAATAAATAACCCGTATTATGTTGTTGAATCGAGCTTTGTATTTCATATGCTGCAACAGTTGTAACATCCCACTATTTTGGACCATTCAAATCGACAATAAATCCATGCATGTCAGACTTGAATACTTCAAAACAGTGGATTGTCAAGTAAATTTGGAGCAAATAAAATCAAACACAGAATCACGGACACAGAATATCAGAATAACTCGCAGCGGAAATAAAATAACATAGCAGTTCATGAAGCTACTATATACATACTCTCAAAACATATACAAAATCTCATAGTCTAAAAATGATACAATAGAAATTTGGATACAAAAGTCACTAATACAGAAGCAATACCGAATAGGAAATAACTGGAATAGAAACAGATGACAGATAGATAAATAAGCTACATCAAATCTCTAGCTCCAGAAGATGAATCCAAAGCTGCGATTCTCAGGCTGACCCGAGCATAAAGAAAAATGTAAACACTCGAGTCAGGACATACATACTTATACACTGTAAACCAACTCAAGTGAACTGTAATAGCAATGCACATGTAGCTTAAAGGATGCTTGGGATCGCCCATCCTTTAAGGATCCATTAAACTATCTAATAAGCAGTAATATATGCCATTATAATAATGTCCAAAGTAAAGTAAACTATGCAAATAATAGTGTTAATGTGACTGGGGTAGCGCAAAGCTTCAGCAATTGCCCACCTCTAGCCACACTTTATAACATCCAACCGTTATTAAACTTGTGGTTATAAATTTCAAAATGGTTATATTTCAAATCCAAATAATTCATTTAAAACAATTAAAAGTGAAGTCATTATACTTTCAAATCAAAATAATCAATTCCCAAAATTTCAGCAATTTCTAAGTTCGTTTATTCAATTATAATATTTCAAAACATTGTATTTTCAGCATTCGCAGCACTTAGAAAATGCTACTGTAAGTATAGTGATAGGTTGAAAACAATACAATTCAGAAACTGCAGCACTTATAAACTGCCGCTGTAAGTATAGTCTAAATTTGGAAACAGTTCATTTCAGAATCTGCAGCACCTATAAACTACTGCAGTAGGTATAGTGGAAATTTGGAAAAACAACATATTTCAGAATAGCAGCACTCACAAAATGCTATTATGGAGATAGTAGTAGATATGAAAAACAATACATTAACCACAACATTTATGGAATGCTACCATTTCTGTTATAAGCTTTACTATAACATGTTTAAACAATATATCTTCAACTTTTATCATTTTTAACTTATCAAACTTATTCCACTTTTCAAAATTATTTATTAGGATATCATTTAACTTATAAATTTAATAAAATAACATTTTATTAATAATTATCCAATTTAAAACTATAATTCATTTATTAATTCAAAATTCACTATAAGTTGCTTAACTTTCACTTTTACAAATAACTTGATATTTTCTTTTCTTTAAAATATCCATTTCATAAATAAAATATTTAATTACTAAGTTAAGCCTAAAATTCCATTTTAACTCGAATTTAAGTTAATCAAAATTTAAATTACAATTTAACCCATTATTTAACTTATCAAATTTTAACTTTTTTGAAAATCACTGCTTAAATCATTTAAGTCCAATTTAAGTCACAATTTCACATTTTTACATTTAAAAATACTTAATAATTCCTAAAGTCCCATTTTTAATCAAATTTCAATTATTAGTTAAATAAAAATTTTAAATTACCATTCTTAAACCATTTATTAACTTATACAATTTTAACTTGTAGAAAATCACTATTTAAATCCATTTAAGTTAAAATTCATTTTTTTCACATTCATTTAAAATATTTAAAAGTTTCTAAAAATCATATTTTAAAATTTACCACGGGTCTGTATAATATTTTCTAACTAAGTCAAGTGGTACAGATAATATATCATTTCAATCCGTAATAAATTAAACTTCCGGGTTTTATCATTTCAAACCCGCAATCCCAAGTCAAATAAAAATCGCTCGAGCCTATCATTTCAGCTTGTAACGACTTTTCCCTATTCTAAAGTCCATTCGGGTATGTATCATTTCAACCCATAGTGATTCTATACTAAGTACTAACAAGGAACTTGAAGTGTGAGAAAAAGAGAATAAATAAATAGTAAATCATAGTATGTCATATCAGGTGATGTAACAGGTATATAATCAGGTTATAACATCATAAAATCATATCACGGGCATATATGAACATTTATCAACATAGCGTATCACTACTACACATCCACTTGTCATCGTTTCACAAATATATAAGTACGAATGTCTAGAGTGAATAACTCACCTTTTTAAAGCTAGAGATCAAAATTCAAAGCACAAACCAAACTCCGTAAAGCATGAAAAGCACGACTAGATTTGAGGAGAAGATGATGAGCCAAGATGTAAATCTCGTAAACAACAAATATATAACATATATATAAGTGTAAAATTTATCAAAGGAGAATGAATCAAAATAAATGCACAAAACAATCAAAAGTAAGCAAAGATGGCTTTACCAAGGCAAGTAGGCTTAGCCACTTTGTAAATTAGTTAGACCATGATCAAGTGTTGCTCAGCCATGATTGGTTTATGGCATGAAGGCTCGGTTTTGGGCAGAAAAGCAAGGGAAGTGAAAGGTTGTAGGAGTTATGAATGTGAAGAGGCAAGACAAGTTAACATGTAGAAGGCAAAAAGGTCAAAGGAAATGCAACTATGGGTTAGGTCATGGTCCAAAGTGGCTCGGCCATGGGCTAGGCTTGGGCCAGGTCAGGTGCCAGGGGTCATGTCAGGTGCCGCTAGTGCTGGAGGAGGTGGTGGTGATGGTGGTGGAGGCCGGTCAACAAGGAAGAAAGTGGTGTGAAACAATGGGAGTTCGGCTAGCTTGACATTGTTTTGGTGATGTGTTTGGATCTGATGCTCACGGCAAGGCCTAGGGGAGGTGATGGAGAGGGGGTGTGGTCGGTCATGGTGGTGGTGGAGTGGTGATGAGGTCATCTAGGGTGATGAAGGTGATCATGGCCGAGCTAGTATGCAACAAGAGAATAAAAGGAAGAGGAAGCCATGAACAAAACAATTTTTTTTTTGTTTTAGGAGTGATGAATGAATGAGAACGTGAATATGCGTGAATGTTAATACGTGAAAAAGAATGAGAAGTGGAGGAAGTGTACAACTAAAGAAAGAAAATATGAACGGCTAAGGAACTAAAGAGGCTAGAAGTGGAAAAGCTAGGAATATGGAAAGACAATTATAGAAATAACTTAAGTTTCTTTAATTTCTAAGCCATTTATCAAAATAAACAAATCAAAATCCAATAATTAAAATCAAAGTCTAAACAAATGAACTAGAAAATGAAATAGAGAAATGAACATAGAAAAAAAAGGAAAAGTTAGGTAAAAGGAAAAGGCAACAATGGACTAAAGACTCTCGAATTTCCAAACCCATGTCAAAACAAGTTCAACACAAAATATAAACAAAATAAAATAAAAATAAAGCTTAAACAAAAATAAAGATGGAAAAATATGATAGAAAATAAGCAATGAAAAATACAGAGAAAAATTGCGTGTAAAACGCTGAATTTATCAAATTTTAAAAAGTTTAAAACAGAATTTGATAAAACGAAAAATAGAACGGATATCAGAAACAAATACTACTTCAAAGAAAAGGTTAGAAATTAAAATTCAAAATTTTAAAGATTTCGATTAAAGTCAAAGTTTGACGAAGTATAAAATTTCCAGAAAACCATTATTTAATCATATTTGGAAAATAAATTAGAAACAAAATCCAAAATTACATTGGAAAATTTCAAAAATTAAAATTTAAACTGATTAAAACTCAAAGTTTCAAATAAAATTAAATTTAAAATATTTATTAAAATTATGGGTTGTTACACTCTCCCTTACTCAAAACTTTTCGTCCTCGAAAAGGAAGAAGGTAGGAGAATATGAATAGCTAGAAGGAAAAATAGGAGAATAGGAATAGCTAGAAAGGAAAATAGGTGAAAGACAAGGATAAACCATACATTTTAAACTATATAAATTTCAATTAGAATTATTTAATATTTAATAATTTGGTTAAACCCATTTTATTATATCCATAAAAGTCATTTGATTCAAATTGTTAGTTCAAAAAGTAAACAATATTTAAAACATTTTAAATTATTTAGAAAGGAAAAATAAATGATCAAAATATCCTTTATATAATACTTTATCAAAATACTTTTATAACTCGATGTCTTAACAAGTTTATCCTCGTTCCTGCAGACTCTGGCCATGCGTTGATCAGGCGCAAAGCTAGAATTCTCCAGGTACTTAGTAGACTTGTTTCAACACCCAGTGAAAATACTGGGAAAAACTTTTAAAAACAGATATGGAAAGTACAATCCAACAAAACAAACAACCGAAACATGTCGAATCATGGATCGCAGATACACAATGGTTACGCCTGGATCCCCCAGGAAACATCCGTACCCATAGGCCACTGCAGCCCTACGATTATGCCACGAAGACTGATAGTACCGCAGATACACAATGGTTATGCCTGGATCCCCCAGGAAACATCCGTACCCGTAGGCTCTCGCAGCACTTGCGGATTACGCTACCAAGCGACCTAATAGATCGCAGATACACAATGATTACGCCTAGATCCCCCAGGAAACATCCGTACCCGTAGGCTCTCCCAGCCCCTACGAATTATGTTATGCATTCGCGCTCGTAAGACCATGGAGCTCGCCATGGAATTCGATGGATACTCGAGTATCATATCCGGAAAACCCAAATCAGAGAAATAATATCGATAGAATGAATCCACAATATGGCCACAAAGCGGATATCAAGCAGAAGGCACTTTCCATATCTTTACTTCGAAAATATGTATCATATAGTACCTTTTCAAATCACTTTCAAATATCGTACTTATATAAAGTCCATTATAAATAAGATTTCTTTTCAAATCAAATACTTTCCAAAATCAATAGTATATCAAATCACACTTATATAAACTTCGATTATATAAGAGTTCACTTTTCAAATTGAGTACCTTTCCAAATCAATAGTTTCGAATCAACTTCATACTTATACCAATCAATTTTATATAAGTTCGATAACTCCCAAATCAAGTATTTAGTAAAATAAGGTTTTCAATTTTCAATTCGTTTCAATATTAGTTCAGTTTCAAAATCATATATGATTTCACAAAAATTATTTCTTCCAAACTAAATATCTCCAGTTTCAAAGTTTCCAAGGTAATAGGTTTAGAAAATAATCCAAGTTTGTTTCCAATCAACATATTTTATGTCAAACAAATTCATTTCCAAAATCATAGTACTTTCAAGGATATAATACTTTCGAACCCAAAACAATTTGAAATAATAATACCTTGGAAATCATAATACTTTGAAATTCAAACTTTGGAAATCATAACACTTGAAATCATAACACTTTCCTTCAAACAGTTTAGATATTAATAATAGTATATAAAATAAAATAGTTTATAAAATAAAATGTTTAAATAAAATAGTAATAAGTTAAAACAATTTATATCAAAATAATTAGTATTTTTAAAATAGTTTATATTAGAAATAGTTATATTAAAAATAGTTTATAAAAAATAGTTATATTAAAAATAGTTTATATTAAAAATAGTTATATTAAAAATAGTTTATAAAATAATATAAAATAGTTTTAAAATACTTTATATAATACAATAGTTTCTTCAAATTACACAAATCGATTCAACTCAACTCAGATTCCAAAATTAAAATTTAATCCAATCTCAAATCCTCTAATTTCAATTCAGTTCAGTTTCTCAATAAACTATTTCAAATTTTATCGATTTCAAATACAGATTTGAACCGCAAAATAAACCGTTTCAATTTCAATATATTTCAAAGCTTTATATATTCAATATTTCAAAACTAAATTTGATAATTTCATTTATATCTCAAATTCACTTTACTATTATTTAGTTCGAAAAATTTACTTAATCATTTCAATAACATCTAAATACAACCTCAATTTTCAAATTTAATTAAACAAAATATCCCATTCAAATTTATATAAATTTGAAATATGCATTTAAGTCACTTTTAATCAAACCCAAGTTATAAAATCATATCTTTGAAATTTCAACTTTTAATAAATTACAGATCAAACTTATTTAAGTATAATTCTTAAATAAATATAATTTCAAATCAATCTCAATTTATCTTTCCAACCTGAATCATTATAAACTCTATATTTGAAAATATATAGATATCAATTTAAATACTGGGTTTTTAAATCCCAATCTATTTTCAAAATCAAATCTTTTCTCAAAATCAATTATACTAAAAAAATGATTACCAAGTTTATAACCATCCCTTTAAAACCTTTAAACTATTTATTTTTATTTAAAAGATCCACTTTACCCTTTGAAAATTATTATTAATATATATATAAATAGTTTTATAAAAGATGTTACTAAGTTAAAACATTTAAAACTAAATTTTATTCAAAATATTTTAAAACTAATTTCATATTAGTATAATTCAAAATAGCCTTATTTATTTACTTAACAAAATAGTTTCAAACTTATTTAAATCATATTACTTCATATGTAAACATACAAAACCAAACTTATATACTTTATCAAATAATTTATACTTTTGAAATTTCTTAGCTTTGAAAATTAAACCTTGATTTGGAAGTACTCGAACATTCAAAATAGTCGGAGAGATCATATTTACAATCCAAGAGTTGGAAATCATCAACAAATCAGTAAATCAATTCCAAAAGATAGGGTTATACCAAAACAAATCCAAAACTCGAGGACTGAACACCGGCTCATTTAAATCGTTTCAAATACATATACATATATCTTTCGAATATCAAATCATACTTCGGAATTTGAAATCAAAATTGGTTTCACAAAATCAATCGCATAGCAAAGCAACTGAAGTGGCCTTTTCCCCACTCTAAAACTCGAAAATCGATGTCGATGATGCATGCATTCATCACCGAAATTATTTTCCAACGACATCAGTGAGTTCTGGACTTCAATTTTCTTTGAAAACTTCTTTGAAATTTCTTCAAAATCATTGAAACTCATTTAAAATCATTTGAAACATTTCTTATTCGGAAAATACTTTCAAATCGTATTATTATACATTTCAAAATCTTAAAACCAATTTCAAAAATGCCGGAGTTCAATCTCTCAAATTTCGAATTCAAAACTATTCAATTATAAAACATTTTTATATAAATCAATTTCTTATATATCTTTCAAATTTCACAAATCCTTTCGAAACTTCAAATTCTCGGTTTAAAAGGTATACAATCCTTATCGAAAACATTTCACCTTTATATAAAAAAATAGAATCGTCCCTATCAAAATAATAATTTCGATACATAACAATTTTCAAAATACAATCAAACACGAATTTCAAGGGATGATTCAAGGATGGATTTCAAAAAAAAGAAAGAGATTCAAAATAGAAGAACTCAACTCAATTAGAATTCTGATTCGAAGATGGGCTCGAACGAAAATGAGATAATTAAATTACGAAGTAGAAGATGGATACACCTACACAAATCGCGAGCGACCTTAACCAGGTCAACCGTGACTTCAAGAATATAATCGATGCGAAAATCTAAGGCAAATCGACAATCGATCGCCAGAGATAGAATTGTACATAGCAAAAGATAGAAGCATCTAAACCGGGATATAGGAACCCCCGGTGAATCAATGCCAATTGTAAGGGAGTTTAACCCCTTTACAAATCATTCAAAGATTGGCGGGATCGCCACTTTATAGAGGTCATTCGAAGTGGAGTTATGGAATGCTCCAAAAATCAAAAGAATACAAATAAGGGAGACAGGAGTGCATTTCAGAACAAGTAGGAGTGTTCCAAAATTCAAAGGAATCCTAATCGAAGAAATCCCAACCAAGATAGACATCCGAAATTTTAAGGAATCCTAATCAAGGAAATTACTAACAAGGTGGATACGAAAGGGATAAGGTTTAGAAAAAATCTTACTTTCGAAACAAGAAAATTTATATCAAAATAATCTTGAAAAATACTTTGAAAATCATTTTATACTTTGAAAATACGTTCTCTCACAAAGAAATGATTCTGAGATTGATTTCACTCATTCTAGGGTATTTCGACCCTATCTCTAATGAGTTTTTGCTCTGCAGGCAAAGGTTTGCCTAAAACCAAAGCTCTGATACCAAATGTAACATCCCACTATTTTGGACCATTCAAATCGACAATAAATCCACACATGTCAGACTTGAATACTTCAAACAGTGGATTGTCAAGAAAATTTGGAGCAAATAAAATCAAACATAGAATCACGGACACAGAATATCAGAATAACTCACAGCGGAAAAAAAAATATCATAGCAGTTCATGAAGCTACTATATACATACTCTCAAAACATATACAAAATCTCATAGTCTAAAAATGATACAATAGAAATCTGGATACAAAAGTCACTAATACAAAAGCAATACCGAATAGGAAATAACTGGAATAGAAACAGATGACAGATAGATAAATAAGCTCCAACAAATCTCTAGCTCCAGAAGATGAATCCAAAGCTGCGATTCTCAGACTGACCCGAGCGTAAAGAAAAATGTAAACACTCGAGTCAGGACATACATACTTATACACTATAAACCAACTCAAGTGAACTGTAATCGCAATGCACAGGTAGCTTGAAGGATGCTTGGGATCACCCATCCTTTAAGGATCCGTTAAACTATCTAATAAGCAGTAATATATGCCATTATAATAATGTACAAAGTAAAGTAAACTATGCAAATAATAGTGTTAATGTGATTGGGGTAGCGCAAAGCTGCAGCAATTGCCCACCTCTAGCCACACTTTATAACATCCAACCGTTATTAAACTCGTGGTTATAAATTTCAAAATGGTTATATTTCAAATCCAAATAATTCATTTAAAAAAATTAAAAGTGAAGTCATTATACTTTCAAATCAAAATAATCAATTCCCAAAATTTTAGCAATTTCTAAGTTCGTTTATTCAATTATAATATTTCAAAACATTGTATTTTTAGCATTCACAGCACTTAGAAAATACTGCTGTAAGTATAATGATAGGTTGAAAACAATACAATTCAGAAACTGCAGCACTTATAAACTGCCGCTGTAAGTATAGTGTAAATTTGGAAACCATTCATTTCAGAATTTGCGGCACCTATAAACTGCTGCAGTAGGTATGAATGTGAAGAGTGAATAACTCACCTTTTTAAAGCTAGAGATCAAAATTCAAAGCACAAACCAAACTCTATAAAGCACGAAAATCACAACTAGATTCGAGGAGAAGATGATAAGCCAAGATGTAAATCTCGTAAATAACAAATATATAACATATATATATAAGTGTAAAATTTATCAAAGGAGAATGAATCAAAATAAATGCACAAAACAATCAAAAGTAAGCAAAGATGTCTTTACCAAGGCAAGTAGGCTTAGTCACTTTGTAAATTAGTTAGACCATGATCAAGTGTTGCTCAGCCATGATTGGTTTGTGGCATGAAGGCTCGATTTTGGGCAGCAAAACAAGGGAAGTGAATGGTTGTAGGAGTTATGAATGTGAAGAGGCAAGACAAGTTAACATGTAGAAGGCAAAAAGGTCAAAGGGAATGCAACTATGGGTTTGGTCATGGTCCAAAGTGGCTCGGCCATGGGCTAGGCTTGGGTCAGGTTAGGTGTCAAGGGTCATGTCAGGTGCGACTAGTGCTGGAGGAGGTGGTGGTGATGGTGGTGGAGGCTGGTCAACAAGGAAGAAAGTGGTGTGAAACAATGGGAGTTCGGCTAGGCTTGACATTGTTTTGGTGATATGTTTGGATCTGATGCTCACGGCAAGGACTAGGGGAGGTGATGGAGAGGGTATGTGGTCGGTGGTGGTGGTGGAGTGGTGATGAGGTCAGCTAGGGTGATGAAGGTGATCATGGCCGAGCTAGTATGCAACAAAAGAAGAAGAACAAAAGAATAAAAGGAAGAGGAAGCCATGAACAAAACAATTTTTGTTTTTTTAGGAATGATGAATGAATGAGAACGTGAATAGGAGTGAATGTTAATACGTGAAAAAGAATGAGAAGTGGAGGAAGTGTACGGCTAAAGAAAGAAATATGAATGGCTAAGGAACTAAAGAGGCTAGAAGTGGAAAAGCTAAGAATATGGAAAGACAATTATAGAAATAACTTAAGTTTCTTTAATTTCTAAGCCATTTATCAAAATAAACAAATAAAAATCCAATAATTAAAATCAAAGTCTAAACAAATGAAGTAGAAAATGAAATAGAGAAATGAATATAGAAAAAAAAGGAAAAGTTAGGTAAAAGGAAAAGGCAACAATGGACTAAAGACTCTCGAATTTCCAAACCCATGTCAAAACAAGTTCAACACAAAATATAAACGAAAAAAATAAAAATAAAGCTTAAACAAAAATAAAGATGGAAAAATATGTAAGCAATGAAAAATACGGAGAAAATTGCGTGTAAAACGCTGAATTTATCAAATTTTAAAAAGTTTAAAACAGAATTTGATAAAACGAAAAACAGAACGGATATCAGAAACAAATACTACTTCAAAGAAAAGGTTAGAAATTAAAATTCAAATTTTTAAAGATTTCAATTAAAGTCAAAGTTTGACCGAAGTATAAAATTTCCAGAAAACCATTATTTAATTATATTTGGAAAATAAATTAGAAACAAAATCCATAATTACATTGGAAAATTTCAAAAATTAAAATTTAAAATGATTAAAACTCAAAGTTTCAAATAAAATTAAATTTAAAATATTTATTGAAATTATGGGTTGTTACAACAGTAATGGTAGAAATAGTAGGAGCATGCCATATAACACTTATTAATTGATGTGTCAAAATACAAACACTTGTTTTCATAAATATACCAAATATTATTTATGAAATAATAATTGTTTTCAGTATTAATTGAAATAGGATATCGTTTAATTTTGTTATGAATATTGTGAATATTGGTTATGAAATAAATCTATTATAATAATGGTATTTGTTTTATAACATCAGTGACACGTTAGATATAGAAAATACAGAAGTATTTAAAATTTATTCAATTTTTTTGGAACTATGGGCTAAGCTATCTCTTTGAGAAATAATTCTTTAATCATATGATTATGAATCATATGATTATGAATCATAGTACTAGTGATTGTATCTCAAATGATTAAGGACCAAGCACCCATTCAGTAGGAAAAGAGTCGGTGAACTCTTTGGATTGATACATATGGATTTATGCAATTCCAAGTCAAATGATACTACAACGGATCCACTTACTTCGTTAAATTCATAGATGTATTATCATAGAAATAAACTTGTGTACTTGATACACAAGTGTATTTACGATAGGTTCATTGAATATAAAATGGATGTAAAAAACTTTATATGCAAAGGAAATTAAAGAGCTCGATTTGATCGAGTAAGTAAGTGTATTGGAAAATTTTCAAAGGTACCTATAACGAATAAGATTTAATTTCAAAAGTCGCTCCTTCCTATGATACATAATGACATATCGATAAAGGGTAACTTGATTTTATTGGACTGAGTGAAGTCAATTTAAATTCTTTCTTTAAGGATGTGTACTTAAGAGCTAAAGTACATAAGGTTAAATTTAGTTTCATCTAAAGCATATTATATGAGATCATACAAGATAAGAGTTGATAAGAAATCGCCACATATCCTAGATTAAGGAGTTGATAGGCTTCGTGAGTCAAGAGGCTGCACATAATATTTGCACTTGAGGGGTCTTATATGGACCACCCTAAAGGAGTTTAGGACCAATCAACATTAATTGACTAATTTATGTTATGAACATAAGTTTCATAAATAGTTTTATACATATATAAAGGCAGTTCATAAAATGTTTCTAGATGCGTATTTTGTCATATTGAGAAACAATTATTGTTTCAAAAAAAGCCAATTTCATGATGAAGGAATTTCATTTAGAATTATTGGTAGTAAAATGGATTTGGATACAATCTAAAAATATAAAACTGATTATGTAAGGTGATATGAAATTAACCAAACCAAAATAAACATGACTCATTAGAATATCTAATAAGATACTCGTACACTAAAGAGAAACTATGAGTTTCATATCAATGTTGAGAAAAGAATTTCCTCAGTTGTTAATAAGCCATTGAGAGTATTGACTCTGGCATATTGTACGATGCAAAAATCTAAAAGATTTTGATAATTATACCCAAATGGATATGATCCGTCAGCCATAATTATATCTTCGAGAGGAAGACCAATGTGGTTAGAATGTAGTAGGCAACATTGATGTCAATAACTTCGTAATTTCAATTATTGGAATTAACATAATAGATTCATCATTTAACTTGCTTAAATAAATTTGGATTTTAGTTGCAAAATTATCGACAGTATAGATTTGAGTATTGTAACATTTATGTTGAAACTAAAAATATTCTAAATAATGATTTAGAATATATTGTATGCCCGTAACAACCAAAGTGTCTCAAAGTCAGTTGGAGTGGTACTGAGTTTGTGAATTTCAGATAAGATCCCAGAACCGATATGTTCGACAAACATCAGAATTGAGCAGATATTTAGATAGAAAAATCAAACAAATTGATTTCCAATCAAAATTCAAATGAACCTTGTGTCTACAAGAAAGATATTAAAAGGTACTAGGATATCTCTAAACTATAGGTAAATAATATACTATTTATTGCTAATGATGTACCTATGTTAAATTAGTTTTAGTGTGGTTGTTTATGAAGGAACCTGGCTAGTCGAAAGTGGTGAAATAGGTAGATTTTAAAAAAAATCCAATTTTGGATCTATTAGGCATATGAAGTCTAAAGAGTTATTATATCCAATCTAATTTATTTTTTAATAAAAATCTTTATTTTTATTTAATTTGTAAATGTATCAAATACACTTATATATGTGTATAGTGCATGTGCTACATATAAGAAGTATACATAGTTAATGTGACCATATATAGGGATTGAGATTTATACTGCAACAGACCCATTTGTCCCTTTACATATGCCTGTGTTCTCCAAGGTTTTGATTTAAAAATTATATGTAATAATAGATGTATAGATATATATGAATAAATTTATTGAAATTAAGTTTGACCATGTATATTTTGAAATCTAAAATTAAAAATAATGAATTTAGTTTCAATTAGGGAAGAGTCTGAGATTAAATTTTATAATTTTACACAAAAGCACATTTTATGAATTTGAGTTAAAAACATACACATATATGTTTCCATATATAAGTAACTACAAGTAATGTTTTAAATTTAAACAACTTATGTATGCAAAGATTGTAATTTATTATATATGTGTGTGTCTATATATGTTTAAATTTAAAGTTAACAATTTATATCAATGATTTAATATAGAAAGGAAACAAAAGATTTACGATTTACATAAAAGTGAATTATGAATTCTAGAATGAAAAACTGTTATTCTTGTATAAATAATATCCAAAATAATTGTATTCAAAACATCAACCATATAATCTTAGAAATCAATTTTCAAGGCAAGTTTACACAATCAACATATATGGTTTATTTATTTTTGAGTATGCAAATGTTATAAAATTATAATATGGTTTTTCAGTCAAAATTAGTTTTTTTTCAAAAATATTCCAAAACAAAAAAAGAATCAGACAACATAGGCACATGTGAATTCGTTGAAAAAGCATTCAAATTTAAATTATACAGTGAATAACAACATATTATCAAATGAGATAAAGGATCTAAAGTACATCAATCATGATGAACAAATAGTAAATTGAGATAAGGAAAAAAAAAGAGGATCTAAATTAAATCCACACGATGAACATATAATCAACTGAGGTGATAAAAGCGATCTGGATTATATATTGTAAATTGAACAATCAAATTGATGAGATGTGTAACGACCGCCATACACCTTTGGTACCTAATATGACCTGCAGAGTATAATACGACAATACATGACCAATGTAGAATGATTGTCAAGGGTGAAAAGTAATAAAAATCTAAATATACGCATAAACAAAGTGTGATAATCTAATTGATGTAAAATAGGCAAGAGAATGACATAATTAAAATGAACTAGAATAAGAACATCAGTGTACATCGGACTCATAAGATTATACAAAAACTAGAATAATAAAGTTATACATTCTAAGTCTCCAAAATAAACTCTATAACTGTCTCTAAAGTGATACAAGTACTTTTGTAGCTTCATAGTACTGCATAGAGAAATATAAGCGATAGTATATCTATATAAAAGCATAGCCTCCTACTCCTATTCCGTACAGCTCCATACACTATCTACACCGGTTATCCCTAATTTACTCATTTAAGAGTACCTAAGATAATAAGAAACAAGGCATAAAGCCTCGTGTTAGACAATAGTTAGATGTGAGCGATACTTTATCTCAAAATATGATAAAACCGATATATAGTAACAGAAATATATGGTATATAGGATCATACCTGACAATCCGTACAACTAAAGAATTAGCATATAACAATCGATATATGCTAATCTACAAACATAATCATATGGGTGTACTATAATCGAATTACAATATCCGGTGTCTAGGTATATGGTCGAAAATACTTAAGTCATGTGACACCATAGTGTGATAAGCAGTCATGGAAAACATAGCATCCATCAAACAGTCCTCACCATCACTCATACGCATTGGTTATATGATAACTCGTATTGTCTTAATCGTTAGCTGAAGACCAATTGAATCTTGGTTTCTCGATGCTCGAATCCATGCCATCTCGTAAGGCCTGGAACTAGACTCGCAATCATAAAGTCCAGGGTAATCCATAGTCGTAGGATTTGCACGCAGTTGTAATCCAGGGTAGCATCCCTACGTATCCCTTCTGTACAAGCATACTAGAAACCTCCGAATTATCAATGATCCTTTTGCACATGTCATCACAATGAAACTCACTCGTTATTCCATCCCGGGTATCTCCATAGTAGAACACAATCGCAAATTCTACACATCAGTCCTCATCACTGAACTTGTCCTTGTGGACTACCATTGTAATGAATCACCTTTTTGACCCTCAAAAGTCGACGCTAATACATCTATGGTATTCACGTGCCTAGCATCCAAGTGCCAAAAAAATAGATTATTAGGGGAAAAGGAAGAAAAGACAGTATATAATCTCACATCGTGACAAGTAATATATAATATACAACGGGTCTTTATAAAAAGAAAGGTGTAATATATGTACATCGATCAGAGTACACTAATCTATCATCAGCCTGGACAGTTATAACAAGTTGTCCTCACAATTGCTGATATATACAACTAACAAATGCAGTGGAAAATAAAATATACGTGAGTACGTCTTGAAGGTCTCCAGCTCGTCTCCTGAACCTCCAAAGCATCCACAAACGAATCTGGATATATGCTCGGTCTGACCCGAGCATTATAAACCCAGATCAGTCTGGTAAACCAGCCTAAGAAATACACTTCAAATGGCTTTTAATGTTATAAAAACTTTTCCAACATAAAGGTATCTCATAAGAGCAAGCCACACATAAACATGGATAGGATTTTACCTTACGATAACCAAAACACTTCTGTAGAAAAATCCACTTGTATTATAATAATGTCTAAGGTTTAAAATAAATTATGAATGTAGCTGGAATGCTTACATCTCACGTTCCAGCATAATAGGTATACAACTAAGTCCGTAGGCACTTATTGGAGAATGGATTCCAACATGACAAAGAAAAGATCTACCTTTCATACACTACACCTTTAGAAAAAATGTACCGTGGTTGTCTTAATTTACACCTCTGCTACTTAGGACCAGCCTACCCTTTCCTATTTAGTACCGAATATAATCACCCCCCGATTGTCGACTTGACAAACCATTTCCGTGGCCATAAACATACATAATCAAAAAATGTTGATATAGATACAAGTGATGATCATATCCTAACAACAGCGACCCAGATAAGCCCGCTGCACGTCTCTACTTTAGTCATTACCAAGTGCGAGGCTTAAGGCTACGATTACCTTTTATATAGCAATCCCACTTGGAATGCTAACACTACCCTCCAGGCAACCATGCAATTCTAGAATTCATCCATTTTATATCTTCGGGAATTCTAGCATATCCTTGGGAATCCTAAGGAATTCTAGCATACCCACTTGGAATCCTCGAGATTAGTAGCAAGCAGCCCTTGCACTTCAAAGAACTTTATCTTTGATCATCTTCAAGAAATCTCCAATTTGAACGCTTATGTCGGTTAAAGTGGTTTTTAGATAATATATCTGATCCCGATCTCTTCGAACTGACAATGATAGTTTTAAAAACTAGCCAACATTTGATAGCGGTTATTTAACTATCAAATTAACAAAACAATCAAATTAGAGATTTATTTCCATGTGGAAACCAACACTAGTGAAGCACATAAGCACATATTAGGCCTTTTTAAATAATTCTTTCATTACTTAAGACCACTTTGTAAATTCTTGTATTAAAGTACTTTTACAAAGTTATATTCAAAAATTCCCTCTACTCTCATCAATACTTGAAAAATATTAATATACTTATCCTAACCGTATAAGTATTTCCATAAAACATTTCTCCTTTTAAATACTTAGAAACTTTTCCATATACTAATGTCAACAGTATAAGTATATATACAAACACTACATTTCTAATACTTTGAAAAGTACTCATATACCTATCTCAGCGGTATAAGTATATTGTGACGACCCGGAAATTTTGAACTTTTGAAATTGGAATATTTAATTGATTTTAAATATTTAAAAGTTGATTTTTAACTTGAATTTCAAATATCGATATTTATTGGATAATTTAATTATTGAATTAAACAATTGAAAATAGGGTAAAGTAGAGAATCTTGAGTTTTGAGCTTGTTAAAAATAATTTAAAGGCTCGGAAAATTTATATTGTTAATATTGAAGGTGATGGAACTTTTAAAATTGAATTTGAAAGTGGTTTGTTAAGTTTTGAAATTTTTTTCGTTTGAATCGATATAAAAATAGCCTTCCGAGGCACAGTCTCAGAATTCGACGAAACTAGTTCCATTGAATCCGTAATGTTGTATTATTATCGGATTTCAATTTTCGTAGTGTTTAGATTTGTTGCGTGAGCATACGGGAGATAAACGCACTGGAATTCGAATCGAAAATTTAATATAATAACTGGATCCAAAAAGCTATCTTCCCCATATGGTCGAACCAGACCTCAAAACCTGTTCCAACGTGTTCAGAATAACGATATAATGCTAGGAACTCTGGTCGTTGCATTTAAATTGAAGTTCAGAGTTTAGAATTACGGACCACGAGATATTTTTGGATATAAAAGTATATAATCTCAAAATGTTAACGGTAAAAAGTGAACGCTAACACCCGGTGTGTGTAATAAACTTGTGAAAGCACCACCCGTTGGTACGGGAACAAAATATGAGCTGTGAATAGCAGAAAAAACAGTAAATGAACAACGGATTTACAGTGGTTCGGCCCGTAATTGAGCCTACATCCACTTTATAGTCTTTTATTGCTGATTTGATTACAATTCGATACAATATCCCTCTAAATACAATACAATTTGATCATGAAATCATTCTTGACTACTAGCTCGATCTTTAATGATGAAACTCGACGAATCCGCGTTGGATGTTAGGAGCTCTTCTCGAAGATCGTTGTAGTGTCTTGAATGCTTGAAGATCTTTGATTGCTGAATGAGAGGAAGCTTCGACAGCGTAACGGCGCTTGGAGAAATGAATGGCCAAAAGTCCCCTTGATGTTGGAAGTGGTGGGGTATTTATAGTAGCTGATTTGAATTCAGAAAATTCGCCTAAGTCTTAGGTCGCGTACGACCTTAGTTAAGTCGTAGGTCGCGAGCGACCTAAGCTAGGTCGCAGTCTCATTGCGGCTTAAAAGATTAGCTGGTGGAGCAGTTCTTAGCTTTATTTGATTAAGTGGCAGGTCGCAGGCGAGTTAATGGATAGCTGTGGGAGCTCTAGGTTGCTGAAGTCCTAACTCGTTAGCCTCTTAGGTCGCAAACTTCCAAGTTCTTAGGTCGCGAACCTTTCCTGTAGCTAGGTCGCGAGGTCCTCCTGGATCTTAGGTCGCAAACTTCTTAGGTCGCAAACTTCCAAGTTCTTAGGTCGCGAACCTTTCCTGTAGCTAGGTCGCGAGGTCCTCCTGGATCTTAGGTCGCAAACTTCTTAGGTCGCGAACTTCTTAGGTCGTGAACTTCTTAGGTCGCGAACTTCTTAGGTCGCGAGATCTTCTGCAGCCTTAGGTCGCAAAGAGGTTAGGTCGCAGCTCATCCTTAGGTCGCAGCACTTCATTAGGTCGCAGCACTTCCTTAGGTCGCAGCACTTCCTTAGGTCGCAGCACTTCCTTAGGTCGCAAGCTCTTCTAGGTCGCTACTCCCTGTTAGGTCGCAAGCTTTTTAGGTCGTGCAGTTTTAGGTCGCTTGAAAATAAGAGTTAACATTTGCCCCTCGAAGTACGGGCCGAAGTCATAGGTCGTGTGCTTCGACTTAACTTCGCTAGGTCGCGAGCGACCTAAAACACTAACTTGCTTGTCTATTCATCTTCCTTTCTTGGTTTCATATAAATCGGTTAGGTCGCTTCTTCCTCCTTACTCTACTACTTCGATCCCTTGCTGCCATTGACGAATTTTTTCGAGCTTTCAAAGGCGAATTCAACCTATTCCAGTCATCAATTCTTCCTTGCCGATTATAATTCGTAAGTGGATCAGCTTATACTTGCCCATAGTCACTGTTTTGAACATGAATCGTTGTCGCTCGACCTAAGCCCAATTTCGTGCATCACGCCTTTTTGTACGGTAGTCTTAATCGACTTTCGTTCGTCGTTTGACGTGTTGGGATGATTTTCGATCATACGGAAGGTTTTGCTATGGATCTGTAGGATTTGCCATTGATTCTCTGGTCAATCGGTGATAGGTTGAGGTGGGATGAAGGGGATGACGATTCCTTTTTTGAACTGGTGGTATTGGGTTATTGGACCCAATATGATGTTGCTTGGAGAAGAAGTCATCAACCTATCAGATTCGAACGCCCTAAGAGTTAGGTCGCGTGGGAATGTTTAACGACCTTAGCCTTTGCGACCTGATGACATTTACGACCTAGAGTATCTCCAACCTAAAAACAATTGTGCTCGACCTAGGACTTTAGAGAATTGCCTCGCCTTAATCCACTCAGCTGCAAGACTTATGATAGGTCGCTGACCGACCTAAGACTTAGCAATTTTTCACGGTCTTGAACTTTCAACCTGAACAACATGGCATAAGAACATTGCAACCTGTGTTAGGTTGTGAGCGACCTGACACTTAGAACTTTGAACAGCTTTTGACTGATTTTCTGGACTTGAATCGTTTTGGGGTTTTGCACTTTTTCTCGGATTGCCTCGACTTTAATGCTAATAACCTGTTTATAAGCATCATTCACAGAAAAAATGGGACGAATATACTGCTATTGATTGCCCACATCAAACAGCAGATTAGTTGTCAAAGAAAACCAAACTTAAATGAACTTCGTGAATGAAATGTTGTGAACTAACAAATCTAAGTGAAGTATTAAGGCAAAATTGAAGTGATCAACTAAAGCTGATTTATTTGCATTAACGCAACACTATTCCTGGACTTAAAATATTAAGCCCTGAAACTTTTTAATTGACAAGTATCAATTAGTTTAATTTCATTTACATTTGCTCATTATTGTATTAGTTTTGCACAACACTTCACTCTTTTTAGGAAACGTGCACCTTAATATTTGATCGTCCAGTTCCTTGTGTAGAATGGAATCTCAACAAGAAGACTTGGAAATAGCCGGAGAATCTTTTCCAATTGCTACTCCACTAATCGACCCTCCGGAAAGGACTTCTACTACTTTAAGCCATAAAGTCTTCCGACAACTGCGCATCCAATTCGGCATTGCCGAAGCAGATGCTTTACTTCCTGGGCCAAGCGATACTGCTGACAGGCCGCCTCTTGGCTTCGTTGCTGTGAACCGGCAAATGTGTTCAAGTGGAGCCATCCCTCCATTTAATGATTGTCTTCGGGAACTCCTCCTTCGGCTAACTATTTCTCCCTTTCAACTACACCCTAACGGATACTCCATCCTGCTGGGATTGTGTGTGCTTTTCAGGAGAACGTTGAACCGTTTTCCCTCTTTTGATGAAATTCGCTTCTTGTGCACATTTGCAAAGAACAAGGACCATCCTTCTATTATACTTGTGAGGAGTGCTAGGAATCGCAAACTGATTCTGGACTTGCCTGAAAGTGCCCATGGATTTTTGACTCAATTCTTCTATGTTCGCTGTCCTCCGGGATTTTATGCTATTTGGAGAGTCGGAAGTAAGATTACCTCTTACCAATTCATTTTTTCCTAAATTTTTCATAATTCGAACCATCAAATGCTTAATTCCATTCTTTCTTCGTGCAGCACTTCCTTCTCTTCTTCGAGATACCAGCCGTAAGTCGATTTTAGATACTTTGAATGCTGTTGACGCTGAAGAGAGGAGTGCCAAATTCTTGTTGAAAGATGAATTTCTGCACCAGTTTGGCCTTTTACATTCTTCTAGATCGACTCAGATTCATGAAGTTTCTAGCTCGGAGGCGGAAACGTTAATTGCTTCAGATTCCCAAGCAGAGGCGTCAAATGCCCCGGTTTTTGCGGAAGAAGCTGCTTCAAAAACACCTTCCCTGGATTCTGCTTTGATAAAGTGCTCTGGATCCACTGATGTTGTAGGGTTGGCTGGCAAGTCGGCACTTCCCCCAATTATTGAGGAAGAAGAGAATCCTCGAGCTTCTGAAAAATCAATTGATGTGGAACTTGAGAAAGAGAAATCTGCTGAACACTTGGGTGACGATACCTTTGATGGCTTGAGTGACATTATGATAACTTCCCAAGAGCTTTTCGGGGATAGCAGTCAAAAAGCGACTTCTCCCGTCGTCGAGGCAACTTCCACCCTTAAACAAACCCAAATGCCTACTACGCCAATCGTCCCTGTTTCCACACCGAAGCGTGGTCTGTAATTTGACGCATGTAGTTTGCACGCCACACACACTTAGGACTTTTTAGCACTTATAAGCATTTATCCTCTTTTTCCTGGAAATTTCTAAACTTTACTTCTTTTCCGTTTTTCAGATTCTCCGATGGGACGCTCCGGCTCATACTTCGACAACTTCCGGCGCTACGGAGGGCGCGATTCTTACGATTATGGACGTTATCTTCCCTCCCGCAAAGAATCTGATGAAGAGCGTGCAGCTAGAAAAGCTCAAGAAAGGCGTGCTTATGAAGAGCAGCAAAGAAGGAGAGACGATGACTCTCATAAAAGAAAATATCACGATGATAAAGGGAAGAAGCATGTTACTGATGACCCAAGTAAACGGGTTAAACTCGATGAGAAGAACGCGTCTGAAATTTCTGAAAAGGCTGACGCTCCTATCCCTTCTGATACCCTGGCCGGCTCTCCTCCTCTAAGGAAGTCTGACATTCAAACAATTATTAATAGGCCACAATATCAAGTTAAAGATGGCCCTCCAATGCTTCAGAGCCGCTTTCCCAATTGGTGCCTAAAAGGAGTGCGCTTCGACTTGGATTTGGTTCCGATTGACAAGCAAGACATGCTTAAAGGTCTTGACGCAGTCAGGCTCAATATCGAGAGGATGTCGCAATGGCATAAACTTGTCGACGAACTCCAAAGGGTCAATCACTTGAATCTTGAGGCAATGATGACCATGGAGAACGATAAATCAGAATGGGACAAATGGCGCAGGCAGCATGATGCGGAGATGACGAGTATCGCAGACGACAACGCAAAGCTTGCATCTGAAGTCAAGCAACTTAAGGAAGATCTCTCCTCGTCTTTCGCATCGCATTCCCAAAAGGAAGAAGTCTTTCAGAAGCAGGTACGGGATGCACATGCTGCACAAAGAGACGCCGAAATGAAACTTGCAGCCGAGCAGCACATTACTGAGAAATATCGCACAGAAACTGCTGAGCTACGGGGGACAATTGTGTCCCAAAATGCAGAGATTGAGATGCTGAAAGCTAAGCTTCTTAAAGTTGAGAAGGAGCGTGATGACGCGGTCGCCGGTCAAGTTGCGGCCGAAGAATCTCATGATGCCACTAGAGCTAGCATCGATTCTACTCTATTTGACTTCTATATGCACAGCGTTTTGGGCCGTGGCAGCCTTTCCTTTTTGGGTCCCAAATATGAGATTACACTTGCTGAAGTCTGGGAGACTATACTTGACACATTTTCCAGCTATGCGGAAGCAGACCTTGCAGCGCTTTATCTAGACGATGAAGCACGTGATGCGCTTATTAGAGGCAAAGAACAACTTGCCGGAGCTAGAGCCGGGGCAGCGGTAGAAGAATACCCAGAAAAGACAACATCACTACCTGCCCCTGTCCATACTTCAACTTTGACTGATGTTGATATCATCGGTTCTAGCTCTCAATCTCCACTTGCTGCAAAAGATGCTGAAGCTAAACTCGATACTTCCGAGACTCCTCTCTCCCAAATTGAAGAGAAGAGCCAGGAAGAAACTGAAGCTGATAAATATGAAATCGAGCTTGCAAAACCAACTCCTCCAGGTAACTTTGGCGAAGTTCCGGGTCTAATGGACCAGCTACTTGATTTAACCGAGTTTGATGACTTTCTTACTTGTTACTTAAACTTTGGTGAACCGATGCCTTCTTTATTTTCGGGGGATGTTGATTTTAACTTCTTTTCTTCTACAGCGGAGGCACCAAGCACTGTACAAGCTTTCACTCCTTCGGTTGCCGTTCCTCCGTCTTCCCAAATTACTCCTCCCTCTGCTTCCCAACCTGGATCACAAGCAGAGAAAATCGAAGCTCTTCAAGGCTTGGATGATCCGGCTGCTTCTCAGGAACAGAAGGCAGAGGATTTTGAAGACATCGAGAAGACTCCGGAGCGGTCTCTTGACGACGATACGAAGCTTTCAACATTGCTGACTACTCCGGGGAGCGAGTCTTCTTCAAAGAGGAAGGGGAAACGTGCTGTAAAGAAAAAGAAGAAGACTTCCGCTGAAGAGGAAGCTGTAGTTGATCCGGCTGAGTCTCTTTCTCCTTCTTCTCCGATGCGGCCTACGAAGCTAATTACCAGGCCGGGTAAAAGTTCCAAGGGTGGGAAGAAGGGGAAACGAGCTTGATTTTGCATTTTCTGCTTTTTGTATTGACCGGGGATTGTGCGGATACCGGTCTCCGCTTCTTTTTGTAACCTGTACAATGTAAAAATTTCTCATAGTATTGAAATAAATAGATATTTTTCTTGTACAAATCCTTGTGTATGTAGGAATACATCTGTTTTTCATTTGAATTGTAGAGTAAACGATTCTTTTCGCTTGTACAAATTTTTTGTCCGTGTTTCAAGAACGCACTTACTCCACATCTTTATTACGTGATATTGCAATGAACTTGTGGTATGTTGCTTGTATAATACTTTTATTAATTTAACTGAATTGTATAATGTTGCCCCCATACCACAAGTATATTGTAATATTTCTTGATTTCACAAGACCGATACTCTTATTTTAGAGAATAACTTTCCACTTTTTTCAAGGAAGAATTATTCTGCTTTTAATAGAGTATATCTTGTCTTTGGAGAAATCTTTATTTTCTTTTTTCTTCCTGAAGAACACTTCGACTTCTGGGGATGATCACTTTTATTTGTTTGAAAGTGAATTTTCCTACACAGTGAAATGAACTTCTGAAGAAGGTTTTGATTTTTGTGCCCCAGTAAAGGGTTTATTTTTGGTACTTCAAGCAAGGTGAAGTACGCCTCTGAAGAGGTCTTTTGGTCTCCGAAGAGAAGCGATTTTGGTCTCCGAAGAGAAGCAGTTTTGGTCTCCGAAGAGAAGCAGTTTTGGTCTCCGAAGAGAAGCAGTTTTGGTCTCCGAAGAGAAGCAGTTTTGGTCTCCGAAGAGAAGCAGTTTTGGTCTCCGAAGAGAAGCAGTTTTGGCATTTCATCTCTGGTGAAGTGGGTCTCCGAAGAGAAGCATTTTGCACTTCTACATGGGTGAAATGTGCCTCCGAAAAGGGCTTTTTAGCATTTCATCACTGGTGAAGTGGGTCTCCGAAGAGAAGCATTTTGCACTTCTACACGGGTGAAATGTGCCTCCGAAAAGGGCTTGTGCCTCCGAAGAGGGCTTGTGCCTCCGAAGAGGGCTTGTGCCTCCGAAGAGGGCTTGTGATTGCCTGGAAGTTACTTTCTCATGGTCGGAGGGGTCCACGGGACAAGCGTAAGTCGTTCAATTGGATGTTTGTTTGTACAAACGATCGCAATCGATTAACAAGGTGCCCCTTTTTGGTAGTCCCACCGATCTTTTTGATTGAGGAAAGCTCTCCATTTATTGGCGTGCCTCGTTAGAGGGCTTTGTTGATCCTTGGGAAGGAGCATCAGTTGGTTGGTGTGCCAGGAAGGTTGCGTCTTAGGGGCAAGTAGATCCATGGGATGGACACAAGCTGCCTGATCGGATGCATCACAATCAGCCAGCGAGGGTCTTATTCCTTCTGCTTGGGAAGTTATCCTTTTAGTGGATCTACCTGCTTTCCTGTTGAGAGGCATACCTTCCTTTGGCTGCTTCCATGTTTGCCCGCTCATGTTGTATCATCATCCGCCAATCTGCGATCCTTTACCATCGTTTCCAAGCGCGTGTTCCTTTCTTTTGCAAGTAAATTGCTTTATCCGAAGAAGTAGACTTCACTGTTGAATGACTCCACAGAGTAAACGCAAGTTATTTGGTTGGATGCCTTTTTATATTAACGATCGCAACCAGTTAACGAGGGCTTGACATAGCGGAGCCGTTAACTTTTTATGTGAAGCTTCTCTTGTATGGGATTTGAGTTTGAAATTTTTGTTGCTTGAAATTTGCTAAATGATTTGTAAGGCTCGCTTAGCTTTGCGATGGGTGAGCTTTGCTTCAATGGCCTGCAGTATTAGATCGATATTTTAGCAATACATTTAGAGTATTTACACATCGAAATATAACAGGCATTTTATAACAGAAAACACAATGCATAGTTTTTCATTATTGAGTCACGCTGATTTCTCAGCGGTTTACAATGCAGAAGTTACACATTCATCATTATCTTTACAAATTTAAGCAATGCTGTTAAGTAAAAATGAATGCTAGTTATTGTTGTTTCAGAATCTCCAAGCTGGATTTCCATTTGTGCTTGATTCATAGCTTTTGGAATTTCATGTCAGAGAAAGCGAGAGATGCCCCAGTCGTAGTTTTGTGAGTGATTAGTAGTCATCCCAACTTCTGCTCGCTGGGTATGGTCCCCCTGTGATGGCATTAATGACAAGCTTTTCTGAATCTTGCACTGCAGTGTTGTTGTGAGAATCGGATTGATGGGTAGGGTGTTGTTGATCCCGAGTGGATGAGGCTGGATTAGCTCCGCTTCTCTTAACGTATTGTTGGAGTTCACCCTGCTCTAGTAATTCTTCAATCACCTTCTTTAATTGGCGACATTGGTCAGTGTCATGGCCAGGTTGATTGTGAAATTGGCAGAATTTTCCATTACGCTTTGCCCCTCTCGTCATCTCAGGTGGCTTAGGGTACCTGACAACGTCCTTTGTTGCAAAAAAGATATTTCTTGGTGTATCAGTTAAAGGAGTAAAGTCCGAAGGATTAAAGCGGCGAGGTTTCTTTTCATTTCCCTGGCTTTTTCCTCCTTCATTCTCCCTTTTCTGACTTTCAGATTCTCTTTTCTTAGGTGCGACATTGTCATTGTTAGTCTGGGCGGTAACCACTTTCGATGTTGCAGAAAGGCTTTCAAGGCGAATGAACTCATCGGCCTTTTTATAAAATTTATCAAGTGAGTTTGGTTCTTTCATCTTTAACCATATCCCAAATTCACTCGATTTATCAATGGCTCTCATCAAATAAGTCAGGATCATGCGTGGTTCCGCATTTTCTACCTCGGCCAAAGCTATATTGAAGCGACTCAAGAAAGATTTGATTGATTCTCCGGGCGCTTGTTCAAGGTTGGACAATGACATTATATCCTTAGCTTTTGAAGCATACAATCTGAACTGTTCTTTAAACTTTTGCGTTAAGTCGGAGAATTTATCTACAGACCGAACTGGAAGCTTTGTGAACCAAAGTAAAGCCACACCTTCTAGGTATACCGGAAAGTATCGACACTTGATCTCGTCTGATGCTCTTGCACCAGTCATATGCCAATCGTACTTGTAGAGGAAATGATTAGGGTCACTGGTTCCCCTATAAGCTTGGATAGTAGGAGGTGTAAATTTCCTTGGAAACTCCGCTCTTAGGATCCTTTCAGTAAACGGAGTTCTGCTTGGCGCAAATCCCCAGTCAGCCTCATCTTCTTCCCTTTGCATGCTCTCTTTCATGATGCGGCCAACCATTTCAGACAGGTACTCTTTATTGTTCAAAGACACCTCCGGGCAAGTATTAGTTCTTCCCTCGGAATTTTGCCCGGGCATCTGCTCATGACAAGTTGGTTGCGGCATAGAACCATCAGTTTGGAAAGGTGGCATTTCAGGAAGAGTAGTTCGACGGTTTTCTGGTTGACGATTTGCCCCGAGCAAAGCAGTTAATCTATCCATCATCAAAGCGTTTTGAGTTTCAATTTGTTGGTATAATCCAGAAACTGCGTCATCCAATTCAGCCCTGGTGACCCCAACGGTTGGAGTTGCTTGGTCTGTTATTGGGGAAGCGGAAGTCCCTTCGTGAGCGTTTCCGGATCTGATAGGTCTGCCTCTTCTTCCAGGAGCCATTTCAGATCTGGTTTTTAAAGAGAGGTTCTTTTTATGAATCTTTGCGAAGCAACGGTGGATGATCGCCTGAGTTCAATTCTCAGTGAAAGCACCAAAATGTTAACGGTAAAAAGTGAACGCTAACACCCGGTGTGTGTAATAAACTTGTGAAAGCACCACCCGTTGGTACGGGAACAAAATATGAGCTGTGAATAGCAGAAAAAACAGTAAATGAACAACGGATTTACAGTGGTTCGGCCCGTAATTGAGCCTACATCCACTTTATAGTCTTTTATTGCTGATTTGATTACAATTCGATACAATATCCCTCTAAATACAATACAATTTGATCATGAAATCATTCTTGACTACTAGCTCGATCTTTAATGATGAAACTCGACGAATCCGCGTTGGATGTTAGGAGCTCTTCTCGAAGATCGTTGTAGTGTCTTGAATGCTTGAAGATCTTTGATTGCTGAATGAGAGGAAGCTTCGACAGCGTAACGGCGCTTGGAGAAATGAATGGCCAAAAGTCCCCTTGATGTTGGAAGTGGTGGGGTATTTATAGTAGCTGATTTGAATTCAGAAAATTCGCCTAAGTCTTAGGTCGCGTACGACCTTAGTTAAGTCGTAGGTCGCGAGCGACCTAAGCTAGGTCGCAGTCTCATTGCGGCTTAAAAGATTAGCTGATGGAGCAGTTCTTAGCTTTATTTGATTAAGTGGCAGGTCGCAGGCGAGTTAATGGATAGCTGTGGGAGCTCTAGGTTGCTGAAGTCCTAACTCGTTAGCCTCTTAGGTCGCAAACTTCCAAGTTCTTAGGTCGCGAACCTTTCCTGTAGCTAGGTCGCGAGGTCCTCCTGGATCTTAGGTCGCAAACTTCTTAGGTCGCGAACTTCTTAGGTCGCGAACTTCTTAGGTCGCGAACTTCTTAGGTCGCGAGATCTTCTGCAGCCTTAGGTCGCAAAGAGGTTAGGTCGCAGCTCATCCTTAGGTCGCAGCACTTCATTAGGTCGCAGCACTTCCTTAGGTCGCAGCACTTCCTTAGGTCGCAGCACTTCCTTAGGTCGCAAGCTCTTCTAGGTCGCTACTCCCTGTTAGGTCGCAAGCTTTTTAGGTCGTGCAGTTTTAGGTCGCTTGAAAATAAGAGTTAACACAAATCCATCAGCCACCCTAATACTGATAACAAGCAGACCTACCATTCACTAGCTTACCCCGTACGTGCCTGTTCCTTTAAAAATTCATCTCCTCTCCTTTTGATTCAGGGATTCGAAAAAAATCAAAGCTTTTCTTCCTTTATAATCCACGAAACTCTTTCTCTTCAATCCTATTGTAAATCATTCGTTCGAAAAATATATATAAATGGCCGAACCCTCGTTTCTCCTTCCGTTCCTCAATTTTAAATCAGTGAGGATAGAAATCATTTTTACTTCTCCGTTCGATAATGGCGTCAGGTCGTTGCAATTCGAATCGCCAGCATCCTCCTCTCGGCGTCTTCCTCAACCGCGGCTGCTAGGGTTTCGAAGACTTTGGAGTTGGGTTGCGACAACTGGCCTGAGGGACTCACGAGCAAGGAGGCGACAACGACGAGTTGTCAGTGGGTGTCGCAACGGGGCGCACGAAGGCAGGGAGGGCGGTTTGGGTGCGAGCATGGTTCGACGAAGAAGTGCAGGGGGCTGTGTCGTTTGCGTTCGATTCTCGGTGAAGCGGAGATGCGCGATGGCGGCGGCGCATTTGACTTTAGGCAGTCTTTGACGACTCGATCTCGAATTGGAAATCGGCAGTAAGGTATTCTTTTGTTTTTGCAATTTAATTTTGGAATTTAATAAATTACCGTTGAAATTTAAATTATATACAGAGAGATATATCTACAATAGGATATATATATATAGAAACCATTCTGTTTAATCTAACATATATAGGGGATTTTGGAAATTTAAAAGGGATTTTAAATATTGACAGAATTTATATAAGTTAGAGTTTTATGAAAGCTATATATGTATAGATATATGCGTAGCTTTAAAAAGGAAATGAATACATATATATGTTTTAAAGTTATTAGTTGTTTTAGAATAAAGTATTATGATGATTAGCTTGTTAAATTAACCTATTCAATTTTAGTCAATAGAAATATTAGAGGAAATTAGTTTAAAATCAAATTATTAGTTGAGATAAATCATTGGTTAATTAAAATTCCCAATGGAATTTTTATTTGTTCAATTGGTTCGAATATTAATAAAATTTATATAAATTGTTTATTCAAGGTCAATATCGGGAAAATCTAGGCAATATTGAGGTGGATTGCAAATAAAGGCAAAAGGTGAGATAATCTCACTCATCTGGATTCTTTAAAATTTAAATAGTTAAATTTAATATTTGATTGAATGATTGCATTGATTGGATGAGCTATATAATATATAGTAGTATATACCAATATATATATATTGGCATATGTATATATTGGAGTTGTTATTCCCGCATTATATAGCGGATGAGACCCTAGGCGCCGCATAATAGCGGATGATTTTATATAAATCCCATATACCGCGATATTCCACCTCGAAGTGGAATTGGTATTGTGCTAATGTTTGTGGATGCAGGGAAAACAGGTTGGAGGGATCCAACGGGATTCCTCAAAATTATTTAGAATTGTTTGATATTCTGTGTTATGGATATTTGATATTCTGTGATGAATATTATTGTTATTTGGAATTGTTGATTGCTATGATTTGCTTGAATATATTTCGAAGCACTGAGTTGTCAGAAAATATAGAATTGGATTTTGAAAAGAAAATAACAGAATGAATTTTAAGTAAAATGATTATAGTGAATTTGAATAAATTAAGAATGAATTTGTAACGACCCGTATTTTACGGATCGGAACATCGTAAAACAGTTGACAATTGGTTACATTGTTGATAAGTCATTCAGAATTTTTCTAAGTCCTAAGTCGGTTTGGACGAGTTAAGAGAAGTCTGGGTCGAGTTGCCGACTTAAGAGATTAACTGGGTTAAGGTGGTGACATATGAGTTTTAGGCAAAAATATGGCTAAGTCCTAAGTCGTTCACGACTTAGTATAAGTCGTAAGTCGTATACGACTTAGGGGATAGGAGCTACCCAGGGAAATGGCGGGTTAAGAGATTGGAGATAGGTCGTTTGGACGACTTAAGAGGTAGGCGCGACTTAAGGATAGTGGCGAGTTAAATTGTTACCGAGTTAAGTGTTTAAGTCGTTGCCAAGTTAAGTCGACTGGGTGAGTTAACGACCTAAGGGATAGACAACCTAAGGAAGTGACCGAGTTAAGAAACAGCGAGTTAGCAAGTTAAGTAATAGTGCGACTTAAGTGAGTTAGCGACTTAAGGAGGGTACGACCTATGGGAGTTAAGTCGTGGACGAGTTAAGGTGTTAATTCGTAAGCGGCTTATATATGGGTTGTTAGGTCGCAGGGTATAGCTTAAGTGTTAGGTCGCTGTCACGACCCGCCCTTCTCGACCCTCGAAAATCGACACAAAATACTCAACAGTATAATATGCCGACGATCGAACGTCGGAAAAGACAGATTGTAGGAAAAGAAAGAAGGTAGAAGAAGAAGAAAGAACCAACCAAATCAGAATCTCACAATCGCAGCGGATAAAATATAATATATAGAACAGATCTTTACACAAATGAAAACTATATCTTTTTATATACAATACATCATCATCAGAGTATATCCCAATACAATCAACAATAACCAGTCAAACAATCTCAGATAATCACAGCAGCGGAATAATACAAGTACGAATAATACGCCTCGACTCCAGCTCCTCTTCTGCTCCATAGCAACCTATCCTGTAATATACTCGGTCTGACCCGAGCATTATAATAAAATAACACCCGAGTCAGTCTGAAATACCAGCGCATCATAAATACATCCAAACTGATTATTAAAGTTCAAAAATCCCTTGGAAACAAAAGCATCTCGTAAGACCACGCCACAAATAAACATGTCGGGTTTTTACCTTACGATAGCTAAAACACTTTTATATTAAAATTTTCTGATATTATAATAGTGTCTATAGAAAGTAAAATAGAATCTAGCTGAAATGCTTGCATCTCACATTTCAACAATAGTTGGGCACAATCAAAACCGTACAGGCTCGTAGGGAGAATGGATTTCCAACGAATGACTAGGCACTGGGGTACCACCTATCACAGTACGTGGCCTAGATCACAGTACCGAGGAGTACGCCCGCTCCCCTGCAACACAAAGCCGGAATCATCCCTTACTGGATAATTCCAAGTAAAATCACCCCACGGTTGTGATCAGCAACCGCACCACTAAGCCGAAATAAAAGGGACATCTAGACAGGGATGACCTTACTCTCAAGTGGGGGCTACCCACGAAGCCTTGCTGCATAACCCCTGATTTTCAGTCATTCCCGGTTGATGAGGCTTGAGGCTTAGCGTTACCTTTTACAGAACATTTCACTTTGAATGCCCATCGTCCACCTGACGATGTCACGAAAGCATTCGTCCATACAAGTCCGTCCCGGGTCCGAACGGAACCGAAGGCACTATTCCTACTACATCCATTTTGGAAATATCCTCAGGATTAGTAGCGACTAGCCCTTGCACTTCACTGCTCCATCTTTGACTCCGAACACGTTACACGAAACGTACAAACCGAATCGAAGTGGTATTCGAGTCTCCAGACCTAGAATCCCGGTATACGGAAACTCGATCCCGGTCTCTTCGAAACGATCGCGCATTTGGCCAATATTGATAGTCGGTGATTTAACTATCAATTAATGTTCACAAACATCCATACACATCCATCACACAATAAATAATCTCCATATTATTTATTTGCCTCTAATATCTTTCAAAGATATATTTTCACATTTTCAAAACTCATTTGAAAACAATTTTCCACTCTTCCTTTACAAGGTAAATCTTTTACCCTTTATTCCCATCGGGAATAACCAAGTATAAAACAATTTGCATTTAAAACAGTTAAAAATACTTTATACTGAAATATACTTTAGAATATGAAAATTACTTCTATTTATTTACTCAAAAATATAAATTTAAAATATGTGAAGAAAACTAGTTATTAACACATAAACTTTGATTTAAAAATAAGGGTTTTAGTTTAACTAAATTCAAAATAGCGTTATAAGAAGAAAAATGCTAATTTTAACAACTTAAGCTAAAACCAACTTTTAAATAATCCATTTGTAAAAATAATTGCTAATATACTCCCAAATTATTTACGGTATTAAAATTATTAATTTATTTCTTTAAAAATAACGATTTCTTAAAAATACTTTTTAAAACGATTTAAAACTTAACCTTTAGTTAAATAAAATCTTTTTATAAACATTTACTTGGTTTTTCCCAGGGAAACACTTTCCCGTTTCCAAAACATTTCCAAGTACTCTTTCATATAAATCCACTGATTTATTTCAAGTCAATTTATGATTTCAACATAAATTTCCAATTCCATACTTAACTATAACTTCACCCGAAGTTCACACCCAATTTCCCATATCCGGAAATTCATTTTTAAATCATATTTTTAAAACATTTTAAATTAAACATTTTTGGTAAATTTCCAATGGAAGCCAAATTTCCAATTCACTTAATTAAATTCCAATGAAATACGGCATTTCAAAACATTCTATTTTTCATTTGAACTTGTTAATTTATATTTGGAAACTCCATTTTAACATATTTTTAATTTCCGGATAACATTAGTCATTATTAAAATAAACACCGTTATTTTAAACAATTTATAATTTCATAAATTTAATCTCCAGAAAATTTATATTTCATATTTATCGATTGATAAATTTTCCTACAATATTAAATCCCAATTTTGTCCATTTATAAATTAAATTCTGTAATTATGATTTATGCAACAATTTCACAACACAATTAAATTTCCAGATTTATCAATCACAACATATAAACAGGTATTCACTAACAATTATAAAATAATTGCTACAATTGTGAGGAATCCAGTTGGATCCCTCCAACCTGTTTCTCCCTGCATCACAGATATTAGCACATCGCAATATAAATATCAATCCAGACTGATAATCACAGATATAATCAACCATTCACATAGATATTTAAATATCAACTATTTATAATGTCTAGCATCCAGATGTGAGTGAGAAAAACTCACCTTGAGTTTCGGCGAGCGTTCGAAATTTTGAATTAAACCGGACGACGTTCGATTTAACCCAAATTTCTACTTGCCCGAAACGACTCCGGATCTGCACCATCTCGTACTGCTCGTCTCTGCGATTCCAATGTCGCTAGTTTCGTTAATTTCTGATAATGTATGAATTCGTTATGATTTTACAAAGTTCGAACAACATTTTTAAACGAATTTTCTTTTATTTAATTACCAAAATAATCAAGGCCGTTCATCAAGAGAGGGGCCTCTCCATACACCTTCTTCCCCCACGCGTACGCAAGCTCCAGGAACAACGTGAACAAAGAAACCCATCGACATAGCCTAGGGTTCAAAACCGCGACCACCACAACCAGTTCCACTTCGATCGGATGCTACTGTCGCGACGCTCTTCGAAAACTCCATCCACGCCCAAAAACCGCACGAGCTCGGCCCACTCCTGCCTCGGGAAATTCAGCTCGAACGCAACCCCTTCCAATACGATTTCCGGCCACCACATTGCTCGATAATTGATCTCCACCGATCGATGACTAGATCTCGACAAGATCTAAGATTGTTTAGTTGGAGAGTTTCAAAATAATCGTGTGGATAAGGAGAAAAATGAGGAAGAACGACACACGTTATCGGCCATTGAATCAATAGAACGGCGGCTGGGAACGTGATAACTAGGGTTTAAGTGAAAATGAAATTATATACTAGTTTTAATATTATTTAATTAATATAAATTTCTCAATTTAACAGCAAATGCAAACGACACCCAATTCTCACATACCAACAGGCATTCCTAGGGTTTTTCCGCATTTCGAACATAATGGAACAGGTTTCGTAAGCTAATTTGATCGTGTGCGCGAGATACGAAATTAAACGGTCAATTTAAAATTAAATCGGTAAAATCGATTTCGATGCGTTTCGAGCTGCCACGGTCACACGCCAACTCCGATTGCCATGAAAATTGAAATCCGATAATAACTAATTATTTCGGATCCAATGGAACTGGTTTCATCGAATTCCGAGACTGTGCCCCGGAAGGCTATTTTACTCGTCTATTAAATCAGGGATTTGTCAAAATTGACGAAAACATGTAAAATTTCACTTTTAAAATTTTATTAACTTAACAATAAATCGTATAAAACTTATAAACACATTAAAAATCATTCTGGCTCATTCCAGACTAAAATCTGATTAAATTGCATTTTAATAATATTAAATTCATTTTTAAATTAATATAAAATTCCAAATATAAATTTATCAACTTTACAATTCATCTAAAATTCCAATAATATTATTTATAACCAATTGAGCTTAGAAATACATTTAAACACCATTTTATAGCTATTTACACCCAAATAACTCAAAATAACTTCCTAAAACCATTTTTATCACTATTTACATCCAGATTTACTTTTATCTCAAATTTCGAATATTTAATTATTATTTTTCCATTAATCAAATTCAACCAGAATTACTATAATTAAAAATTACAGCTTATTCTATTAATTAAACCCGAATCCAATCATTTCAAAATCAATTAAGAATCCACATTAACATTTAAAACGAATTAAATGTTCACATTCAATGGCTTAAAAATACGGGATGTTACAGTCGCGTGATTTCTAAGTCGTAAGTCGCGCACTTGTTAAGTCGTAGGTCGCGCGAGTTGCTAGGTCGCTGGGCTTTGGCTTAGTAGTTAGGTCGCAGTCCAGTTGTTTGCGACTTATGTTAGGTCGCGTGGTAGCTTAAGGAGTTAGGTCGTAATGTTGTTAGGTCGTTTCTCAATTGAGTCGTAGGCGCGCATGCTATAAGTCGTGACCGACTTAGGAGATAGCTGTTATGTCGTGAGTCATAGACAGGTAAGTGTTAGGTCGTAGGAGTTGGGGCGCGCGTGCATATTTGTTAGGTTGGAGAGGCTTAGGTCGGAGAGGCTTAGGTCGGAAACGACCTATGGAGATAGCCGAGTAACGACTTAAGGAAATTTCTGCTATAAATAGGAAGGGTTTTTCTCACTTTTTGGGATCCGGATTTTGAAGCGACGAAGTGCTGCCATTTTGAGAGCTCGACTTCTACACTTCTTCATTTCTTTTCTCTACTCTAATCTAGTGATTCCTTCCATCCATATCGAAGATCAAGATTGAAGATTCAAGAGCTTAGATTGAAGATCTTCATCTTTTCAAGAGAGATTTCTTCGTTTGAAGCGGATTCGTGATAGATCAAGATTGATCCTTCGCTGTCCAGATCTGAAGCGTGTTGATTTGGGGTTGTTTAGGTGATTTGGTGAGTGGTGATTATCTCTCACACGGATCCAAAGGAGTATATCGGATTGTTGGCTCGATTTGGTGTTAAAATAGTGATTTCCATGCATTTTCTTCATCCTAAGTGTAAATCCATGTAGATCCATTGTTCATGATGATTTGACAACCATTTTACTAAGTGTTAACCTATGCAAGTTCATTCATCAAGATTGTAGAGATAATTCTCATGATTTCATGCCTGTTAGACTTTCAACTCTTTAATTACGAAAATGCCATTATTGTTATAATTGTCTACTTAGATCATATTTGAATGCTTGATTGCTTGGATTAATGTTTGATTTGATTGATTGTTATGAACTAGATGATTGATGATTTGATTTAGACCGAAGATGATTCAAAAGCTAAGGGAAAGGCTCTTGAATTGGGAAAGCTGCTCGTGGAATATGTAGTGGGATGATGAAGCTCTTATGCATAGACTTGATGATGTGATATTGAGATGAGGCTTTGCGAGGATGTGATGAAGCGAGGCAATCATGTGATGAAGACTTGGTTTAATCCAAATGGGATCATTCCAAGCATGTTGATAACTCGGTGATATGATTCGAGTTGAGGATAATGAATGGATATGAGAATAGTCATCGAGGAGGATGACTAGGAGGCTTGGATAGCATCGTTGTTGAAGGTTCTAGCATGCTCTAAGCAAGAGTACGTTTGGGCAGATTCGATAGTCCCAACGGTCAACTGTTGATGGTCGAGTACTCTGGGCAGATTCGATAGTCCTAGGCACGGGCTGTGACGACGTGCGGGAGTTATGTCTAGAACCGGGGTTTCCATTAGCCCTTGACGGATGGCTGAAAGAATGTGCCGGTCATTCAATTAACGGTGATATCGAAGCAATGATAACAGTGATAGCCAGAGTCATGGATGTTTGGTTGTATCGTCATTCAGTCTCAAGAGCGGTATTTTCTGGGTGCTTATCTGATTTAGGCCTTGGTACTTGGAAAACATCACCTTTGACTCGAATGATTATTATTTTACCTTAAATTGTATGCTCTGCTATGTTGCTTCTGCTTAGTGTGTGTCTGGGGGCTATCACTGTAGAATGAGGTTGGAGTGGGAGGGTTGTATTCCTATTCCTTTTCCTTTATGCTCTTTTGGTATGTTGTTAGTTAATTTACTGCTCACTAAGACTGTTGTCTGACTCAAGGCTTTATGTTTTTAACTCGTATTGCCTTGGGCTGTTCGTCCATTTTTGGGACGGGCATACTAGGTAGCAAGTGACAGGTGCTGTTCTTGCTTCTCACGATGATGATATCGAAGACGAGCTGGAGGGTTGCATATTATCTTCTTACTATATGTACTGGATGTTCCGCTGTTTTGTATAACTCTGAGTGTTATGTAGTGAGGCTTGATGTATTGGCTATTTGGATGTTTGTATTCAACTACTATGAAGTTTTTATATGATGGCATTTTATTTTGTAAAGCTTCACTAAATATATGTTCTATTGTATATTGTCCATGCGCTGTGAGTAATACGATAGATTCTGTTATTCTGATCTACCCTGACAACCGTCCATGGTCGCCTGGCACACTTTACAGCGCACTATCACTAGATTCGGTGCAGGGGTCATGGGCGGTCGTCACAGAATTAAAAGAAATGGAAATGAAATTAAAATACTAATAAATAATTTCGAGTATGGAAGATAAAGGGTTTGGATAAGCAGAAATTAATAAATAGTAAACTTTAGTGATATCAATTAAAGGAATAAAGAATTATTTTAAATTTCAAATTTCAAATTTATATAAAAGGATTAAGAAGTAATTTGAGGAATCTAAAATTTGAATTTTCAATTAAAAGTATTTTTAAACCATAATCTGAAATTAAAGGATTTTGGAATAAATGAAGTAAATTGGAAATCAATTTGGAAATTAATTTAAGTGTTGGAAATGGGATATTTGGGAAAATAAATTCAAGATGGGAATTTATTAAAGGAAATGAGAAATTTGTTTAAAAATAAATAGTGATTTATTTTTAAAGGGATGTGAAGAGAAGTATATTTCCCTGGATAGCCAAGTACGATTTCAAAGTAAATTCTTAAATATAAGTTAAAAGTTTTAATGTTGTTTAAAAAGGCATGCTTAGAAAATTTATTATTTCTAATATTTAAATTCTAAAGTAAATATTTTCCAAATCTATTATCGTAATAATTATTAAAAAGGGTGACTAGTATTTTGTTTAAGAGTGGAAACTTAGTTTATATTTTATAAAGTAACTTTATTTTAAATATTCTTAAAAGTATTATTTTTAATTAAGTATTAAAGTAGTTTTCCAAATTTAAATGTTAAAAGTATAGTTTACAATAAAGTGTTTTTAAAATTTTATTTTAAATCTAAATTGGTTTTTGTACTTGGCGTTTCAGTGGAAGTAAATATTTGGGAAATGTATTCCGTGAGAGGAAACTGTTTTGAAACTATTTTCAAAGGGGTTTGAAAATAGAAATATATCTTGCGAAGATATTTGAAGTTAATAAATAATTTGGGAAAATTATTTATTTGTTTTGATGGATGTTATGGTTGTTAATTGATAGTTAAATCACCGACTATCAATATTGGCCAAATGCACTGATCGTTTCGAAGAGACCGGGATCGAGATTTATTTCTCGAAAACCACTTCGATCCAGTTTGTACGTTTCGTGGTGAAACGAGGTTGATATCGAAGATGGGATAGTTTTTAGTTCCGTTCGGACCCGAAACGGACTTGTATGAATGAATGCTTTCGGGACATCGTCAGGGGACGATGGGCATTCTAAGTGAAACGTTCTATAAAGGTAACGTTTAGCCTCAAGCCTCATCAACCGGGAATGACTGAAAATCAGGGGATATGCAGCAAGGCTTCGTGGGTAGCGTCCACTGGAGAGTATGGTCATCCCTGTCTAGAGGTCCCTTTTATTTCGGCTTAGTTGTGCGGTTGCTGATCCCAACCGTGGGGTGATCATATTTGGAATTGCCCATAGGTGATTCCGGCCTTGTGTTGCAGGGGAGCGGGCGTACTCCTCGGTACTGTGATCTAGGCCACGTACTGTGACAGGTGGTACCCCAGTGCCTAGTCATTCGTTGGAAATCCATTCTCCCTACGTGCCTTGTACGAGTTTTGTTTGTATTACCCACGTTGTGGCTAGTATGCCGAAATTTAATAGATGTAACAATTTCGGCTATTTGAATAAGTATTTGTAAATAGACACTATTATAATATCAGAGGATTTTATAAAAAGTGTTTTAGCTATCGTAAGGTAAAAACCCGGCATATTTATTTGTGACGTGGTCTTACGAGATGCTTTTATTTCAAAAGGATTTTTGAACTTTAATAATCAATTTGAGTGTGATTTTCTCACGCTGGTATTCCAGACTGACTCGGGTATTGTTTTATATGATGCTCGGGTCAGACCGAGTATTATAGGATACAGGATGGTGCTGTGGAGCTCAGGAGACGAGCTGGATGGCGATACGTACTTCCGTATTTGATTATTGTTCCGCTGTGTATTCAGTGTATGTTATTAATGTTGATATACTCTGATGATGTATTCTGATGAAGTATTGTATAAAACAGATATAGTTTTAATTAGTGTAAAGATCTGTTTGTATATATTATATTTTATTCCGCTGCGATGGTTAGATTTTGATGTTTTTTTTACTTTCTTACTCTACCTCTTCTTCTTTAACACAAATGGTTCGATTTTCCCGGGTCTGGAAAGTCGGGTCGTTACATATATTCACAAATCTTAAGAAAGATTTCATTTCCAAATCCATACTTAATCGAATTAAAACAATGTCTTTTAAAACATTGATAATAATAAACCCAAACACTTTCCTCTTGATGTAAGTAAATAGGTCATATAGAAACTAGACCGAATATATTAAATACCACTTTCCGATTTCAGACAGTACTATGCCTTGATTAACTATGAAATCAGACAAGTTAGAAAATTATTCTTGCCTCAATACACGTCTTAATTCTCAAGATATGGACGAATTTCCATACCTCGGAATTTGGTGTTAAGTATGAAAAGAACATTTTCCATATCACTAAAATTTAAAACGATCATTTATGGAAATCGGGTCTTAGTCTTTTTATAAATCCCTTTTTTATAAAATGCCTTTATAAAATTCTTTATATTTACAAACTCCTTTTATAAAACATTATTTATAAATTATAAAATTCCCTTTATAAATATCCAAACATAATTATAAACCTTCTTTTATAAATCTCCAAATTCATTTATTAAGCTCCTTTATCAACCTCCTTTATACTTTTATAAAATTCTTTATAAACTTCTTTTATAAAATAGTCATTTATAAAAGTCATTTTATAATTCTCCAAATTTATTTGCAACTCTTTTAGTAAAAACTCCAAAATTTATTTATAAAAACTCCTTTTACAAATTTTTCAATATAATTGCAGAAATCCTTCATAAACAACCCTAAATATAAAAACAAAACTCTAAATATAAACAAAAACCTAATTATAATTATAACTCCCATATACTTCCCATAACACGATCATTCCATATATTACAATAAATTCATAACTGTGATTTATTTCTCTAGTTTATCACAGAATAATATTTTCCCTTTTATAAAATGCCATTTATAAACCTATTTTTTTATTTATAAATTATCGATTATAAATCTATCTTAAAATTTTCAAATACCATTTATAAATCCATTTTTTTATTACAAACATTTTATGTAAAATGTTTCACAAATATTTATTCTTAAAACATTTCTATCTTATTTTAAGCACCAATTCTCTTTAAAATAAAAGACAACCCATTTTATTTCCTTTTAAATAAATAGTCATTGTTATAATAAATTTTCTTATGAAAATAGATACTTTCCAAAAAAAAATCTTAAGAACATTTACGTATATACATATATTAGAAAAGAATAATAAAAGAAGTTAAAGAAATAAAGAGAAGTACAAAAACTATTTTTGAATAAATATCATGGAAAATCCAAAAAGGTCAGATTAAAAATCATTTTTCCAAATCGAAACCATTTCTAGTTCAAATGGGAATTAATATTATTTTTTAATATACTATATCGAGGCCAATAGTTACTATAGCATTTAACCAATGCTATTACTATCTTTATCACCAAAAAGGTTCAACCTTTAACATATGCCGGTGTTACATCCAATATGGCCAAACTATCAAATTTCAACATTTAACAATCTATATAACGGATATATAACTGAATTAAATCAACAGGTATATAATTGGAATTAAAAAACACAATGTCGAGAAATTAGTATTTCTCTATAAAATTTCCTGTATTTCATTTTAAATGATAAATGCTTTCCAAAAGCGAAAATTTAACTAAACTAACCAACAATTCATCCAAACGCAAATAGTAAATTTTATCTACTATATATCATACTGATTATCCAAAAAGGTGAGTTTAACCCATCAAAATTCCTGTTGATGCCGAAGTGTTCCAGTTTGAATTACATTCGATTTTAACCCTTTCACTTGCTTCAAATTCGACCAAACTAATTCAATTGCGTAGATATCGCCACTAGAGTGCAATGCAAAAAATCTCGCTTCGATCGGACGTCGTATGAGAAAGTTATTAGATTTATAAGTTTCTTATTAATTAAAACAATTAACTAATTAATTAACAAGTTAATTACCCTCCACATCATCATCTTCCTCAAATCCAAAATTCCTTCCATCCACTCCTTCCCATTGCTTGCACATGACCAGAACGTGCACGCTCCACCTCGACATGGAGCACTACACCACGTATCAACAATCTGGCAACACCGGTACATCGGACAATCCCGTACTTCACCCACGGGTGCTCCTCCACACGCCAAACACCAATCCATCCTTCGATTTTTCTAACGATGACCATAACTCGATAAAAGTCAAACTCTTGCTCACAAATTTCACTGCCGAGTTCCCAAACTCTGCCAAACCCATCCAAATTCCTAGGGCTTGTAGATCTCACCATCACAAACTCAAAGATTCTTATTTTAAAATTTTAGTTGAGCATTTATTTTGTTTTGGATTTTAAAAGAGGGTGGATTACTTATTCTCTTTGTTTTCATGAAAATGTCGATAGAATAGTGTAAGAGGAAAAGAAATGTAAGTGTGTTCAAGAAGCTAATTCTCTAGTTTAATTTAAAATTGAATTTTCGAAAAGCGTCGCATAGAATTTCGTTCGCATATGGGCCGCAAATGATAAAAAAATATGATCGTGCACGAAAAAGCAACTTGAACCCACAAAATATTAATATACACTGGTTATCCTATTTTATAAAATTTCAAAAATACCATCGTTTTCCAAAAAATCGTTAGACGATAATTTAAATTGTTTCCAATTTAAAAATTATGGGAAAATCAAATAAGTTAAAATAAAAATACATCTTTAAAAATCGAGTCGTTATATTAAAAACTTATTTTTAATTATGTATTAAATTTGAGCCAAATCTGAATATTTAAATAAATTAAATATTCATATTCAAAATGTTAAAAAGGAATCCTATGTCCAAGAGGGAAATTTCTATTTCTTCTTTTATATTTTTTGATATAGATTTCAATAGTAGAGAATACAATAATTTCTTCTTCTTAAACCTTAAAAGTATCGAAAAGTGGAAAAGTCCCTTTCTTGCTTTTTATATTTATAGTATAGAGATGTACGCGGATCGCTATAATCCTTCTCTTGCATTGTGCTTCAGCCCTTGGATCCTACCAGGTATCATCTATATGCATTCTCTATTTTATGCACCCGGATTGCTGACATGTCTTTGGTGGAAAGTTTGAGATGAAGGTGGAAACTCCTAAATTGAAGCGGAAATATTTGAAATTGAAGCGAGAATATTTGAAATCTTGGCAGGAGACTCCAAATTCGAATTTGCTTTGCGTATAAGTCCTTGAGAGGGGAACTATTTGCACCGATTCTTTCTTTCCAGAGTGATGTCTTACCTTTATCATTTTGTTTTTGACGAAGTGATAAGCCATGCCTTTGTTGTGCTTTGAGCACTATTGAGATTAATGAGGTTAGCCCGTGCTATCTGGAGCGCTTCATTTGCATGATACTATGCTAAGGTAGTGGTGCTAGTTTGTCATGGGGATGAGTTGGGTTATGTTGCCTGGTTTGAGCTGCGGTGCTAGTTTAATGTTGGCCTTCTCCTACTTTGGCTTGTTCTAGCCTACTCTTGGTGTGAAGGTGTGCAAGGTATTATGATTGGACACTTACTTCTTTGCTTTTCTTTTACAAGCATAGATCTTGGGTGGAGTGAAGTTTGGATAACCTCATGTGCAGCCCTTAGAATACTTTTGGTTTCTCATGGTACTACTCAAGGAGTTCTTCAAAAATGCAAGGTAGATGTGTACTTTCAAAAATTAGCAATGCTTAAGTTTATAAGATTGGTAATTGGACTTGGCGGGTCCTTTGGATGCAAAGTAGTTTTCCTCTATTGCTACTCTCTTTTTACTCCCTTGTTTGTTACATTTTGAGGTCGTCGCATCCTTCATGACTTCATTATTATGGCAGCACGTTACAGTGGCGCGGACCTGATATTTCCTCGGCATGATTTATGAGCATAGTATTTCATCCTGTTGTGACTTTGTGCTCTTTTGTTCTAGTTCTTTCATTTGAAAAAAATAGAGACAGGCTAGCTCTCATGTTCTGTCGCTATTCCTACGGCTTTGCACCTCATTGGTTTGATTTTAACATAGCTTAAAAAATATGGATGTAACACTTGCCCCCTAAGTCTACGGCGATCGTAGGTCGATGTAGACCTCTCTTTACTCATTCCTTGTCTTTGCATCTCATAAGTTGTTTTCTAGACGTTGCCTTTTACATAAGCTTTGTCGTGTGCTTGGTATGGTCTACCCCGCTGTTTGGGGATATGCCGTTTTCGTTCATATGTTGTGTGGTTAGCATAACTATCGAACAACGGCGGTGAGTTGTAAAAAGTCATTTATTATTAGTTTAGCGCCACCATTCTCATTTCTGAGATTGCCTTTGTCGTTCATATGTTGTGTTGTCAGTACAACTACTGAACGATGGTAGTGAGTTGTGAAAAGTTGTTTGTTCATGCGCTTAGCAAGGTCTTCCTTGCTATTTGGGGGAGGACCGTTGTTTGATTGAGAATTCAGGTCACATATTTACAACCTTTTAAATCATGCACATGGTTTTTTGTACTGGTTCCGGTTGTCTAGTGTCCAGTGTGCTATGTTAACATAATTAACATAGAGGCATTTTTATACTGGTCCAGGCCATCCAGTATCCCTATGTAAAGTTAGTTGGCTGAAGAAGCCGAGTAGCATTGTAAGCAGCTCTATTTTGATAACTGGTTCGGGAAGTTTAATATCCTATGTCCAGGAAGATTATTTAGCTATGTCAGAGAATATTAACACCGAGATATTTTTATACTGGTTTGGAACGTCTAATATCCCTACGTCATGTTCATTGCATTATTAATTTATAATAATAATTACAATGTACATTACATAAGCAATATAGGTTATACAAAGTAAGGTCTGAGGTGCTCTGAGTTTGAAGTCCTTAGTACTAGGTTGTCATCAAGTGTTGAAAGTCGATATGCCCCATTCGCTAAAACTTCTACTATGACTAATGGACCTTCCTAATTCGGACCCAACAGTCCATCTGCTGGAACCTTTGTGTTGTCCATTACTCTTTGTAGTACCAAGTCCCCTGTACATAAGTTCCTTTCTTTGAGCCTGGCGTTATAGCTTCTTATCATCTTTTGTCGATATGCGACTGATACGACTGTTGCCTCATCCCTTTTTCCCGAATGAGATCTAAGGCAGTTTTCTTCAATTTCTTATTCTTTTCTGTTGTATATGATATTCTTCTATCTAATAGGATAACTACTTCAATAGGAAGTATGGCCTTATATCCGTAGGTTAGCAAAAAAGGAGTATGACCTATGGAAATCTGGTTGAAGTTCGGTAGGCCCATAGTACTAAAGATAGCTCTTCCGCCCACTTTCCTTTAGCTTTCTACAGCCTTTTCTTCAATAGCTTCTTGATTGTTTTGTTTGCAACTTCTACTTGCCTATTGTCTTGTGGGTGAGCGACTAAAGAGAAACTTTTTATTATGTCATTCTTCTTACAAAGTTCCGTAAACTCTTTACTTTCAAACTGGGTACCATTGTCAGAAATGATCTTGTGGGGGATCCTATATCTAGTGATTATGTTCCTCACTATGAAAGTGATTGAATGACCCATAATTTTTAACATTCCAAATGAGAATACTAAAATTATTTAGATATTCAAATTTAATAAATAATAAGAAAATCAATTTTTCATAAAATGACTTAATTTGCTATGACATTTTTTTAAAATAATTAATAGGATTTTCCCATAATTTTAAATTTGGAAAATACTTAAATTATTATTTGATGTATATTTCAGCAAATGTTGGTATTTTTGAAATTTCACAGAATAAGATAGCCAGTGTATTTTACTATTGTTTTGGGATCATGTCGCATTTTTGTGCGTGGTCGTATTTTTGTTTTTATCGTTTGTGGTTCGTATACGAACGAAATTCTATGTAGTGATGCGCTGGAAATTTGAAAATAAACACAAACTATAAACATAACTCTTATTCACTTTCCCCTTCTTTTTTTTTCCATTTTCCTTTTTACTGTAAATATTCCAAACTTAGCTTCCATAAAGAAAAATCAAAATCAAATGATTACTCAACGATGAATTAAACCGTCAAATCCGTTGAACCCATGACAAGATAGGCTTCAAATCCTTATGAAGATTGTTGGGTGCGGTTGGGTTTAGTCGAGCTTGACTATTTGGGCAGGAGCTAGGGTTTTGGATGGAGTGAGATATAGGCAACACTTGGCAAGTTGGAGTGTGGAGATGAGCTTAGGGGACGGATATGTAAAGATTGGTGGTGGTTAAAGGCCATGCATTCACCATTGGTGGAATATGACATCGTCTACAGTGAAGGGGAGGAGAAAAGTCACGATTTACATGGGGGCGTCGAGATTGATGGTTTGAGAATGGTCGAGATGAGCATTGTAACGACCAGAACTCGATGTCCGACAAACAACATCAAATTCGTATCGCCGGAGCTTATAACAACATCAGATGAATATAAAACGGCGGAAATAAACTGAATATCATGCATACTTCACAGATACAATATCATAATATCCATTACTACATCAGAGTATTAATACATACACCACAACTCCAAATAAATATCATAATAATACAACAGTGATTATATATCCAAAAAGTCTTCAAATGAAAGAAGTGATAACGAACTTCCAAAAGCTAAACACCTGAGATCCCCAAAAGCTCCTAAGATATCTCCAAAGCAAAATCTCCAAAATACTGCTTCACCATAACACGGAAACCTGCTACTAGGCTGCCCGTGTAGAAATTATGGGCACCCAGAGTTTAGGAAAGAACAATAAACTCCAGGTCGGTCATGGGACTGGTATGAGTAAACAAAAGCAGTTGCTTTAAATAAAACAGATTTTAAAAAGAATCGTTCATGCTTTTGGAAAATGAAACTACCATAAGACCTCCCGCCACACACAATGCAATCGCAGACTTGGAGGAGATTTCTTCTTATGATAGTCAAATATGCTTAATACGAGAAAAAATCTTTGATATTATTACTAGTGCATACTGTAGAAAGCCATTTCGAAAATACAATATTAATCTTAGCCAGCATACAACCATTATTGTATGCCTACTATAGCTACCATCTAAACAGTGGTGACCACCATAAGTAAATGGCAGGTTCTACAACCAAAATCGTACATAGTTCGTATTGTTTCTTTGGATTTCCAACAAATGGTCAGGCAAAGGAACTTCCTTATCGAAATGGGAACGCCTCTGGAAGGACACCCCGAGAACCTAACCGAATCTCTGTTAAACAAGGCCGACGCTACCTCACGCTTTAATCAAGCTGTAACTAGGTAACTACCACACGAGTATGCCATTCCCGGTCATTACCAACCTTTATCCGAGGGGCCCCTCAACCAACAAAGCAACATCACAAAGTGATAAATTTATAGTGTCCACACGAGTTAAGTATCTGGGCTCCATACCATGATACCACCCTTTATCCAAAAGAAAATGGACATACCCTAGGGGCGCGACCCCTAAAAACCTTGCCGCAACATTCCTGTTTCGACCATTTCCGATTTGTGAGGCTCGACGAAGTCTCGTCCATAAAGCTACGCTTTTTCACAAAGCCATGCTTCAATCAACAAATGATCAGCAACACTTTGTATGCCACATTACCAAATTGGGAGTATATTACTGATAACCTTCAACTACATAACCTCTTAGCTCGTACGTCTCAGAGAAGGGTGTTAAGCTAAGAGAATAAATTCTCCGCCACCAAACAGAAATGTATTTGAAAGAAATCAGCTTTATATCTCAAAGTGTAGTGTCAGACATACAACCATACAAGTCTGTTCCGGGTTCGAACAGAACCGAAGGCACTTCCGGAGAAGCCCTTGCAATCCGGGTATTCACAATCCCGATCGGACTTCCCATCACTTAAGGAATCTCTATACCATAGCTACTCAGTGCAGAGACAATCGATAGGTCATCCTATCGCTCTCGCAAATACCCGGTCTTCACCACCGGTCTTCAAATGCTATCCATATCGTCGTATCACTATTCAGAATGGGTTGTATGACATAAAGGTCATTTCCCGGCTAAACCGAATAACGAGCGCAATTAAAAATCATATGGATACTGGGGTCTCAGTTAAATCACAGCTTAAAGCCCAAAACTTTTCTTTCAAATGGTAAAACAAATTACCATTTCCAATCTTTTAAACAAAAAGATTCATTTCAAAAACCTTCAATGGTTTAAACAATTTCCACACTTTTAATCTTTTAAACAAAAAGATCCAATTCACAAAGTTCACCCAGTTTCATAAAGATAGATTCATGGATTTCAAAACAATTTCCATTTTAATTGAATAGGTTTACTCGTTAAATCTTTAAATCAAGGTTTAACTTATAGCTTTCAAAACTCGTTTCCAAAGATTCATTTATAGCCTTTCAAAACAATTCCAATTCAAGTTGGATTAACTCGTCCGGTCTTTGAATTAAAGACTCATTTCATAGTTTTCAAAACATTTTAATTCCCTTTCAAACTTGAATTCAAATTTAAATCAAATTATTTAAATTTCAAAATATCCAAAATATCTTTAAAACTCCTTTCAAAAGCTTTTCATATTAAACCCCAATTTCCAATTTCAAAATCAATTGGAATTAAATCTTCAATTTCAAAAAAAACATTAAATTTAAATTATCTGTGACTTAATCGATTTCCACGTGAAATCCATATTTGTGTGTGTATAGTGTAGTCCAGGGATTTTACACAATAGTGCATAACAACAATCATCACAAATATATCAATATCGATAAGCGGTATAATTGATAACGCTCATCTTAATTCACAGTTTCACAGATAAATAAATTTATCAGTCATGAAGATTCATTATTACAATTCGATGTGGGTTTCGGATAACCAACTGGAATCCGACTCCTTGTCGCATCGAAGTTTAAATGCCGTTTCATGGGCAACAGGGTTTCACATAAATACAGAGATAAATCACACATCCCGGTGCAGTACAGAGCAATTCACATCACACAACAGAAATAACAATCCAGTGCGCAACAATAGTTAATTATTTTCTAATCAAGGTGAATGTGATTTAATAAATTAACCCCATAATTATTTTTTATCGATTATTTTAAATCAATGATTAAATTTTGATAAATTAATTAAATCTCATAATTATTAATAAACCAATTTGAAATTACTATTATAAATCATTCTTAATTATTTTTTCAAAACAATTAATTAATAGTAACTATTTACCTTAATTAACATTTCAAATCTACCTTACCTTTTGAAATCAATTTATTACAATTATAAAGAGCTTAAATGTTGATTGACTTTAATGCTTAACTTATATTAAGTTATTTAGCTAAGGTATTAATTTGAAAAACTGTATTAACTCAACAAAATCAACATTAGTCATTCTGCTAACACCTAAACTTGTTTAACATTATAACTGGAAATTTTGTTTGGGCTTAACCCATTTTAAAACAAACCCGAGCAAACCTAGGTTCTCACTCGAGTGTTACTCGAGTTTCTCTCGTTCCTTCCCCGAGCCTATCTCCTTTACCCACTTACTCTTCTTCTTCCTATTCTTTTTTTTTCTTTTTCCAGTTTAAAGTTTAAATAAAAAACTGGTACATGAACTCCTCTACAAACTTGAGCTCGACCCCGAGTATCGAACCCAATTGCATGAGAATAGCTCCGAGCCCCCCCACGCGAACTCACCTGATACACGAAAATGTCGTACACGTGCACAACCACGCCGGCGAACTCCGACCAACCACTACCCCTCCGACCTGTCGACGTACATCACGACATCGATTCACCATCAACCCAAACTTAAACAAGTCCTCATTCGAAATCGAACATAGCTCGTGCAACACAAACCGACCTCCGACCCAAGAATGACTCGCCTGAACGATTTCCGACCACCAGACGCTCAGCTCCTCCGGCCACGAACACGTCACCCTCCAAGCCACCATCCCTCTGAATCCTACGCAACTCGATCGGTCAGTGGTGATGAAATCACCTTGTTTCCAGACCTCGTCAAAACCATGTGCTAAACCCTAAATCCCCCTCGTTCCCTCAAATCTTGCAATCGAAAAATTTATTAATAATTTTCACAATGAAATCGATAGCCAACCTTGCTTCAAGCAAAGTTCCAGCACCCAATATTTGATCGATCGTCAGAAATTGGGAAAAAAACGAAATGGGTTCAAACGTGAACTGCTCTTGAACCACTTAAATAAAAATCATCATATTAATTTTAAAAATCATCTCTTTGTGTGATTATTCAAATTATATAATCAAAACAACGATTTAACATACTTGAATTTATCATAAGAACTTGTTTTTACTGAAGTTTTAAGTTACAGAGACAAATACTTCCTGTTCAAGCTTGAAACAAATTTTTAAACTGTAATTCAAGTTTTAAACAGCTTGTTTGATTTAAAACCTTAAGCTAAAAGGATTGTGTGAAGTTCATTTGAATCTTTCTTCAATTTACTTTTGCTCTGGAAAAAAATATATATATATATAAGAGAACAGGTCATATCCTAATTTCCAGAATCACAAAGAACCTACAGAATAAATTTCTTCCATATGCAACAACACAAGGTTCCATGAACTAAATGCTATTTAAAGAAACAAGTTTACTCACCTTGGATATATTGATGAGCAGAGATGTTTCTGTTTTTGAAACTGTAGTTTGATCTTCCTCTTTTTGTTCAGCAGATTATATTTAAGCTTGGAAATAAAGTGAGTTCTTTTTATTCTCTGATCTTTGTTAGGTTTTAGCATTCGAACAAATTGGAACAAAGAGTCTTGTATATAAAGAGATGTGCAGGTCAGTATAGTACTGAGAATCATTCTTTTGTATACTTTCTTTGTACAGGCTTTGTACAACCAAAGACTTTCTTCCTTCTTTCAAGGGGGCTGAGAAGAAAGCATTTAATGTTCATGCTTCCTTGTATACTTACAACCTATGCTGTTTGATTTTTTTTTCCTTTAGTTTGTACACTTTTGTTTTATTTGTAGATTTTTTTCTTGACTTGTATAATACTCATACAAGCTTGTTTGCTTACTCTTTCTTTTGTTTATAGATGATGTTGCTTGCTCCTTTTATCTCAAGCCTTGTGATATAAATAAAGTTCTACTATTATCATATTGTTTGAATTTATAGATATATTTTGTTTGTATTATATTTGTAAGTATATTTTATTTCACTTTGTATATATTTATTTTATGGTTTAAGACAATTTCTTGTTTGTTATATATTTTCCTTTATTTATTATTATTATTTATATCCAATTCAATTGAAAATATTTATTTTGAGTTTCAAATCCAAATTTTAAAACAATAAATATATATCTCTTATTAAGTTTGAAAAATTCAAACAAATCCACAATTTAACCCAAAAACTTAATTTAATTACAAATTTAAATTCGTTTTAAAATCGGGATCGTTACAAGCATGCAAAGAGGAAGATGATGGAGAAGTCGGATCGTGAAACTGTCGACCGGAGCTCCATATCACTGATGGACATGCACGGTGTGGTATTGGGTTTTTTGTGCATGCATAGTACTGAATTGGGGAGGGAGATAGTGGATTAGTTAATTAATGGTAACTAGTTATGTTAATTATATAATTAATTAAAATTTTAATTCAAAAAATTATAAATTAAATAAATTCTTCATACGAGGTCCAATTGAGATGTGGTCCTTTGCATTACTCTCATAGGAGCATTATCTAAGCACTAGAGTTGGTTTCATAAAGTTTGGAGCAAGTTAAATTTTAAGCTAAAATCGAATGTAGATCAAATCGGAACGCTTAATCGTCAGTTGGAATTTTGGTGAGTTTACTCACCTTTTAATGAATACTATATAATATATAGTAGATATAAATTATTGTTTTATGCTTGAATGATTTATTGGTTTGGTTTGGCTGAATTTCTGCTTTGAAAAGCGAATGATGTATAAAATGAAATACATGGAATTTTGTAGAGTAAATCTGGATTCCTCGCCGTTGTGATTTTAAATTTCAGTTATATACCTCTTGTATAAATTGTTGAATGCTAAAAGTTTGGTAGTTGGCCATATTGGGTATGACATTGATATATGTTAAAAGTTGAAATTTTTGGTGATAAAATAGTAGTAGCATTGGTTAACTGCTCTAGTAGTTATTGGCCTCATTATAGTAATTTAATATACTATTGTTTGCTGTTTAGATTTGAAATTGGTTTCGATTCAGAGAATGATTTTTAAATGTGACTTTTGGAATTTGCTGTGGCATTTTATTTAAAAATGTTTTGAACTTCTCTATTTTACTCCAACCTTTTTGAGATGTTTTAAAAGTTTTCTGGGAAGTATTTATTTTACAAAAAAGTTAATACAATAATAGATGTTTATTTTAAAGAAAAAAGGCTTATCATTTCTAATAAAGTGATTCTGTTTTAAAAGAAGATAGAAATATTTTGGAATAAATATTGGTGAAACGTTTTATATAAAATATTGGTTAGAAAGAGAGATTTATAAATGGTATTTTATAAAATGGTAAATTATATAATTTTTATAATTTGAATAATAAATCACATTTGTGGATTTATAGTAATATATGGAACGATAGTTTTATGGAAAGTAGTTGGCTCTATTCTAAAACTAGAGGTTTGTGATAAGTAAAGGAGTTTCATAGTTATATTTGGAGATTTATAAAAGAAACCTATAAATAGAAAAGAGATTTATAAAAGAAGTTTTGTAAATAGAGAAGAAATTCATAAAAGAAGTTTTATAAACAGAAAGGAGATTTATAAAAAGGAGTTTTGTAAATATCTTTAAAGGAGATTTACAAAAGGGAGTTTTGTAAATATTTTTAAAAGAGAGTTATAAAAATAGTTTATACAAAAGGAAGAGATTTGATTCCTATAAATGATCATTTTAAATTATGGTGCTATGGAAAGTATTATTTCACACTTAACACCCAATTCCAAGGTAGGGAAACTCGTCCTTATCTTGAGAATTAAGAATGTATGTCAAGGCAAAGACAGTATGTTAACTTGTTTGACTTCATTGCTAGTAAGGGATAGCATATGTTTGAAATTGGGAAGTGGTGGTAAGTATATTTGGTCTAATTTACATATGATCTATTTACTTACACCAAAACGGAAAGTGGTTTGGGTTTACAGTAAAGAATGTTTTTAAATGACATTTGCTATAACCCAAATAAGTATGGTTTTGAAAGTGAAATATTTCTTAAGGTTTTATGAATATACTTATATCATTGAGATAAGTGTATATGGATACATCTTCTAAGTATTGGAAATGTAATGTTTTGTCAATATACTTATACCATTGAGATAAGTATGTAGTACATTTTCTAAGTAATAGAAATGTAGTATTTTGTGAATATACTTATACTGTTGATATAAGTTTATGGAAAAGTTTTCTAAGTATGGGTTTGAAAGTGAAATGTTTTGTGAGTATACTTATACAGTTGAGATACATATATCAATATTTTTTTTCAAGTATTGAAAAGAGTAGAGAGGGTTTGTAAATATATCTTTTGTAAAAGGTATTTTAATACAGATATTTGAAAGGAGATTTTAATTAATGATAGGATTAATTAAAGAGGCTTAGTAGTTGCTTATGTGCTTAACCAGGGTTGGTTTCCATATGGAATTTAAAATCTCTGGTTGGATTGTTTGTTACTTGATAGTTAAATAACCAACTATCAAATCTTGGCCAATTTTAAAACTATTTTTATCGGTTCGAAGAGACCGAGATCGGATGAGTTATTCGAAAATCACTTTGATCCAACATAAGCATTTGAATTAAAGACATCTTGAAGATGATGAAATCGAAGGTGGAGTTCTTTGAAGTGCAAGGGCTGATTGCTACTAATCCCGAGGACGTAGTAGACGTAGTGCCTTCATATTGTTCATATCATGAACAACTTGTATGGATGAATGCTGACATTGCATTGTTGCTTGTAGAGTAGTGTTAGCATACCAAGTGGGATTTGCTAAAAAGATAAAACGTGATCTCAATTCTCACAACCAGTATTGTCTAAAACAGGGGATATGCAGTAGGCTATGTGGTTCACTACCATTAGGGTATGGTCATCACCCGATCTAGATCGATATTGACCTATTTATATATGCTATTGACCCGTATGGTTGTTACCTGGCAACCGAGGTAATGACATAGTTAATTCCATCTAGGAGGGTGTAAGTCGGTCTTATGTGGCGGTAGTCCATGTGAGGCCCTCGGTACATTTTTCTAGAGGTGTACTATGACAGGCGATATCCCAGTAGCCTTGTCATTGTATGGATTCCATTTTCCAATATGTGCCTCTATGGACTTAGCGGTATACCTATTATGTTGGAATGTAATTAATTTAACCATTTCAACTATGATTAAATATGTATTTTAAACCCTAGACATTATTATAATATCATTGGATTTCCCAAAAAATGGTTTGGGTATGGTAAAGTAATACCGCTTCGTATTTATGTGCAGCATGGTCTTACGAGATACCTTTATTTCTGAAAGGTTTTATAGCAGTAAAAATCCATATGATTTGTGTTTCTCACACTGGCTTACCATACTGATTCGGCCATTGTTTTCTTATAATGCTCGAGTCGGCCCGAGCATAATTCCAGATTTAGTTATGGATACATTGGAGCTTTAGGAATTGAGTTGGATGCCTCCATGATGTATTCATATATATATATATATATATATTTGCTGCATTTGTTGTTTGGTATTTAACAGCATTTGTGAGGACAAGTAGTTATAACTGTTAGGGCTGATGATATGTTAGTTAACTCTGATTGATGTATGTATGTTATAGTTTTCTTTTGTAAAGACTATGTGTATATTATATACTACTCGTGACGATGTGATGATTGCAGCATTATCAGAATTCATTTTTGAGTTTCTAAGTAGGGGATGCTACCATAGTAATTTGCTATAGAGTTTGTTTTGGTAAAGCAAAACATGATTTACAAATCCTGAAAGTATGATTTGGCATACTATAGTTATATGTATATATTATTATTTCAAATAGAGTTGAAATAAAACCCAAGTGTTTAGTTCTGAAGTTTTCAGTTAAGTTATATTAGGGATGCATGTATTCTTAGCATTAGGGTAGTTTGGTTTGTGCATCTCATTATGATAAGTTGATTGGTAGTTTTTATTTGTTGAAATGAAATGGAATTTTCGATGATTTTGGATAGTCGAAAACTTCCAAATCAGTTGAGGAATTGAAGCTAAACAAAAATATAAGAAAATAAGTTTTTGTAACTTATAAATTTGAGAAGATATAAGTTAAAAGTAGTTTTAAATTTGTTGAACATCCTGGTTAAGTAAAAAAAATCTAGTATCGTGTATATACTCTTAGGAGATATAAGAGTATTATACAAATATGACCTTAAGACTTGAATGATAATGGACTCAAGTAATGGTTTTATGAAATGATTCATAAAATGATTTTATTATTACATGAAATAATATTAGAATAATTAAATGTGAATTAAAAGTAATTGGTGTAGTTAAGAAACCGATGGGATAAATACGTAAGTTGTATGTAGATCATTTTATTCACATAACTGTTCTTGATCCAGATTCGAGCATATGATTTTGAGGTAATTCACACCGATCCGAACTAGGATTTCTCACTCGATTCTTGACGATGAACTCTTGATATGGATTTTTGATGTGATATTGAAGTTTTCCATCATATTATATGGATATGTAAGGAGAATGGAGGTTTCTAATCAAGGAACCTAATCAAGAGTCCACGCTAGGGAAGTCGAGTGAGCAATACTAGTTCAAAAGTGAAATTTATATGATCGAGCAAGTGATCGGATTTGATATTGCGTATGGATGATATACATACATCATATGGGCTTTAATATATTGTATTATTTCATTGTCATGTTTAACTTTAACTCCCTTTTGGATTACGTAAGTGAGATACATGTATGTGGAAGCAAAAGCTAGCTTGTTGCTTTTGGGTCCATGAGAAGAGTTAGCTTGCTCGACAAATTGGTATGTGTTTATTGCTTAACGGTTGTGTTTGCTCTATGTCATACACACTCTATAAAGTATATCATAAGTATATACTGTTGTTATGTTGTTCCTAGATATGGAAGGTCCCATATATAGGCTTATACTGATATTGTGATTTTTCTGGACTTAGCCGCGCAAAGAAGGTGCTGTCGAAATTTTCTGTAATATAATTGATTTTAAGAAGTTTAAGGGTTTGTAGACATTTTCTTCCTTTGGGGAATTTTGGGGATGAAATTTTTTTAAGGGGGAAGAATGTAATGGGACCTAATTTTTAACGTTGTGAATGAGAATATTTAATTTATTTAAATATTCAAATTTGATTCAAATTTAATAAATAGTAAGAAAATCAATTTTAATAAAACGATTTGATTTGTGATGACATATTTTTAAATGAATTTATAGGATTTTTCCATACTTTTTAATTTGGAAAATATTTAAATTATCGCTTTTACGGATTTTTGGTAAACATTGGTATTTTTGAAATTTAACATAATAAGATAACCAATGTATTTTATTGTTGTTTTTGGATCGTGTCGCATTTTTGTGTTCGATCGTATTCTTGTTTTTGTCCTTGCGGTTCGTATACAAACGAAATTCTATGTAGCGATGTGTTGGGAATTTGAAAATAGACACAGCCCATACACACAATTCTTATTCAATTTTCCCCTTTTCTCTTTTCTTTTCCATTTTCCTTTTTAGTGTAAACGTTCTAAACCTAGCACCACAAAGAAAAATCAAAATAAAATTATTCACTCAACGATAAATTAAACCATCGAATCCATTGAACTCATGGCGGGGTAGGCTTCAAATCCATGTGAAGATTGTTGGGTGTAGTTGGGTTTAGTCGAGATTGACTATTTGGGCATGAGTAAGGGTTTTGGATAGAGTGAGATCTAGGCGACGGTTGGCAAATTGAAGTGTAGGGATGAGCTTAAGGGACGGAGATGTAGAGATTGGTGGTGGTTGGAGGTCGTGCGATCGCTGTTGGTGGAGTGTGATGTTGGCTACAATGAAGGGCAGAGCGAAGTCATGATTTACATGGGGGCGTCAAGCTCGATGGTTTTGGGATGGTCAAGACAAGCACATGAAAAGGAAGTCGATGGCGAAGTCGGTTCGTGAAACCATTGACCGGAGCTCGTATCATTGATGGACATGCAACGTGTGGTATTGGGTTTTGTTTGTGCATGCATAGTAATGAATTAGGGAGGGAGAAGGTGGATTAGTTAATCAATGGTAATTAGTTAAGTTAATTATATAATTAATTAAAATTTTAATTCAAAAACATATAAATTAAATAACTTCTTCATACGAGGTCCAATTGAAACACGGTCTTTTGCATTATGCTCGTAGGAGCGTTATCTAAGCACTAGAGTTGCTTTCATAAATTTTGGAGCAAGTGAAATTTTGAGCAAAAATCGTAGGCCGTTCGATTTTAGATTGAACTTGAACGCTTAATCTTCCGTTGGAATTTTGGTGGGTTACTCAACTTTGGATAAGTATTATATAATATGTAGTAGACATAAATTATTGTTTTATGCTTGAATGATTTATTTGTTTGCATTGGTTGAATTTCCACTTTGAAAACCGTGATGTAGAAAATGAAATACAGAGAATTTTGTAGTGGAACTGGATTCCTCACCATTGTGATTTTAAATTTCAGTTATATACCTATTATATAAATTGTTAAATGTTAAAAGTTTGGCGTTGGCCATATTGGGTATAACATTGATACATGTTAAAAATTGAACCTTTTTAGTGATAAAGATAGTAGTAGCATTGGTTAAGTGCTATGGTAGCTATTAGTCTCATTATAGTATATGAGAAATATTATTATTTGTTGGTTGGATTTGAAATTGATTTTGATTCAAAGAATGTTTTTCACTATGACTTTTTGAATTTGTTGTGGCATTTTATTCAAAAATGGTATTGAACTTCTCTATTTTCCTCTAACCTTTTTGAAATGTTTTAAAAGTATTTTAGGAGGTATTTATTTTATGGAAAATTTAATACAATAACATATGTTTATTTTAAAGAAAAAAGGCTTATTGTTTATAACAAAGTGATTCTCTTTTAAAAGAAGATAGAGATATTCTGGAATAAATATTGGTGAAACATTTTATAAAAAATGTTGTATAGAAAGAGATATTTATAAATGCTATTTTATAAATAAAAGAATAGATTTTTGGCATCATATAAAAAAGGAAACATATCATTTTTATAATAGAATAATAAATCACATTTGTGGATTTATAGTAATATATGAAATGATCATTTTATTCTGAAAATGAAGTTTTGTGATAAGTAAAGGAGTTTTATAATTATATTTGGAGCTTTATAAAGGAAGTTTATAAATATAAAAGAGATGTATAAAAGAAGTTCTATAAATAAAGAAGAGATTTATAAAGAAGTTTTATAAACAAAAAGGAGATTTATAAAAAGGAGTTTTGCAAGTATATTTAAAGGAAATGTATAAATAGGTTATAAAAAGGAGTTTTGTAAATATTTTTAAAGGAGATTTATAAGTAGGGAGTTTTGTACATATTTTTAAAAGAGATTTATAAAAAGAAGTTTTATAAAAGGAATTAGATTTGATTCCTATAAATGATCATTTTAAATGATGGTGGTATGGAAAGTATTATTTCATACTTAACACCAAATTACGAGGTAGGAAAACTCGTTCCTATCCTAAGAATTAAGAATGTAAGTCAAGGCTATGATAGTACGCTAACTTGTCTGATTTCAATGCTAATCGAGGGATAGCACAAGTTTGACATTGGGAAGTGGTAGTAAGTATATTTGGTCTAATTTCCATACGATCTATTTACTTACACCGAAAAGGAAAGTGGTTTGGGTTTATAGTAAACAATGTTTTTAAATGACATTTTTTAACCCAAATAAGTATGGTTTTGAATGTGAAATCTTTCTTAAGGTTTCATGAATATACTTATACTGTTGAGATAAGTATATGGAGATATTTTCTAAGTATTGGAAATGTAGTGTTTTATGAATATAGTTATATAGTTAACATATGTATATGGGTACATTTTTGAAGTATTGGAAATGTAGTGTTTTGTGAATATACTTATACTGTTGATATAAGTGTATGGAAAAGTTTTCCAAGTATAGTTTTGAAAGTGAGATGTTTTGTGAGTATACTTATACAGTTGAGATAAGTATATCAATATTTTTTTTCAAGTATTGAAAATACTAGAGAGGGTTTGTTAATATATCTTTTGTAAAAGTTATTTTAAAACAAATATTTGAAAGGAGATTTTAATTAATGAAAGGATTAGTTAAAGAGGCTTACTGGTTGCTTATGTGCTTAACCAGGGTTAGTTTTCATATGGAATTTAAAATCTCTGGTTGGATTGTTTGTTTATTTGACAGTTAAAAACGGACTATCAAATCTTGGCCAATTTTAAAACTATCGTTTTCGGTTCGGAGAGACCAAGATCGGATGAGTTATTTGAAAACCACTTCGAATCGGCATAAGCGTTCGAATTAAAGACATTTTAAAGATGATGAAATCGAGGATGGAGTTCTTTTAAGTGCAAGGTATGCTTGCTGTTAATTCTGAGGATGAAGTAGAAGTAGCGCCTTTGGTTTGTTCATATCCTGAACAACTTGTGTGGATGAATGCTGACATTACATTGTTGCCTGGAGGGCAATGTTAGCATTTCAAATGAAAATTGCTAAAATGGTTAAACGTAGCCTCAAGCCTCACACCCATTAATGATTAAAATAGGGGATACGTTGCAGGGCTATGTGGTTCAGTACCAATAGGGTATGGTCATCATCCAATCTAGATCAATATTGACCCATTTATGTATGCTAGTGACTTGGTACGGTTGTTAGCTGGCAACCGAGGTGATGACATATTCGGTACTATCCAAGATGGGGTAGGTTGGTCATGTATTGGTAGAGGGTCCATGTGAGGCCCTCGGTACATTTTTCTAGAGGCGTACTGTGAAGTAGCCTCGTCATTGTATGGAATCCATTTCCAATACATATCTTTACGAACTTAGTTGTATATCTATTACGTTGGAATGTAATTAATGTAACCATTTCGGCTATGATTGAATATTTATTTTAAACCAGACATTATTATAATTACATTGTATTTCCTATAAAATGGTTTAGTTATCGTAAGGTAAAATCCCGTTTTTGTTTATGTGTGGCATGGTCTTACGAGATATCTTTATTTTGAAAGGTTTTACAACATTAAAAATCCATGTGATTTGTGTTTCTCATGCTGGTTTACCAAACTGATCCGGGCAGTATTTTCTTATAATGCTCGAGTCAGCCCGAGCATATTTCCATATTTAGTTATGGATGCTTCAAAGCTTCAGCAGACAAGCTGGATGACTCTAAGACGTATTCACGTATATTTATTTCTGCTGCATTTGTTATTTTGTGTTTATCAGCATTTATGAGGACAACTTGTTGTAACTGTCCAGACTGATGATATGTTAGTTTACTCTGATTGATATATGTATATTACATTTTTCTTTTAGAAAGATCATGTGTATTTTATGTATTATTTGTGACGATGCGAGATTATGTTCTGTTTTTTTCTTTCACCCCAACAATCTGTCTTTTTGGCACTTGGATGTTCAACACATGAATATTGTGAATGTATTGGTGTCGACTTTTGAGGGTCGAAAAGGCATGTCATCATAGTGACTGTCATGTTCGCAGTGATCGTGGTTAGCGGTTCTGCTTCTACCCACTTGGTAAAGTAGTCTATCGCTACTATGGCATATTTAGCTCCTCCTTTTGACATTGGAAGTGGTCCTATCAAATCTATGCCTTATATGTCAAACGGACATAGGCTTGCAAGTGGGATGAGCTCGTAGGATGGCTGTCTTGGATACTTGCAAATCGTTCACATCTGTCGCACTTCCTTACAAATTCATTTGCGTCCTGAAGTGTTGTAGGCCAATATTAACCATGCCTTAGTACTTTCTTCGCTAACTTATTTCCCTCTGAGTAATCTCTGCATTAGCCCTCATGTAATTCCTTCATGATCTATACCCCCTCTTTTTTAGAAACACACCTTAGATAAGGGGTAGAATATCCTCTCTTGTATAATGTGCCATCAAAGAAGGAGTAGTACAGAGCTTGGAATCCTATTTTTCGGGCCTCATTCCTATTTGAGGGTAAGGTTCTGTTTAGTAGGAATGTCTTGATGGGAGTCATTAGTTATTCTCCTAAGTTTGCTGAGGCGAGGGTTCAACCGAGGGCTGTTGTCGATTTCCATTGTCACCTGATCTACGGTTCCTTGAATGGTGGACCGCTGGGCTCGAGTCAAGGCCAGTATCTGATTTGATTCTGTTATACTTAGCTCTTCTTGATGCCTAATTGGTACTACCTTCATTTCATTAGCCACCTTGGTACTCACAAGTTTTGCTTAGGAGTCGGTGGATGTGTTATTAACAAATGGAATTTGTTCTATCCCAAACTATTCGAACTACTCCAGTAACTTCTTAGACAGTTTCACATATTTGGTTAAGGTTGATTCCTTATCTTGGTATTTTCTCTACACTTGGTTCATAACTAATTAGGAATCATTGTGAATTTTAATATGGGTTACCTTCATTACCTGGGCCATTATTAGGCCTGTGATGAGAGCCTTATATTCTACCACATTGTTGGTTGCTTTGAACCCGAGCTGCACTGCTCCATACAATTTCGGCCCATTTGGGGTGATCAATACATACCCAATCTCTATCCCATGTTCATTTGATGCTCCATCTATGAATAGTTGCCAAAACTGTGAGGTGTTTGCTTCTTCCTCTGATTGAGGTTCAGCTGATAGGATGCACTCTGCGATGAAATCTGCAAGTGCACAGCCTTTGATTGTCTTTCTAGGACAATAGGTGATGTCGTACTGGCTAAGCTCCATCGCCCATTTTAATAAGTGGCTCAATGTCTTTGGCTTCTGCAGTATTTGCTTAAGGGATTTGTCTGTGAGGACTTTGATGGGATGTTCCTAGAAATAGGACCATGGCTTCTTTGCTGTAAGGAGTAGGTTGTAGGCCAGCTTTTCAATGACTAAGTAGTTTAGTTCCACTCTTGACAGCCGCTTGCTTGTGAAGTAGATGGGTCTTTGGGTCCCTTTATTTTCTCGTACCACTACAGCACTAACATCTTTATCACTTACTGCTAAACAAATGCACAAGTCCTCATCTATCGCCGGTTTTGATAATATAGAAGTATAGACCATATGATCCTTTAGGTTTTGAAATATAGCTTTGCACTCCTCAGTCCATTCAAAGTTTCGCGCTTTCTTCGCCTGGTCGAAGAATGCGATGCACTTGTCTATTGCTTTGGATATGAACCAGCTTAGTGCCACTACCCTACGATTTAGACTCATCAAATCCTTTGGCTTATCTAGGATTCCCATTCCTCTTATGGCCTCAATCTTTATAGCATTTTCTTTAATGCCACGCGCGCTTACTATATACCTTAGGAACTTGTATGACTAGATGGTGAAGGTGCATTTCAGAGGGTTTAACATCATATTATATTGCCTTCGGACTTTAAATGTCCACTCTAAGTCATGGATGTGGCTTGATGCTGCCTTGGACTTAACTAGCATGTTGTCAACATATATCTCAATGTTATTTCCAATCTGTTTTACAAACATCATATTAACCAGCCTTTGGTAGGTTACCCTTGCATTCTTATGCCCGAATGGCATGACTTTATAGCAATATAATCCTATGTCTATCACAAAACTAGTATGCTCTTGATCTGGTTCAAACATGGCTATCTGATTGTAACCTGAGTATGCATCCATGAACGAGAGCAGTTCGTGCCAACTTTTCGCGTCTACTATTTGATCCATTCTAGACAAGGAAAAACTATCCTTTGGAAAAGTCTTGTTGAGGTTGGTGAAGTCTATGCAAGTTCTCCATTTCCTGTAAAGGTTGGTGAAGTATATGCAAGTTCTTCATTTCCCGTTAGGTTTCCTTACAAGTACTGGGTTGGCGATCCACTTTGGGTAGTATACTTCCCTAATGAATCCATTCTCCTTCAAATTCTTAAGTTCCTTGTATAGAGCATTGTACCTTTCCTAGTCTAGAGTTCTGGGCTTTTGCCTGGCTGGATGGGCATCGCGGTTAATGTTAAGTGCATAACTGTGTCCAAGCGAATACATCTGTTGATTTTTTTTCAAAAACCAATCAGCTCAATACAAGCATCTGCACTGAGATTCTTTCCAATTTTGAGAATCTTCATGGGGTCTTTCGAGTCTGCTTGTATATCTTCGAGGTCGTGAACCGGCTTTAGTTCACTTCTTGTTTCCACCAACCTTGGGTGAATTTCACCCTCTTCCTCTTCTGGCTTAGAGGTGACTAAGAGCGCCTGTCTCTGAGCTTCCTCAAAGAATACTATGTATAGACAGAATTATGTTAATCAGTAATGTGCATATATGTTCTTTTTTCCTTCTTCACTGATTTCGAGGGTGCATGATTACTTGCTTTATCGTTAGTTTGGGTATCTATTATCAGCATAGTTTTATGAACTAGTTTGACTTCTTTTTTGTTATTATCATTACAAATATTAGAAGAGACACAATATTAATTTCGAACAATCTTATTGCTGAAAATAAGGCTTACATTGTATAACTCTCTGACTAAATATTATTTGCCTCTTATTGATCCTATTCCCGCAAGAGTGTTGAACTTCATAATCAGATGAGAAACGATTGCTCCTATGTCTATCAAAGCTGCCCTTCCGAAGAAGGCATTGTATGGTGAGGTTTGGTCAATGAGTAAGAAGCTTGCATATAATGACCTATGCAGTGGGGCCATTCTAACGGTAATAAGCAAGCGCGTTGATCCTACTAGGATGGTAGCGATGTTGTTGAAGCCAAAGATCGGTTTAGGACAAGGTTTTAGGATTTCTGGTGGAAGCCTCTTTAATCGTATGCAGACTTAAAGATAACGTTGATCGAGCTTCCATAATCAACAAAAACTTTCTTTATAGTGCAGTTTGATATTTGCACTGTAATAATGAGTGGGTCTTGGTGAGGAAAGATAACTCCTGCTGCATCTGCTGCCTTGAGCGTTATCTTTGGAGAAGGTTTTTGTTTGACATGGAAAATTGACTTCAGCTGGACTTTTGCCTCTTGCACGTACCTCCCTTAAGCCTTTTTACTCACACCCACGAGGTGTAGCCCCCCATGAATTGATGCTATTAGAAGGGTTCCAAGCTTGGTTCTCATTTGGGTCAGGAGTTGGATTTACTATTCTGCATTCGCCATTATTCTTCTAAAAGTTGCCTAGGTATCCTTTCTAGATCAGCCTCTCTATTTCGTTCTTCAGATGTTGGCAGTTGTCGGTATAATGGCCATTGGCTCGGTGGAAGTAATAGTATGATCTCAACCCCGTTCCGTTCTAGTTTCTTCCTTTGTTGGGCACGTTGTAAGCAAGTTCTATCCTGGTCATCTCGTATATCTGATCAGGAGTGTGAGTAAGGTGGTTTCTGCTGTGATGCTAAGTTCCTTTTGACTCTTTGCTGGTCTGATATTCTTATACCCCCTTTTCTTATCATATTTGGGAGCAAAAGATTTCAAATCTGTGTAGTGGTACCAGCTTTCTCTATCCTAGTGTAGCCACTGGCTCTTTCATAGAAAGCCTTCATGCTATGACATAGCTTTCTGCTGTACTTTTTCCACATTGAGGTCCCCATTCTAACCCCGGCATGGGCCGCCACCAGTAATGCATTTTCATTGCTTACTCCAATCTAGACTTGAAAAACTTAATAAAATTGCGTAGACTCTCATTCTCGTCCTGCTTAACATAGGACATCGTGTTTACCTAAGAGGAGGCTTCTCTTTCCGAATTGAACTGTGTTAAAAAATCAATTGACAGCCATCTCCAAGAATGGACCTCCCGTGACCCAAATCTCCTAAACCATCTAGTTGCAACTCCAGCTAAGTAAACCGAAATTTTTTTACATCTAGCCATCCATCCTACATTCAGAATGTCCATGTGGTATTATAATGCACATAGGCGATCGTCTAGATTTGTAGTCCCATCGAATTTTTTAATCAACGTGGCCTTGAAGTTGTTAGGGAAGTTTGCTTTGATGATAGTCTAGATGAATGGGGAAGATCCTTCCTCCCTAATCTTCTCCCCAGATCCATGTTGGCAAAGTATAGCCATCTGATCCACATGTGCTTTTAACTTGCAAATTTTGTCTTCTTTGGGGTCTTAATAAGATGATTCATCCTTGAACAGTGAGATAGAGTCATCCTCTTCCAGAGCAGATTGAGTTTGTTTCCTAAGCAATAGAGGGTAAATATTGGCTGGTTTTGTCATGATTTATGGATTTTCTTGGATCTTGCCTTTCAGCTTGGTATCGGTTTTTAGACCAGCGTCATCATTCCCATCTTTGGGAGTGTCGTTATCATTCTCTCGCCGAATAGTTAGCATCGTAGGTGAACAAAGGCGGTGAGCTATGAACTGAGGTTGACGGGATGGCCTTAGGATAGTATGTTGGGCCACAATATTCTCTAGCCCTTCCATATGTTGGTTATTCCGGCTTGTGAAAGCATAAAGAGCGGCAAGGATTGGATCTAGAAGAACTTCAGTTGAAGTTTGCTCCTTGGTTGGGTTTTTTGAAATCGTGGAAGTCATTTTCAAGGTCTTTGAAGCAATATGTAGTAGTTCTTGAGCAGGTGGGGTAGATGGATCGGTTAGGTTCATGGTGTATAAGGAAGTTCAAGTTTGCTAGAAATTGAAAATGGGTAATGAAGGTTCGGCCCTCCTTATAGCACCAAAGATGTTGGTAAGATATTTCATCTTACAACACTCAAACTGATGATGAATTAATCATCGTACTAATTACCTTAGTGGTTTTGAATTAGCAAAATTAAGTGCTTTTAAATTTGTCATCAAGTAGTAATTATGTCGCCGGATGTTTACACAATTAGGTAGTTGCACTTTAGCTGTTTGTTAAAATGTCAAATCCTACTAATATTTAATTCTCATACAAATAAGGTAAGATTCAGTATAGAAAAAAAGGCAGGCAAATAACAAAATGAAGGAAACGATATAAAACACAAGGAATTTACGTGGTTCGGATGTTCATGAATCCTATGTCCACAGGGGAAATTTCTCTTTCTTCCTTTATATTTTTTGATATAGATTTAAATGGCAGAAAGTATAATAATTTCTACTTCTTAAACCTTAAAATTGTCACAAAATGGAAAAGGTATATTTTCAGCTATAGTGCTTTTTTTATAGTATAGAGATGTATGCTGATCGCTACAATCCTTCCCTTGCGTTTATGCTTTAGCCCTTGGATCCTGCCAGGTGTCATCTATCCACATCATCTGTTCGATTCACCCGGATTGCTGCTATGTCTTTGGTGGAAAGTTTGAGATAAAGGCAGGAACTCCTGAAACTAAAGTGAGAATATCTGAAATTGGAGTAGTAATATTTGAAATTGTGGCGGGAGACTGCAAATTCAAATTGGCTTTGCATATGAGTCCTTGTGAGGGGAACTATCTGCATTGCTACTTTCTTTCCAGAGTGAGCTGTCTTGCCTTTTATCATTTTGTTTTTGACAAAGTGATGAGTTGTGCCTTTATTCTTCTTTGAGCGCCATTGGGGTTAATGAGGTTGGTACGTGCTATTTGGAGCGCTTCATTTGTATGATACTGCGCTGAGACAATGGTAGTTGAACTGTCTTCCCTCAATTTGCTGTGTTGATTTTGACATTTGTGCTGGGGATGAGTTGGGTTGTATTGCCTGGTTTGGGCTATGGCGCTAGTTTAATGTTGCCAGCACCTACTTTGGCTTATTCTGGCCTACTCTTGGAATGAGGGTGTGCAAGCTACTATGATTTGATGCCTACTTCTTTGCTTTTTTCTAACTAGTGTAGATCCGCGATGGAGTGAATTTTGGGCAACCTTATGTGCAGCCCTTAGAATGCTTTTAGTCATTGTAGTACTACTCAAGGAGTCCTCCATAACTGTAGGGCAAATGTGTACTCGAAAGAATTAGCAATGCCTAAGTTATTAAGATTATTAATTGGACTGGCGGGTCCTTTGGATGCAGAGCAGTTTTCCTCTATTGCTACACTCTTTTTACTCCCACATTTGTTACATTCTAAGGACGGCACATGCTTCACCACTTTATTTTGATGGCAGCAAGTTACATTGGTGCACCATGAAATCGAACAATCCTCTTCATATACAACTCGACTAATTTAGATGTCGTTCTACTGGACTTTATAGGTATAAATCTATCACTCTCCATTAATCTATCGACCATGACCTTGATGCTATCATATCTCCTCTGGTCCTCGACAATCCGTCGATGAAATCCCATGATACATGTCCCACTCTCACTCAAGAATCTAAAATCGGTTGTAAAAAACCATTCAGCTTCTTCTTCTCTGCCTTTACCAATTGACAGTTCATGGACTTTGAGATGAATACCAGAACGTCCTTCTTCATTCCTTACCAATAAAATGTCTGCCTTATATCATGGTACATTTTATAGACTTTGGGATGTACTGTCAATCTTGAATAATGGCACTCTCTTAGCACCTCATCCCTCAAACTATCAATATCAAGTACAAGCAATCTATCATCCTTATGGACCCAACAATCAATGGTCCAGCCCGTATTTCTTCATCTCCTCAAACTCTAATCCTTCCTCTTTCTTCGTCATGATCTCTGCTAGTCTAGTGTCCCTCCTCCAACTAGTATCGATTTTCTCAATCAAACTAGGTCTGATAGTTAAGCAAACCAACACATCCGGCTCTAGCTCACATCGAGATCTGAAGTTGTAACCAGCAATATTCTCCAGTTGCTTCCACTTTAGGAACATAGCTCCCAAATTGGCATGTCTTTTACTCAATGTGTCAGTGATTGAATTTCCCTTACTAGATGTGTAAGAAATGTCAAAGTCATAGGAGGCCAAGAATCCTAACCATCGTTGTTGGCGAAGGTTAAGACTGGGAGAAGAGGTATTTCAACGATTTAGGGTTCGTGTATAACTCAACCCTCTCTCCAAGCATGTAGTGCTTCCAAATCTTCAAAGCAAATACTATCATTGCCAACTCCAAATCATGAGTTGGATACTTTTTCTCGTACGGTTTTAGCTATCGACTAGCATGCGACAAGTTTTCCCCTTTACATCAACACTGCACCTAGTCTAGTACCACCAGAGTATGTGTATATTATCAACTCCTCATTCCCACTTAGAATAACTAATATTGATGCACTCATCAACCTCTCTTTCAAACTCGCGAATGCGAGCTCGCGCCTCGAATCCCAAAAAAGTCCGATTCTTCTTCGTTAAATTGGTTAACGGGGTTGCTACCTTAGCTTGATAAAACGTCTATAGTATCCCGCTAATCCAAGGAAACATCTCATGTTTGTAGCAGTCTTTAGTGAATCCAAATCATGTACTGGTGCCACCCTAGTAGGATCTATAAGAAAGCCCTGTTCGTAAACAATATGACCCAAGAATCGCACTTCCCTCCTCCAGAAGTATCACTTTAAAAACTTCGCTTTCAATCGGCAGTTCCTCAACACTTGAAGCCCAATGTTCAAATATGCTTTGTGTTCCTCCACCATCCTAGTACAGACAAGAATATCATCCACGAACACAAGCCCAACTTTATTTAGTTAATCCTTGAAGACACGCTTTATAAGATAAACAAAGTATGCCAGTGCATTGGTTAGCCCGAATGACATAACCAATTACTCATAGAGTCTTAATGGCGTATGAAACATGGTACACTCTCCTTTACCACTCTTAGTTTATGAAACCTTATCGCAAGGTCTAATTGAGAGAACACCTTCGCATCGTGAAGCTGATTGAACTAGTCATTAATATGCGGGAGTGGATACTCCTTCTTCATTGCCTTATTCAGCTCAGGGTAACCTACACACAACCTCAAAGAGCCATCCACCTTCGCGACGAAGACTATAGGTGCTTCCCACTTTAATATACTCGATTGAATGAACCATCATGGTAAAAGCTCATTCGCTTGCGTCTCTAGTTCCTTTTTCTCTTTGGGTGCCATACGCCTCGATGGCAAAACAATCAATTTGGCGTTCTTCACCAAATCTATACGAAACTATATCTCCCTATTGGTTATAATCTGGTCACATCCTTGAATATGGTAGGATATTCCCTACTTATACGCACAGATGACAATTTGTCGTGTGGGATCTCGAGCGAATACAAAAAGCTAACCATCGCCTCATTGTCAGGTAGGCAGCCTAACTCCAACCTATGCCCATTGCCCGTTCTTATCATCACCAATAGCCTTTTGCTGTCCACCACTATTTTTTACCCTCCATGGCCAACCCATTCCCCAAATTAATACCGAACCCCACAAAACCAAAAACAAAGTAATCACAAACAAAAGGAACATCCATGACTCGACAATACTAGGTAATGAGAACCCATGGCCAAGTTGACCGAACCATCCGCTATGTTCGGGTCAGTCTACTAAGTTGGGTCTCAATCCTACTGTCTACTAGATAACTAAATATAAGGATGTAACGTCATGGTATCGAGGAAAATACGAATAGGTATATCATAAACAAAACATACCTCTAATTGTTATAGCCATTCCTTCCTCCTCCATCGATGGAGCATTCGGTGAAGCCGAGACAACATCCAATGCATAAACTTTCATATCCTGCTCATCCTTTAGTAGTTCTGGGCAACCCTTATGGATGTGCCCAAAGTTGTGACAGCAGGAACATGTCTTCCCTTCAATCTTGCAGTCCTTGCTCATATGACCTTTCATCCCATAATTATAGCAAGTAGGCTCAAATTTTCCCATATCCTTGCGTTCCTTTCCCCAGGATTTCCCCTCCATAACTAACTTTGGGCAGTCTACCTTATCTTGCCCAGTCCTATGGCAGTTGAAACACTTCTTTCCTTCCACTTACAGTCTTTAATAATATGACCACTCTCATTACAATTAAAGAACCTTGGCTCCCACTTGCCTTTCTTATGGTCACCTATCTTTTAAGACTATTTTCCACCTTTGTTGTCCCTCTTTCTCTTACTACTTCCGCCTACCTGTGGTTTAGAGTCTTCTTGAAGAACAACAACTTGTCGCGCTTGCATTTGAGAACCACTATCCACTACCCCAGTAGCTCTTCTTTGGGCTGCTTTCCTTACACTCACCATCATACGAATGAAGCTTCCTGTACTTTCGGGTCATTTTCTATCTTGGTGACTCCTTAGTTTCCAGGAAGAGTTCCCAATATGCATGTCCATTCTTACAAACTATAATAAGAATAAAGGTTTCTCATAGAGGAAAACTATATCAATGGTACTCATATGTGCAGTACGACTTACTAGCATATACTACTATAGTTTTCAAAACCAAAATATAAAAAAGTATGCTTTCTCATATATCGATTGATCCATCAGAAGGTGATAACTCCTCCTTATATCTGATGGATCCTAGCATCGACTTAGGTTGATCGTGCAACCTAAGCTCTGATACCAAATGTGACGATCGTCCAACACCTCCAATGCCTAATATGACTTGTAGAGTGTGCTGGAACAGTACTCGGCCGATGTAGGACGATGGTCAAGGGTGAAAAGTAATAACAACCTAAATATTGAACTTGTAGAATGTCTCATAGCACGTAGACAAAGTATGATAATCAAATAAATGTAAAATAGGCTAGACAATGATATAGTCAAAATAAAATAGAACAAGAATATCAGAATACATCAGGTTTACAAGATTATTTAAAAAATGGAGTAATAGAGTTATGCATCCCAAATATCCAAAATAAACTCTATAATTGTCTCTCTAAAGTAATATAAGTACTAGTATAGTTCCACAGTACTGCACTATGGAATATAAATGATAGTAAGCTTTAAAGCATAGATATATGAAAGCATAGCCTCTTGCTCATACTCCATACAACTACATAGCTATCCAGACCTATTATACCTAATTTACTCATTTAAAAGTACTCAAGATAATAAGAAAAAAAACCAAAAAACTTTGGATCAGATAATAGTCTAGTGTGTGCACCATCTTAAAAAACAATAAAAATCATATATAGTAATATAGATATAGGGTATGTTGGACCATACCAGACCTATTCCTACATCCGAAGAGTTAGCACACAAAAATTGATATATGCTAATCTACTAACATCATCATATATGTGTACTATAGCTGAAGTACAATATCTAGTGTCTAGGTATATGGTCAAAATACCTACATCGTGTGACACCCTAATGTGATAAACAGCCAGGAAGCATTCATCAAACATCCTCACCATCGCTCATGTGCATTGGATATATGATAACTCGTATAACCCCAATTTCTAGCCATAGACCAATCAAATCTCGGTTTCTCGGTGCTCAAATCCATGCCACTTCATAAGGCCAGGAACTAGACTTGCATTCGTAGAGTATAGGGTAATCATTAATCATAAGATTTGGATGCATTTGTAATCCAAGTGGGCATCCCCGCATACCCATTCTGTATGAGCACACTAGAAACCTTTGAGTTATCAGTGATCCATTTGCATATGTCTCCATAGTGGAACTCAATCGTTATTCCATCTCGGCTATCTCCATAGCAGAACATGGTCTTAAATTCTACTCATAAGCCCCATCGTTGAACTTATCCTTGTGGATCACCATCATGACTCCCATCATTGAGTTATCATCATTGGAATATCTCTAGACACCCATTGTAAGTCGTAGAGCTTTCACAAGCACCACATCATCACTTCACTGGTATCGGAGTCGTTCTCCTTTGCCCAAAAACAAAACTCAAATATCCATATTTTGGCTCAAATCACTTCTTGGAAAAACCCAAAGTCATCACCTTGAAAACCCAAACCAAGAACCTTTAAAAAATTAAGCAACTCAAATATCCCACCACTATATTTTTGCTCAGAATCTCCTAGGTCTAGTCCCAGAGCAACACCTTCATCGACCCAAAGTCCAACACAAAGCACCCTCGAACAAGTTTTCTCGAGTGGCCCCCAAACACAACACCATCGAACAACATTTGATATCTGGGTTTCCTCCACAACTGATTGAAGCACTACCCGAGCAAACCATCTTCCGACCCGAAGCACACCTCAAGCGCCCTACCACCGAACAAATGCTATTGAACAGAAATGCCATAGTGTCTCAGAACTTAAATTACTCACTGATTTCATCGCTACGCTCCTTTCTTCAACTTGTGTGCATTCTATATGCATCAATATGACTCCTAACATCCTTAAGCTTATCCGGTGAATTCCGCTTCTACGTTCCTTACCTCTAATTCACTCTGGTGAGTGTTTTCAACCAATTAAGCATGCACACAAACACTACATACACACACAAATCAATATTCAAGCATGCGTACGCACAACAAATTATAGCAATTGTAATATAATGTATGTACTACATAGCCTAACATCTATCAAGGCAATCATACATCAAAATAAAACGATTAAAACACCAAAATCCATTTATTCATATTTTTACTATAGGTTGCATTTTAAAGTAGTAATAAAACATAAATTTGACTTTAAAAATGGGTCCAAAACATATTAAAACCTATAGATACATATATAATAAGGTATGGGATGGCAAATCACTCACCAAACACCCAAAAACCCAAGTTTTGCACATAAATCGAAGTGAACCGAGAATAAATAGCAAAGTCCCAATTTTTCTTTCTTAAAAATGTAGATATGAAGATCTCTAGCCAATCCACTTGCTAATCTACTATAGATATATGATTTAGACTTGATCGGGAGAAATGTGATGGTTTTGGTAAAGAAAGAGTTGATGCAGGCTTAGATCTATTTGGGAGATGGGAAAAATGATTTGGTGAAGGTTATTTTAGCCTATAATAGCTTAAACCTAAAAAGGGTCAATGGGCCTGTTATCCACATATTTTCTAACTACTATGAGCAAGAAGAAATAGAAGCAAGGAAGATAGTGCCACTACAATAACATAGCAAACATAAAGATATCGAACCACAAAGGATGTCGAATTTAAAGACAAAAAGGAAGTCAAGACTTCAGAACATAAAGAAATAGTATCAAGCTCATAGGCATAGAAGTAGTTCAGAAGAATGAAGGTGGCGAACTCCTACAATGGTAGAAGGGATGTCAGACTATTACAACTAAGTATGGGGATACCAAACATTAACATTAAAGGAAGATACAGAACTTCAAAATCTGTAAAGGTTATCAAGTGCCTAAAGAAAATGGAGAAGCCAAGACTTCGCAATAAATTAAGATGTCAAGAATTTAAACAAGACTAAAGAGGTATCGAACCTCTATGGGATGGCGAACATCAAGGGACGGATAAGCATTATCAGGTAAGGTGTAATGTCGAACCTCAACAATAAAGAATGATGGTCTATTAAGGAAAGAGTGCATGTATCTACAACCAAAGAGATGGTGTAACATGTCAAATACATTATTTTAGGACGAATAGCAAGCAACCAAAAGTGAGAAGTAATTTAGAGCCATAACAATGGAGTAACATGTCAAATACATTATTTTAGGACAGTATCGAACTTCTAAATAATGATTGGGATGACGAATGCCTAGCAATAAGAAGATATCGAATCTCTGTAGTCCAGAGGATATCAAATCTCTATAGCCCAGGAGATATCGAATTTCTATAGTATAATTATGAAAAGAATGAAACTAAGGAAGAGTGCACTACTAGTTAAAGATGCCGAATATCTAAACACAGGAGGATATTGTGCTTTTGGTTGGATAGTGGATGTCAAGCATTTACAGCACTAAGTGTTGTAAAGTAAAACCAACTAGGAAATGGATGTCGAACGACAAAGGGTGTCGGATATCACCAGCCATACGAACTACAGACTGCAATACAGGCTGACAAACCTCACCTGCTATAAGAGGTTATCAAAATTCTACAACGTTAACTATTGTAAAGCTATGAATGCAGTAGATGATTTTGAACTTGTACAAATAACGAGGTATGTGGAGTCTTTACTGAAAGCAGGGGTACCAATTACCAACAAAAGCAAAGATGATGAATTTCAATAGATGATAAGGATGTCGAATGACAGCGATACAAGCAGATGGCAGCTAGCAAATTAGGCAGATAAGTGTCAACTATGTCGCATGCCTTAACCCCTATAAATAGACCCCCGGGGATGCTAAGGAAGGGGCGAATCATTTCTTTTTCTCCTTCTCAAAATTAAAGAATTGTAAACACAAAATTGATTTAGGGAAACTCAAGAACTGATTGTAACTTTTGAAACTTATGAATACGGACTTGGACAAATAACTTTACATTTCCTATTTATCTTAATTGTGGAAATTTGATTATTATTGAACATGGAATGCATATGACTAATTTTTAGGCTCTTATCTTGAACAAGGCTACTTAAGCCCTTGTCTAAATTAGTGTTTAGTTTGCATAATGACTATTTTGGCTTTTTAACATATGAACAATGGATTGTGGCTTATGTAAATTGCCTATCTTGCCCATTAATGAATGATTAATAGACATTGCATATCCACACAACTTGCCTATTTTACCCTTGGATATATGACATGAACTTTTGAACGCTTCCATATCTAAAGTTCAGGGACATCATGGGACCACTTAAAATAATATGATCTTGCACTAAGTCTTGTATGAGTAGGCCTATCTTTGGTTTAACGACGCCCTAGTGGCCAATGGAAGCAATGTCACTCTAAGTAATATCAAGGGAGCTAAACCAATTTTTAGTTCAATATGACATCATGGGTGTTAGACCAATTTCGGGTTGACATTTTGATGCTAGAAGGAGAGCTTGAACCTCTGAATCATCGTTTCCTTACTTTGAAAGCTAACAAAGTGATATTTTTTTTTAGGAAAATAGTGAAGATCAAGAAAGTTAATTTTTTAAATTAATAAGTTGTATAACAAACAGCCTAGGAGGACAATATCACTCAAAACTTCAATTTGGAAAATACAGAGATTGTGATCAATCGAAGCTCTACATTTGAAATTGATCGAAAAGAGGTAAAAGGATTAAAAGGTGAAGACTCGAAATTAGTAAATTATTTTGGGAATAAATAATGAATTTTGGAATGATTTATATATAAAATTGAAATTATCCTTAAGAAAGTGATGATTTCTAGGATTTGTTTAAGCCAATATACTTTTGAAAAAATATACACATATATACACGATTATAAAATATTTAAAGGATTCTTATAGAAGGGTATCCAAAATTTATATGTAAAAGTGATGGCTTATTAGGAAGTTTAGTAAAAAGAAAATATTTTGGAACAATAATAAGGTAAAATGTAATTTTTATTATATGAAAATTATTATTAACAAAGTGTATTTTGTCAAAATGATTTTGGAAGTAATATACATTTAGTAATTGATTATTTTTAAAAACCAAAAGAAATTTGTTTTCCAAGTTGTTTGGATATATGTATATATTTGGAACTGTTTGGGTTAAATTATTAAAGAAAGAAATTTTGGTATTTTGTTATACAAATGAATTTGGCAAATTGATATTTTTATGTTAAATATTTGAAGATTATTATAAAAACGAACTTCACGCTGATTAATCGTTTCTCGATAGTAATATTTTAAAAGGAAAAGTTGAAAGTGGATAAGAGTTTTAAAGTATTGATTTTGGAATTTCAAGTCATGGCTTTGGGAAATATTTTGAGTTGAAAATCCTTATGGGAACTTGAGATTATTTAGATTTGTTATTTAAAGGAAATTGTAAATTATAAAACTTCTTTGGTATTATCATTTTGAAACTGTTAAGAAGAGTTTCAAATTTTATCAATTATTTTTGAAAGGAATTTAAGGAATTTGAAATAGAATAAATGCATAAAATACATATTTTCTTATAATTATACAAGAGGTTTATAAAATAAAGATTTTAGAAAGGAATAAGATTTTATTATTTAAAATTCCTTGGAAATTAATATTTTTCTTTTCAAAATTTAATCAAAGGTTTTGAAAATGGAGATTCTATTATAAAACTTTTATGAATCAATAATTAATTGCAGTGTGTAGTTTGTATGGAATTCTATATTGTGAAATATTTTAGATAAACGGATTAGATTGTAAAAGTAAGAAAGAAAGAATGAGATCTTCCGTAGGTCTAGAAGAGGTAAGCTTAGATTTGCTAGATTCAACCGAAACAATAAAACTCGAAAAAGAACTAGGCGACAGTCTCAAAAGAGAGCTTACCCGATCCTCTACTCTAGCAAAGATATATTTGCCAAAACTCACTCATACGTGGTCTGAATAGATCCAGCAATTATGAGTCGTGCTCTAAATACAATCCAAATATCGAAAAAGAAAAGGCAGTTTGATAAAATTTGGGCTAATAAGGAATAAGTTGGAGGTTTCTTAAGAATGGATTCACTAGAAAAGTCTTTTACCCCAAAATGGTTAGCTAATCCTATACTAGTTAAAGAGTCCAAAGAAAAGGGAGAAGTTACGTCGATTATACCAATCTGAATAAGGTATGCCCTAAAGATTGTTACCCTTTACCTAGAAAAGGTCAACTGACTGATTCCACAAATAGACATCAGGGAACTTACTACTATAAAATCATGCTCTTTGAGCTGAAGAATGCGAGGGTTACATATCATAGGATATATCGTCAATGCTTGAAGAATTTGAGGCCGATCTTGACCAAATCAAGGCAATTAAGGGCAAGCCAGAGCCAAAAACAAGTAAAGATTATGATGAGACCAAATGGAACCCAATTTTGAAAAGATTTTCTTTGGATTAACTCCTGTAGTCCGAGCTAACCATTCCCAACATGGTAATTGATATAACTTCTTAGGTCGAAGATGTCGCCGGACCCTCCTATTGGACCAAATCCTAGAAGGGTTATTTTTGTAAGCCCCTGGTTTTTTGAAAAATCATTCTTTAAAATTCTATGATTTTCTTAAACTTATTACCCATCCAAATAAGGTAGGATAATACAAATCACCCATTATTTTGATAAAATATTTTCATTTTTAAACCCTATTTGTCCAAAATAAAGAGTTTTGGGAGTTTAATTACTACTAAAGATTTCGCTAATTAAGAAAATTCACACATTACTATTTCAAAAGCAATTTGCAAAATAATATATATATTTTATCATGATGGCCATAATTTTAACTCGAAGGATGTTTTAATAAGGTCATCTTTAAAATTTTATATAAACATTACAAATTTTCAATAGTGACCGAAATAAGAATGGCTAATTGCAAAAATAGCTTAAGAGATTTTGAAGCCAGAATTCGGATTTTAGATAATAGATATAGAATCCCTTACTTGAGGCATCGAATTTCTTTAATTGTTCAAATTGCTTTCAAGAATTTGTAAGACAGAGGAGTCTGCATTGAAAATAGTGGTTTTGAACAAGTTGAAAGGACAAATTGGTATGAAAGTAGGATTTTTAATCTTCAAATCTCGAGTATTTATAATAGAGTCCTATATGTAAAGATAGGAAAATCCAATGCCACTAGTGGATCGCCCTATTGTTTCGGCATACTAATGTAAAGATGTTACTTCTACTTTAAACATGGAAAGAATCAAGAAGGAGTAAGTAACTACCACCATCAACATATGGGAAATAAAGTGGCAATGGCAACTGAGTAAATGAGCGCAACCTAAGATTAAGGAACATCGAAAAATTGGAATGATAGATATATATTTCCACACAATGATCAAGAATAATCTTGCATCTATAAGAAGCAGCTCAAAAGAAATGAGTGGAGCTATGAGAAGAAATTCAAAAATGATTTTAATATAGATCATTCTAGTCACAAGAAGTAAGGAAAGAAACAAACAAGAAGTCATTAGCCACAAAGCAAGTCAAAAAAATAGTAAATACTTTGAGTTGAAATAAGTTCTGTGTAATCTAACATCACTCTAGCTCGAACCCGCAACTTTTGATGGAATAGAATATAGCTATTTGACTCAAAAGTAAGAAAATTTTAAGTAACAGCCTACTATTCCTCCAACCAGTTGGAGGTTAAATCATTATCCAACACAATAATCCTTAAACACTACACATAAGAATGTTGTTGACCATGAAATTTAGTTTGAACTCAGGAAGATCATCCGAAAATGAAATAGCCAAAGTCTATCCTCAAAATCTCAAATAATAACAAAGCAATTGGACCATTATGGAATGTCCTAAATTACTATTGGATTTCAACAAAGATTAACATCGATGGTATGTAAGTTCCAAGATATTTATTATCATGGACCTATCTTTACAAAACCTCAATATGGATTATTGACAAAGTCATGAAATGCATTCGAAGAAATTATCCACAACGTTGGAAAAGAGAATCGGGTGGAGGAATTACCCCCGATATCATGAACTTATCAAAGAATCACATATATACCTAGTCATTATCAAAAAGAAGGAAAGTGAACCAAGAAGTGATAATGGTGAAAACCTAAAAGGAACCATCTATACATAAATAGATAATCAATATCAAAAAAATTGGATGATGTCCATTTTTAATACTTGGTAGAAGGAAACCTACCAGAAGATAAGAAGGAAGCTAGAAAGAAAAGGTGCCATGCTCCAACTTTTATTATGATGGATGAAACACTTTATAGAAAATATATTCAGTACCTTACTTAAGATGTGTTATTCTAGAAAGTGGCACAAAACTGTTTAGAGAAGCCATAAAGGGTTTTGTGAAGATCATTCCAATGGCATAAAATTGGCCAAAAATGGTGATGAGGCAAGGTTTATATTGGCCACATATGAATAACGATGCATAATTACGTAAAGAGATGTGAGAAATGTCAAAGATTTTCAACAATTCCACATATGCCCCCCCCAGTGAGTTAACTGTAATCTCAAGTCATGGCCCTTTGATGTGTGGGGAATCGACTTAATTGGATTGTTGCCTATGTCTAGGGCCAGGGAAAAGTTTGCAGTCGTAGCTATCAACTACTTTACAAACTGTATAGAAGCAGAACCATTACCAAATATAACATTAGGGAAAACACTAAAGTTTGTGATTAAGAATAAAATCACCCGATTTGGAATACCAAATAAAATAATATCCAGCAATGGAACTCAATTTGAAAGTGAGGAATTCACTATATTTTGCAACAACAATGGAATAGTCAAAAAATTTCATCCATAGCTCATCCTAAGGCTAATGGAGTCGTTGAAGCTGCCAATAAAACTATTAAAACTATCCTTAAGAAATGACTGGACAAAGCGAAAGGGAATTGGGTAAAAGAACTACCGCTAATGCTTTGGGCGTAAGGAACTTCTACGCGATGGAACACACTCCATATTCTTTAACAAATGGATATGAAGAAATGCTTCCAATCAAAGTTGAAGTTCCATCTCATCGAAGAATTGCATATGCATTTGATCATAATCAAGAATTGAGGATAGAATCCTTATATTTAATCAACAAATTAAAGGATGAAGCAGCCATACAAACAACCAAATATCAACAAAGGATATTAAGGTATTATAACTACAAAGTTAAAGGAAGGTCATTTTAAAAAGTAGATTTGGTTCTCCGAAAAGTCATAGCCAATACGAAAAATCCAGTGGATGGACCACTGGTACCAAATTGGAAAAGGCTCTTTGTTATCCACGAAGTAATTACATTAGGGACTTATCGATTATGCCAACCTGATGGCAACGTAATAGCGAGAACTTGGAATGTTGAGCATCTAAGGTCTTACTTTCCAACAATGGATGAATAAAGGAATTGAGAAAAGTATGTCTGCGGAATTGATAATCAAATGAAAGGAGGAAATTAAAAGGAAAAGCCTAAGTCATTGCCTATAAGGTAATAAGGGGCCAAATAATATCCTTTGATCCTACCACAAGGGCCTGGTCAAAGCACCTTCTGGAGGGAGGTCAGAGTAAGCCTTTGGTCCCACCTAAGATGGCCTAGCCAAAGCACTGCAAGCCTTTGGTCTTGCTTACGTGGCCTGGCCAGAGCACCTTCTAGAGGGAGGACAGAGTAAGCCTTTGGTCCTGCCTAAGATGGCCTAGCCAAACCAACGAACCAACCTTCAGTTTTTCCTATAAGGCCTAACTGGAACGCCTCCTAGAGAGAGGATGGGTAAGACTTTGGTTTTGCTTAAGATAGCTAACCAAACACACCGACCGGCCTTAATAATTACCTATAAGGAAATATGGGCCTTTAGCCTAAATCATCACCTATAAGGCGATAAGGGACCAAAGAGATAAATCAAAGCCTAAATCACCACGCGAAGAGTGGTAAGGGACGAAAGAAATCAAACCCTAAATCATCACCCAAAGAGTTATAAGAGGCAAAAGAAATCAATCAAGAAAGTTCAAATATGCCCTTAAGATAGGTCAAAGAAATCTTTTAAAGTAATAATAGAACATATTTAGTTCCACACCAAAGCAAAGTTTAAAAAAACCTTCAAAGGAAAGGTCGAAAACTATCCGAGATTTCGGCTCCAATATGAATGTCTAAGAAGTTCCAAATCTTATGTGAACCTAAGGCTTCATTCTTAAGAAATTCGAGAATTGAATTGGTTCTCAATCTTTTATGGAATTTAAATTCCCTAGTGAATAAAGGGAACCTCCATTATTACTCAGATTTCTAGTCTCCTACTAGTTATTACCAGATGGTTTCTGGTCTTCTATTCAGATAAAATTATGGTATTATTACCAGATGGGTTTCTGGTGTTTTATTCAAATAAGATTATGGTATTGTTACCAAATGGGTTTCTGGTTTTATTTTCAAATAAAATTATGTATTATTACCAAATGAGTTTCTGGTCTTCTATTCAGATAAAATTATGGTATTATTACAAGATGGGATTCTAGTCTTCTATTTGGATAAAATTATGGTATTATTACTATATGGATTTATGGTCTTCTATTCAAGTAATACTATTACCAGAAGGATTTCTGGTCTTCTCTTCAAGTAATAATATTGCCAGATGAATTTTCGATCTTCTATTCAAGTAATACTATTACCAGATGGATTTGTGGTATTCTATTCATGTACTATTATTGCAAGATGAATTTCTAGTCTTCTATTCAAGTAACGCTATACAGATTCCTAGCCTTCTCGCTAAAAGAAATTATGGATTAATGGATCGAATTTCTGGACTTATTATCAAATGAATCTATGGAATTCCTTTGTGATGCCCCACCCCAAGACCCACATTAACAAAGAGCATTATAGAATAATACTGTTTGTCAATGCATAGAATAGGGCTAGTTAGGAGCGACCATGCATCCATAAGCTTTGTCTTAAACAAGTATTGAATATGTCGATTGGGTGCTTTAATAAAAAATTTCCTTTTACCTTTCTCAAGTGGATCGACATACTCAATAAATGTTTAACACTAAACTACGGTGGCTAACGGATCTGTCAGAACAAAACGTATAATAATGCACAGATCGAAGATCAAAGAATAGTAATACATAAGTACATGATCACAGATACAACAGGAGTACAACATACGAGTACAACATAGTCTCGGTTCTTATGAACCATATACATCGAGTCACCAAAAGAATATAATACATCGGAGTACGCCAAATATACATCAAAGTGATACGCCAAACAAAAAGCTAATACATGCACTACACACAAGAAGACACTAGGGTAGTACATATGTGGAAGAAAAGGCAAGATGAGCATCAAATACAGGGACTAACCTGAAACAACTCGGTCTGACCCAAGTATATAAAATATAGGGGTCAGCCTAGCTTAAATAAACTTATTAGCATAAGATATATGAAGTACATGGATAAACGATAATATTTCTTCTCGAAAGAGAAGAAGCAACATCAAATATGTCTCAACTACTTCACATGAGATAATATCACTAAAATACATCATATGGAAGTTTCTCGAAAGAGGCATGATCAACAACAACATCAATTAATCACAAATAATCACCTCATGTCATCGGCATCTACAACAGCCAATATAATAGCTTCCATCAATACCATAACTCATAAATAGGAAACCACAAATCTCAAAAACACGCCAAAGGATGGAGACCACAAATCACAATGTGTAGAACTCGGTTAAGAGTTCAAATCAATAGGAATGAAATCACCATAAATAAACAACATGACATCGCTCAGGCTATATAATTAAACCAACAACGGCAACCATGGTGAAAACATTCATAAATAATCTAAATTTAAGAAATCAATGGAAAGAAATCTAGAAAAGCAATAATGTAAAGAATAGGATCCAACAGTCCAAAATTAGCCCAACAACTACATATGTAGAAATGACCCAACAGTCTCAAATAGGACCCAACAGTCCGTGATTAGCCCAACAGCTATATATGTATATAAAACCCAACAGTCCAAGTACTGGCAATAACAACCCGAAGTTCCAATATAAAGCGTCACCAACTTCCAGATAGTAACCAAATCAGTGACAACAGTGTGTCCCATACCACACGTTCTCACTTAATCGTTTACTATAAGGTAGTTAATCTCACTCTCGTATATGACCTCAATCGAACAAGTCCGAAATTAACCGAAAAAGTAAACGCATGTGTCCCATACCACATGTTTTACTAAATCGTTTAAATCTCTTCCTCATTTGCTCGAAGAGTGCAAAAATGTGTATTTTATATAGAAAATACTTTGCTTCGAGAAAACTAGTTTTTAAAACAATTTCTGAAATTGTTTGGAAAACATGGCTTTGAAATTCTCTTTACTATAGAGAATATATATATATATATATATATTATTAGCTTCAATTAATTATAAATGTTGTAAAAATATTTATTTTGAAAGCTATTTTATAAAAATCATTTCAAAATCAGTTTAGAAAACACGTGCTCGAAAACAGCAAAAATCACCGAAATGCCATAAAATCGGCATATGAGAATTACTCAAAAATAAGTCAATCCAGAATATGAATCAACAATAATGTTGACTTACCTATTGATAGGTTTAAGCCATTCAAAACACTTCAAAATATTGCAAGAATTTGTCACAAGAATCACTGGAATAAGCAAACTAATCAAAACAGTGCACAATACACAAAAGAAAACAACCTGGACGAACAAAACAACATGGGTCGACCCTCATAAGGCTTAGGTCGACCTTGGGGAGGCTAAGGTCGACCCATAAATGCCTCAGGTCGACCTAGTTGTCATGAATGCTATAGGTAATTTTTTCCTATTTCATTTCCAATTTCGAGCACTGGTTTCAAGCACTTTTAGATAGAGTTAAGCTATGAAATTTGACATGCACAAACAACTACACATAGACAACGATCCGGAGAAATTCCGGCATGAATTCATGATAAGAATATAAATGTACAAGCACAAAAAGAAGGACTCTAGAACATTTACTTACTGTAATCATTCAAGCAATAGATTTTGTTTTACAGTAAGCAAAAATCAACACTTATCAGCTTGAAAACCTGATTTAAGCTAGATGTGTGAGTTATAAACTCACCTTAGCACATTTTTTGAGCGAACTTGAGGAAGATGGAAGCTTTAACCTTGATTTAGCTCCAGGAACCTGTAAAAAGAGAATACACAGACATGCAACAAAGAAGAGAAGAGTTACAAACAACATAATTTATGAAAAATTGAAATAGATGAAATAGATTTTGGTTTTGGATTGATTACCTGAAATTAACAGCTTCAAAATGTTTAATTTGCAAAGGAATTAGAGAAATTGGAAATTAGATTCTAGGTTTTTCAAGAGAAAAGGATTTCAAGCTTTTCTTTTTGTTTTACATTTTTCTGAACTTTAGTGTACGAACAGTTTAGAGAAGACGATAATTTTCTTTTAGTGAAAATTGTAATTGGGCTTAAACCCAATAAGAAATAATCATATTATCACACTAAGTACACATAATTCACCAAAACAACTTACATTTACATGTTTTCAACTTTATAAAATCTTACTAACATATTTTATGTTTAACAAAAATGTTTTATCAACATATAAAAGTTATTTTAGCCATAAAAAAATCAATTTCCATAATTAAAATTCCATTTTTACTTAAATGCTTTAATTTCCCCTTTTTATTTTCACAAATCAATATTTTTAACAACAAAATCACATAAAATTATTTCTCGTTTATATTATCCTAACAAACCACGTTAAAAATATTTTTACATCTAAATATTGATTTTAACCAATATTGCATATTTTATTTACAATATAATCCATGCTTAAATTTTAATATTTCATTAAAATTAATAGAAATCAATATTTTATCACTATTTCCACAATTATTATATTTTATCAAAATAAAATCATCCAATGCTTATTTTTATCACAAATTCTCATAACAAAGTTTCTAAAACTTTATTTCCAACATTATTTATTTGTTTACAGCAAATGATATTGAATTATATTATTTTACTTCACTTATTTAATTAATTTACCACCAAAACATCATATTTCTTTTATTCAAACTTAATTTCCAACCAAACCAACTTAACTCCTTTTTATTATACCAAAATCCATTGTTTATTTAAAATAAACAATTTTAACAAATTTTATATCTCCAATTTATTTTATTTCTCCATTATTAAATTATAACCACCGTTATAATTTAATTTCATATGTAATTACCAAAACCAGGGTTATTATAGACTCCACCTTATAAAAATTGCGTCCTCGCAATTTCTAGAGAAGTGTTGTATTCAACACGATTTATTTCATCTAGCAAAGAAAAATAGATTGCTTGAGTTTAAAATTCTCACCCTCAATATAAGAAGATAGAAAACCAGAATAATATCGCTCGATAAATTCTCTGGTTTCCCATGTACAGTCATTGGGATTAGCGGACCATTAAATTTTCATAAGCAGAACATCCTTGTTTGAAGGCATTTAACTCCGAAGCAAGTACACGAAAAGGATTTTGCACAATAGATAAATTTAGTGAGATCTCAAGCTCTTGCAATATAGGAGGATCAATAACAGAATCTGAATCACGAAGGTACTTCCGAAGCTGAGAGATGTGAAACACGTCATGAATACCAGAAAACTGGACCTAAATTGATACTCTATAAGCAACTGGGCCAATACGCTCAGTAATAGGAAATGGTCCTATGAATCGAGGAGACAATTTCCCGGTCTTACTGAAACGCATTACCCCCTTTTAAGGGAGATACATGAATATAAACAAGATCACCAATAGAGAATTCTATAGGCTTCCTACGGTTGCCCGCATAGGATTTCTGTCTGCTTCGTGCCTCTATCATTCTTTGACAAATGAAATCGATCTTTCAGAAGCTTCACTAATAGAGTCAGGACTTAGCACAACTTTACCCCAGACTCCAACTGATAAGATGGTGATTGACGTGACCTTCCGTATAAAGCTATAAAAGGAGTCATACCGATATTAGATTGACAACAATTGTGGTAAGAAAACTCAACAAGAGGTAGGTGGTCTCCCCAAATACCACCAAAATCATATGACTACATAAATGCAAGTCACTAAATAATTGCACTAAGGCAAGTCAAACACAAAGAATGGATTTTATAATTTCTTTTACTAATCAAATGTTCTTAGAGTTTTCAAATCCATTATCTTCATAAAAAATCTCAAATTTCAACACTTGAAAGTTTTCAAAGCTTCTTACTTAAATTTTAATTTAATCCCATTACTCTTTATTTAAAGTAAATAAAATTTGAGTTGTTTCATCCTTTAATTCTACCATAAATATACTATAGTTTGTAACATATTTTTCTACACTAATAATTGTTGAGCGAGATTCTACCGGACCAGCTCCACGAAAGACCCACTACCGGACCAGCTCCACGAGAGACCCACTGCCGGACCAGCTCCACGAAAGACCCACTACCGGACCAGCTCCACGAGAGACCCACTGCTGGACCAGCTCCACGAAAGACCCACTACCGGACCAAGCTGCGCCCTCACTACCGAACCAACTCCAAACCTCTCCACCGAATGAAGCCTCCACCGAACGAAGCAACCGGGCCACTCATCTCACCACCGAACCAAAGGAAACAGGACCAGATCCACCAGGCCAGATTACGTCAACCCAGACCCGCTAGCTGCTATATACCTCCAAGACCCCTACCCCCAGCCTCACTCTATAAATAGAGGGGCAGAGGTACAGCAATGGGGGACAAGTTTGAGAGCTCAAGCACGGAAGGAACTTTCAAACAACTTTCTTTTACTTGTATCAAAGCTTTGTACTTGTAATCAAAACAAGAGAAGAGAAATAACATATAAAGTGGACGTAGGCACATTCTGGCTGAACCACTATAAATCTGCGTGTCCTTTTACAGTTTAGCCCCTGTTTTTCATATATTTGCATAAATCTCCAAAATCACTAAGAACAACCTAAGATCTACTAAATCATACAATTTCGAGGTGTTTGTCTATTTTTTTGTGCAAACATTTTTGGTGCTTTCATTGAGAGCTAGAAGCTCGAAGCTTCAGCTTCATCCACTTAACAGTTTTCCTAACAGCATCGTTCGCCACTTGGAAAACATGCCTCCCAAACAGAGAAAAGATGTTAACAAAGGAAAAAACATCGCATCCAGCAGTCTTCCAGATCCAGCTGTCACGAATCAAGTAAATCGTCCTCCTCCAGCAGCAGTAACAAATGAAGGACAGGCTAACCCAACCACTCCTGCCACAGAACAGCCTGCAGCAATTACTAGGGCAGATTTGGACAGAGTTGTGGTTGAAGTAACTAACCGCTTCACGTCCCAGCAGGAAGCCTTGGTGGACCATCTCATGTCACGCTTAAGGGATGCTGAAGAATCCAACCGCAACACTAAATCATGGGGCGAGTCCCAGTCTGGAGGATCTCAGAGACAACAAAGATCTTCCTTCTTCGAAGGAGCTAACGGCAGAAGTAGCCATGGTAGGAGCCGAGACCGAGCACAGCCCGAAGTTAGGCCTGAGGAAACGTTTGGTACCGAACCCAACGGGGGAGGTACCGGACGGAGGTCAACTGTAGCTGAGCCTGTCATACTGCCTAACCACGGAAACGCCGGTGAACGGGGCCGAGCTAGAGTCCAGCCCAAAGTTGGACCCGAGGAAGTGCTTAGATCAGAACCCAGTAGGGGAAGATCAAGGCAAGGGCCAACTGTAGCTGACCCTAGCATGCCCCTAGAAGATCAAAGGCAGCCGCTGGAAAATATGAGGAACGATAGACGATACCATCCCTACAGGTCATCTGGACGGAATCAATCCCACAGAACAGAACCAAACTCATTTCTATCTGCTCCAAATTCTGATGAAAGGATGGCACGCTTATTCAGAGAGTGTGTCCAACGGGAGCAAAGAGATCGAGGGATAGGCGCTAGGGTAACCATCCCTTTCGCCCGCAATATCGAAATTGCTATCACCCCCCGAGAATGGAAGATGCCAACAATGGAACCTTACAAAGGAACCTCCGACCCCGTTGTACACCTACAGAGGTACACGCAACATATGCTCATGAGTGGAGCAACAGAGGGAGTACTGTGCAAATGCTTTCCGCTCTTCTTAGCAGATCTCGCTACCTCCTGGTTCTGCCATCTACCCCAGGGATCCATCAGCTCGTGGGAAATGTTGAAAGAAAAGTTTATCAGTCAGTTCCGCATCCATGTGGAACAACCTAAGGACGCGTATTCCTTATCCAGCGTCAAACAGAAACCTGGAGAAAAACTGCAGCAATAACTAACCCGATTCAATGCCGCAGCAGCCGCATTCCAAGATGCCGATGAGAAGCTTATCCTAATGGCCCTCTGTAGTGGTGTGCATCCGGACACTAAATTTGCTAGAAGGTTGACGAAAGAAAAACCAGCTACTTTACCCGATTTCTTCCATGAAGCCGGGAAATACATGAGGCTTGAGGATGCTGCCGTTGAGAGGCAGTCAGGACAGCAAAATAAGGCAACTCACAGCAACGCCCCTGCTGTGGCGAGGGACGTTCGAAGAAATGATTCCAAAGACAATGCTGGGGGAAAGAAGGGAGAAAAGCGCCTATATCGGCCTGGGCCGAGATTCGACACTTACACTCCTTTGAACGAGACCGTCGAAAATATCTTCCTTGCCACCCAAGGCGAAGTTAGATACAAACGCCCACCATACAAGAAGGAATCAGATAACGCGTAGAAATCTGGAAAGTTCTGCCGCTTCCACGAATCTCACGGGCATGATACCAATGAATGCCATCATCTCCGGGATCTGATTGAGGAAGACATCAGAAGGAAGAAACTGGAACGTTATGTAAAAAGTCAGGACAGGACTCCAGCTCCTGCCAATGAAAACCCAAGGCTACCCTCACCGGACACCGGCAGAGGAAACCGCAACGCTAGCAGCTCTAGCCAAGAGAAGATAGTGGTCCATACCATCTCAGCAGGACCGCACATCGCGGACAGAAGCTGGAAAGAGATGGAAAGGTATGGAAAGTCGCTTAGAGACAATAAAGACTGTGTCAATTCGGTTATAGAAGAGCGCCACCCGAAGCGGAAAGAAAGTAATGACATCACATTCGGTAAGCGTGACCTAGAAGGAAGGCAGTACCCTCACATGGATCTCATGGTCATCTCTGCCCGACTCGGTCCCGCCGAAGTTTACCGAATCTTGGTAGACACTGGAAGCTCAGTAAACATCCTGTTCAAACACGCATTCGACAAGATGAAGCTATCAATGAAGAATGTATCTCCCTGCGATAAACCACTACACGGTTTCACTGGGGATGCTAAGATGCCCCTCGGGAAACTGGACCTCTTTGTTGAGATTGGAAGCCATCCCCACTCCATTGTACGGAAGCGGACGTTCGTGCTAATAGAAAACCATTCGGCCTACAACGCCTTCTTAGGAAGGCCAGCCTTGTCTGACTTCCAAATTGTCCTAGCCCCATGGTGCCTAAAGATGAAGTTTCCAACGGACAATGGAATAGGGGAAGTAGAAGGAGACCAGGACGTTGCTCGAGACTGCTATGTGACTGAACTTCGCAACAACCACAGGAAGGATAAAGGGAAGGGTGTAGAGGTTGCCCTCTGCACGAAAAGTCTAGAAGCGTAGTAACTAAAGAAAGCCCCTCCTCTTTGATATACCAGCGACCCTTTCAATGAATTAGACCCTAGGGACAAAGAGGAGGAGGCCACCGCCGAGCCAGCAGAGGCTATGGAGTTTATATCTGTAGACAAGCACGACTCAAGTAGACTATTGAAAATTGGGTCGCAACTAAAAGCCGAATTGAAGGAACAACTCATCGATTTTCTCCGCCACAACTTGGATGTATTCGCATGGTCACACGCTGACAAGACCGGAATCTCCCCCGACATAGCATGCCACGTATTAAACATTGATCCTACTAAGGCGCCCGTAAAACAAAGAAAGAGAAGTATGGGGGCAGAACGATCAGTAGCCCTCGATGAAGAAGTAAAGAATCTACTCGCCAATGACTTCATACGAGAAGCTATCTACCCGGAATGGATCGCCAACCCGATACTGGTAAAGAAGGCTAATGGGAAGTGGCGAACCTGCATTGACTTTTCCAACCTAAACGACGCCTGCCCAAAGGATTGCTTCCCACTTCCCCGAATCGACCAACTTGTAGACAGCACAGCCGGGCACGAGCTCCTATCTTTTATGGACGCATACTCAGGATATAACCAAATTCCTATGCATGCTCCCGACCAAGACCACACTAGTTTCATCACCGACCGAGGTTTATACTACTATAAGGTAATGCCTTTCGGACTTAAAAATGCAGGAGCCACCTACCAGCGCCTCGTCAACAAGATGTTTGCAGGGCTAATAGGACAAACTATGGAAGTATACGTGGATGACATGCTGGTAAAGTCAAGGAAAGCCAAAGATCACATAAGCCACCTAGGCGAGATGTTCCAGGTGCTTCGACAGTATGGAATGAAGTTGAATCCACTAAAGTGCTCCTTCGGAGTGTCATCAGGAAAGTTCTTAGGATTCATTGTCCATGCCAGGGGGATTGAAGCAAACCCTGAACAAGTCCGAGCGCTAAGGGATATCAAGATACCTTCCACTCGGAAGGAAATGCAAAGCCTGAATGGGAAAGTGGCCGCCCTAAGCCGGTTCATCTCCAAGGCAACAAACAAGTGCGTCCCCTTTTTCGAAGCTCTAAAGAAAGACAAAGGAAAGTTCGAATGGACTGACGAATGCTTGACCGCTTTCCTTAGCTTAATCGAACACCTCCAGAAACCACCGGTACTCTCAACTCCAAGCGAAGGCGAAAAATTATACCTATACCTTGCTGTGTCGTCTCACGCCCTAAGCGCTGCCTTGATAAGGGAAGACAACCGCACGCAGCGGCCAGTTTACTTCATCAGTAAGAGGTTTACGGGGGGCAGAAGTCAGATATCCTAAACTTGAGAAGCTAGCGTACTGTTTACTAATCACATCACGGAAACTGCGTCACTACTTCCAGTCCCATTCCATCAAAGTTCTGACCGATCAACCACTGAGGCAGGTACTCCATCGTCCCGACAATTCTGGGCGACTACTTAAATGGTGCATTGAACTAAGTCAGTATGATATCACCTATCACCCTCGCACCGCCATCAAGGGACAAGCCATGGCTGATTTCATTGCATAATTCACTACCAACGAAGATAAGGAGCAATTGGAAACAGCAAAAGACATCAAGTGGAATCTCTTTGTGGATGGCGCATCGAACGAACAAGGCTCGGGGGCAGGTGTGGTAATAATCACTCCCAGGGGGAATAAGCTGCACTATGCTATAAGGTTGGAGTTCGCTGCCACCAACAACGATGCAGAATATGAAGCGGTGATAGCTAGATTAGAACTTGCCATAGAAATCGGAGCCAATTCTTTGTCTTCATAGCGATTCTCAACTTATTGTTAACCAAATACTAGGAGAATTCCAAGCTCGAGAAGAACGACTCATAACATATTTAAAGAAGACCAAGTTACTTCTCAGCCGATTGGACCACTACCTAGTCAAACACATCCCTCGGGAAGATAACCAAGAGGCCGACGAATTGGCAAAGCAAGCAAGTATGAGAGACATCACCATCTTCGGAGCAGTAGCCATCTCAAAGCAACTGACCCCAAGTTTTGAGCAAGTAAATCTGATAGCTGCAACCGAAGAAGCAACTTGGATGACTCCTATCCGAGACTACCTACAAAGTGGCACACTACCCAACGGGCGCAACGAGGTCAAGAAAATCTTGAGGAAAGCCTCCCGCTACACAATACAAGAAGACATCCTCTATCGGTGCGGATTCTCTAACCCGTTATTAAGGTGTGTCGTTGGGAGGGAAGCCAAGGAAATCTTATTCAACATTCATCAGGGAAGCTGCGGAGATCACACTGGAGGGCAAACATTAGCAAAAAAGATACTCTGGTATGGGTATTTCTGGCCCACCTTAAGCAAGGACGCCTTAGATTTTGTCAAAAAGTGTGACAGATGCCAGAAGTTTGCTAAGATCCCGCGGCTACCAACAACTGAGATTACTCAAATGACCAGCCCTTGGCCCTTCACAATATGGGGAATTGACTTAATCGGCGAGCTACCAATGGGCCGAGGCGGGGCCAAATATGTTATAGTGGCAGTCGACTATTTCACCAAATGGGTGAAAGCGGAACCTCTGAATAAAGTATCTTCAGCAAAAGTTATTAACTTCTTGATCAAAAATGTCCTGTGCAGGTACGGAGTCCTACTCAAAATCATATCAGACAATGGGCTTCAGTTCGACAGCGAGGAATTCGCCAACTGGTGCCAAGAGCACGGAATTCACAAAAGCTTCTCATCCGTAGCGTATCCCCAGGCAAACGGACAAGTCGAAGCCGTCAACAAAATTCTGAAAACTCTAATAAAAAAGAAGCTCGAAAAGTCAAAGGGCGCTTGGGTGGATGAACTCCCTACGGCACTATGGGCCTATCGCACATCTTTCAGAACATCGACGGGGCACACTCCTTTCTCTTTGGCATACGGATCGGAGGCTATGCTCCCAGTTGAGACCATTGTGCCTTCCCACCGTAGGATCCACTATAACCCAGAAGAGAACGAAGAACTCCTTCACATGTCTTTGGATCTAGTTGAGGAGAGAAGAAATGATGCAATCCTTAAAGCAGCAGCCCACAAACAGAAAGTGGCGGCACAATACAACTCCAAAGTCAAGCATCGTACCTTACAAGAAGGGGATCTTGTCCTCAAGCGAATCTTCCCTCGCCCCGGAGCACTAGACCCAATCTGGGATGGACTATATGTAATTCATAAATATCTCCACAACGGAGCTTATATTTTGTCAACAGTGGACGGAGAGGTGTTCCAGAGGGCATGGAACATCCAACACCTCCGTCGATACTTTTCTTAACTTGTATTGCCCATATGAAGTGAATTAACAAAGAGAATCAGTGGACGTAGGCATTTTCGTGCCGAACCACTTTAAAAAACCTTGTCTCTTTTTTTTCAACTTGTTCCTTTATATCTTGGCTGCTTGTTAACTTTATCCTTTTCTGTTGGACAAAATCCTGTGCATACAGCATTTCAATTCGAGGCACTCCACAGCACAACTTCATCTGGACAAGACCTAACAGGTACTATGCGAATCTATGCCCTCGCCAATGAGACACTTTCACCCCAGCATCCCTCTGCTACGGGTTAACTCATTGCTCGCGACGGCCCTTAAAGCCAACTGTAATGAGCCGATTATAAGCCACCGAGAAGGCCGACTATAGCCGAGGCAGCTCATTACGGCGTTCGGCTCGCCGGCAACTGTGAACCGATTATAAGCCCCAATATAAGGCGTGGTCAGCCAGGGGCAGTTCACGGTTGACGATCGGCACCCACGCTAGCCGGCCACGGTAAATCGAATAATACCCACGATTACGGGCCATAATGGCCCGGGTAGTTACTGTGCGCGATCTCGGCTCCGATGTGTCTTAAGTACGGCTGTGGTAAAAAGGAATTAACTCCCCGCGGAGGCGTAAGATGGGTGACGAATGTCTCCAAGACCCACAGCTAGGGAAAGTGACTACAAAGCCCGTTTGCCACGAACTTAAGCACATCGAAGGCCTTCCGTGATTGGAAGTTTTACTATTTCACATATTTCAATTTTACTTAAGAAACTTTTCTCCTATCCTCTGTAACAATCCCTGAAGTGCAGGACACAAAACAGGAGACACTCACTAATAGAAACGGATGCTCACAGCAAGATACTGGACCGCATCCCTTACTCGGTCACACAGGATATTCAAAGCTGCCATCTACGAGCAAAACATAAAGGGCGGTATTTCCTTCTTTCAAATATGCCTACAATTTGTTCACACCTCACGCTAACACTGCAAGTCATGAAATTATGTTTTAAACAAAAACTCGACATCAAACACAATTTAATTACAAGAATATGCATAGCTATATTTCTCATGCAACATGTCAAAATAGCAAAAACATTCCAAAGACGAAAAAATCAGCTTAAGTTAAAGAATTACACATCAAGAATAGAGCTATTTATTACAAGTAGCAGGAATTACAACCTAAAAGTTACTCTACTGTTTTAAGACTAACATATACAGCCATGTCAAGTCCACAAAAAGAATTTTCCAGGTCTAATCAGGGAGCCGGCTGCGTTGGAGTCTTGTCCTTGTCCTGTTGCCCACCTGTCCGGTCAGAAAAAGAAATCATTAGTGATAAGCAACAGAGTTAACAAAAGAAGAAACTAATGAAATAGAGGTTACCAGCAACTTCCCCCTGATCGTCTTGGTCGTCATCCCCTACTTCCACACCTGCCTCCTCAACCGCGAACAACCGCATCCCCTCTTTCACCGCTGTCTTCTCCTCCTTGGTAAACTGAGCAGTGACCACATCCATCCTAAAGGCCGCTCCACCCTCCTTATCCGCCTCAGTCTTGGCCTCCTCTAGAGCCCTGAGGTAAATCCTAGCCATGACCTGGGGTAGTCATCCATCCAAGATAAGCTGCCCTGCTTCCAAATGCGAAAGTACATGTCCTGCAGCATATCATCCATCATCCCCTCATTTTCCTCAAACTCCCTCATATGAGCCTCAGAAACCGATAGCCTTGCAGTGGCAGCATCCCTCTCCAGTCGATACCGCGAGCAGTCAGCCTGAAAGGACCTCCTCATCGCCTCCATCTCCTCCTTTAGCCTAACCTGAGCAAGCTCCGCGACTTCAAGCTTCTTCGACAGCTCCTCTACCCGTTCGAGATCCGCCCTCCGAACCTCATCCACTGTCGAGATGGCCATATTTATCTGCTCCTTGCAGGCAGCCTCCATTTTCCGCAGTTCCGCCTTACTAGCCTCCTCCATAGTCTTCCTCAATCGCCCGGAGGCAGCCTCATGCTGAGAAATCTGAATGGCCTGATCAGCAAGCTGTTTGGCCTGGTCCGAAACCATCAATCGTAGTCGGATGTTGGCACTCCCAATCTCCTCTCCAGCCTTAACCAGCCGGGCATGATGCCCCATCAGCTTCCTAGTCTCCTCCTCCACCCGATCAATATTAGTCTTGGCCTCCTCTCCTATGGTAACTATCCGAGTGGTAAGTAAATCGAGATCTAGGGACTTAGCCTCATCAAGCACCCGCACCATGGGATTACGGGGAAGAAGGTGCTCACCGGTGTCCTCGTCGAAGGTAATATCATGGGAACCTGGATCCAGATCAGGATGACCCGCAAATGGATTACGAGCCAAACCAGGACGATCAATCTGCGTAACGGTAGGATTTTTAGACTGGTGCGGAGAGAGTGCGAACTCAGTATCCTCCTCCGTGATATCATGAAGAGGCTGAACTGGGGGCTGAGGACCGGGTGAAGGTTCGGATAAGGGATGACTCCTTTTTCTCTTCTGAATACCCTCTTCAATAACCCCGAGAAGAGGACGGTAGCCGACTACATCCCCGGAACGGTGGGTCGGAGTCTTCGGCTTGGCGGAAGCTTTGGAGAGCTTGTATTGTTCAAGCCTGTGCCGAAGATCTGAGGCCTTGGCCGTTTTACCTGCTCCTGATATAAAGGGCAAGTGTCACAAGCTTACATTAATCCATAATTCGAGAAACGCGTAAATTAAAAGTTAAAAGAAGGTAAGAAACACATCTGTTATACAAACCCTGGGGAGAAGTAGGATACTGCAATAAGTCCTGGATTTCATTCCAGGACGGGAGCGGATCATAAAATATTCCTAAGTCCCTATCATAAATGGAGCCTGCAGAAGTCAAAAGTTCACCTTGAGTCGTCGGAGCCACCTTGGCTGGAATAGTTTGGGAAGACACGCTTGCACCGGTCTCGGCCTTGTCAGCTTTCGCAGATTTCTCTACCAAAGCCGGGTCTCCGTCCAACCCCTCAAAAGCCTGACGGAATGCATCATCCGTCCACTCCTGAATCTCGCCTGCCTGCCCAAGAAGCAAGGCCCCGATGCCATCGCCACCATCATCACCTTCCCGATCATCTCCGCCTCACCTCTCACCTCATCTACGTCTTCCTCCCCCTGGGTAAGAGGACAATTGCTGGGGGAAGGACCGTCCGACTTCTTAAGTTTCTTACCTCTGACAGCTGGAGGTTTTGTGAAAGGTTTCCTCTTACCACTCTCTACTGTGACACCTCCCTTAGCTTGAGCAGCCGCCCTCTCCTCCGCCGTTTCCCTCTGCTTGACTACTGACTGCTAAGGAAGGATCAAGTTATACTCCAGAAGGGTCGCGTTTCTGATCAGGTAGGCAGCTGATCTATCTCTCCCAGGGATAGCTTCTATCTCAGCCGCCGTCTGAACCAGGCGATCAGTCTCCACAACCGCAAAGCCACCTGTCGCTAGCAAAAATGAAAACGTATGAGAAGAAGCATTGCGACCAGAATGGAAATTATAAATAAAGCGTCGACTTACATCCAGAGGTGAAACGCCGAATAGAAGCAGAGTCGTCCCTGATGAAGAACCACTCCTTCTTGAACATGCTGTACTTAGAATACAGATCCAAGACCGGCTTGAAGGTTACAGCTGACTCCAAGCTGATGTATGGGGACCCCTTCTTATAGCCCCTCAGATTATATAAGTACCGGATCTCCCGGTTGGAAGGAGCACGCCCATACTTCCTCTGGAAGATGACGAAGAGGCTCACCAGAATAGTATAGGAGTTGGGTTGAAGCTGGAACGGGGCCACCTTTAGATATGTAAGGAAACTGGCTACCCAAGCATTAAGAGGCGGGATGGCACCACACATACAGTGATATCTGCTGTAGGCAAAGTACCCTTCGGGAGGGTCATACGGCATAGCTTCTCTCCCTGGCAACAGCATGTGCGCTCTATCGATTCCGAAAGAACGGGAGATGACATCAAGTTGCTCCTCCTTGAGGGAGCTGGGAAAGCAATCGGGCGAGGAGTCCAAAAGCTCCTGAGGACCGTACCCGTCCACCAGTGATCTGGGGGCAGTTCCGTGACGTTCCGGTCCTGGCTGAGCAGGGGGCACTGCGGAAGATTCTCCTTCGCCCTGGGACTTCTTTTTATCCGATCGAGTTTCTGCTTTGCGAGAGATTATCTGCAACGTCGAAAAAACATGTTGTTAAAACAGAGAGTACAAACAAGCAAGTACATACAGCCCGGAATTTCGCTCGTGATATAAAAAGTGAAAAAATCAAGTGTATCTAGCCCATTCGGCATTCTCATTATCAAGTTCATTCGGCATTCTCATTATCAAGTTCATTCGGCATTCTCGTTACCCAATGGCCCATTCGGCATTTTCAAAAAGCTCATTCGGCAGTATAAAGCCTAATAGTCATTCGGTGAGGAAAGAAGGCCTCACCTGATCCGGCAAAGTAGCCTAGTTCGGCACTGCAATTGATTCGGTGTTTGAGAAATTGGCTCGGCACTTTTCGATCGGTAGGGAAACAACGAAGGTACGGAGCCCCTACTTATAGAGGGAAGGAAAGATAGCCGGACCACCGTTTCGTTTCTGAGACCGGATGGAAGTGTCCAGGATGAACGACCAAAAACAAAGCAAGACACGTGCATGCACATGCCCTACTTTGGGGGGCAAGTGTTGAGCGAGATTCTACCGGACCAGCTCCACGAAAGACCCACTACCGGACCAGCTCCATGAGAGACCCACTGCCGAACCAGCTCCACGAAAGACCCACTACTGGACCAGCTCCACGAGAGACCCACTGCCGGACCAGCTCCACGAAAGACCCACTGCCGGACCAAGCTGCGCCCTCACTACCGAACCAACTCCAAACCTCTCCACCGAATGAAGCCTCCACCGAACGAAGCAACCGGGCCACTCATCTCACCACCGAACCAAAGGAAACCGGACCAGATCCACCAGGCCAGATTACGTCAGCCCAGGCCCGCCAGCTGCTATATACCTCCAAGACCCCTACCCCCAGCCTTACTCTATAAATAGAGGGGCAGGGGTACAGCAATGGGGGACAAGTTTGAGAGCTCAAGCACGGAAGGAACTTTCAAACAACTTTCTTTTACTTGTATCAAAGCTTTGTACTTGTAATCAAAACAAGAGAAGAGAAATAACATATAAAGTGGACGTAGGCACATTCTGGCTGAACCACTATAAATATGCGTGTCCTTTTACAGTTTAGCCCATGTTTTTCATATATTTGCATAAATCTCCAAAATCACTAAGAACAACCTAAGATCTACTAAATCATACAATTTCGAGGTGTTTGTCCATTTTTTTTGTGCAAACAATAATCAATTTCAAAACAATTTCACTCAAGACTTGAAAAGCAAAATTATTATTATTAGACCCTTCATCGATGGATAATTACACATAGCTATCTCCCTCGCCCATTTGCTACTATTATGGACTTTGAGTCATACATAACTCATTTTAGGTAAAACTACTCAAAACCCATGGAATTTTTTTTAAATTCATTTCTCAAAATTTTCTAAGTGTTAAAAATTTCCAGAAAAATTGGCCGAGTCTCCTTTATACGGAGGGCCGTTTACAACATTACAAAACTAATTTATATAAAACATCGACTATTAGGTCGGCAACACAATATATATCAACATTTAGCACTTAAAAATTTAATCTGAAAACATACCTTTCTTTTTAGCATTTTTAAAGCGAGTTTGCTTAATCTTATATATAAGCCTTTTGCTCAAAATAAAATCCAACTATCCACTTTCACCTGTACTTAACTCAAATAAATCATATTAGGTTACATTCATAAAATATGAAGCACTACATTTGACTATTAAGAGAAAAAAAATAATTTTATTCTACTTCAGACCTGCTGTAAAGAACTCAGGTTTTGACATGGAAAACTTCAAAATCTGAGAACAATTAAAACAGGAAAGATGTTCTACTAAGTCTAAGCTTTCCAGAAATGTAAAGATCATCAAAATCGGACACATGGTTTGAAAGTTATGCTAAATTTACTTTCAACTTAAATCTCAGAAATTTTTATAATAGGATAGAGATGTCCATCCATTTTTCAAACCCATTTTAGACTGAATAAAATGCAAAATATTCCAAAGTGGTAAAGAGAAGATTTATAACTTACTGAAAGCACTTGCATTTACAAAAAGATTGAGCTCATTTTGTGTTATAAATCTCAAGTTATCGCTGTTTTAGTACAGCACTTTTCCAAATGAAATTTCAGCTTTTAAAATCAATTTAAAATTTGAAATTCCCAAACCATTCTAATTCCAAACCTCATTTTCTAAACAAGCTATTTATGCTAAATCATTTATTACATGATCCTCTTTTTAGGAAAGCTAAGACATTCAAAATTATAATTAACTTCATGTAATCATCTTTTAAAAGAAACAATTCACTAATTGAAAACATTTTTATCACTTTACACAATCAAGTTTTTCAAACAATTAACTTTGAAGACTCATTTTGAATGGGATAACTAATCTCTTCCATTATCAAGAGATAATTATCCATCCAAAATAAATTTTGGAGTTACATATTAATTTTTAAATTGTTCTCACAATTTAAAATGATTGTATCTCATGCCTTATTCGTTTATTATACCTTGCACTTCTTAATATAGCATTTTATAATAAATGAATCATTCAAATTCATATTTCCTCTTATCACAAAATTAAATTTTCATCATATTATCAACATAAAACTAGCTAAGGTTGATAATTAACTAAAACTTATTTTCAAAAGAATTTTACAAATTCATACCAACAAATTTTTAATACTATCAAAATTTGAAAACAAAAGCTTGCTCACAAATTCATGCTAAAAGTCTAAAATTAGCATTTCTTCATTTTCTTTAAGATACAGTTTTATACCTTACCATCTATTATTATTCAAACAACCAAGTGTCAAAACAAATTTTCATAGTCATCATTTATAACTTTGCACTAAAATATCCTTTCAATTGATATTTTAATTTTCTAACCAATGTAATTTCTTATCTTGAATACATCATTTTATTAATCAATGCATCACATGATATTTTCTTCCAATTAAGATATCTCCTTAATTAGAATTATTTACTCTACTTACTAAGATTACCATATGATATCATTATTTAGATTCCTATAGGTTATACTTACATAACCAAATAAAGGCATAACCATATTCAATTTCACAAATATCAAATAATATAATGGCATTGCCTCGCCATTTATTTATAGTGAATGACTTTATCAACTGGCTGCAGAGTTGACCAAATGGTCAAAACTGCCTCGCCACTGATCTCAACAATCACTAAGGTTCGATGGCTGCATTTGTCATCTAAAATAAAAATTAATACTCAATCTCGTATTGATTTATTTTCAAAATTTTATTTATTACAACACAATTTACTATGTCTGACTGTTTCATCATAGTGTTTAGGAAATTCCTATCGATAACGTTGATCGGGCACATCGACCAGAATTCTTAAAGCACTCAATGGACAATTCAACACAAAAATCATTTTCTATTTGATAAACATGCCTCTTATATAATTTTACAAAATATCTTTTATTTGCCTCAATAAACAAAATCCAATTATACATATAAGTATATCTTCTATTAGAAAGATTTGCAATTTAAATTGTTGCTTTCACTCGTCATCATTTTTTTCAAAATCTCTTTTAATAGTCCCAATTCTTAAAAACAATCACTTTTATAATGCATCCATACAATTCTCAAAACATTTAATATATATATATCCAATTTAACCCTTGGTTTAATCTCACTTATGAATTAAATTTGATTTTCTCAATTTAATCTCTCCAATACTCCTTGTGGTAGCCACACTTTGGTGATACCGCAAATTCTTATTGAGTATATTTCTAATTCTCTATTGTAACTCCTACTCAATATGAAATTATATATATATATATAACAATTACTATTTTATTAAACAACTATGCAACTCTCAACCAAATAATCATTTATTAAAACAACTACTAAAGGTGCTCAACGAAAACAGTCCCACCATTTCCGCTGCGAAACTCTGATCACTCCAAAATCGGGACACACAAGTTAAATCTAAGTCATCTGAGATCTAATTTCTATAAATATCACTTTTTAGCAAAAGTGACATTTAAAATCTTATAATATTTTCAAAACTTATAATCTACCCCTTAGGACACGAAAAGATTAAAAGCACGATTAAGGATAACGACGATTGGGGACTATGTTAACACTTGTATTATACTTCGATGTATTGTAATACATGCACTGTTCTGTGTTTAACTTATCTTGTTCTGAACCCAGCTCTGATACCAAGCTGTGACGCACCACCTTGAGACCTACATTAACAAAGAGCATTATGGAGTAATACTGTCTGTTAATGTAGAGAATAGGGCTGGTTAGGAGCAACCATCCGTAAGCTTTGTCTTAAAGAAGTATTGAATACGTCGATTGGGTGCTTTAATAATTTTTTTCCTTTTACCTTTCTCAAGTGGATCGACATACCCAGTAAATATTTAACACAAAACTACGGTGGCTAACGGATCTATCAGAGCAAAAAATATAATAATACACAGATCGCAGATCACAGAACAGTAATACATAAGTATATGACCACAGATACAACAGGAGTACAACATAGTCTCGGTTCTTATGAACCATATACATCGAGTCACCAAAAGAATATAATACATTGGAGTACGCCAAATATACATCAAAGTGATACACCCAAAAAAACGCTAATACATGCACTACACACAAGAAGACACTAGGATAGTCCATATATGGAAGCAAAGGCAAGATGAGCATCAAATACAAGGACTAACCTGAAACAACTCGGTCTGACCCGAGTATATAAAATACACGGGTCAATCTAGCTTAAATAAACTGATTAGCATAAGATATATGAAGTATAGGGATAAATGATAGTATTTCTTCTCAAAAGAGAAGAAGCAACATTAAATATGTATTAACTACTTCATATGAGATAATATCACTAAAATACAGCATATGGAAGTTTCTCGAAAGAGGCATGATCAACAACAACATCAATTAATCACAAATAATCGCCTCATATCATCGGCATCTACAACAACCAATATAACGGCTTCCATCTACACCATAACTCCTAAGTAGGAAATCAAAAATCTCAAAAACAGGCCAAAGGATTGCAACCACAAATCACAATATGTAGAACTCGGTTAAGAGTTCAAATCAACAGAAATGAAATCACCATAAATAAACAACATGATAGCGCTCAGGCAATATAATTAAACCAACATCGACAACCATGGTGAAAACATTCATAAATCATCTAAATTCTAGAAATCAACGGAAAGAAATCTAGAAAAGCAACAATGTAAAGAATAGGACCCAACAGTCCAAAAATTAGCCAAACAGCTATATATGTAGAAAGGACCCAACAGTCCAATAAGTGGCCCAACAGCCCGCCAAGTACTATTTATAGGTGACCTAACAGTCTCAAATAGGACCCAACAGTCCGTGATTAGCCCAAAAGCTATATATGTATATAGGACCCAACAGTCCAAGTACTGGCAATAAAAACCCGAAGGACCAATATAAAGTGTCACCAACTTCTAGATAGTAACCAAATCAGTGACAACAGTGTGTCCCATACCACACGTTCTCACTTAACTGTTTACTATAAGGTAGTTAATTTCACTCTCGTGTGTGACCTCAATCGAACAAGTCCGGAATTATACGAAAAAGTTAACACATTTGTCACATACCGCATGCTTTACTAAATCGTTTAAATCTCTTCCTCATTCACTCGAAGAGTGCAAAAATGTGCATTTTATATAGAAAATACTTCGCTTCGAGAAAACTAGTTTTTAAAACAATTTCTGAAATTGTTTGGAAAACATGGCTTTGAAATTCTCTTTATTATAGAGAATATATATATATAATAATAGCTTCAAAATAATTATAAATGTTGTATAAATATTTTTTTTTAAAGCTATTTTATAAAAAACATCTCAAAATCGATTTAGAAAACACGTGCTCGAAAACAGCAAAAATCACCAAAAACGCCATAAAATCGGCATATGAGAATTACTCAAAAACACGTCAATCCGGAATATGGATCAACAATAATGTTGGCTTACCTATTGATAGGTTTAAGCCCTTCAAAACACTTCAAAATATTGCAAGGATTTGTCACAAGAATCGCTGGAATAAGCAAACTAATCAAAACAGTGCATAGTACACAAATGAAAACAACCTGGACGAACAAAACAACATGGGTCGTCCCTCATAATGCTTAGGTCGACCTTGGGGAAGCTAGGGTCGACCCATATATGCCTTAGGTTGACCATAGGGTCGACCCCCAGTGTTCTTGGGTCGACCTAGAGGTTGTGAATGCTATAGGCAATTTTTGCTTGTTTCGTTTCCAATTTCGAGCATTGGTTTCAGGCACTTTCAGATAGAGTTAAGATATAAAATTTGACATGCACAAACAACTACACATAGACAACTATCCGGAGAAATTTCGGCATGAACTCATGACAAGAACAGAGATATATAAGCACAAAAAGAAGGACTCTAGAACATTTACTTACTATAATCATTCAAGCAATAGATTTTGTTTTACAGTAAGCAAAAATCAACACTTATCAGCTTGCAAACCTGATTTAAGCTAGATGTGTGAGTTATAAACTCACCTTAGCACAATTTTTAGCGAACTTGAGGAAGATGGAAGCTTTAGCCTTGATTTAGCTCTAGGAACCTGTAAAAAGAGAATACACAGACATGCAACAAAGAAGAGAAGAGTTACAAACAACACAATTTCTGAAAAATTGAAATAGATGAAATAGGTTTTGGTTTTGGATTGATTACCTGAAATTAATAGCTTCAAAATGTTTAATTTGCAAAGGAATTAGAGAAATTGGAAATTAGATTCTAGGTTTTTCAAGAGAAAAGGGTTTCAGGCTTTTCTTTTTGTTTTACAGTTTTCTGAACTTTAGTGTACGAACAGTTTTGAGAAGATGTTAATTTTCTCTTAGTTAAAATTGTAATTGGGCTTAAACCAATAAGAAATATTCATATTATCACACTAACTACACATAATTCACCAAAACAACTTACATTTACATGTTTTCAACTTTATAAAATCATACTAACATATTTTATGTTTAACAAAAATGTTTTATCAACATATAAAAGTTATTTTAGCTATAAAAAAATCAATTTCCATAATTAAAATTCCACTTTTACTTAGATGCTTTAATTTCCCCTTTTTATTTTCACAGATCAATATTTTTAACAACAAAATCACATAAAATTATTTCCCGTTTATATTATCCTAACATACCATGTTAAAAATAATTTTACATCCAAATATTGATTTTAACCAATATTCCATATTTTATTTACAATATAATCCATACTTAAATTTTAGTATTTCATTAAAATTAATAGAAATCAATATTTTATCACTATTTCCATAATTATTATATTTTATCAAAATAAAATCATCCAATGCTTATTTTTATCACAAATTCTCATAAAAAAGTTTCTAAAACTTTATTTCCAACATTATTTGTTTGTTTACAACAAATGATATTGAATTAAATTCTTTTACTTCACTTATTTAATTAATTTACCACCAAAACATCATATTTCTTTTATTCAAACTTAATTTCCAACCAGACCAACTTAACTCCTTTTTATTATACCAAAATCCATTGTTTATTTAAAATAAACAATTTTAATAAATTTAATATCTCCAATTTATTTTATTTCTCCATTATTAAATTTTAACCACCGTTATAATTTAATTTCATAGGTAATCACCAAAACCAGGGTTGTTACATCCTTCAAGACAAATTTCTAGTTTTGTTATCAAGAGAATTTATAGTCTTCTTATCAAGCAAATTTCTGGTTTTCTCGGTTAAAGGCTTTACATTGAAACACGAAGGCTTCTTTATATAATGAAGAGGATACACTAATTCATATCTTTACCAGATCTGAGAGGGATTGTTCAAAGTTCAATATAATGTTGACAATGAAAATCACCATCGTTTATTTTATGTTTTTCAAGAACACAGAATTGAAGAGAAAATCTCATCAACATTTGCAAAGATGAAAAAATACTTGGTTTTATCGTAAGTGTAAAATGCCTCTTTTATACAAGATGGGGGAAAATGTTATCCACATATTTTCTGACTACTATGAACAAGAAGAAATGGTAGCAATGGAAGATAGTGCCGCTACAATAACATAACAAACATGAAAATATCGAACCATAAGGGATGTCAAATTTAAAGGCAAAAAGGAAGTCAAGACTTCAAAACCTAAAGAAATAGTATCGAGCTCATATACATAGAAGTAGTTTCGAAGAGTGAAGGTAGCAGACTCCTACAACAACAGAAGGGATGTCGGACTATTATAACCAACTATGGGGATACCGAACATTACACTAAAGGAAGATACCGAGCTTCAACATCTGTAAAGGTTATCAAGTGTCTAAAGCAAATGAAGAAGCCAAGACTTCGCAATAAATTGAGAAATCAAGCATTTAAACAAGACATGAAGTGTTATCAAGTGCTAAAGCAAATGGAGAAGCCATGACTTCGCAATAAATTGAGATGTCGAGCATTTAAACAAGACATGAAGGGGTATCGAACCTCTATGGGATAGCAAACATCAAGGGAAGGATAAGCATTATCAGGTAAGGCACGATGTTTAACATCAACAATAAAGAATGATGGTCTATTAAGGAAAGATGGCATGTATCTATAACCTAAGAGATGGTGAATATCAAAAATTTAAAGAATATCAAGCAACTAAAAGTGAGAAGTAATTTCAAGCCATAACAATGGAAGAACACATGAATACATAACTTCAGGAGAGTATCGAACTTCTAAATTATTATAAGGATGACAAATGCTTAGCAATAAGGAGATATCGAATTTCTACGGTCTGGAGGATATCGAATCTCTATAGCCTAGGAGATATTGAATTTCTACAACATAATGATCAAAAGCATGAAACCAAGGAAGAGCGCGGTACCACTTAAAGATGCCGAATATCTAAATACAGAAGTGGATATCAATATTTTGATTTGATAACGGATGTCGAGCCTTTACAACACTAAGTGCAGCAAAGAAACTTCAACCAGGCAACGGATGTCGAATGGCAAAGGGCATCGGATATCACCAGCCATATGATCTACTGATTGTAATACAGGCTGACAAACCTCACCTGCTATAAGAGGTTACCGAAATTCTACAATGTTAACTATTGTAAAGCTATGAAAGTAGCATATGATTTCAAACTTGTATATAACGAGGGATGCCGAGTCTTTATTGAAAGCAGGGTATCGAATACCAACAAAAGCAAAAGATGATGAATTTCAATGGATGATAAGGACGTCGAATGATAGCGATACAAGTAGATGGCGCATAGAAAATTAGGCAGACAAGTGTCCACTATGTTACATGCCTTAACCCCTATAAATAGACCCCCAGGGGTGCCAAGGAAAGGGCGAATCATTTCTTTTTCTCCTTCTCAAAATTAAAGAATTTTAAGCCCTAAATTGAGTTGGGTTAAATCAAGAACCGATTGTAACTTTTGAAACTTAGAACACATACTTGGACAAATAACTCTGCACTGCCTATTTACCTTGACTGTGCAAATTAGACTATTATTAAACATGGACATGCATATGACTAATTTTTGGATTCAGACTTGACTTTGGGCCCTTATCTAGAACAAGGCTACTTTACTCCTTGTCTAAATTAGTGTTTAGTTTGTATAATGACTATTTTGCCTTTTTTAACATATGAACAATGGATTGTGGCTTATGTGAATTGCCCATCTTGCCCATTAAAGAATGATTAATAGACTATTGCATATTCACACAACTTGCATATTCTATCCTTGGATATGTGACATGAACTTTTGAATGCTTCCAAATCAAAAGTTTAGGGGAATCATGGGACCATTTCAAATAAAATCATCTTGCACCAAGTATTGTATGATTAAGCCAATCTTTGCTTTAACTACATCCTATTGAAGCAATGTCACTCTAAGTAATATCAGGGGTGCTAAACTAATTTTTGGTTTAGCATGACATTGTGGGTGTTAGACTAATTTCTGGGTTAACAAGGACGATCCCCAATCTCACTATTTACCCATTAAGCCATTCCAAAGACTGCCAAACTTCAAACAACCATATCTCCTAGCTAGAAAGTCCAAATCACTATTATGACCACTCTACGAAAGAAAAACCATCATATCTTTTCAATGAAAGTGGTTTGAGGACCTAATTTTCCTCCAATCAAAAGTTACAGCCGCTACAATTTTAAGGGTAAAATCATCTCATAAAATTCTAAAGATAGGAAATGTCACTAGTAGGAATTTCCTAAAGTTATAAAATCATAAAACTTCATATGAATTTAAATATAATATTTTACGATCCTTTGATATATAAAATATTGGACGTTATACTCTCCCCTCTCTAAGAATTTCATCCCTAAAATTCCCAATACAAATAAGGCAAAGTCAGACATAGTTACTCTGCATGCCTAACAATAACAAGCAAGCATACCAAACATAAAACATGTATGCTTAAGCCATAAATAATATCTATGCCTATCCTAGCTTGCATGATACTAAACTACTTTATATAACATCAAAAGTGAAAGTAAATAGAAAGTCATACCTAGTAAAGAGCTCTGAACAAGCGGTCCTCATGCTCTCCTCGGTCTCCCATGTGCAATAACCCTCGCTTTCACCCCGTTCAACCTTTATTAACTCCACTGTCTTGCTCCTAAGCTGCTTCGTATCACATCCACTGATGCGAATAAACCTACAAGGTCTCCAAGCTTTTGGTTTAATCTCGATATCATCAAGTCGATCTGATGTAATAGTTATGCCTGAGTTACGCACAAACTTTAGCAAATGAGAAACATGGAATACATTGTACATGCCCGCCATCTTTTGGGGTAAGTTGACTCTATTGGCAAGGTTCCCAGTCCGCTCAATATTGGAAAAGGAACTACGAATCTCGGTGCCAAATTCACCTTAATACCGAATCAAACAACATTGTTCAACAGAGAGATCTTGATAAACAACATATCGTTGATAGAGAACTCAATGTCTCATCTTCTCTTATCGGTGCATCTCTTTTGTTTGTCTTGAGAAGCTTTCATTCATTGCCGAATGATCTCGATCTTCTTTGAGGTCTTCCTGATCATGTCTTGCCTAAGATTATTTTTTCATTCACTTTCCACCAACATGAAGGGGCTTTGCATGATCGGCCATTCAATGCTTCGAGCGGTGCCATACCGATGTTGAACTGATAACTATCGTTGTATATGAACTCCACCAAAATGATCATCCCATGAGCCACTGGAAGAATGCAAGCTCATAAGAGATCCTCCAAGATACAGTTCACCCTCTTGGTCTACCCATGTGTTTGTAGGTGATAAGTTGAACTAAGATGCAACTCTATCCCTAACCCCTCTTGTAAGCTCCACCAAAACCCACTAGTGAACAAAGGGCTTCGCTACAATGCTCTTCAACACACCATGCAATCGCATAACCCATTTCGCATACAACTTGGCCAATTTAGATGCGGTTCTACTAGAATTTATAAAAATAGCACTCTTCGTTAATCTATAAACTATAACCCAAATGTTATCATACCCTCTTATGGTCCTCGATAATTCGTCGATACCTATTCCCAGTTCCACCGGGAATCTCGAGCGGTTGTAGCAGACCACTTGGCTTCTTCTACTCTGCCTTTACCAACTGACAGTTTATGCATTTTGAGATGAATGCCCCAACATCCTTCTTCATACTTTCCAATAAAATGTCTTTCTTATATCATGGCATTTTATTACTTCCAGGATATACGTTCAATGTAGAATGATGGCACTCTCATAGCACCTCATCCTTTATCCCATCAACATTAGGTACAAACAATCTCCCATCTTTACAGATCCAACTATCACGGTCTAGCCCGTACTTCTTCATTCCTTACTACTCATTCCTCTATCTTCACCATGATCTCTGCTAGTTTAGCATCTTGCCTCTGACTAGTATCGATCCACTTAATCAAAACAAGTCTCATAGTCAATCTTGCTAACACATACGACTCTAGCTTACATCAAGTTCCAAAGTCGTAACCAGCAATATACTCTAGCTGCTTCCACTTTGGGAAAATCACTCCCAAACTAGCATGACTTCTTCTCAATGTATTAACGAATGCATTTCCCTTACCAGGAGTATATGAAATTTTAAAGTAGCAGGAGGCCAAGAATCCTAACCATCGTTGTTTATGAAGGTTAAGATCCTTCTAGGAGAAGAGGTACTCAATGATTTAGGATCCGCGGATAACTCAAACATCTCTCCAAGCAAGTAGTGCCTCCAAATATTACTAGTAAATATTATCACTACTAAGTCTATTTTCTACGTCACTGATCTGTCTTAGGAGTTTGGCTAGAATTGTATTGATAGCTAACACTCCAAATCGCGAGTCGAATACTTCATTTCATGCAATTTCAGTTGTCGACTAGCATGTGACGACTTTTCCATTTGCTCCAACACCGCACCTAGTCCAATACTATAGGCATCTGTGTATACCGTGAATTCCTCATTCCTATTGGGAATGACTAACACCGATGCACTCATCAACCTCTCTATTAGACTCACTAACACATGTTCGCACCTCTCGTCCTAAACATCTGTCAGATTCTTCTTTATTAAATTGTTTAATTGTGCTGCTACCTTAGGGCAGTCCTCTATAAAACGTCAATAGTATCCCGCCTATCTAAGAAAACTTCTCATGTCTGTAAAGGTCTTGGGTTGATCCCAATCATGTACCGCTGACATCTTTATAGGATGTATAGCAATGCCCTTCTTAGAAATAACGTGACCCAAGAATTGCACTTCCCTTCTCCAAAAGTGACACTTCGAAAACTTTGCTTTCAGTTGGTGCCTCCTTAATACTTCAAGCCCAATCCTCAAATGTGATATGTTCCTCCTCCGTCCTAGAATAGATAAGAATATTTTCCATGGACATAAGCACAAACTTATTTAGTTGATCCCTAAAGACATGGTTCATAAGATCAACAAAGTATGCTAGTGCTTTAGTTACCCCAGTGGCATAACCAACTGCTCATAGAATCCAGATTGTGTATGAAATGCAATAATTCGTATACTCTCCTTTATGACTCTCCTTTGCCACTCTTAGTTGATGAATCCTCATTTCAAAGTCCAATTAAGAGAACACCTTCGTACCATGAAGCTAATTAAACAAGTCATCAATACACGGGAGTGGATACTTATTCTTCTTCGTTACTTTATTCATCTCACAGTAATCTACATACAACCTCAAAGAGCCATCCTCCTTCATGGAGAATACTATAGGTGCTCCCCACTCTGATATGCTCCATCAAATGAACCCTTGTCATAAAAGGTCATTCACTTGCACATTTAGTTTCTTCTGCTCTTTGGGAACCATATGCTTCTGGAATAACAATCGGTCTGTTATTCTTCACCAAATCTATATGGAGCTCCATCTTCCTATGTGGTTGTAATCTGGTCACTTCCTTGAATATGTAAGAATATTCCCTAACCACGGGAATAGACGACAATTTGTCATGTGAGACCTCAAGCGAATACAGAAAGCTAACCATTGCTTCATCGTCAGGTAAGCAACCTAACTCCAACCTATGCCCATCATCTGTCTCTATCATTACCAACAGTCTTTCGCAATCCACCACTAATCTGCACCTCATCAGCTGGCTCATTCCCCAAAAAATACTAAAAGTAAAAACATTCCAAAATAAAGTAATCACAAACAAAGAAACATCCATGACTTGATAACGCCATGTAATGAGAACCCATGGCGAAGTTGATCGAACCATTCGCTAGGTTTGGTATAATCAAGGGTTGATCTACTAAGTTGGGTCTCAATCCCAATCTGTCTTCTAGTTCACTAGATATAAGGATGTAATGTATCATTATAGAGAAAAATACGAATAGGTATATCATGAACAAAACATACTTATAATTGCAATGCCCTTTCCCTTCTCCTTCGCTGATGGAGCATTCGGCGAAGTCGGGACAACATCCGATGTAGAAATTCCATAGCCTGCTCATCCTTCAATAGTTCTTGTCAATCCCTGTGGATGTGCCCAAACCCATGATAGTACTAACACATCTTCTCTGCACTCTTGTTGTCCTTGCTCGAACGACCTTTTGTCCCACAATTATAGCAAGTAGGCTCAAATTTTCCCTTCTCCTTTCTATCCTTTCCCCGGGACTACCCCTCCTTAACCGACTCTTGGTGGTCTACCTAAATGTGCCAGTCCAGCCATAGCTGAAGCATTTCTTGCCTTCCACCTTACAGTCTTAAATAATATGACCCCTCTCATTATGATTAAAGCACTTAACTCCCACTTGGCTTTCTTGTGGTCACCTTTCTTCTTGGACTGTTTTCCACCTTTGTTGTTCCTCTTTCTCTTTCTACTTCCACCTACATGCCGTTTAGCTTCTTGTTGAGAAACAATAACCTGATGTGCTTATGTTTCAGCATCACTATCACTACCCCCATAGCTCTTTTGTGGGCTGCTCGCATTACGCTCACCATCATACGAATGAAGATGCCAGTAATTCTAGGTCATTTGCTATCCCAATGACTCCTTAGCTTCTGGTGTAGAATTCCCAGTATGTATGTCCATTCTTACATACTGTGTACAGAATAATCAATCACTCATAGAGGAAAACTGCATCAATGGTACTCATATGTGCAATTTGACTTACTACCATATACTACTATATAGTTTTGAAAACCAAAATTTAAAAAGTACACTCTTTCATATATTGATTGATTCAACTTAAGGTGATAACTCCTCCTTGTCTCCGATGTATCCTAGCATCAACTTAGGTCAATCGCGCAACCTAAGCTCTGATACCAAATGTGATGACCACCCTACACCTATAGTATCGAATATGACTTGTAGAGTGCGCTGCGGTGGTTCCCAACTGATGTAGGACGATGGTCAAGGGTGAAAGGTAATAAAAATCCAAATAGAACCTGTAGAACATCTCACATCACATAGACAATGTATGATAATCAAATAGATGTAAAATAGAAGAGATGGTGATATAATAAAAATGAACCAGAATAAGAACATCAAAGCACATCGGGTTCACAAGATCATACAAAAACTAAAATAATAGAGTTATACATCCAAAATCTCCAAAATAAAATCTATAAAACCTCTAGTCATACAACAGTCTGGTGTGAGCGATACATCATGTCAAAATATAAAGGGTAACCTCCTGCTCGTACTCCGTACAACTTCATACGCTACCAGACCTATTATTCCTAATCTACTCATTTAAGAGTACCTAAGATAATAAGAATCAAACCATAAAACCTCTAGTCATACAACAGTCTGGTGTGAGCGATACATCATGTCAAAATACTATAAAAATCATATATAGCAATAAGGATATAGGGTGTATAGGATCAAATCTGACATGTCCATGCATCCAAAAAAATTAGCATATAACAATTGATATATGATAATCTACTAGCATAATCATATATGTGTACATAGTCGAAGTACAGTATATGGTGTCTAGGTGTACGATCGAAAATACCTACATCGTGTGACACCCTAATTTGATAAACAATCATGGCAAACATAGCATTCATCAAACAATCCTTACCATCACTCATTTGTGTTGGATATATGGTAACTCGTATGGCCTCAATTGTTAGTGAGAGACCAATTGAATCTCGATTTGTAGATGCTCAAATCCATGCCAATTTGTAAGACCAGGAACTAGACTCATAATCATGAAGTCTAGGATAATACATAGTATAAGATCTAGATGCAATTGTAATCCAAGTGGGCATCCCCACGTACCCCTTCTGTATGAGTACACTAGAATCCTCCAAGTTATCAATGCTCCCTTTGTACATGTCTCTATAGTGGAACTCAATTGGTACTCCATTCCGGCTATCTCCATAGTGGAACACGATTGCAAATTCTACTCACAAACCCTCATTGTTGAACTTGTTCATGTGGATCACCATCACATCTCCCATCCTTGAGTCATCTTCATCGAAAAGCCTCTAGACATCCATCGTAAGTCGTAGAGCCATTGCACTAAAGTTTTGAAGTCATTGTCGTGTTGAAATGTCATGCCATCGTTTTACTAGTCGCTACATGAGCCTCAAAGTCACCTTGAGTCATCCCGAAGTCATCCCCTTTCTCCCAAAAACAAACTCCAAAAATCCATATTTTGGCTTGGGTCACATCTTGGGAAAACTAGAAGTCATCACCAAGTCATCGTCAGGTCAAAACGTCACGCCATCGCTTTGCTAGTTGCTACGCGAGCCACAAAGTCACCTTGAGTCATCCCAAAGTCATTCCCTTTCGCTCAAAAACAAACTCCAAAAATCCATATTTTGGCTTGGGTCACTTCTTGGGAAAACTCAAAGTCATCACCTTGAAAACCCGAAGCAACAACGTTGAAAACCCGAAGCAACCCAAAAATTCCGACCACTCCATTTCTGCTTAGAATTTTCCGGGTCAAGTCATGGAGCAACACCTTCCCTAACCCGAAGCTGAATACGAAGTAACCCCAAAGAAGTTTTCTTGACCGACCCCCAAACACAACACCAACGGGCATCATTCATTGTCTAGGTTTCTTCCAAAACCAATCTAAAGCACCACCCAAGAAAACCATCTTCTAACCTGAAGCACACCTTGAGCACCTTACCACCGAACAAATGCCCGAATAGAAATGTTACAGTTTCTCCAAACTCCGATTTCACATTGATTTCATCTCTATGCTTCGTACTTCGACCCATATGCATTCTGTGTGCATCGATACGACTCCTAACATCCTCAAGCTTATCCATCGATGTTCGATTCTACACTCCTTACCTCTAGTTCACTTCGATGAGCATTTTCAACCATTCAAGCATACATGCAAACACTACACACGCTTAAATCAACAATAAAGCATTCAAAACACACAACAAATCATAGCAATTATTGTATAATATATCTACCATCTAGCCTAATATCTATCAAGGCAATCATACATCCAAATAACATGATTACAACACCAACAATCCATTTATTCACATTTTTACTATAGGTTAGGTTTTAAAATAGCATTAAAACATAACTTTATCTTTAAAAATGGATCCAAAACACATTAACACCTACAGGAACATATATAATAAGGCGTGAGACGATAAATCACTCACCGAACACCCAAAAACCCAAGTCTTGCACGCAAATAGAGGTGAAACCGAGAATAAACAACAAAGACCCAATTTTTCTTTCCTGAAAATTTAGATTTGAAGATTTCTAGCTAATCCCCTTGTTAATCTAGCATAACACTATGATTTAGGCTTGACTTGGAGAAGAAAGGTGAAGGTTTTGGTAAAGAACGAGTTAATGAAGGCTTAGATCTATTTGGGAGATGGGAAAAATGATTTGGAGAAGGTTATTTTAGCCTATAATAGCATAAAACCTGAAATGTGTTAGTGGACATATTCCAAATCTCACTAATTACCCATTATGCTGCTCCAAAAACTAACAACCTCAAACAACCATATCTTCTAGCAAGAAAGTCTAAATCGCTATTATGACCACTTTACGGAAATGGAAATCACTATATCTTTCCAATAGAAGTAATTTGAGGACCTAAATTGGCTTCTAACAAAATTTATATCAATTACAAGTTTTTAGAGGTAAAATCGTCTAATAAACTTCTAAGGATAGGAAATGTCACTACTATGTGTTTCCCAAAGTTATAGAGTTATATGACCTCATATAAATTTTAAAACAATAATTTACAATCCTCTAATACGTAAAATACGGGTCGTTACAAGATGAGGCATATATAATCTAATACATGTGAACAAGAAGAGAAACATATAATTAAATCAAATCAGAATAGTACCTTAGAATGTAGCCAAAAGTTGCATCTTGAATGATGAATAAAATCCTAGATTAGATTAAATCGACCTCTAGATTTTGCAATAATCAATAGAGATGGCAACCACCTTTATTTTGATTTTATTTGGGCTTTACTTTTGGTATTTTTTTTCTTGTCTAGTGCCATGGAATTTCGACCATGAGAGGGTAAAGATAAAAGAGAACGAAAAGTAAATTGTTAGAAGAAATTTAGACTGAATAAAAGAGAATTTTTTAAAGGAAACATTGAAACATTTAAATTCCCTCCTTTAAAACATTCCCTATTTAGTTACTCATTAAATCCTCTATCTTGTCTTCATATTTTCGACAGCAAATAGAATGAAGATAAAAGGGAAAAAATCATTTCATAAATGTGTTTTAAGTGAGTCATAAAGAAAAGTAAAAGATGTATATTTATTTTCTTTCTTTAATTGCTTCTTTGGATTTTCAAATCACATTTGAAACCTCTCCACCTCATCATGCATAGCCGCTAAAAAAGTGGCATGTGCGCCTAAAAGATTTTACAAAACCACTTAGCAATTAATATATTTAAATCAAATTTAAATATTCTATCTATACAATATATATATATATGCATGCGTGTATAACTTTTATATACATACTTTATTAAATCCTAATGGTATTCAAACAAATCAAATAAAATTTAATAATTAATATTTCATAAATATCAATTAATTTAATTAATTCAGAATTATTATAAATAAATTAAATCATGCAGTTTTCAGAGTATTCAGAATTACGATTATGCAACTAAAAGATGTAAAATCAGTCAACGATTAATATTGAACAATTCAAATATTGACATTCACACGTTACCTTAGCTAGTGGTGTGACATTTTGGTTGATTTTATCGCTTACACATCTTTTCGGTAAAATCCAATTTTACTATTATATGCGGTATTCGGTAGTAACGATTATTTACAAGAATTATCATCGTTAACACTATATCACTTCAGGACCTATGGAATTTGGTATTGGTCAAAATTCCAACATCATCCACATTCAAATCGAATAGTCCAAATGCAAAGTCCTTGGTTCAATAATAACAGTTATTATTAACCATAAATCATACTACTCTAGCCAGAGACTTTGATTTTGAGTTGACTATAGTTGACCATGATACTAACCCCATATAACTAAGGAGATGAATTCTCTATTGAATAGTGCTTCACTTCCAATGTTTCAACTAAGACTCAACTATAGTCGTTCGATGAATGTAATGCCATGATTTAACTATAATTAAAGTGGAGTGTCCACATTGAAGTTCCATGGTATTCACAAGCCGAGGGAACTGTGTAACATCATCACTTCGAGATTCTCTATTAGCCTTGGTTATATTAACCAACAGAAAACTCTCAAGTGAGTCATTTCATAGTTATCCAATAACTATCGGTACATTATCCCTTGGTGCCCCCCAGAAGCCATGAGTAATATACTTCCCAATATTTGGAGAGCGTTGAGCACTCTAATCTCAACGGATGTTTCGATATCTCATCTTGAAACGTCTTGACTGTGAATGTCTAAAATAATATGTCATTTTTAAAGCAATAAAATTGATCTCATGATTACAACACATTATAATTACTATCACATAACATAACATTTAAGGGTTTTTAATTTAATATACTTTATGGCAATTACTTTGTTAATTATATCACAATATAACAAGCATATAACAGAGCTAAAACACCTTTTATTTTGAATAAATTTTTTTATCGAGTTAGATATATGTAACAAGTTACATAATTATGTCTAGGGCATACCCCTAACCCTATCAATCACCCACTTGCACTTGGGGTCAATTTTAGAATCTTATTCCAACTCCTTCGATCGGTTTTTCCAAAAACTAATCTGGTCAGTCCCTTAGTGAACGAGTATGCTATTTTGTTTTAATTATCTACTCTGTCAACCAACTCTCTCCAATGTTGATAAACTATCTTATCATGTGAAACTTTTCGAGGTATGTTTCTCATCTTCTAATGAGTTTTAGTTTATTTTCATGATCTGTATCATGGCATTATTATCATATAGCAATGACGTAGGATTCTCAACATTTAGAATCACCTCTAGCTCAGTTATAAATTTGTGCATTTATTTATACTTACAATATTGCAGCACTACTCATGGCGATATACTTAGCCTTTGGTTGAATAAACCACTACTTATTGTTTGGAACATTTCTAACTTAAGATTGAACATGAACTTAGGATTGACACCGTATACTCGATATCACTTATAAAGTTCAAGTCAGTGCACCCCTTCATGAGAAGTTCGTTATTTCTATAAACAATTCTCCAATATTTTGTGAATACTCAAGAACACTCTCAATTTTTATATTGTAATCTTAATTCAGATCTAATACTTGCTTCGTGTATCTAATACATAAGTAAAATGGAATATTGTAGACTATACAACATGTATGATAATTCATTTTGTCAATGCATAAGAAATCCATCTTACAAGCTCCATATTAAACATTTTAATATAGTGTTTTTGTACATTATCTTGGGACAATCCCAGCATTATTTTATATTGATTACAAAAGGTGTCAATTTCAAATCCAATATCAAGAATTAAACTACCAAACTAAAATGATTTTAATATAAATACGTCATTAACAATCACAAGTTTGTTGTTTACTTATAGGTTTAAAAATATTTTAGTACATATTAATGTTCTTTCTTATAGACAAATGCTTCCTCTGCATTTTGACTGAAATTAGAACTATTTGATTTCTCTATCAAAATACATGCTTAACTCTGATGCTTATCGAATGATGCTTTCGTATCAGTTCTTGGATTATAAACGATACTCACAAACTCAGTTATCGCTTCCACTGACTTCGATACATTTTGGTTTTTTAAGTGCAAATAGCATATTCTAAATCATTATTTAGAATTTTTGTTTCAACATACATATACCAAAACTCAAAGTCATATCGAGCAATAACTTTGCAAGCAAAATATGAATTAACTTAAGTATGTTGAATGACGAATCTGTTAGGTCAATTTCAACAATTGAAATTTACAATGTTATTTTATCAACATAGCTTAATATATTCCAACTGCATTGGTCTCCTTCTCATGTACATTTTTGCAATCAATGGATCATATCCCTTCGAGTACAGCTATCAAAATCATATTTTGATAATGTACGAAGAATTCATCCTAGATTTATGCATCATGCCATATTGTAGAGTCAATACTCTTATTGGCTTATTGACAACTGAGGAAATTCTTTTCTCGATAAGAAAATCATAGTTTCCCTTTAATGTACGAGAGTTATTATTAGACATTCTAATTACTTGTGTCCATTTAGGCTTGGTCATTTTCATTTCATTCTTTGTAATAAGTTTTATCTTTGGATCATCTCTAAAATTCCAAATCCATTTTAGTACTAATTACTTCTAAAAGTTTCATCGTGAAGTTGGTGTTTCTAGAAACCACAATTGTTTCTCAATGCAATGGAATATGTACTCATAAACATTTTAGTGACCTACCTTTACATAAGTATAAAATTGATTTAGTTTTTAGTTTATGAAACTTATGTTCATCACATAAATTGGTCAATCAATATTGATCGGTCCTAACCTCATTTAGGGTGGTCCATGCAAGATCACTTAGGAACAAGTATTACGTACAGTTTCCCAACTCACACAACCTGTCAACTCCTTGACTTAGGATGTAACGACCCGGATTTTTCATCGTTTGGTTTTGAATATATAAATGGTTTAAATATTGGATTTTGAATTATAATTTAGTTAAAAAGATTTTAAAACTAAAATTTCAAGCGATTTCGTAAACTTTTTAAATCATCGATTTAATCGACGCGTTAAAATAGAGATCTGGGGCACAATCTCAGAATTCAATGAAAACTAGTTCCATTGGATCCGTAATAGTTTATTATTATCGAATTTCAAATTTCATAGTGTTTGGAGTTATCGTTTAACCGTATGGGATAGAAACGCGTTGAAATTAATATTGAAATTTAATATAATAATTGGGTCCAAAAATCTATCTTCTCCATACGATCGAATTAGGACTCGAAACTTGTTCCATTATGTTTGAAATAGGGATATAACATTATAAGCGCCTAGCAGCACGCCTCGATAGGGTATCGAAATTTTAAGTTACATTAAATGAGATATTTATAATCAAATAATGTTATAACCTATCAAAGTCAAGACCCTACCTTCTAAAACTCGCCACCATCACGTATGAAGGAACCCCTATCACTTTAGAGTCGCATCCCCCCTCCTTTCTGTTAGTTCAAACACGCTTTCCCCTTCTCGTTTTAAATCGAGACTCCCCTCTTTCAAACTTTCAGTTCAAAAATCCACCCAAAAAAGGGAAGCCATCGAATCGCGTTCGATATGATGGGGTGTCGTAAATGAAGGTCGGACGGAGCGCGAGGGAGGAGAATGGCGTTTGAGTGAGTATTTGAGGAGGCGTTAGAATCGGCGAAGCTAGGATTCAGATTATTTTTGGTCGTCGGAGGTAGGTTGGGCGATGTGGTGGTTGCCATGGGGCTCACCTTGGCGTCGTGCACTTTCTCCCCAAATTTTAGCAAGCCCGGTCGCCATGGGGGAAGTGACGTTGTCAGGTCGAGAAGTAGGAAAACTATGATAAGTCAGAATGTAAGGATCGTCTTAGGGTTTTGTCGCGTTCGTGCTCGACTGTAGAATTTTGGGTCTTTGTGCTGGGTCGCGCGCGCAAGGAGGTGGAGGCAGCGACGTAAGGCGTTGTGGTCGAGGGAAGGTGGCGTCGATTTTGGAATGTGGGTTCGCCTGAGGAAGGCGCTCGATCCTGTGGGAGGTGATGGCTCCAGGCGAGGTGTGGCAGCGTGAAAGAGAGATCATAGTCGGGTCGAGTTTCTTAGGCACGAGCAGTAGGGAGGTAATATTGTAACTAAGTTTAATTTTATGGTTAGTTTATTTAAGTCGGAATTGAATTTGAGTTAGCTAATAAACATTTAATAAAATTTGCATACGAGGTCCCAAAAAAATCGTGAAACAAGTCGAGTATGGTTCGTAGCTGCAGAATCTACGCAATAGAATAAAAATTGGAATGGATTGCAAATAAAAATCAAGGTGAGAAAAATCTCACTCATTTGGATTGCTAGTATAATTTAAAAATGTTGAATTTAAATTATTGATTGTTTCGATGAATTTATAAATTAATCTCAGTTTGGATGTTATATATATAGTAGTGTGTGTGTGTGTGTGTGTGTGTATTAGTAGTTGGATATATACCCGCCGATTGGAGCGGATGAGACCATATGCGCCCCGCATAATAGTGTATGACCTTATATATCGCGATATCCCCCTTGAAGTGGAATTGGTATTTTTATGATTTATTAACATCTGTGGATGCAGGAAAACAAGTTGGAAGGATCCAACTGGATTCCTCAAATTTATATTGATTGGTTTTCATATATAATAATACGTGATGTGTTAGAATAATCTGTTATAGATTATTATTGTGATGTGAATTATTGGATGTTATAGTAGCACTGGCTTAACTTTTGGTATTTTAAATACCATAAATATTATTTTTGGAATTTGAAATGATTTAAAAGGAGATTTTTAATATAAGAATATTTATATCGAAATTTGGATTATTTTAAAAGAGATTGATTTGGATAAAATAATAATTTTATTTGGACTTGTACTTAACTATTTGTAAAATATTTTAATTAGAGATTTCAAAAATAAGTTATATAAAGAATTTTTAACAGTGGATTTTTAAGTGGTATTCTGGATTTATGGGAAAGAAGTGGAAATCAATATTAAAAATTTGTGAAATAAATGGAATTTATAAGGAAATGGATTTATAAAATGGAATTTTATAGATAAGATTAATTTTTATAAATAAGTAAAACCAGGAGAGTTTGTAAATTTATAAATGATGTTTATAAACAAGCGAAAATGAAAATTAATTGATAAATTGGAATATAATTTCACAGGGTAAATTTATACCGAGATATGAAAAATAGATTTTGGGAAAAATAGTGAATTCTATTTTTGAAAAGTGAGGATGGTTAGAAAATCGGAATGGGTTCGATGTGTGGTAAATCGAGAGGATTTATAAATTGAATTGGTTATTGGGATTTTAAAAACATATTTTATTAAGAGGTTAAATTTTGATTTAAAAAGGGAAATTCTATTTATTTAACTATGCAATTTTAAGCTAGTTAGCAGTGGAATACTTCGGAAGTGAATTTTTCAAATATCTAATATTAATTGAAATTAAATTCTAATTTTTATAATCGGCTTTGAAAATTGATTTGTTGTCTAAAAATGGATTATTGATGTTTATATAAAGTGTTCTATATTTTTAAATAATTACTTGAACATGTTTTTAAAAATAAATTATTATTCTTTTAAGTACTTATTTATTTACATATATATATATATATAGAGTTTTGTAATGATTGAAATTTAAATATAAATCTTCTCGAGAATCTGGAAACAGGGTTTATTCAGTGGATGGGATTTATTGGAGAAATTCTCAAAAATGGAATTTTGGAAGAAGTAAGAAAATTTCCGAAATAGTTAAATAAAAGTGAACTTCGAAAAAAGAATTAGAATTCATAAAAGAAGTGAGAAATGGATATTTGGAATTTTAGATAAGTGTTGACTAGTAAAATATTAAAGGAAATTAATTAAGGAAACCAGAACTAATAGAATTCGTTCTAAACGAGTTAAAGAATTTACAAATAAATTTGTAAATGATTTTGAGAAAATAGGAAATAAATGGAATACTTCCTAAGTGTTGAACATAAAATTGGAGTTGGAAAAATATTCTAAGTATTGGGAAGGTTTGGGAATATTCCATTGAAGATATAAGGATTTGAAATCGTTTCAATTGTTGGAAATTTTGGAAGGAATTTGAATATATATCTTATAAAGATATTTTGAATTTTTTTTATAAAATTTATAATAAGGCCTCATGTCTGCTTATGGATGTTTTATTGATAGCTAAATAACCGACTATCAATTTTGGCCAAATTCATTAATCGTTTCGAAGAGACCGGGATCAGATTTAATTATCCGAAAACCACTTCGATCCGGTTTGAATGTTACGAATGGATATCATGAAGATAAGTGAAGACGGTGATTCGGTTTGTCCAGAACCAGGATAACTTGTATGGACGAATGCTATCAAAACACCATCATTGGAGGACGATGAGCATTCTACGTGGAATTGTTCTTGAAAGGTAACGTTAGCCTCAAGCCTCATCAACCAGGATGACTAAAACATGGGAGATGCAATAAGGCTAAGTGGGTCGCACCCAATTAGGGTATGTTATCACTTTTCTAGATACCCTCTAAAATATATATAAATTATGGATATGGTTGTGCATGAAAAATGGAGCGATCGATTTTTAAGGGTGGGAACACCCGGGGTGAAAACATATTCGGTTCTATCCAGGTTAGGTGCAGGCCGGTCTTGTGTAGCAGGGGATCCGGGCGAGGTCCTCGGCACATTTTTCTAGAGGTGTACTGCGATGGGCGGTACCCCAGTAGCCTAGTCATTGTATGGAATCCATTCTCCAATACGAGCCTTTATGGTTTTGTTTGTAGAGCCTAGTATTCTGGAATTTAATTAATGTAACAATTTCGCCTATTTGAATAAGTATTTGTACTTAGACACTATTATAATATCACTGGATTTTCTATAAAATGTTTTGGTTATCGTAAGGGATAAACCCATCGTGTTTATGTGTGACGCGGTCTTACGAGATACCTTTGTTTTTCAAAGGGTTTTGATAACTTTAATAATTCAAATTGAGTTTGTTTTCTCACACTGGTTTCCAGACTGACTCGGGTGTTATTTTATTATAATGCTCGGGTCAGACCGAGTATTACAGATTCAGGATAGGATGCTATGGAGCTCAGGAGACGAGCTGGATGACAGAGACGTATTTCCGTACTTGGCTTATATTTCCACTGTATGAGGACAAGTTATTATAACTGTCCAGATTGATGTATTGGCTGTTGTACTCTGGTGATTGTGAGTATAAAACAGTTATAGATTCTTTTGTATAAAAATCTGTTATTATATATTATATTTGTTCCGCTGTGATTGTAAGATTCTGTATTGTTCTATTTTCTTCTACCTCTTTCTTCTTCTTTACCTTAGTTATTCGCTCTTTCGTACAATTTGGGTTGAAAAAGATTGAATTATTATCAACTCGAAGGGTACGGAACGGCGGGTCTCTACATTTGGTATCAGAGCTGAAGGTTAAGTGAGAACCTTGGCTTTGGTGGGGATTACTCATTAGAGATAAAGTCAGTAGAACCTTAGAATGAGTTTGAGTGTATCAATAGATATGAGCGTCTATTTGTTAGTGAATATAAATTGTTTTATATTGTGTTGATTTATCTGTTGAGTGGCATATAAATTCTGGTCGAGTAGTGGGACGCCACTAAATCGATAGGAGTTTCTAAACACTTGAACACGGTAAACTGACATAGTATGGTTTTGAAGTGGGTAAATGAAATAATTTTACCCAAATTATATTTTGATATGAAAAGAAATAATTTTCTAGAAATTATTATAGTATAATGAAGCGTTTGGTTGTTATTATTATAATCAAAACAAGATTATAAATTTGAAATGGTTATATATAACCAAATGGAAATTTTTATAAGTATGGATTATACAAGTGAATTAAAATTAAAATGAATTCATACCCGAATTCAGAAATTTAAAAAAATCCCGGAAGGTTTGGGAAAATATTTTCAGTAGTGTTATGGAAATGAAAATTGGTGTTATTTTGAAAATATTTTTGAATCAAAAATGGTTTAAAATGGATTTGGAAGTGATATAACACTAGACTCACTACAATCGCTGGAAAATAATTCCGATGATGATCGCGACATCATCGGTGTTCATTTTCGAGTTTCTAAGTGATGAGTTGCTACCATAGTAAACTTGTAACAACCCGCATATTTTACGATTTTGAATATTTAAATATTTTATTTAAATATAGAATCGTTAATCGGATTGAAGTCCGAAAAGCTACTTTTTGTAAACGGTCGAATTGGGACTCGAGACCACCTCCATTGAGTCCAAAATGGCATTTACAATATTTTTGAGTATAAACATCGATATGTTTGGAGTCGAGTAAAAATTATGACTTTTTCACTTTGGGCTTGGGTTTGGGTTTCAACCCATTAACCCTACATTTCAACCCAACTCCTCTCCTCTTTCACTTCATTTCTATTTTCTTAAACACCCAAGCAAAACTGAAAATGGAGAGAGGAATGAGAAATTAGAAAACTCCAAGCCCAAGTTTTCATTTGCAAAACTAAATTCTTGCTACAAATTCAAAAAGAAGCTAAGGTAAGCGTCCTCTTCTCCTTCTCCATCTACCTCTCTCTCCAATTTTAGAAAATTCCTAAACCCTAACTTAGGAAATACTTGTTTTGAGCTTAGATTCAAGCTTCTAGAGTTGAAGTTGAAGAGTAGTTGATCTTCCTTTGCTTTCAAGCTTCTCCTTCTTCGTTTTTGGGTTTAAATGTGAGTTCTTTAACTCACATCTATGTCTATAACTATCTTTGTTGTTAGGTATGAATTCCTAACACTTGTGCATATTCATTTGCTTTTGATTTGAATTGATTTGGTGAACATTTCAATTTTTTGGTGTTTTGAAGTCAAAACTTCGAGAATCCTAGCTTTGATTTGTGAACATGTTTTTGGTGGAGAATCGGAGAGCCTATAGGGCTGGGTTGTCGATTGGCAAAAGCCCCTAAAGTCTATTGCTCGACAGGGTGCAAATGGTGAGAGTTTGCTCTTCCATTTGATAGGCTAGAAAACAGTTTCAGCTACAGCCAGTCGACTGGCCCCCTGCAGTCAGTCAACTGACTGTAGGGTCTGAAAACTCTCGGGTTCTGGTTCAGTCGACTGACTGCAGAAGGCCAGTCGACTGACCTGCTTGATTTTGCCTATTTTGCCTATTTAGCTTGTGGATCCAATTTTTATCGATTTGTGACTATCCGATTTATTGTTATCATTTATTATTGACTTTGATGACTTCTTTTTCGGGATTTTTGAGAATATTCATTTTGATGGATTCGGTATCGATTTCTTTGGATTCAATTCACGTCTTCGAATGTGGATTTTGGTGATTGATTGTTTCTATAATCATTTCTGTGATTTGTCACTTTAAAATATAAAGGTTTTCTATACTAGTAGTAAATATTCAAACTCTTTTTCAAAGATGATTTCAACTCTATTTTTAAATATAAAGCTTGTTTTCGAAACCGTTTTCCAATCTATTAGTATATACAAACCTTTACCTCATTTGTATGAGAAATCTAATTAAACGGCTTAGCAAAACAAGTGGTATGAAACACTTGCGTTTACTTTGCCGGTTAATTCTTGGACTTGTTCGATTGAACTCTTGTAACAATTTTCGAGTGGGAATCTACAATTTGTTCGTAAATATTTGAGTTAAGCTAGTGGTTATGGGACATGAAGCTAAACTCATATATTTACTAGCTTAGTGTAATCGACACTTTTTATTGATCGATGATGATCATTTCGTGATTTAGACTAGCGTTGTGCGATGTCTATTTGTTTGTTTGGGGATTACAATCCCCGTTTGTGGAACTTCGGTTCAATTTGACGAGGTAGCGACCCGTGGTCTTCGTGCCGTTTGTGGAGCTTCGGCTCAAAATTTATGGTTAGCGACCATGGAATAGCGTTCCGTTTGTGATGCACGTGTTGGTGAGTTTTCATGCTCCCGTTTGTGATAGGCCTCCCCCCCTTTGTGATTTCTGGATTTTTAATTGATGATTTCTAGAATTTGTGTTTCACCAACTTTTGCGATTGGCATATATATGTTTGTCAATATTTGTAGTTTGGTGAATAAAAATTAAGAATATGATATTCTTTTTGGTGCTTTGAGATTCTTGAGATATTGTATGATTTTGTTGTTGTTTCAATCATATTTGTTCTAGTATGACATCATTGTTATCATACGTTCTTATTATATCTCTACTTATATCTCATTTCTTTAATGATAATTATAGTTAGACTAATCCATTTATTATTTTCTTTTTAAATAATACTCGGGTCAGACCGAGATGTTACAGGTGCTTCTGCTTGACTCCTTATCTGGGATCATCTTCTGACTTTTGTCTAACTACACAGTTTTATAGTTTTTGTTATTATACATTAGTGATAGAGGCTCCTTGATGTATAATTATTCTTTTGTCTAGCATTTGTATCTATTCTCTTGTGATATTATGGATCTTATTTTACCACTACTCTGATGTACACTTTTATGTGTTATATTCATATATGTTTCTGCCTTTGAGATATGAACATCTGTGACTGATTTATGTTATGCTTATTTCTATATTTTTTTCCGAGGTCCACTTAGCCACTGTGTGGTAGCTTTGAGTTTGTATCGGTATGTAGGATTTCCTCTTGAAATGAAATGCATGTTATATTATCTGACATATCAGTACTCGCACAAAGCAATTACATGGATGGTCGCTCCTCAACAGCCTTATTCTTCGCGCTAGTTGACGGCATTACTTCGTAGTGTCCTTGGCTAGCGTGAGTATAGAGGTGGGGCGCCACAGCTTGGTATCGGAGCCAAACTTCAGAACAATGTAGAATAATCTAGCAAGAATCATTGTCCTAAGTCTTTCTTAGGAGTCATGCCTTAGGATTAATTCGAGTCATTGAACCCGTTCTATCGTATTTCTTTTTATGATGCCTTATTTTATCAATAAAGTTTGTTTGATAGTCATTCTAAGATTAACCTTTTTTCTCTTTTCTTTCTTTCTTAAAGAAGAGAAATGGTTAGACCAGGTCGTCCCAGCGCCGGTCAATCTAGTGCTACTCCCCAGCATGGAGTATTTATGTCTGCTCAGCAACTTCTTGATCTTGTGAGAAATTCTCAAGCTGCCGGACCTATTCCTGAGCCTACTCACCCTAAATCTGGGTTCGCACGTTTGTGCAGTGATTACACCAATTCAGGCGGAAAGCCATTCAAAGGTTCCGAGAGCGTTATAGAAGTCCAAGCTTGGCTTCGAACATGCGACCGTATTTTTCCTCGCATGAATCTTATAGATCTTCATCGAGTCCAAGTGGCTTCTAGTATGCTCCAAGAAAGAGCATTAGACTGGTACGAGCTTTTGATCTCTGAAATTATTGAAGCGGACCTTACTTGGGAGCAATTCCGGGAAAGGTTCGAGTTGAAATTCGTGGCGGAAGCTGAAAAAGTATCTCTAGCTCGACGCTTCATAGACCTTGTGCAAGGCGAATCTTCCATGACGGACTACGTCGCTTCTTTCGAATCTCTATCTAAATACGGGGTCGAGTATATTAATACCCCATTGAAGAAAAATCATAGATTTGTCTATGGGTTGAATAAGAATCTCAAGAAGCCATTACTTTTGAAATTGGAAGTTTCTTTTGATCAGCTTGTTGATATTGCTCTTCGACTCGAAGAGGCTGATAAAGATAGTGATGCTGAGGTCAAACCAAACATCAACAAGAAGAGACCTTTTAAATTCAAGCATAATCCCAACAAGAAGGGAAAGCAAGCAACACTAGTAGCAAATACTCCTACCTTTCATCATGGAGAATGTTACACTTGTGGTTCTAAGGACCACTATGCAAACAAGTGCCCGAAGTCTCTTTCTTGCCGCTATTGCAAGAGTTCGGGTCATACCTTATCTTCGTGTCCCAAACTTCAAGGCAAGAAGGAGGGCAAGCTAAACGTTGTACAAGCCCTTGCTAACACTTCTCGTGGTCAAGGTATTTCTCATTCTATCCCTGATGGCATTATTATATTTTGTGATCTTCCTATTCGAGTTCTTTTTGATACGGGTGCATCTCACTCTTTTATATCAAAAGAACTTGTAGATGCTTTGTCTTTGAATGTAATTGGCTTGATGACTTCTTTGAGAATTGCGAATCCGGTTGGTGGATCCACAACACTCAGTTTACTCTGTAAAGATGTCGAAATTATTTTATGTGATTACTCTTTCCGTGCCGATTTGCATGTTATGCGTTACCTTGGTTTCGAAATGATTTTGGGAATGGATTGGCTTTACCATTATGAAGCCCATATGCTATGTTATGAGTGGACTATATATCTTCGAGATCCTCAGTATGTTAAGCAGATTTCTCTTGTTCTAAAAGATCTAGATTCCAATTCGAAAGCATCCTTGTATTCTCTAAATCCTCATGATGACGATAATGAGTAAGATGTTATTTCTGTCATTCACATTGTTCGTGAATTTCCCGACATATTTAAGCCCATTTTAGGATTACCACCTAAGCGAGCAATTGAGTTCAGAATTAATCTAATCCCCGGAGCTCTACCTATTACTCTTCCTCCTTATCGTATGTCCAATAAAGAAAATGAGGAGATGCACAAACAATTATCTGAATTGGAAGCGAAGCAATTTATTCAATCTAGTTCCTCTCCATGGGGAGCTTCAGCTATTTTTGTGAAGAAATCTGATGGTACACTTAGGCTTTGCGTTGACTACCGCAAGCTTAATGATCTCACCATCAAGAACAAATATCCCTTACCGCGGATTGATGATTTGTTCGATCAGCTTAGTGGTGCTAAAGTCTTTTCACGGTTGGACTTAGCAATCGGTTTTCATCAGCTCCGTATTGCAGAGGACAGCATACCTTTGACATCGTTCCGTACTCGTTATGGATCTTATGAATGGCTTGTTATGCCATTTGGTTTTGATGAATGCTCCAGCCTATTTCGTCGACCTTATGAATCGAGTTTTCAAAAACTTCCTCGATCGATTTGTTCTCATCTTTATAGATGATATTCTTATTTATTCTAAAACCGAGGAAGAGCATGAAAATCATCTCCGGATTGTGTTGGAAACTCTTAGGAGCAACCAATTAAAAGAAAAATTTTCTAAATGCCACTTTTGGCAATCTCGTGTGAAATTTTTGGGACATATTATTTCTGAATCCGGAATTTCCATGGATCCTTCGAAGATTGAAGCGATTCAAAATTGGAAGAGACCGGAGAATGCGACGGAAATTTGTAGCTTTCTCGGATTGGCGGGTTATTACCGTCGGTTCATAAAAGACTTTTCTAAGATTTCCGTACCTCTTACTAATTTGACAAAGAAGGGAGTTAAATACATTTGTTCAGACAAGTGTGAAGCTTCATTTCAAAAAATTGAAAGAACTCCTTTTCGATGCTCCTATTCTTGTGATTCCCGATGGGAACCAAGATTTTATTATTTATACCGACGCTAGTCGTGTTGGTTTGGGTGCCGCTCTCATGCAGCGGGAACGTGTTATTGCTTATGCTTCTAGGCAATTAAAGCCTGCCGATACTAGATATGCCACTCATGATTTACAGCTCGCAGCTATTGTTTTCGCTCTTAGGATTTGGCGTCATTATCTTTTGGGAGAGAAATTTGTTCTCTACACCGATCAAAAATCTTTGAAGTATTTATTTTCTCAAAAGGAACTTAACTTGCGTCAACAACGTTGGCTCGAGTTTCTTGCATCTTATGATCTTGATATTCTTTATACACCCGGAAAAGGAAATCTCGTTGCCGATGCCCTTAGTCGTAAGCAAGAAGCGGTTGTTTCAAAGATGATGTCTGAATGGAATGGTCTCGCTACTTTATCCACTTGTGAGATTCGAGATCGTGAATCCGATTTATGTTCATCTCTTGTTTTGTGTAGCCTTGAGGCTCATCCTTCTCTTTTAGACCGCATTCTTGAAGCTCAAAAGCATGATCCCGAATTGGTTCTTCTTAGACAAAGTTGTAGGTATAAAATTGATATTGAAGGTTTGAAAGACTTTGATATTGATGCTCGAGGCGGTATTCGGAAATTTGGTAGACTTATTGTGCCAAATATTATTGATCTTCGTAAAGATATATTAGAAGATTCTCATCGTTCTAAATTTACCATTCATCCCGGTAGTAGTAAAATGTACGCGGATATGAAGCGACTTTATTACTGGGAGGAAATGAAATTCGATATTGCTAAATTTGTTAAGCGTTGCATGACTTGCCAACTTGTTAAGGTCGAGCATCAAAGGCCCGGTGGGTTATTGCAACCTTTGGAAATTCCATTATGGAAGTGGGATCAAATTTCCATGGACTTTATTTACGGTCTTCCCCGTTCTCGTTCCGGCCATGATAGCCTATGGGTGATAGTAGATAGACTTACAAAATCCGCCCATTTTATTCTCGTTCGGTCCAATCGAACCGTACCTATTTTGGCTAAACTCTTTGTCAACGAAATTGTTAAATTGCATGGAGTTCCTACTTCTATTGTTTGTGATCGTGATCCATTGTTTACTAGTGGATTTTGGAAAGGTCTTCAAAAAGCTTTGGGAACAAAGCTTAATTTTAGCACCGCTTATCGCCCTCAGTCCGATGGACAAACCGAGCGTGTGAATCAAACTCTTGAAGATCTTCTTCATGAATGTGTTCTTGATTTTACTGGAAGTTGGGAAGATCATGTTTCTCTTGTTGAATTTTCCTATAATAATAGCTTCCAATCTAGTATTGGTATGGCTCCTTTTGAGGCACTTTACGGAAGGCCATGCCGATCTCCTTCATGTTGGCTTGAAGCCGACAAGAAGCTGGTTTTAGGTCCAGATTTTATTCGGGATGCCACAGAAAAGATTGACCTTATTCGCCATAGGATGAAAGAAGCTCAGAGTAGACAAAAATCCTATGCCGATAATCGAAGAAGGAAATTAGAATTTTCTGTGGGAGATTTCGTGTTTGTTCGTGTTTCGCCCATGAAGGGTGTTGTGCATTTCAGTCGATCGGGAAATTTAGCACCTAGATATATTGGCCCATTTTCCATCACCGAACGCATTGGTTCCGTGGCTTATCGCCTTTTATTACCAGCTCAATTCTCTGCTATTCACGACGTATTCCACGTCTCTCAACTCCGGAAATGCCTTCGAGATTCCGATTCTATTCTTGAGCCCGGTGTTATTGAAGAAATTGAAGTTTCACCTAATTTGACTTATGAGCAACATCCTATTCGTATCATTGCTTCGGAGGTTAAACGCCTTCAAAATAAAGATGTTCCTCTTGTGAAAGTTCAATGGTCCTCAAATCCTAAGGATTTCTCTTGGGAATCCAGAGAATTCATCGAGCGAACACATCCGGACTTGCTCTCTCGTGCTCCTTAAGGTGAACTTTTTATTTCAAATTTCTTCTTTTTGTGTCAATATGCTTTTATAGTTGTTACTTCTTATTTATTTCTTAAAGATTGCAAGGACGCAATTTCTTTAAGGAGGGGAGTCTGTAACAACCCGCATATTTTACGATTTTGAATATTTAAATATAGAATCGTTAATCGGATTGAAGTCCGAAAAGCTACTTTTTGTAAACGGTCGAATTGGGACTCGAGACCACCTCCATTTAGTCCAAAATGGCGTTTACAATTTTTTTGAGTATAAATGTAACAACCTGCATATTTATCGATTGTATATTTAAATATTTTATTTAAATATTTCATCGTTAGTCGGATTTTAGTCCGAAAAGCTACTTTTTACAAACAGTCGAATTGGGACTCGAGACCACTTCCATTGAGTTCAAAATGTCGTTTGTGACCTTTTTAAGTATAAGCTTCGATATGTTTGGAGTTAGTAGAATTTTGCTACTTTTTCACTTTGGACTTTGGGTTTGGTTCAGCCCATTTGCCCAATTCTGGTTTCATTAACTCAAGCTCCACTCCCTCTCCTCTTCATTACTTCACTTTCTTTTCCTAACACTTAAGCTTCATCAAAAATGGAGAGTGGAATGGGAAATTAAAACTCCAAGCCCTAGTTCATTAGCAAATCCAAGTTCTAGCTCCAAATTCGAAGAGACACTATTGGTAAGCATCCTCTTCTTCTTCTCCAACTCTTTCTCCTTCCAATTTCAGAAATTTCCTAAACCTAACTTAGGAAATGTTACTCTTTTAAGCTTAGATTAAAGCTTGTTGAGTTGGAATTGAAGAGTGATTGTCCTTGCCATTGCTCTATAGCATCTTCTTCATTTGTTTTGGGTTTAAAGGTGAGTTCTTAAACTCACATCTACGTCTATAATTTTCATTGTTGTTAGGTATGAATTCCTAACGCTTGTTCATGTTCATTTGCTTTTGATCTGAGTTAATTTGGTGAATTTTCCAATTTTGGTGTTTTGAAGTTAAAATCTTTAAAAATCCTTTTATGGATGTTTGAACATGTTTTTGGTGATGCATCGATGTGCCTATAAGGCCGGGTTGCCGATTGGCGTAAACCCTTAGTGTTCGTCGCTCGTTCGATCGCATTTTGGTTTGGATTTGTCGTTTTTGAGCTAGGCTGTTTTTTTTGCCTAGCAGAAAATTTCAGACGTCTGGAAAGGGGTCTGGAAAAGGCGGTGACAAAATCCAGACGTCTGAAACAAAATTCAAACGTCTGAAATCAAATTCAGACGTCTGGTTGAAAATTTCAGACGTCTGAAATGGCCCAGGAATTAAAAATAAAAGGGAGAAAACACTTAAACTTCCAGAACCTTGGGCCAGACGTCTGGGAACACCTACCAGACGTCTGGAACTGCTGATTTTGCCTAATTTGCCTATTTTCGAGTAAATTTCCAAGGTTTATCGATTTTTGTTGATCCGACTTATGGTTATCAATTATTATCGACTTTGATGACCTTTTCATCGGGATTTTTGGAACGTGCATTTTGATGGATTTGGTATCGATTTCTTTGGATTTTATTTACGTCTTCGAATGTGAATTTTTATGATTGATTGTTTCTACAATCATTTCTATGATTTGTCACTTTAAAAATATAAAGGTTTTCTATACTAGTAGTAAATATCAAAACTCTTTCACTAAAACGATTTCAACACTATTTTATTACAAAGCTCGTTTCTTAAACCGTTTTCCAATCTACTAGTATATACAAACCTTTACCTCACTCGTATGAGAAATCTAATTAAACGACTTAGTAAAACAAGTGGTATGAAACGCTTGCGTTTACTTCGTCGGTTAATTCTTGGACTTGTTCGATTGAAACTCTTGTGACAACTTTCGAGTGGAGATCTACAATTTGTTCGTAAATATTTAAGTTAAGCTAGTGGTTATGGGACATGAAGCTAAACTCATATATTTACTGGCTTGGTGTAATTAACACTTTTTATTAATCGATGATGATCATTTTATGGTTTAGACTAGCAGTGTGCGATGTCTCTTTGTCCACGTAGGGGACTGTATCTCGTCCTATTGAGCTTCGTCTCATTTCTTTTATGGGCTAGCGACCCATGTTCTATTATTGGATTTTGGTTCATCGGACGTAACGCGGTACTACGTCGTTGTTCCGTATTATTGGATTTTGATTCACTGGAAGTACCGTTTGTACTGCGTCGATGTTCCGAATTGTTTTGTGTTTCGATTCATTGGATGTACCATTTGTACTACATCGATGTCTCGGCTTTTCGGTTCATTGGACGTACCGTTTGTACTGCGTCGATGTTCCGAATTGTTTTGTGTTTCGATTCATTGGATGTATCGTTTGTACTACATCGATGTCTCTGCTTTTCGATTCATTGGACGTACCGTTTGTACTGCGTCGATGTTCCGAATTTTTTTGTGTTTCGATTCATTGGATGTACCGTTTGTACTACATCGATGTCTCGGCTTTTCGATTCATTGGTCGTACCATTTGTACTGCGTCGATGTTCCGAATTGTTTGTGATACACGTGTTGGTGAGTTTTCATGCTCCCGCTTGGGATTGGCCATCCTTTTCTTGTGATTTCTGGATTTCTATTGATCGATTTCTAGAATTTGTGTTTCACCACCTTTTTCAGTTGGCATTGATATGTATGTCATTTATTGTGGCTTGGTGAATTAAATTAAGAATATGACATTCTTTTTAATCTTTGAGAAGATTCTTGTGATATTGATTAATCTCTGGATTGATTTTCGATTAGATACTTATCAAGTATGGTTTTATGGTTATCATACGTTTTTGTCATATCTCTTATTCTATATCACTTTATCTGATATTTATAGCTAGACTGATCCGTTTATTATTTTCTTCTTAAATAATACTCGGGTCAGACTGAGATTTTACAGGTGCTTCCTCATGACTTCTTATCTGGGACTATCATCTGACTTTTGGTTAACTACTTTAGCATTGTAGTTTTTGGTTGTATACATTCGATATATTGACTCATTGATGTATACATATTTTGTTGTCTAGCTCTTGTATCTTTTCTTTTGTGATATTGTGGATCTTATTTGACCACTACTCTGATGTACACTTTCATGTGTTATATTCATATCTATTTCCGCCTTTGTGATATGAATTGTCTGTGACTAATTTGTGTTATGTTTATTTCTATATTTGTTTCCGAAGTCCATATAGCCACTGTGTAGTAGCTTTGAGTTTGTATCGGTATGTCGGATTTCCTCTTGAGATGAAATGAAAAGTTATTATTTTATCTGACATATCGGTGCTCGCACAAAGCAATTACACGGATGATCGCTCCTCAACAGCCTTATTCTCCGCGCTAGTTGACGGCATTACCCCGTAGTGTCCTTGGCTAGCGTGGGTATAGAGGTAGGGCTTCACAGCTTGGTATCAGATCCAAACTTCGAAACTATATAGAATAATCTAACAAGGATCATTGTCCTAAGTCCTTCTTAGGAGTCGTGCCTTAGGATTGTATTTGAGTCAATTGGACCCGTTTTATCCTATTTTCTTTTATGGTTCCTTGTTTTATCAATCAAGTTTTCTTGATATTTGTTTTGAGTGTAACCTTTTCTTTTTCTTTCTTTCTTTCTTAAAGAAGAGAAATGGTTAGATCTGGCCGTACCAACGTCGGTCAATCAAGTGCTATTCCTCAGGAGGGAGTATTTATGTCTGCCCAGCAGCTTCTAGATCTTGTTAAGACTGTTCAAGCTATCGGACCCACTCCAGAGCCTACTCATCCTAGATCCGGTTTTGCACGCTTGTGTAAAGATTACACCGATTTGGGTGGAAGACCATTCCGGGGATCCGAGAGTGTCATTGAAATCCAAGCTTGGCTTAGATCATGTAACCACATCTTTTCTCGCATGAATCTTATTGATCTCCACCGAGTCCAAGTGGCTTCTAGCATGCTCCAAGAAAGAGCATTGGATTGGTATGAGCTTCTTATTTCTGAAATCGTTGAAGCGGATCTCACTTGGAAGCAATTCCGGGAAAGATTCGAATTAAAATTTGTGTCGGAGGCTGAAAAAGTAACTTTGGCCTGGCGTTTTATCGACCTTGTTCAAGGTGAATCTTCTGTGACGGACTATGTCGCATCTTTCGAATCTCTTTCTAAATACGGGGTTGAATACATTAATACCCCATTGAAGAAAAATCAGAGATTTGTTTATGGCTTGAACAAGAATCTCAAGAAACCATTACTTCTGAAATTGGAAGTTTCTTTCGATCAGATTATTGATATCGCTCTTCGACTTGAAGAGGCCGATAATGAAGGTGATGTTGAAGTTGTGGGTACCCAACAGAACTTCAACAATAACGTGAAGAGGCCTATCAAATTCAAAGGCTCCACCCCCAATAAGAAAGGGAAGCAACAAACTCTGGTAGCAAATACTCCTACCTCTAGTCGTGGACAATGCTACAATTGTGGTTCCACGGACCACTATGCGAGGGAGTGTCTGAAACCCCTCTTTTGTCATTATTGCAAAAGTTCGGGTCATCTTTTATCTTCGTGTCCTAAGCTTCCAAGCAAGGGAGAAGGAAGGCTGCAAGCCCCTAGCAACTCTTCTCTTGGTCAAGGTATTCTTCATTCTATCATTGATGACATTTATTTTGTGATTATCTTATTCGAGTTCTTTTTGATATGGGTTTCATCTCATTATTTTTATATCAAAAGAACTTGTGATTCTTTTTCTTTAAACATTTCTGGGCTTGATGACTTCTTTGAGGATTGCGAATCCGGATTGGTGGATCCGCAACACTCAATTTGCTTTTTATTGATGTCAAAATTATTTTATGTGATTTTTCTTTCCGAGCCGATTTTTACTTATGCTTCGGAATTGACTTTTGTAAGAATTGGCTTAATTATTATGAAGTCATATCCTTTGTCCCATTTGGACTATTCATCTTCGACATTTTCTATCTATTAAGCAGATTTCTGTTTTTCCTCTGTGATTTTGATTCCAATTTGATGGAATCATTTTATTCTTTAAGCCCACTTGATGAGGAAAGTTATGTTTCTCTCATTCATGTAGTTTGAGAATTTTCCGGTATTTTTGAGTTTGTCTTAGGATCATCACCTAAGCAATATCTTGAGTGGTGTTATGGTCTTTTCAGCTCGACCTTGCCACCGGTTTTCTTTAGCTACGAGTTGCGGAAGTTAGGATCCGCTTACCACATTCCGCACTCGTTATGATTCTTATAAATGACTTATTGTGTCATTCAGTTTATCCAGTTTATCTCATCCATTTTGTAAATCAAGTATTCTATGAATATTTCGATGAGACCATTCTTGTATTCATTGATTTTGGATGGAAACAGCAATTTAAAATTTTGCAAATCTTTTTCATAAGATTTATTTATAAGTACAATTTGATTTTGCTCTTAAACGAGCAAAGAATATTCTTAAAGGGTTTTAAGAAACATGTTTATCATATAGAAGATGATTTTGTGATTTTATTGCCCATTGAGTGCTTTAAGAATTTGGTCGATGCGCTTGATCAACGTTATCGATAGGAATTTCCTAAACGCGTTGATGAGACAATCATACACAGTAAATTGACTTGTAAAAATGTAAATTTCTCTAGAAAGATTATTACATAAAGATAAATGTAATTTTGAAAGTTTTAGCTTTTCGGGAAAGAAGATTATTTAAAAGAAATTCTTTCTTTTCGATACTCTTATTCTTGTGATTCCCGAAGGGAACCAAGACTTTATCTCTTGTACCAATGCTAATCGTATTGGTTTGGATGTCGTTCTCTAGCAAAAGAGAACGTGCTATCACTTGTGCTTCTAAATAATTTAAGCCGATCGAGACTAGATATGCCAGTCATGATCTAGTGCTCGCGGCTATTGTTTTCGCTGTTAGTGTTTGGCATCATTATTTTTTTGGGGAGAAATTTGTCCTCTACCCCGATCATAAATCTTTGGAATATTTATTTTCTCATAAGGAACTTAATATTAGCTTGAGTTCCTTGCACCTTATGATCTTGATATTCTTTTTATTCCCAGAAGGGAAATAGTGTTGCCAATGCGCTTAGTCGTAAGCAACAAGTGGTTGATTCTTTGATGATGTCTGAATGGAATTATCTTTTTATCAAGTTCATCGGACGTTTTGATATACTTCATTTTATTGAGTTTTATCTCATTTCTTATATGGACTAGCGCCCGATGTTCTTTTATGGTGTTCGGTTCATTGGACGTACCGTTCTTGTACAACGTCGATGTTCCGAATTATTTGAGTTTCCGTTCATTGGACGTACCGTTATTGTACTACGTCGATGTTCGGAGTTATTCGTGTTTCCTATTTCTCGGGCGTATTGTTTTTGTACTACGTCGTTGCCCCGGCTCAATTTTCTGCTATTCTTGACGTTTTCCACGTCTTTTAACTATGGAAATGATTTTAGGTTTTCGATTTTTTTTAGCCTGATGTTATAGTAGGGATTGAAGTTTCATCAGATTTGACTTTTGAGCAACATTCTATTCGCATCATTTCTTCGGGGGTTGAGTGCCTTCGAAATAAAGATGTTCTTTTTGTGAAAGTCCGATGGTTCTCAAATCCTAAGGATTTCTCTTGGGAATCCAGAGGATTCATCGAGCAAACACGTTCGGGCTAACTCTTTCGCGCTCTTTATGGTGAACTTCTTATTTCAAATTTTCTTTTGTGTTGATATGCTTTTATGGTTGTTACTTTTTATTTTCCTCTTAATTATTGCGAGGATGCAATTTCTTTAAGGAGGGGAGTTTGTAACAACCCGCATATTTATCGATTATATATTTAAATATTTCATCGTTAGTCGAATTTTAGTCTGAAAAGCTACTTTTTGCAAACAGTCGAATTGGGACTCGAGACCACTTCCATTGAGTTCAAAATGCCGTTTGCGACCTTTTTGAGTATAAGCTTCGATATGTTTAGAGTTAGTAGAATTTTGCTACTTTTTCACTTTGGACTTTGGGTTTGGCTCAGCCCATTTGCCCAATTCTGGTTTCATTAACTCAAGCTCCACTCCCTCTCCTCTTCATTACTTCACTTTCTTTTCCTAACACTTAAGCTTCATCAAAAATGGAGAGTGGAATGGGAAATTAAAACTCCAAGCCCTAGTTCATTAGCAAATTCAAGTTCTATCTCCAAATTCGAAGAGAAGCTATTGGTAAGCATCCTCTTCTTCTTCTCCAACTCTTTCTCCTTCCAATTTCAGAAATTTCCTAAACCTAACTTAGGAAATGTTACTCTTTTAAGCTTAGATTCAAGCTTGTTGAGTTGGATTTGAAGAGTGATTGTCCTTGCCATTGCTCTATAGCATCTTCTTCATTTGTTTTGGGTTTAAAGGTGAGTTCTTTAACTCACATCTACGTCTATAATTTTCATTGTTGTTAGGTATGAATCCTAACGCTTGTTCATGTTCATTTGCTTTTGATTAGAGTTAATTTGGTGAATTTTCAAATTTTGGTGTTTAGAAGTTAAAATCTTTAAAAATCCTTTTATGGATGTTTGAACATGTTTTTGGTGATGCATCGATGTGCCTATAAGGCCGGGTTGCCGATTGGCGTAAACCCTTAGTGCTCGTCGCTCGTTCGATCGCATTTTGGTTTGGATTTGTCATTTTTGAGCTAGGCTATTTTTTTGCCTAGCAGAAAATTTCAGACGTCTGAAACCAAATCCAGACGTCTGGTTGAAAAATCCAAACGTCTGGAAAGGGGTCTGGAAAAGGCAGTGACAAAAATCAGACGTCTGAAACAAAATTCAAACGTCTGAAATCAAATTCAGACGTCTGGTTGAAAATTTCAGACGTCTGAAATGGCCCAGGAATTAAAAATAAAAGGGAGAAAACACTTAAACTTCCAGAACCTTGGGCCAGACGTCTGGGAACACCTACCAGACGTCTGGAACTGCTGATTTTGCCTAATTTGCCTATTTTCGAGTAAATTTCCAAGGTTTATCAATTTTTGTTGATCCGACTTATTGTTATCAATTATTATCGACTTTGATGACCTTTTCATCGGGATTTTTGGAACGTCCATTTTGATGGATTTGGTATCGATTTCTTTGGATTTTATTCACGTCTTCGAATGTGAATTTTTATGATTGATTGTTTCTACAATCATTTCTATGATTTGTCACTTTAAAAATATAAAGGTTTTCTATACTAGTAGTAAATATCAAAACTCTTTCATTAAAACGATTTCAACACTATTTTATTACAAAGCTCGTTTCTTAAACCGTTTTCCAATCTACTAGTATATACAAACCTTTACCTCACTCGTATGAGAAATCTAAATAAATGACTTAGTAAAACAAGTGGTATGAAACGCTTGCGTTTACTTCGTCGGTTAATTCTTGGACTTGTTCGATTGAAACTCTTGTGACAACTTTCGAGTGGAGATCTACAATTTGTTCGTAAATATTTAAGTTAAGCTAGTGGTTATGGGACATGAAGCTAAACTCATATATTTACTAGCTTAGTGTAATTAACACTTTTTATTAATCGATGATGATCATTTTATGGTATAGACTAGCAGTGTGCGATGTCTCTTTGTCCACGTAGGGGACTGTATCTCGTCCTATTGAGCTTCGTCTCATTTCTTTTATGGGCTAGCGACCCATGTTCTATTATTGGATTTCGGTTCATCGGACGTAACGCTGTACTACGTCGTTGTTCTGTATTATTGGATTTCGATTCACTGGACGTACCGTTTGTACTGCGTCGATGTTCCGAATTGTTTTATGTTTCAATTCATTGGATGTACCGTTTGTACTACATCGATGTCTCGGCTTTTCGATTCATTGGACGTACCATTTGTACTGCGTCAATGTTCCGAATTGTTTTGTGTTTTGATTCATTGGATGTACCGTTTGTACTACATCGATGTCTCTGCTTTTTGATTCATTGGACGTACCGTTTGTACTGCGTCGATGTTCCGAATTGTTTTGTGTTTCGATTCATTGGATGTACTGTTTGTACTACATCGATGTCTCGGCTTTTCGATTCATTGGACGTACCGTTTGTACTGCGTCGATGTTCTGAATTGTTTGTGATACACGTGTTGGTGAGTTTTCATGCTCCCGCTTGGGATTGGCCATTCTTTTCTTGTGATTTCTGGATTTCTATTGATCGATTTCTAGAATTTGTGTTTCACCACCTTTTTCAGTTGGCATTGATATGTATGTCATTTATTGTGGCTTGGTGAAATAAATTAAGAATATGACATTCTTTTTAATCTTTGAGAAGATTCTTGTGATATTGATTAATTTCTGGATTGATTTTCGATTAGATACTTATCACAATATGGTTTTATGGTTATCATACGTTTTTGTCATATCTCTTATTCTATATCACTTTATCTGATATTTATAGCTAGACTGATCCGTTTATTATTTTCTTCTTAAATAATACTCGGGTCAGACTGAGATTTTACAGGTGCTTCCTCATGACTTCTTATCTGAGACTATCATCTGACTTTTGGCTAACTACTTTAGCATTGTAGTTTTTGGTTGTATACATTCGATATATTGACTCATTGATGTATACATATTTTGTTGTCTAGCTCTTGTATCTTTTCTTTTGTGATATTGTGGATCTTATTTGACCACTACTCTGATGTACACTTTCATGTGTTATATTCATATCTATTTCCGCCTTTGTGATATGAATTGTCTGTGACTAATTTGTGTTATGTTTATTTCTATATTTGTTTCCGAGGTCCATATAGCCACTGTGTAGTAGCTTTGAGTTTGTATCGGTATGTCGGATTTCCTCTTGAGATGAAATGAAAAGTTATTATTTTATCTGACATATCGGTGCTCGCACAAAGCAATTACACGGATGGTCGCTCCTCAACAGCCTTATTCTCCGCGCTAGTTGACGGCTTTACCCCGTAGTGTCCTTGGCTAGCGTGGGTATAGAGGTGGGGCGTCACAATAAACATCGATATGTTTGGAGTCGAGTAAAAATTATGACTTTTTCACTTTGGGCTTGGGTTTCAGCCCATTAACCCTACATTTCAACACAACTCCTCTCCTCTCCTCTTTCACTTCATTTCTATTTTCTTAAACACCCAAGCAAAACTGAAAATGGGGAGAGGAATGAGAAATTAGAAAACTCCAAGCCCTAGTTTTCATTTGCAAAACTAAATTCTAGCTACAAATTCTTAGAGAAGCTAAGGTAAGCATCCTCTTCTCCTTCTCCATCTACCTCTCTCTCCAATTTTAGAAAATTCCTAAACCCTAACTTAGGAAATACTTGTTTTGAGCTTAGATTCAAGCTTCTAGAGTTGAAGTTGAAGAGTAGTTGATCTTCCTTTGCTTTCAAGCTTCTCCTTCTTCGTTTTTGGGTTTAAATGTGAGTTCTTTAACTCACATCTATGTCTATAACTATCTTTGTTGTTAGGTATGAATTCCTAACACTTGTGCATATTCATTTGCTTTTGATTTGAATTGATTTGGTGAACATTTCAATTTTTTGGTGTTTTGAAGTCAAAACTTCGAGAATCCTAGCTTTGATTTGTAAACATGTTTTTGGTGGAGAATCGGAGAGCCTATAGGGCTGGGTTGTCGATTGGCAAAAGCCCCTAAAGTCTATTGCTCGACCGGGTGCAAATGGTGAGAGTTTGCTCTTCCATTTGATAGGCTAGAAAACAGTTTCAGCTACAGCCAGTCGACTGGCCCCCTACAGTCAGTCGACTGACTGTAGGGTCTGAAAACTCTCGGGTTCTGGTTCAGTCGACTGACTGCAGAAGGCCAGTCGACTGACCTGCTTGATTTTGCCTATTTTGCCTATTTAGCTTGAGGATCCAATTTTTATCGATTTATGACTATCCGATTTATTGTTATCATTTAATATTGACTTTGATGACTTCTTTTTTGGGATTTTTGAGAATATCCATTTTGATGGATTCGGTATCGATTTCTTTGGATTCAATTCACGTCTTCGAATGTGGATTTTGGTGATTGATTGTTTCTATAATCATTTCTGTGATTTGTCACTTTAAAATATAAAGGTTTTCTATACTAGTAGTAAATAATCAAACTCTTTTTCAAAGATGATTTCAACTCTATTTTTAAATATAAAGCTTGTTTTCGAAACCGTTTTCCAATCTATTAGTACATACAAACCTTTACCTCTTTTGTATGAGAAATCTAATTAAACGGCTTAGCAAAACAAGTGGTATGAAACACTTGTGTTTACTTTGCCGGTTAATTCTTGGACTTGTTCGATTGAACTCTTGTGACAATTTTTGAGTGGGAATCTACAATTTGTTCGTAAATATTTGAGTTAAGCTAGTGGTTATGGGACATGAAGCTAAACTCATATATTTACTAGCTTAGTGTAATCGACACTTTTTATTGATCGATGATGATCATTTCGTGATTTAGACTAGCGATGTGCGATGTCTATTTGTTTGTTTGGGGATTACAATCCCCGTTTGTGGAACTTCGGTTCAATTTGGCGGGGTAGCGACCCGTTGTCTTCGGGCCGTTTGTGGAGCTTCGGCTCAAAATTTATGGTTAGCGACCATGGAATAGCGTTCCGTTTGTGATACACGTGTTGGTGAGTTTTCATGCTCCCATTTGTGATAGGCCTCCCCCCTTTGTGATTTCTGGATTCTAATTGATGATTTCTAGAATTTGTGTTTCACCAACTTTTGCGATTGGCATATATATGTTTGTCAATATTTGTAGTTTGGTGAATAAAAATTAAGAACATGATATTCTTTTTGGTGCTTTGAGATTCTTGAGATATTGTATGATTTTGTTGTTGTTTCAATCATATTTGTTCTAGTATGACATCATTGTTATCATACGTTCTTATTATATCTTTGCTTATATCTCATTTCTGTAATGATAATTATAGCTAGACTGATCCATTTATTATTTTCTTATTAAATAATACTCGGGTCAGACCGAGATGTTATAGGTGCTTCTGCTTGATTCCTTATCTTGGATCATCTTTTGACTTTTGTCTAACCACACAGTTTTGTAGTTTTTGTTATTATACATTAGTGATAGAGGCTCCTTGATGTATAATTATTCTTTTGTCTAGCACTTGTATCTATTATCTTGTGATATTATGGATCTTATTTTACCACTACTCTGATGTACACTTTTATGTGTTATATTCATATCTGTTTCCGCCTTTGAGATATGAACATATGTGACTGATTTATGTTATGCTTATTTCTATATTTGTTTTCGAGGTCCACTTAGCCACTGTGTGGTAGCTTTGAGTTTGTATCGGTATGTCGGATTTCCTCTTGAAATGAAATGCATGTTATATTATTTGACATATCATTACTCGCACAAAGCAATTACACGGATGGTCGCTCCTCAACAGCCTTATTCTTCATGCTAGTTGACGGCATTACTTCGTAGTGTCCTTGGCTAGCTTGAGTATAGAGGTGGGGCGCTACAAAACTGATATGGAGATTTTTGGTGAAAACAATTGTTGTTTCGGGAATTCCGAAGGGAAATTGTTTTGGAATGGAACCAAGTGAATTTTGAAAATTCCAGTGAAATGGTTTGTTAAACAAAAGGAGCTGTATATATATGATTTCAAAATGATTCGAAATAGATATCGGGTGTTGAATTCTAAAAATCCTTATTTAAATGTTTTGGGAATACATCAGAAATAAGCTTTTGAACTTATAAAGTGAGAATGATTTTAATAAGGAAGAAAAGTATGGAATTTGGATTTTGAAATTAAATTTTAACTTAAGTAAGTTAAAATAAATTATGTGAATTGGAATTTAACTCAAGATAAGTTAAATAAAGAAATAAAGTTGACTGGATTTTAAACTATATCGAATTGAATTGAATATAAATTTTAGGTTGTAAAAGGATGATATAACTATAAGTTATAAAATTTGGATGGATAAACCCGAATATTGAAATTACGGTATAGTGAAAAATAAGTGTGTAACTTGTAAATTGAAAAATGGAATGGAAAAGCAAAAATAAAATAGTTTGATATTTTGGTAACGAAATAAAAATCCAAACTTGAATTATAAAATAAATTTGAACTCAAGTAACTTAACTGAAGTGATTTTTGAAATAAAAATCAAATATTGAATTATAAATTGGAAGCGAACTAATTAGATGAATCAATTAGTAAATTGAGTATGGGAATGGAATTTAACTTGGTAAGAAAATTGAATTGTGGATGGGAATTGAAATTGAATATGGAACTTGAGTATAAATAAAATTCGACTTAATTATAAGCGAATTAAATATATTTGGAAATGTGGTCAAATAAAATGGAATTGGATTGAAATGGTGATGGCTTGAGTTATAAATAAATTCAATTTAAGTGTAGATAAATTGAATATGACCTGGGATATTAATTAAATGAATTTGAGTATGGAATTAAAATTTGAAGTGGACTAAGTGAATGAACTAATCAAATTATTTAGTAAAATGGAATGAAATTTGATTGAATGAGAATCAATCTGAAAATGGAAATGGGATTTGGTTGCAAGAGTAATAAACTTAAGTTACAAAGTTGAAATAATTTGAAATAAATGAATTAACTTGAGTTAATATTTTTGATGGAAGCTTGGCTCAAATAAATTTGTGAAATGGTTATTAATGAAGTAGCATGGAATGATTCCGAGCTAAATAAAATGGATAATGAATGTAATAAAAGTAGATATGGATGGAATGCAAATGAATTGATTGAGAATCAATTTGAAAATGAAATAGAAATTGAATATAAATTGATTTGGAATCAATTTAAAATAGCTATAAACTGAAGTGGTTATTTTATTAAATGAATATCGCCAAATTTGCATAGAAAAATTATCGTTTGATGCAAACGAAAGTAAATAAAATTTTGTGAATAAATGGCAAATGAATAAATTGATTTTTAATCAATTTGGAATGGTTATGGATTTGTTAGGTATAAATGTAAATGAAAGTAAGTAAAATTTGGTTGTAAGTCATTCGAATTGGATAAAATGATAAATGATTCGATGTAAAGTAATTAAATTAGTATTGGAACCTTGGGATTGCTTATAAATACATGTTTAACATGTTTAGTTGTGCAAAGTATGTGTTTAACTATTTAAATGAATGAAATGTTATTAAATTTTCATGTTTTGGTACTTATGTGTTTAAATTAAGTAAGTACAGGTACAAGGAGGCTATTGGGCTAGATTTGGGTTGCAAAATTTCATATGAAGTAAACTTGCTTGCTTAAAAATGCTAATATAAGGTACGTATTCGGATTAAATACCGTAAAATTATAAATATTGATATATATTTTGTTTTCCGACAGAGTGGGTAGATGTATATATTTTTATCTCTCTTGTCATATTGCAAAAGGCTCTCCGTACAAGGGAGACTCTGCCAAAAATTTTGGAAATTTAGAGTGCTAGAAAATTTTTGGAAATTTTAGAACAAATTTTGTTAACTAAAAAGTTGATTTTTGAATTGCAACTGAAATAAAAAGTTTTTGAATTAGAAATGGAAACTAATGTTTGGTAGGAACTAAATGGTTTAGAAAAGTGGATGTTGAGTTTTAACTAAGTGGACTTTTATAATTTAATGGGTTTGGAGCGTTTTTCTTACCTTAGCAAATTTCGGTGACGAAATTCTTTTAAAGGGGGAGGAATGTAACGACCCAGATTTTTTCTTGTTTGATTTTGAATATTTAAATGGTTTAAATATTGGATTTTGAATTATAATTTAGTTAATAAGATTTTAAAACTGAAATTTCAAGCGATTTCGTAAATTTTTGAAATCCACGATTTAATCGACGCGTTAAAATAGAGATCTGGGGCACAGTCTCGGAATTCGATGAAAACTAGTTCCATTGGATCTGTAATAGTGTATTATTATCAGATTTCAAATTTCGTAGTGTTTGGAGTTATTGTTTGATTATACGGGATAGAAACGCGTTGAAATTAATATAATAATTGGGTCCAAAAAGCCATCTTCTCCATACGATCGAATTAAATTCGAAACTTGTTCCATTGCGTTCGAAATAGGGATAGAACAATATAAACGCCTAGCGGCACGCCTCGATAGGGTATCGAAATTTTAAGTTACATTAAATGAGATATTTATAATCAAATAATATTATAACCTATCAAAGTCAAGACCCGGCCTTCTAAAACATGCCACCATCACGTATGAAGGAACCCCTATCACTTTAGAGTCGCGTCTCCTCTCCTTTTTGTTAGTTCAAACATGCTTTCCCCTTCTCGTTTTAAATCGAGACTCCCCTCTTTCAAACTTTCAGTTCTAAAATCCACTAAAAAAATGGGAAGCGATCAAATCGCATTCGATATGGGAGGCTGTAAATGAAGGCCGGACAGAGCGCGAGGGGGAGAATGGTGTTCGAGTGAGTATTGGAGGGGGCGTTATTATCGGCGAAGCTAGGACTTGGATTATTTTTGGTCGTCGGAGGTAGGTTGGGCGATGTGGTGGTTGCCATGGGGCTCGCCTTGGCGTCGTGCACTTTCTCCCCAAATTTTAGCAAGCTCGGTCACCATGGGGGTAGTGACGTAGTCTGGTCGAGAAGTGGGAAAACTGTGATAAGTCGCGATGTAAGGATTGGCTTAGGGTTTTGTTGCGTTCGTGCTCGATTGCAGAATTTTGGGTCTTCGTGCTGGGTCGCGCGCAAGTAGGTGGAGGCAGCGACGTAAGGTGTTGTGGTCGAGGGAAGGTGGCGTCGATTTTGGAACGTGGGTTTGCCTAAGAAAGGCGCTCGATCCGGTAAGAGGCGATGGCTCCAAACGAGGTGCGGCAGCGTGAAAGAGCGATCATTATCGGGTCAAGTTTCTTAAGCACGAGCAGTGGGATGGTAATATTGTAACTAAGTTTAATTTTATGGTTAGTTTATTTAAGTCAGAATTGAATTTGAGTTAGCTAATAAAAATTTAATAAAATTTGCATACGAGGTCCCAAAAAATCATGAAACAAATCGAGTATGGTTCGTAGCTGCGGAATCTACGCAATAGGATAATAATTGGAATGGATTGCAAATAAAAATCAAGGTGAGAAAAATCTCACGCATTTGGATTGCTAGTATAACTTAAAAATGTTGAATTTAAATTATTGATTGTTTCGATGAATTTATAAATTATTCTCAGTTTGGATGTTATATATATATGTAGTAGTATATATATATTAGTAGTTGGATATATACCCGCCGATTGGAGCGGATGAGACCCTATGGGCCTCGCATAATAGCGGGTGACCCTATATACCGCGATATCCCCCTCGAAGTAGGATTGGTATTTTTTTATGTTGTATTAACATCTGTGGATGCAGGAAAACAGGTTGGAGGGATCCAACTGGATTCCTCAAATTTATATTGATTGTTTTTCATATATTATACGTGATGTGTTAGAATAATCTGTTATAGATTATTGTTGTGATGTAAATTATTGGATGTTATAGTAGCACTGGCCTAACTTTTGGTATTTTAAATACCATAAATCTTATTTTTGTAATTTGAAAGGATTTAAAAGGAGATTTTGAATATAAAAATATTTATATCGAAATTTGGATTATTATAAAAGAGATTGATTTGGATAAAATAATAATTTGATTTGGAGTTGTACTTAACTATTTATAAAATATTTTAATTAGAGATTTTAAAAATAAGTTATATAAAGGATTTTTAACAGTGGAATTTTTAAGTGGTATTCTAGATTTAAGGGAAAGAAGTGGAAATCAATATTAAAAATAGATTTGTGAAATAAATTGAATCTATAAGGAAATGGATTTATAAAATGGAATTTTATAAATAAGATTAATTTTTTATAAACAAGTAAAACCAGGAGAGTTTGTAAATTTATAAAGATGTTTATAAACAAGGGAAAATGAAAATTAATTGATAAATTGGAGTATAATTTCACAGGGTAAATATATACCGAGATATGAAAATTAGATTTTGGGAAAAATAGTGAATTCTATTTTTGAAAAGTGAGGATGGTTAGAAAATCAGAATGGGATCGATGTTTGGTAAATCGAGAGGATTTATAAATTGAATTGGTTATTGAGATTTTAAAAATATATTTTATTAAGAAGTTAAGTTTTGATTTAAAAAGGGAAATTCTATTTATTTAACTATGTAATTTTAAGCTAGTTAGTAGTGGAATACTTCGGAAGTGAATTTTTCAAATATCTAATATTAATTGAAATTAAATTATAGTTTTTATAATCGGCTTTGAAATCGATTTGTTGTCTAAAAATGGATTATTGATGTTTATATAAAGTGTTCGATATTTTTAAATAATTACTTGAACATGTTTTTAAAAATAAATTATTATTCTTTTAAATACTTATTTATTTACATATATATATATATAGTTTTGTAATGATTGAAATTTAATTATAAATCTTCTCGAGAATCTGGAAATGGGGTTTATTTATTGAATGGGATTTATAGGAGAAATTCTCAAACATGGAATTTGGGAAGAAGTAAGAAAATTTCCGAAATAGTTAAATAAAAGTGAACTTCGAAAAAAGAATTAGAATTCAAAAAAGAAGTTAGAAATGGATATTTGGAATTTTAGACAAGTGTTGACTTAGAAAATATTAAAGGAAATTAATTAAGGAAACCGGAACTTATAGAGTTCGTTCTAAACGAGTTAAAGAATTTACAAATAAATTTGTAAATGATTTTGAGAAAATAGGAAATAAATGGAATACTTCCTAAGTGTTGAACATAAAAATGGAGTTGGAAAAATATTCTAAGTATTAGGAAGGTTTGGGAATATTCCATTGAAGATATAAGGATTTGAAATCATTTTAATTGTTGGAAATTTTGGAAGGGATTTGAATATATATCTTATAAAGATATTTTGAAATAAATTTTTTGGAAAATTTATAATAAGGCCTGATGTCTGTTTCTGGATGTTTTATTGATAGTTAAATAACCGACTATCAATTTTGGCCAAATTCATTGATCGTTTCGAAGAGACCTGGATCGGATTTAATTATCTGAAAACCATTTCGATCCGGTTTGAACGTTATGAATGGATATCATGAAGATAAGTGAAGACGGTGATTCGGTTTGTCCAGACCCAGGATAACTTGTATGGACGAATGCTATCAGAACATCGTCATTGGAGGACGATGAGTATTCTAAGTGGAATTGTTCTTGAAAGGTAACGTTAGCCTCAAGCCTCATTAACCGAGAATGACTAAAACATGGGAGATGTAGCAAGGCTAAGTGGGTTGCACCCAATTAGGGTATGTTATCACTTTTCTAGATACCCTCTGAAATATATATAAATTATGGATATGGTTTTGCATGAAAAAGGGAGAGCTCGATTTTTAAGGGGGGAACACCCGGGGTGATAACATATTCGGTTCTATCTAGGTTAGGGGTAGGTCGGTCTTGTGTAGCAGGGGATCCTGGCGAAGTCTTCGGTACATTTTTCTAGAGGTGTACAGCGATGGGCGGTACCCCAGTAGCCTAGTCATTGTATGGAATCCATTCTCCAATACGAGTCTTTACGGTTTTGTTTGTAGAGCCTAGTATTCTGGAATTTAATTAATGTAACAATTTCGGCTATTTGAATAAGTATTTGTACTTAGACACTATTATGATATCACTGGATTTTCTATAAAATGTTTTGGTTATCGTAAGGGAAAAACCCATCGTGTTTATGTGTGACGCGGTCTTACGAGATACCTTTGTTTTTCAAAGGGTTTTGATAACTTTAATAATTCAAATTGAGTGTGTTTTCTCACGCTGGTTTTCCAGACTGACTCGGGTGTTATTTTATTATAATGCTCGGGTCAGACCGAGTATTACAGATTCAGGATAGGATGCTATGGAGCTCAGGAGACGAGCTGGATGACAGAGACGTATTTCCGTACTTGGCTTATATTTCCACTGTATGAGGACAAGTTATTATAACTGTCCAGATTGATGTATTGATTGTTGTACTCTGATGATTGTAAGTATAAAACAGTTACAGATTCTTTTATATAAAAATTTGTTATTATATATTATATTTTGTTCCGCTGCGATTGTGAGATTCTGTGTTGTTCTATTTTCTTCTACCTCTTTCTTCTTCTTTACCCTAGTTATTTCCTCTTTCGTACAATTTGGGTTGAACAAGATTGAATTATTATCAACTCAAAGGGTACGGAACGGCGGGTCGCTACATAGGATATGTAGTGGTTTCTTATAATATCTTATCTTGTATGATCTCGTAAACTATGCTTTAGATGAAATTAATTTTACCCTTATGTACTTACACTTAAGTACACAACCTAATAGAAAGTAGTTAACTCAACATCACTCGTCATCAATCGTTCTTTGTCCAACAAAGTCATATTACTCCTTATCGATGTATCGTTATGTATCATTGGGAGGAGTGATTTTTGAGGTAGAATCTTATTCGTTTTAAGTACAGTTGGAAATCCTTTTCAATACACTCACCTACACGATCAAATTGTATTCTTTTCTTTTACATGTTATGTTATTTACTTCCAATTTATATTCTATGAGCTTATCATAAGCATACTACATGTGTATCAAATACACATGTTCATGTGTGTGATAATTCATCAGTGAATTTAATGAAGTATGTGGAACCATTATGATATCATTAAACCAATGACTGAATATATGTATATATATATATCCTAAGAGTTCACCAAATCTTATGCCGCTCCCACTGAATGGTTGCTTTGCCCTTAATCATTTAAGGCACAATTCACCGGCCCTATATGATTAATCATATGATTAAAGAATTGTTTCCCAAAACTATGGCTTAGTCCATAATTCTAAAATAATTATGAAATTTTAGATGCTTTTGTATTTTCTAATGCATCATTTTGTTACGATATTAGATACCATTATTTTAGTTTTATCTTATAATTAATATTCATAATATTCATATTCAAATAAAACTATGTCTACTTTCAATCAATACTAAAAATAATAATTATTTCATAAATAATATTGGTAAATTTCTGAAAATAATTTTTCGTAACTTGATGCGACCACAAATACGTGTTATATGGTATAGTCGCACAATTTCTACCATTACTACAATGGTGTACGAAATACGAAGCTCCTTTCAATCACTTATTACGGCATTTTATTTCGAATATTGTAACTAGTTTACAGTCAGGGGCTTCTGATCAATTATATTTAACTCGAAGAAGTAACTTTTATAGAAAAACAATTTTTTATATGAAAATACATTTGGAATATATATCAAATTTCTTGTTTCATATTAAGTGCCTTTTAGTATTTTATTTAATTCTTGTTTCCAATGTCTCTTCATGAAGAAAAGGTAACCATTCACTCTCTTCATCTCAACTGTGTCTAAACTACATCCACTCTCGTTCATTCACTTTCCTTTCCAAAATGGTCGAACCATTCAAAGGAGATCCTTATTATAATCTATCGTAGTGAATACATAATTTTCCATTATAGCTTATTTGTTTATATCTAATGACCTAGTTTTATTGATGTTTCGTACATTACGAACTACGACTGTTCACCATATAATATTTATACGTGATTAAACGTAGATTAAATACCCATATGCTTGTATTTCTATCAGAGTTTGACACTCATAGAAGAATATACACAGTCTCATACAAATAAACACTTAAGCGACCGAGGCACGAATGTTCTAGGGGTTGCATAAATTAGCTCTTGCATGGGTCTTGAAGCGATAACATGCAAAAGCTTTACTAGTAATTATATTTTATATTTCTATGTCAATCTTTAATTTAGTTAATTTGTATATCTTAACTGATAAACATTTTATTAATTATATTAGTTGCACAAATTTATCAAGTAGGTTATTTTTAACTTGTATAGCAAATATTCTTATAATATTAGAAAAGTTAAATGTTACCATCTCATTTTCCTCATAAGGCTCCCACTAGATTTTTTATATTTCTCAAAACCCTAAGAAAAATATAAAAATCATTTGATTTCTCTGGTGGGTGTTAGGACTAGCTTGCTTTAGAATTCTGAACTTGAGGAGAGCTCAACAAATCATAGGCACGCATGCGATGAATAACACCTTATCGGATATATCATATACAACTCCTAATTCGTGGTCTTTATCCTAATCTCATCTCGACTTTGAGGAAAGCACAATAAATTGAAAGAGATTATTCAATCGTACTCACCATTTCACGACGGCCTTAGTATAATGCACATACCTTGATGAAAGCTTAACAAATACATGTATGTATCTTACCTCGTCTAGTTGATATACTAATAGTACTACATATAACATCTCTAGCTTAAGGAAAGCTCAATAAATAAAGAGCATGCATGTAATCTATTAATATATACATGGTATAGGATAATATTTATATTAGAGATTAATAGTCTTTAATATATATATTTATTTAAGTGATGCCGATTTAGGGAATAATATATTTCATGTGAAATACCCTCGTGATTCAAGTGTCAAACACGTTTGAAATCATGGTATACGTACTATATGTATGTATTTATTCCTTAAATCTTATTTGGGTTACTTTCCAGTTCCATTTAAGTTTATACATATATAGTTATATAAGTATTAACTCATTTTTAACTTTTATAATTTAATTTACTTATATAATATATTCATGTAACTCATTAATTAAATCCGATTTAGTTAATTTTAGTCCTTATTAATTAAATCATGTTTAGTTAATTAAACTTATTTTATATCAAATTTCTAAAAAAATTATGTTACTTGTCTTAAACTATTTATGATCGTTAATCGATTATAAAATTTATAGTTTTTTATGTGTACATATCAAGATATTTATATATTTTAATTAAAAATTTAATTAGATATTTTAATTAATATCAAAATTTAATTTATTTTATCATAAATAATTTTAAGATAAGTAAGTAATTACAACAATTATAGTTATACATACGGGAAATTATTGTGAAGGACAAAATTTTCCAGCATTTTAGGCTCAAGGACGGACCTTCAGTATTTTTGCCTAAAGGACAACCTTCTTTATGTATCAGTTATAGTTATCGGTAACAGTTTTTACGTATCAGTTTGTAGTTATCCGTAGCAGTTTTTAGGTATCAGTTGTTCGGTAGCATTTTTGAAAGAATGTTTGTCCTTATGAATAATTTTGGAAAAATTTTTGTCCTTGTGATCAATTTTTAGGAGAATGTTTGTCCTTGTGGTTAAAATATTGAGGTTGTGTCCTTGAGGCTAAAAATATACAAATTTTTGTCCTTTAAATTAATTCCCCCTTATACATAAATATCAATATATATGTTTTAATCAATTAACTTTTAATTAATTATTTTATTTTATTAATCATATTGATTAAATTTCAAATTTATTTAATTTCTCAAAATATTTTTTGATGAATTTAAATTCATTCTATAACTTTTATAAAATTTCTCTTTTATATTTTACACATAACATTTAAATCTTTAATATCTTTTAACTTTTCAAATAGATTTTGAAAATTAGCCCAAGGCCCAAAATTAATTTAGGCTTTTATTTTATGGACAACCTTAGGCTTACTAAGTCCTTCAGGTTAGGCCAGTGGTTAGGTAACCATCCTTCAACGCTATATAGACATTTTACTAAATAGGTGGGCTTTATTCAATTAGCCCTAACGTTGCTAATTTAGACCGCATAGACCATTATGGCGTGATACCATTGAAAGTCCGACCCAAACTTCTTTAGGGTGGCCCTTCTTGCTACCTCATGAATGTGTTTTACATACAGCCTTTCGACTATCACAACCATCACATGATATGTAAAGAGAAGAGGCAATGATTCATCACATATCATAATGTGAGAACCCCTATTATGGTAGTTGCATGGTTCGAACCCGAGACATCTAATGTACTAGCCAAACACCTCAACCATCCTCGCTTTAGTACCATTGAAGAAACCGGGATCGAAATCGGGTGAAATAGGTAGATTTCAAAAAAAAATCTACTTTGGATCCACTAGGCCTATGAAGTCTAATGGGTTATTAGATCTAATCTAATATACTTCTAAATAAAAATCTTTATTTTTATTTAATTTATTTTAAACAGTTTTTTTGTAAGTTTTAATTTATAAGTGTATTAAATAAACTTATATATGTATAGTGCACGTGATACAGATAAGAAGTGTACATTATTAATGTGACCATATACAGGTGTTAGGATTTACAATGCAACATATCCATTTGTCCCTTTACATATGCATTTATTGTCTAGGATTTTGATTTAAAATTATATATATAATAATAGATGTACAGATATATGTGAATATATATATAAATATATATATATATTGAAATTAAGTTTGACCATTTTATATATTTTGAAATCTAAAATTATTAATAATAATGAATTTTGTTTCAATTAAAGAAGAGTTTGAGATTAAATTTTACAGTTTTACGCAAAAGTCTATTTTATGAATTGAGTTAAAAACAAACACATATATATTTCCATATATAAATAACTCCTACTAATGTTTTAAATTTAAACAACTAATGTATGTAAAGATTGAAATTTATAATATATGTATGTATATGTTTAAATTTATAGTTAACAATTTAAATCAAACTTTTAATTCTGAAAGGAAACAAGAGATATAGGATTTACACAAAAATCCATCTATGAATTCTAGATTGAAAAACTTTTATTCTTATGTAAACAATTTCCAAAATAATTATATTCAAAACATCAACCATATAACATAAGAACCCAATTTCCACGGAAAGTTTAAATAATCAACATATACAAATTATTTATGTTTGTGTATGCACATGTTATAAAATTATAAAATATTTTTTTAATGAAACTTAGTTTTTCTTTAACAATAGTTTCCAAAACAAAAAAAGAATCGAACAACTTAAGCATATGTAAATTTCATTGAAAAATCTTTCAAATCTAAATTACACAAAGAATAACAACAAATAATCAAATTATTTATAGTATTTAAGGTATATCAATCATGATAAAAAAATAGTAAATTGAGATATGGAACAAAATGGAATCTAAATTAAATCAACACGATGAACATACAATTGATTGAGGTGAACAAAAGAGATCTGGATTATATATTGCAAGATGAACAATCAAATAGATGGGATGAGGCATACAGAATCTAATATATGTGAACAAGACAAAAATATAATTAAATCAAATCAGAATAGTACCTTAGGATATAGCCAAAAGTTGCACCATGAATGATAAAAGAATATCCTAGATTCGATTGAATCAGCCTTTAGATTTTGCAAGAATCAATAGAGATAACAGCCACCTTTTATTTTAATTTAGTTTGGATTTTATTTTTATGATTTTTTTTCTTCCATGGGGCAATGGAATTTCATCCATGATAGGGTGAAGAGAAGAGAAAAAGAAAAATAATTGTCATGAGGAATTTAAAATGAATAAAAGAGAATTTGTTTTAAAGGAAATATTAAAACCTTTCAATTCCCTCCTTTAAAACCTTCCTTATTTAATTCCTCATTAAATCTCAGCAAATCCTCTCCCCTCACTTCATATTTTTGGTAGCAAATAGAATGAAAAAGGGCAAAAATCATCTCATCAATGTGTTTTTCAGTAAGTCGTAAAAAAGGTAAAGGATGAAGATTTATTTCCTTCCTATAATTGCTTCTTTGGATTTAGAATTCACATTTGAAACCTCTTCCCTTCACCATGTATGGACGACCATAAAAGAGGCGTATGAGCCTCAAAAATTTCCCAAAACCACTTAGCAATTAATCTTTTTGAATTCAATTAAATATTGTATCAAAATCGTATATGGATGTGTACGTGTATAACTTTTATATGCACACTTTATTAAATATTGTATCAATATCGTATATGGATGTGTACGTGTATAACTTTTATATACACACTTTATTAAATACTAATGGTATTCAAACAAATCAAATAAAATTAATAACTAACATTTCATAAATATTAATTAATTTAATTAAGTCATAATTATAAATGAGTTAAATCGTATGGTTTTTTGAAGTATTCATCATTACAGTCGAACGACTTGAATATGTAAATTCAGTCAGCAATTAACATGAACAATTTGAATATTTTCACCTTACTAGTGGTTTGACATTTTGGTTGAATTTATCGCTAACAATTTTTTTTAGTAAAATCAAATTTTACTATTATAAGTGGCACCCAGTAGTAACGATTATTTATACCAGTTCTCTTCGTCGACATTTTATCACTTTAGGAGTTTGAAATTTGGTTTTGCTCAAAATTCCAACGTCATCCACTTTCAACTCGAATAATCCAAATACAAAGTTCTTGGTTCAATAATAACAATTATTATTAGCCATAATTCTTTGGTCAAGGACATTGACTTTGAGTTGATTACAGTTGACCGTGATACTAACCCCATATTATTGAGGAGGCGAATTCTCTATTGAATAGTGCTTCACTTCCATTGCTTTAACTCATCCCAACTATAGTCGTTGATGGATACCGTGACATGATTTAACTATAATCAAAGTAGAGTATCTGCATTGAAGTTCCACGGTATTCTCAAGTCGAGGGAACTATGTAACATCATCACTTCAACGCTCTTTATTTGACCTTAGTTCTATTAACAAATGGAACACTCTCGTGATTCCATAATTATCCAATAATTATCAGTATGTAACCCTTTGGTGCCCCCAGTAGTCACGAGTAATACACTATTCAACATTTGAAGAGCATTATGCACTCTAGTTTCAATGTATATATCGATATATCATCTCAAAACATCTTGACTAGGAATATTTAAAATAATATGTTATTTTCAAGTGATAAATTTCTCATGATTACAACACATTGTAATTACTATCACATAACATTATGATTTAATGAATTTCTATTTAGTATATTTTTAATCAATTACTTAATTATATCATAATATAGGATGCATATAATAGAAAGAAAATATCTTTATTTTAAACAAGATTGGTTATCGAGTTAGATATATGTAACAAATTACATAATTACCCCTAGGGCATATCCCTAACACTATCATTTTAATCCTCAACGTTAGATTTGAAAATGGCATCTTTTATAATTAATATAAAAGGATATCGAGATTGTCCCAAAGATATACACAACACCATATTCAAATGTTTAATATGGAGCATATGAGATTGATTCCTTATGCAACGACAACAGGAATTATCATATATGATATGTTGTCCACTATAGCGCAATTTGCCTATGCAATTGGCATGGTGAGTAAGTATCAAATCTGAATTAAGTTCACTAAATGATAGTTAAGAGTATTATCAAGTATTTATGAAATACTAGAGCTTTTTTGTAAAAACAACGAACACCTTATGAAAGAGTTTCGAACCATAAGTGATTTCGAGAGTAGTATGTTAATTCTAAATTCATGTTCAATCTTAGTTAATGAGCTTTGAGTTGGAAATGTGTCAAACAAGAAGTAGTGGATGATTTAACCGAAAGACTAAGTACATTTCTTTAAGTAACGCTGCAATAAAAGAAATATAAATATATGCATATAAATTTATAACTAAGCTAGGAGTAAGTCCTAATGTTGAGAATCCTATTACATTGTTTTATGAAAACAATGTTTCGATATAAATTGTGAAAGAACCTAGAGCTCATGAGTAGTCAAGATGCGTTTCCGAGAGTTCCACATGATAAAATTAGTATATCAAGGACAGAGGGGTATTGATTAACAAAGTATATAATTAAACCAATATAACATACATCTTCACTAAAGGACCAACTCGATCAACTTTGAGAAACAAATCAAAGGAAAGGGATAGGATTCCATAATTGACCACAAGTGCAAGTAAGAGATTGAGAGAGTTAGTGGTATGCCTTCAGGATAGTAATGTAATTTTCTATATCTAACTCTATAATCAATCTTGTTTGTAAATAAGGTGTTTGACTTCTATTATATACTTGTTTATTGTGATATAATTAATTAAGTAATTAATTAAAATTAAAGTATATTAGTTAGAAAATCCTTAAATAATTTATTAAGTGATAATAATTAAAAATAGTTGTAATCATGAGAAAATATCATAATATAGGATACCATATTTTTTTTAAATTTTCCTGCTCAAGATGTTCCGAGAAAGGATATCGACACATCCGTTGAGAGCGGAGTACGTAACATTGTTGGGCAATGCATTACTCATGGTTATTTGGGGCATCAAGGGGTTACATACTGATAATTACTGGATAACTATGGAATGACTCACCTGAGAGTTTCCTGTTGGTTAACAAAACTAGGTTAAATAGGAAATCTCGAAGTGATGATATTATACAATTCTCTCGACTCAAGAACAATGTTGAGCTTTAAGCTGGATACTCTACTTTGATTCTAGTTAAATCATGTCATGTCGACCATCGAGGGACTATAGTTAGGTATGAGATGAAATATTGGAAGTGAAACACTATTAAATAGAGAATTCATGTAACGAGCCGGAATTTCGAACATTTCATATTTAAATATATGAATTATTTAAATATTTGTATCTAAGATTTAATGTGGTTAAATATGACTTTATAACCGTGTTAAACACTTTTAATTAATAACTATGATAGAAAACTTATTTTTGAAATGTGTTTACAAAAATATACACTTGGAATAAATACTGAAAATATGACCGGAAAACGTTTTGTTAAAAATCAACTTTTTTGTACAATACAAGCTGTATAAATAGTTTGCAACTTGTATAGTAACATATGCACATATAACAAGTTAACAACATATAAGCTAACCGTATATTAATTAAAGTAAGTAAGATTAATTAAGAAAACAAAATCCCTTAATTCAAGGCATGAATTAAGGAGCACTTTAAAGAGCATGTTTTATGCCTTGTTCATGGCTTGTTTTAAGGGTATGGCCTTGCATCCTTGGAGTCATTTTTCTTCAAGGTTAAGGAGGGGTTTTTACAAACTTTTCCATACAAATCCTAAGGTTATAAATAGGAAGAGAAGCCCCTTCATTTTCTACAACAAATTCATTTCTAAACGCATGTCTTCACTCTCTCTTCTCCTCTTCATTTTGATCTTAGGCCGTATGCTTTTGGGGGGAGGAAAATGGCCTATGGCCATGGGTATTAAGGGAGAGGAAGGAGGCTAGGGCCGTGGGTTTTGAAGGAGGATGTGGTGGTTTAGGCCGTGAGCAATGGTGATGGTGGAGGGCTTGGCCATGAGCCAAGGAGGAGGGAATGGTCTTGGACATATGGTCTAGGAGGAAGAGTGATGGGTTTTAGTAATGTTTTGATGATGTAGGATATGTTAGTTGAAGTGTTGTTATGATTGAATGTGGTGGGAAGATAATTTGATTCAAATAAAAGTGAGTTATTCTCACTTTGAATATTCAAATTGATAACTTGATAATATCACTTGGTAATTGCTTGCTAAATCACTTGTTAAAATGCTTGCTATATATTAGTAATAGCGAACATTAATTACTTAAGGCTAAACCCTTGATTATATGCTTTAAAAGTATGTAGATTGCTAAAGTAGTTGGCTTATAAACCATTGAATTGTGATAAGTTCATTTAACATTTAAAGTGGACATATTAATTAGTATATATGTTAATACATGTTTAGTAGTAGTATGGTTTGAATTTCGAATCATATATGTGTATAAAATGGAATGAAGCTATATATTGAATTGAACACGTAATTGTCCGTATAACGATAGTCGCTATAAACGCATTTTAAAATCCTTTAACTTTAATTTATGAAAAATGACGATTTAAGAACATATTTTATATAACTTATTTTGATTGATTTATACACTTCTATAATTGTTTTGAAAAGCAATGTATATGTTTTGAAAAGTCATAGAAAATGTAAACCAATGCTAAGAAAGATTGAAGTAAAAAAGTCGCTCTACCGACACTGTTAAATAACTTGTTTTGGAAAATAACGTTTATTTATGTAGAAACTTTAGAACCTTCTTTAACTTTTTAACAAGTTAATAATATATTATTCTTATTGTAAAATTTTTGAAGCTTAATTCATTTAATAGCCAGTTGAACGAAGAGGCAAAAGTTATAGCGAAATAGTCGCTATATGAGCACTTTGGAAAAATACCCTGTTTCCGCAAATTTCTATAAAATAATTAAAAGATATTCTTTGGGATTTTTCTTTATTTTTTTAAGTACCCAAAGTATACTAACTATTGCAAAAATAATGGATCTAAAATCATTTGTTACGGCATTGAAAAACTAGGCGCAAAGTTGTAGCAAAATCACTGAAACGACAGCCTAGGAATTTTAGTAGCACTTTTGAAGAACTGTCTTTGCTTTTGAAACACTTCTGAGCTGTTGCGAATTGTTTTGGTGGCATTTGAAGAAATCCTACCTTTGCTGTTTGAAATTATATGTTGTGTAAAAATATATCTAAATCCGTATTTTCTCTAATCTTTTTAGGGTTATTTTCTAACTTATAATAAAGTGATTTAAAATTGGTTTAAATTTTGAATATATTTTTAACAATTAATTATAAATTTTTAAACTAAGTGGCTTTTAAAACAAGACAATGTTTATTTTGGTTTTTCTATTTATTTCAAAAATTCCTTATTTTTACATAATATTATATATAATTAATTATCATATATTTTAAGTGGTCTTAAAAGTGTTTTAACATATTAATAAGTAATTTAAAGATATTTCTATATATATAAGTTTTAAATATTAAATTAAGTATTTTATTAATGTAATAAAGGAGATTGGGTTTTAAATACTTAAGTTAAAATAAGTGTTTTGGGGAATTACTTAAAAGTGTATTACCTTAATTAATAAGTGTAGATATGCTTCGATTTTTAAATAAATATGTCTGATGTGAATAATAAGTATAAATATAGTGTTGGGTTGTCGTAATAAGTGTTTTGGTAACACTTGTTTTAGCCCTTATTTCAAATTATACTTAGAGATATTATAGGACATTATCATGAATATTTTAAAGATCACTATAAAATGGATGTTTTGGGTTTGTTGTGACAAATGTTTGAGTAACGATTATCTTTAACCCTTAAATTTAAATAAAATCTTTAAAAGAGAGTTTTAAAAAGAAATGTTTTCAAGGTATGAAATGATTTGGGTTTGTTGTGACAAATGTTTGAGTAACAATTGTATTTAACCATTAAATGTAGTTAGACCTTTAAAATAGAGTTTAAAAGATAATAATTAAATATGAAGTGTTTGTAAAAAAATGTTTTTAGTAACATTTGTTTTTAACCCCTGAATTATATTTTAAGGTGGAAATTTTTTTACAAGTATAATTAGATCTTTAATAATGGAGTTCCAAATAAAATAACAAGTATTTAAATCTTTTATAAAAAGATAAGAAAATTTATATATATAATAGAAGGGGTTTATAGTAACAACTGTTTTAGTAACACTTGTTTTTAACCTTTTTGATTATATTTTGAAAAATGTAAAACTTGTCAAGTGATTTGTGAATATACTAATACCATTGAGATAAGTATATGAATACTTTTTAGGTATTGAAAAGAGTATAAGTTTATAGTAAACACAAATATACACTACAAGAAAAAGTATTTCTGGTGGTGTACAAAAAATGCTACCAAAACTTGCGCTAGCGTTTTAATGAACGCCGCGATAAAACCCGCAACTGAAAATTCATGATATTTATTTGCATTTATTTCAACGACACTTTATTGCAGCGTTTCTCAAATGCAACCATAAACATTTTTGGAGCATTTTAAAAGCTACCAAAAGGCTTTTTGGCGCTACTATAAAGTTTCCAACTTTACCCTTGTTTTACGGTTGTGTTTACGCAACGCCACTATATGTATTTCTATAGTGTTTTTGAAATGTTGATAAAAGTTGTTGGCTATTTTGCAGCATTTTTCATGCTATTATTCCTTGTTAATGGTCTATTTTATTTCTACAATATCAATCAACAATCACTCATGGCTAAGTGTGGAGCGGATAACTACTAAAGCATCATATTCAATCAATTAAAAAAACACATTAACCGTATAATCAAATAAGACATCCATAATCATTCTGATACAATAGTTTTTCTATAAAATGACCATACTCACATATAATAACCATTCGTATACAAATTTGCACACATAGTACTAATAAATTGTTATACCTAACTAGTGCAAAAAAATGCTTGATTACCCATAATTCTTTGATGCATGCACAAGGGAAAGCTAGCATTATAAAGTCCAAGCTTGCTCTCTTCAAAAGTCCAATGCCATAAAAGTCCAACCTTGCTCCCTTCGAAAGTCCAATGCCTGCACAAGTGAAAGAACAACATATAGTCAAACAATTATGTTAATTTGTAGGACTTCAAATCTGATATCAAACAAGGAAAGTCTTGTGTGACACAATTAAAACAACCAAATTATTATACAGTGTGTGCTTAATACACTATTATTACTTATCAAACAAGGAAAGTCTTAATTAATTTTTATAAACTTAGTTAATTCATCATCATCATCATTATTATTACTTATAAAACTTTGTTAAATTAGTTATATTATTATTTATTAAATTTAGTTAACTTAAACTTAGTTAATATTATAAAACTTATTCAATTTTAACAAAACTTGGTTAATTTTTATTAACTTGGTTAACTCAGTTAATTTGATATTGTTGTTATTATTGTTATTATTATTAAAACTCAGTTAACTTAATTATATTATTATTAACTTAGTCAATTTTTATAAACCTAGTTAATTCATCATCATCATCATTATTACTTCTAAAACTTTGTCAAACTAGTTATATTATTATTATTTATAAAATTTAATTAAATTAAACTTAGTGTTAGCACCAAAATTGGTCACTAACCTCGTTGAGAAAGATTGTGTAGAGATATAAGTGATGAAGATAAATTTAAACAAGGAAGAATATGCTAATTTGAATGCAGAAAGTAAGAACACCGGGTTTATAGTGGTTCAGCGTAATTGCCTACGTCCACTTTGAGGTTAAACTTTATTGCTTTACTTGATGATTGATTACAGATACAATCAGGAGATCAAATACTTGAATACAATTGCTAAGTAAAGAGGATGAGTCTTGAAAGCGGCAGAGTCTCCCCAGTGTTCCCGAAAAAAGGTCCCCTTTCACTGTGCCTCTGCCTTTCTATTTATAGACAAAGATGGGTTGGACTTCCCTGGCGGGCCTGGCAACTGGATCCCTTGGCCCAAATGGACTGGTCACTGTATGCCGAACCAAATAGGCCGAACGATCGGATGCCGAACCATCCTCCTCATGGCGAACGATGCTTGTTATGTGGGAAGAGTAGGCCGAGTAATAATCGAAGCCGGACATTCTAGGAAGAATGCCAAACGATCTTCTTATGCCGAACAGAAGTGAGGTGCTGAGTGGGGAGTGTATGCCGTGCAATGGTTGAAGTTGACTGAGGTTGGATGAATGCCGAACACCTCTGGCTACCGTACATTCTCGGGATGCCGAACAATCTTTGGATGCCGGATGAACTTGGATGCTGAGCACTCCTGGATGTCGAGCGCTCCTTGCATGCCGAGCGCTTGCCAATGCCGAGCGCTTCGTGGATGCCGAGTACTCCTGGATGCTGAGCACTCCTGGATGCCGAGCGCTCCTTGCATGCCGAGCGCTTGCCAATGCCGAGCGCTTCGTGGATGCTGAGTACTCCTGGATGCCGAGCACTCCTTGGATGCCGAGCGCTTGCCAATGCCGAGCGCTTCGTGGATGCCGAGTACTCCTGGATGCCGAGCGCTTGCTAATGCCGAGCGTGATGAGATGCCAAACAACTCAGTTGAGCCGAACGGTATGAATGCTGAATGACACACAGATGTCGGACGGTATGCTAATGCCGAGTACTTAGTTGCCTGGTCAAATCTCCAGGAAACACTTGCCCCCCAAAGTGTATTACGTGACCAATCGTGATACGCTTTGAATTACGTATCCTCCATGCTCCGCTTCGAACCTTGATTAAATCTTCTTGGAGATGCCTTCTTGAGAATATTAGTGGTTGAGATGTGTGCCGAACGTGGTATAAATGCCGAACGATGCGTTCAAAGCTGAACGTTCCTCATGTGCCGAGTGACTTTGTGTTCCGAAGCCGAACGTTGCGGCTTTGACCGGTTCCACCGGATATAGCCTTTTCGACTTCTTCTTCTTCCCTATAAAACCAGGCATCCTCCCTCTTCTCTTCATTTCCACTTTTATTTCTGTCATTCTCTAAAGATTTGCAATTCTCGCCTGTTAATCGGACTTAAAGCCTAATCAATCCTTCCCAAGTTTCGATCTACTAACTAGGTATTATCCCTTCTATCTAAATCCCTTCCATGATTAAATAGTTTCAATACGAGACTTAGGTTTGTGCGTAGCCGAGAGGGTCATGTGGAAAACTTTGATTAGGATATCTTTATGGCTGAATGATGTGAGGCGAGGAGGAATGACCAGGGGTGATTGCACATAAGAGTTGTTGGGTGATGTGTGGTAGTTAGGCCTAGCTTTTTCGTGCCGAACGAGACTAGAAGAAAAGAAAGAATAGAGGAAGTGTTGGAGGTGATTAGGGTGTCGAACGGCATAATCTGGGATGATTCTCCGAGCGACCTGTTCTTATTGTTCGGTGTAGATGGAGGAGGAGAGGAGTGGAACTGTAGCCAAGGGTGCAGTGCCGAATCGTTAAGGCTCGGACTAACTCTGGTTCGGCGTGTCCTATCATACGCTGAACAGTGGAATGGAAGGCTAGGGTGGAAGCATGAATTAGTGGGGATGCCGAATGTCATCTTGGCCGAGCAGGACCTTGGTCGAGCAGGACCTTGGCCGAACGATGCTTTGCCGAACAATCACGAATGCCGAACAATCATAAGTGTCGACCAAACATAAATGTCGAACCACACTTAGGCCGAACAACACAAATGCCGAACAATCATAAGTGCCGATCAAACATAAATTCCGAACCACACTTAGGTCGAACAACACGAATGACGAACAATCATAAGTGTCGAACAAGCATAAATGCCGAACCACACTTAGACCGAACAATCACAAATGTCGAACAATCATAAGTGCCGATCAAACATAAATGCCGAACCACACTTAGGCCAAACAATCAATTGCCTTGCCTAATCACATAACCAAACAAGGACAAGGACTCTAGCATACTAGCATATCAAACTGATCCGGACTACTAACTCCCTAGCTTCAGTAAACATAAACCTTAGATTGACATAATCGGATAACTTCTTTTAACGTTTTCTGAATCTGAAACAATGATCACCTTAAGGTAGGTTTTCGGAGACGGTCAGCGATGACGGTCTTCGAAGGCAATGATTTGAAACTCAGTTTTATACCAGTAACCTTGTGACTTTCAAATTTTCAATGCTTATACACGATTGATTTCACTAGTTCGCACACCACGTGGGGGGGAATATTCGTGTTGTTAATTCTAACTTGAACATTTTTCAAGTATAGTTCTCACAGGTGCTTTGCCAGATTCACTATTTATTGGAGATGTCTAAAAAATCTAGCTCCGCCACTATCTCTGATAGGCCCGGGCCATCTTCAAAGCAAGAAGTCGCGGACACTTAAAATCCATCGACTTCCCCTGCTCATAACTTAGCTCCTGATGCCCTGGAGGCATCGATTCTCTTGGACAATCCGATCGACTCTCAGGCTTCGAAGATTAACGAAGTCGCGCTTCGGCGAATATGCTCCATCCACGGAATCCCTTTTGCCGACGTGTTGGTCCCGTCGAGACATGATCGTCCTCATCTACCCCCAGTTGGATATATTGCTTGTAACAAGTTTATGTGCTGGATGGGCAGCGTGCCTCCATTCAATCTATTTCTTCGGGACGTGCTGCAATACATAGACATCGCCCCGTCGCAACTGCATCCAAACGGTCACGTGTTCATATACGGGACCTACCTACTCTTCATGGCCGTCTTTTCTAGGCCTCAAACTTCCGGCGACATCAGATATATTTATATGATCAAGAAGCGGAAAGATAGCCCCTCTTTTGTGTTCCTTGAGCCGTACCACAAATGCCAGATTCTGACTGGAGCATGTAGCAAATTTGCCCTGTACAAACAGGAATGGTTCTATGTGCGTTGCCCTCTTGGTTTCCCGAGGAGATGGGTTGAAGGCAGTAAGTCTTTTTCCTCAGTCGATATTCGCGCTCTATCGGAGTTATGCTTTTTCTAACTTCTTGTTTCATCTTTTCAAGTATCAACCCACGTCCTGAGGGCCGAGGATATTCTGAGACCGTCGAAGCCATTAGAGCTCTTCCTGCCGAGGAACGGGACATCCGAACCTTCCTCTCAAATGAGCCGTTATCGAGATTCGGACTGTTAGCAGGAGGGCGCCGGATCAGTCTTCCTGAGGGCGTCTCCATTCCCAAGTCCGCTCCCGGTAAAGGAAAAAAACTAGCTGAATCGTCATCACGCCATACCCCTGACGTACAGGAAGGGGAGAAAATCAAGGAGAGCGAAGTTCCTGAAACACAAGGTGAGAATGTGGGTCCTACTCAGGACCCGCTAGTCGAAGTGCACGATATTGAAACATCATCTTCCCCTTCGAAGGGGAAAAGGAAATTGACGTATAAGATACAAAAGGAGAAAGTTGGCGGAACTTCCAAAGTTACGCTCATCCTGCCAGAGAAAGAGGCTTCTTCACAGCACATGGAAAGTTCTTTAAAGGGTCTGTCGAACCTCACCATTCCCGACGATCTACTCAATTATGGTTTCGACGACCCGGAAGCCCTTAAGTTTCATTCGCCCGCTAGAGGCAACACGAGAGTTCAACCCCCAATTCAGGGAGATAATACTCCAATCAGTAAAGATAAAGGAACTGGTCCGTCGGGGGGAACACTAGGACACACACGCACACACGCACTTCTCCATACACTTCAAGTTTTTCCATTACCCCGATTTTTCCTAACTCATCGTTACTTTTATTCTATGCAGGTGACATAGGGCGCTCCCACGGAATCGATCGCCTCCACGGTTCTTCTGTATTCCACCATCCGGGATGGGATTTAGGCTCCGGTAGACGTAGGGACAGAGACGATTACGAAGATCGAGACAACCGTCCTCATGATTCGTCTTATCGAAAGAAAACATATTCCCAGTCTTCATATTCTCGTGATCCCCCTTCTCAAACTGAGCCAGATAGAGAAAAACTTTCGCAGAAGGAGTCTCAACCTGATGTCTCCCGAGACCAACATTCCGGTTCATCGAGTACACGGCAATCTCGGGAACACCGGAAGAGAACAGAACTTGCAAAGCCTCCCCCTGTTACGGCGGCTGACCCAACGATAGCAGAGAAGATGGTCGATCTTAAGGCTAAATTTCCAAAAATCTGCTTCGACGGCCTGAAATTTCTCCCAGTTATTCATCACATCCCAGGGCACGTCAAATAGAGCGCTCTCGCCTACAACAACGACGTCTATGTTCATCATGACGGGTTTGCACATTTTGGTCGAAAAAGTCTCCGAAGTATCTGTTGAGCGCCAACAAGAGATTGACCGTTTGAAGCTGGAAGCTATCTTCGGCAAGGACATCATCAAGAGTCAAGATGAAGAGCTTGCTTCATATAAGTCGAAACTTGAAGCCGTGGAGCAAAATGCGAAAGACACTGCTGAGGCCGTCACGCGTCTAGAGGCGGCCCACAAAAAGGAACTTGATGAAGCAGTCCAATGCAGCAGGGCCCTTGCCTTAGAAAAAGACTCTATCCAGAAAGAAAGGGACGCGCTCGCCCTGCAAGTCAAAGAGTTGAAAGAGCTATTCTCTAAGGAGAAAGAAGAGAAAATAGCTGCTCAAGAAGAGTCCCAACGATATTGCAACGAAATTGTTGCTGCACGGCTCTTAAAAACAAAGCTCGACGATGAGCTCACTAAGGTTGAGAGTATGAAAGACGAAGCCCGTGAGGAGGGCAAGAGAAAAGCTTCTAATGAGATTGACTCTCGCCTCGAAGCAGCTGCAGAGGCTGGTAGAGAAGAGGTCAAGTGCATGTTTGACCCGTTGATTGCCGAATACAGCGCCCGCATCCTTATGCACCGCGACTTGACATTTCTGGGCGAGGGCTATCTTGAATCTCTAGCTGAGGCCTGGGAAACTTTAATAAAGATCAGAAAGATCGAGTCAGGCACTGAGGAAATCGATGAGGAGGCTCTGGTGAAAGAATTTCTCAGAGGGAACGAGCCAGCGGACTTATCTGCAGCTTTAGCTCTTTATAGTAAAGGCTTTCCCCTATCAAAAGAGAAAGACGACGAAGCTGGTCCATCTGGGGCTAAGGCTGCAACTCCTCCTTCTGCTGCTCCCCCTTCTGCTCAATCGGCCGGTCGGCCTACACTTGACCCATTTGAGCAGCATGCCGGCTATGATCCAGAAGATCCCGGGCTTGGTGTTCATGTACTATCCCCTATTCTAGAGGGTGAAACTCCACGCGCAACTGATAGCCAGCCAGAACCCGGTATAAAATTCTTCTTTTAGAAGTTAAATGATCTGACACTTTCTGGTAGCGGTTATTTGTCCTAACGTTCGTTCTTTATGTTTTTATGCAGACCGCTCTGATCCTGAACCAACTCCGAGGAGCGACGATGCCAAGGAGGAGGCAGGGAAAACTAGCAATGTTGCTCATGCGAGAGTAACTCCCAGCCCTGATGCTCAAGTGATCGAGGCGCTAGATGATGATAAGTTTGACACTTCATCTCCCATTGAAGGGAGTGATGAAATCGAGATCACTGGCGCCTCCGAACATACTTCGAAGATGAGCATGAAGGAGCGACTCGCAGAAGAGTAGAAAGAAAAGGTCAAGATCAAGGTCGAGCCTCAAATTCTGGAACTTACCGACCCGCGGAATAGACCTCTGAAAATCATTCTCCCTGGCAAATCCAAACCGCTGGATGTTCCTTCTCCCACTCCTGACTCCGCTTCTTTGGCAAGCAAAAAATCCAAGAAGAAGCGTGAGGGAGAGGAGTCATCTGAGAAAACAAAAGAAGACAAGAAGAAAAAGCCGAAGAAATAGCCACTATTCTCGTTCAACGAGATTTTGCTTAGGTCTTGTTACTACTTTTATTTTTTCATTTCCGTAGTTTGTGTAGATTGATTTTTGACTCCAAGTTTTGGAGGAATAGTTGTGTAACCCCATTTTGGACTATCAAATAAAGTTTAGTTTCTTTGTCACTTGAATGATTCTTTTGCTTTTTTAGCTTTCTGAATAACTGTGGTCGAAACTCAAGTTCTTATGAGTTGCATAATTTCCCAATCCATTCTTACATAGTTCGAACATTTTTTGGATTGATGTATTTCTTGTTTCACATTCTTGGGTACTTAGAATTTTTTCTAAATCCACGCTCCAGGAATTTAGAGTAATTCGATCCACATTCAAGGGATTCGGAGATTCGAATCGCTTATACTCTAGTCCGCATTCCGGGGACTTTGAGTACTCCGGTCCACGCTCATGGGACTCGGAGATTGAAGTCGTTTATACTCTAGTCCACGCTTCGGGGACTTAGAGTACTCCAGTCTGCACTCAGGGGACTCGGAGATTGAAGTCATTTATACTCTAGTCCGCGCTCCGGGGACTTAGAGTACTCCGGTCCGCACTCAGGGGACTCGGAGATTGAAGTCGTTTATACTAGTCCGCGCTCCGGGGACTTAGAGTATTCCGGTCCGCACTCAGGGGACTCAGAGATTGAAGTCGTTTATACTCTAGTCCATGCTCCGGGGACTCTGAGTGACTCGGAGATTGAAGTCGTTTATACTCTAGTCCGCGCTCCGGGGACTTAGAGTACTTCGGTCCACACTCAGGGGACTCGGAGATTGAAGTCGTTTATACTCTAGTCCGCACTCCGGGGACTTAGAGTACTCCAGTCCGCACTCAGGGGACTCGGAGATTGAAGTCGTTTATACTCTAGTTCGCGCTCCGGGGACTTAGAGTATTCCGGTTCGCACTCAGGGGACTCGGAGATTGAAGTCATTTATACTCTAGTCCACGCTCCAGGGACTTAGAGTACTCTGGTCCGCACTCAGGGGACTCGGAGGTTGAAGTCGGTTATACGAGTTCGTACATCATATAGAATAATGTAACTCCAGTAATTCATCACCCGATTATGAGATATAGATACATTAGTAATTCATGAGAAAGATGGCTTCAAGCCTTTATTAATGAAAACCAACTAAATTGCCTGATTACACGTTCAAAAAGAAACTAAGTGATAACGGAACAAAAACATACAGGAAATAACTGTGCCTAAAACAAGAAAGAAACAGGCTAAATATAATAATGTCGCAAATGTTCACTGTTCCACGCTCGGGGGGTGTCACGCCATCAACGGTCGCTAGCTTGAATGTTCCCTCTCCAAGCTTCTGTTCAACGACGTATGGACCTTGCCAGTTGGGATTCATACGCGATGGTACCAGGAAAACTCGTTTCAAAACGAGATCACCCACATCAAAGATCCTTGGGCGGACTTTGTTGTCGTAATATCGCTTGACTCGGTGCCTATGTGCTGCCGCCCTTAGTTCAGCCTCTTCCCGTTTTTCATCGATGCAGTCCAGTGATTCCAACAAGAGATCCTGATTCGTCCTGGGATCATAATATGTTACTCGATGCGATGGAACTTCAAGTTCCACGGGTATAACGGCTTCCGAGCCGTATGCCAAGGCGAATGGAGTGTGGCCAGTCGCAGACTTGTGGGTAGTTCTATAAGCCCATAATGTTGTTGGGAGTTCATCTACCCACTTGCCTCCGGCTTTTTCCAAACGCTTCTTCGGTATGGACTTTATTATTTTGTTTACGGCCTCGACTTGTCCGTTAGCTTTCGGATGCGCAACGGCGGCGAACTTCTTCTCAACGCCGTACTTTAAACAGAAATCTTTGAACTCTCTGCTTTCAAACTGCGTTCCGTTGTCCGTAATGGTGGTTCGAGGGAGACAGAAGCGGCATATAATGTTTCGTACAACGAAATTAATGACCTTCTTAGAGGTGATTGTGGCTAAAGGTTCTGCCTCGGCCCATTTTGTGAAATAGTCGACTGCAACTATCGCGTATTTTGCACCACCTTTGGATATAGGCAAAGAGCCGATTATGTCGATTCCCCATATTGCAAATGGCCAAGGACTAACCATTTGTGTGAGTTCTGTTGGTGGAGCTCTCGGGATTTTCGCATATCTTTGATACTTGTCACATTTTCTTACATAGTCTGCGGCGTCCCGATTTACAGTTGGCCAATAGTATCCATAGCGGAGGATCTTTTTTGCTAGTGTCTGCCCCCCAGTATGGTCGCCACATTCTTCTTTATGAACCTCCTTCAAGACTTGCTTTGTCTCATCATCGCTAATGCATTGTAATAAGGGGACCGAGAACCCCTTCCGATACATTACACCATCCTGCATCGCATACCGTGCGGCTTTTCGAATGACCTGTCGTCTTTCGCTCCTTTTTTCTGGTAAAGTCCCGGTCGTCAGGTATAGTTTGAATGGGGTTATCCATGACTCTCTCTCAATTCCTGTTTCCAACACAAAATCAACTTTCATCGCGTCTATGCTTGGAGCATGCAAGGTTTCAACGGGGACCAATCCCATTTGTTGTGCATCGCCAGTGCTTGCGAATTTAGCCAATGAGTCGGCTTCTTTGTTCTGTTCACGCGGGACATGCGAAATGTCATAGTGTTCAAGGTACGACAGTAGTTCCTGAACCAAAACAAGATACGGAGCAAGCTTCTGTCCCCTTGCTTGGTAGTCTCCTCGCACTTGGTACACCACCAGCTGTGAGTCACAAAAGATTTCAACTGATTAAACCCCAAGTTCTCCAACAAGTTTTAAGCCAGCAAACAATGCTTCATATTCTGCTTCATTATTCGTAGCCGAGAAATTGAGCTTCAAAGCGTAACAAATCGATCGATTTTCTGGAGTTATGAGAACTACACTAGCTCCGGAGCAACGGTCGTTTGATGCCCCATCGGTGTACAATTTCCACCGAATGGGGGGATTGACACTGTGATTATCTGGTTCGTCAGATACAGTAAACTCAGCGATGAAATCTGCTAATGCTTGCCCTTGTATGGATCTTCGTGGCAGGTAGGTAATATCGAACTGACTCAGCTCAATATTCCATTTTAACATCCTTCCAGAAGTTTCTGGTCGTTGGAGTACCTGCCGTAGGGGCTGATCGGTATAGACACTGACTGAGTGTGCTTGAAAGTATGGGTGCAGCTTACGTGATGCAATCACCAAGCAATAGGCCAATTTCTCAATTTTAGGGTAATTTCTTTCTGCCCCCGTTAAACGTTTACTAACGTAATACACCGGCTTTTGGACTCGGTCCTCCTCGCGGACCAAAGCCGCACTTATAGCATGTGGGGATACGGCCAAGTATACGTACAGCATCTCATGATCTACTGGTTTTGACAGCACTGGAGGACTTTCCAAATGCCTCACCAGTTCTCGGAACGCTTCCTCACAGTTAGATGTCCATTTGAAATTCCTCTTCCCTTTCTTTATTATATCGAAGAAAGGAATGCACTTGTCCGTGGCTCTGTATATAAATCGACTCAGCGCAGCCACTTTTCCATTCAAGCTTTGCACCTACTTTATAGTTCTGGGCACTTGCACATCTCGAATAGCTTGAATTTTTTCTGGGTTCGCTTCAATTCCCCTAGCATTAACAATGAATCCCAAAAACTTCCCCGACGCAATGCCGAAGGAACACTTAGAGGGTTGATCTTCATCCCATAATATCTGAGTATATCGAACATCTCCGCTAAGTCTTGAATGTGGTCGTTTGACTATCGTGACTTCACGAGCATGCCATCCACATAGACTTCCATCGTTCTACCAAGCTGGTCTTTGAACATTCGATTCACCAGACGCTGATAAGTCGCTCCTGCGTTTTTCAATCTGAAAGGCATTACTACATAGCAATATAGCCCAACGTCTGTGACGAAACTGGTGTGTTCTTGCTCCGGAATATGCATCAGGATCTGATTGTATCCCGAGTATGCATCCATGAATGATAACAACTCATTTCCTGTAGTGGAGTCGACCAACTGATCAATCCTAGGCAATGGGAAACTATCCTTGGGGCATGCTTTATTCAAATCGGAATAGTCTACGCAAGTTCTCCATTTCCCGTTCGCCTTTTTCACCAGCACGAGATTCGATACCCATTCAGGGTAGAGGGCGTCGCGGACGAACCCATTGGCTTTGAGTTTGTCCACCTCCTCTCTGTGAGCAGCGGACCTCTCCGAGTCCATTCCTCTCCTTTTTTGTTTAACCGGGACGTACTTCGGGTCTATGTTCAACATATGACTCGTAATAGCAGAAGAAATCCCGCACATATCGGAATGCGTCCAAGCAAAAACATCAAGATTCGCTCGGAGGAAATCACTAAGGTCTTCAGTCATTGCGGGGCCGAGTTGCGATCCTCTTCACTACTCGCGATGGATCGTCTCGGCTAACTGAAATGTCAACTGTTAATTCAGCCGGCGCTGCCTTTTCTTCCCTGGGTTTCTCATTGTCGTTTCTTGGATCTATGTCTCTGAAGATCCGAGAATTATGCCCGAGCCAGGGCTCGGGCATTACTTGTCAACTATCAGTATTATGGATGCGGACGGGATTGTCCGTAACCTTTTCTTTCTCCCTCCGATGGGCCTCTCGGAGCTCAGCCACATAACAGGCACGACCAGTCGCCTGGTCGCCATGAACAACACCTACTCCTTTGTCAGTCGGGAACTTCAAAGTTAAGCACCACGGGGCTAATGCTGCCCTAAACTCAGCCAGGGCCGGTCGGCTCAAGAACACGTTGTACGGAGAATCCACATCCAAAACTACGAAGGGTAAGATTCGCACCCTCCGAGGCTCGCCTTGTCCCAGTTCAACTTGTAACTCAACATACCCCACTGCATCGGTTGCTGCGCCATTAAAGCCATGTATACGAGCTTTAGACGGTTTCAAATCCTTCGTTTCCATTTTCATCTGGTCATAAGCCTTCTTGAAGATGATGTTGACAGAACTTCCACAATCAATAAAAATTCTTTTCACATAAGCCGGTCCGATTGTCGCAGATATGACCATCGGGTCGATGGTAGGAGCCTCTATTTGGTCAGCATCTCTACTCCTGAATACTATATCGTCTGTCATCACGCGCAGCTGTTTAGCAGGGGTACCATCCTCTACGTTGGAACAACACTCGAAATCTGCGTGCTTTAGGGAGCTTGCATACCGCTCCATCTCTTGCCAGTTCTTATCCGCAGGGTGAGGCCCGCCGATGATCGTGTTTATGACCAGTCTACCCACAGTCCAGGCAGGCTCCTTGGGATGACGTGGAGCTGGTGCACGACCTGGGTTGGATGTTCCCTGTCCTCCTTCCTGTGGATTCTTCACAAACTCCTGTAACTTCTTCTGCCTGATCACCTTCTCTATAGCGTCGTGTAGGTGTCTGCACTCTTCCGTATTGTGCCCATAAGTCTCATGGAAGCGGCAGTATTTCCCAGTCCGCTTTTGTTCTTCGGTTGACTACTTTGGACGTGGCTTTCTGTATTGAAAGGTATTGCAGGTTGATAGGTAAATGTTCTCAAGAGACGCATTCAGCGGGGTATACTCGTTGTAGGTCGGAATTCTCGGCTTCCACTTCCCCGCTTCTCTCTTCTTCCCTTGATTTCTTCCTCCGGATTCCTTAGGTTGCCCGGGCTTGTTCTGGACATTGACTTGAACTTTTCCCGAGTTGTCTCCGGACTGCTTCACAGCGATGTTGCTTTTCATGGACTCCTGGACAGGCCCCGGTGCCTTATCTCGCATTACCCACCTAGCTTCCTCTCTTCTTATGAACTGATGTGCCTTTGAGTAAAAATGCTCTAGCGTAGTTGGGGGTTTTCCTGCCAGCCAGTCTCCAAACTCTGAATCCAGATCCACGCCTCGCATCACTGCCATAAGAATTGCATGGTCATTGGGATTACTGACTTTAGTAGCCGCAACATGAAACCTTTGTAAATACTCCTTCAATGACTCCTAAGAGCTTGGATCACACTCGATAGAGACATCACGTCCTTTGGACGAGTAGTGTGTATCCTGAACTGTTCTATAAACTTCTTCGCCAACTCCTCGAAACTAGATATGGACCGCCGAGGAAGTCGGGTGAACCACATGGTAGCGATCCCAGATAGCGTTATTGGAAAGTACCTGCACTTGGTTGCATCATTTTATCTAGCTGAATCCATCATCCATTCGTACCTCATGACATGCTGTCTGGGATCAGTCTTTCCTTCATAAGCCGGGATAGTTGGCATACTAAACTTTCTGGGGTACGCTGCCTGTAGAACAATGTCTGTGAACGGAGTATGACTTCTTGACACTCCCCAATCGTCGTTCGATAAGCCTTGATTCTCTTTCATCAATTGTCTAATCATGGCTGTCAGGTCTGGTGTTTGTATGGAAGGTGGAAGGTTGGAGTCTGTTCTACGCGATTGATCATGTTGATGCCTCCTCTGCTGGCGATCTGCCAAATGCGCATCTTGAGGTTCGACACCGTTGGCATCTTGATGGTCTGGGCCTCTAGCCTCCACCTGCACTCCAGCTCCTAAATTTCCAGCTCCGGCTTGGTCACAGTCTCCAGCTGTTCGAACAGTAGCACCTGCCTACGTAGTTTCAGTCTTACGGCGTCTACGCCTAGGAGGTTCATCGGACGAAGTCGAGCTGTCGGATGAGGAATAAGGAGTGGGATTGCCCCCAGCATTCTGGTGTTGTTGTTGAGTGAGTTGTGCCATGAGGTTGGTGTTGGCTTGCATCTTCTCTCCAAGTTGTCTCCTGCTTTCCCTGAGTTCTCTCATCAAGTCGTTGAACTCTATTCTGGTGACAACCGGCATTTGGTCCGGGGCGGTAGTCCTTGCACCTGGAATCGCATGATGATTGCTAGGTCCTGCTTGTTGTACGCTAGCAGTTTCGTGGGCGTCCGCATTATGAGAGGCTGATCTGGTACATGGTCTTGCCATTGTAGAGTTATTGGTATGAACTCTGAGTAGAATCAACGAACGTCCTATGAATGAGTCGGAACTTCTTTGGGGGATTTATTCAATCCAGTAGCTTCAAAGCAGATCCTTGAGGTCTGAGAATTCAATTCTCAGTGAAAGCACCAAAGTGTTAGCACCAAAATTGGTCACTACCCTCGTTGAGAAAGATTGTGTAGAGATATAAGTGATGAAGATAAATTTAAACAAGGAAGAATATGCTAATTTGAATGCAGAAAGTAAGAACATCGGGTTTATAGTGGTTTAGCGTAATTGCCTACGTCCACTTTGAGGTTAAACTTTATTGCTTTACTTGATGATTAATTACAGATACAATCAGGAGATCAAATACTTGAATACAATTGCTAAGTAAAGAGGATGAGTCTTGAAAGCGGCAGAGTCTCCCTAGTGTTCCCGAAAAAAGGTCCCCTTTCACTATGCCCATGCCTCTCTATTTATAGACAAAGATGGGTTGGACTTCTCTGGCGGGCCTGGCAACTGGATCCCTTGGCCCAAATGGACTGGTCACTGTATGCCGAACCAAACAAGCCGAACGGTCGGATGCCGAACCATCCTCCTCATGCCGAACGATGCTTGTTATGTGGGAAGAGTAGGCCGAGTAATAATCGAAGCCGGACATGCTGGGAAGAATGCCGAACGATCTTCTTATGCCGAACAGAAGTGAGGTGATGAGTGGGGAGTGTATGCCGAGCAATGGTTGAAGTTGACTGAGGTTGGATGAATGCCGAACACCTCTGGCTGCCGTACATTCTCGGGATGCCGAACAATCTTTGGATGCCGGATGAACTTGGATGCCGAGCACTCCTAGATGCCGAGCGCTCCTTGCATGCCGAGCGCTTGCCACTGCCGAGCGCTTCGTGGATGCCGAGTACTCCTAGATGCCGAGCGCTTGCCAATGCCGAGCGCTTCGTGGATGCCGAGTACTCCTGGATGCCGAGCGCTCCTTGGATGCCGAGCGCTTGCTAATGCCGAGCGTGACGAGATGACGAACAACTCAGTTGAGCTGAACGGTATGAATGCTGAATGACACACAGATGCCGGACAGTATGCTAATGCCGAGTACTTAGTTGCCTGGTCAAATCTCCAGGAAACACTTAGTTAATATCATAAAACTAGTTTAATTTTAACAAAAATTAGTTAATTTTTATTAACTTGGTAGTTAATTTTATTATTATTATTATTATTATTATTATTATTAAAACTCAGTTAACTTAATTATATTATTATTAACTTAGTTAATTTTTATAAACTTAATTAATTCATTATCATCATCAACATCATTATTACTTATAAAACTTTCTTAAATTAGTTATATTATTGTTATTTATATAATTTAGTTAATTTTATCATCATTATCATTATTATTATTATTAAAACTCGGTTAAATTATATTATTATTAACTTAGTTAATTTTTATAAACTTAATTAATTCATTACCGTCATCATCGTCATCATTATTACTTATAAAACTTTCTTAAATTAGTTATATTATTGTTATTTATAAAATTTAGTTAATTTAAACTTAGTTAATATTATAAAACTTGTTTAATATTAGCAAAAGTTAGTTAATTTTTATTAACTTCGTTAACTTAGTTAATTTTTTATTATTATTATTATTATTATTATTATTATTATTATTTAAACTTAGTTAACTTAATTATATTATTATTAACTTAGTTAATTTTTATAAACTTAGTTAATTCATCATCATCATCATCATCATTATTACTTATAAAACTTTGTTAAATTAGTTATATTATTATTATTTATAATATTTAGTTAACTTAAACTTAATTAATACTATAAAACTTGTTTAATTTTAACAAAACTTGGTTAATTTTTATTAACTTGGTTCACTTAGTTAATTTATTTTTATTATTATTATTATTATTATAAACTTAGTTAATTTTTATAAAATTAGTTAATTCATCATCATCATCATTATTTATTAAACTTTTTTAAATTAGTTATATTATTATTATTAATAAAATTTAGTTAACTTAAACTTAGTTAATTATAAAACTTGTTTAATTTTAACGAAACTTAGTTGATTTTTATTAACTTGGTTAACTTAGTTTACTTATTATTATTATTATAATTAAAACTCGATTAACTTAATTATATTATTATTATTATAAACTTAGTTGATTTATTATTATTATTATTATTATGGTTATTATTATTATAATTAAAACTCGATTAACTTAATTATATTATTATTATTATAAACTTAGTTAATTTATTATTATTATTAATAATAAAACTCAATTAACTTAATTATATTATTATTAGTATTATTTATTATAAACTTAGTTAAATTTTATAACCTTGGTTAATTCATTATCATCATTATTATTTGTAAAAATTTGTTATATTAATATTATTTATATAATTTAGTTAACTTAAACTTTGTTAATTTTAATAACTTGGTTAACAATAGTGTGAAGCCGTCTCTTTTTTTTCTTGGTATGCCAAATTTTAGAATAACCCATATGCAACTGCTAAAGCACTTTATCGTATCGATGAATAGAACTAATGTTAAACAATATTCTCTCCAAGTCTCCGTGTTGTTTAATCATGTCAAATACCTTATAAAAGTGGTATTGACCAATTTTTGACCATGATAATGCAAGTTAAACAAAAGTTATCAAGCAAGATAGAAGCAATGCAACAGAATTCCAGCGAGGTTGTAGTACAATACGACAGCACTTTTATTCCAAATAGTACATTTGCAGTGAACAGCTTAAAATGTAAATTAATTATTAAGTCACTAACCTGTTGAATTTAGAATCTTCAGTTGATCAAAATGTATGCATCAGTGTCTAACTGGGTTTCAAGCTTCAGCTCCCTCCTAGTGTTTATGCTCTTATTGTTTGTATTACAGTTCTGTCCTTCCATGATAGCCAAACTTCTCTGCGTTTTTGCTCACTTCATTAGCCGCCTTAGTCTACCACACTCTTCATCGTCGTTTTAGCCAATGTTCAATGCTCTTATTGGATTCTTTAAACCCAAGCGACTTCAACTACACCTCCTGATCATCATGTCTCTACTGCATGTTCGTCATTTTTGCTGTAGAAACATATATGCTCTTTCTCTCTCAAGTGCGACTTCCTTAACATGCATGGGCATCCCTCATGTGCATCCTTCACCTATATCTCAGCCTATCAAGTCATTATCACATTCACTGTTTTAGTGCAGTACTATTCAATAGCTGATTCTACCAACAGAAATGATTGCAATTATATATATTTTGCATTACAAAACAAGCAACCAAAATAAGCAACACGAGTATTGATTTTGCATTACTTAATTACTTAATATCAAAGGTTTATGAGTGGAATATGATATACCATAGAGTCTATATATATAACTATATAATTGATCATTAAAGTTTCCAAAAAGGTTATTTTTCGATTTTGGTTTGTCATATTGTGTAATCAATCACCAAGAATATGTAGGGACAGTGCATAAATTTCCCTTTCATGGAAAAAATTCACTTCATAAACCTTTCTTAATTTAGTAATAACTATAGTGTTTACAATATCTACAAGATATAATAAGGGGATTTGCACATAAGGTCCTTATTTTTTATGTTGTTATAAGAAAAGTCCCTATGTTAATAAGTATGTAAATTAGGTCCTTGTTTTTTCTAAATCAGAAAGCGCCTTATAGAAAGCGCAAGTTAACTTGTACTTTTCAAAAATTTCAAACATTTCAAAAAAAATTCAAAATCAGAAAGCGCAAATTAACTTGCGCTTTTCAAAATTTTCAAAAAAAAATTTCGAAGTCAATAAATTGCAAGTTGACTTGCATTTTCTGTCAGAAAAGTGCAAGGCACCTTGCGTTTTGTATATTTCAAAAATAGGGACCAAATTTACTTATTTATTTCTACAGGGACTTTTCTTATAACAACATCTAAAACAGGGATCTGTGACTCCTTTCTTGTATAATATATGCTTACCTGCAAACTAGACACCTTCAATTTACTAACAAGTAAACCAAATCACAATAGTATGGGGCCAGCATGATGGCAGACAGTGGAAAGGGATCGTAAAAAGAAGGTCTTGTTGTATGCGACAAATTGATGATTGTATAGTCGTAGTAGAGTGTTACACCCAGGTAATTCGGGAAACACCTGGAGTGCATCAAGTTGAAAATGAATTTCATCAAATAGGTTGGTAAATAAAGCTCGATATACCATCCCAAGCAGCTGAAACAAGTAAAGAGGTTTCGGAGAAATCAGGGAAGATTCAAAAGCGGGAAGAAACATTTTAACGAACTAATTACAAAATCTTACAGTACATTGAAAAGCTAGTCATATATACTAATTTTAGTAGAAAGCATGCATTTTTGAAAAATAATACATACCTTAGAGATGTGTAGGAAGACTCCACTGCTCTTTAAGAGTATTCAGGTAGATGATGCAATTGTTATTGATGTTTGAGTGATATACTTTTATTTTAAAAGAAACCTTAAACTCAATAACAATATGATTCCTATTAGCATAGAGGCATATGCAAGTAGGAAAGTAAGCATACAAGTCTAAATAAAAATAACAATTAGCAAAACAACTCGGACTATCAAGTACAAGTGAGATTGACCTTATTTTGAGTCATAACAATAGTAATAGAGCAATAATACAGAGAAGAAAGAATGTTCACCATCATAGCATTGTAGCAAGCTGTCAAAGTTGGAATAATTCAATGTAATGGGGCCACATAATTTAACGTTTGAATGTGTGGGCTATCTTGTAATTAATTCTAATTACGTGATCTATTTTTGGAATAAACATATTAAGACTTAAGGGGTATATTCGTCATGTAAAATTATAACGTGTGGATACCGGAGTGACAATTTTAGTTTGTTGAAGGGCCGAACTGAAAAATGTCACACACTATATATATGGGGTTATGGTCCCCGAATTAGATAAGTCTTATCATATTCTCTCTACCCTCTTCTAAAGAGAATTTATAGATCTAAGCTTGTGTCAATTTGGAAGATCTAATCCAAATTAATCTTTACATCAATTAAGTATATATGAAATTAGGGTTCTGAGATTTACAATTTTGGTTGATTCATCTGATGCCTTTATTTCGGATCTGTGAGATTTGCTCTTTTCTTATTGATTCCTCTAATGTCTTTGATTCGGTTCTATATAAATAATTCATGAATTAATTTTGCTTGTTCGGATCTGATGCCTTTAATTGTTGCTACTCATATTTTTCATATTTTATTGTCAGTAGTATTGCGACTGTACAATTTTTTATTTATTTATTGCTATAGATGGTTACCATGTTAAGTTTTGATTCATTCACACGTATGGAAGCATCTTTATGCCTTTTAATGTTCCTGTAATAGGTATTGGACTACATAACGGTAAATTGCATTTATTTTTATCATAATTGCATTAAATGTGGTTGTTATAGTAATAAATAAATAAATTTATTATCATAAATAAAATAAATGCGTCAGTTGTAATAAATTTTAACGATGCAGCATGTTTGTATTTGAATAAGAAAAGACATATTGTTTATTATTTAATGCATTCATATTTTATAGATACATATATTTTATTTATATGGCCCACTCATTAAAAATAAGTTTCACTTTCTATAATATTATAACACATGTATTCATATTTGCTAATTCAAATAAGCTTTCATCGAAAGCTAATCACCTGCCGCACTGATATAATAAGCTATTTTGACATGGACTATTTATTTTTGTTACTTCCCACTATGTTTGGGATCAACCATTGCTATAGTTTTCAGCTATTCTTTTTCTTGCAATATCACATGTATGGACCATGCTATGCTAAAATTTGTTTTATCTTCTGTCTTGAATATTGACAGTTAAATAAAGTATGCAATATTTTATCATTAATTGTTATTGCAAATACCATTTGTTATGTATTGTTACAGTTTTAATTGATGTCAAAAAAAATTTGTTACGGCTATGAAACCATATTTTCAATATGTATAAAATTGAAAACTGAATTTATGGAATACGCATAAATGAATGAGTTAAAATAAACCAATTCAAATATTATTTGGTATCTCTTTGCAAACTAACTGTAAATATCCTACATTACAAGTGAACTAATTGAAATAACATGTCACCAAAGCGACCTCTCTTATTTTAGTTATTCATGAAAAATGTTTGACGTTTGTTTGTATTTATTCATGCGGATATTAGCCGGCCCAAAGGAAGACTAATATTTGGCCGAATTATTTATACATGTGTGATGATAAATATGTGACAATCATATAGTTTTGCAAGTTAATATCTAATATTTGACTTGAACTTATTGTTAATGTTTGATCATTACTATAAGAGTACCACTTACAATTAAAATTACTGACCAAAGACTTGATATTGATGTTGTGCTAGGTATCTTGAGAAGAGACTTACCAATTATTTGAATTTACTGCAGTTTTGTTTTACAATGTGAGCATATTTGATTGATTCTTATGTTAAAATTACAGCTAATTTAACTACGGTATCTGCCAATCTTAACAACATTCCTATTCTAACTGGAACAAACTTTAAGGATTGGAAAGAGAACATATTGCTTGTTCTTGGCTGCATGGATCTTGACCTTGCACTTATGATGGATGCACCCACCCCTCTTATGGATGAAAGTTCTTCTGATGTTATAAATAACTTTGAGAGGTGGGATCGTTCAAATCGCATGAGTCTAATGATCATAAAGTGCGGCATTCCAAAGGCATTTAGGGGTGCGGTATCTGAAAAGATAACCAATGCTAAAGATTTCCTTGTTGAGATTGAAAAACGTTTTGCTAAAAATGATAAGGCGAAAACAAGCATACTTTTGCAGCGCTTGATTTCTATGAAGTATCAAAGCAAAGGGAACATAAGGGAGTACATTATGGAAATGTTGAATGTTGCTTCAAAACTTAAGGCACTTAAGCTTGAACTTTTAGATGATTTGCTCGTGCATTTGGTACTAATCTCTCTTCCTTCACAATACAACCATTTAGATCAGTTATAATTGTCAAAAGGAGAAATGGACTCTTAATGAGCTCATTTCGTATTGTGTATAAGAAGAAGAGAGTTTGAAGCATGATAAGACTGAAAGTGCTCATTTGGCATACACCCCTAAGGGAAAAGACAAAAGGAGAAAGAAGGATAAGGAAACTGCTAAGGGTCCAACGAAAAATAAACAACATAAGGAGGCTGATGGTTGTTACTTTTGTAAGAAAGCTGGACATTTAAATAAAGATTGTACCAAATATCACGCATGGCATGTTAAGAAAGGTACATCCTTTTCTTCGGTCTGTTCTGAAGTAAATTTAGCTACAGTACCTAAAAACACTTGGTGGTTAGATTTCGGTGCTTCTACTCACATAAGTGTTTCTATGCAGGGTTGCCTGAGCTACCGAAATCAACTGATGCTGAAAGATACATCTATATGGGTGATGGAAAATCGGTTAAAGTGGAGGCTATTGGGCATTTTAAGTTGTTATTGAGAACTCGGTTTTATTTGGATTTATTTGATACTTTTGTTATACTGTCATTTAGATGGAATTTGGTTTCTATTTCTAAGTTGGACAAATCTGGTTATTCTTGTTCATTTGAGAATGGTATTTTTAGTTTATCAATAAATTCAAATCTTGTTGGAACTGGTTCTCTCAATGTTTATGATAACTTATATATGCTTGATGTTAATACCTCTTATTATGAAGCCTTGCATGTGGAATCGCCCGGTAATAAAAGAAAAGCTAATAAGGAAAATTCAGCCACGTTGTGGAAGAAGCGCTTAGGTCATATATCTAAAACTAGAATTCAAAGGCTTGTGTCAGATGGCATTTTGGAATCTATTGATTTTTCAAACTTCGATGTTTGTGTAGAGTGCATCAAGGGAAAACATACCAAACATAAGAAAATAGGTGCCAATAGAGCAACCGACGTCTTAGAATTGATACATACGGACATTTGTGGACCATTCCCTATGGCATCATGGAATGGTCAACAATATTTTATCACATTCATAGACGACTACTCAAGATATGGCTACCTATATCTTATACATGATAAATCAGAATCCTTAGACATGTTCAAGAAATTTAAGGTAGAAGTTGAGAACCAACTCAACAAAAAAATTAAAGCTGTCAGATCTGACCGTGGAGGTGAATATTATGGTAAATCTGATGGATCGGGTGAACAATGTCTAGGACCATTTGCCCAATTCCTAGAGGAATGTGGAATAGTCCTAGAGTACACCATGCCAGGTTCACCTAGCATGAATGGTGTTGCTGAGAGATGAAACAGAACTTTTAAAGACATGGTGAGGAGTATGATTAGTCATTCTACCTTACCAAAATCACTATGGGGGGAGGCATTAAAGACAACAGTTTATATCCTTAATGGGGTACCCACTAAAGCAGCTGCCAAGACACCTTATGAGCTTTGGATAGGCAAACAGCCCACTCTAAAGAATTTTCATATTTGGGGATGTCCAGTTGAGGTAAGGCCTTATAGGCAAAATGAAAGAAAATTGGACTCTAAAACAGTGAGCAACTACTTTATTGGTTATTCTGAGCGATCTAGGGGTTATAAATTTTATGATCCCATACTAAAGAAATTTTTTGAGATGGGAACTGCAACATTTTTTGAGGATGTTGAGTTAAGGGGGAGAAATGAAGTAAGGAACATTGTTTTTGAGGAGGAATCATCATCAATGATTCCTACTACAGTTACTTCTTCTGACAATGTACAGATTATCACTCCTATCATTAATGAAGAAGTTAATCTGGAACTACAACAAAACAATATTGAAGAAAACCCTCTTGAAGATGAAGACAATGTTCAACAAGAACAAACTCAACAACCTCAAAATGAATTGCCACTAAGGAGATCCACTAGAGGAAAGATGCCATTCCAGATGACTATGTGGTATTTCTTCAAGAAATATAGGATAATAATGGATTGGTGGAAAATGATCCTATCAACTTTCACCAAGCCATGCAAGATGCTGATTCTCAAAAGTGGATTGAAGCTATGAACGAAGAGTATAAATCCATTCAAAATAATAAAGTTTGGGATCTTGTCTCTTTACCTGAAGGTAAGAAACCCATTGGTTGAAAATGGATATTTAAAACTAAGAGGGATGTAAAAGGTAATGTGGAAAGATATAAGGCTCGTCTTGTAGCAAAAGGTTTTACTCAGAAGGAAGACATCGATTTTAAAGAGACTTTCTCTTCGGTTTCGTCAAAAGAATCTTTTAGACTAATTTTGGCGCTTGTTGCACATTTTGATCTTGAGTTACATCAAATGGATGTTAAAACTACGTTTCTCAATGGAGACATTGAGGAAACAATTTATATGTTGTAACCAGAAAACTATGTATTCGGAGATCCAAAGAATATGGTTAGCAAACTAAAGAAATCCTTTTATGGGCTCAAACAAGCTTCTCGTCAATGGTACCACAAGTTTCATAAAGTAGTTACCTCATTTAGTTTCGAGGCAAACATAATTGATAACTGTGTGTATCGCAAGTTCAGCGGGAGTAAAGTTATATTTTTATTTTATATGTTGATATATTGCTTGCCTGTGATAATTTACATATTTTGCATGAAACCAAGAGATTTCTTTCAAATAATTTTGAAATGAAAGATCTTGGGGGTGCTTCTTCTGTATTAGGAATCCAAATATATCGTGATCGCTTATGGGGTATTCTTGGATTGTCACAAAAGAACAATATAGAAACGGTGCTTAAAAGGTTTGGCATGCAAGATTGTAAAATGGGTGATACCCCTGTTGCTAAAGGAGATAAATTTTGTCTCAAACAATGCCCTAATAACATCCTTGAAGCTAAAGAAATGCAGAAGATCCCTTATGCATCTGCTATAGGGAGTCTAATGTATGCTCAACTGTGTACGCGTCCGGATATTGCGTACATTATAGGAGTGTTGGGCAGGTATCTTAGTAACCCTGTAATGGATCATTGGAAAGCAGCAAAAAAGGGTTATGAGGTATCTTTAGAGAACAAAGGACTATATGCTTACATATAGAAGATCAGATCAGTTGGAGATCATTGGGTATTCTGATTCTGATTTTGCTGGATGCCCGAATAGCAGAAAATCCACTTCAGGATACATATTTCTATTAAGTGGAGGGGCTATATCATGGAAAAGTGTTGAACAAATGCTCATAGCTTCTTCCACCATGGAAGCAGAGTTTATGGCTTGTTATGAGGCATCAATCCATGAGAAATGGCTGCAGAATTTTGTCACCGGGCTATGCATTATTGATAGTATTAAAAGACCATTAAAGTTATATTGTGACAATAGATGTGCATATTATATTCTAATAACAATAGAAGCTCAAGCAAGTCAAATTACATTGACATCAAGATTCAAGTTGTAAAGGAGAGAGTGCAGAATTGGTCAATATCCATAGAGCCTATTGGGACAAATTCCATGCTAGCGGATCCGCTTACAAAAGGAGTACCACCCAAGGTCTTTCATGAGCATGTTGCTAAAAATGGGTGTATCTTTTATATAAGGATATTTTTGTTTAATGGGAGTTTGTACTTGGTCACTTATTTCGCGACACTGCTCTATATTTTGATTATGAACTTGCTTTGGTTTTTCTGATCAGAAATAAAGTTTTCTTTTGCACTTCAATTGTTTATAAATATTATTTGGAATTTTGATCTCATTAAAGTAAGGTAGGATCAGTTGGAAATAGACATGTAAAGATCACATTTCATGTACTTTCCATGCTATACATACATGATTGATCTATGTCATTTGATTGTATTGATATTTGTGACCATTAATGGGTTTAGTTATAAAAACATTAATGAAAGCCACTTTGGTTCTATGTTAACACAATCAATGGACGAGATTGTTTTGAATATACCATATTATCAAGATAGCTGTTTAAGAGCTTATAACGTTGAATACATTCTATAAAGTTACATATGTGGCCCAGGGGGAGATTGTTGAAATGATTCAACATAATGGGGCCACATATTTTAACGTTTGAATGTGTGGGCTATCTTGTAATTAAGTCTAATTACGTGATCTATTTTTGGAATAAGCATATTAAGACTTAAGGGGTATATTCGTCATGTAAAATTATAACATGTGGATACCGGAGTGACAATTTTAGTTTGTTAAAGGGCCGAACTGAAAAATGTCACACACTATATGTATGGGGTTATGGTCCCCAAATTACATAAGTCTTATCATATTCTCTCTACCCTCTTTTAAAGAGAATTTACAGATCTGAGCTTGTGTCAATTTGGAAGATCTAATCCAAATTAATCTTCACATCAATCAAGTATCGATGGATTCAGGTACGCCTTCCGCTGTTAATTTCATATACTTGTTTCTCAATTGAATCAATATAGGTTATATGTATTCAGATCTAATGTAGATTAATCACCAACATTCTAACGATAACTGATATTAATAATTATTTTACAAAGGAAGAAAGAATGTTCACTCCAACTCTTGATCAGCTAGTAGATGCATAAACTTTAGATTTAGCGACTGTGCCTAAAGTATAGCAGAGATTAACATGAAGTGTGACACAACATTATAGTTAGCTTCATTACTACTGAGGAGCTACTTCCTCATATAACTTTTCCATGACACCATTGGTTTCAGGTTAATTAAACAGAATGCAGTATTCTTTGGTGTTAGTGGTGGTTTTAGATTCCAAAGAACAAAACTCAATTAAAAATATATATTTATTCATGGTTGGGTTAGTGATAGCTAACTCTATGTTTGTCTTTGGCGAATTAGAATACCAATAGCGACACCAACTCTTTGCTTCTCTCCACGACTAATACCTCTCAATTGCAAATGGAAATTGATACTTCACCTGAATTACTTTTGCATATTTTATGCCAAAACACTTTATCACTAGCTACATAATTCTCAACCCTATATTCAATGGCGTTATTTTCCAATTAAATATTGCATCCAGGGTCGAGGCTAGATAGTTAACTATTTCCTAATGTTAAGTGTTTCATTTCTAAAATTTTGTAAAAGGATAAGTGATATTCAAAAGAGAAGATATCTTGATCATAAAATATGAAGTAATCTAAATTAGCTACCATTAATAGTAATTTACATGCTTTAATATAAGTTGGTTCTTTCTCGTTTCTATCACTAATTATAAACATATTTCAACTCCAAGATTCAAATAGTAAGATTCACATCCTAATCTTAATAATAATTTCATATATACAAAAATTTCACCTGGAGTGGAAATGAAAAATTATGATGAAGCCACAGAGGATCCTATATCTAACTGATTTTGCTTAGGTTCTTTTGTCCAAGGTTTTAAATCTCCTCGAGATCAGCCGAGATGAAAATCCGAGATATTAGCCAAAATCCGAGATTTGGCAGCTTGGTTAGTTATAAGTCTTTTAAATATCACCCGAGACAGCCGAGATATTTGCCCGAGATATTGGCCAAAATCCGAAATTTGAAACCTTGCTTTTGTCTACAATTGCAACCTCCATCTTGACTATTTTTCATATTACCAAGGGTCCTTGTACATTATTCTGTATAAATTAACTTCAACAGGAATCAAATTTATGATCCATAATTCATATTATACATCTAAATTAATGCGAGGTAAAATATTCTGAAATTACATTTATACAAAACTCAATCAAAAAATTCTTAGGAAAACATCTAAAAGATTATATTTACTTATCCCTTGGAACATAGAGTTTACCTTTAAAATTATCATAATGAATGTCAACGGTGATTTTCAATTCTGAAACCAACTATTAGATCTTTAGAGTTGACTCTGTGTTGAACATTTAGTGATAGGGACTCCCTTTAATCACACATACTATAACAATTTTTTTTGTTTTTTTACTATTAATAATTTATGAATGTTTGATGTATGAAATAAAAAGCAGTGGTAGGAGTTTCTACTATCTGACACATTATGATGTATTTTGTTATTCCAAGTAATCCTTATATAGATGGTTTAATAAATGGGTAAAATGAGTTTACATTTAACAAAGATTAAAAAAAAATTATGGAAGATTGCAATAAGCTTATTATGTCATTTTCAAGCTCTTTAAATTGATTTGAAATCATATCAGTTCAATATTAGATTGTTATTTGTATCGCATGCATAAAAAATTTACAATGACAAAGCCTGAAAAAACTTTGGATTGGCTCTAATATGGTATTCAACTATACACTTAAGAAATGGTAATAACAAGCACAGTTTACTCTAGGAAAAAAATGATAACTAAATCCCAACATAATATACCGGAATAGGGGATAAGTTTACTTAAATTATCATGATTTATCACAGGTACTCTTAAATTTTTATCTTTAATAGTTAAAGTATGAATCACATAATGTAAGTGCTATTGTACCTGCCAACCTCTTCTTTGTGTGATGATTTAGCTGCTAATGCAAACCTGCCTTTTACCATCAAGCACTGTCAATTTCCGAAATTTACATAAGGCACAAAAGCTTAACATCGTACTCGTTATCATGACATATATCAAAGAAAAACTGAGATTGTAATATAACAAGATCATACAAATTGAGGTAGCTTAAATGTGTGGATTAGCTCTCTTCCATCACTTAAAGAATCATGCGATGCGGCTGCTTCAACTGAAATAGATATCATACCACCAACATCCTAGAAAATTAAGTATTTAAAGCACTAACTAATAATCATAACTACAGGAAAAAGGGAGAAATCATTATGGAAGAGGCATGATGTAAATTTGATGGTTAGTAAACATAAGTTCATGTTGTCGATAACCAAGAGAGAAATATTGTACCTGTTCAGCTACCATTCTGCTAAGTTGTGCATCATTAGCCTGCAAATCATTATGCAGAAAAACAAATACAAAAAATAAAAAATTATATCATAAACTCTTAAGCATTCTAAACAATATTCTTTCCCTTTTCAATTTGACTTGAGACTATGAGATAATTTTCATACTTCTACTAGAGAAGTAATTGCAAATACGAACGAGACTAAATATGTTTACGAAAAATTCTAAAAGAAAAGGAAATATGGAAAACATGCCTGCCGAGAAGAGACATAGTTGGATTTGATGGAGGAGATGGAACATAAGAGTTCAGGAAGAGGAAGAAGCTTCACCACTTCTCTTACGACTGCTTCCTTTGCTTTGATTCCTACGTCCTCCATTTCTTAGATCTTAATATTGTGGAATAATCTGTTTTACCCGCGGTCCCGTAAATCGCCATTGCCAAGCCCGCGGTCAAGTTGCGAATCCCCAAAATTTCCACTGCCAAGCTCACGGTCAACTACATCATCGTCGAGTTTAGGTTTAGGTATCAAAGGATTAGGTTTATGTTTAGTTGGAAAAATAAATCGATTTAAGATTTTCCTTTTTAAGGAAATTCTAGGAGGAGAAGATTAATAGAAATATATAAAGTATCAATGGAAAGGAGCATGAGCAGCTAAAATAAAATTTTCATAAAAGTTTAATGAATCATTGGCGGGAACACTTTTGGTTGCGGTGATTATAAGGGGGCCAGGATTATTAGTTGCACTTGCATATAAATGCCATAAATTTCTACAACCAAAGGCTGTTTTCTTGTAGTGATATATCTTTTACAAAGAGAAATTATATACATCTGTGTGTGAGTAATTTATAAAGGAAATTTTATTTAATAATGGAGTATTAATTTATAAATGAAGTTTTGATTAATGAAAGAAGTTTCATTCGATAAAAAAGGCTTTTTTTATAAAAGATGAATCAATTAAAAAGGGATTAGAAGTCATTTATATGGCTTGATCATGCTTTGGATGAATTGATAGAGCTTGTATGTTTACTTGCTTATGGAGAGTATATGGGAATTAGTTCCCTTATGCGATCATTCACATTATTGTTGAATAAGACCAAATTCATCGAGTTAGTCTTGGAGAGACCGAGATCGGTAAGTGTTCTACTTACCGAAAACCACTTCAAGACTGAAATACGTGTTCTATGATTTGGAAGTGAAATAATGGAATCCATATATGATTTCGAATTCTATTGAGATGATGGAATCCATGTAAGATCCATTATTTGTGCGAGTATTGAAGACTCGTGTGGAAGATGCCAAATGTAGCCTCGACATCAAGAAATGACTAAACACAGAGTAGGTTGCACAATCCCGGGTTTAGCTAACCCAAATACGGGATACATCAACTTAAGTATCTAGAGTATGCTTATCAATATGTTGCGCATAGGGAGTTGATGATACTTGGTTCACATGTTAGGGCGTGGGCTAGTTGTTTTCCTTATAGTATATTTTATCTAGAGATATATGATGCATGGAAAGGTATCTTATGTGTGAGAATGCGGATTAAGGATCTTAAGGCTAGAATTAACACTAGAGGGGGGTGAATAGTGTTTTAAGAAATTTGTTAATCTTTTTGAGTTTATCTTAATTTGATAACAATGTATACACTAATCAGACACAGATATGAACACAGAATCAAACACAGATGCAAATATAAAGTAAAAGCAGTAAAGGAAAGAACACACCGGATTTTATACTGGTTCGGAGTTACCCTACATCCAGTCCCGCAACACAAGTACGGATTTCCTTTCAAAAACAATTCTTACAAATACAACCCTCGGTTTCAAGGCTACGAGGTACACCCTCCAGAATCACAATCCTCTGGGTAGAGATACTTGATTTCCGGGGAAACAAGTTCACCCAATTGATTTCCAAGGCTACAATCACACCTTCTCTCGCTCAATTGATTACAAAAAGTCTATAACTCATATTAGCACTTGGATCTTGTAGAGATAGTGGAGAGAATCAAAACTAGAAATTATCTAGTTAGATTCGATATTGATTTCGGCAGAGTAATGGTGTAATTTGTAAATAAGAAAGTTGAGAAGAAGAAGAGAAGTTAAATCAGAGAAAAAAGTGATTGAAATTCGTTGAAAACACCCTTTATTTATAGTAGATCAATAGCCATGTCCATTGGTGAAGGGATGTGATGAATAGACACTTCTTTTTTAAAAAACAGTTTAACTGTCACCATGTCAACAGGGGTACATGTGACCATGTCGACATGCCCTTGTATTTTTTGGTGATTTGTTTTTCTTTGAAAATAATTTCTATATTATATTATACTTATATTTAAACTTTATAAATATACTTATATATAGTTATAATACATAAATAACTATAGAGAACAATATTGAAATATATATAATAATTTTCTATACTTTTATATTTAAATCTTAAGTATAAATATATAAAACAGCTAAATATATTAATATCAGAATTATAGTTTAAAAACTTAGGATAATAATTTAAAATCAAAGATATTTAAAAATTAAGGATATTTAAAACTAAGGATATTTTTTAGGCTAAAATGTATTGAAAAACCAGGACAGATGATTTTGGTTTTTAAATAGGAATATTTAAAATCATTTTGAAAAACAAGCTATATATTTTGAAAGTCATTTTGAAATAAAAGTAAGTGGATACAAAAAGATGTTCCACTAGATTTTTCGTAGGTTCCATCCTACTTAGGGTTCCATCCCTTTAACGAGCACGAAGTGGATTCCATTCCACGAATAAAATAGATTTTAAGATGGCAGTGCCTTTCTATGAGTTTTAACAATATTCCTAACTATATAACTTATCTTGGAAACTTGAACTCTTGAAATTCTTGATACTCATGAGTCTTGAATCTTGATATCTTCAATCTTTGATCTTGAATCTTTATACTGTACAGTTCTTCATTCTTTAGTACCTGAAAACATATCTATATATATATATCTACACAATAATGTTAGTATTATATATTTTATAATCTAATTCTAAGTAAGGTTGTTGTCATCAAAACCAACTCCTCAGGGACTTACACTATGATCCTTGTCATAGGTGATTGGTCTTAATTTTCTAAGGAGGTCTCTGTGGAAAATCCATTATGCGAACGCACCATAGTAGTTTTGTTTGTATACCTAAATATGTTGTTAAATATAACCAATGTAACTATTTCAGCTATATTATATATTTACATTGAACACCCTAGACATTATCATAATATCATTGGATTTTTTAATTGAAATGGTTTGGTTATCGTAAGGTAAAAACCAATCTGTGTTTGTTTGCAACGTGATCTTATGAGATACCTTTATTTTGAAAGGTTTTATAACATTAAATAGTTACGATGACTTGAATTTCTCACACTGGTTTACTAGACTGATCCGGGTCTTATTTTCTTATAATGCTCGTGTCAGCCCTGGTATATTTCTAGATTCAGCTGATGTAATTGGAGCTCTTGGAGAGGAGTTGGATGATTACCTACCGTAGTTTTTATTTCCACTGCATTACTTTGTTTATATATCAGCAGTTGTTAGCACAGATTGTTATAACTGTCCAGGTTGGTGATATGTTAGGTTGCTATGATTATTGTATCTATACAGTTATCCTTGTAAAAGATTATTATTTTATTATATGTTATCATTCCATTATGAGATTCTGATATTGTGTTCTCTTCTTGATTGTTCATTTTCTTTTCTTCTTTTTATGTTACCCTAATGTTCCGTCTTTTCGGCACTTGGGTGCTCGGCACATGAATACCGTGGATGTATTAGTGCCGACATTTGAGGGTCTAAAAGGCGATCGTTGCAATTCATCTCCTAAGTTGGATGAGGTTAGTATCACGGTAAACTATAGTCAGCTCAAAGTTAAAATCTCTTGCCATAGCAGTAAAGTTAATAATTATTATTATTATTGAACCAAGGACATTTTTTATTGTAATACCTTATAAAATAAATAGTAATTAATTTAAAAAAAGTTAATAAATAATTCCTAAGGCTCAAAAATAGAATTTGAGAAAATTTCAGAATTTTGCCATAAAACTTGCACCATTGCATTCGTGGAACTCTTTGGATCAACTTTCATATATACAGCTTCGCGATCGGAGTTCAAAGGAAGAAGTTATCAGCATTTGAAATTTTCGGATCAAAAATAATTAAGAAGAACTCAAATCAGTTTAACTCATAAATAAATTTAACACCATTATAACGTAAACTGGGAAATTAATTCACTAGGACCCCGTGAAGGCCCGCAAATCCGTACCCCTTTGAGCCAATAGAATTCCACAACAATTCAGCTCAAAGTGGAGCAAAAGTACGAGTCTTCAGGTTAAGAAGAAGAGGTATAAGAAGACTGAAGAAAAAGAAACAGAAACAATATCAGAATCTCACATTCGCAGCGGAACAATATATAATAGATGAATAAATAACCTTTATAACAAAGGACTATATCGGTTTATACAATACATCATCAGAGTTTACAACAACAACACACATCACTGGACAGTTATATAAACTTGTCCACATAACATAATACACAGCGGAATAATACTAGTATAAGTGATACGTCTCGCCATCCAGCTCGCCTCCAGATCTCCACAGCAACTGCTGAATTCCAGAATGACCTGATAACCTGACTCTAGGCTGCCCGTGTGGAAAATTATGGGCACCCAGAGTTTAGAAAGGGAGCAATAAACTCCAGGTCAGTCGTGGGACTGGTGTGAGATCTTAAAAACAGTTATTTTCACAAAGAAAATAAAAGAAATTCGCAATGCTTTTGGAAAATGAAACTACCATAAGGCCTCCCGGCACACACAATGCAATCGCACACATGGGGGAGATTTCTCCTTATGATAGTCAAACATGCTTACTACGCAAAAACCATTTTTTTTATTATCATTAGTGCCTAGTGTGAAAACATTTCAAAAGTATAATATTAATCTTAGCCAGCATAGGTACAATTATATTATGCCTGCTATAGCTGCCATGTTAAATGGCAGGTTCTACAACTAAAACCGTACTGGGTTCGTATTGTTTATTTGGATTTCCAACAAATGGTCAGGCTAAGGAACTTCCTATGCCACATGGGTACGCCTCTGGAGGGACGTCCCGAGAACTTAACTAGCTCTCTGCCAACACAAGGCCAGGTTACCTCTTACTAGGTAACTACTACACGAGTATGCCACCCCTCGGCCGTTTGCGACCTTTATCTGAGGGCCCTCGATCACAAAGCAACAATCACACATGAGATTGGAGCAACCACACAGGTAAAATATCGGGGCTCCATACCATGATACCACCTTTTTCCAGAAGGAAATGACATACCCTAAAGGGAGCGACCCTCATAACCTTGCCGCATTTTCCTGTTTCGACCATTTTCGGGGTGTGAGGTCCGATGAGGTCTCGTCCACAAAGCTACGCTTTACACGAAAGCCTTGCTTTGATCAACAACACACATCAACACTTAGCATGCCACACTACCAAATTGGGAGTATATCACTGACAACCTTCAACTACATAACCTCTGAGCTCGTACGCTTCAAAGAAGGGTGTTAAGCTAAGAGAATAAATTCTCCGCTACCAACAGATATGTATTTGAAAGAAATCTGCTTTATATCTCAAAGTGTAGCGTCAGACATACATCCATACAAGTCTGTTCCAGGTTCGAACAGAACCGAAGGCATTTCCAAAGAAGCCCTTGCAAATCCGGTTTTCAATTGCAATCCATAACGTCGTATCATTATTCGGAATGGGTTATATGACACAAAGTCCTCTCCCGGCTAAACCGAATAATGAGCGCTTATTTTAAAAACAAATTCAAGTGCTATTTCAAAGGCCAACATTGATAGTCGGTTATTTAACTATCAAATAACATTCACAACAATCATCATATTTAAATAATTTTCCTAAATTATTAAATTTCAAAATATCTTTGCAAGATATATATTTTCCCACACTTCAACATTTTGAAAACCAATTTCAAATCACTTTTCACTCGCGGAATAAAATTCCCGATATTATTTATTTCCACTGTGAATTTAAATTTTCAAATATCCACTTATATACAATTTTTCAAATATTCACTTTCAACCCCCAAATCAAATTTCAAATTTATTTCTAAATTTATTTCAACACCAAATCAAATTTCAAATTGATTCTTCCATTTATTTTAAATACCAAATCAATTTTACAAATTGATTCCCAAGTCTGTTTTCAATAGAACAGAACATTTTCAAATTGATTTCTAAGTTTATCTCCAAATAACAAACCATTTGCAAATTTATTTCTGAATTTATTTCCAAATACCAAATCATTTTACAAATCGATTTCCAAATTTATTTCAACACAAAATCCATTTTCATTCAATATCAAATAAATTTTCATATCGATTTCCCAAAGATTTATTTTCAAATACCAAATCAATTATTAAATTGATTTCTAGAAATTTATCACCTTTTAAATAAATCTCTTTATTCTTTCCAAATTATTTAAAATTCCATTTTCAATAAATTCTTCAACTTTTAAACAATATTACTTAAAATCCTTTTATTAAAATCTTTTCCCTATATTTTGGAATTAATTCGATAAGATTACAAAAATCAACTTTGTGCTTTTAAGTTCTTTTTTAAATTTCAAAAATCCAATTTTATTTATTTCTGGTATCCAACGATACCAAAAATACATTCGGCTAAATTATAACCTTCAACAAATTTGATCGTCAATATAATCATTCACAGATTATCAATAAATCATCACACAACATATGAAACAAATTCATACAATTTGAGGAATCCAGTTGGATCCCTCCAACCTATTTCCCTGCATCCACGGATGTTAGCACAACAATTAAATACCCATTCCACTTTGAGGTGGAATATCGCGGTATATGGGATTTATAAAATTTCATCCGCTATTATGCGGCGCATAGGGTCTCATCCGCTATATAATGCGGGAAATCAATCACTCCAATATATATATATATATATATATATATATATATATATATATATATATATTCTACTATATCTAATATCATCAATAGATAAATTATCCAATTCATCCAAACACATCAAAAATTTAAATTAACTAGGCAACAAATTTGAGTGAGAAGATCTCACCTTTTAATTACGCATGCAATCCATTTCCATTCCCGCTTGTTTTCTTCACAGTTTTAAACCTTGTATAAATATTTATACAATGTATTAATATTCAAATAATTCGAACAATTTATTTCCTTTTGATAATTTTACTTAACTAAGAATTTTATTTAAACTCATTTTCCTTTATAAATTATTTAATTAACTAACAATTTTATTCAAACTTATAATTTTCCTAAAAAAAATCTTTTTAATAACTATAATTAATTAAATAGGTTAATTTAACAATTTGTTCGCCAATCCTATTATTTTTAAAATAATATTTTAAAATATGTATGTGCAATGTACTTATATCTACATTATACCTTTCAGTACATAACCAACAGAAATTTCTTTACTGAACATTTTTAAAACTTTATATATATATTTGTAAAAATAAAGATCTGGATAAAAAATCTTTTCTCTGTATATTTATATTAATTTTTCTTCTATATATACACAAATTGAAAAATCTGCATATATTTAACCTTACTGAAAAATAATTTCTGCATTTTTTTTCTCTTTCTTCTTGAACAAGTTTAAACGATAAATAAAAGAAGAAGCCATACCCAAATCGATCACCAACTCATGAGCTCGAATTCGAGAAACGCTTCATCCTCCTTCGATCCCCATCGCCCCCTTGCCTGCACTCCACGACCTCGCGAACGCCCAAACGCCACCTCATCTTCGTGCGCGTGAAAGCACCTGCCTTGCCTCGTCGAAGACGTTGAGCTCCACAATCGCGAGCATCTCCGACTTCGTCTTTAACGATTTATTCAAACGAACACGATCCCCAAAACATCGAAGAATCCCCAATCCTCGATCTCCTCCTTCGATGTCGAACTTCACGGCACCGCACACGCAAGCCTCGCCCACACGAAAATCACAATCGATCCTACCACGTGATCGCGACTCGAATCACGATGCCCCTACCGCTGCTAAGCTTCTCCATCGCGACCCTCATCTTCTCGATTTCCAGTTTTCGAACGCGAAGGGAATCTCGTTTTAGGTTTTAAAAAAAGTAGCGGCCATTGATGACTTTGAACGAGAACGAACAAGTTTGATTTGGGTTGAAGCTGAGAAATTTTGTTTTTGAATTGATTTCAGTCGCATTCTTCTTTCTATTGATTTCGAATGAACGAATTAGTGGAGGGAGTTTCGATTATATTAGCCTGAGATGATTTTCTTGCGGCCATTGTTTGATTTTAAAAGAGATCGACCATTGTTTTTGTTTGAACGAGATATTTCGTTTGAATGAGATTTTTTCTTTTGAAATGTTTGAACTGAGGGAAAGGATAAGGATCAAGTACACATCGCTCATTTGATTTGATGGAATTTCAGCTGAAATGAAATGCTTGAATTTGACAATATATATTAATTTTAAATTTTCAAATGACTCGATTTAAGCAGCCTAAAATCTTGACCTCCTATCGAGGTGTGCCGCTAGGCGTTTATAATGTTAAACCCCTATTTCGAACACAATGGAAAAGGTTTCGAGTCCTAACTCAATCGTAGGGAGAAGATATGTAACAACCCTGTATTTTGTAATTATTTTAAATTGAATTTCCTGATTTAAAAACTTTATTTTATTTATTAAAATGGAAAATTTTGTTATTTTAAATATTAATTATGTTTTGTATGTGAATTATAATCCCAAACATGAACAAATATAATATTTTCAAGAAATATGAATTTTGGTCAATATGTTCAAACTTTGACTTTTAATTTAAAATTTTAAAAAGTTTGAATTTTTGAATTTATCTATTATTATGAAAGTAAATAAAATTTTAATAATACTGCTTTTTGTTTCGTTGAAATCTGGTTTATAATGTGAAAGTTATGCCCTTTTGAATATTGTGTGTAATTTGTTGTATTTAACTAAATTGTTTATTTTAAATTACACAAATAATATTTTATTTGGTCATGTAATGTTCTAATTTATGTTTATATATATGGGTAAAATAACTTGTTATGTATATATTTTGGTTTTAAAACATTTTTCAAAGTGTAATTGACATTTTCCAATGTCAGTTGTATTTTGTTTATAATTTCTAATTTCCAGTTTCAATTAATTAAAGAAAATCTTTATTTATTTTTCTATTTTCTTAAGAACTTATTTTATTTAATCTCCACTTTATTTTGTTCATCATTTATTTTACTTATTTGACTTTTATTTGTTTTAAAGTGAAATAGAAATTTTATAAAGCTAGTGATGTTTTATTTGTAATTTTAAGCCTTGTTTTAATTAAATAGACTATTTCTTTATTCTTTTTCTATTTTCTCTAAATTTAATTATTTATTTCACTTTATAAATGATAAATGAATTATTTATTTCAAATTTTTTCTTTAGAACATATTTTTAAATGAAGTAGATATTTTCCAAAGCCAATGGTGATTTATTTGTAATTTCTGGACCTTGTTTTCAATATTTAAGCAATTTCTTTAACTCTTTTCCTATTTTCCAAAATTTATTTATTTATTTATTATTTTGTTTTGTTTTCATTTCTGTAATTCATTTACTTATTTTTATTTGTTTTATTTGATTTAAAAGAAAAGGAAATTTGAAAGGACTTAAGCTTTAACTTGTGTGACTTTTCATTGCCTAAACTCTTCATTTGCCTTGGCCTTTTCATTTTCTTTTGTAGCCGTGTGTTTTATCTTTGTTTTTCACGTAAAAGACTTCTCATTCCATCAAAAATTTCGGCCTAACTCATTTCTGAAATTTTGGTAATGGCTTCTCCAAATTTTTCTACTTTTTCTCTTCTTTTTCCATTGTTTTTGCTTGATTTTTGCCTTGATTCTTCATGCCTTGCTTGGCCTTAGCCACCACCATCTCCTCCGACCACCACCACCACTTCCTTCCCCACCTAATCCACGACCAATAAACCTTCTCCTCTGACCTAGAAGTTCCATGACCATTCCTTGAACAAAGCACCACAAAAACATTGCAAAACTCCACAAAACAATGCCTAGCTGACCTATATGCCACCATCACCTTCATAGCTTGCCTTGGCCACCTTCCCTAGCTCCACCACCATCATGACCTGACCCCTAACCATCAGCCTCTCCTCTGACCTGACCTGAACCATGCATGACCGAGCCCCTATAGGCCATAGGCCGAGCCTAGTGTGCACCAAAACCACTCCTTTTGGCCTTGACTCTTTATCTCCTTCATGTGTAACTCCTACCATCATCATTCCATTGTTTTGCCTTCTTTTTGCTGACCATTGGATGAGTATTTCAGGTCTAGACCTGATCATGGCTGAGCCAAATGATGTCATGGCCAAGCACTTGAATGGTTGAGGCAAGGTCAAGTCATCTATTTCTTTGTTGCTCCTTATTTAAAATTGTTTCAACATTGTTTTGTGTTGAATATTTATGTGTATATTGTCTTGTTTTGGTTATTGTTTACAAGATAAATATCAAGGCTCTCTATCCATTCAAATCAGAATTGTGTCTAGTCGTGCTTTCGTGCTTTCCGGATTTTTGTTTGTGTATTTGCCTTGCAAACTTCAGCGTAAAAAGGTGAGCAATCACTCACGATTAATGTTCTTTTATTTATTAAATCTGATTTCAATAGAAACGACAATTGAAATATGCTGCTGTTAGTTAATTACACTGTTATATATGCTATTGCCTGTATCAGTTCACCTGTGACATCTGACACCATTATCTGTTAATTATTTATGCAATAATAATACAGTTTGGCTGATAATTGATTGATTGTTGATGTTTATATTGGACGTTAAATTGTTAATGTTAAAATGTTAAATAGTGTGAAATTGAAGTTGATATAGGATAATTAATTGTTAAATTTGATTAACTGACATTTGTATAATATGATTCCTTTAACTGTTGAACTTATTGACACGTAGGATTTGTTTAATTACATTTTGAACCACTGAATGTATGTTGTTAAATTGATGATGTATGAAATTGTAAATAGATGACAAGTGAGGAACCGTAAAATAATAATCTTTAATCTACATGAAATGATAGTGTAGATTCTAGAAGTAATTATATTAATTCGCACAAACAACAATGCAAATTAATACGGTTATTTCGAGATTATTTAAATTGATTATTTGATTGATATTGATTGTTGTTATTGTTTGTTTATTTACTTTGACACCATCCCTGTTATCACACTGCAAGTTCCCTTTACTATGCTTTGATTTTGAATTGAATTGGAATCGGGTTGAAATGATAAATACCCAAATTGAACTTTGACCTAGGATAGGAAATTAAATAAAACCCGATTGGTCAATAATTTGATTTATAAATAAAACGAAGATTTTATTTGAATAAATAATATGGTTTTGAAATGAAGTTGAAATTTGAATTTTAATGAAAGGAAAATGTTAATATTTAATAATCTGAAACAAAATATTAACAATGTAATTGATGAAAGAATGTTGTTTAATTTGAGAAATGATTGGATTAAGATTGAAATTATAATTAAGTTTGGAATTATTAAACTTGGAAATGATTTTATAATTAAGTTTGAAATTATAAGTAAGTTTGAAATTATTAACTTTGAAATTATTTAATAATTAAGTTTTGGATTATTTAATAATTAAATAAGATTGAATTATTTAATGATTAAATTGAATTGAATTCTTTAATATGTGAAATTGAACTTTTGAATAAGTGAATTTTACCTCGTAAATAATTGAAATTGAGTTTCTTTATTAATTAAGTTTTGGAAAATTATTTAAGTAAGTAAATAAGTGAAATTGAATTTCTTTAACAAGAAATAAAATGCGATTTATTGAAATTAATCTAAGACTTGAATTTAATGAAATTGAGTTGATGAATTTAATTTAATTTGATTCAATTGTAAGTTTTGATTTAATGAAGTTAAATTTGAATAATGGATTTAATGAATTGGAAGTTTAATAGAAATGGTTTTGAATGATAAATTAATTTAACGATAGTGAACGAAATCGGTAAATGAATGTAAATTGATTTGAATGTTAAAACTAAATTGATTTAAATGATTCTGAAATGAAACTTTTGTACGAACTTGAATCAATATTTGAATTGTTTTCAATATAAAGATTGAAATTGAACTATAAGATTTGGAAAAGGTAATTTGGAAGTTTGAAACGTAAATTTATGGAAATGGTTTTGAAAGACAAATGAAATGTTGGTTTACGAATTGAAATTGAAATTGATTTGGTTTTGAAATAAATAAATGACCAATCGGTGAAATAATTTCGAAGGTTATTAAAGAGACCGAAATTCGGTTATGGATATACTCTCTATCTAAACCAAAAACCACTTTAATAACTATACGCGGAGTGATGATCCAGAATGAAGTGGTTGGAATGATGTACGTGATGACTGAAGAAAGAGAACGATAATGGATAGCCTTGACACTTGTGTCAAATTGGAAATGACTAAAACAGGAGCTGTGCCGGGCCAATGGAGGATTAGCTACCTCAAGTGGACACACTTCTTCGAACTACTTATACTTGTTGTCGATTGGTGCACCCTTGATTTTGGGAGTGTTGTTTCACGGTGTTGCGGGCGCTGCGGCGTTGCGTTCTCACCAGTCCGGATCAGGCGAACGGTAGTATCACTACCTTGGGTATTGCCTCATGTGCCTTGTCATACTTGTATTCCATTTATACGCGACCACTACGATTTTGATTTGTACCTTTAGTATATGGATTGCCCTCTGGTGACTTCCGGTTTTGGGGAAACTACGGTCTTGTATATGCTTTTGGGAATAAAAATGTGTTAAGGGTGGAATGGGCCATGACTTAACGCTATTTTGATATCTTCTTATATTACTGATAGACATTATCTACTTAGCGTACATTACTACCTAGTAGATAGTTTAACGGATCCTTAAAGGATGGTTATTCCAAACATCCTTTGAGTTACTTGTATTTCAATTGCTATTTCACTTGAGTTGGATTTACTGATATAAGAATGTTAATCCTGACTCGAGTGTCTTGTGTTTTTGCTTTACGCTCGGGTCAGACTGAGTGTACCAGTATTCGAGACTCACCTTTGAAGTTGGAGCTTTGCTTGAAGATCCAGCCATCTATTCTGCTTTCAGTATTCGATGATTCCAGTGATGTATTCTGATTTGTATCTGATGTATCGTATTACTCTTCTGTTGTAAACTCTGATGTATTTTATATATTCATATAGTAGCTTCATGAACTACTATTTCTTTTATTTCCGCTGCAATTATTACTCTGTGTCTGTGATCTGTGATTATTTTATTTACTGTATATGTTCAGTTTTGCCAAATTTAAATTAACAATGCGGTATTTTGAGCAATTCAACTCCGGCATGAGTGTCTACCTATACACTTATAATGGATGCGAATGGTCCAAAATTCTGGGTCGTTACAGTTGGTATCAGAGCTTTGGTAGCTCTAGGCAAAACTCAGCATGTAGGGTAAATGTATTTACAGAATCACTTTCATTTCGAGTTTCAATCTCTTCCTTTTTGATTCGATTCCTTTGAATTTTGGAACGTTCCCTACAGTTCCAAATTTCATTCGTGTCCCTCACTATTCGTCTTCTTTCAATTCTGGAGCATCCCATAACTCCACTTTGAATGATCTTTATAATGGATCGGCGATCTCGCCAAACTTCGAATGATTTGAAAAGGAGAAAAAAAAACTCCTTTACAATATGCATTGATTTACCGGAGATTTCTGTATCCTCGATTTACGATGCTATCTATCTCCTACTATACCTGAATTCTATTTCTTGAGATCGAATGTCGATTTACCTCGGAATTCCACATCGATCTTATGCTTGTAGTCACGGTCGACCCGGTTAAGGTTGCCCGCGATTTATATAAACTTATCATTCTTCCTACTTTGCTATTAATCATCATATCTTGTTTCGAACTTATCCTCGAATCAAATTTCTCTTTGATTTGAGTCCATCAATTTGATTCCCTATCCTTATTTTGAAAAATTAATCTTGTATTTGAAATTTTTATATTTTAAAGATGTTTTATATATTGTGTTGTTTGAGTTGTTGATGTTGATTTGGGTTTCCGATCGGTTTGTCTGATCAACGCTATCGATAGGATCTCCAAAACACTTGAACAAAGCAAACTGACACAATATGGTTTTAAATTTAGTAGATGGATAAATTTTGTATAATTATAATATGTATAAGGTTAATTTTCTAAATTTTTGATAATTAATGGAATTGGGTGTTAAGAAATAATATTTAACTTTGCATGTATTTTATAATCATTGCCTTTAGTTCCATATATAAATAATTAAACATGGTTATAAATTAATTTGGAAATTTAAATGGATTTAAATCAAGAATGTGAGAATTTAATTTCCGATGATTTCGAACTTTGTTTTGTAAGTTTTAAAAAGGATATATTATTTAAAAGTATTTCTAGTAGAAATTATTTCAAAAGATTTTTTTTAATTTGTAAATCAGTGCTCTTTTCTTTGTCGCTGGAAAATAATTTCGGTGATGACTGCAGCATCATCGACGTTCATTTTCGAGTTTCAAAGCGAATAGACCATCTTGTAGCCTTGCTATAGTTTTGTTTTGGAAAATTAAATTGATTTGGCTTTCTAATTATGACTTGATTTATAATATATGTGATTTAAGAGTTGATTTGATATATATTGTGTATATTTAATTATCTCTAAAATAGTTTGAAGTTAATCAGAAATCTAATTCTTAAATTTTATTTTAAAGGATAATTTCAATTATAAAAGGAAATCAAAATTTGAATAAATATTGAAGCATAGATAATTGAGTTAAGAAATTTTTATTTGTGTAATATTCTCTTGCATTCCAATATAACTTACCTAAATTATTAAAAGTTAAATATGTAATTGGAGAACACACAATATAAAGGAGATTTTATAAATAAAATTTGAGTGGTCATAATAAATGTTATACACTTAAATTTTAGTTATAAAGGATTAATAAAGGTAAATAGAATAAAAAGTTAATTGAATAATATGTAGTATAAAGTGATGTTAAAGGAACTTATGAATAAATTGGAGTAAGTCATAATAAGTGTAAGTATACTTAATATATGTGATTAGACATATATTAAGTGGAATAAATGTAATAACCATCTGGAATAAAGAAGCATGAAACTTATTGAATAAAATTTTGAGTATAATGAATGATCTCAAATTCACGATTTTAGAAATTGTTAATTGGGTGATAAGATAATGAAATTATAAATAGATAAGATTTAATTAACTGAGGAAAAATCAAATGGATGAAACCAATTATTAATTTAAGTTGAAACTTTTATGGTTTTAAAATTTATCATCTTATTTTGTTTTCCAATCTCTTATCCTTCGGTTGTTCCTATTCCCTTGCATCCTAAGCGGGGAATTGAATTCCAAATTGATCTTATCTCCTAAAGTTCGATTTGTAGTTCTTCCTCCCAAAATACATTTACCAGTCTGTTTTGGAAAACTTTTCAAGAATCTTCTTCGTGCTTGTGTCCTTGATTTAAAAGGATCTTGGGAAGATCATCTCCGTCTTGTTGAATTTACCTGTAACGACTGTTACCAGGTATAATTTCAATCTTCTTTTTTTTATTGTCTTAGTTCTATCTCATTCTATCTTTTTCTGTGTCTTCCCGTACCTCATTCCTTTTCGGGGACGAAAAGTTTTGAGTGGGGGAGAGTGTAACAACCCTGTATTTTGTAATTATTTTAAATTGAATTTCCTGATTTAAAAACTTTATTTTATTTATTAAAATGGAAAATTTTGTTATTTTAAATATTAATTATGTTTTGTATGTGAATTATAATCCCAAACATGAACAAATATAATATTTTCAAGAAATATGAATTTTGGTCAATATGTTCAAACTTTGACTTTTAATTTAAAATTTTAAAAAGTTTGAATTTTTGAATTTATCTATTATTATGAAAGTAAATAAAATTTTAATAATACTGCTTTTTGTTTCGTTGAAATCTGGTTTATAATGTGAAAGTTATGCCCTTTTGAATATTGTGTGTAATTTGTTGTATTTAACTAAATTGTTTATTTTAAATTACACAAATAATATTTTATTTGGTCATGTAATGTTCTAATTTATGTTTATATATATGGGTAAAATAACTTGTTATGTATATATTTTGGTTTTAAAACATTTTTCAAAGTGTAATTGACATTTTCCAATGTCAGTTGTATTTTGTTTATAATTTCTAATTTCCAGTTTCAATTAATTAAAGAAAATCTTTATTTATTTTTCTATTTTCTTAAGAACTTATTTTATTTAATCTCCACTTTATTTTGTTCATCATTTATTTTACTTATTTGACTTTTATTTGTTTTAAAGTGAAATAGAAATTTTATAAAGCTAGTGATGTTTTATTTGTAATTTTAAGCCTTGTTTTAATTAAATAGACTATTTCTTTATTCTTTTTCTATTTTCTCTAAATTTAATTATTTATTTCACTTTATAAATGATAAATGAATTATTTATTTCAAATTTTTTCTTTAGAACATATTTTTAAATGAAGTAGATATTTTCCAAAGCCAATGGTGATTTATTTGTAATTTCTGGACCCTGTTTTCAATATTTAAGCAATTTCTTTAACTCTTTTCCTATTTTCCTAAATTTATTTATTTATTTATTATTTTGTTTTGTTTTCATTTCTGTAATTCATTTACTTATTTTTATTTGTTTTATTTGATTTAAAAGAAAAGGAAATTTGAAAGGACTTAAGCTTTAACTTGTGTGACTTTTCATTGCCTAAACTCTTCATTTGCCTTGGCCTTTTCATTTTCTTTTGTAGCCGTGTGTTTTATCTTTGTTTTTCACGTAAAAGACTTCTCATTCCATCAAAAATTTCGGCCTAACTCATTTCTGAAATTTTGGTAATGGCTTCTCCAAATTTTTCTACTTTTTCTCTTCTTTTTCCATTGTTTTTGCTTGATTTTTGCCTTGATTCTTCATGCCTTGCTTGGCCTTAGCCACCACCATCTCCTCCGACCACCACCACCACTTCCTTCCCCACCTAATCCACGACCAATAAACCTTCTCCTCTGACCTAGAAGTTCCATGACCATTCCTTGAACAAAGCACCACAAAAACATTGCAAAACTCCACAAAACAATGCCTAGCTGACCTATATGCCACCATCACCTTCATAGCTTGCCTTGGCCACCTTCCCTAGCTCCACCACCATCATGACCTGACCCCTAACCATCAGCCTCTCCTCTGACCTGACCTGAACCATGCATGACCGAGCCCCTATAGGCCATAGGCCGAGCCTAGTGTGCACCAAAACCACTCCTTTTGGCCTTGACTCTTTATCTCCTTCATGTGTAACTCCTACCATCATCATTCCATTGTTTTGCCTTCTTTTTGCTGACCATTGGATGAGTATTTCAGGTCTAGACCTGATCATGGCTGAGCCAAATGATGTCATGGCCAAGCACTTGAATGGTTGAGGCAAGGTCAAGTCATCTATTTCTTTGTTGCTCCTTATTTAAAATTGTTTCAACATTGTTTTGTGTTGAATATTTATGTGTATATTGTCTTGTTTTGGTTATTGTTTACAAGATAAATATCAAGGCTCTCTATCCATTCAAATCAGAATTGTGTCTAGTCGTGCTTTCGTGCTTTCCGGATTTTTGTTTGTGTATTTGCCTTGCAAACTTCAGCGTAAAAAGGTGAGCAATCACTCACGATTAATGTTCTTTTATTTATTAAATCTGATTTCAATAGAAACGACAATTGAAATATGCTGCTGTTAGTTAATTACACTGTTATATATGCTATTGCCTGTATCAGTTCACCTGTGACATCTGACACCATTATCTGTTAATTATTTATGCAATAATAATACAGTTTGGCTGATAATTGATTGATTGTTGATGTTTATATTGGACGTTAAATTGTTAATGTTAAAATATTAAATAGTGTGAAATTGAAGTTGATATAGGATAATTAATTGTTAAATTTGATTAACTGACATTTGTATAATATGATTCCTTTAACTGTTGAACTTATTGACACGTAGGATTTGTTTAATTACATTTTGAACCACTGAATGTATGTTGTTAAATTGATGATGTATGAAATTGTAAATAGATGACAAGTGAGGAACCGTAAAATAATAATCTTTAATCTACATGAAATGATAGTGTAGATTCTAGAAGTAATTATATTAATTCGCACAAACAACAATGCAAATTAATACGGTTATTTCGAGATTATTTAAATTGATTATTTGATTGATATTGATTGTTGTTATTGTTTATTTATTTACTTTGACACCATCCCTGTTATCACACTGCAAGTTCCCTTTACTATGCTTTGATTTTGAATTGAATTGGAATCGGGTTGAAATGATAAATACCCAAATTGAACTTTGACCTAGGATAGGAAATTAAATAAAACCCGATTGGTCAATAATTTGATTTATAAATAAAACGAAGATTTTATTTGAATAAATAATATGGTTTTGAAATGAAGTTGAAATTTGAATTTTAATGAAAGGAAAATGTTAATATTTAATAATCTGAAACAAAATATTAACAATGTAATTGATGAAAGAATGTTGTTTAATTTGAGAAATGATTGGATTAAGATTGAAATTATAATTAAGTTTGGAATTATTAAACTTGGAAATGATTTTATAATTAAGTTTGAAATTATAAGTAAGTTTGAAATTATTAACTTTGAAATTATTTAATAATTAAGTTTTGGATTATTTAATAATTAAATAAGATTGAATTATTTAATGATTAAATTGAATTGAATTCTTTAATATGTGAAATTGAACTTTTGAATAAGTGAATTTTACCTCGTAAATAATTGAAATTGAGTTTCTTTATTAATTAAGTTTTGGAAAATTATTTAAGTAAGTAAATAAGTGAAATTGAATTTCTTTAACAAGAAATAAAATGCGATTTATTGAAATTAATCTAAGACTTGAAATTTAATGAAATTGAGTTGATGAATTTAATTTAATTTGATTCAATTGTAAGTTTTGATTTAATGAAGTTAAATTTGAATAATGGATTTAATGAATTGGAAGTTTAATAGAAATGGTTTTGAATGATAAATTAATTTAACGATATTGAACGAAATCGGTAAATGAATGTAAATTGATTTGAATGTTAAAACTAAATTGATTTAAATGATTCTGAAATGAAACTTTTGTACGAACTTGAATCAATATTTGAATTGTTTTCAATATAAAGATTGAAATTGAACTATAAGATTTGGAAAAGGTAATTTGGAAGTTTGAAACGTAAATTTATGGAAATGGTTTTGAAAGACAAATGAAATGTTGGTTTACGAATTGAAATTGAAATTGAAATTGATTTGGTTTTGAAATAAATAAATGACCAATCGGTGAAATAATTTCGAAGGTTATTAAAGAGACCGAAATTCGGTTATGGATATACTCTCTATCTAAACCAAAAACCACTTTAATAACTATACGCGGAGTGATGATCCAGAATGAAGTGGTTGGAATGATGTACGTGATGACTGAAGAAAGAGAACGATAATGGATAGCCTTGACACTTGTGTCAAATTGGAAATGACTAAAACAGGAGCTGTGCCAGGCCAATGGAGGATTAGCTACCTCAAGTGGACACACTTCTTCGAACTACTTATACTTGTTGTCGATTGGTGCACCCTTGATTTTGGGAGTGTTGTTTCACGGTGTTGCGGGCGCTGCGGCGTTGCGTTCTCACCAGTCCGGATCAGGCGAACGGTAGTATCACTACCTTGGGTATTGCCTCATGTGCCTTGTCATACTTGTATTCCATTTATACGCGACCACTACGATTTTGATTTGTACCTTTAGTATATGGATTGCCCTCTGGTGACTTCCGGTTTTGGGAAAACTACGGTCTTGTATATGCTTTTGGGAATAAAAATGTGTTAAGGGTGGAATGGGCCATGACTTAACGCTATTTTGATATCTTCTTATATTACTGATAGACATTATCTACTTAGCGTACATTACTACCTAGTAGATAGTTTAACGGATCCTTAAAGGATGGTTATTCCAAACATCCTTTGAGTTACTTGTATTTCAATTGCTATTTCACTTGAGTTGGATTTACTGATATAAGAATGTTAATCCTGACTCGAGTGTCTTGTGTTTTTGCTTTACGCTCGGGTCAGACTGAGTGTACCAGTATTCGAGACTCACCTTTGAAGTTGGAGCTTTGCTTGAAGATCCAGCCATCTATTCTGCTTTCAGTATTCGATGATTCCAGTGATGTATTCTGATTTGTATCTGATGTATCGTATTACTCTTCTGTTGTAAACTCTGATGTATTTTATATATTCATATAGTAGCTTCATGAACTACTATTTCTTTTATTTCCGCTGCAATTATTACTCTGTGTCTGTGATCTGTGATTATTTTATTTACTGTATATGTTCAGTTTTGCCAAATTTAAATTAACAATGCGGTATTTTGAGCAATTCAACTCCGGCATGAGTGTCTACCTATACACTTATAATGGATGCGAATGGTCCAAAATTCTGGGTCGTTACAAGATAGCTTTTTGGACCCAGTTATATTGAATTTTCGATATAAATTTCAGCGCGTTTATATGTCGTACGCTCACACAACAACTCCAAATGCTACAAAAATTGAAATCCGATAATAATACAATATTACGGATCCAATGAAACTAGTTTCGTCAAATTCCGAGACTGTGCCTCGGAAGGCTATTTTTAAATATCGATTAAACGATAAAATTTCAAACTGAACAAAACAGTTTCAAATTCAATTCTGAAGCTTTTATTATCTTCAGTATCATAAATATGAATTTTCTAAGCCTTGAAAATATTTTTAACCGGCTTAAAACTGAAGATTCAATAATTTACCCAACTGCAATAAATTAAATTCAATAATTAAATTTCCAACTTCATTCTGATATTTGAATTTCAAATTAAACTAACTTCCAGATATTTAGAATCAATTAAATATTCTGATTTCCAATGTCAAAAATTCAGGGTTGTCACAGACCCACTAGTCGATGGTAGGGTATAATTGGTCGATTGCTAGCAGTCAATCGATATATATAGCTAGTCGACTACTTGGTTAGGACCGACGTAGATTGAACCTTGGCCTAAATTGCTCGGATTTAATAAATAATAAACTAACAAACATAATTGATTCGAGCGCTTATAAATACACCCCTAGCCCCTCACATTTCTTTACATATTTTCTGAACTAAGCAGTGGAGCTCTGCTTTTTTCCTTCTCTGTTATTTCTAGAAATTATAAAAATATTATATGTGTATGTGTGTATGTTAGAAAAGGACAAAAAATTTAATAGAAGAAAAGGAGTGAATCAATTCTGCGAAAAAGGTAAATTCAAGAATTATAAATTTAGACTCCACCTAACTCAAATTTCTTATTAGATCTGTAACTCTAGTGGATATGCATATATTTTTAAATATATATTTTTGGTTGAAAAGAAAAGGAGTCAAGTAAGAAGAATGGACATGGGTCTAGGGATTTGAAAGCCAAAAGGGTGAGTGGAAAATTATATGATTTACATAATACTAAATTCGTATCATTGAAATTCTTTTGTTATTATGTCTATGTGAAAACCATTGAATTATAGGCTTAAATGAATAAATATAATTGGAAATCCTTGTCTACATGTTCAATAAATTATGTAACTTCGATGAAATGACAGATACACCCTGGATCTGGAATTTAGAGTGAATAGTCCCTAAAGTTTATGAAATATGATATTGACATAATTATGCAACTTATTTCAGATTTTTATTATTTAGGTTATAAACTGTTAATCAATCATTTGGAATGCTCTAATTTGATTTAGGATATGAATTTCCTATATTTTAATTCATTGGATTTATAAATGTACAATTTAGCTGTATTGATTGCCATGTGAATTTCCAAAAACTGTCCAACCTCACAATTATATATGAAAAGTGCATCGTTTGAAATAATAAGGGATGTGTCCAAATGAAAGAGATGTGCAAAGTAGGGGTGTCTTTTCCATAGTTTGCACTTTCCATTTCAATAAAAATAAGAAGACATAATTCTTAAAATTGCAAATGCAGCAAAATCTCACTTTTTGGTAGTTTATGGAATGTTTGCAACGGTGATATTTCCTTCTTGGGAAAGATACGGTTCCAATGTATTAAAATGTAGAAATAAATATTTTTGTGCTATTTACACATAAGTCTATCCAGAAATCTCTAAATGTAGAAACTAAAAGTTACAAATAGAAGTATAAATAATCATGTTTACCAAATAAATAAATAGATATATAAGGCAAAGTATAAGTTTAAGAAATAAATAAACAAATGCTAGTTACAACATAAATACAAATATATATGGTAATATGCAATTAATTGTACATTATCATATTAATTACAAATAAAATGCTAAAATATGAATAATGTAATAAATTAAGGGGTTATGGAATTACAAACTTAATGGACAGTAATTACATAGTTAATGGGAAGTTACGGTAATCAAGTCAGTATGGGTATTAAACTAGGGGCTTTGCACCGAATGTCCCTATTTTTGATGTTGTTGTAAGAAAAGTCACTATGATAATGAATATGCAAATTAAGTCCCTATTTTTTCTAAATCAGAAAGTGCAAACTATCTTGCGCTTTCCTTATAGAAAATGCAAGTTAACTTGCGATTTTAAAATTTTAATTTTTTTTTGAAATTTTCAAAATTTTCAAAAAAAAATTCAAAATCAAAAAGCGCAAACTAGCTTGCGCTTTCCTGATAAAAAATGCAAGTTAACTTACGCTTTTAAAACATTTCAAAATTATCGAAAATTTTAAAATTTTCAAAATCAGAAAGCGCAAGTAGCTTGCGCTTTCCATCAAATTAACTTGCATTTTTCAAAAATTTCAAACATTTCAAAATAAAAGCGCAAAATAGCTTGCGCTTTCCTGATAGAAAGCGCAAGTTAACTTGTGCTTTTTAAATTTTTCAAAAGTTTTAAAATTTTCAAAAAAAAATTCATAGTCAAAAAGTTGCAAGTTAGCTTGCATTTTCTGTCAGAAAAATGCAACACACCTTGTCTTTTTTATTTTTCAAAAAATAGGGACTAAATTTGCATATTCATATCTACAGGGACTTTTCTTATAACAACATCAAAAACAAGGACCTGTCACACTTTTCTTGATTAAACTATTTAATGAATTTAACTACAGAGACCAAATATGACATTGATGAAGGAAACTAAATAGGCATGATAAATCATTTCTAAAATGTACAAACAATTTTCGTTAATACTTACCTATTTTGAATATAAAAAACCATTTATAAAGAGCATTAATTGGAAGTAAAAGAAATAGTAAATGAAATTTAATAACATTAATGGAAATGGGAGATAAAGACTGTAAATATATAAAATCAAAAGAAGTTCATAGCAAGTAAATATGTGACAATCCAAAATTTTGGTCATTTGATTTTAAATATTTAATCAATTTTAGATATTTAAATAATTAGATTTTGGAATTTAATACCTGGAATTCAATAATAGTGATCGTTTAAATATTTGAATTAAGAATTAAATATTTGAATGGTGAACTAAATATGAATTAAATAGATTTAATAGTGTTATTTAACTTCTGTTAATTAATAAATGATAATGGTGAATCATTTTGCAAATTTATTACAATAGTAAATGGTTCGAATAAATAACAAGAAATCAAATTGTAATAAAACGACTTAATTTTTGATAACGTATTTTTAATTTAATTTATAGGATTTTTCCAAAATTTTAATTTGGAAAATAATTAAGTTGTTGTTTGACGATATTTCGGCAAACGGTGATATTCTTGAGATTTCACGGAATGCAATAACCAATGTGTTTTATTATGGTTTTGAAATCGTGTCGCATTTCTAAGCACGACCGTATTTTTGTTTTGTCGTTCGTGGTTCGTATTTGAGCGAAATTCTATGCAGCGTCGTACCCAAAACATTTTATTTCAAAAATAAACACATAGTACACAAATGCACACAAACATGTTACCATGTTTCCTGGATCTGTGTTTTGAAAAAACATGACCATTTTGTTTATTTTAATTTGGTTATAAAATGAGAATAGGGGCAAACACATAGCTACTTTATTTATTTATTTATTTTCTTCTTCTTTCCCTCCTCTATGTTAATTACGTCCTCCATCTTCCAGTTAAATTTGAGAACGAAGCTCAGTCCATTCTTCAAAAATCAAAAAGCAAGCGTGATAGAGGCAGGCCTGGCCCCCGATATTGGGCAACAAATACCCAGATAAAAAAATTAAAAAAAATCGATCAGCCTTGTTGCTCCACATTGTTGCCTACCGTCTATAGCCTACCGCTCCACCCTATTGCCTGCCGCTCCACTTCTTGTCCTTCTAGCTTCATTAGAAACTCACTATTCCAAGACTGTATCTGTAACTGAAAGTGGGTTTGGGTACCTAGGTCGGAAGATGCTTGGAAGCTCTGGAGGTTGGTTTGAAGGTGGCATTGAGATCGTGACGCGAAGGCGAGTGGATTGGCATAGGTTAGAGCTCGTCCAAGCGTAAGATGCAGAATGTGACAATTGTACGGTCGTGGGGGTTGTCAGGTCACATTTCAACCGGTAAGCGCGTGCTCATCATGGAGGTATCAGGTGGAGGGAGATTACGAAGATGAAGACGTTGGTTAAGTCGAAAGTTGTTTTCGTGGAGGAATAAGGATGTTTGGTGGTGGGATTGTACATGTTTTGGGTATATCAACATGAATATCCTATCTGGAAGAGGCAAACTCAATTTTGGCATTTGGGGAAGATTAGGATTTAGGGTAATTGATTTATTAATTAAGCAATTAGTTAAATTTAATTATTTAATTAAATCGATCGCTTATAAAATCTATATCTGGCTCGTACGAGGTCGGTTTCGGGCACGGTCAGTTGCGTTGTACTCGTGGGATCATTATCTACACGATGGGATTTTTGGTCAGAATCGAGATTAATGGAATTTTGGGCTAAAATCGAACGCCTGTTCGATTTTAGTCCAAACCGGAACGTTTCGCCGAAAACGGAAATCAAGGTGAGTTTAACTCACATTTAATTTTATTATATCATATTAATGATGTTAAAATCGTTTATTGATTGTTTGGATGTTAGTTAGATTGTTCGATTGCTTGATTGGTTGAATATCCGTTTAGAAAATGGATAACGTATTAAATTGATCGTTATAAACCCATATGATTATCTATTCATTATCCATAACCATTGTTTTTCAGGGAAAAATATATAGAGAGGCCCAAAGGGGGTTTCTCACCCATAAATTATTTATTTACATCCATATGTTGTTACTGATGGTTTATTGAAATTAATTTTTGATATTCCATTTAATAGTTTAAATGTTGTTATAGCGATTTTCGATATACCATCATTTATTAAATTTCATCCCCAAAACTCTATCATATGAACTTGAGCTTGTATTGCCGCTAAAAAGAATATTGAAAAATTATTAATCATTTGGATTAATGATAATTGAAATTAATTAATCTTTTAAATTAATTTATTTGAGATTAATTAACCAATTTAATAAAGGATGATTAAAATTGGTTTATCTTTTGAATTAATCATTTTTGTAAATGATGTTTTATACTTAGTAATCGTTTTAACTAATGATTATTTTAGTTTAATTAATTATTTATTTATTTTAATTAATGTTGATGGAGTTTAATTAATTCATTAATTAATTTAATTTATGATAAATTAAATTAATAATCATTTTAATCAATGATATTTAAAAGTAATAAATCATTTTAAATAATGATATTTGAAATTTATTAATCATTTTAATTAATGATTGTTTTGAATTTAATAAAAAAAATTAACTAACAATATTTGGATTTTAGTTAAATCATTAGAATTAATGATGTTTTATAATTAAATAACTCATTTTAACAAATGATGTATTAATTAACCGGTTTGACTAATGGAGTTTGGATTTAATTAATCTGGTTAATTTATGATTATTTTGAACTTAATTAATTGTTTTTATTAATGGAATTTATAATTAATATCATTTTAATTAATGATGTTTGAGATTAATTATTATTTAATTATTGACTATTTGAATTTAATAAATCTTTTTAATCAGTTGATTTAACAAAGGTGATTAAAGTAAATTAACTAATATAATAAAGATTGCTTTAATAAACTAATTTAAAGTTAATAAACTCATTTAATGAAGATTTTAAAGTTAATTCACCAATGTTATAAAAGTGTTTGGAAATAATTATCTATTTTTTATAGATAATGAATTGTTTATTTAAAGGGATTTTAAATGTGATTAATTATTTTTTAGGATAACTAATATTTTTTTAAAGTTATAAAAAAGAATTGGAACTCGATTATTGGGATGTTAAGTTGGATAACATACTGGGTGTTCGGTCTGATGTTGGTTTAGGCCTTCGGGGTCATGCACTTGGGAAAATTATCCTCTTAACATTTTAACAATCAGGACCTAATTCTAAAAGTGTTTTACCAATATGGAAATCAAGCACAAGTTCAATTTGTTTTTAAAAGAAAAGTTTGATTCGTTTATGGAAATAAATTATTTTCGTAAAGCGAATCACTTATATGGAAATGATTTATTTGTATAATTAGCACTAAATATCAAAGAAGTAAATTTGTCGCTATTTCAAAGGTTAAGAATAATCGTTGGACATGACTTTGAGGTAACACTACCTTGACTTGCCCGGTATTATTGTTAACCAAGAAAAAGCACATGTTTGAAATTCAATGAGTGGTGATAGTATGCAAGACTTAATTTCCATATACGATCGTTTTATATCCTCGATAGTTGGTATCTCAGCCATCTGTTACTTCAGCTATTTTATTATCATCATTCTAAGACGATTTATTTCTCCATTGAGCGTTGCTATCCTTTGTCAGAAATGACTAAACCAAAAGTGCGAGAGGAAGCCAAGCTATGTGAGGTTGCTTCTATTAGGATATTTTCACATTTCATCTAGTTTGGATTCGGTTGTGCACTTAGATTAGGAAATATTTGGATACTCGGTAAGGTCTGGCGGGGTTCGGCTTGGTATTGTCCAAGAAGTGTCACAGAGTAAATGAGCTTCTTAGAAGTATATTACTAGAGGTATACTTCAAGGGGTGTTTGCACAAAAAATGGACAAACACCTCAAAGTCGTATGATTTAATAGATTTTATGTTGTTCTTAGTGGTTTGGGTGATTTATGCAAATATATGAAAAGCAGGGGCTAAGCTGTAAAAGACACGCAGATTTATAGTGGTTCAGCCAGAATGTGCCTACGTCCACTTTATATGTTATTTCTCTTTTCTTGTTTAGATTACAAGTACAAAGCTTTGATACAAGTAAAAGAAAGTTGTTTGAAAGTTCTCTCCGTGCTTGAGCTCTCAAACTTGTCCCCCATTGTTGTACCCCTGCCCCTCTATTTATAGAGTGAGGCTGGGGGTAGGGGTCTTGGATGTATATAGCTGCTGGTGGGCCTGGGCTGACGCGATCTGGCCTGGTATTGTTGGTCCGGAAGGAGCTTGGTTCGGAACGTCTCGGTCCGGTGGCAGGTGGTCCGGTAGGAGCATGGTTCGGTAGCGGGGACTGGGTTGGTCCGGTAGTGTGGAGCTGAGTTGGTCCGGTAGTGTGGAGCTGGGCTGGTCCGGTAGTGTGGAGCTGGGCTGGTCCGGTAGTGTGGAGCTGGGCTGGTCCGGTAGTGTGGAGCTGGGCTGGTCCGGTAGTGTGGAGCTGGGTTGGTCCGGTAGTGTTGAGCTGGGATGGTTTGGTAGGAACGAGGAAGGGGGTGGTTCGGTAGTCATGGGAGTTGGATCGGTGGTAGCTTGGGAGAGTGCTGGTTCGGTGGGCATGGGAAGGAGTTGATTCGGTGGTAGGATGGAGCCGGTCGAAACACACCCAACAATTGCCCCCTAAAGTAGGGCATATGCCTGTATATGGCGTGCTTTGCCCCCTTTTTTTCCATTCGGCCTCTGAGTGCCGAATCAATTGGTCCGGTGTCCCATATCTGCCTATAAGTAGGGGCTATGCACCTTTGATACTCCTTACCAAATCGACATAGCCGAACCAGATTTCTCTTTCTGTCGAATCCATTATACTGCTGAGACCTTCTGTCTACCGAACCAGGTAACTGCCGGATGCTTTTTACTGCCGAATGACGAATGACTTTGTGAACTTTGCACTTTGCACTGCCGAATGACTTGCATTGCCGAATGACGTTTACTGCCGAATGACTTACACTGCCGAACGACGTTTACTGCCGAATGACGAATGACTTTACGTGTTTTATAAGAGGAACTCTAGACAATATACACTTGTTCGTTTGAGTCTCTATACCCCGTGTTCTAACAATGTGCTTTCCTGTGTTTGCAGATAAATGTCTCACAAAGTGGAAACCCGATCAGAGAAGAAAAGATCTACGGACAGAAGAGAATCTCCCGTCGTGCCCCCAGTTCAGCCGAATCCAGAACGACATGGGCCCACCCCGAGATCGCTAGTGGATGGGTATGGTCCTCAGGAACTTCTGAACCTGCCTCCTGATTGCTTCCCTAGCTCACTCAAGGGCGAGAAACTTGATGTCATATCTCGCTCTTTCGGGATCGACCGAGCGCGCATGCTATTGCCGGATGTGGGAGTGATGCCGTATGATCCTCCCGAAGGATATTTTGCCTACAGCAGATACCATTGCATGTGTGGTGCCATCCCGCCTCTCAATGCCTGGGTAGTCAGCTTTCTCACATATCTAAAGGTAGCTCCATTCCAACTTCAGCCCAACTCCTATGCCATTCTGGTGAGTCTCTTCATCATCTTCCAGAGGAGATATGGGCGTCCTCCTTCCAACCGGGAGATCCGGTATTTGTACAACTTGAGAGGCTACAAGAAGGGGTCTCCATACATCAGCTTGGAATTGGCCGTATCCTTTAAGCCTGTCCTGGATCTCTATTCCAAGTACAGCATGTTCAAGAAGGAATGGTTTTTTGTTAGGGATGATTCCGTTTCTATTCGGCGCTTCACCTTCGGATGTAATTCAAAGCTTTATTTTTAACTCCCGTTCTGGTTGCAATGCTCCTTCTAATGTGTTTTTATTTTTTGCTAGCGACAGGTGGTTTTGCGGTCATGGAGAATGATCGCCTGGTTCAGACGGCAGTAGAAATAGAAGCTATTACTGGGAGAGATAGGTCGGCTGCCTACCTGATCAGGAACGCTACACTCTTGGAGTACAACTTGATCCTTCCACTGCAGTCCATGGTCAAGCAGAGGGACACGGCTGAAGAGAAGGCTGCCCAAGCTAAAGACGGGGCCGAGTCGAAGAGCAGTAAAAGGAGGCCCTTTCCGAAACACCCGGTTGTCGGGGGGAAGAAGCTCAAAAAGTCTGACGGTCCCTCTCCCAGCACATGTCCAGATATCCCGGAGGAGGGAGAGGTGGAGGAGGAGCAAGGCGAAGATGGAGGAGAAGGCGCTGGAGGTGGCGACGGTGTCGGGGCTTTGTCTTCTGGGCAAGTAGGCGAGATGCAAGAGTGGACGGATGACGCTTTCCACCAAGCCTTCGAAGGTTTGGAGGGGACGGAGAAGTCCAAGAGAGCCGATAAAGTTGGGACCGGTGTTGATTTATCTTTCGGGAGCTTGAGCAGATAGAGGAGTTATCTGGGAAGCTTGAGGCTGCAGAGCTTGCTCAAGCCAAGTTGAGGGAGGAGATGGAGGCAATGCGGAAATCCCTTCAGGCTGACTGCTCGAGATACCAATTGGAGAGAGATGCTGCCGTCGTAAGGTTGTCGGATTCCGAGGCCCGGACGAGGGAGTTTGAAGAGAACGAGGGGCTGATGGAGGGGATGCTCCAGGATATGTACTTCCATACTTGGAGGCAGGGTAACTTGTCCTGGATGGATGATTACCCCCGGGTTATGGCTAGGATCTATCTCAGGGCTCTAGAGGAGGCCCAGGCTGAGGCAGATAAGGAGGGTGGTGTGGCCTTTAGGATGGATGTTGTTACTGCCCAGTTTACCAAGGAGGAGAAGGTGGCGGTGAAGGAGGGCATGCGGTTGCTTGCAGCTGAGGAGGCAGGTGTGCAAGTGGAGGATGATGATCAAGTTGATCAAGGAGCAGATGCTGGTAAGTCTTCCTTTCTAGTCTTTCCGTTAACTTGGTTGCTTATCACTGATGAATTCTTTCTCTGACCGGACAGGTGGGCAACAGGACAAGGATAAGATTCCGACACAGCCGGCTCCTTGATTCGACCTGGAAAGTTTTTTTTTGTGGACTTGACATGGTTGTATATGTTAGTCTTAAAACAGTAAAGTAACTCTCAGGTTGTAATTTTTGCTACTTGTAATAAATAGCTCTATTCTTGACGTGTAATTCTTTAACTTAAGCTGATTCTGTTGTCTTTTGAATGTTTTTGCTATTTTGACATGTTGTATGAGAAATATAGCTATGCATATTCTTGTAATTAAATTGTGTTTGATGTCAGGTTCTTGTTTAAAACATAATTTCATGACTTGCAATGTTAGCGTGAGGTGTGAATAAATTACAGTCATGTGTTTACACATGAAAGAAGGAAATACCGCCCTTTATATTTTGCTTGTGGATGGCAGCTTTGAATATCCTGTGTGACCGAGTAAGGGATGCGGTCCAGTATCTTGCTGTGAGTATCCGCTTCTATTAGTGAATGTCTCCTGTTCTGTGTCCTGTACTTCAGGGATTGTTACAGAGGATAGGAGAAAAATTTCTTAAGTAAAATTGAAATATGTGAAAAGGTAAAACTTCCAATCACGGAAGGCCTTCGATGTGCTTAAGTTCGTGGCAAACAGGCTTTGTAGTCACTTTCCCTAGCTGTGGGTCTTGGACACATTCGTCACCCATCTTACGCCTCCGCGGGGAGTTAATTCTTTTTTACCATAGCCGCACTTAAGACACATCGGAGCCAAGATCGCGCACAGTAACTACCCGGGCCATTATGGCTCGTAACCGTGGGTATTATTCGATTTACTGTGGCCGGCTAGCGTGGGTGCCGATCGTCAACCGTGAACTGCCACTGGCTGGCCACACCTTATGTTGGAGCTTATAGTCGGTTCATAGTTGTCGGTGAGCCGAACGCCGTAATGAGCATCCTCGGCTATAGTCGGCCTTCTTGGTGGCTTATAATCGGCTCATTACAGTTGGCTTTAAGGGCCGTCGCGAGCAATGAGTTAACCCGCAGCAGAGGGATGCCGGAGCAAAAGTGTCTCATTGGCGAGGGCATAGATTCGCATAGTACCTGTTAGGTCTTGTCCATGTGAAGTTGCACTGTGGAGTGCTTTGAGTGGAAATGCTATAGGATGTTATTTAATAGAAAAGGATAAAGTTAACAAGCAGCCAAGATATAAAGGAACAAGTTAAAAAAGAGACAAGGTTTTTTAAAGTGGTTCGGCACGAAAAGGCCTACATCCACTGATTCTCTTTGTTAATTCACTTCATATGGGCAGTACAAGTTAAGAAAAGTATCGACGGAGATGTTGGATGTTCCATGCCCTCTGGAACACCTCTCCATCCACTGTTGACAAAATATAAGCTCCATTGTGGAGATCTTTATGAATTACATATGGTCCATCCCATATTGGATCTAGTGCTCCGGGGCGAGGGAAAATTCGCTTGAGGACAAGATCCCCTTCTTGTAAGGTACGATGCTTGACTTTGGAGTTGTATTGTGCTGCCACTTTTTGCTTGTGGGCCGCTGCTTTAAGGACTGCATCATTTCTTCTCTCCTCAACTAGATCCAAAGACATGTGAAGGAGTTCTTCGTTCTCTTCTGGGTTATAGTGGATCCTACGGTGGGAAGGCACAATGGTTTCAACTGGGAGCATAGCCTCCGATCCGTATGCCAAAGAGAAAGGAGTATGCCCCGTTGATGTTCTGAAGGATGTGCGATAGGCCCACAGTGCCGTAGGGAGTTCATCCACCCAAGCGCCCTTTGACTTTTCGAGTTTCTTTTTTATTAGAGTTTTCAGAATTTTGTTGACGGCTTCGACTTGTCCGTTTGCCTGGGGATACGCTACGGATGAGAAGCTTTTGTGAATTCCGTGCTCTCGGCACCAGTTGGCGAATTCCTCGCTGTCAAACTGAAGTCCATTGTCTGATATGATTTTGAGTGGGACTCCGTACCTGCACAGAACATTTTTGATCAAGAAGTTAATAACTTTTGCTGAAGATACTTTATTCAGAGGTTCCGCTTCCACCCATTTGGTGAAATAGTCGATTGCCACTATAGCATATTTGGCCCCGCCTCGGCCCATTGGTAGCTCGCCGATTAAGTCAATTCCCCACATTGTGAATAAGGATGGCAATGGGGCGGGTCTAGGGTCCAAACCCGGTTGACCCGCCCCTGTTTTGGCCCGCCTAGACCCGCCCCATTGGGTCATTGGGGCGGGTAGACCCGTGACCCGTTCTTTGGAGCTCCGGGTCTAGGGTCGGGTCGGGGCTTGGCTGACCCGCCCCAACCCGACCCGCACTACTGAGATCTCATAAAATCGGTTTAGTATTATAATGATGGTTTGTTAATACACACACACATGTATTTGTGTGTGTGATTATGACATGGATATTATAATGTTCCAATCAATAAGCTATAAAATTTTATAGTATTAAGCTGCATCATTGATATTATACAATAACATATGCATATATTTTTGAACTATTTGGTACACCATATTTTTATTATCTTCCCTTATCATTGGAAATACATTGTTATTTGTATTTAATGTATCATTTAGTAACAACAAATATAAATATATGTACATTAGTACACAATTTTGAATCGATAAAAAAACCTCATCGGGTCTCGGGGCGGGGCGGGTCTACCCTGACCCGTATGGGTTTCGGGTTCGGGGCAAAATTCCGGACCCGCACCGGGTCTACGGGGCGGGTCCGGGGCGGGGTCTAAAAAACCCGGGGCGGGTCTGGGGCACAGGAAACCCGCCCCAACCCGCCCCATTGCCATTCCTAATTGTGAAGGGCCAAGGGCTGGTCAATTGAGTAATCTTAGTTGTTGGTAGCCGCGGAATCTTAGCAAACTTCTGGCATCTGTCACACTTTTTGACGAAATCTAAGTCGTCCTTGCTTAAGGTGGGCCAGAAATATCCATATCGGAGTATCTTTTTTGCTAATGTTTTCCCTCCGGTGTGATCTCCGCAGCTTCCCTGATGAATGTTGGATAAGATTTCCTTGGCTTCCCTCCCAGCGACACACCTTAATAACGGGTTAGAGAATCCGCGCCGATAGAGGATGTCTTCTTGTATTGTGTAGTGGGAAGCTTTCCTCAAGATTTTCTTGACTTCGTTACGCCCGTTGGGTAGTGTGCCGCTTTGTAGGTAGTCTCGGATGGGAGTCATCCAAGTTGCTTCTTCGGTTGCAGCTATCAGATTCACTTGCTCAAAACTTGGGGTCAGTTGCTTTGAGATGGTTACTTCTCCGAAGATGGCGCTGTCTCTCACACTTGCTTGCTTTTCCAATTCGTCGACCTCTTGGTTCTCTTCCCGAGGGATGTGTTTGACTAAGTAGTGGTCCAATCGGCTGAGAAGTAACTTGGTCTTCTTTAAATATGCTATGAGTCGTTCTTCTCGAGCTTGGAATTCTCCTAGTATTTGATTAACAATAAGTTGATAATCGCTATGAAGACACAAAGAATTGGCTCCGATTTCTATGGCAAGTTCTAATCCAGCTATCACTGCTTCATATTTTGCATCGTTGTTGGTGGCAGCGAACTCCAACCTTATAGCATAGTGTAGCTTATTTCCCCTGGGAGTGATTATTACCACACCTGCCCCCGAGCCTTGTTCGTTTGATGCACCATCCACAAAGAGATTCCACTTGATGTCTTCTGCTATTTCCAATTGCTCCTTATCTTCGTTGGTAGTGAATTCTGCAATGAAATCAGCCATGGCTTGTCCCTTGATGGCGGTGCGAGGGTGATAGGTGATATCATACTGACTTAGTTCAATGCACCATTTAAGTAGTCGCCCAGAAGTGTCGGGACGATGGAGTACCTGCCTCAGTGGTTGATTGGTCAGAACTTTGATGGAATGGGACTGGAAGTAGTGACGCAGTTTCCGTGATGTGATTAGTAAACAGTATGCTAGCTTCTCAAGTTTAGGATATCTGACTTCTGCCCCCGTAAACCTCTTACTTACGAAGTAAACTGGCCGCTGTGTGCGGTTGTCTTCCCTTACCAAGGCAGCGCTTAGGGCATGAGATGACACAGCAAGGTATAGGTATAACTCTTCGCCTTCGCTTGGAGTCGAGAGTACCGGTGGTTTCTGGAGGTGTTCGATTAAGTTAAGGAAAGCGGTTAAGCATTCGTCAGTCCATTCGAACTTTCCTTTGTCTTTCTTTAGAGCTTCGAAAAAGGGGACGCACTTGTCCGTTGCTTTGGAGATGAATCGGCTTAGGGCGGCCACTTTTCCATTCAGGCTTTGCATTTCCTTTCGAGTGGAAGGTATCTTGATATCCCTTAGCGCTCGGACTTGTTCAGGGTTTGCTTCAATCCCTCTGGCATGGACGATGAATCCTAAGAACTTTCCTGATGATACTCCGAAGGAGCATTTTAGAGGATTCAACTTCATTCCATACTGGCGAAGTACTTGAAACATCTCGCCTAGATGGATTACGTGATCGTCGACTTTCCTTGACTTTACTAGCATGTCATCCACGTATACTTCCATAGTTTGCCCTATTAGCCCTGCAAACATCTTGTTGACGAGGCGCTGGTAGGTGGCTCCTGCATTTTTAAGTCCGAAAGGCATTACCTTATAGCAGTATAAACCCCGGTCAGTGATGAAACTAGTGTGGTCTTGATCGGGAGCATGCATAGGAATTTGGTTATATCCTGAGTATGCGTCCATAAAAGATAAGAGCTCGTGCCCGGCTGTGCTGTCTACAAGTTGGTCGATTCGGGGAAGTGGGAAGCAATCCTTTGGGCAGGCGTCGTTTAGGTTGGAGAAGTCAATGCATGTTCGCCACTTCCCATTAGCCTTCTTTACCAGCACCGAGTTAGCGATCCATTCCGGGTAGATGGCTTCTCGTATGAAGTCATTGGCGAGTAGATTCTTTACTTCTTCATCGAGGGCTGCTGATCGCTCTGCCCCCATACTTCTCTTTCTTTGTTTTACGGGCGCCTTGGTAGGATCAATGTTTAGTACGTGGCATGCCACGTCGGGGGAGATTCCGGTCATGTCAGTGTGTGACCATGCGAATATATCCAAGTTGTGGCGGAGAAAGTCGATGAGTTGCTCCTTTAACTCTGCTTTTAGTTGGGACCGAATTTTCAATAGTCTACTCGAGTCGTGCTTGTCTACAGATACAAACTCCATAGCCTCTGTAGGCTCGGCGGTGGCCTCCTCCTCTTTGTCCCTGGGGTCTAATTCATTGAAAGGGTCGCTGGTATATCGAAGAGGAGGGGCTTTCTTTAGTTGCTACGCTTCTAGACTTTTCGTGCAGAGGGCAACCTCTACACCCTTCCCTTTATCCTTCCTGAGGTTGTTGCGAAGTTCAGTCACATAGCAGTCTCGAGCAACGTCCTGGTCTCCTTCTACTTCCCCTACTCCATTGTCCGTTGGAAATTTCATCTTTAGGCACCATGGGGCTAGGACAATTTGGAAGTCAGACAAGGCTGGCCTTCCTAAAAAGGCGTTGTAGGCCGAGTGGTTTTCTATTAGCACAAACGTCTGTTTTCGTACAATGGAGCGGGGATGGCTTCCAATTTCAACAAAGAGGTCCAGTTGCCCGAGGGGAATCTTCACATCTCTAGTGAAACCGTGTATTGGTTTATTGCAGGGAGATACATCCTTCATTGATAGTTTCATTTTGTCGAATGCATGTTTGAACAGGATATTACTGAGCTTCCAGTGTCTACTAGAATTCGGTAAACTTCGGCGGGACCGAGTCAGGCAGAGATAACCATGGGATCCATGTGAGGGTATCGCCTTCCTTCTAGGTCACGCTTACCGAGTGTGATGTCATCACTTTCTTTCCGCTTCGGGTGGCGCTCTTCTATAACCGAATTGACACAGTCTTTATTGTCTCGAAGCGACTTTCCATATCTTTCCATCTCCTTCCAGCTTCTGTCTGCGATGTGCGGTCCTCCTGAGATGGTATGGACCACTATTTTCTCTTGACTAGAGCCGCTAGTGTTGCGGTTTCCTCTACCGATCTACGGTGAGGGCAGCCTTGGGTTCTCATTGGCAGGAGCTGGAGTCTTGTCCTGACCTTTTACATAGCGTTCCAGTTTCTTCCTTCTGATGTGTTCTTCAATCAAGTCCCGGAGATGATGGCACTCATTGGTATCATGCCCATGAGATTCGTGGAAGCGGCAGAACTTTCCGGACTTCAGCGGGTTATCTGATTCCTTCTTGTATGGTGGGCGTTTGTATCTAACTTCGCCTTGGGTGGCAAGGAAGATGTTTTCGACGGTTTCGTTCAAAGGAGTGTAAGTGTCGAATCTTGGTCCTGGCCGATATAGGCGCTTCTCTCCTTTCTTGCCCCCAGCATTGTCTCTGGAATCATTTCTTCGAACGTCCCTTGCCACAGCAGGCGCGTTGCTGTGAGTTGCCTTATTTTGCTGTCCTGACTGCCCCTCAACGGCAGCATCCTCAAGCCTCATATATTTCCCGGCTTCATGGAAGAAATCGGGTAAAGTAGCTGGTTTTTCTTTTGTCAACCTTCTAGCAAATTTAGTGTTCGGATGCACACCACTACAGAGGGCCATTAGGATAAGCTTCTCATCGGCATCTTGGACTACGGCCGCTGCGGCATTGAATCGGGTTAGGTATTGCTGCAGTTTCTCTCCAGGTTTCTGTTTGACGCTGGATAAGGAATAAGCGTCCTTAGGTTGTTCCACATGAATGCGGAACTGACTGATGAACTTTTCTTTCAACATTTCCCACGAGCTGATGGATCCCTGGGGTAGATGACAGAACCAGGAGGTAGCGAGATCTGCTAAGAATAGTGGAAAGCATTTGCACAGTACTCCCTCTGTCGCTCCACTCATGAGCATATGTTGGGTGTATCTCTGTAAGTGTACAACGGGGTCGGAGGTTCCTTTGTAAGGTTCCATTGTTGGCATCTTCCATTCTCGGGGGGTGATAGCAATTTCGATATTGTGGGCGAAAGGGCTGGTTACCCTAGCGCCTATCCCTCGATCTCTTTGCTCCCGTTGGACGCACTCTCTGAATAAGCGTGCCATCCTTTCATCAGAATTTGGAGTAGATAGAAACGAGTTTGGTTCTGTTCTATGGGATTGATTCCGTCCAGATGACCTGTAGGGATGGTATCGTCTATCATTCCTCATATTTTCCAGTGGCTGCCTTTGGTCTTCTGGGAGCATGCTAGGGTCAGCTACAGTTGGCCCTTGCCTTGATCTTCCCTTGCTGGGTTCTGATCTAAGCACTTCCTCGGGTCCAACTTCGGGTTGAACTCTAGCTCGGCCCCGTTCACTGGCGTTTTCGTGGTTAGGCAGTATGACAGGCTCAGCTACAGTTGACCTCCACCCGGTACCTCCCCCGTTGGGTTCGGTTCCAAGCGTTTCCTCAGGCCTAACTTCGGGTTGTGCTCGATCTCGGCTCCTACCATGGCTGCTTCTGCCGTTAGCTCCTTTGAAGAAGGAAGATCTTTTTTGTCTCTGAGATCCTCCAGACTAGGATTCGCCCCATGATTCAGTGTTGCGGTTGGACTCTTCAGCATCCCTTAAGCGTGACATGAGATGGTCCACCAAGGCTTCCTGCTGGGACGTGAAGCGGTTAGTTACTTCAACCACAACCCTGTCTAAATCTGCCCTAGTAATTGCTGCGGGCTGTTCTGTGGCAGGAGTGGTCGGATTAGCCTGTCCTTCATTTGGTACTGCTGCTAGAGGAGGACGATTTACTTGATCCTTGACCGCTGGATCTGGAAGACTGCTGGATGCGATGTTTTTTCCTTTGTTAACATCTTTTTTCTGCTTGGGAGGCATGTTTTCCAAACGATGAATGATGCTGTTAGGAAAAAGGTTAAGTGGAAGAAGCTGAAGCTTCGAGCTTCTAGCTCTCAATGAAAGCACCAAAAATGTTTGCACAAAAAATGGACAAACACCTCAAAGTCGTATGATTTAATAAATTTTATGTTGTTCTTAGTGGTTTGGGTGATTTATGCAAATATATGAAAAAGCAGGGGCTAAGCTGTAAAAGACACGCAGATTTATAGTGGTTCAGCCAGAATGTGCCTACGTCCACTTTATATGTTATTTCTCTTTTCTTGTTTAGATTACAAGTACAAAGCTTTGATACAAGTAAAAGAAAGTTGTTTGAAAGTTCTCTCCGTGCTTGAGCTCTCAAACTTGTCCCCCATTGTTGTACCCCTGCCCCTCTATTTATAGAGTGAGGCTGGGGGTAGGGGTCTTGGATGTATATAGCTGCTGGTGGGCCTGGGCTGACGTGATCTGGCCTGGTATTGTTGGTCCGGAAGGAGCTTGGTTCGGAACGTCTCGGTCCGGTGGCAGGTGGTCCGGTAGGAGCATGGCTCGGTAGCGTGGAGCTGGGCTGGTCCGGTAGTGTGGAGCTGGGTTGGTCCGGTAGTGTGGAGCTGGGCTGGTCCGGTAGTGTGGAGCTGGGCTGGTCCGGTAGTGTGGAGCTGGGTTGGTCCGGTAGTGTGGAGCTGTGCTGGTCCGGTAGTGTGGAGCTGGGTTGGTCCGGTAGTGTGGAACTGGGATGGTTCGGTAGGAACGAGGAAGGGGGTGGTTCGGTAGTCATGGGAGTTGGATCGGTGGTAGCTTGGGAGAGTGCTGGTTCGGTGGGCATGGGAAGGAGTTGATTCGGTGGTAGGATGGAGCCGGTCGAACCACACCCAACAAGGGGGGTGCACCTTCCTAGTCATTTGTTGGAAAAATTCCTTTCCTTATTTGATTCGAAACCTCTGAATCTAATTTAGCTTTAAATTGCCATGAGTAGAGCCAACTCCTCACCACGGCATTTAAGTGTTTATTTAGTCTATTATATCAAGTTGGACTGTTACTTTATTTAGTCTATTCTATCAGGTTAGACTGTTACCTTATTTAGTCCAAACTATCGGATTGGACTGTTACCTTATTTAGTCCATTATATCAAGCTAGACTGGTTTCCTTGTTCCATCCATTTTGACCAGTTTGGATTTTACTTGGTTTATTTCCATTCTTTCAAGTCTGGTTTAATATTATTTATGCTCATTCATATTTGGATTTGTTTCCCGGATATTTATTTCTGCTCTTGCCTGTATGGATGTTTTTCTTGTGAGGTAAAAACCTGTTCCGCGTTAGCGGCATGGTCTCACAGAACTTTTATATGATCTTCATTATTCGAGTTATTTCACGCTGGTATTTCCAAACTGATCCGGGTGTTATTTATTTATAATGCTCGGGTCAGACCGAGTATTTTCCAGGTTGTCTTTGAAGTTTTAGAGATCGTGGAAGAGAGCTGAAGATTCACCTATCGTAGTATTTTATTTTCCGATGTATTATATAGTATACCTATCGGCATTTGTAAGGTCGGGATTTTATAACTGTCCAGCTAATAAGGTCGGTTGTTTTTAACTCTGATGTACTCTGTATTTTGGAATGACAGTTTTTACTGTCTTTGATATATTATATGTTGTCGATTTCGTTGTAAGATTCGGTTTTCTCTATTCTTTTTCTTTTTCTTTTTATTTACCCTAATAATTTGCGGCTTTGACGATTGGATGCGCGACATTGGAACACAGTGGTAGTGTTCGGTGTCAACATTTGATAGTCGAAATGGCGAGTCATTACAAGTGGCATCAGAGCGTAAGGTTAAGCGAGAACCTTGGCTTTGGTAGGGTTTGGCTCATTAGAGATAGGGTAAGCAACACCCTAGAATGAGTTTGAGAGTATTATTTATACGAGAGCATATTTGTTAATGTTATAAAAAACTTATTATATTGGTCTATTGAGTTTTTATGAATTCTGGTCGAGACGTGGGATGTTACGATATCGATAGGGATTTCTAAACACTCGACCAAGACCAACGGACATGGTATTGAATTTTTGAAAATTAGGCAAATTAAATATTTTTCCTAGGACTATATTTTATTTATATAAAGGAATAATTTTCAAAACTTTATATAGTTATAAAGTGTGTTGGTTTCAATGTGATGATATTTATTTATTATCACTATTGTTTGCTAGGTTATGCTTAATTTAAATAATAAGCATTAATTGTTGTTTATAAGTTGTTAAAGTGTGCTTGGTTTATTTAGGAGCATTTATAGCATTGATTTAAAATGAACCCTTTATGAATAAATTTCCATGCTTTGACTATAAGGTGTTCGAAGAATATGATTAGATTAAAAACTCGCCATTTAATAATAGTGACTTAAGGGTTGGACTTTAATAAAAAGTTGTAAAATAGTATAAATGGTAAGATAAAACATTTAGATAATAAATATTTGAGAAAAATTTATTATAGTAAAGAAGAATTATTATAATATGAAAAGATGTTTAGGTAAAGGAAATTTTATATAAATATTGTTTGAGAGATATGTTTAAAAAGAATTTTTGAACCTAAATCCCAGAATTTTTGAAAATAATTTCAAAAGAATTTTTGAGAAATGAAATAGCAATACTTTTGGAAGTATTTAAAGGTAAAATATATTGGGAAGTAAAATTTTAAATAGAATACATTTTCCTTGGGATAATTTGGAGGAAATCATTTCGACTAGTTTTGTGGTAATTTGTATAATCTCCTAAGTCACGATCGGACGTTTGTTTGAGCGAATGTTGTGGAGTACTTAGTAAATTATTCTCTTTATCATTGTGCGAGCGAAATGAGTTCAAAATTCAAATAAACCCATAAATAATATTCATTTTAACACTCTAAATAAAAGAGGGCTAATAGGTTGACTCGGTTTTAAGAAACCATAATTTGATTTGATCTCCACTTAGATCTTTGAAAAGGTAAAATAAAATTTGTATGTATTCTCAGGATATAAAAGAATATTATATAAGAAAATAAAGTGCAATAAGTTATGATTTGATGTTTTATAAAGAAATAACTTTATAAGATATTTTAAAACTTGGATGAGAAATTATGAGATAACTCATAAATAATTTTAGTATTGAATAAAATACTAAGTGAAAATATAAGTGAAGAAAATAATAATAATAATAATAATAATTTAAAGTAATTAACAAAACTAATAAAATATGGAGTATAACCTTCCATTTTGTCCAAGTGAGTTTGAATAATCTTTTAAGCAATAACCAAAGGCTAACAGCAAAATGGTAAGCTTAGAATTATCTATATTTTTGGACAACTAAGAAAGTGTTGAACCTAAGTTAAAATTTGTTTGTTAGTCATTTGACATTTTGAAACAATGTTAAGTGATAAGTTTTCCCTTATGGAATTTGATAGACTACTAGTGTTAGTTTATTCCTTCACAGAATTTGATTGATTTGGTTTGATTGAATTGAATTGATTAGCTATGTGGTTTCATATACGAATGACTATAAAGTTTAAGTTTATATACAAAGGATTTTTAATTGTTTTTATTAAGACCTAAATCCCGGTGATTTTGAAAAAGGAGATTTTTGAAGATTCTTGGAAAGGAATGATATTTATTCACTCTAGTTGATTATTTTTGGAGGAACCAGAATATCATTGGACGCTCCATGTCGTTTTGATTCTAGAGTTTCATCATAATTTATTTGGAGGAATCCCTTCCTTATCATTTTGATTTTTGATCTTTGATTTTTCCCGTCTCAGAAATTTGAAACTAAATTTTTGAATTGAAAACCCCGGGTATTTTGATCTAAAATTATCATTTGAAATAATTGGATGCATACCACTTATTACAGAATATTAACTGTATTTTGTTGCGTATGATTGAGATATGGTTGTTGATCGCATGTAGATCTATATTAGACTAGTTTTGCATGTCAAGTTACATCACATTGCCTTTGTCAGCCTGATTTTTCTTTTAGATTATGTAAGTACAGGTATGCAGCAGATTGCTATTTGATTCTTGTGTACCTGCATTCACACAGAGATAATAAATTACTTGCCAAAATATAATTCAAATGCAAAAAAGTACGTATTAAATTTAGAAATTTTAAATTGGTTTATGAATTTATGCCCCGGTTATAGGAGGCCACTTAGCTTTTGTTTTCTTTTGATTGGGTTGAGGCCCGTAGAGGCCATTTGTAGTTGTACCGATCAAGCCACGCAAAGGAGACGCTGGCAAAAAAATTTGAAAATTTAAGAGTTAGAATTTTTTTAAGAATTTTGGAAAATGTTTGAAAACTAAAATTTGATTTTCTGAGTTATACCTTGGGATAATCGAATAGAAGAAAATTAGTTGGTATAAGTGAATGAATTTAAAAGACTGGGAAATTTTAAAATCTATTCCAGTGAATTGGTTTAGAAATAAGTTTGACAACCCATTTTAATTAATAAGTTTTAAACTTAAGGGTTTGGAAACATTTTCTTCCTTAGGAATTTCGGGGACGAAATTCATTTAAGGGGGGGGGGGAATGTAACAACCCAAAATTCTAGTCATTTGATTTTAAATATTTAATTAATTTTAGATATTTAAATAATTGGATTTTGGAATTTAATACTTGGAATTTAATAATAGTGATCGTTTAAATATTTGAATTGAGAATTAAATATTTTAATGGTGAACTAAATATGAATTAAATAGATTTAATAGTGTTATTTAACTTCTTTTAATTAATAAATGATAATGGTAAATGATTTTGCAAATTTATTACAATAACAAATGGTTCGAATAAATAACAAGAAATCAAATTGTAATAAAATGACTTAATTTGTGATAACTTATTTTTAATTTATAGTATTTTTCCAAAAAAAATAATTTGGAAAATAATTAAATTGTTCTTTGACGATATTTCGGCAAACGATGATATTCTTGAGATTTCATGAAATGCAATAACCAGTGTGTTTTATTATGGTTTTGAAATCGTGTCGCATTTCTGAGCGCGACCGTATTTTCGTTATGTCATTCGCGGTTTGTATTTGAGCAAAATTATGTGCATTGTCGTACCCAAACATTTTATTTCAAAAATAAATACATAGTACACAGATGCACACAAACAATTTACCATGTAACCTGGATCTTTGTTTTGAAAAAACATGACCATTTTGTTTATTTTAATTTGGTTATAAAATGATAATAGGGGAAAACACATAGCTACTTTATTTATTAATTTTTTTTTCTTCTTCTTTCCCTCCTCTCTATTAATTACGTCCTTCATCTTCCAGTGAAACTTGAGAATGAAGCTCGGTCCATTCTTCAAAAATCAAAAAGCAAGCGTGATAGAGGCAAGCCCGGCCCCTGATATTGGGCAACAAATACCCAGATAAAAAAATTTTAAAAATCGATCAACCCTTGTTGCTCCACGCTACTGCCTGCCGTCTATAGCCTGCCGCTCCACCCTATTGCCTGCCGCTCCACTTCCTCTGTCCCTTCTAGCTTCGTTAGAAACTCACTATTCCTTGAGTGTATCTGTAACTGAAAGTGGGTTGGGTGCCCAGCTTGGAAGATGCTCGGAAGCTCCGGAGGTTGGTTTGAAGGTGGCATTGAGATCGTGATGCGAAGGCGAGTGGATTGGCATAGGTTAGAGCTCATCCGAGCATGTGATGCAGAACGCGACAATTGTACGGTCGCTGGGGGTTTTCAGGTCACATTTCAACCTGTAAGCATGGGCTCATCATGAAGGTGTCGGGTGGAGGGAGATTTCGAAGATGAAGACGTTAGTGAAGTTGGAAGTTGTTTTCGTGGAGGAATAAGGATGTTTGGTGGTGAGGTTGTACATGTTTTGGGTATATCAACGTGCATCTCATATCTAGAAGAGGTAAACTCAATTTTGGCATTTAGGGAAGATTGGGATTTAGGGTAATTGATTTATTAATGAAGTAATTAGTTAAATTTAATCATTTAATTAAATCGATTGCTTATAAAATCTATATTTGGCTCGTACGAGGTCAGTTTCGGACGCAGTCAGTTGCGTTGTACTCATGGGAACATTATCTACGCGATGGGATTGGTTTGTCCAAAATTGGGATTAATGGAATTTTGGGCTAAAATTGAATGTCAATTCGATTTTATTCCAAACCAGAACGTTTCGCCGAAAACGGAAATCATGGTGAGTTTAACTCACATTTAATTTTATTATATAATATTAATGATGTTAAAATCATTTATTATTTGTTTGGATATTAGTTAAATTGTTTGATTGCTTGAATTTCCTTTTAGAAAATGGATAACATATTAAATTGATCGTTATAAACCCATATGATTATCTATTCATTATCCATAACCATTGTTTTGCAGGGACAAAATCTTTAGAGTGGCCCAAAGGGGATTTCTTGCCCATAAATTATTTATTTACATCCATATGCTGTTATTGATGGTTTATTGAAATTAATTTTTGTTATTCCATTTAATAGTTTAAATGTTGTTATAGCGATTTTCGCTATACCGTCATTTATTAAATTTCATCCCCAAAATCCTATCGTATGAACTTGATCTTGTATTGCCGCTAAAAAGAATATTGAAAATTTATTAGACATTTTTATTAATGATAATTTAAATTAATTAATTTGAGATTACTTAACCAATTTAATAAATGATGATTAAAATCGGTTTATCTTTTGAATTAATTATTTTTGTTAATGATGTTTTATACTTAGTTAATCGTTTTAACTAATGATTATTTAAGTTTAATTAATAAATATAATTAATGATGATGGAGTTTAATTAATTAATTAATTAATGATAATTGAAATTAATAATCATTTTAATCAACGATATTTAAAAGTAATAATTCATTTTAAATAATGATATTGTGACGACCGCCCATGACCCCTGCACCGAATCTAGAGATAGTGCGCTGTAAAGTGTGCTAGGCGACCATGGACGATTGTCAAGGTAAATTAAAACAACAGGATCTATCATATTACTCACAGCGCATGGACAAAATACAATAGAACATATGTATAGTGAAGCTTTACAGAACAAAATGACATCATATAAACTCCATAATAGTTGAATACAAGCATCCAAATAGTCAATACATCAAGCCTCACTACATAACACTCAGAGAATACAAACAGCGGAACATCCGGTACATATAATAAGAAGATAATATGCAACTCTCCAGCTCGTCTTCGATATCAGCATCGTGAGAAGAGAACAGCACCTGTCACCTGCTACCTAGTCTGCCCCGTCCCAAAAATGGACGAACAGCCCAAGGCAATAAGAATTAAAACATAAAGCCTTGAGTCAAACAACAGTCTTAGTGAGCAGTAAATTAACTAACAACATACCAAAAGAGCATAAAGGAAAAGGAATAGGAATACAACCCTCCCACTCCACCTATTTCTACAGTGATAGCCCCCAAACACACACTAAGCAGAAGCAAGCATAGCAAAGCATACAATTTAAAGTAAAGTAATTATCACTCGAGTCAAGGGCGATGTTTTCCAAGTACAAATCCCAAGGTCTTAAACCAAGGTCAGATAAGCACCCAGGAAATACCGCTCCTGAGACCGAATGACAATACAACCAAACATCCATGACTCTGGCTATCACTGTTATCATTGCTTCGATATCACCGTTAGTTGAATGAACGGCTCCTTCTTTCATCCGTCAGTCAAGGGCTAATGGTAACCCCGGTTCTAGACATAACTCCCGCACGTCGTCGCAGCCCGTGCCAAGGATTTTCGCAACTACCCAGAGTACTCGACTATCAACAGTTAGTCTTTTGGGCGTCCCCATGTACTCTTGCTTAGAGCATGCTAGAACCTTCAACAACGATGAGATCTCAGCCTTCTAGTCATCCTCCTCGACGACTATTTCCATACTAGCTCAAGCACCTCTCGAGCATCCATTATCCTCAAACTCGAATCATATCACCGAGTTACCAACGTGCTTGGAATGATCCCGTCTGGATTAGACCAAGTCTTCATCAAATGATGCCTCGCTTCATTACATCCTCGCAAAGCCTCATCTCAACATCACATCATCAAATCCATGCATAAGAGCTTCATCATCTCGCTACATATGCCACGAGCAGCTTTTCCAATTCAAGAGCCTTTCCCTTAGCTTTTGAATCATCTTCGACCACCTTGTCTAAAACCAATCAACAATCATCTAATTCACAACAATCAATCATGTCAAACATCAATCCAAGTAATCAAACATTCAAATATAAGCAAAATGGACAATTATAACAATAATGGCAATTTCGTAATTAAGGAGTTGAAAGTCTAATAAGCATGAAAACATGATAATTATCTCTACAACTTGATGAATGAACTTGCATAGGTTAACACTTAGTAAATGGTTGTCAAATCATCATGATCAATGGATCTACATGGATCTACACTTAGGATGAAGAAAATGCATGGAAATCACTATTTTAAACACCAAATCGAGCCAACAATCCGATATACTCCTTTGGATCCGTGTGAGAGATAATCACCACTCACCAAATCACCAAAACAAACCCAAATCAACACGCTTCAGATCTGGACAGCAAAGGATCAAGCTTGATCTATCACGAATCCGCTTCAAACGAAGAAATCTCACTTCAAAGGATGAAGATCTTCAACTTTAGCTCTTGGATCTTCAATCTTGATCTTCGATTTGGATGGATGGAATCACTAGATTAGAGTGGAGAAAAGAAGTGAAGAAGTGTAGAAGTCGAGCTCTCAAAATGGCAGCACTTCGTCGCTTCAAAATCCGGATCCCAAAAAGTGAGAAAAACCCTTCCTATTTATAGCACAAAATTCCTTAAGTCGTAACTCGTCCGCCTCTATAAGTCGTCTCCAACTTATAACCTTCGACTTAACAAAGCCTTCAACCTAACAGACTACGACTCAGTAGTCTCTTGACTTAAGACTTAGCAGCTAACCTCTAAGTCGGTTGCGACTTAACACCTACGTCTATACGACTTAACGACTCAACCACTTGCGCGAGTTAACACACACGCGCGACTTAACCGGGATACGCCTTAGCGACTTAACAGCTCTACAACTCATCATCCTCATGACTTAGATAGGTTACGACTTAACTGGTCAGACGACTTAACTGGATAACCCATCCTACGACTTAACAGCAAACACCTAAGTCGTCTACGACTTAACACATAGGCTACGACTTAACTATAAGGCTGCCTATCTCCTAAGTCGCTAGCCTCTATAAGTCGGTCACGACTTATCTCTTAGGTCGTTTACGACCTAGGACTTAAACAAATATGACCGAAAAGACAAACATACTAGGTCGTCCACGACTTACCACCTTAACTCGCTAACTCGCTGATCCCTTAACTCGGTAACGACTTAACCCACCTCTATCCTTAAGTCGCCTACAACCATAAGTCGGTCAACTCGCTAACTCGTCCAACCGACCTAACTTCTCTACGCTCTAAGTCGTTGCCGACCTAACTACCTTAACTCGCCATCCACCTGGGTATCTCCAATCCCCTAAGTCGTATACGACTTACGACTTATACTAAGTCGTGAACGACTTAGGGCTTAGCCATATTTTTGCCTAAAATTTGAAATGGCTCAAAAATGCTAAAATTCCAGATTTTGACAAACTTTTCGATCCGTAAAAAAAAATACGGGTCGTTACAGATATTTAAATTTTATTAATCATTTTAATTAATGATTGTTTTGAATTTAATAAATTGTTTTAACTAACGATATTTGGATTCCAGTTAAATCATTAGAATTAATGATGTTTTATAATTGAATAACTCATTTTAACAAATGATGTTTTAATTAATCAGTTTAACTAATGAAGTTTGGATTTAATTAATCCAATTAATTTATGATTATTTTTAACTTATTTAATTGTTTTAATTAATGGAATTTAGAATTACTTATCATTTTAATTAATGATGTTTGAGATTATTTATTTAATTAATGGCTATTTGAAATTAATAAATCTTTTTAATTAATTGATTTAATAAAGGTGATTAAAGTAAATTAACTAATATAATAAAAATTGCTTTAATAAACTAATTTAAAGTTAATAAACTGATTTAAGGAAGATTTTAAAGTTAATTTTCCAATGTTATAAAAGTGTTTGAAAATAATTATCTATTTTATTATGGATAATGAATTATTTATTTAAAGGGATTTTAAATGTGATTAATTATTTTTCGGGATAATTATATTTTTTAAAGTTATAAAAGGAATTGGAACTCGATTATTGGGATGTTAAGTTGGATAACATACTGGGTGTTCGATCTGATGTTGGTTTAGGCCTTCGAGGTCGCGCACTTGGGGAAATTATCCTCTTAACGTTTTAACAATCAGGAACTAATTCTAAAAGTGTTTTACCAATATGGAAATCAAGCACAAGTTCAATTTTTTTTTAAAAGTAAGAGTTTGATTTGTTTATGGAAATAAATTATTTATGCAAAACGAATCACTTATATGGAAACGATTTATTTGTATAATTAGCACTAAACATCGAAGAAGTAAACTTGTCGCTATTTCAAAGGTTAAGAATAATCGTTGGACATGACTTTGAGGTAACACTACCTTGACTTGCCTAGTATTATTATTAACCAAGAAAAAGCACATGTTTGAAATTCAATGAGTGGTGATAAGTATACAAGATTTAATTTTCATATAGGATCGTTTTATATCCTCGATAGTTGGTATCTCAGTGATCAGTTACTTCAACTACTTTATTATCGCCATTCTAAGATGATTTTTTGCTCCATTGAGCGTTGCTATCCTTTGTCGGAAATGACTAAACCAAAAGCGCGAGAGAAAACCAAGCTATGTGGGGTTGCTCCCATTAAGGTATTTTCACATCTCATCTAGTTTGGATTCGGTTGTGCACTTAGATGTAGAAATATTCAAATACTCGGTAAGGTCTGGTGGAGTCCGGCTTGGTATTGTCCGAGAAGTGTCACAGAGTAAATGAGCTTCTCAGAAGTATATTAGTAGAGGTATACTTTAAGGGGGGTGCACCTTCCTAGTCATTTGTTGGAAAATTTTCTTTCCTTATTTAATTCGAAACCCCTGAATATGTTTTAGCTTTAAATTGCCACGAGTAGAGCCAACTCCTCACTACGACATTTAAGTGTTTATTTAGTCCATTCTATCAAGTTGGACTATTACTTTATTTAGTCCATTCTATCAGGTTGGACTGTTACCTTATTTAGTCCATTCTATCAGATTGGATTGTTACCTTATTTAGTCCATTCGATCAAGCTGGACTGGTTTCCTTGTTCCATCCATTCTGTCCAGTTTGGATTTTACTCAGTTTATTTCCATTCTTTCAAGTCTGGTTTAATATTACTTATGCTCATTCATATTTGGATTTTTTTCCCGGATATTTATTTCTGCTCTTACCTGTATGGATGTTTTTCTTGTGAGGTAAAAACCCATTCCGCTTTAGCGGCATGGTCTCATAGAACTTTTATATGATCTTCATTGTTCAAGTTATCTCACGTTGGTATTTTCAGACTGATCCGGGTGTTATTTATTTATAATGCTCGGGGCAGACCGAGTATTTTCCCAGGTTGTCTTTGTAGTTTTGGAGATCGTGGAGGGGAGCTGAAGATTCACCTATCGTATTATTTTATTTTCCGCTGTATTATATAGTATACATATCAGCATTTGTAAGGTCAGGATTTTATAATTGTCCAACTGATAAGGTTAGTTGTTTTAACTCTGATATACTCTGTATTTTGGAGTGATAGTTTTTACTGTCTTTGTATATTATATGTTGTCGATTTCGCTGTGAGATTCAGTTTTCTCTGTTCTTTTTATTTACCCTAACAATCTGCGGCTTTGACGATTGGATGCACGACATTGGAACACAGTGGCAGTGTTCGGTGTCGAATTTCGATGGTCAAAATGGCGGGTTGTTAAAATATAGATGAATCCTAATAGATGAATTTAGGAGGCATAATAATTTCCACGATTGAAATTATATGGCCTTAATAATACACTTGCGACGGGTATGAATTGTTGGGCCTAACCCAGTATTTAGATTAATTATAAATGACTTGACTTAGCGTGGGTTGGGATGCAAGGTCAGTAGAGTTGCACAACAGAAGTCTGCCTTCCGCGAGAGGCTACTAGTAGTTGTGTATACATATTACTAATGTGGGACATCTCCTACTATAGGACCCGTGGGGATATATGTTCGCATATAGGTTTGAGGTAAATATACCAAGGGGTTCTCCTTAAATCGAAGTATTAAATGGCTAAGTACCTTAGGGGGTCAAGGAGTATTTACTTCGGGGTTGAGGTATTAAATGGTCATTTTGTTTACCTCCTCCTTATTTAAGAAGTCTTAAATAACCTACAATAGTGCCTAATTGGAAAAGTGTGGCATGCTTCAATTCCAAACCAGAGGTACTAAGTAACCGGGATGGGTGTTTTCCTTGATTTGCATTAGGCAAATCCAAATGGGATTTGGGTCTGGAGGTCGACGCATATCAGCATCGTTGGTAAACCAGTATTTGTAGAGTAGGGGTGGACATAGGTCAAGGCCACCATCGGTCCTGAGCAGTTATTAACAAAGACTTAGGTTAAGCCTGGACTTTCGACTAGTGTAGAGTTTGTATGGGATATGCACTGACCTCAAATTTTGGTTGCTTTTTTGTTTGGTTGGAGGTTGGCTAGTTAACCCTTAGATAAGTCTTTGAGATGCGTTAGTAATACAACTAATTAAATTATAAAGCCGTATCTAGGAGTCATCAACCTTCGTAATTAGGGCTGATTAACCATTGATTGCATTGCAAAGGGGTATGCCTCGGGGTTGAGTATTAAATAACCATTAGGTCTACCTCTTCCCTATTTAAGAAGTATTAAATGGTTATTACGGAGGGCCCACTTTGAGGTCGAGGTATTGAATGGCCGTTGGTCTGCCTCTTCCCTATTTAAGAAGCATTAAGTGGCTGGGATTTCCTATTGGGAAGCACAGCGATGCTTTATATATGCGCATGTATATACTTGTACCTTGGACTAGGTTGGACATATCGTACGCATATATGAAATTAAATGATTAATCCATAAATAGTAGACATAACAGTTAAATGGAAATCAATCGGCACAAACTAGTGTAATGGATAAAGAATGTAATTACCAGTCACCTGAACATTTTTCTGACCTCCTCCTCATTACAACCCACTGGATAGATTTAGAGGGGCATGGTACTAGTATAAGATGGAAATAGTATGTGGACAGGTCTTCTCATTCATGCTCTGCACTGCCAAGGCAACTAGATATCCAAGGAATAATATTGGTTCCAAGGTAATAGTGCTAGTCGGTATATATGTTTTATTATATTTTACTATTCTGCTATGAGTTCATATAGATAGCTCTCTAATGTAATTATGTTTATTACAAGTTACCAATACCAACGATCTGTACCATATTTAACTTGGGTTTTAGATTTAGTCGAATATTGGTCACATTAAGGTGTAGGTTGATACATTTATGGACTAACCGATTTGAATGTAGATGATATTGGAATTTTTATGAAAACTAAGTTCCATACATCCTAAAGTGATATAGTGTTGACAAAGAGAATGTGTGTAAATAGTTATTACTAAAAGGTAATGCTTAAACAAAAAAGGGATTTTACTAATGAAGATCTATATGCGATAAATTTGGCTATATGACACACCACTAGCTAAGGTAACATGTAAACGTTAATAGACAAATTGTACGATATTAATTGTTGACTGAATTTACACCTACGAATCGCACAAGTGCGTTAATAAACTCCATATTATTTAAGTGATTTATAAATTGTTATAAATTAATTAATATTTATTAATGTTAATTGTTTATTTATCTAATGTATTGGGTGCTATTATTTTCTGGATGTCATTGGTAATTCATTGGGTGCGTATAAATTTTATATATGTATGTATCGATATACAGTATCGATACAGATTTAAATACAATATAATTATCATTTATTAATGGGTTATGTAATGACCCGTAATTTTATCACTTTGAATAGGAATATTTAATTAATTTTAAATATTCAATTGATTGAATCCATTTTAATATAATAATAATAAGTGATTTATAATAGTTTTATAAATATATAAACTTGTTTTATAAAGGTATATAAACTTCATCGCATTCTGGTAGTTTGACGTCGTATTTTTATAAATGGATTTTTAATATTATTTAATATGGTTTTATAGCTTAAATAATCTTGTTTTAATTAAATAAAGATGATAAGAGATTTATTTTCAAGTTTTGTTTACGTAAACAAATAGTTTGATTTAAAATTGAAAATGTGACCGAAGATCGTTTTTTGGATTTTTGACTTTTTATCAAACGACAATTCTTGCAATGTTGTTGTGCACATTTGTATATATATATACATTTAACAAATAGGAATGTATTTAGCACTAATTAGATTAATTTAACAAAAGTATCATTAGTAATGCTAATTAAAGAAAAAGACAAAAAGGGTTTACTTTTGAAAAAGCAAACTTAAAATCAACTGCATATCACTTACACATGGTGCATGGAGAGGGAGTAGATTAGGTACAAAGGTGAGATGATGTTGTCTAAGAGATATTTGTAAATTTTCCTATAAATAGCAAGACATATTTTCTTCATTTCTACACATCTCATTACATCTTCTTCTTTCTTAGGCTTCTTCTTATCCTCTTTAATGTCTTTTTTCTCTTCTTTTCTATCGCCTTAGGCCATGAGCAATAATGGGAAGAAAATGGCCTTGGGCCGAGAGAAAATAGAGTAGGGAAATGATGGTAATGGCCATAAGCAAGGAGGAGATGAAGGTGGTGGACGTGAGCTTTAGGAGGTGGAAGAATGTCCTTAGGCCGTGTGCAAAGGAAGGGGATGGAGGCAAGGGCGTGAGCAACGAAGGAAGAAGAATTTCTTGGCATTGAGCTAGGAGCATATGGAAGTGATGATGGGAGTGTTGTGTTGATGCACTGAATGTTGGTTGCAAGAATTTGGATTGAAATAAATGTGAGTTAATCTCACTTTGAATCAATTGATAATCACTTGTTCATATTACTTATTATTCATTTAATATTGCTTGCTATTAGTTATAATAATAAACATTAACTACTTTAAGTTATACCCTTCATCATATGCTAAAATGATTGCTTATATGGTTGTTTAATATGTTTGGATCATGATTGGGTAATTATATAAAAGGTTGGTTGTGATAGATACTGTGCAGCTAAAGCGCCCTGCCGCTCCATAGTGTTTGAGGTGCGAAAAGTTGTTGCGGAGATATATTGAGGATATAGCAGAATATAGCGGACGACTTTATAAAGAGGAATGATGAACATTCTACATTAAAAAGAGGAACAAGTATTACTTATTATTTCCCACCAAGCAAAACAATTTATAATAAAGTAAAGATAAATAAAGTTGACACTTAAAAAGTTAGAACTAGTTATAATAACCAACAGCGTATATCATTGTTACATCAACTTTGAAGTTACCATAAAACTTAAAAACAAGACATCAAGCAAAATGCCTATTTATAGGAAAGGGGGATATAACGGGGCAACAAAATCGGGGATATAGCAGATTGTTACCGCAATATCGGGGATAATAGAGGATCCGCTATATTGGGCCGCTTTATTGGAATATCGTTGCCCCAAAAGTCTGCTATGGGACATATCGGAGATATATCAAGGATATATCGGTGAATTGACTGCACAGGATAGATATGATTATTATGATTTATAAGTTGAAAATCATATATGATGAGAAATGATAGCTATGTGAATTAATAATACATATCTTGTGAAAAATTATTCACATTATACCCAAAAATATTATGTATACAACATACGTTAGGACTCTTTGTTTTTAAAACCAAAAGAAATATCATTTTATAATATTGGACTTTTACTTTGGAAAAGTAAAGAAGTGAGAAAATGGAGTTTTGAAATAGATTTGGAATTAGTTTTAAAAAGAAAGAAATTGAAAAGGTGGAGTGTTGGAATTTTTTGGAAAATAAAATCTTCATTTATGAAAAACAATAGTTTTAAAGGTGGAATATAATATAGAAATATCATATGGTTTTGTATAAAAGAATATGGAACTAAAAAAGATGAAAAATGAATATTATAATAATATAATATTAAAGATATGAAACAAAGTGAAAATGAGATTTTAATAAAGTAAAATAGTGAAAAATTAGTTTAATATAGTTTAATATAGTTTAATATGGTATTAAAATGATTTAAAAGTGTTTCGGACAAGTTTTCGAAAATTTTGGCTAAAAGGTGAAAAATAAGCCGTCGTGTTTCGGCAGTTCGCGATTCGCGACTTGAAAAGTTAAACAGATGTGTATGATAAAATATGAGTCGACATTCTTTGAAATAAGAATTTTCCAAACCCTTATGATCATAATTTTCAAATGAAAAAGAAAATCAAGATTTCATTTAGTAAAGTTTGAAACATGTCCAAATCAAGTTTTTAAAATCGTCGCGTTTTGTCAGTTCGTAAAATATTATTTTCAACTCTTTAAAATGGATGTTTTTAAATTTTTAAAAATATGAAATAAATTCCATAAATATGTTAAAATATTATAAATGGAATTTGAATTATAAAAATTGGCATATATGTAATGAAATTGGTGTTTTAATCTATAAAGCTTTAAAATCACTATTCATCAACAATTTAGCAATGGAATTTGGTAACCGTTGAATAAATGATTTGAACTTGGGTTCTTCTTGAATCATTTTGAAATGTTTTTCGAAAGATAAATCGAAAGCTTTTAAAAGTTTAGAGTCGATCAAATAACTTGACCATCTTATGGGTGATAGAGAGATAGTCTCTAGGCTGGAGTTCGGAATATTAGTTGCCTGCTTACCCTAGCAATTTGGACTGTTCTGATCGAGGGGATAATTAATTTTCTTTACTTGGATCATAATTTTTTAAGATAAAATAAAAGAGATTTGGAGTTTTCCAAAAAGGTTAAACAAGATTTAAAATAAGAGTTTGATGGTAAAGAGAACGTTCTAGTTAAACTCTGTATTAAACTCCGAGGAGGGAACCCATACTATCGGGGTGAATTTAGAAGGGGATTTCATCATTATTCGACAAATAGTACAGGTTGAATACAGAAATTAGTATTGAGTATAATTAATCTAAAATCTATGAATCCTTTTTACTCAGTACTAATTGGTTTGGGTATACAGTAAACGATGTCTTAAATAACATTGTTTTTAATCCATTAAAAGATATGTTTTGGAAATAAGTAATCTCCATTTAGATTGAAATTATGCCAATAATAGAAGATGGAAATATTTTCCCTAAGTAATTAAAAGGAAATGATTTGGTATTTCCAAAATTAAAAAGAGGTTTAATAAATCTATATATCCCGAAACAGAAATGTTTAAAGGTATATATCTCTAAAAGATATTTTATTGGATAAAAAGATATCTTCAAAGTTAAATAATATTTTGAGTAAAATAAGAAAAGAGGATTTAACGAAAGTGGCTCAACACTTCTGTATACACATATACACATATCTTTTTATCGATAATTGGTTCAGAGAGACCGGGATCGGATTTAGGTGATTCCTATCCGAAAACCACTTCGAACCAATATAAGCATTCGAAAGTAAAGACATGTTGAAGTCATTGATTTTGAAGACGGAGATCTTTATAATGTAGGGCTACTTACCACTAACCTCGTGATTTCCATATTGTACACATATGGTGGCAATAGTACCTTCATTTTGAAATCTTCAATGCAAGGACTGCTTGCTACTAATCCTAGAGTGATTCCCAAATAGGATATAGTAGGAGTACCTTCGGTTTATCCTGTTTCTGGACAACTTATATGGATGAATGTTCGACATTGCATTTCTAAGACAACGTACATTGGTTTTTACAAACATATCTGTTTGGTGGTGTAGGAGTAACCCCTCTTTTATTTAACACCTTTCCCTGAGGAGTATGAACTCAGCAGTTGTACTTTTCGGGAAACCAATTAGTATGTCGTCGGAAATGGTAATGTGGCATTCAAAGTTGGATTTGTCTTATGAAATGTAAAATGTTACCTCAAGCCTTACACATCGGTAATGGAAAAAACATGGTAAATGCAGCAGAACTATGTGGGTCGCACCCATTAGGAGATGATCGTCACCTTTCTAGGTTTCCCTCTATATATTGGGTTTGTTGTGTATGATGTGGCCATGGATAGGTCGGGAACGACCGGGGTGATGACATATTCGGTACTATCTATGGTAGAGGTAGGTCAATTCTATATTAGTAAAGGGCAATAGGTTTGTGCCTCGGTGCATTACCCTAAAGATGTACTGTCGGAAGATAGTCCCTTACCTTGTCATTATTGGAAATCTATTCTCCAATACATGCCTTTAACGGACTTGATTGTATACCTAAATATGTCGTTGAATTTAACAAATGTAATAATTTCGACTATTTTATTATGTTATTTGAAAATGATTTTAAAGCAATGTCATTGGAAATAATATCAGATGATTTGATAAAAATATTTTAGTTATCATAAGGTAAAAACCCGTTTGTGTTTATATGCGGTGTGGTCTTATGAGATACTCTTTTTTCCAAAGGTTTTGTTTGACATCAAATTTGATCTATGACACTGTCATATATATTTATGATTTGCGTTTCTCATGATGGTTTTCCAGACTGATCCGAGTATTTTTAATACTCGGGTCAGATCCGAGTAGTTTCATGATTAGCTGAAATGCTTGGAGTTTCCAGAGGAGAGCTAGAGATGTTTATCAACGTATGGACATAGTTTACTTTTCCGCTATGTTTATTGTTTTTTAGCATTTGTAAGGATGGGTATTTATAACTGTTCAGGCTAAGCTAATTAGGATGGACTCTGATATATGTATTTAAAAAATATCTCCGCTGTAAATATTATTGAAATAATATATGTTATTCCATTCGTGTGAGATTCCATTCTGTATTCGTTTCTTTTTACTCTTATCCATCCGCATTTTCATTCAATTTGAGTTGAACATGTGTGGTTTATTGTCAACCTAAACTTTATGAAAGCGTGGGTCGTTACAGGTTCGGTTGTTCATTAGTCCATGAAGGCTTATGACATGATGGCCATATGATGAGAGGGAGAAAGGTTTTTGAATTTGGATCTGGATCTGGGAAATGGTAAGAGGAGAAAAATTAAAATGGGGAGAATTTGTCTTCTCCTCCTTCTCTATTCAACCATTCTCACCCTCTCATTTTCATAGTCTCAAGACCCTTCTAGACCTACATGCACTCGCATTTCTCCCCACCTCCATAGCCATGTATTCAAGATAAAAAATTACTTCAAAATAAATTAAATCAAGTGGTGTTATAGATTGTTGCAAGGTCTGGCAGATCCGTTGTTTCAAATCCAGGAGATCTCTTCAAACAAGGTGCAATCAAGGACAATCTATTCAAGGTATTATTTTCTGATTTATAATTTACATCCAAAATGTCATATGGTCGCCTTAAAATGATTTTATGTACATTTGTTGTCTCTCTAAATTATCCGAGTTAATTTACATTGAACTATTTATATTGATTGATACTGTTGATTAGATCTATGTATAAAATCAAACAAAAAAAATCAATTCAGCCATGTATGTTATAATTTATATACTAATTTTCTAAATAATATAATTTATTTTTTAATAGTTTAAAAATGCTATTTACAATTATAAACCATATGTATATTTATTATGTATTTAAAAATTATTTATAAAATAATATATATAATATGTTTTGGATTTTAAAAAATTCTACCAAACCTATATTATTAAAATATTATTATATTTATATTTAAATCATTTTAATAATGTTTATATTAATATATATATATGTATATATGTATGTATGTATGTAAATATTTAATTATTAAAAATAACAATAATGGTTACGTATTTTGTTTTTTTACATGGCTGTAAATAAATAAACATATTTATTTATATATATATATTTATTTATTTAATATTTATTTTATTGGAAAATGCATACTTTAATTATTTTATATAGTTTTAAATAACTTGTGTATTTAAAGATAATTTTGGCAATAATAAATATTTGTATAAAATATAATTGCATTTATTTTAATTAATTAAAAGATATTTTAACTTATTTTTGATACCAAAATTTGAATTTTAAATGGTTTATCTAGTCAAAATTAGATAATTTAGATATTAAATTTGAATTTCAATTCTATTGACTGGTTTAAAATCTAATCAAATATTTTAAAAGGTTTATTATATTTAATGTATAAAAAATTATGAAATAATATAAATATTTATATTTAAACAATGTTTTGAAACAACCAATGCACATATAAATTGTAAATGTATATGTTCTAAATGAAATCCCAACATCTATGTACACATACATTAACCATGTACACATTGTTATATTGCATATGCATATCGTATACATAAGTAAATCTATTATTATACTCTAATTTATATAAACAATAATTAATTAATATACATTAATTAAGCAAACAAGGAAAATAAAATAACATAAAATTTTATTTGAATTAACTAGATTAGATCTAGTAAAAATCATTAGACTTTATAGACTCACTATGATCCAAATAGAGAAAAAAATTATAATTCACCCAATTCATCCACTGCCAAACGAGCCAGATCCAATATGGGATAGTGATGAAACCAAGTTCACAATAAAAGTGTGCAAAAACATATCAATGCAAGCAAACAAAATAGTAAACAAATAACATACACATTCATGTTTTAGTATTATAGAAACTAATAATCAAGTCTATCCCAAATCAAATCTGGTTGAGATGAAACCATACCCGACCCTAATGGTAAATGGGTCTGGCTTATGTGTGGCCTAGTAGTTAGAGCTTAACCCATACCTATGTAAATATGGCAGGTTCGGACCGTATTTGGGCCATAACTCATACCATTGACAGGCCTACTCATTAACCTTATAATGTCATTTTATAGAACTTAGTTGCTTCACATTCCTACCTTGAATTAAAAGGCCAAAGTCAAGAGCTCAAGATGTGCATTAATGGAGAATCAGGGTTTTCCTAATCTTTAATAACACAATAAACTACATACATATCTTGCTTCAATGATATGGTTTGAGCTTATCATGGCTCGACCTGACTGCTTACTTAAAACTCACAGTTAGAAGTTAATCCGGATTTTTGGATCAAGAATAGGATTACACAAATGAAGAGTTTTTATTAAATCCCACTGAGAATTCCTTGACTTCAATTAAATTTTTATTTTATATGCGTGCAAGGAATAGATTCGGAAAGTCTAAGCAAAATCTTTTAAATTTTTATTCGATGTAATTACATGATCTATTAAAATAAGAATAAATTCAGTTGGAATGGGAAAAATTAGTAAGTGAAATGAATTAAAATGATAGTGAGTGCAAACAAGTTGAAGTGTGTGTATGTATATAGATATATTATATATGGACTTTGTTTGAGCGAATAAGGCAAAAAGAGAATGGGAAAATATGTAAAGCGAAGAAATATATGAAGGATTTTACGGAAGGACCAAACAGTTATCTCTACATTGCATTATTTTACTGTATCACATCGGAATTTTTAAGCATTTTCCACATCTTTAACCTTTAATAATAGTTGTAAACTTTGATTTCATACTTTTTAGTGTCAGCCTGAACCACCTAAAACGCTACTCTACTTGTATTACCAGATCTTAATATCACTTAAAAAAAGATGTACCAATTAACTTCCTTTACAAATTCAAAACGGAACACTACAAATATTATCAAATCTTAATATCACTTAAAAAAGATCTAACAAATAAACTTTCTTTACAGATTCATTCTTCACTAATTAATAGTATAAACAAAAATTCAAACTAATAAAAAATTAGATGTTGTAACTTAGAAATAAAAATTCAAACTAACATCACATAATTTCAATACAAAAATATAGCTAAATATTTGTACAAATCATTTTCTTTTAAATGTGTTAAATATATATAACTTATAGAAAAACAATTCACATGTGAAGCGCATGCTCTCACAACAAACAATAAATATGGTAAATATAAAACATAATATAGAACAAGAAAAGAGAAATTGTGAGTAAATAATTACCACACAAATTTATACTAGTTACTTTTCTTTTTTCTAATCTTTTTCTTTATTTTATGAATTCTTTTAAAAATTCTGTCTTTCTTAAAATATCATGAACAGCTCCTGTAGAACGCTCGTATAAATAAACGTCCTTTCAACTTATCTTTAATCATTTTCGTCAACATATTCATACCCTTTGCCAACTTATTTATCATACTAGATGTCTGTTGCAACCGTAGACCGAGTTTCAATATTATTGTTCAATGAGATTTGCTACAAGCAATCGCTCAAAGCGATTGTGCTGCATACTCTCTTTGCTCAAAGCGCTTGTGTTGCATACTCTCTCTGCTCAAAGCGATTGTGCTGCATGCTCTCTCATTTATTATGAGAGAGATGTGGTCCCAACATATTATTTCATGCCTAATGATTCCATTCTTGCTTCCTTGCATGCATGCATTTAATTTGTGGTCCCATCGACTTAATAATTTAATTTTCTTTATATTTATTCTTTTAGCAAACCAAACATGTAGATGTTACTTCATTTTCTTCATCTCTTACATGGTTTTACCATCTTTTCTCGCTCCATCTTCATTTATTTTTTTCATTTCTAAGAAGACAAAGTGTGAATGATGTTAAAACACATTGTACTAAAGTAGACCATTATGAAAACAAGAAAAGAGCTACAGGTCCTTATTTTTGATGTTGTTATAAGAAAAGTCCTTGCAGAAATGAATATATAAATTTGATCCCTATTTTTGAAAAATAGAAAACGCAAGGTGTCTTGCACTTTTCTGATGGAAAATGTAAGTTGATTTGCACTTTTCTGATTTTGAATTTTTTTTGAATTTTTTGAAAAGCGTAAGTTAACTTGCGCTTTCTTTACGCTTTTCGATTAGTTAACTTGTATTTTCTATCAAGAAAGCACAAGCTAGTTTTTTGTGCTTTCTGATTTTGAAATTTTATTTTTGAAAATTTTGAAATTTTTGAAAGTGCAAGTTAACTTGCGCTTTGTATCAGGAAAGCGCAAGCTAGTTTACGCTTTCTGATTTATAAAAAAACAGGGACATACTTTATATACTCATTACTATAGGGACTTTTCTTGTAACAACATCAGAAATATGGACCTCTGTGCAAATTCAAAATAGTAGAATAGTAATTGCAAATTCAGAATAAGCTACATTAATGTTACGTTAGACAAATCATGAATGGATCAACATATAGCATTTTTTTATGCCTATAACACAAACTATTCTTCTCCAAAAGCACTCATGAATAGAATATATCTACTATGGACTAGTTTGCATTTCATTCAACATGGTGCTAATGTATAATGATAAGCTTTAGTAGATTCCCACAAGTCTTCATTGCCATCTAGAAAAGAAAAAACTCACTAAACAAAATATAGTTAAGTACATTTACAACAAGCATCTTAAAGTTTGTGTTGATATTTCATAACTTGAATGTAAACTTTAGAACATGTAGTTTCTTTTGTAGGTATCCAAATTGTGAAATGCATATCAATTTTCACCTAGTTCAATTGGAATATTAAATTACTTAATGCTAGTTCAAAAACGAAAAACATCTCTTTTGTAATACCATTCACTCGAGATTGGTTAAAATGCTCTTGTCTTTGTAAGGCCAAAAGTTGTTGATATGCATTAATATTAGCATAAGGATTTCCTTGCACGGTCATCTAAAAAAGTTTTAAAAGATGAATCCACCATTTGATTGTAAATTTCACAGTAGTATTTAGTATAAACTCTTACCATATATTGTACAAATTTTGAAGCATCTGAAGTACTAACTAATGCACTATTGGTTAAACTTGAATGTTCCTAATTATACAAGAAAAATCTATATTAGAATATGTACGAAGCTTATAACTTGTCTGAATTATGTTTATACCTTCCTTAAATATGGTTGCTTCATAAGACTATTTGACTCTAGATCGGTAACTTGGAAAAAGTATCCATCAAGTAAAAATGCAAAATTTTGGACTTAAATTATTAGAAAATATAATAAATTTTTAAACATGCCTGCTTTGGTGTTTTGCTCTTTTTAACATATTTTCCTCAATTCCCACTTTTATTCTTTTGGGTGCTTCTTTTGTCTCTGGTAATATAGGGTCAAGAATTACATGAATGGATCCACATGCATTATCATTTGCACAATCAATTGTCTCATAATGAGGTTCTTCTAAACTTTAAAAGTTGATTAACTTTTTCATATTTTTTGATATTTTCTTTTATTTCATGTAATGCAATCTCAAAACTTTCTTGTGATATTAATCCCTCTTTACTTAACTTAATAGACTCATGAAATAGTTCATTATGGTCGTTGCTTTTTGTATTGGATGCATTTTGAGACTTTCTTTTTGGTGTAGATACTTTTAGCATTTTTAGTCCATGCTCTAATATATACCTAGTAGGAGTTTCAAAAGTTTGGAAGATTGAAAAACAATAATAGCATATCTACAAAGAGATCCACTATACTCAAATAGATGACAACCATGATAAATCTCTTCTCTTGTTGCATCATAAGTTACCTTGTAATTGTACTTATTTTCAAGGTCAATGACTCTAAAAGTTTGGATTGCATTGTCATCACTCTCATTCTTAGAGAAACATCTAGTAACTTCTAAGGTTTCAAGTTAAAACTTTTTGAAAATTTCATGTGTGTAAATATTAGACATTAGCTTTTCAATAGGTGAAGGAGACTTTAAAGCAGGTTCTTTGCGCCATCTGATAAAATCCACTCAAACTTCTTTTCCTTCTCTACCTTGTAGAGGCACTATAAATTCTTTCAAACTAGTCTTTTTATTCATATATTTATCAAAAAATGAGTTTATGCTTTTGGACTGTTGAGCTGTAAACATTCAACCAAAATAAGTTTATTATGTCCTGTAGGTAGGAACCTAATAAAAATGATCTTTATACAGTGAATCAAGCCATTCATCATCTTAAATGGTTAAAATTATCGATCATACCCAACCAACAGTTTTCAAATTCCTCACATATCCATGAATTATAAACACGTTTGTTGAAAATATTCATAAAGTTATTATGTTTTTTAATTACGTAATCAAGTTTTTTGGGAGATTTTCCCAGTGTATGTCGTAGGCAAAAGCGATGACATGAATTTGTAAACACTTATGCAATTGCTGATTTAATTTCGTAGCATTGTCTTGATCAGTGAGCATGGAGATAGGAGCTTTTCCTCCCATTGCCCTAATCTATGTTTTCATTAACCAAACAAACGTTGGTATTGTTTCATTTGCAAGCATGCACATCCAAGTATTATAGATTGAAAATGGTTGGTAACACCAATAAAGTGGTAATATATGTCATATCAAAATAAATAACATAACCAAACACCTTATAATCTTCACGACCTTTTGCATCGACCCAAAACCATTTTCTAACGATTGTTTTCATCTAAATCCATTGCGTAAAAAAATTAGGATTTTTCTTACATATGCATACAATATTCAAGCATAGCCTTAGCATCTCCTGATTCTAGTTCTAAACACTTCTCTTTATCAAGATGGTTTGTTACATCATTTTCCATGAAACCAATATTTTCGTATCCCCCATATTGTTAGGTCGAGACCACAAAATTTTTACTTGTTTAACACCAACCGCATGCAAATTATCAATAGTGCTTTAATCATTTAAGGAAATACTTCTATTGCAAGGGAAACAATGTGCATAGAATGAAAAAAGTTCATGGTTGTTGTTATCGATAAATTTTCCATGGTCTCTGAACAGACTCAAAATGGATAGAATGGACTGCAGAATGATGAAGAAGTAGATCCAAGGACTTGGAGAACATCAAGATGTTAAAAGAAAGAAGTATGCCAAAATCAGATAAAATTTGGATGAGGCAAAACATATCGGTACCGACGTGATTTTGGATCTAAGCTTAGCAACTTTGAAGACTCAGGAACTTCGACCGTAGGGAAAGCTTGGAAATAAGGATGACAAAAACATATTAGTACCGACATGATTTGGTCGGTACCGGCATGATCTTGGAACATGGATTTGCAAAGTTTTAAGGAAGGAAGCTCGAGCTATTAAGGAAGAAGTGGAGTGCTGATGCACAAATCATATCGGTAACAACATGATTTAGTTGGTATCAATGTGATTTCTTTTCTCGATATTTGTGTGTGTCAACCTATTTTTCGTGCTGATACTTTTGGATATGGAAGCATGGAGTAGCAAGATTTGTGCCGAAATTCATCCATAAATAACAAAGAGACTTCGACTAGACAGAGGATTGGATCTTTCTCTCTTTTTCTCTTAGAACCTTTATGAAATTTTGAGATCTACTAGATTGTGGTTGGATTTTGATTGTAATTTTTGTGCTTTAGAAAGAAAACATCAATAAAAAGAATTAAGTGGATGTAGGCAGGAAGAATTTCCAAACCACTACAAAATTGTATGTTTGTTCTAGTTTCTATCATTTTTACATTTGCTAGATTTGAATCTAATTGATTTTGGGGTATTCTATCAATTTTTGGTGCAACATTTTTGGTGCTTTCACTGAGAAGAAACTTAGATCTTATATTGGAAGAGATGAAGAGTCCTACTACAAGAGCTAGTGCAGGACCAAGCCAACCGGAACAATGGGGCAGCCAGGTAGGTATCCTAAGTGCAAACTAACCTTTTATATATGTTACTAGAGTGGTGATGGAAGGCATGATGATGGAGATACAAACGATATTGATGGCTCAATACGAGGAGTTGCTTAATGGATTTTTCAGAAGAAAAGAGCAGCAAAGGACAGTTGAAGTAGCTAGAGTTCATAATTAGAGCTAGAAGGTGGAACAAATGCATAAGGGAATGGAGTAGAGAGAGTTTGAACCATTCCCCCACCGCACCATCATGTCAGTACCAAGATGAATCATGTCGGTACCGACATGATTGATTAAGGGGCATAGTCGATTTGAATCTTGGGCATGATAGGTGTAACAAACCCAAAACTGGGTTTGTTACAATAGGGCACTGTTGAGGGATGGTTCCAAGCCCGAGAATCGAGACTAGAATGCAAACGTAGAGCCACGTGATTTAGGATGAGAAATTCTTGTAGGAACGGAGGCAGGATGAAGATCCGAGACAAGGACGCACAAAGCATCAGAGGTTTCTATTGAATGACAATGGTAGGATCGCTAATATAATAAGGCAGGTGCTGAGAGGTGGACCCCTGGATCAGAGTTTGAAGGATGTAAATAAAAATCCATTTATCCCAAACATCTGATATGCTAAGAATCCACCTGATTTCAATCTACATACTTTGGAAATGTATAACGAAAGAATGGACCCAACTGTTCATTTGATGAGATATATCCAACACGTGAGATATCGGGTGCCTCAATGGAGGTGATGGGATGGTGTTTCTTATTGCATTTAATAGATATAGCAGCAATGTGGTTTCATCAACTAGATAATGGGTCCATCAGCACGTGGACCAAATTAATTGAGAAGTTTATGAACCATTTCAGAGTTCATATAACACCATTGAGGAATGTAATGACACTTTCGAGGTGAAGCAAAAGGCCAGTGAGACCTTGTGAAGTTATCTAATTAGATTCAACACGGCACCGCTACAGTACAGAAGCAAGACTCGTCAATAGTTCTTATAGTGGTAATTTTCGGAGTTGCTAACAAAACCGATTTTAGATAGCTTTGGAAAGAGGCACACTAGTGGATCTTGCAGACTTCTATTTCCAAACTAAGATATATTTGTGCCAGAAGGATGTAGAAACTGAAATTGCTGAAGTTAACATTGTAGAGGATGGAGAACTATCCAAGGCAGGATATAGGAAGGATAAGGGAAAGCGAAAAGCCGATGATGGCTTCGAAGGATCGAAGCGACAAAAGAGGGAACCAAAGTTTTCCTCTTACACTGAATTTACAAAGACCCCAGAGAAGATATACCTTAATACAAATGGGTAGATTCTCTATGGAAAACCTGTGAAGTGAGAACCCATATATTGTGAGAGAAAGTATGGAAAATATAGCCTATTCCATGAGCAGATGGGTACGAAACCAACGAATGCAGACATCTACATGACCTGATAGAGGATTAGATTCATAACAAACGGCTCTAGCAGTATGTAAAGAATCATACCATAGTGGTGCAATAGGATCAACCACCATTTGTGGCAGATATATCCGATCATGGCCAAGGATTTAGGTCGAGTATTGTAATCCCATGATCGGGGTGAGTTGGAACGAGGTTTATTTTATGTACTTTACTTTTGTTTTGAATAAATGATGAGGGATTACAGCCAAGCTACTTACCTATATGCGGGATCCCGAATGGTCCCATAAATATGCTTTGAGTTAAAGTCCGTGAGTAACCCTTGATTAGATTAGTTATTTAATTCTTCGCTTGATGCATTTTGATTTGCGTAAGGATGCTCGAATCATTTGATTATGGGCAATAAGTGATATTTTGTTTTGATATAGTTAATGGGTGCCATTAGAACATAATTATCTTTTGTGTTTGATAAATAAATAGACGGAACTTCGCTCCCCCAACCGAAGAGACGAGACGATGAACCATAAAGTGCAAGTCTCTTCGCCAAAGAGTGAGCGAATGGACTTGTACAGGATAGCAAGTCTCTTCATCGATGAGTGAGCGGATGGATGTGCTTAGATAGCAAGTCCCCTCCCCAAAGACTGAGTGGATGGACGCACTTGGATACTGAGTCCCCTTGCAGGAGAGCGGCGAATCGGGCTTAATCTAGATATATGATTATGTGATCCGAAAAGATATAAACTTAACTATAGCGTCTGCACTCCTTGTGATTTGATAATGATTATTATAGGACTAATGAATGTCATTACTTCGATTCGGTTGGACTTACTTGTAATGGAATTGAAAAGTACTAGTGGATCGTATAGTAGAAGTATGTCTAACTAAACTAAGCTAATAATAGTAATTATGCAAAGTAAAGTAAATAAAGGAAGTACACCAAGATTTTATACTGGTTCAAAGCACCTCTTCTACATCCAGTCCCTAAGCATCTCTTAGGAGTTTCATTAGCCATGCCCTCGCTTAACCCGGAGGAATGGGTATAGTATAAATTGTCTTGACCTTGTGCCTGAAGATCTCTAACAGGACTTGGTATAACACAATAAATAAATCCGACTTTGTGTGTTCTTGAATAACATGTATGAGTCAATATGGTACACCCTTCCTATAATCTCCGTAATATGATGAGTTGAATGTACTGATATAGGAAATTGAAGAATTGAATGCTTTCTAAATCGAAAGCATATAGAGAGTATAAAGTTTGAAAGCAAGTAAGAATTAGTTAATTAAAACCATGAATTTCAACTCTATTTATAACGTTGCATAGTTCTTATTGAAAGGTTGTAGCCATTAACAAAGTTGCAACCCTTAGTAAAGAAGATATCTCTTTAAATTTTGATTTTTAGCGAAGGGATCTTCTTTTCGTCCAGGTCAGATGGCTAATTTTTGAAATCCAGACGGCTGAATTTATTCAGTAATGAAACAGAAAGTTTATAGTTCAAAAACCAGTGCACTCAGATGTCTGAAAATATACAATGTTTAGGCTGAAAGTTTGTAGTGTTAATTCTGTGCTTTCAGACGTCTGAAAAATGATTTCAGATGTCTGAATATATTTCAGACGTCTGAATATCTAATTCAAATGGCCGAAAGCAAGTGAATTTTGTTTTTTAAATATGCCTCCATTTATTTGATTGAATTTCTTTTGAAAACCTTTTATTATTACTAAAATATAAAATATAACTTTCTTAAGAATATTTTCAAGGCCATATTCATGTGTATGTGTGAATCATCATATTTGGAGATTTTACAAAGTAAAAATACTACAAACATGTTTTGAGACTCCAATATTGTAGCTCGATTCCACTGTTAGCTCATTGTTTTCCTCATATGTGAATTCCTGCGAGTAATAATCGATATATATATATATATATATATATATATATATATGGAAATGTATAGTTGTCTCATTAAAACCTATAAGGGCAGGATCTAACAATCTCCTCCTTTTTAATGAAGACAACTATATATTTTATTAAGTATATATGCGCTAAATATTTCTCCCACTATTTCTCCCCTTTTGTCATCAATAAAAAATAATATTTTAAGAGAAAATAGACCGGTAGAAAACAAGAGTCATACATAACACACCAACAGAATATTACAATGTTTTGTGCAGAACAACATATATATAACATACTAACAGAATGATGACAATGTTTTGTGCATAACAACACATACATGAAAAACAAAATAAAACACCCCATAGTATTTCACAAAATAAAACATTACATTACTGAACAAAAATGAAAAAAATGCTCGGTTTACCAAAAGACAAAGAACTTGAAACTTGAAAGACATCATTCCATGCAAGAACCAAAAGGAGCACAAGAACCTTCTATAATGCAAGATCTACGTTGTAGATAAACTTCAAAGGGGCCAAATTGTGGAACCTCTTTTGGTAATTTCATAAGAATAAAAAATTTCTTGTCTACGATCTTAATACCGATAATGTCTTGTCCTAGCCTACGAATTTTTGGTCATTGAGAAGACGCATGATGAATGCCAAATACACAAGAGTATTTTTCTTGTAATCAAAGTAGTTTCTAAGCTCATGATCAATATAATCAACTCAATTTACTTCGATGTTGCCAAAGATAGCATAGAGAGCTTTATAATCAAGATCATAAATAAGCTCTTGACTTCCAAGGCGCGGAAATATGGTACTGATTAACATTCTTAGCAATAGTCTTGAATGAGGTTGTAGGTCTTTGGATTTTGAATCTCCCCTAACATCGTTCCATAAGTGGTAACTTATTTCATCTCTCTTTCGATCTTTCATATCAACGTCTTCTAAATTTATCCCTTGTTTCCCAATTTTTAAAACTCGAGCTATGTCATTTATGCAAATTTTAACAACGTTACCATAGACACTTGACCATAGCCAACCTTCCTCTTGATGAAGTCTAATGTCTTTCCAATTTAGTTTGGCTAAGAAAATATGAACACTTAGGGCGTCAATTTGAACATTATTGTCATGGGCCTCTATTAAACTTGTTTTTCTAGCTTGATCAGTAAAAGCTTGGAGATTATATTTTGGAAAATCGTTAAGATTATAGAAAATACCCGTAAACATCTTCATCTTAGATAGAAACTTGAATCTCTCGATACTTTTATCATTATGATGTAGCCAAACTTTGATTTGCTCATCAAATGGAGTTCCCGTATAACTAGCTTCAGCGGTTGATCTCTTCTTGGAAAGTTTTGAAGCCATAGAAAAAATTCTAGGATTTTCAATTTAAGAAAGATTTGAAATTTTAAAGGTTGGTTTTTTTGAGAACGTTGGTTGTGAAAACTTGGAAGGGTAGGTTAAAAAGGAGGAGAGAAGGCAATAAATGGTGTTCGGTAAAGATGAAAAGGTAAGTTGACTAGTGAAAATCTTGGTTTCTAGATAATCAGACGTTTGAAATTATTTTTAGACGTCTGAAAATTGACAGGCTTTAAACCAAAATATTATAGTGCAAATTTAAGGAATTCACACGTCTGATTTTTAGTTCCAGATGTCCGAATTGCAAAGGAAAATTTAATAATTTTCCAATCAGGTATTCAAACGCCTTATTCAAAATTTCAATCGTCTAAATGCTGTTAAATTCAGATATACATTTTTAATTGAACATGAATATCTATACATGTATTTTTATTATTTTTTATTTTTATTTATGATAATACATTATAGATGTATTTATATATTTATTTATTTTTGAAAAAATGTAAACAAATACAAGGTTTATATATAAATCAAAAAAGATAAATAAACGATAATCATATTTAATTATTTTTCTTTACAGGGATCGGACTTTTCAGGTGGAAACTGTTCCCAAGAGTTTGTTTCAATTTTAGTTTGCTCATTCGAAGGAATAAGGGAAGACCACGTATTAGTACGAACTGGAGAGTGATTCCAATCTTCATAAGATGGCCCTAGTTCCCAAGAGTTTCGTGGAGTTAAGTCGTAATTATTGACCGAGGTTTCTGTTAGACGAGAAAAGTTTTTACGTATGCTATTTTTAGTTGGTGAATGTCCACAAATTGCCAGAATACATCTTTCAAGAAAATGAAGACGTGCTCCTTGTCTACGCCGTTCATAGTACATTTCTTTCCGAACTCCCATCATTTCTTGTTGATAGTGATGAATTTCGTCAATTTGGTTATTGGTAGATGATGATGCAAAGTTAATTGATTGTTTGATTTTCTTTCCTTTTGAAGAGTAACCGGTGTGGTATGTAGGTGTTGGAATAATCTTTAGGGAAGAAGGTTTATTTTAAAGAGGAGTTGTTTTTGGTGGAGATGAATATGAACTTTTAGTAGAAGGTGTGCTAAAGTCGATTAACGAATAGGTTGAATCATGGTCAGAGGCCATATTTTTGTTATTAGAAAATATTTCCTATGTGTTTTGAATTATAGTTTGATTGATTTATATACTAGTATTGAGTATATTTATGGTATTTTAGAATATATAGTTATCATCTATTTTACCATAAACATAATTTAACAATTTTTGGTAAATCTTGGTTGTATGGTAAATAATACCATTAAAAAATTTCTGAAAAGTTTTTTCCTATTTTTGAGGAGAAAATCTTGGTTTTGTTCTTAATGTTTTAGTTTAATTCTATTAAAGAGACAACTCCTAGTTCACGACGTAATTTAATATGTTCATTCAAAGGTTTAGTAAAAATATCTGCAATTTGGTTTTTGGATTTTACAAATTCTTGTGATATTACTTCTTTTTCTATATTGTCTCAAGAAATTATATGTTTGTCAATGTGTTTTGTTCGAGAATGATTTACCAAATTTTTCGATAGGTTTATAGCACTTGTGTTATCACGATATATTAAGGATTTATATAAGGAAACACCGAAATCTCTAAGTGTTTGTTGCATGTATATGACTTGTGCACATGCCAAAGCAGCAGAATTATTTCACTTCACATGCCGATAGTGAAATGCAATTTTGTTTCTTACTAAATGATGATACTAGAGACTGTTCGATAAAATGACATGTACTGGTCATACTCCTTCTGTCTGTTCGACATCCTCCAAAGTCAGCATTGTTGTAGGATACTAGCTCAAAAGAACATTCTTTTGGATAAAAGAGTCTGTAGTCTCTAGTATTGCTTAAGTAGCGCAAAATTTATTTTACGGCATGCAATTATGATTCTTTGGGATTTGCTTGAAATCATGCACACAAGCAAACACTCATCATAATATCTGGGTGACTAGCAGTTAAATATAATAGAGAACCAATCATGCTCCTTTATAGTTTTTTATCAATGCTTTTTCCATTTTCGTCTTTATCGAGATGAATCGTAGTACTCATAGATGTTGGTTTACTTGATGTATTTTCCATTTCAAAACGTTTTATTAAATTATTGCAATATTTTACTTGATTGATAAAAATACCATTATTTAATTGTTTTATTTGTAGATCAAGAAAATAAGATAGTTCTCCCATATGAGACATCTCAAACTCATATTTCATTATATTAGAAAATTCACTGCATTTTAGTGGAACCAAAACTTATACCATCTACATAAACTTAAATAATTACAATATCTTTATTATCCTTTTTAATAAATAAGGTTTGATCGGCCTTTCCAATTTCAAATCTAGAGGCTAAAAGATAGCTTTTGATCGTTTTTACCAAGCACGAGGTGCTTGTTTCAAACCATAAGGAGCTTTCTTAAGTTTGTATACATGATTCGGAAATTTTCATGTGTGAATAATGGTGGTTGTTCTACTAAAACATCTTCATTAAGCACTTTTAACATCCACTTGATAAAGTTTGAAGTTATGGTGACATGAGAAGGCAAGTAGAAAACGTATTGCTTAGCGACTAGAGTAAACGTTTCTTCATAGTCTATTCCTTCTTCCTGATTGTATCCTTGAGCGACTAATCTAGCTTTGTTTCGAATGATATTTCCATTTTCATCAACTTATTCTTATAGACCCATTTGGCTCCTATGACTATTTGATCATTTGATCTTGGAACCAATTCCCAAACGTCGTTACATTCAAATTGATTTAATTCTTCTTCCATTGATATAATCCAATAGTCGTCTGCAGAAGCTTCTTTATAGTTCAAAATTGGATATGAAAGCAACATGACCCATTTGGTTTAACTTTCTTCGTGTAGCAACTTTTGTTTTGATATCACCAATTGTATAATCTAAAGGATGATCTTTTAATAATCTAGGAGGTAATTTTAGCTCATTATTTTCTAAATGAGTAGAATCAATTTGACGTTCATTTGAAATGTTTTGTTTCGAAGAAATAGAGATTTCAGTATTTTCATCATCATTGTTATTAGTATTAAATTTTTTTGTCAAACAAGACATTTAATGTTTCTTCAAATATATTAGTTCATTTATTATATACTCTATATGCTTTACTTTATTCCGAATATCCAACAAAGATTCCTTCATCGGCTTTCATATCAAACATTCCAAGAGGATCTTCTGTATTTTTAAAATAAAGCATGTTGAGTCAAATATTTTTAAATAAGATACTTTTGGTTTTCTTTCAAAAAAGAGTTCGCAAGATGTATTTTTAATTAATGGTCTTAAAGAAATGTGATTTAACACATAACAAGCTGTAGCTACTACCTCGGCCCAGAAGTCTTTGGTAACTACTACTGTTTAAAAGTGATCTAGCGCATTCCTATAAGGTTCGGTTTTTTCTTTCTACAACGCTATTTTGTTGTGGTGTTCTAGAAAAAGAAAAATTGTGACTTATTCCTTTTTTATGACAAAATTTTGAATGATTTCATTTTTGAATTCACCTCCATGGTCACTTCGTATACTTTTAATTTTTAAATCCTTTAAATTTTGTATCTTTTTAGCAGAAAATTTAAATGATTCAAAAGTATTAGTTTTATGTTTTAAACATATAGTCCAAGTATATCATGAAAAATCAGCAACAATAACAAAAACATATTTACCGTGATTTATTGATCTAGATTGCATTGGACCAAATAAATATAAGTGTAAAAGTTCTAATGGTTGTTTTGTTGAAATTTTATTTTTAGCTTTAAAAGATTATTTTTTGAGTTTTCCTATTTGACATGCATCACATAAATTGTTTACTTTAAAATTTATTTTTGGTAGTCCTCTTACAATGTTATTTTTAGCTAATGTATAAATGTTTCTAAAGTTAACATGGCAAAATCTCTTATGCCATATCCAGGGATAATTAATAACTGCGACTGAACATACATTATCATCATGTCTTATTTCCATATTTAAAATATATAAATATTATGATTTCGTATTCCTTCGAAAATTAGATTATTATTCTTATCGAACATATTATACTTATCTTTTTCAAAAGTTATTTTAAATCTTTTATTACATAATTGACTAATACTCAACAAATTATGTTATAAGTCCTTTACCAAATAAACATTAGAAATTAAAGGGGAGTTAGAAATATCGACAGAAAATACGTCTCCTTTTGTGACTTCGAATCAAATGATCAAACGTTCAGTCTCTCAGAACCAATTAAAGGGGAGTTAGAAATATCATTTGATCATTTGATCTTCGAATTATCTCCAAATGTGACTGTGCCGCCATCCATAAAAGAGATATTAGTTACCGTCTATGCATTTCCAATCATGTGCTTCGAACACCCTACTGCCAAGTATTCATTTCTCTTTTTTATTTCGAGGTACCTGCAAAAAAGAGCAAAATTTATTGGTACTCACTTTTTTCGTTAGGGTCCTGGAAGTTAGGCATAAGTGACCATACCCAAGTGGGTTTGGTAAAATCTTTAAATTGAAATTATTTTTTATTAAGATGAACTTCACTTCCGAATTTTTCTATATATTTTTGCCTAATTAAGTTATTATTAGTTTTTGGCACCCATAATTTAATGATCATTTTATGATCTTCTTTTATTCTATTATTTTTTAGTCTTTAAAAATTTGTATATAAAGTAGCATATTTAGATTGTGACTTTGGTCTATTAGATTTTTTTAAGCCTGAACCATGTTTGTTGTTTAATGGTTTTGATATACTAATCAAATGCAATAAATTTCTTTCCCTTTGTTAAATTTTGAAATATTAGTTAATAAATCTTTTATTTTATTTTCCAAAATCTTTTCACTTGTTAAAGAGTTATTGTTGTTTTCCAAAAATTTTACTTTTCTTCCAAAATACCAATAGTTTCTTGTAAATCACTATTTTTTTAATCAAAATCAAATTTTCATTTTTAGTTTCTTGAAAATCTTTATTAGACTAAGAATTTTTACATAAAGTTTGTAATTCTAAGATTTTTTTCTTCTAAAATAATTTTTTATTTCTTAAAGGGTTTATTTTCAAATTCTTATCTGTTTGTATTTCTTGTACATTCCTTGTGAATTTTTCTTAAGTTTCTAAATTTTTCATCTAATTCCAATGCTATTTTAATTACATTTTAAAAAGAGAGATCAGAATATACCTCATCTTTAGTAGCCACAAAGCACACGTTCGCTTGTTCTCATTCACTATCGCTTCCACTTTGAAGAAGAGTCATCCCAAGTCACTTGGAAAGCAAGCTTGCTTCTTTTTGGATTTTTATCATATTTGAATGTCCTTTTAAAGCTTTTCTTGTCTTTGTTTAGTTCAAGACAATCTTTCTTCATATGACCGAACTTATCACATCCATAGCATTTGAAGGTTGATGTATCGTTTGAATTGTCTGGTCTCTGCCTTCGAACCATCTTATTGAATTTTCAAAATTTCTTGTAGTTCTTAGCGATGGATACAACATCTTCTTCATCAAGCTTTGAATTGTTGTCATCATTATTTACCTGAAAAGCAATACTTTGTTTTTCATGGGGATCTTTTCTAGCTTGCAAATTTGCTTCATAAGATATTAAATTACCAATTAATTCCTCTACTTTAAGTGTAGAAAGATCATTTGCTTCCTTTACAACAAGCTTTCTTTCCCACTCGTCTGTTAAGGAATTTAATATATGCGATACTAAATCGAAATTAGTAAAAGTTTCTCCTAAAGCCATAAGGTCATGCTGTATACTTTGGAATCTAGAATACATTTCTATAATACTTTCATTTGATTTCGTTTTAAAAGATTGAAATTGGTTTTTTTAATAAGCTAATCTTGGTTTGTTTAACCTTGATAGTACCTTTATTGGTGATCTATAGCATTTGCCAAATGTCATAAGCGGTCTTATCATAATTTTAGAAAATTCGTTCTTATCTAATGCACAATATAATACATTCATTGCTTTAGCGTTGTTGGATGCACCGGTCTTTTGAGCATCTGTTCAGGTACTTATTTCAGTAGTAGGTGGTTCATATTGAGTTTGAGTGGCGAGCCAAATATCAAGACCACTAGATTCCATAAATACTTTCATACGTTTAGCCTACTATATATAACTAGAACGAGTAAAAAATGGAGGATGTGCAGTAGATTGTTCTTCTTGAAACGTGTTATAACTTATATTAGCCATAATTTTTCAAAAGTTTGTTACGATTTTGAAAATTCTGAGCTCTAATACCAATTGAAAAGTACTAATGGATCATATAGTAGAATATGGCTAGCTAAGCTAGGCTAATAACAGTAATTATGCAAAGTAAAGTAAATCAAGAAAACACATCAAGATTTTATACCAGTTCGGAGCACCTCTTCTACGTTCAGTCTTTAAGCACCTCTTAGGAGTTTTACTAGCCACACCCTCGCTTAAACCGGAGGAATAGGTATAGTACAAATCGTCTTGACCTTATGCCTGAAGATCTCCAATAGGACTTGATACAGTACAATAAAAGAAATCTGACTTTGTGTGTTATTGAATAACACGTATGAGTCAATATAGTACACCCTTCCTATAATCTCCGTAATATGATGATTTGAATGTGCTGATATAAAAAATTGAAGAATTGAATGCTTTTTAAATCGAAAGTATACATATTATAGAGTTTGAAAGCACGTAAGAATTAGTTAATTAATCATGAATTTCAACTCTATTTATAGCGTTGAATAGTTCTTATTGAAAGATTGTAGTCATTAAAAAAGTTACAACCCTTAGAAAAGAAGATATCTCTTCAAATTTTGATAGAGACACTTCTTTTCGTCCAGGTCAGATGGCTGATTTTTGAAATCCAGACGGCTGAAATTATTCAGCAATAAAACAGAAAGATTATAGTTTAAAAACTAGTGCACTCGGACGTTTGAAAATATAAGCTAGACGTATGAAAATATACAGTGTTTAGGCATAAAGTTTGTAGTGTTAATTCTGTGCTTTCGGACGTCTGAAAAATGATTTTTTTTTAAATATGCCTCCATTTATTTGATTGGATTGCCTTTGAAATCCTTTTATTATTACTAAAATATAAAATATAACTTTCATAAAAATATTTTCAAGGCCATGTTCATGTAGATGCATGAATCATCATATTTGGAGATTGTACAAAGTACTACTAACATGTTTTGAGACTCCAATATTATAGCTCGATTCCACTGTTAACTCGTTGTTTTCCTCATATGTGAATTCCTGCAAGTAATAATCGATATATATATATATATATGGAAATGTATAGTTGTCTCATTAAAACCTATAAGGGCAGGATCTAATAGAAATGCTAGGCGATACTACATGATTTATAAGTAACGCTCTAATTGTGGGCAATGAACCACTATGATTAATTATACATGATAGCATGATATATGATTAGCCTAAGATAGTTAAATATATGGAGAACACAAAACGATATTGACTTATGATATGTGATACACCAAATTCCAAGGGGATGCAGAATGATTATGATTTATGACTAACACTTAAGCAAGGATTTTGAGTCCTTAGCTATGGTGGTCAAGAATGACCTTTGATTTGCAGGTGAATCTGAAGGAACTGAATGATTTGCTATGATTTGGATTGATGGATAGCCGGAGAGCGCAATTGATGACAACCTGCCAATCTCGATACTAGTTACTGGGCAAAGCACGCCTTCACAAAGCGCATTTTGAAGGGAAAATATTATCAATAAATTTTCCACAGTCTTAGAATAGACCTCAAACAGATAGAATGGACTGTAGAATGATGAAGAATTAGATCAAGAGACTTGGAGAACATCAAGGATGATAAAAGAAATGAGTATGCCAAAATTGGATAAGTTTTGGATGAGGCAAAATGTATCGATACTGACATGATTTTGGATCATAGCTTAGCAACTTTGAAGACTTAGGAACTTCATCCATGGGGAAAGCTTGGAAATATGGATGATAAAAACATGTCGGTGCCGACATTATCTTCGAACTTGGATTGGAAAAGTTTGAAGGAAAGGAGCTCGAGCTATGAAGGAAAAAGTGGAGTGATGATGCACAAATCATATCGGTACCGACATGATTGGTCAAAGTACCGACATGATTATTTTTCTCGATATTTGTGCGTGTTGACATGTTCTTCATGTTGAGCTTACGGATCTGGAGAATAAGACTAGTTCTAGCTTGAAATAGCGAGATTTATGCTGGAATTCATCTATATAGCAAAGGAACTTCAACTAGACAGGGGATTGGATCTTCCTCTCTTCTGCCCTTAGAACCTCTAAGCAATTTTGAGATCTACTGGATTGTGGATGGATTTTGATGGTATGTGTTGTACTTCAAAGAGTAAACATCAATAAAAATAATTAAGTAATGTAGGTTGAAGAATCTGCCAAACCACTAAAGAAATTGTGTGTTTTTTCTAGTTTCTATCATTTTTATATTTGCTAGATTCTGATCTAATTGATTTTAAGGTATTGTATCAATTTTGAGCACAACAATTGTGCTCTTTGACATAATCACGAATAACCCATTTATTATCATTTTTTTTAACATGCTTAGCAATTTTGGTTTGCTTATGGCCATGTCTTAGTACAAGCAAATTTCACATCAATAAATTTTTATCGTCGACTAGATTTAATTGATGCAACGAATACCAATTAATTTTGCATACCTTAAATAAAATAATTTTGCTTCTTCCTGGGATGCAAACTCCATTCCAATGTATGGTTCCGTTACATCAAAATTATCGCTCATCGAATCAAGGTTCTCCTCCGCATCTCTTAGGTTTTCTTCACCGTGCAGTTCCGCTTCCTATACATCAAGGCTATTGTTCATCCCAACAAGATTCTCCTCCACATCTCTTGGATTTTCTTCACCATGTAGTTCCACTTCCTCATCACACTCTTCAATGCTTAAGTCTAAATCTATGTTCATTTTGATAAAAGATGATTAAAAGTAAAAGATTTTGGAGAACAAATATATGCAATGGATGAAAGTTTACTGAAAAATAAGTAGCAAATCTATTATGGAGAAGAAGCCAAAAAAAAATATCAGTGCATGCATGGGTTTTGGGTTTACAATGAAATATAAATGCGTGTTGAACCACTAAAATAGCAAGAGAAAGAAGTGCTATTTGCAAGCGTGAGCCCACATCTTTTTCATAAGCTAATTTTATTTCTGTCTACGTTTTTTGTTAGTTTATTCACCATACAAAATAGAAATATTTGACTTTTAAAATTATATCAAAATTATTTACTTCATCCACTAATTACTTATTACTAGTGTTTCTGCGTGTTCCTCTTCTTCCATATTCAATTTATCCATTGGAACTGAACATAAATTTTGATGTGATTTTGTTTTCATCACTAAACATTTAAAATACTACTGTATTGAAATTTTGTCTCCGGACGAAGGATTTTCAATATACAAACCAACTGTTTATAGTTTTAATATTAATTCATGGTTAAGCAAATTGTAGATGCAGAATCTAGTACTTGAATTCAACTTGTATAAAGAGATTCAATACAGTCTACCCATATCTTATAAGGCAAAGTTCTTAATCTTGTTAGTTGTCAACCCACATTAAAGAGCCATCTGATTTCTAACTCATCTGAACATGACCAAATTCTCTTTGTATGTAGTCCAAAGACATGCAACTTCCCTTGATACTGACATTAATTCGCTGCATCTATTGTTCTATATTTTCACATTTTGTCCAGCCAATATATGGATAGACAACACGAATGTAGGCAGTGATCAACGTGCATCGACGAAAACTGACCTTTTTAGGAATAACGTAGGTAGTTGAGTCCAGGAAGGAGGTCAACTACACTGGCATATTGCTCTAAGCCATAGGTTTAGGAATATGATGATGTATTGTTGTTGATATTTTTATGGAGTCATATTGGTGTTGCCGACTAGGAGTTATGAAAACGCTTAAGCATGCATTTTGGAAATATGATAATGATTGATAACAAGGTGAAAGTGGTGACACTAAAGAATTTGATGAAGGTTTAACATGTGAAGTCAATTTGAAAGAATTAAAGTTCTACATGAGTATGCAAATAGTGTGCTGAATGGAGTTCAAAAGTGAAAAGAAATATAAGGAACTTAGGATTTGAAAAATGAGGGAGCATGCTCCAAAATCACTTTTAGGCTTCGCTTCAGAGTTTTGTAATACCGGATATGAGAGGTTTTGAGAGTACCGATTTTGACCATAAATAATCGTAGTGGTTTTGATTGGTTTACATGAAGTATTATTATAGTCGATCAATACATACTTGAGATTTTAACATACACAGATTGTAAGAGTTTTCCACTAAAATAATATTACATGTATACTTTTATATTTATTCTCTAGAAGAGTTTTCCATTAAAATAATATTATATGTATACTCTTATGTTTATTTCCTATTTTTGTGAAGTTTAGTTTTTCAATATAATTAACAAGTGTATAATTGAAGGAAAAAAAGTTATAACCTCTTAAAACACCCCAATTTAATGGTTTGAGAATTGCCATTAAAATTATACTACAACGTTTTTCATCGATTTTACAACTAACAATAATCGATGTAAAAAAGCTTACAAATAAGAGTTATCACAACTTTTGAAATGATAGCCGTCCAAAATCAGTCAAAACTGTTAAAAAATACAATTAAATTAAAAGATTCCAAGCGGAGCCTCAGCAATTCTGTGTAGCAAATCTCACTGGTCAATACGTTCGAATTTCGGCCTGGGTTTTTGGCCAGGCCCACTACACTACTGTATGGAGGCAACATCAAAAGGGGCGATCCCCGTTGCCTTCGCCAAACATCATTTTATCAATGGAAAATAGTGTCTACGCCCTAATACTAATCCTGTGAGCTCTGGCAATCTGTCCTCTAACCTTTGACGATTGCCTCCAACTCAATCTGTGGAAAGGAAGCAGCTATCAAGGTATTTCGTTATCTTTTGAAATATTTCCAAAATATATATTACTAATTTATGAATCTCTGGTTGGAAATTTGTGACTTGAACCTAGTTATTTTAAGCGTTGAATAGTTTTTCCATTGAATCGCTTGTTTGATTTTATTAGCCAGTCCCTTAAATAAATGACAATGGTTCTTGAGGTGTCAAAGTTCCTCTTTAGTAAACAGCCATATATCTTTCTTTTTCTTCCTCCAAAGCCTCTTTTCTTTCCATTTCCCACGTTCCAGCAAACTTTGATTTTGTTGAGCACCATCACTAAGTTATTTCTTCTTTGTTGTTACGCTGATAGTTTATTTATTTTATTATTATTATTATTATTATTATAATTATTATTATTATTATTATTGTCATCATGATTAATTTGGATTTGGATGAAATAACAATAAAATAGCTCCTTTTTTAGACTGATGAATTCCAAACTAAAATAAATAGATTTTGCATACACAGAGCATATGGAGAGAACTTGTACAAAAAAATAATATAAAAAAACAACGATGAAAGATTAGTGCACAAATTTTTAGTAAGAATTTCGTTAATCAAACAACAATTAGCATCCAGAAAAATGCTTCGAATCTCGGAACTAAATGCCACAATACATACAAGTTTGGTTCTTTACTTCTTAACCCCAACTATTATTATATTACAGGTAAATAGGCATCTAAATAGTCCGAAACACAACATTTATTCCTCGTATTTTCTAAACAAATTCCAACTCTTTTTAAAACACAACAAAAATTATATACCATACAAAAAAATAAAGTTTATTTTTCCAACCATATTTAGGATGATAAAATTTTAAATACTTGGTTAAAAAATGGTTTGTCATATCAACTTACATGCCTTTTGAAGCATTTGATCAATCATCTTTTTTATATTTTCACTATCAAACACTTTCTCATTCGAAACGACAAGTGTATTCTCAATTTTATTGTGATTGGTATCGTCCATCAAGCAACCAAAAAATGGAAAAACCATAAGAAAAAAGGGCATAAGCGTTGTATAATAAAACATTACAATTCAATAAATGTGTACAATATTATCAAACTTTATATTCTCTAAATTTGTATTAGCCATGAGATCATTAAATTCATCCTAAAATAACAAAAAAAACTCTAAACAATTTTAAGATTGATATGTGAAAGAAAAATAAACTTCAAGAAATAAAAGTAAAATAATACCTTTGTGTTCATCAAAATTAGGATCTTCGCTAAATCTTCACTTTGTTTTATCTATTAGACAAAAAGAGATTTTTTTTTACTTTAGAATTTGAAATTTTTGTTTTTTGATGATGTTTTGAGACAGTGTACACTTGAGTTTTTGTGAGGTAGATGAAGAGGCTATGGTTGTTTATGACTAGACCTGTCAAACGGGTTGGGTTGGGTCGAGTTTGACCCAACTCATTTATGACTCATTCTTTTTGATCCATTTATGACCCAACCCATTTATAACCCAATCCATTTAATAAGCGGATTACCCATCTAACTCATTTAAAGATTTAAATTTGATGTGACTAATAAAAAACAAATAGATATAAAATAACTCTAATTCTAATTTTTACGTTTTGAGTTACGATAAAAATCAAAATTTTAAAATTTTAATTCTAATTTTCATGTGGATGTGATAGCCTGTTATTTTCTATGTACAACTGTCAGTCTCCAGTAGAACTACAGTGTGCGTTAAAAAGATGAAGTATCCGAGTGTTCCATATTGTCTGTAATTTAGGTGGGACTTCATCGGTCGAAGTCTCGCCAGATTCCGAGTTAGTATGAAGAAGTTATTGCAGGCTGAAGAAAAAAAATAGCGGCTTATGTACTAGGCGAAGTTCAAATATGGAGATGTGGTAGCCTGTTATTTTCTAAGTACAACTGTCAGTCCTCATGGAGAACTACAGTGTTCGTTCACAAAGTAAAGTATCCAAGTGTTTCATATTGTCTGTAATTTAGGTAGGAATTCATCGATCAAAGTCTCGCCTGATTTCGAGTTAGTATGAAGAAGTTATTGCAGTCTGAACAAAAAAATAACGGCTTCTGCACTAGGCGGAGTTTAAATATGGGGATGTGGTAACCAGTTATTTTACAAGTACAATTGTCAGTCCCTATGGAGAACTACAGTGTGCGTTCACAAAGTAAAGTATCCGAGTGTTCCAAATTTTCCGTAATTTAGGTGGCAGTTCATCGGTCAAAGTCTCGCTTGATTCCGATTTAATATGAAGAAGTTATTGTAGTCTGAACAAAATACAGCGGCTTCTGCACTAGGCAGAGTTCAAATATGAGGTTGTGGTAGCCTGTTATTTTATAAGTACAACTGTCAGTCCCCATGGAGAATCACAATGTGCGTTTCCAAAGTAAAGTATCCGAGTGTTTCATATTGTCTGTAATTTAGGTGGGAGTTCATCGGTCGAAGTATCGCCTGATTCCGAGTTAGTATGAAGAAGTTATTGCAGTCTGAACAAAAAAATTAGCGGCTTTTGCACTAGGCGGAGTTCAAATATGAAGATGTGGTAGTCTGTTATATTCTAAGTACAACTGTCGGTCCTCATGGAGAACCACATTGTGCATTTGCAAAATGAAGTATCTGAATGTTTCATATTGTTTGTAATTTAGGTGGGAGTTCATCGGTCGAAGTCCCACCTGATTCCAAGTTAGTGTGAAGAAGTTATTGCAGTCTGAACAAAAAAATACAACGGCTTTTGCACTAGGCGGAGTTCAAATATGGGGATGTGGTAGCATGTTATTTTATATGTACAACTGTTAGTCCTCATGGAGAACTACAATGTGCGTTCCCAAAGTAAACTATCCGAGTGTTTCATATTGTCCGTAATTTCGGTGGGAGTTCATCGGTCGAAGTATCGCCTGATTCCGAGTTAGTACGAAGAAGTTATTGCAGTCAGAACAAAAAAATAGCGGTTTGTGCACTAGGCGAAGTTCAAATATGAGGATGTGGTAGGTTGTTATTTTCTAAATACAACTGTCAGTCCTGATGGAGAACCACAGTGTGCATTCATAAAATAAAGTATCCAAATGTTTCATATTGTCCGTAATTTAGGTGGGAATTCATCGGTCGAAGTCCTGCCTGATTCCAAGTTAGTGTGAAGAAGTTATTGCAGTTTGGAAAAAAAATAGCGGGTTCTGCATTAGGTGGAGTTCAAATATGAGGATACGGTAGTCTGTTATTTTCTAAGTACAACTGTTAGTCTTCATAGAAAACTACAATGTGTGTTCAAAATTCTTATTTTCAAAATTTATATTTTCAAATTTTAAGTTTTTAATAAATGTGTTATCCATTTTAAACCCTTTTAAAAATGGGTCAACCCAACCCATAACTCATTTAATAAAATTTATAAATGGGTTGACTCAACCCATTTATAAGTGGGGTAAATGGATTGGGTCATATTTTGACAGGTCTATTTATGGCTGAATGAGAAAATAAATTTGATGACCATAAGCAAATGTAAAAAATTGATAGGTAATAAAAATTTAATGAGAGCTAGAAACATTTTTCTAGATTCCAATAGTAGCATACTTCATGAAACAATAGGCGATATATAGTTGCATTTAGAACACCCAATAATGCAACTGAAAATCACTATTGTGAAGTTACCTTTGTCAATTTTGCATAAATATCACCGATCATTGAAAATGTCAATGCAAAACAAAATATATTATTAATTGTTAGTACATTCTTACTGTTGTTGATGTTTCATTCATGCGAGTAAAATGTTGCATTGATATCTTTTTGTTTAATCATCATTTCTTTATTGATAATTGAAATAGCGCTACAATTTTTTGGTCCGACCACAAAATTACAAAAATGCCCTTATGTACAAATAAGAGATTAGAAGTTCGAATCACTCTCGAAACAAAATTAATATCTATTTCGAGATGAAAATTTTGATATATAAATTATATCACAATTCAAGTTCAAATCTTAACGTAGTACTCACATTGTTTTTCTTTATAATTTTGAACTTTTACTTATCAAAGCTATATAAAAACTAAAATTTGATGAGAGTTCGAATGCAGCTCAAAATAATACCCCTTTCCAAATGAAAATTTTGATATATAAATTATATCACAAATTCTAATTCTAATCTCAATGTAATTTTTCACAATATTTCTCTTTATACTTTTGAACTTTTACATATCTAAGCTATGTAAAAAAAAATTAAAATTTAACTATTTTATATCATTATGTAAGAGTTTTTTATATGGAATGCACGTACCAAAAAATCTCGTTGCTATAAAACTATTGGTAAACGGTCACCTTTTATTCTAATCTTGTGTATTTTGAGAGCATTTGTCATGAACTTAATCAATTGTCTTACATTATTATAATATGATTCTTGAATTATTGGTCTTTTTTTAAAGAGCGTCAAAAATATACTTGTCTTGAGCAACTCAAAGCTCGAACCTGGTCTTGAACAGGCTGAACTTACACTAAAACTTTTAACAGACCAACATACATCACTTTTTAATTTACCTGCATATAGTTATAATACTATCTTGCATCTTTATAAAACTATAATGTTACGTCTTCATATTTTCAAACTAACTTCCCGAATCCAATAATTTGACACAACAAATTGAACTCAAAATTCAATCAGTCTTTTTTCCTTTCTACTAGTTCGAATCAATCTCACTGTAAGAGCTCTTTCAATATTATTTTCAAACACCATAAGCTTGATATGAATAAATACTTCAATAAAGATAAATTATAATAACAAAGTTACATCTTCTAATTGTAGTTCACTTTGATGTTCATCTTCAAATTCCATGATCAAACTTGATAAAATTTCTAGTTTTCAATTTTTACAGTTTTAGGTTATAATGGAATGGTTGAGAAACAAACATGTTAAGGTCCCCATAGCTATGAAAGGTGTCTCATAGCGCAATGTGTGACACGACACCGTGATTGCACCTTTTGTCCTTATGACATGACACACATGAGAAAGCACACTAGATGCGGCATGTGGTGCAAAGGCACAAGAAAGGTGAACCTTTCTAATTTTTTCTCTTAAAAAGAACTATTTTTTATTTAATGTTCATGATCAAAAACGGGTAAAAGATGGTATTCATCGTATTATTGCATTTACCGATTATTATTTTTGGTTCTAAAAGATGGTATTTCGCTAAATTCGTCCGTTTGAAGGAAAATACATGTAATTATGATATGGAAAAACTAATACTTTTTATGTAACGTATATTCTGAAAGCAAGTTGTACTATAACATCGGTCATGTTTGCAAAACAAATATAAATGTTTAGATTAGATGTATAATATATTTATTGATAAGATATATGATAAATTGATATAAGATCCAAGTTATAGACTTCCATAGTTCAATGTGATCAAAATATATTAAATCACTGTTGAAATTATAAATTAAAAAATGCAATATAAAATTAACGTACTAGAGTGACGCGAAACAAACTAGATTAACCAAAATAACACTACCCAAAGCAAAATATAATGAAATATATCTTCTCATTTCTTCTCACTTAAAATTTAAAATATAAAAAATCAGCTATAAGTGTATACTTGAATGTTAATTGCTAAACAGTAGCTATAGGTTTTGATTTGTAAATCCACTTCTAAACTGTAAGAGCTCTTTCAATATTATTTTCAAACGCCATAAGCTTGATATGAATAAATACTTCAATAAAGATAAATTATAATAACAAAGTTGCATCTTCTAATTGTAGTTCACTTTGATCTTCATCTTCAAATTCCATGATCAAACTTGATAAAATTTCTAGTTTTCAATTTTTACAGTTTTAGGTTATAATGGAATGGTTGAGAAACAAACATGTTAAGGTCCCCATAGCTATGAAAGGTGTCTCATAGCGCAATGTGTGACACGACACCGTGATTGCACCTTTTGTCCTTATTACATGACACACATGAGAAAGCACACTAGATGCGGCATGTGGTGCAAAGGCACAAGAAAGGTGAACCTTTCTAATTTTTTCTCTTAAAAAGAACTATTTTTTTATTTAATGTTCATGATCAAAAACGGGTAAAAGATGGTATTCATCGTATTATTGCATTTACCGATTATTATTTTTGGTTCTAAAAGATGGTATTTCGCTAAATTCGTCCGTTTGAAGGAAAATACATGTAATTATGATATGGAAAAACTAATACTTTTTATGTAACGTATATTCTGAAAGCAAGTTGTACTGTAACATCGGTCATGTTTGCAAAACCAATATAAATGTTTAGATTAGATGTATAATATATTTATTGATAAGATATATGATAAATTGATATAAGATCCAAGTTATAGACTTCCATAGTTCAATGTGATCAAAATATATTAAATCACTGTTGAAATTATAAATTAAAAAATGCAATATAAAATTAACGTACTAGAGTGACGCGAAACAAACTAGATTAACCAAAATAACACTACACAAAGCAAAATATAATGAAATATATCTTCTCATTTCTTCTCACTTAAAATTTAAAATATAAAAAATCAGCTATAAGTGTATACTTGAATGTTAATTGCTAAACAGTAGCTATAGGTTTTGATTTGTAAATCCACTTCTAAACAAATGATTAAGAATTGATCAATGTAATGTAAAATAATATTTTACGCTTATGACATTATGTCTGGTCATAATTTTTGAAATGATTAAACAGATATCTTTTTTTATATCTATTAGTCAAAATTATAAATCATATGAGTCTTGGTTAATTCGTTTTGATGTATAATATAAGTAGATAATAACTTTTTAGTACATGTACAGTAAATCAAAAAGTCAAAAAGGTCCATGCTGTTTGTCATGCCGTGCGCCAAGATTTTACGAAGATTTTGTGTCCTTTTGCATCATGCATCAATAATAACTATGGTCCTAACTGAAAAGGGGCTATTTTGTCTTAAAATTAATCGGTAAATAAAATTGCAGGGGTTGGTTTGATAATTTTTGATCAGTAATAGTATTTGCTTTCCATGAAGAACTCATTTGTGTTGTTATTTGCAACTTGTTTTCTCCATAAATTATTTTGCAGTTTCTTGTATAGTTACCACCAGATAACGTAACAGTTCTTCTTTGATTAGCATCATTATGCAAATAATTGGAATATGCATTTTCATGCTCTATAGCGTGGGCTATGCCTATAAAACATAATAAATATTTGTGATAACTTGTTATTAAGTTGTAGCCACGACTGCTTAGTTGCTTAATGTTGTGAATTTTACTTATGTTGAATCCCACTTTTGCACTGAAAGATTATAAGGCATAACATGTTTCTCAGTCCAATGCATTGAATCTGATAGCTTATTCATAATTGCTGCAATGAGTAACATACTTAATTTATGAGGTTACTGATGCCATTTTACCCTTTTTCTGATTCAGGCAAAGTTGTGATCAATATTGCAGAACATATATCTGGATAATTAGTTACAATGTCTGTTACCGCTGGAGTCAGTGAAGCCGCCATAGCAGTTAGGGATAAACTGCGTGGAAAAATCGGTCAAACAAAAGTCAAAAGGTATTGGCCTGGAAAAGCTCCAGAATGGGCAGATGAAGTTGAAGAAGATATTGATATCAAACCATCAAGGGCTGCTGTACTCGAACAAGCTTTTCCTAGACATGAAGATTCAGATATTATAAAAAGCGATGATAGGAGACTTAGGCGTTTGGCTGAGATCAAGGCCGACAATAAAGAAGAAATTAGAGCTGATCATAGAAGGATACGACAAGCAGAGATTGTTACTACTATTGAAGAGGAAACTAGGAGGCAAGAGAGATTGGATTTCGAGGAAGACGATGAGGATGCAATAGAAGAAAGGAGGAGAAGGATTAGAGAAAAGTTGCTTTTAAGAGAGCAAGAAGAGGCCGCTCGACAGCCTATAGAGGAGGAAGAGGAAGAAGAAGAAGACGAGGAGGAAGAGGAATCCGAATATGAGACTGATTCTGAAGAAGAGCTTACTGGTATCGCTATGGTAAAGCCTGTGTTTATTCCGAAGGCACAGCGCGATACTATAGCAGAGAGAGAAAGACTTGAAGCTGAAGAGAGGAGGCTTGAGGAGCTTGTGAAAAAAAGACTGGAAGAGAGGAAAATAGAGACAAAGAAAATTGTTGTTGAAGAGATTAGGAAAGAAGAAATAGTGCAGAAGAATTTAGAAGAGGAGGCTGAGATTGGGGATGTTGATACTGATGATGAGGTGAATGAAGCAGAAGAATATGAGGCATGGAAAGCTAGAGAGATCGCTAGGATTAAGAGAGATAGAGAGGATAGAGAAGCGCGGTTGAAGGAGAAAGAAGAGATTGAAAGAGTTAGAAACATGACAGAAGAAGAGAGAAGAGAATGGGAAAGGAAAAATCCAAAACAACATTCACAACCTAAGCAGAAATGGAGGTTTATGCAGAAATACTACCATAAAGGAGCATTCTTCCAGAACGAGACTGATGATCGTGCTGCAACAGCTGGCACTGATGAAATATATAGACGAGATTTTTCAGAACCAACTGGTGAAGATAAGATGGATAAAAGTATTTTACCAAAGGTCATGCAAGTTAAACACTTTGGACGTAGTGGAAGGACTAAATGGACTCATCTTGTTAATGAGGATACTACTGACTGGAACACACCGTAAGTTGAACTTAATCTTCTTTTTTTGCTTAAGTTCTATAGAAGCACTAACCCATTTTTTATAACCTTAATTCGTATTTTAGTAACTTATTGCCATGTTCTTAATCATAACCCTGTGCGTTTGTTTAGTGTATCAACATGTGTTGCTAGTATAAAAAAGAGATGAGTAAGAATGAAACTAGATGGGTAGAGACGATCAAGTTTTGCATTATTGTTTCAGTATTTTATTTTAGTAAGAGTTCGGCTAAATATAGTTCATCACACCAGTCTAATAGCACCATTATAGACTTTTTATGAGACAATTTGTTATATGATTTTCATATGCCACATTGTTACCATAATTTGTGAAAACCTGATATGTGGAAAGTTGTATTTTATAAGAACTAATAACGGTGAAAAATCTTTTAAATACTTCAATGTTATTCAAAGTTAATATTTATTATTACCAAGCATGTGCTGCTCACATGTATGATTTTTAGAAAAGTTATTTCTCTATGTGTCTGCATTAATGTTCAAGTATATTTAGGGAGGTGTAGGTGAAAAAGAAAAGTTTTTTTTTTAAGAAGGTTAAAAATGGAAATGACACACTTTGTTTTCTGTGAATATAGACCATTTAAATTTCTCTAATTCAACAAATAAAAATGGCTTTACCCAAACACTTTCAACTTGGACGAGGAACCATCCCTTCTTCATCTCCTCTTTTTCACCTGAAATATCATGTGTTTATGTTTTTGCATGGAAATTTATAGGGATGTTGTGTTACAATCACTTACAAATTAAAAAGTTAATTTATTTCAAAAAGTAAAAGACAATGATCATGATATTATTCTGATATATTTTCCATTTATAATCTTTGATTGTTTCTATCAGCACTTCACATTTCTACTGGTAACTTAAATGGCCATTTGGCAACTACTTATTTTTTTTCTCATTGTAAGTAGTTTTCACTGTTGAAAGTGTTTGGACATAGCATGACTTCTAAGCGGAATAAGAGAATATTGGCGCTTGGTTGATATAACATAAGGAATCGTTATGTACAAAATTCACATAAAAAGACATGTATCTAAATATAAGAGCTTTTTAGTGATTTAAGAAATTCTTCCATAAGCTGTAAGCTAAATATAATTATTTTTAAATATTCCACTTTTAAGCAATTTATGTTCCCTTCTTGTAAGTAGGTCACAAACACCCAATTAGTTCATAAAAAGACATGTCATGTAGTTTTGGCTTATTAGATATGCCTGCATTGCATGCTTAATTGCATCTTGCTCTATTCAGATATGTTTTATGTCCAAAGCTCTTTCAAATTTGATATTACTTTCAATTGCTAATATTTCTGGCCAAAGCTAAATCAGTCCTTGCAAAAGTAAAAATATATGCATTTGTCTATTAATTGATCTCCATATAGTACTTCACCACATTTGTCATTGCAAATATTCTTAAGAAATAGAGGAGTGATTACCTTCTGAAAGTGTAGAAGAAAATCTGACCACATCTGAGTTTTTCTGTTCTTCTTGTTATTATCATAGGTGGACTTCTAATGGGCCTCTTAGATCAAAGTATAATCAGAAAATGGCTGGAATGGATACGCCGATAGAGAAGCCCAAAGGCAGCAAAAAATTAAAGGATTGGGAACTAAAATAGTTTTAATTTGCTTGCTCTCTGGAAGGGCAGCCTCTAGTTGGTTGCTAATCCTATAACTTCTGTAGCATATTTTATTCTATTTGTCGCTATTGACAATAACCTAAGTGTTTCATTCTTTAGGAGTGTAGAACTGTAATAACATATTTCTAAATGTGAAGCATTTTGCAAAATGTATTTGGTTATGACTACTACAAAGTGTTGAATTAGTTTCTACAGCTGCGTTGTATATATTTTCGTTGCTGTATTTGTTGCTAGACCGTATGTTTTATATACATTTGTGTTTCTTCCTGGCTGGTTTTTGTGGGAAGTCGTGATTCATTATAGTTGATGGTGTCATTGCAGACTCAATATTGTATGTTTACACTTAAGCTAAGATGGTGAAAAGGATAAATGTAATGCATTTTGATTGCTTTTTAAACAAAGAAATGCCAAATTCTACTGTATACGTTAGGCAGTTTGTTAAAGCCCGACTGAATATGGATCAACAGCTTCCCTCAAATTTTGTTTAAAAATGAGTGTTTATGGATTCACACTACTAATCTACCCACTGGGATTTCTACTGCAGAAAACAAGTTATATAAACATATGGCATGAAAACTCCGTATAATTTACATATAACAACTAGTAACATACACAAGTTTACTACATTTTCTAATTATGATGACCATTATGAAGGACCCTTGCTATGGCTCTAATGGTTTTTGGGGTGGTTTTACAGCAACCACCTATGAGTGAAGCTCCGGCTTCGTGCCAAGTTCTTACATACGAAACAAAATCTTCGTCGTTTGCGACATCAGGAGAAGTCTGCAATATGTTAAACAATAGCAACATTATTAACCAAATATGAAAATAATACATGTTTATTTATGTTTATATTTTTGCCCAAAACACATCTTACAACAATGGCTGAGTTAATTAAGTTTCCTTACCACCCAATCTTTACTAACAGGATCATAGGTTTCTCCAGTGTTGGGACAAATCATAATGGGCTTCTCTGTCACCTGCACAAATTTAAACTAACCTTTAATTGACAAGATCACTATATAAACTACAAATATCATTGAGATCATACAATACAATATTTATTATTATCATTATTGATATTGGATGCTTAGATGGTAGTATATATTAATACTACAGGTCTTACGTAGTATACAACATACTACATGTCAATATCTGTCCAACAGTTTCGAACCAGTGACCTCTTGCACCAAAGTCGAAACGTTTAATCACTGAGACAATGGTGTTGGTCTACAACACAATATATATTATAACGTAACAAGAATTATCTCTTTTTTTCTTGTTCTAAATAGAACGTTGAACGTTGGGCTTATATAAACATATCAAGGATCTTATTTTAAGTATGCAAGAAAGCAACAGCACTATAGATAGTATTTGCAAAATAAATTTAAAGATATTACCTTTTTAATGATGAGAATTAGGTTGTGAATAAGTCTTGGAGGAGTGCAAGTGATTCCAACTGACACGACTTTCTTGCATTCATTTACAATGGAGGCACATTCTGCTAAGGTATCTCCACTAACTACGTTAACACCATCTTTTGAGACAAAGGTAAGCCATGCTGGAATGCTTATATCTTCTTCTTCCAAAAGTTCGGCATAAGCCTATTCAAGCACAAACATTAAGTTCCACTTTTATATTTAAATCTATTTCTGTATGATGAAGATATTATGTTACTAGTTTAGTGTTTAATGTTTTACATGTAGCATAAGATAAAAATATAGCAATGCTCAAAGTAGACATGTTTTTCTTCAATTGTGGAAGGAAGAGAAATGCTAGACAATTGCATTATAATTTTAAATCTTGATGTGTTCGAATTAATAAGAATTCAAGCAAGATGAATGATTTCAGTATCTAACTGTGTTTACATGATTAAAAGAAAGAGCAACATCAAGAATGTACCTTCGCTTCCATCTTATTTGGAATTACGTTAAATGCAAGTAGATCAGCACCAGATTCTGCAAGAACTTGAACTCTTCTTCTGTGAAATTCTTTCAAAGATTCTATGGTGATTGATTTATCATAAACCCCACTGCGTACATATAAAACGGTTATATATAGGGAAGTAATATGTGACAAAGTATGTGCCTACAGAACTTCACTAAAATGTACTCTGAATATGCAGCTAAAATTTTTTACTCTTAAAAATGTAATATGCTTGACATAATTTCTCCCCAGACTTCAACCTGAATGGTATGAGGTAGTGTACATGCTAAATCACATCATTTAAAAACTAAACTAGAATCACCCATTTGGATAAACGTACACATCTATAGTTTACTTAAACCAGCCTGGAATCTGATGTATGTTTAGTGAATGTGACCATTGAGGTACACGATATTAAAACAATAACTACATTTTGATACTCCATTAAATCTTGCCTAAATGTTGAATTTAATATATATAGTTAAATACCACACACGCACACATGCACGCCACACACACATGCACAGACACACAAATGCATGTCATAACTTTGTTCATGTAACTCTAAAATGTTTCAAATGTAGTATTGTAAAATTTTAAAAATATCTGAAATCATATACGGCAAAATGAAAAATAAAATAAAATGGAACACCTATACTCAGAACCATCTCCTAAGTATGCTCCATAGCTGCCAACTGAAGCTGCAATCCAAATAGGTCGGTCATTTGAGTGCCTCGATTTAAATATATCTCGTGCCTCACAAGCAATTTGAACGCTTCTTCTAAGTAAATCTTCACTTTCGTTCGTACTATATCCATTAGACTGAAAACCTTGAATAGTTGCCTGCTCAAATATGCATTTTAAATTTTAAGCTTACATGATATTGATTTGTGATGAATGATATATCTAAGAGGGTGAATAACCTGATAGGATGCTGAAGTAATGATATTTGCACCTGCTTCAAGGTAGTCCAAACTAATCTGTTTCAGCTTAAATGGGTGAGTCCATATATCGAGTGATCAAGTTGATTAAGTTCATAAAGTGAGAAGTCAAATGTCTCTCGATTATTTTGCTAAGAACTTAAGTATCTTTGATTATTTTATGTAAAGTGTCACTTCCTTTGATTTTATATTGTTCTCACAAATTAAAAAAAAAACTCACTTGAAGGTAAAGATAGACAGATTCTCACATATTGTGTCTATAACATGTGCAATAGACTAAGGTTAACTTTGATAGCTAATCAAAAATGGGCATGGTATTGGAACTTTAGTAAAAAATGGACTCAAAGATGTAATAGTTAGGAAAGTTCGGAGCATTCATAGTGATAGTGACTAAACCATTAAGGCTTCAAGTGCCAAGTAACTGTATATAGAGAGGAAACAATGAATTTAATTTGGTATCAAAGTAATAGGCCATTCAGGCTAATTCTACATTCGTTTCCTAGCTTAGTTCACGAAAAGCCCGATAGGTTGTGCAGTTAGAGGTTATGCGATTGACATGGAACAGCTCTATTGGTGGTCAATAAAGAATTAAGTATTTTTTGAAGTTTGACACGCAACCATCAAAAAAGAAAAAAGAAAAATCTAAGTAAGAAAATTAATTATTAATAGCTAAGCAAAAAGAATTGTGGTACTTGTGTAGTTGTCTTCTAGCAATGTGAAACTGTGAGAATCAAGTTTAAGCAATGTATAAAAGTGAGTTAGAAAGATCGTTACTATCAATAAATTCTTGTAGCAAAATGACATACTACTATACTTTATCATAGCTAGGCTAGCATTTTGCAAATCATGATTAATTAAGTGAAGAGATTACACCTGATTGTTTTGAGTATTTGAGTTAAAACTGTACACTTGAAACATCCCAATTTTTGGCTCAAAAGCAAAGAAAAATGGTCCATTCAACTTGACTTAAACATCAAACTCAAGTTAAATGTATAATTTGTTCGCTTTTTGGCACTCAGCTTCTATTTGTCTACAGTTTACATAATTAAAACTTCAACAGTTCATCATCTTCTGTATTTAGCATGACAGAATTAACTACTATCAAATTCATAATCTCCACATAAGGCTAAAGATGCTGAACTGCAAAACATGAGCAATTCAGATAGTGAACCGCTAAAAGTACCATAGCATGTTTAAACAATTTCACCCTATAATCTTTCTATTTAAAACAAATACTTCAGAACTATTTAGTAGCACCTCTTTGATGAGATCTGGTGCAGTGGCGATACATTTGGCGCTCCACAAAGAATCTTTCAGATCTGCGCCGCGTGCTTCCAGCTCGGTGCCCAATCCACCGTTGATTATAGCGTAGCCTCCGCATTTTTCTAGGAAAATTTTCATTTTCGATGAATATGAATCGCTTTTTGACAACTCCATTTTGCTATCTTTATCACAGAAGTACGGGTAGCAAATTTATGATGATGATGAACAGTGTGATTACATAAAAGATTAAACTTTGATAATTCAAACTGAATATTTTAAAGCGGCTTACATTTGGATGATTTTCTAGGGCAGGGCTGTTATGTAATGGTAAATTTAACATACCATTACCAGCCAATCGGTTACCATATTCGAGTAAAATCGGTATACCAGTTTAATCGGTATGGTAACGGTAAATTTACCATTTTTTACGGTAAATCATCGGTAACATTTCTTCAATACCAGCGGTAACGATAATTTTACCAGTAAATTTATAATACATGTATATTCATGTAACATGCTTTATTATAGGCATTTAGAACCAAACAAATGATAAATTTAGTTTATTAACCAGGTGAAATAATGTTAAATACACTTCACTTCTTTCCCATTTATGTCTTTTATTAAGTAATACTATAAGTTGTATAATGAAGCACCGTTATGGTGTGAATACGTGTTATGTTACTAACCATTTTTAGACAAACGGTAATTTACCATTACCAGTGTAACGGTTACCAGATTATCGGTATACCAGTCTTCGGTATACCAGCCTATCGGTAACGGTAACGGTAAGCAATTTTCGCTTACCAGTAAAAATGGTACGGTAACGGTATTTGTGAAATGGTAACGGTAACCATTACCATAACAGCCCTATGATTTTCTAGACTGAACTCAAAACTTTTGTAATCCTCTGGAGGTAGTTCTGCGAGCTTGGTTTAGAGCCACTTTAGAAATAGCAAACCAGTGCTTCCGCGGTTGACACTCAACAAATTGCTTCTGCCTACCGTAATTTTTTTAGTATATATTATTTTTTTATATGCTACGTAACATCAAATTCAATTTTTAAAAAATTTCATTCGGTATTCGGCAAGAAATAACCATACGTCTTTGATTTCCCATGACTGTGTATAGTCGTACAGTGATAAAAAAACCGTATGCCTTTGATTTTCGACGGTCGTTCACTGCTGCAAGGTGATTAATGATCAAATAATATTTAAGTGTCTATTTGTTAAAACAAAATAATGTATGGTATTAGTAAGCATATAAGCAGAGTTTGTATGGTGATCATTAGTTATGGAAGCCAGCGGTAAATTTCTAGATGTATATATTAATATACTATTATTTTCACCGAAATATCCCCTTAACGGTGGACCATGTTTCCTTTTAGACTACCACTGTTCAACATAAATTTATTACACAGTTGAAAGTTCAAATTTGTAACGAAAATAGATGAAAATGGACCATGGAGTTTCAAACCACTACACCAAACTCTTTTGGAGGTGTTTGGGATGAGAAGTTTCTAGCGAGGAAAGGAATAATCCATTGGACTCTAACTCCTTCCAACCCGACCAACCGAAAGAACATACTCCAACCAACCAAGATGTTGATGTTGATAAAGATACAGTTGTCCTACTCCAATTCAACTGCTATTGTTTATTCAACTTACAATTGATTAAGGTCTAAATCTATATTCGATTAAGTTAAAGATTGCAACATCTCATATTTTGGAGTGTCATAATATGAGATTAAGTTAATAATAAAACTTTATCAAAGGATATTTTGAGAGAATTGAATTAAAATAATTACTCAAGAGAAATTTGATTAAGTATGAGACATTTAAAAAGGTTGATTACACGGGAAAAAAATAATTAAAGAAATTAAATCGGCCACGTAAATAAAAGGGATAAAATTGAATGTTTTAATGAAAGAAATTTTATATTAAGGGAAAAGAATTAATGAGTTTAGATAGTAGACCAAAAATTAGGCCTAACTTATATGCTCAAGTTAGTTAAGAAAGTCAATGGTACATGGGAAAAAATATTAGTTCTCAAGGAAGTATGCAAGTTGTCATATAGTCATGTAGTCAATTATGCAAGTTCTTTATTAAAAAACCCTAGTTTGAATTTGACCTAGGTGGCCATTAAAGTCCCAAATTGAGCTCTTTATTTATGCTTGAGTAAAAATGAAAATAAGGAAGAAGGATAATTCAAAATTCACCCCTTTTTAGTAGGTGGTACATGTTTATTTAGAGAAATTGCGCTAATGGATATTTGACATGCGGCATTAATGAGAGATGAACGGTTGAGATTTTGATGATGTAGCACATTGCTGATTTAACCTACTTTTGATTTCTTTATGATGACTAATTAGGGGTTGCTACATGGCTAATTAGAGTGCTTTGTGCATTGATTTCTTGATGTGCAATAGCATTTTCATCAGCATTCGATAGCATCAATGTTTAATGATATCAACATGCGATAACTTGATTCCAATATGCAATAGCTTAACATTTCGTCATTTGATAGCTTCTTCGTCAACATGCAATAACCTCTACTTGTGATAGCCTTTGTTTTCAAGATGCGATAACTTAGTCATATGTCATCGTGCGATGACTTTATCTTCAACGTGCGATAACTTTAATGTTTTCAACCTACGAGAGCTTTAATATCTTCAACATGTGACAACCTTAACATCTTCAACATGCGATAGCCTTAACACCTTCAATCTAGCTTTAATATCCTCAACGTGTGATAGCCTTTATGACTTTGACCTATGATGGCTTGATTTTAAATATGTAATAGCTTAGTCATCTCATTATGTGATAGCTTTGCTATTCTCGACATGTGATGGCTCTATCTTCAACATGTGATAGTTTTATCTTACGATAGTTTTGCTAGTTCAACTTTCAATAGCTTTTTTATATCGCGACCTTCGATGGCTTTGGTTCACCTCAATCTTCGATAGTTCATACATGTTTCAACCTTCAATAGTCTTGCGCATATTCAAACTTGAAAATTTGGTTGTAACATTTGTCCCTCCTAAGAAAAAAGTATTTTTATACTGTAGCATAAATATGAAATCCTTTTTATTTCTTTTTGAATTAAACACTTGGTATTTCTTAGTTTCGATCTTGGCCATAAAAGCTTCCGTGCATCAAATTAATAGTGGATTCTTCTCTTTCTTTCCCTATAAGCACTCAACTTCGTTCATTTTTTATCAGTTCATTTAAAATCAAAATAAACTCAAATTATGTTCAAAAAATTTCAAGTTCTCGGATTTATCTTCTCAAAGTAATTAGCTTACTTGTTATTGCAATCTACTAATTTTTTATTTTAATTTCTATCTCTTTGTTGGCCTTAAATTTTCAAAAGTTGCATGATTTTTGAAGATTTGAATGGGTTTCATCAGTTTTCTCAAATAACATGGTTTTGATCTTAAATTATTGTGATTTTTGTCAATGTTATGTTGGTGGATTTCGAGTATGCTGACCCACTATCCATTACAATTTAGATGCACGACAAATGTTTACTTTTTAAGTGTGCAATAGCTTTTCAGAATTTTCCATGTTCGATAGCCTTACCCATTTCAACATGCGAGAGGTTTTACTATTTTAATAAGGTGATAACTCTTACTTACCTCACCATGTGACAACCCTTTACAGTTTCATCATGCTACAACTCGTACTATCTCAATATGTAATAGTTATTTATTATTTCAACATGTGATAACTCTTACTGTTTCAATCATGTGATAGTTCTTTATTATTTCTACATGTGATAGCTCTTACCGCCTCAACATGCGATAGCTCTTAATTATCTCGGTAAAGCAATATTTCTTTATTATTTCAACTTGCGATAGCTCCTACCGTCCCAATGTGTGGTAGCTCTTGTTATCTCAACGTATGATAGCTCTTACTTGTCTCAATATGTGATAGTTCTTTATTATTTCAACATGCTCTTAATGCTCAATAGTTCTGATAGTTGTTAGTGCTCAATAGTTTATCATTCAATAGCTTTTAAGTTTCATTATGTATAGTTATAATTATGATTTGTGATAACTATACTTATACACACACATGGACCTTTATCGCTTCATGGCTATTTTCTTATATTACAGATTTGCAAATTCAATGATTTTTGGAATTGATAATTTTACGAATATCACTTCATGGCTATTTTCTTATATTATGGATTTGAGAATTCAATGATTTTTGGGATTGATAATTTTATGACTTGAACTTATGCCTACTGTTCTATAACACATTATTGATTAAGATACTTATGCTTTGTTTGTTTAGGAATCATGTCAGGTAATAAGAAAGGAATAGGAAACTTGATTTTCCCTTTTATGAAGGTTATGAGATTTGGCAAGTCGGGGAAGTTAGCGTCAAGTTTTGTTGGGCCTTTCCCGATCTTGAAAAGAATATGAAACTTGCATATTGAGTAGAGCAATCAGATAAGTTGGCGGAAGCCCATGACGTCTTTCATGTATCGCATTTGAGGAAACACCTCTATAATACCACTACTAATGTAGGTCCTGATCAATTAGTAGACATTGAGACGAAGCCAATAGCACCCCGTGCCACCGCACGTATAGTGGAGCATAAAACTAGGAAGCTCTACAATAAAGAAATTAAGTTGGTTTGAGTATAGTGGGGAGATAATCTGGTGGAAAGCGCATGGAAAACTGAAAAGAAGGTGAAGACTTCTTATCTTGAGCTTTTCTCTAGTAAATTATTTCTCTCCAAAATTTAGGTTTTTAGTTGCATCGTGGTTGCTAGATTGGATGGTAGGTGATGCTTGCCACACTTTTTACTTTTATTTTTGCACTCATGTAGAATTTTATGCATGTATGCAAACATGTTATTAGTGTGCCACAATCTTGCATTCATGCTAGGATTGAGCTCACTAATAACATGTTTGCATACATAATCACATTGCACTTTTGGATGAGTAGATGCTTGTATACATAACTTGGTTGTATAATATGGATGTTAAGTACGCGTTACACTACATGTCCCTTAGGATTTCGAGGATGAAATCCTTTTTAAAGGCGGGAGAATGTAACACCCTATAAAAATCAAAAAGAAATTAATTAATTAATAATAAGGCTAAAAATTGAAATTTTGTAAATGTTGAAATTTAGCCACAAAAGTTATACCATTGCGTTCGTGGCGATTTTTTGATTAACTTTTGTATATAAAGTTTTGTAATCGGAGCTCAAACGGAAAAGTTATCGATATTTGAAGTTTTCGAATTCAAATAATTTAATTGGAATTCAAATTCAAATTTTAAATTAATGTTAACCTTTGAATTTAAAATATTAATAAATATGTTAATGTTAATTAGAAACTTGGGGTTAAGTAAACATTAACATTAATAGAAATAAATAAGGAATTAAAGAAATAATAACAACAAATAAATATGTTCCAAATTTAATAGGTCGGTCGACCGCCTTTCTTGGGCCGGTCGACCGCTTAGGGAAGGGCGGGCCACCGATGAATGTAGAGGCTGCTAAGGTTTTGCTAGGCACGAATGACTTGGATTTTATTATTTTAAACTGACTTAAATCCGAAGGTCCTGGTGCCTTCTAGCCACTATAAATAATAGGCTAACACCCTCACTTTTATTCACAAATTATTTGGAAAAATAAGCCGAGCTTTGTTAGATTCTTCTATACGATTCAGAATTTCTTAGGATTTTCATATATTTAATATTAAATTTCTAATTCTATCCTTCTCTAATCCCTTAAATTATGAATCTAATTCATATACCATCCAATTGTTGTATATTTCGAAAGGAAGAAGTTTAAAAGAAGATTAGGAGCAAGCGTAATCAAATCCAAGGGGAAGCTGGGAACATCGATGAGTGGGAATCTTAAGTTTTTCTCATCTTTAGTATTTGTATAGTTGAATTTGGATTTGTTTTATGCCTTGAGGAATCTTGTTCATGAAAACAAAACATTAAAAATAAAACCCCAGAATTCCCCTAAGCGAAATGTCAATTCTTATGTTATTGGAATCTCAATTGTTTTATATTAAAATAGTAGAGTTTGTTTTGATATTACAATTTTGATGTTTTTATATTTTATTCCACTTCCGATTCCTCTCTATTGATGTGTTAAGGATTCAAAAAGGAAATCTGGTTAGAAATGGTGTGTAAGGTACGAATTCCTTTATTCGTAGTTTGCACTGCATATTTCCGTAGTTTAATATAAATCCTTTTTCACTTCAGATTCATTTATGTAAAAGTTGAACAGAGTATAAAAGATTTAAGTTGTAAATGCTATTCCTTGAAATAAAAGCATCGATTTTACTATTTTAATATATAATAAGTTTGGTATAAGATTCTATTTTATTGTATGCAAGTCTATTGGTTTGGCTAAGAATATTAGATATATTGCAAGTTATTGTTTGAAGTTGGACTTGTATAATTTGGAAATTTTGACATCTAAATGATTAGTTTAGGATGAGAAAATCTACGTACGTGTAACACCCCGTAAAATCAACCATAAACTAATAAATTAGATAAATTAATTCGAATAAGATAGCGATAAAAATGGAAAGTTTGCAAAAGTTGAAATTTAACCACTAAAGTTATGTCATTGCGTTCGTGGCAAAATTCTAATCAATTTTCATATATAATATGCTAAAAAAGAGCGCATACGAAGAAGTTATGAGCGTTTGAGGTTTTCATGTTTAAAATAATTTAAATAGAATTCAAATTTAGATAAATAATTAATTCCTAATTTTAAAATTCAAAAGTTAACAGTAATTATATTTGGGGGCTAAGTAAACGTCAAAATTAATGTTAACGTTAAATATTAATTAAGGAAAATAATAAATTTATAGCAACAATAGGTTTATCGTTCCCAAAATAAGGGGAGTGGTCGACCCCTCAACCACTACCGGTTGACCGTTAGAGGTCGACCGTTGTTTGTAAGTGGCGACTAGGGTTTAGTTTATTTTAACATAGCAGATTTTATAATTTTAAACCGACTTAAATCCGGCAGTTCTTGTGCATTCCAACCATTATAAATAAGAGTCTAGTCCCCTCACTTGTATTCATATAATATTTTGGAAACATTAGCAAAGCTTTGTCAATTTGTCTTTTCATAGATTCGGAAAAATCCATTAGTGTTTCAGGTAAGCAATCCTATATATCTATCTTTGTTCATTGTTTATTTTCTCAATCTCTTCTCCTCCAAACCTTTAATTTTCTGAAATTAACGTATATACAAATCCCTTGCTGTATATATCAAAAACAAGAGATCTGAAGGAGATTATTAAAATCATGTCAAATCCAAGAGAAGGCAAAGCTAAGGACCTATGTGAGTTGGAAATCTTAATTTTTCTATTTTAGTAATTGAATAGTGTAGTTTGGATTTGATATATGCCTTGGGGAGTTTTAGATTACGAAAACATCACAATAAAAATCTTCACAATTCCCCCAAAATGAAATGTCAATTCTTAGATTGGAATCTTAATTGTCTTGTATTAAAATAATGGACTTTTGTGAATTTTGCAATATATGTGTTTTACCTTCTATTTCACTTCTTATCCTTTTTATTTGGTTTTGATTAAGGGATTTGATTTAGAAATGGTGTGTAAGATATGAATTCTTACTCCTAGTTTACATTACCTATTTCTACAAATTGAATAAAATTAACCTTATCTAATTTTATGTAAAAAGAAGTTGAACGAAGCATAAAACTTATTTAATTGTAAGTTTTCATTATTTTTGTTTTATTCCATTGTTTTAATATAAAATTAGTTGGAATTGGATTCAAATTACAAGTCTATCGATTTGATTTTGGAATATTGGACTCATGGTAAGATGCTATTATGGAAATGTGACTTGTATAACATTGAAAGATTTAACATTTAAAATGTTAGTTTAGGGCGTAATCTCCACACGTATAGAAATTAATAAATGCATATATATATATATATATATAAACTAGCATAAATAACGTACAATTGTATCGTATTAATTACGCAGTTAATTAAGTTAATAATTATCATTTAAACCCCCCTTAGGAAAGTAATTAATTAGACGAAATAAGAAGGATTTCTTGTTAAGCCTAAATAATGAATACAGTGAGATGTGTGATAATACACTTAGAGAGTGTTATGAAATATGATTAAGTTATAGGGATGCGAGGTCAGTCAAAAGCACATAGAAGTCTGTCCAGCTAATCTGGCTAGCAGTAGTGCGATTTTGGGGCTGATGTAAGACATCGTGGATAATAAGTAACTACGGATGACATGAGGTTAGTCCCAAATCTGTAGGATAAATCTACCCAGCTAATCTTGCTACCAGTTCCTACGAATAGTCGGACAAATATGAGACATCTCCGTGGGGTGTGGGTCATAATATAAAGGACCTACTTCGAGGAATTGAAGGTATTAAGTAGTTGTTTGAGGGCCTGCCTCTTTCCCTTATATAAAGTATTAAATGGTCGGGATTGGGTTTTGGCATGATTAAGGATATCTTGAAAATGTATACTTCAATAGGAAGTATTAAGTGTCCAAAGAGATTTCCATGCAATGTCAGCAAGATAGAGACTTATGTGGAATCTGCCTTGGGAACATGTATTAAATGATGATGGCCTACCTTAATTGAGATTTTAAATAGTCAGAGTCTACCTATTTTCATTAAAAGGTATTAAGTGGTTTGGGCTCTATCTCTCACATTGATAGACATTAATAACAATGGTTATGGTAAAACCTGCTTCAGAGATTGAAGGTATTAAGTGGTTGTTTGAGGGCATGCCTCCTTCCCTTATATGAAGTATTAAATGGTTTCGAATATAGTTTAAAATGCAAAAGACGTATCCTTATTTAAATTATACTATCCAAGTACTGATATAGAAAGGCGCGAGATTTTCTATTCACCAGACATTGTTGTTCTGACTCCCTCCTTGTTACAACATAGGTTAGGGTATAAGACGATGATTAAGATGAAGATGACGATGAGAGGAGCTTGTGGAAGTGGTATATATATATGTTGTCTTATGTACTATTTAAAGTTTAAAAATGTATTTTTGAACAAGATGATGCAACAGTTATTATTGACATCATATTATGGTTTTGTTCTGTGACATTTGGAATTGGAAATAAAATGGAGACTGTTCATGCTATTATATTTTATCCTTCCGCTATTAGTTCTGAATGAATAGATAAATAGGTCTAAGTTTCGATGGGCCTTTTCTGGGTTGAGATTTAAGCCTTTTTCGGGGCGGATTGTTATAGCACGTTTAGGAATTATTTTTAATCTCGTGTGTATATATATTAATGTATATTATAACGTATAATTAATAATGTATTAATCGAATAATATAGTTAGGTTAATGACTAGCATTGAACCCCCTTAAGAATGATGTAGAGATAATTATGGAAATTAATCCATGATTAAAGGCGAAATAAGAAGTTTTCCTTATAAGGCCTTAATGCGAAATGTGGTGAGGTATATATGGTAGTATGTTAGGAGAGTGGAAATTATGACTAAGTTATAGGGATGCGAGTGATATAGTTAGGGGTATGTTCAAGGGGCAATTATGTAATTTTTTACATATATATAACTCGTTGACTAATTTTGTTTGAAATAAATGTGTTTTTTTTCTATTATATACTTGATATGATGTGGTTATATTAATTAATTAATTAAATTATAAGTATATTTAATAGAAAATCCACAAATGGTATGTTTTGTGATTGTAGTTACAAAGTGTTGTAATCGTGAGTAATTTATCACAATAAAATTAAATATACCATTTTAAATGTTCTTAGTCAAGATGCATTGAGACTAGATATCGATGTATCCGTTGATACTAGAGTACGTGACGCTCTTCAAATGTTGGGCAGTGTATTACTCATGACTGCTGGGGACACCAAAGGGTTACGTACTTATAGTTATTGGATAACTATGGAATGAATCACTCGATAGTTTTCTATTAGTTAATATGTAACGACCCTAGATTTTAATTAAATTTAAATTGATAATTAATTGAATTATTGAATGAAATTTGTAAAATTAATTGATAAATTGATTCGAGTTTCCCCGAATCCAAATAAAAATATATTAAATCATTTTAAATTTAGAAATTGTATATATATGTGAATATGAGTAAATTTGAATATATATATATATATGGGATTTGAATTTAAATCTCAAATAAATGGTTTAAGGAAAATAAATATAAAAATATAAAAATAAATGATTTTAAATTAAATTAGTATTAAAGTTAAATTTTGAAATTTGATAGTTTAAGCTAGAAATAAAAATAGAAATTTATTTGTATTACAAAATAATAAAATTTAAAGCAAAAATAAAATACATTCAAATATGAACAAAATAAAGGTATAAATATCTATAAGTTTGCAAAAGAAGATATATACATTCAAGTATATACACTTGTAAAAGAAACAAAATATATATATATATATATATATGTGTGTGTTAGCTTATCAAAGAAGATACTAGTGTATATTTATCTAAGTGCAAGCAAATTATGATAAGTATGAGTACAAGCCTAATAAATGCAGCACGCACAAATATATCTCATCAGCCTCCAAAACCGAAGAAAAAATCTCTGGTTTCTATTGTACAAAATTATATCAACTTGTACAAATAACATTATCACCTGTAAACTCATTTTCTTTTATCAGCCTTCTCATTATCAGTTCGTCCATCTAAGTTGAGAAAATCTGAAGTAAATATCACTTAAAACTTAAACAACAACTCAATTAAAACAGCAATAGCAAATCGAACCAGAGATCAAGAAAAGACTTCAACTTGCAAATTTTCAAGCCTGTTTCAACTTGAAGCTCTGTTCTTTCTTCAAAACACAATGAGCAAACTTGCCATTGTTTTAATCACTGATCTGATGTTGTGATAAATGTTGAAATGAAGTTGTAAATGTGTTTGTGTGCATGCAAATATGCATGTATATATGAAGAATTGGGTGTGTGCATGTCTGTATACACCTCTGTTTAGAGGTTATAGGCACAAGTTCTTTCAGAAATTTAAATCTCTCAATCGAGTCAGAATTAACCTTTGACATTCAAATGAAAATTGTTTGTTTAAGTATAAAGATGATTATAAAAGTAGTTTCAGAATTTTAAACTCAGCAAATGATTTTAAAAATGTAATACAGTGAAAACTTAAAACTATGGCAAATTTGAGTATCACGATTTTGAATTTCATTTACATCATCCAAATTCACTTTGAAAATAATGATTTTTAAAACAAAAATCAGATTTTTTAGTTGCGAATTGAGACCGTATTGGTTGGATGAACGAAAAATGGATTTTTACAAAATTCCGATGACCGGCGAGGTTGGGTTCATCGTGGTTCATGCTGGAGGTAGCGTGTGGGTAGAGGTGCCTAGGAAAAATGGTTGTAGATTTTCCTGATGGTCGAGGCGGCGATACGATGAGGGTTTAGTGTTGCGTTTGAGTCAAGGTAGTTCCTGTGACGATTTTGACGTCGTAGTTGCATCGAGTCGCACCAGACCGGGGGGAAGTGGTGCGTGGACGATCAACGGAGCTAGGGTCGGAGTCACGAGGTTCCTAGCGTCGTGACGTGGCAGCACGAGGTGTTTTTGGGTTGATCAGTGGGTTCCAGTTTTGAGTCAAGTGGCTCGATTTCGAGTTCAACGTTGTTGAGGCGATCTGGGTGGTCGGGTGAGTGAGGGTGGTCGTTGATGACTTGTGGATGGTCGCGGCGTTGGTCGGAGTAGCTCCGGTCATCTGTTCACGTGTACGTGCATTTGAGTGTATTGGGTTTGTTGCTGTAGATTTGGGGAAGAAGGGGTTCTGCTCGAAGATAAACTCGGGGAAGAAAGGAAATGGCTCGGGTTTGTTTCGAGTGCGTACGCGAGTGATTTTAAACAGTTTTGAATTTTTAACAAGTTTCAAAGATTTAATTTTTTTTTTAAATTTTTTTTTAGTAATTATATATTAGGTTAATTATTTGATTTAAATCCCTAAGTGTTTTCAAATGTAATTTAATGATGTGATAAATTTAAGGGATGATTACTTAATAAAATTAATGGTTAATTAATTAATTAATGTGATAAATTGATTAATGTGATTAAGAAATTAATGAGATTAATTAAAGGTTAATTTGTTAATGTGATTAATTAAAAGATAATTAATCAATGTAATTAATTAATGGTTAATTAATGAAAGTAATTAAAAGTAATTAATTAATGATTAAAGTTGATTAATAAAGTGATTAATGGATAATTACTCAATGTAATTAATTTGTGATTTATTAATATAAGTGATTAGGGATAATCATTTATTAGAATTAATTAAGGATAATTAATTAAATAGTAATTAATTTATTTATTAATTGAGGCTAGTTAATTTATTATTAAAGGGTTAATTAATTAACATAAAATTGTAATTAGTTAATGTTAATTAACCAGGATTAGTGACTAATCTGATTTAATTTAATCAGATAAATAAATTGACCTTGCCTATGGATGTTTGGATTCTATTGGATGATTTAATCGGTTGATATCCCCGATATGTGATGCTGTGTGGTATGAATTATTCTGATTTGAACTGTGAACTATGATGTAATTTATTCATCTATGACGTAACTTATTTATCTGCGATAGATTTATATTATCTATGAATCTGTGAATGAAGATAAGCGTTATAGATTATACCGCTTATCGATATTGATATGCTTAAATCTATGATGATGTGATGATTTGTAATGTTGCACTACTGTGTGAAACCCCTGGACTACACTTTTACACACACAAATATGGATTTCACAAGGAAATCGGTTAAGTCACAGATGATTTAAATTTAATATTTTTGAAATTGAAATTTTAATTTCAATTGATTTTGGAAATGGATTTGGGTTAAATGTTAAAGCTTTTGAAAAGGAGTTTTCAAGATAAAAGTTATTTTGAATAACTTGGTAAAGTTTTTCAATTTAAATAATTTAATTTGAATTTGAATTCAAAATTTGGAATTAAATTCTATGCTTGGAAATTTTGGTTAAAGATGTTATGAATGTGTTTATATGAATTTAAACCATTTTAAAGGTATGGCTTTGAGAATTTGAATTTAACCCAAGGACTTTAACTCGTATAAATGAATCAGATTTTCCGAAATGAAAACTGTTTGTTTTCAAATGATAAAAGCTTTCATATAAGAAATGAAATTCCAATTTAAGTTAAAGAAATTTCAAGTTTGAATTGAAAAATAGCTTTCCAAGTTATGAGTGAATTCTTTTTGAAAGCTATAAGTTAAATCTTGATTTAAAGATTTAATGAGTTAACCCAATTGAAATGGAAATCAATTTGGAAATCTATGAATAGATCTTTGTGAAACTGGGTGAACTTTGTGAGATGAATCTTTTTGTAAAAGATTAAAATGGTAATGTGTTTAAACCATTTGAAAGGAAAGTTTTGGATAATAAATTGTGACTTAATTGAAATCCCATTATCCATTAGTTTTTAAATATTACGCTCGCTATTCGGTTTAGCCGGGAGAGGACTTTGTGTCATATAACCCATTCCGAATAAGTGATACGTCGTATATGGATAGTAATTGAAAACCGGTGTTGAAGACCAGGTATTTGTGAAAACGATAGGATAACCTATCGATTGTCTCTGCACTGGGTAGCGCCCGGTATAGAGATTCCCTAAGTGATGGGAAGTTCAATCGGGATTGTGAATACCCGTATTGCAAGGGCTTCTTTGGAAGTGCCTTCGGTTCTGTTTGAACCCGGAATAGACTTGTATGGTTGTATGTCTGACACTACACTTTGAGATATAAAGCTGATTTCTTTCAAATACATTTCTGTTTGGTGGCGGAGAATTTATTCTCTTAGCTTAACACCCTTCTTTGAGATGTACGAGCTCAGAGGTTATGTAGTTGAAGGTTATCAGTGATATACTCCCAATTTGGTAGTGTGGCATGCTGAGTGTTGCTGTGTGTTGATGGTCATTTGCTGATCATTTGTTGATCAAAGCACAGCTTTGTGGACGAGACCTCATCGAACCTCACAAACCGGAAATGGTCGAAACAGGAAAGATGCGGCAAGGTTATGAGGGTCGCTCCCTTTAGGGTATGTCATTTCCTTTTGGAAAAAGGTGATATTATGGTATGGAGCCCAGATATTTACCTGTGTGGTTGCTCCAATCTCATTTATTGTGTGATTGTTGCTGTGTGATCGAGGCCTCGGATAAAGGTCCCAAAGGACCAGGGGGTGGCATATTCATGTAGTAGTTACCTAGTGTAAGAGGTAACCCGGCCTTGTGTTGGCAGAGAGCTAGTTAGTTCTCGGGACGTCCCTCCAGAGGCGTACCCATGTGGCAGTAGGAAGTTCCTTAGCCTGACCATTTGTTGGAAAATCCAAAGAAACAATACGAGCCTTTATGATTGCAGTTGTATAACCTGTCTCCTCAGGCGGCAGCTATAGCAGGCATAATATAATGGTACCTATGCTGGCTAAGATTAATATTGTATTTTCGAAATGTTTTCCACTATGCACTATTAATAATATCAAAATAGTTTTCTTGCGTAGTAAGCATATTTGACTATCATAAGAAGAAATCTCCTCCAAGTCTGCGATTGCATTGTGTGTGTGGTGGGAGGTCTTATGGTAGTTTCATTTTCCAAAAGCATTGCATATTTCAATGTTTAAAATCCTTTTTGTTGTTTGTTTTAAAGATAAACTGTTTTTGTTACTCACACCAGTCCCATGACTGACTCGGAGTTTATTGTTCCCTTCCTAAACTCTGGGTGCCCACAATTTTCCACACGGGCAGTCTAGAGTTGGGTTTTTCAGATAGTCAGGTTTAGTAGATTATCTGGAGCTAGTTCAGTTTTGGAGTTCACGCACGACTGACCTTGTTTATCTTGGTGCAACGTGATGGTGGTTCGAGCTGATGTTGGAGTTGTTGGACTCATTCTCTTTTGAGGATCATTTGGAGTTATCACTTCTGTTTTCCGCTGTATCATTATTTATCTCTGATATTCTTGTATCATATTGATATCATTGGTGTATATCATTTTGGATATTGTATTCATTGGAGTTGTATATGATATCATCTATTTCTTTCTTCCGCTGTGTTGTTATACTTACTGTGTTATAAGCTCCGGGGAGCCAAATTCGGCGTTTGAATCTACGGCATTCGAGTACAAGTGAAGTACGGGTGCCGATTTTCGAAGGCCGAGTTAATATAACTAAGGTCAAGCAGAAAATATAGATGTGACTAATTTACATAGTTCTCTCGACTTGAGAATACTGTTGATCTTCAATGCAGAAGCTCCGCTTTGATTATAGTTAAATCATGGCACGGCGTCCATTGAACGACTATAGTTGGGTCAAGTGGAAGCATTGGAAGTGAAACACTATTCAAGAGAGGATTCGTCTTCTCGGTTATATGAGGTTAGTATCATGGTCAACTGAAGTCAACTCAAAGTCAAAGTCTCTGGTCAAAGCATTTCGGTTAATAACAACTGTTATTATTAAACCAAAGACTTTGTTTTTGAAATATAAAGTTGAATGTGGATGATACTGGAATTTTGACCACTACCGAATTCCATGAGTCCTAATGTGACATAGTTTTGACGAAAAGAATTGGTGTAAATAATTGTCACTATCGGGTACCGCTTATAATAAGTAAAACTGGATTTTACCAAAAGATGTGTAAGCGATAAATTCAGCTAAAATGTCACACCACCTGCTAAGTGATGTGTGAATGTTAATATTCGAATAGTTCGACATTAATCGTTGACTGAATTTATACCTTTGAGTCGCACAACCGTAATGATGAATTCTCTGAAAAGCACATGATTTAATTAATTTATAAAATGTTAAAAATTAATTAAATTAACCAATATTTGATAAATATTAATTATTATTTATTTGATGTTTGGAAGTTGTTTGTAATTATTTTAATGCATTTATAAAAGTTATATTTGCGCACATTGATATACAATATCGATGTAATTTAAAGATAATTGCATGAAATGATTTATGAAAATTTTATGTCATTTGATGACATGGTTAATGGAAATTTTATATCATTTGATGATATGATTTGTGGAAATTTTATGTCATTTGATGACATATCACGTGTAAAGAAAGGATTGGAGAGAGAGAGAAATAATAAAAGGAATTAATTAGGGAAGTTTTAATTAAAGAATGTGAAATGTTTCATTCTTTCAAATAAAACATATTCTCTAATTCATTATGTACGTACAATTCATTTTTCCTCATTCGTTCTTTCTCTTTCTCCCCTCCTAATTTTTCATGGTAGAAAATAAAAAATAATTTCCAAAATCTTTCAACTCCAAATAAAAAAGGATCAAATAAAATAAAACAGAAGTAGTTCATCCATCTCTTGCAAGGACTGGATGGGGATCTTGAAGATCCGAGGAGATATCATTATTCAAGGTGTGACTTCTAGGCAACATCCTATGGGGAATTCAATTTCAAGGTGTGCTTCAAAGATTTGGGTAATGAGATCGATTCACGGAATCTAAGAGCTTTTGATTCATCGTTCAAGGTATTCTCTTGGGCAATAGCTAGGCATCATTTTGATTTACAAATTCTTATAATCATTCATAACTGATTGTTACACTCTTTTGTCTAATTAATTTATCCATTATCACAATTTTCTATACATATATGTTGTCAACATGAGATTCAAGCATGATCACATATATGTATATATATTTTTTATTAAAACTTTGTTATGTTTATATGTTTGGAGATGTAAATTTGTTGTTGAATTCATAATTGTATTTTCTTCTTCTTAACTTTAATTTTGACAAAATTTAAATTAAGTTTTATTATGTTAACTTTAATCTATACAAACAATTTCATAAATAACTATATAATCATATAATTTTGCTAATCAACAGAATTTGTTCATATGTTCTATTTTATAACAAAGAAAAATGCAGTTTTAATATGTAGTTGTTAAATTTAATCATAAATGTTTATACATGTTTAATTGTTTGCTTGCACATTTGTTAAATTAAATTCACATACATATTTTATTAGATACTAATTATGTGATTTAAAATAAAATGGAAAGTTTTGCCAATTTACTCTGTGCAAGGAAAGTTTTATTAAGGTGTTGTGTAACCATGTATCTGATTATATGTAAAGGGAAGTTTTGTTAATTTGTTTAGTGTAAGCAAAGTTTTATTCATATATTTTGTAACCATATATGTGACTATATATATATAAACATATGTACATATATATACACACATATATTTTTTATCCATATATTCATATACATATATATAAACATCTGTTTAGTTATAAAATTATTTTGTAATTTAAAGTGCTTTTAGGTGTATTTAATGTGCATTTAAAGTGTCTTTATGTGTATTTTAAAACTTTCATTTATGGTCATAAGTATATAGAGTATAAATAGTTATTTGTTGCCAATTATTACTTATTAAAGGATTGCTTTATTTGTTCTTGGTATCTTAAAATTAAGACTACAATCTAATTTACAAGTATTGTATTGATGGTTAGAAATTCTGACATTTTATATCACAATTGTATGAGTATGCATATATATAAATTAATGTGAGTATGCATATCATTTATAAACACCACAATGTTGCACATTCATAATTCACACTGTAATATATTTGGACAAACTTACATTTTATGCCACGTATTAATCGCTAATTAATGGCATTTAATGTATCAATCAATTTATTTAAAGAGGGAGAAATGAAAGGTTCCTCTCTCCATATAAATAATGTCCCTCCTCATTGATTGAATAAGTTAAGAGAAGGAAATGAAAAGTTTCATTCTCTAAATAAATTTATGCCCCGTCATTAATTGAATAAGCTAAGAGAAATGAAATGAAAAGTTTCATTCTCTAAATAAATTTAATATGTAACCTTCACATATAAATATTTATATAAGAGTATATGTGATATACTCTAATTTATATTCACATTAAATTACAGTGAAACTTTATTTATAAAATAAAACATTGATTTTATTTTAAAGAGACTTAGAAAAGTTCTAAGTATATTTAGACTTCATAGGCCCATTGAAGATCCAAAATGGTAAATTTTTTGAAATTCATCCATTTCTTCCGCTGCGGACTGGTCCAAATCCTACAATGGTATCATAGCCCAATAATCTATGCGGTCTAAATTAGCCATGTTAGGGCTGACTAATTAAGCTTGCGCACTTAGTACGGTGTTTAGAAAGATGATGTCTATGATTGAAATTGGATAATCAAGTATCGTGTCCTACCTGATTACCTGCCTAGCCTGAAAGGTAAAATGCGCCCAAAGGTTGCCCCTGATAGAAAAGACCTAATTTGAATTGGGCCTTAGGCTAATTTTCAAAATAGTTTTGAAAATTAAGATTAGATTTTAAATTTAAAAGTTAAATTTAAAATGAAAACATATTTATTATAAAAGGTTATAATATAACATAAAATTTCAAAATGTTTGAAACTATTTGAATATTAATTTCGAAATTTAAATATGATTAATAAAATAAATTAATTAAATAAGTTAATTAATTAATACTTATATGCATGTATTATATATATTGATATACGTTACGTTATTTTAAAGCGTTTAAGATAACGTAAGTATACATATATGTATATATAAGATAAATTTTGAAATTAATATAATTTAATTAAAATTGTTTAATTAAATAAATTAATTAAATAAGAATACACATATATTAGATATATGTGTTATATTGTAAAGGTTATAGTATACACTATAAAGGTTATAGTAGATATGTCCAATATAAAAGTTGTATTGGAATACTATTATAAAATTAATTAAAGAGTTAACTAAATTAAATTAATTAAATAAGATTTAGTTAAATAAAATATTATACATAAGACTATCATATAAGTAACATGAAATATAAATGTATATAACAATAAAACTTATATGATATGAATGTATAAACTAAAGGTGGAACATTAAAGAAACTCAAATAGACTTAATGAATAAATATATACGTAAATGTACATATAACGTGATTTTTAATGTGTTTGACACTTGAATCACGGGGTTATTTCATAAGAAATACATTATTCCTTAAGTCGATATCACTCAATATAATATATTGAAGATTATGAATCTTCGATATAATGTTGTCCTCTAACATATATATATTAATAAATTACTTACATACTCCTTAGTTGTTGAACAAACTCAAGCTGGGGGTGTTATGTGTGATATTGTTAATATATTGAATTGATGAGGAAGATAATTATATGTATTTGTTGAGCAAACTCAAGGTACATATATTATACTTAGGCCGTCACAATATGGTAGGTGTGAGTGAATAATCTCTTTCGATTTGTTGAGCAAACTCAATGTTGAAATGAGATTAAGACAAGGAAACATGAGTTAGGAGCCGTATGCGATACAATCGCTAAAGAGTTAGCTATGATTTGTTAAGCAAACCCAAAGCCAGAATACCAAGACAAACGAATCCTAACACCCACAAGTGAAGTTGAAAGACTTCTATGTTTCATCTTATAGTTTGGAGAAACATAAAAGACTAATGGGAGCCTTATTAGAAAAATGAAATGGTAACATTTAACCTTTCTAATATTGTAAGAACATATGCTAAATAATATTATAATTATTTACAATGATAAATTTTTGCATTTAATATGATTGATAAAACGTTTATCAATTAATATATATAAATGAACTGAATTGAAAATTGACAAATATAAATATAACATATACTTACCAATAAAAGCTTATTGCACGTTAATGTTTCAACGCCCATGCAAGTGCCTGATTTTACAACTACTAAATACATTCGTAGTTTGGTCACTTGCACGTTTATTTGGTTGAGACTATGTATTGCATTCTGTGAGTTTTGAACTCTAAAATCAATACAAGACTATGAATATTTGATCCATATACAATCGCATATAAATGTTATATGGTGAATGGTCGAAATTTGTAATGTACAATGTTTCGATAAAATTAGCTCATCCGAAAAATCAAATAAACCTTAGCGTTTGAGATCAAGTATTCAATTTGATTGATTATAAATGGATCATATCATGTTAAATGTAACATTGGACTAAAACTACAATATAAATCTAAGAACTCGATTACTGAAATGTCAGTTTAATCAGTTTATGCAAAGCGCAACATATGTGATGTCTTTAAAAGTTAAGGATAATCAAATGCACTTTTGTAAAGTGTTCATTATAATATTGTAATAAGGGTTTTTCTTTTGAATGGTTTGACCATTTAGAAAGATTAACGAATGTACAAGAGTAGACGTGATTTAAGGTATAATTGGGATGAAGAAAATGGATGATCACTTTACTTCATAAAGAAACATCGAAGACAAGAATTGTAATGATAATAAAAGATACTTCACATCGGAATAAGAAATATGATTTCTATTCCGAAATGTATTTTTGTATAGAAAATTGCTTTCTATGAGATATATTTCTATGTGTTTAAGATATTTGTAAAAGAACTCTTTACCATAAACTTGTTGTAGTATATGAAATAAATAGTCTATATTAAGTGAATGATGGACCTCCCAATTAAGTATACTATTATAGTAATGGCAGAAATAGTGGGAGCATACCATATAGCACTTATTGATTGCATTAAATTATGAAAATTGTTTTTGTAAAACATACCGAACATTGTTTATGAAATAATGACTATTTTTTGTACCGACTTAAAAATAGACATAGTTATCTTTCATTGTGAATATTATGAATATTTGTTATGAAGTAAAACTGTAATGTGGTATTTGTTTTCACAACAAAAGTGATGCATTGAAAATATAGAAGTATCTAAAATTATTTACAATTATTTTGGAATTATAGACCAAGTCATAGTTTTGAGAAATAATTTTTATTATATGATTATGAATCATATGACATTGGTTAATTATATCTCAAACAATTGAAGAGTTATGCACACACTAGTGAGAGCATCATAAGAGTTGACGAACTCTTCGGATTGATACATATAGATATATGCAATCGTAAGTCTATTAATACTAAAACAGTTCCACGTACTTCGTCATATTCACCAATGAGTTACCACCGACATGGACATGTGTATTTGATTCACATGTAGTATGTCTATGGTAAACTCGTAAAGTATAAAATAGAAGTAAATAAAATAATATGCAATAGAAATGATTCAATTTGATCGAATGAGTGAGTATATTGAAAAAATTTACAAACGTACCTAAAAATGAACAATGATTCAATCTCAAAAGTCACTCCTCCATGTGATACATAATGATGCATCGATAAGGAGTAATCGAACTTTGTTGGACAATGTGCGATTAATTGTGAGTGAAGTTGAGTTAGTTTCTTTTTATAAGGTCATGTACTTAAGAGTAGTACACAAGGTTAACATTATTTAATCTAAATAACCGTTTACAAAATCGCACAGGATAAGGGTTATAAGAAAACCCAACATATCCTAGGCCAAGGAGTTGGTAGGTTGTGCGAGTTAGGAAAGATTGCACGTAATAATTAATCGTAAGGGATCTTGTATGAATCTCCCCAAAAGAGTTTTTGGAAGACTGCCATTAGATGACATATTTATGTTTTGAACATAAGTTTTGTAAATTAAAACCAAATCAGTTTTATAAATAAAGAAATTCATAAAACGTTTATGAATACCTATTCTGTTGCACTAAAAAACAATTGTTATTTCAAGAAATACCAACTTCATTGTGAAGAAATTTCTCTGGCGAATTATTGATAGCAAATTGAATTAGATACGATCCATAGATAGAACTGATTAGATGAGTGGGAATGAAATTAACAAACCTAAACGAACACAACGCATTAGAGTGTCTGATAAATATTCTCGCACATTGAAGGGAAACTATGAGTTTCTTATCAATGTCGAAAATATATAATCCTCGGTTTTTTAATTAACCATTAAGAGTATTGACTCTATGAAATGGTATGATGTGAAAATCTGAAAGAATTCCAAATATGCTATCAGAATATGATTTTGGCAGTCGTAATCGAAGGGATGTGATACATCAGCCATGATTGTGCCTTTGTGAGCAAGACTAATGCAGTTGGAATTACATGAGCAATGTTGATAAGAATAATATTGCAAATTTCAATTGTTGAAATTAGCATAATAGATTCGGTATTCAACATGCTCAAGTTAATTTGGATTTACTCACAAAATTACCACTTAGTATGACTTTATGTTCGGTACATATGTATTGAAACAGAAAATTTTAATTAATGATTTAGAGTAAACTGTTTACACATAATAACCAAAAATATCTCGAAGTTAGTGGGAGCGATATTGAGTTTGTGAGTCTTTGGATATGATCCAAGAAATGATAGAAAGTATCATTTTATAAGAATCAAAATTGAAAAAATATTTTGATAGAAATATTAAATAGTTTGATTATCAATCAAAATGCAAAGAAAGCGCGTGTTCATAAGAAAGAATGTTAAAATGTACATTGATATTTCTAAACTATAAGTAAACAACATGTTGTTGATTTAATAATGTACTTGTGTTAAAATCAACCTTAGTTGTTTTAATACTCAACTTTGGATTGTAAATGATGTCTTTTATAGCGATTATAAAAGTTATTGGGAATGTTCCAAATCGATATGCAAAGACACCTTATTAAATTGTTTAATACGGAACATGTGAGATTAGTTCCTTAAACATTGGCAATATGAATTATCATACATGTTATGTTGTCTACAATAACGTGATTTTTTATGTATTTGATACATGAAGCAAATATCAAATCCAAATTGATATCACTAAATGGTTTTTGGAAGTGTTCTCGTGTATTTATGAAATATTGGAGAATTGTTTACAGAAACAACAAATTCCTTATGAAGGAATGTTCAGACTCAAACTTTCATAAGTAATATTGAGTATAACGTGTCAACAACAAATCTTTAAGTTGGAAATATTTCAAATGAAAGACCATGGTCGATTCAATGAAAAAGGCTAAGTACGTCGCCTTGAATTGCACTGCATTAAAAACAACGTATATAAAAATATAAGTGCACAAATTTATAATTGAGCCGATTCCAAATGTTGAGAATCTCATGACATAGTTATACGATAACGTTGTCGCAATATAGTTCGTAATAGAACTTAGAGCTCACTTGAAGTCAAGAGACATACTTCAAATTGTTCCATATGATAAGACAGTTTATCACCGTCGGGGAGAGTTGATTGATAGAGTAGATAATGAAACATAATAGCATACCCGTCCGTAGAGGGACTGGCCCTATTGGTTTAGAGAAAACCGGTCGGAGAAGTTGGAATAAAATTCCATAATTGACCCCAAGTGCAAGTGGGAGATTGATAGAGTTAGGGGTATGCCCTAGGAAAATTATGTAATTTGTTACATATATCTAACTCGTTCACTAATCATGTTCGAAATAAAGGTGTTCTCTTTCTATTATATACTTGATATAACGTGGTTATATTAATTAATTAATTTAATTAAAAGTATATTTAATAGAAAATCCAGAAATGGTATGTTTTGTGATAGTGGTTATAAAGTGTTGTAACCGTGAGTAATTTATCACAATAAAATTAAATATACCATTTTAAATGTTCCTAGTCAAGATGCATCGAGACTGGATATTGATATATTCGTTGAGACTAGAGTATGCAACGCTCTCCAAATGTTGGGCAATGTATTACTCATGACTGCTGGGGGCACCAAAGGGTTACGTACTGATGGTTATTGGAAAACTATGGAATGAATCACTCGATAGTTTTCTATTGGTTAATATAACTAAGGTCAAGCAGAGAATATCGATGTGACTAATTTACACAGTTCTCTCGACTTGAGAATGTTGTTAATTTGCAATGTGGAAGCTTTGCTTTGATTATAGTTAAATCGTGGCACGACCTCCATTGAACGACTATAGTTGGGTCGAGTGGAAGCATTGTAAGTAAAATACTGTTCAAGAGAGTATTCGTCTCCTCAATTATATGAGGTTAGTATCATGGTCAACTGAAGTCAACTCAAAGTCAAAGTCTCTGACCAGAGCATTTCGGATAATAATAATTGTTATTATTGAGCCAAAGACTTTGTGTTTGGACTATAAAGCTGAATGCAAATGATATTAGAATTTTGACCATTACCAAATTCCATAAGTCCTAATGTGATATAGTTTTGACGACGAGAATTGGTGTAAATAATTGTAACTATCGGGTATCGCTTATAATAAGTAAAATTAGATATTACCAAAAGATGTGTAAGCGATAAATTCAGCTAAAATGTCACAACACCTGCTAAGTGACGTGTGAACGTTAATATTCGAATCGGTTCGACATTAATCGCTGACTGGATTTACACCTTTAGTCGCACAATCGTAATGATGAATTCTCTGAAAAATCACATGATTTAATTAATAATTTATAAAATGTTATAAATTAATTAAATAAGTTGATATTTGAGAAATATTAATTATTATTTATTTGATGTTTGAAAGTTGTTTGTTATTTTTTTAATGCATTTATAAAAGTTTTTTTTACAAACATCGATATACGATATCGATGTAATTTAAAGATAATTGCATGAAATGATTTATGGAAATTTTATGTCATTTTATGACATGATTTAAGAAAATTTTATGTCATTTGATAAAATGATTTGTGAAAATTTTATGTCATTCGATGACATATCACGTGTAAAGAAAGGAATGAAGAGAGAGAAAAAAGGGAATTAATTAGGAAAGTTTTAATTAAAGAGTGAGAAATGTTTCATTCTTTCAAATAAAATATATTCTCTAATTCATTCTATACTTACAATTCAATTTTCTTCATTCGTTCTTTCTCTTTCTCCCCTCCTAACTTTTCATGGCAGAAAACAAAAAATAATTTCCAAAATCTTTCAACTCCAACTAAAAAGGGATCAAATAAAACAAAATAAAAGTGGTTCATCCAGCTCTTGCAAGGATTGGATGAGGATCTTAAAGATCTAAGGAGATATTATCATTCAAGGTGTGACTACTAGGCAAACCTATGGGGAATTCAATTTCAAGGCGTGCTTCAAATATTTGGATAATAAGATCTATTCACGGAATCTAAAAGCTTTTGATTCATCGTTCAAGGTATTCTCTTGGACAATAGCAAGGTATCAACTTGATTTACAAATTCTTATAATCATTTATAACTAATTATTACATGCTTTTGTCTAATTAATTTATCCATTATCACAATTCCCTATATATATGTTGTCAACATGAGATGCAAACATGATCATATGTGTGTGTGTATTTTTGATTAAAACTATGTTATGTTTATATGCTTGGAGATGTAAATTTGTTGTTGAATTCATAATTTTATTTTTTCTTCTTAACTTTAATTTTGATAAATTTTAAAATGAGTTTTATTAGGTTAACTTTAATCTATACAAAAAATTTCATATATAACTTTATAATCATATGATTTTGCTAATCAATAGAATTTGTTCATATGTTTTATTTTATAACAAAGAAAATTGCAGTTTTTTTTATATAGTTGTTAAATTTAATCATGTATATTTATACATGTTTAATTGTTCGCTTGCACATTTGTTAAATTAAACTCACATGCATATTTTATTAGATACTAATTATGTGATTTAAAATAAAAGGAAAAGTTTTGCCAATTTACTTTGTGCAAGGAAAGTTTTATTAAGGTGTTGTGTAACTATTTATCTGATTATATGTAAAGGGAAGTTTTGTTAATTAGTTTAGTGTAAGCAAAGTTTTGTTTATGTATATTTTGTAACCTTATATGCGACTACATATATATATATATATATAAACATATGTACATATATATATATATGTGTGTGTGTGTGTGTATATATACATATGTTTTTTTATCTCTATATTCATATATAGATATGTAAACCTCTGTTTAGTTATAAAATTATTTTGTAATTTAAAGTGCATTTAAGTGTATTTAATGTGCATTCAAAGTGTCTTTTTGTGTATTTTAAAACTTTCATTTATGGTTATAAGTATATAGAGTATAAATAGTTATTTGTTGCCAATTATTACTTATTCAATGTAACGATCCGGATTTTCGACGTTTGATTTGGAATATTTAAATGGTTTTAAATATTGACTTTGAATTATAGATTGATTTCGAATATGGAAAATTTGGGTTTATTTATAAAATAAATTCAGAATTTAAATATAGCAATTTATTGGATAATTTAATTATTGAATTTAATAATTGAATATTGGTTAAATTATTGTGTCCTGAGTATTTAAGCTCGATAAAATAATTTAAAGGCTTATAAAATTCATATTAATAATAATGAAGATAATAAAAGTTTTAAAATTGAATTTAAAAGTGACCTGTTCAATTTTAAAAATAGCTTGTTTAGATTGACATTTAAAAATAGCCTTCCGAGGCACAGTCTTGGAATTCGACGAAACCAGTTTCACTAGATCTGTAATAATGTATTATTATCGGATTTCAAGTTTTGTAGCATTTGGAGTTATCATTTAATCGTATGGGTTAGAAACGCGTTAAAATTAATATCGAAAATTTAATAAATAATTGGGTCCAAAAAGCTACCTTCTCCATACGATCGAATTAGGAATCGAAATATTTTCCATTGCATCCAGAATAGGGGTATAACATTATGAATGCTAGGTGGCGTGCCTCGATAGGGAATCGAGATATTAAGATCCCATTAACGAGGTAATCTGAAATTATATATATATATATATAGTTTTCAATCCACATCAACTTTTCCTGTCCAGCCACCCTACAGCTTGCATAGTCGACCTATACTTCTTGTTCTTAAATCACGCTTTCCCTTCTCTTTCAAATCCAGCAGAACAAATCAAATCTTATTCGTTTGAAAAAAAGGGAAGAATCGAACGAAATAAAATCACGATACCAATTCCTCCTCTCCAGTTAGTCATTCATGAGATCGACATTCCCTTTCTCTTCTAACAAATAATCAGAGTAGTTATAAAAATAAAATCTCGTCTCAATAAAAAGAAGGACTGCGATCGAGTCGCGAGTTCGATGGAGGGTGCGTGAAGGAAGGTGGCGCGCGAGTGTAAGGGAATCGACGACGATCGAGAGCTGAAGGCGCGTGTGAGCAGTGGAGTGAGTGCGATGGTGTTTAGGGGGCAGTCGTTTTCTTGGTTTTGGGGTAGCAGCGTGTGGCCAGTAGTGATTAGGGGTTTGGGATACTGATCGCACGCGCGTACGAGGCTGGGAAGATGGCGATGCGGCGAGATGTGGGGCCAAGGTGATTTGCCGAGGTCACGCGCGAGACAGAGGTTGTTCGTTCTTGAGTTCGACAATGGTTGGATTCGCAGTGGAGGTCGAGACGAGGAGAGGAGGCTGTCTTGGGTGAAGGTGCGGTAGAGGAAGAAGCGAGATGTGTCGCAATGTCGAGTAGTTCGTCAGTAAGGAAGAAGGTGTCTGGGAGGTAATTATTATATAATGTAATTAGTAAATTGAAATTGAAATTTCAAGGAATATTTATCTTATATAAAATCGAATGCTTATAAAATATATATCTCATTCGTACGAGGTTCGAAATGAACGAAACTAGCTGTGTGGTGCTCGTAGCCTCGAATCTACGCAAATAAAATTGGTTCGAATTTATTGAAGATAGCTGGGATTTTAAATTAAATTGAACGCTGTTCAATTTAATTTAAATTTGGAATGGATTGCAAATAAAAAAAATCAAGGTGAGAAAATTCTCACTCATTCGGATTGCTAGATTAATTTTAAATTGTTAAAATTAATTATGGGTTGCTTGGTGGAATTTATAAAATTATTATCTATTGAATGTTAAATATATATAGTAGTATACATATTAGTAGTTTGGAGTGTTATTACCGCATATTATAGCGGATGAGACCCTATGCGCCCCGCATAATAGCGGATGACCCTATATACCGCGATATCCCCCTCGAAGTGGGATTGGTATTTATTTTATATTGTATTAACATCTGTAGATGAAGGGAAACAGGTTGGAGGGATTCAACTGAATTCCTCAAATAGGTTGTTTATTTTTCATATATAGTGATATATGATTTGTGTAGAATAATCTATTATAGATTATTGTAGTGATTGGGATTATTGGATGCTATTGTAGCATTGGCCTGAATTTTGATAATTTAAATACTATAAATATTTTGTAAAATCAATGGATATAAAGGGAATTTGATATAAAAATATATATTGGAATTGGAGATATTTTAAAGAAATTAAATTAGAAAAAAAATTGATTTTTGGTTATACTTAACTATTGTAAATTTTTAAATGGAAATTTTAAAAATGACATATATAAAAGAATTTATAAATGGTATCCGGGAATATGAAAAGGAGTTAAAATCAATGTTAAAAATAGAATGGAGGTATAAATGAAATTTATAAGAAAGGAACTTATATAATGGAATTTTTATACATAAGATTTGTTTTATAAACAAGTAAAACTCAAAGGAGTTTATAAATTTATAAACGATGTTTATAAATAAGGAAAATGATGGTCGGTTGATAAATTGAAAATATAGATTTACGATGTGAATTTATATCGAGTTATGGAAATCGTTGGGAAAGAAATAATGGAGTCTATTTTTGAATGTAAGAATGGTGATGAAATTGAGATATAATCGATGTGATGCAAATCGAGAGGGATTATAAATTGAAATTGGCAATATTGGATTTTTAAAATAGATTTTTGTCGAGGAATTAAAAATTGTTTTAAATGGGATTTTAAATTACTATATTATGTAACTTAAATTATTTTTTATAATATTCCGAATAGTTAGTAATGCTAATATTTAATATTTATTGAAATAAATTCTAATTTTATAAATCGCTTTGTAAATAAATTAGCTATTTAAAAAAATGATTTGGGAAGAGATCGATGCTGTTTAAAATGTTTTTGATATCTTAAATTTTACTTAAACATATTTTTAAAAATAAACTATTATCCTTTAAAAATACCTATTTTATATATATAGTTTTTTTTAAAGATTGAAATTTATTTATAAATCCTCTCGAGTTTGTGAACTCAGTTATTTAACGGATAGGATTTTATAAAGGGAAGATCTTATAATAAAATTCTTGGAACTTAAGGGAGATTCTGGAATATTAGGAATAAGAAATTTGGGTTTGAATCTGAAGTCATGGAGAGGTATAAACAGATAGAAGAGATTATAAGTAGATATAATCAAATTTTGAAAAGGAAAAAGGAATTAATGTAAATCCCAAAGATTTATGAGATAATTCGCGAAACATTCTCTTAATTATTGATATTTGAAAGGATTTTGGAAAATAAGACTTGTAATATTTTCCTAAGTATAGAAAAATGGAAATTTGGGAATATTTCTAAGTGTTGAGATGTTTTGGAAGTATCCTGTTACGAATTTAAGTATTTGAAAGTTGTTTTCAAATGTTGGAAGGAATTGATATATCTTTTAAAGATATTTTGGAAATAAATATTTTGGGAAAATTTATAATAAGGCCTAGTGACTGCTTATGAATGTTTTATTGATAGTTAAATAACCGACTATCAATATTGGCCAATCTCATTAATCGTTTCAAAGAGACCGGGATCAGATTTAATTATCCGAAAACCACTTCGATCCGGTTTGAACGTAACAGATGAATTCTGTGAAGATGATGAAGACGATGATTTGGTTTGTCCAGACCCATGACTTGTATGGATGAATTCTATCAGAACATCGTCATTGGAGGACAATGAGCATTCTAAGTAAAATTGTTCTTGAAAGGTAACGCTTAGCCTCAAACCTCATCAACCGAGAATGACTAAAACATGAGAGATGCAGCAAGGCTAAGTGGGTCGCACCCAAGTAGGGTATGTTATCACTTTTCTATATGTCCTCAGAACCCTATTTATCTTAGATATGGGTATACATGAAAGAAGAAGCGCTCGATAGTAAGGGTGGGAACACCCAGGGTGATAACATATTTGGTCTATCCAAGTTAGGGGTAGGCCGGTCTTGTGTAGCAGGGGATCCCGGTGAGGTCCTCGGTACATTGTTCTAGAGATGCACTATGATGGGCGGTACCCCAGTGGCCCAGTCATTCGTTGGAATCCATTCTCCAATACAAGCTTACGGTTTTGTTTGTAGAGCCTAGTATGTTGGAATTTAATTAATGTAACAATTTCTATTTGAATAAGTATTTGTATTTAGAAACTATTATAATATCACTGGATTTTCTACAAAATGTTTTGGTTATCGTAAGGGAAAACCCCGTCGTGTTTATGTGTGACGCGATCTTGTGAGATACCTTTGTTTTTCAAAGGATTTTGATAACTCTAATAATTCAATTGAGTGTATTTTCTCACGTTGGTTTTCCAGACTGACTCGGGTGTTATTTTATTATAATGCTCGGGTCAGACCGAGTATTACAGATTCAGAATAGGATGCTATGGAGCTCAGGAGACAAGCTGGATGACAAGACGTATTTCCATAGATTTGTATTTCTACTGTGTGAGGACAAGTTATTAAACTATCTAGATTGATAGTTGTATATTGTACTCTGGTAATGGTATGTACATTAACAACACAGTTCTTGTATTTAAAATCTGTTATTGTATATTATATTTTGTTCCGCTGCGATTGTGAGATTTTGTGTGTTGTTGTTATATTTTTCTTCTATCTCTTTCTTCTTCTTCACCCTAAAGATTCGTATTTTCCGTTCAATTTGGGTCGAACTGTTGTGAATTATGGTCGATTCAAGGGGTACAGATTTATGGGCCTTTACATTCAAGGATTGCTTTATTTGGTGTTGGTATCTAAAAATTAAAACTACAATCTAATTTACAAGTATTGTATTGATGGTTAGAAATTCTGACATTTATACCACAATTGTATAAGTATGCATATATATAAATTAATGTGAGTATTCATATCATTTATAAACACCAAAATGTTGCACATTCATAATTCACATTGGAATATATTTGGACAAACTTACATTTTATGCCATGTATTAATCGCTAATTAATGGCATTTAATGTATCAATCAATTTAATTAAAAAGAGAGAAATGAAACGTTTCTCTCTCTATATAAATAATGTTCCCCTTCATTAATTGAATAAGTTAAGAGAAGAAAATTAAAAGTTTCATTCTCTAATAAATTTATGCTCCATCATTAAATGAATAAGTTAAGAGAAAGGAAATGAAAGTTTCCTTCTCTAAATAAATTTAATATGTAACCTTCACACACAAATATTTATATAAGAGTATATGTGATATACTCTAATTTATATCCATATCAAATTACAATGAAACTTTATTTATAAAATTAAATAAAATATTGATTTTATTTAAAAGAGACTTAGAAAAGTTCTAAGTATATTTAGACTTCATAGGCCCATTAAAGATCCAAAATGGTAAATTTTTTGAAATTCATCAATTTCTTCCACTGCGGGCTGGCCCAGTTCCTGTAGCGAGGTCAGCTAAAAGCACACAGATGTCTGCCTAGCTAATCTGTCTACCAGTAGTATGACTTTGGAACTGACGTGAGATCGTTTATAATATGTACCCACGGAGGATGCGATGTTAGTTCCAATTCTATAGGGTAAGTTTGCCTAGCTATTCTGGCTACCAGCACATACAAATAGTCGGACTAATGTGAGACATGATAGTTTGTGCTACGGGTCATAATACGTGGGACATGCTTCGGGGTTGGGGGTAATAAGTGGTCGTTGTAGGGTCCACCTCCTTCCTAATTAAGAAGTACTAAATGGTTAGGGTCATCGCTTAGGCACGGTAGTGCGAAATCTTAGGAAGGATTTGCTTTGGAGTTGAGGTATTAAGTGGCGGTTGTAGGGTTTGCCTCTTTCATAAAGAAGTATTAAGTGGCTTGATGAGATTCTATACGATGTCAGCTAGAGAGTACCATAGAGGGATCCACCTTGAGTTAGGTATTAAATGATGAGGATATGCCTAAGATATAGGTATTAAATGGTCAAAGTATGCCTAATTCCCATTGAAAAGGTATAAAGTGTGGCTTGCGTACTTTCCCTTATATTGTTAGGAGATGATTGATGGTACTTGCGTGGGATCGGGAAGGGCCTTTGGTCTACAGTTGACGGTAAGTTATGGAATTGGACGGAAAAAGTTTAGATCATATAATTGGACTGGAAAAGCCATCGGACTTACAGTAGTAGGTATTTTTGTTGGGATATAGTTAGAATGCGAAGAAATATTACTTATCTAAATAATACTGCCTAAATACTATTATGGTAAGATTTGTGATTTTCATTCACCGGATTTTGTTGTTCTGACCCCCTCCTTATTACAACACACAGGTCAGGTGAGACGATGACGATTTAGGGGATGAAGGCGGAGGCAAGGATTATGGCAGTTATCAACCTACTTATGTTTTTATATACTTTAATGCATCTATTTCAGACATGATGTTGTCTATTTTCACTACTAGAAAATGGCTGAATAGCGACGGGTGGGAGCGACGGCTTCCGACGGCTATTTTCCGACGGCTTCCGACGGGCCGTCGGCGGCCGTCGGAAGCCGTCGGAAAATCGCGAATACCTGCAGCTCGGCTGAGCCCTTCTTCCTCATTTTACAGCCAACTCAAATTAAAAAAAAAAACCCAAATCACCATTTTCCACCTCCAATCGCTGATTTCGTGATTTTTTCTCGTCCCCCACTGTGAATTCAACACCTCTTGCTCTTAATCTCAGGTATAATCTCTTATTTTTTTGAAAAATTCAGTTTTTACCCTAATTCTAGATTTGCATAAATTGATAATTTAGGGCGAATTAGTGATTGCAATTGTTTCCGATAGCGTAATAACGGTTTATAGCATCACCCTAATTCTTAATCGTGATTGTTTCCGATTGCAATTGTTTCCGATAGCGTAAAAAGATTCTAGGAATTAAGCCTTTCATAGTTGGAGGTATCCGAATACAAAAATGGTGTAAGTAATTCTATATAGAATATGTTTTATTATATTAAAATTTTATCTTTACAAAAGCTTAACTAACTATTTCAAGTAGAGCACGTTACTGCAATTCAGAGGTAAAAAGATATTTGATGCTATAATCGTTGAATTACAATCAAAAGGAATGCTCAATGCTGAGAGGGTAAATTTTATTATACATGTTACCTGACATGGCACGTGATTATAATAGTTTTGTTAATATATATATTGTTACAAATATGATTAGGTTTTACTTTCTGGATATTCTGCGGGTGGCCTTGCTACTTTCATTCATTGTGATAATCTTGCTAATCTTCTCCCTAACGCTAAAGTTAAATGCATGAGTGATGCTGGATTTTTCTTGAATGCGTAAATTTACTTGTACTTTTAACATATATTTGTTATTTGTGTATTGTATGAAGATAGTAAAATTCTGTTACTTATTCTTATGTTTTTCTAGGATTGACGTGTCTGAGAAAAGCACTATAGGTCAGCATTTCAAAAACGTTGTTCAACTTCAGGTTTGTTTCAGTTATTTCCATGATCTATTAGGATGCAAAATTCAGTATGTTTCTCATAATTTGTTCTCATTTGCATTTGCAGGGTGTACAAAGAAATTTACTTGCAAAGTGTGTTTCTTCACAAAGCAATCCAGTTCAGGTGTGCATCAAATTTAACTTTACACACAGCAGATAAAAACGTTACAGATTTCTGATCTAAAAACTTCTCATTTCATGTGCATGCAGTGTTTCTTTCCCCAAGTTGTATTAACATACATCCAAACGCCGTATTTTATATTGAATTCATCTTATGATGTATTTCAGGTAATTTTTTGTATGTCACTGGCTAGTTATTGTTCTAACAAACTTATATAACTATAAACACATATTAGATACATTATATGTTTACAATTTTATACAGTTCCGTCACATATTTGTGCTGATCCTTGTGGACAATGGAGTAGATGCAAATTGAACCTAGCAAATTGTACAGCAAGCCAAATCAATGCACTTCATGGTTAGTTTATTTTACTTTTTTTTTATAGCAAGAGTGGTACTTAGGAGCACACTCATAGTTTATTTTACCCTTTTACATTGTTAAAAATTTAAAATCCATGTATAAAATTTAAAGCCTAGATGACCTATCATTGATCTTGTGTCAAACTTGTTTATATCAGGATACAGATCAGAAATGTTATCTGCATTGAAACCCATTCAAGGCTCTTCTAAAGGCGGTATGTTTATAAACTCATGCTTTGCTCACTTTCAAAGCGAACTTGTATATATGTATATTTTATGTTGATTTAATTTTATTTATTGTGTGTTTATTAAATATTGTGTAGTTTGAGTTTCGATATTTGATTGAAATATTGTATACTGGATTGTGCAATATTGATATAATTGTGTTTGGAAGAGAAATTTGGATGGAAGGCTACATTTGCAGCAAAATTTTAAAAAAAACAGCAGATTTCCGACGGCTTCCGACGGCTACCGTCGGAAGCCGTCGGAAAATCACACGACACCCTGTGTCGGAAGCCGTCGGAAATACTGCTTCCCGACGCAGTAAATTCCGACGGCTTTTTCCGACGGCCGCCGACGGCTTCCGACGGCCGCCGACGGTTTTCAGCCGTCGGAAATCGTTAATCTTCTTGTAGTGTTTGAGATATTGTATTTCGAATATTGGGATGTTATGTTTTGTTATGAGATTTGAATTTTTATAAAACGAGTACTATTTTTGATATTATATTTTGTCATTTACACTTTGAGATTCTGATAATGTAGATAGATAGCTCTGTGCATTGTTCATTTTACCAATTTTACCAACAACCAGTTATGGAATGGGCCAAGGTTCAATGAGCTTTTATTGGATTAAAAATTAGGCCCGTTTCGAGGCAGGTTATTACATCTGAAGTTCGAACTACCGTGGATGATGGTGTAATAACTGATTTGTTGCTATGTAGGATATAATGCCAGTTGTTCTAATGGTTTTATGGTTATTACACCGCCTGAGCAACCAAACATGATTTCTACCGCCTAAGCTACCGAATAGGACTTGACCGCCTGAGCAACAGAACAGGACTTGACCGCCTGAGCAACCGAACAGGACTTTGATTACAAAGTAGATTGTCTTGACCTTGTGTGTTCTAATAACACGGATTTGTCACTTGTAGTACACTCTTCCTATAATCTTTTCCTCAAGAGTAATGTGTATAGTTTTGTGTATATGAAGATTAGGAAGTTTCAAATTGCTTTTGAAATATAGAATTGTGATTGTAAGCAATGAATGTATGAATTCAAGAGAGTAGTTGATTCAGAAAATATGATTCAAGTATAAGCAAAGTAAGTGAAGTAATTTGATCTTGAAATTCATGCATATATATAGTAGTTAAGGAGTTGAACTGCTGGTGAAGAGTTCTCAATGAATAGCAATGGCTACAACTCTTCGCGAGGAAGAAGGCTATTCAAAAAGGAAGTTTATTTTCAAAAAAATAGCGGTTGGAACCAGGTCAGACGACTGGTCTATGAACTTCAGTCGACTGAATTTGAAAATATAAATATGTATACATATGTGCACAAGTTCAATAGGCTATTTATAGATATTCAGTCGACTGAATGACTTTGTTCAGTCGACTGAATTTTGTTGATAATCAAAAATCACCATAGCTCATTTGGTTAGAGCACTTGCCTTCTAAACTAGTGATCCGGGTTCAAGCCCTGCTTCATGCATTTTTTGAAAACTTGATTTTGATTAAAATATGCATGCAAGTTTATTTGAATGTAAATGATGATTCTTAAGGAAAGATTTTAACAAAGCACTAAACTAGACTCTATATACATATTTGATGACTCTTGTTAAAATATATAACTATACGAACCATACTTTGAGTCGTTGAGTCCGGATGTTGTCGTAGTCATAGATTCGTGAATTGTTGTTTCATGTCAGCAATCAAATCCTATGATCCAACATTCTCCCCCTTTTTGATGACGACAACTCCTATTTGCTACGGACGAATCTTCGACAAGCTTTGTTGACTTATCCCTCCCCCTGAATATATTCTTGTAATTGTGCTATAGATTTCTCCCCCTGAATCTATGCTATATATTCCTGTAAATAATTAATCTTTTCTCCCCCTTAATCTATGCTTGCATTGTTTATTCCTGCAAATAGTGTTAGAGCAATATCTTTCTCCCCCTTTGTCATCGATAAAAAGGAGAGTTTATATGATGACATAAATTATATTCCACATAAGTGTTAACATAGAACAATATAGAACAAAATAACTACTACTTATAATGTAAGGTATCAAAAAAATAACATTTAAAGCATGTGATACCCAAGGTTCTTATAATTTCCTAATTTTTAGGAAACCATACCCATTTGGGTGTGGTTGAACCTTTATAAATATAATTTTCATTATTAACTACCATATGAAAATAATCATCAATGTCATTTTCTCTATTTTTCCAATTAACAGAAACCCAAATACTTAGATAATTTTTATTCATATTTCTCGTCAATGATTTTGTACTTCTAGAGAAATTATAAACATTATTGGTCATAGCAGTATTTGAATTTCTATTAAAATTGGATTTAGACTTTACTCAAAATTTAGTACTAGCACTAACATTTTTACTATACATGAAAGCGTATCTAGTGCTATTTCTACGATTAGTTTTATTATATCCTAAACCATTTTTATCATGTAAAGATCTAGAACTAGATAAAATCATGTTTAAATTGTTTTGACCTTTATTAAATTCTGTGACTTCAGTGTTAAGTTTATCAAATTTAGCTTTAAAGTCACAATTATTATTTTCAAAAGAAATATCACTGTTTTTCAAAATATCAATTTGCTTGTTTAATTCAGAATTCTCCTTTTTTAACGTACAGTTCTCATTTTCGAGAAGAAAAATTTGAGATTCTGAATTATCTAAAGATGATTGTAATAAATCATTTTGTCTTTTCAAATCCGTAATTTCTTTTGAAAAATTTTCCTTTTCTTTTTCAAACATGGTATTTTGTTCATCTAGAAAATCTTTAAGAGCCTCAAAATTATTTTTCAAAACACCATGTTGATTTCTAAATCTAATTTCTCATTTTTCAATTTCTCATTTTCAATTTCGATTGATTTCATCTTTTCTAAAATAAGAAAATTATGTTTTTAGATTTTATCGCATATACTAACTAATTCATTATTACCATTTACTAAAATTTGTAAATCAGAAAATACCTTTTTGTAGTCCTCACTGGTGGCTTTGATAGGGATTTTGCCCGTTGTATTTTGATTGGATCGTTTTATGGCCATTATTCTATGATGTTGTGACGATCGATAGAATTCCAGGCTCTGATACTAAATGAAAGTGACTGTGCTATATGATCGAAATGGCTAACAGTTGTAAACAATGTAAATGTAGTGGTAGTGCGATATAAACTAAGTTATCCGCTGATGCAGAATATGAGTATAAAAAGTAAATAGTAAAGTAGGTTTTGATTGCTGACATGAAACAACAAGAAGAACTAAATCTTTATATACAAAATCACTTGTCTCATCATCTGTTGAATCATCATCATTGTTGTCTTCACTTCCATTGCCTGAATCATCTTTTGTAAAGCCTGTCAAACATAGCTCTGCTCTTATATCGGCATTAGGGAGCTCTTCACTATTGTTGACTTTTCCACTATATTTTACTTCGAGAGTGCTCCAAATTTCTTATGCTGTCAAATAATGGGAGATATGGTTAAATTCAGCTCTATTAATAAAAGAGATAAGAATATTCATAACTTTAGCATTAAACGAAATATTATTCTTATCTACCATATCATAGCCATTTTCAATGGTATCCCACATTTTAAAATTAATAGATTTAAAAAAAATTCCACTTAAATTTCCAATTTGAAAAATCCATTCCATTAAAAATAGGTGGGCTAACATTATACCGACTCTCGCTAAATCTATAGTAGTTGGGGTAAGACATGATATCAAGTTTATCCTAAAAATCCATTATGATACCACTTGTTAGGACCGTGCAATATACCCTAGGGGGTGAATATTTAAAAATTCCGTACATAAACTGGTAAAATAAAGTGAGAAAACAAAAATGCGAAAAATAAAGGACACATAAATATATCCAGCTTTGGTCACTAACCCGTTAGTGCCTACTGCTGCCTCCAAAATTACTACTTGAGTTATATATTCGACGCTTACTACACATGTAAACTCGCACTCTTTGCTAACTCGAACATACTAACTCTATGCCTAGTAACCCTGCTTGGACTCAATACTTTGAGACCAAAATCCTTGAACTACACTATGCAGCTCACCTAAAAATCTAGAGTTTGTATTTAAAAAATGCAAAACAAAATAAAATATATTTCCCTTAAAAAGAAATCTAAATAAAAATTAAAATACAGGGATTTGATGTAAATATGTTACTCTTCCCTTTTGAATAAGTTTGACCCGGTCTTCTTTTCTCTTTTCAGACCCAAAATTAATTACGTCTTCCTCATCCCTAAAAATTCGAATTCTCCAAAAATGAAATAGGGATCTCATTTATTCCTTCTTCTATAACGCAATGCTTCAACGCCCACCCAAAACTTTATCGCTATGAACGTAGTGCTTCACATCTTCAGGTTCGATGCTCACATCAGCAATCTGAGTTCATCAATTGGTCTTAAGAGGTTGCTGATTGGAATTTGCCTCATTACTCTATTGGAACTTTATTGATAATTCAAGTATGATGATGAGGAGATTGCCATACTTTTGACTTCAAGGATATACTCTGTAGATTCTTTTAGACAGTAATTCAACCCAATAGGTACAAACAGATTGAAGAACTATTGACTTCAGGATTTAATAAAGCCTTAAAATAGCGTAACCGGATTCAAAGTTTGTACGACCTTGATCCGACCAAGAATCACTCTTTTGTTATTTTCTGATGATGCAAAATTAGAGAAGAGAGTAGAGAAGAAGAGAAGATTTGCAACACCTTGCAAGCGTTGCTGATTTTCAAGATGAAGAAGCACTCTGAAATAGTTTTCAGACATTGCAAATTTCAGAGAAAAGAGAAGTCATTTGAAATAGTTTTCGGGTGTTGCTAATTATAGTTGTAAAGAGAGGTGTTTTTTCGTTTGAAACATTGTGTCTCTACCAAATGACGCTTCTTTTAATTTGAATACAAACGTCCTGCCATTTTAAACGGTTGCGTCTTCCGTCAATTCTGTCCATTCAATTTGAATTTAAATCTGATCCGTTTTAACAAAAATAATTCCGTTTAAGAATATTATTTGGATCTAAACCCAAACTCAAACCTGATCCGTCTCGGTTCGGTTCGATCGGTCGGACGGATGGCGGTGCACGCGTGTGTGGTGGTTATGCATGGCTTTCCTCCTTACAATAAAGCAAACATTTTTGTGTCCATAGGGTCCAACATTCTCTTGAGGAATCTATATTGAAATAAATATAGTTCCTTATATTTCAAGATGTGAGACTAAACTTTCCTTCCTCTTCTTCTTCTTTGGAAAAAAAACCCAATGCCCAAATCATTTTGAAAATAATTTCCCCCTATTTTCAAAATAAGTAAAATAAATAAAGTAAACGGCTGCATCACTAGAGTGACTGCCTACGTACCCAAGTAGGATCAAGCCAACGTAGTTCCAAGATCAAGTATTACATCATCGTGGAAATCAATGCATAAATGATATGTATCTTTTGGATTTGAACCTTCACTTAGTATAAACCGTTTAAAGTTCTATCGAGGTCTATGGTGAATGTATCTTGAACCTAGTACCCCTTATGATAGTACGGAACATTCACACATACTAATTTCCGTATATAGAGTGTTCTGTATGTTCCGCACATTCCATTTGTCTTCTTCAGAAAGCGGTCTTACTTTCTTAGGAAACAACATGATTTCCATACTTGAGACCCTTAAGGTGTTTCTACAATACACTTTGTGATTTTAACTAGACTTATTAAGGATTTTCATCCATCCCCCTTCATGCAGAATCCAACACTAATGATGGGCAATTAGTTTTACTGTTCCATAATCATTCTCTTAACTTATTGGTACTCATTGAACTTTGTCTATCTTATTCAAGACATAAGTTGAGTTTCTGTTAATGATGATCAACCTTCATTCATAGAACTTAACCTCATTTCTTTCGATTTTATAGAAACCATAGCCTTTGGTAGACTCTTAGTAAATGAGTTAGCCAAGTTTTTCTAATTAATATTGAGAACTTATGCTTTAAAATTAGGTCTTTACCCTAACTTTTTTTATTTGATTTAAAAGAGAACTAGTCAAATCAACTTTATTATATTAATGTTGCTAAAGCCCGTGCTAAAAAGTTTTGATTTAGCAGATGTAGTAGAAAATAACGGGGCTTAAAGCGAATCTACTATTTAATAGCACTAAATTGAAAAGCGTAGCGGTCGAAGAGTGCCATGTGATATAACAGGGATATTGCGAGGCTTTATCGGGTTTTAACTACATAAATACATACATATACACACATAGTATCCGTTACACCTCATTTTCCCCTGATTTCAATCGCATACTCCGAATTAAATAATATAATGGGGTGACAAAAAAGAAAAAATATATTATTTAAATCAGAACATGTAGTGGAAATCGAGGGGAATTGAGGTGTAGTCAAAATGAGGTGTAGCCGATCTACACACCCCCACCCACCCACCCTCAAACATGCACGCGCGCATGCGTGCACGCTCATTTGAAGTGTGTATTACAAGCACATTCTTGTCTAAGACTTCCAACTTAAGCTTGATTCTTTGGGTGTGTGTGCCACACACTCTTAAGCTTTGTTTATATGGACTCAAGTAAATTGACAACACTAAAGTTCGGAGACATAAGCATAATGTGAAACTAAAGACACCGCTTGGAGCGCCTTGCTGGCCTCGACGTTGTTTCGCCAACCGACGTGCAAAAAAAAAAGAAAAAAAAAGGCATGATCGAAGTGGCTTGCCTTGTGCCTTTAGAGCAGAATCAACAATGAATTGTTGTAACGACCCAATATTTTTAGTGATTTTTATTTATTTAATTAATTGAAATTTTGTGAAATTTTAAACAATAAAATTTGAAATTAAAAATTTAATATTTGGAATACGTCTATTTTAACATAGCAATTGGTAAATTTTCACCTGATAATATTGAAGTTTATTTTATTGTGTAATTTTATTTCAATTCAGATCAGTTAAAAATGGATGATAATAAAACGTTTTCCAAACTTGAATATTTTTATATAATAAATTTCTAAATCATCTTTTGAGTAAGTCGTCATCTTTCGGTTTTCAAAAATTTGGAATGCTATTGCTCCGGTTATCTTAATTCTGGCAGATTTGCAGCATTTTTCGGTACCGATTATCGACTTTTGATCGGATGATCGTACCACTAATATTTGTATACCATTTTGATCGTCTCGTCGCGCTGATCACCACGGTATATTTATTTTTGTATTTTTGAGGCCCGGTACAAGACGGGAGCAATCAAACTATATATTGTACTGGTACCAAAATTCGTGACTTTTGATTTCCTTTCTTTCAAATTTTGAACCGCGTCTTCCAAGCAAGATAATTGCTTTAATAAATTGTTTAATTATTCACCAAATCAAAGCATTGTTTTTCTGTATCTGACTCTTCATTGGTTTGGGACGGTTCAAATTGAAATTTATTACTGTAACGTTTCTATTTAAAGCCTATGCATTTTTTTCTTTCTTCTATAGCCAGCTATTCACCGTCTTCTTCCCTTCCTCTTCAAAATTTTTCCTCCCCCTTCCGTTCGGCTCCACTTTCTCCTCCCCTCTCCCTCCAACTTATGCCGACCAACCTAACCACCGAAACCCTCCCTCTCTCTTTCTTTTCGCAACTACCCGAGCCACACAGCATAACACTCAACCTATCCCCTCGTCACTAGCCGATACCCTGCCTGCTCGCGCTTAGCATCATACAGTTCGTAGAACCCTCCACTGAAACCGATCATCTCGGCAATTCCCTCCTCGTCAACCTTCATGCTTGCTCATCCAGGTTTGCCTAAACATGTCATTCCTCTGTTTCTTTATATGAATAAAATATATATTGTATATTAGCTGTTCTTATCTGTCAAACTCTTCCCCTCCTCTAAAATTTATATAAAATACCAAGTTACATTTATATGTATTACTGTAGATGCTATATTATAAAAGGAATATTATATAAGCTTTTGAGATCTACATATAATACATTCGTTCATCTGATTTGTTTCTTTTATTATAGTTTGCTTTTGGCAAACACATTTGTAATCTAAACCTATATATGAAATATAATATAAACTGTTGGGTTTTTATTGTATAAGTATAATAGTTGCATTTGTAAATCGGCTATGTACAGTATAATGTAATCTATTAGTATAAGGTATATTTTAATAACTTACATTTCTAAAGTATATAATAAAATGTATTTGGTTGTAATATAAAATGTATTCATTCTGGTCACATATAGATATATATGTTTAGTACCGAAATGTTTGATATGTAATCTATTAGACTGAAGGTCGTGATGAACTCTAGGCAATCTGAGAGCCATAATGATATCCCTAGTTAGCCTTGGTATAGTTCAAAGCTGAGAGCCGTAATGAAATCTAGATGCATACATTTGCTGAGATCGAAAGAATATTCAGGATATAATTATAAGTATGTAATTTTGTCAAATGAGAATCTGATTTTCAAGCTCGTGTCCGCTTGATCCTTTTGTTATTGAGTGTGGACACTACTAACTGAGAATAGGGAAGCTAAACACCATGAAAGGTTGAGTTATTTATATTAAAGTTAGATACAGTACTATGTAGCCATTAGTATACTTTCAAGTTTATATTCGAAAATGGTGTGATGCCTGTTATGTACAAAAAAAAACCATAACCTGTATGTATGTTGTATACATGTCTTTGCTGTATATGATTTTAAGGTTATAATATAAAAGTCTAACTTCCATTGCTTATATATGATTTGTTATGCATATATTATGTATTACCTGCTTTTTTTATATTAAGAGCTGCTTTATTACCTTCCGTGTGCGTATTAACTTATAGGAATATGAAGTGCATAGAGAATTGCTTGACTTTAGGAGATAAATATAGAAATGATCCGGTTACTTTTATATATCCACATTGATGTGTTGATTTGAATTTTAATATTATATATTGGGTTATGAGGAGAGTACGGTCTGGAAGCTAAAATATGTCAATAGCCTAGCACGTGATTTATATTAGTTTGTTTATATAAGTATTTATTTCAAATTATATATTGTATATATGTTTGATTTTAATTTAGGTGTTTTAAATTTAAAAACAATGATTTTGGAAAATATAAATACATATATACTTAATTTAATATGGGTTTGGATTTAAGTTGATTTTGAAATTCCTATATATATTTAATTTAATATATGTTGAATTTAGAATTTGATTATATATATAGTTATAAATATAAATTCATCTATACCATTTATCATCATCAAATCCAGTTCTAATTTGATTTCGTCAATTCCTTATCTATCAGCTTTGACCGACGTGCCTGTTTTCTTCATCGAATCGTGTCCATCTAGCGTTGCTTTGGAATTCGTAGTCCATTTCTTTGTCAGATCTCTCTAGCCTCGAAAGGTGAGCAATCACTCACGATTAACATTCTTATATTTATTAAATTTGATTTCAATTGAAACGAACATTGAAATATGCTGCTGTTAGTTGTTTAAATTGTTATATATGCTATTATCTGTAATTGTTCACCTGTGGGATATGACACCATATCCTGTTGTTTATATTATATTGTTACTGATGACATATGTCTGTTGTTATATTTTATATTATCTGTTATCACTCTGCAAGTCCCCTGTTAGTATAGAATTCACTATGGATTGAAATGATACATACCCGAACGGACTTTAGAATAGGAGAAAATCGTTATGGGTTGAAATGATAAACCCAAGTGATTTTCAATTGATTTGAATTTGGGATTACGGGTCGAAATAATATCTACCCGTATGTATTTAAATTTACGGATTGAAATGATAAATATCCGTATCACTTGACCATAAATATGAAATTATATACAGACACCGTTGGTCCATATATAAATATTTTGAAATAAATTCTATGGAAAGAAATATATGGTTTTAATAAAAGTTGATTCTTAAATTATTATATATAAATGGTAGTGATATATATAGATTTAATAATGATATTCAATTTAATTAAGATGGATTTAATACATATAATACGTTTAAGTATACAATTTATAATTCAAAAATTAGATTTTTGGTAATAATTTGAAAAAGTTAAGGTTGGGAAGATAATTTGAATTTAGTTGAAATTGTATTCATTAAAGAATTTTATTTAATTAAACCGATTTGAAATTTATTGAAATTGAGATTTATGATATGATTTATAACTTGGGTTTGATTTAAATAATTTGATGAATATTTCTTATTTAAATAAATTTAAGGAAGTATTTAGAAAAATTGAAATTTAGGGCTAGTTAAATGATATTGAATCTATTAAGTGAATATTCCCTGATTAAATAATAATGAAGTTAAATCAAGAGCTATATGAAACTGTTAAATTTAACTTTGAAAATGTTGAATATTAAAGCCTTGAAATATATTGAAAAATTAAATGGTATATTTAGAACTGAATTGAATTGATGAATGGAGCTTGAATAAATTTGAATTTGGAATTTGAAGTTGATTTGAATCGATTTGCGAGACTTGAGAAAATTAAATGCTTTACTTTATAAATTAATTAATATATATACTATCTTGGAAAATAGTTATATTTGAAATGAAATGATATTTGGGTTTTGAAGTATAAATTAAATTGAAAGGACCACGGTGTTATAGTGTATATTTCCACCTTGTAGATAGTTCCGAAGATCCTTAGAGGATGGTTATCCCAAACATCCTTTAAGTTACTTGTATTTCAGTTGATATTTCACTTGAGATTGGATTTATTGATATAAGAATGTTAATCCTGACTCGAGTGTTTTGTGTTTTGCTTTACGCTCGGGTCAGACCGAGTGATACAGCATTTGAGACTCACCCTTGGAGTTGGAGCTTCCTTTGGAGATCCAACTATCGCCTCAGCTTTCAGCTCTTCTAGTTGATTTTTTCAGAGAAGTCATCTGTTGTACTGGAGACTTCACTGCATTTGAGATATTCTGTTGTATTTTATTTCTAACTCTGATGTTTATATAGTAGCTTCATGAACTACTATTTTATCTATTTCGCTGCGTATTATTGTATTACTCTGTGTCTGTGATTTTGTGATTGATTTATTTACTGTATATGATGAGTTTGCCAAATTTAAATAACAATATGATATTTTGAATTATTCAAGTCTGACATGTGTGGATTTATTGTCGATTTGAATGGTCCAAAATAAGCGGGTCGTTACAGTTGGTATCAGAGCTTTGGCTCTAGGCAAAACTTATCATATATGGTAAATTTATTTACAGAATCACTTTCGTTCGAGTTGAATCTCTTCCTTTTTGACTCGATTTCCTTTGAATTTTGGAATGTCCCTCGGTTCCGAAATTCATTCTTGTCTCTCTCTATTTGTATTCTTTTAATTCTGGAGTATCCCATAACTCCACTTCGAATGATCTCTATAAGAATAGGATCCCACCAATCTTTGAATGATTTGTGAAGGGGTGAAACTCCTTCACAATTGGCATTGATTCACTGGAGATTTCTATATCTTTGGTTTAGATGCCGCTATCTCTTGCGATCGAATGCTGATTTTTCTTGGAATTCTGCATCGATCTTGTTCCTGAAGTCACGGTTGACCCTAGGGTCATCCGCGATTTATATAAGTATATTCATCTTCTATTTTGAAATTTAATTATCTCATCTTCGTTCGAGCTTATCTTCGAATCATAATCCTAATTGATTAGAGTCCCTCTAATTTGAATTTCTATCTTTGTTTTGAAATCCATTCTTGAATCATCCTTTTGAAAAATCGGGTTTATTCGTATTTTAGAAATTGTTTTATATATCGAAATTATTATTTTGATAAATATGATTTTATTCTATATATATAAAAGGGAAAATGTTTTCGATAAGGATTATATATAGCTTTTAAAAATGAGAATTTGAAGTTTGAAAGGATTTGAAATTTTGAAAGTTATATAAGAATTTGATTTATCTAAAAATGATTTATAACTGAAGGATTTTAAATTTGAAATTCGAGAATTGAACTCCGGTATTTTGAAATTGGTTTTAAGATTTTGAAATATATAATAATAATATGATTTAAAGTATTTTCCAAATAAGAAATGTTTCAAATGATTTTAATGAGTTTCGAATGATTTCGAAGAAATTTCAAAAGAAGTTTGAGAAAACAGAAGTCCAGAACTCACTTATGTCGTTGGAAAATAATTTCGGTGATGAGTGCACGCATCATCAACATTGATTTTCGAGTTTCAGAGTGGGGGAGAGGCCACTTGAGTCGCTTCGCTACGCGAGTGATTTTATGAAACCAATTTTGATTTCAAAGTTCGAAGTATGATTTGATATTCGAAAAGATATGTATATATATATTTGAAATGATTTGAAGTAAGCCGGTGTTCAGTCCTCGAGTTTCGGATTTGAAACCTATCTTTTGAAATCGATTTACCGATTTGTTGTTGATTTCCAACTCTTGAATTTGAAAATGATTTCTTCAACTATTTTGAAGGTTCGAGCACTTCCAAATCAAGGTTAACTTTTCAAAGCTAAGAAATTTTGGAAAGTATAAAGTATATAGGTTTGGTATGTAAGTTAAAATATGTAGTAATATGATTTAAATAGGTTGAAACTGTTTTGTTAAGTAAATGAATAAAGCTATTTTGAATTTTTCTAAATATGAAATTTAGATTTGAAATGTTTTGAAAGAATTTGGACTTCAATATATTTTGAATAAAATTTAGTTAAATGTTTTAATTTAGTAACATCTTTATGAAACTATATATTTAACAAGTTGGAATAAATATATAATTTGTACGTATGCTGTTTTATTCGCATAATTAATTTGATCCAGGTTTGAGTACACAAGTTCGAGGTGAATTACACCATTTCGTGTTAGGATTTTTCATTCGATTCTTGATGGCGAATATTTGATATGGATTTTGGGCTTGATTCTAGAATTCTCTATCGTAGTATATGGCTATGCAAGGAGACTGATGGCTTCTAGTCGAGAAACCATATCGAAATCCGCATTAGGGAAGTCGAATGGACAATACTAGTTCGAAAGCGAACTTGTGTGATCGAGCGAGCGATCAAAATGTGATTTTTGCGAAATAATGACTTATGTACATCTTATATTCTAATATCATTGATATATTTTGACGCTGAAATTGAAAGCTGTCGGGTTAGAATATCTTTGCTTACTAAAAGAAAATTTCCAATTTAAATTACAAAGATATATAACCCATAAAAGCAAAGATATTCAATCCCATATGGCTCTTCATACAGCGAAAATTTATTTTGTAAAATTTGATCCTGATATAAGATGGACCTTATGTAAATATAAGATTGATTTTGAAAACCATTGATTTCGGAAATGAATTGGTTGACCTAAATTATATTGATTTGGAAATTTGGATTTATTTCCTAAATTTATTATTTTGGAACTTTGGAACTGAAGATATTTGAGTTGGAAGAATAATTTGGTGAAAGCGTATATGATTTTGAAAAATACATTGATATTGAAACAAATTGAATTTGAGAACCTTATTTTTACTAAATACCTGATTTGGAAGTTATCGAACTTATATAAAATTGATTTGTATGAGTATGAAATTGATTCGAAAACTATGGATTTGAAAAGGGTACTCAATTTGAAAAGTGAAATCTTATATAATTAAAGTCTATATAAGTGTGATTTGATATACTTTTGATTTTGGAAAAGTATTTGATTTGAAAATTAAATCTTATATATAATGGATTTTATATAAGTACGATATTTGAAAGTGATTTGAAAAGGTACTATATGATACATATTTTCGAAGTAAAGATATGGAAAGTGTCTTCTGCTTGATATCCGATTTGTGGCCACATCTTGGATTCATTCTATCGATATTATTCTCTCTGATTTTTGGTTTTCCGGATATGATACTCGAGTGTCCTTCGAATTCCATGGCGTTACCCATGGTCTTACGAGCGCGGATGCATAGCGCAACTGCCTGGCTGAGTCTTGCCTAGGGGTACGGATTGTTTCCTGGGGGATCCAGGCGTAACCATTGTGTATCCTGCAATCTGTGTAGGTCGCGAATAGTAGCGCAACTGCTTGGCTGAGTCTTGCCTGGGGGTACGGATTGTTTCCTGGGGGATCCAGGCGTAACCATTGTGTATCCTGCATTCTACTAGTCATCATGGCGTAACTCGCAGGGATGAGAAAGCTTACGGATATGGATTGTTTTCTGGGGGAACCAGGCGTAACCATTGTGTATCTGCGAACCATGGTTAGACAAAGGTTTTGTTTGTTTTTTGTTTGGATTGTACTTTCCATATCTGTTTTTAAAAGTTTTTCCAGTATTTTCACTGGGTGTTGAAACAAGTCTACTAAGTACTTGGAGAATTCTAGCTTTGCGCCTGATCAACGCACTGCCAGAGTCTACAGGAACGAGGATAAACTTGTTAAGACATCGAGTTATAAAAGTATTTTCGAAATGAAATTTGTTTCGACTATAAAGGTATTTTATTATAACAGTATTTCCAACAAAGAAATTTTGTATTAATATTTGAAATTGAAATTCTTATGGTTCTAATTAACTATTCGTGCCCGATACTATTGTTTTGAATCTATCTTATCTACTCAGCTTATTTATTCACTTATTTGTTTCCAAATCATCCTTCTTTTCCTTATTGACTATATCTTTTTTTAAATATTGTTTATTCATATACTATATGGTTTAATAGTAAATTATTAGTGTTAAATATTTTAGAAGTTATTAATCAAATAAAACATATTTAAAGTAAATGATTATTGATTTATTAATAATAATTGAAAAATATCTTGAGATAGATTAATAAATTTATGAATTATGGATTTAATGTTTTCCAATAGCCTCTTTGTAAATATAAGTAATAATGTAAATAACTATTTTCAAATAGTTTCCATATATTTATAAAGGTGTTATTTAAACATATAGATGGTATTTAAAAAGGAAGCAAGAAATTTTACAAATGGGTTTTGGAAGACATTAAAGTATTAAAGATAATTGAATTGCAAATGAAGTTTTCAAATGAATATTTCAGGTAAAAATTATATAGTTTAAATTAATTGTTTATCCTTGTCTTTTAATCTATCTTTTCTATCTGGTTGTTTCTATTCTCCTACCTCCTTCCTTTTTGGGGACGAAAAGTTTTGAGTGGGGGAGAGTGTAACGACCCAATATTTTTAGTGATTTTTATTTATTTAATTAATTGAAATTTTGTGAAATTTTAAACAATAAAATTTGAAATTAAAAATTTAATATTTGGAATACGTCTATTTTAACATAGCAATTGGTAAATTTTCACCTGATAATATTGAAGTTTATTTTATTGTGTAATTTTATTTCAATTCAGATCAGTTAAAAATTGATGATAATAAAACGTTTTCCAAACTTGAATATTTTTATATAATAAATTTCTAAATCATCTTTTGAGTAAGTCGTCATCTTTCGGTTTTCAAAAATTTGGAATGCTATTGCTCCGGTTATCTTAATTCTGGCAGATTTGCAGCATTTTTCGGTACCGATTATCGACTTTTGATCGGATGATCGTACCACTAATATCTGTATACCGTTTTGATCGTCTCGTCGCGCTGATCACCACGGTATATTTATTTTTATATTTTTGAGGCCCGGTACAAGACGGGAGCAATCAAACTATATATTGTACTGGTACCAAAATTCGTGACTTTTGATTTCCTTTCTTTCAAATTTTGAACCGCGTCTTCCAAGCAAGATAATTTCTTTAATAAATTGTTTTAATTATTCACCAAATCAAAGCATTGTTTTTCTGTATCTGACTCTTCATTGGTTTGGGACGGTTCAAATTGAAATTTATTACTGTAACGTTTCTATTTAAAGCCTATGCATTTTTTTCTTTCTTCTATAGCCAGCTATTCACCGTCTTCTTCCCTTCCTCTTCAAAATTTTTCCTCCCCCTTCCATTCGGCTCCACTTTCTCCTCCCCTCTCCCTCCAACTTATGCCGACCAACCTGACCACCGAAACCCTCCCTCTCTCTTTCTTTTCGCAACTACCCGAGCCACACAGCATAACACTCAACCTATCCCCTCGTCACCAGCCGATACCCTGCCTGCTCGCGCCTAGCATCATACAGTTCGTAGAACCCTCCACTGAAACCGATCATCTCGGCAATTCCCTCCTCGTCAACCTTCGTGCTTGCTCATCCAGGTTTGCCTAAACATGTCATTCCTCTGTTTCTTTATATGAATAAAATATATATTGTATATTAGCTGTTCTTATCTGTCAAACTCTTCCCCTCCTCTAAAATTTATATAAAATACCAAGTTACATTTATATGTATTACTGTAGATGCTATATTATAAAAGGAATATTATATAAGCTTTTGAGATCTACATATAATACATTCGTTCATCTGATTTGTTTCTTTTATTATAGTTTGCTTTTGGCAAACACATTTGTAATCTAAACCTATATATGAAATATAATATAAACTGTTGGGTTTTTATTGTATAAGTATAATAGTTGCATTTGTAAATCGGCTATGTACAGTATAATGTAATCTATTAGTATAAGGTATATTTTAATAACTTACATTTCTAAAGTATATAATAAAATGTATTTGGTTGTAATATAAAATGTATTCATTCTGGTCACATATAGATATATATGTTTAGTACCGAAATGTTTGATATGTAATCTATTAGACTGAAGGTCGTGATGAACTCTAGGCAATCTGAGAGCCATAATGATATCCCTAGTTAGCCTTGGTATAGTTCAAAGCTGAGAGCCATAATGAAATCTAGATGCATACATTTGCTGAGATCGAAAGAATATTCAGGATATAATTATAAGTATGTAATTTTGTCAAATGAGAATCTGATTTTCAAGCTCGTGTCCGCTTGATCCTTTTGTTATTGAGTGTGGACACTACTAACTAAGAATAGGGAAGCTAAACACCATGAAAGGTTGAGTTATTTATATTAAAGTTAGATACAGTACTATGTAGCCATTAGTATACTTTCAAGTTTATATTCGAAAATGGTGTGATGCCTGTTATGTACAAAAAAAAACCATAACCTGTATGTATGTTGTATAAATGTCTTTGCTGTATATGATTTTAAGGTTATAATATAAAAGTCTAACTTCCGTTGCTTATATATGATTTGTTATGCATATATTATGTATTACCTGCTTTGTTTATATTAAGAGCTGCTTTATTACCTTCCGTGTGCGTATTAACTTATAGGAATATGAAGTGCATAGAGAATTGCTTGACTTTAGGAGATAAATATAGAAATGATCCGGTTACTTTTATATATCCACATTGATGTGTTGATTTGAATTTTAATATTGTATATTGGGTTATGAGGAGAGTACGGTCTGGAAGCTAAAATATGTCAATAGCCTAGCACGTGATTTATATTAGTTTGTTTATATAAGTATTTATTTCAAATTATATATTGTATATATGTTTGATTTTAATTTAGGTGTTTTAAATTTAAAAACAATGATTTTGGAAAATATAAATACATATATACTTAATTTAATATGGGTTTGGATTTAAGTTGATTTTGAAATTCCTATATATATTTAATTTAATATATGTTGAATTTAGAATTTGATTATATATATATAGTTATAAATATAAATTCATCTATACCATTTATCATCATCAAATCCAGTTCTAATTTGATTTCGTCAATTCCTTATCTATCAGCTTTGACCGACGTGCCTGTTTTCTTCATCGAATCGTGTCCATCTAGCGTTGCTTTGGAATTCGTAGTCCATTTCTTTGTCAGATCTCTCTAGCCTCGAAAGGTGAGCAATCACTCACGATTAACATTCTTATATTTATTAAATTTGATTTCAATTGAAACGAACATTGAAATATGCTGCTGTTAGTTGTTTAAATTGTTATATATGCTATTATCTGTAATTGTTCACCTGTGGGATATGACACCATATCCTATTGTTTATATTATATTGTTACTGATGACATATGTTTGTTGTTATATTTTATATTATCTGTTATCACTCTGCAAGTCCCCTGTTAGTATAGAATTCACTATGGATTGAAATGATACATACCCGAACGGACTTTAGAATAGGAGAAAATCGTTATGGGTTGAAATGATAAACCCAAGCGATTTTCAATTGATTTGAATTTGGGATTACGGGTCGAAATAATATCTACCCGTATGTATTTAAATTTACGGATTGAAATGATAAATATCCGTATCACTTGACCATAAATATGAAATTATATACAGACACCGTTGGTCCATATATAAATATTTTGAAATAAATTCTATGGAAAGAAATATATGGTTTTAATAAAAGTTGATTCTTAAATTATTATATATAAATGGTAGTGATATATATAGATTTAATAATGATATTCAATTTAATTAAGATGGATTTAATACATATAATACGTTTAAGTATAAAATTTATAATTCAAAAATTAGATTTTTGGTAATAATTTGAAAAAGTTAAGGTTGGGAAGATAATTTGAATTTAGTTGAAATTGTATTCATTAAAGAATTTTATTTAATTAAACCGATTTGAAATTTATTGAAATTGAGATTTATGATATGATTTATAACTTGGGTTTGATTTAAATAATTTGATGAATATTTCTTATTTAAATAAATTTAAGGAAGTATTTAGAAAAATTGAAATTTAGGGCTAGTTAAATGATATTGAATCTATTAAGTGAATATTCCCTGATTAAATAATAATGAAGTTAAATCAAGAGCTATATGAAACTGTTAAATTTAACTTTGAGAATGTTGAATATTAAAGCCTTGAAATATATTGAAAATTTAAATGGTATATTTAGAACTGAATTGAATTGATGAATGGAGCTTGAATAAATTTGAATTTGGAATTTGAAGTTGATTTGAATCGATTTGCGAGACTTGAGAAAATTAAATGCTTTACTTTATAAATTAATTAATATATATACTATCTTGGAAAATAGTTATATTTGAAATGAAATGATATTTGGGTTTTGAAGTATAAATTAAATTGAAAGGACCACGGTGTTATAGTGTATATTTCCACCTTGTAGATAGTTCCGAAGATCCTTAGAGGATGGTTATCCCAAACATCCTTTAAGTTACTTGTATTTCAGTTGATATTTCACTTGAGATTGGATTTATTGATATAAGAATGTTAATCCTGACTCGAGTGTTTTGTGTTTTGCTTTACGCTCGGGTCAGACCGAGTGATACAGCATTTGAGACTCACCCTTGGAGTTGGAGCTTCCTTTGGAGATCCAACTATCGCCTCAGCTTTCAGCTCTTCTAGTTGATTTTTTCAGAGAAATCATCTGTTGTACTGGAGACTTCACTGCATTTGAGATATTCTGTTGTATTTTATTTCTAACTCTGATGTTTATATAGTAGCTTCATGAACTACTATTTTATCTATTCCGCTGCGTATTATTGTATTACTCTGTGTCTGTGATTTTGTGATTGATTTATTTACTATATATGATGAGTTTGCCAAATTTAAATAACAATCTGGTATTTTGAATTATTCAAGTCTGACATGTGTGGATTTATTGTCGATTTGAATGGTCCAAAATAAGCGGGTCGTTACAATTGTTCAGTTGCAGAAGTGAAGTGAACTAACCATAGCACAATCAAGTATGACTTGTTCAGTAGACCATGACTAGTTCTACATGATTTCCTATATAGGGAATTGAACATGAGACCGGTTTTTAAAATGGAGAAGGAATTGCCATTTTATTGCAAAAATAAGTTAAAGCGGCAACGATTTTTCCGTTTTAACTATTTTTGCATTTATTGCAAATTGAATAAAACGGGAAAACCTTGGTGTTTTATTTAATTTCTACAATAAAATGGAGGGTAAGTGAACATTTCCATTCTTGGGTCCTCACGCTCTACAAATACATGTGAAGCACGACGGAATTTTCAAAATTTCCCTCAAAAACTATTTTTTAAAAGAAACAGATAATACATTCTGTTATCCCCATTTCTCTCAGTTGTCATCCCTCGTCCTCTACGACCTCCCAGTCTCAAATAGCTAAACCGATGACGTCTCTTTGTTTCCAATCCCTCTCCATTTCTTTTCCCTTCTCCCCTTCCAAAACCCTAAATTCTCCTTCTTCAGTCCTCAAACCAAAATCCGCAGCATGCATTCCCCACCGCAGATATCCCACCCAAGCGACAACGGCGACGACTCCGGAGGTGGACGATCGGAAGTCGGTGACCCCTCGGTCGGTGGACTTCAATGCTTGGTACTTGGATGTTATTGCTAGCGCCGAGCTTGCTGATTATGGCCCCGTTCGTGGCACTATGGTTATTAGGCCGTATGGATATGCTATTTGGGAAGCTATCCAGGTAAACCATGATAATAGCGTTGATACTAATTATATTAGTTTTAGTAGTAAAAGAAGTTATTTTTGATGAATATTTGTTGTGGCTATCATTATTAAGCAATTTTGCTTGTGTTGACATTGTAGGATTATTTAAATGTTAAATTCAAAGAAACCGGTCACAGCAATATGTATTTTCCGCAGGTGCGTTTTTCTTCTTCTCTATATTATAATATTTTTATCAGTTGGACTATCTGTTATTTAGTTGCTGAATACCCAGGAGAAGAGTTCTCATTGTAAAAAAATAATGTGTTTGAAGTTTTCCAATAGTCCAATGTTTAGGGTGTATGCACATATCACAAATTTGTAACATGATATGGTTTAGATGGTTTGTACCTAGTGTACCAATATCTTATCGAACTCTCAACGATTTAATTTTATGCGATTGTTTTGCAATCGTTGTTTTACTAAGGAGTATGTTTCTTGCCTGAGTAAAGTTTCTGTGTATTATGTATCTCACTACAGTCTACTTGTCACTACAATCTAACATGTATAAATATGCATTTATAAAATGTATAGTTAAGCGGACAATATGACCCAGTCACATATTATTCGCTTCCACTTAATCAGCTTTATAAGCAAACCAAATATCATGATTTTGGATGCCCATCTGAAGAATTTCCATTGGTGGGTTGATGGACCATGATATAAAATTGGTTGAAGAAAATGGCATATGAACAGACGGATACGAGCGACTATAATCTGTGTTATCTTAGCATATGTATGCAACTGCCATCTACATTGATGGCTTGTCTAATTTTATAATACACATGTTCACTAAGTCTGTGTGGTGGTCCATAGCTTACAAATGTTTTGAGAAAATGCTTCCATGTCGATATTGTGGTAATGATTGATTAGATTACATTCTCTTTACACTCTTATCTTGCAGTACAGTTCATACCATACTCATTTATTGAGAAAGAAGCTAGCCATGTTGAAGGTTTTAGTCCAGAGCTAGCAGTGGTTACTATAGGAGGAGGAAAGGAACTCGAGGAAAAACTTGTGGTACGAAATAGTCATTATTTTTATGCTACTATGAGTTAGTTACATAGATCTTTTCGTTTTATGAAGTTTATAAGTCCCATTTCTACCATCTTAATAATTTTTCTTCTACTTTTGAGGGCTTGGCAGGTACGACCAACAAGTGAAACCATTGTCAACCACATGTTTACACAGTGGATTCAGAGTTACCGTGAACTTCCTCTCATGATTAACCAGGTGAAAACATGATTGCTGCATTTGCTTTTATATCCCTTTAGGATTCTCCATCAGATCATGTTATTATCATTTTAGTGGGCAAATGTCACAAGATGGGAAATGAGGACCAAACCATTTATACGGACGCTCGAGTTTTTGTGGCAAGAGGGCCATACAGCTCATGCAACACTTGAAGAGGCAGAAACAGAGGTATGCTTATAATAAAACTTCATGTGTTTTATTCCCATAATTGCATGAGATCAATAGTACTAACCTTATACCTGTTTTCTTGGTATCTTATTATCAATTATGCTAATCTCCACCTGTAAATTTGTGTCCCCCAACAAGTGTTAAGAATAGTTTAGATTGTTTGTAACCAAAACTACCTGAAGGTTGGTTGTGATCATCAACCTTTGATTTCACACTGTTTGTTCATGCAGGCACTACAAATGATTGACGTGTATAAGAAATTTGCTTATGAGGAAGCTGCAGTACCTGTTGTTGTAGGTAGAAAGTCAAAGGTTGAGACATTTGCTGGTGCTGCTTGTACATATACAATTGAAGCAATGATGGGTGATAAGAAAGCACTACAAGCTGGAACGAGCCACAATCTTGGCCAAAACTTTTCTCGTGCCTTTGGAACACAGGTAAATTGTTTAGGGAATTTTCAGTTGAAGGGCTTCATAATTCAGGGTAATAAGTTTATGGGACGATACTTCAGAATAATTAGTTTCAAGGACATCTATCATTTATCATTTTCCTTCAAGAAAATGATGTATTCTCTTAACATTTATCATTTAACATTTTCTTTCAGAATTAATAATTTTTTATCTTTTGTCCTTAAAACTATTAACTCTGAAGTGCCATCCTAGAAACTCATTACCTTGTGTTGAGAAGCCCTTCAGCCTAATTTCTTGAATTGTTTAAATGAGCTTATCCTGAACCTAGTGAAAGTTTCTGTTATATGACCTAGTCCTTGAGCTGAGTCATTGACAAAATGGTAATTTTGAACATGCACGAACGACTCTGAACATTTTTTACAACGAAGTTTTCCTCTTCTATTTTTGTCTCTAGAAATTTTTAGCATTGCCTGTATTACAGTGAATGGTGGACATGTTGCCCCTTTGTGGCAGACCATGATAGTTGGCTGATACCTTTTCTACTTTTGACAAACAGACAACCTACCAAAAAAAAAATGTCATCGACAAGCAGACGATGAATTAATGTTATTATTATATATTATTTTGATATTTCAGCACAGCAGACCCCCACATGTCTACCGATGGAACATGTCGACCGGTGAGAAATCTGCAGCAACCAAAAAGGGTAGACCGGTTGACCAACCATCCCATTTATCAACTTGTGGTGGGTTGAAAACAAGATTTGGGCTTGTTTTATGAAGATTTGAATGGCCCGAATCATGTTGTTTGGTTACCTAAGTACCCCTTTATTTTTTTGAACATATATACCTTAGGGTGTAGTGTGTGTGTTGTGTATATTTATTTAGTGGTCAAGATTGTTTCACACACATGTGTGTGTACACGTGCGCGCTCGCGCACACGCGTATATATCAAAATATATTTCATGGCTATTACTAGTTGCTGGCAACTGTAATATATATGTATGGGGTTAGCCACCATTAAGGGGATGAAATTAGGGTTTGGTACTTGAGTAATTTTATTATTGGTTTAAATTGAATTTAGTAATAGAACAATGAAATAAAATGTCGTGCTGTCATTTATTCTTCTCCTTCTATTCTTTACTCAATCTAATTGTGTAGAGGTCATTAGAAAATCATAACAATTTAATATTAGAGCTTCTTACACAATTTTTTTAAAGATAAATTAGCTATGGAGAAGACACGTATAAAAAAATTGAATGGAAGAAATTGACGGATTTCAAATGTAAGAATGGAAGATTATCATCTCAATGGTCTTTATAAACCATTGCAGAAGCAAGGAGAGAGGTCAGGTGGTATAACGAAGGAAAAATGGATGATCATGGATAAAAAGAAATGTGAGGACTATTTGTTGTTTTGTGAAAAATTCGGTGTTTTATATTGTTGTTTTTAACACATCGGCCTATGCAGCGTGAAAGAACTTGGAGGACATTTATGAAAAAATAAACTCAGAGACAAACAAGCCGTTTCTCATGTGAATTTTGGTGAATTTGAAGCTTAAGGAAGACATGACAATTGATAAACATCTCATTGAGTTTCAAGGCATTAATGATGAGACACAAACTTTGATGTTGATGAGTTCATTACCAGAAAGTTGGGAGATGCTCATGATTTCATTAAACAACTCAAATCCAGATTGTTTTAATGAATTCAGTGGTTGGTAGTCTACTTAATCAGGAAATGAAAAGATGAATTTCAAGAATAATCAGGAACACCACAATCTTGTTGAAGAAGCTTAATTTTGTGAGAAAAGCAAATAGAATATCAAGTGAAGGTTTTATAAAGACATGGAAAGGACTTTACATGCTATTGTTTTCAAAAGTCATGTGCCGGGATTTTGTAACAAGCTCAAGACAAGTAGAGAACCACTGAAGATGTTAGAGGAAGGTAAAACATGCATGGTGAAGACATTTATGAAGATGCAAGCATTGACATTGAAAATGATGAATCTGTGTATTGTGTTAACAATGACAAAGGTAAACAATGAGTGTTTATTCCAAAGTAGTCAAGGCGAAAAGGCGCAAGTCACATGCCTTGCTTTTCGGTGCATCTTGATTTTCGGTGCGCTTTTAGCACCATTTTCTGCACAAAATTATGCAGTTAAAAACTGCTATTGAAGTTTTGAACTTTGCAAAACTGCATACACATGCAATTTTGATAATAAAACATCATGAACTCAGCACAAATCAAAATAAAAAGTCACAAATATGCACAATTTAAGACTACAACAACATAAACTCAAAAATCGAGGCTCAAGTTTTATCTCATACTGTGTCGAGATGCCCCTTTTGGGGCTTTGCGCCTCATACACATTTGTGCTTTATCTACGCCTCATGCATCATCTGCAATTTGGACTGTTGAAAGACGTATCAGTTGAGCCTGATATGCTTTGGCGCGCCTTGACAACACTGCTTGATTCAGGTCCTCTTCATAAATTACGAGGAGCAAACCAGTAAGACTGAATCAGCTAATGGTTGCAAGATAGTTGTAAATAGTGCCGGCTTAGCTAAGTTGAATATTTTATAGAAAGGTAAAAGCACCAACGAAATTTGGATATGTTCCGCAAATCAAGAAGAATCTAATCTCAAATAATTGGAGGAACAAGTATTTAATTTGTCGACTAGAGACAATGTTTCTAGAGCATGGAAAAACATGGAAGTTCTATGTGCTAAACAAGCAATAATTTATACAAGGCGGTATGAAGGATGCTGGCAGGGACGGAGCTAGGAGTTGAGGTCTCCTTGGGCTAATCTAACATTTTAACTTAACGAAAATAAGCTTAAATAAAAAACAAAAATTGTGTGCAAAATTCAAGAAAATTGAAATTTTAAAATAACAAAATATCGAGCATAAACTGTAACGAATTGAAAATAATAGGATTGGGAGAAAAGATGTTGATAACTAATCTTCCGAGTGTTTTGATCTGAGTCGAGATTCAAATAGCAAGATTTTAATATTATTGATAACAGTGCTATATGCTGTATGTAGAAACCATGGACATATACCTCTTTGCAACAATGCAACATTCATTTTCTCCAAATTAATGCGAATGCTATATTACTTGCTATATTTTTCTGGACAGACCATAGTCTCTGCGGACTGCATGCAAATTCTATTCTATGTAATCTCATCCTGATAAAATTGACAGTTCACTGATGAAAATGGTCAAAGACAATATATATGGCAAACCTCTTGGGCTGTTAGCACAAGATTCATTGGTGGTATAATCATGACTCATGGAGATGATGCTGGTCTGATGCTCCCTCCAAGGTTAGCACCTATACAGGTAAGTATGCAAAATTTTCACATAAACATATATTCACATGATGCTACTAAGCAAGAACCACTCACTGCATTTCTTTGGTACGCATAAAATTATACTATCATTACTGTAATGATTATGTCCACTAATTCCTTTTTGATGAACTCGCTTTGAGTTTCTCATCTTGCTTATGTTTATCCTGTCCCTACACCCTTGAACAACTTTTATATGTTATTTTTAGAACTACTCTTTGTTTTTTCCAACTTAATATGGTTGCAAAATTGTGAGAATGATTCTCATCATCTTTCAAGCTACTACAGTTCTTCCCACTTTTATGCTACCTACCTTTTATACAGTATGAAACATAACCAACCACCCAGCAAACTGTACTATAAATTAGCTAATCCTGTAGTTTTTATTTGTTTTTAAAAAACCATTCTAGAAGCACTTCAAATTGGATTTGTTTCGGGACAAAGATGTATTTTTCGTATTTACTCCTAAGTGGGGTACTCACCAAAGTAAACCAATACTCGGGTACGTGTTTTTTGATTAAGAAACTCGTAGCACGGCTACTGAGAGTTTCACTGAACAACCTTGTTGACAGTGTATTTACACATGATTGCATTAATGTCAGAGAGAATGCAATGCTAAGGAAAAGCAGTTCTATTATTAAAAGATGCACTAATTGAAAAATAGGACAGTAGCAGAGTGAAACATCAGGACACCACTTGTTAAATATTTATTGTATTCTTATATAGACTTTACCATTTTTCATCTGTACTGCACTTGATTTTCACATGTAGGTTGTAATTGTTCCTATTTGGAAAAAAGAAAATGAGAAAACAGGAGTTCTTAATGCTGCAACTTCCATTGAGAAATTACTGAAAATTGCTGGGATTAAGGTCAAACTTGATGATTCAGAACAAAGGACCCCAGGTTGGAAATTCAATTTCTGGGAGATGAAAGTAAGTCCACTGCCCAATTGTATAACACATTTGAATTCAATAAAAGTTTAGTTCCAACAATTATGGGAAAAAGCTGGATGTGCAAGAAATTTGTAGTAAAATTTATGTTTGGTAGTCTGGTTACAAGATACCAAGAAGGTCGATCATGGTAACATTCTAAAAAATACATAACTAAATATTTGTGTGCTAATCTGATTCATTGTTTTAAAATGCGAAAGCATACATGAGACATTTTCAGGTCCGTAAGGCGAGGCGTAAGCCTCGAAACGTTGAGACGTGAGTTTTTCAAGTAAAAATAAAACGCAAAACATATAATAAAATTCGACATTTTGAATTAACCTATGCAAAAAATGATGAATAAATCATTTGGGTTGACTTTGAAAAAGTATACATCTTTTTTTTAACGATAAAAGATAAATAATTGAATTCCATATGATTCTATTTTCGATTCCGCAAAATTTATTTGGAGATTCGGCAAAATTTCAGTTTCGATTCCTTCTACCAATTCAAATCGACCTACAGAATTTATTTGGAAATTCAATGAAGTCTGTTAAGAAAGTTTTTTTGAATAGCAATAAGAAAATCCATTACATAGTTCTTGATCGTTGTTTCAGAAACAGTCTTACTTAATCATGTCGATATTGAAATTGAAAAGTAAAAAAACACTAACTTCCATTTTCTTAAATTATATTCTTTTTTTGTTTTTCATTAAACAATTGAAGTTTAATAACTTCTGTTAGTGTCAATTTTTGCAACTAAAGGTAAAAGGATTATTGAGTCGCATGCCTTAACAGTTTGAGGCGTACGCTTCGTATGACTCAAGTTGTTGAGACGTAAGATTTAGAGGTAAAAAGTCTTTTGGGGAAAGCCTCGAGACATTTTCTCTCATTTCCTTGAGGCGCTCCTTGAGACGAGTATCGAGACTGGTTTTTTAAAACAATGATCTGATTACTTCAATTAATACAAGTATCAAGTTCAACATACTAGACAAGTTCAACAATAAGTGCACATAAAAGTTCAACCTAATAGATAAGTCCAATTAACTGCGGAAGGTTGTCCAGTTGGTAAGTAATATAATCAGTTTACCAAAGACTATAAGTTCGAATCTCGCAACTGGCAGCTATCATTACATACCCTGTGATTTATCCGGAGTATGCATCGAGGGTTTAATGTATACTTTTTCAGAGTTTACAAAGGTAGACTTGGTTCTGAGAGATTTTTTTGTATATATAAAAAAAAAATCTAAAACAATGTACCACACAATATGAATACATATTAGTTGAAATTTGCTCCAACTCCTTATTTTCAAAAAAACTACTTTCCAGATCCCTCCCATTTTGGTTCTATTTTCTAGGTCTCTGATTTTTTTACAGTAAATATTTACGTCTAATATTTGTGCCCGGTGGAAATATCATCTTCAGTGTTGGCAATGTAAGTAATTGATATTTTATACGAGGAACAAATTTTAATATGCTTTTTTTGTTGCATTGATTTAGTGTTATTGTAAAACGAATATTGAAACCACAATTATTTGCAGTGTAAGTAATTGCATGCAAACATTTACATTGTAAACATTGTGCATTGCAAATACTATTATGGTTGTTGATGAATCCAAAAATCCAATAATCCTTTCTCATCCATATTCCAAATTTTAAAAAATACCCAATTTCTGAAAAGTGGATATGCATCCTAAAAAATCCGTTCAGTTTATATTAAGATAAAATTGTATATTATAGTTATTTTAGTAAAACATACGATTAAGAATTGTGTTGTTTCATTATGCTCTAGGCACAAATTTATTGTTATACATTATTTTTATCATCTTATTACTTGTTTTATTTGTTGTTTTTGAAATTGGCATAGATATGATTCTGCACTGAGTTTTCTTTGTCTTTCCACTTTTTGAATTTTTCAATTGTTAACGTATATGTGTAAACTCTATATCCGTCAGATATCTGTACATATGATATTTGTTATTCAAAAGTGGTTTCAGAGATGAATATGGATATAGTACTATTAACATCCTAAATATCCGTGGACAAATCCAAATATTAAGCACTGCAATTTGCCATTGGTGGCAGTTTCCTTTTTCTTCTTCTTCTTGAAATTCAAGTACCAGTTTTGAATACATCATTTTCAACATTCTCAAAACATTAGGTTTGATATGGTTTGGAAATTTTTTTTACTTCTGTTTTAACATCATTTTCAACATGAATTTTATAAATTTCAGAAGAGGGATGTGTATGAGAGGGGTGTGAGAGTATTTTTTTCTTAACATGGACCTCAGCCTATATATGGGCGCGTGCGCGTGCATGTGTAAAATAAACACGTGAAACATGGTGCAATATAGTGAAAGAGGTGCAGACATTTGATATTTATGTTTTGATGCATTCTACAAGGCAATCAACTGATGATAGAATTATACAGCTTAGAACTTCAAACCATTATTAATAAGCTGTACAAGTTTATTTTTGCCCACGTATTCTCTAACCCCATACTATCTGGAGCCTAGGGTTAAGATGGTAGATTTTTGTATATAATTTATGATATATCTTGCAGGGAGTCCCAATAAGAATAGAAGTAGGACCTCGTGATGTAGCCAGTGGGAGTGTTGTTGTTTCTAGAAGAGACATTCCTGGAAAACCGGGAAAAGAATTTGGTATATCCATGGAATCCTCAGTTCTCATAGCCCATGTGAAGAGCAAATTAGAAGACATCCAAGCATCATTACTACAAAGAGCTTTATCGTTCCGTGATAGGTAAATTTAACAAGTTTTTTGTTTATATTTGATTATTTCTTAACACAAAAGACAGTTAAAATAACACTTATGGCTTCTAGGCATGTCCTGTGATTGTGTCTCTGTAATGACTGTATCTGTAACTATACCATAAATCTTCCATAATTTTACTTTTGAACCTATAAATGTTTCTCAATGAGTATATCAGAAAAACTATAGTGGTGGTGATTTTGACAATCAGTTGTTGACTAAAATTTCCCAATATATGTTTACCTGATTGCTTATATAATCAAAAGAATGTCATCCCGACTTGAATTTGTAATATTATTTTCATGCAGTAACATTGTGGATGTTAGCTCCTACGAGGAGTTGAAGGAGACTATTTCTCAAGGCAAGTGGGCAAGGGGTCCATGGTCAGCAGGGTATGAAGCTAGAATTCAGTACCTTAGTGTATTAAATATTAATAACTAAATTCCCACATCAATCCTTAATAATAGTTACAATATCTTTGGTGTCACACCTTTTGATGTCACCGTGAACTACCAAAAAATGCCCCTTTATAGATATTATCAAAATCTCACTTATCAAAATCTCATTGTCTAGCAAATAAATTTTCTTTAGAAATTCATTTTTTATAAATTAATAATAGAAATAAAATTTGAAACAAACAAAAAGTCAGCTGTCGCAACTTAGAAATAAAAACTAAAACTAACTACACCTTATTTCAACGCAAAAATATGATTAAACATATATAATTTGTAGAAAAATAATTAACGTGCGAAGCGCGTGCCGTAACGTTCGTAATAATAATAATAATAATAAACCGAACTCCATAAACCATGTTTTTAACATACCCAAATCATCATTAGCACTTCAACAAGATTGCTCTTCTTATAGATAGACAAGAAAATAGTCATATATAATTCAAGTTTTGAGGCTATATGAAGGTTTGAGGTTTCAACCGATAGACTAAGATTTCGGTCGTTTTGTTTCGGTTTAAGGATCAAAACTAAACAAAACTCCGGCTCAATAAAATAACTACCGAACTTCGAATTTGACGAAAGAAACCAAAAAAAAAATGTTTCAAATATATGAATATTCCAAAACTGAAATGTTAACTAGAAAAAAAAATACAAAATCACAGAATATATTAATGGTGTAACTAAAAAAAGTTGAAAATGAAGTCTTGAATAAATATTTTTAATTAATCTGTAATGTTCGTTTTTATCTTATTTCTCAGTTAAAAATAAGTTATACATTTTGTTTTAACAAATACATGCTTAGCAATATGAAAATAATGCAATACGAAACTGAAACTGAAAATTTTGAAATTTACGAATCAGATTGAAATTTCTAGAATCACGAAAGATCGAAACCGGGACAAAAATTGAGATATTGAACCTTGAGCCATATCTATGCAGTTGCCCTCCACCCCAACTAGTTTGATGAAGATTAATGCACCTAAATAATTTCACTTCGGTGACTATAATTAGTTATGGATTTTATTTAGCTTGTTGAATATAGAAGAAAGTTCTCTATTTATTTATTTTATTTTATTTTATTTTTTGTTCTTAAAAGAAAAACAAAATTGAATAAAGTTGGTCAATTTATCAGAGATGCGGAAGAGTTGAAGGTGAAAGAGGAGACAGGAGCGACAATACGGTGCTTCCCTTTCGAACAACCTCAAGGCAAAAAAACTTGCTTTATGACTGGTAACCCAGCTGATGAAGTTGCTATTTTTGCCAAATCTTATTGAGATGTTTTGGTCCATTGTTGGCTGCATGAATAGATCTTACCTAGTTCTTGTTTGTTGGTACGAAATTGATCTTTTTTATTATCAAACCAATATAATATTCATTTCCAAACAAAATAGAACTAAGCGCGAATGTATATTATTTGTAAGGGTATTCATATTATTAGCATTAATATTTTGCAATAAGTTATATAAGATTTTTTGCTGTTACTTCGACCCTCCCATTGTAATTTTACAATTATGTATTTGTTTACATGATATTCGGGACATCTGAGTGTGGAAGTAAGTGTCACAGTGATTCAAACGGATATTATCTATTTACTTGACTGTTTAAACATGATATACCATCTGCCTGTCTTTATTTACTTATTATTATAGAATTCTTGTGCAAATAATTATTTGGATAGTGTGTTATGGTACGTTAAGATTTCAGTGCAGTTGGTATTATTAGAAAACTGGTTAATACAGGTAAATAAATTTTAAAGTTGATTCCAGTAATAAAGAGGAAAACAATTTGGTTCAGTGACGCACATACGCACTCTTTATTTTAGCACCCTTTCATGTTTTGAGCTCTACCAAAAATGTTAGAAAATTTTGAAATATATTCGGACCATATATGAGATTAGGGGTGGGTATCAACCATCGCTATATGGAAACCGTCCGCAGCGGATCGTAAAAACGATGTGGAAACCCGCATCGATATTCCAAACCGGATTGATCTGCATCGATACGGTTTGGTTGCGGTTTAAACGATTGAACCGACCATAGTAAATCAAACCGGATCGAATATTTATATTAGTAATCTTATGATAAAAATATAAGCAATTCCTATTTTATTTTATATTCTAACGATGTATATTTTATTTTCAGCATATATTAATAATAATCGTTGTCATAAAGGAAAAAGTTATAGTTTTAGCATAATATTTTTTCATTTTCGGATAAATGCCAATTAAGATCTTATTCTAATCATTTTACTTAATGATTATGCATTGATGGATTAATCTACTAAAAAAATCTCATTTGTAGTTAAATGTCAAATTGAAATATTCATACAATTAAAAACTAATCTTTCATTTCAGTATAACATTGTGTATTTTAACCTTTAATTGTAAAACCTTCACACAGTTTTCTTCGTAAATTAATTGTTGATGAAAATAATTCACTTATTTCATATTTAATATGAGTTCAAATCGGACCGGATCAAAACTAGATCAAATTACATTAAACCGAATCGAAACCATACCGTTTGAAAGATTAATATAATTGTTTGTATTTTTGATTTAACTTTTTGATGCAGTGTAGAAACGGTTTGGACTTCAAACCGCTCCAAACTAACCCGCGCCCACCTCTACATGAGATCATCCCTATTAAAATTTGGTTCATTTGTGTTCCCACAAAACTATATTTTGAATTTTTTTGATCGTGTGATCTATCTATTATCAGCACCATCTCCACAAAAAGTTAGGGCTCGTTTGGTTTATTTTGTATTTTATGTTTTGAGTTTTCAACATTAATTACAAAATATGAGAAGAATGAAGAGAGGTAAGAAGGGATGAACGGATGATTGGAGGGGACCACGAAGTGGATGGAGGAACGACGGAAGGATGAATTGTTGCTCGTGCTTTCGTTTTTCTCAAAACACGAAAAATGAATAAAAGTTGTTTTCTATTTTGTGTGTTAAATTCGTTTTCTAAAATGATCATTTTTCATAATATACATGTGTCGTACATATTTTTGTATGGACGAAAACTCAAAATTAAAAACGATAAACCAAACATAGCCTTAGCTTTTTTAGGTATCTACTGCCCTCTAAAAATTGTTTCTTTCAAATCAGTAATTATAATAAATACTTATAATACATAATGGGCATGGATCCGCTACACTTTATTTTTACTATATTTCAAATCCTTTCTAATTTCAATTCCATGTTCCAATTTAAATAATCATAATTTCACTTATTTTGTCACTTCATTCTATAATTTAAATTAGAATATGTGGTTGAAATAAGGGGCTTTGAGATGTAGCAAAAATGAGTTATAGTCGATCCTTACTCATACATAATATATTACGTAATTAAATTTAATGATACAGAATTATCAAAATAATTTTTTTTTTGCAAAGATGAACTTCATGATAAGTAGAACGCACATGCAAAAATTTATTTAAATTTGAAGATTCTAGGTACTTGAAATAGAGCTAGACACAATTCAGGGATACAAAAAGATCGACATGGGGAATCCTCTTGTGTGTGTCTAAGATTCTATATTATATATCGATGAATATTTCGCCTTCAAAATTTTCATATAAAATCGCATCGGTTCGAGCTAATTTATTATATAAATATCATTATTGTTATGGATATCATTTATATAAGCTTGTTGCTCTTTTTGAAAATTTTAACTTTTTTAAACTTACACTTCAAATCAATGGTTAAAATAAATATTTTCGACAGCTCTCATCCGTTTGTGATTTTATATGAGTTAGAAGTATTGGCTCTTTTCGAAACTTTTAAGTTCTTCAAATTTAAACTTCAAATCAATGGTTAAAATATAATTTTACGACTGATCACGTTCTAATGATTTAATATTAGATAGAAGTTCTGGATCGATACAAAAGTTTGTAAGCAGTCTACATTATAAGAACATACCTACAAAAAAGTAGGCCATTTTTTGGCTTTTGGAAAAATTGTTTGGGGAATAATAGTTTCAAACTGCCTCATTTTTTTTTAAAATCCAACCTTGAAGAGGCTACAAATGGGTGAAAAACCAGAGTGTCTATGGATCCCTCGTATAAATACATAAGCACATGCGCAAGTACATGCGGCATAATGGAAAGAAGGTTGGGTTTTGATAAAAAGACCCAAGTTCGATTCCTACTATGCGTTTTTTTATTCTATATAAGTTTATCCGGAAGTACGAGAGTTTGGATCAGCAGACGACTTTACTATACCCTACTCGGGAGTTTAACGGCCCGTCGGGTTATCCAGGGTTCAAAAAAGAAAGAAAGAAGAAGAAGACCACGACCACCTTTGGTTTAATGACCAAGTTTCGAAAATAGTATCTCTAATAATGGGTAAGTCTATGTACGACTTGCCCACCCCAAACTTCGCTCAAGCAAAAACCTTGTGCATTGGATAGAGAACGAAACGATGATGATACATGGTGAAAGAGATACAGATCACCCATTGTAAAGATACGTTGATTTGTAATTTCTTTACTCATTTTCGACTATCGTTCGAGCTGCTTAATTTGAATAAAAAGAACATTTTGTCTTTTGAGGACCAGGCCTGTCTCACGAAGGTCAAAGTAGTTGAGATATGCATTTTTATATATCATTCCATATGATATGGAGCTACGAACGAATGTTTGTTAATTTTTGAACAAGCTACAGAGTGTATGAGCATGGTAAGTTGAGAAGCTCATAACTCATCTCTCGTCTCTTTATAAAAAGTTGTAATGCTTCGCAACCCTAGCCATCTTTCATTTCTTCTTCTCCTATTCCTCAATTGAAACATATCATCTTTTCTAATGGAGGAACCAAAATAATGTAGAAAAATCAAATTGACATCAAATATTGAGTTTCTTCAACATATCCCAAATATGGCATATGATATGTCATTTTGTTCATCTCGACGATGAGATGAAGTGATGGATACTCTTTGTTTTTCCATTCACTACAAAAAACACAATGGATTCCAACGGCGGCCAGCCGTTGGCGGCCGGTGGAAAGCCGTTGGTAGACGTTGGAAAAGCCGTTGGTATACATTTCAACGGCGACCAACGTCCACCAACGGAGCCAATGCGCTTATACCAACGTCTTCCAACGTTCAATTTGTCCACGTGGTAGACGATGTTGACCAAATTGGACGTTGGAGAGACGTTGGAAATTCCGATGGAAGACGTTGAAAGACGTTGGAATACATGTGCCAATAAGCCGTTGGTGGACGTTGGAAATCTGGGTATTTTTTTAAACAGAACCAACAATGCATGCTTCCAGCCACCTCCAACATCGTATATCTCATAAAAGCTCAATTTCGAGCACATATACAACAGCATATCTCACATATAATCAATCATAATAGTAAATCCAAATAATAAGCATATATACTAATCAATATACACAATACAAATCAATAAAAACAACAAGAACCATCCAACATCCAACAAAACGTCCAATCCAACATCAACATCCAACAAAACATCAACATCCAACCATAACCAAATTACTACGTCAACATCTCAAAAATCACATCCAAACCAACATCCAAAACATCAGAATGTATCAAATCCTCACACTCTCCAAATATACATGTCCATAGCAAAACAAATCAAATCATACCTGAAATCACTCTCCTCCAGAACCACCAGAAGACGGAAACCGACCGTATTGCTCCATAAACTCCGTAAGACGCCTGTTCAGCTCCTCCGTCTTGGCTTCGGTGCGGATATTGCGTTCCTCGAGCGCGGCGACATGGGCTCTGAGCTGTGCAATCTCCTCCTTATCTTGAGCCCTCTGATACTCAATCTGAGCCGTCTTAGCCTGTAAATAAAATTTAAATTATCAGTTTTAATAACTGTAATTCCTGTTTACTATAATCCATCACAATGTGCAACAGTTGGTTCAGAATAATTATTTTAAAATTTAAGTTAAAGTTATTACCGATTGATTCCCAAAACCATAGCGTCTGCCATGTGCCGCTGGATCTATGACAGACTCAAAAATAGCGTCCTTCTCATCGGCGGTCGACTCGTCGCGCCCAGAGCCCTCGAGAATGGAAGTCCGTGCTTGCTGAAACTTTTGCTGTTATGCAAAATAAGTTGAATTTAGATAACATTATTTTAATTAACTTATATAAGTATTAAGTCATTATGTTACTTACATATGCGGACTGCGCTTTGGCATCGTGATCCCAGGAGTATGAAACGGTGCCTGCTTCGTCGACCTGACTCAACGCATGAGTTTGTGTGAAAACATCCCAGTAACTCACAGAAGCACCACCACGCTGTCTCTCCTGAAATATGTCCATATACATATATATTATATATATATGTTTACGTTATCTACTTTAGAACTTAAAATCTTTAAATTATTATCGTAATTAATAAATATACCAAGTCCTCTCGGTGATGCTGAAATGACTTGGAACCACCACGATGTGTGATAGGGTTCTTGCTCCTATTGGCTGAGTTCCTCTCCGACTGCCTCTGTAAATTTAATTTAAAAACAAAAATTGTTTAACATTTCTAGTAATTAGTATTTGCGTAGAAGAATTTAAATTAAACATATGATAAATTTACCTAAAACTCCTCGTTTCCCCACCATGTCACAAAATCATCCCACACAGCTGCGCTCATCCACTGAGGCTTCTTTCCCGCTGTTTTTAAGCTGTTTACTGTTTCCCGGTAGTTCTTTGCGACTTTGCTGCACCAGTGGCGATATACGACTGAAATATCAGCGTCCTGAAGATCCACTTCCGCCTGCACGTTTGACAAAATAAGAGTTATACAGCTTTTATATATAATGTAAACATGAATTGATATAACATGTTCCTAATATATTAAAGTGATATACCAAAAAATCCTGCCAAATAGTCACTTTAACATTATCTGGAATCAATGTCCACTTAGGCCAATATTCGGTCATACGACTCATGTACGCCCGTCGAGATATAGATAGAACTACTTGAGTCGGCTCCAAAGAGAAACCACTGTGTTTAAACAGAGATTTTTTTTAATATTTCATGATTACTATATATTTTCAAAATAGATTGTACGAAAATGAAATTTAATTTTGAAATTTAATACTTACCTTTGATCTGCTTTTGGCTTTAGCCACACCACAGGACGCCGTAGCTCCTGTGATGGACCACCGCCATCACCACCGTCCAGACGAGCGTGCCCTCTCTGTGAGGAAGAGGGAGACCCAGAATGTCCACCGGTACGTCTACGTGACGACATACCTATATAATACATGTTACAAACAAACATTATAACAGAAAATAAAATGACTATATGTAAAACATACAGTATGGCGTAACGTAAAAACGAGATGTGATACATATCATATATTAGCATACCATTTCATTTTTAATGAAAACAGGATAATGTTTAATTAAAAAAAATATAAATTTACCTTCTCAAAATGTAGATAGTTGATCAGTCCTCGTCATTTTCGGATTCAGACTCTGTTTCGCACTCTATATTTTGTTCCTCTATACTCTCAAATGCTTCAATTAATGCATTTGATTCATCGTTTAGAGGTCCAAAATCTGTTTGATCGTCGGTTATTATTATTCCTCTATTTTCCTCGATATCTGCTTGGTAAGCTTGTTCTTCGGGAATATTCCGTCCATCAAATGTAAACCTTGCCTTTGTTTTAAAAACAGCCGACCAATCTATTTTATCTCTTCTTAGAGATGGGTAAGAAGCATAATAAACTTGAAGAGCTTGTTTGGCAAGTACAAAAGGATCGTATTTATAATAACGCGAAGTATGTTTTATTTCTATAAGATTATATTTTGGGTGCACGTTGATTCCAGAACCTGGAACGTTGCTGAACCAGTTGCATTTAAACAAAAATACTTCTTTCGCGGGTCGTGTAAAATACGTCAATTGCAAAACCTGGGTTAGCACGCCATAAAAATCATGTATATGATCATTTGGATCATCACTACCTTTAACAAATACACCAGTATTGTTATCTAATTTTTCGGCACCGTATTCTTTGGTATTAAATTTATATCCATTGACAAAGAATATTGGATAGGTCTTCACTATCCTTTTTGGTCCCATAGCTAAATGTTTCAATCCTTCGTCTACAACACAATTTGTTGTATCAAAAACGTACTTAGAAAACCAAGAAGCGAATTCTTTGCCGATATCGCCGTTAGGATGTTGTGATTCGTAAATACTGCAATATAATAACAAATGTTGCATTATGATTAAGATACACGTGTGTGCATATATTTGTGTATACACACGTGTTGATGATATATATATATATATATATATATATATATATAAGTAAATTACCTAACAAACGGTGCAACTTCAGCACAGTTGAGAAGAACATATGTGTGTGCAACATGATAATCTCTATCATCCAACCATACTTCCACACAAGCACCAGCAGGCCGACCTTGTTTTTTAAAAATTGATAAGGTCGTTTGACAATCACCTTGATCAATGCCTTCATCATTACGCGTAGCACTTTCAAATGATATGTTCACATGGTCACTAAAATAATGAGAGAAAAAAAACGAAGCTTCTTCTTCGATGTATGATTTGCAAATCGAACCTTCAACTCGAGCTTTCTGTCTCACTTTTTTTTAGATGATTTAAATACCTTTCAAATGGATACATCCATCCATATTGCACAGGCCCTCGAAGACGTGCTTCTAATGGAAGATGAATAGGTAAATGTTCCATAACATTGAAAAAACCTGGAGGAAATACTTTTTCCATTTTGCAGAGCAATATCGGGATTTCTTCCTCAAGTTTACGTAGACGATCAACTTTTAATGTAGTAGAATAAATCTCTTTATAAAAAAGAGTAAGTTCTGTTACAACAGTCCAAAATTTTACGGGCAACAGTTCTTTAAAAGCGACGGGTAATAAATTTTCCATCATAACATGACAATCATGACTTTTCATCCCGCTAAGTTTATTGTTCTTATAGTCGACACATCTAGGAATATTAGAAGATATACCATCCGGGAATCTTAGTCCTTCCACCCATTTTAAAAGTACTTTAACTTGATTATTGTCTAGCTCATAGCAAGCTTTTGGCTTTTTTTGTGTCATTTGGCTTTATATGAAGCTCAGGACGATTACATATTACTTTGATATCACGTCTTGATTTCAAATCATCTTTCATCTTCCCCTTGACATTCAAAATTGTATTAAAAACATTATCAAACACATTTTTCTCATTATGCATCACGTCAATATTATGACGAATTAGGAGATTTTTCCAATAAGGCAACTCCCAAAATATGCTTTGTTTGCACCAGTTATGAATCGATGATTTACCTTGAATTTCAATTTATTCTCCGGTTTCATGTATCTTTGGATAATCCTTTACAAGTTCATAAATATCTTCGCTTGACCAAACCGTAGGTGGTCTCAAAGTTTCATGTCTATTAGCTGTAAAGTTTTTCTTATCACTTCTAAAAGGATGATTAATATGAAGAAAAGATCGATGACAGTCAAACCATGAAATTTTCTTTCCATGAGGTAAAGAAAATGCTCGTGTATCTTCCATGCAGTACAGACAAGATAGACGACCAGCCGTACTCCAACCTGAAAGCATTGCATAAGCAGGAAAATCGCTGATTGTCCACATCAAAGAAGCATACATGCGAAAGTTTTTTTTTTGGAAATATCGTATGTTTCTACTCCTTCGTACCACAGTGTTTTTAATTCTTCAATCAAAGGTTGTAAATAAACATCGATTCCTTATGTCGGATCATTAGGACCAGGGACGACAACTGTGAGAAACATATATGGAGTTTTCATACACATCCATGAAGGTAAATTATAAGGTGTGACAATTATAGGCCATGACGAATATTTAGAACCAAACTGAGAAAATGGTAAAAATCCATCCGTACATAAACCAAGTCGAACATTACGACTCTCGGATGCAAAATCAAGATATTTGTGGTCAAAATGCTTCCATGCTTCCCCATCAGCTAGGTGTGTTAACGTACCTTCTTCCCGTGTTCTAACACTATGCCCTCTCATATGTTGCGCGGTTACAGAAGATGCATATAACCTTTGAAGTCTAGGAGTAATTGGTAAATAATGCATACGTTTATACGGGAATTCCTTTCCTTTTTTCTTTCTTGATTTGTACCTTTCTTGATTACATATTTTACAATTTCTAAGGTTGATATCTTCTTTCCAAAACAGCATGCAACCGTTTAGACATGTATCTATTTTATGATACGGTAAACCAAAAGCTGACATCATTTTTTTTACTTCATAATGATTTTCGCACATTAAATTATTGGGAGGCATATGCTATCTCGCAGCTTGTACAACAGCTGTAAATCCAGCTTCTGTGAAGTTGTATTTAGATTTTATCACAATGTATTCAGCAGTTACTGATAATTGGGTTCCGCTTGTGCAGCCTTCCCAAATGGGTTTCTTTGCGGCATCTAATAAATCATATATTTTTTTTGCCCCAATATTTGGTTCTTCTTCAGCATTACCATCGTCATCAATTAATTGAGGAACATGAAACATTGACCGTGCAGCATCTTCAACCATATGTTCTACGAGATTCGTCGTATCAATTTCAGTACACACTGCCTCCTCAGCTTGTACATGAGTAGATGCTAACGGTTCTCCATGACGATCCCAAACCAAATAGTTCGGCACGAAACCGTATTGACGCAAATGAACTCTAACCATTTCTGGTATCAAATGCTTTAACATTTTGCATTTAGTACATGGACAACGAATTTCTTCATCGTTTCTGTTATTACTCAAAGTGAAATCAATAAATACGCAAACACCGTTATTAAACTGTTCACTTATTGAGCCTCCATTTTCGATCCTTCTTTTTTTGTACATCCAGCTTCGATCAGTAAAATAATTGTCCATTTACCTACGTATATAATTAAAAAGTACGATATAAATTTAAAAAATTGACATTTTATTAAAACAATATTATTGGTGAAATGACACTTTGTCGATGGGTCATCCTACCTCCCATTACAAATACAATAACGTAATTAAATCGCGTAAATCATTTCAATTTAAACGATTCAACAAAATTTCGGCAGCACTTCGCTTTAGTTCCCTGAACAGTACACATTTGCGTGTACACAGGGAACATAAAGGAAGCGCTGTCGAAATTCTATAAACCATTTAAAATGAAATGTTTTACGAGATTTAATTACGTTATTGTGTTCGTAACTTGTCCAATACAGGGACAAATCCAACAAATATTGTATACGGTGAATATAGATGTCCGTTCTGTTAAAAAACGAATATCCACATAACGATCATATACAATACTTATCAGACGGGGCCGAAAGACACTCTAAGGGTTTCATGAATATAAAATATAGTTTTTTAAATTTTCTAAAATACATAAACTAATTGTATGCTCACTAACAACTAACGTTTCCAAATAAACCTAAAACTAATTGTATGCACATTATTCTATTGTTAACACAAACTTAAATATATATAATCTTGAAATACATAAGTTAATAACATAAATTATGCCTCAATAAACTAGATTATACATACAATAAGGCAATATAAACATTTAATACACTAATTTAACAAATTTAATTAAATATAGGAATTAGGGTTTATACCTTTTCTTGAGAGATTAGGGAGTTAGAGAAGACGAGAGGGAGGCTTGGAGTCGTCGGAGGGGCCGTTGATCGTCGGAGCAGCTTGGGGGGGCGGAATTGGAGGAAATTTGGGAATTTTGGAGGGAAAATTGGATTCAGCCGAATGGGGGAAGAAGAAGCAGGTTTTCTGTTTTGCTCGCTGTTTTGCAACGTCCTTGAACGGCCGCCAACGGCTGCTTCCAACGTCTACCAACGTCCTGCAGTTTTTAACTAATAAATTATACGAGAAAACACTGGACGTTGGAAGACGTTGGAAGCCGTTGGTCAGGGACGTTGGAGGCCGTTGGAAGGCTCCGTTGGAATACATTGTTTTCCTTGTAGTGATTTGGTGAAACAATCAGACATTGATTCAACTATATTTTCCCATATATTGGTAAATTCTGGTACTAAATCCCTAGATCAGCAAAGTCTGACCCGTAGTTCATCAGAGAAGATGCTAGAGGGTAGCTGTGAAAGTGATATACCATGCCATCGATCGTAGTTAAGGAAAGTTGAAGATAAATGCATGTTGTGCACATGCACATGTACACACTAATACGCAACCAATTTGAAAGAGTCAGTTATCCATTTAAACAAATGCAACGTTGTTAGCTCAATTTCTGGCATGTAAATAGCAGTAAGTTGGGAATTCAAATTGTATAAATTGGGATCATATGTAGCTTGTAATCATAACTTGAATTGTAAACAAAACTTTCAATTCTATTGCTCTTTATCTTGTTTCTGTTGTTTATCTTGTTTTTGCATTTCTGTTCATTAACCTCTTCTTCATCTAAACTCTTTCTGATCATACATCTATCGCTATTCTTATTTTGAAACTCTTTCTTCATCTTACTTCTCTTCTTAACTTGTTCTCTCTCTTTTGAACCTCATATCAACTACTTAAACAGCTTCTGTTAACCAACATTTCATTGACGTCAACTCGATTTATACTTCTAAATTTGTATCGGAACTCAGTGATGAGCATGATTCATACCTTCATCATGATCAAAAACTTTAGATTTGCATCAAGAAGCTTACACAGAGCTTGAAGCATGGGCTAGATAAGACGAATTAACAATATATAGAACTTCAATTGCACTTGGAAATCTTGAACATACCACCTAGAATCTTGAGCATGCAACTCAAAATATTGAATTGCACACACAAGAGTTACACACAAAGACAGTTGATATTCATAATGCATTGTCCACACTGAAAAATGAATTTCAGCAGTTAGCACCAATAATAAGAGAATAGAACAGTTACCAAAGCAGCCAGTCAAAACAATGTAACCAATAAGGAACCATTACTACCAAATTCTCATCTTCAAACCTGCAATTCTTTCATATTGCTCATCCTAAATAGCAATAGATGCCAAAACCTTATGCAACATATTCGGGAACCTTTCCAAGTATGCGATCTAACCAACAACCTACAAAGAAACTCAGCCACCAACGACAGTTTCATAAATAACACATTAAGAACTACATCTAAAAAGCTAATGAAGATTTTTCCTTATTTACCAGTGATGACAGTGTACTGGATGAGATAATACAAGTTGAACAATTATTTATATACTACCACACTGAATACAATGAATAAATGGAGTTTGTGTTCATTTCATTTAAAGAAGAAAGCATCACAATGATATCATCTGTACACAAATTCAGTGCAAAAATTTCATCAATGAAAATTTTTCAAGAAGGAATTATGGTTAGGTTTAATCTAACGCAGATGGACATGCCCTTCAATACCCTTATAAATTAAAGAAAATCATAACAATATATTTGTGCGTGTGTGTCTATGTGTGTGTAAGTGAACAAATTTAAGGAGTTTCGGATACCCTAACCAGTAAATATTTGTTGGATAATTCATCAACTGGTTGAAAGAAGAGATTGGATATGATGTACTCAACCATAGGCCAATATACTTCAGAGAAGTTGTTGCCTTGGCTAAGCTATATGAAAGTAAGTGGTTAAACTCAAAAAGTAGAAGCAAAACTTCACCATTAGTCAATCCAAATTCCTACAATAAAAGAACCATACCTAACATCATTGGTTATCCAAGAAACAACCTTGTTCCTACCTTAAACTCCACTGTTAGAGGCAATGAGGGAACTACCTCTAAACTAACTGCTAAAAGTAAAGGGTAATTCTAGGTACAACCACTTGTAGGAAGGATAAAGCTTATTCACACAAGTACAGTCATTGGGACGCATGAGTCGACTTATTTATTTTGTGAGTTTTGAAAAATATATCATAGGTCAAGTGATGAGATAGCTTGGATATCTTTTCCAACATATTCCAGACTTTGTTGCCCCAAAGAATGAGAATCTTGGATAATGGAGAACACTAACAAATGAAACCGAACTTGTGGAATATGAGATGTGAATACTTGGTTCTGGTAGAGTTAGGGGTATGCCCTAGGGGTAATTATGTAAGTTGTTACATATATCTAACATGATAAACAATCTTGTTCAAATAAAAGATGTTTTCTTTCTATTATATACTTGATATAATGTGTTGTATTATTTTAACCATCTAAATCACTCTCTCTAAAGCTTTTGGCAATGGCCTCCTCTGATCAGAATTCTATGGGCTCTTCAATCTCCCTCCTCGATTCTCCGGCATCTCCTCATCTTCTTTCTTCCCAAATCAAAAGGATAAGCCCCTTGACCAAGAAAATGATGGTTTTCAAATAGTCAGAAACCGTCGCAAGCATGCATTAGTGAAATTCCAAAGGCAATCTCAAAGACTTGCTACCTCTCTTCCAGCAAGAACAGCGTCAAGAGGGCTGAGTTTCGGTCAGAGATATAATCAACAACTGTTAGGGAGAAGACAGATTCATAATGCCTCAAGAACTCACTCATTTGAAACAAATAACATAGTGAAACCATTATCTTCTTGGGTGGATCTGGTTAGAAAAGGTGGGCTCAATTCCATTGCTGATCTGGGTTACTCAGCACCTATCAAATTAGGTGACAAAAGAATTGTTGTTGTTAAAGAAGAGATCAGCCGAAGAACCGAGGATAAATGGAGTAATTCTATAGTAGCTTTTGTGTTTGGAACACACCCCTATTATCATCATTTCAGAGATTTTGTTATTAAAACATGGAATCCAGTCGACAAATTTGAGATCTATACAAGAAACAATGGCTTCTTTATCATCAGATTTTCCAATGAATCCGACTGCAATAGGGTTATTCGAGGTGGGCCATTCTTTAATAATGGCAAACTTATAATTTTAAGAAAGTGGAACAAGAAAATGATTCTTGATCGAGATTTACTATCTACATATCCAATATGGATAAGATTGCCAGAATTAAATCTCAGATTATGGGATAGAGAAGCATTTGCTGCAATAGCTAGTGTAGTAGGCTGAAAGTCTATATGGATCGTATATGTATATAATATATGACAAGTGGGTGTATGATAGTATGAATTGCACAGAGTAATAATGTAGGTAAAATTAAAAGTAATCACACCAGGAATTTTATACTGGTTCGGACCTCCCGTCCTACGTCCAATCCCGAAGCCCCTCTTCGGAATTTCACTGATTTTGACTACAAGTACAGCTTCTTACTATAATCTCCTTGAGTAGTATGTAGTTTAAGCTTTGATATAAGGAAGAGATAAAAGTGTATTTTGAGTGCTTTTGTAAATCACCAAAATATTAGAAAATAAAGAAAGAAAGTTCAGAATAGCAAGTTAAATTCTAACTTTCAATTTCATGTTTATTTATAGATGGTGAAGAGTTTGTCTGAGGAGTAGTGACTTTTGGTTTACTCTATTTCAGTCTAAGAGTCACAATGTTTGAGAAGAAAGAGTTATGACCAAAACAGGAGGATGCAACTCTTTGATTGAAGAAGATGTCTTTTGGAAGAAAATGGCCGTTACCCAGGTCAGATGTGACGCCCCACTCCGAGACCCACATTAGCAAAGAGTATTACTAGGTAACACCGTCTGCTAATACGGAGAATAGAGCTGGATAGGAGCGACCATCTATAGCCTTGTCTTAATTATCTATTGAATATGCCGACAATTGCCATACATTTTTTTTCTTCTTTCAAATGGATCGACATATCCAATAAATACTTAATACAAAGCCATAGGTGGCTGAAGGATCTATTAGAATAAAATATAACAACTCAAATGTAATACACATCACAGAACAGTAGATCATCGCATACATTTACACATATACAGATACATTACAGAGTATACAAAATGATACATGTCAAGTGGTAAAGCAAACCACAATATACAGGTAAGTCAAAAGAATACATATCAGAGTTACAGCCAAAAAGGACTACACAAAAAGCTATAACAAAAAGGAGCTAGCAGAATAGTCCATGCGGAAGCAAAATAGGCTAAGTCCAATGTACCTAACCTGAAACATCTCAGTCTGACCCGAGTATAAAATACACGGGTTAGTCTAGCTAAACAAATCAGTTAGATAAACTAAATGATAATGAACATACAAGGTCATAAAGTACCACAAATATCTCCAAAAGAGATAACCAGATCTTTTAACAAAAGATGAATCATAACAAGCCTCATATCATCGACAACTCAAATAAACAAAGGATATGAATATCCCAAAACAAGCCAAAAAGGCAAATAACAAATACCAATAAAGGTAACACAAGTTTCCACCGGGTAATCGTTATATATCGTGTGGTTCAAAGAACCTACACCGAAAGGCGATACTCTAGGGAAATATAATTGTCAAAGAAACAAAAGATGCTCGAGCTCAGTACTGTATAACAAGAACCCACAAGCCCGAAGGCAACAAACCCAAATATCTCTCTAGCGGTGACGAATGACCAACTCCAAAAGCGATACTATATGGCAACAAACCCGAAGGCACAAACCCGAAGGTACAAGCCCGAAGGCAACATACCCGAAGGCAACAAACCCCGAAGGCTCAAGCCCGAAGGCAACAAACCACGAAGGCAACAAACCGTAGTGGCAAAGGTCCGGAGGCCCAGTACTGGACACCACTAACTGGCATAATGTGTTACAACTCTCAGAAAGGAACCCGAAAAATGTTAACGTGAGTCCCATACCACACGTTCGCACTAAACGGTTTACTAACTGTTAGTCAATTTCACACTCAAAGCAGTACAAAGTTCACCTCATTTCATCGGTAAACCAGACCCAAAGGTCAAAATGGTCAAACGAATAGATTAGAAATTAACTGAAAAGATAAACACACGTGTTCATAGCACGCTTTTTATTTAATCATTTAATTCTCCTCCCTCTTCGCTCGAAGTGCAAAATTGTGTGTTTTATATAGAAATTATAAGTTGGAGAAACGAGATTTTAATACCATTTAAAAAGATCACTTTATAAAAACCCGTGTACGAAATCTAAAAAGAATCATCAAAGTCAAAAATGCGATAACAACTAATTGGATCGACAAGAATCGATAAAAATGGAAATTCACTCAACAATAGGCAAATAGGCAAAAATAGGCAGTTCCAGACGTCTGATTTAAAATCCAGACGTCTGGATTTATTCACTGGAAATTCAGAAGCCTTCCAGACGTTTGGAGGGTGGCTTCAGACGTCTGACATGTTGCATCAGACGTCTGAAAGGTTGTTTCAGACGTCTGACACAATGTTTCAAACGTTTGAGAGGTTGTTTCAAATGTCTGACTTTGTTTTCTGCCATTTTTATAAATTTCTGCCGTATATTTTTGTGTTCCAGGTTTAAAACCAGACGTCTGAACTTGCATTTCAGACGTTTGAAGACCTGGTCTGGGTAACAATTTGCCTAGGCCTTGATGGCCAAAACGAATGGGAAGCTATTGGACGAGCAACGAAGACTAGGGGATTACGCCAAGCGACAATCTAGTCTTATAGGCTCTTCGATACACCCCAAACAACATGTCCAAATTTCCACAATAGGATCTTTAAAGATTTTGTCTCCAAAACACCAAAATTTGGAGAATTCACCATATCAATCCAAATCAAAAACAAATGAGCATGAATAGATGTTAGAAATTCATACCTAACAACAACGAAAGCTATAGACGTAGATGTGAGTTCAAAAACTCACCTTTTAACTCAAAAACAATGATGAGAAGCTCAAACGCAAAGAAAAGATCAACCACTCTTCACTTCAACTCTACAAGCTCCAATCTAAGATCAAAAACAAATATTTCCTAAATTAGGTTATAGGAAATTTCTGAAATTGGAGAGAGATTGAGATGGATAAGGTGAAAAGAAGGCTTACCTAAGCTTCTCTTTGATTTTGGAGAAAGAATTTGAGTTTGCAAAGGAAACCAGAGCTTGGAATTTCTATTTCCCATTCTCTTCCCCCATTTTCAGTTGAGCTAAAGTGTTAGGAAATGAAATGAGTGAATGGATGAAGAGTTAATGAGTTAGGGTAATAAGTTAGGTTAGTGGGCTGAAACCCAAACCCAAAGCCCAAATAGAAAATAGCAAAATTCTACTCAACTCCAAACATATCAATGCTTATACGCAAAAAGATCGCAAACACCATTTTGGACTCAATGGAAGTGGTCCCGAGTCGTAATTCGACCGTTTGCAAAAAGTGACATTTCGGACTTAAATCCGACTAACGACGCTATATTTAAATAAAATCTTTAAATATACCATCATAAAATATGCGGGTTGTTACAGATCTCCCCTCCTTAATAAAATTGCGTCCGCGCAATTCCTAGAGAAGAATTTGTAACAACTACATACTTACATCACCCAAAAAGGAAAGAAAAAAAATAAGCTTGAGATAAAGAGATATTCTCACCATTGCTAAGCAAAGATAGAAAAAAATGGCGTTCGTTCTCAAATCATTCCTTCTCTTCTCGTCTAAATCTAGGGTTCTTTCCTTATTATGCCTCCTTCATCCTTCGATTCTCTTCTAAATCTAGGGTTCCCAAAATCCTTCCTTTGCCCTAAATCATTTATCTGTGAACGAAGAAAAATCACGATGCTTGTTTGATTGATTGGTGAGTGTATTTCTTTGTTCAGATTTTACTGCTGGTTCGTCTGAATCTGGTGCTCTTGCGATGTCATGTGGATGCATGACTGTCAATTTGTAGTGATTGCGGTTGCTATCACTTGTCGAGAATTACTGGTTAATTGCTCGGTAGATTTATGTCTCTTTTAATTTTGTATTGTTTTCAACTTCGATTATATACCGATGATGAATTAGGTATTATTTATAGGGTTTGATTCCCTATATTTTTGGTTTAAGAATTTCAATTTTCCTCTTGTTTGATGTTCAAAATTGTTGCAATATGTTTAAATTTGTGTATACATATGCCTTGAGTTATTTTAGTTTGTAGAATTGCATTTGCCTTAAGTGTTGATCATGAACTTGAGTCCTTAAGTGTTGAGTTGTTTTAGTTGTTTCGATTTGAGTTGTTTCTAGTTATTGCATTTGCACTGTCCCTTGTTTGTCCTGAACACATGTATACATGTATATACATTACATACATATGTATGCATATATGTTAATGTTTGTGGCACTACCTTTTTTTAATGGATGAACATGAACTTTTTTCAAACTATTAAGATGTGTATCATTGGGTATTGGGATCTGCTGAAACTTGACTTGTTAATAGCTGAATCTCTGAACTGAAATGTTATGATTATTTTTCATATATGTCTTGTTGTATATATTTGTTGTATATGTGTCCAGTTGCTTGAGTCTTGTGTTGAATTGCAGGTCCATAGCACTGCCTATTGTTGTTATAGTTGAACTTCCAGTTGCTCATCTCTGAACATGTAATGCATATATACATGTATACATGTATATAAATATGTGTATAGGTGTGTTGCTCACTTCATTGTTGTTGCTTTGTTGATGCCTGAACTGTTTTTTTGTATGTGTGCACTCCAGTCCCTTTGAGTTTTGGTTTCCCATGTATATACATACATTCACATGTATATATAATTTTGTGTGAACCTTAGTCACTGCACTTATGTTCACTGTTCTATTTGTGTACCCTTGTATCTCTGGTCTTGAGTTTGCTGAGATGTTCATGTGTATATGTCCTTACTTGTTCTTGTACTTGTTCTGGTCCACTCGTATACTTTACCTTTGTGTCTCATATGTTGCTCATTTGGGAGCCATGCCTGGTGTTTTGCTAGTTGGAGCATCTTTCAAGCTTTTCATGTATATACATATACATGTGTATATGTATATATGTGAGATAGTATGAAATTTCTCCCTTTTGATGCTCCATGGTTTGGTATTTTGTTTTGAACTGAAATGAAATATGCATGTATGCTGAAACCCTTGTATGTGTATATGTGTGTTGCTCACATATACTTGTATGTGCACTTGTTGCTCTCATATACTGATTGCTCACATATACTTGTGTTCATATGTGTTGCTACACTTGCTTGTTGCTCATCTCCAAGGGTTAAGCTAAGTTATCACTGAGCTTACTTAAGCTCAGTTTTTTAAACCGAGCTTAAGTAATAAGCTCAGTATAAAAATCTGAGCTTGCTTAAGCACAATTTTTTTAAACTGAGCTTATGTAAGCTTAGTTTTTTTAAACTGGGCTTACTTAAGCTGAATCATTTTTCACTTGTTTTGTGCTTGTTTAATCACAATTACTTAAGCTGACTCCCTGAAGCTTGTTGTTGGTTGAATCTCTGAACATGTTTTGTATATATACATGTATATACATATGTGTATATGTGTGTTGCTCACATATACATGCTTATATGTGCATTTGTTGCTCACATATACTTGTATGTGCACTTGTTGCCTGAAACTGTTCCAGTGCATTACTTTATGGTTTGCACTATACATATATCCATCTTGTTCCAGTGCATTATTGCCTAAAAATGAAACTGATCTGAGCAGATCTGATACACATGTACATGCATGCACTTGGTTGTTTTATTTTGAGTTTACTACACCATATTCGCTGCACTTGTGTCCGCTACACCATATTCCACTCTTCTTGTGTTCGCTGCACCATATATACATGCATACATATGTATGTATATATTTGTGAACCATTTTGACTGTTTTGATTATTTTCAGTTCTGAACAATATCTGGTTATGTCAAAATGTGTGTACTTGTATATACACTTGTTTTGATTGTTTTGCACTCTGGTTCAAGGCAGTGTTGAGATACGTTTGATTGTTGGCACCTGAGGTTAGCCCGTGGAGGCTTGGGGTTGACCTTGTGCATATTTGCACTGTGTTGAGCCTTCAAGCTTGATTTTTGCAATAGTCCATGAGATTTAGTCAATGCCCGGCCTTGTGGTATTCACAATGATACATTGCGCATATCATAAGTTGTCCGTGCAGATATAAATTTGTCCCTATATCTAAAACATGAAAAGAAAACAACCCCATAAACCGAGGCAATATTAATATTCAAATTCAATTTTTGTTTTGCAATTTAGGTTTGTTTCCTTTTCCATTTTACTGCGTTGTTTATTTGACAAGTATAGGAGATGGCTGGATATAAGTTGGAGCAAGCAAATGAAGATCAACATCAAAAATAAACTCAAGTGAGTGCTAGTAAAAAACAGTTATATATGAGGGTGTAGAGAAAAGTTGTATATATGAAAGTGATAGTGAAAGTTGTATTGTATTTGAAAATGTAAGTATAGTGAAAGTTTTATTGTATTTGAAATAAAATATTTGTGTTAGCGCCAAAATTGGTCACTAACCCCCAAATCCAGATGAAAGCACCAAATACCAGTCACAGCTCAGAGATAGAAGGTATGTAGAGAGTAATAATGTGAAGAACAGTTAAAACTAAAATGAAAGCAGTAAAGAACAACAGGTTTTATAGTGGTTCGGATAGCTCCGGCCTACGTCCACTCCAGAAGTTTGCTTTTTATTGCTGTAATAATCGATTACAGTTACAAAATGGCAGAGTTGCCTTAGCCTTAGAAAAGAGAAAGTAAGAGAGCAGAAAGAAGATCCCCCTTCACTGTGCCCCTGCCTCTCTATTTATAGACAAAGATGGGTTGGACTTCCCTGGTGGGCCTGGTAGCTGAATATCTCAGCCCAAATGGAGTGCTCTCCATATGCCGAACCATAGATGCCGAACGCTGAATGCCGAACAAGGTGTGAATGCCGAACGATCTCCTCATGCCGATCAGAAGTGAGGCCGAACACCCTGAATGCCATGAGAGGCATTTTCGCCGAACGAAACCGGAGGCCGATCCAGTGTATTCGTGCTGAACGACTGATTGCCGAACAAAACTTAGGCCGGACGATACTCTGGCCGAACGCTATCAAGGCCGAACCATCTCTTGGCCGAACGATACTTAGGCCGAACAATGGTTAGGCCGAACAATAGTTTATGACGAACAATTCTGCCATGCCGAACGTTCGTACATGCCGAACGTTATACCCTGCCGAACGTCTCTCGATGCCGAACGTTCCTTGATGCCGAGCGCTTCCGAGATGCCGAGCGTATCTTGACACCGAACGCCACCTGGATGCCGAATACTTCATGGGATGCCGAACCACTCATGTATGCCGGACGCTCTATGTATGCCGAGTACTCTTGAACGCCATTCGAACGTGAATGCCAGACGAACCATATGTGCCGAACCTCCATCATGCCGAACCATGTTTAATGCCGAACCATGTTTCCTAGACCCAAATTATAGTTGATTCATCTTTATCCAATCATATTTCCATCTTCCAAGCACATTGCGTCATCCATCCATCCAGTCGACTGAATCCATCATATGCCAACCTCGACGAACATGCAGTTGAGTAAGTTAAACCCGTCTGTCCGCGTCCTTGCCAAAAAGCGGGTTAACACTTGCCCCCCAAAACATGCCTTGCTTTGAAAGGTGTGTTTTGAATAGCCTCAAGTCCAATATCCTAAGTATGTATGTTATCCACATCCATACTTTATGATTCATAATCCAATCCATTACCAAGCCATCTTATTCGAGTGCCACGGCCGTATCCTGATCCATTTCCGCGACTGTTCCGAGTCGATGTCCGATTCCGAATCCAGTAACCAAATCCATGTCCATTTGAACTCGACAACCAGGTTATAGTCCATCCATATTCAATAACCTATAACCATATCCGTGACCTCTCCGGGTCGACATCCAAATCCGGGACTGCTCCGGGTCCTTGTCCAAATCCTTAGCTATTCATAGCTAACATCCAAATCCGTAACCTCTCCGGGTTCTTGCCAAGCGCAATCCACACTTGACGACCTATGTTAAGTAATTCCATGGTGTTCATGGTTCAGTGTCCCTGAACGTCGAATAATGCCATGGCTTAAGTCCTAAGCCGAATCCTGGTCACTCCGGACCCTTGCCGAGCATAGTCCATACTCGACGACCTAAAATAGTAACCGATAATATATGGCCTAAGTCCTAGGCCGAATCCTGGTCTCTTCGGACCCTTGCCGAGCATAGTCCATACTCGACGACCTTTTAGCCAAAATCCAGAGAAAATCCAATCAAAATCCAATCCGAAATCCAAATCCAAATATAAAACCAAAAACCCATATCAAAAACCCATACCAAAAAAAACAAACATCCAAACCAGAATCCAAACCAGAAAATGAGCAAAACAGGGAGTTCAAACCAAACTCCAAAACCAAACCAGAAAAAGCAAATGTCCAAGTCAAAGGAAAAAACAGATTTTCACAAACCCCGGCGTCTCGGTAAGCCATCATCTCAGAGCATGCCTGAGGGTTATCTCCGACCCCGTACATGAGTAAGTGATTTAACCGTTTGCCCGGAGTTTGTTACTTATTCTAAACCATTAAGATTAGCTGATGACAAATCGACCACCATTCCTGGGCCTTATGCCCTCGTCGTTCAAGGTAGGCGGTGGCTGCTCCTGTTCCACCGCCGCATTCCGAGTTCCGAAATATTGTCGCAACTGACCATTCCTTATATGCTCCTCGATTATGTCCTTCAAATGCCGACAGTTGTTAGTGTCATGCCCGTCCAGGTCATGAAAAAGACAGCGCCTTCCTGACGCCCTTTCTCGTTCTGAGGGTTCCCTCCTTGCTGGCCTTCGATAAGGAAGGCGATCTCGAGTATCTAAGAAAATCCGCTCCAACGTTGCGTTCAATCCTGTGTAAGTGGAGAACTTTGGTTCTCCCCAGCGCTTCCTTTTCCCTTTGTCCTTGCCCCCACCCGAGCTTTCGTCGGGTAGTCCTCCATCCTTAGCCATGTTTACTTCCTTTGACCTCATGTCCAAACATGCATCCTCTTGTCGAAGAAATCTTTCATCTTCATGAAAGAATTCCCCAAGATCCAACGGTGGGTCTGGTACCAACGATACTTTGAAATCTGAATTATCTCTGACTCCTGATATCGCAGCCATCAGAACCATTGATGGATCTGGCCGATCCACCGAAGCAACTGCTGCATTAAATCGAGTTAAGAATGTCCTGAGCGATTCATCTGCCCCCTGTTTGACTGACGTTAGCGTCATCACGTTCTTTGGCCTTTTTATGTGAACTCGAAACTGACTTAAGAACTTATCCACCAGTTCTGTCCATGTTCCAATGGATCCATCCTCCAGCTGTCTGAACCACATAGCAGCAATTTCAGTCAAGTACAGGGGGAAACATCGGGCCATAACCTCCTCCGTTGCCCCCAGCACTTCCATATGCCTAGTGTACCTCATCAAGTGGTCGGTGGGATCCGTCTTCCCGTTGTATACTTCCAGAGTGGGTAGTTTGAAATCGGACGGATTCCTAGCTGTCCTGATGTTCCGGGTAAACGGACTTTTGTTAATTCCCTTTGAATCCCTGCTTGTCAGACCTCCACGAATAGTCCGCCTGATAATGTCAGCCAATCCAGTGTTTCCAGACTGCCCCCCAAGTCCCCGAGGAAATTCTGGCACATATTCCTCATCACATATTCTTGTATTCCTATCGACGTCAGGCTGCGTAGCGTCATCCGGTATCCTTCCATGAACCGGTCCAGCATTACCTGGTGGTGTGCCCCCGAGTCTAGGTCCATCTAGATTGTTAGCTGTTTGTTGATTGGGGGCTACCTCCTGCTGAATCACTCCATCTGTCCGCTGGTTGAGTTCCTCTGGTCCAGTTCCATGAACTTGAGCTCCTGCAGTTCCTGGTTGTCCAAATTGCCTAAGAAGAGCCTGCATCATCTCCTCTTGTCGTTTCATCATCTGCTCCTGCATAGAATTCATCATCGCCTGCATCTCTTCCCGAGTTATGTAGATGGATGCATGATCCTCTCCAGCTCCAGAAGAGGCCTCTTGACTTCCTTCCTGATTGCTCCTTTCCGCTGCTTGCTTCCTTGTTGGTGGTCTAGCCATTGCTTTCTAGGGTCCAAGTTCCTAACTTCAAAATTCCTGAGTACTTCAATTCTCGGTGAAAGCACCAAAGTGTTTTCGCCAAAATTGGTCACTAACCCCCAAATCCAGATGAAAGCACCAAATACCAGTCACAGCTCAGAGATAGAAGGTATGTAGAGAGTAATAATGTGAAGAACAGTTAAAACTAAAATGAAAGCAGTAAAGAACAACAGGTTCACTCCAGAAGTTTGCTTTTTATTGCTGTAATAATCGATTACAGTTAGAAAATGGCAGAGTTGCCTTAGCCTTAGAAAAGAGAAAGTAAGAGAGCAGAAAGAAGATCCCCCTTCACTGTGCCCCTGCCTCTCTATTTATAGACAAAGATGGGTTGGACTTCCCTGGTGGGCCTGGTAGCTGAATACCTCAGCCCAAATGGAGTGGTCTCCATATGCCGAACCATAGATGCCGAACGCTGAATGCCGAACAAGGTGTGAATGCCGAACAAGGTGTGAATGCCGAACGATCTCCTCATGCCGATCAGAAGTGAGGCCGAACACCTTGAATGCCATGAGAGGCATTTTCGCCGAACGAAACCGGAGGCCGATCCAATGTATTCGTGCTGAACGACTGATTGCCGAACAAAACTTAGGCCGGACGATACTCTGGCCGAACGCTATCAAGGCCGAACCATCTTTTGGCCGAACGATACTTAGGCCGAACAATGGTTGGGCCGAACAATAGTTTATGACGAACAATTCTACCATGCCGAACGTTCGTACATGCCGAACGTTATACCCTGTCGAACGTCTCTCGATGCCGAACGTTCCTTGATGCCGAGCGCTTCCGAATGCCGAGCGCTTCCGAGATGCCGAGCGTATCTTGACGCCGAACGCCACCTGGATGCCGAATGCTTCATGGGATGCCGAACCACTCATGTATGCCGGACGCTCTATGTATGCCGAGTACTCTTGAACGCCATTCGAACGTGAATGCCAGACGAACCATATGTGCCGAACCTTCATCATGCCGAACCATGTTTAATGCCGAACCATGTTTCCTAGACCCAAATTATAGTTGATTCATCTTTATCCAATCATATTTCCATCTTCCAAGCACATTGCGTCATCCATCCATCCAGTCGACTGAATCCATCGTATACCAACCTCGACGAACGTGCAGTTGAGTAAGTTAAACCCGTCTGTCCGCGTCCTTGCCAAAAAGCGGGTTAACAATTTGTTTAAATAAAATTCTGATTCATTATTTCATTTTGCAAATGTAACATAAGTATAATGTGTATGCATGTTAGTCAATATATATGTGTTGTCTAATAGGAAATTCTAGAAATGATACTATAACATCAGACAACGTATGGTTTTTTTCCTTTGATGTGTTACTGCATATAAGATGATAGAGCATATCTGTGGTCTGATATGTAATGAGATGGCACAGAAATAGACGACAGATAGGTATTCATTTAGACAACAGAGCATATTTGTCGTCTAATTCGTTTTTTTCTCATAGTGAAAGTGTCTAAAATAATCAATCTTAATTTTAATATATATATATATATATAAGTTCCATATATATGTGTGTGTGTGTGTGTGTATAATTATTATAGATCTACATATATGTATTTTATTAGTCAAAACCTGGACAATAAAGGCATGTGTAAATTTGGGTATAAATACCATTTAACATGTCATTTAATCCAATTAAAGAGAAGGAGAATTAAAAGATTTCTCTCTCCACATTTGTAGAATTGTCTTCCCTTAATTAATTGTATATGTTAAGTGAAAGAAACAAAAGTTTCCTTCTCTAAAATTTTACATGTTCAGTTACATACACACACACACACTACTTAAATGCCGTATTTATAATTCAAACATATGAATGTATTTGATATATTCATTATAATACATATAAATTAAAATTAAAATTTAAACTTCTTTCTGACCAAATTAAATAAAATATGATTTTATTTCGTACTTCATTAAATTGGATCTAATAATTTTTTATATTTCATAGGCCCAATAGTTCCAAAATAAGAATATTTTTTAAATCTACCTATTTCACCCGCTTCTGATTGGCACAGTTCCTTCAATGGTGTTAGAGCTAAATAGTATATGCTGTTCAAATTAGTTATGTTAGGGCTAACTAATTAAGCTTACCAATTTAGTAGGGTGTCTAGAAAAGTGGTGTCTAAGATTAGGTTTGGGTAATCAAGTATCCTGTCCTCCTCGGCTAACTGTCTGGCCCGAAAATTGAAGTAAGTTTAAAGGTTATCTCTAATAGAAAAGACCTAATTTGAATTGGCACTTCGGAAAATTTTCAAAATTGTTTTGAAAATTAAAAATGAAATTTTAAATTTAAAAGTTAATTTAAAATTAGAAATACTCTATAAATTTTATAATCTAATTTCAAAATTATTTGAAATTAAAATAAGATTTTAAATTTTACTCACAAAATTTATCGCTCACAAAATTTATCGCTCGACATTCACAAAATTTAACAAATTCGTCATTCAACATAATATAGTTAATTTGGATTTTACTCACAAAATTTATCGCTTGGCATGACTTTGAGTTTTGGTACATATATGTCAACACAAAAAATTCAAAATTATGATTTGGAATAGACTGGTACACATAACAACCAAAATATCTTGAAGTTAGTGGAAGTGATAACTGTGTTTGTGAGTATTGAATATGATCCATGAAATGGTACGAAACTATCGTTCGTTAAGCATTAGAGTTGAGTATGTATTTGACTGAGAAATCAAATAATTTGAATTTCAGTCATAATGCAAATTAAGCATGTGTTTGTAAAATAGGATATTAATAAGTATAAAATATCTCTAAAACTATAAGTAAACAACAAACTTATGGTTGTTGATGATGCACTTGAGTTAAAATCATGTTAGCTTGGTTGTTTAATACTTGACATTGGATTTGAAAATTACATCTTTATAATTAGTGTAAAAGGATGTTAAGAATATCCCAAAACGATATACACATGACTATATTAAATTGTTTAATATCGAGCATGTAAGATGCATTGCTTGTGTATTGGCTATGGAAATTATCGTACATGTCATATTGTCTACAATATCACACTTTGATTATGTACTTGATATATAAAACAAGCATCAAATTCGAATTAAGATCACTATATATTTCGAGTGTTCTCAAGTATTTATGAAATACTAGCGAATTGTTTATAGAAACAACAAACTTCTATCAAGGAGTGTGCGGACTCGAACTTCATTGGTGACATCGAGTATAGTACATCAATCCTAAATTCATGTTTAAACTTGAATTGAGAAATTTAAGTTGGAACTGTTCCAAACAATAAATATTAGTTGATTTAACCAAAAGCTATTACAATATAAGAAGTATAAATAATGCATAAATTTATAACTGAGCTAAGGGTGATTTCAAATGTTGAAAATCTCATGACATTGTTGTATGATAACTATGTCACGATATAGTTCTTAAACAAACTAGAGCTCACTAGAAGTCAAGCGACATACTCCAAATAGTTCCATATGATAAAAGTAGTTTATCAACATTGGAGAGAGTTGATCGACATAGTAGATAATTAGCATACCCATTCACTGAGGGACTAACCCAATTATTTTTGGGAAAACTAATCGATGAAATTGGAATAAGATTCCATGTTTGACCCCAAGTGCAAGTGGGAGATTGATAGAGTTAAGAGTACGCCCTAGGGTCAGTTATGTAATTTGTTATATATATCTAACTCGATAACCACTCTTGTTTGAAATAAAAGGTATTGCAATTCAAAATGCATCGAGATTGGATATCGATACATTACTTGAGATTATAGTACATAATGCTCTCTAAAGGTTGGGCCGTGTATTATTTTTGCCTACTAGGGCATCAAAGGGTTACACATTGATAGTTATTGGATAACTATGGAATGAACCGCTTGAAAGTTTTCTGTTGGTTAATATAACTATCACTAGTACAAAACAGATCAGTTGCTTCGCCTCATTTATGTCGGTTGTCCATAAAACCGACACAAATAGTGTAATTTGTGTCGGTTGTTTATTAACAACCGAAACTATTGACTTATGGGGTAAGAAGAAAATGTTAAAAAAGGAATTTGCATCTGTTGTTCTTAAGAAACCGACACAATTGAAGGGAAGCAATAGATTTACTCGTGTCGGTTGTTTGAACAACCGACACAATTAAATACAATAGCATCGGTTGTCAAAAAACCGACACCATAGGCACACAACTTTCCCCCCAAATCCATTTCAGCCGCCCCATCTTTTCCCGCGAACCCTAAATTTTAGAAGGAAAATTTAGCGTCTTCATCCGATCATTAGTTCCACAGAGTCTTCATCTTCATTCCGCCTTAACAATTTGGATGATATTTTTCTCTGACTGCTCATATTTCCTTTTCTGTCGTTACCACTTCAAAATTTTCATTAAAACTTTTTCTCCCAAGGAAATCCTATTGGAAATTTCCTCCACCATCGTTTCTCTTTAGCTCGCATAATTCCACCTAAATTTTGCCTCAGAATCCTTTCGCCTCAAGCGACAATTCTTGATTCCAGCCTCCGCTTCATGCCTCTAGCTGAATAAAGGTAATTTAAAAGATAAACCTTATTTTGAGTTTCTTGTTTAAATTGAGTTTGTGTAGTGGTGTTTAAGGGTTTTTGCTTGAAATCATCACATGAATTAAATTCTGTTTATTCATGTCGAAATTAAATATTGGATCAATTTTTTTGTTGAGATCCGAAATTATGAGATCCCGATTGGTAGTTGTGTATATGTGACTTAACAGTTCGTGTATTTCAACTACACTTTTAGGATAACACTATTTTTAATAAAAATTGAATTGTCATTCAACATAGTTTGCCATGTAAAAAATTGTAAAAAGGTAAAGAACACCCAATTTATATGTGATTGTGTATGTTATCATAATCGAGGAAATTCTCCCAGTCGTTTTATCTGGCCCCCCAAATTGGTGGTGGTTACTTTGTCATGAACACTGTATTTCCTGAACTACTAAGGGGTTCTATGCAAGGAGAAAGCCAGTTGAGAGAAGTATAATTATACGTTGCCAAAAAAGTATTAAAAAAAAGCAAGTGCTGTAATGTTAAAACCTTAGCACACAATGTATTTCCTGAACTACAAAGGGGTTTGAGAGAAAGCCAGCTGCCTGGGTAGAAAGCGAATAATGGTGAGCTCTGCATGAATTATGAGGACATAGATATTTGGTTCTGTGCATGAATTCAACAGCCAGATAGCATACTGCAAATTTGTTTGTCAGAACCATATTAAGAAGCAATTGCTCGCAGGCAAGGAGTTCAGGGTGGTGGCATATTGTGGTCGAGGACAGAGATATGCAAGTGCATGGTAGCAACGATTCACATGGCAGGTTGAAACTGAGAAAGCATGCACGGTGGTCCACTACAAATGTAAGCAAGTGCATGGCAGGTTGAAACAAGGATATGCAAGGTTCAGGCACGACAAACAACAATAGATGAAACGGTATCATAGTTGAATCAGTATCTGCTATGTGGACTGAGGTGTGTGCAGGCTGTCAGGCCAGAGGTATAGGCAGGTACATGTAAGTAGAGGAATGATGTAGTCTCAAATAGTAATTTGAATGAACAAAAAACATGTCATTTTTCATGCCTCAACTTTTTACCCTTTGAGTTATTATAAGTACTAGTGCTCTGTAGTTCAAAAAGCAACTTCAAGAAAGCACTAAAATATGGATAAGGAGGAGGAAAAAGTGCTTCCTATGATGGGAGGAAATGGTGAAACAAGTTATGCAGCCAATTCCAGGCTTCAGGTTTCTACTGCACTAATTTTTACTTGTATTCTTAGATGCACTGAACAACTAATCAATAAAATAAATTTAGATCACAATATAAATCTTAATAAGTAAACTATATATAGTCTTGCTACTTCACAAACCATAAACAAACCCTTTTCTTGATACATTATGCATGGAATTTTCTGTTTTGGTGTGTAGGAGAAAGCAATTTTGGAATCTAAGCTGCTAGTAGAAGAAGCCGTAAAAGATGTGTATGCAAAAACACAGACGGATACTTTTGTAGTAGCAGACATGGGTTGCTCATCTGGTCCAAACACGTTCTTACTTGTCTCCATGATTATACATGCACTTGCCGACCATTGCCATAAACTGGGTCAAAAGCCACCGGAGATGCAGTGTTTTCTTAATGATTTACCTGAAAATGAAGTGGAAGTGGCTCTCAAAAAATTTGGGCCAATTAAACAAGGAGGACTCCAAGTCAGAAGCCACAAGGTTAGTTATGTGTTTATTTTTGTGAATCTTAATTAGTTTGTTCAGACGTATTGCATCTTAATTTTTAAGTTTTTTCTTTGAAACTCTTTTTACTCTTCCAGCTGAGAAATATTTGCTTTGCTTTCGTTGAGTTTGAATCATTAGATTCCAGACAAGCTGCAATTGAGGTAAGCTTAGATAATGTTTGATGTATGGTTTATTAGCTTTAATGCACCATTCTTTTCTATTGACTAATATATTTAGAATATACATCGAGCATTTTATATTTATTTTCTTCGTCCATTTTTGCTACACTTTGGTTTCTTGTTTTTCTTAGCAGCTAAAGCAGCTGCTATTTTATTCCTCAAATTGGGTTTCTGTTGTCATAAAAACTGTCGTATTCTGCATGAATCGTGATCTAATGCATGTATATACAAAATTTGTGGTTATTTTGATGAATTTTTTCCATTGTGTTTAAGGTGTAAAATCTTGAATTTTGAAAATTTCATTTTGCAAAAATAATTCTGGTTCCAAGCAGAATTCTCAAAAAAGGGAAGAACTCCATATTTTATTTCTTATAAATCTTAATGAAACAAATTGTTTATTAAAATCATGTGATTTTTTCCGTACTCCTTTGGGATTGGAACTATGATAATTTGTATGCCTAGAGAATATGAGCATTTTTCTCATTTTTTTAATACTTGTTATATAGATGGTAAGAGATATTTTTGGCTCATAGATTATTTGAGGCTGATAATGAAATGATTTTATTCCATACAATAATAAATTTTTGTATGAAACAAATTGTTTATTAAAATTGCTATTTTTATGTTTTATGAAATAATTTTTTTTTCCATGTGGACATTTTCCTCAATATCATTACTAGTGATAGTAATTGTTTAATCTTAGTGTTGTACTTGTGACTCATTCAAGGTTTTAAATATCGGATTTCGGTCACGTTTCGTCTCTGAATTTTTACACAAGTTATCTCGTATCGGGGGAGATCTCGGACGAGATGAGTACATATCGGGTGTACATCTCGGATTGACATCTCGGGTCTTATAATGCATCTCGGGAATATCTCGGATGTAGTTATGTGTCTAAAATTGATGTGTTAAAAATTTATTTAACGGTTATAACTTTCTTAGTAAAAATAAAAATGGTAACATACTTGATTTACATGGAAAAAGTAATATTTTTAGAAGAGTAGTAGCTTGATTAGCTTAATTGATTTGGTAATGATTGAATAATATCCTTTTATTTGAACATAATAAAGAAGTGGAACTTTTCGCTATGACTCGTTAAGATAAAAAGTAAAGAATAGTTTCAAGAAGTTGGTAAATTATAATTGGATTGAGTAGTTTCTTTTGAATCAATATGAAAATAAAAAATATTATGGAAAATAGGAAAAATGTATAATTTCGGGTGAGATCTCGGATTGAGATTTTGATCCATATATCGGGTGAGATTTGAATATCTCGAACGAGATGAGTGTCGAGGGAGATATGGAGGAGATTTGATGTCTCGTCTCGTTTAAGTGTGAAAAGGAGATCTCGGAGGAGATCTCGGGCGATATATAGGAGATTTAAAACCATGGACTCATTGCAATAAAATTCTCATTTAGATTTCATATTACATTGTTAAAGTTGAGCTTTTAGGATGATTTTTAATTTTTTCAAAACATTGGGCGAAATTTTTGTTGTATATAGCTAACTTTTTATGGGTTTGTTAAGTTTGGTTTTGGTTAAATTATTGGTCATTTATTTACTATGTGGTAGGTAAAAGAAATAAAATATTTTTTTTACAAAATCTCTCTTAATCCCCAAAACATCCACCTCTAATTTTATTATGATATTAGCTCTGGCACTAGTGGATCAAAAATGATTTTTTTAAAACCAATTGTATGTTAGTCAGATCCTGATGGTTTTCTTAGCATATCTTAACAAACCTCCTTACCTGTTTCCCACTAAATCATCTATATTTTTTGTCAACAGATCAGCAGAGCTTGGTTAGAATATCGATCCATCAATAAACTTAGAATTATGTTAAACTCAAACAAAAAGTATTGTATTTGCATCACCAACCATGATCAGTATGTTTGTCTACAATGCGATTGTAAATACATATGCTTGTAGACTCTCCATTAAATCTCAGGAGAAGAGACATGAAGTTTGAACAAGTGAATTAAAAACCTTTCTACCAGTCTCACGACCTCATGATTTTATGCACATTTTTATCTCAGATTGGATTGAGGAAGGGTTCACGCTCATTTGATGAGGCACGAGCTGTCGGTTTTACTGAAGAAAGTGGAACATTGGGTGAAATATGGGAAACTGTCTCCACCAGTGATCTTGTATTGTTATTAATCTCAGATGCTGCACAGGTGACTCTAATACGATAAATTTCTGAGTATGTTAAGAACAGTAATATTCTTGTTTCTGGAAAATTATTTTGGTTGTGCTTTCTTTTCGCACAGTCCTGCAGTATCCTTGTATGAGTCATTAAGAATTTTGATACAATTTCTTGCATTATCCTATTGTCTCTCTCATCTGGTCTGAATTCTTTAGTCTCTTTATTTCATTTTTCATATATGTTAGGATTAAGGATTATAATTAAACAGTCTCTTTGTATTTGCTTGGTGATCTTATAATAGTTTCGATACCCGGAATCCAGAATAAAATGTTGCTGAATCAATACATGCAAATTTTGGGGAATTTTGCGGTGCAAGGTTGATTGAAGTTGAGCTTGAAACTATTTTCTGATTTTTACATTGCAGGCAGATAACTATGAAAAAGTGTTTTCACACATGAAACCAAATAGTATTCTAGGCCTCTCGCATGGCTTTCTTCTAGGGCACTTGCAGTCTTTTGGTCTTGATTTTCCGAAGAACATCAGTGTTGTTGCTGTTTGCCCTAAGGGTATGGGCCCATCAGTAAGGGGGCTCTATGTTCAAGGCAAGGAAGTCAATGGTGCTGGGATCAATGCTAGCTTTGCTATTCATCAGGTATTATTCTATGTTATCGCACTCACAATTTTTACGTGTCAATATATATTTTCTATAGGGCAGGAATTAAATAAACCAATAAGACCTGGCTTGGTGTGCATCAGAAAGTTCTCTGTATTTTGATGAATGTGTAGTTTATAGTACTTCATGCCATTGTTATCTAAGTTACATTGTTATCTAAGTTACAAATTTCAGTTACTACTGCTTGTGTCTTTTCACATTTAAGTTTAGTGAACTTGTTCGGTCTCTTAGTGATATTAGTATACAATCACAATACCATTCTGTATGGTTATGAAAAGGTATGGGAACATTGAAATTTAAACAATTAGTCTATTGTTCTGATTGAGCTTCAAATTTGGATTGCAATTATTGAAGTCTTCGCATTTTAAATATAGCAATTCGTTCATCACTATAAGTGATTAATCACATGCGATTAGCATCTGACTTCATCACTGTTATCAATAGGATGTTGATGGCTGAGCTACAGATGTTGCTCTAGGATGGTCTGTTGCTTTAGGATCGCCATTCACTTTTGCTACCACGTTAGAACAAGAATACAAAAGCGACATCTTTGGCGAGCGAGGTAGGCTTATTACACTTGCCACAGCAAAGTATGCTTACACAACCAGTAAATTTAACTATTTCCTTTTAGGTATTTTTCTTGGTGCTGTTCATGGTATCGTGGAATCCTTGTTCAGACGATATACAGAGAACGGAATGAGTGAAGAGCTAGCCTATAAGAACACTGTGGAGTGCATCATTGGTACAATGTCAAAGACCATTTCTACTAAGGTAACTTACAATCTACTTGCAATATTTACATTTTACTTTAAAAGGACATGGCTCTTAGAGGTTACTTCTAATTGCAGGGCATGCTTTCTGTCTACAATTCATTCTCTGAGGAGACGGTTCTTATAACCAACAAGAGGTAGACGAGGTTTGAGAGAATTTAGCTAGTTATATCATGTATAATTGGATGTAGTTGTTTTTTGTTGTGTACGCTGATCTTTTGTAACGTACGTTGGTATTTTGTTATGTATGTTTGTGATATATTATATTCTATTTTGTTCTGTAAACAAGAATTATGTTGATGGATAATATAATTATATTTTTTGTTCAATCAGTTCATAGTAACGTTCGTTTATAAAAAATTAAAATTCAATTTCATACTGTTTTTATAATCTTAAACGGTAATAATATATTTTTTTGCTTCAGATATAACTTGTGTCGGTTGTTACTTCAAATGGAACTGATACAACTGCATATCAATTGTGTCGGTTGAAAAAACAAACATAACCGACACAAATATCAATCATTTGTGTCGGTCGTCAATAAGGAACCGACACAAAACAAGCAACAGTTGTGTTGGTTTTTCTTAAAGGACCGACACAATAAACGGCGGTTTGCTTCACTATACAAGCTGATTTGTGTCGGTCCTATTAGAAAGACCGACACAACTGTTCATAGTTTTGTGTCGGTTCTCTATTACCAACTGACACAAATAATTGATATTTGTGTCGGTTGTACAACCGACACAACAGAAAAATGTCTTTTGTGTCGTCTTCATTTGAGTCGGTTGTAAAACCGACACAACAGGGGTTACACAACCGACACAAATGACCAGTTTTGTACTAGTGTATGGTCAAACAGAGAATATCAATGTGATAATTTTACACAATTCCCTAGACTTGAGAACACTGTCGAGCTTTAATATGGAAGCTCTGCTTTGGTTATAGTTAAATCATGGGCACGATGTCTATCAAACGACTATATTTGGGTCGAGTGGAAGCATTGGAAGTGAAATACTATTCAAGTAAGGATTCTTCTCCTCGGTTATATGAGGTTAGTATCACGGGATCAACTTAAGTCAACTCAAAGTCAAAGTCTCTTCCCAGAGCAGTACGGTTAATAATGATTGCTACTGTTGAAATAAGAATTTTGTGTTTGCACTAATAAAGTTAAATGGGGAATGTTAGAATTTTGACCAGAACCAAATTCTATTAGTCCTAATGTGATGTAGTTTTGACGAAGAGAATTGGTGTAAATAATCGTCACTATTAGGTACCGCTTATAATACGCAAAATTGGATTTTACTGAATAATGTATAAGCGATAAATTTAGCCCATGTAAACATTAATTTTTGAATTGTTCGATATTCAGTGATTGAATTTACACTTTGAGTCGCACAACTGAAATGATGAATACTATAAATGAACCATACAATTTAATTAATTTATAATCATAATAAATTAATTAAACCGATTAATATTTGTGAAATGTTAATTATTACATTTTATTGAATCTGTTTAAATACCATTAATGTTTAATATTTGTGTATATAAAGTTATAAACGTATGTATCGATATAGGATGTTAGTAGAGCATTTAAATTGGATTTAAATCAAATAAACATTAAGTGTGTTTTTAAACTGATTAAATTAATTAATATTTGTAAAATATTGATTAATATTAGATTTTTTATGTTTGAATGCCATTGGTATTGTTAGCACCAAAATTGGTCACTAACACCCAAGAAAAGATTTGTGTAGAGAGATTAATGAAGATAATAAATTAAAACAGAGGAATATATGCAAAACTGACTGCAAAAACAAGAACACTAGAGTTATAGTGGTTCGGCGTAACTGCCTACGTCCACTGTTAATGTAATCTTTATTGCTTTTCTCAACAACTTGAATACAGATGCAATCTGTAAACAAATAACTCGAATACAAGTTTGAACCGAAAGTTGTGAGTACCAAAAATGGCAGAGTGTCCCTGGAGTTCTCGAAAAAAGGTCCTTTCAACTTTACCCTTGTCTATGTATTTATAGACGAAGATAGGCTGGACTCCCATCGCAGGCCCAAGAACAAGGTACTTCGGCCCACAGTCGCAACTTCTGTGCACCGAGCCAGGCATGCCGAACGGTGGTCGCCGATCCACGTCGGCCGGTCCAGTGGTTGTCTCGCTGTTGACTTGAAGCAGATTATCAAAAGACTCGAAGCAAGTGGCATTATTTCCCGAGGTATAGGAAGACTAACCACGTCACTCCGTTGCAGGTCGAAGAGATTAATGACCATCACAAAGTTCACTGATCTAGGCCTGCCGACTGACGCATGCCGAACCATCAAGGCCGAACCATACATGCCAACCTACGTCGACCGAACGAGGCATGCCGAACTACCTAGACCGAGCGGTATCTACTAACCACCTAGACCGAGCCATGCATGACCTTCGTCCTTGACCGAGCGGTAAGGGTTCGCTTTGGGTTTGAGGTACTAAGTGACTGATCTAGGGTTCACCTCTCTCCTATAAATGTAGTATTAAGTAGCCCAATGAGATTTCTAAGCAATGTCAGCTACATAGTACCAGTGACGAGTCCGCCTTGGGGTTAGGTATTAAATGGCAAAGGCCTACCTATAAATAGGTGTAAATGGTCAGAGGCCTGCATAGTCCTTATTAATAAGGTATTAAGTGGCTTGGGTACAGTCTCTCACATTGTTAAGACTTTAATAGTGATAGATGCGCTAGTGGTATATCTATTATAAGTTATAAGGCCATACATAGTGGTCAAATGTTTCTGTAGCTAGGGCCAACAGATTAATAATGATGATCCTAGAAGTCCACCTTGGGAACAGTCTTAAATAACGGAGCCTACCTCGATTGAGGTTTTAAATGATAGAGTCTGCCTATTTCTCTTTTAAGAGTATTATGTGATGATAGTAGAAGCCTGATTCATATTTAGAAGTATTAAGTGGCAAATGGGTATGGAAATACTAGGTGGTTGATATGGCTTCATCAGTATTTCATACCTTGGGAATGGGTAGGTAAGTAATCGTGTGTGCAATGCAAGGTTAGATTAGAATTGCTAACTTTTATAGACATAACAATTAAATAGAAACCAATCGGTATAAATTTATATTATGAACAGTTTATAGATTTTTCAGTTACCAGAACGTTGTTCTGACTCTTTCCCCATTAACCACCCATAGGACAAATTTAGAGGAACATGTCACTAAAGCTGGATGTGTTTAGTTATTGGAGAAGCCTTCTTTTCTCTCATGCTCGATGCTAATATGGTAATCTACTATCCAAGAAATACCATCAATTCCAAGGTAGTAGTCATAGTTAGTACTCTTATCCTATTATTGTTTCCGCTATGAGTTCAGATTTCTATCAATCTATGATAATGCTCATGCTTATTTGCAGGTACTAATTCCAACGACCTGTGCTTTGATGGACTTAAGTTTTGATTTTTATCGAGATTTAGGCTTATTAAGGTATGGGTTATTACATAGTAGCTAGGACTTGAATGCATACTTACAGACACATGAGGATGAACTAGAAGCTACCCGCATTATCAATCCAAGAAACTTAGGGGCACGATCAAGCCTATGATTAATGATGTGTTGAACCCGAAGGATTTTAATTTAATTAAGAAGACCGAATTACTAAGATGTTATGACAGGAACTTCATGGAGGAGGTCCATATAAAAAATTAGAGGATGTGAATCGAAACACATTCACCCTAAACATTTGATATGTTAAGAACCCACCTGATTTCAAACTACCAACATTGGAGCTATATGATAGGAGAAATGATCCCATCCAACACATGGGATTATTAGGATCTATGGAGGAAGTGGTGGGTTGTTACTTTCCATTGTACTTAAGTGTTTTGGCTACCATGTGGTTTTTCCAACTTGGCGATGGATCCATTAGCACATGGCCAAGTTAGTTGAAAAAGTTAATGAGCTAACTCTAGGTTCATATTGTTCGACCAATGAGCGTGATGTCACTATGAAATGTGGAACAGAGAGAGGGAAATATTGTGAAGTTACTTAACTATGTTTGATGTAACCACTGTTGTTCATAAACTAGATACACCAATATATCTTATGGCGATTGTTGCAAGAGAATCAAACTATGTTCAGAAAGGCGTTAACGAGATATCTATGAATGGATCTAACAAATTTCTACAATCAAGCTAAAAAAATATTTACTACTAGAATATGTGAATGCTGAAAGAGTCAAAGTCAGTGTTATTTAGGATGGAGGGCCATAAGGTAGATCCTAGAAAAGATAAAGGAATCAGGAAAAGTTAATGTTGGTTTTAGAGCTCCATGGCTTCTAAGGAGAGAGTCGAAGTTTTCTTCTTACACCGACTTAATCGAGAGTCCAAATATCTACCTAGCACCTAGAAGACATGTTCAATATAGAAAACCTCCTAGAAGTGAGCCAATGGAATGAGAGAGCAGTATTGGGAAATTCTTTGATTCCATGAGTTGAATGGAAACAAGATGAATGAGTGCAGGCACTTGCAAGATCTAATAGAGGATTAAATTTTGATCAACCGATAACAACAATTTGTAAGGAATCTGACAACCATAATGCAAACTACATTGGTGCCACCAACAATAACCAGCTGCAATGGATGACCCTAGTCCCAGTAAAGGATATGAACATGAGATATAACTCCTATGATCTAAATGAATGGAAGTACGTTTGTTTTCCATTTTTATTTGTTTTTCCTTTAAATATACCATTAAGGTTGACTCTCATTCTATTTACAAATGTGTGGGATTTCAATCAATTACATAGGCATGAGCTGAATTTATGCCCCAGGTAACCCATAATTAAACTATCGGTTCAGATTTCTATTTGATGCAATTTGATTTAGATGCAAAAAAGTTGTAGGAAAAATCTGAAACTGATATAATTTTAGAGTTATTAGCTACGAACTCCATGAGACATGACATACGATATGAATTTTATTCTAATATTAATATAGGATTAATTGAATCCCCTATAGTTCACTTGTAAAATGATAGGTTACAGTTCCCTCGACCAGAGAAATATGGCTATGAACCTTGAAATACATAGCACCTCATCGAACAGTGAGTGGATGGACTTGTATATGATAGCAAGTCTCCTTACCTGATGGTGAGTTAATGGACTTTACTTAAATGTTGAGTTCTCGCTGAAGAGTGAGTGGATGAGCTCAATGTGGATTTATGATTATTTGATCCATGGAGATTAAAGAATAACTTCAAGATATGTACATCTTTTGATCTGGAATGATTGATTATGATTATTAAATAGCTGATATGTATTAGTGCATTGATCCAATTGGATTTACTTACAATGGGATGTTGAGAGATACTAGACTATTTAAAAGCAATGATTTAACTAGGGATAATACGCTATGACAACTTACTCCTAATGTTTTAGTATGGTTGGACTTACTTATAATGAGATGTTAGGAGATACCAACATTTGTAAGCTATCCCCTAGCTAGGGGCAAACCATAACCTACATATAGACACAAGATTTGTATTACATGATATAAAGATATATGATTTATAAATCACGAGGGAACACGCGATGATAATGATTTATGGCTAACATTTAGGTGTAACGACCCGTATTTTTACGGATCGAAACATCGTAAAACATTTGACATTTGGTCGCATTGTTGATAAGTTGTCCAGAGTTTAAGTCTTAGGTCGTATGGTGGTTAGGTCGTAGTAGACGACCTAAGAAGTGGAGCGACTTAAGAGGTTGGAAAGACCTAAGCAGTTAGGTCGTATGATAGATAAGTCGTATGTTGAGGCTTAGGTCGTAGACGACTTAAGGAAATAGGCGACTTATAGAAACTGGCGACTTAAGGATTTCCGACCTAAGAGTTAGCGACCTATAGGAGGCAGCGACCTATAGGGGTTAGCGACCTAGTGGTTAGAGGGTTAGCAAAGTTAGGTCGTTAGACGACCTAAGGAGTTAGGTCGTAGCCTGGCTAAGTTAGTAAGGTCGCGTGTGTGTGTTAGGTCGCAGGTTTGTTAGGTCTTAGGTCGCTTGGGTGCGCTGATGCGCTAAGTCGTTAGGTCGGAACTGTTGCTAGGTCGCGTCTTAGTTAAGTCGTAAACCAGTTGGGTCGTAGACGAGTTAAGGAATTAGGTCGTGCGTGTTATGGCTTAGGTTGTTGAGCCGTTAGGACGTTAAGTCGTAGAATGGTTAAGTCGTGGATGCGCATGGGCTTAGGTCGCTAAGAACTTAGATCGTGGGGTTTCTTAGGTCGTAGGTCGTGATGTGTTAGGTCGCGATCTTTGATAAGTCGCTAAGCCGCATCTTCGTTAGGTCATAAGTCGCGTGGTGATAGGTCGCGCGCCTGCGTTGTGTTAGGTCGCATAGTGGTAGGTCGGAGGGTTTGTTAGGTCGTGGACGACCTAAGAGTGAGCGACCTAAGGTGGATTTCAGCCTATAAATAGGAGGGTTTTTCTCACTTTTTGGGATCCGGATTTCGAAGCGACGAAGTGCTGCCATTTTGAGAGCTCGACTTTTACACTTCTTCACTTCTTTTCTCCACTCTAATCTAGTGATTCCTTCCATCCATATCGAAGATCAAATCGAAGATCGAAGAGCTTAGATTGAAGATCTACATTCTTCGAAGAGTGATTTCATCGTTTAAAGCGGATTCGTGATAGATCGTGTTAGATCCTTCGCTGTCCAGATCTGAAGTGTGTTGCTTTTGAGTTGATTTGGTGATTTGGTGAGTGGTGATTATCTCTCACACGGATCCAAAGGAGTATATCGGATCGTTGGCTTGATTTGGTGTTAAAGTAGTGATTTCCATGCACTTTTGTAAACCTAAGTATAGATCCATATAGATTCATTGTTCATGATGATTTGACAACCATTTTATTACATGTTAACCTATGAAAGTTCATTCATCAAGATTATAGAGATATTGATCATGTTTCATGCTTGTTAGACTTTTGACTCTTTAATTACGAAATTGCCATTATTGTTATAATTGTCCATTTAGCTTATATTTGAATGCTTGATTACTTGGATTAATGTTTGACTTGATTGATTGCTATGAATTAGATGATTGATGATTTGATTTAGACAAGTTGGTCGAAGATGATTCATAAGCTAAGGGAAAGGCTCTTGAATTAGAAAAGCTGCTCGTGGCATATGTAGCGGATGATGAAGCTCATATGGATAGATTTGATGATGATGTTGAGATGAAGCTTTGCTATGATGATGATGAGGCGAAGCATGAGATGAGATAGTCTTGGTCCAATCCAGACGGGATCATTCCAAGCATGTTGATAACTCGGTGAAATGGTTCGAGTTAGAGGATAATGGTTTGCTCGAGAGGCGCTTGAGCTAGTATGGAAATAGTCGTCGAGGAGGATGACTAGAAGGCTGAGATCTCATCGTTGTTGAAGGTTCTAGCATGCTCAAAGCAAGAGTAAGTTGGGCAGATTCGATAGTCCCTGAAGGCTAATGATTGGTAGTCAAGTACTCTGGGCATATTCGATAGTCCTAGGCACGGGTCACGATGACATGCAGAGTTATGTCTAGAACCGGGGTTTTCCATAAGCCCTTGACGGACGGCTGAAAGAATGTGCCGGTCATTCAACTAACGGTGATATTGAGGCAATGATAATAGTGATAGCCAGAGTCATGGATGTTTGGTTGTATCGTCATTCGGTCTCAAGAGCGGTATTTTCTTGGTGCTTATCTGATCTTGGTTTAGGCCTTGGGGGTTTGTACTTGGAAAGCATCGCCCTTGACTCGAGTGATAATTGCTTTACTTTAAATTGTATGCTCTGCTATGTTTGCTTCTGCTTAGTGTGTGTCTGGGGGCTATCACTGTAGAAAGAGGTGGAGTGGGAGGATTGTATTCCTATTCCTTTTTCCTTTATCTCTTTTGGTATGTTGTTAGTTAATTTACTGCTCACTAAGACTGTTGTCCGACTCAAGGCTTTATGTTTTAACTCTTATTGCCTTGGGCTGTTCGTCCATTTTGCGACGGGCAGACTAGGTAGCAGGTGACAGGTGCTGTTCTTGCTTCCCACGATGCTGATGTCGAAGACGAGCTGGAGGCTTGCATATTATCTTTTTACTATATGTACTGGATGTTCCGCTGCTTTGTATAATTCTCTGAGTGATATGTAGTGAGGCTTGATGTATTGACTATTCAGATGTTTGTATTCAACTATTAAGAAGTTTTATATGATGACATTCTATTATGTAAAGCTTCACTATATATATATTCTATTGTATTTTGTCCATGCGCTGTGAGTAATACGATAGATTCTGCTATTTTAATTTACCTTGACAATCGTCCATGGTCGCCTGACACACTTTACAGCGCACTTTCTCTAGGTTCAGTGCAGGGGTCATGGGCGGTCGTCACATTTGGTATCAGAGCATTGGTTAATCGATTTTACCCAACGCTTGCTGACATAACTACGTATGAGAGACGTAATTGTATTTTGATGGATGGCTACTATATAGAATATAGTAGCTTAGTAGAGTTTGAGTCCTTTATGCAGTTGTTTCTCTAGATGTGCTAATCATTCCTTTTTATAGATATTGAGAATGAGTCGAAGAGAGAGACCAGCTGCTAGGGAAGGCCGTGCTACTGAGGGGGCTGCTGATTATGCTGCTATGTTCGAAGCTATGATGACTTCGATCATGAGAAGGATGCCAGCTCCGGGGCCATCAGTGGATGTTGGAGTTCAAGTTCAAACTACAAAACCGGTGGACTTTGCTAAGTTGTGTAAGGACTATACGGCTCTTGGAGGGAAAGTTTTCTTGGGAACAGAATCAACTATTGAAGTCCAGAGGTGGATAGATGCTTGTAGGAGGATTTTCGGGGATTTGGGAATTGAGGATGCAACTAAGAGGAAGTTAGCATCAAGACAGCTTCAAGGGAGAGCTTCTGATTGGTGGAACTCTATCACTATTGATACTCCGGAGGAAGAGATTACTTGGGTGCAATTCCAAGCTAGATTTGAAGCTAAGTTTATTTCTACAGCTCAGAAGTCTGTTCTGTTCAAGAAGTTTGTGGAGCTCAAGCAAGGTGGAAGACCAGTTCTTGAGTATGTTTCTGAGTTTGAGGCTTTGTCCAAGTATGCCCGGTCGTATATTGAAACTTCATATCAGAAGAATGAGAAGTTTGTGACAGGCTTGGACAGTTATCTTGGGAGGCAGTTGGTGGATCATTTGGACGATTCATTTGAGAAGCTTGTGGAGAAGGCTCTCAGGCACGAGAATCTGTTTCCTAAGGAAGGATCTGTTGTTGCTGTGACCAGGGAAGAGTCTAAACCACAGCAGGGTGGAAACAAGAAGAGGAAGCAGCAACGACAGAAGGGTAAGGATGGCCAGAAGAAACCGAAAGGCGAGGTGACCTGCTACAATTGTCAGCAGAAGGGCCATTTCTCTAGGGATTGTAAGAATTCGAAGGTGCCGATGAAGTGTCACAACTGTGACAAGCCGGGGCATGTCAAGAAGAATTGTCCAGAACCGCGGAAGGACAAGCAGATTGTGCAAGCTTATGCTTTGGGAGCTGTTCCATCATCTTCGAAAGCTCCTACCGTTGAAGAGAAAGGAAAGAGTGTGGTGGTTCAAGGTACTCTTTTCATATGTGGTGTTCCAGTCAGAGTGTTGTTTGATACTGGGGCGTCACATTCGTTTGTTTGTAACGAACTTGTAGGCCGGTTGGGTTTAGAATCGGATATTGTTGATAGGCCATTGGTTGTGACTAATCCAGTTGGGGGTTCGTCTTGTTTGTGTATGTTATGCCGTGGTCTGATTGTATCGAGTCATGATTGCTCTTTTGTTTGCGATTGTTTTGTTCTGAACTTTGCGGGGTTCGGAATTATTTTGGGTATGGACTGGCTTAGGAAGTATGCGGCAAAGGTTGATTGTGAAAGGTTGGAGGTGACAGTCGAGAATGTGGAGGGGCGAAAGATTGTGATACGATGTAAGCATGAAGAAGGCGTCTTCATGAGCTTCATGTATTCGCTGGTTGTCTCACGGGATGGACTGTCATCTGTGCCAATCGCTAATGGATTTGAGGATGTCTTTGACGAGGTCAAAGGGTTACCGCCGCATAGAGAGATCGAGTTTTGTATAGATCTAGTTGAAGGAGCCAGACCTGTTGTGATGCCTCTTAGGCGGATGGCGCCTAGGGAATAGCAGGAGTTGAGGGTGCAGGTTGATGATCTTTTGCAGAAAGGATTCATTCGGTGTAGTGTGTCCGAATGGGGTGCACCAGTTGTGTTCGCAACCAAAGCGGACGGATCGTTGAGGTTGTGTGTGGATTATCGTGAGCTGAATAAGGTGACTAAGAAGAACAAGTATCCATTGCCGAGAATAGATGACTTGTTTGATCAGCTTCACGAAGCTAAGGTGTTTTCTCAGATGGATTTGGCAACGGGATTTCACCAGTTGAGAGTGGCTAAGGATAGTGTGCCGAAGACTGCTTTCAGGACACCATCCGGTTTCTTTGAGTGGCTGGTAATGCTGTTTGGATTGACTAACGCGCCAGCGTATTTTTTGGATCTTATGAATAGAGTGTTCAGAGATCAGTTGAGCAAGTTCGTGCTAGTGTTCGTGGATGATATTCTGATTTATTCCAGAACTGAAGAAGAGCACAAGATGCACTTGCGTATTGTTTTGGAAATCTTACGGAAACATCAGCTGAAGGCTAAGTTTTCGAAGTGTCACTTCTGGAAGAGTGAAGTGAGGTTCTTAGGCCATGTTATCTCTGGAAATGGAATAGCGGTTGATCCCTCCAAGGTGGCAGCAATCCAGGATTGGGGTAGACCTAAGAATGCATCTGATGTGAGAAGTTTTCTTGGATTAGCAGGATATTATCGTCGATTTATCAAAGACTTCTCCAAGGTGGCTGCACCATTAACAGGATTGACGGAAAAGAACCAAGTGTTCAGATGGGAAGATAAGTGTGAGCAAGCTTTCAGAATCCTGAAAGAGCGATTGACAAGTGCTCCTGTTTTGACTATTCCAAGTGGGAATGATGAGATGGTGGTTTACACCGACGCATGTGGTACTGGACTTGGAGCAGTGCTGATGCAGAGGGATAAAGTTGTTGCGTATGCAAGTCGACAACTGAAGCCGCATGAAAGGAATTACCCGACTCATGATTTGGAGTTAGCGGCAATTGTTTTTGCTCTGAAGATGTGGAGACATTATCTATTGGGAGTTCGATTCGAGTTGTTAATAGATCATAAGTCGTTGAAGTATCTTTTCTCCCAAAAGGATTTGAATCTCCAGCAGCAACGTTGGCTAGAGTTTTTGGCATCATATGATTTTGGTATAGCTTATACTCCGGGAAAAGGTAACGCAGTGGCAGATGCGTTAAGTCGAAGACATGCAGGATTGGGAGCCATGTTTTCAGAATGGAAGAATCTCGAGTATTTAGCTGGGTTTGACTTCAGGCCTAGATGTGAATTGGAACCTGAGATGTTGGCAAACTTATCGATAAGACCGACTCTTGTGGAAAGAATTGGCGGGAGTCAAAAGCGAGATGATAAGCTTGTCAAGATTTTCCGTGATTTGGAATCTGGATTGGAACCAGAAAAGGATAAAGGATTCGAGGTCGATCGAGAAGGTTGGCTTCGGAAGCAAGGACGACTAGTTGTTCTCGATATAGATGAGTTGAGAGATGAAGTTCTGAAGGAAAGTCATCACTCGAAGTTGACAATTCATCCAGGTGGAAATAATATGTATCGGGATATGAAGAGAACCTACTACTGGGAATGCATGAAGAAGGATGTTGGAAATTTTATTTCCTAATGCATGAACTGCTAGTTGGTTAAAGCTGAACAGAAGAAGCCAAGTGGATTGCTTCAGCCATTAGAAGTTCCTACATGGAAGTGGGAGCAAGTATCGATGGATTTTATTGATGGGTTACCTAGAACAAGAACGGGAAATGAAGGGATTTGGGTCATCGTAGATCGTCTGACTAAGAGTGCAAGATTCATTCCTGTTCGATCGACTAGGACTGCATCAAAGTTGGCTGAGTTGTATGTTAAGTGGATTGTTCGATTCCATGGTATTCCGAAGAGTATAGTGAGCGATCGAGATCCATTGTTCACTAGTGGATTTTGGAAGAGCTTCCAGAAAGTTTTGGGAACCGAGTTGTGTTTGAGTACAGCTTATCACCCCCAAACAGATGGTCAGATCGAGAGAGTCAACCGAGTTTTAGAAGATCTCCTCAGAGCTTGTGTTTTGGATTTCGGAGGATCATGGGAAGATCACCTTCATTTGGTGGAATTTTCATATAACAACAGTTACCAGTCAAGCATTGGTATGACACCGTATGAGGCATTGTATGGAAGACCGTGTAACTCTCCGACATGTTGGTTAGAGACCGGAGAAAAGCTGATACTTGGGCCAGAGATGATTCGACATACTTCGGATTGTATAGAGATCATTCGGCAGCGAATGAAGGCAGCCCAAGACCGTCAGAAAAGTTATGCCGATAAGCGTCGTAAGGATTTGGAATTCGATGTAGGTGATATGGTTTTTGTGAAGATTTCTCCACTGAAGAATGTTATCCGATTCTGGAAGAAAGGAAAATTGACTCCGAGATTTGTTGGACCATTCCCGATCATCGAGCGAATTGGAAAGCTCGCCTATAGATTGGAGTTACCGGAGAAGATGTCGAGTATGCACAATGTTTTTCATGTATCGTATCTACGGAAGTATGTGCACGACTCGAATACAGTGGTTTCTGCTGATAGCTGTGAAGATTTCGAAGTTGATCCAGTCGATAAGAGACCTCGTAAGCCGCTTCGTGTTGTGGAAACCGACACGAAACAGCTTAGGAGGAAGGTAGTTAAGTTGCTCAAGATACAATGGAGTGATGATGATAACGACTGTACGTGGGAGGTGGAAGAGAGGATGAAAGCAGCTCATCCTGAACTCTTCAAGGTATGGCCCTAAGGTGTCGTTTCATCTAACGACATTGTAACTTGTTCTAAGTTTTAGAATTCTGCATGCTAAGCTAGAATTGGATGCATGGTTTGTTGATTGCTGTGGATGGTAGGCATGCAGAATAGCCTTTGTTTGCTCTTGTTTGTTTGGAATTTCGGGGGCGAAATTCCTAAGGGGGAGAGAATGTAACGACCCGTATTTTTACGGATCGAAACATCGTAAAACAGTTGACATTTGGTCGCATTGTTGATAAGTTGTCCAGAGTTTAAGTCTTAGGTCGTATGGTGGTTAGGTCGTAGTAGACGACCTAAGAAGTGGAGCGACTTAAGAGGTTGGAATGACCTAAGCAGTTAGGTCGTATGATAGATAAGTCGTATGTTGAGGCTTAGGTCGTAGACGACTTAAGGAAATAGGCGACTTATAGAAACTGGCGACTTAAGGATTTCCGACCTAAGAGTTAGCGACCTATAGGAGGCAGCGACCTATAGGGGTTAGCGACCTAGTGGTTAGCGGGTTAGCAAAGTTAGGTCGTTAGACGACCTAAGGAGTTAGGTCGTAGCCTGGCTAAGTTAGTAAGGTCGCGTGTGTGTGTTAGGTCGCAGGTTTGTTAGGTCGTAGGTCGCTTGGGTGCGCTGATGCGCTAAGTCGTTAGGTCGGAACTGTTGCTAGGTCGCGTCTTAGTTAAGTCGTAAACCAGTTGGGTCGTAGACGAGTTAAGGAATTAGGTCGTGCGTGTTATGGCTTAGGTTGTTGAACTGTTAGGACGTTAAGTCATAGAATGGTTAAGTCGTGGATGCACATGGGCTTAGGTCGCTAAGAACTTAGATCGTGGGGTTTCTTAGGTCGTAGGTCGTGATGTGTTAGGTCGCGATCTTTGATAAGTCGCTAAGCCGCATCTTCGTTAGGTCATAAGTCGCGTGGTGATAGGTCGCGCGCCTGCGTTGTGTTAGGTCGCATAGTGGTAGGTCGGAGGGTTTGTTAGGTCGTGGACGACCTAAGAGTGAGCGACCTAAGGTGGATTTCAGCCTATAAATAGGAGGGTTTTTCTCACTTTTTGGGATCCGGATTTCGAAGCGACGAAGTGCTGCCATTTTGAGAGCTCGACTTCTACACTTCTTCACTTCTTTTCTCCACTCTAATCTAGTGATTTCTTCCATCCATATCGAAGATCAAATCGAAGATCGAAGAGCTTAGATTGAAGATCTACATTCTTCGAAGAGTGATTTCATCGTTTAAAGAGGATTCGTGATAGATCGTGTTAGATCCTTTGCTGTCCAGATCTGAAGTGTGTTGCTTTTGAGTTGATTTGGTGATTTGGTGAGTGGTGATTATCTCTCACACGGATCCAAAGGAGTATATCAGATCGTTGGCTTGATTTGGTGTTAAAGTAGTGATTTCCATGCACTTTTGTAAACCTAAGTATAGATCCATATAGATTCATTGTTCATGATGATTTGACAACCATTTTATTACATGTTAACCTATGCAAGTTCATTCATCATGATTATAGAGATATTGATCATGTTTCATGCTTGTTAGACTTTTGACTCTTTAATTACGAAATTGCCATTATTGTTATAATTGTCCATTTAGCTTATATTTGAATGCTTGGTTACTTGGATTAATGTTTGACTTGATTGATTGCTATGAATTAGATGATTGATGATTTGATTTAGACAAGTTGGTCGAAGATGATTCAAAAGCTAAGGGAAAGGCTCTTGAATTAGAAAAGCTGCTCGTGGCATATGTAGCGGATGATGAAGCTCATATGGATAGATTTGATGATGATGTTGAGATGAAGCTTTGCTATGATGATGATGAGGCGAAGCATGAGATGAGATAGTCTTGGTCCAATCCAGACGGGATCATTCCAAGCATGTTGATAACTCAGTGAAATGGTTCGAGTTAGAGGATAATGGTTTGCTCGAGAGGCGCTTGAGCTAGTATGGAAATAGTCGTCGAGGAGGATGACTAGAAGGCTGAGATCTCATCGTTGTTGAAGGTTCTAGCATGCTCAAAGCAAGAGTACGTTGGGCAGATTCGATAGTCCCTGAAGGCTAATGATTGGTAGTCAAGTACTCTGGGCAGATTCGATAGTCCTAGGCACGGGTCACGATGACGTGCGGAGTTATGTCTAGAACCGGGGTTTTCCATTAGCCCTTGACGGACGGCTGAAAGAATGTGCCGGTCATTCAACTAACGGTGATATTGAGGCAATGATAACAGTGATAGCCAGAGTCATGGATATTTGGTTGTATCGTCATTCGGTCTCAAGAGCGGTATTTTCTTGGTGCTTATCTGATCTTGGTTTAGGCCTTGGGGGTTTGTACTTGGAAAGCATCGCCCTTGACTCGAGTGATAATTGCTTTACTTTAAATTGTATGCTCTGCTATGTTTGCTTCTGCTTAGTGTGTGTCTGGGGGCTATCACTGTAGAAAGAGGTGGAGTGGGAGGATTGTATTCCTATTCCTTTTTCCTTTATGCTCTTTTGGTATGTTGTTAGTTAATTTACTGCTCACTAAGACTGTTGTCTGACTCAAGGCTTTATGTTTTAACTCTTATTGCCTTGGGCTGTTCGTCCATTTTGGGACGGGCAGACTAGGTAGCAGGTGACAGGTACTGTTCTTGCTTCCCACGATGCTGATGTCGAAGACGAGCTGGAGGCTTGCATATTATCTTCTTACTATATGTACTGGATGTTCCGCTGCTTTGTATAATTCTCTGAGTGATATGTAGTGAGGCTTGATGTATTGACTATTCAGATGTTTGTATTCAACTATTAAGAAGTTTTATATGATGACATTCTATTCTGTAAAGCTTCACTATATATATATTCTATTGTATTTTGTCCATGCGCTGTGAGTAATACGATAGATTCTGCTGTTTTAATTTACCCTGACAATCGTCCATGGTCGCCTGGCACACTTTACAGCGCACTTTCTCTAGGTTCAGTGCAGGGGTCATGGGCGGTCATCACATTAGGCAATGATACGAGTCCTTTTTGATGGGTTTGGATTGTAGGTGACTCCAATAGGACTAGATAATCCACCTCAACTGATTTGATACATGATCTGAGAACACCATGGAATTTGCTAGTATCGATGCATGTTTTAAATCAAAACACACTTTATACTTACAAAAGTATGATTTGTGTGTAAGTACAACAACAACTAAGCTATTATTCCCAAACAAGTTGGGGTCGGCTAGAGATGGAACCCCAAACTAGATGACAAAGTCAATTTAAAAGTCATAATAACAATAAGCACAACAATAATGAAAACCATGATAATAATAATAAAATAAAGTAAAAAAAGTAAACAATTAATAACAATAATAATAACTAAGTAAACTAAAAATAAAACTAAAAATAAAATATGAATATATATATTAAAAAAAACACGATGATAATTATAATAATATTAATAGTAATAATAGCACTAATAGTAATATTGACCGAAGACCAAACACTACATTTTAGGCTCTTATTCACTAGTCCTATAATCTAAAACTTATAACACTATCCCTAAACCAACCCTAAGCAAAAAAAAAATCATAGTGCTCATGGTTCTGGTACATGGATCGCTAACTTTCACGCGCTCTTAAGCAACACCAACACTTCGGATATATTCCAATCCATGAATTCCCTTTTTACCACTTCCTCCCATGTTAACCTTGGTCGACCTATACCTCTCTTTAAGCATTCGATGCGGCCTATAAGTCCAACGTGCACAGGTGCCTCGAGAAGCCTCCGTTGGAGATGTCCAAACCATCTTAAGCGGTGTTGGACTAGCTTCTCCTCAATTGGTGCTACTCCAAGTTTATTATGTTTATTATCATTTCTAATTCAGTCTCTTCTTATATGACCATAGCTCCATCGCAGCATACGCATCTCTGCTGCACTTATCTTCTGGACGTGTTGGCTTTTAGTAGGTCAACATTCTGCACCATACAACATCGCAGGCCTGATTGCTGTTCTATAGAACTTTCCTTTAAGCTTCTATGAGACTTTCCTATCACAGAGAATGCTAGAGCTTGTCGCCATTTCACTCATCCCGCTCGAATTCTGAATCTAACATCTTTATTAATATCACCATCATACTACAACATTGGTCCTATATATCGAAAGAATTCCTTCTTGTGCACTACTTGTCCGTCAAGAGTGACATCTCCATCCTTTGACCTTACACCGCTGAACTCGCAGTTAATATACTCTGTTTTAGTTCCGCTAAGCCTAAAACCCTTTGATTCTAAAGTCTATCTCCATAGCTCCAGCTGTTTATCAACCCTAATCCTACTTTCATTAATTAGCACAACGTCATCAACAAAGAGCATACACCAAGGAATCTTACCTTGTATACCCTTCGTAACCTCATCCATCAATAGGGCAAAAATGTAGGGGCTCAAAGATGACTCTTGATGTAATCATATGTTAATGGAAAAGTCATTGGTTTCACCCTTACATGCTCTAACACTAGTCACAACATCATCATACATATCCTTGATAAGAGTAACATATTTTGTTGGAACTCTCTTCTTTTCCAGTGCCCACTAGATAACCTTTCTCGGTACTTTGCCATAAGCTTTCTCTAAATCGATAAATACCATGTGTAGATCCTTCTTTTGCTCCCTAAACCTCACCATAAGTTGTCTTATCAAGGAAATCACCTCTATGGTCGACCTCCTAGGGCATGAAACCAAATTGCTTTTTTGAAATGCTTGTCACCTTGCTTAATCAATGTTCAATGGCTCGCTTCCAAAGCTTCATTGTATGACTCATAAGCTTAATTCCTCTGTAGTTTGTGCAACTTTGAATATCCCCATTATTATTAAAAATTGGAACTAATATGCTTCTCCTCCACTACACTGGCATCTTGTTTGATTTGAAAATATTAATGAACAACTTAGTTAGCCAGGCTATCCCTACATCTCCAAGGCATCTCCATACCTCAATGGGGATGCCATTAGGCCCCAAATCCTTACCCTCTTTCATCCATTTTAGCGCTTCCTACACCTCAGACTCTTGAATTCTCCGAACAAAATGTCTACTGGTGTCATCAAAGGAGTCGTCCAGCTCGATTATAGTGCTATCACCTTATTCATTGAATAGCTTGTCGAAATTATCACTTCATCTATTTTTTATCTCATCGTCCTTTACCAAAAGTCTATTATTGTCATCCTTGATGCGTTTAACTTGGTTGAAGTCTCTCGTATTCCTCTCATGGAGCTTAGTATCCTATAGACGTTTTTTCACCCCCCTTTGTACTTAGCTTTTGGTATAGATCTTCATATGCCTGACCCCTTGCTTCACTTACCACTCTCTTTGCGTTCTTTTTTACCACTTTGTACTTTTGCATGTTGTGTTCGCTGCTCTGATGATGTAAGCACTTATAGCATTCCTTCTTCTCTTTGATAGCCTTTTGCACATCACTTTTCCACCACCACAAATCTTTAGGTTCACGTTTATTTCCTTTCGTTATCCCAAACACCTTAGTAGCCAATTTCTGAATGCGCGTAGCCATCTCATCCCACATGTCATTTGCTTTTCCTTCCATATTCCATGCCTCTTCTCCCATCACTCTATCCTTAAACACCCATGAGGCATCTCCTTTGAGCTTCTACCATTTCGTCCGATTAATCTTGACTCTTTTATCCTGTCCAACATGTATTCGAAGACGAAACTCAGATATCAAAAGCAGATGTTGTGAGATGGCACATTCTCCAGGTATGACTTTTCAATCTACACAAGCTCATTTGTCATCTCTTCTAGTAAGGACAAAGTCAATCTGGCTACAGTATTGGCCACTACTGAAAGTAACTAAGTATGATTGTCTCTTTCTAAAGAAGGTATTAGCTATCATGAGATCATAAGCAATAGCGAAATTCAATATTTTTTCTCATTCTTGGTTCCTACCGCCATATCCAAAACCACCATATACTCTCTCCAACCCCTCACTAGTTGTACCAACATGGCCGTTGAAATCTCCTCCTATGAAAAGTTTCTCGCTACTAGGCACATCTTTAACCATGGCATCTAACTCTTCCCATAAATTCCTCCTGACAGCTTCACTTAGGCCTACTTGTAGGGCATATGCACTAATGACGTTCAGAACCATATCACCAACTACCAGCTTGACTAGAATGATCCTATCCCATTGTCTCCTAATGTCGACCACTCTGTTTTTAAGGTTCTTGTCAATTAAGATACCTACCCCGTTCTTGTTACATTCTTTTCCCGTGTACCATAACTTGAAGCCTGTGTTCTCCACCTCCTTCGCCTTTTGGCCCGTTCCATTTGGTCTCTTGAATGCATAAGATATTTACACGTCTTCTAGTCATAATATCAACTATCTCTCTTAACTTTCCTGTTAAGGATCCTACATTCCAACTACCTAACCGAATCCTACTTTCATCGACTAGCTTCCTTGCCCCTCGCATCCGCCAAGTAAAGTGCAAAGACCCTTTCTCATTTATCACTACATCAAGGCGTCAATGTAGCGTGCCACTAAAGGGGTGACGACCCAGCCCTTGCATATTTATCACCATACCAGAGCCTCGATATGGCATGCCACTAAGGGAGTGGCGATCCAGCTCTTTCTCACCTATCTCCATACCCGAGCCTCGATATGGCGTGTTGCTAAGAGGGTTACACCCCAACGAAATATAATAAGGTTCCAATTCCATAAGAGAATCTATTTTTATGTTGGCTCGCCAAGCCTATCACAACCTCCTTCTTTATCCTGACTTGGGACATGCTGCATAGAAAACTACATAGATGGAGTTTACTCAAACCAGCGATAAAATATCTAAAATGAAAAATGATGAATGTTGGTCAAAAGCGCATCCAAATCTGAGTTACCATGCAAAGATATCACGATTTGATGATGTATCCTCCATTTTTCCCAATTGGACCCACTTGAAGAAGCCTCTTTGATATTCAAAAGAGAAGGCAATAAAGTGTGTCAAGATTTCAATATAATGATACAATATGAATGGATTAAATCATTCGCGATTCAAACTTGATGTGAAGAAGTTATGAACTGATCATCCGTTTTCTCCTTAGATCATTGTTATCAATCAACCCCCAACAATAAGTATGCCACTATGAACATGTAGCTCAAATTATCAAATAGTGAAGTAGCAAAGGGTGCTAGAGTGTTCTACATAATGATACAAGATGAATGGTTCAAGACTTGGGGAAATTTGCAAATGATTAAAGATGGACCGAAGGATGTCTACTTACACAAAAGAAGTCAAAAATTTAGCTAAGTGGTGAATCAGTATACCGATAACTATAGCTAATACCAATCCCTATAGCAAATGTCGATCCCTACAGTAAATGACGATCCTGTAGCATGGGTCGATATCGATCCTTTTATCATGGATCGGTACCGATCCATTAGATCCAAACTACAAAACCTGGTCAAATATTTCTATATTCTCCATCTTATTTTTGTGGATCTTAATTAGATCATTTGAGTTGATTTTGCATAGAATTTTGAGTTTAACCCATCCAAATCCATCCATCTACAACTATAAGTAGCACATCAATTGTTGAAAAAAGAGATTAATCTCTATCTCTTTCAGGGGCCATTACTTAGTGAAAACAACTCCAAATTCATTTATTTCTTCTTCGAGCTAAAATCAAAAGCTTTGAATTGTAAACAAAATCCAATAACAAAGTTTTAAAGTGGATGTAGGTCAGCGATTTTCTTAATTTCTATAAAAACTAAGTTGTTCTCCTCTTTTTTCCTATTTCTCTTCTTTGCTTTGCACGATCTATTGTGGAATTAATATATATTGCTTTTAAAATGTTATTCATCAATAATTTATCATAATTTCAATAGAAAAACACTAGATCTTTGTTGTTTGATTTTTCTGTAAAATGGAAGATCTATAAGAATGCTTGGAAAATTCGTAAGAACGCGAGTTCGAAATCACATGCAATGATTTAGGTTCTTTGGGCTATCGATATTTGTAATGTTTGAGCCATTTATTGGGCCAATAATATCCCACTTTAGCGGCCAATGAACCATTATCTCTCACCTATTTTGTTACTAACTATATCAAACTTAAGAGGGTAAACCTTTGTCACTTAATAAATGCTTTGTTCGAGCTCTCCAAAATTATAATACTTTTTTTATTATAATTCGTTTTTTTTTATTGCTAACATATCTAAGTCTATCAACTTCATCAATTAGCAATTCACCATTATAATATACAATTGGAACTGCTAATATCATTCACAAATTCATTTAACTTTATTTTGTTAATTTTTGAAAAAAGAACAAATATATTTTAATTGTACTACATTTAACAAATTTATCAATTATAACACAAGTAAAAAATATATTAAGGCAACAAAGAACATTTCTGGGTAAACCTAAAAAATAAAATTTGCATTCCATATCTTGATTTATGTAGATGATGATGCTATCGAGAAACTGATGTAACCATATAAGGGAAATCAAAGTTTTATGTTGTATTTCCTTCATGAATAAAAGAATGGGATCTGGAGAAGAAGAACGATTAAATATAAATCAATGAGTAAGCAACCGTACGAAGATGTATATTCTTTAATCTCTTACATATTTTAAAAATGCACAAAATATTTTTAGAAAATACACGTGCACATGTTTATAGTTTGTATGGGTATTTTTATGTCTTCTCAAAAACAAAAGTTTTACTTCGAGCGTCACTATTCGCACCATGGAAAAAAAACCTAAAATAACCCACATTTCATTAGTCGATTGAAAGTGTGTATGTTTCATAATTATTAGACCATAATTTTGACTAAGGTAAAATACACTTTTGGTAACTAAAGGTTATAACTTAAATGATAAAGCCTTCAAATATTGATGGTTTTTTCATTCCAGCTATATCTAAAGCCATCGGTCTGTAAATTCCAGCTAATACCTAATAAGATAAGGGTTTGGATATAACCCTAGATCTATATCTCTGATGTTGGTACGGGTTGGCTCTATTGATCATAGACCCGAACCCTCATTCGTTTGTTACATCAGCAATCCATGTGAAGCTCCAGATTTAATATCAGCCGTTAAATCTTTTATTATCCAACGGTGCTGTTTTGCTATCCAAGTATCTTTCGTTTTTTCTCTTTGGGCCTGAATTCCATTGGGCCACATTATTTCCTGTATATATACTATGTACTTTTCTTCTGTTTTGTATAATAAAGAATCAATCAGTAAATTTCCTTCTTTCACTTTTCTGAATTGAAAACATGGTATCAGAGCTTGTTGTCGAAAGACATTGATCATCAGAAATCAAAGCTCGTATCATCATCGAGCGTGCCAGGAGAATAAGAATTCTCGGCTTCTCTCAGATCTGTTTTTTGAGATTTATTCATCATTTGATTCTTTTTTCATACCTTTCTTACCTTTTATCGATTTAAATCAAACCTCGCCAAGATTTGGATCTGGCTGTTTGATTTTCGACCAGTCATTTACTGGGCTAATATCACTGTTGATCACATCTGCGCATTATCAAGTTCTTGCTTTTCTGTAACTGCTTTCTTGGATCTGTTTTGTTGCCATGGCTCGTGAAGAGGAAGAAGTAACCTCCACAAACACTGGAATCACCACCAAAAATACTGCTCAACCTGATAACCCTCTCATCAAACCTAAAAATCATGCAATCACAACTCCGTTAGACGAAGACAATTATATCACCTGGAAATATCAGACTGAAATTGCGCTCAAAGGCTATGAACTTCAAGATTATGTCAAAGGTACAAAGAGCATACCATCTATAATGATCAAGTCACCAAGTGGAGAAGAAATTCCCAACCCAGAATACAACCTTTACCAAAAACAGGACAATCTTATTTCATCCTGGTTATTATCATCCATCAGTCAAAGCATGTTAACACAAATTGTTGGTTGCAACACTTCGTACGAGATATGGAAAGCTATTGAACGTATTTTCAGTTCTCAGTCATCAGCCAGGATAATGCATTACAGGCATGAATTGCAAAATATCAAGAAAGGTGAAACGAGCATGAGAGAATATTTGACAAGAATCAAGAATCTGTGTGATAAGCTAAAAGGAGTGGGACATAGCATTTCTGAAAGTGAAAGGATATTAATCATGACCAATGGTCTAGACCATGAATACGAGTCACTAATTACATGTATTGCTACTCAACCCTCTTTACCAACCATTGATTATGTTGAAACTGCCTTGTTGGCACATGAAGGAAGGGTGGAGCAAAGAAAATTAATAAATGGAGAGTTTTCAGTGAATTACATTAGCAAGAACAAGAACCAGAAAGGAAACTATTCTCAACCCAGACAAGAAAACCAAACACAGCAATTCTCAAATCAGAGAGGTGGCTATACACAAAGAGGAAGAGGCAGGTCTACTTATAACAAAATTAAATGCCAGATATGCGAAAAACCTGGCCATATGGCAAATAGATGTTTCATGAGGTTTAAGGAAGATTATAACACTGGGCCAAAGCAGCAAAATAAAAATGCGCATATCAACATGGCACAAGCAAGCGGCAGTTCTAAACAAAGCAATGAAGATGATGACATAATCAAACCAGATGATGCTGATGCTGATGAATGGATCCCTGACTCAGGTGCAACACACCATGTCACCAACAATCTACAGAATCTTAATCTAGGGAATAAAAGCTATTCAGGTAACAATTCTGTTTTTATGGGTAATGGTGAAGCTACAAATATAACACATACTGGAACTGGCACAATAAAAGGTGCTAGGATACTTTACCTTAATAACCTATTAAGAGTCCCTAGTATCAAGAAGAATTTAATTAGTGTGTCTCAGTTTGCAAAAGAAAATAGAGTATATTTTGAGTTTCACCCAAATCATTGTCTTGTTAGAGATTTAATTAACAAGAATATATTATTACAGGGTAGACTTGACAAGGGGCTATACAAGTTCAGCAATGGGACTAAAACTTGTGAACAGGATAGAGAGATTTGGACTAACAACATTAGTTGTAATGAGAATGTTGTAAAAATGTATAATGATTGGCATTGCAGGCTTGGCCACCCCAATTATGACACTGTCAAAAGTGTGTTAAAAGATAATAATATTTCTGTTCCAAATGTTACAGATTTGCATATATGTTCTCATTGTCAAATGGGAAAATCTCACAAGTTACCCTTTAATATTTCTGAAACTGTTTATGATAAACCCTTAGATCTTATAGCTGCAGATTTGTGGGGACCATCCACAGTTAGCACAATGCATGGTCACAGGTATTATCTATCTCTTATAGATGCTTGTACTAGATTCACTTGGATATTTTTTCTCAAGCTTAAGTCTGATGCACCCAATATTATCATACAATTCATCACATATATTGAAAAACAGACTAATAGCCATGTAAAAAATTTTCAAACTGATGGTGGCAGTGAGTTCAAATTGTTAAAATCTTTCTTTGATAAAAAGGGGATTCTACATAGAACAACATGTCCACATACATCAGAACAAAATGGTTTGATTGAAAGAAAACACAGGCATATTGTTAACACTGGCCTGACACTTATTTCACAATCTGGTTTACCTTTAAAGTATTGGAATGAAGCTTTTGAAGCTGCTGTTCATCTTATAAACAAAATGCCAACAAAAACTTTAAAATATAAGTCTCCTCATGAAAAGTTTTATGGTGTTAAACCTAATTATTTTCAATTAAAAAGTTTTGGGTGTTTATGTTATCCATACCTTAGACCTTACAATAAGCATAAATTATGTTTAAGATCTAGCCCATGCACTTTTATTGGATATGCTCATAATCAAAAAGGTTACAAGTGTTTAGATAAAAATGGAAGGATTTACATTTCTAGACATGTCATGTTCAATGAAAATATTTTTCCTCTTGCTCACATTAAAACTAATGAAAAGTCATCAAATAATTCTGATTCTAACAATATTCCAGACTTAGGGAATTGGATTCATTCTATTAAAAACAGTAGTGGCAGCAACAAAAATATTTTAAATAACTCTACTGTTGAAAACAATGATAATGACTTAGAAAATTCTTGTGAACAGGAAGACAGTCAACTTGGCCTTGGATCTGAAATACAAGAGAGCAATCAAAGTGGACATGATGAAATTAGAGCACATGAAGATAGTCAAAATCAAAACAATGGCGTTTCAAGGAACAGTGGGTCTGATGCACAAATAGTTGGACATCCCATGGTGACAAGATCAAAAAGTGGCATTTTCAAGCCCAAGATTTATAATGCACAAGTCAATGAAATCGAACCAACATCTTATGATCAGGCAGTTCAAAATCAAAAATGGCAAAAGGCAATGGAAGATGAATACAATGCTTTGATCAAAAATAATACTTGGATACTCGTGGACCCACCAAAGCACAAAAATATTGTTGGAAGCAGGTGGACATATAAAATTAAGAGAAATGCTAATGGAGAAATCACTAAGTATAAGGCCAGGCTTGTAGCCAAGGGATACTCACAACAATATGGATTCGATTTTAACGAAACTTTTTCTCCTGTTATTAGACCAACCACTATAAGGGTGATACTGACTCTGGCTATACACAAGCAATGGACTATAAAACAACTGGATGTTCAAAATGCTTTCTTAAATAGTGAATTAGAAGAAGAAGTATATATGCAACAACCAGCAGGATTTGACAAAGATAATCATGGAAAAGTTTGTAAACTACATAAGGCCATTTATGGGCTAAAGCAGGCGTCAAGAGCTTGGTATGAAAAGTTGAAACACATTTTAAATCAGCTTGGATTCAAAGCCACTAAGTCTGACAATTCTCTCTATACCAGAACAAAAGGAGCTAATCAAATATATGTGTTAGTTTACGTTGATGATATTCTCATCACAGGCAACAACAAGATGGAAATCGAAAACATCATGAAGCTTCTGGATAAACAATTTGCTGTCAAAGATTTGGGTGAATTAAGTTATTTCTTAGGTATCAATATTCAAAGAACCAGGAGTGGTATGACATTATCCCAGAAACAATATATACTGGATCTTTTGACAAAAACAAATATGGACAAAGCCAACGCATTACCAACCCCTATGACCAGTGGTCTGAAATTATCAAAATATAAAGGTGAAGCTATTGACAACATCAAACAATATAGGAGTGTGGTTGGTGCGCTACAGTATGCTACAATAACAAGGCCAGACATTAGTTTTAGCGTAAATCGTGTATGTCAATTCATGCAAAATCCCTTAACTGAGCATTGGAAAGCTGTTAAACGTATCTTAAGATACTTAAAGGGAACTATTGATTACCATCTTATTTTCAGAGATTGCAAAGATATTACCATTAACGCCTATTGTGATTCAGACTGGGCTAATGATGTTGATGATAGGAAGTCTACCAGTGGCTTTTGTGTTTTTATCGGAACGAATCCCGTCTCTTGGTCTACCAAAAAGCAAAGCACGGTTTCCAGATCCAGTGCTGAAGCTGAAGCCAGGGCAGCCGCTAGTGTTACTGCAGAAGTTGTTTGGCTTAGCAATCTTCTTCAGGAAATAGGGCTGCAACCTAAGCTAAAGCCCACGATATGGTGCGATAATCTGAGTGCCATTTCGCTATCCAAAAATCCAGTTAATCATTCTCGGACAAAGCATGTTGAAGTAGATCTACACTTCATCAGAGATCAAATCACTCGTGGGAAGGTTTACATTTATCACATACCCTCGTATTATCAAAAAGCTGACATCTTGACCAAGCCATTAAGCTCAGCCAATTTTATTCGACTTCGGGAAGCCATTAAAGTTGGAAAAGTTGAGAATGACGAAGAAGACATGAGAAGAGGGAATAAAATTGAGGCGGCATAATAAGATAAGGGTTTGGATATAACCCTAGATCTATATCTCTGATGTTGGTACGGGTTGGCTCTATTGATCATAGACCCGAACCCTCATTCGTTTGTTACATCAGCAATCCATGTGAAGCTCCAGATTTAATATCAGCCGTTAAATCTTTTATTATCCAACGGTGCTGTTTTGCTATCCAAGTATCTTTCGTTTTTTCTCTTTGGGCCTGAATTCCATTGGGCCACATTATTTCCTGTATATATACTGTGTACTTTTCTTCTGTTTTGTATAATAAAGAATCAATCAGTAAATTTCCTTCTTTCACTTTTCTGAATTGAAAACAATACCTAAAGCTTTGATGGCTCAATATACATATGATATAACTTGATAAAGCTCAATAAAAGATGATCTTAGCCAATTTATAAGATAAAGGAAATCAAATATGGAAGCCCAAAATAAATGAGCTCCTCGAGGCTCTAAAAAAATGACAAGGGCAAATGATCAGTTTCAAGGCTCGAAAGTCTAGTAAAGCTTGTCACAGGGGCTAATTAATATGATGGCCACCTATTCTTCAACTTCAAAATCAAACCATGATATAAACCAAAAGTGCCTCAAAAAATTAATAATCCCAATAACATCATGACTTAGCAGTTATCTAAAGAAAAACTCCCATGTCAATAATCAACTGGCTAACAGCACCTCATCAAAGTTAAGAGAGCTACCGCAAAGCAAAGCAATCAATGAGCAAATCCATGTTGCATGCTCAGTCAATAAATAACATGCATCAGTATGTGTGAATCAGTTTGAGACTAGATTATTACAAGTGTCTCAATCAAAGCCCCTCTAAATAGTCAAGTTAGTAGTCCACGACATCTCCAAATACTAGAAATAGAGGTCCCACTCCATCAAAAAAAGGATCGAACTTGTGCGAGTACACCACAACTATACTGCTCATCAAACTCCTCATTTTAACTTTCTTAATTTGCAATTATATCAAACTTTGTAAGTGAGATTGCAAAAAACTTTCAAACTATTTATGTTTTGCTCGATTTAAATTATTGATAAAGGTACAACTGACATTGGATAAGGGGTAGATCACGAAATATTATAAATCTTTGGTGTCCTTTACTACATTTTTATTTTACTTTTTGCTGTTTTATTTGACCATTAGTTCAGTTTATCTTTAAACACTAGGATACTACTTATAACTTAGGACTTACTTCTTTGTATAATGGGTTTTATTTATATAAAAATCACATTGAAATTTTTTGTGCTAGAAGTAGGCATTCTTCTTTCGAATTCCTACCGACAATAAGTTTCTCATATCTACCGCTTTTCGCTACTGCTTACTAACTTTTTGCTATAACAAATGTGAAACCAAGTTAATAGGATTCCAAGAAGAATACTCAACAATAGTCATATATTGTTGATGAAGATGATTTTGTAAACACTGGGGTTAGTGTTTCTAACCAGGTTAAATAAGCTATTGTTGTTGCGACATTCGTCTGATGTCAACTTCAAGAAAATGTTTTTTGCCTCAACATCAATTGGATGAGGTCAAATCATCAAGAATTATTACTAAGAATGTTGCTACTTGAAATTCTTCTACTCATGTTAGAGCCAAAGTGACAATACTACGAGCTAATAAGAGTATCAGCAAGAGAGTTATGACTAGGGAACAAGAGAAAGACTTTGACAACCAAAAGTCTATTTTTACTTCTATTACATCAGATCGGGGGAAGAGTCCAAGCATGTAGATAATGAAGTTTTTGTTAAGAAATATCTTATGGTGGAGCATCAAGTGTTTACTTTAAACACCAAAGGTGAACGATTGCACCTCATTGGAAACACACGAGTATGATTTAATGATTTTGAATATGTTTACACGCTTCGATGACAACCCGAGTCCGAGTGGTGAAAGGATGATGGAAAAGTCATTGTTTAATTTAGCAAAGCAAGTCAAGAAAATGGAAGGAGGTTTTCTTGGTACTTAAATTGAGATTAAGGAGAGGAAGGTTCAACCTTTTACTAATAATATAATTTAAGCACTCCTGCCAATATCATTTCTCATTCCTAAGCTGACTTATGAGGGGTCAACTACCCTAGAAGGTTATTAGAAATGCTATTGTTAGTCCCTAAGAAGTTGGTTTTGATGACAACAACCTTAGAATAAGATTATAAAATATAAATACTAACAGTATGGTTTAGATATATATATATATATATATATATATATATATATATATATATATGCAGGTACCAAAGAATGAAGACCGTACAGTATAGAGATTCAGGAACCGATGAACTCAAGATCGAAGATATCAAGATTCAAGACTCATGAGTATCAAGATTATCAAGAGTTCAAGATTTCAAGATATGTAATTTAGTTAGGAATTTTGTTATAAAACTCCTAGAAAAGCACTAACATCATAAAATCCATTTTATTCGTGGAATGGAATCCACTTCGAGCCCGTTAGAGGGATGGAACCCTAAGCAGGATGGAACCTACGAAAAATCGAGTGGAACATTGTTTTGTATCCACTAACTTTTGTTCAAATGTTTTACAAAATTATATCTTGTTTTCAAAATGATTTCAAAATCTTCCTTTTTAAATCAAAAACATCTATCCTGGTTTTAAAATACTTTTAGCCTCAAAATAACCTATATTTTCAATATCAAATTATTCTTGGTTTTAAACTGTAACGACCCACTATTTTGGACCATTCAAATCGATAATAAATCCGCACATGCCGGACTTGAATAATTCAAAATAATAGATTATTAATTTAAATTGGCAAAACTCAGCATATACAGTAAATAAAATAATCACAGATCACAGACACAAAGTAATATAACAATAATGCAGTGGAAACAAAAGAATAGTAGTTCATGAAGCTACTATATATATATAACAGAGTTAAACAAGATACAACAGAAGTCTCGAATACAAAGATATCTCAATACAATAGTCAAATACAAGATCTGAATACATCACTGGAATCAACTGGATAACTGATAGTGGAATCGATAGATAGCTGGATCTCTAAGCGAAGCTCCAACTCCAAAGGTGAGTCTCGAACACTGGTGTTGATTCATGAAGTTTTGATTCATGACACAAGCTAAGAGATCATACGACGAGAATTCAAAAGCGACAAAAAGAGAATAAACCATATATATCACACACTACAAAGGAGACAAGACTACAATCCAGATTTTAGTATGAATATTTTATTGAGTCTTAGAATATTGTTAAAATCATTCCTCAAGTAGTCACACACACACAATTTAAGTTATATATAAAATTAGTGTGCACTGTGCAAATAACAGCAGGTCGGCCGACCGACCAGAAATTTCGGTCGACCGACTCTGTATCCAGAGCACCGATATGCACCGTTTTATTTATATTTGTAAACTCAGCTGACCGACCCAGGTTTCTCGGTCAACCGACCAGAACATAACAGCTAGTTTTCTGAAGAGGTTCAATTGTTCATGAAGAGGAATGTCTTTTATTTCAAGAGATTCGGACACAACTTTTGATTGAAACTCTTCATGAAAGATTGCAACTATTCTATAACTATATAAACATGTTCAATTCACTTCTACAAATACCGATTCTTATTTTAATTCTGAAATCTATTCTCTATTTATTTCTGCAAATAAAAGTATTCATTCTTATTCAATATCACTAGAATCCTTGAATTAATTCATATACTTCGATTCTACGTGATTATCTTCCTTCTAAATCTTCACACACACATATACTCTTGAGGATTTGATTATAGGGAAGTTGTACTATCAAAAGACAATCAGTGTTATTCAGAACACATTCGTCAACAAACTATTTGTATTAAGGTGAAGTCCTCTTCGACTGTTGAGGCGGAAAAATTCTTGTTCGGCTGCTCAGGTGTCGTATACCTATTCCTCCAGGTTAAGTGAAGGGTTTAGTTTAAATCCAGAGGGTATTCTGGGACTGGACGTAGAACGGGAAGTTCGAACCAGTATAAAAATTCTTGGTGTGCTTACTTTAATTTTTATTTTACTGCTATTATCAATTTCCGCATTTATATACCATATTACACGATCCTTAGTACTGCACGTACACTTTCATTTGGTATCAGAGCAAGGTTATCCTATAACCATCACAAAGTTATTTGATATTTTTTCTTAAGTAATATGGCAACCACACAAACTAACGATGTTAGCACTCACACTAATTCTAGTTTCACAGAAGGTCAATCTACTTCACGACCTCCACTTTTTAATGGTATAAATTATAATTATTGGTCAACTAGAATGAGAATCTATATGCAATCGAGTGGATTTGTTATCTGGAATATTATACAAAGTGAGTACACAACTCCTACTGGAGAATACTCAACTTGGAGTAACACACAAAAACTAGATGCTACATCAAATGCAAAGGCTATGAATATTTTATTTTGTGCATTAGATAGAAATGAATTCAATAGAGTTAGCATGTGCACTTCAGGTTATGAAATTTGGAGAACTCTTAAAGTTTCGCATGAAGGAACAAACAAAGTTAAATTAAGCAAAATTTCTATGTTGAAACATCAATTTGAAAATTTTAAAATGAGGCAAAATGAATCTATAAATGACATGTACTCTAGATTTTAGGATATTTATCATGCTTTATTATCATTAGAACAAAAGTTTACTGATTTTGATGTTGTTACAAAAATCTTAAATTCCTTAACGGACGAATGGGAACGAAAAGTCCTAGCTATTGAAGAAGCAACTAATTTGTCAACATTAAAACCAGAAGAATTGATAGGTAATTTAATGTCCTACGAAGTAAATTTGCAGGCAAAAAGAAATGGAGCACAAGAAAAGAAAAATGTGGCATTCCAAGCAGAAAAAGATGATTCCGACTCAGATAATGAAGATATGGCAATGATCGTCAAAAATTTCAAAAAGTTTTTGAAATTCAACAGAAACAAATTCAAGGGAAACAAAAATAATTCCAACAACAATTCCAATAGCAGCAAACCATCATCTTCAACAATGGAATGTTATGAATGTCATAAGAAAGGACACATGAAGAAGGATTGTCCAGATCGTAAAAAGAATAATTTCAAGAAGGACAAAACCAAACGAAAAGCTTTTTCAGTCACTTGGGACGACACTGACTCATCATCCTCATCAGAGAGTGAAAGTGATAATGAACAAGCAAATGTATGCTTCATGGCTTCGTCAGACGATGTAAGTGATTTTACTTTTGAAGATTTAATTGAAATAAATTCTGAATTAGTAAATTTAGCAAAGCAACTTAAAAGGAAAAATAAGGAGTTGCAAAGAAAGTTAGATAGAACAGTTTTAGAAGTAGATATGTTGAAAGATGAGAAGATAATATTGGAAGAAGAACTTGAAATTTCTCAACAATCGAATTCTAACTTATCGTCTCAAATTTCGTCAATATCTGAAGAACTAGAAATTCAGAAAAATAAAAATGATGTTTTACTTTTCAAAAATAATAGTTTAAACTCTAAGATTAAGGATTTAGAGTTAGAAAAATCTAGTCTTAAAATAAAATTTGATGATATTTCTAAAAATGTATCTAATTTCAATAAAGGAAGAGAAAATCTTTCTAGTATACTAGAAAACTCTCAATCTTCTAACAATAAATCTGGACTAGGATTTAAGAAACAAAATAATTTTTCTAAAAGTAGGATTAATAATAATATTAAGAAAGATATTAAGAAAAAAGTTTATCCAAATACTAAAACCATTAAGATATGGATTCCAAAAACAAATAATGTTTTGATAAGGAATAAACATATCAAAATGTTTATGGAAACTGTTCATAATTGAAATGACCCTAGCTATTTCACCTAATTTTTACTAGGATAATTTTTTTTTACATCAATAATTTCCTAGAGTCATTTAGCCTTTCCACTAAATTATCAAGGATCCTAATTTTTCTACTAATATATTTATATCAGTTCATTAATAAATATATTCACATACATATGAAGATGTATGTGACCCTCTTGCTTGGATCAGAGTGTTGTTTAGCAAGAGTGCATCCTGATTGAATTTGAATATCTAATCAACCAATACATAGCTCATTTTCCATGCCTATTGATATTTGAGTCAGGGTAATGAGTCTCATAATCATATGCAATCTATACTTGGTAATTTTTGACCATTCCTATAGTGATTGTCTGTTAGTTTGAGATAGTGAGGTGATCTCAGAATATATAGCAAGCCACCATAATTTTAGTTTAATTATTTGGTATTTGATTAAAGCCAGAAAGGAAAATGATATACTCATTTATCATTTTCAACACAAGTTATTTTATCACAAATTTCTTTACTTATAACCAAGTCAGTTGAGTAATTCTTTCATAATCTATATAGTTGTATTTTTCTTAACCAAATTTATTCCCTAATCCTTGAGTTACCTCAGCTTGCATCTAATTTACAGGTTGCTTTACTGGATTTAGAGAATCCAGATTTTTTGGTCACTTAACAACAGTAGTAATTAAGTAATATGTGTGCATATCAGCTGTATTGTGCTCTCTAGACTAAGAAAGCTTCTCAAAATTAAAAGAGAATTGCTCAAGTATTTGAAAATGTCTTTGTACTTGCATTTGCAAAGAAAGCTTCAGATTTTACAAATGCTCTTTCAAACTTTACACTCAAAAACTCCGGTCATCTTGATCAACCCAGACCTCACTATTTCTGAAGTGGGTTAACCCCATGACTAGATCATCAAAACACTAGTGCCTGGCTATTGCAATGTAAATTCAGATTTAAGATAATTGGAAAATCACTTAGAACATGTACACCTCTTTATAAAATGCACAAATATATATATATATAGTCTTCTTTTAACAAAACACTGCTGCATATTATTTCTAAATTCTTGAAATACTACTTCTAGCTAAAAATTCAAATTTTTAACCTTCAAACTTAAAGTTTTAAGTAACTTGAAATTAACTAATACAGTATATGTATATACATATCCATTCTCAATTACAGGCATATATCATTTAAAGATTTCCACCATAATACTCAAATATATATATATATATATTCTTGCATAGATTCAACTAAGTGCTTGGTTAATCCCAAACTTAATACATTACTAGATTCAGTTAAAACAACTAAAAAAAAATTCAAGCATTCAAGATCATTACATAACAACCAAAGCAGAACTGTAAAAACTTCCTAGATTACATGCAAATAATTCCTTCTAAGTTCTTATTTAATTCTAATTTAGCATGCTTATCCAATCATTCTCATTAGCCATAGCAGCTTCCTATTTAGAACCAGCATTCCCTGAAAGAGCATTAGAGGCTGCCCCATTTTAAATGAGACACCCCAGATGCCATAAGCAAACAAGGGTCAGATACAAGATCTGGTATGAGCAATATCAAAAATTCCATGATATTAAGTAAATGAGTGAGACATAAACATTTTGTATAAGTTGGCATAGCTTCTTTGATCAATTTGCCTGACTTGTTTATGATATGTTGTGCATATATGATCAGTATTTAAGAGTAATTATGTACACACATTCAACTATGCAAACATGCCTTTCAAGTAGAAATAGTCAGGAGCTATCATAACTCCAGTCCAACCAACCTAGGAATAACACAAGTTCCTACTTCATCAATTTAAGGTTGCATTTACCAAATTAATTCCTAGCCTCATCTGCCATAAAGGAATCACAGGGACACATTGCAATAAAATAATTCACAATATTGCACAAAGATCTCAGGGCTTAAACAAGCCATGTGCCAACTTGCATACTTTAAATACAACAAGCATTCCAGCAGTCTTCTTGGCTTACAATCCTTAGTTTATTTACTAAGTGTTCATGTTTAATCCTATCATGAGATAGCTAGGTGACTAAATCCCAGTATACATGAAACATTACATAGAGTTTACAAGCATAATTCAAGAACGAGCTAACATTCATGTCCAGGGAATCATATTTTCAAATATTCTAGCTCAAAGAAAATACAAGAATATTTACAACTGGGAATAAAGACTAGGCATGTGGGTTATTATTGTTTCATAAGCAACCATGTTTGAACTAAATTCAAGATCTAGCTTAAACAAGATTTCTGGCTCATGGGTTTTCTATTTGATCAAGGGTTCAACACTTTTGGATATTTCCATTGCAACCTTGAATCTTTCATTTGAGCCTCAGCACTTACACAAGTGTAATGCAACTCATATACATTTTGATTTCTATATTTTCCATGCCATATCTAAACCAGTTACAAGTATTCTCTATTTACTTTCATTATTTCATACTTTTACATTTCTGGGTGTAACCAAACAGAGCAAAATACTCAAACATCAAGGCAATCAAAAGCATTCATAAACCCATTAAAGCATCCATTAGAACCATAGTAATAAAACCAGAAATGTGTAGAAAATAACATAAACTTGGCTGCCTCATAACAGGACTTAATGCCATGGGTTTAGTGAGATTACTCACAGAAAAATGCTTCTCTTGCTTAATCCAGAAAAGAGACCTTTTAAAACTTGCTTTTCTGCTTGCAAATATTTTACTTCTTTGTTTTCTTAAATGTCTTGGGTAGCCAATGATTTTTCTGGTTTATACTTGGATTTATAAGAGAGGTTTTCTAGGGTTTTATCATTGTAAAATCCCATTCCTACCCTGGCCAAGACTCATGCATTTTGCATTTCAGATTTGTTTATTTTTCTCCCTTAATACCCCGGCCATATGTGATACTTACTCCCCTTTTTCTTTTCCAGAATATTATTATATTCTTCTTAGGTCATGATAATTGTGTGACATTGTCACTTGTTTATTTTCTAAAAATCCTCCTTTCTATTTTCTGCCTAAAGCAATTGTTTTGCTTGTAATTTATCTTTTGCTATTTTAGTGTTACACTTTCCCTTGCTTATTCCTTTTTAATATTTTCAGTACTTACAGAAATGTATATTTGTATACATATCTTATCTAGGCTTATTTAATTCCTCCTTAATTTCAGAAACATATGCACCTATATATGCATACAGGTTTTCAAATCCTTGTAACATATATTTTTTCCTGGGTTTTAAATAAAATCTGTTTACTGAATTCAAAACAAAACCTACTTTTCTTATTTTCTGGGATGATTCATATAATTCCAGAAATCGAATATCCATATCACAAAATCATGTTTGTAATGCTTTTTAATTCTTGTTTTAAATTCAAGAAATCTGGAGTTCTTCCTTGTGCCATATCAATGTGCACGTGCACACATGCACACACACTTGCACACAATTAATTCCATATATTCCTATACAAATAAATTCATATATTTCAAAATCCAACCAAAATAAGATTCCATGAATTTCTGGGGCATTACAATCACCCCACCTTTTTTAGGAATTGTGTCCTCACAATTTTCTCATTTTGACTTTAAACATTTCCAGATTTTTATAAAATCTATCAAACATTGCATAAGCAAACAATTCAGTCAAAACAACCATACATATTAAACTTTTTAGGGATTTAGATTTTACCTTCCACTTCAAAAAGCTTAGGGTAATCCATCTTTATCTTATCCTCTAACTCCCATGTACAATCATTAGGGTCTAGGCTCCATTGAACCTTTATCAATTTCAGAGTTTTGCTCCTCAACTTCTTTTCCTCTTTAGCTAAAATCCCCACTGGTTCTTTCTCATAGACCAAATTTGGATTTATTTGGACTTGAGTTGGTTTCTCTAGAATTTCCTCTTTATCATGCACCCATCTCCTAAGTTGTGACACATGAAATACACTGTGCATTGCACTCATCTCTTCTGGTAGCTCCAACTTATATGCTAATGAACCTATTCTTTCCAAAATCTTGTAAGGTCCAACATATCTTGGGGTAAGTTTTCCCTGCTTGCCAAACCTCAACACCTTCTTCATAGGTGAAACTTTGATGAAAACATAATCACCAACTTCATATTCTACCTGCTTCCTCCTTACATCTGCAAACTTCTTTTGCCTATCTTGAGCTGCTGCCATTCTTCTCCTTACAAGTTCAATTTTCTCTGTTGTTTCTTTAACATACTCAGGCCCTAAGACAACCTTTTCTCCTGCTTCAACCCAACATATTGGTGACAAACATGGTTTGCCATACGAGGCTTCAAATGGTGCCATGCCTATGGTGCTTTGATAACTATTGTTATATGTAAATTCAGCCAAATGGAGGTGATCTTCCCAATTACCTCCAAAGTCCAATGCACATGCCCTCAACAAATCCTCCAAAACTTTATTTATTACTTCAGTTTGACCATCTGATTGGGGGTGGTATGCAGTACTCAAGCATAATTCACTCCCCATGGCTTTCTGAAAGCTCTTCCAAAATCTGGATGTAAAGATTGTGTCCTTATCACTCACTATAGTTTTAGGGATTCCATGCAACCTTACTACTTCTCTCATGAATATTTGAGCTAGTTTAGGTGCATTTCTTTCTGCCTTCACTGGTATAAAGTGTGCTACTTTAGTCAATCTATCAACTACTACCCAAATGCTTGTATTTCCTCTCTTTGATCTAGGCAGACCATCTATGAAATCCATAGATATATCTTCCCACTTCCACTGTGGTATGCTTAGAGGTTGTAATAGGCCTGAGGGTCTCTGGGTTTCTGCTTTGACTTGTTGGCAAGTCATACACTTTGCAACATGTTTGGCCACATCAGTTTTCATCCCTCTCCACCAATAATCCCTCTTCAAGTTTTGGTACATCTTGGTGCTGCCTGGATGTATAGAATATTTGCTCCTATGATATTCATTAAGTATCTCTTCCTTCAATCCTATATCCTTTGGAACACATATCCTACCTTTATTCCTTAAGTAACCATTCTTATCAGTGTGGTAGTTTGCTACTTCTTCTCCTTTTTCTATTAGAGTTTTCTTTTCTAATAAATCTGGATCTTCCTCTTGCATTTTCCCCACTTTCAAAATTAAATCTGATTGCAAAGTTATCAAACTTAATTTTCCTCTACTCCCTTCTTCAATCATATTCATGTTTACCTCACTGTTTTCCTCAATTTCCAAATCAGTAAGTAGAGATAAATTTCTAAACTCTTCTATCATTAACATGGCTACTTTTGCATGCTGCCTGCTCAAAGCATCTGCAACCTTATTAGCTTTTCCTGGAGTATAAAGTATGTCTAAATCATATGTTGCTAGAAACTCAACCCATCTATGCTGCCTCATATTCAAATCTTTTTGTGAAAAGAGATATTTTAATGCTTTATGGTCAGTGTATAAGATAAACTTAGCACCTAGAAGATAATGTCTCCAGAGCTTTAGTGCATACACCACTGCTGCCAACTCAAGATCATGGGTTGCATACTTCGATTCATGTGGCTTCAATTGTCTTGATGCATAGGCTATAAATTGATCTTGCTGCATTAATACAGCTCCTAGCCCAGAACCACTTGCATCAGTATAAACAATTAAATCCTCATTTCCTTCTGGTACTCTCAACACTGGTGCATTGACCAAGGCCTCCTTGATTTTACTAAAGGCTTGTTCACATTTCTCAGTCCATATAAAGGGTTGGTTCTTTCTAGTTAGGTTGGTAAGAGGTGATGACATCTTAGAAAAATCTTTTATAAATCTTCTATAATACCCTGCCATTCCCATAAATGACCTAACTTCTCCTACCGTGCTTGGCCTTTTCCATGCTTGGATAGCCACAATTTTATTGGGGTTCACTGAAATGCCTTTGGCAGATATAACATGCCCAAGGAAATGCACTTCTTCTTTCCAAAATGCACACTTAGAAAATTTTGCTTTTAAATCTTTTTCTCTTAATCTAGACAAAACAAGGTGTAAGTGATTTTCATGTTCCTCTACTGTTTTAGAATAAATCAAAATATCATCAATAAAAATCAATACAAACTTGTCTAAATAATCCCTGAATATCCTATTCATCAAGTCTACAAAATATGATGGGGCATTTGTCAACCCAAATGGCATGACAAGAAACTCATATAGACCATACCTAGTGTTAAAGGCTGTATACTTAACACTTGAGTTCTCAACCTTCATCTGATGGAATCCAGATGCCAGGTCTAATCTAGAAAATATTTTTGCTCCACTAAGTTGATCAAAAAGATCATCAATTCTAGGTAAGGGGTACTTGTTTTTGATAGTGACTTTGTTTAGCTCCCTATAATCTATGCACATTCTTAAAGTACCATCATGTTTCCTTACAAACACTACTGGAGCACCCCAGCATGAATTACTTGGTCTTATAAATCCTTTGCTTTCCAATTCTTCTAACTGTTTCTTCAATTCCTTCAACTCACTAGGCCCCATCCTAGTGGGTTTCTTAATAATTAGACTGGCTCCTGGTATGAGACTAATCTGAAATTCCACTGGTCTGTGGTGTGGAACACCCTCAACTTCTCCAAACACATCTAAGTATTTGTTAATTATGGGGATTTCTTCAATAGAAGGCTCACTGGAATCCTTATTTGAGTCAATCAAGTGATATAATTTTCTTTCTTTGGCTATTTCACACAAAATTGTGATTCTTTGACCTCTAGAATTTTGTAATGATACGGTGGATGATTTTAAATTAATTATGGCTTTGTATTGCCTTAACCAGTCTACACCCAATATAATACCTATATTTGGGTAATTTAAAACATATAAATTGGAAATAAAAACATTTCCTCCTATGTTTAATTCCACATCCACACAAATCATGTTTAAAACACTAGAACTCCCCAATGGGCTTTGCACTAACAAAGGAGTTTCAACCAGTATGCAATTTAATTTAAGCAATGCAACTAATTCATGGGAAATCAGAGAATGTGTTGCCCCTGTGTCATACACTACTGATATAGGTAGGGTACAAATAAATAAGGTACCTTCCACTTGACCATGGTTTTCTGCAATAGCTTCTACTGTGGATTTGCTTTTGCTATCCAAACTTGCTAGCTTCCCTTGCTGTTTATACTCAGGGCAATTCCTCTTGATATGTCCCTCCTTACCACATAGGTAGCATTTGAAAGCTCCTCCCTTCAATTCTGGGCACCTTGGTTTGATATGTCCTTCTTTTCCACAATGATGACATGTTATTTTCCTCTTTGTATCAGTGGTCTTAGTATCATTGGTCTTCTTGCTTTCTGTCTCCTCCTTCATTTTGTCATAGGGGTGATATCTTCCCTTATTTTTCTTATTATTGTTATTCTTAAAACTCTTATACTTCTCCCTTTCCTTGTCATGTTGCTCAAATTTTAAGGCCAGATCAATGACTTGATCAAAAGTTTTATCTACATATGGCAACATAGCCCTACTAAGCCCTGGGTTTAAACCCTTAATATACCTATCATTCTTTGATGCCTCATCAGCCACAAGCATAGCTCCATACTTAGACAAGCCCTCAAACCTATGAGTATACTCAGTCACATTAAAGGTTCCCTGCATAAGTCTGATGAATTCTTCAGGCAATAGAGTTTTGGATGATGCTGGAACAAATCTAGCTTCCAACATCTCCTTGAATTGATTCCAAGTGATTTCATTCTCAATCCTCCAAGCTATGACTACCTCCCACCAGCTTAAAGCCACACCTTTCAGTTGTCTTGAGGCCACTTGCCTCTTCCTTTGATCATCCAATTGCATGTCATTGAAAATTCTGTCCAGTGTTCTCAACCATGCTTGAATTTCCATCACATTTTCAGTCCCTTCAAAGCTCTTGCCTCCTAAATTGGTATAAGTCTTTAATAGTTTGGAAAGTTCCTCATGTGGGTTCTCAAGTCTCTGCTCTACTCCATCCCTTAAAGCCCTCATAAAGTCTTGCATATCAAGCATTTGTGGTGCACTTGATCCTGCATTGTGATGAGATCCTCTTCCTACCATGATTGGATAACTAGAGTATGGGGTAGATAGGGTTAGTTTATCATGAGTATTTTTTTGCCTAACTTTCTATCTGTATTATTATTTTACTCAAACAAACAATCAGTACATACATACGGTTATAATACTTCAATCAATCAATACAATCATTCTTAGCTATGTACAGTTTCAACATAGCTCTGATACAAAATGAAATGACCCTAGCTATTTCACCTAATTTTTACTAGGATAATTTTTTTTTACATCAATAATTTCCTAGAGTCATTTAGCCTTTCCACTAAATTATCCAGGATCCTAATTTTTCTACTAATATATTTATATCAGTTCATTAATAAATATATTCACATACATATGAAGATGTATGTGACCCTCTTGCTTGGATCAGAGTGTTGTTTAGCAAGAGTGCATCCTGATTGAATTTGAATATCTAATCAACCAATACATAGCTCATTTTCCATGCCTATTGATATTTGAGTCAGGGTAATGAGTCTCATAATCATATGCAATCTATACTTGGTAATTTTTGACCATTCCTATAGTGATTGTCTGTTAGTTTGAGATAGTGAGGTGATCTCAGAATATATAGCAAGCCACCATAATTTTAGTTTAATTATTTGGTATTTGATTAAAGCCAGAAAGGAAAATGATATACTCATTTATCATTTTCAACACAAGTTATTTTATCACAAATTTCTTTACTTATAACCAAGTCAGTTGAGTAATTCTTTCATAATCTATATAGTTGTATTTTTCTTAACCAAATTTATTCCCTAATCCCTGAGTTACCTCAGCTTGCATCTAATTTACAGGTTGCTTTACTGGATTTAGAGAATCCAGATTTTTTGGTCACTTAACAACAGTAGTAATTAAGTAATATGTGTGCATATCAGCTGTATTGTTCTCTCTAGACTAAGAAATCTTCTCAAAAATAAAAGAGAATTGCTCAAGTATTTGAAAATGTCTTTGTACTTGCATTTGCAAAGAAAGCTTCAGATTTTACAAATGCTCTTTCAAACTTTACACTCAAAAACTCCGGTCATCTTGATCAACCCAGACCTCACTATTTCTGAAGTGGGTTAACCCCATGACTAGATCATCAAAACACTAGTGCCTGGCTATTGCAATGTAAATTCAGATTTAAGATACTTGGAAAATCTCTTAGAACATGTACACCTCTTTATAAAATGCACAAATATATATATATATATATAGTCTTCTTTTAACAAAACACTGCTGCATATTATTTCTAAATTCTTGAAATACTACTTCTAGCTAAAAATTCAGATTTTTAACCTTCAAACTTAAAGTTTTAAGTAACTTGAAATTAACTAATACAGTATATGTATATACATATCCATTCTCAATTACAGGCATATATCATTTAAAGATTTCCACCATAATACTCAAATATATATATATTCTTGCATAGATTCAACTAAGTCCTTGGTTAATCCCAAACTTAATACATTACTAGATTCAGTTAAAACAACTAAAAAAAATTCAAGCATTCAAGATCATTACATAACAACCAAAGCAGAACTGTAAAAACTTCCTAGATTACATGCAAATAATTCCTTCTAAGTTCTTATTTAATTCTAATTTAGCATGCTTATCCAATCATTCTCATTAGCCATAGCAGCTTCCTATTTAGAACCAGCATTCCCTGAAAGAGCATTAGAGGCTGCCCCATTTTAAATGAGACACCCCAGATGCCATAAGCAAACAAGGGTCAGATACAAGATCTGGTATGAGCAATATCAAAAATTCCATGATATTAAGTAAATGAGTGAGACATAAACATTTTGTATAAGTTGGCATAGCTTCTTTGATCAATTTGCCTGACTTGTTTATGATATGTTGTGCATATATGATCAGTATTTAAGACTAATTATGTACACACATTCAACTATGCAAACATGCCTTACAAGTAGAAATATTCAGGAGCTATCATAGCTCCAGTCCAACCAACCTAGGAATAACACAAGTTCCTACTTCATCAATTTAAGGTTGCATTTACCAAATTAATTCCTAGCCTCATCTGCCATAAAGGAATCACGGGGACACATTGCAATAAAATAATTCACAATATTGCACAAAGATCTCAGGGCTTAAACAAGCCATGTGCCAACTTGCATACTTTAAATACAACAAGCATTCCAGCAGTCTTCTTGGCTTACAATCCTTAGTTTATTTACTAAGTGTTCATGTTTAATCCTATCATGAGATAGCTAGGTGACTAAATCCCAGTATACATGAAACATTACATAGAGTTTACAAGCATAATTCAAGAACGAGCTAACATTCATGTCCAGGGAAATCATATTTTCAAATATTTTAGCTCAAAGAAAATACAAGAATATTTACAACTGGGAATAAAGACTAGGCATGTGGGTTATTATTGTTTCATAAGCAACCATGTTTGAACTAAATTCAAGATCTAGCTTAAACAAGATTTCTGGCTCATGGGTTTTCTATTTGATCAAGGGTTCAACACTTTTGGATATTTCCATTGCAACCTTGAATCTTTCATTTGAGCCTCAGCACTTACACAAGTGTAATGCAACTCATATACATTTTGATTTCTATATTTTCCATGCCATATCTAAACCAGTTACAAGTATTCTCTATTTACTTTCATGATTTCATACTTTTACATTTCTGGGTGTAACCAAACAGAGCAAAATACTCAAACATCAAGGCAATCAAAAGCATTCATAAACCCATTAAAGCATCCATTAGAACCATAGTAATAAAACCAGAAATGTGTAGAAAATAACATAAACTTGGCTGCCTCATAACAGGACTTAATGCCATGGGTTTAGTGAGATTACTCACAGAAAAATGCTTCTCTTGCTTAATCCAGAAAAGAGACCTTTTAAAACTTGCTTTTCTGCTTGCAAATATTTTACTTCTTTGTTTTCTTAAATGTCTTGGGTAGCCAATGATTTTTCTGGTTTATACTTGGATTTATAAGAGAGGTTTTCTAGGGTTTTATCATTGTAAAATCCCATTCCTACCCTGGCCAAGACTCATGCATTTTGCATTTCAGATTTGTTTATTTTTCTCCCTTAATACCCTGGCCATATGTGATACTTACTCCCCTTTTTCTTTTCCAGAATATTATTATATTCTTCTTAGGTCATGATAATTGTGTGACATTGTCACTTGTTTATTTTCTAAAAATCCTCCTTTCTATTTTCTGCCTAAAGCAATTGTTTTGCTTGTAATTTATCTTTTGCTATTTTAGTGTTACACTTTCCCTTGCTTATTCCTTTTTAATATTTCCAGTACTTACATAAATGTATATTTGTATACATATCTTATCTAGGCTTATTTAATTCCTCCTTAATTTCAGAAACATATGCACCTATATATGCATACAGGTTTTCAAATCCTTGTAACATATTTTTTTTCCTGGGTTTTAAATAAAATCTGTTTACTAAATTCAAAACAAAACCTACTTTTCTTATTTTCTGGGATGATTCATATAATTCCAGAAATCGAATATCCATATCACAAAATCATGTTTGTAATGCTTTTTAATTCTTGTTTTAAATTCAAGAAATCTGGAGTTCTTCCTTGTGCCATATCAATGTGCACGTGCACACATGCACACACACTTGCACACAATTAATTCCATATATTCCTATACAAATAAATTCATATATTTCAAAATCCAACCAAAATAAGATTCCATGAATTTCTGGGGCATTACAATAATAACAAGAATTATGTTTATAAAGGGAATTCTGAACCCGTATGGGTTTGGCTTCCTAAGATCTAACTCTTAGGACCCTAAAAAGATTGGGTACCAACTTTTTATAAACTTTTTGCAGGTACCGCATAAGAAGAGAGGAAAATGGATCTTAGATAGCGGTTGCTCAAAACACATGACTGGAAACAAAGAAATGTTGTCAAACATTACATACTCAAATGGAGGAGCAGTCACCTTTGGAGATAACTCAAAAGGATATATCATCGGCAAAGGCAATGTCAGTAGCAACGGTACCTCTAATTTACCTCTCATTACTGATGTTTTATTAGTTAAAAATTTAAAACACAATTTATTAAGTATTAGTCATATATATGCAACAAACACTACAAGATTTTAATTGTCATCTTGAAAAATCAATAATTTATTGTGATAATACTAGTGCAATAAATCTTTCTAAAAATCCGGTCAATCACTCACGAACAAAACACATTGATATTCGTCATCACTTTCTTTGTGATTGTTTGGAAAAAGGATTAATAAATTTAGAATTTATCAACACTGAAAATCAAATTGCTGACATTTTTACTAAACCGCTAAATGAAAATATTTTTATAAAACTTAGACATGATTTAGGTATAATGTCGTTTAAAGATTTATGAATAAAAATATGCAAAAATATCGAAAAATCAAAAATTGTTTTATTTCTGACCAAAGCGGAACTCGAACTCATGACCTCTGACTTATTTGTTAGATGTTGTATTATAGCTACTTGAGCTATGGGTGTTTCTTGTTTCAGTTTTATTTACAATCTGTACCATTAACTTTAATTTCAGAACAAACTATTTTTAGCTCTAAAGCTTATATATCATACAATTACGAACAGTTTTGCTATAAAGTTATGTGATTATAGTTAAAATTTGTTTTAAACCACTAATTTTTCAGAAAATAGATGGTTATATATATGTACTATGCTTATTGATTAGAACATATACTACAAAAAGTTTTACAAAACAAAACTTGAAAAAATGTCTTTAAACAATGATTACTATAACTCTGAAAATTCTCATCTATCATACACATCTCCGGACGACGATTGTTCTGATCGCATCCCCGAAAATGGCCCCTATCCTATTTTTCCAATGCCTAAACATGTTCTAGACTTCTCCTCTCCAGATAAAGACCCCCGACACGGGTGGAAACCATGGGAAGACTCCCACACAGGCTATACACCTGAAAAGAAGAAAGGGAAGAATACAATGGTAGTATCTCCATCAACCAAACAAAAAATTGATGAAATACATCACTACCAACAACAGAAAATGAATATGCAACGGGAACTCTACTACGAACAAAAAGTCACGGCAAGACGTTTAATTTTTCTTGAAAAGATTGCCATGAAAATTTGTTCATCTAAGAAGGATGATGTTGCTGAACCTTCTTACAGATCTCCATCACCTTCAAACCCTGTTCAAACTCCAATAGCTCCAAGATGGTCACCAATAGAAAATGTTCCGTCTCCAAACTCATGGGAACGTAGATGTTGATGAACCATGGCTATAAATTAATATATATATGTTATTATTTTCAATAAGATGTATAAATATAAATGATGTAATAATATAATTTATATTTCTATAATTTTTTGTTGAAAGACAACAAAAATTTGTTTGTTTACCTGCCTCGGTCGACCGTAGAGCCTGAGTCGGTCAGCCGAAGCTATCCCGAGAATTTTAAAACATATTTCTACCAGGTCGGTCGACCGAATACCCTGACTCGGTCAGCCGAACCCTTCCCGAGAATTTCACCATCTTTCAGATTGCCAGTTCGGTCAGCCGACCTAGTGCTTCCGGTCGACCGAACGTATCATTTTCTGTTTTCTACTTCAGTTTTATACCCATCCTTTCACCTTTTTACTTTATCTCTTCACTTTTACTTCCCCAAATTCAGATTTTAACCTAGCCCCCATTAAGAAATCTCTTAATTTTTTTTTTCAAAAACAAATGGCTCCCAAGAAGAAATCAAAGACAACCGGTGGCTCATCTTCATCTACTCTGGTGGATACACAAATTGCTTCATGGCTAGTTAATGATATAGCTCTTCAAAGATGGATAAAAATTCAAGATGCCAAAATCTTTGAAGAGTCATTTGTAAGTTATCCTGACTTTGCTTCCTACGGTATTGAAAATGCCGCTATTGAGAGTGGTCTTGATACATTCCTTGACCATAGAAAAAATAACTTGAAAATCAATCATATTATGGTCAAGTTATTTCTAGCAAACCTTAAATCTTGTTGATCCACCAAGAAACACTGAAAATTGTGTTTGGACATCGGTTTGTGGTACTTCATTTTTTCTCTCAATAGATCGAATTAACCACATTTTAAATGCTCGACCAGGTGGAATTTCGTTACACGATGTAGATTGTAATACATCGACTCGTGACCGTCTAAGTCATCTATTTTTTGAAGATGACGCTACTGATTTAAGGCAAACTTCATCCCTTCGACCTAAAGCCCGACTCTTTCATCGATTCATGATGAAGTCTATTGTTCCAAGAGGAGGATCATACCACTTAGTATATCCCGAAAACTTCAAAGCATTGTATGCTATGTGCGGAAATATTCGAGTAAATTGGGCACAACTTCTTATGGATGAATTTCTCTCTTTCAACCAAGGAAAGATGCTCCATATTTATTATGGAGAATACATAATGAGGTTGATTATTAGCTTTTTCACCCATGCTCCGGAATCCAAAACATCCAAAGTTCGTACTTTTGACTCACGAACCATAAAACTAATGAAGTTACCCGATGCACCGTCCAAAATTACAACTTTTCACCAATGGCGTACTACTCCTCGAGAACAACTACGTCGCAGCTATTCTACACCTCAACCATCTACTCATGCTACGGAACGTATAACTCGTCAAACCTCAATTCAACGACCAACTCCCGGTACTAGTACGGAGGCTGCCATTGATATTTTGGCTCGAAATCAACTAGCTTTGGATGCCCGACTTCGAAAAATTGATGGGCGGTTCAAGAAAATCAAAGGCTTCTTCATAAATTTATGGGATGCCTTATCATGTACTTCCGAAGCCGGTGCTTCTTTTGTTGCTCCCGGAAAAAGACCAGCGCCAAATTTTTCTTGGTCTGCTTCAGAAAACACAAGTTCCAGCACATCGGCAACCCATGACCTCCCACTCAAAGACGGGGTAAGGAACCGGCTCCTCTGGATGAAAATACTCGTCCAGAATTTTGGGATTTCGATGATGATGAGGAGTAATTGTAGTGTTTTACAATTTAATTTCAAGAATTTCTTTATGAGAACAATATATTTTTCTTCATTATTGTTGTGTACTAAGCAAACATCATTAATTGTTCCTATTTTGGTTTGAATATTTAATATTTAAATTTCAATGATTCGCATTACTTTAACATATTACTTCTAGTAAGTATTCCTTTTTGTCGATGACAAAGGGGGAGAAATGTATGAAAGCTAATGATTTTTTTGCAGAAAAGTCGTCATATATTCAGGGGGAGAATTATAATATATATGTGAATATTACTTCGTCATATAAGTATTGTCATCAATCAAAAAGGAGGAGAATGTTGATTCATGAATTTTTGATTCATGAAACAAGCTTAAGAGATCATACGACGAGAATTCAAAAGCGACAAAAAGAGAATAAACCATATATATCACACACTACAAAGGAGACAAGACTACAATCCAGATTTTAGTATGAATATTTTATTGAGTCTTGAATATTGTTAAAATCATTCCTCAAGTAGTCACACACACACAATTTAAGTTATATATAAAATTAGTGTGCACTGTGCAAATAACAACAGGTCGGCCGACCGACCAGAAATTTCGGTCGACCGACTCTGTATCCAGAGCACCGATATGCACCGTTTTATTTATATTTGTAAACTCAGCTGACCGACCCAGGTTTCTCGGTCAACCGACCAGAACATAACAGCTAGTTTTCTGAAGAGGTGCAATTGTTCATGAAGAGGAATGTCTTTTATTTCAAGACATTCGGACACAACTTTTGATTGAAACTCTTCATGAAAGATTGCAACTATTCTATAACTATATAAACATGTTCAATTCACTTCTACAAATACCGATTCTTATTTTAATTCTGAAATCTATTCTCTATTTATTTCTGCAAATAAAAGTATTCATTCTTATTCAATATCACTAGAATCCTTGAATTAATTCATATACTTCGATTCTACGTGATTATCTTCCTTATAAATCTTCACACACACATATACTCTTGAGGATTTGATTATAGGGAAGTTGTACTATCAAAAGACAATCAGTGTTATTCAGAACACATTCGTCAACAAACTATTTGTATTAAGGTGAAGTCCTCTTTGGCTGTTGAGGCGGAAAAATTCCTGTTCGGCTGCTCAGGTGTCGTATACCTATTCCTCTAGGTTAAGTGAGGGGTTTAGTTTAAATCCAGAGGGTATTCTGGGACTGGACGTAGAACGGGAAGTTCGAACCAGTATAAAAATTCCTGGTGTGCTTACTTTAATTTTTATTTTACTGCTATTATCAATTTCCGCATTTATATACCATATTACACGATCCTTAGTACTGCACGTACACTTTCAACTGGTACACTCAGTCTGACCCGAGCGTAAAGAAAAACCCAAAACACTCGAGTCAGGATTAACATTCTTATATCAATAAATCCAACTCAAGTGAAATAACAACTGAAATATAAGTAACTCAAAGGATGTTTGGGATAACCATCCTCTAAGGATCCGTTAAAACTATTTACTATGTAATAGTGTACGCTAAGTAGATAATGCCTATGAGTAATATAAAGTATCAAAATAGTGTTAAGGCGTTACCATAATCCCCCTTAACACATTTTTATTATGTCATAGTCTATACAGCACCGTAAGCCCCACCGTAAACTAGTAGTTATCAGAGGGTACCCCATAGGTATAACACAAAACAAATCATAGTGGTCGCGATAGGATAAATAGTATGACAAGGTACATGAGGCGATACCAACTAGGATACTAGTAGTTGCGTCATCCGGACTGATATTGGGCACAGCAGCTACTACCCCAACACCGCGAAACAACACTCCCATAATTGAGGGGTGCACCCAAATCGAATCACAAAAGTAATATATATGGTAACGAAGAAGTGTGTCCGCTAGAGGTGGCGAACCTCAATGGCCCGGCAGGGCTCCTGTTTTAGTCATGTCAGGGGTCATCCAAAATCGTTCTCTTTCTTCAGTCAACGCGTTCATCAAAACCATCCACTTCGTTCTGGATCAACACTCCGCGTATATTATTTATTAAAGTGGTTTTCGGTATCGACAGAGAGTATGTCCATATCTGATCCCGGTCTCTTTAATAACTACGTATTAATTACACCGATGGTCATTTAGTAAACTTTCAAAATAGTTTATATTTCAAACCGAAATATCATTTCCATTTCAAAACCATATCCATACGATATCAATTTCACTTTAAATAAATCCATTTCCAAAATCATATCACTTTCCAAAGTTATATCGCTTTTTAAATCGTAAGTCTTTAAAATCAAAAAACTTTGGAAATCAAAACCTTGAAATTCATAACACTTTGAAACTATAGTTTGAAATCATAACATTTTGGAATTCATAACACTTTCCTCTCAAACAGTTTAGATATTAAAATTAGTGTATATAATAAAATAGTTTATAAAATAAAAATAGTTTATATACAATAGTTATAAGTTAAAATAGTTTATAATAAAATAATATATATTGAAAATGATTTATATAAAATAGTTTATATTAAAATAATTTATAAAGTAAAATATAAATAGTTGTAGATATAGTTTAAGAATACTTTATAAAATAAAATAGCTTCCATAAATTCACAAATCGATTCAAATTAACTCGACTTCCAAATTCAAACTTAATCAAATCTCAAATCATCAATTTCAACTCAATTCAATTTCTCAATAAATCATTTCGAATTATAACGATCTCAAATACAGATTTTAAACGCAAGATAAACCATTAAATTTCAATATATTTCAAAGCTTTAATTATTACACATTTCAAAACTAAATTTGATAATTCCATTTATATCTCAATTTAATTTCATTTCATTTAGTTTCTGAGATATTTATTTAATCATTTCAATACATCTAAATACAACTTCAATTTACAAATTTATATAAACAAAATATCCCATTTAAATTTATATAAGTTTGAAATATTCATTTAAGTCACTTTTAATCAAATTCAAGTTATAAAATGTATCTTTAAAATCTGAAATTTAATAAATTTCAAATCAAACTTATTTAAGTAAAATTCTTAAATAAATAACATTTCAAATCAATTTTAAAATTTATCTTTCCAACCTGAATCAATATAAATTCTATATTTGGAAATATATATCTTAAATAAATACTCAAACATATTATATATCAACTTTTATTAAATCAACTTTAATAAATCTTTAAAATCAATTATTTATTAAAACCCATTTATTCCTTTTCAAAACCATAGGAATCATTTTCAAAATATTTATATATAGACCAACGGTGTCTGTATAAAATTTTCTATCCTATGGTCAAGTGATACAGATATTTATCATTTCAATCCGTAATTTAAATTATATACGGGTATATATCTTTTCAACCGATAATCCCAAATTTAATTCAATGAAAATCGCTTGGGTTTATCATTTCAACCCATAACGATTTTCTCCTATTCTACAGATCGTTCGGGTATGTATCATTTCAACCCATAGTGAATTCCATACTAACAGGGAACTTGCAAAGTGATAACAGATATGATAACAATATAACAGACATATATCATCAATATAGATAACAGATAATGGTGTCAGGTGTCACAGGTGAACAGATACAGATAATGACATATATATAGCAATTTAAATAACAGATAATGGTGTCAGATGTCACAGGTGAACAAATACAGATGATGAGATATGTATAGCAATGTAAATAACTAGCAGCAGCATATTTCAATTGTCGTTTCAATTGAAATCAAATTTAATAAATAAAAGAACGTTAATCGTGAGTGATTGCTCACCTTTCGAGGCTAGAGAAGTTTGACGACTCGACAAGATACGAATTGGATCACAATCTAGACCATCGAACAATCCAAACAACAACTCAAAGCAAAGTAAGCTGAGAACGAATTTTGGTGGAAAAAGCTAAAAGATAGGAATCGATGAGATAATTAGGATCAGCTTGAGAAACAGCAATTATATATATTATTATTATTATTTCCTTGAATTCACTATTAAATTTAAAACAAATATTAAAATAACATATATAAAATTAAAAATCATTGGTTTTAAATTAAAACACATATATTAAATCACCCATATATAACTATATATACCTATAATATTCTTTGAAATAAATTCTTATATATATACGAGGCAGGTAAATAAGCATTTGAATTATAATACACAATATAATGTAATACTATATAATATAATAAAATAAAATCTAATATAATATAGTACAATATAACGTGATATAACATAAAATAATGAAATATAATATAGTAGACATAAACTGCAAAAGAAGGAGGTTCAGATGTATTCAATATAAAAGTGCGAAAACACGTTCAAAAATATACGAATGCTTTATAAATATATCTATATTTCCAGTTTCAAAATATATAAAACAATACATGAAATAACATGGCTTTAAATCTGCAAATGAATCTGTGAACAAAGATATAAATAACATATCTTATTATAATTTTTTTTTGAGAAAAATGTGTAATCCTATATGCATAGAGGAGAGCACACAAGCGAATATATATAACACGAATATAAGGAGCTGCCAACATGCCTGGCAGGTAACAAGAGCAAAAAATAAACAAAAATAGCTAATCACAGGTACTCCTAAGATGAGTTCCGGCAAGGCCACCACCCATCGCACCTTAATATCAAGTTCCGGCATGGCCACCACCCGATATTAAGATGTTAGAAATACCAAAAAGGCTAAACAAAAAAGAAAAACTCCAAAGGTCAGAACCAGAAGAGGAGAAAAAGCATCTGCTCTGAAGAGGATTTGCTGAAATAGGAGAACACTCTGAATGCTCTGAAAAAGAAGAAGGAGTGCCAAACTGGAGAAATAGAACATCCTGAAAAAGTACTCCAAAATGAAGATAGCAGAATCCTATATCTGATGGAATATCTACAAGAAGTCCTGGATGAAGAAACTCTGCTGTGGTAACCTCTCTACTATCTGATATCCAGCAAACTGAAGATGAGAGAAACCTGCAAAAAGAACCTAATACACAATCTCCCAAAATCTGTATCTGAAACAACACTAGGAAAAAAATTAGAATGATACATATATATGTATATTTACATAGTAAATATACATATATATGTATTTAAAAAATAAAATAAAACCTAAATAAGACTAACATGATAAAAACTAAAGGAACGAAAAAGCTGAAAACATAAACCAAACAGAGATTAGAACAATAAATGAGACGGATCAGGCTGATAAATCTTAAATCATAAGAAAACTATGATTTAAGGTGAGATAATCATATGAATTAGGAAAAGTATTAATAATACTATTATTAGTGTTATAAAAGATATTGTTATGTTTAAAAAAGTTAATATTATAACTAACCTTGCTAAGATACCGTTTGAATAGGATATTTTTAGCTAATTTATATTTGGGATTAGAAATCCAATTAAGACAAAATGTAGATATTGAAAAAATCAATTTGTTGAGATGACTATTATTATTATTAAAAACTCTTTGATTTCTCTCAAAACAAATAAACCAACTAATAATAATAAATAAAGTATTTAGTAAAAATCTAATATTTTTATTGAATTTGAATCTATAATTTTTCCAGTAGAATTCGCAATCCGAAATTTTATTAATTATATTAAAGTTAAAAAATTTAAAAGTATTAGTAAGGATGTAATTAGAGTCCAAACAATCATAATATAAATGATTTATGTCCTCAAGATGCAGATTGCAAAAATAACATTTATTATCATTATGAATGTTTTTTCTCTTTAAGAATTCTATTGTATTAAGTTTTCCATGAAGTATTAACCACATGTGAATTTTGGATTTTGGAGGAGCATTAGTTTTCCACATGTATTTAAAAGAGTTATTTAAAGTACCCGAAAAATTAATAAATCTATAAAAAGAATTTGGAGTATATTTCTTACTCTTATCCCATTCCCAACTAATAAAATCATTATCATTATCAATGTTATAAAGCTCTAATCTAGCAAAAAGCAAAGAAAGTTGTCTAAGGGTAGAACCTATTAAAATTCTATTAAAACTGAAATTCCAAGGAGGATCATTTTCCGGAGAAAACACATCCTTAATTAAAGCATACTTAAAGTTACAAATATCATACAATTCCTTAAAATCAAACTTGAGAGGCAATATCGAAATCCAACTATCATGCCAAAAGGAAGTACAATTTCCTGAATGCACTATAGTTTTAGTTCCTAAGTTAAAAATTTCATAACATTTTAAAATATTTTTCCAAAAATTAGAAAAATGGGAAGAAGAAAAAACAAATTGGTGTAAATTGAAATTACCATTATAATAATATTTGGAAATGATCTCTTTCCAAATAGCATTATCATTAATATCTTTAAACTTCCAAAGCCATTTACCTAAAAGAGACAAATTCATGTTGCGCAAATTAATAACTCCTAAACCACCCTCCTTTTTAGCTTTACAAACAGTTTCCCAGTTTACAAGACATTTTATATAACATTATCCCCACTCCATAAGAAATCTCTTCTAATTTTATTGATTTTATCAATAACCCAATCTGGAAACAGATGCATAGACATCCAGTAGATCGGCAAAGCTGATAAAACCGAGTTTATTAAAACAAGCCTACCGGCTCTAGATAGAAATCTTCCATTCCAGTTAGAAATCTTATTTTTAATTTTATCAATAATAATAAGCCAATCATCATGCTTGAGTTTTGTAGGTCTAATCACAAACCCTAGATATTCAAAAGGAAAATTCATACTATTGCAATTTAGAGTATTAGATACTAAGTTTTCTACTCTATCAAAATCATTTAAAACAAGAACTGAACTTTTGTCAAAGTTAATTTTTAAACCAGATAAAATCTCAAAACTGTAAAGAATAAACTTGAGAGTAATAATGTGTCTAGGAAGATGAGAAGAAAAAAGTAAGGTATCATCCGCAAATTGCAGAACCGATATACCATTACGCGATATGTCATTTCCAATACTTCCTAGAGATCCATTATCCGCTGCTCTCTTAATAATTTTAGAAAAAACATCAGCGGCTAAGTTAAACAACAAAGGTGATAAGGGATCCCCTTGCCTTAAACCTCTCTTAGACTGAATTTTATTACCAAGAATTCCATTAACCATAATACTAGAATTTCCAGTTTTAAGCAAAGTCAAAATCCAACTAATCCATCTATGACCAAAACCTCCAGCATGAAAAATATCTATAAGAAAATCCCAATCAACTGAATCAAAAGCTTTGGCAAAATCAAGTTTTAAAATCGTGCAAGTTATATTATTTTTACAACAGTAATTAATATATTCTTGAACAGCAGCCACACCATCAGTAATATTTCTCTCTTTAATAAAAGCCGATTGTGAACAATCAATTAAATCATTCATTTTTGTACTAAGTCTATTAGTAAGAACTTTATAAATGATTTTTACTGAACAGTTGATCAAATAAATAGGTCTAAAATCTTTTAAGTTGTTAGCTCCTACTTTTTTATGCAGCAAAATAACATTAGCGAAATTAAATCTCCCTAATTGCAAATTTCCATTATAAAAATCATTAAACAAATTAATTAAGTCAAATTTTAAAACATCCCAAAAAGTTTTGTAAAATAATATAGGAAAACCATCTGGTCCAGGTGATTTATCACTTGGCATATCATTAATTGCTTTCCTAATTTCCTCTTCAGTAAAAGAATTATCTAACTCTGATAAATCAACAATAGAATCCGATGGATACAGATCTATCCATCTAACGTTGATTCTATGTTTGATTTTAGAACCAAAAATATCCTTATAATAGTTAGTAAAAGCCTTATTAAGATCTCTTTGGTCAACTAACTCTATATTATTAACAAATATGGAGTTAATTGTATTACTACATTTTCTACCATTAGCTATATTATGAAAAAAATTGGTATTATTATCACCTTCGTCGATCCATTGAATTCTGGATCGCTGTTTCCACATAACCTCCTCCTTTTCTAAAATAGAATTTAATTCATCTTTTAAATTAGTAAGAACATTACGTTCACCTATATATAGAGATCTAGATTCTTCTATCTTATTAATTTTGAGCATTTCATTAAGAATATTGTCTTTTTTAATTTTAAGATTTCCAAAAACATTTTTGTTCCACTTTTTAAGAAAAGTCCTAAGCTCCCTAAGTTTAGAAACAAAAACTTTTGCAGAATTTTCCTTATTTCTAATATTATAAAAACTCAAAGAAACCCATTTACCTTTAACAATATTTACAAAGTTTGATTCCAAAAGCCACATCTTTTCAAATTTAAAAATGTTACTAATAACTCTAAGATGCTCACAAGTAAGGATAATTGGACAATGATCGGAATACGTATACGGTAAACCAGTGACTCTACAGATTGGAAATTTATCTTCAATCTCATTACTAACAAAAAATCTATCAAGAAGAGCCATGGAGGGAGATTCTCTAGCGTTACTCCAAGTAAACTCCTTATTAGAAAGGGGAATTTCGATCAAATTAGAATTGATAATGAAATGATCGAACTCGTCCATTGCAGAATAATCCCCTTCCCTGGGAGAACGCTCACCTATGAAACGCGTAACATTAAAATCACCCCCCAAAATCCAAGAACCCGGAGCTAATGATCTAAATTCTAGGCACTCCTCCCATAAAATTCTTCGATCAATTTTTGAGTTAGGCCCATAAACATTAGAAATATTTAAAAGCGAATTATCAGAAAGATTAACAAAAATAATATGAAGAGAATGCTGTTTAGTAATACATTGAAGCATCTTAAAACAATTATCCCGCCACCCTATCATTACACCCCCTGAAGAACCCACAGAAGGTAGAAAAGCCCAATTTTTAAAGTGATAACCTCCTAATCTTCTAAAGAAACGAATATCTGGACAGTCAATTTTTGTCTCTTGAAGTAAAGCAATGTCAATAGAAAAATCTTTAAAGAACGTTCTAACCTTATCACACTTATTCAAATCATTCAAACCTCTAATGTTCCAACTAATGATCCTCATAATCTAACTGTACTAGCCCTCTCTAACTCCTTATGCCTAATATACTCTCTATCAATCTCAATATCAGAAAAAATAAATGAAGTATCACAAGCAAGCTGTCTAAACTCAGAAGATGATAAGCTGCCTAAAGCGTAGGTGGAGTAAGTACTACCCATAAAAAAACTCATACCTGAGCCTGGATTCGAAGCGCCACACGTGGCACTCGATCCAGGTAACTCACCAAAAGACTGTGGATGGCAATTGCGTATCCTAGCACTTCGACGAACCGTTCCACTAGAAGCTACTGATTTCCTGCACCTCCTTTTCTTCGACGAAGAATAGCTAGGAGCTGATCTACTACCACTCACAAGCCAATATGAATCCGAGCCCTTGATAGACCCTGCCTCAACATTAGAGTACAAAGATAAAGCACCATCTCCTGAAGAGATTACCGATGTAGCATCCATCTTCCTGTGATTAACAAATCCTAAATCCATCAAAGATACGCTGCTGATATTCATTGTATCACATGTGCATAAGTGCACATCAGCTACAACCTCTTTCAAAGCCATCCTAGATTCAGACCCGACTTCCAACAAATTATCTAAATCAACAAAAGACTCTACTTCATCTAGAACATCAACATCTTCAGATTCCATAATCCAATCCATAATATTTAGACAATTCGAATCACTATCACTCAAGACTACTTCATTGACAGTTAAAAAGTCATCACCGAAGAAAACTGGAAAATTATCAATATCTGTTGGATGAAACACACTAGCATTCGAAAGATTTAACAAATTATCGAAGTGATTCTCCACATCTAAATTCACAACAACAGAAGGTTCCTGCTCAACTAGATCAATATCCATCACTTGAAGAAAATCAGACCAAACAGAACTACCAGTGCACAAAAAACTGCTAACAAAAGAGCATGTCCCTTCTCTGAAATCAGAACTAAATAAACACTCCTTCAAAACAATCGATCGATTAGCTAAGTGTTCCGAGAAATCAAGCAGACCACCAACATCCTCTAGATTGTCTTTAAAATCAGCGAGGCAATCAAACGCATTAGAGATATTAATCTTAAAATTTTCCTGAACGCGGCATTTGGTTTTGTGCTTAATGATACAAGAGAAAGAGTCTACCGCTATTTCAAGACCAGCCAAAGATGAACACTCACCGTTGCATAGAGATACAGCTGGATCTAAAAGAATAGGATCAAAACCATGATGAACTTCATAAACATTAAGAGAAATAGGGATTATAGACTCCTCAATCACAGATGATGCAGGCTTTATATATGAATCTGAATTATCAATGAAATCTATAGGATTTTCGAAAGGACTCTGTCCGATATTTGGTTCATTAATACGATCAAAATGGAAAAATAAATCATCCAGATAACCAATTCCTATATTTTTCTTGAACCAGAGATTGTCGATCAAAATACTCCTCAACATAAGATATTTCAAGGCAAATTGAAACCCATGATTCACCAATACTGGAATAGAATTCACTTGATCCTGTCTCCTAATTACTCTATCATCTGTTTTACCAAAGAAGTCTTCAAGATTGCCAAATCTATCGAAGTAACCTTTTCCTATATTCGGTTCATTGACAGTATCAAAATGATGTAATAACTCCTCAAGATATTTAATGCCTTCATTTTTCTTGAACCCGAGATAGTCAATCAAAATTCCTTTCAGTAATAAGAACTTCAAAACAAACTGGAATCCATGGTTGATCGGAAAAACCTTTGATTTAGAGGAGACCAAATTCGTCCCACAGTCTTTGCTCTTGTGCCCAAAACAACCACAAGAAAAACATCTGATCGGATCACGGCAGTGTTTCGCGAAATGGTTAAGATCACCACATCTATAACAAAAATTCTTACCCTTCCTAGAATCGATCCATTTCAAATCTGGATTCTTGACGACAGTCGATCTTTGAGAAGAGAACCTATTTTTTTACAACTTGAGCGTACAAAACTGGAGGACACAGAGGTTTGAAAACAAAAGAGCAACGATAAAGATTTGATGAATTCCCAAATGACGATGAAGATTGAAAACGAGAATCTTGAGAGGTCGCCATTATTCCCTTATTATAAAATTATTATCATAACAACATATACATATCTATAATTAAACTACATAAATACTTCTCTGACATACATTTTTTATAGATCCAATAGAATATACATATATATAAACCTCAATAACTTAATATACTTTAAAATTCATAGCTGTATAACTTTTATAACAACGGACCCCTCAGCTCATATACATGCTTATATAAACCTATAAACAATCCAAACAAAACTTTGAAATAAATAAATAAAACTGTATACGAACAAACTGTGACTAAACAAACTATGCAGACACTAACCGACATAAAGAAATTAACATATTATTCATATACTAACTCATTATATATAACAAAATATAACCTCTACCTATTTATATATAACATATTCTACCATTTCATATATATGACAAAACACATACATAATATACATTGTACGTGTACCGGCTAATATGCCTTCTTTACAAACATTATACAAACTCATAATAAAATGGTCAGTAACATTATAAATCTTATATAACCTTTAACTGTATAAACAAGCCGATTAGTTATATACTAATATATATATGAGCTCAAAGTTAAAATAAGTTTAATATTAATTTACTTTGCTAAATATGCAGACTCCAAACAAATCCAATAAAACCCATATATATAGATGACAGGTTATATACACATTATTTTTCAAAACTCAATTTAAATATATATAACCATATATAAAACAACAGATGAAATACCTTTGCAAAGAAAAGAAGGAGGGGTTCGGCTTGATGGTTCGCTGGCCGGGGTGGAGGAGAAGATGGCTTCGGTGGTTCGGCAAAAGGCTGAGCTACGGTTGATGGGATGTTGAGGCCGAGGTGAACCGGTGAGGAGGCGGGGATATGCTGGACGCGGCCAGAGGTAGTGGAGAATGGGTTTGCAAAAGATGATGTCCGGTTATAGGGAAGAGGAATTTGCGCACTTGTTGCTCGAGCTTAATGACCTTGCTGCTCGGCCGATGGGAAGGTCCACACGGAGGAGCGCGAGCGGCAGACAGAGATGGAAGGTCTCGGGGTTGGTCGCTTGGCAGCATGGGAAGAACGGCCGAACTTTGGTGGGTGAGTTCGTGAGTGATACTGGTTGCCATGCATGCTTGCGTGTGTGAGCAGGGAAAGGGGAAACAAAAATGTGTGTGATGCTGTGGAGAAGGTGAGAAGAAGATGAAAGAAAATATGAGGTGAGGATGGTTTGCAAAACAAATATGTACAGACGTTTAAAATTTTCTTTTCATATGAATGGACAGGACGAAACGTGAGCAGAGATGAACGGTCAGGTCTATTAGTATTCTGATAGACAAACGAAAAGACAAAGAAAATTACGGAACCGGTACCGATACGGTTGCCGTTTCACGGATTCCGCTGCGTACCGGACTTCAAAACACAAAATTGAATATACCGTATAGACCAGCACAACGAGACGATCAAAACGGTATATAGATGTAAGTGATATGATTGAATTATAAAAATTCGAATTTTCTATTAGCGGAAAATGCAGCAAAAACGCAGAAAAATAAGATCGACGGAGCTAAAGAAGTCCGAATTTGAAAAAACGAAAAATGACGTCTTAGTCAGAAGATGAATTAGAATTTTTCTATGTAAAAATATTCAGGTTTGGAAAACATTTTATTATCATCAATTTTAACTGATATAAATTTGAATAAAATTACACTAGAAAATAAACTTTCAAATCATCTGATGAAAATTTACCAGTTGCTATGATTAATTAGACGCATTCCAAATATCAAATTTTTATTTCAAAATTTTATCGTTTGAAATTTCACAAAATTTCAACTAATTACGTTATTAAAACAGTTAAAATTTACGGGTCGTTACATAAACTATCTTTTAATTATAATATATTTAACTTTTAATATTTATACTTAGATTTAAATATAAAATTATAGTAAAATTTGATATATACCAAAATATTATTCTCTATACTTATTTATGTATTTTAACTATAGTTAAGTATATTTATAAAGTTTAAAATAGTTTTAATACAAGATAGAAATTATTTTCAAAGAAAAACAAATTACCAAAAATAACTTAGACCTGTCGACAACCCCAAGTACCCCTTGTCGACAAGGTGACAGTTGATTTCAGAAGTTTGAATTTCAAAAGAAGCGTCTATTCGTCATATCCTTTCACGAATGGACATGGCTGTTGTTCTACTATAAATAAGGGATGTTTTAAACGAATTTATATTCATATTTTCTCTGATTTCACTTCTCTTCTTCTTCCACATTTCTTTATATACATTTTTACCATTACTCTGCCGAAATCACCATTGAATCTAACTAGATCATCTATGGTTTGATTCTCTATCACTATCTCAACAATATCCAAGTGCTATTCAGAGTTATAGATTTCTTTGTAATCAATCGAGCGAGAAAGGTGTGATTGTAGCCTGGAAAATCAATCGGGTGAACTTGTTGCCCGTATAATCAAGTATCTCTACCCAGAGGATTGTGAATCTGGAGCGGTGTACCTCATGACCTTGAAATCAAGGGTGTAATTGTAAGAATTGATTTTGAAAGGAAATCCGTACTTGTGTTGCGGGACTGGATGTAGGGTAACTCCGAACCAGTATAAAATCCGGTGTGTTCTTTCCTTTATTGCTTTTACTTTATATCTGCATCTGTGTTTGATTCTGTGATCATATCTGTGTCTGAATATTGCATACATTTGTGTTCAAATTGATATAAACTCAAAAAGAATTAGTAATTCCTTAAAACACTATTCACCCCCCTCTAGTGTTAATTCTAACCTTAAGATCCGTAATCCGCATTTCTCACATTTGGTATCAGAGTAAGGTTTTCAAAGTTTCAAAAAAGCTTTTAAAATGGCTATGTTTGAAAAACTTGTTAATACTAGTTTAGAAATATTTAGATCATCATTGTCTCATGAGTCTGCATATAATCGATATTCAAATTCAAGTTGTCTACCAAAATTGTATGATGTGCATGAAACATGTTTATGGGTGTTGAGGAATCAATCCACAATGGACAAATTGTGCAGATCAAAAAGAATAAATGGATACTCGGTAGTGGATGCTCTAGACACATGACTGGTAACCCGGATATGCTGAATGATATAATATACAAAGACGGAGGACTGGTTAACTTTGGAGACAACTCAAAAGGATATGTGAATGGCATCAGCAATGTCGGTAACTCTGAAACTCCTATTATTACTAATGTTTTGCTAGTTAAGAATCTAAAACATAATCTGCTAAGTATTAGTCAACTTTGTGATAAAGGATATAAAATTAAATTTGAAAAAGATAAGTGTCACATTGAAGATAATAATTCAACCATAATATTTGAGGGAATTAGGAAAAAGAATATTTATATTCTTAGTATGAAAATTTCAAATGATAACCTGTGTCTTTTGGCAAATACAAGTGACCCTTGGATTTGGCATAAGAGATTTGGGCATTTGAATTTCAAACTCTTATCTAGACTGTCAAAACACGATCTAGTAAGAGGTCTCCCTAAAATGAATTTTAAAGTAGATAGTTTATGTGATGCATGTCAATTAGGAAAACTTAGAAAAAGTTCCTTTAAATTAAAAGATATGATTTCAACTTCAAAACCTCTTGAATTACTTCATCTTGATTTATTTGGTCCATCTCAAATTCAGTCAATAAATCACAGTAAATATGTTTTTGTAATTGTAGATGATTATTCTAGATTTACATGGACAATATTTTTGAAACATAAAAGTGATACTTTTGAAAGTTTTAAGAACTTTACAAAAAGGATTCAAAATCAACTTTCTGTAAAAATTATAACCATCCGTAGTGATCACAGTGGTGAATTTGAAAATGAAAAGTTTGAGGAATTCTTCAATAAAAAGGGAATAACTCACAATTTCTCATTTCCAAGAACTCCACAACAAAACGGAGTAGTAGAACGTAAATATAGGACGATTCAAGAGTGTGCGAGAACTATGCTTTCAAATAGTAAATTACCAAATCATTTTTGGGTAGAAGCAGTTGCTACCGCCTGTTATATCTTAAATAGAATTTTAATTACACCTTTAACTGATAAGACATCTTATGAACTTCTTCACGGAAAGAAACCTAAGGTATCTTATTTTAGAATTTTTGGAAGTAAATGTTTTATTTTAAATACAAAAGATAACTTAGATAAATTTGATCCTAAATCCGACAAAGGTATCTGTAACGACCCTGATTTTTTGACATTTGAAATCAGAATATTTAATTGAGTTTAAATATTCGAATGATAGTTTAGTTTGAAATTCGAGATATCAGAATGAATTTGGCGATTTAATTATTGAATTTAATCGTTAAATCTGGGTAAAAATTTGAATCTTCAGTTTTAAGCTGAGTAAAAATATTTTCAAGGCTTAGAAAATTTATATTGATAATACTGAAGATAATAAAAGTTTTAGAATTGGATTTGAAACCGTTTTGTTCAGTTTTGAATTTTATTGTTTAAATCGATATTTAAAAATAGCTTTCCGAGGCACAGTCTCGGAATTCGACGAAACCAGTTCCATTAGATCCTTAATATTGTATTATTATCGGATTTCAATTTTCGTAGTGTTTGGAGTGATTGTTTGGTCGTACGATGAGCAAACACGTTGAAATGTATATTGAAATTTAATTTAATAACTGGTTCAAAAAGCTATCTTCTCCATACGATCAAATTTGGAGTCGATACCTTTTCCATTGCATTCGGAATAGGGGTATAACATTACGAACGCCTAGCGGCACGCCTCGATAGGTTGTTAAAATTTTAAGCTTCGTTAATCGAGACAATTTTAACTTTAAAATAAATATATAATTATATTCATTGTTTGACCTATATCCTCAGATCAGCCGCCTTCTTTCATTTTGAATCACTATAGCTGATCGATGTGAGCATGTGAACGTCTTCTCTTGTCCTCTTATTTCTTTTCAGCCGAAAAAAAGAAAGAAAAAAAAACCAAAGCACGGCTGCTTCGAAATCATGGCCGAAGCCTCTTCCTCAGATAAAAAAAAATTTGTACCGCGATATTATCGCGATGGTTCAAGACTCGCGTGAGCGGGGTAGCGATGGTGGCCAGCGACTCAGGCTTCAAAAATCGGCGGCGCTTCATCGATGCGTCTCCAACGACTGCGGCATAGGACGACGTTCGATTTGAGGCTCGTTTTGGCTCGAGCTCGAGTGCGAATAGGGGAGGCACGACGAGTCTAGGGTTTCACAATTATTGGAGACCGGTCGCGATTAGGGCTTGAGGTTGCGATCGTTATGGAGGCAAGGCGATGCACTGTGAGGTTGGGAAGCTTGCGATGGTCGAAGCTTGGGAGTGACCGATGTGGGAGAACTCGAGTCTGGGCCTGGGTTCGAAATGTCAGGGAGGTCAAAACTGTGAAATCAAGTCGGAATGAGAATGGACTGCAAATTAAAATAAAGGTGAGATCTACTCACTCAAAATTAAAATTGAATTGCAGTTATTGGTTGATTACCTGATTGTGATAGTATATATAGTAGTATATAGCAATATATATATATATATTGGAATATATATATATTGGAGTTGTTGATTTCCCGCATTATATAGCAGATGATATTTTATAATTCCCATATACCGCGATATTCCACCTCGAAGTGGAATTGGTATTGTGCTAACATCTGTGGATGCAGGGAAACAGGTTGGAGGGATCCAACTGGATTCCTCAAATTTTATGAATTTGTTTCATATGCTGTGTGATAATTTATTTATAATATGTGAATGATTATATTGACGATTGAATTTGTTGAAGGCTATAATTTAGCCGAATATATTTTTGGTATCGTTGGATACCAGAAATAAATAAAATTGGATTTTTGGAATTAAAGATGGAAATTTTAAGTAAATTCTTTTTGAAAGAATTGGCTGAATTTTAAAAGAAGGAATTTGAAGGCATAAAGTTGATTTTTGAAATCTCATTGAATTATTTTCAAAATATTGGAAAAGATTTTAATAATGGGTTTGAATAATATTGTTGAAAAGTTGAAGAATTTATTGAAAGTAGAATTTTTAAATAAATTGGAAAGAATAAAGGGATTTTTTTAAAAGGTGATAAATTGTTGAAATCAATTTGATAACTGATTTGGTATTTGAAATTAAATCTTTGGGAAATCAATATGAAAAATTGATTGGTGTTTTGATGAAATTGATTTGGTATTTGGAAATAAACTTAGAAATCAATTTGTAATTGATTTGGTGCTTGAAAATAAACTTGTAAATCAATTTGAAATTTGATTTGGTGTTGAAATAAATTTAGAAATCAATTTGAAATTGATTTGTTATTTGAAAGTGAATATTTGGAAATTTAGATTCAAAATGGAATTCATAAAGGAAAGGGAAATTTGTTTTAAAAATAAACACTGATTTATTTTTAAAGTGTGGAAATAAATTTACAGATTTGGGATGTAAATTTGAAATAAATCGATAAGGATTTATTTAATTGGTTTAAATGGACCATTTTGAGATGAAGTGTGAAATATGATTTGAAATTTGTTTACAAAGTTTGAAGTGTGAAATATGATCTGAAATTTGTTTTCAAAGTGATGAAGTGTGGAAAATATATATCTTGTGAAGATATTTTGAAATTTAATGATTTGGGAAAACAATTTAAATTGGATGATCTTTGTGAATATTGTGTGATAGTTAAATAACCGACTATCAATGTTTGCCTTTGAAATGGCACTTGAATTTGTTTTAAAACAAGCGCTCATTATTCGGTTAAGCCGGGAGAGGACTTTGTGTCATATAACCCATTCCGAATAGTGATACGTCGTGAATGGACATTATTTGAAGACCGGTGTGAAGACCGGGTATTTTCGAAAATGAAAGGACAACCTATTGAATGTCTCTGCACCGAGTTGCTCCGGTATAGAGATTTATATCACTCTTCTTGTGATGGGAAATCCGGACGTGATTAGTGAATATCCGGATTGCAAGGGCTTCTTTCGAAGTGCCTTCGATTCTGTTCGAACCCGGAACAGACTTGTATGGTTGTATGTTTGACACTACACTTTGAGATATAGAGCTGATTTCTTTCAAATACATATCTATTGGTGGCGGAGAATTTATTCTCTTAGCTTAACACCCTTCTCTGAGACGTACGAGCTCAGAGGTTATGTAGTTGAAGGTTATCAGTGATATACTCCCTATTTGGTAGTGTGGCATGCTGAGTGTTGCTGTGTGTTGATGATCATTCGTTGATCATTTGTGATCAAAGCATGGCTTTGTGAAAAAGCGTAGCTTTGTGGATGAGACTTCATCGAGCCTCACAACCCGGTAATGGTCGAAACAGGGATGTTGCGGCAAGGTTTTTAGGGGTCGCGCCCCTAGGGTATGTCATTTCCTTCTGGATAAAAGGTGATATCATGGTATGGAGCCCGTATATTTTACCTATGTTGATGCTGCAAATTTATTATACTTTGTGGTTGTTGCTTTGTGGTTGAGGATCTCGGATATAGGTCAGTAACGACCGGGGGATGGCATATTTGTGTGTTAGTTACCTAGTTACAGCTGTACAGCGTGAGGTAGCGTCAGTGTGTTGGTTACCTAGTTACAGTTGTACAACGTGAGGTAGCGTCGGCCTTGTTTTTGCAGAGATTCGGGTAGGTTCTCGGGACGTCAATCCAGAGGCGTACCCATTGACAGTGGGAAGTTCTTTAGCCTGACCATTTGTTGGAAATCCAAAGAAACAATAAGCGCCCTGTATGGTTTTAGTTGTATAGCCTGCTATGGAAGGTGGCGGTAACCTGCAATCGAACATAGTAGCTATAGTAGGAATAAGTGCGAAATGCACTATGCTGGCTAAGATTAATATTATACTTTCAAAATGTTTTCCACACTAGACATTAATAATAATATCAACCGATCTTTCGTAGTAAGCATCTTTGACTATCATAAGGGGAAATTTCCTCCAATTCTGCGTTTGCATTGTGTGTGTGGCGGGAGGCCTTATGGTAGTTTCATTTTCCAAAAGCATTGCGAATTTCTTTTATTTTCTTTGTGAAAATAACTGTTTTACGATCTCACACCAGTCACCATGACTGACCTGAAGTTTATTGTTCTCTTCCTAAACTCTGGGTGCCCATAATTTTCCACACGGGCAGCCTAGAGTTATGTTATCAGGATATTCTGGAGCTTTGGAGACGAGCTGGATGGTGAGACGTACAGTCGTACTTATTTATTTATTCCGCTGTGTATTCTGTATGAGGACAGTTTATATAACTGTCCATTGTTGTATTGAGTTGTATATTGACTCTGATTGATGTATGTATAAACTGATATAGTTCTTTGTTTTCAAGGTTAGTCATTTATCTATTATATATTGTTCCGCTGCGAATGTGAGATTCTGATGTTGTTTCTATTTCTGTTTTTCTGTTCTTTCTTTTCTTCTATCTTCTTCTACCTCTTCTTTTTAACCCTAATGTTTCGGTTTTCTGGCATTCGATTGTGGGGCATTTGATACAGTGGACGTATTAATGTCGACTTTCGAGCATCGAAAAATCGTATCGTTACATGTGGTATCTGAGCTATTGGTTAAGCGACAACCCTGGCTCTGTTGGGTGTTACTCATTAGAGATAGAGTTAGTAGTACTCTAGAATGAGTGTGAGTGTAATAATAGATGTGAGCGCGTATTTTTTAGTGAATACAAAAATTTGTTTTGTATTGTGTTGACTTATCGGTTGATTGTTTATAGATTCTGGTCGGTTCAGTTTGGCCAACTATAATCGATAGGGGTTTCCAAACTCTTAAACAAGATAAACTGACACAGTATTGTTTTAAAATAGGGTAAATGAAATAATTTTGCCCAAAATTATTTTTGTATAGAAAAGAAATCATTTTCTGTAAATTATTATAGTATATGGATGCTTGGTTGTTAGGAAGAGATAATATTGAATATTATCATTATTATATGGAAATAGAATAAGAAATAATGGTATAACCAAAGATTTGGAGATAAATTCTTTTAACAAATGAAATTTATAAATATGAATTGAAAGTATAAGGAAATAAATTCATATATGAATGAAATTTGTAAATGTAAATTATAAATGTGATTTATAATTTGAAATAAAATTTCAGAGGAAGATATTTGAAATAAATTCATTAATGGAATGAAATTGGTAATGTGGATTTATTAATGAGTTTTATAAATTGAAAGGAAATGTGAGTAATTGTAAAAAGACTCTGGAATTTCTTTAAAATGAAATGGAATGTAAATAAGTAGATGACTTATAAAAATATTTGAAAATTTTCACTTAACGACAAGTGATTTCAAATTGAATTTGAGATAAGGTAAATAGAATTCAATATCTAAAATGAAGTAAATTGAATTCAAATGGAATTGAAAATGCAAAGTTGAATTGAAATGAATATATAACTTTGTTAGTGAAGTGAAAATAAATATAAGAAGTATGTAAATACTTATATTGAACTTAAGAAATGGATAATGGAATTCTTAAGTAAAATTTAGAATTGAGGAAATATTCTAAGTTAATAAGTGAATGAAAATTTAACTGGAAGTAGTAAAAATGGTGATTGTTAATAAGTGGATAGAAATCAAAATATAAAATGATTTTGAAAGCTATGATTGGAAATCATTGCTAGTAGTATACAGGTGTTATAAAGGTAAAAGAAAATTTGGATTTTGATTTCGAAGATAAATTTGAATTCGCTCGGCAAAGGTATGTATTTAAAATTTCAGTATGAAATTTGATGAGTTTCTGATTTTGCCACTTGGCATTTTGTTTTCATTTGGAATTTGGGAATCCGTAGGGACATTTTGTAGTCGTACCGAGCTAGCCACGCAAAGGAGACGCTGGCGAAATTTTTCGGAAATTTAGAGAGTTAGAAAATTTTTGAGAAATTTTGGATAATTTAAAATTTGAATTTAAATTTAAATTTGAATTGTAAAGTGAATAAAGTTGTTTAGAAACTATGGTTAAGATTTGGACAGTTAGTTGAAATGATGATCTTTAATAAAAAGATTCGGGTTGATAAATTTGATAAAACCGTTTGGTTTTGGGAAAATGATAAACGGGTATTGGAGCATTCTTCTTGACTTGTAATTTCGGGACGAAATTCTTTTAAGGGGGGAAGATTGTAACGACCCTGAATTTTTGACATTTGAAATCAGAATATTTAATTGAGTTTAAATATTCGAATGATAGTTTAATTTGAAATTCGAGATATCAGAATGAATTTGGCGATTTAATTATTGAATTTAATCGTTAAATCTGGGTAAAAATTTGAATCTTCAGTTTAAGCGTAGTAAAAATATTTTCAAGGCTTAGAAAATTTATATTAATAATACTGAAGATAGTAAAAGTTTCAGAATTGGATTTGAAACTGTTTTATTCAGTTTTGAATTTTATCATTTAAATAGATATTTAAAAATAGCTTTCGGAGGCACAGTCTCGAAATTCGACGAAACCAGTTCCATTGGATCCGTAATATTGTATTACTATCGGATTTCAATTTTCGTAGTGTTTGGAGTGATCGTTTGGCCATACGATAAGCAAACGCGCTGAAATGTATATTGAAATTTAATTTAATAACTGGTTCAAAAAAGCTATCTTCTCTATACGATCAAATTTAGAGTCGATACCTTTTCCATTGCATTCGGAATAGGGGTATAACATTACGATCGCCTAGCGGCACGCCTCGATAGGATGTCAAAATTTTAAGCTTCGCTAATCGAGACAATTTTAACTTTAAAATAAATATATAATTATATTCATTGTTTGACCTATATCCTCAGATCAGCCGCCTTCTTTCATTTTGAATCACTATAGCTGATCGATGTGAGCACGTGAACGTCTTCTCTTGTCCTCTTATTTCTTTTCAGCCGACAAAAAAAAGAAAGAAAAAAAAATAACCAAAGCACGGCTGCTTCGAAATCATGGCCGAAGCCTCTTCCTCAGATAAAAATTTTTGTACCGCGATATTATCGCGATGGTTCAAGACTCACGTGAGCGGGGTAGCGATGGCGGCCAGTGACTCAAGCTTCAAAAATCGGTGGCGCTTCATCGATGCGTCTCCAACGACTGTGGCATAGGACGACTTTCGATTTGGGGCTCGTTTTGGCTCGAGCTCGAGTGCGAATAGGGGAGGCACGACGAGTCTAGGGTTTCACAATTATCGGAGACTGGTCGCGATTAGGGCTTGGGGTTGCGATCGTTATGGAGGCAAGGCGATGCACTGTGAGGTTGGGAAGCTTGCGATGGTCGAAGCTTGGGAGTGACCGATGTGGGAGAACTCGAGTCTGGGCCTGGGTTCGAAATGTCAGGGAGGTCAAAACCGTGAAATCAAGTCGGAATGAGAATGGACTGCAAATTAAAATAAAGGTGAGATCTTCTCACTCAAAATTAAAATTGAATTGCAGTTATTGATTGATTGCCTGATTGTGATAGTATATATAGTAGTATATAGCCATATATATATATATATATATATATATATATATATTGGAATATATATATATATATTGGAGTTGTTGATTTCCCACATTATATAGCGGATGTGACCCTATGAGCCGCATAATACCGGATGATATTTTATAAATCGCATATACCGCGATATTCCACCTCGAAGTGGAATTGGTATTGTGCTAACATATGTGGATGCAGGGAAACAGGTTGGAGGGATCCAACTGGATTCCTCAAATTTTATGAATTTGTTTCATATGCTGTGTGATAATTTATTTATAATCTGTGAATGATTACATTGACGATAGAATTTGTTGAAGGCTATAATTTAGCCGAATATATTTTTGGTATCGTTGGATACCAGAAATAAATAAAATTGGATTTTTGGAATTAAAGTTGGAAATTTTAAGTAAATTCTTTTTGAAAGAATTGGGTGACTTTTAAAAGAAGGAATTTGAAGGCATAAAGTTGATTTTTGAAATCTCATCGAATTATTTCCAAAATATTGGAAAAGATTTTAATAAATGGGTTTGAATAATATTGTTGAAAAGTTGAAGAATTTATTGAAAGTAGAATTTTTAAATAAATTGGAAAGAATAAAGGGATTTATTTAAAAGGTGATAAATTGTTGAAATCAATTTGATAACTGATTTGGTATTTGAAATTAAATCTTTGGGAAATCAATATGAAAAATTGATTGGTGTTTTGAATGAAAATGATTTGGTATTTGGAAATAAACTTAGAAATCAATTTGTAATTGATTTGGTGCTTGAAAATAAACTTGTAAATCAATTTGAAATTTGATTTGGTGTTGAAATCAATTTAGAAATCAATTTGAAATTGATTTGGTATTTGAAAGTGAATATTTGGAAATTTAGATTCAAAATGGAATTCATAAAGGAAAGGGAAATTTGTTTTAAAAATAAACACTGATTTATTTTTAAAGTGTGGAAATTAATTTACAGATTTGGGATGTAAATTTGAAATAAATCGATAAGGATTTATTTAATTGGTTTAAATGGACCATTTTGAGATGAAGTGTGAAATATGATTTGAAATTTGTTTACAAAGTTTGAAGTGTGAAATATGATTTGAAATTTGTTTTCAAAGTGATGAAGTGTGGAAAATATATATCTTGTGAAGATATTTTGAAATTTAATGATTTGGGAAAATTATTTAAATTGGATGATCTTTGTGAATATTGTGTGATAGTTAAATAACCGACTATCAATGTTTGCTTTTGAAATGGCACTTGAATTTGTTTTAAAAAAAGCGCTCATTATTCGGTTAAGCCGGGAGAGGACTTTGTGTCATATAACCCATTCCGAATAGTGATACGTCGTGAATGGACATTATTTGAAGACCGGTGTGAAGACCGGGTATTTTCGAAAATGAAAGGACAACCTATCGAATGTCTCTGCACCGAGTTGCTCCAGTATAGAGATTTATATCACTCTTCTTGTGATGGGAAGTCTGGACGTGATTAGTGAATATCCGGATTGCAAGGGCTTCTTTCGAAGTGCCTTCGGTTCTGTTCGAACCCGGAACAGACTTGTATGGTTGTATGTCTGACACTACACTTTGAGATATAGACTGTGCAGTTAATGCCCCGCTATTACCCCGCTATAACCCCGCTATATCTCATAGCGGGTTTCTGCCGCTACGATTTTTCCATATAGCCCCACAATATAGCCTTTCCGCTTTAATCCCCGCTATTTCCGCTATATCCCGTTATTTCAGCTATATTCCGCTATTCCCGCTATATCTTCTTTAATAAAATGAATTGAAAAATTCAATTTATACATTATAAAAAATATGAAACTAATTTATTTGATTTAATTTTTAATATATTTTCAGAAATGAAAATACTCTAATATTCTACTAAATTCAATTATGTTATATAATAGTTTTACGTTTATTTAAAGTATATTCACACATTTTTTTATTTAAAAATTATTTATGTATTAGTTACAATTCAATTAAATGATAATTTTTCATTTAATTACCATTTATATATTCGTAAAAACATTAAGTACGAGTTTTATATGCTATTTTAAAGCCATCCGCTATATCCCTCTATATCCTCGCTGTATCTCCGCTATGACTTTTTGCACCTCCACCGCTTTGAATCGGTCGAGCGCTTTAACTTCACAGGATATAGAGCTGATTTCTTTCAAATACATATCTGTTGGTGGCGGAGAATTTATTCTCATAGCTTAACACCCTTCTCTGAGACGTACGAGCTCAGAGGTTATGTAGTTGAAGGTTATCAGTGATATACTCCCAATTTGGTAGTGTGGCATGCTGAGTGTTGCTGTGTGTTGATGATCATTAGTTGATCATTTGTGATCAAAGCTTGGCTTTGCGAAAAAGGCGTAGCTTTGTGGATGAGACTTCGTCGAGCCTCACAACTCGGTAATGGTCGAAACAGGGATGTTGCGGCAAGGTTTTTAGGGGTCGCGCCCCTAGGGTATGTCATTTCCTTCTGGATAAAAGATGATATCATGGTATGGAGCCCAGATATTTTACCTATGTTGATGCTGCAAATTTATTATACTTTGTGGTTGTTGCTTTGTGGTTGAGGATATTCGGATAAAGGTCGGTAACGACCGGGGGATGGCATACTTGTGTGTTAGTTACCTAGTTACAGCTGTACAGCGTGAGGTAGCGTCAGTGTGTTGGTTACCTAGTTACAGTTGTACAGCGTGAGGTAGCGTCGGCCTTGTTTTTGCAGAGATCCGGGTAGGTTCTCGGGACGTCCATCTAGAGGCGTACCCATTGACAGTGGGAAGTTCTTTAGCCTGACCATTTGTTGGAAATCCAAAGAAATAATACGCGCCCTGTACGGTTTTAGTTGTATAGCCTGCTATGGAAGGTGGCGGTAACCTGCTATTGAACATAGTAGCTACAGTAGGCATAAGTGTGAAATGCACTATGCTGGCTAAGATTAATATTATACTTTCGAAATGTTTTCCACACTAGACATTAATAATAATATCAACCGATCTTTCGTAGTAAGCATCTTTGACTATTATAAGGGGAAATCTCCTCTAATTCTGCGTTTGCATTGTGTGTGTGGCGGGAGGCCTTATGGTAGTTTCATTTTCCAAAAGCATTGCGAATTTCTTTTATTTTCTTTGTGAAAATAACTGTTTTACGATCTCACACCAGTCACCATGACTGACCTGGAGTTTATTGTTCCCTTCCTAAACTCCGGGTGCCCATAATTTTCCACACGGGCAGCCTAGAGTTATGTTACCAGGATATTCTGGATATTCTGGAGCTTTGGAGACAAGCTGGATGGTGAGACATACACTCGTACTTATTTATTTATTTATTCCGCTGTGTATTCTATATGAGGACAGGTTTATATAACTGTCCATTGTTGTATTGAGTTGTATATTGACTCTGATTGATGTATGTATAAACTGATATAGTTCTTTGTTTTAAAGATTAGTCATTTATCTATTATATATTGTTCCGCTGCGAATGTGAGATTCTGATGTTGTTTCTGTTTCTGTTTTTCTGTTCTTTCTTTTCTTCTGTCTTCTTCTACCTCTTCTTTTTAACCCTAATGGTTCGGTTTTCCGGCATTCGATTGTGCGGCATTTGATACAATGGACGTATTAATGTCAACTTTTGAGCATCGAAAAATCGTATCGTTACAGTATCTTTATCGGATATTCTAATAGAAGTAAAGCATACAGAGTGTTTAATTTAAGAACTAACACCATCGAAGAAACAATGCATGTTTCATTCGATGAAAATCTCAAAAATTTTGAAGATACAAATGATGAAGAGGATTTAATTACTCAAAATCAGGAGCCAACTAAAACTAATAATGAAATTAATCATCCTAAAAAAAAGATTAAACTTTTAAAAGATCATCCTATAGAAAATATACTAGGAGATACGCAATCTGTTGTTACAACTAGAAATCAACTAAGTAAAATGAGCAATGTAGCCTTTATATCAACTATTGAACCCAAAATCCAAAAGAAGTATCAACTGATGATTCATGGATTTTGGCTATGCAAGAAGAACTAAATCAATTCACTTGAAATGATGTTTGGGAACTTGTTCCTAGACCTGAAAATAAAACTATAATTGGAACTAAATGGGTTTATAAAAATAAAATGAATGAACAAGGTGAGGTCGTTAGAAATAAAGCCCGGTTAGTCGCTCAAGGTTATTGTCAAGAAGAAGGAATAGATTGTGATGAAACCTTTGCTCCCGTAGCAAGATTAGAAGCCATTAGAATTCTACTTGCTTTCGTAAATCATAATAATTTCAAATTATTTCAAATGGATGTTAAAAGTGCCTTTTTAAATGGATTTGTAAAAGAGGAAGTATATGTTGAACAACCACCACTTTTTGAAGATGAAAAATTACCAAATCATGTTTACAAACTTAAGAAAGGTCTATATGGTCTAATACAAGCTCCTAGAGCGTGGTATGATAGACTAAGATCTTACTTATTACAATCAAGCTTTGAAATTGGTAAAGTAGATAATACTCTTTTTACTAAAAGAAATAAAAATGATATTCAACTAGTACAAGTTTATGTAGATGATATCATTTTCGGATTAACTAATTTTGAAATGAATAAAGAATTTTCTGAAATAATGACAAAAGAGTTTGAGATGAGTCATATGGGTGAATTAAACTTCTTTCTAGGATTGCAAATAAAACAATTAGATAATGGTATCTTTATCAGTCAAGAAAAATATGCTAAAGACCTAGTTAGTAAATTTGGTTTGACTACTGCAAGTGGAAAACCCACTCCCATGGCAACCAATAAGTACCTAAGTAAAGAAGATCTCTCGAAAGATGTAGATCAAAAATTATATAGAGGAATGATTAGATCACTACTCTATATCACTGCTAGTAGACCTGATATCTTGCATAGTGTTTGTCTCTGTGCAAGATATCAATTCCAACCTAAAGAGACCCACTTAAAAGCTGTAAAACTTATCATAAGATATGTTAAACAGACCTTTGATTATGGCTTATTTTATCCTAAAAATGATTCTTTTGAATTAATATCTTACTGTGATGCTGCCTATGCTGGTTGTAAATCAGACCGAAAAAGTACAAGTGGAACTTGTCACTTTTTGGGGCATTCTCTGGTTTCCTGGTTTAGTAAAAAACAAAACATAGTTTCTTTATCAACAACCAAAGCAGAGTATATTTCTGCTACTTTGGCTTGTTCTCAAATAATATATATGCAACAAACTTTAAAAGATTTTGGTTTAAATATCTCAAAATCACCAATTTATTATGATAATACTAGTGCAATAAATTTATCCAAAAATCCTACTCATCATGCTCGAACTAAACATATTGATATCAGACATCATTTTCTCAAAGATAATATAAGTAAGGAAGTAAATACTCTCGATTATATCAATTCCGAGAATCAAATTGCTGATATCTTAACAAAACCCTTAAATGAATCTATATTTACTAAATTAAGAAGAGAATTAGGTATTTGTTCAATAACTGAAATATAGAATATAAATATATAACAAGTATAATTAAAATTAAATTAAAATAAATCAAATAGCAAAAATATAACGATTTTTTTCTTTTGAAATTTTCCCACCAAAATTCAAATAGGTGGTTATATATTCTTCTTATTTCGAAATTATGTTCATTCTTTCTGTTCTTTCTCTGCTCTAACTTCTGAAAACAATAAAACAATGGCCTCCTCCTCCAAATCAAACAAAAATTCAACCTTTTCGTTCCCTTCTCCTTCTACCGGACCATTTCAACGAACTATGCTGGCACGAGTGATGAAAATGGAGGTTTCCTTGAAGGATGCACTGCAACTTATGACTGTAATTCAAATGGTGCAAATCAGAATGGCCAAAGAACAAGAACGGCAAGGCAAAATCCTTAGAAACTTGCAAAAGTTTCTAATGGACAATCATGCCAATCCCATCTTGGTCGATGAAGAATCTTCAGGTGTTCAAGTGCAAGAGGACAGCGAGGAAGAAGAAGAAGAAGCCCCCATGGAAGAAGAGCACACTGAAGATGACAACAAAGTTGTTTGCATTGGCGAAGTGTGCTTTGACAAGGATGGAAATCTAGTCGAACAACATGGAAATTTATGTTTCCACTACCCAAACTGCTCGGTTCATAGATCTCCCATTGTCAAGGATACACATTAATTTCTTTTCTCTCTTTCTTATCGTTATTTGTATATGATCTTACTTACGTTTTCTACGCAAATGTAAATATAACATTATAAAATGATTTTTGTTCTCATATTTGAATTCTCACATTATCATTATTATAAATATTATCATATATGGATTCTTAGTTAGGAGAGTTAGTTATTAAGGGCTAAGTTTTAATTTCAGAATTAAGTATTGATTATTTATGATAACACTATCATTATAATCACATGTAATATAGTATTAGATTAAGGGGGAGTTATATAGTTTGGAGCTAGTTTTTGTTGATGACAAAGGGGGAGAAGTATAAAATAGGATAGTTAGGCATAGATTAAGGGGGAGTTATTAGTTTTAGGGGGAGTTATTAGGATAGAAGTGATATTTTATAAACAAAGGTTGTCATCATCAAAAAGGGGGAGATTGTTAGTCCTTGAGAAGTTGGTTTTGATGACAACAACCTTAGAATAAGATTATAAAATATAAATACTAACAGTATGGTTTAGATATATATGTATATGCAGGATGTATATGCAGGTACCAAAGAATGAAGACCGTACAATATAGAGATTCAAGAACTGATGAACTCAAGATCGAAGATATCAAGATTCAAGACTCATGAGTATCAAGATTATCAAGAGTTCAAGATTTCAAGATATGTAATTTAGTTAGGAATTTTGTTAAAACTCCTAGAAAAGCACTGACATCTTAAATTCCATTTTATTCGTGGAATGGAATCCACTTCGAGCCCGTTAAAGGGATGGAACCCTAAGTAGGATGGAACCTACGAAAAATCTAGTGGAACATTGTTTTGTATCCACTAACTTTTATTCAAATGTTTTACAAAATTATATCTTGTTTTCAAAATGATTTCAAAATCTTCCCTTTTAAATCAAAAACATCTATCCTGGTTTTAAAATACTTTCAGCCTCAAAATAATCTATATTTTCAATATCAAATTATTCTTGGTTTTAAACTATCTTTTAATTATAATATATTTAACTTTTAATATTTATACTTAGATTCAAATATAAAATTATAGTAAAATTTTACATATACCAAAATATTATTCTCCATACTTATTTATATATTTTAACTGTAGTTAAGTATATTTATAAAGTGTAAAATAGTTTTAATACAAGATAGAAATTATTTTCAAAGAAAAACAAATTACCAAAAATAACTTAGGCCTGTCGACAACCCCAAGTACCCCTTGTCGACAAGGTGACAGTTGATTTCAAAAGTTTGAATTTCAAAAGAAGTGTCTATTCGTCATTTCCTTTCACGAATGGACATGGCTGTTGTTCTACTATAAATAGGGGATGTTTTAAACGAATTTATATTCAAATTTTCTCTGATTTCACTTCTCTTCTTCTTCCACATTTCTTTATATACATTTTTACCATTACTCTACCGAAATCACCATTGAATCTAACTAGATCATCTCTGGTTTGATTCTCTATCACTATCTCAACAAGATCCCAGTGCTATTTAGAGTTATAGATTTCTTTGTAATCAATCGAGCGAGAAAAGGTGTGATTGTAGCCTGGAAAATCAATCGGGTGAACTTGTTGCCCGTAAAATCAAGTATCTCTACCCAGAGGATTGTAAATCTGGAGCGGTGTACCTCGTGGCCTTGAAATCGAGGGTGTAATTGTAAGAATTGATTTTGAAAGGAAATCCATACTTGTGTTGCGGGACTGGATGTAGGGTAACTCCGAACCAGTATAAAATCCGGTGTGTTCTTTCCTTTATTTCTTTTACTTTATATCTGCATCTGTGTTTGATTCTGTGATCATATCTGTGTCTGAATATTGCATACATTTGTGTTCAAATTGATATAAACTCAAAAAGAATTAGTAATTCCTTAAAACACTATTCACCCCCCCTCTAGTGTTAATTCTAGCCTTAAGATCCGTAATCCGCATATCTCACAGCTATGACATGCAAATGGACATAATTAGAAACTATAATGACATTAAATGTTGCTTCTCACCTATAACTTTTATGGGTTTGACATGAAATGGTTTCAACATTTTGCTACGAGTTCCATGAGTTTGTGGGATCAGCTAAATTTATATTTTGTAACTAATTTTTTTGCTTCACGGGATAATATGTTGGGGATAATTTTTATACTTGATGGATAAGGAATGAGTCCTTGAAGAGTTATTGTAAACGATATTACACCAAAGGGAAGGGAGCTGTGGATAAATCCAAAATGATTTCTATAATATCCGTCGTTGGAAAAACACCCCATTTTGGAATGCCTTGATTTGGAATGACAATAATAATTTGAAAAAATTATTCTACTATGCCTAGGATTTCATACAAGTTAATTAAGGTGCGGAGCGAACTGTCGGACTAGGATGAAGCTTTGAGCAATCAAGGTGATAATAAAAGGGGAAACAATGAAAACATAGTCGGTTCGGATAAAAGAAGCTATGACGAGAGTTTCGATCAATATATTATATCCCCCTTACCCATTCTAGCTTGCAATACATGCCCTTACTTAATATTGAGCGATATATCCAGAACCTAAGCGAAAGAGATAGCCAGAGGTAGATAAGGGCATACCATATTCCTCATTCCATAATGTCAACACTCAACAAATTGAAAATTGTAGAAATCTGAAAATGATCATCAGCATATTGACAAAAGATAGCAAACTATATGAGTTTGTACGACAAAGTCTGCACCACCCATAGTTTAGTGAATGAATTCTACATAAGTAGATGTCCAACCATCGTCGGTAGCTCAACTCACAACATTGACTAGAAATGTGTTACCACCTCAATGGACTTTCATTAGGATTATCCATACAGCTCTACAAATAGCTAGAACCAGGAACAAAAAATAGAACTAGTACATAGATGAGGAAAAAGAGCCTCGAGACTTTGCCTTTGGCATCCAAAAGCTCGAAAAAGTGCTAAGAACTATCCTGATGGTATCTTTCACATAAATGACAGAAGAGGAGTCTCTAACCCCCATACCAATCTACTAGTATAACAACATAGATTGGGTTTTTTAATGTGGCCAAGATTTAGGAAGACACGAAAGCGGTTGTGAATATTATCTTTAAACATACTTTCGAATGAATGGAACACCTGCTGAATATTGTATATGTTGGGGAAAATCCCTTCAGATGATCAGTCTAAGGAAATAAAAAACCCAACGCAGCGGAAAACAACTAGATCGTGATTGTAGTGAGACGAAACAAACAGAGATAAACACCAGAACAGACAGTCACGGATCTATGCAATGCAGAAAAAATAAATAACACCAGTATTTATAGTGGTTCCACTACCGTGAGGCAGTGTACGTCCACTTGGGGAGAGGATATTTTATTAATCACCGAAAGATTAGAGTTACAAGATTGATTCACTTTTGGAGGCTATACATAAGAAGAATTAAGAATACAGACAAAATTCTGCAGAGTTTCAGCTCTCTAGGATGGCTGCATTGTTGTCCAGAAGCTCCACTATTTATAGAGTGAAGATATGAGGAGGGGTAACTCCTATATAGCAGCCTTGAGGTTTGGTTTGGCACATCTGGTCTGGGAAATAACACTCAAGATCTGGACTGGCATGGTCCAATACTGAACAAAATATTTGGTTCGGCCTTAACTTGGTTCGGCATTAGTTGGACTAGCAAAGCCCATATCAATTTGGTTTGATACACTTTTGGTCCGGCATAAGCCAACATGTTTGGTCCGACAAAACTTGGCATTTGGTTCGGCAGCCAATGCCCAAACGAGAAATCTGGACCGGCATTTGTTCATTTTGGTCCGACATCTCAGTTTGGTTCGGTCTTCATCACTTCACCGAACGAAACTTTGGTTCGGCCTTCATCACTTCACCACTCCAAATCAATGCTGCTCCACTTCCAGACCCCGAACGAAATCACTGCTTCAACACCGCTCCAAATAATACTTCTTCTCCGAAAGAAGCCCTAGCTTCCCAAATCAGCACCGAACAAACTTCTTCTCTTCACCGAAGTCACTCACCTCCACCGGACGAAGCCACTACTCCCCAGAACGATATTTCTTGTTTGGTGTAATCATCGAACCGAATGATTCGGTTCATCATCGCAACTTAGGGCTTCTCTTCCAGCATTGTCACTTTGATCTAGGGTTTCAGGTGCTATCTATCAAACTATCTATCTCCGTCTACATCTTTATGCTCAAAACAATGGATACTTACCCAATGAGCTTCGGCAATGCCATCACCCATTACACTTTGTCAACGAACTTCGCCAAGGCCACCGCCCGTCAACAAAGTGTTCGAAGTACCCAGTCCGTGTAGAACCTATCAATCTCCACCATGAAAACAAATGTCTCCATCATCTGACTCAACTCTCTTCTCGTGCCACCCTATGGCACCTAGCACTTCATTAAGTGAATCAAGTCCGAGCAATGCTTGAACTTAGCAACAGGCAATGACTTGGTAAACATGTCTGCTGCATTCTCCTTTGTGTGAACCTTCTGAAGACGAACTAGCTTCTCTTCACTCATCAAGACAAGGAACAACTCTCTCACCTCAATATGCTTCATCCTCGAGTTGAATGCCATATTTTCAGCTAAGTGAATTGCACTTTGACTGTCACAGTACACATCCATGCCTTCATATATGAAGCCCAAATCACACAACAGTCGCCTCAAATAAAGTGCCTCCTTAGCTGCTTCAACTATAGCTATGAGCTTTGCCTCTGTAGTGGACAAAGCCACAATCATCTGCAACCTTCCTCTCCAACTGATCGCTGTCCCACCAATGGTGAACACATATCCAGGGGTTGACTTCCTTCGATTTCTATCACCGGCATAGTCGGAATCACAAAATCCAACCAAGCTGAAATCTCTTCCTCTGCCGCCAAAGATAAGTCCATGGTTTGGAGTTCCTCTAAGGTATCTGAAGATACACTTCACTGCTTCCTAATGCGTCTTTCCTGGATTTACCATGAACCTACTCGCCAATCCAACGGCCCGTGCAATGTTAGGCCTAGTGTAGACCATGGCATACATCAAGCTACCAACTGCACTTGCATATGGGACCTTCATCCTATAAGCCTTGTCCTTTTCTGAGATCGAAGAGCCTTTACTAGAAAGCTGTATGTGCAAAGACATGGGTGTGCTGATTGCCTTTTCCCCTTCCATTCTAAACCGAACAAGCACCTTTCGAATGTACTCCTTTCGAGTGAGGCTCAAAAGTCCTAAATTTCTATCCCTTTGGATTTCCATACCCAAAATTTTCTTTGCTTCTCCAAGGTCTTTCATTTCGAATTCTACTTTTAGCTTTCGCTTTAAACTATCGATTTCAGCCTTATCCTTGGTAGCAATCAGCATATCATCCAGGTACAAGAGTAGGTACACCCATCTACCATTCTTTAAATGCTTGAAGTACACACAAGCGTCTTTGATGCTACAATCAAAACCAAGTGAAAGCATAAAAGAGTCAAACCTCTTGTACCATTGTCTAGGCGACTGCTTAAGTCCATACAATGACTTCTTCAATTTGCAAACCCAATTTTCTTTTCCATCTACAACAAATCCTTCTGGCTACTTCATGTAGATGGTCTCATCCAAGTCTCCATGCAAGAAAGTGGTTTTCACGTCCAGTTGCTCCAGCTCCAAGTCATGAGCTGCGTCTGTTAACCAAATTTATGGTCAACACCCCAAAGTTATTCCAAGTAGTGGGATTAGTCTAATTTGAATGAGGGACTTGATACCCTTAAGGATTGCCTTTGTATTTTTGCTTATAAATATCTTTCGAATTTGACCTTTCGACATCGTTGAAAGGTTTAGGTACTTGATTATGAGACTTCCCGCTTTGTTGAGTTAGTGTGAGATTCTCTTTAAGAGTTTCCTTCTTGGTTTGAATTGAATTTTCTTGAATTTGTCCTTAGGAAGTTGAAACTTATTCCATCGAAGGGTTAGGACGATTACCTTCTTTGGGTTTAAGTAGAATATTGAACCCCTTTGTAGATGTGCAGAAGCTTTGACCTTGTCGAAAGGTTAGATTACTTATGAGGCGTGTTTTGGTCTATGTCAAAGGGTATGGGGACGGCTTCTTATGGGATAAGTCTTGTAAACCAGAATATTTCTACTTGAGGGGCAGTCTTTGGTCTTAGTCGAAAGGTTGGATCATATAGACTATATTTCCGAAAGGTTTAAGCTATAAGGTTGAAGGTTTCAAAGGGTTGTGGTCTCTAGCTGAATCAGAAGTGTTGTCGACCTCGTCGGCAAGAATCTTTCGATGATCTAGAACCTGAAATTAACAGTTAATCCAACAAAGTTTAAGTAAAATAGTAAGGAAATTAATAAAACACATGACTTCCCTTTTTGTCCACGTAAAACTCTATTTTTATTAAATTCCCAAATTAGTGCCCATTTAGGGTTATAGTACTTTGATTAAGAAGTTACAAGACTAGAGTGAAAAAAGTCGGACCCCAAAACTGGACCCCTTGGGTCTTATTTATAGATGCAGGCAGCCCTCCTTCCGACTTCATGCTCTCGACTCCCTTCATCTTCATCGAAAGATTTTCTTTTTCATCTGCTATTATGAACCTTCTGCCTTTGCCGGAAGGTTTGTTACTCTTATGCCTCCATGATCCTTCCGCCTTTATCGAAGGGTTTGTCTTCTTTATACTGTTATGAACCTTTCGACCTTGTCGGAAGGTTTCTCTTCTTTTGGTTGTTGTGAGCCTTTCGACGTTGTCGGAAGGTTATTTTTCTTCGATGTTGTCGACAGGTTGTCTTTCATTCTTTGTTGTCTTGTGAGTGCTGCTTTCTTCATAAACCTTTCGTCATTGTCGAAAGGTACCCTGGATTTGCTTCAACCGGTTCGAAAGGCTTATTATGCTTTCGAAAAGGTCATTAAGTACTTGTTCACACTTGCTTTGACTTCTTCATCCCCTTTGAAAGGTAAGGAACACTTTGGATACTAGAGACGGAACCTTCCGACTCCTTCGAAAGGTTTGATGCTAATGAAATTTGATGATTGCATCCCTTCAACTCTTTCGAAAGGTTTGGGCCGTGTTTCTCTTCCTTTGCTCTTGCTGATAGACCTATCGTCTTAGTCGAAAGGTTGATTATTAGTGTAACAGCGACGATAGCGAGCAAAATGCGAATGGACGTATGCCTCACTACTGGAGAGAATATCTCATCATACTCCAATCCCTTTCTTTGTGAAAACCCTTTAGCAACTAGTCTAGCCTTATATCTCCCATCATCCTTCACCTTGAACACCCACTTGCAACCTATGGCTCGGCTTCCTTGAGGAGGTGGTACCAAATCCCAAGTCTTGTTCTTCTTTAACGACTCTAGCTCCTCTTCCATAGCGCACATTCACTTTGAACTATCACATGACTTCAAAGCTTCATCAAGGTCAAGTGGCTCTTCAAGAACCACATGTAGGGCATAGTCAAAATGATCACCAAGGCTAAGGTTCGCAAACTGCCAATCACCATAACTTTTGGGCGGCCTAATAGTCCTACGACTGACTCGGGTAGGTACTACTTTGCCTAAACTTCTTTCAGCTCCACCTTAAACTAAACTTCCTCTAGATTCATGCACATCACCAGCACTGCTAGAAGGTACATGTGGACTATCCTATGATGTTTCATCAACAGCGTTTTCCTCGATAGCTTCAACAACAACTCTACTATTTGGCTGGAACACGGGAACTTCTTCCATCTCCTTAGGCCTATCAGAATCTTCTGATGTGGTAGGTAGCTTCTCCTTCGGATTGAACATAGCAGACTCATCAAAAGTAACATGTCTGGAATGAACAATCTTCCGATAAACAGGGTTCCAAATTCGATACCCTTTGATACCATCGGTGTATCCCATTAGTATGCCCTTGTATGCTCTAGCCTCCAACTTGTCATCACCTGTATGGTGAACGTACACAGGACAACCAAAAATTCAGAAGTAACCAAGATACACTGCTTTACCTCTCCACTTTTCCTCTGGAATCTTCCCATCTATGGCTGAGCATGGAATTCGATTTATGATATGCACCGCAGTTGATAATGCCTCAGCCCAAAAGCCTCTAGACTGACCCGCCGTCAATCTCAAGCAACAAGCCTTCTCCAGTAGAGTCCTATTTCCTTTCTGCAACCCCATTGGATTGCGAATCTATGGGTGTAGTGAAATGTCTCTGAATGCCATGCTGCCTACAGAAATCGAGGAACTCCCTAGAGACAAATTCACCCCCATTATCAGATCTTAGCACCTTCAACCTAGAACCAGATTGGTTATCAACAAGCACTTTCCAGTTTTAGAACTTCTCAAAACCTTTTGATTTGGCCTTCATCACATACACCCATACTTTGCAAGAAAAATCATCAATGAAAGAGATAAAATACTTTGCTCCTCCAAGAGAAGGAGTAGCAACCAGTCCCCAAACATCTGTATGCACGTACTCAAGTACTCACCTCGATCTATGGAGTCCAACTCCAAAAGATACTTTAATTTGCTTTCCTAACACACACTCCTGGAAAAAGTCCATCTTATCGAAGCTTCCTCCTTTGATCATCTTCCGTCTCTGAAGCAACTCTAAGCCCTTCTTTGAAATATGACCCAACCTAAGATGCCAAAGCTTTGTGGCATCCAAAGCACAAGAACTGTCTACTCCAACACACGACTGTCCAAGAACCGTGGTTCCTTTCAACAAATACAGATTTCGGAACACATCTCCTTTCATAAGAACTAGTGCACCTCTCGAAACCTTCAGACTATCCTTCTCGATAGTTACCTTGCATCCCAAAGATGCCAATTGTCCTAAAGAAATTAAGGACTTCCGAAGACCTGGAACATACTGGACACCTGTCAAAGTGCGTATCACTCCGTCAAACATCTTGATCCTTACTGTACCTTCACCCATTGCTCTACAGCTAGAATCATTACCCATAAGAATAGAGCTTTCCTCTCGTCCAATGAAAGAATTGAAGTAATCCTTGTTAGGCATCATATGGAAAGACTCCCCTGAGCCCAGCACCCAATGGTCTGAGATATCCGACACTGCTGTAGACAACACATCATCAGATACAGACTTCTCCACCGCAAATGATGAAGATCTGTCTTCTTCCTTATTCTTCAAATCAGGACAATCCTTTTTCCAATAACCAGGTTTCTTGCAGATAAAGCACTTTCCATCCTTAGTCTTTCCTCTCCTACCATTACTAGGCTCCCTGGACTTGGAACGCCCTCTAGAGTGCCAATTCTTCTTATCATCTCTTCCTCTTTCAACAAACAGGCCGTGACTACTACTTCCACCTCTACTTCCTTCGCTTATCTCCTTCATCTGATCTCTCAAAGCCCTCAAATAGAAGGCTTGACTTCACATCTTCCATTGTCAATGTGTCTCTAGCGAAAATAAGGCTGTTAGTGAAACTTGTGTATCGCTCTGGAAGAGAACACAAAAGAACCATTGCCATTTGCTCCTCATCCATCTTCAAGTCAACAGTCTTCATCTTCATCACGAGATCATCAAAGAAATTAAGATGTTCCTTCACTGAAGTACCCCCTCTCATCGGCATAGTGAAAAATGTCTTCAGCAATATCAGATGGTTAGTAAAAGATTTCTTCAAGTAGAGATTTTCTAGCTTGGTCCAAATGCCTTTAGCAGTGGTCTCACAGCTAATCTCTGAGATAACACTCTCTCCCATCGCTAGTTGTAAAGTAGTAAATGCCCATTTCTCCATCTCCTTCCTTTCCACGGTTGAGATGTCAGCCGTCAACTCCTAAGGAGCAAACACTACTAGATGGACTTCATTCCTCATTAGAACAACCTTCATCTTCCATTGCCACTTCTCGAAGTCTTTATCCCCATTCCATTTCTCAATTGCCAACTGTGATCCTGACGCGATATAAGTCCCTCTAGTTTAGGGTCTTGTAACAACTAGAATCGCTTCATCTCCTGCCATAGCATCTAACACTCCTCAATCAACCTTGCAGCTCTAATACCAGACCGTTGGGGAAAATACCTTCAGATGATCAGTCTAAGGGAATAAAAAATCCAATGCAGTGGAAAACAACTGGATCATGATTGTAGTGAGACAAAACAAACAGAGATAAACACCAGAATAAACAGTCACGGATCTATGCAATGTAGAAAAAATAAATAACACCAGTATTTATAGTGGTTCCACTACCGCGAGGCAGTGTATGTCCACTTGGGGAGAGGAGATTTTATTAATCACTGAAAGATTAGAATTACAAGATTGATTCATTTTTGGAGGCTATACATAACAAGAATTAACAATACAGACAAAATTCTGCAGAGTTTCTGCTCTCTAGGATGGCTGCCATTGTTTTCCAGAAGCTTCACTATTTATAAAGTGAAGATATGAGAAGGGGTAATTGCTATATAGCAGCCCTGAGGTTTGGTTCGGCACATCTGGTCTGGCAAACAACACAATAGCATTTGGTTTGGAAAACAACACTCAAGACCTGGACTGTCATGGTCCAATACTGAACCAAATATTTGGTTCGGCCTTAACTTGGTTCGGCATCACTTGGACCGGCAAATCCCATATCAATCTAGTTCGATACACTTTTAGTCCGGTATAGGCCAACATGTTTGGTTCGGAAAAGCTTGATATTTGGTTCGGCAGCCATTGCCCGAACGAGAAATTTGGACCGACATCTGTTCATTTTGGTCCGGCATCTCAGTTTTGTTTAGTCTTCATCACTTCACCGAACGAAACTTTGGTTTGGTCTTCATCACTTCACCGCTCTAAACCAATGCCACTCCACTTCTAAACCCCGAACGAAATCACTACTTCAACATTGCTCCAAATATTACTTCTTCTCCGAACGAAGCACTAGCTTCCCAAATCAGCACCGAACGAACTTCTTCTCTTCACCGAAGTCACTCACCTCCACCGGATGAAGCCGCTACCGCCCAGAACGAGATTTCTTATTTGGTGTAATCACCAAACCAAATGATTCGGTTCATCATCGCAACTTAGGGCTTCTTTTCCAACATCTTCACTTTGATCTAGGGTTTCGGATGCTTCACTTCCTCCTCCGCGACTTCAGCTCCGATGGTAAGGGAGTAGTGGCTTTCTGCGATTGAAAAATGCTCATGGAGGTTGGAAATGCTCCTTAGGATAAGTTATTTAAAATAATTTTTGTCGATATGAACTAATCCTTAGCTTTTAACGCCTTTAACAATCAATGTTTGGTAGATACACAACCATCTATACTTTTAAAATGGAGAAGGATGTTTAAGAGGTGATTAATGGATGTCATGGAAATTTTACTTGCCAATATCCATATTCTTAATAAAGTAAAAGTTTCTCGGTGTGATTATAATGTTGGCACATTTGATTATACCACACCTTTTGGTACCTACATTGAGAGGAGGAAAATAACCTAATTGACATTAGATGTAACTGGCTGACTTGCTGAAACTAAACTGACCGGTGATAATACTAAAATGATGGCGCCATATGACACTTATATTTCTATCGAAAGTTTGATTGAAGATGAAATTCAAACATTGAATCTATAGCAAAAACCTAAGTGTTGTTTTACAATCAAAGATATAAGAGTTTTCCATGATGGGTTACCAAAGAAGATTTACTGTTTGGGTGATAAAATAGGCATTAAGCACTCGAGTTTGCTTTGAAAATATTTAACTAGGGGAATGCAACAAAGATTTCTCTTGAAAGATAAAAATGCTTATATGATCGAGGAAGAGTTAAACACCAAGGGTCCTATTGAGTTGGAACTCGACCCTTAAACCATGGTTGAAAATTTTAAGTCTTAGAATTACTTAAAGATGTTATTATTGATCTAATGATTCAACAAAGGTCATTAAAACTGAAATAATCAACTACAAAAGTAAAGTAAGATCTTATTTATTTTCTCTAAAATAGCTTGGATGGCTTCGCATGGTTGCATGATGATATGGCAAGGATCGATCCTTTAGTGCTTTGAACGTTTATCCATATTATATGCTATCTACACAATCATTGGCCATTCGACAAGGTTAGATACGTAGTAGTATACGAAGAAGTTGATAGATTATTGAAACATAACTTTATCCAAGAAGTTTATGTTGATGCCCCTCCACCTCCGCACCTATATGAATGTCGTTCTACACTGTTCAGCACCTAGCTAACAGATATTGCACAATGGGTAATTTAGCATCTCCCATTTTGAAACTTGAACATATACACCATGATGTTGCAGTCATGCTTAGTTTTATTTTCCAATGGAAAAAATGAGACTAGTTATTGCATCATCAACATCAAAGCACAAGAATATACAAATTTACATAAAACATTTTCATCCATTTATTATAAATTCATTACATGTCAATTACTTAACCCCGCGATCACATAGACGAAATAAAATAAACACAAATATAGTTTCAAGAGCGACATTTGAAGATGCCCCTTTGAACATTGTTATAACTAATGATGGTTGCAGTACCAATCTTTATATACAATCAATCAATAAAAGGCAATTATACTAAACAACGGAAAATAAACCGAACTTGTATTGGCTTGCCTCTTGCACATCTCAAGAAGCTTTATTCATCCTAACCTGAAAAACCCTACTCTAAACCTACTCAAATGGGTACCAGGCGAAAATCAAAAATTTCATGTTAGACAAAAAGACTAGTGTGAATAATATTGGTCCATCCCAATTAAAATAAATACATAGTGAGACCACGCCGTCGAACAAAATGATTTTTCCTCAAAATTATCTTTCAATCAATGAAAAATATATCATTCGCATGTAACCATAGTGGTAAAAGCATAACATAAACATCATTATGCATAATGAGTTAAAATGAATAGTTCTATATATTCAATAGGGTCAAAGGGTTACACATTCCTATAACTGCCCAACCCATAAAATTATCCATTCATCGCCATAGTTTTCCCAGGATCACTATGAACATATTAGTTTTCACAGGCCAACTAAAAACCTATCGGTCTGACTTAGGCCAAAGTATAACTAGGTAATCCAACAGTCTTACGTTTCTATAACAGTACCAAGATACTCCTGTGACAAAAAATAATAATTATAATGGTCTTATGAACCCATAAGGATACCAAGATATCTCGATGTTAGAAAAATAAATAAATAATGGTAAGCATATTTGTGAGTTCCCAGATGCATACACAAAATTTTATCCTTAATATCAGCAAAGCTCTATGCATTAGAATTACATAATTGAATAATTAGGGGCTTAATGGTTAAAGTGCAGGGGGCTACCCCAACACTAGTCTCGACCCTTACATCTGGTTTTATAAATGTCAAATCTCAATAACAACATACACATAATAATGGCGACCAACCCTAAATTTTTTCACCCAAGTTCTTCCAAAGATCACAACATCGAGTATTAAAAGAGACCCCTAGATGGAGGCATAGAAGTGGAAGATGGAGAGGGATGGCATGAGGTGAGAAGAAGGAAGGGAAAATAGAAAATAAATGAAGTTTATAATGGAGACAATAGGGGGTTGACTGGCACTGGTGTTCACAGGTCGGATGGAGGCCCTAGGCAGAAACCCTCGGCCTATGCAGGCAGATCAAAGGTTGACGGCTCTGGTGTAGCATTTCAAAGTGGATTGGTAGCTGGTGAAAATGACAGATCTAAGGATAAAGCATACTCAAATGTGAACAATTCTTCTAAATCCATTAATTCAAGATCAAAGAATGAAAAAGTTGCTAGAATTCCTATCCCATTTACAATGACAAACAAAGTCATGGCTTCAAAAATTAATCCTAAGACAAAAATACGCTTTATTAATCCTACCGACGTTAGAGATCTAAAAATTGCACTTATCAGAGAAGAAACGATCAGCAAAGGATGTGAAGAATGTAAAAACTCCATTATGGTGTATGTGCGAAGTCCTAGACCTTATTATGTACATTTTAAAGCTTTTTTAACTATAATGTTCAAACCCAAAGAGGAATTTGAAATTTTCTCATGAACGGTTTCTATATGATTTCATTTTAAACGAAAGAAGATTGAATAAAAGCTTTAGAAGGAGGACCATGTTTTTTCGATGGTAGAATCATGGTGATGAAAAATGGCATCCGTCAATCAAAACAAATAGAGACATGCTTTCCTTTATCCCTATTTGGGTAAAGTTTCCAGATATTAACCTATGCTTGTTAAATGCAGAAGGTCTTAGTGCATTATCAAGTGTACTAGGACTTCCTATAAAATCAGATCATTCTACTACTACACAGAAGAAAATTAGCTTTGCTAAATGTCTTATAGAAATTAAAGCAAACTCAACTTTCCCAAAAGAAGTTCCGGTCGCACAATACAATGGTGAAGTATTTTATCAACTGGTAGTATGTGAATGGATTCCACCGAAATGTGAATCTTATGTTTGTTTTTGGCATTATAAATCTCAGTGTACAATTAAAAGGGTATGGAAAGAGAATAAGGCGAAGCAAGACATAGTCAATGTGGGGGAATCATAGGAGCTGGTGGAGGAAAATGAAAATAATTCCGGTAGTGATGGTGTTTCAAATAATGGTACAAATTGTGTAAATGTAGATTTTCAAAACTCTGAAACAAATGATGAAACCGATGCATATGCCAACGTACAATGGAAAATAATGTAAATCTTCCTGAAACAATAGTCAATTGCAGCCCAATCAAAGTGATTCCAATCTCTGAACTAAGTTCAAATAAAACTGAACTAGGACAAAAGAATGATACAAAAGATATTCCCTAAGGTCAAAATCTCAAGGCAAGCAAGTCCTAATACCTACTAGAGAAATCAAAAGATTTCTATGTTTTCTCTTAGGGTTTTGAGAAACATAAAAATTTAGTGGGAGCCTAATTAAAAAAATGAAATGAAGACATTAAACCTTTCTAATATAGTTAGATTATATATTATACATATTAAAATAATATACGTAGATAAACCGAGTAATTAATATAATTGATAAATTGATATCAATTAAGATGCACAACTGAACCGAATAAAGATTGACATAGAAATGTATAATATAGTTACTAATAAATCTTTTGGCATGTTGTCATTTTAAGACATATGCAAGAGCTAAATAATACCATTACTAAAACATTCATGCCTCGGTCTTTTAAACGTTTATCTGTGTAAGACCATCTATTGTTTTATATGAGTTTCGAACTCTTAAGCAATATAAGAATATGGATATTTGATCCATATTTTATTACATATAAATGTTATATGGTAAACAGTCATGATTCGTAATGTATGAAACATCAATGAAGTTAAGTTCATTTGAAATAAGCAAGTAGACCATAATGTGAGATCATGTAATCAATAAGACTGATTATAATAAGGATCTTGTTGTGTAAAATATAGCACAAGACAAAAAGCTACAAGATGCACATAAGAATTTGATCACTGAAATGTTCGTTTAATCAGTTTACATAAAGTGAAACTTATTCGATATTCTAAATGTTAAGTATAGCCGAATACATATTTTTGAAAGGTTCATTTGGTCTTGTAGCAAGATTTTCTTTTTTAATGGTTCGGCCATCTTGAAAGGAAAGTGAATGTACGAGAGTAGATGTAACTTAGGCACAGTTGAGATCAAGAGAGTGAATAGTCACCTCTACTTCATGGAGAGACATTGGAAACGAGAATTGTATAAAATACTAATGATGCTTAATATGGAACGAGAAATGTGATTTCTATTCGAAATGTATTTTCATACAAAAAATTATTTTTTATGAAAGTTATTTCTTCAAGTTCAGGATATCCAATCTGAAATTATTGACCATAAATTAGTTATAGTATATGAAATAAAAATCCATAATAATTGGTTGAATGAAGCTTCGTATCTCGTACGCTATTATAGTAATGGCAGAAATAGTGGAAGCATACCATATAACACTTCATAGTGGATGTATCAAGTTACAAAAAATTGTTTTTATAAATATATCAAATATTACTTATGAAATAATAATAGTTTTTAGTATTGAATGAAAGTAAATATAGTTTCATCTTAATATGAATATTATGAAAATTCATTTTAAAACAAATCTATAATAATGGTATTTATATCAAAAGTGACTCATTAGAAAATACAGAAGTATTTGAATTTTTCACAACTATTTTGGAATTACGAACTAAACCATATATTTGAGGAATAATTCATTAATCATATGATTATGGATCATATAGTTTCGATGAATTATATCTCAGAAGATTAAAGATGAAGCACCCATTCAGTGGGAGCGACAAAGTAATTCGTGAACTCTTCGGATTGATACATATAGATGTATGTAGTCCAAGGTCTAATTATGTCAAAACGTATCCATTTACTTTGTTAAATTCAATGATGATTATCGCAAACATGAACATGCATATTGATATACATGGAGTATGTCTATTGTACAAACTCGTCTTTTCGACCCTCGAAAGTCGGCACTTAATACATCCACGGTATTAGAATGTCGAGCATCCAAGTGCCGGAAAGAAAGATTGTTAAAGTAAAATAAAAAGCAAAAGGATAGGGGAAACAGAATCTCACAGCGGAACGACAATGTATAATACAACAAAAATAGTAAAAGCTTTCTTTCTAAGATACATGGTATATATGAATTTAAAACAAACCTCATCAGCCTGACAGTTATACCTTCCTGAACTTACAATGGCCGATCAGTATACATAATAAAACGATGAAAATTAAAGCTCCATGTTCTACCAACGACAACGTGGAAAAAAACTCTGTCTGACTCGAGCATTATAATAAAATAACACCCGGATCAGTCTGGAAAACCAATGTGAGAAAACTCAAGAAATATGATGAACATATAATAATCTATGAGACCACGCCACTAAACACGAAAAAAGTTTTGCCTTAGAAGAACAACATCCAAGTATAAAAAAACGGACACAAATAATTAAACATAGTGAATAGTGCCCGACATTTCCCGATGCAATTAAGAAAGAATCAATTCAAAGGTTTAATTCAAAAACAAGGAAAGGTATTTTTCCAACAATGACTAGGAGGGTGTGCCCCGCTTACCAAAATTATACCTCTAGAAAATATACTTTAGAGGGTCATATACTCTATGACTCTCTCATAAATAACCAAGCAAGACCTCGACAACCTTACTGAGTATTCAAGTAACGACCCATAAATTTATCAATTTGATATATTATATTTATTTTTAAAATATTTCAATATAAGGTTTTACAACACAAGTTATGATGGTTTGAACAATAAATAATAATGCTAAAAAGTATTTACACAAATATATACTTTGGAAAAATAGCGATAAAATGATTAAAAATCGTTTTATCGATAAACAACTCTATAATCGTAAAACATCATGCAAGGAGCTGGATACATACACTTATTTTTATAGTTGAACAAGAATATAAAATAATTTAATTATTTTATTTTTGGGAAACTAAAAATAAGCATGACATCCTCAACGATGCCCTTATATTTAATAATTGATTAATGATTTTAATTTGAGATTTAATGATTTAATAATTATTATTCAAATAATTGTTTTTAAATGATTATAATTCATTTAAAATAGTTATAAAGTGATTATAAATAATTTATAATAGTTTTATAAAGATATATAATCGGCTTGAAAATATAAGGGAAATTGATATCGCTTTATTGGTATAATAGCAATTTTTGTAAATAATTGTTAATATTGATTTATATGATTTTATAATTCAAATGAGATCATTTTTATTATTTAAAAATGATTAGAAATTTATTTTAATTTTTTTTTCACATATATGTGTAATTTAATGTACAAGTGAAAATGTGATCGGAAATGGGTTCTCCAATTGGCAACGGTTTATCGAATGGAAGTTGTTCGAAATTAGTGCAACATTGTTTATATGTCATGTACACATATATAACACACAAATACACACCTGAACATATACATATATCCATATATGTATACATTACATATTTATACATTTATATACACATAAAATTAAAAGTTTCTAAGATTTTTTCCAAAACTTACCCTTAGGCCAGCAAAAGTCAAATGGACATGCCATGAGAAGAGTGAAGTGATGGTGGTGTCACGACCCGACCTTCTATCACCAAAACGTCACATCATGAATAAGAAAGAAAGGGATAGAAAAGAGAAAAGATAGAGAAGAAAGAACTAAACAACATCAGAATCTCACAGCGGAATGAATAAATTATATTAATCATATAAGTATTACATAGTTTACAACATCTATCAGAGTTACACAGATTATACATCACATACTAGAAAGTTATAAACACCTGTCTAGTTATTACAACTCAAATACAACACAGAGAAACTACACAGAGACAGATATAACACTAGCACAACAGAACCACTATATATCTATACGCTGAAGCCTCCTGCTCCATTGGTCCTCCAGAATTTGTCAAAGCTAACCTGAATCCCTTGGCTACTCGTAAAAATTTGAGTACCCGAGAGTTTAAGAAAAACAGAAATAAACTCCGGGTCAGACATGGGTCTGGTGTGAGTAAACGGTTAAAGTTGCTTAACTTTAAAAACCTTTTGAAATCAAAGGTATCACGTAAGACTCCCCACACATAAACATGGGTAAGTTTTTACCTTACGCTAACCAAACATTTGATAGGAAATCCAATGATATTATAATAGGGTCTAGGGTTTTCAAGTAAAATACAGAAATAGCTGGAATGCTTACATCTCACGTTCCAACATAGTTGGGCACAACTAAATCGTACGGCGCTTATTGGAATTTGGATTCCATACAATGACAGGGCTACTGGGGTACCGCCCGTCACAGTACCTGGCCTAGATCAGAGTACCGAGGATCCACCCTAAATCCCCTACAACACAAGGCCGGACCATCCCTTACTGGACAGTCCCGAATAAGACAACCCCAGCAGTTGTTGCAATCAACTGCCCACACAGCCGAAATAATAAGAAGGGACCTCTAGACAGGGGTTTATCTCATCCTACTTGGGCATGACCCACTTAGCCTTGCAACACCTCCCCTGTTTTAGCCATTCTCGGTTGATGAGGCTTTAGGCTACGATTACCTTTATAGAACACATCTATCTTAGAATGCTCATCGTCCACCTGACGATGTTCTGAAAGCATTCAATCCATACAAGTTCGTTTCGGGTTCGAACGAAACCGAAGGCATTATCTCGTTACACTCATTTGGGAATCACCCTCAGAGTTAACGACAATAACCCTTGCACTCTGAATCTTCATCTTCACTTGAGGTTCACGACCTATCGTTAATTTTGGATCGATGTGGTATTCGGATATCCAAATCTGGAAACCCGATCCCGGTCTCATCGAAATCCAAAACGCCATCTTTTAGGTCCAAGTTGTTTTAAAGGTAAAACAATTCAATTTTATTGTCTATATACACACAGATAGACAATTCATATCATCATCACAAATAGATAATTCACATTATCATCATAAACAGATAATTCACATTATCATCACATTTCAACCAAAGCATCCATATCACACAACATCACTTATCTCATATTTGAGATCTCAAACCATTCAAGGCAATCAATATCATTCAACATCCATAAGCAATGATTTATTAATCACCATCTATAATTAATTTAAAGTGAATTAAATCAATTACTTCCATCTCTAATTAATTTAAATAAATTAAATTAATTACTTTCATCACATAAATCTTGCTTACTTAATCATTAATTAATTACAAATCAATTAATTGATCATCCTCTAATTATCCATCTTAATTAATCATCCTGATTAGTTATTCTTAATTACCTTAAGTAATTAGCCTTAATTAACTACACAAATTAATTCTCCTTAACCATTCACAGTAATTAACCATTAATTACTTCATTAATTACATTAATTAATGGTCCTTAATTAATTACTTCCATTAATTAATTAACTATAATTAATTACATTTGAACCTTAATTAATTACATTAATTAATTAAACTTTAATTAATCACTTCCATTAATCAACCTTAATCATAAACAGTAATTACCATCCTGTAATTACTTACCTAAATTAATTAACTTCTTAATTAATTATATAAATCCTTTGATTAATTACACCAAGTAATTAGTCCTTAATTACTTCTACTAAGTAATTATACTTTAATTACTTCCCATTAAGTAATTTCCTTTAATTAATTACATCCAATAATTATACATTAATTACTTCACTAAGTAATTCCACTATTCAATTTAAGTAATTATACTTAATCAACCATCAAATGATTATCTTTAATTAATTAACAAATTAATTAACTAAAATTTATCACATTCACTTCCTTGATTTCAATTGGTAATTCATCCCTTAATTACCTTTAAAACAAATTAATTAATCTTTAATTGTAGATTAATTATCCTTTAATTATTAATTAATAAATCTTAATTATCAATTAATAAAACTTAATTACAAATTAATTAATCCTTAATCATAAGTTAATCAATACTTAATTACAATTAATTAACCCTTAATAAATCTTTAATTAAAGATTAATTATCTCTTAATTATTAATTAATAAAACCTAATTATTAATTAATAAAACTTAATTACAAATTAATTACTTTTTAATGATAAATTAATTAATCTCTAATTACAAATTAATCAACCTTAATTACTTGATTAATTAATCTCAAATTAATTAATTTTCAATCCTTGATTATTTTAAATGAATTAATTTAAATCAATTAATTACTCTTAATTAATTCCTTAATTAATTCTTAAATAATATTATTTAACTTTAATTAATTAAACTTAATTTTCCTTAATTAACTTAATTAATTCAAGATAGTAAAACTTTAAATTATCTTAAATTAATCAAAATCTTAATTACTTAAAGATAAACTCTTTATTATAATTGGTGTACATAATTATATCATTAAACAATATTTAAAAATAAAACATTTAGAAATCAATTATATTTAAAAGCAATTTAATATTTAATTTAACCTTTAAATCTTTGAAAACCTTTCAAAGTTGTTTAACAAATTTTAACATATAGTTATTTTAAAACATGATTATCATACTTTCAAAAACTAATTTATTTTAATATACATTTAAAATTTTTGTTAAACATTCTTTAAAAACTAGAAAAATATCTATAACATTTAAAAATTAACTTACTTTGTTTTAAAACTTATAAAACTTTGATTTCTTTATAAAACATTTGCTAGAGATTAAAACCAGAAATTCATCTCGGCTAAACCCGTGACAATCACAAAAGAACTCGAGCCGCCTTCGTGACAACTGCCAGGCTCACCACTTCGAGTCGCATACCAAAATACGCGAGCACAACTCCGAGTCGAGCTCGTCTCCCCACAAACCAAACTCCAGATGCACGAAAAACATGCACGTTCACGTGCACGACGTCTCTGGTCGCCGATGAACTTCGCTCCGGCCTCCGACACATCGCATATGACCACGACACAAACACACGAAAACTCAACTACCTCGATTCGATCGAGAATCGAATTCGACCCCAAACCCAATCAGCCTGGAAACGAACATCACCAGAAAATCGACCACCTCCGACGATCTAGACCTCGAGACACCTCGCCGTTCTCACCGTAGCTTCGCTACGTCTTCCCGCACCTCCAGAACCCCTCGCGATCGACTCCGGTCGCACCTCGACATCGCGAAACTCGATTGAACGCCGACGAAAAACCAAGGGTGTAAAACCCTACTCCAACAATTTCTGGCCATCACGGTGAACTATTCACCTCCACGCCATTTTTGCCGAACCCCTTGATCATCCCACTACCTCTATCCAAGATCCCGATCACCATAGACCTTGAGGCCATCAGAAATCACTCAAAAACCAAATTCTGGTCAACATCAAATTCCACACTCGATATAATGTTAAAAATTGTGATTTTTGTTTTAAAAATCCTATCTTTCAGAGATGATTCAAGATATATACTTGAATCAACTTAATCTAACACTTGATTTTATCATGTTAACAAGACTACTACTGTTATTTCTAGATGCTAGCAATTTTCCAAACTTAAAATGTTTGTTCATATTTTTATGTCTTAGAATTAAGTTTAAACTTAACTAATTTGTTTGAAATACAAAGTTTATCAATGAACAGATAAAAGGAATTGGGATTTTAACCTAGATTTTAAACCCTGTATCAAGAACAGGGAAGAACAAAACATTTCCAGACACGCACACTTGTATCAAAATCATATACTTCAAATTTCATACAGAACTACCACTTAAATATTCACAAGCAAGCATCAAAAATCTCAGAAATTTTCACAAGCAACAGATTATAATTTACTTAAATTTTTAAGTAGATGTTTACTCACCAGTTTTGAAAAGGCAGAGGATATGAAATTGGATTGAAAACTTGAAAATTTGAAAACTGCATCTATATTTGATTTCTGAAACTTGAAGGGCTTGAAACATTAAGACTGAAATGCTTTGAAGCTCGAAAGTTTGAAGTTGTAATGCTTGATTTCCTTAAAACTGAAGAAGCTTTAAAACTGGAATGCTTTAAGACTGGAACATGATGATGATTCAAACTTGATTCCAGGTTGTAGTTTTGAAGATGTAATCTGGTTACAGGCTTTGATTACAGGGCTGGGTTTGATTTATTTCTGGTTGAAGGTTTGAGTTTTGAGGAAAAAGGTTTCAGGTTTGATGATTTCTGGTTTGCATTGTTTTATGAACGAAAAGAAGAAGGAGATTGATATATAAGAAACAAGTATGCAGGGCTTTGTTTCACTGGTACAATTTTGATCAGAGATTTTTTTTCTCTTTGGAGGCTGAAATGATATATCTTATACTAGCATTAATTTAAAATTGTCATACTTATCCATTTTTTTATTCGTGTGTACTTATATGATTTTTCTCTAGCCTTGCAAATATATGTATTCCTAAAGACTATACATCTAGAATTTACTTATGTGTTTACTTTAAAGTTGTTATAGTTATTGTTATAATGTTAACTTGTATATTCATTTCAATTTTAAAATCTATTTATATTTATATATAAAACAATACATTAATAATGTTATTTGAAAATAATAATTTGTCAAATTTAAATAATTTATAAAAGAGCTTATAAATTCCTATTATTAAATGAATTAATATATCATATTTATTAAATAATATTTTAAAACAAACCTTTTTATAAATCTTAAACTTAAGCCAAGATATAATTTAATCAATTAAACATTTATCTTAAATATTTTAAAACCATATATTTTAAATTAAATCATAATGTCCAAATTACCAAAATATATTAGAATTTGAAAACAAGATTTATTTATTTATTAAATTCAAACCAAAGATTTCTACTTAAATATACACAAATATATACACATTTTAAATAGAAAACAATTTATTAGCTTTTAAAAAAAAATCACCAATTAAATATTTATTAAAAGAAGATTATTAAATCAATTTAAATTTATCAACAAAATTTATCAAATCAATTTAAATTTCAATACAGATTATTAAATTGATATTGCCAAAAATTCTAGGATATCACATTCCTCCCCCCTTAAAAGAATTTCGTCCTCGAAATTTAAAACAAAGGTAATTTAATTATTAACCCGCCTTTTTACAAGGCCGTGGACAGGCGGGTTTAACTTAATCGACTGCACGTTCGTCGAGGCTGGTGTACGATGGATTCAGCCGATTGGATGGATGGATGACACAACGTGCTTGGGAGATGGAAATATGATTGGATAAAGATGGATCAACTATAATTTGGGTCTAGGAAACATGGTTCGGCATTAAACATGGTTCGGTATGGTGGAGGTTCGGCACAAATAGTTCGTCTGGCATTCACGTTTGAATAGCATTCAAGAGCACTCGACATTCAGTAGCGCTCGGCATCCAGGAGCGCTCGGCATTTAGAGGCGCTCGGCATTAGAGATCGTTCGGCATGATGGGCGTTCGACATTAGAAACTGTTCGGCATCAGACATGGTTCGGCATGATGGAGGTTCGACATTAAGGATCGTTCGGCATTGGATGGAGCGCTCGGCATAAATATCGTTCGGCATTGGATGGAGCGCTCGGCATAAATATCGTTTGGCATTGGGTGGAGCGCTCGACATAAATCTCGTTCGGCATTGGATGGATCGTTCGGCATCAGGGATCGTTCGGCATTGGATGGGTCGTTCGGCATACCTCACCTCGCTCGGCATTGCACCTCGCACCTCCACACCTCGATACTTTGATACCTCGCACCTCCCCACGTTCGGCATACCAACTGCTCAGGTTCGGTCGGCATAATGAAGTAGGGTTTGGCTATGACCTTGATGGGCCCAAACTACTCAGGAGGCCAAACAACCTGGTTTTGCCTATAAATACAGCATGTGGGTCTCCAGATGGGGGATCTTCTTCTTCTCTTCTGCTCTCTGACATTTTTATTTCCTAAGACTAAGACTAGTCTACCACTTTGTAACGGTAACAGATTCTTACATCAATAAAAAGAAAACTTCTGGAGTGGACGTAGGCCGGAGTTAGCCGAACCACTATAAAATCTGTTGTTCTTTACTGCTTTCATTTGAATTTTAACTGTTCTTCATATTATTACACTCTACATACATCCTATCTGTGAGCTGTGATTGGGATTTTGGTGCTTTCATCTAGATTTGGGTGTTAGTGACCAATTTTGGCGCTAACACTTTGGTGCTTTCACTGAGAGCGCAAGCACTCGGGAATTTTGGAGTTAGGAACTTGGATCCTAGAAAGAAATGGCAAGACCACCAACGAGGAAGCAAGCAGTGGAAAGGAGCAATCAGGAAGGAAGTCAAGCGGCCTCTTCTGGAGCTGGAGAGGATCATGCATCCATCTACATAACTCGGGATGAGATGCAAGTGATGATGAATTCTATGCTAGAGCAGATGATGAAACGGTAAGAGGAGATGATGCAAGCTCTTCTTAGGCAATTTGGACAACCAGGAACTACAGGTGCTCAAGATCGTGGAACTGGACCAGAGGAACTCAACCAGCAGACAGATGGAGTGATTCAGCGGGGGGGCAGCTCCCAATCAACAAATAGTTAACAATCTAGATGGACCAAGACTCGGGGGCACACCACCAGGTAATGCTGGACCAGTTCATGGAGGGATACCGGATGACGCTACGCGGCCCGACGTCGATAGGAATACAGGAGTACATGAGGAGGAATATGTGCCAGAATTTCCTCGGGGACTTGGGGGGCAGTCTGGAAACATGGATAGGGGGCAACCCTTGGTTGGAAACACTGGATTGGCTGACATTATCAAGCGGACTATTCGCGGAGATCTGACAAACAGGGATTCAGAGGGAGTTAACAAAAAACCGTTTACCCGGAACATTAGGACAGCTAGGATTCCGCCCGATTTCAAACTACCCGCTATGGAAGTATACAATGGGAAGACGGATCCCACCGACCACTTGATGAGGTACACTAGGCATATGGAAGTGCTTAGGGCAACGGAGGAGGTTATGGCCCGATGTTCCCCCTGTACTTGACTGATACTGCTGCTATGTGGTTCAGACAGCTGGAGGATGGATCCATTGGAACATGGATGGAACTGGTGGACAAGTTCTTAAGTCAGTTTCGAGTTCACATAAAAAGGCCAAAGAACGTGATGACGCTAACGTTAGTCAAACAGGGGGCGGATGAGTCGCTCAGGACATTCTTAACTCGATTTAACGCAGCAGTTGCTTCGGTGGATCGGTCGGATCCATCAATGGTTCTGATGGCTGCGGTATCAAGAGTAAGAGATAATTCGGAGTTCAAATTATCGTTGATACGGGACCCACCGTTGGATCTTGGGGAATTCTTTCATGAAGCTGAGAGATTTCTTTGACAAGAGGATGCATGTTTGGACATGAGGACAAAGGAAGTAAACATGATTAAGGATGGAGGACTACCCGGCGAAAGCTCGGGTGGGGGCAAGGATAAAGGGAAAAGGAAGCGCTGGGGAGAGCCAAAGTTCTCCACTTACACAGGATTGAACGCAACGCTGGAGCGGATATTCTTGGATACTCGAGATCGCCTTCCATACCGAAGACCGGCGAGGAGGGAGCCCTTAGAACGAGAAAGGGCGTCAGGAAGGCACTATCTTTTTCATGACCTGGACGGGCATGATACTAACAGCTGCCGGCATTTGAAGGACATAATCGAGGAGCATATAAGGAATGGTCAGTTGCGACAATATGTCGGAGCTCGGACTGCGGTGGTGGAACAGGAGTAGCCACCGCCTACCTTGAATGACGAGGGCATGAGGCCCAGGAATGGTGACCGATTGGTCATCAACTAATCTTGATGGTTTGGAATAATTAACAAACTTCGGGCAAACGGTTAAATCACTTACTCATGTACGAGGTCGGAGATAACCCTCAGGCATGCTCTGAGATGATGGCTTACCGAGACGCCCTGGTTTGTGAAATCCGTTTTTTCCTTTGACTTGGACATTTGTTTTTTTTTGGTTTGGTTTTGGAGTTTGGTTTGAACTCCCTGTTTTGCTCGTTTTCTGGTTTGAATTCGGTTTTGGATGTTTGTTTTTTGGTTTGGATTTTTGATATGGATTTCTGGTTTTCTGGTTGAATTTGGATTTCGGTTTGGATTTAGGTTTGGATTTTGGCTGAAAGGTCATCGAGCATGGACTATGCTCGGTAAGGGTCCGGAGAGACCGGGATTCGGCCTAGGACTTAGGCCCCATATTGTCTCCTATGCAGGTCGTCGAGTATGGACTATGCTCGGCAAGGGTCCGGAGTGACCAGGATTCGGCTTAGGACTTAAACCACGGCATTATTCGACGTTCAGGGACACTGAACCATGAACAACATGGATTTACTTAACATAGGTCGTCAAGTGTTGATTGTGCTTGACAAGAACTCGAAGAGGTTACAGATATGAATATCGGCTATGGATGACAGAGGATTTGGATATTGACCCGGAGAGGTCCTAAAGTCGGTTATTGGTTATTGGATATGGATGAAACATGTACTTTGGATATCAGATTTGAGGCTATTCAAAACACACCTTCCAATAGCAAGGCATGTTTTGGGGGGCAAGTGTTAACCCGCCTTTTTACAAGGCCATGGACAGGCGGGTTTAACTTAATCGACTGCACGTTCATCGAGGCTGGTGTACGATGGATTCAGCCGACTGGATGGATGGATGACGCAACATGCTTGGGAGATGGAAATATGATTGGATAAAGATGGATCAACTATAATTTGGGTCTAGGAAACATGGTTCGGCATTAAACATGGTTCGGCATGGTGGAGGTTCGGCACAAATAGTTCGTCTGGCATTCACGTTCGAATAGCATTCAAGAGCACTCGGCATTCAGTAGCGCTCGGCATCCAGGAGCGCTCGACATTTAGAGGCAATCGGCATTAGAGATCGTTCGGCATGATGGGCGCTCGACATTAGAAACTGTTCGGCATCAGACATGGTTCGGCATGATGGAGGTTCGGCATTAAGGATCGTTCGGCATTGGATGGAGCGCTCGGCATAAATCTCGTTCGGCATTGGATGGAGCGCTCGGCATAAATCTCGTTTGGTATTGGATGGAGCGCTCGACATAAATCTCGTTCGGCATTGGATGGATCGTTCGGCATCAGGGATCGTTCGGCATTGGATGGGTCGTTCGGCATACCTCACCTCGCTCGGCATTGCACCTCACACCTCCACACCTCGATACTTCGATACCTCGCACCTCCCCACGTTCAGCATACCAACTGCTCAGGATCGGTCGGCATAATGAAGTAGGGTTCGACTATGACCTTGATGGGCCCAAACTACTCAGGAGGCCCAACAACCTGGTTTTGCCTATAAATACAACATGTGGGTCTCCAGATGGGGGATCTTCTTCTTCTCTTCTGCTCTCTGACATTTTTATTTCCTAAGACTAAGACTAGTCTACCACTTTGTAACGGTAACGGATTCTTACATCAATAAAAAGAAAACTTCTGGAGTGGACGTAGGTCGGAGTTAGCCGAACCACTATAAAATCTGTTGTTCTTTACTGCTTTCATTTGAATTTTAACTGTTCTTCATATTATTACTCTCTACATACATCCTATCTATGAGCTGTGATTGGGATTTTGGTGCTTTCATCTAGATTTGGGTGTTACTGACCAATTTTGGCGCTAACACTAATAATCTCATTAATGATTTAATTTTAAAAACACAAGCATATATTAATCATATGCTAACAACCATAGCAACCAACTCATCCAATCAACCAATCTAACTATCCAGACAAAATTATGGATAGAATTTCCTAGAGTTTCCCATGTAAAAATACCGGGATACTTGCCCTACAGAATCCAAACAAAACTATACTACTAAGCTACAAAGCTCCTACTCATCTAGATCTACAAAACTAGACAGGATATCAGACTATAGACAAGTCTGACTCAACAACCAAACCCTCTTGGACTGCTGGTTGTAAAACCAGAGATGGATCATACACGTACTCCCTCAGAGGTACGTGAAATACATTGAATCTCAGTCTTCCAAATTGGCAATTCACTCCTGTAATCCAAAACACTTATCCTTACAAGAATACAGAAAGATTCAATATACTTCGGAGCTTACCTCACAGTCTTACCCAATCTTATTGCTCCCTTTACCGGAGAAAATCTCAACAACAACGAAGTCTCCAACCTCGAATTTTGAATTCCTCCGTTTCTTATCCACATAACTCCTTTGACGATCCTGGACTGCCTACATCCTTTCCTGATCAGCTCAATCTTCGCTGATGCTTCAATAAACAAACTGGATCAAAATAACTCAACAAAAAGATCCTCTCCAGATTTACCCAAAATCCAGAATACAACTCTACTCCACCATCCTCAGTAGATTACAACTTACTTCTCCTATCCGGAAAAGACAAAACAAAAACACTTGCCAATCTGGCCTCAAATCCAGAAAAAATTTCCTGTAGAAATTCTCTAATCCAAAAACACTGCAACTTCCGGTTGCTTCCACTATAGAACAGCTGCCACCTTGCTTCCGCTGCACAACTCTGATCTGGAGTAGATGAGCATGTCGATGAATTCGAGCAAAATCTTAACCAACACCTCCTGGACACACAGTTCATCAGATCCACCACAACCGGAAACGTTAGTTATCTCAAAGACATAACCAACTTCTCAAAGAAACAGACGAGTCCTCAGTCAAGGGTACTGTCTTCAGCTACCCTTCGCTGAAAGAAACTCAAAACTAGATACAGAAGAGAAAACACAAATGCTCCAACAAATCTTCTTTAGAAACCATCCATCTCCTTAGCTGAACCACCGGTATCTCTTCCAGACCCAGGTCAATGGAAATTAAACTTCCTAATGTGGACAAACTGCTGGCTTTCTTGAAAACTTCTGGACAAATCTTTGACAACTCTATAACTCATACATCCCCTAGGGATGCCACAAATCCATGCAAAAGATTATCCAAGAGAATCACTCAAAGTATCGCAAGTTGCTTTTGCGATCCCATCTAGACCAATATCCACAGATACTATTCTCTCTCTTCACAAATCAGAACAGCTTGTCCTTGACTAACCAATCCACCAAAGAAATGGATCCACTCTGCTGCTTCTGAATTCCACCACTAGGGTACTATTAAGCCAAAAGATCTTCCTGCTGGCACAAAACATCTCCCAGCTGCACTGTTGCCACGGATGCCAAAAACTTCCTAATCCAAAACGCCTTTAAGAAACTCGGACCTCAAACCAAACACAACATCCAGCTGAAACTATGTCTCATCATCGATGCAAACACACTCCCTCAAACTTGTTCCAAAGAAAACATCTTTGGAAACATCCAAAGTCACTGTGTCTCACCACGCAACTACTACTTCCTGAGGTTGCCAATATACCATCACTTGTTTCTGCCTGACCGACAGATCCAAACTCTCAAAAATCCGCTCACACGAGCGCGATCAAACTTGCACTTTAATGATGAACTCCGAACCTTAACAGGTTTCCTTCAGAGATCAATGAAATTATTACACCATAGCAAAGCTCACTCGAGACGATATTGGGTCTATAGTCTCGACAGATACTCTTCCAACCACAATACCCAGACTTCTTCCATTGGTAGTCGTGCTACACACACCACTACCTTATCTACCTTTATAACTTATGTTGGAAAACCCGTACATGTAACCCAACAGATAGGTAGAAATATAGATATACATGTATATATATATATATATATATATATATATAAATTACAAGTACACTCTCTCAAGAAAGACACCACTCCAGAGCTTAGATATTCGCTCAACCTATGCTCTGATACCAACTGTAGCGACCCGACCTTCTATCACCAGAACGTCGCATCATGAATAAGAAAGAAAGGGATAGAAAAGAGAAAAGATAGAGAAGAAAGAACTAAACAACATCAGAATCTCACAGCGGAACGAATAAATTATATTAATCACATAAGTATTACATAGTTTATAACATCTATCAGAGTGTACACCACATACTAGACAGTTATAAACACCTGTCTAGTTATTACAACTCAAATACAACATAGAGAAACTACACAGAGACAGATATAACACTAGCATAGCGGAACCACTATATATCTATACGCTGAAGCCTCCTGCTCCATTGCTCCTCCATAATTCGTCAAAGCTAACCTGAATCCCTTGGATACTCGTAAAAATTTGAGTACCCGAGAGTTTAAGAAAAACAGAAATAAACTCCGGGTCAGACATGGGTCTGGTGTGAGTAAATGGTTAAAGTTGCTTAACTTTAAAAACCTTTTGAAATCAAAGGTATCATGTAAGACTCCCCACACATAAACATGGGTAAGTTTTTACCTTACGCTAACCAAACATTTGATAGGAAATCCAGTGATATTATAATAGGGTCTAGGGTTTTCAAGTAAAATACAGAAATAGTTGGAATGCTTACATCTCACGTTCCAACATAGTTGGGCACAACTAAATCGTACGGCGCTTATTGGAGTTTGGATTCCATACAATGGCAGGGCTACTGGGGTACCGCCCGTCACAGTACCTGTCCTAGATCAGAGTACCGAGGATCCACCCTAAATCCCCTACAACACAAGACTGGAACCATCCCTTACTGGACAGTCCCGAATAAGACAACCCCAGCAGTTGTTGCAATCAACTGCCCACACACCCGAAATAATGAGAAGGGACCTCTAGACAAGGGTTTATCTCATCCTACTTGGGCATGACCCACTTAGCCTTGCTGCACCCCCCTATTTTAGCCATTCCCGGTCGATGAGGCTTGAGGCTACGATTACCTTTATAGAACACATCTATCTTAGAATGCTCATCGTCCACCTGACGATGTTCTGAAAGCATTCAATCCATACAAGTTCGTTCCGGGTTAGAACGAAACCGAAGGCATTATCTCGTTACACTCATTTTGGAATCACCCTCAGAGTTAACGACAATAAACCTTGCACTCTGAATCTTCATCTTCACTTGAGATTCACGAACTATCGTTAATTTTGGATCGATGTGGTATTCGGATATCCAAATCTGGAAACCCGATCCCGGTCTCATTGAAATCCAAAACGCCATCTTTTAGGTCCAAGTTGTTTTAAAGTTAAAACAATTCAATTTTATTATCTATATACACACAGATAGATAATTCATATCATCATCACAAACAGATAATTCACATTATCATCATAAACAGATAATTCACATTATCATCACATTTCAACCAAAGCATCCATATCACACAACATCACTTATCTCATATTTGAGATCTCAAACCATTTAAGGCAATCAATATCATTCAACATCCATAAGCAATGATTTATTAATCACCATCTATAATTAATTTAAAGTGAATTAAATTAATTACTTCCATCTCTAATTAATTTAAATAAATTAAATTAATTACTTTCATCACATAAATCTTGCTTACTTAATCATTAATTAATTACAAATCAATTAATTGATCATCCTCTAATTATCCATCTTAATTAATCATCCTGATTAGTTATTCTTAATTACCTTAAGTAATTAGCCTTAATTAACTACACAAATTAATTCTCCTTAACCATTCACAGTAATTAACCATTAATTACTTCATTAATTACATTAATTAATGGTCCTTAATTAATTACTTCCATTAATTAATTAACTATAATTAATTACATTTGAACCTTAATTAATTACATTAATTAATTAAACTTTAATTAATCACTTCCATTAATCAACCTTAATCATAAACAGTAATTACCATCCTGTAATTACTTACCTAAATTAATTAACTTCTTAATTAATTATATAAATCCTTTGATTAATTACACCAAGTAATTAGTCCTTAATTACTTCTACTAAGTAATTATACTTTAATTACTTCCCATTAAGTAATTTCCTTTAATTAATTACATCCAGTAATTATACATTAATTACTTCACTAAGTAATTCCACTATTCAATTTAAGTAATTATACTTAATCAACCATCAAATGGTTATCCTTAATTAATTAACAAATTAATTAACTAAAATTTATCACATTCACTTCCTTGATTTCAATTGGTAATTCATCCCTTAATTACCTTTAAAACAAATTAATTAATCTTTAATTGTAGATTAATTATCCTTTAATTATTAATTAATAAATCTTAATTATCAATTAATAAACTTAATTACAAATTAATTAATCCTTAATCATTAGTTAATCAATCCTTAATTATAATTAATTAACCCTTAATAAATCTTTAATTAAAGATTAATTATCTCTTAATTATTAATCAATAAAACCTAATTATTAATAATACTTAATTACAAATTAATTACTTTTTAATTATAAATTAATTAATCTCTAATTACAAATTAATCAACCTTAATTACTTAATTAATTAATCTCAAATTAATTAATTTTCAATCCTTGGTTATTTTAAATGAATTAATTTAAATCAATTAATTACACTTAATTAATTCCTTAATTAATTCTTAAATAATATTAATTAACTTTAATTAATTAAACTTAATTTTCCTTAATTAACTTAATTAATTCAAGATAGTAAAACTTTAAATTATTTTAAATTAATCAAAATCTTAAATACTTAAAGATAAACTCTTTATTATAATTGGTTTACATAATTATATCATTAAACAATATTTAAAAATAAAACATTTAGAAATCAATTATAATTTAAAAGCAATTTAATATCTAATTTAACCTTTAAATCTTTGAAAACCTTTCAAAGTTGTTTAACAAATTTTAACACATATTTATTTTAAAACATGATTATCATACTTTCAAAAACTAATTTATTTTAATATACATTTAAAATTTTTGTTAAACATTCTTTAAAAACTAGAAAAATATCTATAACATTTAAAACTCAACTTACTTTGTTTTAAAACTTATAAAACTTTGATTTCTTTATAAAACATTTGCTAGAGATTAAAACCAGAAATTCATCTCGGCCAAACCCGAGAAAATCACAAAAGAACTCGAGCCGCCTTCGAGACAACTGCCAGGCTCACCACTTCGAGCCGCATACCAAAATAAGCGAGCACAACTCCGAGTCGAGCTCGTCTCCCCACAAACCAATCTCCAGTTGCATGAAAAACGTGCACGTTCACGTGCACGACGTCTCTGATCGCCGATGAACTTCGCTTCGGCCTCCGACACATCGCATATGACCACGGCACAAACTCGCGAACACTCAACTACCTCGATTCGATCGAGGATCGAATTCGACCCCAAACCCACTCAGCCTGGAAACGAACATCACCAGAAAATCTACCACCTCCGACGATCTAGACCTCGAGACACCTCGCCATTCTCACCGTAGCTTTGCTACGTCTTCCCGCACCTCCAGAACCCCTCGCGATCGACTCCGGTCCCACCTCGACATCGCGAAACTCGATTGAACGCCGATGACAAACGCAGGGTGTAAAACCCTACTCCAACGATTTCCGGCCATCCCGGTGAAATATTCACCTCCACGCCATTTTTGCCGAACCCCTTGATCATCCCACTACCTCCATCCAAGATCCCGATCACCATAGACCTTGAGGCCATCAGAAATCACTCAAAAACCAAATTCTGGTCAACATCAAACTCCACACTCGATATAATGTTAAAAATTGTGATTTTTGTTTTAAAAATCCTATCTTTCAGAGATGATTCAAGATATATACTTGAATCAACTTAATCTAACACTTGATTTTATCATGTTAACAAGATTGATACTGTTATTTCTAGGTGCTAGCAATTTTCCAAACTTAAAATGTTTGTTCATATTTTTATATCTTAGATTAAGTTTAAACTTAACTAATTTGTTTGAAATACAAAGTTTATCAATGAACAGATAAAAAGAATTGGGATTTTAACCTAGATTTTAAACCCTGTATCAAGAACAGGGAAGAACAAAACATTTCCAAACATGCACACTTGTATCACAACCATATACTTCAAATTTCATACAGGACTACCACTTAAATATTCACAAGCAGGCATCAAAAATCTCAGAAATTTTCACAAGCAACAGATTATAATTTACTTAAATTTTTAAGTAGATGTTTACTCACCAGTTTTGAAAAGGCAAAGGGTTTGAAACTGGATTGAAAACTTGAAAATTTGAAAACTGCATCTATATTTGATTTCTGAAACTTGAATGGCTTGAAACATTAAGACTGAAATGCTTTGATGCTTGAAAGTTTGAAGTTGTAATGCTTGATTTCCTTAAAACTGAAGAAGCTTTGAAACTGGAATGCTTTAAGACTGGAACATGATGATGATTCAAACTTGATTCCAGGTTGTAGTTTTGAAGATGTAATCTGGTTACAGGCTTTGATTACAGGGCTGGGTTTGATTTATTTCTGGTTGAAGGTTTGAGTTTTGAGGAAAAAGGATTTAGGTTTGATGATTTCTGGTTTTCATTGTTTTATGAACGAAAAGAAGAAGGAGATTGATATATAAGAAACAAGTATGCAGGGCTTTGTTTCACTGGTACAATTTTGATCAGAGATTTTTTTTCTCTTTGGAGGCTGAAATGATATATCTTGTACTAGCATTAATTTAAAATTGTCATACTTATCCATTTTTTTATTCGTGTGTACTTATATGATTTTTCTCTAGCCTTGCAAATATATGTATTCCTAAAGACTATATATCTAGAATTTACTTATGTGTTTACTTTAAAGTTGTTATAGTTATTGTTATAATGTTAACTTGTATATTCATTTCTATTTTAAAATCTATTTATTTTTTATATAAAACAATACATTAATAATGTTATTTGAAAATAATAATTTGTCAAATTTAAATAATTTATAAAAGAGCTTATAAATTCCTATTATTAAATGAATTAATATATCATATTTATTAAACAATATTTTAAAACAAACCTTTTTATAAATCTTAAACTTAAGCTAAGATATAATTTAATCAATTAAACATTTATCTTAAATATTTTAAAACCATATATTTTAAATTAAATCATAATTTCCAAATTACCAAAATATATTAGAATTTGAAAACAATATTTATTTATTTATTAAATTCAAACCAAAGATTTCTACTTACAATATACACAAATATATACACATTATAAATAGAAAACAATTTATTAGCTTTTAAAAAAAATAAAATCACCAATTAAATATTTATTAAAAGAAGATTATTAAATCAATTTAAATTTATCAACAAAATTTATCAAATCAATTTAAATTTCAATACAGATTATTAAATTGATATTGCCAAAAATTCCGGGATATCACAGGTGGAATATGATATCACATGGGGGGGTACCAACTTGTGGAAATAATGATGGAGGTGGAGGTGGATGTAGTGGAGGCTTACATGCTTGAAAATTCTATAAATAGGGAGGCATAACCTCTCTTATTCTTCACAAATTCATTCTTTTTCTTCTTCACCATTCTTTAGCTCCTTAATGCTCTTTAATGACTCTCCTCTTTAAGAGATGTAGGAGGGTTAAAAATAGTGGAGTGCTTAAGCACCAATTCGCTAATTACTCTCTAACCTCTTCTTAATCTACTTCTTCCTCTTCTCTTCTTTGATGGCCCTTGGTCAAGAGCATGATGGAGGGGAGAGCTTTGGTTAAGAGTTTGGGGGTGTTAAGAGCATGGCCGAGAGCAAGGTGGAATGGGGAGGATGGTCAAGCACTTGAGCAAGGAAAATGAAGTGTTTAGGTGATGGTAGAAGTGCACTAATGAAGTGCTGTGGTGATATGAATTTGGTGGGAATATTTGGTTTGATTTATGGTGAGTACTCAATGTTTATTAAATGATAAATAATCTCTATAACTATTTTTAACTATGATAATATGACCATTTAATCTCTTAATGATTTGTATGAATGTTTGATTACTTAGTTGATTATATGGTTGTGATATGGTTGATAACTTGGTTTGATAAATGATAAAAGAAATGGTTAGTAATTAACCCTAGTTTATTGAGCCTCTTAATGGTTTTAAAATACAAAAAGTTTGGAAATGAATGTTATAGTAATATAATATTGTGAAATGGTTTGAAAGTGAATATGAGATTTAATATGAAAAATATTTTTTAATTTATTTAAAATGGTTTATAAATGTTTTATAAATAATAAAACTCAATTTGTAGAAGTTTTGACAAGTTATGTAAAATAAGTCAAAATAAGGTACGTCGTGTAACGACACTTCTGCGCCGAAAAAGTTAAATGAACGTATAAAGTGGAATATAGCTCGAAATTCTTCACAATAAGAATTTTCCTAACTCTTATAACTATAATTTTCAAACGAAGAAAGAAAATTGAGATTTCAATTTACATATTTTGAAATATGAGCAAATCAAGTTATCAAATAGTCGTGGTTTGGTAGTTTGGAAACCAAAGCGACAAATTTTTTATAAATGAAAATTTTAATTCTTTAAAAATATGGAATAAATTCTATAAATCTTTTAAAGTGTTTTAAAAGAGATTTGAGTTATAAAAATGGATTACTAAATGATCAAAAAGTTATTTTAATCAAAAAAGCTTTGAAAACACTATTCGCAGCACTATTCGCAATACTTTTTGCAGCACTTTGATAACTTTTGAAATATGGATTTAAACTTAACAATTCTTTTTCAAATATTTTATAAATGTTTTCAAATGAATAATTTAGTGTTTTAATAATGATTTGGAAGTTTTATAACTTACTTAAAAAGGTTTAAATAAATGGTTTATTGAAAAGCTGTCAAAAATCAAGTGATTTAATCTCGGCTCTAAAAGCCGACGAGTAGACTAAATTTATCTACTTGCGAGATCTGGGTGAGGTGCTTAAACTAAGAAGATGTTCTGGAGCAACCAGTGCCCTGGTTCACTTGGCCTCTCCTGGGCGAGGGATCGATAAGATCGAAATGTCGGAAACGAGTTAAGTATAAAAGATTAAATTTTCCAAATTTAAACAACTTGGATTGAATGGAGATAATCTTCTTACACTTGGTTTTAAATTCCGAGGAGGGAACCCGTACTATCCATATGAATTTAAAAGGTGATTTCATCACTATTCGACGGATAGTAAAGGTTGAATACAGAAATCTATATTGAGTAGAATTAGTATAATTTCCACGATCCTTTTTACTCAATAATGTTTTCCAATATGAGATTTAAATAAATGATTTGGAATTACTTTAATTCCTATACTTAAAATTAATTGCTTTGGGTTTACAATAAACTATGTCTTAAACAACATTGTTCTTGACCCATTTTAAAAGTTATGATTTGGAAATCTTTGTAAAGATTTAAATAAATGATTTGTAAATATTTTCCTAAGAAAAGGATGAAATAAATTAGAATTATTCCAGGATTCAAAAAGGTTTAACTAAGCCAAAATATTTGATAAATGAGGCTTAATGATTCCATCTACTGTTAAGAAGACAAATGGAATAATTTAAAATAATATGCCTCTCTAAGATATTTATGAATGAATAAAAAGATGAATTATATTGAATGATAATTGATAATCACATATGAATTTATATCCTTTTAATCGATGATTGGTTCGGAGGAATCGAGGTTAGAATTGGGTAACTTCTATCCGAAACCACTTCGAACTAATGTATACATTCGGAAGTGAAGACCTGATGAAGATGATGGTTTTTTAAGATGGGGATCTATGGCTGCTTGCCACTATTCCCTCGGGGTGAAATTTACCATATCATATATTTATGGTGGCAGCAGTGCTCTGTTATTGAAATCTTCGATTACAAAGACTAATCGCTACAAATCCAGAGATAATTCCCGACAGGATGTTGTAGGAGGAGTGCCTTCGGTTTCGTTCAGTCCTAGAACGAACTTGTATGGACGAATGTCTGACATTGCATTTCTGAGATCACAACATTGACTTTTACAAACGTACATCTGTTTTGTGGCGAAGAAGGAAACTTTTCTTAGCTTAACACCCTTCTCTGTGACGTACGAGCTCAGAGGTTGTATGTTCTTGAAAGTCAATAGTGATCGAAGGAATGGCAATGTGGCATTTAAAGTGGAACCTGATATGATCAAATCGTGGCTTCGTGAAAAGCAAAACGTGGCTTCGTGGAACATAACCTCATGATCCTCACATCCCAGGAATGATACGGGATACTATGTGGTCTGAAGGACAAATTTTGGGCTATTATTAGGAAAGATGTCCCTCTAGGCACTTGTTGCCATATTGTATGGATGGAAAGGTATAGAGGCTGACGGAGATCATGTAAAGCCACTGAGTAATACTCTGTTCCACGTTAGTGTAGCAGTATAGTTCGGAGGCTGAAGGAGACCGTGTAAAGCCATTGGTGTGAGCTAGGATTGTTATACGTGGATTTTCGGGTCTGAATGGGCACTAGTTCCCTATCATATTGAAAACCCAATTCCAATACGTTGCCTTTACGATTTTTGATTGTAGAACCTACTTTTAAAAAGTAGCTAGTAAGCCGTCAAATTTAATCAATGTAACAATCTCGGCTATCTTGATATATTATTTAAAAAATGTTTTTAAAGGAATTTCATTAAAGATAATATTAAATTATTTTGGTACAAAAGTGTTTTGGTTATCATAAGGTAAAAACCCATCCGTTATATAATTTGTATAAGATAATAAAATAAGCATGTAGTATAAAAATGTATTTTACATAAATAATTTTGTAAAAGATGGATATGAAAGATATGTTATATAAATTTTGAGAAACTAAATTTTGGCTATTTTGGAAAAGAATTATAAAATTCTAAGAGGAAGTAAGTTAATATAAGATGATTTTATGAAGGGATTTATAAAATGGATTTTATAAACAAAATAATCTCTAATGGATATTTGAAAAGGAATTTAAAATAAGAAATTTGGAAAGTAAGAAAGTCTCAAATGATAACTAGTTTGAGTGGCTCGAAAATAACTAAAAATGGGCAAGATATATGTTTAGATGGTAAACACTTCTCATAAGTATTACCCTTCTTGTTAAGGGGATATAGGATACTATTGGTAGTACCCAGTTCCTTGGTATTATTTTGGAGTTACTCCATCTATATAATTTTCCTTAAGTTAAAAGGATAATTTTGAATTATTATTTGATAGGTTAATATCAAGGTTGGTTAAAAAGGAATATATTATAATGAGAAAAGTTGATGGTAATTTTGGAAAATAAAAAGGTAAATTATCTTTAAATTGAAATGTCCTTTGGGATGAAATGTTTTCCTTTAAGAAAAATATTTGAAAATAAATATTTTGTAGTGATTATATATAAAGAAGCATTTTTAAAAAAGATAAAATTTTTATGAAAAGTTTTCCTGAAGATTTTTGAATAAGTACATATGAGGTACGTAGATCATTTTGTCACACGATTTTGATCTAAGATTTGTGTACAGAACTTTGAGGTGTTTACACTAGTCCGAAAAAGAATTTAACACTCGATTCTTGACGACGAACATTGATGAGTGTTTATGATTGTGTACTTAAGTTTTCTATCATAGTTGAGGGCTATGTAAGGGAAATGAAGTTTTTTGATCAAGAAGCCGGATCAGATTCTGCACTAGAGGATCTGGAGATCAATACTAGTTCGGAAGTAAAGTTGTGGATTCGAATAGTAGATCAAATCAGATATTGTGTAAGGATGATCTATATACATCGTATGGGTAGGTTTAAAAGAAAATATTTTGGGCAAATACCTTTGGGTTTTGGTGTAATTTCAGGGACGAAATTCTTTTAAAAGGGGAAATCAGTAACGACCCGTAAATTTATCAATTCGATATATCATATTTATTTTTAAAATATTCCAATATAAGGGTTTATAACACAAGTTGTGATGTTTTGAACAATAAATAATAATGGTAATAAGTATTTACACAAATATATACTTTGGAAAAATAGCGATAAAATGACCGAAAACCGTTTTATCGATAAACGGCTCTATAATCGTAAAACGTCGCGCACAGAGCTAGATACATACACTTATTTTTATAATTGAACAAGAATATGAAATAACTTAATTATTTTACTTTTGGGAAATTAAAAGTATGCATGACATCCTCAACGATGCCCTTATGTTTAATAGTTGATTAATGATTTTTTTTAGATTCAATGATTTAATAATTATTATAACTATTCAAATAATTGTTTTTAAATGATTATAATTCATTTTAAATTGTTATAAAGTGATAATAAATAATTTATAATAGTTTTATAAAGATATATAATCGGTTTGTAAATATAAGGAAAATTGATATCGCTTTATTGGTATAATAGCAATTTTTGTAAATAATTGTTAATATTGATTTATGTGATTTTATAATTCAAATGAGATCATTTTTATTAATAAAAAATGATTAGAATTTTATTTTCAATTTTTTTTACATATATATGTAATTTAATGTATAAGTGAAAATGTGACCGGGAATCGGTTCTCCACTTGGCAACGGTTTATCGAATGGAATTTATTCAAAATCAGTGCAAATTGTTTAAATGTCATGTACACATATATAACACATAAATACATACTCTAACATATACATATATCCATACATGTATACATTACACATTTATATATACATAAAGTTTAAAATATTTAAGATATTTTCCAAAACTTAACCCTTAGGCCATCAAAAGTGAAATGCACATGCCATGAGAAGTGTGAATTGATGGTGGAACATGGTAGCACATGGGAGGGGGGTACCAACGTGTGGAAATAATGATGAAGGTGGTGGTGGATGTGGTGGAAGCTTACATGCTTGAAAATGCTATAAATAGGGAGGCATACCCTCTCTTATTCTTCACAAATTCATTCTTCTTATTTTTCACCATTCTTGAACTCCTTAATGCTCTTTAATGGCTTTTCCGCTTTAAGAGTGGTAGGAGGTTAAAAATAGTGGAGTTCTTAAGCACCAATCCGCTAGTTACTCTCTTACCTCTTCTTAATCTATTACTTTCTCTTTTCTTCTTTAATGGACCTTGGCCGAGAGCATGATGGAGGGGAGGGCTACGGTCGAGAGTTTGGGGGTGTTAAGAGCATAGCCGAGAGCAAGGTGGAATGGGGAGGATGGTCGAGCATTTAAGCAAGGGAAATGAAGTGTTTAGGTGATGGTAGAAGTGTATTAGTGAAGGGTTTGTGGTGATATGAATGTTGGTAGGAAGATTTGATTTGATTTATGGTGAGTACTCAATGTTTATTAAATGATAAATAATTTCAATACCTATTTTTAAGTATGATAATATGACCATTTAATCCTTTAATGATTTGTATGAATATTTGATAACTTGGTTGATTATATGGTTGATAATATGGTTGTGATATGGTTGATAATTTGGTTTGATAAATGATAAGAGAAATGGTTGGTAATTAACCCTAGTTAATTAAATGAAAATTTAATACGTAAATAATATGTGTATAGAGTTTATTGAGCCTCTTAGTGGTTTTAAAATATAAAAAGTTAATAATATAATATTATGAAATGGTTTAATAGTGAATATGAGATTTAATATGGAAAATATTCATTTAAATGATATAAAATGGTTTATAACTGTTTTATAGACAATAAAACTCAATTTGGATAAGTTTGACAAGTTATGTAAAAAAGTCAATATAAGGTGCGTCGTGTAACGGTAGTTTGCGATTTCGTGCCAGAAAAGTTAAATGAACATATGAAGTGGAATATCACTCGAAATTCTCCGTAATAAGAATTTTCCGAACTCTTATAACTATAGTTTTTAAAGGAAAAAAGAAAATTGAGATTTCAATTAAAACATTTTGAAATATGAGCAAATCAAGTTTTCAAAATAGTCGCGGTTTGGCAGTTCGAAAACCAAAGCGACAAATTCTTTATAAATGAAAATTTTAACTCTTTAAAAACACAGAATAAATTCTATAAATCTTTTAAAATGTTTTAAAAGAGATTTGATTTATAAAAATGGATTTCTAAATGATCGAAAAGTTATTTTAGTCAAATAAGCTTTGAAAACACTATTCACAAGACTATTTGCAGCACTTTGATAACTTTTGAAATATGAATTTAAACTTAACAATTCTTTGCCAAACCTTTTATAAATTTTTTCAAATGAATAATTAAGTGTTATAATTATGATTTGGAAGTTTTATAATTTATTTAAAATGGTTTAAATAAATGATTTAAAGAAAAGCTGTCAAAAATCAAGTGATTTATTCTTGGCTCTAAAAGCCGACGAGTAGACTAGATTTTTCTATTCGTGAGATTTGGGTGAGGTGCTTAAACTAAGGAGATGTTCTAGAGAAACTAGTGCCCTGGCTCACCAGGCCTCTCCTGGGCGAGGGATAGATGAGGTCGAAATGTCGGAAATGAGTTAAGTATAAAAGATTAAATTTCCCAAATTTAAACAACTTGGATTGCATGGAGTTAATCTTCTTACTCTTGGAGTTAAATTCCGAGGAGGGAACCCGTACTATCCATATGAATTTAAAAGGTGATTTCACCGCTAAGACGGATAGTAAAGGTCGAATACAGAAATTGATATTGAGTAGAATTAGTATAATTTCCATGATCCTTTTTACTCAATAATGTTTTCCAATATAAGACTTAAATAAATGATTTGGAATTAATTTAGTTCCTATACTTAAAATTAATTATTTTGGGTTTACACTAAACTATGTCTTAAACAACATTGTTTTTGACCCATTGTAAAAGTTATAATTTGAAAATCATTGTAAAGATTTAAATAAATGATTTGGAAATATTTTCCTAAGAAAAGGATGAAATAAATTGGAATTATTCCAGGATTCAAAAAGGTTTAATTAACCAAAAAGATTTGGCAAATGAGGCTTAATGATTCCATATATAGTTAAGACGACAAATCGAATAATTTAAAATTATATGTCTCTCCGAGATATTTATAAATGAATAAAAAGATGAATTAAATTAAATGATGATTGATAATCACATATGAACTTACATCATTTTAATTGATGATTGGTTCGGAGGAACCGAGATCGGAATTGGGTAACTCCTATCCGTAAACCACTTTGAACCAATATATACATTCGGAAGTGATGACCCGATGAAGATGATGATTTTTGAAGACATGGATCTTCATGATGAAGGGCTGCTTGCCACTAGTCCCTCAAGGTGAAATTTACGATATCATATATTTATGGGGCCAGAAGTGCTCTGTTATGAAAATATTCAATTACAAGGACTAATCGTTACTAATTCGAGGGATAATTTTCGGTAGGACGTGGTAGGAGGAGTGCCTTCGGTTTCATTCAGTCCCAGAACGAACTTGTATGGACGAATGTTTGACATTGCATTTCTGAGATCACAACATTGACTTTTACAAACGTACATCTGTTTGGTGGCGAAGAAGGAAACTTCTCTTAGCTTAACACCCTTCTCTGAGATGTACAAGCTCATATGTTGTATGTTCTTGAAAGTCAATAGTGATCGAAGGAATGGCAATGTGGCATTTAAAGTGGAACCTGATATGATCAAAGAGTGGCTTCGTGAAAAGAAAAACGTGGCTTTGTGGAATGTAACCTCACGAGCCTCACATCTCAGGAATGACAAAGGATACTATGTGGTCTGAAGGACAAATTTCGAGCTATTATTAAGGAAGATGTCCCTCTATGCACTTATTTCCATATTGTATGGATGGAAAGGTATGGAGGCTGACAGAGATCGTTTAAAGCCACTGAGTAATACTCTGTTCCATGGTAGTGTAGCAGTATAGTTCGGAGGCTGAAGGAGTTTGTGTAAAGCCATTGGTGTGAACTAGGATTGTTATAAGTGGATTTTTGGATTTGAATGGTCACTAATTCCCTATCATGTTGAAAATCCAATTCCAATACGTTGCCTTTACAATTTTTGATAGTAGAACCTACTTTTAAAAAGTAGCTAGTAAGGCGTCAAATTTAACCAACGTAACAATTTCGGCAATCTTGATATATTATTTGAAAAGTGTTTTTAAAGGAATGTCATTATAGATAATATCAAATTATTTTGGTATAAAATTATTTTGGTTATCATAAGGTAAAAACCCATCTGTATTTATGTAAGGGCATGGTCTTATGAGATACACTTCTTTTCAAAGGTTTTGATTGACATCGACACGATTTTATACATTAAATTTCGAGTATCTCATGTTGGTTTATCAAGCCTGATCCGAGTATTTTAAATACTCCGGTCTGATCCGAGTAGTTTCACGTTTAGTTGAAGGCGCTTGGAGTTTCCAGAGGAGAGCTGGAGATCTTCATCTACGTATGGACGTATTCTATTAAACGCTGCATCTATTGCATTTGTTTTTATTTCTCAACATTTGTAAGGACAGAGGGTTTATAACTGTCCAGGCTGAATCTAGGTTAGACTATGATATTGTATTCAAAATTCTCCGCTGTAAAGATTATTGTTGAAATAATATATATTATTCTATTCGTGTGAGATTTTGTTCTATCTTTATTTTCTTTTTCCCCTAACAATTGGGTTTTCTGGCACTTGGATTTGCGGCACATGAATATCGGAGATGTATTGGTGTCGATTTTCAAGGGACGAAAACCCCGGATGTTACAATTGGTATCAGAGCTTAGGTTGAGCGAATACCTAGGCTTTGTTGGGGTAAGTCTCATAATAGATAGGGTTCGTAATACCCTAGAATGAGCGACTCATTAGAGATAGGGTTAGCAACACCCTAGAATGAGTTTGAGAGTATTATATATGAGCATGTATTTGTTATTTGATATAAAAATGTTTTGTGTTGATATATCTGTTGAGTGGTTTATAAATTTTGGTCGATGCACCTGATGACCTTTATCGATAGGAATTTCTAAGCACTAAAACAAGGCAAACCGACACACTGTTTTAAAAGGATTATATTTTAAGTATAAAGGAATATCTTTTGAAAGATATAGATATTTATATGTGTCAGTTTATGGTTAAGGGAATGATATTTGGTTATTATCATTTGTTGATTGAACGAACATCTTGTGAATTAAGTTTCACGATAGACTATAAGATGTTTGATAATAATATAGGGTTAAGGTTAATGAATTTGTATAAGATAATAAAATAAGCATGTCGTATAAAAATGTATTTTACACAAATAATTTTGTAAAAGATGGATATGATAGATATGTTATATAAATTTTGAGAAACTAAATTTTGGGCATTTTGGAAAAGAATTATAAAATTCTAAGAGGAAGTAGGTTAATATAAGATGATTTTATGAAGGGATTTATAAAATGGATTTTATAAACAAAATAATCTCTAATGGATTTTTGAAATGGAATTTCAAATAAGAAATTTGAAAAGTAAGAAAGTCTCAAATGATAACTAGTTTGAGTGGCTCGAAAATAACTAAAAATAGGTAAGAGATATGTTCGGATGGTAAATACTTCTCATAAGTATTACCCTTCTTGTTAAGGGGATATAGGATACTATTGGCAGTACCCAGTTCCTTAGTATTATTTTGGAGTTACTCGATCCATATAATTTTCCTTAAGTTAAAAGGATAATTTTGAATTATTATTTGATAGGTTAATATCAAGGTTGGTTAAAAAGGAATATATTATAATGAGAAAAGTTGATGGTAGTTTTGGAAAATAAAAAGGTAAATTATCTTTAAATTGAAATGTCCTTTGGGATGAAATGTTTTCCTTTAATAAAAATATTTGAAAATAAATATTTTGGAGTGATTATATATAAAGAAGCATTTTTAAAAAAGATAAAAATTTTATGAAAATTTTTCCTGAAGATTTTTGAATAAGTACATATGAGGTACGTAGAACATTTTGTCACATGGTTTTAATCTAAGATTGGAATACTGAACTTTGATGTGACAACCCGAGATTTTAGGCAATATTATTTTAGTAAATATTTAATTTAAATACAACTTATTATTTTAAAAACAAATATATTGTTTAAAAATAAATATAAATACATAGACTTACGAAATATGATATTGACATAAGCATGAAAATTTATAGTAGATAGTGTAAGTTAGAAATAGAAATAAAAATATTAGATAAATGATATGGTTACGACTAAAAATTAAAGTAAACATAGATAAATTCTAATATCACGTTAACTAGAACTTCATTTATATTACAAAATTACAAGTATAAGAAGAAAAATAGAATATATTCAAGAATGATAATATGGAACAAGTAGTATACATTCAAATATGTAAAAGAGAAGATAAGTATGAACACATAAATAAAATAAAATAAAAAATCTATGTACTTACCCCTATCATCTCAGCCGAGACAAGCAAGAAAAGGCAAGGGAGATAAATGTGCAAGGCTAGAAGAAGCAAAAGAAATAAAATAAGTAAATTTGTACAAGGCAATTAATGCCTAATCTCAGCACGCATAAGTAATATCATCTCAGCCTCCAATTGAAGAAAATATCACTGATCAAATTATTAAAAAAAAATCTTTCCAGTACAAATCTTGTACCATCTTCATACTCAAGCGGCAAGCCTGCATATTCTTTTATAAATATCATCTCATGTTGTAATTCGATTCATTCAAAAATCTGAGCTTTAAAAAAAAAGGGCAAGCTTCAACTTGATCAACAACAAATATAACAAGCAGTTAACTCAATTTAAAGAATTAAAACAAATTAGGAAAACAAGAAACTGGGAAGAGCAAACAAATCAAGGCCAGTCTGGGAAAAATAAAAGTTCACTGTGTTCATCTGGAAAGCAAAGATCAAAGCTTTATCCTATGTTCTTCTTTAAACAGTGAGTAAACCTTTATAAAATCTGGGTTTGATATGTTGTTTGAAATCATGCCTGAAATAAATTGGAGAATTACTTGCATGCGCGTCAATGTGTGTATATATGTATGGATATAACTTTGCATGTCTGAGAACAGACATTGGTCTCTGTTTTAAACATTACAGGGATGCAAACCTGTTTAAAATTTGATTTCTTTTTCCCTGACCATTGTTAGACTTTAAAATTTAAACAAAAGTTGTTTGTTTAAACATGTTCTAAGTTTTAAAAATAATTTTAGGCAAAATTAATTAAAGCCTTTTATGGAAATCGAAAGAAAACAGGAAACCCAATGTCTGTTAAAAATTCCAAGTCTTCAACTTTCAAAAAACTAAGTAAAATTTCAAAATCTTCTTCTCTGATTCCTGTTAGGCTATAGTCTTCAACAAAACAAGTTTGTGTAAACATAAATAAAGATCTAAAAATAATTTAAGCATGATTGTGATATATGTCATTTGGAAATCTGGATTTACAAAGAAAAATAAAAAATATGTAAATTTCGAATGTTGTAAATTGTTGATTCAATTATGTAACTTGAATCATCTTTAGAAAGTAGGATTTTTAAGATGAAAATGGTGATTTTTAGTTTAGTACTTAAAGAGCAGATCGCAGTTGAACAGGAAATGGGTTTTTATCATTTTCTGGCGATCGACGATATATTGGATGTTGAGATTTCGATCTAAGCTAGAGTGGCAACTGGCGAAGTGGGGAAAAATGGTGAAAGAAGTGATCAATGTTCGTGGGGTTGGAATTTGGTTGGACTAGGGTTTAATACCCTTGATATGTCATGGTCGGAAACGAGATGACTGGGTCATCTCTGGTTGATCGAGCTGCATGGGATTCAGGGGAATGGTGGCGTGGAGGATCAGCGAGGTATGGCCGAAGGTTGTGAAGCTCCGATGGACGGCATCGCCTGAACAAGACGGTCGATGGTCGGAGTGTTTTATCCCCGGAAGTTCGATTTTGTTGATTTTCATTCTCGTGATCGTTTTGGGTGACTGGCTGTTGAAATCGAAAGAAGGATCGATTGTAGACTTGTTGATGGTCGTCTCAGGCGCCGGAGTATCGCCAGCGGGGTGTGCACGTGGACGTGCACGAATCTGTTCATCTGGAGTTCTGGGTTGTGGAAGAAGAGAGAGATGGCCCGGGGTTTTCTTCGTGTTTCTCTCGTGTACGACTCGAAGGAGTTGAGGAAGGGTTGAACTCGGGTGTTGTCTCGGGTTCATTGGGTTTTGTCTCGGGTTTATGGGTAGCAAGTTTCGTTTTGAATCTCTTTGGTAATCAAATTTCTGAACTAAAATAAAATGAATAGTTTTGTAAAAGTAAAACGAATTCAAGTTTTCTAGTTTAAGGGAAGGTACAAAATTTAAAGGCAAAGTAAAATAGTTTCAAAGTTAAAGTGTTGCAAAGTTTTTCAAAAGTAAAATGTTTAACAAGTTCTTTGAAAAGTTATTATTAGTTTTGAAAGGGAGTGTTTGAAAGTCTATAAGGATCGATAATATAGTTAAACTACGACTAGCAAGTGCGGAATTATAAATAATAGTAAATGGTAGTAATAAAAATGACACTAGGGATTTTTATACTGGTTCGAACTTCTCGTTCTACGTCCAGTCCCAGACTGCTTCTGGAATTTCTCGAATAACCCTCACTTAACCCGGAGGAACAGGTATTACACCGCTTGAGCAACCGAACAGGACTTTTCTGCCTAAGCAACCGAATAGGACTTTTCCGCCTAAGCAACCGAATAGGACTTCAATTACAATTTGGTAAATTGTTTCTTGACTTGTGTGTTCTTTGAATAACACGAATATAGTCAATGTAGTACACCCTTCCTATAATCTTCTTGATATGATGATTTGAATGTGCAAAGATAGGAAGTAGAGAATTGAAAATCACTTGATATTATAACAATATAAGATCAGAAAAGATAGAAAGAATTAGTTGTTGAAATAGTGAATTTTCATCTCTATTTATAGTGTTGAATAGTTTTATTTCAATAGTTGCAACTCTTTGAAGAAGTGCAACTCTTGGTGAAGAAGACAACTCTTCATATTTTGCTATTTTATGAAGAGATGCTTCAGTTCGTCAAGTTCAGATGTCTGAGATAAAAGTGACAGATGTCTGAATAATTTTGAATTTCGAAAAAATAAAAGGAAAACAAAAACAGTTAATTTAGACGTCTGTCTTTTAATTCAGACGTCTGTCTAGGGTGACAGACGTCTGTTATTAAATGACAGACGTCTATTTCATATAGAAATAGAGGCATTAACAACATAATGTTCAGACGTCTGTTTATCTTAATTTAGACGTCTGATATTGATGTCAGACGTCTGAATTAATATACAGACGTCTATTTCTGTACTGTTCTGTTCCTTTGTCCATTTTAGTATTTTTGAACTTGAGAAAATATATAATTTTGAAAATACCTTTTTATATTTATTTTAAAGCATGATCTTCAAAAGTATATTTGTGTGTGTGTTTCATCACCATATCAGAGATTGTACATATATATCTAAATAGATTTTTTAAGAACTTTAATCTTGTTGATGATAATAGCTTCTTTTGACGATTCCTGCAAGAATATTTGACATAATAGTATATAGTTTGAAATATATAGTTGTCGCATTAAAATCGAAGGAGGCAGGTTTCAACAGTGTTGGGCCAAGTTAGAAATATATTTAAAGAATTAGTTCTATCTCGAAATTTTCCGAATTTGGGCTTTGGATAAAGGCTTGCTCAAAAGCTTCATCTTCATCTTCTTCTTCATCTTCCCTTTCTTCATCATCCTTTTCTTTTTCAGTATCGCCTTCATCTCCATTATGTCCGGAACTACTTACTTTTGCTTTTCCTTTTTCTTTTTGTAAAGCAAGTTGTTCCGCTTTATAATCATTAAATGTTGGAAATGTCGGAGGAGATTCTGGTAATCCCATTAAACTGAAGAAGCGAATGTTGGATACCTTGATTTTTTCAAATTCAATTGATGGACTTTGAATAGAGAAGGCAGTTAGAATTCGAGTAATATAGGGAGCATAGATAATTGAGCGTTTCTTGGAGTCATGATAAGTGCGAAAAGCATCATAAAAGTATTGAGGCCAATTGATTTGAGTATTGGATAGAATTGATTGAAGTGCCTTATCTTCATCATCGTAAATGACCTCATGGCTTCCTTGTCGGGGAAAAATTGTTTTTATTAGCATTCTAAGCAATAGTCGAGGTCGAGGACGAAGATGATTTGATCTATCTGTGGATTTTTCAGGTTCGAAAAGATAATATTCTATTTGTTTAAGTTCCTCTCCTTCTAACTTAAAGTCATCTATGTCGACTCCTTCCGAACTACATTTTAAGATTCGTCCAATGTCAGAAGGAGTTATTTGCAGAATGTTTCCAAAAACGCTTGTCCAAAGCGTTCCTTTTTCTCGATGAAGTCTAATTTTTGGATTGTTAACATTTGCTAGAAATAATAAAACACTAAGTCTACAAATGTTGACTTGATTATCTTTGAAATCAATAAGGCTTGTAATCTGAGATCTATCAGTATAGAGCCTAAGTTTGTAGAAAGGAAAATGATCAAGATTATGAAAGATACCATGAAATGATTGAAGAGAACATAAATGCTTGTAACGAGCCATGCTTCGAGGTTCGTGATATAACCACGCTTCAATTTGATCTTCCGAAGGAAGAATGTGAGGAGGATGATGAGATGAATCTCCTTTTTGTTTCTTAGATTTGGGCGCCATATGATTAATTGAAAAAGCTAGGGTTTTGAGTTTGAGAGACAAAAAGAACGAGAAGAAGAAAATAAACCGTTGGAATAATTTTTATAGATTTCTTCTTAACAGGGTTTCGGACGTCTGAATAATAAACAGACGTCTGAGATTCTGTAGAATAAAATCAAAGACTAGAAGAACAGACGTCTAAGACGTATGACAGACGTCTAAAAATAATTGACAGACGGCTCAGAAGGTTTAAAATGAAACAGAGAGTAAAAAACATTTTGCACTAAATTTAGACGTCTGATAGTTTTATGTTTAGATGTCTATTATGAATAACAGACGTCTGTTATCTTTAAACAGACGGCTAATTGTTGGCTGCAAAAGTATAGTCAGATTTAGACGTCTGTGAAAAATGATTCAGACGTCTGTGTGGCTGAAAATAGTAAAAATAGTTGTTTTTACAGACGTCTGTTGAAAAATATAGACGTCTGTCTGTCTGATAAAAGATTTTCTTTATTCTTAGGCTTAAAAAAAATTTAATAGTTTATTTATTTATATTGATAAGAACATAAAACAAGTATAAATCAACAAATCAAACATACAGACATATATACTATCTATTAGGAGTCTTTGGAGTTTTTGGAGACTTCGGAGACTTCCCTTTGGATGATTCGTGTTGATTTTGTTCAGCAGACTGATAAATAGGAGACCATTGAGGTTGACGTTCCCATGAATTTGGGGATACATGAGGACGTTGAGGTGAGAGAATATGAGCATTTGTGTTGATCGGAGATGAACCACATATTTTTGCAGCACATCGTTCAAGAAAACTGAGTCGTCTTCCATGACTCTTTTGTTCAAAATACATTTCTCGCTGAAGATCAAGTGTTTCCCTCTGATAGTGATGTAAATCATCTATCTTTTCCTTAGTAGATGGAGATGTAAATAAATTTCTTCGCGTACGTTTATTTTCCGGCGTATATCCCGTATGATGACTTTGTGGTGGACATATCGGAATATAAGCTGGAGTTGGAGTCGGAAGTTCGGAAGACCCAGAACTAGGAGTTTCAAAATTAATTGAAGAAAATTCAGATGTATAGGAGGGCTCATCTGAAGATGAACCAGCCATGGTATATAAGAATAATGCAAAGTTAAAAAACATATTTGAATAATTTTTTGCTTTCACCTTTGTAAAAAGAATAGATAAGCTGAATGATAATTTTCTTTGGTAAGAAGAAATTTATAGACAACTAAAATCTAAAAAATAAATGGTTAAGATTAAAAGAAGAGAAAATTTAATGTTTACCAGAAACAATATGTGTGGGTAAAAAAAATTTAAATAAATACAGAATAGCTGAAGTATACTTCATAAATTTTTGAGAGAGATAATACTAAGTTCTCGTCTCAATTTTACAAAAATGTTTTCATTCAAAGGTTTGGTAAAAATATCTGCTAATTGATTTTCCGAAGATATAAATTCTAGATTGATTATATCTTTTTCAATATTATCACGAAGAAAATGATGACGAATATCAATATGTTTTGTCCGTGAATGATTTACTGGATTTTTAGATAAATTAATAGCACTAGAGTTATCACAGAAGATTGTAGATTTAGATAAGTTAAAACCAAAATCTTGAAGAGTTTGTTGCATATAAATTACTTGAGCACATGCCAAAGCTGCAGATATATATTCTGCTTCACAAGTAGAAAGTGATACGCAATTTTGTTTCTTACTGAACCAAGATACTAGAGACCGTCCAATGAAGTGACAAGTCCCACTTGTACTTTTTCTATCCGTCCGACTTCCTCCAAAATCAGCATCACTATATGATACTAATTCAAAAGGACATTCTTTCGGATAAAATAGTCCAAAATCTTTAGTTTTGTTGAGATAACGTAAAATACGTTTCACTGCTCTAATATGTGATTCTTTAGGATCGGCTTGAAATCGTGCACACAAACAGACACTCATCATTATATCGGGTCTACTAGCAGTTAAATATAATAACGATCCAATCATACTTCGATATAACTTTTGGTCTACACTCTTGCCATTTTCATCTTTTTCAAGATGTATGGTTGTACTCATAGGAGTTGGTTTGGCAGAGGTATTTTCCATACCAAAGCTTTTGATTAAATTATTACAATATTTTTCTTGATTTATAAAAATACCATTATTAATTTGTTTAATTTGAAGTCCAAGAAAATATGTTAATTCTCCCATATGAGACATTTCAAATTCATTTGTCATTATTTTAGAAAATTCTTGACATAATTTATCATTAGTTGATCCAAAAATAATATCATCTACATAAATTTGAACAATTAAAATATCATGTTTCTTTTTCTTAATAAAAAGAGTTTGATCAACCTTTCCAATTTCAAAACCAGAATTGATTAAATAAGTTTTTAAACGATCATACCAAGCACGAGGTGCTTGTTTCAAACCATATAAAGCCTTTTTAAGTTTATAAACATGTTCTGGAAATTGTTCGTGTATAAACAAGGGAGGTTGTTCAACATAAACATTTTCTTTAATAAATCCATTTAAAAAAGCACTTTTAACATCCATTTGATATAATTTGAAATCATGAAAGCAAGCATAGGCTAATAGAATTCGTATTGCTTCTAATCTTGCGACAGGAGCAAATGTTTCTTCATAGTCAATTCCTTCTTCCTGATTATATCCTTGAGCAACTAATCTAGCTTTATTTCTAGTGATATTACCATTTTCATCAGCTTTATTTTTAAAAACCCATTTAGTGCCAATAACTGTTTGATCAGTTGGTCGTGGAACTAAATCCCAAACGTCATTTCTTTCGAATTGGTTTAGTTCTTCTTGCATCGCAATAATCCAATAATCATCAGTTGAGGCTTCCTTAATATTTTTAGGTTCTATATTAGAAAGAAACGCTATATGACCCATTTGATTTAGCTGATTTCTTGTTTTAACTCTTTCATCAATTTCTCCTATTATATTTTGAATTGGATGATCTTTTAAAATTCTTGGTGGAGATTTTAATTCAGTTTCAAATTGATTTATAGAAGAGATATTGTCAGGTGTATTGTTGTCAAAAGAAGAATTTGAATTTGTTACAATGTCTTCATCATCATTTGTTTTAATTTTGAAATTTTCATCAAATGATACATGAAGTGTTTCTTCAATAGATTTAGTTCTTATATTATAGATTCTATATGCTTTGCTTCGTTCGGAATATCCGATGAATATACATTCATCCGATTTTGGATCAAACTTACCTAATTGATCTTTTGTATTTAAAGCAAAACATTTAGAACCAAAAATTTTAAAGTAAGATATATTAGGTATTCTACCGATGAAGAGTTCATATGGAGTATGTTTAGTTAAAGGTCGAATAGATACACGATTTAGGACATAACAAGCAGTAGCAACGGCTTCTGCCCAAAATTGTTTTGGAAGAGTGGTTCCATTCAATAAAGTCCTAGCACATTCTTGAAGTGTTCTATTTTTATGTTCAACAACTCCATTTTGTTGAGGCGTTCTTGGAAATGAAAAGTTATGAAATATTCCTTTTTTATTACAAAACTTCTCAAACATTTCATTTTCAAATTCTCCTCCATGATCACTTCTAATATTTTTAATTTTTAGATTTTTAATATTTTGAATACGTTTAGCAAAGATTTTGAAATTTTCAAAAGTATCACTTTTGTTTTTCATAAATAAAGTCCAAGTATATCTAGAGAAGTCATCAACTATTACAAAGACATATCTATTGTGATTAATAGATTGAGTCTGAGTTGGTCCAAATAAGTCTAGATGCAACAATTCAAGAGGTTGCAAAGTTGAGATGATCTTCTTGGATTTAAAAGTAGATTTAGTTAGCTTTCCTAGTTGACAAGCATCACAAATGCTATTTACCTTAAAATTCATTTTAGGTAATCCTTTTACCAAATTATTTTTGGATAATTTATTAATAGCTTTGAAATTTATATGACAAAATCTTTTATGCCATAGCCAAGGATCATTTTCTTTGACTAATAAGCACATATTTGTATTTTGATTTATTTTCATATTTAAAATATAAATATTATGATCTCTTACTCCTTCGAAAATAATATTTTTGTTATGATAAAAAATATTGCATTTATTTTCAGAAAATACTATGTTAAAACCTTTATCACATAATTGACTAATACTTAGTAAGTTATGTTTTAAATTTTTAACTAATAAGACATTTGTAATAAGAGGTAATTTAGATGTACCGTCATTGCTCACATCGCCTTTGCCGATGATGTAACCTTTTGAATTATCTCCAAAAGTGACAGATCCTCCATCTGAGTAGATAATGTTAGTTAACATATTTTTGTCGCCTGTCATATGTTTTGAGCAACCACTGTCTAGAATCCATTTTCCTCTTTTCTTAATCGGTACCTGCAAAAAATATTGAAATTCTATTGGTACCCACTTCCTCTATAGGGTCCTAAGGGTTAAATCTTAGGAAGCCAAACCCAGTTGGGTTTAGAGTTCCCTTTAAAAATAAAATTCTCATTCTTATGTACAGACATAATAAAAGATTTAATGTAGTTTTTCCTAATCAAATTATTATTAGTTTTTGGAACCCAAATCATAATTGATTTTGGATGAATAATTTTTGAAGAAGATTTTTGAGCAGGTATAGATTCCTTTTTCTTAAAATTAGTATATAAAGAACCATTATTTTTAGAATGCTTTTGTATTGGTTTTTTTATATCCTAATCCCTTTTTATTTGAACAAGTTTGAGAATTCTCAATTATTTTAGAGAGACTCTCTCTTCCACTGTTAAATTTAGAAACATTTTTAGAAATATTTTCCAGTTTTGTTTTAAGATTTGATACTTCTATATCAAGTGTTTTAATATTAGAGTTTAAATCATAATTTTCTTTTGCTAATTTAACATTCTCATATTTCTGTTTTTCTATTTCACTGCTTAAATCAGTCAATTGAGATGTTATATTAACATAAGATTCTTGAGATTTTACTAACTCTTCCTCTAATATTTTCTTTTCATCTTTTAACATGTCAGTTTCTATTTCAGTTCTATTTAATTTTCCTAAAGCATCTTTATATTTACTCTTTAGAATTCTAAGTTTATCTAACAATTCAGAGTTTATTTCCATTAAATCGTCAAAAGTTAGATCACTTACATCATCATTTGTTGCCATAAAACAAACGTTGGCTTGTTCTGAATCACTGTCATTATCACTGTCTGATGAAGAAGATTCTGTATCACCCCATGTAACTGAGAAGGCTTGTTTCTTTTTATATTTGTCCTTTTTGAGATTATTTTCTTTCTTCCGATCAGGACAATCTTTCTTTATATGGCCCTTCTTGTGACATTCGTAGCATTCAAGAGATGAGCTTGATGGCTTATTAAAACCCTTGTTATTTCCAAATTTATTACCCTTTTTGAATTTTAAAAACTTTTTGAAATTCTTAGCTATAAATGCCATATCATCTTCTGATTCAGAGTCTTCTTTTTATGCTTGAAAAGCGATAGTTTTCTTGTCCTGTGCTTGTGCTCGTCTTGCCTGCAAATTTACTTCATAAGACATTAGATTTCCTATTAACTCTTCTGTTTTTATGGTTGAAATATCATTAGCTTCCTCGATAGCTAAGACTTTTCGTTCCCATTCATCCGTTAAAGAGTTAAGGATTTTTGATACAACATCAGATTCAGTAAAAGTGACTTCTAAAGCTAAAAGAGAGTGATAAATATCCTGGAATCTAGAGTACATTTCACTAATACTTTCTCCTTGTTTCATCCTAAAATTTTGAAATTGGTTTTTAAGCATAGAGATCTTGCTTTGTTTTACTTTATTTGTTCCTTCGTGTGTAACCTTAAGAGTATTCCAAATTTCATATCCAGTTTTACAAATACTAACACGATTAAATTCATTTTTGTCTAATGCGCAAAATAACATGTTCATTGCTTTTGCGTTTGCAGTAGCATCTAGGTTTTGTGTATTAGACCAAGCAGCATATCCTGTAGTAGGAATATGATATTCAGTTTGAATGATATTCCAAGTTTCAAATCCACTTGCTTGCATAAAAATTCTCATTCTAGTTGACCAATAACTATAATTTAATCCGTTAAACAATGGTGGTCGTGTAGTGGCTTGTCCCTCAGTAAAACTGTTGCTAGTGTTATTGTCCATATTTTAAAAAATATCAGATAACTATGTTATAGTTATGTGATGACCTTGCTCTGATACCAAATGAAAGTCTATAAGGATCGATAATATAGTTAAACTACGACTAGCAAGTGCGGAATTATAAATAATAGTAAATGGCAGTAATAAAAATGACACCAGGGATTTTTATACTGGTTCGAACTTCTCGTTCTACGTCCAGTCCCAGACTGCTTTTGGAATTTCTCGAATAACCCTCACTTAACCCGGAGGAACAGGTATTACACCGCCTGAGCAACCGAACAGGACTTTTCTGCCTAAGCAACCGAATAGGACTTTTCCGCCTAAGCAACCGAATAGGACTTCAATTACAATTTGGTAAATTGTTTCTTGACTTGTGTGTTCTTTGAATAACACGAATATAGTCAATGTAGTACACCCTTCCTATAATCTTCTTGATATGATGATTTGAATGTGCAAAGATAGGAAGTAGAGAATTGAAAATCACTTGATATTATAACAATATAAGATCAGAAAAGATAGAAAGAATTAGTTGTTGAAATAGTGAATTTTCATCTCTATTTATAGTGTTGAATAGTTTTATTTCAATAGTTGCAACTCTTTGAAGAAGTGCAACTCTTGGTGAAGAAGACAACTCTTCAGATTTTGCTATTTTATGAAGAGATGCTTCAGTTCGTCAAGTTCAGATGTCTGAGATAAAAGTGACAGATGTCTGAATAATTTTGAATTTCGAAAAAATAAAAGGAAAACAAAAACAGTTAATTTAGACGTCTGTCTTTTAATTCAGACGTCTGTCTAGGGTGACAGACGTCTGTTATTAAATGACAGACGTCTATTTCATATAGAAATAGAGGCATTAACAACATAGTGTTCAGACGTCTGTTTATCTTAATTTAGACGTCTGATATTGATGTCAGACGTCTGAATTAATATACAGACGTCTATTTCTGTACTGTTCTGTTCCTTTGTCCATTTTAGTATTTTTGAACTTGAGAAAATATATAATTTTGAAAATACCTTTTTATATTTATTTTAAAGCATGATCTTCAAAAGTATATTTGTGTGTGTGTGTTTCATCACCATATCAGAGATTGTACATATATATCTAAATAGATTTTTTAAGAACTTTAATCTTGTTGATGATAATAGCTTCTTTTGACGATTCCTGCAAGAATATTTGACATAATGGTATATAGTTTGAAATATATAGTTGTCGCATTAAAATCGAAGGAGGCAGGTTTCAACAGTGTTGGGCCAAGTTAGAAATATATTTAAAGAATTGGAGTTAATCAAGTTTGAATATACTTTAGAAATGTAGATAATGGATGGTTAATTACTTAGTGTATGAGATTAAAGAAATAACTGAATGTAATTATTAGAGGATAATTAATCACTTAATGTGATTAATTAAGGGTTAATAAAGGAATGTAATTAGTTAAAGATAATTAACTAATAAAAGTGATTTATGGTTAATTAATTTAACTTAAGTAATTATGGAATAATCACCTAATGAAAAGTAATTAATTAATGGAAGCAATTAGTTAAAGATCATTAACTAACGTAAGTAATTATTAATTAATGAGAGTAATTAAAGGTTAATTACTGTAAATGGTTAAGGATAATTAATTTATGTAATTAATTGAAGATTAATTACTTAATGTAATTAAATAATAATTAATCAAGGATGATTAATTAAGATGGATAGTTAAGGGATGATTAATTAATTGGTTTGCAATTAATTAATTAATGTTAAAGTATGCAGGATTTAAAAGTAATTAAAGTAATTAATTTAATTCATTGGTGGTTAATTAAATTAATTAGAGATGATGTGGTTGATAAATCTTGCTTATGGATGATTGAATGCCTTGAATTATGTGAGACCTCTGATATGAGATATGAGCAGCTTATGATTTGAGATGAATTGTTGTGTATAAATTGTATTGTTAAACTTAAACTTTTGGTTTAATAAATGACATTGGATTCGAAGAGACCGGAGTCGGATATTAGTTAATACCCGAAACCACTTCGATTCTTTGTAGATTTATATGTGAAATCAATAGGCTGGTATGGAATGATTTAAGTGAATTGGACCATTTAATCAATGTTTTGGTACTTAGAAATTGATATGTGAAATAAGTGATGTCTATAACAAATTGTGAATTTGTAAATTGATACGAGTTACCCCGGGTTTTATGTAGTTTTATGCTATTGTATTCCATGTTAGATGGGTTAACTCACGCTGGTTTCCAGCCTGACCCGGGTGTTACTTTGATGTAATGCTCGGGTCAGACCGAGTATTTCAGATTTTCAAGTAAGGACGTTTTGGAGCTCAGGCGACGAGCTGGATGGCATGAACGTATGGAGTGAATCCGCTATGATATATTACAGTTTATCTGAGACATGTTGATTTTAACTGTCCAGTGTATGTATAAATGTTGTAACTCTGATGTAATGATATAAATTAACAGATATAGTATTCTTTTCTATAACTGTTATTATTTGATATTATATTTCATCCGCTGTGAATGTGAGATTCTGTGACTTGTTTTCTGTTTCTTCTTCTATCTCTTTTCTTCTTTTCCTAACTATCTGTTCCGGGTCGTTACATTTGAGGTGTTTACACTAGTCAGAAAGAGGATTTAACACTCGATTCTTAACGTTGAACATTGATTAGGGTTTATGATTGTGTACTTAAGGTTTCTATCTTAGTTGAGGGCTATGTAAGGGAAACGAAGTTTTCTGATCAAGAAGCCTGATCAGAGTCCGCATTAGAGGATTGGGTGATCAATACTATTTCGGAAGTAAAGTTGTGGATTCGAATAGTAGATCGAATCAGATATTGTATATGGATGATCTATATACATCGTATGGGTGTAATTTAAAAGTAAATATTTTGGGCAAATACCTTTGGGTTTTGTTTTGGTGTAATTTCGGGGACGAAATTCTTTTAAGGGAGGAAGTATGTAACGACCTGTCAATTTGTCAATTTGATATATTATATTTATTTTTGAAATATTCCAACATAAGGTTTTATAGCACAAGTTATGATGTTTTGAACAATAAATAATAATGGTAATAAGTATTTACACAAATATATACTTTGGAAAAATAGCGATAAAATGACCGAAAACCGTTTTATCGATAAACAGCTCTATAATCGTAAAACGTCGCACATGGAGCCGGATATATACACTTATTTTTATAATTGAACAAAAATATGAAATAACTTAATTATTTTATTCTTGGGAAATTAATAGTATGCATGACATCCTCAACGATGCCCTTATATTTAATAATTTATTAATGATTTTAATTTGAGATTTAATGATTTAATAATTATTATAATTATTCAAATAATTGTTTTAAATGATTGTAATTCATTTTAAATAGTTATAAAGTGATTATAAATAATTTATAATAGTTTTATAAAGATATATAATTAGTTTGAAAATACAAGGGTAATTGATATCGCTTTATAATGGCAATTTTTGTAAATAATTGTTAATGTTGATTTATATGATTTTATTATTAAAATGAGATAATTTTTATTAATTAAAATTATTAGAAATTTATTTTCAAATTTTGTTTACATATATTTATAATTTAATGTATAAGTGAAAATGTGCCCGAGAATCGATTCTCCGATTGGCAACTATTTATCAAATGGAAGTTGTTAGAAATCAGTGCAACGTTGTTTATATGTCATGTACACATATATAACACATAAATACACACCCTAACATATACATATATCCACATATGCACACATTTATATATACATAAAGTTAAAAATATCTAAGATATTTTCCAAAACTTAAACCTTAGGCCATCAAAATTCAAATGCACATGCCATGAGAAAAGTGAAGTGATGGTGGCACATGGTAGCACATGGGAATGGGGTAAAATTGTGTGGAAATAATGATGTAGGGGGAGGTGGTTGTGGTGGAGGCTTACATGCTTGAACATGCTATAAATAGGGAGGCATACCCTCTCTTATTCTTCACAAATTCATTCTTCTTCTTTTTCACCATTCTTAAGCTCCTTAATGCTCTTTAATGGCTCTCCTCTTTAAGAGATGTAGGAAGGTTAAAAATAGTGGAGTGATTAAGCACCAATCCACTAATTACTCTCTAACCTCTTTTTAATCTACTTCTTCCTATTCTCTTCAATAATGGCCCTTGGTCGAGAGCATGATGGAGGGGAGGGCTATGGTTGAGAGTTTAGGGGTGTTAAAAGCATGGTCGAGAGCAAGGTGGATGTAACAACCCGCATATTTTACGATTGTACATTTAAATGTTTTATTTAAATATAGAATCTTTAATCGGATTAAAGTCCGAAAAGCTACTTTTTGTAAACAGTCAAATTGGGACTCGAGACTACCTCCATTGAGTCCAAAATGGCATTTACAACTTTTTTGAGTGTAAACATCGATATGTTTGGAGTTGAGTAAAAATTATGACTTTTTCACTTTGGGCTTGGGTTTGGGTTTCAGCCCATCAACCTTCTAATAACCTAACCCTTCATCCAACTCCTCTTCACTCACTCTATTATTTCCTAACACTCAAGTTAAAAGAAAAATGGGGGAAGAGAAAAGAAATTAGAAATCCCTAAGCCCTAATTCTCTTAGGAATTATTATCTTCAAGCTAGAAATCAAAGAAAAGCTTAGGTAAGCATCCTCTTCATCTTCTCCATCTTCTCCATCTTCTCCATCTCAATACCTCTTTAATTTTCAGAAATTCCTATAACCTAACTTAGGAAAAACTTCACCTTTGATATTAGATTGAAGATTCTAGAGGTGGTATTGAAGAGAGATCAACCTATTGCTTGTTTTAGAGTTTATCATTTGTGTTTGGGTTTAAAAAGTGAGTTTTTGAACTCACATCTTTGTCTATTTCTATATTGTTGTTAGGTATGAATTCCTAACATCTATTCATGTTCATTTGCTTTTGATTTGGATTGTTTTGGTGAACATTTCAATTTTTGGTGTTTGAAGTCAAAAACTTTAAAGAAAATCCTAGATTTGATGTATGAACATGCTTTTGGTGGTGTATCGAAGAGCCTATAGGGCTGGGTTGTCGATTGGCATAAACCCCTAACGCCCATTGCTCGTCCGATCGCGAATTGTTGAGGTTTTGCCCCTCATTGGGCTTGGTTGGAAATGCTGGATAACAGGGTCCAGTCGACTGAACTCAGAGTCCAGTCGACTGACTGGAAACCCGAGAGTTTTCCAGGCTCTGTCCAATCGGCTGGCACTCTGAGTGCAGTCGACTAACCTGGAACCCAAGAGTTTCCAGGCATTGGGCCAGTCGACTGAACTCAGTGCCCAGTCGACTGACCTGCTTGTCTCAGCCCAATTTGCCTTTTTTGTGTGGATTTCTAATTTTTGATCGATTCTCCTTTCTCCGATTAGTTATTATCACTTTAGTTGACTTTGATAATTTCTTTTTTGGGATTTTTGGCAACATCCCTTTTGATGGATTCGGTATCGATTCTTTGGATTTGATTCACGTCTTCGTATGTGAATTTTTGGTGATTGATTGTTTCTACAATCATTTTTGTGATTTATCACTTTCAAATACAAAGGTTTCTATACTAGTAGTAAATATTCAAACTCTTTCACAAAGATGTTCTCAACTCTATTTTTAAATATAAAGCACTCTTTTAAAACCGTTTTCCAATCTATTAGTATATACAAACCTTTACCTCATTCGCATGAGAAATCTAATTAAACGGCTTAGTAAAACAAGTGGTATGAAACGCTTGTGTTTACTTCGTCGGTTAATTCTTGGACTTGTCCGATTGAACTCTTGTGACAATTTTCGAGTGGAAATCTACAATTTGTTCGTAAATATTTAAGTTAAGCTAGTGGTTATGGGACATGAAGCTAAACTCATTTATTTACTAGCTTAGTGTGGTTCACACTTTTTATTGATCGATGATAATCATTTTTTGATTTAGACTAGCGATGCGCGATGTCACTTTGTCCGCGTGGGGGACTGTACCCCAATTTATGGAGCTTCGTCTCATTTTTATAGGCTAGCGACCTATGGTTTTATGGAGTTCGGTTCATCGGGCGTAACGCTGTACTACGTCGTTGTTCCGGATTATTTGTGTTTAGGTTCATCGGGCGTTCACTGTACTACATAGTTGTTCCGGATTATTTGTGTTCAGGTTCATCGGGCGTTCGCTGTACTACGTCGTTGTGCCTGATTATTTGAGTTTGGTTCATCGGGCGTAACGCTGTACTACGTCGATGTTCTGGATTATTTGAGTTTCAGGTTCCTCGGGCGTTCGCTGTACTACGTCGTGGCACCGGCTCTATGGTTAGCGACCATGGGTTAGTGACCCATTTGTGATACACGTGTTGGTGAGTTTTCATGCTCCCGTTTGTGATAGGCCTTCCCCCTTTGTGATTTCTGGATTTATAGTTGATGATTTCTAGAATTTGTGTCTCACCGACTTTTGCGATTGGCATTGATAAGCTTTATCGATATTTGTGTTTTGGTGTATAATTTAAAGAATATGACATTCTTTTTGGTGCTTTGAGATTCTTGAGATATTGTATGATTTTCGTTGTTATTTGATGTATATTTGTCACAGTATGGCATTTTTGTTATCATACGTTTTTTGTCATATCTCTTATCCTATCTCATTTTACCTGATATTTATAGCTAGACTGATCCGTTTATTATTTTCTTCTTAAATAATACTCGAGTCAGACCGAGGTATTTTAGGTGCTTCTGCTTGATTTTTTATCAGGGTTCATCGTCTGATTTTTGGCTAACTACTTTAGCTTAGTAGTTTTTGTTTGTATACATTTGAGATAGAGACTCCTTGATGTATACTTATTCTTTTGTCTAGTACTTGTATCTATTCTTTTGTGATGTAGTGGATCTTGTTTGACCACTACTTTGATGTACACTTCTATGTGTTATATTCATATCTGTTTCCGCCTTTGTGATATGAATATCTATGACTGATTTGTGTTATGTTTATTTCTATATTTGTTTCCGAAGGCCTCATAGCCACTGTGTGATAGCTTTGAGTTTGTATTTGATATGCCAGATTTCCTCTTGAAATGAAATGTAAGTCATATTATCTGACATATCGGTACTCGCACAAAGCAATTACATAGATGGTCGCTCCTCAATAGCCTTATTCTTCGTGCTAGTCGATGGAATTACCCAGTAGTGTCCTTGGCTAGTGTGAGTATAGAGGTGGGGCGTCACAATGGAATAGGGAGGATGGCCGGACACGATCATGGGAAATGAAGTGTTTAAGTGATGGTAGAAGTGTGTTAGTGAAGTGTTGTGGTGATATGAATGTTGGTAGGAAAGTTTGGTTTGATTTATGGTGAGTACTCAATGTTTATTAAATGATAAATAATCTCTATAACTATTTTTAACTTTGATAACATGACCATTTAATCTCTTAATGATTTTTATGAATGTTTGATAACTTGGTTGATTATATGGTTGATTATATGGTTGTGATGTGGTTGATAACTTGGTTTGATAAATGATAAGAGAAATGGTTAGTAATTAACCATAGTTAATTAAATGGAAATTTAATCCATAAATAATATGGTATGGAGTTTATTGAGCTTCTTAATGGTTTTTAAATATAAAAAGTTTGGAAATGAATATTATAGTAATATAATATTATGAAATGGTTTAAAAGTGAATATCAGATTTAATATGGATAATATTTGTTTAAATGATTTAAAATGGCTTATAAATGTTTTAAAAACAATAAAACTCAATTTGGAGAAGTTTTGACAAGTTATGTAAAATAAGTCAAAATAAGATGCGACGTATAACGGTAGTTCGCGATTTTGCGCCGGAAAAGTTAAATGAACATATAAAGTGGAATATAGCTCGGAATTCTCCGTATTAAGAATTTTCCGAACTCTTATAACTATAGTTTTCAAATGAAGAAAGAAAATAGAGATTTCAATTAAAATATTTTGAAATATTAGCAAATCAAGTTTTCAAAATAGTCGTGGTTTGGTAGTTCCGAAACCAAAGCGACAAATTCCTTATAAATGAAAATTTTAATTCTTTAAAAATATGAAATTCTATAAATCTTTTAAAGTGTTTTAAAAGAGATTTGAGTTATAAAAATGGATTTCTAAATGATCGAAAAGTTATTTTAATCAAATAAGCTTTGAAAACACTATTTGCAGCATTATTCGCAGCACTTTTTGCAGCACTTTGATAACTTTTGAAATATGGATTTAAACTTAACAATTCTTTTTCAAATCTTTTATAAATGTTTTCAAATGAATAATTAAGTGTTTTAATAATAATTATTTGGAAGTTTTATAATTTATTTAAAAAGGTTTAAATAAATGATTTAAAGAAAAGCTGTCAAAAATCAAGTGATTTAATCTTGGCTCTAAAAGCCGATGAGTAATCTGGATTTTTATATTCGTTAAATCTAGGTAAGGTGCTTAAACTAAGAAGATATTCAGGAGCAACAAGTGCCCTGGCTCACCTGGCCTCTCCTGGGCGAGGGATAGATAAGGTCGAAATGTCGGAAACGAGTAAAGTATAAAAGACTAAATATTCCAAATTTAAACAACTTGGATTGCATGGAGATAATCTTCTTACACTTGGTGTTAAATTCTGAGGAAGGAACCCATACTATCCATATGAATTTAAAAGGTGATTTCATCGCTATTCGACGGATAGTAAAGGTTGAATACGAAAATTGATATTGAGTAGAATTAGTATAATTTCCATGATCCTTTTTACTCAATAATGTTTTCCAATACGAGATTTAAATTAATGATTTGGAACTACTTTAATTCTATACTTAAAATTAATTATTTTGTGTTTACAGTAAACTATGTCTTAAACAAATTGTTTTTGACCCGTTTTAAAAGTTATGATTTGGAAATCTTTGTAAAGATTTAAATAAATGATTTGGAAATATTTTCCTAAGAAAAGGATGCAATAAATTGGAATTATTCTAGGATTCAAAATGGTTTAATTAACCAAAAAGATTTGATAAATGAGGCTTAATGATTCCATATACTGTTAAAATGACAAATGGAACAATTTAAATTAATATGTCTCTTTGAGATATTTATGAATGAATAAAAAGATGAATTAAATTGAATGATGGTTGATAGTCACATATGAACTTACATCTTTTTAATCGACGATTGGTTCAGAGGAACCTGGGTCGGAGTTGGGTAACTCCTATTGGAAAACCCCTTTGAACCAGTGTATACGTTCGGAAGTAAAGACCTGATGAAGATGATGATTTTTGAAGACGGGGATCCTCATGATGAAGGGCTGCTTGCCACTAGTCCTTCGAGGTGAAATTTACCATATCATTTATTTATGATGCAGTAGTGCTATGTTATGAAAATATTCGATTACAAGGACTAATCGCTACTAATCTTAGGGATAATTCCAGACAGGATATGGTAGGAGGAGTGCCTTCGGTTTCCTTCAATCCTAGAACGAACTTGTATGGACAAATGTCTAACATTGAATTTTTGAGGTTACATCATTGACTTTTACAAATGTACATCTATTTGGTTGTGGAGAAGGCAACTTCCCTTAGCTTAACACCCTTCTCTGAGACGTACGAGCTCAGAGGTTGTAAGTTCGTGAAAGTCAATAGTGATCGATGGAATGGAAATATGGCATTCAAAGTGGAACCTGATATGATCAAAGTGTGGCTTTGCGAAAAGCAAAACGTGGCTTTGTGGAACCTAATCTCACGAGCCTTACATCCTAGGAATGATACAGGATACTTTGTGGTCTGAAGGATAAATTTCGGGCTATTATTAGGGAAAATGCCCATCTAGGCACTTGTTGCCATATTGTATGGATGGAAATGTATGAAGGCTGACGGAGATAATGTAAATCCACTTAGTAATACTCTGTTCCATGGAAGTGTAGCAGTATAATTCGAAGGCTGAAGGAGATCGTGTAAAGCCACTGTTGGGAATTAGGATTTTCTTACGTGGATTTTTGGGGCTGAATGGTCATTAGTTCCCTATCATGTTGAAAATCCAATTCCAATACATTGCCTTTATGGTTTTTGATTGTAGAACCTACTTTTAAAAAGTAGCTAGTAAGCCATCAAATTTAATCAATGTAACAATTTCGGCTATCTTGATATATTATTTGAAAAGTGTTTTTTGTAACGACCCACTTTTTTGGACAGTTTAAATCGACAATAAACCACACATGTCAAACTCAAACCATTCAAAATGGAGGATTGTTATAGGTAAATAAGAAAAACAGAGAAAGAAAGAAAACAAACACGGAATCTCATAGCGGAATGACAAAATATAATAATCAAATAAACAGTTCATGAAGCTGTTTATAAATAACATTTGATTATACTTTTACAATACAAATCAGAGTTACATACAACATGAATAAATAAATAAATGCAGTGGAACAACATGATGTAGTGGAATAAATAAAATAAATAATAACAGTATAAAATCTTTGTCTTCATCCTTCAGAAATAAGGTCTTCAATACACTGAAAATCTCAGACTGACCCGAGCATAATGAAAAGACAAAACACTCGAGTCAGAACTAAAAGATCGTATATAATTTAAATCAACAGTAAATAAATATGAGTGCAACGGCTTCATAGATGTTTATGGGGTTTGACATCTCCTATCCAGCGTCAACGTGATTGCAATAACTTAAGAGATGTTCGGGATTTCCATCTCCTTAGGTTCCGTTAAACTATCTACATACATAGTACAATACGCTATTATAATATGTCTACAGTAAAGTATTAAAATAGCGGTAAGGCGTTACCCATATTCCCCTTAATACAATTTATATATTCCCGTAGTCTATAGAGTACCGTAAGCTCCACCAAACCGGTGGTTGACCCAGAGGGCACTCCATAGGTACGGTACAAAACAAACTCGTAGAAGGCGCGATAAGGCATGTGACAAGGCACGCGAGGCAATGTCCAAGGTAGGATACTACCATTTTGCGGATCCGAACTGGTGGTGATGCATAACAGCTACTACCGCCCACCTCGGAACACACTCCCAAAATCAAATCGAGGAGTGGCCACCAAATCAATCACAAAGTCATAATATGGTATCGAAGAAATATGTCCGATCGGAGGTGCAACCTCACTTGGCCCGGCATGGCTCCTGTTTTAAACACATCAAGCTGACTCACGGGTGTCAGGGCTACGTTATTACCTTATACAGGATCGTTTTCCAAACCATCCTACTTCATTATGGAATCTTCACCACGTACACAGTTGTTAAAGTGGTTTTCGGTATTGGCAGAGAGTATGATAATATCTGATCCCGGTCTCTTTAACAACCAAAAGCTTATTTCACACCGGATGGTTCTTTTACATAACAAAACTAATTCATAATTGATATCAAAATATCATATTCACAAAATCACTTTCGAAATCATATTCACTTTTTGAAATCATATCGAAAAAATAGGTTAAATCCTCATTTCAAAAATCATCATAGTTACTCAAATATGTCATTTCACTAGCAAATATCATTTGAAATCCCAACTTAAGTTATAACATCATTTAACCATATTCGCTTTAAAATCAAGGATTTAAATATAAACACTTCCACTTTACATAGTCTGAAATTTAGAAAATAGTTTAGATAGTTATAAATAGTTTAGCATAGTTTAGATTATATTTTAAATAGATAAAATACTCTAAAATAGTTTAAAATAGATTAAAATAGTTCAAATAGATTTAAGGTAGTTTAAATAGATTTAGGATAGTTTAAATAGATTTAAAATAGTTAAAATAGATTTCAAATAGATTAAATATATTTAAAATAGATTATATAGATTTAAAATAGATTAAAATAGGTTAATTAGTTTAAAATTGGTTAAAATAGATTAAATTGGATTAAATAGGTTAAAATAGATTAAGATAAATAAAAATAGTTTTAAATTGATTAAAATAGTTTAAAATAGATTAAATTAGTTTAATAGTTTGAAAACCTTAATATCATGATTTTTAAAATAATATATCTTTAAACAGTTTATATTAAAATAATTAATATCAAAATAATATCAAAATAAACTATTTCTTTCATTTCAATACATCTGGACCATATTCAGTTCCAAATCAACAAACTAAATTTTGTCTTTCAATTCAAATTCTCATTTAAAACCATTTAGTCAATATCGATTTCAAATCCATGTTTGAACAATAAATCCAAACGATTTCAAATTTAGTAGATTTCAAAGTTACAATTTCGAAAGTTTCAATAACTCAATTACGATAAATTTTAGTTATGCTTCAATTTCAACTTTAAAATTTCAATTTAATTTCTTTAAACAATTCCTTTAAACCAATTCCAATTTCAACATTTAAAGCTTGGATTTTCGAAAATAATTCAGTTTATATAAATCCAATTTTATTTCAAAATATCATTTAACCGAATTCAAAAATTAAGGATTTAAAATCATTTAATTTAACCAATCCGGTGTCCGTATATAATTTTCTACCCTCTAGTCAAGTGATACAGATGTATATCATTTCAACCTGCAATAAATTTAAATTTTATGGGTATATATCATTTCAACCTGCAATCCCAAAATAAATTCAAAATCCATAAAATCTTTCGGGTTTATCATTTCAACTCATAATAATTTTTCCCTAATCTATAGATCGTTCGGGTATGTATCAATTCAACCCATAGTGTTTTTCCTAGCAATAACTAAGGGAACTTGCAGTGTTATAACAATATAAAATATAACATCCAGTCATCCAATGTCAACAATTAACCATCCATCACAATTATCATTCAAACCAATCAATAAACAATAACCAGTGACTGATTATCAATAACGGGTATTAACTGGCCATTTAAAATTTAATATTAAATTATTGGCGATAATATTCAATAAAAGTCAGATTTAACTAGAATGACAATTTTAATATTCCAAACATCAACCAATCAATTTCTAATCACATCATAAATTCAATTTAACTAACATAAGATATTCTAGTAGTTGTGAGCGGGTTAAAACACTCACCTTTGATCTCAAATCGATTTGAAATCCAAAATAAGGCCCAAAATTGAACGGTCTCAGAAACTAAATTGTTCGGGAAAGTTTTCCCAAGGGAAAGTTTCACCCAAATCAGTTCCATAATGTCCGGAATTTCGATACGATCGCAACAGAGCAAATCACGCGTGAGTCCGACCTCGTATGCGAAAGTTCTACACATTAGAACAATACACGATTAAAAGTAAAATAAATAAAATAGTAACTAATAATTACATGTCACTATGCTTTAACTGTTCGAACCCTAACCTGGACCATCTCGTAGGCGTTGCCCTAATACGGCCACCACCTCACTCACATTCGCCTCCCTGAACGAAGTGCCATGCCTGAGATAGTCGCCCACGCCACCAGAGAAACGCCGCGACCTTCCCCCATCACCTCGACCACCAGCGACACCCAGAACCTCGACATCGATCACGAAATGAAGACAGCCGCCGCCTAAATATTTAAACTCTAGTGCAATTGTTTGAGGCGATCTAGCCGTTGAACTGACGAACGACCATCACCGATGCACTCCCCTCGTCCATCTCTACATCGCAGCACTTTCGAATCGACGATCAACTGAAGTTGATCAAAACCCGATGAATAGCCGAGAATTAACCACCCATTTCTAGCCAAACTATGATCCGAATTGAAAAACAAATCATTGTAGAAGATTGCGCTCGTCGAGAGCTTTCCAACGATATATAATTTGCTATGCTTTGAGGAGTTTGAATTTTTTTGAAATTGATTTTGATTTGAAATTGAATTGGGATTCAGGGTTTCATATTCTGTCGTTTGAGAAAGAGGAACTGGTAGAAGTAATTGTATGTACAGAAACAAGAAATGAGAAACAATTAGGGTTTATAATAGCCTATATATTGGCAGAGCTGAAATAGAAAGGATGGACCAGATTGATTTGGATTGAAACGATAACAACGACCCGGAAAGCCCATTTCGTTCTTAAAACGAAAATGGGTCATCCAATATATTGAAATAGATGTTTTCGATATTTTTAAACTCAATGGAACATGTTTTAAGTCCTAATTCCATCGTATGAAGAAGTTAGCTTTTTAAATCAGCTTATTTCAATTGAATTCAATTAAATTGATTTCCATGCGTTTCAAGCTCGTACGATTAGACGACAAGTCCGATCGCTACAAAACTTGAAACCCTACAATAATTCACTGTTATGGATCCGATGAAACTAGTTTCGTCGAAATCCGAGACAGTGGCCAAAATGGCTATTTTTACGTTAATTAAATAAATTATTATTAAAATGATTAAATCACTTTTAAATTCAATTTTTATAATTTCAATTTTTAACATTTCTAATTACACAGAAATTAACAATCTTTTTAAAACCAATTTCCCATGTCAAATTCAATGTTAATTATTTAACTAATTGCAGTGTTTAATTTCAATTGCAATAAACCCATTAATTATACTTTAAATTCAAATAAATTGATTAAATTTGATTTCAATCTTTTTATTCAATCAATCATTATCTAATGGATATAATTAACATTGGTTATTACATCAATATTCTACAGTTATCCTCTTAATTCGCATTAACTGCAATATTTAATTTGATTAATTGCAATTGATTTCCAATTTATTTTCAACGAATTAAATAGTGAATTGATAATCAACAATTGTTATAACTTATGATTCCGAACACATTTCTATGTTTATTGTTAACAAACAAAAACTAATAAACTCACATACGGATTAATTATTCTATTTTAATCAATTTCAATTAATTACATACAATTTCACCGTTTAATACAACATTTGTTTTATTTACTCATTTACAACTTATAACAAAAAAATTTATATTTACAATCATTTTAATTAATTGAAATTACATTAAAATAGTCATCAATTACCTTAAATCAACATTATTACATTTCATTCTAGTTAATTTCTCATTATTAAATCTTAAGTTTTTTAATTTTTCACAACATCAAACTCCAAAACTTATTTAATTTAATATTTTTAATTTTCAAAAATTACGGGTCATTACACTCTCCCTCACTCAAAACTTTTCGTCCTCGAAAAGGGAAAAGAAAGAGTTAAGAAATTAATATATTTTATTCAAAATATTTAATTTATAATAATTAATTTACATTATTAAGTATTTAAATAAAATACATCAATTAATAACCAATTAAATCCTTCATATTCAAGTAAATAAAAGTTTGAAAAATATCTTTACTTTCACAAAAAATTTCTAAGTCCAAAATTTACGAAAAATTTCGGCATAGTCTCCTTTGTACGTAGAGGTTTGGGAGAAATAATACTATCAATAATAACCATATATATATATATATATCATATTTCAAAATAAAATATCCCAAACCATGGGAAAACAAATAATTTTGCTATAAAACCATAATACGGAAACGTACATATTTGTCGGGCAAACAACGCTTATTTTATGAAACCAAAAGTAGTAGCTATTGCTTCCATAAACCTGTATTTCACTTATATAATCCAAAAGAGTCAGAATTATGTAAAAGAGAAATATTTAGTTGTTTCAATAACTAATCAACACAACAAAACAATCACTCACAAACAAAAACATAAAATCATCACATGCAACCAAAGTTATCAACCATCCATCCATTCCAACCAAAAACACAACAAAACAATCACTCACAAACAAAAACATAAAATCATCACATGCAACCAAAGTTATCAACCATCCATCCATACCAACCAAAAAAATGGTTTGTTCAGGTTCAGAAACCTTTAATTGTATAAAATGATAAATAAACTTACTAATTATACCATACACTCAACAGTCTAAGATAATAACTTAATAGATTATTTATACATCCTTATACAGTCCATTCCCAAACATCTCCTAAGCCAAACAATAATGATTCAAGTATTATTTAAGCTCATTCTTATTAATTTCCTTTCACAATATTTACTGTTCATCAATTTCATTCATCCATACAATGCTTATTTTCATTAATTTACATTCATTACTTACAAAATTCATTTCCCATTTCATTCATACAATGCAATGTTTCCATTATCTTACATTCATTTACTTACATAAGTTATTTCCATTCAATTATTTAAAATAAACAATGGATTCATTATTAGAGTATTGCATACATTTTACTTCAGTTTAATTCACATTTATCATTTACTTTGATTTCCTTTAACATCAATATTCATTTGTGAAGCAACTCATACTTAAATATTTTTGCTTTTTCTTTTCACTTTTATTTCTTTCACTTATAGTATTCACTTTAACTATTTACCTTAATTATAATTGGCTTCAAACATCACTTAAGTTTATAATCATTTACTTATAGTATTCACTTTTCTATTAAATTTAATTAGTAGCACTTCAAACTATTAACTTAAGTTTATAATATTCTTTGACATCTTAATTCTTCATTTATAAACATAATTCCATTGAACATTTCCATTATTTAAGTTTTACTTGTATAATATTCTATAACGTATTTCTATTTAACATTTCAACTTTTAACATTTTGGTAAGTTATACATATGTCTTTTAGAATGTAATTGAATGTTACATAAATTTATCTTATTCATTTTAGTTAACAAAATGTTCAATATTTACGTCTTCAAAATTTTCATTATTCTTTAATTTACAAGTTTCCAATTTTATATATATTTCATTAATCACTTAGCATCTAATTCTTATTTTTCTCATTTCACTAGTTTCTAATTATTAATATAGTCAAGATTTCATTCATTATGATAATTGAAACTACTAATTTATAGAAACTTAAGAACTAAATACCGGGTTCCATTTTCAAATCATTTAAAATAATATATATATACCCATAACTTATATATCCAATCATATTTAGAAATTAAAGTTTAAGATTTATTATCAAAACAAATGTGTAGTAAAACTACTACAGCGATCTTCCCACTTTGAAACTCGAAAATGAACGTCGATGATGCGTGCACTCATCACCGAAATTATTTTCCAACGATAGAGAGGGAAGTACATAACTTATTTCCTTTAAGATTTCTTCAAAACATTTCTTTCAAATCATATTGAAATATTTATATCAGAAAATACTTCCAAATAATACTAATATTACATTCCAAAGTCCTTCGAAAGAAATTTTCAAAATCCCGGAACTTAAGTTCTCAAATTCTCAGTTCTTAATTACTTTATCTGTAAATCTTATTTTACAAACAATATTTACAAAATTCAACTACCTAACAACAACATATCACATCCAACTATATCATTTATAAAAATCATTCTTTTATATACAAAATATAATATTAGGTAAATTATTCCATTTACCTATATTTCAAAATAATATTGTGTCGGTTTGCCCTATTAAGTGTTTAGAAATCCCTATCGATGCCATAGCGTCCCATGTATCGACTAGAATTTATAGATACTAAACAGAATAAATTAACACAATATAAAAACCTTTTATAACACTAACAAATACGCTCTCTCATATATATACACTCAACGACTCATTCTAGGGTATTACTACCCTATTTCTAATGAGTCAGACCCCACAAAGCTAAGGTTATCGCTAAACCATAGCTCTAATACCAAATGTAATGACCCACCTTTTTGGATAGTTTAAATCGACAATAAACCACATATGTCAAACTCAAACCACTCAAAAGGGAGGATTGTTATGGGTAAATAAGAAAAACAGAGAAAGAAAGAAAACAAACACAGAATCTTACAACGGAATGACAAAATATAATAATTAAATAAACTGTTCATGAAGCTGTTTACAAATAAAATTTGATTATACTTTTACAATACAAATTAGAGTTACATACAACAGTAATAAATAAATAAATGCAGCGGAACAACATGATGTAGTGGAATAAATAAAATAAATAATAACGGTACAAAATCTTCATCTTCATCCTCCAGAAATAAGGTCTTCAATACACTAAAAAGCTCAAACTGACCCGAGCATAATGAAAATACAAAACACTCGAGTTAGAACTAAAAGATCTTATGTAAGTTAAATCAACAGTAAATAAATATGAGTGTAACGGCTTCAGAGATGTTTACGGGGTTTTGACATCTCCTATACAATGTCAACGTAAGTGCAATAACTTTAGAGATGTTCGGGATTTCCAACTCCTAAGGATCCGTTATACTATCTACATACATAGTACAATACGCTATTATAATATGTCTATAGTAAAGTAAAGTATTAAAATAGCATTAAGGCGTTACCCATATCCCCCTTAACACATTTTATATATTTCCGTAGTCTATACAGTACCGTAAGCTCCACCAAATCAGTGGTTTACCTAGAGAGCACTCCATAGGTATGGTACAAAAAAAACTCGTAGAAGGTGCAATAAGGCATGTGACAAGGGACGCGAGGCAATGCCCAGGGTAGGATACTACCATTTTATGGATCCGGACTGGTGGTAACACATAGCAGCTACTACCTCCCACCTCGAAACACACTCCCAAATCAAATCGAGGGGTGGCCATCAAATCAATCACAAAGTCATAATATGGTATCGAAGAAATGTGTCCGATCGGAGGTGCGACCTTACTTGGCCCGGCATGGCTCCTGTTTTAGCCACATCAAGCCGACTCACAGGAGTCAGGACTACGTTAATACCACATACAAAATCGTTCACCAAACCATCCTACTTCATTCTGGAATCTCCACCACGTACACAGTTGTTAAAGTGGTTTTCGGTATTGGCAAAGAGTGTGACAATATCCGATCTCGACCTCTTTAACAACCAAACGCTTATTTCACACAGGATGGTCCTTTTACATTCAAAACTGATTCATAATTGATATCAAAATATCATATTCACAAAATCATATTCACTTTCGAAATCATATTCACTTTCGAAATCATGTTCACTTTTGAAATTATATCGACAAAATAGGTTAAATCCTCATTTCAAAAATCATCATATTTACTCAAAAATGTCATTTCACTAGCAAATATCATTTCAAATCCCAACTTAAGTTATAACATCATTTAACCTTATTCGCTTTAAAATCAAGGATTTAAATATAAACACTTCCACTTTACATAGTCTGAAATTTAGAAAATAGTTTAGATAGTTATAAATAGTTTAGCATAGTTTAAATTAAATTTTAAATAGATAAAATACTCTAAAATAGTTTAAATAGATTTAAGACAGTTAAAATAGATTTAAGATAGTTGAAATATATTTAAGATAGATTAAATAGATATAAAATAGATTAAATAGATTTAAAATAGATTAAAATGGGTTAATTAGTTTAAAGTAGGTTAAAATATATTAAATTGGATTAAATAGGTTAAAATAGATTAAAATAAATAAAAATAGTTTTAAATTGATTAAAATAGTTTAAAATAGTTTAAATTAGTTTAATAGTATGAAAATCTTAATACCAGGATTTTTAAAATAATATATCTTTAAACAGTTTATATTAAAATAATTAATTTGAAATTAATATCAAATTAAACTATTTCTTTCATTTCAACACATCTAGACCATATTCAGTTCCAAATCAACAAACTAAATTTTGTCTTTCAATTCAAATTCTCATTTAAAACCATTTAATCAATATCCATTTCAAATCCTTGTTCGAACAATAAATCCAAACTATTTCAAATTAGGTAGAATTCAAAGTTACATTTTCAAACGTTTCAATAACTCAATTACGATAAATTTTAGTTATGCTTCAATTTCAACTTTAAAATTTTAATTTAATTTCTTTAAACAATACCTTTAAACCAATTCCAATTTCAACATGTAAAGCTTGGATTTTCAAAAATAATTCAGTTTATATAAATCCAATTTTATTTCAAAATATCATTTAACTGAATTAAAAAATTAAGGATTTAAAATCATTTAATTTAACCAATCTATTGTCCGTATATAATTTTCTACCCTACGGTCAAGTGATACGGATGTATATCATTTCAACCCGTAATAAATTTAAATTTTACGGGTATATATCATTTCAACCCGCAATCCCAAAATAAATTCAAAATCCATAAATCTCTCGGGTTTATCATTTCAACTCATAACGATTTTTCCTTAATCTATAGATCGTTCGGGTATGTATCCTTTCAACCCATAGTGATTTTTCTAGGAATAACTAAGGGAATTACAGTGTTATAACAATATAAAATATAGCATCCAATCATCCAATGTCAACACTTAACCATCCATCATAATCAACATTCAAACCAATCAATAAACAATAACAAGTGACTGATTATCAATAACGGGTATTAACTGGCCATTTAAAATTTAATATTAAATTAATGGCGATAATATTCAATAAAATTCGGATTTAACTGGAATGACAATTTAAATATACCAAACATCAACCAATCAAATTGTGACGCCCCACTCCGAGACCCACATTAGCAAAGAGTATTACTAGGTAACACCGTCTGCTAATACGGAAAATAGAGCTGCATAGGAGCGACCATCTATAACCTTGTATTAATTATCTATTGAATACGCTGACAATTGCCACTTCTTACTTAAATGGATCGACATATCCAATAAATACTTAATACAAAGCCATAGGTGGGTGAAGGATCTATCAGAATAAAATATAACAACTCAAATGTAATACACATCACAGAACAATAGATCATCACATACATTTACACATATACAGATACATTACAGAGTTTACAAAATGATACTCGACAAGTGGTAAAGCAAACCACAATATACAGGCAAGTCAAAAGAATACATAACAGAGTTACAGCCAAAAAGGACTACACAAAAAGCTATAACAAAAAGGAACTAGCAGAATAGTCCATGCGGAAGCAAAATAGGTAAGTCCAATGTACCTAACCTGAAACATCTCGGTCTGACCCGAGTATAAAATACACGGGTCAGTCTAGCTAAACAAATCAGTTAGATAAACTAAATGATAATGAACATACATAGTCATAAAGTACCACAAATATCTCCAAAAGAGATAACCAAATCATCTAACAAAAATGAATCAAAACAAGCCTCATAACATCGACAACTCAAATAAACCAAGGATATCATATCCCAAAACAAGCCAAAAGGCAAATAACAAATACCAATAAAGGTAACACAAGTTTCCACAAGGTAATCGCTATATATCGTGTGGTTCAAAGAACCTACCCCGAAAGGCGATACTCTAGGGAAATATAATTGTCAAAGAAACAAAAGATGCTCGAGCTCACTACCATATAACAAGGATCCACAAGCCCGAAGGCAACAAACCCAAATATCTCTCGAGCAGTGACGAATGACCAACTCCAAAAGCGATACTATAGGGCAACAAACCCGAAGGCACAAACCTGAAGGTACAAACCCGAAGGCAACATACCCGAAGGCAACAAACCCCGAAGGCTCAAACCCGAAGGCAACAAACCTCGAAGGCAACAAACCGTAGTGGCGAAGGTCCGGAGGCCCAGTACTGGACACCACTAACTGGCGGAATGTGTCCCAACTCTCAGAAAGGAACCTGAAAAATGTTAACGTGAGTCCCATACCACACGTTCGCACTAAACGGTTTACTAACCGTTAGTCAATTTCACACTCAAAGCAGTACAAAGTTCACCTCATATCATAGGTAAACCAGACCCAAAGGTCAAAACGGTCAAACGAATAGATTAGGAATTAACTGAAAAGATAAACACACGTGTTCATAGCACGCGTTTTATTTAATCATTTAATTCTCCTCCCTCTTCGCTCGAAGTGCAAAATTGTGTGCGTTTTATATAGAAATTATAAATTGGAGAAACGAGCTTTTAGTACAATTTAAAAAGATCATTTTATAAAAACCCGTGTACTAAATCTAATAAAGAATCATCAAAGTCAACTAAAGTGAAACAACTAATCGGAGAAAGAAGAATCGATCAAAATTGGAATCCCACACAAAATAGGCAAATTGGGCTAAGACAAGCAGATTCAGACGTCTGAATTGTATATTTCAGACGTCTGAAACTGGAGCTCAGGCAATACTTTGCCCAGGCCAATGATGGCCAAATCATATCGGAAGCAATCAGATGAGTGACGATGGCTAGGGGTTTACGCCAAACGACTACCCAACCCTAAAGACTCACCAATACACTTCGACCAATATGCCCAAACATCCATAAGGATTTTTCATAGATTTTGACTTCAAACGCCAAAAATTGGAATATTCATTAAACCAATTCAATTCAAAAGCAAATGGACAAGGAATATATGTTAGGAATTGCTACCTAACACTATCAAAGATATAGACGTAGACGTGAGTTCAAAAACTAACCTTTTAACCCAAAAAACTCAAGAGAGAAGCTATAGAGCAAGGCAAGAACAATCACTCTTCAATTATAACCCAAGGAGCTTCAATCTAAGCTCAAGAACAAATATTTCCTAAGTTAGGGTTTAGGAAATTTCAGAAATCGAAGAGGAATTGACATGGAGAAGGAGAAGAGGATGCTTACCTAAGCTTCTCTTGGATTTTGGACTTGAATTTGAGTTTGCAAATGAATCTAGGGCTTAGGAATTTCCATTTCCCATTCTTTCCCCCATTTTTGCAAAAGCTTGAGTGTTTAGGAAATGAAATGAGTGAATGGAGAGGAGAGGGGGCTAAGTTAGGGTATAGTATGAGTTGGGTGAAACCCAAACCCAAGCCTAAAGCCCTAGTGAAAATAGCAAAATTCACTCAACTCCAAACATATCGATGCTTATACTCAAAAAAGTCGCAAACACCATTTTGAACTCAATAGAAGTGGTCTCGAGTCCAAATTGTTGATCCTCAATTTCACTCTTCAGTCAGACATCTGAAATGAACGATTCAGACGTCTGAATCTGGAAAAATAGATGTTGTCTAGAACAATATTCAAACGTCTGAATCGTCCATTTCAGACGTCTGAAAATGGCAATTTTTGCCTATTTCCTTTCTGGTTTGACTCGAGCAATTTCAGACGTCTGAATGCTTCATTTCAGACGTCTGAATCCCTGTTTGACAGTTTTTCCCAATTAGACACCTCCGTATCTCGATCCACAAAGACTTTTCACTAATTCGACTGTTCTTTTACGAATAGTGACTTTCTCGGACTAAAATCCGACTAACGATGCTATATTTAAATTAAACACTTAAAATATACGAATCGTAAATATGCGGGTTGTTACACAAATTCTAATCACATCATAAATTTAATTTAACTAACAGAAGATAATCTAGTAGTTGTGAGTGGGTTAAAACACCCACCTTTGATTTCAAATCGATTTGAAATCCAAAATAAGGCCCAAAATTGAACGGTCTCAGAATTCACCCAAACCTATTCCATAATGTCCGGAATTTCGATATTATCATAGCGGAGCAAACTACGCGTGAATCCGACCTCGTATGCGAAAGTTCTACACATTAGAACCATACATGATTAAAATTAAAATAAACAAAATAGTAATTAATAATTATACGTCACCATGCTTTAACTACTCGAACCCTAACCTGCACCATCTCATACGCATTGCCCTAATACTGTCGCCGCCTCACTCACGTTCGCCTCCCTCAAAGAAGCGCCGTGCCGCCTGAGACAGTCGCCCACGCCACCAGAGAAATGTCGTGACCTTCCCCCATAACCTCGACCACCAGCGATGCCCAGAACCTCGACATCGATCATGAAATGAAGATAGTCGCCGCCTAAATCTTTAAACCCTAGTGCAATTGTTCGAGGCGATCTAGCCGTTGAACTGACGAACGACCATCACCGATGCACTCCCCTCGTCCATCTCTACGCCGCAGCACTTTCGAATCGACCACTAAAGTTGATCAAAACCCGATGAACGGCCGAGAATTAACCACCCATTTCAGGCCAAACTATGATCCGAATCGAAAAAAAAATCATTGTAGAAGATTGCGCTCATCAAAAGCTTTCCAACGATATATAATTTGCTATGCTTTAAGGAGTTTGAATTTTTTTGAAATTAATTTTGATTTGAAATTGAATTGGGATTTAGGGTTTCATATTCTATCGTTTGAGAAAGAGGAACTGGTAGAGGTAATAGTACGTATAGAAACAAGAAATGAGAAACAATAAGGGTTTATAACAGCCTATATATAGGCAGAGCTGAAATAGAAAGGATGGACCAAATCGATTTGAATTGAAACGATAACAACGACCCGAAAAGCCCGTTTCATTCCCGAAACGAAATTGGGTCATCCAATATATCAAAATAGATGTTTTCGATATTTTTAAACTCAGTGGAACAGATTTCAAGTCCTAGTTCCATTGTATGAAGAAGTTAGCTTTTAAAATCAGCTTATTTCAATTGAATTCAATTAAATTGATTTCTACGCATTTCAAGCCCGTACGATCAGATGACAAGTCTGATCGCTACGAAACTTGAAATCCTACAATAATTCACCATTACGGATCCAATGAAACTGGTTTTATTGAAATCCGAGACAGTGGCCAAATGGCTATTTTTACGTTAATTAAATAAACTATTATTAAAATGATTAAATCACTTTTCAATTCAATTTTTATAATTTCAATTTTTATCATTTCTAGTTACATAGAAATTAACAATCTTTTCAAAACCAATTTCCCATGTCAAATTCAATGTTAATTATTTCACTAATTACAGTGTTTAATTTAAATTGCAATAAACCCATTAATTATAATTTAAATTCAAATAAATTGAATAAATTTGATTTCAATATTTTTATTCAATCAATCATTATCTAATGGATATAATTAACATTGATTTACATTTTATTACATCAATATTCTACAGTTGTCCTCTTAATTCACATTAACTGCAATATTTAATTGGATTAATTACAATTGATTTCCAATTTACTTTCAACGAATTAAATAGTGAATTGATAATCAACAATTGTTACAACTTATGTTTCTGAACACATTTCTATGTTTATTGTTAACAAAAAAACTAATAAACTCACAAAAAGATTAATTATTCTATTTTAATCAATTTCAATTAATTACATACAATTTCACCGTTTAATACAACATTTGGTTTATTTACTCATTTTCAACTTATAACCAAATTTTTTATATTTACAATCATTTCAATTAGTTGAAATTACATTAAAATAGTCATCAATTACCTTAAATCAACATTATGACATTTCATTCTAGTTATTTTCTCATTATTAAATCTTAAGTTTTTTAATTTTTCACAACATCAAACTCTAAAACTTATTTAATTTAATATTTTTAATTATCGAAAATTACGGGTCATTACACTTTTAAAGGAATGTCATTAAAGATAATATCCAATTAATTTGGTATAAAAGTGTTTTGGTTATCATAAGGTAAAAACCCGTTCGTATTTATGTGTGGACGTGGTCTTATGAGATACTCTTCTTTTCAAAGGTTTTGATTGATATCAGCATGATTTATACATTAAATTTCGAGTATCTCACGCTTGTTTATCAAGCTTGATCCAGGTATTTTTAATACTCGGGTCATATTCGAGTATTTCAGGTTTAGTTTAAGGCGCTTGATGTTTACAGAGGAGAGCTAGAGATCTTTATCTACGTATGGACGTATTCTATTATCCACTGCATCTAATGCATTTGTTTTTATTTTTTAGCATTCTAAGGATAGAGGGTTTATAACTATCCAGACTGGATCTAGGTTTGACTCTGATCTTGTATTCAAAATTTTCAACTGTAAAGATTATTGTTGAAATAATATATGATATTCTATTTGTGTGAGATTCTGTTCTATCTTCGTTTTCTTTTTTCCCTTACAGTCGGGCTTTTCGGCACTTGGATTTGCGGCATGTGAATATCGAGGAGGTATTAATATCGATTTTTGAGGGTCGAAAATCCCGGATGTTACAATTCGAGTATTTCACATCTCTATGTGCATATAACCGAACCCAATCTAGATTAGATGTGAAGATGCCCTAATAAGAGCAACCCACATAGCTTGACATCCACTTGCTCTTTGGTTTTAGTCATTTCCTATAAAGGATATCAATGCTACAAACGAGAAACAAATCATCTTAGATTGACGTAACACAAAGAAGATAGTAGAATCGATAATCAATAAATCAATTATCTGGAATAACAAAATGATCGTATATGGAAATTAAATCTTATACATTTATCACCACTCATCGATTTTAAACTTATACTATCCCTTAGTTAACAATGAATCCGACCAAGTTGGGGCATTATTGCTTCTCAGACCTTGCCTTGACATACATTCTTATCACTTGAGATAGAGACGAGTTTCTATACCTTGGCGTTTTGTGTTAAGTATATGCTTAAATCCTTTCTATATAAGTGATATTGCTTATGGAAATTACCCTTATCACCAAACTTCGATTTCGAACTCACACTATCCCTCGCTTAAAAACGAAGCTAGGTAAGTCAAGACACTAGTTACTCCTGGCCTTGCCTAGACACTATAATTTTTAAATCTCATAGATAGCAACGAATCAATTTTCTCGATGTTTGGTATTAAAGATAAGACTAAATCCTTTCCATGAACGAAATCATACTTTTAAACATTTAAAACATTTGATTCAGACTTATGCTTGGCTTTCTACATCACCAATATTTGTAAAACACTTTTAAAATATTCCTTTAAAGAGTTAATTATATTACTAAGTGTATCAAAAAGAAGGGTAAAAAACAAATGTTATTAAAACATTGTTTACTATAAACCAAAACCAATTGTACTTAGCTTTACCTTTAAAACGATCTTTTTAAAGATATTTCATTTATAAAATACACTTATACAACTTATCACTATCCTTAAAACAAAAATCCTCTAATGATATAAGAATATCAACACTTATTAAGTCATGTAACGAGTTTTCTTAATAGTTTTACGAAATCATTTATTATAGCAAAAGTGTTATAATCCATGAATTCTTTCTCCATTCTTGAGGAAAATTTATTACAACCATGGTGCTATAATCCATGCTTCCTTTTCACTTCCAATAAACTCAAAAATACTTGAAATATAGTTTAAAACATCCATTTTAAATATTATTTAAAAAGAAAATCTCAAGTTTAATATATATTAAAACGCAAAACCATTTCCTTTCCTTATTTTCAAAATAAAAACTTCTTTTCCAAACCACTTTTAAAACACTTCAATGAAGATTAGAAAGATACTCCAAAAAGGTCGAAGAAGAAAAATCAAGTTTAAAACCCTTTTTTTTAAATTTGGAAATATTGCCACAAAATTGCCGCTAAAAAGAGTGGAAAGTTCCTTTAATTTGGTTCCTTTCAAAATGGAATTTTCTCCATATTTTTACAAAGTATAAATACTAGATTTAATTTTACAACAACGTACTATGAGTCTACTATGCATTAACAAAAATTTAGAGACATTTGAAGTGTAAAAACTCCATTTGAAAGTTGTTTTAAAACTTGATTTTCGAACTGCAAAAACGCGACCAAAACTTTTCTAACTTTTAAACACTTTAGAATTAGGTGTTATAACCTCTTCCAAGCCACTATAGCTTGGTTCAAACAACATTTTAAAAGCATAAAAACACGACCAACTATTTAGTGATGCAAACACAAGCACAAGAGGAACAAACACAAGATTTAAAGAGATGGGATTTCAAAGTGCAATAATGCAATTTAAAGTGCGAAAGTGATATTATTCCATTATTCAACATTTTTGCTACTTTATCATCTCAAACAAAAACCAAACATTTATATAAGCAGGATGCATATAAAAGTAAATTAATATTGACAAGAAACCCTTTAGGGTCTCTCTATAAAGTCCTATGTAAATCACATATATCTATGTTCTTTAAAACGTTCTGTAGCGACTTATTCGCTACAAAAACACTTCGACTTCCTCTTGCTTTTGTCCCCCACAAAATAATAGTTACTTATTTCTTCCGCTTTCAAGTAGAAATCAAATCCAAACAAGCAATATACACAAGTATAAACATAAACAATAAATTATTTTTTTATAATATTTTATCAATTTTAAAACCACTTTTAAAGTGAGATTAACCACTTAAATCAATCTCCAAGCCTCCTAGCTCCTCCCCTTCCTTCCTCATGCTCACGGTCCAAGGCCTATTACTATCCCTCTCCTATTTGCTCAGCCATGCCTAGAAGAGGCACTAGATGCTCACAGCATTGGGGTTTTTGGGGGTGGCTCTTAAAGTTTTGACTTTTGATAACATGGAAGTGTTTGCTAAGTGTTTACAAGCTTCAGGAAGAAGTTTGGTTAGCTTTTGTGTTATTTTGGTTAGCTTTTGGTCATTGGAATTTTGGATGAAGAGGAGGAGAGAAGAGAGCAACATTTGCTTTATGGAATGTAAAGTAAAACGAAAGAGGTATTGATGATCTTTTATAGAATGAAAAATGGTGAACATAGTCCTACAGTCACCTCCCTCCACATGCATGGAAGCCTCACCTCCCCATGTGCTTGTACCCTCTCCACTCAAGTGCATGTACTATTCTCTTAATACTTGTGCAAGTAGTCAAATCAAAGGCAAAAAAGTCTTCATTTTACCAATCCTTTTCATAAGTGCTTCTAGAAACAACTTAAAGTTACTAATCTTTGTTAACTTATTTTGTACTAAGAGGAATTTTTATATGGTGCATAATTGTGCAACACTGCTGCGACAACTTCCATTCAATACAAAGTCGAAAATCCAAAAAACAAATTTCGGTCACATTTTCAATTTTCCATCAAACTATCTATTTATGTAAACAAATTTACAAAATTCGTTTACCAGCATTATTAATTAATTAAAAGGAGTTTCATAAGGCCATTAAATCCATTTAATCAATATTTAATTCACAATTCAAATATTTAAATAATCTCTACATGTGAATACAAAGTGTTTATAGTTTTCCAGGATGTTACATTCTCCACCTTAAAATAATTTCATCCTCGAAATTGTCACGGAGCAGAAAAAGTAATATCCCTACCTAGAATCAAATTAATTATTTGGTTTTCAGTAACCTGATTAGTTATATTCTCCTTATGGAAAATTCATATCAAAAAGATGTAACAAAAGTATAGGGAATACTCTGTAAATAAAATACTATGCATTAAATCTTTCAAAAGATAAATTTGGAACTAATTGCCTGGGTTTTTATATTTAAAATATATTTTCAAATTCCTCTAAAGAGAAATATATCAAAGCCAAAATCAATCATGACAAGGAGAGGGCTCCTCCTACCGAAGAACTCTCGAATCAAAAAAATATGGAGTATATAGTGGTATTCCGGTTCCTCCTAAAAATAACCAGACTAAACAAATATACCTGGTGAGTCTTCGAAATCAGAAAACTCTCAATCGTCCAACTTTAGTCATAACAAAAATATTTGAAAAATCACTTCACAAATACTTTTTCAAATGTCTTGAAATAATAACACTTTACCAAAATTTCAAAATAATAATAATATTATTATTTCTTTCACAAATTCTTTCGAAATCACTATTTCGAAAGCACTAGGATTTAAGCCCAAATAAACGACAATTTTAAAATCCTTTGGTTATAAAATCATACTTTATAAATCATACTCTATAAAAGCACACTATCAATCAAATCAAATTCCATAAAGGAATAAACTAATACTTAACATTATTTAAATGTTAATTGACTAACAAACAAGATTAGAATTCTGCTTAGGTCACAACTTTCTCGATCGTCCAAGGATATAGATAATTTCCTAAGCGTACCATTATGCTCATTAGCCATTGGTTATTGCTTAGAAGATTATTTAAGCTACCTCAGAACAAAATTGAAAGTCACTCCCTAAACTTCCCTAAGCCATACAACATAGTATACAAATATACTTAAGCCCGTATGATGTACATGGATTATCTGTATGCAATATCTAATATGACCACTTGCTCGGATATATAAACTTTACTTCCAAACTAGTATCGCTCACTCTACCTCCCTAGTGTGAACCACCCCGAAATTATGTGCTCAAATCCTATATTAAGAACTGTGCGAATAAGATGATCTACATACAACTTACGTACTTAATCCTATCGGTTTCTTAACTACACCAATCTCTTTCTAAATCACTTTCATTTTCATTTATAGTATTTCATTCAATACTAAAATTATTTATGAATCATTTCACAAATTTCCACTTAAGTTTATAAACATTTTATAAGGACACATCTTTATAGAATAATAAATTAAAAAACTTACTCCACCCTTATTCACTTGTATAATACACTTCTATATCCTAAGAGTATATACAAAATGTTAATTCCATTTTACTTTTCACAATTAGATGGAGGCCCAAACATAATATGAGTCCTAAAACTGGGTCAACTACTTCTATCACTTTACCTATCCGGTCCAGTAAGTATCTAAGAAGAATAGGATGCCGGTATCCAAACTCAGTCCTAGAGTCTACTTTTCCTTATACATCCCTAAGATAAAGATGTTTATTAGTTGGTCTAATAACATCAAATAATTTATGTGACTTAGATGTTTCAACGAAGATATGACTTTAATAAAACAAAGTTTATTAAAACCTTCTTATCCTATTTAATCCCAAAAAAACTTGAGTTAAATTATCGCTTTTCTATCTAAGAGTAAAAATTTCATTTATCAAGACATTCTTTCATCAAAATGCCTTTTATTTTAAGTCAATTTCCTTTAAGGAAACATAAGAACTAAACACCCAGTTTATATTTTAAAACCCCTTTTTGAAATCATACTACATATTTTTTATATATAAAATAACTTTAACAATTTATTCACTAAAACGTGCTTTGGGTTCATTTGGATTCGAACTCATTTCGATGACACAATGATAAAGAGAATAATTTACTCAGTGCACTACAACTTTCGTCTAAGCAAACATTCAATCATCACTTAGAAGATTGTTTAGATTATCACAAAACAAATCAAGATGTTTTCTCCGAACTATCCAAAGAAAATGCATCTTTCTTAAAAATTCTTTTTGAAATATTTCCAAGTAATACTACCATTACTTTTCTCAAAATCTTTTTTGAAATCATTTCAAGCAATATCGGGATTTAAATTCTCAAAAATCCCTTTTACTTATAAAACACTCTTTAAAAATCATATAAATAATTTTATATACCATACTCATATAAAATGTATCTTTAAAATCATATTATATCATAATAACTTCCCTTTATTATAATAAAATTTTCACAAATATTTATCCTCTAAATGTCTTATCTTCCCATTTAGATTATATTAAAGAACTTTATTAAAAGATGACTTTTAACTTAACATTTTCATCGAACACCTTATAGTCAAAATGTGAAATTTAATTCATAAGGGGTTCATTTTAATGCATTGACAATTATCAAAATAATAAATGGTCATAAACTGGTCGATCATAAATCAAAAATCAACAAACAATAGTCAATGCTCCTAAACTACCCGAGCATGACAAATCAAACAACAATGATAATAGAGAAGTATCATCATTAACAAACAAACACACCATAAATAACTATATAAATTTGAAAATTATTTCTTATATATACATGCATAATATATAATCCTAGGTAAAATATTTCATTTACCAATTTTCAAAAATCAATATTGTGCTCATTTGCCTTGTTCGAGTGTTTAGAAATCCCTATTACACTGTGGCATCCCATCTCTCGACCAGAATTCATAAACCACTCAAAAGACCAATTAACACAATATGTTTTTATAGTAATAACAAATACGCTCACAAATATATAATACTCTCGACTCATTTTAGGGTGTGACTTACCCCATTTCTAATGAGTCATACTTACCAAAGCCAAGGTTCTCGCTTAATATTTAGCTCTGGTATCAAATGTAAAGACCCGCCTTTTCAACCTTCGAAAGTCGGCACTTAATACATTCTGGGTATTAGAATGCTGAGCATCCAAGTGCCGAAAAGGCAGATTGTTAGGGTAAAATAAAAATACAGGGAAAACATAATCTCACAACAGAATGACAACAAATAATATAACAAAGACAATAAAAGCTGTCTTTCTAAGATATATGATATATTAGAGTTTGAAACAAACCTCATCAGCCTAAACAGTTATAACCTCCTAAACTTATAATGGTCGATGGGTACACATAATAATATGATGGAAAATAAAAATACTACAACAGGTGAACATTTAGTTCTACTCTATGAACTTCATGTCCCACCAACTACAACATGGAAAAAACTCGGTCTAACCCGAGCATTATAATAAAATAACACCCGAATCAGTTTGGAAAACCAACGTGAGAAAACTCGAGAAATATGATAAACATATAATAATCGTTGAGACCATGCCGCTGAACATGAAACGAGTTTTAACTCACAAGAACAACATCCAAGCAGAAAGAATGGACCCAAATAGTTAAACACCACGAATAGTGTAAGACACTTCCCAATGCAATTAAGGAAGAATAAATTCAAAGGTTTGAATCAAAAACAAGGAAAATTGATTTTTTGAACAATGACTAGGAGGGTGCACCCCCTGACCGAATGTATACCTCTAGAAAATATACTTGAGAGGGTTATATACTCTGTGACTCACTTGGAAATGTCTAAGCTGAAACCCACCAATCTTACCGAGTATCTGAGTATTTCACTTCTACACGCACATACAACCAAATCCAATCTAGAATAGTTGTAAAGATACCCTAATGGGAGCAACCCCACATAACTGGATGTCCACTCGCTCTTTAGTTTTAGTCGTTTTTGATAAAGGATGTCAAAGCTCCGAACGAGCAGCAAATCATCTTAGATTGAAAAAACACAATGAAGATAGCATAATTTATAGTCAATAAATCAACTATCGGGAATAACAAAATGATCGTATATGGAAATTAAATCTCATACACGTACCACCACTCATTGATTTCAAACTTGTACCACTCTTTGGTTAACAATGAAGCCTACGAAGTTGGAGCATTGTTGCCTCTCAGACCTTGCGTCGACGTACATTCTTATCTTTCAAGATAGAGACGACTTTCCATACCTTGATGGTTAGTGTTAAGTATATGCCTAAATCCTTTCCATATAAGTGATATTACTTATGGGAATTGAATTTCTTATTCTTATCACCAAACTTTGATTTCCAGCTCGTACTATCCCTCGCATACAAACGAAGCCAGGTACATCAGGGCACTGGTTGCTCCTGGCCTTGCTTAAACACTCCTGTTTTTAAATCTCACAGATAGTAAAGAATCAATTTTCTCGTTGTTTGTTATTAAGGATAAGACTAAATCCTTTCTATAAACGAAATCAAACTTTTAAACTTTTAAAACATTTGACTCACACTTGTGCTTTATAATTACCGATATTTGTAAAACAGTTTTAAAATGCTCTTTAAAATATTCCTTTAAAGGGTTAATTACATTACTAAGTGTATCAAAAAGAGGGGTCAAAAACAAATGTCATTAAAACATTATTTACTATAAATCCAGAACTAATTACTCTTAGCTTTATCTTTAGAATGATCTTTTTAATGATCTTTTCATTTATAAAATATCATTTATAAATCAACTTATCATTATCTTTAAAACAAAACTCCTTTAAAGATTTAAGAATATCAACATTTATTAAGTCAAGTAACAAGTTTTCTTGATAACTTTATGAAATTATTTATTATAACATTAATGTTATAATCCATGAATTTCTTATCAATTCCTGAAGAACATTTATTACAACCACGGTGTCGTAACCTATTCTTACTTTTCACTTCCAATAAACTCAAAAATACTTGAAATATAGTTTAAAACATTCATTTAAAATATTACTTAGAAAGAAAACCTCAAGTTTAATATATACTAAAACTCAAAACCATTTCCTTTCCTTATTTTCAAATTAAAAACTTCTTCTTTTAAATATTTGTATAAATTCCAAACCACTTTTAAAACACTTCAATAAAGGTTAGAAAGATACTCCAAAAACGTTGAAGAAGAAAAATTAGGTTTATAACCCTTTTAATAAAATTTGGAAATAGTGTCGCAGAACTACCGCTAAAAAGAGGATGGAAAATTTCTTAAATTGATTCTTTTTAAAATGGAAATTTCCCCATATTTTTATACAGTATGAATACTATATTTTATTTCTAGAACAACGTACTATGAGTCTAATATGCCATCACAAAATTTAACGACTATTAAAGTAAAGAAAATCCATTTGAAAGCTATTTCAAAACTTAACTTTTGAACTGTAAAACCGCGACCAAAACTTTCCTGACTTTTAAACACTTTGGAGTTAGGTGTTAAACCTTTTTCGAGCCACAAAAACATGGATCAAAAAACATTTTAAATGAGCAAAAGTGCGACCAAATATTTAGTGATGCAAACACAAGCATAAGAGCCACGATTTAAAGAGATGGGATTACAAAGTGCAATAACGCGATTTCAAAGTGCGAAAGCACGACTATCCACTATTCAACATTTTAGCTACTTTAAGATCTCAAACAACAACAAAACATATATATAAGCAAGGTGCGTATAAAAGTAAATCAATAATGGCGAGAAACCCATTAGGTTCTCTCTATAAAGTACTCAGTAAATAACATATATGTATGTTCTTCGAAGTATTTTGTAGCGACCTATTCGCTACGAACACACTTCAATTTCCTTTTCTTTTGTCGCCGGCAAAACAATGGTTACTTATGCCTTCCGCTTTCAAGCGGAAATCAAGTTCAAACAAGAAATATATACAAGTATAAACAATATAAACAAAAATTTATATTTTACAGTATTTTTTCAATTTTTAAAACCACTTTTAAAGTGAGATTAACTTACTTAAATCAAACTCCAAGCCTCCTAGCTCCTCCCCTTTGTTCCTCGTGCTCATGGCCCAAGGCCTATCAATTTCCACCTCCTATTTGCTCTCGGCCATGCCTAGGAGAGGCACTAGATTATCATGGCCTTAGGTGTTTTTGGGGTGTTGGTTCTTAAAGTTTCGACTTTTGATTACATGGAAGTGTTTACAAGCTTAAGTAAGAAGTTTGGGTGGAGTTTGGGTTATTTTGATTAGCTTTTGGTCCTTAGAATTCTGGATGAAGAGGAGGAGAGAAGAGAGCAACATTTTCTTTATGAAATTTAAAGTAAAATGAAAGAGGTATAGATGCCGTTTTATAGAATGAAAAATGGTGAGCATAGTCCTACACTCACCTCCCTCCACATGCATGGAAACCTCACCTCCCCATGTGCTTGTACCCTCTCCACTCAAGTGCATGTACTCTTCTCTTAATACTTGTGCAAGTGGTTAAATCAAAGGTAGAAGTTTCTTTTTACTAATCCTTTACCTAAGTGCTTCTAGAAACAACTTAAAGTTACTAACCTTTGTTAACTTATTTTGTACTAATGGGACTTGTTATATGGTGCATAAGTGTGCAAAAACGTTGCAATAACTTCTGTTCGATAAAAAGTCGAAAATCTGAAAAACGAATTTCGGTCATATTTTCAATTTTCCATTGAACTATTTATTTATTTACACAAATTTACAAAATGAGTTTATTATGATTAATTAATTAAAAGGAGTTTCATAAGGCCATTAAATCCATTCAATTAATATTTAATTCACAAATCAAATATTTAAATAATCTCTATATTTGAACACCAAGTATTTATATTTTTCCAGGATGTTACATCCATGATAATTTCATAGAATACAAAACAAAAGTAAATAGCATGACGTGTAAAAGAAAAGAAAAGAAAATGATCCAATTTGATTAAATAAGTGAGTATATTGAAAAGAGTTCCAAACGTACCTAAAAACGAATAAGATTTGATGTCAAAAGTCACCCTTCTTTATGATACATAATGATGTTCAATAAGATGTAATTAGACTTTGTTGGACAAATCACGATTAATAATGAGTGAAGTTGAGTTAGCTCATTTCTATATGGTCGTGTACTTAAGAGTAAGTATATAAGGTTAAAATTAATTTCATTTGTTTATGAGATCTTACTAGTTAAGTGTTGATAACAAACCCTACATAAGGTTAAAATTAATTAATCTGTATTTGACATGTAGATTTTGAGATACTAATCACTTTCCAGTGGGTTGAACTGTAATATTGATATGGTACGATCCATAATAGATGAATATGGATCGTACCCGATCCATTTTTAGTAGATGGTATATTTTCATGCTTCTATCATTCTATTGAATCCATCTTCTGCTTTCACTTTGTCCCTGCTCCATATTATCATCTGTGTCCGATCTTCGGGCTTCGTGATAGTTAACTTGACTTGTCGATCCCTATGACAGTCGAGTCTAGCTTGTCTAATCAGTTCGAATATAGCCGGGCCAAAAGGCTGGATAACACTTGCCCTCCAAAGTACGTCTTGTTTCAACATGACGTGCTTTGAATCGATCCAAGTTGGAGTCATAAAAAAGAAATTCATTCAGCTTTCTAAATAGTTATCAACCCTTTGATGAATCGCTTTCCTTGAAGAGTCGTATCTCTTTCTTCTTGACGTGACGATAGAATGATTTTCGATAGCATAAATTCCGACTTGTTATTTACCAGTCAATAGCTGTGCCCGGTTTCATTGATCTAGTGGACCCCGGTCGCCTAATCTGGTTCTTTCTATGTAACTCTAGGTGAGAATTCAATTTCTGTCGATTTCAGGAAATCAAATTTTTAGGATACACACATACACGTTCATGTACATGTTCTTGTCGTTGGCTCCCGAATGCGTTCATATGTTCACGGGTCATTGCCAATTTGTTGGAATGTGACTTAATCATTTTCATTTTTCTTCTCTTTTTTGATGAAATGGATCGGTATGAATCCATCAGAAAAATGGATCGTACTTGATCCATTTCTAGTATGGATTGGGCCAAACCCTTTCGAGATTGACTCGGGTCCGATCGTTCTTCCCCTTTTCTCTTTTTTTATTTGGGGATGGATCGACATGCATCCATCATAGAACAATCGCATTTCGATCATTCTGTGACTTGGCCATTTGGTTGAAACATAGGTTAGGGGGAATAGATCGGCTTAAGGCCTTCCTAAAACAATTGTACCCAATCGTTTATTAGTTGGGCTTCCATTGATCTTCAAACTTCTATGGTTTGTATCACATCCTTCATATATATACTCATGTACTTAGATTATTTCCTTCACCTCATTTCGTTTTTCATTGCTACTACCCGAACCAAAAAAGAAAAAGCCATTTTCATCTCCTTCTTCAACATCGATCCATCAAACCTTCCGATCCAACCCCTACTCATTTTGCATCCATCTCTATAGGTCGAGCTGATTTCTTACCACGCCAACCATTACTGCCGCCATCTCCTATTGATTTTGCTCCGTACTCGAAGCCAAATTGCCACCGCTTTCCCACTTTGATACATAGGTAGGTTCGTTTTTCTTCTTACTTGTTAGGATTTAGTGACGAGATAATGGGATCTCGTTCTAACTTGCATAATCCAAGTCATGGCGACTCATTAGTTGGGGCGGAGGGGAGAGATTGTTTTTAAATGATCGTTTCTAAAGAGGTGGATGGGGCGGAATTCCTAGCATAGGGGAATGAAGCGGAGTATGACCGATCATTATTTTAATGCCCCTGAATTTTAATTAACATTATTCGAGATATTTAATTGGATAAATTAAATAGAATAATGTGAATAATTAGGGAGATGAGATTAATAAATCCAATGGCCATGTCTTAATGAATGAACTAAAATAAGACTTAACTAAATTTAGAAGGAGGAATTTTCCAAAGGGGTAAACTTGGAAATGAGGCTACATTTCTTAGTATATATTCCTCCACCTTAATAAACTTCCACTTTCTTATTCTTAACTCCTCACCAACTTCGATCGGCCATTAAAAGCTCCAGGAAGAGTTTAAATTGAAGAATAAGCTAAGGAATTGAAGCTAGGAAAGTATCTCATTCTCCAATCAACTAATCAAGGTGAATAATCATATTTATCATCTCAATTTTTCTATGTTTGGATCGGCTATGGGTTATACCCGATTCGTGTTTGTGATTTGGTTAGGATATAACCATTTAAACCTTTGTTTGGATAAGACATAGGTGTTTTAAATGTTAATGGGCTAATTAACACGTTTTTATTCTGTTTTGGTTAAATTCCGAGTTGTTTTGACCTTCATATGCGTTGAAATTTTAATATGTTAAAGTATATGATTTATCGGATTTTTGAGGATTTTCCTTAGTGATTTACTAAGGAAATTAAATTATTTAATCCCAAGGGCTAAACTGAAAAATGGCTTCCGAATTTATTTAAATTCGGAGGGAAATTGCTTTTGAAAAATATTCAGGGAAGAAGAACAGTGTTTTAAGAAAAAGGTCAACTGTTTAGCACTTTTTACTGTTCGAAAGTACAAGAGAAAGCCTCTTGACCAATCAGAATTATACAACCAAGAGGAACCATCATTTCCATGGGGATATTTGCATTTTTTGTTTTGGATAATAGTGAGGGGAAAACCCGTTCCGCTAAGCGGCATGGTCTCACTAGCTATCTATTTATGATAAGAGATGATAGGGGATTATTCATACCAGACTTATTGTCTAACTCGAAGTTTGTGTTTCTCCACAAACTCTCGGGTACTTAAAATTAATTTGAGTAGTCTAAGAGTGGGAGACTTTTGGGTTTTTGGACGAATAAGCTTCCGAAGACGTGTATGAGGCAGTGCTAGCTATATAGGAGCTATTTTGTGTTTTCTGCTGTGATGTACTAAAAACTGTAAAGTTCATATTTATTAGTTCTCTGATCATCACAAGGGGACATCTTCATATGTCTCTCTTATCGTATTTTGTACATGTATATGTGATCTGAACGTGGTTAACGTTTGGGATTATGTAATTAAATCTTAAATTGAAATTCATAAGAAATGAGAAATTCTGTTTTGTTGGAGTTTAAATTTTTTCATATTCTTGTGTTTCTGTGTTGCCAATAGTTTCAAGATTCCGATTTCGGTCACTCGAAAATAACACCTATGGATGACTACAACATCCATAGCAGTTAGTTTTGAGCCTCCGGAAGCGGGATGTTACAAGTTGGTATCAGAGCATGGTTTATGTACTAAAAAAGGAATTTATACCTTAATTTTTTTTAAAGCATAATCTAATGAATCTAAAATATGGGTTGGGCTTGGGTAAGCGTTATAGTAACGTATGTGTACTTTGCTATAAATACCTAAGTATGTATTCCCCATTCTCTTAAACCGTTCTTCTGTATCTTACCAAGATTGGATTTCAAATAGTAGGGAAGTAAGATATAGAGGTAGGAAACAGAAGAGTGAATCAAGGTGGAAGACGCACCGCAACAAGTAGAAATGTTCGACCCAATACTAGGAGCAACCAGGGTTGACGAGCAAATGCAAACTCAGATGAAAATGCCAATGTTGGTGCTAAGATTCTGCCAATTGATATAGGGATAATGTATCAATTCTTCAGGAATATGATGCAAGATGGAGCAGCTGCGGGAGTGGCTGTAGGGAATGCTGGAGGAGCTAATCCGGTGGCCCCAGTTGGCAATAATTATGCCAAGATGAGCAGGGATTATGCTAATCTTGGAGGGAAGCCTTTTCTGGGAACCGAGGATGCAGTAGGAGTGGAGAACTGGCTATTGCATTGTGAAAGGATATTTGCATATCTCGGCTTGACAGATATGCAGAAAAGAAGACTTGCTTCAAGGCAATTGTAGGGAGCAGCATTGTTTTAGTGGAACAGAGTTACCATGGGAGAGCCAGAGGAAGACTTGACTTGGGCTGAATTTCGAAAGAGGTTTGAAGAAAAATATCTATCTAAGGTTGCTAAGTCAGCATTGCTAAGGAAGTTTGCTGATTTAGTCCAAGGGGATAAATCGGTGGTTGAGTATGCTTCGGAATTTGATGAGCTATCCCGTTATGGATATGCTACTGTGCATACCATCATTCGGAGGAATGATAAGTTTATCAGGGGGTTGAATCCCGAGATCGCCAGAGAAACCATGCCAAACCTTTGGGATCTGTGCCATATTATTGTCGAGACGACTATTCAGAATGAAGATATGCTTTCTACTTTTGGAAAGGAGAAACCAGTTGAGGTCTAGAATATTCAGGGTAAGAAGCGAAAGTTCTTCAAGAAGAAAGGTGCCCAGTCGGGGGTAACAGCTAAGAAGAGCAAGGCTGATATTGTTTGTTACAAGTGTGACAAAAATGAGCACTATGTTAATGAGTGTCGCTCGGGTGATGGAAGAGCAGTTGCAGTGAGGCCGAATGTGAAATGCTACAATTGTGGCCAGATGGGGCATTACAAGGACAATTGTCCCGAGGCTGCTAAGGCTGGAAAGGGAAAGGTCTTTGCGTTGCAACCATCATCCTCTAGACCAACGGCTGCTGAGAATGGAAAAGCTGTGATGGAAGGTATGATCATGATTCATAGTACTCCGGTTAGGATAATATTTGATATCGGTGCATCACACTCATTTATATCTCAATATTTGGCAGATTGCTTATGTCTAGAACCTTTATACCTTATTACTCCTTTAAGGGTTGCGAATCCTATAGGAGGGTATGCAACTCTGGGAATGAGATATGACCAGTTAGAACTTGATTTCTTAGGTCATATGTTTGCATACAGTTTATATGTTTTTGATTTCGTGGGTTTCGGGATCATATTAGGTATGGATTGGTTAGATAGATAAGATGCTAGGATATTTAGCCAAGAGGGGGAAATATCATTTAAACACCTTAATAGCCGTAACCGAGTTATTTACTCAGCAAGGAGTTCGAACAGAAATAGTTATGCGTTATTGGGTGCTATGGGAATGGAAGCAGAGTTGAAGAAGGTTTATGTAGCAAGAGAGTTTGTGGATGTGTTTGAACCAGTTTCGAGCATGCCGCCGAAAAGAGCAATCGAGTTTCGGATAGATCTCGTGTCGGGAGCTGAACCTGTAAGTAGACCACCTAGCAGGATGTCACCAACCGAGATGAAGGAATTGAAGGTGCAGCTAGTGGAATTGGAAGGAAAGAATTTCATCCGGGCAAGTAGTTCGCCTTGGGGAACGACCGCGGTATTCGTGAAGAAGCCAGATGGGTCATTAAGGATGTGTATCGACTATCGTATATTGAACGAGAGGACGATCAAGAATAGGTATCCTTTGTCGAGAATCGACGATTTATTCGATCAGTTAAGTGGAGTCAGAGTGTTTTCCCAACTGGATTTGGCGACAGGTTTCGATCAGCTAAAAGTGGCAGAGGATAGTATTCCTTTGATAGCGTTTAGGACCAGATATGGGTCTTACGAGTGGTTGGTTATGCCATTCGGGCTTACTAATGCGCCAGCTTTCTTCGTGGATTTGATGGACCGGATTTTCCGAGAGTACTTGGATAGGTTCGTGTTAGTTTTTATTGATGACATTTTGGTATATTCTAAGAATGAGAAGGATCATGCAGATCGTCTTAGAATAGTGTTGGAGACGCTAAGGCAACATTAGCTGAAAGCGAAATTCTCCAAGTGTCATTTTTGGAAGAAGGAAGTGAAGTTCCTTGGTTATGTAGTTTCCAAGGAAGGTTTAGCAGTTGATCCGGATAACATCGAAGCTGTTAACAATTGGAAAAGACCAGAGACAGTAAGCGAGATTAGAAGTTTTCTTGGACTTGTGGGATACTACCGAAGGTTCATTAAGGATTTCTCGCGCGGCATCCTTGACTATGCTAACTAGGAGGGACATGAAGTTTGTTTGCTCTGACAAATGTGAGGAGGCAATCCTTAAGTTGAAACATTTGTTAACCAATGCACCCGTGTTAGTAATTCTAGATGGGAATCAAGGGTTGGTAGTTTACACCGATGCATGTGGTATTGGATTAGGTGATGTGCTAATGCAGAATGGAAAGGTTATTGCCTATGCTTCTAGACAGCTTAGATCGCATGAAGTGAGATACCCGACTCATGATTTGGAGTTGGCAGTGGTAATCTTTGCATTGAAGGTGTGGAGACATTATCTTTTGGGAGAAAGGTTTGAGCTGTTTATGGACCATAAGTTTCTACGGTATTTATTCTCTCAGAAGGAGCTTAACATGAGGCAGCAGAGATGGCTGGAGTTTGTTGCAGCTTATGATTTTAACATCGAGTATACACTGGGAAAAGGAAATAAGGTGGCAGATGCGCTTAGCAGGAAACATCAAAATGTGGTGTTAGCTATGTTGGTGGAATGGAAAGACTTGGAAGCACTGGCTGCTTGCTGTGTGCAGTTGAGGTCGACTGCTGGATCTAGTCGGAATATCACCATGATGTGTTGTTTGGAATTTCGACCGGTTCTGATAGAACAAATTGCTTCTAGGCAGAAAGAGGATCCAGTGTTAGCCGAGAGGATTAGAAGGTTAGAAGTTGGAACCGAGATTGATGATTTGAAGGATTTTGTTCTTGACCGCAGGGGTTGGTTCAGAAAGAAGGAATAGTTATGTGTTCCAGATTTTGGAAATCTTAGGAAGGAAGTTCTTAGGGAATGTCATTGATCGAAGTTTATTATTCATCCTGGGGGAACCAAGTTGTATCAGGATATGAAGAGAAGTCTCTTCTGGGAAGGAATGAAGAGGGATGTTGGCTTATGGGTAAAACAGTGTTTGAACTGTCACCAAGTAAAAGCCGAACATCAGAAGCCAAGTGGTTTGCTTCAGCCTTTGGATATTCCAGTTTGGAAGTGGGACTCGATATCCATGGATTTTATTAACGGTTTTCCAAGGTCAAACCGAGGTAATGAAAGTATATGGGTCATAGTGGACCGATTGACCATGAGTGCTCATTTCATTCCGGTAAGGTCAACCAGGACGACACCTGTTTTGGTTAAGTTGTTCATGAAGAACATCATTAGACTGCATGGAATTCCTAGTAATATCGTCAATGATAGAGATGCTTTGTTTACTAGAGAGTTCTGGAAGAGCCTGCAAAGTGTGTTAGGCACTAAGCTCAAGATGAGTACTGCATATCATCCTCAAACGGATGGGAAGACAGAGAGAGTCAATAAGGTACTGGAATATCTGTTGAGAGCTTATTTGCTGGATTTTAGTGGTTCTTGGGAAGATCACTTGTACTTAGTAGAGTTTTCCTATAGTAATAGTTATCAGAGTACTATAGGAATGGCGCCTTTTGAAGCTTTGTATGGGAGGCCATGCAAATCACCAGCATGTTGGTTAGAGACCAGAGACAGATTGGTCCTTGGTCTAGATTTGGTGAGAGTGGCGACAGAAAAGATCGAGTTGATACAGGAAAGAATGAAGGAAGCTAAGTCTAGGCAGAAGAGTTATGCAGACAAAAGGCGAAAGGACCTAGAGTTCTCAGTTGGAGATAGAGTTTTCATCAAGGTATCGCCGATGAAAGGCATGGTTCGGTTCGGGAAGACTGGGAAGCTAGCACCGAGATATGTTGGATCATTTCCTATATCAGAGAGGATTGGGAGACTCGCATACCGAATAGATTTACCGAGCAGTTTGGCCGGGGTCCACAATGTGTTTCATGTTTCTTATCTTAGGAAGTATGTTCATGATCTAGAAACTACTATCGATCCGACGGCACTGGAGGACTTAGTGGTGGAACCGGATATGACTTTTGTGAGGCAACCAGTTCGTGTTGTGGCAAAAGATGAGAAGAGGTTAAGGAACAAGACAGTCAGGTTGGTGAAAGTTCAGTGGAGCGACAACGTGAAGGACTATACTTGGGAGACAAAAGACAGGATTATGGCTACTTTTGCTGAGCTATTTTAGATGGTATGTTCTATATGAGGTTTATATAGAATTTGGCTGGTAGGTTATACTAGCTTTGCTTGCATGGGCTATATGCTTGTTGTTTTGTCCTTATTGAAATTTCGGGACGAAATTCTTTAAGGGGAAGTCTTTAATGTCCCTGAATTTTAATTAACATTATTCGAGATATTTAATTAGATAAATTAAATAGAATAATGTGAATAATTAGGGAGATGAGATTAATAAATCCAATGGTCGTGTCTTAATGAATGAACTAAAATAAGACTTAACTAAATTTAGAAGGAGGAATTTTCCTAAGGGGTAAACTTGGAAATGGGGCTACATTTCTTACTATATATCTCTTCCTCCACCTTAATAAACTTCAACTTTATCATTCTTAACTCCTCGCCAACTTTGGCTGGCCATTAAAAGCTCTAGGAAGAGTTTAAATTGAAGAATAAGCTAAGGATGATCTAAAGCTAAAAAAGTATCTCATTCTCCAACCAACTAATCAAGGTGAATAATCATATTTATCATCTCAATTTTTCTATGTTTGGATTGGCTATGGGTTATACCTGATTCATGTTTGTGATTTGGTTAGGATATAACCATTTAAACCTTTGTTTGGATAAGACATAGGTGTTTTAAATGTTAATGGGCTAAATAACACATTTTTATTCGATTTTAGTTAAATTCCGAGTTGTTTTGATCTTCATATGCATTGAAATTTTAATATGTTTAGGGAAATTAAATTATTTAAGCCCAAGGGCTAAATTGAAAAATGGCTTTCGAATTTATTTAAATTTGGAGGGAAATTGCTTTTGAAAAATAGTTGGGGAAGAAGAACAGTGTTCTAAGAAAAAGGTCAACTGTTTAGCACTTTTTACTGTTCGAAAGTACAGGAGGAAGCCTCTTGACCAATCAGAATTAGACAAGTAAGAGGAACCATCACTTCCGTGGGCCTAGAATTGCTTCTGACTCCATAAGCCCACTTTCAACCTTTTGACTAAGTCGAAAGGCACCTTTCGTCTAAGTCAGAAGGTAAGACTTTACCTTTCATCTAAGTCGGAAGGTAGGAATGGTGTTAGAAGGAAGGGAGGCGAAGGGATGGAGGTTGCTTTCTTGGCCTTCGAATGGAAATATAAATGCTTTCGAATTTGTAGGTATCGAAAGAGGACCCTTCGACTCCATCATTTTCATGAATTTAAAATTTTTATACTCAAGAAGGGGTTTCGAAGGGGATCTTCGAAAGCTTAAACCTTCAAGAGTATTATTTTAAAAATGTTTTCTAAAAAGGTATTTTAATACCCTTCAGCTAAGTCAAAGGGTTAACCTTCCGACACAGTCGGAAGTATACTCTCGAAGGGTTTGTTCCAACACCAACACTTCATTGTTTTTGAATGGTTTCGAGAGGTTTGATTTCGAAAGGTTTTAATTGCGAAAGGTTTTAAGTTTCAATGATTTCAAAAGGGTTTGAGTTTCATTGCTTTCGAAAAGCTTATGAATGGTTTTATAAGGGAGATACCTCAGGCTTTCGACAAAGTTGAAAGGTAGAACCTTTTGGCTAGGTTGAAAAGAAACCTTCCGACAAGGTCGAAAGGTAGGACCTTTCGACTAGGTCGAAAGGTATGATTTTGTGATGCTTTCAAAAGGAAGGCCTCCGAAGGGGCTAACTTCGGAGGGTTATTTGCTTTCGAATGGGACTTCATTCGAAGGGTTGTAAAGGGCTGGTTTTTAGCCATTTTTCTTGAGTAAAGTTTTGCTAATTCGAAGGGGTAACTTCGAAGGGTTATAACATAAAATACTTATCTTTGTTTGAATATGTAAGGGGATCCTTATATAAAATGAATGTTATAAAACCTTAGGGAGAAGCTGTAACACCCCACCCCGAGACCCACATTAGTAAAGAGAATTAACGAGTAATTCTGTCTACTAATGCAGAGAATAGGGCTGGTTAAGGGCGACCGAATAGTAATGCACTAGCTAATGACTAAGTATGTCGATGCTTACCATTTTTTTTTCGTGAATCTCAAGTAGTCGACATACTCAGTGATTAACTAATACGATACTACACGGCTAACGGATCTATTCAGAACAAAGCACAATAACATCATAACATGTCACAGAAACAACAGTCACAGATAATATATACAGATACAAATAAAAGTTGTCACACTCTTTCTGCAGTTTCCAAAACTTTAAAAATTATAGGATTTGGATAAGAAACGCAAAAGTTATGCATAAAATACTAGCTCGGGTTTGCACAAAACACTGAGTACACTACAACAACAAGACAGCGAATTTGCAAGAGGTTTTTCAACATTTTAATCAATGAATTTCAGAAAGTGATACAAATGAAAGTTGTCACATTATTTTATTGACTTCTCTAACATTTCCTCTTTTATTTTTAGGGTGGATTTAATGTTTTCGATACATAGTTTGGGGTTACAAACAGAAATATGCTTTCAAAAATATACATTGGGGCTATCAATGTGCTTTTATTTAATTTAACCTAATTGGGACTACCAATGGGAATATGTTAAACAGGTGGTATACCTAGGGAAAAAAATAAATAATCATGTGGATCATGAGTTTTATAAATAATCATGTGGATCATGGTATTTTAATTGGCCAAGTGTTGGGTTCTCGGTTAACCTAGGAAAACCATGGAATGTGCGATGGATAGCCCACGTCAAATTTCTAAAGTAAAGAATGTTTTCCCAAAGGTGGTTAGCCTCGGGATTTGGCACCCAAGGGTTCATAGTCATCCTAGGAAAACTATGGAGTGTGCGGTGGATAGCCCAAACCAACTTTTATAAAACAATGTACGATGGATAATTTGCATTTATTTTGATGAATTTGGGATGGATAGTCCTATTAAAGTTTTGATAGATAGTCATTTTAAAGATTTTAGAAGGAAACTCTAATAAATTGATTTTAGATGGGAAATCTAATATATTGCTTTTAGATGGGATATCTAATAAATGGGTAGATGGGATATCCAATGTATATGATTTATGGCTTTATTTCATATTATGTTAAGACCAATCATTTTGGGTGCATGGGCATAGTAAATAATTTGCATGTTTTGTTTTGGATACTAGTGAGGGGAAAACCCATTCCGCTAAGCGGCGTGGTCTCACTAGCTATCTATTTATGATAAGAGATGATATGGGATTATCATACCAGACTTATTGTCTGACTCGAAGTTTGTGTTTCTCCACAAACTCTCGGGTACTCAAAATTAATTCGAGTAGTTTGAGAGTGGGAGACTTTCAAGTTTTTGGACGAATAAGCTTCTAGAGACGTAAAGGAGGCATTGTTAGCTATATAGGAGCTATTTTGTGTTTTCCGCTGTGATGTACTAAGAACTGTAAAGTTCATATTTATTAGTTATCTAATCATCATAAGGGGACATCTTTATATTTCGCTCTTATCGTATTTTGTACATGTATATGTGATCTGAACGTGGTTAACGTTTGAGATTATGTAATTAAATCTTAAATTGAAATTCATAAGAAATGAGAAATCTTGTTTTGTTGGAGTTTAAAATTTTTCATATTCTTGTGTTTCTGTGTTGCCAATAGTTTCAAGATTCCGATTTTGATCACTCAGAAATAACACCCATGGATGACTGCAGCATCCATAGCATTTAGTTTTGGGCCTTCGAAAGCGAGATGTTACAATTATGATGGACTGGCCAAAAAAATTTGGATCGGTCGTTATTTGTTAGGGCTGTTGGCCGATCGATTTTGGATCAGTGCTGCGAGTTTCAAATTGGAGTGAAGTGTGGACCGAAGTCGAAGGTTGGAGAACGATTGGTTGTAGATCAATCGACACGAAACAGTTGCGCAGGAACGATCGATTGTAGGCATTGAGATCCATCGATCGATCATATTTTTGGATCGGTTGTTGGTTTATCCTGGATAATCGTACTTAAAACCCTCAAATTTCAATCTAAACTTCGTGATGAGCTTCGGCCTTGAATACTTGAATGGGCATACATGACTCGCATATGAAATGAACTGCATATTAGATGTACATAACAATCGAACCATGGAACGAACTTGACTAATTCCCTACATATTTATGTTTGTTACCTATGCCTTGGATAAATTTATGAAGCTCATTCACTTTTAAACATATGACTCAAACTTCAACGTGCCAACAACTGATCCTGATGACTAGATCGAAACCCTTGCCATTGACGTAGAAGATTGGTTGAGACGGTCAGTAATGACGGTCACTCCGATTCGAATCCCAGATTCTCTTCATAATCATAGTTTTTAATTCTGAATTGTTTTTTTTGCATCGGACGACACTACATCACCCTGTACTAGCACACACTTTGTATGGGGGGAAAAGGTTATTTTTTCTCATGATGATTATCTACTGAGTTTAGTAGTCATGGGTTCGAGATGCTCTGGGCATTTAGCTGCCATGTCTCCTGAACAGATTTTACAGCACAACAGTATGAGTGACAAATCGAGCTCCGCAACTACTACCATTGAATTTTCCCCCGATCAGTAAGCAGAACAACTGGAAAGTTCCTGTCCATCATTTGACCTCTTCTCTGTCGTTCCCGTTTTTCCAGCAGAAGTGATAAACCCCGCTCTTGTCACACTAGAAAATGCTATACTTTTGGAAGATCCGAAGGATTCAGTTGCTTTGAAAATTAATGAAGCCTCTCTTTGCAGAATCTATGCCAGACACGGGATTTCGTTTGACGACGTAAGAGTCCCAAACCGGGATGATAGAACCATATTCCCCTAAAGGGTTCACTGCATGCAACAAGTTCATGTGTTGGGCAGGATGCATCCCACACTTTAACTCATTTATTCGAGAAATGTTACATCATATGAGGCTAGCACCGACATAATTGCATCCAAACGGGTATGCCCTCCTCAATTATATTTACATGGCATTCATGGAGTTTTTGTTTCATCCTCCAACTTTCGAAGATACTTGATTCCTTTTCACCTTCAAGCATTGAAAGGGAAGCCTTTCATTTACATTCCTCGAGTCATCCAAGAAGTGTAAGATCCTAACTGGTACTTCGAACAAGCTGAGTGCCTTCAAAAGCGAGTGGTTCTATATCCGTTGCCCGCCCGACTTTGCCAGACGGTGGTTGGAAGGACGTAAGTGTTACTCTTACTTAATTTATTAATTGCTTATATCTAAGTCATATCTGAACTAAGCAATTTCTCTAGTTTATGCAGGTTCTTATCCATGACCTGATGGGAAATAATATTTAGACGCGGTTTTGGAACTAAAAAGGGTTCCATCAGAAGATAGAGATATTGGGAATCTCCTTACCAACGAACGTCTCAGCACCTACGGCCAGATGGAAGAGGGTTGTATCATAGGGCTACCGGTCACCGCTGGAGTTACAGTGGCTAAACAACGGGATGCTTATGGTGATGAAGGCCATCAAGCCAATCCTGTCGTTCCCCTAGTTAAGGGAGCTTAGGAAGCTACTAATAAAGATGTAGTGGGAGATAAGGGTGACGATCTTGGCGGCGATGACGTGGGTTCTAGTTTAGGGGCTACGATCGGATCTTTGTAAACATCACAGCCACCTGCTCTCGAAAAAAGAAGAAGGAAGAAGCTTGTATGCAGGTTTCCCAAGAGTCATCTCTTCACACAACCCAAGCTATCCATCGACCCTCAAGTTATTCTGGATCTGTCTGCTTCTTAACCGTCAGAGCACTTAGACGAAACATTCATGGCACTATCCGATCTTCTGATACTGGACGACGTTGATGACTTTTATTTTACTGATATGAGCATCGGTGGATCAGAATCTCCCTTCGGAGCTGGGGCCGAAATCCCTCCTACCACTGATGGAGAGGTTACTTCTGCCAATGAAGCCTCGATAACTGGTCCATTGGGGGGAACAAGGACACGCACATTCGCACGCACTTCACAGTATTGCATTGCACCTATTCCAAGTCCTTCAATACTTATAACTGATTCATTCTTTGTCTTTCTTTGTAGAAACAATGATGAGGAAGAAGCACATGTTTCAGTCTCTGTAGAAAATATCACGCAAGAATCTTGGTTCTCGCCCGGCCTCGTGTCGTTAAGTTAGTGGTCGTGAATATGACCCTAGCTATCACTCCAGCCGAGATCGTGATTATTGGAATAAAGGTGACAGAGACGGGTCCTCCCATGACAAATATCAGTCCAGATCTAGATCTCCTCCCACTAAAGAATTTGAAAGGTAACAAGATCATCGCAACGATGTTCCTCCTATTGACACCTTCCGTAGTCCCCCTTCTACTTCAGTCTCTTCACAGTCTGTTGTTCCATTCCATCCTCAGCGACCTGGTGATCATCGACATCATGATGTTCACCAACAGAGGTCGGGCAAAGAAAGCACTGATACCCAAGTTGTTACCGAAGCTCAACAAGCCGATGCCACCACTCGGATGGCCTAACTTAAGTCAGATTTTCCAAATATATGTCTTGATGGATTTTTCTTTGTACCTAATCTTAAGAAACTTCTTGAAAAAGTCTAGCAAACGACTATTAATTGTGTGACTGATATCCATAAGAAGTATAATGAGTGGATGAAAATGGCGGAGAGGATTTCCAAATTCTCTGGGGAGAGAGCGGCAAAAATTGAGAAACTGAAACGTCAGGAGGCCCAGGACAAGTGAACCATCAAAACTCTAACTAATGAGTTAGAATCATTTAGGAACACATAGGCAGAAGCTAAGAGAAATGTAGAGACTGCCATCAAGGCACTTGAAGATAAGAAAGCCAGGCACTTGGCCGAAGTTGAAGCTCTTCATCATCGGAATCATAAACTTGTGCTAGAAAGGGACATGGCTTAAAGAAGCGAAGCTGAGTATAAAACTAAATTCGAGCACGAATCGAAAGACAAAGAAGTGTTGAAGATCGGTTACGACGCCTGTGAGGAATTCGTTGCCGTCAGGCTTAAAAGTGACGCGGCTATTGAAAAGGCTAAAGACATTGATGCCCTCGTTAAACGAGAGCTAGAGGCCGCAAAGGAAAAGGTCAAGGAGGAGGTTATAGAGAATTGGTCCATTGCTCATTCTTTACAATGCCAATGTCTTGAAGTAAAAAAACTTAGAGTGGCTTCGTGGTGACTACCTTTACCATGTTATACGCACTTGGGACCTTCTTGTTCAGGAGGAGAAGGAGGCTCTTGGTACTGAATAAATCAATTTGACGAGGCTGGAAGGCGAAATTCTATTAGGTGATGAGCCCAACGTTCTTCCTGAAACCCAGCTTATACTTTAAAAAGAGCATGCCGCAACTTCTCAACATGAAGCTGGTGAAGGTTATGGGTCCATATCACACAGTGCCGGAGATGTCCAGAATTCGGTGACTCAAGCTATTCCCAACACCACTATGGGTCCTTCTATCGAGCCCGATTACAATCCGAAGAAACCGCATATTCCTACATCTAGTAGGCTCTCCCTATTATGGAAGGAGGTTCCGGTGGCACTCCGGCTCATATGGGAGATCAATTTGGAGAAGGTATTTCCTTAAACACATAAGTCCTCCAAAAGGCTGGAGTGTCGCCGGCCAATATGTCTAATCTTTTTAATTATGTTTCCTCAACTTTAGATCCGCTAGCTGCAATTCCAACTCTTCTCGAAGAATCTCAACCAGGACCTCAGGTGCTAACGATGGAGTCCGTTACTGCCATGGCTTCAGTGACAACCCAAAATGCCTTAGAAGAGGAAACTTTTATGATCAACGAGCACCTAGTGGATGCTTTATTGAGGGAAGAAAGTGATCTGCTTCAAGAGATTCCTGCTAATGACGATGTTGTTATTTGAACTTCTCAATCCTTGTCAGGTACCTCCATGTAGGAAATGGCATAGAAACTTGAAGTGGACATTGCTCTTGAAGCAAAAGTCAAGTAGGAGAAAATGGAGATCATTCCTCCTCTCATCTCCATTGTTTTGCCTGGAGAAAATGTGGAGGCCTCCGCTCCTCAGTCAAATTTGGCTCAACATGCACTTATTAGGCTAACCCACTCTACTCCAATTAAAGGCTAAGGAAGCGAGAAGAGATGGGAGAAGAGGAGTGGAGAAAGCTCAAGTGAAATATATCCCTATTCCAAGAAGAAGAAAAGGAAACCGAGGAGGAAATGATTCTTTGCATGCACTCATGCGCTCATGTCTTTTGGGTTTTTATTGGCTGAATTTATACGAGATCGGCCCCCGTTTTTTGATTCTTTTACTGTGAATATTTGTACTAAACTTTCCAAGCTTTCGTAAATAAAGTTCTTTTACTTTGTCAAACTCTTGTGTGAATTTTGTTTAAGTAGTTGAGCTATTACTTTTCCATTCAACGTACTTCTAATTCGTTGCTCGTTAACTTGGACAATCATCCATTAACTTTTTACTCAAGGCCTCCATGTGGTTGTGGCATTAAGTTGCATCAAACACTGGGCTTGATCCCTAGTGTTACGCCGTCAAATTCAGTGGTTTAAGTGATTATACTCCTGCCCTCAGTCTTGGGTTAGTGGAGTTAGACAGCAGATGGTCGAACTTCATCCTTGGTGAGTTTATACTCCTTCTGTCGGTTTTAGGTCGGATTTTATGGAGCAATGAGTGGTCGAACCACGCTCGTCTTATTTATTCTTTCTCAACCCGCACTCTAGGGATAAGAGTTAGTTGGCGGGTGGTCGAATCGCACCCAACTTGTGTTTATACTCTAGCCCACACTCTAGGGACTTAGAGTTAGTTGGCGGGTGGTCGAATCGCACCTAACCTGTGTTTATACTCCAACCCACAATCTAGGGACTTAGAGTTATTTCGAAAAATAGTCGGATCGTACTTTCCTTAATTAATTGATTTATCCCAAAGTCCAGGGTTTAACTTAGCAAGCGATCGGTTATGTCACGATCGCTTTTGATTCATGTCCATCCAATCTCTCGGTGGGATTAACTTGGTTATCGGATGGTCGAGTCACGTCCATTCCTTATCAGGTATTCTATCCGTCGGGTTGTTAAGGAGAATCATCAAATGGATGGTCAAACCATTCTCATTTTGTTTAGTTCAATCGTGAACTTATATAATCAGCTAGCTCCAAATTCTAGGAACCTGCTCAGACATGTCAATATCAGTTAGTCGGGTATCGTAACTAATATGTAATGCTATAGCGATCATAGATATGAAGGAAATTTCAAAATTTATTTTCCAAATGGAAATAAATGACATAATTTGTCTTATTACATATCTGGAAAATCAAATTCTGAGGCAAATTCAGAAATTGAATACAAATAAATGAAAAAGAATAAACTAACTGAAATATCGTCATAAATGCTCATTATTCCATGCTCTTGGGAGTGTGACGCCATCAACAGTCGCTATCTTGAAAGTTCCCTCTCCAAGCCTTTATTCAATGACATGTGGTCCTTCCCAAGTAGGATTCATGTGTGACGGGGCAGTAAAAAGCCATTTCAAGATGAGATCGTTGATTTTAAAGGTTCTAGGTCGGACTTTAATGTTGTGTATCAGGCGACTTGGTGTCGATGTGTAGCTGCCCTCAAATTGCACTTCTCATCTACAAACTCTAGAGATTCCAAGAGGAGATCCCTATTCATTCTGGGATCGTAATAGGTCACTCAATGAGAATGGACTTCGAGTTCAACAGGAATGACGGCTTTGGAGCCGTAAGCAAGGGCGAATGGAGTATAGCTAGTCGCGGACTTGTGGGTGGTTTTGTAAGCCCATAATGTTGTTAGGAGTTCATCCACCCACTTTCCTCTAGCCTATTCCAAATGCTACTTCAGAATGGACTTTATGATTTTGTTCACAACTTTGACTTGTCCATTTGCTTGAGGGTGAGCAATTGTCGCAAATCTCTTTTCAATATGATGCCGATGGTAGAAGTCTTAGAATTCAGCATTGTTGAATTGGGTTCAATTGCCAGTTACAATAGTTCGTTGAAGGCCAAAACGATAGATGATGTCCAGATGATGAAGTTGATTACTTTCTTTTTCGTGATCAAGGTTAAAGGTTCTACTTCAGCCCATTTAGTGAAGTAATCAACTGCGACGATGGCGTACTTTGCACCACCTTTAGAGATCGGTAAGGAACTAATAATATCTATCCCCCATATAGCAAATGACCATGGACTGATCATTTGTGTGATATCTGTCGGCGGACCTCTCAAAACTTTTGCATACATCTGGTACTTATCACATCGCCTAGCGTAATCAGCAACATCTCGGTTGGCAGTCGGTCAATAATACACATAGCGAAGTATTTTCTTTATTAGGGTCCGCCCCTCAGTGTGATCCCCACATTCTCCTTCATGAACATCCCTTAGGACTCATTTTATTTCATCATGAGCGATACAACGGAGTAGGGGAATAGAAAAAATCTTCCTATACATGACTCCATCCTAAATGATATACCGCGAAGCTTTGCAAAGGACTTGTCGCCTTTCATTCCTTCATTCGGGAAGTGTTAGTCCTTGAAAAGAATGGTTTTGATGACAACAACCTTAGGACTTGTTATAAAATATAAATACCAACATTATAGTTTAGATATATATGTATATGCAGGATATAAACATGCAGGTACTAAGAATGAAGATTGTACAGTATAGAGACTCAAGATTGAAGACATCAAGATTCAAGACTCATGAGTATCAAGATATCAAGAGTTCAAGATTTCAATAGTACAAGACAAGTATCGAGTCTAGAATTATGTTAAAACTCCTAAAAAAGCACTGACATCTTAAAATCCATTTTATTCGTGGAATGGAATCCACTTCGAGCCTGTTAAAGGGATGGAACCCTAAGTAGGATGGAACCTATGAAAAATCTAGTGGAACATCGTTTTGTATCCACTAACTTTTATTCAAATTTTTACGAAATTATATCTTGTTTTCAAAATGATTTCAAAATCTTCCTTTTTAAATCAAAAACATCTATCCTGGTTTTAAATACTTTTAGCCTCAAAATAATCTTTATTTCAATATCAAAATTATCCTTGGTTTTAAACTATCTTTAATTATAATGTACTTAACTTTTAATATTTATATTTAAGATTTAAATATGAAATTATAGTAAAATTTTATATATACCAAAATATTATTCTCTATACTTATTTATGTATTTTAACTATAGTATATTTATAAAGTTTAAAATAGTGTTAATATAAGATAGAAGTTATTTTCAAAAGAAAAACAAATTATCAAAATTACCTTAGGCATGTCGACAACCCCTAGGTACCCATATCGACATGATGACAGTTTATTTCAAAAGTTTGAATTTCAAAAGAAGTGTCTATTCGTCATATCCTTTCCCGAATAGACATGGCTGTTGTTCTACTATAAATAGGGGATGTTTTAAACGAATTTATATTCATAATTTTCTGATTTCACTTCTCTTCTTCTTCCACATTTCTTTATATACATTTTTACTATTACTCTGCCAAAATCTCCATTGAATCTAACTAGATCATCTCTGGTTTGATTCTCTATCACTATCTCAATAAGATCCCAGTACTATTCAGAGTTATAGGCTTCTTTGTAATCAATCGAGCGAGAAAAGGTGTGATTGTAGCCTGGAAAATCAATCAAGTGAAAGAAGGTGTGATTGTAGCCTAGGAAATCAATTGGGTGAATTTGTTGCCCGTAAAATCAAGTATCTCTACCCAAAGGATTGTGAATCTGGAGTGGTGTACCTCGTGGCCTTGAAATCGAGGGTGTAATTGTAAGAATTGATTTTGAAAGGAAATCCGTACTTGTGTTGCGGGACTGGATGTAGGGTAACTCCGAACCAGTATAAAATCCGGTGTGTTCTTTCCTTTATTGTTTTTACATTATATTTGCATCTGTGTTTGATTCTATGATAATATCTGTGTTTGAATATTGCATACATTTGTGTTCAAATTAATATAAACTCAAAAAGAATTAGTAATTCCTTAAAACACTATTCACCCCCCCTCTAGTGTTAATTCTAGCCTTAAGATCCATATTCCACATTTCTCACATTTGGTATCAGAGCAAGGTTTTCAAAGTTTCATAATCTGAATTTTGAAAAATTTCAAAATGGCTACCAACACTGGTACTGCTGTTATTACCAACACTAGTTCATTTGTAGAAGGTCAGTCTACTGCCAGACCACCACTTTTTAATGGCAGTAACTATGCATATTGGGAATGTAGGATGAAAATATATTTACAATCAGTAGGACTAGACACTTGGAATATCACACAGACTGCATATTTTGAACCCACAACTAATTTTGCACAGTGGACTGCTGAGCAAAAGACAATCGCACAAAATAACTCTAAAGCTATGAATATTCTGTTTTGTTCACTTGATAGGAATGAATTTAATAGAGTGTCAGTTTGTAAGTCTGCATATGAAATCTGGAAAACATTGCAAGTTACTCACGAAGGAACAAGCAAAGTTAAACAGACCAAAATTTCCATGCTCACAAATCAGTTTCAATTATTTAAAATGAATCCTAATGAGTCTATTCCAGATATGTATAGTAGATTTCAGGATATTGTGCATTCTCTAATATCCTTGGGAAAGGTATTTTCGAAAGAAGATCAAGTCAGAAAAATCTTAAATTCTCTTACTCCAGAATGGGATCAAAAGACACTTGCGATCGAAGAGGCAAATGACATCACTACCTTAAAGATAGAAGAATTAATTGGAAATCTAATGTCGTTTGAAGTTCAAATGATTGGGAGAAGAGAAAGCAAAGCATCTGAAAAGAAATCAATTGCATTCAATGCATTGACCGATGGATCAGACTCAAACAATGATAATGATGAAGAGATAGCCTTTATGACCAAGAACTTTCGAAAATTCCTGAAATACAGAAAGATGAATAATCTCAAGAGAAACAACTATAAGAACCCTGGTAATGAGAATGTAGTGCCAAACTATATCAAATGTTTCAACTGTGACGAACCAGGCCATATCAAAAGAGACTATCTGCATCCAGATAAGCAAAATCTTCCTATAAACAATGATTCCGCAAAGAAACGAAAACGTGCATTTACCGCCACTCTAGATGACTCAGACTAATCCTCAAGCGATGATGATCAAAAGACAGATAATTCAAATATGTGTTTCACGGCAGTTCATGACTCCGATGAATTCAGAAAAACGGACTCAGAAAAAGGTTCACGTTTACAATACATTGGTTGAAATTGCATGCTTATGATTGAATGATTGATTGATTGATTTTGAATTCGTGTGTCATTTGAATTTTAAATTTTTATTATTATTTTATTATATTTATTATTATTTTTTTATATTTATTATTATTTTATTATTTTTATTTTAAAAAAATAGTATCATAATATTTTATGCAATATACTATAATTTCAGATATATATAGTCATTAAAAATAATATATATATATATATTAGAATACTTAAATGAAATAAATCATGAAAATTCAGAGACACCTGTCGACATGGTCCCCCCTACGTTGTCGACAAGGGTACAGAAATTTGAAATTCAAATTTGAATTCAAATGTTTGAATATCCCTCCATCTTTTCACTTCATTCAAGACTCTGAAAAGTCATCTTTTGACCAGAGAATCTGTCCTTTGAGAATCTATTTATTTACTATCTCATATCACAACTTTTTACTTTCATTTTCAAATTCAAACTCTTATTTAAAAATTTCAAGCTCTCTACTCTCTACTCTAATGGCTTCTTCAAGCAACCCCTCCACAATGAGACTTTCCAGAAACATGAAAGAACAACTCTTCAATGATCCGGAGGCTATAAAAGCATATATCAACTATGCTAACTATGGAAAAGTCCATCCTGAAAAGTTTGCTATATTTCAAGATTTCTCTTCTTATGAAATTGATTCACTTTTTGCAAACAACCAAATTCTTAGTCTTGTTGATGCTTCACAAAATGATTTTGTTTGTTATCCAAATCTTGTTAAAATTTTCTATGCAAATCTCAACTATGGATTTTATAATGGAAATGATGATGAAATTTGGAGTAGTGTCAAAGGCACTAGAATCATTTTAAATTGTGTTATTTTGGGTACCATTCTCAATTGCAAAAGCACGGGAATGGATCTTTCTAGTTTTAAAATCGATGAAAATGATCGTGAGACATTTCATCACATTTTTGAAGGAGATGAAAATTTTGAATTCAAAAATTGAAATTTTCGACCAAAAGCAATAATTGTTAATCTTCTTTTACAACATACTTTGACCCCAAGATCGGGAAGTTTTAACAATCCAACTTCAAAAGTTTGCAAAGCACTTTTTGCTATTTTTGGAAATTATGATATTAATTGGGCACAAGTTATTTTGGATGAACTTCGTCCCAAAAATCTTGAAATGGGAGAAAATACTTTATATCATGGAATCTATCTCACTCGGATTTTTAATTATTTTGGAGTAGATTTCAAAGGAGAAGAATTTGTTTCAAGAAAAGTTTTTAATCACTCAAACATTTCTCTTATGAAAATTCCATATGTTTTTCAACCATATGAGACTCTTGCCGAAAAGGAAGAGCGTTTGGCTCATGAAAAGATGGAAGAGGAGGAAAAAGAAGAAGAAGGGGATGAAATGGAAATAGAAGAAGAAGGGGATGAAATGGAAATAGAAGAAGAAGAAGGTGAAACATCCTTGGAAAGTATTGATTATCCCTCTAATCCAACCAACAAAACCTTACTCAAAAATCAAAAGACTATTGTTGAAAATCAACGGATTCTTACGGTCCGTTAGTAAGAAATTGGATAAAATGTCATCCAAGATGAACAAGTTTTTCTCCAAAGTTAGCAAGAAACTTGGATTATCTTCATCTTCGTCATCATCTAACTAGCTTTACCTTTTCATATCATGTTTTAGTATGATTTGATTTAAATGTTCGTGTAGTTCTTAATATTTAATCGTTGTATCATTCTATTATGAAATGAAATTGAATTACTTTTCTGTTATCTAGCTTATCTTATCTCCAGAATAAATGTTAGTATGTTATATAAATATATACATATATACAATTATTCACAAAATCAAAATGAGTCATCAAAATGAACTGACCCTTGTCGACAACCCCCCACACACCATGTCGACAAGTACTGGTCAGAAATGACTTCTCATTTTAAATTTGAAATTTGAATAACTACCTTGTGTCTATTCATTTCAAACGAATTCCTATATCTATAAATACATATTTCTTCCAGAATTCATCACTCAAAATCATTTCTTATCTACTCTATCTATATTTCCTCTCACAAATTCAAAAATGGCCAATCCAATTCATAATTTGACTGAGAATCTTGAAGAAACCCTTAATTCTTTCAAGAACATTCTTTCTTTCATTCTCCGTAATCAGCGACACTTAGAGTTAAGTCAAATGCAGATGATCAAGGAACAAGAAAAGCATTTCGATGCAATTCGATGGATGATTTCCTCCCTGCACAAAGATGATAATGAAGCACATCCTTCTGTCTCTCTCACCAATGACAATGAAAATTGGGATTCCATTAAAGCAGATCCAATATTTGGAGAAGAAGGATGGGTGGAAGTTCCTCGTAATGTTTGATTTGATTGTTTTATTTGATTTGATTTGATTGCTTGGATTGATTTGATTTGATTTGATTTGATTTGGTATGGATTGATAATTGGTGTGCAAAACATAATCTGTATAAATATACATTGATATTTATATAATCTTTGATTAGTTATCATGTCTATAAGTATAATTATATCTTAATTTATCTATTATAAACTCCATTGTATATTTTAATGCAGGTACTTTTGTACAAGATTGAGGGGGAGTTATATAGTTTGGAGTTAGTTTGTTTTTGTTGATGACAAAGGGGAGAAGTATAAAATAGGATAGTTAGGCATAGATTAAGGGGGAGTTATTAGTTTTAGGGGGAGTTATAAGAGAGTTATTAGGATAGAAGTAATATTTTATAAACAAAGTTTGTCATCATAAAAAAGGGGGAGATTGTTAGTCCTTGAAAAGAATGGTTTTGATGACAACAACCTTAGGACTTATTATAAAATATAAATACTAACATTATAGTTTAGATATATATGTATATGTAGGATATAAACATGTAGGTACTGAGAATGAAGATTGTACAGTATAGAGACTCAAGATTGAAGACATCAAGATTCAAGACTCATGAGTATCAAGATATCAAGAGTTCAAGATTTCAATAGTACAAGACAAGTATCGAGTCTAGAATTATGTTAAAACTCCTAGAAAAGCACTAACATCTTAAAATCCATTTTATTCATGGAATGGAATCCACTTCGAGCCTGTTAAAGGGATGGAACCCTAAGTAGGATGGAACCTACGAAAAATCTAGTGGAACATCGTTTTGTATCCACTAACTTTTATTCAAATGTTTTACAAAATTATATCTTGTTTTCAAAATGATTTCAAAATCTTCCTTTTTAAATCAAAAACATCTATCCTGGTTTTAAATACTTTTAGCCTCAAAATAATCTTTATTTTCAATATCAAAATTATCCTTGGTTTTAAACTATCTTTAATTATAATGTACTTAACTTTTAATATTTATATTTAAGATTTAAATATGAAATTATAGTAAAATTTTATATATACCAAAATATTATTCTCTATACTTATTTATGTATTTTAACTATAGTATATTTATAAAGTTTAAAATAGTGTTAATATAAGATAGAAGTTATTTTCAAAAGAAATTTTTTTATCAAAAATACCTTAGGCATGTCGACAACCCCTAGGTACCCATGTCGACATGATGACAGTTTATTTCAAAAGTTTAAATTTCAAAAGAAGTGTCTATTCGTCATATCCTTTCCCGAATAAACATGGCTGTTGTTCTACTATAAATAGGGGATGTTTTAAATGAATTTATATTCATAATTTTCTAATTTCACTTCTCTTCTTCTTCCACATTTCTTTATATACATTTTTACTATTACTCTGCCGAAATCTCCATTGAATCTAACTAGACCATCTCTGGTTTGATTCTCTATCATTATCTCAACAAGATCCCAGTGCTATTCAGTGTTATAGGCTTCTTTGTAATCAATCGAGCGAGAAAAGGTGTGATTGTAGCCTGGAAAATCAATCAAGTGAGAGAAGGTGTGATTGTAGCCTAGGAAATCAATTGGGTGAACTTATTGCCCGTAAAATCAAGTATCGCTACCTAGAGGATTGTGAATCTGGAGTGGTGTACCTCGTGGCCTTGAAATCGAGGGTGTAATTGTAAGAATTGATTTTGAAAGGAAATCCGTACTTGTGTTGCGGGACTGGATGTAGGGTAACTCCGAACCAGTATAAAATCCGGTGTGTTCTTTCCTTTATTGCTTTTACTTTATATTTGCATCTGTGTTTGATTCTATGATAATATATGTGTCTGAATATTGCATACATTTGTGTTCAAATTATATAAACTCAAAAAGAATTAGTAATTCCTTAAAACACTATTCACCCCCCTCTAGTGTTAATTCTAGCCTTAAGATCCGTAATCCGCATTTCTCACAGGAAGGACTCCCTATAGCAAATAGTCTTTAATCAGAGTCATTCACGACTCCTTCTCAAGCTCCATCTCCAATATCCAGTCGAGTTCCATCTGGTTTATACTCGGAGCGTCTAGTACATCGACTAGAACTGAGCCCATTTGTTATGCATCCCTATTGCTAGCAAACTTTGCCAACAAGTCGGCTTCTTTGTTTTAATCTCGAGGAATGTACGTGATGTCATAATACTCAAAGTTAGTCAATAGTTCTTGGACTTGGATAAGATGTAGGGTGAGTCATTGTCCTTTAGCTTGGTAATCCCCCCTGACATGGTATACTACCAACTGTGAGTCACAAAAGATTTCAAGAGATTTTATTCCTAGTTCTTTGACAAGTTTGAGTCCAGCAATCAGAGCTTCATACTCAGCTTCGTTGTTCGGTTCAGGGAAGTCGTGATTTAAAACGTAATAAATTGATTGATCTTCTGGAGTTACAAACACGATTCTGACTCCAGAACAACGATCATTGGATGCTCCATCTGTATACATTTTCCACTGAAAGGTAGGGGCTCCACCGCTATTTAGGAGATCATCCCGTGCATTGAATTCTGCTATAAAGTCTGCCAGTGCCTGTCCCTGGATGGCTCTCCTAGGGAGATAGGTAACGTCAAACTGACTAAGTTTGATGTTCCACTTAAGTAACCTTCCAGACATCTTAGGTCGCTGTAGGACCTGTCATAACGGCTGATCGGTGTAAATAGTAATAGGATGAGCCTGAAAATAGGGGTGGAGCTTTCATGAAGCAATCAACAAGCAAGATGCTAATTTCTCTATCTTCGGATAGTTCCTTTCAGCTCCTGTTAATCATTTGCTAACATAGTAGACCGGTCTCTGAATTCAATTCTCCTCGCGAAGCAGTGTGGCACTTATAGCATGCATCGACACAGCCAAGTAGATATGCAAGTCTTCATGATCGCCAGCTTTGATAAGATGGAAGGCATCTCTAGGTGATTCACCAAAGCTTGGAATGCATCCTCACAATCCTACGTCCATTCAAAGTTCCTTTTCCCTCTTCTAATCAAGTCAAAGAAAGGAATGCATTTATCGGTAGCTCTGGAAATAAATCGACTTAGGACGGCAACCTTCCCATTTAAGCTCTGTACTTGCTTAATGGTCTTCAGCACTTGGATATTGTGGGTTGCTTGAATCTTATCGGGATTAGCTTCGATTCCATGAGCATTGACGATGAAACCTAAGAACTTTCCTGATGCAATGCCAAAAGAACACTTCAGAGGATTGATCTTCATTTTGTAATATCGGAGGATATCGAACATTTCTGCTATCTAATATTGTATGTTGACTGTCATTACTTCATGAGCATATCATCCACGTATACCTCCATTGTTTTTCCAATTTGATCTTTTAAACATTTGGTTGACTAGGCATTGATAGGTTGCTCTAGCATTCTTCAATCCAAATGGCATTACCATATAGAAATACAATCAACCATCAGTAATGAAACTGGTGTGCTCCTGATCGAGAATGTGCATCGGGATTTGATTATATCCAGAGTATGCATCCATAAAAGATAGCAATTCGTGTCCTGCGGTAGAGTCTACCAGCTGGCTGATCCATGGAAGGGGAAATCTGTCTTTCGGGCATGCCTTGTTCAAGTTCGAGTGGTAAACACACATCCGCCACTTTCCATTCACTTTTCTCACAAGCACAGGATTAGATACCCATTTGGGTTAGAGGGCGTCATGAATAAAACCATTGCTTTTGAGCCTATCAACTTCCTCTTTAAGGATAGTAGATCTCTCTAGATTCATGCCACGCCTTTCCTATTTCACCGGGACATGCCTCGGGTTGATATTTAATGCGTGGCTCGCAATGGCAGGTGAGATCCCACACATGTCGGAATGAGTCCAAGCGAACACATAAAGATTCGCTCGGAGAAAACCAGCAAGTTCTTTCATCATCAGGAGGCTGAGTTGTGATCCGATCTTTAGGACCCGTGATGGGTCATCGTGGCTGACCGTGATGTCAATCGTAAGCTCGGCTAGTGCAGCCTTGGTCTCTATGGGCTCCTCGTCGTCATCCCTCAGATCTATGTCTTTATAGAACTGATTGTGGCACCCGAGCCAAGGCCCAAGCATTGGTTATCAATCTTCAGTGGTTTGGATGTAGAGAGACTTGTCCACACCCTTACCTTTTTTCTTCCGTTGAGCGTTTCTTAATTTAACTGCATAGCAGGCATGTCCAGTCGTCTGATCACTATGCATAACTCCAACGTCATTACCAGTTGGGAACTTCAAAGTCAAACACCATAGGGAAAGAGCTTCCCAGAATTCAGCTAGGGATAGTCGGCCTAGAAAATCATTGTATGGAGAGTCTATATCCAAAACAATAAATGTCAACATCTGCACTCTCCTGTGGTCACCTTCTCCTAAGTCTACGGGTAATTCGACATATCCGATAGCTTCGGTTGCAACACCATTAAAGCCATGAACGGGGCTTTAGACGGTTTCAAGAACTTGGATTCCATCCTCATCTGATCGTCATCCTTTTTTAAAATTATATTTATGGAACTTCCACAATCAACCAAAATCCTCCTCACTAAGGCAGGGTCGATCATGGATAAAATGACCATTGGGTTGATCGTCGGTGATGCCACCTTGTCGGCATCTCTGTTTCTGAAAACAATGTCATCTGTCATCGTACGTTGTTGTTTTGCCGGAGCTCCATCCTCTATACTCGAACAACATTCAAAATTCATATGCTTGATCACGCTAATATAGCGCTCCATCTCATGCCAACTCTTATCAGCTGGATGCGGTCCTTTGACTATTGTATTGATCACTAACCTTCCACCAGTCCGCACAGGCTCTTCAGCCCTATGTGGTGCTTGTCCTTGGTTGGGATCGGATGTCCCCTGTCCGCCATCCCACGGGGCTTTAACAAATTGGTGTAACTTTCTTTTCCAAATCAGTTTCTCGATAACATCTTGGAGATGCCTACACTCATTTGTGTTATGACCATATCATTCGTAGAATCGGCAATATTTTCCAGTTTACTTCTGTTTCTCTGTTGATTTTTTGGAAGGTGGCTTCCTGTACTGCATGGTATTGCAGGTAGACTAATAGACATTCTCTAGAGATTTATTTAGTGGTGTGTAGGTATCATACATCAAAATCCTTAGCTTTCCTCTTCCAGAATCCCCTTTCACCCACGGTTCCTATCACCACCATTCTTTTGCTGGTTTGGTTTATTCTGAACATTTACTTGAACTTTTCCGAAATTCTCCCCGGACTGCTTCACTGCAATGTTGCTTTGCACTCCCTCTCCACTCAGTCCGACAACATTCTTCTTCCTATAGCACCTAGCTTTCTCTTTCCTCAAATATTGAGCTTCTTTTGCATAGAAAGGCTCCAATGTCACGGGTGGTTTGTCGGCTAACCAATCGCCAAAGTCAGATTTTGGATCAATCCCTCTTGTTACCGCCATCAATATTGAATGGTCATTCGGGTTACTAATTTCTATGACGGTTGTATGAAATCTCTCTAAATAGTCTTCCAGTGATTCCCTTAGAGCCTGGATCATGCTTGATAGGGACATTATGTCTTTGGGGCGAGTTGCGTGCATACGGAACTGCTCTACAAACTTTGTTGCCAAATCTTCAAATCTAGAGATTGACCTTGGGGGCAATCTCATGAACCACATCATTGCTACCCAGAAAAACTGATGGGAAAACATCTGCACTTGGTGGCATCGTCATCTTGTGTGGAGTCCATCATCCATTTATACCTTATGATATAGGGTCGGTTTTTATCTCATAGGCTGGCATCGACGACATCCTGAATCTTCGTGGATACTCTACGTGTAAGATATTGTCAGTTAATGGGGTATGGCTTCACGAGATTCCCCAATCATCATTGGTCAGGCCTTGGCTCTCCCTCACTAGCTGTCTAACCATAGTTGACAAGTCTGGCGTTTCGAAAGTTGAGGCCAAGCAGTAGTTGTGCTCCACCTCACGTAAATGGTCCGGTCGCTATCTACGTGTCATTCCACGCCTTCTCGGCACAACATCCTCTTGATGTTCATTCACATCATTGTCATTCCGAAGAGGTAACTGGTCTGCATTCACCTGAACTTCAACATCCAAATCGATCGCAGCATCTCCACTGTGTGCTCTTCCCGCTACCTGATGTGACATGCCTCCAAGAGTTGGATCAGCGCCGACCGTTCCAGATGGATCGGTACCGATCATTATCGATCTTTTTGGATCGGTCGGGTGATGGCGGGTTGATGTTTCAGTGTGGTATCCGTGGGTTTTGCGACGTCTATGCCTACGATAGCCATCTGATGAAGCTAAGCTTTCCGAAGCAGAATATGGAGTTGGCTCCATCTTAGTTTTCCCATGTTGTTGATCCCTGAGTTGATTCATTAGAACGATATTGGCTTGAATCTGCTGGAGAAACTATCAGCAACTATCCACGAGCCCTCTCATCAGATTCTGGAAATTAGCTCTTATGATGGAATCAGCCGGATTCTTGACATCAACTGGATTGGCAGCATTCATATGCACTGGTAGATTGCTCGAGCCTCCTTGCTGGATGCTAGATTTCTCATTTCCTACTACGTTATGAGAAGTAGACCTGGTGTTCCTAACCATTGTTGATAGCTTTCCTTAGACTTTTCAACTATGACTAAAATGAAAAGGCATCTTGAAGGCAATTATGGATTTCTATTAGGGATTTATGCAATCCAGTAGTAGCAAAGGGATTCAAATAGGGCCGAGAATCTTCATTCTCAGTGAAAGCACCAAAATGTTTGCACCAAAAACTGGCACAAACACCCAATAAAGCTTTTGTAGAGAAACAAATGAAGAATATAAAATGTAAACAGAGGAAGCAAGCAATTGAATAACAAAAAGTAAGCAATAACAAGAAGACAACGATTTATAGTGGTTCGGCATTGAAAGCCTACGTCCACTTTGGAAAAATAACTTTATTGAATACTTGAATTGTTGAGTACAAGAGGATGGACCGGAGTAAAACCCCTAGTTACAAAGAATTGCCAAGTGATAAACATCGTAAAGATCCCTTAAATGAACAATCAAGTCTATATTTATAGATAAAAACTGTGAAATCTCTTCTTGAAATTTCGACTGTGGAGCCTCCAGATCCAGAAGAAGTCATGTTATTGATCGCGGGTCCCACTTCTTCAACAAAAACGATCGGTACCAATCATTCTGTATGCTTATTTTGGCATGCGATCGATATATTAGGCTCCACTCTTCAATATATTGATGTTCCCAAAGTTTCATCTGTATTTGACATGTAGATTTTGAGATACCGATTGTTTTCCATTGATTTGAACTGTAATATCGATATAGTACGATCCATAATCGATGAATATGGATCGTACCCGATCCATGTTTAGTAGATGGTATATTTTCATGCTTCTATCATTCTAGTGAATCCATCTTCTACTTTTACTTCGTCCCTGCTCCATATTATCATTTGTTCCTGATCTTCGAGCTTCGTGATTGTTAACCCACTTGTTGATCCCTATGACAGTCGAGTCTAGCTTGTCCGATCAGTTGGAATATAGGCGGGCCAAAAGGCTGGATAACACTAGTAAAATTTTCCAAGTATAAGAAGAGAAATGGTTTGAGAATATACTTATACCGGTGAGATAAGTATATGAATATTTTTGTAAATAATTAAAGTTTTTTTATTAATGAAGATTAGTTAAAGAGGCTTAGTGGATTCCATATGAAACTAAATCTGTGTTTGACCGTTTGTTTATTTGATAGTTAAATAACTGACAATCAAACCTTGTCTAATTTTTAACTCTGGAAATGTCTAGAAGAAACATGAGAATTATATGGTACAGTTATCGTCAGAGATGTTACATTGTACGTATACACTCATTGTGTTCTTCTAATACAAATATAAGGAAATCTGCCCACTAAAACTGTGAGAGGGCAATCCCTGCTCTTATGTATTGTCTGTTTTTTTCCGAAAGAACCGGAATTGAGTTTACCAGAAACTATCGGTTGTCGGTTCGGAGTGATCGAGATCGGATAGATGTGAGTTATCCCAAAACCACTTTGAATTGACTTAAGCGTTCAAATTGAAGACATCTTGAAGTCAATGGAATCAAAGACGGAGTTCTTTGAAGTATAAAGGTTGTTTGCTACTAATCCTAAAGAAGTAGTGCCTTCAGTTTGTTCATATCCTGAATATCTTGTATGGCCGAATGTTGGCATTGCAGTGTCACTTGAAGGGTAGTGTTAGCATTCCAAGTGGGATTGGCTAAAGAAAAGGTAATTGTTACCTCAAACCTTGCAATCGAGAATGACTAAAATAGGGGATATGTCCCAAGGCTATGTGGGTCACACCCATTAGGCTCATGAATGACATACAATACGAGGCATGTTGTGGTTAGCTCACTGCGGTGAGTACATATGGAGGCTACTAGTTAGCCACATAGATTGTGTACATTATATGTCTATCTATCTTAGACCGACTTCCTTTTATGTTTCGGGAGTGAACCAGATTGGCCAGTATCTACCCTAATGGCCTGATCATGGGGTTGCACCCCAGTTCCACGATACCATTGTTGTTTATATTCGATTCGCATCACGGGAGTGGTATTGGTAGCCCCTTGTTTCGCATAGGCCAACAGTCAGTTACCATATAGGGTCACATATCGGTAGTCGTGACCGAAGAGGTTGCGCGTTGTCAAGCCTATGGTGGATCATTGTCACGATACCGAGAGCAGAGAGATAATGGTAACCAATGACTGTAGGAGTCATGTCATATGGATCACGTGTGGCTCTTGGAGCAAGTAGACGTGTTGTTAGTCTCCCGTTTGGTTCCGGTGTATGTCGATGTATGTGGATATATGTGTATGTATGTGGGAAATAGATAGACATATATTATGTATAAATGAGATTATACCTGAGACTGTGTCCAGGATATGGTCAACCCCGTATCCTTCTTAGACAGATAGCCTATGTTTTACAGGAAAATAACCTACTTATTATTGATTATATTTGGATATTGTTATGAACTAGCTCAAATCTTTCTTATTGATTTATTGATTTGATATTCATATTTTATAATATGAGATTGAGAGAGATAGTATGCATTGTTTCATTACTGCCCGACTTCACTTGAGGATGTCTCATTACTGATTAATTTGGATTTGATGATGATTTCTAGATATGTATGATTCACCCATTTGTATTGATTCTGTAATCGTATGATTAGATGTATTTCTTTATGGGTGATGACATCTTTAAAATAAGCATTAACTATTTCATATGGATTTGAGTTATTTGGGTAATGTGATACCTTGATGAATATTTATAGTTATATATACATATATAAATATATCTTATTATTCAGTGATTATATATTGTGCTTCCATTATTATTATGTATCCTTGATTAGACATAATCTGACCCATGTGTTATTATATAATACCCGGGTCAGTCCAAGACATTTCAGGAACATAGATGACTTGACCAGCATTTGCTTTAATGGACTTAGAAGAGACATATTAGGATGTCCTATGATATTTAAATGACATTTATTCACTGTATACTTAGTCACTAAGTTGTATATATATTAATTGTATATCATTACACCGAGATAGCTGATATTTGAGTTCTATTATATTTTTTAACATTATTGTATATATTATATGTTATCACTGCGATTGACTTTATGTTCTCTGTGAAGTACTATATATTATATATTGTTCTGTCCTGAAGGGACATGTGTTTATTGTTTTGAACCGACATGTGTACATGCTGATGAGTTTTATATTTGATGTTTTAATATGTACCAGTGTTAGTCCAAGGGAATATTCACATATGTACCCTATATGGCCTCACTCTCCGTATTATCTGACAGTATTACTCAGTAATACTCTTGGATATTATGGGTATAGAGGTGGGGTGTTACAAAAATAGTATCAGAGCAGGTTTAGAACAATACGTCATATATAAAAGACACGAGTCATTGGCCTAGTTGAGACTTAGGAGTCGCTGTCCTTGGGTGAAATATGATATTTTATATAGTAAGTAATAGTATATTTTATTATATATATATATAAGATGATTACTACGGAGTAATCATCAAGGGACGCATATGTTATTTTGAAATTATAATTACTTTTTTCATAATTCTTTTGAGCTTATAAAATGTGACGCAGCGGATTAATTAAAAACAATGTCGATCGTTGAGAGTAGCAATCGATGGATTGGAAGATACTGAAATGCCCGAATTCGTTGATCCGAAGATACCGAATTCTAGCTATCCCGAACTCGTTGATCGCGCACGATACCGAGTTCAAAGATCTGCGATTCTTCACACGTTGATCTAGCGCACTAGATTCCGTGAATCGGCTTCTGCAGTTGTTGAATCGAGCGCACTCGATTATCCGAAAGAGGAGATAGGAGATTACACTCAACTACCAATTTGGCGAAAGCACAAAGCTAACAAAACAAGAGTTTTATTTCAAATCAACTAACTTTACAAAATGACACCACTTGCCTATTTATAGACTACAACTCAACACGCCCAAAACAGAACAAAATTTCACAACACTTAGGTCGTGAACGACCTACGACCTAAAATGGTGCGACCTAAGAACAGACGTGACTTAGTATAGGTCGGCAGCGACCTAACAGCAAAACAGTTACAACACAATAACTCGATACACGACTTATGACTTAACAAAATGTACAAAGGAAACAATACAACATATAGATCGTCTACGACTCAACATACAATTCTCGCGACCTTACTTCAATGCTCCAGCTTCCATCAATGGCAGAGATTAACTCGGCAAAAGAATCAACGACAACAAGCTTCAACGACCTAACTTTCCAGCGCATACGGTTGAGCGACCTAAGATAAAGCGGCAACCACATCGCGACCTATCGTAGGTCGTATCTCGTCTTTGCGACCTATCATAGGTCGAAACATAACTCTGCGACCTAAGTCTTCACGCGACTTAAGAACCCCGGCCTCTGAACCATCTTTATGCGACCTAAGTAGGTCGTAGGTCGTCGAACGACTTAACTTAGGTCGTGAGCGACCTAAAACTCTTCCTGAACAACTTTGCGCGCCTCCTTCGTTAGCTCGTACGCCTTTACTAAGTCGTTGGAGCGACTTAAGGAATTCGTTAGGTCGTTCGCATTCCTGAGTGTTGATTCTTTTAGCTCGTAGCCAACCTTCCATAGGTCGTGAGTGACCTAAAAACCCATTAGGTCGTGAGCGACCTAAGACTTCAACTTTTAACAACTTATTTTCCAGTTTTGGTTCGTTAGGTTGGTCGCGACCTAGGACTTCTTCAGGCTGGCCTGCATCATCCTCCCCTGGTTGACAAAAATTCGACCTCGAATTTGCTCCTTCCTTTTGTACTACAAGCTCCTCTCCATGATATGGAATCAAATATTTGACATTGAAAACGTCAGAAGTATGAACATCATCCGGTAATTTCAACCGGTATGCGTTCTCATTGATTTTCTTCAAAATTTCTACTGGACCAATTTTCCGCGCTTTCAATTTATTGTATGTTCCCACCGGAAAACGATCCTTTGTTAGCACTGCATAAACCCAATCACCTTCATTAAATTCAACACTCCTTCGCTTCAGATCTGCAGCACGTTTGTACTTCTCATTCGCCTTTTCCAATCGTTCTTGAACGATTCTATGACACTCGGTCAATCCTTCAACAAAATCTATAGCTCGTTTGACTGTCTTCTTTGGTTGTGATATGACTGTTAACTCCAACGGCCCCTTTGGCAAACTAGAATATACAATCTGAAATGGACTGAACCCCGTACTACGATTCACTACATGATTATGAGCAAACTCTGCCTGGCATAACTTCACATCCCAACTCTTCAGATTGTCTTGCACAAGACACCTCAACAAATTTCCCAATGATCTGTTCACAACCTCGGTTTGTCCATCCGTTTGCGGATGATAAGCGCTGCTAAAGTTCAACTTCGTTCCCACCATCTTCCACAAACTTAGCCAAAAATGACTTAGAAAACGAGTATCCCTATCCGACACAATAGATTCTGGCAATCCATGAAGTTGATATATCTCTTTGAAAAACAACTGAGCAACATGAACAGCATCCGCCGTCTTCTTACAAGCAATAAAATGCGCCATTTTCGAAAATCGGTCAAACACCACATAAATGGAATCGTTACCACGCTGTGTTCTCGGCAACCCAAACACAAAGTCCATACTCACATCAACCCATGGTTTAGTTGGTACAGGTAACGGCATATATAAACCAGCATTAGTTGCAGTTCCTTTCGAAACCTGACAGATATGACATCGTTCCACAAACCTTTCCACCTCTTTCCTCATTGATGGCCAAAAGTAAGACTGTGAAATCAACTGTAATGTACGGTCTCTCCCAACATGTCCTTCTTCATGTAGCTCTTTTACAATCTTCATTCTCTAACTACAATGAGGTATGCACAATCGATTTCCTTTGAACAGAAAACCATCTACCATCAAAAACTCATCCGTCTCTCCCTTCTTGACTTTGTCAACAAACTTTGCAAAGTAAGGATCATTGACAAATAATTCTGTTAGCACATCAAATCCTATCACTTCGACCTTCATTGTAGTCAACACATGATTTCTTCTACTCAATGCATCCGCAACACGATTCGTCACTCCCGATTTGTGTTTCACAACAAATGTAAACTGTTGCAGATATGCAATCCATGATGCATTTCTCGCTGAAATCTTGTCTTGCCCTTGTAAATGCTTCAACGCCTCATGATCAGTGTAAAGAACAAACTCTTTCTGAAATAGATGGTGTCTCCAGTGTTTAATAGCTTGCACAACAGCATAAAATTCCACATCATATGTACTATATCTCATCTTCGCTCCTGATAACTTCTCACTGAAATATGCAATTGGACGTCCCCTCTGGCTCAACACTCCTCCAATCCTAACCTTTTGACGCATCAGTGTGTAGTTCAAACAACAACTGAAAATATGATAATATTAGAATTGGTGCAGACGTCAAGAGTCCTTTGATTCGATCAAAAGCAACCCCTGCTTCCTCCGTCCATGCAAACCGTTTACCCTTCATACAATCTGTAACAGGCGCCATTACACTACTAAAGTGTGGAATAGACCTTCGATAAAATGAAGCCAACCCGTGAAAACTACGAACTTCCGTTGTCGTCTTGGGTTGCGGCCAATTTCTAATTGCTTCGACTTTACTCTGGTCAACCTGTATTTCTTCCTTCGATACAATATACCCCAGAAATAAAACACTATGCGTCATGAACACGCATTTCTTTGTTGCAGCATAAAATTGTTCTTGTCGCAGTACCATCAACACTTCTCTCAGATGTTGCAAGTGTTCCTCTGCACTTCCACTATATATCAAAATATCATCGAAATACACCACCACAAATTTCCCAATGAACGGTCTAAAAATCTGATTCATCACCCGCATGAATGTACTCGGCGCATTTGATAAGCCAAATGGCATTACCAACCATTCGTATAGACCCTCCCTGGTTTTAAAAGCAGTCTTCCACTCATCACCTGGCCTGATACGAATTTGATGATATCCGCTCTTCAAATCAATCTTCGAGAAGATAGTAGCACCGCTCAATTGATCTAGCAGGTCATCCAACCTTGGCATCGGAAATCTATATCTCACAGTAATCTTATTCAATGCTCTACTATCTGTGCACATCCTCCATGTTCCATCCTTTTTGGGTACCAATAAAGCTGGTATAGCACAAGGACTTAAACTCTCCTGCACACGCCCCTGTTCAAGCAATTCTTCCACTTGCCTCCTCAATTCTTCATGTTCCTTTGGACTCATTCGATAATGTGGTCTGTGAGGCAACACCGCACCTGGAACAAGATCTATCTGATGTTATATATCCCTCAACGGTGGCAAATCCGTTGGTAACTCCTCTGGAAATACATCGTCAAATTATTTCAAAACTGGCTTCGCTTCTTCCGGAATTTCAACCTCTTCACTGCTCTCTCGCCCAATCAACAAAAACACTTCAGGCTCCTCCTCTACTTCCTTCACAAACTCCTTCAAAGATAACAAAGTTTTAAGCTCTTCAATCTCCTCCAACTTATTTTCCTCCTGTTGTCGCTTCTTTGGAACTAGAGTAATCTTTGTGCCTTCAAACATGAAACTGTAACTGTTGGTACGCCCATCATGTTGCACCGCCCTATCATACTACCACGGTCTCCCCAGCAACAAATGACAGACATCCATATCTACCACATCACACTAGATTTCATCCTTGTATTTCTTTCCAATTGAAAACTTCACACATGCCCTTCATCCAACCTTCACCTCCCCGCCTTTCCTCAACCAAGCTAGCTTGTACGGTTTCAGATGTTTCTCAGTCTTCAACACCAACTTCCTCACAGCTTCTGAAGAAATTATATTATCACAGCTTCCAGCATCAATAACAAATTTGCAAACTTTCCCCAGAATGGTACATGTTGACTAAAAAATATTGCTCCTTAACCAACTACAATCCTCCTCTTGCTTTGGTGTTAAACAGGACCTCTTCATCATTAGATTATAACCTTCGTCTCCCGACACTTCTTCTTCCTCCTCATCAGGTGGTGAATTGGAACATTCAGCTTCTTCATCCTCATCCTCGACCTCCGCTATCATAGCTCTCTTCTTCGGCTTTGGACATTCGCTACTTTTGTGGCCCATTTCTTGGCAATTATAACACTTGAAACCATTATTGACTTTCATCTTTCCAACCTCATTCACAACTGGTTTCACAACAGCTTTTGAAACATTAGAACTCCCACTAACACCCTTCACTGGATTGTTAGAATTTGTAAACATACCACCTCCTCGTCTTCCCTATTTCTCCCAGGCTAACGCTTTCTGGTGTGCTTCCGCTACAGATCTAGGATCAAACATGTTAACCATATCCTGAATCTGCATTCGCAACCCCCCAACAAATCTAGCTGTCAATTGTTCTTCTGTCTCCATAATATCATTTCTTGCAATCAGTTGATAAAATTCGTCAGCATAGTCATTCACAGATTTCGTCCCTTGTCTAAAGTTTTGCAATCTCTGATACATAAGCGACTGATAGTTATAAGGTAAGAATGTGGCTTTCATCATTTTCCTCATCTTCTCCCAAGACTCAACTTTTGACTTTCCCATCCGTTCACGTGTAAGTTTGGTTTGCTGCCACCACGCCAAAGCTCTACCCCTCAACCTCGTAGCAACCAACTTCACTCTACGATGTTCTGGAACTTCTTTGAAGTCAAAAATCTCTTCAACATTAGCTACCCAATCTAGAAACTCCTCCGCTTGCATACCACCTTTGAATTCAGGAATTTCAGTCTTCATCCCCGACTCCCACTTGTGATCATACTCAGAGTGATTTCTTCCTTGTCCTCGTCCTTGTCCTCGAACACTACCACCATCATACTCCTCTTCAAAATCAGATGTATATCTTTGTCTATCTCGTCCACCCACATCTCTACTACCATCACGTCTTCCATCAACATCCCTTCTATCTACATTCCTCCGTTCTCGATCATTCACATTTCCCCCACGCCTTTGATCATCATCAACACTTCTGTCTCGATTGGAATGTGGTGAGACTCTACTTCCTCCATGGTTAGATTCAGGTGATACCCTTCTCTGATTCTGATTCAACTCTAACATCATCTTCTCTAATCGTCCAATTCCTTCGTTAAGCTTTTCACTAAAGTTTTCATTGATTCGTTGCTCCATCTCATCAGCTTCTTCTCTTTGATACAAAGCTTCTACATTTTGGTGACGATTAGCTCTTCTCGGCGGCATACTTGAAAACTTCACAAAACTCTTCAATTCTCGGTCAAATGATGTACACGGCCTTCACTTGCTTATCTCGGGCGAAGTTCTTCACACCTCAAACTCAAACACAATTCGGACTTTGATCCAAAATGAAATGGATCGAAAATTCCTACTTTGTTGCAACTTCGCGATGAACACGATGAACACAACTTCTCCAAATGAGGCAAGTTTGATCTCCAACACTTCTACTAAGCTCGGCTTCTCACTTCAAGCTCGGCTATCACTTCAACTTCAAAATTCTTCAAAAGAATTGGCTCCAAGACTCGATTTAGCTATGATTGGCTAAAACAAGCTCTGATACCAAACTGACGCAGCGGATTAATCAAAAACAATGTCGATCGTTGAGAGTAGCAATCGATGGATTGGAAGATACTGAAATGCCCGAATTCGTTGATCCGAAGATACCGAATTCTAGCTATCCCAAACTCGTTGATCGCGCACGATACCGGATTCAAAGATCTGCGATTCTTCACACGTTGATCTAGCGCACTAGATTCCGTGAATCGGCTTCTGCAGTCGTTGAATCGAGCGCACTCGATTATCCGAAAGAGGAGATAGGAGATTACACTCAACTACCAATTTGGCGAAAGCACAAAACTAACAAAAGAAGAGTTTTATTTCAAATCAACTAACTTTACAAAATGACACCACTTGCCTATTTATAGACTACAACTCAACACGCCCAAAACAGAACAAAATTTCACAACACTTAGGTCGTGAACGACCTACGACCTAATATGGTGCGACCTAAGAATAGACGTGACTTAGTATTGGTCGGCAACGACCTAACAGCAAAACAGTTACAACACAATAACTCGATACACGACTTACGACTTAACATAATGTACAAAGGAAACAATACAACATATAGATCGTCTACGACTCAACATACAATTCTCGCGACCTTACTTCAATGCTCCAGCTTCCATCAGCGGCAGAGATTAACTCGGCAGAAGAATCAACGGCAACAAGCTTCAGCGACCTAACTTTCCAGCGCATACGGTCGAGCGACCTAAGATAAAGCGGCAACCACATCAACAACCTATCGTAGGTCATATCTCGTCTTTGCGACCTATCATAGGTCGAAACATAACTATGCGACCTAAGTCTTCACGCGACTTAAGAACCCCGGCCTCTGAACCATCTTTATGCGACCTAAGTAGGTCGTAGGTCGTCGAACGACTTAACTTAGGTCGTGAGCGACCTAAAACTCTTCCTGAACAACTTTGCGCGCCTCCTTCGTTAGCTCGTACGCCTTTACTAAGTCGTTAGAGCGACTTAATGAATTCGTTAGGTCGTTCGCATTCTTGAGTGTTGATTCCGTTAGCTCGTAGCCAACCTTCCATAGGTCGTGAGCGACCTAAAAACCCATTAGGTCGTGAGCGACCTAAGACTTCAACTTTTAACAACTTATTTTCCAATTTTGGTTCGTTAGGTTGGTCGCGACCTAGGACTTCTTCAGGCTGGCCTGCATCAAAATGGTAGGAGTAGCAAGGACGAAAGGAGTTAGTCCAACCAGTAATATTTGTATTTATAATTTTGGATTGTTTAATATTGTATTGTGATATTTGTTTCATTATTGCGTATTCGAATTTTGATTTGTTTTATCAGAGTGCATAATGGAATTGTTAGTTTTCGTTGAGCATCTTTATTTAGTTCTTATGGTTAATTAAATTGATGCTATGTCAATTGAATTTGATTTTTAGATTAGTGCATAGTTATCAAAGTTATGAAATGAATTTAATTATTTGGTTTACTCTTAGTAAATAAATTTAAGTAATGTTTGTTTACCATCATAAATTACTCTTTGAAATGGTTTTTTAATAATATATATAGATATGTATATTTTAAAGACTGTTTGGAAATGTTTTTGAGATTAATAAGTATTTGGTGAAAGCAAAGTTAATCGAATATAATTATTGGTATTATTATTATCAAATGATTTTAATAGTAAAGTGAATGATTTACTTAGAAATTATTTGGGAATTAAATATATATACTATAAGAAGAGTATTTAATGGATGTATAGCAATTATTTTGAAATTTGTATTTGATAATTGGTGAAACTAATAATTATAGATATTTGCAGAAATAAAAATGGTGTTAACTTGTATGTCTAGTGTGTTAAGGATTTTGGTCGATGCAGGTGCACACATATTTGATAGAAATTCTTAAACGCTTGAACGAGACATTTGGACATGATGATTTAGAAAGATATAATTGATTTTGTGGAAAAACTAAAATATTTTGGAGTAGAGTTGAATGTTTTAAATGGGAGAATTAAGCAAGTAAATTATTTTTGAATTAAGTGATATTAGAGATTTAGATTTGTAAAGGATATATTTTATATAATAGTATGTATTTTTGGTGATTGTTGCAGCCATTGGGTATTAGTGCACAGCTGTGGTCACTAGCGAGGCAGTATTGACCATATGGTTAACATTGCAGTATTGATCATATGGTCAATATTGCAGCCAATTGAAATTAGTAATCACTATTATACATGGCGAGGCAATATTACTTTATTTTATAATATTTGAGAATTTTTCAGTGTAAGTATATATATTCGATAATACTTTGATACATATCATATGTAAATATTATAGAGTTTTAGGATTCTAAGACATTGATATGTATATATACACATGTACAATCTAAAGATTTATTTTGTATTAGTTATATTAAATTAAGAATTATTTTGATATGTAATATAGAATTATTTTCGAAGTGTTAAGTTTTGAAAATAAATTTAGGAATTTTTTTAGATTTGATTTAAAGGAGTTAAATATTGGTTTAATTTGTGAAAAGAGATTGCAAAGTAGAAGTTGAAATTAATTTTGGGATATAAAATGTTTGAAATTAAGAAACACATCAAAGGACACTTATTAAAATAGAAGAGATGATGTTAGTTGGAAAATTTATGAATAAGATTATGATTTTGGTAAAAAAATATTTTAAAGATTGTTTAATTAAGAATTTGATTTGAATTGTATTTTAATTTCAATAAAATGAATTTTCAAAATGTATATGTAATGTATATGATGTTTAAAAAGAAATTTATTTAAATAAAGGATTTTGAGATTTTATAAAACAAATTTTCCTTGAATAAACGTTTCGATATATAAGATAAATGTAGATAATATAATTGAGTTTTGTATAATTAATTTGTTATAGATTTTTCCTTATAGGAAATTGCGAGGACATTATTTTGTTAAGGGGAGGAGTCTGTAACAACCCGATTTTTTAATTAGTAATTAGTTTAAGAATAATAGTAATTTAATCAAATTAAAATGGAATTTGGAGATTATTTGATAAATTAGCTTTTGAAATTGTTTAGTGAAAGGATGTAAATTATAAAAAATAGTATTTAGAATAAAATTATATAATTGAAGTATAATACTATAGTGATTTTAAAATATAACTAGTATTCATTTAAATTAAATAGTATTTTGTTTATAACCAAAAAAAAGAAAATACATATTGTTTGTTTGTTTACTTTTCATTTCTAAGGCCTAAGCCCAAATACTTAAACTTGTATTGTTTGTAGAGTTTTCTGGTTCCAGAATTTTCTTGGTTCATCCTTTTATTTTCGTTTCCTTAGCAAATTCAGGGCAAGATTTCCTCTACCAATAAAAAAATCATCTTCATCCAGAAGTAAAAAAAAACACAACCTTCACCATTTTAAAATTTAATAACAAATCAAATAAATTACCTAATAAACCCCCCAAACTAGGATATGTTCATTCCCACACTAATGTACATCCCTATCACAAATTGGGTTGGTTGCGGTGGTGAGTCGAGTACGTGAGAATGAGAGTAAAGTGACAGTTTTCGGTAAGTATTTACACTTACAAATCTTTGTTCTAATCATTTAATCTGTTCTAAGACCTGTTTTGTATAAACTAACTTGCTGTGAGAAATCAAATTTATTATCTTCATCAAATACAAATGAATAAATTTAGTGTGAGGGTTACATCGCCGATAGCTGGTGATCAAAGGACGAAGGGAACCTTTGATCGGTCAACTTGTGGAGGCGATCAGTCAACCAGTCCTTGACATTTTCTCCTATGCGTATGCTCATCCAGGTGTGTGCATGCTTTTCCCTAAGCATATGTGTGTACCTGTGCATGTTTATGTGTGGGTAGGTGAGGATGCATGCATAATTTAACACACACACACACACACACACACACACACACATATATATATATATATATATATATATATGTTTGTGTGTGCGCGCACACGTGTTTGTAGTGTCTCATGTTGCTTATGATAGTCATCAACTTTGCTGCCTTTTGCTTTGTTGAGTATCAGGTTGCCTTGAATTGTTCATATGTGCTTTGAGTGGGCAGTAAGTGTGTGCATTTTTTTTCTACTTGTCTTACTGCAATATATATATATATATATATATATTTAAGGTGTTAGACCTAATATTGTAATATAGTTCCCTGACATAACCTTAGTGACTATTGCAAATTGTTGTAACTTTATATTTACAGCAAATCATACTGTTGCCACCGCTTGCGGTTGTGAATGGTTTCTAGTTTTTAATAATGGCAAGTTTAAGTAATCTATGATTAAACCACACACGCACACACAGATATATATATATATATATACACACACACACACACACACATGAAAAATAAACTAAACAAGTGATACCAAAGCTTTAAAATATATATACATATATCTAACAGTTGTGTTATGCAAAAGATGTGAATAATGGTTTAATAAACAACAAAAACGAGTTTGTTTGAATTGTTTATATGAGTACTTGTTTTTTTATTTCATTGAAGTGTGCAAATATGTAAATGGAACAAGCAAAATGCATGTAGTTTCCTATATATATGCAAAGCTTAATATCCATTACATTAATTTATATTTATGCTGTCACATAGGCATATGTAGTTCATGTTTCATTTTATGTGCCACTTATGTTGTCCCATTATTCTTGCTCGATGGTTTCGCTTCTTGCGTGAGTGGTTGGGAGTGTGTGTGTGTGTGTGTATATATATATATATATATATATATATATATATATATAATATGCTGACTTTACGGGAGTGTATTATGGAGTTTGTACATTCACTCTGTTTCATATTTGCCTAGTCTTCTCTTCTCCCTATGTACGTTCGCCTAATTGCTGTGTCATATATCAGGTATTTGATATTTTATCATTGTTTTAGTTTGACCAGAGCATCTTATGGTAAATAAATTTATTAGCCATCTCTATGTATTCTTCTTTGTTTGACTGCTCATTGTTTCTCAATTCCTTGCCTGCATCTATATAATATTTAGCCTTGCTATTGCTAACTTTTAAGAAGATGATTTTGTATGTTGCCCCTAACTGCAATGCGTACACCCATGTATATGTGAAAAATAAAATAAAATGTGCTGTTGAGTAATGGTTGCTTAATCTATTCCATTTTGATCATCTACTTCCACTACCAACTTTGTGAGTATTAAGGACATCTAATTAGAGGCAAAATAAATTGTTTTGCCTCTATTAATTACTAATTAAAGGCAAAACTACAAATAGCCCCTAGAAGCATTAAATAAGGCATTAAAAACCGCCCCAAATGCTTTCCCCCAAATTTTGGTTCTAAAAGTAAAACGGCTGCCAAATTTTTCGTAGCTTGCCTTCCTTCCGCCAAATTTTTCACATGTAATTAAAAAAATCCAACCAATACTGCGTGATATTTCTCCTTCCAAGTTCTGACAGGTATTTGATCTTCCTTTTTTCATTTACATAGATTAAAGCCCTATATTATCTTCTCCAATTTATTCTTAGGGATTTTGTTTGTAGTCTCGATTTAGGGATTTTTATGATTCTGTATAATTATGATGAATTGAAGTTTATTTTTGTGTTAAACATGAAAAATTAAAAGTTAACATGGAATCCAAGCATCAACTACTCAAATCGACATGGAATCCACTTTCGATTGCCAAAATGAGTCGGATTACCTCTTCAATCACGTGATTTCGTCTTCATTTCAGCTAAAAGCAAAGATATTCAGATCTCCACTTTGTAGAAGGAAGTTGAGGTGTTTGGATTCCATCATGAAATGAGAATTATATTATTTGTGAAGAAGTAGTGTTCAAGTCCATCACTCCTATGCTTAGAGAATAAACTGAAGAAGAGGACTACATTCATCAACGTAGGTTTTTCTTACCCTCAAAATGTTGCTTTTCATTCCTTTAATCAAGAATTGATTTCTCTGTTTCTAGATTCAAGTTTTGGGTAACATGATGGAGCAACATGCATCATGATGAACCAAGTCATATCCTGCAAAGTTATAAAAATAAATTGACAGTTAACATCTAGTAACAAGCAACAAAGATATTAGTACTGTTAAGTAGGAAAACACTTTGTATAGGTGCATGCTTAAAATAGGATTTTGTTGATTTTGGATTTGGTTCATGATAAGTACAATGACTTTATTTGAACATAAATAACATTGTTTAAAAACAACGAAGAACAAGTTTTCTCTCTAGTACAAATAAAAAAATAGAAGAAGTTCATTTTTGCGTTAACTTTTTGTTATATCATTATATGATTACTTTCAAAATTACTGATGTGTGATATGAATATTTCAACATGATGATTTTAATTTAGGGGTTTTACATGAAACGTTAGTGCCTTGGCACCCTAAATATTATAATTTTTCACATACACAACAGATTAATTAGTGATTCTAGCATAGGGTTTGGTATTCTTATCGGTAGTATTTAAAACATTAGCAAGCAAAATCCAACATGCTTTTTATCTACTCTATGAGATATAGCGAAACCCATTATTTTGATGCTATTTGTTATTGATTTACGAATGAAATATCTTTTGAAGTTATGTGTCAAACCAAGACGGGGATCAACCAAGCAAAGTTCATCACATTGAAATTGTGCATTCTTGGAGCTATGAAATTTCCGGATCCAAATATAAAAGTCACACAATCTTGGGTGATATAGAAAATAAACAAATGTTTAACATGTAAACCAATTGTTCACCACTCATGATTGGATGGATTCATGTAAGCGCAAAAGTTTATGTATTGCATAAATTATAAAAAAATTATTTTATCCATCCATGCATTCTTTTAGTATTTTTAATGTTAGATCTTACCTCATTCATATTAACATCCTTAGGCCTTTTTTGAACGTAAAGAGTTCTCAACAACAACACTATGATGAGCTTATCAGGTATTAATTTGTAATATTATAATATTATATCATTCTTGTTGCTTATTATCAAAAAAATTGCATATGCGCTTGATGTATCATATCATATGGTTGTGGAACAGTCAATTATAGCAAGGAATTATTGTTATATAAGGTTTGATAGCATTAAAATGAAAGCGGTATCCACTATCTATGGATGGTAAAAATGAATCTAGAATCATAATTTTTTTTCTACTAATTTTGTCACTTTTATATTGGTATCTTATAAAATTGAATTGGAACACCATTAAATTTAAGTTATTTTGATAAGCCTTGGCTCTCTATATCTATTTCTGTAACACTGCCCCTTCCTTCTTGTTTTTATATATTGACACCAGAGTTCCAATACATGTGTGTGAACATTTGGAGTTTCAACACTTGTTTTTATATTTGACAAAGTATTTCCATCAACTAAATGGAAAAACATGAAAACCATATTCTTTTGGCTAAAAGTGGTTTGGTGTTATAACATGTTAACTAGTTTATATTTTTATGCGATCATAAGAATATCAAGTGCTTGTTATGCATAATGCTAAAAGTATTGGTAAAAATTATTGATTTCTTAAAGTAATTTACGCTTCTACGTTTTGTGTATTTATAATGAATATAAGATGATGATAGGTATTGTGTTTTATAATAAAGTAATTTAACATACACTATTTCAAGTGTTTTAACTATGTCTGTTATAATTGTTACTTAGAAAGAAGAAGCTTCATATGATTATCATTTGTTTGGATTTAGCAATTAATAGTATAATTGTGTTTTTATGGTATATATTAAAGGTGTAATGAGTTTTTATGGTAATTTAACTTTTATGGTATATTGATGTTACTGTTCGTTTGGATATTGATCTATTTTTCATTCGATGAGTCTAAGTATATGCAGGTAGCTGTTGGAACTTTAAAAGAATATGGGGAATTACTTCATGACCCATCTCCTGGAGGCATGCATGCAGCATGGTGAGTATACTAACAATAATAAACTATTAATAATAAACAATTAAATGTATATGTGTTTGAAAGAAACATTAAATTATCATTTGACATTTATAATTATGTTTTCAATGGATGTGTTTTTGCTACTGCTTAATTCATATATCAAATTTAGATATGCGCTAGCACCATGAAGTTCTTATTCACATTTTAATACACCCTTGCCGAACCATTGATTTATTTTCAGTTCTCTTTTAACTCTTTAACTATTATTATTCCATTTTATCTTAATTATAAGTTACAACTGATGTGTTCACATTCAGAAGAAAATAACTAGTTTGTTCAAATTTATTTGGTAGAATATTCATATAATACTGCATAGGAAAAAATGTACTTACCAAGTCCTCCAGTTAAAACTGCAAATACATCATAAAGTCATCAATATCTTTTGTATCAATTTAGTTGAACAAGCGGAGATGGCATAGGTTTTGCATTAGACTCTTTTGTGCCTTAACTATATTAATATAGGTTATATACATATAAATATTTTAATTATATTCAATCAAGATCCATTTGTTATTTTATATTGATAATATCCTACTATAAATATACATTAAATGAGTAGCTTATAGTTATTATAGTGGGTCGATTATATGATAAGTAGAAATTTTTAAGTAGATCGAAATTTGTAGTGTATTATATAACTATTATTAATAGAAATATCAGATTACTATTGTTAAGTTGCAAATTCATAGTTCAACCATAAGCCCGGATGGTCTTCTTTTGCAGAGTTCAACCGTGGTAGATTCAACCGTGTTCAACATTTCTGATGGCATCATTATACCCATTCCTTGTTCGTATATTGAATTTAAAAAGCGTCTTATTTTTCTTCAATTCATAAATCTAGCAGCTGAAGAGGTTTGTGGTCATTACAATACTTAAATCCTTACTTGAAATATTATTTGACAAAGTGCTCATATATTGCACCGTAGTTTAAACATAATCTTAGTTAGCTTCTTTCAGATAATAAAAGTCAAAGTGCCTCTAATTCCTTCACCAAATTACTAGCACCATTCAAACCATGACAATGTAAAATGAAACATCTTTATGATTAGCTTATTTGTTCATAGCCAATAGGCAGTTAGTACATTTGCTTTTGACGTTCTGGCAAGAAATTTGAATCTGTCTTCTAACTTACGACACTGATCATTATATTTGTTGTAACACAACTGATTCGCTATGTTAGAACAATGATTCCTTTTCCCATCGCTTCCTCCAGCCCGAGTAGTGTTATTTTGTTCTTTTTTTTGGATATCCAAAACACAAGGTCAGTTTTGAAATTTGAAAATTTGCAACTAACCCAAGCGACCTATTTTTTACACTTCAAACCAATAATTTTTCTCTTTTCAGAATATGAAAACAAGCAGAAATGATGATTATACAATTGAAATAATAACCATAAACCTAGTATACCATTTTTTGGACTATAGCTACAACCAAAATCCAAGGTTATTGAAATATTATAGAAATCATGATAATATGTGATCGATTTGGTGATGAGTATTTACCTATAGTGTATTAGAAAGGTGCATGTTAGTGTTTGGATTAGTTTGTGGTATTTGGTTGTTGGTTGTGGGCTTATAGATATGGATTGAAACATTACTGTGATGAGTAAGATGGGTGATTTCATTTTCTGGTGTGGTGCATGTAGTCTTTGATGATTGGTTCATGAGCACTTGGTTTGATTGTGTGAAAATGGGAATTGTCAGTTGTTAAGTTGGATGAGTTTGACATGGTTAATGAGTGAGAAGGTTGATTGTCTGCAAGATTGAGAGGTTAATGGGACTGCCTGTGACTTCTTGCTATGCATGTAGATAATGAGTACCAGTCCTGTGCATGCATCATTATGTTGTATCAGAACTTTTAGTTGACTTTCTTATCTTTCTGGGTAAAAGTAATTGTTCATGAACAGATCAGTTCATGAAGGTTTTTTATACGACCTTGATGTATTATAGAGGCTTGGCCTTCGTTCCTCCATTTAGAAACATTGTTAATTCAAAATAAGTAACGAATTAAGAGAAGCAAATGGGAGCATAATGACAGAAGAATGAAAATCGAAAAACCAAGTTATTGGAAACAAAGATTATAATTTGTACTGTAAATGAATTCCTATTTGATGATCTTACAATAAATTCTTTTGATATTTCTATTGTATATTATCCTTAGGAGTAGGTTATGCCCAATGATGAGGGTGAGCAATCTTTGGTTAAACTCAATAAACCAACCAAACCGATTCATTTTGGTCGGTTTGGTTTTGAAAGAAGATTGGTTTATAATCGGGCCATAAAAAAATTAGTTTGGTTATGTGTTTAACTAAACCAACCGAACTTTCATTAAATTTTCAAAATTACTAACGTTATAAAAAAAATTTAGATTAGTTTATTGATCTAAATAAAATTTATTTATCGTATATGTGTCAAAATTATTATTTAAGAGTGTAAGAATGCTAAATAAGAACTTTAATTATATATTCAGGTTTTATTTCAAATTACATTAAATATTTTAAACATAAAATATGAATTGTTTTTAGTTCGGTTAAATTGGATAACAAACCAAACTTAGTTTAGTTGTTTTGGTTTGGTTTTAATTTCTATTGGTTTTAGTTCGGTTTAACAATTTTAATTATCGGATAAACCAACCCAATCAAACGCTCACCCCTACCCAACAGTATGTAATTACACTGCTAATGAAATACAATTTTTTGGCTTTGATTTAGTTTTGTTTTTAACATGCACATTTATTAACCAATTTCATTTTTATCTTCTTATTTGATACATTTTTGGGTAATTCTCTACTTACAGGTGATCATTATCATGTTTACGAAGTGTTGATGGCTCTATTGTAGTGACATCTGGCTATGTGATTGAATGGCTCTTACGGATTTGTTGGTAAGCCATAATTCTTTTCCCAGTTTCCTTATTTTAAAGAGGAATTAAGTAGATTTTTGTAAATAAGTTAATCATTAATTTTGGACATATTGATTAGGTAGAGCATGGAAACAAGTGGATATAATACAAAATTGGATGTTTATTGGTTGCAAAATACTTAGAATAGATGCAGTCTTTTTATTACTTCAAGCTTTTTTATTCTATGCTTAGTTAACTAATGAACATATAAACTTTTATAACGATTTATAACCCAAAACGCGTAGCATGGTATAGGTATATGATACTTTTGAATTTAGGAGATGTAGTCAGGTTCAATGTTTAATTTTCTAGGATTTCATATCAGTTTGATTTATAAATTAGTTCTAGAATTTTGGTTAATACCACAAAATCTATTTGTTTTGAAGTAATATGTGTATAATTGCATAGTTAAATAGGGATTTGGCATATGTATAAGATATATGTCAGCTTCAATCATTCTTAATTAGTTGATATTAATATGTGACACAGATTAAGGTTGAACAAGTAATCATTGAATATTTTTAGTATCTTTAGTACTAATGTCTTCATATTGATGTTTGTGCAGTGATATTTCTTGGATTTTCTTATGACGTTCTTGGCATTCCATGTAGAGTGTGTTTCCAATCTTTAAAGTTCATGAACATCTAAAGCTGATGGAGAGTCGAAGTTTTCATTATTGCAACTATCAAAAGTTGACAAACACTTGTTTTTAATGTATTTTCTATATCATTCATTTGTGAACAATGATCTCGACACCTAATGAATATTTTTATGAATAAAAGTATGCTTGCTGTATTATCTGAATATATAACCTTAAAAATTGTGTTTATCGTAGTAAATGACATATTATATGTTTGTAGCATAATATTATCTTCTAATTCATTTGTGACATTAATTTGTTCAAAAGAATACAGCTATTATATATAGTTTTATACGAATTTATTTGATAATGGGGGCGTTTGCAATTGTCCCCAATGACTATCTATCCTAGGTGGCATACATAATAACAGGGGCAATTTATGAGTACAATTCGCCTCTACATATTATTAGGGGCTTGATTTGTAAAGACAAATCTTAATTTGCCTCTCATGTATTTAGGGGCATTTTAAGATTATTTGATGCCCCTGTTTATATTAGTAAAGGCATTTACAATTGCCATAAATAATCTAAAATTTGATTCTCTTATGTGTTTGGCTTGCTGCTACCATGTATTAACTGTGTGCATGGAGAAGTGTAGTGTTGTGGTGTCTGCTTTTATAATTCCTTTTTTTTTGTTTTTGTTTTAGTCTGAACCTTTTTGTCATGAAATCTATTTACCATATGTGTGTCTGTATATAACGTTATTTATTTAATGTACTTATATCCCATCTTACATAATTTATATAAAGATGTGTCACGTATAAATATATTTTGATTAGAGACAAGTTATATATATATATATATATATTCTCTTATTTAACTTTAATTATAAATTTATTAAAGAAATATTCAGATTTTTGAGTTATAATGAATAATTTAATACTTGTAAATTTTAGAAAGACATGAGATGGATACCTATTGATATATATCAATTTTCAAAGTATATTTCGTAATTTAGTATAACATATAGTCTTGAGAAAAAAATATTTTATGGATTAATTGATTCAAGTTTTATAATGTTATTCAAAAATAGAATTTAATTAGTGAAAGATTATGAAATGAATTTTTTGTGAAATATTTAGCCTTATAAACTATTTTTATATTAGTTCTGTTAATTCTCTTATTCGCGACTTAACAGGAGACGACTTAAGGAAGAGTCCGACCTAACAGCATACGACTTAAGATAATCTGTTACTTAAGAGCTAAGACCGACTTAAGGAGTTTGCCGACTTAAGAAACACTCCGGTTAAGGAATGCTCCGAGTTAAGTGGGTTGCCGACCTAAGAAACACTCCGGGTTAAGGAATGCTCCGAGTTAAGGAGGGTTCCGAGTTAAGAAACCTACGACTTAAGACTATTGCCAACTTGATGACTTAAGGATCTCCGACCTACAACTTATGGTAAGTCGCTGCCGACCTATGACTTCAGTTGAATAGCTCATATTCAGGAGTAACTAAAAGATAAGAGCTCCTATCTTGTCGCCGACCTAAGACCTATGACTCGCTATAAGTCGGCACCGACCTAGGACTTGACGAACAGAATCTCACCAAGAATCAATCCTATAAATAGAGCTCCAACTCCAACGAGAGGGTGACTTTTTGGCCATTCATTTCTTCAAGCGCCGTTACTCTGTCGAACTCTCCACTCATTCAGCAATCAAAGATCTTCAAGCATTCGAGACACTACAACAAGCTTCGAGAGGAATTTCTTACATCCAACACGGATTCATCGAGTTTCATCGTCGAAGATTGAGCTAGTAGTCAAGATTGTTTCTTGTGATCAAATTGTACTGTTTTCATAAGAGATTTGTATCGATTTGTAACCAGATTCAGTAATAAAGAGATTCAAAGTGGACGTAGGCTTAATCTCAAGCCGAACCACTATAAAGTGCTGTCTTTTACTGCTTTTCTGCTAGTTTACTGCTTAAATTTTGTTCCCGTCACACGGGTGGTGCTTTCACGATTCTATTACACACCGGGTGTTAGCGTTCACTTTTTAACGTTAACATTTTGGTGCTTTCACTGAGAAAACTCAGGAAGATTGTCATCATTGCTTCACGAAAATTCGTCGATCAAATCTCTTTCAAGACTAGAAGTCTATCTGATATAATGGCTCCTGGAAGAAAGCGTAAGGCTTCTAGATCTGAAGATGTTCATGATAATACCGCCACTTCCATTTCTCCAAGTCAAGCAGCTCCAAGCGTCGGGGTGACGCGAGAGGAGCTAGACGCTGCTGTGTCCGGACTATACCAACAGATTGAAACTCAGAATAATCTGATGATGGAAAAATTGAACGCTCTGCTCGGCGCTAACCAAAGACCAGTGGGTAATGAAGAAAACATCGCTGATGCTCTTCGCAACTCCGAAGGAAAAAATATTCCTCAAGGGGGATCAGGTGCTGCTGAAGGGCCCCTCCAAGCTGAAGGATCTAGGCCATCGCCAATTTTCCGCGAACATCTGCCCGGACAAACTTCTGAGAAAATGGCTAAGGTCTATTCCGCCAAATCTTTGAACAATGAGGAATATCTTTCTGGCATGATCAAGAAAATAATGAAAGAGAGCATGCAAAGAGATGAAGATGAGAGCGAATGGGGATTCGCACCGAGTAGAACTCCGTTTACCGAGAAGATTCTAAAGGCTGAATTTCCTAGAAAATTTGTTCCCCCCACCATTCCTGCTTATCGAGGAACAAGTGATCCAAATCAATTCTTGTATAAATACGACTGGCACATGACCGGCGCAAGAGCAACTGGTGAAATAAAGTGCCGATATTTCCCAGTATATTTGGAAGGAGTAGCACTTCTCTGATTTACCAAGCTTCCTGTCCGATCTGTAGATCAGTTTTCCGATCTGACCCGAAAATTCAAAGAGCAATTCAGGCTATACGCTTCAAAGGCAAAAGACATAATGTCATTGTCCAGTCTTGAATAGAATCCGGGAGAGCCTATTAAGTCATTCCTGAACCGCTTCAATATAGCTCTGGCAGAAGTCGATAATGCAGAGCCACGAATGATCTTGACCTATTTGATGCGTGCTATCGACAAATCGAGCGAATTTGGAAAATGGCTGAAGATGAAGGAGCCAAATTCGCTTGAGAAATTCTACAAAAAGGCTGACGAATTTATACGCCTAGAGAATCTTTCCGCATCAGCTAAAGTTGTGACAACAGTGGTGGAAAATAATGCTACAGTTCAAAGCAAGAAAGAACCTGCAAATCAGAAAAGGGAAAGTAATGGTGGGAAGAGGCAAAAAGATCTCAAAAAGCCCCGCTTCCTTAAACCTTCAGACTTTACTCCTCTGACCGATACCCCGGAGAATATTTTCATCGCCACTAAGGATGCTGTTGAATTTCCAAAACCACCGGCCGTGAAAGTTGGGAAGAATGCTGTTCAAAGCGGAAGATTTTGCAAGTTTCACAACCAACCAGGGCATGATACCAATGAGTGCCGCCACTTGAAAAGCCTGATTGAAGAATTGTTAAGAGAGAATAAGTTGCAGCAGTACGTCAAGAGGAATAGAAAAGACCCGTCTTCATCTAACCAGGGGAAACTACCCCCAACTCATTCATCTGGTTCAGGAGAGAGGCCTGCTGAAAAGGAAAGACCTGTTATCAATGTGATCACAGGAGGACCTCATCCAGCTGGCAGGAGTTGGGGTGAGATGGAAAGGTATGCTAGAGCTTTGAAGTATGCTCCGACTGAAGAAAGTGTCTTGATCTTGGAAGATGCTGCACCTCTAAAGCAGCAGAAGACTTTTCACGATGATATTATGTTCAGAACCAGGGATTCTATTGATGTGGAAGCTCCTACTGAGGACCCTTTGGTTGTTTCTGTCGGTATTGGGCCGGCTATTGTCAGAAGAGTTCTGGTTGATAGTGGTGCTTCGTGCAACATACTCTTTAAAAAGACATTTGACCAAATGAAAATTCCAATGACAGATGTACAAGCTTCTTCACACAAAATTGCCGGATTTACAGGAGAGCTGAAACGGCCAATTGGAACGGTGGACTTGTTTGTTGAAATGGGCGAAGGGCAGAAGAAGTTGGTTCGGAAGAAAACTTTTGTAATTGTTGATGGATTCTCCGCCTATAACGCTTTCTTGGATCGGCCTACTCTTGCTGCTTTCAGGGCCGTCCTCGCTCCATGGTGCTTAACAATGAAATTTCCTACTGATAATGGGATTGCTGTTATTAAAGGAGATCAGAACGCAGGATGAGAATGTTATCTTGTAGAACTCCGAGAGGCCAGGAAAAAAGAAATGGGGAAAGATGCGGCAGCTCCGCTCCGCATCAAGGAACCAACCCTGTAGCAACTACAGAGTGGCCCCTGTACTGGCGAACACAGCAAAGCAAGAAAAGAAATGGATCCCAGGAAAGCCAGTACAGGGGAAAATAGAGTGGTACCCGTGGAGGTAACGGTACCAATATCTGTTGACTCGAAAGACCCGAACAAAGTACTCAATGTGGGTTCACAGCTAAGCATAACAGTTCAAAACACGCTGATATCATTCTTAAAAGCCAATCTAGATGTGTTCGCTTGGTGTCACGCTGATATGTGTGGGATCTCCCCGGAAATTGCTGTACATACTCTGAACATTGATCCAAAATTCACGTCAGTGAAACAGAAAAAAAGAACTCAAGGCCCAGAAAGATCGACAGCACTAAAGGAAGAAGTCGATCGGCTCATGGAGAACGGCTTTATCAGAAACTCCACTTATCCAAATTGGGTTTCAAATCCAGTATTGGTCAAGAAGGCAAATGGAAAGTGGAGAGTATGCATAGATTTCTCAGATTTAAACAAAGCATGCCCCAAAGATTGCTTCCCGCTGCCCAGAATTGATCAATTGGTGGATGGAACAGCTGGGCATGAGTTGTTATCGTTTATGGATGCTTACTCCGGATACAATCAGATTATGATGCATGAGCCGGATCAGGAAGACACAAGCTTTATTACAGATGTGGGTCTCTACTACTACAAAGTTATGCCTTTCGGATTGAAAAATGCTGGGGCAACCTACCAAAGGCACGTCAATGCAATGTTCAAGCCTCAGATTGGTAGAACCATGGAAGTTTATGTCGACGATATGTTGGTAAAATCAAAGAAAGCTGTAGATCACATGGGACACTTGGAGGAAATGTTCGCAATTCTTCGAAAGTACGGAATGAAGCTCAATCCATTGAAATGTTCGTTCGGAGTAGAATCCGGGAAATTCTTGGGTTTCATTGTGAGCGCCAGGGGCATTGAAGCCAATCCTACTCAAATTACAGCTCTAAGGGAGGTCAAAGCCCCTAAAACAAAGAAAGAAATGCAAAGTCTCAATGGAAAAGTCGCTGCTCGGAGTCGCTTCATTTCCAAAGCCACAGACAAATGCATTCCCTTCTTTGACGCTCTAAAGAAAGGAAAGAAAAATTTTGAATGGACTCCCGAATGCCAGAATGCTTTCGATGAACTAATTCATCATATGGAAACACCTCCGGTTCTCTCCAAGCCTACTGACGGTGAAGACCTTTTCATCTATTTAGCAATTTCATCTCACGCCCTCAGTGTAGCACTTGTACGGGAAGATATAAAAGTACAACGTCCAGTCTATTACATCAGTAAACGGTTCACTGGGGCGGAGATGAATTATTCAAAGATAGAAAAGCTCGCCTATTGTTTGCTAATTGCTTCCAGGAAGTTGAGACCACACTTTCAAGCTCATCCTATCAAGGTTCTTACTGATCAACCTCTAAAGCAAGTCCTGTTTCGTCCTGAAACTTCGGGTCGTTTTTTGAAATGGAACATTGAACTTAGCCAGTATGACATCACTTACCACCCCCGAAGAGCAATCAACGGACAAGCTTTAGCAGATTTCATTGCGGAATCTACTGACAAAGGAGACAATAAGGAAGAAACAGCTGACTGCATTCCAATACAGTGGAAGTTATATGTTGACGGCTCAAGAAATGATTATTGTTCTGGGGCAGGGGTTGTACTTGAAACCCCCGAAGGACGATTATTATGTTATGCATTGAGACTGAAATTTCCTTCAACAAACAATGAAGTAGAATATGAAGCACTTATTGCCGGTTTAAAAATCGCCAAGGAACTAAACATCAAAGTGTTACAGATTTTCAGTGATTCTCAGCTTATTGTTTGCCAGGTGAAGAAAGAATTTCAAGCCAAAGGAGGAAATTTGCCTGCATATTTGACAAAAACTTCCGAACTCCTCAATGATTTCGATCACTATTCAATAAGCCACATACCTCGAGAGGAAAATATGAAGGCAGATTCTCTAGCAAAGTACTCAAGTTCCGGAGAAGCTCAATTACTGGGATTAGTTCCTGTAGAAGTTCTGTCAGCTCCAAGCATTGATGAAATGGATGTTGATTGGATTATGGCTACGTCTCAAGAGCATGAATCATGCATTACTCCAATCAAAGAATACCTACTCAGTGGTTCCCTGCCAGAAAGTTCTAAGGAACGTCGAAAACTATTGAGGAAAGCGTCAAGGTATATAATTCAAGATGGCCGATTGTACAGACGAGGATTTTCAATGCCTCTACTCCGATGTGTAACTAAGGAAGAAGCCAAGACAATTCTAGCCGAGATACACGGAGGAGAATGTGGAGATCATTCAGCTGGTCAAACTTTAGCCAAGAAAGTTCTCCGATATGGGTATTTCTGGCCTGACGTTAACCGAGATGCTGCTATTTACTCTAGAAAGTGCGACAAATGTCAAAGATTTTCAAAAATCCCAAAAGCACCTTCCACCGAACTCACATAGATGGTCAGCCCATGGCCATTCGCCATTTGGGGGATAGATCTAATCGGACCATTACCAGTTGCCAAATCAGGAATCAAATATGCTATCGTAGCCGTTGATTATTTCACCAAATGGGCTGAAGCTGAACCTTTGGCCACCATTACTTCTAAAAAGATGATAAATTTTGTAACGAAAAATATCATTTGCAGATATGGTGTGCCACAGAAAATAATCACAAACAACGGTACTCAGTTTGAAAGTGAAGAGTTCTAGGATTTTTGCAAACGATTCAGAATTCGGAAAAGCTTCTCAGCAGTGGCTCATCCGTAGGCAAACGGGCAAGTGGAAGCAGTAAATAAAATCATCAAGTCAACCATCAAAAAGCAACTCGAAAGAGCAAAAGGTGGTTGGGTTGATAAGCTTCCATTAGCACTATGGGCATATAGGACTACTCACAAAACTGCAACTGGGCACACTCCATTTTCACTGGCATACGGATCAGAAGCAATGATTCCAGTGGAAGTAGAAGTTCCTTCACATAGAAGAGTTCATTTCAACGAAGCTGAAAATGAAAAGCTGCAACTTGAAGCACTTGATTTTCTTGATGAGAAAAGAGAAGAAGCTAGGCTCAGAGTTTCAGCTTATCAGCAAAGGATAGCCAGGCACTTCAACTCTAAAGTTCGCCAACGCAGCTTTGAGGTCGGGGACTTAGTTTTGAAAAGGATCATGACGGCAACTGGTGTGTTTGGACCAAACTGGGAAGGACCATATGCCATTGGCAGTAAACTTCTTGATGGCACTTTCAAACTCATAAATGTTGAAGGAGATCCAATTCCAAGAGCCTGGAACAGCAACCACTTACGTCCTTATTTTACTTGAAAGAAAAAGCTTTGCTCAAAATTGTAAAATAGTGATGAATGTATCAGTTGTATTGTAAAACATTGTAAATCAGTGTGAATGAATGAAAGCTATAAAGTGGATGTAGGCCCGATTCTTGGCCGAACCACTATAAATCTTATGTTCTTTACTATTTCATAATGCCTGTTTTATTTCGATATGTAAATACTTTAAATGTATTGCTAAAATGTCGATTCAAAATTGCAGGACATTAAAACAAGGCTTGCTCGTCACAAAGCCAAGCGACCTCTATAAATCACCTGTTACGCAAATACCAAGCGAAAAAAATTCCAAATACAAATCCTATACAAGGAGAACTTCACATAAAAAGTTGGCGACTCCACTGTGGCAAACCTTTGTTAATTGGTTGAGATTGTCGATATGAACAGACATCCAACTAGATAACTTGCGTTTGTCCCGTGAAGTCGTTCAACAGTGAAGTCCACTTCTTCGAACACAGCAATGTAAGGAAAGAAGATGCGCTTGGAAACGATAATAAAAGATCGCTAATGAGCAGATGATGAGAGAACATTGCCAAGCAAACAAAGAAGCAGCCAAAAGGAGGTATGCTTCTCAATAAAAGGGCCAGTAAGAACCACCGAAGGGACACCTTCCCAAGCAGAAGGAATAGGGCCCTTGCTAACTGATCGTGATGCATCCGATCAGGTAGCTTGCGTCCGTCCCGTGGATCTACTTGCCCCTGAGACACAACCTTCCTGGCACACCAACCAACCAACGCTCCTTCTCAAAGGTCAACAAAGCCCTCTAACGAGGCACGCCAAAAAATGAAAGTGCTTTCCTCAATCAAAAAAGATTGGTGGAACCACCGGAGGGGCACCTTCCCAAGCTGAAGGAACAGGGCCCTTGTTAGTTAATTGCGATCGTTTGTGCAAACGAACATCCAATCAAGCAACTTGCGTCCGCCCCGTGGATCCACTCAACCATGAGAAAGTAACTTCCAGGCAATCAAAAAGCCCTCTTCGAAGGCACAAGCCCTCTTCGGAGGCACATGACCTCTTCGGAGGCAAAAGCCCTTTCCCAAGGCACCACAAGCCCTCTTCGTAGGCACATGACCTCTTCGGAGGCAAAAGCCCTTTTCCAAGGCACCGCAAGCCCTCTTCGGAGGCACAAGCCCTCTTCGGAGGCACAAGCCCTTTTCGGAGGCACAAGACCTCTTCGGAGGCACAACTCTTTAAGAGAAGTCCTCTCCAGAGGCATGTCCCAAAATAGAATACTCGAACGAAAAGCCTTCTCCGGAAGCACAATTCAACTCTCAAAGGAAGGTTAACTTGTTCATCTCAAAAAGTTCCTCCTAAAAAAGTTGAAATGCTACAAAATTCTTTCAGAAAAGTTCATTTCACTGCATAGGAAAATTCACTTTTTAACAAATAAAAGTGATCATCCCCGAAATTTGAAGCGTTCTTCAGAAAGAGAAAATAAAAACTCCTCTAAAGACTAGATATACTCTATTAAAAACAGAATGATTCTTCCCTTAAAAGCGGAGTAATTATTCTCTGAAATAAGAGTATTAGTCTTGAAAAAGCTAGGAATATTGCAATGCACTTACGGTATGGGGGCAATACTATACAATTCAATTATATTAATAAAAGCAACAGGCCACAAGTTCATTGCAATATCACGAAAAATAGATGTGGAATAAATGTATTCCCAAACACAGACAAAAAGTTTGTACATGTAAAAGGAATCGTTTATTCTACACTAAAAAAGAGAAACAGATGCGTTCTCACATACACAAGAATTTGTACAAGTAAAATTACTGTTTTATTTAGTACTATGAAAATTCTTTACATGTGCAGATATCTCAAAAAAGCAAAAGAAGGGACCTGTACCTGCACAATCTCCTGTCTATACATGTAAAAAGCAAAATAAGAAGTAGAAAGTCCAGTTTGTCACTCCTTCTTTCCGCCACCCTTGGAGCCTTTGCTTGGCCTAATAGTTAATTTCGGAATCCGATGTGGACGGGACGGAGAAGGAGGAGTGGTTGGGTCTTCTTCTGTTTTGTCTTCCCCAGTCGAAGCACTTCTCTTCTTCTTCCTTATGGCACGCTTCCCCTTCCTCTTCGAAGAAGATTCGCTCCCCGGAGTAGCAAGCAATGTTGAAAGCTTCGGGTCATCATCTAGAGACCGCTCCGGGGTCTTCTCGATGTCTTCAAGATCCTCCGCCTTCTGCTCCTGCGAAACAGCCGGATCGTCCAGGCCTTGAAGAGCTTCAATTTTTTCTGCCTGCGATCCCGGTTGGGAAGCAGAAGGAGGAGTAATCTGTGAAGATGGAGGGACAGCAACTGAAGGAGTGGAAACTTGTGCAGTGTTTGGTGCCTCCGCTGTAGAAGAAAAGAAGTTAAAATCAACATCTCCCGAAAATAGAGAAGGTATCGGTTCACCAAAGTTTAAGTAACAAGTAAGAAGGTCATTAAACTCGGTTAAATCAAATAACTGGTTCATTGGGCCCGGGACGACGCCAAAATTACCTGGAGGAGTTGGCTTCGCAAGGTCAATCTCAAATTTCTCGGCTTCAGTATCGTCCGGTGCCTCATCCTCAGTGGGAGTGGTCGCAGTTTCTTGGGCAATTTTAGCTGGGAGTGAAGAATGGGAGCCGGAATCCATAATGTTTACATCGGCCGAAGTGGAAGTATGAACAGGGGCAGTTAAAGGAGCTTCCTCTTTTGAAAGCTCTTCTCCCAGTGATTCAGCCCGTGCTTTAGCAAGCTGCTCTTTCCCTTTAACAAGAGCGGCGCGAGCCTCATCATCAAGATAGCGAGCCTCGAGTTCTGCTTCATCATAGCCGACACCTTTAAACATATCAATTGCGGCTTCCCACACTTCAGCCAGAGTGATTTCATAATCAGGACCCAGAAAAGCAAGGCTCCCACGACCCAGAACGCTGTGTAAATAAAAGTCGAATAAGGTAGAGCTGATGTTTGCTTTCGTTGCCTCATGTGATTGCTCAGCCGCTTCTTTTTCGGCAACGGCAGAAACCCGACCAGTAATAGCCTCATCACGCTCTGTCTCAGCTTTAACGAGTCGAGACTTTAGTAACTCAATTTCCACGTTCTGGGAGGTGACTTTTTCCCGCAATTCAGCATTTTCTGTGCGATATTTCTCAGCAATGTGCTGTTCAGCGGCAAGCTTCATTTCGACATCTCTTTGTGCAGCATGTGCATCCCGCACTTGCTTCTGAAATACTTCTTCTTTTTGAGTGTGTGATGCAGAAGAAGAGGCGAGATTTTCCTTAAGCTGCTTAACTTCAGATTCAAGCCTTGCATTATCATCCGCAATGTTCGTCATCTCCGCGTCATGCTGCTTGCACCATTTATCCCATTCAGCTTTATCATTCTCCAGAGTCAGCATGTTTTCAAGATTCATGTGGTTGACTCTCTGGAGTTCATCAACAAGTTTCTGCCATTACGACATCCTCTCAATGTTAAGCCTAACTGCATCAAGACTTTTAAGCATGTCTTGCTTATCGATTGGGACCAAATCCAGGTCAAAACGCACTCCTTTTAAGCACCAGTTCGGAAACCGGCTTTGAAGTGTTGGAGGGCCGTCTTTAACCTGATATTGGGGCCTGTTGATGATCGTTTGGATATCGGTTTTCTTTAAAGGAGGAGAGCCGGCCGGAGTATCAGAAGGGATAGGAGCATCAGTTTTCTCAAAAATTAAGATGCGTCACTTGGCTTGGCCCGTTTGCTTGATTTGTCAGTAATATGAGTCTTCCCCTTGTCATCATAAGACTTTCGTTTATGAGAATCATAACTTCTGTAAGAAGAATCATATCGATCAGCGTCTCTTCTTCTCTGCCGCTGCTCATAATCCCATTTTTCTTGAGCCTTCCTTTGAGCCCTTTCCTCATCTGTCTCTCTCTGGTCACCAAGATATCTCCTAAAGTCATAAGATCCACGACCTCCATGGCGCTGAAATGAGTCATAGTATGAGCCGGTACGTCCCATCGGAGAATCTGAAAACGGAAAAGAAGTAAAGTTTAGAAATTTCCAGAAAGAAAGAGTAAATGCTTATAAGTGCAGAAAAATCCTAAGTGTGTGCGGCGTGCGAACTACGTGCGTCAAACTACAAACCACGCTTTAGTGCGGGAACGGAGACGACAGGTGTAGAAGGCGTCGAAGTTTGTTTCAAAGAGGAAGTCGCTTCAACGACAGGAGAGTTCGCTTTTGGAATATTATCCTTGAAAAGCTCTTGAGAAGTTATCATTATGTCACTCAAGTCATCAAAGGTGTCATCATTATGATACTCAACAGAATTCTCCTTCTCAACTTCCACATCGGCAGATTTTTCAGAAATTCGAGGATTTTCTTCCTCTTCAATAATTGGAGCAAGTGCTGGTTTGCTGGACGTTCCCGCAACACCAATAGAAGTAGAACACTTTACTAATGCAGTGTCTACAGTTGGCTCCTCTGAAGCCATCTCTTCCGTTGAAGCTGGGGCATCTGCTGTCTGTGCTGGAAGATTAGAAACTTCACGAGGCTGGGTAAAGTGAGAAGAGTGTAAAAGACCGAATTGATGTAAAAATTCATCTGTCAATAGAAACTGGATACTCCTCTCCTCAACCGGCACCGCCATAAGCCTCTCAAAAGTCACTTTGTGACCGAGATCTCTAGAAGGAGGAGGAAGTGCTGAAAAGAAAAAAGGCAAAGTTAGCACTTGGTAACTCGTACTTCGGTAAGTTTGAAAGAACATGAGAAACAGAGACAAGTGATCTTACTTCCTACTCTCCAGATAGCGTAAAATCCCGGGGGACAGCGAACATAGAAAAACGGGCTTAGGAAACTATGAACACTCTCAGGGAGACCGGTGATCAATTTACGATTTCTAGCACTCCTTACGACTGTGATAGAAGGATGATCTTTGTTTTTAGCGAAAGTGCACAGATAGCAAATTTCTACAAAACTGGGAAAACGGTCCAGCGTTCTCCTAAAAAGCACACACAGTCCCAGCAAGATGGAATAGCCGTTGGGGTGTAGTTGAAAAGGGGAAATAGATAGTCGGAGGAGAAGTTCTCGAAGACAGTCGTTAAATGGGGGGATAGCTCCACTCAAACACATTTGGCGGTTAACTGCGACAAAACCATGGGGCGGCCTATCAGCAGTATCATTTATTCCAGGGAGCAAAGCGTCAGCTTCGGCGATGCCAAACTGGATGCATAGTTGACGAAAGACTTTATGGCTCAGAGTGGTAGAAGTCCTTTCTGGAGGATCATTCAGTGGGACAGCAACTGGAAATGTATCTTCAACTTGCTCTATTCCTTCTTGTGGAGAAGACATTCTACACAATCAGCTGAATGTTCAAATGTGAAGGTGCACATTTCCTAAAAAGTGTGGAGTGGTGTGCAAAACTAATGAAAAATAAAAGGCAAGCATAACTGGAATTAAACTAGTTGACAATCAATCGATTACTAAATTTCAGAACCTGTTAATGTTCAAGTGCAGTGTTAATACAGACAAATCAGTTTCGGTTGACTATCACGATTTTGTTTTAATACTTCACTTGAATTGGTTATTGTACAGCATTTCATTCATATTCATTCAATTTAACTTTTTCTTTATCAACTAATCTGTCGTTCGATGTGGGCAGTCAGTGACAGTATATTCGACCCAGTATTTTGTAAATGTTGTATTAAGCAGGATTGTTAGCTTGCAAATTGAAGCAATCTGCAAAAAGAAATACATGCAACACTGTTCATAGTTCAACAAGTTCGAAGTCCAGGCAAAGTTTAAAAGCCCAGTGCTAAGTCGGTGAAGATTCAAGTACTAACTCGGTGACGACTTAAGAAAGATTTCCTATGGGTTAAGTTAAGTCGTTGGTTCTCTGATTCTTTGGGTCATCAGCCATAACACATAAAGATATAAAGTTCCGGTTGAAGACAACACATGTGCTAACTCGTCCACGACTTAAAGGTTATGAGGCGAGCTAGGGTAAGTCGTTTATACTACAAGTCATTGGCATTTCAGATCAGCAATTCCTGAGTCATAGGTCGGATAAAGAAGCAAAAGCTCTAATTCGAGGCAACAAGAAATCCTCCAAGTCCTAACTCGGAAACGACTCAAAACTTAGGTCACGTGAAATTGCTAAGTCGGTTCCGACTTAAGTCATGGAAGTCATTGGGTCACACGAAATTGCTGAGTCGTGACCAAGCCAGAATCTCAACCAGCTTTCTTCCCTAACTCTTAACCCGTTAACCCAATAGCCTCACAGCCAACGGCAATCCTTGTTCCCTCACACCACCGGATCACCCAAAGAACCAATTCGAATCGCCTCAGATTCGCTGTGAATCTGATATATTCCTGCTCTATCACAACTACAACATGGTCGATGGCAATTGCAGGACAATCGAAGGGTTATTCATGGTGAATCGCGGCGCCTAAAAACAAGTGGGAGTCGAAAATTGGAAGGTTATCAATTCGACAATGGACATGGGTGTACGAAGATCGGATCGACTTATGAAGTATAATGGGAAGATGATCGGCGATTGAATGGTTGGAGTTTATCTCTGAAAGCTCTAAATCGCGTCAATGGCTGATTCGAGAAGAAGAATAGGTGAGGAAGAGGGAGAGTTTCTCAACTATTTATACGCTGGAAGGTGAGTCGACTTACATGGTGTACGACCTAAGACTTATGTTAAGTCGTCTCCGACCTAACCAAAAAGAAAATTAAGGAAATCGAAGTATATGACCTACGACTTAGGCACACACTTCGAGGGGCAAATGATAATCCTCTTATTCGCGACTTAACAGGAGACGACTTAAGGAAGAGTCCGACCTAACAGCATACGACTTAAGATAATCTGTTACTTAAGAGCTAAGACCGACTTAAGGAGTTTGCCGACTTAAGAAACACTCCGGTTAAGGAATGCTCCGAGTTAAGTGGGTTGCCGACCTAAGAAACACTCCGGGTTAAGGAATGCTCCGAGTTAAGGAGGGTTCCGAGTTAAGAAACCTACGACTTAAGACTGTTGCCAACTTGATGACTTAAGGATCTCCGACCTACAACTTATGGTAAGTCGCTGCCGACCTATGACTTCAGTTGAATAGCTCGTATTCAGGAGTAACTAAAAGATAAGAGCTCCTATCTCGTCGCCAACCTAAGACCTATGACTCGCTATAAGTCGGCACCGACCTAGGACTTGACGAACAGAATCTCACCCAGAATCAATCCTATAAATAGAGCTCTAACTCCAACGAGAGGGGGACTTTTTGGCCATTCATTTCTTCAAGCGCCGTTACTCTGTCGAACTCTCCACTCATTCAGCAATCAAAGATCTTCAAGCATTCGAGACAATACAACAAGCTTCGAGAGGAATTCCTTACATCCAACACGGATTCATCGAGTTTCATCGTCGAAGATTGAGCTAGTAGTCAAGATTGTTTCTTGTGATCAAATTGTACTGTTTTCATAAGAGATTTGTATCGATTTGTAACCAGATTCAGTAATAAAGAGATTCAAAGTGGACGTAGGCTTAATCTCAAGCCGAACCACTATAAAGTGCTGTCTTTTACTGCTTTTCTACTAGTTTACTGCTTAAATTCTGTTCCCGTCACACGGGTGGTGCTTTCACGATTCTATTACACACCGGGTGTTAGCGTTCACTTTTTAACGTTAACAAGTTCCTAATTCCCGATTTCTTATTTTCTTTACTATGATTTCGATGATACGAATGATTCATCGTTGATATTGATTTGATTAATGTTTTATTATGGTGCGGTAATGACATCCTTTTTGTTTGATTATAAGACATTTATTATGTGTAATGAGAAATCTGAATAAACGGTTTAGTGATGCCATCTGGTATAGGACTTTTGGTAACACTTTTCCTGTTATCCTTTGGACTCGTTATATAGTATATTGAAGGGCAAGTGTCGTGTGTGAGCTCTGAATAAATGGATTAGTAATACGCGGTGGCATGGGACGCCGTTGTGTTATTTATTCAGTTATTCTTTTGCTCATGAATGACAGGTGGGGTGTTACATATGGAGTGCCAAATAAATTTTATATCAAGTTAAATGGTTAATCTTTATTACTATTATTGTCGTTATTACTGTTTTTTGATAATTCACACTATTGAAATGTTTCAGATTTCAAATGACTAATACTTTATTTGGACTTTCATCCCACTGTTGAAAAATGGAAAATATCAAATCCATGGTTTTGTGATAATATATCTACATATGTATAATCTAAATATTGATATAGATATATAGGGGAAGGATCAAGATCCCCTCCTTATAAAACCCCTTCCATAACCCTCCGTTTTTGTAGACTTTTCCTTTGAAACAAGGTAATATTTTTATTATTCCATAAAAATATGTACATAAATTTTTTATTGTCGGCATTCAATTTTTGTTGCAAAATAAAAAAAAATAACCTGGATCGATAATGCTAAGGCAACAGCCTCGGAAGTACTTTCAAGCAAGCACTTATGTGTATGATGATGATCCAGACTTTAAAGTACATCTGCTTTGGTAAATACTAAAACTGAATATTAGAAATGACTACAGATCAATAAAAATCTCTATAATTTCAATAAGATCAAATAAATATATGGAAAATTAGCTCAATCAAAAAAGTTTAATGCCAAACCGAACAATCTAGTCAAACTTAACGTTGTAAAATGCTAAATGTTTCTCCCCACATAAACAGTCTAGAGAAGATTTAAAACAAATCTAGTACATTGTGGAAAGCATATTAATCTGAGTAACTATATTCATCTCTGAGGATGTATGTATAACGAAAGAGCCACCTAGATAACAAAATTAAGGAGCAATTAGAACAAAAATCAAAAAGGTCAAAAAATGTTTATGAAAAAACATTACATCTGCTTAATAAAATCACTGTTTCAGAGGATATTCTAAACACTTACAAAAAATTACGATGCATCAAATGTATTATAATAAGAACTACCAACATTTTGATATGCTAATGATCTATGTCAACTAGGAAAGAATAATTTAAATGAATACACACACAATAGGTGAAATGCAAAAGGTTTTTATTATGATAATGGACAAGAGTTGTATCGACTTTATGTATTTCCATATTAAAAGATGGCCTAACTGAGACAATTGTACTCAAAGATGTTTAATGCTAAATCATTGAAATCCAAATGTTTTCCTAAATGAAATCAGACTAGATCATACTTAAAAGAAAATATAAAATAATATGGAAGACAACATCTAAATTTAGGGAAATGCATACATCCGTGAGAATACTGTACAACCAAAAGAGTCAAAACATAATACCCTCTACAAAGAGGTCGTTGAAATAATAGGAAAATTTAAGTTTTAAATTTAAAAAAATGTAAAAGGTGCATGGATTTTCATTTGGTTAATAAGGTAATGCTGTTGCACTTTTCTCAAAGAAAGTGGGTTAGGGTTTCCGTACATGTCATACCCGAATCCGAAACCATGTTTTAGCCCTTCGAGCAAAAACCTCTCAAAGGTTAAATTACTAGTAGATTATAAATTTTAAAAATAGAGTAACAAAATTGTAGTAGTATGGGATAGCACATTTTGAACGAAGAAGAATCCAGTAAACTGAGAGCAACGAGCTGACTAGCGAGTAAGTTGATGTCGCAAGGGCCGCCAAAGCTACCACCATGATTAGTGAATCGACCATGGTGGTGAGGCGCTTAGGTTTGGGAGAGCTCAAGCTCGAATCGTATATCGGATGGGGCCCGTGCTCGCTATCGTCGAGATTGGGTGGGAACGGAAGTGGTATTGTTTCGATATGTTCTTTTTTGAAGAAGAAAGAGGATGCGATAATGATTAAGGGGGAAGAAAGGGAAATGATAAGTATAAATTAGCGGTTGGATTTGGAATTTAGGTTTAAGGAAAGAGGGGAAGCAGGTAATGAAAATAAGAGGGCGGGAAACCAAGAAAAACTATTTGCTATTCCAATTTTATGGTTGACCAAAACGAGTGGAACAACAATTATTATAATATATATATATATACATACTTATATATATATATAGTTTTGATAAAATTTAAATATTTTGTTCTAGGTTTTATGAATATTCTTACATTTATTTCAGAAAATTTTGAAATTTAATTTTTTTTAAATATTAAATATAATTATTAAATATCAAGTACTAAATAATAAATATTACTTCTTAATTATTAAATTTTATGTACCAATTACTTATTAGTTATTAAATATTACTCTTAATTATTAAGTATTAATTATTTGATAGTAATTTATAGTTATTAATTACAGGAAAATAGTTATAGGGAAGAAGTTGCAAAAAAATTTAGTCTCAAGGACAATAAGTTTGACTTTTAGTCTAAAGGACAACTTTTAGTGTGAATAGAAAATGATAGTTGCAACTATCATTCTGTGATTTACGCTAAAAAGTGTTTTTCAACCTAAAAAGCAAACTTCTTGTCCCTGAAACTAAATTTTTCTTCAACTTTTTCCCTGAGCCTAAAAACCCCTATTAATTATTAAGTTTTACTTCTTATTTATAAATTATTAATTATCAATTGTTACCTATTATTTCTTAATTATAATTAAATATCAATGATTAAATACTAATTATTATATGTATATTAGTAATTATCAATTATTAGCAATAATTATTAATTATTAATTATTAATTACTAAATACAGTATTAAATAGTAAATTAAATATTATTATTAGTTACTAAATATTAAATTATAATAAATAAATAAAATGTTAAATATTAAACATTAATAATTAAATATTAATCATTAAGTGTTAATTATTAATTATTTAATAGCATTATTTAATATTTAATATTAATTATATAATATTTATTATTAATTATTACGTATTAATTACATTTATTAATTATTAAATGTAAATAAATATTAATTATAATTTTCTAATTATTAATAATTTACCATAATAAATTTTACATTTATTGGTTATATTAATTTAGCCTTTTCCTATAGTTATCATTTCCTCAAAGATTTTTACAACGTCCGAGTAAAACAACTTTTGTTATAGTAAATGGGTATTAAATAAAATTATTATTTATTAATTTAATAATTTTGAATTTTTTAAATAGAAAATATTATTTATTAATTTCATAATTTTAAATTTTTTAAATATTAAATATAAAATATAATTATTAGTTATAATTATAAAATTTTAAATGCTAAATGTTACTTCTCAATTAGTAATATTTCTTATAAATTATGAATTATTATATATTTTTCTTAATTATAGATTATTTATTAATTATTAATTAATAATTATTTAAAATTAATTAATAAATACTAAATATCACTTCATAAGTATTAAATTTTAATTATTATATAATTATTAATAATTTATTATTTAAAGTAATTATTATTTAATAATTATTAAAAATAAATTATTAAATATTACTTCTTAATTACTAAATATTACTTATTAATCAAATATTAAATGTTAAACATTAATTATTATTTATTTAATATTAACTATGAATTTGTTTATTAATTATAAATTTAATTAATAAATATTAACTATAATTTACTAATTATTAATAATTAATTATAACATTTTAAATATAAAAATAATTATTTTTATTTATAATAGTTAGTAATTATAAATTATTTATTGATAATAATTAATTATAATAAATTGTAAATAATGACATATGTAAACGGTTGTTTATGATTATTGATATGTGCATTTGCTACAATTAAAATAATTTGTAGTTCCTTCGGTTTCTAAGTAACCCATGTAAATAAAACTATTTTCTTATGTGCATTTGCTTCGCTTCCGAAGTAACCGAAGCAAATTACACTATCTGCTTCTATTGCAAGGATAACCGAAGCAAATAACACTATTTACTTTGGTGCATTTACTTCGGTTGTTAATACAACCGAAGAAAATGATACTGTTTGCTTCGGTTGTGAGCACAACCGAAGCAAATAACACTGTTTACTTCAGTACATTTGCTTCGGTTGTTAATAAAAAGAAGCAAATAATAGTATTTGCTTTGGTTGTGAGTACAACTAAAGCAAATGAGACGATGCAACATGCATGTTTTGTACTAGTGAATTTGTCACACCATACTCGACGAAACAACCCACGACTATTTAAAAAAACTAGAGACTAAGATGAACGACTTTACATTTGATCATTTTGGCTAACTTTAAACGGTTTTGAAGATAATGATTTTTGAATCTAAGACGGGAATGTTAGTTTCACTTTTTCAAAGAAAAGGAAGACAAAGAAGAAGATGTAACAATAACTTTTATCTTATACCTTTGTGTATGTTTTATTTATAGTAGCCTAGCATTCAATTCCACACAAATATCAACAAAATAAATTTAATCAATTATTTAAACATGGGTATCATGTCAAAAATCAAATTACTAATAAATAAACAATATTTATTAGTTCATAAAAAATGCTAAACAAAGATTCGAATATCTCACCTTCCATATGGTTTGAAATGCTTCAAGTTTAAATGCTTGAGTGAAGTAAGAATTTTTGAACTAAAAGATGTGATTTTTCAAAATTTATAAAAAGTGAAGAAGTATGAAAAATGAAATATGTAATAAGAAGAGTGTATATATAAGATAAAATAAAAGTAAAGAAGGCTAAAGAACAAATTACCTTTAAATCCATTTTTCAACTCTTCCATCATTTCCTAAGCCACCAAAGTACTAATCATATCAAAATATGTTGGATATTTGAATGGTCCATGTACCTTTGTTAATCTTTACACTTAAGGAATCTTAGAATAAATCCATCATTTCATATTTAAATTTAAATATATTTAATTCTTATTATTATCATTTTATTCATTTATTTTCTCATTTAAAAAAAGTGTTCACAACTTACAAAGTCATTTAAATGTTGTTTTAGAGTATATGTAAAGGTATACCATCTTTCTACAACTTGTCGTTCAATAAAAGCTGAAAATCCGAAAAGCGGGTTTCGGTCACATTTTCAGTTTTCCATCAAACTACCTATTTATGTAAACAAAATTCAAAAATGCATCTTCTACTATTAGTTATTAATTAAAAGAGAGTTATTAAATTATTAAAACCATCAATTAAATATTTAAAATAAATCAATGCGATAAAATTCTGGGTCGTTACATTAAGATAACTACATAAAAGTTAAGAGTATTTTCGAGTATTTACAAAATACTAAAAAATTGTTTATAGAAACAATGAACTCCTTATAAAGGAGTATGTGAACTTGAATTCATAAGTGGTATCAAGTATAGTGTGTCAATCCTAAGTTCATGTTAAATCTTAAGTTAAGAACTTTAAGTTGGAAATGTTCCAAACAGTAAGTAGTGGCTGATTTAACATAAGGCTAAGTAAATCGCCTAATACACAATTTTATAACTTAGCTAAGGGTGAGTCGAAATGTTGAGAATCCGATGATGTTGTTATATGATAATAATGCCATGATATGGATCACGAAAGAACCCAAAGCTCATTAGAAGTCGAGAAACATAATCCAAAAAGTTATACATGATAAAGGCAGTTTATCAACATCGAAGGGAGTTAACTGACAGAATAGATAACTAAAAAACATAGCATACCCATTCACTAAGTGATTGACCAAATTAGTTTTTGAGAAAAGTGATCGAAGGAGTTGGAATAAGATTCCACAACTGGACCCAAGTGCAAGTGGGAGATTAATAGAGTTATGAGTATGCCTAAGGTGCAATTATGTAATTTGTTACATATATCTAACTTGATAACTAACTTTATTCGTAATAAAGTTGTTTGACTTCTATAATATACTTTGTTATATCATGATATAATTAATTAAGTAACTTGTTTCAAGTATAATAAATAGAAAATTCTTAAATGATATGTTATGTGATAGTAACTGCAATGTATCGTATTCATGTGAAATTTATCACATTAAAATAACATATTATTTTAAATATTCCTAGTCAAAAAATTTCGAGACGGGATATCAATACACTTATTGAGACTAAAGTACATAACACTCTCCAAATGTTGGACAATGTATTACTTATGGTTGCTAGGGCACTAAGGGGTTATGACTGATAATTATTGGATAACTATGGAATGACTCACTCGAGAGTTCTATGTTGGTTAATATAATTAAGATCAAATAGAAAATATCTAAGTGACGATGTTACACAGTTCCCTTGACTTGAGAATACTATGGAAATTTAGTGTGGATACTCCACTTTGATTATAGTTAAATCATAGCATGGTAATCCATAAAGCTATTGCAGTTTGGTCTGAGTTGAAGCACTGGAAGTGAGGTAATATTTAATAGAGAATTCGTCTCCTTCGCTATAAGGGTTTAGTTTCATGGTCAACCGTGGTCAATAAAAAGTCAATGTCTCTAGAAAGAGCAATATGGTTAATGACAATTGTTATTATTAAACCATGGACCTTGTGTTTGGACTTACCGAGTTGATTGTGGATGATATTGGAGTTTTGACCAAAACCAAATTCCATAAAACCTAAAGTGATATAGTTTTGAAGAAGAGAATTTTGCAAATTATCTTTACTACCAGGAACCGCTTAAAATAGTAAAATTGGATTTTACCGAAAATACGTTAAAGGGATAAATTCAGCCAAATTATCACACCGGTAGTTAATGTGATGTATGAATATTAATATTCGAACGATTAGATATTAGTCCTCGACTAAGTTTACACATTTGAGTTGCACGACCGTAATGATGAATTCTCTGATAAACCATAGGATTTAATTAATTTATATAATTTTGTGATTTAATTATATTAATATTTGATAAATATTAATTTTTATTTAATTTATTTGATTTTTTAAGTTATCTGCAATTATTTGAATGTATTTATAAAAGTTATATTTGCGTGCATCGATATTTGATAGATGTGTAACTTTGAATGCATTTAAATGAATGAGAATTGCATGTAGGGATTTATGAAATTTTTTTGCCATGGAATAACATGTATTTTCGGCCAAATATGTAAAGAGAGAGGAGTGGAGAGAGATTAAGGGAAGTGATAAGGGAAGTTTTAATTAAAAGAATGGGAAAGGTTTCATTCTTTCAACAAAAGCAAATCCACTTATTCATTTTCGACAAAGATCATTTTTCCATTCATCGTTTCTTTTCTCTTGCAATAACTTTCCATGGCTGAAATTCAAATGAATTTTTCCAAAACTTTATCAATTTTGAATCAAATGCAAACATCAAATAAATCAAAATATAAATGGTTCATATATCCCTTGTAAGGATGGATGTGGATCTTGTAGATCCAAGGAGCTATTCATTCATTCAAGGTGTGAATCCTAGACTACTTCTTTAAGTAATTATCTAATCTCAATTTTAGTTATATATCACTTTTGATAGTGTAGATTAAATACATTACATTTTACAATGATTTTATATTTGCAAATGTTGTCCCTGATAACTGTTTAAATCTTTTTTGTGTTGTGAATATTATTATTGGAGCTTTTGTATTAGTTTAAAAAAATTCTCTGTTTGGCCAAAATTATATAATATAAGTATATTTTATTTTAAATAATGATAACTCTATTACTATGCGTATATTTCAAGCTTGTGTATTTTAAATAGTTTATAGATTTTAAGACAATAATAAAATTATTTTATTTTGGTTAATTATTTATTCTATACATATAAATATAAATATAAATATAAATATATGTATACATATATTGCATATTCAAAATATTTTTAACTATATTATAGTTTTCAATTTGATCTTAAAATTATTTATTTAGCAAAATTAGATATTTTGGATTTTAAGTTTGAATTTTTTTATTGATTTAGTCAAATCTATTCAAATAGTTTAAATTATTTATTGCATTTAATACATAAATAAATTTTGATATATACATACATAAGTTTAAAATATTTTGAAAGCAAGCCAAAGAAAGTGTAAATGAAGGTCAAAAGATATCCATATTTTCTACTCCTTAATTGCACTTAATGTCTTTTACTCTTTCTTTAGTGTCACTTAATTGCACTACTACTCATTCAAGTTTGAATATATTTTAATGACTTAGCCAAATCTATTCAAATATTTTAAATTGTTTATTTCATTTAATAAATAAATTAATTTTGATACAGACACACACATATATAAGTTTAAAATGTTCTAAATGCAAGATAAAGAGTAAACGAATGCCAAAAGATCTTCACCTTTTTCTCTCCTTAATTGACAGTTAAATGCCATTTATTCTTTTATGCCAGTTAAATGCACCACTAACAATTAAAATTTGGATCTATTTTATTGACTTAGTCAAATCTATTTGAATATTTTAGATTCTTTATTTCATTTAATACATAAGTTAATTTTGATACACACTCATAAGTTTAAAATGATTTGTGACAATCATTGCACATATAAATGATGAATGTACAGTTATTGATGCAAATCCCAATATTTATATACGTATATATTAACTATGTACATCTCATGCCATGTTTCATATGCGCTATGCACATGAGTGTATTTGATACGCTCATTGTTATCCATATAGTTTCAATATCAAGAGTAGTGCCATAAGTGATAGCGTCATAAAGAAATTGGTGCCATTGAGCTCTACATTGAATATCAGTAGTGCCACACTTCATCTACACTACACTTCATCACTTCGCGCTTCATCACTTCATAGTTCATTGGTGTCAAGTTCCATCAGCAAGGAAAAGAAAGCTTCACATTTGGTTAAGGCCGCATGGGTCTCACTCCGCCTGTCATCGAAGTCAATGGTGATTGTCACCGAAGTGGATTAGTGGAACTTGGAAGTATTCATGTTACCGTGAGTCATCTCTTGTTACAAGTGTTCAAAGCCGAAGAAACATGCTATAAATCATCTACTACTGCTTGCATCTTGGTTCCATGAACCATTGTCGAAGTCCATAGTTGAGATCAAAGTTCATAACCAAGGACAATATCACTTCGGATATGTGTCAAAGACTACCGACATCACTGTTGCACCCCACTTTGGGAGTATCGTCGCAGTCTACTCTTGCAACGTCGATGATAAACATTATCGATGTTCACGAAGGCGGGAAGATTGACGATGAAGCTCCAAGTTAACACTGCCATTCATCAATGAAAACCACTCCTTATCAACACTTCATACTGCTTCCAGCTGATATCGTCAATAATTAATTAAGAAAGGTTCAATGCATGAGATTGCCAATGCCGAAGACCATCACTACCAAGATGACACTAAAATTTTATTATTGATGTTGTCAAGCAAGCCAAGAACATTATAGCATCGAAGTCATTGATTAATGCCATGTCTCATAAATATAGCATGATTATCGAAGCCACATTCCATTGAAAGTCATATTTCATGATTATTGATGTTACACGGCATCAATACCAAAGTATGTTGAAGGCCATGCAAAGAAAGAAGGATGGGATCACTTCTAAAAGCTAGTTCAAGAGGACTTAATGCATTTTTCTTCATAAAGCTTTGTAACCTTTACATTCATTCACATGTTCCATATTCCATAGCACCACAAGTACCACATTGCGAGTTGGAGCAAGCATCCCTCCTTCCAACTACTATAAATATAGTGGTACCCTCTCATGGAAATGGGCCTTTAACTTCTTCCCCTCTCTTAGCATAAATCATTCTTAGGCTAGAACTTTTCAAAGCTCTCTTATGAACTTGAGAACATTGTAATGGTAAATGGCCAATGAAGACGAAGGACATATGACATTTGCATATAAGGACTTGAACAATTGCAACTTTGCATATTTGTACTTATTCGTGATTGAATAAAAAGAATTTGCATATTTAACTATGGACTTGCCTATTTTTCCCAATGACTTATGAACTTGCATATTCTTCATGTTCGAATTTATGGGCTATAATTTAAACGAACTTGTAAATTATTACAAAGTCAAGGGGTATATTTAGAAATTCTTTGAATTTTCCACTTTGTACAATCATTTCGGTGTTACGAATTTTATCGTTAACATTTTGACGCTAGAAGGAGGGCTTCAACCTCCGAATATTCGAAAAATGACCAAAATACACTATAAAGGTTTTTATGGATTTCAAAATAATTTCAAATTTGAATTCAATTATCGTATAGGTATGGACAATGATGACAATTCAATTTTGGTTTATACAGTGCCGACCGTCATCATTTAACGCATGAGCTTGACACGTGATCCTTTCTACGCACTGCTAATATACCAATTTGACTATTAACATCATCCCCAATTCGAGTCTGATTCGAACTTCAAAGCTGATTGAATTGATTAATGTCGAGTCGAAGAGATCTGTAGTAAAATTCAGATCTGTGGCAAAAGGAGCGAAGTGGCTCTTCGAAGTGGATCCACATCGAGGTGGTTCTTCATAATTTCTATAGCGAAGTATTTCATGAAGCGACTTTCGGAGTCGTCCAACAATCTTTGAAGCGGCTGATGCTTTTCAAAGTCAATTAAGTTATCCTCAAAGTAGTTCAATTAGTTTCAAAGTGAAGCTATCTTTGGAGTGCTCTAGTTAACATCGAAGTGGTATAGTTATTCATGAAGTCGAAGTGATTTTCAAAGTGAATGATGATCTCCGAAGTTGCCCTACATGGAAGTGGTTCTGGAAACATTTTTAAAGACGTTCTGTAAGATAATCTCGAAGTGGTGTTCGAAATGGTCTTCAAAGTATTGCCCGAAGCGGTTCACAAAGCGATCCATGAAGCGGTTCATTTATTCTCAAAGTCATTCAGTGCTCTTGGAGGCAATTGTCAAAGTAATCTTTGAGGATGTGGATCGCTTTATATAAAAAAATCAAGTAATTCACAAACCAAGGATTTTATATAAAAAAAGAGAACACCTAGATTTTTTAGATTTGATTTTGAAAGTTGCGATTTATAGATCCCAAAACCAAGAGATCCTAAGCTTATTTGCATATAGGGGCCGATCCATTGTTTTTACAAATGAGGGATTTTGAATAAATTTAATTTCATAAGCCGCTTAGTTTGGTCATGGATTTCAGTTTGAGGGTTATGAATGTCTATGTTTTCCTGAAATGTACGGGGATCTGTATTAAAAGAAAAGTAATTACAGATTCATAATTTCATATATCTGAGTTTTTAAAGATACCAAGTGTTTGCACCAAAAATGGTCACAAACCCCAAATATCGTGAAAGCACCAGCGTATGAACACAGATAAGCAATAAATGATCACAAATCATAGATCTAAGTAATGTAGAGGATAAAAAATGAAGAATAATAAACTTCAAACGGAAAGAAATAGACATAGACACGATTTATAGTGATTCGGCTATCTCCGGCCTACGTCCACTCCAAAAATTAAACTTTTATTGACTTTCCTTGCTGGTTACAGTGGATTACAACGGATTATAATGAGGAAATTCGAGTACAACGGTAGCTTAGTAATGCCAAGATGTTTCCGGCAGAGTCTGGACGTTGGATAGCCAAAAGATCCTTTTTCTATAAGCTCTGCGGTGCTATTTATAGGCGCTCCATGCAAATATCTCGCTCAAACTTCGGGAGTCTTCTTCTGGCACATGAGTGGGCCCACGCGCTCGATCCCATGTGATTTCAGCTCGATCCGTAATCGATACGAACCAATTTCGTATCGATCAAGATTTGGTCTAATCGAGTTGAAATTTGGCGTGAGCATTCCTTAGGTCGTACGTAAGCTCCTGTGAAAATTTCATAGCATTTGGACTTGTGGGTTGCAAGATACGATCGACACGAAATATAACTTCCTCAGCGTCGTCTAGTTCGCATCGATCAATTCGTATCGATGCTCATTCGTGTCAATACCAAGCACGTGTGCATCGGTGACGTGGCGCTATTTCTAAGGCTCGATCCCATTTTCATGCCGAGTTGAACGCTTCTTCCCTGAAATCATGCTTACTTCTCGTTCGTGTCCAAAACATGCTTCGAATCCATTATTTCACATCCATTATTTTGTATCGGTCTCATCTGCGTTCATTAATTCGTATCCATCGGCTGCTTCCTTGTTCGTATGGATCAGGCTATTGCCATGGATCGATACGAACAAAACCGATATGAGTTCTGCCTTTGTATCCATTTGAATTGAAATGAAACCTTCGATTCGAAGTATGCTGCCATCTCCATTCTGACCGATACAAACACTATCGACTCGAATCCATGTTGATCGATACGAACAGTATCGATTCGAAGTACACTGCTATGCTCCATCCTGATCGATACGAAATAATCGTATCGAACAAACCATCATGCACCTATCCGTTCAATCCAAGTTCATACTCACCGAGTCGAAGTCCACTCAGCCTTCCTCCTTGATCGATACGAACGTCTTGTTCGTATCCATGTTGATCGATACAAATAACTCGTTCGTATCCATACTAGACCGATACGAATTTGCCTCGATTCGAATGAGATCTCCTTGTGCACGTATCCATCAATTTCTTGAGCAAATGAACTCCGTTTGACTTGAAATTTGAAACGTAGCCTCTTCTAGCCTTGATTATCATTCCAGATCGATCCTACCTTGATTCGAGCTCGGCCAAATTTTGACGACATCGATCATAGCCCTGTTTCCAATCTTTCTCCTACCCTGATATCCATCCTTTCTAGCCAATTTGTTGATATTCCAGCCTTGACCAAAGGGTGGGATAACATTTGCCCCCCAAAACATGCCTTGTGATAAGAAGGTGTGTTTTGAATAGTTCTGAATCCGACATCCGAAGTCCATATTTCGTCTATAGCCATACTATTTGATTCATAGTCCGATCCCTTACCAAGCCATGCCATACAAGTGCCTCATCCTTGACTGCTCCGAGTCGATGTCCAATTCCGAATCCAATAACCAAAGCCTTAGCCAATTCCATATCCATCCGAACCCGATAACCGAGTCCTAATCCATCCTTACCCAATAACCAATAACCGAATCCAGGACCTCTTCGGGTCAATATCCAAATCCTTAGCTGTTCATAGCTAACATTCGTATCCATAACCTCTCCGAATTCTTGTCAAGCGCACTCCACACCTGACGACCGTGGTCCAGTGTCCCTGGACGTTGAGTAGTGTCATGGCTTAAGTCCTAAGCTGAATCTTGGTTGCTCCGGACTCTTGTCGAGCATAGTCCATACTCGACGACCTGAAGTAGTAACCGATAGATATTGTGGGGCCTAAGTCCTAGGCCGAATCCTGATCTCTCTGGACCCTTGCCGAGCATAGTCCATACTCGACGACCTGATACTGCTGCCGTTAAAACCATCGATGGATCGGGCCGATCCACCGAAGCAACCGCTGCATTGAACCGAGTTAAGAAAACTCTGAGCGATTCGTCTGTCCTTTGCTTTACTGATGTTAGCGTCATCACATTCTTCGGCCTTTTGATATGAACCCGAAACTACTTCAGAAACCTGTCCACCAATTCTATCTATGTCCTAATAGATCCTTCTTCCAGCTGTCTGAACCACATAGTAGCTATATCCATTAAGTACAGAAGGAAACATCGGGCCATCACTTCCTCCAATGCACCCAGCACTTCCATATGTCTTGTGTATCTCATCAAGTGATCAGTAGGATCAACCTTGCCATTGTACACTTCCAAACTAGGTAGCTTGAACTCTGGTGGATTCCGAGAAATTCTGATGTCACGAGTAAACAGACTCCTGTTTACTCCTTCCAGATCTCTACTTGTCAAACGTCCGCGCATAGTTCGCCTGATAATCTCAGCCAGTCCAGCGTTGTCCGTCAAGGGTTGCCCCCCGAGTCCCCGAGGGAATTCTGGTACATACTCTTCATCCCGCGCTCCTACATTCCTTCCAGCATCGTATTGTGTGGTGTCACCTGGAATTCCTCCATGGATTGGTCCATTATTGTCGGGTGGTGTGCCCCTATGTCTGGATCCATCCAGATTAGCAGTTGCGTGCTAATCAGGGGTTGTGCCTTGTTGAGCTGCTCCATTCGACTGCCTGTTTGGTCCTTCTGCTTCGGCTCCGTGGATCTGAACTCCTGAAGCTCCAGCTGTTCCTGCTTGTCCAAACTGTCTGAGGTGGTTCTGCATCATCTCCTCCTGCCTTTTCAGAAACTCTTCATGCATAGCTCCCATCATCATCTCCATCTCATCTCTGGTGATGAAAGCTGAAGTCTGATTAGCCTCTGATGATGCCTCCTAGCTTCCTTCGTGCTGACTTCTCTCGGCTCTTTGTCTTCTACTTGATTGCCTTGTCATAACTCTTTAGATCTGAACCCTTAAGCCTTCAAATCCGAACTCCAAATCTGGTATAGCGGGTGCTAGTTGTTCTCAGTGAAAGCACCAAAGTGTTTGCACCAAAAATGGTCACAAACCCCAAATATCGTGAAAGCACCAATGTATGAACACAGATCAGCAATAAATGATCACAAATCACAGATCTAAGTAGTGTAGAGGATAAAAAATGAAGAATAATAAACTTCAAACGGAAAGAAATAGACAGAGACAAGATTTATAGTGGTTCGTCTATCTCCGGCCTACGTCCACTCCAAAAATTAATCTTTTATTGACTTTCCTTGCTGGTTACAGCTGATTACAGTGGATTACAATGAGGAAATTCGAGTACAACAGTAGCTTAGTAATGCCAAGATGTTTCCGGCAGAGTCTGGATGTTGGATAGCCAAAAGATCCTTTTTCTGTCGGCTCTGGGGTGCTATTTATAGGCGCTCCATGCAAATATCTCGCTCAAACTTCGGGAGACTTCTTCTGGCATGTGAGTGGGCCCACGCGATCGATCCCATGTGATTTCAGCTCGATCCGTGATCGATACGAACCAATTTCGTATTGATCAAGATTTGGTCTAATCGACTTGAAATTTGGCATGAGCATTCCTTAGGTCGTACGTAAGCTCCTATGAAAATTTCATAGTATTTGGACTTGTGGGTTGCAAGATACGATCGATACAAAATATAACTTCCTCAACGTCGTCTAGTTCGCATCGATCAATTCGTATCGATTCTCATTCGTGTCAATACCAAGCACATGTGCATCAGTGACGTGGCGCTATTTCTAAGACTCGATCCCATTTTCATGCCGAGTTGAATGCTTCTTCCCTAAAATCATGCTTACTTCTCATTCATGTCCAAAACGTGCTTCGAATCCATTATTTCGCATCCATTAGTTTGTATCGGTCTTATCTGCGTTCATCAATTCGTATCCATCGGCTGCTTCCTTGTTCGTATCGATCAGGCAATTGCCATGGATCGATATGAACAAGACCGATACGAGTTCTGCCTTCATATCCATTTGAATTGATACGAAACCTTCGATTCGAAGTATGCTTCCATCTCCATTCTGACCGATACGAACACTATCGACTCGAATCCATGTTGATCGATACGAACAATATCGATTCGAAGTACACTGCTATGCTCCATCCTGATCGATACGAAATAATCGAGTCGAACAAACCATCATGCACCTATCCGTTCAATCCAAGTTCATACTCACCGAGTCGAAGTCCACTCAGCCTTCCTCCCTGATCGATACAAACATCTTGTTCGTATCCATGTTGATCGGTACGAATAACTCGTTCGTATCCATACTGGACCGATACGAATTCGCCTCGATTCGAATGAGATCTCCTTGTGCATGTATCCATCAATTTCTTGAGCAAATGAACTCCATTTGACTTGAAATTTGAAACGTAGCCTCTTCTAGCCTTTATTATCATTTCAGATCGATCCCGCCTTGATTCGAGCTCGGACAAATTTTGATGACATCGATCATAGCCCTGTTTCCAATCGATCTCCTACCCTGATATCCATCCTTTCTAGCCAATTTGTTGATATTCCAGCCTTGACCAAAGGGTGGGATAACACCAATATTATTATTTTTATGCAAGTTTCATAAGTATCTACATATATGTTTTTATATCTACTTGCAAGCTTCAAGTGAGAAAGGATTCATACACATACACAGTTTCATGTTTTTAATGTATATGTGTAGATTTTTTTAATATAAAATGATTCATACAGCTTCGAATATAAAAGCTTCATATGAGTGTTGTCTAGTTCTTGAAGATAAAAAGATTATGTCATCAAGTTTCAAAGGAATAGAAGTTTCCAAATGATTATAGTTTTCGAAGATATACAAGTTTAGAGTGTTTATAGTTTTGAATGTATATATCATCATATTTCAAATTCAAATGACCTTCATATATCTAGATTTTAAAGGTGTTTGATTTTCTAACACATATAAGTGCCTGAAATATGTCTTGTTATCGTAGAAAAATGGATTTCAGAACGTTTTTTCTAGCTTCATATATATATATGGGAGTAGTTGTAAATAAACCATGCTTTAAAAAAATACATGAACATGTTTCCAAACATGAATAGTTTTAGGCTTTCGAAAAGATGAGTTTCAACGACTTTAGTCAACTTTTCAGAGTAAATTGTTCCAAGCTTTCAATGTACTTCGGCTTTTGAGATTTATACATTGAATTTCAAATATCGTAAGGTTTTAAATATGATTTTCAAACCTTAGAATATGAGAACATATATAATAGTTTCATGAATGTTTGTTCCGCATAAATAAAGTTTCCTATATAAATACTGTTTCCAAAATGCAAATTTTCAAATATGATGCCTTGTGTTATAGTTTTACATATGTTTCGAACATGAATGTTTGAGTTTTCAATATGTTAATTCCTGAATATATGTTAGTTTCAAGTGTATATGTCCCTTTTTATAAGCATCACAACATCAGATCTGAATGAATTTGTATAAAAAGTTTGAGAGATTAACGTTTTTAATATTTGAAGCTTCGAACATATAAATTTATGTATATAAAGACATAAAAGTTGTTAGAATGATGCCTCGATTCAACATCTGAATCGGTTGAGATAATTTTTTGAAATCAATTTGGGAATTTTTCAGATCGTCGTAACCCTAGGGTTGGATTTAAGGAGGGAAAATAACATTTGAGATATGATATGTGGCTCTTCACTTCAGCAAATGAATATAACTCTTTCTCAAGGCAAAGCAGATCAAAAAGATATTCAGCCCAACAAGGCCCAATACGAAAATATTCATTATTTTGTTATGTAACTTGCTTTGTACAGCTTGTATATATATATGCAATATTGTATCTGTGCATAACAATCAATTCATTCAATAATACATCAAAATTCTTTCCCAAACACAAATATATACCAACACTCTATGAGCATAAATGCTTTAAACACAAAAATCAAGTCTTAGAGGCGTGGTTTTTCAAACATATATCAATTTTGTACATGCACAAGAGCTTTTGAATGTAATAGATACAAGTAGGCACATTGATATAAGATGCATGTAGCTTTTTGGTAAAGGTTTTTTAAGAAACAAGGTTATTTTAAACAAATTCTGAGAATCTCATATAAATGATGAATTAATATGATCACATAAGAAAATTCTACTGTTCAAGCAGAAATGTATCTTAGTATTTCCAAAAGCTATGACTACTTTCTCAAAAAGATCAACCAACCTTTCATAAAGAAGAAAACAAATTAAATTTCTATGGAAAAATTATAACAATATTTAGAAAATAAATTCATGATAAATATCATAAATATCTTAGACAGTGATAAAAATATTACAAAAAACCAGAGGTATGAAATTATAAACATTTTTAAACAAAAATATACAACAGAGTTAATTAATATCTTTGACTGTGAAGCAAATTTGACAGAAATATATAATAACTTTAATATATGGAAAGAACCCGGCAATGTTATACTAACACCCAGGTTTGTTAAGGAATTCCACAGAGAATGGAATAATTACTTAACAATGAAAAATGAGACAAATTGTAAAACAACAGAACATAATGACTGGAAAAATTAATATGGACAGATTTCCGGAAATTGAGAATATTGAATCATTACAAAAATATCTAGAAAGAAAATTTATGACAAAAATCCTACTAGTGCTAAAATTTCAAAATTAAGTATTAATCAACAGTATAATATAGGAAAAATTTTCAGAAGAGATTATACTAAAATTTTTATAGAACTAACAGATGAACCTAGTTTGGATAAATACAAAGCAATGGTAAATTTAAAAAATACTTTTTACCTAGTAGAAAGTGTTTCAAAAACACAACTTACTAACAGAATGATAGATATAGTATGTGAAGAATATTATAAAATACTAAGACAACAGGTAGAAGAAGAAAATAACAATTACTTACATAACAAATTTGAATTATATGATGATGAAATAAATACATACAGTGAATTTTACTAAAAAGGGAGACTACAAGAAATTGAACACAAAATTAGAAAACTCTGAAAAAAATATAAAGAATGAGGTTCCTAATTCCTAGTTCAATATTCTACTTACTGCACCCTTGGGTATTACACTTGCAAGTTGCCAGTAAGGTAGTTGAAAAATAAATAAAATGAATCAACAAATTTATCATATATTATACGAGATATTAGACCATACAATAAGACTCATAACATGTTATGCTTTGAGATTTTATATACAAATATTTATAGAAAACTTGATTGAGATGTGGTATACACCTTTCTAGATAAAAATAAAAAAGAAACGCTATGAGTAAACTCCTTCATTGCCCCCATTATTTTTGGAAAATGTGATGTCTAAATATACCCCAAAAATAAAAATCAAACTAGATAAAGTTATAGAAACATTAAATTCAACAGGTATAAACTTTATAAAACCAATGGAAATATATTCTTCTGTTCTTGCTGGACATGAATGGAATATAACAAATCCCAATAATACAACTGCAACACTAAAACCAAATAATGTTGTAACATATAATAACCTAAATAAATCTATGTCCACAAGATTCAGAGATTATGGACCTTCAAACCAACAAGAAATAGAAACTGATGATGAAACAGAAGAACTAAATAGGAGAATTAATGGATAAAATAATATATCCAAAAGAAATGGGGATGTTTCTTGAACCATCTGAAATATATGAATTGGAACAACAAATGAGATCAACAAACCAAATCAATGAAAATACCTTTGTATACATTGATGATGAAAATAACATAAGAATAAGAGAAATATATAATATTGATGAATTCCTAGAAGATTCTCAAGTAATAAATAACCAAGATCCACAAATTTGTAATGAATTAGACGAAATAATATCTGAATTCACTGAACATATAGACCTAGCTGACCAAGAAGATACTGGTAGCTAAGGAATTTCATATCCCGATAAAAATCAAGAATCAATGCCCTATACCTTAGGACAACCTCCTAGGCAAATAGTTAATCCTTACACAAATGAAAATAAAAACTTAAGAACAATAACAAAAGATTACCAAATGAAACAAACTTTTTTAAGAACAATTCTGTAATATTAAACATTACAGAATGCCATCCACAATTATTAGATACATATCTAGAATAATGGACTGCTGCTATAGCAAGAGATTATACAACAAGATATATCAATGTAAATTCTGGTGAAGAAATGATCAGGATTGCCTAAAACTATTTAGGTGATATAGCTAAAGCCATATGGGAAGCTTATAAAAAAAAGTTTCCTGTAGCTGTAAATAACCTTGTTTTACAAGGAAGTAACATATATAATTTTGCATACACCATGCACCGAATAATAACAGGACGAGATGTTAACACAGGTGTAACAATAAGGCAACAAGAAGCCATGAGAGATTTGGAACAAATCCAATTACTAGATTGGAAATACATAATAAAATTTCTTAAAGAATTTCTACGTTATGCTACCATTTCAGGTAATTATTATAATGCTGAAATAGGAAATAGATTTTTTTCTAAATTACCAGGAGATTTAGGAAAAGAAATACATAAATCTTGGATAGACAGCTACCAAAACAACACTAATAATATAGCTAAAGGATATGATAATATTGGTATAAGAATAACACATATCATTTCAGAATTAAAAAAGAAATGTACATATATACAGATCCAAAGAGAATTAAAACAGAAAAATTATGGATTTGTGGACAGATATATACTCCACAACAATATGGATCAAGAAATCATGATATAAATAGAAAACCAAAATTCAAGAATAGGTATGCTAAAAAATATTATTTAAGAAAATCAAATGCCAAAAAACCTTATCTTAACAAAGAAAAGCATGTTAGAAAATATAATCCAAGAAAAACTTATACAAATACAATCACAATGTTTTGCATGTAACGAAAAAGGACATTTATCATCTTCATGTCCCAAAAGACATAACTTATTTACTAGAGAATCTAATTTAGCAGATTCAATAAAAGAAGATTTATTACAAATTGCTTCTAATGTTTCAGAAACATCTACAATATATTTTATAATATCTTTAGAGGAATTAGAAGAACAAGAACAAATAAGTTCCTCTAATTATACTTTGATTGATGAATTAACAGATTTCCAAGAACATATGTCACATGAACATTTACTAAATATTGTGAATAAAGATTTATGTGAACACAATTTTAAAAATAAAATGGGAACTGATACAACAAAATGTGAATTTTGCCAATGGTATCCTTCCTTTGATAAAAGATTTAAATGTACAAAATGTACAATAGAAATATGCTATTTATGTGCTAAAAATAAATTTGACATAGACATGCCTAAAGAAAATAAAATTGTCTACACAGACAAAAATAAAATAAATGAAGAAAGGATAAAAATCCTTAAAGAAAGAATAAATAATTTTGAATTAGAACTAGAAGAAATAAAAATAAAAATACAAATGATGGACAAAGGAAAAATTGTTATTAATTCAGAAGAAATAATAACAACTACAAACCAATTTCAGAAGAAATAATACAGGAAATTTAAAAGAATTGAGAGTTCCAACAAAAATCAACATAAAAGGATTAGAAATACAAGTTTTAGTCTTTATAGATACAGGAGCTACTAGTTCAACTATTTGTTCTAGTATAATACCTTTAAAATATGTCACGAAAGCTGAAAAACCAAAATAAAGTATGCAATTTGATGGAACTACACATATAATCACAAATATAGTAAAAAAATATAAGCATAAGCTTTACAAATACTTGTGATGAATGGTCACCACAATATAATATAAAACAATTATGGGTTTTAGAACTTAACATAGCTGGAATAAAACTAATCTTAGGATTAGATTTCCTATTAAGTGATAATGGATCTTTCTCATTTAATAAAGACTACTTACAAATTTCAAAAAAGACTACACTAACCCCAATCCTATCAGAGTATGCGCTTGAGAAGCGTGGTGGGAATAAAGACAAACAACACGAAGATTGCAACTGCCCAATACCAGGACAATGCAAAAGAATAAACAAAGAAAATGAGTTAACAAATGCTAATGCAGAAAATGAAGAAACAAAAATAACTAAAAATTATGAATATAAACGAAATGGATTTACTAAAGATACACAACTCATAAATCCAAGAGAAATAAGTAGACTATTATTAACAATAGATGACATAGATCATATTATTTCTAAACTTGAAAAATTAGAAATAATAATTAGAAATAATAGGAGAAAAACCACTAAAATACTGGAACAAAGATTCTATACAATGCAAACTAGATATAATCAATCCAGACTTAACTATAAAAACAGGATCCCCTAAATATGACACATGGATCATGGAAGAATTTAAAATGCACATAAAGATACTAACAAATTTAAATATCATAAGAAAAACAGATTCTAGACATAGAACAACATCATTTATTGTGCAAAAAGAATCTGAGAGAAAACATGGCCAGTCTAGGATGGTCATGAACTATACTAGATTAAATGACAATACCCATGAAGATGGATATTGCATACCAAATAAAGATGTTTTGATAAATAAAATACAAGGATCAAACTGGTTCTCAAAGTTTGATTTAAAATCAGGATTTTGGCAAGTTAAAATGCATCATGAATCTATACCCTGGACTGCATTTACATGTAGCGAGGGACATTATGAATGGTTAGTCATGCCATTTGGTTTAAAAAATGCACCACAAATATTTCAAAGGAAAATGGATAATGTTTTCCAAAATTGTAATAAATATACTTGTGTATATATAGATGATATACTTGTTTTTTCCAAAACAAAACAAGAACATATTTCACACCTATATGCTATGTTGAAACTAATAGAAGCACATGGTTTAATAATATCTAAAAAGAAGATAGAATTACTAAAAAACAATATAGAATTTTTAGGAGCTAAAATCGGCAAATGAACTATAGAATTACAACCACACATAACAAGGAAAACATTTGAATTTCCTGATAAGTTGGATAATCTAAAGCAATTGCAAGCCTTTTTAGGACTTGTGAATTATGCTAGACCATATACAGAAGATCTTTCAAAATATACTAGGCCTTTATACAATAAAGCTAGCCCAAAAGGAAATAGAGATTTTAACATGGAAGATATAAAACAACTCTAAGAGATAAAAAAACTGGCCCAAAAATTAAAACCTTTGAGCATGCCATTACATAATGATTACTTAATAATTGAGACAGATGGATCTTCCCTAGGATGGGGAGGAATATTGTTAAGTAAAAACAATAAATATGATAACAAATCTACAGAAAAGATATGTAGATATACTTAAGGAACATACAAAGAAAAGGGATATATGACATCCCTAGATCATGAAATCCTAGCAATAATATATGTTTTAGAATCTTTTAAACTTTTTATAATATCCCAAAAACAAATTACAATAAGAACTGATTGTGAATCTATTGTTAAATATACAGAAAATAAAAAAGAAGAAGGGACTATAAATAATAGATGGCTAAAATTCAGACATGCCATATCAAATTTTGGAACTAACATTTGTTGGGAACGTATCAAAGGAAAGGATAATTTTTCACCAGACCAGTTATCAAGATTATTAAGATAGTTGTGCTATACTAAACAATAATTTTGCAGATAATGGAAGAATTTGATTCTACAAAGCATCAGCTGACATACAAAACAAATCATTTTGTCACAAAGGCAAAATTTACAGAACAACAACAAATCGTTCTTGACAACATATGGAACATGAAGACTCCAAAAGAGTCAAACAAACAAAACTTAAGTGCCTTGTACACTTTAGTAGACATGTTCACAAAAGAGACAAAAACAAAATATCTTTACTATGGTTTATCTACAGGTCCTGATGCTGGAATATATTCCATATGGGAACAAATGATTACAAAAATCAAATTTTTAGAGCAAAATCCCAGATACGGGAAACCTCTATATAAAGGATTCAATACTTTTGAATCTGCTACAAATGTGGTACAAAAAATGTTCGGAATGGACTATGTTATTTCTGAAGATATACAAAGTATTTCACAAACATCCTTAGGTAAACAGATAAAAAATGAGCCTCCTGAATCTTCTCCAGCTATAAGCCTCAAACCACAAACCTCCTCATTTGCTAACATAGTCAAAACCACAGAATCAAACAAACTAGTGAATCTAGGAACCCCTAGACCAACTTACTCCACCACTAATGTCCAAACCCAGGCACAGAAACCTATAATATTGCCAAGCTTCCCAGAACAACTGACGAGAGAATTATACTTTATACAACACCCTTTGGAGCTTTCACCTACAAACTTCAACAAAGCCTGCAACTTCTTTTCCAGCCTCTCAGGGACAAAGATTGAAGGTCTACAAATAAATTGGAAAATTTTAAGGAATCCCAATATTCCTTGCACAAAACAACATGAAGAATGTCTCATCACATCCATTAATTTCCCTTGCACTATAATTTGTGCAGCACCACAGATAAACCTCAACCTTACAAAATATAAATACCTTGTTCATGAGAATATGGATTAATAAAAAGAATATAGTTTGACGAATGGATCCAAGAAGATCTGCCAGAACCTATTGGGAATATAGCAGAACACTTAACAAACATTTTGGCCACAGATATATATATATATATATATATATATATATATGGAATTTAAGTATATTCCCCCTCATTTTGGGAAAATAGATTTCGAGCCTACAAAACATATAATCCAGATTAGAGCAAAATTTTTGGATACAGATTTGAAGACTGGAGTGAAGATTGTTGTCCAAAAAAAATTGTTCACATAAAAATCAATGAACAGACATATGAAAGGTATAGAGCACCAAGAATTGCTGAAGACCAAGACTGGGATAATGACAAACTATATCTATATGCAGAAACCCCGGTTCTCAAACTATTTATTACAAAACACCTTGAAGAACACATAATGACTTATAGAGGTTATGACATTTACCATCCAAAACCCTCTATGGTTAAAAGTTATAAAAAGGAAAGACTTAGAAAAAACAAAAAACAAAATAATGAAGATAGAGATGACGTGGAATCCACTAGCATGTCCACTGACGGATAGAAATGTGACATAAAGCTGAAGCATCTACTTTACATAATATCCCATTATGTAAAATGGCAGACAAAGATGTGACTAATATTCTCTTTTACAAAAAGTATGTAAAGATATTCCTAGTGCTATTTTCTTTTTGCTTTTTGCTTTTTGCATTTTGCTTTTTCTGAGTGGAACGTTTTTTACCTTCAGTTGTAAGTTATCTTGGACAGATGTATGTCCATTTGTTTGCTTTGCTCCATCTATATAAGGAGCCTCTTAGTGTTTTATTATGTATCGAAAATTCAGTGTTGTAAACCATTGTAAGAAATAATATAAGCTTGCTTTCTCTTTTAATGGCCACCTTCTTCAACCTTTCCTCTTCTTCAAAAAAAAACCATGAGTAACTAAAATATTAAGTCAGAGCCAAGGAAAGAAAAGATACAAGACTGCTGAAGCCATGTAAGTCCTCTTATGTTTATCATTTACTTCTCATTAATGTTATGATTAGTCTATGTTTAGATAACCAAGTTTCTTTATAAACAATTGACACCAGTTGCTATAAGCTTAATAAGTAAATCCAACAGACGTAAATCCGTTAGTCGAAAAGAGTACCGTGTGAGGGAAAAAGTAGACGCTTAGGATGACAAGGTGAGGAAGAATGATTTAAGATATAGGGTTCCGGTAAAGGTTTTTTAAGAAACAAGGTTATTTTAAACAAATTATGAGAATCTCATATAAATGATGAATTAGTATGATCATATAAGAAAATTCTACTGTTCAAGCAGAAATGTATCTTAGTATTTCCAAAATCTTTGACTACTTTCTCAATAAGATCAACCAACCTTTCATATAGAAGAAAACAATTAAATTTCTATGGAAAATTACAATAATATTTAGAAAATAAATTCATGATAAATATCATAAAGATCTTAGACAATGATAAAAATATTACAAAAAACCAGAGGTATGAAATTATAAACATTTTTAAACAAAAATATACAACAGAGTTAATTAATTAACATCTTTGACTGTGAAGCAAATTTGATAGAAATATATAATAACTTTAATATATGTAAAGAACCCGGTAATGTTATACTAACACCCAGGTTTGTTAAGGAATTCCACAAAGAATGGAATAATTACTTAACAATGAAAAATGAGACAAATTGTAAAACAACAGAACATAATGATTGGAAAAATTAATATGGACAGAATTCCGAAAATTGAGAATATTGAATCATTACAAAAATATCTAGAAAGAAAATTTATGACAAAAATCCTACTAGTGCTAAAAAATTCAGAATTAAGTATTAATCAACAGTATTATATAGGAAAATTTGCAAAAGAGATTATTCTAAAAAATTTATAGAACTAACAGATGAACCTAGTTTGGATAAATACAAAGCAATGGTAAATTTAAAAAATACTTTTTACCTAGTAGAAAGTGTTTCAGAAACACAACTTACTAACAGAATGATAGATATAGTATGTGAAGAATATTATAAAATACTAAGACAACAGGTAGATGAAGAAAATAACAAAAAAAATTTGAATTATATGATGATGAAATAAATACATACAGTGAATTTTACTAAAAAGGGAGACTACAAGAAATTGAACACAAAATTAGAAGACTCTGAAAAAATATAAAGAATGAGGTTCCTAATTCCTAGTTCAATATTCTACTTACTACACCCTTGGGTATTACACTTGCAAGTTGCCAGTAAGGTAGTTAAAAAATAAATAAAATGAATCAACAAATTTATCATATATTATACGAGATATTATACCATACAATAAGACTCATAGCATGTTATGCTTTGGGATTTTATATACAAATATTTACAGAAAACTTAATTGAGATGTGGTATACACCTCTCTAGATAAAAAAAAACTATGAGTAAACTCCTTCATATATATATATGTGCATGTAATAGTTTTAAGTATATCAGACTTTCAATAGAAGATGATTTTTAATATTCAAGTGCTTATCAAGCCCTTTTTTGGGAATATATTACATGATTATACGATTTCTAGTGTGTTTGATAAGTCTTGTGTATATCTAAGCGAAACCTACTTTAAGTGTATATTAAGGTACCGTTCTTTTTGTAAAATGGGCAGTTAAAGTTTGCGTCTGCGTCGGACGCGTCCGAAGCATCGGACGCGTCGACGCGGGCCCTCGTTCTCCAGCCCAGTTTGCACGAACGGTTCAAAATGAAGCTTTAACTGTCCGGTTTGTTTCCTCCACTATTTTACACCCCGTGCCCCTTCTCCATGCCCATTTCGTGTGCAAAAAAGAACACATTCCCATTTCACGAACCAACCCCTTTCCCTTCCCCATTCCCGAGGCCATTTCGTTTGCCCCTTTCGGTTCAAAAAAGAACGGTACCTAAGAACAGTTCTTTTTGCAAAATAGGTAGTTGGCGTCTGCGTCTGACGCGTCGGACGCGTCAACCGTGGGCCCCACGTTGCTTCCTAGTTCAAACGAACCGTTCGTTCTCAACCACCATTTAGCCTTCACTCACTATATATACAATTCCATTTCTCAACCAAATCACCAACAAAAAAACCAAAAAATCCGAAAATTCAACAATTTCTACAAGATTCGTCGTCGATTTTTTCTAGTAATTTTTTTTATATTTGTGTTTATCGTATTATTATCTACCATATATATATTTTTTCAGATTTTTTTGAATTATTTTTGTGACGACCGCCCATGACCCCTGCACCGAATCTAGAGATAGTGCGCTGTAAAGTGTGCCAGGCGACCATGGACGATTGTCAAGGTAAATTAAAACAACAGAATCTATCGTATTACTCACAGCGCATGGACAAAATACAATAGAACATATGTATAGTGAAGCTTTACAGAACAAAATGACATCATATAAAACTCCATATTAGTTGAATACAAGCATCCAAATAGTCAATACATCAGGCCTCACTACATATCTCTCAGAGAATACAGAACAACGGAATATCCAGTACATATAATAAGAAGATAATATGCAACCCTCCATCTCGTCTTCGATATCAGCACCGTGAGAAGAGAACAGCACCTGTCACCTACTACCTAGTCTGCCCGTCCCAAAATGGACGAACAGCCCAAGGCAATAAGAATTAAAAACATAAAGCCTTGAGTCAGACAACAGTCTTAGTGAGCAGTAAATTAACTAACAACATACCAAAAGAGCATAAAGGAAAAGGAATTGGAATACAACCCTCCCACTCCAACCTCATTCTACAGTGATAGCCCCCAAACACACACTAAGCAGAAGCAAACATAGCAGAGCATACAATTTAAAGTAAAGCTACTATCACTCGAGTCAAGGGCGATGTTTTCCAAGTACCAAGGCCTAAATCAGATAAGCACCCAGAAAATACCGCTCTTGAGTCCGAATGACGATACAACCAAACATCCATGACTCTGGCTATCACTGTTATCATTTCTTCGATATCACCGTTAATTGAATGACCGGCACATTCTTTCAGCCGTCCGTCAAGGGCTAATGGAAACCCCGGTTCTAGACATAACCCCCGCACGTCGTCGCAACCCGTGCCTAGGACTATCGAATCTGCCCAGAGTACTCGACCATCAACAGTTAGTCGTTGGGACTATCGAATCTGCCCAAACGTACTCTTGCTTAGAGCATGCTAGAACCTTCAACAACGATGCTATCCAAGCCTCCTAGTCATCCTCCTCGACGACTATTCTCATGTCCATTCATTATCCTCAACTCGAATCATATCACCGAGTTATCAACATGCTTGGAATGATCCCGTCTGGATTAGACCAAGTCTTCATCACATGATTGCCTCGCTTCATCACATCCTCGCGAAGCCTCATCTCAACATCACATCATCAAATCTATGCATAAGAGCTTCATCATCCCGCTACATATGCCACAAGCAGCTTTTCCAATTCAAGAGCCTTTCCCTTAGCTTTTGAATCATCTTCGATCTAAATCTAATCATCAATCATCTAGTTCATAACAATCAATCAAATCAAACATCAATCCAAGCAATCAAGCATTCAAAAATGATCTAAGTAGACAATTATAACAATAATGGCATTTTCGTAATTAAAGAGTTGAAAGTCCAATAAGCATGAAAACATGGATTATATCTCTACAAACTTGATGAATGAACTTGCATAGGTTAATATATGATAAAATGGATGTAACATCATCATGAACAATGGATCTATATGGATCTACACTTTGGATGAAGAAAATGCATGGAAATCTCTATTTTAACACCAAATCGAGCCAACAATCCGATATACTCCTTTGGATCCGTGTGAGAGATAATCACCCCTCACCAAATCACCTAAACAAACCCAAATCAACACGCTTCAGATCTGGACAGCGAAGGATCAAGCTTGATCTATCATGAATCCGCTTCAAACGAAGAAATCTCTCTTGAAAAGATGAAGATCTTCAACCTAAGCTCTTGAATCTTCAATCTTGATCTTCGATTTGGATGGATGGAAGCACTAGATTAGAGTGGAGAAAAGAAGTGAAGAAGTGTAGAAGTCGAGCTCTCAAAATGGCAGCACTTCGTCGCTTCAAAATCCGGATCCCAAAAATGAAGAGAAGCTCTCCTATTTATAGCAGAAAATACCCTAAGTCGTAACTCGGCTATCTCCTAAGTCGTCTCCGACCTAAGCCCCTCCGACCTAAGCCTCTTCGACCTAACAGATATGCGCGCCTCAACTCCTACGACCTAACACTTCTGCGCATACGACCTAACTATTAAGTCGACCTACGACTTAACCACTAACTCCTAAGTCATCTACGACTTAACACAGATTGCGACCTAACACTTAGACGAAACCTAGCGACCTAACACTTAGACGAAACCCAGCGACCTAACACTGTTACGACCTAACACTCAAGCCAATACGCGACCTAAGACTTAGCCAACCCCTCCGACTTAACCCCCTTAGGTCATCCAACGACTTAACTATTAAGTCGTTAACTAACTTATTTCTTAGGTCGGTCAATCCCATAGGTCGCTCACTCTACTAAGTCGCTAACCAGCTACCCCAGCTCCCCTAGGTCGTTGCCGACCTAACTATGCTAACCCGGTAACCACTAGGTCGCTAACTCCACTAGGTCTGCCTACCCTTGAGTCGCCATATCCTTAAGTCGGTCAGTTCTTTAGGTCGTTAACTCGCCCTGCCGACCTAACACTTAACTAAATCCTAGGTTGCATAATTCTATAGGTCGCTCCAACTAACCCACGACCTAACACTAACTCGCCGAATTCCTTAACTCGGTCACGACTTAGCTCTTAGGTCGTTCACGACCTAGGACTTAGACAAATCTGCCTCAAAATCCGAAATGACTTAAAAATGCTAAAATTCCAGATTCTGTCGATCTTGTCGATCCGTAAAAATACGGGTCGTTACATTCTCTCCCCCTTAGGAATTTCGCCCCCGAAATTCCAAACAAACAAAGCAATCAAAGACTATTCTGTACGCCTACCAACCATAACAATCAGCAAACCATGCATCCAATTCTAGCTTAGCGTACAGAATTCTAAAATTAGAACAAGTTACAATATCGCGAGATGACACGACACCTTAGGGCCATACCTTGAAGAGTTCAGGATGAGCTGCTTTCATCCTCTCTTCCACCTCCCACGTACAATCGTTATCATCGTCACTCCATTGTATCTTGAGCAACTTAACTACCTTCCTCCTAAGCTGTTTCGTGTTGGTTGCAACAACACGAAGCGGCTTACGAGGTCTTCTATCGACCGGATCAACTTCGAAGTCTTCACAGCTATCAGCAGAAACCACTGTATTCGAGTCGTGCACATACTTCCGTAGATATGATACATGAAAAACATTGTGCACACCCGACATCTTCTCAGGTAACTCCAACCTATAGGCGAGCTTTCCAATTCGCTCGATGATCGGGAATGGTCCAACAAATCTCGGAGTCAATTTTCCTTTCTTCCCGAATCGAATAACATTCTTCAGTGGAGAAATCTTCACAAAAACCATATCTCCTACGTCGAATTCCAAATCCTTTCGACGCTTATCGGCATAACTCTTCTGACGGTCTTGGGCTGCCTTCATTCGTTGCCGAATGATCTCTATGCAATCCGAAGTCTGTCGAATCATCTCTGGCCCAAGCATCAGCTTTTCTCCAGTTTCTAACCAACACGTCGGAGAGTTACACGGTCTTCCATACAATGCCTCATACGGTGCCATACCAATGCTTGACTGGTAACTGTTGTTGTATGCAAACTCCACCAAATGAAGGTGATCTTCCCATGATCCTCCGAAGTCCAAAACACATGCTCTGAGGAGATCTTCCAAAACTCGGTTGACTCTCTCAGTCTGACCATCTGTTTGAGGGTGATAAGCTGTACTCAAACACAACCTGGTTCCCAAAACTTCCTGGAAGCTCTTCCAAAATCCACTAGTGAACAATGGATCTCGATCGCTCACTATACTCTTCGGAATACCATGGAATCAAACTATCCACTTAACATACAACTCAGCCAACTTGGATGCAGTCCTAGTCGATCGAACAGGAATGAATCGTGCACTCTTAGTCAGACGATCCACAATGACCCAAATCCCTTCATTTCCCGTTCTGGTTCTAGGCAATCCATCGATAAAATCCATCGACACTTGTTCCCACTTCCATGTAGGAATTTCTAATGGCTGAAGCAATCCACTTGGCTTCTTCTGTTCAGCCTTTACCAACTGGCAGTTCATACACTTGGAAATGAAATTTCCAACATCCTTCTTCATGCCTTCCCAGTAGTAGGTTCTCTTCATATCCCGATACATCTTATTTCCACCTGGATGAATTGTCAACTTCGAGTGATGACTTTCCTTCAGAACTTCACTCCTTAATTCATCTATATCGGGAACAACTAGTCGTCCTTGCTTTCGAAGCCAACCCTCTTGATCGACCTCGAATCCTTTATCCTTTTCTGGATCCAATCCAGATTCCAAATCACGGATAATCCTGACAAGCTTATCGTCTTGCTTTTGGCTCTCGCCAATCCTTTCCACAAGAGAAGGTCTTATCGATAAGTTTGCCAACATCTCAGGTTCCAATTCGCATCTAGGCCTGAAGTCAAATCCAGCTAAATACTCGAGACTCTTCCATTCTGAAAACATGGCTCCCAATCCTGCATGCCTCCGACTTAACGCATCTGCCACTGCGTTACCTTTTCCCGGAGTATAAGCTATACCAAAATCATATGATGCTAAAAACTCTAGCCAACGTTGCTGCCGAAGATTCAAATCCTTTTGAAGAAAAGATACTTCAACGACTTATGATCTGTAAACAACTCGAATCGAACTCCCAATAGATAATGTCTCCACATCTTCAGAGCAAATACAATCGCCGCTAACTCCAAATCATGAGTTGGGTAATTCCTTTCATGCGGCTTCAGTTGTCGACTGACATACGCAACAACTTTATCCTTCTGCATCAGCACCGCTCCAAGTCCAGTACCACATGCGTCGGTGTAAACCACCATCTCATCATTCCCACTTGGAATAGTCAAAACAGGAGCACTCGTCAATCTCTCTTTCAGGATTCCGAAAGCTTGCTCACACTTAGCATCCCAACTGAACACTTGGTTCTTTTTCGTCAATCCTGTTAACGGTGCAACTACCTTGGAGAAGTCTTTGATAAACCGTCGATAATATCCTGCTAATCCAAGAAAACTTCTCACATCAGATGCATTCTTAGGTCTAACCCAATCCTGGATTGCTGCCACCTTAGCGGGGTCAACCGCTATTCCACTTCCAGAAATCACATGGCCTAAGAACCTCACTTCACTCTTCCAGAAGTGACACTTCGAAAACTTAGCCTTCAGCTGATGTTTCCGCAAGATTTCCAAAACAATACGCAAGTGCGTCTTGTGCTCTTCTTCCGTTCTGGAATAAATCAGAATATCATCCACGAACACAAGTACGAACTTGTTCAACTGATCTCTGAACACTCTATTCATAAGATCCAAAAAATATGCTGGCGCGTTAGTCAATCCAAACGGCATTACCAGCCACTCAAAGAAACCGGATGGTGTCCTAAAAGCAGTCTTCGGCACACTATCCTTAGCTACTCTCAACTGGTGAAATCCCGTTGCCAAATCCATCTGAGAAAACACCTTGGCTTCGTGAAGCTGATCAAACAAGTCATCTATTCTCGGCAATGGATACTTGTTCTTCTTAGTCACCTTATTCAGCTCACGATAATCCACACACAATCTCAATGACCCATCTGCCTTGGTTGCAAACACAACTGGTGCACCCCACTCGGACACACTACGCCGAATGAATCCTTTCTGCAAAAGATCATCAACTTGCACCCTCAACTCCTGCTGTTCCCTAGGCGCCATCCGCCTAAGAGGCATCACAACAGGTCTGGCTCCTTCAACTAGATCTATACGAAACTCGATCTCTCTATGCGGCGGCAACCCTTTGACTTCGTCAAAGACATCCTCGAATCCATTCGCGATTGGCACCGATGACAGTCCATCCCGTGGAACAACCAGCGAATACATGAAGCTCATGAAGACGCCTTCTTCATGCTTACATCGTATCACAACCTTTCGCCCCTCCACATTCTCGACTGTCACTTCCAACCTCTCACAATCAACCTTTGCCGCATACCTCCTAACCCAGTCCATACCCAAAATAATTCCGAACCCCGCAAAGTTCAGAACAAAACAATCACAAACAAAAGAGCAACCATGACTCGACACAATCAGACCACGACATAACATACACAAACAAGACGAACCCCCAACTGGATTAGTCACAACCAATGGCCTATCAACAATATCCGGTTCCAAACCTAGCCGGCCTACGAGTTCATTACAAACAAACGAATGTGACGCTCCAGTATCAAACAGAACTCTAACTGGAACACCACATAGGAAAAGAGTACCTTGAACAACCACACTCTTTCCTTTCTCTTCAGCGGTAGGAGCTTTCGAAGACGACGGAATAGCTCCCAAAGCATAAGCTTGCACAATCTGCTTGTCCTTCCTCGGTTCTGGACAATTCTTCCTGATGTGCCCTGGCTTGTCACAGTTGTGACACTTCATCGGTGCCTTCGGATTCTTACAATCCTTAGAGAAATGGCCCTTCTACTGACAATTGTAGCAAGTCACATCGCCTTTCGGCTTCTTCTGACCATCCTTACCCTTCTGCTGCTGCTGCTTCCTCTTCTGGTTTCCACCCTGCTGTGGTTTAGACTCTCCCCTGGTAACAGCAACAACAGGTCCCTCCTTAGGAAACAGACTCTCATGCCTAAGAGCTTTCTCCACAAGCTTTTCAAATGAATCGTCCAAATGATCCACCAACTGTCTCCCAAGATAACTGTCCAAGCCTGTCACAAGCTTCTCATTCTTCTGATAAGCAGACTCAATATACGACCGAGCATACTTGGACAAAGCTTCAAACTCAGAAACAAACTCAAGAACAGATCTTCCACCTTGTTTGAGCTCCACAAACCTCTTAAACAGAACAGACTTCTGAGCTATAGAAATGAACTTAGCTTCAAACCTAACTTGGAATTGCTCCCAAGTAATCTCTTCCTCCGGAGTATCGATGGTAATAGAGTTCCACCAATCAGAAGCTCTCCCTTGAAGCTGTCTCGATGCCAACTTTCTCTTAGTAGCATCCTCAATTCCCAAATCACCAAAGATCCTTCTACAAGCATCGATCCATCTCTGGACTTCAATAGTTGATTCTGTTCCCAAGAAAACCTTCCCTCCAAGAGCAGTATAATCCTTGCACAACTTAGCAAAATCCACTGGTTTCGGAGTTTGGACTTGAACTCCAACATCTACTGCTGCCCCCGGAACTGGTATCCTTCTCATGATCGAAGTCATCATAGCTTCGAACATGGCTGCATAATCAGCAGTCTCTTCAGTAGCACGGCCTTCCCTAGCAGCTGGTCTCCCTCTTCGACTCATTCTCAATATCTATAAAAAGGAATGATTAGAACATCTAGAGAAACAACTGCATAAAGGACTCAAACTCAACTAAACTACTATATTATATATAGTATTCATCCATCAAAATACAATTACGTCTCTCATACGTAGTTACGACAGCGAGCGTTGGGTAAAATCGATTAACCAATGCTCTGATACCAAATGTGACGACCGCCCATGACCCCTGCACCGAATCTAGAGATAGTGCGCTGTAAAGTGTGCCAGGCGACCATGGACGATTGTCAAGGTAAATTAAAACAACAGAATCTATCGTATTACTCACAGCGCATGGACAAAATACAATAGAACATATGTATAGTGAAGCTTTACAGAACAAAATGACATCATATAAAACTCCATATTAGTTGAATACAAGCATCCAAATAGTCAATACATCAAGCCTCACTACATATCTCTCAGAGAATATAGAACAGCGGAATATCCAGTACATATAATAAGAAGATAATATGCAACCCTCCATCTCGTCTTCGATATCAGCACCGTGAGAAGAGAACAGCACCTGTCACCGTGAGAAGAGAACAACATCTCGTCTTCGATATCACCGTTAATTGAATGACCGGCACATTCTTTCAGCCGTCCGTCAAGGGCTAATGGAAACCCCGGTTCTAGACATAACCCCCGCACGTCGTCGCAACCCGTGCCTAGGACTATCGAATCTGCCCAGAGTACTCGACCATCAACAGTTAGTCGTTGGGACTATCGAATCTGCCCAAACGTACTCTTGCTTAGAGCATGCTAGAACCTTCAACAACGATGCTATCCAAGCCTCCTAGTCATCCTCCTCGACGACTATTCTCATGTCCATTCATTATCCTCAACTCGAATCATATCACCGAGTTATCAACATGCTTGGAATGATCCCGTCTGGATTAGACCAAGTCTTCATCACATGATTGCCTCGCTTCATCACATCCTCGCGAAGCCTCATCTCAACATCACATCATCAAATCTATGCATAAGAGCTTCATCATCCCGCTACATATGCCCCGAGCAGCTTTTCCAATTCAAGAGCCTTTCCCTTAGCTTTTGAATCATCTTCGATCTAAATCTAATCATCAATCATCTAGTTCATAACAATCAATCAAACATCAATCCAAGCAATCAAGCATTCAAAAATGATCTAAGTAGACAATTATAACAATAATGGCATTTTCGTAATTAAAGAGTTGAAAGTCCAATAAGCATGAAAACATGGATTATATCTCTACAAACTTGATGAATGAACTTGCATAGGTTAATATATGATAAAATGGATGTAACATCATCATGAACAATGGATCTATATGGATCTACACTTTGGATGAAGAAAATGCATGGAAATCTCTATTTTAACACCAAATCGAGCCAACAATCCGATATACTCCTTTGGATCCGTGTGAGAGATAATCACCCCTCACCAAATCACCCAAACAAACCCAAATCAACACGCTTCAGATCTGGAAAGCGAAGGATCAAGCTTGATCTATCACGAATCCGCTTCAAACGAAGAAATCTCTCTTGAAAAGATGAAGATCTTCAACCTAAGCTCTTGAATCTTCAATCTTGATCTTCGATTTGGATGGATGGAAGCACTAGATTAGAGTGGAGAAAAGAAGTGAAGAAGTGTAGAAGTCGAGCTCTCAAAATGGCAGCACTTCGTCGCTTCAAAATCCGGATCCCAAAAATGAAGAGAAGCTCTCCTATTTATAGCAGAAAATACCCTAAGTCGTAACTCGGCTATCTCCTAAGTCGTCTCCGACCTAAGCCCCTCCGACCTAAGCCTCTCCGACCTAACAGATATGCGCGCCTCAACTCCTACGACCTAACACTTCTGCGCATACGACCTAACTATTAAGTCGACCTACGACTTAACCACTAACTCCTAAGTCATCTACGACTTAACACAGATTGCGACCTAACACTTAGACGAAACCTAGCGACCTAACACTTAGACGAAACCCAGCGACCTAACACTGTTACGACCTAACACTCAAGCCAATACGCGACCTAAGACTTAGCCAACCCCTCCGACTTAACCCCCTTAGGTCATCCAACGACTTAACTATTAAGTCGTTAACTAACTTATTTCTTAGGTCGGTCAATCCCATAGGTCGCTCACTCTACTAAGTCGCTAACCAGCTACCCCAGCTCCCCTAGGTCGTTGCCGACCTAACTATTCTAACCCGGTAACCACTAGGTCGCTAACTCCACTAGGTCTGCCTACCCTTGAGTCGCCATATCCTTAAGTCGGTCAGTTCTTTAGGTCGTTAACTCGCCCTGCCGACCTAACACTTAACTAAATCCTAGGTTGCATAATTCTATAGGTCGCTCCAACTAACCCACGACCTAACACTAACTCGCCGAATTCCTTAACTCGGTCACGACTTAGCTCTTAGGTCGTTCACGACCTAGGACTTAGAAAAATCTGCCCCAAAATCCGAAATGACTTAAAAATGCTAAAATTCCAGATTCTGTCGATCTTGTCGATCCGTAAAAATACGGGTCGTTACAATTTTTTAAATTACTTTTTTCAGAATGTCTAGCCACTCTGGTTCTTGTTCTACCAGAACCATCGTTGACTGGAATGCTGACAAGACAAATGCGTTCATCGATGTTTGTTTCGAAAACATTGATACGCATGTCTACCGTGTTGCACGGTGCTATGAAGATATCACAGTCCTGTTCAACGTAAAAAGTGGTCTGGATTACAACGCCGGGCAAATTAAAAACAAGTTCGATGATCTAAAACGTGAGTAGAGTTCATGGAACAAACTGCTATAGATTCCAGCTGGCTATTGGAACGAGGAACGGGACATGGTCGGTGGATCCGACAAGTGGTGGGATACAGCTGCAGCAAGGTACCGTAAATACAAACATGCATCGCCTGCTTGTTTTAGGCAGTTGGACGTGATTTTTGATGGCTGCATCCGAACTAACAAATGTTAGTTCATAATTCCACCAGATCCACCTGTTCAGCTACAGTTCGACGCACAGTTTTATAGCGACTATCTTAGGGGTGATGCTGCAGAGATCTCCAGTCGTAGAGCTCCTAGACAGCAATGGCCCACTAGTGGTCCTTCTAGGTCTGTTGACAGTTCTTTACATGGTCCGACTCTTGCTAGATGTATGGAAGCGAAGCAGGAGGATGACGATTATGAAAAATGGGAGGTCACGATTTGTTTGGCTGAGTATGATAGCAGATGTTTCAATCCTTTGCATGCCCTGTTGGACAACCCCGAGCAGCTTAGGAAGACTGTTATTTATCTTGTTGCCCAGTTGAAAAGGAGAATGTAGTTTGTTTTATCTGAATTTTATTTTCTGTATTTTTATTCGGTATTTTTATTTCTGCATTTGTATTATGTATTCTGTATTTAAAAACAATTAACATAAATAAAATAATAACATAAACAAACAATAAAATAATAACTTCGTCCCTTTCGCGTTACCCATTTCGCAAAAAGAACGCATTCCCTTTTCGCGAACTTACCCTTTTCCCAGTCCTTTTCGTTTGCCCCTTTTATTTGTCCCATTCGGTTCAAAAAAGAACGCACCCTAACTTTTAAAGTAAAGCAATGCATATAATTCTACGGATATAATAGACTCTTAGAAATGTGGATAGAGACATATAAATGTCTCTGTTGTATTTGATATATGAGTTTCAGATAATCACGGATCCGAAAATATAAGGGCCCGTTTGGTTTCATTTTGTATTTTGGGTTTTGTGTTTTCAACTTGCACTAAGAAATAACAAGAAATAAGAGAAGAAGATTTATAATTCTTAATCATTGCGACCACTAATGGACAACGAAGGAGTTTGATTGTTTCCATGCATTTGTTTTCTCTTGAAACACGAAAAACAAAATAAATTTATTTTCTATTTTACATGTTAATTTCATTTTTCAAAATTGTTTGTTTTTCAACAATACATACAACAGACACGTTTTTGTATTGACGAAAACACATAACTAAAAATGACAAGCCAAACGGGGCCTAAGCTTTGAGCGAGTGGATTTTCAGGTAGATATAAATATACATAGTTGTGATGATTGAAATTAATCAAGCTTTCGAACAGATGTTTGTGTTTCTAAAAGTATATAAGCTTCAAGCATGGGTATTTTAAATGTGCATTTGGTTTTGTACAAGATCAAACATACAAGGCTTTTGGATATGTACTCAATTTTTAATTTAACAGTTTTGAATAAACCTATTATAGGTACCAAAGAGAAGCATGCGTGAGGCCTTGAGCATGATAGAGCAAAGCATGTGAAGACACAAGACATATGCATATGAATTTTCAAACAATTGCTATGATACATATACAAACTTTTAAATACATACTAGTTGTGTAAATTAATTTTTAGAGTATATCAATCCTCAATAAAACATGGTTTATATGTATAAATGCATGACTATGCATATTTGAGTCTTTGATCGTAACATTATAAATATGTTGCTCATATATAATGTTGAAGGACATTGGTCTGGAGTACCATTTTCGTAAAACGTATAATGTTTTGTTGAGTATACTAATTTTGCATGTAGAAGTTTTAGTATAAAACATTATAATATGAGTTTGACTTTGAAGAATATATGATTTCTGATCTGTACAGTTTCGTGCATATGTAGTTCTGAACATCTGTATCGATTTCAAAATGCTTTTCTCATTAAATTTCAAACAAAAGTAATTTGAAGCATATGCACAATTTCAAAACATATACTATTTTACATATGAAAGACATATACATGATTTCAAATTCAGGGAAGGCCTCGAACTGCAAGTAAATGTATGAACATGAAAGTGACTTTGGAAAAATTATCAAGTGATATTGTATGGGTTAAGTGATATCAAAGGGATAAGTAATGTTGCTTGGCTTAAATGATACCGAATGGATAAATAATGAAACATGAATTAGAAATGCTGCCGTATGAAAAGGTAATACTGATTAGTATGTACATGTGTACTCTCTCTATTTTAGAGGATCGTACATTTCTCAAAAAAAGAAAGAAAAGATAATACTGAGTAAGGTGAACGATGTATGCATCGAGAATTTTGGGATATATCAAGTGACCATGGATGACCCCAATAAGATAAAACAGAGCGACGTCACAAGAAGCAAATGACTTTAACCATATTAGATAACATCAGGGAATGTCAGCTACGCAAGTGGATCCATGTACATTAATTGATTTCATACCTACTCCCTTATCTCAAAACTTAGATTTATTTAAGTATTCTTCATTATGAATTTTTTTTCCCGACAAAAATTATTTCAAAAGGAATAATTCTAATAGAAAAACATGTTCTTGCTTGTAGAGTCTATTAATTCATGAATCATGACTTTTCTGACTTATAGACAAAATATTTCTTTTCGATAAGTAAAGCCTGAAGTGTTACAATTTTACAAGGCTATAATAATATATATTTTAGCAAGCAATTTACTCAAAGAATTTTACCATACATATCTCTAAAAAAAATATTTTTGTGAATCGAAAGAGCCATTGTTGATTATTCCATATATTTATCTACTTCGAAAAGAAATTTGCAAAGTCCTTAAAAAATATACTATCAAAAACAGCAAAATGTTTTAAAAACTATCGTGATCTATTTTTCAAACCCCAATTAGAAGAGTCTATTCACAATTAAAGGACTATTGAATCATGTATCATGATATTCAGTCTCTTATTCGAGATTTACATTTCTGTTATGAGATTATAAGTTTTACAAAAATTTCTTCAAACTTCGAACATTGGGAATGAATTCTTTTATATGGCCATTGGGACACACCAAGTAACTTTTGAAATGCTAAGAAATGAAAATGTATCTATCAAGAGACGTCACCACAAGCAACCAAAATGGATGAATTAATCAAGCAAATATTTGAACCAAAAAGGAAAAAAATCCTTAAGGAAAATTTCTATAGATCATCTTAGTCAAATAAAGAGAAACAAAAGACAAGGATCTTTCGCAAGATGATCGCTATATCGAGGCAAAATAAGGAAGAAGCCCAAGAACTCAGAAGTAAAATCATTATCCAACTGTATAATTTTCAAGCTACGAGGTTCAAACTAGATCTACAAAAATCATCTGAAAAAGGATAATAAGACTACAAAGTGGTAAAAGATATCATGGATTACAGCTTGCTTCAAATTCCAAAAACTCTCGTAATCTCAATTTCTACTCGGATGAAGTTGTTCTACATAGACTGACTTGGGAATCATATTACCCCTACGTAACTATGTCGAATTCTAAAAGTGTTCATAAACCCTACCATAGTATAGATTCAGCAGATGATCAGTGCAAGGTATTTAGAATAATCATGGGACTGCCATCTATAGGAGCGAGAGTGTCAATTGCCAATAAAGCCACAAATTACAAAAATAATAACCCCTAAAAGGCATGAATTCATCAGAAGGGTTACACACATAAAGGAAAGCTCCCCAGCATTTATTACAAAGAAAATTTAATACGATAATTAACACTCATACTTTGGATATATCAACCCATGACAAGATAAATTCCCTATACATAATAAGTCATAATTACAATTAAGGTTAAGATTGAATCCCATCAAATGGTTAAGATATAAAAGGAAATTTCCGGATTTGATCAATGGATAAAAATGGGTAAGTTAATGCCGGAATATCAAAGAAGGATATCCAAGTATCTGAAATCTAAAATAAGAAGAAGATCATTTAAAAAGGAGATTTAGTACTCCAACATTTACGAAAAATAATGAGAATCAAGAGATTGGATCACTCAGGTCAAATTGGGAAGGATCTCCAATCGTACATAAAGTAATCCCGCTTGGGACCAATAAACTACGATGATTGGATGGCAATGTCATAACGAGAAGATGTAATGCCGAACATTTACGGCCATATTTCTCAACAATGGATGAGTAAGAGAAAATTTTATCATCTCAATCATGGAAAGGAGTAGGAAACTCCTAGTTGTCAAAGGTTTGATCGCAAGAGGTCCCGGCCGTCAAAGGCCCCAGCCATCAAAGGCTTGACCGCAAGAGGTTCGGACCATCAAGGGCCCCAGTTATCAAAGGTTTGACCGTAAGAGATCTCGGCCATCAAAGGCCTTAGGCCTTCAGTGCCGTCATCAAAGGCCTCACTGAAGCGCCTCCTAGAGGGAGATCGAGTAAGCCTTTAGTGTCTGCCATTATATGGCCTCACTAAAGCACCGAAAAAGCCTTCAGTGCTTGTCATCAAAGGCACTCGCTAAAGCACCTCCTAGATGGAGGTTGGTTAAGCCTTTAGTGCCGTCAACAAAGGCCTCACTAAAGCACCGAAAAACTTTTAACCCCTACCTACGTGGTTTAGTTAAAGTGCCTCCTAGAGGGAGGACAGAGCATGCTTTTAGTGCCATCATCAAAGGCCTCACTAAAGCACCGAAATCTTCAAAAGGGAGGTCAATCAAAATCAAGAGCCAAGTAGTGCTCCAAAATCAATCAAACTCAAGAGCTAAGTAGTGCTCCCAAGTCAATCAAAATCAGAGCCAAGTAGAGCTCATACGCTAGTTAAAATTTGAGCTAAGTAATGCTTCGAATTCTAAAGGAAGGTTCATCAGACTGGGATTTTCGGTCTTCTATTATTAATGCCGGATATGAATTTATGCTCTTCTATTATTATTGCTAGATTGGGGTTTCTAGTGGTCTTCTATTATTCCCAGATATGGATTTATGGTCTTCGGATATGGATTTATGGTTTTCTTATATGGGTTTCTAGTCTTCTATTATTATTATCAGATGGATTTTTGGTCTTTCCTTATTATCAGATGGATTTCTGGTCTTCCCTTATTATCAGATGGATTTTTGGTCTTCTATTATTATTATCAGATGGATTTCTAGTCTTTTTTTTATTATCAGATGGATTTCTGATTTTTTTATTATTATTATCTGATGGGCTTCTGGTCCATTACTGCCAAACGATTTTTTAGACCTCTATCCGGGATACTTTGTCCTATGACTAAAAAAAATTTCCAGTCTGCTTTCCTATAATATTATCAAACAACTTTCCAATTTAATTGTTTAAAAAATTAAGATCACCACATAATCTCATAAGCTTATATTCGAGAAATTATTATTATTCAATAATATACTGAAAATAACCCCGACTCATAAAATAACATGGGAAATTTCCCGACTACATGTTGAATTCATAACTTGATAAGGTCCGAAAGACTGAAATTATATATTAAGTTAAATTTTTTTTTATTGTGCATGAAAAAGGATTAGTAGGAAAGCTTCATGAAGAATTGGCAATACAAAAGAATTCTTGGTTTTACCCTAAACATTAAAAAGCTTCTTTCATATAGAGGGGCTAAATGTTATCCATATAATTTCAATATCAAGAGTAGTGCCATAAGTAATAGCGTCACAAAGAAACTGGTGCCATTATGCTCTACATTGAAGATCAGTAGTGCCGCACTTCATCCGCATCGCACTTCATCACTTCGTGCTTCATCACTTCATGGTTCATTGACATCAAGTTCCATTAGCAAGGAAAAAGAAGGACTTCACATTTGGTCAAGGCCGCATGGGTCTCACTCCGCCTGTCATTGAAGTCGATGGTGATTGTCACCAAAGTTGATTAGCGAAACTTGGTAGAATTTATGTTCTGTGAGTTATCTCTTGCTGCAAGTGTTCAAAGTCAAAGAGGCATGCCGTAAATCATCTACTACCACTTGCATTTTTGTGATATAAACCATCATTGTCGAAATCCATAGTTGAGATCGAAGTTCATAACCAAGGACAATATCACTTTGGATCAATGTCAAAGGAAACTGACATAGCCGTTGCACCCTGCATTGGGAGTATCATCGCAGTCTACTCTTGTGATATCGATGATAAACATCGTCGATGTTCAAAAAGGCAGGAAGATTGACAATGAAGCTCCAAATTAACACCGTCGTTCGTTAATGAAGGTCGCTCCTTATCAACACTACATACTGCTTCCAACCGATATCGTTAATAATTAATTAAGAAAGCTTTAATGCATGAGATTATCAATGCCGAAGACCATCACTTCCAAGATGACACTAAAATTTTATTATTGACATCATCAAGAAAGCCAAGCACATTATAGCATCGAAGTAGTTGATCGATGCCATGTCTCATAAATATAGGATGATTATCGAAGCGACATTCCATTGAAAGCCATATTTCATGATTATTGATGTTACATGGCATCAATACCAAAGCATGTCAAGGGCCACACAAAGACAGGAGGATGGGATCACTTATAAAAGCTAGTTCAAAAGGACTTAGTGCATTTTTATTCATGAAGCTTCATAAGCCTTTACATCCATTCACATGTTCGGTAGCACCATAAGTCCCACATTACGAGTTGGAGCAAGCATCCTTCCTTCCAACTACTATAAATATAGTGGTACCCCCTAATGGAAAGGGGTCTTTAACTTCTTCTCTTCTCTTAGCATAAATAATTCTTAGGCTAGAACTTTTCTAAGCTCTCTTATGAACTTAAGAACTATTGTCATGAAAAATGGCCAACAAAGAAGGAGGACATATGACAAGGACTTAAATAATTGCATATTTTCATATTTGTGCCTATTCATGATTGAATAAAAAGGACTTGCATATTTAACTATGGACTTGCCTATTTTGCCAATGACTTATGAACTTGCCTATTCTTCCTTTTCGAATTTATAGAGTTTTAATTTAAACAAACTTGTAAATTATTACAAAACCAAGGGGTATATTTAGAACTTCTTCGAATATGCCACTTTGTACAATCATTTGGGTGTTGATGAATTGTATCGTTAACACTCATAATAATATGTCTAATATATATATTACATTTTAACCTCTTTTAAACAAATTAAGTAAAATAAGATATTATTTTAAAACAATATTAAGTTGATCTAATAAACACTTTAAACTTCATAACCCAATAGATTCTAAATGAATTTTTTTAAATCTACTTATTTCATATGCTTTCGATTGACCTGGTTCCTTTAAAGAGCATATCTAAAACTTCACCATAAATATAACATATAATATACATTCTACATAATACACTTTCTATCAAAACTCATGCTTAATATTACATAAATGCACACAATTTAAAATGATACTTTTGATGGCCTTCCTCTACCTTTAGTACCCAAGATACAAATATCTGATACCATAAATGTGTTGCATCGATGCCGAACAGATGGAGGGAAGCAGTCATAGGTGAATGATGATAAATCAATTCGAACTTGTAGAACATCTTGCGATGCATATAAAATATATTCAACATAGATGTAAAACAATGATATAACCAAATAAACTAGAATAAACAATATGTTAGAGTACAACAGGTTCATCGGATCATACAAAGCCTAGTACTAGAGTTTATACAGCTGAATCTAATAAACTCTAAATAACTGCCTCTAATAGTAAATAAAAACGGATATAGCTCCATAGTACATGTGCACAGCTCCATGCACTATCTCATCCCTATCTCTTACTCATTTATGAGTACCCAACATGATATGAACCAATGCAATTAAACTTGGATTAGAAAAAAGTCTCGTATGAGCTATCTATAATATCAAAATAGATATACAAATCGATATAGTAAAATATGAACATATAGTATGAAGAATCATACCCGACCCAAGTTAGCATCTATACAGTTAAAGTCCCGCTAAAGCCTCGCAAAATCCCTGCTATATCGCATAAAGCTCTTCAACCGCTATGCTATTTCAATTTAGCGCTATTAAACAGTAGATTTGCTTTAAGCCCCGTTTTTTTCCGCTACACTCGCTAAATCAAGGCTTTTTAGCATTCGCTTTAGCAACATTAATATACAATGGTTGATTTGACTAGTTCTCTTTTAAACCAAATCAAAAAAATTAAGGTAAAGACCTAATTTTAAGACATAAGTGCTTAATATAAGTTAGAAATCTATTGTAGTCACCAAATCTAGTCTGCATATATCATGATATTCTTTGATTTTGTTATATAAGATCAAATAATATTTCTTTTTCCTACATAATTGATGTGAGAATGAGAATAAATTAACTTTAAATATTTGGTTTTTAATCTAATGAAGCTTTTTGCACCGCCGCTATTTTCCACTATATCATCGCTATAACTTTTTGCACCTCCTGCGCTATAGAACCGCTATGCACTTTAACTGCATAATTTAGCACATAACATGATATATGCTAAACCACTATCATATTAGTGTACCACACTAAGTACAATATAGGGTGTCGGGGTACCTAACTCACTAGTACCTACATCACAAGACATCCACAGCAAACATAGCAAGCATAACTAGCATACAACCATCACATAGCCTCACATCTCTCACTCAGATGCCCTTAGATACACACACACACACACACACACACACACATATATATATATATATAACTCGTATGACCATCACCTAGGTCAGCGACTACACCACATCGCGGTTATAATGGTGCTCGAATAAATTCCATTACTAGTCTTTGTCATTACCAAGGCTAGCTAGACCATCATCTAAGGTTTAGGGTGCATAGTGAACGTCCTTACATGCCCTTGCTCCATGAGCACTTATCTTAGCCTCTAAGTTATCCAATGATCCCTTTGACACATGTTTTGATAATAGAACTCCGCTGCTCCATTCCATAAGTCATATCTAAACTTGTCTACTTAGACGATCAATAGATGCCATCTTCTCACTTGAAGTACTCAAACCCTATTACTCAAACGTCAAGTTGTCAAATTTCAACATTCCTTGGTTGCTCCATAAGAAATCTCAAAGTTTCCCTCATGTCAACCTTGGATTGCCTCATGCTATGCCCGAAGTCCTACTTACATCTCCCCACATTTGCTTAGTTCTTCAAATCCAACTTCACATGCGATCGATGTGAGCCCTCTCCTAGGCCAGCTTTACATTTCTCCAAAAGCCAGATCGATTTGTACCGATCGATGCCAATTGATTTGGGCTTGTACTTAGCCATATTTTGGCTAAGTAGTTCACACTCAAGGGACAATAAATCTAAACCGAAGTTCGTCCTACATATTTTCCTCAAAGTTTCAAGTCAAGCGTCGTGTTTTCCTGCATGACAACACTTAGCCAAATTCAAGCACCCCAATTTTCTAACAATCGAATAAGCTTACATTCATCTCGTGCATTTGCTACCAAATCTTGGAGTTGCCCTTGTGTTGTCATGCGTGTAACGGACGCCCTTTTCATCTCCTTAATGTCGACATTAGTACATCCACGATATTCACGTGTTGAACACCCAAGTGCCAGAAAGAAAAAACATTAGGGTAAAGAAAAAGGAGAAAAGAAAAGGAACATCATAATCTCACATGCGGAATGATAACATATAATATCAAAAGATAGTACATAGAGATACTCTAATATACATAACATTTCAAAGTGACTAATCAAAGTACTATCATCAGTCTGGACAGTTATAATAGCATGTCCTTACAATTGCTGATATGTACACATAAAGTAATGCAGCGGAACAGCTCCTCTTCGAGAGTCCAATGAATATCAATGAAAACCTTCCTTTCTCAAACTGGTCGAAAGAGCTCCTATGGAAAGGGAAATATATAACCACAAGTCAAACATAAGTCTCCTGTGAGAAACAAAAGAAATATGTGTGACATATAACAACATCTTACCAGATTGGTTTTCCTCTCAGTGGAGCCAACCATCTAATAATTGCATATTGCGATATAATAGATAATATTTAGGGTAAAGAATATAAATCAGAAAATAGTTGTGCTACTTGCATCTCATGACACAACAATATTGAAGTACGATCAAAACCACTAAGGTATGCACGTATATTAGATTTTCCATTGAGATCTCTCTGGATCAAACTGAATCTGAACTCATGCATAACGATCAAAAACTACCTTCCAAGCGTCATATATCTCTAGATAAAATATAACATAAGGTTAACATAACTAATCCACGCCTTAACACATGAACCAAGTATCATCAACTACAGAGTGCAACATCGATAAGCATACTCTAGATATGGAGTTGATGTACCCCCATGGGTTAGCTAAAACCTTGGATTGTGCATCCTACTTTGTCTTTAGTCATTCCCTATGGTGAAATTATGTTTAGTATCTCAATAAATGAGCTATCACTCGAACAGAACACGAATCCCCATATGGATTTCAACATCTCGAACAGATCACGATCTTCTACATGGATTCGCGCATCTCGAAAAGATCTCGAATCTCCACATAGATTCCAGCATCTCGAACAAATCTACTTCCAAGATGGAACACATATCTTTGTCTTGAAGTGGTTTTGGTAAGTAAAACACTTACCGATCCTAGTCTTTATAAGAATGAATCAATGATTTTCCCAGTTAACTTTACTTCGGTTCTTTCAAAAATAAATAGACAATGATAAGGATGGAGATCATCTCCCATCCAAATAGATTTCCTTATCACTTGTCCAAGAAGAGCAATACGAACTTATACGTAGGTTATGTTATCACCAAGTAAATAACCGTACCGTATAATTTCTGTGTTACTTATTGATATTTCCTAAGTTAATTTGGTCATACTTAACAATAATGAGAACAATCGCATATAGAAACCAAGTCTCATATACTTATCACATTTCTAACATGTTCAACTTCTACTATCTCTCGGTCAAGAGTGAAACCTGGTAGGTTAGAGCACTATTGCTTCTACACCCTACTCGGATCATCATTCTTAATTCTCATGGATAGAATCAAGTCTACTTTGTCGGCTTTTAATGCCAAACACATGACTAAATACTTTCCATAGACAAGTAACACACAAAGCATGATCGGGTCACATAAATGACTTATAATCCTCTTTTTATTAATTAAAACTTCTTATTGATTAAAATTCACTGCTTTAATTAAAATTCTTATTAATTAAAACTTCACTTATTTAATTAAACTTCCTTGTTAATTAAACATTCTTATTAATATTTATATGGATTTAATTTCCCTTTATAAAAGATATATACTTGTATTCTACTATTCATGAATTTTACTTTTCACGTATTTTAGTATTCCCATATTTTACTATTCACTTGTACTCTTTTATATACTTCAAAAGTATTTATGTACTACTATGAAATGAAATGTTATAAGTATGTTCACAAATCATTAACAAGATTTACTTACTTTAAAATATAATCAAAGTTGTTAAAAACAAATGTTACTTAAACATTGTTACTATAAACCCCTTCTCCTTTATAAGTTAAACTTTTACTTTTTATACCTTTTTATAAAAGATTCCATACTAACATATCCATTATTAAAGATCTAAGTATACCGAATATTAGTCTCGGGTCCCTATTTCATAATTGAATTGTAAAATAGATCTCTCAATCACTAATTATATAAATTAGGTCCATGCACCTTTAACATCACGTCGGATAGTTTATAGCATTCGTCAACTCATTTATATTCAATCTATAAAACGTGGTAACTTTTTGTAGATTAATCGGATTTAAGAATAGTTTTTACTATTAAATCACAAAGCTAATAGACTTTCCAATGATATCCATTGTTGATATGTAAAAATGAAATTAAAAAAATCATAACTTTATATAACAGTTTTTAACTGCATTTTAGTAATGCAGTTAAAATCTGCATTTGTGAAGTGTGGTTAAAAAACTACTGCTGTTTAACCGCATTTGTGAAATGTAGTTAAAAACTGCTGATATTAAGTGCAGTCTTTAACTGCATTTCATAAATGCAGTTAAAAACTGTTATTACCAGCAACATTTTTTAACTGCATTTTGACTACATTTGGGAAGTGCAATTAAAAACTGCCGCTGTGAAGTGCAGTCTTCAACTGCATTTCGTAAATGTAGTTAAAATTTGCTATTAACAATAGTAGTTTTTAATTACACTTGTTAGATACAGTTGAAAAGTGCATCAGTTGTTGCAGTTTTTAACTACATATGTGAAATGCAGTTAAAAATTGCATTATTATAATGCTATTTTTAACTGCATTTCACATATGCAGTTAAAAACCGCACTTAAATAATGCATTTTTTAACTGCAAATGTGAAATGCAGTTAAAAATTACATTACTATAATGCTGCTTTTAACTGCATTTCACAAATGCAGTTGAAAACTGCATTATAATATACAAATTTTCTAAAATTTGAATTTGTAATAATGTGTTTTGAATTTTGATTTTTACATATTAATAATGGATATCATTAGTAAGATAATAAAATTTATGATTTAATGGTAAAAATGGTTTGAAGAGGAAGTGTAGCGGAGAAGAATAGTTTGTTTTAGTGAGTTGTGTCAACCCTAGTATGTTACAAGGCTTGGATTCCCAATGAATATAGTGAGAAAGCTAGTCAATATTCAACCTTCATAGTACTTGTGTTAAGCATGTCTAATGCCTTCTAAGGACTTAACAGACTTGGTGCTACTTTCCATCATATTTGATAGGATTTAGCTTCTTCTAGGCTAAGTTAATTCGATGTTTTTAGAAAAAGTTATTTTGTTTTAAAGATTGATAATTAACTGATGCAGATTTTAAATAATAGTGTGAGAATAACAACCACGTGTAAAGAAATGCATGCCAAGAGACCTAATTTACATAAATTATTAGGTATAGGTGTTTTGTTCATTTTAATTGGTAATAAGGGCTTGTCATACAAAGTCCCTTAAGTATATTCTTAAGGGTTGAAGCAATTGTTACTTAAACGTTTGTCACTACAAACCCAAAACTCATTACATGGTTAATTATTTTCATTAAAACTTGCTTTTAAAGATTTAATTACACTTACAAGGGTTAAAGACAATTGTTACTTAAACATTTGTCACTACAAACCCAAAACCATTCATGTATAATTATCCTTAAAGTCTTCATTATTAAAGTACTAATTATATTCCTAAGAATAATTAACAAGGATTAAAAATAATATTTACTACAACGCAAAACCATTTTTATACTTATCATTAACTTTAAGACGTTCGTTTTAAAGATCAAACCATATCCTTAATTAAGGTAATATACTTTTAGTTTAACTTCTCAAAACCATTTATTTAATTTAAGAGTTAAAATTCAAAATTTCCTTTACAACTTTTATAAAATACTTAACCTACTTTTTAGAACTTACACACACACACACTTTCAAAAGACTTATAATTATGTTAAAACACTTTTAGAACACTTAAAAATGTATTATAATTATCTATATAGAATATTATTTAAAAATAACAAATTTTGAAATAAATGGAAAATAAAAAATAAACATGTTTTATTTTAAAAGCCTGTTATTTTAAAAATTCATAATTAATTATTAAAATATATTTAAACATGAGACTAATTTTAGAACACTCTAATATAAGTTAGAAAATAACCTTAAACATATTAGAGAAAAATAATTAATTTAAATATGATTTCTACACAATTTAATGTTTCAAATAGAAAAGATAGTATTTATAGAAATGTTGTCTAAAGTATTTGCAATAGGAAAAATTGTTTCAAAAGCAAGCACAACATTCTATAAATGCTATCTAAAGTTCTGGGCCTGTTTTAACACGATTTTGCAACAACTTTGAGGCTAGTTCTCGATACTTAAACAATTGATTTATGGTCTGAAGTTTTCAAAGTAGTTACTATACTCAGAGCACCCAAAAATTATGAAAAGAAACCCCTAAGGATATCTTTCAATTATTTTATAAAAATTCCCGAAATTAAGGTATTTTTCTTAAGTGCTAGTTAAAATCACAAAGAAACCTCTAAGGATGTCTTCCAAAGTTGACTTTAAAACAACCGAATGTAAAGCGATTTTAAAGTACATCCATAGTGACTTTTTGCTTCAAACTTCACAACTTTTTTCTACCATTTCCACAAATTTCCAAACCAATTCCTTTATGTAAAACACACCAAAACATGTGTAGAGAACATACAAATAATTATTTTTCACAATATATTTGTATTTTAACAAATTTAACATATGTTAAATACAAGGGATTTCAAATTTGTTTATTGCAACTATTTTGCTTTGAACATTTACAACACATTTCAACTTTACAAATAACATTATCAAACAAGTAAACAATAAGTCATGACCACGATAAGTGTTTTAGAGGGTTAAAATAGAGAATATACTACATATAATATTGTCATTGCTTTCGAAAGTAAGGAGGGGTACAAAAATTATAACTTTCTTTATTCTTCATATAATTTATATTCTACACAATCAAATATATATACACAGCATCATGCTTTTTCTATAGTGAGCCCAATAACCAAGCCAAGAATCAAGCACAATTTCCTACTTGCTACCTCAACCTTGCAAGCTCCCATTCTTCCTACCGTTCTCCCTGCAAATACACGGCCAAGGCAAGCTTTTTCCTCCCAAAATCTTGAATATAAAGGGAGGTTATGCTCAAATTATTCAAGTTTTGAGATAATGGAGGGTGTTGTAATGATATTGTGTGATGGTAGGAAAAGTTTGAAGACGATTAGAGTTGTTTTGATATCATTTCAAGACAATTAGAAGGAGAATAAGAGATGAAGACATTATTTTTCCTTAGTGAATTAATAACCTAATAATGAAGACTATGGGCATGTATTATAGACTTGGGCAAGTGGAAAATGACCCCTCTAACCCTATAAAGCCGGCTAAAAGGTGATGTTCCACCCACCTTCCTTCTCTCCTTTCCATGTGCACATGCTCCTTAATACATGCCTTGAATCCCTCCACCATTTGCTCCACTTTTTACTATGCTTTTCCCCCTTAATCAATCACTTTTAACTTAATTAATTTGCTCAGGAATTTATCCGATTTAATACTTGTAAATGTCTTCATAGTTACTATACAGGTGCAAAATAGTATGGACAACATCTATTGAATAAAAAGACGTTTATCGATAAAACGATTTTCGGTCACATTATCGATAATTGTTTGAACTATTTATTTTTGTCAACGAATTTCAAAAATGAATTTCCTACCATTAGTTATTTTTTAAAAAGGGTTTAATAAGGTTATAAAATCACATTTATTCACATTAAATCCAAGATTCAAATATTTAAATAATTCGGGTATTTAAATACAATGTGTTCGAAATTCCGGATATTTACATTCTCCCCCACTTACCGTATTTCATCCATGAAATTTCAACACGACCAACCATAGAAAAAACCACACATCAATACTTAACAATATCACAATCATTAGCAACCATAGCTTATGGTTCGCCTAGGATCAAAACATTCTCATCGCATAAGGATGATAAATAAACTACTAAGCGTACCTTTCAGTCAACAGTCTTAGGTTATACTTAATTGATTATTTATGCTACCTCAAACAATTCGAAGAGTCATTCCCCAAACTCTTCATAAGATAAAAAACATAGCATACAAATATACCAAAGTCCGTATGATGCACATGGACCATCTATACACAATATCAATTCGACTACTTGCTCAATCACATAGATTTCATTACTAATTAGCATAGATCACTTGACCTCTCTAGTACGGACTCTGATCCTAGATTAAGAACTATCATGCGAATAAAATGATCCACATACAACTTACGTCCTTTATTCCATTGGTTTCTTAACTACACCAATTTCTTTTCATTTTGAATCACATTTGTTTTCACATATAGTATTTCTAGTTCGACATTAACATCATTTATTAACTATTTCATAAAATATAACTTAAGTTTATAAACATTTTATAAAGAGAAAATTTATTTATAAAACTTTTCATCAAAACATAATTTCATTTTAAAACATTTCAAGGCTTACTACTACGTCCTAAGAGTATATACAAAACATTTTATTTAGTTTATTTACTAAAATTCTGATGAAGGCCCAAAATAAGTTTAAATCTTATAATTGAGTCAACCTTCTACACCTCTTTATATGTTGGGTTAGACATGTAGCTAGGAAGAGTCGTACTTTGGTATCCAAACTCAAGACTAGAGTCTACTTTCCTTAGACAACCCTACGGTAAAGACATATATTAGTTAGCCCAATAACATCGAATGTTCTATTTAACAAAGATGTTTAATACATTAAAATCTTGTTCTAATTTACTATCTTTTCAAATTAAAAGTTGTAAAAATTCCACTTTATTTCAATATCAAAATTGTTTAAAGAAAACTTTAGAACTAAACACCGAGTTTTATTTTAAACCATTTGAAATATTAATATATACATATATTCTTTTGTATATCGAATCACACTTTCGAGATTTAATCAAAAGTTACTTTCAAAATGGTATCGAATACTTTGTAAAGATTAGTGAGTATCATAATCTCAATTTCACGAACCAAATTCCTAAATATTTTGTTTAAAATCCATAAAATATATATATATAGATCGAGTAACACCAAATTGGTACAAAGGAATTGGGTCCTACCAGGAAGTATCATACATCCCTTTACTAAGAAGGGTAATACTCTAGAGAAGTTTTTACCATCCGAACGCATCTTTTACCTATTTTTAGTCACTTTCGAGCACTCGAACTAGACAACATAAAAATACTTTGTTCTCAAACCGACTTGCCAATTCTGAGAGCAACTTCAAACTCAAACAAAACTAAAAAATCCTTTCAAAAACATTAGTCTTTTAAAAATACTTCCAAATAATACTATTCTTATTTACTCCAAATTCTTATAAACCATTTCAAAAAACATTGGGATTTAAGTTCTCAAATTCTTATTTTAAATTCTTTTTAGTTTATAAAACACATTTTAAAAACCTTACTTATATAAATATACCTTCTTATATATAAAAATTTAAAAAATATTTATTCTCAAAATAGCTTGCCTTCTTTTTAAATTATAATAAACAACTTTTATTAAAGTTAACTTTTAATCCAACATTATCACCAAACGCCTTATAGTCAAACTGTGAATCTTAATTCACAAGATGTTCATTTCAATGTTCCCATAAATTACTATCTACCCAACCTATTCAGTAAAAAGGTAAATTACTTATAAATTGAGTAAACACAAAACAAGAATTAACAAACATCAATGCCCATAAACTGGCCAGGAAAGATTAAGCTAATAAACGAGGGATAAATGGACAACATTAATCCCTGCATTAATCAATTACGCTATCAACCTATACTTACATATATAACTACTATATAACAAATACATATGCACTGTCATGTATAATACACTTAACTCATTCTAGGGCAATAAATACCTTAAGTCTTAATGAGTTATACCTAACTAAAGCCAAGGTCCTCGCTTAACCTTCAACTTTGATACCATAATGTAATGGACACCCTTTTCGACCCCCAAATGTCGAAATAAATACATCCATGGTATTCACGTGCTGAACACCCAAGAGTAGGAAAGATAGAATGTTAGGGTAAAGAAAAAGAAGAAAAGAAAATAACCAAGAAAGAGGAGAATAATAACATAGAATCTCACATGCGAAATGATAACATGTAATATGAAAACACAGTACATAGAGCTACTCTAATATACATAGCATTTCAGAGTTACTAATTAAAGTACTATCATCAGCCTCGACAGTTATAACAGCCTATCCTTACAGCCGCTGATATATATATATAAATAAAGTAATGCAGCGAAAATACATACTACGGTAGGTAAAATATCCAACTCCACTCTAAGAGTCCAATAACCATCAATGAAAACTTGCCTTTTTCTAACTGCTCGAAAGAGCACCCATGGAAATAAGGGAAATATATAACCATGACTCAAACATAAGTCTGGTGTGAGAAACTCAAGAAATATGTGTGATATATAACAACACCTTTTAAGACCAATCGAATAACTGGATTGGTTTTCCTCTCAAAAGAGCCAACTATCTAATAAGTATGGATTGCGATATAATGGATAATGTCTTGGGTGAAGAATATAAATAAGAAAATAGCTATGCCGCTTACATCTCACAACATAACAATATTGAAGTACCATCAAAACCGCTAAGGTACGCATGCATAATGGATTTTCCGTTGAGATCTCTCTAGATCAAGTCGGATCCGAACTCATGTATAAGGATTAGAAACTACCTTTCGAGTATCGTTTATCTCTAGATAGAATATACCATAAGGTAAACACAATTAACCCATGCCCTAACATGTGAACTAAGTATCACCAGCTCCCACGTGCAATATCGATAAGCATACTCTAGATGTGGAATTGATGTACCCCCATGGGTCAGCTAAACCCCCAGATTATGCATCCTACTCTGTCTTTAATCATTTCTCAATGGTGAAGTCATGTTCAACATCTCAACACACGAGCCATCACTCAAACAGATCACGAATCCCCACATGGATTCCAACATCTAGAACATATCACGAACCTCTACATGGATTCGAGCATCTCGAACAGATCTCGAATCTCCACATAGATTCCAACATCTAGTACAGATCCACTTCCAAGAGATAAAACACATATCTCAATCTTGAAGTTGTTTTCGGTAAGTATAACACTTACCGATCCCAGTCTCTTCAAGATCGAATCGATGAATTTTTCGATTAACTCGACTCTGATTCTTTCAGAAATAAACATACAACAATAAGGGTGAAGATCATCTTCTATCTGGATAGATTTCCTTGTCACTTGTCCTAAAAGAGCAAGACAAGTTTATATGTAGGTTATATCATCATCGAGTGAAATAACCGTACAGTATAATTCTGGTGTTTCTTTTATATATTTCCTAAGTTAATTTGGTCATATTCAACAATAATGAGAATGATCGCATATGGAAACCAAGTTTCATATACTTGTCAAATTTCCGACCTTTTCAACTTCTACTATCCCTTGTTCAAGAGTGAATCCCGGTAGGTTAGAGCACTATTGGTTCTATACCCTACTTGAAATCATTATTTTTAACTCTCACGGATAGAATTAAGTCTACTTCATCGGCTTTTAGTACTAAGCACACGACTAAATACTTTCCATCACACGATGCACAATCGAGTCACATAAACAACTTCCAATCCATTTTTTATTTATTTAATCCTTTATTAGTTAAACTTCTTATTAATTAAAACTTCACTTATTTAATTGAACTTCTTATTAATTTAAAAGTTCATTTATTTAATTAAACTTCATTGTTAATTAGACTTCCTTATTAATACTTGTATATGGAATTAATTTCCCTTTATAAAAGATATATACTTGTATTCTACTATTCATATATTTTACTATTCCTGTATTTTACTATCCATGTATTTTACTATTCACGTATTTTACCATTTTCTTATGCTCTTTTCTATACTTCAAAAGTATTCATATACTTATCTCCAATGGTATTAGTATATTCATAAATTATTAACAAAATTTACTTACTTTAAAATATAATCAAAGAGTTTAAAATCAAATGTTACTTACATATTGTTACTATAAACCCCTTCTCTTTTATAAGTTAAAATTTTACTTTTTCTACCTTTTTATAAAAGATTCCTTACTTGTTATTATATTTAAAATATCCATTATTAAAGATCTAAGTATATTCTTAAGGGTTAAAGACAATTGTTACTTAAACATTTGTCACTACAAACCCAAAAGCCATTTCACACTTAACCATTTTCTTTAAAACTTGCTTTTAAAGATTTAATTACACTTACAAGGGTTAAAGACAATTGTTACTTAAAAATTTGTCACTACAATCCTAAAACCATTCACTTATAATTATCTTTAAAGTATTCATTATTAAAGTACTAATTATATTCATAAGTATAATTAATAAGGGTTAAAAACAAAAGTTACTAAAACATTATTTATGTAACACCCCACCTCTATGCTCACAATAACAAAGAGTATCAAAAGGAAATACTGTCTGTTATTACGAAGAATAAGGCTGGATAGGAGCAGCCATCCATAGTTAGGCCTTACACTAGTATTGGTTATCTCGAAAGGAGTGGTATATATTTATTTTCATCTCTTTTTTTATTTACTCCCGTCGACATATTCAATTCCAGTATAAAACAAACTACGATGGTTCATAATAGTTCAGAACAACATATGTAATAAGAACACAGATAATATAAAATCTCATATATAACTGAAATCAGTTACTACACATGTGATACGACTACAACTATCGACACTTGAAGTTACATACACAAGTACATTACTATAAATAATATACATGAATACATGTCATCCTATAAAATAACACAGACTACTCCAAAAGATATGAAAAGACTTCATAGCTCAAGCAGCATCCCAAAGTGAGATATCAATAGCCTGCAATAACTCGGTCTGACCCGAGTATTAATTCAAAAGAAAATAATACGCGGATCAGTCTAATTCAAACTCAGTAATTAATGCATGGAAGCAATAATAATTAAATAACAATTAGACGACAATCACAATAAATCCCGCATATCCAATCCTCTAATAAGAAAATCAGATAACGGTAAATATAATGCGTAACAGCATTTAAACAGCGAATCAGCAAAGCCAAATCATCAACAAAGGTAAATGGAAGAATTATCAATGAAGATAATTAGAAAAAGCGGAATAGTATAAATAGCGAATTCAAAAATCTGATCATCAATAAAGATAAATAGAAGAATTATCGATGAAAATAATTAGAAACAACAGAGTTACATAAACATCAATTAACAGCAAAATCTGATTATCAACAAAATAATTAAAAACAACGTAATCTGATTATCTAATAGGTAATTAGATAACAACAAAATAATCAAATTAAACCAAATCGAAATACGAATTCAAAATATATTGAATTGGCCACACAAAACAATTCAAGCAGTTGAAATTATCAAATAAAGCGTCAATTCTTATTGGCTGCAGTACACGCTCACGTGCACTACCTCGCCACTGCAGAATATGACGTTATCGCTACTCCAAATATTTAAACTGAACTCAATCACACAAAAGGCAATGTCGAAGAAGGCCAGAGCATCAAGTGATGCAACATCATGAATCAATGGTCAGATTCGAACAAACCCAGCAAAGTGACAATACATATTCAAGTGCACCGAATCAAGTACAACAAGATAACAGTGACACAATCAAGGCCAGAAGTGACTTCAAAAAGTTGATATGCAGACAATAACACAAATACTTTCAGACTTCATATATACATATGTTTGCACATATGTACACGCAGTCATACAAACCAATACAGCTCAAGTGAAGCCTCAACACTCATGGACCAATGTATGCAACCAAGTGAAATGCAACAGACTCAAGTGAAACAAAGATCAAGTAGAAATGCACATGACTTAAATGCATGAACTAATATTCACATACATACATACATACATACAGAAATGTATGTATACATCTGATACAATGCAACAACTACAAGGAGTAACTGCACAAGACCAGTGAAACAGAAGCTTGAATGAGCAAATAAACTCCAACCATTTAAATACAAGACAATGGCAAAACACAAGCCAGTGAAACAGCATAAACCAGCCTGGCATGCAAATACAACAAGTAGTCAAGCATCATCAACGACCAGACCCAAAAGATCTGATTCAATACCAAAGTAAAATAAAACATGTGTATATATACACAAGCCTGACAACATGATTATCAAAGTGCAGACACAATGAAGTACAGTGCATAGAATATATAAGTGCATCGAACCACACAGCAGCTTGAATGAGCAAGTGCACCAAACCAGACTCAACAAGTTTACATGACAGTAAAATACCACATGTTTCTATAACTACTGGAGACCATCACATTTGTATACATATATACAAGCAACTAAAGTGCAGCCACAAATGCAACATGACTCGAAGTACAGTGGACAGAAGTGAATGCAAACAACTGGGTTTAAGTCAATATGCAATCAAGATGACAATGTAGCTTCAAATGAAAACATATGCACCAGTGAAACACAACTGTATAAACTAGACCCAAATATATATGTACACAATGCAACAGTCAATGGTGAAGCAACTTTAACCTGAACCAGATTACATCTCCAAACATATACAACACTGGTGGCAAGTTTGAACAAAGCCAAAGCCGAGATAAGCAAGCAATACAAATTCAAGTATACATATATACATATATATGTTTACACATACATATCTATATCGCATGAAACAGTGGCAGCATAAGGATGTAACATAGCTAGTTCGAACAAAGATTTCAAACTGATTTAAGGTCAAAGTTTCAAATTGAGAAATGCAATGTCAAAGTCAATAAATAATATGATGAAAACAAACAAACCAAGTCAAAGACTACTGCCGATCAAAAAGCCAGAAATTCACACAGCAGAATCAAAAAGACCAAAATCGAATACAACAAATACCGAAGTCAAGAAGGTCTTACAAGTTTCAAATCGAAGTCAGAGACGTGGTGATCAGAAAAAAGATCGAACAGCTCAAAATCGAAGCCGTGGCAATCAAGGAAATCAACCAATGCCGTGGGAATAAAGCAACGAAATTATACGAATTGGAAAAAGTCAGAAATCATCATCAACATGCACGAAATACTTAAGATTGGATTAGAGGATGTGAGTGAAAATCACTCACCTTATCTTGAAGAGCGCAAATCTTTCGATCGAGAAGGAGCAGCCGTGTGTAAAATGAAGAGACGGTCGATTGCCAACGCAAATCAGAGTAAAATCCATTGTATCGACTTACAATCAATCGGCGAATTCTGTAACGATCCTGGATTTTATATAAATTTAAATTGATAATTAATTTAGTTTTTGAATAAAATTTGTGAAATTAATTGATAAAGTGATGCGAGTTTCCCCGAATTCGAATATATTCTGTATAAATCATTTAAATTTATAATATTGTATATATATGTGAATATATATGTATATGTGCATATATGAGTGGATTTGAATTTAAAGTTTAAGTAAATGTTTAAAAATAAATTTGAACTTATAAATACAAATTATATAAGATAAAGTATATAAAATATAATAGTAACCCATTAGCTAAAATTTAACAATTGATTTAAATATAGAAATTATTTATATTACAAATTAATAAGACCAAGGAAAAAAATATAAATATATAAGATATAAAAGTATAAAGTAAATACATTGGATAAGATATAATAACATAAACTAGAAATAGAAATAAATATAAGATAAATTATAAAATATAAAGAAAAACGTTAGCTAAATTCTAACAACATATTAACTATAGAAATTCATTTTTGTTTTAAAGTAATAAGACAAAATACAAAGGATAAAATATATTCAAGTATGTAACAATATAAAACAAAAGAAAATAAAATACATGTACAAAGGCTTGTAAAAGAAGCCACATCAAACTATCTTCATTTTGTAACAGCCGAAATGAAGAAAAAGAAAAAAAATATGAATATAAATATGGTACAAGGTAATAAATGCAGCCTCTAATTGAAAAATATCCCTGCTCAATTTTTGTACAAAATATAAACATTTGTACAACACTTCATTTCAGCTGAGAAAACAATACTTATCCTCCTCATCAATATCATTTCTCGTTCCAGTATTCATTCACCATTATAAACTGAGTAAAAGAAAAAAACTGAAGTGAATATCATCTTACAATCAAACCAAGTATCAACTTAAACTTCAGACTAAAACATCAATACAAATTTATACAAGCCTTAATCAAGAAGAAGACTTCCAGTATCAAGTTCAAAACCAGATTTTCAACTTTCAAATTCAAAAAGCTTCAACTTTCAAACTGGAAAATTTCTGGAACTAAGAATGTTCAAGGTGAGTAACAACTAATGATTTTAAACTTGAGTATATATTTGAAAGTGTTGTGTGTATATATACATGTATCTGTGCATCTTCTCTGTTAGTTTTATAGAGTAACACACAACAAGAAATTCCATTTCTTGTTTTCTAATCCATATCAGGCTTCAGTTTCAAAACAAAATAGTTGTATTTAAGAATGGGTTATAATCTAAAAATGGTTTCTTGAAATATAAATGTATATAGAATGAAAAATCCAATTTTTACAGTGAGAACTTTGTTTTCTAGAAGTTTCGAGTATCACGAAATTTTGATTCAAGAATATAACTTGAATTCGTAATGGAAGACACGATTTTTAAGCCTTGTTTAATGATTTTTAAACAACTGGTTTGAGAGCAGTTCATTTTTGTTCAAAAAGTGGATTTTGATCAATTTTCGGTGATCAAACAAATTTTGGATGTTGAATTTGTGTTTGAACCTAGCTTATCGAATAACGATGTCAGGAAAATTGCTAAATAAAATTTCGATTGCAAGAATTAATAGGACGAGACGAATTTAGGGTTTGTGTTCGAATTTTGGACATGTTTGGAAACAGGGTGATTTCGTCACCATGGGTCGATCGAGTGTTTTGTGGTTATAGGTGATGATAGAGGAAGAGTTGACGAGGGGATGGTCGGAATTGCGGGTTGTCTAGTGATCGGGGTCGTGAGTACGAGGTGTTGACAGGGATTGGTGGTGGTTCCAGTTCATACTTCCAGGCTCGAGCTCGAACTCGATTTCGAATTCGAGGTGGAGGCGAGTTTCTGGTGATCGGGGAGAGGAACGTGGAAGGTTGTCGACTTATACGACGTCGTGGCGATGGCCGAAGATGGCCAACGACTGTGTGCACATGCACGAGTACTTGGTGTCTGGGTGGTTGAGTGTTTGCCTGGGAAGAACGAGGGTTTTTCTCGCATCGTACTCGAGTAATTCGAGTAGTTTACTCGAAGCAAAGAAGGGGAAATCTCGGGTCAAGTTTTATTTCAGGCTTTTCAACCTAAACTGTTTTCTATTTTAAAATTTGAAAACTAAATGTAAATTTTAAAACTGAGTTAAATCAAAATGCAAATAAAGATCCTAGTTTGAACTAAAATTTAGTTTGTAAATAAATAAAGTTTCAAATTCAATTTGTTTCAATAATTTAAAAACAACTAAATGTTTGAAGAAATTTAGAATTTTAAATAGAATTGAATTTGAAAATGAAAACTTAAACAAGTTAAAATTGAAAGTTTAGAACCTGAAATAAATTTTAAATCAGATTTTATGATTTTGGAAATTAATTTTAATTTTATAACTTAAGTGTTGCAATAAGTTAAAATGTTAAAGTTAAAAATAGAAAATTGATTTTAAACTCTTTAAAATTTCTTTTTTAATCAATTGTTATCTTAATATGTAGATTTAAAAATGTTAGGAAATTTTGTTTTAAACTTATTTGAAGATAAACAAGAATTCATTTCAATTTTGAATTTAAATTGAAATTTAGAAAGGGAATTTGAAACAATGTTTTCAATATATGGTAAATAATCATAAAGAATGAATGTGTTCCTTTAAGTAACGAAGATTAATGATTTCTAATTCATTAACGAATGAGTTTTTAATAGTGAATCGATTTATAATCAAAAATGATTAATATAAGAAATTTTCTTTAAAAAGGCGATTAAAGAAATTTAATAGTTAATGAAATCAATAACTAAGATTTTATTTGAATAATTAATTAATGTGATAAATTTAACAATAAATTTAGATTAATTAATTTAATAACAATCAGTTGTGGGATTGTTAAATATAATTACTAAATGACAATAGTTATGGAATTAATTATTCAGTGTAATTAATTAAGTTAATTGAACTTGTTCAAGTTAATTTCTTAAGTTAATTAATTCAGAATAATCACTTGATAATTTGGGAAAATTTAATTACTTGGAGAAGTAATTAATAGATAATTACTGAATGTAATTAATGGAATAATGATCTGAAATTTGAGTGAATTATTTGTTAATAAATTAAAGGATTAATTAATAATGGTGATTAATTAAGATTTATTTAATAATTAAAGATTAATTGATTCATTAATTCAGAATGATTAGTTAATAATTAAGGGTTAACTAATAAATTTAAAAGGAGGATTTATTTCAAATAATTTGTAATTAAATTATGATAATTAACCCGGATTAATAATTGATACATATGATTTAAATGAATCAGTTGATTAATAAATTTACTTGTGAATGTTTGGATTCGACTGAATGATTGAATTGTTGATATCTTTGATTTGTAATGCTTTGTGATATATTCTGATTTGTGTGTAATCTGTACTGTAGTTCATATATCTGGGATGAATGTAAATTATTATTTGTAACTTATATATCTATGATCTTTGATCGGTAAATGAAAGATAAGCGTTATAGTTATACCGCTTATCAACTATATTTCTGTATTTTGATCTGTGATAATTGAATGATGTTGCACTACTGTGTGAAACCGCTGGACTACACCATACACACACAAATATGGATTTCACGTGGAAATCAGTTAAGTCGCAGATTTTTGACAATTTTAAAGATTGAATTCTTGAATCCAAATAGTTTTGGAAATTGGAATTGAGAGCTTTGTAAATGAGTTTCAAATGTAAAAGTTATTTTAAATAACTTAATAAAACTTGATATTTTAAATAATTTGATTTAAATTTGAATTCAATATTTGAAACTGAATTCAATGATTTGGGAAATTAATGGTTTTCAACTGATAAAAGATCTCATATAAGAAATGAATCTCCAATTTGAATTAAAGGAATTTCAAGTTTGAATTGAAAATGGTTTTCCAAATTACGCATGAATCTTTGGAATTGTTTTGAAAGCTATAAGTTAAATCTTTGATTTAAAGATTTAATGAGTTAATCCAATTGAAATGGAAAATTGATTTGGAAAATCTATGAATGTACCTTTGTGAAACTGGGTGAACTTTGTGAATTGAATCTTTTTGTTTAAAAAGATTTAAAAACGGTAATTTGTTTAAACCATTTGAAGAAAAGTTTTGGGTAATAAGTTATGACTTAATTGAAATCCATTATCCATATGTTTTTAAATATTACGCTCATTATTCAGTTTAGCCGGGAGAGGACCTTTGTGTCATATAACCCATGCCGAATAATGATACGTCATATATGGATTGCATTTGAAGACCGGTGTTGAAGACCGGGTATTTGTGAGAACGATAGGATAACTTATCGATTGTCTCTGCATTGAGTCGTGCCGGTATAGAGATTTCCTAAGTGATGGGAAATCTGATCGGGATTGTGAATACCCGGATTGCAAAGGCTTCTTTGGAAGTGCCTTCGGTTCTGTTCGAACCCGGTACAGACTTGTATGGATGTATGTCTAACACTACACTTTGAGATATAAAGCTGATTTCTTTCAAATACATTTCTGTTTGGTGGCGGAGATTTATTCTCTTAGCTTAACACCCTTCTCTGAGACGTACGAGCTCAGAGGTTATGTAGTTGAAGGTTATCAGTGATATACTCCCAATTTGGTAGTGTGGCATGCTGAGTGTTGCTGTGTGCTGATGGTCATTTGCTGATCATTTGTTGATCAAAGCATGACTTTGTTAAAAAGCGTAGCTTTGTGGACGAGACCTCATCGAACCTCACAGACCGGAAATGGTCGAAACAGGAAAGATGCGGCAAGGTTATGAGGGTCGCGCCCTTTAGGGTATGTCATTTCCTTCTGGAAAAAGGTGATATTATGGTATGGAGCCCTGATATTTACCTATGTGGTTGCTCCAATCTCATTTACTCTGTGTGATTGTTGCTTTGTGATCGAGGTACCTCGGATAAAGGTCCCAAAGGACCGGGGGCGGCATATTCGTGTAGTAGTTACCTAGTGTAAGAGGTAACCCGGCCTAGTGTTGGCAGAGAGCTAGTTAGTTCTCGGGGCATCCCGCCAGAGGCGTACCATTGGCAGTAGGAAGTTCCTTAGCCTGACCATTTGTTGGAAAATCCAACGAAACAATACGAGCCTTGTACGGTTTTAGTTGTAGAACCTCCCATTTAAAATGGTAGCTATAGCAGTTATAATATAATGGTACCTATGCTGGCTAAGATTAATATTGTATTTTTGAAATGATTTTGTACACTATGCACTAGTAATAATATCAAAAGAGTTTATTGCGTAGTAAGCATATTTGACTATCATAAGAAGAAATCTCCTCCAAGTCTGCGATTGTATTGTGTGTGTGGTGGGAGGTCTTATGGTAGTTTCATTTTCTAAAAGCATTGCGGATTTCAATGTTTAAAATTCTTTTGTTGTTTGTTTTAAAGATAAACTGTTTTTGTTACTCACACTAGTCCCACGACTGACCTGGAGTTTATTGTTCCCTTCCTAAACTCTGGGTGCCCACAATTTTCCACACGGGCAGTCTAGAGTTGGGTTTTCCAGATAGTCGGGTTTAGTAGATTATCTGGAGCTAGTTCATTTCATGGAGTTCACGGATGACTGACCTTGCTTAGCTTTGTGCATCGTGATGATGGTTCGAGCTTGATGTTGGAGTTATTGGTCTCATTCTCTTTGTCGGATCATTTGGAGTATCACTTCTGTGTTTCCGCTGTAACATTATTATTTGTCTCTGATATTCTTGTATCATATTGATATCATTGTTGTATATCATTCTGGATATTGTATTCATTGGAGTTGTATATGATATTATCCATTTCTTTATTCCGCTGTGTTGTTATACTTAATGGTGTTATAAGCTCCGGAGAGCCAGATTCGGCATTTGAATCTGCTCCATTTTTAGTACAAGTGAAGTACGGGTTCCGATTTTCGAAGGCCGAGTTCAGGATCTTGACAGCGTGGTACCAGAGCTAAGGTTGAACTTTAGCTCAGGAGTATAACACATTAAGTAACTCATTAGAGATAGGGTGAAGTATACCCTAGAATGAGTATTCCTCAGATACCCGTTCGAATGCCTCAGTAAATTCTCTTGCTATCCAGTAATAGTAAGTATGAGTGCAAGAAGAGGATGAGATAGGGGACAGGGGAATACGACTATAAATGGTCAATACCCTGTAACAACAAGGAAGCAATCTTTTCTCTATCAATCTCTTTTGTTCAGCATCTCTTCCTTATTCTTTGATAGTTTCTGGTCGATCCAAGAAGAGATTCGATATATTAATATGGGACATAAACTCCAAATAGGTCAGAATTGTTTGTTTGGATGAATTGGTTGCTATGGTTGATAGGTATACTTTAGTTTCTAAACTAAAAATTTTGAAATTGTATCCATATATCTATACAATTTGGGTCCCAATATATTCTACGAATGGTTAGTTATCCTTTCGAACTAACCAATGCCACTGCATATTTCGTAGATCTGGATAACCCGAGTATCTTGCGAAAAATTCAAAAGATTCGTTCTCGTATCTATTATTGATATTCTGATTTGGTAAGCCAAATGCAGAATAAATATTCAGTTTGATTTGATGAAATATTTTTCATCTATCTTTGTGTCTCCTTGGCAAATTTCGAGGACGAAATTTTTTTTAAGGGTGGAAGTCTGTAACGATCCCGGATTTTATATAAATTTAAATTGATAATTAATTTAGTTTTTGAATAAAATTTGTGGAATTAATTGATAAAGTGATGCGAATTTCCCCGAATTCGAATATATTCTGTATAAATCATTTAAATTTATAATATTGTATATATATGTGAATATATATTTATATGTGCATATATGAGTGGATTTGAATTTAAAGTTTAAGTAAATGTTTAAAAATAAATTTGAACTTATAAATACAAATTATATAAGATAAAGTATATAAAATATAATAGTAACCCATTAGCTAAAATTTAACAATTGATTTAAATATAGAAATTATTTATATTACAAATTAATAAGACCAAGGAAAAAAATATATAAATATATAAGATATAAAAGAATAAAGTAAATACATTGGATAAGATATAATAACATAAACTAGAAATAGAAATAAATATAAGATAAATTATAAAATATAAAGAAAAACATTAGCTAAATTCTAACAACATATTAACTGTGGAAATTCATTTTTGTTTCAAAGTAATAAGACAAAATACAAAGGATAAAATATATTCAAGTATGTAACAATATAAAACAAAAGAAAAAAAATACATGTATAAAGGCTTGTAAAAGAAGCCACATCAGACTATCTTCATTTTGTAACAGCCGAAATGAAGAAAAAGGAAAAAATATATGAATATAAATATGGTACAGGGTAATAAATGCAGCCTCCAATTGAAAAATATCCCTACTTAATTTTTGTACAAAATATAAACATTTGTACAACACTTCATTTCAGCTGAGAAAACAATACTTATCCTCCTCAACAATATCATTTCTCGTTCCAGTATTCATTCACCATTATAAACTGAGTAAAAGAAAAAAACTGAAGTGAATATCATCTTACAATCAAACCAAGTATCAACTTAAACTTCAGACTAAAACATCAATACAAATTTATACAAGCCTGAATCAAGAAGAAGACTTCCAGTATCAAGTTCAAAACCAGATTTTCAACTTTCAAATTCAAAAAGCTTCAACTTTCAAACTGGAAAATTTCTGGAACTAAGAATGTTCAAGGTGAGTAACAACTAATGATTTTAAACTTGAGTATATATTTGAAAGTGTTGTGTGTATATATATACATGTATCTGTGCATCTTCTCTGTTTGTTTTACAGAGTAACACACAACAAGAAATTCCATTTCTTGTTTTCTAATCCATATCAGGCTTCGGTTTCAAAACAAAATAGTTGTATTTAAGTATGGGTTATAATCTAAAAATGGTTTCGTGAAATATAAATGTATATAGAATGAAAAATCCAATTTTTACAGTGAAAACTTTGTTTTCTAGAAGTTTCGAGTATCACGAAATTTTGATTCAAGAATATAACTTGAATCCTTAATGGAAGACATGATTTTTAAGCCTTGTTTGATGATTTTTAAACAACTGGTTTGAGAGCAGTTCATTTTTGTTCGAAAAGTGGATTTTGATCAATTTTCGGTGATCAAACAAATTTTGGATGTTGAATTTTCATTTGAACCTAGCTTATCGAATAACGATGTAAGGAAAATTGCTGAAAAAATTTTGATTGAAAGAATTAATGGAATGAGACGAATTTAGGGTTTGTGTTCGAATTTTGGACATGTCTAGAAATAGGGTGATTTCGTCACCACGGGTCGATCGAGTGTTTTGTGGTTGTAGGTGATGATAGAGGAAGAGTTGACGAGGGTATGGCCGGAATTGCGGGTTGTCTGGTGGTCGGGTTCGTGAGTACGAGGTGTTGAGAGGTATTGGTGGTGGTTCCAGTTCATACTTCCAGGCTCGAGCTCGAACTCGATTTCGAATTCTAGGTGGAGGCGAGTTTTTGGTGATCGGGGAGAGGAACGTGGAAGGTTGTCGACTTGTTCGACGTCGTGGCGATGGCCGGAGATGGCCAACGACTGTGTGCACGTGCACGAGTACTTGGTGTCTGGTGGGTTGAGTGTTTGCCTGGGAAGAACGAGGGTTTTTCTCTCATCATACTCGAGTAATTGGAGTAGTTTACTCGAAGCAAAGAAGGGGAAATCTCGGGTCAAGTTTTGTTTCAGGCTTTCCAACCTGAACTGTTTTCTGTTTTAAAATTTGAAAACTAAATGTAAATTTTAAAACAAGGTTTTTAAAACTGAGTTAAATCAAAATGCAAATAAAGATCCTAGTTTCAACTAAAATTTAGTTTGTAAATAAATAATGTTTCAAATTCAATTTGTTTCAATAATTTAAAAACAACTAAATGTTAGAAGAAATTTAGAATTTAAAATAGAATTGAATTTGAAAATGAAAACTTAAACAAGTTAAAATTGAAAGTTTAGAACCTGAAATAAATTGTAAATCAGATTTTAAGATTTTGGAAATTAATTTTAATTTTATAACTTAAGTGTTGCAATAAGTTAAAATGTTAAAGTTAAAAAGAGAAAATTGATTTTAAACTCTTTAAAATTTCTTTTGTAATCAATTGTTATCTTAATATCTAGATTTAAAAATGTTAGGAAATTTTGTTTTAAACTTATTTGAAGATAAACAAGAATTCATTTCAATTTTGAATTTAAATTGAAATTTAAAAAGGGAATTTGAAACAATGTTTTCAATATATGGTAAATAATCATAAAGAATGAATGTGTTCCTTTAAGTAATGAAGATTAATGATTTCTAATTCATTAACGAATGAGTTTTTAATAGTGAATCGATTTATAATCAAAAATGATTAATATAAGAAATTTTCTTTAAAAAGGTGATTAAAGAAATTTAATAGTTAATGAAATCAATAACTAAGATTTTATTTGAATAATTAATTAATGTGATAAATTTAACAATAAATTTAGGTTAATTAATTTAATAACAATCAATTGTGGGATTGTTAAATATAATTACTAAATGACAATAGTTATGGAATTAATTATTTAGTGTAATTAATTGAGTTAATTGAACTTGTTCAAGTTACTTTCTTAAGTTAATTAATTCAGAATAATCACTTGATAATTTGGGAAAATATAATTACTTAGAGAAGTAATTAATAGATAATTAATGAATGTAATAAATGGAATAATGATCTAAAATTTGAGTGAATTATTTGTTAATAAATTAAAGGATTAATTAATAATGGTGATTAATTAAGATTTATTTAATAATTAAAGATTAATTGATTCATTAATTAAGAATGATTAGTTAATAATTAAGGGTTAACTAATAAATTTGAAAGGAGGATTTATTTCAAATAATTTGTAATTAAATTATGATAATTAACCCGGATTAATAATTGATACATCTGATTTAAATGAATTAGTCGATTAATAAATTTACTTGTGAATGTTTGGATTCGACTGAATGATTGAATTGTTGATATCTTTGATCTGTAATACTTTGTGATATATTCTGATTTGTGGGTAATCTGTACTATAGTTCATTTATCTGGGATGAATGTAAATTATTATCTGTAACTTATATATCTGTGATCTATGATCTGTAAATGAAAGATAAGCGTTATAGTTATACCGCTTATCAACTATATTTCTGTATTCTGATCTGTGATAATTGAATGATGTTGCACTACTGTGTGAAACCCCTGGACTACACCATACACACAAATATGGATTTCACGTGGAAATCAGTTAAGTCGCAGATTTTTGACAATTTTAAAGATTGAATTCTTGAATCCAAATAGTTTTGGAAATTGGAATTGAGATCTTTGTAAATGGGTTTCAAATGTAAATGTTATTTCAAATAACTTAATAAAACTTGATATTTTAAATAATTTGATTTAAATTTGAATTCAATATTTGAAATTGAATTCAATGATTTGGGAAATTAATGGTTTTCAACTGATAAAAGCTCTTATATAAGAAATGAATCTCCAATTTGAATTAAAGGAATTTCAAGTTTGAATTGAAAATGGTTTTCCAAATTACGCATGAATCTTTGGAATTGTTTTGAAAGCTGTAAGTTAAATCTTTGATTTAAAGATTTAATGAGTTAATCCAATTGAAATGGAAAATTGATTTGGAAAATCTATGAATGTACCTTTGTGAAACTGGGTGAACTTTGTTAATTGAATCTTTTTGTTTAAAAAGATTTAAAAATGGTAATTTGTTTAAACCATTTGAAGAAAAGTTTTGGGTAATAAGTTGTGACTTAATTGAAATCCATTATCCATATGTTTTTAAATATTACGCTCATTATTCAGTTTAGCCGGGAGAGGACCTTTGTGTCATATAACCCATGCCGAATAATGATACGTCGTATATGGATTGCATTTGTAGACCGGTGTTGAAGACCGGGTATTTGTGAGAATGATAGGATAACTTATCGATTGTCTCTGCACTGAGTCGCGCCGGTATAGAAATTTCCTAAGTGATAGGAAATCCGATCGGGATTGTGAATACCCGGATTGCAAGGGCTTCATTGGAAGTGCCTTCGGTTCTGTTCGAACCCGGAACAGACTTGTATGGATGTATGTCTAACACTATACTTTGAGATATAAAGTTGATTTCTTTCAAATACATTTCTGTTTGGTGGCGGAGATTTATTCTCTTAGCTTAACACCCTTCTCTGAGACGTACGAGCTCAGAGGTTATGTAGTTGAAGGTTATCAGTGATATACTCCCAATTTGGTAGTGTGGCATGCTGAGTGTTGCTGTATGTTGATGGTCATTTGTTGATCATTTGTTGATCAAAGCATGGCTTTGTGAAAAAGCATAGCTTTGTGGACGAGACCTCATCGAACCTCACAGACCGGAAATGGTCGAAACAGAAAAGATGAAGCAAGGTTATGAGGGTCGCGCCCTTTAGGGTATGTCATTTCCTTCTGGAAAAAGGTGATATTATGGTATGGAGCCCTAATATTTACCTATGTGGTTGCTCCAATCTCATTTACTCTGTGTGATTGTTGTTTTGTGATCGAGGTACCTCGGATAAAGGTCCCAAAGGACCGGGGGGTGGCATATTCGTGTAGTAGTTACCTAGTGTAAGAGGTAACCCAGCCTTGTGTTGGCAGAGAGATAGTTAGTTCTCGGGACGTCCCGCCAGAGGCGTACCCATTGACAGTAGGAAGTTCCTTAGCCTGACCATTTGTTGGAAAATCCAAAGAAACAATACGAGCCTTGTATGGTTTTAGTTGTAGAACCTGCCATTTAAAATGGTAGCTATAGCAGGCGTAATATAATGGTACCTATGCTGGATAAGATTAATATTGTATTTTCGAAATGATTTTGTACACTATGCACTAGTAATAATATCAAAAGAGTTTATTGCATAGTAAGCATATTTGACTATCATAAGAAGAAATCTCCTCCAAGTCTGCGATTGCATTGTGTGTGTGGTGGGAGGTCTTATGGTAGTTTCATTTTCTAATTGCATTGCGGATTTCAATGTTTAAAATTATTTTGTTGTTTGTTTTAAAGATAAACTGTTTTTGTTACTCACACCGGTCCCACGACTGACCTGGAGTTTATTGTTCCCTTCCTAAACTCTGGGTGCCCACAATTTTCCACATGGGCAGTCTAACGTTTGGTTTTTCAGATAGCCAGGTTTAGTAGATTATCTGGAGCTAGTTCATTTCTTGGAGTTCACGGATGACTGACCTTGCTTAGCTTTGTGCATCGTGATGATGGTTCGAGCTTGATGTTGGAGTTATTGGTCTCATTCTCTTTGTCGGATCATTTTGAGTATCACTTCTATGTTTCCGCTGTAACATTATTATTTGTCTCTGATATTCTTGTATCATATTGATATCATTGTTGTATATCATTCTGGATATTGTATTCATTGGAGTTGTATATGATATTATCCATTTCTTTATTCCGCTGTGTTGTTATACTTAATGGTGTTATAAGCTCAGGAGAGCTAGATTCGGCGTTTGAATCTGCGGCATTTTGAGTACAAGTGAACTACGGGTGCCGATTTTCGAAGGCCGAGTTCAGGATCTTCACAAATTCAGTTATCCAAAAGCCCTAATTTTCGAGCAAGCGAATAAAGGAACGAGCAGCCATTTTTTTCGTTGTTTTGTTTTGGGCTTGCCAAGAGGAAAATGAATGGAGGAGGAGGAAACGGGTATATTCCTGATAACAACACAGCACCAAGAAAAACATGGGCCAAAATTTCATTTAAAGCCCACATAACCCTCAACAAATATTTAAAAGGATCTCAACCCGATAAAAAAAAACTCCCAATAATAAATAGCTAGCAAATTATATCGCCTAATGACGATAATTAACTGGTGCAAAACCCTGGGTCGTTACAGACTCCCCTCCTTATAAAAATTGCGTCCCCGCAATTTTCATAATTAAAGTCGTGTATAACAATTATTTTTTTCTAACATAAACTGGTTAAGCTAGAAAAATTAAGGTCAAGAATACGAATGCCAAAGAAATCTTTTAATTTCATAAAAGAAATTTACAAATTTTCAGCAAAAATCTAATTATCAAATGGATAATCAGAAAATAGCAAAACTGAATAAATACAATTAACAGCAATATTTAATTATCAATTAGATAATTAGAATACAGAAATCATAAAACAGCAATATCTAATTATCGATATGATAATTAGAAAACGGCAAAATCTAATTATCAACAAAGATAATTAGAAAACACAAAATTACAAATCGCAAAACCGCAAATACCTAATTATCAACAAGATAATTAGAAAGAATGAACTTCACAATCAGCAAACTCTAACTATCAACAGAGATGAGTAAAAGAATTATCAATGATGATAATTAGAAAACAACAATTCAATATAACCAACATAATCTAGAATCAATCAGAGTGTAATGACCGGACTTTCTTAGCCCAGAAAGTCGCATCATCTTAAAGAAAGAAAGGGATAGAAAAGAGAAAAGATAGAGAAGAAAGAAGAAACAACATTAGAATCTCAACAGCGAAACGAATAAATTATATTAATAACATAAGTATTACATAGTATCATATACAACAGCTATCAGAGTTACACAGCTTATAAAACACATACTAGACAGTTATAAACACCTGTCTAGTTATTTTAACTTCAAATACAACTCAAACAAATGACTCAGAGATCAACACAGCGGAACCACTTATATATCTACAAACGCTGAAGCCTCCTGCTCCATTGCTCCTTCAGAATTCATCAAAGCAAACCTGAATCCCTTGGCTACTCGTAAAAATTTGAGTACCCAAGAGTTTATAAAACAGAAAATAAACACTTGGGTCAGACATGGGTCTGGTGTGAGTAAACGGTTAAAGTTGCTTAACTTCAAAACCTTTTGAAAACAAAGGTATCACGTAAGACTTCCCACACATAAACATGGAAAAGTTTTTACCTTACGCTAACCAAAACTTTGATAGGAAATCGAGTTATATTATAATAGTGTCTAGGGTTTTCAAATAAATACTCATATAGCTGAAATTGTTACATTATTAAATTCCAGCATACTAGCCACAAAGTGGGTTATACAATCAAGTCCGATGGTACTTATTGGAAGTTGGATTTCCATACAATGGCAGGGCTACTAGGGTACCGCCCGTCACAGTACGTGGCCTAGATCAACGTACCGAGGAGTACGCCCGCTCCCCTGCAACACAAGGCCGGAACCATCCCTTACTGGATAATTCCCGCATAAGAAACTCCAGCGGTTGTAGCTATTCAACCGCCCACTCAGCCGAATAAAAAGGGACTCTGGACAGGGGAAATCTTATCCTACTTGGGCGCTACCCACTAACCTTGCTGCACCTCCCCTGTTTTAGCCATTCCCGGTTGATGAGGCTTGAGGCTATGATTACCTTATCAGAACCCATCACTTAGAATGCTCATCGTCCACTTGACGATGTTCTGAAAGCATTCAATCCATACAAGTTCGTTCCGGGTTCGAACGAAACCGAAGGCATTATCTCGTTACACTCATTTTGGAATCACCCTCAGAGTTAACGACAATAACCCTTGCACTCTGAATCTTCATCTTCACTTTGAGATGTCACGACCTATCGTTTAACTTGGATCGATGTGGTTTTCGGATAATCAAATTTGATTCCCGATCCCGGTCTCATCGAAATCCAAACGTATCTTAAAGGCCAAGTTTGTTTAAAGGTTTAAACAATTCAATTCAATTCAATACTTGAATTCACACAGCATTTAACACAGATAAATATCACACATTTATCACAAATATATCCAATATCATATCACAGAATATCACAGCATATCATTCAATAGATATCATCAAATTCAGATATTCTACACAACAATCATCCATAAGCAACAATTATTAACCCTATGTTATAATTAATTTAATTATTTTAAATTAAATTAATTACTTAAGAATTAATTATCTAACCTTGCTTAATCAATCATTAATTAATTACAAACCTTTAGTTAATTAATTACTCATTAAATATTAATCAACCTTGATTAATTATTCATTAATTACATAAAGTAATTATCTTTAATTAATTTCACAAATTAATTATTCTTAACTATTAACAGTAATTAATCATTTATTTACTTCATTAATTACATTAATTAATGATCCTTAATTAATTACTTCTATTAATTAATTAACTATAATTAATTACATTGACCCTTAATTAATTACATTAATTAATTAAACTTTAATTAATCACTTTTATTAATCCACCTTAATTAATCATAAACAGTAATTATTATCCTGTAATTAATTACCTTAATTAATTAACTTCTTAATTAATTATATTAATCCTTTAATTAATTACACCAAATAATTAATCCTTAATTACTTTTACAAAGTAATTATACTTCAATTACTTCCCATTAAGTAATTCCCTTTAATTAATTACATCTTGTAATTATACATTAATTACTTACAGTAATTACACTTATTAATTTCATTAAGTATTTATACTTAATCAGTATCAAGATTATCTTTAATTAATTTACAAATTAATTAACTTAAATTAATCACATCCATTTATTATTTACAATTGAGTAATTCATTCCTTAATTACTCTTAAACAAATTAATTAACCTTAACTACAGATTAATTATTTTAATTATTAATTAATAAACCTTAATTATCAATTAATAAAAATTAATAATAAATTAATTAATCCTTAATTATTAGTTAATTAATCCTTAATTACCATTTGATTAATCCTTAATTACTATTTTAATTACTAAATTAATTAATCTCTAATTACAAATTAATCAATCTTAATTACTTAATTAATTGATCTTAATTATCAACTAATTAATTAACTTTAATTATAAATTAATAAATCTTAATTAATTAATCAATTATTTCTTAATTATCAACTAATTCATCCCTATTTAATTAATTAACTTAACCCTTAATTATTAATTAAATAATTCTTAACCATTAATTAATTAAATTGATTAATTTCTCTTTAATTACTTTATTACTTTAATTAATCATTAAATCTTAATTAACTTTTAAGATAAAACATTATCCTTATTAATGACTTAATTATCATTAATCATATTTAAAACATTTAACTTTATAATTAACTTACTTAATTAGATCATTTAATTTAAGATTTAAAATAACTTAAAAGTTAACTTAACAAATTCAAGTTAAACCAATTATATAACTTCCTTTAATCAATTACTTAAAAACATTTGTTATGTAAAGAATTAGATTTAAGAAATAGATTTAAACTAGATTTATTTTAAATTTAAAAACTTGCTTATTTTAAAATTTTAAACTGCTCAGTTTTACTTCGGGTTCGACCAGTCTCCTACACGAGTCCTCCCCCGAGATTTCTTCTTCCTTCTTTTTTTTTACTTGGTTAGTTTAAAACTTAGATTATTTTTAACTTCAAACTGTTACACGTAAAATCCTCACGCAAACCCGAAAACAATCCCGAGTCACCCTCCCCTTTCCTCGAGTCATTTCCCGAGTCCACCCTCTCATCCAAACCACTGACATCAGATTCGCCGTGCACATGCACGCTAGCTCGCCAGAGCTCCGACCATCCATACTACACTCGACAAGTCGTCAATGACCCACCACTTCGATTCCGACCACCCACAGATCACCACAAACACATAATCGAAATCGAGACAACGGATAGAACTGGAACAAGAAACCTCAACCACGAATCCTCCTCGTCCTAGCGACTCCGACCACCAGAGATCGCTAGCCTCTAACTACACTCCGCCGAAGACTAACGTTCCCATCCTCCAGCCTGCGATCAAACCCGATGCTTCAGAGACGTCGCGACAACCCAATTACAGACCTCGACCAAACTTAGGGTTAAAACCCTTCTCCGACCCAACGCCGTCGCCACGGTGGGTAAATAAACCACCTGACATTTTTGCCGAGACCACCAAGCTTAACTCTTCCTCTAGCAAAGTTCCTGACCTCCCCGAGCACCTTGATCACCAGATAACCTCAAAAACCCACTTCCCGTTCAACCCTTAAATTCTCGTTCAAATCTAAGTTAAAAATTTTGATTTTATTTTTAAAATTCATGGTTCTCAAATACGAATCAGATGATGTATATGAAACCAGAAATTTTGACATTCGAATTTTAACATGCTTTGAGTTTTTACTGTATTTTTCAAATTTCCAGAAAATACTCAACTAATTATACTTACAAATATTTTTAAAATCAAAATATTGATAATTTAATCATATTTTGTTTGAACATCACAGTCTAAAAAGAATTAGAGGAGGAGAGATTGAATTTCTAACTTAAATTAGCCTGTTAATACAAACAGAGACATATATATATATATATATATATATATGTATACACAGACATGCACAGACATTTCATATTTATATACATACAACCACATTAATTCATCCATGCAAACAACATTACTTCAACTACTTATCACTTCATCCAGTTAAAGAAGATTAAACAAATAAAATGATTGTTTATTCACCTTTTTAAATGATGAGCAAAGAAGTTTTTGAAAATAGTTTGCACTTGAAAATTGCTACAGCAACTTGAAAAGCTTGAAACCCTATGAATCTGGAAATGCCTAACTGGAGAAGCTTTGATTTAGTTGTTGATCTTGTTTGGTTTGCTTTGATTACAGGTTTGGACTTTGATTTGGTTTTGAGAAATTGTTTTCAGGTTTGAAAAAGATATAGGCTTTTATTATTCTCTGGTTTGCATTTGTTTTTGAGGAGATTGCAGGCTTGAGAATAAAATAGTTTACAGGGTTTTGATTATGAGTTGTTTCGAGGAATGAACTTCAGGTTTTGAACATAATGGTTACAGATTTTAGTTTATGAAAATTTTCTGGTTTTGATAAAATATTTCAGGTGAAGTTTTCTTTGTTACTTAGAAATGAAAATAAGAAAAGAGATGGGAAAAGAAGATGTAAGTTTATATTATGTAAATTATGGTTTATTAAAAATTTAAAGAAAAATGAAACAACTTATGACACTTGTTCAATTACATCAACATTTGTCAATACCCATTTTAATTAACTTACACATGTACTTACAAGCTCTATTATCCTAACACTTGTAATTATATCATTTTTATTTATTTTAAAAGCTTTATATTAGTTTCTTAATTAATAAATACATTTGTAATTTAATAAATGCTTTCTTAATCTTATACAAATAAAACCTTTAAAGAAAATAAAATAAAAACTAATTATATTTTAACTAAAACCATATATAATATATTTAATCCATTTTAAAATGTTAATATAAAACTTTTATATTAATTTTACAATTTAATAAACACTATCTTGATTTTTATAAATAAATTCCTTTAAGGAAAATAAATCTTATTTTAAATAAAAACTTATTCATATATTTTAAATCCAAAATATTTAAAATCATTATCTTTAAAGATTCAAATTTAAATCTAATTCAAATTCAAATTCAATTTAAAAATCCAATTTAAAATCAATCCAAATAAATATAGATATCCATTTTAAACAAACACATTATTAGTTGTCAATAATTATCCTATTTAAAATCAATTTAAATACACATATATATATATATACACACATTTAAACAACACTTATTAAATTTGAAATAATAGGTCAATCTAAAAATCTATTTCTAAATAACACAAATTAAACTTTTAACTAATTATTCCATTTAAGAATCTATTTATAACTATATTTAAAAATAACTCATTATTAAATTGTTTGAAAATATCATACTTTACAAATTTTAAATAATTAATTAAGGAGATTATCAAATTTTAAATTCCTTGAAATTCCGGGATATCACATTCCTCCCCCCTTAAAAGAATTTCGTCCTCGAAATTTAAAAAAAAGATAATCCAAAGTTTTTATTTTATTTCAACCAACTCAGGCATACATATCAGCCATACACAACTAAACCAACAATTTCATCCAAACAACCAATTCAATCAAATAATCAATTCTAGCTATCCGGACACAGATCCGGATAAGCCTCCTAAAATTTATCCCCGAGTTTCCCAGGTATAGACACTGGAATACTCGCTCTACTGAATCCAAACAATCAATACTAAGCTACAGAGCTCCTACTCATCTAGATCTACAAAACTAAACAGGATATCAGACTACAGACGAGTCTGAATTAACAACCAAACCTCCTTGAACTGCTGGTTCTAAAACCAGAGATGGACCATACACGTATTCCCTCAGAGATACGTGAAATACATTGAATCCCAGTCTTCCAAACTGGCAATTCAAACCTTATAAGCCAAACACTGATCCTTACAAAACTCAGAAGAATCCAATATACAACAGAGCTAACTTCCTGGTCTTACCCAATCTTATTGCTCCCTTTATCGGAGAAAATTTCAACAACAACAAATCTCCAACTTCGAATTCCAAATTCCTCCGTTTCTTATCCACAGAACTCTTCTGACGATCTTGGGCTGTCTACATCCATTTCGATCAGCTCAACCTTCGCTGATGCTTCTTGAAACAAAACTGAACCAAAAATAACTCAACAAAATGATCCTCCTAAGATCTACCCAAAACCCAGAACACAAACTCTACTCCACCATTATCAGTAGACTACAACTTACTTCTCCTATCCGGAAAAGACAAAACAGATGCACTCACCAATCTGGACTCAAATCCAGAAATATTTCCTGTAGAAACTCTCTAATACTGCAACTTCCAGTTGCTTCCACTCTTGAATAGCTGCCACCTGGCTTCCGCTGCACAACTCTGATCTGAAGTAGATGAGAATGCTGTCGATGAACTCGAGCACAAACTAGACAACACATCCTGGAAAAATGGTTCAACAGATCCATAAAAAGAAAACTCAGAAGTTCCATGAAATACTGAGCAGCTTCACCAAATCCTTTCTCTAGGAGACATCCTTCTACCTAGCTGAACTACCGGTACCACTCCTGGAACCAAGTCGATACGGAAACTCAATCTCAAATGTAGACAAATTTCTGACTTCCCTGAAGACATCCGGAAAATCTCTGATAACCCAAGAGAACACACAAACTATCGCAAGTCGCTTTTGCGATCCTATCCAGTCTAATATCAAAGAAACTGCTCTCTCTTTACCAATCAGAACAGCTTATGCTATTTAACCAATCCATCGAAGAACTGGATCCACTTTACAGCTTCTGAACTCCACCTCTTAGAAAACTGCTTAGCCAGAAGACTTCCTGCCGGCACACAAAACACTCCGAGCTGCACCGTTGACACAGCTGCCAAAGACTTCCTAATCCAAAGCTCCTTGAGAAACTCGGACCTCAAACCAAACAGAAAAGACCCTGCTGAACTCAGCCACAACACCGAAGTATACACACTTTCTTAACTTGTTCCAAAGAAAACATCTTCGGAAACATCTATAGTTACTACGTCTCACCATGCAGTTGCTTCTTCCTGAGGTTGCCAAGATACCATCACTCGCTTCTGCTCTTCCGATAGATCCAAACTCTCAAAAATCTGCTCACACGAGCACGATCAAACTTATACTTCAATGATGAACTCCAAACCTTAACGGGTTTCCTTCAGAGACCAATGAAATCCTTACATCAAGCAAAACTCACTCGAGACGGTATTAGGTCTACAGTCTCGACATATACACTTCCAACCTCAAACATTCAAACTCCAACCATTGGTAGTCGTGTTACACACACCACCACCTTATCTACCTTTATAACTCATATTGGAAAACCCGAACAGGTAGTCCAACAAATAGGTAGAATAAATATATATATATATATATATTAGCAAAATTACAAATACGCTCTCTCAAGAAAGAATTCACTCCAAAGCCTAGGTATTCTCTCAACCTAGCGCTCTGATACCAATTGTAACGACCCGATTTTCTTAGCCCAGAAAGTCGCATCATCTTGAAGAAAGAAAGGGATAGAAAAGAGAAAAGATAGAGAAGAAAGAAGAAACAACATCAGAATCTCAACAGCGGAACGAATAAATTATATTAATAACATAAGTATTACATAGTATCATATACAACAGCTATCAGAGTTACACAGCTTATAAAACACATACTAGACAGTTATAAACACCTGTCTAGTTATTACAACTTCAAATACAACTCAAACAAATGACTCAGAGATCAACACAGCGGAACCACTTATATATCTACAAATGCTGAAGCCTCCTGCTCCATTGCTCCTTCAGAATTCATCAAAGAAACCCTAAATCCCTTGGCTACTCGTAAAAATTTGAGTACCCAAGAGTTTATAAAACAGAAAATAAACACTTGGGTCAGACATGGGTCTGGTGTGAGTAAACGGTTAAAGTTGCTTAACTTCAAAACCTTTTGAAAACAAAGGTATCACGTAAGACTTCCCACACATAAACATGGAAAAGTTTTTACCTTACGCTAACCAAAACTTTGATAGGAAATCGATTTATATTATAATAGTGTCTAGGGTTTTCAAATAAATACTCATATAGCTGAAATTGTTACATTATTAAATTCCAACATACTAGCCACAAAGTGGGTTATACAATCAAGTATGATGGTACTTATTGGAAGTTGGATTTCCATACAATGGCAAGGCTACTGGGGTTACGCCCGTCATAGTACGTGGCCTAGATCAACGTACCGAGGAGTACGCCCGCTCCCCTGCAACACAAGGCCGGAACCATCCCTTACTGGATAATTCCCGCATAAGAAACCCCAGCGGTTGTAGCTATTCAACCGCCCACTTAGCCGAATAAAAAGGGACTCTGGACAGGGGAAATCTTATCCTACTTAGGTGCTACCCACTAACCTTGCTGCACCTCCCCTGTTTTAGCCATTCCCGGTTGATGAGGCTTGAGGTTACGATTACCTTATCAGAACCCATCACTTAGAATGCTCATCGTCCACCTAACGATGTTCTGAAAGCATTCAATCCATACAAGTTCTGTAACGACCCGTTTTTTTACGGTTCAAAACATTCTAAAATGATTGACCTTTGGTTGTATGGTTGTTAAGTCATTTCTGGTTTTGGCAGAATTTTGCTTAAGTCCTAAATCGTAGCCGACTTAGGAGTTTGGACGAGTTAAGAAACAAGTCTGGGTCGAGTTGCCGACTCAAGGAACTCACCGAGTTAAGGGAGTGTGGTTGACCGACTTAAGGTAGTGACCGACCTAGGAGATAAGTCGTGACCGACTTAAGAGGTTCAGGCGACCTAAGGAAGAGTAGTAAGCGACCTAAGTATTCTGGGGTAGAGTTAGGTCGGCAACGACCTAAGAGAATGTTGTGAGCGACCTAAGAGTTTCGGTGAGCTAAGTGTTAGGTCGGCAGGGCGAGTTAGCGACCTAATGGTTACCGGGTTAGCGACTTAGTATCTTGGAGCGACCTATAGGTTAGCGACCTAAGAAGGGTAGCGTGTTAGCGACCTAAGGATTAGGCGACTTAAGGAGTTAGAACATAACCCAGTTAGGTCGCGTGAGTAGTTTGTTGTATGAGTTGTTAGGTCGTAGGAAATAGCTTAAGTATTAGGTCGCGTGTATTCTAAGTCGTAGGTCGCGCGAGTGTTAGGTCGCGTGTTGTTTTAGGTCGTCATGCGTTAGGTCGCTGAGGAGTTAAGTCGTAGCATCTGTTGGTCGCAAGGTTTTGTCTAAGTGTTAGGTCGTGATCTGTGTTAGGTCGTAAGTCGTATACAAGTGGAAGCGCATTTGCTTTAAGTCGCCAAGGGTTAGGTCGGAGGCTCTGTTAAGTCGTGGGGGTTTTTAGGTCGTAGGTCGGCATAGTGTTAAGTCGGCAGCGACTTAAGGAGATAGCCGAGTTACGACTTAAGGGCAGTTTTCAGCTATAAATAGGAGGGGTTGTTCTCACTTTTTGGGATCCGGATTTTGAAGCGACGAAGTGCTGCCATTTTGAGAGCTCGACTTCTACACTTCTTCACTTCTTTTCTCCACTCTAATCTAGTGCTTCCATCCATCCAAATCGAAGATCAAGATTGAAGATTCAAGAGCTTAGATTGAAGATCTTCATCTTTTCAAGAGAGATTTCTTCGTTTGAAGTGAGATCTTGTTGGATCTAGCTTAGTTCTTCGCTGTCCAGATCTGAAGTTGTTATCTTTTGGATTGTTTAGGTGATTTGGTGAGTGGTGATTATCTCTCACACGGATCCAAAGGAGTATATCGGATTGTTGGCCCGATTTGGTGTTAAAATAGTGATTTCCATGCATTTTCTTCATCCTATTTGTAGATCCATATAGATCCATTGTTCATGATGATGTTACATCCATTTTATCATATGTTAACCTATGCAAGTTCATTCATAAAGTTTGTAGTGATATAATCCATGTTTTCATGCTTATTGAACTTTCAACTCTTTAATTACGAAAATGCCATTATTGTTATAATTGTCTACTTAGATCATTTTTGAATGCTTGATTGCTTGGATTGATGTTTGATTTGATTGATTGTTATGAACTAGATGATTGATGATTAGATTTAGATCGAAGGTGATTCAAAAGCTAAGGGAAAGGCTCTTGAATTGGAAAAGCTGCTCGTGGCATATGTAGCGGGATGATGAAGCTCCTATGCATAGATTTGATGATGTGAAGTTGAGATGAAGCTTTGCGAGGATGTAATGAAGCGAGGCATCATATGATGAAGACTTGGTCTAATCCAGGCGGGATCATTCCAAGCATGTTGATAACTCGGTGATATGATTCGAGTGAGGATAATGAATTGATATGAGAATAGTCGTCGAGGAGGATGACTAGGAGGCTTGGATAGCATCGTTGTTGAAGGTTCTAGCATGCTCTAAGCAAGAGTACGTTTGGGCAGATTCGATAGTCCCAACGGCCAACTGTTGATGGTCGAGTACTCTGGGCAGATTCGATAGTCCTAGGCACGGGCTGCGACGACGTGCGGGAGTTATGTCTAGAACCGGGGTTTCCATTAGCCCTTGACGGACGGCTGAAAGAATGTGCCGGTCATTCAATTAACGGTGATATCGAAGCAATGATAACAGTGATAGCCAGATTCATGGATGTTTGGTTGTATCGTCATTCGGACTCAAGAGCGGTATTTTCTTGGTGCTTATCTGATTTAGGCCTTGGTACTTGGAAAACATCGCCCTTGACTCGAGTGATAGTAGCTTTACTTTAAATTGTGTGCTCTGCTATGTTTGCTTCTGCTTAGTGTGTGTCTGGGGGCTATCACTGTAGAATGAGGTTGGAGTGGGAGGGTTGTATTCCTATTCCTTTTCCTTTATGCTCTTTTGGTATGTTGTTAGTTAATTTACTGCTCACTAAGACTGTTGTCTGACTCAAGGCTTTATGTTTTAATTCTTATTGCCTTGGGCTGTTCGTCCACTTTGGGACGGGCAGACTAGGTAGCAGGTGACAGGTGCTGTTCTCTTCTCACGATGCTGATATCGAAGACGAGCTGGAGGGTTGCATATTATCTTCTTATTATATGTACTGGATATTCCGCTGTTTTGTATTCTCTGAGAGATTTGTAGTGAGGCTGGATGTATTGACTATGTGGATGCTTGTATTCAACTATTATGGAGTTTTATATGATGTCATTTTGTTCTGTAAAGCTTCACTATACTTATGTTCTATTGTATTTTGTCCATGCGCTGTGAGTAATACGATAGATTCTTTTGTTTTAGATCTTACCTTGACAATCGTCCATGGTCGCCTGGCACACTTTACAGCGCTCTATCTCTAGATTCGGTGCAGGGGTCATGGGCGGTCGTCACATTTGGTATCAGAGCATTGGTTAATCGATTTTACCCAACGCTCGCTGAAGTAACTACGTATGAGAGACGTAATTGTATTTTGATGGATGATTACTATATATAATATAGTAGCTTAGTAGGTTTGAGTCCTTTATGCAGTTGTTTCTCTAGATGTTCTAATCATTCCTTTTTATAGATATTGAGAATGAGTCGAAGAGGGAGACCAGCTGCTAGGGAAGGCCGTGCTACTGAAGAGACTGCTGATTATGCAGCCATGTTCGAAGCCATGATGACTTCGATCATGAGAAGGATACCAGTTCCGGGGGCAGCAGTAGATGTTGGAGTTCAAGTCCAAGCTCCGAAACCAGTGGATTTTGCTAAGTTGTGCAAGGATTATACTGCTCTCGGAGGGAAGGTTTTCTTGGGAACAGAATCAACTATTGAAGTCCAGAGATGGATCGATGCTTGTAGAAGGATCTTTGGTGATTTGGGAATTGATGATGCAACTAAGAGGAAGTTAGCATCAAGACAGCTTCAAGGGAGAGCCTCTGATTGGTGGAACTCTATTACCATCACTACTCCGGAAGAAGAGATTACTTGGGAGCAATTCCAAGTCAGATTTGAAGCTAAGTTCATTTCTACAGCTCAGAAGTCTGTTCTGTTCAAGAGGTTTGTGGAGCTCAAGCAAGGTGGAAGATCAGTTCTTGAGTATGTTTCTGAGTTTGAAGCTTTGTCTAAGTATGCCCGGTCATATATTGAATCTGCTTATCAGAAGAATGAGAAGTTTGTGACCGGCTTGGATAGTTATCTTGGGAGACAGTTGGTGGATCATTTGGACGATTCATTTGAGAAGCTGGTGGAGAAAGCTCTTAGGCATGAGAGTCTGTTTCCTAAGGAAGGACCTGTTGTTGTTGTTACCAAGGGAGAGTCTAAACCACAGCAGGGTGGAAACCAGAAGAGGAAGCAGCAGCAGCAGAAGGGTAAGGATGGCCAGAAGAAGCCGAAAGGCGAGGTGACTTGCTACAACTGTCAGCAGAAGGGCCATTTCTCGAAGGATTGTAAGAATCCTAAGGTGCCGATGAAGTGTCACAACTGTGACAAGCCGGGACATTTCAGGAAGAATTGTCCAGAACCAAGGAAGGACAGGCAGATTGTGCAAGCCTATGCTTTAGGAGCTGTTCCGTCGTCTTCGAAAGCTCCTACTGCTGAAGAGAAGGGAAAGAGTGTGGTTGTTCAAGGTACTCTTTTCCTATGTGGTGTTCCAGTTAGGGTTCTGTTTGATACTGGAGCGTCGCATTCATTTGTTTGTAATGAACTAGTAGGCCGGTTAGATTTGAAGCCGGATATTGTTGATAGGCCATTGGTTGTGACTAATCCAGTTGGGGGTTCGACTTGTTTGTGTATGTTATGCCGTGGTCTAGTTGTGTCGAGTCATGGTTGCTCTTTTGTTTGTGATTGTTTTGTTCTGAACTTTGCGGGGTTCGGAATTATTTTGGGTATGGACTGGCTTAGGAAGTATGCGGCTAAGGTTGATTGTGAGAGGCTGGAGGTGACAGTCGAGAATGTGGAAGGGCGAAAGATTGTGATACGATGTAAGCATGAGGAAGGCGTCTTCATGAGCTTCATGTATTTGCTAGTTGTTCCACGGGATGGACTGTCTTTAGTGCCAATCGCAAATGGATTCGAGGATGTCTTTGACGAAGTCAAAGGGTTGCCGCCGCATATAGAGATCGAGTTTCGTATAGATCTAGTTGAAGGAGCCAGACCTGTTGTGATGCCTCTTAGGCGGATGGCGCCTAGGGAACAGCAGGAGTTGAGGGTGCAAGTTGATGATCTTTTGCAAAAAGGATTCATTCGGCGTAGTGTGTCCGAGTGGGGTGCACCAGTTGTGTTTGCAACCAAGGCAGATGGATCGTTGAGATTGTGCGTCGATTATCGTGAGCTGAATAAGGTGACTAAGAAGAACAAGTATCCATTGCCGAGAATAGATGACTTGTTTGATCAGCTTCACGAAGCCAAGGTGTTTTCTCAGATGGATTTGGCAACGGGATTTCACCAATTGAGAGTGGCTGGTAATGCCGTTTGGATTGACTAACGCGCCAGCATATTTTGTGGATCTTATGAATAGAGTGTTCAGAGATCAGTTGAACAAGTTCGTACTTGTGTTCGTGGATGATATTCTGATTTATTCTAGAACTGAAGAAGAGCACAAGACGCACTTGCGTATTGTTTTGGAAATCTTACGGAAACATCAGCTGAAGGCTAAGTTTTCGAAGTGTCACTTCTGGAAGAGTGAAGTGAGGTTCTTAGGCCATGTGATTTCTGGAAGTGGAATAGCGGTTGATCCCGCTAAGGTGGCAGCAATCCAGGATTGGGTTAGACCTAAGAATGCATCTGATGTGAGAAGTTTTCTTGGATTAGCAGGATATTATCGACGGTTTATCAAAGACTTCTCCAAGGTAGCTGCACCGTTAACAGGATTGACGAAGAAGAACCAAGTGTTCAGTTGGGATGCTAAGTGTGAGCAAGCTTTTGGAATCCTGAAAGAGCGATTGACGAGTGCTCCTGTTTTGACTATTCCAAGTGGGAATGATGAGATGGTGGTTTACACCGATGCATGTGGTACTGGACTTGGAGCAGTGCTGATGCAGAAGGATAAAGTTGTTGCGTATGCCAGTCGACAATTGAAGCCGCATGAAAGGAATTACCCAACTCATGATTTGGAGTTAGCGGCGATTGTATTTGCTCTGAAGATGTGGAGGCATTATTTGTTGGGAGTTCGATTCGAGTTGTTTATGGATCATAAGTCGCTGAAGTATCTTTTCTCCCAAAAGGATTTGAATCTTCGGCAGCAACGTTGGCTAGAGTTTTTGGCTTCATATGATTTTGGTATAGCTTATACTCCGGGAAAAGGTAACGCAGTGGCTGATGCGTTAAGTCGAAGACATGCAGGATTGGGAGCCATGTTTTCAGAATGGAAGAGTCTCGAGTATTTAGCTGGATTTGACTTCAGGCCTAGATGTGAATTGGAACCTGAGATGTTGGCAAACTTATCAATAAGACCGATTCTTGTGGAAAGGATTGGCGAGAGTCAAAAGCGAGATGATAAGCTTGTCAAGATTATCCGTGATTTGGAATCTGGATTGGATCCAGAAAAGGATAAAGGATTCGAGGTCGATAGAGAAGGTTGGCTTCGGAAGCAAGGACGACTAGTTGTTCCCGATATAGATGAATTGAGGAGTGAAGTTCTGAAGGAAAGTCATCACTCGAAGCTGACAATTCATCCAGGTGGAAACAAGATGTATCGGGATATGAAGAGAACCTACTACTGGGAAGGTATGAAGAAGGATGTTGAAAATTTTATTTCCAAGTGTATGAACTGCCAGTTGGTTAAAGACGAACAGAAGAAGCCAAGTGGATTGCTTCAGCCATTAGAAGTTCCTACATGGAAGTGGGAACAAGTTTCGATGGATTTTATTGATGGATTGCCTAGAACCAGAACGGGAAATGAAGGGATTTGGGTCATTGTGGATCGTCTGACTAAGAGTGCACGATTCATTCCTGTTCGATCAACTAGGACTGCATCAAAGTTGGCTGAGTTGTATGTTAAGTGGATAGTTCGTTTCCATGGTATTCCGAAGAGTATAGTGAGCGATCGAGACCCATTGTTCACTAGTGGATTTTGGAAGAGCTTCCAGGAAGTCTTGGGAACCGAGTTGTGTTTGAGTACAGCTTATCATCCCCAAACAGATGGTCAGACTGAGAGAGTCAACCGAGTTTTGGAAGATCTCCTCAGAGCTTGTGTTTTGGATTTCGGAGGATCATGGGAAGATCACCTTCATTTGGTGGAGTTTGCGTACAACAACAGTTACCAGTCAAACATTGGTATGGCACCATATGAGGCATTGTATGGAAGACCGTGTAACTCTCCGACATGTTGGTTGGAAACTGGAGAAAAGCTGATGCTTGGGCCAGAGATGATTCGTCAGACTTCAGATTGCATAGAGATCATTCGGCAACGAATGAAGGCAGCCCAAGATCGTCAGAAGAGTTATGCCGATAAGCGTCGTAAGGATTTGGAATTCGACGTAGGAGATATGGTTTTTGTGAAGATTTCTCCACTGAAGAATGTTATTCGATTCGGGAAGAAAGGAAAATTGACTCCGAGATTTGTTGGACCATTCCCGATCATCAAGCGAATTGGAAAGCTCGCCTACAGATTGAAGTTACCGGAGAAGATGTCGGGTGTGCACAATGTTTTTCATGTATCATATCTACGGAAGTATGTGCATGACTCGAATACCGTAGTTTCTGCTGATAGCTGTGAAGATTTCGAAGTTGATCCAGTTGATAGAAGACCTCGTAAGCCGCTTCGTGTTGTTGAAACTGACACGAAACAGCTTAGGAGGAAGGTAGTTAAGTTGCTCAAGATACAATGGAGTGACGATGATAACGACTGTACGTGGGAGGTGGAAGAGAGGATGAAGGCAGCTCATCCTGAACTCTTCAAGGTATGGCCCTAAGGTGTCGTGTCATCTAACGAAATTGTAACTTGTTCTAAGTCTTAGAATTCTGTACGCTAAGCTAGAATTGGATGCATGGTTTATTGATTGTTATGGATGATAGGCGTACAGAATAGCTTTGATTGCCTTGTTTGTTTGGAATTTCGGGGGCGAAATTCCTAAGGGGGAGAGAATGTAACGACCCGTATTTTTACGGATCAAAACATTCTAAAATGATTGACCTTTGGTTGTATGGTTGTTAAGTCATTTCTGGTTTTGGCAGAATTTTGCTTAAGTCCTAAGTCGTAGCCGACTTAGGAGTTTGGACGAGTTAAGAAACAAGTCTGGGTCGAGTTGCCGACTCAAGGAACTCACCGAGTTAAGGGAGTGTGGTTGACCGACTTAAGGTAGTGACCGACCTAGGAGATAAGTCGTGACCGACTTAAGAGGTTCAGGCGACCTAAGGAAGAGTAGTAAGCGACCTAAGTATTCTGGGGTAGAGTTAGGTCGGCAACGACCTAAGAGAATGTTGTGAGCGACCTAAGAGTTTCGGTGAGCTAAGTGTTAGGTCGGCAGGGCGAGTTAGCGACCTAATGGTTACCGGGTTAGCGACTTAGTATCTTGGAGCGACCTATAGGTTAGCGACCTAAGAAGGGTAGCGTGTTAGCGACCTAAGGATTAGGCGACTTAAGGAGTTAGAACATAACCCAGTTAGGTCGCGTGAGTAGTTTGTTGTATGAGTTGTTAGGTCGTAGGAAATAGCTTAAGTATTAGGTCGCGTGTATTCTAAGTCGTAGGTCGCGCGAGTGTTAGGTCGCGTGTTGTTTTAGGTCGTCATGCGTTAGGTCGCTGAGGAGTTAAGTCGTAGCATCTGTTGGTCGCAAGGTTTTGTCTAAGTGTTAGGTCGTGATCTGTGTTAGGTCGTAAGTCGTATACAAGTGGAAGCGCATTTGCTTTAAGTCGCCAAGGGTTAGGTCGGAGGCTCTGTTAAGTCGTGGGGGTTTTTAGGTCGTAGGTCGGCATAGTGTTAAGTCGGCAGCGACTTAAGGAGATAGCCGAGTTACGACTTAAGGGCAGTTTTCAGCTATAAATAGGAGGGGTTGTTCTCACTTTTTGGGATCCGGATTTTGAAGCGACGAAGTGCTGCCATTTTGAGAGCTCGACTTCTACACTTCTTCACTTCTTTTCTCCACTCTAATCTAGTGCTTCCATCCATCCAAATCGAAGATCAAGATTGAAGATTCAAGAGCTTAGATTGAAGATCTTCATCTTTTCAAGAGAGATTTCTTCGTTTGAAGTGAGATCTTGTCGGATCTAGCTTAGTTCTTCGCTGTCCAGATCTGAAGTTGTTATCTTTTGGATTGTTTAGGTGATTTGGTGAGTGGTGATTATCTCTCACACGGATCCAAAGGAGTATATCGGATTGTTGGCCCGATTTGGTGTTAAAATAGTGATTTCCATGCATTTTCTTCATCCTATTTGTAGATCCGTATAGATCCATTGTTCATGATGATGTTACATCCATTTTATCATATGTTAACCTATGCAAGTTCATTCATCAAGTTTGTAGTGATATAATCCATGTTTTCATGCTTATTGAACTTTCAACTCTTTAATTACGAAAATGCCATTATTGTTATAATTGTCTACTTAGATCATTTTTGAATGCTTGATTGCTTGGATTGATGTTTGATTTGATTGATTGTTATGAACTAGATGATTGATGATTAGATTTAGATCGAAGGTGATTCAAAAGCTAAGGGAAAGGCTCTTGAATTGGAAAAGCTGCTCGTGGCATATGTAGCGGGATGATGAAGCTCCTATGCATAGATTTGATGATGTGCAGTTGAGATGAAGCTTTGCGAGGATGTAATGAAGCGAGGCATCATATGATGAAGACTTGGTCTAATCCAGGCGGGATCATTCCAAGCATGTTGATAACTCGGTGATATGATTCGAGTGAGGATAATGAATGGATATGAGAATAGTCATCGAGGAGGATGACTAGGAGGCTTGGATAGCATCGTTGTTGAAGGTTCTAGCATGCTCTAAGCAAGAGTACGTTTGGGCAGATTCGATAGTCCCAACGGCCAACTGTTGATGGTCGAGTACTCTGGGCAGATTCGATAGTCCTAGGCACGGGCTGCGACGACGTGCGGGAGTTATGTCTAGAACCGGGGTTTCCATTAGCCCTTGACGGACGGTTGAAAGAATGTGCCGGTCATTCAATTAACGGTGATATCGAAGCAATGATAACAGTGATAGCCAGAGTCATGGATGTTTGGTTGTATCGTCATTCGGACTCAAGAGCGGTATTTTCTGGGTGCTTATCTGATTTAGGCCTTGGTACTTGAAAAACATCGCCCTTGACTCGAGTGATAGTAGCTTTACTTTAAATTGTGTGCTCTGCTATGTTTGCTTCTGCTTAGTGTGTGTCTGGGGGCTATCACTGTAGAATGAGGTTGGAGTGGGAGGGTTGTATTCCTATTCCTTTTCCTTTATGCTCTTTTGGTATGTTGTTAGTTAATTTACTGCTCACTAAGACTGTTGTCTGACTCAAGGCTTTATGTTTTAATTCTTATTGCCTTGGGCTGTTCGTCCATTTTGGGACGGGCAGACTAGGTAGCAGGTGACAGGTGCTGTTCTCTTCTCACGATGCTGATATCGAAGACGAGCTGGAGGGTTGCATATTATCTTCTTATTATATGTACTGGATATTCCGCTGTTTTGTATTCTCTGAGAGATTTGTAGTGAGGCTGGATGTATTGCCTATGTGGATGCTTGTATTCAACTATTATGGAGTTTTATATGATGTCATTTTGTTCTGTAAAGCTTCACTATACTTATGTTCTATTGTATTTTGTCCATGCGCTGTGAGTAATACGATAGATTCTTTTGTTTTAGATCTTACCTTGACAATCGTCCATGGTCGCCTGGCACACTTTACAGCGCTCTATCTCTAGATTCGGTGCAGGGGTCATGGGCGGTCGTCACAAGTTCGTTCCCGGTTCGAACGAAACCGAAGGCATTATCTCGTTACACTCATTTTGGAATCACCCTCAGAGTTAACGACAATAACCCTTGCACTCTGAATCTTCATCTTCACTTTGAGATGTCACGACATATCGTTTAACTTGGATCGATGTGGTTTTCGGATAATCAAATTTGATTCCCGATCCCAGTCTCATCGAAATCCAAACGTATCTTAAAGGCCAAGTTTGTTTAAAGGTTTAAACAATTCAATTCAATTCAATACTTGAATTCACACAGCATTTAACACAGATAAATATCACACATTTATCACAGATATATCCAATATCATATCACAGAATATCACAACATATCATTCAATAGATATCATCCAGTTCAAATATTCTACACAACAATCATCCATAAGCAACAATTATTAACCCTATGTTATAATTAATTTAATTATTTTAAATTAAATTAATTACTTAAGAATTAATTATCTAACCTTGCTTAATCAATCATTAATTAATTACAAACCTTTAGTTAATTAATTACTCATTAAATATTAATCATCCTTGATTAATTATTCATTAATTACATAAAGTAATTATCTTTAATTAATTTCACAAATTAATTATTCTTAACTATTAACAGTAATTAATCATTTATTTACTTCATTAATTACATTAATTAATGATCCTTAATTAATTACTTCTATTAATTAATTAACTATAATTAATTACATTGACCCTTAATTAATTACATTAATTAATTAAACTTTAATTAATCACTTTTATTAATCCATCTTAATTAATCATAAACAGTAATTATTATCCTGTAATTACTTACCTTAATTAATTAACTTCTTAATTAATTATATTAATCCTTTAATTAATTACACCAAATAATTAATCCTTAATTACTTTTACAAAGTAATTATACTTCAATTACTTCCCATTAAGTAATTCCCTTTAATTAATTACATCTTGCAATTATACATTAATTACTTACAGTAATTACACTTATTAATTTCATTAAGTATTTATACTTAATCAGTATCAAGATTATCTTTAATTAAATTACAAATTAATTAACTTAAATTAATGACATCCATTTATTATTTACAATTGAGTAATTCATTCCTTAATTACTCTTAAACAAATTAATTAACCTTAACTACAGATTAGTTATTTTAATTATTAATTAATAAACCTTAATTATCAATTAATAAAACTTAATAATAAATTAATTAATCCTTAATTATTAGTTAATTAATCCTTAATTACCATTTGATTAATCCTTAATTACTATTTTAATTACTAAATTAATTAATCTCTAATTACAAATTAATCAATCTTAATTACTTAATTAATTGATCTTAATTATCAACTAATTAATTAACTTTAATTATAAATTAATCAATATTAATTAATTAATCAATTATTTCTTAATTATCAACTAATTCATCCCTATTTAATTAATTAACTTAACCCTTAATTATTAATTAAATAATTCTTAATCATTAATTAATTAAATTGATTAATTTCTCTTTAATTACTTTATTACTTTAATTAATCATTAAATCATTAAATCTTAATTAACTTTTAAGATAAAACATTATCCTTATTAATGACTTAATTATCATTAATCATATTTAAAACATTTAACTTTATAATTAACTTACTTAATTAGATCATTTAATTTAAGATTTAAAATAACTTAAAAGTTAACTTAACAAATTCAAGTTAAACCAATTATATAACTTCCTTTAATCAATTACTTAAAAACATTTGTTATGTAAAGAATTATATTTAAGAAATAGATTTAAACTAGATTTATTTTAAATTTAAAAACTTGCTTATTTTAAATTTTTAAACTGCTCAGTTTTACTTCGGGTTCGACCAGTCTCCTACCCGAGTCCTCCCCCGAGATTTCTTCTTCCTTCTTTTTTTTTACTTGGTTAGTTTAAAACTTAGATTAATTTTAACTTCAAACTGTTACACGTAAAATCCTCACGCTAACCCGAAAACAATCCCGAGTCACCCTCCCCTTTCCTCGAGTCATTTCCCGAGTCCACCCTCTCATCCAAACCACTGACATCAGATTCGCCGTGCACATGCATGCTAGCTCGCCAGAGCTCCGACCATCCATACCACCCTCGACAAGTCGTCAATGACCCACCACTTCGATTCCGACCACCCACAGATCACCACAAACACATAATCGAAATCGAGACAATGGATAGAACTAGAACAAGAAACCTCAACCACGAATCCTCCTCGTCTTAGCGACTCCGACCACCAGAGCTCGCTAGCCTCTAACTACATCTCCGCCGAAGACTAACGTTCCCATCCTCCAGCCTGCGATCAAACCCGATGCTTCAGAGACGCCGCGACAACCCAATTACAGACCTCGACCAAACTTAGGGTTAAAACCCTTCTCCGACCCAACGCCGTCGCCACGGTGGGTAAATAAACCACCTGACATTTTTGCCGAGACCACCAAGCTTCACTCTTCCTCCAGCAAAGTTCCTGACCTCCCCGAGCACCTTGATCACCAGATAACCTCAAAAACCCACTTCCCGTTCAACCCTTAAATTCTCTTTCAAATCTAAGTTAAAAATTTTGATTTTATTTTTAAAATTCATGGTTCTCAAATACGAATCAGATGATGTATATGAAACCAGAAATTTTGACATTCGAATTTTAACATGCTTTGAGTTTTTACTGTATTTTTCAAATTTCCAGAAAATACTCAACTAATTATACTTACAAATATTTTTAAAATCAAAATCTTGATAATTTAATCATATTTTGTTTGAACATCACAGTCTAAAAAGAATTAGAGGAGGAGAGATTGAATTTCTAACTTAAATTAGCCTGTTAATACAAACAGAGACATATATATATGTATACACAGACATGCACAGACATTTCATATTTATATACATACAACCACATTAATTCATCCATGCAAACAACATTACTTCAACTACTTATCACTTCATCCAGTTAAAGCAGATTAAACAAATAAAATGATTGTTTATTCACCTTTTTAAATGATGAGCAGAGAAGTTTTTGAAAACAGTTTGCACTTGAAAATTGCTACAGCAACTTGAAAAGCTTGAAACCCTATGAATCTGGAAATGCCTAACTGCAGAAGCTTTGATTTAGTTGTTAATCTTGTTTGGTTTGCTTTGATTACAGGTTTGGACTTTGATTTGGTTTTGAGAAATTGTTTTCAGGTTTGAAAAAGATACCGGTTTTTATTATTCTCTGGTTTTCATTTGTTTTTGAGGAGATTATAGGCTTGAGAATAAAACAGTTTACAGGGTTTTAATTATGAGTTGTTTCGAGGAATGAACTTCAGGTTTTGAACATAATGGTTACAGATTTTAGTTTATGAAAATTTTCTGGTTTTGATAAAATATTTCAGGTGAAGTTTTCTTTGTTACTTAGAAATGAAAATAAGAAAAGAGATGGGAAAAGAAGATGTAAGTTTATATTATGTAAATTATGGTTTATTAAAAATTTAAAGAAAAATGAAACAACTTATGACACTTGTTCAATTACATCAACATTTGTCAATACCCATTTTAATTAACTTACACATGTACTTACAAGCTCTATTATCCTAACACTTGTAATTATATCATTTTTATTTATTTTTAAAAGATTTTAAAAGCTTTATATTAATTTCTTAATTAATAAATACATTTGTAATTTAATAAATGCTTTCTTAATCTTATACAAATAAAACCTTTAAAGAAAATAAAAAAACTAATTATATTTTAAATAAAACCATATATAATATATTTAATCCATTTTAAAATGTTAATATAAAACTTTTATATTAATTTTACAATTTAATAAACACTATCTTGATTTTTATAAATAAATTCCTTTAAGGAAAATAAATCTTATTTTAAATAAAAACTTATTCATATATTTTAAATCCAAAATATTTAAAATCATTATCTTTAAAGATTCAAAGTTAAATCTAATTCAAATTCAAATTCAAATTCAATTTAAAAATCCAATTTAAAATCAATCCAAATAAATATAGATATCCATTTTAAACAAACACATTATTAATTGTCAATAATTATCATATTTAAAATCAATTTAAATACACACATATATATACATTTAAACAACACTTATTAAATTTGAAATAATAGGTCAATTTAAAAATCTATTTCTAAATTACACAAATTAAACTTTTAACTAATTATTCCATTTAAGAATCTATTTATAACTATATTTAAAAACAACTCATTAATAAATTGTTTGAAAATATCATACTTTACAAATTTTAAATAATTAATTAAGGAGATTATCAAATTTTAAATTCCTTGAAATTCCGGGATATCACATAGAGGCTAGAAAATCTCATAATCAGCAAAATTAGCAAATATCTAATTATCAACAAAGATAATTAGAACACAAATCAGCAGTTATCTAATTATCAAAAACGATAATTAGAAAACAACAAATATCTAATTATCAACAAAGATAATTAGAACTCAAATCAACAAATATCTAATTATCGATACGATAATTAGAAAACAGCATAATCTAATTATCAACAAAGATAATTAGAACTCAAATCAACAAATATCTAATTACCGATACGATAATTAGAAAACAACATAATCTAATTATCAACAAAGATAATTAGAACTCAAATCAACAAATATCTAATTACCGATACGATAATTAGAAAACAACATAATCTAATTATCAACAAAGATAATTAGAACTCAAATCAACAAATATCTAATTACCGATACGATAATTAGAAAACAGCATAATCTAATTATCAACAAAGATAATTAGAACTCAAATCAACAAATATCTAATTACCGATACGATAATTAGAAAACAACATAATCTAATTATCAACAAAGATAATTAGAACTCAAATCAACAAATATCTAATTACCGATACGATAATTAGAAAACAACATAATCTAATTATCAACAAAGATAATTAGAACTCAAATCAACAAATATCTAATTACCTACAGATAATTAGAAACAACGAATTAGCACTATCTAATTACCAATTAGATAATTAGAGACAGCTATTAGTGGATCGATCCTAGCAAATGGTGAGCTTAAGCGATAAGCCTAAACTGCACCGCACGTGAAACAGCAAATGGCCGAAGCCTCACCGAGTACTATAATTTTGGCGCCCAACAAATGACCCGAAGGTCTAGTACCGGTGATTGACCCGAAGGTCCAGCAAATGTGTCGCTAACTCTCAATCAACAGATCTCATCAGTGACAACGATCATGTATATAATAACCACGTGTTCACCTCCATATACTAATGATAGATAACTCCACGGATTGGGTTTCAATTAACGAGTCCGGAATTAATCGTTTTAGTAAAAGTGAGGGTCCATAGTCCGCACTTTTTCTAATACGTTTAAGTCGCTTTCTCATTGACTGAAAACCCCGCATAGAACCCGAAGGTCCTGAGCCCGAAAGCCCCACATAAGTGTCACTAACTTTTGGTTAGTAATCCGAATAATGTAATCAGTGCGTCCTATACCACACGTTCGCACTGAACGGTTTACTTACCACTAGCTACTTTCCACTGTGTATTATTCAATTAACGAGTCCGGAATTAACCGTACAAGTAAAAGTGAGGGTCCATAGTATGCACTTTTGCTACGACGTTTAATCTCTCTTTCTCGTTGACTGAAAGTGCAAAAACGGGTATTTTATAAAAGTTGTTCGATGTAGTCAAATGAACAATTCCAGAATTAATCGAATTAATCGAATTAATAAAAGTGAGGGTTCATAGTCCGCACTTTTGTTAAAACATTTAATTCGATTCCTCGTTCCTTTGAAAACACAAAACAATCTGAAAACCATTTATTTTAAACGAATGGAATCACGTGGAAAATCATCAAAACAGCGAAAACAGTCATAACGGCAACGGCTAATTATCGACAGAGATAAATAGAAGAATTATCACTGAAGATAATTAGAAAACAACAACATCTTATGACAATATAAACAAAGAAATCACTCGACTATATCTTCGATGAAGATAATTTAAAACAGCAAAAATCTAATCAAATATGCAATTAGCATAAAAGAAAACCAGCAAAAATCTCAACAAAATTACATAACTGCAATCGCTGCAGATCCTCAAATCGGATTCGAAATTTTCAAAGAAAACAAAAATAACACATCTAAGTAACAGCATCAACACAATATCATCAAAATCTAACTATCAATTAGATAATTAGAAAACACAAAAATCACAAACAGCGATTTCTAATTATCGACCGAGATGGATAGAAAAATTATCACTGATGATAATTAGAAAATAGCAGAATTCACAACAGCAAATTCTAATTATCGACAGAGATGAATAGAAGAATTATCACTGAAGATAATTAGAAAACAACAAAATTCATGAATGAATTAAAAACAACAAATACAAAATTAACATTCATACCAAAATATGTATCACGTTGTCTCTCAAGTGTTTAGGAACTCCTATCGATGATGCTGATCAGACGCATCGACCAGAATTCTTAATTACTCATCAGGCGATTGATACACTAAAGTACAAATCACTTTTTAAATTCTTTTTAGGAATTCTAAACTTGATTGCAGAAATGTCCATTTTCAAAACATGAACATTCTTTAAACATACAACCAAGCAACAACCCATAAACAATCATATTATATTTACATGAATTTTCAATTCCAATAAATACTCTTATTTCTAATCCATCTAGAAATTTTATTTTATTTTATTTAACCGTTGGTTAAACAACACAATGAAATTAATTTCATTTTCATACTTTGATTTTTAAATCAAAAGGGTTATCAACTATACTCAGCGAAGGCAGTCTCACTGTTTCCGCTGCGCACTCTGATAATCAGAACACAAATTAATCAAATCATCATAACACAATTTCACTTTTATTTTTAAATAAAGATATTTAAAAGTTTTTATCATATCTTCAAAATTTTGGTTTTGACTCAAAGACACAAATAAAAACATCAACAAATAGTTGTAACACATGTTCTATCTAAGTTCTGTTCTATATTATGTCCATGAACCCCTGCTCTGATACCAATTATAACGCCCCACCTCTATGCTCACAATAACAAAGAGTATCAAAAGGAAATACTGTCTGTTATTACGAAGAATAAAGCTGGATAGGAGCAGCCATCCGTAGTTAGGCCTTACACTAGTATTGGTTATCTCGAAAGGAGTGGTATATTTTTTTTTCATCTCTTTTTTTATTTACTCCCATCGACATATTCAATTCCAGTATAAAACAAACTACGATGGTTCATAATAGTTCAGGACAACATATGTAATAAGAACACAGATAATATAAAATCTCATATATAACTGAAATCAGTTAATATACATGTGATACGACTACAACTGTCAACACTGGAAGTTACATACACAAGTACATTACTATAAATAATATACATGAATACATGTCATCCTATAAAATAACACAGACTACTCCAAAAGATATGAAAAGACTTCATAGCTCAAGCAGCATCCCAAAGTGAGATATCAATAGCTTGCAATAACTCGGTCTGACCCGACTATTAATTCAAAAGAAAATAATACACAGATCAGTCTAATTCAAACTCAGTAATTAATGCACGGAAGCAATAATAATTAAATAACAATTAGACGACAATCACAATAAATCCCGCATATCCAATCCTCTAATAAGAAAATCAGATAACGGTAAATATAATGCGTAACAACATTTAAACAACGAATCAGCAAAGCCAAATCATCAACAAAGGTAAATGGAAGAATTATTAATGAAGATAATTAGAAAACAGTGGAATAGTATAAATAGCGAATTCAAAAATCTGATCATCAATAAAGATAAATAGAAGAATTATCGATGAAAATAATTAGAAACAACAGAGTTACATAAACAGCAATTAACAACAAAATCTGATTATCAACTAAATAATTAAAAACAACATAATCTAATTATCTAATAGGTAAGTAGATAACAACAAAATAATCAAATTAAACCAAATCGAAATACGAATTCAAAATATATTGAATTGGCCACATGAAACAATTCAAGCAGTTGAAATTATCAAATAAAGCGTCAATTCTAATTGGCTGCAGTACACGCTCACGTGCACTGCCTCGCCACTGCAGAATATGACGTTATCACTACTCCAAATATTTAAACTGAACTCAATCACACAAAAGGCAATGTCGAAGAAGGCCAGAACATCAAGTGATGCAACATCATGAATCAATGGTCAGATTCAAACAAACCCAGCAAAGTGACAGTACATATTCAAGTGCACTGAATCAAGTACAACAAGATAATAGTGACACAATCAAGGCCAGAGGTGACTTCAACAAGTTGATATGCAGACAATAACACAAATACTTTCAGACTTCATATATACATATGTTTGCACATATGTACACGCAGTCATACAAACCAATACAGCTCAAGTGAAGCCTCAACACTCATGGACCAATGTATGCAACCGAGTGAAATGCAACAGACTCAAGTGAAACAAAGATCAAGTAGAACTGCACATGACTTAAATGCACGAACTAATATTCACATATATACATACAGAAATGTATGTATACATCTGATACAATGCAACAACTACAAGGAGTAACTGCACAAGAACAGTGAAATAGAAGCTCGAATGAGCAAATAAACTCCAACAATTTAAATACAAGACAATGGCAAAACACTAGCCAGTGAAACAACATAAACCAGCCTGGCATGCAAATACAACAAGTAGTCAAGCATCATCAAGGACCAGACCCAAAAGATCTGATTCAATACCAAAGTAAAATAAAACATGTGTATATATACACAAGCCTGACAACATGATTATCAAAGTGCAGACACAATGAAGTACAGTGCATAGAATATATAAGTGCATCGAACAACACAGCAGCTTGAATGAGCAAGTGCACCAAACCAGACTCAACAAGTTTACATGACAGTAAAATACCACATGTTTCTATAACTACTGGAGACCATCACATTTGTATACATATATACAAGCAACTAAAGTGCAGCCACAAATGCAACATGACTCGAAGTACAGTGGACAGAAGTGAATGCAAACAACTGGGTTTAAGTCAATATGCAATCAAGATGACAATGTAGCTTCAAATGAAAATATATGCACCAGTGAAACACAACTGTATAAACTAGACCCAGATATATATGTACACAATGCAACAGTCAATGCTGAAGCAACTTTAACCTGAACCAGATTACATCTCCAAACATATACAACACTGGTGGCAAGTTTGAACAAAGCCAAAGCCGAGATAAGCAAGCAATACAAATTCAAGTATACATATATACATATATATGTTTACACATACATATCTATATCACATGAAACAGTGGCAGCATAAGGATGTAACACAGCTAGTTCGAACAAAGATTTCAAACTGATTTAAGGTCAAAGTTTCAAATTGAGAAATGCAATGTCAAAGTCAATAAATAATATGATGAAAACAAACAAACCAAGTCAAAGACTACTGCCGATCAAAAAGCCAGAAATTCACACAGCAGAATCAAAATGACCAAAATCGAATACAATAAATACCGAAGTCAAGAAGGTCTTACAAGTTTCAAATCGAAGTCAGAGACGTGGTGACCAGAAAAAAGATCGAACAGCTTAAAATCGAAGCCGTGGCAATTAAGGAAATCAACCAATGCCGTGGGAATAAAGCAACGAAATTATACGAATTGGAACAAGTCAGAAATCATCATCAACATGCACGAAATACTGAAGATTGGATTAGAGGATGTGAGTGAAAATCACTCACCTTATCTTAAAGAGCGCAAATCCTTCAATCGAGAAGAAGCAGCCGTGTGCAAAATGAAGAGACGGTCGATTGCCAACGCAAATCAGAGTAAAATCCATTGTATCGACTTACAATCAATCGGCGAATTCAATTATCCAAAAGCACTAATTTTCGAGCAAGCAAATAAAGGAAGAAGTATCCATTTTTTTCGTTGTTTTGTTTTGGGCTTGCCAAGAGGAAAATGAATGGAGAAGGAGGAAACGGGTATATTCCTGATAACAACACAGCACCAAGAAAAACGTGGGCCAAGATTTCATTTAAAGCCCACATAACCCTCAACAAATATTTAAAAGAATCTCAACCCGATAAAAAAAAACTCCCAATAATAAATAGCTAGCAAATTTTATCGCCTAATGACGATAATTAACTGGTGCAAAACCCTGGGTCATTACAATTTACTACAACCCAAAACCATTTTTATACTTATCATTAACTTTAAGGCATTTATATTAAAGATCAAAGCATATCCACACCCATTAATTAAGATATACACTTTTAATTTAACTTCTCAAAACCATTTATTTAACATAAGAGTTAAAATCCAAAACATTTTTTACTACTTTTATAAAGTGGAAAATAGGCATAAGGACAAATTTTGAAAAAAATTTAGGGTGAAGGAAAACAAGTTTTATTTTTAGGCTGAAGGACATACTTTGAAAAAAATTAGGCTGAAGGCTAATGCTAAATATAACTAGCATTTTGTACAACGTAAAATTGAATATAATGCTAGTTATAACTAGCATTTTGTATAGTGTAAAAACTGAATATAATGCTAGTTATAATTAGCATTTTACTTCGTCCTAATTTTCTTTCAAAGTTTGTCCTTCAGCGTAAAAATGAAACTTGGTGTCCTTCAACCTAATTTTTTTTCAATGTTTGTCCTTATGCCTAATTTCCTCTTTTATAAAATACTTAACCTACTTTCTAAAACTTATACACACACATATTTTCAAAATACTTATAATTAGGTTAAAGCACTTTTAAACTACTTAAAAATATATTATAATTATGTATCTAGAATATTATGCAAAAATAACAAATTTTGAAATAATGAAGAACAAAAATAAACATGTTTTGTTTTTAAAGCCTCTTACTTTAAAAATTTATACTTAATTATTAAAAATACATTTAAACATGAAACCAATTTTAAAACACTCTAATATAAGTTAGAAACCAACCCTAAAAAGATTAGAGAAAAGTACATAATTTAAATATGACTTTTGCACAACTTAAAGTTTCAAATAGGAAATATAGCACTTATTGAAATGCTATCTAAAGTACTTGCATAGGTAAAAGTGTTTCAAAAGCAAAGACAATATTCTCTGAATGCCATCTAAAGTTCTGAGCCATTTTAACACGATTTTGCAACAACTTTGAGGATAGTTTCAAAGCTTAAACAATTGATTTTTGATCGATTTTTTGTATAGTACTTAGTATATTTTGAATACTTTAAAATAATGAAAAGAAACCCTTAAGAATATCTTTCAATTATTTTATAAAAATTCCTGAAAATAAGGTATTTTTCTGAAGTACTCATATAGTCACCTTTTTACTTCAAAAAACTTTCTTAACTTTGTTTGACCATTTTTAAATCTTTTTAAAAATTGATATTTTTACGTTAGTAAGCATTTATATTTTACTTATTAAAACCACAAAGAAACTCCTAAGGATGTCTTCCAAATTTGACTTAAATATCGTCGTGAAAACAAAGCGATTTCAAAGTGCATCCATAGCGACTTTTTCGCTTCAAACTTTCACAACTTTGTTCTATCGTTTCCAAAACTTTCCAAACAAATTCCTTTATGTCAAACACATCAAAAAATGTGTAGAGAACATTCAAATATATACTTTCACAAATATTTTAACCAATTTAACATATGTTAAATACAAGGGACTTCAAAGTGCATTTATAGCAACTATTTTGCTTCAAACATTTACAACATATTTCAACTTTACACACAACATTATCAAACATGTAAACGCCAAATCGTGGTAATGATACATGTTTTAGAGGGTTACAAGATAGAATATACTACATATAACGTTGTCACTTGCTTTCCAAAGCTAGGAGGGGTCTAAAAGTTATAACTTGCATTGTTCTTCATATAACTTTATATTTTACACAATCAAACACACACACACAACATTATACCTTTTCAATGGTGAGTAAACTCACCCAATAACCAAGCCAACAACCAAGCACAAGTTCCTACTTTCTACCACAACCTTGCAAGCTCTTATTCTTCCTATCTTTCCCCTTGCAAATACACGGCCAAGGCAAGCTTTTGCCTCCCAAAATCCTCATGTCTTGAACATAAAGGTGGAGTTGTGCTCCAATTACTCGAGCTTCGGGATGATGGAAGGTGTTGTAATGATGCTGTGTGACTTTAGAAATTTTTTGGAGAGAGATAGAGTTGTTTTGATATCATTTCAAGAAAGTTGGAGAGGAGCATAAGAGACGAAGACATTATTTTTCCTTAGTGAATTAGCAACCAAATAATGAAGACTATGGGCATGTATTATAGACTTGGGCAAGTGGAAAATGACCCCTCTAACCCCCATATTGCCACCAAAAGGTGATGTTTCACCCACCTTCCTTCTCTCCTTTCTATGTGCACATGCTCCTTAATACATGCCTTGAATCCCTATAAACTCACAATTTCTAGCTGAAGAAAAGCTTCAAAAATCAAAATTTGAGCTTTTGTAATCATTTTTTTGTTGATAGTTCTTTCTGTAAATCTAGTTTGGGTTGCTTCTTTGCATGCTTGTATCTTTTGATTCCGAAACGAAATGCTGCAGGATTTCTTGCATTTGGTAGCTTGCATGTTGAACTTCATTTATGCAAACTTTGGTTGAAAAATATTGTCATTTGGATGTTCAAATTAGTGGTAGAAAATCAACTCGAAAGCAGATTTTTGCCTGTAGAAATTGTGTTTTCTGAGTTGCTGCAAATATGGCTTGAGCTCATGTTTGAGATAACATAACTCTTTCATTTCTTACTGAAATTGCGTGATTCTTTATTTGTTTGAAAGATAAAGTTTTGTACTATAAGCATACCAAATATCAGGTCATTTCGACCTATAAAGCTTATAGAAATATACTGCTGAACTTTGGTCCGGAGCATGTTTTTACCCAGATTTTTACAGTGAAAACACTGTCTGGGTTCAACTTTGAGACGTCATAACTTTCTCATACTTTATCTAAATTGCATGATTCTTTTTTTGTTTGTAATCTGAAGTTTTCTATTATAGAAATATCAATTTTAATCTTAATCTGAGCTAATTTGGTTCTTTTTTTTATGCCTGGAAGTTGAACCCAAGATGTTTTCACGCCTGTATATTTTTGGTTTTTGAACTTTGGCAAACATGGCCTGAGTCCATGTTTGAGACAGCATAACTCATTCGTTTCAAACCGGATTTTAGTAGTTCATTTTTGCAGATTGAAGTAGGAGTGTTGAAATACATTCCTGCTTATTTTCATGATAATCTGGGTTCGTTTGCTATTTCGAAACTGTTGTCGAACTTGAACCCGCAGCCTGATGGAATTCAGCGATTTAACCTTGTTTTGGTCCAACTTTGAAACGACGTAGTTTCTTCGTTTAAAATTAGATTTGAATGATTTTTTTTGCAGATTGAAGTAGGAATGTAGAAATACATTCCTGCAGAATTTCAAGTCATTTTGATACTGCTAACTTGTTCAAACCTGCTGTCGAATATTGAGTCGCAGCTTGTTTTAAACGGATATTACGGTGTAATTTCCGTTATTTCGATGTTTTCTTGATATTTCTTTCTGGATTTCATACACATGTATTATAATGTGTTTTAAAAATGTTTTTCAAATAAATGGGCTTTTAAAATTACTATTTATTATTTTTTTAGTATTAAAAAATTATATACTCTATAATAAGAGAATTTCAAAGGCAATTTCTAAAGGGATTTCGAAACGTTCCTAAAACTTGTTTTCTTCAACTTAATTTCTATATAAAACACACAAATTTGCACTTCGAACAAAGAGAAAGCGAATTAAATGATTAGATAAACGCACGTGTTTCATACCACGTGTGCTCCACCTTTTACTCTACTTTGTCCCCTTAATTAATCACTTTTAACTTAATTAATTTGCTTAGGAAGTTAGATGATTTAATACCTGTAAATGACTTCATATGTTACTATACAAGTGCAAAAGAGTTTGAACAACTTTTATTAAGTAAAAATTTGTTTTTGATAAAACGATTTTCGGTTGCATTATCGATATTTCTTCAAACTATTTATTTTTGTAAACAAATTTAAAAAACAAATTTTCTTCCATTAATTATCATTTAGTAGGAGTTTAATAAGGTTATAAAATCACATTTATTCACATTAAATCCAAGATCCAAATAATTAAATAATTCAGATATTTAAATATGAAGTGTTCGAAATTTTGGGTCGTTATAATGCGCTTCCATTTCTCCACTTAACCCTGAATCAAAACATGCACACAAACTAGGAATATGGTTCGGTATCGACTTATGTAGGTTAGTGCCAACCCATCTAGACTTAGCTACATTTTGGTTATGTCATTTCCTGGCACTTTTGTGTAGATTTCACTTTGGTTTGGCACTTCGATCTGTGTGCAATTTCCTTTGCATCGATCTGACTCCAAACACCCTAGAATATCGCTATGTGTCTCTCATCACTTGCGTAACTGAATCAGAGAGCATCACCTAGCCACTCCATCTACACTTATAGATCCTCGCTCACAAAACAATCAAATTCCCAAATTTGCTATTGATAAGCGTTTCATCCAATACGAACATGGAAACATACGTTCAAACAAGCAAAACAACATCATATCATGGAAAAACAGGTAATTACATATCCATATCCTAATCTAACATTTATGGAACCAATTATATGACATAATCACATGTTCATATCATTTTAACATAATCTAAATTAATTTGCAAATCATTTCCAGAACTACCCAAAATCATTTTTTTTAAATTCTCTAATGCCTTTCACTAGTTCAAACCCATGATACGCACACGGGTTGTAGTTCATATAATTCAATTATTATTATATCGGTATTTTTTCAAAATCCAAGAATTATTTCCTAAAGCAATCTTCTTAAGCAGTGAAAGATATAAATATGATGATTTTTCATAAAACCGTTTATTGTGTATAAACAATATAAAAACATGTATGAATGCAAACTCACTATCGTGTGGGTTTAGATTGTTTCAATTTATATTTACCTTCCTTGGTTAGAAACTAGGCATTATATTGCAAATGCTATGAAAACATATGAGATTGAAAGCAAAATTCGAGTTGAAAAGGAAATAGAAAAGAATAATTAAGAATGAAGTAAAGTCAATAGGTGGTAGTAATTAGTAAGCAAAAGGATGAAGTTATAAGAAAAAAAATTAGAGTTAGGTCTCATGTTTCAAAAATATAGGGAGGACGAACTTCTTCTCCAAATTCACATCACCTGCCACAATCATGTTGCCTCCCTCCAATATCCGTAGCTTATAGCCGTCTTCCATCACCACCACGTTGTAGCCCCCTTCCCCTTTCCATCATCATCACTTTCGTCGTCACTAGTGGCTCCACCCGAAATCATAAATCACCATAAACCCTAACAACCAGCAGACCATGCCTCGCCCCTTTACTACAGCCCTAGTCGACCTTCTCTAACATTACATTAACACCAGTAATCGCCCAAAAAAACAACAGCAAAAAATGCTAATTTAAATATAAGTTGTATTCATTTTAACAGTACAAAAAATGCTAGTCTAACTTGTGTTAAATGACAGACACTATATTCTTTTTATAGTCCCCAATACGCTTGGTACAGCTAGCATTGGATTTAGTGCTATATTCATTTTTATAGTTTAGAAAATGATAAATCAAACTAGCATTTTACAATATGATGTTATACCCATTTTCCTCGTTTGAAAAATACAAAATTAAGCTATGATATAATTACAATGTTATACTTGTTTTTTCGGTTTTGAAAATGTTGATTATATTTTGCATTTCACACTGATACTTCAAAAAAAAACCTATAACCAACTGCCACCACGACGTCTGCACCCACCACCGTCGACATAAAATTACTGCAAAATAGCACTATAACAACATCGTCTGTCATCTCCACCATAAGTTCTTCGTTTTCCTACAAATAGGTAAAAAAACTCTAACACTACATCTATTCACGCCACTAATCGTTGTCTTCTCCAATCATCACCTCTGTCCCTTCCCAACGACAGCTGCTACACAAATAAATGAAGGCTGTGATGTAGTCGCTCTCTTTATCACAAGACTGAAGAGATATCTACCGTAGAGATATCTAGTTAAATCATAACCGCTCTTTTTATTCTCAGTGGGCTATTTTGTGTTTAGGCCCATACAACTATTATAAATACAATTTACTGTAAGACAAATATTGTAACTTGTATTTCGTATATCAATAAAACAAATACATTTCTCTATTCAAATCTTTTCATGGTATCAGAGCCAATTGCTTAACAGTACAAGATCAAAGAAAGATACAAGAGAAAGATAGTAAAGCTTCTCCATCAGTGATTCTTCATCATTTGGAAAATCATTCATACCCATCAGTTTATATAATCATCATTTGGATAAAACAAGTCTATCTCCTCAAATCTAATGCCTTGCCAAGCAATATACTAGCTGCATTCAGATCTTCATTGAAGATAACTTGTTCAAGAAAACTGCAGAAATCAGATTCAAGAAAATAGAAAATCATCACAGCAAAGCTGAAAACAAGATTAGTGCCACGCCAAGATCCATCAGATATCACTCATCATTTGGATCTGGCTGCATCATACCTGTTTTACTAACTTCTTGAAGATTTTCTTCTTTAAGAATCACATCTGAAGCATTCTTTTTCTTCCTTTTTGATAGAGTCTATTCATCATGACAGATGATCAATCAGCGACTTCTGATAATGCCAATTCAGAGCAGCAATCTGATTCAACAACAAAGCTAATTAAAACTGTGACAAGCCCGCAGAGCCAACTTATTACTGTCCATCTCGATGAAAATAACTATCTGTTGTGGAAACTGCAGATTGAAACTGCAATGCAGGGTTATGGCCTTGAAGGTTTTCTTCTTGGCACAATACCAACTCCACCAAAGTTCATCACTGTCCAAGAAAATAAAATAGTTAGCAACGAAGAATATGTCAAACATCACAGGCAAGATAGACTGATATGTTCATGGTTATTATCATCCATAAACACCAATCTTTTATCACATGTTATTGGATGCAAATCTGCTTGTGAAATTTGGTCAACCATTGAAAAAGTTTTCAATAGTCAATCTGCAGCAAAAGTTATGTATCACAAGAGACAGCTTCAAAACATCAAAAAGGAAAATGGTTCTATGAGAGAATATCTATATAAAATCAAAACAATCTGTGATCTGCTTGAGGCTGCAGGCCATAAAGTATCTGATTCTGAACAAATCTTAACCATATTAAATGGTTTGAGAGATGAATATGAAGTTGTGGTGGTAGTCATCTCATCTCATAAGGTCTTACCATAAGTGGATGATGTTCACTCTATACTACAGGCTCATGAGGCCAGGATAGATAATAAAAAACCTCAAGAATCTGAGTTTGCTATCAATTATACCACCAACACAAGAAACAAGAATCAAAACTACAATAAAAGTGATAAACAATCACAGAGAGGAGGATACTCCAATAGATCAAGGGAAAGAGGCAGATACAACAACAACAATAGACCAAGATGCCAAATCTATGAAAAAGTTGGGCATACAGCTGTAAAATGCTACTTTAGATATCAGAATAGCAACAATTCAAGAAATGATAATCACAGCGTGAATGTGGCTCAAGCAGGTTCCAGCAGTCAAGCAGACAGCAAAGATCACTGCTCAAATGAAAATGGTCAACCAGAACATGTGCATGATGACTACTGGTATCCTGACTCAGGGGCAACTAACCATATAACTAACAACTTAGAAAACTTAAATCTTGGCAACAAAGAGTATAGAGGTAATCAGTCTATCTGCATGGGCAATGATAAGTGTATCAAAATTTCTCATGTGGGAGATGCTTCTATTAAAGGAAAAAGGCAATTGTTCTTACATAATTTATTAAGAGTGCCAAAAATTAAAAAGAATCTTATAAGTGTATCTCAATTTGCCAATGACAATAGAGTCTACTTTGAGTTTTATCCTAAATACTGCCTTGTTAGAGACATACTAACTAAGAGTGTTTTATTGCAGGGTGATGCTGCAAAGGGATTATATAGATTTAAATCTATCAACTGCATCAATCCTGCAAAGGAGCAAAACTGTTGTAATCAGTGTGAAATGAAAAACTGTAATAGTATATTTGATCTTTGGCATCGAAAACTTGGTCATCCTAGTACTAAAGTTGTTAAACAAGTTCTCACTCAAAACTCTATATACTGTGATGATGTTTCTCTTCCTTATATATGCACACACTGTCAAATGGGTAAGAGTCATAAATTGCCATTTGGTGACTCCTTAACCAAATATTCAAAACCTCTTGAACTTGTTGCTACTGATCTTTGGGGACCAGCATCAACATGTTCAGATTATGGTTATAAATACTACATATCCTTTGTAGATGCTTATACTAGATACACCTGGATATATTTCTTAAAAAATAAATCTGATACTTACAAAGTGGTGTTAGATTTCATTACTATGGTTGAAAAACAATTTGGTTCACATGTTAATGTTTTACAATCAGATGGTGGAACCGAATACAAACCCCTTAAGGATTACTTTATAAAAAGGGGAATAATTCATAGAATTACATGTCCCTATACATCTGAACAGAATGACTTAGTAGAGAGAAAACATAGGCACATTGTTGAAAAAGGGCTTAGCTTACTAACTCATGCAAGCTTACCTCTAAAATTTTGGCCTGAAGCCTTCAACACTGCAGTCTATCTTATTAATAGACTGCCAACCAAAAATTTAGCGGATATAACCCCCATTGAAAAATTAAATGGAGTGAAGCCAGATTACCATAGTTTTAAAACCTTTGAGTGCTTATGTTTTCCATACTTAAGGCCTTATAACAACAATAAACTAAGCTTCAGATCAAGGGCATGTACATTTCTTGGATATGCCACCAATCAAAAAGGTTACAAATGTCTAGATGATAGTGGAAAACTGTTTATTAGCAGACATGTTATATTTAATGAAACTACATTTCCTTTTGAAAATTCAGAAGTGAAAACAACAAGCAAAGTATATAATCCTAGTGTATCAATACCTGAACTGCCCATATACTTCGAGAATGAGAATCAAACATAGGTGAAGAGGACTACTGGAAATCATCAATTTCATCCTGTAGTCTCTGTTCAGCAAAGTCCTAATTGAATTGATGATCCCAGTCCTGCCAGTCAATCACCTGCACTTTCAACAAATGAAGAAAGTCAAAAAACTCAAGATCAACAAACTGACTCAAGTGACAATACTGGTCATGATAGTATTGACAACTTACCTCATACTGATTCCACTATCCAATCAAGTCATCCAATGATCACTAGAGCTAAAAGTGGTATCTTTAAGCCAAAAGTGTACATTGCCAACTCTAATCTTGATGAACCATCAAGCTATGAGCAAGCTGCAAAGCATAGTAACTGGAGAGCAGCAATGGATGAAGAGTATAATGCTCTTATAAAAAATAAGACATGGGATCTTGTTTGTCCACCAGCACATAAGAATATTGTTGGATGTAGGTGGACATACAAGATAAAAAGAAATTCTGATGGAACCATCAGTAAATATAAGGCAAGACTTGTTACCAAGGGTTATACCCAACAATATGGGTTTGACTTTACTGAAACCTTTTCTCCAGTAATCAAACCCTCTACTATAAGACTCATACTCACAGTTGCACTTCACAAAGGTTGGAGACTAAGGCAACTTGATGTCAACAATGCTTTTTTAAATGGCATATTAGAAGAAGAGATCTATATGATGCAACCACCTGGCTATGAACAAAATACAAACCTTGTGTGCAAACTAAATAAGGCAATATATGGCCTTAAACAAGCACCAAGAGTATGGTTTGACAGACTGAAATCAACTTTAATATCACATGGATATCAGTCTGTCAAATCAGATACTTCATTGTTCATTAAAGCCAGCCAATCATCAACTATTTATATTCTAATCTATGTTGATGATCTTATAATTACAGGTAACAATCAAGATGAAATCAATCAAATTATCTACTATCTAGATAAGCAATTTTCAATCAAGGATCTTGGGGACCTCAACTATTTCCTAGGAATTGAAGTTCACAAAGCAACAAATTCTGAAATGACATTGTGTCAAAGGAAATACATATCAGAACTACTGGCGAAAACAAAAATGGAGGATGCAAAACTGTAACGACCCGACTTTTTCTCCACAGAAAGTCGTATCATCATGAAGAAAGAAAGGGATAGAAGAAGAAAGGATAGAAAAGAAGAAACAACAACACAAAAGAATCTCACAGCGGAAACGAATGAAATATAATATATCATATAGAATATTACATAGTATCATATACATCGGAGTTGCACAACTTATACAACACATATTAGACAGTTATAAACATCTGTCTAATTCATACAACTCAAGTATCACAGATACAGACACAACATATACACAGCGGAATCATCATATATCTACACGGTGAAGCCTCCTGCTCCAAATCTCCTCCAGAATTCGTCAAAGCTAAACCTGAATCCCTTGGCTACTCGTAAAAATTTGAGTACCCAAGAGTTTATAAAACAGAAATAAACACTTGGGTCAGACATGGGTCTGGTGTGAGTAACAGGTTAAACTTGCTTAACTTCAAAACCTTTAGAAAGAAAAAGTATCACGTAAGACTCCCCACAAATAAACATGGGTAAGTTTTTACCTTACGCTAACCAAAACATTTGATAGGAAATCTGATTTTATTATAATAGGGTCTAGGGTTTTCAAGTAAATACTCATATAGCTGAAATTGTTACATTATTAAATTCCAGCATACTAGCCACAAAGTGGGTTATACAATCAAAACCGTAAGGGCACGTAGGAAGAATGGGTTTCCATCAATGGCAGGGCTACTGGGGTACCGCCCGTCACAGTACGTGGCCTAGATCACCGTACCGAGGAGTACGCCCGCTCCCCTGCAACACAAAGCCGGAACCATCCCTTACTGGATAATCCCGAACAAGATAACCCCGTAGTTGGCGCGACCAACCACACACTAAGCCGAATGAAAAGAAAAGGGACCTCTAGACAGGGATCTATCTTGCTCTCAGTGGGTGCTACCCACGAAGCCTTGCTGCACCTCCCCTGTTTTAGCCATTCCCGGTTGATGAGGCTTGAGGTTACGATTACCTTTAATCAGAACATATCACTTAGAATGCTCATCGTCCGCCTGACGATGTGCTGAAAGCATTCAATCCATACAAGTTCGTTCCGGGTTCGAACGAAACCGAAGGCATTATCTCATTACACTCGTTTTGGAATCACCCTCAGAGTTAACGACAATAACCCTTGCACTCTGAATCTTCATCTTCACTTGAGATTAACGACCTATCGTTAATTTGGATCGATGTGGTATTCGGGTCTCCAGACCTGGAATACCGGTATACGGAAACCCGATCCCGGTCTCATCGAAATCCAAAACGTATCTTTTAAGGGCCAAGTTGTTTTAAGGTTAAAACAATTCAATTCTTATCTATATACACAAAGATAGATAATTCAATAGATAATCTACATTATCATCCCAAACAGATAATTCACATTATCATTATAATTCAACCAAACATCCATATCATATATCAATCATATCTCATCAGAGATATCAAACAATGAAATACATTCAATCTCATTCATCCATCCTTAAGCAATGATTTATATCATCTAATTAATTTAAAGTGAATTAAACTAATTACTTCATTCTATAAATCCTGCTTACTTAATTATTAATTAAACCAATTAATTAATCATTACTCTAAATATCCATCTTAATTAATCATTCCTGATTAATTATACTCTAATTACTTTAAGTAATTAATCCCTAATTAATTTCACAAATTAATTATCTTAAACCATTTCAGTAATTAATCTTAAATTACTTCATTAATTAATTAACCATACTTAATTACATTAATCCTTAATTAATTACAATTAATTAATTACTTTAATCACTTATTATTTATTAATTAATCTTAATTAATCAATTCTTAATTTCATCATTAATTATATTAATTAATGATCCTTAATTATTCTTAATTAATTATCTTATTTAAATTAATAATTAATTAGTCACATTTATTAATCACCTTTGATTAATCTCATTTAGTAATTAACTACTCTTAATTACTACACTTCATAAATTAATTACTCCTTAATTAATTATCCTTTAATTAATCCCCTTAATTATACAAAGTAATTAAACTAAAATTACTTTTATTATTAAAATCTTCTTTAGTTAATTTCATCCACTAATTAACTTTAATTACTTTCCTAAGTAATTACACTTCACTAATTACATTTAAGTAATTACTTATCAATCACCAAGTGATTATCTTAATTTAATTAATAAATTATACTTATCAAATTTATCTAATTAATTACCTTAAGTAATTAATTACTTTAATTACTTTCATTAGTTTAATAAATCCTAAACCATTAAACCTTTATTAATCTCTAAATTAAAGTATTAATCCTTTATAACAATTTTAATTATTATTAAAAAAAGACTTTAAAACATTTTTACTTTCAAATCTTTCTTTTAATTTATTTTAAATTAAAGATTTAAAATAAATTACAAATTTAACTTTAACCAAATTTAAATCAAATGTTAAGAACACTTAACATTTATAAAAGAAATTTACAAGATTTTTAAACCAATTTATTTAATTTAAAAATTCTTTTAAACTATACTTTAAACAATTAAAGATGTTTAAATATTAAAATAAAAACTTATTTATTTTTTTTCAACTGGGATTTAAGTTTAAATTAAATCCATACTTTAAAATTTTAATTTAAACTTTGTTTAAATTTCTGTTTTCAAATTTTAAATCAATAAAAAAATTTAAAAACACACAGGCTTTAAAACCTGTAACCATTCAACTTACCCGAGCCATATATCAAAATACCCGAGCCAAAACCCTGTTTTCCCGAGGACTCCTTCGAGTTTTCTTCTTCCCCTTTTATTTTAAACTTTGTTATAATAAAATTTTAAAAACAGTTTACCCACGCGAGTTCCCTTGAACGACCCGAGCCAGAACCTTATCTCCTCTGTCATGACTTCGAGTCACTCATCAACTTGCTCGAGTATGCCTTATCTTCTTCCTCTAACTCAAATTCTTTCCAGTTGTACGAGACGTACATGTGCGCGTGCACAGGCGAAACGCTCGCCTTCGATCACCCACGACCATCTCCACCAGTCATCAATCATCCCCAGACCCAACCACGAACATCAGAGCGTCAATCCCTACTCGAAAATCGAAAACGAGAATTATCTGGACCTGGAACCACAACAGAACCCACCCACGAAACCTGTCATCGCCTTGTCCACGATCTTCCAACCACCGTCACACCTAAAACTCTGGCCACGTCTTCGTCTCCACCATAATTTCCTTCCCCCAGAGCTCCATTGAACTCGATCAACTCAAGAGGCGACATCGAACAAAAATAACAGACCTAGTTAAAACTAGGTTTACAAACTTTAATCCATCATCGCTGCTTCCATGGTGATTTGCATCACCATCACATATTTTTCCCAGCTTCACTGCTAACACTTCTATCCATAAGATGAACCCCGACCCCTCAATATTGATAGATCATCAGGAAACCCCTGATTTCCCTTTTCTGTTCAACAGAGAACTGCGCCCTAACCCCTTAACTGAAAATCCTAATTTTTGTTCTAAAAATCATGTTTTGATCTTAGTATTTAATTCATAATACTGAATTTGTAATTTATTCAGTTTGAATTTTCACATATTTTAACATCCACTGATGTTTTATAGTTCCAGTGAGATTTCGAGTTTTAATTTAACTTGATTAAAATTTTAAAACTTAATATATACAATCAAACAAACAAATCTTGTTTGAAGCCTAAGTCCTAACAGTAAGTAGTTTAAGAGGTATTACATTTTGAATAAATCATGTAGCCTGGAAACTAGAATCAGTAAACAAAATATAAAGCATGCACACCATAAATACATTCAAGTATACATAGACATTCCATTACATGCATACATTCTAACATGCTTATATTCCATAATTTACATGCAACCAGATTAAAATACTTAAACTTTTTAGAAAAGTGTTACTCACCTATTTTTAAAAGCAGAGAACAGAGCATATCTTTTGAAACTGCTTTTGAACCTTTTAAAACTGGAATTGTTGTTAATGAATCTTGCATGCATGATAACTTGTTTGTTTTGATGTGTTGCTTTAGACTCCAGGTTTGATTTTTCCTTTGATCTTGCTTTAAAACAGGTTTACTTGTTTCCAGATTCAAGAAGAAATTGCAGGCTTTGTTTGATTTTTGGAAAATGATGCAAGCTTCAGATTTGAAAGTGGTTACAGAACTTTGAAGAAGATGTTTACAAACAGACTTTGATTTTGGAAGATAATTTGCAGGTTAATGGTTTTTCTCTGGTTAGAGGAGTTGATTTCTACATTGTTTATGAGGAGAGAAATGAGTTCAGATTTGGTTTACAAATTGAAGAATGTATTACAGATCTTTGTTTTGAGATTGAGGAATTTGTTATAGATTTGTTTAGAGAATTTTATTGCAGGCTGAAAGTTTCTTTTAAGATTTGAAAAGAAATAGAAAAAGGAAAGAAGATGAGAACATATACATATATAGGTAGATATGATTTATTCAAATAAAAAGAAAAACAAAAATCTAAAACTTGACATTTGTCACTCTCATTGTTTTATTAGTGTACACATGTTTTAAACAAGCCTTAATATGATAACACTTGTATTTTAAATAATTTTATTTATTTTAAATGTAAATAAAAAGCCTTTACTTAATTTATAAATTACTTACCTATATATATAAAAGCTTATACACATATTTATAAAATTCAAAACTATTTGAATATTACCTCCTTTTGAATTTCAATTTTAATTTAAATTCAAATGCAAATTATATTTTAAAATCCAATTTAAATTCAATTTATAACATACATTTAATTTGAAATAAAAATCATATTTCTATTAAAGTCTATTTATATAAAAACAATACACTATTAATATTGTTTGAAAATAACTTATTTATCAATTTTAAAATAATTTATAAAAGAGATTATAAATTATCACTATTACTAATTGAATTAACATATCATATGCAAATTATATTTTAAACATATATACATTCTTAATCATATTTATTAACAATATTTAAATAAACCTTATTATTAACCTTACTTAAAACCATAAAATTATTTGTTTAACTAGTTTTTGAAAAGCTTCATATTAAATAAATCATAATTTCCCAACTATCAAAATATATATATTAGAAATTAAAAACAAGATTTTATTTATTTATTAAATTTCAAACCAAAGCCTATCTATTTACAATATATATACACATATATATATACATTATAAATAGAAATCATTTTATTAGTTTTTAAAAGATAAAATTCACTAATTAAATATTTATTTAATTAGATTATTAAATCAATTCAAACATTTATTATCAAAGATTATCAAATCAATTTAATTATTTAAACAGATTATTAAATTGATATTGCCCTAAATTTCCGGGATATTACAAAAACCCATGCCAACACCAATGATCAGTAATCAAAGCTTATCAAAAAACAGGGGAGAAGCCATAAACAATGCTAAACAATATAGAAGTGTTATAGGAGCATTACAATATGCTACTATAACACGACCTAATATTGCATTAAGTGTTAACAAACTCTCTCAATTTATGCAGAATCCTCTGGATGAACACTGGAAAGCAATCAAGAGGATCCTCAGATACTTAAAGGGAACAATAAATCATGGCCTATCTCTTAAAGCTTGCAAAAATCTTAATCTAACTGGATACGCTGATGCTGACTGGGCTACAGATTCAGATGCCAGAAAATCTGTCACTGGATACTGTATATTCATTGGTAATAACTTGATATCATGGTATTCAAAAAAACAGTCAACTATCTCAAGATCTAGTACAGAAGCAGAGTATAGAAGTGTAGCCAGTGCAACTGTCAAAATTATGTGGTTACAATCAGTTTTGGATGAATTAAAGTTGAAGTCAGATATCAAGCCAACACTGTGGTGCGACAATCAGAGTACAGTTTATATGACAGCTAATCCTATATTACATTCTAGAACAAAACACATTGAGATAGATCCACACTTCGTTCGTGATCAAGTCATAAAGGGAAACTTACAAGTTAATCATTTACCTGCCACCTACCAGAGAGCTGATACTCTCACCAAGTCCCTATCAAGAAAGAACTTTGTAAAGTTCAGATCAGAACTAGGAGTGACTGAGATTCAGCCCTTGCTCGAGCTCCCCAAGTCAAGTCTTCACCAAATCGAAGAGCAGCAGAAGAAGGAACATCAAAGTAACCAGCTTTCTCACGATTCGAAGCATAACTGCTCAGATCTTCGAGAAATCGAAGAACAGAAGACAAAGGAACATCAAAGTAACCAGCTTGCTCTTAATTCAAAGTACAACTGCTCAGATCCTCGAGAAACTCAAGAGCAAAAGCGAGCGATGAAGAATTTATGATCTACATCAACTCGTTCAGAGAATCGCATGTTTTTTTTTCCGTCTCACAAACTCTAACCCTAGAAATCGGGTTAGGGTTCGTAGGGGGGAAATAAATGAAGGCTGTGATGTAGCCGCTCTCTTTATCACAAGACTGAAGAGATATCTACCGTAGAGATATCTAATTAAATCATAACCGCTCTTTTTATTCTCAGTGGGCTATATTGTGTTTAGGCTCATACAACTATTATAAATACAATTTACTGTAAGACAAATATTGTAACTTATATTTCGTAAATCAATAAAACAAATACATTTCTCTGTTCAAATCTTTTCATACACTTTTCATTCACCGTCGCCACTGACCTTCTACAAACGCCTACAACTGTCATTTCCTACAATACATGTTAATTTTTCACTATGTTTGTCATTGTGACTATTTTCCACCTTCATGTATAATTGAGCTTTGCAATAAGGTAGGTCTGTAGGTCTTCTGACCAATTACTATATATGAAATCATATGGTAGGTCCATAATATAAACTTGAGAAATTAAAATGAACTAACAGGACTAAGTTCAAAGCTTTTCGTATGATCAGCAATTAGATTTGAGAACAATTCTCATACATACAACTAAATACTATACAGTTGGCTTCAAAGCATACAGTTCAGAAGCTGCAAACAGCTTGTTGCTGATTAGATCTATAAAGATTTGATGAAGACTAAAAGCGTTGATGTTGAAATACAGTTTCTAACAACATCTTCTCCGCAGCTTTGGACCCCTTTTTTCTAAACAAAGAAATAATGTACTCCATGAAGACTGAATCACACGGCAATGTGATGGGTCCATCACTTGAAACTCCAAACTCATCTTCAGACATTTTCAGAAGTTGTATAAAGATAGTGCTTGCTAAATATGCCAATGGGATCATGAAGCGATTGCCATCAAGTGTATATATAACAAAGTTTCCTCTATCTGCTGATAAAGTAAGAGATTGAATATATTGAATTGAAGAAAGTGAAAACGAAACCCTCACATTGATTAGAGTATTACATGGTATATATAGTTACAGGCATAGGCTAATGGTGCAGGTGCACTAACAGTAAATGTAAAACATGTACACGGCCCATATCACAAGTATTAATATTAACTTCTCTAACACTCCCCCTTAATTCAAGCTTTCCTCTCTATTGTCTTCTTTTCCTCTTCTCGTGATATATCAGGTGCCTTTGCTACATTCAACTCTTCTCTCAACTTCACAAAGCGAGATGATGACAATGATTTTGTTAAGATATCTGCTTTTTGATACAGAGCAGGAATATGGTTGACACAGATATTGCCCTTAGTGACTTGTTCTCTCACAAAATAGAGATCCAATTCAATGTGCTTGGTTCTCGAATGCAGGATTGGATTTGCTGCTATCAACACAGCACTTGCATTATCACACCATATTGTTGCTGGTCTGGTTGCATTGCTAATCACTTCAGATAACAACGATTTAAGCCACATGATCTCGGATACAACTGCAGCGATGCTACGATATTCAGCTTCAGTGGATGACCTAGAAACTGTGACTTGCTTCTTCGAACACCAAGATACCAAATTCTTGCCAAGATACACGCAATAGCCGCTGACTGATTTTCTATCGTCTCTATCAGCAGCCCAATCTGCATCCGCAAATGCACTGATTTGTAATGAGTCACTGTAATGCAGTTTCAGTCCATAGTTGATCATGCCAGCCAAGTATCGAAGTACTCTCTTAACCGTTTTCCAGTGTTCACTCAAAGGATTAGCCATAAACTGACAGACCTTATTCACACTGAATGATATTTCAGGTCTTGTGATGGTGATGTATTGTAAAGCTCCAACTATGGACCTATAGAGGTGTGGATTCTCTATTGGATCACCAGAACTCCTTGATAGCTGTAAGTTTGTGATCATAGGTGTGATGGATCCTTTGGCTTTGTCCATACCTGCTTTTTTTAATACATTGTGAATGTAATTAGTTTGACTTAGATGAAGCCCACCATCTTTAGTTCTTTGCACTCGGGTCCCTAAGAAGAAATTTAAGTCACCCAATTCCTTGAGTTTGAATTGCTCATTCAGGTACTTTATTAAGTAATTTATCTGCTCTAAGATGTCCCCTGTTATGATGAAATCATCCACGTATACTAGGACATATAAGGTGCTAGCACTATCTTTTCGAATGAATAATGAATTATCAGACCTGGTTGGGTTGAAGCCTAATTTCATGAGTGTGTTCTTGAGCTTTTCGAACCAAACTCTAGGGGCTTGTTTTAAGCCATATATTGCTTTATTCAGTCTACAGACCATCTGCTGCTTACTATTGACCTCAAAACCCTTTGGTTGCTCCATATACACCTCCTCTTCAATTTCTCCATTTAAAAAAGCATTGTGTATATCTAGTTGCTTGACTGGCCATTTGTTGTGTAGGGCTATGGTGAGCATGACTCGTATTGTAGTCGGTTTGATTACAGGTGAAAAGGTTTCTTTGAAGTCGAAGCCTGGTTGTTGTGTGAATCCTTTCGCCACGAGTCTGGCTTTATGCTTGGCTATAGTACCATCTGCATTATACTTTATCCGATAGGTCCATCTACATCCTATTACTGTTTTATTGCTTGGCAAGATCACCAATTTCCATGTGTCATTATTCAGTAGAGCCTTATACTCCTCCTCCATGGCTCTTCTCCAGTTAATATTCTTTGTGGCTTGCTCATAGCTTGATGGTTCCAGAGATGAACACTGTATTGTGTAAACTTTTGGTTTGAAAATTCCACTTTTGCTTCTGGTGATCATGTGATGATCTGTGGGTTGTTCAATCTCACTTGGTGGTTCAGTCTCACTTGAATGAATATTGTCTGATGTATGTTCTGGTTGTGATGATTGATGTCTGTCAGATATATTGCTTTCACCTTCTTCCATGTGGTTATGAGTCCAATTGTCTCCTTCATCATTTGTATTTGTTGTAGGTATGCTGTGTGTTGGATCTTCATCTGGTTGTCCCTCTGGTATCGTGTGAGCATCTTCATGAATTATAGGTAAGGGAACTGATGTTATGTATCTTTGAGCATTGACAACTTTATGTGTACACTTAATCTGGTTATCTGCAAATGGAAATGTGCTTTCATTAAACATGACATGTCTGGACATGATGATTTTCCCATCAGTGGTTAGACACTTGTATCCTTTTTGTTGTGACCCATAGCCTAGAAATGTGCACGGAGAGGATCTGAAGTGAAGTTTATGAGTGTTATAGGGTCTTAATAGGGGGAAGCAAAAGCACCCAAACACTTTTAGTCTCTTGTAATCAGGTTGAATACCATATAGGGCTTCATGAGGACTGATATATTTGAGTATTTTGGTTGGCAGATAGTTTATTAGGTGTACTGCAGTTGAGAATGATTCTGGCCAGAATTTGAGAGGCAGTGACCCTTGTGCTAGAAGGGTTAGCCCCATGTCCACGATGTGCCTATGCTTCCTCTCTACAATACCATTTTGTTGAGAAGTGTAAGGGCACGTATATCTATGAACTATGCCTTTTTGATTGAAGAATTCTCTTAATGGTTTAAACTCAGCTCCACCATCTGTTTGAAACACTTTCACTTTCTTGTCAAATTGTCTTTCTACTTGAGTAATGAATTGCTTGACTGCTTCAGCTGCTTCTGACTTTAACTTCAAAAAATAAATCCATGTATGCCTTGTGAAGGCATCCACAAAGGCAATGTAGTATTTGAATCCATAATCAGAATTCAGAGGTGCAGGACCCCATAGATCACATTCAATAAGTTCGAGTGAACTGTTGTAGATAGTTTCAGACTGATTAAATGGTAATTTGTGAGACTTACCAACTTGACACTGACTACATAAGCTAGGTTTGATATGAGTCAAATGCAACAAATTTTCTTTATTCAATACAACTTTCATTACAGTCGAATTTGGATGTCCAAGTTTCTTATGCCATATATCATATGCATTAGCTACGTTATTATTGACAGTATTATAGCATACCACATTATTATATCTCTCTTCATCAGATGTCTTGAGATTGAATTTGTAAAGCCCATCATGCAGTTCACCCTGCAATAATACATTGCCAGTAGAATTATCCTTGACCAGGCAGATTTTTGGATGAAACTCAAAAAACACTTGGTTGTCAGTTGCAAACTTTGAAACACTTATCAAGTTCTTTTTGATTTGAGGGACTCTAAGTAAGTTTCTTAGTAGTAATGTTTTATTTCTATGATCAGATTTAAACCTAGCATTGTCAACATGTGTGATATCAAGAGGTGTGCCATTGCCCATGTGCACAGAATTCTTACCTTTATATGCTGCTCCTCCAAGATTAAGATTCTGGAGATCATTTGTCACGTGGTGAGTTGCTCCTGAGTCAGGAAACCAAGCATCATCCTGAATATCCATATCACAGGCAAGATTGGTATGAGCTTCATTCTGGTAAGTTGAGTCTCTGGAATTGAGTCTTGGTTCATTTCTAGTTTGACTGAGATTAACGTTATAAGTAGCACTTCTTGATGGGCCTTGAGTAGGTGAAATCTGTTGATTGCCGTTGAAGTTGGATTCAAATCGAAAATAACATCTAATAGCTGTGTGTCCAATCCTCCCGCAGATCTGACACTTTGGTCGGTTATTGAAGAATCTTCCTCGTCCTCTTCCTCGACCTTGAGACCTTCCTCTTTCATACATGGTGTGTCCTCTGGTTGGTTGGATGTTGTTATAGCTGTTGGTTGATGAATCAGATATTGTGTTTGATTGAGGGATCTTGTTCTTGTTCTTGGCATTAGCGGCATAGTTGATGGAGAAGTCGGCTGTTGTGTACTCTTCTGCTCTAATCGTCCTTCATGTGCCAGAAGACAGGAGGTAACATACTGAACAGATGGTGTTGATTCTTTGGAGGTAACAACAGCAACTATCGCCTCGAATTCGTCTCCCAGTCCATTAAGGATGTGAAGAACCTGTTCAGTTTCACTGATCTTATGTCCTGATGATTCAAGAAGATCACAAAGATGCTTTATCTTGCCAAGATACTCTCTGATGCTTTGGTTTTCCTTTCTAGCGTTTTGCAGTTGTCTCTTGTAGTTCATGATTCTCGCCGCCGCCTGTGAGTTGAAATTTTGATGAATGGCGCTCCAGACTTCACGTGATGTTTTGCAACCAATGACTGATGAGAGGAGATTGGGACTAATTGAAGACAATATCCAAGAACAAAGCAGGCTGTCTTGACGAGTGTAGATCAGGAGATCTGAGTTAGGAATTGATTGGCCATCTTGATTGGAAATGAATTGCAGTGGTGGTGTTGTTGCTGGATCAATGAATTTCTGAAGTCCATATCCTTTGATTGCCATCTCGATTTGAAATTTCCATAACAAAAAATTGTTTTCATCTAGGGTTACAGTGATTAGTTGTGTTTGAGGGTTGATAATTGACTTTAGTGATTCCTCGAATGATTTTGAGGTTTGATTAATAGCAGTCTCACCAACGTTAGTTGAATCAGATCGAGAATTGGTATCATCATCTTCAGCCATGGTTTTGAGAGGATTTTGAGATCAATTGATTTGGGGATGAAGATGTTGGAGGAGGGAATCGGATCACAGCTTCGGATCTTCAGTTGCCGTTGGGCTGATGCTCTGATACCATGATAAAGTAAGAGATTGAATATATTGAATTGAAGAAAGTGAAAACGAAACCCTCACATTGATTAGAGTATTACATGGTATATATAGTTACAGGCATAGGCTAATGGTGCAGGTGCACTAACAGTAAATGTAAAACATGTACACGGCCCATATCACAAGTATTCATATTAACTTCTCTAACATCTGCAACAGATGATGTGCTGCACTTATCTGAAGAATCAGTCTCTTTTCGGCCAAAAGAAGCCACCCTTTGTAATTTCATTGCCATTTTTACACACTTAGCCATTGCTGTTAATTAAGGTTATGGTTTGAATATTCTTGAAGAAATAAATTGAATAGTTGAAATGGGGACGAATTGATGAGAAGAGAAGCTGTTATTGCCATATTCTTATAAAGATAGAAGGAGGCCCCAATACAGTGTTGAAAATGAGAGTACTACTACCATTGGAAGCAAAACCTTGTGATCAGTAAAGGAGACGAGTATGACATTGTCTCAACTATGTTTTCTTTTGATTATATGTTGCTTTATCTGTTTATATGGTGAGACGTAATTGGCATTCAATGATCAACAAGTTAAGTTGTCTGTGTGGCACAGTGGTCAAGCATGCATCAAATATTACGTGATCTATCACCAATGTTTATAGTCCACTATATTTGATATGGTGTTTCACTTGTGTGGGAACAAAGTCATGTGAGATGTGTATTATTTAACACTAATAAAGGTTTATTTTATTTATTTTTTCCCTTTTCTTTTGTCTTTTTTCTTTGATTGGGTTATCAAGTTGATTCCTAAATTGTAAGGGTTCATCTTCTAGTAGTATCATATTGACGGCAATGTTTCCTCTCTTGCAAGATTTCAAAATACTGGTCAGTTGTTTGCAGAGTTGAGTAGTAGTCCATACATGCATCCATGTTAAGAATATTATGTAATAGTAGGTGCTATATTTTGCTGTAAATGTCGTTGGACTAAGTGATCGGTATAGCTAGTTTAAAAAAAGAACATATGTTTACCTTATAGTTGCCTTTTAGATGCCAAGCCGAGAGATAAATAGCTAGTAATTCATGGTCTATTGGTTTTCCCTCTTGGATACAGAAGTACACTGATTACTGGTTAACAAATATCATGAGATTCTAACAAGATTTTACAGTACTCTAAAACAGGGAAGAAAAAATAAGAGGGGAAAAAAAGGAATACGCAGTTGTAAATCATTTGAACTGTACAATTGTGTTTAGCATCATATACTTCACATTATCATTGAAACATAACCTAATTCCAGAGATAAAGTAATTAATTGCATGACTGAAACCACCTACATAGAATGCATAACTGTCCTATGTGTTCTACGCTTGTGTCAAAAATTAAATTTGGCTTTCGCTGCCTTCATTGGAAGATTTCATAAAGAGCAATTGATACTAGTACGATCCTTTGTCAAATTGATGATGCATAACTTATGTGGAGTATATCTCCAGTTATATTCATATAATTTTTTTTAAATAATTAATCAAGAATGATTGTGTTATGAATACTATACTTCACAGATTATATGTAGAAACTAGCAACAGATTAAATGATGCACAAGTTCAGAGTAATTTAGTTTAATAATAAATCAGAATGTACACATATGGCCTATATTCAAAATTCTGCTATTTCCCAAATTATGAAGATTTTCAAGAAATCAAATACTCAAGCTACCAATTTTATTATCATTATGGATAAGGATATCAGAACAAACATTTTTATAACAAAATTTTGATTCAATCACTGACATACTGTATACGATTAGTGATATGTACAAGTAAATCAGACTATTTAGAAGCCACAAACAGCTTGTTGATCGGATCGTAAAAGTTGCGTACAGACTGGAGAAGGATGATCTTTCAACACAGTTTCTAGCAATAACTTCTCAACAGTTTTAAAACCCTTTCTTTGGAGCAAACATAAAATATATTCCAGAGACTGGGAATCACAAGGAAGGGTGATAGGACCATCTCTTGGTAGCCCAAACTCTTCTTCGGATATATTAAGTAACCGTTCTAATATAGGTGTATCAAGATATGACAAAGGAAGCATGAATCTCTTCCCATCCAACGAGTATACGATGAAACATCCCTTATCTGCGACACATGATGTACTCGGTTCTTTTGAAGATGATTGAGATTCAGACTCTTTTCTACCGAAAGAAGCAACTCTCTGCAAATTCTTAAGAATCTTCTTTGTGTTCACCATTTTTCAACTAATGTAGTTTTTTTCTTGAATAAGAATACTTGAAAGGCTTTGAATTTCAATTATAAAGAAGTAACCGTGAACTGATGAAAAGAATTGTAGAAGTTGCCCAATACTTTATAGGAGTAGCTAGCCAGCTAGAAGATACATATGTTCTTTGGGAGAGGAGACACAGGTGCATGCTTAGTAATGCAGGACCATGACATTTCATTAGAAATGTTCGAAGTTTGTTGTTAAGTTTCCATCCAATTAAATTGAATCTCGTACCACATAGTTTTCCACTTCGGCTCAAATTCTAAACATAGGTCTTCTTGTCGCTCGAAATCTGTGGTATGTCGTGCACTAGATGAATGGGTATTTTGAATTTTGCATATTATCATCTAAATACCATGGAGACAGATAAATGTGCTAGTGTCCCTACCATATGTTGAAGAAAAATTATTCTGTCTGATATATGTGAGGTTAAGAATAAACTGAATACATGGGTTCACAAGTCATGAAGTTATTAGAAATGTAGAATGATATCAAGTTGTGCAATTTATATAACATGTTCCAGGTTTACAAATTACAACTGTTTTGAAAACATGCTTGGTGCAGTCTACATCATTTCGACAAGTTTAGCGAAAGGCATTATTATTGTTCTCTAACAAGATATAACTATGGAATATTACGAACTGCCTCATTTTTGATTATGTTGACGATGATTTGTTCTTAGGACATTCATCAATTAAAAGAGTAGCCTACTGTATATAAGAAGAAAGAGTAATTTGTATTTTATTACAATGCTTCAATACTGGAAAAGATACAGAGGCTAAGTATTTAAATACAATAGATTGGGCCTAATATCTCTTGGCCCAAGATGAGTTGGTAATCCGAATTCTTCAAGAAAGCAAATCAAGGCCATTGATTGTAGATCAACGGTTGATGGCTATGGTCCCTTGTTGGTGCGGATTGATAAGTGTGTTAGTAGCCGATACCCTTGTATTGTTTGATTCATAATACCCCTCCTCAAACAAAGCTAGGGTTTTACTTCCTCTTTGTTATCAATGTCGGCTGAGAAAATTTTAAGTTCTTCTCGAAAGCGATTGAAACTCTTGGCCGATAGAGCTTTGGTCAGGAAGTCTGCTCTTTGATAATAAGATGGAACATGGTTGATGGCGAGCTTGCCGCTTGCTGTCTTTTCACGAACGAAGTGGAGGTCGATCTCCATATGTTTCGTGCGAGCATGTTGAACTGGATTCATGGAGAGGGAGATGGCGCTGAGATTGTCACACCAGATGATGGGCTTGCGAGTGGATCCGAACCCTAATTCCCAAATTAGGGTTTCGATCCAGGTGATCTCTGCAGTCGTACTCGCTATACATCTGTATTCAGCTTCAGTGCTGCTTCTGGAAATGGTACTTTGCTTCTTCGTGCACCAAGAAACCGGGTTTGGTCCCAAATAAACACAATATCCAGAGATCGATTTTCGGTCATCAATATCGTTGGCCCAGTCGGAATCGCTGTAAGCATTTATACTTATGTCTTTACTAGCTTTTAGACGTAGGCCATATGTGTTCGTTCCTTTAAGGTACCTAAGAATACGCTTGACAGCACTCCAATGTTCACTTAGAGGATTCTGCATATATTGACATACTCTATTGACGCTGAAGCATATGTCTGGTCTTGTAATTGTGGCGTACTGAAGTGCTCCTACGACACTTCTGTATTGCTTGACATTATCAATAGGATCACCTTTGTTTTTGGACAATTGTTTACTGCTTGTCATAGGAGTAGGTAGTGGTTTTGCCTTGTCCATGTTATGTCTGATTAGAATGTCTTTGATGTATTGTTTCTGTGATAGAAAAAATTCACTGTCAGTTTTCCTTTGGATGTCAATTCCCAGAAAATATTTTAATTCACCCATGTCTTTGATTGCGAAGTGTTTGTCCAGAAGTTTGATGATGTGGTTGATTTCTTGTTGGTCATCACCTGTGATAAGTATGTCATCAACATAAACAAGTATATATGTGCTCCCATGCTTGTCCTTTTTCATGTAAAGGGAATTGTCAGATTTTGTAGCATTAAAGCCCAAGTGTGTCAATGTTCCTTTAAGCTTCTCGTACCATGCTCTAGAGGCTTGCTTTAACCCATATATAGCTTTGTGCAGTTTGCAAACATAGCCTTTACTTGTGTGAGGATTGTATCCTTCTGGTTGTTGCATGTAAACATCTTCACATAATTCACCATTTAAAAATGCATTATGGACATCCAGCTGTCTTATTCCCCAATTTCTGTGTAGAGCTAAAGTTAACATGATCCTTATAGTAGTGGGCTTGATTACTGGGGAAAAGGTTTCAGTGAAGTCAAAACCAAACTGCTGTGAATATCCTTTTGCAACCAGTCTGGCCTTATACTTTGATATATTACCATTTGCATCTCTTTTGATTTTGTAAGTCCATTTGCATCCCACGATATTTTTGTTGTCTGGTGGTTCTACTAGTGTCCATGTTCTGTTTTTCACTAGTGCAGTTAGTTCTTCATCCATAGCTTTTCTCCATTTTTCATGTTTGCTGGCTTGATCATAAGAAGTTGGCTCTACCTCGTTTATTTGTGCTGTGTATAATTTGGGTTTGAAGATGCCACTCTTGGATCTGGTAATCATATGATGTCCTTTTTCTGCATGTTGATTATGAGAGTCTTCTAGTTGATTATCATTGATGCTTGCTGTTGTATCTGTGGTTTGGTTGTCTTTAGACATGTTTGTACTTTGATCATGACTGTTGTTAGGGATACTGTCACTCTGTTCATCATTTGATCCAATTGGTGAACAGTTGCTGTTATCTCCTTCACCAGTATTGTGTCCTGACTTGCTGTTGGACATAGATGCATCTTCATCAACATTTTGCATAGCTTGACTAATTCCTTGAGTATATTCTGACAACTCTGGAATATGAAAATTATGTGTTCCCTTATTGTTGATTTTATGATTCTGCTGTTTTTTACCTGCAAAGGGAAACATGGTTTGATTAAATACCACATGTCTAGAAATATATATTTTGCCTTGATCATCCATGTACTTATATCCTTTCTGATTGTGGGCATATCCCAGAAAAGTGCATGGACTTGATCTCAGGCTTAGTTTATGCTTATTGTAGGGTTTGAGATAGGGGTAGCATAGACATCCAAAAATTTTGAGATGATCATATTTTGGTTTAATTTTGAAAAGTTTCTCATGTGGACAGACACTGTTTAGTACTTTTGTTGGCATCCTATTAATAAGATATACTGCAGTGGCAAAAGCCTCACTCCAGTATTTCAAAGGAAGTGATGCCTGAGACAAAAGTGTTAAACCTGTCTCAACAATATGTCTATGCTTCCTCTCTACCAACCCATTTTGTTCTGATGTATGGGGGCATGTGACTCTATGAAGAATTCCCTTCTTGTTAAAAAATTCTTTTAATGGCATAAATTCTCCCCCACCATCTGTTTGTATTATCTTGACATATTTGTTAATTTGTTTCTCAACATAATTAACAAATTGTATTATAGCATGGCTTGTGTCTGATTTAGCTTTGAGAAAATAAATCCAAGTATGCCTTGTGTGTGCATCTACAAGTGATAGATAGTACCTGTGACCCTGTGTTGAATTAAGTGGTGCTGGTCCCCATAGATCTGCAGTAATTAACTCAAGGGGATTTTCATATATAGTCTCAGAAATAGAAAAAGGCAATTTATGCATTTTCCCCATTTGACAATGATCACACAGAGACAAATCAGATTTATCAGGAGTAGAAATATTGTTTTGCATTAAAATGAGTTTAACTACATCATAGCTAGGATGACCAAGTTTACAATGCCATTCATGAAACAATTTTACATTGCTGTTATTCCTTGTGCTAACATTATTTGACCAAATTCCCTTGTTAGCAGCATGAGTATTGCTGAATTTGTATAAACCATTATCCAGCTTACCCTGTAATAATATGTTTTTGTTTAATGAATCTCTAACAAGACAAAACCTTGGGTGAAACTCAAAATAAACTTTATTTTCGCTGGCAAATTGTGAAACACTAATGAGGTTTTTCTTGATACTTGGTACTCTTAATAAATTGTTTAAATAGAGTAACCTTGTACCTTTTATATAGCCAGTACCAACATGTGTTATATTTGTAGCTTCACCATTTCCCATAAGGACAGTTTGGTTACCTGTGTATCCTTTGCTGCCCAGATTTAGGTTCTGTAGATTGTTTGTAATGTGATTCGTAGCTCCAGAATCAGGAAACCATTCTTCACTGCTGTAATCATCAGTTTTTGTTGCATCATCAGTAGTATTATTTCCACTGTTTCCAGTTTGATTCCCAGTCTGAACCATGTTAGCATTTGGTCCCTTGTTGGTTTGAGATGTTTGTCCTGCATTAAAGTCTTCTTTATATCTGAAATAACATTTGTTTGCCATGTGCCCAAGTTTTTCACAAATCTGGCATTTGACTCTATTATTGTATGCACTTCTTCCTCTGCCTCTGCCTCTTGGAGCATTGCCTCCTCTCTGACTCTGGTTTTCTTGCCTGGGTTGGTTTGGTGGGTTTTTCTGATTCCTGTTCCTAGATGCAGCGGCAAAATTGATGTTGTATTCTTCTTGCATTGATTTTCTTTGCTGAATTCTTCCTTCATGAGCCAGTAAGGCTGTGTGAATATATTCAATATCAGGCAGGGTTGGTTGAGTTGCAATATATGTTATTAAAGACTCATAATCTTGATCTAATCCATTGGTTATTACTAGAATCTGTTCACTGATGGATATATTATGACCAACTCCTTTTAGTTTGTCACATAAGTTTTTAATTTTGGCAAGATACTCTCTCATTGGCATGTCATTTTTCTTTGCATTCTGTAATTCCCTTCTATATTGCATGACCTTTGCTGCTGATTGCGAACTGAAAATCCGTTGAATTGCTGACCATATCTCATAAGAGCTGTTGCATCCAACCATTTGTGACAGTAAGCTTTGACTAATCGATGATAGCAACCATGATGATAATAGATTATCTTGTTTTTGATAATGCTTGTAGTCTGGATTGCTAATAGTTTTGCCTTCTTTGTCAGTTATCATGATCGGTGGTATGATCTTGATTCCAGAAACGTAATCATGTAGGTCATATCCTTTTAAAGCTATTTCGATTTGATATTTCCATAGAATGTAATTGTCTTCATCTAATGGTGTTGTGATAACTTGACTTTTAGGTTTGATCAAGATTAGATCAGAATTTTGGGGATTTCTTGGTTGGTTGCCTGAAGTGGCTGATGACATTTCTTCTTCGTTATTTGCCATGGTGATTCAGCGATCTGGGATTGATGATTGCTTGGTGGAAAAAGAATATTGGCGCGGCTATTTGAGAATAGCAGCCAAGAAACAAGAACTGATAAGGGATCGAACTGTTTGTGATAGGTATATATTACTGTTTCATCAAGAAATAGTAATATATATGAGCAGCAGTTTGGTATCTTGCAACCAGAGGAGAAAGATGAGGATGATATCTGATTTCTCCTTTTACGATGGCAAGTGAAAGGTGTGGGATAGGTATAACTGATCTTGATATGTTCAAGGATGGGATAAGCTTCCTCGATGATGATAATTTTCTGAGAGGAATCAACACAATTCAAAACTTTGATTATGATATTTGAATTTTGCCGTTTGGCTTTGTTGGCTCTGATACCATATAAGAAGAAAGAGTAATTTGTATTTTATTACAATGCTTCAATACTGGAAAAGATACAGAGGCTAAGTATTTAAATACAATAGAATGGGCCTAATATCTCTTGGCCCAAGATGAGTTGGTAATCCGAATTCTTCAAGAAAGCAAATCAAGGCCATTGATTGTAGATCAACGGTTGATGGCTATGGTCCCTTGTTGGTGCGGATTGATAAGTGTGTTAGTAGCCGATACCCTTGTATTGTTTGATTCATAATACTGTACAGATATTACTAAATATTTTCCGATCTATTGTAAAAGTAGAGTTTCCAAGGACAGTTTTCAGGTTTGTGCCCAAACAAACAGTAGAGTGTACATTGTATTTTTGTCTCCACAAACGTGATTTAATAGTTATATAGTAGAAAGTAATCATGTATGATTGTTTCTTCCTAATTACATTGGCAGCATTCTTACGTTGAGTTGTTATTAGGAACTATGTGCTGTTCAGCATTCTAAAAGAAGGAACGAAGTTACTTGCATGATGAGAATTTGTTAAGTGCTTAATAAGTTATATATATCTTCCGGTAATCAAGGAGATGCACAATTAAGAGGCATGTTTTCAGCAAGACCAATATTTCGATTGGAGCCAAACGTACTATGAAATTACTTATATCTAGAAACAAAGCACACTATATACAATGCTAAAATATTTCGATCGGAGCTATATGTACATGGTATCAGTTGGTATTCAAAACTCATTTTCAGACATTTCGATTGGAGCTATATAAACAGCAGGCTAGAGGTATCATGAACCATTTTCCATCTGCTATATATATTACAAAGTTTCCTGTATCTGCGACTGGTGATGTAGTAGTACAGCAACTGCACTCATCTGAAGAACTCTGTAAATCGGAGTCTTTTCGACAAGAGGAAGCAACCCTTTGCCATTTTAACAAGCTTTAATTAAGGTCTAAAGCATACAATTCAGAGCTTGTTGCTGACTAGATCCATCAAGGTTTGCTGAAGACTGAAAATGTTGATGTTGAAATACAGTTTCTAAAAACATCTTCTCTGCAGCTTTGGACCCCTTGTTTCTAAATAAAGAAATAATGTACTCCATGAAGACTGAATCACAAGGCAACGTGATGGGTCAATCACTTGTAATTCCAAACTCATCTTCAGCCATATTCCGAAGTTGTTTAAAGACAGCGCTTGCTAAATATGCCAATGGGATCATGAACCGCTTGCCATGAAGTGTACATATAACAAAGTTTCCTATATCTGCAACAGATGATGTGCTGCACTCTCATTACTGCACTCATCTGAAGAATCACAGTGTCTTTTTGGCGAAAAGAAGCCAGCTTTTGTAATTTCATTGCCGTTTTTACAAGCTTAACCATTCCTGCAAAAGTTATGGTTTGAATATTCTTGAAGAATAAATTTGAAATTGCGATGAATTGATGAGAAGAGTAGCTGCTATTGCCATATCCTTGTAGAGGTTGAAGGAGGCCCCAATACAGTCTGTTGAAATTAGGAGCATGCTTACCATTGGAAGAAAAACCATGTGATCTGTAAAGGAGTCGAATATGACATGTCTCAGTTATGTTTTCATTTGGAAATGAAGTTGCGTTAAATCTTATGGCCATATGTATGCATCAATATTACAGGATCTATCATCAATGTTTACAGACCATTCTATTTGATATGATGTTTTTTTAGTGTCGGGAACAAAGCACGTGAGTAGTACTACGTGACTTTGATAACGAACCTTATTCATAGCTGTTTGCATAGTCTGTCATTCCTCATACGTTATTATTTCAAGTAACGGTCAAAAAAATGGCCGCCTAATCTTCTTTCCCCTGCGATCCTCTTTTCTTCTTTGCCAGTTTCCTTCCGCTGGTTCTTCCCTGGCATTCTTGTGTGGTTCTCTCTCCACTGCGCTTTGTCTCTGTGGTTTGCTCTGTTTTCTCGTGAGCTATTTCTAGGGTTTGGTATGGAATTGGGGCTTTATGCCTTCCGTGGTGATTTCGTCAGAGATTGCCCGGCCTTCGCTAGTATAGCTGGTGCTTTGTTGGAATTGTTACCGCCGCCGTTGTCGGTTTGCTTTTCTAGTTGTTCGTCCATCCAGATCTGTGTTTTCTCCCTTGAGGCGTTCTCTGATCTTGCTCGTTTCAAATTTGTAGATGTCGATGGGCACTTCATGGAATTGTCCCCCGATTTTTGCGCTTGTTCATCGAACCTCGGACGCCTGTATTATGCTGGTTCGTTGGTTGCGTCGCGAGGTTCTGGGAGCTCGGCTCCGCTTGTCTTTTCGGCTGGCGTGCCCTCCTTGCTTGAGACGACTGGTAATTGGGATCTCACCACCCGATTCGAACCACGTCTGGTCTTTGGGAAAGCGGTGGGCGATCTATCCTTGGCGCACGCTGCTCCCGTATTTGGTTCTTTAAGGGTGGTCTCTGATTGCGCGTTATCCAGTCCTTTGGCTGGTAAGGACCCCCTTCCGAGTGGCAAACGAGATTTCATCACTCGTTTTTCTCCCCGCCTTTCAGTTCTTGGTGGTGTTTCTGTTGGCTGTCCGTTTGGGGATTCTGTCGTATTTGGTTCGTTCGGCACTACAATTGCCGCCTGTGATTGTTCGAAGCAGGATTTGATCACCTCGCTTCCTAATCCAGGTGGTCAGCATGTGGATGTGCCTGGCTTCATTTATAGGTCTCCTGGCAGTCCTCGGCTGCCTTTGGCAGTACGGTCCGCCGATTCTTTGTTGGAAGGCGATGATTTGCCTTCTGCTGTTGTCTCTGGTGAATTGGTAGTGCCGGCTTTGCTATGTCCTGCGCCTTTGTTAGCCTCTCTGACTGTCCAGCAGGTTTGTTGTTCCTCTAGCAGGCAGGTGAGCCTCTCTCCCTCTCCTCCTCTCCCCCCCTGTTGTTTCTTTATTTCTACTGTTGGTGATTGGCCAGTGATTGTCAGATTTGTATCCGACATGGTCTTTCTTGTGTGCTTGAGCCTTGACACACGTCTGTGTGTGCTCCCTGACATTACCGGTTTGCCATCGAGCTGTTCGAGCTGTGTGGTGTCAGGTCATGTTTTTGTTATTTTTGGTAATTTCGAGTCCTTCACCTATTTTTTGGTTCCTTGCGGCTGTCTTGAGTTACTGTGGCAATTGATTATTGGGATTTTGCTCTTTAGCCGTAAGGATTGTGTCCAAACCAGTCTTCTGGTTTGGATCGATCTCTGGGATTCTTCCGTTAGGGTTCTTGTGTGGAGTCATTGCGAGGCCTCTTATGTGTCGTCAGTGACTTTTTCTTTGTGTTGGTTGGCTCCTTTGTCGGATTTCCGATGGTCTCTACGGAGGTTACATCAGGCTTGGAGCGGAAGGTTCGGGCGATCTCTCAGTCCTGGTCGTATAGTGGTTACCTCTGACCACTATACGGACAGACTCGGTTTTTGCCAGCTTTCTTTGTTCCGCTCTGCTGTTGCCTCGGTCGAGTCCGTTATGCGATTCTTACCCGTAGTGCGGGGCTGTCTTATTAGTGACAGTCCGGCGTTGGTAAGACTCCCACAGCAATATGGGCAGCAAATTGGTTGCTCCCTGACACTTCTCTGTTATCCTTTTGGTCCCCTCTCTGGCTCTTCCCTAGTTCAGCCGGCGAGCTCGTTTTTCCCTGTGGCGGTTTCTGCTATGCTGTCTGCATCGGATTGCTCTTTCCCTCTTTTCTCTTCCCATTCCTTGATTCTGCCTTATCCGGCTTGGATTGCTAGGAGATGTGGTATGCGACTGACTCGCCTTCCTTTTTTCCTTCGCTTTTCTGGCGAGCTTTCGGAGCAGTCGGTTTCCTCTTCATCCTTCTCACCCTGCTGTTCTTCGGCTTGCTCTCTTCCCGACTCTTCTTGTTCGTTTTCCATTTCCATTCTCTTATGAGTAAGGCAGAAATTGCGCTTCTCAATGAGCGCCTCGATTGCTTATCTAGGAACTCATTCCCGTCGTCTCCTGCAGATGATTCCTCTCGATCCCCTTTGATGGGAATTGATGATGCGGTGCTTTTTGAGCCTGATTTCCGGCCTCTCGCATCTCCTCAGCGACCGCGTCGCCGTGGATCTCGTAGAGTCCCGTCTACTCCTCGCATTATTCGCACACGCTCTATGGCGGCGTCCGAGCAGATCGACCGATCTGCTCGGTTTTCTCTGTATCTTGTCTGATTGTGCCTTCTTCCCTTGCTTAGGTCTTTCGTTTTTTCTCTCTCTCGCTGTCTGTTAGTTTTCCATGGCTAATTTCCTCTTCTGGAATATCCGTGGTGTCGGCAACGATGCGTCTTTGGCTAGGCTAAAACGCATTATCGTGAAGCATTCGGTTGGTCTGGTTGCTATTCTGGAACCTCTTATTGCTCCGGAAGGCATCCCCAACATTGTTTTATCTTTAGGTTTTGGTGGGGGATTCACCAACATATCGGGTAAGATTTGGATCTTATGGTCCAAATCCATAGCGGCTCGCCTCGTTTTTGATTCTTCTCAGCTTCTGTCCGTGGCTTGTTCGTCTCCTCTAGTTTCCTCCCCGTTCTTATTTTCAGGGGTTTACGCCAAGTGTGACCGGTCGGAGAGATTAATTCTTTGGTCCGACATCCTCGCCCTCGGTTCCATGGGGATGGACACTTCTGTGATAGGCGACGATTTTAACATTGTCGCTTGCCATGCGGAAAAACGGGGTGGAGCCTCCGTCAACCGTGCAGCGATGGAGGATTTCAACTCTTTCATTGTTAACTCTGGCCTTTCTGAGCTTCCTTTTTCGGGTTCTGCTTTTACTTGGTCCAACAACCAAGAGGGATCGAACCGAATCCTTTCTAGACTCGACCGTGTTTTCGGGTCGGAAGATTGGTTCCGCCTCCCCTTTACTTTCTCGTTATCTCATCTTCACCGCACCTTCTCTGACCATGCTCCTTTGCTTGTTCGTTGCTCTCCCTACTCTCTTTCGGGTCCTTCTTCATTTCGGTTCCAGAGTATGTGGACTTCTCATCATTCTTTTCTTCAAGAGGTTTCCAACTCCTGGAGTGTCCCTATTGGTGCCTCTCCCTGTGCTATTTTCGGTCGTAAACTCAAGCGATTAAAGGAAAGCCTTAAGGTCTGGAATCGTCTGGTTTTCAAGAACATTTTTGATCGCATCCGCTTGGCTGAAGAATCTCTTGTCTTAGCTGAATCCTTGCTAGACGAGGTTCCGACCTCGAAAAACAAGGAGGCTTGGGATATCGCTCAGACCATATTTTCATCGGAACTGCGTATCGAGAATGACTTCCTCCGTCAAAAGGCCAGGATCAAGTGGGTGGTCGACGGTGATTTCAACTCCAAATTTTTCCATTCCTCTATTCGCAAGAAAAATAACTTGCTTATGATTCGCGAGATTTTACGACCTGATTTATCTACGGCTTCCTTGCCTGAGGAAGTTAAAGAAACCATTCTGAACCATTTTCAATCCTTTCTTGGATCTCAGTCTGCATCGGTATCTGATCTGGCTCTTCTTGCCTTTATTCCTCGTGTGGTTGCTAGTGAGGAGAGTGCCCATCTCACGAACATTCCTTCTACTGAGGAGATTCGCTCGTGTGTTTTTGCCCTTAGCAAGGATAGTGCCAGTGGCCCGGACGGTTTCAACGGAGTTTTTTATAGGTCCTCCTGGTCTATTATTCAAGCGGATTTTTGTCTTGCTATTCAGTCCTTTTTCTCCGGAGAATCTCTCCCCTCGGGTTGGACGTCCACCAACCTTATACTCATCCCCAAATGCGAGAATCCTAATTCGTGTATGGATTTTCGACCGATCAGCCTGTGTAACTTTTCGAATAAAGTTATCTCTAAGATCCTTGTCTCTCGCCTGGCCCCTTTTCTAGACCGTATCATTTCCCCTTCTCAAGCGGGTTTTGTTAAAGGCCGTTTGATCACTGATAACGTCCTTCTCGCTCAAGAACTGATCTCCCAGATTAATCGGAAAGTTAGGGGGTCTAATGTTGTCTTCAAATTAGACATGGCAAAGGCATACGATCGCATGTCCTAGTTTTTCGTCATCAAGGTTTTACGGGCCTTCGGGTTTCCGGAATCCCTAATTGACTCGGTTTGGAGGCTCATATCCAACTGTTGGTTCTCTGTGCTCATTAATGGATCGGCTAATGGTTATTTCAGGGCGGGGAGGGGTCTGCGTCAAGGAGACCCACTATTGCCAACTCTCTTTGTGATAGCGGCGGAGGCTCTCATCTGCGGTATCCATACTCTAACTATTTACGGTCAGGTCCAACGTTTCGGGATTCCAAGGGGTTGTCCCCTTATTTCTTCTCTGTCCTTTGCGGATGACATTGTCATTTTTTCTAACGGGAGTCGTTCTTCCGTTCGGAGACTTCTGAGCTTTCTCCATCATTACGAGAGATCCTCGGGCCAACTCGTTAACCCTTCCAAGAGTAGCTTCGTCCACGCGAAGGACTTGTCTGCCCCTCGCGCTTCCTGGATTGAGTCTGTCTCGGGGTTCAAGGAAGCTGCTCTCCCTCTTCCTTATCTGGGCATTGTTCTCTACAGAGGTAGAAAGCTCAATGCTTTTTTCGACTCTTTGGCAGACAAAGTGAGGGGCAAGATCTTACGCTGGAACGCAGCTCTGCTTTCCCAAGCTGGCAGACTGGTCCTTATCAAGTCGGTTTTAGACTCGATGGGGACTCATGTTTTCGCGTCTATGTCCCCTACTTCTTCGTTTTTTCAGTCATATCGGGCTTTGGCTTCTTCTTTTTTCTGGGGCAATAAGGCCAACGCCCGACGTCACCATTGGGTGTCGTGGGAAGCGCTTTGCCGTCCCAAAATCGAAGGTGGTTTGGGTCTTCGAAATCCTAAGGAACTTTGTGCTGCTTTTGCCTGTAAATTGTGGTACCGATTTGGTACTAACGACTCTTTATGGGCTTCTTTTCTCCATGCTAAATACCGAAGGCTTGCGCATTCTAATTTCTCAGGATCTCCGTCCTATGCTAGCGAGACCTGAAAGCATATGCAGTCGGTGAAGCCATTATCTGACGCTCATGGTGGGTCTATTGGCTGGGACGTCGCTTCCTTTTCCGTCCTTAAAGCTTGGAATTCAATTAGAACTCCCGCACCCGCTCGCCCGGTGTTCTCGTTTATTTGGGATACTCGTATTCCTCCCAAGGCTTCTGTTTTGATGTGGCGAATCCTTCACGATGGGTTGCCATTGGATGTGAATCTTCAAAACATCGGCATCCCCTTTGTTTCCCGTTGTCGTTGTTGTGGCAACGGGGAAGTGGAATCTTTAAACCACTTGTTTTTTGGTGGTTTTTCTGCCAGATCGTGCTGGAATTACTTCGGCAACCTTGTTGGTGTTCGTCGCTTTGCCAGCTCTGCTCTGGATCTCCAAACTTCCTGGTGGGCTAGAAGTACTGGTAAATCTCTTCGTTCTATCGTGTTCCGTTTGATTCCTTGCCTTATTTGCTGGCATCTGTGGTGCGCGCGGAATAAGGCTATATTCGATAATACTCCGATGGATCCTCCGTCCGTTATTCGGCGTGTGAGGAATAACGTCTTCCTGGCTTTTCGTGGTAGACCGTTCAGGGGAACCATAAGCCCCCGATCCAGTAGGCTGGTGGGTCTTCTGTCTATTTCTTGTGCTCTGTCGTCTGCTAGACAGGGAGTCGGTTGAATTCCCTCTCTCGAGCGTTGGCCCTCATCCATCGCTCGTTCCCCCCCCCCCCCCCGCTGTTTTGGTTTTAATGCGTTCGCTAGTGTTTTTTTCCAGGTTTCCCTGTTCGATTCCTTTAACGAAAGTGGGCTTATCTAGAATGTTTTTGGGTTGGCTTTTGTATGCTCGGTGTTGGTTCTGCGCTGCATCTTTTTGTCCTATCCCGGTTTGGCAAAGCGGTCTTTGGTTGTTATGTGGCGTTAGCCTCCTTCGCCGTCCTTGGATCGGGTTTTCAGGGTTTTCTGCTTGTAGTTGATCTTTGACGGTATTTTCGTCGTGCTATTGTTTCTCTGTGGGACTATCCTTGCTCAGGGATCTGCTTTCTATTTCTTCTACAGTTCGATTAGTTCTCTTTGTTGGCTGAGATTGGAGGTCTGGCCTTTACCTACGGGTTAAGGCGGGTTGGTGTTTGTCGGTGGGCTTTTTCCCTGATCTTGTTTTGTTGTAGCCTAGCAGGCCTGTTGCTTTATGCTATGGCTTTAGTTCTTGTCTTTCTGCTTTTATTTTATCTTTATTTGGTTTGGGGAGTATACGATCTTCATATGCTCCGCCTTTTGTGTTAGCCACCGGAGAAAGGCGCTTTTTCTCCTCCTATTTATATATATTTCCTTTTTATTAAAAAAAAAAAAAAAATACAAGCGATTCTGTTTGCTATAACTTTTGTTCAACTGTATTATTCAGTAATCAAGTTGCTTTTTAGATGCTGAGACGTAAGTAACTAGCAGCTTGTTCATGATTTATTAGTCCCACAAATTTAGGGAGTTACCCATATTAATAACCAAAAAGTATATATACAGCATATATTCAAATTTTAGTTATTTCACAGCCTGTGAAGATATTCAACAAATTAACCATTCAAGTTAGTGAATAAAAAATTATGATGAATAATGGTACCTGAACTGATATTTTCATAACAAAATTTGATTTACAGTATACAACAAATGATATGTACAAGTTGGACATGAATATTCAGAAGCCACAAACAGCTTGTTGATTTGATCTTAAAGAATGCATACAGACTGGAGAAGGATGGTTTTTCAATACAGTTTCTAACAACAAGTTCTTGATAGCTTTAAACCCATTTCTTTGAAGTAAACATAAAATACATTCCAGAAACTCAGCATCACAAGGAAGGGTGATAGGACCATCTCCTGGTAGCCCAAACTCTTCTTCCGATATATTAAGCAATTGCTCAAATATAGGTGTGTCAAGATATGACAAAGGAAGCATAAATCTCTTCCCATCTAAAGAGTAAACGATAAAACATCCCTTATCCGCGAGACATGATGTGCTCAATTCTTTTGAAGATGATTGAGATTCAGACTCTTTTCTACTGAACGAAGCAACTCTTTGCAAATTCTTAATAATCTTCTTTGTGTTCACCATTTTGCTACTAACGAATGTAGTTTTTGTTTGTTGAATAACAATATTTGATGAACAGCTTTGAATTTCAGTTATAAATAAGTAATTGTGACCTGATGAAAAGAATTGTAGAAGTTACCTAGTACTTTATAGGAGTACCTAGCTAACCAGAAGTGCATACGTTCTTTGGGTGAGGAACACATCACATGCTTAGTAATGCTGGACTATGACATTTCATTCGAGATGTTCAAAGATTGTTGTCAAGTCACTGTCCAATTAAGTTGATGCGCTACCAAATAATTTCTTTTTTGGCTCAAACACTTAGACCCGAACAAATGGTTTAAAAAATCAAAACTAACAATGCAGCTAATTACATAGATCTTCTTGTCGCTTGATATTAATCTGCGTAAAGGTCATATGCCATATGAACAAGAATTTAGAATTTTGCTAAGTATCATCTATAAACCAGGGAGACAAATAGATATGGTAGTGTCCCCATACATACATATATTGAATAAACTTAACCTATCTGTTTAAGAAATATAATCACTTGTGGACAATAAATTTGGAGAACTTGCTTGGTATGTTGTATTGGTTGTCGGCATGGGAAGGCTTAGATGCATATATTTGTGGACAATAAATTGAGACAGTTTCACATGGCAGTGGCCATTTTAGAAATTCTTCATCAATGTCCCCATTGCCTAACATGCATCAACATGGTAAGATCTATCAACAATCTCTACAACCCATTTTACATAACTTTATGTTTTTTTTTAGTGATGTAGGCTAAACCATGTGAGTTGTATATGTGTATATGACATTGGTCATGAATCTTAAAATTTTGCTGTCAAGTTGCTTTTCTCAGGCAGGACCTTATGCTTAAAAAGAAGCAATAGCCTAGCTCTCTGAGAAAGCAAGCCACTGACATTTCTTACTCCACAGATACTTAGCTTCCCATGCATTGTTTATGTTAGTTCAGCTCTGTCCGCTTAAAACAAAATGGCTAGACATAATAGCCAGTTTACGTTAGTTCATCACATGCTGTTCACCATGTTAAGATCATACTTGACAAATGGACAGTTAACATTAGTCCATCACAATAAGAAGCAGTGTACTTCTACTCATACTTGTCTAAAATGGAATTGATCTCCTGCATAGAAACCCTCAAATTTACAGTTACAGTGTAAACATTTAAACTTGTTTTACTTAGTCAAAATTCTGTTTTATTCAGTTGCTAGTTTTCAGGATTAGTTAGCATTTTTATTTTAAGCAAATAAGACGTGTGATTGTGGAAGAATAAGTCACACCACGATGCACATTGTTAGGAGTCAGTTTAGGAGTAAGTTGAGCATATGAATCTCCATTCTCAAGTTGTATAAGTATGAGGTGGAGCTAGAGGTTTTAGTATCCGAATGTACTGGATTTTCCTCTATTGAATGAAAGAAGAAATTTTGCAGCAAAACACTCTCAAAACTTTATCCTTCATCATATTGTTTAAACACTGTGTTTTTTCCAACATCTGGTGTTTGTACCAAAAATGGGCACAACACCCTGTGTTTGTACCAAAAATGGGCACAACACTCTTCGGAAGTTTTTGAAGAGATAAAAGTGAAGAATGAAAATTAAAACTGTGGATTATCTAACAAAAACTCCAAATAACAGAAAGTAAATTGCAAAGACAAGCGATTTAGAGTGGTTCGGCGTTTTGCCTACGTCCACTATGAAGTTTGAAGATTTTATTGCTCGATACTTGAAGATTACAATAGTCAATAATGTAATACAACTGAATTCAAATGCTAAGTGTCAATCTAAAGCAGCGGCGGTGTTCTGGAGTAAATCTGGCAGAATCTGGGCGCTCTTCAGTACTTAGAATTATCCGACCCCTTTTCTGAATGACCAGGGGGTCTATTTATAGGTGTAGGAGGCTGGTATTTCGCCTAAAATGAGGGAAGACCAGTTCTGGCACGTCAAGGGGCCCACATGGCCGAAATCTGGAGATCCGGGCCCACTTTGGGATCGATTCGACCCTTGGTTCGAATCGATCGAGAAATCATCCAATCGAGCTGAAATTTGGTGTGAACATTCTTCAACATGTGCTCAAGCTTCTGTGAAAATTTCGTAGCATTTGGATGTGTAGATCTCAAGTTATGATCGATTCAAGGTTGCATTTCTGGTTGACTAGCCTGGTTCGAATCGATCTAGTTCGAATCGATTCGTTCGAATCGATCCAGCGCGTGCTTCTGGGATGACGTGGAGCGCCTCCTTCGAGTCGATCTTCCTTTTTCTCCTGGCTTTACTGAGTCAAATCCTTGGTTTTAGCTGTGGTGGATTCGAGATGTATCGATTCGAAGATGGGAATGGAGTCGAGGTAAGGTATCCTCGAATCGGTCATGGCTTATACTTGTTGTTCGATTCGAAGTCGTTCAAACCGCATGGATTCGATGCTAAGCATAGGATGGTTCCAGTGTGTTCGTTCGTATCGATTGTTGGAAAACGATCGATACGAAGTCACCTCTTAAGGATGGATTCGAACTAACGATACCGGATCGATTCGAAGCGATACGCCCCTGTGATTTCGAGGGAACTCGTTTCGATGGAGTCGAAGACCTGTAGCTCTGATGGATACGAAGTAGACGGAGTCGAACATGATGGATTCGACGCAATGCTCTTCTCCTCGATTCGAACCAACCTTCCCTTACGGATTCGAGACTAGCTTATCTCATCCATTTCCTTTTGGCGATATCTTGAGCATACGAACTCGGATTGACTCGAAACTTGGAACGTTGTTTCATCTGGTCCCTCTTGACATGTCTTATCAATTGTAGCCCGATCCGGACTCGGACAAAATTCATCGATATCCGTAGCGATCCTTACGTGTAATCGACTTCCGAGACGACCCGTCATCGGTATCTAGTCAAGTCCTTGGTGTCACGGCCTTGCCAAAAGGCGGGATAACATTTGCCCCCCAAAGCACGTCCTGTGTAAACATGACGTGCTTTGAAAAGCTACAGTCCCTTGTCGAACAATGACCACATGCTTTGTCGAAAAATTGTCTTCTTTGCTGTCGTAACCGATCGTTGTATGATCATGATTGACTGTTAGGCTTTTAAGTTATGACGAGATGAACATTTGGCTCCTGTTGATGATAAAGACCAAAACATTAGACAAAAATATGTGCATACGTGTTTTATCTTGACTTTGATTAACGTTGCGTGATCGCAAGTCGTTGTCAGCTCGGTTTACTATCGAAATCTGCATCGGTCCTCTCCTGAACCGGTTTGAGAAGCGAGCTAAAACATTGTTGTGACGATTGCCTATGATTGTCTTCTTGTATCGATTCTTTCCTGGGTCGAGGTAAAAAAGGTAATCCGGGAATCTATTCATGTCGAAGCGAAATGTTTCATTTTTATAGGTGTCTTTAATGGATTCGAAGAGATCAGTTCGAATCGATGACTGTTGACCTGATAGCCCTAGGGATCTCGTGCTTCGCATCGATAAGGCTTTCAATTCAGCCTTTGTTCGGTGGTTTCTTCGAATCGATCTTGCTTCGAATCGATACCGTATGGACTCAATGTGGTTGTTTGAGTTAGTGGAGTCGAAGTCGATGTTGCTGAGATGAATTCGAACGTGCATGAAGATTTTCAGGAGATGGATTCGAAGCACCGGGTTAAGATCGATTCGAAGTCGTCGTAACGAATCGAGTCGATGTCCTTACCTGTTGAAGCCGGTCAGTTATACCGGGAGGCGAATCGTCATAATTCTCCTATATATACCGGGGTCCTATTCATTTCTCACTTTTCACTTTTTACTGTTGCTCCGCTCCTTCTTCGTATCGATCTCCCAGACCTTGAGAGAAACGCTTCTACGACTCGAACAAACCCTTTACACCCTCACTTGTAACCATATAAAACCAGGTAATAACCGGATCGAGTCAAGTCTTGGGAATGATAGAACAGGGAATCGTTGGGAGTTCTAAGTCCAATAGGTCGAATCGATGGGGAAGATGCGATGAGGTGTCGCGACCTTCCTTGGGGAAATAAAGTTCCTGAAGGATTCTCGTTTCCCCCTCGCTTCGTATCGACCCTCGTTGAAATAGTTCGAATCGATCTTGGGTATGGGGCCTTCAAACTGAAACTTGCGAATCGAAGTTTATCGCATCGAATCGAGTCGATGTGGTAATTCTCTAATCGATTCGAGGGCATTGAGTTTGATCGATTCGAAGCTTGCACTTCTGATCGATTCGAAGTGATTCTTCACCTGATGTTGTGGGCATTGCTCCAAGGACTTACATCAATACAGAATGCATCGAGTCGACCCTCTATCGATTCGAAGCACTTTGATTCGACTCGAATCGATCCAAGGCGATCGATTCGAACACCTTTAGTTCTGGGAGTGCAACGCTTCTGACTCACTCAATGGATTCGAACGTGACCAATTTTCAGTCGAAACTTGACGAACTTAATGAAATCTAGCATACTTCATTCCGACGAGCTTCGGCCTTGCATGATCGAACTTGACCAATAGATATGAACTTGAATTTCCTTTGAAGCTCGTCGATGGAACTGTGACTTAACCAATAATACAACTGATTTATACTTGAAGTTGGTCCGTAGTGTTCAGATGTTGTGGAAGTGACGGTCAGCGATGACGGTCATGTTCATTCTCAAATTCCCAAGATATGCTGTACGAACATCTCGCTTCATTCTGTTAAATTTGCTCGAGTGATGTATAATACTTGCACTGCACGACATGTTCACACACACTACACTGGGGCATGCACGGGCTTGTTCATAAACTTAATGTTGCTTTCTAATGAGTTAGCTAATTATGGAATCTTCGAGCTCCCAACAACAAGAGGTGCAGAGCTCGACTCCTCCCGTGCTTGAGATTCCTGACATCCCTGCCGACGTAATCGATCCGGCTCCAGATGAATTGCCGGAGGCGATATTTATTGAGGACCCTGTCGACTCGGTCCAGTCCAACATTTCTGAATCTTTATTGGGGCGAATATGCTTAAAGCATAACATATCTCTTGGTGACGTTCTATTGCCCAGCACCACCGATAGACCGCACAATCCGCCTGAAGGATATACAGCATTTTACCGTCATGCTTGTGCGGCTGGAACTCTTCCTCCCTTCAATCAATATATCCGAAGGATGCTATCATATTTAGGGATCGCTCCTTCGCAACTTCATCCCAACGGTCACGCGTTGCTGAATAGTGTCTTCGTAATATTCATGGACTGTCTTTTTCGCCCGCCGAGGCCCTATGAAATCAGACATATATTTAACTTCAAGAGCAGGGGTGATAGCCCGTCGTTTACATTTTTGGAGGCAGTTAGAAATTGCCAAGTTGTAGTTGGAGCTTGGACGCGACTGAGCTACTTCAAGAACGAATGGTTCTACGTTCGATGCCCTCCGGGTTTTGCTAGGCGATGGTTATCTAGACGTAAGTGCCTTACCCTGTTTCTTTGACCAATATCTCTTCGGTATTAAAATTGACATTCCATTCCTTTTACAGCTATTATCTCTAGGCCCGATGGAGGGCGTTTCAAGGGTACTGTCCGGAGTCTTCAAGAAGTCCCAAGCGAGCTGAGGCATATTGACTCGGTGCTGAACGACTACAACTTAAGAGTTCTGGGTTTGATTGACATTAACCAAAGCATAGTTGTTGAGGGATTTTCAAAGTCTGTCTCCAAGAAGGAAAATAAGAAGAAACCCAAGGAGAGAAAAGCGAAGAGGTCACTCGGGATCAGAATAATCGAGGCGAGCGACGAAGAAAGAACTCAGACGGATTCAGAGCCGACGGCTGACCTTTCGGGAAACTTGGAGGAATCGGGAGAAAAACGGAAAGGCAAGGCCGCCGTTTCCAAAAAACTTAAGTCAAAAGGGGGAAAATCTGTAGATGTGTTTCTTCCCGCTTCCGGAGTCATGATTTCCGAGGCCGCCCCTTCTCATTCGAGAGATTCTCTCAAAGGGCTTGACGATATTCCTATCCCAGATTATATATCAATCTCTCATAATCCTGGGTTGGAGGAATTACAAGATGTCTTAAATATGAGCGAGCCCTTTCCTTTAAGTGCGGTCAACACTTCCGGTCGGTTTGGGGGTTTACACATTTACACACACTTTCACGGCACTTCATGACTTCCGCATAGTAAACATTGCTTTATGGGATTTTAATCCGTAATTCTTTCTTATCGCAGGTGAGATGTCAGGGCGTGGCTCCACTTTAGATAGGCTTCGGAACGTGCGTCAATCTTCTCCATTTTATGACTCCCGTAGGAGAGAGACAGATAGGGACCATGGGCGAGGCTACTCGAGTCAAGAACGTTATGACAGAGACAGGGATTACTCGCGTAACCGTTCTGGCTATGATTATTCTGATAGAGACCGGGGGTATCAGTACCGACCCCGATCTCGTTCTCCTCCGCCTCCCAGGGCTCCAGTAGACCTCCCAGGGCCATCTCATCAGCAACAATTGCCTTCTCAATCTTCTCGGCCTGACGCTCAACGGCCTAGAGTGGAACCAACGGCAGCTGCTATAATTGAACAAGCTCCGGCTGAGTTGACAAGCGAGGGAGCCGCTAAGCTTGCCCAAATGAAAAACGACTATCCGGAAATTTGCATGGATGGCTACATCTTCCCTCCTAATTTTAAAAGAATCCCTCCGGAAGCTGAGACCACTGCACATAATTACATTCACGACTTCTATGCTCAGTACAAAGAGTGGTATAAGGCAGCCGTGAAGGCCTCTAGAGTAGCTTTCGACAGGGCGAAAATCATTGCTGAACGTGATGTCGACATTGTGAAGCAGAAACGCATTATCCAAGTTCTTCAATCCGAAGTGGAGACGTCCCGAAAGTCGGAGCTTGAAACTCTTAAGAAACACGAGGATGTCGTGGCCAAACTAGCGAGGATGCAGCAAGAACACTGTGCCACAGTGGAAGAGATGGGCCATCGCAATACCACCGTTGCAGCTGAGCGAGACTTAGCCGTTAAAGAGCTGAACGAGCTCAAGGCCAAATTCGCTGAAATGGTGAAGGAGAAGGACGATGCGAATGCTACTGCTCAAGAGGCTTGCGACCAAGCAGTATCCCTCAGAGCCGAACTTGCTGCGGCGGCGGTCAAGGCTAAGTCTGTGGAAGCGGAGATTCAGGAAAAAATCTTGGAGGAGAGGTCCAGGCTAGATGCTGAGTTTGACGATCTCTTAGTCACGTATAACGCTAATGTGCTGGAACACAGAAATCTAGCGTGGCTGGGAGATTACTCCATGATCTTGTATAATGCCTGGACCCGGCTGGTGAATGAGAAGAGAGCGGCGCAACCAGATGGAGCACTTGACGACTTTGAACTGGAGATGCGCCTGCTTACTGAGGATGAGAGGAAGACCCTTCATGAGGTGGTAATTTCTATGGCGAAAGAAAGACTCGGCGTCCAATCATCAGAGACAGGCGAAGGTTCGGGGATCGCGCATCACGAGGCTAGTGTTGGAGCCGTAATCTCAACATTGCCCGAGACTACTGGTGCGGTAGACCCCCAATCTGTTCCTGCATATAATCCTGACCAACCGTTATTATCTTCCGCCGATGATTCCACCCATGTTTCGGTCCAGACTAAGGAAGGTACTTGAACGCTTCCCGTAGTTTTGTTGTGAAGAACCTTAAGCAACACACTTGGCTAACAACCTTCGTTTTGTCGTATTTCAGTGACCGAAGCTATAGTTCCTGCGCCCCTTGCCTTATCAGTTTCTCAGCAAACACAAGGGGTAGTTTTTTCTGAAGCCATCACGGCTTCTACTTTGATTGGCGAGGAGGGAGATGCGAATATGTTTTCTTTCAGCGCTCAGATGATTGAGGAGCTTCTCAATGAACCCATCGATCCCTCTGCCAACCCGTCCGATGTTGTGAATGAGGCTGCTCCGGCCGCTAGTTTATCTATGCCAGCCATTGGCACATCTGATGCGGCCCAAGCATCTCGTGAGGACGACGTTTTATCTGAGATTGCTGCCGAGATGACAGCAGGGAATGTTGGTTCTAGTCCGCCCGGGCCTGCCCCGCTAATGGTGATTTCGCCGGGTGGTACTGTATTGATCGAGACCGCTCCTGTCCCTCCTCCTGCTACTTCTCCTATGCCCCCGGCTCGTCCTCCTAGAAGAACTTCCGTCGCCTCCAGCTCTGAGGAGGATGTCGACATCATATCGCTGCCGGAGGGCAAGCCTGAAAAGAGCAAGCGATTGAGGAAGAAGTCGGGCAGCGGATCAGGTGGAGCTACTCCAAAGAAGAAGATAAGGAAGAAGAAAGAATGAACTTCTTTCCCTAAATCTTTGTCGCGTAGGGTAGCATTTTGTCGATTTTTTCTATAGCCGTGTATAGATGTGGATTCGGCTCCCACTAGCAGAATTTTTCATAAACACTTTGTAATCAGATTCTTTTTGTTGATAATGGAAATGAAAATCTATTCTCTTTCTGTCTTCAACTTGTTATGTGTTATGGTTCTGCCCCCTGTACTGGGGAGAAGTGTGGAGTTGACGTATGTTTATACTCCGCCTTGCGCTCCGGAGTGCGGAGTAGAATGGATGTTTATACTCCGCCTCGCACTCTGGGAGTACGGAGTTAGATGAATGTTTATACTCCGCCTCGCACTCTGGGAGTACGGAGTTAGATGAATGTTTATACTCCGCCTCGCACTCTGGGAGTACGGAGTTAAGGAATGTTTATACTCCGCCTCGCACTCTGGGAGTACGGAGTTAAATAAAAAGCTTGTGCCCAGCTCGCGCTCTCGGAGTACTCTGGGGTTTAGGAAAAATGTTTATACTTCGCCTCGCACTCTGGGAGCACGGAGTTTAAATGAGAGTTTATACTCCGCCTCGCGCTCTGGGAGCACGGAGTTTAGTAAAATGTTTATACTCCGCCTCGCACTCTGGGAGTACGGAGTTAGTAAAATGTTTATACTCCGCCTCGCACTCTGGGAGTACGGAGTTGAATGAAGGGTTGTCGTGTATCAACCCATTTTCGTGGCCTGAAGTGATGGCTTGCCCCCGAGCTCGGGTTTCATTTAGCGAGTGGTTGATTGCTTCACAGCCACTCCCTACTTGAATAAATTCCACGGTGTGATGGAACTTAGCTCTTCGTGCATCGTGATGTTGTACATTGTATTTAATGAATCACAGCTCTGGCTCGAAGAGATGGCATTTTATTGCTGAAATAAGAAAATATGGCAAATCAGTTGCCTTATTACAAATTCTAATTTCGAAATGCAAAAGTAAATTGCTGAATAAAAAACATAATGAAATGAATAAAGCCTGTCATATGTAATAGCGGCGGAGACTCTCGCTGTTCCAGGCTCTTGGCAAAACTAGACCGTCCACGGTTGCTAGTTTGAATGTGCCATCTCCAAGTCGTTGCGTAATCACGTACGGTCCTTCCCAATTTGGTTTCATGTGTGAAGGAACCGGGTATACTCTCTTGAGGACCAGATCGCCGAGATCAAAGGTTCGGGGGCGAACTTTGGTGTTATATAATCGGGCGACCCGACTTCGGTAAGCGGCCGCTCTTAAATCAGCTTCTTCTCGTTTCTCGTCCAACAGATCCAAAGACTCAGCGAGTAATATAGCATTTGTTTTCGGATCGTAATAAGTTACGCGGTGAGAAAATACTTCTGTCTCCACTGGAATGACGGCCTCCGAGCCATAGGATAAGGAAAATGGGGTGTGTCCAGTTGCGGTCTTGTGAGTTGTTCGATAGGCCCATAACGCCATAGGAAGTTCATCGACCCATTTGCCCCCAGCCTTTTCCAGTCGCTTCTTTAAGATGGATTTGATAATTTTGTTAACAGCTTCGACCTGACCATTTGCTTGTGGATGTGCGACTGCAGAGAACTTTTTATGAATATGAAATCGTTGGCAGAAACTCTTGAACTCTGAACTTTCGAATTGGGTCCCGTTATCGGTGATGATGGTGTGCGGGAGTCCAAATCGGCAAATGATATTGCGGACCACAAAGTTTATCACTTTCTTTGACGTAATTGTTGCGAGAGCTTCGGCTTCAGCCCATTTCGTGAAGTAATCAACTGCAACGATGGCATACTTCGCACCACCTTTTGCCAGAGGCAAAGCGCCAATGATATCGATACCCCACATAGCGAACGGCCAGGGACTGACCATTTGAGTTAACTCGGTAGGCGGGGCTCTTGGAATTCGAGCGTGTTTTTGGCACTTGTCGCACTTCCTGGCGTAATTGGCAGCATCTCGATTTACGGTCGGCCAGTAATATCCATATCTGAGTATCTTCTTAGCAAGCGCTTGTCCACCGGTGTGATCGCCGCATTCTCCCTCATGCACATCATGTAACACTCGTTTGACTTCGTCGTGAGCGATACACCGGAGGAGTGGAACAGAATAACCTTTTCTATACATGATCCCGTCCTGAATGATAAACCGCGAAGCTTTTCGTAGAATTTGCCTTTTCTCATTTCGGTGTTCAGGCAGTATTCCATTCTCAATATAATTTCGATACGGAGTCATCCATGATTCTCTGCTGGGAAAGGTCTCTAACACATCAGTTGTTTCGATTTGATCGATGCTCGGGGAAGGCAAAGTTTCGACCGGGACGAGTCCCATTTGCTGTGCTTCACCTGTGCTGGCCAACTTTGCCAATGAATCGGCCTTTTGATTGCGATCTCGTGGTATGTAGTAAATAGCATAATAATCAAATTGATCCAGCGCTTCCTGAACTCGGGCTAGATAAGCAGCTAACCTTCGATCTCTCGCTTGATATTCTCCTCGTACCTGACAGACAACCAACTGTGAATCACAATACACTTCTATAGCGATAATTTTCAGATCTCTGGCCAGCTTTAACCCAGCCAACAGGGCTTCATACTCGGCCTCATTGTTGGTTGCGTGAAAATCAAACTTCAACGCATAGCATATGGATCGACCTTCGGGGGTTTCTAGTACAACCCCAGCGCCCGAACATCGATCGTTTGATGCACCATCTGTATAAAGTTTCCATATATATTCAGGAGACTCGCTGGTTTCAGGTAATTCGTCAGGAACAGTAAATTCAGCTATGAAGTCAGCTAGGACTTGCCCTTGAATGGCTCTCCGCGGAGCATAAGTAATGTCAAATTGGCTCAGTTCAATATTCCACTTGAGTAACCTTCCAGACGTCTCAGGCCGCGTGAGGACCTGTCGTAACGGCTGATCGGTATACACAGTAAGCGGATGTGCTTGGAAATAAGGACGAAGCTTTCTCGAGGCAATGACCAAGCAGTAAGCCAGTTTTTCCAACCTGGGGTAATTTCTCTCAGCTCCGGTTAATCGTTTACTGACATAATAGACCGGTTTCTGCACTCGATCTTCTTCCCGGACCAAAGCAGCACTGATCGCATGCTCGGATACCGCCAGATAAAGGTATAACTGTTCGTGATCAATTGGTTTCGACAAAATCGGTGGCGTAGAGAGGTGTAGAACCAGCGATCGGAATGCGCCTTCACATTCCGTGGTCCATTCAAAGTTTCGTTTCCCTTTCCGGATTAGATCAAAGAAAGGAATACATTTATCAGTGGATTTCGAGATGAACCTGCTTAGCGCTGCTACCTTCCCGTTGAGACTCTGGACTTGTTTGATGGTCTTTGGAGTTTGCAAATTCCTTATTGCCCAGATCTTCTCGGGGTTTGCCTCTATCCCACGAGCGTTAACAATGAACCCTAGAAATTTTCCGGATGCGACGCCGAAGTGGCATTTTAGCGGGTTAAGCTTCATTCCATACTCACGCAAGATACAGAACATTGAATTTAAATCCTTGACGTGATCTGTGGAAAATCGGGACTTAACTAACATGTCATCCACATAGACTTCCATGGTCTTCCCGATCTGATCAGCGAACATTCGATTAACCAAGCGTTGGTAAGTTGCTCCGGCATTCTTTAAACCAAAGGGCATGACTCTGTAGCAGTAGAGTCCCAGATCGGTTACGAAACTAGTATGTTCTTGATCGGGTAGATGCATGGGTATCTGATTATAACCTGAATAAGCATCCATAAAGGATAACAATTCGTGACCTGCAGTTGAGTCAACGAGTTGGTCAATTCGGGGAAGTGGAAAACTATCTTTTGGACAGGCTTTGTTTAAATCAGAGTAATCGACGCAAGTTCTCCACTTCCCGTTCGGTTTCCGAACCATTACCGGATTTGACACCCACTCTGGGTATAGAGCATCTCGGATGAAACCATTCGAATGTAATTTGTCAATTTCTTCTTTAAGGGCGGCAGATCTCTCTGGATCCATACCACGCCTCTTTTGCTTGACCGGAACATGTCGCGGATCAATATTTAAAGAGTGACTTGCAATGTTCGGTGAGATTCCGCACATGTCGGAGTGCGTCCAGGCAAAGACATCAAGATTCGCCTGAAGAAATTCAACCAATTCCTGTTGTATCTGTTTTCCCAGTTGAGATCCAACTTTCAGTACTTTTGAGTCGTCATCCTCACTGACCGGGACGTCCACAGTCAGTTCGGCTGGAGACGCTTGATTCTCTTCTACTTCAGCTTTATCTTCGCTATCTCTAGGGTCAAGATCTCTAAGGAATTGGTAGTGGTGCCCGGGCCGGGGCCCAGGCGTTAGCTGTCAGTTATCAGAAAAACGGACGCAGAGAGATTCCTCTACGCCCTTTCCTTTCTCCTTCTTCTGTGCTTCTCTCAATTCAGCAACATAACAGGCTCTTCCTGCTGCCTGATCTCCTTGAACGATTCCTATACCATGATCGGTTGGGAATTTTAAAGTCAAACACCACGGGGCAATGGCTGCCCTGAATTCAGCGAGAGCTGGTCGACCCAGGAATGCATTGTACGGTGAAGCAATGTCAAGAACAACAAATTGCAGTAGTCGGACTCTCCTGCGCTCTCCGATCCCCAGTTCCACTGGTAGTTCTACTATCCCAGTAGGTATCGTTGCACTGCCATTGAAGCCATGAACCCGGGATTGGCAGGGTTTCAGGTCCTTTGCTTCCATCTTCATTAAATCGTAAGCTCGCTTGAATAGAATGTTTACAGAACTTCCACTGTCAACCAGGATCCTCTTCATCCAAGCAGGACCGACCTGGGCAGATATGACCAGTGGATCAATCGTTGGAGCTTCGATTTTGTCAGCATCTCTGCTTCTGAATATGATATCGTCAGACATTGTTTTTTGTTGCTTAGCCGGGGTTCCATCCTCACAATTACTGCAGCATTCGAAGCTCGCATGCCTGATAGAGCTAGCATACGACTCCATTTCCCTCCAGCTCCTGTCTGCTGGATGAGGACCACCACTTATGGTATTGATAACTAGCCTCCTGCCTGTACGAGCAGGTTCCTCTTGTCTTTCCTGATCTTGCGCACGGTTTGGATTCGATGGGCCCGCACCACCAGACTGCGGCGCCCGCACGAATTGATCTAACTTCCTCTCCCTAATCAACTTTTCTATGAGATCTTGCAGATGGCGACAGTCATTAGTATTGTGGCCATAGCTCTCGTGAAACCTACAAAACTTTCCCGTCTGAATCTGCCTTTCTGACGACCGCTTCGGAGCGGGTTTCTTGTACTGTTCTGTGTTGCAAGTTTGCAGATACACATTCTCCAGTGATGTGTTTAACGGTGTATAACTTTCAAACATCGGAGCCCTACGCCGTGGGCCTGGATTCGGATCTCTCTTCTTATTCTGACCATTGCCACCCCTTGGCTGATTTTGTTTGTTCTGTATGTTTAACTGGACTTTTCCGGAATTGTCACCGGACTGTTTAACTGCGACATTGCTTTGTATTCCCTCACCTCCGGGTTTTGCATCGTCCTGCTTCCTAGACTGTTTCGCGTCCTCTTGCCGTAAGAATTGAGCGGCTTTGGAGTAGAAACGGTCCAACGATGCGGGGGGTTTTCCGGCCAACCAGTTTCCAAATTCAGAATCGGGATCAATTCCCTTCGTCAATGCCATTAAAATTGAGTTGTCGTTGGGATTACTAATTTCCACGCATGCCGCATGGAATCTTTCCAAGTAACGCCTTAATGTTTCCCCACGAGCCTGGGTAACATTGGACAGGGTGTTAACATCTTTGGGTCTGGCAACATGCATACGGAACTGTTCAACAAACTTCTTAGCTAATTGGTCAAATGAAGAGATAGATCTTGGAGGTAGCCTTGTAAACCACATTGTCGCAATTCCTCCCAGTGAAATGGGGAAGCTGCGGCATTTCACTGCATCGTCGGCCCTTGCGGCGCTCATTGACCATTCGTATTTCAGTATGTGCTGATTGGGATCAGAACTTCCTTCGTACATAGGGAGAGTTGGCATTCTGAATCGCCGAGGAGGTTCAGCGTATAGTATTTCGTCCGTGAAAGGAGTATGGCTTCGAGAAATTCCCCAATCGTCATTGGTAAGTCCTTGGCTTTCACGGATCATCTGACGTATCATAGTCGAGATGTCTGGCATTGCTACATTTTGAGCCTGCTGAGCTAAGGTGTGGTCGGGTTCCACAATGCGAGTTTGGACCGGGCGCTGTCGACGGTCCAAGTTTCGCCTCCTTGGCTCAGCGTCTTCCTGGACGTATGGTTCAGAAGTACGCCCTTGCTGTTGATTACCCGAATCTGGAAGATATCGGGTATCGACCCTTGTTTCCGCTGTCGCAGCTGTGACATGATTGTCCGTAGTATATTGTGAAGTGCGGCCACCCCGTGCTGATGGCCCAGCCTGGAAGCTGGTTGATGGTCCTACCCTCAATTGCCCGACAGTCAGGGCGGGCTGATATCCCGTAGTCTGAGCATAATCTCCGTCTAATCGGGGACGGGTAGATCTACGATGATAATCAGACGAGGCAGAACTTTCAGTGGGTGAGCGGGAAACATCTTCCCTTCTGGACCTCCTGCGGCCCTGGCGATTCAGTTGATTTGTCAACTCAATATTAGCTCGCAACTGTTCGGCTAACTGTTGCCGACTCTGAGTCAATTCTTGGAGTAACATCTGAAATTCTTGTCTAGTGACTGCCCCAGATGGATCCGAGTGGGCAGTGTTGTCTTGGTTGGGTGGCTGCTGTTGAGCAGGATTTTGTCCATCCCTACCTTCTTGTCCTGGAGCTGCAGAAGTGGTTCTCGTGCTAACCATTTTGAACGATGAATCCTTTTCCTAGATTTTATGCAAATCTGAGTAGAATGGAAGGACTGTGAATCGAAGATTTGGATCTTCCTCTTGGATTTGTGCAATCCGGTATCGACGGTAGATCCAAGGAGCAGGAGAAAAAAGCTGGTTTTTTCTCGGTGAAAGCACCAAAGTGTTTGTACCAAAAATGGGCACAACACCCTGTGTTTGTACCAAAAATGGGCACAACACTCTTCGGAAGTTTTTGAAGAGATAAAAGTGAAGAATGAAAATTAAAACTGTGGATTATCTAACAAAAACTCCAAATAACAGAAAGTAAATTGCAAAGACAAGCGATTTAGAGTGGTTCGGCGTTTTGCCTACGTCCACTATGAAGTTTGAAGATTTTATTGCTCGATACTTGAAGATTACAATAGTCAATAATGTAATACAACTGAATTCAAATGCTAAGTGTCAATCTAAAGCAGCGGCGGTGTTCTGGAGTAAATCTGGCAGAATCTGGGCGCTCTTCAGTACTTAGAATTATCCGACCCCTTTTCTGAATGACCAGGGGGTCTATTTATAGGTGTAGGAGGCTGGTATTTCGCCTAAAATGAGGGAAGACCAGTTCTGGCACGTCAAGGGGCCCACATGGCCGAAATCTGGAGATCCGGGCCCACTTTGGGATCGATTCGACCCTTGGTTCGAATCGATCGAGAAATCATCCAATCGAGCTGAAATTTGGTGTGAACATTCTTCAACATGTGCTCAAGCTTCTGTGAAAATTTCGTAGCATTTGGATGTGTAGATCTCAAGTTATGATCGATTCAAGGTTGCATTTCTGGTTGACTAGCCTGGTTCGAATCGATCTAGTTCGAATCGATTCGTTCGAATCGATCCAGCGCGTGCTTCTGGGATGACGTGGAGCGCCTCCTTCGAGTCGATCTTCCTTTTTCTCCTGGCTTTACTGAGTCAAATCCTTGGTTTTAGCTGTGGTGGATTCGAGATGTATCGATTCGAAGATGGGAATGGAGTCGAGGTAAGGTATCCTCGAATCGGTCATGGCTTATACTTGTTGTTCGATTCGAAGTCGTTCAAACCGCATGGATTCGATGCTAAGCATAGGATGGTTCCAGTGTGTTCGTTCGTATCGATTGTTGGAAAACGATCGATACGAAGTCACCTCTTAAGGATGGATTCGAACTAACGATACCGGATCGATTCGAAGCGATACGCCCCTGTGATTTCGAGGGAACTCGTTTCGATGGAGTCGAAGACCTGTAGCTCTGATGGATACGAAGTAGACGGAGTCGAACATGATGGATTCGACGCAATGCTCTTCTCCTCGATTCGAACCAACCTTCCCTTACGGATTCGAGACTAGCTTATCTCATCCATTTCCTTTTGGCGATATCTTGAGCATACGAACTCGGATTGACTCGAAACTTGGAACGTTGTTTCATCTGGTCCCTCTTGACATGTCTTATCAATTGTAGCCCGATCCGGACTCGGACAAAATTCATCGATATCCGTAGCGATCCTTACGTGTAATCGACTTCCGAGACGACCCGTCATCGGTATCTAGTCAAGTCCTTGGTGTCACGGCCTTGCCAAAAGGCGGGATAACATCTGGTATCAGAGCATTTGGTGAAATTCGATCACTAAAGAATGCCTCAAAGAGGAACATGAGATGGAAGCACTGGGAACACCACACCAACCAACACAGGCGCCATTGCTTCAGATGGAGATGGAGTCAGGATCAATGATAAGGAGGGATCCGTGACACTCAAATATCCTATGCTAAAAAAAAGCAATTATGCAGCATGGGCCATCAAAATGAAGGTGTTCATGATGACTCAAGGAGTATGGGACGCTGTGGAGGCTGAAGAACCTGTGGAAACCCGAAAAGATAAGATGGCTCTGGCAGCCATCTATCAAGGCATAAGTGAAGATACATTACTTCAACTTGATGTCAAGAAGACAGCCAAGGAAGCATGGAGCATGCTCAAAACCATGAACCTTGGCGCTGAAAAGGTGAAGGAAGTCAGAACACAATCATTGTGGAGAGAGTTTGAAGCCATGAAAATGAATGATGGTGACAGCATTGATGAGTTCTCTGGCAAGCTTCAGATTGCTGTCAACAAACTAAGAGGGTTAGGCAACAAGGTGGATGAAGAACAAGCTGTGAAGAAGTTGTTGAGATCAACTTCACCAAAGTTCTTGCAGATTGCATCAACAATCGAGGAGTTTAGTGATCTGAAAACCAAAACCACATATGAGGTTATTGGATCACTCAAAGCTCACGAGGAGAGGATGCAAGGTCATGGAGCAAAAGGAGATGAAACTGTGCTTCTCACTCGAGCAGAATGGAAGGCAACAGAAGACAGTAAATCTCAGAAGAAATACACCAAAGATCAAAGCAACGATAGAGGTGGAAGAGGCAGAGGCAGAGGCAAAGGAAGAGGAAATGGTGGCTTTCAAAAGAAAGAAGAAGAGCCACAACAAAAGAGAAAATTTGATAAGTCAAAGATCAAATGTTACGACTGTGGAAAGATGGGGCATTTTGCTTCTGAATGTCCATCAAAGGAGAAGGAAGAACAAGCCAATCTGACAGAGAAAGAAGAATATGATCAACCTGCCTTAATGATGATTGAAACATGTGAGCTCACAAAATTACATGTTTCTGAAAGCAAAGAAGAAATGTCTTCTGCAAAAGGAGACGCCGAGAAGGAGTCAAACTGGTATCTTGACACTGGTGCAAGCAACCATATGACTGGTGACAAAAGTTGTTTCACTGAGATCGATCATTCAGTACATGGCAAAGTGAGGTTTGGAAATGAATCAGTGATTAATATACATGGACAAGGTTCAGTGTTATTCCAATGCGAAAATGGAGAGCACTTAATTTTGTCAAATGTGTACTACATACCAAAACTGAAAAGCAACATCATAAGCCTTGGGCATCTTGATGAGAATGGTGGCAGAGTGATCATACAAGGAGGAGTGTTGAAAGTCTATGATAGCAACAACTGGCTCATGATCAAAGTGCAAAGGCAACACAATAAGCTTTTCATATCAAAGTTGAAGACTGCAGAGAAGGTCTGTCTAATGGCAAGTATGACAGACAAGGCTTGGTTGTGGTATGCCAGGTACGGGCACCTTACTTTTCAAGCTTTAAAGAGACTCACAAGCCAAAAGATGGTTGCAGGTATGCCAAAAAATGCTCAAACCAATAAAGTGTGTGATGGTTGTATGGTGGGGAAGCAACGCAGAGCTGCATTTTCACAGAAGGCAACTTTTAGAGCACAGGAGAAGCTTGAATTGGTTCAGGGAGACTTATGTGGACCAATCTCACCATCTACACTAGGAGGTAACAATTACTTTATGCTTCTGGTTGATGATTATTCATGTTTTATGTGGATATTTCTATTGAAGAGTAAAGGGGAAGCTTTTGAGGCTTTCAAAAGGTTCAAAAACTTGATTGAAAATGAAGCTGCAAGAAGAGTAAAGTGTTTCAGAACAGATCGTGGGGGTGAGTTCACTTCTCATGAGTTCAATAAGTTTTGTGATGATGAGGGTGTAAAGAGGCATCTAACTGCACCATATTCCCCTCAATAGAATGGTGTGGTTGAGAGGAGAAACCAAACTGTTATGGAGATGGCCAGAAGTTTGATGAAAAGCAAATGCATGCCAGCAATGTTTTGGGGTGAAGCAATGAGAACTTCTGTGTATATTCTGAATAGGGCTCCAACAAAGAGTATGGAGGGGATGACAACCTATCAAGCTTGGCATGGGAAGGCTCCAAATGTACAACACCTACTTGTATTTGGATGTTTGGCTCATGCTAAGACAGTGTCTCCTCATCTCACTAAGCTAGCTGACAGAAGCATAAAGACAGTGTTGCTTGGATATGAAGAAGGCACTAAGGCTTACAGGTTGCTGGATCCAGACAAAGAGAAGATTTTGGTGAGCAGGGATGTGGTATTTGAAGAAGAAAAAGGGTGGCCGTGGAAAGAGTGTCAAGACAGGGAAATGGAGAATGGTGGAAACTGATGAAGCAGCGCACCTGGATTTGAAGACGAAAACACTCTCCGACCTAAACTCCATTTTCCGCGACCTACGACCTACCAGAAGCTCCGACCTATCTCCAGCCTCCATCGCGACCTACGATTTAACTTCCCCGACCTATAAAACGTCCCGACCTAATTGCCTTTCTCTGAATTTTCCCCAACCTAATTCCAGTAAGTCGCGACTCGCCAACAATCTCCGACCTAACGATAGGTCGCAATCACTTCCCAACCTATCCCTAAGTCGCGAACCTCACCACGACCTACGACCCATCAATTCCGACCTAACAAATTCCTCGACCTTCCAGACTCCACGACCTAGCTTCTACGATCTAATCCTAAGTCGCGAAGATCCTCTGTTATGTCGCTGCCATATTTCATTAACTCGCGAACAACATAAGACTTCAATCAAACAATACCGCCAGGAAATTAAGTCGCGAGACATTGATAAGTCGGGAGGAAATATTGATAAGTCGTGAGTTAATTTGATAAGTCGAAGAGATAATGCTGATAAGTCGCGAGTTGTTTTCTATAAGTCGCGTGAAGGATGTTATGTCGCGCGCGTTCTTTAAGTCGTTACATATCTGTTTTAGGTCGCTTACATGTTGTATTGTTTCTTTGAACATGTTGTTAAGTCGTGATGTTTGTAAGTCGTAAGTCGTCTGATTTTTTAGGTCGTGACTGTTAGGTCGGCGACGACTTAGGAGTTGTATTTTCTTCTGTTTTGCGTGTTGTAGCCTATAAATAGGCAAGTTGTTTCATTTGTAAAGGTTGTTGACTTTTGAATAAAATTTCCATTTTGATTGCTTTGTGCTTTCTTCTAATTGGTAGTCGAGAGAAGTCTCCTATCTCCACTTACATTATTCGAGTGCGCTCGAATCTTCGTTTGTTGAAGCCGATTCACGGTATCTTGTGCGCAAGATCAACGTTGAAGAATCGTAGATCTCTTTCCCGGTATCTTCGGATCAACGAGTCAGAGATAGCTAGAATTCGGTATCTTCGGATCAACGAATTCGGCATTCCAGTATTCTTCATTCCATCGACTGCTACTTTCACCGTATCATACATTTTTGTTATTCCGCCGCTGCGTCATTTGGTATCAGAGCTAGAACGCAAGGAGTTTGCATAGATTTTTGGGAGTTGTGCGAGATTTACATCATTTGAAGAAGTGGGTTATCGAGATTTTGAAGAGACTTGTTCGTTTGGAGAATTTTGAAGTTTTCAACAAGTGGGTAGTTTTGATTTGAAGATTTTTAGATCGAAGTGAAGTTTTTGTTGGAATTTGTTGAAGCGTGATCATGCCTCCGAGAAGAGCTAACCGTTATCGCAACATTGATGCTTTGTATGGGAGAGAAGTGGCCGATGAGATGGAGCAAAGAATTAACGACAATTTTAATGAGAAGATTAATGAAGGGATTGGTCGATTTGAAAGGATGATGTTGGAGATGAGTCAAAATCAGAGAAGAGTATCACCTGAATCGAGCCATGGGAGAAGTAGAGCTTCACCACATTCAAATCGAGAGAGAAGTGTTGATAGTGACCATAGAAGCGTGGATCGAGATTGTGATAGAAATGTTGACGATCGAAGTCGGGATAGAAATGTGACTGATCGAGATCGGAGGAATGTAGAACGTAGGAATGTTGGTGGAAGAAATGGTGGTGGTAGAGATGTTGGTGGTCAGGATCGACATCGATATACATCGAATTGTGAAGAAGAGTATGATGGTGGTAGTGTTCATGGACGAGGACGTGGACAAGGAAGAAATCAGTCAGAGTACGATCACAAGTGGGAATCTGGGATGAAGACTGAAATTCCAGAATTCAAAGGTGGTATGCAAGCTGAGGAGTTTTTGGACTGGTTGGCTAATGTTGAAGAAATTTTTGATTTCAAAGAAGTTCCAGAACATCGTAGAGTGAAGTTGGTTGCTATAAGGTTGAGGGGTAGAGCTTTGGCATGGTGGCAGCAAACCAAACTTACACGTGAACGAATGGGGAAGTCAAAAGTTGAATCTTGGGAGAAGATGAAGAAATTGATGAAGGCAACGTTCTTACCTTATAATTATCAAACTCTGATGTATCAACGTTTGCAGAACTTGAGGCAGGGCACAAAGACTGTTAATGATTACGCAGATGAGTTTTATCAGCTGATTGCAAGGAATGATATTATGGAAACGGAAGAACAACTGACATCTAGATTCATTGGGGGATTGAGAATGCAGATCTAGGATATGGTGAATATGTTCGATCCAAGATCTGTGGCGGAAGCACATCAGAAAGCGTTGGCTTGGGAGAAGCAGGGACGACGAGGAGGTGGTGTGTTTACTAATTCCAACAATCAAGTGAAGGGTGTTAGTGGAAGTTCTAATGTTTCTAAACCTATCAGTAAACCAGTGGTGAAAGAGGCTGAGAAGGCAAAGGTTAACAACGGTTTCAAATGTTACAATTGTCAGGAGTTGGGTCATAAAAGCAATGAGTGTCCAAAGCCAAAGAAGAGAGCAATGATTGCTGAGGTTGAGGATGAGGAAGCTGAAGATTCTAATCAATTACCAGTTGAGGAGGAAGAATTGTTGTCTGGAGATGATGGTTATACATTAATGATGAGGAGGAATTGCTTAACACCGAAGCAGGAGGAAGAGACTAGCTGGTTGAGGAGTAACATCTTTCAATCGACGTGCACTATCTTGGGAAGGGTTTGCAAATTTGTTATTGATGCTGGAAGCTGTGATAACATTATCTCTACAGAAGCTGTAAAGAAGTTATCATTGAAGACAGAGAAGCACCCAAAACCGTATAAGTTAGCTTGGTTGAGGAAAGGTGGGGAGGTGAAAGTTAGTCGAAGGACTTGTGTTAATTTTTCAATTGGGAAGAAATACAAGGACGAAATTTGGTGTGATGTTGTGGACATGGACGTATGCCATTTGTTGTTGGGGAGACCGTGGCAATATGATAGGGCGGTGCAACATGATGGGCATACCAACAGTTACAGTTTCGTGTTTAAAGGCACGAAGATTACTCTCGTTCCCAAGAAGCGTCAAAAGAAGATAACAAACTGGAGGAAATTGAAGAGCTGAAAACTTTATTAACCTTGAAGGAGTTTGTTAAAGAAGTCGAAGAGGAGCCGAAAATATTCTTGTTAATTGGGCGTGAGAGCAGTGAAGAAGTTGAAATTCCAGAAGAAGTTAAACCAGTATTGAAAGAATTTGAGGATGTATTTCCAGAGGAGTTGCCAACGGAGTTACCGCCGTTGAGGGACATTCAACATCAAATTGATCTAGTTCCAGGAGCTGTGTTACCTCACAGACCACACTACAGAATGAGTCCAAAAGAGCATGAGGAGTTGCGAAGGCAGGTGGAAGAATTGCTTGAACAGGGGCGTGTGCAGGAGAGTTTAAGTCCTTGTGCTGTACCAGCTTTGTTAGTACCGAAGAAGGACGGGACATGGAGAATGTGCACTGACAGTCGAGCATTGAATAAAATTACTGTGAGATATAGATTTCCAATGCCGAGGTTGGATGACTTGCTAGATCAAATAAGCGGAGCTACTATCTTTTCGAAGATTGATTTGAAGAGCGGATATCATCAAATTTGTATCAGGCCAGGTGATGAGTGGAAGACTACTTTTAAAACCAGGGAGGGTCTATACGAATGGTTGGTAATGCCATTTGGCTTATCAAATGCGCCAAGTACATTTATGCGGGTGATGAATCAGATTTTTAGACCTTTTATTGGGAAATTTGTGGTGGTGTATTTCGATGATATTCTGATATATAGTAGAAGTCCAAAGGAACATTTGACTCATCTGAGAGAAGTGCTGATGGTACTACGACAAAAGCAATTTTATGCTGCAACAAAGAAATGCGTGTTCATGACGCATAGTGTTTTATTTCTAGGGTATGTTGTATCAGGAGAAGGTATCCAGGTGGACCAGAATAAGGTTGAAGCAGTCAGAAATTGGCCACAGCCGAAGACAATAACCGAAGTGAGAAGTTTTCATGGGCTAGCATCATTCTACCGAAGATTCATTCCACACTTCAGTAGCGTGATGGCACCGGTTACGGATTGCTTGAAGGGGAAGCAGTTTTCTTGGTCGGAAGAAGCAGGGGTTGCTTTTGAACGGATCAAAGAACTTTTGACGACAGCACCAATTCTAGTTTTACCAGATTTTCAGGTGTTGTTTGAGTTACATACTGATGCATCCAAGGTTGGAATCGGGGGAGTGTTGAGCCAGAGGGGGCGTCCTATTGCATATTTCAGTGAGAAACTATCAGGAGCAAAGATGAGATATAGTACATATGATGTGGAATTTTATGCTATTGTGCAGGCTATTAAACACTGGAGACACTATCTATTTCAGAAAGAGTTTGTTCTTTACACTGACCATGAGGCGTTGAAACATTTACAAGGGCAAGACAAGATTTCAGCGAGACATGCATCATGGGTTGCATATCTGCAACAGTTTACGTTTGTTGTGAAACACAAATCGGGAGTGACGAATCGTGTTGCGGATGCATTGAGTAGAAGAAATCACGTGTTAACTACATTGAAGGTTGAAGTGATGGGATTTGATATGTTGCCAGAATTATTTGTCGATGATCCTTATTTTGCAAAGCTTGTTGAGAAAGTCCAAGACGGAAGTACTGACGAGTTTGTGATGGCAGATGGTTTTCTGTTCAAGGGAACTCGATTATGTATATCGGATTGCAGTTTACGGTTGAAGATTGTGAAAGAATTGCACGAAGAAGGTCATGTGGGTAGAGACCGTACACTACAGCTGATTTCTCAATCTTACTTTTGGCCATCGATGAGGAAAGAGGTTGAAAGGTTTGTGGAGCGATGTCATATCTGTCAGGTGTCGAAAGGAACTGCAACTAATGTTGGGTTATATATGCCGTTACCTATACCAACTAAACCTTGGGTTGACGTGAGTATGGACTTTGTGTTGGGGTTGCCGAGAACACAGCGTGGTAATGATTCCATTTATGTGGTGGTTGATCGATTTTCGAAAATGGCACACTTTATTGCTTGTAAGAAGACGACGGATGCTGTTCGTGTGGCTCAGTTATTTTTCAAAGAAATCTATCGACTTCATGGATTACCTGAATCGATTGTTTCAGACAGGGATACTAGATTTCTAAGTCATTTCTGGCTAAGTTTGTGGAAGATGGTGGGAACGAAATTGAAATTCAGTAGTGCCTATCATCCACAGACAGATGGACAAACTGAAGTTGTGAACAGATCCCTGGGCAATTTATTGCGGTGTCTAGTTCAGGATAATCTAAAAAGTTGGGACTTAAAGTTGTGTCAGGCGGAGTTTGCTCATAATCATGCTGTTAACCGAAGTACTGGTTACAGTCCATTTCAAGTTGTGTATTCAAGCTTGCCAAAGGGGCCGTTGGATTTAACGATAGTACCACAATCAAAGGGAACAGTTAAACGGGCTGTTGATTTTGTTGATGGATTGACGGAATGCCATAGAATCGTTCAGGAACGTTTGGAGAAGACAAATGAGAAGTATAAACGAGCAGCGGATAAGAAGAGAAGAAGTGTGGAGTTCAACGAAGGTGATTTTGTGTACGCGGTGTTGACAAAGGATCGATTTCCAGTTGGAACGTACAACAAGTTGAAAGCGCAGAAAATTGGTCCGTTAGAAATTTTGAAGAAGATCAATAATAATGCCTATCGGTTAAAGTTGCCAGATCATATTCACACTGCTGACGTTTTCAACGTTAAACATTTGATTCCGTACCATGGGGATGAGCTTGTTGAAGAAAAGAGAAGTACAAATTCGAGGTCGAATTTTTGTCAACAAGGGGAGGATGATGAAGTAGCGCACCTGGATTTGAAGACGAAAACACTCTCCGACCTAAACTCCATTTTCCGCGACCTACGACCTACCAGAAGCTCCGACCTATCTCCAGCCTCCATCGCGACCTACGATTTAACTTCCCCGACCTATAAAACGTCCCGACCTAATTGCCTTTCTCTGAATTTTCCCCAACCTAATTCCAGTAAGCCGCGACTCGCCAACAATCTCCGACCTAACGATAGGTCGCAATCACTTCCCAACCTATCCCTAAGTCGCGAACCTCACCACGACCTACGACCCATCAATTCTGACCTAACAAATTCCTCGACCTTCCAGACTCCACGACCTAGCTTCTACGATCTAATCCTAAGTCGCGAAGATCCTCTGTTATGTCGTTGCCATATTTCATTAACTCGCGAACAACATAAGACTTCAATCAAACAATACCGCCAGGAAATTAAGTCGCGAGACATTGATAAGTCGGGAGGAAATATTGATAAGTCGTGAGCTAATTTGATAAGTCGAAGAGATAATGCTGATAAGTCGCGAGTTGTTTTCTATAAGTCGCGTGAAGGATGTTATGTCGCGCGCGTTCTTTAAGTCGTTACATATCTGTTTTAGGTCGCTTACATGTTGTATTGTTTCTTTGAACATGTTGTTAAGTCGTGATGTTTGTAAGTCGTAAGTCGTCTGATTTTTTAGGTCGTGACTGTTAGGTCGGCGACGACTTAGGAGTTGTATTTTCTTCTGTTTTGCGTGTTGTAGCCTATAAATAGGCAAGTTGTTTCATTTGTAAAGGTTGTTGACTTTTGAATAAAATTTCCATTTTGATTGCTTTGTGCTTTCTTCTAATTGGTAGTCGAGAGAAGTCTCCTATCTCCACTTACGTTATTCGAGTGCGCTAGAATCTTCGTTTGTTGAAGCCGATTCACGGTATCTTGTGCGCAAGATCAACGTTGAAGAATCGTAGATCTCTTTCCCGGTATCTTCGGATCAACGAGTCAGAGATAGCTAGAATTCAGTATCTTCGGATCAACGAATTCGGCATTCCAGTATTCTTCATTCCATCGACTGCTACTTTCACCGTATCACACATTTTTGTTATTCCGCCGCTGCGTCAGAAACACATTCACAGTCAGTGTGAGTGAGAAGAAAAATAGGGAAGGTGATGTGACGTCAACACCAAGCTCTTATGAGGGAGGTGAAGAAGCATCACCTTTGCCATCACCACAAAATTCTCCCATGGGCACACCCAGATCAGATGCCAGTTCAGGATCAAGTGCAGGTCCACCGAATTTCAGATCTCTACAAGAAATTTATGATGCAACAAGAGAAGTGGATGAGGAAGCAAGTTTGTGTTTCTTATCTATTGAGGAACCTACAAACTATGCTGAAGCTGCTGGAAATGGAAATTGGAGGGAAGCTATGGCTCTTGAGATCGATTCCATACAAAAGAATAGAACCTGGGAGCTATCTGACTTGCCAAAGAATCACAAAGCTATGGGCTTGAAGTGGGTCTTCAAAATAAAGAAATATCCAGAAGGAAAGATCATCAAGCACAAGGCCAGATTGGTTGCAAAGGGTACGTGCAAAAGTTTGGAGTTGATTACAAGGAGGTCTTTGCTCCTGTAGCAAGAATGGAGACAGTAAAAGTCTTGCTAGCATATTCAGCACACAAAGGATGGAATGTTCATCGCATGGATGTTAAAACAGCTTTTCTTAATGGAGAGTTGAAGAAGGAAGAGTGTGTCATGCAGCCAGAAGGTTTTGTTGACAGAAACCATCCAAGCAAGGTGCTTAAACTGCACAAAGCCTTGTATGGCTTGAAACAAGCGCCAAGAGCTTGGAATGAAAAGTTGGATAAGTGTTTGAAATCCTTGAATTTTGAGAGATGTCCTTTTGAGCATGCTGTGTGCATGAAGAAATCAGGAAATCATGTCACAATTGTGGGAGTGTATGTCGATGACCTTATTCTCACAGGCTCAAGCACAGAGCTCATTCAAAGCTTCAAGTCAGAGATGATGCAAAAGTTTGAGATGAGTGATCTGCGGCTCCTTAGCTACTATTGGGGATAGAGGTGAAGCAAGACAAGGATGCCATAACTCTGTGTCAGTCAAGTTATGCAAGAAAAATTATTGAAAAAATGGGTATGACAGAATGCAACCAGTGTTGTCTTCCCATGGAACCAAGGTGCAAGCTGAGCAAATATAATGGAGAACCACCAGTAGATTCCACCTTATACAGAAGTGTCATTGGAAGCTTGAGGTATCTTGTAAACACACGGCCTGATCTTGCCTACTCAGTTGGAGTTGCCAGCAGATACATGGAAGCTCCAACCACTGTAGATATGAATGCTATGAAACAGATATTGAGATATGTGAAGGGCACACTTGATCTGGGGTGTGTGTTCAGAAAAGGTCAAGAAAATGAGGATCTGATAGGCTTCAGTGACAATGATCTGGCAGGGGATGCAGATGACAGAAAGAGCACTATAGGAATCATGTTTTTCCTTGGAGAAAGCCCCATCACTTGGGTGTCACAGAAGCAGAGAATTGTGGTACTTTCATCTTGTGAAGCTGAATACATCTCAGCAACAGAAGGAGCTTGTCAGGGAATTTGGCTCACAAGGCTGGTGGAAAGCTTGAGAGGAGATAATCAAGTGAAGCCAATTCTGAAAGTTGATAACAAGTCAGCAATTGCCTTGGCCAAAAATCCAGTTCATCATGAAAGAAGTAAGCACATTGATACTAGATTTCATTTCATCCGTGAATGTGTTGAGCATGGCATTGTTCAACTTGAGTATACCAGCACAGAAACTCAGTTGGCTGACGTACTGACAAAGTCTCTTGGAAGACAAAGATTCACTGAACTGAGAGAGAAGATCGGTGTGAAGATCATCAAAGGAAAACAAGTTTAAGGGGGTGAATGTAAACATTTAAACTTGTTTTACTTAGTCAAAATTCTATTTTATTCAGTTGCTAGTTTTCAGGATTAGTTAGCATTTTTATTTTAAGCAAATAAGACGTGTGATTGTGGAAGAATAAGTCACACCATGATGCACATTGTTAGGAGTCAGTTTAGGACTAAGTTGAGCTTATGAATCTCCATTCTCAAGTTGTATAAGTATGAGGTGGAGCTAGAGGTTTTAGTATCCGAATGTACTAGATTTTCCTCTATTGAATGAAAGAAGAAATTTTGCAGCAAAACACTCTCAAAACATTATCCTTCATCATATTGTTTAAACTCCGTGTTTTTCCAACATATAGTCTTACAGATTCTTTTTTTCAAAAAAAAAGATTCTTTTGTTAACGATTTTTAATTTATTTTTAATTTTTTTGCTATCGGTGTAGGGATATTTTCATTATGTTGTTATTTTAACAATTTATTAACTTTGTTTTGTAATATAAGATTTGTTTTCTTAGTTACGTCCTATAATATTAGAATTATGAACCACGTAAAAAATTTTAATTTAAGAACTTCATTGAGATCGATTTTAGACGTAAGATCGCTATCATCGTCTACACTAAAATGCTGATGTGATTTTTTGAAAACATGCTTGGTGCAGCCTACATCATTTCGACAAGTTTAGTGAATGGAATTATTATCGTTCTCTATCCAGATATAATTATGGAATTTTACGAACTGTTTCATTTTTTTCAAATATGTTGACGATGAATTGTTCTTAGGGCTTTCATTAATTAAAAGAGTAGCCACCGAACAATTATTACTACTGTGCAAGTATATGTAACTATATGAATTTGCAATGATATAGTTGAATCAAAATTTATGAAACAGAAAGATTGAATTTTGTTTCAAATATGATACAACTTTTTATCATAATGATTTGTACAGAGAGAATAAAATTGTTTTTGTTACAATCCACAACAGTTGTTATATATACAGAATTATGAGAGGAATGGGCCGAGTGTTATAAGCCCAGATCCGATATTTCTCTTTGTAAAAGCGGCATTGAATATGAGCCGTTGAGATCTTGATAAATGGCTGTGATGAAACTTGGATGTAATAACTCTTCATACGAGTGTCATGACACGCGCTTCGTGCATGAATTGTTTTCCTTATAAATTGTATGAGTGTTATGGCATGCGCTTTGCACGTGAATTGTTTTCCTTATAAATTGTATATGTTTAAATCAGTCAAAAAAATGATTTTTTATTTTCAACTGATATTAAGATTTGTATATTTATAAAGAAGTATTTTGAATTTATAAAGAAATTTTAATTTTAGATCCTATTTTTATAAGTGTTTTGAATTTATAAAACATGTTTAATTATTAGATCCTAATTTTAAGGGCGTTTGGATTTGTAAAAGAAGTTTAATATAGATCCTACTTTTATGAACGTTTGAATTTGTAAAAGAAGTTTAATATTAGATCCTATTTTTAAGTGATTATATTTGATAATATATAGAGGGGCGTTTTTGGTAGTTCACGTTGATACCAAAAAAGTGTGACACCAAAGCTATTACAACTATTATTAAAGATATGCGTAGCCTCTTTATTCTGTAATATTTCCAATACTCCCCCTCAAACCCTAGATCGGCTAGGGTTTGTGGCGATCTTCCTCTAAACCTTCAATCGATCAATTCAAACATCAATTAGATGAAATCCGAACAAAAGGTATTGAGGGATGAAGGAGAATCTGAGGAGAAATTGCTTTAGCAAAGTATTTGCACTGAAAAAGATTTCGGCATGAAGCTTTCGTGCAGGAAAACACAATAGTGATGAGACTCCTCAGTTATTTTGCTTGAAGGCTTGAGAAATTTCCTTAAAGTCGTCATCTTTTTCAATCTTCAAACTTGAGATCCGAGAGCAATTATCAATGCTTTCAACTTTTAGATGGTATCACAACAGTGATGAGCCTCCTAAGTTATTTTGCTTGAAGGCTTGAGAGACTTCCTGAAAGTTGGCGTCTTTTTCAATCTTCTGCTTTGAGATCTAAGAGCAGTTTTCAAAGCTTTCAACTTTGAGCCTTTTCTGAACAAAGTGAAACTCGCCTTCGATAGAGGCTTGGTTAAAATATCGGCAGTTTGGTAAGTGCAAGGTATGTGATTTACTGTTAAGTTTTCTCTGCTTACTTTCTCTCGAATAAAATGTAGATCCAATTCAATATGCTTTGTTCTTGCATGAAGAATAGGATTTGCAGTTAAGTGAGTTATGCTTAAGTTGTCACACCAAATAGTTGTTTTACTTTCTATTTTGATTTGTTTTGATTTGTAGTTCACTTAGTAGTGATTACATCCACATGATCTCAGCTGTAGCATTAGCTACACTCCTGAATTCTTCCTATGTGCTCGATTGACACAGTTGGCTGCTTTTTTGAACACCAGGATACATGATTCTATCCTAAGTATATACAATACCCTGTAGTAGACCTCTTGTCATCTGGGTCTATGGCCCAATCAGCATCAGCATAGCCATTAATGTTGATAACTTTAATTGCTTCTAGGGTTAGACCAAAATCTAGGGTTCCATTGAGATATCTTAAGATTCTTTTCACTGCTTTCCAGTGAATATCTGTTGGACTTTGCATGTATTGACTTTCTTTATTAACACTATAACTGATATCTGACCTAGTGATAGTTGCATGTTGAAGATCACAAACTATGCTTCTGTCCTGACTGTCATTTTGAATAGCTTCCCCTTTATACTTGGATAGTTGTACATTGCTGATCATTGGAGTAGAAATTGGGTTGGCTTGATTCATTTTGGCTTTGTGAAGTATGTATAATATGTATTTCCTCTGATTCGGTTGAATTGATGTATTGGAAATCCTTTTGACTTCTATGCTCAGAAAATAATTCAGATTGCCAAAATCCTTAATAGTTAATTCTTGATTTAGATGCTTTATTAAGTTACCGATTTCATGCTCACTGTTACCTGTAATAATAAAATCATCAACATATATTGGCACATACACTATTACATTGTTGCTAAATTTTGTGAAAAGAGAGTTGTCTGATTTTGTTGGATAATATCCCAATCTGATCATTGTATCCTTTAGCTTTTCGAACCACACTCTTGGTGCTTGCTTCAAACCATAGATTGCTTTATGTAGTTTACACACATGATTCTCTTTTCCTTTTTGTATGAATCCATGTGGCTGCTCAATGCAAACCTCTTCCTATAAAACACCATTTAGAAAAGCATTGTTAACATCTAATTGCTTGATGCTCCAATTTCTATATAAGGCAATTGTAATGACAATTCTAATAGTAGTAGGTTTCACAAAAGTTGAGAAAGTTTCATTAAAGTCAAAGCCACACTGTTGTGAATAACCTTTAGCTACTGGCCTTGCCTTATACTTAGAAATTGAGCCATCTGCATTTCTTTTTAACTTATAGGTCCACTTGCAGCCAATAATATTTTTATTTTTTGGCATGAGAACAAGATCCCATGTCTTGTTCTTCATCAGTGCCTCATATTCATCAATCATGGTAGCTTTCCAATTTTTGTTTTGCATGGCCTGTTCAAGTGTGTTTGGTTCAACTGTATCTAGTACTGCATTAAAAATCTTTAGCTTGAATATGCCACTCTTTGATCTGGTTACCATGTGATGTCTGGTTCTACTTGTAGCTTGTTGTTGATTGGTTCTCTCTGTTTCTGATTGAGTATCAATATCATTGCTTTGTGAGTTGTCTTGTGTTTGATGAGATGTAAGTTGTACACTTGTTCTTTGCTGAGGTGATTGATCAGGTATAGAGATAGACTCAGTTTGAGCATCAGTTGTTTCATGTCTAGAATCATGACTTTGAGATTTAGGATGACTGGCTTGTTGCCTGCTACTTTCCTGAACAGATTCTCCCTAAGACTGTATCATATCCAATGGTGGACAAGATATTGGTGGTAAAAACTCTTTTGTGTTATATACTTTAGTAGTAGTTTCGATGCTTTCTTCTTTAAAGGGAAAAATCTTTTCATTGAAAACAACATGTCTAGAAATGAATAGTTTACCATTTTTGTCTAAGCATTTGTATCCCTTTTTATTGGCTGCATAGCCTAAAAATGTACATGGGGATGACCTAAAATTCAGTTTATGAGCATTATAAGGTCTAATGTATGGAAAACATAAACACCCAAACATCTTAAAGCTAAGATAATCTGGACTGATATTAAATAGCATATCAATAGGACACTTTAAATTTAAGGCCTTTGACGGCAGTTTATTAATTAAGTAGACATCAATAGCAAATGCATTTGGCTAAAATTTTAGTGGCATAGATGCCTGAGCTAATAAAGTAAGCCCAGTTTCAACAATTTTCCTATGTCTTCTTTCAATAAGGCCATTTTGCTTAGAAGTATAGGGACATGTTTTTCTGTGAATAATTCCCCTTTCCTGAAAGAATTCTTTTAATGGTAAATATATATTATGTTCCCCCATCTGTTTGGAGAGCTTTGACTTTGCAATTTGTTTGATTTTCAACCTGTGCTATGAACTGTAGAACTGCATTATGAATTTCAGACTTTGACTTTAAAAAATATATCCACACATATCTTGAGTAAGCATCAATAAAAGAAATATAGTATTTAAAACCATAGTCAGTGTATATAGGCGCATGACCCCATAAGTCAGTTGCTACCAATTGAAGTGGTTTATTATATTGAGTTTTTGAGTCTATGAATGGTAGCTTATGACTCTTGTCCATCTGACAATAAGTGCAAATATATGGTAAAGAAACATAATTGAAAGAAATATTACTTTTATTCAATACATATTTAACAATTGTGGCATTTGAGTCCCAAGTTTACAATGCCACTTATCAAATATCTCACTGGTTTCATGTTATTTGAATTCTGAATTATTACACCAATTTCTTTTAAAATCTGATTTTCTTGAATTATCCACACTGAACTTGTACAGCCCCCTACACTGTTTACCCTGAAAAAGTTTTCCTTAGTTAGGATGTCCTTAACTAAGCAATGATGTGGGTAAAATTCAAAGTAAACATTATTTTCTCTTGCAAATTGAGACACACTAAGTAAGTTCTTTCTATGAGTGGAACTCTCAATAGATTGTTCAGATATAATTGTCTTTTACCCATAATGTATGTCTTACCAGTGTGTGTAATTGCAATAGATTTACCATTACCCATATGTATTGTATTCATACCTTTGTACTCCTTGTTTTCAAGATTTAGATTGCTTAAATTGTTGGTGATATGATTGGTTGCTCTTGAATCGGGTACCGATCTTCATCCTGAATATGCTCTGCTTTTTCAATTTCAGTTTGAGAAGTATTCATGTCTAACTGATTGCATGTCTCTTGTTGAAGGCGTGCCATATTAGCACTGTAATTTGTGTTCCTTTGGTTGTTTGACCCCTGAACATAATTGAGATTTAGTCTGAAATAACATTTAACTGCTGTGTGGCTAAGTTTTTCACATATTTGACATTTGGGACTCTTGTTGTTATTCCATCTGCCCCTTCCTCTTGATCTATTTGCATATCCTCCCCTTTGAGTAGACTGATCACCTCTGTTATTATTGTGGTTTTTACCTCTGTAGCTTGCAGCAAAATTGGCAAAAAGATCTGATTCCTATGGTTTCTTTATATCAATTCTGGCCCCATGTGACAGTAGAATAGAATGCACATCATCTATTGATGGTAAATTTCTTTGAGATGTTATAATAGCCACTACTGCTTCATATTCATCACCTAATCCATTCAAGATGGTCATAATCTATTCTAAATCTGAAACTTTCTGATTAGCTGCCTCAAGTGTGTCATATATAGACTTAATCTTGAACAGATACTCTCTTATGTTGTGATTATCTTTCTTGATATTGTGCGGTTGTCTTTTATGAAATAAAACTTTTGCTGCAGATTGCTGATTGAAAAACTTTCTCAACAGTTATCCATATCCCACTGGCAGTTTTACACCCTATAACATGTGTTAGCAGATTTGCATTTATAAATGATAACAGCCATGAGCATATAAGTCTGTCTTGCCTGTGATGTTGAACATATTCTTCATTACTAACAATTTTGTTTTCTTGATCAGTGGTACACTTTGGGGGAATAGGAAGGGTTCCTTGAATGAATCCCTTAAGACCATATCCTTGAAGGGCTGTCTCAACTTGTAGCTTCCATAAGAGCTAATTGTCTTCATTTAGATGGACTGTAACCAGTTGACTTTGAGGACTGATTACAGTTCTTACAAGTTTCTCAGCATTGGAAGTGGTGTGCTGAGATTCACTGCCATTAATGGGGGTTTCAGAATGAGCTTCTTCTGACATGATGATCAATGTAAACACTAGAGACAGAGGGAAAGAAAGGAAACAATAGCTTCTTAACAAGAAACTGAATCAAGAAATACAGATTTGACTACAAACAGGTTAGATGCAATCGAAGAACTCAGGTGATGATAACTTTTCTGATGAGTTCTTCTTGGAGATGCACTTTCTTTGAATTTGTGTAGATGAATTCTGAATTCTTGATACTGCTTTCTTTGAAATTTGTTTCTGTTTCAAACCTCGATTCATTATGGAATATTAGTGCAGCCAAATAATCAATACTGGCGAGGCAGTGATATTTGATGGTTGAATCTCCTTCTCAAGTGATGATGATACAATCTGATGAGAAGGAAAGATTGTGACGCCCCACCCTTATACTCATGCTAGACAAGGACACTACGAGGTAATGTCGTCGACTAGCACAAATAATAAGGCTGTTGAGGAGTGACCATCTGTGTAATTGCTTTGTGCGAATACCGATATGTCAGATAGTATGCCATGCATTTCATTTCAAGACGAAATATGATATATCAAATACAAACTCAAAGCTACTACACCGTGGCTATGTGGCCTTTGGAAACAAATATAAAATAAGCATAACATAAATCAGTCACAGATATTCATATCACAAAGGCGGCAATAGATATGAATATAACACATAGAAGTGTACATCAAAGTAGTGGTCATAAAAGATCCACTACATCACAAAAGAATAGGTACAAGTGCTAGGCAAAAGAATATGTATACATCAAGGAGTCTCTATCTCAAATGTATAAAAACAAAAACTACTAAGCTAAAGTAGTTAGCCAAAAGTCAGATGACGATCCCTGATAAGAAGTCAAGTGGAAGCACCTGAAACACCTCGGTCTGACCCGAGTATTATTTATGAAGAAAAATAATAAACGGATCAGTCTAGCTATAAATATCAGATAAGATGAGATAGGATAAGAGATATGACAAATTTATATGATAACCACAAAAATCATACAATATCTTAAATTTTCTCATACACCAAAAAGAATGTCATATTCTTTATTTTTATTCACCAAGCCTCAAATATTAATAAAGCTTATCAATGCAAATCACAAAAAATTGGTGAAACACAAATTCTAGAAATCAATAATTAGAAATCCAGAAATCACAAAAAGGAGGAGGCCTATCATAAACGGGAGCATGAAAACTCACAAACACGTGTATCACAAACGGGAGGTTATCCCATAAAAATACGGGGTACAGTCCCCCCTTAGGGACTGATAAGCTGAACATCGACGCACCTAAAAAGATACGCCTCATGCACAGGCGAACATCGATGCACCTAAAAAGATACGGCCCATGCACATATTTATTGAGTCAAACATCGATGCACCTAAAAAGATACGCCCCATGCACAGGCGAACATCGATGCACCTAAAAAGATACGCCCCATGCAAATATTTATTGAGTCAAACGTCGATGCACCTAAAAAGATACGCCCCATGCTCCGAACTTGTTGAGCCGATTTCTCCACGAACGTTCAAAAGACAAGGGGTCGCTAGCCCCTAAAAATGAGATGAAGCTCCATAATACGGGGTATAGTCCCCCACGCGGACAAAGAGACATCGCATATCGTGAGTCTAAACCATAAAATGTTCATCATTGATCAGTAAGAAGTGTAAATTACACTAAGCTAGTAAATAAATGAGTTTAGCTTCATGTCCCATAACCACTAGCTTAACTTAAAAATTTACGAACAGATTGTAGATTTCCACTCTAAAATTGTCACAAGAGTTCAATCGAACAAGTCCAAGAATTAATCGACGAAGTAAACGCAAGCGTTTCATTCCACTTGTTTTGCTAAGTCGTTTAATTAGATTTCTCATACGAATGAGGTAAAGGTTTGTATATACTAATAGATTTGAAAATAGTTTTAAAAGCGAGCTTTGTATTAAAAGAAAATGTTGAAATCATTTTTGCGAAAGGGTTTGAGTATTTAGTACTAGTATAGAAACCTTTGTATTTTAAAGTGACAAACCATAGAAACGATTGTAAAAACAATCTACCACCAAAAATTCACATTCGACGACGTGAATTAAAATCATAAAAATTGATATCAAATCCATCAAATGGATATTCCCAAAAATCCAGAAAAGAAGTCATCAAAGTCGATAAATAGTGGTAATAACTAATCGGATCAACCAAAAATCGATATAAATGGAAAGCTGCATAAAATAGGCAATTTCCCTGAATTTAACAGCGACAGACGTCTATGGGTTTTCCCAGACGTCTGAGCTGAATGTTTGGAAATTTTCTTCCAGATCGCCCAAACGTCTGGGAATAACCTCAGACGTATGAGTTGTAAGTCTGGAATTTTTATTCCGACTACCCAGACGTCTGGGCGTTTACCAGACGTCCGAACTGAAGCTCGGGGCAAAAATTAGCCCAGGCCATTGATGACCAATTCAACTTGGAAGCGATCGAATGAAAGACGATGGCTAAGGATTTATGCCAAGCGACAACCCAGCCTTATAGACTCATCAATACACTCCAAACAACATGTCCAAACGTCAATAGTAGGATTTTCATAGATTTTTCCTTCAAAATACCAAAATTTGGAAAATTCACCAACCCAATTCAATTCAAAAGCATTTAGTCATGAATTAGATGTTAGGAATTCATACCTAACAACAATGAAAGCTATAGACATAGATGTGAGTTCAAAAACTCACCTTTAAACCCAAAAACAAGAAATGAGAAGCTCTAAAACAAAGCAAGATCGATTTCTCTTCACCAACACCTCAAGAATCTTTAATCTATTATCAAATGAAATGAATTTCCTATGTTAGGTTATAGGAATTTTTGAAAATTGAAGAGAGATTGAGATGAAGAAGATGAAGAGGATGCTTACCTAAGCTTCTCTTTGATTTATAACTTGAATTTGAATTTCCTAAGAATCTAGGGCTAGGAATTTTAATTTCCCCTCTTTTCCCCATTTTTCTCTTTAGCTTGAGTGTTAGGAAATGAGGAGTAGAATGAATGAAGAGTAGAGGAGTTAGGGTATTTGGTAGAGGAGTTGGGTTACCTTGTTGGGTTAGTGGGCTAGAACACAACCCAAAGCCCAAGTGAAAATACCAAAATCCTAATCAACTCCAAACATATCAATGTTTATACTCAAAAAAGTTGTAAACGTCATTTTGAACTCAATGGAAGTGGTCTCGAGTCCTGATTCGACTATTTATAAAAAGTCACATTTCGGACTTTAAATTCAACAAATGATGCTATATTTAAACAAAACATTTAAATATATAATCGTAAAATATGCGGGTTGTTACAGACTCCCCTCCTTAAAGAAATTGCGTCCTCGCAATACGTAAGAAGAAAATAAAGAGTAACAACCACTCTAAGGCATAACAACACAGAAGAAAATTTTGAAGTGAGAAGTTCACCTTAAGGAGCACGAGAGAGTAAGTCCGGATGTGTTCGCTCGATGAATTCTCTAGATTCCCAAGAACAATCCTTAAGATTTGCGGATCATTGAACTTTCACAAGCAGAACATCTTTATTACGAAGACGTTTAACCTCCATAGCAATGATGCGAATATGATGTTGCTCATAAGTCAAATTAGGTGAAACCTCAATTTCTTCAATAACACCAAACTCAAGAATAGAATTGGAATCTCTAAGGCATTTCCGTAGTTGAGAAACATGAAAAACGTCATGAATAGCAGAAAACTGAGCCGGTAATAAAAGGCGATAAGCCACAGAACTAATGCGTTCGGTGATGGGAAATGGACCAATATATCGAGGTGCTAATTTTCCCGATCGACTGAAACGCACAACACCCTTCTTAGGTGAAACACGAATGAATACCAAATCTCCTATAGAAATTCCAAATTCCTTCTTCGGTTATCGGCATAGGATTTTTGTCTACTTTGAGCTTCTTTCATCCTATGACGAATAAGGTCAATCTTTTCTGTGGCATCATGAATAAAATCTGGACCTAAAACCAGCTTCTCATCGGCTTCAAGCCAACATGAAGGAGATCAACATGGCCTTCTGTAGAGTGCCTCGAAAGGTGCCATACCAATACTAGATTGGAAGCTATTATTGTAAGAAAACTCAACAAGAGAAATATGATCTTCCCAACATCCACCAAAATCAAGAACACAAGCACGAAGAAGATCCTTAAGAGTTTGATTCACACGCTCTGTTTGTCCATCGGACCGAGGATGATAAGCGGTGTTAAAATTAAGCTTCATTCCCAAAGCTTTTTGAAGACCCTTCCAAAATCCACTAGTAAATAATGGATCATGATCGCTAACAATAGAAGTAGGAACTCCATGCAATTTAACAATTTCTTTAACATAGAGTTTGGCCAAAAGAGGTACGGTCCGATTGGACTGAACGGGAATAAAATGGGTAGATTTTTTAAGTCTATCTACAATCACCCATAGACTGTCATGACCCAAACGAGAATGGGGAAGACCGTCAATAAAGTCCATAGAGACTTGATCCCACTTCCAAACTGGAATGTCCAAAGGTTGCAATAACCCACTGGGCCTTTGATGCTCGGCCTTTATGAGTTGTCAAGTCATGCAACAGTTAATGAAGTTGGCAATATCAGATTTCATTCCATCCCAATAATAAAGTCGTTTCATGTCCGCATACACTTTTACTACTTTTGGGATGAATGGTAAATTTAGAACGATGAGAATCTTCTAAAATGTCTTTACGAAGATCACTAATATTCGGAATGATAAGTCTATTAAATTTTCGAATACCACCACGAGCATCAATTTCAAAGTCTTTCAGACCATCAATATTATATTTATCCCTACAACTTTGGCAAAGAAGAGCCAATTCGGGATCTTGCTTTTAAGCTTCAAGGATGCGGTCTAAAAGAGAAGGATGAGCCTCAAGGCTACATAAAACAAGAGATGAACATAAATCGGATTCACGATCTAGAATCTCACAAGTGGACAAAGTCTCGAGATCATTCCATTTGGATATCATCATGGAAACAACTGCTTGTAGCATTCGGCTAAGGGCATGGGCAACACGATTTCCCTTTCCGGGAGTATAGAGAATATCAGGATCATAAGATGCAAGGAATTCAAGCCAACGTTGTTGACGCAAATTAAGTTCCTTTTGAGAAAATAAATACTTCAAAGATTTATGATCTGTGTAGAGAACAAATTTCTCTCCCAAAAGATAATGGCGCCAAATTCTAAGGGCGAAAACAATAGCCGCGAGCTCTAAATCATGAGTGGCATATCTAGTCTCGGCGGGCTTTAATTGCCTAGAAGCATAAGCGATAACACGTTCCCATTGCATGAGAATGGCTACCAAACCAACACGACTAGCATCGGTATAAACAATCAAGTCTTGGTTCCCTTCGGGAATCACAAGAATAGGAGCATCGGAAAGGAGTTGTTTTAATTTCCGAAAAGCAGCTTCACATTTGTCTGACCAAATGTACTGAACTCCCTTCTTTGTCAAACTAGTAAGAGGTACGGAAATTTTAGAAAAGTCTTTTATGAACCGATGGTAATAGCCCGCCAATCCAAGAAAACTACGGATTTCCGTCACACTCTCCGGTCTCTTCCAATTTTGAATCATTTCTTTGAAGGATCCACGAAAATTCCGAATCCAGAAATAATATGCCCTAAAAATTTCACACGAGATTGCCAAAAGTGGCACTTAGAAAATTTTGCTTTCAATTGATTGCTCCTAAGAGTTTCCAACACAATCCGAAGATGTTTTTCATGCTCTTCCTTGGTGTCAGAATAAACAAGAATATCATCAATAAAGATGAGAACAAATCGATCGAGGAAGTCTTTGAAAACTAGATTCATAAGGTCAACGAAATAAGCTGGAGCATTCGTTAAACCAAATGGCATAACAAGCCATTCATAAGATCCATAACGAGTACGGAACGACGTCAAAGGAATACTATCCTCTGCAATTCAAAGCTGATGAAAACTGGTTGCTAAGTCTAACTGTGAAAAGACTCTAGCACCGCTAAGTTGATCGAATAGATCATCAATCCGAGGTAAGGGATATTTATTCTTGATGGTGAGATCATTAAGCTTGTGGCAGTCAACGCAAAGCCTAAGTGTACCATCGGATTTCTTCACAAAGATAGCTGAAGCTCCCCAAGGAGAGGAACTAGAACGAATAAACAATTTTGCTTCCAATTCGGATAATTGTTTACGCATCTCCTCATTTTCCTTATTGAACATACGATAAGGAGGACAAGTGATAGGTAGAGCTCTAGGAATTATATTAATTCTGAACTCAATTGCTCGCTTAGGTGGTAACCCTAAAACGGGCTCAAATATATCAGGAAATTCATAAACAATGTGAATGAGGGAAATGACATCTTCCTCATCATCATTATCGTCATCTTATGGATTTAGAGAATATAAGGATGCTACCGAATTGGAATCTGGATCTTTGAGTACAATAGAAATCTGCTTAATAGATTGAGGATGTCGAAGGTGGATAGTCCTCTCGGGACATAGGATGTGGGCTTCATAACGGTTAAGCCAATTCATTCCCAAAATCATTCTGAAACCTAAGTAACACATAACATGCAAATTGGCTCGGAAAGCATAATCACATAAAATAATCTCGACATCTTTACAAAATAAACTGAGTGTTGCGGATCCACCAACCGGATTTGCAATTCTCAGTGAAGTCATTAAGCCCATAACATTTAAAGACAAAGTATCAACAAGTTCCTTTGATATAAAAGAGTGAGATGCACCCGTATCAAAAAGAACTCGAATAGGATGATCACGAAACATAATAATGCCATCAAGGATAAAATGAGAAATACCTTGACCAAGAGAAGTGTTACTAGGGGCTTGCACAACATTTAGCTTTCCTTCTTTCTTGCTTTGAAGTTGGGGACATGAAGATATATGATGACCCGAACTTTTTCAATAGCGGCAATAAAGGGGTTTCGGACACCTATTCGCATAGTGGTCCTTAGAACCACAATTGTAGCATTCTCCATGATTAGGGGTAGGAGTCTTTACTACCGAAGTTGCTTGCTTCCCTTTCTTGCTGGGATTAGGCTTGAACTGAATATGCCTCTCCTTGTTGTTGAAGTTCTGTTTGGCACCCACAACTTCAACATCACTTTCTTTATCGACCTCTTCAAGTCGAAGAGTGATATCTACAAGCTGATCGAATGAAACTTCTAGTTTTAGAAGTAAAGGCTTTTTGAGATTCTTATTCAACTTATAGATAAACCTCTAATTTGTCTTCAATGGGGTATTAATATACTCGACCCCATATTTAGAGAGGAATTCAAAAGATGCGACATAGTCTGTCACAGAAGATTCACCTTGAACAAGGTCAATAAAGCGTCGGGCTAAAGTTACTTTTTCAGCTTCCGGCACAAACTTTAACTCGAACCTTTCTCGGAATTGCTCCCAAGTAAGATCCGCTTCAATAATTTCCAAAATCAAAAGCTCATACCAATCTAATGTTCTCTCCTGGAGCATGCTAGAAGCCACTTGGACTCGATGTAGATCCACAAGATTCATGCGAGAAAAGATGCGATCACATGTTCTAAGCCAAGCTTGGACTTCTATAACGCTTTCGGAACCCTTGAATGGCCTTCCACACAAATTGGTATAATCACTGCACAAGCGTGCAAACCTGGATTTAGGATGAGTGGGCTCAGGAATGGGTCCGGCAGCTTGGGCTTTCTTTACAAGATCCAAAAGCTATTGGGCAGACATGAATACGTCATCCTGAGGAGTAGCACTAGATTGACTGGCGCTGGGACGGCCATGTCTAACCATTTCTCTTCTTTAAGAAAGAAAGAAAGAAGAGGAAAAACGACCAGGTCTAACCATTTCTCTTCTTTAAGAAAGAAAGAAAGAAGAGGAAAAAAGTTATTCTTAGAATGAATATCAAACAAACTTGATTGATAAAACAAGGCATCATAAAAGAAAATAGGATAGAACGGGTCCTATGACTCGAATTAAATCCTAAGGCACGATTCCTAAGACAGACTTTGGACAATGATCCTTGCTAGATTATTCTACATTTTTCTAAAGTTTGGCTCTGATACCAAGCTGTGACGCACCACCTCTATACTCACGCTAGTCAAGGACACTACGAGGTAATGCCGTCGACTAGCACGAAGAATAAGGCTGTTGAGGAGCGACCATTTGTGTAATTGCTTTGTGCGAATACCGATATGTCAGATAGTAGGCCATGCATTTCATTTCATAAAGAAATCTGACATATCAAATACAAACTCAAAGCTACTACATGGTGGCTATGTGGCCTTCGAAAACAAATATAAAATAAGCATAACATAAATCAATCACAGATATTCATATCACAAAGGCGGAAATAGATATGAATATAACACATAGAAGTGTACATCAAAGTAGTGGTCATACAAGATCCACTACATCACAAAAGAATAGGTACAAGTGCTAGACAAAAGAATATGTATACATCAATGAGTCTCTATATCGAATGTATAAAAACAAAAACTACTAAGCTAAAGTAGTTAGCCAAAAGTCAGATGACGGTCCCTGATAAGAAGTCAAGTGGAAGCACCTGAAACACCTCGGTCCGACCCGAGTATTATTTAAGAAGAAAAATAATAAACGGATCAGTCTAGCTATAATATCAGATAAGATGAGATAAGATAAGAGATATGACAAATATATATATGATAACCACAAAAATCATACAATATCACAAATTTTCTCATACACCAAAAAGAATGTCATATTCTTTATTTTTATTCACGAAGCATCAAATATTGATAAAGCTTATCAATGCAAATCACAAAAAAATCGGTGAAACACAAATTCTAGAAACCAATAATTAAAAATCCAGAAATCACAAAAAAGAGGAGGCCTATCATAAACGGGAGCATGAAAACTCACCAACAAGTGTATCACAAACGGGACGCTATCCCATAAAAATACGAGGTACAATCCCCCCTTGAGGACTGATAAGCTGAACATCGACGTACCTAAAAAGATACGCCCCATGCACATGCGAACATCGACGCACCTAAAAAGATACGCCCCATGAACATATTTATTGAGCCGAACATCGACGCACCTAAAAAGATACGCCCCATGAACATATTTATTGAGCCGAACATCGACGCACCTAAAAAGATACGCCCCATGCTCCGACCTCGTTGAGCCGATTGCTCCACGAACGGTAAAAAGACCAGGGGTTGCTATCCCCTAAAAATGAGACGAAGCTCCATAATATGGGGTACAGTCCCCCACGCGGACAAAGAGACATCGCATATCGCGAGTCTAAACCATAAAATGATCGTCATTGATCAGTAAGAAGTGTAAATTACACTAAGCTAGTAAATAAATGAGTTTAGCTTCATGTCCCATAACCACTAGCTTAACTTAAAAATTTATGAACAGATTGTAGATTTCCACTCGAAAATTGTCACAAGAGTTCAATCGAACAAGTCCAAGAATTAATCGAAGAAGCAAACGCAAGCGTTTCATACCACTTGTTTTGCTAATTCGTTTAATTAGATTTTTATATGAATGAGGTAAAGGTTTGTATAAACTAATAGATTTGAAAATAGTTTTAAAAGCGAGCATTGTATTAAAAGAAATCGTTGAAATCATTTTTGCGAAAGAGTTTGTGTATTTAGTACTAGTATAGAAACCTTTGTATTTTAAAGTGACAAACCATAGAAATGATTGTAAAAACAATCTACCACCAAAAATTCACATTCGATGACGTGAATTAAAATCATAAAAATCGATATCAAATCCATCAAATGGATATTCCCAAAAATCTAGAAAAGAAGTCATCAAAGTCGATAAATAGTGATAACAACTAATCGGATCAACCAAAAATCGATATAAATGGAAAGCCACATAAAAATAGGCAATTTCCCTAAATTTAACAGCGATAGACGTCTGGGAGTTTTCTCAGATGTCTGAGCTGAAAGTCTGGAAATTTTCTTCCAGATCACCCAGACGTTTGGGAATAACCTCAGACGTCTGAGCTGTAAGTCTGGAATTTTTATTCCGACTACCCAGACGTCTGAGCGTTTACCAGACGTCTAAGCTGAAGCTCAGGGCAAAAATTAGCCTAGGCCATTGATGGCCAATTCAACTAGGAAGCAATCGAATGAACGACGATGGCTAGGGATTTACGCCAAGCGACAACCCAGCCCTATAGACTCATCAATACACTCTAAACAACATGTCCAAACATCCATAGTAGGATTTTCATAGATTTTGACTTCAAAATACCAAAATTTGGAAAATTCACCAACCCAATTCAATTCAAAAGCATTTAGACATGAATTAGATGTTAGGAATTCATACCTAACAACAATGAAAGCTATAGACATAGATGTGAGTTCAAAAACTCACCTTTAAACCCAAAAACAAGAAATGAGAAGCTCTAAAACAAAGCAAGATCGATTTCTCTTCAACAACACCTCAATAATCTTCAACCTATTATTAAATGAAATGAATTTCCTAAGTTAGGTTATAGGAATTTCTGATAATTGAAGAGAGATTGAGATGGAGAAGATGAAGAGGATGCTTACCTAAGCTTCTCTTTGATTTATAACTTGAATTTGAATTTCCTAAGAATTTAGGGTTAGGAATTTTAATTTCCCCTCTTTTCCCCCATTTTTCTCTTTAGCTTGAGTGTTAGGAAATGAGGAGTAGAATGAATGAAGAGTAGAGGAGTTAGGGTATTTGGTAGAGGAGTTGGGTTACCTTGTTGGGTTAGTGGGCTAGAACACAACCCAAAGCCCAAATGAAAATACCAAAATCCTAATCAACTCCAAACATATCAATGTTTATACTCAAAAAAGTTGTAAACGTCATTTTGAACTCAATGGAAGTGGTCTCGAGTCCTGATTCGACCGTTTACAAAAAGTCACATTCCGGACTTTAAATTCAACAAACGATGCTATATTTAAACAAAACAATTAAATATATAATCGTAAAATATGCCGGTTTTTACAAAGATTGACTCAAATGACGATTTCTTGCTTCATTGTTTTTTCTGATGAGTTGAATCTTCTTGATTCCATTATGCAGATTGTAGCACTGATACCATATTTGAATTTGCAATGATATAATTGAATCATAATTTGTGAAACAAAAAGATTGAATTTTATTTCAAATATGATACAACTTTTTATCAGAATAATTTGTACAGAGAGAATTAAATTGTTTTTGTTACAATGCACAACAGTTGTTATATGTACAGAATTATGAGAGGAACGAGCCGAGTGTTATAAGCCCAGATCTGATATTTCTCTTTGTAAAAGCGGTATTGAATATGTGCCGTTGAGACCTTGATAAATGGCTATGATGAAACTTGGATGTTATAAATCTTCATATATGCGCAGCCTCTTCATTCTGTAATATTTCCAATAGTAACTAACTATTTTCTAATCTATTAAGAATAGTTTTTAGGTTTGTGCCCATACAAATAGTAGAGTGTACATTGTTTTTTTGCCTTCACAAACATGATTTAATAGTTATATAACAAAAGGTAATAATATATTATTATTTCCTCCCAATTACATTGGCAGTATTCTTATGCAATATTCTTACTTGGAGTCAATATTAGGAACTATATGCTATTCAGCATTTTAAAAGAACGAACAAAGTTACTTGCTTGATGAGAATTTGTTAAGTATATATTCAACAAATCAAGGAGATACACAATTAAGAGGCTTGTTTTTGGCAGGATCAATATTTTCATTGGAGCTATATACATGTACTATGAAATTACTTCTGCATCTAGAAAAAAAGTACAACGTATACAATGCGAAAATATTTCGATAGGAGCTATACATACATCATTCAGTTGGTATTCCAAACTCATTTTCAGACATTTCCAGGAGTCATATAATCACCAGGCTGGAGGTATCATGAACCATTTTCATCTGTTGTATGTATTACAATTTTCTGTATCGGCGAATGGTGATGTAGTAGTACAGCGACTACACTCATCTGAAGAACTCTGTAAATCAGAGTCTATTCAACCAAAGGAAGCAACCCTTTGCCATTTCTTTGCCCGTTTAACAAGCTTCACCATTACTTTAAAAATTATAAATTAAACCCTCTTTAATTAACAGATAACTTGAAATGCTGATGAATTAGCGAAAAGAATATTTACTATTGTCAATTATTTACAATGGTTAGGAAGGAGGCTCAAACACAGTCTAGGCAGTTCATTTATGGTTATTATCTTTAGCGAGCATTGTTGCCAAATCCATGTGGTTGGTAAATGTTAAGACTTAGGAGCAGTACATGTTTCCTTTTACTTGCCAAATTTCTTCTGAAACAATGACATGTGGGTAATATTAATTTATCATATTGCCTTGTCTATATGGCCAGGCTTAGACGCATACATTTCCGGACAATAAAATGAGACAGTTGCACATGTCAGTGACCATTTTAAAAATTCTTCATTAATGTCCCAATGTCGAAATCACTAAAATGCATTATCATAACAAGATCAATCAACAATCTCTATAATACATACATATTTGTATGTGTATATGTATGTAAATATGTATATGTATATATACATATATATGTGCATACACAGATACACACACATACGTATATATGTAGGGCAAAGATCGACTACATCTGATTTTTACTACACCTCAAATTCTCCATATTTCAACCACATGCCGAATTAAGTAATTATACTTTTTCACTCTTGCCACTTCACAATATTATTTAATTCAGAACTTGTGGTTGAAATTAAGGGATTAGAGGTGTAGCCAAAATGAGATGTAGCGGATCATTGCCACTATATATGTATATGCATATGTATACACACACGTGTATACATAATATCTGCACCCTAGCTTTTTCGGTCCATGAAAGTATCAAAACCATCAAAAAACAATACAAACATATGGATCCATGCCTAATCCAATGGTTTTAGTATATCTGTTTTCCAATTCCAAGGCAAACAATCATCCAAACATACAAATAGGATCCAATTCACGATCAATGGTCCAAACACACTCATATCGATCATGATCAAATATAGTCATCGAAAATTCAAAAAATACTACATATGCCAATTAATATTTGAAGGTCATCATCCTTGACTATATAATATTTATAATATATACTTTACATAGAAATAACCATTGAATAAATCCAAAAGGGCCATGAGTGAATAACTCATCACATACTGATATAGCAATGTCAATCTCCACTATCACCTAGAATCATCTACAGAGAATGAGAATCACTTCAACACCCACCAACCTCAACATCAACTTTTAGATCCACACTCTCCTTTTCTCATTTTTCCCTCATTGCACCAAAAACAAATAAGCATTCCTCCTCCAATCAAGCTTGTCCACCTAACATTGTCATAACTTCTTTCTATTTCTTTAGTGATGAAATAATTGGAAAATTAGCGGTATAAGGGATATTTATAGGAATATAATTAGTTAGTAAACTAATGAAGGTGCATCCATCCTAGTGTAATCTAAGCATAGAACAAAAATAACTTTTTTTTATATTAAAAAACTGAATAACATATCAAGGACCACTTGCTCATCCGGTTAATGGTGAGACACTCTAGACTTAGGTTTTAGAGGTCTTAAATTCGAACCTTTGAAACATTAAAATGAGTTTTTTTCTTAGAATAAAGTACATATATATAACCGAGTAACATTTATATATGATAAATTCAAATTGTAGAATGTTTATACATACGCACACATACAGACTAATATATGTTAGATTTCAATGATACAATATGTATTAAAGAAGATTTGGAAGATATTTGAATCAATGTGAATTATGACTCAAATTTATTGTCTCTTTTAATGCAATAAAGAAGGCAAGAAATGATATAAATATTAAGGAGATATTTTGAGAGATTGAAGTAATCAATCGATTCCCTAATCAATTGATTAAAGAACTCATTTTTATCGGGCACATGCAAATTGGAGGAAACTGGGAAAATCAAATGGATAAATGTTTCTCATATGAATAGAAGATTAATGAAACATTAATTTATTACCATATATCAATTACTTCAACCCTAAATAATAGTCTCTATATAAAGATAGTCATTCTGTATAGACTAACATCATCCTCTCAAGTTGTATTTCTTCATTTTCTTCTTCTTAGCCTCCATTATCAATCTTGTAATTTTTTTTTATTAGAAAGTACTAAAATCTTCTCTTCCTGAAGTAGATGTACACTATCTCGTAATATTGGAACCACTATAAATCATAATGTGATTTTTTTTCTCTTTGCGCATTTTTGAATTGTGATTTCTTATTTTAGGATATTATTTTTATGTTTGTTCTACCTCACCATAAACATGGTCATATTATTTCCACTGTTTTTGGGGTGCTAATCCAAATTTTTGCCAATAGTCTGGTATTAGAGCAATTTGGTTGTTGAAGAAAGATGTTATATAGTATGGAAGGAGATGAAAGTACCCTAGTTGAAGCAAGCTCTATGTTAGAGGATCTTATGTGGAGTCAGAATCTAAGTTGGTGATAAATAAGTGGAACGGGGATAAAGGCTTCGAGAAGTGACAATGAAAGATGAAGGTCTTTTTAAGGAGGAATAGTGTTCATTTGATAGTGTTTGATGTTGAGAGGTTGCCCGCTAATATTTTAGCTTATAAGAAGGAGGGTGGAAGAATGGGCTTTTATTACTCTTTAATCAGTCATGGAAGAGAATGTTATCTCAGTGATTAGTAGTGAAACCACTACTATAGGTTTTTGGACCAAGGTGGAGAATCTATACCTAAAGTAGTCGCTCATAAACCATTTGATTTTGTTGAAGACATTTTTCACCATGAAGATGAGAGATGGTACTTCAGTGAAGGTGTATCTTAGTTTCTTCAATGACCTTTTGATGAAGATGAAGAATATTGATTTGGAAATGGATAAAGAGCAGAAGGCGGTGGTTCTTTTGTGTTCCCTTCCGGAGCATTGCACAGGTTTCGCTAATATTATGATATATGGAAGAGAAACTTTGATGGTAGTCAGATGAATGAACGAATGAGATAAGTGAAGGTAGAGGGGGAGTAGTAGTCAAGATCTATTCATTGAGGGAGGAAGAGAGGAGAAGAAGAGTTGGAATTCTATAGGGCGTTCTAGGTCTTGAAAGCCTGGAAATGGTTGGAGAAGAAAATCTAGAGATGGAAAGTGTCACCACTGTAAGACATCAGGCCATGAGAAGATAGATTTTCTAGATTTTAAGAGGAAGACTTAGATGGATCATCATCAATTGCGGTGGATAAAGTTGTATCCGACGATGTGTTGACTACAACAACATTAGATGTATCCGACCATTGGATGCTTGATTCAGGGGCATCATTCCACATAACGCCAAATATAAATTGCTTCAGCTCTTTTGTTGGAAAGGAGGGAAGTGCAATCCTTATGGGAAATGATACTTCTTGTAGAGCTATGGGAGAGGGTACAATACAGATTCATATGTTTGATGGAGTGATTTGCACTTTGACTGGTGTCCGCTATATTCCAGGTCTTCGGAAGTCATTGATCTCTTTGGGGAAGTTGGCATCCATGAGATGCAAAATTACTATAGAATAGGATCAGTTGAAGGTTTCTAGGGGTGCACTACTTTTTTCTAAAGGGTGATGTGTTCTGGAATCTGTATCTACTGAAAGAAACCACTGTGCTTGGAGTGTCTTATATTAGAGTAGATAGTTCTCATGCTTTTGATGCCATCAGACCTTGGAATCTTGGATTAGGTCATGTTTTGGTGAAGTGCTTGGAGTTGCTTCATAGACAGAAGATGATCAAATGAGAAAACTTCAATAGGCAAGATTTCTGCCAGGAGTGTGTGTTGGATAAGCATACAAAGGTATCTTTTGGAGTTGGACTTCACAGATTGGAGAGAGTACTTGATTAAAGTTGGGTGTATGTAATGAAGGCCAAATCAAAAGGTTTTGAAAATTTTAAGGCTCAGAAGGCGCTACTTAAGAACCGATCAGGTTGCAAGTTGAAGTTGCTTAGGTCTGATGCTGTTGGTGAATTTGTTTCCACAGAGTTCAACGATTTCTATAAGCAACATGATATTCAAAAACATTTAACTACACGTGGTGATCCGCAATATAATGTAGTTGTCGAGAGGATGAATCCGCTTTACTTAAAAGGTCCATTGCTTGAGATTGTCTGCAAGCTTATCAGAAGCTCTTGGGCTGAAGCATTGTCGACTGCAGTGCATATTATAAATTGAATTTCATGCTCAGCCATAGATGGAAAGATTTCAAAAGAAAAGTGGAGAGGTAATACAGTGTATCTTGGTTATTTCAGCATTTCTGATTGTCTCGTGTATATGCATAATACAGGTGATGATTAGAGGCTAGAGCATACAAGACAAAATTATGGGATACATGAATGGAGTCAAAGGGTATTGAATTTGGAACCCAGTTGATAAGAAAATTATATTCTAGACATGTAACATTTGATGAGCCTGTAATGTTCAAGCCTAAGAAAGAGTTACCTACCACATTAGTTGATTTTGATATGCCTAATGAGATGGAAGTAGTTCTCACATTTCAGTCTAGTAGTAGAGTTGTAGATGTTGTTGGTAGAATTAAATATGCAATTGATGAGACGTCATAGAGTAATCCATAGGTGCTTTCTATTAGTCTTGGTGATGTGCATGAAGCTAGAGGATGTTCAAGTTTAGGCAATGTTGTACCTACTCAAGCCAGTCATAGGACTATTATACCACCCGAGAGGTATGAAGATTGGCAATGTGCAAACCTCGTGCTTGATGACCAGTTTGACTATGCCCTGCATGTGGTTCATGATGAGAAATTCGACTTTGAAGAAACCATGAAGTCAAGTGATAGCTTGAAGTAGATTTGCACCATGGAAGAGGAGTTAGAGTCGTTGCAGAAGAACAGGACTTGGAATTTGGTACCACCTTCTCATGGAAGCCAAGTCATAGGTTGCAAGTGGATGTTCAAGATGAAGGATAATGGGAGGTACAGGGCTAGATTAGTTGCAAATGGGTTTTTACGGCGTAAGGGAATGGAGTATGATGAAATATTTTCTTTCATAGTGAAACATACCTCCATCTGAATTTTGCTTGTTGTAGTTGTTAGTCATGACTTGGAGTTGGAGCAACTTGATGTAAAGACCACTTTATTACATGGTGACTTGGAGGAGACATTTACATGAAGCAGCCAGAAGGATTTGTTGTAAGTGGGAAAGAAGATTGAGTTTGCAAGTTGGAGGAGTCTCTTTATGGACTAAGCAGTCGCCTAGGTGGTTGTAACAATCCATGATTTTAACAACTTGATATTTAAATAATTTATTTAAATATTGAAACGTTAATCAATCGAAGGTCCAAATTTTGACTTTTCGCATACAGGTGAATTAGGACTCGAAACCACTTCCAATAAGTCTAGATTGGCATTACAATTCAAATGAGTATAAATATCGCTATATTTTGAGTCATGGATTTTTACGATTTACATAGTGTTGAACGTATTTTGTAAAAATATGCGTGTAATTGAGTCTAGTGGGATCTCGACTGACAACTTATGTTCCTAGGATGAGGACTCCATTATGAGATGTATAGTTGAAGAATATTTTGAATCGGGTGATCCGTAGCAAAAACATGCTCGAAATGCATGAAATTATCATGTTGGAGCGTCATCTTAGATGGTGATGAAATTTATATCATCGGCATAGGAAAAATGAAGAGATATGCATCAATGAGTTTTCTAATGATCCGATATACCGTATGATTGTATGAGCGCAAAACATGTGGTGATTTATTAAAAAATTATATAATATATATATACACACTTTACCCATTGATCTTTTCTTCTCTTGATTTTTCATTCTCTTCCAAAAGAAATAAATGGGTCCGAAGGGGGGTTAATCGAGTTTACTTTGATTTATAGAGCTACAGTCCATGAAAATCGACGAGATCTATTGAACTCACAGAGAAGAAGCATCTCATCTATGGTGGTTTTGGCATGTGTAGTAAGGCTTGAGGAGATCGTCATTATGAAGCCGTTGTTTAGGGTTGGGGTTTGTCGACGGTGGATGAGGTGTTAGGCAAAAAGAAGGGCACCATCGTGTTTCTCGCTACAACGTGCACCTTTCTATATCATTGACCAATGCTTTACCCATCTCGTGTGATTCGCGATTTTGAGAAGCCAAGGGGGATCCTGATGTTGCATTTACTAGGAGGAGTCGGACCTTGATTGGTTTGTGCCATTGTGTACATTGTCCCTTGATGTGAAGATCGGAGCTAGTGGCACGTGATTATGTTAACATTATTTCGTGTGGTGGTGGAGAGAAGTTGCACATGTATGGGTTTCTTTGTGCATGACATGTAGAGGAGTGGGGAAGAAGGATTATGAAGGTAATTTGGGGATTAAGTGTTTAATTAAGTTAATTAATTAAAATTAATATTTTGAATTCTTATAAAATTCGTATCTCTTGCACATGAGGTCCAATCGATACGTGGTCTTCGTTGTTGCACTCGTAGTAAGATTATCTATGACATGGTATATGGTTGGAATGGATTCAAACATTTGAGAAATTGGAGCTCAGGTGAGAGGAATCAATGCTCTAAATTTATATGATTATATATAAATCCCCATAATTATATATATACATACACACACATATATATATATTGAAAATATTACCTAGAGGAGGTAGAATAATATATGCGTAGTTATTCCCCCGTTTGATTGGATTGGTTTGAGTAGATATTTGGGATAATTGATTAAGATCCTGTGTGTGTGGGGATTATGTTCTATTCGCATTGAATATAGTTAGATAGAGATGATATTAATTTATAACATAGTTATAAATTAATCAAACTCTAATTTGTTGTTATATTAGAGGTAGAAATATTAGTATATGTTTTATTACTAATCGAAAATTAAGAGTAAGACTTTTAGAAATAAGCAAGAAGGCTTAAAATGATCTATAAGCTAGTTATGTATTTTTATAAAATAGTAAAGGAAAATATTTGGGCTTTTATAGAAAAGGCTTAGTAAGTAAAAGTAAGATTTGATTATTAAACAATCGAATTGTTTATTTAAATATATGTGTAAATGTATGTGAATTGGTTGTAATGTGTGCGTTAGCACATAAATATACATCTGTAATGAAGGAAGGTGATGCCGTAGAGTGTAGTTGGGTTGTCGTGATGCACATCGCATTTTTGGTAGTAAAGAAATCAGGAAAAGGATTCATGACGACATGAACATCCCTTCCGGACATTCGAAGCAATCGGCATATAGACTCAACATAAGGCATCCAATTTTAACTGTGTGATAGAGACAACATGGCAAGATGGTTAGGTTACTTAATGGAGAAGGCAGTGCGATGAAATGAGGGAAAACCGGGCCTGAAATTGTGCTCCAAGCTAGGCATTATTGCCCAGTTCAAAGCAAGGGCCAATGGACCAATGGCACTGACCGATGGCTGACTGGGAAAAATTGCCCATATCTAGAGCATTTCGCTTTTGGACCGATCGAATATCCCTGTATGACTTCGGGATGACTTTTGGGCTCTTGAGGAAGTGGTATCCTAGTCTGTACCTCTTGGTTTCGACCTTGAGTATATATGTTTGATGAATGACATCGGTCTTATGTTTGTGACAGTATCTTGTATTGGTCTTATATCAGTAGTCATTTATACTATTGGTCTTATAATAGAGGCCATCCATATAAATAGATGATGATGAGATATCGGTCTTTATTTGTGATAGGCGTATTTGATTATGTGACTATTTACACACACGCACACGTCGTAAGTGTTCCTTTATGGTCCCAATGGTTTATTTGTCTTTCTCTTTTGTAGATACATTATGTAAATTTGTTACGAAATAAAATGTTGACTGAGGGGGAGATCATGACGATCACCTACAAGTGGGCTAGATGTCACCAAAGCTCAATGTATAGGGTACGGTGAGGTCCACGTAGGTTTCAAGTAAAAAGAGTAGATCATTAACACCAAAGCTCGATGTAGAGGGTATGATGTATCATCAAAGCTCGATGTAGAAGTTATTATGAGATCTACACAAGTCCCATCACTGGGATGGTTCAATTAGGTATTGACTCTAATTATTTTGGCCCCTCAACAAGATTCATTGGATCATGATAGTTTGAATTATAGATAGATGTCCAATGTGGACTCAGGTTTCAGATATCTAGAATAGGTCATATATCACCAAAGCTCGATGTAGAGGGTACGGTGAGATCTATATGGGACCCTTAATTAAGGATATGGCTCAGGGTCCGTGGTACATTTAGGTACCGACTCTATTTACCATTGGGCACGAGTCTACCGCGGACTCCACTCATCAGTGATGATGAGTATTAATTTATATTCTCTACCTATCGCTTATCATTATATTATGTGTTATATTAGTTGGTTGATAATATTGATTGTGTATTCTAGGATATGCTTGTATTGTGATATTTGTATTGTCTGTTCATTCATATATTGGGCTACCCTATCATGGTACATTGTTACGTATCAGTCACATTATATTTGTTGTGCTGATTCGGTGGTTACAGGAGAAGAGCAGGTTATAGTATGATTCTCTATTTTTTGTGGGCTTACTTAACCTTTTTATGAACAATTTCGATCATCCCCAGGCCATGTTTGTGGAGTGGATTGGCTATACCTTAGTAGTTCAGGTCTTATATGTATATATTTTTGATATACGGTATTTTGAGATAGTTCCCCTCACACTAGACTTTATTTCTTACCCGCATTTGGTTTTGTCTATTTATGTCATGACAACTCTTTGGTACTCGATTGAGTAGTTTGGAAGTCAGGTGCTTTTGGGATACACTATCAAAGCAGTGCATCTGGAGCTTTAGAGGCGAAGATGATGCTTTGGATATATACTTGATACTATATTAGTACATGAAAGATATTATTTGTATATGAGACTTATTATGTCAGATATTCTATTTTGACCTTCTGTATTGATATTTATTTAAATGTTACTTCTGCCACTGCAGTCTCTTAAATATTTTTCATCTTATTTTATATTTTAGCAAAGCTAGCTGGCTTTAAAATGGGTCGTCCGCTTTTATAAATGAATTTGGGAACATGTGTTCAGCGCATGGGCCAAAACAACTTAACAAATAAATGCCCAAGAGATAGGCGAAATACTTATACTACTAAATAGACCTCACTAGTCCCCCTCAGAAGAGGAGACGTCACTCCCATCCTCATAAGAGGCAGGGCCAATGACATGCATATATCTAGAAAAAAGAGAAACTAAAGAAGGAGCAAAATCCACCGAATCGGTTCCGTATAAATACTTCCTATCCTATGTGTCATCAGCCAACACGGATTTGTTACTATCACCAAGATTACCCAGAACACATAGAGAAAACACTTCACCATCCGCCTTATAGAACATGCATCTCTCCACGCCTTCAATTCCTACGTACTTGAAACAGATTCCACTAGACGGCTCGTCTCTCATTTTCGATGACACTTGGACCCAAGATTTCTTAGAAAGAGTCCAGCAAAAATCAATAGGAGATGGATCCCACACCGATTCCACCAGGGATTGAGCAACAATATCACTAACAGAAGGAGTAACCACATTCGATCCATCCATAGAACAGTTAGAGAGGATCAGGGATCGAAGGCTGCATCATAATCTCAGAAGATAAAGCATCAATATTTGGATGAACGTTCGAAACACACTTCATGATCAAAGGATGAGGAAGTGGAATCTTATCGGAAAGTGGGATAGGAGCATTAGCTGACTGATGTTTATAAGCTTCCATAAGATGACCAAAAGTGTGGCATGGCATGCAAATATATGGTTTCCAATTGTAGTTGACATCTACAACTGCAACATGACCTTTCGCAATGCGAATAGAGATTATTGAAGGTAAAGGCTTTTTAGGCGACACTTTAATAAGAGCCTTAGCATACACTAACTTTTTTCAAGCTACAGTACCAGTGTCAAAACATTTGAGCTTTCCAATAACATTCGCAAGCCAATTCAGCCCAAACATAGGCTGCAACACTGAAGAGATGTATGAGAAATAAGCCTAAACTAGAAGAGACAGAATTTGTTCCTTAGCTTTATCCACCATTATACTCCATGGGGTGGTAATAAATGGTTGACCGGCAGTAATGGAGGGATCCGCCTCAAGGACTAGAAGTCTTTCTTATTTTCTAGAAAACTTGAAGAAGAACATAGAATTACCGAAGTGGACTTGATTCCTACCCTTAATATTCCAAAGTTGTCGGTAGTGGTCACAAACAACTTGATAAGGGGGATTAGAGTCAAGGAAGAAGCCCACTAAATACTCAGCCTAAAAATCTATCCCTGCTTTCAATATTTTAGTAGAAGGAACCATAGCGTCGTCAACCTCCATAATGTCAAACGATCGGGTAACGTATTTGCCCGCATTCCTTAGCAACATAGTGAAAAGATAAGACATGATACTAGGCTTAGGGGATGCAAATTGAGGACTAATGCAAGGAACAAGATTCACAACAGTTTAAGATTTTGAAAAATTAGAACTATCATTTCCAAAAAGAGGTATTGTGCGATTTGAGTAACACACATCATCGAGCCCTCCTTCGATACAAGCATCCATCAAATTCAATACAATAACTTCATTTCCACTAGCATCAGACAATATAGTATTCACCCACTATCCATCAACATTTCTACTAGTCAATAGAAGAGAGATATTACCTAAGTCGATTGCAGAAGCAGGCACACTCGAAATTGGATTATAGGAGGGATCAATGCACTTAAGAGATGATTCCAGCACTCTAAAGGGAATAGCAAAAACAAATGGAGGCACTGGAGAAACTGTCAGAACCAAAGGAAGGCGAGCGGCATTCGTTGCTAGCAGAGGAAAATCATTGACAATAGCAACATACGTAGGTAGAGACAAGGCAAGATGGTTGGATTAGAAACAGCGTTGAATGCATGACTAGATCTGGAAGGGAAGGACTCTCATGAGGCTAGTTAGGTGGCAAGCGCTTGCTGGACATAGAAGCTATGTAGAAGAAGGCATGGTGAACGGGATTGAAGGAAATAAGGAATAAGAGAGAAGCGAAAGGGGAAAGAATCTACGAACAACGAGAACCACAAGCAGCAGCAGCAACCGCCACCATTAACTCAAATTGTTCATCCTATTTTTTTGTTGTATAATCAATATATTATAATTATCATTCCGCTATGAGATTATATTGTTATGCCTTGGTATGGTGTTTGTTTTTAACATTTCCTTGATAATCTATCTTTTATAGTATTTGAAAGTCAGGCGTTGATGTGAGGCGCTGATTTTTTTGGGTATTATGAAGGATTGGTTGTTTCATTTGGTATCAGAGCCTAGCGTCAACACTCAGGAACAAGTGACCAATTTGAGTGAAAACAATCTGGTAGAAATAGATAGTGTACTTGTATTTTTCTATTATAATACCACATACACCACTTATTTTCTGGACTTTGATTTCTTTTAATCGCTAGTTGCTAAGGTATCTTTGTACATGCTATCTGTATAAGTGGGTGGAGTACATAAGTGACTGTAGATAGGCAGTTTGAGATGCCTGATTAGTTTAGAGACTAGTTAGCTACTGCAAGGGATTTTCCACTGCCCACGAACTTTTCCCATAGGTGCGGTTAGCATCAGAGGTGGTGTTGCCTTTGGGGTACCAGTATTTCTTGCTCCACTAACTTTATACTTTTGGTGTTGTGTTGGGATTTCACTGACCTTGGCGTAAAGCCATATGCGTTTTGCATGGGGTCATTCATGTTAGAAGTTGTTTGTCCTTGTGTTAGTAAACCTTTGTCGATAGGGTTAATCCCATGTGATGAAGGTATATTTTCAAGGGATCGGTCCATTAACATACCCATTCTAAACATTAGTTCGAGCATAAGGTTTCTAGGTGATTTGCAATAGTTAGGCAAGGGTTTTTTACTTGATTTTTAAAGGTGAGCACTTGAGTCGGATTTTTGAGTTGATTGATAGATTTTTGAAGCATGACTCTAGTTGTGTGAGGAAATTTCAGTGGTTTGACCAAGGATCTGGATTGGAGTTCGCATGAGAGAAGTCAGTTGGCCAACATTAGTTTAACAAAGAAATCATGTATGCAAACAAAGGATTAAATCAGGCATTGCATATTATTTTGGATGATCTTTATTCATTGTAAAATTATTTATACTATAGTTTGAAATGCTTGTGATAGCTCGAGGAAGGATTTTGTGAAAATTCAGATAATCTTTTAAGTGGCAATATGATACTTTCCTAAGTGAGCATCATGGTACACTTAGTATATTATCCTTATCAAAATTATGAGGTTAAGGTGAGTCTGAACCCGAGCAAACCCAGACATTTGTTGATCGTCATTTAGTGATGATTTAATTAAGTAAGATTTTCTCCTTTGAAGAAAAAAATCTTTAAGGAGGAAAAGGAAAGAAGGGGCTTAGGTTGCTAGATTTATTCGAGAGTTTTGGGGATCGATGATGCAGCATATCGTATGGGTTTCCCATTTTGTAGCGGGTGGTGTAAATAGCTTTTCGTGTATTGTATTCATGAAAGGAGTTGCGCCACTTAAGTATTTTGTCCAACTTGGATGTCGAACCGACTCATTGGAGTTTATAGTCTGCCATGCACGTTTTGACTATTGTTGGTCACTATGTGTGTCGGTATAAACTCTTTAGTATGTTTTTTGTTTTATATGCTTGGGGATTGTTGTTTGTTATTACTTGTTGTTATTTGTTGTTGTTGTGCTTGATGTTGTTTATTGTTTTTTATTGTGCTTGCTGTTGTTTATTGTTTTTTATTTTGTATGATTGGTAGTTTGTGTGCTAGTTATTTTTGTTTTTTGATTGTTCATTGTTGCCCATTGTTGATTGCTTATCGTTGCTTATCATTGCTTGCTGTTGTTTGACTATCAATTCTTATTGATTTATTTATTGCTAGTTGTTGCTTGCTTTGTATGTTCGGTAGTATGTTTATAAATTATTGTTGTTTGTTGCTACTTGTTGTGTATTTTGTTGCTTGTATGCTAATTATAATTACCTGTTAAAGTATGTTCATAGAGAGATAGCGATAACTATCTAAATAGATTACATATCATTCATTCCCACTATGGGGTTGAGATAGGATCTATATGAGTCTATTTCCTTTTGATATTACTTGGAGTCAACGGTATATTTAGACACCGGCAAATTTGAGCTTACTCTTCAATTGATAGTTATGTATGATTATGGTGGTATCAGTTAGTATGCTTGACTATAGATGTTTTAATATCATATTGTTGCATTAGAGATATGCTTGTTGCATAGTTTGTTGTAACATGTTTATTTGAGATGCTTGTTGCATTAGATGTGCTTGTTGCATAGTTAGTTGTAACAAGTTTATTTGAGATGTTTGTTGCATGGTTTGATATAGCATATTTATTTGAAATGATTGCTATATTAATTTAGCATGCTTAAATCCATAGTTTGGTGTTGCAACTACGTTTAATCCTTTTTGTTGAGTAGATCATTAGATACATGGAAGCAGTTATGCGTTATTGGAAGGCTTATTTGCTTGTATTCGCACCTAAAGGGTATGCTTTTGCTGTAAAAGAGGTACATAAGATCTATAGTGCAGATAGTATGTGTGTGTGTATATATATGCTTGTTTGTCCTCGGAAATGAGATGTTTCAAATATGGGATGCCTTAGATATGAGATGTATATGTATGTTGTTTTGGGATTTTCTCGGAGCGGGTTGCGCAAAGGAGGTGCTGCAGAATTTTTCAAAATAAGAGGAGCTTTGAATCCTAAGGGTTAGGAAATTTATTTTGTGCTTTAGATGTTCTCATAACGCTAGCCACGTAATAGAAGAACTACTGAAATTTATAGAAGCAGGTGCTTGTAAATTTTAGCGAATCGGGTTGCATTATCAAACTCATAGGAATTTCGAGGACAAAATTCTTTTAAAGAGGGGAGAATATAACGACTGGAAATTTAAATAAATAATTTAAATATTGAATCTTTAATCAATTAAAGGTCCAAAATCTGACTTTTTGCATACGCGTAAAATAGGACTCAAGATCACTCCCAATGAGTCCAGATTGGTGTAACAAACCGAAATGAGTATAAATATTGCTATATTTGGAGTCACGACATTTTTACGATTCACATATTGTTGTTTTTATTTTGTAAAAATATGCGCACAGTCGAGTCCAGTACGATCTTGACTGACGGCTTGTATTTCTAGGATGAGGACTTCATTATGAGATGCACGGTTGAAGAATTTTTGGAATCGAGTGATTGGATGGCCAAAACAACTTCGAAATGAGTGAAACTATCATCCTGGTATGTCATTTCAGATGATGATGAAATTTATACCGTCGAGATTGAAAAATGAAGAGATATGCACTGGAGAGTTTCATAGCGATCAGATGTACCATATGATCGTACGAGCTCAAAACATGAGACGATTTATTTAAGAAATTAAAAAAAAATTATATATGTACTCTACCCATAGATATTTTCTTCTACTTATTTTTCATTCTCCTCTAAAAGAAATAAATGGGTCCAAAGAGAAAATAATCGAGTTTACTCCGATCTATAGAGCTACGATCCACAAAAATCATCGAGATAAAATCCATTGAACTCGTGGACAGAAGAGCATGATATCTATGACAATATTAGCATGTGCTATGAGGCTTGAGGAGGTCATCGTCTTGAAGTCATCGCCTAGGGTTGGCGTTTATAGGCGATGGAGGAGGTGCTAGGAGAAACGAAGGGCACCATCGTGTTTCTCGCAACGCTGCGCACCTCTCTATATCATCGACCGATGCTTTGACCATCTCGCATGATTCACGATCCTGTGAAGCTGAGGGGGAAGCCTGATGTCGCGGTTTCACTAGGAGGAGCCGGACCTTGATTGGGTTATGCCATAGTGTTTGTAGTTGCTCAATGTGAAGATTAGTGGTGGTGGTGCGTGATTCAGTTGACCGTAGCTCGCATGGTTGTGGAGAGATGTTGCATATGTATGGATTTGTGTATGCATGGCAATAGAAGAGTTAAGGAAGAAGGATTATGGAGGTAATTAGGGAATTAAGTGATTAATTAAGTTAATTAATTAATATCTATATTTTGAATTCTTATAAAATTTGTATCTCTTGCACACAAGGTGCAATCGAGATGTGGTCTTCACTGTTGCACTTATAGTGAGTGTTATCCGGCCTTTTGACCCAGCTATATTCGGATTGATTGGGCAAGTTAGACTCGATGATAAATAAGTCAAGTAGCCCAAAGAAGTGATCATAGAGACCAGAGATCAACCATAGACAATAGTGTGAAATAATGATCAAGCAGAACCAAAGGATAGACCCAACGAAACATTATAAGTATGGATTAGTGCTTCCCCTAGGTAGGGGATCTGATGGGATCACTATGGCTATGAACAGCTTATATTAGCATTTTAACTCAATGGGAATTGATCGATATCTCTAAAAAAATGAAAGCAACTATGAAAACAACTTTGAAAACATGAAGCCAATATGGAAAGGACCCACACAACCAATCGCACGCCGCTACGTGAACGTCTCGACCGATTGGCCCCGATCGGTCCCTATTGGAAATAGGGCCTTGAAATTTTCTGGGTGACCTTGTATGCATTAGGAGATTCTACCGATGAATTTTCAGGAAGATATTCGATCATTTACACCTATAAATACAGGGTTCATAGCTCATTTGAAAGATCTTTAGGCTGTTGTTTTCTTTGTACTCCATTGTAATTACGAATTCCGATCCGATCCCTCTTGTACTTAGAAAATCAAATGATTAATAAAGCTATTTCACCAAAGTGGACATAGGCATTCAATGCCAAACCACTACAAATTTTTTTGTCATTGTTTTTTATTTGTTTTCTGCTTGTTTCATCTATTTTAATTCGATTTCATAATTTATTTCTTTATATATAATCTATTGAGTGTTTGTGCCAACTTTTGGTGCTTTCACTGAGAAGAAATGCTTAACCTGATTGGATCTCATCATCTACTAGTGGATTCCCATATCCACGAGATAGATCCAGATTTCTACTGATAAGTTTTCATTTCTACTCGGATTTGAAGAAGATCTAGATAGGAAGCTATTAGCCATGGCCAGAGGAAAGTCTACTACTTCCCGTGCTGTTGAAGGCAATGATGATGCTAGTGTTCAACAAGTTGATCAAAATGTACAACCGGCAGCTGGCTATGCCTAGAATCCAACTGAATCATCACCGGAGCTAATTTTGAAGTCCTAATGAAGGAACTGATGGATAGCCGTCAACAGCTCAAACAACAAATCCAGACTAACATCGACCTGATGAACCAATTGAAAGATCAGCGTGGAAAGGAAAGGAGGAAGCCTACTCCATATTCAGGATTGAAAAATTCCTCATCGTCAAATAACTATCACCGAAACAAACATTGCAAAATGGATGCATATGCAGTCGGAGTATTGGGACTAGATCAGGTGATCGGCATAAAACCCCCAAGGGGATCGGTATTGAACCCTCTAATCAAGGGCGCAATCGGCATGCAGGTGCAGGAGCTTACTCTGGAGTTGCCATGATCGATCAAGTTGCTGGAGCTCAGGCGAATATGGTTGAACCACAGCTGAAAGATGACGATATAACTGCTGCTCTGGAAATGGATCGAGAGCAAGTGCAGCCAAGGAAATGTGGCACTGCCCGGAGGCATGAATCGTGTCGCTCATGCTAGGTGGAACATGACTACCGCCTGGCGCCAACTTTCCAAATACCAGACTTAATAGCTATGTTGAGGCAGCTAGTGAAAGAAAGCCAAGGCTTGAGAAATGATGATTGGGGACTCTCCAGAAGTCATACTCCATTCACCAAGAACATTCTACATGTAGAATATCCACGGAGGTTCCATATGCCTACGATGTCTGCCTATGTAGGAAAAACCGACCTCGAGCAACATCTCTTGAAGTATGAATGCACATGGACTCTGCCCGAGCCACTGATTCAATTAAGTGCACGTGTTTTCCATTTTTTGGAAGATTTTGTGACCATTCAGTTCACCAAGCTACCACCATGGCCAGTCTCTTCATTTGATGAGTTAGAAAAGAAGTTCCTAGAGTAGTTCTACATGCAAACGACTCGCCCAAAGGATATAATGTCACTCTCCAGTTTGGTCCAGGCTCCGGGAGTCACTGAAAGATTTTCTAGAAATGTTTAATACAACTGTTATAGAAGTCAGTAATCCGAATGATGGCGCAATACTCATGGCACTAACTAGGGGATTCGACCCCAACTCCAATGGTGACTGGCTGGCGGGAAGCCTCCTTCTACATTGGACCGTTTCTTTGAAAAGATGGTTCAGTTAATGAGGAATGAGGAGGTGAAGCGGACTAGGAAGAGAGATGTTGTAGGCCCAAGCGCTGAGAGAGTATAAAGTAATGTGGCAGTGAAGTAGTCCGGTGATAGTTCCGGGAAAGTTCAAATCAATGTTCAAAACAAATCGAATGAGCAAAAGAAAGGCGGTGATAGAAACCATGATCGTAGACAAGATTCCAAGAGAGGGAGCCAAGGATCCCATTATTTGATACATACATGCCGTTGAATACATCGTTAGAGAATGTTTATCTATCGGCCCATAACACTGCGCAGTACAAGAAACCACCTCTGAAGGAACTGACGAAGAAGCAGAGATAGTCCGAAAAGTACTTTAGATTTCATGAAAGTTATGGACATACCACGGACTAGTGTCGCCACCTACGTGATATTATTGAAAAATTAATTCGCGAAAGAAAACTACAACAATTTGTTAAAGGACCGTAGGTTGGCTAGCAGGGGACATCCGATACGAACGGAGGACAAGCTCCGCCTAGTGCTGAAGAACATAAACGGAAGTAGGGAGATTAGTTATTAATACCATTGTTAGAGGACCACATCTGGCCGACAAAGCTGGAACGAAATGGAGCATTTCGTGAATGCTATCAAATACGTTGACATTGAATGTTGCTCGAAATAGAGGATGGTGCTCCAGCAAAGCAGCAGCAAACTATGATAGATGATATCGTGTTTTGGAGTAGAGATACAGTCAAGGTGGAGGCCCCTATGATTGACCCAATGGTGATCTCAGCCATGATCGATCCCGCCTTGGTGAGAAAGATTCTGATTGATGTGGAAGTTCTATGAATATCATTTTCAAGAAGGCATACGACTAGATGTTACTAGAAGCCAGTGATCTAAAACCGTGCAAAGCCTGTATTCATGGTTTTAACGGTATTGCAACCGAAGCAGTATGTTATGTCGAGCTACCGGTGGAGTTAGGAGACGACAACTGAAGGAGAGTGTGGGTGCTACTGTTTGTTGTGGTGGATGTGAACTCACCGGACAATGCTTTTCTGTGCCGATGGGCCCTTGCTGAATTCAGGACAGCTATCGCCCTTTGTGCTTAATGCTGAATTTCCTAACAGAGAGCCACGTGGGAATTATTCATGGAGATCGGGCGACTGATCGTGCCTATTATGTAGCTAAGTTAAGACACGCTCAACAGAAAGAAAAAGGAAAGAATGTGGAGAAGCCTCTCTGCATCGAAACTAATGAAGCTTAGCAATCAGCATTCGAGGCTTGGCTCAAGCACCACAGTTGGTTCTATAAAGACAAAGATATAAAAGATGAAGAAGAGGAGCATAAAGAAACTAAGGCTGCACTCATTGAGCTAACGATCGACATCATGGTCACCTACGACGTCCCATCACGGGTCTTGAAGATCGGATCACAACTTGATGAAACGATGATAAATGAATTAGTTGGCTTTCTCCGAGAGAATCTTGATGTGTTGCTTGGAATCATTTTGACATAGGTGGGATCTCCTTGACCATCATGAGCCATGAATTAAATATCGACCCAAGGCATGTCTTGGTGAAACAAAAGCGACACAGCATGGATCCAGAGAGATCTGCTGCACTTAAAGAGGAGGTGGATGAACTCAAGAACAATGGGTTTATCCATGACATCCTATACCCAAAGTGGGTATCTAATCCAGTTCTTGTGAGAAAAGCTAATTGAAAGTGGTGGATATGCATCGATTATTCAGACCTGAACAAGGCATGCTCGGAAGATAGCTTTCCACTTCTAAGGATCGACCAGCTAGTAGACTCAAACACTGGACATGAACTACTTCCATTCATGGATGCATACCTCGGATATAATCAGATTCTGATGCACATTCCAGACCAGGAAAACACCAGTTTCATTACCGACCTAGGATTTTACTGCTATGTTGTGATGCCTTTTAGACTAAAGAATATTGAAGCTACTTACAAGAGACTGGTCAACTAGTTATTCAAAGACTAGATCGGGAGATCGATGGAAGTATATGTGAATGATATGCTCAAGAAGTCACAGTGATCAGACAACCACACTGATGAAGTGGCGGAGATATTCAGTGTTCTCTGGAAATATGGAATGAAACTAAACCCCTTGAAATGCTCTTTCGGCATTGGGTCAGGGAAATTCTTAGGTTTTAACATTAACCCTAGCGGAATTGAAGCCAATCATAAGAAGATTCAGGCTATAAGGGATATCAAAGTGCCGATGACAATTAAGCAGGTGCAAAGTCTAAATGCGAAGGTCGTCGCACTGAGCCGGTTCATCTCCAGAGCCACCAACAAGTGCATTCCTTTCTTCGACTTAATCAGGAGAGGGAAGAGAAACTCTAAATGGACATAGGATTGTCTTGATTCATTTCAAGCTCTCGTACATCACTTAGAGAGACCCCTGGTCCTGTCCAAGCTACTGGATCATGAAGATTTGTATATTTACTTGGCAGTGTTAGTACATGCCATAAGTGTCGCACTGTTGCGTAAAGAGAGTCACATCCAGAACCTAGTATTCTATGTTAGCAAGTGGTTGACAGGTGTTGAAAGAAACTATCCGAAGCTAGAAAAGCTCACGTGCTGCCTATTGATTGTGTCAAGAAAGCTCTATCCTTATTTCTAGGCTCATCCCATTAATGTCTTCACCGACCAGCGGTTACAATAGGTCCTACAACGACGTGAGACGTCTGGAAGGTTATATAAATGGAACATCGAATTGAGTCAGTTCGATATCACTTATCTCCCTCGAAGAGCTATCCAGGGACAAGCACTGATGGACTTTATAGACGAATTCACTGCACAAGACGACTTTCCGGAGAGCAATGAAGTACCTACCATCCAATGAAAGATGTATACGAACGGAGCATCCAACGATCGAAGTTCTGACACCGGAGTCATACTAGTAACCTGAGGAATGCTCAATCTGCTACGCCTTAAAACTTAACTTCCCTGCAACGAATAACTAAGTTGAATATGAGACCTTGATCATTGGGCTTAAACTGGTAAGAGAGCTGGGAGTAAAAGCTTTACAACTTTTTTGTGATTCCTAGTAATGTGCACGTAAAAATGTGTATTTTACTCTCATACTTAATCTTCTTTTATTAAAATAAATATCATATTAGGATGTTTTTAATGTTTTAAACCAAAATATAAAAGTGCTTTTAAATCATCATTCACTCATTACATTTGGGAAAAATGGTAATTTTGGGTGTGAATTAATTTTAAAAAAATTATTTACACTTTTTTTTGTAGGAAATTGAGTGCCAATTAGAAGTGGCTTCATGGATATATGCATGCACAAAGAGAAAGAAGCCAAAAGAATGAAGGAAGGAATTAAATCAACATGGAGGATACCCACTTACTAATGGACCATATTTAAAAGTGAAAGCACATGTTAGTGGGCGATTAATTAAAGCTTAGTGCTTACTTGGTGGATACACAAAGTTGAGGGTATTTTTGGTAGCTCTCTAAAAATGGATTATGGTTTAAGAACATGTATAAATATTTGCTTATGTTACATGTAAGTCTCTTCTTTTTATCCATAGAGTTGTAATCAATAATTAGAAATAAAAGCTTCTCTTTAATGGCTTCTTAGCCATCTTCTTTTTATGCAACTTTCTTCTATGTTTTTATATATTTCGTGCTCTTTTCTTTTATGTTATTTTTATTACATGTTCTCTTTTATTTCACGTTAGTAGATTAGATTTATTTTCATGCAAGCAGCTTAGTTTCATTTTATGCAAGTTGTGTTCTCTTTACTTAGTTTTCATTTCCTTTTTGTTTATGTTGAAAATAATTTATGTTAATATGTATTCAAATATGAGAAGCTAAATCCCTTCAATTTATGGGTAATGAAGCTCTTATGAATAATATAAAATTAACATAATGATTTCATTTATGATCTCTTGTTTTGTGCTTAATGGAAATTTTGATGTTAATGGAATTTTGTTGTTTATTAGTGAATCTAATATCCTTTGTTGTTCATAAAAAACAGATTATGCTTAATCAAACATAAACACATGTTACCCTTTCATTTGAATATGATTTTGGTGATGAAAGTGAAACTAGAATCAAAATTTGATGCTTTATGCTACTAGTTCATAGTAAATAGATCATGCTTAAAACAGATTTTATTTTTAATTTCATAATCATTTTCATTTCATTTGAAAAGTGGGTTAAGAGGATGTATTAAATTTTGATGGTTTAAGTTGTGTTAGTTAATATCACTATTATACCATACTTATAATAAATACATCAACTAATTCCACAAGTGGTTAAAACGAGAGATCATAAATTCATTTTGTGTTGATTTGTATGATCATGAGAAGGGATTTGCCTTTAAATTGCCTTCTAATATCATAATTTAATTCCAATTTTTCTCAAGTTTTTAACAATTTTTAGTTAAACACATTTTTGAAAACTATAATGACCCACCATTTTGGACGGGTTAAATCGACAATAAATCACATATGTCTAATTCAAACCATTCAAAACGGAGGATTGTTAATGGGGTAAATAAGAAAATAAGAGAAAAAGAAGGAAAATCAAAACACAGAATCTCGCAGCAAAATGATAAAATATAATAATCAAATAAACAGTTCATGAAGTTGTTTTACAAATAACATTTGGTTACACTTTTACAATTCGAATCGGAGTTATACATACATCAGAAATAAACAATTAATGCAACGGAACATGGAATGTAGTTGAATAATAAATAGCAATAATATACTGAATCCTCGTCTTCGTCCTCCAGAAAATAGTCTTCAATACACTGAAACCTCATACTGACCCGAGCGTAATGAAAAGACAAAACACTCGAGTCAGAACTAAAAAATCTTATGTAAGTTAGATCAAAATAAGTAAAATAGAAATATTAGTGCAATATTTTTATAGATGTTACGGGATTTTCATCTCCTATCAAGTGTACAATGTGAATATAATTATTTAAAAAGGTTTCAAATAATTCGAAATATCAATCTTAATCATCTAATTAAAACAAATCCGAAGTTTGAATTAACTTAAACCCTTCAAATAATTCAATTCCAAATAAAATCAAAATTCAAGAAATTATATGGGTATATGTCATTTCAACCAATATCAAAAATCAACATTTTCAAATAATTGAAAACCGCTCGGGTTTATCATTTCAACCCATAACAATTTTCCCTTAATCTAAAAGATCGTTCGGGGTATGTATCATTTCAACCTATAGGGATAACAGAGATATAGCCATAAATAACATCCAATCATCCAAAATGTTAACCAATAACATCCATCTAATGACCCAAATATCAACAATTGAACATACAACACAATCATCATTGAAATCAACCAATAACAACCAACAATTTACTGGTTACCATTAACAGGTATTTAACTGGCAAATTAAATTTCAATATTAATTAAATGAAAATTTAATTCAATAAAAGTCAGATTTAACTTGAATGACAATTTATAATATACTAAACAGCAACCAATCAATTTCTAATCACATCATAAATTCAATTTAACTAACATAAGAAAATCTAGTAGTTATGAGTGTTTGCTCACCTTTCGTGGCTACGAAGGTGATGATAAAAATGGAGCAATATGGAGATTCCTAGAAAAGATCCAAATGCAAAGCAATTCCAACAAAGCTTAGACACGAATACAAATCAATAAACAAGTTTCAACTACTTCCAACTTTCTAACAACCCAAGATCCAAACTACGAACAAACCTGAAACTAGGTCATCTTTAAGAAAATATTCGGACCATAATATTATTGAATCTGCAAAAGTAATTAACTAGAAAGTTGTTTAAAATTCTTTTATCTCCACTTTCAAAAAAGAATCACTTAAAAAACTTCTGTCTTGGGGAAGTTATGGTCAAAACAAACAGAGGTGTTTTCTGAGTTGAAAATCTGAGTTCAAAAATACCTCGAAAAGATTTGAGATTTTGGCATAGAAAATTAAGGAATTTGAAGAATTGATCTAAAAGAAAGTTGAAGCCACTGGAAAAATAAATGATTTGAAAAAAAAGTCACAAAATTTAAGTCATTCCTGAAGGATATATGATTGATACAATATGGGGTATTTTCGGCTAAAACTGGACCCGAGAAAGGACTTGAAAAATAGAGTTTTTGATGTAGAAATATTCGGAATGGGAAGAAGGGTTCAACAACTAATTTGTTCCCACTGAAATTATACACGGTTTCAAAAAAAATTATTTGATTTGGAGTAGTTTAGTGGAATATAGAAGCCATGGAAATAAGGGGAAGAAAGAGGGAAAAATGGAAGGGAAAAAGAAGTGAAAAAGGAGAAATAAGAGGAGAGGGAAGGTCGGGATTTGGCGATGGGTTACAGCCATGTGTTGTGGGTGGTGATGGAGGTAGGTGGCGCAAGAGGAGTGAGGTAGACTAGGGTTTTGAAGGAGGAAGGATCGAATTTGATTTGGAGATTTAGGAGTTTTGGGGTTTGGAGTTTTTTTGTAGATTTGAGCCAGAAGAAGAAGAAGAGTACGCAGAAAATTTCTCAAATGAAGAATTTTTGTACGTACTAGGTTTTAGTCAGATTGGAAATAAAAGGTAGATGGGTGGGAAAAGAAAGGGTCCAAAGTCTTTAAGGGTTTCTACGGTCTCTTGGTTTACTAAGGAGCCCATTAGTCTAAAACAAATCCAATAAGACTTAGCCAAAAAAAGAAGACAAATATACACTGCAAATGAAAGAAATAAGCTACAGGTTATTTAATAATTAGGAAATGAAGGTGGAGAGACAAAAATAAATATCACGTTTTATTTTGAAAACTTCAGGCATTAATAATGCATAAAGAAATGTACGTAGGAATGGAAAAGTTTGCAAACCAAAGGAAAGTGAAATTTTGTATACGTGAAAATGAGGTGGCAAGAATTAAGTACAACCTAACAGTCTAGGCTCAGGTATTAAACAGAAGGAGAAATGAACGGATCAAGTATTAATAATGAGATAACTATTTTAAAACGTACATGCAACAATTAATAACAAAAGAAACGAAGGGACCATGTACATCACACAACCTTTTTGAAATTCAATTTGTGAAACGTAACCAAATTAACTTCATTAACTCAAATAATATTCAAATTTGTACGCATTTAGTTTTTTTATCTGTGCGTAATAAATAAAATTACTTACCTTAAAAATGAAAACGTTCAATATGGTTTACCCAAAATGATCTTTTATTTCCATTAAAACATCCTTTCTGTTTAACACAAAAGGTGCGTTTCTTTTATTATATCTATTAATTGCAATCAACGTTTTCTTCCCTTCTAATTGAAATATTTCAATAACATTAATTGCAATTACTTACAAAGTTAAATTTCTAAATAGACAACTAAAATGGATGAAAAATAGAATAATTGTTTCCTTTAGTCATTTAAACACCTTTATAAATTTGTTGTTTATACAGCAGAGTAATTGTAACGACCCGACTTTCCAGTCCCGGAAAATCGAACCATTTGTGTTAAAGAAGAAGAGGTAGAAGAAGAAGAAACAGAAAATCAACAACAGAATCTCACATCGCAGCGGAATAAGATATAATATATACAAAACAGATCTTTACTCAAACAGAAAAATATATCTGTTTATACAATATATTTACATAATACATCATCAGAGTTCATCACATCAATGATATACATCCAAATACACAGCGGAACAACAAACAAATACGGAAGTACGTATCGCCATCTAGCTCGTCTCCTGAGCTCCACAGCTACAATCTGAACCTGTTTATCTCGGTCTGACCCGAGCATCATATAAAACAATACCCGAGTCAGTCTGGAAAACCAGCGTGAGAAAATCACACTCAAATTGATTATTAAAGTTTCAAAAATCCTTTTGAAAATAAAAGCATCTCGTAAGACCACGCCACAAATAAACATGTCGGGTTTTTACCTTACGATAGCTAAAACACTTTTTATAAAATCCTTTGATATTATAATAGTGTCTATTTACAAATACTTATTAAAATAGCTGAAATTGTTACATGGATTAAATTCCAGCATACTAGCCACAAAGTGGGTAATACAAACAAACTCGTACAAGGCACGTAGGGAGAATGGATTTCCAACGAATGACTAGGCACTGGGGTACCACCTGTCACAGTACGTGGCCTAGATCACAGTACCGAGGAGTACGCCCGCTCCCCTGCAACACAAGACCGGAATCATCCCTTACTGGATAATTCCAAATAAAATCACCCCACGGTTGGGATCAGCAACCGCACCACTAAGCCGAAATAAAAGGGACATCTAGACAGGGATGACTTTACTCTCAAGTGGGTGCTACCCACGAAGCCTTGCTGCATAACCCCTGATTTTCAGTCATTCCCGGTTGATGAGGCTCGAGGCTAAACGATACCTTTTTCAGAACATATCCCTTAGAATGCCCATCGTCCACCTGACGATGTCACGAAAGCATTCGTCCATACAAGTCCGTCCCGGGTCCGAACGGAACCGAAGGCACTATTCCTACTACATCCATTTTGGAAATATCCTCAGGATTAGTAGCGACTAGCCCTTGCACTTCACAGCTCCATCTTCGACTCTGAAATCGTTTTCACGAAACGTACAAACCGAATCGAAGTGGTATTCGAGTCTCCAGACCTAGAATCCCGGTATACGGAAACTCGATCCCGGTCTCTTCGAAACGATCAGCGCATTTGGCCAATATTGATAGTCGGTTATTTAACTATCAATTAACATCCATAGCATCCATCAACAATAAATAATTTTCCTATATTATTTATTTACCTCAAAATATCTTTACAAGATATATTTCATTGTTTCAAACCCTTATTGAAAACAGTTTCAAATATATTCCTTCCACGGAAATCATTTCTCAAATAATTATTTCCTCTGAGACACCAAGTACAAAAGCCCTTTTAGAATTTTGAAATAATTTTTTTTAAAACACTTTATTACAAATATACTTGAAAATATTGAAATTAAACTACTTTAATACTCTATTTGAAATATATATATATATATATATTTAAAACAAATATTTAAAATAAAACCACTTTGTAATTGTAAACTAATTTTTCTTTTAAAAACATTTTACCCAAATCACTTATATTTATTACAATAATAGATTTGAACAATACTTACTTTAGAAATTTAACATTTTGAAATAATAGATTTTCTACAATATGACTTTTAAAATAACAATAAATCCTTTAACCAATATTTAAAATTGCTCAAAAACAAAATGTACTTGGCTACCCAGGAAATGCACTTTCTTTCCACATCTTTAAAACAAATCACCATTTATTCTAAACCCAATCCACATTCCTTTATAAATTCCCATCTTGAATTTATATTTAAATATCCATTGATATTTCACCTTACTTTATAAACCCAGTTTATAAATTCCCAAAATCTCATTCCTCTTTTAAATTTCCAGTTTCAAATATTTAAATCAATTCTATACTTGATTTCAAATTTGCTTTATCTTGAAATAAAATTTCCTTATTTACTTCATTTATTTCAAAAACAATAACTTCGGGTTTTGTTTCTTAACTACAAGTTAAAACCTCTTTCAACTAAAATACCCATTTTCGGATTTCCAAAATTCCTTATTTACTCTTTAATTAGAATTTAATTCTTGAATTAAAAGTAATTTCTTTATTCTTTTAAAACAGTATCACTTTAGTTTAAAATTTATTACTCCTCTGTAAATTTAAAATTTCTTTTTCCCATATCTGTTAAAATTCCAAATCACTTTATTTTTATTTCAATTTATTAGTAATTCTATTCCAATTCACTTGAATTGTTTTACTTAAATTTTTATCCCTTTATTTCTTTCCAAAAATTCAATTCCATCGAATTTATAACTCATTATACTGGGAATTCAAATCAACCACATTATCCCATATAAAATCATCACAGAATATCAAATATCATAACACAGAATATTTAAACAAATTAAATATTTGAGGAATCCAGTTGGATCCCTCCAACCTGTTTCCCTGCATCCACAGACGTTAGCACAATACCAATTCCACTTCGAAGTGGAATATCGCGGTATATGGGTTATATATAAAATATCATCTGCTATTATGCGGCGCATAGGGTCTCATCCGCTATATATAAATGCGGGAATATCAACAACTCCAATATATACATATGCCAATATATATATATTGCTATATATTACTATATATATATAGCACATCAATCAATGCAATCATCCAATCAATTATTTAAATTTAACAATTTAAATTTAAATTAAAATCCAACCGAGTGAGATTAACTCACCTTTGACTCCTGTTTTGCAACCCACCACCACTCCGGCTTGCTTCTTTTTAGATTTTGACCTTCTATAAACATTTATATAAATTTATTAATATGCGAATCAAATCGAGCGATTAAATTTCTATTAGATGAATTTATTTTCAAAAATTAAAACTTGTTCGTTTGTTTGTTCCTTTCTTTAAATAAATTATCTTTCGGAACCAAAGTAAATCGAACAATTTAATTATACGAGTAAATCATCGTAACCCATGTTTTCCTTAAAAATTTAACAGTAGGTAAATTCTGTATTACTATCTATTTACATTTTAAATACTTAAATAAATTAATTATACTAAACTAGCTAAATCTTGATTTTATAGAAATTCCTTAAATATATTATTATATTATTACTTATAATTATATTTATTGTTTTCTGTAAATATTTATCTGCTGATTATAAAATGGGTTTACTGTTTAAACCTCATACCCTTTGATTTCTTTCAAACTGTAAATCTCTTTTCTACTTTCAATATACAGTTATAGGTAAATTATATAGATAAAATAAATAAATAAAAACAACTGCTTTACCTTACTGGGATACGCGAGTCAGGCCTCAAGCCTCCACTGCTATGGATCGAACGAGCCACCATCATCGATCGAGAAGGTCGAGCGCCCAGATGTCGACTCCCTCGCGCCCTAGCTCCTACGCCTCCCCCAACGACTCCGATGCTCAGCCCTAAGCGACCCCACGCCCTCTTCCTCTGTCGCGTACGTGCGCCTCCACTCTAAAAATCGCGGCGACAAAACGCAAGAACTGATGCCCCACCCCTCGACTCCTTCTCCCATCTCGTGCTCGCGGCGACTCCAACAACAACCCCAAACCACCACGCGATCTCGAACCCCATGCTCGCGTGCCCTAATTTGCAGTGGCGACATAAAGGGACTGTAACAGGACTTCAAATCAGCAGTAGAAAATATCGCGTAGGAGGCAAGGATGAGTTGACGATGGCTGATGGAATAGCCGAGTGTAGCGATGATAAATTAGAAGGCGTTGATTTATGAAACCCTAGATTTTATTCTCAGGTTCAAGCATCGCGACATGGCGATTTCTATTAAGCTGTAACCTTAAAGTGAAGCAGATTTTTATTTTTATTTCCTTTGAACGAAAGAAAAGGATACGGGGCCATGCTTTGAAACGAAGGGGTAAGCTTTGCACGATCTCTTCCCCGTGTTCCTAGGCGTGATTTTAGGGAGATAATATGCTGATGTTTGACTTAATTTAAAACTTAAATTTGAATTGAATTCGATTTAAGTTCAACGCGTTTATGTGTCGTATGCTCGCATAACCACTCCGAAAAATACGAGATTTGAAATCCGATAATAATTCAATATTACGGACCCAATGAGACTGGTTTCGTCGAATTCCGAGACTGTGCCTCGGAAGGCTATTTTTAAATTCAATTCAAACGATATAATTTCAAAACTGAACAAAATACTCTGAAATCAAATTTTGAAAGTTCTATTATCTTCAGTATTACCAATATGAATTTTACAAGCTTTTGAAATATTTTTAATCAGCTTAGAATACCAGATTTACTATTTTATCCAACTTCAAATAAATTTAATTCAATTATTAAATTACTCAATAAACAGCGATATTTGAAATTTAAGTTTATAATTAATCTCTGAATATTTAAAATTAATTAAATATTCCAATTTCAAATACTCAAAAATTCCGGGTCGTCACATTCCTCCCCCCTTAAAAGAATTTCGTCCCCGAAATTACTAGTTAGGAAGAATGATTCAATTCCCGTTAACTATTTCCCAAATTCAAACAGTTTTAACAATACCCAAACAATCTTTTATTAATGATACACTAATCATCTGTTAACTTCCCAAACTTATTCATAAGCCCCAATCCATATCACTTACTTAACAATTCAAATTTTAAATTTGAATTCAAATTTTAACTTATCAAAATTTCCTCAAAATTTTTCTAACTCCCTAAATTTCCGAAAAATTTCGCCAGCGTCTCCTTTGCGCGGCTAGCTCGGTACTACTACAAAATGGCTCTACGGCCTCCCAATCTCAAAAAGAAAACAAAAAGCCAAGTGGCTGGATCCAAAACCCAATCAAATTTCATATAGAAATTCAAATACATACCTTTTTGTCGGGCCATTAAATTTTATCTTCTAAATCAAAAATCCCAATTATCCATTGCTTTTATACACCTGTATATCCTACTAAGCAATAATATTCAATCACAATTCCAAAGTCATTTTATACTTTCCTTTGCAAATTTTCAACATTTGTTTTACTTAAGCCCGTACGATGCACATATATCATCCGTACGCAATATCACATTCGATCGCTCAATCGATCACACAATTTCACTTCCGAACCAGTATTGTCCACCCGACTTCCTAGTGCGGACTCAGATCTGGTTTCTCGATCAAAAACCGTCATTCTCCTTGCATAGCCACCAACTATGATAGAGAATATCCAGAATCAATCAACAATCCATATCCAGGCTCGCCGTTGAAAATCGAGTGAAAAATCCAAATTCGGATCGATAAAACTATCTCGAAATTCTGTGTTCGACATCTGGACCAAATAGCTATGCGAATAAAATAATATACGTACATCTTACGTATAAATTCCAATTGATTACCAATTTATATCAATTTCCTTTTTATTCACATTCAGTTTGATTTTTATCCACTTTCCACAATTATCCCATTTCACAACTTCCAATCTAACCCCTTTATGCAATTATCCCCTTAGAATAATTCCCTCAATATCAACTTCAAATTTTAATCGTCGTTCAATTATTCACCTAGAATAATTTTCCTCAATACCAAATTTCTTAAGAATCTCACTATTCACTTCTTAAGTTCAATATAAGTACTTTATATACTTCTTATATTCATTTCACTTCACTACTGAAGTTTATATTCATTTTTAATCACCTTTGTCTTTACAATTCTATTTGTTTTCAATTTGGCTTCCACTCGAATATTTAATTAGTTGCACTTACTAATTAATTTAAATTTCGATTAAAGGTTTATTTGCAACTTTACTTTCTTAAGTTCCTTCGATTTCACTTACTTTACATTCATAATTAAAATAGATTCCAATTATTCAGTTTCAATTCCATTTGCTTAGCAAATTTAAATCATTTATTGTTAATGAACATTTTCAAACATTTTCAAAAAAAAAAAAAAATTCAAAAAAATTCTAACTCCCAAAATTTCCGAAAATTTTTGGTAGAGTCTCCCTTGTACGGAGGGACTTCTGCGAGATCGCAGGATGCACAAATATATGTATACATCGGCCTCAGGCCGGAAATCACAATATATATCAATATATGCAGTTCATATTTCCTATTTTGAATTACTTTGCGTAGGCGTACCTTTATTTAGCATTTTAAAGCAAGCGGCTTATTAAATTTGCATTTTGCGCGTCCAAATACAGCCAAACGGCTTCCCTGAACCTGTACTAACTCAATTTAAAATGTTAAGTGACAATATACAAAATTTTATAGCATTTCAATAGCTAAATCATGGGTTTTACAAGTCATACTTGCCAAATAACACTTAAAAGTAATTTATAAAGTTTCAACCACCAATTTAATTGTTTTCACTCGCTTCCAACCAATTTTAATGTCATTCCGTTCAATTCCATTGGTTCACAATTCAATTCCTTATATCCAATTTATTTGAATCTTAACGAACTTATATTTATTACAATTGATTCAAAACCCAATTATATTTACTTCCATTAATTCATAGAATTTTATTCGATTTCATTTTTAATTGATTCATTCAATTTATTTTACATTCCATAATATTTACATCGAATATTCATTTCATAATTCATTTACAAGCAAAATACTTGTCACATCAAATTTATATCTGACTTGCATTTAACCAATTCAGGTTCATCTCCATATTTCATTTACCAATTTATTATCTATTTATATTTCAATACTTGGTTTTTAATTCCAAATATCACTTCATTTAATTTCCTTAAGTTAAATTTATTTTATAATTCAAGTTTGAATTTTTCGTTTATTTTCCACTTCATCCAAAATATTTATTTTGGGGTTTCCATCCCACTTTCAATTTTATATGTCACAACTTATGATTTTACACATTTCCATGGATTTTTAATTCTTTCACAAGTATTCTAATTTATTTATTCCTTATCCAATTTATTCAGGTAAGAATCCAATTCCATTTACTAACTCAACTGGATTTTTATTTTCTTCCAATTCAACTTAACTCAGATTTATTTAATTCAATTCGATTCAATTTTATTCAAATACAACTGGATATTATTCTCAGCCTATTCAATTAATTTCAATCCAGTCAAATTTTTATTTCCCAATCCAGGTTAAGTTCATTTTTAACCTTTCACTTTACAGGTTAATGCTAACATTCAAAGCTCGTATTCCCTTCCTGATTTGAAAATCATTTTGGAATCTTCAACATCACCAAATCACACTTCTCAAAAATTCAAACCAATCCCAGTTTTTATTTCCAACAAATTTCCTTTGAAAATTTCAAAAACAAAGCAAATTTTTCTGAGTAAATCAATTTGGCAGCAATCCGTCACTCAGAAGTTCGAAAATAAATTCTGAAGATGCGGCCGTCATCCTCCGAATTATTTTCCAGCAACTGAAGTGAATTTATTGCTATATCCCTTACAAAAATTTATTTGAAACAATTTCCTTTCCGAAATTCTTTTCAAAATAATAATGCTATTATTTATCTTCAAAACACCTTGAAAACACTTCCAAAATCTCCGGGTTTTAAATTTTAAAATTTGATTAAATCAAATTTTAACTATAATTCATTTGTAATTTTGTACAATTTATACTTATACAAATTTCCATTGATTATGCAAATCTTTCTAATTTTATAATCTTATCATATATTTTTCTTCAATTTTATTTATTTGTTAGAATATTTTCATCCAAACATCCAACTACTATAATACTTTACAAAAATTTATATTCTTTATATACAAAAATAATTTGGGTAAAATTATTTCATCTACCCATTTTAAAACAATATTGTGTCGAATTGTTCTATTCGAGTGTTTAGAAACCCCTTCGATCCAGTTTCGAGGCTGTGCCGACGAAGGTTCATATACCACTCAATAAATCAATCAACACAATATAAAACCATTTTATATTCACTAACAAATACGCACTCATATATATTATTACACTCAAAATTCCCACCAGAGCCAAGGTTATCGCCAATCTAAGCTCTGATACCACTGTAACGTCCTAGGCTTTTCAACCTTCAGCAACGGTTCACGACCGGTAGGCTTTTCAACCATCCCAGCCCCGCTGTGGCTTACAGTGATACCTCGGGTTTGCTTTTACGGCCACCCTCTCGAGTCGCAACCAACCCCAAAAGGCCTTATACTACCCCCGGGGACATGTAGGGGTAAGAGTCTCCCGTTCGCCACCTAACGCAAAGCGAGAACCCCCTATCACGCTGTAATGTAGCAAACCCGATCCCGGTCTCTTCGAAACGATCAGCGCATTTGGCCAATATTGATAGTCGGTTATTTAACTATCAATTAACATCCATAGCATCCATCAACAATAAATAATTTTCCTATATTATTTATTTACCTCAAAATATCTTTACAAGATATATTTCATTGTTTCAAACCCTTATTGAAAACAGTTTCAAATATATTCCTTCCACGGAAATCATTTCTCAAATAATTATTTCCTCTGAGACACCAAGTACAAAAGCCCTTTTAGAATTTTGAAATAATTTTTTTTAAAACACTTTATCACAAATATACTTGAAAATATTGAAATTAAACTACTTTAATACTCTATTTGAAATATATATATATATATATATATATATTTAAAACAAATATTTAAAATAAAACCACTTTGTAATTGTAAACTAATTTTTCTTTTAAAAACATTTTACCCAAATCACTTATATTTATTACAATAATAGATTTGAACAATACTTACTTTAGAAATTTAACATTTTGAAATAATAGATTTTCTACAATATGACTTTTAAAATAACAATAAATCCTTTAACCAATATTTAAAATTGCTCAAAAACAAAATGTACTTGGCTACCAAGGAAATGCACTTTCTTTCCACATCTTTAAAACAAATCACCATTTATTCTAAACCCAATCCACATTCCTTTATAAATTCCCATCTTGAATTTATATTTAAATATCCATTGATATTTCACCTTACTTTATAAACCCAGTTTATAAATTCCCAAAATCTCATTCCTCTTTTAAATTTCCAGTTTCAAATATTTAAATCAATTCTATACTTGATTTCAAATTTGCTTTATCTTGAAATAAAATTTCCTTATTTACTTCATTTATTTCAAAAACAATAACTTCGGGTTTTGTTTCTTAACTACAAGTTAAAACCTCTTTCAACTAAAATACCCATTTTCGGATTTCCAAAATTCCTTATTTACTCTTTAATTAGAATTTAATTCTTGAATTAAAAGTAATTTCTTTATTCTTTTAAAACAGTATCACTTTAGTTTAAAATTTATTACTCCTCTGTAAATTTAAAATTTCTTTTTCCCATATCTGTTAAAATTCCAAATCACTTTATTTTTATTTCAATTTATTAGTAATTCTATTCCAATTCACTTGAATTGTTTTACTTAAATTTTTATCCCTTTATTTCTTTCCAAAAATTCAATTCCATCGAATTTATAACTCATTATACTGGGAATTCAAATCAACCACATTATCCCATATAAAATCATCACAGAATATCAAATATCATAACACAGAATATTTAAACAAATTAAATATTTGAGGAATCCAGTTGGATCCCTCCAACCTGTTTCCCTGCATCCACAGACGTTAGCACAATACCAATTCCACTTCGAAGTGGAATATCGCGGTATATGGGTTTTATATAAAATATCATCCGCTATTATGCGGCGCATAGGGTCTCATCCGCTATATATAAATGCGGGAATATCAACAACTCCAATATATACATATGCCAATATATATATATTGCTATATATTACTATATATATATAGCACATCAATCAATGCAATCATCCAATCAATTATTTAAATTTAACAATTTAAATTTAAATTAAAATCCAACCGAGTGAGATTAACTCACCTTTGACTCCTGTTTTGCAACCCACCACCACTCCGGCTTGCTTCTTTTTAGATTTTGACCTTCTATAAACATTTATATAAATTTATTAATATGCGAATCAAATCGAGCGATTAAATTTCTATTAGATGAATTTATTTTCAAAAATTAAAACTTGTTCGTTTGTTTGTTCCTTTCTTTAAATAAATTATCTTTCGGAACTAGAGTAAATCGAACAATTTAATTATACGAGTAAATCATCGTAACCCATGTTTTCCTTAAAAATTTAACAGTAGGTAAATTCTGTATTACTATCTATTTACATTTAAATACTTAAATAAATTAATTATACTAAACTAGCTAAATCTTGATTTTATAGAAATTCCTTAAATATATTATTATATTATTACTTATAATTATATTTATTGTTTTCTGTAAATATTTATCTGCTGATTATAAAATGGGTTTACTGTTTAAACCTCATACCCTTTGATTTCTTTCAAACTGTAAATCTCTTTTCTACTTTCAATATACAGTTATAGGTAAATTATATAGATAAAATAAATAAATAAAAACAACTGCTTTACCTTACTGGGATACGCGAGTCAGGCCTCAAGCCTCCACTGCTATGGATCGAACGAGCCACCATCATCGATCGAGAAGATCGAGCGCCCAGATGTCGACTCCCTCGCGCCCTAGCTCCTACGCCTCCCCCAACGACTCCGATGCTCAGCCCTAAGCGACCCCACGCCCTCTTCCTCTGTCGCGTACGTGCGCCTCCACTCTAAAAATCGCGGCGACAAAACGCGAGAACTGATGCCCCACCCCTCGACTCCTTCTCCCATCTCGTGCTCGCGGCGACTCCAACAACAACCCCAAACCACCACGCGATCTCGAACCCCATGCTCGCGTGCCCTAATTTGCAGTGGCGACATAAAGGGACTGTAACAGGACTTCAAATCAGCAGTAGAAAATATCGCGTAGGAGGCAAGGATGAGTTGACGATGGCTGATGGAATAGCCGAGTGTAGCGATGATAAATTAGAAGGCGTTGATTTATGAAACCCTAGATTTTATTCTCAGGTTCAAGCATCGCGACATGGCGATTTCTATTGAGCTGTAACCTTAAAGTGAAGCAGATTTTTATTTTTATTTCCTTTGAACGAAAGAAAAGGATACGGGGCCATGCTTTGAAACGAAGGGGTAAGCTTTGCACGATCTCTTCCCCGTGTTCCTGGGCGTGATTTTAGGGAGATAATATGCTGATGTTTGACTTAATTTAAAACTTAAATTTGAATTGAATTCGATTTAAGTTCAACGCGTTTATGTGTCGTATGCTCGCATAACCACTCCGAAAAATACGAGATTTGAAATCCGATAATAATTCAATATTACGGACCCAATGGGACTGGTTTCGTCGAATTCCGAGACTGTGCCTCGGAAGGCTATTTTTAAATTCAATTCAAACGATATAATTTCAAAACTGAACAAAATACTCTGAAATCAAATTTTGAAAGTTCTATTATCTTCAGTATTACCAATATGAATTTTACAAGCTTTTGAAATATTTTTAATCAGCTTAGAATACCAGATTTACTATTTTATCCAACTTCAAATAAATTTAATTCAATTATTAAATTACTCAATAAACAGCGATATTTGAAATTTAAGTTTATAATTAATCTCTGAATATTTAAAATTAATTAAATATTCCAATTTCAAATACTCAAAAATTCCGGGTCGTCACAGTAATTAATAACTTATTTAAATAAATTATTTTCCTACTCTTGTAATCCACCTGTATGCTAAAACACAGTTCAAATTTACATATATTTCTTCCTTTAAATTAATCGTTCTATTCTTTATTTTAATGAAATTAAACCTACATTCACAAATGAAACATTCATTTTATTTGATATAAATGTTCTTTTCATTAAATCCACTTTCCTTATATTTTCACAAGACATAAGCTACGTTTAATTACACCTATTAATTTACAATTTGGTGTCCTCTCTACCATTAATTGAAATTATTCAATTACATTAATTTCAATTGTTTACAAAGGTGAATTTCAAAATGGACAAAATAAATGTAATGAGAAATAGAACAATTATTTCCTATCTAATAGTAATTTAAACATATTTATACACTATTGGATACAAAAAGGAATTATACATTTCTTACTAAAAATAGTTTCTCGTCTCTACAATCAATCTTGCAACTACAAACATTTCAAATAAATAAACATATGATTTCTTCTTTAATAAAGAAACATTTATTATTCTTCATTAACATTTATTATTCCAATCAAGGGTGATAAATAAACTAATAAGCGTACCTTATGCTCAACAGCCTTAGATAATTACTTAATAGATTATTCATACAACCTCAAACAATGAGAAGTATTCTTTCCCAAACTTCCCATCAGCCAAACAACAAGAATTTTAAATTTACTTAAGTTTATTCTACTGGCCGTTTTTCTCTCTCATCGTTTACCTTTCCATTCATTTATTTATATAAAGATCAATCACTTACATAATTTTTTTCCATTAAAGATTTAAGTCATTAATGAATCAATTCATAAAATATTACTTAAGATCCTACTGCCTTACCTAAGTTTACAACTTAATTCTGTTATAGAATAAAAATTTAAGTTTTTGGTATTCACCCTTGAAGAGAAAAGAAATATTTCAATATATCTAAAAATTCAATTAAAACATTTAACCTCATACACTTAGCAATAATATAAGATATATTTTAAACATCCTCCGAGCATTTTGCAAGGATTTTCCAAAAAGTTTAAACAATGTTAGAAGTTTATATCAAAGCATTATGATAAGCTTTTTTTTAAATAAAGTTCCTTAATTTCGATAGTTTATTAGACTCATTATTTTAAAATAAGTATAAACTCTATATTATTAAACTAAAACTAATAGTATACTCAAATCTTACATTAAATATCCAAATCAAAGTATAAAATTTCATATCTTCGTAACAAATTTTAAACACTTGTTTTAAAATGAATATTCAAATCATGGAAAAACATTTATTATGGTTTAATACAAAATTCAAATAGTAAATAAACCTATAAATTTACTATTAGTACATCGAAATCAAGTAAATATTTCTAACCATACTTCCAAAATAGAGATTCAAATTTATTTGTCAAGTATATTACTATAAATAAACTTCGCAAATCATTTTATTTCCATTTATGTGACGCCCCACCTCTATACTCACACTAGCTAAGAACACTACGGGGTAATGTCATCGACTAGCATGAAGAATAAGGCTATTGAGGATCGACCATCTGTGTAATTGCTAGTGCGAGTACCGACATGTCAGATAGAAGGTCATGCATTTCATTTCAAGAGGAAATCTGACATATTAAATACAAACTCAAAGCTACTACACAGTGGCTATGTGGCCTTCGAAAACAAATATAAAATAAGCATAACATAAATCAATCACAGATATTCATATCACTAAGGCGGAAACAAATATGAATATAACACATAGAAGTGAACATCATAGTAATGATCATACAAGATCCACTACATGCCAAAAGAATAGTTATATGTGCTACACAAAAGAATAAGCATACATCAAGGAGTCTCTGTCTCGAATGTATGAAAGACAAAAACTACTAAGCTAAAGTAGTTAGCCAAAAGTCAGAAGATAGTCCTTGCTAAGAAGTCAAGTGGAAGCACCTGAAACACCTCGGTTTGACCCGACTATTATTTAAGAAGAAAAATAATAAACGGATTAGTATAGCTATAATTATCATGTAAGATGAGATAGGATAAGAGATAAACTAAATTATATGATAACTATAATACCATGCTATGACAAGTATAAATTTGATAACAACGAAAATCATACAATATCTCAAGTTTTCTCAAATACCCAAAAAGAATATCATATTCTTTAGCTTATTCACCAAACCTGAAATATTGACAAAACATATCAATACAAATCGTAAAAATTGGTGAAACACAAATTCCAGAAATCATCAATTAGAAATCCAGAAAGCATAAAGGGGGAGGCCTATCATAAACGGGAGCATGAAAACTCACCAACACGTGTAACATAAGCAAGACGTTATCCCATGGGTCGCTAACCCATAGAGCCGGTGCAACGACGTAGTTCAACGGTACGCCCGAGGAACCTGAAACTCAAATAAGTCAGAACAACGACGTAGTTCAAAGGTATGCCCGATGAATCGAACTCCACAAAACGGTTCAAAGATCATGGGTCACTAGCCTATAAAAATGAGATGAAGCTCTATAGAAAATGATCATCATTGATCAATAAGTGTAAATTACACTAAGCTATAAATAAATGAGTTAGGCTTCATGTCCCATAACCACTGGCTTAACTTAAATATTTACGAACAAATTGTAGACTTCCACTCGGAAATAAGTGTAAATTACACTAAGCTAGTAAATAAATGAGTTAGGCTTCATGTCCCATAACCACTAGCTTAACTTAAATATTTACGAACAGATTGTAGATTTCCACTCGAAAATTATCACGAGATCAATCGAACAAGTCCAAGAATTAACCGACGAAGTAAACGCAAGCGTTTCATACCACTTTTTTTGCTAAGCCGTTTAATTGGATTTCTCATACGAATGAGGTAAAGGTTTGTATATACTAATAGATTGGAAAACGGTTTTGAAAAGAGTTTTGTATTAAAAGTAGTGTTGAAATCATTTCTGTGAAAGAGTTTTAGTATTTACTACTAGTATAAAAACCTTTGTATTTTAAAGTGACAAATCATAGAAACGATTGTAAAAACAATCTATCACAAAAAATCCACATTCGGCGACGTTAATTAAAACCATGAAAATCGATATCAAATCCATCAAATGGATATTCCCAAAAATCTAGAAAAGAAATCATCAAAGTCGATAATGAATGACAATAACTAATCGGATCATCATAAATCGATAGAAAAATGGAAATCCACTCAAAAATAGGCAAATAGGCAAAAATTCACAGGACCAGACGTCTGATTGGTTTGACCTGACGTCTGACCCTAGGCTCTGCCATTTTATTTTATTTTTTTCCATTTTTATAATTTTTCTAGAAGCCCCTACCAGACGTATGGAATTTTCATCCAGACGTCTGGTTGCCTTGGCCTGGGCAGAATTTGCCTAGGCCAATGATGGCCAAATCAATTCGGAGGCGATCAGACGAGCGATGGAGGCTAAGGATTTATGCCAAGTGACAACCCAGCCCTATAGGCACTTCGATACACCCAAAATAACATGTCCAAACATCCATAGTAGGATTTTCATAAATTTTGACTTTAAAACCAAAATTGGAAAATTCGCCAAACCAATTCAAATCAAAAGCAATTGAACATGAAATAGACATTAGGAATTCATAACTAACAACAATGAAAGCTATAGACATAGATGTGATTTCAAGAACTCACCTTTAAACTCAAAAACAACAATTGAGAAGCTCTAATACAAGGAAAGATCAACTCCACTTCAATCACATCTCTAGAAGCTCCAATCTATAATCATATGCAAATATTTGCTAAGTTAGGTTATAGGAAATAATGAAAATTGGAGAGGGATTGAGATGGAGAAGATGAAGAGGATGCTTACCTAAGCTTCTCTTTGATTTTAGAACTAGAACTTGAATTCCTAAGAGAAACTAGGGCTTAGGAATTTTAGTTTCCTCTCCCCACCATTTTTCCTAGGGTTTGAGTTTTAGGGCTTTAGAAAATGGAATGAATGAATGAAATGAGTGGAGTGGGAGTTATTAGGTAGAAGTGTTTGGGTCTCTTATTGGGTTAATGGGCTAGAACCCAACCCAAAGCCCAATTTAAAATACCAAAATCCAAATCAACTCCAAACATATCGATGTTTATATACTTAAACAAGTTGTAAACATCGTTTTAAACTCAGTGGAAGTGGTCTTGAGTTCGAATTTGATTGTTTACAAAAAGTCAGATTTCGGGCTTTAATTCAACTAACGATGCTATATTTAAATAAAACATTTAAATATATAATCTAAAAATATGCGGGTTGTTACGGACTACCCTCCTTAAAGAAATCGCATCCTCGCAATACTTAAGAAGAAAATAAAGAGTAACAACCACTCTAAGGCGTAACAACACAAAAGAAAAATTCGAAGTGAGAAGTTCACCTTAAGGAGCACGAGAGAGTAAGCCCGGATGTGTTCGCTCGATGAATTCTTTGGATTCCCAAGAACAATCCTTAGGATTTTAGGACCATTGAACTTTCACAAGCGGAACATCTTTATTTTGAAGGCATTTAACCTCCGTAGCAATGATACGAATAAGATGTTGCTCATAAGTCAAATTAGGTGAAACTTCAATTTCTTCAATAGCACTTGGCTCAAGAATAGAGTCGGAATCTCTAAGGCATTTCCGTAGTTGAGAGACGTGAAATACGTCATGAATAGTGGAAAATTGAGCCGGTAATGAAAAGCGATAAGCCACAGAACCAATGCATTCGGTGATGGGAAATAGGCCAATATATCGAGATGCTAACTTTCCCGATCGATTGAAATGCACAACACCCTTCATAGGTGAAACACGAATGCATACCAATTCTCCAACAGAAAATTCCAAATTCCTTCTTCGGTTATCGGCGTAGGATTTTTGTCTACTTTGAGCTTCTTTCATCCTATGACGAATAAGATCAATCTTTTTTGTGGCATCACAAATAAAATCTAGACCTAAAACCAGCTTCTCACCGGCTTCAAGCCAACACGAAGGAGATTGGCATGGCCTTCCATAGAGTGCCTCGAAAGGTGTTATATCAATACTAGATTGGAAGTTATTATTATAAGAAAAATCGACAAGGGAAATATGATCTTCCCAACTTCCACCAAAATAAAGAACACATACACGAAGGAGATCTTCAAGAGTTATATTCACACGCTCGATTTGTCCATCGGACCGAGGATGATAAGTGGTGCTAAAATTAAGCTTCGTTCCCAAAGTTTTTTTTGAAGACCTTTCCAAAATTCACTAATAAATAATGGACCACGATCGCTAACAATAGAAGTAGGAACTCCATGCAATTTAACAATTTCTTTAACATGGAGTTGGCCAAAAGAGGTACGGTCCGGTTGGACCGAATGGGAAGAAAATGGGCGGATTTTGAAAGTCTATCTACTATCATCCATAGACTGTCATGACCCGAACGAGAACGGGGAAGACCGTCAATAAAGTCAATGGAAATTTGATCCCACTTCCAAACGGGATTGTTTAAAGGTTGCAATAACCCACCGGGCCTTTGATGCTTGGCCTTTACGAGTTGGCACGTCATGCAACGCTTAATAAAGTTAGCAATATCAGATTTCATTCCATCCTAATAATAAAGTCGTTTCATGTCCGCATATATTTTACTACTACTGGGATGAATGGTAAATTTAGAACGATGAGAATCTTCTAAAATGTCTTTACGAAGATCACTAATATTTGGCATAATAAGTCTACCAAATTTTTGAATACCTCTGCGAGCATCGATTTTAGAGTCTTTCAAACCATCAACATTATTATTATCCCTACAACTTTGGCTAAGTTGAGCCAATTCAGGATCGTGCTTTAGAGTTTCAAGGATGCGGTCTAAAAGAGAAGGATGTGTCTCAAGGCTACATAAAATAAGAAATGAACACGAATCAGATTCACGATCTTGATTCTCACAAGTAGACAAAGTCTCGAGATCATTCCATTCAGATATCATCATGGAAACAACCGCTTGTTGCTTACGACTAAGGGCATCAGCAACACGATTTCCCTTTCCGGGAGTATAAAGAATATTGAGGTCATAAGATGCAAGGAATTCGAGCTAACGTTGTCGACGCAAATCAAGTTCCTTTTGAGAGAATAAATATTTTAAAGATTTATGATCGGTGTAGAGAACAAATTTCTCTCCCAAAAGATAATGATGCCAAATTCTAAGGGCGAAAACAATGGCCACGAGTTCTAGATCATGAGTGTCTTATCTAGTCTCGGCTGGTTTTAATTGTCTAGAAGCATAAGTGACAACATGTTCCCTTTTGCATGAGAATGGCACCCAAACCAATACGACTAGCATTGGTACAAATAGTGAAGTCTTGGTTCCCTTCGGGAATCACAAGAATAGGAGCATCGGAAAGGAGTTCTTTTAATTTTCGAAAAGCAGCTTCTATGCTAAATCATTTATTTCATTATCCTCTTTCCCGAAAAACTAAGACATTCAAAATTATAACTAACTTTATGTAATCATCTTTTTAGAAAAATTTACTTATTACAAGTTAATTTACTATGTTTGACCATCTCATCATAGCGTTTAGGAGACTCCTATCGATAACGTTGATCAGGCGCATCGACCAGAATTCTTAAAGCACTCAGTGGGCAATACAACACAAAATCATCTTCTATATGATAAACATGTCTCTTAAATTTTTTACGAATATTCTTTGCTTATCTTAATAGTAGAATCCAATTATACTAATAAATATATCTTATTAGAAAGATTTGCATTTTTAAATTGTTGTTTTCACCCATCATCAATGAATACAAGGACGGACACATCAAGGTATTCCCAGAATACTCGATTCATAAGATGGATGAAATAAGCTGGAGGGTTCATCAAACCAAATGACATAACGAGCCACTCATAAGAATCATAAGGAGTGCGAAATGTGGTAAGTGGAACGCTATCCTCCGCAACTCATAGCTGATGAAAACCGGTGGCAAGGTCGAGCTGAAAAGACCTTAGCACCACTCAATTGATCGCTTAGGTGTTAATCTTAAGACAGGCTCAAAGATATCGAGAAATTCACGAACTACTTGAATGAGGGAAATAACATCTTCCACATCATGTGGGTTTAAAGAATAAAATGATGCCACCGAATTGGAATCGAAATCATTAAGAATAATAGAAATATGTTTAACAGATTAAGGATGTCGAAGATGGATAGTCCTCTCGGGATATAGGATATGGGCTTCATAACGATTAAGCCAATCCTTTCCCAAAATCAATTTCGAAACCTAAGTAGCGCATAACATGCAAATCGGATTAGAAAGAATAATCACATAAAATAATCCCGACATTTTTACAAAGTAAACTGAGTGTTGCGGATCCACCAACCGGATTCGCAATTCTCAGTGAAGTCATCAAGCCCATAATATTTAAAGGAAAAAGTATCCACAAGTTCTTTGGATATAAAAGAATGAGATGCACCCGTACAAAAAAGAATTCGAATAGGATAATCATGAAACAAAATAATGCCATCAAGGACAGAATGAGAAATACCTTGACCAAGAGAAGGGTTACTAGAAGATTGCTTAACATTCAGCTTTCCCTCTTTCTTGTTTTGAAGTCAGGGACATGTTGGTATAAGATGACCCGAACTTTTGCAATAGCGGCAAGAAATAGGCCTTGGACACCTATTTACATAGTGGTCCTTAGAACCACAATTGTAGCATTCTCCACGATTAGGGATTGGAGTCTTTGCTACCGATGTTGCCTGCTTCCTTTTCTTGTTGGGATTAGGGTTTTGAACTTAATATACCTCTTCTTGTTGTTGTCTAGGCTCTTCTTGGCAACTCCAACATCACTATCACTTCCTTTATCGGCCTCTTTAAGTCGAAGAGTGATATCTACAAACTGGTCGAAAGGCACTTCTAATATCAGAGGTAAAACCTTTTTGGGGTTCTTATTCAAAGCATAGATAAACCTTTGCTTCTTTATAAGATCCAAAAGTTATTGGGCGAACATGAATACGCCATCTAGAGGAGGACCACTGGATTGACTAGCGCTAAGACTGCCAGGTCTAACCATCTCTTCTTCTTTAAGAAAGAAAGAAAGAACGAAGAGGAAAAAGGTTATTCTCAGAATGAATTCAAATAAGCTTGATTGGTAAAACAAAGCATCATAAAAGAAAATTGGATAGAACGGGTCCTAAGACTTGGATTAAATCCTAAGGCACGATTCCTAAGAGAGACTTAGGACAATGATTGTTGTCATAATATTCTATATTGTTCCGAAGTTTGGCTCTAATACCAAGCTGTGACGCCCCATCTCTATACTCACACTAGCTAAGAACACTACGGGGTAATATCATCGACTAGCATGAAGAATAAGGCTGTTGAGGAGTGATCATCTGTGTAATTGCTTTGTGCGAGTACCGATATGTTAGATAGAAGGTCATGCATTTCATTTCAAGTGGAAATCTGACATATCAAATACAAACTCAAAGCTACTACACAGTGGCTATGTGGCCTTCGGAAACAAATATAAAATAAGCTTAACATAAACCAGTTACAGATATTCATATCACTAAGGCGGAAACATATATGAATATAACACATAGAAGTGAACATCATAGTAGTGATCATACAAGATCCACGACACGCCAAAAGAATAGGTACATATGCTACACAAAAGAATAAGCATACATCAAGGAGTCTCTGTCTCGAATGTATGAAAGACAAAACTACTAAGCTAAAGTAGTTAGCCAAAAGTCAGAAGATAGTCCCTTCTTAGAAGTCAAGTGGAAGCACCTGAAACACCTCGGTCTAACCCGAGTATTATTTAAGAAGAAAAATAATAAACTGATCAGTCTAGCTATAATTATCATGTAAGATGAGATAGGTTAAGAGATATGACTAAATTATATGATAACAATAATACCATGATGTGACAAGTATAAATTTGATAATAACGAAAATCATACAATATCTCAAGTTTTCTCAAATACCCAAAAAGAATATCATGTTCTTTAGCTTATTCACCAAACCTCAAATATTGACAAAACATATCAATACAAATCGCAAAAATTGGTGAAACACAAATTTCAGAAATCATCAATTAGAAATCCAGAAAGCATAAAAGGGGGAGGCCTATCCCATGGGTCGCTAACCCACAGAGCCGGTGCAACGACGTAGTTCAACGGTATGCCCATGGAACCTAAAACTAGAAATAAGCCGGAACAACGACGTAGTTCAAAGGTACGCCCGATGAACCGAACTCCACAAAATGGTTCAAAGACCATGGGTCGCAAGCCTATAAAAATGAGACGAAGCTCTACAGAAAATGATCATCATTGATCAATAAGTGTAAATTACACTAAGGTAGTAAATAAATGAGTTAGGCTTCATGTCCCATAACCACTGGCTTAACTTAAATATTTACGAACAAATTGTAGACTTCCACTTGGAAATAAGTGTAAATTACACTAAGTTAGTAAATAAATGAGTTAGTGTAAAGGCCCGCAAATCCGTACCCCTTTGAGCCGGCAAAATTCCACAACAATTCAGCTCAAAGTGGAACAAAAGTACGAGTCTTCGGGGTTAAAGAAGAAAGAGGTAGAAGAAGAAGATAGAAAACCACATCAGAATCTCACAAACGCAGCGGAACAATATATAATAGATAAATGACTGATCTTTACACAAAAAGAAACTATATATGTTTTATACACTACATCATTAGAGTACAACACAAAAAGAAACTATATATGATTTTTCAAACCTAACGGAATTTAAACCTTTCCCAAAAATTCCAAATTCCAAACCCATCCAATTCATATTCAAACACTACTCTGGATTTCATCTCAATTTATTTTCAAATATTTCTCTGGAATTCTATTTTAGATTACAAATCACATTTATAGTTTACATTTACAAATCTCATTTGTATATGAATTTATTTCTTAACCTTTAGTTATGGCTTTCAATTTCTTATTCAATTTTCTCACAATAGTGATAATAATTTAATATTATCAGTCCTTAACAACCAAGCATCCATATATAACTATAAAAAATTTCGGAAAAATATTTCCTTTGTACACAAAATAATTTGGATAAAATTATTTCATTTAGCCCTTTTAAAACAATACTGTGTCGAATTGTTCTATTCAAGTGTTCAGAGATCCCTATCAATAACGTTAATTACTCGTATTGACCAGAATCCATAAACCACTCAACAAACCAATCAACACAATATAAAACAATTTTATATTCACTAACAAATACGCGCTCATATCTATTAATACACTCAAACTCATTCTAGAGTACTACGGACTCTATTCTATGAGTAATCCCCACCAGAGCCAAGGTTCTCTCTTAACCTCCAGCTCTGATACCAACTGTAAAGGCCCGCAAATCCGTACCCCTTTGAGCGGGCAAAATTCCACAACAATTCAGCTCAAAGTGGAACAAAAGTACGAGTTTTCGGGGTTAAAGAAGAAAGAGGTAGAAGAAGAAGATAGAAAACCACATCAGAATCTCACAAACGCAGCGGAACAATATATAATAGATAAATGACTGATCTTTACACAAAAATAAACTATATCTGTTTTATACATTACATCATCAGACTACAACACAATCAAAACAAATACTGGACAGTTATATTAACTTGTCCCACAAACAGAATACACAGTACACACAACACAACGGAATATACATCAAGTACGAGTGATACGTCTCGCCATCCAGCTCGTCTCCTGAGCTGCACAGCATCCTATCCTGTATCTGTAATACTTGGTCTGACCCGAGCATTATAATAAAATAACACCCGAGTCAGTCTGGAAAACCAGCATGAGAAAACACACTCAATTGGATTATTAAAGTTTTCCAAACTTTTTGAAATAAAAAGCATCTCGTAAGACCACGCCACAAATAAACATGTCGGGTTTTTACCTTACGATAGCCAAAGCATTTTTATCAAATTCATCCATACAAGTCCACCTGATGATGTCTTGAAAGCATTCATCCATACAAGTCCGTTCCGGGTTCGAACGGAACCGAAGGCACTATTCCTACTACATCCATTTTGGAATCACCCTCAGGATTGGTTGCGACTAGCCCTTGCACTTCACTGTACAATCTTCGATTCAAACTCGTTTCCCCACAAAAACATACAAACCGGATCGAAGTGGTTTTCGAGAAATTAATCTCGATCCCGGTCTCTTCGTAACGATCGGCGCATTGTCCAATATTGATAGTCGTTTATTTAACTATCAATTAACATTCACAAACATCCATCAACCATAGATAAGTTTCCAAATTATTTATTTACCTCAAAAATATCTTCACAAGATAAATTCCCATTTTCAACTCTTTTGAAACAGTTCTCAAACCACACTCTTCTCATGGAATAAATTCCCAAATATTTATTTCCACTGGAACACCAAGCACAAAAACTTTAGATTTTAAACCACTTTAGTATAAAATATACTTTAAAACATTTAAATTAAAACTATTTTAATACTTTGTTCAAAGATATATACTTTAAGAATATTTAAAATAAAGCTACTTAATAAAATATAAAACTAGATTTTTACCCTTTAAAACATAATACCAAGTCATTTTAAATAATTATTACTAAAATAAATTTGAAAAATACTTGCTTTAAAATTTAAACATTTAAGGATAATAAATTTTCTAAAACATACCTTTAAAACAACTTTAAAACCTTTAACTCCTACTTAAAAGTTTGCTTTGGAAACGTACTTGGGTATCCAGGGAAATACACTTCTCTTTCACATCTTTAAAAATAAATAACTATTTATTTTTAAACAAATTTACCCATTTCTTCAATAAATTCCCACCGTGAATTTATTCTTCCAAATATCCACTTATATATTACTTCACTTTATAAACCCAGTTTATAAATTTCTTAGCCCATCTTCCTTTAAAATTCCAATTTCCAACACTTAAATCAATTTCCAAATTGATTTCCAAATTACTCCATTTTGAAATAAATTCCTTTACTTACTCAATTTATTTCAAACCTATTAGCTTCAGATTTTTACTTCTTAATTATGATTTAAAATCAATTTAACTGAAAATACCAATTTCAGATTTTCCAAATCCCTTCTTTATCCCTTTAAATAAATTCAAACCTTGAATTTTTAAAATAAATTCTTTTATTCCCTTAAATAATATTACTTAGGTTTAAAATTTAATATTTCCCCTTTTATTCAAAATCTCCCTTCCCATACTCGGAATTTATTTAACAGAATTTAAAAATCATTTTTATCCTTTCCCATTTCATTCTTTAATTTATTTAAATTCTCTATAATTATTTACTTAGAAATTTACTCTTTTATTTCTTTCCAAAAATCCAATCTATATATTTTGGTAACACAGTATACCCAAATATATTGAATCAAACCATAGCATCCATCATCTCCAATTATCAATAATTCATCACAGAATATCAAATAATCATATCACAGAATTATTAGAACAATCTAAATAATTTTGAGGAATCCAGTTGGATCCCTCCAACCTGTTTCCCTGCACCCAGAGATGTTAGCACAATACCAATTCCACTTCGAGGTGGAACATCGTGGTATATGGGTTTATAAAATATCATCCGCTATTATGCAGCGCATAGGGTCTCATCCGCTATATACTGCGGGAATATTAATCACTCCAATATATATATACACTACTATATATATTATCACATCCAATCAATTCAATCATTCAACCAATTATTTAAATTTAACCATTTAAATTTAAATTGAACCCAGATGAGTGAGATTAACTCACCTTTGTTGTTGATTTGCAATCCATTGCATCTCGACTTGTTATCCATGATTTTCAGACCTTGTATAAACAATTAGGCGATTTATTAATATTCGAACAAATCGAATAATCAATTGCCGTTTAGTAATTTAATTAACTAATAATTTATTTTAAACCAATAATTTTCCTCTTAAAAATCTTTTAGTAGCTAAATAAATTAAATAAGTTTATTAATTAAATTAACCACTAAAATACATTATTTAAAATAACCAGCAGATTAAAAAAATGTGTATATGTATTTTAATTTATTTTCCATTTCCAAACTGCATATATAAAAATAATCTATGCAGGCTTGAAAATCTAACTTTTATATAAACTTTTCAACATTTAAAATTCCTATACATAAATATTTTTCTGCTTACTGTTATTCTATTCACAAATCAGAACTAGATTTAAACTTTATTAAAATACAGTTTATATCTAAATTAGACATCATGCTCTGCTTTCACCTTATATTTTTCTGTAAATATATATATATATATATATATCTTAAGTAAATTCAAATAAATAAATAAATAAAAAGAAAAACCTATACCTTACTGCCTACCATGCACAATCCTCCCAATCTCTCGAATCCTCTACACTACGGCGATCCAGGCGACCAATCCACGACCCACCACCAATCATCGCCATTCCCTCGTGAGTCTTCCCTTTATCGACTGAACAACCACCGAGTACCCCACAACTCATCTCCAAATCTCGAACCCTAGTTCGCAGCTTCGAATACGATTCACAAAACAACTGCCGCGTCTCCCACCGCTCACCCAAGTTCGCGTGATTCACTCGCGATATGCCCTCGAAGTTGCTCTAATCGTCGCGACTTCGAATCCAAGCTCGTCTCAATTTAATTGAGTACTAAAACCCCTCTCTTTTTCAAGCTCGGTTCGATTTCAAATTGAACAGAGGGAAACGAGATTTAATTTGAGTGTGTATTTGTTTTCGGCCATTATTTGTTTTATTTTTCTTTCGAAATGTTTGAACTGAGGGAAAGGATAAGGTCGCGTGTTTAAGGTGGGAACGGGGGACAAAATCTGATGTTGGCGTGCCTGGAATTGCTCGCTACAGAGGAGGTAGAAAAAGTTTTGATGGAGAAAGAAAAAAGTATGGATGTTAAATTAATTGACTGGTCAAACAAAGTATAAATTATATTTAAATTTAAATTTTAAATCGACTTGAATTCATAGCTCAAAATCTCGACTTCCTATCAAGGCGTGCCACTAGGTGTTTATAATGTTATACTTCTATTCCGAACACAATGGAAAAGGTTTTGAGTCCTAATTCGATCGTATGGAGAAGATAGCTTTTTGGACCCAGTTATAATATTGAATTTCGATATAAATTTCAGCGCGTTTATATATCGTACACTCACACAACAACTCCAATCACTACAAAAATTGAAATCTGATAATAATACACTATTACGGATCCAATGGAACTAGTTTCGTCAAATTCCGAGACTGTGCCCCGGAAGTCTATTTTTAAACGTCGATTTAAACGATATAATTTTAAAACTGAACAAACCACTTTCAAATTCAATTTTAAAAGTTCTATCACCTTCAGTATTATTAATACGAATTTTCCAAGCCTTCAAACTATTTTTTACAGGCTTAAAACTCCAGATTCAACATTTTACCCAACTCCAAATCATTTAATTTAATAATTAAATTACCCAATAAATAGTGATATTTGAAATTCAAGTTAAAAGTTTACTTTTGAATATTTAAAATCAATTAAATATTCCAATTTCAAATGTCCAAAATTCCGGGTCGTCACATTCCTCCCCCCTTAAAAGAATTTCGTCCCTGAAATTACTAGTTAAGAAGAATGGTTCAATACCTGTTACTATTTTCTAATACAAATAGTTTTAACCACATCCCAAAACCAACAGATTTAACAATACCCAAAACTAATCTTTTTATTAAAGATACACTAACCCTCTTCTAACTTCCCAAACTTATCCATAAGTTCCAAACAATATTACTTACTTAACAGTTCAAATTTAAATTTTAAACCAAATTCAAATTATCAAAAAAAATTCCAAAATTTTTCTAACTCCCTAAAATTTTGAAATTTTTTGCCAGCGTCTCCTTTGCGCGGCTAGCTCGGTACAACTACAAAATGCCTCTACGGGCCCCCAGATTTCAAAAGAAAACAAAAGGCCAAGTGGCTAGATCAGAAAATCATCAAATTTCATATAGAAATTTAAACACATACCTTTGCCGAACAAATTTCAATTTATCTTCTGAAATCAAAAACATCAATTTATCTTTTGCATCTATATACCTGTATATCTTACTAAGAATAATATCCAATCACAGTTCCAAAATCATTTTATACATTTCTTTTCAAAATTTTCAATATGGGCTTTACTTAAGCCCGTACGATGCACATATATCATCCGTACGCAATATCAAATTCGATCGCTCACTCGATCACACAATTTCATTTCCGAACTAGTATCGTCCACCCGACTTCCTAGTGCGGACACAGATCTGGTTTCTTGATCAGAAACCGTCATTCTCCTTGCATAGCCACAAACTATGATAGAGAATATCCAGAACCAATCAAAATCCATATCTAGGGTTCGTCGTCGAAAATCAAGTGAAAAATCCTAACTCGGATCGATATAACTATCTTGAAATTCTGTGCTCGAATTCTGGATCAAATCGCTATGCAAATAAAATAATATACGTACATCCTACGTATTAATTTCAATTGATTATTAGCTATACCAATTCTCTCTTTATTCACATTCATTTTGATTTCTATTCACTTATCCACAATCATCCCATTTCACAACTTTCAGTTTTAATCTTCATTCAATTATTCACTTAGTATATTTCTCCATTCCAAAATTACTTAGTATATTCCCAATACCAATTTACTTAAGAGTTTCATCCTTCATTTCTTAAGTCCAATATAAATATTTCTTATATTTATTTTCACTACTTCACTACTGAAGTTTATATTCAAATTGAATTCCACTTCCATATAAATTTCAATTTGCTTCAATATACTAATTACTTTCAAACTTCAATACTTTTATTTCCATCTTTTCCAAATTTTCATTTTCAATTCTACTTGAATTTAATTCATCTTTAAACTCTGAATATTGAATTTTATCTACAATCTTTCCTTCACAACTGGTTCATATCACTATTTAAACTAGTTTCACTTACTAATTTATTTGGTTCACTTCAATTTAATTCTATAACTTCACTTTATTTTACACACTTAAATTAAATATCCTACCAATATTAAATTTCCATTCATTTGCTTACCATTTTTAAATCCTTTGTCGTTAGTGAAAATTTTAAAAATTTTCTAACCCCAAAATTTCCGAAATTTTTTGGCAGAGTCCCCTTTTGTACGGAGGAGCTTTTGCAATTTGACAAGAGATATAAATATATATACATCGACCCACACGGTCGGAAAAACAAGAAAACAAACAACAGTTCATATTTCCTATCATTTTATTACGTAGGCGTACCTCTATTTAGCATTTTTAAGCAAGCGGCTTATTATTTTAGCATTTAGTGTAACCAAATCCAGCCACACGGCTTCCTTGTACCTGTACATACTCAATTTAAATATATAAGTGCCATATATAGGAAATTTATTTACATTTCACTCATTTTCAATAGCTAACACATGGATTTCATAAGCCATACATATCAAACAGCGATTATAAGTAATTAATAAGGTTTCAATCATCAATTCAATTGCTTTCACTCGCTTTTCTTACCATTGCATTCAATTTAAGTGATGTACAACTCACTTACTTACCTTCAATTCAATTAATTCTAAGCAAAACAAGCTCATATTTATTTCAATTGATTCAAAAATCAATTTATTTACCTTCTCTCAACTCATAGAATTTTAATTACTTTCGTTTACGTCAAACGACGATTTATTCTATGCAATTCAACGATATTCATCCAAGTAAATAACCACTTAAGCCGATAACCATTTCAAATTGATTCCAACTCAATTTATACAAGTTTCATTCCATTATAAATTTATTCACAATCCATACATTCTCATTTTCATTGCATTTTAAATTTTATCTATTTACTCACATTCCATTTCATTATTCAAACAGGTTCCATTCAAAAACATTTCATAAAGCTCACTAACAACTATTTAACAATTTACTTAAGTTAACAACTTAAGTTCATCTCCATTTCCAATTAAATCCATTTACAATCAATCCCGTTCACATTTTAATTTTTAACTGGGATTATACATTTTATTTAGCCAAGTATATATTTTTTATTCAATTCTTCATAAGTTAAATTTTATTCTAACATATTCAAAATTTTATAAATTATCAACCCATATATATTCTATAACAATTTCAAGCCAACTCCAGAGTATTTTAAACAATTTCTCATATTTCAAAAATATTTTTAAAATTGATTATATCCAATATCCTTCAGTAAATTCAATTATCTCTTTGAATTTCAAAGTCAAACTCATTTTTGCAAAAATTCCAATTTAAAACAATTTGGTAGCAATTTCTCTCTTGGAAACTCGAAAATGAACATCGATGATGCTGCAGTCATCACCGAAGTTATTTTCCAGTAACCGAAAGAGTTTAATGCTTTTATCTCTTTAAAAACGATTCAAATATTTTTAATTTCAAATCTCTCCAGATTTCAAATCCAATTCAAAATATTTCCAAAATAATATCACTATTATTCCTTCAAAAACTTTGAAAACCATTTTCAAACCTAACGGAATTTAAACCTTTCCCAAAAATTCCAAATTCCAAACCCATCCAATTCATATTCAAACACTACTCTGGATTTCATCTCAATTTATTTTCAAATATTTCTCTGGAATTCTATTTTAGATTACAAATCACATTTATAGTTTACATTTACAAATCTCATTTGTATATGAATTTATTTCTTAACCTTTAGTTATGGCTTTCAATTTCTTATTCAATTTTCTCACAATAGTGATAATAATTTAATATTATCAGTCCTTAACAACCAAGCATCCATATATAACTATAAAAAATTTCGGAAAAATATTTCCTTTGTACACAAAATAATTTGGATAAAATTATTTCATTTAGCCCTTTTAAAACAATACTGTGTCGAATTGTTCTATTCAAGTGTTCAGAGATCCCTATCAATAACGTTAATTACTCGTATTGACCAGAATGCATAAACAACTCAACAAACCAATCAACACAATATAAAACAATTTTATATTCACTAACAAATACGCGCTCATATCTATTAATACACTCAAACTCATTCTAGAGTACTACGGACTCTATTCTATGAGTAATCCCCACCAGAGCCAAGGTTCTCTCTTAACCTCCAGCTCTGATACCAACTGTAAAGGCCCGCAAGTCCGTACCCCTTTGAGCGGGCAAAATTCCACAACAATTCAGCTCAAAGTGGAACAAAAGTACGAGTTTTCGGGGTTAAAGAAGAAAGAGGTAGAAGAAGAAGATAGAAAACCACATCAGAATCTCACAAACGCAGCGGAACAATATATAATAGATAAATGACTGATCTTTACACAAAAATAAACTATATCTGTTTTATACATTACATCATCAGACTACTGTTAACTCCCTTTTAGCAACGACTTACGAGTTAAAAAACTTAAATCCTGTGCACTCAACGACTCACGACTTAATTGCTAAGAAGGAATCTACAGCTTGAACGACTTACGACCTACCGGGTTATGCAGCTTGCGACCTAGGGGAACTTCGCGACTTAACTACTCAACGAGTTAAAGGCTCTATGACTTGAGAGGGTTTCGACTTAACATGATACGACTCATCAAGTTAACTCTTCTACGACTCATGGTCTTACGAGATAGGGAGTATACGACTCATGGTCTAGACGGTTCAGCGAGTCAAGGTCTATATGAGTCATGAAGTCTTACGACTCATGAAGTCTTACGACTCATCAAGACTTGGAAACGTACGACTCATAAGGTCTTACGACTCATAAGGCTTACGACTCATCAGACTTGGAAACGTACGACTCACAAGGACAGACGACCCATCAGGTTTTACGACTCATGGTGCGTACGACCCATCAGGTTTTACGACTCATAGGGCTTACGACTCATCAGACTTGGAAACGTACGACTCATAAGGTCTTACGACTCATAAGGCTTACGACTCATCAGACTTATGACTCGTAAAGACGTACGACTCATGGTGCGTACGACTCATCTGACTTATGACTCGTAAAGACGTACGACTCATGGTGCGTACGACTCATCAGGCTTACGACTTAAAGGCAATCGAAACTGGAATCCAAGGCCCTGGCCTGTGCTATTTTGATCTGATGAGTCGACTACGACTTAACACTTGTCTTCCAACTAAGCCGCAAGATGGACCATAAGGCGCCCACGAGACATCATGAGTCGAATACGAGTCACGACTTACCATGAGTCGGGTACGACTCATGACTTGGTCGAATTGAAAGCTCAGGAATCTGCTCCTATAAATACCCCATCACTTCCAACATTGAGGGGACTTTTGGCAAATCATTTCTACAGCGCTGTTACTCCGTCAAACTCTTCATTCATTCAGTAATCAAGGATTCTTCAAGCATTCACGACACTACGACAAGCTTCGAGAGAAATTCCTTACATCCGAGATGGATTCATCGAGTTTCACCGTCGAAGATTGAGCTAGTAGTCTAGATTGTTTCTTGTGATCGAATTGTACTGTTTCTTGAAGAGATTTGTATCAAATTGTAACCGAATCAGCAGTAAGAGACTATAAAGTGGACGTAGGCTCAATTACGGGCCGAACCACTATAAATCCGTTGTTCATTTACTGCATTTCTGCTATTTTCCTGCTTAATTTCTGTTCCCGTCACACGGGTGGTGCTTTCACGATCTTATTACACACACCGGGTGTTATCGTTCATATTTTAACGTTAACATTTTGGTGCTTTCACTGAGAACCCAACTCAGGCGATCGTCCACCGTTGCTTCGCAAAGATTCATAAAAAGAACCTCTCTTAAAAAACCAGATCCGAGATAATGGCTCCTGGAAGAAGAGGTAGACCCGTCAGATCCGGAAATGCTCACGAAGGGACTTTCGCTTCCCCAACAACAGATCAAGCAACTCCAACCGTTGGAGTCACCAGGGCTGAATTGGATGACGCAGTTTCTGGATTATACCAACAAATTGAAACTCAAAATGCTTTGATGATGGATAGAATAACTGCCCTGCTTGGGGCAAATCGTCAACCAGAAAACCATCAAACCACCCTTCCTGAAACGCCACCTTTCCAAGCTGATGGTTCTAGGCCGCAACCAACTTGTCATGAACATATGCCCGGGCAAACTTCCGAGGGAAGAACTGGTGCTTGCCCGGAGGTGTCTATGAACAATAAAGAGTACCTGTCTGAAATGGTTGGCTGCATCATGAAAGAGAGCATGCAAAGGGAAGAGGATGAGGCTGACTGGGGATTTGCGCCAAGCAGAACTCCATTTACTGAAAGGATCCTGAGAGCAGAATTCCCAAGGAAATTTGCACCTCCTACTATCCAAGCCTATAGGGGAACCACTGACCCTAATCATTTCCTATACAAATACGATTGGCACATGACCGGTGCAAGAGCATCAGACGAGATCAAGTGTCGGTACTTTCCGGTATACCTGGAAGGTGTGGCTTTACTTTGGTTCACAAAGCTTCCAGTTCGGTCTGTAGATAAGTTCTCCGACTTAACACAAAAGTTTAAGGAACAGTTCAGATTGTATGCTTCAAAAGCTAAGGATATAATGTCACTGTCTAACCTTGAACAAGCGCCCGGAGAATCAATCAAATCTTTCTTGAGCCGTTTCAATATAGCTTTAGCCGAAGTAGAAAATGCGGAACCACGCATGATCCTGACTTATTTGATGCGAGCCATTGATAAATCGAGTAAATTTGGAATATGGCTAAAGATGAAGGAACCGAACTCACTTGATAAATTCTATAAAAAAGCCGACGAGTTCATTCGCCTTGAAAACCTTTCTACGACGTTAAAGGTGGTTGCTGCCCAAACTAATAACAACAGTGTCCCATCTAAGAAAAGAGAATTTGAAAGTCAGAAAAGGGAGAATGAAGGAGGAAAGAACCAGGGAAATGAAAAGAAACCTCGCCGCTTTAATTCTTCGGATTATACCCCTTTAACTGATACACCAAGAAATATCTATTTTGCAACAAAAGACGTTGTCCAGTATCCTAAGCCACCTGAGATGACGAAAGGTGCAAAGAGTAATGGAAAATTCTGCTAATTTCACAATCAACCTGGCCATGACACTGACCAATGTCGCCAGTTAAAGAAAGTGATTGAAGAATTGTTGGAACAAGGTAAACTCCAACAATACGTTAAGAAAAGCGGAGTCAATCCAACCTCATCCACTCGGGATCAACAACATCCTACCCATCAATCCGATTCTCACAACAACACTGCAGTGGAAGATTCAGAAAAACTTGTCATTAATGCTATCACAGGGGGACCATACCCAGCGAGCAGAAGATGGGATGACTACTAATTACCCACTAAACTGCGGCTGGGGCATCTCTCACTTTCTTTGGCATAAAAATCCAAAAGCTATGAATCAAGCATAAATGGAAATCCAGCTTGGAGATTCTGAAACAATAATAACTAGCATTCATTTTTTACTTAACAGCATTGCTTGAATTTGTAAAGATAATGATGGATGTGTAACTTCTGCATTGTAAACCGCTGAGAAATCAGTGTGACTCAATAATGAAAAAACTATGCATTCTGTGTTTTCTATTATAAAATGCCTGTTATATTTCGATGTGTAAATACTCTAAACGTATTGCTAAAATGTCGATCTAATACTGCAGGTCATTAAAGCAAAGCCCACCCATCGCAAAGCTAAGCGAGTCTTACAAATCATTTATTAAAGCAAAATCGTATACAAGAGGAACTTCACATAAAAAGTTGACGGCTCCACTGTGTCAAGCCCTCGTTAACTGGTTGCGATCGTTGATATAAAAAGGCATCCAACCAAATAACTTGCGTTTACTCTATGGAGTCATTCAACAGTAAAGTCTACTTCTTCGGATAAAGCAACTTACTTGTAAAAGAAAGGAAGACGCGCTTGGAAACGATGATAAAGGATCGCAGATTGGCGGATGATAATACAACATGGAAACAGCCAAAGGGATGTATGCCTCTCAACAAGAAAGCCGAGAGATCCACTAAAGGGACGCCTTCCCAATCGGAAGGAACAAGACCCTCGCTAACTGGTCGTGATGCATCCGACCAGATAGCGTATGTCCACCCCATGGATCCACTCGCCCCTGAGACGCAACCTACCTGGCACACCAACCAACCAAAGCCCTCTAACGAGGCACGCCAATAAATGGGAGTGTTTTACTCAATCAAAAAGATCGGTGGGACTACCAAAGGGGCACCTCGTTAATTGATTGCGATCGTTTGTACAAACAAACATCCAATCAAGCAACTTGCGCCTGTCCCATGGACCCCTCCGACCATGAGAAAGTAACTTCCAGGCAATCACAAGCCCTCTTCGGAGGCACAAGCCCTCTTCGGAGGCACAAGCCCTTTTCGGAGGCACAAGCCATCTTCGGAGGCAAAAGCCCTTTTCGGAGGCACAAGCCCTCTTCGGAGGCACAAGCCCTCTTCGGAGGCACAAGCCCTCTTCGGAGGCACAAGCCATCTTCGGAGGCAAAAGCCCTTTTCGGAGGCACAAGCCTTCTTCGGAAGCACAAGCCCTCTTCGGAGGCACAAGCCATCTTCGGAGGCAAAAGCCCTTTTCGGAGGCACATCTCACCCGTGTAGAAGTGCAAAATGCTTCTCTTCGGAGACCCACTTCACCAGAGATGAAATGCCAAAACTGCTTCTCTTCGGAGGCCAAAATCGCTTCTCTTCGGAGACCAAAAGACCTCTTCAGAGGCGTACTTCACCTTGCTTGAAGTACCAAAAATAAACCCTTTACTGGGGCACAAAAAAAAAATTCGAAACCTTCTTCAGAAGCTCATTTTACCATGCAGGGAAATTCACTTTCAAACAAATAAAAGTGACCATTCCCAGGAGTCGAAGTGTTCTTCAGGAAGAAAAAGAAAATAAAGATTTCTCCAAAGACAAGATATACTCTATTAAAAGCAGAATAATTCTTCCCTAAAAAAGTGGAAAGTTATTCCCTAAAATAAGAGTATCAGTCTTGTGAAAGCAAGAAATATTACAATATACTTGTGGTATGGGGGCAGCATTATACAATTCAGTTACATTAATAAAAGTAATATACAAGCAACATACCACAAGTTCATTGCATTATCACGTAATAAAAATGTGGAGTAAATGCGTTCTTGAAACACAGACAAAAAGTTTGTACAAATAGAAAGAATCGTTTACTCTACACTTCAAATGAAAAACAGATGTATTCCTACATACACAAGGATTTGTACAAGAAAAATATCTATTTATTTCAACACTATGAGAAATTTTTTACATTGTACAGGTTACAAAAAGAAGCGGAGACCGGTATCCGCACAATACCCGGTCGATACAAAAAGCAGAAAATGCAAAATCAAACTCATTTCCCCTTCTTCCCACCCTTGGAGCTTTTACCCGGCCTGGTAATTAGCTTCGCAGGCCGTATCGGAGAAGAAGGAGAAAGAGACTCAGCCGGATCAATCTCTGCCTCATCCCCAGCAGCAGAAGAACTCTTCTTTCCTTTCTTTGAAACCACACGCTTCCCCTTCTTCTTGGAAGAAGACTCACTCCCTGGAGCAAGAAATGTAGAGAGCTTTGTGTCATAATCGAAAGACTGCTCCGGGGTCTTCTCGCTATCTTCCAGACCTTCTGCCTTCTGTTCTTCGGAAGCAGGTGGTTCATCTAAACCTTGAAGGGCCGCTATCGGTTCTTCCTGTGAACCAGGTTGAGAAGCTGGAAGAGGTATAACTTGAGAAGGAGGAGGAACGACAGCTGAAGAAGGAAGAAGTGGTGCAGTTTCCGGCACGACTGCTGCATAATAAAAGAAATCAAAATCAGTATTCTCCGAGAAAAAAGAAGACCGTGAATCATCAAAGTTACCTGGAGAAGCCGGTTTAGCAAGATCAATCTCAAATTCCCGAGCTTGGAAGTCCTTCATTGCCTCTTCCTCTGTAGGGGTGGATACAGTTTCTTTTTCAACCTTAGCGGGAGGCGTGGAATGAGAACTAGAGCCAGTAATATCCGCATGAGCTAAAGCCGAAGTATAAGCAGGAGCAATAGGAGGTGTTTCTTTCTCAGGAAGCTTCTCTCCCGTCGCCTCGGCCCGCACTCGGATGAGCTGCTCTTTTCCTTTGGCAAGGGCATCGCGATCGCTCTCACTTAAGTAGGTAGCTTGAAGATCTGTTTCAGAATATCCGGCACCACCAAATAAGTCAATGATTGCCTCCCATACCTCCGCTAAGGTGACTTCATACTCTGGTCCCAAAAATGAAAGGCTCCCATGCCCCAGGACACAATGCATATAAAAGTCAAACAGAGTCGCGTCAACGGTGGCTATGGTCGCCTTATGGGATTCTTCGGCTGCAGCTTTACCAGAAAGAACTTCATCACGTTCTCTTTCAGCCTTCAGTAGCTGAGATTGCAGTCTTATAATTTCTAAATCTTGAGAGCTGACTTTCTCTCGAAGTTGAACGGCATCGTCGCGGTATTTTCTTGTAACCTGCTGTTCTGCTTCAAGTTTCACCTCAATGTCTCTCTGAGCAGCATGGGCGTCTCGAACTTGTTTTTGAATCATTTCTTCTTTCTGAGAATAAGAAGTGGAAGAAGTAGCAAGCTCTTTTTTAAGTCTTTCAACTTCAGCTTCGAGCTTCACATAACCATCGCTAATGCTTTTCATCTCCGCGTCATGCTGCTTACGCCATTTGTCCCACTCAGATTTATCATTTTCCATGGTCATCATCGCCTCAAGGTTCAAATGGTTGACCCTTTGAAGTTCATCAACCAGCTTCTGCCATCCAGACATTCTTTCGATGTCAAGTTTCACAGCATCGACATTTTTCAGCATCGCCTGCTTATCAATGGGGACCAAATCCAAATCAAAACGCACTCCTTTCAGACACCAATTCGGAAATCGGCTCTGGAGTGTGGGAGGACCATCTCCAACTTGGTACTGTGGCCTATTAATGATGGTCTGGATGTCAGACTCCTTAAGGGCAGGAGAACCAGAAGATGTATTGGGAGGAACAGAAGCGGTAGTCTTTTCCAAGATATTAGATGTATCTTTCTCGTCAAGTCTGACCCGTTTGCTGGACTCATCGGAAGTATGACTCTTCCCCCTGTCATCGTAAGATTTCCTCTTATAAGGATCGTCGCTTCTGCGGGAAGAGTCACGTCGCTCGTCCCTATTCCCATAGTATTCCTCGTCTTCTCTCCGGCGACGCTCTTCATGAGCTCGCTTCTCGTGAGCCTTTCTGGCAGCCCTCTCCTCATCAGTTTCCTTCACAGCACCGATATAACTCCTAAAGTCATAAGCCTCACGGCTTCCGTAACGCTGAAACTTGTTGTAGTAAGAGCCGCTTCGCCCCATCAGAGAACCTGAAATTGAAGAAAAAGACCAGTTTTAGAAATCCTCAAGTTGAAGAGGCTAAGTGCATATAAGTGCCAAAATTCTAAGTGTGTGTGATGTGCAAACTACGCGCATCAGACTACAAACCGCTTTTGGGTGTAGATATGGCAATAAGTTGTGCGGAAGGCATTGTGGTTTGTTGCAAAGAAGAAGTTGCTTCGACAACAGGAGGAACCACTTTAGAAACATCATCTTTAAAGAGCTCCTGAGAGGTTATCATGATGTCGCTCAGACTGTCAAAAGTATCATCGCCATTGTGCATGGGAGATTTCTCTTTTTCAACTTCCACCTCAGCCGTCTTTTCAAGAATGTGAAGATTTTCCTCCTCTTCAACAACCAGGGCAAGTGCTAACTTACTGGACGGTCCAGCAATGTCGGTAGAAGTAGAACACTTTACCAATGAAGTCTCAGCGGTAAGATCTTGCGATAAAAGTTCTTTAGCAGGAACAGGGGCATCTGACTCCTCAGCAGGAGAATCAGGGACTTCATGTGGCTGAGTGGAACGGGAAGGATGTAAGAGTCCAAATTCGTGGAGGAACTCATCTCTCAATAGAAATTGAACACTCCTCTCCTCAACCGGCACGGCCATAAGCCTCTCAAAGGTAGTCTTGTGACGGGATTCCCTAGAGGGGGAAGGAAGCGCTGAAACAGTAAAAAAAGAAGTTAACACTTGACAATTTGGACTTCAAAGAATTTAGAAAAAACACAGGGAAAAGATAGATAATCGTACTTCCCACTCTCCAAATGGCGTAAAATCCCGGGGGACAACGAACAAAGAAAAACTGGCTTAGAAACCCAGGAACGCTTTCGGGAAGACCAATAATCAGTTTGCGATTCCTGGCACTCCTTACAACTGTGATAGAGGGATGGTCCTTGGTTCTTGTGAATGAGCATAGAAAGCAAATTTCTCCAAAACTGGGAAAACGGTCCAGCATTCTCCTAAAAAGCACACACAGTCCCAGCAAGATGGCGAAGCCATTAGGATGAAGTTGAAAAGGAGAGATAGACAATCGAAGGAGGAGTTCTCAAAGACAGTCATTAAACGGGGGAATCGCTCCACTCAAGCACATTTGGCGGTTCACTGCAATGAAGCCGTGGGGCGGCCTGTCAGCAGTGTCATTTACTCCAGGGAGCAAAGCGTCAGATTCAGCAATGCCAAACTGGGAGCATAGTTGATGGAAGACTTTATGACTCAGGGTGGTAGGAGTCTTTTCTGGGGGATCATTCAACGGAGTAGCAATTGGAAAAGCTTCTCCATTTGGTTCCAAGTCTTCTTGATGAGATGCCATTCTACACAATCAGCTGAATGTTCAAAAGTGAAGGTGCACGTTTCCTAAAAGTGTGAAGTGCTGTGCAAAACTAATGAAAATAAAAAAAAGTATAACTGGAATTAAACTAGCTAACAATCAGTCGATTACGAGATTTCAGAATCTGTTAATGCTCAAGTGCAGTGTTAATGCAGACAAATCAGTTTTAGTTAACCATTACGATTTTGCTTTAATACTTCACTTGAGTTAGTTATTGTGTAGCGTTTCACTCATATAGTTCATTTAATTCAATCTTCTCTTTATCAACTAATCTGTCATTCGATGTGGGCAGTCAGTGGCAGTATATTCGTCCCAGTATTCTGTGAATGTTGTGTTAAGCAGGTTATTAGCATTAAAATCAAAACAGTGTGAGAGGTAGCACCACACAGTTCAAATTCAAGAAGTTCAGCCAACTTCTGTGCAAAGTCATCTAAGTCCTAAGTCGTTAAACGACCTATCATGAGTCGGGGCTTTTAGGTCATATTAGGCGAATCAAGATGTTCGAGGCATGTTCTCTTAAGTCAGATCATTCAAGTCCAAGAATTCGAAGTCATAGAGTTCAAGTTGTTAAGTCGTTCGGACGAGTTACGAGTTACGAGTTAAGGGCTATCTCGTCCACGACCTAGTCTTTCAGATTTGCTTGCAAGATTAAACCTTAAGTATTAACTCGTTCACGACCTAAGGGGCAAGCTACGAGTTAAATCAAGTCGTCAGTCCTTAAGTCGCGCTACAAAGAAAAGTTTCAAGTCTGAGTGCAAAAATGCAATGTCCTAGGTCGTTACCGACCTACGACCTACGACCTACTTAAGGTCGTCGAAAGTTAAGTTGCGGTTTCTGTTCAAAGGTGTTAGTTCATTCTCTCCAGTACATCGATTCGCCGAACTCCTAACCCGTTAACCCATTAGCCTCTCCTTCAACCAAAACTCTCTTCTCCTCAATGCACTCAATTATCTCGATATCACCATACACCTAGTGTAATGATATTCCATCACAAATCACAAATCGGTCAAACTGAATCGCCGCAATCCATCGTCTGGTTCACACAAGACTGTCCAAGGCTAGGACAGATCATCCTGAATCCATCAATGATCAATTGAAACAAGGATTGCAGAGAGTTGCGACATGGGAAAAGGGGGGTCGATGGTAAAAATGGGACTCGTAATTGGGTGATAATCGAAGAATGAATAGCAATCGAATCCACTTACGCAATACGAAATCGAAGATGTCTGGCGGTCGAGTAATTGAGCTTGTCTGAGAGGAACTAAAATGCTTGCAAATGACAGAATGAAACAGGTAAAGGAGAAGAAGGAACGACCTAGGCTATTTATGCCCTGAGATAGTGAAAGGTGAATCGACACATCCGGCTTACGACTTATACTGAGTCGTTCACGACCTACGACTCATCTTAAGTCGATCGAGATCTAGCACACTCGTCAAGAAGCGGGCAAAGGAAATCGAAGCACACGACTTACGACTTAAGACGTATACTTCGAGGGGCAAATGTTAACTCCCTTTTAGCAACGACTTACGAGTTAAAAAACTTAAATCCTGTGCACTCAACGACTCACGACTTAATTGCTAAGAAGGAATCTACAGCTTGAACGACTTACGACCTACCGGGTTATGCAGCTTGCGACCTAGGGGAACTTCGCGACTTAACTACTCAACGAGTTAAAGGCTCTATGACTTGAGAGGGTTTCGACTTAACATGATACGACTCATCAAGTTAACTCTTCTACGACTCATGGTCTTACGAGATAGGGAGTATACGACTCATGGTCTAGACGGTTCAGCGAGTCAAGGTCTATACGAGTCATGAAGTCTTACGACTCATGAAGTCTTACGACTCATCAAGACTTGGAAACGTACGACTCATAAGGTCTTACGACTCATAAGGCTTACGACTCATCAGACTTGGAAACGTACGACTCACAAGGACAGACGACCCATCAGGTTTTACGACTCATGGTGCGTACGACCCATCAGGTTTTACGACTCATAGGGCTTACGACTCATCAGACTTGGAAACGTACGACTCATAAGGTCTTACGACTCATAAGGCTTACGACTCATCAGACTTATGACTCGTAAAGACGTACGACTCATGGTGCGTACGACTCATCAGACTTATGACTCGTAAAGACGTACGACTCATGGTGCGTACGACTCATCAGGCTTACGACTTAAAGGCAATCGAAACTGGAATCCAAGGCCCTGGCCTGTGCTATTTTGATCTGATGAGTCGACTACGACTTAACACTTGTCTTCCAACTAAGCCGCAAGATGGACCATAAGGCGCCCACGAGACATCATGAGTCGAATACGAGTCACGACTTACCATGAGTCGGGTACGACTCATGACTTGGTCGAATTGAAAGCTCAGGAATCTGCTCCTATAAATACCCCATCACTTCCAACATTGAGGGGACTTTTGGCAAATCATTTCTACAGCGCTGTTACTCCGTCAAACTCTTTATTCATTCAGTAACCAAGGATTCTTCAAGCATTCACGACACTACGACAAGCTTCGAGAGAAATTCCTTACATCCGAGATGGATCCATCGAGTTTCACCGTCGAAGATTGAGCTAGTAGTCTAGATTGTTTCTTGTGATCGAATTGTACCGTTTCTTGAAGAGATTTGTATCAAATTGTAACCGAATCAGCAGTAAGAGACTATAAAGTGGACGTAGGCTCAATTACGGGCCGAACCACTATAAATCCGTTGTTCATTTACTGCATTTCTGCTATTTTCCTGCTTAATTTCTGTTCCCGTCACACGGGTGGTGCTTTCACGATCTTATTACACACACCGGGTGTTATCGTTCATATTTTAACGTTAACAACTACAACACAATCAAAACAAATACTGGACAGTTATATTAACTTGTCCCACAAACAGAATACAAAGTACACACACCACAGCGGAATATACATCAAGTACGAGTGATACGTCTCGCCATCCATCTCGTCTCCTGAGCTGCACAGCATCCTATCCTGTATCTGTAATACTCGGTCTGACCCGAGCATTATAATAAAATAACACCCGAGTCAGTCTGGAAAACCAGCATGAGAAAACACACTCAATTGGATTATTAAAGTTTTCCAAACTTTTTGAAATAAAAAGCATCTCGTAAGACCACGCCACAAATAAACATGTCGGGTTTTTACCTTACGATAGCCAAAGCATTTTTATCAAATTCATCCATACAAGCCCACCTGATGATGTCTTGAAAGCATTCATCCATACAAGTCCGTTCCGGGTTCGAACGGAACCTAAGGCACTATTCCTACTACATCCATTTTGGAATCACCCTCAGGATTGGTTGCGACTAGCCCTTGCACTTCACTGTACAATCTTCGATTCAAACTCGTTTCCCCACAAAAACATACAAACCGGATCGAAGTGGTTTTCGAGAAATTAATCTCGATCCCGGTCTCTTCGTAACGATCGGCGCATTGTCCAATATTGATAGTCGTTTATTTAACTATCAATTAACATTCACAAACATCCATCAACCATAGATAAGTTTCCAAATTATTTATTTACCTCAAAAATATCTTCACAAGATAAATTCCCATTTTCAACTCTTTTGAAACAGTTCTCAAACCACACTCTTCTCATGGAATAAATTCCCAAATATTTATTTCCACTGGAACACCAAGCACAAAACCTTTAGATTTTAAACCACTTTAGTATAAAATATACTTTAAAACATTTAAATTAAAACTATTTTAATACTTTGTTCAAAGATATATACTTTAAGAATATTTAAAATAAAGCTACTTAATAAAATATAAAACTAGATTTTTACCCTTTAAAACATAATACCAAGTCATTTTAAATAATTATTACTAAAATAAATTTGAAAAATACTTGCTTTAAAATTTAAACATTTAAGGATAATAAATTTTCTAAAACATACCTTTAAAACAACTTTAAAACCTTTAACTCCTACTTAAAAGTTTGCTTTGGAAACGTACTTGGGTATCCAGGGAAATACACTTCTCTTTCACATCTTTAAAAATAAATAACTATTTATTTTTAAACAAATTTACCCATTTCTTCAATAAATTCCCACCATGAATTTATTCTTCCAAATATCCACTAATATATTACTTCACTTTATAAACCCAGTTTATAAATTTCTTAGCCCATCTTCCTTTAAAATTCCAATTTCCAACACTTAAATCAATTTCCAAATTGATTTCCAAATTACTCCATTTTGAAATAAATTCCTTTACTTACTCAATTTATTTCAAACCTATTAGCTTCAGATTTTTACTTCTTAATTATGATTTAAAATCAATTTAACTGAAAATACCAATTTCAGATTTTCCAAATCCCTTCTTTATCCCTTTAAATAAATTCAAACCTTGAATTTTTAAAATAAATTCTTTTATTCCCTTAAATAATATTACTTAGGTTTAAAATTTAATATTTCCCCTTTTATTCAAAATCTCCCTTCCCATACTCGGAATTTATTTAACAGAATTTAAAAATCATTTTTATCCTTTCCCATTTCATTCTTTAATTTATTTAAATTCTCTATAATTATTTACTTAGAAATTTACTCTTTTATTTCTTTCCAAAAATCCAATCTATATATTTTGGTAACACAGTATACCCAAATATATTGAATCAAACCATAGCATCCATCATCTCCAATTATCAATAATTCATCACAGAATATCAAATAATCATATCACAGAATTATTAGAACAATCTAAATAATTTTGAGGAATCCAGTTGGATCCCTCCAACCTGTTTCCCTGCACCCAGAGATGTTAGCACAATACCAATTCCACTTCGAGGTGGAACATCGTGGTATATGGGTTTATAAATTATCATCCGCTATTATGCAGCGCATAGGGTCTCATCCGCTATATACTGCGGGAATATTAATCACTCCAATATATATATACACTACTATATATATTATCACATCCAATCAATTCAATCATTCAACCAATTATTTAAATTTAACCATTTAAATTTAAATTGAACCCAGATGAGTGAGATTAACTCACCTTTGTTGTTGATTTGCAATCCATTGCATCTCGACTTGTTTTCCATGATTTTCAGACCTTGTATAAACAATTAGGCGATTTATTAATATTCGAACAAATCGAATAATCAATTGCCGTTTAGTAATTTAATTAACTAATAATTTATTTTAAACCAATAATTTTCCTCTTAAAAATCTTTTAGTAGCTAAATAAATTAAATAAGTTAATTAATCAAATTAATCACTAAAATACATTATTTAAAATAACCAGTAGATTAAAAAAATGTGTATATGTATTTTAATTTATTTTTCATTTCCAAACTGCATATATAAAAATAATCTATGTAGGCTTGAAAATCTAACTTTTATATAAACTTTTCAACATTTAAAATTCCTATACATAAATATTTTTCTACTTACTATTATTCTATTCACAAATTAGAACTAGATTTAAACTTTATTAAAATACAGTTTATATCTAAATTAGACATCATGCTCTGCTTTCACCTTATATTTTTCTGTAATATATATATATATATATATTTATATATATATATATATCTTAAGTAAATTCAAATAAATAAATAAATAAATAAAAAGAAAAACCTATACCTTACTGCCTACCACGCACAGTCCTCCCGATCTCTCGAATCCTCCACACTACGGCGATCCAGGCGACCAATCCATGACCTACCACCAATCATCGTGATTCCCTCGTGAGTCTTCCCTTTATCGACTGAACAACCATCGAGTACCCCACAACTCATCTCCAAATCTCGAACCCTAGTTCACAGCTTCAAATACGATTCACAAAACAACTACCGCGTCTCCCACCGCTCACCCAAGTTCGCGTGATTCACTCGCGATATGCCCTCGAAGTTGCTCTAATCGTCGCGACTTCGAACCCTAGCTCGTCTTAATTTAATCGAGTACTGAAACCCCTCTCCTTTTCAAGCTCGGTTCGATTTCAAATTGAACAGAGGGAAACGAGATTTAATTTGAGTGCGTATTTGTTTTCGGCCATTATTTGTTTTATTTTTCTTTCGAAATGTTTGAACTGAGGAAAAGGATAAGGTAGCGTGTTTAAGGTGGGAACGGGGGACAAAATCTGATGTTGGCGTGCCTGCAATTGCTCGCTACAGAGGAGGCAGAAAAAGTTTTGATGGAGAAAGGAAAAAGTATGGATGTGAAATTAATTGACTGGTCAAAGAAAGTATAAATTATATTTAAATTTAAATTTTAAATCGACTTGAATTCATAGCTCAAAATCTCGACTTCCTATCAAGGCATGCCGCTAGGCGTTTATAATGTTATACCCCTATTCCAAACACAATGGAAAATGTTTCGAGTCCTAATTCGATCGTATGGAGAAGGTAGCTTTTTGGACCCAGTTATAATATTGAATTTCAATATAAATTTCAGCGCGTTTATATATCGTACGCTCACACAACAACTCCAATCACTACGAAAATTGAAATCCGATAATAATACACTATTACAGATCCAATGGAACTGGTTTCGTCGAATTCCGAGACCGTGCCCCGGAAGTATATTTTTTAACGTCGATTTAACCGATATAATTTTAAAACTGAACAAACCACTTTCAAATTCAGTTTTAAAAGTTCTATCACCTTCAGTATTATTAATACGAATTTTCCAAGCCTTCAAACTATTTTTAACTAGCTTAAAACTCCAGATTCAACATTTTACCCAACTCCAAATCATTTAACTTAGTAATTAAATTACCCAATAAATAGTGATTTTTGAAATTCAAGTTAAAAGTTTACTTTTGAATATTTAAAATCAATTAAATATTCCAATTTCAAATGTCCAAAATTCTGGGACGTTACAGTTAGGCTTCATGTCCCATAACCACTAGGTTAACTTGAATATTTACGAACAGATTGTAGATTTCCACTCGAAAATTATCACGAGATTTCAATCGAACAAGTCCAAGAATTAACCGATGAAGTAAACGCAAGCGTTTCATACCACTTGTTTTGCTATGCCGTTTAATTGGATTTCTCATACGAATGAGGTAAAGGTTTGTATATACTAATAGATTGGAAAATGGTTTTGAAAAGAGTTTTGTATTAAAAGTAGTGTTGAAATCATTTTTGTGAAAGAGTATTAGTTTTTACTACTAGTATAAAAACCTTTGTATTTTAAAGTGACAAATCATTGAAAACGATTGTAAAAACAATCTATCATGAAAAATCCACATTCGACGACGTGTATTAAAACCATGAAAATCGATATCAAATCCATCAAATGGATATTCCCAAAAATCCAGAAAAGAAATCATCAAAGTCGATAATGAATGACAATAACTAATCGGATAATCATAAATCGATAGAAAAATGGAAATCCACTCAAAAATAGGAAAATAGGCAAAATTTCATAGGACCAGACGTCTGACCCTAGGCTCTGCCATTTTATTTTATGTTTTTCCTTTTTATATTTTTTTCAGAAGCCCCTAACAAACGTCTGGAATTTTCAACCAGACGTCCGGTTGCCTGGGCCTGGGCAAAATTTCCTAGGCCAATGATGGCTAAATCAATTCGGAGGTGATCGGACGAGCAATGGAGGCTAGGGATTTATGTCAAGCGACAACCCAACCCTATAAGCTCTTCGATACACCCCAAATAACATGTCCAAACATCCATAGTAGGATTTTCATAAATTTTGACTTCAAAACCAAAATTGGAAAATTCGCCAAACCAATTCAAATCAAAAGCAATTGAACATGAAATAGATGTTAGGAATTCATATATAACAACAATGAAAGCTATAGACATAGATGTGAGTTCAAGAACTCACCTTTAAACTCAAAAACAACAATTGAGAAGCTCTAAAACAAGGAAAGATCAACTCCACTTCAATCACAACTCTAGAAGCTCCAATCTATGATCATATGCAAATATTTGCTAAGTGAGGTTATAGGAAATAATGAAAATTGGAGAGGGATTGAGATGGAGAAGATGAAGATAATGCTTACCTAAGTTTCTCTTTGATTTTAGAACTAGAACTTGAATTCCTAAGAGAAACTAAGGCTTAGGAATTTTAGTTTCCTCTCCCCACCATTTTTCCTACGGCTTGAGTGTTAGGAATTTAGAAAATAGAATGAATGAATGAAGAGGAGTAGAGTGGGAGTTATCAGGTAGATGAGTTTGGGTCTCTTATTGGGTTAATGGGCTAGAACCCAACCCAAATCCCAATTGTAAATACCAAAATCCTGATCAACTCCAAACATATCGATGTTTATACTTAAACAAGTTGTAAACGTTGTTTTAAACTCAATGGAAGTGGTCTCGGGTCCGAATTCGATTGTTTACAAAAAGTCACATTTCAGACTTTAATTCAACTAACGATGCTATATTTAAATAAAACATTTAAATATATAATCGTAAAATATGCGGGTTGTTATAATTTATATAATATCTTTAAATTATACATTCAAAGAAACTTATATAAATTTTACTTGAAATATTCATTTGAAAACTTCATTTGAAAATCAATCATCTTTAATACTTCAATACTTTACGGAAAAATTCATATGTAAAATTTCTTGCTTCATTTATAAATACCATTAAAAAATTTTAAATAACATCTTTATAAATATATGTAAACTATTTGAAAACTATTATCTACATCATTACTTATATTTAAAAAGAAGTTATTGAAAACCTTAAATCCATTATTTATAAATTTTATTAGTTTTAAATCTCAATATACTTTTAAACATCATTAATAAATCAATAATCATTAACTTTAAATATGTTTTATTTAATTACTAACTTCTCAAAATATTTACAACACTAATAATTTACTATTAAACCAGGTTGTACATAAATAAACAATATTTTAAACATTTTAAAGTATTTAGAAATGAAAAAAATGACCAAAATATATTTTATATAGTACTTTATCAAAATACTTTTATAACTCGATGTTTTAACAAGTTTATCCTCGTTCTTGCATACTCTGGTCGTACATTGGTCAGGCGTAAGACAAGAAATCTCCAAGTACTTAATAGACCCGTGTTCAACACCCAATGAAAAATACTTAAAAACAGGTATGAGAAGTACCACTCAAAAGCTGATGTCAAACGACGATGTTACGATAGCAGTGGCCCGTTGCTGATCCATTGTTTACGCAAAGGACACAAAACTTTCCAGAAGATCCTTCCACCTTCCGGATTCTAGAAAAATATTGTAGCCATTTCGTAAACAAGGGACCATCGACCCCTGCTGTAGTGGTAACTGTTGATTCAATGATTTACGCAATGGATACACTTCCTTCCTGGAAGATCCATAAACAACAGATCCTAGGATCGAAAGCGCCTCCATTGGGTAAACTAAAGAACCATCTACCTTGAAAAAAAATCGAGGAACTCATGAGTTTAACTCCAGACAACCATATCGGTTCAAATCCATTTCTGAATTCACCTAAGTATATTAAGGTTTATCAATCGTATCCATTCCTGGATTCCCCAAGTCCATCCGGGTCGAAGCATATCATACTATACTTCTTCGCGGAGGGTACTTCCCCATACCTCTTACTTTAAAATATAACATACCATATATACTACCCTTTCAAAATCATAGCTTCAAATATCTCACTTTATATAAATTCCATTATATATAAGATTTCATTTTCAAATAGAGTACCTTCCAAAATCAATAATCTCGAATATATCAAATCATTCTTATAAAAATTCCATTATATATAAGATTTATCTCTTCAGATCGAATACCTTCCAAAATCAACAGTTTTCAAAATCACCTTACACTTATATAAAGTTCGTTTTATAAAAGAATCAAAAAATTTCCAAAATCAATTTCGCTGTATGAAAAGCCATATGGGATTGAACATCTTTGCTTTATAAAAGGTTTTTAATTTAGAATAGTTTTGTATATAAAATCATTTTGTGAAATAGTTTTATATATAAACTAGTTTTGTAAAATAGTTTGTAAAACAGTTTTGTAAATAAAGTAGTTTATAAAATAGTTTTGTAAATAAAATAGAATAAGATAGTTTGTATAAGAAAAATAAAAGAAAATAGTTTTGTAAAATGGTTTTAAATTAATAGTAGTTTTGCATACAAGAAAAATTCCAATTTAAATTACAAAGATATCCAACCCAACAACTTTCAATTTCAGCGTCAAAGCATATCAATAATATTAGAACATAAGATGTACATATGTCATCGTTTCGCAAAATCACATTTGATCGCTCGCTTGATTACACAAGTTATTTTTCGAACTTGTAATTTTCATTCGACTTCCCTAATGCGGACTTCGATAAGGTTTCTTGACTAGAAACCATCATTCTCCTTGCATAGCCATACACAATGATAGAGAATTCTAGAATCAAAACAAAAATTCATATCAAATATTCGCCATCAAGAATCAAATGAAAAATCTTAACATGAAGTGGTGTAATTCACATAGAACTTGTGTACTCAAATCCAGATCAAATTAATTTTGCAAATAAAACAATATACATACAACTTACATAATTATTTCAATTTGTTTCATCACAATTACATTTCAATTACATTCATTATTAATCTCGTTGATTAACACAAGTATCACTTCATACTTTAATATTTGTTTCACTGAATTTCTCTATTCAGTATAAAACATTAACATATTCATTCTCACAACATTGCTTATATTTCTCTTCATTTTAAATTACCTTCACTTTCACATGTAATATTTCTCATTTAATACTGCATTTATTGGCGAATCATTTCATAAGAAATTTCCTTTTGTTTATAACCAATTTATAAAAGCTTAACTTCTTTTATAAGACATTATTCGAGTTTAAGGTTATCACAACTTATATTATAACCATTTATTGCAACATTCATTTATTTCATAAACAATTTACAAGTCGTGACTTTATTTATAATCATTTCACTTTTAGTTCATATTTGCTTATCCAATTAGTTTCACCTTTACTTTTCAAATTTATTTATGACACATTTCACAAGTTTAATTAATTTTATAAACATTTTCTTTCCAATTTAACCTCATTTACAACATTTCCTTAATCACAATTTCAATTCAAACATCCCAAGGCTTAAAGTTCACATTTGTATATTATTACATTACATGCCAATAATGTATACAACAAATTCTATTCATTTACTAAACATAGATATAACAAATTTAACCTTGTTTCACTTTCTTTCAATTTAAGGTTACCGAATTCAACTACGTAATTCAACAAAATTTCTACATTTCAATTTATATATTAATTCAGAAGTTTCGACTATCCAAAATATCGAGATATTCCATTTTATTTCAATAGTTGAAACTACCAGTCACAAACAACCAAAATTCACAACAACATTTCAATTTCATATTGAATATCCTAATTATCCACTTCATTCTCTTTAATTCACCATTATTAAATTAGCGTTTAGTCCATAAATTCAATCAACAATAATAGCCAATGTTTATAATTTGACTAAATACAACAAGTTAACAATAAATGATAATAATTTGATATTACAATTTCATAAAACAAACACATTACAAATAACTATATTAGTTATAAAATTTTCCTTTATATATAACATATAATATTAGGAAAATTATTTCATTTCAAAACTTATATAAAACATTTTCATAACACTAACAAATATGCGCTCTCGTATATATATACACTCAGACAAACTCATTCTAGGATATTACTACCCTATCTCTAATGAGTTAACCCCAAAAGGCTAAGGTATGTCTAAACCAAAGCTTTGATACCAACTATAACGACCCACCATTTTGGATGGGTTAAATCGACAATAAATCACATATGTCTAATTCAAACCATTCAAAATGGAGGATTGTTAATGGGTTAAATAAGAAAATAAGAGAAAAGGAAGGAAAAACAAAACACAGAATCTCGCAGCGGAACAATAAAATATAATAATCAAATAAACAGTTCATGAAGCTGTTCTACAAATAACATTTTGTTACACTTTTACAATTTGAATCAGAGTTACACATACATCAGAAATAAACAACTAATGCAACGGAACACGGAATGCAGTTGAATAATAAATAGCAATATTATACTGAATCTTCGTTTTCATCCTCCAAAAAATAGTCTTCAATACACTGAAAAGCTCAGACTGACCCGAGCGTAATGAAAAGACAAAACACTCGAGTCAGAACTAAAAGATCTTATGTAAGTCAAATCAAAATAAGTAAAATAGAAATATTAGTGCAATGGTTTCATAGATGTTACGGGATTATCACCTCCTATCAAGTGTACAATGTGAATATAATTATTTAAAAGATTTCAAATAATTCAAAATATCAATCTTAATCATCTAATTAAAATAAATCCGTAGTTTGAATTAACTTAAACCGTTCAAATAATTCAATTCCAAATAAAAATCCAAATTCAAGAAATTATAGGGGTATATGCCATTTCAACCAGTATCAAAAATCAACATTTCCAAATCAATGAAAACCGCTCGGGTTTATCATTTCAACCCATAACAATTTTCCCTTAATCTATAAGATCGTATGGGTATGTATCATTTCAACCCATAGGGATAACATAGATATAGACATAAATAACATCCAATCATCCAAAATGTCAACCAATAACATCCATCTAATCACCCAAATATCAACAATTGAACATACAACACAATCATCATTGAAATCAACAAATAACAACCAACAATTTACTAGTTATCATTGACCGGTATTTAACTAGCGAATTAAATTTCAATATTAAATTAAATGGAAATTAAATTCAATAAAAGTCAGATTTAACTTGAATGACAATTTAAAATATACTAAACAGCAACCAATCAATTTTTAATCACATCATAAATTCAATTTAACTAACATAAGAAAATCTAGTAGTTGTGAGTGTTTGCTCACCTTTCGTGGTTACAAAGGTGATGATAAAAATAAAGCAATATGGAGATTCCTAGTAAAGATCCAAATTCGAAGCAAATCCAACAAAGCTTTGACATGAACACAAATCAATAAACAAGTTTCAACTACTTCCAACTTCCAAACAACCTAAGATCCAAACTACGGACAAACCTGAAACTAAGTCATCTTTAAGAAAATATTCAGACCAGAACATTACTATATCTGTAAAAGTGAATAACTAGGAAGTTATTCAAATTCTTTCCTCTCCACTTTCAAAAAAAGAATCACTTAAATAGCTTCTGTCTTGAGGAAGTTATGGTCAAAACAAACAGAGGTGTTTTCTGAGTTGAAAATCTGAGTTCAAAAATACTTTGGAAAGATTTGAGTTTTTGGCATAGCAGATTAAGTAATTTGAAGAACTGGTCCAAAATAAAGTTGAAGCCACTAGAAAAATAAATGGTTTGAAAAAAAAAATCACATAATTTGATTCATTCCTGAAGGAGATATGATTGATACAGTATGGGGTATTTTCGGCCAAAACTGGACCCGAGAAAGGACTTGAAAATTAGAGTTTTTGATATAGAAATATTCGGAATGTGAAGAAGGGTTCAACAAAAAATTTGTTCCCACTGAAATTATACACTATTTCAAAAAAATATATTTGATTTGGAGTAGTTTAGTGGAATATAGAAGCCATGGAAATAAGGGGAAGAAAGAGGGAAAAAGGGAAGGGAAAAAGAAGGAAAAAAGGAGAAATAAGAGGAGAGGGAAGGTCGGGCTTTGGCCATGGGTTACTGTCGTGTGTTGTAGGTGGTGATGGAGGTAGGTGGCGGCAAGAGGAGAGAGGTAGACTAGGGTTTTGAAGGAGGAAGGATGGAATTTGATTTGGAGATTAGGAGTTTTGGGGTTTGGATTTTTTTGTAGATTTGAGCAAGAAGAAGAAGAAGAGCACGCAGAAAGTTTCTCAAACGAAAAATTTATGTACGTACTTGGTTTTAGTCAGATAGGAAATAGAAGGTCGATGGGTGGGAAAAGAAAGGGTCCAAAGTCTCTTAGGGTTTCTACGGTATCTTGGTTTACTAAGGAGCCCATTAGTCTAAAACAAACCCAATAAGACTTAGCCAAAAAAAGAACACAAATATACACTGCAAATGAAAGAAATAAGCTACAGGTTATTTAATAATTAGGAAATGGAGGTGGAGAGACAAAAATAAATGTCACGTTTTATTTTGAAAACTTCAGGCATTAATAACGCATAAAGAAATGTACGTAGGACTGGAAAAGTTTGCAAACCAAAGGAAAGTGAAATTTTGTATACGCGAAAATGAGGTGGCAAGAATTAAATACAACCTAACAGTCTAGGCTCAGGTATTAAACAGAAGGAGAAATGAACGGATCAAGTATTAATAATGAGATAACTATTTTAAAACGTACATGCGACAATTAATAACAAAAGAAATGAAGAGACCATGTACATCACACAACCTTTTTGAAATTCAATTTGTGAAACGTAACCAAATTAACTTCATTAACTCAAATAATATTCAAATTTGTACGCATTTAGTTTTTTTATCTGTGCATAATAAATAAAATTACTTACCTTAAAAATGAAAACGTTCAATATGGTTTACCCAAAATGATCTTTTATTTCCATTAAAACATCCTTTCTGTTTAACACAAAAGGTGCGTTTCTTTTATTATATCTATTAATTGCAATCAACGTTTTCTTCCCTTCTAATTGAAATATTTCAATAACATTAATTGCAATTACTTATAAAGTTAAATTTCAAAACAGATAACTAAAATGGATGAAATATAGAATAATTGTTTCCTTTAGTCATTTAAGCACCTTTATAAATTTGTTGTTTATACAGCAGAGTAATGAATAACTTACTTAAATAAATTATTTTCCTACTCTTGTAATCCATTTGTATGGTAAAACACAGTTCAAATATACATATATTTCTTTCTTTAAATCAATCATTATACTCTTTATTTTAATGAAATTAAACCTACATTCACAAATGAAACATTCATTTTATTTGATATAAATGTTCTTTTCATTAAATCCACTTTCCTTATATTTTCACAGGACATAAGCTACGTTTAATTACACCTATTAATTTACAATTTGGTGTCCTCTCTACCATTAATTGAAATTATTCAATTACATTAATTTCAATTGTTTACAAAGGTGAATTTCAAAATGGACAAAATAAATGTAATGAGAAATAGAACAATTATTTCCTATCTAATAGTAATTTAAACATATTTATACACTATTGGATACAAAAAGGAATTATACATTTCTTACTAAAAATAATTTCTCGTCTCTACAATCAATCTTGCAACTACAATCATTTCAAATAAATAGACATATGATTTCTTCTTTAATAAAGAAACATTTATTATTCTTCATTAACATTTATTATTCCAATCAATTGGAAATTTAAATTCAGACAATTTTTAATTTCACTCAAACCAATGTTACTAAAATACACGCTAGCATTTGTTTTCATCCTTACATTATTGTAAACATGTTTCATCAATAGAAATTTTACTTAAGCTCATAACTTGTATTAAAATTTAATTTGTATCAATAAAATCTTAATTTTTTGTATTCCTAACAATTTTATTCAAAAATCTTATTTAATTTAATATTTTTAAACGTTTAAAAATAAAGGTCGTTACAAAATCTTTGCTATTATTTGGTTAAGTGATTTTAAAATTCTTGGTTTCCTTTTAGGATTGACCTGTACTCGCGTACATACGACAAATGAATGTCGTGCGCTTGCAATTTTTATTATGATATAATTCGATGATTTTTTAATCGATAGAAAAACCATTCCGAAAGCCCAGTAAGTAGTTAACCAAGTCAAGGGAGAATACTAAACGAAAGGAGTGCGACTTGCTCCTTGCCTCAACTGAGTCCAAGAACTGCTAACCGATTTTGAGCATTACACCATTAGACACATCCCCAGAGAACAAATGAGTAAGCTGACTCACTGGCCAAGCTGGCCAGTTCCAAGGATGCATAGCAAATGGGCTTGGTCCCAGTTGAAGTACTCAATGCTCCGAGCATTGACCAGACGGAGATAAATTGAGTCTTAGAAATGGAGCCTGAGAAGGAGTCATGGATGACTCCGATTAAAGATTATTTGGAAAGGGAAGTCCTTCCTAAATGGAGGAATGAAAAACGACAGATCCTTCGTAAAGCTTCATGATACATCCTCCAAGAAGGAGTCATATATAGGAAGGGTTTCTCCATCCTCCTACTTCAGTGTATCACCAACAATGAAATCAAGCGAGTATTAAGAGAAGTCCATGAAGAAGATTGTGGCGATCACACCGGAGGGCAAACCCTGGCAAAGAATATATTTGCTATGGTTATTTCTAGCAACCTGTCAATCGAGATGCAGCTGATTATGCTAGAAGATGCGATAAGTACCAGATGTTTGTTCACATCTGAGTAATCTACACATGTTCGCCACTTCCCGTTTGACTTTCTAACAAGCACTGGATTAGATACCCACTCCGGGTATAAGGCATCACGAATAAACCCATTAACCTTGAGTCTATCCACTTCTTCCTTCAGAGCGGTAGATCTCTCTAGATCCATACCATGCCTTTTTTGTTTCACCGGGACATGCCGCGGTCGATATTTTATGCATGGCTCGCGATATTCAGCAAGATCCCACACATGTCTGAATGAGTCCAGGCAAACACATCGAGATTTGCTCGGAGAAAGTCAACCAGTTCCTGTCCCATCTGAGGGCTGAGTTGTGATCCGATCTTTACCACTCTAGCATCATCATCGTCGTCGACCGGGACATCAATTGTTAACTCTGCCGGGGAGGCCTGGTATTCTTTGACTTCCCCTTCATCGTCATTGTCTTGGGGATCAAGATCTTTAGGAAACTGGTTGTGGTGCCCGGGCCTTGGCTCAGGCGTTAGTTGTCAGTTCTCCATAGAGTGGACGCAGAGAGATTCCTCCATACCCTTACCTTTCTCCTTTCGCTGTGCATCCCGCGGCTCTGCAATATAACATGCGCGTCCAACCACCTGATCACCATGTACTACCCCGAATCCACTATCAGTGGGGAACTTTAGAGTCAAACACCAAGAGACAATCGCTTCCCTGAACTCCGCAAGGACTCGTCCGGCCAGGAAAGCTTTATAAGGGGAATTTATGTCCAACACAACAAACTGCAACATCCGGACTCTCCGGCGATCTCCAACACCTAACTCAACGGGTAAATCCACCATCCCGGCTGGTATGGTTGCACTTCCATTCAGACCATGGATACGTGACTAGCATGGTTTCAAGTCTTTCACTTCCATCATCATTTGGTCATAAGTGCGCTTGAAAAGTATGTTCATAGAACTTCCACTATCAACTAAGATCCTCTTCATCCAAGCAGGACCTATTTGGGCAGAAATAACCAACGGATCAATAGTGGGGTCCTCCACTCTATCGGCATCTCGATTTCTGAAAACGATGTCGTCTATCATCATCCTCTGTAGATTTGTCGGGGCCCCTTCATCAGTACCACTACAACATTCGAAGTCCACATGCCTAATCGAACTAGCATATGACTCCATTTCCTTCCAGCTCCGATCAGCTGGATGAGGACCACCACTCACAGTATTAATCATTAACCACCTGCCAGTACACACGGGTTCTTCAGGCCTAGCTTGGCCTTGACCTTGATTGGGATTAGACGGGCCCGCTCCGCCATTCTGCAGAGTCCGGACGAATTTCTCTAACTTTCTTTCTCTGATCAATCTCTCGATGATATCTTGAAAATGATGGAACTCATTAGTGTTATGGCCATAACAATCGTGGAACCTATAGAACTTCCCAGTCTGAATTTGTTTCTCGGACGACGGTTTCAGTGCTGGTTTCTTATACTGCCCGATATTACAAGTATGAAGATAAACATTTTTTAGCAACGTGTTTAAGGGATTATATTGATCGAACATAGGAGCCTTGGGTCTCCCACGATGTAGGTCTCTCTTCTTTCCTTGACCTTCATTATCCTTCTACTGACCTTGTTTGTTCTGAATATTCAACTGTACTTTACTGGATCTCTCCCCGGTCTGCTTCACGGCAACATTACTCTGAATACCTTTACCACTGGGCCCCGCGACGTCCTGCATCCTAGGCCGTCTAGCGTCTTCCCTCCTCAAATACTGGGCTGCCTTTGCATATAAACGGTCCAATGAAGCGGGGGGTTTTCCAGCCAACCAATCACCAAACTCGAAATCGGGATTGATCCCTTTAGTCAATGCCATCAGAATAGAGTTGTCGTTGGGATTACCGACTTCGGCACAAGCAGCGTGGAACTTTTCCAGATAATGCTTTAGAGTCTCTCTTGGAGCTTGAGTAACACTGGATAAGGTATTGACATCCTTTGGTCTAGTAGCATGCATACGAAACTGCTCGACAAACTTAGTAGCTAACTGGTCAAAACATGAAATGGATCTGGGTGGTAAATGGGTGAACCACATAGTCACTATTCCTCCCAAGGAGATAGGGAACCTTCTACACTTAACCGCATCATCAGCTCAAGTGGCATTCATAAGCCATTCATACTTCAAGATATGTTGGTTGGGATTCGAATTTCCTTCGTACACCAGCAACATCGGCATCCTGAATCGACGGGGTGGCTCTGCATACAAAACGTCATTGGTGAACGGAGTGCGACTCCTAGAGATTCCTCAGTCATCATTTGTGAGGCCTTGACTTTCTCTAATCATCTGGTGTATCATGGTTGGAATGTCAGGGATCTGGATATCCAGGGCCAAGGCATGGCCGGGTTCCATGTCGGGAGGACGGTCCGGTCGCTGTCTACGGTTTGCTCCATGCCTCCTTGGCTCCCGGTCTTCGTGGAAGTGAGGATCCTGAGCATGAATGTGGTGAAGAGGGGCTGGATCTGGTTGGTTCTAGATCTTGGCTTCCAGATCTATAGCAGCAGCAACTGCATGGTCATGAGTGGTGAGGCAAGGAAGTGTCCCTCCTCGAGAGGAGGGTCCAACTTGATGTCCTGTAGAAGGACCAATCTCGGCATGTCCGGGATTCACAGCATGCTGATGCCCGGGGGCTTCTGCGTAGTTTCTATCTAATCGACGACATGTAGATCTGCGATTGAAGTCAGATGACGTTGAGCTTTCAGTCAAAGAATAAGAGGCATGCTCCCTTCTAGATCTCCCTCGCCTTGCTTCATTCAGCTGGTTCATGAGTTCCATGTTGGCACGGATCTGCTTAGTGAGCTCCTGATGGCTCTGTGTAAGCTCTTGCATAGGGGTTTGGAACTCCTCTCTAGTCACCGGAACAAGTAGATCTTGAGCTCCAGTTGACGTTTGGCCTGCTGTGGTCAGCTGTGCGGGATTTTGCCTACCCCTTCCTTCTGGATCTGCAACATTGGAATTAGTTCTGGTAGTAAGCACCATATTGAATATAGCTCTTCCTAGATCTTGAGTAATCCGAATAGAATGGAAAGAACTACTGGAAGATAGATCTGGATCTCCTCTCTAGATTTTAGCAGTCCAACAATGGCAGGGGATCCACAGAACAGGAGAAAAGGCAGAGTTTTTCTCAGTGAAAGCACCAAAGTGTTTGTACCAAAATTGGGCACAACACTCATCGGATGTAATTGAAGAGATTAGAATGAAGAAATAAAATGGAAAATGAGGCTAATCTAACAATCACACTAAGGAAAGTAAGCAGTAATAGTGTAACAACTCGTAAATTTTGACAATTAAAACTATTAAATTTAATAAGATTTTAGAATTTAAATATTGTGAGAAATAAAAAAAATTGATTTATTAATGAGAAAATAATTAAATATAAATTTAATTTTTGTTGTTTGTATGTTTTTGATAACTATTTAAGAAAGTTAATTTATAACTCTTATATGTAAACAACAATTCTATAAATGTATTTAAGTTACTGTAAAAAAAGACTTCAATTGTTTTAATTATCTTATATATAAACAACAATTCTATAAATGTATTTAAGTTATTGTAAAAAGAATTCAGTTGTTTCAATTATCTATCCATTAATTATGTTCCGTTTTAAATTTTAACGTTGAAATTTATAGCCGTTAATTTAATTTGGAATCTTTCAATAAAAGGGAAAGAGAATTTAATTGAAATTAATGGCGTTTAATGAAAGAAATGTAGGTTTGTTAGGATCCGCTTTAAAGTGTAATTTTGAAATTAATTACAATTATGTCGATTTGGAATCTTTCAATATTAAAGAGGCAAAAAATACATTAATTGTAATTAATGGATTTTAACGAAAGAAACGTACGTTGTTGTTAAAATAAAAAGGATGTTTTAATGAAAAGAAAATGAATGTTATTGTTTTTAAAGCAAGTGTAATTTTATAAAAAGAGAAAAATTGAATATTGAAGCAACATTTTACGGTGGTTAAATAGTAGTCTTTGGTAGTATAGAGGTAATTTTAATGCTAATCGTAAAATTTAGAATAAATTAAATATTTTATGTTTATGATTGTGCGCTAAGAAAAACGCCGACTTTGATTTGAATTTGGAATCATGGTTCACCTTTTATTTTATGTAGCGGTGGTCCTCGTTACCTTGGTAGGTGTGTTCAAATTTTATTTATTGTACGTTAATAGAACTTTTAAATAGGTGTAAATTTGAATTGATTTGGGGTTAACAAAATTAATTGAATTGAAATACATTTCCATATTGGATTAATGTGGCATTATATTCATTTTGAAGTATGAAAGATGATGTTCATCATGAATTCATATTCATGCATGTTTCATATTCTATTGCTTTTTTCTAACTTCTATCTCATTCATATTTTTCTGCCTTGTTCACTTTCACATTTCAACTATTCATTAAAAAAAAAACAAAAAAAAACCTCTCTTTATTTCATAAAACTTTCATTTTTCTCTGTATATTCATTTTCCATTCTTATTGTTAGCTATACATTCTCTCACCTACTTTTATTCGGCCTAATTCTTATATACCTCTTGTATTTTCCTCTAAGCATTTATTTTTACACGTTACAACTTTTAGTATTCATTCTTTTTCATAACTTCTGCCTGCACTAATTCATCCATTAACAATTCATATTTAATGCACATGCATCATTCATGCTAGCCTATTCAAGTTCATAATTGTTAAAAACATAACCACATCGTTTTTTTAAGAAGCTTACTGTATTTTTGTATTCTTTTGATACCTTCTCACTTTCCCACCTGTTGACTTTTCAATTTCCCATTAAAGAACAAAACCAAAGTATGTACAGATTGTTTCTCATTACTCTATCTAAAACTTTCTGCTCACACTTCCTCCTCCTTCCTCAAAACTACAAAAACTCCAAAATTCCTAAATCCACAAATTCCCAAACTCCAAACTCCATCCCTTCTCTCCTCAAACTCCAAACTCCATCCCTCCTCTCTTGCTTCATCTCTCTAAAAAAAAGAAGAAAACTCGGTTTGTTCGATTTGCATTATCGTGCTTTGCTTTGCTATTGGATTGTTGCTATGGATAGGATTGGTTAGCTTGTCGTGTTTGGATTTCAACTAGGATCTATCTATTTGTGTTGTCAAAAACTCTCTAACCTCGTAAGGTGAGCAATCACTCACAATTAACATTTTTATTGTTAGGTAAATAATCATTGATTAAAATGTTATGAGAAATGTTTGCTTTAGATAGGAATATGTGATATATGCTGTTATGTTCCCTTGAATTTGTGTTATAACATTCACATGCACATGTTGTTTTATATGTCACAAATAGTATGTTATGTTGATTTGATTAATTGTCACATATGTATGTTAAATATGTCACATATGATATGTAAAAAAATGTGTTATGTTAGAAAAAAAATTATATGTCATGTTGAAATACGTCACATATGCTATGTTGAAAAAAAATATGTTAGTTAATAAAATCATATGTTGCACATGCTATGTTAATAATATGTCACCTATGCTATATGGAAATAATATGTTATGTTTGGGAAAAATGATATGCCATGTTATTTTATTGTAAATCACCTTGCAAGTTCCTTGTATATATGTCATCTATATGTTTATATGTTATGTTATGTTAGTGTATGACATGTCAGAATTTGAAATATTCACTTATGTTGTTTACGATATGTGACACATGTGATATGTTAGTTATGCATGTGTATATATTAAATTGTTAATTATGCATGCATGTTGGTCATTGACATGTTATGTTATTTATGTTATTATGTTTCTTACACTCCAAGTTCCCTGATAGTTAGCAAAATCACTTTGGATTGAAATGATGTATACCCGATATAAAACCACTTTGGGTTTAAATAAATTGATTTAGAAATAAAATTGGAATATTGTAAGTTTAAATTTATGTTAGAACTTGAAATTATGAAATTGAAATTTAATTGATGTAATGAAAGTTTTAATTGGATTTTTGATTTAAACTTGTTGTTTGATTATAACTTAATAGCTTTAAGTAAAAAAATGAAATCTGGAGTTGGATTTAATAATGAATCGATTGGAAATGAACATGAAGTCGGTATTTGAATTGAACCAATTTATAGTGTGAAAGATGCTGTTTATTTAAACCTAAGCATTTCACTTATTGAGTTATCTGTACATTTCACTTGAGTTGACTTACTTACATAAGAATGTTAGTCTTGACTCGAGTGTTTTTGTTTTACTTTACGCTCGGGTCAGACCGAGTATTTCAGTTTAGCAAAGACACTTATTTCTGAAGACGAAGACGGAGTTGAGGACCGTATCTACTACTATTATAGCAATTGTTTATTCTGCCTGAAAAAAATGTAAATTCTGATTTTGTTGAATATAGTTTCATGAACTATTTATGTATTTATTTTGTGTATTATATTTCATCCTTCCACTACGAGATTCTGTATTTTGTTCTTTTGAAACTTATTTCATTTGAACAATCCCATTAATAATCCGTCTTTTGAATAGTTTGAGTTAGACATGTGTGGTTTATTTTCGACTTAAACTGTCCAAAAAGGTGGCTCATTATAGTTGGTATCAGAGCTTTGGTTTAGACATACCTTAGCCTGTTGGGGTTAACTCATTATAGATAGGGTTAACTTATTAGAGATAGGGTAGTAATACCCTAGAATCAGTTGTCTGAGTGTATATATAAGAGCGCGTGTTTGTTAGTGTTATAAAAATGTTTTATATAAGTTTTTAAATGAAATTATTTTTCCTAATATTATATGTTATATATAAAGGGGTAAATTTTTTATAACTAATATAGTTATTCGTAATGTGTTTGTTTTATGAAATGATAATATTTAATTATTATCATTTATGGTTGATTTGTTGTATTTGGTCATTTTATAAACATTGGCTATTATTATTGATTGAAATTATGAACTAAACACTAGTTTAATAATAGTGTATTAAAGAAAATAAAGTGAATAATTAGGATATTTGGTTATGAAATTGAAATGTTTTGTTGTGTGAATCTTGTTGTTTCGTTGATTGGTAGTTTCAGCTATTGAAATAAAAAGGAATATTTGGATATTTTGGATAGTCGAAACTTCTGAATTAAAATATGAGTTGAAACTTAGTAGTTTTGTTAAATTATGCAGTTGAAATTGATAACCTTAATTTGAAAGCAAGTGAAATAAGGTTTAATTTGTTATATTGATATTTAGTAAATGAATAGAATTGTTGTATTCCTTCTTGGCATGTAATGTAATAATATACAAGTGTGAACCTTAAGCCTTGAAATGTTTAAATTGAAGAAAAATTTGTTTATTAACTTAATTAAAATTTATGAAATGTGTCATAAATAAAATTGAAAAGTAAGAGTAAAAACTAATTGAATAAATAATTTTGAACTAAGTGAAATGATTATAAATAAAGTCATGACTTGTAAATTGCTTATGAAATAAATGGATGTTGCAATAAATTGTTATAAATAAAGTTGTGATAACCTTAAACTCGAATAATGTCTTATAAAAGAAGTTAAGTTTTGTAAATTGGTTATAAATTAAGGAAATTTCTTATGAAATGATTCGCAAATAAGTGTAGTATTAATCGAGAAATATTACATGTGAAATTGAATGTAATTTAAAATTGAAGAGAAATATAAGCAATGTATGAATATATTAATGTTTTATGTTAATTAGAGAAATTCTGTGAAACAAATATTAAAGTATGAAGTGATATTTGTCTTAATCAATGAGATTTATAATGAAGTTAAATTGAAAATGAAATTGTGATGAAAAAAGTTGGAATAGATACGTAAGTTGTACATATATTGTTTTATTTGCATAATTAATTTGATCCAGATTTGAGTACATAAGTTCGAGGTGAATTTCACCATTTCGTGTTATGATTTTTCATTCAATTCTTAAAGGCGAATATTTGATATGGATTTTGGTTCGATTCTAGAATTCTCTATCATAGTATATGGCTATGCGAGGAGAATGATGGTTTCTAGCCAAGAAACCTTATTAAAGTCCACATTAGGGAAGTGAAAGAACAATACTAGTTCGAAAGCGAACTTGTGTGATCGAGCGGGTGATCGAATGTGATCTTGTGTGATGATGACATATGTACATCTTATGTTCTAATATTATTGAAATGTTTTGACGCTGAAATTGAAAGTTGTTGGGTTGGATACCTTTTAACTAAAATTGGAAATTTTCTTTTTATGCAAACTACTATTAATTTAAAGAGAGAGTTAGGAAAAAGGATAAACTTTGGAAAAAAATTAGGCTGGAGCACATGAAGTTTTATTTTTAGGCTGAAGGACAAATGCTAGTTATATTTAGCATTATATTCAACTTTGACACTATACAAAATGCTAGTTGTAACTAGCATTATATTCAGTGTTACACTATACAAAATGCTAGTTATAACGAGCATTGTCCTTCAGTCAAAAAAATAAACTTGATGTCCTTCAGCCTAATTTTTTTTTAAGTTTGTCCTTGTGCCTATTTTCCTGTAATTTAAAACCATATTACAAGCTATTTTTCTTTTATCTTATACAAACAATATTATTCTATTTTATATACAAATTATTTTTATATCCCAACTATTTTACAAACTATTTTATTCTATTTTATTTACAAAACTATCTTACAAACTATTTTATTTACAAAACTATCTTACAAACTATTTTATTTACAAAACTTTCTTACAAACTATTTCATTTACAAAACTATTTTCTTTTAATTTTCTTAAACAAACTATTTTATTATATTTTACATACAAACTATTTTACAAACTATTTTATTTACAAACTATTCTATTTACAAAACTATTTTACAAACTATCTTATTTTACAAACTATTTTATTTACAAACTATTTTACAAAACTATCTTATATACAAAACTATTTCACAAAATGATTTTTATGTATAAAACTATTCTAAATTCAAAACCTTTTATAAAGCAAAAAGATGTTCAATCCCAAATGGCTCTTCATGCAGCGTAATTGATTTTGGAAATTTTTTGATTCTTATATAATCAGGACTTTATATCAGTATAAGGTGATTTTAAAGACTATTTATTTTGGAAGGTATTCGATCTGAAGAGATAAATTTTACATACGACGGAATTTATATAAGAATGATTGATATATTCAAGACTATTGATTTTGGAAAGTACTCTATCTGAAAATGAAATCTTATATATAATGGAATTTATATAGGTGCGAAATTCGAAATTTTGATTTTGAAAGGGTACTATATATGATATGATATATTTTGAAGTAAATGATATGGGAAGTACCTTCCATCGAAAATTGCGATCCTACTCGGTAGGGTTGCGTTGGAACTCCGCGCGGGGTGTCCATCGGAAATCGGGGTCCTACTCAGTAGGAACAAGTACCGGAACTCACTTAGTGGGTCACTTATTTTACTCATTTGATATTTTGAATAGCGTAAATCGAGGGGCATGATGCCTACAGCTACAAGTGATTTCGTTGGGATAGCGGCGTAACCATTGCGTAGCTACGATCTATTGATGGATAGTGAAAATCGAGGGGCGGGATGCCTACAGCTTCAAGTGATTCCGCTGGGATAGCGGCGTAATCATTGCGTAGCTGCGATCTATCAACCATGGCGTAAGTCTAGGGGCATCGATGCCTCTAGTTACAAGTGATTCCGCTGGGATAGCGACGTAACCATTGCGTAACCGCGATCCATGAGGGAATGTACTTTCCATATCTGTTTTTAATGTTTTTAAGTATTTTCACTTGGTGTTGAAATAGGTCCACTAGTACTTAGAGAATTCTAGCCTTGTGCCTGATCAACGCATGGCTAGAGTTTGCAAGAACGAGGATAAACTTGTTAAAACATTGAGTTATAAAATATTTTGATAAAGTATACTATAAATATATATTTTAAAGTTAATGATTATTGATTTATTTAAAGATGCTGAAAAGTATTTTGAGATTTAAACTAATAAATTTATAAATAATGGATTTAAGGTTTTCAATAACTCCTTTTTAAATATAAGTAATGATGTAAATAATTATTTTCAAATAGTTTACATATATATTAATAAAGATGTTATTTAAGATATTTAAAAATGGTATTTATAAAGGAAGCAAGAAATTTCACGGATGAATTTTTGTAAAGTATTGAAGTATTAAAGATGATTGATTTACAAATGAAGTTTTCAAATGAATATTTCAAGTAAAATTTATATAAGTTTCTTTGAATGTATAATTTTAAAGATATTAAATGATTCGGGAATTTATTTTAGTAATATGCTTGAAAAGATAAAGTGGAATTGCTATTTTGAAGTATGGTTTGAAACAATTATTTGATTTTGAAGTACTAATAGTTGTATGTGATATATTTGTTTGATAGTAAGTGAAATTTTATAAATATTGAATGCAAAATTGGATTTATAAATAAAATGAATTTAATTAGAAACTTGAGAACTCAAGTTCCTGGATTTTGAAATTGTTTTTCAAGTGATTTTGAAATATAATACTAGTATTGTTTGGAAGTATTTTAGATAAATATTCTCAATGTGATTTGAAAGAAATGTTAAAAGAATTTTTAAAGGAAAAATAAGTTATGTATTCCCCTCTTTTGTTGCTAGAAAATAATTTCGGTGATGAGTACACGCATCATCGACGTTCATTTTCGAGTTTCAAAGTGGGAAGACCGCTGTAGTAGTTTTACTGCACATTAGTTTTGATAAATAAATCCTAATTTTGTATTTCTAAATATGATTTGATATACAAAAGCTATGAGTGTGTGTGTGTGTGTGTATATATATATATATATTATTTCATATGAATTGGAATGAACCCGGCGTTTAGTTCTTTAAGTTTCTATAAATTAGAGATTTCAATTATTGTAATGAAGGAAATCTTGACTATATTAATAATTGGAATCTTCTAAATTGAAATTAAGGAATTGGATGCCAAGTGATTAATGAAATATATAAGAAATTGGAAATTTGTAACTTGTAAATTGAAAGATATGAAATATTGAACATTTTGTTAACTAAAATGAATAAGATAAACTTATGTAACATTCAATTTCATTCTTAAAACATAAATATAACTTGCCAAATGTTTAAAAAGTTGTAATGTTAAATAGGAATATGTAATAGAATATTATACAAGTAAAACTAAGTAATGGAAGTGTTCAATGGAATTATTTCTATAAATAAGAATTTTGATGTACACCAAATGTTATAAACGTAAGTTAATATTGTGAAATGCTTGTAATTAAATTAAATGGTAAAAGAGTAAATATAGTTTAGGTAAATGATTATAAACTCAAGAAAATGACTGAAATGATTTACTGATGAATATTAATGTTAAATGGATATCAAACATTATAAGTAAATAAATGTGAATTAAACTATAATGAAAAGTATGTAATACTTAAATAATGAATTCTTTGATTATTTTAGATATTGAGTGTGAAATAATTTATGTAAGTAAATGTAAAAGACATTGTATGAATGAATGAAATTAAATAAAAGTTAAGTGAGGTAAAAAGAAACCAATTGAATAAACTCAAATAATGTGTTGAAATTATTGGTTGTTTTGGCTTATGGGATGTTTGGAAAGGATACTTCTAATTGTTTAATGTTGTATGGATAATCTATTGAGTAATTATCCAAGGCTATTAATCGTAGGGTACACTTGATGGTTATTTATCACCTTGCATGAATAAAAGTTTCTGAACTAAACAAACCATTGGTTTTGGTTACTGTGGATGTATGATGGATTCTGTGGTTGCATATAATGGTTGTTTGTTTGTTTGTAAATGTTTTATAGTGATTTGCTTTTGTTGCAAATTGAACTACTTAAATATTTCTCTGTTTGCATAATTATTAACCTATTTTGGATTATGTAAGGGAAATACAGGTTTATGGAAGCAATAGCTACTGCTTTTGGTTTCATAAATAAACCGTGTTTGCCCGACAAATAGGTACGGTTTCATATTATGGTTTTATAGCAGTATTATATTGTTTTTCCCGTGGTTTGGGATGTTTTATTTTTGAAATATGATATACATTGTAATAATTGATATTTTTTTGGACCTCCCCGTACAAAGGAGACTGTCGAAATTTTTCGTGAATTTAAGACTTAGAAAATTTTGTGAAGTGAAAATATTTTCAAACTTTAGTAAACTTGAATATGAAGATTTAATTGTTTATTAATTGGTATATTTTATATAAAGTACTTAATTATGTAAATTTAATTGTTTATAAATTGATTAATTGAATAAAGTTATTTTAAGCTTCTTAATTCCTTCTCGTTCCTTTTCGAGGACGAATAGTTTTGAATGGGGGAGAGTGTAACAACTCGTAAATTTGATAATTAAAACTATTAAATTTAATAAGATTTTAGAATTTAAATATTGTGAGAAATAAAAAAATTGATTTATTAATGAGAAAATAATTAAATATAAATTTAATTTTGTTGTTTGTATGTTATTGATTACTATTTAAGCAAGTTAATTTATAACTCTTATGTGTAAACAACAATTCTTAATAGCTTTAAGTAAAAAAATTGAAATCTGAAGTTGGATTATAACTTGTTGTTTGATTATAACTTAATAGCTTTAAGTAAATAAAATTGAAATCTGAAGTTGGATTTAATAATGAATCGATTGGAAATGAACATAAAGTCGGTATTTGAACTGAACCGATTTATAGTGTGAAAGATGATGTTTATTTAAACCTAAGCATTTCACTTATTGAGTTATCTGTACATTTCACTTGAGTTGACTTATTTCCATAAGAATGTTAGTCCTGACTCGAGTGTTTTTGTTTTACTTTACGCTCGGGTCAGACCGAGTATTTCAGTTTAGCAAAGACACTTATTTCTGAAGACGAAGAAGGAGTCAAGGACCGTATCTACTACTATTATAGAAAGTGTTTATTCTGCCTGAAAAAAATGTAAATTCTGATTTTGTTGAAAATAGTTTCATGAACTGTTTATGTATTTTTTTTGTGTATTATATTTCATCCTTCCGCTGCGAGATTCTGTATTTTGTTCTTTTTTAATATTATTTCATTTGAACAATCCTGTTAATAATCTGTCTTTTGAATAGTTTGAGTTAGACATGTGTGGTTTATTGTCGACTTAAACTGTCCAAAAAGGCGGGTCGTTAAAAACAGAAAAAGACAAGAATTTATAGTGGTTCGGCATTGTAGCCTATGTCCACTTTGAATAGTTTGATGTTTATTGCTGATTCTTAACTGAGTTATAATAGTACAATTGCTAACACTTAATTTACAATGGAGTTTCAGTAGAGCCACCGCGTTAAAGCTTCAAAAGTCCTCTTTTAGTTGGCGCAGGGGTGCTATTTATAAGTGTAGAGCTGGAAATATCTACCTCAGATCTCGGAATACCCTTTCTCATGTGCAGGTAGGCCCACAAGATCGATATTGAGTCGTTTGGGATCGATCCTGATCGATCCATGTGCATTTCGTATCGATCAAGAATGGCTCCATTTGAGCTGCGATCGATCATGGAGGCTCTTCAGTTGATATGTAAGCTTCTGTGAAAATTTGATGGCATTTGAACTTGTAGTTTGAGAGATATGATCGATCCAAGGTTGAGTTTGCAAGTAGTGCTGAATGCTTCGTATTGACCAATTGTGCATCGATCCCCTTCGTATCGATACAATGCGTATCGATCATCTCGTGTCGATGACGTGGTGCTGGAGCCACATTTTTTGCTTAGAGACCATTTCTTTCGAATTGACCTCTTCCTTCGTATCCATCCTATACATTGCTCTTCGTATCGATGCTTGGCCCATCTCTACATATTGATCTGCAGTCCTTCTCTTCGTATCGATCAAGTGGGTGATCGATACGAAGCATGCCATTATTGGATGAGTGAAACGTGATCGGTCCATAAGATGTTGAAGTCTATTGAAACCCGGATGGATACGAAATGGATGGATACTAAGGGATGGGGAAATGCTCATTTGGTATCGATCCTGATGGATAAAAAATAGATGTGCCTAACACGGATTTCGATCGATCCATAACTCGAGCATATGAACTCCGATTGACCTGAAATTCTGGATGTGGCCTTCCACAGCTTTGATAGTTATACCATGCTAATTGTAGCTCGATCCAGACTCGGACCAAGTTTGCATGTATCCATCGTGGACCTATAGATGACCAATCTCCGGGGTAGATTGTCTTCGGTCTCTAGTACAATCCTTGGTGTCACGGCCTTGCCAAAAGGTGGGATAACACAAGGATCTGCTGAACTTTAGGCAGTTAGGCCATTTTATCAAATCGCTTCAGACCCTCGGTTTCATGAGGAACAAGTGTTAAGGATGTTAGCACTATAAATCATGTAAGAAAAGAGACAAGTGATTCCTTATTATCCCGATAAGGGGAGCATAAATCCATTTCATATAGGCTCTATCTCTATCCATGATTATCGTCCTCAACTTGGAATGGAAAGCACAAAAAAGAACAGCGTGTTCCTAAAATAAAAAAGGGTTACAATTCCAATCCAAAAGAACTATTTTTGAAAAAAATATAAAGAGACTTTGACAAATTTGCCGAAAAGTAGAAGGGAATAACTGATCATCCTTCCGCACCGATCAAAGCTCGAGAATCTTTAAACAAGAAACTTACAAACGATGCTAATGTGCCAATCCAATGCAACAAGAAAATCAACCGGAAGAAAAAAGAAAAATGCTCTAGAAATTCTCGATCTTCAAGGATCGTTCCCTTACCACTTCCCATGAGAATATCTGCTTCCTTACTAAAGAGAGATTAAACTATTAGCCTTCAAAGAAGAAGCAACTAGGAAATGAAAGGAGTCGCTGAGGTTCTTATTGCCAATATCCTCGAAGGAATGGACATGAAACCAGTCAATGTCGAGGTGTAAAAGGAATGATTGAGAATTTCTTGGGAAAAGGAGAGCTTCATGAATTTATTAGTGAGAATTGAGCAGAAGACAAATGTATCTATAAAGAACAAGTAATCAATAAAGAAGCATGCTTCATAAAGAAGATTTATAAAATAAAGGAAAAAGCCTTTGATCCCGCCAAGATGGCCTGGTCAAAGCACCTCCTAGAGGGAGGTTAGAGTACGCCATTGGTCCTGCCTATTAGCCTTCAAAGAAGAAGCAACTAGGAAATGAAAGGAGTCGCTGAGGTTCTTATTGCCAATATCCCCAAAGGAATGGACATGAAACCAGTCAATGTCGAGGTGTAAAAGGAATGATTGAGAATTTCTTGGGAAAAGGAGAGCTTCATGAATTTATTAGTGAGAATTGAGCAGAAGACAAATGTATCTATAAAGAACAAGTAATCAATAAAGAAGCATGCTTCATAAAGAAGATTTATAAAATAAAGGAAAAAGCCTTTGATCCCGCCAAGATGGCCTGGTCGAAGCACCTCCTAGAGGGAGGTTAGAGTACGCATTTGGTCCTGCCTATAAGGCATGGCTAGAGCATCGTAAGCCTTCAATCTCGCCTATATGGCGTAGCCGGAGCATAAGCCTTTGGTCCTGTCTTCATGGCCAGGCCAAAGCACCTCTTTGAGAGAGGTCAGAGTAAGCTTTTGGTCCCATCTAAGATGGACTAGCCAAAGCACTACAAGCCTTTGGTCCGGCTTACATGGCCTGACCGGAGCGCCTCCTATAGTGCGCCTAATATATGGCCTGGCTAAAGCACCGAACCAGCTTTATGTTCCTCTTATAAGGCCTGACTGGAGAACCTTCTAGAGGGAGGACGGATAAGACTTTGGTTCTATTCAAGATATCTAACCAACTACACCAATCAAAACCTAAATCATAACTTAAAATGGAGATGAGGGATTTGATCAAAGTTCAGGTCATTACCTAAACATGGTAATAAAGGAAATTAGTAAAAGCCTAAAGCACTACTAAGAGAGTAGTAAGGGACAAAAAGCATCAACCAAACAAATCAAACTCTGTTCTAAAGAAAGATCAAGGCAATCTTTTAGAGGAAATCGATCAAATGCAAAAGCAAATCTAACTCTATCTTAAAGAATGGATCAAAAGCAATCTTCTAAAGGAAGAGCAATCAAATGCGTGTTATTTTACTTTAGGGAAAAGTTAAAGGTACCTTCAATGGAAAGGTCAAAAGCTATCTACTACGTAGAATTGAGAATTTTAATATTAGATAGTGACATATGGGAAATTATGACTTATTTCTTGAAGTATTAAATTAACTCCTAATTCATGATTTCTAGATTGAAATTCGAATTATCGAATAATATGAATTTCCATTGATAATCTGATTTCTAATCCTTTTACTAGATAAAGTTCTGGTCCAGTTAGCAGATGAATTTCTAATGGAATTTTGGGCTTATTACGAGATAAAATTTTGATCTTCCTATCAAATAAAATTCTAGATTATTACCAGATGATTTTCTGGTCTTTTATTCAGGTGATTGCCAGATGGTTTTTTGGTCTTCTATTCTGGAAATCACCAAAAGGTTTTTGGTCTTCTATTCAAGTAATTACCAGATGGTTTTCTAGTCTTCTATTCTAAAGTTATTGGCAGAAAATTTTTTGGTCACCTATTCAAGTTATTGCTAGATGGTTTTCTATCCAAATAATATTATTGCCAGAAGATTTTTGGTCTTCAATTTAGATGAAATTATAATTACCAGACAGATTTCAGATACCTACTCCTTCGAGACTAAAGCTTGAATAAAACCAAAAGGCAAAGTTGTTAAAATCTTCACTCCTCGTAGTACTAAATTAAATTATCCTAGAATGAAGTTAATATTTTCTAATAATGAGAATCTTCGTTACTAAACGGATTTCTAATTTCTTGTTATGAAAACGAAGGGTTCTTCCGAACTTCTGATCAAATAAGTTACAAATCTTTTTACGAAAACAAATTTCGAGTTTTAATGACAAGGTTTATATTAAGAAGACAAATCAATGCTCAATCAAAGGTAACATATCATATTGCATTAAATTAAAATTTTGGAAAACAAGTTATATGTCTCAGATAATTCAACAAATTAAAAAGGAGGAATAAAAAGTGAATTCAATTTAACAATCATTTAGGTACAAATATGTTTATTTTACAAGAATTACAAGTATCAAGAAGGGGTAGCCAAAAGGGAAATTGCCAAAAAAACTCATTAAGTGTCAAGTTTTTGCACCTCCTCTTTAAAAGTTTCAACGACCAAAAAAGGTTTAATAATGCGACGAATTGCCATATTTAAAAGTTACTTAAGATTTTTTTTATTCCTTTCGAATATATCTGCGCAGTCAATCAAATCAACTTGAAATTAAATGCATGATTGAGTGTTTTGATGGCTCCTTTCAAAGTCTGAATCTTGCTCTTCAATTTCCGGACCTCTTATTCAAGAGCATATTTCACGCTCAAATTTTTTAACTCGACCCTTGTAATAATTGAGGCATTGGGAAACCTTCTCATCCCATTGTTGTTTCAAAAATTGGATGCATTGTAATCTAACCCTATTTAGCAATTTCGCCATCATCCAGACTCGAGGATGGGTTAAACAAAGAAATAAAATTCTTTTCCAATCAACGGGGTAGGTGTAGGAAAGCTAGATTCGCCTTCGCTCACAGTAAGTTGTAATGACCCGAAATTTAATCGCTATTTAAATGAATATTTAATTATGTGAGAAATGCGGATTATGGATTTTAAGGTCGGAATAACACTAGAGGGGGGTGAACAGTGTTTTATGGATTTTTTAAATCTTTTTGAGTTTTATTCAGTTTAAACACCAACAAACACAATTCACAAACACAGATATAATCACAGAATCAGACACAAATGCAAATACTAAATAAAAGCAGTAAAGGAAAGAACACACTAGGATTTTATACTGGTTCGGAGTTACCCTACATCTAGTCACGTACAATCGTACAGATTTCTTATCAAAATAATCTCCCAGATTACACCCTCGTTTTCAAGGCTACGAGGTACACCCTCTTGTGTTCGAGTCCAGGGCAAACTCTCTTGATTTAACCAGGCTACAAGATCACCTAAATGATTTCCGAGGCTACAATCACACCCAATTGATTTCAAGGCTCAACCACACCTTTTACTCAACAGTTTGATTTACAAAAATTCTATAACTCTAAATAGCACTGAGATCTTATGGAGAGAGTGGCAGAGAATCAAACAAAAGATAATCAAGTTTGATTCACTTGGCATTTTGGCAGAGTATAGTTTAGGATTCTTTAGAATAATGTGGAAGATGAAGAACAGAGAAAAAATAAATGAAATTTGATAAAAATTCATTTAGAACTTACTGGTATTTATAGTAGAGCAACAACCATATCTATTCGTGAAAGGATATGACGAATAGACACTTCTTTTGAAAATTGAAATTTGAAAATAACGGACACCATGTCGACATGGGGGTTGAGGGATGTTGACATGCTCAAGGCAAAATTGATGTTTTGATTTTCTTATTAAAATTGGTTTCTATAATTTGTCAAAACAATTTGTAAACTTCGTAAATATATTTAAACATATAAAAGAGTTTAGAAAATAATTTTTAATATATATAATCTTAATCTATAAAGTGATTTAAAATTTGAGTATATAAATATTTTAAAGCTAAATATTTAAAACAAGAGATGGTTTAAAAACAAGGACAATTTTGAAATCAAATTATTAAAAATGATAAAAATAGTTTTGAGGCAAAAATATTTCAAACAAGAGAGATGCCTTTTTGAAAAGAAAGTTTTGAAAACATTTTTTAAAAACAAGAGATATATTTTTGAAAAACATTTTTATAAAATTAGTGGATATCAAAATAGGACCACTATATTTTCCACTAGATATAGTCGTGGGTTCCATCCCACTACGGTTCCATCCCTTTAACAGGCTCGAAGTGGATTCCATTCCACGAATAAATTTCGAATAAAGATGTAAGTGCTTTCAAGAAGTTTTAACATAATTCTAGACTAACTACATTATCTTGTACTGTTTGAAATCTTGAACTCTTGATAACTTGATACTCATCAGTCTTCAATCTTGATATCTTCGATCCTTAAATTCATTAGTCTTGTATCTCTATACTGTACAGTCTTCATTCTTTGTACCTGCATGTTTATATTCTGCATATAAATATCTAAACCATAACGTTAGTATTTATATTTTATAACAAGTCTTAAGGTTGTCATCGTCAAAACCATCATCTCAAGGACTAACAAATTATATTTTAAATGATTAACAAATGAATTTTTATTAACAAATAAACACTATTTTAAATAATAACTGATGATAATAAAATCATTTTTCAAATTTGTTTACCAATATATATAGTTCATAGAAAAATAGAAAATATGACCGGAAATTATTTTTCGAAATACCAATTTTTCATTTGTTAAAAGTTATTCAAAATGTCATAACACAATGTTAAACACACATGCACATATTACAAACTCTTTTAACATGTTGTGTACTTGTACACGTGCATGCACATATTTGCACACTTAAGCATATAAACATATAAGTTAAAATAAGATTTTATTTACTAAAAATATATATACATAACATATAAAGTAGATTATTTTTTCAAAAAAAGCACAAGAGTATGACATAAATAATTGCAAGAGATGGAAGGGGGTACTAGGGTGGATGGAAATGAGGGGTGGTATGGATGCATACTTATATATTATAGAATTAAGCACTTATATATTTATAATAATTTCCTAAACATATATATACCCCCTTACTTTCATTCTTTTCATTTTACAATTGCTTCCTCCACTTCAAAATTTCTAAGAGCTTGGATAAATACTTCCATGGATTCCTTTTAATAAATTTGAAAATATAAAAAAAATCACTTCTTTATGGAAAAATTCCTCCTTTAGTTCAAAAACTACTTCTACAAACCATTCAACACCTCCTCTCCCAAGCTACTGCCATCCACCTAAGAACATAAGGGTCGATCCTAAATCATCCCCAAGGCCAAGCCCAATTAGCCTACGTCGAGCTAAATTCAAGTGTTCAAGGGTCCAAAAGTTTCAAATTTGCAATAAGTGTTTTCGAGTTTCGGCAAAAGTTCGCTTTGATTTAGAAAAATTTTGGTGAGTAAAACTAATATTTTTGGAAAAGAAAATAATTTGTTTTTAACGGTCTATATGCTGTGGAAATATAGTGTTTGTCGTGCTGAATTATCATGTTGTTTGGATAATATATGATTGCAAGTTCATTGTTCGATATAGATTCGTGATTTGGATAATATGTTGATATGTTTAATATATATATATATATATATATGGATATGTGAGATTGGTTTTTGATATGATGGTGGAATTGTTTGTGAAACAAAACCAAGTATGTCATGAAATGGCCTTAAAAAGTCGCAAAGGACTTGAGATCCGATTCAGAACGAAATCTCTTTTTCTAGCTTTGGATTTTTGAAAATGTTTTCCAAGTTTTTACCTTTTGTTTAAGTTTTCAAAACACTTACAGTTGTGTTTTCAAGCATGCAGTAGCTAGAGTTATGTGAGATTTCCACCTAGAAATCAATTCTAGCGAACTGCGCTTATAGCGATAGTCGCTATGCATGCAGTTCGGGAAATTTCACGATTTCAAGTTTTAAATTGCTTTTTTTGGATTGCTTTTGAAAACTCATTCAAAATAATTAAGTAAGTCAAAAGTTTAAGTTTTAATTATTTAATAATTTATTTAATTAATTTATTAATTAGGGTAATTATTAATTAATTAATTAATTAAGTAATTAGGTTAAGTAATTAGTGATCAAAGATTTTTAACTAAGTTAATTATTTTTAATTAAGTAAGTTTTAAACAATGATTAATTAAGATAAAAGGAGATAAATTTTTGTTTAATCAAGTTATTTGTTTTAATTAATTATTTAATTAAAGTTAATTATTTAATAAATTATTATTTAATTAAAGGCTAATTATCCACTTAATTAGGGTTTAATTTCTTAAATAAAGGTTATTTAATTAGGTTTAATTATATATATAATTAGAATTATTAATGATTAATTTTGATTTAATTAAGATTAATTAAGGTTTAATTGAGTTTTAAACTTATGATTTAATCTAGGGTTATTTATTTTAAAGTTTTATTTAAAACTCTATCGGTTATTTATTCTTAACCGATTTTCTTGTTTAAGTGAATTGTTTTTAAACCAAGGATCTCTTGTCCATGCTATTAAGAAGCCAAATGAATTAAAGTAGTTGTAATAAAACGATGATGCGTTTTATTGAAAGTAAGTCGACTTGTACTTATCACAAATACCGCACTTTCGGAACGTGATGAATACAAGGGGGTTAATTTCGATAAGCGGGTCATGATAAGCTAAGCATATAGAATGTATGTCCATATGTAAATCTTTACACCTGATAGTGGAATGGTCCACTATAAAACAACTTGACCCTTTAAAATTATCGAATGATTGTTTGGAGAGACCGAGATTGGATATTAATCCGAAAATCACTTCGAACTAATGTAAATGTTTGAATTGGAAATTGTAAAGGCAAGGTCCAAGATGAAGACTTTGATGTGCCTTCGATTCGTTCAAGTCCTGAACGATTTGTATGGATGAATGCTAACATTGTGTCAACATCTGGACGACAATGTTAGCATTCCAAGTGGCAATGCTATGATAATGGTAAACGTAGCCTTATGCCTCATCAACCGGGAATGACTATAATAGGGGAGATGGAGCAAGGCTAAGTGGGTCGCTCCCATTATGGTAAAGTCACCACTAACTAGTGTCCCTACTATCAACTCATGTATGCTTTGATACGGTTGCTGATCCCAACCGAGGGGTGATCTTATTCGGCACTATACAGTAAGGGGTAGGCTAGTCTTATGTTGGCAGGGGATCCATGCAAGGTCCTTGGTGTTATTTTCTAGAGATGCACCATGATGGGTGGTACCCCAGTAGCCCAGTCATTGTATGGACTCAATAAGTGTCTTCGGTCTTAGTTGTATACCTATTATGCTGAAATTTAATTAATGTAACAATTTTGGCTATGTGAATTACTTATTTGAAAACCCTAGACATTATGATAATATCGCTGGATTTCTGTATAAAGTGTTTTGGTTATCATAAGGTTAAAACCCGTCCTTGTTTCTATGTGGCGTGGTCTTACGAGATATTTTGATTTCAAAGGGTTTTATAGAAGTAAAAGTTTATGTTGTTTTGATTTTACTCACACCAGACCCATGTCTGACCCGAAGTTTTATTTTCTTTTCCTCACTTGGGTACTTAAATTCTTATGAGTAGCCAAGTGATCCAAGTTTCTTACGAAATCATTTTGAAGGAGCTGGAGCAGGTGGCTTCACCGTTAGCTAAATATTATTTTATTCTGCTGTGTTATGTATGATCTATGTATTTTATATGGATAGGTAGCTATAACTATCTAGTTGAAATTTTAATGTATTGACTCTGATGTATTAATATAACGGAAATGACTATGTAATATCTTATGTTATCTATTATATGTTGTTCTGATTCGTAGTGAGATTCTATGATTTTGTAGTTTCTTCTTATCTTTCTTTGCCTTCTACCCTTAATGGCTCTTCTTTCGATGCTAGAAAGGCGGTCGTACAGTTTTGGTATCAGAGCCTAGGTTAGGCGAACACTTAGGCTTTGGGTTAGGGTCAACATTGAGAGTGCGTATTTATAATTTTTATTTGTGTGTATATATATATATATATCTCTGATAGGTAGATGGCTTGATAGGTTTGATTAGTACCCTTCTTTCAAGTATTCTAAGATTATCTTACTATATTCAGGTAGTAAGACATGAGTGAATAAGGCAGACGAGGTAGGGGAGCAAGTAGCACTACAACTACAAATGGTCAAACCCCAAATCCTAGAGAAGTTCGGATTACCGAAGAGGCCGCGCCCGAGCAGCCAAGAGTGAATTTCGCAACCTTATGCAAGGATTACACTAACCTCAGAGGGAACCATTTAAGGGAATTGAGTCTATCATGGAAATGCAAACTTGGTTGCGATCTTGCGAGAAGATTGTTAAAGCTCTTGGTTTGTCCGATGAACGGAAGAGATTCTTAGCAGCATGGCAACTGCAAGAGGAAGCAGTAGCTTGGTGGGACTCCCTTACTACAATTTTCCCTGAGAAAGAATTTTCATGGGCCCGATTTAAGGAAGTTTTTGAGGACCGATTCTTGGCAACCGCAGAAGAATGAGGATGTACCAAAACTTCATGGAATTGAATCAAGGGGATCTCTCTGTTGCATAATATGAGACGAAGTTCAACGAGTTATCATGTTTTGGAGCCGAGTTGATCAACACCCCATTAAAGAAGAATGAGATGTTTATTTTAGGTATGAGAGAAGAGTACCATGAGAATATGACTGCTCACGTCAAAGATACTTTTGTGGATTTAGTTGATATGGTTCTGAGGTATGAGGCCTTGGAAAAGAATAAGCCTATTCCAGCAGCACCTAGTGGAAATACCAGTGGAAACAGTTCTAATAAGAGATTCAATCCAAATTGGAAGAATCAAGGAAAAGAGAAACAGGGAGTAGGTCAAGGAGGCAAGCCTAAGGGTAGTGGTTGTTATTTGCAAGGAGAAAGGAAATATTGCCAGGTATTGTCCGAATCGTGAAGTTCCGAAGCAGCAAGGTGGACTTATCTCTCCGATGGTCCAGAAGACTCTTTGTTTTAATTGCCATCGGTCCAGGCATATGGTAAAGGACTGCCCAATCATGAAGAAGGTGCAGCAGCCCAAGGTATACAACATTAAGAACGAACCGTCTATTTCAACGGATGTGAAGGGGAAAGGCGTCCTTGAAGGTACCTTGCTGATTAATGGTATTTTTATTTGAACATTATTTGATACTGGTGCCTCTCATAGTTTTATCTCTTATGAAACGGTTGGTAAATTGCACCTTATTCCTAGTATTGTAGAAAATCCTATGTGTGTGTCTAACCCCATAGGTGGTGCAACCCATTTGAATGTGATTTGTGAATATGTTCCAATTTCCTGCATTTCTCATCACTTTTCTTGCGAGCCGTATGTCGACTTTAAAGAATTTGACATTATTCTTTGTATGGATTGATTATCAAAATATGGAGCTATTTTAGATTGTAATGAAATAACTGTATCATTGGCAACCAATTTGGGAAGAATTTCTAAAGTACCATGTAAAGAACCCGGTATTAATATGTGTAGTTTCTTGTATGCCCTAGAGGCATCCCAAGAAAATCTAGGGTCTATTCAAGTTGTTAAGAATTTTCTCGATGTTTTCGAAGAGGTTAAAAGTTTACCCTTACACCGAGAGATAGAACTTCGCATTGGTTTGGTCCCCGGTGCAAGACTTGTGGTTCAACCTAAGCGAAGGATGGCTCCAAGGGAAAGAGAGGAGCTAGTAAGCAAACCCAAGACCTATCAAGGAGAGGATTGATTAGACCCAATCATTCAAGTTGGGGGTCTACTATGATGTTTGCAGCTAAGTTTGATGGATCTTTAAGGTTGTGCGTGGATTATAGGGAGTTGAATAAGCTAACCATTAGGAACAAGTATCTCTTACCCTGCATCGATGATCTTTTTGATCAACTTCATGGAGCTACGATATTTTCTCAGATGGATCTAGCTACTGGATTCCATCAGTTAAGGGTTGCTGAAGATAGTATACCCTTAACTGCATTTAAGAGCCCTGGCTATTTCTTCGAGTGGTTGGTTATTCCTTTCGGGCTGACCAATGCACCTGCATATTTTGTAGATATCATGAATAGTGTTTTTCGAGATGTTCTTAACAAGTTTGTGCTAGTTTTTGTTGATGACATCCTTATCTACTCCAAATCCAAGGAGGAGCATAAGCATCATTTGGAAGTGGTGTTGGAGACATTGAGGAGACATCCTAAAGGAGAAATTTTCTAAGTGCCATTTTTAGAAATCGAAAGTAAGATTCTTAGGACATATTGTGACGAAAGAAGGTATTTTATTGAACCCTGCGAAGGTGGAAGCTGTTCAGGAATGGAAGCGACCACGAACTCTTACCGAGGTTCGTAGTTTCTTAGGTTTAGATAGATACTATAGGAGGTTTATTCAAGATTATTCCAAGATTTCCTCCCATTTGACTAAGCTGGCTAAGAAAGAGGAGAAGTTTATATGGACCTCAAACTCTGAAGTTGCATTTCTGGAATTAAGGAAGAGATTGACTAGTGCACCTGTTTTGTCTGCTCCAGATCGAAATAGTGAATTCACAGTTTACATAGATGCATGTGGAGTAGGACTTGGTGCTGTTTTGATGCAGCATGGTAGGGTGATTGTGTATGCAAGCAGACAGTTGAAGCCTCACGAGAAGGACTATGCTATGCATGACCTGGAGTTGCTAGCTGTTGTCTTTGCATTGAAAATGTGGAGACACTACTTGCTGGGTAAGGATCCTTCTTTTCCTCTTAGTTTCTTTCTAATCTTTAGAGATTCTAGGAGTAAGTTTTCTTTCTTAAATTAGATGAAATATTTGAGCTCTTCACGAATCATAAATCCCCGAAGTATCTTTTTACTCAGAAGGATCTGAACCTGAAGCAACAAAGGTGGTTAGCATTTTTGGCGGCTTATGACTTGGATATTTTTTATACGCCAGAAAAGGCTAATGTGGTGGTGGATGCCTTAAGTAGGAATGTGGTTTTGAATCTTTTGGAGGTTACCCTAACTCTCTTAGAAAGAATAGTGAGCAAGCAAAGAGAGGACATAAGTTTAGTGGCGATCATCAGGAACGTTAAGGAGGGGTAGTGTACGAGTTTTACGATTAATAACCGAGGAGTTTTGAGGATGAATGGACGGATCTATGTACCGAATATCAACGGTCTTAGGCAGGAAGTTTTTTCAAAGTGCCATCGTTCTAAGTTGAGTATCCATCCAGGTGTCTCAAAGATACATAGCAATATGAAGCAGATTTTTGGTGGAAGGGAATAAAGAGAGATATCTCTATCTTTGTTAGCAGGTGTTTATGTTGTCAACAAATCAAAGGTGATCATCAGAAGATAGTCGGATTATTACAATCCTTGGAAATACCAAATTGGAAGTGAGAAATGATATCAATGAATTTTATCAATAGTTAGAACCAGAACAGGAAATGAAGGAGTATGGATTGTCATGGATCGGCTAACGAAGAGCGCACATTTTCTCCCGGTAAAACCAACAAGGACTGTTGCTTCTTTAGCTAAAATTTTGATGATAGAGATAGTCAGGTTGCATGGAGTTCCAGTGAGTATAGTAAGTAATAGAGATCCCATATTTACTGGTCAATTTTGGGAAGCAATGAAAACTACCATTGGAGCAAAGTTGAGCTGAAGCACATCATATGTAACAACCCATAATTTAATCACTTTGAACTTGAATAGTTAATATGTGTTTAAATGATTAAATAATGGATTGTATATCTAGAATACAAATTTGGATAAAACATCTCGAATGGATTTTTTAAACTGATGTAAAGTGTTAGTTTAAAGATGGTTCGAGTTATAAGGCAGTTAGGGGTACCAATTTATTTAAGAATAAGTCTGCCTAATAAAACAGAATAGTATAATTACTTGCCTAATAAAACAAGAGGGAATAATTAACCCTACCTAATAAAACAGAATAGTATAATTACTTGCCTAATAAAAACAGAACAGTATAATTACTTGCCTAATGAAACAAAATAGCATAATGATTATTATATTCCATGCGGATGGTTGCCATTAGACCAAAATCTGGTCGAATCAGGTTCTGCCTTACGGATGGTTGCCATTGAACCAAAATCTGGTCGAATCATGTTATGCCATAGTTGATAAGGAGGATTCCGATTGGACTAAAATATGGTTGAATCAAATTAAGCGATCAAGATGTTTTCTATTTGACCAAAATGTGGTCGAATCAAATTAGGCCATCAAGATGTTTTCTATTGGACCAAAATGTGGTCGAATCAAATTAAGCCATAAGGCTGGTTTCTATTGGACCAAAATCTGGTCGAATCTGGTTAGGTTGTAGGAAATGAATAAAGTACCCTTCTCTTCACCTATAAATAGCCAAGTCCATATCTCATTTTAATTTATTCACAAACTAAAGAAAAGAACTAAAATTCATTATCAAAGGTGAAGTATTCCAAGTCTCCATCAAAGCAAATAGGATGTGAGTATATTCCTTGTTTTCATAGTTTAGTGGGTATAACTTATTTTGTGAGTATATTCCTTGTTTTCATAGTTTAGTGAGTATATTCCTTGTTTTCTTAGTTTAGTGAGTATATTCCTTGTTTTCGTAGTTTAGTGAGTAAATTCCTTGTTTTCATAGTTTAGTGAGTAAATTCCTTGTTTTCATAGTTTAGTGAGTATATTCCATGTTTTCATAGTTTAGTGGGTATAACTTATTATGTGAGTATAATTTAATTATTTTACAGTCAGTGTAATCTTAATCTCTTTCCTTTGACTCATTCACATTTAAACAAATGTCGTGTTAACTATTGTTAATAATAACGAGTCTGTTATTATTCTTGTTCGGTTGTTTGATTTGTTCTCGGCCGGTTTATGAGCAATAACTTTGATGTTTAGTTAAAGGGAACTTACACCACCTTTTAACTTAGGATTGACATTTAGTGACTTTTTGGTTAAAAGGAAATAACACCCCTTTTAGCTATCTCATTTGATTAAGAGGGAGCTTCCCCCCTCTTGGTCGTATTCTCCTTTAAAGATGATGGGTTTAAGTTATGATTTGAATGCAAGTTTTAAATCTTTATTTAAAGTATTTTAAAGGAGCTTCAAAATTTATATAATGATTTAAATGGGTTATTTATGGAAAGTAAGTAGTCCTATACTTGGCACTAACAGCTGATGAGTAGATTGATCCTCTATCTGTGAGATCTGGAACCGAAGTGTCTAGGCAAGGCTAGGAGCAACCAGTGCCCTGACTTACCTGGCTTTGTTTCTGGGCGAGGGGTAGAGTAAGTCGAGAATATTGGAAATGTGACAAGTGTAGGAGATTTGATTTCCATAAATGATCTTTATAATTATAATGGAAAACATTCACATTTCTTATATACAATTGTTTTTGACCCATCTAAATATGCTTTTGAAATATGACATCCTCCTAAATGTTTTGTGAATATACTTATATTGATGAGATAAGTATATGGATATTTTCCAATTATTGAAAAAGTATAAGATTTAATTTCCATATACGATCGTTTTGTTATCCCCGATAGTTGATATCTTGACTATCAATTTCGATACCCTTCTTCCTTTCGTTTTTGTTTCGTCAATCTAAGATGATTTGTTGCTCATTTAGAGCATTGATATCCTTTATCGGAAATGACTAAATAAAGAGCGAGTGGGGGCCAAGCTATGTGGGGTTGCTCCCATTAGGGTATTTTCACATCTACTCTAGATTGGTTTCGGTTGTATGCGCATGGAGATGTGAAATACTCGGATACTCGGTAAGGTTGGCGGGTTCCGGCTTGGAGGTTTTCGAGAGCCATTGTAGTTCTCAAGTATATTTTCTAGAGGTATACTTTCGATAAGGGGGCGCACCCTCCTAGTCATTGTTGGAAAAGTTCCTTTTCCTTATTTTTGATTCAAATCTTTAGATTGATTCTTTCTTAATTGCATCGGGAAGCATCTTGCGCTCTTCGCGATGTTTAATTATTTGTGTTCATTCTTTTATGCTTGGATGTTATCCTTGTGAGGGAAAACCCGTTCTGCGTTTTTGCGACGTGGTCTCACCGGTTATTTTGTGTTCTATTTTTTTATTTGGAGTTTACTCATACCTGACTTATTGTCTGACCCGAATTGTTTGTTTTCCCTAAACTCTCGGGTACTCATTTATATTTGAGTAGTCCGGAAATGACAGGTTTCTTTGGGCCCTTTTGAAGATGGTGGACGAGCAGGAGGCTCCTTATCTATCTAGCTATTTATTTCCGTTGTTATGAGATGTTGACTCTATGTATGTATATTTAAAGGCGGGTTGTTATAACAACCTAGACTGATAGTAGTACTTTTGTTGTAACTCTGATAACTCCATGTTGGGAGTAACCTTATGTACTATCTTATTTTTATGTTATATTTAACCGTTTAGTTGTGAGATTATTGTTGTGTTCTTATATTTTACCCCATGACAACTCGTCTTTCAAATACTTGGGCAACGGCATATGAATACCATGGATGTATTAAGTGTCATTCTCAGGGGTCAAAAAGGTGGGTCGTCACAGTTGGTATCAGAGCTTTGGTTGTGTGAACACCTTAGCCTGATTGGGGTACAACTCATTAGAGATAGGGTAAGTGATTCCCTAGAATGAGTTAACCTTGAGAGAGCGTATTTGTAATTTTTATAATAATAATATTTATCCTCTAAAGTCTAGTTTTAGATCCTTTGGTGTTATTTCCTTAAACCATTTTAATCCTATTTTTGTATTCTAAAGATACCTATTATTTTTTCAGATAATAGAAAATGAATACTAGAAGAGGAGGAAGGAGAGGATCTGGAACTAGCACGGCTACCAATGGTAGGGTACCTAGAAATGCTACCATGTTAGCTGTAGATCCGGTAGAGGAAATGTTAGTGCAAGTTCAGACCCCTATGAACTTTGCAGCTTTGTGTAAGCATTTTACCACTTTGGGCGGGAAACCATTCTATGGGACTGAAGATATTCTTGGAGTGTAGGTGTGGCTTCGAACTTGTGAAAGAATATTTGGAGATCTTCGGTGGGAGGATGTGGAGAAACGGCTGTTGGCATCACGACAAATTCAAAAGTCGACACTGGATTGGTGGGATTCAGAAACAACTATTACTCCGGAGGGGGAGTTTTCTTGGGCCCATTTCAAGGAAGTTTTGAAGCACAGTTTATTCCAGAAGCTGGAAAAACTCAGTTATTTAGAAGTTTCATTGACTTAAAGCAAGGCGATATGACTGTGTCGTAGTATGGGCATAAGTTCAATGCTTTGTCCCGTTTTGGACATGGATTGATAGACACAGCGCTTAAGAAAAATGAAATATTTGTAAATGGAATGCGACCAGAGTTCCATCGTGAAATGACTAATCGTCTTATGGGCAAGTTCACCAACATTATTAGCATGGCTTTGAGGTTTGAGGCTCTTGATATTAAGGAAGGAATCCAGAAGGGTGTAGTACCAACAATAAGTGTCAAGCCTTTATCAGTTATACCAGTTGAAAGAAAGCCAAACTTCAAGCGTAAGTTTAAGGGAAAGAAGCAGGGTGCAGGGAAGAAAACTGAAGATGGCGCTCCAGCACAGAAGAAGCAGACCAACTTGGCCAACATTCTTTGTTTCAAGTGCAGTAAGATGGGCCACTTTGCAAATCATTGCCCAATTATCACATGTTTTAATTGCGGCCAACCGGGACATATAAAGAATGAGTGCCCTTTTCCTGAAAAGGGATCTCAAGGACAGACTTTTACCATTGAAGAGATACCATCCACTTCTTCAGATAAAAAAGGGAAGCAAGTGTTGCAAGGTACATTATCCATCTATGATATTCCTGTAAGGGTGCTATTTGATACAGGAGCTTCCCATAGTTTTATTTCTTATGATCTAATGGACATACTAAACCTTAAATATGTTATCATAAGTAATCCTCTTTGTGTGTCAAATCCAATTGGAGGTCCAACAAATCTGGACACTGTGTGTCTAAATGTACCTATTTCTTATCGAAATCGTCTCTTTCCTTTTGACTTGTTTGTTCTTGGGTTTATTGGTTTTGGAGTGTTGCTAGGAATGGATTGGTTATCTAAGTTTAAAGCTATCTTGGATTGTGGTAGAAGGTTCGTTAGAGTTAGTGATGCAGGAGATGTTGGTGTTGATATTAGTTGTGAAGAGCCTAAGAAGTTAATGAGCAGTTTTCTCTATTCACTCGAAGTGGCTAAAGCGGAGCTAGGAGATGTGCCAGTTGTTTGAGATTTCATAGATATTTTTGACGAGGTGCAAGGTTTACCTCCTCACCGTGAAGTCGAGTTCCGTATTGATTTGGTTCCGAGAACTAGACCTATTGTACAACCCTTACGAAGGATGGCTCCAAAAGAGAAGAGGGAGTTAGAAAGGCAGACTTATGATTTGTTGCAGAAGGGCTTGATCCGACGTAGTACTTCAAGTTGGGGATCGCCAGTCGTCTTTGTTACAAAGGCGGATGGTTCTCTAAGGTTATGCGTAGACTATCGGGAGTTGAACAAAAGGACAATCAAGAATAAATATCCTTTTCCAAGGATCGACGATATGTTTGACCAACTCCAGGGTGCTCGGATATTTTCTCAATTAGATCTTGCCATCGGTTTCCACCAATTAAGAGTGGTAGAGGAGAGTGTTCTCTTAATAGCTTTTCGAACTCCTAAAAATTTCTACGAGTGGTTAGTTATACCGTTTGGATTGACTAACGCACCCGCTTATTTTGTGGACTTAATGAATCGAGTATTTCGAGATATTCTTAATAAATTTGTTCTCATCTTTATTGATGACATTCTTATCTATTCCAAGATAGAGGAGGAACACAAATATCATCTCTGTGTCATACTCGATACCTTAAGAAGACATGTGTTGAAGGCTATGTTTTCCAAGTGCCATTTCTGGAAATCCGAAGTTAGGTTTCTAGGGCATGTTATTTCAGGAGAAGGCATATCGGTGGACCCAGCTATAGTTGTGGCGGTTCAAGAATGGAAAAAGCCCGAAAGTGCGACGAAAGTTAGAAGTTTCTTGGGATTGGCTGGTTTCTACCGTAGGTTTATCAAGGACTTCTCGAAGGTTGCTTCTCATCTGACGAAGTTAACAAAGAAAGATGTTAAGTATGTTTGGACTTCTAAGTGTGATCAAGCATTCAACGAATTGAAAGAGAAGTTGACTAGCGCTCCTGTATTAACCATTCCAAATGGGAGCGAAGGTTTAACCATGTATACAGATGCTTGTGGAACCGGATTGTGAGCAGTTCTGATGCAGCATGGGAAAGTTATTGCCTATGTGAGTCGACAGCTAAAGCCGCATGAGAAAAATTATGCTACACATGATTTGGAGCTTTTAGCTGTTGTCTTCGCACTAAAGATGTGGAGGCATTATCTTTTGTGTGAAAGGTTCGAGTTATACACGGACCACAAATCCTTAAAATACCTTTTTACCCAGAAAGATCTGAATTTGAGGCAGCAGAAATGGCTAGAGTTTCTCGCCTCTTATGATCTAGAGGTTCTTTATACCCCTGGAAAAGAAAATGTTGTTGCTGATGCATTGAGTAGGAATGTAGCAATGATTGCAAATATAGAAGTTAAGCCAGTATTATTAGAGAGGATTGCATCCAGTCAAGAGGCAGATCCTATTTTAGCTCGACTTAAGAAGGATGTTGAAGAAGGTGTTGTTTCTAGCTTTGAGATTGATCTCCGAGGCATATTGAAAATGAATGGGCATATTTGTGTTCCAGACTTTGATGGACTTAAGCAAGAAGTGTTAGCCGAATGCCACCATTCAAAGTTATCTTTTCTTCCAGGAGTGACCAAGATGTTCAAAGATATGAAGAGGGTATATTCTGGTGGAAGGGGATGAAGCGAGATATTTCAATCTTTGTGAGTCGTTGTGCAAACTGCCAACAGATTAAGAGTGACTAGCAGAAGACAACTGGATTGCTTCAACCACTTGAGATCCTAAAGTGGAAGTGGCAGCAGATCTCTATGGACTTTATTGATGGGCTTCCTAGGTCAAGAAGAGGTAACGATGGCATTTGGGTTTTTGTCGATTGACTAACCAAGAGTGCCCATTTCATTCCTGTTAAGCTGACTAGGAATGCTACGAATTTGGCGAGTTTGTATGTGAAGGAGATTGTGAGACTCCATGGGATTCCTCGTAGTATTGTAAGTGACCGAGACCCGATATTCACTAGTAGGTTCTGGGAGGGACTGCTGAATGCATTAGGGACTGAGATAAGTCTAAGTACAGCTTACCATCCCCAAACATATGGGCAAACGGAGAGAGTGAACCGGATCTTGGAAGATTTATTGCGAGCATGCATTCTAGACTTCGGGGGTTCTTAGGAAGATCATTTACCCTTAGTCGAATTCACTTATAACAACAGCTATCAAGCAAGCATTGGTATGGCCCCTTTCGAAGCTCTTTATGGTCTTCCATGTCGTTCTCCTTCGTGTTGGGTTGAATCTGGAGATAGACTTGTTCTTGGACCCGACATAATCTTAGAAGCCAATGAGAAGGTAGTTGATATTAGAATAAAGATGAAGGAAGCGCAAGATCGGCAAAAGTGTTATGCAGATTAAAGGCGTATGGATCTAGAGTTCTTAGTCAGGGACTTGGTATTTGTAAAAGTCTCTCCTCTGAGAAGTGTCGTGAGGTTTGGGAAGACAGGGAAGTTAGCCCCTCGATATATTGGCCCTTTTCCCATACTGGACCGGATTGGTAAACTTGCATATAAAGTGGAGTTACCAGATCGACTATCAGATGTGCACAACGTATTTCACGTATCTCATTTACGTAAGTATGTACATGACCCTTCGATGATAGTAGAACCAGGACAACAAGTTGATTTGGAGGTTCAACCTAACCTAACCATTCTTAGGCGGCCTATTCGTATTGTTGCTCGAGATATAAAGCGATTAAGGAAGAAGGTTGTGAATCTTGTTAAGGTTCAATGGAGTGGAGATGTTAGAGATTGTACTTGGGAAACTGAGGACTATATTAGGGATTCTTATCTCGAGTTGATGTAGTTGTTGTTTGTATTTTGTTGTTTCTTTTTAGTTTACTCACCAGTTGTGTTAAGGTCACTTTCCTTGTATCTTTGTATGGTATATATGATATCATTTGGGTTTCTTTGATATCTAGAGTTTATCTGAATAATTTCGAGGATGAAATTTCCTTTAAGGAGGGGAGGATGTAACGACCCATAATTTAATCACTTTGAACTTGAATAGTTATTATGTTTTTAAATGATTAAATAATGGATTGTATATCTAGAATACAAATTTGGATAAAACGTCTCGAATGGATTTTTTAAAACTAATGTAAAATGTTAGTTTAAAGATGGTTCGAGTTATAAGGCAGTTAGGGGTACCAATTTATTTAAGAATAAGTCTGCCTAATAAAACAGAATAGTATAATTACTTGCCTAATAAAAACAAAACAGTATAATTACTTGCTTAATGAAACAAAATAGCATAATGATTATTATATTCCATGTGGATGGTTGCCATTAGACAAAAATCTGGTCGAATCAGGTTCTACCGTGCGGATGGTTCCCATTGGACCAAAATCTGGTCGAATCATGTTATGCCATAGTTGATAAGGAGGATTCCTATTGGACCAAAATATGGTCGAATCAAATTAAGCCATCAAGATGTTTTCTATTTGACCAAAATGTGGTCGAATCAAATTAGGCCATCAAGATGTTTTCTATTGGACCAAAATGTGGTCGAATCAAATTAGGCCATAAGGCTGGTTTCTATTGGACCAAAATCTGGTCGAATCTGGTTAGGCTGTAGGAAATGACTAAAGTACCCTTCTCTTTACCTGTAAATAGCCAAGTCCATATCTCATTTTAATTCATTCACAAACTAAAGAAAAGAACTAAAATTCATTATCAAAGGTGAAGTATTCCAAGTCTCCATCAAAGCAAATAGGATGTGAGTATATTCCTTGTTTTCATAGTTTAGTGGGTATAACTTATTTTGTGAGTATATTCCTTGTTTTCATAGTTTAGTGAGTATATTCCTTGTTTTCAAAGTTTAGTGAGTATATTCCTTGTTTTCATAGTAGAGTGAGTAAATTCCTTGATTTCATAGTTTAGTGAGTAAATTCCTTGTTTACATAGTTTAATGAGTATATTCCTTGTTTTCATAGTTTAGTGGGTATAACTTATTCTGTGAGTGTAATTTAATTATTTTACAGTCAGTGTAATCTTAATCTCTTTCCTTTGACTCATTCACATTTTAACAAATGTTGTGTTAACTATTGTTAATAATAATGAGTCTGTTATTATTCTTGTTTGGTTGTTTGATTTGTGCTCGGCCGGTTTATGAGCAATAACTTTGATGTTTAGTTAAGGGGAACTTACACCACCTTTTAACTTAGGATTGACATTTAGTGACTTTTTGGTTAAAAGGAAATAACACCCCTTTTAGCTATCTCATTTGATTAAGAGGGAGCTTCCCCCCTCTTGGTCGTATTCTCCTTTAAAGATGATGGGTTTAAGTTATGATTTGAATGCAAGTTTTAAATCTTTATTTAAAGTATTTTAAAGGAGCTTCAAAATTTATATAATGATTTAAATGGGTTATTTATGGAAAGTAAGTAGTCCTATACTTGGCACTAAAAGCCGATGAGTAGATTGATCCTCTATCTGTGAGATCTGGAACCGAAGTGTCTAGGCAAGGCTAGGAGCAACCAGTGCCCTGACTTACCTGGCTTTGTTTCTGTGCGAAGGGTAGAGTAAGTCGAGAATATTAGAAACGTGACAAGTGTAGGAGATTTGATTTCCATAAATGATCTTTATAATTATAATGGAAAACATTCACATTTCTTATATACAATTATTTTTGACCCATCTAAGTATGCTTTTGAAATATGAAATCCTCCAAAATGTTTTGTGAATGTACTTATATTTATGAGATAAGTATATGGATATTTTCCAATTATTGAAAAAGTATAAGATTTAATTTCCATATACGATCGTTTTGTTATCCCCGATAGTTGATATCTTGACTATCAATTTCGATACCCTTCTTCCTTTTGTTTTTGTTTCGTCAATCTAAGATGATTTGTTGCTCATTTAGAGCATTGATATCCTTTATTGGAAATGACTAAATAAAGGGCAAGTGGGGGCCAAGCTATGTGGGGTTGCTCCCATTAGGGTATTTTCACATCTACTCTAGATTGGTTTCGGTTGTATGCGCACGGAGATGTCAAATACTCGGATACTCGGTAAGGTTGGCAGGGTCCGGCTTGGAGGTTTCCGAGAGCCATCGTAGTTCTCAAGTATATTTTCTAGAGGTATACTTTCGATAAGGGGGGCGCACCTTCCTAGTCATTATTGGAAAAATTCCTTTTCCTTATTTTTGATTCAAATCTTTGGATTGATTCTTTCTTAATTGCATCGGGAAGTGTCTTGCGCTCTTCGCGATGTTTAATTATTTGTGTCCATTCTTTTATGCTTGGATGTTGTCCTTGTGAGGGAAAACCCGTTCTGCATTTTTGCGACGTGGTCTCACCGGTTATTTTGTGTGTTCTATTTTTTTATTTGGAGATTACTCATACCGGACGTATTGTCTGACCCGAATTATTTGTTTTCCCTAAACTCTCGGGTACTCATTTATATTTGAGTAGTCCGGAAATGACAGGTTTCTTTAGGCTCTTTTGAAGATGGTGGACGACCAAGAGGCTCCTTATCTATCTAGCTATTTATTTCCGTTGTTATGAGATGTTGACTCTATGTATGTATATTTAAAGGCGGGTTGTTATAACAACCTAGACTGATAGTAGTACTTTTGTCGTAACTCTGATAACTCCATGTTGGGAGTAACCTTATGTACTGTCTTATTTTTATGTTATATTTAACCGTTCCGTTGTGAGATTACTGTTGTGTTCTTATATTTTACCCCATGACTACTCGTCTTTCAGATACTTGGGCAATGGCACATGAATACCATGGATGTATTAAGTGTCGTTCTCAGGGGTCAGAAAGGTGGGTCGTCACAGCATACCACCCTCAAACAAACAGATCGAGTGAACCGGATTCTAGAGGATCTCTTGAGGGCATGTATTTTGAATTTTGGTGGATCATGGGAGGATTATTTGCATTTGGTTGGGTTCTCCTACAACAATAGCTTCTAAGCAAGCATCGGAATGGCACTGTATGAAGCCCGATATGGAAGACCGTGCAGGTCACCAACAAGTTGGGTTGAGATGGGAGATAGATTAGTTCTTGGATCAGACATGATCTGAGAGGCTATAGACAAAGTTGTAGTGATTAAGAAAAGGACGAAGGAGGCTCAAGATCGCCAAAAGAGTTACATGGATAATAGGCGAAGAAATTTGGAATTTATGGTTGGAGACTAGGTGTTCGTAAAGATTTCACCAATAAGAGGAGCTGTTAGATCTGAAAAGATGGAAAGTTAGCTCTAAGGTATGTTGAACCCTTCCATATTCTTAAGAAGATCGGATCGCTTGCTTATAGGGTCGAGTTGCCTATTGGCAGCAGTTCATAATGTGTTCCACGTGTCTCATTTGAGAAAATATGTTCATGACCCATCTTTGATTGTAGAGCCATTAGTTCAAGAGGAATTGGAAATAAAACCGAATCCGATGGTGGTTAGACATCCATTTTATGTTGTGGATCAAGATGAAAAGAGGTTGCGTAACAAGGTGGTGCGACTAGTCAAGGTTCAGTGGAGTGAGGATCTAAGAGACTGCCACTACAATAAAATATGCTTTTAGTTGCAATTGTTGGCAGCGTTTCTAAGGTAAATGCAACTATTATTATTTTACTCTTTATTTTTCTCGTATACCTACAGCTGCCAAAATCTCCCGCCTCCCCCGCCAATGCAAAAATACTTGTTACGTTTCAGAAGCCTTCCCCTTTCCTCTTCACTTAATAAAAATTCACCAAGCCCCAATTATGTTTCCTCTATCGTCATCATCCCATTAGTCTTCTCCGTCATTAAACTCCTCTCATCGTAGTCAGTCGACTCCTCCTCAAATTTGCTACTTGCCTTCGTCAATTTACAAGCCCTAAATCGGTATGGTTTTAGATACGAAATTTTTGATTCTATATGGATTTTATATTGTTCAATATGAATTTTTGCAGAAATCCTCTATTTGTCTACGTCAATTTTACAAACCCTAAATCGTATCTCACTCGTCTGCATCGATTTTACAAACCCTAAATAGCCACTCCTCTCCGTTAATTTGATATCTGTAACTATATTGATACCAAACTATCATCTTATATGCAAAATATAATTTGTAGTTTATTTCTATAATTAGTTTTTAACCGATGTTCCTTATAGAATTGCTGTTTTTATTTAAAGTTGAAAATAATGTAAATTTCTGTTAATAAATTAAAATGGTGTATTAATGATAATGCCCATCCAAGGCTAGACAAACTTAACCTCCTTTTCTTTGGAGGTTCAAATAATTCTAGTTGTAATGAAGGTCCAGGAGTATTCTGAACAACAAATTCCTAGTTTAGCAATTTTGAATGCTTATGACATGCTTTTACAGTATGGCATATGATATGGAACCTTTAATTCTTTTGCAATGACTGCAGCCGTAGCCGGTGATAAAAAAATAAGACTTGGCCATGGTTTAATCTCAGCTCCTACCTAATTCACTGAAATAATATCACTCACTGTGAAATAATAGTGTCATATATAAGAAAACATCCATGTATTAACGAGTGGTTCTTCGTTCTAGTTGAAGCATTTTAGACGTTTTAAGTATAAAACTTAGTATCCTTTTGTGAAAGAAAGAAGCACCTCTTTTCTTTTCTCTTAAGCATTATTATAAATATTCATTCTATTTTTAAATGTTAGGTTTTAGATGTATATGATTCTTTATTATTTACTATATATGAAACCGAAAAGAAGAAAGGATAAGAAAATTTTATAGGAATACAGGAAAATATAACGATGTGGAAAACAAGATATGGATTTTGTTCAATGACAGTTTACAACAATTTTAAGAGGGATGTCGATAGTGTAATCTTAGGAACATTTTGGTTAATAACCTCAAATGCACTTCTTTATCTCCTTTCTTTGGATGTTGCTCTTTACTATATGTTCTTCCATTTTCAGGTATAGGTTCATAGTTACGCTACTGACTTTAGATATAACGTATTATCGGGCATGTGTTATTTATATTAAAATTTGATAAGCTAGTTGACTTGGGTTGGTACATAAGTCACAGTTGATGAAATTACCAATGTTTATTAGCTTTGTTAACTAAGGAATACATAATATGAGTTTGGGAAAATAGCTCTGTTTACCAAAGTCTTCAATAAAAAAATACTTGACTTTAGAAATAAATAATATTATAAACTATTATAATTTGTAATTTTGCTAACAGATACCAAAGACAAGAATACAAACACTTTTATTTAGAACAATCGTACAAGTTAAAGAGCGATTAAAAGCGCAAAATGCATTTTGCATGTTTTGCACCTAAACTGTTTCCAACCAACGATCACATGTAAAATTAAGTAGATTAACAGGATGTGAGCAAATGTCAGAATATTTCAAGCAGAGGCCTATTGACAAGAAAAGCCTGAAATAGCCTAGTGATCTTGTAGGCTGTGAGAAAGGAGCTTCATCTGAAGCGCCTCTAATAGTTGCAAATGTTAGCATGTCTCCATGCACCTAAGTCCACCCTCCTACCTATATATTATACAACGTCTGATTTTATTCTTCACAACAGGAGGACAAACTAGTAGTTGATATTAAGTACCCAATTTCCCACAAACCAAACCCTGTATGGAACAGCCGAGTTGAGCCCTAATTCCTTTGCAAGTTTTTGTACCAGAGTTAATCTAAGTCATCCTTCATTTGTGGTTTAACTAATGCTATTATCAATCACAAATCTTAAATAATTTCCATAGTAATCGAAGACAAGAATATATGTTATGCTATGAATCATGAATCAACTAATGTAATGAATTTCTATTGTATCAGGTTGTTTGAGGTTTCTCCATCAGCAACCAATCTGTTTTCATTCTTAAAAGATTCAAACGTGCCTCCCGAGAAGAATCCTAAACTCAAACCTCATGCAATGTCAGTTTTTGTCATGGTAAGTTGTTTTCTAATCTTGTTTCTAAATGTGTACACCCTTGTATTATATAATATGCCAAGGCATAGAAAAACTATCTACCTACGGAAATTTATTATTCATATTTTATATATTTAAATGGTTAGAACTTAGATTCTACCTTCAATTATACATTCTTTCAATTTAAGCTGAAGTGTGAAGGACATTCACATTACGTGTAGTTTCTTGCACTCAAGTATTAATCCGAAAATTGAAGGCGAACAATTGAACCATTAATGGGATAACCATTAGACATTGTTGTAAGTTGTTATGTGCTGCCTTTGTTTATTTTGGTAAAACAAATGGAACGCTAATTATGCTAAATTGGCGGGACACGAATATTAGGCGGCTACGTTTATTTTGGTCATTGAAATTCATTTTCATTCGCACGGTCTTCTCAATTTTCGTTCAAAGAAATGGCCTGATGAATAGAGAACTCTCCAGATTTTCCCAATCCAAATATCGTCTTTCCCAACCAAAATTCCAACTTCACTACTCAAAATTTCGTCGATTCTTAAGGTAGACTTCTAGATCTGGAGTAGTATGGTTCTCCGTAGTCTAGGGTAGGCAACTCGAACACCTTGGCTCCATAGCTTTAGTTCCATACATTGTTTCACACAGTGAAGGCCGATTAACTCAGCATCGTTCTCTGCTGATCCAAAAAAAAAGGTTATAGCTCTGGGTTTGAGATTTTATTCTATGATTTGATACTTTTATCTAGAATTGTATGATCCGAGCATTTTAGTTTTATAATCAGATTCTAACCTCCTAATGTTGATTAAGATCTAATGGGTTTTGTTTTGGTTTTTGATTTGAATCGTCTGGCAGTTTTGTTTGTTTATCTAATTACACACTGTGTTGAAATGGAGAAATATTTTATCTGATTGTATTTCGTGGTTAATATGACAGTTGATTTTGTTATTCAATTCACAACATAGAATTTTTAATATTAAATCGATTATATAATCATGTTTTATTCGTTGATGTTATCGATTAGTCTTGCAAACGTTTATTTTGTATAGAACCTGGCATTCTTCTTTGTTACTTAGCTTTTCGAGGCTTTGAATTAACTTGGTTTAGTTATTTTGTAGATTTTCTAGTATCTGCTGCTATTACGGAGTTCAAAAGTTGTGACATCCCGGAATTTCGAGGAATTTAAAATACGATAATCTCTTAATTAAAGTATTTTAAATTGATTTAAATTGTTAATTTCAAATATAAATAACCAGTTAATTGAAAATGTGCTGTTTTAAAATATGGTTATAAATTGATTTTAAATAAAAATAATTAGTTAATTATTTAATTGGTGTTATTTTATAAATGAATTTAAATAGTCTCATTATTTCTAATTAAATAAATATTATATAAATGTGTATATTTATGAGTAGTTAGAAGAAAATTTATGATTTGAAAATTTAATAAAAAAATGTTTCAATTTAATTACAATTAAATCTATCTTAAATTTAAATAAAGCTTTATCTATTCACTTTTGATCTAATAAATAATTTGATGTAATATTAGTAATAATGTTTAAATTAAAATAAATCTTGTCAATATTAAATATTAAATATAAAACAAATATATGGTCATTATTGTAAGTATTAATCTATAAACTTATAAACATAAGAAACTTAAGTAATAAATAAAATATAATAGGATGTTTGGTAGTTAAGTTTAAAATAGAAAATATGTATTAATTAAATACATCAAGTATAAATAGAAATACAAATTAATAGTCATGTAAAATAAGCATTAATTCACAAGCTAACATAATAAAATAAATGTAACTACTTTATTGAAGTGGGTAAGTCTAAGACAAAGTTAATATATGTACTAAGTATCTACATTAGCAGGCAAGAAAATAAAGTAATATGATAAACTATCACCATACATTTGCAAGTAACAGGTCATAGCAAAGCTAAATAAATATGCTATCACCTTATATCTCTAAGTAACAAGTCAAAACAAAGTTAAGTAAAAATAAGTCAAGGTAAATATATATACAAGTTGTACCTGCAAAGTGAAATAGATATGTGCACTCGAATTGAAATAAGATGTATACAAGATAAAACAAAAACTAAATAAATATCTGTACTTTGGCCTTGAGACTTGCAGGCAAAGAAAAGAGGCAAGGAAAAATATAAACTAACATATAGTACATACGAATTAAATGAAGAAGATATATATGACATGCTTAATAAATGACTTGTACAAAATGTCTACATTTCAGCCTTCAAAAATAAAATATCTCTGATCTATAGCCTCTGCATTGTTTTCTATATACCAAAGTTTCTTATTCATTTTTCGATCACAATGCTAAGCAAAGCATTTCCATTTTTAAAGAAAACCAAAGCATTTCAAAGAAAAACAATAAGCTCTGTTATCTTTTTCTCAAAAGCCTTAAATCAAGTTCCAGTTTTTAAAAAGCTTCCAGTTTTAAAGTTTCAAGTTTTAAGCATTTTAAAGCTTTCAGTTTTATTTTTAAAGCCTCCAGTTTTTTTTAAAAAAGCTTTCAGTGTTGAGTTGCAAGCAAGACATTTGTTTTCTGAAATCCAAACAGCAAAAGCATTTCAGTTTTTTTTAGAACATGAAGCATCTTTCAAAAGAAGTCTTTGAGTCCATCTCAGTTTCAAAGTTTTAAGTTTTAAGCTTTTAAAGGCTTTTAGTTTTTAAGTAAATACAAGATTTTTGTTCTCTGGAAGACAAGAACAACAAAGATGCAAGTATTCAAGTTTTCAAATTTCCAGTTTGCAAGCCTTTCCAGTTTAAAAAGGCCTTTGCCTTTTTCTAGTCAGGTGAGTAAACATTTAAATCTAAAATCTAATAAGTAAATGATGGTTGCTTGTGAAATCTTTGTGATGATATCTTGCATATATCTATATAAGTATATGATTCTGTTTATATATAGATATGAATGTGCTACATGTTTGCTATGATTTAAACTGTGCATGTCTGGAACAAAAGTCTACTCTGTTCCTTGTTCTCAGGTTCTAAATTTTAAAAGAAAAGCAACTGCTCTTCCTCTGATATGTTATGTGTTATAGTGTCTAACCAAAGTTTGTTTAAAACATCAAGATTTAGACTTTAAAAATATTTAAAGTAAGAGTTGATGATGATATCCAACAGTATATGAATCTTTACAGTAAAACTTAGAAAATGCTAAAAATTTATTTTCAAAAATTAAATGATTCATATATATATCTGGAATCACCTTTGAAAGATAGGATTTTTAAGACAAAAATCATGGTTTTTAGTTTGATGTACTGTGAGAAATCCTAGGTTCACCAGAAAATGGTTTTTGGGTGATTACTGGTGATCGGCATAGTGCTAGGGGTCGAGATTAGTGGTGAAGGTGGCTGGAACGTTGGGGTTGCCAGGAAAAATAAGGAAAGAATTTTCTGATGATGGTGGTGGCCACGCGAGGCCAATTTAGGGTTTTGGGAGCTCGTTTAGTCGACGTTGATTTTTGAGTTCGTGCGACGCCATGGGAAGGCCGGAGTGAATCGCATGAGGGGGAGTCGTTGCGTCATGTCGTGGAGCAGCTCTGGGAGGATGGGCAAGTTTTCTGGTGGTCGAGTTCGTCGTTGGCGAGTAGTTTAGTGGATTGGGTTCGGTTCCAGTTTTGGCTCATTCGAGTTCGAATTCGTTTTCGTGATCGATTTGAAGATATGGGTGGACAAGGTAGATGTCGAAGTCGATGTTGACTGGTTGAAGATCAGCAAGATGATCGGAGGGCACTGGAGTTGCCGTGCACGTGCACGTGTGCATCGGGGTATCTGGTAGTTTGGGGAAGATGAACTGCTCGTGTGTTTTGCTCGAGTATCTGGAGAGTTTACTCGAGAATGGGCTCGGGGTTTTGGGATTTCAACTCGAGTTTTGCTCGAGTGTTTTGGGAAAGGATAGCTTCAGCTTTTAAAACTGTAAATTTAACTAAGTAAAAAAAAGGGGGAAGATGGGAGAAGACTCGGATATATACCCGAGTATCCTTCGGGTAGGACCCGAAGTGAGAAGAGAACCCAGTTTTTGTAAAAGTTTTAAAAATAAGGTTTTTGGAATTTAAAAACAAATCTTGTTAAAACTTTCTTGATAACATTACTTTTTAAATATCAAATGGTTTCTTAACATTGTTAAAGAGTTTTAGACTTTATTTAATCTAAAATTTGTTTAAGTTAATTTTAAAGATAAAGAGTTTTAAAGTGTAAATGGTAAGTAATATATTATAAGATGATGTTATCTTAAGTTAAATGAGTTTTAGTATCTTAGAAATTACTTTAGTTAATTAGGAAATTAAGTATAATTGGTAAGTTAATTAATTAAAGATAAAGGTTAATTAAATGGTTAATGTAAGGATAATTAAGTAATTTAATTAATTAATGGTTATAATTGATTAACTAATAATTAGAGATTAATAAATTGGAAATTTATTAATTAAGAAAATTAAAGGTTGATTAATTGTAATTAAGAAGTACTTAGTTTGAAATTGAGTTTTAATTGATTAATAATTTTGGTTTTATTAATTAATTAATGAATAAGGAATAATTGATCTATAGAGATTAATTAAGGATTAATTAATCTGTTATTAAGTCTTATTAATTGATAATTAAGGTTTATTAATTAATAATTAAAGAGTATTTAATCTGTAATGAAGATTAATAAATTATTTTAAGTCAATTTAGAAATGAATTACAATTGTAATAAATCAAATGAATATGTTGATTTAAGATAATTAATTAATAATTAATTAAAGATAATCATTTGATGATAAATTAAGTATAAATACTTAATGAAGTTGAATAGGGTAATTACTTGGCAAAGTAATTAATGAATAATTACAGGATGTAATTAATTAAAGGGATTACTTAATGGAAGTAATAAAAGTGTGATTACTTAGGAAAAGTAATTAAAGATTTATACTTAATATAATAAATCAAGAGAGTTATTTAATTAATTAATTAATTGAGATAAGTAAATTCAAGAGGGAAATTCCTGTATATGACTTAGGATGATAAATGGAAGTGAATATTTGTAGTTAATTAATTAATGTGATTTATTAAGGTTTAATGTAATTAAATTTAGTTAAGTAATTAATGAAAATAAATTATTAAGGATCATTAATTAATGTAATTAATGAAGTAATTAAATGGTAAAATACTGTGAATGGTTAAAGATAATTAATTTATGAAGTTAATTAAAGTTGTAATTACTAGAATGTAATTAAAGGCTAGTTAATCCAAGATGTTAATTAAGATGAAAATTGGAGAATGATTGATTAATTGATTTGTAATTAATTAATGATGTTGTAAGCAGGATTTATAAGATGAAGTAATTAATTTAATTCATTTTAAATTAATTAGAGTTGAGGTAATTAATTTAATTCATTTTAAATTAATTATATATATATGGTGTGATTATTTATCCTTGCTTATGTTTGAATGGATGATATTGTTGCCTTGAATGGTTTGAAATCTCGGATACGAGATAAGTAATGCTGTGTGATATAGATTTTCTATTTCTGATGATATTGTAGATTATCTATTTATGATACTATAGGTTATCTATCTATGATGTTGTGAATTATCTATCTGTGTATATATAGATAATGAATTGAATTGTTTTAACTTTAAAACAACTTGGCCTTAAAAGATACGGTTTGGATTTCGATGAGACCGGGATCGGGTTTCCGTATACCGGGATTCTAGGTCTGGAGACCCGAATACCACATCGATCCAAAATAACGTTAGGTCGTGAAATTCAAATGGAGCAAGTGAAGACTCGAGGTATAAGAACTATACGTCAGTATAACTCTGTGGGTGATTCCGTAATGAGTTTGACGAAGATAGTACTTATAGATTTGAGATGGTGATTCAGAATGCAAGGGTTATTGTCGTTAACTCTGAGGGTGATTCCAATACGAGTGTAACGAGATAATGCCTTCGGTTTCGTTCGAACCCGGAACGAACTTGTATGGATTGAATGCTTTCAGAACATCGTCAGGTGGACGATGAGCATTCTAAGAGAAGTGTTCTCTAAAGGTAATCGTAGCCTCAAGCCTCATCAACCGGGAATGGCTAAAACAGGAGAGGTGCAGCAAGGCTTTGTAGGTAGCACCCACTTGAGAGCAAGATATATCCCTGTCTAGATGTCCCTTTTTATTTCGGCTGTGTGGGCAGTTGTTGGCCACAACTGCGGGGTTATTTTGTTCGGGACTGTCCAGTAAGGGATGGTTCCGGCCTTGTGTTGTAGGGGATTGGGAGTAATCCTCGGTACGGTGATCTAGGCCACGTACTGTGACGGGCGGTACCCCAGTAGCCCTGCCATTGTATGGAATCCAATCTTCAATAAGTGCCGTACGTATTAGTTGTGCTCAACTATGTTGGAATGTGAGATGTAAGCATTTCAGCTATTTCTTATTTACTTGAAAACCCTAGACCTATTATAATATCACTGGATTTTCTATCAAAGTTTTGGTTAGCGTAAGGTAAAAACTTTTTCATGTTTATGTGTGGGAAGTCTTACGTGATACCTTTTGTTTTCAAAGGTTTTTGAAAGTTAAGCAACTTTAACCGTTTACTCATACCAGACCCATGTCTGACCCGAAGTTTATTTCTGTTTTTCATAAACTCTCGGGTACCCAAATTTTTACGGGTAGCCAAGGGATTCAGGTTAGCTTTGACGAATTGTGGAGGAGCAATGGAGCAGGAGGCTTCAGCGTGTAGATATATATTGGTTCCGCTGTGTTATATTTCTGTGTTGTTTTGAGATGTATCGAGTTGTATTAACTAGACAGGTGTTTATAACTGTCTAGTATGTGTTGTATTATCTGTGTAACTCTGATGTATATGATACTATGTAATCTATTATGTGATATATTATATTTCAATCGTTCCGCTGTTGAGATTCTGTTGTTGTTTCTTCTTCTTCTTTATCTTTTCTACTTTCTCACCCCTTTCTTTCTTTTCGATGATGCGATTTTCCAGGAGTGGAAGGTCGGGTCGTCACAAAAGTCCTGTTATTTTTTGAGTTGTGCGCATAGTTCAAGTGAACATAGAGTTGGCAAGAATGGATGCAAATTTCAATGGATTGTCACCGGGCAAAACTATTGGTAATTTTATATTCATGATATTGGTAATTTATTTACTAGCTAGACGTGCTGATCTTGATTTCAGATTTTTGTATACAAATATGCATTTGCAAATAAATACAAGAGACACAGAAGAAACTTTGAACAATAAATCATAACCACCCACTGATCAAGTTGATAAACAACAGGCATTAAACAATAACTGATCAGAAGTTCAGACAACACTTAAAACACGAATGTTGGACACTGACTACATAGATAATCCCCTTACACAGACTTAGACATAACATAGTTCTCGCTAAAATGAAACTGTTCTACTGGACTGACCAAATTAATTATATGCCATTTCTTCTACTTGCAAACTCAGATTTTGCCCATAATTTGGTTTTACTGCACCATCAGTAGTATAGAGAGCCTGAAACAGATTAATAGTAAAGCAGGTTAATTAACGTATTTAGGATAAATGCGGTTAATAAATCAGGTACCTTGCCACCATTGTCCTCTGGTGTATTTAGGATCAGGATAATAAAAGCCCTCACAAGTATTACCTTTATCCTGCATAAACATTATATTGTCTAAATCATCAACTTTTCAAAATTATACTTTGGCAAGTGCAAAAAATTTAAAAGAAGACTTTCAGATTTTTGTATACAAATAAATTTGTTTACTTCATAAAGAATTTAAATATTCAGTGAATTAGCGTCAGTGAAGGTTAAAATCAAACTATTTAGTTTGCAGTGAAAAGTAGTGGATGCTATTTTATACCTTTTTGTATATACTAAGCATATCATCAACAGGTTGTCCCATTAGTCCTGCCTCCCTGTCAAAAGCCATGATAGTTATTGACATAGTTGCATGATTGCATCTAATATGCCCACTTTAACACGATATCTGCATTTAAAAACGCTTATTAGTTAGCTCAAGATTAAAAAATTAAACAAAATATTTGATAATAACAACCTATTATTGGACTATCGGCTATTGTACTCGTACAGATCCCTTACAAATTACACATGAAAGATAACTCAAAGCGCTTGCAGTCCTAATTTTTAATATCTCCGCCAGTACTATATAATTCTTGCTCTATACTTGAGTAATGTTATATCTGACAATTATTATTATCTGTACACAGTGTACAGTTCGAGCTTCCTCTATTTTTAAGAACTATACATAATAATGAATGGCAAACTTGGTAAGGAGACACATCAGGCGCATTGGGCAGCAGATAAGTACAAAAATAGTTTTGACACACGCTTTTAATAAGGAATAAATGCGTTATAGTATGCCGGTCAATAATAACACAACTGTACAGGATTTACAGAATATACATTCACTATTAATCCACTGTTTTACATGTCGTTTACAGTCACATTTCATTTTGTTTAGTTTAAATTCAACACATCTACCTATGATCAGGTTATCATTACGTAAGCAGTAAAAAAATAGATATACACACTGGAAACACAAACACATCTGGTGGGACAATAATAATGATTTAGAAAATGTAGCAATATGCATTGTACATTAAGGTATTAAACAAAATTTGTGTATTAATATGGTTTGTTGGACTGTGAAGTCATTTGGTTTGGATAGAATACAAAGGTTTCATAACAAAAACTGGATAGTAATTGTTTAGTTTGATCAGTACTTGAGTTTAATGAAGTCTCATATAGTTTATACCTGCTGCATGGTATCTCCCAGGCTGCTTCTTTTGCATTCTTTTTCTCCGTGAAGGATATTCTGCAAACTGAACATCATGTATGCTACTGACGTTAATCTGGTACCAAATATTTGATGATTATTTGATTACTAGTTAGCTGTGATTGCAATGATAACATGTTAATCCTTTTTTTCAAACGGTTAATCCTTTAGCTTATTTATTTGATGATTACGACATATTAGATGATTATTTATTTATTTGCTTATCCAATAGGGTGCAAATCTGGTACCAAATAGTAGATGTAAGCTAATTGTGTATTCGTTGGGGAACTATATAGGATGCATATAAAAATAGAACAATTTTTGTTAATATGTGTTAATATAGAATATCGAGTTATAGATTACATGATTTTCATATATACATATATATATATACATATACATATATATATACATATATATATATATACATACATATATATATACATACATATATATACACATATATATATTGTTGATTGTTAAACTCGTTTGTAGGTAATTAGCTATTTCGAAGCGAAGACTGTCGACAACAAAGAACTATTGGTAATCAAGCAACGAACATGAATTTAATTGTTATATATGTTGTCGTATTTTGTTAGTACCATTTGTGGAAACTTGTCTGTGAATGCTTGTAGTATGTGATTTATTTTGTTGAAAAACTACTATCGAATTGATTATGGATATTATATTTGATTGTGAGATTAGTATGTTTTTGCAATTATTTGAATATGATGATCATGTTTGTATATGCTACAGTTGCATTTTAAAAACGCTACTGAAAATCAAAAAAAGCATATAAACAAAAAATGCAACCAAAAAATAAAGACTTATGGTAGCGTTTTTTTAACCCTATAGAAAAAACCTATAGCTACATTTAAAAGTGACTTTTGGTAGCGTTTTTAAATCCTACAGAAAATACCTATAGTTGCATTTAAGAGTGACTTTTGGTAGCGTTTACTACAACGCAACAAAAAGTTTTAGACTTTTAGTTGCATGTCGTATAACAGCGTTCTCTAAAACGCTACCATAAGTTATGGTAGCGTTTTTTCAACGCTACCAAAAGTCTTTTCTGGTGTAGTGTGCACTTGGGAGTTGGTGGATTGTATGAAAGAAGCATGTCCCGAGTTAATGTTAGGATAGTTAGTCGTAGGTTGTATGTATAATGTATGTTTATTCGCTATGATTGCTTAGTGTATGTATTTTAGTGTGTTTTATAATATGAATATAAGGCTTTTTGCATAGTTTGAATTATCTCCTAGATTGCTAATTTCGAGACGAAATTCTTTTAAGGGGGAGAGTGTAACAACCCGCAATTTAATCGGCATTTAAACGAATATTTAATTATATTTTAAATAATTAATAAATGGATTTTTTAACAAGTTAAAACTATTTTAAATAATAACTGATGATAATAAAATTGTTTTTGAAATTTGTTTACCAATATATAGTTCATAGAGAAATAGAAAATGTGACCGGAAATTATTTTTCGAAATATTGATTTTTCATTTGCTAAAAGTTATTCAAAATGTCATAACACTATTTTAAACACACATGCACATATTACAAACTCTTTTAAAATGTTGTGTACATGTACATGTGCATGTACATATTTGCACACTTAAGCATATAAACATATAAGTTAAAATAAGATTTTATTTAGTATAAATATATATACATAACATATATAATATATCTTTTTTTCAACACAAAGGGCAAGAGTATGACATGAATAGTTGTAAGAGATGGAACAGGGGTACTAGGAGGGACAAAAATTGGGGGTGGTATGGTGATGCATGCATATTATATATTAAAGAATTAAGCACTTATATATTTTTAATAATTTCCTAAACCTATATATACCCCCTAACTTTCATTCTTTTCAGTTTTCAATCTCTTCATCCACTTTGAAATTCCTAAGAGCTTAGATAAATACTTCCATTACTTCCTCTTCATAAATTTGAAAATAGAAAAAAAATCACTTATTTATGCAAAAATTTCTCCTTTAGTTCACAAAACCACTTCTACAAACCATTCAACACCTCCTTTCCCAAGCTACAACACTCCATCCACCTAAGAACATAAGGGCTAAGTCTAAATCATCCCAAGGCGGAGCCCAATTAGCCAGGTCGAGCCAAATTCAAGTGTTCAAGGGTCAAAAAGTTTTAAATTTGTAATATTCTTAAGTGTTTTTGAGTTTCGCAAAAAGTTTGCTTTGATTTAGAAAACTTTCAGTGTGTAAAACTAATATTTTTGGAAAAGAAAACAAATTTTTTTAATGATCTACATGTTGTGAAAATATAATGTTTGCTGTGTTGAATTATCATGTTGTTTGAATGGTATATGATTGCAAGTTCATTGTTCGGTATAGATTCGTGATTTGGATAATATGTTGATATGTTTGATATATATACATATGGATATGGATATGGATATGTTAAACAAAACCAAGTATGTCGCCAAATGGTTGTGAAAACTAGTGCCTTAAAAAGTCGCAAAGGACTTGAGATCCGATTTGAGAACGAAAGCCCTTTATCTAGCTTTGGATTTTTGAAAATGGTTTTCAAGTTTTTACCTTTTGTTTAAGTTTTCAAAACTCTTACAATTTTGTTTTCAAGCATATAGTAGCAGAGTTAAGTTTGATTTCCACCTTGAAATCAATTCTAGCAAACTGCGCATATAGCGACAGTCGCTATGGATGTAGTTTGGGAAATTTCACGATTTCAAGTTTTAAAGTGCTTTCTTTTGGATTGTTTTGAAAACTCATTCAAAATAATTAAGTAAGTCAAAAGTTTAAGTTTTGATTATTTAATAATTTATTTAATTTATTTATTAATTGGGGTAATTATTATTTAATTAATTAATTAAGTAATTAAGTTAAGTAATTAGAAATTAAGAGATTTTTAACTAAGTTGATTATTTTTAATTAAGTTTTAAATAATGATTAATTAAGGTAAAAGGAGATTAATTTTTATTTAACCGGGTTATTTATTTTAATTAGTTATTTAATTAGAATTAATTATTATTTAATTAAAGGTGAGTTATTCACTTAATTAGGTTTTAATTTCTTAAATAAAGGTTATTTAATTAAGGTTTTATTATAGATAAAATTAGTATTAATAATGATTAATATCAAATTAATTAAGATTAATTAAGGTTAAATTGAGTTTTAAACTTATGACTTAATTGAGGGTTATTTATTATAAAGTTTTTTTTAAAACTCTATCGGTCATTTATTTTTAACCAATTTTCTTATTTAAGTGAATTGTTTTAAAGCCATGGATCTTTTGTCCATGCTATTAAGTTGCCAAATAAATTACAGCAGTTGTAATAAAACGATGACATGTTTTATTGATAGTAAGTCGACATGTCTTATCACAATACCGCACTTCGGGAAAGTGATGAATACAAGGGGGTTAATTTCGATAAGCGAGTCATGATAAGCTAAGCATATGGAAATTATGTCATATGGAACTTATGTCCATATGTAAATATTTACACCTGATAGTGGAATGGTCCACTATAAAACAGCTTGACCCTTTAAAATTATTAAATGTTGGTTTGGAGAGACCGAGATCGGATATTAATCCAAAAACTACTTTGAACTAACGTAAACGTTCATATTGGAAATATTAAAGGCAAGGTCCAAGATGAAGATTTTGAAGTGCCTTCGGTTCATTCTTCTCATGTACAACTAGTATGGATGAATTCTGATATTGTGTCAACATCTAGAAGACAATGTTAGCATTCTAAGTGGGAATGCTAAACATAGCCTCAGGCCTCATCAACCGAGAATGACTAAAATAAGGGTGATGCAGCAAGGCTAGGTGGGCCACTCCCATTTAGGTAAGGTCATCCCTATCCAGAGTCCCTACTATCAACTCATGTATGCTTTGGTATGGTTGTTGATCCCAACCGAGGTGTGATCTTATTCGGTACTATCCAGTAAGTGTTAGGCCGGTCTTGTGTTGGTAGGGGATCTAGGCGAGGTCCTCGGTGTTATTTTCTAAAGATACACCGTGATGGGCGGTACCCCAGTAGCCCAGTCATTGTATGGAACCCATTTCCCAATAAGTGCCTTCAGTCTTAGTTGTATACTTATTATACTAGAATTTAACCAATGTAACAATTTCAACAATGTGCATTACTTACTTGAAAACCCTAGACATTATGATAATATCACTGGATTTCTATACAAAGTGTTTTGGTTATCATAAGGTAAAAACCCATCCGTGTTTATCTACGGCGCGGTCTTATGAGGTACTTTTGATTTCAAAGCGTTTTATAGAAGTAAAAAATTAAGTTGTTATAAGTTTACTCACATCAGACCCATGTCTGACTCGGAGTTTTATTTTCTTTTCCTAAAACTCTTGGGTGCTCGAATTTTTATGAGTAGCCAAGTGATCCAAGTTTCTTATGATAGCATTTTGAAGGAGCTGGAGCAGGTGGCTTCACCGTTAGCTAACTATTATTTTATTCTGATGTGTTATGTGTGATCTATGTATTTTGTATGGACAGGTAGCTATAACTGTCCAGTTGAAGTTGTAATGTACTGATTCTGATGTATTAATATTATGGAAGTGACTATGTAATATCCTTTGTTATCTATTATATGTTGTTTTGATTCATGGTGAGATTCTATGATTGTGTAGTTTCTCTTATCTTTCTTTTTCTACTACCCTCAATGGCCCGTCTTTCGGTGCTAGAAAGGCGGTCGTTGCATATGTTCTAAGGATTAAAAAGATACTTGGCTTTTCAACAAGTACTTCAAGATCTATTACCCTTTGACATAGTCGGGCAATTTCTGCATCAGCTTCGATTCCTTGGACTGATGGTCGAAACTGGCCAATCTCATTCATTTTCTCTTTTCACTCTTGAATTCATTTATCCTTTTCTTTAATTTTTTCCTCCAAGTTTTATCTCCTTTAAATTGCTAAATGTGAATTTCAATCGATAGTACATGTCATGCCGTTTCTTTGCATCCAGTTTATCCAGAAATGACAAAGTAGAAGCACCTTGAGAAGAGAGCTTCTTTTTGAATTACGACCTGAACATAACTTTAATAGTATCCAATCGAGCAAGGTGTTCCGTGTTTGTACCAAAAGTGGGCACAACACTCCTCGGCTGTGTTTGAAGAGATAAAATGAAGAAAATAAATGTAAAATGAAGCAGATCTAACAAACACACCGATAAACAGATAAGAAAATACATAGGAACACACAGATTTAGAGTGGTTCAGTGAATTGCTTATGCATACTATGAAATGACTGATGTTTATTGAACTTTACCCGCTGGTTACAAAAGATTATAGCAGTACAACTGAAATTTAATGGTGATTCCGGTAGAGTATCAACATAGAGAAGCTAAAAGTCCATTTTCTATAGGTCCAGAGTCACTATTTATAGGCGTAGGCAGCAAATATCTCACCCAGATCTCGGAAGACATCTTCTCTCACGTGGGTGGGCCCATGGGAGCAAGTTCAGGTTATTTCGACTCGATCTGGGAGCGATACGAATTGGGTTCGTATCGATCAAGAATTGGTCCTTTCGGGCTGAAATTTATTAGGTACATTCTTAAGGTTGTAGGCAAGCTCCTGTGAAAATTTGGTGTCATTTGGACTTGTAGATCTCGAGTTATGATCGATGCAAGTTTTGGATCTCCAATGTGCAAATGAGTTCGTCTCGATACTTGTTCGTCTCGATACTTGTTCGTATCGCTCTGTTCGTATCCCTGTTTGCATGTGCTGACTAGATGATGTGGCACTATATCTTAGAATCGATCCACTTTTCATGCCAAGTGATCGAGTCTTCTTCTTGAATGCGCCCTATTCGTATCCATCTAGCGTATCTCCATTCGTATCGCTTTTTATCCCTCATTTCGTATCAATCCTAAGGACATATCGTATCGATTGATGACTAATTCATATCGATATGAACATAATTGTTTCGTATCGACAACCCTGATGCTTTTTCGTATCGATCACCTTGCCTGTCCTTCGTATCGACTTCTTTAATAGTATGCTTCGTACTGATAGATTAACTGATCGATACGAATTAAGTTGGTATGGACATCGATACGAAATATGGGAGGATATGTTCGATACGAAACATGGTCTGCTGATGGATACGAAATGAAGCAGATATGATGAACACGAAATGGATTTGTTGCTTAATGGATACGAGGCGGAGTTACTTGATGGGTTGATGGATACGATGTCGCATGGAAGCGAACAAAGTTTTCTGGGGGGGTGGATAAGAATTGAGGCTAGTGATGGAATGGATGCGAACACATTGCGTCCCTCCATGGATACGAACTGGCCACGTTTTGCTTGAGGTTTGATGGATATGAAGCAATGTACCTGTGATGGATACGAAGTAGGTTGGTGATGGGTGTGAACCACTATTCACATTGATGGATACGAACTGTAGCTGTTTTCCTTGATTTGCAACGATCATATCTTGAGCATGCGAACTTCGATTGACTTGAAATTTGGAACGTGGGCTTTCATGTCATTGCTTGTTGTACCATATCGATTGTAGCTCGATCCGAACTCGGATAGAATTCACTAGTATCTATAGAAAACGTGTGTACAACCGGTCTTTGGGACAGACTGTCCTTGGTTTCCAGTTAAGTTCTTGGTGTCACGGCCTTGCCAAAAGGCGGGATAACATTTGCCCCCCAAAGTACATCTTGTGTGGACATGACGTGCTTTTAAAAGCTGCAACCTTCATTCTAAAGAGTTCTATCTAATTCATTGAATAGTTGTTGTCTTTTTGACAGAAGATGTAACCTTCGATTGATTTGCCGATAATATAAATGTTGAATTGCTGACTGCCGATGTTAATGCAGTGTATTGTTGTAACTGAGTGTCAAGTGCTAGCAATTTGTTGTTCGCTGTTGTAATTTTCATCAGGGTGAGCATTCAATTCCTGTCGATTTCGAAAATTGAACGTTAGTCTGTCATACATGAACGTATGTTAACCTGACTCTCATTAACGTTCGCACGTTTACGAGCCGTTGCCAAGTTTTTTTTTGAATCGAGTTTCATATCGATCCTCTCCTGGACCAACATGAAAGTCGAGTTGTAACAACGCTTTATCAGTCGTTTTAGAGTATCCCTTCGTATCGATCCTCTTTTGGATCGATTTGAGAAATTGGGATATGTATTTCGTATCGATTACTATCGATACGAAGCAATTCATTTTTTTTAAATCTCTTCGATCAATGGATACGAACTCCCATGGGCTTCAAAGCAATGGATACAAAGTTGTCATTTCATATTGATAAATCTCTGATGGGTCCAAATGACTCGAACAAGTTCCTGTGTATCGTTCATATCGATAGGTTACTAATGGATACGAACGGCAGCATCCTGGTTCGATGGAAAACAGATACGAGCAGCTGTGCTCGGGACTGGTATGCGTGGATGGATATGAATAGAGCTTCTCGTATCGATGACATTGGACACCATTCTAACCGGTCATTTTAACTGGGAGATGAATGGTCGTTTCTTTAGTATAAATATGCTTGGTACTTAGCCATTTTTCACTTTCTTGTTTCCATCTAGCCTTGCCTTCATATCGCTTCGAGTAGAGATGATTAAAACCGCTCTTTGCCCTCGAGCCATTCAATCTACCCAACTGCTTAAACTAGGTAAATAAATGAACAAAATCAACATAAAAATGATGAGATTTTAATTATCTTCTCTTTTCACTTGTTCTCGTGGTTGATACTGGTGAAAGGGATGTTATAGATGGTCAGAGTGAGGTGGAAATAGCATCTGAGTTGATCGGGGAAGATGAAGAGTGGATGGGTGCTCGGCTCTGACCTCGTATCGATGGGAGATGGAAAGAAAAAGAACTTTTCGTATCGATTAGGAGTGTGGAGTTCGTGCTGATCTAGAACTAACAGGTGGAAAGAGGATATTTGTATCGATTGGAGTCGCAGAACTTCGTATCGATCTAAGGTCATCGATACGAAGTGTGGACAATGCAATCGATACAAAAGAGAATTACGTGACCGATACGAACTCCCTGCGGGCAATCGATACGAAAGAAAGCTACACCATCAATACGAACTCATTATGGGCGATCGATACAAAAGTGATAGCCTTCGATCGACACGAACCTTATCTTCCCTTGATCGATACGAATTAAGTTTTTGGTGATCGATCCAAATTTTGAACCTTGATGGATATGAAATTTCTACATACTCGACATTTGACTCCGACGAGCTTCTGCCCTGCATAACCGGACTTAGCTATTTCATCGCATAACTTACTGCCTTTTGAAGCTCGTCGATGGAACTGTAACTGGACTAAATTTAACGATCCTTAACTTGGATTGGTTTCCGAAGTCTGGATGGCACGGCAGTGATGGTCAGCGATGACGGTCACTCCGGTTGAATTTTGAAGTCTTGTCATTCAAACATTCTCTTTTAAACCTTATAGAATCTCTTAAGTAATATACAGCACTTCATTGCACACATTCACGCACTTCACACTAGGGAATACATGGGATTATTGTTGTTTAACAATGTTTTTTGATGAGTTGATTAGTTATGGAACTCGGGAGTTCACAGCAACATGAGGCTCAAAGTCCACCTCCTTTGGTAATAGAGATGCCGTCCATCGCGGCCAAAATCATAAGTCCAGCTCTGGACGAGTTATCAGGAGCAACCTTCATCGGGAACCCATAAGATTCTGTTCCATCCAATATCACCGAAGATATGTTGGGGAGAATTTGCTTGCGGCACGGGCTATCTTTGAACGATGTTCTGTTACCAGGGCCGAACGACAGGCCACACACTCTCCCGGAAGGGTACACTGCTTTTATCCGATTTTCCTACACAGCCGGGACGCTCCCACCATTCAATCAGTATATCCGGGAGGTGTTATCTTATTTAGGGATTGCCCCATCACAGTTGCATCCAAACGGGTATGCTCTTCTGAACAGCTTATTCATCATCTTCATGGAGCACCTTTTCCGACCCCCGACTCCAGAGGAAGTCAGGTTCTTGTTCAATGTAAAGAGTCAGGGAGATAATCCTTCTTTCACATTCTTAGAGGGAGTGAGAAACTGTCAAATCATGATTGGAAATTGGGCCAAACTTAGCTACTTCAAAACCGGGTGGTTCTATGTTTGTTGCCCACTAGGATTTGCTAGACGATGGCTAGTCAGACGTAAGTGCCGCAGTTTCTCTAGCGACTAATGGGATAGTTGCAATTGATGTTGAGTCTAACATTTTCTTTCTTTTATAGCTTCAATTCCATGACCTGAAGGCGTTCACTTTAAGGAAATAGTACAGATTCTTCAAGAGGTGCCGGGCGAGGTTAGAGAGATCGACTTGGTACTTACGGATGAAAATTTAAGGGTCGTTAGGCTAATTTATAGAGACCAGAGCATAAGGCCTGAAGGTTCTCTTAGGGCAGCTCCGACAAGATGGGCTAGGCGTAAGGCACCCGGGATTGTAATTGCTGAGCAGGGTGGTGAAGAGGATTCGTCCACCGAAGACGAACCCGTAGCTGGGCCCTCAGATAGTCCTCGACATTCAGAGGGAAAGAGGAAAGGCAAGGCGGCTGCTCATAAGCTTCACAAGTCTTCAAGACGGAAATCCGTGGTCATGTCTCTACCAGCCACCGGTGTTATAATGTCGGAGGCTCCTCCCCCACATGTGGAGAATCCTTTCGAAGGACTTGCAGACATTCCAAATTCCAGACTATGTGTCGCTCCAACAAGATACCGGGTTGGAAGGGCTTCAGAGCGCCTTAGATCTAGGCGAGTCGATTCCTTCGAGTATGACCAACATATCTGGTTGGTTGGGGGGTTTGCACATGCATACACGCACTTCACGACACTTCATAATTTGTAATCACAAGTAATTCATTTCTTGGAAATACCAACTCTGTTTTCCTTTTCATTTTACAGGCACGATGTCAAAGCGAGGATCTATGCTTGGCAGCCTCCGTTCTGCACGCCATTCCTCTAATTCATATTATGAGTCTCACAGACATGAGGCTGATAGAGACCGCGATTGCGACTACTCTAGTCAAGAGAGGGAGCGTTATGAGAGGGAGAAAGAGTATAGGCGCCGTTCCCGGTCACTCTCTCCACCACCTAGAGTTCCAACACAGCCTTCTGGCTCTGGCAAACAAACCTATGAATCTTCTTGTCAAATACCACCTTCCCAAGCACCAAGGCCTGACCAACAACATTGGAGGACTGAAACCGAAGTCCCCGTCATTGCTGAACAAGCTATCATAGAGCCCACTGGGGAAGGAGCGATTAGAATCACTAAGTTGAAAAAATATTTTCCAAATATCTGTTTTGACGGCTTCGTCTTTCCTCCGCACTTAAAGGCAATTCCTATCGAGGCAGAACAAAAATGCACGACTACATTCATGATGTTTATAGCCAGTACCGGGAATGGATGAAGACCGCGGAAAAAGCATCGGTGGTGGCTTTTGAGCGGGCGAAAACAATCGAGAAATTAGGGACCGATCTCGCTCAGAAGGACAGCATAATCTAGGTGCTTAATGATGAAAACGAGTCCGTGAGAAATTCAAAAACAGAAGCCAATAAAAGAGCTGATGAGGTAACTCAGAGGATGAAAGAAATGAGGAGAACACACTTATCCCTGGTTGAGGAGATGGGACACCGGACCACCACAGTTATGGCCGAAAGAGATGGGGCACTTAAAGAGCTTGAGGAGCTTAAGCCAAAATTGCCGAAATCGTCAAAGAAAAAGATGACGCAAATAAAGCCGCTCAGGAAGCATGCGAGTAGGTTGTGGTGCTCAGGGATGAGAGGGATGCGACAACGCTTAAGGTTCAGGAAGTCGAAGCCAAGGTTGAAAATGAAGTGAAAATGGCAGAGGCCAGGTTGGAGGGTGACATCGAAGACCTCCTCATTACATACAATGCCAACGTTTTAAAGCATCGAAATCTAAGCTGGCTCAAAGGCTATCCATCACATCTATACAACGCTTGGTGCCGCTTGGTTGAAGATGAAAAAGCGGAGCACCACACTGAATCTATCGATGAATTTGAATTGGAGAATCGGGTGTTGAATGAAGATAAAAGAAGAGTTCTCCATGACATCACTATCACATTCGAAAAGGAGAAGCTCGGGACTCAGCATCCAGAGGCTGGAGAGGGTTCTGGCATTGAGCATCATGATGCGGGTTCCGAAATTCCTATGCCAGCCCAGCCCGAATCCACTCCTACGGTTGATCCTTTATCTTTGCCCGCATATAATCCTGATCAACCACAGTTATCTCCAGCTCGTGAGCAGGTCACTAAAGCTGTTCTGGCTCCACCCGCAAGCCATTCTGAGGAAGGTATTCTGAAAATTTCTCGCACTTATTCAAAGTCGGGAGCATTGTTGGAAGTAGTCACTAACACTTTTTTCTTATCCCTATTCAGCGATAGGAGCTGCATCGATCGTGCCCCCTGCAACCCAAGAGCCGCACCACAAGTAGGAGGCCCTTATAAAAGAAGCGACCACAACAATAGCCGCTGCACCAACCAATGGAGCGCAGGGGCGCACATTTACTTTTGATGAGCAGATGATGGAGGAACTTCTTGGTCATCAAAGCGACCCTTTTGCCGACCTACCATTTGTCATGGGCGGAGGCGCACCCGTGATCAGCTCCTCGGGCCCAACTGCCAGCATCCCCACGGACGCTCAAACAATCCACGAAGAAGAGATAATAGCTGAGATCAATCCCGAGATGGAAGCAGCCGCGCGAGCAAGTGGTGTCGAAGGTGGTATGGCGGGTCCTGGCCCAGCCCTTTTGCGGATGATCTCTTCGAGAGGCACGGTTGTCAACACTGGCATGCCTCCCTCATCTTTTAATGTCGAGGGTATTCCTATTCCTCCGGCTCCACATTCAGAAAGTGTTCCGATTATTGTGAGTTCGGAGGAAGTGGTCACCATAATTCCCCCGACTGGAGACCAACCACTAAAAAGCAAAGTCTCGAAGAGGCACCCGAGCAGTAGCTCCAGTGAGTCGACGCCGAGGGGGAAGAAGGAGAAACTTAGGGAATAGACGTATCTTCTCACTCCCCTTTTTGGTAGATAGATAGGAATTTATTTTTGCTTCTTGTAGGTCGTGTATAGATGCGGGTTCGACCCCTGCTAGTAGGAATTTCTAGAAAGGTTTTTGTACTTATCCTTCTTTTACAAAGAATAGTTAAAATAAAATTCCATTTTGTTTCCAGCATAACTTTATGTTCATTTGCTTAAGTATTTCAGCGCTCGAACGTCCATTCAATGTACTTGTGAATTTTTAGTCTTTGAATCGGACCTGAGTTTAGTTGTTAAGTCCCGAAGTTACGGCTTCGAGTCATAATCGAACGTTAAGCCGAGTTCCAATACCGCACTGTCTCGATTAGTAGCTGGTACTTAAGTTCTGCCCCCAAAACCCGGGGATAAATAGAAAAGATCGGTCGGCAGTTGCTTTTCGCCTTTAATACATCGAGCTTAACTTTGTTGAAACGAGGCTGAAACAAGACGAGTTCGTGTGGTCGAATCACACTCGCTCATCTATTGGTGATTGTATCCACACTTTGGGATTGTGCTTGTGCGTCAGCGGTCGGTCTCGCCCGCTTAGGTTTTAGAGATATGCCCGCGCTCCGGGGACTTAAGTTATTTTACGGGCGGTCAGTCACATCCGTTTAATATTTATAATTTCATCCGCACTCTGGGGAATTAAGCTGTTTTACGGGCGGTCAATCACACCCGTTTAATATTTAGACTTTTGTCCACATCTGGGGACTTAGATTAATTCGTGGGTGGTCAGTCACACCCAATTTGCGTTCATACTCCGGCCCACACTCTGGGGACTCGGAGTTGTTTCACGGTTGGTTGTTTCACACCCGGTTTGTGTTTATACTCCAATTCACACTCTGGGAATTTGGAGTTAGCCGATGGGTGGTTGGTTACACCTATTTTGATGTTTATACTCCATTTCGCACTCTAGGAATTTGGATTTAGCTGATGGGTGGTTGGTTACACATATTTTGATGTTTATACTCCATTTCGCACTCTGGAAATCTGGAGTCGGTTAACAGACAGTCGATCACATCTGTTGTGAGTTTTAGGACTTCGTTCACACTCTGGGATTGAGAGAAGCATCGGTATCGTGGATGGTCGGATCACATCCACCCTGAGTTAACAAGCGAAGTCGTTAGATGGACGAATCCATTCTCCTCGTACTTGGTTTAATTACGGGCGAAGTCGTTAGGTGGACGGATCCAGCCTCTTCGACCCCGCATTTGTGAGTTTATACTCTAGCTTGCACTCTGGGAGCCAGAGTTAGTTAGAGGATTGTCGTGTATCAATCCTTTTTTAGCTTCAGTGTGATGGCTTGCCCCCGAGCTCAGGTTTCGCTTAGCAAGTGACTGGTCGTATCACAGTCACTCCCTATTTCAATAAGTCCCACCGTAGGATGGAACATAGCTCTCCGTGCATTGTGATGGTCGCATGACACATTTCAAAATTCACTGCTATGGCACGAAGAGACTGCATTTTATTGCTGAAATAAGAAAGTACGGCAAAGTCAGTTGCCTTATTACAAATTCAAATTTTGAAATGCATAAACAAATTGCAAATGAAAAGCAGACTGAATGAATAAATAAAGCCTGTTATATATAGTAGCGATGAAGACTCTCGCTGTTCTAGGCTCTTGGCAAAGTGAGACCATCAACGGTCGATAATTTAAATGTGTCGTCTTCGAGTCTTCTTTCAATAACATACGGCCCTTCCCATGTTGGTTTCATATGTGAAGAAACCAGATAAATTCTCTTGAGGACGAGATCGCCGAGTTCAAAGGTTCGAGGTCGGACCTTGGCATTGTACAATCGGGCGACTCGACTTCGGTACGCGGCTGCCCTCAAATCAGCCTCTTCTCGCTTCTCATCCAATAAGTCCAAAGATTCGGCAAGTAATACAACATTTGTCTTTGGATCATAATATGTCACACGATGAGAAGGCACTTCCAATTCAACTAGAATAACGGCTTCTGAACCATAGGAAAGCGAAAACGGAGTGTGTCCGGTCGTGGACTTGTGGGTTGTTCGATAAGCCCATAGGGCCATAGGAAGTTATCAACCCACTTGCCCTTGGCTTTTTCCAATTGCTTCTTCAGAATGGACTTTATAACTTTATTAACAGCTTCAACAAGTCCATTTGCTTGAGGGTGCGCAACTGTAGAAAATTTCTTTTGGATATGGAACCGCTGACAGAAATTCTTGAATTCGACACTATCGAATTGGGCTCCGTTGTCAGTGATGATGGTGCGTGGGAGACCAAATCGACAGATAATATTGCGTAAAACAAAGTTGATCACTTTCTTCATTGTGATAGTAGCAAGGGGCTCGGCTTCCGCCCATTGGGTAAAGTAATCAACTATAATGATGGTGTACTGCGCGCCACCTTTGGCTAGAGATATAGACCCAATGATGTCGATGTCCCATACTGCGAACGGCCAAGGACTGACCATCTGAGTTATTTCGGTAGGCGGGGCCCTTAGAATCCGAGCATGTTTCTGACATCTGTCACATTTTCTGGCATAATCTGATGTGTCGTGATTTACAGTCGGCTAATAATCACTGTATCAGAGCACTTTCTTAGCAAGAACTTGCCCCCCGGTGTGATCGCCACATTCTCCTTCGTGTACATCATGCAATACTCGATTGATTTCATCGTAGGCGATACACCGGAGTAAAGGACAAAGTACCCTCTTCTATACATGACTCCATTCTAAATAGTGAACCACAAAGCTTTCGAAGGACTTATCTTTTTTCACTCATGCGCTCTAGCAGGGTTCCATGCACGAGATAGTTTTTGAACGAAGTCATTCATGACTCCTTATCGAGAGTGACCTCAAATACCCAGTTAGTCTCCATTTGATCAATACTCGGGGAAGATAATGTCTCAACGGGAACGAGTCCCATCTGATGTGCTTCGCCTATACTGGCTAACATTGCTAAGGAATCGGCCTTCTGATTGTGTTCTCGGGGTATGTACTAGATGGCATAATAATCGAACTGATTCAGTACTTCCTGGACTCGAGTGAGATAAGCGGCCAGTCTCCGGTCTTTAGCTTGGTACTCCCTCCAAACCTTCCACACGACCAATTATGAATCGCAGTAAATCTCCACAGCAATAACTCTTGAATTTCTGGCAAGCCTTAATCCGACGAGTAGGGCTTCGTATTCGACCTCATTGTTAGTCGCATGGAAATCAAATTTTAAAGCATAGCAGATAGATCGGCCTTCAGGAGTTTCAAGTACAACTCCAGCGCCTGAGCAGCGGTCATTCGATGCACCATCAGTATGTAGCTTCCAAACATATTTAGGAGATTCACTGGTTACGGGCAAGTCCTCCGAGACAGTGAATTCAACGATGAAATCTGTCAGGACTTGTCCTTGAATAGCTCGCCTTGGCGTATAAGTGATGTCGAACCGACTCAGCTCGATATTCCATTTGAGCAACCTACCAGAAGTCTCAAGCCGCGTAAGGACCTGTCGTAACAGCTGGTTGGTGTAAACAGTGATAGGATGAGCTTGAAAATATGGACGAAGCTTTCTCGAGGCAATGACAAGATAGTAAGCTAACTTCTCCAACTTCGGATAATTTCTTTCTGCCCCGGTCAGTCGTTTGCTGATGTAATAGACTGGCCGTTGTATCCGGTCCTCCTCCCGAACTAAAGCAGCACTAATTGCGTTTTCTGACACCACCAAGTAAATGTATAGTTTCTTGTGGTCGATAGGCTTTGACAGAATGAGGGGTGTGGACAGATGCTGAACCAGTGCTCAGAATGCGTCCTCACATTCTGCAGTCCATTCAAAGTTCCGTTTTCCTTTTTCGATCCAATCGAAAAAGGGAATGCATTTGTCGGTGGATTTTGAAATGAACCTGCTCAGTGCTGCAACCTTCCCGTTGAGGCTCTGAACTTCCTTTATAGTCCTTGGAGTCTTGAGATTCCTAATTGCCTAGATTTTTTCGGGATTAGCTTCGATTCCCCAGGCATTGACGATGAATCCAAGGAATTTCCCAAACGCGACCCCAAAGTGACATTTCAACGGGTTAAGCTTCATTCTGTACTCTCGGAGGATGTTGAACATTGTTTCCAGGTCTTTGATATGATTGGTGGAGAATTGTGACTTCACAAGCATGTCGTCCACATATACCTCCATGGTCTTTCCGACCTAGTTAGCGAACGTTCGGTCGAGTCTCTGATAAGTTGCTCCGGCATTCTTAAGTCTGAATGGCATCACTTTATAACAATAGAGTCCCAAATCAATGACAAAGGTGGTATGCTCCTGATTAGGCAGATGCATCGGTATCTGATTATAGCCAGAATATGCGTCCATGAAGGATAAGAGTTCATGTCCGGCCGTAGATTCTACGAGCTGATCAATCCAAGGGAGTGGAAAACTATCTTTAGGGCAAGCTTTATTCAAGTCTGAGTAGTCAACACAAGTTCTCCACTTCCCATTAGGGTTCCTGATAAGTACAGGGTTGGACAACCATTCTGGATACAACGCATCTCGGATAAACCCGTTCGATTTGAGTTTATCCACCTCTTCCTTAAGGGCGGCAGATCTCTCTGGATCCATACCACGCCTTTTTTGCTTGACCGGGACATGCTGCGGGTCAATATTCAATGTGTGGCTCGCGATGTCCGGTGAGATCCCACACATGTCGGAGTGTGTCTAGACAAACACGTCGAGGTTTGCCCAGAGAAATTCAGCCAATTCTTCTTTCATCTATTGGCTTAGCTTAGGTCCAATCTTTAGCATTCTAGAATCATCACCATTACCGATTGGAACATCGACCGTCAGCTCTACCGAAGAAGCCTGACTGTCCTTGACCTCGTCCTCGCTTTCAGTATCTCTCGGGTGAAGATCTTTTGGGAATTGGTTGTGGTGCACGGGCCTTGGCCCAGGCGTTAACTGTCAATTTTCCGCAAAGCGTACGTAGAGAGATTCCTCTACGCCCTTTCCCTTTTCTTTTCGCTGCGCTTCCCGCAGCTCAGCAACATACCAGGCTCGTCCAGCAGCCCGGTCTACCTGAACGACTCCGACTCCATTGTCTGTAGGGAATTTCAAAGTTAGACACCACGGGACGATAACAGCCCTGAACTCAGCTAGGGCCGGTTGGCCCAAGAAAGCATTGCATGGTAAATTAATATCCAATACAATAAATTGCAATATCCGGACTCTCCGGCGCTCTCTAACTCCCAACTCCACTGGTAGCTCCACCATCCCAATGGGTATAGTCGGACTTCCATTGCAGCCATGAACACGAGACTGACAAGGCTTCAAATATTTCGCTTCCATTTTCATTTGATCATAAGCCCGCTTAAAGAGTATGTTCATTGAACTTCCACTGTCCACTAAGATCCTCTTCATCCAAGCATGACCCATCTGAGCTAAGATGACTAGTGGATCAATGGTTGGGGCTTCAACTCTGTTTGCATCCCTGTCTCGAAATAGGATGTTGTCTGTCATCATTTTCTGTTGTTTGGCCGGAGCCCCATCTTCCAAATTACTACAACATTCAAAGCTCGCATGCCTAATAGAGCTGGCATACGACTCCATTTCCCTCCAGCTCTGATCTGTTGGATGAGGACCACCACTAACAGTATTAATCACCAACCTCCCACCGGTATGAGCGGGTTCCTCGGGTCTAACCTAATTTGGTATCTGGTTTTGATTCGATAGGCCCGCACCTCCAGATTGCGGCGCCCGAACAAACTGCTCCAACTTCCTTTCTCGGATTAACTTCTCGATAATGTCCTGTAAATGACAACACTCGTTCGTGTTGTGGCCATAACCGTCATGAAATCTACAATACTTCCCCGTTTGAATCTGTTTTTCTGACGATTGCTTCAGGTTTCCTATATTGAATAGTATTACAGGTCTGCAAGTACAAATTTTCCAGAGACGTATTTAAAGGAGTATAAGTGTCAAATATGGGAGCTCTACGTCTAGGTCCGTGATTCTGATCCCGTTTTCTGCCCTAATTTCCATCGCCTTTCTGTTGATTATGTTTATTCTGTATGTTTAACTGCATTTTTCCAAAACTCTGCCCGGTTTGTTTTACAGTGACATTGCTTTGGATTCCTTCCACACTGGGCCCTGCATCATCCTTTTTCCTAGACTGTTTCGCATCCTCCCTTCTCAAGAACTGAGATGCCTTGGAATAGAAACGGTCCAATGACGCAGGGGGTTTTCCGGCCAACCAGTTGCCAAATTCAGAATTGGGATCGATTCCCTTAGTTAGTGCCATCAGAATTGAGTTGTCGTTAGGATTACTAATCTCAGCGCAAGCAGCATGAAACCTCTCCAGATAACGTCTGAGTGTCTCTCCGGGAGCTTGAGTGACACTGGACAAGGTATTAATATCTTTGGTCCTAGTGACATGCATGTGAAACTATTCAACAAACTTCCTTGCCAACTGGTCAAAACATGAGATAGATCGAGGTGGTAAGCGAGTAAACCACATAGTTGCGATCCCCTTAGGGAAATTGGGAAACTTCAGCATTTGACCGCATCATCAGCATGCACGGCATTCATTAACCATTCATACTTCAAAATGTGCTGATTATGGTCAGAACTCCCTTCATAAACAGGTAAAGTTGGCATTCTAAATCGCCGAGGCGGCTCAACGTAGAGGATGTCGTCGGTGAAAGAGGTATGACTCCAGGAGATTCCCCAGTCGTCATTGGTGAGGCCCTGACTTTCACGGATCATCTGACGGATCATTGTAGGGATGTCTGGCATCTGAACATTCTGGGCATGCTGGGCCAAGGTGTGGTCGGGTTCCACAATGCGAGGATGGGCCGGGCGTGGTTGACGGTCCATACCTCACCTCCTTGGCTCTAGGTCTTCGGGAATATAAGGTTCAGGAGTATAGTCACGTTGACGAAGGTTCGGATCTATTTTCTTCCGAGCGTCGGCTCCCAACTCAGTAGCAGTGGCAGCAGCGCGATTGTCGGTAGTGTGATAGGGAACCATCCCTCCTCGGGAAGAGGGTCTGGTTTGGTGGCTGTTTGATGGACCAAATCTCGGTTGTCCAATAGTAAAAGTTTGTTGATGTCTGATAGCCTGTGTATAGCTTCCATCCAGCCGTGGGCGCGTGGATCTGCGATTGTAATTAGAAGAAGCCGAATTCTGAGTGGATCAAGAATTGGTCCATTCAGACTGAAATTTATCAGGTACATTCTTAAGGTTGTAGGCAAGCACTTGTGAAAATTTGGTGGCATTTGGACTTGTAGATCTCGAGTTATGATCGATGCAAGTTTTGGATCTCCAATATGCAAACAAGTTCGTCTCGATACTTGTTTGTATCGCTCTGTTCGTATCCCTGTTTGCACGTGCTGACCATATGATGTGGCACTATATATTAGGGTCGATCCACTATTCATGCCGAGTGATCGAGTCTTCTTCTTGAATGGACCCAGTTCGTATCCATCCAGTGTATCTCCATTCGTATCTATTTTTATCCCTCATTTCGTATCAATCCTAAAGCCATATCGTATCGATTGATTGATGACTAATTCGTATCGACAACCCTGATGCTTTGTCGTGTTGATCACCTTGCCTGTCCTTCGTACCGACTTCTTTAATAGTATGCTTCGTACCGATAAATTAACTGATGGATACGAATTAAGTTGGTATGGACATCGATACGAAATATGGGAGGATATGTTCGATATGAAACGTGGTCTGCTGATGGATATGAAATGAAGCAGATATGATGGAAATGAAATGGAGTTGTTGCTTGATGGATACAAGGCGGAGTTACTTGATGGGTTGATGGATACGATGTCGCATGGATGCGAATAAGGTTTTCTGGGGGGATGGATACGAATTGAGGCTAGTGATGGAATGGATGCGAACACATTGCTTCCCTCCATGGATACGAAATAGCCACGTTTTGCTTGAGGTTTGATGGATATGAAGCAATGTACCTATGATGGATACGAAGTAGGTTGGTGATGGATGCGAACCACTATTCACATTGATGGATACGAACTGTAGCTGTTTTCCTTGATTTGCAACGATCATATCTTGAGCATGCGAACTCCGATTGACTTGAAATTTGGAATGTTGGCTTTCATGTCTTTACTTGTTGTACCATATCGAATGTAGCTCGATCCGAACATAAACAGAATTCACTAGCATCCATAGCGAACGTGTGTACAACCGGTCTTTGGGATAGACTATCCTTGGTTTCCAGTTAAGTTCTTGGTGTCACGGCTTTGCCAAAAGGCGGGATAACATTCCGGACCGCAAGACTCGAGTGTTAATTGTTTTTCCTAAAACGATAAAAAGAAATTAATATGGAGGAAATGCTTTCTTTATTAACAACAAAAAAGATTACAAGCGGGTTACAAGAAGGAACAAATTTAAATTACATCAACAATATAAGTTTTATCCATTTAACTCTCAAAGTTTAAAGACGGTTGTTTGAGCCTTTTTAAGTGATCCAACGGAAAAAGAGAGGGTAGAGTCAAAAGAAACATTAAATCCTTGAGAGCTATTAACTAAAGGGAATTGATGGTACTCCCATTTTCAAGCCAGAGGACTGATTTGACCCCATAACAATTTAGCGTGGTTGGTTCGTATCTCGCTAAGCAATTTATTCTTTTCGTCACCCAAGAAATTATAATGAAAGTGTTGAAGCAATGTGTAAACTTCTTGGAGATCTCTGAGGAAGCAATATTTTGCTAATTGAGAACTTTTAAGAATTAATGATTTCTCTTTAAAATGCCTCTTTAATTTGATAAATTTACTTAAAAGTTCCATAGAAGCAGGACTACCTAATGATTCCTTAATATGTATGATTTATGAAAAATAAGCTAAGTTGAGAAGAAATGAAAACACAAAAATTCATAAAATTGTCTAAATTACAATTATAAAAAAATTACCTAGGTTCATACAAAATTGATCCTTTGTAAAATTTTGAAATAAATCTCTCCTTGTTAAATTTAACTTTCTCGGGAGTAAGAGTGTTTTGGGAAAGGGAAATGGTCGCCATCCTAGGAAGATTCCAACACTCCCCAAGATGTGGATCAGACTCATGTTCATCTAAGTATCTACTGTAGAGACGTCTAAGTAAACCCCCCTCTCCTTCCTTAAGAAAGAAAAATTAACGAAACTACTCCTAAAGTAAATTTTGTACAAAAACTCTGCTAAAGCATCCCTATCATAAATGAGCATCCAGAAGAGAGTAGTTTGCTATGCATTTTCTCTTATAACTCTCTCCTAATGAAGACGAGACTTCTTCAATAACGAGGCTACTCGTTTTTCTTTGAAATTCCTTAACCGTATGGTATAAGCAGAAAGGCGCCTATACTTGTTAGATAAACCGTTTTTCTCTTCAACCAGTTTCTCGATTTCTCTATTTAATTGCTACACTTTCTTCTTGCTCTTCTCATGTAGAGTCTCATAGTAGTATATGGTTTTTTCCCTTAATTAAAGTAATAAACTTATTAACTAAAAGCTGGCAGATAAATTTAGACATTTGAATAATGAATAGCATACCTATTTGGTTGGAATGTGGGAAATTGGCGCTTGTTTCTTTTCCTTCCTTTGTTGATTGGGGAAGCGGTATCTTTTAGAGGGATATCTTCCCGCGAAGCCATTAGTATGTGGAAGATGGATCTTAAGGCTAATTTAGCACTAAGGGAGGGTGAATAGTGTTTACTGATTTTTGTGAATCATTTTAAATTATTTTAAGATTATAATTAAACAATGCAGAATCAACAATTACAGATGCAAACACAGACAGATATAAATGTAATAAAAGTAAAAGGTAAAGATTTGGAGAGATCACACCAGGAATTTTTATACTAGTTTGGAGTTACCTTACATCCAGTTGCGTACAATTTCTTGTACATATTTCTTTTCAAGTATCAAAGTCAGTACAATTTCGATTTCAAGGCTATGAGACACACTCTTCAGATTTTTCGAGCTTTGGGTACACTCACTGGATTCGGATGGGACGCGAGCACAACCATTTGGATTTGCAGGACACCAAGCACACCCACTTGATTTAGATGGAACACAATCACACCCAGTTGGATTTCAGGGACACCAAGAACACCACAAAGTATAAAGTATGATTTGATAGTTTTTACAGACTCGGTTTCTTAATCTTGAGTACAAATGGTCCTATAACCTCTTGAATAACATTTTTATCATGATTTGAGTGAGAGAGATGATGGAGGTCAAAGAGTAATCAATAGAGAATCAAATAAATGGAGTTTGGATTTGATTCTGATTGAATTTGAGAAGAGTTTGAGTATAATTTTCTTTAGAAAACAAGAGAGTAAAAGGAGGAGATAAATAAAAGATAGTAGTTAAAAAAATTTGTTGGTAAAACCTCCTATTTATAGAGAAACAACGATCATGTCTGTTTACGAAGAGATGACAAAAGACACTTCCATTCAAATTTGAATTTTGAAAAATTGGTCTATATGTGGACATATAGTATTAGGGTATGTCCACATATCCTTTTATATTTTAAAATTTTACTTAGAATTGTAAAATATTTTAAAACATTGTGCAATCATCTAGACATAGTTTATGCAAATTTTAATCATATCAAAACTTAAGAAAACATTATAAAATTATTTTGAAATGTTTTTAAATATATATAGGATTAAAATATTATTTTCTATGAAAATAATATATATAAAGTATGAGTGAATATATACTTAAAAACAAAGTTATAATAAACGTTATAAAATACTTATAAACATTTGGAGATCATGAACTAAAACTATAAGAAGGTATAATAGATTTAAAAGTTTAAAAACTTAATTACTCAAAATATAATTATAAAATCAAAAGGTAAGAAATCATTTGAATGCCATTTTGAAAATAGGAATTCTTTTAAAATCATTTTTGAAATTCAGAATATTTAAAACAGTAAAAATATTTTAAAACCTTTAAGAAAAATGAGAAGAGAGATCAAAGAAGTGCTGTCAAGGTTGAAACAAAATAATATATGATTTTACAACTTATCTGGATATCTTGAATCTTCAATACTCATGAGTCTTTAATCTCAAACTCTTGAATCTCTATATCAGCCACTTGAATCTGCTTTTGATACTGTACAGTCTTCTTAATCAACACATGTCTAATATCATGCACTATATACTATATATAACTTGATAAAACCATTATTATCTATATTTTATATAATGTCATATGGTTGTTGTCATCAAAATCAATGCCTAAGGTACTAACTATCTCTTCTTTTTTGATGATGACAACACGTATCTAAAAATATGTTATAACTCCCACTGAGTTACAAAACTTCCCCTTAATCTATGCCTAAAACTCCTCTTTAATCTATGCCTAGATTTTATATATATTTCCCCTGAGTTACAAAAATCCCCGATAATCTATGCCTAAAACTCCCCCTTAATATATGCTTAGATTTTATATATATTTCTCCCTTTTTGTCATCAACAAAAGTCTAACTGAAAACTCCCCATAACTAATGGTACTATATGATATATATATATATAAAAGCGATAACAATGATATATATGAATAATAAGTGATAACACAAATCATTTTTATTAATCACTTAAATCCTTTACATATATTCATACTAAAGTCACACCAAACCAAAAGACAATCAATTCAAATCCTACTATAGATCTATACACATAAATTTAAAGCAAAAATCAATCCAAATCAAATCAAGCATGTCAAACAACAATTTGCATAAAATTAAAACCAAACAAATTTGAATCCTAACAAATCATATTAGAACATGCTAATGCTAAGTCCTAAGTTTTCTTCTTGATAATGGGAGACTTGTGGATGGGACAGAAGGGACAGTGAAGATAGAAATTTCCTTTTTGCTCGACCGAATTTCCATCCCGGTCGAAGCATACTTCACCGACACACCGGACTTCATCATTATTGACTTCCTCTTCTTTCTCTTCTTCATCCTTCTCTTCCTCTTCTTCTTCTTCTTCCTCTTCTTCTTCACTACCATTTAAAGGATCATGAATAGCCAAATTTCCAACATCATCCTTAATGACTATTGGATTTGTAGGGTTAACCAATATATACTTCTATAGATTTCTAAAAATTCTGCCTCGTTTCTCTTGTTTATTCTTTATTCTCATTTGAATTGCTTCAATTTTAGAAAGCATATTTAGAGTATGTTTCAGATCACTCTCAATTCTTGTCACTTTCGCTAAAGTGGAGTTTTGGAGAGACCCAAAGTGGGAGAATCGAAGGAAAATGATGTAGATTCATGTCTTGGACGTTTGGAATAGTTAGGATCCATTAATTTTATTTTATTTTATTTTTTAGAAAGAAGAAGACTATAGAATAGGTTTGATTTCAAAATAGAATGGATATATATAGCAGTTTTAAGTTTTGAGTTAAGGAGGGAAATTTGAAATCAGAAAATAACTGCATATATCGACATAAATATCATGAATGTGTCGACATATCTAGTATAATATTGTTGGTTTTTTCTTTTGATTTTTTTAATTTTGTATGTTATTATGTTTATATTTCTAAGAAGGAACATTTTCTTAACTCTCTTCTTAGCTTTATAAATGATGTTTGATTTAACGGTTTTATTAATATATCAGCTAGTTGATTTTCAGTATTTATAAATTCGAGTGATATTATTTCTTTATTTACATTCTCTTAGAAAGTGATGTTGTATATCTATATGTTTAGTGCTTGCATGGTGAGTTGGATTTTTAGATAAATTAATTGCACTAGTATTATCACAATACAAGTATATACGCACGTCCAGTTGGACCTGCGCTTGTTCGGTGAGCCATATTTTATATCATGGCTATTAAAAAACAATGACATTAAAATTAGTGCAATATTACTTGCCACATCAGCACATTAAGATAAAGTCAACTGCCTTTTAATTACCTTATTAATTTGTTCAATGTACATGAATAGTAAGTTCTATTGAGTGCTTCTCATGCCGCATTGAGTATGGATGCAATGTCCACTTTATGAACATATAACCGTACACAAATTCAGTCACTCTTGACTTCAGCACTACAGTAAGATTCATAATAACCTTAGAATTCAGCCTTTATTATAGCAACAACTCTACTTTAGGACCACTCTGCACCGCTTCAGAATTCAGTCATATTATTTGTACCTTAATCACCATACTCCACAGTTGCTCCTGCCTGCCTATCTGCCACTACGCACGTGTTTGTTGTCCTGCATTTATTGCTTACCATTCATCATGCAGCTTCTATTCTTCTCTCCTTGCATATTATATTCAATTCTTCATTGTTCAAACAAAATCTACTCAGAATTCAACCAAGTTTTGTAAAATTAGTGTCAGTTCAGCAGCTGCATTTCATCATAGACTTAAGTGCTTAACTTTCACTATCTGAGTCTATTAGTAGCTATTCTCTAAGCCTTGGCTGCAACTGGTTTGTAGCATTTTAACTGACAACTTACTCCACACTTCAGCTTCGAAGGCAGTAGTTGCTTTTACTCAATACCGAGACAATATCCTTTTAGTCTACCACATTTAGCTTCAGCCAGTTTTTTTCTCAGCCAGTAAGCCACATACTTCAGCCAACGCTTCTGTTTAGTCCTACATTCACTTCTGTTCAATTTCACACATTCTCTACCATGTTGAGTATCATTTCATACTCAAACAATGCACGTTCCAGAGTTCTGCACTGGGTTTGCTCTACATCTACAATAAATCCGCTCACCTAATTGAATAATTTGTTCAGCATTCACACTTGATGTCGTTGACGACTACATTTCTCAGCTATGAACATGATATATAATGGAATTCAGAGAAATGCATCTAACTTGTTTAACTTATTTGGATGCGGTGGAAATTTATCTAGTTTGAGACTTGAATTTGTGACTGTTTCTTTACCAAGATCTCCCTTTCTTCTTTAATAATCTTAAAAATATACCCAAGTACTTTAGAGGCTAAGCCAAACAAACGCCCAGGTTCTTCATCACCTTCATGGATTATTCTTCCTATCTCTCATAAAGAAATCACATTTTCCAGTATAATTTTCATAAATATGCAACCAAGGAATCTGCAACTCACAGAGCATCTGTAAGTGTATCTTCCAGCTTAGAGAAAATAGATTCAAATTTGTACAAAGGATACATCCATGTTGCAAATCATTTCATGACTATAGATGTATAGATTATCTAACACTAAAGCCAAGTGTAATATAATTTAATTAGTTCATCATCAACTTTTATGCTCTTACATTCGAAATTAGTCTGCTATAAAAAGCAAAGAAAAATTTAACTAAAACAACCATTATCCGAATATTTTTTCTTAATAGATGAAAAATAAATAAAAAGTTCATTAGAATTTTATAAAATGTCCGGATATTTTAAAATCATTACAGTAAACAGAAGTACAAACACAACACTAACCCATAATATTCATTAAGGTACATTAAAAATTAAAATATAACACGTTAGGTATCCTTCTATAAAATAGTAATTAGCAAGCAACAACGTAGCTTGTACACTATAAAGGGACATATTTTCTTCATCTTCTGGACAATAAATTGTGTTATTGCTGAGAAAATTAAGCATAGTAATTAGCCGATAGATAGAAAAAATAAAATAGATGTACTATATTAAATGAAATGAAACATATCACACACAGCTATTTGAAGAACTATACATATAATAAATTTTGGATAAAACGCTTGAGGAATCATTAAATAAACATATACCAATGGAAGAATAAAATTTGAACTTAAGTTGATTTAGGTATTTTCTTTTAATTTTTATTCATATATTTCCATGTTTCTAAATAAAGGATCGCCTCTCAAATAGAAGGCATCCCAAAATCACACATTCAACATTTATCTATGCTAATTCTGGAGTACTGATCTATTTCCATAGATCATGAGATTGGCTCTCATCGTTGTTGCTTGTCACGGTAATGGCAGTTGCATCTTCAACCATAGATGGCATGCCATCTGTGATCGGAATTTGGGCACTCTTTTTTTTTGAATGAGGGTGGTTCACCACCTGTAGCACACAAATTTATATACTACTAATTTTTCATTAAAAGAACATAGAAAATTTCATGTGAACTTAGAACGCAATGCTTAATAGAAAACAACAGTCGTAGCCAACAGCTAAGAAGATGATGTGTGAACCATGTTACATGTGCATAGTATGAGACACTAAAAAAGCTAAAGTTAACCAATGTAGATTATTGCAATACAGAATACCTTCATAAAATGGATTTATATTATGAAGAAAAAAATTACATAGCTGCTGCTCCTTACCAAAAATGCGATGGAAAATAATATTTTCTCATTCAAAAGTGTGAACTTTCTCATAAAAGTTTGTGAGCAGTTTTCTATATTAGAATGCATGCTCATCCTAACGGTTAGTCAAGCGAGACTTTCGGCTATGACAACACCACTTAAGACGGCTATGGAGCAACAAAATTTCTAGCCGCCATTAACTATAATTGAGTTAGTAAAGTAGAAGGGAAGAAGAAGTCAGAAATGAAAGTGAAGGGCAAAAGAAGTCAGAAATGAAAGTGTGGTGCATTGGTTTCTTGTTGATTTATGCCCTATCGGCCCAAGTTCAAGTCCTGGAATCACAATTTCAATTGAATATGTTTTGTTCTGCCTCTTTCATATGAATTCCACCAAATGACCATATAAATTGACATCTATATGTATAGAAATCTAATAGTTATTTTAATCCATAAATTGCTCGTTTTCTAAATGATCCAAAAACAATCAAAGATATATCTAACTGGTTAAAAAGATCAATTTTGCTTTAAGCTTTGGGAAAAAGGCCTTTCAGGAATTTGGTTATTTATTGTCCTGCCTGGACGATCAAATCATAAATTAAGTACTCAAATTTGAGGAATGGATTTGAATGCATTTAATACCTGTTTCCTTTCATATACCTTGAAATCAATTTGGACTTTCTGAAATTGATAAGATTTTAACCTTGGTGTCTTTGTACATTTTAAGCCTTTTTATTTGCCAAACTAATTTTTCCTGCTAAAGGTTTACTGTCGGAAAGATACTAATGACCAAGCAATAAATTATCATGCTTCAAACATCGATCTTGTTTTGAGAAACCACGCTTCTATTGCGTATTCCCTCTAATCCTAAAACCAATCGCAGGTTTTTTCAAACCTATTTATGCAGTTGCTTTACACCTGTGGTTTTTAATTCTGCAAAAGGACTAACAATTTCTTTGGCTCTGCATGTATCACCATTGGCCATTATGAATTCTCAAAAGACAAATTTTCAGCTTTTTTCCCCTTAATTTTCACCAACAATACTTCACTTCAAACAATCAATTTATTTTTTATAAATAAATAACATATGTTCACTGTGGACGGTCACCTAAACAGAAAGAAATTTCCAACCATCACAGAACAATAAGACAAACAAACCTTTAGTAAAGTATAATGTAATTTACAGGAGGAATTGATGCTTACCTTAAGCAGAAGACGACGCTTAGGAAGGCAGAAAGTTGAATGAGCAGGCGAACAACGCCTATATAGGGGTAAGGAGAGGGGCGGTTTTTGATCCTTTAGACTATCCATATTCGCGGGCGCCATTAATTGGGACGTTAGAGTTTAGGTGGAAGTGGAAGGGAAGAGGATTGAACTCCAGACGTTACACAACACATTTATGTGTAGTAAGGGTATTTCTGGAAATCCAGAAAGACACGGTTGAAATAGTTATTTGAATTATCATTATTAGTAGTAGAGATATTGTGATTTAGTAAAATTTAAACCTAAATCTTTTAATTTTTGTTGCATATAAATAACCTAAGAATAGGCTAATGCTGCTGAAATATATTCTGCTTTTGATGTGGACTGAGATACATAATTTTGCTTTTTGTTGAACCAGGATACTAGAGAGTTTCCTAAAAAGTGACAAGTTCCACTCGTACTTTTTCAGTCTAATTTGCAACCAACATAATCAGCATCACTATATGAAATTTGATCAAAGGAATCTTCTTTTGGATAAAAGAGTCCATAGTCTAATATGTTATTTATGTATCTTAATATTTGTTTTACAGATTCTAGATGAGTTTCCTAGGTTGAGATTGGTATCTTACACAAAGATATACATTATGCATTATATGAGGTCTACTATCAGTTATATGGACCAGTGATCCAATCACACCTCTATACAATTTTTGATCTATATCTTTTGAATTTTCTTCCTTATTTAATTTTTCATTTATTGCCATCGGAGTTGGCTTACCACCGGTATTTGACATACCAAATTTCTTACCTAAATCTTTAGCATATTTTTATTGACTTATGAAAATATCATTACTTAATTGTTTTATTTGTAATCTTAAAAGGTAACTTAGTTCTCCCATATGGCTCATTTCAAATTCTTAGTCATTATATCTGAAAATTCTTTATTTAATTGTTCATTAGTTGAACCAAAAATAATACCGTCTTCATATATTTATATTAGTTGAATATCATTGTTATTTCTTTTAATAAATAGAGTAATCTACTTTACCAATTTCATAATTAGATTGTAATAAGTAGGATTTAAGTCTGTCATACAATTCTATAGGAACTTGCTTTAGACCATATAAAGTCTTCTTTAATTTATAGACATTATTATGTAGTTTTTCATCTTTAGAAAGTGAGGGTTGTTTTATATACACATCTTCTTAATAAAACTATTTTAAAAAGTAATTTTAACATCCATTTGAAATAATTTAAAATTATTATGATTTGCAAAATCAAGTAAGATTCTTACTACTTCTAATCTGGCTATGAGTGCAACGGTTTCATCACAATCTATACATTCTTTCTAATAATAACCTTGAGTAACTAAATGTGCTTTATTCCTTACAACTTCTTCTTGTACATTCATTTTATTTCTATATACCCATTTAGTTCCTATTATTGATTTATCCTTAGGTCTTGGGACTAATTCCCAAACATCATTTCCTTTGAATTGATTCAATTCCTCTTGCCTAGCAAGAATCCATGAATAATCTATTGTTGCTTCCTTTGAATTTTTAGGTTCAATAGTTGAAATAAAAGCAACATTACTCTTTTTTTTTAATTGATTCCTTGTTTTAATAACAGATTCTATATTCCCTAGAATATTTTCTACAAGATGATCCTTTAAGTATTTTGTTCTCTTATTTGGATGTAAATTTTTGGAATTATTATTATTATTATTATCGTTTGTGATTAAATTATTAGTAATTTCATTTGTCTTATCAACAGTTTCTTCTTCATCGACACTGGTATTATTAATTTTAAAATTTTCATCAAATGAAACATGTAACGTCTCTTCAATAGTATTAGTTCTAGTATTAAAAACTGTATGAGCTTGACTTCTGTTTGAATATCCAATGAAAATACCTTTATCTGATTTAGCATCAAATCTATCTAAATTTTCTTTAGTATTTAATATAAAACATTTACTACATAAAACTCTAAAGTATGATACTTTAGGCTTTTTATTATAAAATAATTCTATGATGTCTTTTTAGTCAAAGATCTTATTAAAATTCTATTTAATATATAACATGTTGTAGCAACTACTTCATCCAAAAGGTTTTTAGGTCAATTACTATCATTTAACATGGTTCTAGCACACTTTTGAATTGTTCTATTCTTACATTTGACTACTCCATTTTGTTGGGTGTTCTTGGAAATGAAGAATTATGGGTAATACCTTTCTTATCACAAAAATTTTCATTTTTGAATTCTCCACCGTAATCACTTCGAATTGTTTTGATTTTAATAATCATTTGATTTTGAATTCTTTTAACAAAGATTTTTAACATTTCAAAAGCATTACTTTTAAGTTTTAGGAAAACCATCGACATTAACCTAGAAATATCATCTACGATTACAAATACATATCTATTATGATTTATAGATTGTATTTGCGAAGGAAATAAAAGATCCAAATGAAGAAGTTCTAGGGGTTGTCTAACGAACCAGATTTTTGACCATCGAAGATCGACACTAATACATCCACTGTATTGTGTGCCGAGCATTCAAGTGTTAGAAAAACCAATTGTTAAGGGAAATAAGATAGAAGATAAAAAGAAATTAAATAATCACAGAATCTCATAACGCAACAGAATAATATATATTAATCAACGTAATACTTTACAAAGTCATTTCAAAAATGATACATCAGAGTCATACTAGTACAAATTCTACCCTAGGACAGTTATAACAGCCTGTCCCTACCTAACTAATACAATATCCATAAAAACAGCGGAAATAAGATAATAACTAGCTATCGATGAAGCTTCCTGCTCCAAGCTCCTCCAAGATGCATCCATGGGAAACCTGAACTACTTGGCTGCCCATAAAAATTTGAGCACCCAAGAGTCTTAGGAAAAGAAAATAAAACTCCGGGTCAGACATGGGTCTGGTGTGAGTAAACTCAAACAATTGAATTATTATGTTTAAAACCCTATTAAAATCAAAGGTATCTCATAAGACCATGCCGCACATAAACACGGATGGGTTTTTACCTTACGATAACCAAAACACTTTCTATAGAGAATCCAATGATATTATAACAATGTCTAAGTGTTCAAGATAAATATATGAAAATAGCTGAAATTGTTACCATTATTAAATTCCAGCATACTAGGCTCTATAATCAAAACCGTAAAGACACGTATTGGAGACTGGATTCCATACTATGACAAAGCACCGGGGTACCACCTATCACGTTACACGTTCATAAAATGTACCGAGGACGTCGCCGAATTCCCTACCGACACAAGACCAGCCTACCCCTGACTGGATAGCACCGAATATGTCATCACCCTGTTGCTTTACAACCCTTCTTATTGAGATCTCATGCACAACCAATCCACAAATATGTAGATGTATCTAGAAAGGCGATGACACACCCTAATAGGATCGACCCACTTAGCCTTGCTGCATCTCCCCTGATTTTAGTCATTCCCGGTTAATGAGACTTGAGGCTACGCTTACCTTTTGAATAGCAATCTCATTTGGAATGCTAACACTGCCTTCCAAGCAGTAATGTAGTGCCAACATTCATCCATACAAGTTGTCCAGGATAAGGACAAACCGAAGGTGCTACTTCTACTACATCCATTTTGGAATCACCCTCGGGACTAGTAGCAAGCAGTTGTTGCACTTCAATGCTCCGTCTTCGATTCCATATTCTTTAAGATGTCTTCAGTTCGAAATGCTTGAGTTGGATCGAAGTGGTTTTCGGATAATAGATCCGTTCCCAGTCTCTTCGAAACAACTTTCGATAATTTCTTGTAAACTCAACCCCGGTTCTTTAGGAAATAAATAGACAAAGATAAGAACGGAGTTCACCTCCTAACCGTTGGTGGACGGATTTCCTTATCATTTATCCTAGAAGAACGAAATGTGGTTTATACGCACAGTACGCCATCATTGGGGATAACTGTGCCATATAGCTCACGTGTTTCTCATAGATATTTTCAAAGTTACGTTTAGGTCCAGATTTGATAGTCGGTTATTTAACTATCAAATAAACAATCATTAAACATTGATTTGGTTCTATATGGAATCCGCTAAGCCTTTATTAATTAATCTTTCATTAGTTAAAACACTTTGCAAAATTTGATCAAAAGATCTTTTTAAAACACTATTCCCAAAATCCTTTACATCCCTTTTATACTTGGAAAACATTTTTACTTATCTCAAAATATAAGTATTTACCGAAAACATTTGGAAATTTCCCTCTTCTCAAATTCCATATTAAATGGCCAGGAAAATCCCTTTTCAAAACATTACTTACTATAAAACCCATTCACTATATAAGACTCATTTAATTATCCCTTATAAAAAAATTTTTTATAAGTTTACTTCATATTTCAACCCTCCTTATAAATTTTCAAACTCGATTCAAACTTCTTTTAAAATCTCTAAATGATTTATAAAATCTCTTTCCATGTATAAAACTCTTTATAAAATTTCCTTTCTAAAATATCTTTGATATTACAAATATCATTTAAAAAATTCCATTTTAAATCACTTTAAATAAACCCTTCTTATTTAGTAAAACCCTTTTTATTAAAACAAGTTATTATTTATAAATACCTTTATAAATAATTATATAACTTGAAAAATCATTTATAAACTTGTAAACCCCAAACTGATTAAAGAATTAGAGATAATTTAAAACCATATTTTATAATTTCAAAAGAGGCTTAGCAATCACCTTGGTACTAATTTAAGTTACCCTTTCATTTCAATTTCACTTTCAAGTCATTCAATAATTTATTTACATAAGTCAACATATATGTAAATATACTTTATATCCAAATCAGGAAATAACATGTCAATATAAACTAATCAGTATAAACATGTTCAAATAACATAATAGCAGGATGGTGATTTGTCCTGCTAAATAGATGTCCAACAATTTAATCAATTTAAAGCAGAACAGAGATTTATTCTACAATCAACTATCCACACAATCAGTCAACAAATTTATAGCAGAACGGGGTTTTATTCTGCTAATAGTTGTCCACACAAACACAAACACAAACAATCATATCATAACTCATTCACAGTCATTTGTCTACTTAATGGTATCAGCATTTGAATCCCTTGTGTTCAAACCATCTTTGAAAAAAAGTTCCTTTAAAACAATTTGGTTCCCCAAAAAAATTTTAAAAATTTAAACTCCCTTTTAAAATGATTAATTACAAGTTAAACTCTTTATTTAATCTTAATTAATCTTAATTAAGTTTAAAATTAATTTAATTATAAATTAATAAATAATTAAACATTAATAAATAATAAACAATAATTAATTATTAAATAAATAATTAAACAATAATTAATCCTTTATTAATTATTAAATAATCATTTAAACCTTAATTAATAATTTAATATTAATTAATCTCAATTAAATAATCTTTAACTAAGTCTTAAATAGTAAATTAAACCTTTAATAAATAATTTATAAATTAAAACCTTAATTAATTTAAAATTAAACACATGGTTAATATTTAATTAGTACTTAGTCCTATATTTAATAAGTATTTAATTAAAATTAAATCATATACTTAACTTATAATTAATTAAAATTAATCTTATCCTTTGAAAGGGTAATTAATTAGTAACTAATCTTCACTTAATTAAAGTTAATAACCTTTATTAACGCTTAATTAATAATTATTAAAAATTAATTAATTAATTATTAATTATGAAATCCTTAATTAACTTTTAAAAATATTATTATTAGGCATATAAGACATTTACAAAACAATTTTAAGTATGAAACTTAAATTTAAAAAATTTGGATTTTTAAAGCGAAATTGCATCCAAAGCGACTATCGCAATGGACACTGTAACTTGAAAAATGTTTTGACTTTCCTCTTTGAAACCTCAACATTTAAATACTTACTGACTTATCATAAACATAGAATAAGAGTTTTCATAAGAAAACAAAGTTGAAAACTTTGAAATGATTTTCAATTTCCCTTAAATAAACACTAGTTTTTAGACGAAGAAATTCAATCATTAATACCATATCGAAGTGTCCAATTCCTTAGTATAACATCAAATACACAATCCTAAACATCCATAAACATATCATCATCATAACACAAACCCAAAAAAACACATCTTTATAATGAAACACAAAGCTTTAGCTTTCGATTCACAAGTCTATATCTAAACCGCAACTAGCAACATACACATATATTCAAACAATATAATATTCCAACCAAACAAACAAATTATTTGACCATCCAATATTAAATACGTACAAAGGTAAAACTTTTCCAAAAGTTGAAGAATTTACTCACCAAAAATCCTTTGAAAACTTGATACATTTTGGAATTCGGAAAGCTTGGAAAAATCACAAAATCTACTCGAAAATAGGTCAAATTCCCCTCGAATTTTGGACATGTAATTCTCGGATTTTGGTAATGGTGTCAGAAGGAAAGTTTTAGAAAATTCTTTCCTCTACAATTTTAAAGAAAGGAACGCTCAATTTAAGTTATTTTTTAGGAAGATATGGTCGAAATAAGAAGGACCATTTTCGTACTTGGATCTTTGAGTCAAAAAAACACTTTGCAAATAAACGAGATTTCGATATAGCTAGACCCAAAATTTGAAAAAGTGATCTGCAAAAATATTGTAGCCACCGAAATTTTACATGATTTCAGAAAAAGAAAACCTCCGTTTGAATTGGAAATGAGGAAGACATGGCCGAAGAAAAAGGAGGAAAAATTGAGGAAATGGAAGGCTATTTATAAATAAAAGAAAAAAGAAATTACATATCTACCCTTGCCTTACACCCTCCACTACCTTATTTCCACCTCATCTAGCCTTCGCCTCACACCCATACCAGCCCCCAAAGCATCACTACATCCTTCCCATCAAATCCAATATGTATAAGACATGTTTAAACACGTTAGGTGTACCTTTTTGTACCTAATGTCCCCTATGACGTGACTTTTTTCATTTTTATTTTAAACTTAGTATACTTAGGTGTAAATACATATATACATACACTAATATACATACACATATATATGTTGACTTATCTACAAATATGTTTAATTATGCAAAAGAGTTCACAACGTTTTCGATAACTTTTATCCGACGAAAAGTCGAAAATTCGAAAAACGAATTCCAGTCACATTTTCTATTTTTCTTCGAACTAATTATTTTTGTAAATCAAATTTGAAGACTAATTCAACATCATTATTTTTTATTTAAAACTGCTTTTATTTTCATTATAAAACCTATTGTTTGAATATTTAAAATTAATTAAATATTCGCAAATCAAAGGAGTGAAATTCCGGGTTGTTACAGGTTGAGATATAGAAATTATATCTTTTGATTTAAAGGAACTTTTTCTAAGTTTTCCCAAGTGACACGCATCATAAAGATTGTTTACATTAAAATTTATTTTAGGAAGACCCCTAATTAGATTTTTTTCAGAACTTTTAGATAGGTGTTTCAAATTCAAATGACCAAATCTTTTGTGTCAAATCCAAGAATCACTTGATCAACCAAAAGACATAAATTATCATTTGACATTTTCATACTTAATATATATATATATATTTCTTTTTCTAATGCCTTCAAAGAAGATATTTTACTCATTATCTTTAATGTGGCACTTATCTTTTTCGAATTTAATTTTAAAGCCCTTATCACATAATTGACTAATACTTAGCAGATTATGTTTTAAATTCCTAACTAACAAAACATTAGAAATACTATAAGTTTTAGAATTACCGACATTACCGATACTAATCATATATCCTTTAGAGTTGTCTCCAAAATTAACTGATCCACAATCTTTATAAATGATATATTTTAGGATCTCCGGATTTCCAATCATGTGCCTTGAGCATCCACTATACAATATCCATTTATCCTTTTTGATTTGTAAAGTTTGGTTATCAAGTGTCTGTTCATCAAAAGCCATGTAACACATCTATTCCTGCAATTTATACCTTTTCAAAAGATCAAGTGGCTTTTCATAATAAATAGATACAAATTTATGAAACAACATCATACTGATTTTGCAAAATTGCTTTTCAAAAATAGTGGTAAAAATATTATCAATAACTTTTGCCATTAAAATTTTTCAAAAATTAAATTATGGAATTAAAAATAGAAAATAGATTTCAAAACCTTTAAGAAAAATGAGAAGAGAGATCATAGAAGTGCTATATGGGCTTCAACAAAATAATCTATGACTCTATAACTTATTTGGATACCTTGAATTTTCAATACTCATGGGTCTTCATTCTCTAACTCTTGAATCTTTATATCAGCCTCTTGAATATGCTCTTGATACTGTATAGTCATTTTAACATCTATCTAATATCCTATACTATATACTATATATAACTTGATAAAAACATTAGTATATATATTTTATATAATGTCATATGGTTGTTGTCATCAAAACCAATGCCTAAGGTACTAAGAGAAGCATCTTGAGGATCAGGTATATCAGGAAGATATGCATCATGGGCAGAGGAGTTTAGGTCGTCACCACCTGATCCATTACCCATATCTCTTTGTCCTTTTTGACCCTTTCCACCATCATCTCCATCTTGATTATCATCATCTACATCATCATTCTCTCCTTCATCAGAATCTTTATCCTTTTCGAGTGGGGGGACAACAAAGGATAACAACTTCTTTAGATCGATAGCTTCCTCTTCAGAAAATTCATCTTGAAGTAATCCCGAGCTCTCCCCAACATAAGATCAAACTTTCTCTTAAATTTTTCATTTAGGTCTTGGAGGGAAGGAAATTCCAAATCTGAGCATTTGACGATATTATCGTTATATGCTACGAAAAGAGTATCTTTATAGCATTTTTCTATGATCTTAGTAAGGGCCTGATCCAGGAAGAAGTAAACTTTCCTCTTAGCATCTTTTATAGTATGGTAAGCATGAACCAGAGTGACTTCTTTAATTTCTAGCTGGCTCTCTAGAGACTTTATCTTATTAGCCATTTCGTCCTTCTCTTTATTGGCCTGCTCAAGCTCTGTTTTGGTCCTCTCTTAAAGTAACAGTTTGGCTTTCTTCTCCTCATCGAGGGAGGAGGCAAGTTTTCCCATCTCAAGAATAGCTTCATTATTTTCCACTACAATATTAATTATTTGACTCTACAAGGTCCCAACTTTAGCCGTTAATGAGGAACCTATTCCTTAAGCTTCGTAACTTGACCAGCATTTCCCTAAGAGGCATGTTGAAGAAAGAACATGTGCTTAGCTACCTGAAACATAGGACATATGTAAGTTAAATAAGGATTTACAAAATTAAAGTCCAGATTAGCCAAACACAAAAGGATACATACCAGCAGAAGCTACTGATAGAGGACATAAAGGTGATCCATCGAGAAAGACTGGGGCTATAGTGGGTGTCAAACCAAGCTTTTTGAGAAGGGAAGAAGGTGATACATATGACTATCCAATTGCTTACTTGTTCTTACAAGATTTACCAGAGAGTGGATAGTCTCGACGTTTAGTGAAGGAAGTTTAGCTTCCCTGGCAAGGACCTCCAGGCAACTCAAGTAAGTATAGGAGTTGGGGGTCAATTGAATCGAAGCAATGTCTAAGTGCTCCAATAAGTGAAAAAGGAATTTTAGGAAAGATAAGTAGCCAAAATGCTAGATATGAATAGGAGTGAAGGCAAAGAATCCTTTTGGAAGATTATATATTCTACCAGATGGACCGACAATTATGGCTTCCATATTCGTACTCCCGAACTATTGGAAAATAGTAACTACTTCCTACTAAGTAGTAATGAGGGATTGGTTAAGCTTATAGTCTCCTTTCTTTGAAGTGGGAGAAGATTTGGACCTTTTGCTAGACTTCTTGCTATCTATTTGTCTACTAGGTGATATTATACAAAATCAGGGAAGTATTGCATATTTTACAAAAGTTTGGAATGATCATAAATATAGATGCAAGATAAGAAATTGAATTCCTAACCAATAGGTACGATTAATTGAGTGTTATTTAATTCTTAATGGTAAACTATCAATAGCAAGACTAGTTACATAACTTATAATAATTAATAATCCATTAAATGTTCCACTCCTAGATGTCCAACTTCTAATAAGAAATCAAGTTTGTAGAATATCTGAGAAATTTATAACCAATTAGAAATTTAACAACCATTGGATTTATGACTGGATGACTGGTTAATAAGGTTCAATTAAAGTAACATACGAATAGAATCTTATAGAAACTATAATAGGATGTTGAATCTGTAACCTGATATCGAATTTATAAGATTGTCGAATTCATAAATAATGAGCAAGGTAAGATTTTTTTAGAAATGCTTTAACCATTTGTTGAATTTATAAGATGCTGAATGCATAAATAGCTTATAGGTCTACGATACTATAACCATATTCTGAACTCGTGATGTTATATCGGACTTAAGCAGAATATCGAATTTGTAACCTATGTATCAGCTCTTTAAATGGTTTTCGAATTTGTAAAGGTACATCGGCTTATTATGAGTTATCGAGTTTATAACTAATAAACCATTCCCCAAAACAGTGGTCAAACTCTTAATAGATATCGAACCGCTAATCGGTTGTTGACATTATAAAAAGGTATCAAATTTCAAAAAAAACTAATGAATTTAAGATCTAGGCAAGTTGTCGAGTTTTTAACAACTAATCAAATTCCTGATTAAACGTCGAAACCTTAAAAGAATGTCGATTTTAACATAATAGAAACTCTGGAAAGTTATCTTTTTAGAAAGCTATCGAATTTTCATTAACAATCATTTAATTTCAATCAATCGTCAGAAGAAAACACTGGAAACGACATTTAAACCCAAATACTAAGTCTAATACTTTAATTTAATCTCAAAAATTTACAAAAATCGCACAACTGGTTGAATACTAATTTCTAAATTGAAAACCTCCTTTTTATTTCTCAGCTAAATCAAATAGAAATAAAAATCGAACCTTAAGATTGAACTTAAGTGCCGGAAAAGATTGAAATTTCTTGAGTCAAACTGGAAATAAAATTTTTATTTATAGTTTAACTTGCAGATGAAAAGGTTGAAAAGGAAGAAGATAAGTACTTATAAAAGGAAAGGGGAATGATGGAAGCCATTGATCTCAGTTTAAATGAACAGACAAGATTTAAAAAGGATACCAATAGGCGGCAATATAGTTATCGAAGCGGTAAGTGTAATATTGAGGTGTTAACTTATAAAGTTAATGTTTCTTCTACATTAGAGGAAAATGTTACCACAAATAATAATGTCAAACATGAAAAGAGAACGTGTCAAAATTCAAGATGTCGAAACTGTAGAGCATTCAGGAATGGATATCACACTTTAAGCACTTCAAGAAGAGGTCGAACTTCTACGATAAAGGAAGCCGGACGCCTAAGAAAGGATGGCAAGCTTCCAAGGATGTTGAATCCCAAGTGATTGACAAACGTGAGGGTTATCGAACTTCAACAAAGAGGAAATATCACATAATGCATTGAATCTCTAGGATGTCGAACTACAAGAGTTATCAAGCTTGAATAAATGAAGGGGATTATCGGACCTCAACAATCTTAGATGTTGTCGAGCAGTTAAAGAGGAAGAGACATCGTATCCCAAAACAGCTGCTAAGGATATCGTGCATGTAATAAGCTCGAAGTGATATCGAATGACAACAGATGTCAAAAGATTATAGTATAGAGGATATCAAACCTGAAGAAAATCAGACAGAATTGCTGAATCACCACAGAATAAAACGGTGCAAAGAAGGAATAAAGAGACTCTATGCATATCGAGCCTTTACAACTATAAAAATTATGAAGCACCTATAAGCGACAAGTGGTTTTGAACTTTTACAAGTAGTGGAGGGTGTTGGGCTTCAAAGAATATTAGGGATACGGAATATCTACGGTTATCAAGGATGCCGCATATCTTCAGTGCCATCAAGAATGTCGAATGATATCAATATGAAGAGAGATATCAGAATTCATCAAAACCACAAAGGATATTGAATATCAACAGCTGTGAAGGATGTCGAATATTAGTAGTGTCATCGGGGATGTCGAATTTACAGAGTTATGGAGGATGCCTTATTTCGCCAGTGTAACAAACAAGCCGTAAATCATCAGTATGGCAAGGATGTCATAAATCATCATATGGCACGGATGTCATAAATCACCAATATGGCAAGGATGCCGTAAATCATCAATAGAGCATGATGCCGCATTTCAACAATGTACATAAGGTTGCCACATATTATCAATGCAATGAATGATACCGAAAGACATGTGGATGCCAGACCACCTACCTCCACCCCTATAAATACAGACCTATTGGAAACATGGGAGGGGTGAATTTTTCTCATCTCATTTCTTACCTTTTCAAGTTGTAAATCTAAATTAATTTAGGGATTTTTAGAGTCGATTATACTCTTATGACATTTTGCATATAAGACCTTGAACATTTAACAATTGCATAGCATACTTCAATTGAACAAAGTTATTGGTCCAATTATTGATCTTATGGCATGCATATGACTTCTTGTACTGGACTTGGAATATGAACATGTATACTTCGCTATTAAGAACTTAGATTCAAACCTTGGCTCTTATACTTCTATTAAGCTTTACATAAGGCTACTCAAGCCCTTATTTAAACAAGGTCTCGCATACTTGGGGTTGATAATGAAATTTGTTAACAATACTCTTAATCACTGATATATTAAACTAGCATTTGTATCTAGGGCATCGGTGTTCCTTTGTGGTCTCGATGGCATATTATATAGGACACGACCGTCGTTCTCTTTTGTAGAGACATTATGTGAATTTGTCAAGAAATTCATGGTGATTGAGGGGGAGATGTAATGATCCACCTTTTCAACCCTTAAATGTCAATGCTAATACATTCACGGTATTTGTATGCTAAGTATCCAAGTGCTGAGAAGACAAATTGTTAGGGTAAAATAAGAAGAAAAAGAAAAAGAAAAGGAGAAAGAAGGAAGGAACATAATATTAGAATCTCACAATGGAATGATAACATATAATATCAATAGACGGTACAAAATTGTCGCTCAAGATACAAAGCATTTCAAAGTTTTAATTTTAAATACTATCATTAGCCTAGACAGTTATAACAATATGTCCCCATAAATGCTGATATATACATAATAGTAATGCATCGGAAATAAGAATACTATGGTAGGTGAAACATCTAGCTCGTCTCCTCGAGCTGCAAAGAACATCCATGAAAACTTTCTCAAACCACTCGAAAGAGCACACGAGGAATTTAGGAAAAGTAAAAGCTACGTGTCAGACATAATTCTGGTATGAGAAACTCAAGAAATATGCGACTGACATAAAACAGCACTTTTAAGATTATACGAAATACCATTACGGTTATCCCCTCAAATGGACCACTCATCTAATAAGTATATAAGGTAATATAATAGATAATGTCTAGGGTGGAGAATATAAATCAGAAAATAGCTATGATGTTTACATTGATCACACCACAACATATTGAAGGTATAATCAAAACCGCTAAGGTACGTTCGCATATGGATTTTCTTATGGATATCCCTTCGGTCAAGTCGAAATCCAATCTCCTCCACAAGGGTCAGAAACTATCTCTTAGTGTCGTATATCTCTAGGATAGAATATACCATGAGGGAAATATAGCCAATCCACATCTAAAACATGTGACCCCAAATATCATCTCTGCACGCCTGTAACATCGATAAGCATACTCTAGATATGAGATGATAATATCCTATCATGGGTTTGCTAAACCCCAAGCTATGAGCCTACTCAATTTTCTATCATTTCCGATGTCGAGGTTATGTTCAACGTCTCTTACACGAGCCTTTATCACTCAAATATAACACGAATCCCTAAATGGATTCCAGCATCTCGAATAGATCACGAATCTATACATGAATTCGAGCATCTCTAATAGATCTCGAATCTACCGCATAAGTCCACTGACAAATGCTAATGTTGACCTCTCCTTTGGACTTAACCTTAGGATAGATAGTTCAACTCTATAGAATTCCACTTCACAACCGCTTCCAAATCATAGAACCCGTATATCAGTTTTGTAGTGGTATTTGATAAGTACAACACTTACTGATCCTAGTCTCTTCAAAACCAATTTGATTAATTTCCAATCAAGTTTGGAAGTCTACTAATTGACTATCAAGTTCAAAACCAATTTGTTCAGAAAATCCTTTAGTTAGAGGTAAATAGAAACTCCGAATGATTTATTTCCTACTTGAAAAATATTTTTAGCAACAAAAATACATATACAAAACCTAAATATATGGCAAACCATATAGCTAACACTTTGGTTCTTCAATTTTCACAAAAATACTTATGCCACTTAAGAGGCAAAAAATCAAACACCTTACAGTTAGTTTATAGCAAGGCAATCAAGTTTACTAAATTGGTAAATGTAAGAAATCAAAATTTGGTTCAATTCAAAATAAAAATAATTGAATACAAGGGACATGTGAAACATTGAACAAACGTTACTACATTCCAATTATATGATTATTAAAAAAATGAAAACACAGAAGAGCCTAAAATAGATAGAATAAATTTAAGATGATAAATAACAAATATAAATAAGTTCTAATAAAGATAATAATTACACAATCAAATGAAAAATTAAACAAAAGTTTAAGTTACCAAATGATGTAAATTAAACAAAAGTTTAAGTTACTAAATAATGTAATGAAGTAACCTATTGCAGGTGTGTAGAGATCAACAACACGAGACCGTCGAGGTTGATAGCTGGAGACCAATTCGATTTACTTTCGCTTTTAAATCCAAATTTTGAAAAATAACCAGGAGCTGACTGTTGCTAGTAATCTATCAGCAAGCTTAATAAAGGAGGTATTGCATTATAAGACCTAGTATTAGCGAAGAACCTCGAATTTGATTTGTGGAAGAAATTGTAGATTTGAGACTAATTTGAAGTCCATCTTAATTTTGACGAGGATTGAAAAGGAATTTTAAATATGGAATTCTTTTGGAGATTTTAGTCCGATTGAAAAGGAAATCATGTTAATTTTTTACTATAGGAGTAGATGGTAAGTCTCTTAAGCGGAGGAAACAAGAGCGGGCAAAGAAAAATTTCATGAAAATGTAATGAAACACAGGAGGGAAAGTGTAACGACCCGATATTTTCAACCATTCGCATCCATTATAAGTGTATAGGTAGACACACATGCCGGAGTTGAATTGCTCAAAATACCACGTTGTAATTAAAATTTGGCAACTCTCAGAATATACAGTAAATAAATATAATCACAGATCACAGACACAGAGTAAAATAATGCAGCGGAAGTAAAAGAAATAGTAGTTCATGAAGCTACTATCTAAATATGTCAGAGTTACATAAGATACAACAGAAGAAATAGAGTACAACAAAAGTCTCAATAAAACAACCAAGTACAAGCTGAGTAGAACAACAGAACTGAAATAGATAGGACAAGACAAGCAGATAATCTCCAGCGATTCAAATCTCCAAGCGAGTGGAAATCCAAATCTGTGAATAACTCAGGCTGACCCGAGCGTAAAGCAAAACACAAAACACTCGAGTCAGGAAAATATATACTTATATAATGTAAACCAACTCAAGCGAACTATAATAAGGGTACAAGTAACTTAGAAGATGCTTGGGACCGCCCATCCTCTAAGGATCCGTTAAAATATCTACTATGTAGTAATATTCGCTATTATAATAGTGTCTAAATAAGTAAAGTATAATCATATAGAAAATAGCGTTAAGGGGATGGAGAACCTTAACGCGGTCGGATCTTAAAATCATAATCGTAGTAAAGCTCGATATGGTAGGTGACACGGCACAACTAGGCAATGCTAGGGTAGATATACCAATTACGCACACGGACTGATGGATACGCATAGCAGCCACTACCGTTCCACCTCGAACAACACTCCCAAATCGGAGGATGGCCATCTAATCAATCACAAGTAAGAGTATAATATCGAAGAAATGTGTCCGAGAAGAGGTGCTACCTCACTGGTCCGAGATCGCTCCTGTTTTAGCCACCTTATGCCAACTCATGGGAGTTGGGTCCACGTAACATACCTTAAGAACGTCGCCACCATCCTACTTCATTCTGGAATCTCCACCGCGTACACGGTTGTCAAAGTGGTTTTCGGTATCGACAGATAGTATGTCCATATCTGATCCCGGTCTCTTTGCCAACCAATCGTTATTATAACCCATGGTTATAACTTTTAAAAACAATACTTTACTTCAAAATAAAATATCATTTCAAACCATATCTTTATCAAAATAAAGATTAAATCAATTCCAAACCATTTCCATATATTTAAATTTTCATATCATTTCAAAACTTCATTTCAAATCATTTTAATATAATAAAATATCATATCCTTACAAAACTTCATTTCAAATCATTTTAATATAATAAAATATCATATCCTTACAAAACTTCATTTCAAATCATTTTAATAAAATAAAATATCCTATCAGTTCAAATCCATATATTCAACTTTAAATACCTTTTAAATTCAAAGATATCGTTCATTTACTATCATTTCAAATCACCTTTAAATAGTTTATATTCCAATCAAAATAATTCATTTAAACCTTTTAAAAGTGTAATTATTATATTTTCAAATCAAGTATTCAATTTCCAAAGTTTCAAACCATTCTAAGTTCGTTTACTAAGTCAAAAACCCTAATTATTAAAATTTCAGCATTTCACAGCATTTAAAAACAACTGTTATAAGTTATATTTGAAAACATTTTTAATTCAGCAAAGACAACACTTAAAACTGCTGTTAAAACTCGGTTTTAGTTGAATTATAGTTCAAAACAGAAAAGACAGCATTTCAGAAGTGCTGCGGTAGTTCAGATTTCAAAACAAGGGTTAAATTTGATTTCAACATAGACTGCAGACCATTATAGCATTTCCAGAGAATGCTATAATAGGCCCGAGTTCAATATTAGTCTATAAGTTCAATTACAGCAACTACAGCATTTCAGAAATGCTGTAATAGCTATTTTTACACAATTTTAGTTCAAAACAGAATCTATAGCATTTCTGAATGCTATTAAAAGTAGATTTCAGGTGTTAGTGTATTTCCAGCAATTAAATAACTTCAATTTAAAACACATAAACATTTTAAAGATCATATTTTAACATTTAAAATATTCATTTACATATCATTTAATAAATTTCTTATAATTAAATCCAATTTTCAACAATTTACTTAATAAATTTAAGTGTAAAAGTTTCCAATTCTTCACATTTCAACAAATAACTTAACACTTCAAATTTAAATTACCATTTCACAATTTAACCGAATTTCCAATTTTATTTAATTAACTTAAACCTTTAATTAAAACCAAATTTCACATTTCCTAGTCAAGTTATATTTTAAAAGATCACTTTTAAACATTCATTTATTTAACCACTTAAATTCATAGAAAAATCAATAATACTTTAATAAATCACTTAAATTCAAATTTAATCAAATTATCATATTTACCATTTCCAAATAAAATTTAATATCCATTTTATTTATATAACTTAAATATCATTTTTAACCAAATTCCAAATTTCCAACTTAAGTTATATTTCAAAAATCAGGTAAACCATTCATTAATTAGATTTTTAACACATAGAAAAATCATAATTTCTTTATTTTAAAACATTTCAAAATCTATTTAAATCAAATTTCATAAATTTATAATTTTTAAAATACTTAAAAATATCCAAAACACTTTATAAAATAACCAAGGGAATGTATATAATTTTCTAACTTAGGTCAAGTGATACGGATATGTATCATTTCAATCCGCAATAAAAAAAATCCGGGTTCTATCATTTCAAAGCCGCAATCCCAAGTTAAAATAATTTAAATAAAAATCGTTCAGGCCTATCATTTCAGCCATAACGATTTTTCCCTATTCTAAAGTCCGTTCGGGTATGTACCATTTCAACCCATAGTGATTCTAATCTACAGGGAACTTGCAATGGTGATAACAGATATAAATAACAGAATAACATTAAATAACAGTAACATATGATATAACAGGTGTAATAACAGGTGTGAACATCATATGATAATAATATAAGCATATATAACATGATAATATATTTCTACAGATTCACAGGGTGTCAATTTACTAGTTATATAGGTACATATTGTCTGGTGAGAATAACTCACCTTTTATTGCTGGAGATATCAATTAGAATGACACAATGGAAACAAAAGCACGATGAAAAGACTACGGACTTGAGTGGAGAGCGAATCCAATCTACAACTCTTGTGTACAACCCAAAACAAACATTCAAAACAGCAAAATTCAATACGACTTTAAAATGCAATAACATTGAAATAAAAGGAGATACGACTACGCAGTCTTTTGCTTTGCCTTCTCTATTGTTTGGTATGGCTTTGGGGTCTGATGTTGTTCAGATGTGGTCAAGTTTTGGGTCAGGTTTGGGCTAACATAGCTCGGGTTCAAGGCAAGACAAGGTGGGGTTTGTACATGAGGAGGTGATGTGATTTTTGAAGGCAATTAGGTGATTTTTGTGCCAAAACAAGGTTTGGCCTTGGGAATTGTGCTCGGCCTGGGGTGAGTTATGACTGGACAGAGGTGGGGAGGGGTGTGTTGTGGTCAGGTCAGGGAGGTGGTGGTGGCTATGGTGGTGGTTTGGGTGGTGGTTGAGGTGGGTGAGCATGTAGAGGTCAATAAACATGATTTTTAGGCATCTAGGTTGAAATTTGGGAGGTTTTACCATCAAAATGGTTCGGCTATGGTCAGATCTGGTGGAGTGGGGGCTGGTAGTGGTCGGGAAGAGATGGAAGGAGGTGGTGGCAGTGGAATAGGGGTAGAGGCCGATCTCAATCAGGGAAGAAGGCAAGCAAAATAGCATAGAAAAAGAAGAAAAGTAGGAAGAAAGAGATGGAGGCCATTACCTAATTTTCTCTAGCCGTGAGAAACAATTGAAGATGGGATATTTTTTCACGTGAATGCCAAATGAGATGACGGCTACACTAGGGTTTTACATGGCTAGGCAATTAATTTTGAGGAGTTAAAGGAATTAAAGGATTTGGTAAATAAAAGGGCTTCCGTTTCAAAGCGTTACACAACCTTTCACATTTCTTTCCTTATAAATCTTTATATAAACAAAATATTTCAGAAAAATACTATACAAACCGAAACTAAGTAAAGATATAAGAAAATAAATAATAAAAGAAATTGCTTAAAATACAAAACAGTGTCCAGAAATTACAAATAAATCACCATTGACTTTGGAAAATTATTAACTTTATTTAAAAATATTCTAAAACAAAATTTGAAATAAAAATGACTTTTAAAACATTTTAAAAGTGAAATAAATAATTAAATTTTAATTTAATAGAATTTAAAATAAGAAAAATAACTTAAAAATGCAAATTAGGCTTTAAAAATTAGAAATAAATTCAGTACACTTTGGAAAAATCTTATTATCACTTTAAAAATATTTAAAAGACAAAATATATATAATATGGCATATGTATACAAATTAGAATAAGATATGACCAATAAAATATTATCTATATAGGTTAAAATAAACAATATTGTTAAATAAATCAATATACACACAATATTGTAAAAAGTATAACTTTCATAATTTAAATCCAATTTCAACGAAACGAAAAGCAGTATTCATGATATTTAATCTATTTTCATAATAAAAGATAAAATTTAAATTTTCAAATATTTAAAATTTAAATTTAAAAGTCAAGGTTTGACTATATTGACAAAAATTCATATTTTCTGGAAATAATCAATTTATTTATGTTTGGAATTCTAATTGATATCAAAATTCAAATTTATATTTAAAATAACAAAATTTATTATTTTTCATAAATAAAGCTTTTAAATCTGGAAATATCAATTTAAAAATAATTGAAAAATACAGGATTGTTACACTCTCCCCCACTCAAAACTTTTCGTCCCTGAAAAGGAACGAGGTACGGGAAAGCACAGAAAAAGATAGAATGAATAGAATTAAGACAAGATGATAAGAAAATTGGAATTGCACCTGATAACTATTGTTATAGGTAAGTTTAACAAGATGGAGGTGATCAAATCAAGAATATAAGCACGAAGAAGATCCTCTCGAGTCTGAATCTCCCTTTTCACTTGACCGACGGTCTATGAATGGAAAAACAGTGTTCAGATCCAGATGAGTAACAAAGATTTTCAAAGATTACAGAAAGATTTCTAAATAGACTGGTATAAGCAATAGCCTTCCCATTCTGTAACAAGATAAGAGAAATAAGGACAACCAAAAGATAGTTTGGAAAAAAAACCCAAATAAGATAATAAATTTGAAACCATAATGCTTTTAAATCATAACAATTTAGGGATGTTTATCATTTGGAAATCATACTACTAAAATCATAACACTTTGGAAATGTTATTCAAAAAAAAACATAATACTTAGAAAATCATAACATCTTTTTTTTAAAATAATCTTTATTTAAACCTTTTTAATTCAAGGTCAAATAATATTCATTTTAAAGTTGTAACATTTCTAAGTTCATTCAATTATAAAAATTTCCAAAACATTGTATTTTCAAAATAGTAGCACTTATAAAATGCTACAGTAGATATATTAGTATTTCAAATCAGTTCAATTTCAGAAATATTCATTTGGATATCTTTTAACTTATGACTTATTAAAACAAACCTTTATGAATGGAATATCCAATTTAAACTATACTTCGTTTTAAAAGTTCACTATTTTACTTAACTCTTAATTTAACACATAACCTAACTCTTTATTTAAAATACCCATTTCATAAATAGATATTCCTTTAATAAGTTACACTTAAAATTTCCATTTGAAAACCAAATTCTCAATTATCAAGTTTTAGTGATGTTAAAATACATTTTAACTATTTAAATCATAATTATTCATTTTTCAAGACATATCAATTTCATAAATAAAATATTTATCATAGCAAATATAACAATCAAATTTCTTTACACATTTATTCATTTAGACATCAATTGAACTATGAATTCAAGTTAAATAAACTTTATTACAAAATGTCCAATTCAAATGTATTTTTTTATTTTATCTATTCAAAGTTACATTATTTATTATACAACATATTCATTTCAGGAAATAACTTTTATTAAAATTCCTAGGTTAGACTTAAGGTTCCATATTAAATAAAATTTGATTATTAAGTTATTTAAATAAAATCTCTTTAAATTCCTTTTCACTATTTACCTCTGTTAATCTTTTATAACTAAAATTTAAGTGTATAACATGTATTATAACCACTCAAATTTTATTTATAAAAATCCTTTTTATATTGTATATTATCCAATTCCATATTCAACTTCTGTGTAATTTAGGTAAGTTATATTGGAATGAAATTGTGTGTTATACAAGTAAAACTTTCCAATTCAATTATCTCAAGTTTGAATCATTTATTCAAATTTTTGATTTTCTTCTTATAACTGAAATTATTCTTTAAAATAAAATTTAAGAATTCAACTTTCGATTCCTTTCAAGCCATTTAGCGATAAGTAATTATACATACAAAATCTATCAAATCAAATTTTAAATCATATATCTATATATATTATAATCCAGTCATATTTTAGAAATTTCAAATCAATTAGATTTTCCAAAACAAAGCTGTAGCAAGACTACAGAACGGTTTCTTCACTTCGAAACTCGAAAATGAACGTCGATGATGTTGTAGTCATCATTGAAATTATTTTCCAACGACAAAGAGAAGAGCACTAAATTTTTAAACGTTAAAATCCTTTAGAGACAAATTTTTATTCAAAATACTTTAAATAATATCCTTTTAAAAATTTTAAACACAAGGTTTGAAACCATCGAAAATTAAATTCTTTAACTTTCTTGTTTTAAATTCATTTCAGTTCCCAAATAAATTTATAAACAACTCTTTATAAATTCATTTGTAGAACAATAAATGATAAATCAAGTATTATCATTTCAAATTATCAATTTAAATCAATTTATTAAGTTCCATAAATTTACTTATATATCAAAATTTTATTTCATTAACCAAATTTAAAATAATATTGTGTCAGTTTGTTCTGTCAAAGTGTTTTAGAAATCCTATCGATAGCGTTGATCAGACAAATCGATCGGAAATCCAAATCAACATCAACAACTCAAACAACACCATATATACAACAAAACATAGATTTACAAGTACAATTCAAAATGTTTTGGAGATATTTTGGAAACAAAACAAGATGATTAATTATCAAAATATGAAGATGGATAAACTTAGATAAATCACGGGCAACTTTAACCGGGTCAACCGTGACTTAATGAATAAGATCAAATGTGGATTTTCTGGGGTAAATCTACATCCGATCTCAAGAGATAGAGTTTGGAATAACAAAAGATATTAGCATCTAAACCAAGGATAGATATAAATCTCTGGTGAATCGATGCCAATTTGTAAAGGAGTTTCCCCTTTTACCAGAAAATTAGAATATTGGCGAGACAACCAATTCACTATAAAGATCATTCGAAGTGGAGTTATGTGATATTCCAAAATCAAAAGAAGATGCATAGTGAGGGACAAGAATGAATTTTAGAACCGCAGGGAACGTTCCAAAAATTCAAAGGAAATCGAATCAAAAGGAAGATATTCAAACTCGAACGAAAGTGATTCTGTAAATAAATTTACCATACATTCTAAGTTTTGCCTCAAAGCCAAAGCTCTGATACCAACTGTAATGACCCGATATTTTCAACCATTCGCATCCATTATAAGTGTATAGGTAGACACACATGCCGGAGTTGAATTGCTCAAAATACCGTGTTGTAATTAAAATTTGGCAAATCTTAGAATATACAGTAAATAAATATAATCACAGATCACAGACACAGAGTAAAATAATGCAGCGGAAGTAAAAGAAATAGTAGTTCATGAAGCTACTATTTAAATATGTCAGAGTTACATAAGATACAACAGAAGAAATAGAGTACAACAAAAGTCTCAATAAAATAACCAAGTACAAGCTGAGTAGAACAACGGAACTGAAATAGATAGGACAAGACAAGCAGATAATCTCCAGCGATTCAAATCTCCATGCGAGTGGAAATCCAAATCTGTGAATAACTCAGGCTGACCCGAGCGTAAAGCAAAACACAAAACACTCGAGTCAGGAAAATATATACTTATATAATGTAAACCAACTCAAGCAAACTATAATAAGGGTACAAGTAACTTAGAAGATGCTTGGGACCGCCCATCCTCTAAGGATCCGTTAAAATATCTACTATGTAGTAATATTCGCTATTATAATAGTGTCTAAATAAGTAAAGTATAATCATATAGAAAATAGCGTTAAGGGGATGGAGAACCTTAACGCGATCGGATCTTAAAATCATAATCGTAGTAAAGCTCGATATGGTAGGTGACACGGCACAACTAGGCAATGCCAGGGTAGATATACCAATTACGCACACGGACTGATGGATACGCATAGCAGCCACTACCGTTCCACCTCGAACAACACTCCCAAATCGGAGGATGACCATCTAATCAATCACAAGTAAGAGTATAATATCGAAGAAATGTGTCCGAGAAGAGGTGCTACCTCACTAGTCCGAGATCGCTCCTGTTTTAGCCACCTTATGCCAACTCACGGGAGTTGGGTCCACGTAACATACCTTAAGAACGTCGCCACCATCCTACTTAATTCTGGAATCTCCACCGCGTACACGGTTGTCAAAGTGGTTTTCGGTATCGACAGAGAGTATGTCCATATCCGATCACGGTCTCTTTGCCAACCAATCGTTATTATAACCCGTGGTTATAACTTTTAAAAACAATACTTTACTTCAAAATAAAATATCATTTCAAACCATATCTTTATCAAAATAAAGATTAAATCAATTCCAAACCATTTCCATATATTTAAATTTTCATATCATTTCAAAACTACATTTCAAATCATTTTAATATAATAAAATATCATATCCTTACAAAACTTCATTTCAAATCATTTTAATATAATAAAATATCATATCCTTACAAAACTTCCTTTCAAATCATTTTAATATAATAAAATATCCTATCAGTTCAAATCCAAATATTCAACTTTAACTACCTTTTAAATTCAAAGATATCGTTCATTTACTATCATTTCAAATCACCTTTAAATAGTTTATATTCCAATCAAAATAATTCATTTAAACCTTTTAAAAGTGTAATTATTATATTTTCAAATCAAGTATTCAATTTCCAAAGTTTCAAACCATTCTGAGTTCGTTTACTAAGTCAAAAATCCTAATTATTAAAATTCCAGCATTTCACAGCATTTAAAAACAACCGCTATAAGTTATATTTGAAAACATTTTTAATTCAGCAAAGACAGCACTTAAAACTGCTGTTAAAACTCAGTTTTAGTTGAATTATAGTTCAAAACAGAAAAGACAGCATTTCAGAAGTGCTGCGGTAGTTCAGATTTCAAAACAAGGGTTAAATTTGATTTCAACATAGACTGCAGATCATTATAGCATTTCCAGAGAATGCTATAATAGGCCTGAGTTCAATATTAGCCTATAAGTTCAATTACAACAACTACAGCATTTCAGAAATGCTGTAATAGCTCTTTTTACACAATTTTAGTTCAAAACAGAATCTATAGCATTTCTGAATGCTATTAAAAGTAGATTGCAGGTGTTAGTGTATTTCCAGCAATTAAATAACTTCAATTTAAAACACATAAACATTTTAAAGATCATATTTTAACATTTAAAATATTCATTTACATATCATTTAACATGTATCTTTTTCACAATAAATTTCTTATAATTAAATCCAATTTTCAACAATTTACTTAATAAATTTAAGTGTAAAAGTTTCCAATTCTTCACATTTCAACAAATAACTTAACACTTCAAATTTAAATTACCATTTCACAATTTAACTAAATTTCCAATTTTATTTAATTAACTTAAACCTTTAATTAAAACCAAATTTCACATTTCCTAGTCAAGTTATATTTTAAAAGATCACTTTTAAACATTCATTTATTTAACCACTTAAATTCATAGAAAAATCAATAATACTTTAATAAATCACTTAAATTCAAATTTAATCAAATTATCATATTTACCATTTCCAAATAAAATTTAATATCCATTTTATTTATATAACTTAAATATCATTTTTAACCAAATTCCAAATTTCCAACTTAAGTTATATTTCAAAAATCCAGTTAAACCATTCATTAATTACATTTTTAACACATAGAAAAATCATAATTTCTTTATTTTAAAACATTTCAAAATCTATTTAAATCAAATTTCATAAATTTATAATTTTTAAAATACTTAAAAATATCCAAAACACTTTATAAAATAACCACGGGCCTGTATATAATTTTCTAACTTAGGTCAAGTGATACGGATATGTATCATTTCAATCCGCAGTAAAAAAAAATATGGGTTCTATCATTTCAAAGCCGCAATCCCAAGTTAAAATACTTTAAATAAAAATCGTTCAGGCCTATCATTTCAACCATAACTATTTTTCCCTATTCTAAAGTCCGTTCGGGTATGTATCATTTCAACCCATAAGTATTCTAATCTACAGGGAACTTGCAATGGTGATAATAGATATAAATAACAGAATAACATTAAATAACAGTAACATATGATATAATAGGTGTAATAACAGGTGTGAACATCATATGATAATAATATAAGCATATATAACATGATAATATATTTCTACAGATTCGCAGGGTGTCAATTTACTAGTTATATAGATACATATTGTCTGGTGAGAATAACTCACCTTTTATTGCTGGAGATATCAATTAGAATGACACAATGGAAACAAAAGCACGATGAAAAGACTACGGACTTGAGTGGAGAGCGAATCCAATCTACAACTCTTGTGTACAACCCAAAACAAACAATCAAAACAGCAAAATTCAATACGACTTTAAAATGCAATAACATTGAAATAAAAGGAGATACGACTACGCAGTCTTTTGCTTTGCCTTCTCTATTGTTTGGTATGGCTTTGGGGTCTGATGTGGTTCAGATGTGGTCAAGTTTTCGGTCAGGTTTGGGCTAACATAGCTCGGGTTCAAAACAAGACAAGGTGGGGTTTGTACATGAGGAGGTGATGTGATTTTTGAAGGCAATTAGGTGATTTTTGTGCCAAAACAAGGTTTGTCCTTGGGAATTGTGCTCGGCCTTGGGTGAGTTATGACTGGACAGAGGTGGGGAGGGGTGTGTTGTGGTCAGGTCAGGGAGGTGGTGGTGGCTATGGTGGTGGTTGAGGTGGGTGAGCATGTAGAGGTCAATAAACATGGTTTTTAGGCATCTAGGTTGAAATTTGGGGGGTTTTACCATCAAAATGGTTCGGCTATGGTCAGATCTGGTGGAGTGGGGGCTGGTGGTGGTCGGGAAGTGACGCAGCGGATTAATCAAAAACAATTTCGATCATTGAGAGTAGCAATCGATGGATTGGAAGATACTGAAATGCCCGAATTCGTTGATCCAAAGATACCGAATTCTAGCTATCCCGAACACGTGGATCGCACACGATATCGGGTTCAAAGATCTGTGATTCTTCACACGTTGATCTAGCGCACTAGATTCCATGAATCGGCTTCTGTAGTCATTGAATCGAGCGCACTCGATTATCCGAAAGAGGAGATAGGAGATTACACTCGACTACCAATTGGGTGAAAGCACAAAGCTAACAAAACAAGAGTTTTATTTCCAATCAACTAAACTATTACAAATGACTCACACGGCCTACTTATAGACGCACATTTCAGCAATACAATTCTGTATAACTCTTAAGTCGTCTCCGACTTAACAAGACTCCGACTCACAACTTAAAAGAATATGCGACTCAAAATACTTCGACTTAACAAACAGAAAATACATCACTTAGGTCGTTGCCGACCTAACAACTTCTCTCGACTCAACTTAGGTCGTACGCGACCTAAAACAAACGACTTAAGTAAGACACACGACCTACAAACAGACGACTTAAAAACAGACAACAACAGACGCGATCCACGACTTACTATGAGTCGGTAACGACTTAACAGCTCTCCACCAGATCAGCCGACTTAGCACACATGCCGACTTACGACTTAAGAAATTAACGGCTCATAGTAAAGCGGCACACGGAATCCACGGCCTCTATCTTCAACGACTTATCTCTTGATTCGTTAGGTCGCATACGACCTAACACTTCACCAATTTGCTCTGCCTTTTCACTGCGTAACTCGGTAGGTTTTAGCTTGTTAACTCGCCGGTTTTCACTAAGTCGTTGGGGTGACTTAAAAGCTTTGTTAGGTCGGTCCCGAGTTACGAGCTTGTTAAGTCGGTCACGACTTAGTACTTGGCCTGCATCATCACGACTTAGTACTTGGCCTGCATCATCCTCCCCTGGTTGAGAAAAATTCGTCCTCGAATTTGCGCCATCCTCTTCCACCATAAGTTCATCCCCATGATATGGTATGAGATGTTTAACATTAAACACATCGGAAGTGTACACATCCTCCGGCAGCTTCAACTTATAAGCATTTTCATTAATCCGTCTTACAACATTTACAGGACCAATTTTCCTGGCTTTCAACTTGTTATAAGCGCCCACTGGAAAACGATCCTTTGTTAACACAGCATATACCATATCCCCTTCATTAAACTCAATATTCCTTCGCTTCAGATCTGCAGTTCGTTTATACTTTTCATTTGCTTTCTTCAATCGTTCCTGAACGATTTTATGACAATCAGTCAACCCCTCAACAAAATCAACAGCTCGTTTAACCATCCCCTTTGGCTGTGGTACTACCGTTAAATCCAACGGTCCCCTCGGTAAGCTTGAGTATACTATCTGAAATGGACTGAAACCCGTACTATGGTTCACAGCATGATTATGAGCAAACTCTGCTTGACATAACTTCACATCCCAACTCTTCAGATTGTCTTGCACCAGACATCGTAATAAATTTCCCAATGATCTATTCACAACCTCGGTCTGTCCATCCGTTTGTGGATGATAAGCGCTGCTAAAGTTCAACTTCGTTCCCCCCATCTTCCACAAACTTAGCCAAAAATAACTTAGAAAACGAGTATCCCTATCCGACACGATCGATTCTGGCAATCCGTGAAGTCGATATATCTCTTTGAAAAACAACTGAGCAACATGAACAGCATCCGCCGTCTTCTTACAAGCAATAAAATGTGCCATTTTCGAATATCGGTCAACCACCACATAAATGGAATCGTTACCACGCTGTGTTCTCGGTGTAACGACCGTGATTTTATTACTGTCGAAAAAGAAAAAAAACAAATTTGAAATGAAAATTTTAATTTGAAATTTGAAGAAAAATGTAAGTGCAATATTATTTACAAATCAGTTGAGCATATAAGTGGTAGTCAGCTGCATAGCAAATTCATTAGCATAGGTGAACACATAATTCACTATCATCATCTTTATACTAGCCGTGTGTTTTTAATAAAAGTTTAAAAAGCAAGATTAGAACAACTTGCTGTCACACTTTGCAAGTAATCTGTCCAACTCATTTTGTACAAGCCGTGTACAAAGGAATGGGTTCAGATAAAGGAAAATGAAGACTTTTGCTATCACAAGGTTGAACACATTGCAATTGCTGTCACAATCATCATATTATATGCAGCCTTGTCCCATTTTCCACTGAGGCACGTCTTCATAAATGCTATTGTACAAAGTACATTACCAGCACATTGTCGCTTTTATTTGTTCACAAATGTGAGAAAATGAAGAAAACCCTGCATCATTCTTTTGGGTTCCATTTCCTTCAATAACTCGGTAGAAGTATCAATGGCGTTCCAAAAGAATTCTTACTTCCTTGTATCTCGGTGGCTAGTTGATTTTGAAGCAAATTTAGGTGAGTGCTTAACTCACATCTCTAATTTAAATAAAAAATAAAATAAAAACTATGCTGCCTATGTTAGTTTGATGATTTTATGTCGTCTGACGGCACGGTTACAGTATTAATTCTGTTTACACAAAATATTGTGCCTGCACTGCATGTTGCACCTGTTCGTGTGGCACGGTTCACTGGTCCAGTTTCATTTGAACTTTGTATACTGACTGAGCTCAAGCTGCTTTAATGTATATTGCTGTTGTGGCTGCTATTCACGGTTGCACTGCATCATGGATACATATATATGCCTTGTAGAAGTGTACATTCATTTGCATCCACATTGGCACTATCCCCATTTTGCCTGACCATTTACACTATTGAATGATGGTTGCAGAGTTCATTGTACATTGATGATTGGTCTGGCTTGAATGCGCTGTCCCCATGTTGCATTCGTATCACGCATGCATGTATGTTGGTTATCACTTCACCTTGAAGACTTGTTGCATGCGTGGCCTTCTATAGGTACTCTGGTCCTTGGAATCATGCAGTCTAGCTACTTGCTTTGTCTCTGTCCTAGGAAAATTAGTCACGTTCATGCCTTTAGGCTTTAGTTCATTCGTGCATCAGAGTACCGCCTGGCCACCATCCTTTATAATTATTCGTACATCAAGCATCTCCAGGCTACATATATTTAGAACATGCATGCAATTAGGTGTGTCTCAAAACTCATATGTGCATGTACATTTGTGTTGCACGTAACTTTATCCAGGCCTCTCATTTTTAGGAGCATGTATGACTTCATTATGGCAAAGAAGTGTGTTGCCAGGTTAGTTGCATTGTAGGGCCAGGATACATATTATTTAGTTTTTTTTTTGACGTGTCAGCTGGAGTGGGGAAAGAGTTTGCATTTCATTTCCGAGTGCAAGTGTACAGTTTCAAACCATCTTTTTTTAAACACGCGTACATGTTATAAAATAGGGTGCGTGCATATCGTTTATGCAAGAATATTTTTCAAATGTATATTTTGTTTATATTTGTTCTTGCGTGAAAATACAGAGTCCAATTCATTTTTGCATGTCATTTTTGCGTATGCAGATAGTATGTCCAGGTCACTTTAATTGTTTGCCTATATTTTTGTGCAAGAGGACAGTGCAATATTTTTCGTTGAATATATAGTAGCGCAGTCTACTATTTAAATTACGTTGAACCGGCGTTTCGTAGTAAACCGAATTTTGTTGCCGTTATTTTTATAACGGATTTTTACTCTGAAAATATTTTTTTTGAAGCGTGTTGTTTTGATGAATTTTTTTACGAACAAAAATTACTGATTGTTTTGACTTCAGTAACTGTCAATTTTAAAGTGAATTTTCAAGCGGTTATCCCGCAATGTTGATTGGGTATCCATTTTTACGGTGTTTTGTGAAGCGCAATTTCCTTGTTGAAATTGCTACAGATGTTGTTGTTTTAATCACGTGTTTAAAAATCGTTTTAAAATAAAACTATTTCCAAAAATTTACAGTTTGCGCTTTCAAAAGAATGAGGAAGTGAATTAAACGATTCAGCAAAATTGAGCACTATGAACCCTTACTTTTACTGATTCGCTTAATTCCGGACTTGTCCGTTTGAGAACGTAAAGTGTTATTTATATAAAATACACAATTTTGCACTTTCAAGGAAACGATGAAGCGATTTAAACGATTTAGCAAAAGTGCGGAGTATGGAACCATACTTTTACTATTTCGGTTAATTCCGGACTCGTTAATTGAAACATCTGCTGTTTGATGATTTAGTTGGGCTTTCGAGCCACTCTGCTGGACCTTCGGGTCATTTGTTGGGCTTTCGGGCCACTCTGCGGACCTTCGGGTCAATCTGATGGGCGCCAAAATCATGTTGAGTACTTGGTAGGCTTCGGCCACTCTGAGATGCACGTGCGGCGAATTAAAAACTCGCCATCTGATGGGATCGATCCACCTTTTATGCTGATTTTTCTAGTTATCTTGTTTTGATTTCTAGATTTTGTGAATTGCTACTTTGAATTCAATTATGAATTTGGAAGTTGAGTTTGTGTATAATCTCATCTGAGATTATAAATTTGCGTATTACCGTTTTAAATTCAATTGTGAATTTGAAAACCGATTTTGATGGAGTTTAAACTGAGATTTCTTCATTTAAACTATGTTGATTATTTATGCTGTATAGTCTCATTCGAGACTATAATTATTTGTTTAAGTGTTGTTTATCATTCACTTATTTCTGAGAATAAATTAGATTGATCCGTTTATTATTTTCTTTTAAATAATACTCGGGTCAGACCGAGTTATTTCAGGATAGTCTTCATCTCTGATTCAGTTGCAGTTTCAGCTTTTGGGATTTCACATCATCTTTTGTCTAGACTTCGAGGAGTTCTTTTGGTTATTGACTATCGTCTTATGTATGTATTGATGGATATGTATATGTATCAGTTCTTGTGAACTATCGATTGTTGTAGCATGTATTCCAGACTTGTCTTTCGCTATATATCTGATATTTCTGTTCTGATGTGATTATACTATCTGTGTCATTGTTATTATGAATTGTTCTGGATTTTCTTTAGCCACTGTAGTTTCGTTTTGGATTTGGATTGAAAATATATCTTTGGGAGTAATCTATACAACTCCTATCGATGTAATCAATACTCATCTAAAGCATAACTTACGGATGGTCGCTTCTCACAAGCCTTATTCTTCGCAATAGCAGACGTTATTCCTTATAATAACCTTTGTTATTGTGAGTATAGAGGTGGGGCGTCACAGCTTGGTATCAGAGCAGAGATTCAGAACAAATTGTAATAAACACAGAACAGAAACAGAATGGAACATGTGTTACAACTATTCGAGGGTTTTATTTGTGCCTTTCTAATCTATTCCTTCGTTGTTCTTAAAAACTTCTATCCTCTCTAACAAGTTGGAATATGTCTAGGAATATAGCTTATATTTCCGTAGTATTCCATTTATTAAATTCCTTATCAATCTTACTCATAGTTTCCTTGAGTTAAAACAAGGAAAGTCATTTGTTTCTGATTGTCCTACTGCTCCTAAGGGTTTCAAATCTGGGAAGCTTAATGTTGTTTAAGCTTCTGATGATTCTTCTAAGCCCAAAGGTATTACTCCTTCTGTTTTGGAAGGTTTTATTTTATTTCACTGTCGTTCTATTAGAGTTCTTTTCGATACGGGTGCATCACATTCTTCCGTATCAAAGGAGCTTGTTGATGTTATTCTTTTGGATGTTGTTACTCTTTGCGACCCTTTGAGGATTGTGAATCCTATTTGTGGATCCGCTACTCTTGGTTTGTTGTGTGTTGATGTTGAGATTATTCTTGGTGGTTTTTCCTTTCATGCAAATCTGCGTGTTATGGATCATCTTAGTTCTGTTATGATTTTGGGAATGGATTGGCTCGTCCATTGCGAAGTTCAATTCTATGTCCCGAAAGAACTTTATATCTCAAGCATTCCAATGCTATCGAGCGATTATCTATTGTATTTGACCGTACTTCGAATGCTTTCATTTCTTCCTTCGAATCGGAGGATATCATAACTAATATTCCTGTTGTTTGTAATTTTCTGATGTCTTCGAGCCTATTTCGAGTTGCCGTCGAATAGGGCAATTGAGTTCCGTATTGATTTTATCTCTGGTGTGCATCCTGTTAGTCGTCCTCACACAAGGATGTTTGTTAAGGAAAATGAGGAACTCAAGCAGCAATTATCTGAGTTGGAAGCCAAACATTTTATTCGTTCTAGCTCATCTCCTTAAGGCGCCGCCATTGTCTTCTTTAAGAAGCCAGATGGTACTCTTAGGCTTTGCATTGATTATCGCAAGCTTAATGAGCTCACTATCAAAAAAATAGGTATTCATTACCTAGGATCGATGATATGTTCGATCAGTTAAGTGGCGCTAAGCTTTTCTCCCAACTCGATCTTGCTACCGGTTTTCACCAGTTACGAGTGGCGGAAGATACATTCCACTTACCGCATTCCATACTCGTTATGATTCTTATGAATGACTTATTACGTCATTCAGTTGCCCAGCCTATTTCATTCATTTTATGAATCGAGTATTCTACGAATATCTCGATGACTCCATTTGTGTATTTATTGACTTTGGATGAAAACATCAATTTAAAATTTGGCAAATCTTTTTCATAAGATTTATTTACAAGTATAATTGGATTTGTGTTTATAATATAGAAGATGATTTTTGTGATGGTATTGCCCATTGAGTGCTTTAAGAATTCTGGTCGATGCGCTTGATCAACGTTATCGATAGGAATCTCCTAAACGCTTTGATGAGACAATTTGACACAATAAATTGACCTATAAAAAGTAAGTTTTTCTAGAAAATGAATTCTTAAAGAAAATTGTAATTTTGAAAGTTTTAGCTTTTCAGGAAAGAAGATTATTTGAAAGTAATCTTTTCCGATACTCTTATTCTTGCGGTTCCCGAAGGGAACCAAGACTTCATTATTTGTACCAATACTAGCCGTATTGGTTTCGGTGCTGTTCTTATATATAAAAAAAAAGATAGAATAGTTGCCTATGTTTCTAGACAACTAAAGCCTAACGAGATTCGTTATGCTACCCATGATTTGGAGTTAGCCGCTATAGTCTTTGCTCTGAAGATTTAGCGACATTATTTATTAGGCGAGCGTTTTGTTCTCTTCACTGATCACAAATCTCTGAAGTATCTATTCGCTCAGAAGGAGCTTAATATGAGGCAACAGCGTTGGCTCGAATTTCTTGCTTCATATGATTTCGATATTCTGTATACCCCTGTTAAGGGTAAGCGAGTTGCTGATGCGCTCAGTCGCAAGCAGCAGGTTGTTGTTTCTATGATGCTAGCAGAGTGGAATATTTTGAAAGCTTTATCTCATTGTGATATTAGAAACCATCCTTCAGTTTTTGATTCGCCCGTACTTTTATTTAGCATGGAAGCTCGTCCTATTTGTTGGATCGTGTTGCCGATGCCCAGAAACAAGATCCACATATTGCTTATCTTGTCCAGAGTTATAAATCGGAATCCCGAAGTGATGATCTAAGGGATTTCGATATTGATGTTCATGGTTGTATTCAGAAGAAGGGTAGGTTGATCGTGCCTAATGTTCCTAATCTTAGAAATGACATTCTTGAGGATTGTCATTGTTCTAAGTATACTATCCATCCGGGTAGTAGTATGATGTATGCTGATATGAAACGCTTATACTTTTGAGAGGGTATGAAGCGTGATGTTGCAAGTTATATGATTTGTTGTATGACTTGTCAACTTATTAAAGCAGAACACCAACGTCCTAGTGGTCTTTTGCAGCCTCTTGAGATTCCATTATGGAAATGAGATTAGATTTCTAAGGACTTCATAGATGGTCTACCTCGTTCGAGGTTGGGCCATACTAGTGTTTTGAGTGATTGTTGATCGATTGACCAAATCAGCCCACTTTATTCATATCAAGTCCAATCGGACTGCTTCTTGACTTTAGTGGTAGTTGGAAAGACCACTTATTTCTTGTTGAATTCTCTTAGAATAATAGTTTTCAATCCAGTATCGGTACGGCTCCTTTCGAAGCCCTCTACAAAAGGCCGTGTTGATCACCATCTTGTTGGTTGGAATCGGGGAAAAAGTTAGTTCTCGGCCCCGATTATATTCGTGAATCTTCTGAGAAGATTGTTTTATCAGACAGAGAATGAAAGGGGCTCAGAATAGGCAGAAATCTTATGACAATCATAGTAGGAAGCCCTTGAAATTTTCTGTTGGCGATCACGTATTCATTCGTGTTTCTCCGATGAAGGGTGTTGTGCGTTTTAATAGCTCCGGGAAATTAGCTCCTCGTTATATTGGACCGTTTCCTATGATAGAACGCATTAGCCCAGTTGCTTATCGTATATCGTTACCTATTCAGTTTCTGGAGTTCGTGACGTCTTTCATGTGTCCCAGCTTCGTCGATGCCTTCGAAATTCAGATTCTATTATTGATTCTCATTTGTTGTAAGATCTTAAGATCTCACCCAACTCATTTATTGTGCAAAATCCTATTCGTGTGCTAGCTTCGAAGGTTAAACGCCTTCGGAATAAAGAAGTCCCGCTTGTGAAAATTCAATGGTCCGCAAACCCCAAAGATTGCACTTGGGAAACCAAAGAATTAATCGAGCGTTTCTATTCTGGTTTTCTCTCCTCTTCGGGTGGGGGTGAGCATTCTTGATTCATCTTTTCTATTTTTACTTTTGTTGTGATAAATGATTGGTGTTATAAAACACTTCTAATATGAAAATTGCGGGGACGCAATTTTTATAAGGGTGGGAGTTTGTAACGACCGTGATTTTATTACTGTCGAAAAAGAAAAAAAAAACAAATTTGAAATGAAAATTTTAATTTGAAATTTGAAGAAAAATGTAAGTGCAATATTATTTACAAATCAGTTGAGCATATAAGTGGTAGTCAGCTGCATAGCAAATTCATTAGCATAGGTGAACACATAATTCACTATCATCATCTTTATACTAGCCGTGTGTTTTTAATAAAAGTTTAAAAAGCAAGATTAGAACAACTTGCTGTCACACTTTGCAAGTAATCTGTCCAACTCATTTTGTACAAGCCGTGTACAAAGGAATGGGTTCAGATAAAGGAAAATGAAGACTTTTGCTATCACAAGGTTGAACACATTGCAATTGCTGTCACAATCATCATATTATATGCAGCCTTGTCCCATTTTCCACTGAGGCACGTCTTCATAAATGCTATTGTACAAAGTACATTGCCAGCACATTGTCGCTTTTATTTGTTCACAAATGTGAGAAAATGAAGAAAACCCTGCATCATTCTTTTGGGTTCCATTTCCTTCAATAACTCGGTAGAAGTATCAATGGCGTTCCAAAAGAATTCTTACTTCCTTGTATCTCGGTGGCTAGTTGATTTTGAAGCAAATTTAGGTGAGTGCTTAACTCACATCTCTAATTTAAATAAAAAATAAAATAAAAACTATGCTGCCTATGTTAGTTTGATGATTTTATGTCGTCTGACGGCACGGTTACAGTATTAATTCTGTTTACACAAAATATTGTGCCTGCACTGCATGTTGCACCTGTTCGTGTGGCACGGTTCACTGGTCCAGTTTCATTTGAACTTTGTATACTGACTGAGCTCAAGCTGCTTTAATGTATATTGCTGTTGTGGCTGCTATTCACGGTTGCACTGCATCATGGATACATATATATGCCTTGTAGAAGTGTACATTCATTTGCATCCACATTGGAACTATCCCCATTTTGCCTGACCATTTACACTATTGAATGATGGTTGCAGAGTTCATTGTACATTGATGATTGGTCTGGCTTGAATGCGCCGTCCCCATGTTGCATTCGTATCACGCATGCATGTATGTTGGTTATCACTTCACCTTGAAGACTTGTTGCATGCGTGGCCTTCTATAGGTACTCTGGTCCTTGGAATCATGCAGTCTAGCTACTTGCTTTGTCTCTGTCCTAGGAAAATTAGTCACGTTCATGCCTTTAGGCTTTAGTTCATTCGTGCATCAGAGTACCGCCTGGCCACCATCCTTTATAATTATTCGTACATCAAGCATCTCCAGGCTACATATATTTAGAACATGCATGCAATTAGGTGTGTCTCAAAACTCATATGTGCATGTACATTTGTGTTGCACGTAACTTTATCCAGGCCTCTCATTTTTAGGAGCATGTATGACTTCATTATGGCAAAGAAGTGTGTTGCCAGGTTAGTTGTATTGTAGGGCCAGGATACATATTATTTAGTTTTTTTTTTGACGTGTCAGTTGGAGTGGGGAAAGAGTTTGCATTTCATTTCCGAGTGCAAGTGTACAGTTTCAAACCATCTTTTTTTAAACACGCGTACATGTTATAAAATAGGGTGCGTGCATATCGTTTATGCAAGAATATTTTTCAAATGTATATTTTGTTTATATTTGTTCTTGCGTGAAAATACAGAGTCCAATTCATTTTTGCATGTCATTTTTGCGTATGCAGATAGTATGTCCAGGTCACTTTAATTGTTTGCCTATATTTTTGTGCAAGAGGACAGTGCAATATTTTTCGTTGAATATATAGTAGCGCAGTCTACTATTTAAATTACGTTGAACCGGCGTTTCGTAGTAAACCGAATTTTGTTGCCGTTATTTTTATAACGGATTTTTACTCTGAAAATATTTTTTTGAAGCGTGTTGTTTTGATGAATTTTTTTACGAACAAAAATTACTAATTGTTTTGACTTCAGTAACTGTCAATTTTAAAGTGAATTTTCAAGCGGTTATCCCGCAATGCTGATTGGGTATCCGTTTTTACGGTGTTTTGTGAAGCGCAATTTCCTTGTTGAAATTGCTACAGATGTTGTTGTTTTAATCACGTGTTTAAAAATCGTTTTAAAATAAAACTATTTCCAAAAATTTACAGTTTGCGCTTTCAAAAGAATGAGGAAGTGAATTAAACGATTCAGCAAAATTGAGCACTATGAACCCTTACTTTTACTGATTCGCTTAATTCCGGACTTGTCCGTTTGAGAACGTAAAGTGTTATTTATATAAAATACACAATTTTGCACTTTCAAGGAAACGATGAAGCGATTTAAACGATTTAGCAAAAGTGCGGAGTATGGAACCATACTTTTACTATTTCGGTTAATTCCGGACTCGTTAATTGAAACATCTACTGTTTGATGATTTAGTTGGGCTTTCGAGCCACTCTGCTGGACCTTCGGGTCATTTGTTGGGCTTTCGGGCCACTCTGCGGACCTTCGGGTCAATCTGATGGGCGCCAAAATTATGTTGAGTACTTGGTAGGCTTCGGCCACTCTGAGATGCACGTGCGGCGAATTAAAAACTCGCCATCTGATGGGATCGATCCACCTTTTATGCTGATTTTTCTAGTTATCTTGTTTTGATTTCTAGATTTTGTGAATTGCTACTTTGAATTCAATTATGAATTTGGAAGTTGAGTTTGTGTATAATCTCATCTGAGATTATAAATTTGCGTATTACCGTTTTAAATTCAATTGTGAATTTGAAAACCGATTTTGATGGAGTTTAAACTGAGATTTCTTCATTTAAACTATGTTGATTATTTATGCTGTATAGTCTCATTCGAGACTATAATTATTTGTTTAAGTGTTGTTTATCATTCACTTATTTCTGAGAATAAATTAGATTAATCCGTTTATTATTTTCTTTTAAATAATACTCGGGTCAGACCGAGTTATTTCAGGATAGTCTTCATCTCTGATTCAGTTGCAGTTTCAGCTTTTGGGATTTCACATCATCTTTTGTCTAGACTTCGAGGAGTTCTTTTGGTTATTGACTATCGTCTTATGTATGTATTGATGGATATGTATATGTATCAGTTCTTGTGAACTATCGATTGTTGTAGCATGTATTCCAGACTTGTCTTCCGCTATATATCTGATATTTCTGTTCTGATGTGATTATACTATCTGTGTCATTGTTATTATGAATTGTTCTGGATTTTCTTTAGCCACTGTAGTTTCGTTTTAGATTTGGATTGAAAATATATCTTTGGGAGTAATCTATACAACTCCTATCGATGTAATCAATACTCATCTAAAGCATAACTTACGGATGGTCGCTTCTCACAAGCCTTATTCTTCGCAATAGCAGACGTTATTCCTTATAATAACCTTTGTTATTGTGAGTATAGAGGTGGGGCGTCACACTCGGCAACCCCAACACAAAGTCCATACTCACATCAACCCATGGTTTAGTTGGTACAGGTAACAGCATATATAAACCAGCATTAGTCGCAGTTCCTTTCGAAACCTGACAGATATGACATCGTTCCACAAACCTTTCCACTTCTTTCCTCATTAATGGCCAAAAGTAAGACTGTGAAATCAACTGTAATGTACGGTCTCTCTCAACATGTCCTTCTTCATGTAGCTCTTTTACAATCTTCATTCTCAAACTACAATCAGGTATGCACAATCGATTTCCTTTGAACAGAAAACCATCTACCATCAAAAACTCATCCGTCTCCCCATTCTTGACTTTATCAACAAACTTTGCAAAGTAAGGATCTTCGTCAGATAATTTTGGTAACACATCGAATCCCGTTACTTCAATCTTCATTGTTGTTAACAAATGATTCCTTCTACTCAAAGCATCCGCAACACGATTCGTCACTCCCGATTTGTGTTTCACAACAAATGTAAACTGTTGCAGATATGCAATCCATGATGCATGTCTTGCTGAAATCTTGTCTTGCCCTTGTAAATGCTTTAATGCCTCATGATCAGTGTAAAGAACAAACTCTTTCTGAAATAGATAGTGTCTCCAGTGTTTAATAGATTGCACAACAACATAAAATTCCATATCATATGTACAATATCTCATCTTTGCTCCTGATAACTTCTCGCTAAAGTATGCAATCGGACGTCCCCTCTGACTCAACACTCCTCCAATCCCAACCTTGGATGCATCAGTCTGTAGTTCAAACACTAGCTGAAAATCTGGTAATATTAGAATTGGTGTAGACGTCAAGAGTCCTTTGATTCGATCAAAAGCAACCCCAGCTTCCTCCGTCCATGCAAACTGTTTACCCTTCATACAATCAGTCACAGGCGCCATCACACTACTAAAGTGTGGAATAAACCTTCGATAAAATGAAGCCAACCCGTGAAAACTACGAACTTCCGTTATCGTCTTGGGTTGCGGCCAATCTCTGATAGCTTCGACTTTACTTTGGTCAACCTGTATTCCTTCTTCCGACATAACATACCCCAGAAATAAAACACTCCTCGCCATAAAAACACACTTCTTTGTAGCAGCATAGAATTGTTCTTCACGAAGAATAATTAACACTTTCTTCAAATGCTGAACATGCTCTTCTGTACTAGCACTGTAGATCAGAATATCATCAAAGTAAACCACCACAAATTTCCCAATGTATGGCCTGAAAATTTGGTTCATCACCCTCATGAATGTACTTGGTGCATTTGATAGACCAAACGGCATTACTAGCCATTCATACAATCCTTCCCTCATCTTGAATGCTGTCTTCCATTCGTCCCATGGTCTAATGCGAATCTGATGATAACCGCTCTTCAAGTCAATCTTTGAAAATATTACGGACCCACTGATTTGATCCAATAAATCATCAAGCCTCGGCATCGGAAATCTGTATCTGACTGTGATCTTATTCAATGCTCTACTATCTATGCACATCCTCCACGTTCCATCCTTTTTGGGTACCAATAAAGCTGGTACAGCACAAGGACTTAAACTCTCCTGCACACGCCCATGTTCAAGCAATTCTTCCACTTGCCTCCTCAATTCTTCATGTTCCTTTGGACTCATTCGATAATGTGGTCTGTGTGGCAACACAGCACCTGGAACAAGATCTATCTGATGTTGTATATCCCTTAACGGTGGCAACTCCGTTGGTAACTCCTCTGGAAATACATCGTCAAATTCTTTCAAAACTGGCTTCGCTTCTTCCGGAATTTCAACCTCTTCACTGCTCTCTCGCCCAATCAACAAAAACACTTCAGGCTCCTCCTCTACTTCCTTCACAAACTCCTTCAAAGATAACAAAGTTTTAAGCTCTTCAATCTCCTCCAACTTGTTTTCCTCCTGTTGTCGCTTCTTTGGAACTAGAGTAATCTTTGTGCCTTCAAACATGAAACTGTAACTGTTGGTACGCCCATCATGTTGCACCGCCCTATCATACTGCCACGGTCTCCCCAGCAACAAATGACAGACATCCATATCTACCACATCGCACCAGATTTCGTCCTTGTATTTCTTGGAATAGGGGTAGAGGCCGATCTCAATCAGGGAAGAAGGCAAGCAAAATAGCATAGAAAAAGAAGAAAAGTAGGAAGAAAGAGATGGAGGCCATTACCTAATTTTCTCTAGCCGTGAGAAACAATTGAAGATGGGATATTTTTTCACGTGAATGCCAAATGAGACGACGGCTACACTAGGGTTTTACATGGCTAGGCAATTAATTTTGAGGAGTTAAAGGAATTAAAGGATTTGGTAAATAAAAGGGCTTCCGTTTCAAAGCGTTACACAACCTTTCACATTTCTTTCCTTATAAATCTTTATATAAACAAAATATTTCAGAAAAATACTATACAAATCGAAACTAAGTAAAGATATAAGAAAATAAATAATAAAAGAAATTTCTTAAAATACAAAACAGTGTCCAGAAATTACAAATAAATCACCATTGACTTTGGAAAATTATTAACTTTATTTAAAAATATTCTAAAACAAAATTTGAAATAAAAACGACTTTTAAAACATTTTCAAAGTGAAATAAATAATTAAATTTTAATTTAATAGAATTTAAAATAAGAAAAATAACTTAAAAATGCAAACTAGGCTTTAAAAATTAGAAATAAATTCAATACACTTTGGAAAAATCTTATTATCACTTTAAAAATATTTAAAAGACAAAATATATATAATATGGCATATGTATACAAATTAGAATAAGATATGACCAATAAAATATTATCTATATAGGTTAAAATAAACAATATTGTTAAATAAATCAATATACACACAATATTGTAAAAAGTATAACTTTCACAATTTAAATCCAATTTCAACGAAACGAAAATAGTATTCATGATATTTAATCTATTTTCATAATAAAAGATAAAATTTAAATTTTCAAATATTTAAAATTTAAATTTAAAAGTCAAGGTTTGACTATATTGACAAAAATTCATATTTTCTGGAAATAATCAATTTATTTATGTTTGGAATTCTAATTGACATCAAAATTCAAATTTATATTTAAAATAACAAAATTTATTCTTTTTCATAAATAAAGCTTTTAAATCTGGAAATATCAATTTAAAAATAATTGAAAAATACAGGATTGTTACAGAAAGACTTAGGTAGGGTTGCTTTATTTATATTTCATTTTCCTAAAGGGCTAGTAGTTGCATATTGCTTTTAAACGCTACTAATAAATGCTACCGATATCGAGTTTTCTTGTAGTGCATATTCATATACTTATCTCAAAAGGTATAAATATATTTACAAATCATTAACAAGATTTCTTACTTTAAACCTTTACTTTTTTTAACTTTTCCTAAAAGATTTCACACTTATACTTTCCTCCAAAATATCCAATTTAAGGATCTAAGTACTTTCACAAATTCATTCAAAAGGTTAAAACTAATGTTACTTAAACATTATCACTACAAACCCAAAACCATTTCACTTATGCTTACTATTAAAACATTCTTTTAAAGATCTATTTACATTCATAAGTATAATCAAAAGGGGTTAAAGATGAATGTTATTAATATATTTTCACAACAAACCCAAAACCATTCCATACTTATATTATCTTTAAAAACATTCTTTTAAAGGTCGAAGTTAATATTTGGTTAAGTTCGGTATTTGACAAGCCAACTACCCAGTCCTAAAGACGATCTTTTATGGAAATCACGTTCATATACTTAACTCATTTCTAACATTCCAACTTATACTATCCCTCATTCAAGAGTGAAGCTAGGTAAGTTAGAGCACTGGTTGCATATCAAAGTCTTGTCTGGATACTTCATTCTTGACTCGCATAGATATATAAGTCTACATCATCGGCTATTAGTGTTAAGTATAGTATTAATGCCTTTTATAAATGAGTAAACAAACATCATGGTTAACACATTTCTAACATTCCCTACATAACTATTCCTCAATCACGAGTGAAGTCGGTAGGTTAGAGATTTATTACTTCTATCCCAACTCGAATATCTATCATAACTCTCATAAATAGATAAGTCTACTTCGTCGGCTTTTAGTGTTAAGCATAGTTAATTACTTTTTTGAAACATATGTATATATATATATGCTTTAAAAATACTGTAACGACCTGTAAATTTAACGGTTTTTATAACGTGATTTACTAAAATTTTGCTTGAAATTTAATTATAAAATTTAGCAATGAAAATTTGATATTTGGAATGCGTCTATTTCAACATAGCAAATGGCAGATTTTCATTGGTAAATATGAATATTAGTTTTGTTGTGTAATTTCAATTTCAATTTAAATCAGTTAATTTGATGAAAATTAAATATTTTCGAAACCTGAATATTTTTATATAATAAAAATGTTTACTATTTTCTAAGTGAGACGTCATATTTCGTTTCGACAAATTTGCAGCAGTTTGGCAGCGAAATATCGACTTTTGATAGGATGATAGTATCACTCATATCTATATATCGTTATGTTCATCTCGTCGTGCTAATATCCGCAGTATATTCATTTGTGCAAATTCGATAATCGGTTCGCGGTGAAATCTGTGTAACGGTCTGTTGTATCGGTACCAGTTTTGAGTCTTTAGGACTTTCTGTGTCCTTTCATTTGTCCATCAGATAAAACTAATGGACGTTAGCTTTTAATATTCCTTAAATTCAGCATACATGACTTTTGCTTTTCTTATGGTTTCAATATTTATCCTGGTTAGTTCATTTTTTTCAGTCTCTTCCTTTCCTATTCTCTTTCGTTCTGTAACTAAAAAAAGGAAATATGAATATAATATATATTGTTGCATTGAGAAATATATTGTCTCTCCTCCATTTGAAACTGCTCGCATCACATGATTTGCCCTCCGACCACAAACGTCGTTCCTTTAGCTTTGACTTCCTACCGTCGACCACCATTCAACCTTCTCCACCACCCTTCATCGAGTCTCCCACCACCATTTTTCCCTCAGCCATTCCCCACCAGCCACGTCCACCTCCCCAAAACCCATCGGCCTTGAGCCTACTCCACCACACCACCCTCTGGCCTTCCGATGCCGAACACCCCACCTAGCAGCGCCACCTTTGCCTTCCACCCACACAACTCCATTTCCATTGCCAAACGTCAACAACCACCAGTTCGCCTTCCCGCAACCCACTTTCGAAACCCATCTGTCCCCATGCTTGGCCATGACTCTCCTGCGTGTTTCCACCACGCACGACAGCAGTTCCCTTAGCCGCATGCATGAGAAAAAATTTGCCAAGCATCTTCCCCTTTTTTATATACGGTATATTTATATATTGTATATATATATTTGATGAAAGTCGTTTATGTTGCTCGTCTACATCTTGCTTTATGACTCCCATTCTTGTTTTCCTTCCTCCGCTGGTTTATAAAACAAAAAAATTATATATTACAGTTTGCATACTTTGACTGAACCTGATTTGCTACGATATATAATATAATATTTTGCATATGTAAGTATATATGCACACAAAGAGCTTTTGTCGATATTTGAGATAAAAATGTTGAATATGTCTATGTTAGTATTTGGAAGAGTACATATATTGATTTAAATATTATTATGGGTATACATATATATATATATATACAATGTTTTATTTTAATATGGGTTTTATTAACTATTGATTTAAATCATAACATGTTAAGGCATATATATTTAAATTTATGTTAAGTTTAGAAATAGTTGGGTAATAGATTTAACATATCATATTATATACTTAATTTCGAATACATGCGTATATATGTGTCGTTTTGTTGCATACAGGCAGTCTGCATATGCGTTGTTAAATAGCTCGCATATATATATATATATATATATATATATATATATATAATCTACATATGTTATAGATAGTTTTTTACATACATACATACATATATAATCTACATATGTTATAGATAGTTGTTTACATATATATATATATATATATATTAAAGTCGGCATGCATGTTTCTGCATATATGTTGCATTGAGTAGTAGGAATATATTTTGTTGCATATATATGTTGAATTCGTACAGCCTGCATAGGTGTATGCATACATAGTAACCTACATATGTTTACCTAGTTGTATAAAATATATAGTGTCTGCATGTGTATCTTTAGTCTGCATATACTTGTTTATATATATATATATTTGTTATCTAGTTTGAAAAATTTTCTCCTCTATTATAAAATAAAACAAAATATATATAATATAATACCGAGATTATTTTATAAGTGTTTAAATTAAATATTGAAAGCTTTTATTTCGTTTTCGTCGAATCCAGTTCATCGTGCCTTGCTTTTATTTCGCCATTGTCCAGAATTGGTCGCATCAACTTTTGCTTGCTCGTGTCCGTATCCGTGTGCGTGTCTGTGTCATCGTCTTCGCCACCATCATAGTTCTCTAGCCTCGAAAGTTGAGCAATCACTCACGATTAACATTCTTATAGTTAGTAAATTTGATTTCGCTTGAAACGACAATTGAAATATGTTGTTAAATTTGATTTTGCTTGAAACGACAATTGAAATATGTTGTTATATTTGAATTGCTAGTTATTTAATTTTTAAATATGATATGCCATTATCTGCAATTGTTTACCTGTGATATATGACACCATATCCATTTGTGCATATTTTATTTAATTTGTTACTGATGATATATCCATGTTGTTGATATGTTATATTTTTTATCATAAATTGTTCTCACTCTGCAAGTTCCCTGTAAATTTAGAATTCCCTATGGGTTGAAATGATACATACCCAAACGATCTTGTAGAATAGGGGAAAATCGTTATGGGTTGAAATGATAAACCCAAACAATTTTCATTAATTTTGAATTTTGGGTTTGCGGGTTGAAATGATATATACCCGTAGATATTTAAATTGCGGATTGAAATGATAAATATCTGTATCACTTGACCATGGGATAGAAAATTATATACGGACACCGTTGGTCTATATTTTTAAAATGATTTCCAAAGTTTTGAAAGGAAATATATAGGTTTTAATAAATATTGATTTTTAAAAATTATATATATATATATATATGTTATTTTATATAAGTCTAAATTTTAGATTTTTAAAATTTTATGTTTTGGAAATTTTAAATTTATAAGTTAGTTTTGAAAATAATTTTTTTACTATTTTACTTATAATTTTACTATTTTAAAATATATACAAATAGATTTGATATAAAATAAATTAATAATAAGATTTAATTTAATAAAATTTAATTTAATTAGTATATAATATGTTTAAGTATTTATTTAAATTTATATTAATACTTTAAAAATAAATATTTATAACTTTAATAATAAAGGTTGGGAAGATAAATTAATGTTGACTTGGAATTTAAATTTTTTGTTAATAATTGAATTTAAATAAGCATTGATTTAAACTTATTAAATTTGAGATTTTAAAGATATGATTTATAACTTGATTTTTGATTAAAGGTGAGTAAAGGAATATTTTCAAATTTAAATAAATTGAAATGGGATATTTAGTTTTATTAAAATTTGATGAGATTTTATTTAAAGGATTATTGGATTGATTAAGTGAATGTTTTCAAAAATAAATAATAATTAAGTTGAGTCTGAAGTGTAAATGAAATGTATCAAATTGAGTTATTGTAAATGTTTGAATATTTAAACTTTGAAATCTTTTGAAATTGAAATGGTTTAATTTGTAGTTCAAATCTATATTTGAAATCTATATAAATTAAAATGGTTTATTGAGAGGTTGAATTGAATTGAAATTGATGAACTAGGATTGAATTAAATTGAATTTTGGAATTTGAGTTGATTTGAATCGATTTGTGAAATTGGAGGAAACTATTTTATTATATAAAGTATTTTTAATATATATATAAACTATTTTAATTTATAACTATTTTAATATATATACTATTTTCAATATCTCAACTGTTTAGGTGGAAAGTGTTATGATTTCGAAAGTGTTATGATTTCGAAAGTGTTATAATTTCGAAAGTGTTACGATTCTGAAAATGAATATTATTTAAAGTGAATAATGATATCGAATTTTATGGTTTTGAAATGAATATGATATTTTGATATGAAGTATGAACTATTTGAAATGAAATGACCACGGTGTGAAATAAGCGTTTGGTTGTTAAAAAGACCGGGATCGGATATTGTCATACTCTCTGCCAATACCAAAAACCACTTTAACAACTGTGTACGTGGTGGAGATTCCAAAATGAAGTAGGATGGTTTGGCGACGATTCTATATGGTATTTATGTAGCCCTGACTCCTGTGAGTCGGCTTGATGTGGCTAAAACAGAAGCTATACCGGCCCAAGTGGGGTCATTCCCCCTATCGGACACATTTCTTCGATACCATTCTATTGCTTTTGTGATTTGATTGGGTGCACCTTTGATTTGGTAGTGTGTCACGAGGTGGGCGGTAGTAGTTGCTAGGTGTTACCACTAGTCTGGAAGTGCAAATGGTATATCTACCCTGGCATTGCCTCGAGTGACGTGTCACATGTCTTATTGCGCCTTCTACGAGTTTTGTTTGTACCATACCTACGGAGTGCCCATTTTAGTCCTCCAGTTTACGGAGGAATTACAGTACTGTATAGACTATGGGAATATATAAATGTGTTAAGGGGGATATGGGTAACACCTTAACTCAATTTTAATAGTACTTTACTATAGGTATATTATAATAGCGTATATTACTACATAGTAGATAGTTCCACAGATCCTTAAAGGATGGAAATCCCAACTATTCTTTAAGATACTTGTACTTCAGTTGACATTTCACTTGAGTTGAATTTATTAATATAAGAATGTTAATCTTGACTCGAGTGTTTTGTGTTTTGCTTTATGCTCGGGTCAGACTGAGTGTCACGGCATTTGAGACTCACCTTTGGAGATTGGAGCTTTGCTTAAAGATCTGTTTTATCTATTCAGATTTTCCAGTTGTTTTGTTCAGACTTGTCATCTGTTTGTATGTGAGACTACATTGTATTTGAGATATTCTGTTGTAATTTGTTTCAAACTCTGTTGGTTTATATAGTAGCTTCATGAACTACTATTTATCTATTCCGCTGCTTATTGTTATATTACTCTGTCTGTGATTCTATGGTTGATTTATTTACTGTATATTCTGAGTTTTTCCAAATATAAATTAACAATATGTTGTTTTGAGCAATTCAAGTCCGACATGTGCGGATGCGAATGGTTCAAAATACCGGGTCGTTACAAATACTTATAAATAAAGTTTTAAATATCTATATAAAATATTTCTTGAAAATAACTAGTTTATACTTTGATGAAAATAAATAAAAACATGTCTTATATTATAAAACATCTTTACTTTAAAAATTCATAAGTAATTATTAAAAATATATTTAAACTTCAAACCAACTTTATAATACTGAAAAATATGTTAGGAAACATCCCTAAAAATATTAGGGAAAATACCAAATTTAAATATCATTTTTATACACCTAAAACCATAAGCAACTTACTACAACCTATAAATGCTGTTAAAAAACCATGATAAAGAACAATATAGAAAAACACGACCTTTGTGATCAATTTTAATCACTTAAACAAATGATTTAAGACTTAAATTTTTGCAGTACGTACTACCTATAGAGTACTTGAAAACCAAGGAAAGAAACTCCTAAGGAAAAAAAATCCCAAAAACAAGATATTTTCTAAAATGTACGTTTAGCGACATTTTTACTCCAACTTTAGCCATTTGGTTTGACCAGTTGCAAAACCTTTTAAACTCCAATTTTTTTCCAGTAATAACTAATAAAATGCAAAGAAACCTCTAAGGATATCTTCAAATTAATTAAAAAATTCTCAAAAACAGGACATTTCAAAGTGTTCAAATAGCGACCTTCTTCTCGCTATAATTTTTTACAACTTTGTTTCACAAGTTAATTAGTGATTTAAACTTTCATATTTTTCCAGAAATAAGTAGACTTATGGTACTTATTAAGAATGCAAAGAAGCCCCCCGGATATCCCTCAAAGTTGATTTTGAAAATCGCCGAACATAAAGCTTTTCAAAGTGCATTCATAGCGACCTTTTCGCTTCTAAATTTCACAGTTTTGTTTCACAATTTCTATAACTTTTCAAACTATTTATTTGTTGTTCCATACACCAAAATATATGTAGAGAACAACCAAAACAAATTGTTCCAATTTAAGGTCATAAATCTTCCATTTACACAAGTTAAAGTTAAGAGATATCGAAGTGCACTTATAGCCACTATTCTCGCTTCAAACACTTTCAAACATACTTCAATTCAACATACAAGCCAACCAAATATGTAAACACAATGTCTAGGCCGTGTAATAAAAGGTAATAGAAGTAATGTTATAAAATATAAAGTTGTCATTTGCTTTCAAACGCAGGAGGGGTCCAAAGGTATAACTTTACTTAGTTATGTCACTTTAACTTTATATTTGCACACACGTATATATATACATGCACACACATTGTATATACATGCACATATTCCGATTAGTAAAAATCTTTTTACTAATCGATAAAAAGTTGTATATACATGCACACATATCGGAATGTATATACCTGCACACATATCGATAAAATCGATTAGTTAAAGATTTCGGTCACATATGTATATACATGCACACATATCGGAATGTATATATATACATGCACACACATATATCAATAAAAAGCTTTTTACTAATCGATAAACAGCTTTTTATCGATAAACGGCTTTTTACTAATTGGAAGTTGTTTATCGATAAAATGATTTTCGGTCACATATCCGATATTTCTTAAAAATATTTTTTTTGTAAATATTTTCCAAAACAAGTTTACCATCATTAGTTATGATTTAAAAAGGGGCTAATAAGGTTACTAAATTTCTTTAATAACATTTAATACAAGATTCAAATATTTAAATAATTCAGATATTTAAATACGAAGTGTTCAAAATTCCAAGTCGTTATAGGAGATGATGACGATCTCCTACGAGTAGACTAGATGTCATCAAAGCTTAGTATAGAGGGTACAATAAGGTCTACGTAGGCTTCAAGTAAATATAGTAGGTCATGTAACACCAAAGCTCGATGTAGAGAGTACTGTGAGATCTACACGAGACTCATCACTGGGGATGCGGCTCGAGGTCTATGGTACAATTACGTACCGACTCTATTTATTTTGGATTCTCAATAGGAATCATTGGGTCATGATAATTTGAATTATAAATAGGTATCCAATATGGACTTAGGTTTCAAATATCTAGAGTGGGTCATATATAACTAAAGCTCGATGTAGAGGGTATGGTGAGAACTACACGAGATCTATCACCAAGGATGTGGCTTGGGGCCTATAGTACATTTAGGTCCCGACTCTATTTATCATTATGCATGAGTCTACTATGGACTCCACTCATTAGCGATGATTAGTATTAATTTATGTTTTCTACCTATTGCTTATATATTGTGAGTTATATTAGTTGGTTGATAATATTGATTTTGTATTCTAGGATATGCTTGTATTAAGATATTTATATTGTCTATGCATTAGTATATTAGGTTACCCTATTATGGTATATTTTACGTAACGGTTACATTATATTAGTTGTGTCGATTCATTGGTTGCAGGAAAAGAGCAGGTTATGGAATAATTACATACTTTTATAATGGGTTTACTTTAATTGTTTATGGGTAGTCAGGATTAAACCCGAGCAATGTTTGTGAAGAGGACCGGTTGTACCATAGTAGTTCACGTCCTCTATGTATATAGTTTTGGTATATATTATTTTGAGATAGTTCCCCTCACATCAGGTTTTATGGTTGACCTGCGTTTTGTCTTTATTTATTTTGTCATGACTACTCTTGGGTACTCGATTAAGTAGTTTGGGATCCAAGCGCTTTTAGGATACGCTATCAGAGTGGCGTTGCTGGAGCTTTGGAGGTGACGATGATACTTTGGATTTTTACTTAATATTGTAGTAGTAAATAAATTTTTTTATATGTGCATGAGACTTATTGTATCAGATATTCTATTTTGACTTGCTATATTGATATTTATTTATCAGTTACTTCTTCCGGTGTTGTCTCTTATACATTGTCATCGTATTCGATTCATGTATATTCAATATATTATATATTATCATTTCGTTGTAAGGTTATATCGTTATGCCTTGGTATAGTGTTTGTTTTTAATTTTTTCCAAACAATCTGTCTTATGTGGTATCGAAAGTCGGGTGTTGATGTGAAGCGCTAATTTTTTTGGTATTACAAAGGACGGATTGTTACAATAGTAGTACAAGAGATTTGATTCTTTTATGTTTTCACTTAGCTTTAATCATAGTATTAAAGATGCATGTAAAGAATGGTAGTTGGGTGCATTTGCCCTTGTACATGGATGATATGTTAATTTCTTCCAAGGATAAAGTGGAAATAAATAAATTAAAGTTGAAGTTAAAAGCGAAATTCAAGATGAAAGACCTTGGAGAAGTAAGGAGGATTCCGCTTATGGAAATTCAAAAAGATAGAAAGTTTGGATTTTTGAGGCTCACTCAAAAGAATATATTCGAAAGGTGCTTGCTCAGTTTAGCATTAAGGGAGCAAAGGAAATTAGTACATCCATATCTTTGCATATACAGCTTTCTAGTAAAGGCTCTATGATCTCAAAGAAGGACAAGGCCTACATGGCGAAGGAACCTTATGCGAGTGTAGTTGGTAGCTTGTTGTATGCTAATGTTTGCACTAAACCTAAAATTGCTAAAGCTGTTGGATTGGCTTGTATATATATATATGAAAAATCTATGAAATACACATTAGGAGGAGGTAAAGTATATTTTTAGGTGTCTTAGAGGAACTCTAGACATGGGCTTGTTTTTGGTGGCATATATAGAGATTTCAGCTTGGCTGCATTATGTGATTTTGACTATGCTAAAGATAAAGATTGAAGGAAGTCAACATTGGATTATATGTTCACTCTTGAAGGAATAACTATTAGTTAGAGGGCGAGATTGCAGACGATAATTGTTTTGTCTACTATAGAGGCAATAACTGATAGCTACTGTTGAAGCAGCTAAGGAATCACTCTACTTGAGGGGATTGATGCGTGACTTGGGCTTCATATGTGCTGGAGTCGTGGTGAGTAGTGATAGTCAAAGTGCAATTTATTTAGCAGAAAATCTGGCTTTCAGCTCGAGGATAAAGTATATAGAGGTAAGAGAGTCCTTTCTTGTCTCGATGAATGAAGAGAAGCTAGTTTGTTTTCAGAAGGTTCACATGGAGGAGAATGCAATAGATATGTTTACCAGGTCCTTGCCTGCTGCAATGTTCGAGCATCGCTCGAACTTGATCTGCTTGTTGAGGTGTTAGGTGCCATATGGTGCCACATAGGGAGAGTGAGTTGGTAGATGGAAACAATTGTTTTCATTGTGGAGATTGATAAGTCCTACATGGAAATGGTACTTTCAAAACTTTCTTTGCAGGCCGTGGCCTTATCGGAGTTCGTTGACAAAATGCAATGGGTAATGGTCATGCCTAAGCTCAGTGGAAAAGCATCCATGGTGTCTTGAGTGAGAGTTTATTGGAGTATGAGGATATAGGTGGAGTTGGTAGGCTTGCATGGAAATATAATATTAAGATGAAGATTGTTAGATTTTGTTGATACAATATTTTCATATTAAATAAGGTTTAGGAGATATTTGTGCCAATGTGAATTATGGTTCAAATTTATTACCACTTTTAATGCATTAAAGAAGACAATATATTATCAACATGAGGAGTTATTTTGAGAGACTGAAGTAATCAATCATAACCAGCTGATTAAAGAATGTGTTTAAACAGATGCATGCAAATTGGAGTAAACTGAAAAAAGTAAATGGATAAACGTTTCTCATATGAATAGGAGAATAGATGAGGCATTGATTTATTATCATAAATCAATTACTTCAACGCTAAATAATAATATCTATGTAAAGATAACCAGTCTTAAATATTAACATCGTTCTCTTAAGTTGTGTTACTTCATATTCTTTTCTTGACCTCCATTATTAGTCTTGTAATTTTTTCTTAGGAGATAATAGAATATCTCCAAAGTAGATGTACACTATCTCGCGATAGTGGAACCACTATAAATCATGTGTGTGGTTTTCTTTTCTGTTTGTGCACTGTGATCTGTGATTTCTTATGACATATTAGTTTTATGTTTGTTCACCTCACCATCAACATGATCCTATTATTTCTGCTGCGTTTGGGGAGTTAATCAAAATTTTCCCTAACAGAAGCTCTAAAATATTTTTTAATTTTAAAATCGAAACGAAAGTTTTATTTATATATAATTAATTATATGCTCATGTGTATGTAGACACACACATACATATATGTGAGATTGGGTACCTTATCAAAGAAGAATGCACTTTGAGGGGCCAAAAAAGAAGTTACTTGAAGTTGAGTGAGATTTACCCATGGTTCGAAATTCCGGTGGAATTCCGGTGATTCCGTTCCAGTTCCGCTTAATTATAACCGGAACGGAATCCGGTCAAAATTTCAAATTTGTTTTTCAAATATTGAAAAAAAAAATCTTATAAAAAATTTAAAAAATACAACAAATATATAATAGTTAAAAAAAGAAAACAAATTAATTGGGACAATAAATAAATGAAGAAGAAATCATGTAGTTTCATAAAAAAAATTGTTAAACTTTTATTATTTTACATTGAATTATAATAAAAAATGTAAAATTTTCAAAATTGATCAAAGTTTTAAAATCTCAAATGAACAATACAGAATCTTACAGAATGTATTTTTAATTAAAATGTGTATTTTATATGTACTGTAAAAAATGTACTAAAAATTTATGACAGTAGTGGATATTTATTAGTGTATATAGCAAATTAAAGCAAAAAAATACCGGAATTTAAAGCGGAACTTCCGAAATTTTCGAAACGGAGCCAGAAATTTTAAAATTACCAATGGCCGAAACGGAAACGGAAAACGAAATTTTGAACCTTTGATTTACCTACATAGCTAATAAACATATGGATGGTATAGTAGGTATATATAATAAATTTGGGAAAATGTTTACGAAATGAACTAATATGACTAAGTCCAAAACTTTCACTATGATTGATAATTAGATTTGTGAACAATTCTCATATATACACCTAAATACTATACAGCTTGCTGTAAAGCATACAATTCAGAAGCTACAAACAGCTTGTTGCTGACTAGATCCATCAAGGTTTGTCGAAGACTGAAAATGTTGACGTTGAAATACAGTTTCTAAAAACGACTTCTCTGCAGCTTTGGACCCCTTTTTTCTAAACAAAGAAATAATGTACTCCATGAAGACTGAATCGCAAGGCAATGTGATGGGTCCATCACCTGTAATTCCAAACTCATCTTCTGACATTTTCAGAAGTTGTATAAAGACAGTGCTTGCTAAATATGCCAATGGGATCATGAAGCGATTGCCATCAAGTGTATATATAACAAAGTTTCCTCTATCTGCAACAGATGTGCTTGTGCTGCACTCATCTGAAGAATCAGTCTCTTTTCGGCCAAAAGAAGCCACCCTTTGTAATTTCATTGCCATTTTTACAAGCTTAGCCATTGCTGCAAAAGTTTTGGTTTGAATATTCTTGAAGGAATAAATTAAATAGTTGAAATGGGGATGAGTTTATGAGAAGAGTAGCTGTTATTGCCATATTCTTATAAAGGTTGAAGGAGGCCCCAATACAGTCTGTTGCCTTATCTGTTTATATGGTGAGACGTAATTAGCATTCAATGATCAACAAGTTGAGTTGTCTGTGTGGCACAGTGGTCAAGCATGCATCAAATATTACGAGATCTACCATCAATGTCTATAGTCCACTCTATTTGATACGGTGTTTCACTTGTGTCGGGAACAAAGTCATGTGAGATGTGTACTATTTAACACTGGTAAAGTTTATTTTTTATCTTTTTCTTTAGTCTTTTTTCTTTAGTTTATTTAACAAAATCATATTGACGGCAATGTTTCCTCTCTTGCAAGATTTCAAAATACTGATCAGTTGTTTGTAGAGTTGAGTAGTAGTCCATACATGCATCCATGTTAAGAATATTATGTAATAGTAGGTGCTATATTTTGCTGTAAATGTCGTTGAACTAAGTGATCGGTATAGCTAGTTTAATAAAAGAACAGATGTTTACGTTATAGTTGCCTTTTAGATGCCAAGTCGAGACATAAGTAGCTAGCAATTCATGGTTTATTGGTATTCTCTCTTGGATACAGAAGTACACTGATCAATGGTTAACAAATGTTATGAGATTCTAACAAGATTTTACAGTACTCTAAAACAGGGAAGAAAAAATAAGAGGGGAAAAAAGGAATATGCAGTTGTAACTTGTAACTCATTTGAACCGTACAATTGTGTTTAGCATCATATACTTCACATTATCATTGAAATATAACATAATTCCAGAGATAAAGTAATTAATTGCATGACTGAAACCACCTACATAGAATGCGTAACTGTCCAAAATGTTCTACGCTTGTGTCAAAAATTAAATTTGGCTTTCGCTGCCTTCATTAGGAGGTTTCATAAACACCAATTGATACTTGTACGATCCTTTGTCAAATTGATGATGCATAACTTATGTGGAGTGTATCTCCAGTTATATTCATATAAAAACTTTTTAAATAACTAATCAAGCAAATGATTGTTTTATGAATACTATACTTCACAGATTATATGTAGAAACTAGCTATAGATTAAATGATGCACAAGGTCAGAGTAGTTTAGTTTAATAATAAATAAGAATGTACACATATGGCCTATATTCAAAATTCTGCTATTTCACAAATTATGAAGATTTTCAAGTAATCTAATACTCAAGCTACCAATTTTACTATCATTATGGATAAGGATATCAGAACAAACATTTTTATAACAAAATTTTAATTTAATCCCTGACATATATATGATTAGTGATATGTACAAGTAAATCAGACTATTTAGAAGCCACAAACAGCTTGTTGATCGGATCGTATAAGTTGCGTACAGACTGGAGAAGGATGATCTTTCAACACAGTTGCTAGCAATAACTTCTCAACAGTTTTAAAACCCTTTCTTTGGAGCAAACGTAAAATATATTCCAGAAACTGGGAATCACAAGGAAGGGTGATAGGACCATCTCTTGGTAGCCCAAACTCTTCTTCGGATATATTAAGTAACTGTTCAAATATAGGTGTATCAAGATATGCCAAAGGAAGCACGAATCTCTTCCCATCCAACGAGTATACGATGAAACGTCCCTTATCCGCGACACATGATGTGCTCAATTCTTTTGAAGATGATTGCGATTCAGACTCTTTTCTACCGAAAGAAGTAACTCTTTGCAAATTCTTAAGAATCTTCTTTGTGTTCATCATTTTGCTACTACTGTAGTTTTTGTTTCTTGAATAAGAATACTTAATGAAAGGCTTTGAATTTCAATTACAAAGAAGTAACTGTGAACGGATGAAAAGAATTGTAGAAGTTGCCTTGTACTTTATAGGAGTAGCTAGCCAGCTAGAAGATACATATGTTCTTTGGGTGAGGAGACAGAGGCGCATGCTTAATAATGCAGGACCATGACATTTCATTAGAGATGTTTGAAGTTTGTTGTTAAGTTTCCATCCAATTAAATTGAACCTCTACCAAATAGTTTTCCTCTTTGGCTCAAATTCTAAAATAGATCTTCTTGTCGCTTGAAGTAAAAAGAAAAAGTATTCTCTGTTCGTTTTGTTATCCACTCACACCCTCAGACTGCATCTCAGCCACTCATTTGCCTACTGATCCAACGACCGATATTATTTGTTTTCTTTGTTAAAGATCATGGGCTGCCTTGTATTAGGCCCAATATGTACTGTATAAATAAGACCTTGTACAATACTTTGATTAATACAATTCTGTTATTACATTCTCTCAAATATTACACTTTGCATTATTTCTATCTTGGTATCAGAGCATTCTAAGTGCTAACTGCACATATTGATCAGAGATCAAGTTCATCAGAAAAGTATCATCACTTGGACCCCTCTCATCAAGATTTAATATCTCTCATCTGAGAGTTGCTGCTGTCATTGAAACCAGTGCCTCGCCCGTTCATCACTCTGGCTGCATCTGGTCACCACTGACAGCTCTATGATATAAAGAATTCAAATCAAATTGAAAACCGATCAGGAAAATCAAGAAAAAGGATTTCAGTTGAATTCTTGTGAATCAAGAAAACTTATCAGTTCTTTCTGTTCAAAAGAAAAAGAATAGAAGGTAATCATCACGTAAGGCTGCAAGACATCATCAAGATTCAACTGCACAACCTATTCTCTTATTCCTAATTCAAGATTTTCAAGATTAGAATTCTTATACCTGGTTACCAACTGTGCTTTCGCCATTCATCATGAATCAGAGTGAAGATTCAAGCCCACAGATGTCCAACACAAGAGCTTCCTCCAGCCAAACTCATTCAGATTCTGTCAATGATCTTATGAGAACCACCATTAAACCTCAGAGTCAACTGCTCTTAATTCAACTTGATGAAACCAACTTCCTGCTCTGGAAATTACAAGTAGAAACATCAATTAGAGGGTACGGATTAGAGGATTATATTCTTGGTACAAAAAATATACCACCAAAATTTGTTAAAGATGGTGAGGATAAGTTGATCCCAAATCAAGAATACACAGCACATCAGAGGCAAGACGGCCTTGTGTGTGCATGGATGATGTCATCCATAAGTGCATCTATTTTACCACAGCTTATAGGCTGTAAAACTGCTCAAGAAGTATGGACAACAATTGAGAGGAATTTCACATCTCAGTCATCTGCAAGAATTATGCATCATAGAAGGCAATTACAAAGCATCAGGAAAAATGAAATGACTATGAATGAATATCTGAATAAAATCAAGAATTTATGTGACCAATTAGCTTCAGTAGGACACAAAATTCATGATTCAGAACATGTATTGTACATAATCAGTGGTTTGGACAGTGAATACGAAGCCGTTGTGGCAATTATCTCTACCATGGAACCAACCCCCTCTCTACAGTTTGTCTATTCTACTCTCCTATCACATGAAGGAAGAATCGAAGATGGAAAAACAGCAGGTTCAGATATATCAATCAACTATACTTATAATAAAGGCAAACAAGGTCAAGGAAGGGGACAGTTCAATAGCTACCAGAGAGGAGGGCCATCTAACAGAGGCAGAAGAGGTGGTAGAAACAATAACAACAACAATAAAATAAGGTGTCAAATCTGCGAAAGATATGGACATGGAGCAAATAAATGCTATTTCAGATTCAACAAGAATTACACTCCTTCACAACAGAACAGCAATGCTAATATCAATACAGTCAATATGCCCAAAGACAACAACAATGGCCAAGCAGAGATTCTCAACACCGAAACTGCTACAGCAGATGATGTCAGTGATGAATGTTGGTATCCAGACTCTGGAGCAACCAACCATGTGACCAACAATCTCAGCAACCTAAATCTAGGGAACAAAGAATACAAAGGTACACAAAATCTCTTTGTTGGCAATGGCAAAACTATTCACATTACACACACTGGAAATGCAAGTATAAATGGACCCAAGAAATTATTTCTAAAAAATTTATTAAGGGTCCCTTCTATTAAGAAAAATTTAATGAGTGTTTCCCAATTCGCAAAAGATAATAATGTCTTTTTTGAATTTTATCCAAATAACTGTATAGTTAAAGACATACTAACTCAAGAAATCATTTTGCAGGGTAGAGAAAACAATGGGTTGTACAAATTTGATTTCTGTAATTCAAAAGTTTTTGAAAATAAAAGGAATACTTGTGTGATGAATGTTATGAATAATTCTAATAGCTGCAATACATTTGACCTATGGCATTATAAGCTAGGTCACCCTAGTGCAAAAATTGTAAAACATGTTATGAATAGTAATAACATTCGGTTTGATAATATTTCTGACTCATATATGTGTACTTCCTGCCAATTGGAAAAGAGTCATAAACTTGCATTTCCAGATTCACATACCACTTACACAAAACCTCTTGAATTAATTGCTAGTGACCTATGGGGTCCAGCCCCTATCAATTCTGACTATGGTTACAAATATTATATATCATTCATAGATGCTTATTCAAGGTATGTATGGATTTATATGCTAAAAACCAAGTCTGAAGCAAGTAATATAGTAATTCAGTTTATTAACAAAGTTGAAAATATGACTGGAAACAATGTATGCAATTTTCAAACTGATGGTGGAAAGGAATTTCTACCACTAAAAAGTTTCTTTGAGAAAAAGGGGATCAATCATAGAACTACATGTCCATATACTTCAGAGCAAAATGGGATCATAGAAAGAAAACATAGGCACATTGTAGAAACTGGTTTAACCTTACTAGCACAAGCTTCTATGCCCTTAAAGTTTTGGCCAGAAGCTTTTAATACTGCTGTGCACCTGATAAACTTACTGCCAGCAAAAAATCTCAAGTTTAAATGTCCACAGGAAGTGCTAACTAAGGTTAAACCAGACTATAAACATCTCAAAGTTTTTGGTTGTCAATGTTTTCCTTGGTTAAGACCATACAATACCCATAAATTAGATTTTAGATCTAAATCTTGCACATTCTTAGGATACTGTAATAATCAGAAAGGATACAGATGTCTTGATGACAAGGGAAGAATATACATCTTCAGACATGTAAGATTTAATGAACAGGTTTATCCATACAGTAACAGTGGAATTAAAACCACTGACAAAATAAGAAATACAAGGTTTGTTATACCTGATCTACCTGATGAAATCGAGGCTATATCCTCAACTCAGCATATGAGTAAGGACACAAGCATCAGCTCTCAACTCACCATGCCCACCAGGAGGCCAGGTCAAGAGCAACATGATTGTGAAGATGGCAGCAATGATCAAAGCATTCAAAGACAGGAAAGTAGCAGCCAAAATGATAATCAAGGCAACAGCAATGATACTGTACCTTGCAACATTCCTGACAATAATCCAGATATCACGGTCAGAAATAACATTAACACTCATCCAATGTTAACTAGAGCAAAGTGTGGTATACATAAACCAAAAATGATCAACAGCACTGCAAGTCAAGATGAGCCATCCTCTTACACAGAAGCAGCTCAAAGTGATAAATGGAGAGCTGCTATGCAAGAGGAATATAATGCTCTAGTTAACAAAGGAACTTGGGTTCTTGTTAAGAAACCAGAAAATTAAAACATTGTTGGATGCAGATGGACATTCAAATTAAAGAAAAATGATGATGGTTCAATTTCTAAATATAAAGCAAGACTAGTTGCAAAAGGATATTCACAACAGCATGGGTTTGATTTTTCTGAGACTTTCTCACCTGTTGTGAAACCATCATCTATTAGAATTATTCTAACCATTGCTTTAACTAGAAATTGGAGCATCAAGCAACTAGATGTGAATAATGCTTTTTTGAATGGTGTTTTACAGGAAGAAGTTTTTATGGAACAGCCTGAAGGATTTACTCATAAAACAGACAAAAATATAGTTTGCAAACTCAACAAAGCAATCTATGGTTTAAAGCAAGCACCAAGAGTCTGGTTTGACAAGCTCAAGTCAACACTTGTGAAATTTGGCTACAAATCTCTCAAATCAGACAACTCTATATTTACTAAAATTAATAATATTGCTACCACTTATATTCTAATTTATGTTGATGATCTTATCATTACAGGAAGTAGTGAGTCAGAAATCAAGAAAGTCACTGCAATGCTTAATTCAGAATTTTCTGTTAAGGATCTAGGTGATCTGAACTACTTTCTGGGAATTGAAGTCCAAAGACACACCACATCAGAGATGCATCTCAATCAAAGAAATTACATTACAGATATACTATCAAGAGCTAAAATGGACAAAGCTAATTCACTACCAACTCCTATGATCACAAATCATCAACTATCAAAATACAAGGGTGAAGCAATACAAAATGCAAAGCAATACAGGAGCATAGTTGGTGCACTACAATATGTGACCATCACAAGACCAGACATAGCTTTTAGTGTCAACAAAGTCAGTCAGTATATGCAAAATCCCTTGGACAATCACTGGAAGGCGGTAAAAAGAATACTCAGATACTTAAAGGGAACAATTAATCATGGACTTATCCTCAAATCAAGTAATTCTCTTAACATCAATGCCTATGCTGACGCTGATTGGGGTACAGACACTGATGACCGCAAATCTACTTCGGGTTACTGTATCTACCTAGGAAAGAACCCAATATCATGGAGTGCAAAAAAACAAAGTACTGTGTCTAGATCAAGTACTGAGGCTGAGTTCAGATGTGTAGCAAGTACAGCCGCAAAAGTTATGTGGATCGAATCTCTTCTAGGTGAACTTAACATCACACCAAACAAAAAGGCAACTATTTGGTGCGATAACGTAAGTGCTATTTCACTATCATCAAATCCAGTTCTCCATTCCAAGACAAAACATATAGAATTAGATCTATATTTCATAAGAGAACAAGTAATAAAAGAGAAGCTGAGGGTAGGATACATACCATCCAAACATCAAAAGGCAGACATACTTACAAAGCCTTTGACAAAGCTCAAATTCGAAGAACTGAGGGATGAACTCAATGTCGATGCTGCTAATCCATGCCAGAGATCGCAACGGATCGTTTTTATACCTGAATGATGTCAAAAGATTTTTAGCTTGGAGAATCGCCTCATCGCAAAGAGACGCCGCCATGTTTCTTTTTCTTTTTCTTTTTCTACAAACCCTAAACCTAATCGGGTTTGAGGAGGGGAGTAAAAAGAAAAAGTATTCTCTGTTCGTTTTGTTATCCACTCACACCCTCAGACTGCATCTCAGCCACTCATTTGCCTACTGATCCAACGACCGATATTATTTGTTTTCTTTGTTAAAGATCATGGGCTGCCTTGTATTAGGCCCAATATGTACTGTATAAATAAGACCTTGTACAATACTTTGATTAATACAATTCTGTTATTACATTCTCTCAAATATTACACTTTGCATTATTTCTATCTCTTGAAATATGTGATATGTCGTGCACTAGATGAATGGGTGTTTTGAATTTTGTGCGTTATCATCTAGATACCGGGGGACAAATAGATGTGCTAGTGTCCCGACCATACGTTGAAGAAAATTATTCTGTCTGATACAACATGTTCCAGGTTTACAAATAACAACCGTTTTGGAAACATGATTGGTTGTGCTGTCTACATCATTTCGACAATTTTAGTGAATGTCGTTATTATTGTTCTCTAACCAGATATAACCATGGAATATTACAAACTGCTTCATTTTCGATTATGTTGACGATGAGTTGTTCTTACGACTTTCATCAATCAAAAGAGTAGCTAAAGAACAATTATTACTACTGTGAAGATATAACTAAATATTTTCCAATCTATTGTAATAGTAGAGTTTTCAAGGACAGTTTTCAGGTTTGTGCCCATACAAATAGTAAAGTGTACATTGCATTTTTGTCTCCACAAACGTGATTTAATAGTTATATAGCAGAAAGTAATCGTATATGATTGTTTCTTCCCTACTACATTGCCGGTTATTGGGAACTATGCGCTGTTCAGCATTCTAAAAGAATGAACAAAGTTACATTCATGATGAGAATTTGTTAAGTGCTAAATAAGTTATATATCTTCAAGTAATCAAGGAGATACACAATTAAGAGGCATGTTTTCAGCAAGATCAATATTTCGATTGGAGCCATATGTACTATGAAATTACTTCTGTATCTAAAAACAAAGTACACTGTATACAATGCTAAAATATTTCGATCGGAGCTATATGTACATTGTATCAGTTGGTATTCCATACTCATTTTCAGACATTTCGATTGGAGCAATAAAACAGCAGGGTAGAGTTATCATGAACCATTTTCCATCTGCTATATATATTACAAAGTTTCCTGTATCTGCAACTGGTGATGTACCAGTACAGCAAATGCACTCATCTGAAGAACATATAAATCGGAGTTTTTTCGACCAGAGGAAGCAACCGTTCAGAAGTTGTATAAAGACAGCTCTTGCTAAATATGCCAATGGGATCATGAACCACTTGCCATCAAGTCTACATATAACAAAGTTTCCTTTATCTGCAACAGGTGATGTGCTGCATTCATCTGAAAAATCAGTCTCTTTTCGGCCAAAAGAAGCCACCCTTTGTAATTTTATTTCCATTTTTACAAGCTTAACCATTGCTGCAAAAGTTATGGTTTGAATATTCTTGAAGGAATAAATAAATTAGTTGAAATAGGGATGAATGGATGAGAAGAGTAGCCGCTATTGCCATATCCTTATCGAGGTTGAAGGAGGCCCCAATACAGTCTGTTGAAATTTGGAGTATGCTTACCATTGGAAAACTAGTGGTCAGTAAAAGAGTCGAATATGAAATGTCTCGATTATGTTTTCATTTGGAAACAAGTTGCATTATATCTTATGGCTATATGTATGCATCAATATTACAGGATCTATCATCAATCAATATTCATTATATTTTAGTTAAATAAAAACTTGTGTTTTTATTCAGCAATCAAGTTGCTTTTTAGATGCTGAGACATAAGCAACTGGCAGCTTGTTCATGATTTATTAGTCTCCTCTTAAGGATTCGGAACACAGGTCCACAGTTAACAAGGTTGATTATCCTACCAAGACTTGATAAAACTCAAACACAGGGAAGAAAAAAGGAAGAGCGAAAAAGGAACGGTTGTAAATCATCTGAACTATACAATTAAGGTTTTGGATCCATATAATTCACATTATCATTGAAATATCACTCACACAGATAAAGCAATTCACTTCATGACCAAAACAGCTTGTGCTACGATTGTCATTAATATCATTGAAATATGCATAACTCCTCAATATGCTGTATGCCTGTGTCATGATTTTCGATTTTGTTGCCTTCATGTGGATATTATATAAACACCAGTCACTGCTAGTATGATTTTTTTTGTCAAACTGATGATGCATAATTTAACCCAGCATAAGTTTAGGCAGTTTCCCATATATTAATAAACCAAAATGTACACATACAGCATATATTTAGCACATTGCATTGTTTATTTTAGTTCAGTTCTGTCCGCCTAAAACAAAATGGCAAGACATAATAGCCAGCTTACGTTAGTTCATCACATACTGTTCACCACGTTAAGATCATACTTGACATATGGACAATTAACATTGGTCCGTCACATTAAGAAGCGGTGTACTTCCATTCTTAGCATACTTGTCTAAAATGGAATTAATCTCCTGCGTAGAAACCCTCTAACTTACAGTTACAGATTCATTTGTTAAAAAAAAAAGACTTTTTTGGTAGTGATTTTTTTTTCGGTTATCAGTGTAGGGATATTTTCATTATGTTGTTGTTTTAAAAATTTATTAACTTTGTTTTCGTAATAAAAGATTTGTTTTCTGAGTTACATCCTTTAATATTAGAATTATGAACCACGTAAAGATTTTTAATTTAACAACTTCATTGAGAATGATTTTAGATGTATTAGTAATTGTGAGTTCTTTAATATAAGAACTTTGTTAAGTTGTGGTAAAAGATCGCTTCCCTCGTCTGAGCTAAAATGCTGCTGCGATTTTTTGAAAACATGCTTGGTGCAGTCTACATCATTTCGACAAGTTTAGTGAATGGAATTATTATTGTTCTCTAACCAGATATAACTATGGAATTTTACAAACTGGTTCATTTTCGATTATGTTGACGATGAGCTGTTCTTAGGGCTTTCATCAATTAAAAGAGTAGCCACCGAACAATTATTACTACTGTGCAAGTATATACAACTAAATATTTTCTAATCTATTAAGGATAATTTTCAGGCTTTTGCCCATACAAATAGTAGAGTGTACATTGTATTTTTGTCTCCACAAACGTGATTTAATAGTTATATAGCAAAAAGTAATCATATATTATTGTTTCCACCCAATTACATTGGCAGTATTCTTATGCAATATTCTTATGTAGAGTCGATAGCTGTTCAGCATTCTAAAGGAACGAACAAAGTTACTTGCATGATGAGAATTTGTTAAGTGCTTAATAAGTTATATATATCCTTTTTTTTTAACATATATATATAATAAACAAAAGAAGGGGAAACGCCCCCCCTTCGGTGGCTCACAAAAACTCCTAGCGCGGGAGTAAACCAAAACCTGACGAACAAAGAAGAGAATGAAAAAAAAAACAAGCACCAGTCTATACACGAGTAATTCATTCGAACACCTGATGATGAGCTCCGGATAATCCACCGCCCATCATTCATCATTACCGAGCTCCGGCAAGGCCACCGACCAATAATGAGGTATAGAGGAGTCCAGAATGAACTACAACTACAATCAAAATACCAAATGGTCAATCATATGACGAAGTCACCACAAATTTAAAAACACCTAAGCGATGAGCAGCAAGACCATGATCGTCTAAGAGCCAGAGTCTACCAAACCCAAAGCACCTGGACGACTAGAAACTATATAAGATAAATCGAAAGGACAGTCTAGAAATACCTAACAGAAGAGGCTGGAAAATAAACAATCCAGGCTGAAACAGAATAAACAATGAACTGGAATTGCATCAAAATCGACCACCTGTTTTAGAGAGAAAACTCAACATCAATAATTAGCTAACCACAGCAGAGGAAAAATAATACCCAAGCACAGAGAAGACAGACAGGGGACAAAGAGAAAATCGATGAAAAGGATACCAAGGCAGGAAAGAAAAACACCAAAGGCCGACGAAACTAGGGGAGAGTCAGCCGATACCCTCCCTAGAAGCTGACAAAGCCAAGCAAATGGAAAAAATAGCCGGAAGATGTTGGGAGCGAGGCCCAACAGACCTACGGTATGGTTTTGCACGAAAAGCAATATGAATATCGTGCCTAACCCGTCTGACAATAGAGAAAGGATCCATCGGGATATCGTCAAACAATGCCTTATTTCTGGAACACCATATGTGCCAGCAAATAAACCAAGGAATCATACGGTGAATAATCGAGCGAAGAGATTTGCCAAAACCATAGGACCACCATGTTCCTATGATTTCAGCATCGGAAGTGAAATCGCCTCGGATACCCACAAGGTTACGAAAATAGTTCCACACAGCACGAGCAATGAAACCATCAAAGAAAAGATGATGGATGGATTCCACCGCTCCGTTGCCGCAACATCTACAACGGGAGGCCAAGGAAAAACCAATACGTTGGAGAGAATCATCAAGTGGTAACCCATTGTGCAGGGTGCGCCACATAAACAAAGAAACCTTCGGCGGAAGGCGACTGTCCCAAATCAGGGAAAAGGTAGGGCGAGACGGAGACGGGGTTCTAACAGTGTTCCAAACCTTGCTGATAGAAAATGGACCGCCATCCCATCCAGAATCCCCACCGTGGGCATCCGAGAAGGCTTTCACCTTCTGCATATGCTTCCAGGATTCACTGGAGAAAGATGGCGTCCCTGAAAAATTAGCCGAGGAAAGACAACGATACTTAGCATGAAGAAAAGACGCCCAAACAGAATTGTTCTGGCCAAAACAATACCACAACTTGCAAGCGAAGGCAGTGCACAAATCTTGGGGATGGCGGAGGCCAAGACCTCCTTCCAGCCTGGGGTGGCAAACTGTGTCCCAAGAGATCCAGTGGTGATGGCGATCATTATCCTTTGAACCCCAAAAAAAGGAGGATACTAAAGATCGGAAAGAGCGAAAGAAAGACACAGTAGGAGACATAGCCGCAAAAATGTGGGTTCCCATTGAGTCAAGAACGGACTTTATGAGAACCAATCTACCGGCTTGGGAAATCAGCTGAGTATTCCAACGAAGAATCTTCCCCCTTATCTTGTCACTAAGGGGGTCAAAGATAGCGTTAAGTCTCCTTCCTCTGTAGAGAACAATTCCTAAGTAAGGAAGCGGAAGAGCAGCAGATCGGAAACCAGTAAAGGACGCAATCCATTCGGAGCGAGTGGAGGACAAGACCTTAGTAGATACGAAGCAACTCTTGGCCTTGTTAACAAGTTGGCCAGAGCTGCTTTCGTATTGCTGAATGAACAGACAAAGACGTCGCACAGACCTACGACAACCATTAGAAAAGATAATGATGTCGTCGGCGAAGGAGAGCGAGGAGACGAGAGGACAACCCACGGGAATACCGAACATCTGGATCTGACCATAAATGGTAAGGGAGTGAATGCCACGAATAAGAGCCTCCGCTGCAATCACAAAAAGAGAAGGAGAAAGAGGATCTCCCTGGCGAAGACCTCTAAGCGCCTTGAAGTAGCCTTGCGGAGAGCCATTGATGAGAACAGAAAACCAACAGTTGGAGATAAGGCTCCAAACTCGGTCAATCAGGTCTTCAGGGAATCCAAATTTCCTGAGAACCTTAATGACAAAGAACCAAGACATTCGATCATAAGCTTTAGCCATATCCAACTTGAAAACAACGTTAGAACCTCTTACCTTATGGTCGAGCTGAGAGATCAGCTCTTGAGCAAGAAGAACATTATCAGTAATCAATCGGCCTTTGACAAAGCCAGCTTGTGATGGAGAAATAATGCGCTCAAGGAAAGGAGCTAGTTTAGATGCTAGCACCTTCGAAATGACCTTGTTGGCAAAAGTACAGAGGCTGATAGGACGGAAATCCGAGCATGACCTAGGAGAGTCACACTTGGGGATTAGAACTAAGTTGGTAGAAGTCCAGCCTTGAGGGATTGAAGCACCAGCAAAAAAGGATTGAATAGCCGAACAAAAATCTGCTTGGATGATAGACCAAGTAGAATGAAAGAAAGCACCGTTGAAGCCATCAGGCCCTGAGGCACTGTCCTTGCTAAGGGAAAAGACACAAGCCCGAATTTCTTCCACAGAGGGTGGAGCTGCCAGATCGGCACATTCCGAAGGATGAACAATCGAGGGAATAAAGGCCAACAGAGCACTATCATGCACCAAGGCAGACAGACAACCAAGGAAGGTTTGAAAATGAGAAACGACTACCTGTTTGACTTCTTCAGGAGAGGAAGTCTTGGAATGATCAGGTCTCAGAATCTCTCGAATAGAAAGAAGAGAGTTCTTCTTGCGGATCGAGGAGTGGAAAAACTTGGAGTTCGTGTCTCCATCTACCACCCATTTGATCCTAGCCTTTTGGCTAAGAAAATCATGCTCAATACGAAGCTCCGAAGAATAGGCAAGTTGTGCTACAGTCCAGCCTTCCCGATGAGCAGGCGAAGGATCCTCATCAAAAAGAGATTCAGCGAGGATAAGAGCCTGCTCAGCCAACCGGACTCGATCGAAAATATTCTTGAAGATCGAAACATTCCAAGTCTTAAGGCACGACTTGAGACGTTTGAGCTTTCTGAAGAAAACAGACATAGGGGCACCCGTTAACGGAGAAAGCCAGTTTTGCTCCACCACCTGAAGGAAAGAGTGGTGCGAAATCCACATGGATTGGAAACGAAAGGACGAAGGACCCGAAGAAGAAAGAGGGGAACAGCTCAAAACCATGGGGGCATGATCAGAGAAAGTACGATGAAGATGAGCAACTGAGAAGGTGAATGGAAGATCAAACCAATTCTCACAGCCAAAGACTCGATCGAGTCTAGAGAGAATATGATTCAGACCTTCTCTGTTGTTACTCCAAGTGAAAGCAGATCCAACAAAGGGGATCTTAGATAAACCAGAAGAAGCAATGAAGGAATTAAAGTCCTCCATTGCCCTCCGGTTGGAAGAAATGCCACCCTGCTTTTCAGCATGGGAAGCGATGACGTTGAAATCCCCTCCAAGAACAGATGTCGGGAAGCCAAGAGCGGAAAGCGCAATAATGTCGGACCATAAGCACAAACGCTCAATTCTATCGCATTTAGCATAAACAGCTGAAAAAAGAAAAGAAGAAGGAAAAAAAGGACACGAGCACTCGACCGAAAGGAGCTGATCGGAATCAAAAACAGCATGGACGGTAAAAGAGTTGGACCAAAGAATCCAAATCTTCCCAGAGACGTTCGATAAAGCGCCCGCAAAACCAAGCGATAAGATAGAGGATTGCAATTCCTCAGGACACACAAGAGGCTCCAAGATAGCAACCAAACCAACAGAATGTTTCTTGACGAGACGGTTCAGTATGGCCAACGATTCAGAATTCCCAATACCACGAATGTTCCAAAATAAGAAAGACGCCATAGAAAAGAGGAATCAAAAAAGCAGAAACACAAACATAGGCACGAACTCTCACCGGAGATACAAGGTGAATCGAGTAGATCGGATGATCCGCTCGGACGCCGCTATAGAGCGTGTGCGAATGGTGCGAGGAGTAGCAGGGGTCGACTTCTCCCGTCGCCTGGAACGTCGAGATCGAGAAGAGGAAGTCGAAAGGCCATCTAAAGACGATCGATCAGAACAGGCATAAGCCCGCGAACAGTTCTTAGATAGTCGAGATAGCCGGCCATTAATGGCCGCTATCTCGGACTGGCTAAGAAGAGGAGAACTAAAAGCAGCCGAAGAAACAGGAACAGACTCGGAAGGAGCAGACAAACAAGGAGGCGAACAAGACACAACGGAGTCATCAGAATAAAAAGAACAGTCAACAGCCAAAAAAGTAGGGTTGCGGATAAATCGCAACTCCCATCTCTGTATGAGCTTTACCAAGACCGAATCGTCATCAAGTTGACAACCCAGTACAGAAGGTAAAGCTTGTATGCCTACTGCTCTATCGACTACCAAGAGGCGGAACAGAGACTGGGAGCTGAGACTCCGGCCAGGCGAATGATGATCGGACATAACCGAGCTCAAAATACTACTAAAAAAGGGGAAAAGCAGGGACCGAGCGCTCCTTTCCCAACGGAAACAAAAAGGAAAAAAACTCGAGAATAAGGACCAAACGAAACAACCCAAAGACGCGGTCACCAGCGACACAGAAGAGGCCTCGCGATGACCCCAAAAAGCCAAAAAAAGCAAAAACAGCACAAGACCAGCACAGCAAGACAAAACCGAGCCAAACTGACACAAAGAGAGATTCCAAGCGGTCAGACGAAACATCCAAGCGAACGAACCACCTGGAGAAGCGAAAAACACAACACAAACGGCCCATCGAGAAGGAGACAAGGCAACATAAAAACAGCCCCACCTCGCCCACAAACTCAAACAAAAACAAGACAGACCAAAACCTCTGAGGAAGAACCCAAAAATAGAGAAAGGACCTAAAACAAACCCAGCCCAGCGAACATACCACAAAAACGAGGAATGCCCAAAAACCCAGAAAAACACCAAACAACCACTGGCATAAAAGACGCAAGCCAGCAGCACACCACAGCAAAGGAACAAACACACGGAGCTAAAGGTTAAAACAGGCAGCGACGATTGCCTATTACAAGGCCGACGAAAAGACAAATGATCGAACTGAAAACAAGGGGATAGAGCAAGTAGGACAACTTGGGAAAAATCAGAATGGAACAAAAGACCACCATAGGGGCAAAGACCAAAAGAATCACCAAGCATAAAACAGTAAGGCACGCATTTAACAAATAAATAAAAAGACAAGGGTAGAAGTCATACCTCACTTACCTTTGGAGCTTCTACTAGATTAGCGATGTCCATAACGAGCGGACTGAGCTGAGGGTGCTGAGGAGCCTGGATCTCCGCCCGATCCGCCATCACCTTCTTCCGCTTTCTGGGACGTCGCCTTCGCTTCCTGGCACGACGGCGAACAGCAGAAGCACCAGAAGGCACAACCACCACCGGAGAACAAACCTGTTTGCAAGAAAAAGTGGCAGTAGACAAAGCTTCACAGTTAGGGGACAAGGTCATCACCTCCTTGCTCCTCGAGCTTCCAGAAAAATTACCAACAGACAAAGAGGATCCACCAAAAGTCACACCATCAGAACCCGATAAACCATCATCACAAGTCATGCCATTAAAACTCGAGAAAATAGCGACACCAGGCACACCATCAAGACCCCTCAGTTGAAATAAAGAGGCTCAAATACAGGATCGATATTCAACTAATCAAGGAGATACACAATAAAGAGGCTGGTTTTCGGTAGGATCGATATTTCTATTGGAGCTATATATATGTATATATATGTATATATACTATGAAATTACTTCTGCATCTAGAAAAAAAGTACACTATACATGCTAAAATATTTCGATAGGAGCTATACGTACATTGTTCAATTGGTATTCCAAACTCATTTCCAGACATTTCCAGGAGTCGTACATATAATCACCAGGCTAGAGGTATCATGAACCATTTTCATCTGTTGGATATAATACAAAGTTTTCTGTATCGGCGACTGGTGATGTAGTAGTACAGCGACTGCACTCATCTGAGGAACTCTGTAAATCGGAATCTTTTCGACCAAACGAAGCAACCCTTAGCCATTTCTTTGCCCTTTTAACAAGCTTTGCCATTGCTTCAAAAATTATAAATTAAACCCTCTTTAACTAATAGATAACTTGAAATGCTGATGAATTAGGGAGAAGAATATTTACTATTGTCACTTATTTACAGCGGTTAGGAGGAGGCTCAAATACAGTCAAGGCAGTTCATTTATGGTTACTATCTCTAGCGAGCATTGTTGCCAAATCCATGTGGTTGGTAAATGTTAAAATTTAGGAGTAATACATGTTTCCTTTTACTTGTCAAATTTCTTCTGAAACAATGACATGGGTAATATTGATTTATCATATTGCTTTGCCTACATGGCCAGGCTTAGACGCATACATTTCTGGACAATAAAATGAGACAGTTGCACATGTCAGTGACCATTTTAAAAATTCTTCATCAATGTCCCAATGTCGAAATCACTAAAATGCATTAACATAGCAAGATCAATCAACAATCTCTATAATATGTATGTACATAGACACACAGACACACACACACACACACACACACATATATATATATATATATATATATATTTGTGTGTATATATATCTAAATATGTATATGTATATATACACATATATTGTGCACACACAGACACACACATACGTATATATATAGGGCAAGGATCGACTACATTTGATTTTTACTACACCTCAAATTCTCATGATTTCAACCACATGCTTGAATTAAATAATTATACTTTCTCACTCTTGCCACTTCACACTATTATTTAATTAAGAACCTGTGGTGGAAATTAGAGGATTAGAGGTGTAGCCAAAATGAGATGTAGCGGATCATTGCTGGTATATGTGTATATGTATATGTATACACACGTATATACATAATATTCGTACCCTAGCTTTTTCGGTCCGTGAAAGTATCAAAACCATCTAAAACGATCTAAACATATGGATCCATGCCTACTCCAATGGTTTTGATATATTTGTTTTCCAATTCCAAGGCAAACAATCATCCAAACATACAAATAGGATCCAATTCACGATCAATGGTCCAAAACACACTCATATCGATCATGATCAAATATAGTCGTCGAAAATTCAAAAAATACTCCATATGCCAATTAATATTTAAAGGTCATCATCCTCGACTATATAATATTTATAATATATACTTTCCATAGAAATAACTATTGAATAAATCCAAAAGGGCCATGAGTGAATAACTCATCACATACTGATATTGCAATGTCAATCTCCACTGTCACCTAGAATCATCTATAGAGAATGAGAATCACTTAAACACCCACCAACCTCAACATGAACTTTTAGATCCAAACTCTCCTTTTCTCATTTTCCCCTTATTGCACTGAAAACAAATAAGCATTCCTCCTACAATCAAGCTTGTCCACCCAACATTGTCATAACTTCTTTCTATTTCTTTAGTGATGAAATAATTGGAAAATTAGCGGTATAAGCGATATTTATAGGGATATAGTTAGTTAGTAAACTAATGAAGGTGCATCCATCCTAGTGTAATCTAAACATAGAACAAAAATGACTTTTTTCATATTAAAAAACTGAATAACATATCAAAGACCACTTGCTCATCTAGTTAATGGTGAGACACTCTAGACTTAGGTTTTAGAGGTCATAAATTTGAATCTTTGAAACATTAAAATGAGTACTTTGCTTAGAATAAAGTACATATATATAACCGAATAACATTTATATATGATAAATTCAGATTGTAGAATGTTTATACATAAGAACACATACACACTAATATATGTTAGATTTCAATGATACAATACATATTAAAGAAGATTTGGAAGATTTTTGATTCAATGTGAATTATGACTCAAATTTATTGTCACTTTTAATGCATTATAGAAGGCAAGAAATTATAAAAATATGAAGGAGTTATTTTGAGAGATTGAAGTAATCAATCAATTCCTTTATCAATTGATTGAATAAGTCATTTTATCAAGCGCATGCAAATTGGAGGAAATTGGAAAAATCAAATGGATAAACGTTTCTCATATGAATAGAAGATTAATGGGGCATTGATTTATTACCATATATCAATTACTTCAACCCTAAATAATAGTTTCTATATAAAGATAGTCATTCTATAGAGATTAACCGCATCCTCTCAAGTTGTATTTCTTCATATTCTTCTTCTTAGCCTTCATTATCAATCTTGTAATTTTCTTTTATTAGAAAGTAATAAAATCTTCTCTACCTGAAGTAGATGTACACTATCTCGCGATAATGGAACCACTATAAATCATTATGTGATTTTATTTCTCTTTGCGCATTTTTGATTTGTCATTGCTTATTTTAGGATATTATTTTTCTATTTATTCTACCTCACCATCAACACGATCATATTATTTCCCCTGTGTTTGGGGTGCTAATCCAAATTTTTGCCAATAGTCTGGTAATATAGCAATATGGTTGTTGAAGAAAGATGTTAAACATTATAGCAGGAGACGAAAGTACCCTAGTTGAAGCAAGCTCTATGTTAGAGGATCTTATGTGGAATCGGAATCTAAGTTGGTGATAAATAAGTGGAATGGGGATAATGACTTTGAGAAGTGACAATGAAGGATGAAGGTCGTTTTAAGGAGGAACAAGGTTCATTTAATAGTGTTTGATGCTGATAAGTTTCCCGCTAATATTTTAGCTTGTAAGAATGAGGGTGGAAGAATGGGCTTTTATTACTCTTTAGTTGGCCATGGAAGAGAATATTATCTCGGTGATTAATAGTGAAACCACTACTACAGGTTTTTTGACCAAGCTGGAGAATCTCTACCTAAAGAAGTCACTCATAAACCGTTTGATTTTGTTGAAGACATTTTTTACCAATAAGATGAGAGATGGTACATCAGTGAAGGTGTATCTTAGTTTCTTCAATGTCCTTTTGATGAAGATGAAGAATATTGATTTGGAAATGGATAAAGAGTAGAAGGTAGTGGTTCTTTTGTATTCCCTTCCGGAGCATTGCACAGGTTTCGCTAATAGTATGATATATGAAAGGGAAACACTGATAGTAATCAGATGAAAGAATGAATGAGATAAGTGAAGGTAGAGGGGGGAGTAGTAGTCAGGATCTATTCATTGAGGGAGGAAGATAGGAGAAGAAGAGTTGGAATTCTATAGGACGTTCTAGGTCTTGAAAGTCTGGAAATGTTGGAGAGGAAAATGTAGAGATGGAAAGTGTCACCACTGTAAGACATCGGGCCATGAGAAGATAGACTGTTTAGATTTTAAGAGGAAGACTTAGATGGATCATCATCGATTGCGGTGGATAAGGTTGTATTCGACGATGTGTTGACTATAGCAGCATCAGATGTATCAGACCATTGGGTGCTTGATTCAGGGGCATCGTTCCACATAACGCCAAATATAAATTGCTTCAGCTCTTTTGTTGGAAAGGAGGGAAGTGCAATTCTTATGTGAAATGATACTTCTTGTGGAGCTATGAGAGATGGTACAATATGGATTCGTACGTTTGACAGAGTGATTTGCACTTTGACTGGTGTCCGCTATATTCCTGGTCTTCGGAAGTCATTGATCTCTTTGTGGAAGTTGGCATCTATGGGATGCAAGATGACTACAGAAAAGGATCATTTGAAGGTTTCTAGGGGTGCACTACTTTTGCTAAAAGGTGGTGTGTTCTGGAATCTATATCTACTACAAGAAACCACCGTGCTTGGAGAGTCTTATATTAGAGTAGATAGTTCTCATGCTTTGGATGCCATTAGACCTTGGAATCTTAGATTAGGTTATGTTTTGGTGAAGGGCTTGGAGTTGCTTCGTAGACAGAAGATGATCAAAGGAGAAAACTTCAATAGGTTAGATTTCTGCCAGGAGCGTGTATTGGATAAGCAAACAAATGTATCTTTTGGAGTTGGACTTCACAGATTGGAGAGAGTGCTTGATTAAAGTTGGGTTTATGTGATGAAGGCCAAGTCAAAAGGTTTTGAAAAATTTAAAGCTCGGAAGGCGCTAGTTAAGAACCGATCAGGTTGCAAGTTGAAGGTGCTTAGGTCTGATGCTGGTGGTGAATTTGTCTCCAAAGAGTTCCACGATTTCTATAAGCAACATGATATTCAAAGACATTTCACTACACATGGTGATCTGTAATCCAATGTAGTTGTCGAGAGGATGAATCGACTCTAATTAAAAAGGCCCATTGCTTGGGATTTTCTACAGGCTTATCAGAAGCTTTTGGGGTGAAGCATTGTCGATTGCATTGCATATAAATTGAATTTCATGCTCATTCATAGATGGAAAGATTTCAAAAGATAAGTGGAGAGGTAAGATAGTGTATCTTCGTTATTTTCGCATTTTTGATTGTCCTTTGTATGTGCATAATACAGGTGATGATAAGAGGTGAGAGCATACAAGAAAAATTTATGGAATACGCGGATGGAGTCAACGGGTTTCGAATTTGGAACCCAGTTGATAAGAAAATATATATTCCAAACATGTAACATTTGATGAGCCTGTAGAGTTCAAGTCTAAGAAAGAGTTACCTACCACATCAGTTAATTTTGTTATGCCTAAAGAGATGGAAGTAGTTCTCTCATTTCAGTCTAGTAGTAGAGTTGTAGATGTTGTTGGTAGAATTAAAGATGCAATTGATGAGACATCACAAAGTAGTCCATAGGTGCTTTCTAGTAGTCTTGGTGATGTGCATGAATCTAGAGGATGTTCATTTCAAGGTAGAGCTGAAAAAAGTTTAGGCGATTTTGTACCTACTCAAGCCAGTCGTAGGACTATTATACCACCCGAGAGGTATGGAGATTGGCAATGTGCAAACCTCGGGCTTGATGACCAGTTTGACTATGCCCTACATATGGTTCATGATGAGAGATTTGACTTTGAAGAAACCATGAAGTCAAGTGATAACTTGAAGTAGATTTGCACTATGGAAGAGGAGTTAGAGTCATTGTTGAAGAACAAGACTTAGAATTTGTTACCACCTTCTCGTGGAAGCCAAGCCATAGGTTGCAAGTGGGTGTTCAAGATGAAGGATAATGGGAGGTACAAGGCTAGATTAGTTGCAAAAGGGTTTTCACAGCGTAAGGGAATGGAGTATGATGAAATATTTTCTCTTATAGTGAGACATACCTCCATCCGAATTTTGCTTGTTGTACTTGTTAGTCATGGCTTGGAGTTGGAGCAACTTGATGTAAGACCACTTTATTGCATGGTGACTCCGAGGAGACCATTGACATGAAGCAGCCAGAAGGATTTGTAGTAAGTGGGAAAGAAGATTGAGTTTGCAAGTTGGAGAAGTCTCTTTATGGACTAAGCAGTCGCCTAGATGGTTGTAACAATCCACGATTTTAACAACTAGATATTTAAATATTGAAACATTATTCAATCAAAGGTCCAAAATTTGACTTTTCGCATACGGGTGAATTAGGACTCGAGACCACTTCCAATGAGTCTGGATTAGCATTACAATTCAAAATGAGTATAAATATCGCTATATTTAGAGTCGTGGATTTTTATGATTTACATAATGTTCTACGTATTTTGTAAAAATATGCACGTAGTTGAATCCAAGGGGATCTCGACTAACAACTTATGTTTCTAGGATGAGGGCTCCATTATGAGATGTATAGTTGAAGAATTTTTTGAATCGAGTGATCCGTAGCAAAAACAACCTCAAAATGCATGAAATTATCATGCTGGAGCGCTGTCTTGGATGTTTATGAAATTTATATCATCGGCATAGAAAAATGAAGAGATATGCATCAACGAGTTTTCTAATGATCTGATATACTGTATGATTGTACAAGCTCAACAATGTGGTGATTTATTTAAAAATTATATAGTATATATATACATACTTTACCCATAGACCTTTTCTTCTTTTGATTTTTCATTCTCCTCCAACTGAAATAAATGGGTCCAAAGGGGGGTTAATCGAGTTTACTTCAATTTATAAAGCTACATTCCACGAAAATCGACGAGATCAGATCTTTTGAAATCATAGAGAAGAAAGCATCTCTTCTACGGTGGTTTTGGCATGTGTAGCGAGGCTTGAGGAGTTCGTCATTGTGAAGTCGTTGCTTAGGGTTGGGGTTTGTCGACGGTGGATGAGGTGTTAGACAAAACGAAGGGCACCATCGTGTTTCTCGCTACAACGTGCACCTTTCTATGTCAGTGACCAATGCTTCATCCATCTCGTATGATTTGTGATTTTGTGAAGCCAAAGGGGATCCTGATGTTGCGTTTACTAGGAGGAGTCAGACCTTGATTGGTTTGTGCCATTGTTTACGTCGTCCCTTGATGTGAAGATCGGAGCTAGTAACGCGTGATTATGTTAACCGTTTTTCGTGCGGTGGTGGAGAGAAGTTGCACATGTATGGGTTTCTTTGTGCATGGCATGTAGAGGAGTGGGGAATAAGGATTATGAAGGTAGTTTAGGGATTAAGTGTTTAATTAAGTTAATTAATTAATATTAATATTTTGAATCCTTATAAAATTCGTATCTCTTGCATATGAGGTCCAATCGATACGCGGTCTTCGCTGTTGCACTCGTACTGAGATTATCTATGACATGGTATATAGTTGGAATGGATTCAAATATTTGAGAAATTGGAGCTCAGGTGAGAGGAATTAATGCTATAAATTTATATGATTATATATAAATCCCCATAATTATATATATATATATACACATATATATTGAAAATATTACCTAGAGGAGGTAGAATAATATATGCGTAGTTATTCCCTCATTTGATTAGATTGGTTTGAGTAGATATTTGGGATAATTGATTAAGATCCCGTGTGTGTGGATAATGTTCTATTCGCATTGAATATAGTTAGATAGAGATGGTATTAATTTATAACATAGTTATAAATTAATTAAACCCTAATTTTTTGTTATATTAGGGGTAGAAATATTATTATATATTTTATTACAAATCGAAAATTAAGTATGACTTTTAGAAATAAGCAAGAAGGCTTAAAATGATCTATAAGCTAGTTATGTGTTTTATAAAGTAGTTGCACGGTTTTATAAAATAGTAAAGGAACATATTTTGGCTTTTATAGAAAATATTTAGTAAATAAAAGTAATATTTGATTATTAAACATCGAATTGTTTGTTTAAATATACGTGTAAATGTATGTGAATTGGTTGTAATGTGTGCGTTAGCACATAAATATACATCTATAATGAAGGAAGGTGATGTGGTAGAGTGCAGTTGGTTTGCCGTGGTGCACATCGCATTTTTGGTAGTAATGCAATTAGGAAAAGGATTCATGATGGCACGAACATCCTTCTGGACACTCGAAGCAATCAGCATATAGACTCAACATAAGGCACCAAATTTCAACCTTGTGATAGAGACAACATGGCAAGATGGTTAGGTGACTTGATGGAGAAGGAAGCGCGATGAAATGAGGGAAAACTGAGCCTGAAATTGTGCTCCAAGCTAGGAATTATTGCCTAGTTCAAAGCAAGGACCAACGGACCAATGGCACCGACCGATCCACCAATTTATGGATGACTGGGCAAAAATGCCTATATCCATAGAATTTTGCTTTTGGACCGATCGAATATCCTCCGTATGACTTCGGGATGATTTTTGGGCTACTCGAGGAAGTGGTATCCTAGTCCGTACCTCTTGGTTTCGACCTTGAGTATATATGTTTGATGAATGATATCGGTCTTATGTTTGTGACAATATCCTGTATTGGTCTTATATCAGTGGTCATTTATACTATTGGTCTTATAATAGAGGCCATCCATATAGATAGACGATGATGAGATATCGGTCTTCATTTGTGATAGTCGTATTTGATTACGTGACTATTTACACACACACACACACACATTGTAAGTGTTCCTTTGTGGTCCCAACGGTATATTCGTCTTTCCCTTTTGTAGAGACGTTATGTAAATTTGTTACAAAATACATGTTGACTGAGAGGGAGATGATGACAATCACCTACAAGTGGGCTAGATGTCACCAAAGCTTAATGTATAGGGTATAGTGAGGTCCACGCAGGTTTCAAGTAAAAAGAGTAGGTCATGTTACACCAAAGCTCGATGTAGAGGGTATGATGTATCACCAATGCTTGATGTAGAAGGTATAATGAGATCTACACAAGACCCATCACTGAGATGGTATAATTAGGTATCGACTCTATTTATTTTGGACCCTCAACGAGAATCATTGGATCATGATAATTTGAATTATAGATAGATGTCCAATGTGGACTCGGGTTTCAGATATCTAGAATAGGTCATATATCACCAAAGCTCGATGTAGAGGGTATGGTGAGATCTACATGAGACCCATCATTGAGGATATGGCTTGGGGTCTATGATACATTTAGGTACTGACTTTATTTATCATTGGGCATGAGTCTACCGTGGACTCCACTCATCAGTGATGATGAGTATTAATTTATATTCTCCACCCATCGCTTATCGTTATATCGTGTGTTATATTAGTTGGTTGATAATATTGATTGTGTATTCTAGGATATGCTTATATTGTGATATTTGTATTGTCTGTTCATTCATATATTAGGCTACCCTATCATGGTACATTGTTACATATCAGTTACATTATATTAGTTGTGTTGATTCGGTGGTTACAGGAGAAGAGCAGGTTATAGTATGATTCTCTATTTTTGTATGGGCTTACTTAACTTCTTTATGAATAGTTTCGATTATCCCCAGGCCACATTTGTGGAGAGGATCGGCTGTACCTTAGTAGTTCATGTCTTATATGTATATAGCTTTGATATATAGTATTTTGAGATAGTTCCTCTCACACTAGACTTTATTTCTTACCCGCATTTGGTTTTTGTCTATTTATGTCATGACAACTCTTGGGTACTCGATTGAGTAGTTTGGAAGCCAGGTGCTTTTGGGATACACTATCAAAGTAGTTCATCTGGAGCTTTAGAGGCGAAGACGATGCTTTTGGGATAAGAGACTTATTGTGCAGATATTCTATTTTGACCTTCTGTATTGATATTTATTTATATGTTACTTCTGCCATTGTAGTCTCTTAAATATTGTTCATCCTATTTTATATTTTAGCAAAGCTAGCTGGCTTTAAAGTGGGTCGTCCGCTTTTATAAATGAATTTGGGAAGAGGGGTTCAGTGCATGCGTCAAAACAACTTAACAAATATAAGCCCAGGAGATAAGCGGAATACTTATACTACTAAATAGACCTCACTAGTCCCCATCAAAAGAGGAGACATCACTCTCATCCTCAAAAGAGGCAGGGCCAATGACATGCATATATCTAAAAAAAGAGAAACTAAAGAAGGAGCAAAATCCAGCGAATCGGTTCCGTATAATACTTCTTATCCTATGTGTCATTATCCAACATGGACTTGTTACTATCACCAAAATCGCCCAGAACACATAAAGAAAGCACTTCACCATCTGCCTGATAGAACAGGCATCTCTCCAAGCCTTCAACTCCTACGTATTTGAAATGGATTCCACTAGACGGCTCGTATCTCATTTTCGATTACACTTGGACCCAAGCTTGCATAGAAAGAGTAGTCCAGCAAAAATCAATAGGAGATGGATCCCCCACCGATTCCACTAGGGATTGAGAAACAATATCACTAACAGGAGGAGTAACCACATTCGATCCATCCACAGAACAGTTAGGGGAGGGTCGGGATCGAAGGTCACGTCATAACCTCAGAAGACAAAGCATCAATATCTGGACGAACTTTCGAAACCCACTTCATGATCGAAGGACAAGGAAGTGGAATCCTATCGGAAAGTGGGATAGGAGCATTAGCAGACCGATGTTTATGGGCTTCCATAGATGACCAAAAGTGTGGGATGACATGCAAATATATGGTTTCCAATTGTAATTGACATCTACAACTGCAACATGACCTTTCGCAATACGAATAGAGATTTTTGAAGGTAATAAGAGCCTTGGCATACACTAACCTTTTCAAGCTAAAGTACTAGCGTCAAAACATTTGAGCTTTCCAATAACATTCGCAAGCCAATTCATCCCAATCATAGGCTGCAACATTGAAGAGATATATGAGAAATGAGCCTAAACTAGAAGAGACATAATTTGTTCCTAAGTTTTATCCACTATTTTACTCTATGAGGTGGTAATAAATGGTTGACCGGTAGTAATGAGGGGATCCGCCTCAAGGACCATAAGTCTTTCTTCTTTTCTAGAAAACTTGAAGAAGAACATAGAATTATAGAAGTGGACTTGATGCCTACCCTTAATATTCCAAAGTTATCGGCAGTAGTCACAAAAAACTTGATAAGGGGGATTAGAATCAAGGAAGAAGCCCACTAAATACTCAGCCCAAAAATCTACCCCCACTTTCAGTACTTTAGTAGAAGGAACCATAGCATCATCAACCTCCATAATGTCAAACGATCGGGGAACGTATTCACCTACATTCCTTAGCAACGCGGTGAAAAGATAAGGCATGCTACTAGGCTTTGGGGATGCAAATTGAGGATTGATGCAAGGAGCTGGATTCATAGCAGTTTAAGATTTTGAAAAATTAGAATTATCATTTCCATAAAGAGGTATTGTGCGATTTGAGAAACACACAGCATCGAGCCCTCTTCGATATAAGCATCCATCAAATTCAATACAATAACTTCGTTTCCACCAACATCACACAATACAGTATTCACCCACTATCCATCAACATTTCCACCAGCCAATAGAGGAGAGATATTACCTAAGTCGATTACAGAAGCAGGCACACTCGAAATTGGATTGTAGGAGGGATCAATGAACTTAAGAGATGATTCCAGCACACTAAAGGGAATGGCGACAACCAGTGGAGGCGCTGGAGAAACTGTCAGAACTGAAGGAAGGCGAGCGGCATTCGTTGATAGCAGAAGAAAATCATTGACAACATCAACATATGTAGGCAGAGACAAGGCAAGATCGGTTGGATAGAAACATCGTTGGATGCATGACTAGATCTAGAAGGAAAGGACTCTCATGAGACTGGTGAGGTGGCAAGCGCTTGCTAGACGTAGAAGCTATGCAGAAGAATACATGGTGAATGGGATTGAAGGAAATAAGGAATAGGAGAGAAGCGAAAGGGGAAAGAATCTACGAACAGCGAGAATCACAAGCAACAGCAGCAACACTCGCCATTAACTCAAATTGTTCATCCTATTTTGTTGCTGTATAATTAGTATATTATAATTATCATTCCGCTGTGAGATTATATTATTATGCCTTGGTATAGTTTTTTTTAACCTTTCCTCGATAATCTGTCTTTTATGGTATTTTAAAGTCAAGCGTTGATGTGAGGCGCTGATTTTTTTGGGTATTATGAAGGACGGGTTGTTGCATTTGGCATCAGAGCCTAGGGTCATCACTCAGGAACAAGTGACCAATTTGAGTTAAAACAATCTGCTAGAAATAGAGAGTGTAATTGTATTTTTCTATTATAATACTACATACACCACTTATTTTCAAGACTTTGATTTCTTTTAATTGCTAGTTGCTAGGGCATCTTCATACATGCTATCTGTATAAGCAGGTAGAGTACATAAGGGACTGCAGATAGGCAGTTTGAGATACCTGATTAGTTTAGAGACTATTTAGCTACTACAAGGGATGTTCCACCGCCCACGAACATTTTCCATAGATGCGGTTAGCATCAGAGGTGGTGTAGCCTGAGTATTTCTCGCTCCACCAACTTTAGACTTTTGGTGTTGTGTCGGGATTTCCCTGACCTTGGCATAAAGCCATATGCGTTTTGTGCGGGGTCATTTATGTTAGAAGTTGTTTGTCCTTGTGTTAGTAAACCTTTGTCAATAGGGTTAATCCCATGTGATGAAGGGCTATTTTCAAGGGATTGGTCCATTAACATACCCATATAATCATTAGTTCGAGCATAAGGTTTCTAGGTGATTTGCAACTGTTAGGCAAGGGTTTTTTACTCGATTTTAAAGGTGAGCACTTGAGTCAGATTCTTGAGTTGATTGATAGATTTCTGAAGCATGACTCTAGTTGTGTGAGGAAATTTTAGTTGTCTGACCAAGGATCTGGATTGGAGTTCGCATGAGAGAAGTCAGTTGGCCAACCTTAGTTTAACAAAGAAATCGTGTGTGCAAACAAAGGATTAGATCAGGCATTGCATATTATTTTGGATGATCTTTATTCATTGTGAAATTATTTATACTATAGTTTGAAATGCTTATGATAGCTCGAGGAAGGATTTGTGAAAATTCAGATAATCTTTTAAGCGACAATATGATACTTGCCTAAGTGAGCGTCATAATACACTTAGTATATTATCCTTATCAAAATTATGAGGTTGAGGTGAGTTTGAACCCGAGCAAACCCAGACATTTGTTGATCGTCATTTAGTGATGATTTAATTAAGTAAGATTTTTTTCCTTTCAAGAACGAAATCTTTAAGGAGGAAAAGGAAAGTAGAGGCTTAGGCTGCTTGATTTATTCGAGTGTTTTGGGGATCGATGATGCAGCATATCGTATGGGTTTCCCTTTTTGTAGTGGGGTGTAAATACCTTTTCTTGTATTGTATTCATGAAAGGAATTGTACCACTTAAGTATTTTATCCAACTTAGATGTCGAACCGACTCATTGGAGTTTATAGTCTGCCATGCACGTTTTGACTATTGTTGGTCACCGTGTGTGTCATTATAAACTCTTTAGTATGTTTTGTTGTATTATATGCTTGTGGATTGTTGTTTGTTATTGCTTGTTGTTATTTGTTGTTGTTGTGCTTGCTGTTGTTTATTGTTTTTTGTTGTGCTTGCTGTTATTTATTGTTTTTTATTTTGTATGATTGGTAGTTTGTATGCTAGTTATTTTTGTTTTCTGATTGTTCATTATTGCCCATTGTTGATTGCTTATCGTTGCTTGCTGTTGTTTGATTATCGATTCTTATTGATTTTTTATTGCTAGTTGTTGCTTGCTTTGTATGTTCGGTAGTATGTTTATAAATTATTGTCGTTTGTTGCTACTTGTTTTGTATTTGGTTGCTTGTATTCTAATTATAATTACCTGTTAAAGTATATTCATAGAGAGATAATGATAACTATCTAAAATAGATTACATATCATTCATGCTAAACTATGGGGTTGAGATAGGATCTATATGAGTCTATTGCCTTTTGATATTACTTGGAGTCAATAGTATATTTAGACGTCGACAAATTTGAGCTTACTCTTCAATTGATAGTCATTTATGATTATGGTGGTATCAGTTAGTATGCTTGACTATACATGTTTTAATATCATGTTGTTGCATTAGAGATATGCTTGTTGCATAGTTTGTTGTAACATGTTTATTTGAGATGCTTGATGCATTAGATGTGCTTGTTGCATAGTTAGTTGTAACAAGTTTATTTGAGATGTTTGTTGCATGGTTTGATATAGCATATTTATTTGAAACAATTTCTATATATGATTTAGCATGCTTAAATCCATAGTTTGGTGTTGCAACTACGTTTAATCCTCTTTGTTGAGTAGACCATTAGATACATGGAAGCAGTTATGTGTTATTGGAAAGCTTATTTGCTTGTATTCGCACCTAAAGGATATGCTCTTGCTGTAAAAGAGGTACATAAGATCTATAGTGTAGATAGTATGTGTGTGCACGTGTGTGTGTATATACATATATGATTTTTTGTCCTCGGAAATGAGATGTCTCAAATATGGGATATGAGATGTATATATATGTTGTTTTGGGATTTTTTTTCGGAGCGGACTGCACAAAGGAGGTGCTACCGAATTTTTCCAAATAAGAGGAGCTTTGAATCCTAAGGGTTAGGAAAATTATTTTGTGCTTTGGATGTTCTCATAACGCTAGCAGCGTAATGAAAGAACTACTGAAATTTATAGAAGCAGGTGCTTGAAAATTTTGGCTAGTCGGGTTGCATTATCATACTCATAAGAATTTCAAGGACAAAATTCTTTTAAGGAGGGGAGAATATAATGACTGGAAATTTAAATAATTAATTTAAATAGTGAATCTTTAATTAATTAAAGGTCCAAAATCTGACTTTTTGCACTCGGGTGAATTAAGACTCAAGATCACTCCCAATGAGTCCAGATTAGTGTAGAAAATCGAAATGAGTATAAATATTGCTATATTTGAAGTTACGACATTTTTACGGTTTATATATTGTTGTTTGTATTTTGTAAAAATATGCACGTAGCCGAGTCCAATAGGATCTCGACCGACGGCTTATATTTCTAGGATGAGGACTTCATTATGATATGTACGGTTGAAGAATTTTTGGAATCGGGTAATTGGATGGCCAAAACAACTTTGAAATGGGTGAAACTATCATCCTAGTATGTCATCTCAGATGATGACGAAATTTATACCTTCGAGATTGAAAAATGAAGAGATATGCACTGGTTTCACAGCAATCTGATGTATCATATGATCGTACGAGCTCAAAACATGAAATGATTTATTTAAGAAATAAAAAAAATTAAATATGTACTCTACCTACATATTTTTTCTTCTCCTTATTTTTCATTCTCCTCTAAAAGAAATAAATGGGTCCAAAGAGAAAATAATCGAGTTTACTCCGATCTATAGAGCTACGGTCCATAAAATCGTTGAGATCAAATCCATTGAACTCGTGGAGAGAAGAGCATTATATCTATGGCAATTTTGGCATGTGCTATGAGGCTTGATGAGGTCATCATCGTGAAGTCATCGCCTTGGGTTGGAGTTTATAGGCGGTGGAGGAGGTGTTGGGAGAAACGAATGGCGCCATCATGTTTCTCGTAGCGGTGTGCACCTCTCTATATCATCGACCGGTGCTTCGACCATCTCGCATGATTCGTGATTTTATGAAGCTGGGAAGCCTGATGTAGCATTTTCACTAAGAGGAGCCAGACCTTGATTGGGTTATGCCATTGTGTTTGTAGTTTCTCAATGTGAAGATTAGTGGTGGTGGTGGTGCGTGATTCCGTTGACCGTAGCTCACATGGTGGTGGAGAGATGTTGCATATGTATGGATTTGTGTATGCACTGCAGTAGAGGAGTTGAGGAAGAAGGATTATGGAGGTAATTAGGGAATTAAGTTATTAATTAGGTTAATTAATTAATATCTATATTTTGAATTCTTATAAAATTTGTATCTCTTGCACACGAGGTGCAATCGAGATGTGGTCTTCACCATTGCACTCATAGTGAGTGTTATCCGGCCTTTTGATCCAGCTATACTCGGATTGATTGGGCAAGTTAGACTCGATGATAAATAAGGCAAGTAGCCCAAAGAAGTGATCATAGAGACCAGAGATCAACCATAGACAATAGTGTGAAATAAGGATCTAACAGAACTAAAGGATAGACCCTACGAAACATTATAAGTAAGGATTAGTGCTTCCCCTAGGCAGAGGATCTGATTGGATCACTATGGCCATGAACAGCTTGGATTAGCATTTCAACTCAACGGGAATTGATCGATATCTCTAAAAACATGAAAGCAACTACGCAAACAACTTTGAAAACATGAAGCCAATATGGAGAGGACCCACCCAACCAATCGTGCACCGCTATGTGAATGTCTCAATGATCGGCCTCGATTGGTCCACATCGGGAATTGGGCCTTGAAATTTTCTAGGTGACCTTGTATGCATTAGGAGATTCTATCGATGAATTTTTAGGAAGATATTTGATCGTCTACACCTATAAATACATGGTTCATAGCTCATTTGAAGGATCTTTAGGTTGTTGGTTTCTTTGTACTCCATTGTAATTATGGATTCCGATCTGATCCCTCTTGTACTTAGAAATTCAAGAGATTAATAAAGCTATTTCGCCAAAGTGGACATAGGCATTCAACGCCAAACACTACAAATCTGTTTGTCATTGTTTTTTTATTTGTTTTCTGCTCGTTTCCTCTGTTTTAGTTTGATTTCATAATTTATTTATTTATATATAATCTTTTGAGTGTTTGTGCCAACTTTTGGTGCAAACATTTTGGTGCTTTCACTGAGAAGAAATGCTCAGCCTGATTGGATCTCATCATCTACTGGTGGATTCCCATATCCACGAGATAGATCCAGATTCCTGCTGATAAGTTTTCGTTTCTACTGATATTTGAAAAATATCTAGAAGGGAGCTATTAGCTATGGCCAGAGGAAAGTTTACTACTTTCCGTGCTATTGAAGGCAATGACCATGCTAGTGTTCAACAAGTTGATCAAAATGTACAATCGGCAGCTGGCGATGCCCAGAATCCAGCTGAATACATCACCAGAGCTGATTTTGAAGTCCTAATGAAGGAATTTATGGATAGCCGTCAGCAGCTCAACCAGCAAATCCAGGCTAACATTGACCTGATGAACCAATTGAAAGATGGGCATGGAAAGGCAAGGAGGAAGCCTACTCCATATTCATGGTTTAAAAATTCCTCTTCATTTGATAACTATCACCGAAACAAACACCGCAAAATAGATGCATATGAAGCTGAAGCACTAGGACTGGATCAGGCGATCGGCTATTGCCGATCAGCACCAAACTCCCCAAGGGGATCGGCAGTGAACCCTCTAATCAAGGGGGCAATCAGCAAGCAGGAGTAGGAGCTTACTCTAAAGGTGCCAGGATCGATCAAGTTGCTGGAGCTCAGGCGAATATGGTTGAACCGCAGTTGAGACTTGAGAGATGACGATAGAACTACTGCTCAGGAAATGGACCAAGAGCAAGTGCAGCCAAGGCAATATGGCATTGCCCGGAGGCATGGATCGGGTCACTCACGCTAAGTGGAACATGACTACCGCCTAGCGCCAACTTTCCAAACACCAGACTTAATAGCTATGTTGAGGCAGCTAGTAAAAGAAAACCAAGGCTTGAGCAATTATGATTGGGGACTCTCCAGAAGTCATTCTCTATTCACCAACAACATTCTACATGCAGAATATCCATGGAGGTTCCATATGAATACGATGTTTGCCTACGTGGGAAAAACCGACCTCGTGCAACATCTTTTGAAGTATGAATGCACATGGACTCTGCCTGAGCCACTGATTCAGTCAAGTGCATGTGTCTTCCATTTTTTTGGAAGATTTTGCGACCATTCGGTTCACCAAGCTACCACCATGGCCAGTCTCTTCATTTGATGAGTTAGCAAAGAAGTTCCTGGAATAGTTCTACATGCACACGACTCGCCCCAAGGACATAATGTCACTCTCCAGCTTGGTCTAGGCTCTGGAAGTCACTGAAAGATTTTATAGAAAGGTTTAATACGACTGTTACAGAAGTCAGTAATCCAGATGATGATGCAATACTCATGGCACTGACAAGGGGAGTTGACCCCGACTCCAAGTTTGGCGACTAGCTGGCGGGAAAGTCTCCTTCTACATTAGACCGTTTCTTTACAAAGACGGCTCAGTTAATGAGGAATGAGGAGGTAAAGCGAACCAGGAAGATAGATGTTGCAGGCCCAAGCGCTGAGAGAGTACAAAGTAATGTGGTAGTGAATCAGTTCGATGGTAGTTCTGGGAAAGTTTAAATCAATGTTCAGAAAAAATCGAATGAGAAAAAGAAAGGCGGTGATAGAAACCATGACCGTAGACAAGTTTCCAAGGGAGGGAGCCAAGGATCCCATTATTTGATACATACATGCCATTGAATACATCGCTAGAGAATGTTTATTTATTGTCCCGTAACACTACGCAGTACAAGAAACAACCTCCAAAGGAACTGACGAAGAAGCATAGATAGTATGGAAAGTACTGTAGATTTCATGAAAGTTATGGACATACCACGGACCGGTGTCGCCATCTCTGTGATGTTATTGAAAAATTAATTCGCGAAAGAAAATTACAGCAATTTGTTAAACCCAGTAGGTTGACAGGCAGGGGACATCCGACACTAACCGAGGACAAGCTCCGCCCAGTGCTGAAGAAAGTCGACGGGGAGCAGGGAGATTAGTTATTAATACCATTGTTAGAGGACCACATCTGGCCGACAAAGCTGGAATGAAATGGAGCTCTACTTGAACGCTATCAGATACGTTGACATTGAATGTTGCTTGAAATGGAGGATGGTGCTCTAGCAAAGCAGCAGCAAACTATGACAGATGATATCATGTTTCGATATAGAGATGCAGTCAAGGTGGGGGCACCTGTGATCGACCCAATGGTGATCTCGGCCATGATCGACCCCGCCTTGGTGAGAAGGATTCTAATTGATTGTGGAAGTTCTGTGAATATCATTTTCAAGAAGGCATATGACTAGATGTTACTTGATGCAGATGATCTAAAACCATGCAAAGCCCATATTCATGGCTTTAACGGTATTGCAACCAAAGCGGTAGGTTATGTTGAGCTACCAGTGGAGTTAGGAGACGGCAGCCGAAGGAGAGTGCGGGTGCTGCCGTTTGTCGTGGTGGATGTGAAGTCACCAGACAATGCTTTTCTGGGCCGACCGGCCCTTACTGAATTCAAGGCAGCTATCGCCCTTTGTGCTTAACGCTAAATTTCCTAACAGAGAACTGCGTGGTAATTATTCATGGAGATCAGGTGACCGATCATGCCTGTTATATAGTTGAGTTAAGACACGGTCAGTAGAATGAAAAAGGAAAGGATGTGGAGAAGCCTCTCTGCAACAAAACCAATAAAGCATAGAAATCAGCGTCCGAGGCTTGGCTCAGGCACCATAGTGAGTTCTATAAAGATATAGATCCAGAAGATGAAGGAGAGGAGCCTAAAGAAACCAAGTTTGCACTCATTGAGCTAACGATCGACATCATGGTCACCCACGACGACCCATCACGGGTCTTGAAGATTGGATCATAGCTCAGTGCGCCGATGATGAAGGAATTAGCTGGTTTTCTCCGAGAAAACCTTGATGTGTTTGCTTGGAATCATTCTGACATATGTGGGATCTCCCTGACCATCGCGAGCCATGCATTGAATATCGACCTGAGGCATGTTCCGGTGAAACAAAAGCGACGCGGCATGAATCCGAAGAGATCTGCTGCACTTAAAGAGGAGGTGGATGAACTTAAGAACAATGGGTTTATCCATGACATCCTCTACCCAAAGTGGGTATCTAATCCAGTTTTTGTGAGAAAAGCTAATGGAAAGTGGTGGATATGCGTCGATTACTTAGACCTGAAAAAGGCATGCCCGGAAGATAGCTTTCCACTTTGAAGGATCGACCAGCTAGTAGACTCAAACGCTGGACATGAACTACTTCCATTCATGGATGCATACTTCGGATATAATCAGATTCTGATGCACATTCTAGACCAGGAAAACACCAGTTTCATTACCGACCTAGGATTATACTGCTACGTTGTGATGCCTTTTGGACTAAAGAATGCTGAAGCTACTTATAAGAGACTGGTCAATCAGATGTTCAAAGACTAGATCGGGAGATCGATGGAATATGTGGATGATATGCTCATGTAGTCACGGCGATCAAACAACCACATTGACGATGTGGTAGAGATGTTCGGTGTTCTCCGGAAATATGGAATGAAATTATGAAACTAAACCCCTTGAAATGCTCTTTCGGCATTGGGTCAGGGAAATTCTTGGGTTTCAACATCAACTCCAGCGGAATTAAATCCAATCCTAAGAAGATTCAGGCTATAAGGGATATCCAAGTGCCGATGACAATTAAGCAGGTGCAAAGTCTAAATGTGAAGGTCGTTGCACTGAGCCAGTTCATCTCTAGAGCCACCGACAAGTGCATTCCTTTCTTCAACTTAATCAGGAGAGGGAAGAGAAACTCTGAATGGATGTAGGATTGTATTGATGCATTTCAAGCTCTCGTACATCACTTAGAGAGACCCCTTGCCATGTCCAAGCTACTGGATTATGAAGACTTGTATATTTACTTGGCAGTGTTGGTACATGCCAAAAGTGTCGCACTATTGCGTAAAGAGAAAAACATCCAAAACCCAGTATGTTATGTTAGAAAGCGGTTGACAGGTGCTGAAAGAAACTATCCGAAGCTAGAAAATCTCGCGTACTGCCTGTTGATTGCGTCAAGAAAGCTCCACCCTTATTTCCAGGCTCATCCCATTAATGTCTTCACCGACAGCGGTTATGACAAGTCCTACAGCGACCTGAGACGTCTTGAAGGTTATAAAAATGGAACATCGAATTGAGTCAGTTCGATATCACTTATCTCCCTCGAAGAGCTATCCAGGGAGAAGCACTGGTGGACTTCATAGACGAATTCACTACATAAGATGACTTTCCGAAGAGCAGTGAAAAACTTACCATCCAATGGAAGATGTATACGGATGGAGCATCCAACGATCGGAGTTCTGGCACCGGCGTCTACTAGTAACCTGAGGAATGCTTAATCTACTATGCCTTAAAACTTGACTTCCCTGCTACAAATAATGAAGTTGAGTATGAGACCTTGATCGATGGGCTTAAACTGGCAAGAGAGCTGGGAGTAAAAGCTTTACAATTTTTTTGTGATTCCTAGTGATGTGCACGTAAAAATATATATTTTTACTCTCATACTTAATCTTCTTTTATTAAAATAAATATCATATTAGGATGCTTTTAATGTTTTAAACCAAAATATAAAAGTGCTTTTAAATCATCATTCACTCATTACATTTGGGAAAAACGGTAATTATGTGTGAATTAATTTTAAAAAAATTATTTGCACATTTTGTTTTTGTTTTGTAGGAAATTGAGTCCAAATTCGAAGTGGCTTCATGGATATGCATGCACAAAGAGAAAGAACCCAAAAGAATGAAGGAATGAGGGAATTAAATCAACGTAGAAGATACCCACTTACTAATGGACCATATTTAAAAGCAAAAACACATGTTAGTGGGCGATTAATTAAAGCTTAATGTTTACTTGGTGGCTACACAAAGTTGAGGGTATTTTTGGTAGCTCTCTAAAAATGGATTATGGTTTTAGAACATGTATAGATATCCTCTAATGTTACATGTAAGTCCCTTTTTTATCCATAGAGTTTTAATCAAAAATTAGAAATAAAAGCTTCTCTTTAATGGCTTCTTAGCCATCTTCTTTTAATGCAACTTTCTTCTATGTTTTTTTATTCCATGCTCTTTTATTTTATGTTATTTTTATTATATGCTCTCTTTTATTTCATGTTAGTAGATAAGATTTATTTTCATGCAAGTAGCTTAGTTTTATTTTATGCAAGTTGTGTTCTCTTTACTTAATTTTCCTTTCCTTTTTGTTTATGTTTAAATTATTATGTTAATATGTATTCAGATATGAGATGCTAAACCCCTTCAGTTTATGGGTAATGAAGCTCTCGTGAATCATATAAAATTAATACAATGATTTCATTTATGATCGCTTGTTTTATGCTTAAGAGATATTTTGATGCTAATGGAATTTTGTTGTTTATTAGTGAATTTGATAGCCTATGATGTTCATAACAAACATGATATGGTTTATCAAACATAAACATATGTTACCCTTTCATCTAAATATGATTTGGTTGATTTGTATGATCATGAGAAGGGATTTGCCTTCAAATTGCCTTCTAGTCTCATAATTTAATTCTAATTTTTCTCAAGTTTTTAACAATTTTTAGTTAAAAACATTTTTGAAATCTTTAGTATTATTTGGTTGAGTGATTTTAAAATACCTGGTTTCCTTTTGGGATCGACCCGTACTAATATACGTACTACGATTGAATGTCGCTTGCGATTTTTATTACGATATAATTCGGCGATTTGTTAATCGATAGAAAAACCATTATGAACGCCCAGTTAGTAGTAAACCAAGTCAAGGGAGAATACCAAACCAAAAGGAGCGCGACTTGCTCCTTACCTCAACTGAGTCCAAGAACTGCTAACTGATTTCGAGCATTACACGAGTACACACATCCCTAGAGAACAAATGAGAACGCTGACTCACTGGCCAAGTTGGCCAGTTCCAGGGATGAATAGAAAATGGGCTTGGTCCTAGTTAAAGTACTCAATGCTCTGAGCATTGACCAGACGGAGATAAATTGGGTCTTTGAAATGGAGCCTGAGCAGGATTCATAGATGACTCCGATTAAAGATTATTTGGAAGGAGGAGTCCTTCCTGAACGGAGAAATGAAAAACGATAGATCCTTCGTAAAGCTTCACGATACATCCTTCAAGAATTCGTAAAGCTTCTTGAATTTGCTTTTGCAGTTGAATTCAAAGCCATGTAATAAGATAGATTATGTTGCTTCTTTTAAATTGTGCAATAAAATCTAAAGTTCCTTCCATATCTGTGAATTGTTTGTGCATAATATAATAGTTGTGATATATGACCAACTTACATCCATATATGCATATTAAAAACCAATAACTACTCGGAGTTTGGTACCAACCATGTACTCGGGTCCATAATCGAATTAAACAAAATGAACGTAACTCGACCGTTCATCCATTAACTCTGCCTGCAATCTCACGGCTCGAGTATAAAAAAGAGAGAGGGTGTGACTCGACCATCCGTTAACTAACTCCGTCTCCTGGTTTGACAGGAAGAAGGTAATGTAAAAGTGGTCGTGATACGACCGACCACTCTTCGTTGCCTCAGACTTGGGGGCAAGGGAATTAATCAAAGGAAATGTGATTCAACCATTTCCTAGAACAACTTCAGTCCCCAAAGTGTAGGCTGGATTATGAACATCAAACGAGTGTGATTCGCCGCCTATCGGCTAGCTCTGATCCCCAAAGTGCGGATAAGAGTATAAACAAAAAAAATGAGTGCAATTCGACCATTCATTCTCTAACTCTGGCCTAAACCCAACAGAGGGAATATAAACTCATCATGGATGGGACCTGACCCTTCACGAACAAACTCTGCTAACCCAAGACTGGGGGCAGAAGTATAATCACTTAACCGCTAAACGGGACAGTGCAACACTGTGGCTCGCACTTAGCATTTGATACAACTTAAGGCCATGATCGAAAGGAGGCCTTGAGATGGATTTGTCGGATCGACGCCCAAAGCAACGAGCAATCGAATGACATTGCAACTTGAACGACGAGCAATGAATTACAAGTACATTGAATGGAAAACATAGTAGCTCAAACACTTAAACAAGTTTCGTACAAATGCTGAATAGAAACGATAGAATATTGATTCAGATACTAAAACTTGGAAACCAAGTACAAGTTTATTTCAAAAACTAAAAGCCAAAAACGGGGACCGTATCCGCATAATTGCAGCCAATAAAAAGAAACTGGCTACCTAGCTACATACCACCTAAGCCAGTTCGATGGTTATTTCTCCTTTTTTTGGGCTTGTGATGACCCGCCCTTTCGATCCTCGAAAATCGACATAAATACACTCATTGTATAACATGCCGAATGATCGAGTGCCAGAAAGACAGATTGTTAAGGGGAAAGAAAATAGGTAGAAAAAGAAGAAACCAAACAACAGAATCTCACAGCAGACTGAATAACATATAATATGAATAGTTCTTTACACAAATCAAAACTGTAATATACATATCTCACATCAGAGTACACAAATCAATAGTTACCAGCCCAGACAGTTATAACAACCTGCCCTCACAATTGCTAATAACTTCAACAAAACACTACAGCAGAATAAAATCAAATACGAGTAATACGTCTTCGCCATCCAGCTCACCTTCTGAGCTCCATAGCATCCTAACCTGAACCTGTAATACACGGTCTGACCCGAGCATTATAATAAAATAACACCCGAGTCAGTCTGGAAAACCAGCGTGAGAAAAACACACTCACTTTGAATTATTAAAGTTTCAAAATACTTTGAACATCAAAGGTATCTCGTAAGACCACACCATAATAAACACGGCGGGTTTTTACCTTACGATAACCAAAACATTTCATATCAAAATCATCTGGTATTATAATAGTATCTATATACAAGTACTTATTCAAATAGATGAAATGTTTGCATCTCATGTTCCGGCATAGTTGGGCACAATCAAAACCATTCGGCGCTTATTGGAGAATGGATTCCATACGAATGACTAGGTACTAGGGTATCACCTTTCATAGTACATGTCTAGAAACAATGTATCGAGGACCACGCCGGGATCCCCTACCACACAAGACCGGACTATCCCTAACCTGGATAGATCGAATATGTTATCACCCTGGGTGTTCCCACCCTCTTCCGAGCTCCTTCCTTGTATCGTAGTAATAATAATATCCGAGGGTATCTAGAAAGATGATAAACATACTATAATTGGGTGCTACCCACTTAGCCTTGTTGCATCTCCCATGCTTTTTAGTTATTCCCGGTTGATGAGGCTAGAGGCTACGATTACCTTTTAAGAAATTTACACTTAGCATGCTCAATGTCCTCCAATGACAATGTACTGATAGCATTCATCCATACAAGTCCGTTCTGGTTCCGAATGGAACCAAAGGCACTACTCCTACTACATCCATTTTGGAATCACCCTCAGGATTAGTATCGATTAGCCCTTGCACTTCACTGCTCCATCTTCGACTCCATGATCTTGTCTTTATTTCAAAAACGTACTCGTTGGATCGAAGTGGTTTTCGGATAACAAATCCTATCCCGGTCACTTCGAAACAACGTTCGATATTTTTCGGTAAACTCAACCCTAGTTCTTTAGGAAATAAACAAACGAAGTAAGATCGGAGATCACCTCATAACCGTTTAGTAGATGGATTTCCTTATCATCGTCCTAGAAGAACGAAACGAGTTTACACGTACAGTATATCACCTCGAACGGTAACTGTACCATATAATCCCATGCTTCTTCTAGATATTCCCAAAGTTTTATTTAGGTCCAGATTTGATAGTCGGTTATTTAACTATCAAATAACAATCATTCAACAAAATATTTTCATTTCCCACAAAAAAACACCAAGTCTTATTTAATTTAAATTTCAAATAAGTTAAATCTCTTAATTCCAAAAGTATATACTTACCTTATCGAATTCAGTATATTCCCAAGTTATCCTTTTCAAAGATATTTGAAAACCCTTTAAAATAATATGGAAAGTACCACTGCGGTACCAAACCATGGATTCACAGCTCAATGGTTACATTTCTATCCCAGAGAAATCCAAGACTTAACTGCACGCAGTCACTGCCTCCTATTTCACCATGCGAGTATACCATTACTTCTCGAAACTTTATTTAAAAATTATCTTAAAATAATGCTTATAAGTTTCTCAAATAAATTTCCATGTTTTATCTAGGTTAATTTACTTAAATAAAAGTTGTTATACAAAGCCATATTAATATTTAATAATTTACCTTTTAAAATAATAATGCCGAATAGTTCTTAAATAATAGTAAATCTTTAACAATCATTATAAGGTAATTAATTACTAACTAAATATGCTATAAACAATTTAAAATAATTAAATAACTAATTTCTAGAATATTTTTAACACTTTTAAAATTACCCAGATAATAATTAAAAATTCTCTTTTTAAAACAAGCCCAATTTTCTCGATCCTAATTTCACTTCGTAAATTTGGAAATCTTACTTGAATCCAGCATAACCAATTTTATACTTATTTCCAAATTCACTTCTATTCTTCCAATTTATTCAAAATCTTGATTTTAAAAACCTCCTTTATTTTTAAACAAGTGCCACTTAAGAATTTGTTATTTAAAATCCTTTTTATACACTTTATTCCAAAATCCCTATTTACAATATTCCGAAATAGTTAAGTACAATTTCAAAACCATTTATTTTATCCAATTAATTTATCCAAAATTCTATATAAATGTTTTACTGCAAAATCCCTATTTAAAATCCTTTTCCAATTCAAACCATATATTACTGGTATTGAAAAATACCAAAATCTTGGCTAAAACTGCCATAGCATCCAAACAATTTAGATCCCACAATAATCTATCACAGATTTATTTCAACAAAACATATATCACTATATATGAATTTAAATTCAACATTTTTGAGGAATCCAGTTGGATCCCTCTAACCTGTTTCCCTGCATCCATAGATGTTAGCACAACATAAAAATACCAATTCCGCTTCGAGGTGGAATATCATGGTATATAGGGTCATCCGCTATATATATGCGGGAATATAAATCACTCCAATATATATATATACTACTAGATATAATATCACATTCAACTGACAATTATTTATCAATTCAACCAATAAATCATTAATTAATTTTAACTATTTAAAATTAATGCTAGTAGTCCAAAATTGAGTGAGATTAACTCACCTTGAGTTTTTAATTCGCCAAACGTTTCAAATTTTAAAATAAATCGAACACGTTCGATTTAACCTAAAATTTTAACTCGCTCCAAACGGCCTCAGATCTGTTCTAGAGCGTAGTGCTCATCGCTATGATTCCATCGCTGCTTGTTTCGTCCAATTCTGACCTCACATGACAAAGTTATGCTATTTTAAAGATTTGAATACATATTATATAAATTAATTTTTTTTATTATTACCCAGTTGTGGCCGTACATTTGAATCGCAAAATTTTGGCCGCCAATTCCTTTTCCCTCTTCGTACAACGCACGCTCTAGGTAAACGAACCCAACACGCCGCCACTTCGATCTTCCCACCTCGCGGCCACCACGATCGCCCTGGCGTTGATCGACCCCCACCATATCGAAGCACGTCACGCGCCGCACCCACGCTCTGAACGACGGCGAAATCAAGTCCCCCCTTTGCCGTGATTTGCCTAAGAACGTTGAGGAAACGCGGCTCCTTTCCTCCTCCTACAGCTCACGAAAACCCATCATTGCCGTATAGATCTATAGCCCTTGTCACGCTCTTCGATCGCCTAGTTGGTGATTCCTTCTGAAAATCGATGGATTGAGAGAGAATAAGGGAAGAAGATGGGAAGGGTTCGGCCATTGGTTTTGTATGGTGGCGGTTACGAAAATTCTGCTATGGTTTTACTGTGGCATGTGTATTTATACGCGTATAAACATTAATTTAATATTGTTTTTCACAATTTACATGATTTTTCGAACAAACTCCAAACTAGACGTGTCGCCTGGCGTTTATAATGTTTTACCCCTATTCTGAACACAATGGAATGTGTTACAAAGCCTAATTCTATCGTATGTGGAAGATAGTGTAACGACCCCGAATTTTATATATATTTAAATTAATAATTAATTGTATTTTTGAATAAAAATAGTAATATAAATTTGATTTAGGTGATGCGAGTTTCCCCGATATCCAAGTATATCTGTATAAATCGTTTAAAAATTTAAAAATATTGTATATATGAGAATATATATCTGTATTTGAACATATCTGACTAAATTTGAAATAATAATATATATTTTGACTTGAATTTAAATTGTAAATAAATGGTTAATAATAATTTGAATTTATAAATTAAAAATATAAGACGATAAATAAAATAAAATGAATACATAGATAAATCCAAATAACACGTTAATAAACTTTGTAAAAATATAAAGTGAATACATTAGAGAAATTTAACAACAAATAGAAATGTAATTATATTATAAAGTAGTATGAACAAAGGCAAAGCAAATATATTCAAGTATTCAACAAGTAAAAGATTAATGTGAGCAAAACCAATTATATAAAGATAAGTATGCACACTTGTAATATGAAACAAAACAGCAACATGCATTCATAAGCATGAACACTTGAAAAGAATAAAAATAAATGTTAAGTACGTTCATATTTAAAGCAAAAGAAAATATACATTCATATGTAGCCTGTAAGAAAATATGCAAAGTAACAAGGCCAAAATAATAAGCAAAATATCTATGACACATGAAACATACAATAATCTAAAATTGGAGACATAAGTACTCAAAGCATTTAATGCTTCCATCTCTTAGCAGCAAATAGGTCATTCGAAATGTTTGAAGTATCATTTCAGCCTCCATTCGAAAATTTTCTGATCAATAAGTAAAAAGAAAAAGAAATATACCCTTGTACCTGTATTTGCTTAAACCAGACATCACCCCTCTGTACAAACTCCTCTATATCTATCTTCTTATTTTCTTTCATTCAAAACTTAGCAAACCAGAGATAATAACAATACTTCCATATATACAAACTCAAATATAAGATTGGAAAACATTATTCAACAATAAGCAAACAAGAAGAAGATTAGAGGAAGACCAGAGCAAAACATTTTCCAGTTTTAAAAACAAAAGGGATATTCCAGTAATTCAAGTTTTCAAAAGCCATTTCAAAAATGCTCTGTTCTTCTTTGCCAGGTGAGCAACTCCTATTTTTCGAAGCTTAAATGTTTTGATATTTTGATGATTGTAAGTAAACAAGTAAATTAGAACTTAAGTTATTTTAATTTATATATATATATCTGGATGTTGCTTGTATATTTCCCTGTAATCAATGCTCTGTTAGTTTATCACCCTCTCTGATATCTCACAAGGTAGCAACGACTAGGAATTTAAAGTTCTTCCTTTCTAGCTAGTGATAGACTTTGGATTCTAAGCAAGATAAGTGTGTTTAGGGAAGAATGATAAATCTAAAAATAGAATTATGAAGAATTAAGAGATATAGGATGTAAATTAAATTTTTACAGAGGATCATTTTAAATTTTGGAAATTTCGAATTTAATAAAACCTTAATTCAAGTTTGTAGCTTGAATCCCTACCTAAAATGATGATTTTTAAGATAAATTAGGTAATTTTTAGTATAGTGTTTTGGTAGCGATTCCTGGTTGAACTGAAAACATGTTTTCACCAATTTCGAGTGATCAAGGAAATTTTGGATATTGAATTTTCGTTTGAACTTAGCTTGATAATTAATGGTATTAGGAAAATTACTAAAACATTTTTCTATTGTAAGGATTGAAGGAACGAGGCCATTTTAGGGTTTAAGGGTTCATTTTGGAGGGGGAAAAGAGGAGATCACCGCGACATCATCGTGGCGTCGAGTGGGATCGGACCTGAGGGAGAGTCTTCGTGGTTCATCGAAGCAGCCGTAGACGGAGTCTCGTGATCGATGGTGACTTGACGTGGGGATGCGAGGCGATCTCGTTGATGAAGTTGGGTTCCAGATTTACTCGAAATGCCAAATTTCGATTTCCAGGGGAGTTCGAAGTTTCGATGGTCGGAGTTTGACGTGGGGAGGGTTGTCGACTTGCTTTGATGATCGGCAGGGGACCGGAGGCGAAGACGGCACGGTGCATGTGCACGCGTGTATGTGGGTGTCAGTAGTTTCGATTTGGGGAAGAAGTTCTCGCGTGTTTTGCTCGAGATTTTCGTGGTCGATTCGAAGTTTTGATCGAGTGTTTGGGGTTTCTACTCGAGTTCGTATGCGTGAATTTGTAGGTGATAGGCCTGTAGTTTAAAGTTTTAAAAAAATAAACTAAGTAAAATATAAAGAAGAAGAAGAAGAACGTACGAGAGAAGGAAGGAATAACTCGGGGAATCTGGTGGGAAACTCGAGAGACGACTCGAGTAGATCTGGGAAATTCTCGGGTATGTTGATTTTTAGTTTTTAACCTGTAACTTGTTTTTAGGTTTAAAGTGTTGGTTTAAAAGGTAAAATCAAATTTAAACTGAGGCAAAGGAAATGTTTAGCTTCCAGATTTTTGAAGTAAATAAAGTTTAAAACTTAAATAATTTAAATAAGTTTAGATATTTTGAATTTGAGGGAATTTGATTTAAAATTCTTTCATATAAAGGAATTGCTTTAATTGGTAGTTAATACTATAATTGATTTTCAAAATTTGAAGAGACTTCTAAGTGTTAATTTAGTTGAACAATTAAATCAATTAATTAAATTATAATTGTAATTGGAGTTTGAATTAAGTAATGATTAAGTGATAAATAAATGGAAATTAACTACTTAAGTTAATAAATGAATGATTAATAGTTAATTAATGATTTAGATTGAATTATAATTGGAAATGATTTAATATGAATTAATCTAAGATAATTTCTCAAGAAAGCAATTGAAGAAATGTTATTAGTTAATGAAGTTAATTAACTAAAAGTTATTAAGTAATCAAATTTATGTGATAAATTTTGATAAATAATTAGATTAATTAATTAAGATAATCAATTGTAAATTGTTAATTACTTCGTGAAAGCAATTAAGTGGTCAATTAATTATGTAATTGGTTTAAAGGTTAATTAATAAATGATTAAAGGTCAATCAATCAAAATGATTTGTAATTAACCAAGATTTGTAGTTTGTTCATCAATAATAAATCTGATTGGAATTAACCAGACAATTAACTGACATTACTTATGAATGTTTGGATTCTATTGAATGAGAATTTTTTTTTTTTGATATCCCTGATATATGATGCTTTGTGATACATCCTGATTTATGTTGTGATCTGTAATTGATTATCTGCTATATATATATCTGTAGGATGAGCGTTATAATTATATCGCTTATCAATTATATTTCTATATTCTGATCTGTGATGATTGTATGATGTTGCACTACTGTGTAAAACCCCTGGACCACACTTTTACACACACAAATATGGATTTCACGTGGAAATCGGTTAAGTCACAGATAATTTAAATTTGATGTTTTTGAAATTGAAATTTAATTTCAATTGATTTTGAAATTGGAAAATTCGGGTTTAAAGTGAAGCTTTTGAAATGGAATTTCAAAGATAAAAGTTATTTTAAATAACTTAATCGAGTTTTGAAATTTAAATAATTTGATTTAAATTTGAATTCAAGTTTGAAATTGAATCCTATGATTTGAAACTAGGGATTAAAAATGTTATAAATGTGTTTATATGAAGTTAAACCATTTTAAAAGTAAAATTTTGAGAATTTGGATTTAACCCAAGAACCTTAACTCGTATAAATGAATCAGATTTTCCGAAATGAAAACTGTTTGTTTTCAAATGATAAAAGCTTTCACATATATAAGAAATGAAATTCCAGTTTAATTAAAGGAATTTCAAGTACGAATTGAAAAATGGTTTTCCAAGTTATGAATGAATTCTTTTTGAAAGTTATGAATTAAATCTGTTTATTTTTAACAGATTTAAAATGATGAATTGTTTAACCATTTGAAATGAAATTGTTTTGAAAACTATAAGTTAAATCTTTGATTTAAAGATTTAACGAGTTAATCAAATTGAAATGGGAATTAATTTGGAAAATCTGTGATTAAATCTTTTATTTAAAAGATTAAAGTGTGGAAATTGTTTTAAACCGTTGAAGGTTGTTAAAATGAATCTTTTTGTTTAAAAGATTTGAAATGGTAATTTGTTAAACCATTTGAAAAGAAAGTTTGGGTTTAAGTTGTGACTTAATTGAAATCCCAATATCCGTATATTTTTAAATATTGCGCTCACTATTCGGTTTAGCCGGGAGAGGACCTTTGTGTCACATAACCCATTCCGAATAAGTGATTCGACGTTATGGATAGCATTTGAAGACCGGTGTTGAAGACCGGATATTTTTCGAAAATGAAAGGACAACCTGTCGAATGTCTCTGCACCGAGTTGCTCCGGTATAGAGATTTATATCACTCTTTTTGTGACGGGAAGTCCGGACGTGATTGGAAATTATCCGGATGTGCAAGGGCTTCGTAAGAAGTGCCTTCGGTTCTGTTCGAACCCGGAACAGACTTGTATGGTTACATGTCTGACATTACACTTTGAGATGTAAAGCTGATTTCTTTCAAATACATTTCTGTTGGTGGCGGAGAATTTATTCTCTTAGCTTAACACCCTTCTCTGAGACGTACGAGCTCAGAGGTTATGTAGTTGAAATTTATCAGCGATATATCCCAATTTGGTAATGTGGCATGCTGAGTGTTGCTGTGTGATGATCAGTGTTTGATCATTTGTGATATGATCATTTGTTTGATCATTTATCTTTGTGATCATAGGTTGATCATCTGTTGACCCAAAGCGTGGCTTTTTGAAAAAAAGCGTAGCTTTGTGGACGAGACTTCGTCAGAGCCTCACAACCCGGAAATGGTCGAAACAGGAATGTTGCGGCAAGGTTATGAGGGTCGCGCCCTTTAGGGTATGTCATTTCCTTCTGGAAAAGGGTGGTATTATGGTATGGAGCCCTGATACTTACTCATGTGGATACACTTATTTATTATGTGTGATGATGGTTACCGAGCGCTCGGATAAAGGTCCCAAAGGACCGGGGGGTGGCATATTCGTGAGTTACCTGTTACAGGGGTAACCCGGCCTTGTTGGCAGAGAGCAGTTTGTCTCTCGGGGCGTCCCGCCAGAGGCGTTCCCATGCGGCGGAAGGAAGTTCCTTAGCCTGACCATTTGTTGGAAATCCATTTCTCCAATACGGAACTTGTACGGTTTTAGTTGTAGAACCTGCCATTTACGTACGGTGGTCACCACTGTTTAGATGGTAGCTATGGTAGGCATACGATACTGGTCGTATGTTGGCTAAGATTAATATTATACTTTCGAAATGTTTTTCTACACTATGCACTAATGATAATATCCAATGATTTGCGTAGTAAGCATATTTGACTATCATAAGAAGAAATCTCCTCCAATTCTGCGTTTGCATTGTGTGTGTGGCGGGAGGTCTTATGGTAGTTTCATTTTCTAAAAAGCATTGCGGATTTCAATGTTTAAAACCTTTTGTGTTTGTTTAAAGATAAACTGTTTTTGTTGCTCACACCAGTCCCATGACTGATCCGGAGTTTATTGTTCCCTTCCTAAACTCTGGGTGCCCATCATTTTCCACACGGGCAGTCTAGAGTTGGGTTTTTCAGATATTCAGGTTTAGTAGATTTTCTGGAGTTGGTTCAGTCTTTGGATCAGTCTGCACTGGCTTATCTTTGTGCCTCGTTATTGGGAGTTCGAGCTATTTCTGGATCGTGCTTTGGAGATGAAGATTATCCGCTGCTGTTGTTATCTATATTTTTCTTTTCCGCTGCTATTTCTTGTATCATATCTCTGATGTATATTGATATTCATTGTATCACTCTGTTGTATCAGATATTGTATATCAATGTATTATTCTTTTCTTCCGCTGTGTTATTTACTTAATGTTGTTATAGCTTCGGCGAATCGGATTTGAACGGTCGAGTCTGCGGCATTCTAGTACAATGTGAAGTACGGATGTTGATTTTCGAGCGGGCAAAACCCGATACGTTACATGTGGTATCAGAGCTAAGGTAAACTTTAGCTCAGGAGTATAACACGTTAAGTAACTCATTAGAGATAGAGTGAAGTAAACTCTAGAATGAGTATTCCTCAGATATCCGTCCGAATGCCTCAGTAAATTCTCTTACTATCCACTGATAGTGAGTATGAGTGCAAGAAGAGGATGAGATAGGGGACAGAGAAATACGACTATAAATGGTCAATACTTTGTAACAACAAGAAATCAATCTTTTCTCTATCGATCTCTTTGTTCGTCATATTTTCTCAATTCTTCGATAATTTCTGGTAGATCCAGGAATAAATTTGATATATAAAAAAATGGGACGTAAACTCCAGATAGGCCAAATTGTTTGTTTGGATGTATTGTTTGCTTTGATTGTTATGGTTGATAGGTATACCTTAGTTCTAAACTGAAAGTTATGAAATTGTATCCATATATCTATTAATTCTTTGGGTCTGGAAATATATTCTACGGATGGTTAGTTATCCTTTCGAACTAACCGATGCCCCTGCATATTTCGTAGATCTGGATAACCCAAGTATCTTCTGAAGTGTTAAAATAGATTCGTTCTTGTATCTGTTATTGATATTCTGATTTGGTAAGCCAAATGCAGAATAGCTGTTCAGTTTGATTTGATGAAACTTTCTTCATCTATCTTTGTGTCTCCTTGGTAATTTCGAGGACGAAATTCTTTTAAAGGGGGAAGTCTGTAACGACCCCGAATTTTATATATATTTAAATTAATAATTAATTGTATTTTTGAATAAAAATAGTAAAATAAATTTGATTTAGGTGATGCGAGTTTCCCCGATATCCAAGTATATCTGTATAAATCGTTTAAAAATTTAAAAATATTGTATATATGAGAATATATATCTGTATTTGAACATATCTGACTAAATTTGAAATAATAATATATATTTTGACTTGAATTTAAATTGTAAATAAATGGTTAATAATAATTTGAATTTATAAATTAAAAATATAAGACGATAAATAAAATAAAATGAATACATAGATAAATCCAAATAACACGTTAATAAACTTTGTAAAAATATAAAGTGAATACATTAGAGAAATTTAACAACAAATAGAAATGTAATTATATTATAAAGTAGTATGAACAAAGGCAAAGCAAATATATTCAAGTATTCAACAAGTAAAAGATTAATGTGAGCAAAACCAATTATATAAAGATAAGTATGCACACTTGTAATATGAAACAAAACAGCAACATGCATTCATAAGCATGAACACTTGAAAAGAATAAAAATAAATGTTAAGTACGTTCATATTTAAAGCAAAAGAAAATATACATTCATATGTAGCCTGTAAGAAAATATGCAAAGTAACAAGGCCAAAATAATAAGCAAAATATCTATGACACATGAAACATACAATAATCTAAAATTGGAGACATAAGTACTCAAAGCATTTAATGCTTCCATCTCTTAGCAGCAAATAGGTCATTCGAAATGTTTGAAGTATCATTTCAGCCTTCATTCGAAAATTTTCTGATCAATAAGTAAAAAGAAAAAGAAATATACCCTTGTACCTGTATTTGCTTAAACCAGACATCACCCCTCTGTACAAACTCCTCTATATCTATCTTCTTATTTTCTTTCATTCAAAACTTAGCAAACTAGAGATAATAACAATACTTCCATATATACAAACTCAAATATAAGATTGGAAAACATTATTCAACAATAAGCAAACAAGAAGAAGATTAGAGGAAGACCAGAGCAAAACATTTTCCAGTTTTAAAAACAAAAGGGATATTCCAGTAATTCAAGTTTTCAAAAGCCATTTCAAAAATGCTCTGTTCTTCTTTGCCAGGTGAGCAACTCCTATTTTTCGAAGCTTAACTGTTTTGATATTTTGATGATTGTAAGTAAACAAGTAAATTAGAACTTAAGTTATTTTAATTTATATATATATATATATCTGGATGTTGCTTGTATATTTCCCTGTAATCAATGCTCTGTTAGTTTATCACCCTCTCTGATATCTCACAAGGTAGCAACGACTAGGAATTTAAAGTTCTTCCTTTCTAGCTAGTGATAGACTTTGGATTCTAAGCAAGATAAGTGTGTTTAGGGAAGAATGATAAATCTAAAAATAGAATTATGAAGAATTAAGAGATACAGGATGTAAATTAAATTTTTACAGAGGATCATTTTAAATTTTGGAAATTTCGAATTTAATAAAACCTTAATTCAAGTTTGTAGCTTGAATCCCTACCTAAAATGATGATTTTTAAGATAAATTAGGTAATTTTTAGTATAGTGTTTTGGTAGCGATTCCTGGTTGAACTGAAAACATGTTTTCACCAATTTCGAGTGATCAAGGAAAGTTTGGATATTGAATTTTCGTTTGAACTTAGCTTGATAATTAATGGTATTAGGAAAATTACTAAAACATTTTTCTATTGTAAGGATTGAAGGAACGAGGCCATTTTAGGGTTTAAGGGTTCATTTTGGAGGGGGAAAAGAGGAGATCACCGCGACGTCATCGTGGCGTCGAGTGGGATCGGACCTGAGGGAGAGGCTTCGTGGTTCATCGAAGCAGCCGTAGACGGAGTCTCGTGATCGATGGTGACTTGACGTGGGGATGCGAAGCGATCTCGTTGATGAAGTTGGGTTCCAGATTTACTCGAAATGCCAAATTTCGATTTCCAGGGGAGTTCGAAGTTTCGATGGTCGGAGTTTGACGTGGGGAGGGTTGTCGACTTGCTTTGATGATCGGCAGGGGACCGGAGGCGAAGACGGCACGGTGCATGTGCACGCGTGTATGTGGGTGTCAGTAGTTTCGATTTGGGGAAGAAGTTCTCGCGTGTTTTGCTCGAGATTTTCGTGGTCGATTCGAAGTTTTGATCGAGTGTTTGGGGTTTCTACTCGAGTTCGTATGCGTGAATTTGTAGGTGATAGGCCTGCAGTTTAAAGTTTTAAAAAAATAAACTAAGTAAAATATAAAGAAGAAGAAGAAGAAGAACGTACGAGAGAAGGAAGGAATAACTCGGGGAATCTGATGGGAAACTCGAGAGACGACTCGAGTAGATCTGGGAAATTCTCGGGTATGTTGATTTTCAGTTTTTAACCTGTAACTTGTTTTCAGGTTTAAAGTGTTGGTTTAAAAGGTAAAATCAAATTTAAACTGAGGCAAAGGAAATGTTTAGCTTCCAGATTTTTGAAGTAAATAAAGTTTAAAATTTAAATAATTTAAATAAGTTTAGATATTTTGAATTTGAGGGAATTTGATTTAAAATTCTTTCATACAAAGGAATTGCTTTAATTGGTAGTTAATACTATAATTGATTTTCAAAATTTGAAGAGACTTCTAAGTGTTAATTTAGTTGAACAATTAAATCAATTAATTAAATTATAATTGTAATTGGAGTTTGAATTAAGTAATGATTAAGTGATAAATAAATGGAAATTAACTACTTAAGTTAATAAATGAATGATTAATAGTTAATTAATGATTTAGATTGAATTATAATTGGAAATGATTTAATATGAATTAATCTAAGATAATTTCTCAAGAAAGCAATTGAAGAAATGTTATTAGTTAATGAAGTTAATTAACTAAAAGTTATTAAGTAATCAAATTTATGTGATAAATTTTGATAAATAATTAGATTAATTAATTAAGATAATCAATTGTAAATTGTTAATTACTTCGTGAAAGCAATTAAGGGGTCAATTAATTATGTAATTGGTTTAAAGGTTAATTAATAAATGATTAAAGGTCAATCAATCAAAATGATTTGTAATTAACCAAGATTTGTAGTTTGTTCATCAATAATAAATCTGATTGGAATTAACCAGACAATTAACTGACATTACTTATGAATGTTTGGATTCTATTGAATGAGAATTTTTTTTTTTTGATATCCCTGATATATGATGCTTTGTGATACATCCTGATTTATGTTGTGATCTGTAATTGATTATCTGTTATATATATATATATATATCTGTAGGATGAGCGTTATAATTATATCGCTTATCAATTATATTTCTATATTCTAATCTGTGATGATTGTATGATGTTGCACTACTGTGTAAAACCCCTGGACCACACTTTTACACACACAAATATGGATTTCACGTGGAAATCGGTTAAGTCACAGATAATTTAAATTTGATGTTTTTGAAATTGGAAAATTCGGGTTTAAAGTGAAGCTTTTGAAATGGAATTTCAAAGATAAAAGTTATTTTGAATAACTTAATCGAGTTTTGAAATTTAAATAATTTGATTTAAATTTGAATTCAAGTTTGAAATTGAATCCTATGATTTGAAACTAGGGATTAAAAATGTTATAAATGTGTTTATATGAAGTTAAACCATTTTAAAAGTAAAATTTTGAGAATTTGGATTTAACCCAAGAACCTTAACTCGTATAAATGAATTAGATTTTCCGAAATGAAAACTGTTTGTTTTCAAATGATAAAAGCTTTCACATATATAAGAAATGAAATTCCAGTTTAATTAAAGGAATTTCAAGTACGAATTGAAAAATGGTTTTCCAAGTTATGAATGAATTCTTTTTGAAAGTTATGAATTAAATCTGTTTATTTTTAACAGATTTAAAATGATGAATTGTTTAACCATTTGAAATGAAATTGTTTTGAAAACTATAAGTTAAATCTTTGATTTAAAGATTTAACGAGTTAATCAAATTGAAATGGGAATTAATTTGGAAAATCTGTGATTAAATCTTTTATTTAAAAGATTAAAGTGTGGAAATTGTTTTAAACCGTTGAAGGTTGTTAAAATGAATCTTTTTGTTTAAAAGATTTGAAATGGTAATTTGTTAAACCATTTGAAAAGAAAGTTTGGGTTTAAGTTGTGACTTAATTGAAATCCCAATATCCGTATATTTTTAAATATTGCGCTCACTATTCGGTTTAGCCGGGAGAGGACCTTTGTGTCACATAACCCATTCCGAATAAGTGATTCGACGTTATGGATAGCATTTGAAGACCGGTGTTGAAGACCGGATATTTTTCGAAAATGAAAGGACAACCTGTCGAATGTCTCTGCACCGAGTTGCTCCGGTATAGAGATTTATATCACTCTTTTTGTGACGGGAAGTCCGGACGTGATTGGAAATTATCCGAATGTGCAAGGGCTTCGTAAGAAGTGCCTTCGGTTCTGTTCGAACCCGGAACAGACTTGTATGGTTACATGTCTGACATTACACTTTGAGATGTAAAGCTGATTTCTTTCAAATACATTTCTGTTGGTGGCGGAGAATTTATTCTCTTAGCTTAACACCCTTCTCTGAGACGTACGAGCTCAGAGGTTATGTAGTTGAAATTTATCAGCGATATATCCCAATTTGGTAATGTGGCATGCTGAGTGTTGCTGTGTGATGATCAGTGTTTGATCATTTGTGATATGATCATTTGTTTGATCATTTATCTTTGTGATCATAGGTTGATCATCTGTTGACCCAAAGCGTGGCTTTTTGAAAAAAAATGTAGCTTTGTGGACGAGACTTCGTCAGAGCCTCACAACCCGGAAATGGTCGAAACAGGAATGTTGCGGCAAGGTTATGAGGGTCGCGCCCTTTAGGGTATGTCATTTCCTTCTGGAAAAGGGTGGTATTATGGTATGGAGCCCTGATACTTACTCATGTGGATACACTTATTTATTATGTGTGATGATGGTTACCGAGCGCTCGGATAAAGGTCCCAAAGGACCGGGGGGTGGCATATTCATGAGTTACCTGTTACAGGGGTAACCCGGCCTTGTTGGCAGAGAGCAGTTTGTCTCTCGGGGCGTCCCGCCAGAGGCGTTCCCATGCGGCGGAAGGAAGTTCCTTAGCCTGACCATTTGTTGGAAATCCATTTCTCCAATACGGAACTTGTACGGTTTTAGTTGTAGAACCTGCCATTTACGTACGGTGGTCACCACTGTTTAGATGGTAGCTATAGTAGGCATACGATACTGGTCGTATGTTGGCTAAGATTAATATTATACTTTCGAAATGTTTTTCTACACTATGCACTAATGATAATATCCAATGATTTGCGTAGTAAGCATGTTTGACTATCATAAGAAGAAATCTCCTCCAATTCTGCGTTTGCATTGTGTGTGTGGCGGGAGGTCTTATGGTAGTTTCATTTTCTAAAAAGCATTGCGGATTTCAATGTTTAAAACCTTTTGTGTTTGTTTAAAGATAAACTGTTTTTGTTGCTCACACCAGTCCCATGACTGATCCGGAGTTTATTGTTCCCTTCCTAAACTCTGGGTGCCCATCATTTTCCACACGGGCAGTCTAGAGTTGGGTTTTTCAGATATTCAGGTTTAGTAGATTTTCTGGAGTTGGTTCAGTCTTTGGATCAGTCTGCACTGGCTTATCTTTGTGCCTCGTTATTGGGAGTTCGAGCTATTTCTGGATCGTGCTTTGGAGATGAAGATTATCCGCTGCTGTTGTTATCTATATTTTTCTTTTCCGCTGCTATTTCTTGTATCATATCTCTGATGTATATTGATATTCATTGTATCACTCTGTTGTATCAGATATTGTATATCAATGTATTATTCTTTTCTTCCGCTGTGTTATTTACTTAATGTTGTTATAGCTTCGGCGAATCGGATTTGAACGGTCGAGTCTGCGGCATTCTAGTACAATGTGAAGTACGGATGTTGATTTTCGAGCGGGCAAAACCCGATACGTTACAGATAGCTTTTCGAATCGAATTAAAATATTAAATTTTCGATATTTATTTCAACGCGTTTCTATTCCGTACAACCAAACGGTAACTACAAACGCTATGAAATTTGAAATCCGATAATAATAAACTATTACGAATCCAATGGAAATAGTTTTATCGAATTCCAAGACTATGTCCTAGAAGGCTATTTTAACGCGTCGATTAAATCGAGCGATTTTTAAAATTGACAAAATTGCTTGAAATCTCCATTTTAAAAACTTACCAACTCAATTATAATTCAAATAGAATTTATATTCATATTAGAAATCATTCTGGTTCATTTTAAATCAAAGTTCAATTATTTACACTATTTCCATACATTGAATTTCTCTATTAAATTAATACATAAAATTCCAATTTTAAATTTATCGACTTTTAATCCCATCCAAAAGTCCAATATCATCACTCTAATCCAAATAGAGTTTTAAATCAACTTAGAAATCATTTCTATGTCCATTTAACTCCAGATTCACATATTTTTCTCAAATTTCAGATATTAAATTTATTTTTACCAAATCCAATTAATTCTTCCATATTCAAAATCAATTAATAATTCAAGTTCAACATTTAAAAATAAATTAAATGATCAAAACTAAACGACCTAAATTTCGTGTCGTTACATTCCTCCCCCTTATAAGAATTTCGTCCTCGAAATTGCTAAGGTAGGAAAAATGCTTCCAAACCCATTAACTTTTTAAAACCCACTTACTTAAAATCCTACATTCACTTCCCAAAGCTTTTAGTTTAATCCAAAACAAGTTGTTTCCCATTTATAACTCAAAAACCTTGATTTCTAATAAAGTTCAAAAATCACCTTTTTTAGTTAACAAAAATTTTCCAAAAATTTTCAAAATTTTTCTAACACCCTAAATTTTTGAAAAATTTGGACAGAGTCACTTTTGTACGGAGAGCCTTTTACAATATCACAAATATGATAAAAATATATACATCGACCCACATGGTCGGAAAACAAAATATATATCAATATATTATCATTTCTTTATTTTATTGCGCCGACGTACCTCATATTAGCGTTTTTAAGCGAGCAACTTATTTTATAAGCATTTACGCAACCCAAAATCTATCCAACAGCTCCCTGTACCTGTACTTACTCAAAATAAGCACATAAGTTTTCATAAACATGAAATTTTAATAACATTCCATTTCTTTAACTAGCTAAACATATAACTTCATAACCCAAACATGCCAACCACATATTACAAGCAATTTATAAAGTTCCAACACTAATTTAATTTCTTTCCATGGATCCATATATCATTTCGTTCAATTCGAAATGATTTACAACAAAATTTATTGCATTCAATTCATATTTACAACAACCAACCTCATATATATTCCAAATTGATTTATATGCGCTTTACTTGCATACATTCACTTTTATTCCATTTCAAATTGATTCACAATCAATTTTAATTTTCATTCCATTCATTTTTGACTTTCATTATATACAAACCCATTTTATCAGTTTCAATTTATTCCCTTTTAAATTTACTCTAAATAAAATTTTCTAATTCCCATACCATTTATTCAATTTTAACTTGATTCGCAATCCATTCAATTTCATTATATTCACATTCACACTTATCATATTCATACCCATCTTATTAAGCTTCAATTGTTCCATTTAAATTGATTTAAATCAATTCATCTATTTTCCATTGGTTCCCATTCAAGTTATCCACCCAACTTTGTTAGCTTCATGTTGTATTAAAAACATTCCAATCCATGTTAATTTTATTTATGAATCACTCCATAAATAATCACTTAAGTTAAGTTTCCATTGCAATCAAGTTCCAATTCATTTTAAATTTAACCTCATTCAATTTGTTTGCTTTCATCTACTTAGTATATCCAATTTATACTATCACTTAGGGATCATTCCATGCTAACCAATTTCGAACAATTTATTATAACATAACATGGTTCCTACACTTGCATTTCTATTAACTTTATTTCCAACTTATATTACCTCTTTTCCGTTCACTTTCATTAAATTCACGTAGTGTTATTCACTTCATTCTATAGTGAACGGCATTTTATTTTAAGCTAATTTATTTAAAAACCATTTCACAAAATTATTTATAAGGTCTATTATAAACATTCCTTATCGCTACTTAAGTTCATATTCAACTTATAACTTAAGTTCATACTCCATCTTATCCAACCCATATTCCAACATCATAATTCATTTACTCTTAAATTGAATTCATTTCTTGTTATCAATTACTTAACAATTTTAACTTGGTCATACTCCTCCACTTTTCCAGTTTAATAAGTTATACAAACTTATTTATTCACAATTTCCTGAATTTTCCCCACTTAAATTTACTCACATTCAGCATTTATTACATGTAGTTATATAAACACTTCACAATTCATATTTATATTCAATTTACTCCACCTTAATTCATTCTCTATTAAAAATTCAATTTTTTTGAATTTCCATTCTTTTACCATAATACCAAACCATTTTCATTTTGGTTTACCATTTCATTTTCAATTCATAAGTTAAAAAACTTATTTACTTAAAATCTCATTTTACCTACTTGAGTTCATTTACATTTTATAATCATAACTCTGGATTTTATATATCACTTTATAACTTAAGTGTATCCCTTTCATTCAATAATTATAACTTATAATTATATAACCATTTTACATTTCAACTTCATATTCCATTCAATTCAAATCCAATTTCAATTTTATTTAACTTAAGTTAAATTCCAACCTATCTTATTCACTTTAATTTACCCAAGTTAAATTTTAATTCTAGGATTAAAATTTACGTTATCCTTTCTTATCTATACCAACTCCAATTTATAAGTTCAATAACTGATTTCTCTGACTTTACAAGTCATTTAAATGGAAATCCTAGAATTTAATTACCCGGTTTTTATTTCAAATCATTTTGAAATCATAAGTATACATATACCACTTTTGGGTATTAAATCATACTTTTGGATTTTCAAAACAACTTAGTTTTGCCCAAAACAATTCCCCTTTGGAATCTTCTAAAACAAAATTTGTTTACCAAACAAGTCCAAAGCGAATAATCATAGTCAATCACTATGGTAGCAATCCGTCTCTTAGAAACTCGAAAATGAATACTGATGATGCGGCCATCACCACCAGAATTATTTTCCAACGACCAAAGTGAGTTAAGTGCTTCCTTCCTTTCAAAATTCATTTAAAAACAATTTTTATTCAAAAATATCTCAAAATAATACTCCATTATTCCTTTCAACCACTTTGTAAAACATTTCCAAAATTTCCAAGATTTAAAAATTCCCAAACATTTAGTTCAAACCAATTTAAAACATTTTCCAACATTTCTGGGATTTAAAATTCTAGTTTAAATCAAATTTTAGTTTTACTCTTTTTGTATAAATCATTCTTATATAATTTCTATTTGGTTATATATATATATATATATATGACCATTCCAAGTTTTATAATCTATTCTGATTATAATATTAACAACCAAACACCCAAATATATATAATAATTTTAGAAAATTATTTTCTTTTATATAAAAATATAATTTTGGGTAAAATTGTTTCATTCAACCACTTCAAAACAATACCATGTCGGTTTACCTTGTTTAAGAGTTTAGAAACTCCTATCGATACCGTTGTACTTCCCGTACCGACCAAAACTCATAAACACTCAACTGATAAGTCAACACAATATAAAAACATTTTATATTCACTAATAATTTCGCGCTCATATCTATTAATACACTCAAACTCATTCTAGAGTATTTTTGACTCTATCTCTAATGAGTAATCCCCACCAAAGCCTAGGTATATCGCCAACTTAAGCTCTGGTACCAACTGTGACGACCCACCCTTTCGATCCTCGAAAATCGACCTAAATACGCTCATTGTATAACATGTCGAACGATCGAGTGCCGGAAAGACAGATTGTTGAGGGGAAAGAAAATAGGTAGAAAAAGAAAAAACCAAACAACAGAATCTCACAACGGACTGAATAATATATAATATGAACAGTTCTTTACACAAATCAAAACTGTAATATACATATCTCACATCAGAGTACACAAATCAATAGTTACCAGCCCGGACACTTATAACAACCTGCCTTCACAATTGCTGATAACTTCAACAAAACACTTCAGCGGAATAAAATCAAATACGAGTAATACATCTTCGCCATCCAGCTCGTCTCCTGAGCTCCATAGCATCATAACCTGAACCTGTAATACTCGGTCTAACCCGAGCATTATAATAAAATAACACCCAAGTCAGTCTGGAAAACCAGCGTGAGAAAAACACACTCAATTTGAATTATTAAAGTTTCAAAATCCTTTGAAAATCAAAGGTATCTCGTAAGACCACGCCACAATAAACACGACGGTTTTTACCTTACGATAACCAAACCATTTCATATCAAAATCATCTGATATCATAATAGTGTCTAAATACAAGTACTTATATAAATAGCTGAAATGCTTGCATCTCACGTTCCAGCATAGTTGGGCACAATCAAAACCGTACGGCGCTTATTGGAGAATTGATTTTATATGAATGACTAGGTACTGGGGTATCACCAGTCACCGTACATGTCTAGAAACAATGTACCGAGGACCACGCTGGGATCCCCTGCCACACAAGACCGGACTATCCCTAACCTGGATAGACCGAATATGTTATCACCCCGGGTGTTCCCACCCTCTTTCGAGCTCCTTCCATGTATCGTAGTAATAATAATATCCGAGGGTATCTAGAAAGATGATAACCATACCCTAATTGGGTGCTACCCACTTAGCATTGTTGCATCTCCCCTGCTTTTCAGTCATTCTCGGTCGATGAGGCTAGAGGCTACGATTACCTTTTAAGAAATTTACACTTAGAATGCTCATTGTCTTCTAATGACAATGTACTGATAGCATTTATCCATACAAGTCCGTTATGAGTCCGAACGAAACCGAAGGCACTACTCCTACTACATCCATTTTGGAATCACCTTAAGGATTAGTAGCGATTAGCCCTTGCACTTCACTGCTCCATCTTCGACTCCATGCTCTTGTCTTCATTTCGAAAACGTACTCGTTGGATCGAAGTGGTTTTCGGATAACAAGTCCGATCCCGGTCTCTTCGAAACAACGTTCAATATTTCCCGGTAAACTCAACCCTTGTTCTTTAGGAAATAAACAGACGAAGTAAGATTGGAGATCACCTCCTAACCGTTTAGTGAACGGATTTCCTTATCATCGCCCTAGAAGAACGAAACGATTTTACACGTACAGTATAGCACCTCGAATGGTAACTGTACCATATAAATCCCATGCTTCTTCTAGATATTCCCAAAGTTTTATTTAGGTCCAGATTTTATAGTCGGTTATTTAACTATCAAATAACAATCATTCAACCAAATATTTTTATTTCCCACAAAAAAAACACCAAGTCTTATTTAATTTAAATTTCAAATAATTTAAATCTCTTAATTCCAAAAGTATATACTTATCTTATCGAATTCAGCATATTCCCAAGTTATCCTTTTAAAAAATATTTGAAAACCCTTTAAAATAATATGGAAAGTACCGCTGCGGTATCAAACCATGGATTCGCAGCTCAATGGTTATGTCTCTATCCCAGCGAAATCCAAGACTTAACTGCAGGCACTCACTGCCTCCTATTTCGCCATGCGAGTGTACCATTACTTCCCGAAACTTTATTTAAAAATTATCTTAAAATAATGCTTTTAAGTTTCTCAAATAAATTTCCAAGTTTTATCTAGGTTAATTTACTTAAATAAAAGTTGTTATACAAAGCCATATTAATATTTAATAATTTATCTTTTAAAATAATAATGCTGACCAATTCTTAAATAATAGTAAATATTTAACAATCATTATAAGGCAACTAATTTCTAACTAAATATGCTTTAAAAAATTTAAAATAATTAAATAACTAATTTCCAGAATATTTTTAACACTTTTAAAATTACCCAGTTAATAATTAAAAATTCTCTTTTTAAAACAAGCCCAATTTTCTCGATTCTAATTTCACTTCGTAAATTTGGAAATCTCACCCGAATCAAGTATAACCAATTTTATACTTATTTCCAAATTAACTTCTATCCTTCCAATTTATTCAAAATCTCGATTTTAAAAACATCCTTTTTTTAAACAAATGCCACTTAAGAATTTGTTATTTAAAATCCTTTTTATATACTTTATTCCAAAATCCCTGTTTACAATATTCCGAAATAGTTAAGTACAATTTCAAAACCATTTATTTTATCCAATTAATTTATCCAAAATTCTATATAAATGTTTTACTTTAAAATCCCTATTTAAAATCCTTTTCTAATTCAAACCATATATTATTGGTATTTAAAAATACCAAAATCTAGGTCAAAATTGCCATAGCATCCAAACAATTTAGATCCCACAATAATCTATCACAGATTTATTTCAACAAAACATATATCACTATATATGAATTTAAATTCAACATTTTTGAGGAATCCAGTTAGATCCTTCCAACGTGTTTCCCTACATCCACAAATGTTAGCACAACATAAAAATACCAATTTCGCTTCGAGGCGGAATATCGCGGTATATAGGGTCATCCGCTATTATGCTGGGCGAATAGGGTCTCATCCCCTATATATAGACAGGAATATCAATCACTCCAATATATATGTATATATATACTAGATATAATATCACATTCAACTGATAATAATTTATCAATTCAACCAAAAAATCATTAATTAATTTTAACTATTTAAAATTAATGCCGGTAGTTTAAAAATTAGTGAGATTAACTCACTTTGAGTTTTTAATTCGTCAAACGTTTCAAATTTTAAATTAAATTGCACACGTTCGATTTAACCTAAAATTTTAACTCGCTCCAAATGTCCCCAGGTCTGTTCCAGTGCGTAGTGCTCATCGCTACGATTCCATCGCCGCTTGTTTCGTCCAATTCCGACCTCGCATGACAAAGTTATGCTATTTTAAAGATTTGAATACATATTATATAAAATAATTTTTTTTATTATTATTACCCAGATCTGGCCGTAAATTTGAATTGCAAAATCTTGGTGCCAATTCCTTTTCCCTCTTCATTCAACGCACGCTCCAGGTAAACAAACCCAACACACCGCCGTTTCAATCCTCCTACCTCGCGGCCACCACGATCGCCCTGGCGTTGATCGGCCGCCACCATATCGAAGCTCGTCACGCGCCGCACCCACACCCTGAACGACGGTGAACTCGAGTCCCCCCTTGCCATGATTTTCCTAAGAACACTGAGGAAACGCGACTCCTTTCCTCCTTGTACACCTCACGAAAACCCATCATTGCCATATAGATCTATAGCCCTCGCCACGCTCTTCGATCCCCTAGTTGGTGATTCCTTCTGAAAATCGATGGATTGAGAGTGATTAAGGGATGAAGATGGGAAGGGGTCGACCATTGGTTTTGTTTGGTGGCAGCTACGAAAATTCTGCAAGGTTTTACTGTGGCATGTGTATACATACGCGTATAAACATTAATTTAATATTATTTTTCACAAATTACATGATTTTTCGAACAAACTCCAAACTAGACGTGCCACCTGGTGTTTATAATGTTTTACCCCTATTCCGAACACAATGGAACATGTTAAAAAGCCTAATTTGATCGTATGTGGAAGATAGCTTTTTGAATCGAATTAAAATATTAACTTTTTGATATTTATTTCAACGCGTTTCTACTCCGTACGACCAAACGGTAACTCCAAACACTACGAAATTTGAAATCTGAAAATAATAAACTATTACAGATCCAATGGAACTAGGTTTGTCGAATTCCAAGACTATGCCCTGGAAGGCTATTTTAACGCGTTGATTAAATCGAGCGATTTTTAAAATTGACAAAATTGCTTGAAATCTCCATTTTAAAAACTTACCAACTCAATTATAATTCAAATAGAATTTATATTCATATTAGAAATCATTCTGATTCATTTTAAATCAAAGTTCAATTATTTACACTATTTCCATACATTGAATTTCACTATTAAATTAATAAATAGAATTCCAATTTTAAATTTATCGACTTTTAATCCCATCCAAAAGTCCAATATCATCACTCTAATCCAAATAGAGTTTTAAATCAACATAGAAATCATTTCTATGTCCATTTAACTCCAGATTCACATATTTTTCCCAAATTTCAAATATTAAATTTATTTTTACCAAATCCAATTAATTCTTCAATATTCAAAATCAATTAATAATTCAAGTTCAACATTTAAAAATAAATTAAGTGTTCAAAACTAAGCGACCAAAATTCCGGGTCATTACAGGGCTTCTTTAGGGTGATCTTCAGGATGGATTCTCCAGAGCTTCTACCTTGTCCTCTCCTTTTCGACCCTTTTTTGCCCTTTCCACCCTTAGGAGAAATGCTTTCAGAGATAGAAGCGGTCTCACTTTGGGTTACAGAAGATCGACCTCTTTAGGAGTGATGCCGCCCGGTAGTATAACTTGGAGCGGAGTAATATCCAATTCAGCACTCTCCTTCTTGGCTTGCAAATCCAGCTTCTCCTTTTCAATGTGCTACTTCATGCTAAGTTTACCAGTATGTTCGGAGGCATGGGTCACTACGTCATCCTCTGTTTCATTTTAGCCTTGTTGGTCATTATTCTTTTATTCATTCAGAGCTCCTATGACTTCAGCATCTGGGCTGTGAGTCTTAGTAGGTTAATCGATAGGAGCCACTTGTATAGTGACAGCCATAGCGGACCCTAGGGTTTGCACCTGCTTTCCCAGGGAATCATCATCATCGGGAGCATGGATATATGCAAACGGACCTATAATTTTAGGAAGACCAATGGATAAGCCTATGACTATCAGGCATGAAATGTAAACCTTCTCAAACATTGAAGAAATAAGAGATATACCTTCATCAGATTGGCCTTCGGTTGTAGCTGGAGTTCCATCTTCCAAAATTGGAGACAACCTAAAAGATTTGTGCATCCCTGGATGATCTGGATCATAGCCAGCATCCTTTTCGTGATGAGAGAAATTGGAGCGCCAATTGCTTGAGTAGTAGGAAGGTCTTGGGAACCAGATCCCTAGGCTTTGGCACCATCTTTCCCCTTCTCGGTGATCATTGGATCACTGAGTAAACCGAGCGGAGCAACCCCAAGTTTATTGGGCTCTTCATCATGCAAGATTTCATGCATGAGCTACTCTTCATCCATTTCAACACCACCAAGGGACTTCTTTTTCAAATCTACCATATGGTCTTAAGCTTACGAGCATCTCAGAATACCCCTCTCTATGGAAGTGGAGATTGTGATTCATTAGGACGCATGCGTTGTAATATATCGGCATTAGATCGAACTCATCCTTTATCTCTGTCCAACCCGCCTCCCAAGCCTCTTCCTTGAGGGCCTCTATCTGCTCAAGTTGTTTATCGACCTCTATTTTAGCTTCGCTAGCCTCAACGTTACCCTTGCAATACCGTTGAGACTCCAGCTGAGCCTCAAGCTTCTTCTACTTTTCCTTCTCAAGCTCCATCTTAAGTTGTTTAATACGACGGACCAAAGCATCATTATCTTTTTCAACACGTCCTTCTCCTTCTGTAAGACGTCTTTTTCATAGGCTAAAGTACCACTGTGACGAACGGCAGTGTCCAGTTCAGTTTGGTGTAGTTTCACTAAATGCTCGACGGCTTCAGAAGACTCGCTGGCATTTTTCTTAGGATCGACCAGCTTTGAACCTAACTGCTTAACCTCCTCGTCCAAGTACTTGATGATCTCTTTGTCATGGATCGCCTCAAGAGTTAAGTAGTCAATTTTGTGTTTCCTTTCTATCAACACCTCTGAAATTCTCTCAGCAAAATAGAGAGTTGAATTGTGCTGGATATAGACATCATTAACATAAGAAAGCACTATGTCCTTGGCCTTTGGAGGAATTGAATGCAAAGCGGGAACAAATTTGAACTCATCAAAGCACAACTTAGGAAATGTGGCCTTGAGCTCAACCATCTTCTCAATAGCAGTGGCATCATGAGTAGTTAGGGATGAGAGGGCCCGTCTATTATGCTTGCGAGATAAATTATCAAGACCTTCTATGGCAAACTATCATTTTGAAGATCGACGGGCGTCGGAAGAACCCGAATGTTGCTTGGGTGCAGCAGCCGAATTGGGAGCATGAGACAGCGACTTACTGCTACTGTGTGTAGTAGGGTGTTGACCGACACCCTTATGGTGAAAAGACTATGATTTTGATTTATGTTTGGACGACAAGTCCTTGGATTAGTGAATTTGGTCTCGGTCTTCTCTTACCTTTCTCTATCTCGACCGGGGTCCGGACCTCGGCTGGGCCTAAAATAAGATGGCTGAGAGAATGCTAATCTCTTCAAGCGATCATAGTTACTGGGGCGTCCCATCGAGCCTGCAAACAAAATGAAAGTGTTAAGAATCACTGGAGTTAAAAGTAGATAAGTGTCATGAGGTGTTGTGCACGTGATCGTGGGTGTCTTAGTATCCCTCCAACGAACCTGTTACTAGAGCTTTGCTCGCTAGAATAATCTCTCCCATGCTAGTGCGGGGATGTTAGAGCCAAATCGAAAAGGAGATTCAGACCCCTTGAGACTTAAATTTGCAAAATCATAATTCTCAACATCTTTTGGAATTGGGATGTCCGACAGCCCCTCAAATAAATTTTCTAAAGTCAGAGACTTAGATTGATCTGTAGCAGCAAAGGTTGACTTGGATTTCTTGGAGACCTACCCTCTACAAAGCTTATAAACGAGCCTTTTTCTTCTTCTCTTTTCTAGGGCGGGGAGCTGTGGGTCTTGGGAGGATCGGATCACAAACACTTTACTTGAGCTCACATGGTCACGATCGGCTCATTAGCGCCGCCCCTCAGCTCGCTTTCCTCGGTGACATTCTGAGCTCCTTCGGTTGGGTGTACGATAAGATTAACTTCGTCACCTCCCTGTCCAACGACATCTCTTCTTTGTAGAACTTCCTCCTTGGTGTTTCTTGGCAGTCCTGTGCTGAGTAGGGCTGTCAATTTCTAACACGACCCGAAACCCGCATGGAAATTAGCAGGTTAACCCGACACGTTTAAAAGGCGGGTCATTTTTGGGTCAACCCGTTAGAACCCGTTTAATAAACGGGTGGGTTTAGGGTTGACCCGTGAACCCAAATTTGACCCGACTAACCCATTTATGGGCTCGGTATTGTTGTACAATTCTCATTTTAGCTTGCACAAGAATGGTATTTTTGTTATTCACTTATTCCTACACATTCACACTTAACAACTTCCTACATTTTCATGCCCATTCCCACGTAACAGCTTCCCAAATATTCATACCCATCTTAGTTTGCAATAAAAGAATGACAACAATACCCTTCTTTTGCTCTAAAATTCTCATCTTACCTCGCAAAAGAAGGGTATTGTTGTCATTCACTTATTCCTACACATTCGCATTTAACAATTTCCCACATTTTCATGCCCATTTCTATTTCTTTATACAAATATTTTTCTTCATGGGTTACACGAATCAACCCGAAACCCACCTGATATATAATCGGGTCAACCCGAAACCCGCCCATTTAATAAACGGGTTGACCCGACCCGTTTAAAAATCAACCCGAACCTGAGTTGACCCGACCCGAACCCAACCCGAACCTGACCCAACCCGACCCATTGACATGCCTAATACTGAGGCCTTCTTTTAGTAAGTCGAAGACGAAAAGGCACTCATCGATAAGAAGAGATCTGATGTCCCTATCCACCATCGGTATATTTTTGAGTGTTGAAACAGCCTTCAAGTATATGTCTTTGGTGGGACGTGGATGGCTACTTTCAATGTTCAATAAAAACTACTTAATTCAGGATACGACTTGAATAAAAACACTTCAAGTTAAGTTTGAAATGACACTTACATCTTTCCAACCACCGTCCTGCAAAATAAGGTGGGCAACACACGTAAAATCATTCATTTTTAAAAGCACTTAGTTTGTTCCAAGCGCCAGTTACAACCTGGCAGTTTAGTGATCGACTTAGGAAAGTGTACGAGAGGCTTCCCTTTCACCGCTAAAGATCGTAAATGAATCTGATGTCTTCCGAAGTTGGCTCACAATATAAAAAATCGAGGAACATCATGTATATGTGGTGCAGAAACGCGTGGTTGTTCGGATGCTACTGAGCTGGCATCGATCTTAATTAGTGCAACATTCTCCGAATGAATGGATTAAAAGCGGAACGCAACCAACCCAGCGCATAAACTTGCATGCAGTATACCCCTCCGGAGGCAAGTGAGCCCTATCATTACAGAACGGGACTCACACATTCTTGTACGGAATCCTGTGTTTTATACACAACCTACGAAGAGAGGCCTCATCGACCTTTGATGCCACTTAATCCTCCGGATCATTCAAAAACATGGCATCTTCCAAAGTGTCAGGTGTTGGCTTGATTTCTGCTTTTAAGTTCAAAGGAATTTCTAGCACCTGTTGTGAACTCTTGGGCTGCTTAGGTTGATGGCCTGGAGAGTTTCGAGCGGATATTTTTGCAGAGTTAGACTCAGAGTCAGAATTGTCGTGTGAAGTAGTTAGTTCAGTACACATGGTGACTAAATTCTCATAGCATCTAGAACCCATAGCTATCGAACTCGACAGATAGTAATCATTAGAAAAATTAACATGTTCCACTTGTGCTTAAGTGTAAACTAGTGTAGTGTAGTGCAAAGATAGATAGTTCGGAGTTAAAATGGTAGTTATGACGAGACTCTAGGATTCAACAGAAGTGACTGTCATCGTTGACCTTCCCAACCACTTTCATGTCGATGGTTGTGGATTTCATCTAAGCTTCAAGATCAGCCATTTGCATTTTGGAGTATGATATTCGCATTCAAGTTCATTCGAGACCATATGTTATACATGTTCAAGTTATATTCGAGAGTATGCAAATTTGAGTTCTAATGGTTCAAGTCATATAAATTCGAATACAAAGTCCAAACATTCAAGTTCTACGTTATATGCATTTGTTCTGAAGTTCAAGTATTTGAGTTCGAGGTCATATGCAAGTCTCTATTTCAAGTTTAGGCTTAAGGCAATTGTTCATGTGTATTTAATCAAGTTCAATTCTTCACTCAAGCAAAGAATTGTCTATGTCCCCGTAGGCAAGGGGATCGCACCCGATCCCTTACCTAGGTGGTCTTACCTTATCCAATTTCAAGCCCTCCATGCCATGACTGATCCCACTTCCGAAATCGCAATTGATCCCTCTATCACTAATAGCCTAGACTGCACTACTTCACTTCCTTCCCAACATGCATCCATCTGGTCCCATGAATCGATCCCCACAATAGTCGATCCCTCCATTCCATCGAGCGACCAATCCCACCATGTTGGGTTAACCCAACTCAATTCCAAAGTACTACAACCAATCGCATCATGTCACCGATCCCTCCTCATCACTTTATCTCTTCTGCATCAACACCTATCACCATTGACCAATCCCAATGTTATTCAACTCTCGACAATACCATGGCCAATCCATATGAATCAAATCGATCCCAAAACTCACATGAAATACAAATCAAAATTGCCTTGCCTCGATTTGTATCCTAAACTCACCTTTATATGCAGACGTAGATCCAGTTGTTGAACAAATGAAAGCTTTCCAACTATGGGTTTGGGCAAAAGTTGAATTGGAAAATTGAATCGATTGTGATTAAATGTTTGATGCATTCGAAGACAATAACAAGAACTGTAGGAGGAGATGGAAATTCGAATCGACGATTGATTTGGATGGTGAGGTGATAGCCTTGAGCACGAGTTTGATAATGGCAATTTTGACGTGAAGTGTGGGTTCGGATTGGTTGAGGGAGCAAATGAATGAAGTGGAGTGGAATAAGCTACGCCCATAGCTTATATATGAATGTGGCCCGCTTACTTGGGCTCGAAATTTGTTTGAGTCCGTTCAGACAAAGAGATCGGTATCGATCCCCTGCTTAGGGGATTGGTACCGAATGCCCCTTACAATGTTTTAAAAAAATTGAATGGATGATGAAGATTATAGCAATGCAAATATATTTCAACTACGTGATATTGACAACGACCCATGAACATGCATGTGTACATACCCAGCATTCAATTTCTTAAATCGACAGAGATTAAATTATTACCTGAATCTCGTAGAAAAGATGTCGCTACAGATAACCAAAGCCTTCTAACTAAGTCAACAAGCTCAATGGAACCGAGCATAAAGAAAGACTGGGATTACACTCCGGATTTACATTGACAAATATCGACCAAGCATCAGGAAAAATACAGAGAGATACGACTCTTCATAAAGACAATTCAATGGAAGGATAACGACGATTCAAGAAAATGAATGGAATGCTTCCCGGCGATTCTAACTTGCTTCAATTCAAAGAACATCATGTTTGTAACAAGACGTACTTTGGGAGGCAAGTGTTATTCGACCTTTTGACCTGGCTATATTCGGATTGATTTAGCAAGTTAGACTCGATGGTAAACAAGGCAAGCAACCTAGAGATGTGATCATAAAGACCAGAGATCAAACATAAACAATAGTGTGAAGTAACCATCAAGTAGAACCAAAGGATAGTCCCTACGAAACATTATAAGTATGGATTAGTGCTTCCCCTAGGTAGGGGATTGAATCAGATCATTATAGTTATGAGCAACTTGGATCAGTAGTTCAACTCAACGAGAATCGATCGATATCTCTAAAAACATGAAAGCAACTATGCAAAAAACTTTGGAACATGAAGCCAACATGGAGGGGGACCCACACAACCGATCATGCACTGCCATATTAACGTCTCAACCGATTGGGCCCCATCGCTTCCCATCGAGAATTGGGCCTCGAAATTTTTTGGGTCACCTCGTTTGCATCTGGAGATTCTTGCGACGAATTTTCAAATTGATATTCGATCATCTACGCCTATAAATACAGGGTCCATAGCTCATTTGAAGGATTTTTAGGCTATTGTTTTCTTTGTACTCCATTGTAATTACAAATTCCGATCTGATCCCTCTTGTACATAGAAATTCAAGTGGTTAATTAAGCTTTTTTCCACCAAAGCGGATGTAGCCATTCATTGCCGAACCACTATAAATCTGTTTGACGTTTTTTTATTTGTTTTCTACTTCTTTCCTATGTTTAGTTTAGTTTTCTCCATTTATTTCTCTACATATAAACTATTGGTGCAAATGTTGAGATTATCTACAACATGATATAGCATTGCACTGGATCCAAACACTTGAGAAATTGCAATTCAGGTTAGTGGAATTAATAGTGTGAATTTATATTGTAATACAAATTCCCGTAATTATATATATATATATATATATATATATGAAAACATAGGAAAATAGGCTCAAGGAAAAATATAGCTAGGTTTTTGGGCTAAAGGATGCGGCTTTTGTTTTTACGTATGAAGGACGCAAGCTTTATATTTGGGCTGAAGGAAAATCATTAAAAAAAGTAAATCATGCCATCTTCTTCAATCTCGATCTAAAATACTGGTATCGGTCTTCATTTTTTTTCTCAATATCGATTCTCGTATAATGTTTCTTCTTTTCAATCTTATTTTCGTTGTATTCTCAATTTTTGATTGTTCGAGTTTAGCTTCATCTTGCTGATTTTTTGATCAGCTTACTAATTTCAATTTTTAATTAAGGTTAGCTTTATTTATTTTGTGTATGTGTATTATGTAGTCTATATCGGTTATAAATACATTTTTTGTTGGTTATTTGATTTATTTATGGTTGAATTGGGTTCCAGTAGCAGATTCATTTCCATGCCAAAGTATGCATTTATGTGTAATGCTATGTTTTTTAGCATTTGTTTAGTTTTGCAGATTTTAAATTTATATTTAAGTTTTGTAAATTTTAGTGTGTTATGCTATGTCTATTTAGTATTTTCAGTTTTTGTATCAATATTTCGGATAAGACGACCGTGACAGAAGATGATATTTTGATTAGGCCTCCTAAAGAGGTTTGTGGTGTAAGAAGACCATGGTGGATTTGGATATTCTCACAACAAAAGAAACAAATTTAGTCAAGGCGAATGAAGTCGGTCATAACAAAAGGAACAGTTTAGCATCTTCGAAGCATTGAAAGTTTTTCTATTGTATTGTTGTTGTTATGAACTTGTTTTTTAGGTTTACTTAGGGATGATATTGTGTTAATTTCGCATATTTTAGAATTACTTTTTAATGATACCTATTACCATAAATAATGATGTCGAATATGAAAAGAGAACATGTTGAAATTCAAGATGTCTAAAATAGTAGAGCATTCAACAAGGGATATCGCACTTTAAGCACTTCAAGAAGAAGCCGAACTTCTACAATAAAGGACGTCGAAAGCGTAAGAAAGGATGGCAAGCTTCCAAGAATGTCAAATCCAAAGTGATTGACAAATGCGAAGGTTATTGAACTTCAACAAAGAGGAGATATCACACTAAGGCATTGTATCTCTAAAAATGTCGAACTACAAGAGTTATCAAGCTTGAATAAAGGAAGGGGAGATGTCAGACCTCAACAACCTTGGAGTTTGTCAAGCATATAAAGAGGAAGAGATATCGTATTCAAAACAGCTCCTAGGGATATCATGCATGTAACAAGCTCAAAGTGATATTGAATGACAACAGATGCCAAAAGATTATGGTATAGGGGATATCGAACCTGAAGATTGTAACAACCCAAAATTTAAGCAATAATTAATTAACGAATTAATTAAATAATAAAATAACTTTATGAAATTATCAGAATTGAACCACGGGAGTTGCACCATTGTGTTCGTGGTGATTTTCTAATCAATTTCCATGTATAATTTGTCAAAATCCGAGTTAGTATGAAGAAGATACGAAGGAAACAAAAAATCAATAAAACGAAAAAAATAAGAAGAAAAGGGTCAGGTCGACCCATATATGGGCTAGGTCGACCTAAACATGGGTTAGGTCGACATTAGGGTCAATCCCATGAAATTTAGGTCGACCCTCCCTATTCGTTGACGTAGAAGTGCCCATATACGAACCAGATGACGTGTTTTTCCATTTTTCTCCAATCCTGTGCGTCTGTGCTTTCATCCGACAGTTCCCAGCGAGCCTATGACGTGGTTGCACCAAGTTTAATCCTCAAATCTAACGGTTTAAGATACACAAGTGACACTATAAATAAGACCCTAGGCCCAACTATTTTTCTTATTCAGATTTTCTCCATCTGGGTTCATTGCCTGAGGCTGGACCCTACAAGGAATATTTTTCCAAGGAGATGATCTTTTTAATTAAAATATTTTATACCCTACAAGTGGATCCGGGAAGGCCAAGGAAAAGAGCTAAGGGCTACAGTTGAGTGTTTAAGTAATTATTTTAGATTCTTAAGTAATTTAAAATAATACGGTATCCAATAGTTGTAGTTTTTCTACAATTTTGGGATATCCTTTATGCAAGTTTATTTACAATTTATTTTAAGTAAATTTTAGACTTGTTTTCCAATCTATTTTCTTTTAGTTATTCTATTTCAGTTATTTGCAATTATTTATTGTTAATTATAGATTTTCCAATTATTTACAGTTATTTACAGTATTACAGTTATTTACTGTTATTTACGTTTTATTTACATCTATTCTACATTGAGATTTCTTCTGTAATTGTCAGTTTCTTTTTAATTTCCATTTTATGCGAATGGAATAAATAGAATAGAATAAATCACGAATATGGACTAAAATATAAGAAAACTGAATTTACAGAAAATGGGATGCAAAATAAAATGACTGTAACAAATTGGACTTAGACTGAAGTAAGAAAATTTAAGATGTTTGCAAGCATAGTTATAACATGAAATTATAACTAAAAAGGGAAAATAAAAGAACTGGAAAAAGTAGCTTATTTTTATACTTAGACCTTGGGTTAAGTTAATAAGCAGAATTATAACACACAGGTTATAATTAGAGACAATAATCAAGTAGAAAGAACATGAAAGGCTTATTTTAAGACTTAAATTAAGTTAATAAGCAAATAAAGCAGAAATAACAGAAGGGGCTTGTTTTAATAAACTTATATCTTGGATTAAGTTAATAAGAAAGATATAGAAGATCAGTATTGTAGGCCCAATGGGGTAGTCCTTTACTGATATAGAAGACATGTATTGTAGGCCCAACGGGGTAGTCTTTTACTGATATAGAAGATCTATATTGTAGGCTCAACGGGGTAGTCCTTTACAGATATAGAAGATCGGTATTGTAGGCCCAACGGGGCAGTCCTTTACAGATATAGAGGCTTATTTTAAAAACTTACATTAAGTTAATAAGAGGTCAATAAATAGAAGTTCAAATCATGGGAATTTGGACAAGGGGTGCAACTAGATTTTGTTTGTTAGATAAGACTCATACCAACAGCATTCCCTTTTTAGTCAGACACAGGTGGCCTCATGATAGCCCAGGCGAGGCAAGGGCACGCTTGTGCTGGAGTAGTGGTAAATAAGAGGTCAACAGGAGGGAGCAATAGATAGCGCGAACCTAATGGTGGTCGAGCGTGCGGCCTCAGCGTTGGTTGATAAGTCGTTATTGAGTTCCAAGCGCTAAGTAGGTATCTATTGCGTAGGAACCAACATGGTCTAGTCTGCAGTAGTAGGTGTCTATTGCGTAGGGATTGACTGGGTCTAGTCCGTATCTATTGCGTAGGGACCAACAGGGTCTAGTCTGCATCTTTTGCGTAGGGGCCAATGGGTCTAGTCCACAGCAGGCACATTAGAGATAAAAGGCCGATCAAAGGGTAGAATTAGGACTTTGGCCTAATTAAAGTAAGATTAAGGTTTCAGCCTAATCAAAGTAGTTATTTAAGAAAAGTGCAAACAATCTAATCGAACTATTTAAACAAAGCAAAGCAAGTTAAACCATATTTTATTCCAACTTTATTTTTTCTTTTATTTTCTTCTATACTAGAACTGTTGCAAAGTCTATTATCTTTACCTTGCTTAAGAATACTAGTAATTACTTTCATTCACTAGAGTTTTAGTCTATCCCACTCCTCTATTTTCCCCTTTTCTCCCATGATGATGCAGCGCAATCTGATCATTCCAGAATTTTAGGTCGCTCACGACCTAGTGAGATTTTAGGTCGCTCACGACTTAGTGGAACTTCACGACCTAGTGACACTTTGGATCGCTCCGACTCTTTCGAGCTACGACCTAACCATAGGCAAGAGGAGGAGGCTGCAACACGCTGTGATAAGTCGCTTGCTTTAGGTCGCGAACGACCTAGCGACTTACGAGCTAACGAGTCAAAGAATAAGGCGCTCGAACGACCTAACAAGTTACTCGAACGCTCCGGGTTATTCAAACGACCTAACGAGTTACGACCTAAGTTAGGTCGTGGGAAGATATGGGAAGATAGGTTGCTCACTTTAGGTCGTTCCGAACTTTCGAATACCAGCTTTAACGAGATACGACCCAAGTTATGTCGCGGAGAGGAGGTACGACCTATGTTAGGTCGCGAGGAAGGGTTACGATCTATGTTAGGTCGCTGAAGCTTATGCCGCCTGGAATTCTGGAGTCACATGAAGTGTTAGGTCGTTAACGACCTATACTAGGTCGCTGATGGAAGCTGATGTATTGAAGTTAGGTCGCGTGAGTTGTATTTTAGGTCGAGGCCGATCTATGTGTTGTAAATATGTGATATCATGTGTTGTAATGTGCTATGTTTCGTACTGTATTTCTGTGTTGTTTCTTTAGGTCGCAGACGACCTTAGTTAGGTCGTAAGTCGTAAGTGTTAGGTCGTTGCCGACCTAAGTGTTGTCTAAAATTGAGTCGTGTTGAGTTGTAACTTCTATAAATAGCGGAGTGTTGGTCATTTGTAAAGTTAGTTGATTTTGAATAAAAACTTTTGTTTGTTAGCTTTGTGCTTTAATTAAATTGGTAGTTGAGTGTGATCTCCTATCTCCTCTTTCGACATTCGAGTGCGCTTGAATCAACGATTGTAGAAGCCAATTCATGGTATCAAGTGCGCTTGATCAACGTTTGAAGAATTGCAGATCTTCTTTCACGGTATCGTGCGTGATCAACGTGACGAAGATAGCTAGAATCCGGCATCTTTTGATCAACGGATTTGGGCCATTTGGTATTCTTTAATTCACCGATTGCTACTTTCACCGAATCATCAATCTTGTTATCCACTGCTGCATCATTTGGTATCGGAGCTAGACTTAGCCAATCATAGCTAAGCCGAGTCTTGGAGCCAATTTTATTTGAAGAGTTTGAAGTGTTAGAGCCAAGAGAAAGTGAAGGCCATGCACCATATTTGTTCACACCGAGAGTTGAAGTTTGTTTCATTTAACAATGCCGCCGAGGAGAGCTAATCGACATCAAAATATTGAAGATTTGTACAAGAAGGAAGATGCCGAGCAAATGGAACAACGCATAAGTAACAAATTCAATGAGAAGTTAGATGAAGGTATTGGAAGGTTAGAGAAACTGATGAATGATATGAATCAAGGTCAAAGAAGGAGGTCACCAATCTCGAACCATGGAGGAAACCGAGTTTCGCCATCGATTACGGAAGCGAGAAGGGTATCGCCATAATCTGATCGAGGAAGAAGAGAATCATCAGTTTCGATGAGAAGAGATCACATGAGTATCGAGACGAAGACAGAAGAACTCAACGTGAGCTTGAGTATGAGCCATATCATGATGAAGAACGACATAGTAGAAGAGACATGCGTGATCGACGAGATGTTAATAGTCGAGATCGATATCGAAATACACATGAATATGATAAAGAGAGTGATAGAAGCAATAATCATTATCGAGATCGAGACCAAGGACGAAATGCATATCGGGATGTTGAGGATGATCGTTGATGGGAATCGGGGATGAAAACTGAAATTCCAGAATTCAAGGGTAGTATGCAAGCTGAAGAATTCCTTGATTGGTTGTCTAATATTGAAGAGATTTTTGACTTTAAGGAGGTTCCTGAGCATCGAAGAGTGAAGTTAGTTGCTACTCGTTTGAAAGGGAGAGCTATGGCATGGTGGCAACAAACTAAATTGACACAGGAGAGAATCGGGAAGTCAAAGATTGAATCGTGGGAGAAGATGAAGAAATTGATGAAAGCTACTTTCTTACCTTACAATTATCAATCTCTTATGTATCAACGATTGCAGAATCTGAGACAAGGAACAAAGACTGTTAATGATTATGCTGATGAATTCTATCAATTGATTGCGAGGAATGATATCATGGAGACAGAGGAACAGTTAATAGCTAGATTTGTTGGAGGATTGAGAATGCAGATTCAAGACATGGTGAATATGTTTGATCCCAGATCTGTCGCTGAAGCATATCAGAAAGCTCTAGCTTGGGAGAAACAAGGAAGGATAGGTGGTGGTGTGTTTACAAATTCTAACAATCCAACGAAAGGGGCTAGTAGCAATGTGAATGTTTCGAAGGCTGTTGCAAAACCGGTTGTTAACGAAGTTGCGAAGACCAGAATCAATAGTGGTATCAAATGTTTCAATTGTCAGGAGATTGGTCACAAAAGTAATGAATGTCCAAAGCCAAAGAAGCGAGCGATGATTGCTGAGGTTGAGGATGAGGAGGTAGAAGCTGAATGTTCTAATTCACTACATTATGAGGAGGAAGAAAATGTGTCAGGAGACGAAGGGTATTCATTGATGATGAAAAGTGTTTGCGCCAAAAATGGTCACAAACTCCAAGTGTTGTGAAAGCACCAGTGTATGAATATGAATCAGCAATATTCAAACACAAATATCAAATCTAAGTAAACAACAAATAGCAATCCAGGAATAATGAACAGTGACACACGATTTATAGTGGTTCGGCTATCTTCGGCCTACGTCCACTCCAAGGTTTTTATGGTTTTATTACTTGATGTTTGAAGATTACAATTTCCTACTGCGTAGTACAACAGACTTTATGATTATATTCTGAATCTAAGGCAGCAATGGTGATCTGGAGTAAATCTGGCAGAGTCTGGGCGCTCTTTAGTTCTCCAAATTATCCGATCCCTTTTCTGAATGACCAAGGGCTCTATTTATAGGTGTAGGAGGCTGATATTTTGCCTAAATTGAAGGGAGACCAGTTCTGGCACGTGAGGGGGCCCACATGCCCGCTTTCTGGAAATCCGGGCCCACTTTGGGATCGATCCGACCCTTGGTTCGAATCGATCAAGAAAGTGTCCAATCGAGTTGAAATTTGGTGTGAACATTCTTCATCATGTGTTTAAGCTTCTGTGAAAATTTCATTGCATTTGGACTTGTGGATCTCGAGTTATGATCGATTCAAGTTGGTGTTCTTCGTCCCATGGATTCATTCGAATCAATATGGTTCGAATCCATAGGTTCGACCCGATGCTTCTGCATGTGAAGATGGTGATGTGGTGCGTATGCTTCGTATCGATCCGCTTCTCACTCCGGATTGACTGGGTCGACTCCATGTTCTTCGCCGCTTTGACTGGGTGGATTCATGGTAGTGGATTCGAAGACATCCCTCTTCGAATTGAATGAGCGAAGGTCTATTCGAATCGATCAAGGTACGTTAAAGTTGATCGATTCAAAGTTGCCTCAAACAGTGTGGACTCGAAGTTTCTTACGAGATGGAGTCGAATTGATTAGCCTTTGTGGATTCAAAGGAACTTCCTTTGATGGAGTCGAAGGACTCATACCTGCAGCTCTGTGGATTCGAAGGAAGGGACGGCCTTATGAATTCGAACTAGGCCTCGCTTGATGGAGTCGAAGCTAAAGTACCCCTCGTGGATTCGAAGCAATCAGGGGAAACTTGTTGGATTCGAACGTGCTGCTTTGGGCATTTTGGTTCATTCATATCTTGTGCGTACGGACTCCGATTGACCTGAAAATTGAAACATAGCCTCTCCTAGTCCTCATCATCATCTCCAATCGATTTCGTCTCGATCGGAGCCCGGTCAAATTTTGACGTTATCCATTGCAGCCTTGTTTCCAATTGCATTCCAATCCTGATATCCATCCTTTCTTGTCGATTTGTTTGATATTCCGGCTTTGACCAAAAATCGGGATAACATTTGCCCCCCAAAAAATGCCTTGTGATAAGAAGGCGTGTTTTGAATAGTTTCCAAATCCAATGTCCAAAGTCCATATCCAATTCCGTGCCCATCCAAACTCGAAGGCTAAGTTATTAGTCCATCCTTATCCAACAACCGAATCCAAGACCTCTCCGGGTCGGTATCCAAGTCCATAACCTCTCTGGGCTCTTGCCAAGCGCAATCCACACCTGACGACCGTGGTCCAGTGTCCCTGGACGTTGAGCTAACCTCTCCGGGTTCTTGCCAAGCACAATCCACACCTGACGACCGTGGCCCAGTGTCCCTGGGCGTAAGTAATGCCGTGGCTTAAGTCCTAAGCCAAATCCTGGTCACTCCGGACCCTTGCCGAGCATAGTCCATACTCGACGACCGTGGTCCAGTGTCCCTGGACGTAAGTAATGCCATGGCTTAAGTCCTAAGTCGAATCCTGGTCGCTCTGGACCCTTGTTGAGCATAGTCCATACTCAACGACCTGAAACAATAATCGATAATAGGGGGCCTAAGTCCTAGGCCGAATCCTGGTCACTCCGGACCCTTGCCGAGCATAGTCCATACTCGACGACCTGAATGATTCAATTTACCACGTTCGGGCAAAAGGACTCACCCCTTGCCAGGCGTAATCCACACCTGACGATCGTTTATCAAAAACAAAAAAGAATCCAATCAGAATCCAATCCAAAATCCAAATCAAATCGGAAAGCCAGAAATCCATATCAGAAATCAAAATCATCATCCAAAACGGAGAACAATCATCCGAATGAATGCAAAAACCAGAAAAACAAGCAAAATCAGGAGTTCAATCCAAACCCCAAAAACAAACCAGAAAACCAAGTGTCCAATCCAAAAACAAAAGACAGATTTCGCAAACCATGGCTTTGCGGTTTATCATCACTCAGAGCATGCCTAGGGGCTATCTCCGTCCCCATACATGTGTAAATGACTCGGTTGCTCGCCAATGGTTTGTTACTTATTTCATATTATCCTGATCAATTGATGACCAATCGACCATTATTCCTGTGCCTCATATCCTTGTGGTTTGAGGTAGGCGGTGGTTGCTCCTGCTCCACCGCAGCATTCCGAGCCCCAACATACTGCCTCAACTGTCCATTCCTCACATGCTCCTCATTTATGTCCTTTAGGTGCCTACAGCTGTTGGTATCATGCCCGTCCAAATCGTGGAAGAGACAATGCTTTCCTAATGCCCTCTCCCGCTCGGATGGTTCTCTCCTAGCCGGCCTCCGGTAAGGAAGGCGATTCCAAGTTTCCATGTATATCCGCTCCAGTGTCTCGTTTAATTCTATGTATGTGGAAAACCTTGGATCCTTCCATCGCTTCCTAGCTTTTTCAGAGTTTTCGTCCAGCTTCCTTTTTCCTTTATCCGAGCTTTCGTCGGATGGTCCTCCACCCCCGGTCACATTCACCTCCTTTAGCTTTAAATCCATACATGCGTCTTCTTGCCGAAGAAATCTTTCAGCTTCGTGAAAGAATTCCCTGAGATCCAGTGGTGGGTCTCGTACTAAAGATACCTTAAAATCTGAATCCTCTCTGACTCCCGACACTACCGCCATCAAAACAATCGATGGATCCGGCCGATCCACCGAAGAAACCGCCGCATTAAATCGAGTTAAAAATGCTCTAAGCGATTCATCCGTTCTTTGCTTTACCGATGTTAACGTCATCACGTTCTTAGGTCTTTTGATATGAACCCGAAACTGTCCCAAAAACCTGTCCACCAATTCCCTCCAATTTCTGATAGATCCTTCCTCCAGCTGCCTAAACCACATTGCCGCTAGGTCTGTCAAGTATAAAGGGAAACATCTGGCCATCACTTCCTCCGATGCCCCCCAGCACTTCCATGTGTCTAGTGTATCTCATCAAGTGATCAGTCAGGTCAGCCTTTCCATTATATACTTCCACGCTAGGTAACTTGAACTTAGGTGGATTCTGAGCCATCCTGATTTCCCGAGCGAACGGACTCCTGTTCACTCCTTCCAAGTCTCTATTGGTCGAACTTCCACGCATAGTCTTCCTAATGATTTCCATTAATCCAGCATTGTCCGTCAGAGGTTTCCCCCCATGCTCTCGAGGGAATTCCGGCACATATTCTTCGTGTGGCTCATTAGCAGCAACGTTTGCCCTAGCCTGTTGAACTCCTTCCAAAGGTCCTCCTGCATTGGATCCTGCGGGCCTGCCCCCAAGTCCTTGTTGATTACCTTCCGGTTCTGTATTCTGTCCTCCATTGGGTTCCGCAACCCTAGTTCCTTGTTCCACATTTGCAGCCGCTATAGTTGGTCCAAGGTTCTGTGTTCCTACAGCTCTCATATGCTCGAAGAAAGTCTGCATCATATCCTGTTGACTCTTCAGCAACCTCTCGTGTAATGAATTCGCCATAGCTTCCATCTCGTCTCTGGTAATGTAAATCGAAGCTTGTCCTTCTCCAGCTCCGGAGGATGCCTCTTGACTTCCTCCTTGTTGGCTTCTCTCAGCTCTTTGTCTTCTACTTGTTTGTCGAGTCATTGTAGAGTCAATCCGGATCCTTCAAACTTTCAAACCTAAACTTTGAATTTGGTGTAGCGGGTGCTAGTTGTTCTCAGTGAAAGCACCAAAGTGTTTGCGCCAAAAATGGTCACAAACCCCAAGTGTTGTGAAAGCACCAGTGTATGAATATGAATCAGCAATATTCAAACACAAATATCAAATCTAAGTAAACAACAAACAGCAATCCAGGAATAATGAACAGTGACACACGATTTATAGTGGTTCGGCTATCTCCGGCCTACATCCACTCTAAGGTTTTTATGGTTTTATTGCTTGATGTTTGAAGATTACAATTTCCTACTGCGTAGTACAACAGACTTTATGATTATAATCTGAATCTAAGGCAGCAATGGTGATCTGGAGTAAATCTGGCAGAGTCTGGGTGCTCTTTAGTTCTCCAAATTATCCGATCCCTTTTCTGAATGACCAGGGGCTCTATTTATAGGTGTAGGAGGCTGATATTTCGCCTAAATTGAAGGGAGACCAGTTCTGGCACGTGAGGGGGCCCACATGCCCGCTTTTTGGAAATTCGGGCCCACTTTGGGATCGATCCGACCCTTGGTTCGAATCGATCAGGAAAGTGTCCAATCGAGTTGAAATTTGGTGTGAACATTCTTCATCCGGTGTTTAAGCTTCTGTGAAAATTTCATTGCATTTGGACTTGTGGATCTCGAGTTATGATCGATTCAAGTTGGTGTTCTTCGTCCCATAGATTCATTCGAATCGATATGGTTCAAATCCATAGGTTCGACCCTATGCTTCTGCATGTGAAGATGGTGACGTGGTGCGTATGCTTCGTATCGATCCGCTTCTCACTCCGGATTGACTGGGTCGACTCCATGTTCTTCGCCGCTTTGACTGGGTGGATTCGTGGTAGTGGATTCGAAGACATCCCTCTTCGAATCGAATGAGCGAAGGTCTGTTCGAATCGATCAAGGTACGTTAAAGTTGATCGATTCGAAGTTGCCTCAAACAGTGTGGACTCGAAGTTTCTTACGAGATGAAGTCGAATTGATTAGCCTTTGTGGATTCGAAGGAACTTCCTTTGATGGAGTCGAAGGACTCATACCTGCAGCTCTGTGGATTCGAAGGAAGGGACGGCCTTATGGATTCGAACTAGGCCTCGCTTGATGGAGTCGAAGCTAAAGTACCCCTCGTGGATTCGAAGCAATCAGGGGAAACTTGTTGGATTCGAACGTGCTGCTTTGGGCATTTTGGTTCATTCATATCTTGTGCGTACAGACTCCGATTAACCTGAAAATTGAAACATAGCCTCTCCTAGTCCTCATCATCATCTCCAATCGATTTTGTCTCGATCGGAGCCCGGTCAAATTTTGACGTTATCCATTGCAGCCTTGTTTCCAATTGCACTCCAATCCTGATATCCATCCTTTCTTGTCGATTTGTTTGATATTCCGGCTTTGACCAAAAAGCGGGATAACAAAAAGGTCGTGTTTAACACCAAAACAGGAGGAGGAAACTAGCTGGTTAAGGAGTAACATCTTTCAGTCAACATGCACTATCTTGGGAAGAGTTTGCAAGTTTGTTATTGATGCAGGAAGCTGTGACAATATTATCTCTACAGAAGCTATGAAGAAATTAGCATTGAGACTGAGAAGCATCCTAAACCTTACAAGTTAGCTTGGTTGAGGAAAGGTGGGGAGGTGAAAGTTGGACGAAGAGCTTGTGTTAATTTTTCAATTGGGAAGAAATACAAAGATGAAATTTGGTGTGATGTTGTAGACATGGATGTATGCCATCTGTTATTGGGAAGACCATGGCAGTATGATCGGGCTGTGCAACATGATGGACGTGCTAACAGTTACAGTTACAGTTTCATGTTTGAGGGTACAAAGATTACTTTAATTCCTAAGAAGCGACAACACGAAGAAAGCAAGCTGGAGGAGATTGAAGAGTTGAAAACTTTGCTATCTTTGAAGGAGTTTGTTAAGGAGATAGAAGAGGAGCCTGAAGTATTCTTGTTGATTGGACGTGAGAGTCATGAAGTGGTTGAGATTCCCGAAGAAGTGAAACCAGTGCTGGGAGAGTTTGACGATGTATTTCTTGAGGAGCTACCAACGGAGTTACCGCCGTTGAGAGACATTCAACATCAAATTGATCTTGTTCTAGGAGCTGTGTTACCTCATAGACCACACTATAGAATGAGTCCAAAAGAACATGAGGAGTTGAGAAGGCATGTGGAAGAACTGCTTGAACAGGGGAGTGTACAGGAAAGTTTAAGTCCTTGTGCGGTGCCAGCTTTGTTAGTACCGAAGAAGGATGGAACGTGGAGGATTTGCACTGATAGTCGGGCACTGAACAAGATTACTGTGAGATATAGATTTCCTATGCCTAGATTGGATGACTTGTTGGATCAGCTTAGTGAAGCTACTATCTGTTCGAAGATTGATTTGAAAAGCGGTTATCATCAAATTCGAATCAGACCAGGGGATGAATGGAAAACAGCATTCAAGACACGTGAGGGGTTGTACGAATGGCTGGTTATGCCATTTGGTCTTTCGAATGCATCGAGTACCTTTATGCGGGTGATGAACCAGATCTTTAGACCATTTATCGGGAAGTTTGTAGTGGTGTATTTTGATGATATACTGATATATAGTGGGAATCCAGAAGAACACTTGCAACATCTAAGAGAAGTGTTGATGATATTACGACAGGAACAATTTTATGCCGCAACTAAGAAATGCGTGTTCATGATGCATAGTATTTTATTTTTGGGGTATGTTATATCGGGAGGAGGAATACAGGTGGATCAGAATAAAGTCGAAGCAATCAGAAATTGGCCACAACCCGGGACGATAACCAAAGTTAGAAGTTTTCATGGTTTAGCGTCATTCTACCGAAGGTTTATTCCACACTTCAGTAGCGTGATGGCACCAGTTACTGATTGTATGAAGGGGAAGCAATTTTCATGGCCGAAGGAAGCAGGGGTTGCTTTTGAACAGATCAAGGAGATTTTGACGACAGCACCAATTCTAGTTTTGCCAGATTTTCATTTGTTGTTTGAGTTACATACTGATGCATCTAAAGTTGGGATTGGAGGGGTGTTGAGTCAGAAAGGTCGTCCTATTGCATATTTCAGTGAGAAGCTATCGGGAGCAAAGATGAGATATAATACATATGATGTGGAATTTTATGCTATCGTGCAAGATGTGAAACACTGGAGACATTATTTGTTTCATAAAGAATTTGTTTTATATATTGATCATGAGGCGTTGAAGCATATGCAGGGACAGGACAAGATTGCAGCTAGGCATGCTTCGTGGATTGCATACTTACAACAATTTACATATGTGGTGAAGCATAAGTCGGGAATTACGAATCGAGTGGCAGATGCATTAAGTCGAAGGAATCATGTGTTGACTACAATGAAGGTAGAGGTGACAGGGTTTGACGTGTTGCCAGATTTGTTTGTTGATGATCCTTACTTTGCTAAAATCATAGATGAAGTCAATGAAGGAAAGACTGATGAGTATGTGTTAGTGGATGGTTTTCTATTCAAGGGTAACAGATTGTGTATACCAAAGGGTAGTTTACGAATGAAGATTGTGAAAGAGTTACATGAGGAAGGTCATGTGAGGAGAGACCGTACATTACAGTTGATTTCGAAATCATATTTTTGGCCTACTATAAGAAAGGAAGTTGAACGATTTGTGGAGAGATGTCATATCTGTCAAGTGTCTAAAGGGACAGCGACGAATGCGGGATTGTATATGCCACTACCTGTGCCTATTAGACCGTGGGTTGATATCAGCATGGATTTTGTTTTGGGTTTGCCTAGAACTCAGCGAGGAAATGATTCTATATTTGTTGTGGTAGATAGATTTTCCAAGATGGCACATTTTATCGCTTGTAAAAAGACAGCTGATGTCGTCCGTGTTGCTCAGTTATTCTTTAAAGAAGTGTATCGATTACATGGGCTGCCTGAATCTATCGTTTCAGATCGGGATACTAGATTTCTAGGCCATTTTTGGTTAAGTTTGTGGAAGATGGTTGGAACGAAGTTGAATTTTAGTAGCGCTTATCATCCGCAAACAGATGGGAAAACGGAAGTGGTAAATCGATCATTGGGAAATTTGCTACGATGTCTTGTACAGGATAATTTGAAGAGTTGGGATGTGAAGTTGTGTCAAGCGGAATTTGCTCATAATCATGCTATAACTGTAGTACGGGTTTCAGTTCGTTTCAAGTTGTATACTCAGCAAGTCCGAAGGGTCCATTGGATTTGACGACAGTGCCATATCAGAAGGGAGTTGTTAAGCGGGCTAGTGATTTTGTGACTGATTTGCAGGAATGCCACAAAACTGTTCATGAACGATTGCTTACATCAAACGAGAAGTATAAACAACTGGCGGATAAGAAGCGAAGGAATGTGAATTTCAGAGAAGGTGATTTGGTTTACGCCGTGTTGACAAAAGATCGTTTTTCAGTGGGAACGTACAATAAGTTGAAAGCTCGAAAAATCAGTCCAGTGGAAATTTTGAAGAAAATCAATGAGAATGCATATCAGTTGAGATTGCCGGATGATGTTCATACTTCTGATGTTTTCAATGTCAAATATTTGATTCCGTATCATGGAGATGAGCTTGTTGTGGAAGAGGAAGGTGCAAATTCGAGGTCGAATTTTTGTCAACCGGGGGAGGATGATGCAGCGCAATCTGATCATTCCAGAATTTTAGGTCGCTCACGACCTAGTGAGATTTTAGGTCGCTCACGACTTAGTGGAACTTCACGACATAGTGACACTTTGGATCGCTCCGACTCTTTCGAGCTACGACCTAACCAGAGGCAAGAGGAGGAGGCTGCAACACGCTGTGATAAGTCGCTTGCTTTAGGTCGCGAACGACCTAGCGACTTACGAGCTAACGAGTCAAAGAATAAGGCGCTCGAACGACCTAACAAGTTACTCGACCGCTCCGGGTTATTCAAACGACCTAACGAGTTACGACCTAAGTTAGGTCGCGGGAAGATATGGGAAGATAGGTCGCTCACTTTAGGTCGTTCTGAACTTTCGAATACCAGCTTTAACGAGATACGACCTAAGTTAGGTCGCGGAGAGGAGGTACGACCTATGTTAGGTCGCGAGGAAGGGTTACGATCTATGTTAGGTCGCTGAAGCTTATGCCGCGAGGAAGGGAAAATTGTTTTGTTTTTTTTTTGGATTTTCATTTTTTTTCTTTTTTGAAAAGATTTTATATTTTTTGGATTTTTGATTTTCTAAAAAAAAATAAGTAATTTTTTTTGGTAATACAAATTTCAACGGAAAAGGATTTAAAAATTGAAAAGGAAAAGGAATATTTACAATTTTTTTTAAATTTTGGACTTTGAATTTTTATTTTTATATATGCATGAACTAATGCAACTAAATGAATGCAAGGGTTAATTATATATTATTTATCCTAAGTTAACCCTAAATTATATAATCACACTTTGTCTTAAATCAACAAGATAGTTCTCAGCCAGGTAACGGGCAGGAGTTATCGGTGCACCACGAATCACCGTAGCAATGCAGCCGAAGGTTTAAGTACCTTCAGAGAAACAATTTAGTATAATATTTACGAATCACCGTAATATTTATAACTGATTATTGCTCTGCCGTAGCCTAGACACCAAAATAGTAAATTATTCAAAGAAGACAAATTGTCAATATACAATTAAGCGTTATTGATTTCTAACCGTTATTATTAATCAAAATTCTAGGATGAAAAGCAAAGAAGAAATTAAACGTGTATTAACAATGCAACTGTGAATGGATTTTTTTTTCGAATTTTTTTTACACTTTTTTTTCTTTTATATAAATGCAAATGCAAACGACCAACAATTCAAAATAGAATAAAACTAGAGATGAAAGCATGATACTAGAGCGTGCAAAATTATTAGCAATTTTATTTTAAGCAGCAAATCTTTTTTTTTAAAGCAAGCACTTCTTTTCTTTGCGATTTTCTGCTTTGGCAACCTAAAATTTAAAACACGATATATACAAAAAAAATTATTATGAAAGAAGTACCTGAAACAAAGGAAGATCAAAACAACTGAAATCAAAGAACTAAAACAAAACCGAAGATATATATATTTTTTGGGAAGTTTGAAATTTGGGAATTTGAATGAATTTGTGATGCTGATTTTGAGGATTTGGGAAATTAAAAGAATTGAACGAAAATTGCGTTCGATCGAGTTTGAGAATTTGAGTTTGTTCGAGAATTTTGATTTGTGTGGTCGTGTGTTTTCTTTTTGTTTACTTTGTGTATGTCGGGATTGGGCCAAAAAAAAGAAAGAAAAGAAAAAAAGACAAACGGGCTTTTAGATTTTCTGTTAGGTCGTTGAAGTTTGTTTTATATTTGCGGACGAAAATTTACCAGTTGCTATGTTTAACTAGACGCATTTCAAATATCAAATTTATATTTCAAAATTTTATCGTTTAAAATTTCACAAAATTTTAACTAATTACGTTATTAAAACAGTTAAAATTTACGAGTTGTTACATCTAGTCTCGATAGACTTTAATGATTTAGAAGCAAAAGTGATAGCACGTTCTCTTTCGCAAGAGAACGGCACCCAAACTAATACAACTAGCATCGGTATAAACAATAAAGTCTTGGTTCCCTTCGGGAATCACAAGAATAAGAGTATCGGAAAAGAGTTCTTTTAAATAATCTTCCTTCCCAAAAAGCTAAAACTTTCAAAATTACAATTATCTTTATGTAATAATCTTTTCAGAAAAATTTACATTTTACAAGTCAATTTATTGTGTCTGATCGTCTCATCATAGCGTTTAGGAGATTCCTATCGATAACGTTGATCAAGCGCATCGACCAGAATTCTTAAAGCACTCAATGGGCAATACAATCACAAAATCATCTTCTATATGATAAATATGTCTCTTATAAAATTGGTTTCTATATGAAGTGTTAGGTCGTTAACGACCTATACTAGGTCGCTGATGGAAGCTGATGTATTGAAGTTAGGTCGCGTGAGTTGTATTTTAGGTCGAGGCCGATCTATGTGTTGTAAATATGTGATATCATGTGTTGTAATGTGCTATGTTCCGTACTGTATTTCTGTGTTGTTTCTTTAGGTCGCAGACGACCTTAGTTAGGTCGTAAGTCGTAAGTGTTAGGTCGTTGCCGACCTAAGTGTTGTCCAGAATTGAGTCGTGTTGAGTTGTAACTTCTATAAATAGCGGAGTGTTGGTCATTTGTAAAGTTAGTTGATTTTGAATAAAAACTTTTGTTTGTTAGCTTTGTGCTTTCATTAAATTGGTAGTTGAGTGTGATCTCCTATCTCCTCTTTCGGCATTCGAGTGCGCTCGAATCAACGATCGTAGAAGCCAATTCACGGTATCAAGTGCGCTTGATCAACGTCTGAAGAATTGCAGATCTTCTTTCACGGTATCGTGCGCGATCAACGCGACAAAGATAACTAGAATCCGGCATCTTTTGATCAACGGATTTGGGCCATTTGGTATTCTTTAATTCACCGATTGCTACTTTCATCGAATCATCAATCTTGTTATCCGCTGCTGCATCACATAGGCCAGTAGAGACAAGGGCAGTAGAATTCAGCTTTCTTGGAGAGATATTCTTGGAGATTCTTCATGTATTGTTCTTCGTCTTTTCTAGTTTTCTTTTTATTTGAGTTTGGATGTACTGATACTGATAAGAAGGATGGTTTTATTTATGTACTTTGATAATGTGACTGAGATGGTATTTTCCTTTTCAAAAGACATGTATTTGGTTATATGACCCTATTTTATGAAGTTTGATTTTGAATAATGAGATTACTATTAAAATGTTTCTGCTGTTTTATTATTTTGTCTTGTGAATCTGAGTCTCTGTAAGTTTTTTGATATACCTACAACGCACCACATCTCTTAGGGTGCTCATTTTGGGTATACTAAGGGGTGTGGGGTGTTACATTTGGTATTAGAGCCTAAGGTTACAGGACTCCTAAAAATTTGTTTTAAAAAAAGTAAAGTATTTTTCAAAATAATTTGTTTTAAAAGTATTTTTCAGAAAGGAACTCTTAGAGATAGTTTTTCAAGTATAAAAGAGAGTTTTTATTTATCCCCTCAAAGTTCAGTGTTCAATCTTCTTTCGATTCTTTTGAGCCTAAGTTTCCTTTTCTTTGCATAGTATGGCTGACTGGTTACGTAGAGCTACGGTACCAGAGGTGCAAGGGCAAATGCCTAATACAACACCGGTAGGTGGAAATCCCTTTAAACCACCTACAGCAGCCAATTTTTCTAAGATATGCAAGGACTTCGCTAGACTAGGAGGCAAGACATTTTCTGGCAAAGAGGATTTCAAGGAGACACGAGCTAGGTTGGAGAATATGAAGCAAAGGTTTAAGCTATTAGATTTAGGGGACCGATAGAAAGTTCATCCTGCATCTTGGCAAAGCTAAAAGAGGTTCCAAAGTCAAAAAGCTCTAAGAAGCCATAGTGGAAGAACAAGAAGGATAAGGATAAGAGGACAGAAGGAGGACCTCAGAAGCGGATCAAGAAAAGAGGGAAATTTCATAGCTGTGGGTTTGTTGGTCATTACACAAAGGACTGTAAGAAGGAGATACGAATGAAGAAAAGGTGTTATAGTTGTGGACAGTCCGGTCACCTTAGTGGAGCTTGTCCTCAGAGAACGAGGCAGAGAGTAGGCGCACCTACAGCGCAAGTACAGGCTTTGGATGCAACACCTTCAAGTAGTGGACCAGATCGAGGTATGAGAATCACTATAGAAGATTGATTTCTATTTCGGATTTTTCCTATTCGGGCTCTTTTTTACTCTGGGGCATCACATTCTTTTCATTCCTAGTTTCTTGATTGATTGTTTGCACTTAGATATCTCCTTAGTAGTAGACCCCATAGTTGTTTCAAACCCCATAGGAGGATCGTCACATTTATCCATGATTTGTAGGGGTTTGAAAATTTTTATCCAAGGCATAAAGTTTGATTGTGATGCCTATGTACTGGGATTATCGGAGTATGGGATGATTTTGGGATGAATTGGCTACCCACTTATAGAGCGATATTGGACTGTGAGAGGGAAGTCATTAGACTAGAGACTTGCAGCAGTAGGACTCTCGAGGTTTCTTGCAACCCACAGGGATCAGCCATGTTGAGCTTCCTTTATTCCCTTGATTCATTGCTAGGATAGCTAGATTCGTTCAAGCCGTTAGAGATTTCCTAGACATTTTTGAGGAGGTTAGGGGACTACCCCCCAAGAGGGAGATCGACTTTAGGATCTATCTTAATGACAATGCTAAACCAATGGCATTGCCCGTGAGACATATGACACTTAGGGAGAGGAAGGAGTTAAGTAAGCAGATTGGTGAGCTATTGGAGAAAGGCTTCATCAGACGGAGCATATCTGAGTGGGGATCGCCAGTCGCCTTTGCTACGAAGGAGGATGGTTCCCTTCGACTTTGCGTAGATTATAGAGAGTTGAATAAGCTCATGAAGGAGAACCGTTATCCACTTCCTAGGTTAGATGATCTTTTCGACCAGTTAGTTGGCTCTTTAGTATTTTCTCAGCCTGATTTAGCCACTGGATTTCATCAACTTAGAGTCGCTGACGATAGCATTGATAAGACGACATTTAGGACACCCGATGGATTCTTTGAGTGGTTGGTTATGTCTTTTGGGCTAACCAATGCTCCAGCTTATTTTGTAGACTTGGTAAGCCGTGTTTTTCGAGATGTCCTAAATAAGTTCGTAGTAGTATTCATGGAGGACATTTTTCCAAGAGTGTGGAAGAGCATGCTATTCATTTGGAGGAGGTTCTACATACACTTCGCATTCATAATTTGAAGACTTTAGTAAGGAAATGAAGTTTCCAAGGTTTAGGAAGGGTACTCTAGGATAGTAAGAAGAGAATCCACTTTAGGTTTAGCCCAATAAAATGAAATTATTAGAATTGAATAGTTGAAAAGTATAATTGTCAATATTTTTAAGAAAGTAAATATTGGGTTTTTGAAAAAAAAAGTGGTATGAGATTTAAATTGGTTTTTATATGATTTTGTTAAAAGTGAAATTCTTTTTGAAATATTATAGAGCATATATAGCTCGCTAGTTTCTTTGTAGGTAAACAAAAATTTTTAATATAAAAACCTGGAGTATATTAAGTATCGGAAACATAGGTTACAACATTTATTATTGTAATAAATGTTTTTGTGGAAAAATTAAAGGGGGCAAAGACTATAACATAATTGTTAAATAGGTGACTCCTAAAGGAAATGTTTTTACATAGTATATGAGATTTATTAGTATTTTCATTAAATCCATACACTAGTATTTTTGGGTTGTAGTAACGGTGTTTTACGCCAAATCTATTTTGACCCAAATAAAAATATGCTTTGAAAATAATTTCTAAGTATAGAAATAAAGTGGTTTGTGAGTACACTTATTATTTAAATAAGTATAAGAAAATGTTTTCTAGTTATGGATATGTAAAACAGTTTTGAAAATGGGTTTTTCTGAAAAGAAAAGTGTAAGTTAAATATTAGGAAATTAATAAATTTCATAGAAATTGTCTATTGTAAGAGAATATAGATTAAAAATATTTTAATCTATTAGAACGAAATGAATAATGATAAAATTTTCTCTGAAACCAAATTATAAATAAAGATGTTTTGTGCAAGTTATAAGGAATACGTGAAAGAGATGTACAAGGTATAGGAAGCACCATACTTTGTATAGCCTATTTCGAAAAATATAAAATAAATTCCTTGTAATTTCACATAGACATGAAGTCCTCTTTTAAAGGATTCAAAGAAGGTTTTAGCGTTAATAGTCTCTTATAAAAGAAAGTAGTTCCAATATATTAAGGTATAAAGCCATGTAATAATTAGAGACAGTGTTAGTTAGGAGAGATATTATAGAGAGCCTTTGTAGAAAGTCCCGATTTGTAGCTAGAAACACCTCCAAGGTTAGGTAATTGGGAAGCTAAGGAGTTTTTAATGATATAATTGTTCTTATCTACTCTTGTTTTTGCAAAATTAAAAATCTATGAAAAGAAGATGTTTTGAAAACATGTGAGAACATTTTAAAGATATTTTAAAGAAAAATGGTTTGGTGAAAAAGTAAATAAGTTTTTCGAAGCGAAAAGCTTAGTGTTTAACGACTAATTTTCTATCGGTTTAGAAAATAGCCGAAAAATTTATAATAAAATTTATACCGCAAGCGCACGGTGTACAAAAGTTAGTACATGGCGAGTACGGGTCGATCCGTAGAGAATTGTTGATTTTAAATTTCTATTAAATCAAATTAACCAAAGATTTAGAGAGTCTTAAGCTAGAAATGTAAATAAACTAACTAACTAAAAAAAGAAAAATTGATAAAAATATGAGAGTGTGAAGGCAATTTAGAGGCAATTTCCACTCTCTAGATCACATAAATCAACAAAATGAATTTATGATCTCTTTTTGGTTATTTGTGAGTTTAGTTGATGCATTTATCATAAGCATGACCTAATTGTGTTATTAATTAACACACTTAAACCATCAAACTTTAATGCACCCTCTAACCCACTTACTAACTTTACTGAAAATGACATGAAGTTAAAAGTAGAATCTAGTTTAAGCATGGCTTATTAACTATTGAATTAGAAACATAAACCATCAAATTTTGATTCTAAATCCACTTCCATTACCATGTTCATATGTAGATGAAGAGGTAATTAGTGATTCATATGACTAAGCATAACCTATTTGTTTTGAACAACATAAGCTATCAAACTCAATATTAAACACAAAATCACACAAACACCTAACTTTCCATTAAGCACAAAATGAAAAATTATGTTGCATCTGCATACTAGAGAGCTTCATTACCCCTAAATTGTAAGGATTAGCCTCTCATATTTGTTATCAAATCAACAAATGTAGAAAGCAACATGAAATAAACAAGAGGAAAAAGAGAGCAAAATGAAGGAAGAGCTATTATACTTGCATGAAAAATAAATTAAGCTACTAACAAAATGAGAAAGAGAGCATGTAAATGTAAAAGATCATTAACTAACATTGCATAAAAAGAAAAGCTACATGAAATAAAAAAAAGGCTAAGTAGCCCTGAAAAAGAAAAGTGAAGAGCTTTGTTTATTTTAGTTCCTAAACTAAGGAGGCTAAGAAGAAGAGAGCCTAAAAGAGAGACTAAAGAAGAGAGGGTTACATGAAACATAAGGGGTATTTATAAAGTTTAAAACCCTAATTCACTTTTTTCGGAACTACCCAAAATACCCTCTTAGGAAGTCTGGTGGCCAAGTTATCATTGACTTTAAATAATCATCCATTAAGTGCGCATGAAGATTTAATGGCCTTTTAGTATGTGCATTAGCTCCTAAGTGTACATTAAGGTAGGTGGGTAAGTGGGGTCCTCCATGATCATCACTTTGAATTATTTCCATCGACATTCCTTTGTATTCACTCTTGTGCATGCATATCTTCATGAAGCCACTTGTAAAATTCACTAAATTTCCTACAAAACAACATAGAAAATTCCAAGTAAATTTTCACAAATTAATACATGCATAAAAATGACCATTTTGCCCCTATATGAAGATGAATATGTGACAATTTGAAAATAATTTGAGTTTTGGTTTAAACAAGTTAAAACACCCAATATGATCATTTATTTAATTTAAATAGATTAAATATAGTGGTAAAACTATGAACATTTACGTGCACATCAAATAACCCCACAGTTATCTTTTTATTCGTCCTCGAATAAAGAAAAACTAAGGTAAATCTATTTTCATAGGGAGCACGATTGCATTGAGCATATGCAACAAGCCGTTAAACCTCTGGGTGTCCCCAGTAGGATGAGTGTTTTCTCGTGAGGGTTTTCAGCGGATACTACCCACAAAATCCAAATGCAGGATGAAAGTATTTACAAAATGCAAGATTTATTTATAAAGAGATGAATGCGAGTTTTTGAAAATGTTTACAATGAAGGATTCACTTTTAAATCGACACAAATAAGTTAGATAAAAGTTTTGGTTATTATCAAGAAATTAAATCATTTACTCATCAAAATTTCCAACAAATCAAGTTATCATAACAAATAGACTATAGTTTAACTCATTGTTTCGGTTGATAACAAAATGTAACTATGAAATAGATCCTTAGTTGATTATCAAAGTTTATCAAAGTGGTATTTTCATTTCTTTTCAATAACAAGTCAAATCAAACAAGTCAAAATAGTGCTTGGATTTCAATTGCTTACTCTCTCTTATTTGAAAATTTTACTGATATTAACAATATTTACATATGCCTAACTCAAATAAACTGAGGCTAGATATATTACCCATGCACTGCCTTGTGGACTGATGTGAGGGGAATACAGAGCGTGGCGAGTGAACACACAAGTGTGAACACTTACTGACTGTAGGCGTTATTAGTAAAATAATTTTTATATACACACACCTAACTCAAATAAACCGAGGCCAAATATACCGATCATGCACTGCCTTTCGGTCTTATGTGAGAAGGGTACAGAGCATGGCAAGTGAACACACGAGTGTGAACACATGACTCTAGGTGTTTATTAAAAATATACATATATACAAGAAATATTTTTTGTTTTTTTTGTTTTTGTGTTTTTTTATTTTTAGAAGAGAGTGTTTTGCACTATCATCTTAGCACCATTTAACTTAGAAGACAAAAAAATGTTATATCTTTACTTTAAATCAACCACTTTTTAAAACAAAGATTTTCAATTAGGATGTATTTCATAATTAACATGTATGAATCTTCCTATATACTAGTTAAACCATTGTTATTTGTAATCAAACTTCATTTTTATTTTTGTTAAGACAAATAAATTTTCAAAAATTTCAATTTAATAACCAAAATCTTATACTTATCCAATAATGTTTCTTTAAAAATAAATCAATATGCTTAAATTTTGAATTTTTTTGAGATTTTTTTTGTTTTTTAAATTTTTTGAGTTTTTTCTTTAGTTTTGGAAAGAGAATGGAAAAATAAACCATGAAAATTGAAAATGAAAATGATGAGATCCCCCCCACACTTGATTTTTGACTATGTCCCCACAGTCAACCCAAGTGAAAGAAACATTTATTATTATTTATATGAAAATGAAATGTATTTACACGGCATTAGAAAGTATATCGTTAAAAAGTAAATGAAACGGTCTTCCAAAGACCGATTCATTTATCTCGTCAAGTATGCGAGACACAACTCAAGCGCAGAAAACAAAACTGTAAAATATTTCGAAGTCGAATGTTGATTTGGAAAAACGAATGTCGTTTTATTAAAAATCATACGAGTTGTTTTATTTTCGATGATTTTCCGGGTTGATAAAACAATTGGTTGAAATTCAAGCTTATTATTGAAAACTTCTTCCAAATTATCGATTTCAAAATCAAAATGGTGATTGAAATCTTCCCCTTCAGAATTCAAGAACTCATTTTTTAAAAGTCCGAAAAAATCTTGTTCATTGAATTCGTCTTCCTTTATTGAATTATCAACAACTTCATTGCATTTGCCAAGTTCAAAATCAAAAGTTGTGTTGAAATTTTCAAAATCAGAAAAAGGAAGATCGAATTTTTAACGACTTCCTCACCCTCAAAAGAATTGAATCCAATTCGATTACCAATTTTTCAACAACTTCATTAAGGTCATCATTTTCAGTTTCAAAAGTTGTTATTTGAAAATCGTCGATTTGGGTAAAAGGTGGATTATCACTTGACTCGTCACACGTTGGGATTTGATTTTGTTTATCACGTTGTTTCATATACGTTTCAATCAACAAATCCACGTGATCATTATAAATTTCGTCCATTTGCTCAACAAAATCCAATTTATAGTTATTAACATGAGGATTTTCACTTTGAAATTATTGAGAACAAAGATTTTCAATCGTAACATGGTTAAGATTATTCCCATTGCCAAATTCGTTTGAAAAGTTGTTTCCATTTTCATTTTGAGTTTGAAATTCATTTTGGAGTTCGAAATAGAATTGGCATGGTTTATAATCGAAATCATTTGAATTTTGAATTGAATTCAAATTTTGAAATCCTTGACTCGAGTTATTACAAAATATGAATTACACAAATCATTTATACTTTGATTTTGTTATGTAGAGAGTTCAAGTAAAGATGAAATCGTTTCAATGCTATTTTCAAGAGTCGAGGGGTTGGTCATCGTTTTGAAAACTTTGTTGGTTAAAATTCGATTTGTTTATAGAATAGTTGTCGTTAAAATATCCATACGAATTTGGAGTGAAATCATATGGATTATATTGATTTTCACAACTATTGTAAAATTCAAGTGAATATGGAAACTCAGACATTTTCAAGAATGATTTTGGTTTTTTTTTATAAAGGAAAAATATTTACAAAAAGAATTTATCTTTCAAAAAAGGGAAAATTGTTTTGTTTTTTTTTTGGATTTTCATTTTTTTCTTTTTTGAAAAGATTTTATATTTTTTGGATTTTTGATTTTCTAAAAAAAATAAGTAATTTTTTTTGGTAATACAAATTTCAATGGAAAAGGATTTAAAAATTGAAAAGGAAAAGGAATATTTACAATTTTTTTTAAATTTTGGACTTTGAATTTTTTTTTTATATATGCATGAACTAATGCAACTAAATGAATGCAAGGGTTAATTATATATTATTTGTCCTAAGTTAACCCAAAATTATATAATCACACTTTGTCTTAAATCAACAAGATAGTTCTCAGCCAGGTAACGGGCAGGAGTTATCGGTGCACCACGAATCACCGTAGCAATGCAGCCGAAGGTTTAAGTACCTTCAGATAAACAATTCAGTATAATATTTACGAATCACCGTAATATTTATAACTGATTATTGCTCTGCCGTAGCCTAGACACCAAAATAGTAAATTATTCAAAGAAGACAAATTGTCAATATACAATTAAGCGTTATTGATTTCTAACCGTTATTATTAATCAAAATTCTAGGATGAAAAGCAAAGAAGAAATTAAACGTGTATTAACAATGCAACTGTGAATGGATTTTTTTTTCGAATTTTTTTTACACTTTTTTTTCTTTTATATAAATGCAAATGCAAACGACCAACAATTCAAAATAGAATAAAACTAGAGATGAAAGCACGATACTAGAGCGTGCAAAATTATTAGCAATTTTATTTTAAGCAGCAAATCTTTTTTTTTAAAGCAAGCACTTCTTTTCTTTGCGATTTTCTGCTTTGGCAACCTAAAATTTAAAACACGATATATAAAAAAAAATTATTATGAAAGAAGTACCTGAAACAAAGGAAGATCAAAACAACTGAAATCAAAGAACTAAAACAAAACCGAAGATATATATATTTTTTGGGAAGTTTGAAATTTGGGAAATTGAATGAATTTGTGATGCTGATTTTGAGGATTTGGGAAATTAAAAGAATTGAACGAAAATTGCGTTCGATCGAGTTTGAGAATTTGAGTTTGTTCGAGAATTTTGATTTGTGTGGCCGTGTGTTTTCTTTTTGTTTACTTTGTGTATGTCGGGATTGGGCCAAAAAAAAGAAAGAAAAGAAAAAAAGACAAACGGGCTTTTAGATTTTCTGTGTGTATTGAGTTTCTTGCTTTTTAGTTTCTTTTTAGTTTTTTTTAAGTTGATTTTTCTAATTGTCTAGTTTCCTTTCTTTTTAGTTTTCCTTTTCCTTTGGTTTAAGTTTTCCTTCGTTGTATTCTTTTTGTCAAGAAAAAGAAAAGAAATACAGAAGTGAATATACCGTAGAGATCGGCACGACGAGACGATCAAAATGGTATACAGATATCAGTGGTACGATTGAATTATAAAAATTCGAATTTTTCTACTGGCGGAAAATGCAAGAAAAACGTAAGAAAATAAGATCGACGGAGCTAAAGATGTCCAAATTTTGAAAAACGAAAAATAGCGTTTGCTCAAAAGATGGTTTATAATTTTTCTCTGTAAAAATATTTAGGTTCCGAAAATATTTTATTTTCATCGCTTTTTGACTGATTAAGTTGAAGTAAATTTACGCGCGAAATAAACTTTCATATTTTCGGACGAAAATTTACCAGTTGCTATGTTTAACTAGACGCATTTCAAATATCAAATTTATATTTCAAAATTTTATCGTTTAAAATTTCACAAAATTTTAACTAATTACGTTATTAAAACAGTTAAAATTTACGGGTTGTTACATCTAGTCTCGATAGACTTTAATGATTTAGAAGCAAAAGTGATAGCACGTTCTCTTTCGCAAGAGAACGGCACCCAAACTAATACAACTAGCATCGGTATAAACAATAAAGTCTTGGTTCCCTTCGGGAATCACATGAATAAGAGTATCGGAAAAGAGTTCTTTTAAATAATCTTCCTTCCCAAAAAGCTAAAACTTTCAAAATTACAATTATCTTTATGTAATAATCTTTTCAGAAAAATTTACATTTTACAAGTCAATTTATTGTGTCTGATCGTCTCATCATAGCGTTTAGGAGATTCCTATCGATAACGTTGATCAAGCGCATCGACCAGAATTCTTAAAGCACTCAATGGGCAATACAATCACAAAATCATCTTCTATATGATAAATATGTCTCTTATAAAATTTACAAATATTCTTTGCTCGTTTTAAGAACAAAATCCAATCATACTTATAAATATCTTATTAAAAAGATTTGCAAATTTTAAATTGTTGTTTTCATCCATAATCAATAAATACTTCGATAAACTCATCGAGATATTCGTAGAATACTCGATTTATAAGATGGATGAAATAAGGTAGAAGGTTCTTCAAACCGAATGACATAACGAACCACACATAAGAATCATAACGAGTGCGGAATGCAGTAAGTGAAATGCTACCCTCCGCAACTCGTAGCTGATAAAAACCGGTGGCAAGGCCGAGCTGAAAAGACCTTAGCACCACTCAATAGATTGCTTAGGTGATAATCCTAAGACAAGCTCAAGTATATTTCGGAAAATTCACAAATTACTTGAACGAGAAAAAAAAATAACATCTTCTTCATCAAGTGAGTTTAAAGAATAAAATGTTGCCATCAAATTTGGAAATCAAAATCTTTGGAAACAAAAGAAATCTGCTTAACAGATTGAAGATGTCGAAGATAAATAGTCCACATTGGACATAGGATATGGCTTTCATAATAATTAAGCCAATCCTTTCCCAAAAATCAGTTTCGAAGCCTAAATAACGCATAACAGGCAAATCGACTCGAAAAGAAAAATCACAAAAATAATCTCAACATTTTCACAAAGTAAATTGAGAGTTGCGGATCCATCAATCGAATTCACAATTCTCAATGAAGTCATTAAGCACTTAAAAATTAAAAGAGAAAGAATTTATCAAGTTCTTTTCATATAAAATAATGAGATGAACCCAAATCAAAAAGAACTCGAATAAGATAATCCCAAAACAAATATCGTCAAGGATAGAATGAGAAATACCTTGACCAAGAGAAGTGTCGCTAGGGGCTTGAACAACATTTAGCTTTCCCTCTCTCTTCTTTGGAAGTTTGGGGAAAGAAGATAAAAGATGTCCCGAACTTTTGCAATAACGACAAAAAAATGGTTTCGGGCACTCATTTGCATAGTGGTCCGTAAGACCACAATTGTAGCATTGTCCACGACTAGAGGTAGGAGACTTTGCTATTGAAGTTTCTTGCTTCCCTTTCTTGTTGGGATTCGGATTGGGGCCTTTGGACTTAACAGGCCTCTTCATGTTATTGTTGAAATTCTGTTTGGCACCCACAACTTCAACATTACTTTCGTTATCGGCCTCTTCAAGTCGAAGAGCGATATCAAAAAGCTGATCAAAAGAAACTTCTAGTTTCAGAAGCAAAGGCTTTTTAAGGTTCTTATTCAACCCATAGACAAACCTTAGATTTTTCTTCAATGGGGTATTAATATACTTGACCCCATATTTAGAGAGAGATTCAAAAGATGCGACGTAGTCCGTCACAGAAGATTCACCTTGAACAAGGTCAATAAAGCGTCGGGCCAAAGTTACTTTTTCAGCCTCCGGCACAAATTTCAATTTGAACCTTTCCCGGAATTGCTCCCAAGTAAGATCCGCTTTGATAATTTTAGAAATCAAAAGCTCATACCAATCTAATGCTCTTTCTTGGAGCATGCTAGAAGCCACTTGGACACGAAGTAAATCAATAAGATTCATGCAGGAAAAGATGCGATCGCATGATCTAAGCCAAGCTTGGATTTCTATAACGGTTTTGGAACCCTTGAATGGCCTTCCACCCAAAGCGGTATAATCCCTGCACAAGCGTGCAAACCCGAATTTAGGGTGCGTAGGCGCTGGAGCGGGCCCGGCAGCTCGGGCATTGTTTACGAGATCTAAAAGTTGTTGAGCTAACATAAATGCTCCATCCTAAGGAGTAGCACTAGATTGACCGGCGCTGGGATGGCCAGGTCTAACCATTTCTCTTCTCTAAGAAAGAAAGAAAGAAGAGGAAAAAGGTTATTCTCAAAATGAATACCAAACAACCTTGATTGATAAAACAAGGAATCACAAAAGAAAATAGGATAGAATGGTACGAAGACTCGAATCAAATCCTATGGCACGATTCCTAAGAAAGACTTAGGGCAATGATCCTTGCTAGATTATTCTACATTGTTCCGAAGTTTGGCTCCGATACCATGCTGTGACACCCCACCTCTATACTCACGCTAGCCAAGGACACTACGATGTAATGCCGTCGATTAGCGCGAAGAATAAGGCTGTTGAGGAGCGACCATCTGTGTAATTGCTTTTTGCGAGCACCGATATGTCAGATAGTATAACTTACACTTCATCTCAAGAGCAAACCTGACATACCAAATACAAACTCAAAGCTACCACACAGTGACTAAGTGGACCTCGGAAACAAATATAGAAATAAACATAACCTAAATCAGTCGCAGACGTTCATATCACAAAGGCGGAATAAGACATGAATATATCACATGAAAGTGTACATCAAAATAGTGGTCATATAAGATCCACTACATCACAATGAATAGATACTAGTGCGAGACAAAAGAATAATTATACATCAAGGAGTCCATATCTCAAATGTATAATAACAAAAACTACTAATCTAAAGTAGTTAGCCAAATGAATCAGATGATAATCCCAGATAAGAAGTCAAGCGGGAGCACCTGAAATATCTCGGTCTGACCCGAGTATTATTTAAGAAGAAAATAATAAACGGATCAGTCTAGCTATAATTATCAGAAAAAATGAGATAGGATAAGAGATGTGACCAAAAACGTATGATAACAAAGAAATGCCATACTGTGTCAAGTATACATCAAATAACAACAAAAATCATACAATATCTCCAATCATCTCAAAATACCAAAAAGAATATCATATTCTTTATTTTATTCACCAAACTACAAATATTGACAAACATATAAATGCCAAACGCAAAAGTTGGTGAAACATAAATTCCAAAAATCATCAATTAGAAATACAGGAATCACAAGGGGGGAGGCCTATTACAAACGGAATGTTATTCCATGGTCGCTAACCATAGAGCCGGTGCAACGGCGTAGTACAATAACGGTATGCCCAAGGGACCAAAAACTCATATATTTCGGAACAACGACGTAGTGCAATAACGGTACGCCCGATGAACTCGAAAGCCGAAGCATCGATGTAGTACAATGACGGTACATCCGATGAACCAAAAAGCCGGGACATCGATGTAGTACAATAACGGTACATCCGATGAACCGAACACCATAAAAGAACATGGGTCGCTAGCCCACAATAGAAATGAGATGAAGCTCAATAAAACTGGGTACAGTCCCCCACGTGGACGAAGAGACATCGCACATTGCTAATCTAAATCATAAAATGATCATCATTGATCATCAAGAAGTGTCGATTACACTAAGCTAGTAAATATAAGAGTTTAGTTTCATGTCCCATAACCACTAGCTTAACTTAAATATTTACGAACAAATTGTAGATTTCCACTCGAAAATTGTCACAACAGTTTCAATCGAACAAGTCAAAGAATTAACCGACGAAGTAAACGCAAGCGTTTCATACCACTTGTTTTGCCAAGTCGTTTAATTAGATTTTCTCGTACGAATGAGGTAAAGGTTTGTATATACTAATAGGTTAGAAAACGGTTTTATAAACGAGCTTTGTATTAAAAACAGAGTTGAAATCATCTTTGTAAAGAGTTTGAGTATTTACTACTAGTATAGAAACCTTTGTATTTTTAAAGTGACAAGCCATAGAAATGATTGTAGAAACAATCGATCATCAAAAATTCACATACGAAGACGTGAATCAAATCCATAGAAATCGATGCCGAATCCATCAAAATGGATATACCAAAAATCCTGAAATAGAAGTCACCAAAATCGATAATAAATGATAACAACAAATCGGATAATCACGAATCGATTAACATTGGAATCTCAAGCAAAATAATCAAATGGAGCTTAAGCAAGCAGGTCAGTCGACTGAACCAGGTGGTCAGTCGACTGACACAGGGATACATATTTTGTATCTCCAGAGTCAGTCGACTGACCCAGATGGCCAGTCGACTGATATAGACCCAGGCAATTTCCTGGGTCAGGTTCAGTCGACTGAACCACTGGTTCAGTCGACTGAACCTGCTTCATAGGCATTTCCTGCCTTCTGGTTCAGTCGACTGAACCTGCTTTTGAAGCACCTTCAGTCTAGCCCCCTTGTGGGGCAAAATTCAAACAAACGGTGATCGGACGAGCAATGGGCGCTAAGGGTTTACGCCAATCGGCAACCCAGCCATATAGGCTCTTCGATGCTTCACCGAAAACATGTTCAAACATCCATAAAAGGATTTTCCCCAAAATCGGACTTTAAAACCAAAAATTGGAATATTCACCAAATCAATCCAAATTAAAATCAAATGAACATGTAAAGGTGTTAGGAATTCATACCTAACAATCAAAGATAGTATAGACATAGATGTGAGATAAAAATCTCACCTTTAATCCCAAAAACAATGAATGAGAAGCTTGAAAGCAAAGGAAGGTCAACCACATCAACTCAAGAAGCTTGAATCTAAGCTCAAAAGAAGAACATTTGCTGAGTTAGGTTTAGGAAATTTCTGAAATCAAAGAGAGAATGAGTTGGAGAAGAAGAAGGAGATACTTACCAAAGCTTTGCCTTGATTTTGGAGCAAGAATTGAAGCTTGCAAAAGGAAACTAGGGTTTTGAATTTCTATTTCCAATCTTTTTTCCCATTATCAATTGAGCTTGAGAGTGTTAGGAAAAATGAGAGTGAATGGAGAGGAGGGGGCTGAGTTAGGGTAATAGAATGAGTTGGGTGAAACCCAAACCCAAAAGCCCACTTAGAAAATAGCAAAATTCAACTTACTCCAAACATATCGAAGCTTATACTCAAAAAAGTCGCAAATGCCATTTTGGACTCAATGGAAGTGGTCTCGAGTCCCAATTCGACTATTTGCAAAAAGTAGCTTTTCGGACTTTAATCCGACTAACGACGCTATATTTAAATAAAATATTTAAATATACAATCGTAAAATATGCGGGTTGTTACATTTTCCAAGGCATTTTGAAATAAATAATGGTGATATTATTTTTGGATTAGAAAATGCTTTAAATTGGATTTAAAAATGGATTTTGGAAGTGATGAAGCACTAAACTCACTTCAGTCGTTGGAAAATAATTCTGGTGATGACGGTCGCATCATCAGTATTCATTTTCGAGTTGTTAAGTAACAGATTGCTACCTAGGTAGTTTGATATGGAGATTTTTGGGGAAAACAAGTGTTGTTTTGGAAATTCCGAAAGGAATTGTTTTGGGACAAAAAATCAGGTTGATTTTGAAAATCCAAGGAAGTGTTTTGTTAAACCAAAGAGAGTGTGTGTGTGTGTGTATTTGATTTCAAAGTGATTTGAAATAAATATCGGGTATTTGAATTTTGAAATCCTTATTAAATGTTCTAGAAATATCATAAAATAAGTTATGAACTTATAAATGTGGAATGATTTTAAAGAAAAATATGGAAATTGAATTTTGGAAATAAATTTTAACTTGAGTAAATTAAAATGAATAAAATTTAACTTGAGCTAAGTTAAATAAAATTGGATTGGAAATGGTTTCGATTGGGATTGAGATATAAAAATTTAATTGGAATTAGAAATGATATCGAGTGGAATTGTATATATAACTTGGATTGTAAAGCCATTATATAACTATAAGTTATAAAATTTTGATGGAATAAAATTTAAAGTGGAAAATTATGGAATTGTGAAGAAAATAAGTTATGTAACTTATATAATTGAAAAGTGAAATAGAAAACCAAAATAAAAATGGTTTAATATTTTGGTGAAGGAATAAAAATCCGAACTTGAATTATAAAAGGAATTTGAACTCAAGTAAATTGAATAAAGTGATTGTTGAAAGGGAAATCGGATTTTGAACTATAAAAATGGAAGTGAACTAATTTCATAAATTAATTAGTTAATAGAATACGGAAATGGAACTTAACTTGGTTAAGTAAATGGAATTGCAGATGAAAATTTAAATTGAATGTGGGACTTGAGTTAAAAATGAAATTCGACTTAAAGAGTAAGAGAATTAATTATATTTGAAATGTTGCCGAATAAAATAGAAATGAATTGAAATAGTGATGACTTAAGTCATAAATAAATTCAATTTAAGTGTAAATAAATTGAATATGGCCTTGGATATCATTTAAATAAATTCGAGAATAAATTTGAGTATGGGATTAAAATTTGAAGTGGATTGATTGAATGAACTAATTAAATAAATTACGAAATGAATTGAATTTGATTGAATAAGAATCAATCTAAAATTGAGATGGGATTTTATTGCAATAGAAATGAGCTTAAGTATATGATTGAATTAATTGGAAATAAAATGAATTAAGTTAATATGGAAGCTTGGCTTAAATAAATTTATGAAATGGTTCATAAATAAATTAGCATGGAATGATTCCGAGCTTAATAAAATGGATTTGAATATAATGAATGTGGATATGAATGGAATGTAAATGAATGGATTGAGAATCAATTTGAAATAGAATAGAATTAAATAAAAATTGATTTGGAATCAATTTAAAATAGCTATAAACTGAAATGGTTATTTTATTAAATGAATATCGTCGAATTTGCATAGAAAAATTGTCGTTTGACGAAAATGGAAGTAAATAAAATTCAATGAATTAATAGAAAGTGAATAAATTGATTTTTAAATCAATTTGGAATGGATATGAGTTTGTTTGGTATAAAAATGAATTGAATGCAAATAATTTGGTTGTAAATCATTCGAATTGAATGAAATGGAATATGGATCAATTGAAAGTAATTAAATTAGTATCGAAACCTTATAATTGCTTATGATTAATGTTAGAATGCATTGTTTATGAATTTATGTGTTTAACTAGCTAAATAAATGAAATGTAATTAAATTTCAAGTTTTTGGTACTTACGTGGTTTAAATTGAGTAAGTATAGGTACCCGGAGGCTATTGAGCTAGATTTGGGTTGCATAATTACATATTAAATAAGCCGCTTGCTTAAAAACACTAATATAAGGTACGTTTTCGGATTAAATACTACAAATGATATAAATATTATTATATACTGTGTTTTTCGGCCGTGTGGGTCGATGTATATATTTTTATCTCTCTTGTCATATTGCAAAAGGTCCTCCGTACAAGGGAGACTTTGCCAAAAATTTCCGAAAATTTAGGGTGTCAAAAAAATTTTGAAATTTTTTTTTGGTTAACTTAAAATGGTTGATTTTTGAATTGAAATTGAAAGAAAGGGTTTTGAATCAGAAGTGGAAACTAAATGTTAGGGTGAAACTAAAGGGTTTAGAAAAGTGAATGTTAAGTTTTAACTAAGTGAGTTTTGATAAGTTATTGGGTTTGGATCATTCGTCCTACCTTAGCAATTTCGGGGACGAAATTCTTTTAAGGGGGGAGGAATGTGACGACCCGGATTTTTCGACGTTTAATTTGGAATATTTAAATGGTTTTAAATATTGAAATTTGGGATTATAATTTAGTTAGTAAGATTTTAAAACTGAAATTTTAAGCGATTCAATTTCATAAAAATTGGAAATCGTCAATTTAATCGACGCATTTAAATAGAGATCCAAGGCACAGTCTCGGAATTCGACAAAACTAGTTCCATTGGATCCGTAATAATGTATTATTATCGGATTTCAAATTTTGTAACGTTTGGATTTACTGGTTGGTCATACGATTTGAAAACGCCTAGAGATAATTTAATTGAATTTAATTTTAATAGTCGATTAAAAAATCTATCTTCCGCGTACGATCAAATTGGGCCTTGACACTTGTCCCATTGCGTTCGGAATAGCGATATAACATTAGGAACGCCAGGCATCACGTCTCAATAAGGGTTCAAGTAAAATATCTATATATTTGGAATTATATATATATATATATATATTGTCTTATCCATTCACATCAACCATCTAAAACATTTCCATCAGCCACCTTATATGGGCCGACCTATACCTAAACGAAGTCGCTCCCTTTTTCACCTTTTAAATTGCACGTCCCTATTCCCTTTCATCTTAATTCAAAAATCAGAAATCAAAATAGAAAATCAAAATCAAAATCACCTCGTATCGAAAATAAAATAAATAAATGCAGCGACCAAGTCACGGTGCCGATCATCTCGAACGGGCAAGCTATGGGCGAAGGCGGCTGAAAGGGGAGGCGCGAGTACGAGAGTGGGCGCAGCACTTGGAAGCTCGAGAATGGCGAGGGTTCGGGGCCGCGTTTTCCTCGATCGCGTTCGTGCGATGGAAGGCGATTGGAAGGCGCGATGGGCACGCGTGTATCAGGAGCAGCGTGCGGTGCCATGTGAAAGGTCATGAACCCCAATTTGTCACGATCTGGGTTGTGTCGCTCGAAGTGTGGAACACTAGAGGTGATGGCGCCTGAGTTTGCACGCGTGTGGCATATGGTAGGTGAGGCCGCGATGGGTGCGTGTGGGGGGTTGTGACCGGCGATCTAAGTTGGTGGCAGTAGGCATTCGTGGGTAGAGTTTGGAGCTGGGGTTGTACGTAGGTTCGTCAGGCGATGGCGAGGAGGGGTTTTGGAGCCCGAAGTTTGGGGATTTCGGTGGATTTAGGAAGGACTGCGAGGCCAGGTGGTGAGGGCGTGATCGAGACAGGAGTTCGACGGTTTTGGGTTTGGCAAGTCGGCATTCGAGGTCGAAGGGAAGACGAGTGTGTGCTGGTTCGTGAAGCCAGACAGGTGACGGTTTGTTAAATTAAATTTAAATTTAAATTAAGTATGTTAATGATAGTTTTAAATTATTTCAAATGTTAATAATATCATAATTTGTTTATACGAGGTCAAAATCACCTAAAAATAGAGACGTTGGATTCATGATGACGTAGGATACGAAATAATATTTGATCGATTAGCAATTCGGAAAATCAAGTTGAGAAATTCTCACTCATTTGGATTGCCAAATTAATTTTAAATAGTTAAAATTAATTATTGGATGCTTGGTTGAATTTATAAATTAGTATCTATTGAATGATATTATATATATATATAGAGTGTATATATTAGTAGTTGGATATATTTTCCGCCGGTTGGAGCAGATGAGACCCTTTGTGCCCCCGCATAATACCGGATGACCCTATATACCGCGATATGCCCCTCGAAGTGGTTGGTATTTTTATGTTGTAATAACATCTATGGATGCAAGGAAACAAGTTGGAGGAATCCAACTGGATTCCTCAAAAATATTGATTTTTATTTCGTATATAATGATATATGATGTGTTAGAATAATCTATTATAGATTATGGTTGTGATTTGAATAATTGGATGTTATAGTAGCACTGGCCTGAATTTTGGTTTTAAATACCATAAATATTATTTTTGAATTTGAAGGAATTAAAGGGATTTTAGATATAAAAATATTTATATTGGAATTTGGATTATTTTAAAGGAAATCGAGTTGGATAAAATAATAACTTGATTTTTGGGTTTATACTTAACTATTCAAAAAATATTTTTAATAGGGCTTTTAAAATAATCCATGTAAGGAATTTTTAACTACGGATTTAAATGGGATTTTTGTTTAAAAATATGGTTAAGGAGTTTTAAATCGATATTAAACATAGATTTGAAAAATCAATGGGATTTATTAAGGAATGGATTTATAAAATGAGATTTTATAAGTGAGATTTTATAAATGAGATTAGTTTATAAAAAGTGAAGCTCAAGGGAGTTATAAATTTATAAACGATGTTATAAATAAAGGAAATCGATATCAGATGATAATTTGGGAATATAAAATTCATAAGGTAAATTTATATCAGGATATGGAAATAGAGTTGAGGAAAAATAGTGGATATTATTTTGAAAAGTGGAAATGATTAAGGAGATCGGAATGAAAGCGATGTGTTGGGAATCGAGAGAAATTTATAAATTGAAATTGGTTAATGAGATTTTAAAAATATACTTTTATTTAGAAGTTAAGTTTGTTTTTAAAAGGGAAATTTTATTTATTTAATTATGAAATTTTAACTAGTTAGTATTGGAATATTTCAGAAAATGGGTTATTCAAGTATTTGATATTTATTGAAATAAATTCTATTTTTTTATATAGTCAGCTTTGTAAATCAATTAGTTATTTAAAAATGAATTGGAAATTAATTATCGATGTTATATAAAGTGTTTTAATATTTTAAATAATTACTTAAATATGTTTTAAAAGTAAATTATTATTTAAAAATACTTATTACATATATATATAGTTTTGAAATGATTGAAATTTATTGTAAATCCTCTCGAGATTTATGAACGGGGTTTATAAAATGGATATGATGTTAGTAAGAGAAATTTTATACGGGATTTGGAGGAAATGGAATTTCAAAAATGTTGAATATGGGAACTTCGAAAATGAAATTTGAATTCAGAAAAGATGTTATAAACTGTTGAATGGGGTTATAAATAAGTATACTGGGTTTTGGAAAATTGTAAAAGGGAATTTATTAATGATTCCTTAGACTTATGAGATAAGTTATGAAACATTCCCTAAAGCATTGATATTTGAAATGATTTTGGAAAATAAGACTTATAATATTTTCCTAAGTATTAAAATGGAAATTTGGAAATATTTCTAAGTGTTGAGATGGTTTGGAAATATCCTGTTATGGATTTAAGTATTTGAAACTGTTTTCAAATATTGGAATATGGAAAGGAATTTGAATATATACCTTTGTAAAGGTATTTTAAAAAATTTGGAAAAATTATAATATGGGTCTAGTGACTGCTAATGGGTGTTATATTGATAGTTAAACAACCGACTATCAAATATTAGCCATTTTCGTTGATCGTTTCGAAGATACCGAGATCAGATTTAATTATCCAAACTTCGATCCTGTTTGAACATTACGAATGGTAATATCGTGAAGATGGTGAAGACGGCGACTCGATTTGTCTAGACCCAGGACAACTTGTATGGACGAATGCTATCCGAACATCATCTTTGGAGGACGATAAGCATTCTAAGTGAAATTGTTCTTGAAAGGTAAACGTTAGCCTCAAGCCTCATCAACCGGGAATGACTACAACATGGGAGATGCAGCAAGGCTAAGTGAGTCGCACTCAATTAGGGTATGTTATCACCTTTCTAGATACCTTCGAATATATATAAATTATGGATATGGTTGTGCATGGAAAAGTGAGCGCTCGATTTTAAGGGTAGGAACACCCAGGGTGATAACATATTCGGTTCTATCCAGGTAAGGGATAGGGCCGGTCTTGTGTAGCAGGGGATCCCAGGGAGGTCCTCGGTACATTTTTCTAGAGGTGTACTGTGATGGGCGGTACCCCAGTAGCTTAGTCATTGTATGGAATCCATTCTCCAATCAACGCCGTACAGTTTTGATTGTGCCCATCTATGCTGAAACGTGAGATGCAAGCATTTCAGCTATTTTCTATTTACTTTGTTTAGACACTATTATAATATTAGACGATTCTGATAAAAATGTTTTGGTTATCGTAAGGGAAAAACCCGTCGTGTTTATATGTGACGTGGTCTTACGAGATACCTTTGTGTTTCAAAGGATTTTGAAAATATAATTAAATTCAAATTGAGTATATTTTCTCACGCTGGTTTTTCAGACTAACTCGGATGTTATTTTATTATAATGCTCGGGTCAGACCGAGTATTACAGATTCAGGATAGGATGCTATGAAGCTCAGGAGATGAGCTAGATGACAAAGACGTATTCCCGTACTTGATTTATATTTCCGCTGTGTGGGACAAGTTATTAAACTGTCCAGATTGGTTGTTGTCTATTGTACTCTGATAATGGTATGTATATTAACAGTACAGTTCTTGTATTTAAAATCTGTTATTATATATTATATTTTATTCCGCTGCGATTGTGAGATTCTGTGTTGTTGTTTTCTGTTTCTTTTTATACCTTTTCTTATTCACCCCTAACAATCCACCTTTTTGTTCAATTTGAGTTGACAAGTGCAGTTTATTATCAGCTTAGACTGTACGAAAAAGTGGGTCATTACAGAAAAATAAATGAAAATAAATGCCTAACTAACTACGCCATATACGCAATAATTATACGTTCATTATGCAAATAGAGATAAAAAACATTCGCGCCTAATAAGTTCTAAATGCATGGATATTACGCCCTAAACTAGCTTAAATGTCAATTCCCTAACCAAATACTATTAAAAATCTTTTTTCTTCCAATTCCCAAGATTCCATTATATTAAAACAAGGGATTTCAATATCCAAACATGGAATAATTATTCATAACCAAAACTTTAATAACAGACTTGGAAATAAATTAGAAACTCAATTTATTACATTAATAAAATGGAATATACTAAACAATAGGGATTGCAATCTAAATCCCATATTCTATTCGACTCCTCTTTTACAAAGAAATTGGTAAGAAGAAAATTTGTGTGGAATAAGTGGTGTAGATTACGAACAAAATCGTAATTTAAACTCTTATTTTATTGGAGAATCACAAATTTGGATCACGGAAGGAGGAAAAGTGGAATAAAATATGAAATCGTTAAAAATTGCACAACAGAACAAATCCCATCAAATTAATGTCAATAATCGAGAATCTTCACAGAGAATTGATATTTCGAAAGAAAAAGGAATTTCGGAGGATTTTATCTATCATATTTTTGAAATCCTAAAATCCTAAGGCATATTCAAATCCAAAAAGAAATACACTAAAATTAATTGAAAAAGAAATACTAAGGTTTCCACACATAGATTAGCATTAGCTTCACTTAAATGTAGCCTTCCACAAAATCTCTCTCTTTTGATATATATACACACAATAAGGAATAGGTAAATATATTCACTAGATTTGGAATAATTGGAGAAGAATAGGATAAGAATAGATTGGAGAAAGAAGAAAAAAATAAGAAATAAGTTGAATTCTTACCTGAATTCTCTATGGAGTTTCTGAATCTTATTAAAGAGATAGCAATGGCAGAATTTCGTTGTACTCCCTAAAATAATATGAATAAAAAGTGGAGAGGATATGTATATATTTATAGGGGTTGAAATGCACAAGGACCGTATGATGGAAGTAGGTGAGGAACGAAGAAATCTGGAACGTTAAAATAACACACGCCTTCAAACCCTAGTCGCCACTTCTAGAAATTTCCTTCGACCGGTCGACCTCCCCTCTCCTACCTGTCGACCGCTTAGGGGTTGATCGGTCGTAGTGAGGGTGTCAACCCGTTGATTATTTTGGGTAATAATTGATTACGTTTCTTTATTAGTTAATTTCTTTCCCCTATTCAAATTTAACGTTAAAAGTTAATTAATGTTTACTCATCCCCCAAGCTAATTTTTTAAAATTCAAAACAAAAATTTAAATCATTATTAAAATTTGAATTCAAACTAAATTAATTTAAATCTGAAAACTTCAAATGCTCATAACCTCTTCGTTTGAGCTCCGCTTACAACATATTATACATAGAAACAGATCAGAATTTCACCACGAAAGCAACAGAATAACTTTCGTGTCAAATTCCATCATTTATAAAATCCCTTATTTTATCTTATCATATTTAATTCAATTTAATCCATTTATTTTTGGTTCATTTTACGGGATGTTACATTCTCCCACATTAAAAAGGATTTCGTCCCAAAATCTTTCAAGGGGCAAACCATGTAACACGTAATAACATCCATGTTATACAACCAAGTTATTTATAGAACCATCTACTTAACCAATAGTACAATGTGATTATGCACTGCATACATGCTAAAATGAGCTCAATCCTAGCATGAAGGTGTAATCATGTTATGTAAGTATGCATGCAAAACACTAAACATGCATAGAATTTCTATATGATTGCAAAGTCATTGCGAAAAAATGTAACAACCATCTCCTACCATCTAATCTAGCAACCACGATGCAACCAAAATCCGAAAATTTAGAGAAAGAAATTACCAGTGACAAGCTCTGCGTGAGTGCTCTTCTTCTTCTCCTCGGTCTCCCATGTGCTTTCCACTGGATTATCCCCCGATTATACTCGGACCAGCCTAAATATTTTATTACGGAGTCTCCTAGTATTGTGCTCCATAATGTGTGTGGTGGCATGGGGCACTGTCGGCTCCATCTCAAAATCCCCTAACTAATCAGGCTCTACTCTACCAACGATGTCATAAAGGCATTTCCTAAGGCGAGAAACATGGAAAACATTATGGATTCGTGCCAACTTGTTAGGAAGCTCCACACAGTATGCCAAATTTTCTATTCTTTCCAGAATTATGAATGTCCCAACAAATCTAGGCATCAATTTTCCAGACTTGCCAAACCTAAAAAAAATTCTAAGAGGGGAGGTTTTAACAAACACCATATCTCCAACCTCAAATTCAAGCTCTTTCCTTCTTTTATCCACATAAGATTTCTAATGGTCTTGCGCTACCTTCATCCTTTGCTTGATAAACCCTACATTTTCCGTGGTATCATGGATCAAATTAGGTCTGAGCAATACTTTGTCGGTGGTTTCCCACCAACAACTAGGCAATTTGCATGGCCACCCACAAAGTGCTTCAAAAGGGGCAATACCAATCGTCGCTTGATAGCTATTATTATACGCAAACTCAACCAAAAGCAGATGCTGCTCCCAATGTCCTCCGAAATCCAATACACAAGCTCTCAACAAGTCCTCCAAAATCCTATTCACCCTCTCTTTTTGTTCGTCAGTTTGTGGGTGATATGTCATGCTCAGGTTCAAATAAGTTCCTAAAGCAGTTTGTAGGCTTCTCCAGAACTCGCTAATGAACAAGGGGTCTCTATCAATGATTATACTTACAGGAATTCCATATAGACAAACTACCTCCATAATATTAATCTATACGAGAGAAGCGGCGGTCCTATTTCTCCTAATCGGAACAAAATCAGCACTCTTAGTGAGTCTACCCACAACAAACCAAATAGCCTCATTGCCCTTCTGACTTTTAGGGAATCCTTCCGCAAAATCCATTGAAACATGTTCCCACTTCCAAGTCAGAATTTCTAAAGGTAAAAACAATCCACCAGGCTTCCCTTGCTCAACTTTTATTTTCTAACACATCAAACACCTAGCAACAAACTCAGCTATGCTTCTCTTTATTCCATTCTGAAAGAAAATTTTCTTCATGTCCTTGTACATCTTATCTCCTCCAAGGTGAATAGTCATTCTTGAGTGGCGACATTGCATAAACACTTCTTTCAACAAATCATCAATCATTGGAACACAAAGGCGTCCATCTCTTCACAAACATCCCTTCTCATCAACTAAATACCTCCTAGTATGGGGAAAATGCTCTCCTTTTTTGAATTTCTCCAAAATCTATACTAACTCTGCATCCTTCACTTGATCATGCCCTATACGATCCATTAACGCTGGTCTAGTCTCCATAATTGCTAAAAAAACCTTGAAGTGATTCCGTTGATGGTCGAAAGTTAAAATTCGAGAGAAATTCCAACCGTCTCCATTCATATATAGCACATAGGGTGACGTGTCTCCAACTAAGGGTGTCTGCGACTACATTTCCTTTTTCAGGGCTATATTAAATACTAAAGTCAAAGGATGCTATATACTCCATCCACCTCTACTGCCTAAGATTCAAATATTTTTTGGAAAATAGGAATTCGACTGATTTATGATCGGTGAATAACTCAAACCTTTCCCCCAACTGATCATGCCTCCACAACTTTAAGGCAAAGATAATGGCTCTTAATTCCAATCATGCACTGGATACCTCTTCGCATGGTCCTTTAGTTGTCTACTAGCATAGGCAATAACTTTCCCTTCTTGTATTAGAACTGCCCCTAATCCTGCACCTCATGCATCTGTGAAAACCGTAAATGGATTAGTTCCATCTGGAATAGTGAGCACAAGTGCACTAGCCAATGACTTCTTAAGCTTCTCAAATGCATTGGTGCATCTATCATTCTAAACAAAAACCAGATTCTTCCTAGTCAATTAGGTTAAAGGGGCTGCTATTTGTGCAAATTTCTTGATGAACTTCTTATATTAGCCTGCCAACCCTAGAAAACTTCAAATCTCTGATGCATTACTAGGAGTCTTCCATCCTTGGACAGCTTCCACTTTAGTAGGGTCCACGGCCAATCTTTGTTCCGAAACAATATGCCCAAGGAACCTAACTTCATTTTTTCAAAAGTGGTATTTAGAAAACTTGGCTTTGAGTTGGTTCCTTCTCAAAGTATCTAATACCTTCCAAAGATGGTCCTCATGCTCCTTTCTGCCTTTGGAGAAAACCAAGATATAATCAATAAACACCACGATAAATTTATTAAGTTGCCCTCTAAATAATCTACTCATTAAATCCACAAATCATAATGGGGCATTCTTTAGTCATTTCTTTCCACTCATAAAGCCCATATGGAGTATGGAATGTGGTCTTCAGCTTGCTTCCCTCTGTAATCCTTAATTGATGAAATCCCATTGCTAAGTCTAATTGGGAGAAGACTTTAGCTCCAACAAGTTGGTCAAACAAGCCATTTTTTCTAGGTAGAAGGTGCCTATTCTTCCTTGTCAACTTGTTCAACTCTCTATAATCGATGCAAGGTCTCAAAGAACCCTCTGCTTTAGTAGCAAAAATAACAGGGGCTCCCCATTCAGAAGTGCTCCTATGAATGAATCCTTTCTTCAATAGCTCTGAGATTTGCTTATCAAATTCTCTTCTTTCTTTGGGGGCCATATGTCTCAAAGGCAGAGCGACGGGCCTTACATCCTTCTCCAAATTGATCCAGAACTCAATCTCTTTATGGAGAGGGAGACCCAAGAGCTCCTTGAAGACATTAAGAAAATCACAAACTACGGGTACAGATGATGGCTCACCAACAACAGGTAGACTTAGTGAGTATAAATGGCTTAACTCAACTAAATCTTTGGGTGTACAAAGAACTTCTAGGTCATGACCTCAACAACTCTTTAATCATACTACCCTTATCACAGTCAAGTATGGCTTCATAATATGACAACCAATCCATACCCAAGATAAGCCCATACCCCTCGAAATTTAGAACATACGCAGTACATATGAAATCAATGTGGCATATGTCTAACACTAGGTCTTTGCAAATAAGAGAAAGATGGGTCGAACCGCCAATGTGATTAGAGACCTCTATTTGGCTGTTGACCACCTATGTTTGAAGGTTTAAGAAATTTACTACATCTCTAGCTATAAAGGAATGTGATGCCCTTGAATCAAATAGGGTACGAATAGTAACTGCAAAAATAAGAGTTAAACCTTCTAGAGCTACTTTTCCTTAGTCTCTTGGTGGCCTATTAGCAATAGGGGCGGCTTCAATAATGTAGGCCTATCCATTTGATCCTTCCTTAATCATCTTGGCACACTAATTCTGCCTTTCCTCGTGGCAGTTAAAGCTCCTACCTTTAAAGGCTTCCTTCATCGGACTCACCTTGCAATTATTAATCTCATGACCCTTCTTTTGGCATTTCTTACACACCTTCCCATCCTTCTTAAACATCCCCTTCGACTTTTTATTGGCCAAAAGCTCCTCTCCTTGGATCCTCCTTGCTTTTAGGTCTATGCAGACTTCTCCTTCTCTATTCCCTTATCTTCCTCATTGGCCATGTATAGCATTGTCCTTTCTACCAACATCTCATACATAGCCCCAATAGGTACTTGGGTCAACAACCTCTTAGTGGGGAATTTAAGCCCTTCACGAACTTCATCGCGTTTTCATAGGTGTGTCTATTAGGCCCATCCCGAATTTAGCCAATTCAGTAAACATAACTATGCTCCTTAAGGGTAGGATCTCCTTGTCTTGGCTAAATGAACTTTTCCAATTGCAGGCTAACCTCTGCTCAAGACATGAATCTCATCTCAAATCTATCCTTAAACTCATCCCAAGAGAATATCCTTCAAGGGTGCTCATCAGTCATAAAGTTTCACCAATTCAAGGCTTCTTCCTTAAGGTGCCAAGCTGTTATTCTTCTTCTTAGCTGATCATCCCAACCAAGCTCTTTAAATATCTTCTCGCGGTTACTAACCGAAGCATTAGCTTCCGAATATCCTTCAATTCCAGAGTATGTCTTCCCTCCCATATTGAAAAAGTCCTTACATAACTTAGGAAAGTCGATAGGATGGGGTGTTGCATCAGCGGGCGGGGCGGTGGGTGCTACCAGTGCAGTTGGAGGAATAGGAATCTGCTCAATAGTCCTAGGATATTGTCTAAACCATTCAGGAATTTCACGAATGTGTGGTCTTCCACGGGTAGGTTCCCATATCCGAATTGATTATCAACTATCTGTAAGTTAAACCTTTAGTGATGATTTCTTAATATAGTATTTATATGTTGAAAGAAAAGGGTTGCCTAGTGTATATGCATATGTACCAGGAAAAAGGGTATATATATAGAATTTTGAAAATTCTTTCTGAAAAACCTTTTGCAAAATAACAAATACGTCTCTCATACGTATAGTTTTCCTCGTTGATTAGGTAAACTAGGCTCTGATACCAAATGTAACAACCCACCTCGAAATAGCCTAAATTTCAACTCAGAAAAGGCCCATCGAAACTCGGATTCATTCTAAGTTAAGCTGTTGGTAGTAAAAAGAAATAACATTACAGAGCCAGTACTAAACTTTTAGAACTCACAGCGGATGGAACAAAGTATAATAATAAAATGTACCCATTTATTTCAAATTTATAACATTGTCAAAATACAAGATACCATCAAATCATGACATAATCTGTTACAACAATAGTCTGAAAACATGGGTACATATGAAAGCAAATAAAAATGGTAAATACTACTGCAAGTCCACCACCTCCATCTCCAAGCATCACCTTTTCCATCAACGTCTTCAACCTATATTGTAATGAGGATGGAATCAGAACAACAAAGTCTGATGAATAAAAAACTCGAGTCTTACCTTTTCAGTACTTGGGCAATATATGTCAAATAAGAATATGTCTACGAAAATATACCATTAAACCATTTAATACTTCTTTAGAAGCAAAGAAGGCGGGTCCAATCACTTAATACCTTCCATTCCAGAAGCAGGTTTCTAGAATCCTACATCCCAATCATACGTCATAGACAACTAATAATATAAGAGACGGTACCCAAGCCACTTAATACCTTTTATTGAAAAATAGGCAAACTCTAGTCACTTAATACCTTAATTAAGGCAAACCCCATCATTTAATACCTATTTCCAAGGCATTCTCCTTAATGGTAGTACCTAGCTGACATTGTATGGAATCTCTTAAGCCACTTAATACTTCCTTATGGAATATAGGCAAACTCTGGTCATTTAATACCTTAATTAAGGCAGACCCGATCATTGAATACCTATTTTCAAAAGAGGACCTCCTTATTGAGATACCACCTAACGTAACCCCGTGACCAATTAATACTTCATCTGGGGAAAAGAGGCGGGTCCTCAAACAACCACTTAATACCTCAAAACCACAAAGTAGGTGCTTCGTCTTATGGCTCATACTCATAATGACGTCTCACTCTAGTCCGGCTATTCGTAGGAACTGGTAGCCGGACTAGCTGAGCAGATTTTCCCTACAAAATTCGGGACTAACCTCACATCATTACAAATATTTATCATAAGGATATCTCATATCAATCAGAGTGTAAACAACTGCTGGTAGCCTCAAAGAGAAGGGCAGACTTCCGTCATGTAACTCTATTGACCTTGCATCCCTATGACATAGCCATACATCAAGTACTCTCCACACACACACACACACACACACACACATGCACTCATCTCACCATTTCATAAATAAGGCCTTATAAGGAATCTTCCTTATTACGCCTTAAAATAATAATTAGGCTACATAAGTGTTTCCTCTTATTTTCTCCTACCAATCAATTACCTTCCTAATGAGAAAAATAAATGAAAATAAATGCCTAAGTAACTACGCCATATACGCGATAATAATAAGTTAATTATGCAAATAGAGATAAATAAATATATGTGCCTAATAAGTTCTAAACACACGGATTTTACACCCTAAACTAGCGTTAAATGTCAAGTCCCTAACCAAATACTATTACAAGTCCTTTTTCTTCAAATTCTCAAGATTCCGACATATCAAAACAAGGGATTTCAATGTCCAAACAGGGAATAATTATTTATAATCAAAACTTTAATAACAGACTTGTAAATAAATTAGAAACTCAATTTATTACATTAATAAAATGGAATATACTAAACAATAGGGATTGCAATCTAAGTCTCATATTCTATTCAACTCCTCTTTTATGAAAAAATTGATTAGATGGAAATTTGTATAGAATAAGTGGTGTAGATTACGAATAAAATTCGCAATCTAAACTCTTATTTTATTGGAGAATCACAAATTTGAATCACAGAGGGAGGAGAAGTGGAATAGAATATGAAATCATTAAAAATTGCACAATATAACAATTCCCATTAAATTAATGTAAATAATCGAGAATTTTACATAGAATTGACATTTCGAAAGGAAAAGGAATTTTGGAGGATTTTAATTACCATATTTTCGAAATCCCAAAATCCCTTAGGCATATTCAAATCCAACGAGAAATGCACTAAACAATTACTAAAAAGGAAATACTAAGGTTTCCACTCACAGATTAGCCTTAGCTTTACTTAAATGGATTTGTAGCCTTTAAATCTCTTTCAGAATCTCTCTCTTTTGATATATATACATAAAATAGTGAAGACGTATATTTATTCATTAGATTTAGAATAATTAAAGAAGAATAGGATAACAATAAATTGGAGGAAGAAGAAACAAATAAGAAATAAGTAGAATTCTTACTTGAATTCTCAACGGAGTTTTTGAATCTTATTAAAGAGATAGCAATGGCAAAATGTCGTTGTATTCCCCAAAATAATATGAATAAAAAGCGGAGAGGATAGGGTTCTGTTTATAGGGGTTGAAATACACAAGAACCGTATGATGGAAGTAGGTGAGGATCGAATAAATCTGGAGGGTTAAAATAATAACACGCCCCTTCAAACCCTAGTCCCCGCTGCCAGAAATTGGCTTCGATTGGTCAACCACCCTTCTCCTACCGGTGGACCGCTAGGGATCGATCGGTCGCAGTAAGGGCGTCGACCGGTTGATTATTTTGGATAATAATTAATTCTGTTGCTTTATTAATTAATTCTTTCCCCTATTCAACTTTAACGTTAAACGTTAATTAATGTTTACTTAGCCCCCAAGCTAATTTTTAAAATCAAATCCTATTCCTAATTTCTTATTTAAATTTGAATTCAAGCTAAATTAATTTGAATCTGAAAACTTCAAACGCTTATAACCTCTTCGTTTGAGTTTCGTTTTCAACATATTATGTATGGAAACAGATCGGAGTTTCACCACGAATGCAACGGAATAATTTTCGTGGTCAAATTCCTACGTTTATAAAATTTCTATATTCTATCTTATCATATTTAATTCAATTCAATCCATTTACTTCTGTTTCATTTTACGGGGTGTTACATTCTCCCCTTCCCCATAAAAAGGATTTCGTCCCAAAATCTTTCAAGGGGCGTACAGCGTAACTCGCAATAAGATCCATATTATATAACCAAGTTATCTATACAACTATCTACTCAACCAATAGTGCAATGTGATTATGTACTACAGACATGCTAAAATGAGCTCAATCCTAGAATGAAGGTGTAATCGTGTTGTGCAAGTATGTATGCAAAACCCTAAACATGCATAGAATTTCTACATGAGTGCAAGGTGATTGTGACAAAATGTAACAACCATCTCCTATCATCCAATCTAGCAACCACGATGCAAACAAAATCATAAAATTTGGAAAGAAAAATTACCAATGAAAAGCTCTGGATGAGTGCTCTTCATCTTCTCCTCGGTCTCTTATGTGCTTTTCGCCAGATTGTCCCTCCATCGTACTCGGACCAGCCTAATTATTTTATTGTGGAGTCTCCTAGTACTATGCTCTACAATGCGTGTGGTGACATGAGGCACTATCGGCTCCATCTCAAAATCCCCTAACTGATCAGGCTCTACTCTATTAGCGATGTCATAAAGTCATTTCCTAAAGTGAGAAATATGGAAAACATTGTGGACTCCTACCAACTTGTTAGGAAGCTCCACACGGTATGCCAATTTTCCAGTTTTTTCCAGAATTCTTGATGGCCCAACAAATCTAAGCGCCAATTTTCCAGACTTGCCAAACCTAACAACTTTTCTAAGAGAGGAGATTTTAACAAACACCATATCTCCGATCTCAAACTCAAGCTCTTTCCTTCTTTTATCCGCATAAGATTTCCGACGGGCTTGCGCTACCTCCATCCTTCGCTTGATCAACTCTACTTTTTGAAAGTGACTATGTGATCGTGTAATATGAAAGTTAACTAAATTACTTGCTTAAGCGGAATATGAATATAAAAATATAAGCAATAATAAAAGACACCATAGATTTTTATACTGGTTTGAACTTCCCGTTCTACGTCCAGTCCCAGACTCCTTCTGGAATTCAATCGATACCCTCGCTTCACCCGGAGGAACATGTATTACACCGCCTGAACAACCGAATAGGACTTTCCCACCTAGACAACCGAATATGACTTCTACTGCCTGAGAATACTACAGCAGGACTTCAAATACAAGTGGTAATGTTTCAGACTAAATATGCTCCGTAATAGCACTGATGAGTCAATATCAGTACACCCTTCCTATAATCTTCTCCTTTATGGTATATAGTGAAATTCATGAAGAAAGGAAGAATAATTGATCACACAAGAATATGCTTGAGTGTTAGTGATCAAATAGTTTGATTTGAGAATCTTTAAAGTAAATAGCAAGTGTATAGAATTTTGAAATCAAAAATAAGAATTGGTTAAGCAATAGTGTTGAAATTGCTTGCTATTTATAGTTGTTAACGGTCGCAATGATTAGTGAAGAGTTTCCATGAAGCAGAATAGAAGCAACTGTTGAAATGAACGTTGTTTCTTTTCAGGGAAGAGAAATAACCTTTCAAAAACTAGCCGTTATTTTTTTAACTCAGACTTCTGAATTAAAATTCACCCTTCTGAGTGTAATGAAATAACAAAGCAGCGTCGAAACAGTGCATTTTTGACCTTATTCAGACGTCTAAATATTGTGTTCAGACGTCTGAATTTTCTATTTAAAAATTGATTTGCTTCAGCAGTCAGACATCTGAATTTATGATTCAGACGTCTGAATTCTGCTAATTTAGATATCTTTAAAACTTCTTTTGAAAAACAAATGTGTATATTCAATAGCATGTGCATCTATACCAATTAGGAGAGATTTTAGTATATATTACTAACTAGACACAGACTCTATAACCTGTAAACGATTACGTCCATCAATCTGGAATCTTGTCATCAATATTTTCCTGTAAAACTTGGTTAGATAAACACATATAATTGTTATTATCAAAATATCAGGAACTGAGGTTCTAACATTCTCCCCCTTTTTGATAATGACAACTATGAAAATATTGGTTAGTAAATGATAACTTCTCCTGTTATTAAAAACTTGGTTAATATGAAGATATAAAATTTCTCCCCCTAAATAAAAGAATAATATTCTTACCGTTTTCTCCCCCTTTGTCATTACTAAAAGGAATTAGTGACTAAAGTAGCAATGAAATATACATAATACGATAATATCACAGAGAATGAATGGAGAGAAACATACAGCTAATTTAAAATAGAACACAACGTTTCAAATGACAACATCACAGAACATAACATAATACTGAAGACATGGAAACTAGAATTGTAGTAATAAGATAACACAACATAAAAAAAAATAGAAAATCATCCATACCACTTCAGAATTACTCACTATCCTCAGCTTCATCATCATCTTCTTCTTCCTCTTCTTGGTCGGAAGACCAAGTGAATGGTGCTGAAAAATGTTGCACGTCGGTAGATGAAGAAGATGCACACGAAAGCTTATCCCAAATTTTGTTTAAGAAACCCTTGATGGAGTTGAATTTCCTATTTGTGTTTCTTTCCAAGCAAACTATTTGCTTTTGAAGCTTCTTTTGAACGTCTGAATCTGGGTAGAATTTTGTTCTAGATTGAAAAATCAGACGTCTGATTTGGTAATTCAGACGTCTGAATTAGCACAGGATGCTAATATCAGTTCGTTATTGCTCACATCGCCTTTGTCGATGATGTATCCTTTGGAATTATCTCCAAAAGTGACAGACCCTCCATCTGAGTAGATAATGTTAGTCAACATGTCTTTATTTCCTGTCATATGTTTTGAGCAACCACTATCTAATATCCATTTTCCTCTTTTCTTAAGTGGTACCTGCAAGAAATATGAAAATGATATTGGTACCCACTTTTTGTTAGGGTCCTAAGAGTTAGGTCTTAGGAAACCAAACCCAAGCGGGTTCAGCATTCCCTTTGTAAATAAAATCTTTATTATTGTGAACATTTTCCATAAAAGATTTTATGTACTTGTTCCTAATTAAATAATTGTTGGTTTTAGAAACCCAAATTTTGATGTTCTTAGAATGTTTTGGGATATTTGGAACATTATTGATTATAATAGGATTACTTTTCTGAGAATGATTTTCAAAAGAGTTCCTTTTCTTAGGTAGACTATTTGAAACTTTCTTATAGCCTAAGCCCTTTTTATCTGATACGGTCTGAGAATTTTCCAAAATTTTAGAAAGATTTTCTCTTCCTTTATTAAAATTTGAAACATTTTTGGTAATACCTTCTAACTGTGTTTTGAGACTAGAGATATCTAATTCTAATATTTTAACGTTTGCTTTCAAATCATGATTTTCAACTTGGAGAGAGTCATTCTTTTCTTTTTGAATTTTGATTTCTTGACTCAACATAGAAATTTGAGAAGTTGTATTAGAATAAGATTCTTGAGAAGCTTGAAGTTCTTCTTCTAAAATTTTCTTTTCATCTCTTAGCATTTCAACTTCAAGTTCGGTTCTATTTAACTTTTCACTAGCCTCTTTATATTTTCTTTTGACGTTCTTCATATTATCTAATAGAACAGAATTTATTTCCACTAAATCATCAAGTGTTAAATCACTTACCTCATCATTCGTGGCCATAAAACACACGGTTGCTTGTTCAGTGTCATTGTCGATGTCGCTGTCTGATGAAGAGGATTCTGAATCATCCCATGTTACTGAGAATGCCTGTTTCTTTTTGAACTTCTCTCTTCTGTTTTTGAATTTTTCTTTCTTTTGATCAGGACAATCTTTGTTCATATGACCTTTCTTGTGACATTCATAGCACTTGATAGTTGAAGTCGATGGCTTGTTATTACTATTGTTGAAGCTGCTTTTATTATTTCCAAATCTATTGTTCTTTTTGAACTTCAAAAACTTCTTGAAATTTTTTGCGATAAGAGCCATATCTTCTCCATCGGAATCGGATTCTTCCTTTTCAGACTTGAATGCTATTGTCTTTTTATCTTGTGCCTGTACTCGTTTAGCCTGGAGATTAACTTCATAAGACATTAGATTTCCTATCAACTCTTCTGGTTTTATGGTTGAAATGTCATTAGCTTCTTCAATTGCTAAGACTTTTCATTTCCATTCATCCGTTAGAGAATTTAGGATTTTAGAGACGATATCAAAATCAGTGAATTTTTCTCATAATGCCAAAAGTGAATGATATATGTCTTGAAATCTAGAATACATATCGTTTATAGATTCATCTTGCTTCATTCTAAAGTTTTGGAACTGATTCTTAAGCATAGAGATCTTGCTTTGTTTAACTTTGTTAGTGCCTTCATGTGTAACTTTCAATGTGCGCCATATTTCATAAGCAGTAGTACCATGCTAACTCTATTAAACTCATTTTTATCTAGTGCACAAAATAACATATTCATAGCTTTAGCATTTGCAGTAGCATCTAGTTTTTGTATGTTAGACCATTGTGAATATTCAGTAGTAGGTATGTGATCATATTCAGTTTGACAGATATTCCATGTGTCATAACCATTAGCTTGCATATAGATTATCATCCTAGTAGCCCAATAGTTATAGTTCAAACCATTGAAAAGTGGTGGTCGTGCAGTGGACTGACCTTCAGTAAAACTGGTGTTAGTGTTATTTTCCATATTAAAAATATCAAATAACTGTGTTACGGTTATGAGATAACAAGGCTCTGATACCAAATGAAAGTGACTATGTGATCGTGTAATATGAAAGTTAACTAAATTACTTGCTTGAGCGGAATATAAATATAAAAATATAAGCAATAATAAAAGACACCAGAGATTTTTATACTGGTACGAACTTCCCGTTCTACGTCTAGTCCCAGACTCCTTCTGGAATTCAATCGATACCCTCGCTTCACCCGGAGGAACAGGTATTACACCGCCTAAACAACCGAACAGGACTTTCCCGCCTAGACAACCGAATAGGCTTCTACTGGTTGAGGATACTACAGCAGGATTTCAAATACAAGTGGAAATGTTTCTGACTAAATATGCTCCGTAATAGCACTGATGAGTCAATATGAGTACACCCTTCCTATAATCTTCTCCTTTACGGTATATAGTGAAATTCGTGAAGAAAGGAAGAATAATTGATCACACAAGAATATGCTTTAGTGTTAGTGATCAAATAGTTTGATTTGAGAATCTTTAAAGTAAATAGCAAGTGTATAGAATTTAGAAATCAAAAATAAGAATTGGTTAAGCAATAGTGTTGAAATTGCTTGCTATTTATAATTGTTAACGGTCGCAATGATTAGTGAAGAGTTGCCATGAATCAGAATAGAAGCAACTGTTGAACTGAACGTTGTTTCTTTTCAGGGAAGAGAAACAACCTTTCAAAAACTAGCCGTTATTTTTTTAACTCAGACTTCTGAATTAAAATTCAGCCTTCTGAGTGTAATGAAATAACAAGGCAGCGCCGAAATAGTGCAATTTTGACCTTATTCAGACGTCTGAATATTGTGTTCAGACGTCTGAATTTTCTATTTAAAAATTGATTTGCTTCAGCAGTCAAATGTCTAAATTTATGATTCAGACGTCTGAATTCTACTAATTCAGATATCTTTAAAACTTCTTTTGAAAAACAAATGTGTATATTCAATAGCTTGTGCATTTATACCAATTAGGAGAGATTTTAACATATATTACTAACTAGACACGGACTCTATAACCTGTAAACGATTACGTCCATCAATCTAGAATCTGGTCATCGATATTTTCCTGTAAAACTTGGTTAGATAAACACATATAATTGTTGTTATCAAAATATCATGAACTGAGGTTCTAACACTTTTTCCATGGTATCATGGATCAAATTGGGTCCGAGCAATACTTTGTCGGTGGTTTCCCACCAACAACTAGGCGACTTGTGTGGCCGCCTATAAAGTGCTTCAAAAGGGGCCATACCAATCGTCGCTTGATAACTATTATTATACGCAAAATCAACCAAAAGTAGATGCTGCTCCCAATGTCCTCTGTAATCCAAGACACAAGCTCTCAACAAGTCCTCCAAAATCCTATTCACCCTCTCTTTTTGTTCGTCGGTTTGTGGGTGATATGCCGTTCCCAGGTTCAATGAAGTTCCCAAAGTAGTTTGCAGGCTCCTCCAAACCTCGCTAGTGAACAAGGGGTCTCTATCAATGATTATGCTTACAGGAATTCCATGTATACGAAATACATCCTTAATATAAATCTGTGCGAGAGAAGTGACGGTCCTATTTCTCCTAATCGAAACAAAATGAGCACACTTATTGAGTCTACCCACAATATCCCAAACAGCCTCATTGCCCTTCTGATTTTTAGGGAATCCTACCACAAAATCCATTGAAATATGTTACCACTTTCAAGTCAGAATTTCTAAAGGTATTATTAATCCACCAGGCTTCCCTAGCTCAGCTTTTATCTTCTGACACATTAAACACCTAACAACAAACTCAGCTACGCTTCTCTTTATTCCATTCCAAAATAAACTTGTCTTCATGTCCTTGTACATCTTATCTCCTCCAGGGTGAATAGTCATTCTTGAGTGGTGACATTCCATAAGCACTTCTTTCAACAAATCATCAACCATCGGAGCACAAAGACGTCCATCTCTTCTCAAACATCCCTTCTCAAACTACACCAAACAGGCCATTTTGTCACACTTTTTTCAAGTCATTTTGTCACAGTTATTATTGTTGGAAATTTGTAACGGTTATTACTGTTACATTGTATTATCACGGTTATTTCCGTGACAAAATTTGGGCTTTACATAAATAACTCAAACACAGTGGATAGAGTAGTCATTTATGTTTCAATTGTAATTTTAGTTGTTTGTCACGCTTCTGGCTTCTCAGCTTATTCTTCCCTAAATCAAATTAGGTTTAAGCCGTTGAGCTCCTTCGATCCATCGTGTCGCCTGCATACCGCCGTTCTATTTCAAAGCCTCTGTCCATTTTTTTGCCAAATCCGCACATCTTTTTCACCACATTCGCCCTTCTTCAAAGTCAGGTAATAATCTTCGTCATACTTTACGATGAAGATGACTTTTGGAAAACTTCGGCTATTTTTTTCACGGGCAAACGAGGAGTGTGTGAAAAGGAATATATTGTTGTTTAATTATTAATTTATGATATTTATGTATTGAATGAATTTTTGGTTGCTTTAATTTTGATGGTTGGTTTGCTTAGAAGATATGCTCGGTTAAACAACACATTTGTAGCTGAAACATTACACATAACAAATCGTATTAAATAAGAAAGTCATTTGCTATATGAAAATCTAGGGATGGATATAGGCAAAATGCTTAGGTTTTATTGACATGTTTGATGTAGGTTACAGAGGTAACTATTGTAAGTATCAACTGGAAAAAGAAAAAAGCTGAAATATTGGCGAAGAATTAAGGAATGTATGGCTGCTATTAGGATGCATTTAAATAAACTGGGAATGTGCTTTTGATTCGAGCGTAGTTTGAACTTTGCATATTTCTCTCTTCAAACTTGATGTTCAACTATCCATGCATCTCTTAGTAGCTAATTTGAATAATAATAAACCGATGAGTTATTTCAAATTTGATTATGCTCATATTCAGTCACGCCCTTACTCAATTCAGTTGTGTGGATAGTAAAACCTATACATTCATAAACCAAATTTCTTTATTTTAAACTCTTGTATGAATCGTAATCTCTCTCAGAAATGGGAAAGAAAGGCAAGCAACTAGCCAAGGAGCGACGCCAACATCGATTGGAAGAAATATCCCAACTCCAAAAACAAGGCATTCCACCTAATCTCAGATGGTGGTCATCCGAAACATTAGCCATAGTAACAGGCTCAAGCAGAGGAATCGGTTTCCAAATTGCTCGGTAACTCTCACTTCATGGACTCTTCGTCGTCATTGCTTCTAGAGATCCCGATAAATGTCAAGAATCATTTGATAAAATCAAACTAGAAGAAAACAAAAGTAATTTGGCATGGCATCAGCTCGATATCTCCGATTCCAACTCCATCAACTCTTTTGCCAAGTGGGTCGAATGTACTTTCAAAGGAGTCGATATTCTGATCAATAATGCAGCTGTTAATTACAACACTGGTTCATCCAATTCGGTCGAGTTTGCTGAGGTAGTTATGGCTACAAATAACTTTGGGACGAAGAAGATGATAGAAGCTATGTTGCCACTGATGAGGGCTTCTAAGCATGGTGCTCATATATTGAACGTGACCTCTAGACTAGGTAGGATTAATGGAAGGCGCAACAGAATAGGAGATTCTGCCTTAAGAGACCAGCTTTTGAAAGACGGGTGCCTTTCTGAAGAATTAATAGATGGTATGGTCATGAAATTTATCGAGCAAACCAGAGTTAAAGAAGAGGAGTCGTTGTTGAAAGAATGGCCTCAAGTGTTCACTGATTACTCGATTTCAAAACTGGCGGTGAATGCTTACACACGTTTGATGGCATAGCGGCTGTTGAACAGGGAAGAAGGGAAGAAAATATACATGAACTGTTATTGCACTGGTTGGGTGAAGACTACTATGACGAATTATGAGGGAAATATGCTGCCTGAGGATGCAGCAGACACTGGAGTTTGGGTTGTGTTGATGATGCCGGAGAATCTTGATTCTGGAATGTTCTTTACTGAGAGGCGCAAAATCAGTTTTTGAGGGGGTTTGATGGTAAGTTTTGTATGTGCATGTAGGCTATGAAACTGCTATAGTTAGAGGGATTGTGAACTGTAGGAATTTGTTCATTATAGTTAAAGTAAAATTTAACTCTACATACACATTGATATAAAATTATATTTCATTTATGTTTGTTGCGTCATTTTTGTTTTGCATTGCTGAATTTTTTTGATGCTTCAGCCATTGTTGTCCTCTTGTGCTTCTATTTATCAAGTTTTGCAACTCATATACGTTCAAATTATTTATGGCCTGCATCTTTCTTTTTGATTGATTGCACCAGTATCCTTTTATTCATCAATGCATTCACATTGCTCTGCAATTGATTAGAAAGTAGTGAGATGACTAACAGCTAACAACTACTAATATTGAACCTTCAAAGACAACTTCACTCTTAGTAAGTTAGAAGCTTCTTCTGATATGCCCTTGTTCATGTATATGTATTTTTGGTATCCTAGCTTAGTTGATCACTGCCAGTTTGAATATATTATTTGTATGTCCCCTCCTTTATGTAGTTTTCCAGTGTGTGCATTTGCGTTGCTTTGTGTTGTTTTGCCTGATGCTTGACACTGACTGATATACTTGTTGCCATCATTCGTATATGTTGTAATTGCTTGTATGTTGTTTGCTGCATTTGCATTTTCTTATGCTAACACTTACACTTGTTGCTCTAACTTTGTGAGAAATTGTCCATTTCTGGTTTGTGCTGTTTAGTTAAGATGCTCTGTTTATCCTTGCCAAAGCCCAGCCTTATAATCTTGAGTGATGTTATTTCAGTTGAACATGATATGGTTGAATTAAGCAGAGAAACTTAGAATTTTATGTTTTTTCCGCTCGAAATATTTTCTTTTTGTTTACCATTTTTACTAGACCTGATGACAGTTTTATTTTTCTTTTCACAATCATAGAACAATGAACCTGATAATTTCAAAAACACCAATTTTGATGCTTCAAAACAACATGACCAAAGTACGAGTTCATGCAACAACGATGGCAGTCAGTATAATAATAAGAAGACTTCATACAACGACTTTGAGTCCAATGATTCGTCCACTAATTCGGATGCAAATTCAGAGAGTTCATCAGAAAATGTTGGTGAAAATTCCAATTCTCACAGTCAAAGCTTTGCAGGAGACCATAATACTCATTCTTCAAAATATGATTACAAAACTCATTCTTCGAAAAATAATTTTTCATCCACTAGAAAGCCTAGTTTTTTTATGATGGTAGTGACAATGATGCAGAATACACTTTTGCTTCCAAGTTCAAAGGAAAGATTGACATGGAGAACTTGTAAGTAACAACCTTGGTACAAATGGTGTTATCATGGTCACTAGAGGACGTCTTCAAGAGAAATTTCTTTAAAAATAAGGTTAATATTTTAAGCCAATTTTTTTGTTGATTTCTCCTATAGGCTTCTTCTATGACCGGTAAATGAAATAAAATGATTTTGTGTCTGGATTTTTCATTTTTACAGGTCAAAACAATTCCAAAGACTTTTACCTCTTTGAAGGAATATTTAGACTCATTTACCAGTCCACTAATTGAAGAAGTGCATGCTGATCTATGTTCGAATGATACGATGTTTAACCTGCAGTTTGAATATTTAGTTCAGTTTGTATGCTTTAATACATTGCATTGATGCAGTTCATTTGCTGAATAGAATTCATTGTAGAACATTAAACTATGTGAAATATAGAAAAAGAGATGAAGATATATTAACTGTTATATTTGCCCACGGTACCTATTTTCACTGTTATAACCATGACAAATTAGTTTTGTCACACTTATAACCGTGAGGAAATTGCCTTTCTGGTGTTGTGTCATCAACTGAATACCTCCTAGTATGGGGAAAATGCTCTCCTTTTCTCAATTTCTCCAAAATTACTACTACCTCCTCATCTTTTACTTGTTCAGGACCTATATGACCCATCAAGGTTGGTCTAATCTCCATAACCGGTAGAAAACCTTGGATGGGTTCCTTTGATGGTTGGAAGTTAAAATTCAAGAGAAACTCCAACTGTCTTCATTCATATATAGCACTTAGGATAGCATGTCTCCGACTAAGGGTGTCGGCGACTACGTTTCCTTTTCCAGGGATATATTAAATACTAAAGTTAAAGGATGCTATATATTCATCCACATCTGCTGCCTAAAATTCAAATATTTTTTGGAAAATATGTATTTGAGTGATTTATGATCAGTGAATAAATCAAACCTTTCCCCTAAGAGGTAATACCTCCACATCAATAAGGCAAAGACAATGGCTGCCAATTCCAAATCATGCACTGGATATCTTTTCTCATGGTCCTTCGGTTGTTTACTAGCATATGCAACTACTTTCCCTTCTTGCATAAGAACTGCCCCTAATCATATGCCACATGCATCTGTGAAAACCATAAACGGCTTGGTTCCATCTTGATTAGTGAGCACAAGCGCACTAGTCAATGAGTCCTAAAGTTCTCAAATGCATTGGTGCATCTATCATCCTAAATAAAAACTAGATTTTTCTTAGTCAATTGGGTTAAAGGGGATGCTATTTGTGCATAGTTCTTGATGAACTTCCTATAATATCCTGCCAACCCTAGAAAACTCCTAATCTCTGATGCATTACTAGGAGTCTTCCATCCTTGGACAGCTTCCACTTTAGCAGGGTCCACAGCCAATCCTTGTTCCGAAACAATATGCCCAAGAAACCTAACTTCTTTTTTTAAAAGTGGCATTTAGAAAACTTGGCTTTGAGTTGGTTCCTTCTCAAGGTCTCCAATACCTCCCATAGGTGATCTTCATGCTCCTTCCTACCTTTAGAGAAAACCAATATATCATCGACAAACACCACGACAAATTTATTAATTTTCCCTTAAAATACTCAACTCATCAAATCCATAAAGTATGCTAGGGCATTCTTTAGCCCAATTGGTATTACTTCCCACTCATAGAGCCAATTCGGAGTATGGAATGCGGTCTTCGGATTGCTTTCCTTTATAATCCTCAATTAATAGAATCCCGTTGCTAAGTCTATTTGGAAAAGAACTTTAGCTCCTACAAGTTGGTCGAACAAGTTATCCATTCTTCCTTGTCAACTTGTTCAGCTCTCTATAATCGATGCAAAGTCTCAAAGAACCGTCTGCCTTAGTAGCAAAAATAACATAGGCTCCCCATGCAGAAGTACTAATACGAACGATTCCTTTCTTCAATAGCTCTGAGATTTGCTTATCCAATTCCTTCTTTCTTTGGGGGCCATATGTCTCAAAGGCAGAGCATCGGGCTTTCCGTCCTTCTCAAAATTGATTTGAAACTCAATCTCCCTATGGGGTGGGAGACCCGATACCTCCTTGAAGACATCAAAAAATTCACAAACTATGGGTACAGATGATGGCTCACTAACAACTGAAAGACTTGGTGAGTATAAATGGCTTAACTCAACTGAATCTTTGGGTGTACAAAGAACTTCTAGGTCACGACCTCCATAACTCCTTAATCGTACTACCATCTTATTGTAGTCAAGAATGGCTCCATAATATGACAATCAATCAATACCCAAGATAAGCCCATACCCCTCGAAATTTAGTATGTCGCAGTACATATGAAATCAAAGTTGCATATGTCTAACACTAGGTCTTTGCAAATAGAAGAAAGATGGGTCAAACCCCCAATGGGATTGGAAACCTCTATTAGGCCATTGACCATCTGGGTTTGGAGGTTTAATAAAGTTACAACATCCCTAGCGATAAAGAAATGTGATGCCCCTGAATTAAATAGGGTACGAATAAGAACCCTAAAAATAAAAGTTATACCTTCTAGAACTGCTTTTCCTTGGTCTTTTAGTAGCTTACTAGCAATAGAGACAACTTCAATAGCATATGCTTATCTACTTGATCATTCCTTAACTATCTTGGGACATTGATTATGCCCTTCCTTATGGCAGTTAAAGCGCCTACCTTTAAAGGCTTCCTTCACCAGACCCACCCTACAATCTTTAGCTTCATGACCCTTCTTTTGGCATTTCTTACACACCTTCACATCCTTCTTAAACTTACCCTTTGACTTCTTATTGGCCCAAAAGCTCCCCGTTTTAGACCCTCCTTACTTTTGGGTCGGTGTAGACTTCTCCTTCTCTATTCCCTTATCTTCCTCATTGGCCATGTGTAGCATTGTCATTTCTACCAACATCTCATATGTGTCCCCAATAGGTACTTGGGTCAACAACATTTCTCTTAGTGTGGAATATAAGCCCTTCACGAACTTCATGGCCTTTTTCATAGGTGTGTCTATTAGACTCATCCCGAATTTAGCCAATTCAGTAAACTTAGCTATGTGCTCCTTAAGGGTAGAATCTCCTTGTCTCAGTTGAATGAACTTTTCCAATTGCAGGCTAACCTTTGTTCTAGACATGAATCTCATCTCAAATCCATCCTTGAATTCATCCCAAGAGAATATCCTTCCAGTGCGCTCATTAGTCATAAAGTTCCACCAATTCAAGGCTTCTTCCTTGAGGTGCCAAGCTGTTATTCTTCTTCTTAGCTAATCATCCTAACCAAGCTCTCTAAATATCTTCTCGCAGTTACTTACCCAAGCTTTAGCTTCTGAATATCCTTCAATTCCAAACTATGTCTGCCCCCCCCATATTGATAAAGACCTTACACAACTTAGGAAAGTCGATAAGACATGGTGCTGCATCAATGGCGGGGTGGTGGGTGCTACCGGTGTAGTTGGAGGAATAGGAATCAGCTCGACAATCCTAAGATATCATCTAAACAATTCGGGCATTCCACGAATGGTCTTCCGCGGGTAGGGTTTCCTTGTTCGAAAGAAGATTGATCATTAGTCATATCAACTATCTGTAGGCTAAACCTTTAGTGACGATTTCCTAAGATAATGTTTATACGCTGAACGGAAAGGGTTGTTTACTGTATATGCGTATGTTCCAGAAAATAAGGTATATATATTTATATAGAAAATACATCTCTCATACGTATAGTTTTTTCCCGTTGATCGGGTAACCTAGACTTTGATACCAAATGCAACAACCCAAAGCGGAACAAGCCTAAATTTCAACCCAAAAAAGGACCATTGAAACTTAGATCCAGTCTAAGGTAAGCTGTTGGTAATAAAAAGAAATAACATTACAGAGCCATAATTAAACTTCCAAAACTCACAGTGGATGGAACAAAGTATATAGTAAAATTTACCCATTTATTTCAAATTCATAACAATGTCAAAATACAAGATACCATCAAACCGTGACATAATCCGATACAACGATAGTCTGAAAACATGGGTACATATGAAAGAAAATAGAAATGGTAAATACTACCGCAAGTCCACCACCTCCATCTCCAAGCATCACTCTTTCCATCAACGTCTTCAATTTGTGTTGTAATGAGGAGAGAGTCAGAGCAACAGTGTCTGGTGAATGAAAACCTCGAGTTTTACCTTTTTAGTACTTGGGCAGTATATATCAAAATAAAAATATGTCTAAGAAAATAAACCACTAAACCATCTATACTTCTTTAAAAGGAAAGGAGGTGGGTCTAACCACTAAATATCTTCCATTCCAAAAGCAGGTTTCTAGAATCTCATATCCCAATCATACGTCATAAATAGCTAACAATAAAAGTGATGGTACTCAAGCCACTTAATACCTTTTATTATAAAATAGGTAGACTCTGGTCATTTAATACCTTAATTAAGGCAGATCCCATCATTTAATACGTATTTCCAAGGCATGCTCCTCAATGGTACTATCTAGCTGACATTGTATGGAATCTCTTAAGCCACTTAATACTTTCTTGTGGAAAATAGGCAGACTCTGGTCTTTAATACCTTAATTAAAGCAGACCCCATAATTAAATACCTATTTCCAGAAGCGCACTCCTATATTGAGATACCACCTAAAGTATCCCCTTGACCGTTAAATACTTCATTTGGGGAAAAGAGGCGGGCCCTCAAACAACCACTTAAACCTTAAGATCCCAAAGCACACCCTTCTCCTTATGGCTCATACTCATAATCTCGTCTCACATTACTCCGGCTATTCGTAGAAACTGGTGGCTAGATTAGCTGGGCAGATTTCCCATAAAGAATTTGGGACTAACCTTATGTCATTATAAATATTTATTATAAGGATATCTCACATCAATCAAAGTGTACACAACTTTTGGTAGCCTAAAAGTGAAAGGCAGACTTCCATCATAAAACTCTGTTGACCTCGCATCCCTATGACTTTCCCATATTAATTACTCTCCATACACACACACACACTCATCTCACTGTTTCGTAAACAAGGCCTTATAAGGAAAATTCCCTTTTTACGCCTTAAAATAATAATTAGGCTACATAAGAGTTTCCTCTTATTTTCGCTTGCCAATCAGTTACCTTCCTAATGTGGGAAAATAAATGAAAATAAATGCCTAAGTTACTACACCATATATGCAATGATTATGCTTTTAATTACACAAATAGAGATAAATAAATATTCATGCCTAATAAGTTATGAACGCACGGATTTACACTTTAAACTAGCGTTAAATGTCAATTCTCTAACCAAATACTGTTACAAGTTTTTTTTCTTCAAATTCCCAAGATTCCAACATATCAAAATAAGGGATTTTAATATCCAAACAGGGAATAACTATTCAAAACCAATACTTTAATAACGGACTTGTAAATAAATTTGAAACTCAATTTATTACACTAATAAAATGGAATATAGTAAATAATAGGGATTGCAATCTAAATCTCATATTCTATTCAACTCTTTTTTTACGAAGAAATTGATAAGAAGGAAATTTGTATGGAATAAGTGATGTAGACTACGAATAAAATTTGTAATCTAAACTCTTATTTTATTGGAGAATCACAAATTTTAATCACAGAGGGAGGAGAAGTGGAATAGAATATGAAATCGTTAAAAATTGCACAACAGAACAAATCCCATCAAATTAATGTAAATAATCGAGAATCTTCACATAGAACTGACATTTTGAAAGAAAAAGGAATTTTTGGGGATTTTATCTATCATATTTTCAAAATCTCAAAATCCTTAAGGCATATTCAAATCCAATAAGAAATACACTAAACAATTATTAAAAAAGAAATACTAAGGTTTCCACTCACAGATTAACTTTAGCTTCACTTAAATGGATTTGTAGCCATGCAATCTCTTCCAGAATCTATCTCTTTTGATATATATGCACACGATAGGGAAGAGGTATATATATTCATTAGATTTAGAATAATTGGATAAGAATAAATTGGAGGAAGAAGAAACAAATAATAAATAAGTTGAATTCTTACCTGAATTATCTATGGAGTTTTTGAATATTATTAGAGAGATAGTAATGGTATAATTTCGTTGTATTCCTCAACATTATATGAATAAAAAGTGGAGAGGATAGGGTTCTATTTATAGGGGTTGAAATATACAAGAACCTATGATAAAAGTATATGAGAAACGAATAAATCTAGAGCTTTAAAATAATAATACACCCCTTTAAACACTAGCTGCCACTACTAGAAATTAGCTTCGACCGGTCAACCTTCCCTCTCCTACCGGTCGACCGCTAGGGGTCGACCATTCGCAATGACGGTGTCGACCGGTTGATTATTTTGGGTAATAATTGATTTTGTTGATTTATTAATTAATTTCTTTCCCCTATTCAACTTTAACGTTAAACGTTAATTAATGTTTACTTCACCCCGGAGCTAAGTTTTTAAAATTCAAATCCTTATTTAAATTTGAATTCAAGCTAAATTAATTTAAATCTAAAAACTTCAAACGCTCATAACCTCTTCGTTTGAGCTCTATTTTTAGCATATTATATATATGGAAACAGATCGTAATTTTGCCACGAATGCAACGAAATAACTTTCATGGTCAAATTACAACGTTTATAAAATTTCCATATTTTATCTTATCATATTTAATTCAATTTAATCCATTTAGTTTTAGTTTATTTTACAGGGTGTTACATAAGTATAAAATGGTTTTGGGTTTATAGTAAACAATGTTGAAGCAACATTTGTTTTTAATCCTTTTTTATCACACGTATGAATATAATCAGATCCTAAATAAGAATTTTTTAAAGATGATTATAAGTGAAATAGTTTTGGCTATGTTGTGACGATGTTTAAATAACAACTGTCTTCAGCCCTTGTGAATATACTTGGACCTTATAAATGGATAGTTTAAAGGTAATAACAAATATGAATATTTTGGAAAGATGGAAAAAGTAAAGGTTTAAAGTAAGAAATCTTTTTAATGATTTTTGAATATACTTATACCATTTGAGATAAGTATATGAATACGTTTTGAAGTATTAAAAAGAGTATAAATGAACAGAAAACTAGTAGAATACACATATATATCTTTTATAGAGATATTTTAAATATATATACAAGTACAAAAAGAAAGCGAATAGAAGCATCGCGTATTCATATGGTTTGAGATCCCTCGGGGAGGACTCATTCCTCTGAATCGCCTCATGCTTTTAGAACGTATATATACAAGATCCCTCGGGGAGGACTCCCATACATAGTTCGCTTACTTATAAAGGAAGTTGTAATTGATAGATGAGGTTTTATTAGATAAAAAGGAGTTTTATCAATAAAATAGGTTTTAACTAATAAAAGAATTAATTAAATAAAAAGGGGATTAGAAGTCTCTTAGGTGACTTAATTGCGCTTTGTGCGACTTAATCGTGCTTTGTGTGTTTACTTGTCTATGGAGATTATTTAGTAATATACTTCGCACTAAAAGCCGACAAAGTAGATTTGTCCTATCCATGAGAGTTAAGACTGATGTTCGAGCAGGATGTAGAAGCAATAATGCTCTAACCTACCAGCTTCACACTTGATCGAGGGATAGTACGAGTTAAGAAGGTTGGAAACGTGATAAGTATACAAGACTTAGTTTCCATATGCGATCATTCTCATTGTTGTCGAATTTGACTAAATTAATTTAAGAAATATCTAGAAGAAACGCGAGGGTTATACGGTATAGTTATTTTCGATAATGCTATACTGTAGGTGTAAACTTCTCTTGATTTTTTAGGATAAATGATAAGGAACTTCATTCGAATAAGAGATGGTTCCACTCTTATGTACTATCTATGTATTTCTGGAAGAATTGGAATTAAGTTAATCGGAAATCAATTAATTGGTTTTGGAGCATTTGGTAAGCGGGGGAGCGTACTTATATGAGATGACTCGAAACCGTAACCACTTCAGAACCATATATCTGATCTATGTTCTCGAAGTGATTATGAAGCGAAATCTTATAGAGTTGCACTGTCTATCCTAAGGTTAAGTCCAAGGGAGAGTCTGCATCAACATTTTGAATGATGTTATCATGTGGGACTGTCTATCTTGAGGGTGATCCAAAGAGAGAAGACATTGTTAGCATTAGTCGAAAGAATTATTCTGGAATCTAGAGAGAGATTCGAGATCTATTCGAGTGATGACTCGCATGATGAGAGGCTGAACGTGACTTCACCATCAATAATGATAGAAACCAGAGTAGCAGACATAGCTAAAGGGATTAGCTAACCCAAGGTTATATTAAATCTGTATCTAGTAATGTTTTCGGATATGCATGCAAGAGTGATGATGCTCGATACCACGTGATCGGGCGTGGACCAGCTATGTTTTTTATAATATATTTTATCTAGAGATATATGCTGCTCTGAAGGATATCTCCGACCCTTGTTAAGAGGCCAGTTCTCGACATATCGAGGGCACCTCCATTAAAAAACACCATATATGTGGATGTACCTTAGCGGTTTTGATTGTATGCCTAATATTTTTGTGGTGTACATGCAACACAGCTATTTTCTGATCTATATTCTACACCCTAAACATTATCTTTTATATCGCAATATGTATTTATTAGATTGTTTGGCTCTTTTAAAGGGGAAATCACTTCGGTGATTCAATTTGTCTCAAAAGTAGATGTTATGTGGGCACATATTTATTGAGTTTCTCACACCAGGCTTTTGTCTGACTCATGGTTTTATTTTTCCCTTAATTACTCGAGTGCTCTTTCGAGCAATTTGAGAAAGGTGGGTTTTAATTAGATATTCTTTGGAGCTCAAGCAGATCAGCTGGATGTTTCACATATTGTAGTATTCTTATATTGTGTTCTTTCTTTCTTGTTCTTTTTTCCCTTTTCTTGTTATTTACCCTAACAATTTGTCTTTCCAGCACTTGAGTGCTCAGCACGTGATACCATGGATGTATTAGTGTCGAAATTTGAGGGTAAAAAAGGTGGGTCGTTATAGAGTTGCTTTGTGATTGTTCGAAATAACCACTTGGTATCCCTAACGATCATGAGTAAATCACCATCCACCATATAGAAAGTGTTATGTACGTTAGTCTCAATATAGGTATCGATATCCTTTTCTCGATACAACTTGGATAGAACCATTTAAGGAGTAAGTGTCATATATATATAAATATATATATATATATATCTGTGTGTGCGTGTATGTGTGTGCGCGTGTATCTATATATATGTACTGATTCAATACTTGTTGTTACGAACACATTCGTAACTACGACCGATAAAATACTTCTTCTAAGGATTTTCTACTTATATGTTTAATGTATTTAATTCATTATTATCTATATATATCACAATATACAAAAGAAAATAAACCCAGTTGTCTTCATCATTTCGAACAAGATTATCTTGTATGAGTTAAGTTACGTAATAAATTACATAATTTCCCTTAGCGCCACCCTTTAATATTTTCAATCTCCCACTTGTAGTTTGGGCCAATTATGATGTCTCATGACCATACCTTCGATCGACCTACCAACACTAGACTGAGAAGGGGCCTTAGCAAGTGGCTCTATAATATTATTATTTTGTATTTACTTTTTGATTACGCTTCCCAATTACTGATAAACTATTTTATCATGTGTTCATTACGGAAAACATACCTCAATTTCTTATCAAGCCGTTGGTTCCCATTGCAATATATATTTCATTATTATAAGCATAATGCGTTCTTGGATTTCAATGGTGGAAACCACTCCTATTTTTTCTTATTTCTACATACATATATATATATAGCTTTAACTGCATCATTATTCAAGGCGATGTACTTAATCTTTATAATTGAATTTGCCATAACATTCTGTTTGGTACATTTCCAACTTAAAGCTCCTTAACTAAGGTTTAACATGAATTTAAGATTGACGGGCTATATTCGATGTCACTTATGAAGTTTGAATCTAAACACTCCTTAATAACGATTTCATTATTTCGTGAAAAAATCTTTAGTATTACATAAATGCTTGAGAATACTCTTTAACTACCAGTTAGTGATTTTACCTTAAGACGTTTTCTTGATACACCAAGTGTATAAGCAGGATCTTACATACCACATAACCTAATGAACATAATGATCGCCATTGCAGATGCGTAAGGGGTATATATCATATGTACCATATTAAACATTTTAATGTGGTGTTTGTATATATATATTGCAATAATCCAGACATCATTTTATACCAAGTATAAAATATGTCTCTATCAAATCCTTCACAAAGAATCAAACAACCATACTAAACCGATTTTAGCATGTGTACATCATTAACAATCGGTAGTATGTTGTTTTCTTATAATATTAGAAATGATCTATTGTTGTTGATTTTCTTTATTACAGACACATACTTCCTCTACATATTGACAGAAATTAAACTATTTTCTACCAAAATACTCACTCAACCTTGATGCTTGTTAAACTTCGTAGTTGTATCAGTTCTTGGATCATATCCAAATACTTACAAATATGTTATTGTTTCAAGCGACATCGAGATATTTTGGTTGTTTTGAGCAAACAGTCTATTCTAAATCATTATTTAGAAGTTATATTTCAACGTCAATGTTCCAAAATCAAATTATGCAATAATTGTGTGTAGAATCCATATGGACTTAAGCATATTGACTAGCACTGCACAAAAACATCTTTTGACAGCGTTTGAAAAACACTGTAATAGGTTATAACAGCGTTGTTAGAAACACTGTATAACGACATGCTGTCATAGATACCAAATTTCCAACAGCAGCAAATAAAAGCTGTTAAAAACTCTATCGGACAGCATTCTTTTTCCGCTGTTAATAATTTTCTCCAGTATTTTCTTTGGTTGTTATTTTAAAAAAATTACAGCGTAATATTTTGCTGTAAAAATTGTTTATGGTATTATTTTAAATTTTCATCAACATTTATAAGTGCTACTATTAACTTATTACAGTGTTTACAATTTGTTGTCTAAAGTGTGTGCATTTGTGTTTGACCTACTCAATAGCAACCTAGAAATGATGTTATTAAGCTTTCACAACATTTACTGTAACGACCCGTATTTTTAGCTATCTTAAATTATTACATTTAATGTTATTTTTTAATAAAAATGGTTAGAAATAAAAATTTAGTGAATTATTTATGTAATTTATTTGAATATGGACTTGAATACAAATTTTGAAATAACCAATTTTGAAGATTTTGGCAATAACAGTGTTGAAATGAAATTTTATTTATTTGATGTGTTTATAATCAATAGCAAGGATTGAATAATAAATATTGAAGTACTGTAAAATGAAAGTAGTTGTTTATTATTTGAATTCGTTTTTAAAAGTAAATTTTATAAGCTAAATAACTTATATTTGAAATAATGAAATTTATTGGATAATTAAATTGTTTAAATTTAATATTGGAAATTATTTTAATAATTGAATTCTGAATCTAATATGAATGAAAATGGTATCAAATGTTAATTTAAATCTTATTTAAATATGAATGAAGATTTTTAACATTTAAAATTGGATTCAAAAGTGAATAATTAGAAATTGGAAATTTTATATTATAATTAACGAGTAAAAATAGCCATTTTGGCCACTATCTCGGATTTCGATGAAACCAGTTTCATCGGATCCATAATAGTGAATTATTGTAGGATTTTAAGTTTCGTAGCGATCGGACTTGTCGTTTGGCCGTGCGAGCTTGAAACGCGTAGAATTTTATTTCAGAATTTAGTTTAAATAATTGATTTTTAAATGCTATCTTCTGCATACAATTGAATTAGGCCTCGAGGCTTGTTCCATTGTGTTCGGAATGGAGATAAAACATTAGAAACGCGAGGTGGCACGCTTCGTTTAGAGTTCGAGAACTTTAGGCGTTAGTAGCTAGATATTTTCGAATTATAATATATATATATATATATATTCTTTTCCAAGGTCAACACTTAACATCAACCCACTTTTCTTTCTTCCCTACTCCTCCTCTCATTTTAACAATTAGATCGAACGATAGAGGGGAAAAAACAAATCGATCGAATAAAAAAAGGAATCGCGAGTGGTTCTTCGGCCTGGTGATGGAGTGCGGCGTCGCGTGGAGGAAGAGGGCGAGGCGGCGACTGTTGGGGTTTTTGGTTTGACTGCATTTAGGGCTTGGTCGACGGCAGTTCTCTAGCACGTTCTCGTGCGCGACTTGAGATGGTGGTAGGCGTGGCGGAGGCGCGCGCGAGGCCAATGATGGTCCGGTCATGTCTCGTGGCGCGTGCTTGAAATCTTTATCGTGTGGATGGGCGAGATCTAGATCGGGTTCGAACGTAGCTGTAGGGAGAGGATGGTAATGTATATTTATATTATTATTATTTTGTTAATTATTATATTAATTATATCATTAAATTAACTATCACGTATCTTTTGCATACGAGGTCCGTTTCGAACGAAACGAGAGGCGTTGGAATCGTATCGACGTCGTCCTCAGCTTGGCACTGGATTGGCATTTATTTGAAGTTGAAATATTTTAAGTTTCAAATAAAAGGTGAGTGTTTTATACGCTCACAATTGACTAAAATAATTTTTATGTAGTTAAATTTATATCGTGAAGTGATTTAAATTTATTGATTATTGTTTGATAAATCTAATTGACAATTAATTTGACATCTGAATTAATTGATAGAATTTGAATTGACAGTTAAATTGTATTAGAATTAAACTGCTAGTAAGAACTTCCGATTATTGATAAATTGGTTAATCGTTGTGATTATTGACTGTTTGGATGTTGGTTGTGATGGACGAAAATTGATTGATATTTTGGATGATTTGGATGTTTATTTATTTTGATATATCATGTTATCACCCTGTAAATTATATAGTATATAACTGTAAATGAATTGTTTCGAATAAATTAAGAAATAGGTTGAAATGACATATATACCTATGACACTATGATTTGGATTGAAATGATATATATCCATCCTTGAAATTAAATTGAAATAACTGATCTTTTGGCCATAGGATAGAAAATTATATACGGATAACGGATTGGTTAAATTATATGATTTAAAAAAATTTGATTTGAAATTATTCAAATGTGTTGATTTAAAGAAATAAAAAATCAAATTTATAGAAATCAAATTATTTTCGAACTTGAGCTCGGAATGTTAAAATTTAAATTTGGTAATGGGAATTGTTTAAATAATCGAAGTTGAGATTTTGAAGTTATAATAGAAATATGATTTGAATTTCAAAAATTGATTTGTTTTAAAAAGATTTGAAATTTCATTCGAACTTTGAATTATTGCTAAGTAAAATTAATATAATTGGATATATAGATTTGGACTCAAGAATGGAATTTATTTTAAGTTTTGAATCTAAATTTGAAGATTGAAATTTAATTTGAATTCAGTTATTTAAATCGATATTCTGAAATCAAACTCGAATTTATATAAATCAAAACTGTTGGAATTGAGAATTGAATTAAAATTAATTCAAATTGGAATAGAATTGGAATTAATTGGAATTGAAATAGAAATTAAATTAACTTGGAATCGAAATTGAAATTGATTTGAATATAAATTGGAATCGAAGTTAATTCGAATTAAAATCGGAATTGAATCAATTTAAATGGAAATGGAAATTAAATTAATTTGAATTGAGAAGATTTGGAATTGAATCAGTTTGACTTTGAAACTATTTTCACATAAATTATTTTAATGTAAACTGTTTAAGACCTATTTTTAAATATCCAAATTATTTCGATCTCCAAGCTATTTTATTTTATAAACCATTTTAATACTCAAACTATTTTATATTAAACTATTTAAACTATTTTCCAAAAATTCAAACTGGTCAAGGGTGGAATGTTTATATTTAAAACTTGGATTTAAATGCGAATTGGGTTTAAATGAAGTTATAACCTAAATCGAAATCCGAAATGATTTGAAAGTGAAATCGAGATATTAGAGTGAAACGATATTTTCAAGTGAAAATGACGTATCGAACTGAATATGATTTTTGAAGTAAATATGATATTTCGAAATGAATTTGATTTTGAAGCGAATATGATATTTTGATATCAAGTACGAATTGTTTTCGAAATATAAAAGTACCAACCGGTGTGTAAAACGATGTTTGGTTGTTAAAGAGACCGCGACCTCTTATTGGCATACTCTCTATCAATATTGGAACCACTTTAACAATTATGTACGCGGAGGAGACTCCAGAACGAAGTGGTTGGATTTGGCGTCGTTTGCTGGATTTGAAGAAAGAGAACGATGATGGATTGGCCTGATACTTGTTTCAATTTGAAATAACTAAAACAAGAGTCGTACCGGTCAATGAGGTTAGCTACCTCTAGCGGACACACTTCTTCGTATTACTATCATGACATTGTTACTGATTGGTGCGCACCCTTGGATTTTGAGAGTGTTGGACGCAGTAGGCCGTTAGGGGTTACTACCAGCCGAGAAGGGTAAACTGGTAGTATCCTACCTTGGGCATTGCCTCACATGCCTTGTCATACTTTTATCCTTATTCAAGACCACTACGATTTTGGTTTAGTGTTGTCATATTACGGCGCATCCCTATCCACTAACGGTTTACTGGTGTTTTATATGCAAACTGTACGACAATGCTTAAAAACGCGTTAAGGAGGATCAATGTAAAGCTATAACGCTAAGAAAAATATTTATTTTATTGATTAGACATTATATATGTAGCGTATTCTACTACATATAAATATTTTGATGGATCCTTAAGAGATAGAAAATATCGTAACATAACTGAGTTATTGCATGTACGTTATACACTGGATAGAAGATGTAAAACTAGTAAACAACTCTGACACCACGACACTCATGTTGTATGTGATATCGATTTGACTCACATAAGAATATTTTAGTCCTGACTCGAGTGTTTTGTCTTTTCATTACGCTCGGGTCAGCCATGAGTTTTTCAACGCATTGAAGATTATTCTAGAGAACGAAGACGAAGATTTGGTACATTATTACTATTATTATTCCTGCATCATGTTGTCTGCTACATTACTTTATTTATTCCTGATGTATATATAACTCTGATAAATGTTGTATAAATTATAATCAAATGTATAATATAAACAGCTTCATGAACTGTTTATTTGATTATTATATTTTATAATTCCGCTACGAGACTCTGTGTTTGTTTTCTTCTTCTTTTCTTATTTTTCTTAATTAACCCCATTGATTATCTATGTTCCGGATCGTTTAAGTTGGACATGTTTGGATTATTGTCGATTTAAACCTTCTGAAATGTGGGTCGTTACAGTTGGTATCAGAGCTTTGGTTTAGCGATAACCTTAGCTTTGTGGGGTTTGACTCATTAGAGATAGGGTAGTAATACCCTAGAATGAGTCTATTTGAGTGTACATATATGAGAGAGCACACTTGTTAGTGTTATAAAATGTTTTATATTGTGTTTACTTATCCGTTGAGTTGTTTATAAATCCTGGTCGGTGCGTGGGATGCCATGTTATCGATAAGAGTTTCTAAACACTTAAACGAGACAAGTCGACATAATATTGTTTTAAAATAGGGTAAATGAAATAAATTTACCTAAAATATATTTTATATATATAATGATATTTTTTTATGAATGGTAGTTGTTAGGAGATGATAATATTTAATTATCATCGATTTTTGGTTATATTAAAATAAAATGAATACTTAATGAATTTTATTTTATGAAGCATTTGATAATTAAATTAAATTGAATCTAATTACAATAAAAATTGTTTGAAATAATAAATGTAAAGTAATAAAATATTTTCATAATAAAGAAATGGAATTGTATGAACTAAATTATAAATAGAAGGATTTAAAAATTGAGAATATTAGAATTTAAAACCCTCTTTTATCAAAAAAAAATTCAAAGCCTTCAAAATTAATAATAATATTATTTGAAAGTGTTCCGATGAGAAATGTATTTTGAAAGATTTTGAAAGAAAATAAAAGCATTAAACTCACTTTGGTCGTTGGGAAATAAATTCTGGAGATGACTACAGCATCGCCAGTATTCATTTTTGAGTTTCTGAGTGAGAATTGCTACCAAAAGAAATCTATTTTCGATTAAAACAAGTTTTGCTGTGAAAAATATTCTAAGTATGATTTGATAAATATATGAAAATAATATAGATAAAATTAAGTTATAACTTATAGATTTGAACAGGAAAGTAAATTAAATTTTAAAACTGTTGAATATATTGGTAAAGCAAACAAAAGAAGATTCGAACTTAAGATATGGCAAAAAAAATTTACCTAAGAAATGTTAATTAAATGGAGTTAGTGAAATGAAGAAAATAAAATGAAGTCTAACTCAAGAAAGCTTAAATAAAATGATATGTATTTGAAATGAATTAGATAAAATCATAAAATGAAATTTTAAATGAATAAGTTGTATAACTTATAGGTTTGAGAAATATTAAGCTAATAACAAATTTTAAATTTGTTGAATGTAAATGATAGGGAAAAAAGTTTAACTTAAATAATGTTGAATAAACCGAGTAATGGATTAAAAATGAAGTGAAGTTTGACTTAACATTAAATAAACTGAATTGGATTTGAATGAAACTAGATAAATTAGTAAAGTGAATAAATTCCACTTAAGCTATAAAATGAATTAATAGAATGAATACAACTTGGATTATAAAATGAAATGCAATTTGAATTGTGAAAGAAATTGAATGAAAATAAATGAGTGTGTGTAAATAAATTGAAAATTTATAAATATAAATAAAATTTAAGTTGTTATAGTAAATATTATACACTTAGTTAATGTTATGAAACTTAATTCAATTAAGTAGAGTTAAATAAATGGAACCAATGAAATAAACCAGTAAAATGAATTGTGAGGTTTGATTTAACTTAAGGGAAGTTAATGGAAATGCATAAACAAAATCCGTTAAGGGAATAAATTAACAGAATGAGTCTAATAAAATAGAATTTGATTCAAAATGAAAATGAACTTAAGTGGTAAAGTTAAATTTAATGTAATAACTTTAATCATTGAATGTAAGAGAAATTTGATTTTAATGAATGTAAATAAGTGATGTAAATCAATTTAAAATAAATGGAAGTGAATGTGAGCATAATAAAATTTAAATGAATGAAAAACCAATTGAAACGAATGAATTAAATCAAATTGGAAGTAAGTGAACGTGGATGAATGAGATGTGAATAAAATGAAAGCAAATCAATTAAATGTCAACATGAAATGAATGTTAATAAGTGGAATAATTGAAATCGAATAAGTTAAATGTGAATAAATTAAATGTAACCAAATCTAAAGTAAGTAAAATGGAATATAAACAAATTGAAATAAAATCAAATGTAAATAGAGGATTTTGACATAACAAGTGAAATAAATGTAAATCAATTGAAAACAAATGAAATTGAATATAAGTCGATTCTATGTGAATAAAACAAATATGAATAAATGGAAAATGAACCAATTGGAAGTTAATAGAAATGGAAGTGTATGAATTAAAATGTTGACATTGAATAATAGTATGGTTATGAATAAAACTTGCATGAATATGGTTGTTTGGATGTTTCTTTTATTGCATGGCTATGTTTGCTCATATGGTTGTTGTATAGTTATGTTATATATTGATTTCTCTTTCCATATTCATGTTCTCATGTGTTATTGAGTGTTTAGTAGGTACGGAGGGTGTATGCTCGCTTTTGAAGCTCAATTGCGCATTGTGTTGCTTTTTCTTGCTTAATATGAGCGAACTCGCTCGTATTAATAATAATAAAGTACACATCTCGGATTACACACCGTGCTTTTATATTTTTCCCTACGGGATGTCTCATCATTGAGATGAGATGTATATTTGATAAATATTGGATATATTTGGCTTATATATTGTATTATAAAATTTTCACGATCGAGCCGCGCAAAGAAGACTCTGCCGAAATTTTCCGTAAATCATGAAGTTAGTAAATTTTGAAGTTTTAAATTTTTTTTAACTTGTTTTATAAAATAGTTGTAATTCTGTAAAGCCGATATCGAAGTAGCATAGTATAAGCGTAGTAAAGGTTTTGTAAATAAGACGTTATGTTTATATGTTGATTATTTTGAATAAAATATATCGAATGTTAAAATCTGTAGTTAGTCCCTTTTCGAGGACGAAAAGTTTTGAGTGGGGGAGAATGTAACGACCTATATTTTTAGCTATTTTAAATTATTAAATTTAATATAATTATTGAATAAAAATGGTTAGAAATAAAAATTTAATGAATTATTTATGTAATTTATTTGAATATGGACTTGAATATAAATTTTGAAATAATCAATTTCGAAGATTTTGGCAATGACAGTGTTGAAATGAAATTCTATGTATTTGATGTGTTTATAATCAATAGCAAGGATTGAATAATAAATATTGAAGTACTGTAAAATGAAAGTAGTTGTTTATTATTTGAATTCATTTTTAAAAGTAAATTTTATAAGTTAAATAACTTATATTTGAAATAATGTAATTTATTGGATAATTAAATTGTTTAAATTTAATATTGGAAATTATTTCAATAATTGAATTCTGAATCTAATATGAATGAAAATGGTATCGAATGTTAATTTAAATCTTATTTAAATATGAATGAAGATTTTTAACATTTAAAATTGGATTCAAAAGTGAATAATTAGAAATTGGAAATTTTATATTATAATTAACGAGTAAAAATAGCTATTTTGGCCACTGTCTCGGATTTCGACGAAACTAGTTTCAACGAATCTGTAATAGTGAATTATTGTAGGATATCAAGTTTTGTAGCGGTCGGACTTGTCGTTTGGCCGTGCGAGCTTGAAATGCATAGAATTTAATTTCTGAATTTAGTTTAAATAATTGATTTTGAAATGCTATCTTATGCATAAAATCAAATTAGGCCTCGAGGCTTATTCCATTGTTCGGAATGGGAGTAAAACATTAGAAACGCCAAGCGGCACGTTTCTTTTGGAGTTCGAGAACTTAGGGCGTTAGTAGCTAGATATTTTCGAATTATACTATATATATATATTCTTTTCCAAGGTCAACACTTGACATCAGCCCACTTTTCTTTCTTCCCGTACCCCCTCATTTCAACAATCAGATCGAATGATAGAGGGGAAAAAATCGATCGAATAAAAAAAGGAATCGCGAGTGGTTCTTCGGCCTGGTGATGGAGCGCGGCGTCACATGGGGGAAGAGGGCGAGGCGGCGACTATTGGGGTTTTAGGTTTGACTGCGTTTAGGGCTTGGTCAGTGGCAATTCTCTGGCGCGTTCTCGTGCGCGACTTGAGATGGTGGCAGGCGTGGCGGAGGCGCGCGCGAGGCCGATGGTGGTCCAGTCACCTCTCGTGGCGCGTGCTTGAAATCTTTGTCGCGTGGATGGGCAAGATCGAGCCTGGGTTCGAATGTAGCTGTAGGGAGAGGATGGTAACATATATTTATATTATTATTATTATTATTTTGTTAATTATTATATTAATTATATTGTTAAATTAACTATCACGTATCTTTTGCATACGAGGTCCGTTTTGGACGAAACGAGAGGCGTTGGAATCGCATCGATGTCATCTTCGGCTTGGCATTGGATTGGCATTTATTTGAAGTTGAAATATTTTTAGTTTTAAATAAAAGATGAGTGTTTTATACGCTCATAGTTGACTAAAATAATTTTTATGTAGTTAAATTTATATCGTGAAGCGATTTAAATTTATTGATTGTTGTTTGATAATTTTAATTGACAATTAATTTGACATCTGAATTAATTGATAGAATTTGAATTGACAGTTAAATTGTATTAGAATTAAACTGCTAGTAAGAACTTCCGATTATTGATAAATTGGTTAATCGTTGTGATTATTGACTGTTTGGATGTTGGTTGTGATGGATGAAAATTGATTGATATTTTGGATGATTTGGATGTTTATTTATTTTGATATATCATGTCATCACCCTGTAAATTATTTACAGTATATAAACTGTAAATCGAATTATTTTAAATAAATTAAGAAATAGGTTGAAATGATATATACTTATGACACTGTGATTTGGATTGAAATGATATATATCCATCCATGAAATTAAATTGAAGTAACTGATCACTTGGCCATAGGATAGAAAATTATATACAGGCATCGGATTGGTTAAATTAAATGATTTTAAAAAATTTGATTTGAAATTATTTAAATGTGTTGATTTAAAGAAATAAAACAAATTTATAGAAATCAAATTATTTTTGAACTTGAGCTCGAAATGTTGAAATTTAAATTTGGTAATGGGAATTGTTTAAATAATCGAAGTTGAGATTTTGAAGTTATAAAAGAAATATGATTTGAATTTTGAAAATTGATTTGTTTTAAAAAGATTTGAAATTTCATTCGAACTTTGAATTATTGTTAAATAAAAGTAATATAATTGGATATATAGATTTGGACTCAAGAATTGAATTTATTTTAAGTTTTGAATCTAAATTCGAAGATTGAAATTTAATTTGAATTCAGTGATTTAAATCGATATTCTGAAATCGAACTCGAATTTATATAAATCGAAACGGTTGGAATTGAGAATTGAATTGAAATTAATTCAAATTGGAATAAAATTGGAATTAATTGGAATTGAAATAGAAATTAAATTAATTTGGAATCGGAACTGAAATTGATTTGAATATAAATTGTAATCGAAGTTAATTCGAATTGAAATCGGAATTTAATCGATTTAAATGGAAATGGAAATTAAATTGATTTGAATTGAGAAGATTTGGAATTGAATCAGTTTGACTTTGAAACTATTTTCACATAAATTATTTTAATGTAAACTGTTTAAGACTTATCTTTTAAATATCCAAATTATTTCGATCTCCAAGCTATTTTATTTTATAAACCATTTTAATACTCGAACTATTTTATATTAAACTATTTTAACTTTTTAAATTATTTTAAACTATTTGCCAAAAATTCAAACTGGTCAAGGGTGGAATGTTTATATTTAAATCTTGGATTTAAATGCGAATTGGGTTAAAATGAAGTTATAACCAAAATCAAAATCCGAAACGATTTGAAAGTGAAATCGGGATATTAGAGTGAAATGATATTTTCAAGTGAAAATGACGTATCGAACTAAATATGATTTTTGAAGTAAATACGATATTTCAAGATGAATTTGATTTTGAAGCGAAATGATATTTTGATATCAAGTACGAATTGTTTTCGAAATATAAAAGTACCAACCGGTGTGTAAAACGGTGTTTGGTTGTTAAAGAAACCGGGGTCTCTTATTGGCAGACTCTTTGTCAATATTGGAACCACTTTAATAACTGTGAACGCGGAGGGGACTCCAGAACGAAGTGGTTGGATTTGGCATCGTTTGCTGAATTTGAAGAAATAAAACAATGATGGATTGGCCTGACACTTGTGTCAATTTGAAATGACTGAAACAGGAGTCGTACTGGCCAATGAGGTTAGCTACCTCTAGTGGACACACTTCTTCGTATTACTATCATGACATTGTTATTGATTGGTGAACACCCTCAAATTTTGGGAGTGTTGGATGCAGTGGGCCGTTAGGGGTTACCACCAGCCGGGAAGGGTAAACTGGTAGTATCATACCTTGGGCATTGTCTCACGTGCATTGTCATACTTTTATCCATATTCGAGACCACTACGATTTTAGTTTAGTGTTGTCATATCACGGCACATCTCTATCCACCGACGGTTTACTGGTGTTTTATATGCAAATTGTACGACAATGCTTAAAAACGCAATAAGGAGGATCAATGTAAAGCCTTAATGCTAAAAAAATATTTATTTTATTGATTAGATATTATATATGTAGCGTATTCTACTACATATAAATATTTTGATGGATCCTTAAGAGGTGAAAACTTCCGTTACATCTCTTGAGTTATTGCACGCACGTTATACACTGGATAGGTGATGTGAAACCCGTAAACATCTCTGACGCCACGACATTCATGTTATATGCGATATCGATTTGACTCACATAAGAATATTTTAGTCCTGACTCGAGTGTTTTGTCTTTTCATTAACGCTCGGGTCAGCCCTGAGTTTTTCACCGCATTGAAGATTATTCTAGAGAACGAAGACGAAGATTTGATATATTATTACAATTATTATTCCTGCATCATGTTGTCTGCTCATTACTTTATTTATCCCTGGTGTATATATAACTCTGATAAATGTTGTATAAATTACAATCAAATGTATAATATAAACAGCTTTATGAACTGTTTATTTGATTATTATATTTTATCGTTCCGCTGCGAGATTTTGTGTTTGTTTTCTTCTTCTTTTCTTATTTTTCTTAATTAACCCCATTGATTATCTATGTTCCGGATCGTTTAAGTCGAACGTGTGTGGATTATTGTCGATTTAAACCTTCCGAAATGTGGGTCGTTACATTTACAATTTGGTGTCAAAAATGTTTGTAGTGTTTTACATCGACAATTGATAAACGTTATTAACTTTTTACGGCATTTTGTTATGTTGTCGTAATAATATGCATTATCTTTTCAAAGAATTAACAACACGAATTACGTTGTCGATAGTTATTATGATTTTTACAACACTGATATCATGTTATACCACTGCAATATTTATACACACACATATCATTAAACTGCATTATATTATATTTCAACTTGATAATATACATAACAATAACATGTACAAATCAAACTAAAAAACTATCATATAAAATCATAACTATTAATCATTTCCATAAACTAAGTTGAACACAATATTCATAAACAAAGTTACATAATTTCATTAACAAAGACAACATCTATAAACCAACTTCATACAATATCTATAGACAAAGGCACAATATATAGAAAGCAAGTTTGCATCAAATATTAACCACAAAACGTGCAATCAAAAATTTTACATGTGCTTACTACGTCGAAATGAGCTTCAAAAACCTGAAGAATGTATCATCTTGTACATTGCATCAAAAATTTCAATTACCTATAACGAAGAAATTTGAAAGTTAGTAATCAAATACAGATTTAAAGTAACATGTCTAACTTGCAACTACATAAGAATTACGGCACAATAGATTTACATGAACTAATACACTTCATATTTCAGCAAAAAAAAGCTGGTGTACATTTTTGCACTATACATATGATTCATCGACAACTATGGTTAAAAGCAAAGTATTTTCTTTCATAACAGTGTTTCACATGATCAAAATATCTTGACTATCGCAAGTGATAATATCAAGAGGACCAAACACGGATATGAATAATTTCTACTTTCCAAACATTATAGTCACAAACCTCAGATGTACTGGTGTACATTAAAATATGCATTCTGTGATACAAGTGAGTCATGCTTTTCGACTATGAAGGACTAATTTCTATCCTACACTCAGGTCCTACATCGAAAAATATTTCAAAATTAGAAAAGTGCAAGTTATCTTGCATTTTCTATCAGAAAAGTGCAAGACATTTTACGTTTTTTTATTTTTAAAAAATAGAGATCAAATTTACATATTCATTTCTGCAGGGACTTTTTGTATAACAACATCAAAAACAGAGATATGTGACTCTTTTCTTGTTTTTAAAATTTACAAGAAATAGTCATATGAGTTTGATGATGAATCTATATGCATCCTTAGAGGATCCTAAAGCGTTTTGCTTATTAAGTCCAACAAAATAACCCACCAATTAACAATTGCTTTTCACGATCCAGATCCCTAAATGATATAACATGAAACTCCAGCAAGCTGGACACGTTGAAGCAGACTCATGGTGTTGACAATGCTAGTACAAATGCTAATGTCACTTGTGACGATTTTTCTAATTTTAATTATTTCAAAGAATCTTTTATTTTCTAAAAATGGATTTAATTAAATCCTTTATATTCTTTTCCTTTCATTCACTGTAAATTACATATTCTGTAAATTTGCTGTTAGAGCTTTATGTTTTTATACTATTGGTTTCCTTTTTAAACTCTATTCTTATTACGAATGAAAAACAAAAGGTTGGTGATCAAAATTCACTGTAAATCACTTATATCCGCATATTTTAAGTTTAGATTTAGCCTTATGTTCTTGCTGGATTTAACAACCTGCTCACACTACTACATCTTCTCTACTTCAGTGTCAGCACTTTCTTACTAGCCAATCAATATGCCAGATTACGCTCTTGTTTCTCACTTAGATTTTAGCAATCAGCAAGCTTTTAAATATACAAGTATTAAGATACGGCTCTTACTACTTACTACGCACTAAAGAATGAGAAAGCTCTAAGAAATTACTACCAGGTTAACCAATGAATTTCAATTTATAAGAATACTTAATATTAGAAATGCCCATCTCTATTAGCATGTAATAACAAACTCTAGGTTGTGTATTTAGAAGAATACCTGGTATTAGAAATGACCATCTATATTAGAAATGGCTTGATTTTGCAACTGTAAGGAATACACAATTATTTTTATTATATTCAGACGATTAAGTTCAATATTATGTTTTGTTTCTATTCACGATTGTTGCATGTATGACATTTTGTACTCAACCGGTAATTTATATATTAGATGATTAAATTCGACAGAGAAGACCGTATCCGAAAGTTTGCTATAATATAAAATAAGAACAAGTAAAATTATCTGAATGGATTACCAAAGGACTATTTTCAAATCGTCACTAAGTAGCCTCCGGTCATCGAGTTAAATGGAACGTGACAAGTGACCCTAAAAAAGAAGATAATTTCATCGACCATTTTCCTACCGGTTCGCCCGATGAATTAAACTCAACTTCAATCCGACTTGCAACATCTGAAAGAAGCCTTTTCACTTTAGTTGGGTCTCTAGTCCTCTTTTATAAAACCTGATTTGCATCTACGTCTTCGGTTGTCCTATCAATTTCCACTACAGTTTCGGGATTTTCATCAATTTGCATAGTTGTGCATGCGGTTGACTTGCTTGCATTTCCAACATCCATATTTTCCAAAGGTAGCTCAATACGCTCTCCCATTGCAGTAGACCCACCGGATGCATATTTGGATTCTTCGAGTCTTTTTTGATTGCCGGTAAGCTTCTTGTTCATTGTCTTCTTCATACTTTTAACCATTTTCTACAGATATAATAGAATTTTGAGCATTTCAGAGAACTATTATCAAAATATGAATTTCAGGCTATAAGAAAAACTACCATTGTAAACAACAAACCGAGTTGCATTATGTAGTCAAATTTAACTATCTATCTTTTATATTAAATTTCAATTGAAAATATAAATGAACGGATGAAAGTTGTTGCTTTGTTATATATTTACTCATCGAGCAAAAAGCTGAAAACCATATTGTGATTTCATACTTGAAAGAATGATGGGACTTGTAGTAAATAATGATGGGAAGTAATGATATGAAAACCATAGAAAAATCACGTTTTTCTATGGAAAAAAAAAACATCCCCTTTTCTAACTGAAAGGCGATGAACTAGAAAATGTTTCAAAATGTTTTTTTTTCGTATATTTTGATTGGATCTGAAAACATACTAAGATGTTTTGGTATCCTATAACATACTAGATGTTGATATATGATGATATGAAAACCATTGAATTTGTGTATGCTACAGGTCTTGGGTATCCTGTAACATACTAGATCTTAATATATGATTCGAGGTCCGAATATCCAAGTTTCATAAGCAAAACTAGGTGTCTATAATTGATTAGAATATTTGTTTGTTTTCTCTTTAAGATTTTCAAGCAATGTTTGTAAATAAAAATCTTACATAAATAATATCATAATGATCTGCAAAAGTTCAAAACAGTGGAGTGCACCTTCGTTTCTGTAAGTCTTCTTTTATCCACATTCATTAGTTTGGAACTTTTTAAATCCGATTGAAAAATCTGAAAAAAGTGTAAACTTTTTGGGCATCATCAACGCTAGTTTTTTTATGAAAAGAAAAAGGTCCTTGTATGTCAGAGTATCTATTAAAAACAGTTTGATAAAATCATACTTCTGCTCAAACAATTTACATCACAAGAATTCAGGCCACAAAACAAAAGGAATTCAGGCTAAACTATAGACTCGATCAGATATGATACTTCGCGATTTCAAACTCAACTGAAAACTAGGTTAAGAATAAATTAGCTCACCAGTTCCGCCAAGTTTAGGGCAATCAAATGCGATTTCGACGTGCATAAAAAAGCCAATGAGGGAGATGACCAATCGAGATCAGACGCGGAGGATGTAGAAAGATGCAATTTCTGGAGCAGGCGAATTGAAATAACTGAAAATCAATGAAGAGGGAAATTAATCGTTAACAGAGAGGAAAATTAGACTTTTTTTCGCAAGTAAATGTGAGTTAGTGACAAATCAAAATAAACCTAATTGACTACTTTTTTCAGCGTTTAACCCTAGAATAACTCTCTTCAGAATATAATCAACAGCATTCAAGGTTTGAACACTGACGATAAATGCAGTCAAAACATAGTTTTGTTGTAGTGATTAAACTTAGATACACACAATTAATATATTTGATGGGATGGGCTACTATTTACAGGAGGATGTTGAAAGTGTTTACTACTGCATTTGTGATCAACTTGGACTATAAGTTTATTCTATTCAATTTAAATTAATATTGTTCATTATTTTTGCAGTAAGGTGCAGTTTCCATTGTATAGATTGTACAAAAGAGAGAAAAATGGCTAAACAAAAGTATAGGCTGTATAGTAAGCTGATAAGGTCTATGTTTATATATTTGCAGCAGAGATGAAGTTATAGAGGAGGAGGAAAGAATAGTGAAGAAAAGATGAAGAAGAGAATTGTAGAAGTACGAAGAAGAATGTAATTTCCAGCCTGCTAAAGTTTTCATTTCATTGCATATTTATAGCACGTTCATGTACATAGATTTTTGTAAAAGTAAAGACAGCTGGACCAATGAGAGTAAGGGACCATTGGCCATACAACCTTTGTACAACAAATACTATATAAAGAAAAAGTAATAACCATTTTCTGCCACTATTCTATGATTTGTAGAGATAGTCTTTTATTTTTATGTGCTGAAACCGTCCCTATACCGTGCTGGCTTGTGTATGATATGTTTGGGTATTGGTGTAGCACTTGTAGTAGCATCATTGCCTCCCCCTAAATAATCATCCTTGTCCTCAAGGTTGTTATCCATGGTGAGTGATGGTGGTAGTGGCGTCGGGATGATATTATAGGGGTTGGGGCAAGGCTCGAGTAATGAGATGTGGAATACCAGATGAATTTGAGCTTCGAGCGGCAAGAGAAGTTTATAAGCAACGACACCTATTTTTTCAATGATTTGGCACGGGCCGAAGTATTTTTTGAAAGTTTGTGTTGAGTTGATCATAAAGTATGTTGACGGTATGGGTGAAGCTTCACGAACACATAGGTGCCAATGGAAATTTTTTTGTCCAGTCGATGTAAGTCCACTCGGTGCTTCATACGAGCTTGAGCTCGCTGCAGGTTGTTTGATTGTTTCGAATAAGTGATCTCTAGCTTGGTCCATTCGGCAGTTGCTTTTACTTGAGAGTGTCCTTGAATGTAATCGGCAATGACCGGTGGAGTTCGTCCATAGACAGCTTGGAATGGTGACATTCCAATGGAAGAGTGTGCACAAGTATTGTACCACCACCCCGCCCAAGGTAGACATTTCGTCCATTGTGATGGAATATCGTCGCATATAGCTCGTAAATAATTTTCCAAACAACAGTTGACTACTTCCGTTTGACTATCACTTTGTGGGTGATAGGCGCTACTCATGTTGAGTTGTGTACCATGTTGACGAAAAATTTCCTTCCAAAATTTACTCCTAAAAATCCGATCACGATCGGAGACTATCGATCGTGGAAAACCGTGCAAACAGACATACTCTTGTATGAAATAGGATGCTAGTTGAATAGCGTTGAAGGAAGTGGGTAAGGCTATAAAATGCGCATATTTAGAGAGGTGATCGACGATTACCCAAACACATGTTTTGCCGACCAAAGGAGGTAAATGCGTAATGAAATCCATGGAGATGTCTTCAAATATCTGATTGGGAATCGGTAGGGGTTGTAATAATCCTTTAGGCACAGAATTCTCTGGTTTCGTTTGTAGACAGATAGCGCATTCTTTCACAAAGTCTTGGACAAACTTGAAAAGATAAGACCAGTAGAAATTACTAGGTATTCTAGACACTATGCCCTTAATCCTTGAATGTCCACCCATTTTGGAAGAATGAAAAGCAAAAATGATATCTCTCTGAAGTGAATCATTATTGGGTACATATAACTGTTTTCCTTTAAACAATAAACCATTGTGAAATGAAAGCTGAGTGTGGGAGATGTTACCCCCTTGGTTGTTGGCCAGAAGTTGCAGCGCTGTCTCGTTATGGGGTAGAACAGACTATACTCGAGCAATCCAATCGAAGGTAGGTGCGGAAAACACTGCTATCGTTGCTACAGCAGTACAACACGATAGCCCATCCGCCACAGTGTTTTCGATGCTAAGTTTATACTTGATTGTGAAATCGAAACTCATGAGCTTTGAGACCCATTTCTACTATTCAGGGGTTTGAATTGTTTGCATTAACAATTGTCGGAGGCTCTGGTGATTGGTGATAATGGAGAAGTGACGGCCGAGGAGATAATGGCGCCATTTTTGAATGGCAGATGTTATGGCAAATATTTCTCTAAAATAGGTGGACAATTTCTTAAGGCGGGGCGGAAGATATTGACTGTGGAAGGCAATGGGATGTTTTGCTTAGGAGAGAACTGTTGGAACCTGCCTTCTTTGATTTTAATGCGACAACTATATATCTCAACCTATATACTATAATGTCAAATATTCTTGTAGGAATCTACAAGAGAAGCTATTATCATACCATCAAAAAAGATCAAGTTCTCAAATTTTATTATTTCTAAGTTAAATATTCTTGTACAATCTCTGATATGATGATAAAACACACACACAAATATACTTTTGAAAATCATGTTTTAAAATAATAAATATCTTTAATTATTTAAAGATATAAAAAGGTATTTTCAAAATTATATAATATCTCAAGTTCAAAAGTGCTAAAACAAAGGAAGGAACAAAACAGTACAGGTTTAGACGTCTGTATCTTAATTCAGACGTCTGACATCAATGTCAAACATCTAAAGATAAAATAACAGACGTCTGAACCCTCAGTATAAAGTGCTTCTATTTCCATATGAAATAGACGTCTGTAAATTATATAACAGACGTTTGTCATCATAGACAGACGTCTGAATTAAATGGCAGACGTCTAAAATGACTAGTTTTTGTTTCTTCTATTTTTTGAATTTTAAACTTTATTCAGACATCTGTCACTTTTTTCTCAGACATCTGAACTTGACGAACTGAAGCATCTCTTCATGAAATATCAAATTCTGAAGAGTTGTCTTCTTCATCAACAGTTGCACTTCTTTTAAAAGTTGCAACTATTAAATTAAAACTATTCAATACTATAAATAGAGATGAAAATCCACTATTTCAATCACTAATTCTTTCTATCTATTCTGATCTTATATTGTTATAATATCAAGTGATTTTCAACTCTCTACTTCCTATCTTTGCACATTCAAATCATCATATCAAGAAGATTATAGGAAGGGTGTACTACATTGACTATATACGTGTTACTCAAGAACACACAAGTCAAGAAACAATTTATTATATTTGAAGTCCTATTCGGTTGCTTAGGCGGAAAAGTCCTGTTCGGTTGCTCAGGCGGTGTAATACCTGTTCCTTCGGGTAAAGTGAGGGTTGTTAGAGAAATTCCAGAAGGAGTCTGGGACTGGACGTAGAACGGGAAGTTCGAACCAGTATAAAAAGCCCTGGTGTCATTTTTATTACTACTATTTACTATTATTTATAATTCCGCACTTGCTAGTCGTAGTTTAACTATATTATCGATCCATATACACTTTTCATTTGGTATCAGAGCAAGGTCATCACATAACTATAACACAGTTATCTGATTTTTTTTAATAATATGGACAATAACACTAGCAACAGTTTTACTGAGGGACAAGCCACTACACGACCACCATTGTTTAACGGATTAAATTATAGTTATTGGTCAACTAGAATGAGAATTTTTATGCAAGCAAGTGGATTTGAAACCTGGAATATCATTCAAACTGAATATAATATTCCTACTACAGAGTATGCTGCATGGTCTAGTACCCAAAAACTAGATGCTACTGCAAACGCAAAAGCAATGAACATGTTATTTTGCGCTTTAGACAAAAATGAATTCAATCGAGTCAGTATTTGTAAAACTGGATATGAAATTTGGAATACTCTTAAGGTTACACACGAAGGAACAAATAAAGTAAAACAAAGCAAGATTTCTATGCTTAAAAACCAATTTCAAAATTTTAGGATGAAACAAGGAGAAAGTATTAGTGAAATGTACTCTAGATTCTAGGATATTTATCACTCACTATTAGCTTTAGAAGTTACTTTTACTGAATCTGATGTTGTATCAAAAATCCTTAACTCTTTAACTGATGAATGGGAACGAAAAGTCTTAGCTATCGAGGAAGCTAATGATATTTCAACCATAAAAACAGAAGAGTTAATAGGAAATCTAATTTCCTATGAAGTAAATTTACAGGCAAGACGAGCACAAGCACAGGACAAGAAAACTATCGCTTTTCAAGCAGAAAAAGAAGATTCTGAATCAGAAGACGATATGGCATTTATAGCTAAGAATTTCAAAAAGTTTTTAAAATTCAAAAAGGGTAATAAATTTGGAAATAACAAGGGTTTCAATAAGCCATCAAGCTCATCTCTTGAATGCTACGAATGTCACAAGAAGGGCCACATAAAGAAAGATTGTCCTGATCGGAAGAAAGAAAATAATCTCAAAAAGGACAAATATAAAAAGAAACAAGCCTTCTCAGTTACATGGGATGATACGGAATCTTCTTCGTCAGATAGTGATAATGACAGTGATTCAGAACAAGCCAACGTTTGTTTTATGGCAACAAATGATGATGTAAGTGATCTAACTTTTGACGATTTAATAGAAATAAACTCTGAATTGTTAGATAAACTTAGAATCCTAAAGAGTAAATATAAAGATGCTTTAGGAAAATTAAATAGAACTGAAATAGAAACTGACATGTTAAAAGATGAAAAGAAAATATTAGAGGAAGAGTTAGTAAAATCTCAAGAATCTTATGTTAATATAACATCTCAATTCGCTGATTTAAGCAATGAAATAGAAAGACAGAAATATGAGAATGTTAAATTAGCAAAAGAGAATTATGATTTAAACTCTAATATTAAAACACTTGATATAGAAGTATCAAATCTTAAAACAAAACTGGAAAATATTTCTAAAAACGTTTCTAAATTTAACAGTGGAAGAGAGAGTCTCTCTAAAATAATTGAGAATTCTCAAACTTGTTCAAATAAAAAGGGGTTAGGATATAAAAAACCAATACAAAAGCATTCTAAAAATAATGGTTCTTTATATACTAATTTTAAGAAAAAAGAATCTATATCTGCTCAAAAATCTTCTTCAAAAGTTATTCATCCAAAATCAATTATGATTTGGGTTCCAAAAACTAATAATAATTTGATTAGGAATAACTACATTAAATCTTTCATTAAGTCTGTACATAAGAATGAAATTTTTATTTTTAAAGGGAACTCTAAACCCAACTGGGTTTGGCTTCCTAAGATTTAACCCTTAGGACCCTAACAGAGGAAGTGGGTACCAATAGAATTTCAATATTTTTTGCAGGTACCGATTAAGAAAAGAGGAAAATGGATTCTAGACAGTGGTTGCTCAAAACACATGACAGGCGACAAAAATATGTTAACTAACATTATCTACTCAGATGGAGGATCGGTCACTTTTGGAGATAATTCCAAAGGTTACATCATTGGCAAAGGCGATGTGAGCAATGACGGTACATCTAATTTACCTCTTATTACAAATGTTTTATTAGTTAAAAATTTAAAACATAACTTACTAAGTATTAGTCAATTATGTGATAAAGGTTTTAACATAGTATTTTCTGAAAATAAATGCAATATTTTTTATCATAACAAAAATCTTATTTTCGAAGGAGTTAGAGATCGTAATATTTATATTCTGAATATGAAAAAAAATCATAATACAAATATGTGTTTATTAGTCAAAGAAAATGATCCTTGGCTATGGCATAAAAGATTTTGTCATATAAATTTCAAAGCTATTAATAAATTATCCAAAAAAAATTTAGTAAAAGGTTTACCTAAAATGAATTTTAAGGTAAATAGCATTTGTGATGCTTGTCAACTAGGAAAGATAACTAAATCTTCTTTTAAATCTAAGAAGATCATCTCAACATTACAACCTCTTGAGTTGTTACATCTAGACTTATTTGGACCAACTCAGACTCAATCTATTAATCACAATAGATATGTTTTTGTAATAGTTGATGACTTCTCTAGATATACATGGACCTTTTTTTATGAAAAACAAAAGTGATACATTTGAAAATTTCAAAATCTTTGCTAAACGTATTCAAAATATTAAAAATCTAAAAATTAAAAACATTAGAAGTGACCATGGAGGTGAATTTGAAAATGAAATGTTTGAGAAATTTTGTAATAAGAAAGGAATATTTCATAATTTTTCATTTCCAAGAACGCCTCAACAAAATGGAGTTGTTGAACGTAAAAATAGAACACTTCAAGAATGTGCTAGGACTTTATTGAATGGAACCACTCTTCCAAAACAATTTTGGGCAGAAGCCGTTGCTACTGCTTGTTATGTCTTAAATCGTGTCTCTATTCGACCTTTAACTAAACATACTCCATATGAACTCTTCAACGGTAGAAAACCTAATATATCTTACTTTAAAGTTTTTGGTTCGAAATATTTTGCCTTGAATACGAAAGATCAATTAGGAAAATTTGATCCAAAATCGGATGAATGTATATTCATCGGATATTCAGAACGAAGCAAAGCATATAGAATCTTTAATAAAAGAACTAAATATATTGAAGAAACACTTCATGTATCATTTGATGAAAATTTCAAAATTAAAACAAATGATGATGAAGACATTATAATAAATTCAAATTCCAATTGTGTCAACAATACACCTGACAATACTTCTTCTTTACATCAAATTGAAACTGAATTAAAATCCCCACCAAGAATTTTAAAAGATCATCCAATTCAAAATATAATAGGAAAAATTGATGAAAGAGTTAAAACAAGGAATCAACTAAATCAAATGGGTCATATAGCTTTTCTTTCTAATATAGAACCTAAAAATATTAAGGAAGCCTCAACTAATGATTATTGGATTATTGCGATGCAAGAAGAACTAAACCAATTCGAAAGAAATAACGTTTGGGATTTAGTTCCATGACCGAATGATCAATCGGTTATTGGCACTAAATTGGTTTTTAAAAATAAAGCTGATGAAAATGGTAATATCACTAGAAATAAAGCTAGATTAGTTGCACAAGGATATAATCAGGAAGAAGGAATTGACTATGAAGAAACGTTTGCTCCTGTCGCAAGATTAGAAGCAATACGAATCCTATTAGCCTATGCTTGCTTTCATGATTTCAAATTATATCAAATGGATGTTAAAAGTGCTTTTTTTAATGGGTTTATTAAAGAAAATGTTTATGTTGAACAACCTCCCTTGTTTATACACGAACAATTTCCAGACCATGTTTATAAACTTAAAAAGGCTTTATACGGTTTAAAGCAAGCACCTCGTGCTTGGTATGATCGTTTAAAAAGTTATTTAATCGACTCTGGTTTTGAAATTGGAAAGGTTGATCAAACTCTTTTAAGAAAAAGAAACATGATATTTTAATTGTTCAAATTTATGTAGATGATATTATTTTTGGATCAACTAATGATAAATTATGTCAAGAATTTTCTAAAATAATGACAAATGAATTTGAGATGTCTCACATGGGAGAATTAACATATTTCCTTGGACTTCAAACTAAACAAGTTAATAATGGCATTTTTATAAATCAAGAAAAATATTGTAATAATTTAATCAAACGCTTTGGTATGGAAAATACTTCTGCCAAACCAACTCCTATGAGTACAACTGTACATCTTGAAAAAGATGAAAATGGCAAGAGTGTAGACCAAAAATTATATCGAAGTATGATTGGATCATTATTATATTTAACCGCTAGTAGACCCGATATAATGATGAGCGTTTGTTTGTGTGCACGATTTCAAGCCGATCCTAAAGAATCACACATTAGAGCAGTAAAACGTATTTTACGTTATCTCAACAAAACCAAAGATTTTGGACTATTTTATCCAAAAGAATGTCCTTTTGAATTAGTGTCATATAGTGATGCTGATTTTGGAGGAAGTCGGACGGATAGAAAAAGTACAAGTGGGACTTGTCACTTCATTGGACGGTCTCTAGTATCTTGGTTCAGTAAGAAACAAAATTGCGTATCACTTTCTACTTGTGAAGCAGAATATATATCTGCAGCTTTGGCATGTGCTCAAGTAATTTATATGCAACAAACTCTTCAAGATTTTGGTTTTAAATTATCTAAATCTACAATCTTCTGTGATAATTCTAGTGCTATTAATTTATCTAAAAATCCAGTAAATCATTCACGGACAAAACATATTGATATTCGTCATCATTTTCTTCGTGATAATATTGAAAAAGATATAATCAATCTAGAATTCGTATCTTTGAAAAATCAATTAGCAGATATTTTTACCAAACCATTAAATGAAAACACTTTTGTAAAATTGAGACGAGAACTTGGAATCATCTCATTCAAAAATTTACGAAGTTTACTTCAACTCATTTATGTTTTTATTTAAAGGTTATTATAAACTTGGTTTTTGTCCACATTTTCTTCTGGTTAAAATTAAATTATTCTTCTTCTAATCTTAACCATTCATTATTTAGCCTTCAGTTTTATATATAAATTCTTTCATTCAGAAGAAAAATTTCATTCAGCTTATTTCAAATAGAAAGGTGAAAGCAGAAAATAAATTATGCTTTTTAATTTTGCATTATTCCTATATACCATGGTCGGTTCATCTTCAGATGAGCCTTCCTATTCATCTGGATATTCGTCAATTGACTTTGAAACACCTAGTTCTGGGTCTTCCGAACTTCCAACTCCAACTCCAGCTTATATTCCGATATGTCCACCACAAAGTCATCATACGGGATATACGCCAGAAAATAAACGCACGCGAAGAAATTTATTTCCATCTCCAACTACTAAGGAAAAGATAGATGACTTACATCACTATCAAAGGGAAACACTTAATCTTCAGCGTGAAATGTATTTTGAGCAAAAGAGTCATGGTAGACGACTCAGTTTTCTTGAACGTTGTGCTGCAAAAATATGTGGTTCATCTCCGATCAACACAAATGCACATATTCATTCACCTCAACGTCCTCATGTTTCTCCAAATTCGTGGGATCGTCAGCCTCAATGGTCTCCCATTAAACAGTTTGATCAACACAATCAACATGAATCATCCAAAGGGAAGTTTCCGAAGTCTCCGAAGACTCCTAAGTAGATAATATATATATATATATATATATATGATTGTACGTTGATTTGGTTACTCATTTTTGCTTTGTATTATCTTCAAAATAAATAAATATTTGAATATTTTCTTTTATCATTAAACAGAGCAAAAAACACTCAACATCAGACATATAGACGTCTATACTTTTACACAGACGTCTGTAAAACATTTCTTTTTTTGTTTTCAGTCACACAGACGTCTGGAGTATTTATCACAGACGTCTAAATTCAGCATAAAAAGTTTCAAATTCTCTGTTATACAATTAGCCGTCTATATGAAAATAACAGACGTCTGTTCTCCAATATAGACATCTAACATAAAATATTCAGACGTCTGTTATTTTTTCTGTAGACGTCTGAATTAAGATACAGACGTCTAAACCTGTACTGTTTTGTTCCTTCCTTTGTTTTAGCACTTTTGAACTTGAGATATTATATAATTTTGAAAATACCTTTTTATATCTTTAAATAATTAAAGATATTTATTATTTTAAAACATGATTTTCAAAAGTATATTTGTGTGTGTGTGTTTTATCATCATATCAGAGATTGTACAAGAATATTTAACTTAGAAATAATAAAATTTGAGAACTTGATCTTTGTTGATGATATGATAATAGCTTCTCTTGTAGATTCCTGCAAGAATATTTGACATTATAGTATATAGGTTGAGATATATAGTTGTCGCATTAAAATCAAAGAAGGCAGGTTCCAACATTCTCCCCCTTTTTGATGATGACAACTATATAATTCAACGGTTAGTATAACCATACCTTTTGCTCCCCCTGTCAATATGACCAATTTATATAGTAGAAATGTTATTATTTCTGCTATAAAATTTTAGTCGTCTGCTATAAAATTTTAGACGTCTAAACTCCTCTTAATTGTTCTTTATCTACAGGACTTCAGACGTCTGTATATTTTTTAGACGTCTGAAACCCTGTTAGACAATATAAATCCAACCAACGGCTTCCCTTCTTCAACTCGACTATTTTCTCAAAATCAAAATTCAAAACCCTGGCCTTCTTCAAAATAAACAATGGCGCCCAAATCAAAACACAAGAAACAAAAAGGGGATTCTTCTCAACAGGCTCCTCATATTCTCCCTACAGAAGATCAAATTGCCGCTTGGCACTACCATGAACCCCGAAGTATGGCTCGTTACAAACATTTGTCTTCTCTGCCATCATTTCACGGTATTTTTCATGACCTTGATCATTTTCCTGCGTACAAAATTAGGTTCTTTACTGATAGATCTCAGATCACTAGTCTTATTGATTTCAAAGACAATCAAGTGAACATTTGTAGACTTAGTGTCTTATTATTTCTTGCAAATGTCAACAATCCCAAAATTAGGCTTCATAGAGATAAAGGAACGCTTTGGACAAGCGTATTTGGAAACATTCTACAAATAACTCCTGCTGACATTGGACGAATTTTAAAATGTAGCTCGGATGGGGTCGATTTAGATGATTTTAAGTTAGAAGGTGAGGATCTTAAACACATAGAATATCATCTTTTTGAACCAGGAAAGTCCACAGATAGATCACATCATCTTCGTCCCCGACCTCGATTATTGCTTAGAATGCTAATAAAAACAATATTTCCCCGGCAAGGAAGCCATGAGATCATTTATGATGATGAAGATAAGGCGCTTCAAGCAATATTATCAAATTCACAAATCAATTGGGCACAATATTTTTACGATTCATTTCGTACTTATCACGACTCGAAGAAGCGATCAATTGTCTATGCCCCTTATATTACTCGAATACTAACTGACTTATCTATTCAAAGTCCGGCAATTGAGTTTGAAAAGATTAAGGTATCCAATATTCGCTTTTTTAGTTTGATGGGATTACCAGAATCTCCTCCGTCGTTTCCAACATATCCTGATTATAAAGCGGAACAACTGGCTTTACAAAAAGAAAAAGGAAAAACAAAGGTAGGCAGTTACGGACACGATGGAGATGAAGGAGATACTGAAAAAGAAGGGGATGATAGAGATGAAGGGGAAGATGAAGGGGAAGATGAAGAAGGAGAAGACGAAGCCTTTGAGCAAACTTTTATCCAAAGTCCAATCCCGGAAAATTACGAGATTGAACTAATTTCTAGAACTTCACGCACATATACAAAAAATGAAAAGCTCAAATCTGACATCACCATCTCTAAAAATCAAAAGAAAATCTCTCAACAAATTGCACAAGGTTTTTCTTCCATCAATTCTAGATTCGATCATTTAGATGCCAAAGTCGAAGAGAATGCACGAGAATTGAAAAATGTCAAGACAATTCTTCGTCAAATATGGAAAAATTCTCATGGATCTTCTCCTCCTTCCTCTCCAACTTGGGGAGAATGGTGAAAGAAGATGATTTCTTTTGGTTTGTCTTTTGGTCCAAAAACTTCAGTTTCATAAAATTATGTATCTTTTTGTGGTGTTTAAAACTTATATGTTGTTATTTGTATAATTTTCTATGTCTCTCTGAAACATTTTGGTTCATTGTGTTAAACAAATGCTCTGTCCTAAAAATTGATTTGTTTTTATCATCTTGGTACACGCTTGATTGATCAACTATGTATTATCTACACTTCTTATCTATTTTGTTATTCACAGTTTTGTCATCTCTTGATATCTAACACCCCCTACAAATCTTTTTGTTAATGACAAAGGGGAGAAATAATAACATTTCTGCTATATAAATTGGTCATATTGACAGGGGGAGCAAAAGGTATGGTTATACTAACCGTTGAATTATATAGTTGTCATCATCAAAAAAGGGGAGAATGTTGGAACCTGCCTTCTTTGATTTTAATGCGACAACTATATATCTCAACCTATATACTATAATGTCAAATATTCTTGCAGGAATCTACAAGAGAAGCTATTATCATATCATCAACAAAGATCAAGTTCTCAAATTTTATTATTTCTAAGTTAAATATTCTTGTACAATCTCTGATATGATGATAAAACACACACACACAAATATACTTTTGAAAATCATGTTTTAAAATAATAAATATCTTTAATTATTTAAAGATATAAAAAGGTATTTTCAAAATTATATAATATCTCAAGTTCAAAAGTGCTAAAACAAAGGAAGGAACAAAACAGTACAGGTTTAGACGTCTGTATCTTAATTCAGACGTCTGACATCAATGTCAGACGTCTAAAGATAAAATAACAGACGTCTGAACCCTCAGTATAAAGTGCTTCTATTTCCATATGAAATAGACGTCTGTAAATTATATAACAGACGTCTGTCATCATAGACAGACGTCTGAATTAAATGGCAGACGTCTAAAATGACTAGTTTTTGTTTCTTCTATTTTTTGAATTTTAAACTTTATTCAGACATCTGTCACTTTTTTCTCAGACATCTGAACTTGACGAACTGAAGCATCTCTTCATGAAATATCAAATTCTGAAGAGTTGTCTTCTTCATCAACAGTTGCACTTCTTCTAAAAGTTGCAACTATTAAATTAAAACTATTCAATACTATAAATAGAGATGAAAATCCACTATTTCAATCACTAATTCTTTCTATCTATTCTGATCTTATATTGTTATAATATCAAGTGATTTTCAACTCTCTACTTCCTATCTTTGCACATTCAAATCATCATATCAAGAAGATTATAGGAAGGGTGTACTACATTGACTATATACGTGTTACTCAAGAACACACAAGTCAAGAAACAATTTATTATATTTGAAGTCCTATTCGGTTGCTTAGGCGGAAAAGTCCTGTTCGGTTGCTCGGGCGGTGTAATACATGTTCCTCCGGGTAAAGTGAGGGTTGTTAGAGAAATTCTAGAAGGAGTCTGGGACTGGACGTAGAACGGGAAGTTCGAACCAGTATAAAAATCCCTGGTGTCATTTTTGTTACTGCTATTTACTATTATTTATAATTCCGCACTTGCTAGTCGTAGTTTAACTATATTATCGATCCATATACACTTTTCAAGAACCGCGCCGCAAGCCATAGCCAATGCGTCTGTGTAAAATTCAAAGGGTTGGGAAAAATGGGGTAGTGTAAGAATTGGGGCAGTGGAGATGGAATGTTTGAGAGAGAGAAAGGCTTCATGTGCTTTTGTGGTACAATTGAATATTTCTCCTTTTTTGAGCAATTCAGTTAATGGATGAACTATGTGTGCATAATGATGACTAAAACAATGATAGTAGCCGCTAAGGCCAAGAAATCTAGGAACAACAGTTATAGTGGTGGGTGCTGGCCAACTAACGATGGCTTCTACCTTTGATAGATCTACATGAATGCCTTCCTTAGAAATAATGTGGCCCAAATACAACAATTCCGTAAACCTAAATACATATTTAGAAAAATTGGCATAAAATTTGTGTGTAGATAAAATATCAAGAGTAATTTGCAAATGAGTAAGATGTGCATTCTATGATTTACTATAAACGAGGATATCATCAAAGAATACGAGAGTGAATTTTCGAAGATGGGGTCGAAAAATAGAGTTCATAGTTGCTTGAAATGTAGAAGGGGCATTGGTAAGACCAAATGGTATTACCAGAAATTCATAATGTCCTTCGTGTGTACAAAATGCTATTTTTGGGATGTTGGGTGTGTAGACCAGAATTTGAAAATATTCACTTCGTAAATCAAGTTTAGAAAAATAAGTGGACCCATATAATTCATCCAATAACTCATCAACGGTTGGAATGGGAAATCGATCTTTTATGGTGATAGCGCTAAGAGCACGGTAATCGATACAAAAACACTATGTACCATTTTTCTTTTTGACAAGGACGGGGAAGGAAAAGTGGCTTGTTGATGGTTGAATTATTTGGGCTTTAAGAATTTCTTGATTCTATCTCAATTTTTGAAAATATGGCAGCGGTAGGGTTTGACATTGACGGGTTGTGCGTTATTTTGAAGGTTAATGTGATGGTCAATTTGTCAATGTGGAGGAGGCTCATGCGGTTGATCGAAGAGGGTGGGGTATTGGGCCAATATGTGAAGGATATCTGGGTGAATATAATCGGGCTGGCTATGTGGGGTTGAAACATGGTGCTGATTAGTAGTTAAGTGGAAATAATATGAAATGGAGGCACGGGACCGCATGCGTTTAAGTTGGTGGAAGGATATTTCATTTGGGTTGGCTACAACGTCTTGGCCCAATAAGAGAATGGGCTTGTTATTGTAAATAAAAGGCATAGTAGATTTGGTATGATCAAATGTCACTGGACCAAGAGTTTGTAACCATTGAATACCGAATACTGCCTCTACCCCAGAGATTGGTAATAAAAAGAAATCGGTCATGAAAATCAAAGTCTTGGATGTGGACAAGGACTTGGTGGCAAGCTTCTACGCACTGCAATTGTTTGACGTTTCCGACGGTGACAAGGAAATTTTGCTGCCGCTCTGTTCAAAGCCCTAAAAAGCGTGCCATTTTTGGGTGAATATAATTATGGGTGCTTCCCGAATCAATGAGTATAGAAATGGCTCTGTTGTTGATTTGCACTTGTACTCGAAGGGAACGAGGATGGGTGGAGCCGACAAGGGCGTTGTAGGAGATAGCTGGATCTGCATTGGTTGACTGTGTTGATTCATCTGCTGGATCAGGATCTGGAACAGTGTCTTCATCATCAGGTAAAAGTAACAAAATTCGTTTGGTACTACATTTGTGGTCGGGATAGTACTTCTCTTCGCAATGAAAACATAGACCTTTTGCTTGGCGCTGTTGGAACTCTGTTGGTGTTAAGCATTTAATTGGGTTGTTAGGATTTGTTTGTGGGGTTGGGGCTGGACTTGGTGGTAACGAGAGAAGGGAGTTGTTGGATTCGATTAAATGGTTTTCGATTTTGGAATTGCTTGTTTACAAAGAGTTTGTTCTCGATAAGTTTGGCAAGATCGATTACATCGGTCAAGGAGGTGGGTTAGAATGGTTGAAGTACATTTCGAATGTTGGTTTTTAGACCGAAAATGAAGCAATTGAGAAGAGCATCATGGGAAAGGTTTGTGATTCTATTGCTTAGGGATTCAAATTGGGATTGGTAGCGCTCGACGGTTGTAGTTTGACGAAGTTTGAATAAGGTGGCTTGTGGGTTTAGGAAGGAAGTAGGACCAAAACGTTATTCGATGGCTTTTGTAAGGCTATTCATTGATGTGAATTGGTTATTGCGGAACATCCATTGATACCATGTCAAGGCTTGACCGGCCATGTAGAGACTAGCTAGGTGGATACGTTGGTCATCGGGAGTGGAGTGATACGAGAAGAACCATTCCGCCTGAAAAACCCAATCCAATGGATTAGATCCATCAAAGTGGATTAGTTCACATTTAGGGGGTCGGGTATTTGGTGGAGTTGGGAAGTGAGGAAGGTGAAGTGGAGGATGAAGAGGTGTTGTAATGAGAGGAGGAGGTTGTATTGGTTTTTGTACTATTTCAGATTGAGTTGCTGGGGAAGTAGAGGAGAGTTTGGATGTAAGCTCAGCTATGGCATTGGTAAGTTGTTGGATGGAGGTTTGTTGTGTGGCGAGGGTAGTTTTAATGTCGAGTATGTCGGAGTGTTGTGATTGGAGGGCATTTTGTTGGTTAGAGGGGGATGTTTGCTGGGTGTTAGTTGGTGTTGATGGCTTCGATGAAGGCTTGATGTTGGGTAAGTTGAGTGGCAAAATCATCTATTCTGGTCATGGTGGAGGTCGGGAGTAATGAGTGTGGGATGAAAGCACCAATTGATAAGGTCTATGTTTATATATTTGCAGCAGAGATGAATTTATAGAGGAGGAGGAAAGAAGATGAAGAAGAGAATTGCAAAAGTAAGGAGAAGAATGTAATTTCCAACTTGCTAAAGTTTTCATTTCATTACATATTTATAGCACGTTCATGTACATAACTTTTTGTAAAAGTAAAGAAAGCTGGATCAATGAGAGTAAGGGACCATTTCTGGCCATACTACCTTTGTAACAGCAAATACTATATAAAGAAAAAGTAATAACCATTTTCTGCCACTATTCTATGATTTGCAGAGATAGTCTTTTATTTTTATGTGCTGAAACCGTCCCTATACCGTGCTGGCTTGTTGGGTCTTGGTGTAGCACTTGTAGTAGCATCATGAGAAACTTATTGAATTTGATAGTAGAGTTGGAAGGTCTGTGTGTAAAGCTTGGCCAAAATTTATCTACATGAGTTGATATACCACTGAAGCATATACAAGTCTTCTCAGGCAACAAAAGTGCTCTCTTCCTCCTCATCTGCTAAAAGAGTTGAATCTTAGTTGTTTACAAAATAAAGTTAGTTGCACGGTAAAATGAAGCAAAATTGTATGTATTTTAGATATTTTTCTACATTGTTCTTTCCAATAATGCAAAATGCATTTATGCTCTTCTATGTTTCATCGTGCAGTTAGTTTGCTCACTGAGGTACAAATGCTTCCTTTGAGCCATTATTTCACTTATTATATTTCATTCGAATTTCCAAGGTTTCTTACATACCCGACATATGCATGTACCTACCTTCACTTAGATTATTATTTTCTTATACGCTTGATTCATTAAGTAATAAAACATACATTATTAAACAACTATTTAATATTATAAAATTTAGTCCAGGAGGACGGAACTGTAATGTTATCATTGCGTGTTTCACAAGAATCAACTGAAAAAAATATGCATTATATTGATCACGTGCAGTTTAGAGTCTGAACTCACTTGGTAAAATCTTTCATATAGAAAACATATACATCAAGCATAGTCATCTGCATTAGTAAGTTATATCATATATAATGATACAAGATTTCTCGATAAACTCTAAGAAGAGCTCGGTGTTCTAAAAGAAATGCATACTGTTGTGTGCACATAATGCTTAACAATGGTATAGTAGAAAGATAGCATCATAAAAAGTTGAACCAATTCAATATACATCTTAACTCAAAACTTGCTCTCCATTTTCAACATTAGAGCATCTCCAACAGCTCAAAGGGGTAATATTCAGGCTCTGAATATTAACCCCTGAATATACGGGGGGAGGCCCAACAGGTAAGCGCTGATTTAATCAGCGCCTAAACCTGGACGCTGATTAAATCAGTGCCCGAGGCTGGGCGCCTATAAGTGGGGTGCCCAGCCCCTTTCCCCTCATTATTCATCTGATTTATTCTGTTTTAATTAAAAAAAACCGTCGACATGCCGACACATGTAACCAAAATCGCAAGACGAACCGTGCGCCATCAGCCAGAGGAGTTTGTAGGCCCAGCACACATTGGTCCAGCTCCGGATACAATGATTTACTAGCTACGGATTCTGCATTAGCTGCCAGAGGGATATAGTCATCGTATCTTCATGGCATTAGATGTGGTCAAGGTACAATTCTAACTAAAAGATAACTACCCATTAAATAATATTTAGTAGATAGATATGTGTATTGTAAAGTGCCTTACTTAGTTGTTTGAATTTAAATTGTACAATAATCCTGAACAACCGTTTAATTTTTTAGTCCCAGTACGTCAGTTATCGTGGTAGTTGGGCGAAGTGTAGAGCGCAGTAGTATGACACGCTACCCCAGGTTTTAGTAGATAGGCTGCAGACTAGTCCTTTTGCACAGTTCTTACCGATTAGGCCACCACAGTCTTTTGATCGTCCACTTATAGCAGCCCTAGTTAAGAGATGGTAGCCTACGACACATACTTTTCATTTTCTGGATTTTGAGCTCGGCATTACCCCCGCCGACTTTTATATGTTGACTGGGATTGAGATTGGAGGCTCTGACAGGATACCATCTCCTTTTGACCATACGTTTGAGAGTCCCGAGGTCTTCACTATTTACCTACCCCAGTTTGAGGAGGGTCATGTTGCCTCCGGGGTGATCCCCCTTACATATCTACAGGCGCACATTGCAGCTCATATGGGCACCGAGGCTATGAGTGACGCCGTGCTTAGAGTATTTCTGATGGACTTATTTGGTTCGACTTTCTTTTCAAACCAAAAGAGTACCATTAGATTATGTTACCTTGCAGCGGTAGCCGATTTAGATCAGCTGCACATTATAGACTGGGGTTCCGCTATACTCGATATTTGTACGCCGCTCTTGATTCTTTTGCGTTGGGGAAGGTTAGACATATGTTTGGGTTTTGGTACATTCTGCCGTGCTGAGTATACGGCGAACATGAATCCACGTATTGTTGAGACTACTAGTCATGCTCTAGAGACTAATCTATCACGAGAAAGCGCCTAATCTATCTTACCCCGAAGAATCAATCGGTTAGTACGTTGAGATGGAGGAAAGACATTAGAAGATGTGGGAGAGCATGAGAGAACTTTGCAAGAGCAGAGGCTTTTGGAGGATGGAAGAAGGCAAAGGGAGGAGCAAAGGAGCAGTAATGGGAGAAGGCAAAGAGGGCTTGAAATACAGGCTCAACAACCTCAACGAGGACAAGAGGTTGATTCTGGAGAAATATACTGCAATTATGGAGTTAACGTTTTGTATTCCGTCATAAGAAACGGATCAGACATAGGTCGATGCAATTATAGATGCCGCAATTTTCTCGATGGATGTAGACTATGGAAATGGTTGGACGATCGTTTACCTCACTGTGTAGTAGTGCATGCAACTGAACTTGAACAAGAAATAAAAACTTTCAAGAGGACACTTGGTTCAGTTCAGTTATCACGTGATCGAAGATAGATTTTAAATCATCCGGTTTGTATTTGTTTTAGATCTTGTTTGCATAGTTTCAATTATTAGTTTGGTACCACTGTATCGGTTTATTTCAAAGTTGGTTGTCCTTTCTGTATCAGTCTTTTTCAATGTTGTTTGTAATATTACGTACTCAGTAGATAGTGAAAGTGTCTAATACATGGAACTTATAAAAAACACACATTGAACTTATAGAAAATACATGGAACTGAATCCTAATACATTTGATTGTAAGGAAATACACATAACTTAAATAGAAATAAATAAAACCTCATTCGAACTGTCTAATATAGCTAACCCATAGATCATATGCAGCATGTCCAACAAAATCAGCACGATACTCCCAAAGATAGCGTGAATCATACGTAGCTCGTGTTAACTGAAATAAGTCTTCTTCCTTCACTGTGTTTATAACGCTTCTGTAACATTGACAAGCTCTGGTAAACGTGACATAAGTACCGCGAGTATCCAGAATCCGTCGAATTAATCTACGATCAGAATGATTATTAAAGGCTTCGTTTAGAGTAACCCAGAAATCTTGACCAATCTCTTCTTCCATATGCCTAGTATCGGCTTCTATGTACGCTTTGATTAGCACCAAATAATCTAGTGGAGTCCAACTTTCACTTGCCATGGAATTTTCTGTACATTACAACTATGAAATTTTCACTTAAATAGGCAATTCAAAGTCGTCGTTATGCAGATCAATAATGTTTGCCACTTGCTAAATTGGATTTGACTGCACTATGCAGTATTTGTCTGCCACTTGCTAAAGTTGATTTGACTACACACTAAATTATTTGTCTGCCACTTGCTACAGTAGATTTGACTACACTATGCATTTTTCTTATGTCACTTGGTAGAATTAATTTGACTGCACTCTGCATTTTTTGTCTGTTGCTTGGTACGGTTGATTTGACTACACTCTGCGTTTGTTGGTCTGCCACTTGCTAAAGTTGATTTGACTACACTCTGCATTTTTCCGCCACTTGTTGAAGTAGATTTGACAACACTCTGCATTTTTTGTTTGCTACTTGCCACTTGCCACTGTCTACATATCGTATCACTTTTATATAAGGAGTTCAAATGCCATTCCATGAATCACACTTAACATCTTCTTTCTTTCTCTCGTAGCATTAAACTAAATACAACAATGAATACTTCACCTTTCATCAAATGTGTTATGGAATTCGATAGTGATTCCAATGAAGAAGAGATAATCTAAGAGGAAGCCGAAGAATTGCAATAAATAGCTAACATATGCCGTGAAGCTTATGGCTCCACATCCCGAAAACACGACGGGTCGGTCGTGGGTCGCAAACATGTAAACCGTAATCAATTTGCCTTCCACAAAACTCTGATGCAAGACTACTTCAACCCAAATTACATTTATGGACCTGATATGTTCAGGAGAAGATTCAGAATGAGAAGAGATCTATTTTCAAGAATTTTAACAGGTATTCAAAAAAATGACAAATATTTTATTCAAAAACCGAATGCTTCAAAAACAAAGGGGCTTAGCGATGAACAAAAACTAACTGATGCACTGAGGATGTTAGCTTATGACACCCTCATGATGCATTGAATGATGCATATCGGATCGCAGAGACGACCACATTAGAAACTCTCGACAAATTCTATCAATCTGTGGTGGACGTTTTCGGCACTGAGTACCTCAAATCGCCAAATGAGGATTATGTGGTGTGGATTCGAGAAATACACGAGAGCAGAGGAAGGCCTAGAATGCTTGGAAGTCTGGACTGTATGCATTGGGAATGGAAGAATTGCCCCAAAGCATACTAGGGAGCTTATAATGGTAAAGAAAGAAAACCAACTATTATTTTAGAAGTCGTTGCTTCATACGATTTATGGATATGGCATGCTTTCTTTGGAATGCCTGGATCTAACAATGATTTAAATGTTATTGAGAAGGTCACACTTATTTAATAATCTGGCACTTGGTCGAGTAACTCTGTGTCGTTCACTCTTGAGCAAAACACTTACGAGCATGGATATTATCTTGGTGATGGAATTTATCCAAAATGGAGCACCATTGTGAAGACATGTCCAAACCTAATAACAGCAAAGCAAGCAAAGTTTGCTACGATGCAAGAGGGACAAAGAAAAGATGTAGAAAGAACTTTTGGCATTCTACAGTCCACATTTTCTATGATTAGCAATCCATGTAGACTTTGGTTTCGGGAAAAAATGTCCAGAATCATGTTTGCATGTATTATTATGCATAATATGATTATTGAAGACGAAAGGGATATGGACGAACAACAATATGACTACGAATATGATGTTGCAGGCCAAATGCCAGAAGTATTTTGAGATGATGTTCTTATAGTAGAAGAAGCATTCAACGTTCACATGGAACGACAACTTTCATACCATGACGCACAACTTCACAACCGGCTCCAAAAAGATCTTTTGAATCACATTTGGAATTACTTTGGTGATTGTTAGATCAATATTAGATTAGATCTATCATGTATGTATGCGTTTGCATTGTAAAGGTATTTAAGTTGTCTTATTACTATGTATGTCATTTCCTTCAACATGTTATTCTGTTTGGTTATCGACTTTGTCTAAATGGAAATAAGAATGGTACAACAATAATTAATAACAAAATACAGCAGATTTAAATAAACGATACATTACACCGAAAGTAGTACAACTTAAACAATTCTAAAACTAAAACAAACTACTTTGAGGTAACTTGGAAATAATTATTTGTCGTTTGCGCTCCATCCAATACTGCTTTTGCATGTCATCCATCCCCATCAGATCTTTATCCATAATCATCTGTTCTTCTCTTCCCCTTTCTATATCCAGCTTTTGTTGCTCAATTTCTGCAAACTTGCACATCACATCGATCTTCTCCTGTGCTTGCCTGCTTCTTTCTTGATGCCTTCTTTCATGAATTTCAAGAGCGGCATTCACTTTAGCGTCCACCACGGCATCAACTTTATTTTTTCTCTTTGCTGCTTTTGCCCCAATTGGTCTATAACTTTCATCCGGTCTTTGGTTGAGGGCATCCGACTCATTTTCTCCCTGAAATTGACTTTATCTACAAGATGAATCTCCCAGGCTTGATGAGTATGAATATTTTGATGCTTTGTTCTTTCCTTTCCCCTTTGTTTGAACGTCTCGAAGGCTCTTAGCGTTATTGGAGTTCCACTTCGGTGTGCTCGTCAGCAACTCGTAACAGTTAGGAAATTAGTAACGATGCGCTTTTTTAGCTTCGTTTTCCCTTGGAGAAATCTTTATGAATTCCCCATTCGCCATTTTTTTCTGTAAATCCAAAAATAAAAAAATTACTAATCATATTTAATACAAAAAAACTAGTAACAATAAGAAACATACTAAATGCTCTTCACCTCCCATTCCACTAGGGTTCGATTTCTTTATTTTATAAATCTATGATTCATAAAACTGAGTTTGTCGATTGATTTTGCCGAATCGACCTTGAATCGCCAACAAAGATCGAGTATTTTCGGGATGCTTAAGGTTGAAGGTATGCATTATTTTCTTTCAAAACTTATCGCCGCTCTGATCCTTGCCTCTAATCGAGTCGTTCGTATAGTGATAGTAAATGTTGCATAAATCATAGTCCTCGTCGCTTCTCCATGGATTGGACGAATGCAGTGTGGGAGGAGTGCTCGGTTGTTGCTGGCTGTCGTCGAAGTAATAGTTTTGAGACTGAGAAGGATGCATGAAGTCTCCAAAAGGTGAAGTCATTTTCAGATAATGCAGTTTGTAGAAGAAATGTATGAAGATGTTTTGTGTAGATAGGATGAGTTAAGAGAGTGAATTTATAGAGAAGGTGGAAAATGGCCGTTGGAACTAGCCCTTGGGGGGAGTCGTTGGCCAAAATAGCCGTTAGGCTATGGGCGCTGATTTAATCAACGCCCATTGCCAATTCAGAATATTGAATTAGCCCTGAATATTAGCCTCAATATTCAGGTGTAGTTCGACTGTTGGAGTTGCTTTTCAGATTCAAGGCTTAATATTAAGCTGAATATCTCCTTGTTGGATATGCTCTTATCCTCAAAAGGTGCAAAAAAATTTCAAGCCAAAATCTTTGCATTTTCCAGCCTGTATTATACAAAAGGTACAAGCACATCTTATATTATCTGAGGTTTAGAAGAAGACTACCTATGTATATTCATTTACATAACTGGTATTTCTAACAAAATACCATGGTTTCATTTGCTCAAACCTACATATGTGTCTTCACTAATATTAATTACGTAGGCTTCTTTTCTTATGCCACTTCTTGTTACGTAAAATATCCAATCAAAAACAATTGTACAGCCATATTGCATGCAGACCCTACAAATGAAAAAAATAAAGCAGTTAGGAACCTAGGGTTGCACATGCGGATTCTAAGCAAACACACAACCATAATTTACAGTTTCCCTCATTGACAACATAATATCTGGCGAAAGAGAAGTGCAAACCATCTATTAGTTTTCACTTGTAATCATTGACAACATAATATCTGTAACAATCATAACTTTAGGCTACTTTGAATATTTAAATTTTGGTTATTTAAATATTTTATTGATTTATTTTATCGATGAGCTAGGAAATTTGACTTCTACAGACAGACTTTTTAGGACTTGGGATTATTACCATTGGATACAGATGGTCCGAGCGAGCCAGAATGAATATAAGCATCGAGATATTTCGACTGTTTAGTTTTGAGTTAGGTCGAGTTCGATTAGTAATATCGTGCGACCAAAAATGTTAGCTTTTGTATATCTTGGAATTAGGTTCCAAAAATAGTTCCATTGAGTCCGGAATGGGAATATTTAGCTAGGAACACCACTGAGCATGACTCGATCAAAGATTGAAATATTTTGGTGTGAATAGTGTCATGGATATTTACTATATAAGGACCCTTAACCTCATTCATTTGCTCAAAAACCCTAAGTGCAAACCCTGGCCGTCGAAACCAAAGAACCACATCCAACGGCCCTTATTGATCTGGGCCACCAGAGGCTGCTTCGGGCTTGGGTCCCAACATGAAAGTTGGTCGTGGGGAGGAGGGGAAGATGATGACCGGTTGGATCAAGCTAGGTCATCGTGGGGTGGCCGAAATTTTTGTTCAACGACGTTCGAGATTTTTGGGGTTTCAACGACGGCGTCGATCAGGGTGACGAGGCCGATGGCAGATGACACGGGGTGGCGAGGGCTTCCTCTAGCGAAGTTGCGGCGGCCGGAATTGGCCTACGGCGGCGGTTACGGATAATTGAATGGAATTCGGGGTTTCGATTTTTCAGCAGTTGGGTTTGATTATAGAACGGATTAGGGTTTGAGCTAGGTGATTAATGAATTAATGGAGTAATAGTTAATAATTATATTATTTAATTCAAGAATCTTATAAAACCCATATCATAATCATACGAGGTCAGATTCAAATGCGGTCAGTTGCATTTGACTCATAGCAATGATATCTTCGCAACAGAGTTAGATTCGTGGAATTTAGAGCTTGTTGAATTTCGAGTTAAAATCGAACGTCGTTCGATTTTAGGCAGAACCAGAACGCTTCGGTGATAATTGGCGGTGAGTTAAACTCGTCTTTTTGGTTAATCAGTATATTATATAATAGATAAATTTTTACTATTTGTGTTTGGTTAAAATTATTGGCCGATTGGTTAAAATATCCGCTTTGAAAAGCAATTAGTATTTAAAATTGAAATACAGGAAAATTTGTAGAGAAATCTAGATTTCTCGAAGTTGTGATCGTTAATTTCCAATTATATTCATGTTGTTTTATTTCAGTTATATTCTTGTTGCATAGGTTGTTAAATGCTAAAATTTGACTGTATGGCCATACTAGATATGACACTGACACTTATGAAAATTTAAACCTTTTTGGTGAAAAAGAAAGTAATAGCATTTGTTGAGTGCTATAGTAACTATTGGCCTTGATATGGTACTTTGAAAATACTATTAAGTGATGTTTGACTTTGGAAATGATTTTCGATTTGGAAAATATTTCAATTTGATCTTTGGGGTTTCTTGATATTTTATTTTAAAAATGAGTTTTTGAACTTTCCTATTTTAACTCAACTTCTTTATTTATTCTTTTTAAATTATATGTGTGTGTGTATAAATGTTTTAAATAATTATTTAGAAGTATTGGTTTTATGGAAAAAAATTATAATAATAGATCTTTTATTTAGAGTGATTTTGTGATTTAAAGAAGGTAGAAGTATTTTGGTAATAAATATTTGTCAAACATTTTGTATAAAATATTGAAATAAAAGAATACATTTATGAAAAGGAAATTTTGTAAATTTAAAAGAGAGATATATAAGCAGAATTTTTATAGAAAAGGAATACATGTATAGATGGTATTTTATAAAGGGAAATATTATCATTTGGTCAATTGGAGAAATAAATCGTAGTTGTGAATTTATTGTATATATAGAAGGATCGTGTTATGAAAAGTAAATGAGTTTCATAATTGAAATTGGAGTTTAGATTTATATTGGAGATTTGGTTCTAAAAGTAGTTTTGTGATTGTCTATAGAAATTTGTAAAAAGGGTTTATAAGTGAAATTGGAGGTTTATAAATGAAATTAGAGGTTTATAAAAAGAGTGCAATAAAGTTAGGAATTTATAAAATTAGTTCTATAAGCAATATTTTATAAAAGAATTTTATAAAGAGTTTTATAAATAATATAAAGAATCATAGAAAAGGAGCTATTTAAATAAATTTGGAAATTTATAAAAGAAGACTCTAATTATGTTATATATTTATAAAGGAATTTATAATAATATTTTATGAAAGGAATGATGAAAATGAATTTAGAGCTTATACTTATTAAAAATACTTCTACAAAAGAGTTATTTTTTATAGAGATTTGATTTCCCAAAATTGACCTTCATAATCATGGAGGTATGAAATATTCTTTTCCATACTTAACACCGAAGGAACAGTGTTTGGCTTATTATTATCTCTATTTAAAATGACAAGGTTTAACCTAAATTTAAGTGTGGTTTTGAAATAAAAATCTTTTTTAAGATTTGTGAATATACTCATATGAGTACATTTTCTAAGTATTGAAAATGCAGTGTTTTGTGAATATACTTGTACTGTTAGGATAAGTATATGGAAAAGTTTTTCTAAGCTTTTAAAATGAAATGGTTTGTGAATATACATATGCAATTGAGATAAGTATATGAATATTTTCAAAGTATGGAAAAGTGTAGAGAAGGGTTTGTGAAATATATTTTTGTAAAAGTATTTTAATACAAGTATTTAAAAAGTAATTTAAACTAATGAAAAGATAAATTTAAGAGGCTTAAGATTGCTTTGTGCTTAACCAGTATTATTTTCCTTATGGAATAAAAATCTCTGGTTGAGTTAGTTGATTATTTGTAGTTAAATAACTAACTATCAAATCTTGGCCTGTTTTTGAAACCATCGTTGTTGGTTTGGAGAGACCAGGATCAGATATATTATCCGAAAACCACTTCGATGATACGATATAGTATGTAACAACCGTATTTTTAGGCTACTTTGAATATCAAATCTTGGCCTATTTTTGACCCTCAAAAGTCAACACTAATACATCCACGGTATTTACGTGTCGAGCATCCAACTGCAGAAAGACAGATTGTTGGAGTATAAGAAAAGAAAAGACAGAACAAAATCTCACCACACGATGAGTAATATGATCTACATCTATTTACAAAAGAAACTTAAAGAAACTTAAATATATATGCAATCATCAGAGTACTAACCTATCATCAGCCTGAATAGTTATAACAGCATGTCCTTACAATTGCTGATAAATACAAAACGACATTAATAACAATAAACAATGGAAGAATATAAGGTGCATGAGTACATCTGAGAAAATCTAGCTCGTCTCCTAAAAGCTCCAAAGCATCCAGTTAAATCTGGAAACAATGCTCAGGCTGACCCGAGCATTATAAGAAAATAACGCCCAGATCAGTCTGGTAAAAAAGTGTGAGAAAACTCCATCAAATCATATTGATTTCTATATTTATAAACCCATTTGAAAAACAAAGGTATCTTGTAAGACCACACTGCACATAAACACGGATGATTTTTTATCTTACGATAACCAAAACATTTCATAAGAAATCTTCTGATATTATAATAGTGTCATGGGTTTAAAATAAATATTAAATATAGCTAAAATTGCTATATTGATTAAATTTCAGCATAGTAGGTATACAGTCAAGTCCGAAGGCTCGTATTGAAAAATGGATTCCAACTATGACAGGGTAAGTATCTACCCATAGAATCAGTACACCTTCAGATAAAATGTACTGGAGGCTACAATGCGTTGCACCTCTGCTACTCAGGATCGGCCCTACCCCAAACTGGATAACGCCAAATATGATAACCCTTTGGTTCATTAACATCCATAATGGGCCCCGAAGCATACATAGATATCGACTCTAGATAAGGGATGATCATACCCTAGTAGGAGTGACCCACTTAGACCTACAGCACGTCCATGCTTTAGTCATTTACCGGGTGTGAGACCCGAGGTTACACTTTACCTTTCCTCATAGAAGACCATTTTGGAATGCTAACACTACCCTCCAGGAAGAAATTCAATGCCAGTATTCATTCATACAAGTTTGTTTTGGGTCTGAACGAAACCTAAGACACTACCTCTACTGCATCCATTTTGGAATCACCTTCAGGATTAGTAGCAAGTAGCCATTGCTCTTTGAAGAAATCTGTCTTCAATCATCTTTAAGATGTCTTCCATTTAAACGCTTATGTTGGTTAGAAGTAGTTTTCAGATAACATATACGATCTCGGTCTCTCCGAACCAACAATGATAGTTTAAAACTAGCCAAGTTTGATAGTCAGTTATTTAACTATCAATAAAACAATAATCCAATCAGGGATTTATTTCTATAGTGGAACCAACATTAGTTAAGCGTATAGGCAACCATTAAGCCTTTTAATTAGTTCTTCCATTAATTAAAATCACTTTGTAAATTCTTGTATCAAAATACTTTTACAAAGGTATATTCATAAATTCCTTATACTTGATTCAATACTATGAAGAATATCCATATACTTAACCCAACGGTATAAGTGTATTCACAAAAACATTACACTTTCGCTACTTAGAAAATGTGTTCATATACTTATCTCTACAGTATAAGTATATACACAAAAACTGAGAAAGATTTCCTATTTGGTGTTGAGTATGGAAAGATGTTTGCATATCACCATAATTATCTAAAGATCATTTTCGAAAATCAACCTCATTTTCTTTTATAAATTCCCTTTTCATACAACTCTAAAATCATTTATAAAACTCCTTTAGTAAATCTCTAAAATCATTTTATAAAACTCTTTTTATAAATTTCTAAATCATTGATAAAACTTTTTTATAAATTTCTAAAACATTTATAGATCTCTTTTATAAATCTCTAAAACAATTTATACAACTCTTTTATAAATCTCTTTATAGAAATCCGTTATAGAAATCCTTTTATAAAATCCATTATAAATCCAAAACTCCATTTTCATTTATAAACTCTTTATTAAATGAAATTCCTTTATAAATCAATTTATTATTTACAAATATAATTAATCGGATAAATTAACTAACTTTAAACATCATAAATAAATAATAAATTAACTTTTTAACAACATTAATAACACGGTCAATTTCTTTTAGAACATCATTAATGAGATAATTAATTTACTTCAAAACATTATTAGTATAATAATAAATAACTTCAAAACATTATTAATATAAATATTTAATAATTTCAAACATTATTATTATATTAATTAATAATTAATCTTAAAAAACCTTATTATAATAAATAATTAACTTCCAAAATATTATTCATAAGTAATTATTATTAGTTCCAAAACGTTATTAATAAATAACTATTATAAATTCCAAAACATTATTAATAAATAATTATTATTAATATCTTCAAACAATATTAATTATTTAAATAAATAACTTTTCACAATATATAATATTGATAAATAATTTTAAACACTATTAAATATAATATAAATAAACAATTTTTTTAAACATTTCTGAATGATTTAGAAATGACAAATAAAAAGGTTGGGGTAAAATAGAGAAGTTCAAAATCCGCTTAAATAAAAATATTCCAGAAAACCAAAAGGTTAGATTTAAAATAATTCTCCAAATCAAAAACCAATTTCAAGCCAAAATGGCAATTAATAGTATTTTCAAAATACTAAATTGAGGCCAATAGCCACCAATGCACTTAATTAATATTGTTATTTATTTTTATCACTACAGGGGTTGAGTTTGAACATATAACAATGTCATAACTAATAGTGCTAAACAATCAAGATTCAGCAAATTTAATAATCTATAAAACAGAGTTATAACTAAAATAAAATCAATAGGAATATAACTGGAAATTTAAAAGTTACAATATCAAGAAATCTGGATTTCTCAATGAAATTCTTGTATTTCAATTTTAAATAACAATCGCTTGTAAAAGCGAATATTTAACCAAACAGCCAATAATTTCAACCAAACACAACAGTAAATTTATCTATTATATATCTTACCGATCAAAAAGGTGAGTTTAACTTACCAAAATTCCAATTGTCGCTTTCGCGATCTGATTCCGTTTAAAATCGAACAGCATTTGATTTTAGATTGAATTCTACAAGCTCCAATCTCCACTACTTCAATTCCATTGCCTAGTTAACTATTCCACGATTACGACTCGACTGATTGCATTTAATTTGGACCTTGTATGAACAAGTTATCGATTTTATAAGTTAATGATTTTAAAATTTTATTTAAATACATTAATTACAAATTAACTCCACTAATTACCCATATTATAAAACTAATCTTTCTCCCCAAATTCATTGCCGCCAAACCAAACCTACTCATCCACTCATAGCTGATCCTTCAACCACCAATTCCTCCCTCCTCGCTTCACCGTTCGACGAACGGACACCACCATTGTTCATCCCGTCCCAATCTAGACGCAACCATGCCGAAATCACCCCATCCGCCTTTGTCTTCAAAAACGCAACCATGAGGCTTCATGCACTGTTCCTGGATGATGCAAACTTCATCACTCGACCGGACGGCGTGAAATCTCGACTACGGGTGCTACTTGACCTCACGAACTCAAAACAACCCTCCATTCCACCAACCGTCAACTAAAACCTCCACAAATCCAAACTCTAGCCTAATCTCCTCACACATAAAAACTGCCATCACCAAAAGGATGTCGGGCCCTCCTATTCATGCCTCAACCCATAGATCTAACCATTTCTAACACAAAGGTTCCAGTTCTCTATTTTTTTATATATAATTCATTGGAATTGATTTCAAATTTTTGAGAAGTGGAAAAATGTTTTTTTCTTTGGTTCAGAACGTAAGTTAATGAGAGAGGTATGGGGGAGCCAAAGCAAAGAAGGATTGTGTACTATCTCGGTTCTTTAGTTTTGGTTATGGTTAAAATTAAAATTTCCGGCATTTCGTCGCACTGATTCTCGTTCACGTAAGAACTACTAATGCTAAAACAAAAATACGATCATGCACAGAACGGCGACACGGCCTTAAAATAAAAATAATATACACTGGGTATTGATATCTCAAAAATCACAAAAACACCGTCGTTTGACGAAAAATCATCAAATGATTATTTAAATAATTTCCAAATTAAAAAACATGGAAAAATCAAATTAATCAAATTAAAAATAAGTCAATAAAAATCGAGTCATTATATTACAATATATTTTCTAATTATTTTATTATTGCAATTTAACTTACAGAATAAATCTATCGTTATTATTTATTAATTAAAAATAGTTGAATAAGACCATTAAATCAATCAAATAAATATTCGTAACACTATTCAAATATTAATTCACAATTCAATGTTAAATAATCACTATATTTCAAATATTTAAAATTAACTAAATATTGAAACTCAGGCTACAAAATTCCTGGTCGTTGCACCCAAACCCTCACTTCTCTTCATTCTAAACCCTAGTTGTCACCTCATAAATTCTATACCTTCTTTTCTTCTTCCTCCTCCTCAAAACTTCTCAAATTCAAATGGTATTTCCTATTCCCCTCTATTCTAACCAAAATCAAAACAAAACAAAGTATACTAAAATAATGAAGGAATGAGAAGATAAAGAATTCAAATTAGAGATAAAGAAAAGAAAAATCAAAACAACAAAACAAGCTAGGAAGGGAAGAAAGAACACAAATTCGAATCGGGATAGAAAAGGGTTCATTCAAACAACCCTTTGAGGTGAGTGAGTTTATCTACAAAGCATTTATGTTGTAGATAAGAAGTTAAATTTTATTTATACACCTTATTAGAGTTAAAAATATGGGTTTTAATATTGAATTAATGTTTTATTCAAAAATATTTATGAATTAGAACGAATTAGAAAACCCAGTTGATAAATGGGTAAAATAATCACTATGACATGGGAGGAAAGAGTAATTTAAATTGGAATTACATTAATTGTATAGATGTGAATTTTGTATAGAGTTTGGATTAATTTTTAATACAAGAGAAGTAAATAAATATATTCCCTTGAATTTAACAAGGAACTATCCCTATTAATTTTGAATATAAATTTGTTGGAGCACATATGGATAGTCGATTTAAAATGTAGGAAATTAAATAAATCTTATATGCGATTAATGATATGAGACTACTTGGAATTGTGTATAAACAATAATTAAAAGTTATAGCTGAACCTTCGTAAAAGTTGAATCTAGCATGTATATTCGAATCCATGAAGCAGATGAACGAAATAAATAAAATAAACAAAATTTATCAAACTTGGAAAAATGCAAAATCAAATGTCCGGAAGGTTCATCAGACGTTTGAAATCTTTTTCGAATGTTTGAATTTCAGACAATCCAAAAACGAAAGAAAATAGTTCAAAATTTACCTGATCCAGACGTTTGATTGGAAAAGAATTTTTATATATAAGGGTCAGGCATCTGAAAATATTTTTTAGATGTTTGAATTATTTCAGCCAGCCTAGGTTGAACCTGGACCTCGTACAGGCTAAGTAGGAAGGATCGAGGGAGACTTGTTCCCACTTTCTTATTTTTCAGGAGTTCACGCAGTTGAATGGAGTCATGAGCTGGAAATGTATCATATTTGGTGAAGTCTTAGGCTCTCACTTTATGAAGTTGGTGAACATGACACTTAAAAACAGTGAGCGGTTAGGTCATAGTTAGGACTCTTATAATTCGAAGCTAGTCATAACCACCTATGGGTGGGAGTTGGAAAGAGATGGTGGAGAAATCCATCATAGTAGGAATCATTAATCCTATAGAGCATTAGAACTGTTAATCCGCTCTAGAATGCTCTTGTGTAATGGTATAGAGTGTAGGATACGTGCACCAGTGGAAAGATTATATTGGGATTGTTAACCTAATGGGATTGTTAACCCAAAAGATTAAATCGGGACTGTTAACCCAAATGTGTATACTTAGCAAAGTAAATTGTATTTGATTTGATGCAACCCAAACGATTATCAATGAGAATGTTAACTTAATATATAAAAGGTGAATCACTTATGTATAAAGAATACACACACTAGGTGTAGATTAAAACTGAACTTTAATTACTTGTCCACACCATACCAGTAGTGATATAATTCAGTCACCAGACTTTGTCTGGTCCCCTCTATTTTTTCCTCTTTAAAATCTATCATAGGTGGTCAGAGTAGTAAGTGAAATAGGCAAGGCAAGGTGTGATATATTTATTTATAATTACTCTCCATGTAATTTGTATTAAATTATTTTTATCAATCGCACTCTTATATATCGTCATTTGGAGACATTATTTTATGTACTAGTTGTTACTGAGACTATTATCTGATTATGTTATTGCCAACACTTATATTTGAATCCTTCCACTGTGAGGTCTGAAAGTATAGAATGTTTATAAATTTATGTTAGTCTCTATATCATAAAACTCTAAAAACCAATGACTTGGACTTATTGGCATAACATGAATTCAAACACCATTCTAGGCTTTGGATCGGTATGTTCGATTGTGCGGGTTGTTACAAGATGCTTTCATCATTTCACACAAGATTCGCTTATAAGGGCTAAGTTATGTAATAAATTGCATGATTGTCTATCGGGCACACCCTTAACTCTATCATGAACAAGCTACCGACCCTATAGCAATCGTCTCTATAGCTATCACATGAATAAGCTATCGACCCCATAGCTATCGAACGTATATGCTATTGTGTTCACCATTATTTTGCTACCAAGTGTACACATTTTGGCTATCGTATTTGCAAGTTATCATGTCTATACGATAGGAAACTATCATGTCAATATGATAGGAAGCTATCATATATGTATGATGGATTACTATTATGTCAATATGCTATTAGATATACGCTATCACATCTTAGGTAGTTAATATCGGATAATATCAGTGGTATATTGTCGATATATTGCATATCGGATTTCAATCGATATTTTCTATAAAAATCGCTTAAAATATAGTTTAGTGATATTTTAGTGTGATAATAATTGTCGACATATAAGCTATATTACACCAGCATTTGACATAAATATTAGTGAAATTAGTCAAATATTGTCATTAAGTAGAAAAAGTATATGAGTGTCTCATATTATAGTAAAAATCAACATTTTATATGCAAATTGTATATGTATGTACGTATGTACATATACATATATCTCCAAACAATTTAGCATTTTGGAAAAAGGTGAATATTTACATTTTTTATAGGCATTATACAGCTTGCTACATGTCGATATTGAAAGGGAGTGCGGATTAAGGATCTTAAGGCTAATTTAACACTAGAGGGGGGTGAATGGTGTTTAACGGATTCTAAGACTTATATGGACTAATTTAAAAATTATGATATAAACAAATGCAGAACTTAATCACAGAATCAAACACAGATGCAGAAAGTAAATAAAAAGCAGTAAAAGGAAAGAACACACCGGATTTTATACTGGTTTGGAGTTACCCTACGTCCAGTCCTGCACCAAGGCAAACACCTCGTACAGATTTTTATTATACCAATGTCGAGATTACAATCCTCAATTTCTAAAGGCCTTGAGGTACCCTCCTGTCTTCGAGTCCGGGGCTAACTCTCTTGATTTACGGGACACAAGATCACCCAATTGATTTCCAGGCACAACCACACCTTATAGAGAGACTCGATAAACTTTTGATTACAAATTGATCCTATAACTCTGAATAGCACTTTGATCTTCGAAAGAGGGCAGAGAATCAAACAAGAAATGAGATTCTAATTTGATTCACTTGAGAATTCGATAGAATTTCGGCACGATCTTAAAAATATGAAAATTTTAGAATATGGATTTGTAGAGAAGAAGGAGTGAAGAAAATAAGAAAATAGTTAGTTAAAAAATTCGTTTGTGAAGGCTATTTATAGACCAGTAACGGTCATAACCATTCGTGAAGAGATTTAAACGAATAGACACTTCTTTTGAAAATTGAAACTTTTGAATTTAACGGCTACCATGTTGACATGGGGTATCCCATGATGTCGACATCCCTTAGTTAAAAACAATGTAAAATTTGTTTTGAAAATGGTATTAAAAGGAAAACAAGATGAAATGATTCTGGAGTAAAATAAACTAATTTTCCTATGATTTAAAATAAAGAAGAGTAGAAAAATATATTTTTAGAATGTATATATAAATTTGATTTTAAATCTCAAGTATATATATATTATAAAAGAATATTTAAAAATCAGAAGATAGTTTTAAAAACAAACAAAGTTTAAAACAAGAGTTTATTTAAAAACAAAAACAAAGAATATTTTAAGGCTAAAACATCTTTTTGAAAATCATTTGAAAAGATAATTTTTAAGGCCAAAACATTTTGAAAAGCAGTTTTGAAAATCATTTTGAAAAACCATTTTGAAGTAGTTTTGCAAGCTTCTTCTTGTAGAATATCTCATCACATCAGGACTCGAGAACTTGTACAAAACCAGGATGTTCATGGGTTTGTAAGCCACTTGTTGTAGGTTTGTAAGCTACTTGTCGTGGGTTTGTAAGTCACTAAGAAGGTAGAAATGGGTTCCATCCCAAATGAAATTTGGAATGAAGATTTCCATGCTATTACGAAGTTTTAACAAAACTAGATACTTATCTTGAAATCTTGATCTTGATACTCATGAGTCTTCAAACTTGATTTCTTCATTCTTGATCTTTATACTATACAGTCTTCAATAATCAGTACTTGCCTTATATATATATATATATATCCTGCATAATAACATTCATATATATCTTGACAATAGTGTTAGTATATAAGTTATAATAAAATAAGTTACAAAGGTTGTTGTCATCAAAACCACTATCTCCAGTTCCTAACAATCTCCCCCTTTTTGATAATGACAACCTTATAAAAAATACTTACCAATCTCCCCCTTACACCAACAACTCCCCCTTACTCCAAGCCTACTATTTTATATAACTTCTCCCCCTTTGTCATCAACAAAAATATCCTATAAACCTTAAACTTAATAGAAAATGAGATAAACAAACATATGACATAAGAATAATAACTATGTATGAGTGAAATATAGCATCCTAAGTTAAATGGAATTCAAGATTTTATACACCAAAGATTGTTTTTAGAAAAACATTAATTAAGATAACACTTATATACAAATTAACAAACCAATATACAATCAAGAAAGAGAAAAACGAAAAATACTTAACGAGGACCCTTAACTATTGGTGATTTATGGACCGAACAATTTGGATAGTAGAGACAAAAGTTTCCACGTTGTTCGACCAAGTTCCCATTAGCGTCAAAAAGGACCTCTCCAACGCAAATTACGCCATCGTCTTTGTCCATATGAACATCCGGATTCGGCAGAGGATGTTCTTCTTCTTGATCTTCTTGTGGTTCTTCTAGAGGCTCTTCTTCTTCAGAATCCATGGCTTGTGATGATTCTTCGATGACAATGGATTGGCATGGTTATCAATAAGGAATTTTTGTAAATTCCTAAGGATTCTGCCTTGCCTATCTTGTTCTCTAGCCATTCGCAGTTGACTTACTTGAATTTCCATCATCATTTGAAGCAAATCTTTCATCTTCTTTTGTAATTTGATGACTCGTACGTGTGTGGAACGTTGAAAAGGGCCAGAATGAGGAGAAGTGGGTGAAGAAGGTTCATTATTAGAAGAGGAAGCCATTAATTTACTGTTTTAGAAGTTTATTACAAAGAATAGAACATAGAAAAGGAGTAAAAGTCGAAATATATAAATATATAACCAAATAACTAATTTTAGAGGGAAATTTAAATTTGAAAATCTCGGCTTGTATGTCGACATAGGGAGATGGGTCATGTCGACATGCCCAGTTCAATTTTTAAGAAATTTTTATTTATATTAATTATTAACTATACTTGTATTATTTATAATTTATATTTCAGTTAATGAACATATACCTAATTCTCTTCTAAATTTAGTAAAGTTTTGTCCATTTAATGGTTTGGTTAATATATCAGCAATTTGTTTTTCAGTATTAATATATTCAAGAGTTATGACTTTTTACTTATATTATCTCTAAGAAAATGATGTCTAATATCAATATGTTTTGTTCTAGCATGATGAGCTGGATTTTTAGATAGGTTTATTGCACTAGTATTATCACAATAAATTGGTGATTTAGTTATAGTTAATCCAAAATCTTTTAAAGTTTGTTTCATATATATAACTTGAGAACAAGCCAAAGCAGCAGATATATATTATGCTTTAGTTGTTGACAAGGATACAGTGTTTTGCTTCTTACTAAACCATGAAACCAGAGAATGTCCTAGAAAGTGACAAGTTCCACTTGTACTTTTTCGGTCTGATTTACAACCAGCGTAATCAGCATCACAATATGAAATTAAATCAAATACATCATTTTTAGGGTAAAATAAACCATAATCTAAAGTATGTTTTACATATCTTAAAATTCTTTTAACAGCTTTTAAGTGAGTTTTTTTAGGTTGAGATTTGTATCTTGCACAGAGAAAGACACTATGCATGATGTCAGGACGACTTGCTGTTATATAAAGCAGCGAACCAATCATTCCCCTATATAATTTTTGATCAACATCTTTTGATTTATCTTCTTTACTTAAAGCTACATTAGTTGTCATTGGAGTTTGTTTTCCACTAGAAGTGGTCAATCCAAATTTATTAATTAAATCTTTAGCATATTTTTCTTGACTAATGAAAATTCCTTTATCTAATTGTTTGATTTGAAGTCCTAAGAAGAAACTTAGTTCTCCCATATGACTCATTTCAAATTCTTTAGTCATTATATCTGAGAATTCTTTATTCATTATGTTATTAGTTGACCCAAATATTATATCATCTACATATATTTGTACTAATTGAATATCATTTTTGTTTCTTTTAATAAAAAGAGTTGTATCTATTTTACCAATTTCAAAACCAGATTATAGTAAATAAGATCTTAGTCTTTCATACCAGGCTCTAGGAGCTTGTTTCAGACCATATAAAGCTTTCTTTAATTTATATACATGATTTGGAAATTTATTATCTTCAAAACGTGGAGGTTGTTCAACATAAACATCTTCTTTTACAAAACCATTTAGAAAAGCACTTTTAACATCCATTTGATATAACTTGAAATTATTGTAGTTTGCGAAAGCAAGTAGAATCCTGACAGCTTCTAGTCTTGCTACGGGTGCAAAGTTTTCATCATAATCAATTCCTTCTTCTTGACAATAACCTTGCGCGACTAAACGAGCTTTATTTCTCACGACCTCACCAAGTTCATTCATTTTATTTTTATAAACCCATTTTGTTCCAATTATACTTTTATCCTCAGGTCTAGGAACAAGTTCCCAAACATCATTTCTGGTGAACTGATTCAATTCTTCTTGCATAGCAAGAATCCATGAATCATCAGATGATGCTTCCTTTGGATTTTTAGGTTCAATTGTTGATATAAAAGCTACATTACTCATATTATTTAGTTGATTTCTTGTTTTAACTATAGATTCAATATTTCTTGGTATATTTTCTACAAGATGATCTTTTAATAGCCTAATTCTTTTATTAGGTTGAATGATTTCACAATTAGTTTCATTAGGTTCATTATTTAAAGTTACAAAATCTTCTTCATCTTTTATTTGTACAGTATCTTTAAAATTTTCGTCAAAAGATACATGCATTGTTTCTTTAATAGTGTTAGTTCTTAAATTATAAACTCTAAATGCTTTACTTCTATTAGAATATCCAATAAAGATACCTTTGTCGGATTTAGGTTCAAATTTATCTAAATTATCATTTGTATTAAGAATAAAACACTTACTACCAAAAACTTTAAAATAAGCTACTATGAGTTTCTTATTGTAAAGTAATTCATATGGTGTTTTATTACTTAATGGTCTAATTAAAATCCTATTTAATATATAACAAGCTGTAGCGACTGCTTCAGCCCAAAAGTTTTTAGGTAAGTTACTATCAGAAAGCATTGTTCTAGCACACTCTTGAATCGTTCTATTCTTACGTTCTACCACTTCGTTTTGTTGTGGAGTTCTTGGAAAAGAGAAATTATGAGTAATTCCTTTTTTATTACAGAAATTCTCAAAATTTTCATTTTCAAATTCTCCACCGTGATCACTACGAATAGTTTTTATTTTTAAAGAAAGTTGATTTTGAATTCTTTTAGCAAAATTCTTAAATAATTCAAAAGCATCACTTTTAAGTTTAAGAAAAATTGTCTTAGTATATCTAGAATAATCATCTACAATTACAAAAACATATTTATTGTGATTAATTGATTGAACTTGAGATGGACCAAATAAATCAAAATGAAGTAATTCTAGAGGTTTAGAAGTAGAAATCATATCTTTTAATTTAAATGAACTTTTCTTAAGTTTTCCTAATTGGCAAGCATCACATATACTATCTACTTTAAAGTTTAACTTGGGAAGACCTCTAACTAAGTCAAGTTTTGATAACCTAGATAACAGTTTGAAATTTAAATGACCAAATCTTTTATGCCAAATCCAAGGGTCACTTTTATTAGCCAAAAGACATAAGTTATCATTTGAAACTTTCATACTAAGGATGTAAATGTTTTTCTTCCTAATTCCTTCAAAGATAATATTTGACTTATTATCTTCGATGTGACACTTATCTTTTCCAAATTTAATTTTAAATCCTTTATCACATAGTTGACTTATACTAAACAAATTATGTTTTAAATTCCTAACTAGCAAAACATCAGAAATAAGAAGAGTTTTAGAATTACCGACATTGCCAATGCAATCACATATCCTTTTGAGTTATCTCCAAAGTTGACCAATCCACCATCTTGATATATAATGTCATTGAGTATCTCGGGATTTCTAGTCATATGCCTTGAATAGCCACTATCAAGTATCCATTTATCTTTCTCAATTTGCATAATTTGTCCATTGGTTGTTGATTCTTCAAATGCCATGTAACATGTCTGTTCCTGCATAACAAACCAATTCGGTAGATAACTTGATTTTTCATAAAAACTATATGCAGATTTATGATACTTTGATGAAATGCATAAATTCAAACTAGTATTAACAAAATTTCCTAAAAATGCCACTTTTAACTTTTCAAGTTTCAGATTATGAAAACTATGAAAACCTATGCTCCGATACCAATTGAAAGGGAGTGCGGATTAAGGATCTTAAGGCTAATTTAACACTAGAGGGGGGGTGAATAGTGTTTAATGGATTCTAAGATTTATATGGACTAATTTAAAAATTATGATATAAACAAATGCAGAACTTAATCACAGAACAATCACAGAATCAAACACAGATGCAGAAAGTAAATAAAAATCAGTAAAAGGAAAGAACACACCGGATTTTATACTGGTTCGGAGTTACCCTACGTCCAGTCCTGCACCAAGGCAAACATCTCGTATAGATTTTTATTATACCAATGTCGAGATTACAATCCTCAATTTCTAAAGGCCTTGAGGTACCTTCCTGTCTTCGAGTTCGGGGCAAACTCTCTTGATTTACGGGACACAAGATCACCCAATTGATTTCCAGGCACAACCACACCTTATAGAGAGACTCGATAAACTTTTGATTACAAATTGATCCTATAACTCTGAATAGCACTTTGATCTTCGAGAGAGGGCAGAGAATCAAACAAGAATGAGATTCTAATTTGATTCACTTGAGAATTCGGCAGAATTTCGGCACGATCTTAAAAATATGAAAATTTTAGAATATGGATTTGTGGAGAAGAAGGAGTGAAGAAAATAAGAAAATAGTTAGTTAAAAAATTCGTTTGTGAAGGCTATTTATAGACCAGTAATGGTCATAACCATTCGTGAAGAGATTTAAAGGAATAGACACTTCTTTTGAAAATTGAAACTTTTGAATTTAACGGCCACTATGTCGACATGGGGTATCCCATGATGTCGACATCCCTTAGTTAAAAACAATGTAAAATTTGTTTTGAAATTGGTATTGAAAGGAAAACAAGATGAAATGATTCTGGAGTAAAATAAACTAATTTTCCTATGATTTAAAATAAAGAAGAGTAGAAAAATATATTTTTAGAATGTATATATAAATTTGATTTTAAATCTCAAGTATATATATTATAAAAGAATATTTAAAAATCAGAAGATAGTTTTAAAAACAAACGAAGTTTAAAACAAGAGTTTATTTAAAAAAAACAAAGAATATTTTAAGGCTAAAACATCTTTTTGAAAATCATTTGAAAAGATAACTTTTAAGGCTAAAACATTTTGAAAAGCAGTTTTGAAAATCATTTTGAAAAACCATTTTGAAGTAGTTTTGCAAGCTTCTTTGTAACAACCGTGATTTTATTACCGTCGTAATAAAAATTTATAATGGAAATTTTAAATTGGAAAAAAAATTTGCAAATCATGTTGCTAGGTCAGTACTCATATTGGTGGTAGCATGTTGGTAATAAGGTGCACTTTTGCCTTCACGTGTATTAAAGAAATGGGTCCAATTGTAAAAAGCAAAAATGCAACATTGTTGCCTGGTGCTGTGAACAAAGTTCTAAAAGCTAGTGTGAACACATTATTCACCATCATTTCTTTTTATATGCAGCAAGTCCTTTTCTCCTTGTGTGCACGTCTAGCAATAAATGCATATGTACCCAAAACCTCTGCCAACATATATTTTTGACTTATACCCATTTTAAAGGAGAAAAGTTGCACCGCATCATCTTGGTATTCCATCATTTCTCAGTAGCCTTCATTTCATTTTTCCATCACCCATTTTTATAAAGCTCTGCAAGCAATGCATTAATGGCCGCTTACAGTTATTGCTCTCTTTTGAATCTTTGGTGCTCACTGACTTTTTTTTGAAGCAAATTTGAGGTGAGTGTTACACTCACATTTCTAGTTTAAAAACTTTGATGTGTTCTTATGCTGTTTTGGTATTATTTTGGTTTGCAACTTTTATTAGTTAACCAAAATTGTTTGCCGATAATTCTTTATCACTTAAAATTTACGGCAAAGGTTTTAAATTGCAAGTTGTTATTTGGAGTTAGGCTCTGTTATTTAGCACAAAACTGAGGCATTTATTTTTAACCATTTCATACTTGTGCGTGTACAGCATGAAATATAGTCCAGGTGCAAATTCTTATTCTTCCCTTGCGTACAAAGTGTATACTCTTTCTTTTACAGTTTGTACGTGTAAGGTGTTGCTTTTATTATTAACTTCCCAGATTTATTGTGCATGTGTGTTGATATATACGAAACAGCCCAGGTCATCATATATTGTTCAAACTTTATTGCGTGCGTTAGCCATATATTTTGGGCTCGTGCATGCCTGATTTAGTGCAAGTGTAGCACACAGAGGCTACATTCAAATTCCAGGTCACTATATCATACAAATTGCACATATGCATTCACTAAGTATATTGCAAAACTTCTTTTATGCGTGCATTTAGTCGCTATGTCCAGGTCCTCATTTCAGTGCATGTGTGCATACCAGTTCCTATATATTTTTGTGTATGAGTGTTTAGTGCGTGTTCATGCCTGCAAAATAGTAAGATGCCAACATTCTTTTCCATTTTATATGTGCGTACATATATGGTGTTTCGTTTCACATAAGGTTGCTCTGGTTTTTGTTGCTTTCGTACACGTGTATTCAAAATTTTAATTCGTGCTTTATAGCGTGTCAAGGCATATGTCTAACACTTGCGTGTTATAGTATATTGCAAAGAATAAATATGGTCCAGATTGCATTGGCTTTGAAATTCACATACGTGTCCTGTGTAGTTTTGCCCAGGTTGCATTAGAAATTTTTTTCAATTTCATTTTTGGTGCCTACTTTGTTTAATTCGTGTTTATATATGCTATGTGACAAAGGGTAGCATGTATAATTATTTCAAGTGGTACGTGCAAATTGAGTTACACAAAAATCATGTCCAGGAAGTGCTATGTTTTATGAAAAATTGTGGTGCAAACCGCTATTTAATTTACGTTGAACCGGTGTTACGTTTTAAAACGTATTTTGTTGCCGTTATTTTATAACGGAATTTTTACGCCGGTATTATATTTTTGAAGCGTGTTGTTTTGATGACATTTTGACGAATAAAAATTACTGTTATTTTTTACTTCAGTAATCGTCAATTTAAAGTGAATTTTTAAGCGGTTATTCCGCAATGCTGATTTGATATCCGTTTTTACGGTGTTTTGTGAAGCGCAATTTCCTCGTCGAAATTACTACAGATATTGATGTTTTAATCACGTGTTTTCAAATTGTTTTAAAATAAAATTCTTTCCCAAAATTTTTACAGTTTGCGCTTTCAAAAGAATGAGGAAGCGATTTAAACGCTTCAGCAAAATTGAGGACTATGAACCCTTACTTTTACTGATTCGCTTAATTCCGGACTTGTCCGTTTGAAAACGTAAAATGTTATTTATATAAAATACACAATTTTGCACTTTCAAGGAAACGATGAAGAGATTTAAACGATTTAGCAAAAGTGCGAAGTATGGAACCACACTTTTACTATTTCGGTTAATTCCGGACTCGTTAATTGAAATATTTGCTGTTTGATGACTTTGATGATTTTGTTGGGCTTTCGAGCCACTATGCTGGACCTTCGGGTCATATGATGGACCTTCGGGTCAAATACCAGTACTAGACCTTCGGGTCATATGTTGGACCTTCGGGTCATTTGTTGGGCGCCAAAATTATGATGACAGTACTTGGTAGGCTTCGGCCATATGTTGATGCACGTGCGGCGTAGCTAAAACTCGCCATCTGCTGGGATCGATCCATCTTTTATGTTGATTTTCTAGTTATCTTATTTTGATCTCTAGATTCTGCGTATTGCTGTTTTGAATTCAATTGTGAATTTTGAAGTTGATTTTGATGATGTTTAATGGGAATTCTTCCTTTAAACTATGCTAATTACTATGTTGTATAGTCTCAACCGAGGCTATAATTTTGTGTATAGTCTCATCCGAGATTATAAATTTTCGTATTGCTGTTTTGAATTCAATTGTGAATTTTGAAGTTGATTTTGATGATGTTTAATGGGAATTCTTCCTTTAAACTATGCTAATTACTATGTTGTATAGTCTCAACCGAGGCTATAATTTTGTGTATAGTCTCATTCGAGATTATAATTTGTGTATAGTCTCATCCGAGATTATAAATTTGCGTATTGCTGTTTTGAATTCAATTGGGAATTTAAAAGCTGATTTTGATGGAGTTTAAATTGAGATTTCTTTATTTGAACTATGTTGATTATCTATGTTGTATAATCTCATTCGAAATTATGATTATTTGCTTAAGTGTTATTTATCATACACTTATTTCTGAAGTTTAAATTAGACTGATCCGTTTATTATTTTCTTTTAAATAATACTCGGGTCGGACCGAGTTATTTCAGGATAATCGCTATCTCTGATTCAGTTGCTGCTTCAGCTTTTGGGATTTCACCTCATCTTTTGTTTTGGATTCGAGGTCTCTTTTTGGTGTACTGACTCTCGTCTCATGTATGTTGGGGTCTTTGTATATGTATATTTGGTTCATGAGAACTATCGATTGTTGTAGCATGTATCCAGACTTGTCTTCCGCTATATATCTGATATTTCTGTTCTGATGAGATTATACATATCTGAGTTTTTGTTATTATGAGTTTTTGTTATTATGAGTTGTTCTGAATTTTTCTTAAGCCACCGTAGTTTCGTTTTAGATTTTGATTGAATATATATCTTTGGGAGTAATTTACACAACTCCTATCGATGTAATCAATACTCGTCTAAGGCATAACTTACGGATGGTCGCTTCTAACAAGCATTATTCTTCGCAATAGCAGACGTTATTCCTTATAATAACCTTTGTTATTGTGAGCATAGAGGTGGGGCATCACAGCTTGGTATCAGAGCAAGGTTCAGAACAAATTATAATAGACACAGAACAGAAACAGAATGGAACATGTGTTACAACTATTCGAGGGTTCTATTCGTGCCTTTCTAATCTATCCCTTCGTTGTTCTTAAACTTTTATCCTCTCTAACAAGTTGGAATATGTCTAGGAATAAATATCATATTCCCGTAGTATTACATTTGTTAAATTCCTTTTCAATCTTAGAATTGTAGAAGGTCTTTGGGTTTCTGATTGTCCTACTACTCCTAAGGGTTTTAAATCTGGGAAGCTTAATGTTACTTAAGCTTCTGGTGATTCTTCTCAGCCCAAAGGTATTACTCCTTCTGTTTAGGAAGGTCTTATTTTAGTTCGTGGCCGTTCTATTAGAGTTCTTTTCGATACGGGTGCATCACATTCATTCGTGTCGAAGAAGCTTGTTGATGTTATTCCTTTGGATGTTGATAGTCTTTGCGACCCTTTGAGGATTGTAAATACTATTGGTGGATCCGCTACTCTTGGTTTGTTGTGTGTTGATGTTGAGATTATTCTTTGTGGTTTTTCCTTTCATGCAAATCTGCATGTCATGGATCATCTTGGTTTTGATATGATTTTGGGTATGGATTGGCTCGTCCGTTATGAAGGTCAATCCTATGTCCCGAAAGAACTTTATATCTTAAGCATCCCGATGCTATCGAGCAGTTATCTATTAGATTTCGAAGCATGGACCGTACTTCGAATGCTCTCATTTCTTCCTTCAAATCAGAGGATGCCATTGATAATATTTTGGTTGTTTGTGATTTTTCTGTTGTCTTTGAGCCTATTTCGAGAGTGCCATCAAATAGGGCAATTGAGTTCCATATTGATCTTATCTCTGGTGCTCATCCTGTCAGTCGTCCTCCCAAGAGGATGTCTGCTAAGGAAAATGAGGAACTCAAGCAACAATTATCTGAGTTGGAAACCAAGCAATTTATTCATTCTAGCTCATCTCCTTGGGGCGCCGCTGTTGGCTTTGTTAAGAAGCCAGATGGTACTCTTAGGCTTTGCATTGATTATCACAAGCTTAACGAGCTCACTATCAAAAAAAAAGAAGGTATCCATTATCTAGGATCGACGACATGTTTGATCAATTAAGTGGCGCTAAGCTCTTCTCCCAACTCGAGCTTGCTACCGGTTTTCATCAGTTACGAGTTGCGGAAGATAGCATTCCACTTACCGCATTCCGCACTCGTTATGATTCTTATGAATGACTTATTATGTCATTCAGTTTGCCCGGCTTATTTCATCCATTTTATGAATCGAGTATTCTACGAATATCTCGATGACTCCATTTGTGTATTTATTGATTTTGGATGAAAACATCAATTTAAAATTTTGCAAAATCTTTTTCATAAGATTTATTTACAAGTATAATTGGATTTGTGTTCATCATATAGAAGATGATTTTGTGATTGTATTGCCCATTGAGTGCTTTAAGAATTCTGGTCGATACGCTTGATCAACGTTATCGATAGGAATCTCCTAAACGCTTTGATGAGACAATTTGACACAATAAATTGACCTATAAAAAGTAAATTTTTCCAGAGAATGATTTCATAAAGAAAGTTGTAATTTTGGAAGTTTTAACTTTTCAGGAAAGAAGATTATTTGAAAGAACTCTTTTCCGATACTCTTATCCTTGTGGTTCCCGAAGGGAACCAAGACTTCATTATGTGTACCAATACTAGCCGTATTGGGTTCAGAGCTATTCTCATGCAAAAGGATAGAATAGTTGCCTATGTTTCTAGACAACTAAAGCCTAACGAGATTCGTTATGCTACCCGTAATTTGAAGTTAGCCGCCATAGTCTTTGCTCTAAAGATTTAGCGACATTATTTATTGGGCGAGCGTTTGGTTCTCTTCACTGATCGCAAATCTCTAAAATATCTATTCACTCAGAAAGAACTGAATTTGAGATAACAGTGTTGGCTCGAATTTCTAGCTTCATATGATTCGATATTCTGTATACCCCTGTTAAGGGTAATCGAGTTGCTGATGCGCTTAGTTGCAAGCAGCAGGTTGTTGCTTCCATGATGCTAACAGAGTGGAATATATTGGAAGCTTTATCTCTTTGTGATATTAGAGACCGTCCTTTAGTTTCTGATTCTCCTGTGCTTTTATTTAGCATGGAAGCTCGTCCTAGTTTGTTGGATCGTGTTGCCGATGCCTAGAAGCAAGATCCAAATGTTGCTTATCTTATTCAGAGTTGTAAACCGAAATCCCGAAGTGATAATCTAAAGTATTTCGATATTGATGTTCATGGTTGTATTCGGAAGAAGGGTAGGTTGATCGTGCCTAATGTTTCTAATCATAGAAATGACATTCTTGAGGACTGTCATCGTTCTAAGTATACTATCCATCTGGGTAGTAGTAAGATGTATGCTGTTATGAAACGCTTATACTATTGGGAAGGTATGAAGCGTGATATTGCAAGTTATGTAAGTTGTTGCATGACTTGTCAACTTATTAAAGCAGAACACCATTGTCGTAGTGGTCTTTTGCAGCCTCTTGAGATTCCATTATGGAAATGGGATCAAATTTCCATGGACTTCGTTGATGGTCTACCTCGTTCGAGGTCGGGCCATACTAGTATTTGGGTGATTGTTGACCGATTGACTAAATCATCCCATTTTACTCCTATCAAGTCCAATCGGACTGCTCCTTTGTTGGCTAAGCTGTTTATTAAGGAAGTCGTTCGACTTCATGGTGTGCCTAGTTCTATTGTTAGTGACAGAGATCCGCTTTTTACTAGTGGTTTCTAGCAGAGTCTTCAGAAAGCTTTGGGCACTAAGCTCAATCTCAGTACAGCTTATCATCCACGGTCTGACGGTCAGACTGATAGGGTGAATCGGGTTTTAGAGGATCTTTTTCGAGCTTGCATTCTTGATTTTGGTGGTAGTTGGGAAGACCACTTATCTCTTGTTGAATTCTCTTATAACAACAGTTTTCAATCAAGTATCGGTATGGCTCCTTTCGAAGCTCTTTACGGAAGGCCGTGTCGATCACCATCTTGTTGGTTGGAATCAGGGGAAAAGTTAGTTCTCGACCCCGATTATATTCATGATTCTTCTGAGAGGATTGATGTTATTAGACAGAGAATGAAAGAGGCTCAGAATAGGAAGAAATCTTATGCCGATCATCGTAGGAAGCCTTTGAAATTTTCTGTTGGCGATATCGTATTCATTCGTGTTTCTCCGATGAAGGGTGTGGTGCGTTTTAGTAGCTCCGGGAAATTGGCTCCTCGTTATATTGGACCGTTTCCTATTACGGAACGCATTGACCCAGTTGCTTATCGTGTATCGTTACCTATCCAGTTTATGGGAATTCATGACGTATTTCATGTATCCCAGCTTCATCGATGCCTTCGAGATTCAGATTCTTTTATTGATCCTCATATGTTGTAAGATCTTGAAATCTCACCCGACTTGTCTATTGTGCAAAATCCTATTCGTGTGCTAGCTTCGGAGGTTAAACGCCTTCGGAACAAAGAAGTCCCGCTTGTGAAAATTCAATGGTCTACAAACCCCAAAGATTGCACTTGGGAAACCAGAGAATTCATCGAGCGTTCTTATCCGGGTTTTCTCTCCCCTTCAGGTGGGGGTGAGCATTCTTAATCTATCTTTTCTATTTAATCTTTGTTGTGATAAATTATTGTGTTATAGACTGCTTCTAGTATGAAAATTGCGGGGACACAATTTTTATAAGGGGGGAGGGGAGTTTGTAACAACCGTGATTTTATTACCGTCGTAATAAAAATTTATAATGGAAATTTTAAATTGGAAAAAAAATTTGCAAATCATGTTGCTAAGTCAGTACTCATATTGGTGGTAGCATGTTGGTAATAAGGTGCACTTTTGCCTTCACGTGTATTAAAGAAATGGGTCCAATTGTAAAAAGCAAAAATGCAACATTGTTGCCTGGTGCTGTGAACAAAGTTCTAAAAGCTAGTGTGAACACATTATTCACCATCATTTCTTTTTATATGCAGCAAGTCCTTTTCTCCTTGTGTGCACGTCTAGCAATAAATGCATATGTACCCAAAACCTCTGCCAACATATATTTTTGACTTATACCCATTTTAAAGGAGAAAAGTTGCACCGCATCATCTTGGTGTTCCATCATTTCTCAGTAGCCTTCATTTCATTTTTCCATCACCCATTTTTATAAAGCTCTGCAAGCAATGCATTAATGGCCGCTTACAGTTATTGCTCTCTTTTGAATCTTTGGTGCTCACTGATTTTTTTTTGAAGCAAATTTGAGGTGAGTGTTACACTCGCATTTCTAGTTTAAAAACTTTGATGTGTTCTTATGCTGTTTTGGTATTATTTTGGTTTGCAACTTTTATTAGTTAACCAAAATTGTTTGCCGATAATTCTTTATCACTTAAAATTTACGGCAAAGGTTTTAAATTGCAAGTTGTTATTTGGAGTTAGGCTCTGTTATTTAGCACAAAACTGAGGCATTTATTTTTAACCATTTCATACTTGTGCGTGTACAGCATGAAATATAGTCCAGGTGCAAATTCTTATTCTTCCCTTGCGTACAAAGTGTATACTCTTTCTTTTACAGTTTGTACGTGTAAGGTGTTGCTTTTATTATTAACTTCCCAGATTTATTGTGCATGTGTGTTGATATATACGAAACAGCCCAGGTCATCATATATTGTTCAAACTTTATTGCGTGCGTTAGCCATATATTTTGGGCTCGTGCATGCCTGATTTAGTGCAAGTGTAGCACACAGAGGCTACATTCAAATTCCAGGTCACTATATCATACAAATTGCACATATGCATTCACTAAGTATATTGCAAAACTTCTTTTATGCGTGCATTTAGTCGCTATGTCCGGGTCCTCATTTCAGTGCATGCGTGCATACCAGTTCCTATATATTTTTGTGTATGAGTGTTCAGTGCGTGTTCATGGCTGCAAAATAGTAAGATGCCAACATTCTTTTCCATTTTATACGTGCGTACATGTATGGTGTTTCGTTTCACATAAGGTTGCTCTGGTTTTTGTTGCTTTCGTACATGTGTATTCAAAATTTTAATTCGTGCTTTATAGCGTGTCAAGGCATATGTCTAACACTTGCGTGTTATAGTATATTGCAAAGAGTAAATATGGTCCAGATTGCATTGGTTTTGAAATTCACATACGTGTCTTGTGTAGTTTTTCCCAGGTTGCATTAGAAATTTTTTTCAATTTCATTTTTGGTGCCTACTTTGTTTAATTCGTGTTTATATATGCTGTGTGACAAAGGGTAGCATGTATAATTATTTCAAGTGGTACGTGCAAATTGAGTTACACAAAAATCATGTCCAGGAAGTGCTATGTTTTATGAAAAATAGTGGTGCAAACCGCTATTTAATTTACGTTGAACCGGTGTTACGTTTTAAAACGTATTTTGTTGCCGTTATTTTATAACGGAATTTTTACGCCGGTATTATATTTTTGAAGCGTGTTGTTTTGATGACATTTTGACGAATAAAAATTACTGTTATTTTTTACTTCAGTAACCGTCAATTTAAAGTGAATTTTGAAGCGGTTATTCCGCAACGCTGATTTGGTATCCGTTTTTACGGTGTTTTGTGAAGCGCAATTTCCTCGTCGAAATTGCTACAGATGTTGCTGTTTTAATCACATGTTTTCAAATTGTTTTAAAATAAAATTCTTTCCCAAAATTTTTACAGTTTGCGCTTTCAAAAGAATGAGGAAGCGATTTTAACGCTTCAGCAAAATTGAGGACTATGAACCCTTACTTTTACTGATTCGCTTAATTCCGGACTTGTCCGTTTGAAAATGTAAAATGTTATTTATATAAAATACACAATTTTGCACTTTCAAGAAAACAATGAAGAGATTTAAACGATTTAGCAAAAGTGTGGAGTATGGAACCATACTTTTACTATTTCGGTTAATTCCGGACTCGTTAATTGAAATATTTGTTGTTTGATGACTTTGATGATTTTGTTGGGCTTTCGAGCCACTATGCTGGACCTTCGGGTCATATGATGGACCTTCGGGTCATATGTTGGACCTTCGGGTCATTTGTTGGGCGCCAAAATTATGATGACAGTACTTGGTAGGCTTTAGCCATATGTTGATGCACGTGCGGCGTAGCTAAAACCCGCCATCTGCTGGGATCGATCCATCTTTTATGTTGATTTTCTAGTTATCTTATTTTGATCTCTATATTCTGCGTATTGCTGTTTTGAATTCAATTGTGAATTTTGAAGTTGATTTTGATGATGTTTAATGGGAATTCTTCCTTTAAACTATGCTAATTACTATGTTGTATAGTCTTAACCGAGGCTATAATTTTGTGTATAGTCTCATCCGAGATTATAAATTTGCGTATTGCTGTTTTGAATTCAATTGTGAATTTTGAAGTTGATTTTGATGATGTTTAATGGGAATTCTTCCTTTAAACTCTGCTAATTACTATGTTGTATAGTCTCAACCGAGGCTATAATTTTGTGTATAGTCTCATTCGAGATTATAATTTGTGTATAGTCTCATCCGAGATTATAAATTTGCGTATTGCTGTTTTGAATTCAATTGGGAATTTAAAAGCTGATTTTGATGGAGTTTAAATTGAGATTTCTTTATTTGAACTATGTTAATTATCTATGTTGTATAATCTCATTCGAAATTATGATTATTTGCTTAAGTGTTATTTATCATACACTTATTTCTGAAGTTTAAATTAGACTGATCCGTTTATTATTTTCTTTTAAATAATACTCGGGTCAGACCGAGTTATTTCAGGATAATCGCTATCTCTGATTCAGTTGTTGCTTCAGCTTTTGGGATTTCACCTCATCTTTTGTTTTGGATTCGAGGTCTCTTTTTGGTGTATTGACTCTCGTCTCATGTATGTTGGGGTCTTTGTATATGTATATTTGGTTCATGAGAACTATCGATTGTTGTAGCATGTATCCAGACTTGTCTTCCGCTATATATCTGATATTTCTGTTCTGATGAGATTATACATATCTGGGTTTTTGTTATTATGAGTTGTTCTGAATTTTTCTTAAGCCACCGTAGTTTCGTTTTAGATTTGGATTGAATATATATCTTTGGGAGTAATTTACACAACTCCTATCGATGTAATCAATACTCGTTTAAGGCATAACTTACGGATGGTCGCTTCTAACAAGCCTTATTCTTTGCAATAGCAGACGTTATTCCTTATAATAACCTTTGTAATTGTGAGCATAGAGGTGGGGCGTCACATTCTTCCTGCAGAATATCTCATCACATCAGGACTTGAGAACTTGTACAAAACCAAGATGTTCGTGGGTTTGTAAGCCACTTGTCGTAGGTTTGTAAGCTACTTGTCATTGATTTGTAAGCCACTAAGAAGGTAGAAATGGGTTCCATCCCAAATGAAATTTGGAATGAAAATTTCCATGCTATTATGAAGTTTTAACAAAACTAGACACTTATCTTGAAATCTTGATCTTGATACTCATGAGTCTTCAAACTTGATTTCTTCATTCTTGATCTTTATACTGTACAGTCTTCAATAATCAGTACATGCCTTATATATATATCCTGCATAATAACATTCATATATATCTAGACAATAGTGTTAGTATATAAGTTATAATAAAATAAGTTACAAAGGTTGTTGTCATCAAAACCACTATCTCCAGTTCCTAACAGATATCACCCTGATGTTATTTTATACTTTAAAATAATGTATATCCATCCTTAGCTGTTATCTTATCGAGACCATTAACTACTTAGATCGCGTCTGTAATAGCAATTTTGTTATTAAGTAAAAAACTGTTATATTATTTAATAAAGTAATCACTTTTTGACATAGTCTTTACACAAGTTATGTTTCCATTCGTTACTTTTAGATATGTTGTAGAAATTTCAAAATCAAGCAGAAATTTCAAATTAAGTCGTTATTCTCTCCCATAATTACTCCTTAATTAACTATTTTTAATTAACTCATTAACTAACGATATTTTCTACCTCGGCATTTATTCATATTAATTCATAAAACCATGGAAAAATTTCCAAAACTTCACAAAAAATTATACACACATTCATTTACCTTTTACACAAATTTTTAGATCCGAATATTTGATTAATATTTTATAGATGATTTTATAGCCAAAACTACCCATTTTCATTATAGAAAATTCATAATATATTATTTTTTATCATCTGAAAATTTTGAAATTTGAAACAAACCATATATCCAATGTCATAAACAACATAATAACATTTCAATATCTTTGGAGGTGATAACTCATGTTTACTCTTAAACATGTCATAAACCATGTCATTTAACAACAAAATTCACGTATGATCATTCTAACATTTTCAAATCATGTTTATCATCATTATAAGCAACAAATAGATTCAAAATCTGAATCTAAATAGATTTGGATGGAATATAGAGTTAGTGTTACTCAAAATATGAAAAACTTGATTAAAACTTTCTCTTTTATCTTTAGAAATGAAGCTCTCTTCCCTTCATCTTGTTAATGGTGGCCTAGCTCGAGTATTTTTGTTTTGTTTAGTAAAATTAGAGGATGAGGAGAATAATGTGTTTTAGGGGTATAAGGGTTAATTATTTTGACTTGGGCTAAAATCTCTTTCTTGCATAATCTTATTAATTCCTTAAACCCTAGTTACAAAATTCCCTTCATCCCTTTAATCCTTTATTAAATTTCTTTAATTATTATTAAACAATTCTTCTTATTAATTAAGCTCATATTATGATACTCCAAAATATGGAATGTTACATGTATGAGTTTTATTGAAGTACAGTATTGAGCACAAGTTTCAGTTTCTTAATTATAGATCATTTAGGTGAAATTCAATTTCTAATCTTTATTAAGCTACACTTTTATAGCGATATTTTATGCGCATTTTCCTTTTGCCATCGTTATATCACTAAGAATTCAGAGTTTGGTTAGTGATCAAAAACTCCAATTAAATCTATAGTTAATTGCATAGACCACTTTAAAGTCCTTGGTTCAATCCGATAACATTTATCGATTAATTATTTTACTCTAACTAGAGATTTTAACTTTAAGTTGATTATCAATTATAACGATACTAATCTTTTACAACGAAAGAGAAGAATTCTCTCTTAAGTAGTGTTTCATTCTAAGTAACATAACGTGTACCTAACTATGGTTGTAATATGAACAAGATGTCATGTGATTAACCATAATCGTACAACTTAGCTACTTAAGATCAACGGTATTCTCAAATCTGAAGACTATAGCAAGTCATTGTATGTTTTCTTCTATTTTGACTTAGCTGTATTAACATATAGAAGACTCTCCTTGAGTCATTCTACGATTGTTCTAAACAACCATAAGTACATAATCATTTAGTTTCCTCAATATTAATAAGTAATTTACCGTCCATCGTATGGAGAGCATTACATGCATTAGTCTCAATAAATGTATTGATATCCTTTCTCAATACATCTTCATTTAGCAAAGCAGATTCTCAATATATTTTGACTAGAAACAATTCACGAATAAGTATTTAATAAACACGATTCAACACTCATGGTTGTGACTCGCACCTGCAATCGATTAAATACTTTTCCAACAACACTATCCCAGTGGTTAGGTGCTCCGGCTTTGGTCCATGTGATCACAGGTTTGAATTCTGCGTAGCATAGTTCGAACCACTGAACATATGTTGATTTGTAGTATGTTATATACTACCTAAGACTTGTAGTGTAATTGTGTACTACCACCTAAGTACCTAGTTCTAAAAAAACAATACATACGATAGAAAGTAAAATCGGGCACATGCTTCATTTCGAACAAGATTCTCTTTAAGAGTTAAGTTATATAATCAAATTATATAATTACTTCTATGACACACTCTTAACTCTATCAATATTTAAATTTATAGCTTCAAATAATGCTGTAATGCCACCGTATAATCTCAACCAAGTGATTACTCTTTCAAACTTATAAAAGAATAAACATTGAGTAGTTTTTCTTGGCGGTTGAATACTTCTTTTTCCTTATGTTTAGTCTGAGTTTGTTAATTAGTTTAATGTAAAATTTATGTCATACAACTAAGAAGAACGTTACTACTTGTGCATATGTTTTTATGATAGTTAAAAATGATAAATAACCAAAGATTATAAGCAAATAGTGTGAACCTGGAATAATAATTTTTTCCCTTCTCTTAATATGTTTTCTTTTGTTTCCTCTTTTAAAATACATCATGTCGATTTCTCATCTTTTTGCTCAATATCTTTGAAGTCAAAATAATATGATTTTTACCTTTTTTTTGTTGTTAATATGTTTTCTATTATACACCCTTTTCAATATTCTTATTATTTTATTTCTAACAAAGCATAATTTTCTATCCAATATGTTATCGTTATGTTATCTGAAATCAGTGAAAAATTGTAAATCAGTGATTGAATTATCAAAGAGAGTTTAACATTCGATAGCATAGATCAAAATGCATGAAATGAGTGATCTCTTGTGCACACCAGTTTGGATCAATACAGATACATTACAGTACATGATTACGTCCGAAACAATACGTATCTCGTATCAACACAAAACAACATATACGAGTTGTTCAGATCGAATAATACAGTATTAGAGACATACGGGAGAAACATCCCATAGTAATAGAATGGAAGCCGAATAAAAGATAACAAATCTATATATCATAACCGATGCTTGATACAATATCTCATACATCTACCCTCATATAGAATTAAACGGTCAACTCACTTTCACTCTTGTCAACTATAAATATAGCCTTACATACATTGCAACATCCCCGTCTTCAATTAAGCAACCTTGGATGTATCCGTAGAGAGACATGTAGTCGTAAATGAGTACAAATGTTCCATTTACTCCGCCCACAAAAAACAAGATTGAATATCATACCTCCCAGTTTTGGTCGACTGTCTTATTCGGGATAGCATCAATTTTTATTTTCTTATCATGATATTACCGTCAGATTTTGTTTATATACAACTGCTACTCCAGCTCTCTCTTTCGGAACAAAAAAATGGGTAAAAATTTGATTTTTGCTCTGAATGGGGAGAGATTTGCGCTGAAAGAGGTGGATCCTTCCATGACTTTGCTCGAGTTTTTGAGGACGAAGACTGGCTATACTGGAGCTAAGCTTGCTTGTGGCGAAGGTGAGATCTATATCGATTAAATTTTCTGTTTTTAGCTGGACTTCTGAGAGATGGGATTTGAATTCAAACATATTTATTTGGATGGGTAAAGGTTGGATTCGTTCTAACCCAGACCCATTGACAGTGGTTGAAGCAGAGAAGCTCATGCTTCAACCGAGTTTCCATTTGTATACATGAGAAAATATGTGTCACTGTTGTGTTAAATTTACTATGGTGCTAAAACAGCTCTCACCCACCTTTTGTTTTTCATACACCTCTAAATAACGTTTCTTTATTAATTTGGTTAAAATGACTCTTCTCTTTATGCCAAAACACTCGCTCCATTCCAAATAAAAAAATAGCACTCTCTTCAGTTCATACCAAAATAAAAAAAAAACAAAAAAAAAACTAAATCTATTAGCACCCCATTAATTTCCTTTCTCACTACAACTGAAACTGGAAAAACAATATTTTCTAATTTGCTACTTTTGATACAGTAACATGTTTTTTCCTTTCTAACCCCAAATCTCAATAGAAAAATAATTAAACATTCCATGTTTACATGTAATTCTTTCCAATAAAACTTATTTGAAGACAATCTAATTCAACGAATTCCTAACATTGGTTAACTGATTTTTTTTTAAAAAATCAAAAATATTTAAACATAAAACCTAATTGAAGCATTTTAGTACTGGTGTAACTTTTGATTTCTCTCTATGTTCATTTTGGCAAAGATTTAATGGTCAAAGTCTTGGCGCAACGGTTAGGTCACCCGCATGGTGATCTCGACGTTCAGGTTCGAGTTCAGAAACAGCCTCTTCGCAATGCGAAGGAAACATGCGTATATTATCGACTTCTCCAGAGTCCGCTATCGTATGGGAGCTCGTGAATTGAAGTAAAAAGAAAACATGGAGGAGGAATTGAATGAGAAACTAAAGAAGAAAAAAGATAAAATTGATACAAGTCATGGCGAGTAAAGAAAACCATGGAGTGTGATTTTTTTTGCTTTTTATACATTACAGTGGAGTGAGAAAAGAAAATTGTGAAATGTCAATGTATTTAGCCATAAAAAATATGTGACGCCCCACCTCTATACCCACACTAGCCAAGGACACTACGGGGTAATGCCGTCGACTAGCACGAAGAATAAGGCTGTTGAGAAGCGATCATCTGTGTAATTGCTTTGTGCGAGTACCGATATGTCAGATAGTATGACTTGCATTTCATTTCAAGAGAAAATCTGACATATCAAATACCAATTCAAAGTTACTACACAGTGGTTATGTGGCCTTCGGAAACAAATATAAAATAAGTATAACATAAATCAGTCATAGATATTCATATCACTAAGGCGAAAACAGATATGAATCTTAATCACATAGAAGTGTACATCAAAGTAGTGGTCATACAAGATCCACTACATCACAAAAGAATAGGTACAAGTGCTAGACAAAAGAATATATATACATCAAGGCGTCCCTATCTCGAATATATAAAAACATAAACTACTAAACTAAAGTAGTTAGTCTCTGCTAAGAAGTCAAGTAGAAGCACCCGAAACACCTCGGTCTGATTCAAGTATTATTTAAGAAGAAAAACAATAAACGGATCAGTCTAGCTATAAATATCATACAAGATGAGATATGATAATAAATATGACAAAAATATATGATAACAATAATGTCATACTGTGACAAGTATATATCTGATAACAATGAAAATCATACAATATCTCAAATCTCCTCAAATATCCAAAAAGAATATCATATTCTTTAGCTTATTCATCAAACCTCAAATTTTGACAAAACATATCAATGCAAATCGCAAAAAAAATTGGTAAGACACAAATTTCAGAAATCAATAATTAGAAATCCAGAAAACACAAAAGGGGAGGCCTATCACAAACGGGAGCATGAAAACTCACCAACACGTGTATCACAAACGGGACGCTATCCCATAGGTCGCGAACCCATAAAGCCGGTGCAACGACGTAGTATAACGATACGCCCGAGGAACCTGAAACTTAAATAAGCCGGAACAACGACGTAGTACAACGATACGCCCGATGAACCGAACTCCATAAAATTCATAGGTCGCTAACCTACAAAAAATGAGAAGAGCTCAACAGAACGGGTTACAGCCCCCCACGTGGACAATAAGACATATCAATTCCAAACATATCAACGTTTATACTCAAAAAAGTTGTAAACATCGTTTTGAACTCAATGAAATTGGTCTCGAGTCCGGATTCGACTGTTTACAAAAATTCACATTTTGGACTTTAAATTAGATCGACGCTATATTTAAATTTGAAATCGTAAAATATGAGGGTTGTTACAAAATAGTTTAGTAATAGATCACTCGGTCTTACAAACTGTATTGCATATAAGAAAATTTGATATGAGATGGTGCAATTTTAGATTCATTTGAAAATGTATCACAATAGACTTTGGATATTTTTACGAAATCATTTGTTTATTTTTGTAAAATAATTAATTCCTCTGTCTTTGTTTATTCAGCAAAGTATTGTTATATACACAGTAAGTAGCATTCTTCTAGGCTACAAATCAGAATCTACCGTTTACTTGGTTTACAAGATATTATATACATAAATATATATGCTATCACACCCCCTCAGTCTTAGCAGGAGGTTGTCGGACGCTGAGACTGTCCCGAAAATCATCAAACAGTACGCGCGGAAGCCCTTTTGTAAATATATCTGCGATCTGATATCGAGAGGGGACATGTAGGACACGCACTTCTCCTTTTTGCACCTTTTCACGAACAAAGTGGATGTCCATTTCAATATGTTTAGTGCGCTGATGTTGAACTGGATTCCTGGATAGATATATCGCACTAACATTATCACAATAAACCAGCGTTGCTTTTTGGATCGGACAATGGAGCTCTAAAAGAAGATTTCGGATCCAACAAGATTCGGAGACAACATTAGCAACTCCTCTATACTCAGCTTCGGCGCTGGAACGAGAAAGAGTAGGTTGGCGTTTAGAAGACCATGAAATCAAGTTATCCCCGAGAAATATGCAATAGCCGGAGGTGGATCGTCTAGTATCCGGACAACCACCCCAATCTGCATCTGTATAAGAGATGAGTTTACCAACAGATGACTTATAAAGATGCAAACCAAAATTAGAGGTACCCTGAACGTAGCGTAATATGCGCTTAAGAGCATTCATATGCTCATTCCTCGGATCATGCATGTGAAGACACACTTGCTGCACAGCATATGAAATATCAGGACGGGTGAATGTAAGGTATTGCAATGCTCCTGCAAGTCGTCGATACTTAGTCGGATCCTCATATGGGGCATCATTAGAGCCACTAAGCTTTGGCTTAGTATCAACAGGAGTTGGGCAAGTGTTGCAGTTGGACATGCTGGCTCGTTCAATAATTTCTTCAGCATATTGCTTCTGTGATAAGAATAAACCATTGGCATTTCGAGTAACAGCAATTCCCAAGAAGTAACTGAGTGGACCAAGATCCTTCATAGCAAACTCCGCACCCAAGAGTTTCATAATAAACTTACGTAGAGCATCAGATGACGCTGTAAGAATGATGTCATCGACATAAAGCAGAATATATGCAATATTCGTCCCTTTTTGATAAATAAACAATGAGTGATCAGATTTACTGTGAGAGAAACCAATTTTGGCAACATAGTCTGTAAATCGTTGGTACCAAGACCGCGGAGCTTGTTTAAGGCCATATAAAGATTTCTTTAGCAAGCAAACATAATCAGGATGATTTGGATCTTTAAAACCCAATGGTTGATGCATGTATACTGTTTCATTGAGATTACCATGCAAGAAGGCATTCTTAACATCCAACTGATGAATATGCCAAGAATGAGACAGTGCTATGCTCAAAACAGCCCGAATAGTAGCCGGTTTAACTACCGGACTAAATGTTTCTTCGCAGTCTACTCCTTTTCGTTGAGACCTGCCATCACCTACAAGACGGGCTTTATGCCGCTCAAAAGAACCATCAGATTTTCGTTTATGACGAAAAATCCACATAGACCGAATAACATTCACATTAGGTGGACGAGGTACTAACTCCCATGTCTTATTTTTAATAAGAGCAGCATATTCATCTAACATTGCACTTTTCCAATTTGAGTCATGGAGAGCACTAGCAGGATTTTTAGGTAGTGGTGAAATGGAGATAGTTGTCGATGTGTTCAAATTGGTAGTGTATTTATGGTTAGGCTTGAATATACCATTTTGGCTTCGTGTAGTCATATGATGAAGCATGGGATTAATGGGTCTGGACCTGCTTTGGGTTGTTTGGGTTGTGGAAGTGATGGTCGGTTGAGGTAATGAATGTGAAGATTGGGTTGAGGATGTCAATGGGGTCTGCAGGCTGCTTGTGGGAGAGTGTGGTGGGCTGCTGGTCACATGTGGAGTGGACTGAGAAGGTTGAGTAGGTGAAGGAATTGTGGTCTGTGTGCCACTATTACTAGCATGATTTTGGAGTGTTTGGCATGGGCTTTGGGATGGAGTATGTAGTTGCTGCTCGTGGGGAAGGATAGGTGATAAAGTTTGGACCGGAGAAGGTATGGGCTGCTGAGGGTGGACAGCACGAGATTGGGCTGAAACCATGTGGATTGGAGAGCCGGTTCTGGGAGGAGGTTGCGGAGATTGCAATGGAGAGGTGGTTTGCTGATTTTGTGTAATTTGTGAAGAAGATCGAGTCATGGAATTGATCAGATATGGAGAAACGCCATGGTCCAAAAAATCATATGTATGAGGAACGTGGTCGTAAATTTTTGAGAACGGAAATTGCGTTTCATCAAAAAGTACATGACGACAGATAATTATTTTTCTGTTTGACATGTCATAACACTTATAACCACGGTGATTGGAAGGATATCCAAGAAAAGCACATGGAGTAGACCTTGCTTGCAATTTATTTATGGTGGTGGAAGGAAATAACGGATAACAAAGACAACCAAAAACTCGAAGATGTGAATAATCAGGATCTTTATAATAAAGAATTTGAGTTGGAGATGAGTATCCTAAAATTTTGGTCGGAAGAATATTAAGGAGATAGGTGGCCGTTTGGAGTGCATGATGCCAAAAGGAAGGTGGCATAGATGCATGTGCAAGTAAAGTACGAACAATATTATTGATTGATTTAATATGCCGCTCTGCTTTTCCATTTTGAGGGGAAGTATGGGGACATGAAAGGCGGAATTGCATTCCATTTTGCTCACAAAATTTTTGGAATGAACCATTAACAAACTCCGTGCCATTATCACATTGAATAGTCTTGATGTTTCTATCAAATTGAGTTTTAATGAGAGTTTTGAAAGATTTAAATATAGAAAAGACTTGTGATTTTCTAGTGATCGGAAAAGTCCACAAGAATTTAGTGAAATCATCAAGAAATAACACATAATAACGATGCCCGGATGAACTTGCTACGGGCGAAGTCCAAAGATCACTGTGAATAATATCGAATGGAAATACAGTAAAAGACAATGAACTTTTAAACGGCAATTTAATGTGTTTTCCAAGAGGACATGATGAACAAAAAGAACTACGAGCATTATTACATTCAATAAAGTTTTTACGACAAAGAGAACTAAGAATATTAGCTCCTGGATGTCCTAAGCGGTTATGCCACAAATCAGAAGACAAAGCAAGAGAAACTGAAGGAGAATCGGCTTGATTTTTGATGAAGATAGGATAAAGATCACCCGTGCTGTCACACCTCATTAGAATGGTCCCCGTCCGTAAATCCTTCACAGAAAATCCAAATGGATCAAACTCGATTGAAACTAAATTGTCAGTTGTAAATTTTCGAACAGAAATTAGGTTTTTAATAAGTTTTGGTGCATGCAAGACATTTGTTAGGTTTAGTGGAGGGTATGGTGGAGAAAGTTTAGTGTTTCCATAACCCTGAATTGGAATTAAGTGCCCATTACCAACAATAATGCTATGATTATTATTGCTCGAATTAAAATAAGGTGAGAGCATACCTTGATCCGCAGTCATGTGAGATGTTGCACCGGTATCCATGTACCAGTTTCCATCTGGTTGGGAGAGTGAGAGGGTGTGCATGGCTGCGTCGATGTCGGTCGGAGCATAACTTGGAGCATAATTCGAAGTACAACCAACCATCGAAGGTGCTGCCATATAGGCTTGAGATGGTCGAGGACCTAGAACTCCCGGTTGACGAGGCTGCACTGGTCGGGGCTGCTGCCATGAGACAGTGGGATACGGACAAGGAGGGGCTGCCCACTGTGGACTCCATTGTCCATGCATGGGCTGCCATTGCTGCTGTGGACCCCAGAAGGTAGGTCGCTGCTGCCAGTGCTGTGGTGTCTGCTGGCTTCCACTGCTGTTGCCGCCTTGTTGTCTGCCGCTTCTTCCAGTCTTTTGGTCGCTGCCCCTTCCGCGGTTGTTGCCGCCTTTTCCACGATTGTTTTTCTTCCCTTTATTATTATTAATGTTTCTGTTTTGTTGCTGAGTTGGGGATGAATAACCATTGTCAGAACCACCGTTGGAGGAGGTGATAAGAGCAGTCGAACTGGTTGAACCACCGGACTCACGAGCCGCTCGTTTTTTAATTGTTGTTTCTTCCATCTTAAGTCTGGAACGAGCAGTTTCAAATTCAGGAAGGGGATCTTGATTTTGAATGATCGTAACATACCTGGCATATTCATCAGTTAAGCCCCCTATCATCTTTAAAACTAAACGACTGTTAGAGACCGGTGCATCGACGTCGGCAAGTTGGTCGGCCAGCAGTTTTAGGCGAGTGCAGTAGGCATCCACATCCGCAAAATCTTCAAAATTGGTGGTGGAAAATTCATTCTCAAGGTGAACTGCTCTAGAATGCTTGTTATCTTGAAATATGTTTTCTAATCTCTTCCAAGCTTTCGCAGCAGAGTCATCTTTCGTGAGAATGGTGAGAAGAAGGTCTTGAGAGATCGTCCCATATATCCATTGAAGGACAGCCGCATCGAGACGATCCCAAAGGTCAGGATCCGCTGCCTTGAGTTCATCTTCCTTCTTCTTTGCTTTCTCGTCCGTAGGAGGAATTATGTGGTTCAATAAGTTATGAACCCTAGCTTGAACCTTGAACAAAGCTGCCCACGAATGGTATTGTCCAGACGCATTGTCTAACGTAATCGGAATAAGGGATTTAACGTTAGTAATCGACAAGGCCGGGTGAAATTTTTGTTCAGACATTGTGGATAGCTAGGAAGGAAATTGGAGGTAGGAGAATAAGAAGAATCAGAGAAGGAATAACAAGAGAGATGGCGGCTGTAGGAATATAGGCTCCGGTACCATGTAAAATAATTAATTCCTCTGTCTTTGTTTATTCAGCAAAGTATTGTTATATACACAGTAAGTAGCATTCTTCTAGGCTACAAATCAGAATCTACCGTTTACTTGGTTTACAAGATATTATATACATAAATATATATGCTATCAATTTTATCCCATGACAAATATATCAACCAAATAAATTATGGTTGCTGCCAACAGAGTTGGCTTAATTGGTTTGTAGTGTTCTGACTACGAGATTGAAGGTTTTGATCGTTAAGATCGACACTTGTTGACATTAATGAACCTTGTTCAAAAAATAAAATAAATTATGATTGCATTGAACACTATTATTTGTTTCAGTTTAAAAACAAGAAGCATGACTACGACAAAAATAATGTACAACATTAGTTAAAAATTATTGATTTTCATACAAATAATAGGATTACAAGCATATTTCAAGGGCGTCTAACTCAAATGATTAATGATATGACGCTTTAGACAGTGGTCGTGGATTCGAGCCCATAAGACATCAAAAAGAGTGATCTGTTTGGATAAAATATTAATTATGTTATAAAAAAATAGGATTACAAGCATATTAATCAATATTATTATTATAAACATAATTTTTTTTACATTAGTTGATAATTTGTAGGATAATTACGCTTACATTATTTTCCTCTCTTTCTTCTGCCTTTGGAAATTGATAGTAAAGGAAACCAATATGGTTGAAAATTAAATTAAATGTATTTTATATTATGCTGCTCGGTTATGCAAGTTCTTACTTTTATTTTTATTTTAGTTTTTCTCTATCTGCACATGTGGTGTTTTGAAATGGTTTTGAGTAATTTATTTTATTATTCTTTTTAAGTGGGTGAGATAAGTGTTTTTGTGGATGCGTGTAGTATCATCCTTTATTATGGCTCTACAAGAACCTGTCTCTCAATTCCTCAAACATTTAAAAGTGTACTTGTTTAACTAGTAGCTGTTGTATGATTATACTTTCAAGGATATGCCAATGGTATCATATTAGCCTTTTGATTCTACAAGTCTCAACCTTTGTTTGTTCGTGGTGAATTATTCTTTATCTTATCACTTTGTTTCCGACTTACCATTTATCAGGTGAATTTTGCATTTAGACTGAATTCCCAGTATATGTTGTCTCAAGTTCTCTGATACATGCTCATAAATGTTTCCCCCATTTCTTTCATACTTAAATAAGCCCTAAAAGGCTAAAACTATCATCACCCTAGAAACAGAAAATATATATGACGTACTGAGGATAGGTTATGCAAGACACTTAATCAGTTAGGTTAGTGTTATCCAAGAAATTGAAGATATTTAAATATTATGCTTTCCAGTTTGAGTGTATGTCTTAGACCGATTTACATCTAATCATCTTCACTAATCAATTTGTTTTCTCATTTTAAAGCAGTGAACGCTGCAACATAAAGTTTAATATGATTTTTAAAGCTAATGTTGGTGAACATAATTTTGGATATGTCAGATGTTTGCATCACTCAGTTATTGCAAGACAAGTATACTGCTTTAATTCCTTAGAACTTAATTTAATGCCAACTATGTTTTTGAAGCCAATGAAATGTAATTGAAATAAAGTGGTTCATATACACAAAATTTGAAATCATGTGTTTATTTTAATGATTTGATTCCAAAATTCATTCAAACCAAGGAGAGTAAACTTGGAAAATTGAGTAATTTGTTCATAACTAGAATATTGTGAGTAAATGTATTAGCTGTTTAAGTTTGCCCCTTTTACGAATGAAATTTTTAGTTCGCCTCAATCTCCATCACCCTTTAGTAATCTGGTCGGTCTTATGCTTGCAGATGAACAATGTTTATGCAGTACCACGTATGCATGAAGCTGCAGTAGTTTATGAAGAATCGTTTTGATTGGTTTTAATTCAAACTTTTTCATGTATTTCATTTACCTTTACCTGTGTATTTTATTGAGCATTCTGTAGTACTTACTACTTAACGTTTATGTATCTTACATGCTCTGTATTTCCCTTTTTATTATAGAAAGAACCTATCTTGAATGTTAACAAAACATTGCAAAAATAGTGCTTTAAAAGGAATATTTGACCACGCCATTGTTAATTTCCAGTTCATGAAATATATATACTTGAAATCAATAATATTTATTCATAGTATCATTTTCATACCATTGGCTAGGTGGTTGCGGAGCTTGTGTGGTGATCTTATCAACATTTAATCCAAAAAACAATGAAGTGAAAGACTTCACGATAAGTTCATGTCTAACTCTTCTTTGCAGTATACACCTATGCTCAGTTACTACAACTGAAGGGCTTGGTAATATCAAAAAAGGATTCCATTCAACACACCAAAGATTATCTGGATTTCATGCTTCTCAATGTGGTTACTGCACTCCTGGCATGTGCATGTCTCTTTTCTCAGCTATCAAAAATGCTGATAAATCCAAAAGACCCGAACCACTTGATGGGTTTTCCAAGCTTACTGTATCCGAAGCAGAGAAGGTAATTTCTGGAAATATATGTAGGTGTACTGGGTACCGACCTATTGTTGATGTTTGCAAGAGTTTTGCAGCAGATGTTGATTTAGAAGATTTGGGTTTAAATGCATTTTGGAAAAGAGGAAAGGCCGACATAAAAAAGTTACCCTTTTATAAACGTGATGAATTTTGCACGTTTCCTGATTTCTTAAAATCGGAGATCAAATACACTTTGAATGAAATGAATGAAACCACATTTCTGGCAGATAATAAATGGCATACCCCTAATTCAATAGGAGCACTTTATGATATATTGAATTCTTCTGATTTTTCTCAAGGCAGTACGAAAATGATTGTTGGAAATACTGGGTCAGGTGTTTATAAAGAACAATACCTACTTGAAAAATATATAGATCTCAGAGGTATTCCAGAGCTCTATATGGTGAAACTGGAATACAGTGGCCTTGATATTGGTGCTGCCACAACAATTTCAAAAGCAATAGGTATACTGAAAGATGACAATAACAGTCTTATCCATCCCGATATGAGATTGGTGCTTGCTAAGACTGCAGATCATATGGATAAAATCGCTTCTCAGTATATTCGAAACACTGCAAGCTTGGGAGGAAACTTAATTCTAGCACAGAGAAATCAGTTTCCCTCAGACATAGCGACGTTGTTTCTTGCTCTTGACTCAAATGTTCATATACAAATGCCTTCACGAAAATTAGTTCTTACACTTGAGGAGTTCTTGAAGGGACCTCCATGTGATGAAAACTCTTTAATTGTAAGCATAAGCATTCCATTTTCAACCTCATCTGATAACAAGTCTTGTATATTTGAAACATACCGGGCTGCCCCTAGGCCTCTTGGAAATGCTATAGCTTATTTAAATGCTGCCTTTTTAGCTCAAATATCTTCCGATAACGTTTCTGGTAATCGTAGAATTGACAACTTAAAGCTAGCTTTTGGTGCTTATGGTGGAAAACATGCGATAAGGGCAAGGAAAGTGGAGAGCTTTTTGGTGGGTAAATCTATCACAGCGGCTGTTTTATTAGAAGCTGCCAAATTAGTTAGAGAAACAATATCACCAATAGATGGCACTACACATGTTGAATATAGAGAAAGCTTAGCGGTTTCCTTCTTGTTTAAGTTTTTTGAACCGTTATTAAGTGGAACTGGAAGTAACGAGTCTTTGAATACTTCTTATGGTACTTGTGGTAACACTACCGATAGTGAGTTGCTTTTATCATCAAGTCAGACGGTAGGGTTTAGCTCTGAATATTCTCCTGTTGGTGAGCCGATTAAAAAAGCTGGGGCAGAGCTTCAGGCTTGTGGTATTTTAACATACTTAGTTTGCAATTTGAAGAACCGATTTTCTGCATATATGTTTTGTAATGACACCATTTATGTCATTAGGCTTGTCAATGGATACTCGAAAAATCCGAAATCTCTCTGCATCCATATCCAAAAAGCGAATAAATATCCGATATCCGAAAAAACGGATACAGATGCGGATATGAAGATTTCCGCATCTGAAAGTTATCCGTCCGGTTTTTGTCAAGATTATAGTTTATATTTTGTGTATTTTAGTATAATGAAGAACATGTTTATTTTTTTATTAAGTTAATAACTTGTATTATATGCATTTAATGTATATTAGTTGCTCAAAACTATTTATTATATTCATATTTGTTTAGCTTTCACACTTTTATAACCAATGTAATTGAAAAAATAATTATGCAAAGCCAAAATTTTCTATTTATATTTCTCGATTTACATATCGTTAGCGGATATGATAATTATCCGATATTCGTCCGTATCCGCAAATGTGGATATATAATATCCGAAAATGATTTCGGATGCAAATGCGGATATAGCACTATCCGTATCCGAAAGTATCCGTTTACATATATATGTCATCTCCTACTAAGATTGGTTTTGCTACATCTTAAAAATTATGCACATACATTGGGGATCGTACAAAACAGTTACTATATGGATATTGTGTTTATATGCCTTTGAACGCACATACACACACAAAACAAATAGTATATGGATAGTTTTATAGGCCTCTGAACGCGCGCACACACACAAATTAAGATGTGATTTAAGGCAGATTTCTATCCAACAACATGGAAAAGGCATTCAAGATGTTATATATTGTGAACTATCAAGCAGTAACGTATAATGGAGTCAAAGACCGCTATCTAAAGTGGCAAGTGGTATGACGCTCTAGACCGAGGTTTTAGAGGTCATGGGTATGAACCCTGAGACATCAAAATAAGTGTTTTGCTTGAATAAAGTACCACTCTTATTCTCAATATTAAGCGTTAATGTGGTTCCTAGAGCTGTACTATCTGACATTAAGTTTCACGTCCAGTATATCTGTATCATATATCATGTATATATGTAGCATTATACCGTGTATAATGAATTTGTTATATAGTCATGCATATGTATTAAAATCATTTTGAATAATAATGATGTCTTTTTTTATTTAACCTTTTAGGTGAAGCAGTTTATGTGGATGATATTCCTTCTCCAGCAAATTGTCTCCATGGAGCATTCATTTGCAGCACAAAACCTTTGGCACATATAAAGGGCATTATATTCAAGCCTACACCATCTTCACAAAAGATTATTAAAGTTATATCTAGCAATGATATTCCAAAAGGTGGGATAAATATTGGAGCTGGTAGCATTTTTGGGAATGAACGTTTATTTGCTGGTTCTACTGCAGAGTATGCTGGTCAACCAATTGGTGTTGTGGTATGTACTTTACATCTTCTTGGATGATATTATTCATTTTTAGCCACATTTTTGCTTTCCAAAACTATCTGCATACATTTTTATGCTAACAAAATTCCAAGTCTCTGGAGTTATTGGAAGAAGGAATAAATATATATATATATATATATATATATATATATATATATATATATATATATGGAGAGAGAGAGAGAGAACAATATATTTTTACATGGTTATTTTATACCTATATCTTTCCCAAATCTCCTTGTATACTTATCCCTTGATTATTTGAAAGCTCAAACACAATATTTTGATTTAAGAATGTCATTCATTTTAATCAGTATTGAATGCAATAGTTTTATGGCACTTAATTCTTACCATTCATATAGAAACAAAACCTATTGTTCACATATCAACATGCTCAAACACATATATTATCCCTTGAAACATGTAAATTTTATTTTTAGAATTAAACTAAGTGAAATGTTGTTCTTAACAACAAGATGATTTGAAGGGAGGGGTTATTCTCAAATATTAAGATCCTTAGGGTTATCCCAAGGATCCGACCCAGTAGACTGCTTCTCCAATCGACTCGTTTTTCTTCGATTGGAAGTATCGTATCACAAATCCGTATAACAAATCCCAAGAATCTCCACCTTGATACTATATTTCTATGCAAGTCGTCCAAACTCCGCCCACAACCGCAAGCTCCAATCAATCTCCAATATCATCATCGAAACAAATGTCTCAAAAAAAACCGACTTCCAAACCACCTAATTATGCATGTTCCTCGATTGAACTTGCATATCTTCAGTAAATCAAAACTGTTTGTAATGCCACAAAGGCCTCAATGCTGGCTTTGCGGTTTTCCGATGCTGGCTCCACCTTGATTCAGTCAGATTAACGTTTCCAACACCACTTTGAGAAGTCTCTACATTCTCCACCGTTTTTTCAAGCAATTTGTGTATGTTATCACTTTCCTGTTCAACATCTCTCTATTATTCTTCAAAACCCTTGTGATTTCACATCGAATTAAAAAATTATAGTTTTTTTAATCTGACCTACTGAAACAAGATACTTCCTTTTTTCTAGAGCATGCATAACTCTCGTGAGTCTTGCCACCCTTCCATTATACATCTTCAACATAATTGAATCTAGACCTTATACCTTCACATCTACACCATCAGTGGACTCCACCTTGCTTTCTTGCTCTTTATTATCAATAAATGCTTTCTTTTGATTGTATATGTGAAAACATACACCTGAATCAAACACTCACTCGTTCTCTTTTATTTCTCAACACAGAGCACATCATTACTAATACCAAAATTCACCTTATCATCACTGTCTTGAATCTTTAATTGATGCCCATGCCCTTCTCTGACTTGAATCTTTAATTGATGTAGCAGCCCTGATCAGTCCAGCAGACGAATCGTATAAGAATATGTGTCTGTAAATGTTTGAGTCAGTGTCATAATCTTGGATTTCAAAACAGGAATTGTTTCCGACTTTAACATTGAGTAAAAGTCCCGTTTGATTTTTGACAAATCTAGTCATAGAAACAGTATTCATGAAAGTTGTCAATTCGCTTCTTAGAAGGCTCCCTTTAGTGTAATCATCAAACCTTACACATACAGTTGCACCAATCCACATTTTAATTCTTTGCACAAAGTTAAATTTACCCTTTGCATGTATGTCAACAACTTTCTCTACTCTATTGTTTTCATCTATCATAAAGTCATCAAATACTGTAATGATGTCCTGAGTCGAAGTTATCCCAAATTCAGCTGGCATATAATCTTCAGTAAATTTAATCTGTGTTAATTCTCTCTCCAAAACTTTAAAGATCTGCTGATCAAATCTGTATTGCATGCCTTAAAAGCACTGGATGGTAATTTAGCAGTCTTTAGCTGAGGGAATTCGCCAAATTTTAGCCCAAATTTTTCTGTATATCTACGCTGTAACAATTTGGATAATAAATTAGAAATGTCTTTGGGTTTCTCTTCGCCTGGGCAAATCAATTTTGTACTCCTTCTCACATACCTATCATAAAGCTAAATTGTATTGGTACAGAAGAAGATTCCATCTATCACATCCTTTTGCGGTAATCCAGGCATTCTAGGTATCCTTTCCCATACTGTTGCTGATCCAGTTTTCTTTATCAATGCTTTTCTAATAGGTTCACCCACAACTTGTTTCAGTAAAATATGGAGGAACTCTTGCTCATCTATATAGGATTGAGAACTGAAATTTATTTTAGCAATGGAATTCTTATTCTTTGTCATTTGCAATGTCAATTCCTCTACAAGAGCCATTTTCTCACATATATTGAGTGCATCTGTCATCAATGTTGCCAATCTTGCTTCAATCACACTACCTGCTGAACCAGTCATTTTCTCAATCTCTAATTTTCTGAAATATTCACTGATAAAGGAGTCTGGTTTATTGGCAATTAAAGTTTCAAATTCAATAGGGCTAACCTTTTGCTTAATCTCAAGGTTAAATGCTATGACCTCCTTAATGAAATGTGAATTCGGATGCAGTCGATAGGTTCATCCACAACTTGTTTCAGTAAAATATGGAGGAACTCTTGCTCATCTATGTAACGTCCCAGATTTTCGCGTTCGAAAATCGACATCCATACTTTACATCGTATTCGAATGCCGTAGATTCGACCGTTCAAATCCGAGTCGCCGGAGCTTATAACAACATTAAGTAAACAACACAGCGGAAATAAAAGAATATAGATATACAATATTTACAACATTTAAATTTTAAATGATTTAACATAGAATTTATTTTAATCCGGGGAAACTCACATCACTTTTCTAATTAAATTTACAAATTTTTATCCAAAATTTTATTTAATTATAAATTTAATTCAAAAATTCAATAAATTATTAAATTAAATTAAATTAAAATCTGGGGTCGTTACAAACTTCCCTCCTTAAAAGAATTTCGTCCTCGAAATTCGCAGGCACGAAAACAACACGGAGATAGATTCGAACTCCTATAACTTCTCGAACACAGGATATGGATTCCGAATTCAAGTCGGAATATCACAGAATACATACCAATTTTGTCCTTTTTCGGACTTTGGTATTCACAAGAAATTACTATAGAATTTCAAATTTTATTTTTAAACGAAATCGTTTTATTGATTTAATTCAAATTCAGCTTCATATTCTATTAATCAATTTAACTCCACTTAAAATTTCCAATTTCAAATTCATTAAGGTTTAAAATAAAAAACTGATAAGAAACCGATGAAGATACTAAGTAAGGATTTTCTACAACGATTCGCAGAGCCATCATCGCACTGAAACTTCTTCTTGTAGCTGGTACGAAGCAATCAAAAGAATTTGAAAACGAATCAAAGAAGATTGATAAGAAGGTTATTTCCACTATTACAGGGTATTGACCATTTATAGTCGTATTCCCTTGTCCCCTATCTCGTCTTCTTCTTGCACTCATACTCACTATCAGTGGATAGTAAGAGAATTTACTGAGACGTTCAGACGGATATCTTAAGGATACACTCATTCTAGAGTTTACTTCACTCTATCTCTAATGAGCTACTTAACGTGTTATACTCCTGAGCTAAAGTTTAACCTTAGCTCTGATACCAAATGTAACGTCCCAGATTTTCGCGTTCGAAAATCGACATCCATACTTTACATCGTATTCGAATGCCGTAGATTCGACCGTTCAAATCCGAGTCGTCGGAGCTTATAACAACATTAAGTAAACAACACAGCGGAAATAAAAGAATATAGATATACAATATTTACAACATTTAAATTTTAAATGATTTAACATAGAATTTATTTTAATCCGGGGAAACTCGCATCACTTTTCTAATTAAATTTACAAATTTTTATCCAAAATTTTATTTAATTATAAATTTAATTCAAAAATTCAATAAATTATTAATTTAAATTAAATTAAAATCTGGGGTCGTTACAATCTATATAGGATTGAGAACTGAAATTTATTTTAGCAATGGAATTCTTATTCTTTGTCATTTGCAATGTCAATTCCTCTACAACAGCCATTTTCTCACATATATTGAGTGCATCTGTCATCAATGTTGCCAATCTTGCTTCAATCACACTACCTGCTGAACCAGTCATTTTCTCAATCTCTAATTTTCTGAAATATTCACTGATAAAGGAGTCTGGTTTATTGGCAATTAAAGTTTCGAATTCAATAGGGCTAACCTTTTGCTTAATCTCAGGGTTAAATGCTATGACCTCCTTAATGAAATGTGAATTCGGATGCAGTCTCATACATTCTCTGTTAATATTAACCCATGGGTCAGTGAATCTTATATAGAAAGAATTAACCCCAGTGGCATACTCAAATTGACATGTTTTAATCATCTTCATCAGATTGAACACAAATTTCCCAGCATCAGGCTCTGATTTTCTGAGAGTTATGAAGTCTTCTCTAAGCGACCATTTTGATATTTTGTGTCGCCTTTCAAATTTGGATAGCCTTCTGTCAGTTCTGCTTAAAGATATAATGCCCATTGGACCTGCTGACTTTAATACTGTGACTCCCCCTGATGTTGGCTTTGGCTGATCTGATCTATTAAAGTCTGAGAGATCCACTTCAATTGCGTCTATTAGTGTCGATTTAGACATCTGTAATGCAAATATATCAGGACTGCAAACCTTTCTCTCTCTGAGAAACATTGAACTAATGGGACCGCAGTACAGAACAGATAAGGGTTCAATTACGGGAAAACCTCCGAATGACACTGGCCGTCTAAATTTGTCAGTTGTAACGTATTTCCATCTGTTCCATTGTTCCGTATGCAGTGCTACATTCAATATCATCATGTAAATTGTTCCCGAATAGCTACCACCATTCTGAAAATAACCCATAGCTAAAAACAGACTTGTAAGGTAATCCTGGAGTGGATCATGACCATCACCAATATCTATTTTTGAAATCCTTTGCTTAAGGGTTGGGGTCGCAAGATAACCATCGTGATAGAATACTGAATTGAATTCTGTAATGTGATGTGAAAACAGACTTAGATTCATTCCTCAAAACATTCATTACACATTCGACATTGTTAATGATAGAGTGTGCGATTCTGCAAACTGCAACGCGATCTGAAACATATTCCCTAATTGCAATGATTCGCTCTGCGTCATCAGATGTCACATAAGAATGTATTACATGTTTGGGAAAACTATCGCGTCTCTTTAAGACATCTAATACTGCATTACACATGATTCCATGATACAGAGATGAAGTACGATGAAAAATGCCCTGACACATACCCCATTCAAACTTCTTGTCAAAAGCGCCATTAGAAAGCAAGCCATAATTGGAATCAATGAACTTCTGAATCGGCTCAGATCTTGACTTATTAATGTCCTTAATTATGAGATCAATTAGATTTTCAGGAAACTTAGCATATTTATTCTCACCATAGTGTAAAGTCAGATTAATTATACGGAAAAGACTAGGTTCATCAGAAAACAGAGCTAAATACATAGCAGCAAACGTATGCAGAAGGTGATTAGGACCCCATCGCTTTTGGTCACTATTATCTGATATTGTAAGGTGATTAGATGTCTCTCTCAAATTGTCTCTCACAACCTGTTCCAATTCAATATCTTTATTGGGATTATCTAGCACATCCACAGGAACTAAATTACTCAATTCTAATGCTGCTTTCTCACACACTAAGACACCAATTCTAAATTTTGCATTCAATATTGAAATTTCTCTGTGTCCCTTTTGGTCCTTCTGAACTATTCTGTATCTGTAAGCTCCTTGCATCTCAAATTGCCTAATGGCTGCACTTAATATTGAGTAATTCATAGGCGTTTGTTTTAGCTTCTCAAGAAAGAGTGACGCTTTGATAACATCTTTGTTAACCTTATCAGGATCCTCACCAGATTCCTCTATCAGTTCTTCTAGCATTGATGAAGCAACTCTTATTCTCTGATGCTCAGCAGTGGAAGGACCCCTTGACATTGACCCATGCATAGTGCAAGCATCTATCGGAGATTCACCCAAAGTCTTATACACAGATGTGATGTCAGAAGCTCGCACATGAACATGTTTTCTAGTTGCCCCAATAATAAATGTTAATGATGACTTGAATCTCCCGAGTCCGTCATTGATAAGGTTAGTACAAAATGCAGTCTCAGTTTCAATGAATATATCACTGTTAAAATTATGCCCTTCATTTAAGTTTACATATCCTTCATCACTAATCACTAAGGCCTTCAACAAACCTTTTATTTCTTGCACAGGCATTCAGATAAATAATGTTTTCATCTTCCAGTTCATTATAGCAAATAGCTTCAGATATTTCATGGAAAGCTCGGAACTTATTGTAAATGTTTGCATAATACATACTCGAAACCAGATGTGAAAATGAGCAGATTTCATTAACTGAATTGGGAAACATAACCAGCCAAGTTTCTCGACTTATTACACGACCAATATTCTTTGTTCTAAACACAACATTTAGCCCACATGTCATCTTTAACATTCTGAAAATGTACAACATTTCCCATAGCGAATTAGTTCTGATAAAATCAACCTTATCACAAATGGCAGAAGCACTAGCTCCAAATCCCACATTTGAAGTGAATAAATATCTAATTTGCTCAGCGGATTGTGCAAACTGATCACTATTGACAGATATATGCAATATGCTATTTGTTACAAGTCTGTTAAAGTCACCAACTCTCACAACAGAAGTTTCAGACATATTATTTTCAATTTCCCAAGTGAGTAAACTAAAGAACATGAATGGGAGTTTCAGACTGTGTGCTAATGTGTTTTTATTAAAGGTTCTAGTCTTGGATTGCAATACACGTCCTTCACTGATATAATGAGACTTATGTGTTTTTATTAAAGGTTCTAGTCTTGGATTGCAATACACGTCCTTCACTGATATAATGAGACTTAACTGATGACATAATTTTATCGGTAGAAGGTTCGTAAATTGTAAAGTAAGATCCAGCATTAAAAGAATCTTGTGTGCTTGTCATTCTAACAATAGTTACACTTTTGAAAGCACCATTCACTCCCACATAGTAATAATCAGCCCTTGGTGAACACTTTAATGAAGCAGAAAATGTTTTGGCAATTTCATAGTTATGATTTATCAGATCACCAAGTGTAGTAGCATCCACAGCTGAAATTACTTTAGATAACGTTGCAGCAGCGAAAGAGGAAGGTGAGCAAATTAGATATTTATTCACTTCAAATGTGGGATTTGGTGCTAGTGCTTCTGCCATTTGTGATAATGTTGATTTTATCAGAACTAATTCGCTATGGGAAATGTTGTACATTTTCAGAATGTTAAAGATGACATGTGGGCTAAATGTTGTGTTTAGAACAAAGAATATTGGTCGTGTAATAAGTCGAGAAACTTGGCTGGTTATGTTTCCCAATTCAGTTAATGAAATCTGCTCATTTTCACATCTGGTTTCGAGTATGTATTATGCAAACATTTACAATAAGTTCTGAGCTTTCCATGAAGTATCTGAAGCTATTTGCTATAATGAACTGGAAGATGAAAACATTATTTATCTGAATGTCTGTGCAAGAAATAAAAGGTTTGTTGAAGGCCTTAGTGATTAGTGATGAAGGATATGTAAACTTAAATGAAGGGCATAATTTTAACAGTGATATATTCATTGAAACTGAGACTGCATTTTGTACTAACCTTATCAATGACGGACTCTGGAGATTCAAGTCATCATTAACATTTATTATTGGGGCAACTAGAAAACATGTTCATGTGTGAGCTTCTGACATCACATCTGTGTATAAGACTTTGGGTGAATCTCCGATAGATGCTTGCACTATGCATGAATCAATGTCAAGGGGTCCTTCCACTGCTGAGCATCAGGGAATAAGAGTTGCTTCATCAATGCTAGAAGAACTGATAGAGGAATCTGGTGAGGATCCTGATGAGGTTAACAAAGATGTTATTAAGGCGTCGCTCTTTCTTGAGAAGCTAAAACAAACGCCTATGGATTACTCAATATTAAGTGCAGCCATTAGGCAATTTGAGATGCAAGGAGCTTACAGATACAGAATAGTTCAGAAGGACCAAAAGGAACACAGAGAAATTTCAGTATTGAATGCAAAATTTAGAATTGGTGCCTTAGTGTGTGAGAAAGCAGCATTAGAATTGAGTAATTTAGTTCCTGTGGATGTGCTAGATAATCCCAATAAAGATATTGAATTGGAACAGGTTGTGAGAGACAATTTGAGAAAGACATCTAATCACCTTACAATATCAGATAATAGTGACCAAAAGCGATGAGGTCCTAATCACCTTCTGCATACGTTTGCTGCTATGTATTTAGCTCTGTTTTCTGATGAACCTGGTCTTTTCCGTATAATTAATCTGACTTTACACTATGGTGAGAATAAGTACGTTAAGTTTCCTGAAAATCTAATTGATCTCATAATTAAGAAGGACATTAATAAGTCGAGATCTGAGCCGATTCAGAAGTTCATTGATTCCAATTATGACTTGCTTTCTAATGGCGCTTTTGACAAGAAGTTTGAATGTGGTATGTGTCAGGGCATTTTTCATCGCACTTCATCTCTGTATCATGGAATCATGTGTAATGCAGTATCAGATGTCTTAAAGAGACACGATAGTTTTCCCAAACATGTAATACATTCTTATGTGACATCTGATGACGCAGAGCGAATCATTGCAATTAGGGAATATGTTTCAGATCGCGTTGCAGTTTGCAGAATCGCACACTCTATCATTAACAATGTCGAATGTGTAATGAATGTTTTGAGGAATGAATCTAAGTCTGTTTTCACATCACATTACAGAATTCAATTCAGTATTCTATCACGATGGTTATCTTGCGACCCCAACCCTTAAGCAAAGGATTTCAAAAATAGATATTGGTGATGGTCATGATCCACTCCAGGATTACCTTACAAGTCTGTTTTTAGCTATGGGTTATTTTCAGAATGGTGGTAGCTATTCGGGAACAATTTACATGATGATATTGAATGTAGCACTGCATACGGAACAATGGAACAGATGGAAATACGTTACAACTGACAAATTTAGACGGCCAGTGTCATTCGGAGGTTTTCCCGTAATTGAACCCTTATCTGTTCTGTACTGCGGTCCCATTAGTTCAATGTTTCTCAGAGAGAGAAAGGTTTGCAGTCCTGATATATTTGCATTACAGATGTCTAAATCGACACTAATAGACGCAATTGAAGTGGATCTCTCAGACTTTAATAGATCAGATCAGCCAAAGCCAGCATCAGGGGGAGTCGCAGTATTAAAGTCAGCAGGTCCAATGGGCATTATATCTTTAAGCAGAACTGACAGAAGGCTATCCAAATTTGAAAGGCGACACAAAATGTCAAAATGGTCGCTTAGAGAAGACTTCATAACTCTTAGAAAATCAGAGCCTGATGCTGGGAAATTTGTGTTCAATCTGATGAAGATGATTAAAACATGTCAATTTGAGTATGTCAATCTGATGAATATTAACAGAGAATGTCTGAGACTGCATCCGAATTCATATTTCATTAAGAAGGTCATAGCATTTAACCCTGAGATTAAGCAAAAGGTTAGCCCTATTGAATTTGAAACTTTAATTGCCAATAAACTAGACTCCTTTATCAGTGAATATTTCAGAAAATTAGAGATTGAGAAAATGACTGGTTCAACAGGTAATGTGATTGAAGCAAGATTGGCAACATTGATGACAGATGCACTCAATATATATGAGAAAATGGCTGCTGTAGAGGAATTGACATTGCAAATGACAAAGAATAAGAATTCCATTGCTAAAATAAATTTCAGTTCTCAATCCTATATAGATGAGCAAGAGTTCCTCCATATTTTACTAAAACAAGTTGTGGGTGAACCTATCAGAAAAGCATTGATAAAGAAAACTGGATCAGCAACAGTATGAGAAAGGATACTTGGAATGCCTGGATTACCGCAAAAGGATGTGATAGATGGAATCTTCTTCTATACCAATACAATTCAGCTTTATGATAGGTATGTGAGAAGGAGTACAAAATTGATTTGCCCAGGCGAAGAGAAACCCAAAGACATTTCTGATTTATTATCCAAATTGTTACAGCGTAGATATACAGAAAAATTTGGGCTAAAATTTGACGAATTCCCTCAGCTAAAGACTGCTAAATTACCATCCAGTGCTTTTAAGGCATGCAATACAGATTTGATCAGCAGATCTTTAAAGTTTTGGAGAGAGAATTAACACAGATTAAATTTACTGAAGATTATATGCCAGCTGAATTTGGGATAACTTCGACTCATGACATCATTACAGTATTTGATGACTTTATGATAGATGAAAACAATAGAGTAGAGAAAGTTGTTGACATACATGCAAAGGGTAAATTTAACTTTGTGCAAAGAATTAAAATGTGGATTGGTGCAACTGTATGTGTAAGGTTTGATGATTACACTAAAGGGAGCCTTCTAAGAAGCGAATTGACAACTTTCATGAATACTGTTTCTATGACTAGATTTGTCAAAAATCAAACGGGACTTTTACTCAATGTCAAAGTCGGAAACAATTCCTGTTTTGAAATCCAAGATTATGACACTGACTCAAACATTTACAGACACATATTCTTATACGATTCGTCTGCTGGACTGATCGGGGCTGCTGCATCAATTAAAGATTCAAGTCACTGTCTACCACTAATGTTTTCATCATTTCTTTATCAGTTTTTAGCTTGTTGCAAAATCTCAGCCGATGATCTGGTTTTTTATAGTAAGAACGGATGAAATTTCTTTTCATTTTTGATTTATTTGACCGTCTTTTCATATTTGGACAGTTGCCCTTTCTTGCAAGATACACATCTTCAATCGGATCCTTTTTTTTTCATTTCTTCATTAACCCATGTTTCATTAGGTTTATCCTCCGCGTCTCTTCATTAAGAAGACTACTAAATACTGATCTCATTGAAACAATTATATCCGAATTTGAGTTATTTAATGCAACTACAAGTGTTTCTTAATTCTTCGATAATGAACTCATCAACATCAAGGCTTCCATCTCATTATCAACCCTATAATTCATGATTGTCAATTGATTCACAATTGCTTAAGATGCTCTCCAATTGATTTCACTTCCTTTAAACTTTAAACCTACCAGTCTTCTCATGAGAAGGTCTTTGTTTGTTGCAGAGTTCTTTGCGTAAATTCCTTCAACCACCTTTCAAATCGCATAGGCTGATGTTTCATTAACAACAGTATAAAACACCTCATTCTCCAAAAACATCGAATAGCCATCGTGGCCTTGTTTTCTATTTTGCTTCGGTTTTACCACTACGTTTCTCCTCTATGTTTTCCAATGGTTGATGAAGATTATTGAGATATAGAAAATCCTTAATCTTCAGAAAAATTTATGTAGTAGGCTCTGATACCATAGATTTGAGAATATATATATATATATATATATATATAAGATAATCAATTTTTCTCATACAAAACTTTATTAGTTTCACCAAAAGAATACAAAAGAAACCCTAAAAGTTAAAGAATTCTCAATTGCAGTAGAATAATAACTCTTTTTCATTTTTACAGTAGTCTAATGTAATCCTAGTCACTGGATCAAAAATATGTAGAAATCTGTGGTAGAAATTCCAAAATATCCTCAAAAAGATGGAAATGTCCATGAAATCTCGAAGCCCAATTATTCGGAATTTGTGGATCAAATCGATTGCTTCTCCAATCAACTCATTTTTCTTCAATTGAAAATATCGTATCACGAATCCCAACAAAGATTGTAAGGGATTCATCATAAGAAAAAAGATTTAAGTGGTAAATGTAAATATTCTATTTTCTTTAGAAGATTAATAAAATTGATGTTATATGTTTTTATACACTACTTATGCGATAACGATGTTAAAATTATCTGAATGTCAAAAGAAAAAAGAACTTTCTGATGATTTTAGAGGTTACGAGTAAGTTTGTACAACGATTTCTTTCTTTGTTTGTCCTGTGAGATGTGGTACTGTAATCTGATAAGAACCATGCTCTATTTTGAGTTGGGACTTTGTACATTTTTGCCAGTAAGTTTTGTATTTACTGCTACATTATTTAGATTGCAGATACACAAAGATTTGCAAACATGGGTGTTAAACAAGTGACAGTTAATTATAGCACTGAAAAATTGGAAGCACCTATTTTAACAGTTGAAGAAGCAGTCAAGAAATCAAGTTTCTTTCCCATCCCTGAATTTCTTAACCCTAAACAAATTGGCGATTTTTCTAAAGGAATTGAAGAAGCTGATCAGATAATTACATCTGAGGTACTTTTTATATTGGTTAGCTTATAACTTTTATAATTTTGTTATAGAAGTTTGAGGTGATCATATTAAGTTAAGCTTACGGTAAGAATGATTGCATGTTTTTAAATGGTTATTGTTAAAGGGACTCCACTTTTGAATAAGGGTGTCCAAAAAATTTTGGTCGGACTACATCAAAAAAAAAAAATTTCACTATGCTTGGTGACTCGCTACCGAAAAACCCATCCAAATTCGGTGACAATGCCTACCGAAAAACCTCTATTATCCAAAAGTGGCATCTCTCTAACAATGTCCTTTTAAATTTTAAATGATGTGCTTTATTTAGTTGTGGAATACATTCTTCTGGATTGCTCTACTTTCACTTCTAAATGTCGCGTCCCTTATTAAATGATAATTATGTTTAGTTTTGCAAATAACTTGGTATGAAATTGTGTGTCAATTGATTGTGTAAATTAGCCTCTTTTTGGTCATTTTCTTGACTAATTTGTTTCATTTTTTTCCCAACGGGATCTTTCTGTGTATAAATTAGTATATATACTTGGCAATTCTAGTTATAAACACATCGATTAAAATTGAAACCCAAAAACATGAAATCCAGCATATAATGTCACAGAATAAGATTCTATTTCTAAGTCATATAGGAATCTAAAAATAAAAAATTTATTTTTTGCAGGTAAAACTCGGATCTCAGTATTTTTTTTTCCTTGAGACACAAACAGCGCTTGCTATACCAGATGAGGACAATTGCATTACAGTATACAGCTCATGCCAAGCCCCTCAATTTACCCAGAAAACAATTGCAAAATGTCTCGGCATACCTAATCACAATGTACGTGTTATTACACGAAGAGTTGGAGGAGGTTTTGGTGGAAAGGCCATAAGATCTATGCCAGTAAGCAACATTTTATCATCTCATAGATTAACATCCTTGCCTGAATTGATAATTAGTAAAAAAGAACAATCTTAAGTGGAATTTCCCTTTATGTGTCTGTCATATTTCCAGGAATTATACAATACACACACCTCATGTGCATGCATGTGTGAAAGTGTATTTAACATGAATTTGAGTCATTGCTATGCATCTCTTCTCGCTCGAAAAGAAATACAACTAAAAACAATTTGTTGATACTTTGATAAGTGATATTAGAGTGATTATCTGAGTCATAGCGATAGTTGCATGTACAAGCACATAGTAGGCAAGTGTCATGTCTCTTAAGCTGGAACTCGCATCAAATGATTCTGGAAGTTTATACTACAGTTTAAAAGTCTTCTAATTATCTGAATATTTCCATGCAGATTGCAACAGCATGTGCTCTTGCAGCATATACTCTACATCGTCCTGTAAGAATGTACCTCGATCGTGAAACGGATATGTTAATGGCAGGAGGACGACACCCGATGAAAATTAATTACAAAGTAGGCGTCAAATCAAATGGAAAAATCACAGCTTTGCATATAGACTTGCTGATTAACGCAGGCATCTCAGAAGATGTGAGCCCTGTAATGCCACATAACATAATAGGAGCATTTAAAAAGTACAATTGGGGTGCACTCTCTTTAAATATTAAAGTTTGCAAAACAAATTTGTCCTCTAAATCAGCAATGCGGGGTCCGGGAGAGGTACAAGGATCTTACATAGCTGAGAGTATTATAGAAGAAATAGCTTCTACACTCTCACTCGATGCAAATTTCGTAAGAGAAATAAACCTTCACACATATGAAAGCCTTGCTTTGTTTTATGAAGGCAGTGCTGGAGAAAGTTTTGAGTACACATTACCTAATATTTTTGGTAAAATCAAATCCCAACGTTATGACTTGCATGTGCCCACTATCAAAGTTTTTAACAAAAGCAATCAATGGAAGAAAAGAGGGATATCTTGTGTACCAATTATTCATCCAGTAATGGTAAGAGCAACGCCTGGTAAAGTTTCAATTTTAGAAGATAGTTCTATTGTTGTAGAGGTGGGAGGAATTGAATTAGGACAAGGACTTTGGACAAAAGTGAAGCAAATGGTAGCATATGCTCTTGGAACCCTATGGAGCGACACAGACCATAATTTACTTGATAGAGTTAGAGTTATTCAAGCAGATACTTTAAGTTTGACTCAAGGAGGATTCACTGCTGGAAGCACCACATCTGAATCGAGCTGTGAAGCAGTTCGTCTTGCATGTAATGTACTAATCGAGAGATTGACACCTCTAAAAGATAGATTAGAAGGACAAATGGGTAAAGTTGAATGGAGTCCTCTGATTGATCAGGTAACTGTCATTTATATCTTACTTGACCAAGTATATGCTACGTTGCGGTAGAATCATGAGATACGTTTGCGCGCACTACCCTAAAAATTACACATAGTACCCTAAAATTTAAAAAAATGTGCTGAACATTTTTTTTTTATATGTACACATAGTACATTAAAATTATAAAAGAAACTAGTATAATTACATTAAAGTATGTTTTAGATCCCACAGATTTCCCCACCATTGATCATGGTGACTGAAGATTGATGGCAATTAAGAAATACAATTAGTGATTTAATAACGAATTATTAACATGTCCGCTCTAAAAGGTAAGAATTAAAAACTGATCAAAACAAGTTATAAATTGACACAATAATTTATCGTTTCTGAAAACACCCCAACACTAAAGCATATCGTGCACATTTCGAATTGTTCCTATACTTTGAATATAGCAATGCAGATGGACATGTTAAAAAAAGTGATTATTTTTCATAGTGCATCTACCTTTTCTATAGGCATACCTTGAATCAGTGCATTTATCAGCAACTACTTACTGGGTCCCCGACAATAGTTCGTCAAACTATCTGAATTATGGTGCTGCTGTTAGTGAGGTAAAATTTGAAGTATAATTGTTTGTTTGATTGTTAATTTTGAACATCACTTTTTGACTACAAAACCATGCATTCAGGTGGAAGTAGATCTGCTTACTGGAGCTACCACAATTCTACGCACTGATCTCATCTATGATTGTGGTCAGAGCTTAAACCCAGCTGTTGATTTAGGACAGGTTTGCATAATTTTATAAGTTCCCTCTGCTGTATTATCATGTCTACTATATATTTATCTGTTTATAAAAGACAATCCATGTCGCAATGAAAAGATTTTTGCGTGCAAGATCTTGGATACGGAATTGAGTAGATTAACTATGCCAAAAGTATAGATGAATATATTAAAAATAAAATAGTGGAAATTAGGTTGAAGGGCTTCTTATTCTAGAGTGATAAGTTTTAAGGACAACAATTCTGAATAATTAGTTTTAAAAACAATTTACAGAAAAATGATAAATTTATTTATCTTTTTAAGTGATACAGGAAAAAGATAAATTAATTTATCATTATTTTTGTATAACTGAAAATGATAACTTCATTTATCTTTTATCATGTAATTTGTCCTTAAAACTAATTTTTCAGAATTGCTATTCTTAAAACTTATTACCCGGCACAAAGAAGCCCTTCGAGTGAAAATCCCCGGATGATAAGTTTTAAGGACAACAATTCTGAATAATTAGTTTTAAAGACAATTTACAGAAAAATGATAAATTCATTTATCTTTTTAAGTGATACAGGAAAAAGATAAATTAATTTATCATTATTTTTGTATAACTGAAAATGATAACTTCATTTATCTTTTTTCATGTAATTTGTCCTTAAAACTAATTTTTCAGAATTGCTGTCCTTAAAATTTATTATCCGGCACAAAGAAGTCCTTCGAGTAAAAATCCCCTATTAAATATATGTAGTAACTTGTAAGTTGGATAAAATAATTAACTCAAAAGGTTTTAGGGGATTTTTGTTAATAAAAAATAGCATATTAATTAGTGTGTAATTGTCCAATCTATCAACTTTAAAATTCACAGTAATTGATATGGCAAACATATAATAATAAAAAAAAGGAAAGAAAAGAAGTTATTGTGTTATAACGAACACCAACCCAACTTGAATATTTCATTACTAAACACAAGGTGGCCATGGTGTAGTCACTACCATACTAGTCGTCCCTATCAAAATACAAGTGTTAAAAAATACTTATTTTAAAACTCATTTCCATACAGGGTAGCTCAAATGTCAAATCTGAGGTGTATAATCAAATATTGAGTATTTAAAGAAGAAAAAACTTAGTTCTATAATTTTGTAACATTAGCTTATCTTTCTTTATGAATGCATGGTGCATGAGTTTGAAGTAAAATATACATGCATATCTTATGCATTTATATGTGTAGATCGAAGGTGCATTTGTTCAAGGAATTGGTTTCTTCTTGTATGAGGAATACTTAACAAATTCAGATGGAATGGTGATTACAAAAGGGACATGGGATTACAAGGTTCCAACTGTAGACACAGTTCCAAAAATATTCAATGTTGAGATACTAAACAGTGGTCATCATAAAAAAAGGGTTCTTTCCTCAAAAGGTATAGCAAGTACTTCAATTCTTATTCTCATAAGTAATCCGCAATCCATGTTGCTAAAAGAATTAACTTGACATTTTGGAAAACCCCAAGAGCAACTCCGACAGCCACCTTCACGTTTCAGGGTTTACGCCCCAACAGCGGCATCCAGCTTGAATATTCAGTTTCCACTTCAGGAAATTGGACGCCCATTTAATGGATGTTCAGTCTTAGGCGTCCATTTAATGGATGCCGCGTCTATTAAATGGACGTCCAACATCGCATATTTTACACACATCTACTAAATGTCTAACGGTAGGCATCCATTTAATGGGCTGTTGACGCTGGACGCTCGTTTAATGAACGCCCAGCGTCAGACGTCCATTAAGTTGATGTCTAACTGATGGGCTTTTCTTTCACTTTCAGCCCTGAATATTCAGGGCTGAAGCTATTGGAGATGCCCTAATAAAGGATTATGTACATGACAAGCTAAGCATCTTACTAGTGATAATGGAAATGTTATACTTGTTAATCTATCACATGAACTTGAAAAAAGTATTGTATAATGCAGCTTCTGGAGAACCACCACTTCTTCTTGCTGCCTCGGTTCATTGTGCAACTAGAGAAGCTATCAGATCCGCTAGATCTGATCTGTTTTCATGGACAGGATCAAAAGAGTCTCCTTTGAGATTTGATTTGAAAGTTCCTGCAACTATGCCTGAAGTTAGAGAACTATGTGGGTTTCACAATGTTGAGAAGTACCTTGAAAAGCTCATCTTGGATGATCAACTGAAGTCATCATAAGCTTTGTCCCTGTTTTAAAGAAAATAGAACTATGGAAATGTATTTTTGGCCTTGAAAGGTTTTGTTTGAGAACTTCTATATAAATTATTCACTGTATAAATGTACATTATGCTGTAAATATTGCAGTCTTTACTGCCTATAGATATAAAGACCCTAATAATATGCAAAAAGAGTGCTCTTCAGTTTATGAGTAAGAAAGTCACAGTTAGGGCTGTCGGTGCATACATGAAAAATTTGAAATCTGTCTGCATTTGCATTCGAAAAGCGGATAAATATCTGATATTTGAAAAAACGGATGCAGATATGAAGATATTCACATTCGAAAATTATTCGTTCGGTTTTTGTTAAAATTATAGTTCAAAATATGTGCATTTTGATGTAGTGAAAAATATTCATTTATTATTTGGTTAAATTGGTAGTTTATATTATATGCATTTAATGCTTATTAACTGCTTAAAACTATTTGTTATCATCGTATTTGTTAATTTTCAACACTTTTATAATCGGAATGAAAAATATTTATGTTAACTAAAATATTTAACACTTTTATAATCGTATTTGTTAATTTTTCTTTTACAATTTTTGTTTTATTAATCGTTAGCGGATAGGATAATTATTCGATATCCGTTCGTATTCGCGGATGCGGATATCCAATATCCGAAAAAAAATTCGAATGTGGATGCGAATATGGCATTATCTATATCCGAAAGCATCCGTCGACAGGTTTAGTCGGAGTTGCTGTAAAAGCTATTTAACTTTTGTCCATGACTCTGGGTTTTCCTGTTTATTTTGCTGTGAAAAATGTGCAAGTTTGTAATCTTTGTTACCACAAAATAATGAGTTTATTTTAGGTTGAGTGTTCGGTCAATCTGACCAGCTAAAATGTCAAATTGGGTTGGCATGAATGTGTTTAACTGGGTTTATTGAATCATCAATCAACTGAACTAGAATAGAATAGAAAATTAAACAAATTATTAAATATTTTAACAAGAAAGTTTTGTTTATTCAAATAGAATAACAAAATTAAATTGAAAAGTATTTGTTAAGTTTTTATAATACTTTTTATTATCTAATATTTATCTAATCTATTTTAATTACTTAACAGATCATATAAACAATTATAACACTATGATTTTCAATATTGCGCAGAAAGCTTGGTTACATAACCGATTTAACTTAGGAATCAATTCGATCGAAACAAACCTAGGTGGTCAATTACTTCATTTCAAATCAAAATCCGAGTGTGTATGGAACTTAGCTTTGCCTAAACCTTCTTTGTTATTTATTTTATTTATTAACAAAAGCAAACAATTAATTGTGTAGCTCAAAGCACTACAAACAAAACCGAGAATTTTTACGACTCAAACAAATACTTTAGGTACATGTTATAGAGTTGTTAGTTTTGAGATTCAAACTCGTGACCACTGGTCTTACAGTCCAGGCGCTTGTTACAGAGATGATAAACGGAGTCTAGTACCCGAGGTTGGGATTTTTATGAAGAGTTAATATATGATTGATCGTAGTGGTGATTATAATTGTAACGGCCTTGAAGTGGAGTTGGGATGGAAATGCAATAATGGGCATTCAAACTTCAAAGTACATTAAAAGCTTCACAAAATTTTAATGTTTATTTTCACCCAAATTTTGTAACTATAAAGAAGAATATGTATTGTTTTCATGAAAGAGGTGATCTTTTTTAGAAAAAAAGAGAGAAAATTACATAAATGGATTTCTTTGTTAATATTATGATATAGACTAAGTTTACAAATTTGTCCTCTAAAATGGAATGGTTAAAATAAGGAGTAAATTTATAATTATGTGCACACACTTATGAATCTGCATCATATATACAACTTTTTTCCAATTTCTTTTTGTGTAAGTGGTTATGTGTATATGATAAGTTAACATGATTTAGCTTTATTGGGCAATATGAATCAAATAGCATAACATATGGGGAATAAACAAGTGAAGCGTCGAGATGATCAAATATTGGTATTATGAAATATTGAAGAGGCTAAGGTCTGTTTGACTTCAAAACACGTATTTTGAGCTTTGCATTTTCGATATGTACTTCAAAAGCGTGTGTGAGAGAGGTGTAAATCTTAATCATTGCTACTAGGTCTGTCAATGGTACGGGTTTCGGCCCGAGCCCGGTCCGAACTTGCCCTATTTATGCGGGTACGGGTTTTGCCTTTTACTACCCAAGCCCGACTCAGGCCCGATCCGGGTCGGGTACGGTTTTATCAAAACCCGGTCCGGTTAGGACCCGACCCGACTATTAGTTTTTTGTCATATCAAAACATGAGTGTGTGTTATTTATTTACCATTTTTTGTTTACATGTAAATGTTTTTGCATACTTTGTTATGAGCTTGACTACATCACCGTCCAATTTATATGTTAACATTGTTTGTATACAAATTTTACCAAAGTTGCAGTTTTAAAATATGGTTTTAACATAAATATTCTGAGTTAGGTATACGGTTATTACCCAACGGGCTTAAAAAGCCCGATGGGACGGGCTCGGATATTGGGTTGAAATACCCTGTAGGTTCGGGCCGGGCTCGGGTTTTAATTATTGTAATTGGACTCGGGTATTGGTTTTAGAATACCCGGACCGAACACTGCCCATTGACAGGCCTGATTGCAACAAACAGAAGGAGATGAGGGAAGAAGATACTTTCTGGTACTATCTGAAAAGCAGAACAGAAGAAAAAATTGTCTTTTATGTTTATCCAAAAAAAGCAAAAGAATAATTCCACCCCTACCCATCTTTTATGCATTTTTACATACATGTTGAAAACGGAAAACACAAAACTCGTTTTGAAACCAAACGGTTCCTAAAAAAATTTAAATGAAGCAATTGAGATGAAAATGCCCTAAATGTTGATAATCTTGTTTCAACTTTTTTGAATGGAGCAAAATGAATCTATATCTCACATGTATTCTAAATTTCATGATATTTTACATGGGCTGGTATCATTAGGAAAGACAATCCTAAACAAGACCAAGTCAAAAAGATTTTAAATTCATTTAATAGTGAATGAGATCAAAAGACTTAGCCATCGAAGAAGTCAATGATATCACTGTTATGAAAGTAGTGGAATTACTAGGAAGTCTTATGTCCTATGAAGTACAATTGGATGCTACAAAGAAAAGTTGAGCATATGAGAAGAAATCATTGGCATCTACCACTACAAACAACAATCAAGAATCAGATAATGATGATGAGTAGAAAATCGATATCATGACTAAGAATTTCAAGGAATTCGTAAAATACAGGAAAATGAACGAACTTCAAAAGACTGATAACTATATCAAAAACAAAAATGTTAAGTGTTTCAAATGTGATAAAACCGGTCATTTAAAGGAGATTGCCCAAAAGTGAATAAATAAATGTATTGTGAATACTGACACATTCAACAAGAGGAGGCGAGCTTAAATTGCAACATGAGATGGTTTAAACACGTTATCAAGTGATAGTAAACCAGAAATTGAAAATTCCAACATGTGCTTCATTATCAAGTCAGAGATTACTAATCTAAATGACAAAATAACATATCTAGATAATATTATTCTCAACTGTATATGGATATTGATAAAATGAAATCTGATAATGATAAATCAACAAAGGTAAAGATAATTTAGAAAATTTATTATCTGCGTCTAAACCTCCAAATAATGAACAGGAACTTAGATACACCATAAACCCAAATCTTAGAAACTATTAATCAAAGTACTAAATTTGCTAAGGCTTCCAAGTTCAAACCAAAACCTAGAAAACTAAAATTAGAACTTTGGAACAAATTCATTAATATATGGATTCCTAGAATGTTAGGTAATAGCAATGAGGAGAAATATATTGATGATTTTATTGATAAAATTTACTTAATAAATAATTATATTTTTAAAGGGTATTTAAACTATTCATGGGTTTGGTTTTCCAAAACTTAGCCCCACGAACTTCAAGTAAAATAGGGTACCAGTGCACATATTGTATATTTCCCAAGTACCAAACAATGCAATGGATACTGGACAACATATGTTCAAAGCATATAATAGAAAATCCATAGAAACCGAGCGACAATATATACAAAGATGACGCAACCTTGTATTTAATTCAAAAAAATATGTTATTGGCATCAACAATGTCGGTAACTCTAAAACTTCTTTTATTTCTAATGTTTTTTAAAGTATTGATTTTGATTCCCTTGGTATTTGTTGGTTATATATATTCATACAAAACTCTATAGTCAAACTTTATACATCTTATCTAGTTGTTCTTAAACATACTTTTCTATCCATTTTTGTTCATGAAAAAGAGGGAGAATATGTATAAATGTACTGGACAAAATGATGGGATGTGCATAGAATCAAGGGGATTCAAAAATAAAAATATTTTATTTTATCTTTCAAATATTTGTGCGGTTGTCATCATCAAAAATGGAAGATTGTTAATACTCTAAGTATTTATTTTGATGACAACAACCATATAATATTACTACAACATTTCTTCGAGTTGTGCTGTATTTTCAGATATATAATGAACACGTTTTACAAAGATAATCAAGAACTCAGTGGAGGAAAATGAATTATATATATGAAGATCATCAAATGCAAAGAGAAGAGAAAAACTGACTCAAGGTGAATGGAACACAAGTGATTTATCAACAAAGATATTTGAAGTGTTTAGTAAGTCCGTTCAAGTTTTAGAATTTATATTAAAGACCTTGTAGCAAATATCTTTGATATTTCTCTTTTACCATACCCCATTTTCATCTCTAATATCTTTTATAAAATTACAATAATAGGTTTTAAAGTTATAAAGATCAAAATTATATTTTTATACAATGATTTTCAAAAATGTCTAGGATATGTTGAAATATTCTGAAATTATATGTCGACATAGAGATGGATATGTGTCGACATACTTTAAAATCATATTTCGACATATTAACCGTTGGACAGATTTTCAAATTCAAACGAATAAACACTTCTCTCTATCCTTTCTCCAAAAGCCATGTTTCTTCATTCTTTATATAAAGGCCCTGGAAAACTAATTTTAACATGTAAATTTTCTAATCTTCTCTGACTCCTCCACTTCCATACTTTTTTGAGAAAGATCTATTGAATATTCTTCCACTCTCTTTGAAAATTCACTATTTCACTATGATTTTTCATGGATTTGCAAACCACACAATATCATAGGGTTTGTAATTGAATTCTCAACCATTCTTTCTCTGGTCTCATCCTATTCCATGAAGATTTCAAAGTTATATTGTTATTGAAGGTCTATAAGATCATTGTTTTGAATCTACAAGGATCTGTATTGAAGATACAACTACTTGCCATTTCACAATTGATTGTAAAGAGAAAGGTGTTCTAGACACCCGAGGAAAGTAAAGAGGAAATATATATCCTACCACCTAAGAAATTACAAGAATGTCAAGGTGTACATGCTAGTGGAAATTTTGTGCGACCATTACATGACTGAATGTAAGATTATGAATCCAAACCGATACAAAACTTCCTGGTGTCATTTACTTTACTTTATATTTACTCTTTGATTGTCTGCTATGTTTATGATTTAACTGTTGATTTGAATACATAAACTTTAGTCCTATAAGTTAACTTTTGAATATGTCAAATACGCTATTCACACCATCCTCCTAGTGTGATACTAGGATTCATTCCACTTAAGTATGTTAAAAATCCATCATTTGGTATCTGAGCAGGTTGAAGCGTGATAGGGGTTCTCATAGTGTGATCTATGGCAAAGCATTGACCCTTACTCCTATACATCCCATGCAGTGGTTGGTCCTGAAGGCACCGTTTTGTTCTGCAACGGGGAAGTGGATGAATTTCAATTTTTTCCCCATTGGATCATAATGGGTGTATGAAACCTAATGAGTTTTACTAGATCCGATCTAGTTAATTTAAATAAAATCCAATTTTATTTAGCTTTCTGATTTAATTTATTAAATAATGTTTATTGATTGTGAAGTTTAAATAAGTATGAATATATCAAATATATTTATATCCTTAAATGAAGTTTAACTGTAACGCCTCACTTCAAGACCCATGCTAACAAAGGGTATTACAGAGTAATACTGTCTGCTAGTGCAGAAAATATGGCTGGTTAGGAACGACCATCCGTAAGCTTTGTCTTCATGCTTTCTGAAGACTTTGCCAAAAATTACTGGTGAAAAGTGGATCTCTATCACAAACAATCGAACTAGGAATACCGTGAAGTCTCACAATTTCCTTAATATATAGCTTAGATAAATGAGAAGTTGTCCTATTAGAAAGGGAATAACAATTAATTATTTGATCTAAATGTAACCACATAAAGATCTAAAAAGGAAAAAGTAAAAACGTGGTATCACCAATTGATTACACCTTCGTTATTTTGCAAACATTCTAGTAAAACTATACCTACTTATTATTCAAATGACATGTGATAATAAAACGTGTAACATGACATGTAATACAAAAACATCAACACGATGAACATATACATGTGTAGATATTGGAATTTATATCTACCATATATATATATATTCATCATTTATATGTATATATATCAGTTGCCTCAGTTCAGTTTAATTTTTAAGATGTATGCTTGATTACAAAATATTGTGAGATCTTGAATATTAATAACAAAGATTAATTACACAAAACTTAAGATAAATAAATAATAGAAATTTCAAAACCTAAATTTAAAGTTAGAATTTAAATTTGATTTGGCAAGTTTTGTTCACAATTAAGATTAAGGTTACATTTGACTAATGAAACAACCTTATACTTGTTAAATTTGAATGCATGTTTATATCCGAGCAACAATGGAGTTGATAATAATTCAATTATTCAAAATGTATATATACATACATATACATATTTAAATTTGAATTTTTATTATGAACATGAGAATCGCATATTTCTAAATGCTTTTATATACAAATTTATAATATATATATATTTATATACATAACGTTTAACCTTATCACTTAAAATTGATGTAATTTAAGAAAAAAACAATCTGAAGGAATTTTAAAAATCAAAATATACACATAAGATTAGAACAAGATGTTAAAATATTTCATGTTTCAAAATGATTCAAATTGTTATTATTTGATCCATTAAAATTAAAATAACCTTAGAAAATCATTACATATATGTTGAATCATATTTATAGTTGAAATCATAATTTTACACACATAAATAATTTTAGTTTTAAACAAATGAATTAAATCAAATCACATTATCTAATTAATTATTTAAATTATGATGTCAGTTACAAATTATACTAAGAAAATGGTATATATGTATAATCTTTATAAAGAAATACAACAAAATATAAATATGAAAAGAAAATCTACCTTATGGATCTAGCCAATAAGTTACATCTTGATTTGAGATTTCTTCTCAGATCTTTAGGTAGATTCACACCCAGCTTTGCAAGAGAATGATGGACCCATTAATTTTATTTTATTTGATTTTTTATTTAATTTGAAGTTGATTTTTATTTTGGAATAGAGGATTTTATTTTCAGCCTGACCATGGAGAAGAGGAGGAAATAGTGAGGATTGAAGAACTAATGAAAATGGATTAGTGAATTGTTTTAAATGAAAGAAGGAAACCATTCCCTTTCATTCAATTGAAACTTCCCTATTCAATTCCCTTAATTTTCTCTTTCTCACACCCATCTCTTTTCATGACTTGGCCACCACAAATGGCAAAAAATTTCTGTTAATCCCTTTGTGCAATTATCTTTTATTTTAACTTATTTAAAGTTACATCGATATCGTATATCAATGGGAGCAAATATAAATTTTATATACGCATTCAAATAATTCCAAACAACTCAAAACATCGAATAAATTAAATAATAATTAATATTTCCTAGATTATAATTAATTTACAACATTTTAAAAATTAATCAAGCCGTCTGGTTTTTTGGAGAATTCAGAAATATGGTTGTGGGAATCAAATGTGCGAATTCAGTCAACGATTAATTTGAAAATTTTAAATATTAACACTCACACATTACCCTAACTAGTGGTGTGATAGTTTGGTCGATTCCATCACTTACTGATCTTTTCGGTCAAATCTAATTTCATATTTTCTTAAGTGGTAACTTTTAGCAACGATTATTTACACAGATTCTCTTCGTCGACACTATATCGCTTTAGGATTTATGGAATTTGGTTTTGATTAAAATTGCAATATCATCCTAATTCAATTTGGTTAATCCTTTAACAAAGTCTTTGGTTCAATAATAACATTTATTGGTACTGTCTGAAGACTTTGACTTTGAATTGACTACATTTGACTATGATACTAACCTCATATAATTAAGAAGATGAATTCTTTATTGAATAGTGTTTTACTTCCAATGCTTCAGCTTAGACCCAAATATAGTTGTTTGTTGGATGTCATGCCACGATTTAACTATAATCAAAGTGTAATATCCACGCTAAAGTTCAAAAGTATTCTCAAGTTGAGAGAATCGTGTAATATCGTCACTTTGAGATTTCATATTTGATATTTGTTATTATTAACCAATAAGAAACTCTAGAGTGAGTCATTTAATAGTTATCCAATAACTGTCGGTACGTAACTCGTTGATGCCCCTAGCAGCTATGAGTAATACATGTTAGAATATCTCTTATTGGATTTTAATGGCAACAACTATATAAACATATTGTACAATATTTCGACCACTTTACAAGTATATGATGGATTAAAGAGCCCTGAACAATTGGAAGATCAATGGAAACAAATATGGAAGATGATCACGAAGAGCTTCATGAAGATGGTTTTAAAGTAAGGTCGTATACTTGTATTTAGTGTCTTAGATTACCTTGTACAATCTCCTTTGAGTCAGCTGAGCACACACAAAAATACTCCGAATTTATATCATTTTCAAAAACAAAGTAAAAAATCATAGTTTTTCACAAACTCAGGCAACCAAACGTCTAGGAACACTAACCATACGTTTGGCAACACATATTTTACAACTATATTCAAAGTACATCGATCAGACGTCTGGATTGACCTACCAGACATCAGAGCTAACTCTCGGGTTTCTAAAATTCATTATCAGAGACGTCTGAATTACATAAAAAGATTCTAAGTGCACTTCTCAGACATCTGAATAGCACTGAATTTTGTATATTTTTAAATCGCAAATTTTATTCCCTATAAATTAGAATGACCAGACTTCTGGCCATATTTTTCAAACTTCTGAAATGCCACAATAGTTAAAATCTTAGAATAGACACTTATCTTCTTCTCCATTAGTCGTATCTCTTTATTTAATGGTTGCAACTACTTATCAAAGAGTTTAAATTGAACAGTAACAACCATTAAACAAAACCTTTGATCATCTATATATACTCCAAGATTTAGATTAATTTTTAACTTTCTGACTTTCCAATTTCCATCTTGCTCTCTAACTTTATTGCAAATATTAGTCTCATATTCTCATTTATATCACCAAATCTATACAATAGCATTTTGGTGATCAAAATTCCTACAAATCCATGTACATACACTCATCATACTCAAAGGGAAATTATAGGAAGATTTGTATCAGCAGTCAATATCAGTGTTGTAAAGAGCACAAGATTGTCAACTCAAGATACTCTTTTGTATTGCCCGTTCCTCCAGGCTAAGCGAGGGATTTTGATTAGCGGAAATTCCAAAGGAGAGCTTCTGGAGTGGATGTAGGATAGAAGATCCGAACTAGTATAAAATTCCTGGTGTGATCATTTTTATTTACTCTACCATTTGATACTCTATTAGTCGAATTTACTTAGTTAGAGTATATATACTTGATCATTCATATTGGCCATATCATACTAGATCCGTGTGCACTTTCATTTGGTATCAGAACAAGGTTATTCAAATTACCGTAATAAAGTATTTGAATAATTATTAAAATATGGCAAACATTTTTCTACAAGGTCAATCTACTACAGGTCCACCACTATTTACTGGATCTAACTATGCTTACTGGTCCACACGTATGAGAATATTTATAGAAGAAAACGGTCTTGAAATCTAGCAAGCTACTCAAAATAAATATAAATCTCTTTATGCAATCTTTGGGGGGGGGGTAAACTTAATTGGGCAAGGTTTCTACATGATGAGATCAAATTTTTTTAGGTCTGTCGATGTCCTACTATTGTTTATACTCCGTATATAATGGGAATTCTACTTTTTTCTAAGGTCAATAACAACCCCTTAAACTTTGAACTCATCCCAGTTAAATATAGTGGAACTTGATTTTTTAGCTTGATGCATCTTACCAAAACCATGCCCCATCACATGAGCTTCGGAGAATGGCCAGCTCCATGCGACCAAGCCTCATCTAAACCTATAGTTCATCCTCCACCTCCTACATGAGATCCTACTTCGACCCCTGCTATAGAATAACAATCCGCTTACCTTTCTGATTCCGACATTCATGATGTTAGACTTGCTCCTAACCAGAACGAGTCAATGGCATATTTGACTTTTAGAAACCAACAAGTCATCATCGGAAACCAAAAGACCTTAGTGAGGAGGGTAAAAGGCTTAGAATGATCCTTCTCGACTAGAATGGGAAAAATAGAGAGAACGTCTGAGTGCACTTCTCAGACGTCTGAATGACATTGAATTTTGAATATTTTTAAACCGCAAATTTTATTCTATATAAATTTAAATGACCAAATGTATGGCCATATTTTTTAGACGTTTGAAATGCTTCAATAGTCAAAAGCTTTGAATATACACTTCTCTATTAGTCATGTCTCTTTCTCTAATGGTTGATCAAAGAGTTTAAACTAAATAGTAACAACCATTAAACAAAACCTTTGATCATCTATAAATATACTCCAAGATTGAGATTAGTTTTTAACTTTCTGACTTTCTAATTTCCAACTTTCTCTCTAACTCTATTGCAAATATCAATCTCATATTCTCACTCTATATCACCAAATCTACGTAATAGCATTTTGGTGATCAAAATTCCTAGAAATCCACGTACTTACACTCACCATACTCAAGGGGAGATTATAGAAAGATTTGTACCAGCGGTCAATATCAGTGTTGTAAAGAGCACAAGATTGTCAACTCAAGATACTTTTTTGTATTACCTGTTCCTCTAGGTTGAGCAAGGGATTTTGATTAGACGAAATTTCGAAGGAGAGCTTGGGGATTGGACATAGGATGGGAGGTCCGAACAAGTATAAAATTCTTGGTGTGATCATTTTTATTTATTCTACTTTTTGGTACTCTATTAGTTGGATTTACTTAGTTTAGAGTATATATACTTGATCATTCATATTAGCCATATCATAATAGATCTATGTACACTTTCAATACACCGCCCTACATTTAGAGAGTGTTACGTACTCTAGTCTCAACGGATGTATTGATATCATTTCTCGAAACATCTTGACCATGAATATTAAAAATAAAATTATATTTTATATTATGATCAATTAATTATGATATCAACTATTTGCAACTACAATCATATAACATTTCATTTAAGGTTTAAGGATTTTCTTATTTTTACACTTTAAATTACTTACTTAATTAATTATACCACTATATAAAAAAGTATATAATAGCAATAACATACCTTTATTATGAACGAGATTGGTCACAGTGTCAGATATATATAGCAAATTACATAATTGTCCTTAGGGCATAACCATAACTTTATAAGGATTGAGTTGAGAGGCTGGACGTAAAATCTAAGTTTGAGATACCATTGTAGGCTACTGGGGTGAGTTAAAATTCCTCCTGAAAGGATTACATTTGGTACTAGAGCGTCAGTTTTCAAAAAATTCATTATCTGATGGCTAATAACACTAGTAACGCGCACTTTAATATTTTTTGAAGGACAATCCACTACTAGACCACCATTATTTAATTATAGTAATTATGCATATTGTTCTTATAGAATGAAAGTTTATTTATAGTCTAATAGTTTAGATATTTGGAACATCACACAAACTGAGTGCAGTAAGCCCAAACAAATTGTGCATAGTGGACTAACGAACAAAAGACACAAGCATCGAATAATTAAAAAGCCATGAATATTCTCTTCTGTGCCTTATATAAAAATGAGTTAAACAGAGTGCCTATTTGTAAAAGTGCATATGAAATTTGGAGGACTTTACAAGTCATACACAAGGCACTAATAAAGTTAAACAAACTAAGATATATATGGTGATAATCCAGTTTCAACTTTTTAAAATGAAGCAAATGAATCCATATTTGACATGTATTCTAGATTTTATGACATTTTGCATGCACTAGTATCATTAGGAAAGACAATTTCTGAACAGGACCAAGTCAGAAAGATCTTAAATTCATTTAATAGTGAATGAGGTCAAAAGATTTTGGCCGTAGAAACCAATAATATTAATATTATGAAAGTAAAGGAATTAGCAGGAAGTCTTATGTCCTATGAAGTACAATTGCATGATAGAAAGGAAATTCAAGCAAATGAGAAGAAATCATTGACATTTACCATTACAAACAACAATTATGAATCTGATAATGATGATAAGGAGGAAATTGATTTCATGACCAAGAATTTCAAAAAATTCGGAAAATAAGGGAAAATGAACGACTTCGAAAGACTGACAATTATACCAAAAACAAAAATGTTAAGTGTTTCAAATGTGATAAAACCGGTGATTTAAAGGAGATTGCCCTAAAGTGAGGAAATCAAAGTATTCTGCGAATACTGACACATTCAACAAGAGGAAGCGAGCCCACAATGCAACATGAGATCATTTAGACACATTATCAAGTGATAGTGAACCAAAAATTGAAAATGCCAACATGTCCTTTATGGTAAATGGGGATCAGGTATAGGATTCAAATAAAGAGATTATGAATGTTTTAAATGATATGTATAAGTGTAAATTGTTTAGAAAACATTATAAGAATAGTCAAGTAGAGACTGATAAGTTTAAAATAATTATGCTAACCAAAGAAAAACAATGTCTTGAAGATAAAATTAAATGACTTAACGAACTAGACGATGAAAAGATTCAAAATAAGAAAGTTTTGAAAAAATAAAAAGGTAAAATGAATCCTTAAAACAGAGTATCTTTTGGTGATGTGAAAGATCACTGATCTAAATGACAAAATAACATCTCTAGATAATGTTATTCTCAATTATTTCTATCAAGATAAAATGAAATTTGATGTTGATAAATCAACAAAGGTAAAAATAATCTAGAAAATTAATTATCTATGTCTAAACCTCCAACTAATAAACATGGACTTAGATACACCCTAAGCCCAAATCAAAGAAAATATTAATAAAACTATTAAATTTGTTAAGACTTCCAAGTTCAAACAAAAAACTAGAAAACTAGAATTAAAACATTCAAATAAATTCATTAATATAAATGTTTTTAGAAGGTTAGATAATAGTAATAAGGATAAATATATTGATGAGTTTAGTAATAAAATTTACTTATCAAATAATTATATTTCTAAAGGTCATTTAAACTCTCCATGAGTTTGGTTTCCCAAAACTTATCCCCATATACTTCAAATAAAATAGGGTACCAGTGCTTATATTGTATATTTTTCAGGTACTAAACAATGCAATGGATATTGGACAACAAATGTTCAAAGCATATAACAAGAAATCCATAAAAATCGAGCAACAATGTATACGAAGATGGTGCAACCATAAACTTAAGTCAAGAGAATATGTTATCGGCATCAACAATGTCGATAACTCTAAAACTTATTTTATTTCTAATGTTTTTAAAGTATCGATTTTGATTCCCTTGGTACTTGTTGGTTATATATATTCATGTAGAACTCTATAGTCAAGCTCTATCATATTATATAGTCGTTCTTAAACAATACTTTTCTATCATTTTTTGTTGATAAGAGGGAGAAAACATATAAATATACTAGACAAAATGACGGGGGTGCACATAGAATCAAGGGGAGTCGAATATAAAAATATAATATTTTAACTTTCGTATATATATGTGGTTATCATCATCTAAAAGGGGAAGATTCTTAATACTCTGATTATTTATTTTGATGACAACAACCTAATAAATATTAGCACCAATGTTTCTTTGAGTTATGCTATATTTTCGAACATATAATGGACATGTTTTACAAAGATAATCAATAACTCAGTAGAATAAAATGAATTAATATAAATGAAGGTGAATCGGAGCAAATGGAAGAGAACAACTGACATAAGATGAATGAAACACGAGTGATTTATCGACAGAGATATTTGAAGTGTTTAGTAAGTGCGTTTGAGTTTTAGAATTTATATTAAAGACCACATAGCAAATATCTTTGACATTCCCCTTTTACTAAGCTTTGTACTATCTGTATCATGTATGCATATAATAGCAAGTTCACCTTGGTCATACCAAACTGGTTAAAGCAATAATAGCAATATCTTGTATGCATATAAATCATGTAATAAATGGACTATCTGTCCGAACACTATAGTTTTGTTTGACTAACTGCTAACCTTTGGCTGACTCGGCCTACCAGACAAAATAACAAATAATCTAACTTCTGTTAGACACCCTTCTAGATGGTCTGTCCCTAACTTACGACTCCCAGGGTCAACTGATCCTAATGGTTTTGTGGGCTCACCAATAACCTATCTTTACTCTGTATATTACTTTCTGTGTGTAACATCATTTTAGTCTTACCTGTGACAAAGCCCTACACACTGGAATTTTGGAATTATATTAGCTAGAGGCTACTAGCTAAAGTATACAGTTCAACCCCATACCAGTCTCATCTGGTATTCTAATATCTGAGTCATTTACTTAGGGTCAACTACTCCATTAAATTTTCCTTGAAAACATTTCTTTCAAATTGATTTAACCCTTTAAATCATACTTAAACAAGGAAAATATACTCAATGCTTTACTCAAATCACTTTGCCATGTTATCTATTCTCTACACAAAACATAGTTGATGAAAACATTCGAAACTTTTGTTTAAAACCTTTAAACAATCTCTTTTGAAATCTTTGAAAGTATCCCTTTCAAAACCATTGAAAGTACCTCTTTCGAAACCATTGAAAGTACCCCTTTCGATACAAGTAAACTACTTTACTTTATAATCTTAGACCGAAAGGTCAAAACATACCTTTCGAAACCATTTATAATAGACCTTTTAAAAACATTGAAAGTATCCTTTTGAAAGCTTTATAAAACCTTAGACATCCACTATTCAAAACACTTTAAACATTCCTTTCGAAAACATTGGAAACCCTCCATTTAAACACTAAGGTAAACCTTTCAAAAACATTGGGGAACTACCCCTTCGAAACCTTTATCATATACCTTTCGAAAGCATTAAGTCCTTTACATAAATCAACCCTTTTGAAAGTATTGGGTTTAAGTAAAAATACATGGAATATAGTTTCGAACCGTTTAAAACCATTCCTTTCGAAACCTTTGGGTTTAACTTTCAAGATCTGTAACGACCCACTATTTTGGGCCATTCATATCGACAATAATTCACACATGTTTGACTTGAATAGTTCAAAATATCAGATTGTTAATTTAAAATTTGGCAAAACTCAGAATATACAGTAAATAAATCAATCACAGAATCACAGACACAGAGTAATAATATGCAGCGGAATAGATAAAATAGTAGTTCATGAAGCTACTATATAAACATCAGAGTTAGAAATAAAATACAACAAAATATCTCAAATGTAGTGAAGTCTTCAGTACAACAGATGACTTCTTTGAACAAAACAACTAGAAGAGCTGAAAGCTGAGGCGATAGTTGGATCTCCAAAGGAAGCTCCAAACTCCAAAGGTGAGTCTCAAATGCTGTTTCACTCGGTCTGACCCGAGCGTAAAGCAAAACACAAAACACTCGAGTCAGGATTAACATTCTTATATACATAAATCCAACTCAAGTGAAATATCAACTGAAATACAAGTAACTTAAAGGATGTTTGGGATAACCATCCTCTAAGGATATTCAGAACCATCTACAAGGTGGAAATATACATTATAACATCGTGGTCATTTTAAATTTATTTACTTCAAAAATCAAAATATCATTTTTCATTTCAAATATATCTATTTTCCAAAATAGTGTATGTTCATTAAATAATTTATAAAGTAAAGTATTTATAATCTCCTCAAGTCTCACAAATCGATTTAAATTACTCAAATTCCCAATTCAAATTTATTCAAAGCTCAATTCATCAATTCAATTCAGTTCTAAATATACCATTTAAATTTTCAATATATTTCAAGGCTTTAATATTCAACATTTTCAAAGTTAAATTTAACAGTTTCATATAGCACTTGATTTAACTTTATTATTATCTAATTAGGGAATATTCTCTTAATAAATTCAATATCATTTAACTAGCCTTAAACTTCATTTTTACTAAATATTTCTTCAAATTTATTAAATTATTTAAATCAAACTCAAGTTATAAATCGTATCTTAAATTCTAATTTCAATAAGCTTTGTATTGGTTTAATTAAATAAAATTCTTTACTAAATTCAAATTATCATCCTAACCTTAACTTATTCAAAAAATTTACCAAATCTATTTTGAAATATAAATTTTATACTTAACATATTATATGTATTAAATCCATCTTAATTAAATTAAGTATCATTATTAAATCTATATATATCATTACCATTTATATATAAAAATTTAAGAATAAACATTTGCTAAAACCATATATTTCTTTCCAAAACCATAGAATTCAATTTCAAAAAAATTTATATATATATGGACCAACGGTGTTTGTATATATATTTATTATATGGATAAGTGATATGGATATTTATCATTTCAATCCGAAATTTAAATATATACGGGTAGATATCATTTCGACCCGTAATCCCAATTTCAATTCAAATGAAAATCGCTTGGGTTTATCATTTCAACCCATAACGATTTTCTTCTATTCTAAAGTCCGTTCGGGTATGTATCATTTCAACCCATAGTGAATTCTATACTAACAGGAAACTTGCAGAGTGATAACAAATACTAAAAAAATATAACAACAGGCATATATCATCAGTATAAATAACAGATGCGGGTGTCGGATGTCACAAGTGAACAGATACAAATAATAGTAATAACAGGAATATACTACTAGATACTGGTGTCAGATGTCACAGGTGAACAGTTACAAATAATAGTAATAACAATGTAAATAACTACAGCAGCATATTTCAATTGCTATTTCAATTGAAATCAAATTTAAAAAATAAAAGAACGTTAATTGTGAGTGATTGCTCACCTTTCGAGGCTAGAGAGATCTGGCAAAGAAATTGAGTTACAAAATTCAAACACGACTTCCAAAGCAAAGCAAGATTGGTATGGATTCGATGATCAAAGCTGAATCAAGGAGTTGATGAATCGATTAGAATCAGTTTGATATGAATTAAACTAAATAATATAACATATCGCCCTTTTCCTTGAAATCGATATGCTAGATTAAGACAAAATAAAAATAAAAATAAAGTAAATATATATGTAGATAAAAATCATTGTTTTATATTAAAACACAAATAAGAAATTCAACATATATATACAACATATATCTTGAAATAAATACTCTTGTGTGTACACACACTTATAATTACATAAATTACATAACAGCTGACATAAAAATTATTATATATAATATATATATATAACTATTTCAAAATTCATTGTAGCTTTTGAGAATATATACATTATTATATATATTCGAACAGATTGAAAAAAAAATTTATATTATAAAACCATTGTTAACATTCAGACACATATAATCGAGTATTACATACAAAGTATAGTTTCATATAAATTAAGAAAATGAAACCAACTTATATATAACCTTTATAACTTAAAATCTGTATATAAAATAGATTATAAAACTCTTATATAGATATACCTTAAACATATTATAGATACACTAATAGAATGGACATACAACTCATATAGCAATTATATATACACTAAAATTAATTAAACCAGGATCAATACATATAAAAGTACGTAGACTTTAAAACTACAAATATATATAGATTTATAATATACTACATATATTTATCTAAACTAATATAAGCGCCTACCATAACCTGTACCTAGCAACTAAGTATATACATCTCGTAAATCAAAATTAGAAGTTTGGAAAACACACAGTAAATATATTTATAAAAACTTACTTTTAAATATGTATATATTTGCAAAATCTATAGACTGTATACTTTATATATATATAAACAATAGGATAAGTATAAGTCGTATACACTTCTTTATAATATACAAACCGAACACAAATGCATACAATGCAATATATAAATCAAGTAGACGTCACGTATTATAATACAATATGTAACAAATCAACAGAGATTAAAACGTACACATATAAAATTACCTTTTACAAAAAAAAGTGAATGAGTTCGGCCGAGACTAGTGGTGAGGAGATGGTCAGGGCGGAGGACGGAAGTTGGTTGGAGCGGGTTGCTGTGCTAGGAGGTGGCTCGGTCAGTGTTTGGTTGCGAGGAGATGTGGAAGAAGGTTGCGGGATGGGGAGAATCATGGTAGGTCGGAGGGCTACGGTGGTTGCTGGCCGGACGTGGGTGAGCTCGAGTTGGCACTGGCGGAAGCGGGAAGCGATGGGTGGGGGAGTTTTGGTGGGGACGGCGATGTACGGCTGCGGCGTGGCGGGGTTGCTGCGGAGACAGGTTGATGAGGGAGAAAGGCGGAGATATTGGAGGAAGAAGGTGAAAGCTGGAATGGCGGTGGAAGGCGACGGAGGGGCAAACACGTAGAGGGGACGGTGAACTGATGGCTGAGGCTTCGGTTTTGAGGAGAAGAGGATAACAGAGAACAGCCGCAAGCAAAAGGTAAAAGGTTATAAATGAATTGTTTTCATTGTAAACAAGTAACGCAGAAACCAATGGACACAATTTAGAAATGAAATGACAGAAGAGAGTAATTTATCAAAATGGAAAAGGAAAGGTTACGCGTGATTTTAGGGAATTATTAAAAGTAAAGGCTATCGGTATGGAAGTAACAGTGGAAACGAATGGTTAAAATAAAAGAAAAAGGAAACATTGAATGGTACGCAAGGAAAGGTCAGAAAATAGAAATCGTCACCCTTAAATTCAAAAATATAAAAGTAACGGGCTACACATTGATTAAGGAGCTATTAAAGCAATTTATTGATACGTTTCGAATTTTGAAACCGAAGGAAATTAACGGTCAAAATTAAAGGTACCGATACGGCGCAACGTTTTATTGTTTCCGTCGCATACCAGATCTTAAAATACAGAAATAAATATACTGTGGAAATCAGCACGAAGAGAGGATCAAAACGGTATACAGATATTAGTGGTACGATCATCCGATCAAAAGTCGATAATCGGTACCAAAAATGCTGCTATTCTGCCAGAATTAAGATAAACGGAGTAATAGAAATCCAAATTTGGCGAAACGAAGAATGACGTTTTACTCAGAAGATGATTTAGAAATTTATTGTATAAAAATATTCAAGTTTGGAAAACATTTATTTTCAACAAAATTTAACTGATTTAAATTGAAATAGAATTTCACAAGAAAATAAACTTCAATGTTATCAGATGAAAATTTACCAGTCGCTATATTAAAATAGACGTATCCCAAATAATATATTTTTATTTCAAAATTTTATTATTTAAAATTTAACAAACATTCAATTAATTACGTTATAAAAATTATTAAAATTTACGGGTCGTTACACTCTCCCCTACTCAAAACTTTTCGTCCCCGAAAAGGAAGGAGGTAGAAGAATAGAAACAACCAGAAAGAAAAATAGATTGAAAGACCAGGATAAACAATTAATTTAAAACTATATAAATTTTTCTTGAAATATTCATTTGAAAACTTCATTTGCAGTTCAATTATCTTTAATACTTTAAAACTTTTCAAAACCCATTTGTAAAATTTCTTGCTTCCTTTATAAGTACCACTTATATGCTTAAATAACACCTTTATAAAGGTATGAAAACTATTTGAAAACAATTATTTACATCATTAGTTATATTTACAAAGAAGCTATTGAAAACATTAAATCCATAATTTATAAATTTATTAATTTATCTCAAGATACTTTCAAATATTATTAATAAACAAATAATCATTTACTTTAAAATGTTTATTTAATTTATAACTTCTAAAATATTTATAACACTAAAATTTCTATTAAACCATGTAGTCAATAATTAAATAATACTTAAAAGAATATAGTCAACAAGGAAAGGAAGGGGGATTTGGAAAACAGAATATAGGTGAATAAATAAAGCTGAGCAGATAAGGTAGATTCAAAAGAATGGTATCGGGCATGAATAATTAATTCAAACCATAAGAATTTCAATTTCAAATATTAATATAGAATTTCTTTGTTGGAAATACTTTTATAAAAAAATACTTTTTATAACTCGATGTTTTAACAAGTTTATCCTCGTTCCTGTAGACTCTGGTAGTGCGTTGATCAGGCGCAAAACTAGAATTCTCCAGGTACTTAGTAGACCTGTTTCAACACCCAGTGAAAATACTGGAAAAACTTTTAAAAACAGATATGGAAAGTACAATCCAATCAAAAACACAAACAAAACCTTTGTCCAACCATGGTTCGCAGATACACAATGGTTACGCCTGGGTCCCCCAGGAAACAATCCATATCCGTAAGCTTTCTCAGCCCTGCGAGTTACGCCATGATGACTAGTAGAATGCAGGATACACAATGGTTACGCCTGGATCCCCCAGGAAACAATCCGTACCCCCAGGCAAGACTCAGCCAAGCATTTGCGCTACTATTCACAACCTACACAGATTGCAGGATACACAATGATTACGCCTGGATCCCCCAGGAAACAATCCGTACCCCTAAGCAAGACTCAGCCAGGCAGTTGCGCTATGCAGTCACGAGAGAACAATAAGACCATGGGTAACGCCATGGAATTCGAAGGACACTCGAGTATCATATCCGGAAAACCAAAAATCAGAGAGAATAATATCGATAGAATGAATCCAAGATGTGGCCACAAATCGGATATCAAGCAGAAGGCACTTTCCATATCTTTACTTCGAAAATATGTATCATATAGTACCTTTTCAAATCACTTTCAAATATCATACTTATATAAAATCCATTATATATAAGATTAAATTTTCAAATCAAATACTTTCCAAAATCAAAAGTATACCAAATCACACTTATATAGACTTTAATTATATAAGATTTCACTTTTCAGATTGAGTACCCTTTTCAAATCCATAGTTTTCGAATCAATTTCATATTCATACAAATCAATTTTATATAAGTTCGACAACTCCCAAATCAAGTGTTTGGTAACATAAGGTTCTCAAATTTCAATTTGTTTCAATATCAGTTCAATTTCAAAATCATATACAATTTCACCAAATTATTTCTTCTCAAATTATACATCTTTAGTCTCAAAGTTTCCAAAATAATAGATTTTAGAAAATAAATCCAAATTTCCAAATCAATATAATTTAAGTCAGCCAATTCATTTCCAAAATCAAATGTTTTCAAAATCATCTTATACTTACGTAAGGTCTATCTTATATAAGGATCAAATTTTCAAAATAATTTCGCTGTATGAAGAACCATATGGGATTGAATATCTTTGCTTTTATGGGTTATATATCTTTGTAATTTAAATTGGAAATTTTCTTTTAGTAAGCAAAGATATTCTAACTCGACGGCTTTCAATTTCAGCGTCAAAATATATCAAAGATATTAGAATATAAGATGTAAATATGTCATCATTTCGCAAAGTCACATTCGATCGCTCGCTCGATCACACAAGTTCGCTTTCGAACTAGTATTGTCCATTCACTTCCCTAATGCGGATTTCGATATGGTTTCTCGACTAGAAGCCATCAGTCTCCTTGCATAGCCATATACTATGATAGAGAATTCTAGAATCGAGCCCAAAATCCATATCAAATATTCGTCATCAAGAATCGAATGAAAAATCCTAACACGAAATGGTGTAATTCACCTCGAACTTGTGTACTCAAACTTGGATCAAATTAATTATGCGAATAAAACAGCATACGTACAACTTATATATTTATTCCAACTTGTTACCTATATAGTTTCATAAAGATGTTACTAAGTTAAACATTTAAACTAAATTTTATTCAAAATATTTTGAAGACCAAATTCTTCTCAAAACATTTCAATCTAAATTTCATATTAGAAAAAATTCAAAATAGCCTTATTCATTTACTTAACAAAACAGTTTCAACCTATTTAAATCATATTACTACATACTTTAAACATACATACCAAACTTATATACTTTATACTTTTCAAAATTACTTATCTTTGAAAAGTTAACCTTGATTTGGAAGTGCTTGAACCTTCAAAATAGTCGAAGAAATCATATTTCAATCCAAGAGTTGGAAATCACAATTAAATCAGTAAATCCATTCCAAAAATAGGGTTATATCAAATAAAATCCAAAACTCAAGGACTAAACACCGGTTCATTTCAAATCGTTTCAAATATATTTACATATATCTTTCGAATATCAAATCATACTTCAGAATTTGAAATCAAAAATGGTTTCACAAAATCACTCGCATAGCAAAGCTATTAAAGTGGCCTCTCCCTCGCTCAGAAACTCGAAAATCAATGTCGATGATGCGTGCACTCATCACCGAAATTATTTTCCAGCGACACAAGTGAGTTCTGGACTTCCATTTACTTTGAAAACTTCTTTGAAATTCCTTCAAAATCATTAAAACCCATTAAAATCATTGAAACATTACTTATTCGGAAAAATAGTTTCAATCATATTATTTATTATTTCAAAATCTTAAAACCAGTTCCAAAATGCCGGAGTTCAATCACTTAAATTCAGATTCAAAACTTCAGTTATAAATCATTTTATATGAAACCATTTCTTATAAAATTTTCACAATTTCAAATCCTTTCAAAACTTCAAATTCTCAAAAAAAAATTAAAAGGTATATAATCCTTATCAAAAACATTTCATCTTTATATAAAAATATGGTCATCCTTATCAAAATAAAACTACGATGAATACAAAATTTTTAAAAGACAATCAACCACAAACTTTCCAAGGGACGATTCAAGGATGGATTTCAAAGCAAAACAGATTCAAATTTAGAAGGACTCTAATCAAATAGAATTCTAATTCAAAGATAGGCTCAAACGAAGATAAGATAATTAAATTACCAAATAGAAGATGGATAAGCCTATATGAATCGTGGGCGACCTTAACCGGTCAACCGTGATTTCAGGAATATAATCGATGTGAAAATCTAAGGAAAATCGACCTTCGATTGCCAGAGATAGAATCTAAATATAGCAGAAGATAGAAAACATCGTAAACCGAGGATACAGAAATCTCCGGTGAATCAATGCCAATTATAATCATTCAAAGATTGGCGGAATCACCACCCTATAAAGGTCATACAAAGTGGAGTGATGCAATGCTCCAAAATCAAAAGAATACAATTAGGGGAGATAGGAATGGATTTCAGAACAAGTGAGCATTCCAAAATTCAAAGGAATCTTATTCGATAAGAATCCAAACGAAGATTAGAGAAATATAACCTATATCGATACAGAAAAATTCCCATTCAAAATTTGGAAAGACTCGAATTCATAACATACGAAAACAGAAGCTTAAATATCTTTAGTTGGACAACTTTAGCTAAGCAAAAGATACAACAGAGTTTACTCAAAGCATCCTAACAAACTACTGATTTTGCCATACCCAAAATAGATTCCTATCAACAGAGGATCTAGATCAATCAAGAGAGAAGTTCAAAATTTTAGAGGATCCTAATCAAAGAAATTACTAACAAGGTGGATACGAAAGGAATAAAGTTTAAGAAATATTTTACTTTTAAAGCAAGGAAATTTATATCAAAATAATCTTTGAAAATTCTTTAAAAATCATTTGAAAATCATTTTATACTTCGAAAATACGTTCTCTCACAAAGAAATGATTCTGAGATTGATTTCACTTATTCTAGGGTATTTCTACCCTATCTCTAATGAGTTTTTGCTCCGCAGGCTAAGGTTTGCCTAAAACCAAAGCTCTGATACCAACTGTAACGACCCAGTATTTTGGGCCATTCATATCGACAATAATCCACACATGTTTGACTTGAATAGTTCAAAATATCAGATTGTTAATTTAAAATTTGGCAAAACTCAGAATATACAGTAAATAAATCAATCACAGAATCACAGACATAGAGTAATAATATGCAGCGGAATAGATAAAATAGTAGTTCATGAAGCTACTATATAAACATCAGAGTTAGAAATAAAATACAACAAAATATCTCAAATGCAGTGAAGTCTTCAGTACAACAGATGACTTCTTTGAACAAAACAACTAGAAGAGCTGAAAGCTGAGGCGATAGTTGGATCTCCAAAGGAAGCTCCAAACTCCAAAGGTGAGTCTCAAATGCTGTTTCACTCGGTCTGACCCGAGCGTAAAGCAAAACACAAAACACTCGAGTCAGGATTAACATTCTTATATACATAAATCCAACTCAAGTGAAATATCAACTGAAATACAAGTAACTTAAAGGATGTTTGGGATAACCATCCTCTAAGGATCTTCAGAACCATCTACAAGGTGGAAATATACATTATAACATCGTGGTCATTTTAAATTTATTTACTTCAAAAATCAAAATATCATTTTTCATTTCAAATATATCTATTTTCCAAAATAGTGTATGTTCATTAAATAATTTATAAAGTAAAGTATTTATAATCTCCTCAAGTCTCACAAATCGATTTAAATTACTCAAATTCCCAATTCAAATTTATTCAAAGCTCAATTCATCAATTCAATTCAGTTCTAAATATACCATTTAAATTTTCAATATATTTCAAGGCTTTAATATTCAACATTTTCAAAGTTAAATTTAACAGTTTCATATAGCACTTGATTTAACTTTATTATTATCTAATCAGGGAATATTCTCTTAATAAATTCAATATCATTTAACTAGCCTTAAATTTCATTTTTACTAAATATTTCTTTAAATTTATTAAATTATTTAAATCAAACTCAAGTTATAAATCATATCTTAAATTCTAATTTCAATAAGCTTTGTATTGGTTTAATTAAATAAAAATTCTTTACTAAATTCAAATTATCATCCCAACCTTAACTTATTCAAAAATTTTACCAAATCTATTTTGAAATATAAATTTTATACTTAACATATTATATGTATTAAATCCATCTTAATTAAATTAAGTATCATTATTAAATCTATATATATATCATTACCATTTATATATAAAAATTTAAGAATCAACATTTGCTAAAACCATATATTTCTTTCCAAAACCATAGAATTCAATTTCAAAAAAAATTATATATATATGGACCAACGGTGTTTGTATATATATTTATTATATGGATAAGTGATATGGATATTTATCATTTCAATCCGAAATTTAAATATATACGGGTAGATATCATTTCGACCCGTAATCCCAATTTCAATTCAAATGAAAATCGCTTGGGTTTATCATTTCAACCCATAACGATTTTCTTCTATTCTAAAGTCCGTTCGGGTATGTATCATTTCAACCCATAGTGAATTCTATACTAACAGGAAACTTGCAGAGTGATAACAAATACTAAAAAAATATAACAACAGGCATATATCATCAGTATAAATAACAGATGCGGGTGTCGGATGTCACAAGTGAACAGATACAAATAATAGTAATAACAGGCATATACTACTAGATACTGGTGTCAGATGTCACAGGTGAACAGTTACAAATAATAGTAATAACAATGTAAATAACTACAGCAGCATATTTCAATTGCTATTTCAATTGAAATCAAATTTAAAAAATAAAAGAACGTTAATCGTGAGTGATTGCTCACCTTTCGAGGCTAGAGAGATCTGGCAAAGAAATTGAGTTACAAAATTCAAACACGACTTCCAAAGCAAAGCAAGATTGGTATGGATTCGATGATCAAAGCTGAATCAAGGAGTTGATGAATCGATTAGAATCAGTTTGATATGAATTAAACTAAATAATATAACATATCTCCCTTTTCCTTGAAATCGATATGCTAGATTAAGACAAAATAAAAATAAAAATAAAGTAAATATATATGTAGATAAAAATCATTGTTTTATATTAAAACACAAATAAGAAATTCAACATATATATACAACATATATCTTGAAATAAATACTCTTGTGTGTACACACACACTTATAATTACATAAATTACATAACAGCTGACATAAAAATTATTATATATAATATATATATAACTGTTTCAAAATTCATTGTAGCTTTTGAGAATATATACATTATTATATATATTCGAACAGATTGAAAAAAAATTTATATTATAAAACCATTGTTAACATTCAGACACATATAATCGAGTATTACATACAAAGTATAGTTTCATATAAATTAAGAAAATGAAACCAACTTATATATAACCTTTATAACTTAAAATCTGTATATAAAATAGATTATAAAACTCTTATATAGATATACCTTAAACATATTATAGATACACTAATAGAATGGACATACAACTCATATAGCAATTATATATACACTAAAATTAATTAAACCAGGATCAATACATATAAAAGTACGTAGACTTTAAAACTACAAATATATATAGATTTATAATATACTACATATATTTATCTAAACTAATATAAGCGCCTACCATAACCTGTACCTAGCAACTAAGTATATACATCTCGTAAATCAAAATTAGAAGTTTGGAAAACACACAGTAAATATATTTATAAAAACTTACTTTTAAATATGTATATATTTGCAAAATCTATAGACTGTATACTTTATATATATAAAAACAATAGGATAAGTATAAGTCGTATACACTTCTTTATAATATACAAACCGAACACAAATGCATACAATGCAATATATAAATCAAGTAGACGTCACGTATTATAATACAATATGTAACAAATCAACAGAGATTAAAACGTACACATATAAAATTACCTTTTACAAAAAAAAGTGAATGAGTTCGGCCGAGACTAGTGGTGAGGAGATGGTCAGGGCGGAGGACGGAAGTTGGTTGGAGCGGGTTGCTGTGCTAGGAGGTGGCTCGGTCAGTGTTTGGTTGCGAGGAGATGTGGAAGAAGGTTGCGGGATGGGGAGAATCATGGTAGGTCGGAGGGCTACGGTGGTTGCTGGCCGGACGTGGGTGAGCTCGAGTTGGCACTGGCGGAAGCGGGAAGCGATGGGTGGGGGAGTTTTGGTGGGGACGGCGATGTACGGCTGCGGCGTGGCGGGGTTGCTGCGGAGACAGGTTGATGAGGGAGAAAGGCAGAGATATTGGAGGAAGAAGGTGAAAGCTGGAATGGCGGTGGAAGGCGACGGAGGGGCAAACACGTAGAGGGGACGGTGAACTGATGGCTGAGGCTTCGGTTTTGAGGAGAAGAGGATAACAGAGAACAGCCGCAAGCAAAAGGTAAAAGGTTATAAATGAATTGTTTTCATTGTAAACAAGTAACGCAGAAACCAATGGACACAATTTAGAAATGAAATGACAGAAGAGAGTAATTTATCAAAATGGAAAAGGAAAGGTTACGCGTGATTTTAGGGAATTATTAAAAGTAAAGGCTATCGGTATGGAAGTAACAGTGGAAACGAATGGTTAAAATAAAAGAAAAAGGAAACATTGAATGGTACGCAAGGAAAGGTCAGAAAATAGAAATCGTCACCCTTAAATTCAAAAATATAAAAGTAACGGGCTACACATTGATTAAGGAGCTATTAAAGCAATTTATTGATACGTTTCGAATTTTGAAACCGAAGGAAATTAACGGTCAAAATTAAAGGTACCGATACGGCGCAACGTTTTATTGTTTCCGTCGCATACCAGATCTTAAAATACAGAAATAAATATACTGTGGAAATCAGCACGAAGAGAGGATCAAAACGGTATACAGATATTAGTGGTACGATCATCCGATCAAAAGTCGATAATCGGTACCAAAAATGCTGCTATTCTGCCAGAATTAAGATAAACGGAGTAATAGAAATCCAAATTTGACGAAACGAAGAATGACGTTTTACTCAGAAGATGATTTAGAAATTTATTGTATAAAAATATTCAAGTTTGGAAAACATTTATTTTCAACAAAATTTAACTGATTTAAATTGAAATAGAATTTCACAAGAAAATAAACTTCAATATTATCAGATGAAAATTTACCAATCGCTATATTAAAATAGACGTATCCCAAATAATATATTTTTATTTCAAAATTTTATTATTTAAAATTTAACAAACATTCAATTAATTACGTTATAAAAATTATTAAAATTTACGGGTCGTTACAAGATCACAAAAGGGTCTTAAAAGAACTAAGTCGAAAGCAACTCTTTCAAAAGCAATTTCCTAAGTAAAAGAAGTGGATGGTGTCGAAACCACCCTTTCGAAAGCATTGGAGAAGCGGCTCAGGGTTTAAAGCGAAAGAATCCTTTTGAAAGTATTGCTTCGAAGGGTAGGATGCGGTAGCAAGGGTTTCGAACCCTTCGAAAGCATTTTCTTAAAACAAAGGCGGCAACCTCTTTCGAAAGCTCGTTTCTTTTAAAACACTTGACCAAGTCGAAAGCTATCTCATTTGAAAGCATTCTTTTCAAAAGCAAAGCAAGCGGCATTTCCTTTTAAAAGCAAAACAAGGTCTCGACTCCTTGAAAAGCCCTATTACGACTCTGTACCTTTCGCTTATCTCCAATCCACTATGTACCAAGTTTTTGATACCATGTGTATTGGTTTCGACTAAGGTGGAGGCGGCAGTATAAAGTCGAAAGGTGCTATCGAAAGTGGTGAAACAGCAAAAGCCTTGTAAAACTAATTTTTAACTTTATAAAGTAATTCCTTTTCAACTAACCTGCTTATTTGTTATCATATAATTGGTTGCAAATTTCTTTTCCAAAACCTTTTCTAAAAGTGCTGCCGAATTTCATAGATTAACAATTTAAAATATTTACAAATTGCCCCTTCTCCTTTTATAAACATATAAAACATTTAAGTCTCTCACCTTAAATAATTTTATATACTTACACTACACCACAAAAGGCTTTTAACAGCGTTTGATAAACGCTGTAATATGATACAACAGCGTTATTACAAACGCTGTATAACGACATGCTGTCGTATATACATAACTTACAACAGCTTTTATATAAACGCTGTTGAAACATCTCTGTGACAGCGTTTATTACGAGCTGTCAATAATCTTTTTACAGCGTTTTCAGACATGCTGTATTATGTTTCAACAGCGTTTATAATTTAGTTGTCGAAGATGTTCAAATTCTACTTTAACTGTTTACAACAGCTTTTTCTAAACGCTGTTACTGAATCATCAACAATTTCGACAGCATGTTAAAAACGCTGTGATTGAATCATCAACTATTTCGACAGCATGTAATAAACGCTGTTATTGACAGTTTCAAGATAATTACAGCACGAATTAAACGCTGTTGTTTCTTCATTGACAGCATTAAAATAGATGTTGTCTTCTATTTATATGATTTTTACAGCATTAACATTCCACTATATTTGCATATTCCAGAACTACATTTTGAGTATAATCAAGCAACCAGTATATATAACATGTTTTAATGAATAATAATCTGTTAAATAAACTAGCTAAAACAATATTAATATACAAAAAACATCTATAAATCAAGTTTCAATAATATCCATAAACAAAAATAACACAGTAGACCAAGTTATCAAGCAACCAGTATAATCAAGTAATACATACAAGTATACTAACCAAAATATAGTTCTGGCATCAAAAATTACTTCGAATCCATAACTTGTTGCCGCATGTAAGATATCCACCTACCTATAGAGTAAAAGTTCAAAAGTTAGCAAAATAAATCAAAAATACAATTAATACAACAGTAACATGAAATGCAGTATGGAACAAAGGAAGTGCTGAAACCAAACGAACTATCTGATACAAAAGTGTTGAAACAATGGTAACATTAAATGCATTTTCGAAAGGAGAACTGAAGAGCTGAGCATGTTTAGAGTAAGAGATTGCTATACAAGTTGCGGTGCATGGCACTGGAGCAGGATGACAGTGTGCAACCATATTTCCCACTTGCATGTAAAAATTAATCTAAAGCTAGTATGTTTCCCACTTGAATGTAAAAATTAAAGCTAGTACTTTTCCCACTTGAATGTAAAAATTAATCTAAAGCTAGTACTTTTCCCACTTGTATGTAAAAAGCATTAGATGCTTTTAGAATTTGCAAATCAATGGTAGAAATATAACATATGTAGATGCTTAGTAAATTTTCATAAAACATGGTTAATTTTCAAAAATAAAAATAGTTGGCTTAGATTATTTTTATAAACTAAGTTAATTTTAATTTTTAAATTTTAGTTAATTTTTATAAACTTAGTTAACTTGGTTAATTTTTATAAAATTAGTTAATTTTAATAGCCATGGTTAACTTTTATAAACTCAGTTAACTAATTTAATTTTTTATACAACTTAGTCAACTTTTATAAAACCTTGTTGATTTTCATAAAACATAATTAAATTAGTTACTTTGTTTTTGAGCTTGATTAGTTTTTATTAAACTTAGTTAACTTAGTTAAATTTTTGCAGAACTTAGTTAAATTAGTTAACTTTTATAAGACTTAATTAATTTTTATAAACTTAGTTAATTTTTATTAGACTTGGTTAATTTTTATAAACTTAGTTATAGTTAATTTTTTAAAATTTAATTAACTTAACTAATTTTTTTAAAATTTAATTAACTTAATTAATTTTTTATAAAATTTAGTTACATTTTATAAACTCGGTTAATTTTCGTAAAACTTAGTCTATTTTAGTGGAGGATAAGTATAAAGGATCCAATTAGCAAGAGCAATTTACAGTGATTCTGATGTGTATTTGTTAGATGATCCTTTTCGAGCAATTGTTGCTCCTTCAGGAGCGCATCTCTTTAAATATTTTTTTATAAGGCTAAAATAACACACAAACACTTTGCATATATTTGTTATTTTGTCAATAATGAAAAACTTTACTTTGTCCTTAATCGTATAACTTATTTCCAAAAAGATTAGGCTACCCTATCATCACCCGTGTTTCATTCTTAAATATTTCCCACAATCTCTGATGTAGTTTTGTGAATAGATCATTTTTACAAATCATGTAATTTAATCAATTAACTTATTAGGTTAGTTTAGTAGGACATACCCTTATCTGACATTGTTAGCAAAAAAAAGCATAAATAAAGATTTTTAAATTGAATTCTATGATGCTTTATTAGATTAATCCTAATAGAAGTTTGAGATCAATGATCAACTATATTCCTCATACTAAACTTGGATGTTACATGTGCAATACTGAGTTTATCTCAGTTGTCTATACACATTATGCATGTAACATTTAACAATATATACATAATTGATTTCTAAACCTGATATTTATGTAAAGAAATTAATTTCTATATGCATCTACCTTGTGTAGGAATGCCTAATACACCTCTTGCCTTCAAAAACAGTCATATACACAACTCATCAACTCGAATTCTTGAGTGCAGTAGACCTTATTCAAGCAATATTCATAGAAAGTTCAATTAAGTAAATTAGCCGACCTTGGTATACCAGCATTTAAGAATTAGTTGCAAGTTATATTAATATCCAACATTGATTAGAAGCATTTTCTTCACGTCATACACACCAAAATGAATATGGCTGAAAACTAAAAATGAACAAATTTTCCTACAGTAGATATAAGAAAATACAGTAGATTTAAGAAACTAGCAAGGATTCGTTACTGTATGAACTTGATATTCCTGATAGCTTTGTTGAAAAAAATTACCATCATAATATAACTCTATTGTTACAAAATTAAACCATATCATAGCATAGGCATAAACATGATGCAATGGCACAAATGATAAAATGAGAAACTAATACTTATTATCTTGAAACAAATAAATTGTACATAAAAAATTTGAGTTCTAATAAGAGGACAGATAAGATATACATACCTTACTGACAGGACAACCTTGATGAGTTTCATAAGTGCCTTCTCTTGCCGCAATTTCTGAAGAAGCTTTTATAGCATGATAATATATTGTCTCAAAAATATCTCTATTTAGCTATTGAGCCTGAACAAACAGTTGAATAGTTAACGGATGAGGCACAAAGGAAAAAAATTATTCATACAAGTTAAAGACAACCAAATACCTCTTCCGAATCAAAAGGCATACCTAGCAACATAAATGCAGCTGCCAAGCCTCGTACACCTAAACCAATTGGTCTATGCCTCATATTTGACCTCCTGCTCGTCTCAACTAGGTAATAATTAACATCAATTATCTTGTTGAGGTTTGTAGTAACAATTGCTGTTATTTGTCAAAATTATGAGCATATTCAGCAACACTTGACACATAATTACAAAAATAACTAATTATGCATACTAAAATAATATTCTAACCTCAGCTAGCTTGTCAAAATCAAAATATCTGTTCTTAGATCCAATGCTTCCAACCAATTTAGATGGATGAGATTCCAATGGAACAATTTGAAAATTCATAATTTTGTTTATAGTTAGCATGTAAGAAGCTAGTACACAAAGAAGTGTATTATTTGATGTAAGTAGTAGTACCTTCTCTCTAACAAATCTTGCTAGAGCTATTGAAGCCAAATTGCACACAGCAGTTTCATCAGGGCTAATTGAGGCCAAGAATAAAAGCAAGCTGCATATGGTTGAAAAGTCATGGCTTCAATTATTCCTATAAAATTTAATTTAACAAATGAAATGTTTAGAGCATTTAAATTAAAATCTAGCAAATCAACCCCTTCAGGTCAATCATACAATCGAAGGAATATAGAGAAATTGAGAAAAGAGAAGAAGAAGAACCAGTTTTACAATGCTTCACGTCATACATAAATTAGTTTGCATTAAGTGCAAAAGGGAGTTTGCATTGACAAACTACAGTTTCTATAATATCACGACCAAAAAGATTTACCTACACCATCTGCATGGTAGTATAGCCATTGTGCATAGGTTATACATGATGCAATATGATCAACTAATGATTACTGCTGGTAAATATGATATGATTGCGCCACAAGGAAAAACATGAGTAACAACACAAATTGCAAATATCCTTTTCATGAGAAGATGTATATCATTGAATATAAATTATGTGTAAGTATATATTATGCTAAGATATATGAATATGTTTCAGCACAGTATATATCCTTTACTATATGACTAGAGACAGTCCAATTAATCAAAAAATACTTGATATTACTTTTGTTTGGATCAGTACAAAAGATATTTCACCTGCAACACCAATCTGGGTAATCTCCATTATGTTTCTTCCAGCACGACCAACCACAGCCCCAATATGCTCATCTGCAACACCAATTATAACTGAATTGCTCTCTTGAGGACCAGCAGGTGATCGCCCCTTATTGTTTGGATATCTCGCTCCATAACCATTCGAACCATAATTTGGATTGTAAGCTGGAGAAGGCATACCATAACCACCAGGATAACCACCAGAAACTGCATATGTAAAAGGTGAGTTTAGTGATTGTGGATAATGAGAATCTTCAAGTAGCTTTGACAGAATGTGAGATATTGCACTCATCTGTTGATCAAAGGTCCCCATCACAGTCACAAGTATGTCATTAACCCCGACATAGTTATGTTCTTGAGGTGATATCTTAATGTCAGCTTGTGATTCTTCAATTAACGACTTTATATTAGAACCTCCTTTTCCAATAATTCCACCACACGAGCTGTTTGGAACAACAAGCCTTACTTTTGATCTACTTTCAGCATCACTACTCTCTTCTGCCTCATTTACTAACTTTTCAAGTATCAATTCCATTGCTCTAAGTATCTCATTATATGTTCCAGAAACCATGATAATCCTATCAGATGTACCCGGAAAATATTCCTGATTACGTGACAATTGAATGCGAGCTCCGGATTGTGACTGAAGTTCATTAATTGATGACCCACCCTTTCCAATAATACTACCAGCAGCAGTATTAGACACAAGAAATCTTATCTGCGTCGTTTTCTCCTTCTCATCTTCAAATTCATCATGAGTATCACGAGGAGATCTAGGGTTATTGCTACTTCTGCTATTCGATCTCTTGGGAGCAATATCCCCGGTTTCTTCAGGAGACGAGGTAGCATACTCATCTCGCGAAGGCGAATCCATGGTGGTGGAGGAGGAAGCGACGGCGATGGATGAAAATGGGCGGGGAGGCGATGGATGAACGTGGGCGGCGAGGCGGTGGATGAAGATTGAAACGTAGAGATCTTTTTATCGTTTTGACTCAGACCATTTGTTAACTGCTAATATACATGTGTTACATAACTTGAACAGTACTAATGAAACACACATTTGATTTCTCTTCCACACCAACATATGTTTAAGTTATCTTGATTTGACCAATGTGGTGAAAGTGGTTAAGTTGGATAATCAGTCTATTCCTGAGGTAGTTTCTTCCAGTTTCCTTTTGACTATGTATAAACATTCATTTATCAGTAATGTAGGATATTTGTGAGCTATCAACATTCTATCTTTCTTTATCAGGGACAATGAGGGTAATACAAGCCGTGGTTCCTCACATGATTACTCTTAGAAAAGGAAAAGTTGTAAATATAGAAAGTGTTACTGCTTTGGCTCCTGGACCATGGGCTGGTGTTTATTCTGCTACTAAAGCCGCTATCCATGCACCAGCGGATACTTTTAAGGTAAGTTCAAAACAAGCTTTGTAGTAATTAGATAATTTGTATAAAGCTTACATACACGATAACATGCTTAGTAATTAGATAATTTGTATATAGCTTACACACCCAATAACATGCTTCACTATCGATCCTGAAGTTAAGTGATTATAGCTAACATCTAAATCATTACACACACTTAAAGAAAACATCAGTAAGTTGCCATTAATATGCACTAGCAGAACTTTTTGTGAATGATGCTAATTCATATGTTGAAGACCATGAATGCCTTAACATGAACAAAGCCCAATTGGTTCAATGTTGGATCATAAAATAAAAGTGAATTACCTTAAGCATGAAGAAGGCAGCTTGATAAATCAATAATCAAGAGTGCTGAAGTGTTTTTTTACCTAGTACATTTTCATGAAGGAAAAGGTATGATATTAATATTGCCAAATAAGACCTAATGTTCAAAGTCCATAATCAACATCCCAACTAATTAGAACACTAATTAGTGAAATTACTGTAATTCTAAACGTATGATTGTACATGATTTGCAAGTGTGCACGATTACATTTCTGCTTTGAAATAAGGTCAGCGTAGGCACGATTGTACATGATTTGCAAGTGTGCACAATTACATTTCTGCTTTGCGGAGCACCGTGACTATTAAAGAAATAGGCAAAGCTAAAAGCTGTTTTTTTAATCAAATTTGTCCTATTTTCTTTTTCTGTTTTTATTTTAACCATGATTTTCCAAGGCAACAAAACGCTTAAACGAGTGGCTAACAAATTCAAAAGCAATAGGGACAAAATCAATAACCTAAGCTATGTTCTGTTACATGAACACTTTTATGCATTTTTATAACAAAGTTTTATTAACTAAGGTCCTAGGTTGAAGGTCATATCAATGAATACTAGGTGTGTTTGTGTCTACATAAATTTAAAAACAAGACACCCTTTATAATCAAATCAATAACTAAATTATCAATAAACCAACAATGAAGGAGTAACATAATAATTTACATGCAAACAAACCTGTTATACATTTAGACTTGAACATACTGCTATTTGATATCCCTGAATTTGAGATTGATTCAAGGTAGAAGCATCTAAAGACTTTGTTGCATTCCTTATTGATTTTTTTATCATAGGCACAACACTTTAATCCACTTCATATTCCTGCATGCACAATAAAGTTGACAAATTTGTCTTATGAGTCTATAATTGCATTAATTTCGATGCAGTCAAAAGAAATCATGTGAGAGCAATGGGAAAAATATTACATGCAGCTTCAAAGTTTATAATTCTTCCTACTGCCAATTCACCGGATTATAATTTTGTCCGTAAAAACTCAGTTTGGATATTTGTTATGCAAAATAAAAATTAAAAATTGAAATAAGATTCATGATCCCGAGACTAGCGCTACTTAAAGAAAATTGTCGGTATGATCATCCAAGCTGCATCCATTTTTATCTTCTCGTGCTCAGTATGGAAATAAAGATAGATATAGCATATGTATTGTTAATTAACCAGTTTCTAAAACGAGTTATGAATTCAACAAGGGAATGCCATAGATATATTTTTTCGTACAGTATAAATGTACGAGAAAGAAAGAAAAGAAAATGTATCATATATATAGTACAGCAGAGAAATATGCAGACCCCGGAACAATGGAAATCCTTGCTAAAATTAATCAACGAAATATTATATGTGAAGGCAATAACTTGGCGGTATCAAGTAATTTATGCAGTGCAGACTTAAGTGGGAATCAAGTACCAGATAAAGAACAGGAAAATATTAAGGTTGCACGAGTAATGCATGACAACTTACCTACAGTTAACCTAGAAGCAGAAGCAAGTCTCATCCAGCATAATTTGGCAACATCAAGTAACACAAATCTGGAAATACCTGAGCAAGATACAACAAAGCCAATCAATACAAAGGGAGAAGGTAAGCAAGGTAACAATAAAAATAAAGGTAATAATTTAAATAAGTCTGACTTTTCAAGTACTAAAAGTTATGAAATATGGAAACATGGTAGTATGTCACCTGAAGTCATAATACAAGACTTTATAGCAGCAGCGGACCACGAAGGTTGAACAGCTTACAATGTGACAAGTCCAGTCATATGAAGACAAGACATGGAAGTTCCCGATTGAACATTATAATCCATGCCTTTTGAAGCAGGAGACCATGCTGCTAATATATTTAGACCAGGTGCCATAATATTGGGCGATAGCAAAAATATAAGCATATGAGTAAGTTTACAAATTTATTTAATCCTCTAGGCTAAACGATATAAATTGCTGACCTTTAATTATCCCAGGCGTCAACGAGTTTGGACCTCTGGATGAGAATGCAACCACATGTGGAGTTTCCCTATTACCATCTTTGTAGGTAAAATAAGTGATCCAGCTGTCCTTAAAAATATATTTGCAAGGTAAAATATAAAAAATGATGCTACTGCAATAAACTGAACAACTGAAATGTGATACTAGTAGTTGAGCAAATGAAGATTTGTTATAAATTATAACACAGTGAATTCACTATGTTATAATACATATTTTAACCATTATACCCTTATGCCCTTTGAATTCAATATTTCAGAAATGGTACAGACGGACATAACTGTAAAATAACACATTTGCATATCCCTCTTAGTAGTTTAGTACCTTGTGTAATTAACATAAGATAAAATTTTGTCTCCAGTGCGTTTATCCACAACTACTACCGGTATACCAAATACTGTGGCAAGTTCTGCTTCCATTTCATCAATTAAAATCATTCCTACCGCTCCTACTTGTTTGGTTACGTTATTTTTTTTTCTACTTTTGATTTAGATGTACTGCCAGGGTAACAAATGATAACTTATCCTCTCACTTTTGTTGCATTTAAAGAGCTATCCAAACAATAACTACAAAAACACATGGAATTGGATATTTTCAACTTTTATTTTGAATTGAACTGCTTCTACAATAATCTGATAAATACTTTCTTAATACCTGGATTGATTGGGTGTGAAATATCCTGCATTTGCTTCTGCTGCAGACATTGTTGGTGCATGTTCTTTCATTCTAATGGTGTTCAAGCTTGTTCCCTGCATATCCAGATATTGCTTATAATTGGAATTTTTATGCTATGACACTTAAAATTTAGGGTCTCTTTTTTCAATAATCTTTAAAGGTTATTACAGGTTTAATTATTACTGTAACACATCTTACAAATATAGTACACTTAGGTAGAAAGCGATTATTTGTACTATGGCTATTTCAACTAGTATACATACAAATTTCTTCGTTTGAAACAACTTCAACACACCTTTTTCTCCATACAAAAAATGAGCAATAGCTATTAAAAAAGCATCGATGGACTGTTTGTGAAACAAACGCGATTATTCTATTTCAAATAGCACCAGTAAAAATGATCATTTCTATACCAGGTAAGTAGAAAGTGACAGATATCTGTAATTAGTTTTGAGAAAAGTGGTATAAATTGGTTTTTGAAAAATCCCTCTTTTCTCTTATATACATGCACGCAAAAATATGGCATAATATGCATGAATTCGCTAAGATGGAATACTTACAAACATCTTAGTCTTGTTATCAAGCCGAATAACCGAAACAAACTCCCGATCCATCGAGCTAGCAGCAACAGTAAAAATCCACGGTGCAACAATCATAACAGTCTGCCTCCCTCCTTCGTTTCCTGCCGAAGCAACCACAATGATCCCATTACTCATCGCATGAAAAGACCCTATAGAAATTGCATCACTAAAATAGTCGCCTTGAGGAGCCCCAGGGTCCAAAGAGATGGATATAACATCAACTCCATCCTTAACTGCATCATTGAATGCAGCCAATAGATCTGCATCGTAGCATATGGGAAGTCATTGTGCCTAGTTATAAGATAGAGAAGTATAACGGCATATGGGAAGTCACGTTTATCTATAATCTTGCCGCACATTGCATAAGCGCACCCAACAACTACTTACTATATATTATAGCTTCATACATACTAACTGGCATTAAAACCAATAATTGACAGCACATTTTCACGTTTCTCCATTGTTACACACAAACTATTCGATAATACGTGTTTATATTTGATCACCAAATAATTCAAAACATGGTGCTTCTACTAATCATTGAAATACAAAACTAAAATTTTCTCTACTATTCAGAACTTATAACAAGCATTTTATAGGCAATACTTGCGTAGCTCCAACTACCCATGCATAATTTGACTAAAAACTTTCCTAAAAGTAAATCATACTTTGAACGAATCATTTAACTAAATTCAATCCCAAAATAACCCCAGTAAGCTTAGACTTTCTACCATATGAAAAGAAAAAACATTAGGGTGGAAAAGGATCATCTCGTTTCTAATAGTTAATAAAAACTGAAAGAGTCCTAAATTATCTCAATGGCCTAGACAAATCATAAAACCAAGTAGCTTATGTAAACCAGTAAAGCTAATTCTATGAAAACTCAATTTTCATTAAAAAGGAAATCACAAAAGAAAATATGAATATTGTTTAGTTAAGTTGACTGTAAACCAGTATACAAAAATATGAATTAAGCTGACCTCTTCAACCGAGCCATTTCAGGAACTTGAGAGTCCTTATAGGAAAACTTAAAGCCGAACGAGAGAAGTTTCTTATTGTCTATGTTTCAGATTTTAGAGTGGAGGAAAGAAAGAGGAAAAATAGACATGAGCGATTAGAGATTTTAGGTTTCTTATTGTAGGGTAAGGGGAAAATAAGCTTTAAACCGGGAATAAAAATAACATAAGGAAATTTAGGCGGGCTATCAAAGTGTACTAGACAGTAACTTTAACACAGCGTTCTGATGTGTTGTGCTTCGTTTCTCAAATTAGGATGAGACCTGTACAACAGCAAGTAGCGTAAAAACGCTGAGTTTAGATGCTGTCAAACGTGATATTTCTTGTAGTGTTATTAAAACACTTAGGAAAATTCTAAAAAAATTCCCATAAATCATTTTTAATATGTTTTCTAACATATATAAATTTCTAACCCAAAGCTAACATATAATAGACATAATTAATTTTAAACCCAATTAACCATTTTCTTCACTAGAAAATTCATAATAAATCCACATTAATTCAGAAAATTATGAAACTTGAAATCCAACTCTAAATTAATATTTCTGACCTTATATCAAAATCGTAAGGCATTTGAATGTCATTTAATAGGTTTTTCAAGTTAAACCTTAACATAAAATCTATATGAAATAGAATAAATCATCAACAAACATATATATCCTTTTAAACAATCAAAACATGGCAAATCATTTGCAAAATAAATTTGGATCTCTTCTAAAACCGGAAACAATAAAATGAGATGTAACCTATTATTCACCTTTAGCTTGTGATTAAGGAGTTTGAGATTTGCTTCTTGAATGAATTTGATTAAGCTTCCTTCTTTAGATTCTTTCTTATCTTCCTTTAGATTCCCTCTAATGTGGTCGGCCTCTCTTATATTTGGATTTTGTTTATGAACGTGTAAAATGAAAGTGTATGAGGGTTTAGGGTATAAGAATATAACTTGTTCCTATTTTTCCCTTATCTATTTCCCTACCTATTTCATTTTATTTTAATCTTAATTCATTAGTTCATTAGGCACGGCTACCCTTTAAATATAAAAATCTCAATCCCTTAACCATTTACATGATTTAATTTAATTTAACTAATTAAATGTAACGACCCAGTATTTTCAACCATTCGCATCCATTATAAGTGTATAGGTAGACACTCATGCCGGAGTTGAATTGCTCAAAATACCGCGTTGTAAAAAAAATTTGGCAAAACTCAATATATACAGTAAATAAACTAATTACAGATCACAGACACAGAGTAATATAACAATACTGCAGCGGAAACAAAAGATAGTAGTTCATGAAGCTACTATATATATATAACAGAGTTAAACAAGATACAACAGAGGTCTCGAATACAATAGATGTCTCAATACAATAATCAAATACCAGATCTGAATACATCACTGGAATCAACGGAATAACTGAAAGTAGGATCGATAGATAGCTGGATCTCCAAGCGAAGCTCCAACTCCAAAGGTGAGTCTCAAATGCTGTATCAATCAGTCTGACCCGAGCGTAAAGCAAAACACAAAACACTCGAGTCAGGATTAACATTCTTATATTAATAAATCCAACTCAAGTGAAATATCAACTGAAATACAAGTAACTTAAAGGATGTTTGGGATAACCATCCCCTAAGGATCCGTTAAACTATTTACTATGTAGTAATATGCGCTATATACAGTAGTGTCTAAATAAGTAAAGTATAATCATATCGGAAAATAGCGTTAAGGGGATGGAGAACCTTAACGCGGTCGGATCTTAAAATCATAATCGTAGTAAAGGCTCGGTATGGTAGGTGACACGGCACAACTAGGCAATGCCAGGGTAGATATACCAATTACGCACACGGACTGATGGATACGCATAGCAGCCACTACCGTTCCACCTCGAACAACATTCCCAAATCGGAGGATGGCCATCTAGTCAAAACAGTAAGAGTATAATATCGAAGAAATGTGTCCGAGAAGAGGTGCTACCTCACTGGTCCGAGATCGCTCCTGTTTTAGCCACCTTATGCCAACTCACGGGAGTTGGGTCCACGTAATACCTTAAGGACGTCGCCACCATCCTACTTCATTCTGGAATCTCCACCGCGTACACGGTTGTCAAAGTGGTTTTCGGTATCGACAGAGAGTATGTCCATATCCGATCCCGGTCTCTTTGCCAACCAATCGTTATTATAACACCGTGGTCATTTCAAAATAGTTTATACTTCAAAACTAGAATATCATTATCATTTCAAACCCAATTTAATACGATATCATTTTCACTTCAAATATATCCATTTTCAAAATCATATTACTTTCCAAAGTTATAATGCTTTCGAAATCAAAGTCTGGAAATCACAGTATTTTGGAAATCATAACACTTTCCTATTAACAGTTTAGATATAAAAATTTCGTTATAAAATAAATTAGTTTCCTCAAATTTCACAAATCAATTCAAATTAACTCGAATTCCAAAAATTTAATTTATTTTAAATCAAATCACAAATCATCCGTTTCAACTCGATTTAGCTTCTAAATAAACCATTTCAAATTATCGATTTCAAATACATATCTGAACCATAAAATAAGCCATTTCAATTTTAATATATATCAAAGCTTTAAATATTCAACATTTCAAAACTAAGTTCGATAAATTTATATACAAATCAGATTCACTTTACAATTATTTAGTTTTGAAATATTAGCTTAACATTTCCATAACATTTGATTACAATTTCAATTTTTCAATTTAAATAAACCAATATCTCATTTAAATATTTATACGTTTGAAATATCCATTTAAGTCACCCTTTCAAATTTCAAGTTGTAAATCACTTCTTTAAATTTCAAATCCAATACATTTCAAATCAAACTTATTTAAGTATAATTCTTAAACAAATACAATTTCAATCAATTTCAAATCATTACAAATTCTATATTTGAAAATATATATATTAAATAAATACTTAAACATATTATTTATCAACTTTATTAAATCAACTTTAATAAATCTTAAAATCAATATTAATCAAAACCATATATTTCTTTTCAAAACCATAGAAATCATTTTCAAAACGTTTATATATAGACCAACGGTGCCTGTATAAAATTTTCTATCCTATGGTCAAGTGATACGGATATTTATCATTTCAATCCACAATTTAAAACATATTCGGGTATATATCTTTTCAACCCGAAATCCCAAATTCAACTTAATGAAAATCGCTTGGGTCTATCATTTCAACCCATAACAATTTCCTCCTATTCTACAGATCGTTCGGGTATGTATCATTTCAACCCATAGTGATTCTATACTAACAGGGAACTTGCAGAGTGAAAACAGATATGATAATAATATAACAACAGTAACAGGCATATAACATCAGCATAAATAACAGATAATGGTGTCAGATGTCACAGGTGAACAGATACAGATAATGACATATATAACAATGTACATAACTAACATCAGCATATTTCAATTGACGTTTCAATTGAAATTAAACTTAATAAATATAAGAACATTAATCGTGAGTGATTGCTCACCTTCCGTGGTTAGAGACGAACAGGATGAGATGAGTTACGAATCCAAACACAAACCCCAAATCAAAGCTAGATTGGCACGAAGTTGGACGGACAAAGCTGATAAATATGGATTGACAAAAATCCAATTAGAACAAGATCGATGAAGCTCAGTTATCACAGAACTTATATATATATCTATATAAAATTTACATATATATATATAAAGTCATATTCTAAATTTTTAAACATATATTAAATAAAATATATACGTATTTTGAAATCATTATTTTAAACAAAAACTCTAATTAAGGTCAACACATAAAAATAAATTGTAAATCAATACATAAAAATTTAACAGTTTTATATAATCTGATATGTGTATATAGATACAACATAAAACATCCTCTTACCAAACTTATAATTCAAATCTATATGCATTTAAAATTAAAACTGCCACATATGCATACAATTTAAGATGAATAGTTAAAACAATTGTACTATGCCGACAAATGATTTATATATGGAGATCATAAACAGAACTAATTAGTGAACAGGTTAAACGAGATATACCCAACTATATATATATATATATATATATATATGTTTGTAAACAATTATATGATCCAAAACTCTTAACACACAGGGATCTAATTTTAAACATATCAAAATAATAAAATAAACAAAGTCGTAAGTCTATAAATTGTCATGGATACTAACATATAAATATACATACATATACAAGATCAGATTCAATTTATAAACTATTATAGATCTTTGTTTAAAAGCATAGCAGACCAATTCATAAATATAAACTATACACTTAAATATATACGGCAAAACATAAAATAGAGAAACAAACAACTTGTATAATATATTAACATATTAAACTATAACCATATACAATATACGCATATAAGCCTTTGATAAAGACGCAGCCATACATATAAACTATAAAACAAAAAGTCGTGAAAATTTATAAACAAATATATTTTAAAGTTCGTAGCAAATTCAATGATATAAACATACAAATTTTAAAACCAATATTATTATAACATATATACCTGTATACTTTAAATATAACCAGCAAATCCTTCTCTAACATTCCTTCCTTAAACCAAAGTAACTTTACAGAACTTATATATAAGTAATGTATATAGCAGAAACCACTTTATAACTCATACGATTTTAACATCAATTCCTTATAAAACCATTATATTATTATCTACCATATCATATATATAATACTGTACATATTATATTTGTAGATATATAGTAAAAGCTACAGATAGTTTGAGCATCTAAATGATATAAGTATTTTTAAACATATAATACATATATGAAAACTCTACAACATATACATACATATATATATACATAAAGTACTATACCTAATATATATATTGTAACGAATGAAAATATAGCCTTTATTTTATATTAATAGATCAACTGAGCAATGCATTTACAAACAAGTCTAAGTAAAAGTGTTTACATATATATACCTTATATATATCAGAGGGGATCGGCCCAAACAGGAAGGTGGAGAACGAGTTGCGAGACTCACTAGGGATGTAGGGCGCTGCCGAGTTAGATGCTCGGTGAGGCAGCACGAAGAAGGGTGGCGGGTTATACTTGGTGGGTGAGTTGCACTGCCGGCGAGTAGACAAGATGCGGCAATGAGGTGATGATTTACGGGCTCGGCTGCTCGATTAGGGGAGAGCATTTCGGCCAGAGGAGGATCACAAGGTGGTTGACGAAGTGGCATGAGTTTCGGCGGCAAGGGGTCGGTTTTCAGACGAGGCTGCCAAGCTAGGGGTTTGCTGCTCTGGAGGGTGAAGTCTGGGTGAAGCAGTGGGCTAATCACGTGGCTGTGGGGTCGAGATGGCGAGGCGATGGGTTCTCGGGGATGGGAAGGGTGGTCTTCGGCTGCAAGGTCGTCTGGAGGAGGTCATGATGGTGATCGGGAAACGCGTATTGGCTGTGAAGCGGCGCTGGAAGGATGAAAATGCAGCTTGGCAATGTGGATCGTTGCAGGGCAGAGGAAGGCTGGTTGTAAATGGTGACCAACGTGGTATATTTTTGAGAGAAGGTAGAAAGTGGAAATAACGTTTGGAAGGGGAAAAACTGCAGAGGAAAGGTTTTAAAAAATGCAGGCTAGTAAAAATAATAAATAGATAACCAGAGAACCGTTCAAATGAATACAACGTATACCAATTCATACGTTTTGATTTTTCAAAAATAGTATGGGATGGAAATGGTCACCCTGGAATTAAGCTGGAAGATTAAAGCAATTTATTATATTACTTGGCCTGCACGTTCAAACTTAAAAAGGCAAACGAAAGCTAACGGTCACAATTCAGGGTACCGGTACGATGCACTGTTTTATTGTTTATGTCGCGTACCGGACCTCAAAATAAAGAAATAAATATACCGCTGAGATCAGCACGACTAGACGATCAATACGGTATACAAATATTGGTGGTACGATCATCCGATCAAAAGTCGATAATCGGTACCGAAAATGCTGCTATTCAGCCAGAATTAAGATAAACGGAGCAACAGAAGTCCAAATTTGATGAAACGAAAGATGACGTCTCACTCAGAAGATGATTTACAAATTTTCCATGTAAAAATATTTAGGTTTGAAAAACATTTTATTATCATCAATTTTAACTGATTAAATTGAAGTAAATTTACACGCGAAATAAATTTTTATATTTTCGGACGAAAATTTACCAGTTGCTATGTTTAATTAGATGCATTCCAAATATCAAATTTATATTTCGAAATTTTACTGTTTAAAATTTCACAAAATTCAATTAATTAAATAAATAAAACTACTGAAATTTACGGGTCGTTACACTCTCCCCCACTCAAAACTTTTCGTCCCCGAAAAGGAAGGAGGTAGGAGAGTAGAAGCAACCAAAAGAAAAAAATAGATTAAAAGACAAGATAAGACAATTAATTTATACCATATAATTTCAAATTAAACTAATTAATATTTAGCAATTTGATTTAATCCACTGAGTTCACTTAAGTTAAACCAATTCATCTATTTCTAAATTCATTATCCTATTATCTAGTCATTCTCAATTTACAATTTCTAAATCAATCAATTTGTATAATCATTTATTTTCCTCATATTTTATTCAACAAATTTTACTCTTTTATCCAAATTATTATTAAGTTTATCCCACTTAAAATTTTTCTCATATATTTAAACCACACAAATTAATTTAAACCATATAAATTACAATTTAAATTAATTTATATTTAATAATTGATTTTAAATTTAAGGTATTCTCATAAGTTGATCTAATTTTAGCTTATTAGTTCCTTCAAAACAATTTATTTGTCTCATCTATTATTTAATTAACTTATTATTCTGTTTATCTCTATTGATATCTTTATAATAAAATTTAAGTGTATAACATTTATTATAACACTCAAATCTTTCCTTATAAAGTCATTTTATATTGTATATTATCCAATTACATTTTTAACTTCTGAAAATTTTAGGTAAGTTATGTTGAGATGAAATCGGGTATTATACAAATAATATTTTACAATTCAGTTATTCTCAATTATATATTTATCCAAGGATTTTGGCTTCAGTTTATAATCGAAATCATCTTTAATCTAAAATTTAAGAATTTAAATCTCCGATTTACTTCAAACAATTTAGAGATATATATAATATATTTATATCAAATTAAATTAAATTTTAAAATCAGATACCTGTATATATATAAATCAAATTATACTGAAGAAATTCAAATCGAAATATTTTTTTTTTCCAAAACAAAACCGTAGCAAAGCTACAGAATGGTTTCTCCTCTTCGAAACTCGAAAATGAATGTCGATGATGCGGCCGTCATCACCGAAATTATTTTCCAGCGACAAAGAGAAGAGCACTGATTTAAACATTTAAATTCTTTGAAAACCATTTTATTCGAAAATACTTTAAATAATATACATTTTAAGGCTTTAAACCAAAGTTTGAAATCACCAGAAATTTAATTCTTAAATTTCTCAATTTAAATCCATTTCAATTCCAAATAAATTCAAAACAGTTATCATTTTGCAATAGTCAATGACTTACAAAACAATAAAATGAAAATAAAATATTATCATTTCAACAACCAAATTATTTTACTTTTAATTCTAGAAAATTTTCTTATATATTTATAATATAATCATACCAATTTATTTCATTTATCAAATTTGAAAATTATATTGTGTCAGTTTGCTCTGTTCAAGTGTTTTGGAAATTCTATCGATAGCGTTGATCAGACGAATCGATCGAAAATCCAAATCAACATCAACAACTCAAACAACACACTATAAACATAAACTATTTTATTAATTACAAATACACTTCCTCACACGATGATTCCAGAATTGGATTTCAACACAAGGATGGAGATCCAAATATAGAGGGACTCTAATCAAAGAGAATTCTAATCTAAAATAGATAGGCTCGAAACGAAGGTTAGATGATTGCATTTCAAACAGGAAGATGAATAAAGTTGTATAAATCACGTGCAACCTTAACCGGGTCAACCGTGACTTCATAGATAAGATCGATGTAAAATTCTGAAGCAAATCGACATTCAATTACCAGAGGTGAAATTCGGATATAGCATAAGATAGCAGCATCGTAAACCGAGGATACAGAAATCTCCGGTGAATCAATACCGATTGTAAAGGAGTTTCACCCCAGTACAAATTATTTGAAGATTGGCGAGACCGCCGATTTTATTATAGAGATCATTCGAAGTGGTGTTATGGGATACTCCAGAATCAGAAGACACTAATAGGGGAGACACGAATGAACTTTGGAACCGAAGTGAACGTCCCAAAATTCAAAGGAACCGAGTCAAAGAAGAAGGAATTCAAGCTCGAACGAAAGTGATTTTGTAATTAAATTTACTACATATGCTGAGTTTTGCCTAAAACCAGAGCTCTGATACCACATGTAACGACCCAGTATTTTCAACCATTCGCATCCATTATAAGTGTATAGGTAGACACTCATGCCGGAGTTGAATTGCTCAAAATACCGCGTTGTAAAAAAAATTTGGCAAAACTCAATATATACAGTAAATAAACTAATTACAGATCACAGACACAGAGTAATATAACAATACTGCAGCGGAAACAAAAGATAGTAGTTCATGAAGCTACTATATATATATAACAGAGTTAAACAAGATACAACAGAGGTCTCGAATACAATAGATGTCTCAATACAATAATCAAATACCAGATCTGAATACATCACTGGAATCAACGGAATAACTGAAAGCAGGATCGATAGATAGCTGGATCTCCAAGCGAAGCTCCAACTCCAAAGGTGAGTCTCAAATGCTGTATCAATCAGTCTGACCCGAGCGTAAAGCAAAACACAAAACACTCGAGTCAGGATTAACATTCTTATATTAATAAATCCAACTCAAGTGAAATATCAACTGAAATACAAGTAACTTAAAGGATGTTTGGGATAACCATCCCCTAAGGATCCGTTAAACTATTTACTATGTAGTAATATGCGCTATATACAGTAGTGTCTAAATAAGTAAAGTATAATCATATCGGAAAATAGCGTTAAGGGGATGGAGAACCTTAACGCGGTCGGATCTTAAAATCATAATCGTAGTAAAGGCTCGGTATGGTAGGTGACACGGCACAACTAGGCAATGCCAGGGTAGATATACCAATTACGCACACGGACTGATGGATACGCATAGCAGCCACTACCGTTCCACCTCGAACAACATTCCCAAATCAGAGGATGGCCATCTAGTCAAAACAGTAAGAGTATAATATCGAAGAAATGTGTCCGAGAAGAGGTGCTACCTCACTGGTCCGAGATCGCTCCTGTTTTAGCCACCTTATGCCAACTCACGGGAGTTGGGTCCACGTAATACCTTAAGGACGTCGCCACCATCCTACTTCATTCTGGAATCTCCACCGCGTACACGGTTGTCAAAGTGGTTTTCGGTATCGACAGAGAGTATGTCCATATCCGATCCCGGTCTCTTTGCCAACCAATCGTTATTATAACACCGTGGTCATTTCAAAATAGTTTATACTTCAAAACTAGAATATCATTATCATTTCAAACCCAATTTAATACGATATCATTTTCACTTCAAATATATCCATTTTCAAAATCATATTACTTTCCAAAGTTATAATGCTTTCGAAATCAAAGTCTGGAAATCACAGTATTTTGGAAATCATAACACTTTCCTATTAACAGTTTAGATATAAAAATTTCGTTATAAAATAAATTAGTTTCCTCAAATTTCACAAATCAATTCAAATTAACTCGAATTCCAAAAATTTAATTTATTTTAAATCAAATCACAAATCATCCGTTTCAACTCGATTTAGCTTCTAAATAAACCATTTCAAATTATCGATTTCAAATACATATCTGAACCATAAAATAAGCCATTTCAATTTTAATATATATCAAAGCTTTAAATATTCAACATTTCAAAACTAAGTTCGATAAATTTATATACAAATCAGATTCACTTTACAATTATTTAGTTTTGAAATATTAGCTTAACATTTCCATAACATTTGATTACAATTTCAATTTTTCAATTTAAATAAACCAATATCTCATTTAAATATTTATACGTTTGAAATATCCATTTAAGTCACCCTTTCAAATTTCAAGTTGTAAATCACTTCTTTAAATTTCAAATCCAATACATTTCAAATCAAACTTATTTAAGTATAATTCTTAAACAAATACAATTTCAATCAATTTCAAATCATTACAAATTCTATATTTGAAAATATATATATTAAATAAATACTTAAACATATTATTTATCAACTTTATTAAATCAACTTTAATAAATCTTAAAATCAATATTAATCAAAACCATATATTTCTTTTCAAAACCATAGAAATCATTTTCAAAACGTTTATATATAGACCAACGGTGCCTGTATAAAATTTTCTATCCTATGGTCAAGTGATACGGATATTTATCATTTCAATCCACAATTTAAAACATATTCGGGTATATATCTTTTCAACCCGAAATCCCAAATTCAACTTAATGAAAATCGCTTGGGTCTATCATTTCAACCCATAACAATTTCCTCCTATTCTACAGATCGTTCGGGTATGTATCATTTCAACCCATAGTGATTCTATACTAACAGGGAACTTGCAGAGTGAAAACAGATATGATAATAATATAACAACAGTAACAGGCATATAACATCAGCATAAATAACAGATAATGGTGTCAGATGTCACAGGTGAACAGATACAGATAATGACATATATAACAATGTACATAACTAACATCAGCATATTTCAATTGACGTTTCAATTGAAATTAAACTTAATAAATATAAGAACATTAATCGTGAGTGATTGCTCACCTTCCGTGGTTAGAGACGAACAGGATGAGATGAGTTACGAATCCAAACACAAACCCCAAATCAAAGCTAGATTGGCACGAAGTTGGACGGACAAAGCTGATAAATATGGATTGACAAAAATCCAATTAGAACAAGATCGATGAAGCTCAGTTATCACAGAACTTATATATATATCTATATAAAATTTACATATATATATATAAAGTCATATTCTAAATTTTTAAACATATATTAAATAAAATATATACGTATTTTGAAATCATTATTTTAAACAAAAACTCTAATTAAGGTCAACACATAAAAATAAATTGTAAATCAATACATAAAAATTTAACAGTTTTATATAATCTGATATGTGTATATAGATACAACATAAAACATCCTCTTACCAAACTTATAATTCAAATCTATATGCATTTAAAATTAAAACTGCCACATATGCATACAATTTAAGATGAATAGTTAAAACAATTGTACTATGCCGACAAATGATTTATATATGGAGATCATAAACAGAACTAATTAGTGAACAGGTTAAACGAGATATACCCAACTATATATATATATATATATGTTTGTAAACAATTATATGATCCAAAACTCTTAACACACAGGGATCTAATTTTAAACATATCAAAATAATAAAATAAACAAAGTCGTAAGTCTATAAATTGTCATGGATACTAACATATAAATATACATACATATACAAGATCAGATTCAATTTATAAACTATTATAGATCTTTGTTTAAAAGCATAGCAGACCAATTCATAAATATAAACTATACACTTAAATATATACGGCAAAACATAAAATAGAGAAACAAACAACTTGTATAATATATTAACATATTAAACTATAACCATATACAATATACGCATATAAGCCTTTGATAAAGACGCAGCCATACATATAAACTATAAAACAAAAAGTCGTGAAAATTTATAAACAAATATATTTTAAAGTTCGTAGCAAATTCAATGATATAAACATACAAATTTTAAAACCAATATTATTATAACATATATACCTGTATACTTTAAATATAACCAGCAAATCCTTCTCTAACATTCCTTCCTTAAACCAAAGTAACTTTACAGAACTTATATATAAGTAATGTATATAGCAGAAACCACTTTATAACTCATACGATTTTAACATCAATTCCTTATAAAACCATTATATTATTATCTACCATATCATATATATAATACTGTACATATTATATTTGTAGATATATAGTAAAAGCTACAGATAGTTTGAGCATCTAAATGATATAAGTATTTTTAAACATATAATACATATATGAAAACTCTACAACATATACATACATATATATATACATAAAGTACTATACCTAATATATATATTGTAACGAATGAAAATATAGCCTTTATTTTATATTAATAGATCAACTGAGCAATGCATTTACAAACAAGTCTAAGTAAAAGTGTTTACATATATATACCTTATATATATCAGAGGGGATCGGCCCAAACAGGAAGGTGGAGAACGAGTTGCGAGACTCACTAGGGATGTAGGGCGCTGCCGAGTTAGATGCTCGGTGAGGCAGCACGAAGAAGGGTGGCGGGTTATACTTGGTGGGTGAGTTGCACTGCCGGCGAGTAGACAAGATGCGGCAATGAGGTGATGATTTACGGGCTCGGCTGCTCGATTAGGGGAGAGCATTTCGGCCAGAGGAGGATCACAAGGTGGTTGACGAAGTGGCATGAGTTTCGGCGGCAAGGGGTCGGTTTTCAGACGAGGCTGCCAAGCTAGGGGTTTGCTGCTCTGGAGGGTGAAGTCTGGGTGAAGCAGTGGGCTAATCACGTGGCTGTGGGGTCGAGATGGCGAGGCGATGGGTTCTCGGGGATGGGAAGGGTGGTCTTCGGCTGCAAGGTCGTCTGGAGGAGGTCATGATGGTGATCGGGAAACGCGTATTGGCTGTGAAGCGGCGCTGGAAGGATGAAAATGCAGCTTGGCAATGTGGATCGTTGCAGGGCAGAGGAAGGCTGGTTGTAAATGGTGACCAACGTGGTATATTTTTGAGAGAAGGTAGAAAGTGGAAATAACGTTTGGAAGGGGAAAAACTGCAGAGGAAAGGTTTTAAAAAATGCAGGCTAGTAAAAATAATAAATAGATAACCAGAGAACCGTTCAAATGAATACAACGTATACCAATTCATACGTTTTGATTTTTCAAAAATAGTATGGGATGGAAATGGTCACCCTGGAATTAAGCTGGAAGATTAAAGCAATTTATTATATTACTTGGCCTGCACGTTCAAACTTAAAAAGGCAAACGAAAGCTAACGGTCACAATTCAGGGTACCGGTACGACGCACTGTTTTATTGTTTATGTCGCGTACCGGACCTCAAAATAAAGAAATAAATATACCGCTGAGATCAGCACGACTAGACGATCAATACGGTATACAAATATTGGTGGTACGATCATCCGATCAAAAGTCGATAATCGGTACCGAAAATGCTGCTATTCAGCCAGAATTAAGATAAACGGAGCAACAGAAGTCCAAATTTGATGAAACGAAAGATGACGTCTCACTCAGAAGATGATTTACAAATTTTCCATGTAAAAATATTTAGGTTTGAAAAACATTTTATTATCATCAATTTTAACTGATTAAATTGAAGTAAATTTACACGCGAAATAAATTTTTATATTTTCGGACGAAAATTTACCAGTTGCTATGTTTAATTAGATGCATTCCAAATATCAAATTTATATTTCGAAATTTTACTGTTTAAAATTTCACAAAATTCAATTAATTAAATAAATAAAACTACTGAAATTTACGGGTCGTTACATTAAATGTCCTAAATAATGTTAATCAAAATTGGGGTTGTTACAGACTCCCCTCCTTAAAGAATTTCGTCCTCAAAATTACGATAAGGTACACATCAGATCAATCATAAAGGTAAAGCATACCATAAAACAATTTAGACTAAGCGTCTCTAATTCTGCTCTCAGTTTGCCAAGTATGGTCTCTCTCGTCGTCGCTCCACTGCACTTTAACTAATATGACTATCTTGTTCCTTAGCCTCTTCTCATCTCTCGTGACTATATGAACTGGCTTTCTAACTATAGTCAAATTCGGTTCCACTACTAAGTCCTTTAACATAGTTGGTGCTATAGTAGTCTCCAGATCTCGAATACAATTCATTAGGTGAGAAATATGAAAAACATCGTGGACTCCTGCCAAACTGTTCGGTAAATCTACTCTATATACGAGTTTCCCAATTCTTTCTACAATAGGAAATGGTCCTACAAATCTCGGCGCCAATTTTCCTGATTTTCCAAATCGAATTACACCTTTCATCGATGATATCTTGACGAAAACATGATGTCCAACTGAGAACTCTAAGTCTTTCCATCTCTTATCAGCATAACTCTTCTGCCTAGACTGAGCTTCTTTCATTCTAGCTCTAATTAACTCAATCTTTTCTGCAGCTTCTCTAACCAAATCCAGACCAAGAACTAACCTATCCCCAGTCTCCAACCAATAAACGGGAGATTTGCATGGCCTTCCATACAAAGCTTCAAACGGTGCCATCTCTATACTAGCCTGGTAATAATTGTTATACAAAAACTTGACTAAGTGTAGATGGTCTTCTCACGATCCCTCAAAATCTAGCACACAAGCTCTTAATAAATCTTCTAAGATTTTGCTAACTCTTTCTGTTTTCCCATCTGTCTGGGGACGGTAAGCGGTGCTCATCAAGAGCTTGGTACCTAAAGTATCCTGTAGACTCTTCCAGAACTCGCTAGTGAATAAGGAATCTCTGTCACTTACTATACTACTAGGAATTCCATGTAGTCTAACTACATTCTTCATAAATAACTTAGCCAAAACAGATGCCGTTCTAGTTGACTTGACTGGTATGAAATGGGCACTCTTGGTCAACTTGTCTACTATGACCCATATACTTTCATTTCCTCTATTTGACCTTGGCAACCCATCTATAAAATCCATCGAAATAATATCCCATTTCCATATAGGAATATCTAAAGGCTGGAGTAACCCACTTGGTTTCTAATGTTCGGCTTTTATCTATTGGCAGTTCAAACATTATTTCAACCATAAGCCTACATCTCTCTTCATACCTCCCCAGAAGAAACTTCTTTTCATATCCTGATACATCTTAGTTCCTCCCAGATGAATAGCGAACTTCAAACGATGGCATTCTTCAAGCACTTCCTTCCTAATGTTTCCCACATTCGGAACACATAGTCTTCCTTTCTTCCTTAACCACCCATTCTGGTCAAGACTAAAATCTTTCAAGTCATTGCTCTCTGTCCATCGCTTAACTTTCTGATCTTTTCAACTAATAAAGGATCCTTCATCTACTTAAAAGCAATCTTTTCGATCATCATCGATCGAACTTCTAAGCATGACAACACAACAATTTCCTTACTAGACCTAGCCTCATATCACCACTGTATCCTGCATGTAGTCAATGCTTCTAAATCTTTCCACTTAGCAATCATTGCCAACACTGCATTATGATATTTTCTGCTAAGTGCATCTACAACTTTGTTTCCCTTTCATGGTGTGTACTCGATACCAAAATCATAAGTGGCTAAAAACTCTAACCACCTCTACTGTCTCATATTCAACTCCTTCTGAGAGAATAAATACTTCAGCGACTTGTGATCCGTATATAATTCAAATCTCTCTCCCAAAAGGTGGTGCCTCCACACCTTCAACGCAAAAATTACCTTAGCTAATTCCAAATCATGTGTTGGACATCTAACCTCATGCGGTCTAAGATGGCGAGATGCATAGGCAATCACTTTACGTCTTTGCATTAACATAGCTCCTAACCCTGTTCCACATGCATCTGTATACACTACTAAATCCGATTCCCTTCTGGAACAACTAGCACGGGTGCATTAATCAATAAGTATTTCAATCTCTAGAATGCTTCCTCACACTTATCAGTCCAAACAAACTTCACATCCTTTCGTGTTAGCTTGGTCATCGGTGCCGCTACCGCGAAAAATCTTTTATGAATCTCCGATAATACCCAGCTAATCGAAGAAAACTCTTTATCTTGGTCACTATCTCGGGTCTCTTCCAATTATTCACTGCCTCGATCTTAGCCGGATCTACAGACAACCCTTTCTCTAAGACTACATGACCAAGAAACTTCACTTCTTTCTTCTAGAAATGACACTTTGAAAATTTTGCCTTCATTGATGCTTCCTCAACGTCTCAAGCACCACTCTAAGATGAGCTTCATGCTCTCTTTCATCTTTAGAGTATATCAAAATATCATCTATGAATACCAACACGAACCTGTCAAATTACTCTCGAAAAACTCGGTTCATAAAATCTACAAAGAATGCTAGCACATTAATTAGTCCGAACGACATTACTAACCATTCGTACGATCCATATCTAGTCCTAAACGCCGCCAAAGGAATACTATCCTCTGCCACTCTAAGCTGATGGAATCTTGTCGCCAAATCCAACTGGGAAAATACTTTGGCTCCACTCAACTGGTTGAACAAATCGTTAACTCTAGGTAATGGATATTGATTCTTTATCGTCTTCTCATTCAACTTACGATAATCGATACATAACATTAACAATCCGTCCGGTTTCTTAGCAAATACTACGGCTGCTCCCCAAGGCGAACTGCTTGGTCCGATAAAATTCTTGCCTTCTAAATCCACCAACTGCACCTTGACTCCCTCATCTCGGTAGGTGTCATTCTACTTGGCGGTCTACTCACCGGTTTTGCTCCTGGTACCAAATCTATCTGAAACTCAATGGCTCGTTTCGGCGGCAATACCACTATAGGTTCAAAGAAATTTGCGAATTCTCTAACAATGAAAACTTGATTCATCTCGTCTTCTACCTCCTCAACACCCAACAAAGCGTTAACCTCAAAACTAGGGTTTTCTACGGAGTACACAATCCTATCGCTACAGTCAGGGTGTCCAAGCGATATTTTCCTATCATGGAAAAATATCCTAACATCGTATTTACTTAACCAATACATACCCAAAATAATTCCAAACCCTACGAAATCAAACACATGCAAACTGAAAACAGAGGTATGACCTAACAATTCAAACTCTAAGTGGTCACATCTCATCCCAAGAGTCGCATAACCTCCTATTGGATTTTCAACCCTTAAGGAAGTAACTAGGTAAGAGATATCTAGGTTAAGCTTATCTACCAAATAATGAGATATAAAAGAATGCGATGCACCAGTATCAAATAGAATGCTAACTGACATACCATGAATCATAAGCGTACCTCCTAACACAACTTTTCCCTTTTCCTCTACTGTTGGCCTCGAGGTAGCTGGCTCCAATGCAAACACTTTGTCCTTTCCATCCTTGGCTGGCTCCTTGCACTGGTTCTTATAATGTCCAATTTGATCGTAGTTGAAACATCTAATATTCTTCTTTTCGGTCACCTTCTTTTCATCTCCCGAGCGACATTCATTTGCGAAATGCCCTTTCTTGTCACATTTATAACAAACAACCTCTGCCTTTCCTTTCTTAGCAGCTCCACCCTTTTGAGCTCCTTTCTTATGGAAAAACATCCTCTTCTAACTCTGCCCTCCTTGAGCTTCCTTGGCCTTATTTCTTTCAAGAAAAGCAAGCATCTCTTTATGCCTCAAGGCCATCTCAACAACAACATCACATGGATCCCTAATATGCGGTAATGTGGCCTTAGCAAGCTTAGGATTCAACCCGCGAATGAACTTCTCATTCCTCTTAATCACAGTATCAACTGTAGCATAGCCATATCTCGCTAGCTCCTCAAACCTCGTTGTGTACTCAAGCACAGTCATATCTCCCTGCTCCAACTTAGCAAACTTCCTAAGCAGAGTGGACTTCGCAATCTCCGACATAAACCTCTCCTCAAACCTTCTTTTGAACTTAGCCCAAGTCATAGTCTCCTCATTAACTCCAACAGTAACACTGTTCCACCAATATAGTGCTACTCCTTGTAGCCGTCTAGAACCGAGTCTCCTCTTTCGCTCATCATTGAGCCCCAAATCAGCAAAAATCCTCATGCAATGAAGTAACCAATTCTCCACATCAATTGCATCTTCAGTACCAATTAATAGCTTTCCTCCCAGCCAAACATAATCTCTACTCAAAACAGCATAATTATTCACCACCGAAGCTTCTTGTTTTCCTCCAACTACTCCAGCAGCAACTTCTGCTTGCATCATGTTTATGAAGAACTGATACGTCGCTCCCATATCAACTTGCGGGACTCCAGCATCCACATTTGCAGCTTGTGCCTGACTTGGGTTCCTCCTGGTATTTGATCTGGCATTTCCATTAGTGTGGTGCTTTTCCCACCAAGGTTAACTCTTCCACTTCTAGCATCCATATCTGCATTCGAGTCTTCGTAAGATATAGAAGAATAGCCTAAAAGAGATGGGAGAGTAGAGATAAAGTGTATACTTATATATAGCAAATACATGTACGTTACTATAGCGTTATCCCATACCCCGATCTTTTTCTCTAATTCCTTAGGATTATGTTTTCAAAATCATTTTAAGTTTGAAATTTCTTTTAAGTTTTTCATAAACCTATGCTCTGATACCAAGTTGTAACATCCCCTATCTTGAGGTCCAAAGCTAAGCGTTACAGATGTTGCAGTCATCTATAGTATTAACTTCCACTGACAAAATACAGTAATGTTAATGGTATCCAAAATATCAGAAGCACATGAATATGAAACAAAGTCACAGATTCCAAACACAACTTTACTGATTACATTTCAAAAACCATGTTTCATATTCCATTGCATAATCCCAAAACGTATCCCAGGTTTAGATCAAATATAATTATTTCAAAATACGCCAAGAGCGACATATGAAGATGCATTCTTGGATGATCAGAGTACTAAATACACAAAGACTGTCTTAATACATCAAAGTGGAAATATAAACAAAAATAAAAACTCCTAAATAGCTATCCATGCCTCCTGCACGTTTTCGGAAGCTTTATTCATCTACCTACTAAAACCTGTAAATCCTCAACTCTCAACCTACTCAAATTATATTTTGAGCACCCGAGAGTTTAAGGGAAAAACATAAACCTCGAGTCAGACATAAAGCCTGGTGTGAATAATATTATGCATCTCGGTTTACTAGTATTAAGTGTGACCACGCCGCTTAGCGAAACGGGTTTCCCCTCACTAATATCCCTTTTTAAAACATATCTTTTGCAAATCAAATTCCTGCAACCAAACTGGTTAAAGCAACAATAGCAATATCATGTATGCATATAAATCAGGTAATAAATGGACTGTCTGTCCGAACACTATAGTTTTGTTTGGCTAACTACTAACCTTTGGCTGACTCGGGCCTACCAGACAAAATAACAAATAATCTAACATCTATTAGACACCCTTCTGGATGGTCTGTCCCTAACTTACTACTTCCAGGATCAACTGATCCTAATGGTTTTGCGGGCTCACCAATAACCAATCTTTACTCTATATATTCCTTTCTGTATGTAACATCATTTTAGTCTTATCTATGATAAAGCCCTACACACTGGAATTTTGGACTTATATTAGCTAGGGACTACTAGCTAAAGTATAGGGCGCGACCCCAAACCGGTCCCATCTGATATTCTAATATCCAAGTCATTTACTTAGAGTTAACTGCTCCATCAAATTTTCCTTGAAAACATTTCTTTCAAATTGACTTAACCCTTTAAATCATACTTAAACAAGGAAAATATATTCTATACTTTACTCAAATCACTTTGCTATGTTACCTATTCTTTACACAAAACATTGTTGATGAAAACATTCAAAACTTTTGTTTAAAACTTTTAAACAATCTCTTCTTAAACCTTTGAAAGTACCCCTTTCGAAACCATTGAAAGTACCCCTTTCGATACAAGTAAACTACTTTACTTTATAACCTTAGGCCGAAAGGCCAAAACATACCTTTCGAAACCATTTACAATAGACCTTTCGAAAACTTTGAAAATATCATTTCGAAAGCTTTATAAAACCGTAGACATCCTTTTTTCTAAACACTTTAAACATGCCTTTCGAAAACATTGGAAACCCTCCATTTAAACACTAAGGTAAACCTTTCGAAAACATCGGGAACCACCCCTTTGAAACCTTTATCATATACCTTTCGAAAGCATTAAGTCCTTTACATAAGTCAACCCTTTCGAAAGCATTGGATTCATGTAAAAATACATGAAACATAGTTTCAAAACCATTTAAAACCACTTTCGAAACCTTTGGGTTTAACTTTAAAAATCTCAAAAGGGTCTTAAAAGAACTAAGCTGAAAGAACTCTTTCGAAAGCAATTTCCTAAGTAAAAGAAGTGGATGGTGTCGATACCACCTCTACGAAAGCATTGGAGAAGCGGCTCAGGGTTTAAAGCGAAAGAACCCTTTCAAAGGTATTGCTTCGAAAGGTAGGATGCGACAACAAAGGTTTCGACCCCTTCGGAAGCATTTTCATAAAACAAAGGCGGCAACCTCTTTCGAAAGCTCGTTTCTTTTAAAACAGTTGACCAATTCGAAAGCTATCTCATTCGAAAGCATTCTTTTCGAAAGCAAAGCAAGCGACATTTCCTTTTAAAAGCTAAACAAGGTCTCGACCCCTTCAAAAACCCTATTTCGACTCTATACCTTTCGCCTATCTCCAATCCACTACGTGCCAAGTCTTTGATACCATGTGTATTTGTTTCGACTAAAGTGGAGGCGGCGGTATGAAGTCGAAAGGTGCTGTCGAAAGTGGTGAAACAGCAAAAGCCTTTTAAAACTAATTTTTAACTTTATAAAGTAATTCCTTTTCAACTAATCTGCTTATTTGTTATCATATAATTGGTTGCGAATTTCTTTTCCAAAATCTTTTCTAAAAGTGCTGCCGAATTTCATAGATTAACAATTTAAAATATTTACAAATTTCCCCTTCTCCTTTTATAAACATATAAAACATTTAAGTCTCATACCTTAAATAATTTTATATACTTATTAAAACACTTAGGAAAATTCTACAAAAATTCCCATAAATCATTTTTAATATGTTTTCTAACATATATAAATTTCTGACCCAAAGCTAACATATAATAGACGTAATTAATTTTAAACCCAATTAACCATTTTTTTCACTAGAAAATTCATAATAAATCCACATTAATTCAAAAAATTATTAAACTTGAAACCCAACCCTAAATTAATATTTTTGACCTTATATCAAAATCGCAAGGCATTTGGATGTCATTTAATAGGTCTTTCAAGTTAAACCTTAACATAAAATCTATGTGAAATAGAATAAATCATCAACAAGCATATATATCCTTTTAAACAATCAAAACATGGCAAATCATTTGCAAAATAAATTTGGATCTCATCTAAAACTGAAAAGAATAAAATGAGATGTAACCTATTATTCACTTTTAGCTTGTGATTAAGGAGTTTGAGATTTGCTTCTTGAATGAATTTGATTAAGCTTCCTTCTTTAGATTCTTGCTTATCTTCCTTTAGATTCCCTCTAATGGTGGCCGACCTCTCTTATATTTTGATTTTGTTTATGAACGTGTAAAATGAAAGTGCATGAGGGTTTAGGATATAAGAATATTACTTATTCCTATTTTTCCCTTATCTATTTCCCTTACCTATTTCATTTTATTTTCCTCTTAATTCATTAGTTCATTAGGCACGGCTACCCTCTAAATATACAAATCTCAATCCCTTAACCATTTACATTATTTCATTTAATCTAACTAATTAAATGTCCTAAATAATGTTAATCAAACTTAGGGTTGTTACAAAAGGTTTTTGAAATAAAACCTGGGTATTGTATTCTTGGATCCCTTAAAAGGAAGAGTTTTCAAAACAAAAGGATATTTTGAGGGTGGATTAATAAATGAAGTTTTAATTAGGTTACATTTAATAAGGAGATTTGATAAAATTTGTTTATTTAAACTATATCTTTTGGTTTTAACATCTAGGATGTGAAGAATCATTTGATGTTATTAGGCCGGCTAATAGACATTTTTACCTTAGTAGTGTCTAAGATAAAGTAGAATCTTGGATGGAGTTTGGATACCAGTATCCTCTCTTCTTAGCTACTTACCATACCAATTAGGGTAAAGAGGTTGATTTGGTCGACTTAGTTTCAAGACCAAAATTATTTTTGGTATGCATCTAATAGTTAAAATTAAATAGAATTAAAAATCAAATGTTTGTATATACTCATAGGATGTAGAAGAGTATTATACAAGTAAATAAAAAAAATTGATTCTTATGAAGCATGGTGGGAGGGTAGAATGTAGTTAGATAGTAAGAATCGTTAGATCAGTACGTAGGTTGTATGAAGATCATTTCTCCTTTTCACATAGTTCTCGATCCTAGATTCGAGTATATGACTGGTGGTGTTTTACACCATTCCTAGTAAGGATTTATCACTCAAATTTTTATGGAAAGCGTTGGTGAGGGTTCTTATATGGAACCAAAGTTGTCTATCATAGTTTCTGGCTATGCAAGAAGAACAGAGGTTTCTAATTAAGATGTCTGATCAAAGTCCGCACTAGGAAGTCGGGTGAGCGATATTAGTTCGGAAGTGAAGTTATGTGTTCGGGTGAATGATCAAATCAAATTTACATAGGAATGATCTATGTACTTCACATAGATTGATGAATAGTTTAAGTGTTTCTGGGAATTAGGGTTGTGGTACAATTTCAGGGATGAAATTCTTTTAAGGGGGGAAGAGTGTAACGATCCATAATTTTACCACCTTAATTTGTGAGTATTTAATAAATTTTAAATATTTTAGGTTTTATAATTAAAATACAACTTTTTAAATAATAACAAATGATGGTAAAATAGATTTGTAATGACCTAGTATTTTTCCACTTTGGAATAGGCTATTTAAAAATATCTTATATAATCAATAAATGGATTTTTATTAGCTAATAAACCTATTTTAATTATTTAATAACGATGATAAAATAGTTTTCAAAATTAGTTTACTAATATTGATAGTTCAAATAAAAATAGAAAATGTGACTGAATGACGTTTTCCTGAAATTTCGATTTTTCAACATCCGAAAGTCATCGAGACCGTTGTGCATGTTTGTGCGGCATGTACACACATATAGATGTTAGGATTAGTATTAATAAACACACTTATATATGTTAACTTATATTAATATACATATAAGAAGTGATGTGACTAATTATGAAATAAGTTTAATAGAAAAGGTAAAATAAAATAAGAAAGTTATCATGTTAAGCCATACCTTAAAGTCATCACAAGTACACACAACATGGCTAACATGATTTGGGACTAAGAGGATCCATAATCAACATGTGCAACATGAGAGGATGGGAGGGACAAGTGGCAACATCTCATTGGTTAAGGGTATTTTTGGTAGTTTGCAAAATTGGTTAGTATAAATACCCCTACCCTTACACTTATCTTCAATTTCTAAAATTCCTAAGACGTTTTCATTTCCATTTTCTTCTTTATAAATTCCTACATCTATTCATGGCTCTTAATATTCAATTCCTAAGTTGAAACTAGTTTATATATTCCTAAAATCAAAGTTAAAACTACTCTACATCACCTTACATCCAAAACAACACCCTAACTCCTCACTTTGGACCATGGCTGAGCCCCATATTTGCTTAAGCCGAGCCCTAGCATCCCATTAAGGTCTACTAAATCAAGCTATTAGCACGGTGTAGCTTGGTTCTTGTGTTGTTTGAGAAGTTAGTGCAAATCCGGTTAAGTCAGTAAGCATTTTGGTGAGTAAAGTTCATGTTTTCAAAACTCAAGTTACTAACTTTTTAAAGTTGTAAAATTTATGAGTTAAAATATTGCTTGAGTATGTGGTAATGTTATATGTTGTGTCTATATGCATATATGTTGATTTTGTGTTGATTGTTTATGCCGAAGTTTGAGTAGGCGATAAAGATTATACCTTGAATATTGGAAAAGTTAGTTAGTATTGTGAAGTAATACTTTGTTTATGATGGTGCTATAATGTTATGATGTGATATTATGTTTGAATGTTATATTTGTTGTATGTGGGTTCATGACACAAAGGTAGTGATTCGCTAACCAAAAGCGATGTAGAAATCCATTTATTGCCGAAAGTTTGATTTTCATTTCAAAGTGAAATTTTTTCAAGTTTAAAACTTTGATTTTGGTTTCAAAGGTTTATTTTCATGTTTTAAAGAAGACAAGAGTTCAAAGTTGAAGTTTTTAAAGCTTAGTAATCCATACGCGCAGTTCGGAAAATCTAACTATTTTTCTAATCTAAACTTGTATTAACTTAAAATATTTTTAGAAAATGTTTTCTAACTTTAATTTAGTAATTAGAGAATAAGTATTTAATTATTTATTTAATGATTAATTAATTAATTAAGGTAATTAGTACTTAATCATTTGTTAATAATGGTTTTTAAACTTAAATGTTAATCAATTAAATTAATCAAGATTTGTTACTTAATTAAAGATAATTATTATTAATTAAGGATTAATTAATTATCATTTAATTATTTATTTAAGATAATTATTAATTAATTATTATTTTAAAAAGGGGTTTTTTTAACTAATCTTTGATTAAAGTTAATTATGTTTTAATAAGGTTTAATTACCTTTAATTAGAGTTTAATTACTATCTAACAAGGATTTGATTCTCATTTACAAGGGTTTTAATTTATTTTAAAATCGATTTGAGTTTATGTAATCAGTTTTGTTTTAAACCGTTTTCTTTTCAAATTGTTTTAAATCAAGGGATTTCTGTGTCACTTACCCTTAAGTAAACCCGTATGATTAGGAAAACTAAATGACATCTATTAGTAGAACAAAACACCATTCTACTATTACAATTAACTTGGACATTTATTTAATTTGATTGATTATTATGTGTTGATCCCTTATATACCTGTTGTTATGTGATGCAATATTAAACTGGATAAGTAAAATCAAATTAAAAGCACCATTGTGGTCCCTAAGCCTCCGTTTGTTTTTGTAAAGATAAATATTTCATTTCCTTTTTGAAATGGTTCCAAAGTTATTTCAATTTTAACAAGATATTTAAAGGATGGTTTGCAAAATGGTTTTACTAATGATGTTTTTAACTAATGGGAATGGTTTTCCATGTTATAAAAAGAAGTTTTTATAAAGAGTTTTATAAAGGAATCAGAAAATTTATAAAGTGCTTTAGGTAAATTGATTTGAGTTTTTAAGCAAAGAAGATTTCATAAATAAGAAAGATTTACAAATGGATTTGCTTATTAAAGGAAGCTAATTTGATTAAAGGTTATTTAGGAAGTTGTTTAAATAGGAAGGGTATAACACCCTAGATTTTTAGTAACATTATTTAAAATATTTAGTTAGTTAAATTAAATAAAATATTACATTGATTAGGGGATTGAGATTTGATTTTAATTAAGCGGTAGTAGCGCCATGTAACAAATGAACTAAAGAAGAGTTAAAATGTAATAGGAGGAGGGGTAAAATAGGAAAGAGACTATTCTTATATTCCTAAAAACATGGCTGTGTATTCCTATACGCGTTTACCTTTTATTTTCAAAAATTTTTAAATAAGGGGTCGGCCACCATTAACAAGGAAGAGAGGAAGAAAAGGTAGAAAGAAGCTAATTCAAATCAAATCTATTCTCATCTCAATATCTTTAATCTCTAAAGCTAAGGTGAATAATGTTTACATCTCATTTTTGATTGTATTTCTGATTTTTAGATGAATGTCGAGTATTTTGCATTGATTTTCCATGTTTTTGAATGATGGAATGATTATATACATGTTGATGGTTTATTTATATTCATATTGATTTTATGATATGTTTTAAGGTGAAAACCCTATAAAATGACATCCAAATGCCTTGTGAATTTTTATGAAGGTCATAATATTATTTTGGAAATGGGTTTTAATTTTCAAAATTTTCTGAAATTATGTGGAATTTACATGTATTTTCTAGTAAAGAAAATGTTAATTTGAGTTAATAATTATTTTCGGTTAAATATTAAAAGATTTGGGTATGAAATTTTTATATGTTGGAAAGCATATTAAAAGGTATTTTCTGGAATTTTTATAGATTTTTCCTAAGTGTTTTAATGGTTATATAAAATTATTTAACGTATGAGACTTAAATGTTTTATATAATTTAAAGAGGAGAAAGGGCTTTTTGTAAAATAATTTAAATTATTAAACCTGAAAAGTCAGCAGCACTTTTAAAAAATTGCAATACTTTTTATTGATAAAGAAAGAGGCAACCAATCACAATTAGACACGTAAGGCATGTTAGAGGGAAAGAACTATTTGCTACATGTTTTTCACTGTTTCGACACTGTCAGCACCAGGTTCCGCCTCCTCATCTTCGCTTCCGACATAGTCGAAACCAATGCACGTGGTATCAGGGAACTGGTATGTAGTGAATTGGATGAAGGCAGAAGGTAGGGAGTCGAACCCAGGGGCTTCGAAGGGGTTGGGGCTTTGCTTTGATTTTTAAATGAAAACGCCCCTGCTTGCTTTCAACTAAAATGGCTTTCGACTGAGTAGCTTTTGACTAAGTCTAGTGGTTTTAAAAAGAATGGTTTCAATTGGGTTGCGCTTTTGTTTTAAATGATTGCTTTTAACTGAGTCGAAGCCTTTAGCTGTCGCTTCCTACCTTTCGATCCAGATGGTTTCAAAAGGATTGTTTTGTTTTCTAAAATCCTGACCACTTCTCCAAAGCTTTCGAAAGGGATGGTTTCGACACCATCACTTCTTTACTTAGAAAATGGTTTCGAAGCATATGCTTTCGACTTGAATGTTTTTAAGACCCTTTTTCTATAAGTAAAAGTAAAACCCAAAAGGCTTCAAAAGAGATAGTTTTAAATGGTTTCAAAACAGATGCTTTCGACTTTAATGGGTTTTTAATCCTTTTGCTCTACTTGAAGGCATAATCCAAATGGTTTCGACCGGGACGTTTTTCAAAGGTTTCGAAGGGATGAAATTTTGAATGGTTTCGAAAGGTTTCCATATATTTCAAACTGAACCCAAAATGCTTTCGAAAGGATTGAGTTGACTGTTTCGAAAAGTTTTATTGAATGGTTTCGAAAGGGGTGGTTCCCCAGGGTTTTGAAAGGGTTAAAAGGATGGGTTTTTCCTATGTTTTCGAAAGGCAACATTTAAAAGGTTTTAAAAAGAGGAGGTCTAATGTTTTTAAGCTTTCAGTGAAAAGAAAGGAAAGGTTTTTCCAATGTTTTCGAAAGGCTTTTACTGGTTTCGAAAGGGTCACTTTCAAAGATTTCGAAGGGGTTGCCTTCAAGGGTTTCAAAAGGGTTGTTTAAAGGTTTTAAACAAAGGTTTCAAACGTATTAATAGGCAATATAGCCTAATTATTTTCAAGTTAAAAAGGGTTTTAACTTGTTTTGGAAGGATAGTTAATCCTCATTAAATCTCATCAACATTATTTTTAGCAAAATATATATATCATGGAAAAATAGCTTAGAGTAAAGCTAAGAATACATTTTCCTTGTATAACTATGATTTAAAAGGTTAAATCATTTTGAAAAGGTTTTCAAGGAAAAAGATATAGGGTAGTTAACCCTAAGAAAATAATTCGAATAGTTAGTCCATTTTGATTCGGACAGTTAGTCTAGTTTGCGGGCAGTCGGCCCAGTTGTATGGACAGATAGTCCATTTGTAGCATAACAGACCTTGCTATTATATTGTGGGCAGATAGTTCAGATATTACCTATTTTACGGACAGATGGTCCATTTATTAGCGTAAAGGATATTGCTATTTTGATATAATCAGTTTGATTAACCAGTTTGGTGCAGGAAAGGATTGCAAAATATATGTTTTGAAAAGGATATTAGTGAGGGGAAACCCGTTCCACTAAGCGGCGTGGTCTCACTTATTATCAGTAAACCGAGATGTAACAGAATATTCACACCAGGCTTTATGTCTGACTCGAAGCTTTTGTTTCCCCTTAAACTCTCGGGTGCTCAAAATTGATTTGAGTAGGCTAGGGGTTGATGTTTTCAGGTTTTAGTCTTTTGGCGAATAACAGCTTCCGAAGATGAGCAGGTGGCTGACGGATAGCTAATTAGGAGTTGCTTATTGTTTTTTTCCACTGTGTATTAAGTCAGATATAACTATATTGCTTTGATAAACCAAGGGGGCATCATCATATGTCGCTCTTAGCATATTTTTGTAATGATTATAATTAATCTTTACCTGGGAAACTATATAGGATTATGTAAGTTGGATACGAATTTGTATTGAAATGTAATCAGTAAAATGTTGTGTTTTGAAAATCTATGATTTTATTCATATTCAAGTGCTTCTGATATTATGGATACCATTATCATTACCGTATTTTGTCACCAGAAGTTAATACTATGGATGACTCCAGTGTTTGCACCAAAATTGGTCACAAACACCCGATAGTCGTTGAAAGCACCAGTACGCAATCACAATTCACAGATAACAAATATGTAGTGAAACAAAAATGAAGAACACTCGGAAAATTGAAAAGGACGGCAGTAAACAACACAAATTTTATAGTGGTTCGGCGATCTTGCCTACGTCCACTCTGAAGCTTATGATTTTATTGATTCACTTGATAACTTCAATCTGTTACATCAGATTACAATTGGTGATAGCTCTGAAATTCGAATACAATAGTGATCATAAGATGTAGAATTGAATCTGGCAGAGTCTGGACGTTGGATCGCCAAAAGATCCCTTTTCTGTAGGCTTCATGGGGCTATTTATAGGCGTAGGAGGCTGAGATCGCGCTCAAACTTCGGAAGACTTTTTCTGGCATGTGAGTAGGCCCACGCGACCGACCCCACCAAGTTTCGGCTCGATCTGAGACCGATACGAAATGATTTCGTATCCATCAAAAATTGATCCAATCGAGCTGAAACTTGGCAAGAACGTTCTTTACCTTTTGTGGAAGATGCTGTGAAAATTTCATGGCATTTGGATTTGATATTTGTGAGATATGATCGATACGAGGTTAAGGTTCCGTGTGCACTGCCCTGTTCGAATCCATGGTTTCGTATCGATGGCTTTCGCATCGATCGAAAGCGCGTGCGCGCGATGACGTGGAGCGAGTTGCCTGGGTCGATCCGATTTTAGTGGCGCATTGACCGATTCGTATCCACAAACTTCGCCTCGTTTGTATCGAGTACTGTTATCCAGTTTGAATCAATCAACTTCGTGCATCTCGTATCAGCTTTCAACACCTAGTTCGAATCGAGATAGGCGGCTTAGCTCGTATCGATGGTGATGTCTCCATTCAATGGATACGATTGTGATGGATACGAACTGAAGCTGCCTGATGGATTCAAATGAACGCCTCGTTCATCGATTCGAACTAATCATTGGTTAACCGATACGAAGTTCATGGATACGAAAGCCTGGCCATTCCGATCGATACGAAGCCAATGGACACGAACCAAGGTGTGGTGATGGATACGAACGGATGGATTCGAACCGTGCACATGGATCGTTACGAAGCCGATGAGTTCGAACAGTGGTTCTCTGATGGATTCGAACATCACATCTTCCCTAACTCATATCGATCATATCTCATTCATACGAACTCCGATTGACCTGAAATTTGGAACGCTGGTTCCCATGACTTTGCTCGCCGTGTTCTATCAATTATGGCTTGATCCGGGTTCAGACAAAATTCATCGATATCCATGGTGAAACAGTGTATAACGAACTTTTACGACGAACTGTCTTTAGTTTTCCATTCAACTTTTTGGTGTCACGGCCTTGCCAAAAGGCGGGATAACATTTGCCCCCCAAAACATGCCTTGCGATAGGAAGGTGTGTTTTGTAGTTCCATAAGCTGGATGTCCATATCCTATCATTGACCTGTAAAGAACTTGATAGTCTTTCCTGACCACGAATGACGATCGTTCGCGACCGTATGTCATTTGAGGTAATATGGGACCGTTCGAGGTCGGAATCCGTTCGTGGCAAAAAACGAAATGGGACTGTTCGCGGTCGGATACCGTTCACGGCAAATAAAGAAATGGGACCGTTCGCGGTCGGATGCCGTTCGCGGCAAATAAAGAAATGGGACTGTTCGCGGTCGGGTGACGTTCGCGGCAAATAAAGAAATGGGATCGTTCGCGGTCGGGTGACGTGGAAAGAAGAATGTGATCGTTCTCGATCGTGTGCCGTACGAGGCAGAAATGTGATCGTTCGCGATCGGGTGTCGTTCTAGACGAATTATGATGGATTGTGACCGTTCGTGGTCGTATGGTGCACGAAATAAAATGTGATCGTTCGTGATCGGATGCCACACGAGGTAGAATGTGATCGTTCGCGATCGAATGTCATATTGGGTGAATTGTGACCGTTCGTGGTCGGGTGCCGCACGAGGCAGAGTGTGATCGTTCGCGATCGAATGTTATATTAGATGAAGTGTGACCGTTCGCGGTCAGGTGTCATACGAGGCAGATTGTGACCGTTCGAGGTCGGGTGCCGTTCGAGGCTAATAGTGTGCCCGGGGGGAATTAGTATTATCGATGTCAGGTTCACGTTCGGGTGAATTTCTAGATCAGCGATCGTGGCGGTTCGTCGCCATTCAAGGTGTGCTTGTGGACCGTTCGCGATCCAAAGCATACGCGAGTAACTTCTTCTACAGAATTGCAAATATCAAATTAACGTTCACATGAATTCCATAACAGAAATGTCCAAACAAGCAAAGTCTAAATGTCCAAATCAACATGAAACAAAAGCAAAGCAAGGATGTCAAAGTGTAAATTCTCACTACGAGACGGTCAATAATCATTCAGAGCATGCCTGTGGATCGTTCGTGATCTCATACATGTGTAAATGGTTTGGTGGTGTTAGTGAGAAGTTTACGACTCGTTCATCGTTATTTAAATCAATTGATAACCATACGGTGCCCCGGCTCGGGGTCACCCCTAGCTGATGTAGACGGTGGTCGCTCTGGTTCCACCATTGGAGCTCGCCTCCTTACATACTGAAGTAGCCTACCGTTCCTGATATGCCCTTCTACCTCATCCTTCAGGTGTCTACAGTCATTTGTGTTATGTCCATTTAGCTCGTGGAATAAGCAATATTTGTCTGATTTTCTCTCGTTGGTAGTTGGATCCCATCGCATTGGTCTACGATAGGCAACTTGCTCTCGGGTGTCTTGGTAAATTCGCTCCAAACCCTCGTTCAGTTCTGAATAGGTGGTAAATCGCGGCTCCCTCCGTTGCCGCTTTGACCTGTCATCATTTTCTTCAGCCTTTCGCTTCCCTTTACCAGTCTCTGCACCTTTTCCAGGTGAATTACCGCCTCTAATTGCGTAAACATTGATTTCTTCTTCTCTTTCCGTATGAGCATCCTCTAATCGCAAAAACTTTTCGGCTTCATGATAGAACTCTCCTAGGTCTGTAGGTGGATCCATAGTTAGTGAATTCTTGAACTCTGTGCCATCAGCTATTCCGGACACAGCTGCCATCATAATCATGGATGGATCTGGCCGATCCACCGATGCTGCTGCTGCATTGAATCGCGACAAAAAATTCCTCAAAGACTCCCCAGCTTTCTGCTTTAGCGTTGCCAAACTCATCACATTCTTGGGTCTTGCAATGTGGACCCTAAATTGCTCCATGAATCTTTCAGTTAAATCTGCCCATGTTCTTATGGAGCCTTTCTCCAACTGCCTAAACCATAATGCTGCGATATCTTTTAAATACAATGGAAAGCACCGGGCCATGACTTCCTATGATGCCCCCAGTACCTCCATATGCCTCATATACTTCATCAGATGAACCGCAGGGTCCGTCCTCCCATCGTACATCTCCACTGATGGTAGCTTGAAGTCTGGTGGATTCCTGGCCTGCCTAATCGTAGGAGTAAAGGGACTCCTATGTACATCCTCCAGATCTCTGTTGACTAGTCCGCCTCTCATGGCCCGTCTGACCATCTCTGCCAACCTGTCGTTGTCGTCAGGCTGTGATCTTTGAGTGTTACCTTCGTTCTGCACCCCTGGCTTAGCGTTCATCCCTCTATTGCCACCAGGTTGCTCGGATGTCCCCCAATCTCTTCCCGGGATTGGATCAACATGCTCTAAGTGTGTGCCCCCCAGCTCCGGTGCTGCGCCAGATGGTCCTGCTCCGTTCTGGACTCTGGTTGCTTCTTGATTTTGCGCTCCAAGTTATCCAATCTGTTGAAGAAAATTCTGGATCATTTCCTCCTATCTCTTCATCATTGTCTCCATCTCATCCCTGGTGATGAAGATCGATGCTTGGTTTGCCCCCGAGGAAGCCTCTTGACTCCCTTCATGCTGACTTTGCTCTGGCCTTTGTCTTTTACTAGTTTGCCTTGTCATATCTTCTCAGATCTGAGCTCTTAATTCTTCAAATTCAACTTCTGAATGATAGAACTCCTGAGTTCAACTCTCAATGAAAACACCAAAATGTTTGCACCAAAATTGGTCACAAACACCCGATTTTGGTGCAAACATTTTGGTGTTTTCATTGAGAGTTGAACTCCTGAGTTCAACTCTCAATGAAAACACCAAAATGTTTGCACCAAAATTGGTCACAAACACCCGATAGTCGTTGAAAGAACCAGTACGCAATCATAATTCATAGATAACAAATATGTAGTGAAACAGAAATGAAGAATACTCGGAAAATTGAAAAGGACGACAGTAAACAACACAGATTTTATAGTGGTTCGGCGATCTTGCCTACGTCCACTCTGAAGCTTATGATTTTATTGATTCACTTGATAACTTCAATCTGTTACAGCAGATTACAATTGGTGATAGCTCTGAAATTCGAATACAACAGTGATCATAAGATGTAGAATTGAATCCGACAGAGTCTGGACGTTGGATCGCCAAAAGATCCCTTTCTGTAGGCTTCATGGGGCTATTTATAGGCGTCGGAGGCTGAGATCGCGCTCAAACTTCGGGAGACTTTTTCTGGCATGTGAGTAGGCCCATGCGACCGACCCCACCAAGTTTCAGCTCCATCTGAGATCAATACGAAATGATTTCGTAGCCATCAAAAATTGATCCAATCGAGCTGAAACTTGGCAGGAACGTTCTTTACCTTGTGTGGAAGATGCTGTGAAAATTTCATGGAATTTGGATTTGATATTTGTGAGATATGATCGATACGAGGTTAAGGTTCCGTGTGCACTGCCCTGTTCGAATCCATGGTTTCGTATCGATGGCTTTCGCATCGATCGGAAGCGCGTGCGCGCGATGACGTGGAGCGAGTTGCCTGGGTCGATCCGATTTTAGTGGTGCATTGACCGATTCGTATCCACAAACTTCGCCTCGTTTGTATCGAGTACTGTTATCCAGTTTGAATTAAACAACTTCGTGCATCTCGTATCAGCTTTAAACGTCTAGTTCGAATCGAGATAAGCGGCTTAGCTCGTATCGATGGTGATGTCTCCATTCAATGGATACGATTGTGATGGATACGAACTGAAGCTGCCTGATGGATTCAAATGAGCGCCTCATTCATTGATTCGAACTAATCATTGATCGACCGATACGAAGTTCATGGATACGAAAGCCTGGCCATTCCGATCGATATGAAGCCAATGGACACGAACCAAGGTGTGGTGATGGATATGAATGGATGGATTCGAACCGTGCACATGGATCGTTACGAAGCCGATGAGTTCGAACAGTGGTTCTCCAATGGATTCGAACATCACATCTTCCCTAACTCATATCGATCATATCTAATTCATACGAACTCCGATTGACCTGAAATTTGGAACGTTGGTTCCCATGACTTTGCTCGCCGTGTTCTATCAATTGTGGCTTGATCCGAGTTCAGACAAAATTCATCGATATCCATGGTGAAATAGTGTATAACGAACTTTTACGACGAACTGTCTTTAGTTTTCCATTCAACTTTTTGGTGTCATGGCCTTGCCAAAAGGCGGGATAACATCCAGCATCTGTAGCGCTTAGCTTTTGGCCTCCAGATATGGGATGTTACAACTTGGTACCAGAGCATGGTTTATGAAAAACCTTAAACTAAAATTGGTTTTTAAAACACAATCCTAAATAATTAGAGTAAGATTGGGTATGGGATAACGCTATAGTAACGTATTTGTATTTGTTATATATAAGTATACGCTTTATCCCTAGTCTCCTATCCTTGTTAGGTTATTTTTATGTATCTCATAAGGTTTGAATACAGATATGGATGGTAGAAGAGGAAGAGTTAACCTAGGTGGGGAGGGCACCGAAGGAAATGCCAGACCTAGTACAAGGAGGACCCAAGGTCAGGCACAAGCAGAGAATGTAGGTGCTGGAGTCCCGCAAATGGATATGGGAGCTATGTATCAGTTTTTTGTGAATATGATGCAAGCTGGAGTTGCAGCTAGAATGGTAGGAGGAGATTCTACAGGGGCAGGAGTTCCAGAAGTTCCGGTAGTTATCCATTATGCAAAGCTGAGCGGAGATTATGCTAAGCTTGGAGGGAAGCCTTTTCTGGGGACGGAGGATGCTATAGAAGTGAAAATTTAGTTGTTGCACTGCAAAAGATTTTTACAGACTTGGGGCTCAATGATGAGCAGAAGAGGAGGTTGGCATCCAGACGGTTTCAGGGAGCCGCATTATTTTGGTGGAAAAGTGTGACGGCCGGTGCGGATGAGGAAACTTTGTCATGGGCAGATTTCAAAGGAAGGTTCCAAGAGAGGTTTATGTCTGCAATCGCACAGTCAGCTCTGATCATAAAGTTTGCTAAATTAGAGCAGGGGGAGATGTATGTTTTGGAGTATGCTAGGAAGTTCGAGGAGTTGGCCCGATATGGTTATGCTTCAGTAGATACAGTAATGAAGAGGAATGAGAAGTTTGTCAGGGGGTTGAAGCCTGAGTTATCTAGGGCTACATTACCTCATATTAGGGATCCTTATGACTTTGTTGTGGAGATGACCTTAAGGGATGAGGAGATTCTTGATTCTCTATAGAAGAGTAAGGCTAAAGAAGTCTAGGTTGGGCAGAATCAGAAGAGAAAGTTCTTTTGTAAGAAAGGTGCTCAGAAGGATGGAACGACTAAGAAGGGGAAGTCTGAGATTGTTTGTTTCAAGTGCGACAAGAAGGGGCACTTTGCTAACGAGTGTCGTGTTGGTAAAGCTAAGGAGGTGGCTGGAAAGAAGAATGTCATGGTCTTCAATTGTGATCAGATTGGCCATTATAAGACAGTGCAAGGAGCTCGCTAAGGATGGAAAGGGCAAGGTGTATGCATTGGAGCCTGCTTCTTCTAAGTCAATAGCCCAGAAGAAGTGAAAGACAGTTTTAGAAGGTACGCTTCAGATTCATGGTATGTTTGTTAGCGTTCTATTTGATACTGGTTCATCGCATTCTTTTATATCTAGATGTTTGATAGATAAGCTTAACCTAGAACTGACATATTTAGTTACTTCCTTATGGGTTGCGAATCCATTAGGAGGGTATGCAACTCTAGGGTTGAGATGTGAACCAGTTAGAGTTTGACCTGTTAGGTCATACTTTTGTTTGCATATTGCATGTATTTGATTTTGTGGGGTTCGGGATTATTCTTGGTATGGATTGGTTAAGTGGGTACGATGCTAGGATATTTTGCCAAGATAGGAAAATACCTCTTAGACACCCTAATTGTAGTGATCGAATAGTTTATGCCGTAGAAGGTTCTTGCTGTGAGATGTATGCTTTGTTGGGTGCAATGGAATTGGATGATGAGTTGTGTCGGGTTTTCGTGGTTAGAGAATTCGCAGATGTTTTTGAGCCTGTAGTTGGATTGCCACCGAAACGAACCATTGAGTTTCGAATAGATTTAGTTCCAGAAGTAGAACCAGTGAGTAGGCCACCGAGCAGGATGACTCCTACAGAGATGAGGGAGTTAAAGGTGCAGTTGGTGGATTTAGAAAGCAAGAGTTTTATCAAGCCGAGTAGTTCACCTTGGGGAGCAGCCGCAGTGTTTGCTAAGAAGCCGGGTGGATCGTTAAGGCTATGTATCGATTATCGTAAGTTGAATGAGAGGACGATAAAGAATCGATATCCATTGCCGAGGATTAACAATTTGTTCCACTAGTTGAGTGGAGGCAAGGTATTTTCGCAGTTGGATTTAGCGACAGGTTTCCATTAGCTCAGAGTAGCTGAGGATAGTATACCTTTGACGACATTTAGGACCAGATATGGGTCGTACGAATGGTTAGTTATGCCGTTCGGACTGACTAATGCGCCAACTTTCTTTGTGGATTTGATGAACCGGGTTTTCCAAGAGCACTTGGATAGGTTCATATTGGTTTTCATAGATGATATTTTGATTTACTCTAAGGATGATAGAGAGCATGGAGTTCATCTTAGAGTGGCGCTTGAGACGCTGAGGCATCATCAGTTGAAGACAAAGTTTTCGAAGTGTCATTTCTGGAAGGAGAAAGTGAAGTTTCTAAGTCATATATTCTCAAAGGAAGGGTTGTCAGTAGATCCGACTAAGGTTGAAGCGGTGAATAGTTGGAAGATACCCGAGACAGTGATGGAGATAAAGAGTTTCCTTGGATTGGCTGGTTATTATCGGAGGTTCATTAAATATTTATCGCGGATAGAGACACCAATGACCAAACTGGCGAGAAAGGATGTAAAGTTTGTGTGGACCGATAAGTGTAAGGAAGCATTCCGGGGTTTAAAACACTTATTGAACCATCACTACAACAAAACTTAACTTTTACGACAATCATTATCGGCGTTTGAACGTTAAATGCTGTAAACGTTGTTTCAAAAGGAAATTTTTTATGCTCGAACTCTGAGATAGGTTTTGGTTGCTGCCTCGTCTCTTTATATTTTAACCATTAAAATTTGTTTTCTCTCGTCTAATTTTTGTCTCGCTCTACTCCTAAAAATTCCATTCTATCCCTTTTTCGCCCAAACCAAAACTTCAATCTCGAACTTCGATTTTTTTTCCAATGGAGTTGAGCTTCACTATTGCTTAATCATTCACATGTACTTTGGTTTTGATAGTCGCTCGATTACTCATTTATATCATGTTTATTAGATTCATTCGATTTTAGGTTTATTGATTCGCTGATCTCAACTTTCATCTTACTTTAGGCACTTCGCCTGAAATCGAACTTTGTCCGCTCATTTTGCCAGAATTCGGAAACTCAACAAAAACCCAATGAGTTTTCCTCTAACCCTATTTCCATTCGATTGCTTACAAAGTTGATTCTCTCCTTTTGTTCATTCTCTGTAAATCAACGTTTTAAATATTAGATTTTACTTTTTCCCATGGAGTGATATCATCCAATCTTTTACATATTTTTGAGAAAATCGTTTTGACCATATCATAATATTTTTGTTGTTGTGTCGATTTGTTTATGTTTTATGTTTTGTAGTAGTTTGATTATTATTTTACAGTATGGTTTTGAAACAATAATCATTTGTGCCAAAAATTTGAAATGAAATGTTTGTATGTTTAGTAAATTAATTATAATGAGTAACTATTAGTGAATGCCTATAATCTGAATTGTCTTTTCCTTGGTTTTTCCAAGGACTTAATTTTTCTCAGCATGTTTTTATGTTTACAAAATTCAATATATATTTTAACACGTATTTTCCTCATTTTGCAATTTAACAGAGATACATGTTTCATGGCTATATTTAAAATACCAATTAAAAACTCTCCAAACATAATTTTGTTTTGCTTTAAATAAACTGAACACTAATATAGTAATTTCTTTTATTTATCTTTTTTAATCGATTATCGATCAAATTAATTGAAATTAGTTTGGTTTAGATTTTTAGTTTTTGTATTTGGATTCGATCTTACATTTCTTACCATAAAATTAACCAACCAGCACTTGTCCCTCCTGGGAAATATCATTCAACTAGCCAAAAAAATCAGTGCTTGGGTTGCGCCTGTGTCTTTCTAGGTTCCACTCTATTATTTTTAAAATATATTTGTTGGATAACTGCTTTGATTATTCTGCAGATTACCTCAGTTTTCTCAACGTCAAGCCCATGTGAGTATATTATATATATAACCATCACCTATTGTTTGTGGACATTTGCACTACACTGAGTCACTGACTCACCATTATGCACACACGATACATACACATGCTTGCATAACTGCAGATATCTCATGAACTTACCACTTGTATGAGCTTTCTGCTATTGGTTGATGGTTATTTCAGTGCTTCTTATTATTACTGATTTTTATCATTTTGTATTCATCTGCTTGTATATGCAGATATAGATGTTATATGTATACGTATAGGGATGTTGTTATGCATATGAATAATTAAATAACCAGTTTTACATTTATGTATATAGGTATTGAACTATTAACATAAACCATGCTACAACAAAGTTAAGTATTTCTTTTTAGTTATGATATGTATGATGCTACATCTTATTTTTGGAAACCTTGGAATGGTTGAATAACTATGTTGATTATGAAGCAATAGTAGATGGGTAAAATGTTGCATTGTGTCAACAAAATTTTGCAGCACGTGGATTCATTTATCTCAAGTTATACTTTGTAAAAACTGAGTAACTATTAATTATTAATTTATACTACATTTGTCCGTGTTTTTTAAAATTTGCAACTGTTATTTCTATTGTTCATTGAACATAGCAGCTAGATACTACTGTAATGGAACTCAATGCAATCCAAGGTAAATAGCCACTTGTTATACTTTATGATAAGCGATATAGGATGCTCATGGAAGACCCTTCTAATAGGCGGTTGCTTGAAACTTGGAAAGCTAAAGGAGTGTTCACTACTCCAAAAGGATCCGATGATGATCGGTATATTTTCTTACTTACCTCTTAAAAATACAATGAGGCATAGTTTCTTATGTACCTCTTAAAATCATAATGAATTTGAGCATTAAGTTGGATCATTATGTTTCTTCCTCTGCCTTTTCTAATAAATACATGTAGCTACTATGTTTGAGCAACCTTTTCTTTTCATTTTAAAGATGTTCTTATTTATACTATCAGATATCTCTTTTTTGTAGCTCTCTATCATTAATATAAACCATGAATGGTACAGAGCACATCATATGCTGATGCATAATGTGATGTATTGCTAGAAATCATGGTCTTTAAGCTAAAGAATAGGCTTGTGTGCAGTTTGTAGGTGAACTGGTGCATAGTTAGGTGCACAACAGGCCCATCAAATGAATGCACTCACTACAAGAAAATTACATATAAATAGCAAAATAGTACAACGTTTATTATTTACGTGCCGTTGATTTTTTTTTCCTTTCACTTTCTTAGCGCAAATTCTAAGATAGTTATTTTTACTCGGTTAACAAATACACGCTCTTCAATTTTTATCGGCCGCCTTTTTCTTAATTTACTCTTTCCCAATTTTTCCATTTCCCTCTTCGATAACCCTAACTTTAGTTCTCATCATCTCTATTCACGTAGCAACATCCTCCTCCACCTCCATCTTCACCTCCACCTCGGGTTCCATTTACACCATCGCTAGGGCTGACTATTTGGCAAGGCCCTATGCACCACCAAATAGATCAACCCCAAGGACAATATCGACGGATAAAAACCACTAATTACAAATCGCGACCTGCCCGATCGCTTCATTCAAATCGCACGATGTAGTAGGCGATGATGCCACGCTAGCTCCCACGGTGCTCCTCTAGACTTTGCACCTACAGGCTAGTCGACACCAGCAACTAATATGATTGTGATGTGCCAATTCACCTCTGGATATCGGCGAATTTGATTACTGAATGAGGTATAGTTTTTGTATTTCTATAAGTCGTTGAGAATAGTTTGTTGTCCTTCTTAGTACACTTGATCTTTTAATTGAGGTGATTGTAATTGTGTTAGAGGAGGCACTTTTCTGTTTTTAAGGTATTTTTAAAATTCTAGTGCTCTTTTACATTTTTGATTTTGAGTTTTTATTATAAGTTAACAGAATATGAATTTTTTATGATTTATTAAATAGTTATATGTATTTAAATTATACTGCAATGCACATAATATGGTGATTATTCTCCTACCCACACTTTGCAGACGTGTGTAATGGATAAGCTGATTGTGAAACAACACAACCTAGAATATAATATAGGTCCTTAGCCATAGTATCAAAAATCATAGGAACCATGTTTTGTGTGACTTTATCACTTGATTCCATTATGAGTTATAATATAAAGCATAGAAATGTGTATATTTGTACACAATGTCAATACTAAATAAAGAAATTTGTACATTCCATCGATTAAATATCGGTGGTCAGTTTATAGCGTTTTAATTCTTACATATTCTTTTAGTTTAGGAGCTGTTCGTGACAAGTAGAATTTATGGTTTGGTTTATGGAAGTAGAGGAGGTAAAGGAATAACAACGTTCAATGTATGCTACATTTTTTCCCACTCCCAGCAGCCTTTGCTAATTATATGTTGCGTGGGAAAAAATATTGGTGATGTATATTTCCTTCAGTAAGCGATGATTGAATATTAAATGTCATACTGATAGTAATTTTTCACCCATGATGTTCATTTTATAAGATTTACCTTCTTGTATCTTAATACAAAATTTACAGGGAACCAAACCAAAGCAAATCTGCCTAGAATATTCATTGCCAATGTTAGAAAAATATGGTAAGCCTAATAAAATGGATGTTGAATGGTAAGTCTAAGATTTTCAAATAGCCTGATGGTTATATCAAACATTCCTTTAAATTCACCTAATAACCTTCTATCCCCATATTTATTTTTTATAAAGGATCCGTAACAAACCTTTTTCTAAATTCTGATTATATTCTTAGTAGTTTTCTAGACATGTATTCGTAAATTCAGCTAATAACCTAATTTATAAAACTTTTATATAAAAATTAACTAAGTTTACAAAAATTGACTAATTTTTACAAAAAATAACTATATTAACCAAGTTTTATAACAATTAAACACATTTATAAAAATTAAACATATTTATAAAAATGAACTATGTTTTACAAATTTAAAAGTGGAAATTAGCCACAAGGGCCTCTTTAGCAAGTGGAATTAGTTTCTAGGACCCACAACTGAAATAATTACTTTCAAGGACAAAACGTAAAATAATTAGTTTCTAGGGCCTAAAAACCTATGAAATTATGTCCTTGAAAGTAATTGGACTGCTGACTTTGTCCTTGAAAGTAATTATTCTGCTGACTTTGACCTTGAAAGTAATTTCTTTGAATGTGTGTCCTAGAAACTAATTGGACTGCAAAGTTTGTCCTTCTAGTAAAATGCCCCAATTTTTAACTATATTAATTAAGTTTTATAAAAATTAACTAAGTTTATAAAAAATAATTAAATTTTATGTCAATTTAATTATGTTAACCAAGTTTAATAAAAATTAAATTATTTTCTAAAAATTAACTAAATTTTATAAAACTTGAATATATAAATTAACTATGTTTTATATATAAATTAAATAAATTTCTAAATTTATAAATAATCCAAATAGTTGACAGTAATTTTTGCATACTTTGTAAAGGATTTTATTATGATCCCACTTGTAAATTTTCTTGACATCTTATCATATGTAAAGTTTGTCCATGTACTAAGAATTGAGTAACCGTGAATTCATTTTTGGTTTATTTAAACTTTTGAAGATATTTTATTAACCTATTGATTTTTCTCTTGTCTCTATGGTCAAAGCCTTAGATAGTAGTATAGCACAATGCATAGAGTTGAATTCGTTTCAATGTATCTTTTTCCTTCTTCCAATCTGTCCTTATTATCCACATTATGTTTTAGAACTTGTTTGAACATACCATATTGAGCTGGAGCAATATTTCTGTCTATATTTTATTAATTGAAGCAAGAGTATACTAGTGTGGTATTTAATTATGCCAGTAAAGCTATTGCTTAACCATTCAACTAAACGAGAAGTGTACTGATTAAAACACAAGTTAGAATCGATTTCTAGTAAATTTTACAAGATTTGAAAGGGTACACTAATAGCATCCATGTGTATGTAGAAGAAAATCCATCTAGATACTTTTCTTTTTAAGATCTCATACAGACGCATATCAAAATTTTACACTAGGACTCCCATAGAAAATATATATATTGAATTTCCAGAGAGTAAATCACACTTGCTTTCCATTAGCTTATAATTCACAAATATTTTAGTAGAGTTAAGTCGTTTAAAGACTACACACTTTCTATTTGCCAGCTTTGTCTTCCTAGTGAAATTTCTAAGTTAAGTAAATCGGTAGTGGTAGAGTTAAATTCAGTTTGCTGAGCTAGAGACAGCATAAGCCTAGTTATTTCTTCTCTGTGATCTCGTATTGGTGAATTGATGTATTCTCAATCTATATCCATCGCCACCTATTTACAGTAAAAAATAATATTCAATGGAAGCATTCATGATAGTATTAGACTATGATATGCTTACAACATTTTTGTTTTGTAGCATAGCTTCACATTGATTCTCCATTTTGCTTAGAACCCAAATGATATGAATGATGCAATATATGTTATTAGGTTACATAATGTATGTATAGTACCTTAATCTCAATTAGTGTCTTCTATTGCAGATATTTATTCTGGTCACTGTTTTCTATTTGTAAGCGCTCACTGCAATAAATTGAAATCTCAAGTAAGTAGTAAGCCATTTTGATAATGCTGCCACATAGTTACAAAATATTCGGATGTGTAACCTTGTTGTTTAATTACTGACAGTGTCACAATATTCTGATGTTTTTAGTTCCAATGTTTTGATTCTTTTGAATTCACTAACAAAACAACATTATATTACTTTTCCCTTATCTACTTTAGAACTTGAGTTGACTTATAGTATTATCATAGTTGTATCCTATTCTTTTTTAAATGATAATAAAAAATAACAATAACATTTGAAATTAGATTAGTAAACACATTCTACAATGATTATAAATGTAGGTAACCATCAGATTCAAATATGTAACACCAGTCTTATAATATAGTTCAAAAAATTGTGTGGGCATCAAAACATTTACTAGTATTGTGCTGTATAAGGCTCCCCAAACAAACTGTCCAAAATTTAATAACTATTTCTTGGTTTATTCCCAATGTCTAAATATAGACCTAACTAATAAATGAGTAAACTTATATTAAATATATATACCGCCATTTAGTAAAATGCTAGCTTTGAAAGCAGTAGTAAAAATAAATAAAAAATTATGGGGATCAATTTTTAAAATCAACAATTCAACGAGTGGTTAACAGGAAAGAAAGAGTTGAATAATGAGAAAAATGGCCATGTTTATTCCAAATTTCATATAAAGACAAGGTTGTCGGATATTTCAGTTTCAATGAGGTGAAACCAAGACATTGATTGAGTTTGACATGTAGACGTATATTATATTTATGCATGCGTAGCCTGTTAATTAAGCACACACATTAAATTCAACATTATGAATAATGAACAGAATAATACCCTTAATTTTACATTCATAATGAATATTTTGACCAATTAGGTGCTAATCATCTGCTTTTTTCATTTTTTTTGTTCTTTAAAAAATAATATAGAAAACAAAAAAGCCTTTAAAATAATAACACATTGATTTCAAACCATTGTCAAGTTAACTTGGAATTAGCAATCAATTGCACACTTCACTTCATACCTTAGCGGGCCTAGTGATCTAAGAGAGTGATAATCCGGTGATGTGATCCATAGGTTATTTCACCGAAAATCTTAAAAAACCGAATTTACATGTGGTTGTGTGCTGAAGAAAAATAATTCAAAATATTGATGTAGATTTGAAGTTTGAACTACTTGATGCTAATATAAGTTTTCCATACTCCATAAAGTCCAAAGTTACCTAACAAGTTGTAGATTTAGCTGTAGATTTAAATTCAATATGGCATACCCTCTAAAATCAAAATTCATTATTTTTTTGTTAGATTCAGTTGTAGGTTTAGCGCACTACTCTAAATTAATTGTATATTTATTTGCAGAGGTTTTATTTTCAAGATTTGAAAATAATGAACCTGAGTCATCACAATTTGACTTATTTTAATATCATGGCTTATTTTCATAATTTATTTGCCTGTCATATATGAAATCTGAATTTAATTTTTTCAAATATAATAAACATAAGCTTTGGTATAATATTCAAAGTTTTTCTTTACTTACAATTGATGTCTAAGAGCACAATATTCAATTTTTAAACATGCATGCATATGTTGTCATTCCATATAAAAGACTATCATGTCTTTTATATTCTCATTTTTGCTTTGTGCATTGTTTATGGCTTCTTCTTACTGAGGGCGAGATGCATTTTTTCCTGTTGAGTGGAATTGCATCTTCGGTGCTGATATAATAACAAAGAATATTGGATTTTTGTTTCACTAAAGATAAGTTTTAACAACGAGTTATGTGAACCAAGACTCCTAAGAGTCAAAAAGTAAATCATAAAGCATACCTGGTTTGACCATTTTATTAAACGCATTTACCATATGTCTTTTAAAACGTATAGATCCTAGTTATGCACCTTATTAAACACTACAATTCATTTCAATTTTTGAAAGTCAAGTCAAAGATTAGGAGTGATTAATTTTTTTGAAAGTTCATAAGGATTTGCAGGGAGATAATAAGATGAAGAGAATAGTTTACCTTTTTTATTATCCTAACTTTTTATATAGTCAAGGTCAGTATGTAAATATGGATATGTATATTGATCCTAATATTAGCATGTTTACCAAAAATTCAGTAGAACCGTCTGTCCATAGACAAATGTTGAACCTGGTACATCACATATCATTCCAATAGCTGGTATGACTTTCCATTACTACTTAATTTCCATGATCTATATGTTCTATAGCCAACTTCCAGATAAATATTCGCATAGATGTAAATATTAGCAGCCTTAAGATTAAAAAGTCATTTTTCCCTGAAGCTATTTTCTATCAGTTTAAATGCAGAAATATATTTAAGAGTTTTGATTAAAAAGTCATTTGTCCCTGAAGCTTTCTTATGTCCATTTAATTCTATTTGTTTCTCATTGTAAAAGCACTATAAAAAAGGTGAAAGAAGACACAATAATAACTCTATTTGTTTCACCAAAAATTAACATACTCATATCTCCTACAAAAAAATGAAAGTAACTTTGGAAAAACTTAGGAGGACTCAACAATAACTTATAATTTGTTTCATCAATTTCTCATGATGTGTATATTTGGTACTGGCCAAAATTTTTGACTTTTGGCACTGCCAATCATGGCCAAAATTTTTGACTTTTGGCACTACCGATCATGGTGCTTGATTAAACCACTGGAACTTCTCATCAATTGGTTTCATATCCTCTTTATGCTTTGCTACTCAACTTTATTTATATCTCATTTTGCTTTAGAAAAGGATCATCATGACTAGGTTGAGAAAATACATATGTTAGACATGTTTGGTTAAAAACGCTAGGTAATCTCATTGTTACTTAAATACACTTATTGTTTGTGTAGTTATTTTCTGTTTGTGTAGAAATTTAAATATAGGCACTGAAAAATTCATTGAGTTTCAAAATTTTCATAACAAGTTCTTAGTTATCTTTTAACATTAAACTATAAATGGTTTTTTTATTGAGCAAATACATGCATGTTATATCTGAATCAAATTTGTAATCCTAGTATTTCTGACATTGGTTAAGCATTGAATTGCTTCAAGGATTTACAAGTCCCTAAGGACTAGTAGCATTTATTAATCTTGGAAGCTATTACTGTGTTCCTGATGGCCTTCCATTATATATTACTTAATAAAAATAAAAGCTATTATTTGTGGAAGAGATTGCATGACTTAACTAGAAAATTTGCAGTTTAATTTAACATTTCAGAACCTGTGCAAAGAATTCTAGTATGTTTTCACACAAAACTTACAATGATGTTTTGTACGGAGAAAGAAAAGTTTCAAATTCGTTCTTTCATATGTTTGTTTTACAAAGCTTAAAATAACTTGAGAACTAGCTACTTAATGTTTCAGTCTTTTAATTCTAATCAAGTACGTATAACTAAAGAACTTTTACTTTGCAGACGGATAGCTATATTTGATGCAAAGAAGTAGTAACTTGCCACAACAAGTTATGGATTCGAAGTTGCTTTTGATGCCATAACTACATTTTAAAGGTTTGTATGGTTTTATGTATTACAACTATTGGTCCCTAGCTGCTACTTGTTCTAAATTGTGGAATATTAAGGACTCGTTATCTGTTTTGATGTAAGAATATTACGTATGTTTATTATGTAATGTTACATGTTGATTATCAGATGTGTGATTAATACAATATGTTGATTACAAAATATGATTAATATATGTTCATTGTGAAATGTATATGTTTATATAAACCGTGTTATATATAAATGGTGACTATGTATAGAACTAGAATCTACTATATATTGATTAGCAACTGGACAAAATATGACAGCATTTTAAAAACGCTGTAGAAATATTCAACATCGTTCAACAAATTTTATTAAAAGATTAAGCTTTTACAGCAACACAATAAGCTGCTATAAAATAGCATCGAAGCATTGCAAAAAACGCTATAAATAATAGCATAGCAACAACAGAAACGCTGTAAAAAAAAGCCGCAGCAATGAAAAGAACGATGTAAAAAGTTATTATAGCATAGTATAACTGCTATAAAAATATTATTTAAGGAAAACAAACGCTAAGAAAAGTAATTTTGCTCGTCAACACAAACGCTATAAAATGTATTAATGACATCAATTAAATGATATAAATATGTGCATTCTATAGCGTTTTATGTACTACTATGGTATATTTTTGATCTATAATGGCATGTTCATATACAGCATAGTTAAAAACGCTATTAAAGGATTTTATAGCATTTTTAAAACCCTGTTATAGGTCCATTTTGTTGTAGTGCATGTACCAATGTTAGTTGTTCCGGAAGGGAATCGGGATTTGGTAGTTTATACCGATGCGTGTGGAACAGGACTAGGAGCTGTGTTAATGCAGAGGGGTAAAGTGACTGCCTATGCTTCTAGACAACTTAGACCGCATAAGATCAGATATCCGATGCATGATTTAGAATTGGCTGCGGTGATTTTTGCATTGAAGGTGTGGAGACATTACGTTTTAGGAGAAAGGTTTGAGTTATATACAGATCATAATTCACTGAAGTATTTGTTCTCTTTGAAGGAGTTGAACATGAGATAGCAATGGTGGTTAGAGTTTATCACTGCTTATGATTTTAGGATTGAGTACACACCGGGGAAAGGCAACAAGGTTGTGGATGCACTTAGCAGGAAACATCAGAACACGGTGTTGGCGATGATTGCTGAGTGGAATGATTTGAAGCATTAGCAGATTGCAGAGTGTAGTGGAGATCCGAGGCTGGGTCTAGTGGAGATACGGTTGTATTATCTTGTTTGGAAGTTCGACCAATGATGATCGAGAGGATTGCTTCTAAACAGGAAGAGGATCCGGTATTTTTTGAACGGATCAAGAAGCTAAGAGATGGAACCAAGAACGATGATTTGAAAGATTTCGGTCTTGACCAAAATGCGAGGTTGAGAAAGAACGGAAGATTATGTGTTCCGAGTGTAGGAAACATAAGGAAAGAAGTCTTAGAGGAATGCCATCATTCAAAGTTCTATATTCATCCAGGAGGTACTAAGATGTATTAAGATATGAAGAGGAGTTTCTTCTGGGAAGGTATGAAGCGGGATATTGGGTTATATGTGAAGCAATGTATGATTTGCCAGCAGGCAAAGGCCGAACACTAGAAACCAAGTAGGTTGCTTCAGCCATTGGATATTCCAATATGGAAGTGGGATTCTATCTCCATGGATTTTATTGACGGGTTGCCAAGGTCGAACAGAGAAAATGATAGTATACGGGTCATAGTGGACAGATTGACCAGGAGTGCCCATTTCATTCCAGTTAGGTTAACCAGAACAGCACCTATTTTAGCAAAGTTGTTTATGAAGAATGTGGTTAGACTTTATGGAATTCCTAGTAGTATAGTTAGTGATAGAGATTCTTTATTCACTAGCGAATTCTGGAAGAGTCTGCAGGAAGTTTTGGGAACCAAGCTTAAGATGTGTACCGCTTACCATCTGCAGACAGATGGGAAAACGAAAAGTGTTAACAAGATCTTGGGAGATATGTTAAGAAATTGTGTTCTAGATTTCGGGGGATCATGGGAAGACCATCTGCATTTAGTCAAGTTTTCGTATAACAACAGTTATCAGACTAGTATTGAGATGGCTCCGTTTGAAGCTTTGTATGGAAGGCCATGCAAATCTCCCATATGTTGGCTAGGGACTGGGGATAGGTTGGTTCTTGGTCCAGATTTAGTCAGAGAAGCTGCAAAAAAGATTGAGGTTATTCAGACTAGAATGAAGGAGGCTCGGTCTAAGCAGAAGAGTTATGCAAATAAGAGATGGAAAGATCTAGAGTTTTTAGTTGGAGGCTAGGTTTTTGTCAAAGTATCACCGATGAAGGGTGTTATTAAATCGGTGAAGTTAGCCCCGAGATTCATTGGACCTTTTCCTATTCTTGAGAGGATCGGGAAACTCGCATATAGAGTTGAGTTACCAAATAGTTTGGCAGGAGTCCATGATGTTTTTCATGTTTATCATCTCAGAAAGTGTGTTAGAGACCTGGAGACTACTATTGCTTCGACTGTGCTAGATGATTTAGTGGTAGAACCGGATTTGACTATAGTAAGGAAACCAGTTTGCATAGTTGCAAGAGATGAGAAGAGGCTTAGAACCAAGACGATCAGATTATTCAAAGTCCAGTGGAGTGACGATGACAGAGACTGTACTTGGGAGATTGAGATCAGGAATAGAGATACTTATCCTGACTTGTTTGATGGTATGTTTTACCTTCTTGTTTGATTTGTTGTGTACCTTATCATAATTTCGAGGACGAAATTCTTTAAGGAGGGGAGTCTGTAACACCCTAACTTTTTGGTAACATTATTTAGAATATTTAATTAGTTAAACTAAATAAAATAATGTGTTGATTAGGGGATTGAGATTTGATTTTAATTAAGGGGTAGTCATGCCATGTAACAAATGAACTAAAGAAGAGTTAAAATGTAATAGGAGGAGGGGTAAAATGGAAAAGAGACCATTCCTATATCCCTAAAATCATGGTCGTGTATTCCTATACACATTCACTTTTTATTCTCAAAAATTTTAAAATAAGCACCTGGCCACCAATAACAAGGAAGAGAGGAAGAAAAGCTAGGAGGAAGATAATTCAAATCAAATCTATTCACATCTCAATCTCTTTAATCTCTAAAGCTAAGGTGAATAATGTTTACATCTCATTTTTGATTGTATTTTCGGATTTTAGATAAATGCCGAGTATTTGCATTGATTTTCCATGTTTTGAATGATGGAATGATTATATATACATGTTGATGGTTTATGTATATTCATATTGATTTTATGATAAGTTTTAAGGTGAAAACCCTATAAAATGACATCCAAATGCCTTGCAAATTTGTATGAAGGTCGTAAATATTACTTTGGAAATGGGTTTTAATTTTCAGAATTTTCTGAAATTATGTGGAATTTATATGTATTTTCTAGTAAAGAAAATGTTAATTTGGGTTAATAATTATTTTTGGTTAAATAATAAAAGATTTGGGTCTGAAATTTTTATATATTGAAAACATATTAAAAGGTTCTGGAAATTTTATAGATTTTTCCTAAGTGTTTTAATGGTTATATAAAATTATTTAAGGTATGAGACTTAAATGATTTATATAATTTAAAAAGGAGAAGGGGCTTTTTGTAAAATAATTTAAATTATTAAATCTGAAAGTTGGCAGCACTTTTGAAACCTGGTGCCGACAGTGTACTTTTTATTGGTAAAGAAAGAGGCAAGCAATCACAATTAGAAACGTAAGGCAGGTTAGGTGGAAAGAACTATTTGGTACATATTATTCATTGTTTCGACACTATCGGCACCAAGTTCCGCCTCCTCATCTTCACTTCCGACACAGTCGAAACCAACGCACATGGTATCATGGAACGGGTACATAGTGAATTGGATGAAGGCGGAAGGTTGGGAGTCGAACCTAGGGTTTCCAAAGGGGTTGGGGTTTTGCTTTGATTTTTAAAGGAAAATGCGTCTGCTTGCTTTCGACTAAAATGGCTTTCGACCAAGTAGCTTTCGACTAAGTCCAATGGTTTTAAAAGGAATGGTTTCGATTGGGTTGCGCTTTTGTTTTAAATGATTACTTTCGACTGAGTCGAAGCCTATAGCTGCCGCTTCCTGCCTTTTGATCCAGATGGTTTCGAAAGGATTGTTTTGTTTTCTAAAAACCTGGCCACTTCTCCAAAGCTTTCGAAAGGGTTGGTTTCGACACCATCACTTCTTTACTTAGAAAATGGTTTCGAAGGAGATGCTTTCGACTTGATTGTTTATAAGACCCTATTTCTATAAGTAAAACCCAAAAGGTTTCGAAAGAGATAGTTTTAAATGGTTTCGAAATAGATGTTTTCGACTTTAATGGGTTTCTGATCCTTTTGCTCTACCTGAAGGCAGAATCCAAATAGTTTCGACCGAGATGTTTTTCAAAGGTTTCGAAGGGGTGAAATTTTAAATGGTTTCGAAAGGTTTCCACATATTTCAAAATGAGCCCAAAATGCTTTCAAAAGGATTGAGTTTTGACTGTTTCGAAAGGTTTTATTGAATGGTTTCGTAAGGGGTGGTTCCCCATGGTTTCGAAATGGTTAAAAGGAAGGGTTTTTCCTATGTTTTTGAAAGGCAACATTTAAAAGGCTTTAAAAGGAGGATGTCTAATGTTTTGAAGCTTTCGGTGAAAAGAAAGGAAAGGTTTCTCTAATGTTTTCGAAAGGCTTTTAATGGTTTCGAAAGGATCACTTTCAATGGTTTCAAAGGGGTTGCCTTCAAGGGTTTCGAAATGGTTGTTTAAAGGTTTTAAACAAAGGTTTCGAATGTATTAATAGGCAATATAGCCTAAGTATTTTCAAGTTAAAAAGGGTTTTAACTTGTTTTGGAAGGATAGTTAATCCTCATTAAATCTCATCAACATTATTTTGAGCAAAGCATATATATCATGGCAAAATAGCTTAGTGTGAAGCTAAGAATATATTTTCCTTGTATAAGTATGATTTAAAAGGTTAAATAATTTCGAAAAGGTTTTCAAGGAAAAAGATATAGGGTAGTTAACCCTAAGAAAATAATTCGAACAGTTAGTCCATTTTGATTCGGACAATAAGTCCAGTTTGCGGGCTGTTAGCCCAGTTGTATGGACAGATAGTCCATTTGTAGCATAACGGACCTTGTTATTATATTGTGGGAGGATAGTTCACATATTATCTATTTTACGGACATATAGTCCATTTATTAGCATAAAGGATATTCCTATTTGTTATAATCAGTTTAATTAACCAGTTTGGTTGCAGGAAAGGATTGCAAAATATATGTTTTGAAAAGGATATTACTGAGTGGAAACCCATTCCGCTAAGCGGCGTAGTCTCACTTAATATCAGTAAACCGAGATGTAACAGAATTATTCACACCAGGCTTTATGTCTGTCTTGAAGTTTTTGTTTCCCCTTAAACTCTCGAGTGTTCAAAATTGATTTGAGTAGGCTGACGGTTGAGGTTTTAGTCTTTTGGCGAATAAAAGCTTCCGAAGACGAGCAGATGGCTGACGGATAGCTAATTAGGAGTTGCTTATTGTTTTGTTCCGCTATGTATTAAGTCAGATATGACTATATTGCTTTGATCAACCAAGGGGGCATTGTCATTTGTCGCCCTTGGTGTATTTTTGTAATGATTATAATTAATCTATACCTAGGAAACGATATGGGTTTATGTAAGTTGGATATGAATTTGTATTGAAATGTAATCAGTAAAATGTTGTGTTTTGAAAATCTGTGATTTTTTTCATATTCAAGTGTTTCTGATATTATGGATACCATTATCATTACCGTATTTTGTCACAAGAATTTAATACTATGGATGACTGCAGCACCTGTAGCGCTTAGCTTTTGGCCTCCAAATACGAGATGTTATAAAGGGTTTTATAAATAATTTTTGGATATTTATAAAAGAAGTTTTTGAAAATGATTTGGATATTCATAAAGGGAGTTTATAAAACGATTTGGATATTTATAAGAAATTTATATAAATAGATTGGATAGTTGTAAAAGCAATTTTTATATATGATTTTGAATATCTATAAAAGGGTTTTTATGGATGAATTTGGAAGTTTGGAAAGTATTTTGAAATGGATTTGGATTTCAAGTAAATGAGATTTGATAAAAAGGATTTATCGAAAGAAATATAAAAAGAATTTGAGATCTGGATTTCTCTAAACTGACTTTTAAAAATGGTGGTATGGAACACCCGTTCCACACTTAACATCGAGGAAATAGTGTTTAGGGTTGTCCTTACCTCCAATTTAAACAACATTTGTTTAATCCTTTTTAACAAGATTTGGAGGTAAGAAGTTATTTACAGATGTTTTGTATATATACTTCTGTCTGAGAGATAAGTACATGAATTTTTTAGACAAATGTTAAGGAAATTTATTAAATAAAGATTTGTTTTGAGGTTAGTGGTTGCTATGGATAAATCAATCTTAAATGGAATTGGTTGTTGTTTGTTTATTTGATAGTTAAATAACCGACTATCAAATATGGACCCAAAGCGTAACTTTGGAAATATCTAGAAGAAACACGTGAGTTATATGGCACAGTCATCCCCGATGATGTTGTACTATGCATATAAATCTCGTTTCGTTCTCTAGGATAAATGATAAGAAAATCCATCCACTAACGGTTAGGAGGTGATCTCCGCTCTTATCTTTGACTGTTTATTTCCTAAAGAACAGGGGTTAAGTTTACCGAAAACTATCGGACGTTGTATCGAAGAGACCGGGATTGGATAAGTTATCTGGAAACCACTTCGATCTAACTCAAGTATTTCGAAGTGAAGACATCTCGATGATGATGGAATGGAAAATGGAGCTCTTTGAAGTGCTAGGGCTACTTGATACTAATCCTGAGAGTGATTCCGAAATGGATATAGTAGAAGTAGTGCCTTTGGTTTGTTCAGGTCTTGAACAACTTGTAAGGATGAATGCTGGCATTGTATTGTTGCTTGGAGGGCAATGTTAGCATTCCAAGTGGAAAGTGCTATATAAAAGGTAAAACGTAGCCTTAAGCCTCATCAACCGGGAATGACTAAAACATGGGAGATGCAACTGGGCTAAGTGGGTCGCTCCCAATTAAGGTATGATCATCTTTATATAGAGTCGATATTATCTATCATTTATAGGCTTCAGGGCCCATTAACTAAGGGGCGATCATATTCGGTACTACTAGTCAAGTGGTAGGCCGTATCTGTGTTGACAGGGGATCTCGACAAGGTCCCTAGTGTTATTTTATCTAAAATGCACCATGACGAGCAATACCCCAGTATTCAGTCATTGTATGGAATCCATTTTCCAATAAGTGCCTTCGGTCTTAGTTGTATACCTATTATGCTGGAATTTAATTAATGTAACAATTTCGGCTATGTTAATTATTTACTTGAAAACCCTAGACATTATTATAATATTATTGGATTTTCTATAGAAAATGTTTAGGTTATTGTAAGGTAAAAACTCATCTGTGTTTATGTGTGGCGTGGTCTTATGAGATGCCTTTGTTTTAAATGTTTTCATAATGTTAAAGACATGTTTTACTCACACCAGACCCATGTCTGACCTGGAGTTTATTTTCCCTTTTCTTAAACTCTTGGGTGCTCAAATTTGAATGGGTAGCCAAGTAGTTTAGGTTTTCCATAGATTTACCTTGGAGGAACTTGAAGCAGGTGGCTTCATCGATAGTTAGTTATTTTTCTTGTTTCCGTTGTATTATATGTATATTGTTTCAGTTAGGTAGGGACAGGCTGTTATAACTGTCCCGGGATATAATTTGTATTAGAATGACTTTGATGTAACATTTTTATAATGACTTTGTAATATATTATATTGAGTAATATATATTGTTCTGATGTGTTGTGAGATTCTGTGTTGTTTAGTTTCTTCTCTTCTTACCTTTGGTTTTCTTTTACCCCTAATGACCTGTCTTTCGGACGACTAAATGATCGGCACATGAATACCGAGGTTGTATTAAGTATCGTCTTTAGTAGTAAGAAAGGTGGTTCATTACAGATCCATTGAAAAGGAAACAAAATGTAACAGCAATAGTTATTTATCGAAACAAAAATAGATTTACAACAACACATAGTGTAGGTTCAACAAACAAAAGAGTACGTTTCAAATCTTAAATGAAATAAAAATGAATTGTTTGGTTGAAAAAATAATAATTAAACAATAATAAAATGGATGAAAATTTTCTAATAAATAAATTCCATAACATTTAATCGATTCAAATCCAATTAAATCAGCAATATTCAAAAGTAAAAAGCATGCACAAAAGAATTCACATTCAATCAAAAGACATAGAAGAATTAAATAAATTTAAATAAGTTTCTATGATATACATATATATGTATGTATATGCATGTGTGTGTGTATGTGTGTGTGTGTATAAGAATTTTAAACAAATCTTAATAAGTACCTACGACACACATACACACACATATACATATATGTGTGTATTTTAACACATCGTAAAAATTAATAACAAATTAATCGATTAATAATAAAGTTAAAAATGGAAATTTTTTAAATGTCAAAATTTGGCTACGAAAATTATACCATTGCGTTCATGCAAATTTTCTAATAAGCTTTTGTATATAAAGTTTTGTAATCGAAGCTCAAATGGAAAAGTTATTGATGTTTGAAATTTTCAAATTTAAAATAATTCAAATGAATTAAAATTTTAAATTTAAATATAATAAGGATAATAGGAGTATATAAATATATTATACGATGATTACTTATACTAAATTTGTAATTTTTCAAATTAAGTCCTTGAAGTGTCTTCAGAAGGGAAGTTACCACAAGGAACTTTTGAAATATGTGGCATATAACATGTTATATATACGTGTGTGTGTCATTGGTAAAAGGTTGTAAGGTAATCATAAATTTGATGTTGGTAAAGTTTTGTAAAGCGACAAAAATATTTTGAAAGGAAGGAAAATATTTTGTAATGTATTGAAATTAATATTTGGTGGTAATATTATGAAGAAAGTTATATTTTCATATATTTTAAATATGTATACATCTTATATGATATTTGTGATATATGAATTTGTATATGCAAGTTCTAAATTTAAAAATGGTTTTTATTTGAACTAATATGGTTTAAAAATTTATTTTGTGAATAACATGTATTATGAGAAAAAAAATTCAAGAATGAATTTTAGCCAATTATTAGAGTAACCTTATAAAACTTAAGATTGTAAATTTGGAAATGAAAATGGTATAAAGTGAAGTTTTGAATGAAATTAAATAATAAATATTGTGAAATGGAATTTGAGTTTTTAAATAAGCAAGTAATTTTTGTGTTCAAACTTTTTTATAAGATTGCAAAGTTTGTATATTTATAGAAAACATTTATCTACGAATTTTTTTAATAAGAAGTATCAATTTTGCTTTTGGAAATATTAAATGTTAAAGTCTGATTAAGGTATTTATATTATAAAATAAAGAGAGTTTTGAAACAAAATAGTATTTTAGGAGTATTTATTTTAGGATGTTTTAAAATTAAAAAATATATTGAAAATTTTGTTTATAAAATCATGAATTGGAACCTTAGTGAAAGAATTTGTTAATAATATTTTGTATTATTGTCAAATATTTTGAAGTTTAATTGAATTTTAATAGTGTTGAATTGTGTATAGGATGAATTTTTATTGATAATAAGTTTATTAAAAGAGAGTGTTTTGTAATTATGGAATTATTAGTTATGTTATAGATTTCTCCGAAGTAAATTGTAGGGACACGATCTTACTAAGCGGGGAGTCTATAACAACTCGGTTTTTGAAATAATTAATAATAAATATTAAAATGGATTTTTGGAATTTAAATTATATAATTTGAAATTAATTCAGAATATCGAAACATTATAATAAGATAATTAGTGATGATTTAAAAAATGATAAGGAATATCTTAATACAATAATGGTTTAATAGTTTATTTAATTAATTATTTTGGAATTGGAAAATAGGAATGTATTATTTTGGAAATAATGATAAATTAGAATTTTGTAAATTTCAAGTTTATTTTGATAGGTGAATAAATTTATTAATATAGTTTAGAAATTAATTATAAATGATTTAAATAAAATGATTAACTAAATCAATACAATTATAGAAAATAATTTTTGTAAAATAAATAATGTTATAAATTATTAAAAAGTAATTTTGTATAGAAGTGATTTTTTGTATTGGGCTTGAATGTATCTATTTCATTAAGTAAACAAAAGAAGAAAAGAAGAAAAAAGGAAAAACAAGTAAAGCCCAAAGCCCAAATATTCAAAACCCTAAATTAAGTTTCCCGAGAATTCCAAATTCCAAAATATTAATTCTCTGGACAATTCTACTTCAAATATAAATATACCCTAGGCTTAAACGTTTAATGGTTTTAGACAATTATCTCTATCACCAAACCCTACCACTTCCTAAGAAAATCCAAATGAAATCTACAAATTAAAATAACTTTAGATCCTAGCTTCCCAACATCTCTATACCAATTCTCAATCCAGCAATCAAAGAGTTGAGTACTAATATGAGAGAGGAGTTGTTTCAGTGAAGAGCAAAAGGTGGAACAATAAAGGGTAGAGGAGCAAGAAGAAGCTAATAAGGTAAGTGATCTTTTTCCATAAAGGTGAGTGCTCTATGCCAATCTTGCTCATGTCGATTTTGTTTACTGTGTATCTTCCTTATATCATTCGATCAAGGAATCTTGCACCAGAGAACAAATAAATAGGATAGGGATGTGAGGCGTACGTGCTTGTGTGCAAGCCAGTGTTCTCTACATGCACTTCTTCTTGTTCGTGTATTGTGTGACGTCGTGTGTGGGAATGTTCGTGCATGTCTGAGCAATCTTTTGGTGTTATTTTGTTATATAAAATTATGCGTTGAGAATGATTTTTTATTAAGTATTGATTTATTTATTTTATCATTGTTAGGATAATCTATTTTATATTAGTTTATTGATCGTTCTTTTCTGTACATTGAATTAAATTAAATGAATAATTCATCGTTGATATTGAGTTGTTTAGGGATTTGGTATGATATGGTGACATCCTTTTATACGAATATATGAAATTGTTATATTTGAATATTTTGTATATGATGATCAACAATGCTTACATATTTATTTATTTGGATATTACGTATGTATCATATGTCATATATAACATCATTTGAGATTATAATGTATATGTATTTTATAGGATACTTTTATTACTGAATTGAGAATTTCTTATTTCTGTGTGATGAGAAATTTGAATATATGGTTTGGTGATACCGTCTGGTATGTGACTCACGGTAATACTTTTTCGGTTATTCATCGAACTTGTCATATAGAAATACCTAGTGTGAATCGAGTGTAGTTTATGAGCATTGAATAATTATTCGAGTAACATGTGCTGGTATAGGGCATCGTTATGTTATTTTTTGACTATTCTTTGTAGGTAAATGTCATTCAAACGGGGATCACCCATTTATGTGATGATACTCATTACGGTGAGTATGTTATAGCCATGTGTTGGCTAATGAGTAGAGTCATGTGTCGGCGAGGGATTAAAGCTCTAGTATATCATAGTCATGTGTGGACTTATACGAAGCCATGTGTCAGCTTAAGACTAGAGCTATGTATAGATATAGGATATGAGTATTATATGTCATCCACTTGTGACCAACTCCCTTTACTATTCAGGAGTGAACCAGATTGGTCAGTATCCACCCTGGTGGCCTGATCATGGGGTTGCGTCCTAGATCCGCAACGTCGTTGTTGGTTATTATATTCGATGTGCATCACAGGATTGGTAGTTGGTAGTCCCTTGTGTCACATAGGCCAACAGTCTGTTACCATAGGGGCAAGTGCATAGCCGTGACTGACGCTACGCGTAGACAAGCCATAGGTGGATGTGTGTCATGATGTTTGTCGAGGTAACTAAAGACTGTAGGAATAGATCTGGCTATTAGTAGGAGGCTAGTAGATCCTGGGTTCCTGGAGTGTGTTGTGTGCTATCAGTCTCACTTTCTGGTTTGGGGTTATGTGTATATTATGGATTGGCATATATTATTCACTATCCCATGAGGTGGCTATATTAGAGACCGTGTGTATAAAGTGTAGTCAGTCCCCATATATACATACTCTTCTAGTTAGACATTCTAGAGATAGCCTTTGTTTATTGGTTGTGATTTAGATTGTGACAGACTATCTTTGTAATTTGTATGATATTGGATATTATTCGAATGTTTTCATGAGCTATCTCACATTATCCATGGGTTATATGATATTATATTAGGACATTGCTATGTATTAACCCAATTCACTTAATGATTTTTTTTATAGTGATGTTTTATTGCATGAATGATTTACCCATTGGATATAATATTCATGTTTTATATTGAATTTTTTTATATGGGTGATGACATCTTTATATATGGTTTTGGTGATATTTATGTTATGATATACTTCGGTGATCTTTTAAGTAGTTGTAATTATAAATCATGCATATGTCAGTCTGAGACTCTACAGGTTTAGGGACAATGAGACCAGCTTGTGTTTATTAGGCATAGAAGAGATTAGGAATACTATATAGATTTCATCATCTTGTATTTTATTGTTTCATATATGTATATCTCTGTGATGTATGTAAGAAATACATTATAATTTTTGTATTATATCTTATCGCTGCGATTCTAACTCTATGTTCTCTATTACTATATATTATGTATTGTTCTATCCTGGAGACGCACATATTTATTGCTTTATACAAATACTATGTACGAATAGGTGAGTTATATATTTGATTTTTTTAATACTTACCCGTGTTAGTTCATAGGAACATTCACATGTGTACCCCATATAGCATCATTCTCTATATTATCTGACAGTATTACTGTATAATACTCTTGGATAGTATGGGTATAGAGGTGTGTAGATTAATATGGCAATAGATATTTGTAACGGTAAGGGGTACTTAACATTTGAGAAAAGGTTATTGTTAGTTAAAATAGGTATAAAATAAAAAAAGAAACCACAACAATCAATATCGCCCGAATATGGGATACCAATCAACCCCCTCATCAAAACCGATTGACTGCTTGATGGTGAGCGGTCGACTAGTGATTGTGGCGACAGCTAGGGTTTTGTGAGGCGCGAATGGTTCAGATTTTATTATTCTAAATCGCTTAAATCCAATGGTATGGATGTCTTCTAACCATTATTAATAAGAGGCTAGCCCCCTCACTTTTATTCACAAATTATTTGGAATGCTAATAGAATCCTATCGGTCTTCTTCTTCTCTACGATTTAGAATTGCTTAGGATTTCCAAGTAAGAGGTTTTAGATATTTAAATATTCGATTTCTAATTTTATTCTTCCCCAATCTCTTATTCTAAATCTAATTTATATATAACCTAATTATTGTATAGTCCAAAAAGAAGAAATCTGAATGAGAAATTAGGAGCAACGGGTGTGAATCAAACCCAAAAGGAGGCTTGCAACTCCATGAATGGAAATCCTAGTTTTTCACATTTTAGTATTTGAATAGTAGAAGTTTGGATTTATTTTATGCCTTGGGTAATTTTGTTCATGAAAACCTTAAAACTAAAACCCTAAAATTCCCCGAAAACGAAATGTCGATTCTTAAGTTTGTTGGAATCTCAATTGTTTTATATATTAAAATAGTAAAATTTGTTTTATTATTGCAATTAGGATATTTTATATTCTATTTCGCTTCCAACTTTTCTCTATTGATGAGTTAAAGGGTTCAAAAAAGAAAATAAATTAGGAAATGGTGTGTAAGGTACGAATTCTCTTATTCGTAGTTTGCACCACCTATTCCTTAATTTAAATATGAATCCCTTTCTCATTTCAAGTTAAGGATAACATTAATATCCATAGGAAGGAAGTTAAGGATAATCATGGAAATTAATCCATAATTAAAGGCGGAACAAAAAGTTTTCCCTATTGGCCTTAACGCGAAATGCGATGAGGTATATATGGTAGTATGTTAGGAGAGTGGAATTATGATTAATTCATAGGGATGCGAGGTCAGTCAAAAGCACATAAAAGTCTGCCCGGCTAATCTAGCTACAAGCGGTGTGACTTTGAGACTGATGTGAAACATTGCCTATAATAAGTACCTACGGTGGATGCAAGGTTAGTCCTATTTCTGTAGGGTAAGTCTGTCTGGTTAATCTAGCTACTAGTGCCTACAAATAGTCGGACTAATGTGAGACGTCACAGTTTGGGTTACAGATCATAATGTGTAGGACCTACTACTAGGTCGGGGGTATTAAGTGCCTATTGTGGGGTCAGCCTCCTTCCTACTTAAGATGTATTAAATGGTTGAGATTATCGTTTAGGTGCGGTGGTAGGGAATCTCGGGAGGGGACCGCTTCAGGGTTGACGTATTAAGTGGCTGTTGTGGGGTCCGCCTCTTCCTATAAAGAAGTATTAAGTGGCCTGATGAGATTTCTTGCAATGCTAGTTAGAGATTACCAAAGAGGGCTCCACCTTATGTTAGGTTATAAATAACGGGGATCTGTCTAGATTATATGTGTTAAATGGTCAGATTTTGCCTAATTCCCATTATGGAGGTACTAAGTGGCTCGGGTACTTTCTCTTACATTGTTAGGAGCAGACTGACGGTAGTTGCTTGGGACTAGAATGGGCCTTTGCCCTACAATTGAAGGTAAGTTATAGAGTTAGAACGAAAGAGGGTAAGTTATAAAGTTGGACTAGAATTGCTTTTGGCCTTATAATTGGAGGTGTCTTATGTAGGATATATTATATGATATGTAAGACATATTACTTATCTAAATAATACTACCCAAATACAATTACTTATGAAGGCGAAGGCGAGGACTTATGGAAATTATCTATTAATTTATGTTTTTATTATATTTTGATGTACCCAGTTTAGACATGTTGTTATTTTAGGGTATTTTATTTTGGATGTTCGGGATGGTATGTTGTATTCCTAAGATTTGAATTTTTTATGAAGTGGGTACTTATTCCTGATATTATATTTTATCCATTCCTTTATAAAATTCTGATAGCATATATAAATAGCTGTGTATATTGTTCATTGTATCACTTTTACTAACCAACAACCAACTTTGGAATGGGCTTAAGGTTCGATGGACTTTTATTGGGTCGGGTCAGAAATTAAGCCTATTTCGAGGTGGGTTGTTACATTTGGTATCAGAGCCAGGTTACCAAATCAGTATGAACAGTTATATGTAGGAGTGCGTGCTTGTTATTTTTGAAAATATTTATCAAAATCTTACTATACACACACATACACTTTTCGAACATAAGCAAACACGCTAGGTTAATCTTTGTTTCAGCAAATAATACTATCTTAGGAAGTTGTAACTAAAAGTTTAAACCTACATATAGTTGATTATGACTGAAAATAAATCCTCAGAGGTTGGGAACCCTTCTATCGAAGAGATACCCATTATCCCAGAAATGCTAGAATGGTTCAACCAATACCTAAGGCATGTATGGCAAGTTCCCATCCTCAACAAGCTACACCAGCAGCACTTACTGCCGTGCCTGCTGAAGCAGCACCTTGCCCACTAGATTTCCTCAAATTGTGTAAAGGCTTCCAGAACATGGGAGGACGAGTGTATACGAGAGCTGAAGGTTCCATGGAGATGAAGGCTTAGATAAAAGACTATGAACGTATATTTTGAAAGCTTGGATGGGAAGACCAGATTAAGAGGAGGATGGTTGTGTGGCATTTAAAAGGAGAGGCACTAGATTGGTGGACTATTATGGCTGAAGAGAATTCTGAGGAAGGAATCACTTGGACCGAATTCAAAATTCGCTTTGAGTCGTGATTCATGTCCAGAGCTGAAGTAAGTCTATAGTTGGAGAAGTTTATACAACTTACGTAAAGGCGACTCCACATTGAAGGAGAATATCAGTAAGTTTATGGAGCTAGCTAAGTTTGGATTGAGTTTGATTGACACCCCTATGAAGAAGGCAATGAAGTTCGTTAAAGGCCTAAATTCTCCACTTAAAGAGCTACTTTTGACCCAATTACCCGTAGGCGCATCTTATGAGATGATTGTTGAAACTGCTGGAACTGAGGAGAAGGAAAAGGATGCACCAACGCAAAATCAAGATGGAGCTAAGAAGGGAGGATTTTGGGTGGACAAGAAGGCCAAAGGAAAGATTAAGAACGAAAGTATAACATGCCGTAGATGTTAGAAATGGGGACATGTTGCTAAGGACTACAAAGTGAGATGGATGAGGGAGGAGTTTAAAGGGAGATGCTACTACTACCATGAGGAGGGTCACTACAAGAATTGGTGTCGAAAGCTAGCTAAGGAGGGACAGAGCAGGCAAGCTTATGTCATTGAGACTATACCTATCTCGAGAAGATCTCCTCTTAGAGACTAAGAGATAACTGCAATGGAAGGTACAACTATTATTTTTGCGAATACTATTCGTACTTTATTTGAATCGGGAGCATCGCATTCATTGCATTGTTGGTTGCTTGCATTTTAAAAAAATATTTCAAAAACAAAAACAAAATCAAATTTCATTCGTAATTGCATCGTTAATTCACATTTATTTTCATTTTTGCATTCATCTCATCTTATTTTTCTTTTCTAAAGGCAATACCCAACTTCACATAACGTGGGGAATTTCATCACCCTTTCATTGGCCCACAAATTGCATATAATCTTAGAATTTGACTAATAATATCGGTTAGATGTTGGACTTAAGGGTGTCATGAGCTCATATATGGCTTAATTGTATCTTGACAAGTTGTCTTCTTTCGACAATCTAATTTCTTGGTGTCTAGGCTACGGCAGAGTAATAATCAATTATAAATATTACGATGATTCGTAAATATTATAGTGATTGTTTCTTTAAAGGTTCTTAAACCTTCGGCCGCATTGTTATGGTGATTCGTGGTGCACCGATAACCCCTATCTGTTACCTGGCTAAGAACTATTTTGTTGGATTAAGTCAAAGTGTGATTATACAATTTTGGGTTAGGAGCTGCTAAGGATGGAAAAATTGTAATTAAGTCCTTGCATTCATTTAGCTGAATTAGTTCATGCATATTTGAAAAGAAAAAAAAAACAAAATCCAAAAGTAAAAAAAATTACATTTTGCTTAACTTAGTTTTTTTTTTAAAAAACAAAAAATCCAAAAGAATTTTTGTTTTCAAATCTTTTCCTTTGAAAAACAAAAAAAATCAAACAAAATCAAAAATCCAAAAACATACATTTTACTTAAGTTAGTTTTTTTAGAAAAATAAAAATCCAAAAAGAAAAAAAAATCTTTTCAAAAATAAAAACTAAAAAAACGAAAAAACATAAATATATAAAAAAAGAAAAGAAAATTTGAAAAATCCAAAAAAAACACAAAGAACGAATCTCCCTTTTGAAAAATAAATTCTTTTGGTAAATATTTTTCCATTTAAAAAAAGAGATTTTTTCACTTCATTTCATTCTCTTACACTTGATTCTCATTTCTTTCTCTCTTTGACCTTTTCACTTGTGCTTGAATACATGAACCCGTGACACAACAATGGATCATTTAACTCGAACGAACAATCCTCTAACGATGGCGAATGAAAATGCTCTACGAACTCTCATGGATAGAATATTACCCAATAGTGTTTCTATTCCTTGTGTCACATTACCCGCCCCAACGGGTAATCACTTCGACATTCATTCAAATCACATTGCCACGCTCCCAAAATTTGGCAATTTTGAACACGATGACGCATGCATTTTCTTAACAAAATTCAAACAAGTAAGTGCAACCACTAAACTCTAACAATTATGTGATGATGGAATCAAATTTCGGTTAATTCCATTCGTCGTTACCGATTATGCTGAAAAATGGTTGTACGGCTTACCATCGAACTCGATCAAAACTTGGGATGAATTCATTAAAGTCTTCTTAAAAAAGTTCTACCCTTTGGAAAAAACAACTAAAATCCGAAACAAAATTGTCAATTTTCATCAATTCAGGGGTAAACCTTTGGGAAAATATTTTGAAAGATTCAAAGAGCTTTTGATAAAATGTCCCTACCATAATTTTGAAAAATGGACTCTTTGCCAAATCTTAAATGATGGACTTGAAAATAGTTCACGAACCATGCTTGAATCGATATGCCAAAGCAATATTCTCGCCCAACATCATGACGATGTTTGGCACTTCCTTGAAAACTTGGCCAAAAAGTCATCCTAATGGGAACGTTCTAACGAAAAATCCATTTATTCACGATCGAGCGCACACTCGATAGGATCATCGTTGGCTTTGGAAGCTAAAATCGATGCATTTAATAAATTCGACAATGTTTTCTCATCCAATCAAATGAACCAAGCTTCCCAACCAATGTGTTATAAATGCAATGATACAAATCACATAGCCGATCAGTGTAATAATTCGGTAGAACAACTAATGCTTTTATTAAGGTTAAGATTGACCGTTTTCTCCAACGTACAATCTTGGTTAGAGAAATCATCCTAATTTTTCATGGAACCAAAATAATTCCAACATGAATTTGGTTCGTCCCAATTTTCAAGCATTTCCAAACAATGCTTCGAATCCTCCCTTTCAGCCCAACCACATTCAACAAAATATTGCGGGTCCATCTCAAAATCAACCTCAACAATCTTTTGCTCCCCAAGACGATAAACGATTGATTTCACTTGAGAAAAGTCTTGAAACTTTGGCTAAAGCCACTCAAAACCTCCAATTAAATAGCAATTTGCAAAATTTGTTAACCTCGTACATGCAGAATATGAGTCAGTCGATTGCTAAACTTGAAATGCAAATGAGTTAATTAACTATCTCTATGAGTGAACGTGAACGAGGCACATTCCCAAGTCGGCCAGTTCCGCATCCCAGAAATCAAAACACGAATTCGAATCAAGCACATTGTTCAAGATAGCAACGTGAACCAAATGAATGCTATCATGACTTTGCGTTCCGGTAAACAAATCGATAACCAAGTTGTTAATCCAAGCGATTTACCAAAAGATCCTCTTAACACTTCAAAAACAACAAAGGATTTTGAACAAAACATTGAGTCAAATATCGAATCAAATGCCAATCCAAATTCTTCTTCAACTCAAGTAGTCCGACCTACTGAGTATCGAATTCCATTTCCACATCGCCTTCGACCCAAGAAACATTCTGATCAAATGGAAAAATGTTGGAAATTTTGAAACAAGTGAAAGTGAACATTCCTCTTCTCGATATTGTTCAACAAGTTCCAACTTACGCTAAATTCTTGAAAGATTTATGTATGCAAAAACAACACACTCATGCACCTAGGAAAGTTTTCTTAGCTATTGGTCTTAGTGAAGTCTTGTCTCAATCAATCCTCGTAAATTACAAAGATCCTGAATGTCCAACGATCTCGTGCACGATAGGAGACAAGATGATTAATAAGTGCTTACTAGACTTGAGTGCTAGTGTCATTTGATTCCATATTCAGTTTACCAAAAACTTGGCTTAGGTGAAGTAAAACCGATGAAAGTAACTCTTTAATTTGCCGATCGTTCGATAAAGAAACCCGTAAGAGAAATCGAGGACGTACTCATCAAAATTGGTCAATTCATATTCCCCATCGATTACATCGTCCTTGAAACATAACCCATGAACAATCCAATGAGTCAAATTCCATTTATTTTAGGCCGGCCTTTCTTAGCCACTTCAAATGCTCTAATCAATTGTCGAAATGGTTCGATGAAAATTTCTTTTGGAAACATTACTTTGGATTTTAACATCTTCAATCTCGAAAACCAATCGAATGAATCGTCAGATCAAACGTTGGAAGTTAGCTCCATTCAAGAAAATTTTGACAAAAAACAGTTGACCTAAACCACGAACACGAGACTAAATACGAACAACTATTTCGAGATGAGCCTAACAAAATTGAAAATGCGCTTTCGTTTGAACCCTCACTATTAAGTCGGAACTCCAACCGAATTCTTTGATTGAGCAACCCCCTAGGTTGGAACTCAAACCTCTTCATGATCACCTTAAAATATGCATGCTTAGGTGACAGTGAAACGTTTACCATCATAATATCTTCAAATCTTTCTCCTGATCAAGAAGCTTCCCTTCTTTCAATTCTGTCGAAAAACAAAGTGGCAATTGGATGGTCAATTACTGATATAAAGAGAATTAGTCCCGCTCTTGTTTAACATCGTATCCATTTAGTTGATGAAGCCAAGCCTATTCATGACGTGCAACGAAGACTTAAGCCAAAAATGAAGGATGCGGTTTGTGATGAAATTCTTAAACTTCTCGATAACGGAATCATATACCCCATCTTTGATAGTTCATGGGTCAGTCCAACTCATGTCGTGCCTGAAAATTCCAAACTTACCATTATCAAGAATGATGCTAACAAACTCATTCCAACTTGTACTCAAATAGGATGGCGAGTTTGCATTGATTATTGAAAATTAAATGCTGCAGCATGAAAAGATCACTTTCCTCTTCCTTTCATTGACCAAATGCTTGAATGATTAGTCGGCCATGAATTCTATTGCTTTCTTGATGGTTATTCCGGTTATAACCAAATTTCAATCGCTCCCGAAGATCAAGAGTAAACGACTTTCACGTGTTCCTTTGGCACCCTTGCATATCGACTTTGCCATTTGGCCTTTGCAACGCTCCTGCTACTTTCCAAAGATGCATGGTCAGCATCTTTTCTGACATGATTGAACACTTTTTGGAAGTGTTTATAGATGATTTTCCATCTTTGGAAACTCTTTTTCCGAGTGCTTACACCATCTTAAGTTGGTTTTAAATCGATGCAAGGACAAACACTTAACGTTAAATTGGGAAAAACATCATTTCATGGTCAAACATGGCATTGTCCTTGGGCATGTCATTTCAGACAAAGGCATTAAGGTAGATAAAGTGAAAGTAGACGTAATTGCGAATCTACCCATTCCCAAATCTGTCAAGGACATTCGTTCATTCCTTAGGCACGCTGGTTTCTATCGACACTTTGTAAAGGACTTTAGTAAAATTGCTCAACCTCTGACGACTCTTCTTTGAAAAGACATTCCATTTGACTTTAATTCTGATTGTGTTTCTACTTTCGAAAGTTTCAAAAATGAACTCATTTCTGCTCTCATCGTTTGCTCACCCAACTGGGATCTTCCTTTCGAAATAATGTGCGACACCTCTAACTTTGCAGTTGGTGTTGTCTTAGGACAACGCATCAACAAAATTCTTCATGTCATTTACTATGCTAGTATGACTCTAAACGATGCTCAACTCAATTACACAACCATGGAAAAAGAGCTTCTAGCGGTAGTCTTTGCGCTCGAAAAGTTATGACCTTATTTGATTGGTTCACACATTATGGTTCACACTGACCACTCCACTCTTAGGTACCTTACACCAAAAGGATGCTAAGTCTTGTTTGATCCGTTGGATCCTTTTGCTCCAAAAATTTGACCTTACGATCAAAGACAAAAAAGGATCTGACAATGTCATTGCTGATCATCTATCACATCTTCCAAATGCGCCACCTTCTTTATCAATCAATGACAAATTTCTTGATGAGCAACTCTTTTCTGTTTCCTTCGAACCATGGTATGCCGATATAGTGAACTTTTTAGTCACTAAGGAAACTCCTTCATTTTGGTCGAAACAAGATAAATATAAGTTTTTTCCAAGTCAAGTAATTCTATTGGGATGATCCATACGTGTTTAAGTATTGTTCCAACCAAATCATTTGACGTTGCAACTCGGATTGCGAAATCAAGAGTGTCCTTTCGTTTTGTCATGACCAAGCTTGTGGTGGTCACTTCGGTCCTAAGAAAACAATGGAAAAGGTGCTTTAATGTGGTTTTTATTGGCCTATGCTTTTCAAAGATGCATTTGAGTTATGTAAAACTTGTGATCGCTGCCAAATGTTAGGAAAAATCTCTCGATGAAATATGATGCCTTTGAACCCAATTCTTACGATCGAAATCTTTGACGTTTGGGGTATTGATTTTATGGGACCGTTTTCCAACTCTTTTGGAAATCTGTACATTCTTCTTGCTGTTGATTACGTCTCTAAATGGATTGAAGCCATTCCTTGTAAAAAAATGACCACAAAGTTATTGTATAATTCATAAAAGAAAATATCTTTTCGAGGTTTGGAACACCTCGCATAATAATAAGCGATAATGGAACATATTTCTGTAATCGTTCATTTGAAACTCCAATGAATAAATACTCGATAACCCACAAGTTATATACTCCTTATCATCCTCAAACTTGTGGTCAAGTTGAAGTTTCAAATCGCCAAATCAAGCAAATTTTTGTGAAAATTGTAAATAAAAATCGAAAAGATTTGTCACAAAAATTAACAGATGCGCTTTGGGCTTACAGAACTGCGTATAACATCAACCTTGGGATGTCTCCTTTTAGGCATGTATATGGTAAAGCGTGCCATTTACCTGTCGAACTTGAACATAAAGCATTGTGGGCGATTAAGAACATAAATTTTGATCTTGAAAAAGCTGGTGAAAACAGGAAATTGCAAATCAATGGATTATAGGAGATTAGGATCAACGTCTATGAAAGCGAGAAAATTAGCAAAGAAAGAACAAAAGCTTTTCATGACAAATCAATCCTAAGAAAATCATTTTCGCTAAATCAAAAGATTCTTTGTATGACTCTCGACTTCATTTGTTCCCTGGGAAATTAAAATCAAGGTGGACAGGACCATACGTGGTACGTACTGTTTTTTCACACGGTGCCATAGAAATAGAAGACCTAAGGATGGATCGATTTTTAAAGTCAATGGTCATCATTTAAAACCTTACTAGGAGTTGGCAAGTGATCGAGAGGAGGAGCTCATGATTCTTCATGAGCCACATTACGTCTAGTAAGAAATTTTTACCCTCTATTGTAAATATGTACATATTTTTCTCCGTTACGCTCATTATATCATGTATTGACTGTAGAGACACAGTCAAAATCAAGTGTGGGGGGGGTGTCTCATGTTTATTTTGATTAATCATGGTTTATTTTTTGCATTTTCTTTCCAAAAAAACAAAAACAAAATATATTTTTCAAAACAAAATTTTCTTTTTAGCAATATTGATTTACTTTTGAAGAAATACGATATGATAAGTATACGTTTTTTGTTATTAAATTGAAATTTTTGAAAATTTCCTTGTCATAACAAAAATAAAAAGAAAAGTTTGATTATAAGTAGCAATGGTGTAACTAGTATATAGGAAGGTTCATATATGATAATTATGAAGTATATCCTAATTGTAATCTTTGTTTAAAAGAGTGGTTGATCTAAAGTAAAGGCGATAACATTTTTGATCTTCTAAGTTAAGTAGTGCTAAGATGATTTTGCATAACTTTCTCTTTTCAAAAAAAAATATTTTTCATAAAAAAACACCTAGAGTCATGTGTTCACAGTAAGTGTGTACACTCGCCATGCTCTTTACCCTTCTCACGAAACCCAAAAGGCAGTGCATGATCGGTATATATGGCCTTAGTTTGTCTGAGTTAGGTGTATGTAAATAAAATTATAATAATAGTAAACACCTATAGTCATGTGTTCATATACAAGTGTGTACTCTCGCCATGCTCTGTACTCTTCTCACGTAAGCCCAAAAGGCAGTGCATGATAGGTATATCTGGCCTCATTTTATCTGAGCTGGGTGTGTAAATAATAATAATGTTAATATTTTTCAAAAGAGAGAGAGCAAGCAATTGAAATCCAAGCACTATTTTCACTTATTTGAGTCAACTTTTTATTCAAAAGAAATAAAATACCACTTTGCAAAACATTAATAACCAACTAAAGGATCCATTTCATAGTTGCACTATGTTATCAACCGAAACAAATAGCCAAACAAGAGTCTAATTATGATGATAACTTAATTTTTGTTGAAAGTTTTGATGAGTAAAAGGACTAAAATTTCTTGATAATGGCCAAAACCTATATTTAACTTACTTGCGTCAATTTAAAAATAAATTCTTCACTGGTAAATAATTTCAAAAACTTGCATCATTTAGGCACATTAAAATTTGCATATCGCATTTGGATTTTGTGGATAGTATCCGCCGAAAACCCTCACGAGACAACACTCGTCCTACTAGGGACACCTAGAAGTCTAACAGCTTGTTGCATATGCTCAATGCAATCGTGTTTTCTACGAAAACAGATTTATCCAAGTTTTAGTTTATTCGAGGACAAATAAAAAGATAAGTGTGGGGGTATTTGATGCGCATGTAAAAGTGTATATTTTTACTCCCATATTTAATTTACTATTATTTAATAAATGAGCATATTAGGGTATTTTACATGTTTAAACCAAAATTTAAATTGTTTTCAAATCATCATTCATTCATCTTCGTTTGGGGGTAAAATGGTAATTTTGTGTATGATTTAATTTTGAGAAAATTTATTTACACATTTTTATTTTTATTTGTTGAAAATGGAGTGCAAATATGAAGAGGTTTCATGAAGTGGAAATTAGCCACAAGGGCCTCTTTAGCTAGTGCAATTAGTTTCTAGGACGCACAACTGAAATAATTACTTTTAAGGACAAAATGCAAAATAATTAGTTTCTAAGGCCTAAAAACCTATAAAATTATGTCCTTGAAAGTAATTGGACTGCTGATTTTGTCCTTAAAAGCAATTATTCTATTGACTTTGGCCTTGAGGTTAATTTCTATGGATGTGTGTCCTAGAAACTAATTGGACTGCAAAGTTTGTCCTTCTAGTGAAATGCCCCTTTCATGAATGTATGCATGCATATATGTTGAAAGCTAATGAAGAATGGAAATAAAAGAATTCATCCAACATGGAGGAGCCCACATGCCCACTAACTAATGGTCCATAATTAAAAGCACATGCACATGTTAATGGAGACTTAAAGGAATGTTAGTGGGGATTAATTAATTCTCTAATGATTACTTGAAGGTTACACTATCTCAAGGGCAATTTTGGTAGTCCCCTAAAATTTGAATTATGATTTTAAGCATGTATAAATACCCCTTATGTTTCATGTAATCATCTTCTTCTTTTTATGCAATATTGTAGCCATAAATCAATGATAAATAAAATGTCTCTTTAATGGCTTCTTTTCCTTGCTCTTCATTTTCATGCATTTTTATTTCATGTTTTCTTTTGTTGCTATTTTATTCTATGCTTTCTTATTTACTTTATGCTCCTCTTATTTCATGTTAGTAGCATAGATTTAATTCTTGTAATTAGCTTAGTTTTATCTCATGCAAGTAGTTAGCTCTTTTTTCTTTTAATATGTTCTCATTTTTCTATTTATGTTTATGTTGAAATCATTTTATGTTAGCACGTATTCAAATATGAGAAACTAAACCCCTTCAGATTAGGGGTTAATGAAGCTCTCATGAAACATATTAAATTAACTTAATGATTTCATTTATGATCTCTTTTTTGTGTTTATTAGAATTTATGAACGATGGTATAACGACCTGATATTTTGGACCATTCGCATCCGCACATGTCGAACTTGAATAATTCAAAATACCGAATTGTTAATTTAAAATTTGGCAAAACTAAACATATACAATAAAAAAATAATCACAGATCACAGACACAGAGTAATAAGTGCAGCGGAAAGAGAAGATAGTAGTTCATGAAGCTACTATATACATATCAGAGTTAAATAAGGTACAACAGATGTCTCGAATACATAATCAAATACAATATCAGAATACATCACTAGAATCAACTGGATATCTGAAAGCTGGGTAGATAGCTGGATCTCCAAGCGAAGCTCCAACTCCAAAGGTGAGTCTCGAATACAGGTACACTCAGTCTGACCCGAGCGTAAAGCAAAACACAAAACACTCGAGTCAGGATTAACATTCTTATATCAATAAATCCAACTCAAGTGAAATAGCAATTGAAATACAAGTAACTCAAGGGATGTTGGAATAACCATCCTTTAAGGATCCGTTAAACTATCTACTATGTAGTAGTGTACGATAAGTAGATAATGTCTATCAGTAATATAAGGTATCAAAATAGTGTTAAGGCGTTACCATTATCCCCCTTAACACATTTTATATAAGCGTTATAGACTATATAGCACTGTAAACTCCACCGTAAACTAGTGGGATATCAGGAAGTACTCCATAGGTATAACACAAAACAAATTCGTAGTGGTCGCGTATATAGGGATCCAAGTATGACAAGGCACATGAGGCAATACCCAAGGTAGTGAAACTACCGTTTGCCTGATCCGGACTGGTGAAAACGCATCGCCGCAGCGATCGCAACACCGCGAAACAACACTCCCAAATCAAGGGTGCACCAATCGACAACAAGTAAAGAGTAGTTTTCGAAGAAGTGTGTTCGCTCGAGGCAGCTAACCCCATTTGGCCTGGCACGGCTCCTGTTTTAGTCATTTCCAATTTGACACAAGTGTCAAGGCTATCCATTATCGTTCTCTTTCTTTAGTCATCACGTACATCATTCCAACCACTTCATTCTGGATCACACTCCGCGTATAGTTATTAAAGTGGTTTTCGGTTTAGACAGAGAGTATGTCGCTAACCGATTCCGGTCTCTTTAATAACTTTCGTAATTATTACAACGATTGGTCGTTTAGTAAATTTCAAAACCAAATCAAATTCAATTTCAAATAGAATTTGTAAACCAACATTTCATTTCTCTTTCTAAATCAATTTCCATAATTTACGTTTCAAAACTTCCACATTCATAATTTCAAAATATTATAATTCAATTTCAATTTCTATTTAAACAATTTCAATATTCATTCAAGTTCGTATACAAGTTTCATTCCGAAATCATTTAAATTAATTTAATTTAACATTCAAATCAATTTAACTTCATTTATCGATTTCATTCAATATTCGTTAAGTAAATTTATCCTTCAAAACAATTTCTATTTAACTTCCAATTTATTAAATCAATTATTTAAGTTCAACTCCATTGTATCAAAACTTACAAATAACATTAAATTAAATTCATCAAATCAAATTCTTTAAATTACAAGTCTTACATTAATTTCAATAAATCACCCTTTTCATTTCTTGTTAAAGAAATTCAATTTCACTTATTCATTTACTTAGTTACACATTTCAAAACTCAATTAATAAAGAAACTTAATTTCACTTATTCAAGAAGTTCAATTTCACTTAACAAAGAATTCAATTTTATTTAAATTTTTAAATAATTCAATCTTATTTAATTATTAAATAATTTCAAAACTTAATTATTAACAAATTTCAAAACTTCATTATTAATAATTCCAAATTTTAAAACAACGTTCTTTCATCAACTACTATGTTAATATTTTGATTCAGATTATTAAATATTAACATTTCCTTTCATTAAAATTCAAATTCCAACTTCGTTTCAAAACCATATTATTTATTCAAATAAAATCTTCATTTTATTTTTAAATCAAATCATTGACCAATCGGGTTTTTATTTAATTCTCTATCCTAGGTCAAGTTCATTTGGGTATTTATCATTTCAACCCGATTCCAATTCAATTCAAAAAATCAAAGCATAACAAAGGGAACTTGCAGTGTGATAACTGGGATGGTGTCAAAGTAAATAAACAAGCAATAACAACAATCAATATCAATCCAATAATCAATTCAATAATCCCGAAATAATCGTATTAATTCACATTGTTGTTTGTGCAAATTAATATAATTATTTCTAGAATCTACACTATCATTTCATGTAGATTAAAGATTATTACATTACGGTTTTTCACTTGTCATCTATTACAATTTCATCCATCATCAATTTAAACATCCTACATTCAACGGTTCAAGGTGTAATTAACCAAATCCTACGTGTCAATTAATTTAACATTAAAGGGGTCATATTATACGAATTTTTAACTAATCAAATTCAACATATAGATCCAATTTACATCGTTAACTATCATATATCAATTCAATTGCATATTATTTATCACTTTAACATTAACAATTTAACGTCCAATATAAACATCAACAATTAATCATTTATCAACTAAACTGGATTATCATTGTATAAATAGCAGATAATGGTGTTAGAAGTCACAGGTGAATTGATTCAGGTAATAACAGATATATAACAGTGTAAATAACTAACTGTTGCATATTTCAATTGTCGTTTCAATTGAAATCAGATTTAATAAATAAAAGAACGTTAATCGTGAGTGATTGCTCACCTTTCGAGGCTAGAGATGAACGAGAATGAGATGAGTTACGAGTCCAAACACGAGATCCAAATCAAAATCAAGATTAGCACGGATTTTGGCGACAGAGCTGATAAATAGGAATGGATGAAATCGAATCAGAAACTGTTTGATGTAGACTAAAACAAAATATATATATATATATATATATATATATATATTATTTTCTTAACCAATATTAATTTTGAAACTCATTAAAATTATATACATATGTATACATTATACTAAAATAACCTGAAATTTTATATGTATTAGCAACTATGCAGACCATAACTATATATATATATATAATATTTTAAAAGCTATACCATAACATGATGAAATAAACTCGAAATCAATAACAAAACAGTATTGGAACCATGATATATAATGTAAAATTTCCTATGCATTGAAAAATCAAAATGCTACAGGCCGTCCATACCTACTTATATGCACAGACAACAATTGATATGAACTTGTTTAATTCATATATATAGCAGACCCATCATATCCAACATATACAAAATAATGTAAATTCATGCTAAGAAAATGTGCAGATTACAAAATGAAACCCATGTAAACTAACATATAACGGATATAAATCTTCATATATTAACTAAAATATCTACTAACATATATATTAGCTAAGGTATATATACATATACAATGGTAGCTAACAAGATATATTATAGTAACTAATATATTTTAAGCTTAACTTGAAACCAATACATGGTGTATATTCCAACTAATAGACTATATATATAAAGTATAAACAACAACTGGCATAAAGAAAACAACATATGCGTACTAACAACAACTATGTATATATAGCTATCCTATATATTATAAACGAACTCAAAAAAAGTATGCAGAGTAATGTGAAGTAGAATAGATATAAATAGAATAGAGAATATCATAAGCATATTATAAAATAATATATACAACTTATATAACAGATTATATCAAATGTAATACCATACGTAACTACTGTGCAACCTATATAAACCTATAATTTCATATATTTTCGAAAACGCGACAATTAATCTAGTTTATAACATAGACAGTATATATGTTATAAATATAGACAATTTCAAAAATTGTTTATAGCTTGTTCACAAATATAAATATAGACATAATTTATAGCTATTGTTTACATGCTTTAACATATAAAAGCTGTCACGACTGTGCATATAAAATTTTACCAAAGTTCAAAAATTAATATACAGCAAAACTTAAATATAAACACTTATAATATATATACACATATGCGTATAAACCTATACAAGCTCAGATAGATAAAAATCAATGTTCATCTTTAAACTCCAACCAACACTATAAGCAATGCTTGTAAACAATTTCTTTTCAAGTTAAAATTTAACTGACTTGTCATTCAGTTACAAAATACTAATACACTTATATAAATGCTGACACCCAACTAACGTATAAACCATACTAAACTATATATATTGTAATGTGTACAAGCAACTCTTATATTTGAGCAGCCATCTATATATTTCAACCCAAAACTAAACTCACCTATAAAAAAAATACACACTTACATAAAAGAATAAAGGGAGAGAAGCTACAGCAGTACTCGACAAGCAAGAGGGAGGGAGGGGATTGACGTGATGAGGTGGCTGGAGGGTGAGCTGGAAGGCCGACCGGTTGTGGAAAGGACTGTGGAGATGAGGGCTTGGTGTTTGAATGAAGCGAAGTGAATGATGACGGCGAAAGAAGAACGCAAGGGAGGCTCGGCTATGGGGCGGGCGGAGGAGAGATGAAGTACTTGTCGTTGGTTGCTGCTATGCTTGGCGACCAGAGGTGAAGGATGAAGGTTGGGCTTATGGCGTGGACTGTTGCTTGGTCGCAGAGGAAGGATGAGTCACGAGTAAAGGACAGAGGTATTTTGAACGACAAAATGAAATGATGTTTTCGTAAAAACAACTGCTCTATTCTTTGCTGTATTCCCTCAAAAGCAACGTCAGATTTAAGAGCACAGGGAAAATGAAGGGACACAACAATGTATAAGTTTAAATATTGAAAATATCAAAGACCGTCACATTGAATAGCAGAATACAATAATAGCTGAAGACTATTGGATTGCATGCTAGGAAATGAAAGGTTATAGGGAACCAATAGATACAAACAGGTTACCGGTACGGTTACCGCTTACGCGGATTCCGCTGCGTACCGGACTTCAAAACACAAAATGGAATATACCGCAGAGATCAGTACGACGAGACGATCAAAACGGTATAAAGATATCAGTGGTACGATCGAATTATAAAAATTTGAATTTTCTACTAGCGGAAAATGCAGCAAAAACGCAGAAAAATAAGATCGACGGAGCTAAAGAAGCCCAAATTTGGAAAAAACGAAAAATGTCGTCTTGCTCAGAAGACGATTTAATTTTTCCATATAAAAATATTTAGGTTTCGAAAACATTTTATTTTCGTCGCTTTTTAACTAATTAAATTGAAGTAAATTTCCGCGCGAAATAAACTTTCATATTTTGGACCATTCGCATCCGCACATGTCGAACTTGAATAATTCAAAATACCAAATTGTTAATTTAAAATTTGGAAAAACTGAACATATACAATAAAAAAATAATCACAGATCACAAGCATAGAGTAATAAGTGCAGCGGAAAGAGAAGATAGTAGTTCATGAAGCTACTATATACATATCAGAGTTAAATAAGGTACAACAGATGTCTCGAATACATAATCAAATACAATATCAGAATACATCACTAGAATCAACTGGATATCTGAAAGCTGGGTAGATAGCTGGATCTCCAAGCGAAGCTCCAACTCCAAAGGTGAGTCTCGAATACTGGTACACTCAGTCTGACCCGAGCGTAAAGCAAAACACAAAACACTCGAGTCGGGATTAACATTCTTATATCAATAAATCCAACTCAAGTGAAATAGCAATTGAAATACAAGTAACTCAAGGGATGTTGGAATAACCATCCTTTAAGGATCCATTAAACTATCTACTATGTAGTAGTGTACGATAAGTAGATAATGTCTATCAGTAATATAAGGTATCAAAATAGTGTTAAGGCGTTACCATTATCCCCCTTAACACATTTTATATAAGCGTTATAGACTATACAGCACTGTAAACTCCACCGTAAACTAGTGGGATATCAGGGAGTACTCCATAGGTATAACACAAAACAAATTCGTAGTGGTCGCGTATATAGGGATCCAAGTATGACAAGGCACATGAGGCAATACCCAAGGTAGTGAAACTACTGTTTGCCTGATCCGGACTGGTGAAAACGCATCGCCGCAGCGATCGCAACACCGCGAAACAACACTCCCAAATCAAGGGTGCACCAATCGACAACAAGTAAAGAGTAGTTTTCGAAGAAGTGTGTTCGCTCGAGGCAGCTAACCCCATTTGGCCCGGCACGGCTCCTGTTTTAGTCATTTCCAATTTGACACAAGTGTCAAGGCTATCCATTATCGTTCTCTTTCTTCATTCATCACGTACATCATTCCAACCACTTCATTCTGGATCACACTCCGCGTATAGTTATTAAAGTGGTTTTTGGTTTAGACAGAGAGTATGTCCCTAACCGATTTCGGTCTCTTTAATAACTTTCGTAATTATTACACTGATTAGTCGTTTAGTAAATTTCAAAACCAAATCAAATTCAATTTCAAATAGAATTTGTAAACCAACATTTCATTTCTCTTTCTAAATCAATTTCCATAATTTACGTTTCAAACCTTCCACATTCATAATTTCAAAATCTTATAATTCAATTTCAATTTCTATTTAAACAATTTCAATATTCATTCAAGTTCGTATACAAGTTTCATTCCGAAATCATTTAAATTAATTTAATTTAACATTCAAATCAATTTAACTTCATTTATCGATTTCATTCAATATTCATTAAGTAAATTTATCCTTCAAAACAATTTCTATTTAACTTCCAATTTATTAAATCAATTATTTAAGTTCAACTCCATTGTATCAAAACTTACAAATAACATTAAATTAAATTCATCAAATCAAATTCTTTAAATTACAAGTCTTACATTAATTTCAATAAATCACCCTTTTCATTTCTTGTTAAAGAAATTCAATTTCACTTATTCATTTACTTAGTTACACATTTCAAAACTCAATTAATAAAGAAACTTAATTTCACTTATTCAAGAAGTTTTAATTTCACTTAACAAAGAATTCAATTTTATTTAAATTTTTAAATAATTCAATCTTATTTAATTATTAAATAATTTCAAAATTTAATTATTAACATATTTCAAAACTTCATTATTAATAATTCCAAATTTTAAAACAACGTTCTTTCATCAACTACTATGTTAATATTTTGATTCAGATTATTAAATATTAACATTTCCTTTCATTAAAATTCAAATTCCAACTTCGTTTCAGAACCATATTATTTATTCAAATAAAATCTTCATTTTATTTTTAAATCAAATCATTGACCAATCGGGTTTTTATTTAATTCTCTATCATATGTCAAGTTCATTTGGGTATTTATCATTTCAACCCGATTCCAATTCAATTCAAAAAATCAAAGCATAACAAAGGGAACTTGCAGTGTGATAACTGGGATGGTGTCAAAGTAAATAAACAAGCAATAACAACAATCAATATCAATCCAATAATCAATTCAATAATCCTGAAATAATTATTAATTCACATTGTTGTTTGTGCAAATTAATATAATTATTTCTAGAATCTACACTATCATTTCATGTAGATTAAAGATTATTACATTACGGTTTTTCACTTGTCATCTATTACAATTTCATCCATCATCAATTTAAACATCCTACATTCAACGGTTCAAGGTGTAATTAACCAAATCCTACGTGTCAATTAATTTAACATTAAAGGGGTCATATTATACGAATTTTTAACTAATCAAATTCAACATATAGATCCAATTTACATCGTTAACTATCATATATCAATTCAATTGCATATTATTTATCACTTTAACATTAACAATTTAACGTCCAATATAAACATCAACAATTAATCATTTATCAACTAAACTGGATTATCATTGTATAAATAGAAAATAATGGTGTCAGATGTCACAGGTGAATTGATTCAGGTAATAACAGATATATAACAGTGTAAATAACTAACAGATGCATATTTCAATTGTCGTTTCAATTGAAATCAGATTTAATAAATAAAAGAACGTTAATCGTGAGTGATTGCTCACCTTTCGAGGCTAGAGATGAACGAGAATGAGATGAGTTACGAGTCCAAACACGAGATCCAAATCAAAATCAAGATTGGCACGGATTTTGGCGACAGTGCTGATAAATAGGAATGGATGAAATCGAATCAGAAACTGTTTGATGTAGACTAAAACGAAATATATATATATATATATATATATTATTTTCTTAACCAATATTAATTTTGAAACTCATTAAAATTATATACATATATATACATTATACTAAAATAACCTGAAATTTTATATGTATTAGCAACTATGCAGAACATAACTATATATATATAATATTTTAAAAGCTATACCATAACATGATGAAATAAACTCGAAATCAATAACAAAACAGTATTGGAACCATGATATATAATGTAAAATTTCCTATGCATTGAAAAATCAAAATGCTACAGGCCGTCCATACCTACTTATATGCACAGACAACAATTGATATGAACTTGTTTAATTCATATATATAGCAGACCCATCATATCCAACATATACAAAATAATGTAAATTCATGCTAAGAAAATGTGCAGATTACAAAATGAAACCCATGTAAACTAACATATAACGGATATAAATCTTCATATATTAACTAAAATATCTACTAACATATATATTAGCTAAGGTATATATACATATACAACGGTAGCTAACAAGATATATTATAGTAACTAATATATTTTAAGCTTAACTTGAAACCAATACATGGTGTATATTCCAACTAATAGACTATATATATAAAGTATAAACAACAACTGGCATAAAGAAAACAACATATGCGTACTAACAACAACTATGTATATATAGCTATCCTATATATTATAAACGAACTCAAAAAAAGTATGCAGAGTAATGTGAAGTAGAATAGATATAAATAGAATAGAGAATATCATAAGCATATTATAAAATAATATATACAACTTATATAACAGATTATATCAAATGTAATACCATACGTAACTACTGTGCAACCTATATAAACCTATAATTTCATATATTTTCGAAAACGCGACAATTAATCTAGTTTATAACATAGACAGTATATATATTATAAATATAGACAATTTCAAAAACTGTTTATAGCTTGTTCACAAATATAAATATAGACATAATTTATAGCTATTATTTACATGCTTCAATATATAAAAGCTGTCACGACTGTGCATATAAAATTGTTCCAAAGTTAGAAAATCAATATACAGCAAAACTTAAATATAAAGACTTATAATATATATACACATATGCATATAAACCTATACAAGCTCAGATAGATAAAAATCAATGTTCATCTTTAAACTCCAACCAACACTATAAGCAATGCTTGTAAACAATTTCTTTTCAAGTTAAAATTTAACTGACTTATCATTCAGTTACAAAATACTAATACACTTATATAAATGCTGACACCCAACTAACGTATAAACCATACTAAACTATATATATTGTAATGTGTACAAGCAACTCTTATATTTGAGCAGCCATCTATATATTTCAACCCAAAACTAAACTCACCTATAAACAAAATACACACTTACATAAAAGAATAAAGGGAGAGAAGCTACAGCAGTACTCGACAAGCAAGAGGGAGGGAGGGGATTGACGTGATGAGGTGGCTGGAGGGTGAGCTGGAAGGCCGATCGGTTGTGGAAAGGACTGTGGAGATGAGGGCTTGGTGTTTGAATGAAGCGAAGTGAATGATGACAGCGAAAGGCGAATGCAAGGGAGACTCGGCTATGGGGCGAGCGGGGGAGAGATGAAGTACTTGTCGTTGGTTGCTGCTGTGCTTGGCGACCAGAGGTGAAGGATGAAGGTTGGGCTTATGGCATGGACTGTTGCTTGGTCGCAGAGGAAGGATGAGTCACGAGTAAAGGACAGAGGTATTTTGAACGACAAAATGAAATGATGTTTTCGTAAAAACAACTGCTCTATTCTTTGTTGTATTCCCTCAAAAGCAACGTCAGATTTAAGAGCACAGGGAAAATGAAGGGACACAACAATGTATAAGTTTAAATATTGAAAATATCAAAGACCGTCACATTGAATAGCAGAATACAATAATAGCTGAAGACTATTGGATTGCATGCTAGGAAATGAAAGGTTATAGGGAACCAATAGATACAAACAGGTTACCGGTACGGTTACCGCTTACGCGGATTCCGCTGCGTACCGGACTTCAAAACACAAAATGGAATATACCGCAGAGATCAGTACGACGAGACGATCAAAACGGTATAAAGATATCAGTGGTACGATCGAATTATAAAAATTCGAATTTTCTACTAGCGGAAAATGCAGCAAAAACGCAGAAAAATAAGATCGACGGAGCTAAAGAAGCCCAAATTTGGAAAAAATGAAAAATGTCGTCTTGCTCAGAAGACGATTTAATTTTTCCATATAAAAATATTTAGGTTTCGAAAACATTTTATTTTCGTCGCTTTTTAACTGATTAAATTGAAGTAAATTTCCGCGCGAAATAAACTTTCATATTTTCGGATGAAAATTTACCGGTTGCTATGTTTAACTAGACGCATTCCAAATATCAAATTTATATTTCAAAATTTTATCGTTTAAAATTTCGCAAAATTTAAATTAATAACGGTATTAAAACATTTAAAATTTACGGGTCGTTACAGATAGTGGTTTATGTTTTTCTTTTAGTGTATTTGATAGTCTATATTGACATCTCAAATAGGCTATGCTTAATCCAATATAACTTAAACTATTTGATCATTGCCGAAGTGATTTTGATGATGAATGTCAAACTTGAATCAAAATTTGATGGTCTATATTACTAATTCATAGTAAATAGATCGTTCTTAAAATAGATTTTATTTTTAATTTCATGTCATTTTCGTGAGAATTGACTAGTGGGTTTGAATGGTATGTTGGAGTTTGATGGTTTAAGTTGTGCTAATTAATAGCACAAATAAATCATACTTATAATAAGCACATATATCATCTCTACTTAATATTTTAATGAGAGATTATACTTGACTTTTGTATTGATTTATATGAATGATTGGAAGTGGATTTGCCTCTAAATTGGTCCATTATCTCATAGTTTTATTCACCTTTGCTCTAGTTTAATTTCTACAATTTTCTAGTTTAAAACTATTTCAAAAACTTTGGGCTAATTTGATTAAGTAATATTAGAATTTAATTCCTTCCCTGTAGATCGACCCGTACTCGTATACATACTTTGATTGTATACCGTGCGCTTGCAATTTTTATAACGATTATATTTTTCATCGGTTTTCTAATCGATAGAAAATTCGTTGTTCTAACATTTGTTAATAAATCGTCAAACGGATCATTTCAATAATTCCAAATTTAAAATTATGGAAAAATCAAATAAATTAAACTAAAAAATACGTCAATAAAAATCGAGTCGTAAAATAATAATATATTTTCTACTTATTTATCTGAATCATTTATTGCTGCAAATAAATTGAAAAAATGAATTCACCATTATTATTCATATATTGAATATAGGTTAAATAAGCTATTAAATCCATTAAATAAATATTCAGTTTAAAATTCAAATATTTGAATCACTATTTCAAATATTAAATTGCCAATTCCAAATAATTAAAATAGTCCTTATATTTTGGATTCCACTGATTAAACTTTAAATAATCCTTATATTCCAATAATTAAAATTGATTAAATATCGAAAATTTAACTACAAATTTCTAGGTTGTTACAATCAAAGTTATTAGATTGGATGGTAGGGGATGGTTGTCATACTTTTATTGTTATTTTTGCACTCATGTAGAATTTTATGCATATGTAGGATGCTTTATGCCTATATGTCACGATCTTGCATTCACGCTATGATTGAGCTTACCTATTGTATGTTGCATACATAATCACATTGCACTTTGGTTGAGTAGATGGTTGTGTCGATAACTTGGTTGTATAACATGCATATTGAGTGCTTATTACACTATCTGACCTTTAGGGATTTTGGGAATGAAATCTTTTATTAAAGGGGGAGAATGTAACGCCCCGTAAAAATTAATAAGAAATTAATTAATTAATAATAAGGTTAGAAATGGAAATTTTGAAAATATCAGAATTTGGCCATGAAAATTACCCCTATAGATTCGCGGCGATTTTCCGATCAACTTTCATATATAGTTTTGTAATCGAAGCTCAAACGGAAAAGTTATTTAAGTTTGAAGTTTTCAAATTTAAAATAATTCAAACAAATTAAAATTTTAAATTTAAATAATGTTAACATATAAATTAATAGGGCAATATATGTTTGTAACGTAATGGGTACTTAACGTTCGAGAAAGTTTAATGTTAGTGTTAAAATAGGTGTAAAATAAAAAAAAGAAACTGCGCTAATTAATATCGGTCCAAATATAAGTGGACCGGTCGACTCCCTCACCAAGATCGGTCGACCGCTTAATGGTGAGCGACCGACCGGTGATTGTGACAACGACTAAGGTTTTATGAGGCATGAATGGCTCAGATATTATTATTCGAAACCGACTTAAATCCAACAGTCCGGACGTTATCTAACTATTATAAATAAGAGGCTAGTCCCCTCACTGTTATTCACAAATTATTTGGAATGCTAATGGAACCCTTTCAGTCTTCTTCTTCCCTACGATTCAAAATCGCTTAGGATTTCCAGGTAAGGAATTTTAAATATTTAATATTCGATTTCTAATTCTACTTTTCCTTAATCCTTAATCCCTGATTCTAAATCTAATTTATATGCAATCCAATCATTGTATATTCCAAAAAGAAGAGATTTGAAGGAGAAATTAGGAGCGGGCGTGAATCAAATCCAAAAAGGAGGCAAGCAAATTCTTTGTGAGTGAAAATCATAGTTTTTCACATTTTAGTATTTGTATAGTAAAAGCTTGGATTTTTTTTATGCCTTGGGTAATTTTATTCACGAAAACCATAAAACTAAAACCTCAAAATTTCCCAATTCTTTAAGTTGATTGGAATCTCGATTATTTTATTTTAAATTAGTAGAATTTGATTTGTTGTTGCAATTTAGATATTTTATATTCTGTTCCACTTTTAACTTTTCACTATTAGGGTTCTGAAAGAACAAAATTAAGAAATGGTTTGCACTGCCTATTTTCGTAATTTAAATTTGAATTCCTTTTTTGCTTCAAGTTCATATATGTAAAAGTTGAATAGAATATAAAAGGTTTAAACTATAAGTTTTATTCCATGAAATATAGATGTTGATTCTACTATATTAATATAAAATAAGTTTGGTATTTAATTCTATTTTATTAATGCAAGTCTATTGTTTTGCTAAGGATATTGGCTAATATTTAATTTGTTATATGGAGTTAGACTTGTATAAATTTGGAAGTTTTGACATTTTAACGATTAGTATAGAACTTGAATTTTTAATGCATGCTTAGGAATCTATATATATTTGTTAGCCTAATTATTGAGTAGATATAAATATAATATTATCGTATAATTAATAATGATTTAATAATGTATAATCATATAGAATAAATGGGTTAGTAAATAACATTAAAATCCATAGGAAGGAAGTTAAGGATAATTATAGAAATGAGTTTTCCTTATATGGCCTTAATGCGAAATGCGTTGAGGTATATATGATAGTATGTAAGGTGAGTGGAATTATGACTAATTTATAGGGATGCGAGGTCGGTTAAAAGATCATAGAAGTTTGCCCAGCTAATCTGGCTACCAGCAGTGTGACTTTGAGACTGATGTGAGGTATCTTCTATAATAAGTACCCATAAAGGACGCGAGGTTAGTCCTAATTCTGTAGGGTAAATCTGACATGTTAATCTGGCTACCAGCACCTACGAATAGTTGGACTAATGTGAGACGTCACAATTTGGCTTATGGGTCATAATCCATAGGACCTGCTTCTAGGTCGGGGGTATTTAGTAGTTGTTGCAGAGTCCGCCTCCTTCCCACTTAAGAAGTATTAAATGGTCAAGATTATTGTTTAGGTGCGGTAGTAGGATCTCGGGAGGGGTCCGCCTCGGGGTCGAGGTACTAAGTTGTTGTAGGGTCCGCCTCTTTCTATAAAGAAATATTAAGTGACCTGATGATATTTCATTCGATGTCAGTTAGGGAGTTCCAAAGAGGGTTCTGCCTTGGGTTAGGTAATAAATGATGGGGATCTGCTTAGGTTATAGATAATAATTGGTCAGAGTCCGCCTGATTCCCATTAAAGAGGTATTAAGTGACTCGGGTACTTTCTCTCACATTAGTAGGGCACGACTAACGGTAGTTGTGTGGGACTTGAAATGACATTTGGCTTATAGGTGACGGTAAGCTATAGAGTTAGAACAAAAGAGTTTAAGTTCTAGAGTTGGACTGAAATAGATTTCGGGCTTATAGTTGGAGGTGTCTTATGTAGGATATAGTATAGGATGCATAAGACATATTACTTATCTAACTGATACTGCCCAAATACTATTATGGTAAGGCTTGATATTTTCATTTACCAAACATTGTTGTTCCAACCCCTTCCTTATTACAACACAAATATTAGGAGAGACGATGCTGATTGAGAGGATGAAGGTGGAGGCAAGGACTTGTGGCAGTTATCTATCTATTTATGTTTTTGTTATATTTTGATGTACCCAGTTCAGACATGTTGTTATTTCGGGATATTGTATTTTGGATATTCTGGATAATATGTTGTATTTCTAAGATTTGAATTTTTTTATGAAGTGGGTACTTATTTCTGATATTATATTTTATCCATTTCGCTGTAAGGTTCTGATGGCATATATAGATAGCTTTGTATATTGTTCATTGTATCGGTTTTACCAACCAACAACCAACTTTGGAATGGACGTAAGGTTCGATGAGCTTTTATTGGGTCAAAAATTGAGCCCATTTTAAGGTGGGTTGTTACTCTCTGTGTGTGAGAAGCTGTGCAGTTAAAGCGCATAGCAATTCCATAACGGGGGAGGAGCAAAAGTTACAGCAAGGATAAAGTGGGGATATAGCGGAAAATAGCGAAGGTGCAAAAAGCTTTACTATATATAAAACCAAATATTTAAAGTTAATTTATTCTCATTCTTACATCATTTGTGTAGTAAAAAGAAATATTGTTCAACCTTATATGACAAAATCGAAGAATATCATAATTTATGAAGTCCAAATTTGACGACTACAATAAATTTCTAACTCATATTAAGCACTTATGCCTTAAAATTAGGTCTTTACCCTAACTTTGTTGATTTGTTTCAAAAGAGAACTAGTAAAATCAACCTCATGTTGATAAAGTAGGTGCTAAAAAGCTTTTACTTAGCAGGCATAGCAAAAAATAGCGGGGCTTAAAGTGGATCTACTGTTTAATAGCGCTAAATTGAAAAAGCATAGTGGTCGAAGAGCACTATCTGCTATAGCAGGGATTTTGTGGGACTTTTACTACATAGGTCTGAACAATCATTATTTTAAACACAATGAAAAAACTGTACATAACAAAAACATACCAAAAATCTTGTCCTTTGTCGTACCTTGATTTATGGCTTCTCCTTTAGATTTCAAGCAAATCTGCACCCCACTTTGCAAAAGAATGATGAACTACCTTGGTTTTTGGTTACTTTGTTGTTTGATTTTAAGTTGTTCTTGTTTTTTTTTATTTCAGGTAAGACGATGGTGTCCATTATTTTGGAGAGGAGGAATGATTTTCAGTAAAAAGAAAGTGAAATAATGAGATTTGTTTTTAATGGAATAAAAGAATCTTTTTCATTTTCCTTATTTAACCTTGTTATGTAATTTCAATCAATCAATCACTTCATTTTGTAACGCTCCACCTCTATATCCATATACATAAGGACATTACGGAGTGTTGTTTAGTAATATGAAGAAGGAGGTTTGTTAGGAGCGGCCTTACATAAATCTTTCCTCGAACTAACACCGATATGTCATTCTTACCGTAATCTGAATCAACTCAAAATTTTGACATATGCGATATTTGCGTGAAGCAATACTTATGTAGGTTTATAATAGCATAACAATATATAATAAATATACACAGACATAGAATCATAAGCGGAAAAAAGTATGATACACATCCCATAATATAAACCAGGCCTCAAAATAAAGTACACAGCTCAATGCCCAAATTATACATCATAGTCATTACCACCCAAATCCAAAATATCGTACACACACACACAACATATACAAATGACATGCACTAACTAAAAGGATAATTAATAAAAATCTCATTAAGCCTAATGACGAGATAACAAAATGATGCATAGTGAAAAATCCCTTCAAACTCCAAACACACACATGAATCCATGGCGATAGTCCCTGAACCTGAAATGCCTCGGTCTGATCCAAGATAAAATAACACCCAGATCAGACTATCTCTAAATATAAAGGTCAAGATCACTATAATAAAGATATCAACAGATATCAAATAAAATAAGGTATATCTAACTATAATTAACATACAAGGGATCTAAACAATACTCAAGTCTATTTAGACTATCATATACAAATATGGAAATTCATATATAGCCACTTCAAATCAATAGACCAAAGAAATCCATATATGTCAAATGCTAATCAAAGGTATTGTCCTATTTTTGACTAACATAAAACACAAATGAATCACACCATGTCACAAAATCATATCAAGTCTTTTATGGACTATCATCTTAAATATGGTGTTAATTTATCAAAATCTTTTAAGCACAAAAAGGTAATTATAATTCAAAACTAAACACCACGAAGAAGACACGGGAATGGATACCCAAAAATACTACTAAATGATCACTAGCAGTTTAGTCGCCGCTAACACCACAATAGCAGTTTAAATCGGTTGCTAACACCATAAAGCAGTTTAGTCGGTCGCTAACACCACACTAGCAATTTAGTCGGTCGCTAACACCACACTAACAGTTGGTCGATCACTAAAACTATGCTAGCGGTTTAGCCGATCGCTAACACCATACTAGCAGTTTAAGTCGGTCGCTAACACCACAGTACATAAATCGACCAATAAGATATTCTTAGTGAAATTGCTCTCTTCCAAGGGGAGGCTGAAAAGAAAGGCTCCAAGAGTTTGGCCCGCTAAACTCCTATAGTCCATCGGTACCGGATATCCATAACATAAGTTCAACCTAATATTGCACTACTAAGGTGCCACGCCTACTGACAGATGGCGTATTTGTTATGATATCGAATATAACCCGCAGTACAAACTGCTAGCTCAATGGTATAGGGCCAAAAATTAAACAAATACCACGACTCGGGGTGAGACCTCCGCCGTCAAGCCGCTAGGTCGAACAACTAGCCTACAAGGTCAAGTTGACAAATGCATTAACGAATATAACGAGTTATACAATATCTCGCATTCCAAAAATGTTATTCAATCCCATAGTTTCACATATTCTTTTATAGTAATTATTAAAGTAAAACCCATGCCACATAACCACTTGGTGTTACTAAAATATTTACTATTAGTTAGTAAACTCCACTACCAAATACTCTACACAAGCAAGTCGTATAATTAAACAATGAAGTGATAATTAATGTCTCGTAACCATTTGTTACTACTACATTGTTTAAGTATATTTTTCATTCCATAGAAAAAGCAAATAATTAGCTTAGAAGCTAATTTACACAAAAACTCATCAAAAGCCATAAAAGAAATCCCGAATTGTCATATATGTATTTTTGAAAGCACATACTTCAAATTCATCATATATAAAACGATTTCTAAATAAGATTTGTATAAGTCTATATGCACACTTCTCCTTTAAAATCCATAAATCATTTATTGCTTAACTATACATATATTTTTAATACTTGGAAGAAATAAATGGCAAAATCCAAATTGATATAAAATGTGTGTCTGTGTGTGTCTAGTTGTTCTAAATTTCCATTAAGAAGATTAAGAGAAAATGGTTTGCATTGGAAATTGTTCTTGTGTAAACTCAAGTTGATATTGTGCAATAAAACTTGTGTGTAACATCATATATTCAAAGAGCATTTCTATGGAATATAAACTCCAAGATGAATTCACAAATTCATAAATCAAAACCCAAGAATGGCGTCAAAATCATCAGAAAATGAGGCAGCACAATAATGCAATAATAATATGGAAACAAACGAGCGAACCAACAAATAAACGGGCGATTGGAGAGCCAAATTGGGCACTACATGGGGATCGGCCCAGGTGGTGACCGGTGCACCGGTCGAGCCGACCGGTCCACTGGTTGCACTGCTTGGGTCAAGCCCAAGTAGTTTCTATGGTATCTGATTTCCGTTGAAGGTGAATTTTCCGGCAATGGTTATTTTGACTTCAAGGGTAACTAATTTAGAGACATGCAAGCATATAGATATCTACAAATTGATGATTCAAGAGATCAAATGATGTGGATTTCAGCAAACATATAGATGTATAATAAAAGATGTGAATAACACAAGAGATTGAAATCAATACAACCATAGGTTCATCTATTTCAACCAAACAAAAATTAGCAATCACACATACGAATGAATTTAGAGATAGTGGTGAGAAAAACTCACCTTATAGCCTTGCCACTACACTACTTCTCCTTCATCCTCTAGCTAGAAATCAATTTCTTCAATTTTGGACCTAGAATTCAATTTTCACAAAAATACAAAAATCTGAAATTACAATCAACTAACAACTAACGAATTTCAAAAGCGGTGTAGATAGGAGTGAGACATCACCATTGATTTTTCCAAGATTTTATCGGATTTTATTTGATTCTCAAACCTACAATTTTTCTCTCAACTAGGTTTTGATTTTTAGAGTTTTTGGTTTGAGAAAAGCTTCTATTGGTATTTCTAAAGATGAAATGTAGGTACTATTTTCTTTGTTTTCTTAACTTAGAGAAATTCTCTAAGTCACTTAAATGGGATGAATCAAAAACCAAAGTCCAACCCCCTCCCCCCTTTTTAATTAAATCAAACTATGAACTAAAACATGATACAAATCTCATTTTTACACAACTTAAAACAATATTTTCTTAATGATTTAAACATAGAAAAATTTATGCGAACACTCTAAAATTAAGTTTATCACTTAATCGTGATGATTAGATAATAAAACTAAATTTTAATAATCATTTAGCCCTTTATTTTTATTATTGAAAATGTGGCATTTTTGCATTTTCTAAAATAAGAAAACATACCCATAAATCATTTTAACACCAAAGTTTATCATTTTCTCTTTAAATAAAATTACTTATTATTTAGAAAATGCCAACACAATTTATAACATGATTTACATAAGAATTTACACACTTAAATCCCTTTTTCACAATATTTGTCCAAATTCCTTTATTAAAAAATACACAATTTTATTAATTTAACCCATCCTCTAAACTCATTGATTATACAAATAAGTTCTAACACTTTATAAATCCCCATTTTAATCTTTAAAAGATTATAATGCTCTAATTTACACAAATACTAAATTTAAACCCAAATTTCTCAAACACAATTTGTCCCAAAAATCGAATTACACAATTCCTCGCTTATTAGATCTTTAATCTTATAGAATTAAATCTGATTTGTTTAATTAAATAAACTATAAATCAGTGAACTCAATCAGGTTGTTACAGAACTCCTCACCTAATAAAATTGCATCCTCGCAATTTGAATATAAAGGAAATTCCATAACAAGTTACTACTTAGTTCCACAACTAACAAAATTTAGCAGAACCATGTACAGACAATAAACAAATACAAAAGAAATGCTCATCTAACTCATGTTCTTCTAGAAAATGTACCTTGATTTTTATTTCCTTTAAAAATTCATTTCAAATCAAGGTTTATACAGAATTTCAAATTGTACTTCCTACTAGTTGTTGCTATTTAATACTTCCAATTTATTATCATTTATGATATAAATTCATAAACTTAAGTACCACATTTTTAGTTTAATTTCAAAATTCACTAAGGTTTGGTTATCTTCAAAATAATCATTTTTAAACTCCTATTATAACTAATAGAATAGTTTGACAAATAGAGTCTCAATGTAACCTTTTAAAATCAGTAACGTGCAATTTAGCACTTTTTAACTTCTCTTTAAAATAAAAGGATTTATTAAAATAAAATTCTTATTTCTGGATTCTACAGTCTTCATTTCATAAATAAATTTCTAATATTCTATAATCTTAGAATCCTCATTCTTAAGAATTCAGTATCTTTCATAAAACAAAATTTTCAAATTTCTCCATATTTAAAATTTCTCATTTATACCTCCAATTTAAACCATTTTAACTTTTATTTAAAGCAAATTTAAATCAGAGTTGTTACATACTCTCATTCTAGAAAAAAATTGTGTTTCCGCAATTCTACTTCAAAGAATATTCTATAACAAATATACTACGATTAGTAAAATTTTATATATACAATGATCACCTATAAAACAATCTCTTATTAAAACTAAAAAGCTTCATTTTTACTCTATTGGTTTAGCACGAATCAGGATTTTCTTTCCCCAATCAAGTAAATAGAGCAATCTGAAATAACTATTAGACCCTTCATCAATGATAATTCAAACTTAGAATTATCTTCTTTTCCCATTGGGCATTGTCTATTATTATGGACTTTGAGTTTTATACAAACTCATTTAGAAAATACTACATCTACCCAAACTCAAATGACAAAATTTTCAAAAAATCTCCAGAATAACTCTATAGTATGAAGTGTGTTTCGAAAATTTACATTACTATGAATATTTCACAAATTCACACATGCATTCATGAACGACACTTTTGTTCTTAAATTTTTTTAATTTACCTTCATAAGTTTTAAAACTCAACATACAAATCATCCATTAATTATTATATTAATTTCTTAGCAAGTAACATGATACTAGCAAGTCTTTATAAAATACTACTGTAACGACCTGGTATTTCGAACCATTCAAATTGACAATCTTCCACACATGTCGGACTTGAATCGCTCAAAACAACAGATTGTTAATTTATATTTGGCAAAACTCAACATATACAATAAATCAATCAATCATAGAATCATAGACACAGAGTAAAATAACAATAAGCAGCGGAATAGATAAATAGTAGTTCGTGAAGCTACTATAGAATATCAGAGTTTAAACAAGATACAACAGAAATCTCAAATACAAAGTAGTCTCAATACATAAGCAGATGACAAGTCAGAATATAAACAACCGGAATAAACTGAAATAACTGAAAGTTGAAAGGTAGATCTTCAAGCAAAACTCCAAGCTCTAAAGGTGAGTCTCAAATGCTGTGACACTCAGTCTTACCCGAGCATAAAGCAAAACACAAAACACTCGAGTCAGGATTAACATTCTTATACTAGTAAATCAACTCAAGTGAAATGTTGACTGAAATACAAAATAACTTAAAGGATGTTTGGGATTCTCATCCTATAAGGATCCGTGAAAGTATCTACATACATAGTACAATACGCTATATAGATAATGTCTATAATAAAGTAAACTATTAAAATAGCGTTAAGGCGTTACCCATATCCCCCTTAACACATTTTATATATCCTCATAGTCTATACAGATACTGTAAGCTCCACCAAACTGGTGGTTTACTCAGGGAGCGCTCCATAAGTACGATACAAACCAAAGTCGTAGTGGGCGCGATAAGGCATGTGACAAGGCACGCGAGGCAATGCCTAGGGTAGGATTCTACCATTTTGCAGAACTGGGCTGGTGGTAACGCATAGCAGCTACTACCGCCCACCTTGAGACACACTCCAAAACCAATGGTGTACCCAATCAAATCACAAAGTAATAGAATGATATCGAAGAAATGTGCCTGATCGGAGGTGCGACCTCACTTGGCCCAGGTATAGCTCCTGTGTTAGCCACATCAAGCTGACTCGCGGGAGTCAGGGCTGCGTTAATACCTCATACAGAATCATTGCCAAACCATCCTACTTCGTTCTGGAATCTCCACCACGTACACAGTTGTTAAAGTGGTTTTCGGTATTGGCAGAGAGTTTGACAATATCCGATCCCGGTCTCTTTAACAACCAAATGCTTATTTCACACCGTGGTCATTTTATTGCAAATAGTTCATATTTCATATCAAAATATCATATTCATTTCAAAATCATATCACTTTCGAAATCAAATTAGTTTTTGAAATCATATCACTTTCCAACTTAAATAGCTTAAATTTTGAAAATAGTATATACATTAAAATAATTATAAATTAAAATAGGTTATATTTAAAATAAGTTATAAATTTAAAATAGTTTATTTATTAAAATAGTATATATATTAAAATAGTTTCTTCCAATTTCACAAATCAACTTATGTCCCAACAATTCAATTTTAATCAGTCTCAGTTCAACAATTTCAAATTCTCATTAAAACCATTTTAAATTTATATCAATCTCAAATCCAGGTTTGGATTACAAATTCATACCACTTCCGATTCAATATACTTTAATATTCAAACAATTTACAATAACTCAATTTAACAAATTTCATTTATATTCAAAATTCAACTTTAATCCTATTTAAAATTTCAAAATATTCACTTAATCGTCTTTAATGACATTTATATAAAATCTCATATTACAATTTAAAATTTAATATTAAATATTCAATTTCAGTTTTATTTAAAGTTGAAATTACTCATTTAATCACTTTTGCCAAATCAAATTATAAAATCACACCTTTCAAAATCTCAAAATCAATAAATTTAAATCAAACCTTATTTAAATTCAATTTTTAAACAAATCTAATCATAAATCGATTCTTATTTAAATTCAATTCTTATTTACTTTATCTTTTCAACCTCTATTCACTTAAAGTTATTACAAAAATCTATTTTAAAATATTAATATAAATTGTAAATAAATATTTAAAACATATTATATATATATTATTAGTTAAATTAAATTCTTAATAAATTTTATTATATTAGTTATTATTAAATTAAATCTTATTATGATTAAATCTAATTTAAATCTTATTTTATATATTTTAAAATAATAAAGTTATAAGTAAAATTTTATAATTCACGTTTTAAAACTTAACTTATAAATTTAAAATTTCCAAACATATAAATTTAAAATCTAAATTTTATATATATTAAAATCAATATTTATCAAAATCCATATATTTTCCTTTCAAAATTCCGAAAATCATTTAATATAGACCAACGGTGTCCGTATATAGTTTTCTATCCTATGGTCAAGTGGTACGGATATTTATCATTTCAATCCGTAATTTAAATTTAATATTTACAGGTATATATCATTTCAACCTGCAAACCCAAAATTTCAGAATCAATGAAAATCGCTTGGGTTTATCATTTCAACCCATGACGGTTTTCCCCTAATTTATAACATCGTTCGGGTATGTATCATTTCAACCCATAACGGTTTTCCCCTAATTTATAACGCCGGAGGGGAAGCGGAGGGGAAGCGGAGGCTGGTGGTTGTCGGCCATGGTAATGGAGGATCTGGGGAGGGAGGAGATGCGACTGGATGGGTGTGGTGTACAGGCTGACATGGACATGAGGTGGAGCATGGTTTGGCATGGCAAGTGGAAGCTTGGGTCAATTCTCGGTGGAAGGCTACGTTGGAGAAGGTAGAGCTGTGGGAAATAGCTACAGGCTGACGAGGGTGTAGGCAATAGGGGAGCACGGCCATGAAAGGGAAATGAGTAGGCTTCCTCTCACAACATATATACGTTCATTTTTTTATATGAAGGAGGAGGCGCTGACTGCATGGAAGTGGATGGGGCTGTACGGGTCGCATGGGAAGAGGATGGCCGAGAGGTCTGTGCGTGGGAAAGGGTCAGGTAATGTTGCAGTTGCAAACAAGGAAGGAGCGGATGAGCACAATGGTGCGGTGGCGAACGAATGTCAGGGATGGATCGGCAAAAATAAAGTGAAGAGATCAGGCATGCAAAGCTATGTGAATGATTTAGAAATATAATTATATATTTTGTTTTTCAAAAGAACAGAGTGAACGAAAGGAAGGGAGAGAGAAATAATGGCAGGCACGAACCAGAATAAATATTGAACAGATAGGAATGAGGAAAGACAAAAGTTAAATTTCTATAAATAATAAAGATAGTGGCCATTTGTTTTCTAACGTGGACAAACGAATGGACACAGAAAACCAAAAAGACCTAAAACGATAACCGATACGGCTAACCGTTTCGCAGATTTCACAACGTACCGGACACCGAAATGCACAAATGAATATACTACAGAGATCAGCACGACGAGATGAATAGAATGGTACACAAATATGAGCGATATGACCATCCTATCAAAACTTGATATTCATTGCCGAAAATGCTGCTAAAAAGCCGAATATAAGATAAATGGAGCTAGAGCAGTCCAAATTTGATGAAATGAAATATGATGTCTCGCTCAGAAAATAGTCTACATTTTTATTATATAGAAATATTCAGGCTTCGAAAATATTTTAATTTCATCAAATTTAACTGATTTTAAATTGAAATTGAAAATCACACAACAGAACTAACTTTCATATTTTCCAATGAAAATCTGTTATTTGCTATGTTTAAATAGACGCATACCAAATATCAAATTTTCATTTCAAAAATTTATTATTTATTTTTCACGAAAAATTTAGTTAATTACATTATAAAAATCATTATAATTTACGGGTCGTTACAACTACACAAATTTTCAAACCAAGAAGAACTTCCAAAGTGAGATCATCATGTCCAACATAATTTTCGCAACAATTACCCAAATTCAGACCTACTGTACACAAGTCAGATTTCCATCTAGTAAAACCTAAAACTTGGCAAAACTCATAAAAAGAAAGTTGTTCTACTCAGTTTAAGATTTCCGGCAAGCTAAAGATCATCAAAATTGGATTTACGGTTTAAAAGTTATGCCAAAAATACTTTATGCCTTTTAATCTTAGAAATTTCTAATAGGACAGAGCTGCCTACCCATTTTCAAACTCATTTAGACTAAGACCATTTTAAAACTAATACTCTCAAACCATTTTTAAAATCCAAAACCATATATTCTCTAAGAAAATCTTTACATGAAGTTATTTATTACATGACCACTTTACAAAAAGCTAGAGACTTCAAAAATTAAAATTTACCCTATGCAACCAACTTTCAAAACATTTTCACAAATCATGCAAGCAAGTTTCTCTCATTAATGAAAATTCATCTTAAATGAGATAGCTAATCATGTTTACTTGCATGAAGTAATTATCTATCCAAAATACATTTCGAAAATACACATTGATTTTTAAATTATACTCACAATGTAAACAATCTAATATTGTTGCCTAATTTATTTATTATTTCTTAAACTCTCAATATTTAATATCTTTATAATAAATGAAATATTCATACCTATACTTTTTCTCTCATTAATGAAAATTCATCTTAAATGAGATAGCTAATCATGTTTACTTGCATGAAGTAATTATCTATCCAAAATACATTTCGAAAATACACATTGATTTTTAAATTATACTCACAATGTAAACAATCTAATATTGTTGCCTAATTTATTTATTATTTCTTAAACTCTCAATATTTAATATCTTTATAATAAATGAAATATTCATACCTATACTTTTTCTCTTAACACCAAATTAAACCTTACTTTCAAATTAATTTCACAAATTCACAACTAACATATTTTAACTCTTCAAATGTTTAAAACACATGCTTACTCGAAAAGGTTTCACTTTATTTTGGTAAAAATATTATACCCCAAATTCTTTCTCATAAAATTTCTCTCTTATCCTTGCTTTATAGAATCATTTATTCAACATTTGATAGTTTTGAAAGAAATTACTTATTATTCGCAATTCAAAGTATTCAACTTTTACTAATATACTTAAAATGAAATGTAGTTTCATTTCAAATTCCACTTACATTAGAATTTTCTATAAAGAAGTTTTATAGCACTTCATACTTTATTCGACCAAAAATTCTAAATTTTCATCAAATATTGTGTACTCATTAATTAATTTATATTCAAAATACTGTGTCGGAATATCTCGTTCTAGTGTTTAGAAAATTCCTATCGATAATGTTGATTAGGCGCATCGATTAGAATTCTTAAAGCAATCAACGGAAATTTTGCACACAAAAATAAATTTCCCTATAATATACTTATATCTTTTACAACTTTAAAATATTTATTTGCTTGCCTCAATAAACAAAATCCAATTCTACTTATACGTGTATCCTTTATCGAAAAGATTTTTAATTTAAAAATGTTTTCTGTTATAAAAATTCTTTTAATCAATCCTAATTCTTTACTGATAACAATTTTTACAATGCATTCATAACTACTACAAGAAAACATCAAATTTTTTATTCATTTTAACCTTTGGTTAATTATATTTATGAACTAAATTTTATTTTTTGCAATTTTAATATTTCCAATATTTCTTGCGACAGCTACACCTTTGAAGATACCGCAAGTTCTTATCATTTGTATCGAGCACGTTTCTAATTCTCAATGAAAATTCCTACTCGACATTAATTACAACAATTACTATAATATCACAACATCCATGCATTAATCAACCAAACAAACAATTATCAAAGATCAAACTACTAAATGTGCTCAGCGAAACAGTCCATTTGTTCTCGCTATACAACTCTGATCACTAGTAGATCAGGACATATAGTTCAACTCTAAGCCATCTAAGGTCTAATAACCACTATCCATTAAATCTCACTTTTAACAAAAGTGAGTCTCGATTAGAAACAAACACAATATTAACACTCAACATACCCAAGTAATAAAATAACACAATTATGGCCCAATGATTACCCCAGTAATCTTTTTATTCCTATCCCAAAATAGAAGTAAAATTCTATCTATTACACACAAACACCCACGGTAGGGACACTAAGTCTTTCTAGATCGAGACTCGTGTTAGATAATTATTCTATATTGTTCTGACCTACTCGGGTACCAAGCTGTAACGGTCTGCCTCTATACACATACTACTAAAAGACATTATGGAGTAATGTTGTCTAGTAATACGGAGAATGAGGTTTGTTAGGTGTGATAGAGTTAGGGGTATGCTCTAGGGGCAATAATGTAATTTGTTACATATATCTAACTTGATGACCAATCTTGTTCAAACTAAAAGGTGTTTTCTTTCTATTATATACTTGATATAATATGTTATATTTATTAATTAATTTAATTATAAGTATATTTAATAGAAAATCCATAAATGGTATGTTTTGTGATAGTAGTTATAAAGTATTGTAACCATGAGTAATTTATCAAAATGAAAATAAATATACCATTTTAAATATTCCTAGTCAAGATGTATCGAGAATGGATATCGATACATCTGTTGAGACTAGAGTATGTAATGCTCTCCAAATGTTGGGCAGTGTATTACTCATGACTGCTGGGGGCACCAAAGGGTTATGTACCGATAGTTATTGGAGAAATATGGAATGACTCAATTGATAGTTTTCTATTGGTTAATGTAACTAAGGTCAAGCAGAGAATATCGATGTGACTAATTTACACGGTTCTCTCAACTTGAGAATACTATTGATCTTCAATATGGAAGCTCCACTTTGATTATAGTTAAATCGTGGCATGACGTCCATCGAACGACTATAGTTGGGTCGAATGAAAGCATTGGAGTGAAACACTACTCAAGTGAGGATTCGTCTCCTCAGTTATATGAGGTTAGTATCACGGTCAACTGATGTCAATTCAAAGTCAAAGTCTCTAGCCAGAGCAGTTCGGTTAATAATAATTGTTATTATTGAACCAAGGACTTTGTGTTTGGATTATAAAGTTGAATGTGGAAGATATTGGAATTTTGACCATTATTAAATTCCATTAGTCCTAATGTGATATAGTTTTGATGAAGAGAATTGGTGTAAATAATTGTCACTATGAGGTACCTCTTATAATAAGTAAAACTGGATTTTACCAAAAGATGTGTAAGCGATAAATTTAGCAAAAATGTCACACCACCTGCTAAGTGACGTGCAAACATTAACATTCGAATAGTTCGATATTAATCGTTGATTGAATTTACATCTTTGAGTCGCACAACTGTAATGATGAATACTCTGAATGAACCACATGATTTAATTAATTTATAAATTGTTGTAAATTAATTAAATTAATTAATATTTATGAAATATTAATTATTAAACTTCATTTGATTTGTTTGAATTAGTACTTAATAAAGTGTGTCTATAAAAGTTATAAACGTGCGTATTGATATACAATATCAATAAAATATTTAAATTGGATTTAAATAGATTAATTGCTAAGTGTTTTTTGGAATCTTTCATTAAGGCTCACATGCATGATGAAAAAAGGGATAGGTTTCAAATGTGGTTTGAAAATATAAAGGAGGAATTAATTAAAAAAAGGAAATAAATCTCTTTTTTATGAATCACTTAAATATCATTTATGAAATGAACTCTGTCCTTTTCTCCTTATTTTATTCTATCGGTTTTATGAAGAGGATGGAAGAGGATTTGGTGATTTAATTTTGGAATTAAATAAGGAAGGTTTTAAAGGAGGAAACTGAAAATGTTTTATTGTTTTCTTTTAAAACATATTCTCTCTCATCCTCATTCACATTTTGTTTTAGACAGACCATTTTTCCTTCTTTCTTTCTTAAGCTCTCCTCCTCTCTTTTAATGGCCTCCGTGAAAATAAAAATTCCATAAAACAAATTCAAACAAAACAAATAAATTCAAGGTGGTTCTTGTCTCTTGATCCTTGCAACATCTGGAGGCTGATTATGAGTCTAGGAGATTTGATTCATCGTTCAAGGTACGATTCATTGGCTATATGTAAAGAAAAAATTCAATCTTTCAAGGTGTACTTCAAAGCTTTGGAATTAAGGTATGATCTTCTTATTGTAATAATTTTGATATAATGTTTTAATGAATAAAATTGAACATCATAATTTATATGTGTATAATATTGTCTTATTTGATTTGAAAATGGTTTATGTAGTTTGGATTGTTTATTATATGAGTTGATTGGTTTTTTTTACTTAGATAAATCAAAACTGAAACTTGTATATGATTAGACAATATTTTAATTTTAGATATATGTTTAACCATTCAAATCAAAGTGTAATTCTTTTGACTTGAAAGTTTATATGTTCTTATTGTTTGCGTTAGTGTTGTAATAGAAACTTACATATGATTAAATGATGTTTTGATAATAAATTGATTGAAATAAATTTCTAAATTTGTTACCCTATTTGACATCACAATTCCTTCTTTAAGTATTCAAAGGATTATAACATGTTGCTTAATTCAGTATATATCACCTTTTTTCTATAATAATAATGAAAAAAAATTATTTATATTGGTTGAATCTCCTTAGATTTGAAAGTTTATTTGTTCTTATTATCTGTATCTTGTTGTAATTGAAACCCACACATGATTAAAGGATGCTTTGATAATAAATTGATTACAATAAATTTATATATTTATTATCGTATTTGACATGATTAATATCTTTCTTTAAGTATTTGAAGGATTTTTAATATATTGCTCAGTTTAGTATGTTTCACTTTTGTTTAAAAAAACATTTTCATATAGGTTAAATCTCTTATTTAATTGCATACATATATATTTTGTTAGCTAATTTAAATTTACATAAGCTCATAAATACATCAAAAAATTTAAATGTAACATGGTTTATTTTGAATTAATTAAGAAGTTTTTGGTTAATCTTTATATACAAATAATTACATCTATTGTATATGTACATATAAAACTTATTGTTCATATTTCAAATTGTATAATTTAAATTCTTTATTAATATCAAACAATTTTAAATGAGGCGGTAGTATATGCATATGAATTATCGTTGGCTATTCATATTCTTATGCCATAATGATCCATTGATTGCTAATTGAATGCTACATAAATCAAGTTTGTCAAAAAGGGAAAGATCAATCATCTTTGTCATCTTTTATTTCTTTTCTTTTTGTCCCTTATGTGATTGCGTTTTAACTTATTCTTATTTATTCATATACATCATGTTATCAATTGATCTATAATTAACTGTTCTGTCACACAATTAATGAATGAATATATTTGATATATTCAAACCTTATATTTATATCTCATTCTTGATTGTTTTAGAATTAAATTTATAAAACAAAATATGGTATTAAATAAAATACCGATTTTATTTAAAAGGCATTTAGATAAGATTTAAATACATTTAGACTTCATAAGCCCATTAGTGATCCAAAAATGGTAAAAATAAATAAATTCATCCATTTCTTCCGCTGCAAGCTGGCCCAGTTCCTTCAAGGAGCTGCCTTACGTAAATCTTCTCTCGAGCTAACACTGATATGTCATTCTTACCTTAATCTGAATCAACTCAAAAATTTGACATATGCGATATTTGCATGAAGCAATACTTATGTAGGTTCATAATAGCATAACAATATATAATAAATATACACAGACACAGAATCACAAGCGGAACAAAGTATAATACACATCCCATAATGTAAAGTGGGTCTCAAAATAAAGTACATAGCTTGCTACCCAAATTATACATCATAGTTATTACTATCCAAATCCAAAATATCACACACACACACACAACATATACAAATGACACACACTAGCTGAAGAGATAATTAATGAAATCTCTCTAAGCCTGACGACAAGATAACAAAAAGCTGCATAGTGCAAAATCCCTTCAAACTCCAAACACGCACATGAATCTATGGTCAATGTCCCTGAACCTGAACTGTCTCGATCTGACCCGAGTATAAAATAACACCCAAATCATACTATCTCTAAATATCAAATGGTAAGATCACTATAATAAAGATATTAATCGGATATCAAATAAATGAGGTATATCTAATTATAATTAACATACAAGTGATCTCAACAACACTGAAGACCATTTAAACTATCATATAAAAATATGGCAATTCATACATAACCATTTCAAATCAATAGACCAAAAAAATTCATATAAGTCTAATCTAATCAAAGGTACTGTCTCATTTTGGACTAAACATAAAACACAAACGAATCACACCATGTCACAAAATCGTATCAAGTCTCACATGGACTATCATCTTAAATATGGTGTTAACTTATCAAAATCTTTGAAACACAAAAAGGGAATTCTAATCCAAAACTAAATGCCATGAAGAATACGCGGGAATGGATACCCGAAAATACTACTAAATAATAACTAGCAGTTTAGTCGGTCGCTAACACCACAATAGCAGTTTAAATCGGTTGCTTAGCAATTTAGTCGTTTGTTAACACCATACTAACAGTTCGGTCGATCATTAACACTATACTAATAGTTTAGTTGGTCTCTAACACCATAATAGTAGTTTAAGCCGGTCGCTAACACCATAATACATAAATCGACCAAGAGGATATTCTTAGTGTGAATTGCTCTCTTCCAAGGGGAGACTGATAAGAAAATCTCCATGAGTTTAGCCCGCTAAACTCCTACGGTCCATCGGTACTGGATATCCATAACATATGTTCAACCTAATTTTGCACCGCTATGATGCCACGCCTACCGACGGATGGTGCAATTGTTATGATATCGAATATAGCCCGCAGTACAGACTGTTGGCTCAGTGATATAGGGGCTAGAAACAAACGGATACCACGACTCAGGGTGCGACCTCCGCCGTCATGCCGTTAGGTCAAACAACTAGCTTACAAGGTCAAGCTGACGAATGTATTAACGAACATAACGAGTCATCCAATAACTCACGTTTCCAAAATATTATTCAATCCCATAGTGTCACATACTCTTTTATAGTGATTATTAAAATAAAATATGTGTCCCATAACCACTTGGTGTTACTAAAATGTTTACTATTGGCTAGTAAAATCCACTAACAAATACTCTACACAAGCAAGTCGTATAATTAAACAATGAAGTGACAATTAATGTTCCATAACCACTTGTTACTACTACATTGTTTAAGTATTTCTCATTCCATAGAAAAAGCAAATAATTAGCTTAAAAGCTAATTTACACGAAAATTCATCAAAAGTCACAAAAGAAATCCCAAATTGGCATATATGTAGTTTTAAAAGCATTTACTTCAAATTCATCATTTATAAAATGGTTTCTCAATAAGATTTGTATAAGTCTATTTTCACACTTCTCCTTTAAAATCCATAAATTCATTTATTGCTCAGCTATACATATATTTTTAATACTTAGAAGAAATAAACGGCAAAATCCGAATTGATATAATGTGTGTGTGTATACACACACAAATATATATATATAGTTGTTCTAAATTTCCATTGAGAAGATTCTAAGATGAATTCACAAATTCATAAATCAAAACCAAAGAATGGCGTCAAAATGATGATGAAATAAGGCAACACAACAATGCAATAACAATATGGAAACAAACGAGCGAACGAACGAACAAGCGGGAGATCGGAGAACCAAATTGGGCACTACTTGGGGCTCGGCATAGCCGGTGACCGGTGCATTGGTCGAGCCAACCAATCCACCGGTTGCACTGCCTGGGTCGAGCCCCAAGAAGTTTCCATGGCTCTCCAATGTCCGTCGAAGGTGAATTTTCCGGCAATGGTTATTTTGACTTCAAGGGTAACTAATTTAGAGACATGCAAGCATAAAAATAACTACAAATTGATGATTCAAGAGATTAAATGATGTGGATTTCGGCAAACATATTGTTGTATAACAAAATATGTGAATAACACAAGAGATTGATATCAATACAACCATAGATTCATCTATTTCAACCAAACAACAATTAGCAATCACACATATAAACAAATTTAGAGATAGGTGAGATAAACTCACCTTATAACCTTGCCACTACAATACTTTTCCTTCATCCTCTAGCTAGAACTCAATTTCTTAAATTTAGACCTAAAATTTAGTTTTAACAAAAATACAAAAATTTGAAATTACGATCAACTAACAACTAAATGAATTTCATAAGTGGTGTAGATAGGAGTGAGACATCACCTTGAATTTTCCCAGATTTTATCGGATTTATTTGATTTTATAACCTGCAATTTTTCTCTCAACTTGGTTTTGAGTTAAAGTTTTTGGTTTGAAAAAAGCTTATGTTGGTTTTTCTGAAGATGAAATGTACGTACTATTTTCTTTGTTTTCTCAACTTGAAGAAATTCTCTAAGTCGCTTAAATAGGTTGAACCAAAAACAAAAGCCCAAACCCCCTTTTTAATTAAAACAATCTATGAATTAAAACATGCTACAAATCTCATTTTTACACAACTTATATAATATTTTCTCATTGATTTAAACATAGGAAAATATATGTGAACTATCTAAAATTAAGTTCATCGCTTAATCTTAATGATTAGATAATAAACTAAATTTTAATAATCATTTAGCACTTTATTTTTATTATTGAAAATGAGTCATTTTTGCATTTTCTAAAATAAGAAAACATACGCATAAATCATTTTAACACTAAAGCTTATCAGTTTCTCTTTAAATAAAGTTACTTATTATTTAGAAAACACTAGCACAATTTATAACATGATTTATGCAAGAATTTACACACTCAAATACCATTTTCATAATATTTTCTCTAAATTCTTTTTTTAAAGAAATACACAATTTTATTGATTTAACTCGTCCTCTAAACTTATTGATTTTACAAATAAGTTCTAACCCTTTTAAATCCCCATTTTAATCTTTAAAAGATTCTAATACTCTAACTTACACAAATACTCAATTTAAACCCAAATTTCTCCAACACAGTTTGTCCCGAAAATCCAATTACACGATTCTTCACTTATTAGATCTATAATCTTACACAATTAAATTTGGTAGGTTTAATTAAATAAACAATAAATCAAGTGAACACAATCGGGTTGTTACACATTTTCTCTATGTATTGGCTGACCCTATCATGCATCCATAGTCGGCAAATGTGGTTGTGCAAATTAGAGGTGTGAATTCATTCAGTGATTAATATTGAACTATTCAAATATTAACGTTCACACAGTCCAACACCATAGTCCCAGTGGTTAGGCACCCGGACTTTGACCGATAAGGTCACAAATTCAAATCCGTTGTAGCATGTGATTTGAACCACTAGACATTTCTTGACTTATAGTATGCTATATACTACATAAGACTTGTAGTACAACTATGTACTACCATCTAAGTAACTAATTGCGAAATAAAATTAACGTTCACACATCATCTTAGCTAGTGGTGTGATGGTTTGGCTGAATTCATTGATTACATATCATTTTGGTAAAATCCAATTTCACATTTTCTTAAGCGGTACCTTTTCGTAATCATTATTTACGCCAATTCTCTTCATCAAAACTATATCACTTTAGGACTTATGGATTTTCTCAAAATTCCAACATCATCCATATTCAACTTGATTAGTCCAAACACAAAGTCCTTGATTTGATAATAACAATTATTGCTAACTATGTTGCTCTAGCAAGAGACTTTGATTTTTGGCTGACTCAATTGATGGTCATACTAACCTCACATAAACAAGGAGATGAATTCTCTATTAAATAGTGTTTCACTTCCAATACTTCAAATCAGACCCAATTATAGTCGTTCGGCAAACAGCATGTCATGACTTAAACATAATCAAAGTGGAGTGTCCACAATGAAGTTCCATGGCATTTTCAAATCGAAGGAACTATGTAACATCGTCACTTTGAGAGTGTATGTTTGACCTCAGTTATATTAATCAAGAGAGAACTCTCGAGTGAGTCATTCTATATCTATCCAACAACTAATAGTACATAACACATTGGTGTCCCCAGCAGCCATGAGGAATATACTTCCCAACATTTGGAGAGCTTTACGTACCTTAGTCTCAACGGATGTATCGATATCCTATCTCGTAACATATTGACTAGGAATATTTAAAACAATATGTTACTTCTCAATGTGACTAAATTCTCAATATTACAACACATTGTACATACTATCACGTAATATATCATCTAAGTATTTTTTATTTAATACACTTTAAATTATTTACATAATTAATTATATCACAATATGACAAGTATATTAGAAAGAAAACACAAACAGATTGGTTATCGAGTTAGATATGTAATAAATTACATAATTGCTCCTAAAGCATTCCCTAACTCTATCAATTTTAACAGAAAATTTTCTCGTTCTCTTCTGCGCTTCTATAGTTTTGTGAGAAATATTCATAAATTTTCTTTCACTTTCATTGCAAATCTATACTCATTCACTCTAATTCTTTAATAATTTGCAAACCACACAAAATTAAAGAGTTTGCGCTTAAATTCTTAATGATTCTCTCTCTAATCTTATCCTATTTCTAAAAGGTTTCAAAGTCATATTGCTATTAGAGGTCTATAGGATCCTTGTACTGAATTTGCAAGAATTTGTATTGAAGATACAACTACTTACCATAGTATACGGTTGATTGTAAAGCCAAAGGTGTTCTTACCGCCCAAGGAAAGTCAAAAGGAAGGGTGTTGTTGAAGATAATTGGAGATTTGGTTTATTGAATACAAGAATACTTTATTACTACTTAATGATGTTATACAATTCATAACCGATTATTTATAATCACGTTGTTTAGAGCCTAAGTAATTGTACAATATAAAAACTATTGTAATAAGGAAAAGTTTGGATATTGAAATATCTTTGATTTATTTCTTAACATGTAATAAATATCTCTTACATCCCTCTCAAACTCGCGATGTGGCGGCTATAAGCATCGAGAGTTTGCCAACTAAAAATCAAAAATGCAAAACTGAATATGACTTGGTAAAGAGGTCTATATCTGCATGCAAGAGGGAATGAAAGGTAGAGTAATAACGCCTTTTTCAAGATGATGACGTATGACATGGCAATTAATCCCAATATGTTTGGTCCGCTCATATAAAACCAAGCTGCGAGAAATTTGAACACTCTTATTATCACAATACATAGAATTAGGATCAAATAGAGGCACCCGCATATCTGCAAGTAACCTACGCAACCAAACAATCACTTTGGTAGTAGATGTCATAGCATGATACTCTGCTTTAGTTGAGGAATGAGAAACAACAAATTGCTTCTTACTCTTCCAAGATATAAGTGAATCACCGAAAAAGGTACAAAAACCAGTAATCGACTTGTGATCTGTGGGATCGCTATCATAATCAGCGTCAAAGTAGGAATGCAATTCCAAGAATGATGCAGATGAAAATAGAAGGCTATGAAAAATAGTACCTCGAAGACACCTTAAAATACAAAGGACGGCTGCCTAGTGAAATGTAGTAGGGGAAGCAACAAACTGGCTAACAACTTGGACAGCATATGATATATCCGAACGAGTGATAGTGAGATAAACCAAGCTTCCAACAATGGTATGGTATAATGTAGGATCTGACAGTGGTAACTATCCGAAAGAGAGTATTTTGCATTAACTTTGTTAATAAATCTAGCTTTGTTAAGAATATATGTGACATATTTTGACTGGAAAAGAAGAAAACCTTTTGATGAGTATGCCACCTTAATTCCTAATAAATATTTTAGAGGACCCAAATCTTTCATTTCAAATTTTTTAGGATAATTCCTTTTTAAAGAAAAAAAATGTCATGCATATCATCTTCTGCAATAATCGTATCATCAACATATAACGATAGTATGATACATCCTTCATCAATAATTTTAAATAAAAAGGCATTATCGTGAAAGGTAGAGGCAAACCAAGGGATTTAATCACAATTAAAAAAATTTCTCAAACCAAGCACGAGGTGCTTGCTTAGGTCCGTACCATGCTTTTTTAAGCTTGCAAACATATCCCGATTCATGTGGAACGCCCGGAGGAGATTCCATATAAACTTCTTCTTGAAGGTCGCCATTCGAGAATGCATTTTTAACATCAAATTGTGAAATGAACCATTTTCAAACGGAAGCTACAATAATGAGAGTACGAATGGTAGTCATCTTTGCAATCGAGAAAACATCTCCTCATAATCCATGCCATACTGCTAAGAGTAACCTTTTGCAACCAATCTTGCTTTATCTCTTTCAATTCATCCATCAAATTTAGTTTTGATTTTATATACTTAACAACAACCAACAACGCTCTTACCATAAGGTAAAGGAACTAAATCCCAAGTACCTGTCCCTTGTAAGAAAAAAAGTTCTTCGTCCATAGCCTCTCACTAACAAAGATTAAGAAGCGCCTCTTTACAAGAAGTTGGCTCATAAAGTTTATGAATGGAGGTTAAGAACGAAGAAAAGGATGAAGAGTAACAAGAATAAGCAGAATCAAGTATTTTGTAGACTTACGAATGTGTGTGGAATGACGAAAAGGTGGATCTATAGGTTCAGTTAAAGATTGAAGGGCCGACAAGCACCATTGTCCAAGTGGTTAGTGATTCGGCTTTGGTGCGATATGTCACAAGTTCGAAACTTGCGTAGCGTGATTCGAACGTTTATTGACATGTGATATGTTGTCCCAGTGACATGTTGTATATAAAGTACCATTTCAAAAAAAAAAGATTGAAGAGCCATAGAGGGGAAGGACACAGCTTCAGGTATTTCGATTGTTCCAGTTTCTGTGGAGCTGTTAGTATTATTATTATCCTTAGAAAAGGGATCACTATGAATTAGATCAGATTTGGTTAAACTAGGAGTGTTGGATGGAATAAGTAAAATGGTATATGTTCAAGAAAAATAACATTTCGAGACAAATAAAGGTTTTGAGTGGTTGGATCAAAACATCTATAACCTTTTTACCCTCACCATAGTAAAAAAAACACAAATAGCAGATCGACAAGATAATTTGTTATGTTCTACATAAGGAAGGAGAACAAAACAAGTACACCTAAAAATTTTAAAAATGGAATAATCAGGTGTATGTCCATACAATTTTTCAAAAGGTGAAATACTTGAAATATGGGAAGAATGAATAGTGTTAATTAGTCTAGCAGCTGTAAAAACATCTTTACCTCAAAATTCCCTAGGAACAAAAGCAGAAAGTAATATAGATCGATGAGTTTCAATAATATGTCTATGTTTTCTTTCTGCAACTCCATTTTATTGAGGAGTATCAATACATGAGGTTTGTTGAATAGTTCCATCCAAAGAAAGTAATTCAAGAAATTTCTTAGAGGTGTTTTCTCCGGCTAAATCACATCTAAAACATTTTATAACAGACGAATGTTGTATCTTAACAAGTGCTCTAAAGTTTTTGTATATTTCTACAAAGTCATAATGATGTTTCATTAAATAGACCCAACAGTAGCATGTATAATCATCAATAAATGACACATAATATCAAGACCCTCCTTTAGTGGAAATTGGAGATAGTCCCCACACATTTGAATGAATCAAATCAAATGATGGAGATAAGAAACATAGATGCTACTGTTAAAGGGTAAAGTAGAAAACTTTGCCAGTTTACAACCACTACAATCAGAAATATCATAAGTTTGCAAATTTCCTAACGCACCTATGAATGCTAAAATTTCAAACGAGAAGAAGAAACATGACCCAAACGAGAATGCCATAAATAAAAACTAGAGGAAGAAGGACACAGATGTAACATCCCGCTTCCAGATGCTCAAAACTAACTGCTACGGATGCTGCAGTCATTCATAGGTGTTATTTCTGAGTGACCGAAATCAGAACCTTGAAACTATTGGCAACACAGAAACACAAGAATATGAAAGTTTTTAAACTTCAACAAAACAGAATTTCTCATTTCTTATGAATTTTAATTTAAGATTTAATTACATAATCCCAGACGTTAACCACATTCAGATCACATATACATATACAAAATACGATAAGAGCGACATATGAAGATGTCCCCTTATGATGATCAGAGAACTAATAAATATGAACTTTATAGTTCTTAATACATCACAGCGGAATACACAAAATAGCTCCTATATAGCTAACCCTGCCTCCTGCACGTCACCGAAAGCTTATTCATCCAAAAACCTAAAAATCTCCCACTCTTAGACTACTCAAATTAATTTTGAGTACCCCAGAGTTTGTGGAAAACACAAACTTCGAATCAGACAATAAGTCTGATATGAATAATCCCCTATCACCTTTTATCATAAATAGATAGCTAGTAAGACCATGCCGCTTAGCGGAACGGGCTTTCCCCTCACTAGTATCCAAAATAAAAAATGCAAATCATTTATTATGCCCATGCACCCAAAATGATTAGTCTTAACATAATATGAAATAAAGCCATAAATGATATACCTTGTGTGACGACCCAAAATTTTGGATATTTGAAATGGGAATATTTAATTGATTTTAAATATTCAAAAGGGCAATTTTGACTTGAATTTTAAATATCACTATTTATTGGGTAATTTAATTATTGAATTTAATAATTGAAAGTTGGGTAAAATATTGAATCTTCAGTTTTAAGCCTGTTAAAAATAATTTGAAGGCTTGGAAAATTTACATTGACAATACTGAAGGTGATAGAACTTTTAAAATTGAATTTAAATGTGTTTTGTTCAGTTTTAAAAAATATTGGTTAAATTGATATTTAAAAATAGCCTTCCGAGGCACAGTCTCGGAATTCGATGAAACTAGTTCTATTGGATCCGTAATATTGTATTATTATCGGATTTCAAATTTCATAGCTTTTGGAGTTATCGTTTAACCATACGAGATGTAAACGCGCTGAAATTAATATCGAAATCTAATGTTAAATAACTGGATCCAAAAAGCTATCTTCCCCATATGGTCGAACTAGACCTCAAAACCTGTTCCAGCGTGTTCAGAATAACGATATAACGTTAGGAATGTCGGTCATTGCATTTAATTTGGAGTTCGGGGTTTAGAATTATGGACCACGAGATATTTTGGTTTTTATATTATATTTCTGGATGAGTATGAAATCAATTCAGAATTAAATAGAAGGGACAACACACTGATATACCGTACCTCATTAATAACGATCGCGACATTATACTGATCTGTTCTTTTACAAATCACGACCATCTTCTTCTTTTAAAGAAAATGGATCCCATCTCGTATGAAAATATACAAAATCAAAATAATGGCCGCAAGTTCATTTCTTCCCAAATCGACCACAGTTCTTTCTTTCCTCTGGCATTTTTCGTTTGCCCACTCTTGTTCCATCTTCTCCAGTTCTTTTCAAGAAGCCGAAACTTGTCTTCCCCCTTTTTCTCATTTCAAGCGAACGAAATAAAAAAAATCGAACTGCCCATTTTCCTTTCCAATTCAAAACCTTGTTTCTCTCCCTCACTATAATTGAAAAATGGCGGCACTCGATATTATCGTTCCCCTCCCCCTCCAATTCCTATTTCAACAAATCGAATTCAAATTCATTTCAAAATAAAAAAATGGATTCGAGAGTTCGGCAAATCGAGAGGAAGCAAATCAATGTGTCGACTATGGAATGGAATCAATCGCGAGGGTTGTGAGCTCGAACTCGTGTTTGAGAGTCTTGGCCAAGGTCACGCTGTCTTTTAGTTTCACATGCGCATGTGGTTTGGGTATTCGTAGGGCAGTCGGTTCGAGGCAGAGGCTGGCAAGAGTCGAGGTGGTTCGAGGGGAAGAGGCAGATGAGAGGTCGCAGCGGCCTAGTAGTCAATCGGGAAGGTGAGGGGATGTCAAGATCTGATGATTCGTGGGTTTGAGTGGCATTGGATGGCCAGAGATGAACACGGACTGAGCGGTTGGGTCAGAAGCTCGTGATCCGTTTTCTTGTGTGAATTAGGTAATTTGATTTTCAAGATAATTTTAAATTCATTTTACTCAAGTTTAACTCTTCAAATTGAATCGGCTATATATATGTGTGTATGTAAACAGCAAAGTATATTATTTTACAGTAAGAAAGATGTATAAAAATATACCTACATACCTATTTTTGTTAAAAGTATTTACTATAAGGTATCAATTAATCCCGTTTCTTTTAAATATATGTGTACAGATAAAACAGGAAAACTATATATAGAAAAGACTTTGAAAAAAATATAGGGATTTTTAAATGTTTGAAGAATTTATAAAAGTTAGTTTTTTGAAATCTATAATCTATTTTTATAAGTATATATATAATTTCAAAGGAAAATTTCTAGTTCAAAATGAAATCATTAGTTAATTAAATAGTAATTTATTTGTTAGACTATTTCAAATGTTAATAAGCTATACAATATTTGTACAAGGTCAAAAACATGAAGATAAATTTGTTTAATAAACTTAATTAATTATTTTAGTCACTAAAAATATTTTATTAAAAGAAAATTAGTTTGAAATCAAATTATTAAATGGAGATTGGTTTTTCCAATTGTTTCAAATATTAATTAATTATATAATGTTTATACAAGGTTTAAAATCAAGGAAACAAGCCAGTTTTGAATGGATTGCAAATAGCAAAATAAAAGGTGAGTTAATCTCACTCATCTAGGTTTTATTTAAATTTAAATGGTTAAATTTAAATATTTGGTTGAATGATTGAAATTGATTGGATGTGATATATTATATATAATAGTATATATATATAGGTGTGATTGATATTCCCGCATTATATAGCGGATGAGACCCTATGCGCCGCATAATAGCGGATGATTTTATATAAACCCATATACCATGATATTCCACAGTGGAATTGGTATTGTGCTAACGTCTGTGGATGCAGGGAAATAGGTTCCGAGTATGAAATTTAAGAATGTATTAGGAAAAGAATAAAAGTGATTTTGAATTCTTGTAAATAAATTCCGAGTATGAAAAAAAAAGGATTTTGGATAAACAGAGAAATAGTGAATTTTTAAAACTTAAGTGGTATTATTTAAAGGAATAAAGAATTTATTTTAAAATTTAAGCGTTAAATTTATTTAAAAAGGATAAGAAAGGAATTTGGGAAATTTGAATTGGTATTCTCAGTTAAAAGAGATTTTTAAATCATAATAAAGAAATGAAATTTAAAGTTAATGGATTTTGAAATAAATGGAGTAAGTAAGGAAATTTATTAAAAAGTGAAGTAAATTGGAAATCAATTTGGGAATTGATTTAAGTGTTTAAAACGGGATTTTTAAAAGAGAAGTGAGACTTCGGATATATAAACTGGGTTTATAAAAGTGAAGGAATATATATCAGTGGATATTTGGAGGAATAGATTCATGATGGGAATTTATTAAAGGAAATGGTAAAATTGTTTAAAAATAAATAGTGGTTTATTTTTAAAAGATGGGAAAGAGAAGAGTATTTCCCTGGATAGCCAAGTACGTTTTCCAAGAAAATTTTAAAATATAAGTTAAAGTTTTAATGTTGTTTTGAAAAGCATGTTTTAGAAAATTTATTATTAAATGTTTAGATTTAAAGTAAGTATTTCTCAAATTTTATTATAGTGGTAATTATTTATAGGTGACTTGAAATTTTGTTTGAAAGGGATAAAACTTTAGTTTTTTTTATATTTTATAAAATAGCTTCATTTTAAATATTCTTAAAGTATATTTTTGAATAAGTGTTAAAGTAGTTTTTAACTTAAATGTCTTAAAGGATATTTTATAATAAAGAGTTTTAAATTATTTTAAAAATCTAAAGTTTTTGTGCTTGGTGTTCCAGTGGAAATAAATATTTGGGAATTTATTCCATGAGAAGAGTGTGGTTTGAAACCGTTTTCAAAAGGGTTGAAAAGTGAAAATATATCTTGAGAAGATATTTTGAGATCAATAAATAGTTTGGAAAATTATTATGGCTTGATGGATGTTTGTGAATGTTAATTGATAGTTAAATAACCGACTATCAATATTGGCCAACGCGCTGATCGTTTCGAAAAGACCGGGATCGGGATTTATTTCTCGAAAACGACTTCGATCCGATTTATACGTTTTCGTGGGGAAAACGAGTTTGGAGTCGAAGATGGAGCAGTGAAGTGCAAGGGCTAGTCGCTACTAATCCTGAGGATGATTCCAAAATGGATGTAGTAGGACTAGTGCCTTCGGTTCCGTTCGAACCCGGAACGGACTTGTATGGATGAATGCTTTCAGAACATCGTTAGGTGGACGATGAGCATTCCAAGGGATATGTTCTAAAAAGGTAACGCTTAGCCTCGAGCCTCATCAACCGGGAATGACTGAAAATCAGGGGTTATGCAGCAAGGCTATGTGGGTAGCGCCCATTAGGGTGAGGTCATCCCTGTCTAGATGTCCCTTTTTATTCGGCTTAGTGGTGCGGTTGTTGATCCCAACCGTGGAGCGATCTTACTCGGAATTGCCCTTAGGTAGTTCCGGTCTTGTGTTGCAGGGGATCGGGCGTGGTCCTCGGTACGCCGATCTAGACCAGGTACTGTGACAGGTGGTACCCCAGTGCCTAGTCATTAGTTGGAAATCCATTCTCCCTACGTGCCTTTACGGTTTTGTTTGTATACCTATTAGCTGGAATTTAGTAGATGTAACAATTTCGGCTATTTGAATAAGCATTTGTATATAGACACTACTATAATATCAAAGGATTTTGATAAGAAAGTGTTTTGGCTATCGTAAGGTAAAAACCCGACATGTTTATTTGTGGCGTGGTCTTACGAGAAGCTTTTGATTTCAAAGGATTTGGAAACCTTTAATAATCCAATTGAGTGTGTTTTCTCACGTTGGTTTCCAGACTGACTCGGGTGTTATTTTATTATAATGCTCGGGTCAGACCGAGTATTATAGGTTACAGGATATGATGCTGTGGAGCTCAGGAGACGAGCTGGATGGCGAGACGTATCACACGTATATGATGTATATTCCGCTGTGTTGTGTATGTTGTGTATTCTGTGTGGGACAAGTTATTATAACTGTCATGAATTGTGATGTTGATTGTATTATACTCTGATTCTGTACTCTGATGATGTAATATATAAACAGATGTATTTTCTTTTGTGTAAAGATCATTTATTATCTATTATATTTTATTCCGCTGCGATGGTTAGATTCTAATGTTGTTTTCTATTTTCTTCTTCTACCTCTTTCTTCTTTAACCCAAATGGTTCGTATTTCCGTCCTTCTTGAGTTGATTGATGGAGATTAATGTCAATTCAAGGGGTACGGAACTACGGGACGCTACAGTTGGTATCAGAGCTGAAGGTTAAGCGAGAACCTTGGCTCTGGTGGGGAGTACTCATTAGAGATAGAGTCAGTAGTACTCTAGAATGAGTGTGAGTGTATTAATAGATATGAGCGCGTATTTGTTAGTGAATATAAAAATTGTTTTATATTGTGTTGACTTATCGGTTGATTGTTTATAGATCTGGTCAGTGTAGTTTGGCCAACTGTAATCGATAGGGGTTTCTAAACTCTTAAACAAGATAAACAGACACAGTAATGTTTTTAAATAGGGTAAATGAAATAATTTTGCCCAAAACTATTTTCGTGTAGAAAAGAAATAATTTTCCGTAAATTATTATAGTATATGGTTGCTTGATTGTTAGGAAGTGATAATATTGAATTATCATCATTATTGTATGGAAATTAAATAAGAAATAATGGTATAACCAAAGATTTGGAGCTAAATTCATTTAACAAATGAAATTTATAAATATGAATTGAAAATATAAGGAAATGGATTCATATACAAATGAGATTTGTAAATGTAAATTGTAAATGTGATTTATAATATGAAATAGAATTCCAGGAAAATATTTGAAATAAAATTCATTAATGGAATGAAATTGGTAATGTGAATTTATAAATGAGTTTTATAAATTGAAATGAGATGCCAGAGTAATTTTTGCAATACGGATTTAAGGATTTGGATTGAAATTTCAAAAGATTAAATTTCCTAATTTGAAAATGGTTTCCAAAAGTCTGGAAAATAATTATTTGAGAAGTATTTTTGAGTTGGATATGAAATCTGGTGGGGTTTGAAATTTAAAAATATTTGGGAAAATATTTTGAAGGGACAATTGATTTCAAAGTTAGTTTTGAAATGTGAGTAATTGTTAAAAAGACTTTGGAATTTCTTTAAAATGTCATGGAATGTAAATAAGTTTGATAACTTTTTAAAATATTTGAAATTTGATTGGAATAAGATTCAAATTGAAAAGGAATGAATTTGTGAATGAACAAATGAGGTTACATTTGTAAATAAATGAATTGGAAATTGAATAATGAAATGAGATTTGATTTGAATCAAGTTGAAGAAAATCCAAACTTGGAAAAATAAAATAAAATGGATTGAATTCAAGTAAACTAACTTGATAATTTATTAATTCATGAAATAATGAATTGGAAGTTGAATTAGTTAAATTAAAGTTGAGTTGTGAGCTAAATTTAAAATGGTTTGAATTTGCATATAAATTCAAGTAAGTAGAAAAAAATAAATTGAAATTTCCTTGTTAAAGATAAAATAAATTCAGGATGAATTGAATATGGAAATTTGAAATTTAAAAAGGATAAGTGAATATACTAATTGAATTAAATTAGTAGATGTAATGGATTTGATAAATGAAAAATCAAATCAAAGATTTAAATTGGAAATTGTTTACGAGGGAAATGAACTTGATTTTTGAGTTGAAATAACTTAAGAAATATTTGGATAAAGGCTCGATTTAAGAAGAAAAAAATTGAAATGGTTGTTGTCGAGTTTTATGAAATGGTTTGAATGAAATTTGTTTGGTTAATGAAATAAAATGAATGTGTATATGAATGCAAATTGAATTGAATGGAATCAATTGGAAATAAAATAGAATAAAGTGTAAATTGAGTTGGTATCAATTTAAATTAGTTATAAACTAGAATGGATATTATATTAAGTGAATATCGTTGAAATTTGCATAGAAATGGTTGTCGTTTAACGTAAACGAGATTGTATAAAGTTCTACGAGTTAATAAAAGAAAATAAAATTGATTTTTGAATCAATTGAAATGGATATGAATTTGTTTCGCTTAAAAATAAATAGAATGTAAGAAAGTGAGTTGTAAATCACTTGAATGGAATAGAAATGATGTGTTAGGTAGTTGTAAGCAATTTAATTTGTATCGAGACCATATAAATTGCTAATGGAAAGAATTTTGAATGTTTTGCTTATGAAAACTATGTGTTTACTGTTGAGAATAAGTGAAATGTAAATGAAATTCCTATATATGTCACTTACATATTTAAATTGAGTAAGTACAGGTTCAGGGAAGCCGTTTGGCTGGATTGAGTCATGCAAAATGCTAAAATAATAATCCGCTTGCTTAAAAATGCTAAAAAAGGTACGCCTACGCAATAAAAAATTAGGAAATATGAACTGTTTTTGTTTTCCGACCATGTGGGTCGATGTATATATATTTATATCTCTTGTCAAATTGCAAAAGCTCCTCCGTACAAAGGAGATTCTGCCAAAAAAAATCGGAAAATTTGGGAGTTAGAAATTTTTTAAAATTTTCACTAACAACAACTGATTTAAAATTGGAATTTGAGATAAAGGTAAATAAGATTCAATCTTCGAAGTTAAAGATGAATCGAATTCAAGTAAAATTTGAAATGAAAATCTGAATGAAAATTTGGAAATAAAGGTATTGAGATTTGAAATGAATTAGTAAATTGAAGCAAATTGATTTTATATGGAATTGGAATCCAATTTGAATAGAAGTAAATTAAAACCAAGTGGTATAGTGAAAGTAATAATATACGGATATACAAAGTGCCTATATTGAACTTAAGAAATGAATGGAGAAAGTTCTTAAGTAAATTTGGTATTGGAAGTATACTAAGTTAATAATTGGATGAAAATCAAATTGGAATGCTGTGATTGGATATTATTGCAGAATAGTATACAGGTAATTTAAAAACAAGAGAAATTGGGATTTTGATTGCAGAAGATAAAGAAAATTTCTCAAAAAAAGGTATGTATTTAAATTTCTATATGAAATTCGATTGGGTTTTTGATCTAGCCACTTGGCGTTTTGTTTTTCTTTTGAAATCTGGGGGCCTGTTGAGGCATTTTGTAGTTGTACCAATCTAGCTGCGCAAAGGAGACGCTGGCAAAAAATTTCGGGAATTTAAGGAGTTAGAAAAATTTTGAGAAAATTTTGATAATTCAAAATTTGATTTTAAATTTAGATTTGAATTGATAAGTAAGTAATATTGTTTGGGACTTATGGATAAGTTGAAAAGTTAGAAAGAGGGTTAGTGTGTCTTAATAAAAGATTATTTTGGGAAGTTGTTTGAAACTATTTGGATTTGAGAAAATAGTTAACGGGGATTGAATCATTCTTCTTAACTAGTAATTTCGGGGATGAAATTCTTTTAAGGGGGGAGGAATGTGACGACCCGGAATTTTGGATATTTGAAATGGGAATATTTAATTGATTTTACATATTCAAAAAGGTAATTTTGACTTGAATTTTAAATATCACTATTTATTGGGTAATTTAATTATTGAATTTAATAATTGAAAGTTGGGTAAAATATTGAATCTTCAGTTTTAAGCCTGTTAAAAATAATTTGAAGGCTTGGAAAATTTACATTGACAATACTGAAGGTGATAGAACTTTTAAAATTGAATTTAAATGTGTTTTGTTCAGTTTTAAAATATATTGGTTAAATTGATATTTAAAAATAGCCTTCTGAGGCACAGTATCGGAATTCGACGAAACCAGTTCTATTGGATCCGTAATATTGTATTATTATCGGATTTCAAATTTCGTAGCTTTTGGAGTTATCGTTTAACCATACGATATGTAAACGCGTTGAAATTAATATCGAAATCTAATGTTAAATAACTGGATTCAAAAAGCTATTTTCCCCATATGGTCGAACTAGACCTCGAAACCTGTTCCAGCATGTTCAGAATAACGATATAACGTTAGGAACGCCGGTCGTTGCATTTAATTTGGAGTTCGGGGTTTAGAATTATGGACCACGAGATATTTTGGTTTTTATATTATATTTCTGGATGAGTATGAAATCAATTCGGAATTAAATAGAAGGGACAACACACTGATATACCATACCTCATTAATAACGATCACGACATTATACTGATCTGTTCTTTTACAAATCGCGACCATCTTCTTCTTTTAAAAAAATGGATCCCATCTCGTATGAAAATATACAAAATCAAAATAATGGCCGCAAGTTCATTACTTCCCAAAATCGACCACAGTTCTTTCTTTCCTCTGGCATTTTTCGTTTGCCCACTCTTGTTCCATCTTCTCCAGTTCTTTTCAAGGAGCCGAAACTTGTGTTCCCCCTTTTGCTCATTTCAAGCGAACGAAATAAAAAAAATCGAACTGCCCATTTTCCTTTCCAATTCAAAACCTTGTTTCTCTCCCTCACTATAATTGAAAAATGGCGGCACATATTATCGTTCCCCTCCCCCTCCAATTCCTATTTCAACAAATCGAATTCAAATTCGTTTCAAAATAAAAAAAATGGATTCGAGAGTTCGACAAATCGAGAGGAAGCAAATCAATGCGTCGACTATGGAATGGAATCAATCGCAAGGGTTGTGAGCTCGAACTCGTGTTCGAGAGTCTTGGCCGAGGTCACGCTGTCTTTTGGTTTCGCGCGCGCATGTGGTTTGGGTATTCGCATGGCAGTCGGTTCGAGGCAGAGGCTGGCAAGAGTCGAGGTGGTTCGAGGGGAAGAGACAGATGAGAGGTCGCGGCGGCCTGGTAGTCAATTGGGAAGGTGAGGGGATGTCGAGATCTGATGATTCGTGGGTTTGAGTGGCATTGGATGGCCAGAGATGAACTCGGGCTGAGTAGTTGGGTCAGAAGCTCGTGATTCGTTTTCCTATGTGAATTAGGTAATTTGATTTTCAAGATAATTTTAAATTCATTTTACTCAAGTTTAACTCTTCAAATTGAATCGGCTATATATATATGTGTATGTAAACAGCAAAGTATATTATTTTACAGTAAGAAAGATGTATAAAAATATACCTACATACCTATTTTTGTTAAAAGTATTTACTGTAAGGTATCAATTAATCCCGTTTCTTTTAAATATATGTGTACAGATAAAACATGAAAACTATATATAGAAAAGACATTGAAAAAAATATAGCGATTTTTAAATGTTTGAAGAATTTATAAAAGTTAGTTTTTTGAAATCTATAATCTATTTTTATAAGTATATATATAATTTCAAAGGAAAATTTCTAGTTCAAAATGAAATCATTGGTTAATTAAATAGTAATTTATTTGTTAGACTATTTCAAATGTTAATAAGCTATACAATATTTGTACAAGGTCAAAAACATGAAGATAAATTTGTTTAATAAACTTAATTAATTATTTTAGTCGCTAAAAATATTTTATTAAAAGAAAATTAGTTTGAAATCAAATTATTAAATGGAGATTGGTTTGTCCAATTGTTTCAAATATTAATTAATTATATAATGTTTATACAAGGTTTAAAATCAAGGAAACAAGCCAGTTTTGAATGGATTGCAAATAGCAAAATAAAAGGTGAGTTAATCTCACTCATCTGGGTTTTATTTAAATTTAAATAGTTAAATTTAAATATTTGGTTGAATGATTGAAATTGATTGGATGTGATATATTATATATAATAGTATATATATATATTGGTGTGATTGATATTCCCGCATTATATAGCGGATGAGACCCTATGCGCCGCATAATAGCGGATGATTTTATATAAACCCATATACCGTGATATTCCACCTCGAAGTGCAATTGGTATTGTGCTAACGTCTGTGGATGCAGGAAAACAGGTTGGAGGGATCCAATTGGATTCCTCAAAAATTTATGTAGATTGTTTAATATTCTCTGTTATCATTATTTGATATCCTGTGATGAATTTTATAGATAATTGGAATATTGGATGTTATGGTTGATTTAATATATTTCGGTATACTGAGTTATCGAAATCTATAAATTTGGATTTTTGAAAAGAAATAAAGGAAAAAAAAAAGAGAAAGAGAACTTTTAAGTAAAATAATTCTAGAGAATTTGAATAAATTTAAGAATGTATTGGGAAAAGAATAAAAGTGATTTTGAATTCTTGTAAATAAATTCCGAGTATGAAAAATAAAGGATTTTGGATAAACAGAGAAATAGTGAATTTTTAAAACCTAAGTGGTATTATTTAAAAGAATAAATAATTTATTTTAAAATTTAAGGGTTAAATTTATTTAAAAAGGATAAGAAAGGAATTTGGGAAATCTGAATTGGTATTCTCAGTTAAAAGAGATTTTTAAATCATAATAAAGAAATGAAATTTAAAGTTAATGGATTTTGAAATAAATGGAGTAAGTAAGGAAATTTATTTAAAAGTGAAGTAAATTGGAAATCAATTTGGGAATTGATTTAAGTGTTTAAAACGGGATTATTAAAAGAGAAGTGAGACTTCAGATTTATAAACTGGGTTTATAAAAGTGAAGGAATATATCAGTGGATATTTGGAGGAATAGATTCACGATGGGAATTTATTAAAGGAAATGGTAAAATTGTTTAAAAATAAATAATGGTTTATTTTTAAAAGATGGGAAAGAGAAGAGTATTTCCCTGTATAGCCAAGTACGTTTTCCAAGCAAATTTTAAAATATAAGTTAAAGTTTTAATGTTGTTTTGAAAAGCATGTTTTAGAAAATTTATTAATAAATGTTTAGATTTAAAGTAAGTATTTCTCAAATTTTATTATAGTGGTAATTATTTAAAGGTGACTTGAAATTTTGTTTGAAAGGGATAAAACTTTAGTTTTTTTTTTATATTTTATAAAATAGCTTCATTTTAAATATTCTTAAAGTATATTTTTGAATAAGTGTTAAAGTAGTTTTTAACTTAAATGTCTTAAAGGATATTTTATAATAAAGAGTTTTAAATTATTTTAAAAATCTAAAGTTTTTATGCTTGGTGTTCCAGTGGAAATAAATATTTGGGAATTTATTCCATGAGAAGAGTGTGGTTTGAAACCGTTTTCAAAAGGGTTGAAAAGTGAAAATATATCTTGAGAAGATATTTTGAGATCAATAAATAATTTGGAAAATTATTATGGCTTGATGGATGTTTGTGAATGTTAATTGATAGTTAAATAACCGACTATCAATATTGGCCAACGCGCTGATCGTTTCGAAAAGACCGGGATCGGGATTTATTTCTCGAAAACGACTTCGATCCGATTTATACGTTTTCGTGGGGAAAACGAGTTTGGAGTCGAAGATGGAGCAGTGAAGTGCAAGGGCTAGTCGCTACTAATCCTGAGGATGATTCCAAAATGGATGTAGTAGGACTAGTGCCTTCGGTTCCATTCGAACCCGGAACGGACTTCTATGGATGAATGCTTTCAGAACATCGTTAGGTGGACGATGAGCATTCCAAGGGATATGTTCTAAAAAGGTAACGCTTAGCCTCGAGCCTCATCAACCGGGAATGACTGAAAATCAGGGGTTATGCAGCAAGGCTATGTGGGTAGCGCCCATTAGGGTGAGGTCATCCCTGTCTAGATGTCCCTTTTTATTCGGCTTAGTGGTGCGGTTGCTGATCCCAACCGTGGAGCGATCTTACTCGGAATTGCCCTTAGGTAGTTCCGGTCTTGTGTTGCAGGGGATCGGGCGTGGTCCTCGGTACGCCGATCTAGACCAGGTACTGTGACAGGTGGTACCCCAGTGCCTAGTCATTAGTTGGAAATCCATTCTTCCTACGTGCCTTTACGGTTTTGTTTGTATACCTATTAGCTGGAATTTAATAGATGTAACAATTTCGGCTATTTGAATAAGTATTTGTATATAGACACTACTATAATATCAGAGGATTTTGATAAGAAAGTGTTTTGGCTATCGTAAGGTAAACACTCGACATGTTTATTTGTGGCGTGGTCTTACGAGATGCTTTTGATTTCAAAGGGTTTGGAAAACTTTAATAATCCAATTAAGTGTGTTTTCTCACACTGGTTTTCCGGACTGACTCGGGTGTTATTTTATTATAATGCTCGGGTCAGACCGAGTATTATAGGTTACAGGATATGATGTTGTGGAGCTCAGGAGACGAGCTGGATGGCGAGACGTATCACACGTATATGATGTATATTCCGTTGTGTTGTGTATGTTGTGTATTCTGTGTGGGACAAGTTATTACAACTATCCTGAATTGTGATGTTGATTGTATTATACTCTGATTCTATACTCTGATGATGTAATATATAAACAGATGTATTTTCTTTTGTGTAAAGATCATTTATTATCTATTATATTTTATTCCGCTGCGATGGTTAGATTCTGATGTTGTTTTCTATTTTCTTCTTCTACCTCTTTCTTCTTTAACCCAAATGGTTCGTATTTCCGTCCTTCTTGAGTTGATTGATGGAGATTAATGTCAATTCAAGGAGTACGGAACTGCGGGTCGCTACACCTTGGATATCTCATCCACTCATTTATTAGATATCCCATCTAAAAGCAATATATATTAGATTTGTCATCTAAAATCAAATCACTAGAGTTCCCCTTTAAAATCTTTAAAATTACTATCCGTCATAATTTAATAGGACTATCCGTCCCAAATTCATCAAAATAAATGCAGATTATCCATCGTATATTGTTTTATAAAAGTTGGTGTAAGCTATCCACCGCACACTCCATAGTTTTCCTAGGATGACTATGAACCCTTGGGTGCCAAATCCTGAGGCTAACCACCTCTGGCAAAACATTCTTTACTTTAGAAATTTGATGTGGGATATCCACCGCATATTACATGGTTTTCCTAGGTTAACCAAGTACCCAACACTTGATCAATTAAAATATCATGATCCCCATGATTATGTATAAAAATTCATGATCTCCATGATTAATTATTTTCCCAGGTATACCACATGTTTAACCTATTCTCATTGGTAGCCCCAATTATGTTAAATTAAATAAAAACACATTGATAGCCTCAATGTATATTTTCGAAAGCATATTTCTGTTTGTAACCCCAAACTATGTATCGAAAACATTAAACCCACCCCGGTGTCCCCAAGGTTTTATAACATTCAATTTAAATAAGGATCTCCCTTACATATTCAAACAAAGATAAGTATTTTATGCTATAACCCTTCGAAGTAGCCCCTTCAAATTAGCAAAACTTTACTCAAGAAAAATGGCTAAAAGTAGCCCTTTAAAACCCTTCGAATGAAGTTTCATTCGAAAGAAAATAACCCTCTGAATTTAGTCCCTTCGAAAGCCTTTCTTTTGAAAGCATCACAAAATCATACCTTTCGACCTTGTCGAAAGCTCCTACCTTTCGACCTTGTCGAAAGCTCCTACCTTTCGACCTTGTCGGAAGGTTTCTTTTCGACCTAGTAGAAATTTTCCACCTTTCGACTTTGTCGAAAGCCTGGGGTATCCCCCTATAAAACCATTTATAAACTTTTCGAAGGCAATGAAACTCAAAATCTTTCGAAATCACTGAAACTCAAAACATTCTGAAATCATTGAATGTAACCTCTTCTAAACCTTTCGAAACCAAACCTTTCCAAATCAAAACCTTTCGAAGTCAAAACCCTTCGAAACCATTCAAAAACAGTGAAGTGTTGGTGTTGGAGCCAACACTTCGAAATCAATGGAGAGAGGCGGCAAGTTTTATAAAACAAAAAATAACCTTTGACTCCATCTGGGTCGAAAGGTTGGAAGCGGCAACTATGCTTCCGACCCTGTCGAAAGCTAACCTTTCGACTTTGTCGAAAGGTTTCATTTAAAACAAGAAAGCAAACCAATCGAAACCTTTTTCTTTTAAACCATTTGACAACGTCGAAAGCTCTTTGCCGAAAGCTAGCAGGCGTATTTTCTTTAAAACAAAACAAAGTTTCGTCTCCTTCGAAAACTCTAACATTTCATCCTTATACCTTTCGATCTCTTTCGATTCACTACGTACCAGTCGTCTGATACCATGTGCATTGATTTTTGACCTAGTCGAAAGGTTTGATACCTTTCGACCTTGTCGGAAGGTTTGGAATGGAGGCGGAAGCTCTTGCCGAAAGAGTTGAAATAGTGAAAACTGTACTTTAAACGGTTCCTTTGTACCCCACCTGCCTTGTTTGTCTAAATCTGATTGGTTGCCAGAATTTTATATTCAAAAATTGCTGCTGACTTTCCTTATTTGGAAATTTGAATAAATTTGAAAAAGCCCCTTTCTCCTTTATAATTATACAAACATTTAAGTCTCATTCCTTAAACAATTTTATATAACTATTAAAACATCATGAAAAATTCTGGAAAAAATTCCAGAAAATCAGTTAATATGTTCTCTTCAACATATTAAAATTTCAAAGCATATGAAAATCAAAACAATTCGAAATTTAACTAAAACCGAATAAAACATGTTAATTAGCCCATTAACGTTTAAAAAGACCTATGTCTTATCCAAACAAAGGTTTTAAATGGTTATATCCTAACCAAACACAAACATGAATCGGATATAACCCGTAGCCGATCCAAACAGAGAAAAAGAAGATGATAAACATGATTATTCACCTTGTTTAGTTGATTGGAGAATGAGATAATTTCCTAGCTTTAATTCCTTAGCTTTTATCTTCAATTTATATTCTTCCTGGAGCTTTTAATGGCCGACCAAAAGTTGGTGAGGAGTTATGAATGAGAAAGTGAAAGTTTATTAAGGTGGAGGAAGAGATATATATTAAGAAATGTAGCCTTATTTTCAAGTTTACCCTTTAAGAAAATTCCCCCTTCTAAATTTAGTTAAACCTTATTTTAGTTCATTCATTAAGACACGGCCATTGGATTTATTAATCTTCTCTCCCTAGTTATTCACATTATTTTATTTTATTTATCCAATTAAATATCCTGAATAATGTTAATTAAAATTCAAGGGCATTACAACAGACGAGAAAAGAAGATAAATTAATATTAGTAGCAGCGCTGATTGGAACTTTTAATTCATTCGAAACATATAGTCCACCATCTCTATGGCATATCCCAGTCAGTTCTTGAGATTGTAGATCCTGCACAAAAAAATCAGAATTAAATGTTACTATATTACCAGAGTCACATAATTGACCAACGGATACGAGATTTAATGTGAAATTCGGTATATAATAGACATTGAAAAGAGATAAGTTGGGAGTAACAATAAAACCAACTCCCACCAAAGGCTTATGAGGGTCATAAGTAGTCATAACATGAATGGAGGATGCTGAAGACAAAGTAGAAAAAAACGAAAAGTCGCGAGACATATGGTGGGAAACACTAGAATCCAAGATACATAAAAATGACTTGTCTAAGGAGTTATGTATTTGACTTAAAAATGAAGAGGCGGACAAAACTTGTGGCTGTAAAGAATGAAAATTCCGAAGAGACTTGTAGTCGGTGAAATGAACAGTTACACTCGAGGAATTGTTGAACAATTGGAACTCCTTTCCAAATGTTAAATTATGATATATCCGAATACATTTTCTGCAGAAAAGTTCAAATAACAAACTTCAGACTTCTGATTGTTGACTATTACGGATAAAACAACACTCTCAACTGCATTCTTTGATTCTATGAGTGTAAATATTTATCAACACCTAGTTCACATTTGAGAGTTTGTTTGGATTTCAATTCGGCACTACAAAATTCCATTATTATTTTTTCTTTCTTTTTTTCTCTTTCCATTTTTTTTCCTTTTCTTCTTCCTTTTTTTTCTTGTTTTTCAAAAAAAATAAAATAATAATAATTCCCAAGCAATATAGTAATTATTCTTTCTTTTCTTATTCTCAGTCCAAACTAAAATAACTTAGATTAACAAACACAACCTTAGAACAAAGATGAACTTTGTAAATCACGGAGGCAGGTTAAGGAAGTTTACGGTTGTATGAAACTCTCTTGTTGTCTGCTTGTGATTTGATTACTGATTTGAATAAATAAACTTTATTTCAAACTGATATACACTATTCACCATCTCCTTAATATTATAATAGCCTTAAAATCCAATTTGTTCAAGTATATCAAGGATCCATCATCGAGTTCATATTTAATTTTATAAAACAAAAAACTTGCTAAAAATTAAATTAAATTAAGATGTAGTTTAAAACATGTTTTTTAAAGAGAATTTTCTGTATATTCAACTTGAAAATAAGTGACGAATTCAAATTTTCACCTGTTGTGATCACCCCACTTAATTTGTAAGAACATGCTTCCAATAAGACCAGATGATTGGTAAGGACCGAGAATACCGTTGCTATCAATTTATGGACCAACGCCTTGTTGCCACTGCCAATTTGAATTTCGTTACCATTGTCATCCTCGATATTATCCAATATGTCATAATCCAACTATACCAACCAAAATGCAATATAAACTCTTAACAGTAATGCATGGTCTCCTTTTGGTGTCGTCAAAGCGTGCTTCCCTTTCGGTATTATAAATTTATAATTCATTTAGTGTATTAAGAATCATCCACGCATGCACTTACATTTCTCAACACCAGCCAATTCTTTCACTGTCCATTTTTATGAGAAACAGTGCCGTGTAAGTATACATAATAATGCGTGAAAAATACGGACCTGCTTAAAATATTTACAATGTAACGAGAAAGGAATGCTACATACGATATCACGTGATTATCGGTTAATTTCTCAAACGTTATCTATCAACCATGAACTTCCTTTTTCTTTTTTCTTCTTCATTTTATTTTTTTAAAGGGTAGTTAGATACAACATGTCATTGGAACAACAGAACACAAACCACATGTCAATATACGTTCGAATCATGCTACGCTTACCAACCATGAACTTGTGACCTCTCGCACCAAAACCGAATCACTTAGCCACTGGTTATATTATTATTTAGGTCATGGCCCGAGGAAATCCACGTTTGGATACAAATTCAGTGATATTCTATAGAAAATCTTTTCATAGTCAAAATTGGAGTCCTTCAGCAATATCCATTATTTATATCATGTATATGATTATTAAAAGAAAAGACACATGTGAATTTTATGTCTCCTCTAAGAACTACTTGCACAATCCATTGTGCTTCATTCCTGAAATTCAAACTTTGGAAGCAGTTAAGACAACAAATCAAATCTTATTCAATTTCTTTTAATGGCACTTAACCATAACTTACAAACTATACTAACTACTCCAATAAAGCAATTGAACTTCATCATAATCTTGAATACAATAATCTACCATAGAGTCATTTGTTGGGTTTCAAAGAACTTGCAACGTTTAGCTCACATGTCAAAACTTAGACACATTAAGACCGGCATTTTTCAAAAGAAAAGAAGATGGTATCTAATCTAATTTAAGAAAGAAAATAACCTTAGAACTTGGTAGAATCAATAATAACAAATCTGAATTAGTAATTAATAAAATTATATATGAATCTTTGCCAAGTTGTAATCTGTGCAGTTAAAGTTCCGCTAAAGACTTGTTATTTCCTAGCTAAAGCGCGTAGCCCACTTCGACCGCTATGCTTTTTCAATTTAGCGTTATTAAATACTAGATTTGCTTAAACCGCTACACCACTAAATTAGAGGTTCTTCGTACCCGCTTTAGCAATTTTAATATTAAAATGTTAATTTGATCGGTTTTCTTATAAATCAAATTAACAAAAATTTAGGGTACAACTATAATTTCAAGTCTTAAGCGCTCAAACTAAATTAAAATTTTATTACATTCATTAAGTCTCTGAACTGCATGAATCATGATTTTTTTCGGTTTTGTTATATATGAGTGAACAATATTTTTTCTTTTTCTATATGAATGTCGTGGGAATGAAAATAAATCAACTTCGGAGAGATTTGACTTTACCTTAAATATTTTTACATATTCGCTATTTTCCAATATAATCTCCAGGAAAATAAACTGAAGGACAAACTTATGAACTTTTTCAGACTGAAGGACGGTAAGTTTATTTTTTTGGCTGAAGGACGATCTAGTTATAACTAGCATTTTGTATAGCGTAAAACTGAATATAATGCTAGTTACAACTAGCATTTTGTGTAGTGTAAAAGTTGAATATAACGCTAAATATAACTAGCATTTGTCCTTCAGTCTAAAAATAAAACTTCATTTTTTTCAGGTTAATTTTTTTTTAAGTTTGTCTTTTTCCCTAATTCACTCATTCCACTGGCTTTATCCTCGCTCCAGTTTTTTAAAGCTTCACCGCTATGAACTTGCTAATGCTAAGTGCATTAACTGTACCGGTACTCAAAAATGATAATATTAACAAACCAAATGTCATTTTCAAGGAACCAGATATTATGATCCATGTGACTCCTGCCTCTCTAACTTCCTATAAATGTGGGCTCTTCAACTTCGTTTTGCCAAAACGTTCATAACTACTTCCATTCTCTACTAAATACTTAAGCAGAGTAAACTGATTTTTGTCATCTTCTTTAGACCTTCTATAAATATTCAGGTACATATTCACAGCTCATTTTTTATTTTTTTGATCAAGTATGTTGTAAATACAGCTATTTAGTAAAATAATACAGTTTTGGTGCATTATTTATAGGCACTGAAAGAAAGAGAAATTTCTTGCCTATTTGTCCAACAAATGAATCAATGAAAAAAACAGAATGTCTAATTGTTTAGTCAAAATGTGATATTTTGAATATTATAACAAAGAATTTTGATGCTATAAAAGGTGGAAAATAGAATTCAATACTGTCAATAATAATAATAATAATAAATGCATCATTGATTAGGATGCAATTACAAAAGATTGTTAAGAAAACTACTATAATAATTACGATCTCCATTTTTTTTAAACTTTTATTATAGCACTTATTTTAAATCAGCATCATCTCGCCTTTCAGTACAAAAAGATTACATAATATGTCTTCCTTTGATATCAGGTATATATTTATAGCTCATTTTTTATTTCTTAATCAAATGTGTTGCAAATATAGCTATTTTCTAATAGAATACATTTTTGTTACATTATTTATAGACACTGAAGAAGAAAAAGGAGTTTCTTGCTTACCTGTTGGACAAAAGAACTAATGGGAAAAAACAGATAAATTTTCAATTGTTCAATTACAACGTGATGTTTGAATATTACAAGAAATTTGATCTTATAAAGGATGGAAACTGGAATTCAAAATTGCTAATAAAAGAATAATACTAAATGCATCACAGGTTAGGATGCAATTAGAAAAAATTAATATAGAAACTACTATAATTATGATATCCTTTTTTTTACCTCGTAGAGCACTTATCTTTTATCTGCAGCATCTCACGGTTACTAAAAAAAAGATGACATGTTAGTATCTACAATAAAAGCATTAGACTAAAATATGCCACATTTATGAACTAATTGTGCCAAATATGTCAATGATATGAATTCGGGTGTCAAAAAATAGTAATACACAAAAAAAAGTCATTTAATCTACAATTGGATAATGGATCCATGTACTTGCTGCATCAGCGAAAGCTATAGCTCTGTAACATTCTTAATTATAAATATACCAGAAAATTGAACTATAACACATGTATTTGATTTACTATTAGGAGAAAAAAACAGTATGAGGAACTGTGTAAAGAAATTACTGGGTGCTCTGTTATTGCTGTGTTGTGCATCATCTATAGGAGCAACTTATTTGAAGTACAAGGATCCAAAACAGCCTCTCAACGTTCGAATCAATGATCTCATGAAGCGAATGACTCTCGATGAAAAGATTGGTCAGATGGCTCAAATCGAGAGAAAAGTTGCTACTACTCAAATCATGAAGGATTACTTCATAGGTTATTTTTTTCTTCCATTTTCCGTAATATTTTTTTTTTTTTGGAACTTTGGTTCAATTCACACAATAATACATAGTTGGTAAGAATTGAACCATCGACATTACATTTAAACGTCATATGTCCTACTCAACTGTTCTACTCGTTTTAAAGTATAAAACAATATGTTGTAGATCATAGTCCAGAAAACTTACTTATGAAAGCATCTTCAGCTGTTCTCTCTTGTTATTGATTTTCATTTTGCGAAAATGGGATATCCTACAAAATCTCATCTCCAATAATGCAATCTTCATTTACACATGAAATTATTTTTTACAAACATTTTCATTTCACTCCATCTTATAACTCTCTCCATTTAATACAATATGTCAAACTTGTAAATATGATAGATAGATTAATATATATGAAATGGTAATTTGGATATTTGCTGAGAAATTTGATTTGTTATACGTTGATAGCCCTACTTTTATTAAATGGAGAAAGGAGAATTCAAGTTGGCAAAATTGAGAAGCATTATTCTTTGCAAATGTTTTACTACTATTATCAATGACCATTGATTCTAAAACGAATTGAATTTATTTGTAGTGTCTAGATGACTTCACTTGGGATTCATGACAGATTACTGAATTCACAAGGACTACCAAAAGGATTATAATTACAAAGGAAATGTTATCTTGTTCCCATTAGGAACACGTTTAAGGTTGGGCAACATCTATTAATGCTCCGTAGAATGCTTTATACACACCGACATTTTCTTAAAAAAAATTCACACTCCACGTAACCATTTTCACCTCCTAATAATTCCACAAATACCCTTCTTCCTCCTTCATTTTTTCACCAAATCCAAGAAGAGGCTCTTCAACTTCCCTCGCTTCTTCTTTTTAATGTAATCAATATAATTTTGTTAAAAAATCAGACTTCATGTATATCAAAACTAAAACTGACATAGAGGGAAACAAAATCCAAATGAAAATTGTTAATTTGCTATTTGTTTTCCACATTGGCCTGATATACATGCAATATATTTGATTTCTATGTTTGATATATTTGATTTCTATTTTTGGTACTAATTCAAAATTTAAACTGGTATTAATAGATTAATTTGTTTTTAGATCTAAATGGAAATATGCTATGATATTTCTGATTTATATATTTATAGCTCATAACTTCAGTTCCTTGCGTTTTTATTTAGGATTAGAGTTTTTGATTTTAATTGTTTAAATATGAATCTTTTAAATATGCTGTAGGGCCAACAATGTAACAAAATGTTTATTCTTTAATGCGGGGTGTGTATTGTGTAAGACTATTTTTGGGGGGTGTTAATACTTGATAGGACCGGCATGTTATATATATTTACATAGTAACATTTATGAGAGGCACTCATATGTAATTAATATAGACAGTTTGGACTTGTATATATATTATCTTTTGAATTTTAGTGAATAGTGATTAATTTTTGTTTGTTGGCGATTGCTGCTTGTTTTCAACATGTTCCCAATGGGCATGACCCTTATTACTATTTGTGCGAACTCAAAAGTGCCATTTCCCCTGCATATTAATAGGAAGTATACACATACAGGAAGCGTATTGAGTGGGGGAGGAAGTGTACCAAAGCCAAAAGCAACCGCTAGGGATTGGATGAAGATGGTTGATGAGTTTCAAAAAGGAAGTCTTTCAACACGTCTTGGTATTCCTATGATTTATGGCATTGATGCAGTTCATGGTAACAATAATGTCTACAAAGCTACAATCTTTCCACATAATGTTGGGCTTGGAGCTACAAGGCAAGTGTACAATATTACATATCAACATATATTATGTCAACCCGAATAATGTTGAGTTTAGGAAAAGTGTTTGATTTATCTTGATATTGAAAAGAAAAAAAAAGGACCCTGCTTGTAATTCCCAGGATTTACCTTTTGCTAAATTAAGAATCAATTGGCAAAATATCATAGTAGGCAATCAAACTTTATGAATACATAGCAACAGTTTTAGCATAAGGAGGTGTATAGTAAGTCTGCAGTCGCTACTTAAAGTCATATTTAAGATTAATTTATAATTCTAAGCTTACTTTATAAATCTATGACCAGGGATCCTGAACTTGTGAAGAAAATTGGTGCTGCAACTGCACTTGAAGTTAGAGCAACGGGAATTCAATATGCTTTTGCGCCTTGCGTTGCTGTAAGAATTAATTATATTCATAGTTGCATACATCGCTGTTCATTATACGAAAACTTACATGATCTCTTCATATTAAAGCAACATGGTGTATGAACTATAGGTATGCAGAGATCCAAGATGGGGCAGATGTTATGAAAGTTATAGTGAAGATACAAAACTTGTTCAACAAATGACAGAACTGATTCCTGGCCTACAGGGAGATCTTCCTGATAATTATCCTAAAGGGGTACCATATGTAGCTGGGAAGTAAGACAATTTGTATTCATTACATACATTTTTCAAAAAGTTGTTTCATTTTGGTCTTAAACTGAAGGAATACACATATCGTATTTTGCATTGGGAGATTCTAATTTTTGTTTTCATGTTATGAACAGGCATAAAGTAGCTGCATGCGCCAAGCATTATGTAGGTGATGGAGGTACCTTCCATGGAATTAATGAAAACAACACAATTATCAGTCATCATGGACTCCTTAGCATACATATGCCACCTTACTACAATTCCATAATCAAGGGTGTATCTACTATTATGGTTTCATACTCGAGTTGGAATGGAGAAAAAATGCATGCTAACCGTGAGCTGATAACTGGTTTCCTTAAGAACACTCTAAAATTCAGGGTATGTACCATGATACACGTGTCATAGCTCACTTGTTTTTCTTTTTTCCCTGCTCTTTTCTTTGTTTACAACCTCACCCCAAGTTATAAAGTTTGATATTGGTCTTTTAGCTCAACTTTGAACTTTAATTTGCGTTTGTTTTGTAATAAGAAGTCTGATTTTTGATTGGTTTGTTATGAACGACAATTACATTGTTACCTAACTAAAATGCACATACTTTTTCAGGGCTTTGTGATATCAGATTGGCAAGGCATTGACAGAATCACTTACCCTGCGGGTATAAACTACACATACTCAGTTCAAGCTGGAGTTAATGCTGGCATTGATATGGTTAGTAGTTTGGTACTCAACTTTTACTTAATTGTGCTGAAGTAATATATATTTCCTATGTGCAAACTTCATTGTAGATTATGATCCCAAGCGACTACAAACGATTTTTCAGTGATCTAAAACTACTGATCGAGAAAAAGGTCATCCCCATGAGTAGAATCAATGATTCAGTCAGAAGAATATTGCGGGTTAAGTTTACAATGGGCCTTTTTGAAAACCCCATGTCTGACTATAGTTTTGCCAATCAGTTGGGGAAGAAGGTAAAATCATTGTAATGATGCATTCACCAATAAATTAAAGTTAGAGGTGTAAACATACTCTTTTTTTTATCATAGGAACATAGAGAACTGGCACGAGAAGCAGTGAGGAAATCACTTGTGCTATTGAAAAATGGAAAACGTGATGTACCTTTGCTCCCTCTTCCAAAGAAGGCAAAGAAAATTCTAGTAGCAGGAAGCCATGCTCATAACATAGGCCTACAATGTGGAGGATGGACTATAGAATGGCATGGTGCTAGCGGAAATATTACTGTAGGAACAACAATCCTGGACGCAATCAAATCCGCAGTCGACCCTTCAACCAAAGTAGTCTTCTCCGAAAACCCTAGTCACAAACTAATCAAAAAGGGCGATTTCTCATACTCCGTCATCGTAGTCGGAGAGCCTCCGTACTCCGAAACCCAAGGAGACAACATGAATCTCACATTGCCCGCTCCAGGTCCAGCCGTAATAAAAAATGTCTGCGCATCCGTTAAATGCGTAGTGATTATAATATCTGGAAGGCCATTGGTGATCGAGGAATATGTTCCGAAGATGGACGCTCTGGTGGCGGCATGGCTGCCTGGAACGGAAGGGAAAGGAGTAACGGATGTTCTATTTGGGGATTATGGATTCAGTGGCAAACTTCCGAGAAATTGGTTCAGGACCGTGGATCAGTTGCCGATGAACGTTGGTGATAGGCATTATGATCCGTTGTTTCCGTTCGGGTTTGGGTTGAGTACTGTGGGTAGGTATTGATTGTTGCTGTTTTGTGCTGATGGATGAGTAAACGAGGAAGGTATTTAAATTTTTGACGGGGTTGGATTGCATTTTGGCGGATTTCATTCATAATTTCACACCATTTTGTTTTGCCTTTGCAAATCCCCATATAGTTCAAAATTTTAGAAATTCGCCTTTGTAAACCTTAAAAGTGAAAATAAATAAATAAATAACAACATTTACCTTCTTCCATTAATTCTACTAAAAATGGAAATCTTATGCTTATCAAAATTCTTCGACTTGCTTATAGAAACGAGAAAAACATGGTATAAATTCTAATTTGAGTAATCTCATCCAATATCCAAACAACTAAACAAGTCGTGCATAAATTCAATAATGCAACTCACTCAGCATTCAAATTCAATGTTTAAAATAGTTATTTAGTGTAAATTGTTGTCTACTATTTGAACTGTAAATTTGAAAGTGAAAGCATCAAAGAAAGAGAATAGAAGATGAAAGGACGTGATGGGGATAAAACGGAGGTAAAAGGAGATTGGTGGATGTTACACCCATTTTTCAATTAAATATTCAGTGTGGGTAAACGAATTAATAAGTAAACCAGTATAATAAGAAATGAAATGAGTCGAAAGCTAAATTAAATAGGAACTTTGTAGGTTCCAAATACAAGTCAAGGCCAAACAATTTCTAAACTAAAATGCACAACTAAAAGACTTCTGTAATGACCAATGCAATCCCACTTATAGGGTGCGCCGTTAGAAACAAATTCCTCAACAAAATATAATGCGCCTTAACCATATCAGTCGGAACTGCAGAAGCAGTGCAGCGTGGCACTATGCCCACAAATAACAAAAACTAAGCTCATTACCATACTACACCAATCCAAGCCAATTGGCAAGCAATCAACGACTTCATGCCTAACTCTTCATTTCAATTTCAAACTTTCTCGCTTCCACCAAAATCATCCAGCCTAAATCACATTATCCTGCCTAAATACGATTCAACATTCCTTACACATCAGATTAACTGCGCGAATAAAGGGGACGTGACAAAGTCTAGTGATAACTGTTTGTACCAAAAATGGACACAACACTCTTCGGGAGTTATTTGAAGAGATAAAATGAAGAATATAAATGTAAAACAGAGATTATCTAACAAAAACTCCAACAAACAAGAACGTAAAATGCAAAGACAAGCAATTTAGAGTGGTTCGGCGTAGTGCCTACGTCCACTATGAAGTTTTGATGATTTTATTGATTCTCTTTCGATGATTACAAGCAGTTACAGCGAACAACAGTGAATTACAGTTTAGAATTCGAATTCAACAGTAGGAATAAGATGCAAATCTCAATCCGGCAGAGTCTGGACGCTTCAGAATCAAAAAGATCCCTTTTATGTATGCTCTAGGGCTCTATTTATAGGCGTAGGAGGCTGAGATTCCGCTCAAACTTCGGGAGACTTGGCCTGGCACGTGAGGGGACCCACGCGACCATTTTCAGAAAGTTTCGCCTCGATCTGCGATCGATACGAATCCATTTCGTATCGATCAATATGATGTCCAATTAACCTGAAATTTGGCAGGGACATTCTTCAGTGTGTATGCAAGCTTCCCTGAAAATCTCATTGGATTTGGATCACTGGATTGCGAGATATCGTTGATACGAAATGGCATTCATCGCTGGCTGTTCCGTTCGACTCCATGACTTCGAGTCGATCCCATCGTGTCGATCACTGCACGTGCTTCTGAGATGATGTGGCGCGCGCACTTCGTTTCGATCCAGTATTTCCTCCGCGTTGACCGCTTCGACTCCATGTATCTCGCCTCGTTTGCTTCGATGGACTACACGTCACCCTAGTTAGTTGACTTGTTGGATATGAATAAGTCAATGGGCATGGATTCGAAGTGAGGTCCTCTGATGGATACGAAGAGCGTTGGTCCGATGGACACGAAGTAGACACTAGCTGATGGTTGCGAGACACGTCAGCCGTTGATGGACACGAGTCTGACCAATGCGAACTCGATGGGTTCGAACGTTGCCAACCTGATCATTACGAAGCCATGGGGACTTGCCGATGCGAAGCGGATGATGGACACGAGCTGAATGGATACGAAGCAGACACTCGGCCAATCGAATCGAGTTATACCAATTATCGATGGACACGAAATCCATCGATACGAACTTGATGGATTCGAAATATGGCCACCTTTATCGATACGAAACAGTGTTCCCTGATGGATATGAAAAACACATCACTGATGGATACGAAAACATGCTTTTCCCTCCAACTCGTATCCATCATAATTTGAGCATATGAACTCAGATTATCTTGAAACTTGGAACGTTGGCTTCCTTTGCTCTCTTAGTCATGTCTCATCATTTGTAGCTCGATCCGGACTCGGACAAAATTCATCGATATTCATGACAAGCGATATTTGGAATCCAATCAATTTCTTAGTGTCCTGGCCTTGCCAAAAGGCGGGATAACATTTGCCCCCCAAAGTACGTCTTGTGAAAACATGACGTGCTTTGAAAAGCTGCAAGTTCACGAGTCGTTGAAAGTTTAGCTCGTTATTGAATTTCGTCTTGATTCTCTCCCGAACTGATTTGAAACCTGAGTTGAAACGACATTTGATGGTTGTTTTTGACTATCCTCTTGTATCGATCCTCTCATGAATCGATGCAAAAAGTTGGAAAGAATTTTTTTTCGTATCGATGCGTGCTGAATTAATGGATACGAAATGATTATCCGTATCGATGGATTCTGACAGATACGAATACTGTGTTCGTATCGATAAACCTATTCTGTTGTGAATCGATGGCTCATAAAACGGATGCTTCGAATCGATGGAGTCCATCGTCTTCAGGTGGCTTCTCTGTGCGCTTCGAATCGATGAAGTCTGGTAGATTCGAAACGAGCCTTCGTTTCGATGCGCTGTTTGACTGGTTGCGACCGGTCAGGTTGACTGGGAGTTGAATCGACTCGGTTCCACCCTAGGCTCCATATAAATACCTAGGACTTCATCACTTTTTACTTTTTTACCTTCTATTTCTACTGTTGCTCTCTGTTCTCTTTGTGATCGATCCAGGAAGAGATAACATCTCCGTACTCTCGACTCGATCAAACTCATTTCTTTGGATCTTCGAATCCTAAATCCTAGGTAAGCGGCTGTGAATCTAAATGATAAGGCCGTCATGAATCCACTCTTTCTCCATCAATCTTCCCTTCCGGCAACTGGTAAAACCAGATCTGGCTCGAAGGTATGATGGCCATGGCGATTTTTGCAGATTGGAGAAGAAAGGGTGGAAAAGGCGATTTCGAATCGATTATTGGAGCCATGTTCGAATTAATGAGATCAATGGTATTTTCCTGGATTTCGCATCGATTCTTGGGATATGTCAGTGGAGACGATGTGATTTCGAATCGATGGTTGTGGTGATGGGTCGTATCGACATGAAGTAACTGATAATAAGTCAATGACTACTCTGAAGCCCTTAGCTTTAGATCAATACGAATTTCGCCACTTCGACCGATACGAAAAATATCGACTCGAGCGTTAGCGATGCAAAGCTAAGGCCCTCCCGATCGATACGAACCAGGCCACCAATGATCGATATGAAAGCGCACCTATTGCGATCGATACGAACCAGACTACCGATGATCGATTCGAAGTACGACGCTTGGTATCGGTTCGAACTTATAACCTGATGGATTCGAACGAGTCTCCTGGGATCGATTCGAACTCTCCCTTTGACGGATACGAAATCCTGAGCACTTGAAAACATGATTCCGATGACCTTCATTCCTGCATATCTGGACTTGATAATTAAACTACACACTTGATTCCTACGAGCTCCTGCATTGCATAATCGAACGTGATCACAGCACTGCATATCTGACTGCCTTTTGAAGCTCGTAGATGAAACTGTAACCCAACAAAGTATAACGAACTTTAATCTGAATCGAACGTCAGTATCTGGATGGCGCGGTTGTGACGGTCAGCGATGATGGTCATTTCCAGCCTGACTCTCAGAGTTTTGTTGTTCACACACTTAGGCTTATTTCGTAGAAATTTATTTGTTCAAGTTATGCATAACACTTGCACTGCACAACATATCCATACACTTTACACTGGGGAATGTACGGGCTTTTTATCGTCTAATGATGATTTCTCATGAGTTAGCTAGTCATGGAACCGTCAAGTTCACAGCAGCAAGAAACTCCCAGACTTGAGATTCCGGACATCGAAGCCGAGGTCATCGGTCCAGCTCCGGACGAGTTGCCTGACACGTCCTTCATCAATAGTCCACCTGACTCGGTCTCGTCAAATGTTTCCGAAGATATGTTAGGGAGGATATGCTTACGACACCATCTATCGATGGATGACATGTTGTTGCCGGGGCCAGATGATAGACCATATAATCCCCCAAAAGGATATACCACATTCAATCGTCATGCGTGTGCAGCCGGGACGCTTCCCCCGTTCAATGACTATATAAGGGAAGTGTTGGCTTATTTGGGGATCGCCCCGTCTCAGCTACACCCAAATAGATACGCTTCGCTCAACAGCTTGTTCATTGCATTTATGGAGTACCTCCATCGTCCTCCCCGTATGACCGACATAAGATACTTGTTTAATTTTAAGAGCCGGACTGATAGCCCATCTTTTACATTCCTGGAGTCTGTACGAAACTGCCAAGTGGTTACGGGGTCCTGGACTAGACTGAGCTACTTCAAGTCGGAGTGGTTTTACGTCCGTTGCCCTCTAGGGTTTGCCAAAAGATGGCTATTCAGACGTGAGTATCGTCTCTTTCCCAAGTAGTTGACAAGGCAATTCATTAATGAAATTGAACTCATGTTTTCTATTTCCTTTTCTTCCAGCAATAATCCAGTGACCTGAAGGCGGTTACTATAAGGAGATAGTCCGGGTTCTTCAGGAAATTCCGGGTAAAGAAAGGAATATCGAATTATTGTTGACGGACCGGAATCTTAGAATTCTCGGGTTGATTGGGCGGAGACAAAGCATAAGGCTCGACGGCGCACTAAAGACTGTCTCCAGAGAAAAAGTCAAGCGGAAGAAACCCAAAGTCGTAATGATCGAGGAACCTGACTCCGAAAGAACTCATACCGATGAGGAGCTGTTGGTCGGGCCTGCTGATGCAACCCTGGATTCCGATGATAAAAGAAAGGGCAAAGCAGTGGCCTTTAAACAGGCTAAATCTGGGAGACGGAAGTTTGTGGTCTTAAACTGTTCTCCTTCGGGAGTTAAAATCTCGGAGGCCCCCTCCTTGCAAGCCGAAAATCAATTCGAAGGGCTCGCTGACCTTCCAATTCCGGACCTTGCGTCTGCACAACAAGACGTTGAATTGGATGAATTACAACACACCCTCGAAGTTAGCGAGTCTCTTCCTACCAGCGCGATCGACACTTCTGGTTGGTTCGGGGGGTTACACATCCATACACTCTTCACGGCACATCACAGTTCTCTAACTGTAAACAGTATAACATAAACGGTTTCTGATCTTCCGTATTTTATTTTTCAGGTACAATGTCTGGACGAGGTTCTGTGCTGGGCAGTTTGCGCAACAAGCGCCGTTATTATGAGCCACGCAGGAGAGAGGGAGAGAGGGATTACGATTCAGGACACTCTGGTCAGGAGAGGTCCGACAGAGACAGGGGATATGTGCGCCGATCCCGATCTCGCTCTCCTCCTCCCAGGACTTCCGTACCGCCCACGGTAGTAGTAGCCCGTCCTCCTGAAACTTCACGGCCTAAGCCGTCTTCTCAAGCTCCGAGACCCGATCCTCTACGTGGGACTGAAATAGCCACCTCCTCAACTACTGCACCGGTCGCGACTGATCCGACCGGGGAAGGAGCACTTAAATTGGCATAGATGAGGAAGGAATTCCCCGATATCTGTTTTGACGGCTACGTCTTTCCTCCACATCTGAAGAGAATTCCGCCATCAGCTGAAAACACTATCCATGATTATGTTGCGGACATATTTTTTCAGTATAAGGAGTGGGCAAGGGCCGCGAGGAAAGCGTCCAAAATAACATTTGATCGGGCTGTTGCCATTGAAAAGCTTGAGAAGGAGTTGGGTCAAAAAGACCGAATCGTGAAAGTGCTCAATGCTGAGGCTGAGTCCTCCCGTAAATCGGAAATGGAAGCTCTGAAAAAGGTCGATGAAGTGAACTCGGCCATGACCAGAATGAAACAAGAGCACTATACCGCCATCGAAGACATGGGTCATAGGAACACCACCATTACCGCCGAGAGGGATGCCGCTCTTAAAGAGCTTAATGAGCTGAAATCAAAATTCTCCGATATGGCGAGGGAGAAGGATGCGGCCAATGTCTCTACTCAGGAGGCCTGTGATCAGGCGGTGGTGCTCCAGAAGGAGAAGGAAGCGGCTATGGAAAAAGTCCGCGAAGCTGAAGCTGGGGTTGATGAGAAGGTACGACAGGCGGAGGCCAGGATTGAGGCTGAAGTAGAAGAGCTACTTGTCACCTACAATGCCAACGTGCTAAGGCACCGAGATCTAACATGGCCTGATGATTACCCAACACATCTCTACAACGCCTGGAACCTACTGGTTGAGGAGGAGAAATCTGGGCACCCTGACGAAGCCATCGATGAATTCGAGCTGGAGAACCGCATACTCAATGATGACGAGAAGAAAGTTCTCCATGGCTCCGTGATTTCTCACGAGAAGGAGAGGCTTGGTACCCAGTCTCAAGAAGTTGGAGAAAGCTCTGGTGCTGAGCACCATATTTCGAGTTCTGAGATTGTCGTGTCATCTCAGCCTGAGCCAACTCCGATGATCGATTCCCAGCCTATACCGGCATATGATCCTGACCGACCACATTTATCTCCTATTAAGGAGCATCCTTCTGAAATCGTTTAGACGACCTCGAGCCACCCCGAGGAAGGTACTCTGAACTAATTTCTTGTACATTTGGATTGAAGAGCTTGTATAGAAGTGTATACTAACAAAATGATTCTATCTCTTTGATCAGTGACTGAAGCGGCACCAGCTGCACCTTCCGTAGCCCAGGAATCATGCCAAGTGCCGGAGGCCATCATCTCCGAGGCGATCTCGGTTGTGACAGTTGCTCCGGCCAAGGTAACTCAGGGGAGCTCACTTTCCTTAGATGAACAAATGATAAACGAGCTCCTTGGCCGACCGAGTGATCCTTTTGCAGACTTACCGTTTGGCCCGGGTAGATTCTCATCTACTTCTGACATCTCAACTCAGACCGCTACGGCGCATAGTGAGGCCCGAGTACAGCGAGAAGCAATGATGTTGGCTGAGATTAATGCCGAGATGGCGGCGGTGGCGCACGGTGGCAGCTTAGATGGCGGATCAGTAGCGCAAGGCCCTACTCCCCTTATGATTGTATCTCCTAGGGGCACGCTCGTCGATGTTAGTGCATCGGTCCCATCCCCGGTTATAGATCCTGTTCCTCCAACTCCTCTTGCGGGAAGTATCCCCATAGGCTCTAGCTCGGAGGATGATGTTGACATCATGCCTTCGTCCGAGGGAAGCCCGCATAAGGAGAAAGGCTCTAAACGAAAAATCATTGGTGGTTCCAGTAGCTCCTCGAGGAAGAAGAAGTTGAGGAGACAGAAAGATTAGATGGACTTTTCTTTTTTATTTTAGGCATGTGTTTTTCCTTTTTGCAGTCAGGAATTTTGTTATCTTTTTCTTTTCGTAGGCCGTGTTTAGATGCGGGTTCGGCACTTGCTAGTAGGAACTTTTCTTATGGAAAAGGCTCGTGTATGAACCATTGCTTTTGATTAGTTGAAATAAAATTTTGTCTTCTTGTTTCAACTCAAATTCCTTCTACGCTTAAATGTTGCAGTGTGCGGACTTCAGTCCGATGTGATTTCATTATTTTGACGCTTAAGCATAGCTTGTTTTATCTGTCAAGTCTGGAAATTTCGGACTTGATTTGTGATCGGAGATTGAATCGGATTAGTACACCGTGTAGTTTCGGGTAGTGATTAATACTTGATCCTGCCCCCAGTTCCGGGGTGTAGTTACGGTGATCAGCTTGTGATCGTAAGGAGGGAGGATCGAGCGATCGAACCACATTTGTTTCCTTAAGAATTGTTTTATCCACACCCTGGGGACATAAGTCATCTCGTGAGCGGTTGTTCACACTCTAACTCGCACTTCGGGAGTTCGGAGTTGACTGTTTTATGATCCGTTTCGCACTCTGGGAATACGGAGTTGAGTGTTTATACTCCGTCTCGCACTCTGGGAATACGGAGTTGAATGTTTATACTCCGCTTCGCACTCTGGGAATACGGAATTGAATGTTTATACTCCGCTTCGCACTTTGGGAATACGGAGTTGAGTGTTTATACTCCGTCTCGCACTCTAGGAATACGGAGTTGAATGTTTATACTCTGCTTCGCACTCTGGGAATACGGAGTCGAATGTTTATACTCCGTCTCGCACTCTGGGAATACGGAGTTGAATGTTTATACTCCGCTTCGCACTCTGGGAATATGGAGTCGAATGTTTATACTCCGCTACGCACTCTGGGAATACGGAGTTGAGTGTTTATACTCCGTCTCGCACTCTGGGAATACGGAGTTGAATGTTTATACTCCGCTTCGCACTCTGGGAATACGGAGTTGAGTGTTTATACTCCGCTTCGCACTCTGGGAATACGGAGTTGAGTGTTTATACTCCGTCTCGCACTCTGGGAATACGGAGTTGAATGTTTATACTCCACTTCGCACTCTGGAAATACGGAGTTGAGTGTTTATACTCCGTCTCGCACTCTGGGAATACGGAGTTGAATGTTTATACTCTGCTTCGCACTCTGGGAATACGGAGTCGATCGTAGGATTGTTGTGTGTCAATCCTATTTGGCATTGGTGTAATGACTTGCCCCCGAGCTCGGGTTTCACTTATTGAGTGACCGGTCGCATCACAGCCACTCCCTATTTGAATAAATACCACCATGTGATGGGACTTAGCTCTCCGTGCGTCGTGATGTCGTACATTATATTCAATGAATCACAGCTCTGGCTCAAAGAGATGGCATTTTATTGCTGAAATAAGAAAATGCGGCAAAGTCAGTTGCCTTATTACAGAATTCAAATTTTGAAATGCGGAAACAAATTGCTAAACAAGGTATAAATGAAATAAATAAAGCCTGTCATGTGTAATAGCGACGGAGACTCTCGCCGTTCCAGGCCCTTGGCAAATCAAGACCATCCACGGTCGATAGTTTGAATGTGCCATTCCCGAGTCTTCGTGTAATCACATATGGTCCTTCCCAATTTGGTTTCATGTGTGAAGGAACTGGATAGATTCTTTTGAGAACGAGATCGCCGAGTTCAAAAGTTCGAGGACGAACTTTGGTATTGTACAATCGGGCGACTCGACTTCGATATGTGGCCGCTCTCAAATCAGCCTCTTCCCGTTTCTCGTCCAGTAGATCCAAAGATTCAGCAAGCAATATAGCGTTCGTTTTCGGATCGTAGTAAGTCACGCGATGGGAAAACACTTCCGTCTCGACTGGAATAACAGCCTCTGTGCCATAAGATAAGGAAAACGGGGTGTGTCCGGTCGCGGTCTTGTGAGTTGTTCGATAAGCCCATAATGCCATAGGAAGTTCATCAACCCACTTGCCCCCGGCCTTTTCCAGTCGTTTCTTTATGATGGACTTTATAACTTTATTGACAGCTTCAACCTGTCCATTTGCCTGAGGATGCGCAACAGCCGAGAACTTTTTATGGATATGAAACCGTTGACAGAAATTCTTGAATTCCGCACTCTCGAATTGGGCTCCGTTATCGGTGATGATGGTATGTGGGAGTCCAAATCGACAGATGATGTTGCGAACCACGAAATTTATCACTTTCTTTGTCGTAATGGTTGCGAGGGCCTCGGCTTCAGCCCACTTTGTAAAGTAGTCAACGGCGACGATGGCGTATTTCGCACCGCCTTTCGCCAGAGGTAAAGTGTCGATGATATCGATGCCCCACATCGCGAATGGCCAGGGACTAACCATTTGAGTTATCTCGGTAGGCGGGGCTCTTGGAATTCGGGCGTGTTTCTAGCACCTATCGCACTTTCTAGCATAGTTTGCTGCATCTCAGTTCACTATCGGCCAGTAGTATCCATATCGGAGTACCTTCTTAGCGAGAGCTTGCCCCCCGGTGTGATCGCCACATGCTCCTTCGTGTACGTCATGTAACACTCGTTTGATTTTATCGTGCGCGATACATCGGAGGAGAGGAATAGAATAACCTCTTCTGTACATGACGCCGTTTTGAATGACGAACCGTGAAGCTTTTTGTAGAATTCGTCTTCTTTCGTTTCTATGCTCAGGCAACGTCCCATTTTCGATATAGTCTCGATACAGAGTCATCCACGATTCTCTACTGGGAGCGGTTTCAAACACGAAATTCGTCTCTATTTGATCGATGCTTGGATAGGACAGAGTTTCGACGGGGACAAGTCCCATGTGTTGTGCTTCACCCGTGCCGGCTAACTTCGCCAATAAATCGGCTTTTTGATTGCGTTCTCGAGGTATGTAATAAATGGCATAATAATCAAACTGATTCAGCACTTCCTGGACTCGAGCCAAGTAAGCAGCCAGCCTTCGATCTCTTGCTTGATACTCTCCCCGTACTTGACACAACTAATTGTGAATCACAATAAATTTCCACAGCGATAATCCTCAAATCTCTGGAAAATTTTAGTCCAGTTAAGAGTGCCTCATATTCTGCTTCGTTATTAGTTGCATGAAAATCGAACGTCAAAGCATAACTTATAGATCGGCCTTCGGGAGTTTCAAGTACAACACCGGCGCCCGAACATCGGTCGTTTGATGCACCGTCGGTATACAACTTCCATACGTATTCAGGGGATTCACTGGTTTCGGGCAAGCCCTCTTGAATGGTAAATTCGGCTATGAAATCTGCCAGGACTTGTCCTTGAATGGCTCTCCGCGGAGCGTAGGTGATATCAAACTGGCTTAGTTCAATGTTCCACTTGAGTAACCTACCAGACGTCTCAAGCCGCATGAGAACCTATCGTAACGGCTGATCGATATACACAGTAAGAGGATGAGCTTGGAAGTAAGGGCGGAGCTTTCTTGAGGCGATGACCAGGCAATAGGCCAATTTCTCCAGTCTTGGGTAATTTCTTTCAGCTCCTGTAAGCCGCTTACTAATATAGTAGACCGGTTTCTGCACTTTGTCTTCCTCCCGAACTAAAGCGGCACTGATCGCATGCTCTGATACTGCCAGATAAAGGTACAGTTGCTCGTGGTCGACTGGTTTTGACAAGATCGGAGGCGTGGAAAGATGTTGAACCAGCGATTGGAATGCGCCTTCACACTCCGTGGTCCATTCAAAGTTTCGTTTCCCTTTTCGGATCAGATCAAAGAAAGGAATGCATTTATCGGTGGACTTCGAGATGAACCTGCTCAATGCTGCCACTTTCCCGTTTAGGCTTTGGACTTGCTTTATGGTTCTTGGGGTTTGCAGGTTCCTTATTACCCAGATCTTTTCGGGATTCGCTTCTATCCCTCGAGCGTTGACGATGAACCGGAGGAACTTTCCAGACGCAACGCCGAAGTGGCACTTTAACGGGTTAAGCTTCATTCCATATTCCCGGAGGATGCGGAACATCGAATCCAGATCTCTGACATGATCCATGGAGAATCGAGATTTCACTAGCATATCATCCACATAAACCTCCGTGGTCTTCCCGATCTGGTTGGCGAACATCCGGTTGACCAAGCGTTGGTATGTTGCTCCGGCATTCTTTAGACCAAATGGCATGACTTTGTAACAGTAGAGTCCCAGATCGGTCACGAAGCTGGTATGTTCTTGATCAGGTAAATGCATGGGTATTTGGTTGTAGCCAGAATAAACATCCATAAAAGATAGTAATTCATGTCCGGCTGTCGAATCTATGAGCTGGTCAATTCGAGGAAGTGGGAAACTATCTTTCGGACAAGCCTTGTTTAAGTCAGAGTAATCGACGCAAGTTCTCCATTTTCCGTTCGGCTTTCGAACCAGTACGGGGTTGGACACCCATTCTGGATACAAGGCATCCCGAATAAAACCATTCGATTGTAACTTATCAACCTCCTCCTTAAGGGCGGCAGATCTCTCTGGATCCATACCGCGCCTTTTCTGCTTGACCGGGACATATCGTGGGTCTATATTCAGGGAGTGACTTGCAATGTTTGGCGAGATCCCGCACATGTCAGAGTGTGTCCAGGCAAAAACGTCGAGATTCACCCGGAGAATTCAACCAATTCATGTTGTGTCTGCTTGCTCAATTGAGACCCAACCTTTAACATCCTCGAATCATCATCCTCACTGATTGGGACGTCCACAGTCAGTTCGGCCGGAGAAGCTTGATTCTCCTTAGATTTGTCTTTATCCTCATTGTCCCTAGGGTCAAGGTCTTTTAGGAATTGGTTGTGGTGTCCGGGCCGAGGCCCAGGCATCAATTGTCAATCATCAATAGAACGAACGCAGAGAGATTCCTCTACGCCCTTTCCCTTCTCCTTTCGCTGTGCCCCGCGCAGCTCAGCAACATAGCAGGCCCTTCCCGTCGCCTGATCTCCTTGAACGACTCCAATCCCACGATCGGTGGGAAATTTCAGAGTCAAGCACCATGGGGCGATGGCTGCCCGGAACTCAGCAAGGGCTGATCGGCCCAAAAAAGCGTTATAAGGTGAATCAATCTATAAAACAACAAACTGTAACACCCGGACTCTCCGGCGTTCTCCAACCCCCAACTCAACCGGTAGTTCAGTTACTCCAATGGGTATCGTGGCACTCCCGTTAAAACCGTGGATTCGGGACAGGCAGGGCTTCAAATCCTTTGCCTCCATTTTCATTAAGTCGTAAGCCCGTTTAAGAAAGATATTCACAGAGCTCCCACTGTCAACCAGGATCCTCTTCATCCAAGCAGGACCTACCTGGGCAGATATGACTAGTGGGTTGATTGTAGAGGCTTCGACCTTATCAGCGTATCGGCTCCTGAACACGATATCATCAGATATTATCTTTTGTTGTTTAACCGGAGTTCCGTCTTCACAATTACTACAACATTCGAAGTCCGCATGCCTGATAGAACTAGCATACGACTCCATTTCCCCCCAGCTTCTGTCTGCTGGGTGGGGACCACCACTTATCGTGTTGATAACCAACCTCCCGCCCGCACGAGCGGGTTCTTCCTGTCTTTCCTGATTTTGTGAACGATTCTGATTCGAAGGGCCCGCTCCACCAGACTGCGGCGCCCGCACAAACTGATCTAACTTCCTTTCTCTGATCAACTTCTTGATGAGGTCCTACAAATGTCGACACTCATTGGTATTGTGGCCGTAGCTTTCATGGAATCTACAGAACTTCCCTGTTTGAACCTGCCTCTCCGATGAGGGTTTCGGAGCAGGCTTCTTATACTGTACAGTGTTGCAAGTCTGTAAGTATATGTTTTCCAATGACGTATTCAATGGTGTGTAATTGTCAAACATTTGAGCCCTACGTCGTGGGCCTCGGTTCTGATCTCTTTTCTTATCCTGGCCATTGTTTCCTCTTGGCTGGGTTTGCTTGTTCTGTATATTCAGTTGAACTTTTCCGGAACTCTCACCGGACTATTTAACTGCTACATTACTCTGTATTCCCTCAATACTAGGCCTCACATCGTCCTGCTTCCTAGACTGTTTCGCGTCCTCTTGCCGTAAGAACTTAACGGCTTTGGAGTAGAAACGGTCCAACGATGCAGGTGGTTTTCCAGCTAGCCAATTCCCAAACTCAGAATCGGGATCAATCCCTTTAGTTAAAGCCATCAAGATTGAGTTATCGTTGGGGTTACTAATTTCAACACATGCTGCGTGAAACCTTTCTAAGTAACGCCTGAGCGTCTCTCCATGGGCTTGAGTGACACTAGACAGGGTATTAACGTCTTTAGGCCTAGCCACATGCATACGAAACTGCTCTACAAACCTCTTGGCCAGTTGATCGAACGAGGAGATAGATCTGGGTGGTAGCCTCGTAAACCACATGGTTGCGATTCCCCCCAAAGAGATGGGGAAACTTCGACACTTTACTGCTTCGTTAGCTCTTGCAGCGCTCATTGACCATTCATATTTCAAAATATGTTGATTGGGGTCACTATTCCCTTCGTACATTAGGAGAGTTGGCATTCTGAATCGCCGAGGGGGTTCAGCATACAATATCTCGTCTATGAAAGGGGTATGACTATGGGAGATTCCCCAGTCATCATTAGTGAGCCCCTGACTCTCGCGAATCATCTGGCGTATCATGGTCGAAATGTCTGACACTGGCACATTCTGGGCATGCTGAGCTAAGGTGTGGTCGGGCTCCACAGTGCGAGTTTGGACCGGGCGCTGTCGACGGTCCGCATTTCGCCTCCTTGGCTCAGCGTCTTCTAGGACATACGGTTCAGGAGTATGTCCACACTGTCGATTGTTCGGCTCTGACAAATTCCGAGTATCAACCCTCATTTCTACCGCGGCGGTTGTGGTGCGGTTGTCCGTGGTGTACTGTGGAGCAGTGCCTCCTCGTGTCGAGGGTCTTGTTTGGAAGCTGGTCAACGGTCCTGTCCTCAATTGCCCAACGATCAAGGCGGGTTGATATCCAGTAGTTTGAGCGCGACTCCCATCTAGCCGGAGATGGGTAGACCTGTGGTGATAGTCAGACGAAGCTAAACTTTCAGTAGATGCACGGGAAACATCATCCCTCCTGGACCTTCTGTGGCCCTGGCGGTTTAGTTGGTTGGTCAGTTCAACATTGGCGTGCAACTGTTCAGCCAACTGTTGCCGGCTTTGGGTCAGTTCCTGGAGCAACACTTGAAACTCTTGCCGGGTGACTGGTCCTGATGGATCTGAGTGAGCAGTGTTGCCTTGATTGGAAGAAGGCTGCTGTGTAGGATTCTGTCTATCCCGACCTTCTTGATCAGCGGTGGTAGCGGCAGTTCTTGTGCTAACCATTTTTAGTGGTGGAGTCCTTTCCTAGATTTTATGCAAATCTGAATAGAATGGCAGGATTCCGGATCAGATATCTGGATCTTCCTCTTGGATTTATGCAATCCGGTATCGACGGTAGATCCAAGGAGCGGGAGAAAAAACTGGTTTTCTCAGTGAAAGCACCAAAGTGTTTGTACCAAAAATGGGCACAACACTCTTCGAGAGTTATTTGAAGAGATAAAATGAAGAATATAAATGTAAAACAGAGATTATCTAACAAAAACACCAACAAACAAGAACGTAAAATGCAAGGACAAGCAATTTAGAGTGGTTCGGCGTAGTTCCTACGTCCACTATGAAGTTTTGATGATTTTATTGATTCTCTTTCGATGATTACAAGCAGTTACAGCGAACAACAGTGAATTACAGTTTAGAATTCGAATTACATAAACCCTCTACTACTTATTAAATCAACTGTGCAAGAAAATGATGAGGCCAACTCAGCTTGTAAGGACAACTCATTAAGAAATGAGGCTAATGATAAAGAAATCGTGATATTGAAGGCCCGGGCAGAACAACTGGCATAGCTTTGCCAACAACTAATAAAGTAAGGGGAGGGGAGGAGAGCTCCTATCCATTATGCAAGGATAAAGTGGAATCTACTTCCTCGACAACTTGAGGGCTCCAACCTTAGAGAAGTATAATGGTACATCTAACCTAGATGACCATATGTACACTTTCGAATATCACATGGATATTTAAAAAGTAGGAAGACTTACTAGATGCAAGCTATTTCCAATGTACTTGGCTAGAAAAACTTCAAGGTGGTTACAAAGGTATGAGTCTGGAGAAGTTTATTCATGGGCTTAACTATCATTAGACTTTCGTTGACGATCAATATCGGAAGGGAAGTTTCACCAGATCATAATATGTTATCCTACGTCAAGCAACACGATAACAGGAGTTTGCGCAGCTTCATAAGCCGATTCAAGTCTGAAGTTATGTAGATCGGCGTAACAAGTGAAGAAGTGCTAATGATGGTAACACATTTAAGAATGAAAAAGGATATAGTGTTCTAGGATAAGAACAACATAAAACTAAGTAAAAGTATGAAGCATTTTACGAGAGAGCCAATAGCTACATCCAAGTTGAAGAAGCTAAAAAAGACTAGGGAAACCTTGTTGATAAAGCTACCCTTAATTCAGAATGATAAGAAGAGGGGATCAAAGAACTATAGTCAACTAGTAAAGAGGCACGGATAATTCAACTTCACGGATCTCACGCCTCTAACTCACAACCCATGACACAAATTTGAAGTGACCAAATCTGAGCCGACTTACAGGTTTAGCAACATGGGGAAGAAACCTGAATAGAAAAAAGGTGGTGCTTATTGCTGCTTCCATAGGGTAGATGGCCACCACACTGATATTGCCATCACTTGAAAAATTAGATTGAGAAATTGATCCCAAAAGGCTATCTGGACAGTTTTCAACAAAATGCAGTAATGGGTCTAACTTAGTAACAATCACATGATCCTCATGTTCATTAAGTGGTGTTCTTGGAATCCTCATTGGCTCCATCCATGGGGGCCTCATCTAGTTGGCAAAAGTAAAAGATCAATGAACAGGTACATTCAAGATGCGTAGGTCGAGCATAGAGCAGTGTACCGTATTAAGCAACAACTTGCATTGGATATTGTCTTCACCATTATGGATTCAATGAGGGTCATATTCACATATCAGGATCCACGGTGTTAACTGTGCAGATATCAAACAAAACTATTAATAAAAGTGTTTGTCAACTCTGGAAGCTTAATCAACGTAATATTCAAAAATTCTTACGACAAGATGAAGTTTCCCGCAAAAGTGATGAAGTCTAGCCTAGAGTCGATCTATGACTTCAATAACACAACAACGGTTCTAGTAGGCTTAGATACACTCCTTGTAAAAGTTGGAAATGCACCGCTACGCAAATCTATTTATGTTAATTTTCTTATAGTTGATCAACCATCTCCATACAATACCTTCCTGGAAAGGCCAACATTGATAAATCTCAGAGCAGCAATTTCAAAGAAAGACTTTCTTATGCAATTTCATACCTGATAGAGTAAGAGGTATGCCCCAGGGGTAATTATGTAATTTGTTAAATATATCTAACTCGATAACTAATCTTGTTCAAAATAAAAGTTATTTTCTTTCTATTATAACTTTTTATATTATTGTATAGTTAATTAAGTAATTAATCTAAAGTATATTAAATAGAAAATCCTTAAATGTTAGTTATGTGATAGTAATTAATGAAAATTTATATGGATCGTATGACTTATATATATGACAAGGAAACTGACTATGAAGAATAAAATGATACTAATAGTAATAAGTAAAAAGATCACAATAGAGTTTTTATACTTGTTTGGACCTCCCGTCCTACTTCTAGTCTCGAAGCTTCTCTTCGGATTTTCTCTTAACCAATAGCCCTTGCTTCGCCCGGAGGAATAGGCTTGATACAAAAGTGGTTTCTTGACAAACTTGTGTTTTTTTTCAACACTGATATTGACTGTAAATACAACAACTTCCTATGATCTCCTTTAAGTGAGTGTGAGTGAAATACTTTTGAATTTGTAGGAGGTTTAGATAACCAAATTGTAAATTTGGTTACAGCAGATTGAGAATACAATTAGCAATGAAATATGTAAGATCAGAGAATGTAGATATACAAGTAAGATTCGGTAAATCAAAATTCTAGTTTTTGGATGTATATATAGTATCAATTAGTTGTTATTGAAAAGTAGTGACTATTTGAACAAGTATCTTTGATCTGAAAAGTTGTATCCTCAAGGAGAAGATGTGATTGTTGATTTTTGAAAAAAATAGCTTTTCAAAAAGTGACAGTTATTATTTTAAAAAACTGTTCGTCCATATGACAAACGTCTGTGGATAATCCACAGACGTCTGTGATTTCAGGAATTGGTTTTCCCGAAATTACTGACATACGTCTGTGGTTTATCACAGACGTCTGTATGTTTGTGTATTTTGATATTAGAGTTTGTGTGCATGTTTGAGTTATTTCAAGGAGATCGTACAATATTTCTATGACTCCACCAATCAAATCACTATTATTATTCTAAACATTGATGTAAAATAAGAGCCTTTCTAATCTTCATATCTCTTTGATTCCTTGATCGTTGATTCGAAGAGCTGGATATCTTCTTTGCACCTGAAAGTTGGAATACACAATATATATTTGATTGTATAGTTGTTATCATTAAAACTTAATTTTGGAGGTTCTAACATTCTCCCACTTTTTGATGATGACAACTATACAATCTTTAAGATTACTCCCCCTGTGTATATGCATGATATTCTTCTCCCCCTTTGTCATTATCAATATAGAATATAATATTTATAAAAGCAATATGTAGGCAAATTAAACATTTTGAAATAAGAACATACTAATGCATAGGAAAGTAAAATTAGAACATTGTTTTACATAGCGAACTGAATAAAAGAAAAAGTAGTAAATAACTGAAGGTAAGTTTATTGATACCGAGTGGAAGAATATGAGAATCCACCATAATTCTCATAGTAATCCCAATAAGATGCTGGGTCGGACTCAGAAGGAGCAGGCCATTGAATATTATCATGAAATTCTTCATTTTCCTGTATTGACAATCCATCAAATGGCATGTAATGTTGGTGAGAGGGTGCTTTTATCGGTGTTACATCGTCGTCATCGCTATCTTCTTCTTGAAAATGCTCAGTTTCCATTTGTTGTTTCCCTTTGTCTCTAGACGAACCTTCTGGAGGTAAATGAGGTTGATAAACATGAGTATGTTGACGAGATGGTGGTGAAGGAGATGGTGACGATGAAGAATGAGAACGTCCATGAACCTTTTTCATTATTTTGCCTAATCCAGAAACTACTTTTCCAATGTCTTTTATACCTTAGTCATACGGGTAGAGAGAGATCGTTCCAAGCCTATTATTCATTTTTCTAACTTCTTTTGATTTGAATTTATAGCCCGTTGATTTTGTAACGAAACATCTCTTCCAGATTCATTATGACTTATCAGGTTCGAGCTTCTAAAATTTCAGAATCAGAGTGGTATTCTTGTGGAGAGCTGGATCGCGGAGGTCTAGTAGTAGGTTGGTGTAACAACCCGCATATTTTACGATTGAATATTTAAATATTTTATTTAAATATAGAATCATTAATCGGATTGAAGTCTGAAAAGCTACTTTTTGCAAACAGTCGAATTGGGATTCGAGACCACTTCCATTGAGTCCAAAATGACGTTTGCGATCTTTTTGAGTATAAACTTCGATATGTTTGGAGATAGTAGAATTTTGCTATTTTTCACTTTGGGTTTGGGTTTGGGTTCAGCCCACTTGCCCAAATCTGGTTATATCATTACTCCACCCCCTCTCCTCTTCATTACTTCATTTCATATTCCTAACACTTTAAGCTTTAAGCAATAATGGGGGAAAAGAGTGGAAATTAGGAATTCCAAGCCCTAGTTCAATTGCAAATTCAAGCTTCTACCTCCAAATTCAAGAAGAAGCTTTGGTGAGCCTTCCCTTCATCTTCTCCAACTCCTTCTCCATTCAATTTCAGAAATTTCCTAAACCTAATTTAGGAAACGTTTCTCTTTTAAGCTTAGATTCAAGCTTGTTGGGTTGGAATTGAAGAGAGATTGTTCTTGCCATTGCTCTATAGCTTCTTCTTCATTGATTTTGTGAAAAGGTGAGTTCTTTAACTCACATCTACGTCTATAACTATCATTGTTGTTAGGTATGAATTCCTAACGCTTGTTCATGTTCATTTGCTTTTGATTTGATTTAATTTGGTGAATTTTCCAATTTTGGTGTTTTGAAGTTGAAATCTTTAAAAATCCTTTTATGGATGTTTGAACATGTTTTTGGTGATGCATCGAAGTGCCTACAGGGCTGGGATTGCCGATTGGCGTAAACCCTTAGTGCTCGTCGCTCGTTCGATCGCATTTCGGTTTGGATTTGTCGTTTTTGAGCTAGTCTGTTTTTTTTGCCTAGTAGAAAATTTCAGACATCTGAAACCAAATCTAGACGTCTGGTTGAAAAATCCAGACGTCTGGAAAGGGGTCTGGAAAAGGCAGTAACAAAATCCAGACGTCTGAAACAAAATCCAGACGTCTGAAATCAAATTCAGACGTCTGGTTGAGATTTTCAGACGTCTGAAATGGCCCAGGAATTAAAAATAGAAGGGAGAAAACACTTAAACTTCCAGAACCTTGGGCCAGACGTCTGGGAACACCTACCAGACGTCTAGAACTGCCAATTTTGCCTAATTTGCCTATTTTCGAGTAAATTTCCAAGGTTTATCGATTTTTGTTGATCCGACTTATTGTTATCAATTATTATCGACTTTGATGACCTTTTCTTCGGGATTTTTGGAACGTCCATTTTGATGGATTTGGAATTGATTTCTTTGGATTTTATTCACGTCTTCGAATGTGAATTTTTATGATTGATTGTTTATACATTCATTTCTATGATTTGTCACTTTAAAAATATAAAGGTTTTCTATATTAGTTGTAAATATCAAAACTCCTTCATTAACACGATTTCAACACTATTTTATTACAAAGCTCGTTTCTTAAACCGTTTTCCAATCTACTAGTATATACAAACCTTTACCTCATTCGTATGAGAAAATATAATTAAACGGCTTAGCAAAACAAGTGGTATGAAACGCTTGCGTTTACTTCGTCGGTTAATTTTTGGACTTGTTTGATTGAAACTCTTGTGACAATCTTCTAGTGGAGATTTACAATTTGTTCGTAAATATTTAAGTTAAGCAAGTGTTTATGGGACATGAAGCTAAACTCATATATTTACTAGCTTAGTGTAATTGACACTTCTTGATGATCGATGATGATCATTTTACGGTTTAGACTGGCAAGGTGCGATGTCTCTTTGTCCACTTGGAGGATTGTACTTCATTTTATTGAGCTTCGTCTCATTTCTTTGGATTCATTGGACGTACCGTTTGTACTACGTCGATGTACCGAATTGTTTTGTGTTTCGATTCATTGGATGTACCATTTGTACTACATCGATGTCTCGGCTTTTCGATTCATTGGACGTACCGTTTGTACTGCGTCAATGTACCGAATTGTTTTGTGTTTCGATTCATTAGATGTTCCGTTTGTACTACATCGATGTCTCGGCTTTTCGATTCATTGGACGTACCGTTTGTACTGCGTTAATGTACCAAATTGTTTTGTGTTTCGATTCATTAGATGTACCGTTTGTACTACATCGATGTCTCGGCTTTTCGATTCATTGGACGTACCATTTGTACTGCGTCGATGTACCGAATTGTTTTTGATACACGTGTTGGTGAGTTTTCATGCTCCCGCTTGGGATTGGCCATCCTTTTCTTGTGATTTCTGGATTTCTAATTATTGATTTATGGGATTTATGTTTCACCACCTTTTTCAGTTGGCATTGATATGTATGTCATTTATTGTGGCTTGGTGAATTAAATTAAGAATATGACATTCTTTTAATCTTTGAGAAGATTCTTGTGATATTGATTAATCTCTGGATTGATTTTCGATTAGATACTTATCACAGTATGGCTTTATGGTTATCATACGTTTTTGTCATATCTCTTATTCTCTATCACTTTATCTGATATTTATAGCTAGACTGATCCGTTTATTATTTTCTTCTTAAATAATACTCGGGTCAGACTGAGATTTATAGGTGCTTCCTCATGACTTCCTATCTGGAGCCATCATCTGACTTTTGGCTAAATACTTAGCTTGTAGTTTTTGGTTGTATACATTCGATATATTAACTCATTGATGTATACATATTCTGTTGTCTAGCACTTGTATCTTTTCTTTTGTGATATTGTGGATCTTATTTGACCACTACTCTGATGTACACTTTCATGTGTTATATTCATATCTATTTCCGCCTTTGTGATATGAATTGTCTGTGACTGATTTGTGTTATGTTTATTTCTATATTTTTTTCCGAAGATATACATAGCCACCGTGTAGTAGCTTTGAGTTTGTATCGGTATGTCGGATTTCCTCTTGAGATGAAAAGTTATATTTTTATCTGGCATATCAGTGCTCGCACAAAGCAATTACATGGATGGTCGCTCCTCAACAGCCTTATTCTCCGCGCTAGTCGACGTCATTTCCTCGTAGTGTCCTTGTCTAGCGTGGGTATAGAGGTGGGGCCTCACAGCTGGGGTTGATGTTGCCTTTGCAAATGATGTTGTGTCCATTTTTGGAAAGGCATAATATTTGGAAGTTGGGCAGGAAGTTGCATTAAGGATAAACATCGGGGACCTTCATTTCTAACAGGAATTTCTTCATACTGTGAGAGATATGACATTCATATCCTTAAGACTCCTCATAATGTAAGCAGCATAAGGAATGCTTCGGCGATGTTGCACCCAAATTTTTTTAATTTGGTCATGAATAAATTTGGCCCAATTTATAGGAAAACGAGCGAATACTGCATATAAAGCTCGATGATCGGTAGGGTAGACTTGTTCATGACTACCTAACCTAGGAATGATTGTGTTGATTAAAATACGCTCAATTATCCTAGCATGAGGACGAAGACTACTAGCTTTCCATTGACGCATGCCATCTTCCCAAATTTGATGAGTAACTTCATCTCGTGATAATGTGGAATCGTCAAGAATTTCATCTAAATCAATTCTTTCTTTAGAAAAATCTAAAATTCTACCAAGTGTAAAAACATCAATTTTTATGATTTTGCCATACACATTTGACCAAAACCAACCCTCTTCGTTTCCAGGAGACCAAATGTCTTCACTATAAAGATTTGCGAAAAATAGATAAATAGCTAGTGGATCGATAATTACCTCATTATCATTGAAGTTAACAAGGTGTCGGCATTCGGAATTTTCAAATAGTGAAGAGATATTATAGACATCAAATTTGAATAGGCAATAGAAAGGTCCAGAGTGGATTCTCTTCTTCAGTAATGCTTCAAATCTATTAATTGCAATAGGATTGTTCCTCAACCAAGCTTTAATCTGAGTTTCACTTACAATATTGGCAGAGGAAGAGCTTTGAACTTGTTTGCCTCTTTTTGGAACAGGTTTGGGAGCCATTTGAGTTGAATTTGTGGTAAAAGAAGGATTAGGTTTTGAGAATATTTGATGGCTAGGTTTAGAATTGCTGGAGTAAAGATGAATTGGGGTAAACACTTAATTATATATGAGTTGTAGATCTGAAACCCGAAACATGCGACAGACGTCTGTGGGCTTCCCACAGACGTCTATGGTTACAGGGTAAATAATTTTCCGTATGTTTACATAGACGTCTGTTAGAAATCCACAGACGTCTGTTAGAAATCCACAGACGTCTGTGGCGTAGGAGACTTGAAAAACTTATTTTTCTAATGTTGAAAAAGAAAATTTTATTTAATGTAAAAATAAAATAACAAATATGGGTACATTTATTGTAGAAGAAAACAAATCGTGAGAGATTAATTGTCATTTGATGAAGTGGATTTCTTGGCTTCTTGTAAGTCCCATGAATTTGGTTCATGTTTCTTCTTGTCTGATGAAGGTTTTAAAGGAGACCATTCAGGTGGAGAAGGAGTCTTATATTCACTATTATAGTTGGATGGTCCTTCCCCCCAGAGTCTTGTAGGAGTTAATTTCCCAAATCTGCTAGGAGTTTCTAAGACACGAGGAGACTTCTTATGTAGACACTTCTTAGTGGGGGAGTGTCCACATATCGCAAGAATGCATTTTTCTAGAAAGTTTAGGTGACGTTCTTGCCGACGTTGCTCGTAGTTCATCTCCCGAGTCACCCCTAACATTTCATGTTGGTTATGGTAGATATCATCAAGTTTGGTATGAATCAAGGATGAATCTAGATAATAGTCTCTTTTTGATCTTTTGCCATCTGGAGTATATCCATTATGAAATTTTGGAGACACTGAAGGTTGAGTAGCTGTTTTTGGAGAAGTGGTTGTGTTTGTAGAGGAGGGTGTTTTAAAATCAATCGTAGAATAGGTTGAAGCATGGTCAGATGACATTTTGAAGATGGAATAACACTGACAAATAATTCAAGTAAAAAGAAAGGAAAACGTAAGTTAGAAAGAAAAAGAAAGAGAGCCCATTTTATAGATAAAGGTTACTATTATTAGACAATAATGAGAGGTGCAGAAGATAGTATAAAAATAGAATGTTGTTTTTGTTGAATGGATGAAAAAATTTTGAAGTAAAAAATTAGTTAAGTTACTAAGACAAATATGTAGGTAAATTAGTTTGTTAGCTCGTTGTAGGTACATATTCCTAGTTCTCGACGTAATTTAATGAATGATGCTTCGCATAAAGGTTTTGTGAAAATATCCGCAATTTGATTATCAGTATTAATGAATTCAAGTGAAATTATTCCTTTCTCAACATTATCTCGTAAGAAATGATGTCTAATATCAATATGTTTAGTTAGGGAATGGTTAATCGGATTTTTAGAAAGATTTATTGCACTAGTATTATCACAATAAATTGGTGATTTTTCAATTATTTTTCCAAAATCTCGAAGTGTTTGTTGCATATAAATAACTTGTGCGCAAGCTAAGGCAGTAGAAATGTATTCGGCTTCACATGTTGAAAGAGATACACATTTTGTTTTTTACTAAACCATGAAACCAAAGCTTGCCCAACAAAATGACACGTACCACTTGTACTTTTTCTATCTGTTTTACATCCGTCAAAATCCACATCACTATAAGAGACGAGTTCAAATGAACATCCCTTAGGATAAAAAAAGTCCATAATCTTTCGTGGTAGTTAAATAGCGCAAAATATGTTTTACCGCTCGATAATGTGATTCTTTGGGTTGTGCTTGAAATCTCACGCACAAACAGACACTCATCATTATATCGGGTCGACTTGTCGTTAAGTATAATAAAAACCCTATTATACTACAGTATTGTTTTTGGTCATAAGCTTTTCCATTTTCTTCTTTGTCTAAATGTGAAGTTGTGCTCATTGGTGTTGGTTTAGCGGAAGTATTTTCCATTCCAAAACGTTTTAGTACATTTCTACAATATTTTTCTTGATTTATAGAAATTTCGTTGTCTAATTGTTTTATTTGTAATCCTAAAAAAAATTTAGTTCACCCATATGAGACATTTCAAATTCATTTTGCATAATTTCAGAGAATTCATTATACAAATTTTCATTAGTTGATCCAAATATAATATCATCGACATATATTTATACAACTAATATTTCGTTGTTTTTATGTTTGATAAATAATGTGGAATCAATTTTTTCTATTTGAAATCCTGAATTTTGTAAATGACTTTTTAAACTATCGTACCAAGCCCGAGGTGCTTGTTTCAAACCGTATAACGCCTTTTTAAGTTTAAATACATGATTAGGATATTTTTCATGAGCGAATAATGGTGGTTGCTCAACATATTCTTTTTCTTTGATAAATCCATTTTAAAAAGCGTTTTTTATGTCCATTTGAAAAAGCTTAAAATTATAATGACATGCAAATGCAAGAAGAGTTCGTATTGCTTCAAGGCGAGCTACTGGAGCATACGTTTCCTCGTAATTGATTCCTTCTTATTGATTATAACCTTGAGCAACAAATCTTGCTTTATTTCGAACAATATTTCCATTTTCATCGGTTTTATTTTTAAATACCCATTTTTTTCCTATTACCGATTGATCATTTGGTTTGGGTACTAGTTCTCATACATCATTTTGTTCAAATTGATTTAATTCTTCTTCCATAGCAATAATCCATGAATTATCTTTAGAAGCTTCTTTATAATTTTTTGGTTTAAGATTTGAAATAAATGTAAAGTGACTTATTTGATTTAATTGAGTTCTAGTTACTCTATGACGCAGCGGATATTACAAAACGATCTTCAATCGATGAAAATAGCAATCTGTGGATTGATGGATACTGAAATGCCCGAACTCGTTGATCCGAAGATACCGAACTCAAGCTATCTCTGACTCGTTGATCCGAAGATACCGGGAAAGAGATCTACGATTCTTCAACGTTGATCTTGCACACAAGATTCCGTGAATCGGCTTCAGCAAACGATGATTCGAGCGCACTCGAATGACGTAAGTGGAGATAGGAGATACACTCGACTACCAATTGAAATTGAAAGCACAAAGCTAACAAAAGAGAATTTTATTCAATATTCAACAACCTTTACAAAATGACCATACACGCCTATTTATAGGCTACAACTCAACACAGCAGAAAATTCACTAACTCCTAAGTCGGTTCCGACTTACGACCTACGACCCATCCTAACTCGGAGACGACTTAAGACAAACAGTTACACTACATGCCTTTAGCGACTTATCAACATACAACACGACTCAAAAGTAAACGACTCACAGACGACTCCCCTTAAGTCGTTTACGACTTATCAGATTACGACTTAAAATCAAAATTACAAACGACTTATAACATATGCGACTTAACAACCAACACAATAGCCTCTTCCTTCGACTTAAGAATCCACGGTGTAGATTAACTCGCATAAGAATCTACGACAACAGGCTTTAGCGACTTAAGAACATGCGCATCTCATATCAGCGACCTAAAGAACAACGGTAGAGATTAACTCGTAGAAGAATCAACGGTAGTGTGCTTCAGCGACTTAAGTCCTGATTCATTAGGTCGTTCACGAGACTTAACTAAGTCGTAACTCGCTTCCTCTTCACTCCTTTTGTTAAGTCGTGGATGACTTATACCTTCAGCTTTGTTAAGTCGTGGCCTTTCACTAAGTCGCTGCCGAGTTATATTAAGTCGCTGGGACGACTTAAAACCTTCGTTAGGTCGCGAACTCGAGTTAACTCCTTCCCCTGGTTTCCAGTTGAGTCGTGGACGACTCAATGCTGATTCGTTAACTCGCCGCTTCCCCTCACATGGCTCCATAGGTCGTGGACGACCTATAGCTTCTGCCTTAAGTCGTGGATGACTTATCTCCTCGCCTTCCTTAAGTCGGTCACGACTTATGTCCTTAGCTTTGATAAGTCGGTCACGACTTATGCCTTGGGCAATTATAGTTTGGCCTACATCATCCTCCCCAGGTTGAAAGAAATTCGTCCTCGAATTTGCATCTTCCTCAACATCAGTTCGTTCATCCCCGTGATATGGTACGAGATGTTTAACATTGAACACATCAGACGTATACACATCATCTGGCAGCTTCAGTTTATAAGCATTTTCATTGATTCGTTTCACAACTTCCACCGGACCAATTTTCCTGGCTTTCAACTTGTTATAAGCGCCTACTGGAAAACGATCTTTCGTTAACAATGCATAAACCATATCACCTTCATGAAATTCAACACTCCTTCGTTTCAAATCTGCAGACTGGTTATACTTCTCATTTGCTTTCTCTAATCGTTCTTGAACGATTTTATGACATTCCGTCAGCCCTTCAACAAAATCAGCAGCTTTCTTAACTGTCCCCTTTGAGTGTGGTATCACCTTTAAATCCAACGGTCCCTTCGGTAAGCTCGAATAGACAATCTGGAATGGACTGAACCTAGTACTTCGATTCACAGCATGATTATGAGCAAATTCTGCCTGGCATAACTTCATATCCCAACTCTTCAGATTATCTTGAACAAGACACCTCAACAAATTTCCCAATGATTTGTTTACCACCTTAGTCTGTCCATCTGTCTACGGATGATAAGCACTACTAAATTTCAGCTTCGTTCCCACCATCTTCCACAAACTCAACCAAAAGTGACTCAAAAATCGAGTATCTCTATCCGACACAATAGATTCCGGTAATCCGTGAAGTCGATAGATCTCCTTAAAAAACAACTGAGCAACATGAACAGCGTCTGTCGTCTTCTTACAAGCAATAAAATGTGCCATTTTCGAAAATCTGTCAACCACCACATAAATGGAATCGTTTCCCCGTTGAGTTCGAGGTAAACCCAAAACAAAGTCCATACTCACATCAACCCATGGTTTAGTCGGTACCGGTAACGGCATATATAAACCAGCATTAGTCGCAGTTCCTTTCGAAACTTGACATATATGACATCGCTCCACAAATCTTTCCACTTCTTTCCTCATCGATGGCCAAAAGTAGGATTGTGAAATCAACTGTAAGGTACGGTCTCTCCCAACATGTCCCTCTTCGTGTAATTCCTTGATAATCTTCATTCTCAGACTACCCTCCGGTATGCACAATCGACTTCCTTTAAAAAGAAAACCGTCAACCAACATAAACTCATCAGTCTTCCCTTCATTGTCCCTTTCAACAAATTTCTTAAAATAAGAGTCTTCTGCAATCTGTTCCGGCAATAATTCAAAACCTGTCACTTCAACCTTCATTGTTGTCAACAAATGGTTCCTCCTGCTCAAAGCATCAGCCACTCGATTCATCACCCCTGACTTGTGTTTAACAACAAAAGTAAACTGTTGCAGATATGCAATCCACGATGCATGTCTCGCTAAAATCTTATCTTGCCCTTGCAAATGCTTCAATGCTTCATGATCAGTATACAGAACAAACTCTTTCTGAAATAGATAATGTCTCCAGTGTTTAATAGATTGTACAACAGCATAGAATTCCACATCATACGTATTGTACCTCATCTTCGCTCCTGACAACTTCTCACTAAAATATGCAATTGGACGTCCCTTCTGACTCAACACTCCTCCAATTCCAACCTTGGATGCATCAGTATGTAGTTCAAACAACAACTGAAAATCAGGTAATACTAGAATTGGTGCAGATGTCAGCAACTCCTTGATCTTCCCAAAAGCATTCCCTGCTTCCTCTGTCCATGCAAACTGTTTACCCTTCATACAATCCGTAACAGGCGCCATCACACTACTAAAGTGTGGAATAAATCTTCGATAAAATGAAGACAACCCGTGAAAACTACGAACTTCCATTATCGTCTTGGGCTGCGGCCAATCTCTGATAGCTTCGATTTTACTTTGGTCCACCTGTATACCCTTCTCTGAAACAACGTACCCCAAAAATAACACACGATGCGTCATGAACATGCATTTCTTCGTTGCAGCATAAAATTGTTCTTGTCGCAATACCATCAGCACTTCTCTAAGATGATTCAAATGTTCCTCTGGACTCCCACTGTAAATTAGTATATCATCGAAATACACTACCACAAAATTCCCAATGAATGGTCTAAAAATTTGATTCATTACCCTCATGAAAGTACTCGGTGCATTGGATAAACCAAATGGCATGACCAACCATTCGTATAGACCCTCCCTGGTTTTAAAAGCAGTCTTCCACTCATCACCTGGTCTGATACGAATTTGATGATATCCGCTCTTCAAATCAATCTTCGAAAAGATAGTTGCTCCGCTTATTTGATCTAACAAGTCATCCAACCTCGGCATTGGAAATCTATATCTCACAGTAATCTTATTCAATGCTCGACTGTCAGTGCACATCCTCCACGTTCCATCCTTTTTGGGTACCAATAAAGCTGGTACAGCACAAGGACTTAAACTCTCCTGCACACGCCCCTGTTCAAGCAATTCTTCCACCTGCCTTCGTAACTCTTCATGTTCCTTCGGACTCATTCGATAATGTGGTCTGTGTGGTAACACAGCACCTGGAACAAGATCTATCTGATGTTGTATATCCCTCAACGGTGGCAACTCCGTTGGTAACTCTTCTGGAAATACATCGTCAAATTCTTTCAAAACTGGTTTAACTTCTTCGGGAATCTCAACCTCTTCCTGACTTTCCCGTCTAATCAATAAAAACACTTCAGGTTCCTCCTCTATTTCCTTCACAAACTCCTTCAAAGATAACAAAGTTTTGAGCTCTTCAATCTCCTCCAACTTGTTTTCCTCCTGTTGTCGCTTCTTTGAAACTAGAGTAATCTTTGTGCCTTCGAACATGAAACTGTAACTGTTGGTACGCCCATCATGTTGCACCGCCCTATCATACTGCCACGGTCTTCCCAGCAACAAATGACAAACGTCCATGTCCACAACATCACACCGGATTTCGTCTTTATATTTCTTCCCAATGGAAAACTTCACACGAGCTCTTCGTCCAACCTTCACCTCCCCGCCTTTCCTTAACCAAGCTAGCTTGTACGGTTTCGGATGTTTCTCAGTCTTCAATGCCAACTTCCTCACAGCTTCTGAAGAAATTATATTATCACAGCTTCCAGCATCAATAACAAACTTACACACCTTCTCCAGAATGGTACATGTCGACTGAAAGATGTTACTCCTCAACCAACTAGCTTCCTCCTGCTTCGGTGTTAAACACGATCTCCTCAGCATTAGGTTACAACCTTCATCTCCTGACGCAATATCCTGCTCATCTTCCTCAACTGGACTAGAACAATCTCCATCAACATCCTCATCGTCAACTTCTGCAATCATGGTTCTCTTCTTTGGCTTTGGACACTCACTACTTTTATGACCCAATTCCTGACAATTGTAACATTTGAAACCATTGTTAACCCTTGCCTTCTCAACCTCCTTCACCACTGGTCTACTGATAGGTTTAAAGACATTAGAACTTCCACCAACACCCTTCACTTGATTGTTAGAATTAGTAAACACACCACTTCCTCGTCGTCCCTGCTTCTCCCGAGCCAACGCTTTCTGATGTGCCTCTGCTACAGATCTTGGATCGAACATATTAACCATATCTTGGATCTGCATTCGTAGTCCCCCAACAAATCTAGCTGTCAGTTGTTCTTCCTTCTCCATAATATCATTTCGAGCAATCAGTTGGTAAAATTCATCAGCATAGTCATTAACTGTCTTCGTGCCCTGCCTCAAGTTCTGCAAACGTTGATACATCAAAGATTGATAATTGTATGGTAAGAACGTTGCTTTCATCAATTTCTTCATCTTCTCCCAAGATTCAACTTTTGACTTCCCCATTCGTTCACGTGTAAGCTTGGTTTGCTGCCACCATGCCAAAGCTCTACCCCTTAACCTTGTAGCAACCAACTTCACTCTACGCTGTTCTGGAACTTCTTTGAAGTCAAAAATCTCCTCGACATTAGCCACCCAATCTAGAAACTCCTCTGCTTGCATACCACCTTTGAATTCAGGAATTTCAGTCTTCATCCCCGACTCCCACTTGTGATCATACTCAGAGTGATTTCTTCCTTGTCCACGTCCTCGTCCATGAACACTACCATTATCATACTCTTCTTCACCATCCGATGTATATCGATGTCGATCCTGACCACCAACATCTCTACCACCACCATTTCTTCCACCAACATTCCTACGATCTACATTCCTCCGTTCTCGATCAGTCACATTTCTATCACGACCTCGATCATCAACATTTCTATCACAATCTCGATCCACACTTCTATGATCACTATCAACACTTCTCTCCCGATTAGAATGTGGTGAAACTCTACTTCTTCCATGGCTCGATTCAGGTGAAACCCTTCTCTGATTTTGACTCATTTCAAGCATCATTCTCTCTAATCGACCAATCCCTTCAGTAAGCTTCTCATTGAAATTCTCGTTGATTCGTTGCTCCATTTCATCGGCCTCTTCTCTTCCGTACAAAGCATTAATATTGCGATGACGTTGAACTCGTCTTGGCGGCATGATTGAATACTTCACAAACACTTCAACAAATTCACACTTCAAGTTTCAAACACCTTTCGAACTTTGATCCAAAATTAAATGGATTGAAAACTCCAACTTTGTTGCAAAATATGATGAACACGATGAACACAACTTCAACACTTCAAATTCTCGGCTCCAAGACTCGATTTAGCTATGATTGGCTAAAACAAGCTCTGATACCAAACTGACGCAGCGGATATTACAAAACGATCTTCAATCGATGAAAATAGCAATCTGTGGATTGATGGATACTGAAATGCCCGAACTCGTTGATCCGAAGATACCGAACTCAAGCTATCTCTGACTCGTTGATCCGAAGATACCGGGAAAGAGATCTACGATTCTTCAACGTTGATCTTGCACACAAGATTCCGTGAATCGGCTTCAGCAAACGATGATTCGAGCGCACTCGAATGACGTAAGTGGAGATAGGAGATACACTCGACTACCAATTGAAATTGAAAGCACAAAGCTAACAAAAGAGAATTTTATTCAATATTCAACAACCTTTACAAAATGACCATACACGCCTATTTATAGGCTACAACTCAACACAGCAGAAAATTCACTAACTCCTAAGTCGGTTCCGACTTACGACCTACGACCCATCCTAACTCGGAGACGACTTAAGACAAACAGTTACACTACATGCCTTTAGCGACTTATCAACATACAACACGACTCAAAAGTAAACGACTCACAGACGACTCCCCTTAAGTCATTTACGACTTATCAGATTACGACTTAAAATCAAAATTACAAACGACTTATAACAGATGCGACTTAACAACCAACACAACAGCCTCTTCCTTCGACTTAAGAATCCACGGTGTAGATTAACTCGCATAAGAATCTACGGCAACAGGCTTTAGCGACTTAAGAACATGCACATCTCATATCAGCGACCTAAAGAACAACGGTAGAGATTAACTCGTAGAAGAATCAACGGTAGTGTGCTTCAGCGACTTAAGTCCTGATTCATTAGGTCGTTCACGAGACTTAACTAAGTCGTAACTCGCTTCCTCTTCACTCCTTTTGTTAAGTCGTGGACGACTTATACCTTCAGCTTTGTTAAGTCGTGGCCTTTCACTAAGTCACTGCCGAGTTATATTAAGTCGCTGGGACGACTTAAAACCTTCGTTAGGTCGCGAACTCGAGTTAACTCCTTCCCCTGGTTTCCAGTTGAGTCGTGGACGACTCAATGCTGATTCGTTAACTCACCGCTTCCCCTCACATGGCTCCATAGGTCGTGGACGACCTATAGCTTCTGCCTTAAGTCGTGGATGACTTATCTCCTCGCCTTCCTTAAGTCGGTCACGACTTATGTCCTTAGCTTTGATAAGTCGGTCACGACTTATGCCTTGGGCAATTATAGTTTGGCCTACATCACTCTAGAATTTAAATCTCCAATTATATTGTTAACATGATGATTTTTTAATATACGAGGAGGTGATCGTAAAATATTTTCATTATTATTATCATTAGTAGATTGATCATTAGAGTTATTGAGTAAAAGTTCATCATCATCTTTGACTTGAGTTTTATGAAAATTTTCATCAAATGAAACGTGTAAGCTTTCTTCAATAATACATGATCGTTTATTAAAAGTTTTATATGCTTTACTACGATCAGAATATCCAACAAAAATTCCTTCGTCTGCTTTAGGATCAAATTTTCCAAGATTATCTTTTGTATTAAGAATAAAACATTTTGAGCCAAAAGTACGAAAATTTGAAACTTTAGGTTTTCTTCCATACAAAATTTCATAGCACGTATTTTTAGTCTTAGGACAAAGTGTGACGCGATTTAATACATAACAAGCAGTGGCAACGGCTTCGGCCCAAAAATGTTTGGGTAGTCCACTACTATTTAGTAAAGTTCGTGCACATTTTTGTAAGGTTTGATTTTTCCTTTCTACTACACCATTTTGTTGGGGTGTTCGTGGGAATGAAAAGTTATGGTTTATTTCTTTTTTATTACAAAAATTTGAAAATAATTCATTTTCGAATTCTCCTCCATGGCCACTTCTTATATGTTTTTAATCTTCAAATTCATTTGATTTTTAAGTCGTTTAACAAAAAATTTAAACATTTCAAATGTATCACTTTTATGTTTTAAAAATAATGTCCAAGTGTATCGAGATAAATCATCAACAATTACAAATACATATTTGTTGTGATTTATAGAGCGTACTCGAGTAGGACCAAATAAATCCAAGTGAAGTAATTTGAGAGGATTTTTTGTTGAAATTTCATTTGTAGATTTAAAAGATGATTTCTTTAATTTTCCTATTTGACAAGCATCGCAAAGATTTTTAACTTTATAGTTAATTTTTGGTAAACCTCTAACTAATTCATATTTAGCTAATTTGTTTATATTTTTAAAATTTATATGACAAAATCTTTTGTGCCATAACCATGGATCTTCATGATTTGCAGTTAAACACATATTTAAATTATTTTTAATATTCATATTTAAAATATATATTTCGATTTCTAATTCCTTCAAAAATTAGATTTTTATTTTGGTCAAAAATGTTACATTTATTCTTTTCGAAATCAATGTTAAATCATTTGTCGCATAATTGACTAATACTCAATAAATTATGTTTTAAATTTTCTACTAATAAAACATTTGAAATAATAGGAGAATTAGATATACCTATATTTATGACTTCTCTAATGCCGATGACAAATCCTTTTGAGTTATCGCCAAATGTCATAGTGCCGCCATCAATGTATGTTGTATTTGACAACATATGAGCATTCTCGGTCATGTGTTTGGAGCAACCATTATCGAGTATCCATTTATGTTTATTCTTTAACTTGTTTTTGGGTGTCTGTAAAAATATAGAGAAATTAAACTGGTACCCTTGTTTTTGATTTGGGTCCTATGTGTTAGTAGAAAAAGGTAACCATATCTAAGATGATTTGGTTCCTTTTGAAATATAGTTATCATTATGTATTACGCTTTTCATATACTCATTTATATATTTTTGTTTTATTAACTTATTGTTTGTCTTAGGAACCCATATTTTTATTATTTTAGCCTTGGAATGTAAATTTTTACTTTTGGGTTGTAATCTATTAAACTTGGTATTTATTATATTATTATTCCTAGATGTTTTATTATCAAATCCTAAGCCATTTCGATTTTTAAAAGGTTTTGATATTTTTATCAAGTTGTCTAAATCTTGTTTTCCTTTATTAAATTTTGTAACATTATTGTTTATTTTATCCAATTTACTTTTAAGATCACATATTTCAACATTTTGTCTATCAATAATTTGTTGTTTTTCTTTTTCTAACTTATCTTTTTCTGATTTAAGGATTTCCAATTCTTGTAAAAGAATATTTTTATTAGATAATAACTTTTTGTTATCTTCTTGAACAATATTTAATTCTTCTTCTAAAATTGTTCTTTCATCTTTTAATAATCCAATCTCTAAGTCTGCTCTATTTAATTTTCCTATATATTCTTTATTTAACTTTTTAGACTCTCTATATTTATCATCTAGTTCAATACTAATTTCCATTAGTTCATCATAAGAAAGTTCAGATCATACCTCATCAGTGTTTGCCATAAAACATACATTTGCTTGTTCTGAATCACTCTCACTATCACTTTCTGAAGAAGATGACGAATCAGAATCATCCTATGATACTTGAAATGCACTTATCTTTTTCTTGAATTTTTCGAATCTGTTTTTCTTCTTATCATTATTAAGTTGGGGACAATCTTCCTCATGTGCCCAAATTTGTCACATTCGTAGCATTTGATTGAAGTTTGATTGGAGGAATTCGATTTGCCATTATTCTAAAATCTTGTCATCTTTTTGAACTTTTTAAATTTGTTGTAGTTCTTGGTGATGAAAACAATCTCATCTTCATCCAATTCTAAGTCTTTATTTGTAGCTTGAAATGCTATATTTTTCTTTTCATGATTTTGTTCCTTTCTAGCTTGCAAATTTGTTTCATATGACATTAAATTACCGATCAACTCTTCAACTTTGAGTTGAGAAAGATCATTAGCTTCTTCAATAGCTAAAACTTTTCTTTCTCATTCATTATTTAAAGAGTTTAAAATCCGTGTGACTAAATCAAAATCAGTAAATTTAACTCCAAGTGCCGTGAGATCGTGTTGAATAGTTTGAAATCTTGCATACATATCTATAGTCGACTCATTTGTTTTCATTTTAAAAGATGAAAATTGATTTTGTAAAATTAATATCTTTTTTTGTTTTACTTTTGATGTTCCTTCATGTCTGACTTGTAGTGTTCGCATATATCATAGGCAGTTGTGCATAACATGACATGTGAAAATTCATTTTTATCAAGAGAACAAAATAAAACATTTATGGCTTTTGCATTATTTGAAGCTAAGGTTTTTTGTGCATCAGTCCAAGTGCTAACATCAGTGTCAGGTGCTATATATTTATTTTGAGTTGCTGACCATATTTCAAGACCATTTGCTTCCATAAAAATTCTCATACGTGTTGACTAATATGTATAATTAGATCCAGTGAACAAAGGAGGACGTGCAGTAGATTGCCCTTCTTGAAATGTGCTTGCCATATTAAAAAAATTCAAACTCGTGTTACGGTAATTTGAAATAACCTTGCTCTCATACCAAATGAAAATCTATGAGGATCGTATGACTTATATATATATATATATATATATGATAAGGAAACTGACTATGAAGAATAAAATTATACTAATAGTAATAAGTAAAAAGATCACACCAGAGTTTTTATACTGGTTCGGACCTCCCGTCCAACTTCCACTCCCGAAGCTCCTCTTTGGATTTTGCCTTAACCAATAGCCCTAGCTTCACCTAGAGGAATAAGCTTGATACAAAAGTGGTTTCTTGACAAACTTGTGTTCTTTTTCAACACTGATATTGACTGTAAATACAACAACTTCTTATGATCTCCTTTGAGTGAGTATGAGTGAAATACTTTTGAATTTGTAGGAAGTTTAGATAACCAAATTGTAAATTTGGTTACAGCAGATTGAGAATACAATTAGCAATGAGATATGTAAGATCAAAGAATGTAGATATACAAGTAAGATTCGGTAAATCAAAATTCTAGTTTTTGGATGTACATATAGTATCAAATAGTTGTTATTGAAAAGTAGTGACTATTTGAACAAGTATCTTTGATCTGAAAAGCTGTATCCTCAAGGAGAAGATGTGATTGTTGATTTTTGAAAAAAATAGCTTTTCAAAAAGTGACATTTATTATTTTAAAAAATTGTTCGTCCATATGACAGACGTTTGTGGATAATCCACAAACGTCTGTGATTTCAGGAATTGGTTTTCTCGAAATTACTGACAGACGTCTGTGGTTTATCACAAACGTCTGTATGTCTGTGTATTTTGACATTAGAGTTTGTGTGCATGTTTGAGTTATTTCAAGGAGATCGTACAATATTTCTATGACTCCACCAATCAAATCACTATTATTATTACAAACATTGATGTAAAATAAGAGTCTTTCTAATCTTCATATCTCTTTGATTCCTTGATCGTTGATTCGAAGAGCTAGATATCTTCTTTGCACCTGAAAGTTGGAATACGCAATATATATTTGATTGTATAGTTGTTATCATTAAAACTTGAAGTTTGGAGGTTCTAACAATTACCATGTGTTGTAATCATGAAAAATTTGTCACATTAAAATGACATATTATTTTAAATATTCTCAGTCAAGATGTATCGAGACAGGATATCTATACATCCGTTAAGACTATAGTATGTAGTGCTCTCCAAATGTTAGGCAGTCTATTAATCATGGTTATTAGTGGTACTAAGTACGTACTGATAGTTATTGATACCTATAGAATGACTCACTCGATAGTTTTATATTGGTTAAAATAACTAAGGTTAAAAGGAGAATATTGAAGTGACGATATTACATGGTTCTCTTGACCTGAGAATACTATTGAACTTTAATGTGGACACTCCACTTTGATTATAGTTAAATCGTAGCACGACGTCCATCGAACAACTATAGTTGAGTCTAAGTTTAAGCATTTGGAGATTAGAGCTTGATTTAGGGAAGAAAAAGGCAAGTGGGGTGTTTCTCTACCTATATTTGCCTACTATACTTCATAGATTTATGTTTATATGATTATGGAGTTATGTGAAGTAATTTAGAGGATTATATTGTTAATTTGAGTTTTTATTTACATTGTAAACATGATTATTTTTACACACTATCTATTAGAGACCTTAATCGCTACTTTTGGAAAAGTTAGTAAGCTTGGAAATGGATTTGGAGTTAACTAAATGATTGTGTGTGATGTTATTATTGGTTAGAGACTAATTAAATGATATGGTTATGTATGTATCATTAGTTACTATTAATTAATCCATTTGAATTGATTTTAGAAAAGTTAGTAAGTAATTATAATTACTAATAGTTGCTTTATGAATAATGTGTAATGATTTGAACTTATAATTATATAGTAAACATGGTTATACTAACACATTAATTATTAAAGACCTTAAAGATGACTTTTAGGGAAGTTATAAGCTAATTGAGTGAATTTTGAACTCTACACTTATTATTAAAGTGATTTAAGGCTTAATGAAGCTTAATTAGTGACTATAAATATTATTTAAGTAAAGAAATTATTTTTGAATGAATGAGAAAGTTTATAAAAAACGGTCATTCGGTTTTATAAAATAATTGTGAGATGAACATCATGTGTTAAAAAGAGCTTAAAATGATTAATAATATAGTAATGTATTTTATAAAATAGCTGCACAATTTTATAAAATAGTACAAATGGGATTTTTTATAAAAGAAAATTTTATAAAATAGTAGAGAAAGACATTAGACTTTTATAGACAAGATTTAGTGAATATGAGTAAGATTCGATTAAGTAATAGTTGATATACTTATTTAAATATACATGTATGTATATTATATGGATAGATATATGTATATGTGTATTTGAAGTTATAAAATAATCAAGACAGTTTGTGCATTGTAATTAGAGTTGTTGTATGTATATATATAAGTGTATTCGTGTGAATAATTATATGTATGTGTATGTGAATATCTATATCTTTGTACAAGCACATGTTCGAGAATCTCATGTAGATATAATGGCTATCATGTGCACTAAGTTGCATGAGATGATACCGAGTCGAATAATCGCTCCAGTGAAGTCTGCAACATGAATTGTATAGTGAAAGTGTTTGTGTATGCGTGTGTATTTAAATGTGCACAAATGGGTGTATTGACACCACTAGGCATCACATGAGGCAAGAAGACCAGTTGAGTACGTTTTGACGTGTTAGATGAGGCTGAGTCAAAAGAGTTGCCTTGAGGATCTCTACGCAAAAAAGAGTGAGATTCGTATCAAAATTAGTTTTCGAATACATTAGAAACCACTTTCAAAATATCAGCAAATGAACTCCAAAATATGACTGATGTGGTGAAGGCATCTTAGAGAAGCCAGACGACACATCGAGCGAAGCAACGGAGGAAATGGGGTGCAAAACGGCATTCGGTGGAGCGCAAAAGCTGCCCAAGCTCACTGCCTAGGAGCAGACTACCACCGGTGAAGCCCAACCGGTCCATCGATGGGACCTTCTCTAGGAAAATGTGGTTTAGATAGGGAGCAATAACGGAGGAATTTTCTTTCAGCTTCGGGCACAATTCGGCTTAAGGCCTTAGGATGACTTCAGGGAGACTTGGGCTGCTAGGAAAAGTGGAGTGCAAGGTGAAGTGCGATGCGAGTCTGTACCTCTTGGTTTCGACCTTATGTTATATATTAAGCGCTAAGCGAGGTGAGGCAATAAAAGTACCGCTTCGCTTAACGTCGCTTAAGCACCACTTAAGCATCGCCTAAGCGCTGCTTAATTTTTTAGCATAAATTATTCGTATAAATATAAATTTATGTAAAGAGGTTATATTATGTGCATCATCTGTGTATTCACAAATTGATCTGAAAGAAGTAAAGTTTAACTTATAAATTCATATACTGCAAAAGCTAGATTTGACTTTCGCTATTTTTTAAAAGTAAGCATACTCGAGTTGAGTGTAAACCGTGCATGTTTAGCAAATAAATATAATCATATCTTAATGCAAAAAACCACTCACCATCCATCGGCCCATATGATAAAAATGATGAAATTTTGTTAGGGAATGTGGCTTTATTGTTATAATCCAATTCGTTTTATTTTAAAAATAATATCTTTTTGTTTGATAGTGCTTAATCATTGCTTAAATTTAAGTGAAGCGTAGATAAGTGCCAATTAAACACGCTTAAGCACTCATCTCTTAATTCTATTGCTTTTTTAAAAAAATTAAGCATTGTACAAGCATTTAGCGCTAAAGCGATGCTTAAACGACGCTTAAGCACGTTTTTCGTAACATAGTTTCTACCTTGAGGTAAAATATGTTTTGATGAACGGTATTGGTCTTATATTAGTGACCATACCCGGTATTGGTCTTATATTAGTGACCATACGTCGTATTAGTGATCATACATTGTATTGGTCTTATATTAGTGACCGTACATATAGATAGACGATGATAAGATATCGGTTTTCGTTCGTGATATGCGTATATGATTACGTGATGTTATATTATACACACATATACACATAGTATCAGCATTTCTTTGCAGCCCCGATAACGTATTATATGGGACACGCCCATTGTTCTCTTTTGTAGAGGTGTAATATGAATTAGTTTTGAAATCCATGATGCCTAGGAAGAAGGAGATGATGACGATCATCCACGAGTGGGTCATATATCACTTATGCTCGATATGTGATATGGTGAGATCCACATAGGTTTAAAATATATAATATATCACTTATGCTCGATATGTGGTATGGTGCGATCTACATGATTTAATCGCGTTATTGTGTGCAGCATGATAGTCTTATATTATGAAACTTTTATTATCCTTACACTTGTATATTAGGTACCTTCATCGTAGTGTATATTGTTATGTGGCAGTCACATTATATTAGTTGTGCTATCTTGTTGATTACATGAGAAGAGAAGGTCGAGGAACGGTTCCTTATCCTAAGTTTACTTTACTTGTTTGTGGGTAGTCCGGATTACCCATGAACCACGTTTATGGAGAGGACCAGTTGTGCCGTAGTAGTTTTCTATTTTATTTGTATATAGTTTATATAGACAATATTTTGAGACTGTTCCTCTCATACCAGCCTTTAACTCTGACCTATGTTTTGTTTTTATATGTTTATATCATGACAGCTCTCGGGTAATCAACTGAGTAGTTTTAGAGTTGGGTGCTTTTAGGGATATGTTGTCAGAGTGGCACAACTGGAGCATTTAGAAGGCGTGATGTCGATGCTTTGGATATATACTTGATATTATAGTAGTACATAATAGATATGTTGTTTATCTATGAGACTTGGTGTATCAGATATTCTTTAGGGCTCCATATGTGTGGAGTTGATGTATTCTATCTTTCTACATTGATATTTATTTATCGGTTGCTTCCACCGGTACAGTCTCTTATATATTGTTTATCTAGTTTTGTTCATGTATATTCAGTATATTATATGTTATCATTCCGTTATGAGATTCTGTTGATATGCCTTAGTTAGGGTGTTTTGTTTTAATTTTATCTTGATAAACTATATTTTGTGGTATTCGAAAGTTAAGTGTTGTTTTCGTTAGGGGTGGGCGCGGTTGATTAACCGCTCAAATCGGTTAATTTTTGTGGTTAACCTAAACTAATAAGCGGTTCGGTTAACCGATATTCGGTTAATCATGGTCAGCTGTATCGACCAAACCACAACTTTTAAACCACGGTTAACCATTCAAATAGAAGGTTAACCGATTGTTGTTCGCGGTTAAACGGTTAACCGGTTAACCAGCCATGTTACAGCGGTTAACCGATTAACTGTTTGCAACTATGCATAGAAATTCAAAGTTCAAAATTACAAGCATTACAACTAGTCACAGGCCGACCACAACTGCATTACAACTAGTCACCATAGCACTGAAATTACAAGCATTGAATAGAAAATGACAAATGTAACCATAGAAATACAACTTCAAGTCTACATCTGCAAACATTGAAACCTTGCTTAGACCATTACAAGTTTATAACCACAACATACAGCATTACAAAGCTAAAGCATTCATATTTCATAGTTCATACATGCCACGCATTACAAACATTACAACTACAACAATTTCGTAAACTACAGCAGCCATCAACCAGCGTTACAACTTCGGTGACTCGGTCTCCATTCTCCAAGTCTCTCTGCCCAAAGGTAAACAAATGAAAGTTAGCTGAAAAGTGAAAATAGAAACACACGATATTAATACACATGAATGGCTAATTTCAATGAAGTAATCAATTCAGTCATTACCTGAACAAATTAATACATATGAAAAGTTTTCCATTTACTCTCACTTTCAAGGTAAGAAACATCAGAAATAAACAAAAAGCAGTATTGGAATCAAAACATGAACAACAATTATATAATTAACAAAAACATCAAACAATTTTAGAAATGAGTGCATCGATATATGTATGTATGTGTGTGTGTACGTTCAAAGAATTTAGACCCAATAGTATACGCTTTTATTATTACCTCTTAGTTATAAAGTAGCAGCTATTTCGATAGAAATGAATAAGCAAACAAGATCAACAGAATAGGAAATACACATCAGCCCGGTCATGCACATCTTCACGTATACACGCACATACAAAATACATGTCACAGCCATGCACATTTTTTTAAAAACCATAGCCACATGTACCAGTTCTTAACCATGCATATCACATATACACACGCAACCTCCCATGCTCAAGCTTGGTTCTACTTCATTTCTATTTACATTTTTGCCTACAGTGATACCACAGGTCTCAAGTGATTATAAACTAACACCTCTAATGTATTTATATTTGAACTCTGGCATATATATATATATATATATATATATATATATATATAAGGTCTATATTTTGTTGTAATTCAAAATATGTTAATTTCATGCACACTGTTTGAACTAAGCCATCCATACTTTACAGCAGTAATTATAGAACTGAAGAAGCATTAATTTGTATTAGTATACTACTGGATCATTCATGTTTTGGTTAATCTATATACCACTACATCAACGGCAAGCTAATATAAGCAGATAACCCACGCATGTCTTACACATTTTTGCCTGCCAAACATATTACATTGATTATCATCTTACAAGTACTAAATGATATTGAAGTTGCATTCGAATTAGGAAGAAAATTACGGTAGCCTTGCAAGTTTTTGAGCAGTACTGGCCTCATGACCAGTTCATTTGTATCTGAATCCGGGATCATTCAGTGCTTAAAATTGCTTCTGGATATCACTACAACTAGTAGTTTATTATTATTGTATTACTGCTACTAAACATTATTTTAATTTTTTGTTTTATTTTTATTATTATTTGAATATATACACTTAACTGGGCAATGTCCATAGATTGCCGAGAAAAATGTATCAATCTATAACATATACTCTGTTAACTAGGTTGATTTACTATCCTTTTTGAGCTTCAACTCCTACACATCTCATTGATTTCATTACGGTCGGGCCAACTGAGTAAAGGTAGCAAACATTACTTAAATACATGGTGAGTGATTCCAAGCTTGACCAACATAAATAAACTGTAAACGGTATCATCAATTGCAAACAGCTACATTGTCTTAAAGTAAAACCTTTCTCCAATTGAAAACATAAAAGCTCTATGAATTTATGTCCCTTCTACTGCACAAAAATTTAACCTGAAACTATGAATACTACTAAAGTTCATGTCAATGAAATCAAGACTATGATGCCAAATCAAATATTTCAAAATCAGTCATATATTACTGAACAAATCAACGTAACAACTAACAAGTCAGAAAATAAATCAAGCTTAACCATTCCAATGTAACAACTAACAAATCAGAAAAATCATTTGTAAAAAATAAATCAAACTCACGTTTTTCCTCTTCCTGCTAGGATTCACCATTGCTCAAATCGACGATCTTGGTAGTAAAGACTGAAGAGCAAGGCGGCGGAGGATCGATTCGATTATCATGGATTCACGATTCGATTATCACGGATTCACGATTCGATTATAGAACAGAGGAAAATGAAATAGATAAGTAGATAACTATTTTATTTTTGGAAACGAATTCGAAGTATGAAGATAGTGAATAGCGGTTGGAGCCTCTCTTAATTAGGATTACATAAAAATTGTTGGGTCGGGTTGCGAATAGTTTTGGGTTTTTCCAATATTTTAAAAAATGATCATAAGATGTTGCGTTTCAAGGCAGCATGCGCTTCTCACTTCTATGGTACAAACTTCGAGTATGTGGTTAGGGTGCTTAGAATTTTGCAGGATGACCATGTTACAATCCTCAAAAACCACATGCGAAATTCCATCAACCTTTTTGACTATCTATAGGAATTTGATTTTGCAATCTGGATTTGAGAAGCTGCCTGCCTAGGTTGAGCAGATAGATGTGAGTAAACTTATTTTCTCAATACAGTATTGATTCTTTTCAAACAATAACAGTTTACGATTATGTTACTTTCTTATTGTTCTCTCTTTTTAATGTAATGATTGTCAGTTTTTGGCTTGTAAGCGAGGTTCAAAATTCCATACAACACGATGAAATTTCAACTACTCCGATCCGATCCAACCCCAGTATTGATCGGACCGGAATTCGCAAAATAAACCGGTTCCGGTTTAAAAAGTAGAAAATAATTGTTTTCCCGGCATGAAAAATGTATAAGTGGTGATTTACTTCAAACTGAAGCATGGAGCAGAAGGATAGAGCGAATCAAACTGAAGTATAAATTGTTGGGTCGGGTTGCGAATAGTTTTGGGTTTTTCCAATAATTTAAAAAATGGTTTCGATTAACGGTTAACCGATATATAACCACGGTTAACCGTTAACCGAACCGATTTTGATCGGTTAACGTCGGTCGGTTAACCGAATGTTCGGTTAACCGATTTCTTCGGTTAAAGCGGTTCGATTAAGGTCGGTTCGGTCGGTCGGTTCGATTAAGGCAATTTCTAAAGCGATTTTGAAGCGTTCCTAAAACTCGTTTTCTTCAATCTAATTTCTATATAAAACACATAATTTTTCACTTCGAGCGAAGAGGGAGAATAATTAAATGATTAGAGTATTACGAAGGGCTAGTTGTTACAACTAGTATCGTAGCTTCTCTATTTTATTTTCTCAAAGTTTTCCAATTTAACAATATTTTGCTATGAATAACGACTTATGATAGTCTTGACTTCAAAATTTAATAGGTATTCATAATGGCATATCTCAACTTCTTCCAAGATTGTCATCGGTCTTTTATAGGAAACATCTCTCAATCGTACAATTCACAAATCCATTCTTATGCTCAAGTTGTCCAAGATACTCGTCCTTCTTTCTCGGAATCTATTTCTAATTCGCAATCCCATTCTTCTTCTTCTCATCGTTTCAATAAAAAAAATCAAAAATTGGATTGATTGTAGAAAGAGGGATTTTTACTGCTATAGATGCGGTGTAGGCAAACACTTTGCCAGGGAATGCTGTGAATCCATTCGATGTTTCAGATGTGGTTTCTTTGGCCATAATTGGTGTTCGATGGATTCAAAAGGGATGGAAATGAAAATCAAGAACCACTCATACAAGGATTAGTTAAGTATTATTGATCATGGTTTTTTATTTGTATTGAAAATTATGAAACTTAAACGAATTCTTTTGGATCATCGATGGATAAAAAGATAGGATGGAATTGGATTGTTAGAGGAAATGTTTACACATTTTGACAATATTAATTCGGTCAATATAGGTAAAAATTTCAAGAAAAAATTTAGGACTCCTGTTGAAGATTCCGATGCTAATAAGTTGTATAATAAAGATGATGTGAATGTTCATTCGAATATTGGTGAGAAAAAAGTATGTTGGAGTGGGTTAAATGATGACTTTTTGACAGACATATAAGAGAATAATGCTCTGGTTTCGCGTTCAGATTCATTCATTTATGATCCAATAGGGATGAGTTTTGATTCTAAGACTAATGAATAAGAAAATATAACTGATATGTTTATAGTTGGAGAAAGCAAATTACAAGATTCTGGTAAATCATGTGTTATTAGTGATAAGTACACACTGGCCATGTAACAAAAAGATCCAAATTTTCCTGCCCAAATGGAATGGTTGCTGTCTCGAATAGTTTTGAAGTTTTAAGTTGTTTGGAAGATTATGTTATAAACGAGAGCACTGATGAAAATTCTATTGTAAAATGCCACAATTCTGAAGAGAAAGCAATGAACATGCTCACTGACACAAAAGGCATGCATGCACTTGCTCATTGTAAAACAATTCTAATGTCTGAAGCTACTACCGAAAAAAGTAAGGGCAGTTCTGATGTGTTTAATCGTGTTGAGAATAGTTGCAAACAGGACGAGACATTAAAGAGCATATATATTGCTGATGCTGTTGGGCACGCATCAAATTATAGGTACAGTTTTGGTTCTGAAATAGCTGCAGTATATAAAAGCTCAAAAAATGGGTATGAAGATGTATTGTACATGCATGACAATGGACTAATAGGTGTACCCGATGTTGGTAGTTTGGTTGACTTAAATAGAGTACAAAAGGAGTTGAGTTATAATGGAATAGTGCTACAGGATGAAACAGGTATGGAGGGTTCAGTAATAAGGGTATCTGGCACGAGTAATGCTAGCAGTAGTGGTTCTAATCTTGCTTTCGTTTCTATTGAGCTGAATGATGAGAGTACATATAAATGCACATGTGTAGTAATAAGTGTACATGTGCTGCACACTGTGATACCAGATGCAACACCTATATTTGAATGCAAATGTTCAAAAACAAAGCAATTATGGTTTGGGTATCAATAATATGCGCATTGATAGTAGGGGAGTATCTGCTGAATATAGTATCTATTTTTACATTGAGCCTATATCATTGTCTTGCATCTTTAAGAGGCTCCATACTTCACCTTATTCGTGTTTGTGACTCTACTCATTGTAAAAGAAAGCTTCGTAATTGCAATTCAGGTAATATAATTACAAGAAGCCCCAAACTTCAGAAGCTTAAGACACCTATTCGTTTGTAATTCTATGTATGATGGAGGTGGTATCTGCTGTGGGAAGTATTAACGTGAGAATCAAGTAAGAAGGAGCAGTTATGATTATGGTGACAGTTATTTATGGTGACTGTTAATATTTTTGCTGTTTTGGTCACTGCATATTTTGAATAAAATGTATGTATTGGAGACTGTTATATTGATGACTGCATAGAATGATTTGGTGATATTATGAGGTTTAGTGTGGCAGCTATTTAAAAATTAAAGCTTCTACCGAGAGATATAGAGATACAATGATGTATTATAAGTGTGATACAATGATGTAGTTGATGATTTAAGGGTTGATTATTGCTTAAACAAGGAAGTGGTAGTTGATGATGTGGTAAAGCTGTTATATGTGATGGTGTTGTTAGAGTTGTACAGAACTCATGCCAGTTTTCCCATGGTTTCAAAGGGTTGGATTTGTTGTTGAATAATAATGGTTCAGTTGAGGATGGTTGTCTTGTCAGGTTTAGGGTTCATTGAGATAATTGTTTACTCTGACATGAAGATTGTTGAGCAAGCTGATAGTAATTTAGTTAATGAAGACAAAATGCCTGATAATACTGTAAAAGCGGGCATTGGTTTAAATGGTTTGTGTTTTGATAGAGAAGAAGAAATGTTTTGATAAAGTTAATAATACATTACATTGAAAGAAAGTGCACGTGAGTAAAGAGAGATAGTAATACGTGATGTGGCTGTTGAATTTAGCAGCCTATTAAATAATAAATAATAGTAAAGCAGAAGAAATTCAAGCTCATTTATTAATTCATTTATTAATTTGTAGGAGTTTTCTCTACTCTCCTTAATTCTTTTTTGATATTTTAATTTTAAATTTTTATAATTTATCACTTCATAATTATTCTACTAAACTTCTAATGCCAATTTTTAATCAAATACATAATTTTAAAATTTTCTAAAATTATTCACAAATGCCTTCTTAGTTCTCTTCTAATATTTTACATTTAAGTCCATACAATTAAACTAGTTATGTAATTCAAAATTTAAACCATTTGATAAACTCAGTTATTTAATATTCGATACATCATGTAAATTCTAAAATATGGCAATTTCAATAGTATACCATAATAACATCAACAAACTGGTAAAACAAAATTTTCATTTGCATACAAAAATATATAAATTACATAGCATAAATTATAGGGACAGTTTGGCACAGGTCCCTAATAAGTTTCAAAATACACAAAAACCCCACTAAAATAAAGTTTGTAAATTAGATCTCTAGAATTAAGTTACCGAATAATGGCATACACTTGCACACATTTATGCAATAATATCAAAAAATTGCAGACATTTCCACAATTATTCATCAAAAAATTGCAGAAATTTCCGTAATTTTTTCAAAAATTTGCGGAAAATTCCGCAATTATTAACCAAAAAAATTGCGGAAATTTCCGTAATTATTCACCGAAAAAATTGCATAAATTTATGCAACTTTTGGATATAATTGCATAAATGTCTGCAATTTTTCAGTGAATAATTGCATAACTATATGCAATTACTTAGTAACTTAATTCTAGGGACCTAATTTACATACTTTTTTTACTGGGGTTTTTGTGTATTTTGAAACTTACTAGGGACCTGAGTCTAATATTCACTAAATTATATACATCAACAAAAATAACAAATTTATTATACAATTCGTTTATCTCAATGAAGTTATCATGTATTGCACTGAAAAATTATATTTTTAACTTTAAACACTTGTATTTTAAATTTCCATAGTTACTTACAAACCCTTCACAATTCTCTTCTAATATTTTTTTACTCATATACATGTATTTAACCAATCATGTAATCTTTATTCTAAATCATTCAAATAAATTCAATTTACTAATATTTATTAATTCATCTAATAAATCTTAAAATATATCGATTTAAGTATTAATACATCACTCATATATATAAGCGAAGATGATAAAATTGTTATTTTTATTCATATATAAAGATATATGGATCGCATAACATAAAATGTAAACATAAACAATAATATATTTTTAATTTATAATTCATTTATCTCAAAATAATATCATACATTGTAGTACAAAATTTCGTTTTTTACAACTTTTAAAGAATAAATTTATATTTTACAACATTTTGATGTGGATGCATAGATTACTCTAATACAAATTAGGCTATGTCGACATTCTCATTTTCAACATGATATTAAAACTTACCGAATCCACAGCTCAAATTAACGCAACAATTTTTATTTTTGTTGTTGTTGTAAATATTAAAGTTGTAAACATGACACTCCTATAATAACGTGAAATTTATGATTAACTGCTAAGTTGAAAAAAGGTTTACTAATTGAAATCTCAGATAATGAATAAAAGTTCATTTTCAGATAAGTTGATCGTAAGATGTTTTTCTCAACTACAACTACATACAAAGCTCTTCTCATTTTTTCTCTCATTTCTAACATTCAGCTTCATATATTTAATTAGTTAAGCTGATCACTGATTTAAAATATTTAAATATATTCAATTACATAATATTCGTTATTTCATTATAAATCATTAAAATTATATATACAATATTCATATTAATAGAAATGAAAAATTCAATTTTTTTCATCCATTTATATAAAAAGTACATGTATCACATAGCATCAACTATTTACCTATATAATAATAGCATATATATATATATATATATATATATATATATATTAGCGACCCTCTATCTTACATCTTAGTGTTGTATGCCATTTTAAATTATAATTTTTTTTATTTCAACAAGTTTGTCATACAGTGCTTAAAAAAATTCAATTTTCAACAATAATTAAAATTTAAATATTATTTTTTAACAACATTACCGTGTGCAACGCACGGGTTACACACTAGTAAAATAAGAAAGGGAAATAAAATGAAGTATGGTGGAGATTAAGACACGGTATACCTATTGATGGTTTATAGGAAAAGATTTTAAAAAAAGGGGACTGACTTGAGCAGGATATGGGTTTTAAGCAGGTTGACATGGCTTTATTGAAGATGGTATGTGTAACGACCCGCCTTTTCGACCCTCAAAAGTCGACACTAATACATCCAGGGTATTCACGTACCGAGCATCCAACAACTGAAAAGACATATTATTGGGGTGAAAGGAAATAAAAGACAAAATATAATCTCACATCATAACTAGTAAACTATAATATACACACACGCATATCAATCAGAGTACTAATCTATCATCAGCCTGGACAATTATAATAGCATGTCCTTACAATTGTTGATAAATACAAAACCAGACAATGCAACGGAAATAAAAAGATACGTGAATATGTCTCAGGGCATCCAGCTCGTCCTGAAGCTTCAAAGCATCCATAACTAAATCTGAAACATACTCGGGCTGACCCGAGCATTATAAAAAAATAACGTTCGGATTAGTCTGGTAAACCGATGTGAGAAAACTCTATCAAAGCATATTGATTTCTATATTTATACAACCCTTTGAAAAATAAAGGTATCTCGTAAGACCACACCGCGCATAAATACAAATGGGTTTTTACCTTACGATAACCAAAACATTTCAATATAAAATTCGTTGGTATTATAATAATGTCTAGGGTTTAAAATAAATATTGAACCATAATCGAAATTGTTAAATTAATTAAATTCCAGCATAACAGGTATACAATTAAGTTCGAAGGCTTCTATTGGAGAATGGATTCCAACTATGAAAGGGTGGGGGTCTGCCTACTGAATTAGCACACCTCTACTTAAATGTACTAGAGGCTACAACACGTTGCACCTCATCTACTCAGGACCGACTCTATCCCTTACTGGATAGCGCCAAATATGATCATTCCTTGGTTACGATCAAACAACCATAACGGGCCCCGAAGCATACATAGATATCTACTCTAGATAAAGGATGATCATACCATAATGGGAGCGACCTACATAGCCCTACTGCATGTCCCAGCTTTATTCATTTACCAGGTGTGAGGCTCGTGAGGTAACGATTACCTTATTCCTTCTAGCAATTCCCACTTGAAATGCTAGCACTGCCCTCCAGGTAGAAATGCAATGCTAGCATTCATCCATACAAGTTCGTTCTGGGACTGAATGAAATCGAAGGCACCACTTATACTACATCCATTTTGGAATCACCCTCATGATTAGTAGTAAGTAGCTCTTGCACTTCAAAGAGCTCCGTTTTCGATCATCTTTAAGATGTCTTCCATTTGAATGCTTATATTGGTTCGAAGCGGTTTTCAGACAACATATCTGATCTCGGTCTCTCCGAACCAACAACCGATAATTTAAAATTGGCCAAGTTTGATAGTCGATTATTTGACTATCAAATAAAAACAATAATCAAATCAGGGATTTATTTCCATGTGGAAACCAACATTGGTTAAGCACATAAGCAACCAACCTCTTTAATTAATTCTTTCATTTATTAAAATCACTTTGTAAATACCTGTATCAAATTACTTTTACAAAGATATATTCGTCAACCCCTTTCAACACTTAGAAAAATATCCATATACTTATTTCCTGGTATAAATATATTCACAAAACACCACATTTTCACTACTTAGGAATTGTATTCATATACTTATCTCAATGGTATAAATATATTCACAAATATTGAGGAAGATTTCTTATTTCAAAATCATATCAAAAGGATTAAAACAAATGTTGTTAAAAAATGGAGATAAGGATAAACCCAAACATTATTCCTTCGGTATTAAGCATGGAACGAATGTCCACACCATTAAAATCATTTATAAAACTCCTTTTATAAATCTCTGAAACCATTTATAAAACTCTTTTATAAATCTCTATACCAATTTATAAAACTCTTTTATAAGTATAAGCTCTAAATTCATCTTAGAATTCCTTTCATAAAATATTATTTATAAATATATATAACATAATTATAGCCTCCTTTTATAAATTTCCAAACCTATTGCAACTCTTTACAAATTCCAAATTCATTTATAAAAATCTTAATAAATCTCCAATTTTAGTTATAAAACTCTTTTATATATATCCAAAACCATTTATAAAACTCTTTAACAAATATCCAAAATTATTATAAAACTTCTTTTATAAATATCCAAAATCATTTATAAAACTCTATTATACATCTCTAAAATAATTTATAAATCTCTTTTATAAATCTATAAAACAATTTATAAAACTTTTTATGAAGATCCTTTATAAGAATCCCTTCTAAAACCCCTTTAAAAAAATCCTTTATAAAGCCTTTATAAAATCTTTTATAAATCCGAAACTCCATTTTCATTTATAAACTCTTTTATTAAATGAAATTCCTTTTATAAATCAATTATTTGTTTATAAATAAAATTGATCGGAAAAATTAATTAACTTTCAAAACATTAGTACTAAATGATGATTATTAATTCCAAAACATTATCAACAAATAATTATTATTGATTCCAAAACATTATTAATAAAAAAATTAGCATCTTCAAATAATATTAATTATTTAATAAATAACTTTTCAAAAAATATAAAATATTGATAAATAACTTTTGAAACAATATTCGATATGAATAAACAAAATTTTAAATCATTAATAAACAATAGTTAAACAACTTTAAATCATTATTAAATAATTTTAGAACATTTCTAAATGATTTAGAAAAGATAAATAGAAAGGTTAGAGTAAATTAGAGGAGTTCAAAATCCGCTTAAATAAAAATATTCCAAAAAACCTAAAGGTTAGATTTTAAATCATTATCCGAATCAAAATCCAATTTCAAGCCAAATGCCGATTAATAGAATTTTCAAAATACTAAATTGAGACCAATAACCACAAAAGCACTGAACCAATGTTGTTATTGATTTTTATCACTACATGGGTTAAGTTTTGAACATACAACAATGTCATAACTAATAGTGTTAAACAATCAAGATTCAATAGTTAACAATCCATATAACGGGGTTATAACTGAAATAGAATCAACATGTATATATAACTCGAAGTTAAAATCACTACGGTGATAAATCCAGGGTTCTCAACAAGTTTTCTTATATTTCAATTTTAAATAACAATCGCTTTCCACAAGGGTTATTTTAGCCAATCAGCCAATATTTTCAACCGAACGGATACATACTAATTAACCAAAAAGGTGAGTTTAACTCACCGAAATTACATTTGCTGCCGAAGCGTTCCGGGTTTAAACTAAAATCGAACGATATCCAATTTTGATTCAAATTTCAACTTGCTTCAAATTCAACCAAACCAATTCCATCGCGAAGCCTTCTCCATTACGAGCGCAACACAAAAAGTGTCACCTCAACTGGATCTCGTACGAGATAGATACACATTATATAAGTTTTTTGAAAAAAATAATATATATATATATATATAATCACTAATTACATGATTAATTTACTTAATTACCCTATTAACTTTTTAAAGCCCTTCCTTCCTCTATTTCCTTTCCAGCTTCTTCCTGTATCCCTTCTTTCCATGGCCTCACCTTCTTCACACATCTCTCCTTCTTCGGTGCACGGAAACCCAACCCGACTTCACCGCTAACCTTCTCTTTGAATTTTCCATCCATCCGACACGGTGAGGACAAGACCGTACCTTCCACCCAAATCGCATCATCTGCCCCTCCCACGTCCATAGACCACGTCGCCCCTACCAAAATCGAGCTGCACTCCACCGTAACCCGACCGTAGGTGCTACTCCACTCCCTGAATCCAAATCTACTCTCCTTTTCCCAAATCAATGCCTAAATTTCCCATAACACTAAACTCTAATTTGCAAACCCATATCCATTCATTGTTAATCTGCCACACATTCACCCTCTTCGCCGAAGGCCACAATTCTCACATGAAAATGTAGATATACCTTAGACAAGATCAAAGATACCAACTTTTTATTTTTTTAGATTTTTATTTGATTTGTTATTGAATTTATAAGAGGAGGATTTTATGTTTTCTTGTTTTCCAAAATGAAAAAGGATGGAACCCGTGAAGAAAGATAGAAATGTGGCGTTCGAAGTGTTGACTTATATTTATTTGCGATTTTTGGTATTTCGCTGCACAGATTTTCGTTCGCGTACAAACCGTGAATGATAAAACAAAAATACGATCATACTGAAAACAATGACGCGACCTCAAAGCAAGAATAATATACACTGATTATTCAATTCTATAAAATCACAAAAATACCGTCGTTTGTCGAAAAATCGTCAAACGATGCTTTAAATATTTTTCGAATTAAAAATTATGGAAAAATCAAATAAATTAAATTAAAAATACATCATTAAAAATCGATTCATTATATTAAAAATATTTTTTTTGATTATTTATTTGAAGCATTTATTCTCGTAAATAAATTTACAAAAGGAATTCACCCTTATTATTTATTAAATAAAAGGAGTTAAATAAGGCAAATAAATCCATTAAATAAATATTCAATCCAAATATTTAAATCTGTATTCAAATATTAAATTCAAAATTCCACTATTTGAATAATCCCTATAATTGAATTCAAGCTTTAAATCATTAAAAACCAATTATTGCAATATATAAAATTAATTAAAATTTTCAAAATCCCATGACCAAAATTCTGGGTTGTTAAAGTACGGGCTTTAAGCATGGAATGTGATGTTTGCAAATATGTGCCAAGAGACTAGATAATTTCCAGAGCGTGATGTTCATGGATTAAGCAGATGTACGAAGATGATCATTTAGCATTTTTCAGCCTCTTTTTCTATTTTATTTTATTATAGACGTAAGATTTTTAGGTTTTTTTTATTGTACGGGGTGGGTATCACTAATTGTCAGGCATGTTGACAGTTCCATGAACCTATATAGAATAATAATACATGAGTGCTCTCCTCTTATGAAAGAGGATCACTCGTTTCTCCAAAAAAAAGTTTTTCAATTTCAACAATTTCAATTACATTCAGGAAAAATGTCAAATAATTTGAAATTAAAGTTGTTAGTCATGTAAGTTATCTTAATCATATTTTAGGCTTCACGATCAAATATTCCACTAATTTACTCAGTAAAAGTGTATTGATTTGATTATATTTTGTTGGCTTTAAGATTTAACTTGACGTAAGTTTCGGATCGCGAACTCATGATATTTGGTCTAGGAACTCGAAATTCAATCAACTAAATCAACCTTATTGGCTAGTCGGTATAAGAAAAAGATTACATATGCAATTAAGAAAACAATAATAATTTAGTAATATATTATTTTATTTTTTAAAGGACAAATTTATGAAGTAGGCCAGTTTTTCGAAGCTATTTCGCGATTAGTGCTGATTTTGAAACTTATTACCAAACAAGGCTAGTTTCTTCCTAGTCAGTATCCAGCTCAGCATTTTGTAACTGCCTCGCCTGGGCACAACTCATAATTGCACCTATTTTTTTTTAAAAATTTTACGGGCGTAACTCTTGGTTGCGCCGTCAAAAATATGCAGCATCAAACATCATCGCTAACCTATGAGTTGCACGCCTTATTTTTTCTTATGAGCGCAACTTATAGTTACGCCTGCACAAGTTTGATGCTGTCATACAAAGGCAGCAGCAACTCATACCCCCACACAATATCATCAAAACCAACTTGCTTCCCTCTTTGTTGCAGCTCGAATCCAACATCCCCAAGCCTTAAATTTTGGTTTTTTCCATCAATTTCATTCAAAATTTACAAATTTCTTCACCAATCTTCGATTAGAACAAATCTATAACAATGGAAGCGGGATCCTCTTCAACACAATATGATTTTAGTAATCTCTGAACCCTAGTTTTTTTTATTAATTTCTAATTTGCGTATTATTTGTTTCTATTTGCAAGAACATTATCAATTAGCTAGTTCTAGGTGTTAGTGATCCAATTCGTACAGTTGAATCAATAATTTATTGTAAACGATGTTAAAAATATAGGTTTTTGTTGCATGAACTTTCAGGACCAGAAACCGGACCCGTCGATGGTACCATGCTATATTTGCAAGATAATCACTGCACAAATGTTGAAGATTAATGAGGGTAATTTTTTATTTTGTAAATATAGTAAATAGTTTAAGATTTTTAGCATTTTGAATTAACTATACATTATAAATCTTTGTTTTGTAGAGTGTAAAACCTATCCCCTTCTCCCCGGATCTGGCTAACTTGAAGCTGACCAAACGCTTTCTTCATTTTCAATGAGCTTTCGCTTTCCTTGAGTTGGCCGCTGGGTCCTTGTCCTTAAGGCATTCTACTCTCTCTTTTCTAGGGTCTTCTTATTGTCGAAGGTATGATAGTCGGAAAGGAAGGACGACAAAGAAAGCCACTGAGTGGGGGCAAAGCATCAGTAAATAGCCCTCTATAGATAGACTCTAAAGATTACCTCTGGTGCAGGATCAAAAAATGTTGAAAGAACAAATAAAATAAGTGGATAGATTTACTACTTAATAAACAGTTGAACTAGAATGAAATCAATATGTAACTTACTTTCAAAATGAGCCGGGACCCTAAGGAGGATGGCCTCTCTTCGGTAGCTCTGCACCGCTACTAGACTTGGATTCTGAGAAAGATTCTAATCGACTCCGTTCACTGGATTTATGAAATGATAACAAGCCATCTTTCTTTCTACAGACTTCCCCACCATAACATTTCGTTACAGATTTGATTCGGCTGCTTGGGGGACTGCTCTATAGTTTATCTAGAGAGGTGTCCAGTATATTAATTGGGGATCGATCCAGTATATTTAATCGAAGATATGAAATCTGCATGAACTCATTCGGCTTTTCCCTTAGTAATGAAAGAACCACATTCGTCTCTCCTGCCCGAATGAGGGGCGTAGCGATGATTCTAGATCTCTCTTGCGACTTCGGCCGTAGGAGAACTCCAACTAAAGATGGGCTTAGAACTTAAAATTTTTTTTTTGGCAAAGAACAGGTTAAGACCTTAGGACTTTAGGACAGGGGACAGATACGAAGTCTACTAGATGAGGGACTGGTGGGCCATGGCAGGAGGAAAAGCTGTTACGGACACTGAAACTCCCCTGTCTCTTAAACACCTTCTGACATGGCTTATCTAGAAGCAATGGCCTGGCCTGAAACTGGCTAAAAAGAAAATGGCTTGCTAACAGGATCTGTAACAGGTTTCAAAAGATTACAAACTTGAAAGAGCTTAACTGTCACAATTAGTATGATGCTCTTGTCCCCATCTTAGATTCTTTCTCTATATAGTAATATACTCACATACCCTTTGTGGTAGCCATCAGACTAGCTTATTATATAAGACATATCTACATAGACTTATGATAAAGGATTCAATCTAAGGCTTTTGCCTATCCCGTGTATCCACTTTTCTTTTACGCTACCTTGTCCAGAGCCGTCTAGCTTCCTCAAATGAGCTGGTTGTTTGTTCCCATGTTGCTGGGGTGTCTGCCTTAATTCGACACGATGTGGCTCATCCAGTTCTAGATGTCGCATCAGTGGAATCCTATTCTCTGCTTTCTTTTCCGGCGCTGGACGGGATCGGTCTGGGTTTTTTGAATCCGAAGCCGAGAATGAGCGAACACAACCCGACTATGTGAAAGAGGTGCGTAGCGAGCTAAACAAGAGTCCTCCCTAGGGGGATCTAACTTTGTAATTATAGAGAACGACAGCACAACTTAAACTTTTCGCAAAAAACATACAGAGTTTCGAAGATCTAATGGAGATGATTGATGATCACCGAGGTCAACAATTACTTCATCGAGCGGGCTTCTGGTATTTCATGCAAATAAAGTATATCAAATTTGATAGGTCTTTACTAACAGCATTATGTGATAGACGGAAGTCCGAGACTTGCACCTTTCATTTTTATATCGAAGAAATGACAGTTACTTTACAAGATGTTTCTATTTTGCTCGGTCTTCCTATAGAAGGCACCGTACTAAATTATGGTGGTAATGTGGACGTCGATGATGTTTGTCACCGTTTGCTTGGTGAAATTCCACCCTTCGAAGCGGTGGTTAATAGAAGAGAGTTGAAGTTCAAATGGATAAATGACCTTATAATTGGCCGGGAGATTGTTGTCGATTCATCTGTTGAGGAGCTAGAACAGTTCACACGGGATGTTATATTGCTTCTTAAAGCATCCTGTCTTTTTTCAAACCATTTAAAGGGTCGAGTAAGTGTTAAATGTTTATGCATGCTATAGGTATTTGCCACTATTTCTGATTGTTCGTAGAGTAGCACGGTTTTATGCACTTTATATAAGGAGTTGGATAATGTGGCACTAAGGAAGTCGAACGGGTTAGTTGGTTGCCTAACCTTTCTGCAGGTATATCATTTTTCACTTATAACTGTAATAATATTTTGAAAGACCTTGTTTAACACTGATAATGTGCAAGTTTGGTCATGGACGCATATTTCTATTGGTCGTCCAAATGTCCATGCCAATGTCGCTGTCGGATTACCTTACGGAGCCAGGTAAAAACCGCTAGTAATTTCTATTGAAAACTCTATATTTTAGTACAATATTTACACATTATTTTATTCATTGATTGTAGATGGAAGAGAGATAGACGTTGGAGAGGTAATCCAGCCCGTCATCCCACATTCTATCGCAATGAGCTTGATGTTATGGAGCAGCGTAATGTTGATTGGACGCTATACACGGGTAAGATTATATAGGATTTGTCGCCAATTTGCTTGGATGGAGAATAAACTTGGTATTCAAGATCCCTAATCATTTGCTTGCAAAGTGTGGCCATGCACTACCCGGATAGAGCGATGAGGCAGTTTGGCCTTCATCAGCATATACCAGATGTAGCCGAGCAAGTTTTCCCACACGGTTGGAACAAAGATTTGTACAACACGTACGTAGCAAAATGGGATCACAGGTTGGATCATGTTCAAGTTGAATGCGTACCAAGAGTCACCATTGAACAATACTACATTTGGTACTGGCATATAATGCGACGATTTATTCTTAAAGGGTCGTCTACTAGGTTGTCTAAATATGCTCAATGGGGAGCAATGAAACATGACTTGGTATGTGTAAATAAGTTTTCATATCTTAACTCGTTCAACTAGCTTTACTTACTTACGCCAATACTTCTTTTGTTTTAGGTTCAAGGGCAATACCTCATTTCAGATGAAATTGATGATGTTCTTGTAGATTCTGGAGATGAAGATCGAGTAAAAGGTAAATGTTTCAACATCAAAGAAATTATCAAGTCGCTTTTTGGTAGACCCAGGCTTGAACGACCACCGCCGTATGTGCCTCGTCCGCTCAAGGCTTTTGCTCGTACATACCAACGAAGACGTCTTAGTGGCGCGGGTGGTTCTTCACAAGGCAGTCAACTGCGACAGGACATAGTTGAAGCTGGATCATCTCAACCGTCTCTAACTCAAACTCAAAGAACACCACGTGAACTTGGAAACTTAAGAAATTAGGTGTTATGGTAGGTGTACTTAAGCTGTTTAATTTGGTTTGTAGGTTGGTTGCTTTCGTTTGAAGTTGTACTTTGTTTTTGAAGTTGAACTTTGGTAATGTACAGTCAAGGTATGTACGTTGTTTAATAGATTTGTGGTTTTGCAACTTATTGTTGTTGTTTTCGTATATACAGTTGAATTAGATTTGCGTGAAATGTGTTGGTTTTAAATTAAATGCATATTTTGTTTCCATATATGTGAGCTGTTGTTTGGAGCAACAGCAGGTTACAGGCGCAACTCAAAGTTGCACCTCTAACACATAGAAGAGCGCAACTTTGAGTTATGCTCTATCGTATACACTAACGCGCAACTCAAAGTTGCACGGTGCCACTCAAAGTTGCGCCGTGCCACTCAAAGTTGTGCCTGTATCCATGGGCTGCTTCTACTGGCCCAACAGCAGCTTATAACACCCTTTACTCTTATCAACTTCAACAGAATTACTCAAACCCAACATATTTCAGAAACCTAAACTCCATTGCTCTTACTACAACTCAACTAAAAATATAACAAATCCACTCAAATTCGTTTTAATCGACAAAGATCAACATAAGGTCACTTTCATCTACAGTTGAGGTAAAGTTTTAAAATCCTTTTCTGCTTATTTTGTTAGATCTGTTATTGAAATTTAGTTTCTTGAAATTTTCTAGATCTATGACTACCGTGCTGATTATTTGTCACTATAACGGTGATTTAATCATCGACGAAAATAACAAGCCAACTTATGTTGGCGAAAAGCATAAAGGATCTAAAGTGAGGAAGGGTTGTAATTTTCTTGAGTTGAAATGACTATTTACAAAGCTACAAAGATTAATTCTACCAAATTCAACATCTCGTTAGTAAGTAAATGGGTAACGAATGGTGGCCCGATTGCTATTGAGGTGAACGACGACGACGTCGATTCTATGTTTCGTGTGGTGATGAAAGTAATCTAGTTGTATGTTAAGAATGAGGGGGTGGTACAAACAACTGAACCTCAAGCTCTTATCTTTGATTATGCAAGCCAACCAGGACCGAGTAATACTGCCGAGCAAAGTCAAATGTATTACCCATACTACTCCTACCAGCCACCAAACGTTTACGCACAAACAACTGGATATGGTTTCATGTGATGCATGTATGTTTCATTCATGGTCTCATGTTTTATGTAATTAACACTTATATGTTTGTTATAGGTTGTATACACAGACATCCGACTATAGTTTCATGCCATATCCATCGCAATCACCCAGGTATGGTTTCATGTCGTATCCTCCATAGTCAATTCCAACTCCGAATTCAAATGAATACCTGCAAGAAATTGAATATGAAGATGTTGAAACCGAATATATGAAGGGTGGAAATGCTGATAATGATGTATTAATTTGGATAGCATGGAAATCGCTGCTTCACTTGACGAAGTTGAGACATGGATAAATGCTATGAATGTTAACAATGATGCTTCATTAGATGATATTGCATAGGAAGTTGATGACATTGACGGGCATATTGAGATGGAAAAACCGTTAGAGGATGACTAATGCAATGACACAATTATGGAAAGATCTATTGTGCAAGAAGGTCAATTTACCGATGAAATGTTTGGACTAGAATGTGTGGAGAAAGGCCCTCGAGTCGGTATGATTTTTAAATCAAAGGAATCTTTAATTGGACACATATAAGTGAATGGTCGATAATATGTTCAGTTTCATTTAAAAACATAAAGTCTCGTGCTAGAGAGTTCACTGCTATATGTGATATTGATGTTAATTGTCCATGGTGGCTTCATGCCATTGTTTCTAAAAGAGATCATGCTGGATGGTGGGTGATAAAAAAATACAGTGGTAATCACACATGCTCAAATCCAATCATCAACTCGAGCTATAAACAAGCAACAACCAAATTCATCTATACCAAAATCCTTCCACATGTTCGATCGAACCCAAGTTACATTGCAAAATCTATCCAAGAGCTTATGACAAATACATACAAAATTCAAATAAGCTACATGAGAGCTTGGAAAGGACTAAGCAAAGCTGTGTCTAAAATATTTGGCGATTGAGAATCTTCATATAATGACTTATCATAGTTTCTTCGTGCAATACAGATATGCAATCCAGGCACTGTTTATCATGTTCATACAGAAGGCGTTCAATTTGGGGGGCTTTCTGGGCATTTGGACCGAGCATTGAAGGTTTCAAGCATTGTCGTCCTGTTCTTTCTATTGATGGAACACATCTTTATGGTAAATATTAAGGTACGTTGCTTGTCGCTATAGGAGTTGATGCAAACAACTCTCTTTTTCCGTTGGCATTTGCTATTGTACGAACCGAATCAGCGGAGACTTGGGGATGATTTTTTCATGCATGAGACACTTAATTCCATCATTAAATATAAGATGCATTACATTCATTTCTGATAGAACAAAAGGAATTCCAATCGCCTTGCAAGAGAAATGAAGAAGACTGCATCATCATCGCTTATGCCCTCGTCATTTGAAAGCAAATTTCAAAAAGGCCGATTTTGGTAGCAAAAATTTGCAAAACTTATTCTATGCTTGTGCTGAAGCTGAAGAGAGGTAACATACAAAGAACTAAGCGAGCAACTAAAAAATTTAAGTCCGGCTGTTGACAAATGGATTGACAGAACTCTCAAACGTAAGGATGAATAGTGGGCTCTTTACAAGGACAATGTTGGACGTTTTTGTACGATGACTACCAATGTTTCGGAGAGTTTCAATGGAGTTCTAAAAGGTGCAAGATCATTACCGGTAAAGGCGTTAGTAGCACGTACATTTCATCGTCTTAATAACTACTTCTACAAAAGACGTACTAATGGACTAGAGTGCACAGCTGCGCTCACGCCAACGTATGAAAAAATAATAGAAAAATATGTAGCAGAAGCACGAAATATGAGCATTGACAGGTTCAGGAGTGGCAAACAATAGACACAAACACATGTAACTACACAGTAAATATTGCCAATAACAACTGCAGCTGTTTATGCAATATTCCTATTCTTGCCCATTTTCCATGTTCTCATGTTTTGGCTGCATGTGCATGATGTAATGAGGAGCGAACAGAGCTTATCATGATCTTATTTCATCCTGCTTTACAGCGGACAATTATAGACATAGTTATTCTCCGGTTTTTCATCATGTGCTCAACAATATATATTGGGATGTACATGAATGCCCAACTGTACACCCGCCGCCAACACGTAGGAATACAGGAAGACCGAGGTCCACAAAAATTAGGGGGGTCATGGACGAAATGGGGGACAGAAGACATGACAGATGTGGACCATGCGGTAACTTGGATCAAAAGAGAAGAACGTGCGGGAAGCAATAACTAATTTGATTATTTTTACTACTTATTTCATTCGTGTAATGTATAACTTCTATTTTTATTCTGTACGCAACTTTGATATTAAATGTTATCTTTTATCGAACATTTCTGTTAGTTGTTATGTTCTGTAACTTTAATTTATTTTGTACACAGCTTTTGTACGTAATATCCACAGTACACAATGTGGAACGACAACAAAGTAATAGATTAAACATTAAATAAACATCACAACCAAAAAGTAAAACATCAAATATTGCATAACCATTACAACAACCAAGAAATAAAACAACCTAGTAATACAATAACCATTAAAACTAATGCATACATAACTCTATTAAACAAGTCTGATACATAACCATTACATAACAATTGCACTAACTAGTTTACTATACCCTTTTCCAAATTGGATTTAAGGATTGAAAATAGTTTACCTGATGTCGTAGCATACTATTTTCCTTTTCCAATCGTCTCACTTCAATTTGCATCTCTAGTGCATATTCAACTCCCCTATGGGTCAACGGACGATCTAACCATTTGAAGAATTTACAGCACTGAACACCATTCGGGTTAGTTATATGATGTAATGACCTGGAAATTTTAATGATTTTTATGAGGTAATTAACTAAATTTTTCTTGAAAATATATAATAAAATTTTTGAAATTGAAAATTTGATATTTGGTATGCTTATATTGAAGCATAGCAAGTGACAGATTTTCATTTGAAAATATGTAGGTTTGTTCTGTTGTGTAATTATAATTTAAAATTTAAATCAGTTGCAATTAGATGAAAATAAAATATTTTTGAAATCTGAATATTTTTATATTATAAAAATGTAAATCATTTTCTAGGTGAGACGTCATATTTTGTTTCGTCAAATTTGGACTGCTCTAGCTCCATTTATAATATTTTCGGCGTTTTAGCAGAAGTTTTGGCAGCGAAATTCGAGTTTTGATAGATGAGTCACGTCACTTATATCTACATACCATTCTGTTCGTCTTGTCGTGCTGATCTCCGCAGTATATTCATTCGTGCATTTCGGCGTTCGGTGCAAAGCGAAATCTACAAAATGGTTAGCCGTATCGGTACCCAATTTTGAACCTTTGATTTTCTAGTGGCCTTTCATTTGTCTATCTGTTGAAATTAAACAGCCGCTTGTATTTAATATTTTCATAAATCAATATCTGACCTTTTCCATTCCCTATATTCAATTTATAGTTGTTGGTTCATTTTAATTTTGGTTCGTTTATTGCTCTGCCTCTCTCTTCGTTTTGCCATTTCCTTAAAATAATAATATAAGTTATATTTAGATCTGTGAAAAATAAAACTGCTCATCTCCATTGCCAGAACTTGGATCGTCTCCTCCCTTTAGCCTTTGGCCTCCTTTGAACCACCATCAACGTCGAAGCAGCAACCATTTCTTTTCCCCTTTTCTATTTTATTCCGTGCTTGATTTCGAGAAGTATAATATATAAGTGTGTGTGTATATATATATATATATATATATATATATATATATATATATGTTTCTATTGAAACCCGCTCTTCTCTGTGCTTGTACCCAGCCCTCCTCCTTGCTTTGCCATGCACAATTCCACCTCCACTTACCTGCCGCGTCTCCACCTTGCACCGCCTAGGCGACGTCAGCACGCCCCTTCCAGCCACAGTCCGCCCATCCTCCACTTTTGATCCGCCACACCACCGAACGACTTGACAGCCTACATCTTCCCCCCCTCTCTCGAAACTTCTCCGACCTTAGTCCTCCCTCGCCAAACGGCTTACCTCCGACCTGCTTCTGATCCACAGCCGTGACCATCCATCCTTCACCCGCCACATCCTCCCCACTTTGCTCCAGCCCGTTCTGAACCCTCTTCGACCTCTGATTCCCTCCACAACCCTCATTTCCACCACCGCCCCTGACTCACGTCAGACCCAGACCGCCCACAGCCTACCACAGCAGAACGACGCCTACACTTCACACCCTAGCAGCAAGCCACCTAGCAGACCACCAAGCGCCTCAAGCCTCTTCACTTTTCTCTACAACTCCATCTTTCATTGCAATACCCACGAACCAACTGCCATCTCATCCGCCTTTGCTCCTCTTACCCACTCAGTTGCCACCCATAGCTGCAAACCAAGCCCATCACCTCTCCTCGCCATCTTCCAACTCGACCACCTATCAGCCCACCAGCTAGCGATCCACAGCCGAGCTCGGCATTAAGGTGGTTCGTCCTATCTATTGAATGTTTATAGGTCAGTAAATTGCATGAGGCAAGAAAGGTGACGAACGTTGTTTAGATAACGTGAACGTTGAGCACCCTCAGCCTCGCTCTACTCGAACAGCCCTTCCACTATTGCCATGCCACCCTTCTTCCTCCTCCGAGTGCGTGCAACCAAGTCTCCCTCCCTGGCCGAGCAACCAAGTTTTTCTTCTTCCTTTTATAAAAAAAGGGCAGTAAGGTATATATATATATATATATATATATATATATATATATATATCTTGTTCTATCAACTCTTGTTGTCAATTTCATACATAGAAGTATGATCAAGGCTTTTAAAGATGAATAAAGCCTTAACACTCTCCATTTTGATGTCTAGGTTAGATATTGTAGTTCAGGAAGGAATATATATATATATATATATATATATATATATATTTGTTTTTCATCGAATTCAAGATCGTGCTAGCTTTACTTTGTTTGTTGCTGTCATTGTTTTCTCTAGCCTCGAAAGGCGAGCGATCACTCACGATTAACATTCTTATATTTAGTAAATTTAATTCACATGAATTGACGATTGAAATATGTTGTTAAATTTGAATCTGTTAGTAATCAAATCGTTTAAATATGATATGATATTAATTGCATTTGTTCACCTATTATAATTGACATTATTGACACCAATAACATGTTAATACGTGTATATCATATTTAATTTGATAATTTTGATCATATTTGCCATTAATATGCTATGTTATTTTATGCTATTATTTTATTTGTTCTCACTCTGCAAGTTCCCTATTAGTTTAGGAATCCCTATGGGTTGAAATGATATATACCCGAACGATATTTTTAGAATAGGAAAAAATCATTATGGGTTGAAATGATAAACCCAAGCGATTTTTATTGATTTTTAAATTTTGGGATTTCAGGTTTAAATGATATATACCCATAAATTTAAATAATTGCGGATTAAAATGATAAATATCTGTATCACTTGACCATATGATAGAAAATTATATACGGATACCGTTAGTCTATTTTGAAAAATGATTTCCAAAGTTTGAAAGGAAATATATGGGTTTTAATAAATACTGATTTTTAAATATAATATAAAGATTTTATTTTAATATATATGTAAATTTAGATTTTTAAATTATATGTTTTGAAAATTTTAAATTTATAAGTTAAGTTTTGAAAATGTAGATTTTTAAGATTTTACTTATAATTTATTACTTTAAATATATAAAATAAGATTTAGTATAAAATAAATTTAATAATAAGATTTGATTTAATAAAATTTAATAAGAATTTAATTTAATTATATATATAATATGTTTTTAGAGTATTTATTTAAAATTTTATTAATATTTTTAAAAATAGATTATTGTAGTAACTTAAATAAATAAAGGTTGGAAAGATAAATTGAAATTGATTTGGAATTTTATTTGTTTAAGAATTGCATTTAATTTTTTTTTTGATTTGAAACTTATTAATTTTGAGATTTTAAAGATATAATTTTATAACTTGATAACTTGATTTGGATAAAGGTGATTTAATGAATATTTCAAATATAAATAAAATTGTAATTGAATATTAAATTATTGATTTTATTTAAATTTGTAATTTGAGATTTCATTTAAATGTTATAAAAAATGATTAAGCGAATATTTTCAAATTTAAATAAAATTAAAGTTGAAAGTTAAAATATAATGAAATTTATCAAATTGAGTTATTGTAAATTATTTGAATATTTAAACTTTGAAACCTATTGAATTGGAAGTGGTTTGAATTTGTTGTTCAACCTGGATTTGAAATCGATATAAATTAAAAATGGTTTTAATGAGAAATTTGAAATGAACCTTTAACCTTTTTATTTGAAGTTGTCGAACTGGGGTTGATTTAGATTGAATTTTTGGAACTAAAGATGATTTGAATTGATTTGTGAAATTAGAAGAAACAATTCTAATTTGAAACTATTTTCGATATATATATTTTTAATATATAAATATTTTTAATATATAAACTATTTTAATCTATAACCTATTTTTAAATATATAAACTATTTTTAATTTATAACTATTTCAATATATATAAATTATTTCAATATTTAAACTGTTTAAGTTGGAACTGTTATGATTTATATTTAATGGGCTTAAATGCAGATATTTTGATATGATGGTTTAAAACTATTTTGTGGTTATGAATTCGAAAGTGATATGATTTCAAAAGTGAATATATTTCGAAAGTGATATGATTTTGAAATGAATATGATATTTTGATATGAAGTATGAACTATTTGATTTTATAAAATGACCACGGTGTGAAATAAGCGTTTGGTTATTAAAGAGAGCAGGATCAGATATTGTCATAGTCTCTACCAATACCGAAAACCACTTTAACAACTGTGCACGTGGTGGAGATTCCAGAACGAAGTAGGATGGTTTGGCGAACATCTACATGAGGTATGAACGCAGCCCTGACTCCCGCGAGTCAACTTGATGTGACTAAAACAAGAGTCATGCCGGGTCAAGTGAGGTCGCACCTCCGATCGGGCACATTCCTTCGATACCATTCTATTACTTTGTGATTTGATTGGGTGCATCTTTGATTTTATGAGTGTGTCTCGAGGTGGGCGGTATAGCTGCTATGCGTTACCACCAGTCCGGATCCGCAAAACGGTAGTATCCTACCCTAGGCATTGCCTCACATGCCTTATCGCGCCTTCTATGAGTTTGTTTTGTGTCGTATTATGGAGTGCTCACTGATAGCCTGCCGGTTTGGTAGAGTTTACAGTACTGTATAGACTACAACATTTATATAAAATGTGTTAAGGGGGATATGAGTAATGCCTTAACGCTATTTTAATATTTTACTTTACTATAGACATTATCTATGTAGCGTAGTTTAACGGATCCTTAAAAGATGAGAATTCTAAACATCCTTTAAGTTATTTCCATTTCACTTGGACATTTCACTTGAGTTGATATACTTGCATAAGAATGTTAATCCCGACTCGAGTGTTTTGTGTTTTGCTTTATGCTCGGGTCAAACCGAGTGTCACAGCATTTGAGACTCACCTTTGGAGCTCGGAGCTTTGTTTGGAGATCCATCTCTATCTGATAAGCTTTCAGTTATTTCCGGTTATTTCGTTTAGACTTGTCATTGCTTATGTATTCGAGACTACTTTGTATTTGAGATATATGTTGTATTTTTGTTTATGACTCTGTCGTTCGGTAGTAGCTTCATGAACTACTATTTATCTATTCCGCTGCTTATTGTTATATTACTCCGTGTTTGTGATTATGTGATTGATTTATTTATTGTATATACTAAGTTTTGCCAAATATAAATTAACAATCTGTTATTTTGAGCAATTCAAGTCTGACATGAGTGGATGATTGTCGATTTGAATGGTTCGAAATAGCAGGTCGTTACATATGATCTATGTAACCAGTACATTCGTAAAACCGACGTCCGACATTTGTTTGAGTCTTACATATAACTACCTCACAAATATCTCCACAGTAACAAATTGGATGTGTTGGTTGTCTCATTCGACCTTCGCGGCTAATTTGTTTCCCCGGTCTTTGATTCGGTTCACCTAAGCAAACCTGATTCTTCAAACCAAATACAACATCGACACCAACTTTTTGAGGAACTATCTCAAATTGAGTTTCAGGAACTGTTTCAAACTGAGTTTCAGGAACAAATTCGGATTCAGCTTCCACCTGTTCACAATATTTCACCAATACTTCATCTGAGATCTCCCAATTATCCATATCGGTTCGGCTAGCTTAATATGAAAGGTACAGAATTATAAATCAACACAAAACATAAAACATTTCGAAATGACAATAGATTCGAAAATATGGTTTACTTAATTACCTTGCAAAAATTATTGTACCTTTATTCTAATCGATTAATGATATAGAAATATGACGATTTTGAGTGGATTTGTTGAATAAATTATAATTTGGTGATTGAGGGGTTTTAGGTTCAGAATTGAGAAATTTGGAAGGATGAATGAATGTTAATGTGAGTGTGTGGTGCAAAAAGGGTGGATGCTGCTGTTCTTATATAAACCATAATATATGAGCGCAACTTTGAGTTGCACTGGATAATTTATTACATATGCACAACTTATAGTTGCGCATAGAGACAACGAAAAAGCACAACTATGAATTGTGGCCTAATGTTATAATCTATGGGTAAATGAAATATTTTTAACGGGGCGCAACTAAAAAAAATAATAGACGCAACTATGAGTTGCGCCTAGATGAGGCAGTTACAAAATGCTAAGTTGGATGTTGAATGGGAAGAAACTAGTCTTGTTTGGTAATATGTTTCAAAACCAGGACTAATCGCGAAATAGCTTCAAAAACTGATCTAGTTTGAAAATTTGTCTTTTTAAATAATGTCATATGTTAAACAATTTTGGAGGTACAAATTCAATTTGTGTTTTAATTAATTAATTTATTTTATAACAAAGCTCGGGCTAGAATAATTTTCACCAAAGGAACATACGATCCTCAGCCTCGAAGTATTATTATTAGTGGAGTGGAGAGCTCCTCATCAGTTTTCCCTCCAGGTAATTTTTTCTCCACAATTATCTCTTCCATTTTTGTCCTTTTGTTTCTTTTCTATTCAAATAGTGATTCGATTCACTATTTGTGTTCTTCCTCGGACTTAGCCTCGGAATCTACGTGGAATTTATTAGGGTTAGGGTTTGGATTTTCAATGTCGACAAACCTAAATCTTAGTTTTGAAGTTTACCAAGTAGCAACAGCTATTCATTGTATTCGCATTTGTACCCGTATTTGATTTGCTGTTCAATCTTGCAATGCTGAACCTGACTGATTGTTGATGGCATGTCATGTACTTAGGGTGTGTTCTCGCGCGAAGGGAAATGTGTTGGGAAAGGGAATTGGGAAAGGGGCAGGGGTATTGTGTTTTGTGTGTTGAAAGGAGTTGGGTATGGGAAAAGTGGAAGGGCAATAGGAAATAAAGGGAAAAACACTGGTTACGTCTTGTCGGACGCCAGAAAACCTTCCTTCCTCAAAACTGACCAGTCAAGAGTTCCTGTGTCAGATGCATGATGTCGATACCTGACCAGCTGGTTAGTTGGAGTTTGAGAACGTACCTTAAAATTGTGAGGTTACCAATTATTATCCCTACAATCTTCACTTCAAGGTTGCAGTAAAAGATTAGCGGCCACCGCTACATGAAATTTAGTTATAGAATTATATGAATTTATGGGGAAAAAATTAGAACTTGTTGAAAATGAAAACTGAGACACGATGCAAACAAATATTCCTTAGAGTAATATCACATTATTATCAATAAGTACCTGGACAAAAATTCATTTGTGCACCAACACCCCAATATTTGATAGTTTGGCCATATTGTCCCTGATGTAGGAAATAGTTTACGACTCTAAATTATGATATATTTTCAATGTATATTACATATAATACACATGTACATGACACTTACATAAGAAATAGCCACATGCAACTATAAGTTATAATACATGCATTTTGAATTTGAAGTAATTACAGGTAGTTGTTATAACTTCATGATGGGTATGTTACACAAGGAAGTCCCTTGCTTATACATGATTTAAAGAAAACTATAAATTAACGTCTCATTATAAAGCTAATCATTTTTCATAAAGAATGTCATAAAGTATGAAGTAGCTAGCAGATGTTAGTATTCACATTCTTCATACTACTAGTAAATCAGGTATAGTGTGTAAATATAACGTAGAATATATGCTTTATGTTGGTTAACAATACCTACGGTTGATATGTACACATGATATTTTTAATATAAATTTATCATATCATAAAGTTTTGCGTATGTGTTAATTATTTGTCTCATTCGACTCCACAACATGAATTAGCTAAATTTTTTGATTAATGTAATTTAACAATAATCCTGCTTTGTATCAGATGATTTTACCGACATGATTTTCTTAAATGGAATTATTAACAGAGATATATCAACAAAGTAAAAGAGATTTGTGTCAGCATATACAATTTACTAGATAAGTATACGAGGATATAATCTGATTTTTATAGTCATGCTTAATTTAATAATGAAATTTTGGGTCTTAAAGGATAATTGATATATTATAGTATTACAAGAACATTTAGATACTTAGCTATCAAAGTAAGGAAATTTCCCAAATAAGATTATAAAGTTACATTGCAACTTGGCTTTTAAGCTGCATTGGCTGTTTACGAAAAAGTTCAGTTACATTGGCAATAATGTATATAGTGCTTGTGAACATGATGTGATAACCTGCCCAAGATAATGTATTGTTTTCCATTTTAATGAGAACCCATTACTGGTATGTAGTAAGATCAAAAGCATAAAAGCAAAGCGTACCCTGCCACCATGCAACTCTGTTCACAACATTACAAAAAATTCCATGGATATCGTAATGCTACCTGTTTGTATGGTGAAATCCTTTGTAATTAAATCATCCCATAGCAGTTTTATGAAGCAACTGTAGCAGCATACATATCAAAGTCTCTACCAAAAAACTTACATACTAAATATTATTGCTTTGGTTTTGTTGTTGTTGCAGTTGCTGCTACGAGTTGATGTATTTAGTACAGTGATTAAGTGTATGCATGAGTCTTTTTCAGAGAGATAATACGAAGGGTAAAACCCTGATTTGGATAGAACCACTGATAATTCAAGTCTGAAATATCAAATATAACCCTTTTCTCTCTTTCCAACTTTTGGCTATGTTAGATAGAATCACTCATTTAGTAGAGCGATTAAGTGTATGGTCATGCTCGATACTTCCTCCGTTGAGCTTTTCTATAGTGGCTGCTGCCATCACCCTTTTTTTATAGCAGTCAGCACAATTTCCTCCCTATCATTCTAATAATCTTGCCAATTGAGGTGTACTCTATTAGAAACTCAATCATTACTTCTTACCTCAAGACACCAACCTTAATTAGCCTATACCCACATTTTACATGCATTGATTAGTATAATAAATTTGTACCTATATAAATTTTTTACACTAGTTTTGCGAGTAAGGGAATTTTCTCTTATTCATGCATATACCAAGACTTTTTACCAATTAATTTGATAGAAAGATCTTGCCCAATTTTTTTCTTGATGAAATTAAAATAAATTTCAGATTATGCAAAATGAAGAGTTATCTACATTTTTACCTTTTGCAAAAACATGGGTGGGAAAAGAAAACATGTAATTCGTTCATGCTTACAAACATGCCATATTGGCATTGACATTGACTCTAGGAGTAGCAATTAGAACTACTGATAGAACACTCTATGTAATGAAGATATATAAAGTCAACTGCGTAATCTTATAAAAGATGATTAATTCAACGGGTCTTTGGTTATGCATATTGAGAAAGAGTTATTTATTTATATATTTTATGTTTTGACATGGAGCAAGTATGGAACATTTTCGGTATATGAACGTCAAAGAAACTGTAATTAACATTAATTTATCATTGTCTCTATTTTAAGAAATAAAATGCAACTTACTTTGGTTTAACCATGCAAGTTTCATCATAATGTATTATTATTTTCAGACTCCAGCCCCTCTCTACTAAATATTTGGCTTCATCCTTGGAAGCGGTTATACTATCAACTATGATATCGGTTAGAGTGGTTATTCTGTTAACTGTGACATCAATTGGCTAATATGCTTCCAAAAGTGAACATGTCTTTGTATTCATTTGTGAGATGTAAGCAATATAATCTAAGGAACATGACCCTTCTGTAACTTTTCAGAGTAGTGCGTGTGAAATGAAGTTATATGGTTATGTAACATTTCATTTGTTTCACTTTTTATATCATACAGAGGCCAAAAATGCAAAAAATGTTAAGTTTGTCAAGTAATTGTGTTGTTCATCTCACTTTTCAACCCATTATGTTTCTTTCTCCTTTTTATGTCTTGTTTCTTTGCATTTTCTGCTACCGCGTTCTCAGCTTTGGGTAATTTGTGACATATCATGAACTCTACTTTCTAGTTTAGATATCCAAGATATAGCTATGGCATCTGATTCACCTTGTGCACCTAGACAAAGGGGCAACAACGTTTCTAGAGAAAGCAAATCAAAGAAAAAGATTGATCATGGTGAATGTCAGAATAATCTTTCCTGCTCTTTGGGTAGCTGCATTGACCAAGAATTTAAAGAAAATAACGATGCACGCTGCAACACTGATACTGCTTGTTCAGACAATAATCATGAGACATTTAACATGGAGCTTCAACAAAATCAAAGGCAGCTGAGGCGGTGCACACCTGAAGATTTCAATTTGGAAAACCATTTTGATAACTCTTATGCACACGACGATGACGACGACGAAGACGATGATTGGGAGCCTATAAATCATTTGGCTGTTGAAAGGTGGTTCTGTACAAATTGTACAGCACCAAATTCTGATCTTTCTCGCTGTTATGTATGCCACTCAATCTTTGTGTCGGTTTTGGTGTCTTTTTACAAGCTTTTCCATGAATTAGGTGACAGTTTATTTTTTAGCAAAATATCTGATGATATTTTACCTGATTTAAATCAAGATTAGAACTATTAAATAGGCGCTTGTTACTTTTTTATTATATAAAAAAGTCTGGGAAGCATCATTAGTATGGAAGCAGGTCCGACCCCAAAATAAGTACCCCAAGATTCCAAAAACTGGAATCTGCTACTGGGTGGTTCACATTGGTACGCCAGGGACATCATGCTTTCTCTTGTACACACCTATTTAATGTATACTTCTACTTGAGAAGCATGCTAATTTTAATTTTCAGAGATACGACGGTAAAGATATTACTCCGTTAAAAAGAGGTGCTTGATTAATCTCTATAATAGCACTGTACTGATTGTTATCATACAGTCAAACAACGGGCTATTAAAAATCATTCTAAGATACATTTCAATTCATAACCTAATAGTTGAAAATAAATACATCTTGTTTGTCTTTAAGCTTTTTTTTTTCCTGCATCCCACTGAATTTTCTGCACGTTACACTCAATCATAAACATAGAAAAAAGTTTACAACTCAAAAAAGAAGGATCTAATTTACGTACTTATTTGTTACAGGATTTTTTATATATTACAAATGCATTGAAAATAGTGATCTAATACTTAAAGCCTCTATCTTTAATTATCTATTTCTTGATTCTTTTCCAAGGTTTGTGGAGAATGTATAAGGTCTGATATATCAGGGTATGACACGTTCCAGTCTTACATTAGTCAAGTTGCACCAATAGCTGTTGACTCGGATGTGCTGCTCAATAATCATGGTGTGTATCCCTTTGTTATATTAATCTAGTTTCGAACATGATAGCAAATATCATTTACTTGTCATGACTAACTTATATAAAGCTATAAACAGTATCTTGTGTGCTCTTTCTTTGCCTCTTGATGTAGTGTGAGAAGTCAGTGCAGCTAAAACATGCAAAATTGATCAATTTTGATTTTAACTTGGAAATATTTGTGTCTACTATAATTTATTTTTAGTATTTAATTTCGCAGTATGGCAAAATTATTTTTCTTCACTGTATCTAGAAATTGAAACTAAGGCTAGCATATGAATGAAAAATCCCAACAGTTTTCTGATTTGCTTCAAAGAAAAAGGAAAAGATAACGGTGGAAGAAAAACATTTATTTATTTTAGCGGTGTCAGTATTTTTTTAAACTCACATACCTGCACCATATGCACAATATTAAGATACCCTATACAAAGACCATAATATGATCCATGTGGTTTAATTTGACTCAACATTTAAAGGTGACTCGCATGGTATCTGTTATTGACCTTGTGTTTTGTCATGTATACTGCTCTAATACTATGCAGATGTACCAATCGGATTATGTACAGCTATTGGGTTTGATGAAAGAATGCTGCTCCATTCTGAGGTAAAAAAGTGAACTGTTGAATAAGTTGTTGATCCAACTATCAGTTTCATTTACTTTGAATTAAAACAATGCTTGGTTACATGATATCAATTATATTATTCATATTTTATAGCAAGTTCATTCGGATGTCTGCAGACTTCAAAGTTATTATAAATGCTTTTTAGATGTTTTGTCCAATTAGTTTTTTTCCCATTCAACGTAAAAGAGTAGACTGTAATCTGTCAGCCAGAATTTAACAATTGCAAATTAAATTTACCTGTGTTTATATAACAGAGGCCTTTGGATATACTTATGAAAATAACTTTTTTGATTTTTGTTAGCAGAAGTCCAAAAGACAATTTCAATACGCAAAATAAGTAAATTTGGAAACTGTTTTTTGACTTTAATTGGAAGCTATTTTTTTCTTGCTTATTGGCTTCGGTAAGCGGAGCTGGCTATTGTTATTTTTTGTTTTGTTTTTGACTTATGAATTAGTATTTTGCCAAATTGACTTTTTGAAAGCAGAACAATTTGACAAAAGCAATAACACTTTGTTTGCTAAATGGGCTACCTGGTCATGTTTTAATATTATTGTTACCATAATTGATTTAAGTTTGTTCCTAACATTTTTATTTTATATCTTATTTCCGACTTAGGTTGGGGGGAAACCAACTCCACATCCAGAGAGACCAGATCGACTGGTTGCAATAGCAGCTGGTGTTGCCTCTGCAGGTTCTGTTACTTGTTTTCTTATTAGATGAGTTGCTTTGCAATTTGTTTATATGCATCTCATAGCTTATTTTTTAACTGGTAGTACTTGTATACCAGTCAGTACTCAGTAGATGTTTGAATGGCTCACACTTGTATACCCTAGTTTTAAGCAAAAGAGCAACTGGGAAACACAGTGCCACTAATTGATGTAAACTAGTGAAACCTGGAAGCTTAAAAAAACCTTATCCTCAGGACCCTAATAATGTTGTTGAATTTTGATTGCTTTTAGTGCTGACTCAGCTGATTATTTTGTTGCGTTTCATGTTATTATATTCTGCCTGTCTTGTGTTTATCACTGCTTATTTCAGCAACTCACACTAAACTTCTATTACATTTCAGAAGGATTTCCTGCAAAATGCTACCGGATACCTGCTAGAGAAATAACTAGAGAAGAATTGCAGTTGGTAAGTCATATGTCTATTGAATATATTAGGACCGGTTGAAAATGTTTTTATAAAGCAATTCAAACTTTCGTTGTTTTCTTCAGGTACATTCATTGGATCATATAGAAACTGTAGAATATACAAGCCGGTTATTTTCCAGGTCCTTGGATATATCTATTTTCTTGAATCTTTTCTTTCATATTTCTCCTCCTCTAGAAAGTTTGCATTTTGTCTATTTTATATTGCTTTTGGTCTCCATATTATATTTTAGGGCAGATGAATGATACATAACCTGGGTGTCAACTATTTTTCAAGGTTCGAGGTTTCAGCTTTAACCTCAAAATTTTGTTCATACCGGTTCTGTTCCAGTCAGAACCGGGACAACACATTAATTTTTTTTCAGCTTTGGCAGTTTTTGCAAATTAAAATAAAAATCAGGGGAGAAAACATCATAAATAGCTTATGTACAAGCGAATTATCAATCTCAGAAAAAAGAGAAGATTCACAAGCAGCAGCCGCCGCCATCGCTGGGTTTTGATTTCTTCTCCATTCCATTTCCCTTTCATCCAAAGACAATTATACCCTAGGGTTTAGTTTTAATGTTTTGAGTATCCCTGCTGGTATTTAATATCTGGGCCAATGTTTGGGCATTGTTTTGGGTATCTAAATTTGTTGAATTTAAATAAACAATGGAAGTAATTCATTTGAATCCTTTATTCGATTTCAATGCATACTAAATATTTGTTTCAATATATGTTACAGTTATTAATGTATTTATGTAGAAAATAAGTAGCAAAGTCTGAAATCAAAACAGAAATTTTGAATTCACAAAAATTTCAAAAGGAACGAATTGCTACAACAGAAAAGGGAAACTGAAATTTCGAACTTACAATTTTTACTTAGTGAATCAAGAGTTGTTGACATTTGTCGATTTGTATAACTTATTAAACTTGAATTCAACTGGCAGCTATTTTACTCCAGACACGTACGCTAATGGCCATTCAGCATCTGCTGCACGAATCGCTGCAGGATTCTGTGCTGATCTTGCTCGCTCACTTGTTATTGGACGCTGTAGGAATGGTTTTGCTCTTGTAAGTTTTCCTGTTTCAGTATGACATATTAAACACCGCAAGTTTTAAAGGTAAATTATGCTTAATGTCCTGAATTTCAAATTCATTAATAACCATATGTAAATGACAAAAATGAGTGAATGATACGGATTTCAACAATGGCACGGCGAGATCATAGGCAACCAGGTGTATGATTCTATGCTAAAGTGTGTAGGAAGCCATCACAACATCAAAATTTTCTTTGGTTTGAGTTTCCTAGGTTGCTAAATCATAATCTTGGATAAGGGACTTTTTATTGGTAGCACTTGAGTTTGTTGATTTTCCAGCGAAGAAAATAAAAATTAGAATTCCCACTGCAACTCTCTTTGGCTATAAATTGTTGACTAATATTAACTTTTCATTTTTAACTTGACCTATGTCAGGTAAGGCCACCTGGACATCATGCAGGTATAAAACAAGCAATGGGTTTTTGCCTCCACAATAATGCTGCAGTTGCTGCACTAGCAGCTCAGAGTGCAGGTGCCAAAAAAGTCTTGATTGTTGACTGGGTAATAACAGCAATAATTTGGCAATCAATCCATATGGCTGCCAATCTTTTTTTCTTTTTCTGCATTATCAATTGTGTTTTGCAGTCAAATTGACAAAACCTCCAGAAATTTATGCACGATCCTCTCTCATCTCCCACTCTCTCCGTTCCTCCCTCCCTCTGTCTCCTCTTTAATATGCCACTTCTATTGTAATTGATGTAGTAACAGGTTTGATTAGCCTATGCATGAATAAAAATTCCCTAAGGGGTTGGGATGAACTTTACAAGGGGGATGTATGCAACCTTATGGTTGTCTGTTTTCATAAACTTTAAAATAGGCACAGATGAATTCAAATTTGTTGTAATACTCGTTCATTAAATTGTGATTCAGGATGTACACCATGGTAATGGCACCCAGGAAATATTTGACGGCAACAAATCTGTAAGTATTTATGAACGTCTATGAGCTTATGGCTTGTTGGTTCCCAAAATCTAGTTTTTGGAATATAAAAAAAAACACAGTTTCATTTATGTTGGCAAATGTGATATTTAGTTACTTGTATGAATTGCCTATTTTCTCTTAAATAGTCCATCATTTCATGAACAAGGTAGAAATATATTCAAAATAGAGATGCCAGCACCCACAATTTTAGTATATGAAAAATGCAGTTATAAGAACAACACACATTTTTGGTGAAATATATAAACTGTCACATTTGATCTTTCATTCAAAAAATCACATGAGCTTTAATGCCTTGCACGCACTCGTAATTTCTACACATACCTGCTACTAGGTATTTTCCATACTAATCCCTATTTATCGTGCACCATATACTAGGTCTTATACATATCTTTACATCGCCATGAAGGTGGAATGTTTTATCCTGGAACAGGTGCTGCTGATGAGGTATTTTGAATATCCTTTCATCAACCAGTCTTTACAAATACATGCATTGGCTTATACTGTTAGACATAGTGTAACCGGCTGCTAGTAAGAGTGGCTAGACCTCTGAATTTGAGACCAAAAATCTTGAGAATCAGCTGCCGTTGGTTTGGAGGACTATCCTATCATCACCAGTCTTTTGTTGTATGAATACCAGTCAATATAGTATAACCGAATTCTGCAGTTTTTGTATTTAACATTGAAGCTGTTTAAAAAGGAACTTAGGAAATGTTGGCAATGTGCTTGTTAGACAACATTATTTTTGTCTTTACAAATGTACTTAAAAAAAAACCGATATGAAAATAGTAGATGCTAATAGTTTTGTCTATACTGAATGAGTTTTGATGCGTCTAATAACTGTTTTTTTAGTTACTTCATTCTGGCATGCAAGTCAAATATTGAACTTATTTAATATCAAATTTGACTAATAGATTGTTTATCTACCGTATATACATTTCACATGATCAATTTCAACATAAAAATTAGATGTATATGCTACTTTCATATATTTTCTTCCATATAACCCCAAAAAATTCTCCTTACATCATCTTTATTGTTATGTCTCAATGTTGAAAGGTTGGAATTTCGGATGCTAAGGGGTATTCAGTTAATATTCCATGGAGCTGTGGCGGTGTGGGGGATAATGATTACATTTTTGCCTTTCAAAACATTGTGCTTCCAATCGGTAATATTTCCATGTTAAAATTATGATTTCTATTTTTTCAAACTAACACCTCTATGTTAATTTTTCCAAATGATTTTATGTAAAATTACAGCCTCTGGATTTTCGCCAGACATTACTATAATCTCAGCAGGATTTGATGCTGCACGGGGTGATCCTCTTGGATGTTGTGATGTAAGGATTAAAGATTTTAACCTGCTTTATTTTTGTTGGAACTTCATTTTAGACAATTGTAACTCGCTATCCATTCTATTCTATTTGTACAAATAAAAAGCTCCTATTTTTTGTTGTTGAGAAGTGTAGTGCGATTTTGTGGTTAAGTGGATGAGTTAATTGTACTTTTCAGCTCCCTTATATCATTAGAGTTTCTTATCTTTCAGCATGACAACTGTTACTACTTATCACACTTCTCCCTTTTTTACTCTTAAGTTATGACGTGCAGTACCATCCTTTTCCTATTAATAAGCTTTTGAAACATTTATTACAACTACGTTTCACAATTTTTACAAACATAAATAACTTAATTCCTTGTCTTCGTTATATTATGTAGGAGTCAATATCTGGTAGAAGGATAGTTCAGTAAAATTTTAGTAAGAAAACTAATATCATTAAGAAGTAATTAGTTGACATATCGTAGCTAATGAATGAGTCGTTGCTAATAAAACAAGCATTGAATAACAAGACTTACATGTTTGGGGATGCATATGTGCATAACTATGGGTTTCCTTTTTATGCATAATTTACTGAAATTTGTCTGGCACGATGACTGTCACGGAACAAATAGCATACCTTAGAGTTGTGTATGAGACATTAAACACATTTGAAAGGCAAACTAACATGCATTTTAACTTGTAGCTCATGTTGTACATCGGAGTTTTTTGAAATGGTAGGTAATCATTAACCTATTCATGAACTTTTTTGATTACACAAAATTGGAACTCGTTGAGGTGCGTATTGGTTAAATATCAGAGACCGCTTTCTATAATTGTAATTTAAATAGCTATCTATTATTTAGTAGCAAACAGATAGTATACGATTGAAATCACTTATTCTATTACTATATTATGTTAACTGCCATCAGTATGCGCTCTATACACAGATGTATATATGAGTAGGGGTCCATAGCCCCTTGGTAGCCCCTTCGTATTGTCCATTGGATTTAATAATAAATTAATGGCTAAAATTTGAGAGAGAGGGGGAGGGAGGGAGGGATCTATTACATCTAATGGATGATATGGATCTCCTCTCTCTTTATACGCATATGTGTGCACACGTGTGCACACACCCTTGTTAGTACCATCCTTTTATCACTATATTCATAATGTTACATACTCTCGCATTACTTGATAATGTCCAAAAAATGCATTTTTATAATCAGAGCACAGTGAAATTGATGTTTCAAATTCAACTAAATAAATTGGTGCACACACTTGGTAAATGAATCATTGCTGGACTTGTATTAGATGCAACAAATATGAATAGAATGGACGACGTTGTGAACACTGGTTGTTTGAATTGTATTAATCTTTCGCTTATATTTCATCTTCCTTGTTGCAAATTTTATCTCTACCGATTATAACACAAATACTGAAAAATATACTCCGATCTTATCCTTTTTATTCAAGTTACTGTCCACTTTTATATAGCAAAAATGTACCGATGTTTGTAGTACTGAAAAAAAAAAGGATTTGTAGTTTAAGATCATTTTGAAAATTGTGGTTACATTTTGCCAAATCATAAAAAAAACAACCATTTCTCGAGAAAAAATAGTCGACAGTGTAACTTAACAATGGATAATTGCGTGTTTTGCCTATTTCATTAATGCCACTTTACAAAAGCTTCCAAAATTCATTTTTTGCATGGAATAATAGTGAACATGTGCAGCAGTTATTTATTGCTAGAAGCCTAGAACTATATATATATATATATATATATATATATATATATATATATATATATTATGAAATCAAGTATCCACTAGGCAGTCTAACTGCATATGTTAATTTGGTTATCGCTTCATGATTTATTTGAAGTATATTTGTGCGTCCCTTCACATTTTCCTTTTTGCTTTTTTTTTTCACACACGTTTTGATTTGATCTTAAATCATCAAAATAAACAAAAGTTTAGGTACTTGTTTAAACATATTGTTCTATATGAAACTATATACAAGTTTAAGGACTTACATTGAACACCCCTCACATTAGTTGAGCCAAGCAAGTCTCTAAGCAGTGAGCCCTATTTGATTGAGCATCATAGCAAACTGTAGAGTATTAAAAAGTTACACTCACTTATATCTTATTTAATGACCTTTTCAATTCTATCTTCATTTTTAGGTAACACCTGATGGATATGCACAGATGACCCACATGTTGACTTCTCTTTCAGACGGAAAGGTTCTTGTTATACTTGAAGGAGGGTGAGAATATGGAGCAGTTATGTTTATAAATTTAGCGTAGTATTTATATACACAAATCTCCAATCTCCAATTAAAACGGTTAGTCTATAGCTAAATGGTAGGGTTATTGATGCCATTCAATAAGTTATAATGGTGTTCTTCATCTACCTTTTACTAGGTAGATAATGTGATTTATCTAAATTATAATTGTTATTCTTTTTGTTCTTGGTTGTAGGTATAATCTTCGTTCCATATCAATTTCAGCTGCGTCAGTCATTAAGGTTAACTTTTCTTCAAATTGAATCTTCTTGCTTATATAAATGAAAACGATCTTTTATTAGACTCTCCATGTGTGCTACACAAGGATTTAACAAATTTAGTTAATATGTTCAATTTTTCAGTTTTAATTAAGAATGTATGTATAAGAATAGAATATGAGCATGCGCATGCATATGTTCAAATACCTACACTTTACAATTTCTACAATCAGTTACAAATATTTCTTCAATCAATTACAAATCCTTCTCAATACATATGAATAAATGTTCAGATTTGAATAAGTATATGTTTTGGAATACATGCATATAGAAATGGAAATGCGAAAAGATTTGGAAATAAGACGTACAGATGATGAGAAATTTTTTTATAGGGGTTTCTTGGAGATTAAATTTTATGTCGTATTTATCTATCTATCTAGGTTAAAAAGAAGATTCTGGTATGGACAAATTTAACTTGGTAATATTTTTGGAAACCATACTACAAAGGCGAGTTAATATTAACTATTTTGTAAAATTAGCAGTGATATGAATTTGTATCAGCAGTCACATTTATACCCTTATCATCCGGCTCAGTAAAGCTTGATAATTTCCAGTATGGTTTTCAATATCTAATCAATACTAATTTACCTTTAAATAAAGCCTTAGCATATGAAGTATTCATAGAAAATTAACAATGTTGGTTGTTATGGAGGAAATGGCACATGTCATTTGTCCTCAAGAAAGCGATGTAGTACTGTCACAAATTTGGTTCGACATGGCACTTCATATTGTACTAATTACTTAACCCTTGACAACTAAACATTGCGTTCAATTTGCAATTAGCTACATCTGTCATGTAATCTGGTTAATTAAAGGCTGCTTAATTTTTTATGTTGAATAACAGGTACTGTTCAGCAAGAACTATAAGCAAGAGTTCAGTAGCAAATCACCATCAAAGGAAGGCTATCAAACTGTTCTACAAGTTCTGAATATTCAGATGCAGTTTTGGCCTACCTTAAAGTCGATCTACGAAAACTTGCTATTCAAATGGGAACGGCTTTCGTTGCTCAAGAGTGAGTAGAATTTTACCGTTATGTTTAATATCTTCTAGGTCACGCATTCTTTCTCGGTATAACATTTCACTTCTAATAATATTACGTAACGACCTTTTTTAGTTCAATACATTACAATTTAAGCCTGCAGTGGTATGCTTATAAAGTCAAAATCATTTATATTCTTTGCAAGAAAGGAAGCCTTTTCCAGCCCTTTTCGACCCATTTCTGTACGTAAGTGAAATGCCTGAATCTCCTCAGTTTATACCTTTTATTTTACATTTTATGAAGTCAAATCTTCTTGTGTAACCATGCTTTACAAATATCACAGAAGCTAAATGGCATGTGATGGTTTTCTCTCATCTAAACTAATCAACGTTTTTATTATGGCTAGACCCATTTGTTTATGATTGTGTGTTATCATGGCATGTGATTTTTATCTTGATTTGCTGTTAGAAAATGCATTGAAGAAGAGGCGTTTCATAGGACCTGTATGGTGGAAATGGGGAAGCAAAAGGCTTGCTTATGAGCGAATTTTCAGATGCTCTAAAAGTGCAAAAGAGAAACTGTTCATAGATGCATAAATCTGTACAAAAAGTGGTTTTCTGATGTTATAGTATTTTGCCATGGTTACCAAGGGTATTGATGTACTTTTAGTATAGGCTAGATGGTGTTCTGGATTTGAAATCTGCTTGTCCCAGTTATTAGTATGTTCTTTTAACTTGAGAGTTTAGGTTATGTGGGTTGTTATTTTCTCTTTGCTTTTAGATGCCATGTAATTTGTTCATTAATTTCTGATTATCTGATAGCTAGTTTGTTTGGATGTTGGTGAGCTTATCTCTAATGATTCATTTTAGGTTAGTTTCTGTACAAAGGTATATTGATATTCAAGTCTTTTCATCCAAACAAAAGCATTATGATTTGAGAATGAGACCACTGACGGTTGTAAAATAAAGTCTGATGTTTAAGAGCTCATCATTTCATAGGTAAAAGCTTGCATTTGGTGGTACCTAAATTAGATGTGACCATGGGAATTGGAGGGTTGAAACGTTATGTTTCCAACCGTATACATAAGCTTATGTCCAACTGGTTGTAAGCTTATTTTCCAACACGTTGAACGTCAGTAACATTGAAGTTAAAATAGCCTCTTACAAAGGGTGTTATATTATGATTTGTGCGAGTATAAAGTTTTCACATGCAGCTGAATGTGTACTTACAGTAAATTGAAGTGAATATAACGACGTTTTTAGGAAGTAATCAGTTGTTTATGCCTAGTGATCGATCAAGGCCTCTTATCGCTAAAACAAGGCATCTTATCAATTTTGATAAGGACCTCTCACAACATTTGTTATTTCCAGTACTTTACTTTTTATCCATTTTTATTTTACGAGAACCAACATGGAATTTGACATCAATGCGAGTAGAAACTCATGGTGTTGTCATGTTTTATGCGTTTAAACTAGTCACACTATGTCTGTTACTTTAATGCCTAGTGAATGACCACCGTATAGTTTATTGTTCCATTTGTATAAAATACTCAAGAATAGCTCAGTAACAATTGTGGAATAAGATATCAATTTGCAACATAGTTTATACTATATCATCTACTTAACTTCACCCAGATATTGGAGAGAATTAATGATGTGAGGTATAAGTAGAAAATTAATAAATTAAATGTAAGATATGTAACTAACAGGATAAAAATTGTTATGTGGATTGTCAAGTTTTATGTTTTCTTTATTTTTAAAATAGTTCGATGTAAATTTTTTGTTTTGAGGTAAATGAGCGATCTTCTGTTAGAAGAGGAGAGCACTCATGTATCTTATTCCACACTAACAAAAGAAGTACTCAAAATCAGCCGAATCCATTCGATTCAACGAGCATATTTAAAGCTGCAAAAAAAAACTATACCAATAATGTAAGATCAATACACATACGAGATTTTATGGTACTTGCGATATACGTGCATTTATAAGTCTCTTATAAAATTATTAAATTTAAGTTTTTTACGTGCTTTGATAAGATAAAGTAAAAATTATTATAAAAAAATATAATTTATTTTTGGATTAGGGTTTGAACTTGTAACCTTATATATGTTTCAAAATTTCGATTTGAAAATATATATTAATTTTTAAATTTTCATTTGAAAATAGATGTTAGTTTTTGTTTACAGTGCGATTCGAACTCCTCACCACTTGTTTGCATATAAAGATATTTTTGAAACTTCACGGTTGAATCAAAAGATTGTGTTTCTATTTTAATTATTAATGAAGATATGTATATAAATGTATATACACATATATATTTATATACATATATATGCTAAATAAAAATATACCAGTCTAATAAAAAATAAAACAAGCAATATTATGATTAAAACGGAGTAAGAAACAATAAATTGTATAACACAATCCAATTACATAAAAACAAACAAATTAACGAGAATTATTATTCAAGGCTAATATCCTAATAATAGTGATGTATCAAATGTGTCATTGGTAAAAGCGTCCAAGGAAGCTAAATTTGGTTCATTACTATTTTATTATTATTGAGAATCAATATCATATGTTTTGAGAATAATGCTATATTCAAAATTGCAACATTTTAAAATCTAACTAATTTCTTAAATATAATATAGTGTCAAATTCATTGACATACATGTCAACTAAAACGATATTTAAAGTTCTATTATAATTTTTATTTTTAAATACTACATTTTTCTTAACTAAATTAATATGAGATTTAACCAAGGTATTCATTGAAACTAATATTATAATCTTTATTATAACTAGGGTTTGAAATCCAATTAACACAAAACAAAGCAATATATATTAAATTGTGTAACGACTTGCCTTTTCGACCCTTAAAAGTCGACACTAACACATCCACGGTATTCACGTGCCAAACATCAAAGTGCCGGAAAGACAAATTGTTGGGGAAAAGAAGGAAAAGACACAACAGAGTCTCACATCATGACTAGTTATATATAATATACAACAGATCTTTACAAAAGAAAACTATAATATACATACATCAATCAGAGTAAACTAACCAATCATCAGCTGAACAGTTATAACAACTTGTCCTCACAAATGCGGATAAATATAAACAACAAATGCAGCAGAAATAAAATATAAGTGAATACGTCTTAAAGGCATCCAGGTCGTCTCTTGAAGCTCCAAAGCATCCAAACTAAATCTGGAAAACATGCTCGGGCTGACCTGAGCATTAAGAAAATAACGTCCAGATCAGTCTGGTAAACCAGCGTGAGAAACACACATCATATGGATTTTAATATTATAAAACCATTCAAAAATAAAGGTATCTCGTAAGACTACGCCGCACATAAACACTGATGGGTTTTTACCTTACGATAACCAAACCATTTTAAATAGAAAATCCAGTGATATTATATAATGTCTAGAGTTTAAAATAAATATAAAAAATAGCTGGAATGTTTGCATCCCACATTCCAGTATAGTTGGGCACAACTAAGTTCGTAAGGCACATATTGGAGAATGGATTACATATATTGACAAGGCTATTATGGTACCGCCTGCCACAATACACCTTTAGAAATTGTACCGAGGTCGAAAATCTTTCGACCTTTGCAAATCAGGATCGGCCTACTCCTTGTTGGATAGTACCAAATATGTCATCCCGGTTGCTTTGCAACCTTTTTCCTCGAGAGCTCTCATGCACATACTAAGTTCATAAATAGTGATCTAGAAGGGTGATGACATACCTTAATCGGTGCGACCCACATAGCCCTGAAGCATATCCCTTGTTTTAGTCATTCCCGGTTGTTGATGCTAGAGGTTACGTTTTACCTTTTTTGGAAAATCCCACTTTGAATGATAACACTGCCCTTCTAGCAATAATGAAATGCCAACATTCATCCATACAAGTTCAGGATATGAACAAACCGAAGGCACTACTTCTACTAAATCCTATTTGGAATCACCCTCGGGTAGCAAGTAGCTCTTGCTCTTCAAAGATCTCTGTCTTCGATCATCTTCAAGATGTCCTCAATTCGAATCGAAGTGGTTTTCGGATAATATATCTAATCCCGGTTCCTTCGAACTTATAACGATAGCTTAAAACTGGCTAAGATTTGATAGTCAGTTATTTAACTATCAAATAAACAAACAATTCAAATAGAGATTTAGCTAAGCATGGTTAAGCACAAAGAAAACACTAAGCCTCTTTAATTAATTTTTTCATTAATTAAATCCACTTTGTAAATACTTGTATTGATATACTTTTACAAAGATACATTCACAAACACTTCACTATTCTTTCCAATACTTTGAAAAATATCGATATACTTATCTTAACTTTATAAATATACTAGCAAAAATATTTCACTTTCAATACTTAGAAAACTTTTCCATATACTTATATCAACAGTATAAGTATATTTACAAAACACCACATTTCCAATACTTAGGAAATGTACCCATATACTTATCACAATGGTATAAGTATATTCACAAATCTTAAAAAAGATTTCAATTTCAAAACCATACTTAATTTGGGTTAAAACAAATGCAACTTAAACATTGATAAAAATAAACCCAAAACACATTGGTGTAAGTAAGTGGGTTCTACAGAAACTAGACCAAATATACTTAACACCACGTCTCGATTTCAAACATTACTATCCCCCGATTAACAATGAAATCAGACAAGTTAGAAAACTATCCTTGCCTTGACACACATTCTTAATTCTCAAGATAGAGACGAGGTTCCATACCTCGGAATTTGATGCTAAGTATGAAAAGAACACTTCCCATACCATCATAATTTAAACTAATCATTTATGAAAATCAAATCTCATTCCTTTTTACAAAACTACTTTTTATGAAACTCTTATATTTATTAAATTCCTTTTTATTAAAATATCATTTATAAAACTTCTTTATAAATCCCCAAATTTATTTATAACTCGTTTTATAAAACACCAAATTTATTATAAAACTCCCTTATAAAACTCCAAACATAATTATAAAACTTCTTTTATAAATCTCTAAATACATATAATTATAAAACTTTATAAATCTCTTGATTTTAAATCTCATATACTTATTTCAAATCTTCGATTTCAAATAGGATTAAACACTTTCCATAAACGATCATTTCATAAATCACTATAAATTCTCAAATGTGATTTATTATTCTAATTTATCAAAAATGGCATCATTTCTCTTTTACCAAATATCAACTATAAATCTATTATTTTGCTTATACAATACCATTTATAAATCTCCATTTTATTTATAAGATACCATTTATAAATCTATTCTTTTTATGCAATATTTTATATAAAGGTTTCACAAATATTTATTCTAAAATATTTCTATTTTCTTTTTTGAAAAAAATCATTATAAAATAAAATATAAACCCCCTTTATTTTCTTTTTAAATAAACATTCATTATTATAAGAACTTTTCTATAAAAATAAATACTTTTCAAAATAATTTTAAAACATTTAGAAATAAATTAGAAGAGAATATCAAAATGATTGAAGTAAGATAAAGGAGTTCCAAAAACCATTTATCAATAAAATACCACAGAAAATCTCAAGGATCATATTTAAAAATCATTCTTCGAATTAAAACCAATTTCAAATCAAAACAACAAACCATAATATTTCAAAATACTATTATGAGGTCAATTGCTACCATAGCATTTAACCAATGCTATTACCACCTTTATTACAAAAAATGTTACTTTTAACATATATCAATGTCACATCCAACATGGCCAACTATCAAGTTTTGACATTTAACAATCTATATAACACGTATATATACGGAATTAAAATTGATAGGTATATAAATGAAATTAAAAATCATAACAGCGAGAAATCTGGATTTCTCAACAAAATTCCTTGTGTTTAATTTTAAATGTCATTCTCTTTTCGAAGCGGATGTTTAACCAAACCAAGCCAGTAAATCATTTCAACACAACACAATAACTTTTATCCATTATATATCATTATAGTATTCATTCAGAGGTGAGATAATTCTCCGAAATTCCAGTTGATGTTTAAGCGCTCCGATTTGATCTAAAATTAAATGGCGTTCGATTTCAGCTTAAAATTTCACTTGCTCCAAAGTCGACGAAATCAGTTCCAGCGCTTAGATATCGGCCTTACAAGCGCAAAGACTACGTCTCGATTGAACCTCGTATGGAAAAGTTATGCATTTTATAAGTTTTTGAAATTAAATAATTCATTAATTCACTAATTACATTTTAAAAATAATTAACCTCTCCTCTAATCCATCTCTTCCATCTCCAATTCAAATGTGTATGCACATGAACCCATTCCAGACCATACATGCACAACCTCGACACGGAGATCAGGACCACTGTTTGACGAACGAACTTCGCTAATGTCTTCCACTTCGCCTCCTCTCCGCGCCCCATACCTTCAATCCATGCTCGATCCATCGTACCAAATGATGACCTGGCTCAACCTACTACAGCCCAATGATGTCGCGATTCTAAAACCATGACCGCTCCATGCCAAAATCCGCCAATCGAAGCTCCTTCGAACAAGAAACACCACGCCATCATCTGATTCGCCAAACTCCACTTAAATCTCATTCAAAATAAAACCCTATCTCTCGTAAACCATGCTGTCCACTGTCGAACAACCTAAAACCCATCCGCACATCACCAAACCCATATAGATTTGTAGATCTAGACAATACGAGTTCAAAGAATCTAGTTTTATATTTTTCTGTGGAGCATAGCTTGAGTTTTTAACTTTTAAAGGAAGTTTCCATTTATTTTCTTAGCTTAGGAAATGATAAAAAGAAAAGAGAGAGAGGGAAAAGAAAAGTCAGAGTGTTGATTTTTTTAAGTGTTGAAGTTGATTTATACAAATATTTCCGGCACTTCGTTACACAAGATTTCGTTCGTGTACGAACCGAGAACGACAAAACAAAAATACGATCCTGCACAAAAATGTGACACGATCTTAAAACAGTAATAATATACCCTGGTTATCTTATTCCGTAAAATTACAAAAATAACGTCGTTTGCTGTAAAATACGACAAACGACAATTTAAATATTTTCCAAACTAAAAATTGTCGAAAAATCCTATAAATAAAAATAAAAATACGTCAATAAAAATCGAGTCGTTTTATTAAATTGATTTTCTTATAATTTATTAAATTCGAATCAAATCTGAATATTTAAGTAAATTAAATATTCTCATTCGAAACGTTAAAAATTTCGAATCGTTACAAATCGTCTATTGGAGTATTTGTATTATTAAAAGCTCTTTGATTCCTTTCAAACCATAAATACCAATATATTGTAGTACTTGAAGGAGGGTGAGAATATGGAGCAGTTATGTTTATAAATTTAGTGTAGTATTTATTATATACACAAATCTCCAATCTCCAATTAAAACGGTTAGTCTAGAACTAAATGGTAGGATTATTGATGCCATTCAATAAGTTATGATGGCGTTCTTCATCTACCTTTTACTAGGTAGATAATGTGATTTATCTAAATTATCATTGTTGTTCTTTTTGTTCTTGGTTGTAGCCTTGTAGGTATAATCTTCGTTCCATATCAATTTCAGCTGCGTCAGTCATTAAGGTTAACTTTTCTTCAAATTGAATCTTCTTGCTTATATAAATGAAAACGATCTTTTATTAGACTCTCCATGTGTGCTACACAAGGATTTAACAAATTTAGTTAATATGTTCAATTTTTCAGTTTTAATTAAGAATGTATACATAAGAATAGAATATGAGCATGCATATGTTCAAATACCTGCACTTCACAATTTCTACAATCAGTTACAGATATTTCTACAATCAATTACAAATCCTTCTCAGTACATATGAATAAATGTTCAGATTTGAATACGTGTATGTTTTGGAATGCATGCATATAGAAATGGAAATGCGAAAAGATTTGGAAATAAGACGTACAGATGATGAGAATTTTTTTATAGTAGTTTCTTGGAGATTAAATTTTACGTCGCATCTATCTATCTAGGTTAAAAAGAAGATTCTGGTATGGACAAATTTAACTTGGTAATATTTTTGGAAACCATAATACAAAGGCGAGTTAATATTAACTATTTTGTAAAATTAGCAGTGATATGAATTTGTATCAGCAGTCACATTTACACCCTTATCATCCAGCTCAGTAGAGCTTGATAATTTCCACTATGGTTGTCAATATCCGATCAATACTAATTTACCTTTAAAGCCTTAGCATATGAAGTATTCATAGAAAATTAACAATGTTAGATGTTATGGTGTTCTGGATTTGAAATCTGCTTGTCCCAGTTGTTAGTATGTTCTTTAACTTGAGAGTTTAGGTTATGTGGGTTGTTATTTTCTCTTTGCTTTTAGATGCCATGTAATTTGTTCATTAATTTCTGATTATCTGATAGCTAGTTTGTTTGGATGTTGGTGAGCTTATCTCTAATGATTCATTTTAGGTTAGTTTCTGTACAAAGGTATATTGATATTCAAGTCTTTTCATCCAAACAAAAGCATTATGATTTGAGAATGAGACCACTGACGTTTGTAAAATAAATTCTGATGTTTAAGAGCTCATCATTTCATAGGTAAAAGCTTGCATTTGGTGGTACCTAAATTAGATGTGACCATGGGAATTGGAGGGTCGAAACGTTATGTTTCCAACCGTATACATAAGTTTATGTCCAACTGGTTGTAAGCTTATTTTCCACCACGTTGAACGTCAGTAACATTGAAGTTAAAATCTTGCAAAGGGTGTTATATTATGATTTGTGCGAGTATAAAGTTTTCACATGCAGCTGAATGTGTACTTGCAGCAAATTGAAGTGAATATAACGACGTTTTTAGGAAGTAAGTAGTTGTTTATGCATAGTGATCGATCAAGGCCTCTAATCGCTAAAACAAGGCATCTTATCAATTTTAATAATGACCGCTCACAACATTTTTATTTCCAGTACTTTACTTTTATCAATTTTTATTTTACGAGAACCAACGTGGAATTTGACATCAATGCGAGTGGAAACTCATGGTGTTGTCATGTTTTATGCGTTTAAACTAGTCACACTATGTCTGTTACTTTAATGTCAGTGAATGACCAGCTTATTGTTCCATTTGTATAAAATGTGTGATACTACTCAAGAATAGCTCAGTAACATTTGTGGAATAAGATATCAATTTGCAACATAGTTTATACTATATCATCTACTTAACTTCACCCAGATATTGGAGAGAAATTAATATAACAAGATACACCCCGATATACATCAAATAAACTACTGGCTCCACAGTCACAAAGGCATATGATTAGGACCATGTAACCGGAACACCACCTGAAAACTTTCAAACTTCTTCCAACTACAAAAGAGAATTTAACTGGTAGTAACAATATATTCTATCAATAAAATTACTCCATGTTCCAAAATCAAGATACTACAACAAAACATAACACAACAAAAACAACTCTACTACACTTATAGTAGGAAAACAATGATCAACGCCAAAGTTTCAACTTCTTCTCCAAGAAATATACCCAACTATCAAATACTGGTCATACACTAGAATCCTTACCCATGCCTTTCTTATCATCTTCATCATCGCTATCTCCATCCTCACTGCTCACAACCTTGGCCTCGTCCTTAACTACAGCTCCAGCTTTTCCAGTAGTAACCGACTGCTGATACAAAATACCTCCTACAAGCGTAAACAACAAGCAAACCAAACCAAAAGGACTTGCATGCTTATCCCATATAGTAACATTTATCCCAACCGTTAAAAACTTATTAACAACCCCAGTCACAGTGAAAGCAGTGGCAGAGATCGCCTTCCTTGCAGCAAAGCCAAAGAAGCTTATCGCCAAACCAAACACACATGAAAGCATTACAGCAGAAAACGCGTTAATGTCAAACCAGATCTCAATGCTCGTTCCAAGTGCAGCAAACACATCGTTATACTCTCCAGTCACAATCCAGAAGAAAGGAGCTAGCATCAAAGATAACACGTTGTTGTATAATACAAAGCCCCATGTATTAAGGCCTAGATTGGTAACCATGTGTTTTATGTAAACCATTTCGGTTGTGATTGTTATTAGATATGCTAGTGCCCATGAATATGCAGTTAAGGTGAAGCCTGAATCGTCTATGACATAGCCTACTGCTCCTGCTAAAATGATTATTAGGGATAAAAATGTGAGTTTTGAAGGACATGGCTGTTTTCTGAAAGTGGTGTCTGCAATGGCAACAAGGAGTGGAGTTAGTGATCTGAAGACTATGAACGTGTCTACATTTGCATGGCGAAGGAGATTTGTGTTTGTGAATATGGCGAGGTAGAAGACTAGGGCTGCAGGGAAGAATTTCTTTGCTGTTTCATAGGCGAATGGGTCGTGATAGAGAAAGCCTAATTTACCAAGAATGTAAACTCCAAGTGCAGAGGTTAGGTATTGAAGTGCGGTTAGGAGGCCTGGGTAGTTGAACTTTGTGATTGCGTATTTGTTTATTACGGCGAGTAAGCTGGAGCAGAGAGCGTAACCGATGACTAGACTGCTGGTTGCGTATACTTGTTTTTCAAGTTTAAGGGCTGCCATTGATCTTTAGTGCACAAACTCAAGCAGAAATAGACCTGCAAAGTTTTCAAAAACTACGGATGTCAGGGTCTTGTGCATGAGTTCAATCTTTTTGTACGCATTTTCACTTAAGAACATGTTTGGAGTAATAAAAGATCATTTCAAAGTATGATCAAATGATGTAGCTATTAATAACTTCAATAATAAGGTGAAACAACATGTTCTATAGTATGTGGATAAATGATGCTCTAGTGAAGGGATAAATGCTCACTACTAAAATCAGATTTTCAAGCACAATGCTGAAGATTCATCTATACTAAGTTATCATAAATTCTTAAACTCAAAGGTTGTAACTAAATATTTCACTGAGATGGAGCTTCATCTATACTGGGTTAGAAACAAACTTACCTCACACTCAAAGTTCGCAACTACAATCTTTCACTAAGCTGTATTCTTCAACTGAATCACGAATCTCCACCTCAACCTGTCATTTTTGAAAACAAATTTAAGATGCAAAATGTACACAAAAGCACCTAATAAAGAAAAGATTACCACGCAATCAAAACCCTAGGTCATTGTTCACTTAAATACTACTTAAGCGGGCCGAATCCTCATTTCAAAATAACAGAAATTCCTTTAAAATCTTAGGTGATTGCACTGAATAATAACAATTTTAGAATTACATTCAGCTCAGCAATTAATCGACGATTTATGTAGAACAATAAACTATAAACGGGAAGAGAAAATTACAGATAAACAAAACAAAAATTTAAGGGGGGAAATCGTTACCTTTGCTCTTCAGATCCGCTGCCGAAAACAAATTCTACAGAACAAAAAAAAAAGGTCAAAAATTGTTTAAAATGAAAACAAATAAATGGGTGAATGATTTATTTGTCAGACCGGGTTCGACAGCGGGTGGTATATTGGGGCCCACTTTACTGACCAATGAACGTGGGAGCATTGATATTTTCACTGATATCGAAGCAACCGTGTGTGTTTCTAAAGCGCGAATCTGCCATAAATTTTGTTACAGCAAACAGGAATCACTGCCAATCGAATTTAGCACCGATATGTGGATGACTTTAATTGGATAGTCTTACCGGCTTCTATTGGAGGAATTCAGGGTGTCCCATATGTGACCCCCCAAATTCCTCCAATAGGAGGTAAGTGTTTTGTTTACACTTTAAAAAAAGTGTGAACAAAATTGTACTCATAGTCTTTTGCTTTTTTATTAAACTGATAGGTAGCAGGTTTTCAACTTTGAAATGAGTGTCGGTGAAGCGTGGCTGAATGGCAGCATCGATCATGGTGTGAATGCGTTAGAGCATTAACAATTCATGTTTAATATTAAGGTTTTCAGTCTCCGTCGTAAATTCAGGACTTAAAATTAAGGTTAATATTCAGAATCCGGTTCAGAATTCTGAACTGGGCTTGGACGCCCATTTAATTGGCGTCCAAGCCCTGGCGTCCATAGCGCCCATTAAATGGACGTCCAAACCCCCACATTTTTCATAAAAATGTTAATGATGTGAGGTATAAATAGAAAATTAATAAATTAAATGTAAAATATGTAATTACCAGGATAAAAATTGTTATGTGGATTGTCGAGTTTTATATTTTCTATATTTTTAAAATAGTTCGATGTAAAATTTTTGTTTTGAGGTAAATGAGCGATCACTCATGTATCTTATTCTAGACTAACAAAAGAAGTTCTCAACATGCCTGACTGATAGCAATACCCACTCCGTACAACGTTGAAAAAAGATAAAAAGAAGCCCCAATCCTAAAGAGCTAAGGTCCATAATAAAATAATACAACACTATAATAAGATTAGTGATCATATACTCAAAATTGGCCGAATCTATCCGATTCAACGAGCATATTTAAAGCTGCAAAAAAAGACTATACCAATAGTGTAAGATCAATACATATACGAGATTTTATGGTACTTGCGATACACGTGCATTTATAAGTCTCTTATAAAATTATTAAATTTAAGTATTTTACGTGGTTTGATAAAATAAATTAAAAATTATTATAATAAAATGTAATTTTTCTTGTTGGATTAGGGTTTGAACTTGTAACCTTGTATATATTTCAAAATTTCGGTTTGAAAATATATATTAATTTTTAAATTTTCATTTGAAAATAGATGTTAATTTTTATTTACAGTGCGATTCGAACTTCTCACCACTTGTTTGCATATAAGGATATTTTTAAAACTTCACGGTTGGATCAAAAGATTGGGTTTCTATTTCAATTATCAATGAAGATATGTATATAAATGTATATACACATGCATATTTATATACATATATATGCTAAATAAAAATATACCAGTCTAATAAAAAATAGAACAAGCAATATTATGATTAAAATGGAGTAAGAAACAATAAATTGTATAACACAATCCAATTACATAAAAACAAACAAATTAACGAGAATTATGATTCAAGGCTAATATCCTAATAATAGTGATGTATCAAATGTGTCATTGGTAAAAGCGTCCAAGGAAGCTAAATTTGGTTCATTACTATTTTATTATTATTGAGAATCAATATCATATGTTTTGAGAATAATGCTATATTCAAAATTGCAACATTTTAAAATCTAACTAATTTCTTAAATATAATATAGTGTCAAATTCATTGACATACATGTCAACTAAAACGATATTTAAAGTGCTATTATTATTTCTATTTTTAAATACTACATTTTTCTCAACTAAATTAATATGAGATTTAACCTTTGTAAGGTATTCATTGAAACTAATATTATTATCTCTATTATAACTAGGGTTTGAAATCCAATTAACACAAAACAAAGCAATATATATTAAATGGTGTAACGACTTGCCTTTTCGACCCTTAAAAGTCGACATTAACACATCAACGGTATTCACATGCCTAATATCCAAGTGCCGGAAAGACAAATTGTTGGGGAAAAGAAGGAAAAGACACAACAAAGTCTCACATCATGACGAATATAATATACAACGGATCTTTACAAAAGAAAACCATAATATACATACATCAATCAGAGTAAACTAACCAATCATCAACTGAACAGTTATAACAACTTGTCCTCACAAATGCTGATAAATATAAACAACAAATACAACAGAAATAAAATATAAGTGAATACGTCTTAGAGGCATCCAGGTCGTCTCTTGAAGCTCCAAAGCATACAAACTAAATCTGGAAAACATGCTCGGGCTGACCTGAGCATTAAGAAAATAACGTCCAGATCAGTTTGGTAAACCAGCGTGAGAAACACACATCATATGGATTTTAATATTATAAAACCATTCAAAAATAAATGTATCTCATAAGACTACGCCGCACATAAACACTGATGAGTTTTTACCTTACGATAACCAAACCATTTTAAATAGAAAATCCAGTGATATTATATAATATCTAGGGTTTAAAATAAATATAAAAAATAGTTGGAATGCTTGCATCCCACATTCCAGTATAGTTGGGCACAACTAAGTTCGTAAGGCACATATTGGAGAATGGATTACATATAATGACAAGGCTATTATGATACCGCCTGCCACAGTACACCTTTAGAAATTGTACCGAGGTCGAAAATCTTCCGACCTTTGCGAATCAGGATCAGCCTACTCCTTGTTGGATAGTACCAAATATGTCATCATCCCGGTTGCTTTGCAACCTTTTTCCCCGAGAGCTCTCATGCACATACCAAGTTCATAAATAGTGATCTAGAAGGGTGATAACATACCCTAATCGGTGCGATCCACATAGCCCTGAAGCATATCCCTTGTTATAGTCATTCCCGGTTATTGATGCTAGAGGTTACGTTTTACCCTTTTAGCAAATCCCACTTGGAATGATAACACTACCCTTCTAGCAATAATGCAATGCCAACATTCATCCATACAAGTTCAGGATATGAACAAACCGAAGGCAGTACTTCTACTACATCCTATTCGAAATCACCCTCGGGTAGCAAGTAGCCCTTGCTCTTCAAAGATCTCTGTCTTCGATCATCTTTAAGACGTCCTCATTTCGAACGCTTACACCGGTTCGAAGTGGTTATCGGATAATATATTTGATCCCGGTTCCTCCGAACTTATAACGATAGCTTAAAATTGGCTAAGATTTGATAGTCAGTTATTTAACTATCAAATAAACAAACAATTCAAATAGAGATTTAGCTAAGCATGGTTAAGCACAAAGAAACCACTAAGCCTCTTTAATTAATTTTTTCATTAATTAAATCCACTTTGTAAATACTTGTATTGATATACTTTTACAAAGATACATTCACAAACCCTTTACTATTCTTTCCAATACTTTGAAAAATAGCGATATACTTATCTTAACTTTATAATATACTAGCAAAAATATTTCACTTTCAATACTTAGAAAACTTTTCCATATACTTATATCAACAGTATAAGTATATTTACAAAACACCACATTTCCAATACTTAGGAAATGTACCCATATACTTACCTCAATGGTACAAGTATACTCACAAATCTTAAGAAAGATTTTAATTTCAAAACCATACTTAATTTGGGTTAAAACAAATGCAACTTAAACATTGATAAAAATAAACCCAAAACACATTGGTGTAAGTAAGTGGGTTCTATAGAAACTAGACCAAATATACTTAACACCACGTCTCAATTTCAAACATTACTATCCCTCGATTAACAATGAAATCAGACAAGTTAGAAAACTATCCTTGCCTCGACACACATTCTTAATTCTCAAGATAGAGACGAGGTTCCATACCTCGGAATTCGATGCTAAGTATGAAAAGAACGATTCCCATACCATCATAATTTAAACTAATCATTTATGAAAATCAAATCTCATTCCTGTTTACAAAACTACTTTTTATGAAACTCTTATATTTATTAAATTCCTTTTTATTAAAATATCATTTATAAAACTTCTTTATAAATCCCCAAATTTATTTATAACTCGTTTTATAAAACTCCAAATTTATTTATAAAACTCCAAACATAATTATAAAACTTCTTTTATAAATCTCTAAATACATATAATTATAAAACTCCTTTTATAGATCTCTTGATTTTAAATCTCATATACTTATTTCAAATCTTTCGATTTCAAGTAGGATTAAACACTTTCCATAAACGATCATTTCATATATCACTATAAATTCTCAAATGTGATTTATTATTCTAATTTATCAAAAATGGCATCATTTCTCTTTTACCAAATATCAACTATAAATCTATTATTTTGCTTATACAATGCCATTTATAAATCTCCATTTTATTTATAAGATACCATTTATAAATCTATTCTTTTTATACAATATTTTATACAAAGGTTTCACAAATATTTATTCTAAAATATTTCTATTTTCTTTTTAAAACAGAATCATTTTAAAATAAAAGATAAACCCCTTTATTTTCATTTTAAATAAACATTCATCATTATAAGAACTTTTCTATAAAAATAAACACTTTTCAAAATAATTTTAAAACATTTACATATAAATTAGAAGAGAATATCAAAATGATTGAAGTAAGGTAAAGGAGTTCCAAAAACCATTTATCAATAAAATACCACAGAAAATCTCAAAAATCATATTTAAAAATCAATCTTCGAATTAAAACCAATTTCAAATCAAAACAACAAACCATAATATTTCAAAATACTATTATGAGGTCAATTGCTACCATAGCACTTAACCAATGCTATTACCACCTTTATTACAAAAAATGTTCAACTTTTAACATATATCAATGTCACATCCAACATGGCCAACCACCAAGTTTTGACATTTAACAATCTATATAACACATATATATATGGAATTAAAATTGATAGGTATATAAATGAAATTAAAAATCATAACAGCGAGAAATCTGGATTTCTCAACCAAATTCCCTGTGTTTAATTTTAAATGTCATTCTCTTTTCAAAGTGGATGTTTAACCAAACCAAGCCAGTAAATCATTTCAACACAACACAATAACTTTTATCTATTATATATCATTATAATATTCATTCAGAGGTGAGATATTTCACCGAAATTCCAGTTGATGCTTAAGCGCTCTGATTTAATCTAAAATCGAATGTCGTTCGATTTCAGCTTAAAATTTCACTTGCTCCAAAGTCGACGAAATCAGTTCCAACGCTTAGATATTGGTCCTACAAGCGCAAAGACTGCGTCTCGATTGAACCTTGTATGGAAAAGTTATGCATTTTATAAGTTTTTGAAATTAAATAATTCATTAATTCACTAATTACATTTTAAAAATAATTAACCTCTCCTCTAATCCATCTCTTCCATCTCCAATTCAAATGTGTATGCACATGACCCCATTCCAGACCGTACATGCACAACCCCGACACGGAGATCAGGACCACTGTTCGACGAACGGACTTCGCCAATGTCTTCCACTTCGCCTCCTCTCCGCGCCCCATACCTTCAATCCATGCTCGATCCATCGTACCAAATCATGACCCGGCTCAACCTACTACAGCCTAATGATGTCGCGATTCTAAAACCATGACCGCTCTATGCCAAAATCCGCCAATCGAAGCTCCTTCGGACAAGAAACACCACGCCATCATCTGATTCGCCAAACTTCCCTTAAATCTCATTCAAAATAAAACCCTATCTCTCGTAAACCATGCTGTCCACTGTCGAACAACCTAAAACCCATCCGCACATCACCAAACCCATATAGATTTGTAGATTTAGACAATACGAGTTCAAAGAATATAGTTTTATATTTTTCTATGGAGCATAGCTTGAGTTTTTAATTTTTAAAGGAAGTTTCCATTTATTTTCTTAGCTTATAGGAAACGATAAAAAGAAAAGAGAAAGAGGGAAAAGAAAAGTCAGAGTATTGATTTTTTTAAGTGTTGAAGTTGGTTTATACAAATATTTTCGGCATTTCGTTACACATGATTTCATTCGTGTATGAACCGAGAATGATAAAACAAAAATACGATCCCGCACAAAAATGTGACATGATCTCAAAACAACAATAATATACACTGGTTATCTTATTGTTGTGCACGTAAATGTGTATATTTTTACCACCATATTTAATCTATTTAAATTAAATAAATGATCATATTGGGTATTTTAACTTGTTTAAACCAAAATTCAAATTATTTGAATTGTCACATATTCATCTTCATATAGGGGAAAAATGGTCATTTTTATGCATTTATTAAATTGTGAAAATTTACATGGAATTTTCTATATTGTTTTGTAGGAAATTTGGTGAATTTTACAAGTGGTTACATGATGATATATGCATGCACAAGAGTGAAGAGAACAAATGAAGATGGAAGTAATTCAAAGTGAAGATAATGGAGGACCCCACCTACCCACCTACCTTAATGTACAAATTAGAGGTTAATGCATATGCTTATGGAATTAATGGCTTCATGTACACTTCAATGAGGATTATTTGAAGCTAATGATTACTTGGCCTCCACACTTCCTAAGAGGGTATTTTGGGCATTCCCCAAAAATATGAATTAGGGTTTAACACATGTATAAAATCCCCTTATGTTTCATGTAACCTTCCCCTCCCTTGGTCTCTCTTACTTAGTTTTTAGCTTAGAAAATAAATCAAAGCTTTTCTCTCTTCTTTTTCCATGGCTACTTAGCCATTTTATTTCATGTAATTTTTTCTTTCTTTATGCAATGTTAATTCTCTTTTATTTACATGCTTCTTCTCTTCTTATGTAGTAGTGTAGTTTACATTCATGCAAAGTAGATTAGTTTTAATTCTTGTTAATTAGCTTCTCTTTTCCATTAGCTTTCATTTTCCTTTCCTTTGCTTTCATGTTGCTAGCTACATTTGTTCATATGGTAACAAAAATGGTAGCTTAACCCCTTCAATTTAGGGGTAATGAAGCCTCTAATTATGTAGCTTCAACATTTTGATAATTTTGACCTTTTTGTGCTTAAAGGAATGTTGATGTGATTTATTGTTTCATGTTGAATTTGATAGTCTATGTTGTTCATAGCAAATAGACTATGCTTAAACAATCACAAGCAATAATTACCTCTTCATCTACATATGATGATGGTAATGAAGTGAATGTGAAATTAAAATTTGATGGCCTAAATTTCTAAACAATAGTTAATAGGTCATGCTTAAAATAGATTTTTCTTTCAACTTTGTTGTCATATTTCATGAGAGTTAAATGTGTATTAGTGGTTGTGTTATAGTTTGATGGTTTATATTGTGCTAATTAATAGCACAAATATACCATACTTATGATAAGCACATCAACTAATTACACTAATGACAAGAAAAAAGAGATCATAACTTCATTTTGTTGATTTATGTGATCTAGAGAGTGGAAATTGCCTCTAAATTGCCTTCACACTCTCATATTTTTATCAATTTTCTTTTGCTAGTTTTCTATATTTTTAGCTAATCACATTTTCAACTTTGGTTAATTTGATTGAATAGAAATTTAAAATCATCAATTCCCTACGGATCGACCCGTACTCGCCACGTACTTCAATAGTACGCCATGCGCTTGCGGTTATATTTTTAATTTAAATTCGTTCCATGGTTTTCTAAACCGATAGAATTTCCGTCGACGAACACTTATTCCGTAAAATTACAAAAATAACGTCATTTGCTGTAAAATACGTCAAAAGACAATTTAAATATTTTCCAGACTAAAATTATCGAAAAATCCTATAAATAAAAATAAAAATACGTCAATAAAAATCGAGTCGTTTTATTAAATTGATTTTCTTATAATTTATTAAATTCGAATCAAATCTGAATATTTATGTAAATTAAATATTCTCATTCGAAACATTAAAAATTTCGGATCGTTACAAATCGTCTATTGGAGCATTTGTTTTATTAAAAGCCCTTTGATTCCTTTAAAACCATAAATACCAATATATTGTAGTAAAAATAGTATCAATTACTAATCTATGAAAACCATTATAACATACCCTAAACTTATTCCAAAATAATTCACAATTAATATCATTATTAATTATATTAACGTAAAAGATAATAAGACAATTTATAAAAATACAATTAGTGATATGACACTTAAAATATAAATGTGAAATATTTTACATTCTCATATTACAGAAAAAACATTTATTATTGATAATTTATATTTTTCTTTTTTAATATTTCTATAGAATTTAATTTTCCATGTATAATTAACCATATATGTACTCTAGCTTTGGGTGGAGTATTACCTTTCCAAATATATTTGATGTTATACCCGAAAAATTAAGAAATTTATAAAAAGAGTGCGCTGTATATATTTTATTATTATCCCAACACCATATTTTAATGTCATTTTATTATCAATGATGTATAATTCTAATTTAGCAAAAAATAAGGCAAATTTCAATAATGTATTTCTAGCTAAAGTACGATTAAAACTAAATTCGCATGAAAAATTTAAATTTGGTCTATATATTTCTGAAATCAACACATTTTTGAAATTTTCGATGTAAAAATTATCAATCTAGTATATTCTTAGCTTAGTTTACATTTTATATACAAATGTACTAACTCAAAAGCTTATCAAGAAAATTATTAAGTATAAAATTTCCATTCATAGTTGCATAATTAGTGTTTCATGATATTTTCAAGATTTGTGGTTGTAACTTCACATGATAAAATTTTCTATTCAACATATATATATATATATTCATTATGTAAAAAATATATAGCATAATATTATGGTCTACGCCCTAGAATTGACCCATTCAAAGACAATGATAACTTTTATTATCAAAAGCGATAATCTCTAGTTCTTTTGGCCTATATGCTTGCTCAATGTAACGAAGTGATCTAGTCTAATTCTTGTAACGAACATGACCTATAACAATTATTTTAATATTATTATGAAAAATTATAATATTATTTTACTTATAAAGTTTTTAATAAATTACCTTATAATGATCAGATAAAGAGGTATAATTGTTGAATAGCCGATAAAGTTTAAACATAACATTACATTTATTTTCGTAAATAAAAGATGGTTGTTTTATAGTTAAACATTGCATTCGAAAGTGAGTTGACTGCAATAATTTGAAAATTTTGTGAAATGATTTTGTGAATACAAAGTGCAAATTATTTGATAAAGAGATGTTGATTTATGAATTTTTTATACAGAAAAGGAAGTTTGTGCGAGTTTTAATAATATATGGGTTTCAGACAATTTTTTAAGGGAAGATATAATTCTTGAAATCCTTTTTTCTTCATCCTCAATTAAAATTCATTCCTCTCTTACTTAAGGAAAAAGTGAATATAACAAATCCCACTTTAAGTCATTCAATCTTTGATGTTCAAAGTATGGATCTTTACAAATTTCTCCTTTATCACATCATATTCAAATATATCATTATTTGTTGCCCTGTTCAAGCAAGTATGGGGCCATAAGGTTCAGCCATGGTGAAATGATGTGGAAAGAAGAATAAATGTGTGATTTTGCATAAAGGAAATAGCGGGATGAAGTTTTTATCCATTTATGATTGATTTATATGCATATACTTGTGTTATTGAATGAGTTGTTAGCTGTGTAACTAAATTTGATCATTAATATTTGTTTAATGGCATGATTAGTATAAAGTGTTAAAAGAAAAGAAGATGAAGAAACTCATATGGAAATTTTTTGAGAAAAATAAGCGAAGCTCTATTAGTAGAGATGAGCACTCATGTATTTTATTCTATACTAGAATATGGAGTTATTAACATGCCCGACGGGTAGCGATACCCACCCCGAACAATGTGAAATAAAGATAAAAATAAACCCAAATCCTGGAAAGCTAAGGTCTATAATAAAATAATACAACACTATAATCCACTAAATATGATGAGTGATCATGTCCTCAAAATCAGCTAAATCCATCCAGTCCAACAAGCATAACTGAAGTTGCAAAGAAGAGTATACCAAAAGTGTAAGGCCGACACACACACACATATATTTATATACATGTATATGCGAAATAAAATATAGTAATCTAATAAAAATAAAACAAGCAATATTATGATTAAAACTAAGCAAGAAACAAAAAGGGTATAACACAATCTTATGTAAAATTCTAATTTAGGGCTAATGTCCTAATAATAACGAAGTATCAAATGTGTCCTTAGAAAAGGTGTCCAAGGAAGCTAACTTTGATTCATTGTAGTTTTTTCTATTATTTAGAATGTTTTATCCTATAAAAAAATACGAGATTTTTTTTAAGAAACTCTTTAAAACTCAAAATTTTATTTAATTTATAGCTAGGATTTGAAATCAAATTAAAACTAAATAGAGAAATTACATATATCAAATTTTCCAAACCAATACGAATATTATTAAACACTAATTGGTTTCTTTCAAACTAAATATACCAACATGCTATTATGTAAACAGTGTCAAGAAAAAACTGTTGTAGCCCTTATAATAAAATATAAAATTATGCCAATTTAACTCACAATTATTATCTCTAATAGTTATATTAAAACCAAACATATTTAGAATTTCTACAAGAATAAATCTAGTTATATTACATTCAAAATCTAAATGTATAATATTTCCCCTTTGTTATTACAGAAATAACATTTTTTATTGCTAAATATATTTTTCTTTTTTTAAAAGTTCTATAGTATTCAATTTTCCATGTAAGATTAACCACATATGCACTTTTGCTTTAGGTGGAACAATAACTTTCTAAAGGTACTTAAAAATGTTTGATTTGGCTCTAAAAATTTTTGTAAAATTATAAAATGAATGAAATGCATAATTCTTACTCTTATCCCAACACCATATTTTAATGTCTTTTTCATTATTAATATCGTGATAAAGTATTTCCCATTAGCGTACGATAGAACTAAAAATCCATGAAAAATTTAAATTTGGAACATATATTTCTGAAATTAGTACATGTTTGAAATTACATATTTCATATAGCTCTCTAAGTTCCACTTTAAGTGGAATAACTGAAATCCAGCAATAGTGCCAAAACTAATGAAGTGTTATTTCTTGAATGCACTACATTGTTAATTCCTAGTTTATAAGTATCAAAATGTATTATTATTGATTTCCAAAAATGAGATATATTATTCATAGTATTAGTAGTAGTGTGGTATAGATTACATATACCACCATACCATTGATTCGATATTATTTCTTTCCATAATTTTTTTTCATTATTATCATTAAATTTCCATAACCATTTTCCTAATAAAGATATATTTAAGTTATGTAGGTTTATAATTCCTAACGCCCCTCATTTTTAGACTTACAAACCATTTCCTACTTAACAAGACACTTAGAACTACTTTTTGGATTATCCCCACTCCATAATAAGTCTACCCTAATTTTATCTATTTTATCAATTACCCACTTTGGAAAAATATAAAATGACATCCAGTATATAAGTAATGCAGATAAAACTAAATTGATGAGAACTGATGTGGAAAATATACATGAGATTTTAATGAATTTAGGTGTTGGTCGAAGTTGGTTGTCGTAAGGCTTGTCGACGGTAGTCAGGTGGCGACGACATTGGTAAGAGACCGACCAAGGCAACAACTACAATGGTGGTTCTCTTGGTAGCACATCACATAACGTTAGCCATGTCTAATGCAACTCACCTGGGTTGACCTCGAGTAAGAAGAGATTGATCCAGATCAACCTTGGATCAACTAATGATCAACCCCAAGGCATGGCACCGAGTCAGGTGTAGAGCTAGTATCATATGACTTCGACTCTTGGGAGATGATCATTCGGGTTGAGAGCCCAAGTAATATTCGTCTTGGTTTGTGGTCAGTCTTGGATCATGAGCAGTGCTACCCAAGGATTGTCCTGACTGGCCAAACCAGATCGAAACTAAGCAAGCATAGGGTCTGTCGTTGCTTGACCCGAGAAGCCCCCAAGTGAATAAAGTGCACTCAAGGTTTGTGCTTGCTCTACTCAAGGATACTTTAGGTCAGTCCGAAGCCAATTCTAAGACTTGTACCATGATTCGTGTTTTGCTAGACTAGTGGTCTGTCTTGGGTTTGGGCTTGTTCAACCCGAGGGAAACCCTGAGCGATGCTAATTTTCATCGAGGAGTGACATGAAGGATGCAAATTGATATATAACTTGTTTCGGTTGTACGGAGTCTAAATACGACTTTTCAAAGTTGCATAGCATTGTTCGAGGCAAGGTACAAAGTGGGTACTGAATTAGTTGAAGTGAGGGAAGCTATGGAAAATCTAATCGATTTAGAGAAGACATATATATATACACATACATACATACATACATATATATATATATATATATCTGAAAATGAGTTTAAAATAACATTTTTTCCCTTACAGCGATGTGAGTCTAATGTTGGGATAAATATTATTATACAGATGTGCGAACATTTTCATTACATACTTTGTAACTTCACCCTGAATTCTTTAGCATTATGTAAAATGTGCTTAACCAATTAGAAGGATTGTTGGTGTTGTATCAAGTGTTGTACACAGTGGATAAAAGTGTCAAACCTAAATTTTTTTTTGTTCTGTCAGAAGATATGTTATCTGTGTTATTATAAATAATGTTTTTAATTTTAGAATTAAATCATATTTAATATTATATTTAAATGATTCTAATGAGATACAATCATATTTATATCTATATTAACGAACGAAAATATTATATTTTTATAGTATTATTTTATTATAATTCAAACGTACGTTCAACTTTAAACTATATTAATATGTGAGTATATATTTGTATATTACATACACATATAAATTTCTACATAATGATTGTCTTATCTGATATTTTTCATAAGCGATATTTCGATGACATTTGAGTAAAAAAGATAAAGGAATTAATGTTAGGCTCAAAGACGATCAAGTATAATGGATTGTTAAGAAAAGCGGGACAAAATAAATTAAGTCCATGGATCGGTACCCTCCATCGATGGATTGGCACTAATCCATCAGTTTCCCCATTTTCCTTCTATTTCTCAGTGAATGTTAAAGATAGTAAAGCAAAAGGAAAGTAGAGAAAATTGGCTAAGGCTATGGATCGGTACTGATCCATAGATTTCCACTACTTGGCCAATATTTGTTGTGAAATATAGAGGGACGAGCTTAGAAACATCAAGAGAAGATTAGGCAAGACTTGAAAAAAAAAAATTAAAAACCACAAAGATTATAGATTGGTATCGATCCATTTATGGCTCGGTACCGATTCGTCAAACTATTGGATGTTGGTCTGATTTTTTCCTATTTTTCTGGATCTAACCCTTTGAGAGTTCTATTGCAACCCGATGACCAAAAATCCCAATAACAACCTAATTCAACTATAAATAAAGGATTACATGCAACAAAAATGGACTTTTGGACTTTTGACTCTAGGAAAATTGCCAATACTTATCTTAGGGAAGAATTGCCACTACAATCTTTGAGTGAAAATTTGAAATTGTAATTGTACGCTCTTCTTGATCTAGTGAACATTAGTAATAAAATCATTAAAGTTGACATAGGCATAGTTGAACCACTGTAAACCTAGTGCCTTTTACTTTTTTCTTCTTCCACATTTTCATATTTTTTATTGATCTACTGCCATTAGATTCAATTTGACATCATAGTATTGTAATATCTACAAAATCATTCAATTGGGGGTGCTTGACCAGTTTTTTCGACTAATAATTTTTGGTGCTTTCATTGAGAATTGAACTCAGGAAAAATCTTTATTGCTACTAGGATTTAGATAAAATCTACCAGGAGATCTGATAGAATAAGATCTATGAAGAACCTAGTAAAGCAAGCTAGATGAGAATCTGATAGTGGGAGTGAGAGAATGCAAGTTTGAGTGAAGGAACACCTCAAACTCTATTAGATTAGGTTACCGGAGATGAGTTAAATGGGATGATGGTCATTGTAAATCAATGGATGAAAGTTACATAGTGGAAAATTATGGAGGAGTTGGCTAGGTTGTTCGTAAGAATAAGATACCCCCGCAAGGAGATGGATTCCATGCTAGAGATCACGATGGTAAAAGGAGTTCTCTTGCTGGATCTAATGAGGAAGTTATATTGCAAGGTAAACATATAAGATAAGGGCTAGAGTAGATGGAAACAGAAAAGGCAACGATCTACATGGAGTAACTACTTTAAGCAGATAGATCGGTACCGATCCAATGAGATGACAACCATCATCCCCGTGGATGCTGAAAAATTAGGGATTGTACCATGAGCCCTATAGATGGAAGATCTGGAAGGAACACTGATGGAAATGCTCATGGAAGGGTGCGATCAAGAGGATGCAGCCATGAAAGGTGACATGGTAGAAAAGAGGAGCCAAGACAAGTGGACTCCAAAGAGCCAAGGAGACCTAAATGCTGGGATGTTAGTTATGACTGCTCAGATAACGGCCGTCATGCTTACTCGTATAACCGAACAATCGAAGATGCATATGATAACCGTCATTGAGGGCGAACATAAGAAATAGATGATGTGATAAATGAGGCTATCAGGAGATTGCTTTAGAATAAAAGTCAAAATGATGACTGTGTGACCGTTTTTATTCGGAATCTATTTACTGTGAAGATTAGAGCAGCCAAGTGTTGGAATCGAGCCAGCTCGCATCGAAAGTATGGGTGAATTTCAAAAAATTTCCTTTATTGGACCTTTATTGGGCCTAAGAAGTCTAATTTATTTAGAACATTTCTAAATATTATTTAAATAAAATCTTTTATTTTATTTAAATTTATAAATTATATAGTTTTATTTAATTTTTGTCTTGATAATATGTACATGTGTATCATATACACATATATATGTGTGTGCTTGTGTAACATATCAATCCATGCATGATACCTCATGCCCATGTATAAAAGTTGGGATTTACTTCACAACAGATACATTAGCTCATCCAATAGGCAAATATATATTGTCCAAATATATGTATGTATGTATATACTATTATTTATATATAAGTATTATATATATATATATATATTAAGTTTTGTTTAAATAATTTAATATCAGTATATAAGTATATTTGTATATATGTGTATATATATAATCATATGAATAAAATATTAATATTACAAACATATTATTATATTAGATTTATTTAAATAAAAATAAATTATTTATAAATATTAAATTATTTTTTCTCTTAAAACCGTGAGTAATACATTTGTATTTATATGAATATATTAATTATACACACACACACAAATATATGTATAACTTATATATATATATATATATTAAGAAAATACTTAAAATGTCAGCATACTTAGCTCAATTGGTTAGGGCTGCCTAGTGACCATGGAATAAAGTTCCTTGAGGTTGCAGGTTCGAGTCCTAACCAGCTGCGCTGTGTAACCCATAAGACGTGGAGTGGTTAACCCTTGAAAAACGAGAATACTTGGAGGATTGATGCTCTATGTTGCGCTGGTTAAAAGGGGGATCAGTTGTGGCGGGCTATCTGAATCCTCTAGCTCTACTCCCCGAATTAGGGATTAAAAATAAATTTAAAGTTGTATTTTTATTTTAAAATATAAAAGTCCATGTCTCGCATACTATAACTCATTTACTTATATTTTTAATTTTAAAATACATTTAATTAAATATCCGCTCGAAAATTAATAAAATATTAAATAAAAATTAATTTTGAAACTTTATTTCAAATTTTAAATTTCTAGAAAATCCTAAATGATATTCTACGCTTGGTTAAAAATAATTGTAAAATGATTTTTCTTTTTTCTAGCAAAAATTAAATAATTAATTTAAAAATAAAATAATATTTTTTTTTCCGAGAGCTTCTTTACTATTAATATTATTTTATAAAATATATAATATAATTTTTTTTGAAAGGCAAGCAGGGTTGAATGGACCCTTACCATATTTATTAAAACAGGAAACAAAAACAAGAAAACAAGTGAGCACTAACAAACTAGTACTCACAAAGGAGAAAACAGGGAAACAAAAGGAAAAGAAAGAAAACTAAAACAGAAAAAACAAAACAAAGACAGGTAAAAAGAAAAACAAGGCCCTAAACTGCAGAAACATACACACTGTGATGATCAGACTTTTCTTTGACCCTGGAAATGATTAAATTTATTATAGAACTTTCAAGCTTCATCTTGTTTTCAAAGACACGGGCATTTCTCTCTTCCCTGCCCTTCCCAAATCACATGCACAAAAACCTTCAGGATGAGTAGCAGCTTGTAAGTAGTGGCAGTCTTCCATCTTGTTCTCGTAAACAACCTATTCCATTCAGCATCACCATGCAAAACCATCTCATTATAACCATTACTGATAAGAATAGCCTCCTAGATTCTTCTTGTAATCAAACAGTCAAAATAGAGATGAGCACCATCTTCATCAACATTATTGCAGTATACACACTTCAGGTCAACAATAAATCCTCTCCTACATAGTTTTGTTTTAGTCATGATCGCATTACGAAGAACTTTCCAAAGGAAGAAATTCAGTTTTTGTGAGGTAATAGAGTTCCAAACTCTGGCATGCCATCGAAAAATGGGGGTATTATCATCATGTCTCAAAGCTTTATAAACCCCAGCAATGGAGTGCTGACCTTGACTAGTAAACCAAACATACCCATGATCACCAGAGGGGATGCTCATGCACTGCACATCAGTCCATATTTGCTGGATGACAGGATTGGATGTGTGTGGCAGAGTAACAACACCATTCTGACAGTAATTAGAGGCACTGGCATTCATAGGAATGCCAGTTTGATACCTCTGTTCATAAGTGAGCAGGTTGGACAGTATAATTCCTCTTCCAACCCAAGGATCATACCAGAATTTGGCATTGCAGTGAGGGCTAAGCACAAGCTGTACAAAAGGGAGTAAAATGTCTCTGATCTTGAGAATAGATCTCCATACCCAACCACAAAAGGGAGATGGTTCCATGGACCAAAAATTTTTGTTGCCAAGATGATGAAGCCTAGCCCACTTAACCCACAAATTTTGCTTATCATTAATCAGATTGTCAAAATGCTTAGAGAAAGCAGCTTGATTCCAGGTTCTCATACACTTTATTCCCAAACCACCATATATTTGTGGTTTCTCTAATTTATCAAAGGCAATAGGAATTAGCTTTTTAGAATACATACTCCCTGTCCATAAAAAATGATTCATAGCTTTTCTAACACTAGATAGAAGAGACACAGGTAAGATGAAACATTTGCACCAGTAGACAGTCATAGCATGGATTATAGAATTGATGATGGTGATTCTGCCTGCTTGGGGTAAACAAGCAGAGACACCAATTCTTCTATTGCACAAAGGAATACCAAGATGCATAGTACCCACAGGAAGATTTGGCAGTTGACTGTAATTGTGTATGTTCTGATTATCACTCTCAGTGAGACCAGCCACCAAAAGGGAAGACTTGCTTTTATTAACCTGAAGACCAGTGCATTTCTCAAAGGTGAGGAGGATACTATTGACACATTCCATAGTAGACACAGTAGGCTTCATAAAAAGTAAGACATCATCAGCAAAAAGGAGAGTGGTAATGAGGGGATTCCTGCATTTGGGATGTAGGTCATAGTTATTGTTCAGAACCTGTTGGTTAACAAGCTGAGTAAAAAATTCCATCACAACAATGAACAGATATGAAGACATGGGGTCACCTTGCCTTATGCCCCTCTGACTTTTGAAATAACCAACTGTACCCCCATTATAGCATAAAGAGTAGTTAACAGTAGATATGCAAGTATAGATCCAGCTGACAAAGTGACCAGGGAACCCCATTAAACCCATAATACCACTCAATGCTTCCCAACTAATAGTATCAAAAGCACGTCTAATATCAAGCTTCATCATAGCACGAGGGGACACATGAGTTCTACCATACCCATTAAGAAGTTCATGAGTAACAAGCACATTGTCCAATATACTTCTGTTATTCAAAAAAGCAGCCTGATTATCAGATATTATAGTGGGAAGTACATGCCTAAGCCTTGCAGCAATAACTCTAGAGATACATTTGTATATAATGTTACAGCAAGCAATAGGACGAAAAGCATGCATAGTAGACGGTTCTTTACCTTTAGGTACCAGACATAAGTTGGTAGCATTAATGGAAGAAGGTAATTTATTGTGCTCAAAAAAATTGTGCAAAGCATTTTGGAAATCAGTGGCAATAACATTCCAACAGTGAATGAAGAAAAAGGCATTAAAACCATCAGGGCCACCACAGGAATCCCTCTTCATACCAAACATGGCATTATATATTTCCTCATCAGTAACTTTAGAAGATAGAAATTGTATGTCAGAATCATTTAGCATGGGCAAAGGAGTTGACAAGAGATCATGATAGTCAGGGTTCCAAGCATCAGGGTTAGAATAAAGATTGGTATAAAGGTTAATGAAAGCACTGTCAATGTCTTCCTGCTTGTTTAAAATCCTACCTTCATTATCAAGAAGCTGATGAATGTATCTTTTGGCATTTTTAACCTGGAGAGTAGAATGGTACAAACTTGTATTTCTGTCACCAAACAAATCCCACTCCTTCCTCAACTTTTGTTTCTTCATACTTAACTCAATGTCCATTGCTTCAGAAAGTTGTTGAGATAGCTCATGTTCCTGCTCTGAAAGGCTAATATTGTCAGGATCGTCAATCATACTCAATTGAATAGCTGATAGTTGGTTCTGTAGATTAGTTGAGTTCTTGTCACCATCACCATATTTGCTTCTAGCCCATGTCCTTAAAGCCACTTTGGTTGCCTTCAATTTTTGGTGCAAAATAGACATTTTATTTCCATATTTAGGTTGTTTCCAAACAGTAACCACTAAAGGCATAAATTCAGGATCATTGATCCATGAGTTAAAAAATTTAAAACTTGAGTTCCTTTTAATGGCATTGCATTCCAAGGCAATAAAGACAGGAGAATGGTCTGAGAGAAGAGGGGGGAGGATATGGTTAAGGGACATGGGAAAAAGGGTAATGGCTTTGGTGTTGAGAAAAGTTAAATCAAGTCTGCTCAAAGTTCTCACACCAGATCTACTTTTATTGTTCCATGTGAATTTAGGTCCAACATAGGCAGCTTCATGTAAATTGGAGGAAGAGATAGCTTGATTGAGGGGAGTGACATCAGAAATTGTAAGGGGAGAACCACCACTACGGTCATTAGCAGCTAACATACAATTAAAATCTCCTAACACAAACCATGAATGTGTTTCCTGTCTAAAATGTGGAAGGTAGTTGAGCATTTCTTGTCTAGCAGCTACATGATTATCCCCATAAATATAGGTAAGGTAGAAAGTGGTAGCAGAAGGTATATGTATAGCATGGAAATGGATAAATTGTTTGTGGGATAAAATAGGGGAGAGGGAGTAAATGGAAGGGTCAGACAAAACCATGATTCTTCAATAAGGTGCCTCAATCAAATTATGATGAAGACACCATAATGGGTTAATTATTTTTGCAGCTTTGTGGGTGAGGTCATGGTTGAGTTTTGTTTCCAGTATAGCAAAGATACCAAGTTTATTGTCAGAGATAATGCGTTTAGCTTGCACAAGCTTAATTTCCTTGTGAGCACCTCTAATATTCCAAAAACCAAAATTTTGTAACATGGATTAACTTATGGGAGAGAAGTTAGCAATCTCATAGACCTTCTGAGGCCTGAATTAGGGGATTTATCCTTTTCTGGTAAAGTTTCAGCAAAAGCAATGATCTTGCCTTTGTCAAAATCAGTCATGTTACTATCCTTTAGCCTCTTAAGTTTGCTGTGATGTTTAAGAATTGGAATTGGAGTTATGGGTTTAGAGGGAGTAGGGTTCACTTGATTAAACAAAAAACCAGGAGGGGGAGGAATGTGTGAATAAGGAAGATTGGTTTGAATGTCAAGGGGTGTGGATGCTTCAGATACATGTACACAGGGGATGTGTGCATGTGCATGATTAGGTTGCTCTGGGAGAATGTTCATGTTACCGAGTTGTGATGCATTGGATATTAAAAAATGAGTTTTATCACTGGGAAGTTGGGGTGTCTTCCCATCCAAGGAGTCTTTAAATCCACTATGTTCAGTATGCAAGTAAGCATCATCATGTTTTTGACCTTGCTTACTAAATTCATGATCTCTTGCTCTTCTGACCCTGATCAGTTCTTGAACTAGCATGCCATAATTTTTTGCTAGTTGAATATTACCTTCAACATCTGCCACATCACTAGGTACATCCAAGTTCTTCTCCTGGACTGTTTCTAAATTAACACCATCCACTGTTACTTCTTCATTCATCAGAGCAGTAACACTATCAGACTCTCCACAGTTATTTTTATCTCCACTTCCTTCAACACTTAAAACTCCATTGTCTTCTGCCAAGAAGTTAAGCACCTGAAATTTATTGCCTATAGTCACATCTAAAACCTCAACTACCTCACCTTCTTCAACTAAATTAAGCACATTGTCACTGATATTATCTAATGGACCACCATTTTTTCTAACATCATGCTCTGTACCACTTCCATTTTTGTCACTCCCACTATCTTCTTTATTCCTCACAGTTACACTTTTTCTTTTGCTTCCATGCTCAACTCTCCTCCAAACACTTGGGGCATTATTAAGCTTTAAATTTTTTTTTTGATCTTTCACCGCTGTGTCTCCTTTAGGAATATGATTAGGTAAAATATTTGTTACCTTTTTTTAACAACATCAGACCTGTCAGTGTTTTTACAATTAGAAATGTCATGTCCAAATACTTTACATGTCGTACATGCTTGTGGCTTCCACTGATAATCCACAAAAACAGTTTGTTTTGTACCATCCTTACACAGTACTTGAAAGCTATCAACTAGCTCGGTGATGGGGGTCACTTCTACCAGAGCTTTAGCATAAGTCAACCTGTCCATGCTTTCAGTACTTTCATCCAAGATTTTAACACTACCTATTCTTCCAGCTAGCCAGTTGATTCCAAGAGGAGACCATGCTGCCAAAGGAATGTTGAAAATACGTATCCAGATAGGCACTGAAGTGACAGAGCCACAAATATTGCTAATAGTGGGGTCCCATTGTTTAACAATAAACAATTTGTTTCTCATGATTATCGGGTCAGCCTGCAGCACCCTCCTCCGATCATCATCACAAGAAAATAAGAACATAAAGACAACACCATCAGATTTAACTTTAATGCTTCCTTTAAGCCTCCATGCACGCTTTAGATGTTGCACCACTGCAGTGAAAGAAAGTGGTTCATCAAGGAAGAACCCAACAATATACTCGCGCCATATACTGAGACCAGCTTCCTGAACAGAGTCAGGTAGAACCAAAGCATCATCAACGTATTCATTTGTTAAGTTAACAGGCATGTACTTCCCCGCATTGCGCGGTTTGTTCTTAAAAAGAGAAGTCCATGGTTGTTGACTAGAGGAGCAGGTAGGAGGGACAGGCAGGGGCGCAGGAGGGGAAGATTTGGTAAAAGAGGACGGACAAAGGTCAGGGTGTAATGGTGGTGGGTCAGGGTCAGGGATAGGAGGGACCGGGGAAGGAGAACTCAAGGAAGGAGAGGTGGGGGGAAAGGAACACTCTGCCATTAAAAGAAAAGAATAGTGATAATAATAAAATATTAATAAAAAATATTATCCCACTATCGAAAATTATCATAGCTTTAATTATTTACATATAAAATTATGAGTATTTTTGACCAAAGTTTGATGTTGTAATTAATTATAAACTATATATATGTAATTAAAAATATATATTAATTTAATAAAATATAAAAAAATATTTTTATTCAGAGCTGTATTGACCTAATGTATATTTGATAAAATTGTATATTTTTATTTTATTATATATATATGTGTGTGTGATCATACAACCATACAACTTTGTGACAACATTACTTGCATATCAAAATCATCACCTAACTAACAATATATTTATAGTATATGTTACAAAACATTATAATTGAGAATTAATAACTATATTTTGATTAGAAACATACTTTAATCCTAATTCCTTGAAGTACGTGTTGAAAAGATGATTTCTGCCCCTAGAAACTATTTCCGATTCAACAGATAGCTAGTCTTTGAACTATTGACCACGATCTATCGAATAATGACTAAATTAATTTGATTTGAACTTGATGAGAAGGAGAGAGACCAGTAGGGATTTTGGCCAGCAAGCACAGAGGAGGAGGCAAAAAGATCTAAATCTAATTAGTTTTGAGTTGCTTATATAGTGGACAGAAAGGAGAGAGAAGTGTGGATCTCATCTTATACTAATTCTCCTTTAATCCGAGCCATCCAAAATCAAGCCCTTTCTAACCTAATTTGAGCCGCTTATACCTATGTTTGCTACCAAAAATATCAAGTTCTATGATGGGCCTTAAACCCATTTAAGCCCAAATAAAATATTATACAATTAAATCCAATTTAATCGCTTATCGATATCGTATATTGATTGATCTATTTATAACTATTATAAATATATCTAATAATATTTATTCATCAAATCATAATCAAACTTTACAATTAATATTTCATAATATAAATTAATTAAATTGTTTAATCAAAGAAGAATTCATCGTTTTGGTTGTGTGACTCGTTAGATGTAAATTTAGTCAACGATTAATATCGAACTATTCGAATATTAACGTTCATATGTCACTTAGCAAGAGGTGTGAAAATTTGGCTAAATTTTTTGCTTATTTGGTTTTTGTAAAATCCAGTTTTACTTTATTAAGAGTTAACCGGTTGTAACTTTTATTTACACCATTTCTCTTCGTCAATGCTATATCACTTTGAACTTATGGAATTTGGTAATGGTCAAAATTCCAACATCATCCACATTCAATTTTATAGTGCAAACATAAAGTCCTTAGTTCAATAATAAAAATTATGATTGATTGAAATACTCTGGCCAGAGACTTTGACATTGAGTTGACTTCAGTAGACCGTGACACTAGGCTCATATAACTGAGAAGGAGAATCATCTCTTGAATAGTGCTTCACTTCAATTACTTCCAGTTGAGCCAACTACAGTCACTCGATGGACACTATGCCATGATTTGATTATAATCAAACTGGAGCTTTTATATCAAAGATCGACAATATTCTCAAGTCGAGAGACTGTGTAAATCAGTCGTATCAATATTTTCTGTTTGATCTTAGTTATATTAACCAACAGAAAACTATCAAATGAGTCATTCCATACTTATACAATAACTATCAGTATGTAACCCTTAGGTGCCCCCATCAGTCATGAGTAATACACTTTCCAACAATTGGAAAGCATTATATACTCTAGTATCAATGGACACACCGACATCCAGTCTTGATGCATCTAGACTTGAAACATTTAAAATGAGATGTTTTATCATATTATGATACAATACTCATGATTACAACAATTTGTAATTGCTATCACCAACGCACCAGATATATTTTTAATTAAATTAGTTAATTAAAATAACATATTATATCAAGTATATAATAGAAAGAAAATCCTTTTATTTCGAATAAGATTGGTTACTAAGTTAGATATATGTAACAAATTACATAATTACCTCTAGGGCATACCCCTAACTCTATCAATCTCCTACTTGCACTTGGGATCACTTATGGAATCTTATTCCAACTTCTCAAATCTATTTCCTCAAAACCAATTGGGTCAGTCTCTTAGTGAATATGCATGCTATTATGTTTCAATTATCTACTATATCAATCAACTCTCTTCGATGTTGATAAACTACCTTTATCACATGGAATAATTCGGAGCATGTCTCTCGACTTCTAGTGGGCTCTAGGTTCTTGTTGGAATGGAGCCAGCCTGTAGCGGCAATTATGGGTAAATTTTAATAAATTTTCACTTATTGCATCTATATGGACCTGTGAAGTCTAATATATTTAGAAAATTTCTAAATTTCATTTAAATAAAATCTCTTTATTATGTAAATTATATATAATTTTATTTAATTTATATTCTATACATACAAATGTACACCAATGTATCATATACATATATGTATGTGTGTGCATGTGTAACATGATAATGCACGCAAGGTATAATATGCCCATATATAAATGTTGGGATTTACATCGCAATGAACATGTTAGCTCATCCGATATGTATTGTATATTGTCGAGATATGTATATATATATAAGTTTGTTATTTATATAAATATTATAAATCAATATATATATGTATATGCATATGTATATGTAAATGTATAAGTAATTTTATTTAAATAATTTTATAAGGATGAAAATATTAAACACACACACACATACACACACAACTTATATATATAACTTATATATATATATAACTTACAAATATATAATATTAATAATTTATACACACACACAATTATATATTATTTAATATATAAGTACTAAAATAATATTTATATGTACGTAATATATAAAAAGTTTTTTCCAATAATATATATATTTATAATTATATTTATAATATAAATATATTAATTAATAGAATTAGAAAAAAATGATTTTTTTTACTTCTAGATCATATACACAACCTGACAAAATTTCATTATAAAATTTATTATATTAATATATATATATATATATTAATTAATTATTTGAAATAAAATAAAATATTAATAAAAATATTTTCGAAGCATATTTTTAAAATTTTCAAGTTTCGAAAAATCTAGCAAAATATTTTAAGTTTTTAAAAATTTTCCATAATTTTTCTCCATAAAATTTATTTTCTAATAATTAATTATTTTTGCCCATATATTTTTTAAAAATATAAAAATTGACTCATAAATTCTTAATTTTCGGAAGAGAGCTTATTTCATGATAAAATAATTTTTAAAAATTTAAAACTTAATTTTTGAAACATATTTTATTTTATATAAATTATTTAAATAATATATTAATTTAAATAATATTAAATAATAGAAAATAATTATTTAAAAATAATTTACAGTTACCAAAAACTATAATTATAGTAAATACATATGTATAAAACTTATGTTCAATTATTAGCATGATATGATGATATCAGTACAAATCATATAATTATAATTAAATGACACACACACACACACATATATATGTATAAATTAATAAAATAATAATTTTATATATAAAATATTTGGCTATGAATATCTGATATATATGTGAAAAAAATTGGTTATATATATATAACCAATATAACATGTGACAACATCAATACATATAAGAATCATCATCTAACATGCATGTATGTATAATAAAATAATATTATAAGATTATAAGCAATATAATACAGTATAGACATGCCTGAAACTAATGCCTTAAAGACACCTAGTAATGATGAGCTCTATCTTCTTTGAAAGCCTTTTGATTCGGCAAATTGCTAATCCTTGAACCGTGGATCTTTGACTATCAGATAGTACTTGTTCTAAATTGATTTGAGTTGGATTTGCTTAAGCTCCTAAGGAATGTGATCGGACAGTAATAGAAGAGATAGTGGAAGCCAAAAAAGTCTTTAAACAATTAGGGTTAGAGGTTCTTTTATAGTGGATGAAAGAGAGAAAGATATGGATCATATCTCATACCAATTCACACTAAATCTGAGCCATCCATTTACAACACCTCTAGCCTATTTTAAGCCGCACCTATAGCCTTTATAACAACCAAATTATCACCATTTCATTATGGGCTAACATCCCATTTAAGCCCAAACAAATATTATTAATTAAATCTAATTTAATTGCTTATTGATATCACACATCGATCAATATATTTATAAATATTATAAACATATTTAATAATATTTATTTCTCAAATCATATTAAAACTTTTATAATTAATATTTCATAGATATTAATTAATTTACAATAATTATAAACTAATTAAATCATTTGGTCTAAAGAAAATTCATTATTATGGTTGTGTATCTCTTCAGGTGTAAATTTTGTCAGCATTTAACATCGAACTATTCAAATGTTAGTGTTCACACGTCACTTAGAAGATGGTGTGGCATTTTGGCCAAATTTATCGCTTACTTAGTTTCAGTAGATCAATTTTTTTACTTTGTTAAGCGTTACCCGGCTGTGACATTTATTTATACCAATTCTCTTCATCAAAACTATATCACTTTGGACTTATGGAATTTGGTAATGGTCAAAATTCCAGTATCGTCCATATTCAACTCCATAGTCTAAACGCAAAGTCCTTAGTTCAATATTAACAATTATTATTAACATAAATGCTCTGGCCAAAGACTTTGACTTTGATTTAACTATGATACTGACCCTATATAATCGAGGAGACGAATCCTCTCTTGAATTGTGCTTCACTTTCAATACTCCAACTCGACCCAACTATAATCATTCAATGACACTATGCCATGATGAACTATAATCAAAGCAGAGTTTTCATATTAAAGATCCATAGTATTCTCAAGTTGAGAGAACTGTGTAAATCAGTCACATGATATTTTCTGTATGACCTTAGTTATATTAACCAACATAAAACCATCGAGTGATTCATTTCATAGTTATCCAATAACTATCAGTACGTAACCCCTAAGTGCCCCCAGTGGTTACGAGTCATACACTACCCAACATTTGGAGTGCATTACGTACTCTAGTCTCAATGGATGCATCAATATCTAGTTTCGATGCATCTTGACTAGGAACATCTAAAATGGTATATTTGTTTTCGTTGTGATAAATTACTCATAGTTACAACACTTTGTAACTACTATCAGAAAACATACCATTTACGAATTTTCTATTAAATATACTTTTAGTTAAATTAATTAATTAATACAACACATTGTATCAAGTATATAATAGAAAGAAAATACCTTTTATTTCGAGCAGGATTGATTACCGAGTTAGATATATGTTACAAATTACATAATTGTCCCAAGGGCATACCCCTAACTGATCAATCTCCCACTTGCACTTGGGGTCAATTATGGAATCTTATTCTAACTTCTCCAATCGGTTTTCTCAAAGCCAATTAGTTTAGTCCCTCAGTGAATGGATATGCTTTCATGTTTCAATTATCTATTTTGTCAATCAACTCTCTTCGATGCTAATAAACTACATTTATCATGTGGAACAATTCAGCGTATGTCTCTCGACTTCCAATGGGCTCTAAGTTCTATTACGAACTATATCGTAGCATTGTTATTATATAACAATGCTACGTGATTCTCGAAATTTGGAATCACCCTCGGCTCAGTTATAAATTTATGCATTTATTATATATTATACATTGTTTTATTATAGCGCTATTCAAGTCAATGAATTCGCCAAAATTTCTTCTATTTGGAACATTTCAACTTAAAGATTCTTAGTTTCTTATTGACATATTATACTCAATATCACTTATCAAATCTGAGTCTGAACATTCCTTTATAAGAAGTTCACTGTTTCTGTAAACAATTCTCTAGTATTTCATAAATACACGAGAACACCTCAAACAATCATTTAGTGTCATCAATTTGGATTTGATGTTTTCTTCATGTATCAAATACATAAACAAATCACGATATCATAGACAACATAACATATATGATAATTCATATTGTTAATTCATAAGGAACCATCTTACACAGTCCGCATTAAACATTTGAATAAGGTGCCCTTTCATATAGTTTTGAGAAATTCCTAATATCTTTTATACTTACTATAAAAGACATCATTTACAAGTCCAATGTTGAGCATTAACACAGCTGAGGTTGGTTTTAACATAAGTACATTGTTAATAATCAGCAATGTATTGTTTACTTATTATTTAGAAATGTCAATGCACCTTTTAACATTCTTTCTTATGAACACACGCTTCCTTTGTATTTTGACTAAAAATCAAACTATTTGATATTTCTATCAAAATTCTTATTCAATTTTTCTATTTATAAAATGATATTTTCGTATCATTTCTTGTATCATATCCAAAAACTTAAAAACTTAGTATCTCTCCCACTAACTTCAAAACACTTTGGTTATTATGTGTAAATAGTTTACTCTAAATCATTATTTGGAATTTTCATTTTAAACACACATGTACCAAAACATAAAGTCATACTATGCGATACTTTTGTGAGTAAAATCTGAACCTGCTTGAGCATATCGAATGGTGAATCTATTACGTTAATTTTAATAATTGAAATTTATGGTATTATTCTTATCAATATGGCTCACTATATTCCAACTGCATTCGTCTTTCTCTTAAAGACATATTTACGGCCAAAAGGATCATATCCTTTCGGATACAACTATCAAAATCATATTTTGATAATATACTTGCAATATATTTCGGATTTGCGCATCGTACCATATCATAAAATCAATACTCTTATTGGTATAATTAAATAATCGAGGAATATTTATTCTTAACATTGACAAGAAATTCATAGTTTCTATTTAATGTACAAGAATACTCATTAGACGTTCTAATGTATTTGTGTTCATTTAGGTTCGGTCAATTTCATTTCATCCTTTGTAACCAGTTTTATCATTAGATCGTATCCAATCCATCTTTATACCAATAATTTCTTAAAGAAACTCCTTCAATATGAAGTTGATATTTCATGAAACAATAGTTGTTTCTCTATGCAACAGAACGGGCATTCATAAACATTTCATGAATTGAATTATATGAAACTAATTTTGCATCAGTTCACAATATATTTATGTTCATAGCATAAATTATGCATCTAATGACTATCGTTCCCAAAATTCTCTTAGGGTGATTCATATAAGATCCCTTACGTACAATTACTACGTGCAGTCTTTCAACTCGCACAACCCGCAAACTCCTTGGTCTAGAAATGAGGGGTTTCTTATAAATCATTATTTTGTACAATTTTGTAAACTATTCTTTGGATGACATTAATTTTAAACTTATATACTACTCTTAAGTACACACCTTATAGAAAGAATTTAACTTAATTCCACTCATCATTAATCATGCTTTGTCCAACAAAGTTCGATTACTTCTTATCAATACATCATTATATATTATAGGGAGGAGTGACCTTTTGAGACATAATATTTATTCATGTTAGGTACATATGAAACTCCTTCCAATATACTCACCTATTCGATCATATCGAATCGGTTCTATCACATGCTTCAAAATTTACTTCCATGTTATATTCTATGATTTTATCTTACTCTTATACATGCATATCCATGTCTATGATGACTCATCGGTGAATATGACGAAGTACATGGAGGCATTTTGGTATTCATAGACTTACAATTGCATACATCTATGTGTATCAATCCGAAGAGTTCATCTACTCTCATGACCCTCCCACTAAATGGGTGCATTACCCTTGAATATTTGAGATATAATTAACTAGTATCATATGATTCATAATCATATTAAAAATTATTTCTCAAAACTACGGCTTAATCTATAGTTCCAAAATAATTGTAAATAATTTTAGATACTTCAGTATTTTCAATGCATCATTTTTGTTGTGAAAATAAACACCACATTACATTTTATTTCATAATGAATATTTATAATATTTACATCGAAATATATCCGTGTCTATTTTTCAGTCGATATCGAAAATAGTCATTATTTCATAAATAATGTTCGATACGTTTTACGAAAATGATTTTTGTAATTTGATGCAATCAATGAGTGCTACATGGCATGCCCCTACTATTTCCGACATTACTATAATAACATAGAAAATTTGGAAGTCCATCATTCACTTAATATAGATTATTTATTTCATATACTGCAACTAGTTTACAAGGAGAGTTCTTTGATCAAATATCTTGAACTTTGAGAAATAAATCTCATATGAAACAATTTTTTACATGAAAATACATTTTTGGAATAGAAACCATATTCCTCATTCCAATGTTAAGTATCAATTATTATTATTATAATTCTTATTTTCGTATGAAGCAGAAGTGACTATCCACTCTCTTCATCCCAATTGTACCTTAAATCACATCTACTTTTTTACATTCATTTTTCTTTCTAAATCGTTGAACCATTCAAAAGAAAACCCTTACTACAACATCATAAGGAACTCTTTACAAAGATGCATTTGATCATCCTTAACATTTAAGGACATCAAATATGATGCACCTTATGTAAACTGATCAAACCGACATTTCAGTGATTGAATTCTTAAATCTTTCTTGTAGTTTTGGTCTAGCGTTACATTTAATACAATACGATCCTTTTGTAAAAATTGAATAATCGATCTCATAGTATTGTTTATTAGCTTATTTCGAATGAATTAACTTTATCGAAGTATTATACATTACGAACTGTGACCATTCCCCATATAACACTTATATGCGATAGTATGTCGATCAAATATCTATAGTCTTATAATGCTTTATAGTTCTAAACTCATAAAATGCAATACATGGTCTCAACCAAATAAACATGTAATCGACCAAAAAATGAATGTATTTAGTAGTTGTAAAATCAGTTGCTTGCATGGATATTGGAACATTAACATGCAAGAAGCATTTATTAGTAAGTATATGTTATATTTCCATTTGTTAATCTTTGATTCAAATCATTTGTGTATCTTAGTTGATAAACGTTTTATCAATCACATTAAATGCACAAATTTATCAATGTAGATTATTATAACATTATATAGCATATGTTCTTACAATATTGGAAAGTTTAATTATTATCATTTCATTTTTATAATAAGGCTCCCACCAGTCCTTTATGTTTCACCAAACCCTAAGCGAAAAATGGAAGATTCTCGACTTCACTAGTGAGTGTTAGGACTTGTATATCTTATGATTCTGACCTTAAGGAAAGCTCAACAAATCATACTCCCATATTTGATGGATAGCTCCTTATCTGTTGTATCACATACAACTTCTAACCTGTGGTTCATTGTCCTAATTCTGCCTCTACCTTGAGGAAAGCTCAAAAAGTAAAGTGAGACTATTCGCTCGGACCTATCATTTCATGACGGCCTATGTATACTGCAGATACTTTAAGGAAAGCTCAACAAATATGTGTAGTTATCTTACTTCGTCCATTAAATATATTAATAGTACTATATATAACATCCCTAGCTTGAGGAAAGCTCAACAACTAAAGAGTATGCAAGTAATCGATTAATAGACAAATGATAGATGACAACTTTATATTAAAGATTCATAATCTTCAATATATTATATCGAGTGATATCAACTTATAGAATAATGCATTTCTTATGAAATATCCTCATGATTCAAGTGTCGGACACATTAGAAATCACGATATATGTACATATACATATATATTTATTCCTTAAGTCTATTTAGAGTTTCTTTAATGTTCCACCATTAATTGTACATTCATATTATATGTGTAAGAACCCGCCTTTTCGACCATCGACAGTCAGAACCCAATACATCCAAAGTATTCAAATGTCGAACATCCAATCGTTGGAAAGGTAGATTGTTAGGGTAAAATAAAAGGAACAACAGGGGAAATAGAATCTCACAGTGGAAATGACAACATATAATATAGCAAAGACAATATAAACTGTCATTCCAAGATACAAGGTACATCATAGTTAAAAATGAACCTCCTTAGCTGGACAGTTATAATTTCTTGACCTTACAATTGTTGACAGGTATATAATATAATACAATAGAAAATAAAATACCACGGTGGGTTAACATCTAGCTTTGCTCCGTGAGTTTTCTGTCTCACAAACGACAACCTGGAAAAATATCCGGTCTAACTCAAGCAATATAATAAAATAACACCCATATTAGTTTGGAAAACCAACGTGAGAAAAATCAAGAAATATGGTAAAATATAATAATTCTGTGAGATCACGCCGCTAAATACGAAATAAGTTTTTACCTTACAAGAACAACATCCAAAGATAAAAGAATGGAAACAAGTCGAAACAAAATAAGACTTGAAAGAATGGAAACAAATAATTAAACATTGAGAAGAGCTCTAGGCACTTCTCAATGCACTTGAGCAAAATGATTCAAAAATTTGAATCAAATAAGGAAAAGGAATTTTCCAACAATGACCAGGAGGGTGCGCTCCCCTTACCGAAAGCATACCTCTAGACAATATACTTGAGAGGGTCATTTACTCTATAACTCTCTCCGAAATGTACCGCCAACCTTACCGAAAATTCGAGTATTTTACGTCTCCACGTGCATACAACCGAATCCAATCTCGAGTAGATGCAAAAATATCCTAATGGAAAAAACCCTAGATAGCTTGATGTCTACTCGCTTTCTAGTTCTAGTCATTTCCGTCAAAGGATATCTATGCTTAAACGAGTAACATATCGTCTTGAATTAATGAAACTCAAAGAAGATAGCAAAATCAATAGTCGATAAGTCCATAACAAAATGGTCGTACATGAAAATTAAATCTCTTAAAACACTTGACTCACACTTTTGCTTGATTGTCACATCAAAAATATTTGTAAAAACACCTTAAAAACACACTCTTTAAAATATTCTTTTTAAAGAGCTAATTATATTTCTAAGTATATTAAAAAAGAAGGGTAAAAACACATGTCATTAAAACACCATTTACTATAAACCAAAACAATTCACACTTAGCTTTATTTTTAAACATTCCCTTTTTAAAGATTTTCTTATTTATAAACTATCATTTATAAATTTCAAACAACATTTATTATCCTAAAAGATATTAAATTAATTAAAATACTTTTATTAATTTTAAGCAATGTTAATCATCCTGAAAGATAATTGATATAATTCTTTTTTAAATTTTAAAACCATATTAATTATCCCAAAAGGCCGTAAGTTAAATTATAACCTTTTTATATCGTTTTGAACAATATTAATTATCCGAAAGATAATAAATCAAATTTATAATCTTTTATAAATTTAAAACAATGTAAATTATCTTGCAAGGGAATTAATTAAATTAATAATCATTTATAAATTTTAAAATAAAATTAATTATCCCCAAAGATAATATCTCAAATTTATAAATTCTTTATAAATTTTAATCAATACTTATCCTTTATTTTCAAAATTCTCAAGTTATTTGAAAATATAGTTACATAACTTTCAAAGTGCAAAAAACGTGACCAAATTTTTTTTACAAATACAAACATAAGTTCGATACATACAAGGGTTTAAGGAGATGATATTTCGTAAGTGATGGTAAAGCAAAAATAATTATAACGATAATTACATAAATCAAACAGTATGTCACGAATGTTTCAACCAAACATCAATATAAGTAACATAAGAACATAAATAAATCAATATTGATAAGAAACCCCTTAGGGTCTCTCTATAAAAGTTCTTTGTAAATCTCATATATATATATATATATATATATATATATATGCACTTCGAAGCATCCCATAGCGACCTATTCACTACGGAAACACTCTGACTTCTTCTTTTTGTCATCTACAACAAAGTGGTTATTTATGCCATCCACTATCAAGAGGGATCAAACAATAATATTTAGCCATATGGATTCCTTGTAAATCATACAATGTGTCATCTACATTTCAAAGCTGCAATCCAAGCAATTCAAACAACCAATAATAAACTATCATCCAGGCATTCAACAATAATCTATAGTGACAGATATATCATATAGTCTATTTAAAGATGAGTAAACTCACCAAAATTTCAGTTAATGCTTTCGCGTTCTGGTTCGATCTAAAATCGAACGTCGTTCGATTTTAACTCAAAATTTTACTGTGAGAAATGCGGATTAAGGATCTTAAGGCTAGAATTAACACTAGAGGGGGGGGGGGTGAATAGTGTTTTAAGAAATTTGTTAATCTTTTTGAGTTTATCTTACTTTGTTAACAATGTATACACTAATCAGACACAGATATGAACAAAGAATCAAACATAGATGCAAATATAAAGTAAAAGCAGTAAAGAAAAGAACACACCAGATTTTATACTGGTTCGGAGTTACCCTACATCCAGTCCCGCACAACTAAGTACGGATTTCCTTTCAACATCAATTCAACAATTACAACCCTCGGTTTTAAGGCTACGAGGTACACCCTCCAGAATCACAATCCTCTGGGTAGAGATACTTGATTTCCAGGGCAACAAGTTCACCCAATTGATTTTCAGGGCTACAATCACACCTTCTCTCGCTCAATTGATTACAAAAAGTCTATAACTCAGATTAGCACTTGGATCTTGTAGAGATAGTGGAGAGAATCAAAACCAGAAATTATCTAGTTAGATTCGATATTGATTTCGATAGAGTAATGGTGTAATTTGTAAATAAGAAAGTGGAGAAGAAGAAGAGAAGTTAAATCAGAGAAAAGTATAATAAAATTCGTTGAAACTGACCCCTATTTGTAGAAGAACAACAGTCACGACCATTCATGAAAAGTTATGGCGAATAGACACTTCTTTTGAAATTTGAATTTTGAATTAAACTGTCACTATGTCGACATGGTGCCTATGGGCATGTCGACATCCCTCAGCCAAATTTGATGTTTTGAATTTCTATAAAAATAATATTTATCTTATATTAAAACTTTATAAATATACTTGAATATAGTTGAAATTCATAAGTAAATATAAAGAACAGTATATATATATTATTTAACTATAATTTAAATCAAAGTATAAAAAGTTAAATATATTATTTGAAAAGATAGTTTAAAATCAGGAGAAATTTTGACTCTGAAAATAAAGATGTTTTGAGGCTAAAATTATTTTAAAAACGGAATCGAGGGTTTTGAATCTTTTTAAAAGGAAAGTTTTGAAATCATTTCGAAAACAAGATAATTTTGAAAAATCATTTGAATTAAGCTTAGTGGATACAAAACAATGTCCCACTAGATTTTCGTAGGTTCCATCCTACTTAGGGTTCCATCCCTTTAACGGGCTCGAAGTGGATTCCATTCCACGAATAAATTGGATATTAAGATGCCAGTGCTTTTCTACGAGTTTTAACAAATATTCGTAATAAAACAAACTTAACCTTGAAATCTTGAACTCTTGATAATCTTGATACTCATGAGTCTTCTATCTCTATATCTTGAATCTCTATAATGTACAGTCTTCATTCTTGATACCTGCATATACATATATATCTAAACTTGTAATGTTAGTATTTATATTTTATAATCTATTCTAAGGTTGTTGTCATCAAAACCATCATCTCATGGACTAACAATCTCCCCCTTTTTGATGATGACAACCTTTGTTTATAAAATATTCCTTCTATCCTAATAACTCCCCCTAAAACTAACAACTCCCCCTTAATCTATGCCTAACTACTCTATTTTATATTTCTCCCCCTTTGTCATCAACAAAAACTTACTCCCCCTTATTCTTGGACTTCAGTACTTGCATTGATAAACTATACAACGAAATATATAATATATAGATTAATAAATAATGATACTTATGAGCATAATAACTTAGTTAAAGACTATATTCATTTCAGTGTATATATATATGTTTCACACACCAAACTTCAAACCAAATAAAATCAATCCACACAAAGTATCAATTCAAACCAAATTAAATCAAACAAATTAATTCAAACACATCAAACAAAGGAAGAAAATTAGACGTTACGAGGAACATCTACCCATTCATCTTCTCCAAATATAGGGTCTGCTTTAATTGCATCCCAATTCTCATTGTCATTGGTGAGAGAGACAGGAGGATGTGCTTCATTATCATCCTTGTGTAGAGAGGAGATCATCCATCGTATTGTATCGAAGTGTCTCTCTTGTTCCTTGATCATCTGTATTTGACTCAATTCTAAGTGACACTGGTTTCATAGAATAAAAGAGAGAATATTCTTGAATGAATTAAGTGTTTCTTCAAGATTTTCTGATAGATTGTGAATAGGATTGACCATAATTGAATTAGAGAAGGAAATGAAGGATATAGATAATGAGAAATAAATTTCAGTGAAGATTTCTGGAAGAAAAAGGTATATATAGGTGTAGAAATTCATTTGAAATGAATAGACATTTGGTAGTTATTCAAATTTCAAATTCAAAATTAATAATCACTTCTGACCAGTACATGTCGACATGGTCTTCTAGGGGATGTCGACATGGGTTAGTGATAATTTATGACAACTTTGATTTTGTGAATAATTGTGTATATGTATATATTTATATAATATACTAACATTTATTCTAGAGATAAGATAAGATAGATAACAGAAAGGAAATTTCATTTCATTACGATAATACAAAGATTAAGCATAATGAACTACACGAACATTCGAAAAAACAAACTAAGAAAAATACAATAAGATACTAAAAGATAAAACTAGTTAGAAGATGAAGATGATGAAGATAGTCCAAGTTTCTTGCTGACTTTTGAAAAGAACTTGTTCATCTTCGAAGAAATGTTATCCAACTTCTTACTAACGGATTGTTTTAAAATCCGTTGATTCTCCACAATTATCTTTTGGTTTTTGAGAAGGGTTTTGTTGGATGGATTGGAAGGATATTCGATGCTTTCCAAAGAGGTTTCACCTTCTTCTTCTTCTTCAATTTCCATTTCATCCCTTTCTTCTTCTTCTTCCTCTTCCATTTCTTCATGAGCCAAACGCTCTTCCTTTTCGGCAAGAGTCTCATAAGGTTGAAAAATATATGGGATTTTCATGAGAGAAATGTTTGGGATATTAAAAACTTTTCTTGAAATAAATTCTTCTACTCTGAAATTTACTCCAAAATAGTTGAAAATCTGAGTAAGGTAAATTCCATGATATAAAGTGTTTTCTCCCATTTCAAAATTTTTAGGACGAAGTTCGTCCAAAATAACTTGCGCCCAATTGATATCATAATTTCCGAAAATAGCAAAAAGTGCTTTGCACACTTTTGAAGTAGGATTGTTAAAATTTCCCAATCTTGGGGTCAAAGTATGTTGTAAGAGAAGATTGACAATTCTTGCTTTAGGACGAAAGTTTCGGTTTTTAAATTCAAAGTTTTCATCTCCTTCAAAAATATGATGAAATGTCTCACGATCATGTTCATTGATTTGAAAACTAGAAAGATCCATTCCCGTGCTTTTGCAATTGAGAATGGTACCCAAAAGATGACAATTCAAAACAATTTGAGTGCCTTTGACACTACTCCAAATATTATTCTCATTTCCAATATAAAAACCACGGTTTAAATTAGCATAGAAGATTTTGACAAGATTAGGATAGCAAACAAAATCATTTTGAGAAGAGTCAATAAGACTTAAAACACCATTGTTTGCAAAAAGAGAATCAATTTCATAAGAAGAAAAATCTTGAAAAATAGCAAATTTTCCGGAATGGACTTTGGCATAATTAGCATAATTGATGTATGCTTTAATTGCCTCCGGATCATTGAATAATTGCTCTTTGATTTTTCTGGAAATTCTCATTGTTAAGTGGTTTCTTGAAGAAGCCATTAGAGTAGAGAGTAGAGAGCTTGAAGATATGAAGAGAGAGTTTGAATTTGAAAATGAAAGTGAAAAGATATGATAAAAGATAGTGAATAAATAGACTTTCAAAGGACATATTCTCTGGTCAAAAGGTATCATTTCAGAGAAATAAATGAAGTGAAAAGGTGGAGGGAAATTCAAACATTTGAATTCAAAATTTGAAATTCAAATTCATGTAGGCATGTCGACATCATGGTAGGGGCCATGTCGACATGTGGCTTTGAATTTTCATGACATGATTTTTCCTAAGTTATCTAATATACATATATATATATATAAATATTATTATTAATGTCTATATTTCTGAAATATTATTGTACTTATAATATATTTCAGAATGTGTCAAAAATAATAATAAAATAATAGTAAAAATAGAAAATAAATTTTAAAATTCAAACAACATATCAATTCAAAATCAATCAAACAATCAATCAATTCAAACATGCAATTTCAGCCAATGTATTGTAAACATGTACCTTTTTTAGATTTCGTGTCTTTGGTATCGACTAAATCGAGAATTGCTGTGAAACACAGATTTGAATTATCTTTCTTCTGTTCATCGTCGCTGGAGGATGAGTCAGAGTCATCTAGAGTAGCAGTGAATGCACATTTTCGTTTCTTTGCAGAATCATTGTTTATAGGAGGGTTTTGCTTATCTGGATGCGGACAGTCTCTTTTGATATGACCTGCTTCGTCACAATTGAAGCATTTGATAAAGTTTGGTACTGTAGTCTGATTACCGGAATTCTTAAAGTTTTTTCTCTTGGAACTATTCAATTTTTTGTACTTTAGGAATTTCCGAAAATTCCTGGTCATAAATGCTATCTCTTCATCATTATCACTGTTTGAGTCTGATCCATCGATTAATGCATTGAATGCCATTGATTTCTTTTCAGATACTTTGCTTTCTCTTCTCCCGATCATTTGAACTTCAAACGACATTAGATTTCCAATCAATTCTTCTATCTTTAAAGTACTGATGTCATTTGCCTCTTCAATTACAAGTGTCTTTTGATCCCGATCTGGAGTGAGAGAATTTAAATTTTTTCTGACTTGATCCTCTTCCGAAAATTCCTTTCCCAAAGATATTAAAGAATGCACAATATCTTGAAATCGACTATACATATCTGAAATAGACTCATTAGTATTCATTTTAAATAACTAAAACTGATTTGTGAGCATGGAAATTTTGGTTTGTTTAACTTTGCTTGTTCCTTCGTGAGTTACTTGCAAAGTTTTCAGATTTCATATGCAGACTTACAAACTAACACTCTATTAAATTCATTTCTTTCAAGTGAACAAAACAGAATATTCATTGCTTTAGAATTATTTTGTGCAACAGTCTTTTGCTCAGTGGTCCACTGTGCAAAATTAGTTGTGGGTTCAGAATATTCAGTTTGTGTGATATTCCAAGTATCTAATCCTACAGATTGTAAATATATTTTCATCCTACATGCCCAATATGTATAGTTACTACCATTAAAAAGTGGTGGTCTGGCAGTAGACTGACCTTCTACAAATGAACTAGTGTTGGTGGTAATAGCAGTACTAGTGTTAGTAGCCATTTTGAAAATTTTCAAAATTCAGATAATGAAACTTTTGAAAACAAGGCTTTAATACCAAATGTGAGAAATGCGGATTAAGGATCTTAAGGCTAGAATTAACACTAGAGGGGGGTGTATAGTGTTTTAAGAAATTTGTTAATCTTTTTGAGTTTATCTTACTTTGTTAACAATGTATACACTAATCAGACACAGATATGAACACAGAATCAAACACAGATGCAAATATAAAGTAAAAGCAGTAAAGGAAAGAAAACACCGGATTTTATACTGGTTCAGAGTTACCCTACATCCAGTCCCGCACAACTAAGTACGGATTTCCTTTCAACATCAATTCAACAATTACAACCCTCAGTTTCAAGGCTACGAGGTACACCCTCTAGAATCACAATCCTCTGGGTAGAGATACTTGATTTCCAGGGCAACAAGTTCACCCAATTGATTTCCAGGGCTACAATCACACCTTCTCTCGCTCAATTGATTACAAAAAGTCTATAACTCAGATTAGCACTTGGATCTTGTAGAGATAGTGGAGAGAATCAAAACCAGAAATTATCTAGTTAGACTCGATATTGATTTCGGCAGAGTAATGGTGTAATTTGTAAATAAGAAAGTGGAGAAGAAGAAGAGAAGTTAAATCAGAGAAAAGTATTATAAAATTCGTTGAAACTGACCCCTATTTATAGAAGAACAACAGTCATGACCATTCATGAAAAGTTATGGCGAATAGACACTTCTTTTGAAATTTGAATTTTGAATTAAACTGTCACCATGTCGACATGGTGCCTATGGGCATGTCGACATCCCTCAGCCAAATTTGATGTTTTGAATTTCTATAAAAATAATATTTATCTTATATTAAAACTTTATAAATATACTTGAATATAGTTGAAATTCATAAGTAAATATAAAGAACAATATATATATATATTATTTAACTATAATTTAAATCAAAGTATAAAAAGTTAAATATATTATTGAAAAGATAGTTTAAAATCAGGAGAAATTTTGACTCTGAAAATAAAGATGTTTTGAGGCTAAAATTATTTTAAAAATGGAATCGAGGGTTTTGAATCTTTCTAAAAGGAAAGTTTTGAAATCATTTCGAAAACAAGATAATTTTGAAAAATCATTTGAATTAAGCTTAGTGGATACAAAACAATGTCCCACTAGATTTTCGTAGGTTCCATCATACTTAGGGTTCCATCCCTTTAACGGGCTCGAAGTGGATTCCATTCCACAAATAAATTGGATATTAAGATGCCAGTGCTTTTCTACGAGTTTTAACAAATATTCCTAATAAAACAAACTTAACCTTGAAATCTTGAACTCTTGATAATCTTGATACTCATGAGTCTTCTATCTCTATATCTTGAATCTCTATACTGTACAGTCTTCATTCTTGATACCTGCATGGTTAGATCCTGCATATACATATATATCTAAACTTGTAATGTTAGTATTTATATTTTATAATCTATTCTAAGGTTGTTGTCATCAAAACCATCATCTCATGGACTAACATTTACTAGCTCCAAATTTAACGAATCCAACTCCAATGCGTAGCTATCATCATTACGAGTCTAGCACAAAAGACCGCATCTAAATCTGACCTCATATGCGATATTTATTGGATTTATAATATTTTGGGATTAAATAATAAATTTGCAACGACCCGTAATTTTATCATTTTGAATAGGAACATTTAATAAATTTTAGATATTCAACCGATTGTTTTAAATGATAAATAATTCATTTTAATATAGTGATAATAAGTGAATTATAATAGTTTTATAAAGATTTATACTTGTTTTATAAAATACACATAATTTGTCGTGCTTCGATAGCTCGACGGCGTAATTTTGCAGCACTTGTTAAAAGTGATATATAATGATTTAATAATTGTTTTAAAATCAAATGAGGCATTTTTAATTATTAAATGATAATAATAACATCATTTTATTTTTTTTAAATTTATATGTAATTTTTTCTTAAGTGAAAATCTAATGAATGATGACATATCCTCTCTTTAAGCCATGTTATCATCTAAATACACTTCCTTAGAGTCAAAGAAAGAGGCATGAAGTGATGAAGGTGGTGTCATAGGGGGTGGGCTGTGCACACAGAGGGTAAGGAGGTGGAAAGTGGTGATGTGATTTGTAACGATGTTTTCTTCAGATATTTACAAATTTTGCCTATAAAAGGAGAGACATACCCTCTCATTTATTCATACTTTCCTTCACAAATTCTTAAGCTTTCTTTATCTTCTTCACGAGTCCATTAATGGCTTCAATGATCTCTTAAAAATATTCCAAAGTCGAGTCAAAATTCTACCGAAATAATTCATAATATATAGAGAGATATACCACCTTAGTTTGAAATTAAAGCAAGTGATCTTCTCCTCTTCTCTTCTTGCTTGGTCGAGCTCATCTAGGCACCTACACCCTCCCAAGTTCAAAGCCGAGTACACCCTATGGTCCTAAGGCAGATATCATAAGCTTCGGTATGGGAATAGCAGAGCTATAGTCGATGTCGTAACACTAAAAGTTAGATCGAGAAAGCATATATATATGAGAATTACTTTGCTAGTTTATTTTATTAAACTATATGATGATTTGATTTGTTTTGCTATGCTTGTTCCATATGCTTGATCATCATGTTTTGGATGCGATAATATGTTTGCTTGGTTGTAGAAATAATTTGCGTTAAAATACACGTCGAATTTACACAAAGGAGTCACTTATCTTTTATAAATTATAATGGTATATATAGCATTATTAACCTCTTTAAAAATGAATAAAAATGGTTTATAAAGGTTTCATAAACATTAAAACTCATTTCAAAAAAGTGTGAAAAAGATTAGAAAATAAAGTCAAAATAAGCACGTCGCGTAATGACAGTTCGCGATTTTGCGCCATAAAAGTTAAATCAATGCGTAGAATGGAATATAGCTCGGAATTATTCAGAATAAGAATTTTCTGGAATCTTATAACTATAGTTTTTAAATGAAGAAAAAAAATCAAGATTTCATTTAGTAAAAATTTAGATATGTCCAACTCAAAATTTCAAAATAATCCCCTTTTGGCAGTTCAAAAACCAAAGTTTCAAATTATTTTTAAATGGATATTTTTAATCTTTAAAAATATGAAATAAATTCTAAAAATATGTTAAAAGAGTTTTAAATGGAAAAATTTGACATATAAAAGGTTTAAAATAGGATTTGTGCTACGAAGCCCTTAAAAGCACTATTCACCAACAATTTAGCAGGGGAATATGAACATTTTGGAAATAAGATTTAAAATTGGGTTTTTCTTCCCGAATCCTTTATAAATATTTTTCAAATAAGAAATTAAGTATTTTTAAAGGGTTTAGAGTTGATCAAATATCTTGACCGTCTTATGGGTGATAGAGAGGTAGTCTCTAGTTTGGAGTTTGGAAAACCAGTTGTTTGCTCTTCCTAGCTATCCAGCTGGCCCAACGGAGGAGATAGTTAATTTGATTTACCCGGATCGTATTTTCTTATGGTAAAATAAAAGAGACTTGGAATTTTCCACAAAGTTAAATAAGATTTCAAATAAGATTTTGATGACAAAGAGAACGTTCTAGTAAAACTCTATATTAAATTCCGAGGCGGAAACCCATACTATCCATGTGAATTTAAAAGGTGATTTCATTGTTATTCGATGAATAATACAAGTTGAATACAGAAATTAGTATTGAGTATAATTAATCCAAATCTATGAATCCTTTTTACTCAGTACTGATTGGTTTGAATATATGGTAAACGATGTCTTAAATAATATTGTTTTTAACTCATTAAAAGATATGTTTTGGAAATTAGTAATCTCCATTGAGATTGAAATTATAGAAGATGGAAATATTTTTCCTAAGTAATTTAAAGGAAATAATTTGGTATTTCCAAAGTTAAAAGAGGTTCAATAAATCTGTATATTCTAAGAAGAAATGGTTTATAATATATTCCTAAATAAATTTAATTGGATATAAAGATATTAATTGATTAAATGATAATCACCAATCACCCACATACTTAACATCTTTTCTATCGGTAATTGGTTTGAAGAGAACGAGATCGAATTTGGGTGATTCCTATCCAAAAACCACTTCGAACCAATATATACATTCGAAAGTGAAGACACATTGAAGACAAAGATTTTGAAATCTTCAATGCAAGGACTATCGCTACTAATCTTAGGGGTGATTCCCAAACAGAATGTAGTAGGAGTACCTTCAGTTTGTCCTGTTCTTGGACTACCTGTATGGATGAATGTCTGACATTGCATTTCAAGACCTCGCACATTATTTTTACAAACGTACATCTATTTGGTGGTGTAGGAGATAACCCCTCTTATACTTGACACCCTTCCCTGAGGCGTATGAACTAGGGGGTTGTACTTTTGTGGAAATTAATTAGTATGTCGTCGGAAATGGCAATATGGCATTCAAAGTGGGATTTGTCATGAGAAAGGTAAAACATTACCTCAATCCTCACTTATTGGTAATGGAAAAAACATGGTAGATGCGGTAGGGCTAAGTGGGTCACACCCATTAGGATATGAACATCACCTTTCTAGATTACTCTGTATATATCAGATTTGTTGTGTATGCTTTGGGATCCCATGGATAGGTCAGGAATGACCAGGTTGATGGGATATTCGGTACTATCAATGGTAGAGGTAGGCCAGTTCTGTGTTGGTAAAGGGCAGTGGGGCTGTGCCTCAATACATATCTCTAGAGATGTACTATCGGAAGGTAGTTCCTCACCTTTTCATTATTGGAAATCCATTTTCCAATAGCGCCTTTGTGGTATTGATTGTAGAACCTACTTTGCGAGAATTTAATTAATGTAACAATTTCGTCTTCGATTAATATGTTATTTGGAAGGGTTTTCAAGTAATGTCTTTAAAATAATATCTCTGATTTTACGTAGCAAATGTTTTGGTTATCATAAGTTAAAAACCCATCCGTGTTTATGTGCAGCATGGTCTTATGAGATACCCTTTGATTTCAAAAGTATCCATTCCTTTTGTTTTCTTACACCAGTCCATGACTGACCCAGAGTTTATTTTCTTTTCCCTTAAACTCTAGGTCCTTATTTTTTGGGCAGCCAAGTAGTCAGGTTTAGCTTGGAGAATTTTGGAGGAGCTTGGAGCATGGAGCAAAAGATTCCTTTATAGATAGTTATCTATTTCTATTTCTATTTCCACTGTATTATGTTTAAGTATATACCAGCACCTGTGTAGAGATAGGCAGTTATAACTGTCCCTAATTGGGTTAGTACTTGCCATAACTCTGATACATTATTTTGAGAGTGATTGTATGTACTATCTATATGCAAAATTTGTAAGTTGTTCAATGCGATGTGAGAATATGTATTTTCGATCTTTATTTTCTTTTACCCTTGATCATCCATCTCTTCGATATTTGAATTGACGACACGTGAATACCATGGATGTATTAGTGTCGATTTTCAAGGGTTAAAAAGGCAAGTCATCGCACTTGGTATCAGAGCTTAGGTTGAGCAAACACCTTAGCGTTGATGGGGTCAACTCATTAGATATAGGGTTAGTAATACCCTAGAATGAGTTTAGTCGATGAGAGTACATATTTGAAATTTTTATACGAATAAATATATTCAAGTTATTTTATACCCATCCCCTAAGATAATATCATCTATGTATTCTAAAGTGGTACCTTACTATATTCAGATAGTAGGAAATGAGTAACCAAAGAGGATGTAGAGAGGAAATAAAAGCACAACGACCACCAATGGTTGAACACCAAATGCTGTGGTAATTGAAGAAGTAGTAGTTCTTGTGCAACCTTAGGTTAACTTTGCCGTACTATGCAAAGATTATAACAGCTTGGAAGGAAAGACATTTATGGGCACATAACTACCATTGATGCTCAGGCTTGGCTCCGACCACATGAGAAAATCTTTAAAGGATTAAGCAACAATGATGATCGAAAAAGGTTCTTAGCCTCCTTGCAATTGAAGGATGAGGCTCTAGCTTAGTGGGAGTTCGTTACTCTTAATGAATCAGAAGATAATGTCTCTTGGGCAAGGTTTAAAGAAATATTTGAAGAACAATACATGCCCACTGCTAGAAAGTCCTGCCTCTATAGAAGTTTCATGGATCAGAAGTAAGGAGAAATGTCCGTAGAAGAATATTCAAGCAAGTTCAATGAATTATCTTGCTTTGGGCCTAGACTGATAGATACTTCTCTTAAGAAAAATGAGATGTTTACTTTTGGGATGAAGGAGCAGTATCATGATAGGATGACCATTCATGTGAAGGGAAACTTTGTAGATCTGGTAGATATGGGTTTTTGATATGAAACATTGGACAAGAAGAATCTTCCCATAGCTCAAAGAAACAACAACAATTGGAAGAAGATAAAATTCATTCATTAAGGGAAGAAGCCATGGCAAGGCAAGTCAGGAGGAGGATCCCAGGAGAACCGTTTGAAAGATATTACTTGTTACAATTGCAACCAGAAGGTCCATTTTCCACCACCTATAAGAATCCTAAGGTTCAGAAAAGAACCTGCCAAAATTGTCACCAACCAGGGCACATGATAAAGGATTGCAGAAAAGGGGGCAGGTCAGAGTGTTTACAATAAAGGATGAGCCTTCAACCTCTAAAGATGTAAAAGGAATTGGAATTCTAGAAGATAATATTTATGTTAATGAGAATTTAGTTAAAGTATTGTTTGATACCGGGCTTCCCATAGTTTTATTGCTAAAGGATTGGTTGGTAGATTAAAACTGATCACAAAAATAGTGGATACCCTTATCTATGTGTCTAATCCTATAGGCGGTACAACTAATCTTTGTATGGTTGGCGAAATTTTTTGAGTTACCTACCTATCCTAAAAAATTTTGTGCGACCTAGTTGTCCTTGATTTTATTGGATTTGAGATTTTACTCGGTATGGGTTGGTTGTCTGAGTATAAAGCTGTTCTTGATTGTGTAAAAAGGACATTGCTGTTGCAAAATAAATGAGGTAAACATTTTAAAATAACATAAGAAAAACCTAGTCCGGTGAGGGATAGTTTCATGTATGCACTTAATTTGTTCTAAAAACATATAGATACTGATTGTTAAGGAATTTTTGGATATTTTGAAGAAGTGAAAAGTTTACCCCCATATTGGGAAATTGAGTTTCGAATTGACTTATTTCCCGGTGTAAGGCTTACTGTTCCCTATATCCGTAAAATGGCTCTAAAAGAGAAGGATGAGTTAAAGGATCAAACTAATGAATTGTTAAAGAAAGGGCTGATTAGACTGAGTCGCTCAAGTTGGGGAGCAAAGGTAGTTCTCGTTGCAAAATCAAATGGTTCCATAAGGCTTTGTGTAGACTATCAAGCTTGAACAAGCAGAAAATTAAGAACAAGTATCCTCTACCCTATATTGATGACTTGTTTGAACAACTTAATGGTGCTCGAGTATTCTTAAAAATGGACCTGGCTACAGGATTTCATTAACTAAGGATAGTAGAAGATTTCATTCCTTTAACTGCATTCAGAGGTCCGAATGATTTCTTCGAGTTGTTGGTTATGCCTTTTAGGCTGACCAATGCACCCGCCTATTTTGTAGACCTTACGAATAGAGTGTTTAGATATGTATTCAACAAATTCGTATTGGTTTTTATCGACGATATTCTTATATATTTAAAGACCGAGGAAGAACACGAAAGGCAATTAGAGACTATATTGAAAATATTGAAGAGGAATATGCTTAAAGCTAAATTCTTAAAATGCCACTTCTGGGAGAAAGAGGTAAGGTTCCTAGGACATGTTGTACCGATGGATGGAATTTCAGTTGATCTAGGGAAAATTACAGCCATTATAGACTGGACGCAACCACAAACTCCGAAGGATGTTCGTAGCTTCTAAGGATTGGAAGGATATTACCGAAGGTTCATTCAGTTATTCTAATAAAATTCCTCTCACCTAACGAAGTTGACTATTAAGAATGTTAAGTTTGACTGGACATCGAAGTGTGAGGAAGCATTCAAGGAACTCAAGAAAAGGTTGACCAGCACTTCAGTCCTAGCTATTGTTGATGAAAGCGGCGATTTAACTGTATATATCGATGCTTGTGGAGAAGGAGTGGGTGCAGTACTAATGCGGCATGGAAAAGTTATCGCTTATACAAGTAGGCAGCTAAAGACTCATAAGGAAATTACGCAACGCACGACTTAGAACTATTAACCGTTGTGTTCGCATTAAAAATGCGGAGGCATTATTTACTCGGTGAAAAGTTCGATCTCTTCATAGATCACAAATCCTTGAAATATCTTTTCACTCAGAAGGAATTAAATATGAGGCAACAATGTTGGTTAGAATTTCTCGCATCGTATGATCTTGATATTTTATATACGCCCAGGAAAGCCAATGTAGTAGCAGACGTGTTAAGCAAAAAGCATGCCGTTATAGCTTAACCGAAGGTGACTCCAACTCTTCCAGAAAGAATTGCCAGCAAGCAGAGAGAAGATCAACAATTAGTGGAGTTCATTGAGGGAGTTGAAGAAGAAAGGAATTCAAGTTTCGAAGTAGATAACCGTGGGACATTACGGTTAAATGGAAGAATTTGTGTTCCGGATGTTGAATAGTCTTAGGTAGAAAGTATTAACTAAATGCCATCAATCTAAACTTAATATTCATCTTGGAATTCACAAGTTGTACAAAAACATGAAGCGAACGTTCTAGTGGAAGAGTATGAAAAGAGACAACTCTACTTATGTGTGCAGATGTGCCAATTGCCAGCAGATCAAAAGCAACCTAATAAAAGATTGCAGGACTACTTCAACCACTTGAGGTTCCAAAGTGGAAGTGGGAGTAAATATTAATGGATTTCATAGATGGCTTGCCTCGTACGAGGAAGGGAAATGAAGCCGTTTGGGTTATCATAGATTGATTGACTAAAAGCACACACTTTATTTTGGTAAAGCAACGAGAATAGCCTCAAGCTTAGTTAAAATATACATGAAAGAGATTGTTCGATTTCATGGAGTTCCGACCAGCATCGTAAGTGACCGGGATCCAATCTTTACCTTATGGGAAACATTACAGACTGCTATGCGAACGAAGCTAGGTATAAGTATCGTATATCATCCCCATACTAATAAGCAAATAGAAAGGGTAAATCGAGTGTTGGAAGATCTTTTGAAGGCTTGCATATTAGACTTTGGAGGTTCATAGGAGAATCATCTCCATCTAGTATAATTCTCATATAACAACAACTACTAGGCAAGTATTGATATGGCACCTTATGAAGCTTTATATGGTCATCCATGTAGATTACTAGCATGTTGGATCGAAACCGGGATCGTTAATACTTGGTCCTAATATGATTCGAGAAGCCTAAGAGAAGGTAGATATGATCAGGAAGAAGCTAAAGGAAGCTCAAAGCAGGAAGAAAAGTTACGCCGATCAGAGTGTAGAAATTTTAGAATTCTCGGTTGGAGATTTTGTATTTATGAAAGTCTCTCCGATGAGGGGAGTAGTAAGATTTGGAAGGACCGGGAAGTTATCACCTCGATATACTAGACCTTCTCCCATTCATGAATGGATTGGTCCACTAGCCTATCAAATGGAATTACCAGAAAGGTTGTCAGGTGTGCACAATGTTTTCCGTGTGTCCTATTTACGAAAATATGTGCATGACCCTGAACTAATTTTAGAGATAGCTGCCCAGGAAGATTTAGAGGTAGAGCCAAACTTGACTGTTATCAGGCAACCCTATTAGAATCATATATCAGGATGAGAAGCGTTTAAGGAGAAAGGTTGTGGAATTAGTTAAAGTCCAGTGGAGTGGTGATGTTGAAGACTGCACTTGGAAAACCGAGGATAGAATGAGAAAGGCATATCTTGAGTTTATGATGGAGGGATAGTCTGTACATATATTGTATCGATGTAGTGTTCTCACTGCCTGTGGTGTAGTCACTTATCATATCTTTGTAAATATTTTGTCATATCTAATATATTCATTTTTGGGTTATCTTCTTCTTATCTTAAATTTCGAGGACAAAATTCTTTTAAGAGGGAAGAATGTAACGACCCGTAATTTTATCATTTTGAATAGAAAAAATTAATAAATTTTTAATATTCAATTTATTGTTTTAAATGATAAATAATTCATTTTAATATAATGATAATAAGTGACTTATAATAGTTTTATAAAGATTTATACTTGTTTTATAAAATATACATAATTCATCGCGCTTTGATAGCTCGACGATGTAATTTTGCAGCACTTGTTAAAAGTGATATATAATGATTTAATAATTGTTTTAAAATCAAATAAGGCCTTTTTAATTATTTAGTGATAATAAGAAGTTCATTTAATTTTTTTTACACTTATATGTAATTTAATTTATAAGTGAAAATATGATCGAAAATCAGATTCCGGACTCGTAATTGTTTAACCAGAGTAAGTTGTGCAACGTTATATGTGATATACATGTGCATATATACATATATATACATCCATATACACATACATACACTTAGAATTACATTTACATATCAAAATTATTAATGGTAAATAAAACTAAAAATCATGATATTTTATTAGGTGAAAACCTATGTGATGATGACCTATCCTCTTTAAGCCATGTTATCATCCAAATACACTTCCTTATAGTCAAAGAAAAAGGCATGAAGTGATAAAGGTCGTGTCATGGGGGGTGGCCTGTGCACATGGAGGGTAGGGAGGTGGAAAGTGGTGATGTGATTTTTAATGATATTGTCTTTAGATATTTATAATTTTTGTCGATAAAAGGAAAGGAATACCCTCTCATTTATTCACACTTTCCTTCATAAGTTCTTAAGCTTCATGAGTCAATTAATGGCTTCCATGACCTATTAAATTATCCCAAAGTCGAGTCAAAGTTCTGCCGAAATAAATCATAATATATTGAGAGATATACCACCTTAGTTTGAAATTAAAGCAAGTGATCATCTCCTCTGCTCTTCTTGCTTGGCCGAGCTCATCTAGGCACCTCTTCCCTCCTAAGTTCAAAGCCGAGCACACCCTAGGGACCCAAGGCAGATATCATAAGCATTGGTGCGGGAATAACAGAGCTATAGTCTATTTCGTAGCACTAAAAGTTAGATCGGAAAAGCATATATGTGCGAATTACTCTGCTAGTTTATTTTATTACACTATATGATGATATTATATGTTTTTCCATGCTTGTTTCATGTGCTTGAACATCATATTTTGGATGTGATAATATATTTTCTTGGTTGTAGAAATAATTTATGGTAAAATACACGTCGAATTTACATAAAGGAATCACTTCCCTTTTATAAATTATAATGGTTTATCTAGCAATGTTAAACTCTTTAAAAATGGATAAAAATGGTTTAAAATGATTTATAAATGTTTTATAAATATTAAAATGAAAAAGATTGGAAAATGGAGTCAAAATGAGCGCGTCGCGTAACGACAGTTCGCGATTTCACACCGTAAAAGTTAAATCAATGTGTAAAATGGATTACCGTTCAGAATTAATTGGAATAAGAATTTTTTGGAATCTTATAACTATATTTTTAAAATGAAGAAGAAAAACCATGAATTCATTTAGTAAAGATTTAGATATATCCAACTCAAATTTTCAAAATAATCCTTTTTCGACAGTTCGAAAACCAAAGTTTCAAATTCTTTTTAAATGGATATATTAAATCTTAAAAAATATGGAATAAATTCTAGAAATATGTTAACAGAGTTTTAAATGGAAAAATTGGACATATAAAAGGTTTAAAATGGAATTTGTGCTACAAAGCCCTTAAAAGCACTATTCACCAGCAATTTAACAAGGAAATTTGAAAATTTCAGAAATAAGATTTAAAATTGGGTTTTTCTTTCAGAATCCTTTATAAATGTTTTCCAAATAAGAAATCAAGTATGTTTAAAGGGTTTAGATTCGATCAAATATCTTGACCACCTTATGAGTGACAGAGAGGTTGTCACTAGGCTAGAGTTTGGAAAATCAGTTGCCTACTCCTCCTAGCTATCCTGACTGGCCCAACAGAGGGGATAGTTAATTTGATTTACTCGGATCTTATTTTCTTAATATAAAATAAAAGAGACATGGAATTTTCCATAAAGTTAAACAAGATTTCAAATAAGATTTTGATGATAAAGAGAACGTTTTAGTTAAACTCTGTATTAATTTCCAAAGAGGGAGCCCATACTATCTTTGTGAATTTAAAAGGTAATTTCATTGTTATTTGATGAAATAGTATAGGTTGAATATAGAAATTAGTACCGAGTATAATTATCTAAAATTTATGAATCTTTTTTACTCAGTACTTTGGTTTGGATATAAAGTAAACGATGTCTTAAATAACATTGTTTTTATCTTATTAAAAGATATGTTTTGAAAATAAGTAATCTCCAATGAGATTGAAATTATAAAAGATGGAAATATTTTACCTAAGTAATTTAAAGGAAATAACTTAGTATTTCCAAAGTTAAAAGAGGTTCAACAAATCTGTATATACCAAGAAGAAATGGTTTAAAATATATCTCTAAAGATATTTTGTTGGATATAAAGATATTAATTGATGGAACGATGATCACCAATCACCCACATACTTAACATCTTTTCTATTGGTAATTGGGTGGAGAGACTGGGATCAAATTTGGGTGATTCCTATCTGTTATACCACCTTTTGACTAGGCAGTATATCATAAAAGTTGGTTAAATGGCTTCTATGGTCATTAAGGTAGGAAGCCCGAAGAGACGGTTATCAGGCTCGGAAATCGATTATATTAGGAACTATGGGCAATAGTTGGGCGGATTTAGACCGGGTCCCAATCAAGGTGCAATCAATATGAAGTGACAAGGAAGGCCCCTTGAGGCCACATTACAAATTTCAAGTCAATTGGAGTTCGTATGCTCGAGTTATGGGCAAAGGAAGATTTTATATGGATCGATCGTAAATGATCCATAAAACAACGTAAATCGACGAAGATCGATCAATATCTCAAAATCTACAAAGTTAATGCACATGAAACTTTCAAAGCGTCACTATATTGAAAAGTGGAGCCCAGAAAAATGATCACATGACAAAGCTCATATTATCCCACCTTTTGGCAAGGCCGTGGTATCATCGACTTAGCTAGGAACGAATGGTTAACAACCTTAAGAATTGATTACATATAGTATTATAGACGATGGTCGGGCAAATTTGGACCTGGACCCAATCGAGGTGCAGTTAGCATGGAGTAACTGGCATGACCCCATGAAGTTATATTTCAAATTTGTAGTCGATCGGAGTTCATATGGTTGAGTTATGGATGAAGCAAGGATTTGCATGGATCGATCAAGAACGATCGATAAAACAGTTCAAGTCATCGAAGAACATTCAATATCTCGAGATGCACAAGGCCAATTCATTTGAAACTTCTAGGACATCAACAAAATGAAGATTAAGGCTTATAAAAACGATCGCGAGTCCTAAAAATGCATTTAGGATTTAGCCGTTCGTTATTGGCCGATCGTTTTGGCCAAGTCCTAAAAACGATCGGTATCTTCCAGTGCATAATCCAATTTCAACCAAGATCGATCCATATCTCCTAAGTTACAAGTCAGAATGATTCCATATTTCAGAAGCAGTATCAAGAGACATGTGGGACCCTCCAAAAATGATCACACTAAAATTGGAGACAAGAAAAAGGATCGGTGAAACTTAGGCCGATCATTCCTTATGGTCGGGTTAGGTACGTCGATTGTTATGGTGGGCCCCTATGGACTTAGAGAGCCTTCTGCCGAAATCTTAGCGAAATATCTCATCATATCTCCTGATAAATATAGGCCCCATGGTTCACTTTATGGGATTTGTTTTGGATGCTGCTGGTTACCTATTCTTTATTGTGATCAAGTTTATCCTATTCCTTGCTGTTGTAATTAGATTATTAGTTGATTAATAAAGATAAACTTCAAAGTGGATGTAGGCATACAACGCCAAACCACAATAAATCTCTGTGTTCTTGATTTTTTTTTAATTTGCTATTAGTTTATTCTACTCCTCAGTTTCAATTTTACTTTCTTCATTTACTTTTTTACATAAATATATTCTTGGGTGTTTGTGACCAATTTGGTTGCAAACACTATCCGAAAACCACTTCGAACCAATATATGCATTCGAAAGTGAAGAAATGTCGAGGACAATGATTTTGAAATCTTCAACGTGAGGACTGCTCGCTACTAATCCGAAGAGTGATTCCCAAATAGGATGTAGTAAGGGTACCTTCGATTTGTCCTGTTCCTGGACAACTTGTATGGATGAATGTCTGGCATTACATTTCTAAGATCACGTACATTGATTTTAACAAACGTACATCAATTTGATGGTGTAAGAGGTAACCCCTCTTATACTTAACACTCTTCCTTATAGCATATGAACTTATGGGTTGTACTTTTGTGGAAACCAATTAGCGTGTCATCAAAAATGGCAATGTGGAATTCAAAGTGGGATTTATCATGAGAAAGTTAAAACGTTACCTCAAGCCTCACTCATCGTAATGGTAAAAACATGGTAGATGTGGTAGGGCTTAGTGGGTTGCACCTATTAGGATATGATCATCATCTTTCTAGATTAACATCTATATATCAGGTTTTTTAGGCATGCTTTGGGATCCCATGGATAAGTCAGGAACAAGCAGGGTATTGGGATATTTGGTACTATCTATTTAGAGATAGGTCGGTTCTATGTTGGCAGAGGGCAGTGGGGCTGTGCCTCGGTACATTTCTCTAGAGATGCACTATCGGAAGGTAGTCCCTTACGTTGTCATTGTTGGAAATCCATTCTCCAATACGAGCCTTTACAGTTTTGATTGTAGAATATAGCATGTTGGAGTTTAATCAATGTAACAATTTCAGCTATGATTAATATGTTATTTGAAAGGGTTTTCAAAGAATATCATTAAAAGTAATATCCCTGATTTTACGTAGCAAATGTTTTGGTTATCATAAGGTAAAAACCCGTCAATGTTTATGTGCGGCGTGGTCTTATGAGATATCCTTTGATTTCGAAAGTATACATTCCTTTGAGTTTTCTCACACCAGTCCCATGACTGACCTGAAATTTATTTTCTTTTCGCTTAAACTCTGGGTGCCCTATTTTTCTAGACATTCAAGCAGTCAGGTTTAGCTTGGAGCATGGAGTAGAAGATTCCTTTATAGATAGTTATCTATTTCTATTTCTGCTGTATTATGTTAAAGTATACACCAACACCTGTGTAGGGATAGGCAGTTATAATTGTCCCTAGCTAGGTTAGTACTTGACATATACATCATTTGAGAGTGATTATATGTACTATATATATATATGTATGTATTTGTAAGTTGTTCAATGTGATGTGAGAATCTATGTTTGCTGTCTTCTATCCTTATTTTCTTTAATTCCTATCATCCACCTCTTCGGCACTTGAATTTATGGCACGTAAATACCATGGATGTATTAATGTTGATCTTCGAGGGTCAAGAAGATGGGTCATCACAGAATTAATTACTTAATTAACCAAACTAATAACCCTTATTAATTCAAATCCATCTTCTCCCTCACTAATTCCTTCACGCATGTACACTGACGTTGACACACCCATGGCCATGAACTTCAATCTCCGATGCCTCGTTTCTCGATGAAACATTGCACCATCGACTCCAACGCATCTCTCTTCGCGAGAGCTTCCTCCCCGACACCATCACCTCAAGCTCTAATGTCTGCTCTAAAGCGCGACCTGGACGAAACCACTCGCGGCTCCAAAATGTCGCGATGTCCAATTGACCATCAAAGTCCACCAAAATTTGACCATGACTTCTCCACACGATGAGAAACCCATTGGGACAAATTCCGTTACTATCTCTGCTCGAATCAAAGCTGAACCTAAAACCTAGTCCGATTCACTATTGTCGATCAACGCCAATCTCGATCGCACCCAACTATACTCGTATGGATCGAAGCACATTCTTATACGAAGCCAACAAATCAAATTTCATAAATTTTAGTCGAGTATAACGTTTGATTTTGAATTTTAAAGGTCATGGGCTGATTTCTTTGTTTACTGGAGAAGAGGAGGAGAAATGATAAGTGAAAGAGAGGAAATGTCAAGATGTTCAATTTATTTAATTTATGAACAAAAGTCAATTTCTTACCATACTTCAAACACAAGTAAACCAAAGATTCCAAGTAAACCAAAATTCTCAAGCCACCCATCACGTCACTATAAAGTTATTTTGAAAATTTCAATTTTGATTTGATTTTTAAAAGGTTTTGAAAAGAGAGATTTGTGGTATTCCGCTACACAATACTCTATTCACGTACGAACCATGAACGATAGAAATAAAAATACGATCGTGCACCAAAATGTGACACGATCACAAATCAACAATAAATACATAGATTATTTATTCTGGGAAATCTAAAAAATACCATCATTTGCCGAAAAATACATCAAACAAAAATTTAAATAATTTTTAAATTAAAAATTATGGAAAAATCCTATAAATTCAATTAAAAATACTACAATAAAAATCAAGTCGTTTTATTAAAGATTGATTTTCTTATTATTTATTCGAACCATTTCGTATTATAAATAAATTTATAAAATGAGTCCACTGTTATTATTTATTAATTAGAAGGGTGAAATAAGGCCATCAAATCCATTAATTAATATTTTAATTTGAAATTCAAATGTTTAAATAATACCTATATCTGAATATAAGTTATTAAACTTTAAACCCAATTATTTAAATATTTAAATTAATTAAATATTCAAAATCAAAATGATAAAATTCTAGAATGTTACATTCTCCCCTCTTAAAAGAATTTCGTCCTCGAAATCCCCAAAGGTAGAAAATATCTCCAAACCCTTAAAGTTTAAAAGCAATCAATTAAAATGAGTTATTAAACTTTTAAAGTCCCTTATGTTATGGAAAATTTCGACAGCACCTCCTTTGCGCGGCTGATTCGAAGAACTACAGCTTGCCACAACTGGCTCAATTCAACAAAAAAATAAAAGCAAAATGGCCTCCTATATCTGGGGAATAAAATCATCAATCAATCACCAATTCTCTTGCATTTGATTTTTATTTTTGCAAGCAACTTACTATCTCGATGCAAATGCAGGTGCACAAGAATTCAAATAGTAATTTCTTACTTTCCTGTACCTATCTTGTACTTACATTATCCAAAAGAGTACCATGCTGATAAAAGAGCAATACGCATGCTATTTCTATCATAAGCACAAGCAATATAAAAAACATAACAACCATAGGCAACAAAAGTACAAATAATACTCTATAATAAAATACTAAGCATCCAATCTTTTTGAAAGATAGATTTAGAACTAAATGCCTGGATTTTTATATTTAAAATATTTTTTTAAATTCCTCCAAAGAGAAATAAATCAAAACCAAAATCAATTATGACAAGAAAGAGGCTCCTCCTACCGAAGCATGGTATAATTATAAAATCAAAACAATATGGAGCATCCAGTGGTATTCCAATTCCTCCTAAAACAATAACTAGAGTAAACAAATATACTTGGTGAGTCTTCCAAATTGGAAAATCTACCAATCTTCCAACTTTAGTCATGACAAAATATTTGAAAATTCACTTACAAAACTCTTTTCAAATATCCTCAAAAAATAACACTTCATCAAATATTTCAAAATAATACTATTATCAGTTCTTTCTCAAATTCTTTCAAAATCACTTTTTCAAAAGCACTGCGATTTAAGTCCTAATAAATAACAACTTTATAAACCGTAGTCTATAAAGTCACACTATCAAGCAAATCAAATTCCATAAAGGAATAAACTAACACTTAACATCATTTGAAATGTAAAATGACCAACAAACAATATTTAGAAATTTGCTTACGTTCACAAATTTATCTACTATCCAAGGTTATAGATAATTTCTAAGCATACTATTATGCTCCTCGACCTTTGGTTATTGCTTAGAAGATTATTTAAGCTCCTTCGAATAAAATTGAAATCCACTCCCCAAACTTTCTTAAGCCACAGAACAATTAATACAAATACACATAAGCCCGTATTATGTACATAGATTATCCATACGTAATATTTGATCTGATCACTTGCTCGAATACATAAAATTTACTTCCGAACTAGTATCGCTCACTCGACCTCCCTATTATGGATTCCGATCAGGTTCCTTGATTAGAAACCTCTGTTCCCCTTACGTAGCTATATACTATGATAGAAAACCTTAGTATCATATCAAGAATCCGAATCAAGTGTTTGCTAACAAGAATCAAGTGAGAAATCCTTTTCCGGATTGGTGTGAATCACCCCGAAGTTGTGTATTCGAATCCTAGATCAAGAATCATATGAATAAAATGATGTATGTATAACTTACATACTTAATCTGATTGGTTTCTTAATTACACCAATCTCTTTCTAAATCACTTTCATTTTTATTTATAGTATTTCATTCCATATTAAAATTATATATGAATTATTTCACAAATTTTACTTAAGTTTATAAACATTTTATAAAGACACAACTTTATAAAACATTAAATTAAAAACTAACTCCACTATTATTTACTTGTATAATACTCTTTTATATCCTAAGAGTGCATACAAAACACCAATTTCATTTTACTTTTCAAAATTTAGACGGATACCCAAACAAAATGTGGGTCTTTAAAATTGAGCCAACCTTTCGACCTTTTTACCTTAGAGTGTTCTACGGATAGATGTTTACGGGTTGGTCCAATAACATCAAGTAGTTTATTTGATTTAGATGTTTTAAACAAAAGCTGCGGTTTTAATAAAACAATGTTTATTAAAACCTCCCTATCTAATTTAACCCATTTTAAAATTATGTTAAATTATCCCTTTTTTATTCAAGGATAAAATTCCATTTACCAAACCATACTTTTTATCAAGTTGCATTTTATTTTGAAAATAATCCCCTTTAAAGAAACTTAAGAACTAAATACCCGGTTTTTATTTCAAAACCCATTTTGAAATCCTACTACATATATTTATATATATATATAATAATAATAATAATAATAATAATAATAATAATAATAATAATAATTTTAACAATATAATCAGTAACACAGGCTTTGGGTTCGTTCGGATTTGAAATCATTTCGATCGCACAATGATAAAGAGAATAATTTACTAAGTACACTACAACTTTCGCCTATGCAAACATTCAATCGCCACTTAGAAGATTATTCAAATTACCAGAAAACTAATCTAGATATTTTCCTTGAACTATCCAAAGAAAATATATCTTTCATAAGGATTCTCATTGAAATATTTATACTTATGAATACTTCCAAGTAATACTATTATTACTTTTCTTAAAATCTTTTTGAAATTAATTCAAGCAATACTGGGATTTGTATTCTTAGAAACTCTTTTTACTTTTGAAACACCATTTATAAATCATTTTATATATACCATACTCATATAAAATGCACCTTTAAAGTCATCTTATATTATAATAACTTTCCTTCATTATAATAAACTTTTCACAATAACAAATGTCTTATCTTCCTATTTACATTATACTAAACAATTTTATTAAAATATCATTTTAACTTACATTTTTACCAAACACCTTATAGTCAAATTGTGAAACTTAATTCACAAGGGGTTCATTTTAATACACTCACAATTATCAAAACAACAAATGGCCATAAAATGATCAAGCATAAATTAACAATCAACAAACAAAAGTCAATGCTCTTAAACTATCCAAGCAAAACAAATCACATAATAATGATAATATAGAAATATTATCATTAATAAACAAACACACCATAAATAACTATATAAATTAGAAAATTATTCCTTTATATATATAAAGTATATAATCCTAGGTAAAATATTTCATTTACCAAATTTTCAAAAATCAGTATCCTGTCTATTTGCCTTGTTCGAGTGTTTAGAAATCCCCACCGACACCGTGGCATCCCACTTCTTGACCAGAATTCATAAACAACTCAATAGACCAATTAACACAATACATTTTCATAGTAATAACAAATACGCTCTCATATATGTAACACTCTCAACTCATTACAGGGTGTCACTTATCCTATCTCTAATAAGTTTACCCCGCCAAAGCCAAAGTTCTTGTTTAACCTTCAGCTCTAATACCAAATGCAACGATATGATTTTTCGACCATCGAAAGTCATCACTCAATACATCCACAGTATTCAAATGCCAAACATCCAATGGTCGGAAAGGCAGATTATTAGGGTAAAATAAAAGGAACAACAGGAGAAATAGAATCTCACAACAAAAATGACTAATAAAGACAATATAAACTTTCACTGAGGATACAAGGTACATGAGAGTTAAAAACAAACCTCATCTCCTGAAGGGTTATAATTTCCCGACCTTATAATTGCTGATAGGTATACAATATAATACAACGGAAAATATACTACGGTAGGTGAACATCTAGTTCTACTCTATGAGCTTCCTGTGCCACAAACGACAACCTAGAAAAATAATCAGTCTGACCCTAGAATTATAATTAAATAATACCTGGATCAGTTTGGAAAACCAGCGTGAGAAAACTCAAGAAATATGAAAAACATATAATAATTCTATGAGACTATGCCGCTAAACATGGAACGGGGTTTTACCTCACAAGAGCAACATCCATAGATGAAAGAATGGAAACAAGTCAGAACAAAATAATACCTGAAAGAATGAAACCAAATAATTAAACATCGAGAAGAGCTCTAGGCACTTCTCAATGCAATTAAGAAAAACGATTCAAAGATTTGAATCAGATAAGGAAAAGGAATTTTCCATCAACGACTAGAAGGATGCGCCCCCTTACCGAAAGTATACCTCTAAGCAATATACTTGAGAGGGTCATTTACTCTGTGACTCTCTCAGAAATGTACAAGCTGGACCCCACCAACCTTATCGAGAATTCAAGTATTTCACATATCCACACGCGTATAACCGAATCCAATCTAGAGCAGATGTGAGGAGACCCTAATGGGTGCAACCCTACATAGCTTGACGTCCACTTGCTTTCTGGTTTTAGTCATTTCTGACAAAGGAATCAATGCTCAAATGTGCAACAAATCATCTTGAATCGACCAAACTCAAAGAAGATAACAGAATCGATGGTTAATAAATCTACTATCGAAAATAACAAAATGATCGTATATGAGAATTAAATCTCTTAATACACTTGACTCACACTTATGCTTGATTGTCACATCACAAATATTTGTAAAAACACTTTAAAACACACTTTTTAAACATTCTTTTTAAAGAGCTATTTATATTTCTAAATGTATTAAAAAAAGAAGGGTAAAAAATAAATGTCATTAAAACATCGTTTACTATAAACCCAAAAAAATTCACATTTAGCTTTATTTTTAAGCATTCCCTTTTTAAAGATTTTCTTACTTATAAACTATCATTTATAAATTTCAAACAACATTTATTATCCTAGAAGATAATACATCAAATAAAATACTTTTATTAATTATAAACAATGTTAATCATCCTGAAATATAATTGATATCATTCTTTTATAAATTTTAAACAACATTAATTACCCCGATAGAAAATAAATCAAATTAATAATCTTTTATATATTTAAAATAATGTTATTTATCTCAAAAGGTAATTAATAAAATTTATCATCATTTATAAATTTTAAAACAATATTAATTATTCTGAAAGATAATAAATCAAATTTATAATCCTTTTATAAATTTAAAACAATGTTAATTATCTCGGAAGATAATAATTCAAATTTATAGCTTCTTTTATAAATTTTAATCAATACTTTTCCTTTTTTTTTCAAAATTACCAAAATATTTGAAAATATAGTTACATAACTTTCAAAGTGAAAAAACGTTACCAAATTTATTTTGTAAAAATACAAGCACAAATTCAACACACACAAGGGTTTAAGGAGATGGTATTTCGTAAGTGATGATATAGCGAAAATCGCTATAATGACATTTACACAAATCAAACAACATGTCATGAATATTTCAACCAAAGATCAATATAAGTAATATAAGAATATAAATAAATCAATATTGGCGAGAAACCCCTTAGCGACCTATACGAAGTGTCCCATAGCGACTTATTCACGATGAAAACACTCCGACTTCTTCTTTTTTCCCCTACAACGAAATGATTTTTTATATTATCCATTATCAAGCAGGATCAAACAATAACATATAGTCATATGGGTTCCCTGTAAATCATACAATGTCTCATCTGCTTTCCAAAGACTAAATCCAAATAATTTAGGCAACCACAATAACTATCATCCAAATATTTAACAATAACCTATAGTGACAAAGATATCATATAATCTATTTAAAGGTGAGTAAACTCACCAAAATTCCAGTTGACTCTTTCATGTTTTGGTTCGATCTAAAATCGAATGGTGTCCAATTTTAGTTTAAAATTTCACTAACTCCAAATTCAATGAATCTAACTCCAATGCGTAGATATCATCGATACATGTCCAATGCAAAAGACCACATCCAAAACCGACCTGTTATGTAATAATTATTGGATTTTTAAGATTTTAAATAATAGTTAATTATCTAATTAACCAAACTAATTACCCTTATTAATTCAAATCCTTCTTCTCCCTCTCTAAGTCGTGCATGCATGTACACTTATACACTGACATACCCATAGCCGTGAACTTCAACCTTCGATTCCTACCTCGTTTCTCGATGAAACGTTGAACCGTCTACTTCAATGCATCTCTCTTCGCAAGAGCTTCCTCCCCGACAACATCACCTCAAGCTCGAACGCCCGCTCTAAAACGTAACCTAGACGAAACCACTCACGGCTCCAAAATGTTGCAATGCCCAATTGACCATCGAAGTCCACCAACATTCGGTCACGTCTGCTCTACATGATGAGAAACCCATTAAAACAAACGGCGTCACCTATCTCCACCCAAATCAAAGAAAAACCTAAACCCTAGTTCGACTCACTACTTTCGATCAATGCCAATCTCGATCGCACCCAACCATACTCGTATGGATCGAAGTACATGATTATACGAAGCCAACAAATCAGATTTCATAATTTTTAATTAAGTACAAGGTTTGATTTTCTTTGTTTGCTGGAGAAGAGGGGAAGTGATAAGTAAAAGAGGAGAAATTTCAAAGTGTTCAATTTATTTAATTTATAAACAAAAGTTAATTCCTTATCGTACTTCAAACACAAGTAAACCAAAGATTCCAATTAAAACAAAATTCTCAAGCCACCCGTTACATCGCCAAAGAGTTATTTTGAAAATTTGAATTTTGATTTGAATTTTAAAAGGTTTTGAAAAGAGAGACTTGCAGTATTCCTTTACACAACATTCTGTTCGTATACGAACCGCGAATGACAGAAATAAAAATATGGTCGTGCACCAAAATGTGACACAATCATTAATAAAAAATAAACTACACAGATTATTTTATTTTGTAAAATCTCAAAAATATCATCATTTGCTGAAATATACTGAAGAATTTTCAGAACCACTACAGCAGAAACAGGTTGTGAAGGCATATGCTTTAGACGTTGTTCCGACTTCGTCGAGTGCTCCCTTAGCGAAAGAGAATGATGTAGTCATTCAAGGTATGCTTTCTCTTTATAATATTCCCATACATGTTTTATTTAATACCAAAGCTTCACATTCCTTTATATCTAGTGACCTAGTAGATAGATTAGGATTGAAACTCAAAATAGTTGACCGATAATTAATTGTGACGAACCTTGTCGGAGGCTCCACTAGCCTATGTATGGTTTGTCATGGTTTGGTCTTATCAAGTCATGAATGCTCTTTTGTTTGTGATTGTTTTGTTCTGAATTTTGTTGGGTTCAGGATTATCTTGGAAATGGACTGACTAAGGAAGTATGCAGTAGTAGTGGATTGCAAGAAGCTGTTGGTGACAATTGGGGCTATGGAAGGGAGGACGGTAGTGATTGGCTGCCTATCAAAGGATGGCATTATGATCAACTTTCTATATTCGATTGAGATTCCATAGGATGAGTTATCATCTGGTCTATCGTTAGGGAGTATCCGAACGTATTTGAGTTGGTGACCAGATTACCGCCGCATAGCGAGATCAAGTTCCTTATAGACTTGATGAACGATGCCAAACCTATAGTTATGCCTTTATGATGTATGACACCTAGAGAGTAGAAGGAGTTAGAGGTGCATATGAATGACCTGTTGAATAAAGGGTTCATTTGTAGGAGCATATCTGAGTGAGTTGCACCTATAGTATCCACCAATAAGGAAGATGGCTCTCTAAGGTTGTGCATGGATAATCATGAACTGAATAAGGCGACGAAGAAAAAAAAGTATCCACTCTAACGTATTGATGACTTGTTCGATCAACTCCACGGTGTGAAGGTGTTCTCCCAATTGGATTTGGCTACATGATTTCACCAGTTGAGGGTTGTTTGCACCAAAAATGGTCACAAACCCCAAGTGTAGTGAAAGCACCAGCGTATGAATACGAATCAACAATATTCACACACAAATCACAGATCTAAGCAAGTAACAATCAGCTATCAAGAAATAATGAACAGTGACACACAATTTATAGTGGTTCGGCTATCTCCGGCCTACGTCCACTTCAAGGTTTTTATGATTTTATTGCTCGATGCTTGAAGATTACAATTTTGTATGTTGTATTACAATTGATTTGCTGAACTAAGTCTGAATCTAAGGTAGCAATGGTGATCTGGAGTAAATCTGGCAGAATCTGGGCGCTCTTTAGCTCTCAAAATTATCCGACCCCTTTTCTGAATGACCAGGGGCTCTATTTATAGGTGTAGAAGGCTGATATTTCGCCTAAAATGAGGGAAGACCAGTTCTGGCACGTGGGGAGGCCCACATGGCCGAAATCTGGAGTCCCGGGCCCACTTTGGGATCGATTCGACCCTTGGTTCGAATCGATCAAGAAATTGCCCAATCAAGCTGAAATTTGGTGTGAACATTCTTCATCATGTGTTGAAGCTTCTGTGAAAATTTCGTGGCATTTGGACTTGTAGAACTCGAGTTATGATCGATTCAAGTTGAAGACTTTCGCTTTCTGGAGTCGTTCGAATCGATTCGTTCGAATCGATTCGTTCGAATCGATTCGTTCGAATCGATTTTCCTGCATGCGAAGACTATGGCGCGGTGCGCATGCCTCGGGTCAACCCTCCTTTTTCTCCGAGTTTTACTGAGTCGTGGCCGGGATTTTAGCTATGTAGACGTGGTAGATTCGAGGTGATCGATTCGAAGACGTGCTTCCTTCGAATCGATCTGGGTAACCTTCAGTCGATCGATACGAAGACTTCACTGTTTGAAGGGATTCGAAGGTGGGAACGTTCCAATGGATTCGAGCTATTGGATTCAAACTAAGGCTTGCTCAATGGACTCGAAGCCAGGCAAAAGGATGGTTTCGAAGTGCTGCCACGATGGACACGAAGATGATGGAGTCAACCTTGATGGAGTCGAAGCTAAAATTACTCCTCCTGGATTCGAAGAGCGGTTGTCTGATGGACTCGAAGCAAGAAAGGCTTCGATCGATTCGAACCCAAGGCTAGACTAATCGATTCGAACCTAGGGCTATTTCCTCCAACTTGCGTTGATGATATCTTGAGCATGCGAACTCGGATTGTCCCGAAACTTGGAACGTTGTTTCATCTGGCCTTGCTTGACATGTCTTATCAATTGCAGACCGATCCGGACTCGGACAAAATTCATCGATATCCATGGTGAACCTGCGATGCACAATCGATGTTCATGACTAATAATCATTGATTTTCAGTTAATCTTTGGGTATCTCGGCTTTGCCAAAAGTTGGGATAACATTTTGCCCCCCAAAACATGCCTTTTTGGTAAAAGGCGTGTTTTGATCAGTCTTAAATTGGATGCAGCGAGTTCATGTTTTACTCATAGCTTATAGCATTTTCAATCAAGTCCATGGCTGTTCGAAGCTGAATTGTTATCAATTTTTTCCAGTGGAAGTTAAGAATGAAATTCTACGGTCTCTCCGTACTATTGATGGTCACTCCGGACCCCTGTCAAACCCATTCTAGATTTAGCGATTGAATAGAAAGATCCTATTGCACTCCGGCGTTGCTTTCTATCCCTTGCACTCTGGCCCCAGCTAGGGCGTATAGCGATGTCTTGGTCGTTCTCGACCGATCATAGCCTCTCCGGGCTCATGTTGGATCCCATCCTGTCACTCTCCGGTGAAGGGGAAACAACGTTAAGTGAGTCAATCCTGTCGCTCTCCGGCGAAGCGACTCACCTCCTGCACTCTGGTTCAGTGTATCTGAACATTAAGCGATGTCATGACCTGAATCGTCGGTCGATCACAGCCTCTCCGGGCTCATGCTGGATCCCATCCTGTCACTCTCCGGTGAAGGGGAAACAACGTTAAGTGAGTCAATCCTGTCGCTCTCCGGCGAAGCGACTCACTTCCTGCACTCCGGTTCAGTGTTTCTGAACATTAAGCGATGTCATGGCCTAAATCGTGGGCCGATCATAGCCTCTCCGGGCTCTTATCGAATCCTGATCCAATCACTCTCCGGTGAATAGGAAACGATGCTTAAGTGAGTTGATCCTGTCGCTCTCCGGCGAAGCAACTCACTTCTTGCACTACGGATCCTACCTCTCCGGGTAGGATCATAAAGCGATCATGTTTATATTGATATTTAATGTTTATCCTTTAACTCTCTGGTCAAAGGTTTATTTTAATAAGTGTTTCTTTATTAAATTCAAATCCTAGATGTTCAATCTCAAACACCAGGAAAAAACAAGATAATGCCTCTCCGGGCGGAGCGGTCTATTTCCATCTCAGAGCATGCCTAGGGATCTCTCCGGTTCCCGTACATGAGTAAGTGGGATAGCCGTTTTATTTTGGAAATCAAATCTAAGAAAACTAATCGACCATAGTCCAAATCTTGAACTTGGCCCTTGCCATCACAATCAGTTGATGATGAGTCGTGATCCCGATCCAGGATCATTCCTATTTGGTTGAGGTGGTAGTTGTTCGGGTCTAACCGCCGTCGTGCGTTCTCTGACATACTGTGGCAATCTACCACTCCTGGCATGTTCTTCCACCTCATCCTTCAGGTGGCGGCATTCATCGGTAGTGTGCCCATCCAGCTCATGGAATAGGCAATATTTTCCGGTTCTACGTTCCCGCTCTGTGGGATCTCTCCTTGGTGGCTTTCGATAGGGGAGTTGCCCCCGAGTTTCGGTGTAAATTCGTTCCAGTCCTGCCACCAAGTCTGTGTACTGCCTGAATCTAGGCTCTCGGAATTTCTTCCGTTTGTCAGGACCATCAGGTGCGTCATCCTGCTTTCTCTTTCCTTTGTCTGCCCTGGACTGTTCCCTGGCGGTTCCTTCGCCTTGTGTAACATTTATTTCCTGCCTCTCGGCTCGTGATTCCTCCAATCGAATGAATTTCTCAGCTTCATGGAAAAACTCTCCAAGATCTTGTGGTGGATCTTTAGTCAAAGAGTCTTTGAATTCAGTGCCTTCTCCAACTCCTGCCACTGCCGCCATCAAAATCATCGATGGGTCCGGGCGATCTACCGAAGTCACCGTCGCATTAAATCGTAACAAAAAATCTTTTATGGACTCTCCGGTCCTTTGTTTTATTGATGCCAAAGTCATCACGCTCTTAGGCCGCGTCACGTGAACCCTAAACTGCTTCATGAAGCAATCCACAAGCTCGCCCCATGTCCTGATTGATCCGGTTTCTAGCTGCCTAAACCAAAGCGCAGCCAAATCTGATAAGAATAAGGGGAAACATCGTGCCATCACTTCTTCGGATGCCCCCAGCACTTCCATGTGTTTGATATATCTGGTGATATGCATGGTCGGGTCTGATTTTCCGTCATAGGGATTCAGCGTTGGTAGTTTGAACTTCGGAGGGTTCCTTGCATTCCTGATATTCGGAGCGAACGGACTCCGACTAACTTCTTCCAATCCTCCTCCTGAAAATCCTCCTCTCATGAGTCGTCTCACTAGGCCGATCATTCTTTCATCTCCATCCAGGGGTTGCCCCCTTGTCACGTCTCTGTCTTGCCCTCCGAGCCTTGTAGGGAATTCTGGTACGTACTCTTCGGGTGGCTCGTTAGCATTTGTGTTGGCCCTAGCCGGTTGAGCTCCTTCCAAAGGTCCTTCTGCGTTGGAACCTGTGGGCCTGCCCCCAAGCCCTTGTTGATTGCCTTCTGGTTCTGTATTCTGTCCTCCGTTGGGTTCCATAGCCCTAGCTCCTTGTTCCACATTCACAGCCGCTGTAGCTGGTCCAAGGTTCTGTGTTCCTGCAGCTCTCATCTGTTCGAAGAAGTTCTGCAGCATCTCTTGTTGGCTTTTCATCATTCTTTCCTGCATTAAGTTATTCATAGCCTCCATCTCATCTCTAGTAATGTAGATCGAAGCTTGTCCTTCTCCAGCGCCAGAGGATGCCTCTTGACTTCCTGCCTGTTGGCTCCTCTCAGTTCTTTGTCTAGTTTGTCGAGTCATTGTAGAGTCAGATCTGAATCTTTAAAATTCCAAATCTAAATTTTGAATTTGGTGTAGCGGGTGCTAGTCGTTCTCAGTGAAAGCACCAAAGTGTTTGCACCAAAAATGGTCACAAACCCCAAGTGTAGTGAAAGCACCAGCGTATGAATACGAATCAACAATATTCACACACAAATCACAGATCTAAGCAAGTAACAATCAGCTATCAAGAAATAATGAACAGTGACACACAATTTATAGTGGTTCGGCTATCTCCGGCCTACGTCCACTTCAAGGTTTTTATGATTTTATTGCTCGATGCTTGAAGATTACAATTTTGTATGTTGTATTACAATTGATTTGCTGAACTAAGTCTGAATCTAAGGTAGCAATGGTGATCTGGAGTAAATCTGGCAGAATCTGGGCGCTCTTTAGCTCTCAAAATTATCCGACCCCTTTTCTGAATGACCAGGGGCTCTATTTATAGGTGTAGAAGGCTGATATTTCGCCTAAAATGAGGGAAGACCAGTTCTGGCACGTGGGGAGGCCCACATGGCCGAAATCTGGAGTCCCGGGCCCACTTTGGGATCGATTCGACCCTTGGTTCGAATCGATCAAGAAATTGCCCAATCAAGCTGAAATTTGGTGTGAACATTCTTCATCATGTGTTGAAGCTTCTGTGAAAATTTCGTGGCATTTGGACTTGTAGAACTCGAGTTATGATCGATTCAAGTTGAAGACTTTCGCTTTCTGGAGTCGTTCGAATCGATTCGTTCGAATCGATTCGTTCGAATCGATTCGTTCGAATCGATTTTCCTGCATGCGAAGACTATGGCGCGGTGCGCATGCCTCGGGTCAACCCTCCTTTTTCTCCGAGTTTTACTGAGTCGTGGCCGGGATTTTAGCTATGTAGACGTGGTAGATTCGAGGTGATCGATTCGAAGACGTGCTTCCTTCGAATCGATCTGGGTAACCTTCAGTCGATCGATACGAAGACTTCACTGTTTGAAGGGATTCGAAGGTGGGAACGTTCCAATGGATTCGAGCTATTGGATTCAAACTAAGGCTTGCTCAATGGACTCGAAGCCAGGCAAAAGGATGGTTTCGAAGTGCTGCCACGATGGACACGAAGATGATGGAGTCAACCTTGATGGAGTCGAAGCTAAAATTACTCCTCCTGGATTCGAAGAGCGGTTGTCTGATGGACTCGAAGCAAGAAAGGCTTCGATCGATTCGAACCCAAGGCTAGACTAATCGATTCGAACCTAGGGCTATTTCCTCCAACTTGCGTTGATGATATCTTGAGCATGCGAACTCGGATTGTCCCGAAACTTGGAACGTTGTTTCATCTGGCCTTGCTTGACATGTCTTATCAATTGCAGACCGATCCGGACTCGGACAAAATTCATCGATATCCATGGTGAACCTGCGATGCACAATCGATGTTCATGACTAATAATCATTGATTTTCAGTTAATCTTTGGGTATCTCGGCTTTGCCAAAAGTTGGGATAACAAGGGTAGCGAAGGGCAGTGTACCGATCACCACATTTCATACGCCGTCTAGTTTCTACGAGTGGTTGGTTATGCCATTCGAGCTAACCAATGCTCTAACATACTTTGTTAATCTCATGAACCTTGTCTTCAGGGATCAATTGAACAAGTTCATACTTGTGTTCGTGGATGATATTCCGATCTATTTTAGGATATAAAAGGAACACAAGGTGCACTTGAGGATTGTGCTTGAAGTATTACGGAAGCACAAGTTAAAAGCAAAGTTTTTGAAATGTCACTTCTGGAGAAGGGAAGTTAGATTCTTGGGACATGTCATCTCTGAGCAGTGCATTGCAATAGATTCTGCCCAGGTGGCAGTGGTTCAGGATTGAATCCAACCCAAGAATTCTACTGAAGTGAGGAGTTTCTTAGGATTGATTGGATATTATAGACACATTATCAAGAACTTCTCAAAGATAGCTGTGCGATTAACGAATTTGACAAAGAAAAATCAAACTTTTACTTGGGATGCAAGATATGAGCAGGAATTTGCATGTTTAAAGGAGACAAGCACACCTGTCTTGACCATTTCGAATGGGAATAAGGAGCCGACAGTATACACAAGCACCTGTGGTATTAGATTAGGTGTAGTATTGATGCAGAAAGGAAAAGTTGTCACCTACGCTAGTCGACAACTGAAGCCGCATTAGAGTAAGTATCCAACCCATGATTTGGAGTTGGCGGCGATAGTGTTTGCTTTGAAGATTTGGATGCACTATTTATTAGGGGAAAGGTTCGAGCTATTCACGGACCACAAATCCTTAAAGTACCTTTTCTTCCAAAAGGATCTTAACCTTCGACAGCAGTGATGGTTGGAATTATTATCCTCCTACGACTTTAGCATTTCCTATATGCTAGATAAGGGAAATGCAGTCGCTGACGCATTGAGTAGAAGGCATGCCAATTTGAGAGTGATGTTCCTAGACTGGAAACTGTTAGAGTATATTGCTGGTTATGACTTCAAACCTCATTGTGAGTTAAGTAAGTGATGTTGGCAAGCTCGACAATCAGACCTACTTTAATTTAGCGGATAAGTACTAGTCAGAAGCAAGATGCTAGATTGGCAGAGGTCATGGCGAAAATAGGAGGACAAGTAGGGTCAGAGGAAATGAAGCAATATAGACTCGACCGAGATGGTTGGCTCCATAAGAATGGGAGACTGGCTGTTCTCGATGTTGAAGGACTGCATGATGAAGTGCTACGAGAGTGCCACCATTATAGGTTTATCGTACATACCGACGGTAACAAGATGTACCATGATATGAGGTAGATCTATTATTGGGATGGAATGAAGAAGGACGTCGGGACATTAATTTCAAAGTGTATGAACTGCCAGTTGGTGAAGGAGAGCAAAAGAAACCGAGTGGCCTATTGCAACCACTTGAAGTTTCCGAGTGTAAGTTGGAGTAGATATCGATGGATTTCAATAATGGATTGCCAAGGACTCGAGAAGGGTACGACAACATCTGGGTCATATTCGATCGATTGACCAAGAACGCCAGATTTATACCCATCAAGTTAAGCAAAATGGCGGCCAAACTGATTGAATTGTACGTGAAATGGATTGTACGATTTCATGGTGTGCCGGAAAGCATTATGAGCGATCGAGACCCATTGTTCACTAATGGGTTTTGGAAGAGCTCACAGGAGGCGTTGGGTACCAAGTTGCATCTTAGTACTGTTTATCATCCATAAATGGATGGGTAGACCGAGAGAGTGAATAGTATACTGGAGGATCTCTTGCGAGCTTTCATTCTCGATTTCGAAGGCTTATGGGATGATCACTTGCATTTGTTAGAGTTCGCACACAATAATAGCTATTAGTCTAGTATCGGTATGGCACCATATGAAGAATTATATGCCGACCATGTAATGCCCTTCATACTGGTGACCGGATATGATTAGAGAAACCTCAAAAAAGACAGAGATCATTTGGCAATGGATGAAAGCTGCACAAGATAGGCAGAAAAATTACGCTGATAGAAGGCATAGAGATTTAAAATTTTCTATCGGAGATATGTTATTTGTGAAAATTTTTCCTTTGAAAAATGTTATTCGGTTCGATAGCAAGGGGAAGTTGACACCAAGATTTGTTGGTCCTTTTTTGATAGCAGAGAGGATTGGGAACCAAGCATATAGCATCAACTTACCTCCGAAAGTGGAAGATGTGCATAACGTCTTCCATGTTTCTCATCTATGGAAGTTTGTGCACGACTCAGGTGTGACGATTGCACCAGATCAACTTGATGATATCGAGATTTAACCAGAAGCTTCGAGGCCTCGTATGCCGGTTCGTATTGTTGGACACGATATGAAATAGCTTAGGAAAAAGACAGTGGAGTTGGTGAAGGTTTAATAGTGAGAAAGTGAAGACGATTGCACATGGAAAATCAAGGAGAGTGTGAGGGACACACATCCGGAACTCTTCACATGGTAAGGCCCATTGTTTATCGTATTTACTTTCACTTTCGATATCATATAGGATAGTTTAGTATCCCGCATGCTAGGGTAGTTTTACCTTTATTATTGTTTGCATGGTTGTGTGTTTGACATATTTAATGATGTACTTGACTTTTAGGCATGCGGGGTAAATACGATTGATTTTCTATGTTCCTTTGGGGATTTCGGGAGCAAAATTCCTATAGGAGGATAGTGTAACGACTCGTATTTTACGTATCAAAGGATCATAAAAATATTTTTGTTTTATTCATATGACATCGTATGACTCTACGATGTTGGAAAGTGACTCCTAGGAACATATTTCATATCTATGATTTTTATCGAATTTCTACGTGACCATTTTGACCCTGAAAAACTTATTTGGACTATAACCTCTTATATAAGCCGAATTAGGGTTCAAACCATTTCCGTTGCTTCAGGATGATGGTTTTCCATTCCGTGGAGTGTTCATAATAGAAAAACAAACTTATCATTTGAAAGATATTACAGTTTTAATTTTTGGTTCCTGGTGGCCAATTGTAATGGGTAATTAACCGAGCCTGTGCTTAGGCCCACTAACCCACTTTGAAATTTGTGCCAATAGGAGGTTGTAGGGACTGACCTAAGTCATTTCCTTCTTCCCTAAAATAGATCCAAACCTCAATTAGACCTAATTTCATCAAAAATCACATCTTTTCCTTACTAATCTTAGCTAAATCATTGATTAGAGAGTAGATTGGCATATAGAAGCTAGAGGTTATCATTTTTATTGATTTGGGTAATTCCTCCTTGCTTCCCACTTTAGATTTAAGGAAGAAATTGTATATTTTAGGTATTTTATGAGTGGTTCTTGACCTCTCACTCATATATACTTGTTTATATAGTTAAAATGGCTATTTTGCCCATGATTTTGATCTATAAAGGGTTTTCTAACTTTAATCACTTATTCATACATGTTGATGACCAGAAATTAGAGATTTTGAAATGGCTTTAAAATTGCTTTTGTAATCTATTTACTCATATTCACATGCTAGTGTAACTCCCATCATTTATACATGCATATGCTAATGAAAAACTTAGATTTAGAGTGAAACTAGTTTGATTGTCACATTCTCATGTATTGATTGTATGAATGGATGTATATGCATGTTATTTCATGATTGTATGTTATGATTTGTGGTTGTTTCCTAGTGTTTTGGTTGTTTGGTAGATAGGTTGAGAGATTAGGCAAATAAGAGGCAAAACCGGTCAAAATTGGACAAAACTTGGAAGGCAGATTCTCGAGCATGGGAAGAGTTTGTGGTTCAAATAACAACTCCAAATTCTCTTAGGACAGAGGTCGGTACTGACTTAAGAGGTCAGTATCGAGCTCTCTGTGTTGGTCCATGTCGGCAGGGACTTAGGGGAGGTGGAGATGTTTGCTAGTAGAGGTTGCCTAATGTGATGAATTAAAGATTGACTAAGTGCTTAAGGCTATAAAGACTTATTTCTAGGACTCAAAGTAGGGTGCTATGAAGACATGATGACTTAATTTGGAGCAGAGAGGTCATGATCGAAGCATATGAGCAAGAAGCACTAGAACCAAAGAATGGGATGAGAAAAGACTTGGCCATTAGTTGGCCAAGTACAGAGGTCGGTACCGAGTTCAGAGGTCGGTATTGAGCTCTCCTTCTTGGTCCTATGGTATGGAACTTGTGGGGTTTGGTATAGGGATTCAAGAGGTCATGCTGGAGATGTTGGCGCATTTGCATGATGACTGATGGCGATGTAACAACACGATTAAAGTTAGAGTCTTTGGATGGTAACTCGACGTTGAATGGAGTTAGGTTCCGGAGAAGATGGCTTGATGTAGAAAGGAGTCGTAGAATGGGGAAAGTAGAATGGTATCTCGAAAGTGATGGCTCTATGTTGAAAGGAGTCGTTGAGTGGGGGAGTGTAGAATAGTTTCTCTAGGATAATGGAATCTAGTTGGAGCAAAGGAAAGGGCTCAGATACACGTACTAATGATCGTTGATACTCGAAGTGTTTTTTATTATACTCAAAGCAGAGGTATCATAAGGATGCTCATGGGTATGTTGAAAGTTACCATGGATTTCTTGAATGGATCCGTGTACCCTGGACCGGTTGAATGGGTCTAGTATCGGCTTCAGGCTAAAGAAAGTACACTTAAAACTGGGATTACCTTTAGTCCCTGGCAGTAGAATGGTCATACGAGTTATCATATATCCGGAGCACATAGAGTGATAGTGAGGATTGTTTGATGGATGCTATGGCTGCTTTGATTTCTCTCCCCACAGTCTATAACTCTATGGCAGTCATTGAAGATAGGTATTGGAGATAGGGATACCTGGACACCTATTATCATACTTAGTTGTATTGCACCTTTATGACACTTAGAGTAGCATATTATGTTATTATATGGTAACTCCTTTTTTTGCTGGGACATATCAGATATGATTCGTATAATTTTGTTCCTTACTATATCGACTTGTATAGTGTTTTTGATAGGACGAGCTGGAGAGAGCTATCTCGTATTATATATGGATTTCTATGCTTATTCCGCTATGCAACATTGTGGAGTCTTGGCAGTGCTGCTTATTAGTATTAGTTTGAGATAATCTTATGAGTTGCTTCTGTTGTATAAACTCTATTTCATGATGTATAACTTTGTGTATATGTACTCTGATATTTGAATCACTTAGTTATTACAGTCTCTTCTGTTTTATATCTATGATATTATATTTTATTTCATGCACTGTGAGATATACTATAAATTTTGTGATATTTTGTTTTATTTTAAAACCTTGATAGTCGTTCTACATCAGTCGGCATGACAACAATGCACTGTCTTATGTTTATTTGGTGTTGGTGGTGTAGGTCGGTTGTCACATATATATTATATTTATATTTTTCAATCTTCAGTTTAGTTCATTTGTATATCTTTGTTGATAAAGATTTTATCAATTATATTTAATGCACAAATTTATCATTGTAGATTGTTATAACATTATATAACATATGTACTTACAATATTAGAAAGGTTAAATGTTATCATTTCATTGTTCTAATAAAGCTCCCACTAGTCTTTTATGTTTCACCAAACCCTAAGCTGAAACATAGAAGTCTTTCAACTTCACTAGTAGGTATTAGGACTCATCCGTTTTGGAATTATGACTTAAGTTTTCTAAACAAATAATAGCTCCATGGATGATGGATAACTCCTTATCGATTGTATCGTATACAACTTCTGACTCTTGATAACTTATCCTAATATCACTTTGACCTTGAGTTTGTTCAACAAATCAAAATGAAATTATTCACTCGTATCTACCATATTACGATGGCCTAAGTATAGTGTATGTAACTTGAGTTTGCTCAACAAATACATATAGCTACCTTACCTTGTCTATTTAATATATTAATAGTACTACACATAACATCCCTACCTTGAGTTTTCTCAACAACTAAGGAGTATGCAAGTAATTTATTAATATATATGGTGGAGGACAACATTAAATTGAAAATTCATGATCTTCAATATTATATTAAGTGATATCGACTTATAAAATAATGTATTTCTTTTAAAATACCCTTGTGATTCAAGTGTTGGACACATCGAAAATCATGGTATACGTACATTTATGTATGTATTTATTCCTTAAGTCTATTTAGGGTTTCTTAATGTTTCACCTTTAATTTGTACATTCATATTATATAAGTTTTATTATTATATAACTTTTATATTTCATATTACTTATATAACAGTCTTATGTATAATATTATATTAATTAAATCATATTTAATTAACTTTTAATTAATTAACATTTTATTTAATTTTAATTATCTTAATATAACATTTATATTAAATATTTATTATATACTATAATGATTACAGTATAAAATATATATCTTATATATATATTATTTAATTAATTAACCTTTTAATTAATTTATTTAATTAAACAATTTTAATTAAATTTTATTAGTTTCGAAAACTCTTTTATACACATATATATACTTATATTGTCTTAAACAATTCAAGACAACATAACATATATCATTATATATATTATACATAGGTATGTACATATATATATATATTTAATTAATTAACTATTTAAATAATTCATTTATTTTATTAATCTTATTAGTAAATAATACTTTCTATATTCATTTTATAAAATTTTCAAATAATTTGAAAATGTAATATCCCGGAAATTTGGGGCAATATAAATTTAATAATTTGTTTAAATAATTAAATTGATTAATAATCTTTGATAATTAAAGTTTGGATTGATTTAATAATCTGATTAAATGAATATTTAATTAGTAAATTTATCTTTTTAAAACCAATAAAATAATTTCTATTTATAATGTATATATAATTGTATATATTGTAAATAGATAAGCTTTAATTTGGAATTTGATAAATAAATAAAAATCTTGTTTTAAATTTCTAATGTATATTCTTATAGTTTGGAAATTATGATTTATTTAATAGTAGCTTTTCAAAGTTATTTAACAAATAACTATATGGTTTTAAATAAAATTAATAATAAAGTTATTTTATTTTCTTTTTGAATATTGCTTAATAAATCAGATTTAAGAGTGTATATATATATATAGGTTTAAAATACAATATTAATAGTGTATTGTTTTATATATAGATATAAATTGACTTTAATAAAAAGATTGTTATTTCAAATTTAATGTGTTGTTTTAAATTTACTTTAAATTGAATTTTTAAATACAATTTGAATGTAAATTATTTTTGAAATTCAAAAGAGGTAAGATTTTAAATAGTTTTGGATTTTAAATTATATGGATAAACTTTTATTTATAAGTATAATTGGTATATCTCTTTAAGAAGTTATCTATATATATATAGATAAGTAATTGTATTTAATAAATAAAGAAAAAGGTTTTTACATTTAAAATAAATATAAATTAAATAAAAGGACATGTGTAAACATATAAAGGCTTGTTTAAAACAAGTGTAAACCAATTAACACATATAAAGACAAGTGTCAATCTTTTAATTTATATTTTTTTTTATTTTTAAGAAATTATTTTCAGCCTACATATGCATGTTTTCCTCATCTATATTTCTTTCTAATCTTCAATTCTAAAATCTGAAATTCATTTTCCCCTTCTAAGAGCAAACCAGAAAATAAATCTCTCAAAAACAAATCTGTAATTAAATTTTCTTCTCAACCAAAATCCTCTCAAAAACAAACCTGCAATTCTTTCCAACATCAAAGTTCAACCTGCAAATCCCTTCTTCAAAACCCAGAAAATCAATCCCTGAAATGCATGTTCAAAAGCAAGTTTAAGATCAAGATCTAAGCATTTCAGTTTCAAGTTACAATTCGAATCAAACAAAATGCTACTAAATCAAAGTCTGCATCTTTTTCAAAACCTGGAATCAAAAGCCTGTTCTTTCTTTCAAATCTGGAAGCAAGATCATTTCAGTACAACTGATCTAAGCAACATCTCAACAAACAAGATTTTAGAGCATGCATGCAAGTTTCAAAATCGGCATTCAAGTTTTAAAAAGTTTTCAAAGCAGTTTCAAAATGAAGCTCTGTTCTTCATTTCAAACCTGTGAGTAACACTTTCTAAAAGCTTAAGTATTCTATAAGATCTGGTTGTATGCATATCTCCTAAAATAAGTTATCTGTGAGTATAGTTTTAAGTATATCTCTGTGCATGTTTGTATATATGTTGGTGTGCATGTATGTTATCTGTGATACCTCTGTTCCCAGTTTTCAAATTCAGTTTTGGTTTAAATTTTGTATCTCTGGACCTAGGCATTGTTATGATTAAAAATTATAAACAATAATTGATGGTTTAATCATAGATTGGTGTTTAAATTATAATTAAGTTAAAATATATATGAATGTCTCTAGAAACTAAAGGAATAACAGTGCATGTTTAAATAACTGAAAATTTAAGTATCTTTATTTATAAATTCAGGTTTATAAACTGATTCCTTATACAAATTAATGATTTTTGAAAGAAAAATCACGATTTTTAATTGGGTATATCTCGAGAATTAGTAAGATGAACGTGAAATGGGTTTTGTCGAAATTCTGGTGATCGGTGGGTTTTCAGGTCTCGTGATTGAAGTAATAGTTTGCTAAGTGGTTGGGAATCATCACAAAAATGCTCGTTGATTTTATAAATCATTGTGGAGGATGAACGAGGGTAATTTAGGGTTTAAGGCTAATTTTTGTCGTGGGTTGTATTTGGGTTTCGTTCGCCTTTGATTGGTGATCGAGTTCGATGCGCTTATAGGGATTGGAAGAGGGGACGTTGACGAAGCTTTGGCTGGAAGCGTTGGCGTTCTGATGATCGGCATTGGGAGGACGGAGCGTTGACAGGGTTGTGGTGATGTTGCTCAGAATGTTTCCAGGTTTGGGATTAGCACTCGAATTCGATTGTTGAGGTTATTCGAGGTTCTGGTGATCGAGATCGTGAGTGGTGGTCGTGGTCGTTATACCGGCGTTGGCATCGATGGTCGGAGGCGATCGTTTCGCCTGTGCACGTGAACGAGTGTCAGGAGTATCAGTGAGTTGTTTGGGTTTTAACAGAGGAGTGGTACTCGAGATTTTTGCGTGAGTGACTCGGGGCAATTAGGGTTTTGACTCGGGGGAAATTTAGTTGGTCTCGGGTAGATTTGTGATGTTCTAGTTTAAAACCTGACAGTTTTTTTTTAAATTTAAAATGAGTTTTAAAACTTTGAAAATAGGATTTAAATCCAGATTTAAATCAAGTTTAATTATGGGTTCAAGTTTAAATGTGTATCCTAGAATTTGAGACAAATAAAGTTTTATAAAAATAATGTTTTAACAAATTTAAATTGTTAAAAATATATTTTAAAAAGGTTTTGAATTTAAATAAATTGGTTTAAAAATCTTTTAAATGTTAAGTATTTCTTAACATTTGGAATTTAAGAAGATTTTGTAAATTAGATTCAAATTATGGTTAAAGTTAAATTGTAATTTATTTTAAAGCATTAATTTAAGATAAATTAAAAGAAAGATTTTAATGTAAATGTTTTAAAGTCTTTGTTAGTAATAATTAAAGTAGTTAAAGGTTAATACTTTAATTTAGAAAGTGATTAAGGTTTAATGATAAAGGAGTCATTAAATTAATAAGGTAATTAAAGAATAATTAGGTAATTTAATTAATTAATGATTTAGTGTTAATTAATTAAATAATTAGGATTATAAGTTAATAAATTAAGGTTAATTAATTTGGGATTAATCATTTATTTAGATAAGTATAGATTTTAATAAATGATAAATCTTTTATGAATTGGTTAAGTATAATTATTTAATGAAAGTAATTAAAGAAATTAATTACTTAAGGTAATTAATTAAATAAATTTGATAAGTTTAAATTAATTAGTTAAATTAATTTAAGATAATGATTTGGAAATTTGATAATTACTTAAATGTAATTAGTAAAAGTATAATTACTTAGGAAAGTAATTAAAGGTAATTACTGGATATAATTAACTAAAGATGATTTTAATAATGAAAGTAATTTGAGTTTAATTACTTTTGAATAATTAATCAAAGGATTAATTAAAGGATAATTAATTAAGGAGTAATTAATTTATGAAGTGGAGTAATTAAGGGAAGTTAATTACTAAATGAGATTAATCAAAGGTGATTAATAAATGTGACTAATTAATTATTAAATGTAATTAATTTAAATAAGATAATTAATTAAGAGTAATTAAGGATCATAAATTAATAAAATTAATGATGTAATTAAGAATTGATTAATTAAGATTAATTAATAAATAATAAGTGATTAAAGTAATTAATTAATTGTAATTAATTAAGGATTAAGATAATTAAGTATAATTAATTAATTAATGAAGTAATTAAAGATTAATTACTGAAATGGTTTAAGATAATTAATTTATGAAATTAATTAAGGTTTAATTACTTAAAGTAATTAAAGTATAATTAATCAGGAATGATTAATTAAGATGATACTTAAAGTATGATTAATTAATTGGTTTAATTAATAATTAAGTAAGCAGGATTTATAAAATGAAGTAATTAATTTAATTCACTTTAAATTAATTAGAGATAATATAAATCATTACTTAAGGATGGATGAATGATATTGAATGCTTTGCATTGTTAATATCTCTGATAAGAGATGTGCTGATCTATGATATAGATGTTTGGTTGAATTGAAATGATAATATGAATTATCTGTTTGGATGATAATATAGATTATCTATTGAGTTATCTATCTGTGTGTATATAGATAAGAATTGAATTGTTTTAACCTTAAAACAACTTGGCCCTTAAAAGATACGTTTTGGATTTCGATGAGACCGGGATCGGGTTTCCGTATACCGGGATTCCAGGTCTGGAGACCCGAATACCACATCGATCCAAATTAACGATAGGTCGTGAATCTCAAGTGAAGATGAAGATTCAGAGTGCAAGGGTTATTGTCGTTAACTCTGAGGGTGATTCCAAAACGAGTGTAACGAGATAATGCCTTCGGTTTCGTTCGAACCCGGAACGAACTTATATGGATTGAATGCTTTCAGCACATCGTCAGGCGGACGATGAGCATTCTAAGTGATATGTTCTGATTAAAGGTAATCGTAACCTCAAGCCTCATCAACCGGGAATGGCTAAAACAGGGGAGGTGCAGCAAGGTTTCGTGGGTAGCACCCACTGAGAGCAAGATAGATCCCTGTCTAGAGGTCCCTTTTCTTTTATTCGGCTTAGTGTGTGGTTGGTCGCGCCAACTACGGGATTATCTTGTTCGGGATTATCCAGTAAGGGATGGTTCTGGCTTTGTGTTGCATGGGAGCGGGCGTACTCCTCGGTACGGTGATCTAGGCCACGTACTGTGACGGGCGGTACCCCAGTAGCCCTGCCATTGTATGGAATCCAAACTCCAATAAGTGCCGTACGTATTAGTTGTGCCCAACTATGTTGGAATGTGAGATGTAAGCATTTCAGCTATTTCCGTAATTTACTTGAAAACCCTAGACCCTATTATAATAAAATCAGATTTCCTATCAAATGTTTTGGTTAGCGTAAGGTAAAAACTTACCCATGTTTATTTGTGGGGAGTCTTACGTGATACCTTTTCTTTCTAAAGGTTTTGAAGTTAAGCAAGTTTAACCTGTTACTCACACCAGACCCATGTCTGACCCAAGTGTTTATTTCTGTTTTATAAACTCTTGGGTACTCAAATTTTTACGAGTAGCCAAGGGATTCAGGTTTAGCTTTGACGAATATTCTGGAGGAGCAATGGAGCAGGAGGCTTCGGCGTTCGTAGATATAGTATTCCGCTGTGTTGATATCTGTGATAGTGTCTTGTCTTGTATTTGAGTTGTAATGTCTAGACAGATGATTATAACTGTCTAGTAAGTGATGTATATGCTGTGTAACTCTGTAAATTGTTGTATACTATGTAATAGTTTATGTTATTAATATAATTTATTCGTTCCGCTGTGAGATCGTTGTTGTTGTTTCTTTCTTTCTTCTCTTCTTTTCTATTTTCTACCCCTTTCTTTCTTAATAATGATGCGACTTTCTGGGCATAGGAAGTCGAGTTGTTTCATTTGGTATCAGAGCATAGGTTGAGCGAATGCCTAAGCTTTTCAAAACTGTTTCTAAAAGAGGGCTTTGATACCACTGTAATAACCCGCCACTCATTCCACAGAATGACGCATCATTAATAAGAAAGAAAGGGGTAGAAAATAGAAAAGAAGAGAAGAAAGAAAGAAACAACAACAACTATCTCACAGCGGAAAGAATAAATTATATTAATAACATAAACTATTACATAGTATACAACACTTATCAGAGTTTACACAACTATACAACACATACTAGACAGTTATAAACATCTGTCTATATATTACAACTCAAATACAATACAAGACTCTAACACAGATATCAACACAGCAGAATACTATATCTACGAACGCCGAAGCCTCCTGCTCCATTGCTCCTCCACAATTCGTCAAAGCTAAACCTGAATCCCTTGGCTACTCGTAAAAATTTGAGTACCCAAGAGTTTATTTCAACCTTCAGCAACGGTTCACGACCGGTAGGCTTTTCAACCATCCCAGCCCCGCTGTGGCTCACAGTGATACCTCGGGTTTGCTTTTACGGCCACCCTCTCGAGTCGCAACCAACCCCAAAAGGCCTTATACTACCCCCGGGGACATGTAGGGGTAAGAGTCTCCCGTTCACCACCTAACGCAAAGCGAGAACCCCCTATCACGCTGTAATGTAGCAAACCCGATCCCATCACTGTGAGCCACAGCGGGGCTGGGATGGTTGAAAAGCCTACCGGTCGTGAACCGTTGCTGAAGGTTGAAAAGCCTAGGACATCACAGAAAATTTATTATTTTAATTTTAACTTTTAAATTTAAAACTTTTATTTTAATTTCAGAACATTTTGAAAATTTAAATTCTTTTTCTTATTTTAAATTTAACTACTAAATTTAAAAATTTTATTTTTAATTTTTAAATAATTTTGAAATTAGCCCAAGGCCAAATTCAAATTGGGCCTCTTCTATTAGAGGCAACCTTTTGGGCTCATACATCTGTTCGGGCCAGGTTGGTAGCTAGGTAGGGTCGACTACTAGATTACCCAAATCCAATCCTAGACACTACCTTTCTAGACACTGTACTAATTAGGCTGTGAGCTTAATTACTTAACCCTAACATGACTAATTTAGATCGCATAGGCTATTGGGCTTTGATACCATTATTGAAACTGGGCCAACCCGCAGTGGAAGTTATGTGTGGATTTCAAAAAATTCCCTTATTAGACCTACGAAATCTAATTTATTTAGAATATTTGTAAATATAAATAAAATCTTCTATTTTATTTAAATTTATAAATTATATTGTTTTATTTAATTTTTTTAGCAAGGCTAGCAGGGTTGACTGGTCCCTTACTAGATTTATTGGAAAAAAGGGATAAAACATGCTTTATCCCATAACAAGATAAGCAAAAAATACAGAGGACCGCTAGAGAAGGGTGGAAAAATAGAAGAACGGGAGTAGGAAATCAACTTGCCCACATCAAGCATACATCTACCTCAGACATGATACCAAAAAAACTCCAAGTTTCCTTTCCATCCATATACTTGCTACAAAAACCCCAAGGAAATATAATAGAACCAAAGATTGTCGATCCCTCCATCTCATCGCCTTATAAAGCCTTACCCATTCCTCAGCACTATCAAGACAAGACCTCTACTGCTTACCTGTATCAAAATCCTTCTCTACAAGGCATTAGTGTTGTGATAGTTGAAAAAAAGATGCATCACCTCCTCCTCATGAGTCCCACAAAAAGTACAGAGGTTAATGACGTCAAATTCTCTGGCTTGAAGATTACTCTTCATTTGTACTGCATTCCTAAGAACTTTCCAAAGTAGGAAATTCTCCTTCTCAAAACAGTAAGAGTTTCAAACTCTTTTAGACCACCAGAACCTTTCCTCAGCACCTGAAGTGATAGTAGTGTAGATGACTGAGATAGAATGCACCTCTTGCTTAACTGTCTAAGCATATTGATCATCCTTATCTAGTAACATCTCTCCCTGAATCAAGTTCCAGACCTGCCTAACCCTGACATTACTAGAATAAGGAACATAAATATATAATTCATGAACATAGTCATCAGGTCTTGCCTCCAATGGGATTCCAAACTGAACTCCATCATTGTAAGATAGCACATCAACTAAGATAAGACCACTTTTGACTCAAGGCATATACCAGAACTTTGCAGCACTATCATGTGCAAGAGAAAACTGTAAGTGTGGAAGGAGCAAGTCTCTCAGCTGCAAAATACTCCTCCACACCCAATCACAAACTGGAGAAAAATCCATGGCTAAAAAGTTCTTTCCACCAAGTTGGAACTTCCTTGCCCATTTGACCTATGGACTATCCTTAATATTGAGGAGATCATCAAAGTGCTTAGAGAAAGATGCCTTATTCCAGAGCCTGAAATTCTTAACACCCAAACCACCAAAAGCATATGGTTTTTCAATCTTACTGAATGCCAAAGGTATAAGCTTAATAGAATGCATATTACCTGTCCACGAAAAATGATTCATAGCTTGACGAATCTAGTTAATAAGCTTGGCAGAAAGGATAAAAAAATATCTACACTAGTACATTATCATAGTTGAATAATTATTTTGATAATGACAAGTATTCCTACCTGAGTTAGGAACCTATTAACCCATAGATTCACACTTCTCGTGATCTTCTCGAAGAGTGGGAGGCAGTCAGAATATCCAATCTTCTTGGAGGAAAGAGGAATGCCTATATGAGTTATGCCACTGGGTAGTGATGGCAAGGATAAATGTGAGTGCAGTTTAATCCTTTGGGACTTAATAACACCAGCTCAGGTTATAAATGACTTTTAAGGTTTGATCTATAGTATAGTAATACCCTGAAACTTATTCAATATCATGGAGATACATTGCAATGAAGCAGCAGTTGGTTTAGTGAAGATAATTACATCATTAGCAAAAATAAGAGTTAAGATGGTAAGGTCTTTACATTTAAGGTGAAGCAGGAATTCCTTCCTATCTATTGCTATGTTTAACAACTGAGTATATGCTCCATTACTATAATGAAGAGGTAGGATGACATCAGATCGCCCTGCCTAATACCCTACTTACCTATCAAATAACCAAATTTCTTTCCATTGAGGACTAGGGAGTAGGTGACCGTGGAAAGGCAAGTATATACCCAGCTAACAAAATGACATAGGAAGTTCATTCTAGCCATTATAGCCACTATATCCCTCTACCAAGTAGAGTCATAAGCTCTCATAATTTATAGCTTAATCATGGCCCTAGGAGAGATGTAGCTTCTATCATAGCCATTTAGCAATTCATGTGTGAGCAAGACATTGTCGAGTATACTCCAATCTAGAAGGAAAGCAGATTGATTGCGGGATATTATATAAGGGAGAATAATCTTTAACCTTGATGATATGACTTTGGAAATGCACTTATAGACCACATTGCAACAAGCAATAGGTTTAAAGTCCATGATAGATGAAGGATGGTAGATTTTAGGAATTAAAGCAAAATTGGTAGCATTGATGTCATTAATGATTTTACTGTGATTAAAAAAATTATAAACAGCCTTTAAGAAGTCTTTAGAAATAATAGACCAACAACGTATATAGAAAGTGGCATTAAAGAAGATTTATTCATACCAATTACTACAAGCTTAATTTCATCATTAGAGATCCTAGCTGAAAGAATATTGACATCCTGGCTGCTAAGAGTTGGAAGATTGACAGATAACAGATCCTCAAAGGGAGTACTACAATCAGCAGAGGTTCTTAAAAGGTGAGTATAATAATCACTGAAATCTTTATCAATAGCCTCAGGAGTGTCGTGATGCCTACCAAATTTATCATTGATGTGGTAAAGATTGTTTCTAGCTTGCTTGAGTTTAAGAGAATTATGAAAAGTCTTTGTGTTTCTAGCACCTTGAATAATTCATTCTTTCTTAAGATGCTTGCATCTTCATTTCCCTCTCCATTGTTAATGCTTCAGACAGCTTTAAACATAGCTCATGCACCTCTTGAGATAATTGTAAGTTGGTAGGCTGCTTCAACATGCTACACTACACCCTTTGCAATTGCTCAGACAAGCTCCTTGATAGTCCCTCCCCTTCCTAAAATTTATCTCTAGCCCAAGACCTTAATGCTTCCCTTTTCACCCTTAGTTTTTGTTGAAAATATGCATATTATTACCATAAAAGTTAGTAGACCAAGAACTATAAATACTAGGTAGAAATTCAGGATCGTTTATCCATGTAGTAAAAAATTTAAAACTTGTTTTTTTCAAATAGCATAGCTGCTACACCTGATGATGAGAGAGGAATGGTCAAATAATAAAGGTGGAAGGACATGAGTAATAAGATTGGGCCATTTTAGAATAGAGACATAGATGATAAATGAGTGATAGTGCGAGACATAGTTCTAATACCAGTTCTACTCTTGTTATTCCAAGTAAAATAATGACTAGAGACTATAGATTCATATGGATTAGCCAACTGAATGGCTTTATTGAAGGGTAAAATGTCCCTGAGGGATAATGGGACACCACCTATATGACAAGCAGTACTAAGCATGATGTTAAAATCACCCAGGATGAACCAGGGGTGAGACTCTTGGCTTAGATGAGGTAAATAGTCCAGCAAGTTTTGTCTTGGTAAATTATGATTATCCATATAGACAAAGGTGATGTACAAGGAGGTAAAGGTGGGAAGGCATTGAACATGAAAGTGGATGAATTGCCTATGAGATAAAATAGGAGAAAATTGAAAAATATTAGGGTCAGAAACCACCATGATTCTACTATAAGGGCCTGTTCTAATTATGATGCATCCCCCAAGTTGGATTAATAAAATTAGAAGCTTTTCTATTTAAAGGAAGATCCAGTTTAGTCTCGACAAGGGCAAGAATACTAAGATTATTATTGGAGATTAGATGCTTGGATTGCAAAAGCTTATTTTATATACGTGCACCTCTGATATTCCGGATCCTAAAATTGTGTAACATTGATTAAACTACAGTGGGAAGAGGGTGTTACTCCTGGTCCTTCTTCCTTGCGAAGAGTTAGTTGATTTTGATTCAGGAAGAACCAATTGATAGTCCACTTCCAACACATTGTAATGGTCCAAAGCATTTATATTTCCTTTTTTTGTTCTTGCTCTTAGTCCTTCCATCATTTGGAACTGATTCTGTAGCTACATAAGGTAGGTTACTAGGATGATCTTCATCTTCTGAAGTTTATGAGGTGGGAATATGAGGGGGAGTAACCCATCCAAGAGGGAGGGATATAAGAGTAGTGATTATGATTGGATTCACTATGAGTTTCATAATAATTTCCTCGGGTGAAAGATTAGAAATGGAAGCTTGGTGAGATTGATCAAGAGAAGATAGCAGTTCTTGAGAAGGTGGAATAGAAGGAATTTGAATAGATGTATTAGTAGAATTTGATTTCTCCCCCACTAGATCAACACTGAGAAGAGATGAGATTAAATTCTCATGCATTGATTGATTAGAATCAGTTAGGGTAGATAGAGAATTTAAGAAAGGGTTCTCCTGGGCTTGCATACCTCTATTTTGCATGTCAACAAATCCATGCATAGAAAACTACTGAAAATAATGTGTAACTTCTTCATGTGCTCGTGATTCATCAAATTTATTATGAAGCTTATCAACCAAACCAGTCAAGGGCTCAACCACCTAGCGCAGTTCATTCCTCTCACCATCATTAATAAGCAAGCTAGCACAATCCAATTGCTCCTTTTGATATAATACTTCTCCTTCCTCAAAACCAGCAATACTTGAATAATTTCTTCCTTCTTTATCCTCCATTTCCCGAAGTGCCTGAAATGCATTTGAAGTTTCCACCTCTACCCCTCACCTGACAAGTTACATTCCCTCACCATATTTTTTGCGGCCTCACTAAGAGATTGATCATTCTTATTACCATATATAACAAAATCCTCCAAGTCCATGTTACTTTTCCCTTCCACCACAAGAACAATCACTTTAGCTACCACTTTCCCATTCACCTTTTGCTTACTAGCAAAACCTACCTTTTTCCATACAGGCTTAGCTCCATCAGGTATCTGAACAAATTTACCCCCAAGTCCCACATTTTTCTTAACAAGCATGACTTCACTTCACTAAACAGTAGGACTCTTCACCTCCACCTCCTTTTCACTCAAACAGTTCTCTACTGAATGACTAAACACCTTACACAAACTACATGCCTTTGGCTTTCGTTGGTAATATAACGGCACATATTGCTTAGTACCATCCCCTAATAAAACAAGGAAACTTGTAACCATGTAAGACAATGGGGTAACTTCCACCAGACACTTGGCATATGACAGCCTTTCTATCCTCTCCGTACTCTCATCTAGACACAACAATCTACTAGCTAACTAGTTAATACCAATAGAAGACCATCCTATAGGCAGTATGTTAGACAAATGAATCCAAATTGGCACCGACTTGATGGAACCACATACATTACTTATTATAGGATCCCACTCTTTAACAATGAACAGTTTATTTCTTATTAGTATCAGGTCACCTTCCATAATTTTCCTACGATCCTCCTCACTTGATAAGAGAAATAAAAAACTATGCCGTTTGATTTGACTTTGATGCTGACCTTTAATTTCCAAGTCTTTTTAAGGTGCTGTATCACAGCTTTATATGACAAAGGAGCATCCAGGAAGAGGCCCACCAGGTATTCCTACCACATCTCTCTACCAACACCTAAAATTGCCCGAGGTAGGACCAGAGCATCCCTAGAGAAAACATTAGTCAACTTAATTGGAGTGTACTTCCCCGTATTACGCGGCTTTCTCTTGAAGAGGGAAGTCCATTCAAGTTGACTAGTCGCAACAGCTAAAGGGGACAAGACAGGGGAAGTGAGAGGAAGAGAAGAAAGAGGAACATGTTCTGGAAGGGAAGATGAGAGGGAGGATCAGGATCAAAAGGAGGAAGGAAAGGCTGGGCAGGAGGCATGGAAATGACATGAAGAGGAAGCAGAAGGGTAGAGGCGGGAAGAGAGTTTGAAACCCTAGAGCTAGAAAGATGGGTGGGAGAAGTAGCGGGAGGGGCTATTCAAAAAAGGATGTATGAAGTGAAGATGATTGATATGATAATATTTGAGTTTCATTTAATTTATGTTTTGATTATATATATATATATTGTGTGTGTGTCATACATATGTGTGTGCATGTGTAGCATATCAATCCGTATAAGGCATAACATGCCATTGTATAGTTGTTGGGATTTACATCGCAAATGACATGTTAGCTCATCAAATATGCAAATATATATTGTCCAAATATATGTATGTACTGCACAAAAAATCATTTGCAGCGGCTTTGAGCTGTTACGAAATGATTTTGCAATGGTCCAAAGCCATTGCGGAATCAAAAGTGGTAAAATTTTGCAATGGTTCAAAGCCACTGTGAAATCAAAAGTGTTAAAATTTCACAATGGTTCAAAGCCGCTACGAATTTACATTTAAGAAACAAAATAATAATTCTAAAGCTTACCAATATATAAGTTCTTGATATCATATATATATATATATATATATTATAATATAACTATATAAGTGATAAGCTACGAATATTTGCCATATGTTTTGACTAAATGTACAAACTACAAAACTGTAGCATGCAGCCACCACACTTTGCCATTTGCTTTTTCAACTTGAAAATAGTTAAGATGAAATTAGTACATAAATATAGAAAAGTACACTATTTCACATTATAAAAAGAAGGACAAATTTTCATTTTATGCCTCAGAAAAAAAACTTATTTCCACTTTAAGTCTCGTTCAAAACTTATTACAAAAGTAAACATTTTTTTATATATAACATCAATTTATAGTTGTGCATTCCAAAAATACACAAGTAAATTTTTTTCTTCTAAAATTACACTTATGCATTTCAAAAATGCGCAAACACGTTTAATATATATATTTTTTTAGAAAAATACACTTGTGTAATTCTTACTTGCACAAGTATAAATGTTTTTTTTAAAATACACTTGCACAAACTTGGATTGCGCAAAACCAGATTTATTTTTGTGAATAGTTTTGAACGAGACTTAAAGTGGGAATAAGTTTTTTTTTTCTTTTTTTCCCTAAAATGAAAGCTGTCAACATATTCAAGTTAACTACTAATTGTCAGAAATTCTTTACTGTTCGATCTTTCATGATTAATGATGAACAATTCAAGTAATAGCCCAAGGATCACCAATACCGAATATTTCACAAACAAAACTTAATATGATTTATTGTTTAAGATGACGTACCTTGATTAACAACGGAAGATGTAATGGCTGTCATCTTCTTCTTCTGACTTCTAATAATTAATCTTCTTCTCAGAATTCAGTTTCTCTCTCTAACCCTATTTCTTTATGTGTTTCTTGATGGAGAAGAATACATCTATTGGCTAGGAGAGAGAGGACCCAATCCTTTATATAACATTTAACTCTAAATCTGGTACGCCCATCATATACCAATTCAACGCTTAAGATTAATCACAGACCTAATGTTCTAATTATAGAACGGTCTATTTATGAGTCTGACTTAATTAATCGGGTCACATTAAGATTAGAAAATGCATAACGTTAAAGGTAAATGAAACGTTCTATTTATGACATAATTAATAGGGTCACATTAAGATTAGAAACTACATAACGTTAAAAGTAAATGAAATGATTGCAGTTTCTAATAGCATATTTCTAACATTCTCCCACTTGACCCGATTATTCATAATATCAAGTGTTGAACATCATACTATGATAAATTGCTGAGAGTTTTGGCGGTTGTGCATTATTAATTCAATGCATTCCCTTCCATATACTACAATACCAGCAATCCATCATTTTATACTCATAATTTATATAAAACAACATAATGGTCCACATAATGTCTTATATCATAATGATTAAACATAATATCTTTATAAGACTTTTTCTTGTTTAAAATTACATAAAGTACGTACTACCACATTAAAACAAGAGACACATAATTGTATATCAGAAACACACAAAGGAGCTCAGAATGTCACACATCAATTATTATTAATACAACCAAGACCCTTTCTTTGAACATGTTCCTTAAATTGTCTTGGCTGTAACCCTTTCGTCAAAGGGTCTGCAATCATAAGTTCTGTCCTGATGTGCATGATTGACACTCTTTGTTTCTGAACCTCATCTTTCACAATAAGATACTTCAGTTCCATATGTTTGGCACCTTTAGAGTACTTGTCGTTTTTTGAGAAAAACACTGCTGCAGAGTTATCACAATAAATTTTCAGTGGCTTGCTAATGGTGTCGACAACCGCAAGTCCCGAAATAAAGTTCCGCAACCATAATGCATGAATTGTGGCTTCATAAAATGCCACAAATTCTGCCTCCATAGTAGATGAAGCAATGATAGTTTGTTTCGCACTTTTCCATGATATGGCTCCTTGAGTAAATATAAACAGGTAACCAAAAGTCGATTTTCTAGTATCGATGCATCCAGCAAAATCTGAATCGCTATATCCAATCACGTGCAATTCATTGGATCTACTATACATGAGCATGTAATCTTTCGTACCTTGTAAGTACGTCAACACTTTCTTTGCAGCTTGCCAATGTTCCCTTCCTGGATTACTTTGATACCTCTCTAACATACCGACCGCAAAACTGATATCCGGTCTAGTACAGGTTTGAGCATACATTAGGCTACCAACTACAGATGCATATGGAATTGATTTCATTTCCTTTCGTTCAACATCATTCTTAGGACATTGCATGAGATTGAATTTATCACCTTTCTGTACAGGAACTTTCCCAGGTGAACACTTACTCATTCCAAATCTCTCTAGAATCCTTTCGATATATCCTTTCTGAGATAATCCTAATATTCCTTATGATCGATCACGAAATATTTCTATTCCAATCACATAGGATGCCTCTCCCATATCTTTCATTTCAAAGTTCGTTGAGAGAAATTCCTTAGTCTCATGCAATATGATTAAATTATTTGCAGCAAGCAAGATGTCATCAACATAAAGGACTAGATAAATAAACTTGCTCCCACTGATCTTTTGGTATAAACAGTGATCAACTGTATTTTCCTTAAAACCAAAAGATGTAATAATGGTATTGAACTTAATATACCATTGCCGGGATGCTTGTTTAAGCCCATATATTGACTTCTTAAGTTTACACACCAATTGTTCTTTACCTTTTACAGAAAAACGCTCAGGTTGATCCATATAAACATCCACATCAAGATCTCCATTCAGAAAGGTTGTTTTCACATCAATTTGATGCAATTCCAAATCATAATGTGCTACTAATGCCATTATTATTCTTAGTGAGTCCTTTTTTCGAAATAGGAGAAAATGTCTCCTTGTAATCAACACCATCTTTCTGAGTGTAACCCTTAGCAACAAGTCTAGCTTTATACCGTTCGATATTACCACTAGAGTCGTGTTTGGTTTTAAAAACCCATTTGCATCCGAATCTTTTACAGCCATGTGGTAACACAACGAGATCCCAAACTTCATTCTTTTGCATGGATTTTAGTTATTCTTTCATAGCATTAATCCATTCCTTTGACTCTTTACTTTCTACAGCATGTGAAAACGAAACTGGGTCCTTATTGATTCTTATATCATAATCTGATTCTTGCATATAAACCATATAATCATTAGAAATAGCTGACCTACGATCTCTTTGAGATCTTCTTAATGCTACTTGTTGTGGTTCATGCATATCAGCATTATATAAGTCATTTCCTTCAGGAAGCACTTCTTCATTTATATGTTTTTCATCATCATGCTGTTCTCCAACAGCTAGAACAACATTTGGAGTAATAGTAGATGGAGGAACCATTCTAGGCAATGTAACATTTACCCTTATTTCCTTTATTTCCACTATTTCTCTTCTAGTACTCCCACTGACTTCACCAATCTCAATGAATCTTGCATTACCAGTTTCTACAGTTCTTGGACTATGATTAGGACAGTAAAACACATATCCTTTAGATTTTTCAGGGTAACCTAAAAAATACCCACTAATCGTTCGAGAATCTAATTTCTTTTCATGTGGATTAAAAATTCTCGCTTCCGCTGGACAACCCCAAACATGCAGGTGTCTTAAGATAGGTTTCCTGTTAGTCCATAATTCAAAAGGAGTCTTTTGAACAACTTTACTAGTGTTAACCCACCTTTTGGCGAGGCTGTAGGCAGGCGGATTTAACTAAATCGACTACTCGTTTATCGAGACTAGAATACGACAGGTTTAAGTCGAATGGACCGATAGATGATGTAGTGCGCTTGGAAGATGGATATTGGATTGGATGAAGTGGATCTGCATAGGCTAGTGGCTCGATGTTGGAGTCTTGAGGGAGTCGAGATGTTGGAGTCTTGAGGGAGTCGGGATGTTGGAGTCTCGAGGGAGTCTCGAGGGAGTCGGGATGTTGGAGTCTCGAGGGAGTCGGGATGTTGGAGTCTCGAGGGAGTCTCGAGTTAGTCGTTCGACATAGGAAGTCGCTCGACACAGGAAGTCGCTCGGCACAGGAAGTCGCTCGGCACAGGAAGTCGCTCGGCACAGGAAGTCGCTCGGCACAGGAAGTCGCTCGGCATTGTACCTCGCTCGGCAGTATACCTTGCTCGGCATTGGAAGGCGTTCGGCATCGAACCTCGCTCAGCATTGGACATCGCTCGGCATCGGAAGTCGCTTGGCATTGTAGTGAGGCTGGTGCGGCTCGGCATTGTGGTGAGGTTGGTGTGGTTCGACATTGTGGAGGTATGTGTGGCCTGGCACTGTGGAGAGGCCAATGTGGCTCGGCATTTTGGAGGTATGTGGCTCGGTGGAAGGCCTTGATGGGCCTGTATCATTCATAAAGCCCAACAACTCAGGATTTTCCTATAAATACAGTATGTGAGGGTTCAGAAAAGGGATCTTCTTTATGCTCTCTTACTTTCTATTTTCTAAGGCTGAGGCTACTCTGCCATTTTGAAATTGTAATTGATTCGAATATCAATAAGAAGGAAACTTCTGGAGTGGACGTAGGCCGGAGTTAGCCAAACCATTATAAAATCTGTTGTTCTTTACTGCTTTCATTTTAATTTTTACTGTTCTTCACTTTATCACTCTCTACACACATTCTGTTTGTGAGCTGTGACTTGTATTTGGTGCTTTCAACTGGATTTGGGTGTCAATGACCAATTTTGGCACTAACACTTTGGTGCTTTCACTGAGAACGCTAGCACTCAGGGATTATGAAGCTTGGATTTTGGATTTAAAAGCTTAGGAACTTGGATTCTGGAGACTATGGCAAAACAATCAACCAGGAGACATAGGACGGAAAGGAGTCAGCAAGAGGGAAGTCGGGAGGCTTCCTCTGGAGTTAATCAAGCCTAAATCTACATCACTAGGGACGAGATGCAGATTATGATAGATTCTATGCAGGAGCAGTTGATGAAAAAGCAAGAGGAAATGATGCATACACTTTTCAGATAGTTTGGACAAGCAGGAACAACAGGACCAACAGGAGATGTAGGAGCCCAGACCCATGGAGCTGGATCAGAAGGACTCAACATGCAAGCAAATGGAGTGGTTTAGCAAGGGGCAGTCCCCAATCAGCAAACAACTATCAATTTGGATAGTCCTAGACATGGGGGCACACCACCAGGAAATGCTAGACCAATCCATGGAGGGATACCAGATGACGCTGCACAGCCCAACGCCAACAGGAATATAGGAGTACGTGATGAGGAGTATGTACCGGAATTCCCTCGAGGACTTGGGGGTAGTTAGGAAATGTGAATAGGGGTCAACCCTTGGTAGGTAGCACTGGATTGGCTGACATTATTAGGTGGACTATTCGCGGAGGTCTGACAAATAGGGATTCAGAGGGAGTTAACAAAAGTCTGTTTACCCGAAACATCAGGATAGCTAGGAATCCGCCCGATTTCAAACTACCCACTCTGGAAGTATACAACGGGAAGACGGATCCCACCGACCACTTGATGAGGTACACTAGGCATATGGAAGTGCTGGGGGCAACGGAGGAGGTTATGGCCCGATGTTTCCCCCTGTACTTGACTGATATTGCTGCTATGTGGTTCAGACAGCTGGAGGATGGATCCATTGGAACATGGACATAACTGGTGGACAAGTTCTTAAGTCAGTTTCGAGTTCACATAAAAAGGCCAAAGAACGTGATGACGCTAATGTTAGTCAAACAGGGGGAGGATGAATCGCTTAGGACATTCTTAACTCGATTTAATGCAGCAGTTGCTTTGGTGGATTGGCCAGATCCATCAATGGTTCTGATGGCTGCGGTATCAGGAGTCAAAGATAATTCGGATTTCAAAGTATCGTTGGTACGAGACCCATTGTTGGATCTTGGGGAATTCTTTCATGAAGCTAAAAGATTTCTTTGAAGGGAGGATGCATGTTTGGACATAAGGTCAAAGGAAGTAAACATGACTAAGGATGGAGGACTACCCGGCGAAAGCTCGGGTGGGGGCAAGGATAAAGGGAAAAGGAAGCGCTGGGGAGAACCAGAGTTCTCCACTTACACAGGATTGAACGCAACGTTGGAGTGGATTTTATTGGATACTCGGGATCGCCTTCCCTATCGAAGGCCAGCAAGGAGGGAACCCACAGAACGTGAAAGGGCATCAGGAAGGCACTGTCTCTTTCATGACCTGGACGGGCATGATACTAACAGCTGCCGACATCTAAAGGATATAATCGAGGAGCATGTAAGGAATGGTCAGTTGCGGCAATATGTAGAAACTCATAATGCGACGGTGGAATAGGAGCAGCCACCGCCTACCTTGAGCGACGATGGCCCGAGGCTCAGGAATGGTGGCCGGTTGGTCATCAATTAATCGTGATGGTTTGGAATAAGTAGCAAACTTCGGGTAAACGGCTAAATCACTTACTCATGCATGGGGTCAGAGATAACCCTTAGGCATGCTCTGAGATGATGGTTTGCCGAGATGCTCCAGTTTGTGAAATCTATTTTTTCCTTTTGGATTGGGCATTTGCTTTTTCCGCTTTGGTTTTGGAGTTTGGTTTGAACTCCCGGTTTTGTTGGTTTCTTTGGTTTGGATGTTTGGTTTTTGATTTGGATTTTAATTAGGATTTTTTATATGGATCTCTGGTTTTCTGGATGGATTTGGATTTCAGATTGGATTTTGATTTGATTTTCCTCTGGATTTTGGTTAAAAGGTCGTCGAGCATGGACTATGCTCGGCAAGGTTTCGGAGTGACTAGGATTCGGCTTAGGACTTAAGCCATGGCATTACTCAACGTTCAGGGACACTGAACCAGGAACACCATGACATTACTTGACATAGGTCGTCAGGTGCAAGTTGTGGTTGGCAAGAACCCGGAGAGGTTACAGATTTGGATATTAGCTATGAATAGCTAAGGATTCGGACAAGGACCCGGAGCGGTCCCGGATTTGGATATCGACTCGGAGAGGTCACGGATATGGTCATAGGTTATTGGATATAGATGGATTGGAACTCGGTAGTTGGGTTCAGATGGATGTGGAATTGGATAAGGACTTGGTTACCGGATAGGAATCAGATGTCGACTCGGAACAGTCGTGGATTTGGATAAGCACGCGGCAGCGGCACTTGGACAGAATGGATTGGATAATGGATCGGATGGTACGGCTATGGATGACGTATGGACTTTGGATATCGGGTTTGAGGCTATTCAAAACACACCTTCCAATAGCAAGGCATGTTTTGGGGGGCAAAGTGTTAACCCGCCTTTTGGCGAGGCTGTAGGCAGGCGGATTTAACTAAATCGACTACTCGTTTGTCGAGACTGGAATATGACAGGTTTAAGTCGACTGGACCGATAGATGATGTAGTGCGCTTGGAAGATGGATATTGGATTAGATGAAGTGGATCTTCATAGGCTAGTGGCTCGATGTTGGAGTCTCGAGGGAGTCGGGATGTCGGAGTCTCGAGGGAGTCGGGATGTCGGAGTCTCGAGGGAGTCAGGATGTCGGAGTCTCGAGGGAGTCGAGATGTTGGAGTCTCGAGGGAGTCTCGAGTTAGTCGTCCGGCACAGGAAGTCGCTCGGCACAGGAAGTCGCTCGGCACAGGAAGTCGTTCGGCATTGGAAGTCGCTCGGCACAGGAAGTCGTTCGGCACAGGAAGTCGCTCGGCACAGGAAGTCGCTCGGCACAGGAAGTCGTTCGGCATTGGAAGTCGCTCGGCATTGTACCTCGCTCGGCATTATACCTTGCTCGGCATTGGAAGGCGTTCGGCATCGAACCTCGCTTGGCATTGGACATCGCTCGACATCGGAAGTCGCTCGGCATTGTGGTGAGGCTGGTGCGACTTGGCATTGTGGTGAGGTTGGTGTGGTTCGGCATTGTGGAGGTATGTATGGCCCGACACTATGGAGAGGCCGATGTGGCTCGGCATTGTGGAGGTATGTGGCTCGGTGGAAGGCCTTGATGGGCCTGGATCATTCAGAAAGCCCAACAACTCAGGATTTGCCTATAAATACAACATGTGAGGGTTCAGAAAAGGGATCTTCTTTCTGCTCTCTTACTTTCTATTTTCTAAGGCTGAGGCTACTCTGCCATTTTGTAACTGTAATTGATTCGAATATCAATAAAAAGGAAACTTCTGGTGTGGACGTAGGCTGGAGTTAGCCGAACCACTATAAAATCTATTGTCCTTTACTACTTTCATTTTAATTTTTACTGTTCTTCACTTCATCACTCTCTACACACATTTTGTTTGTGAGCTGTGACTGGTATTCGGTGCTTTCAACTGGATTTGGGTGTCAGTGACCAATTTTGGCGCTAACAACTAGGAACCCTATTCAACAAATAATTAGCGGTTTTGAGAGCATACGACCACAAATTCTTAGGTAGTGTAGAATCTGACATCATACTCCTAATCATATCTATTAACGTCCTATTGCGCCTTTCTGCTACACCATTTTGTTGTGGTGTACCTGGCATTGTGTATTGCGCACATATGCCATGACTTTCGAGGAATTTTGCAAATGGACCTGGACACTGGCCTGCCTGACTCATTATATTTGCCATAATATTCACCACCTCTATCAGACCTTATGATTTTCACCCTTTTATCTAATTGCCTCTCAACTTCCTTTACAAACGTCTCAAGGACATTCACAGATTGAGATTTTTCATGAAGCAAATAGACATAACCGTAGCGGGAAAAATCGTCAATAAAAGTGATGAAATACTTTTCTCCATTAAAGGCTGGAGTGTCCATAGGTCCGCAAATATCAGTGTGTATTATTTCAAGAAGCTGGCTGCTTCTAGTGGCTCCTTTCTTATTATGTTTGGTTTGTTTACCTTTAATACAATCCACACATAATCCTAGATCACTAAAGTTCAAATTTGAAAAAATTTCATTACTTACTAATCTCATCATTCTTTCTTTGGATATGTGACCTAGTCTTTTATGCCATAAGAAAGCAAAATTTTCTTCAACATGCTACGTTTGCATCCAACATTATTTATTACATTCAGCAAGGAATTCGCATAAGTGTCATTCAGTTTTAATTTATATAAACCATCAATTAGAATACCAGAACCAACATTATCAGTATTCTTATATAAATCAAAACAACCAGATCCAAACGTACATCTAAAACCAGAAATATCCAACTTACTTACGGAAATAAAGTTTCCAGATAATGAAGGTACATAAAGGGTACTATATATTCTAATACATATCCACTTTCTAGATTTAGACGATAAGTCCCAATGCCTTTTATTGTGGATTTCATTCCATTTCCCATAAAGAGAAAACGATCTTCATTTGGATTTATGGTTTGGATCATAAGAAATCCCTGCATATTATTGGAAACATGAGTTGTAGCACCAATATCAAGCCACCATGTATTAATAGGAACTTCAACTAAATTTGATTCAAAACATACGAAAGATAGATGATTACCTTTCTTTTCGAACAAAGCTATCCTTTTCGGATAGTCATTTTGATAATGTCCTTTCCTTTTACAGAAATGACATCGAACATCCTTTAGTTCCTTCTTTTCATTATCCTGCCCATTCTTAGCAGGTGCCTTTTTCTTCTTGAAATGACTTGATTTTCCATTCTTTTCTTTACCAGCTTTATTACTCACAAAACTTACTAAGTGATTCACTTGATTTTTCAAACGTCCTTCTTCCTGAACAAGTCTACTGGCCAATTCACTAACATTCCACTTATCCTTTATAGTGTTATAGTTAATTTGAAAAGTTCCATATTCAGAAGGTAGCGAGTTCAGGATAAACTGGACAAGAAAAGAATCCTCTACTGTAAGTCCAAGGGAGTTTAACCTTGCTGCAAGATTAGTCATCTCTATAATGTGCTCTTGCATAGTTCGCGACCCATCAAACTTCATGGTCGTGAGTTCTGCCATAAGAGTACCAGCGAGTGACTTATCATCTGAACGAAAACGCTCTTCCACAAACTGCATATATTCCTTAACACTTTCTGTTTGCGGAATTGTTGACTTGATGTTGTTAGCAACAGTCATCTTAATAAACATAAGGCTCAATCTGTTACTGCGTTCCCATGCTTTATGGTGTGATTTTTCTATCTCAGTACTAGCTATTGTAAGAGCAACAGGTTTATCCTCAAGGAGTGCCAAGTCAAGATCCCAAACACCTAAATGGAAATTGACTTGTTCTCTCCATTCAGAAAAATTAACACCAGTGAACAATGTAACAGATGAAGCATGTGTATTCATAGGAACTACTGCAAATTAAATAAAAAAAATTGAAATAACTATAAGCTCATAGCTAACGCGATTCAGATATGTACATAATAGTATAATATAGCACTCCTTTGGGTAGATACTATCTTATACTTAACATAATTAAATACCAAAACATAAGTAAGTAATAAATATATTCAATTAAATAGAACTGACATCTTTGGATGATCAATATTTATTTAATCAAGATATCTATTAAACCTCATCATGTCAGCTAGTTATATAACAAGACTTTCCTTTGGGTAAGTTCTCAGGTTCTATCATTAGTGACGCCAATTTTTAATTGGTATTATTATAACTGGCAATTTCTTTCAATAATCATTATGTCACTTATGCACTAAATGATTATTCTGATTTTGACCACTTTGGTGATTAACAAAATCATAAATCTCATGTGCATAAATGACTTATAACACATACTTGATTAAACATCATGAGTAAAGCATAGAACAGATCAATTGCAATCATAGGAAATATTCAGTTATTGATTTGTGGCTCTGATACCAAATGTCAGAAATTCTTTACTGTTCGATCTTTCATGATTAATGATGAACAATTCAAGTAATAGCCCAAGGATCACCAATACCGAATATTTCACAAACAAAACTTAATATGATTTATTGTTTAAGATGACGTACCTTGATTAACAACGGAAGATGTAATGGCTGTCAGCTTCTTCTTCTGACTTCTAATAATTACTCTTCTTCTCAGAATTCGGTTTCTCTCTCTAACCCTATTTCTTTATGTGTTTCTTGATGGAGAAGAATACATCTATTGGCTGGGAGAGAGAGGACCCAATCCTTTATATAACATTTAACTCTAAATCTGGTACGTCCATCATATACCAATTCAACGCTTAAGATTAATCACAGACCTAATGTTCTAATTATAGAACGTCTATTTATGACTTAATTAATCGGGTCACATTAAGATTAGAAACTGCATAACGTTAAAGGTAAATGAAACGTTCTATTTATGACCCAATTAATAGGGTCACATTAAGATTAGACACTGCATAACATTAAAAGTAAATGAAACGATTGCAGTTTCTAATAGCAGATTTCTAACACTAATAGTTAACTTCTATACATTATAAAAAGAAAACACATACGCATAAAAGATGGAATCACAAAGCATTATTCAGCTCCTATTCCAAAAATCTCTAATAACATATTCAACAAAACCTGAAAGCAGCATATATTCTCTCAAACTTCAACGAACCCTGAGATCAAAATGAACAAGCACATGTTACATAATTAGGAGCAAAAATAAACATGCACTGAACATTTTTAGTACTAACTGCATATACCATACCAACAGACTCGCATATATTATATCATTGAGTTGTCTATAGATGCAAAAACATACACTCATACAACTATGTTGTTAGCACTAAGTTCAATTGTAATATTATCAATGGTTTTATAAACAAAACATAATTACTTACTTGGAGCAATTAGTAGACAAATTAATAGCATTAGGAATATGACTCCACACTTTTTAGTAATTCCTGAAGCACGAATATAGCTAACTCTGATCTTGGAAGCTAGGGACTTAAGGCAGTAGCACGTTGTCCTACGATCATTGGTAGTTCTGGCAGCCGACACTAGTCCTCTAAGGCCATTACAACATGTCCTGTTCCAGATACACAAGCAACACATTTCGACATTGATGAAGCCACTGTGTTTCTGACTATAACAGATCAAAATTGAATAATAACAGAGCAAGAGCAAGTTACATTATGCATGTTAAGAATATTAATTTCTATCTTCCATAAGTAAGATCTCTATTTCTCCAAAGTAAATATCATAGTGTTATAAGTATAACAAATCAGTTTGATCTAATACAAATCAGGTTATACATATGAACAATAAAGTTCAATGAGGCGTACTTGGTATTATTGTTTACCAAATCTGCAGCTTGCTTGCACATTAACATACTATTTTGAGTTTTTTCCATTTGCATTCTCCACCCACTAGCTTATTGCTGCATTTGTAACATTAGTCGTTTCATTTTCGGTATCTTCTGGTTTTCAAATATGGTAGTAAAACGTGAAATTGGAAAAAAAAGTCTCACTTGTATATAATGTCTTTGAAAAGATTTGGGTTCCAAAGCAAAATCAACACCCAAATAATATAAACAGTAACATGGAAATAGGTGAAATGAATCATAATCAAGGTGACAATGTATTTCCAGAAACAAGTGCCAATGCATCTCAACAAGTTGATAGTACTATGGAAATTGGCAATCTTGATAAGAAAAATGATCGAACTCAAGTGTCAAATAAAGAAGTAAACATAATGATACAGAAGTTTTGACAGTCTAGTTCATGTTATAGAACAAAAGCAGTTCAAAAGTCCGAGCAATATAAATGGAATTTCTCTGAAATTGGATTTCGATGAATCACTAAGTTTACACGGTGCAAATTTGTGCTATTCTTACATAGACAATATGAAAATTTTCAATCTACTTTGCACAATGATCAAGCTGCCATTGAAGAAAGGGTAGATCCTTCTCAAGTACAAGATCAAATAGTACAAAATGCTATTGCATAACCACAAAACTGTTAACATAAGACAGACCAATATCAGAAAGGGTAGAATAAACATTCCAAATTCTAAAGACTGGAAAGAAAAGTCAAAAATAAATACTACAAGAGTTCAATTAAATCAGCTGAATGAAACAATAAAGGGGAACCTACAACCAGTCATAATTTAAAATGCAAATTGATAATATACTAATAAAGAATTTTCAGTTTAACATATCAATGGTTATTGTGCTTAGTTGAGTCTACAAAAACCCTAATCAATTTCCTAGCAATCAAATAATCACAAAACATAAAAGCCCTTAATTTTCAACAATAAAAAATAAATTTTAATATATGAAGAAATTAGGGTTCGAAATCTTACTATTCGTCACCTCCACGTATTGTCCTTGTGTTAAAGCTGCCTGTTGTTCTTCACCATCGTCTACGAGTTGCTCGACCTTGAAGCCTAAAAATTAAGTGAGGCACTGCTTGATTTCTCATGCAAGAGGAAAGAATTCTGGGGAGATGTGTATTTTTTTCGTGGGGTTTATTATTTGGGTGGGTTTTATTATTTGGGAAACGTGGGGTGTATTATTTTGGAGTCGCGTGTGTATGCTTACGTTCCCAATTTCTCAAGTAAATGCGCGAAGGTTTCCAGTGGGCGCAGGCTGTTGCAAAATTGTAACGACCACAAGTCTTGCTAATAAATTTGCAACGGATCAAGGCCGTTACAATATTGCAACTGCCAAAGTCCGTTGCAAATTTGCCCCACTGTAGTGTTGCAAAATTGTCAATATGGTTAAGTGTATATATACTATTATTTATATAGGTATTATGTGTATATATATAAAGTTTTGTTTAAATAATTTTATATAAGTATATAAATATATTTATATATGCGTGTGTGTATATATATATGACAATATAATAAAATATTGATATTACATACATATTATTATAATAGATTTATTTAAATATAAATAAATTATTTATAAATATTAATTTTTTTTAAAACCCTGAGTAATATATTTGTAAATATATACATGTATATAAATAAATAAATTTTATTTAAATATACATACACATAAAAATATATATATATATATATAATACATATATATAAATTAGAAAAATACTTAAAATAAATTTTTTATTTTAAAATATAAAAGTCCAGGTCTTGCACATTATAACTTAGAAAATAATTTTTTTAGTTCAAAATACATTTAACTAAACATCCATTCAATAATTAAATAAATATTAATTAAAATTAATTTTGAAACTTCATTTCAAATTTAAAAATTTTAGAAAATCCTAAATGATCTTTCATGCTTTGAAATTTTTTTCCATAATTTTTCAGTTTAAAAAAATTTTATAAAATGATTTTTCATTTTTTTTGTCAAAATTAAATAATTAATTTAAAAATAATTTTTTTTTTCATTTTTCTACTAAGAGCTTCTTAGTTGTTAATATTATTTTATAAAATATGAACTATGATTTCATAATATATTTGAATTAATACAATTTATTTATGCAATAAATCGACTTAAATAATATTAAATAAAAAATACTAATAATTTTTTTTCCACAGTCGAAAATTACCATAGCTTTAATTCTTTACTTATAAAATTATGTGACTATTTTTGATTAAAGTATGATGTTGTAATTAATTATAAACTATATATATATATATATATATAATTAAATAATATATAGTAATCTAATAAAATATAAAAAATTATATTACTAGTTGGTATTGTACCGACCTAATGTATATTGGATAAAAATATATATTTTTTATTTTATTTTAAACATATATACACATATATACATGCATACAACCAAACAACCTCGTGACAATATTATTTGCATATCCGAATCGTCACCTAACTAACAATACATTTAATATATACATATATAATAAACATTATAATCGAGAATTAATAACTATATTTTTATTAGAAACATACCTTAATCCGAATGCCTTAACGTACACCTTGAAAAGATGATTTCTGACCTTAGAAACTATTTTCGATTCAACAGATAGCTAGTCATTAAACCGTTGACCATCAGTTATCGAACAATGACTAAATTAACTTGGTTTAAACTTGATGAGATATGGAGAGACCAGTCGGACTTTTTGCTAGTAAGCATAGAGGAGGAGGCACCAAAAGATTTAATGCAACAATTGCCTTTTTGATTCCCGAATGTCAGCAGTAATACATCCATGATATTCACGTGTCGAGTACTGAAGTGCCGAAAAGACAAAATGTTAGGGTAAAGAAAAAGAAGAAAAGAAAAAGGAAAGAGGAGAACAAAAACAACCGAATCTCACAATGGAACAATAACATATAATATCAAAATGATCTTTTACAAAGAAAACTGTATATACACAATAATCAGAGCAAACTAACTTATCATTAGCCTAGACAGTTATAACAGTCCATCCTTGCAATTGCTGATATATAAACAAAGTAATGCAGTAGAAATAAAAACTACGGTAGGTAATCATCCAACTCATCTCTAAGAGCTCCAATGAACATCGACGAAATCTGAAAATATACATAGGGTTGACTCATGCATTATAAGAAAAATAACACTCGGATCGGTCTTGTAAACTAGCGTGAGAAACTCAAGTCATTTGAATTAATTAATGTTACAAAACCTTTTTTAAAATAAAAGTATCTCGTAAGACACACCGTAAATAAACACTGATGAGTATTTACCTTACCATAACCAAACCATTTCTATTAAAATCTCTAGTGATATTATAATATTGTCTAGGTTGTTCAATATAAATATAAACATAGCTGAAATGGTTACATTGGTTACGTTTAATAACATATTTAGGTATAAAAAAACCCGCAAAGGCACGTTTGTATAAATGAATTTCCACGTAGACCTCCTCAGTAGACTAAGACCGGTCACCTATGACAAGGATTAGAAGTACCCTTCGAGCGTCATATATCTCTAGATAAAATATATATACCATAAGATAAACACAATTGGACCATCATCTGAACACTCTCGTGAACAATGTGTACCAAGTATCATCAACTCCCCATGCGCAACATATCGATAAGTATACTCTAAATATGGAGTTGATGTACCCCTCGTGGATTAGCTAAACCCAGGATCGTGCAGCCTACTCTATGTTTAATCATTTTTCTGATGTCAAGGCTACATTTAGCACCTTCCACATGAGTCTTCAATACTCACATAAATAATGAATCACACACAGATTCCATCATCTCAACAGAATTCGGAACCGCACATGGACTCCATTACTCACTTCCAAAACATAGAACCCGTATGGCGATCTTGAAGTGGTTTTTGATAAGTAGAACACTTACCGATCCCCATCTCTTCAAGACTAAATCGATGAATTTGGTCTTATTCAACAATGATGTGAATGATCGCATAGGAAAACTATTCCCGTATACCCTCCATAAGCAAGTATGCATACAAGCACTATTAATTCATCCAAAGCAAAAGTCACATAAACGACTTTTAATCCCATTTTAATTAATTTATCCTTTATTAATTAAAAGCTCTTTAAAACTCTTTCATTAATCAAAACATCCTTTATAAATTAATACTTAAAATATGATCAAAGATGTTAAAAACAAATGTTACTAAAACATTGTTATTATAAACCCCTTCCCTTTTATATATAACTTTTCCTATCTTTTTATAAAAGATTTCAATACTTGTTATTATCTTTGAAACTCCATTATTAAAGGTCTAATTATACTTGTAAAATTATTCCACTTTAAAATATAATTCAAGGGTTAAAAACAAATGTTACTAAAAACACTGTTTATAATAACCCAAACACTTCGTATTTAATCGTTATCTTATAAACTCTCTTTTAAAGGTTTAATTACATTTTAAGGGTTGAAGACAATTGTTACTCAAACATTTGTCACAACAAACCTAATCATTTCATACCATGAAAACATTTCTCTTTAAAACTCTCTTTTAATGATTTTATTTATATTTAAGGGTTAAAGGCAATCGTTACTCAAACATTTGTCACAATAAACCCAAAACATCAATTCTATAGCGATCTTTAAAATATTCATGATAATGTCTTATAATATCTCTAAGTATAATTTGTAAAAAAGGTTAAAAACAAATGTTGCTAAAACACTGTTTACGCCACCTAAAACCATATTTATACTTATTATTAACTTCAAAAGTATTTATTTAAAGATCGAAGCATATCTACACTTATTACTTAAAGTAATACACTTTTAAGTAATTCCATAAAATGTAACGACTCTCAAATCTGAACTATTTTAAATTAAGTATTATTTGAATTTAAGTAAATTTTAAAATTTGAATTTAAATAAAGAATTTGAAATGTTGAGCAATATATTTTTCAAATTCAATAAAAAGGAAAATTTTGTGAAATTTCAATTTTTGGTTAAAGTTAGTCAAAATTTGAACTTGAGTTGAAAATTTAAAATTTATTCTCTTTTTATGATACTAGACCGAATTCTAATCTCCACTCCACTTTTCGTTTTGTTAAAATCCGACTTCTATAACTTTTAATCTGCAATTTACAGTGTAAAAACGCGCGAATACAGACGTTGTATTTGTGTGTATTTTACCTGTATTTTTATTTTGGGTTTTGGGTTGTGTTTCTTAGGCTTGGGTTTATTGGGTTAGAATCTGGAGAGGCAACTGAATGGCTACGTTCTGGAGAGACATCCGTTGGAAAATAATATACGTACTTTTCCATTTTCGACTTCTCATTCTCTTCGTCCTTCTCATTTCTTCTTCAGAGAAACAAATTTTTACATTAAACCATTCCTTCTCCATCTCCTATTTCCTCCACCTCCTTCTCTACCCTAACCTTTCCCTTGCTTTCTTCTTCCTCTCTCCTCTCTCTCCTCTTCTTCCTCCCCCTTGCCGCCGCCCTTCCCCTTGCCATCACCCACCTCCACACGCCGCACCACACCCACCTCCACACGCTTCACACCCACACACGCCGAGCCACCCCATCCACACGTCGGCCACCCAACCCACACACGGCCACCCACCCACACACAGCCTCCACACCCACACACACACCCCACCTCCACACGTCGAGCCACCCAAACCCCATACCCGAGCCACCAAACCCCTAGGGCCGAACCATTTTTCCCATCTCTCCTCTTTTGTAAAAAAAAGAAGAAAAAAGAAAAAGAAGAATTTTGTTTCAAAATATTCGAGCTTAGTTCGTGTTTGTTCGTCGTGCTTGTTCGTGCCTTGTTTTGTAGTCGTAATTGTCTCTTTCACTAGCCACGAAAGGTAAGCAATCACTCACAACTTACATACTTATTATTAAGTGAATTAATATCACTTGAATTGTCATTGAAATGAAAAATCTGATTTTGTTATGTTATTTGATATGATATGTGGAATGTTATGTTTATTATATATGTTGTTATCACATTGCAAGTTCCCTTAGTTGTTGTTAGGAAAATCACTATGGGTTGAAATGATACATACCCGAACGATCTTATAGACTAGAAAATCGTTATGGGTTGAAATGATAAACCCAAACGATTTTACTGATTTTGAATTTTACTTGGGATTGCGGTTGAAATGATATATACCCGAAAATTTAAATTATTACGGGTTGAAATGACATATATCCATATCACTTGACCATATGGTAGAAAATTATATACAGACACTGTGGTCGGTTTTTAAATTATTTTCTAAAATTTTAAAGTTTGTTTGATTTAATAAAGTAAAAATAAGTGACGCATCCCTAGAATCAAACTTAATACACAATACATCCTCCTAAAAAAAGATATAAATTACATCATTATTTTCAAATACTACAATTTTCTTCCTTACAATGCCCCTCTCCTCCATTGCAGCAATGTTGATTCTTCATATGTGGATGTTATTCTCACATCCATAATTAAAATTTGCACCCTATTAATTATCAATCTTTAAAATGCAATAACTTTTTGTAGAAACGACGGATTAACAAACCATTTTCACCATTAAATCAAAATTTTTATTATCTTTCTAATGAGTGGCATTGTGCATATGTAAAAACAATGACATGACAAGTTATTTACGGATCCAACTGCAATTATATGGTACGATTGCAGACAATTTAGCAATTATATGCAATAATTGTAGTTATACCATCTTTGAAACTTGACTTAATAACTATCTACTTCTCTATAAATTTTCCCACTAATCATTGAGGAGTGTCCTGTATTTATAAAGAAAGCAATTGGATTAGTTTTCATAATAGTAAATAAGTTAAAAGTTGCAGTGTACGAATACAAGTTGATAAACATGTTATATTTTAGGCTCTGTCGTTACAATAGTGTTTCCCAGCTTTTATGCAATGCTTCTGGAATAGTGATACAGTCACGAAGTTTATGCACAGTATGTACCATAATTACAAAGTTTGCATCTGGGCTGTAATCTAGCATGACTTGAACATACTTCTTCCTTTGAGACTATTTCGTTTTCAAGATGCAAGAATAAGAGAATATTGCTTGTAATTACTACTTTAATTATTTTCAAGGAAGTGTTAATTTAGGTCAATGGGAAATTTAATTAGTATGATATTGATTGATTTGTTAGTTAATTTTGTTTCAAAATTTATAGGAGTATTTCATATACTCAATTTTTTTTCTTTTTACTACATTTGATTTTCCTTGATCATGTTAAACTAATTTTTTTTATGTGTATCTCACTGTGAATTTTTTATGTTTCAAGTTGAGCATTAAAAGACACTAAACTTAATGAAAAAATGAGTAGTATGCAGTAAAGGTTTTTGCATTCTTTTGTTGAACTATACAGTACCCCAAGAAAACTAGCTGGACTTTCGTAGATTAGGTCTCATTCATTTTATAACTATCAAATGTATTCATAAATTAGAGTTGTTTATATGTCCATTGTGATTAATAACCAAGAATTAATCAAGTAAAAGATCATGATTAATGAAGTGTAATCAAACATGTGCTTATATTTTCAGGATTATAATACTATATTGTTTAAGCCATAATATTTAAACCATTAATCCGTTTTCGACAATCTTTTAATTTCTGGGAAGCTAACATGATAATGAAAACCTTTTATTTTAAAGGTTTTGTAAAAATTTAGGGTCCGTTTGGTTTCATTTTGTATTTTGAGTTTTGTGTTTTCAATTTACACTAAGAAATAACAGGAAATAAGATAAGAAGATTTATAATTCTTAGCCGTTGGGACGACCAACGGACAACGAAAGAGTTTGATTGTTCTCCATGCTTTTGTTATATCTCGAAACACGAAAAATAAAATAAACTTGTTTTCTATTTTATATGTTAATTTCATTTTCGAAAATTGTTTGTTTTTCAACTATACATTCAACGGATGCGTTTTTGTATAGACGAAAACACAAAACGACAAACCAAACGGGGACTTAACATTTGCTAGCTAAAAATGCAGTTATATGAAGTGGGCCTACCGTAAAAATGTTGTGTGTTTCAGGTTTTGTAAAAATTTAACATTTGCTAGCTAAAAATGTCATTTCAGATTTTGTGATGTTTGAGAAAATCCTTATAACTTTTGGTGAAAACCCTATATTTGCAACCCGTAAAATATTTTGGAAAGTCTATAAATTATGATATAACTTTAGTTTTGAAAGCCTGAAATAGTTGTGTGTTTTCGACACTTTAAAGTTAGATATAAAATAGCTTTAACAAGAATGTAATAGCATTCTTTCATTAAATGAATGCAATGTTCATTAACACCTAATATAAGAGACTTATGTTTTTTATTTGAGTTGAGAATAGGTACAAGAAAGCTACTTGTATTATAATGTGCCAAAACGCGCTTTTGCTTGCATAAAACTAAATAAATTGCATTACAATGCTAAACACAAGGTATGTTTTTTACTTAAAGAGTTATATATCCGTGGATTATATGCTGTGTGACAAATTTTGATATATAAATTATTTTTGACCATAATTTGGTTGATGTATAAATATTTTATCATATCACAATTATTCGAAAGGCTTTTCATACAAAGGAGACTCTATCGAAATTTTTTAAAGTTTTCGACATTTAGAAAAATTATCAAAAAGTTACTACTTTTTTAAATTATAGAAAATATTCAATAGAATTATTGAAAGCTATTTGTATATTGGTTCAGTATGTTTATAATGCCATGCAATACATTTTAATGAAATGGATTGTTTATTTGTTTTTTTATGAAAGAGTTGTCCTCTTATGAGGAGAACACTCAACTTTTATTAAACAAAAATAAAAAACCATACAATAGTTTGTTAGAGATTAGCTATTACAAACATGCAAGATAATCACTATGATGGTCGACAAAATGAGTAAGGTAGAAATAAACAAGAGAATAGGTTACCAATTATTAGAATATACGGGTCTAGCTATTGGAAGATACTATACTAAAATAGGTCAATTGAGTGCCAAACAATGTAGTGTAGCCAATAGGTGGTGATGCGTGTGATCATGAGGCTAGGATGAGGCTATAGCTTATGCGGTTGCTGATGGTGCTTGTCGTGTGGTGCAAGAAGAGATATAGCAGTTGCTATAAGTCTAGTTGTTGCTGAAGATGCATGTTGAGTTTCATTAGCGAGAAGGAGATAAACTTCAAGCTTGGAGCGATCCAACAGTAGCAGTGAAAGAATGCTGAACATGGTTGTGTACTGCACGCTTTAAACAGTTGTATATGTAGTAATAATTCAAGTTGAAGAAAGCAATGAAGATTCACAACAATGTAAATAGGCTGAACATGCACTGTGGCTGCTTGTTGGTGCATGTTGAGGTGCAGTACATGGATTGTGGTGCATTGAAGAGAGAAGGTGATGTGCTCAATTAATGTGGGCAGATTGAAGTAATTTATCGATGCTGCAGGGTGATGTGCTCGGATTTGTTTGAGCTTGTTATCATTATAGGTGGGATAAGGTGTCACATGACCCAAATTGAGAGAACAGTTTTGAATGAGTTTGTTGAACCAACATTATAACAAGCCGCCCTCAAGCAGACCTAAATTCTGATCTAGAAAAGGCCCATCAAAACTTAGACCAATTTCAAAGCTGGCTAGACCAACGAACGTCAGATGCAAAGCCCCACAGTTGATTGGAAAAAGGAAAACAATACAGAGATATCTATCTATTCTTTCAGAACTCACAACGGAAGGAACAAAATATAATACAAAATAAGTACCCATTTTATTTCAAAACAATTGTCATAACATAATGTTAACATAAACTGTCATATGATTTTGTTCAAAAGTACATTTCATGAGTAAAATAGAAAATAATATGAAAAGATAGGTAATACATGTCACAAGCTTCACTCTCTCCATATTCAAGCATCATCAACTCCTTCTTTAACCTGCGTTGAAATGAGAAGGGAGTCAGAACAACAAGTGTCCGATGAATAGAAATCTCGAGTCTTGCTATTTCAGTACTTGAGCAGTATAATTTAAATAAGAATATGTCTTACATGTTTTGAAACCATTTAATACTCTGTATAAGGAAAGGAGGCATGCCATCAAACAACCACTTAATACATTCCATTTCCAAAATAGATTTCCAAATCCCATCACCCATAACAAACATCATAAATGTCTAACAATGCCAGAGATAGAACCCAAGCCACTTAATACCTTTTAATGGAAAATAGATAGACTATGACCATTTAAGGTCTCAATTGAGGTAGACCCCAGTCATTTAATATCTATTCCCAAGGTTAAATGTTTGAATAGCTTACAAAAAGGAGTTATATATGATTTTAGAATAATCTGAAATAAAACCTAGTTTTAAAGTGATTAAGTAATTAGTTGAGATGAGCAAAGCTAGAATTGAATTATAAATGAGATTAGCTAAGTTAAGTTTAATGAAATTGGATTTGATCCAAAAATGAATATGGAATTTGAATTATAAATAAAATTTGAGTATGAACTTAAGCTTTGAAGTGGAATTAAATTCAAGGGTTGTATAAAGGCTTATAGTAAACCTTAATATTTATTTTATGAGGTGAGTCGTAAACAAATTGGCATGGAATGAAATACAGGTTGATATAAGATGAAGTGAATAAGATTTTGTGAATAAATTGAATGTGAATTAATGTAACGACCCGTAAATTTTAACTGTTTTAATATCGTAATTAGTTGAAATTTTGTGAAATTTTAAACGATAAAATTTGAGATATAAATTTGATATTTGGAATGCGTTTAGTTAAACATAGCAACTGGTAAATTTTCGTCCGAAAATATGAAAATTTATTTCGCGCGTAAATTTACTTCAATTTAATCAGTTAAAAAGCGATGAAAACAAAATGTTTTCGGAACCTAAATATTTTTACATAGAAAAATTCTAAACCATCTTCTGAGCAAACGTCATTTTTCGTTTTTCCAAATTCGGACTTTTTTGGCTCCGTCGATCTTATTTTCTGCGTTTTTCTTGCATTTTCCGCTAGTAGAAAATTCGAATTTTATAATTCAATCGTACTACTGATATTTGTATATCGTTTTGATCGTCTCGTCGTGCTAATCTTCACAGTGTATTCGATTGTGTATTTCGGACTCCGGTGTGCGGTACAATCTACGCAACGCGCAACGTATCGGTTCCGCAACCGAGTCTTTAGACTTCCCGTGACTATTCGTTATCCAACTTGAAACCAATAGCCATTTGATTTATTATTCATTGAATTCAGAGCTGACTTTCTACATTCTCTGGTTTCAAAATATGTTGATTTTTTTTCCGTCGTTACTATTTTGCTTTTCGAAGAAATTTTATTTTTCACTATCTTTCTTCCATTCCTTCTCTGTTTCATTTCGTTCATCACGCAGCCTCTTCCCAGTTCCGCCTGGCCTCTTTCTTATTTTGATATGAATTCTTGCAGCAGAGGATACGTATATATTCATAAAGCTTATCCACTTGAGAAGTAAGCTTTTCGTATTTGTTTATAGTATAAGTTTGTAAGTTTACATAGTTGTTGTTACCTTCTCACTTATCTCATTTTGTTTTGCTGTTGAAAGTATAAAATAAAACTTGCATAATATAAATTGTATATATTATTATGTTAGTTGGTATACATATATATATATATATATTATGTACGGTAGTTTATATTTATGTTATGAAAGCACTTATCAAATCTTGGGTTATATACACTGGTATATATAAGTTATGTAAATATATACATTAGTTTTAAATATAAATTGCATAAGTTATATGTTGTATGATCTATACCTATATCTATTATTTTATATATGGTTTACTCATAAAGTCTGGTTACGACATAATGAAATAAATTAGTATATTTTTTTATGGTATATACACATAGGGTGGCTGAAGTTATACTGTTTTATAACACATATATATATGCGTAGATATTTTACATACTAGGTTATCTTTGAATGTAAATGTGTTCCAAAGACTTTGTATTTATGTAATATGTTGTTACACATACTAGTATACAAGTTTTGATATAAAGGTTTACATTGCAGTTTATATACATTTTATCATAAGGTAATGTAACCTATGTAATTGTTTTATATAATATTGTTCCAAATCGTCATATATATGCGAGAGTCATAGTTTCATTTTGGATTGTATGTATATATATTGGTTAAGTGTAAAGTTTCTGTAAAGATTGGTATTTATAACGGTAGTTTATATATATTGCAAAGACTTAATGTTTACCAAACAATGTGTTAGTTTGCATGGTTTTTTTTTCTGAACAACAGTTAGACTTCATGTTCGCGATATCATATCTCACTCATTTTTATCGAAATGTGTTGATTCTATTTTTAAAAAGGAGTCGAAGTTTCCTAGTTTATGCCTGTCAAATTTCAGCAAAATCCGACATCGTTTGATTAGTGGTCGAGGATCTGGAAGTTTGACCCAGGCAGCTGTTCTTTTGTACTTGAAATTATTTTACACTGCTGCAAACACGACCTGAGTTCATGTTTGACGCATCGTATCTCTTCCGTCTTACGTCGGAATACAGTGATTCCCTTTTTGTTTAAAAGATAAAGTTTTCTACTTTATATATATAAAATTTTAGCTTCATACGAGGTGGTTCAGTCCTCTGTTTCTTACCTGAAAGTCAGACCCAGAGGGGTTTTCAGACCTGAACATTTGACAGTCGCAACATGGCCTGAGTCTATGTTCGTGACATCGTAACTTTTCTCGCCTCTTGTACAAATCAAGTGATTCTTTTGCAGTTTAAAATACAAGTTTTGATCTTTATTCATACCAAATTTCAGACCATTTCGATCTCGGTAGCACATAGAATTATATTGTTAAACTTTGACGCAGGACATGTTTTGTAATTGTTGCTATGTTGAATGTTTTGATTTGATTTCGGCAATTCCTATTTAACAGCTTTGCTCGACGATTCGTGCCAATCTAGTTTATTCCGGAAGTCGTGCTTGCGATCCATGACTCGACTTCGTTGTCTATTCATCTCTCTCTAGCCTCAAAAGGTGAGCAATCACTCACGATTAACGTTCTTTTATTTATTAAATTTGATTTCAATTGAAACGACAATTGAAATATGCTACTGTTATTTATGCTATTAACTGTACCAGTTCACCTGCGACATCTGACACCCTTATTTGTTATTTATACAATAATAATATCGTTTGATTGATAATTGATTGATTGTTTGTTGTTTATATTGGATGTTAAATTGTAATGTATTAAGTGATAATATTATGCAAATAAATTTGACGTAGGATAATTAAAATTTGAATCGACATATATGTTGAATTTGATTAGTTGAATATGACCCCTTTTAATTGTTAAATTAATTGACATGTAGAATAGTGATAATTACACTTTGAACCATTGAACGTATATTGGATTAGCTGTTGTAGTGTTAAAATTGAAATCGAATGACAAGTGAAGAACCGTATTAATATTAGTGTAATAATCTTTAATCTACATGAAATGATAGTGTAGATTCTAAAGATAATTATATAAATTTGCACAAACAACAATGTGAATTAATACGATTATTTCGGGATTATTTGAATTGATTATTGGATTGATATTGATTGTTGTTATTGCTTGTTTATTTACTTTGACACCATCCCAGTTATCACATTGCAAGTTCCCTTTGCTATGTTTTGATTTTGAATTGAATTGGAATCGGGTTGAAAAGATAAATAACCAAATGAACTTGACTTAGGATAGAGAATTAAATAAAAACCGATTGGTCAATAAATTTGATTTAAAATAAAATAAAGATTTTATTTAAATAAATAACAAAGTTTTGAAATGAAGTTGGAATTTGAATTTTAAAGAAAGGAAAATGTTAATATTTAATAATTCGAAACAAAATATTAACATAGTAGTTGTTGAAAGAATGTTGTTTTAAAATTAATTACTTAATAATTAAATTTGGAATTATTAATAATTAAGTTTTGAAATTAGTTAATAATTAAGTTTTGAAATTATTTGATAATTGAATAAGATTGAATTATTTAATAATTAAATGAAATTGAATTCTTTATTAAGTGAAATTGAACTTCTTGAATAGGTGAAAACTAAGTTTCTATATTAACTGAGTTTTTGAAATTTGTAACCAAGTAAATGAATAAATGATAATTGAATTTCTTTAACAAGAAATAAAAGTGTGTTTTATTGAAACAAATGTAAGACTTATAATTTAAAGAAATTGATTTGACGAATCTAATTTAATTCAATTTGAAGTTTTGATATAATGAAGTTGAACTTAAGGAAGTAATGTAATGGATTGGAAATTTAATTGAAATTGTTTTATGATAAATCAATTGAATGAATATCGAATGAAAACAATAATTGAGTTTAAATTGATTTGAATGTTAAATTAAACTAATTTAAATGATTTCGGAATGAAACTGATATACGAATTTAAATCAATATTTGAATTGTTTAAATAAAGATTAAAATTGAATTATAAGATTTTGAAATGGTAATTTGGAAGTTTTGAAACGTAAATTATGGAAATTGATTTCGAAAGAGAAATGAAATGTTGGTTTACAAACTCTGATTGAAATTGTAATTGATTTGGTTTTGAATTATATGAACGACCAATCGGTGTAATAATCACGAAAGTTATTAAAGAGACTGGAATCGGTTATGGACATACTCTCTGTCTAAACTGAAAACCACTTTAATAGCTATACGCGGAGTGTGATCCAGAATGAAGTGGTTGGAATGATGTACGTGATGATTGAAGAAAGAGAACGATAATGGATAGCCTTGACACTTGTGTCAAATTGGAAATGACTAAAACAGGAGCCGTGCCAGGCCAAATGGGGGCTAGCTACCTCGAGCGAACACACTTCTTCGAAAACTACTCATTACTTGTTGTCGATTGGTGCACACTTGATTTTGGGAGTGTTGTTTCGCGGTGTTGCGATCGCTGCGGCGTGCGTTCTCACCAGTCCGGATCAGGCAAACGGTAGTTTCACTACCTTGGGTATTGCCTCATTTGCCTTGTCATACTTGTATCCCTATATACGCGACCACTACGAATTTGTTTTGTGTTATACCTATGGAGTACTCCCTGATATCCCACTAGTTTACGGTGGAGTTTACAGTGCTGTATAGACTATAACGCATATATAAAATGTGTTAAGGGGGATAATGGTAACGCCTTAACACTATTTTGATACCTTATATTACTGATAGGCATTATCTATTTACCGTACACTACTACATAGTAGATAGTTTAACGGATCCTTAAAGGATGGTTATTCCAAACATCCTTTGAGTTACTTGTATTTCAATTGCTATTTCACTTGAGTTGGATATATTGATATAAGAATGTTAATCCTGACTCGAGTGTTTTGTGTTTTGCTTTACGCTCGGGTCAGACTGAGTGTACCAGTATTCAAGACTCACCTTTGGAGTTGGAGCTTCGCTTGGAGATCCAGCTATCTATCCAGCTTTCAGATATCCAGTTGTTTCCAGTAATTGTATTCTGATTCTTGTAATTGACTATTGTATTCGAGACATCTGTTGTACCTTATTTAACTCTGATATGTATATAGTAGCTTCATGAACTACTATCTTTTGTTTCCGCTGCATTTATTACTCTGTGTCTGTGATCTGTGATTATTTTATTTACTGTATATGTTCAGTTTTCCCAAATTTAAACAATTCGGTATTTTGAATTATTCAAATACGACATGTGTGTCTGCCTATGCACTTGGCGGGTGCAGCATGATAGGGGGTTCTCGCATTTGGTTTGGTAGCGAGCGGATGACTCTTACTCCTACATGTCCCTGCGGGGTTGGTGCAGTCGAGAGGTTGGCTGTAAAGGCAAAACACAGGTATAGCTGTATGCTACGGTGGGCGTTACCCCACTGACGCGGTCCGTTACAGTTGGTATCAAAGCTTTGGTAGCTATAGGCAAAACTCAGCATATATGGTAAATGTATTTATAGAATCACTCTCATTCGGGTTTCAATCTCTTCTTCTTGACTCAATTCCTTTGAAATTTTGGAACGTTCCCTGCGGTTCCAAATTTCATTCGTGTCCCTCACTATTCGTCTTCTTTCAAGTCTGGAGCATCCCATAACTCCACTTTGAATGATCTTTATAATGAATCGGCGGTCTCGCCAAACTTCGAATGATTTGTAAAGGGGTGAAACTCCTTTACAATTGGCATTGATTTACCGGAGATTTCTGTATTCTCGGTTTACGATGCTATCTGTCTCGTGCTATACCTGAATTCTATTTCTTGAGATCGAATGTCGATTTACCTCGGAATTCCACATCGATCTTATTCTTGAACTCACGGTCGATCCGGTTATGGTTGCCCGCGATTTATATAAGATTATCTATTCCTTATTCGGTTAAATAATCATCTTATCTTTCGTTCCGACTTATTCTCAAATCAAAATTTTCTTTGATTGAATTAATCAAATTTGAATCCCTATCCTTGCTTTGAAATCCGTTACTGTATCGTTGAGCGAGGAAGTGTATTTGTAAATTAATATTTTAAAATGTTTTAATATACATTGTGTTGTTTGAGTTGTTGATGTTGATTTGGGCTTTCGATCGATTCGTCTGATCAACGCCGATAGGATTTCCAAAACACTTGAGCAGAGCAAACTGACACAATATCGTTTTCAAATTTGGTAAATAAAATAAAAGTTTTGTATGATTATATTATATATAAATATAAGTTTTCTGAAATTAAATTGTTAATGAATTTGTTGTCAGAAATAATAATAATTGATTTTCATTTATTGTTTTTGTAAACCATTGATTATTGCATAATATAAATAAATGAATTTATGAAACTTGGTTATAATTTGATTTGGGATTTGAAAGGAATTTAAATAAAGAATTTGAGAATTTAATTTCTGGTGATTTCAAACTTTGATTTGAAAGTTTTAAAGTGTATAGTATTTAAAATATTCTCAATGGAAATCATTCGAAGAATTTAAATGTTTAAATCAGTGCTCTTCTCTTTGTCGCTGGAAAATAATTTCGGTGATGGCGGCCGCATCATCGACATTCATTTTCGAGTTTCGAAGTGGTGAAACCATTCTGTAGCTTTGCTACGGTTTTTGTTGGGAAAAATATTTTAATTTGAATTTCTTAAGTATGACTTGATTTATATATATATATATGGGTATATTATTTTAAATTTAATTTGATTTAATATATATAGTATATACATAATTATCTCTAAAGAGTTTGAAATTAAATGGAAATTTAATTCTTAAAATTACGTTAAGGGATGTTTTCAATTATAAATAAAGCTAAATTTTGAATAAGTATTTAAACTTGAGATAATTGAATTTGAAAATTTTATCTGTATAGTACTAAATTGCATTTCAATATAACTTACCTAAATTATTCAGAAGTTAAAATGTCATTGGATAATATACAATATAAAATGATTTTATAAGTAAAAATTTGAGTGTTTATAATAAATATTATACACTTAGATTTTAATTATAAAAAAATGCTAATAAAGATAATAGAATAATAAGTTAATTGAATGAGATAAATAAAGTAAAATTTTGTTATGAAAGAATTAACAAATTGAATTGAATCAGCTTAATGAAATACCTTGAATTAAGATCAATTATTGAATATTAATTGATTTAAAATGAAATTTATATGAGTAGAATTAACAGTTGAACTAACAAATTTAAATCGAATGACTATTTATTGGTTTAATATAAATGGATTTAACCAAATTGAAAAAAATAATATAAATTAATTTAAATTGAAATTTATATGGTTTAAATTAATTTATATGGTTTAAATTAATTTATATGGTTTAAATTAATTTATATGGTTTAAAAATATGTAATAAGATATATTAAGTGAAATAAACTTAATAATAATTTGGAATAAAAGAATTAAATCTGTTGAATAAAATATGAGTACAATAATAGATTATACAAATTGATGATTTAGAAAGTATTAATTGAGGATGACTAGATAGTAAGATAATGGATTTAGAAATAGATAGATTGATTTAACTTAAGTGAAACCAAGTGGATTAAACCAAATTGTTAAATATTAACTAGTTTAATTTGAAATTATATGGTTTAATTGTTTTATCTTGTCTTGTAATCTATTTTCTTTCTGGGTGTTTCTATCTTCCTATCTCCTTCCTTTTCGGGGACGAAAAGTTTTGAGTGTGGGAGAGTGTAACGACCCGTAAATTTTAACTGTTTTAATATCGTAATTAGTTGAAATTTTGTGAAATTTTAAACGATAAAATTTTGAAATATAAATTTGATATTTGGAATGCGTCTAGTTAAACATAGCAACCGGTAAATTTTCGTCCGAAAATATGAAAGTTTATTTCACGCGTAAATTTACTTCAATTTAATCAGTTAAAAAGCGATGAAAACAAAATGTTTTCGGAACCTAAATATTTTTACATAGAAAAATTCTAAACCATCTTCTGAGCAAACGTCATTTTTTGTTTTTCCAAATTCGGACTTTTTTGGCTCTGTCGATCTTATTTTCTGCGTTTTTCTTGCATTTTCCGCTAGTAGAAAATTCGAATTTTATAATTCAATCGTACTACTGATATTTGTATATCGTTTTGATCGTCTCGTCGTGCTGATCTTCATAGTGTATTCGATTGTGTATTTCGGACTCCGGTGTGCGGTACAATCTACGCAACGCGCAACGTATCGGTTTCGCAACCGAGTCTTTAGACTTCCCGTGACTATTCGTTATCCAACTTGAAACCAATAGCCATTTGATTTATTATTCATTGAATTCAGAGCTGACTTTCTACATTCTCTGGTTTCAAAATATGTTGATTTTTTTTCGTCGTTACTATTTTGCTTTTCGAAGAAATTTTATTTTTCACTGTCTTTCGTCCATTCCTTCTCTGTTTCATTTCGTTCATCACGCAGCCTCTTCCCAGTTCCGCCTGGCCTCTTTCTTATTTTGATATGAATTCTTGCAGCAGAGGATACATATATATTCATAAAGCTTATCCACTTGAGAAGTAAGCTTTTCGTATCTGTTTATAGTATAAGTTTATAAGTTTACATAGTTGTTGTTACCTTCTCACTTATCTCATTTTGTTTTGCTGTTGAAAGTATAAAATAAAACTTGCATAATATAAATTGTATATATTATTATGTTAGTTGGTATACATATATATATGTTATGTATGGTAGTTTATATTTATGTTATGAAAGCACTTATCAAATCTTGGGTTATATACATTGGTATATATAAGTTATGTGAATATATACATTAGTTTTAAATATAAATTGCATAAGTTATATGTTGTATGATCTATACCTATATCTATTATTTTATATATGGTTTACTCATAAAGTCTGGTTACGACATAATGAAATAAATTAGTATATATATATTTTTTATAGTATATACACATAAGGTGGCTGAAGTTATACTGTTTTATAACAAGTAAATATATATGCGTAGATATTTTACATACTTGGCTATCTTTGAATGTACATGTGTTCCAAAGACTTTGTATTTATGTAATATGTTGTTACACATACTAGTATACAAGTTTTGATATAAAGGTTTACATTGCAGTTTATATACATTTTATCATAAGGTAATGTAACCTATGTAATTGTTTTATATAATATTGTTCCAAATCGTCATATATATGCGAGAGTCATAGTTTCATTTTGGATTGTATGTATATATATTGGTTAAGTGTAAAGTTTCTGTAAAGATTGGTATTTATAACAGTAGTTTATATATATTGCAAAGTCTTAATGTTTACCAAACAATGTGTTAGTTTCCATGTTTTTTTTTGAACAGCAGTTAGACTTCATGTTCGCGATATCATATCTCACTCATTTTTATCGGAATGGGTTGATTCTATTTTTAAAAAGGAGTCGAAGTTACCTAGTTTATGCCTGTCAAATTTCAGCAAAATCCGACATCGTTTGATTAGTGGTCGAGGATCTGGAAGTTTGACCCAGGCAGCTGTTCTTTTGTACTCGAAATTATTTTACACTGCTGCAAACACGACCTGAGTTCATGTTTGACGCATCGTATCTCTTCCGTCTTACGTCGGAATACAGTGATTCCCTTTTTGTTTAAAAGATAAAGTTTTCTACTTTCTGTATATAAAATTTTAGCTTCATACGAGGTGGTTCAGTCCTCTGTTTCTTACCTGAAAGTCAAACCCAGAGGGGTTTTCAGACCTGAACATTTGACAGTCGCAACATGGCCTGAGTCTATGTTCGTGACATCGTAACTTTTCTCGCCTCTTGTACAAATCAAGTGATTCTTTTGCAATTTAAAATACAAGTTTTGATCTTTATTCATACCAAATTTCAGACCATTTCGATCTCGGTAGCACATAGAATTATATTGTTAAACTTTGACGCAGGACATGTTTTGTAATTGTTGCTATGTTGAATGTTTTGATTTGATTTCGGCAATTCCTATTTAACAGCTTTGCTCGACGATTCGTGCCAATCTAGTTTATTTCGGAAGTCGTGCTTGCGATCCATGACTCGACTTCGTTGTCTATTCATCTCTCTAGCCTCAAAAGGTGAGCAATCACTCACGATTAATGTTCTTTTATTTATTAAATTTGATTTCAATTGAAACGACAATTGAAATATGCTACTGTTATTTATGCTATTAACTGTACCAGTTCACCTGCGACATCTGACACCCTTATTTGTTATTTATACAATAATAATATCGTTTGATTGATAATTGATTGATTGTTTGTTGTTTATATTGGATGTTAAATTGTAATGTATTAAGTGATAATATTATGCAAATAAATTTGACGTAGGATAATTAAAATTTGAATCGACATATATGTTGAATTTGATTAGTTGAATATGACTCCTTTTAATTGTTAAATTAATTGACATGTAGAATAGTGATAATTACACTTTGAACCATTGAACGTATATTGGATTAGCTGTTGTAGTGTTAAAATTGAAATCGAATGACAAGTGAAGAACCGTATTAATATTAGTGTAATAATCTTTAATCTACATGAAATGATAGTGTAGATTCTAGAGATAATTATATAAATTTGCACAAACAACAATGTGAATTAATACGATTATTTCGGGATTATTTGAATTGATTATTGGATTGATATTGATTGTTGTTATTACTTGTTTATTTACTTTGACACCATCCCAGTTATCACATTGCAAGTTCCCTTTGCTATGTTTTGATTTTGAATTGAATTGGAATCGGGTTGAAATGATAAATACCCAAATGAACTTGACTTAGGATAGAGAATTAAATAAAAACCGATTGGTCAATAAATTTGATTTAAAATAAAATAAAGATTTTATTTGAATAAATAACAAAGTTTTGAAATGAAGTTGGAATTTGAATTTTAAAGAAAGGAAAATGTTAATATTTAATAATTCGAAACAAAATATTAACATAGTAGTTGTTGAAAGAATGTTGTTTTAAAATTAATTACTTAATAATTAAATTTGGAATTATTAATAATTAAGTTTTGAAATTAGTTAATAATTAAGTTTTGAAATTATTTGATAATTGAATAAGATTGAATTATTTAATAATTAAATGAAATTGAATTCTTTATTAAGTGAAATTGAACTTCTTGAATAGGTAAAAACTAAGTTTCTATATTAACTGAGTTTTTGAAATTTGTAACCAAGTAAATGAATAAATGATAATTGAATTTCTTTAACAAGAAATAAAAGTGTGTTTTATTGAAACAAATGTAAGACTTATAATTTAAAGAAATTGATTTGACGAATCTAATTTAATTCAATTTGAAGTTTTGATATAATGAAGTTGAACTTAAGGAAGTAATGTAATGGATTGGAAATTTAATTGAAATTGTTTTATGATAAATCAATTGAATGAATATCGAATGAAATCAATAATTGAGTTTAAATTGATTTGAATGTTAAATTAAACTAATTTAAATGATTTCGGAATGAAACTTATATACGAATTTAAATCAATATTTGAATTGTTTAAATAAAGATTGAAATTGAATTATAAGATTTTGAAATGGTAATTTGGAAGTTTTGAAACGTAAATTATGGAAATTGATTTCGAAAGAGAAATGAAATGTTGGTTTACAAACTCTGATTGAAATTGTAATTGATTTGGTTTTGAATTATATAAACGACCAATCGGTGTAATAATCACGAAAGTTATTAAAGAGACCGGAATCGGTTATGGACATACTCTCTGTCTAAACTGAAAACCACTTTAATAGCTATAGGCGGAGTGTGATCCAGAATGAAGTGGTTGGAATGATGTACGTGATGATTGAAGAAAGAGAACGATAATGGATAGCCTTGACACTTGTGTCAAATTGGAAATGACTAAAACAGGAGCCGTGCCGGGCCAAATGGGGGCTAGTTACCTCGAGTGAACACACTTCTTCGAAAACTACTCATTACTTGTTGTCGATTGGTGCACCCTTGATTTTGGGAGTGTTGTTTCGCGGTGTTGCGATCGCTGCGGCGTGCGTTCTCACCAGTCCGGATCAGGCAAACGGTAGTTTCACTACCTTGGGTATTGCCTCATTTGCCTTGTCATACTTGTATCCCTATATACGCGACCACTACGAATTTGTTTTGTGTTATACCTATGGAGTACTCCCTGATATCCCACTAGTTTACGGTGGAGTTTACAGTGCTGTATAGACTATAACGCATATATAAAATGTGTTAAGGGGGATAATGGTAACGCCTTAACACTATTTTGATACCTTATATTACTGATAGGCATTATCTATTTACCGTACACTACTACATAGTAGATAGTTTAACGGATCCTTAAAGGATGGTTATTCCAAACATCCTTTGAGTTACTTGTATTTCAATTGCTATTTCACTTGAGTTGGATATATTGATATAAGAATGTTAATCCTGACTCGAGTGTTTTGTGTTTTGCTTTACGCTCGGGTCAGACTGAGTGTACCAGTATTCAAGACTCACCTTTGGAGTTGGAGCTTCGCTTGGAGATCCAGCTATCTATCCAGCTTTCAGATATCCAGTTGTTTCCAGTAATTGTATTCTGATTCTTGTAATTGACTATTGTATTCGAGACATCTGTTGTACCTTATTTAACTCTGATATGTATATAGTAGCTTCATGAACTACTATCTTTTGTTTCCGCTGCATTTATTACTCTGTGTCTGTGATCTGTGATTATTTTATTTACTGTATATGTTCAGTTTTTCCAAATTTAAACTAACAATTCGGTATTTTGAATTATTCAAATCCGACATGTGCGGATGCGAATAGTCCAAAATAGCGGGTCGTTACAATTAGTAAAAAGTTGATAAATTGATTTGGAATCAATTCAAAATAGCTATAAACCAAATATTAACCATTTATATATTCACAAAAACATTAAGTACGAGTTTTATATGTTAAATTAGAGTTATCCGCTATATCCCGCTATATCCTCGATATATCCCCGCTATGACTTTTTGCACCTCCGCCGCATTGAATCTGCCGAGCGCTTTAACTGCATAGCTTCCAGGTTAGATTGGTTCTTCATGTTATTTTTCATCATCTTGATCCGATCCGACATCCACAGGGTTCAAGTCGGGTTTAGAACTGTTTGGTTTGAATTTGTGATCTTGGTTCTAATTGCCCATCGTAGTTTGGTGTGACAATAATACGAATAACTAGTTCAAAGTTTGTTGGAAATTAGTTCGAAGTGTAATCATACCATCATATAAAAAAAATACATTCAACCATTATTGAAGATTAATTTGGATTGTTAAAAATAAATAAAAAGGTAAATACATTAAATAACAAAAAGACGCACTATTTCTGCATCAGCGCACCACGTGCATCATTCGCTGCGTCTTTCCATGTACCCTATGTCATACAAAAAAGACACATGCCACGCACTACTCCATGGCGCGCCTTTCAGAACTATGATAGTGGTTATATCATTTATGAATATAGAGATTTTTTGTTTTTCGAGTACATCTATGAATGTGGAATTTAAATTGTTGTTTTTTTGAAATGGTGCTTTATATATAACATGCCACTGGGACAACATATCACATGTCAATAAATGTTCGAATCACGCTACGCAAGTTTCGAACTTGTGAGCTCTCGCACCAAAGCCGAATCACTTAACCACTTGAACAATGGTGCTTTAAATTGTTTACAAGTCCTGAGAATATTTATCCCAAAATATGTATGGAAAAAAAATTGAAGAGAAGAAACATTATATGATATGGATAGATGGATACTCTAGTATGTGTTTGAAAATGAGAAGTATTTTTTTATATATATATATAGACATATATATATATATATATACTATAAGTTTTTTGGCTTTTGCGTGTTATATTACATTAGTGCATACCTTGTAAGTAATGTATCCAAGGTAGGAGAATGACATGAGTTAAAAGAGTATTATATTGATGCATGTAAGTTGTATATGCACATTGTCTTAATATACATATCGAGTACGTGATTGCTTGTCTATTCATATTTTTTGTATATATGAATTAATAAAACACGTTGAAAGTATATTGAATGCAATTGACTAAACATAAATTAGCATAATTATCTTGGTATGTCAGATTCTATGTGGGAAAGCCAATTTGTATGGTTGTTACTCAAGTGATTTGCTTATAAAAGACCGTATGAAATTCCTTATGAACAACGGAAAAAAATTCATTCAAACCTAAAATTTCTAAAAATGCGGAGGTGTCTAGCTAATAAGGTGGATCTATTGAACTTTAGAAAAAACATTTTACATAAGACATGCGACAGCTGCATATAGATTTGTCTTTTATGTGGTTTTATGTCATTATGTTGATGACATACTGATTCTTTGAGAAAATGAATGATCTTCCATTCGATGATGAGAGCATTCATGTAATTTTATTCAACGCTTAAAAAATAATGTTGTCATGTCTAACAAGTACAAAAAAATCACATACAAAAAATAAAACTAAACCCCTCTCCTCCCTCCCCCCTCCTCCTACACCAAATCAAAATGACTAAAGTCCATAATGTAAAAAAAATGACAATAAAATAGAATAAAAATAAAAGAACCAAGCTAAACCCTAAGTATGTACTAATATCAGCTACCCATCAATTAAGTCGAAAAATATTAGTACTTACGTATGAAACTTTTCGTTTGCTCAATTATTTTTCATTTATCTTCTTTGAATTTAATTGTAGTTATTCAACAATCCCCACTAACTACAAGAAAATTCAAAGAAGATGAATGAAAAATAACTCGAGTAAAAAGAAAGTTTCATACATAAATTTCAATATCGTTCAATTGAAATGATACATAAACAAGAGGGTTTATAACTTAACCTAAGTACCAATATCTTTCATTTGGCAAAGTACTACTGGAACATGCCACATTTGAAACTTATTACAAACTCAGGTATGTTTTTGGCATGTTGGCAAAAACCGGGTAAAATTATGATGGAGTGACGATTTAAATCGCACCACCGCATTTTTTTAGAGAACCAACTTGCTCAATTTAGATTAGCACCAGTTAGGAATTAATTGGCGGTATCTTGAATCTCACTTGTTACTTTCTTCAGAAAAAGAAGATATGAAAGCGCGATTTGAAATCGCATCATTACATTATTTCATTGTTCGCCATGTGTTCGCCTACATGGCAGACAAATGCATATGCTTATAATATGTCTCAAATGTGGTCTATTTCTATAATTCTTTGTCAAAAGCGGCTTAAAACAAGAATTTTATCTAATATTTATACTATACTTGTAGCACCCTAGTACTTAAAATAAAAAATAAAAAAACATTAAAATGAAAGTGAAAAACAAAATACAAAGTTATTTATTCTCAAAATCAAATTCCATAACAATCCAAAACCCTAACAAAACCATAGTTGAATTCCACAATTCCAAGCCTACAAGCTTCAACAGGGAGCCCCGATTTGCAATCTTAAAACAATCCTAGTTTACGACCAAAAAAAATTCCCAAATCAATTCTCAACCCCAATTTTGGCAAAGAGCAAATAGACATAGGTAGAGAATATAAATTGTTGCAAGGAACCAACTGAAATTTGAGCAAGCATTTCCTAAATAACCAATTTTTATATATGTTTTTCTTCGGTATTGTTATTGTAACTGAGTGTGATTGACTGAATGTTTTTGGTTTGATATTTGAGGTCTACGAAAAAATCAATTAAAATAATTCTCACTTTTTTAACTTTTTCAACGCACACACATATATATACATATACGCGTACATATACACACACGTATATATATATATACGTATATGTATGTATATTGAAATAGAGTTGGAGACGAAATCGAGGTATATAGAAACAGTCAATCAATCAAAGATGATTATGATAACATGTCACAAAAAGTGGCAGGATGTTTCATAAATAAGAAATAGTTAATTTTTTAAATTATGGAGATCATTATGAACCATTGGGATTACAGAAAACGAAGTGTTGAAGAAGCTGTGATTAGTTACCATGACCAATAATGAGCGGATAAACATTTTTAGGGCTTTGTTCGGGAGTATTTTTTCATGGGGTTGATCGTTTTTGTGCTATTATAGGAACCAACTTTTGCAAAAAATTTGAAATATTATTTTTGGATATTTTAAACCTCAACCAAAACAAAGTGATGTGATTTTAACTATTTCTTTCAATCTAGAAAATCAGTGTTTTTGGGTTAAAAAAAATCAGCTACATCCACTTTAAAAGAGTTGTTACATTTACGACATTTACGTCACAAAAATAAACCCGACTCCATATTTTCCATTTTAGAAAGAGCATTTAAAAAAATACCTTTATGTTGATGCCTTTTTGACAAAATAAAGAAATATTGATTAATCGTTAACTTTGTTTTTGAAATTGGGTACTTAGGTGGTAGTATATGGTAGTACCATAAGACTGAGGTGGTACACACTATATATAATATACTACATATCAACATAGTAGTTAAGGCGCAAAAAGGCGCAAGGCTTGAGCATTGGGCTTTTTTGAGCCTTGGGCTTTATTGTGCGACTTTTATACAAGTGTGGACTTTTTTGATGGAAAAAAAATTGGAATATAAAATACTACTAAAAATGATCAATTTAGTCTTGATAACCATTCTGCACAAATAAAAAAACATAGATTAACATGTACGAAGTCACAAATGGTAATTCGAAACTAAAACGATTTAACGATCACAAATTCAAGTTTTCAACTTTCAACCAACACAAAAAACATAGAAGTTATAAGTCACAACAACAATAACAAAAAGCTAGAAATGATAAAGTAATTCAAGTTCAACACTTCAACTTCTACTAATCACAAATCCCAACTATCATCATCATCCTCCAAACCATCCTCCAACTCTAAGTCGCAGTTTTCCTCCTCCTTCGAATCATATTCAAAATTCTGATCCTTCAAATTATCATCAATAGTAGATTCTTCTTCATTTTCAACATAACTAGGTCACATTGTAGAAGTTGCAGCCTTTTCTTTTCCTTTTGATTTAGCAATGGCATGTTGCCTAGTCATGTGAAACCTTTCTCCCGCTCCGGAAGCGTGTCACATCTCCCTATGTCAATGTATCTCCTTCGAAAACCAACTCATCCTCAACCTCAATATCCGAATTATCTCCTTCCACGTGGCCAGTCATCCACTCATTTGAAGCATTAATATCTTCCAAAGTAATTAGATCAATCAAATCCCTTCGTCTAAAGCGGTTCTTCAAATTTTGATTGTACTTGATAAACACTGGCTTTTGCAGTCTTTCATGCTCAAGTCTATTACGCTTCTTACTATGGATCTAATTAAAAAATACAAAGCAATATGTTTAAAACTTAAAGATACGCACAAGTAGAATTAGTACGGAGTGTTATGCAAAAAACTTACATGCTCAAAAATGCTCCAATTTCTCTCGCAACTGGATGCACTACAAGTCAAACTTAAAATTTTTATCGTAAACTTTCGAAGTGCAGGGGTTGAATTTCCATATAAGCTTCACCACTCGGCTAAGGAAAAAGTATCAACTAATCAATTTCACTTATCCAAAAAAATTACTAATGTAATTTATGAATTATGATGTTTAAAATGTAAATATAAACTAATGCTTACTAGGGGATTTTGTGTCACTTGATTTGATTGCCAAGTTAATACCAAATTGTCCTTCCGCTTTCTTATATAAAATCAATTCATCCATCACCTTATCTTGCTTATCTTCGGAAAGAAGTCTCTCGACACATTTGTACAATCCACACGTTACTTTTTCATCATGCTCAATGGAAAGATCTTTGTAGAAGAATTGTGGATTGAGAAAATGGCCCGCCGCATGCAATGGATGATGAAGTTGACAGTCCCATCTTCTATCAATTATGGTAAAAATATCTTTGTACTTCTCTTCATTTCCTTTAAAAGATTTTTTAATGGCTTCTTTAGCTCTATCCATTGCTTCATATATGTACCCCATAGTCGGTCTTTTCTCACCATCGACTAATCAAAGAACACAAACAAGAAGGCTCATCACTCTAAGTATATAAGGGACGTTATTCCAAAAGTGTGCATTCAAAACCGAACCACAAGCTTTCTTCCCTTTCATTTCTTTTTCCCACTTGCTTCTAACCCACTCTTCGGAAGTGAACATAGTACATAGAAATTTTTTTGACTTGTGCAATTTTTGCAAACATAGGAAACTAGTCGCAAAACATGTAACTCCAAATCTGACCAATTCCTTGTTTCTATTGAGCATCCTCATCATGTTCAAGACATCACTATGGTTATAAATAAATCATGAAAGAGCAACTCCTTTTTTAATTGTGTTCTCCACCTTATTTATTTTTTCAATATCCTCAAGAATAAGGTCAATGCAATGAACCGCACAAGGAGTCCAATATAAATTTTTCCTTTTTTCCATTAGCAACTCACCTACATAATAACAAATAAAAATATGAATTTAATTAGTTTCAAATTTCAACAAAATTGAGTAATTATTAATTATAATTTTATAAATAGATATTTAAAAGTAGAACTCACCGCTTAATTTAAAATTACTTCCATTATCCATTATAACTTGAACAACATTCTCCTCGCCAATTCTTTCAACAAACTTGTCAAGCAACTTAAATATCCTCTCTCCCGATTTGACATACGAGGATGCATCTACGGATTCCATAAACATTGTCCCTAAAGAACAATTTACTAAAAAGTCAATCAATGTTCTTCCCATTCGATCCGTTCACCCATCTGACATAATAGAGCAACCATATTTCACACTTTCGGCTTTATGCTCTGTTTGCGCCAAAATTGGTCACAAACCCCGAATGTCGTGAAAGCACCAGTGTATGAACACAAATCAGCAGTATATAATCACAAATCACAGATCTAAGTAATGTAGAGGATAAAAAGGGAAGAATAATGAACTTAAAACGGAAAGAAAATAGAAAGAGGCACAAGATTTATAGTGGTTCGGCTATCTCCGGCCTACATCCACTGCAAAAGTTAATCTTTTATTGATGTTCTTCGCTAATTGCAGCAGATTACAGCAGTAATTTTCGAGTACAAACAATAAAGTTGAGTTCAATCTTGATTTTTGCAGAGTCTGGACGTTGCTGGATCCAAAGTCCCTTTTCTGTAGGCTCTAGGGTGCTATTTATAGGCGTATGAGGCTGATATTTCGCTCAGATCTCGGGAGACTTCTTCTGGCACGTGAGTGGGTCCACGCGACCGAGCCCACGAAGTTCCAGCTCGATCCGTGATTGATACGAACGAATTTCGTATCGATCAAGATTTGATCCAATCGAGTCGAAACTTGGTGTGGACCTTCCTTAGGTTGTACGTAAGCTCCTATGAAAATTTCATAGCATTTGGACTTGTGGATTAGGAGATACGATCGATACGAATTGGGATTTTCAGTTGGCTGCTTCGTTCGACTCGATATGTTCATATCGATCTCGTCGACTCGATCAAAAGCACGCGCGCGCAGGATGATGTGGCACGAAATTCCCAGATCGGTCCACCCTTCTCGCCGAGTTGACCGAGTCTTGTTTGCACCACGTCTGCATCGATTGCTTCGACGCTGTTCGTATCGATTACAACGTATTGTTCGAATCGATCAATTGTGGCTCTATTCGTATCGATGGGAGATTCTGTATCGATACAGAGTGTGTGTAAGTGGTCGATACGAAATGGACAAATCAATGGATACGAACAGGACTTCCTGGATCGATTCGAACATACGGATAAACGATGGATACGAATAGGGTATCAACCTGATCGATACGAACTCGATGGACGCGAGGCGAAGTCACTCTGATCGATACGAACATGATGGATACGAGGCGATATCACCCTGATCGATACGAACATGATGGATACGAGGCCCAGGATCGATACGAACGCGATCGATTCGAACAGTGCGGTCATGGATGGATTCGAACAGACCGACTCGATCATGGATTTGATCAATTCGAATAGCATGCTTTCCTCAACTTGCATCGATCATATCCTGAGCATACGAACTCGGATTAACTTGAAACTTGAAACGTTGGCTTTCATAGCTTTGCTTGTCATGTCTTGTCAATTTTAGCTCGATCTGGACTCGGACAAAATTCATCGACATCCATAGCGAACCTGTGATGCATAATCGATATTTTCGATGAATAATCATCGATTTTCAGTTAATTTCTTGATATCTCAATTTTGCTAAAAAGTGGGATAACACTTTGCCCCCCCAAAACATGCATTTTGGCAAAAGGCGTGTTTTGATTAGCTCCAAATCGAATGTTGTGAGCTCATGCTTTATTCACAGCTATAATATCGCCAATCAAGTTTGTGGCTGTTTGAAGCCGAATCAATATCCATTTCCACTTGTGGAAGTCAGTAATCAAATTCTACAGCCTCTCCAGACCATCAATGGTCACTCCGGACCCTTGCTAAGTCCATTCCAAACCAAGCGATCGAATAGAAAGATCCTGTTGCACTCCAACGTTGCTTTCTATCCCTTACACTCTGGCCCTAGCGAGGGCATATAGCGATGTCCTGGTCTTTCTGGACCGATCATATCCTCTCCAAGCTCTTGCTGAATCCCATCCCGTCACTCTCCGGTGAAGGGGAAACAACGTCGAGTGAGCCGATCCTGTCGCTCTCCGACGAAGCGGCAACACCCCCTGCACTCCGGTTCAGTGTCTCTGAACATTAAGCGATGTCTTGGCCTAAATCCTAGGCCGACCATAGCCACTCCGAGCTCTTATCGAACCTCGATCCAATCACTCTCCGGTGAATGGGGAACGACGTTAAGTGAGTCGATCCTGTCGCTCTCCGGCGAAGCAACTCACTTCCTGCACTCCGGATCCCGCCTCTCCGGGTAGGGCCAGAAAGCGATCATTTTCAAGCTGGTTTTCAATATTCATCCTTTAACTCTCCGGTCAAAGGTTTGTTTCGAGAAATTCAAGTTCATTTATTAAATTCAAGTTTCGGATGTTCAATCTCAAACAACAGGAAAAACTAGGCATTGCCTCTCTGGGCAGAGCGGTCTATTACCATCTCAGAGCATGCTTGGGGATCTCTCCGGTTCTCGTACATGTGTAAGTGGAATAACCGTTTTATTCTGAAATCAAATCTAAGAATAATCGACCAAAGTTCAGATCCTGAACTTGGCCCTTGCCATCATGATTAGTTGATGACGAGTCATGATCCTGATCCAGGATTAGTCCTGTTGGGTGGAGGCGGTAGTTGCTCAGGTCCTACGGTTGCTGTCCGATCTCTGGTGTATTGTGGTAATCTACCACTTCTGATATGCTCTTCTACCTCATCCTTCAGATGGCGGCATTCATCGGTAGTATGCCCTTCCAGCTCATGAAATAGGCAGTACTTTCCACTTCTACGTTCCTATTCTGTGGGATCTCTCCTGGGTGGTTTTCCATAGGGGAGCTGCCCCCCGAGTCTCCGTGTAGATTCGTTCCAGGCCTACCGTCAAGTCTATGTATTGTCTGAATCTGGGTTCTCATAATTTCTTCCGTTTATTAGGACCATCGTATCTGTCGTCCTGCTTTCGCTTTCCTTTGTCCGCTTCAGACTGTTCTTTGGAGGTTCCTTTGCCTTGCACAGCGTTTGCTTCTCGCCTCTCGGCGCGTAAATCTTCTAGCCGAATGAATCTTTCAGCCTCATGATAAAATTCTCCAAGATCTTGCGGTGGATCCCTCGCCAAAGAATCCTTAAACTCTATGCCCTCAGCAACTCCTGCTACCGCCGCCATCAAAATCATCGATGGATCCGGGCGATCCACTGAAGCCACCATCGCGTTGAATCCTAGTAAAAAATCTCTTATGGACTCTCCAGTCCTTTGCTTTATTGAAGCTAAGGTCATCACACTCTTGGGTTGCGTCACGTGGACCCTAAACTGTCTCATGAAGCATTCTACTAGCTCACTCCATGTTCTGAATGATCCATTCTCTAGCTGCCTGAACCAAAGTGCAGCCAAATCTGTCAAATATGTAGGGAAACATCGTGCCATCACTTCCTTGGATGCCCCCAGCACTTCCATATGCCTGATATATTTGGTAATATGCATGGTCGGGTCTGACTTTCCATCATAAGGATCCAGCATGGATAATTTGAACTTTGGAGGATTCTTAGCATTTCTGATATTCGGAGTAAAAGGACTCTGACTAACTTCCTCTAAGCCTCCGCTTGATAATCCTCCCCTCATTATCCGTCGCACTAATCCAGCCATTCTTTCGTCTTCATCCTGGGGTCATCCCCTCGGCATGCTTCTATCTTGCCCCCCCAGGTCTCGAAGGGTACTCCGTGTAATATTCCTCGTGTGGCTCATTCATGTTGGAGTTGGCTCTAGCTTGCTAAGCTCCATCCGTGGGTCTTCCAATGTCAGATCCCGAGGGTCTGCCACTAGGTCCTTGTTGATTGCCTTCAGGTTCTGCATTCTGGTCTTGGATTTGACCTCCAGTGGTTTCTGCAACTCAAGCTCCTTGTCCTGCACTTGCAACCGCTGTAGTCGGTCCAGGGTTCTGTGCTCCAGCCGCTCTCATTAGCTCAAAGAAGCTTTGCATCATATCCTGTTGACTCTTCAATAATCTTTCATGTATCGAATCCGCCATAGTCTCCATTTCATCCCTGGTAATGTAGATCGAAGCTGGTTCTTCTACAGCTCCGGGGGACACTTCTTGGCTCCCCCCTTGTTGGCGTCTCTCGGCTCTTTGTCTTCTACTTGTTTGCCGTGTCATTGTCTTTCAAATCTGAATTCCTCCAGCTTTCAAATCTGAACTCCAAATCTGGTATAGCGGGTGCTGGTTCTTCTCAGTGAAAGCACCAAAGTGTTTGCGCCAAAATTGGTCACAAACCCTGAATGTCATGAAAGCACCAATGTATGAACACAAATCAGCAGTATATAATCACAAATCACAGATCTAAGTAACGTAGAGGATAAAAAGTGAAGAATAATGAACTTAAAACAGAAAGAAATAGATAGAGACACAAGATTTATAGTAGTTTGGCTATCTCCGGCCTACGTCCACTGCAAAAGTTAATCTTTTATTGATGTTCTTCGCTGATAGCAGCAGATTACAGCAGTAATTTTCAAGTACAAACAATAAAGTTGAGTTCAATCTTGATTTTGGCAGAGTCTGGACGTTGCTGGATCGAAAGTCCCCTTTTTGTAGGCTCTATGGTTTATAGGCGTAGGAGGCTGATATTTCGCTCAGATCTCGGGAAACTTCTTCTGGCACGTGAGTGGGCCCAAGCGACCGAGCCCACGAAGTTCCGGCTCGATCCGTGATCGATACAAACGAATTTCGTATCGATCAAGATTTGATCCAATTGAGTCAAAACTTGGTGTGGACCTTCCTTAGGTTGTACGTAAGCTCCTATGAAAATTTCATAGCATTTGGACTTGTGGATTAGGAGATACGATCGATACGAATTGGGATTCTCAGTTGGCTGCTTCGTTCGACTCGATATGTTCGTATCGATCTCGTCGACTCGATCAAAAGCACGCGCGCGCAGGATGATGTGGCACGAAATTCCTGGATCGGTCCACCCTTCTCGCTGAGTTGACCGACTCTTGTTTGCACCTCGTCTGCATCGATTGCTTCGACGCTGTTCGTATCGATCACAACGTATTGTTTGAATCGATCAATTGTGGCTCTATTCGTATCGATGGGAGATTCCGTATCGATACGAAGCGTGTGTAAGTGGTCGATACGAAATGGACAAATCAATGGATATGAACAGGACTTCCTGGATCGATTCGAACATACAGGTAAACGATGGATACGAATAAGGTATCAATCTGATCGATACGAACTCGATGGACGCGAGGCGAAGTCACTCTGATCGATACGAACATGATGGATACGAGGCGAAGTCACCCTGTTCGATATGAACATGATGTATACGAGGCCCATGATCGATACGAACGCGATCGATTCGAACAGTGCGGTCATGGATGGATTCGAACAGATCGACTCGATCATGGATTTGATCGATTCAAACATCATGCTTTCCTCAACTTGCATCGATCATATCCTGAGCATACGAACTCAGATTAACTTGAAACTTGAAACGTTGGCTTTCATAGCTTTGCTTGTCATGTCTTGTCAATTGTAGCTCGATCTGGACTCGGACAAAATTCATCGACATCCATAGCGAACCTGTGATGCATAATCGATATTTTCGATGAATAATCATCGATTTTCAGCCAATTTCTTGATATCTCAATTTTGCTAAAAAGTGGGATAACATGCCCCTTCATTAATTCATTTGTATAATCCAACTCTTTCTTTAGCAATGGAACTCTCAATTCATGATAACTTGGAGGCTTAAGATTAGGTCCATATCTACCAATTGCTTCAACCATGTCCTTAAATGAATCCATACGAGCAACATTAAATGCAATACCAGCTTGATAAATAAACGAGCTATATATTGATTGGTTCTAGCTCTCAATTCTTTATCACATGCATCATTTTATACTTGATTTCCTCAACTTAGACGATCCTAAAATTTTATCTTGTTGTTCACTTTTCTTTGATGCCACGTTACTCATGTACAAATCAATCGGGCCTTTTGCATTACCCCTTGACGATTTTGCCTTCTTTCCAACATTCTTTCCACCAATGTTGGATCTCTTATTAGTTAGTGCAACTTCTTCAACTTCATCATCTTCCAAATCCATACTATAGTTATCTAACTCATTGCCCGCATGAGCCTCAAAAGCATCTGTCTTCCTACGTTGTTTACTAGCCATAGCTTCCAATAAAATAATTATCACTTCGGCTGGACATTTAGGACAAGCGCTTGCATTTCTAAAGCCTCTAATTTGATGTTGTTTTGCTCTATTTATTCGCCCCGAAGTCACTTTCAAGCAATACATGCAAGTCAAGCAATTAGAGTTGTTTTCATCCGCCAAAAAATTGTAATTTCATCCAACATCTGCTCTACGATTTTTAGGTGCGGCGGAAGAACATGCTAAAATATGTGTGTTTGGATCCATATCAACCTGAAATGAAAAAGTGAAATAAAATTATTAAACTATTTTACTAACTAAAATTCTAACTTTAAATTTTTAACCATTAATTTAACTCTTTAAATTTTAGAACATAACTCATTAAAATTTAAAACATAACTAAATTTTAAATTAAAACATAACTCTTTAAATTTTAAAACATAACTCTTCAAATTTAAAACATAACTAAATTTTAAATTAAAACATAAGTAAATTTTAAATTAAAACATAGCTAAAATTTTAAATTTTAAAATAACTCTTTAAATTTTAGAACATAACTCGTTAAATTTTAAAACATAACTAAATTTTAAATTAAACATAACTCTTTAAATTTTAAAACATAACTCTTTAAATTTTAAAACATAACTAAATTTTAAATTAAAATATAAGTAAATTTTAAATTAAAACATAACTCTTTAAATTTTAAAACATAACTCGTTAATTTTTAAAACATAACTAAATTTTAAATTAAAATATAACTAAATATGAAATTTAAAACATAACTCTTTAAATTTTAAAACATAACTCATTAAATTTTAAAAACACAACTCCATTTTAAATTAATACATAACTAAATTTAAAATTTAAAACATAACATAATTAAAATTTTAAATTAAAACATACCTCTTTAAATTTTAAAACATAACTCATTAATTTTTAAAACAAAACTAAATTTTAAAATTAAATTAAGACATAACCAAATTTAAAATTTAAAACATAACTAAATTTAAAACATAACTCATTAAATTTTAAAATATAACTCATTATATTTTATAAACATAACTAAATTTTAAATTAAAACATAATCGAATTTAAAATTTAAATCATAATTATAAATTATAACATAACTCGTTAAAATTTCAAACTAAATTGATCAAATTAACTTAAAAGTTTAAATTAAATTTTAAAGTTTTAAACTAATTAAAATTAACTTCATAATTTATACCTTAAACTAATTATAATCTAACTTAAAAGTTTATAGTAAAAAAACCTAATTAATAACTTAATAGTAAACAGTACTACAGTTAAAAAAATACCTAAGATGGGAACTGGCGGCGGCGGCAGAGGGGAGCTGGCGGCGGTGGCAAAGTTTGCCTATTTTTTTTGTTCGAGATTCGAAGTCGACAATAATTTGAAACCCTAGAAAGCTTAATCGACCAAGTCGATTTCACAAAAGGCAAGCGGGTTTTGGGTCGACTGAAGTGGGCCTGTAAAAATAATTGCCGATAATCGAGGCGCGCCTTCTGGAGCCTCTACGCCTCGAGATAAAAGCACGATTTTCGCGCTTTTATTGCGCCTCTACTAGAGGAGGCGCCTCAGCACCTGACAAGGCGCAAGGGTTGCGCCTTAGTCGCGCCTAGACGCGCCTTAACTACTATGCATATCAATACATAATCAGCAGTTTGAATCATATGATGCAAGTTTTGAACCGGTAACCTTTCGAACCAATGTCGAATAGTCGATTTAACTTTCATATCTTTTTAAAGAAAATCGACTTTATCTACTTTTGAAATTTTTCTTCAAAATATGTTCTGTTAAGAGTTTATGATGCAATTTTTAAAATCTTAACTTCTTAATTTGGATGATTATATTTTCTATTGAGATATACATATAATTTTACCATTTTGGAATGGGTTTTAACACCTATGAAAATTTAATAAAATTGTTTCGTATCTTAATATAAAAAAAGCTCGTAAAACCAAATCCCATCTTAAGGGTCAAAATAGTTTGCTCAAAACTCCTCATAAACTATGCTATGAAATTTCCAAGCAGGGCCAAAAGTACAATCAAATAAATTTGGTGTAAAGGATAAACATAAATCTACTTAGATACAGTATGAGGACAACTGATTTTCCACCAGGGTCAATCCTAGAAGTTCTGATACCTAAAGCTAGTTGTGAGTCGGCTACAAGTACTAATCATATTAATAAAATTAAAGCATCAAAGTAGTTTATATACGATATAAATAACAAATGGAGTAATAAAAGGAAACAACTATCTTGGTAATAATACTTTAAGTCGTACAAAAGTTAAGGTGGAACCCGGTGCACGAGGATCCTGCAGGATAGTGGGCTCTGAGGAGGTCGATAACGTACGCAACAGAGGCTTTTCCGGACTCGAACCTGGGCGCTCAGATCACCATGCGGGTGACCTAACCGTTGTGGGTGACTCAAGCCATACAACAGTTCAAAACAAAAATTATTTTTTAGGAACTGGTTTGTGCTAGAAATGTTAATCATTAAATGTCAAAAGAAAAGAAGCTTATTTATAATGAATATTAACAGTCGGTACATGATAATATTCTAGAAATTCAGTCAATAAAATTAAAGATAAAAAAGTTTTACCCTTATATGCAAAATTGTGGTTTTTGAAATTAATATGATGCTTCAATCTTTCCTTTCAATTTCTTTCTATAAATGTAAATGTTGAAAATTATGAATTTGTAGAATTTCTAAAAGTTGTGGATTTTAAATTTAGGAACTACGAATTGAAGGAATAAATGATAAATTGATGTTAATTTTTCTAGCTTCTAGCGTCATCTTTTATTTTCGTACAATGGTTTTTGTTGGCGTCTTCTATAAACATTTACATCTTGGTTTTATTTTTATTTTTTTTCTATTTTGATGCCCTAGTGTGAAACGGGCCCAACGCCATGACTTTAGTGGCTTTGCTTTACCCAAGGGCCACCCTCAACGATATGTTGGTATAAAAAGTAAAACCTATGTTTTCACATCATAAATGAAAAAAAAACATGGAAATAAAAGCATTACTTTGTGATGTATCACAAGCAATCAACGCAACACCCTCTTTAGAAGCAGATCTTTGAGCTCCAGATTTGGTAATGAAATTCTCATTGTTGCATGTAAGTCCAGAAAGCCAATAAAGAACCTAAAAGTCAATTACTTAAAAGAAGAAGGAACAAACTGTTATCCGCAATCACGTAAAAGTGCCGCGAAACCGATAATAACCAAAGAAATGTTACCAAACCAGTTTACAATTCTGGTACAGAATGCTACGGTGCAGAACCGTTACAAAACATTGTTATAATACCTATTGATATGTCCGAGTCCAGAGAGAATCTGTTTCCTTGAAACAATATTGCCGCCGTAGTAGTTTTACGGTTGTTAGCAATTTGCTTCCGAGGATGAAACGGACCAGCCCCGTGGTTGCAGACGGAGCGCCGACGAACTGAAGAGATTATAGCACTAGAACAGAGCTCTTAGAGGAAGAAGGAACAGAGTTTGAGAGAGAGAACTTCATTATTTTCTCATATTCTGGCCGCCTATTTATAGGCTGGAGGAGGTGCCTATTCGGAGTGGTCGTGACTGCTGGAAAGGTTGCGACCCTTAAACCAACAGCAGTGACCGTTGTATGTGTGCGCCTGGAAGGAAATGGCTGCATCTGGTGACCGTTCAAACGAATGGACACGTCCGCTCGAAAAATAGACGTTTTGGCGCATGCAGGCCCAAACGGCAGTCGGCGGCCCATTTAATCACTAGACCCCAAGAGCCCCAAGGCCCTATCTTTGACATATTTAATATTAATATGAAAGCATACATGCCATGCCATATTGCCTCATTCCTTCCATTCCTTGTCCTTATTCCTCTTTTGTTTTGATTTAGTATAGTGGGTTGTGATATATATGGTGATATTGAAACAATTATCCCATGAAGTGGGACTTTGTTTCAATTCACACTATAGTTCTTCCACTTCCTATTTCATTCAATTCTAACAATCCCCCACATGAATGAATAGTTGTTCTTAGTTTCACGAACCATTTATCGTATCGGTTAAAGTAGCACAGAGGCCTTGAACTTTCCTAGTGTTTATCCATTTGAATTACAGGTGAATCAGTAGACATAGGCTGTCCTTGAACTGTAAACCTTTTGTGTAATTCTACAATAGATAACACACGACAAATGTTTCTTATAATCCTTCGTTCTCTGTATGTGTTCATTTTTGCCTTGAACACCTGCCTGGTATCATAAGTGCTTAGAGAATTTGGCCTCGTAATTCTCTTTGAAGCGGCGCCTTCGCACTTACTTAGGTGATTCTGTAAAGGGTATTCACAATTCCTCAAGTACAGACATCATTAAAAGTATCAATACTTATCCTATTTTCCAACAAATAATGCACTGACTTATCATAGGAATGGTTTGAGTGTAACAGTGCTTTCAAGTTTCTCTTAAACTTAGTTGTCCCTTTGAACCTAGATCTTGGGATCTCTAGTCAACTAGGTAGGGTTTCCATTTTAGAAAAACTTTTATTCTATGGGCCTTAACCCCATTCCCATCGATAAGGTTTGAACTTTCTCTCTTGGAAAGCCTTTTGTTAGTGGATCCGCTATGTTATCTTTAGACCTTATGTAGTCTATAGTGATAACTCCATTAGAGAGAAGTTGTCTTATTGTCTTATGTCTACGACGAATATGCCTAGATTTACCATTGTATAATGTACTATTAGCTCTTCCAATAGCTGATTGACTATCACAATGTATACATATTGGAGGCACAGGTTTGCTCCAATTTGGAATATCTTCTAAGAAACTTCGAAGTCAGTCTGCTTCTTCTGCAGTCTTATCTAGTGCAATAAACTCTGATTCCATCGTAGATCTAGCTATACAAGTCTGTTTGGATGATTTCCATGATATTGCTCCATTTCCTAATGTGAACACATATCCGCTTGTAGACTTTGTATCATGTGATCCAGTTATCCAATTGGCATCACTGTATCCTTCCACTGTTGAAGGATAGTTTGTATACTGTAGACCATAGTTCTGCGTATACTTTAGGTATCCTAGACCTCTGATTATCGCTTTCCAATGATGTTTACCAGGATTGCTGGTAAATCTACTCAGCTTACTTACAGCGTATGCGATATCTGGCCTAGTGCAGTTCATAACATACATGATACTTCCTAGTATACGAGAATATTCAAGCTGGTAGATACTATCACCAGTGTTCTTTACCCAATTTTGGGTCATATCTACTGGTGTTTTTGCAATAGTAATATTATATTGCTTGAATTTTTCAAGTATCTTGGCGATGTAATGTGATTGGGATAATGCATATCCTTGTGGTGTTCTCAAAATTTTGACACCCAATATCACATCAGCCAGTCCTATTTCTTTCATATCGAATCTAGAGGATAACATATTCTTTGTAGATGTTATTATGGCCTTGTTATTACCTAGGATCAACAAGTCATCAACATAAAGACAAACAATGACATACCCAATATGTGCTTGTTTTATATAGACACATTTATCTGATTCATTTATTGTGAATCCGTTTGATAACATAGTTTCATGAAACTTCTTATGCCATTGTTTTGGAGCTTGTTTAAGGCCATAAAGCGATTTTACTAATTTGCACACTTTATTCTCATTTCCAAAGCTCATAAACCCTTCGGGTTGCTTCATATATATTTCTTCCTCTAGTTCACCATTCAAAAATGCAGTTTTAACATCCATTTGATGTATTTCTAAATCAAGTATGGACGCAATTGCAATAAGCATCCTTATCGATGTTATCCTTGTTACTGGTGAATATGTATCAACGTAGTCCAGATCTTCCTTTTGTCTAAATCCTTGGACTACAAGACGAGCTTTGTACTTGTCTATTAAACCATCAGGTTTCAATTTCTTTTTGAATATCCATTTATTACCTAAGGTTTTGCATCCTTGAGGTAAATCAACTAACTCCCATGTGTGGTTAGCCATGATGGATTCTATCTCACTGTTAATGGCCTCTTTCCAGTAAGGGGCATCGCTGGAGGACATAGCTTGTTTGTAGGTTAATGGATCATCTTCTAACATAAATGTGTAGAAATCTGGTCCAAAAGTTCTTGAGGTCCTTGACCTTTTGCTTCTTCTAGGTTCCTCCACTTGTAGATCAGCACTATTTTGCCGAAGGTTATTTTGCTCATCATTTTCAAGAGAATCGGTAAATTCATCTTCCCTTGGTCTCTTTTGAGCATAATTGTCAGTACCCTGCTTCAAAGGGAATATATGTTCGAAAAATCTAGCATTTCTCGACTCTATGATGGTATTTTTATGAATATCATCAATTTCTGATTTGTGTACTAAAAATCGATAAGCAGCACTGTTTTGTGCATATCCAATGAATACACAATCAATTGTTTTTGGTCCAATTTTGACCTTCTTTGGTTTAGGTATTTCTACTTTGGCAAGACACCCCCACACTTTTAAGTATTTGTAGGATGCCGGTTTATTTTTCCAAAGTTCATGAGGAGACTTTGATGTTTTCTTTCTTGGTATTTTATTTAAAACATGATTTGCCGAAAGAATAGCTTCTCCCCAAAAATTATTTGGTAAACCAGAACTTATTAGTAAAGCATTCATCATTTCTTTAAGAGTTCTATTTTTCCGTTCGGCTATACCGTTGGATTGAGGTGAATATGGTGCTGTAGTTTGGTGTATAATACTATGCTCAGCGCAGAATTCCTCAAATGGAAATTCATATTCTCCTCCTCTATCACTTCTTAAAGCTTTAATTTTCCTATTGAGTTGATTCTCAACTTCGGCTTTATACTGTTTAAACATGTCGAATGCTTCATCCTTGCTTCTAAGGAGATATACATAACAGTATCTAGTACAATCATCAATGAATGTAATGAAATACCTTTTTCCACCTCTAGTTTGACACATTTTCAAGTCACATACATCAGTGTGTATAAGGTCTAGAGGTTCAGTTTCTCGTTCAACATGATGAAACGAGGTTCTTGTCAATTTTTCTTCTGCACAAATTTGACATTTATAATTGGAGTCTATATCACATTTTGGTATAAATTCTAGATTAATCATTTTTCGCAATGTATCAAAATTCACATGCCCTAATCTAGAATGCCATATATTAGAGGAGTCAACAATATAAGCAGAAGATTCACTTTTATTCATATCATTGTTTGGTACAATAGTGGTTACATTTGCTTTGAATAAACCATCACACACATATCCTCTTCCTACATATACTCCATTCTTTGATAATACAAACTTATCAGCCACAAAGGTTAATTTAAAACCATGCTTGCTAAGCAAGGACCCTGAAATCAGGTTCTTTCGAATGTCTGGAACATGGAGAACGTCACTTAAGGTAAGTTCCTTTCCAGAAGTTAGTTTCAGCACAAATTTTCCTTTGCCTTCTACCTTTGATGCAGATGAATTGCCCATGAAAAGTTGTTCATCATCAGTTGTAGTTTTATAGGTCGTAAACATCCACTTATTAGCACATATGTGTCAAGTGGCTCCTGTGTCTACAAACCATTCCTTTGAGTTACCAACAAGGTTGCATTCTGATATTACTGCACATAAATCCATATCAGAAATGCCATCTGCAACTTCAGCCATATTTGCTTCTGATTTCTTCTTTTTGGGAGCGCGACATTCGGTTGCTTTGTGCCCCTTCTTTCCACAGTTATGACAAGAACCCTGGAATTTCTTCTTCGACTTCTTAGGCGCATTTTCACGTTTTCTCTTGTTAGGATTTTCTGACTCAACAACATTTGCTTTGGCAGCCATATTCGGAGAAATCTTTTTCTCGGAATTCCTATTATCTCCTCAATCCGTAAACGAACTATGAGTTCTTCCATTGTCATTTCCTTACGCTTATGCTTAAGATAGTTTTTGAAGTCCTTCCAAGATGGAGGAAGTTTCTCAATGGTTGCGGCGACTTGGAAAGATTCGCTCAGTGTCATCCCTTCATCATGTAGTTGACGGATGATCACTTGTAATTCTTGAGTCTGGTTGATCACAGTCTTTGAATCTACCATTTTGAAGTCGAGAAATTTGCCAGCGATGAATTTCTTCATGCCTGCATCTTCAGTTTTGTACTTTCTGTCCAAGACTGTCCAGAGTTCCTTGGATGTTGCAACAGTACAATAAACATTATAGAGGCTATTATCCAGACCATTCAGAATATAGTTTTTACATATAAAGTCTGAATTTTTCCAGACAGTTGCAGCCTCTACTTTGACTGCATCGGGTTCGAGTTCGCCAACTTCAGGAGCATCTTCGGTTAGATATTTGGCAAGCCCTAATGTCGTCAGATAGAACAACATCTTCTGTTGCCAACGCTTGAAATCTGTCCCATTGAATTTTTCTGGCCTTTCTCCATGAGACATTGCCATACTTGGAACCAGAGCGGAGGCTGAGCGGTTGTCACCGTCTGTGTTGGTGCAGCGTTATTGTTGCTATTTTGAGACATCGTCGTCTGCAACAATACAATATTGTTTCAAGATTGTTATCCGCAATCACGTAAAAGTGCCGCGAAACCGATAATAACCATAGAAATGTTACCAAACCAGTTTACAATTCTGGTACAGAATGCTACGGTGCAGAACTGTTACAAAAAATTGTTATAATACTTATTGATATGTCCGAGTCCAGAGAGAATCTGTTTCCTTGAAACAATATTGCCGCCGTAGTAGTTTTACGGTTGTTAGCAATTTGCTTCCCAGGATGAAACGGACCAGCCCCGTGGTTGCAGACGGAGCGCCGACGAACTGAAGAGATTATAGCACTAGAACAGAGCTCTTAGAGGAAGAAGGAACAGAATTTGAGAGAGAGAACTTCATTATTTTCTCATATTCTGGCCGCCTATTTATAGGCTGGAGGAGGTGCCTATTCGGAGCGGTCGTGACTGCTTGAAAGGTTGCGACCCTTAAACCAACAGCAGTGACCGTTGTATGTGTGCGCCTGGAAGGAAATGGCCGCATCTGGTGACCGTTCAAACGAATGGACACGTCCGCTCGAAAAATAGACGTTTTGGCGCATGCAGGCCCAAACGGCAGTCGGCGGCCCATTTAATCACTAGACCCCAAGAGCACCAAGGCCCAAGGCCCTATCTTTGACATATTTAATATTAATATGAAAGCATACATGCCATGCCATATTGCCTCATTCCTTCCATTCCTTGTCCTTATTCCTCTTTTGTTTTGATTTAGTATAGTGGGTTGTGATATTGAAACAATTATCCCATGAAGTGGGACTTTGTTTCAATTCACACTATAGTTCTTCCACTTCCTATTTCATTCAATTCTAACAATCCCCCACATGAATGAATAGTTGTTCTTAGTTTCACGAACCATTTATCGTATCGGTTAAAGTAGCACAGAGGCCTTGAACTTTCCTAGTGTTTATCCATTTGAATTACAGGTGAATCAGTAGACATAGGCTATCCTTGAACTGTAAACCTTTTGTGTAATTCTACAATAGATAACACACGACAAATGTTTCTTATAATCCTTCATTCTCTGTATGTGTTCATTTTTGCCTTGAACACCTGCCTGGTATCATAAGTGCTTAGAGAATTTGGCCTCGTAATTCTCTTTGAAGCGGCGCCTTCGCACTTACTTAGGTGATTCTGTAAAGGGTATTCACAATTCCTCAAGTACAGTCATCATTAAAAGTATCAATACTTATCCTATTTTCCAACAAATAATGCACTGACTTATCATAGGAATGGTTTGAGTGTAACAGTGCTTTCAAGTTTCTCTTAAACTTAGTTGTCCCTTTGAACCTAGATCTTGGGATCTCCAGTCAACTAGGTAGGGTTTCCATTTTAGAAAAACTTTTATTCTATGGGCCTTAACCCCATTCCCATCGATAAGGTTTGAACTTTCTCTCTTGGCAAGCCTTTTGTTAGTGGATCCGCTATGTTATCTTTAGACCTTATGTAGTCTATAGTGATAACTCCATTAGAGAGAAGTTGTCTTATTGTCTTATGTCTACGACGAATATGCCTAGATTTACCATTGTATAATGTACTATTAGCTCTTCCAATAGCTGATTGACTATCACAATGTATACATATTGGAGGCACAGGTTTGCTCCAATTTGGAATATCTTCTAAGAAATTTCGAAGCCAGTCTGCTTCTTCTGCAGTCTTATCTAGTGCAATAAACTCTGATTCCATCGTAGATCTAGTTATACAAATCTGTTTGGATGATTTCCATGATATTGCTCCATTTCCTAATGTGAACACATATCCGCTTGTAGACTTTGTATCATGTGATCCAGTTATCCAATTGGCATCACTGTATCCTTCCACTGTTGAAGGATAGTTTGTATACTGTAGACCATAGTTCTGCGTATACTTTAGGTATCCTAGAACTCTGATTATCGCTTTCCAATGATGTTTACCAGGATTGCTGGTAAATCTACTCAGCTTACTTACAGCGTATGCGATATCTGGCCTAGTGCAGTTCATAACATACATGATATTCCTAGTATACGAGAATATTCAAGCTGGTAGATACTATCACCAGTGTTCTTTACCCAATTCTGGGTCATATCTACTGGTGTTTTTGCAATAGTAATATTATATTGCTTGAATTTTTCAAGTATCTTGGCGATGTAATGTGATTGGGATAATGCATATCCTTGTGGTGTTCTCAAAATTTTGACACCCAATATCACATCAGCCAGTCCTAGGTCTTTCATATCGAATCTAGAGGATAACATATTCTTTGTAGATGTTATTATGGCCTTGTTATTACCTAGGATCAACAAGTCATCAACATAAAGACAAACAATGACATACCCAATATGTGCTTGTTTTATATAGACACATTTATCTGATTCATTTATTGTGAATCCGTTTGATAACATAGTTTCATCAAACTTCTTATGCCATTGTTTTGGAGCTTGTTTAAGGCCATAAAGCGATTTTACTAATTTGCACACTTTATTCTCATTTCCAAAGCTCATAAACCCTTCGGGTTGCTTCATATATATTTCTTCCTCTAGTTCACCATTCAAAAATGCAGTTTTAACATCCATTTGATGTATTTCTAAATCAAGCATGGACGCAATTGCAATAAGCATCCTTATCGATGTTATCCTTGTTACTGGTGAATATGTATCAAAGTAGTCCAGATCTTCCTTTTGTCTAAATCCTTGGACTACAAGACGAGCTTTGTACTTGTCTATTGAACCATCAGATTTCAATTTCTTTTTGAATATCCATTTATTACCTAAGGTTTTGCATCCTTGAGGTAAATCAACTAACTCCCATGTGTGGTTAGCCATGATGGATTCTATCTCACTGTTAATGGCCTCTTTCCAGTAAGGGGCATCGTTGGAGGACATAGCTTGTTTGTAGGTTAATGGATCATCTTCTAACATAAATGTGTAGAAATCTGGTCCAAAAGTTCTTGAGGTCCTTGACCTTTTGCTTCTTCTAGGTTCCTCCACTTGTAGATCAGCACTATTTTGCCGAAGGTTATTTTGCTCATCATTTACAAGAGAATCGGTAAATTCATCTTCCCTTGGTCTCTTTTGAGCATAATTGTCAGTACCCTGCTTCAAAGGGAATATATGTTCGAAAAATCTAGCATTTCTCGACTCTATGATGGTATTTTCATGAATATCATCAATTTCTGATTTGTGTACTAAAAATCGATAAGCAGCACTGTTTTGTGCATATCCAATGAATACACAATCAATTGTTTTTGGTCCAATTTTGACCTTCTTTGGTTTAGGTATTTCTACTTTGGCAAGACACCCCCACACTTTTAAGTATTTGTAGGATGCCGGTCTATTTTTCCAAATTTCATGAGGAGACTTTGATGTTTTCTTTCTTGGTATTTTATTTAAAATATGATTTGCCGAAAGAATAGCTTCTCCCCAAAAATTATTTGGTAAACCAGAACTTATTAGTAAAGCATTCATCATTTCTTTAAGAGTTCTATTTTTCCGTTCGGCTATACCGTTGGATTGAGGTGAATATGGTGCTGTAGTTTGGTGTATAATACCATGCTCAGCGCAGAATTCCTCAAATGGAAATTCATATTCTCCTCCTCTATCACTTCTTAAAGCTTTAATTTCCCTATTGAGTTGATTCTCAACTTCGGCTATATACTGTTTAAACATGTCGAATGCTTCATCCTTGCTTCTAAGGAGATATACATAACAATATCTAGTACAATCATCAATGATAGTAATAAAATACCTTTTTCCACCTCTAGTTTGACACATTTTCAAGTCACATACATCAGTGTGTATAAGGTCTAGAGGTTCAGTTTCTCGTTCAACATGATGAAACGAGATTCTTGTCAATTTTGCTTCTGCACAAATTTGACATTTATAATTGGAGTCTATATCACATTTTGGTATAAATTCTAGATTAATCATTTTTCGCAGTGTATCTAAATTCACATGCCCTAATCTAGAATGCCATATATTAGAGGAGTCAACAATATAAGCAGAAGATTCACTTTTATTCATATCATTGTTTGGTATAATAGTGGTTACATTTGCTTTGAATAAACCATCACACACATATCCTCTTCCTACATATACTCCATTCTTTGATAATACAAACTTATCAGCCACAAAGGTTAATTTAAAACCATGCTTGCTAAGCAAGGACCCTGAAATCAGGTTCTTTCGAATGTCTGGAACATGGAGAACGTCACTTAAGGTAAGTTCCTTTCCAGAAGTTAGTTTCAGCACAACTTTTCCTTTGCCTTCTACCTTTGATGCAGATGAATTGCCCATGAAAAGTTGTTCATCATCAGTTGTAGTTTTATAGGTCGTAAACATCCACTTATTAGCACATATGTGTCGAGTGGCTCCTATGTCTACGAACCATTCCTTTGAGTTACCAACAAGGTTGCATTCTGATATTACTGCACATAAATCCATATCAGAAATGCCATCTGCAACTTCAGCCATATTTGCTTCTGATTTCTTCTTTTTGGGAGCGCGACATTTGGCTGCTTTGTGCCCCTTCTTTCCACAGTTATGACAAGAACCCTGAAATTTCTTCTTCGACTTCTTAGGCGCATTTTCACGTTTTCTCTTGTTAGGATTTTCTGACTCAACAACATTTGCTTTGGCAGCCATATTCGGAGAAATATTTTTCTCGGAATTCCTATTATCTTCCTCAATCCGCAAACGAACTATGAGTTCTTCCATTGTCATTTCCTTACGCTTATGCTTAAGATAGTTTTTGAAGTCCTTCCAAGATGGAGGAAGTATCTCAATGGTTGCGGCGACTTGGAAAGATTCGCTCAGTGTCATCCCTTCATCATGTAGTTGACGGATGATCACTTGTAATTCTTGAGTCTGGTTGATCACAGTCTTTGAATCTACCATTTTGAAGTCGAGAAATTTGCCAGCGATGAATTTCTTCATGCCTGCATCTTCAGTTTTGTACTTTCTGTCCAAGACTGTCCAGAGTTCCTTGGATGTTGCAACAGTACAATAAACATTATAGAGGCTATTATCTAGACCATTCAGAATATAGTTTTTACATATAAAGTCTGAATTTTTCCAGACAGTTGCAGCCTCTACTTTGACTGCATCGGGTTCGAGTTCGCCAACTTCAGGAGCATCTTCGGTTAGATATTTGGCGAGCCCTAATGTCGTCAGATAGAACAACATCTTCTGTTGCCAACGCTTGAAATCTGTCCCATTGAATTTTTCTGGCCTTTCTCCATGAGACATTGCCATACTTGGAACCAGAGCCGGAGGCTGAGCGGTTGTCACCATCTGTGTTGGTGCAGCGTTATTGTTGCTATTTTGAGACATCGTCGTCTGCAACAATAGAATATTGTTTCAAGATTGTTATCCACAATCACGTAAAAGTGCCGCGAAACCGATAATAACCAAAGAAATGTTACCAAACCAGTTTACAATTCTGGTACAGAATGCTACTTGTGCAGAACCGTTACAAAAAATTGTTATAATACCTATTGATATGTCCGAGTCCATAGAGAATCTGTTTCCTTGAAACAATATTGCAGCCGTAGTAGTTTTACGGTTGTTAGCAATTTGCTTCCCAGGATGAAACGGACCAGCCCCGTGGTTGCAGACGGAGCGCCGACGAACTGAAGAGATTATAGCACTAGAACAGAGCTCTTAGAGGAAGAAGGAACAGAATTTTAGAGAGAGAACTTCATTATTTTCTCATATTCTGGCCGCCTATTTATAGGCTGGAGGAGGTGCCTATTCGGAGTGGTCGTGACTGCTGGAAAGGTTGCGACCCTTAAACCAACAGCAGTGACCATTGTATGTGTGCGCCTGGAAGGAAATGACCGCATCTGGTGACCGTTCAAACGAATGGACACGTCCGCTCGAAAAATAGACGTTTTGGCGCATGCAGGCCCAAACGGCAGTCGGCGGCCCATTTAGTCACTAGACCCCAAGAGCCCCAAGGCCCAAGGCCCTATCTTTGACATATTTAATATTAATATGAAAGCATACATGCCATGCCATATTGCCTCATTCCTTCCATTCCTTGTCCTTATTCCTCTTTTGTTTTGATTTAGTATAGTGGGTTGTGATATTGAAACAATTATCCCATGAAGTGGGACTTTGTTTCAATTCACACTATAGTTCTTCCACTTCCTATTTCATTCAATTCTAACAATCCCCCACATGAATGAATAGTTGGTCTTAGTTTCACGAACCATTTATCGTATCAGTTAAAGTAGCACAGAGGCCTTGAACTTTCCTAGTGTTTATCCATTTGAATTACAGGTGAATCAGTAGACATAGGCTGTCCTTGAACTGTAAACCTTTTGTGTAATTCTACAATAGATAACACACGACAAATGTTTCTTATAATCCTTCGTTCTCTGTATGTGTTCATTTTTGCCTTGAACACCTGCCTGGTATCATAAGTGCTTAGAGAATTTGGCCTCGTAATTCTCTTTGAAGCGGCGCCTTCGCACTTACTTAGGTGATTCTGTAAAGGGTATTCACAATTCCTCAAGTACAGACATCATTAAAAGTATCAATACTTATCCTATTTTCCAACAAATAATGCACTGACTTATCATAGGAATGGTTTGAGTGTAACAGTGCTTTCAAGTTTCTCTTAAACTTAGTTGTCCCTTTGAACCTAGATCTTGGGATCTCCAGTCAACTAGGTAGGGTTTCCATTTTAGAAAAACTTTTATTCTATGGGCCTTAACCCCATTCCCATCGATAAGGTTTGAACTTTCTCTCTTGGCAAGCCTTTTGTTAGTGGATCCGCTATGTTATCTTTAGACCTTATGTAGTCTATAGTGATAACTCCATTAGAGAGAAGTTGTCTTATTGTCTTATGTCTACGACGAATATGCCTAGATTTACCATTGTATAATGTACTATTAGCTCTTCCAATAGCTGATTGACTATCACAATGTATACATATTGGAGGCACAGGTTTGCTCCAATTTGGAATATCTTCTAAGAAACTTCGAAGCCAGTCTGCTTCTTCTGTAGTCTTATCTAGTGCAATAAACTCTGATTCCATCGTAGATCTATCTATACAAGTCTGTTTGGATGATTTCCATGATATTGCTCCATTTCCTAATGTGAACACATATCCGCTTGTAGACTTTGTATCATGTGATCCAGTTATCCAATTGGCATCACTGTATCCTTCCACTGTTGAAGGATAGTTTGTATACTGTAGACCATAGTTCTGCGTATACTTTAGGTATCCTAGAACTCTGATTATCGCTTTCCAATGATGTTTACCAGGATTGCTGGTAAATCTACTCAGCTTACTTACAGCGTATGCGATATCTGGCCTAGTGTAGTTCATAACATACATGATACTTCCTAGTATACGAGAATATTCAAGCTGGTAGATACTATCACCAGTGTTCTTTACCCAATTCTGGGTCATATCTACTGGTGTTTTTGCAATAGTAATATTATATTGCTTGAATTTTTCAAGTATCTTGGCGATGTAATGTGATTGGGATAATGCATATCCTTGTGGTGTTCTCAAAATTTTGACACCCAATATCACATCAGCCAGTCCTAGGTCTTTCATATCGAATCTAGAGGATAACATATTCTTTGTAGATGTTATTATGGCCTTGTTATTACCTAGGATCAACAAGTCATCAACATAAAGACAAACAATGACATACCCAATATGTGCTTGTTTTATATAGACACATTTATCTGATTCATTTATTGTGAATCCGTTTGATAACATAGTTTCATCAAACTTCTTATGCCATTGTTTTGGAGCTTGTTTAAGGCCATAAAGCGATTTTACTAATTTGCACACTTTATTCTCATTTCCAAAGCTCATAAACCCTTCGGGTTGCTTCATATATATTTCTTCCTCTAGTTCACCATTCAAAAATGCAGTTTTAACATCCATTTGATGTATTTCTAAATCAAGTATGGACGCAATTGCAATAAGCATCCTTATCGATGTTATCCTTGTTACTGGTGAATATGTATCAAAGTAGTCCAGATCTTCCTTTTGTCTAAATCCTTGGACTAAAAGACGAGCTTTGTACTTGTCTATTGAACCATCAGGTTTCAATTTCTTTTTGAATATCCATTTATTACCTAAGGTTTTGCATCCTTGAGGTAAATCAACTAACTCCCATTTGTGGTTAGCCATGATGGATTCTATCTCACTGTTAATGGCCTCTTTCCAGTAAGGGGCATCGCTGGAGGACATAGCTTGTTTTTAGGTTAATGGATCATCTTCTAACATAAATGTGTAGAAATCTGGTCCAAAAGTTCTTGAGGTCCTTGACCTTTTGCTTCTTCTAGGTTCCTCCACTTGTAGATCAGCACTATTTTGCCGAAGGTTATTTTGCTCATCATTTTCAAGAGAATCGGTAAATTCATCTTCCCTTGGTCTCTTTTGAGCATAATTGTCAGTACCCTACTTCAAAGGGAATATATGTTCGAAAAATCTAGCATTTCTCGACTCTATGATGGTATTTTCATGAATATCATCAATTTCTGATTTGTGTACTAAAAATCGATAAGCAGCACTGTTTTGTGCATATCCAATGAATACACAATCAATTGTTTTTGGTCCAATTTTGACCTTCTTTGGTTTAGGTATTTCTACTTTGGCAAGACACCCCCACACTTTTAAGTATTTGTAGGATGCCGGTCTATTTTTCCAAAGTTCATGAGGAGACTTTGATGTTTTCTTTCTTGGTATTTTATTTAAATTATGATTTGCCGAAAGAATAGCTTCTCCCCAAAAATTATTTGGTAAACCAGAACTTATTAGTAAAGCATTCATCATTTCTTTAAGAGTTCTATTTTTCCGTTCGGCTATACCGTTGGATTGAGGTGAATATGGTGCTGTAGTTTGGTGTATAATACCATGCTCAGCGCAAAATTCCTCAAATGGAAATTCATATTCTCCTCCTCTATCACTTCTTAAAGCTTTAATTTTCCTATTGAGTTGATTCTCAACTTCGGCTTTATACTGTTTAAACATGTCGAATGCTTCATCCTTGCTTCTAAGGAGATATACATAACAGTATCTAGTACAATCATAAAGAAAGTAATGAAATACCTTTTTCCACCTCTAGTTTGACACATTTTCAAGTCACATACATCAGTGTGTATAAGGTCTAGAGGTTCAGTTTCTCGTTCAACATGATGAAACGAGGTTCTTGTCAATTTTGCTTCTGCACAAATTTGACATTTATAATTGGAGTCTATATCACATTTTGGTATAAATTCTAGATTAATCATTTTTCGCAGTGTATCAAAATTCACATGCCCTAATCTAGAATGCCATATATTAGAGGAGTCAACAATATAAGCAGAAGATTCACTTTTATTCATATCATTGTTTGGTACAATAGTGGTTACATTTGCTTTGAATAAACCATCACACACATATCCTCTTCCTACATATACTCCATTCTTTGATAATACAAACTTATCAGCCACAAAGGTTAATTTAAAACCATGCTTGCTAAGCAAGGACCCTGAAATCAGGTTCTTTCGAATGTCTGGAACATGGAGAACGTCACTTAAGGTAAGTTCCTTTCCAGAAGTTAGTTTCAGCACAACTTTTCCTTTGCCTTCTACCTTTGATGCAGATGAATTGCCCATGAAAAGTTGTTCATCATCAGTTGTAGTTTTATAGGTCATAAACATCCACTTATTAGCACATATGTGTCGAGTGGCTCCTGTGTCTACGAACCATTCCTTTGAGTTACCAACAAGGTTGCATTCTGATATTACTGCACATAAATCCATATCAGAAATGCCATCTGCAACTTCAGCCATATTTGCTTCTGATTTCTTCTTTTTGGGAGCGCGACATTCGGCTGCTTTGTGCCCCTTCTTTCCATAGTTATGACAAGAACCCTGAAATTTCTTCTTCGACTTCTTAGGCGCATTTTCACGTTTTCTCTTGTTAGGATTTTCTGACTCAACAACATTTGCTTTGGCAGCCATATTCGGAGAAATCTTTTTCTCGGAATTCCTATTATCTTCCTCAATCCGCAAACGAACTATGAGTTCTTCCATTGTCATTTCCTTACGCTTATGCTTAAGATAGTTTTTGAAGTCCTTCCAAGATGGAGGAAGTTTCTCAATGGTTGCGGCGACTTGGAAAGATTCGCTCAGTGTCATCCCTTCATCATGTAGTTGACGGATGATCATTTGTAATTCTTGAGTCTGGTTGATCACAGTCTTTGAATCTACCATTTTGAAGTCGAGAAATTTGCCAGCGATGAATTTCTTCATGCCTGCATCTTCAGTTTTGTACTTTCTGTCCAAGACTGTCTAGAGTTCCTTGGATGTTGCAACAGTACAATAAACATTATAGAGGCTATTATCCAGACCATTCAGAATATAGTTTTTACATATAAAGTCTGAATTTTTCCAGACAGTTGCAGCCTCTACTTTGACTGCATCGGGTTCGAGTTCGCCAACTTCAGGAGCATCTTCGGTTAGATATTTGGCGAGCCCTAATGTCGTCAGATAGAACAACATCTTCTGTTGCCAACGCTTGAAATCTGTCCCATTGAATTTTTCTAGCCTTTCTCCATGAGACATTGCCATACTTGGAACCAGAGCCGGAGGCTGAGCGGTTGTCACCGTCTGTGTTGGTGCAGCGTTATTGTTGCTATTTTGAGACGTCGTCGTCTGCAACAATACAATATTGTTTCAAGATTGTTATCCGCAATCACGTAAAAGTGCCGCGAAACCGATAATAACCAAAGAAATGTTACCAAACCAGTTTACAATTCTGGTACAGAATGCTACGGTGCAGAACCGTTACAAAAAATTGTTATAATACCTATTGATATGTCCGAGTCCAGAGAGAATCTGTTTCCTTGAAACAATATTGCCGCCGTAGTAGTTTTACGGTTGTTAGCAATTTGCTTCCCAGGATGAAACAGACCAGCCCCGTGGTTGCAGACGGAGCGTCGACGAACTGAAGAGATTATAGCACTAGAACAGAGCTCTTAGAGGAAGAAGGAACAGAATTTGAGAGAGAGAACTTCATTATTTTCTCATATTTTGGCCACCTATTTATAGGCTAGAGGAGGTGCCTATTCGGAGCGGTCGTGACTGCTGGAAAGGTTGCGACCCTTAAACCAACAGCAGTGACCGTTGTATGTGTGCGCCTGGAAGGAAATGGCCGCATCTGGTGACCGTTCAAACGAATGGACACGTCCGCTCGAAAAATAGACGTTTTGGCGCATGCAGGCCCAAACGGCAGTCGGCGGCCCATTTAATCACTAGACCCCAAGAGCCCCAAGGCCCTATCTTTGACATATTTAATATTAATATGAAAGCATACATGCCATGCCATATTGCCTCATTCCTTCCATTCCTTGTCCTTATTCCTCTTTTGTTTTGATTTAGTATAGTGGGTTGTGATATATATGGTGATATTGAAACAATTATCCCATGAAGTGGGACTTTGTTTCAATTCACACTATAGTTCTTACACTTCCTATTTCATTCAATTCTAACACAAACACACGGACGGGTTGGATAGTCAACTATAAGAATATTACGAAATGGAGATACAAAAACTTACAGGAACTTTTCGGGAAATGGCAGAAGGTGGGAAATAAATGGAGAAAGTCATCGAGCAATTGAGTGTTGGGCTGAAATGCTTGTATCTTTTGTTGAAGCCATCAAACATTTTTGAGCTGCTTATTTCGATTGGTTTCTCCATTGATTGATTCGTGAGATTGATTTTGATACAAAATAAAAACGTGGGAGTGACAGTGAAACAGAAGAGTGTAGATATATTTTACAAGGATTTTACGGGCTCGTATTTGATTAGCCCGTTAATGGGTACCTTATATCAAGCAATGTGGTCTTTTATGGGCCGGGCATCTTATAAAAGTTTGAATATAAGATTACTACGGCCCATTTGGTTTGAACTGAGTTTTACTTATGTTTCAAAATGCACGGATACGAGAATGGGTGAAAAACGGAAGAAAAGAAATTCAATGTATAAAATTAAAAATGATCTTTACTAGTTTTCTACCTTTACGAAAATGTTAAAAACCATTTTATCCTTTCCTTTTTTTCTTCTTTGTTTTAATAGTTAGGATTTTGCACCCAGCGGTATCATTTGAAATACATAATGAGAATGCAAAACACAAAACTTGTTTTTCGATCAAAAATACCCTTACATTTGAATTTAAATAACATGACATGCTAATCCTTTTCAAATATCTACAATATGTCTTTGTGTATATGATATATTTTGCAATTTTAAGCTTGTGTGGTTTGACAACGTCCAAATGAATGGATATACCGGTGGTGACATGGTAAAGCTTGCTAAAGTAAACCAAACGTTTCTACTTAGCAAATTTACTTATTACCTCCTCATTCTTCCATCAATTTGGTCACTATAAAAAATTTAGATCGACTAATTATTGTAGATTCTTATAGTGTAGAACATCTTTACAAATTTTCTCATCATTTCAATAATATGTACACATTGAATAATATTGATTTAAGAAACAATGTGTTTATTATAAAATACCATCGTGGTTCAAGTACCGGAATACATACCGTATGTATGTGTTTATCCCTAAAATCTTATTTGGGTTTCTTATAGTTCCACTTACATTTTGTTTATACATAAATAGTTATATAATTAATTTATTTATAACTGTTATAATTCAAGTAACTTATATAGTATATATGTATCTTACTAATTAATCATATTTAGATAATTTTAATACTTATTATTTAAATCATATTTAATTAATATTTCATATTTTATTTAATTATAGAAAATTTTATATTATTCATTTTATACTGTTTAAGATAAATAACGAAATATAACATTAACAGTTTCGTTTATATATACATATGTGTGTATTAATTAACTTTAAATAATTATTTATTTAATAATTCCTTTTATTTAATTAAACAATTTATTCGATTCAAAAATATCAATTTAATTTATCTTAAACAATTCGAAGTTAAATATACAACGATAACAACTATGGTGCATACAATCGATACGTGTGTTTAATTAACTAACCTTTAATTAATTATTTAAATTTATTAATTAATCATATTAACTAAATATTTTATAAAATTAAAACTAAAATAATTGAATTTTTTTGAAATTTATTTATAATTTTCATAAAATTTCCTTTTATATTCAACTTAACATTTAAATTTAAAATATGTTTTAAACTTTCAAACTTAATTTAAAAATTAGCCCAAGGCCCAAATAACTTTGGGCCTTATATTTGGATCAACCTTTCGGACTTACTCCATCCATTGGACCAGGACTGTAATAGGGAGGAGAGAATACTTGATTATTTAATACTAAACTTAGGCACTCATCGAATAAGTAGGTTTAATTAGTTGACCCTAAATATTGACTTATTAGATTTCATAGACCATTTGAGCTCAGATGTCATTATTGGAACTGCCCCTGTTAGTAGTGGGTGGAATGAGTAAATTTTTAAAAAAATCCCTAATTGGATTTTTGTGGAATTATGAAATCTAATATTTAATATCAGATCCAATCTAGTTGTTTTAGTAAAACCATACTTTATGTTTAATTGTTTTGTTTTTTCATTTAATTAATCTAGATGAATTAAATATAGTATGTATGTATATATAATTATATCATACATATTACACATAAAGTGATAATATTGGATATAACTAGATGATGTGATAAATAATAACATGGTTAATATATACATGAGTTAATATTGGGATTTATATACCATGTATGTATTGACTATATATATATATTGCCTCAAAATTATTTACTATAAATATGTGTGTGTGCATGTATAATATTTCAAAATTATTTATGTTAATACAATAAAAGTTGACTTAAAATATCTAACAAGGTTTGTCTAGTACAATTTTAAATTTCAAATTTATGGTTAAAATATCTATGTTTGACTAAATCGAAATTTTAAATTCAAATTTAAAGTTAAAATGTCTAAGTTTGATTAGGTAAATATATTCAAATTCAAATATTGATCTAAATTAATTAATTAAAATATGTTTGATTAATTAATTATTAATATTATGATATATAAGAAAAATTATATATATAATATCTGTGTGTGTATTATAAAATAGATATATACATATAACCATATCGGCCAGGAGTTATTATTATTTTAAATTCAAAACTTATTTTTAATAAATAAAAATATGTACATTAATATTAAATCCTAATAGTGTATTGAATAATGATTATATATATTATAAATATAAATAAAATTATATCTTTTGACCAGAATTTTTTATTCAAAATAGTTGAAATCAATTTTGAATTAATATATATAAATAGTTTTTAAATATGATATTAATGTATTTTATGTTTTAAAATTAGTAGTTAATTATTTAAAAATTACTAAAATAAGTAAAATGTTTAGAAAATTATGTCTGTGACGACCGCCCATGACCCCTGCACCGAATCTAGAGAAAGTGCGCTGTAAGGTGTGCCAAGCGACCATGGACGATTGTCAGGGTAAATTAAAACAACAGAATCTATCGTATTACCCACAGCGCATAGACAAAATACAATAGAAAATATATATAGAGAAGCTTCACAGAATAAAATGCCATCATATAAAACTCCATAATAGTTGAATACAAGCATCCAAATAGTCAATACATCAAGCCTCACTACATATTTCTCAGAGAATACAAAACAGCGGAACATCCAGTACATATAAAAAGATAATATGCAACCCTCTAGCTCGTCTTCGATATCAGCATCGTGAGAAGAGAACAGCACCTGTCACCTACTACCTAGTCTGCCCGTCCCAAAATGGACGAACAGCCCAAGGCAATAAGAATTAAAACATAAAGCCTTGAGTCAGACAACAGTCTTAGTGAGCAGTAAATTAACTAACAACATACCAAAAGAGCATAAAGGAAAAGGAATAGGAATACAACCCTCCCACTCCAACCTCTTTCTACAGTGATAGCCCCCAGACACACACTAAGCAGAAGCAAACATAACAGAGCATACAATGTAAAGTAAAGAAATTATCACTCGAGTCAAGGGCGATGTTTTCCAAGCACAAACCCCCAAGGCCTAAACCAAGATCAGATAAGCATTCAGAAAACACTGCTCTTGAGACCGAATGACGATACAACCAAACATCCATGACTCTGGCTATCACTGTTATCATTGCTTCGATATCACCGTTAATTGAATGACCGGCACATTCTTTCAGCCGTCCGTCAAGGGCTAATGGAAACCCCGGTTCTAGACATAGCTCCCGCACGTCGTCGCAGCCCGTGCCTAGGACTATCGAATCTGCCCAGAGTACTCGACCATCAACAGTTGGCCGTTGGGACTATCGAATCTTCCCAAACGTACTCTTGCTTAGAGCATGCTAGAACCTTCAACAACGATGCTATCCAAGCCTCCTAGTCATCCTCCTTGACGACTATTTCCATACTTGCTCAAGCGCCTCTCAAGCATCCATTACCCTTAACTCGAATCATATCACCGAGTTACCAACGTGCTTGGAATGATCCCGTCTGGATTAGACCAAGACTATTTCATATCATACTTCGCTTCATCACATCCTCGCAAAGTCTCATCTCAACATCATCATCATCAAATCAATGCATAAGAGCTTCATCACCCGCTACATATGCCACAAGCAGCTTTCCCAATTCAAGAGCCTTTCTCTTAGCTTTTGAATCATCTTCGGTCTAAATCAAATCATCAATCATCTAATTTATAGCAATCAACCAAGTCAAACATTAATCCAAACAATCAAGCATTCAAATATGATCTAAGTAGACAATTATCACAATAATGGCAATTTCGTAATTAAAGAGTTGAAAGTCTAACATGCATGAAATCATAAGAAATATCTCTACAATCTTGATGAATGAACTTGCATAGGTTAACACTTAGTAAAATGGTTGTCAAATCATCATGAACAATGGATCTACATGGATCTACACTTAGGATGAAGAAAATGCATGAAAATCACTATTTTAACACCAAATCGAGCCAACAATCCGATATACTCCTTTGGATCCGTGTGAGAGATAATCACCACTCACCAAATCACCTAAACAACCTCAAATCAACACGCTTCAGATCTGGACAGCGAAGGATCAAGCTTGATCTATCACGAATCCGTTTCAAACGAAGAAATCTCACTTCAAAGGATGAAGATCTTCAACTTTAGCTCTTGGATCTTCAATCTTGATCTTCGATTTGGATGAAAGGAATCACTAGATTAGAGTGGAGAAAAGAAGTGAAGAAGTGTAGAAGTCGAACTCTCAAAATGGCAGCACTTCGTCGCTTCGAAATCCGGATCCCAAAAAGTGAGAACAACCTTCCTATTTATAGCCGAAATCTTCCCTAGGTCGCTCGGAGTTAGGTCGTATACGACCTATAGAGCCACGACCTACGACCTATAAACCCCACCGACCTAAAGCCTCTTCAACCTAACAACCCAGGCCACTGCAACCTACGACTTATCACCCAGGTGCTTCAACGACCTAACAAAACCCTTCCTCCTACGACCTAACAAGGTTACGACCTATGACTTAGCGACTTAACCATAGGTGCGACCTAACAGTGCTACGACCTAACACTTAAACACATCAGCGACCTAATGCTTAAGCGCTTACGCGACCTAACAATCGTAGCGCCTCAGCGACCTAACTGTGTTACGACCTATAACCTCAGCGACCTAACACACCAACGACCTAAAGCACTGCGCGACTTAACAATGCTACGACATAACTTCTCAACGACCTAACACATAAGTGTTTTCTCGCGACCTAACAACTAATAGCCTAGCGACCTAACTACACCCAAGACATACGACCTAACTACTCCTACCTTAGGTCGCTGCCGACCTATCCTTCTTAGCTAGAATACGACCTATCTTCACTAACTCGCTAGCAACTGTGCTATCTCTTAGGTCGCTAACAATTAGGTCGTTGACTACTAGTTTCCTTAGGTCGCTTTCCTATAGGTCGCCTAATCCTATAGGTCGCTCCAACCAACCTAGCACTTAACCAAATCACTTCCTTAGGTCATCTAGACGACCTAACAACTAAGTCGCTCCAATATTTCCTTAGGTCGTCTAACCCACTTAAGTCGGTCACGACTTAACTCTTAGGTCGTGTACGACCTAAAACTTAACCATATTTTGCCTAAAATCTGAAATGGCTCAACAACACTAAAATTCCAGATTTTGACAAACTTTTCGATCCGTAAAAATACGGGTCGTTACATTCTCTCCCCCTTAGGAATTTCGCCCCCGAAATTCCAAACAAACAAAGCAATCAAAGACTATTCTGTACGCCTACCAACCATAACAATCAACAAACCATGCATCCAATTCTAGCTTAGCGTACAGAATTCTAACACTAGAACAAGTTACAATATCGTGAGATGACACGACACCTTAGGGCCATACCTTGAAGAGTTCAGGATGAGCTGCCTTCATCCTCTCTTCCACCTCCCACGTACAGTCGTTATCATCATCACTCCATTGTATCTTGAGCAACTTAACTACCTTCCTCCTGAGCTGTTTCGTGTCGGTTTCAACAACACGAAGCGGCTTACGAGGTCTTCTATCGACTGGATCGACTTCAAAATCTTCACAGCTATCGGCAGAAACCACTGTATTCGAGTCGTGCACATACTTCCGTAGATATGATATATGAAAAACATTGTGCACACTCGACATCTTCTCAGGTAACTCCAATCTATAGGTGAGCTTTCCAATTCGCTCGATGATCGGGAATGGTCCAACAAATCTCGGAGTCAATTTTCCTTTCTTCCCGAATCGAATAACATTCTTCAGTGGAGAAATCTTTACAAAAACCATATCACCCACGTCGAATTCCAAATCCTTTCGACGCTTATCGGCATAACTTTTCTGACGATCTTGGGCTGCCTTCATTCGTTGCCGAATGATCTCTATACTATTTGAAGTCTGTCGAATCATCTCTGGCCCAAGCATCAGCTTTTCTCCAGTTTCCAACCAACATGTCGGAGAGTTACACGGTCTTCCATACAATGCCTCATACGGTGCCATTCCAATGCTTGATTGGTAACTGTTGTTGTACGCAAACTCTACCAAATGAAGGTGATCTTCCCATGATCCTCCGAAATACAAAACACAAGCTCTGAGGAGATCTTCCAAAACTCGGTTGACTCTCTCGGTCTGACCATCTGTTTGAGGGTGATAAGCTGTACTCAAACACAACTCGGTTCCCAAAACTTCCTGGAAGCTCTTCCAAAATCCACTAGTGAACAATGGATCTCGATCGCTCACTATACTCTTCGAAATACCATGGAATCGAACTATCCACTTAACATACAACTCAGCCAACTTTGATGCAGTCCTAGTCGATCGAACAGGAATGAATCATGCACTCTTAGTCAAACAATCTACGATGACCCAAATCCCTTCATTCCCCGTTTTTGTTCTAGGTAGCCCATCAATAAAATCCATCGATACTTGCTCCCACTTCCATGCAGGAACTTCTAATGGCTGAAGCAATCCACTAGGCTTCTTCTGTTCGGCTTTTACCAACTGGCAGTTCATACATTTGGAAATAAAATTTCCAACATCCTTCTTCATGCCTTCCCAGTAGTAGGTTCTCTTCATATCCCGATACATCTTATTTCCACCTGGATGAATTGTCAACTTCGAGTGATGACTTTCCTTCAGAACTTCACTCCTCAATTCATCTATATCGGGAACAACTAGTCGTCCTTGCTTCCGAAGCCAACCCTCTCGATCGACCTCGAATCCTTTATCCTTTTCTGGATCCAATCCAGATTCCAAATCACGGATAATCTTGACAAGCTTATCATCTCGCTTTTGGCTCTCGCCAATCCTTTCCACGAGAGTGGGTCTTATCGATAAGTTTGCCAACATCTCAGGTTCCAATTCACATCTAGGCCTGAAGTCAAATCCAGCTAAATACTCGAGACTCTTCCATTCTGAAAACATGGCTCCCAATCCTGCATGTCTTTGACTTAACGCATCTGCCACTGCGTTACCTTTTCCCGGAGTATAAGCTATACCAAAATCATATGATGCAAAAAACTCTAGCCATCGCTGTTGCCGAAGATTCAAATCCTTTTGGGAGAAAAGATACTTCAACGACTTATGATCCGTAAACAACTCGAATCGAACTCCCAACAGATAATGTCTCCACATCTTCAGAGCAAATACAATCGCCGCTAACTCCAAATCATGAGTCGGGTAATTCCTTTCATGCGGCTTCAGTTGTCGACTTGCATACGCAACAACTTTATCCCTCTGCATCAGCACTGCTCCAAGTCCAGTACCACATGCGTCGGTGTAAACCACCATCTCATCATTCCCACTTGGAATAGTCAAAACAGGAGCACTCGTCAAACGCTCTTTCAGGATTCCAAAAGCTTGCTCACACTTATCATCCCATCTGAACACCAGGTTCTTCTTTGTCAATCCTGTTAACGGTGCAGCCACCTTGGAAAAGTCTTTGATAAACCGACGATAATATCCTGCTAATCCAAGAAAGCTTCTCACATCAGATGCATTCTTAGGTCTGACCCAATCCTGGATTGCTGCCACCTTAGCGGGATCAACCGCTATTCCATTTCCAGAAATCACATGGCCTAAGAACCTCACTTCACTCTTCCAGAAGTGACACTTCGAAAACTTAGCCTTCAGCTGATGTTTCCGTAAGATTTCCAAAACGATACGCAAGTGCGTCTTGTGCTCTTCTTCAGTTCTGGAATAAATCAGAATATCGTCCACGAACACAAGTACGAACTTGTTCAACTGATCTCTGAACACTCTATTCATAAGATCCACAAAATATGCTGGCGCGTTAGTCAATCCAAACGGCATTACCAGCCACTCAAAGAAATCGGATGGTGTTTGAAAAGCAGTCTTCGGCACACTACCCTTAGCCACTCTCAACTGGTGAAATCCCGTTGCCAAATCCATCTGAGAAAACACCTTAGCTTCGTGAAGCTGATCAAACAAGTCATCTATCCTCGGCAATGGATACTTGTTCTTCTTAGTCACCTTATTCAGCTCACGATAATCCACACACACTCTCAATGACCCATCTGCCTTGGTTGCGAACACAACTGGTGCACCCCACTCGGACACACTACGCCGAATGAATCCTTTCTGCAAAAGATCATCAACTTGCACCCTCAACTCTTGCTGTTCCTTAGGCGCCATCCGCCTAAGAGGCATCACAACAGGTCTGGCTCCTTCAACTAGATCTATACGAAACTCGATCTCTCTATGCGGCGGCAACCCTTTGACTTCGTCAAAGACATCCTCAAATCCATTCGCGATTGGCACTAATGACAGTCCATCCCGTGGAACAACTAGCGAATACATGAAGCTCATGAAGACGCCTTCTTCATGCTTACATCGTATCACAACCTTTCGCCCCTCCACATTCTCGACCGTCACTTCCAACCTCTCGCAATCAACCTTTGCCGCATACTTCCTAAGCCAGTCCATACCCAAAATAATTCCGAACCCCGCAAATTTCAGAACAAAGCAATCACAAACAAAAGAGCAACCATGACTCGATACAACTAGACCACGGCATAACATACACAAACAAGACGAACCCCCAACTGGATTAGTCACAACCAATGGCCTATCAACAATATCCGGTTCCAAACCTAACCGACCTACGAGTTCACTACAAACAAACGAATGCGACGCTCCAGTATCAAACAGAACTCTAACTGAAACACCACATAGGAAAAGAGTACCTTGAACCACCACACTCTTTCCCTTCTCTTCAGCGGTAGGAGCTTTCGAAGACGACAGAACAGCTCCCAAAGCACAAGCTTGCACAATCTGCTTGTCCCTCCTCGGTTCTGGACAATTCTTCCTGAAATGCCCCGGCTTGTCACAGTTGTGACACTTCATCGGCACCTTCGGATTCTTACAATCCTTCGAGAAATGGCCCTTCTGCTGACAATTGTAGCAAGTCACCTCGCCTTTCGGCTTCTTCTGGCCATCCTTACCCCTCAGCTGCTGCTGCTTCCTCTTCTTGTTTCCACCTTGCTGGGGTTTAGACTCTTCCCTGGTCACAGCAACAACAGACCCTTCCTTAGGAAACAGACTCTCATGCCTGAGAGCTTTCTCCATAAGCTTCTCAAATGAATCGTCCAAATGATCCACCAACTGTCTCCCAAGATAATTGTCCAAGCCTGTCACAAACTTCTCATTCTTCTGATATGCAGATTCGATATATGACCGGGCATACTTGGACAAAGCTTCAAACTCAGAAACATACTCAAGGACTGATCTTCCACCTTGCTTGAGCTCCACAAACTTCTTGAACAGAACAGACTTCTGAGCTGTAGAAATGAACTTAGCTTCAAACCTGACTTGGAATTGCTCCCAAGTAATCTCTTCCTCCGGAGTATTGATGGTAATAGAGTTCCACCAATCAGAAGCTCTCCCTTGAAGCTGCCTTGATGCCAACTTCCTCTTAGTTGCATCATCAATTCCCAAATCACCAAAAATCCTTCTACAAGCATCTATCCACCTCTGGACCTCAATAGTTGATTCTGTTCCCAAGAAAACCTTCCCTCCAAGAGCAGTATAGTCCTTGCACAACTTAGCAAAATCCACTGGTTTCGGAGTTTGGACTTGAACTCCAACATCAACTGCTGCCCCCGGAACTGGTATCCTTCTCATGATCGAAGTCATCATAGCTTCGAACATAGCTGCATAATCAGCAGTCCCCTCAGTAGCACGGCCTTCCCCAGCAGCTGGTCTCCCTCTTCGACTCATTCTCAATATCTATAAAAAGGAATGATCAGAACATCTAGAGAAACAACTGCATAAAGGACTCAAACTCAACTAAACTACTATATTATATATGGTATTCATCCATCAAATTACAATTACGTCTCTCATACGTAGTTACGTCAGCGAGCGTTGGGTAAGATCGATTAACCAATGCTCTGATACCAAATGTGACGACCACCCATGACCCCTGCACCGAATCTAGAGAAAGTGCGCTGTAAGGTGTGCCAGGCGACCATGGACGATTGTCAGGGTAAATTAAAACAACAGAATCTATCGTATTACTCACAGCGCATAGACAAAATACAATAGAAAATATATATAGAGAAGCTTCACAGAATAAAATGCCATCATATAAAACTCCATAATAGTTGAATACAAGCATCCAAATAGTCAATACATCAAGCCTCACTACATATCTCTCAGAGAATACAAAACAGCGGAACATCCAGTACATATAAAAAGATAATATGCAACCCTCTAGCTCGTCTTCGATATCAGCATCGTGAGAAGAGAACAGCACCTGTCACCTGCTACCTAGTCTGCCCGTCCCAAAATGGACGAACAACCCAAGGCAATAAGAATTAAAACATAAAGCCTTGAGTCAGACAACAGTCTTAGTGAGCAGTAAATTAACTAACAACATACCAAAAGAGCATAAAGGAAAAGGAATAGGAATACAACCCTCCCACTCCAACCTCTTTCTACAGTGATAGCCCCCAGACACACACTAAGCAGAAGCAAACATAACAGAGCATACAATGTAAAGTAAAGAAATTATCACTCGAGTCAAGGGCGATGTTTTCCAAGCACAAACCCCCAAGGCCTAAACCAAGATCAGATAAGCATTCAGAAAACACTGCTCTTGAGACCGAATGACGATACAACCAAACATCCATGACTCTGGCTATCACTGTTATCATTGCTTCGATATCACCGTTAATTGAATGACCGACACATTCTTTCAGCCGTCCGTCAAGGGCTAATGGAAACCCCGGTTCTAGACATAGCTCCCGCACGTCGTCGCAGCCCGTGCCTAGGACTATCGAATCTGCCCAGAGTACTCGACCATCAACAGTTGGCCGTTGGGACTATCGAATCTGCCCAAACGTACTCTTGCTTAGAGCATGCTAGAACCTTCAACAACGATGCTATCCAAGCCTCCTAGTCATCCTCCTTGACGACTATTTCCATACTAGCTCAAGCGCCTCTCAAGCATCCATTACCCTTAACTCGAATCATATCACCGAGTTACCAACGTGCTTGGAATGATCCCGTCTGGATTAGACCAAGACTATTTCATATCATACTTCGCTTCATCACATCCTCGCAAAGTCTCATCTCAACATCATCATCATCGAATCAATGCATAAGAGCTTCATCACCCACTACATATGCCACAAGCAGCTTTCCCAATTCAAGAGCCTTTCTCTTAGCTTTTGAATCATCTTCGGTCTAAATCAAATCATCAATCATCTAATTTATAGCAATCAACCAAGTCAAACATTAATCCAAACAATCAAGCATTCAAATATGATCTAAGTAGACAATTATCACAATAATGGCAATTTCGTAATTAAAGAGTTGAAAGTCTAACATGCATGAAATCATAAGAAATATCTCTACAATCTTGATGAATGAACTTGCATAGGTTAACACTTAGTAAAATGGTTGTCAAATCATCATGAACAATGGATCTACATGGATCTACACTTAGGATGAAGAAAATGCATGAAAATCACTATTTTAACACCAAATCGAGCCAACAATCCGATATACTCCTTTGGATCCGTGTGAGAGATAATCACCACTCACCAAATCACCTAAACAACCTCAAATCAACACGCTTCAGATCTGGACAGCGAAGGATCAAGCTTGATCTATCACGAATCCGTTTCAAACGAAGAAATCTCACTTCAAAGGATGAAGATCTTCAACTTTAGCTCTTGGATCTTCAATCTTGATCTTCGATTTGGATGAAAGGAATCACTAGATTAGAGTGGAGAAAAGAAGTGAAGAAGTGTAGAAGTCGAACTCTCAAAATGGCAGCACTTCGTCGCTTCGAAATCCGGATCCCAAAAAGTGAGAACAACCTTCCTATTTATAGCCGAAATCTTCCCTAGGTCGCTCGGAGTTAGGTCGTATACGACCTATAGAGCCACGACCTACGACCTATAAACCCCACCGACCTAAAGCCTCTTCAACCTAACAACCCAGGCCACTGCAACCTACGACTTATCACCCAGGTGCTTCAACGACCTAACAAAACCCTTCCTCCTACGACCTAACAAGGTTACGACCTATGACTTAGCGACTTAACCATAGGTGCGACCTAACAGTGCTACGACCTAACACTTAAACACATCAGCGACCTAACGCTTAAGCGCTTACGTGACCTAACAATCGTAGCGCCTCAGCGACCTAACTGTGTTACGACCTATAACCTCAGCGACCTAACACACCAACGACCTAAAGCACTGCGCGACTTAACAATGCTACGACATAACTTCTCAACGACCTAACACATAAGTGTTTTCTCGCGACCTAACAACTAATAGCCTAGCGACCTAACTACACCCAAGACATACGACCTAACTACTCCTACCTTAGGTCGCTGCCGACCTATCCTTCTTAGCTAGAATACGACCTATCTTCACTAACTCGCTAGCAACTGTGCTATCTCTTAGGTCGCTAACAATTAGGTCGTTGACTACTAGTTTCCTTAGGTCGCTTTCCTATAGGTCGCCTAATCCTATAGGTCGCTCCAACCAACCTAGCACTTAACCAAATCACCTCCTTAGGTCATCTAGACGACCTAACAACTAAGTCGCTCCAATATTTCCTTAGGTCGTCTAACCCACTTAAGTCGGTCACGACTTAACTCTTAGGTCGTGTACGACCTAAAACTTAACCATATTTTGCCTAAAATCTAAAATGGCTCAACAACACTAAAATTCCAGATTTTGACAAACTTTTCGATCCGTAAAAATACGGGTCGTTACAATGTCATATATATTATAACACATATACAGTTGTTAGAATTTTTTTAATTTTAAATTATTGAATTAATTGAATTTGACCATACAAATTAATTGTTTAACTGGTTTAAAATAATTATATTTATGGTGAGACAAATATATATATATATATATATATATATATATGGTAATAATGATTAACTAACATTTAAATGAAAATTGGAATGTTTAGCTTTGAATATGAAGCTTTTGAACACACATTGATTAATGAAACTCCCGGACTACATACTAATAATGTTTCAATCATGCAACTATCGAATGTATCATTGTTTTGTGTTATATTTGATGTATTTATGTTAGAGGAGCTCGACTTAGAGTGGGTAGGGGTAGGCCTATCAAAGGATACTTCCGAATATGGATAATGTCATATCTGTATCTGCATTTGAAATCATTTTCGGATATCGAATATCTGCATCCGCGGATCCGGACGGTTATCAGATAATTATCCTATCTGCTAGTGACCAACAAATCAAGAAATATAAATGAAATTTTTTAGTTTAACATAAACTTTATTCAATCCTATTGATTATTAAACTGTGAAAAAAACAAATATGATGATAATAAATAGTTTTGAGCAGTTAATATGCATTTAGTGCATATAATATAAACTTCTAACTTAATAAAACAATAAATAAATATCTTTCACTATACTAAAATACACATAATTTAAACTGTAATCTTGAAAAATACCGAATGGATAATTTTTAGATGTGGATATCTTCATATTTGCACTACATCCTATTTTTTGGATATCAGATATTTATCCGCTTTCGAATACAGATGTGAATGGATTTCAGATTTTTCGGGTATCCATCGACGACCCTAGATGTAGGAATGGAGTATGTGGCCAAGGAAGTGGGAATCAAGCATTAGAATGAAGGGGATTGGTTTAGTATTTATAAGGAGAAAAGGGAGAAAATATCTTACACCTTTACTAATTCTTCCTTTACCAATTCAAATCTGGATCTATATATAAATTCAAAACCATATTCCCTTTTATGGTCAATCATGTTTTGGACTCATTTATGGGCCAAAAATTCTCAAAACTTATTTTTTAATTAATTATATTTAAAGCCTGTTTGAATATATATCAATATCGTGCATCGATACGTATACATATAACTTTTATATATACACAAATAATTACTAGTGGCACCTAAAAACTTCAAAATATATTAATAATTAATATTTCTTAGATATAATTAATTTATAAAATTTATAAACTAATTAAATCATGTTGTATTTTGGAGAATTCAGAAATACGGCTGTGCGACTCGCATGTGTAAATTCATTCAGTGATTAATATCGAATAATTCAAATTTAACGTTCATATGTCATCTTAGCTAGTGTGTGACAATTTGGCCAAAAAATTTACACTTTAAGTTATGCCTTTTAGTAATGATTATTTACACATGTTCTCTTCGTCAAAACTATATAACCTCAGAACATATGGAATTTGGTATGGGTCAAAATTCCAAAATTATCCAATAAAGTCCTTGGTTTAATAATAACATTTATTATTAACCATTCTACTCTCGCTAAAGATTTTGACTTTAGGTTGATTACGGTTAACCATAATACTAACCTTATACCACTAAGGAGATGAATTCTCTACCGCATAGTGTTTCACTTCCTAATGCTTCTACTTAAACCCAACTATAGTACTTGATGGTCGTCATGCCATGATTTAACAATAATCAAAGTGAAGTACCTATATAGAAGTTCTGCTATTTTCTCAAGTTGTGAGAACCGTGCATCATCTTTACAATGAGATTTCATGTTTGGCCTAGTATATATTAAACCAACAGGAAACTTTTGGGTGAGTCATTTCAAATTATCCAATAACTACGATTACATAAATCTTTGGTGCCCCTAGCGACCATGAATAATACAGTCCCAATATTTAGAGAAAAATTACAAACTCTGGTCTCAATAGACGTACGTATCGATATTCTTTCTCAAAACATCTTGACTATGAATATTTAAAACAATATGTTATTATATGTATTATGATAATTTTCGCATGGTTACAATTATTTATAATTATTGTCACGTAACATATTATTTTATGATTTTATAATTAATTACTTAATTAATTATATCACAATATAACAAGTACATAAAAAGAATCGAATACCTTTATACCAAACAAAACTAATTATGGAGTTAGATAACTTACAATAAATTTCACAATTGCCCCGAAGGGCTAACCCCTAACTCTATCTTGTATATGGACCTACTTATATAAATATGTATTTATGTATTTATATCTGTATGTATATGTGTACACATATAAATGTTTGGTCATTACATTAGACATGTACATGTTAATTGAATTATTAAAAAACATTTTATAAGTAAATAATATTTTAAATTTAAATATATTATCAGAGGTATTCTTTTTCATGGCAGCCATCCTTCTTCCTCCACTTCCTTTATGCGCACCTCCTACTCATTCCTCATTTCCTCCCCTCCTTCCACCATATGCACTTTCCCATCCAACCACCTCTCCCTCTCCTTAGCATCCTCCTGCATTTTCGCATTTTCTTCCCACCTGCAGCCCCCATCCCCTCCATCTTATCTTATGTTGATAGAAGCTAACCATCTCTTAGAATATTTAATCAGGGGATTGGAAAGGGTCTTAGAGATGGTTGTTCCTTCACGGAGATGGTTGGGGTATCTAATGAGGCATATGCTCCTCCCTAACCCCAGAACTGACGGGCTCTTCCTTCCAGGAGGACACGTGGTTTTGCCACACCTTTTAAATCAATTTTCAAAACTTTAAATTTTATAAAAATGGAAAACCGTTGTTAGAACTATGCATTATGGGAACATATGGCCATAGATTGCAGAATTGCACATGTTTACACTAGGTTGACTTTCTATGGCAATTTGGTAATCTCTCTTCCCATCTCTTTGCTATGCAGTTGAATAGACTTTACTCTGTTAAATCCCTTTCCAAGGCAGACTCCTCGATTCTACCTTATGCAAAATCTATGGAAAAGATATCCTAAATAATTCCCCTTGGCCCCCACCCTTCTTCATATACCATATCTGCTAACCCAAATCATTCCATAAACTGCATTAATCCCTCTCTCCCACCAAACCCTTCAGCAACCAAATGTCCTTAACTAACAAACCCTCCTAGAATGTAATCTTCATCGTCGTCGTTGGTTTCTAGACAATTGACTCTATTAAATAATGCCTCCAAATTGCTTTCCTCTGAAATGCAACCCTTTTCAATGATAGAGTTTCATTGTCACTTTTCCATCACCACAGCTTCTGGGCATTGCAATCAACTGACATTTCTTCCACTAGCCTGGCGGGGCTCTATACACCATCAAGTGGTCCCCTGAGGTGGATGCGTATAATCGGGACACTTTTGACCTCTTTAGGATTAGAATTTGTGGCATTCCTTAGCACCTTCATTCAGACTTCGACTCTCTTTTTAACATACTCCATCCTTTTAGCCTCTTTGTAAGAATAGACAGGACTAAAGTGGACCATCGTTTTGTATTTTCTCAGAACTGTTTGGACAAAAGTGTCCTCCTCCCCTATTGTAACACCTGTAAAATTAATGGCACTTAATAAATAATTATTAAGACTTAACAATGGAATTTGAGCAAATATCATAATTTGGCCACAAAGCTCGCACCATTGTGTTCGTGGTAATTTTTTAAGTAACTTTCATAGTTGGAGTTATGCGATTGGAATTCAAACGAAGAAGTTATCAGCGTTTAAAGTTTTGGAATGAAAATAATTAAAAAGGAATATATTATATAATTGCGTGGACCCCACCGGTGTGACACTATGAGCACGGCCGATCGACCCCTAGTGGTCGACCGTTGCCTATTACTGGTCGACCGGTCGTGAGCGTGGCAGTTAGAGTTGAACCTTGGTCGAATGGTCCGAATTTTATAATTTTAAATCTAACGGATACAATTGATTAAAGGCCTACAAATACAGGCCTAACCCCTCACTTTTCTTCTGATAGTTTCTGATCAAAGCAGCAAAGCTCTACTATTTTCCCTTCTACACTATTTCTATTAATTATAAAATATTATACTATATGTATATAAATCGGAAAACGGAAGAAAATAAAAGAGAAGGAGCGAATCGATACCTAGAAAAAGGTAAATTTCATAATTATAAATTTATATTCTTCTTAACCCCAAATCTCTTCTCAGATATGTAATTCTAATCGTATGTATCTAACTTGTTATATATATTCTTTTTGATTGAAAAGGAAAGGGTGTCAAGTTAAAGGGAAAGGTTTCCCCAAATCTAAGATTAACCGCACAGTGCTTGAGTCAATCATATGTATTAACTCACTAAAAAAATGAGTACTTATTACGTTAAGATGTGACTTGATTTATTTTTTAAGGATGAACGGTAAATGTTTTGAAAAATTATGTTCGAATGCTTTTGAAAAATTTTGTTTGAGTGCTTTTGAGAAGTTGGGTTTAATTGCTTTCAGAAAAAAAAATTTCAAGTGCTTTTGAAAAAAAATGGTATTTAAAAACTTTTGGGAATTTGATTTTTCAAACTATTTTGCAAGTTTGATTGAAAGGAGAAAAAGATTTTTGATGGAAAATGAAAACTTCCAATTTTCTTGTGCCATTTTCTAATCGTAGGGAGGGTCGTCCTGTTAGTGAATGTGTTTACTAACCGACAAGGGTGACAATATATAAAAACATAGGGAATAACAAGGGAAAAAGCTGTTGTAGCTTTGAAATTTCTATTTATACCTTGTTGATAGTGGAAAAAAAACTTGTCTTTATGATATTTCCGTTTTAGCATCCAGAAATAAACCTCCTTATGCAAATTGTACTTGTAGTTAAACCATACTCCTATTCATAAGATTGTGAAAATTATTGTGTTAAAACAAAGATTTTAGTTTTTGAAAACTTGCATACATTTAGAACTGCCGGTATATATAGGTTGTTTGCATCGCATTTTCAAAATATTTTTGAAAGAATGCATTCATATAGGAGGCATCGATTTAGAATTATTTAGCATACATATCATATATGTTGTGATACGTCGTGCACTTATACACGTTTGGCTACAAAATTTGTTTGTACACTAATTAGTTAGATAGTTTAGAATGGTTGCGCACTATGTTACATGATTCAACCATTGAGGAATTTTAGGGACGAAATACTTTTAAGAGGGGAAGAATGTAGCACCACATAAAATTAACGGTAAGTAATAAATAATTATTAAGGCTCAAAAATGGATTTTTAACAAACATTAGAAATTGGCCACAAAACTTGCACCATTGTGTTCATGGCGATTTTCTGAGGAAATTTCATATTTGGAGTTTTTGCGATCGGAGTTTAAACGAAGAAGTTATCAATGGTTGAAATTTCGAAACAAAAATAATTAAAAAAGATTAACAATGAATAAATTATATAATTGCATGGACCCCACTGGTTAATACCATGGGCACGACCAGTCGACTGCTGCTTATGACTGGTCGACCAGTCATGAGAGGCTGAACGGTCTCGACTTTATTATTTTAATCTAACAGATACGATTGATTCGAGTGCTTATAAATACAGGCTTAACCCATCACTTTTCTTCTTATATTTTCAGATTAAAGCAGCGAAGCCCTACCATTTTCTCTTCTCCACTATTTCTATTAATTATAAAATATTATATTATATGTAGATAAATAAGAGAAGAGCATAAAATAAAAGAGAAGAAGAGAAGGGGCAATTCGATACTGCGAAAAAGGTAAATTTTATAATTATAAATATATATTCTCCTTGACCCAAAATCTCTTCTCAGATCTATAATTCTAATAATATGTAGATATCTTGTTATACATATTCTTTTGGATTGGAAAGGAAATGGAGTCAAGTTAAAGGGATGGATTCAGATTTGGAGAGGTGAGTGGGAAATTATAAGATTTACATACAACATTGAAATTTATATCGTTGAGTTTTATTTAATTAGTATACCTATGCAAGATATATGGAGTTGTAAGCTTAGGAAGAACGTATTCAATCTCGCCCACATATTCTATAAGTTAAGTAATTGGAATAGAATGGTATATACACACAAATCTGAAAATTAGAAATCAGTCCCTAAAATTTGTTAAAGTAGAAGTTGATTCCAGATTTAGGATAATTAGGTTGTAAATTGTTAGTATAGATTTGGATTGCTCTAATTTGATTTGGAATGTGAATTTTTATGTTTTAATTTATTGGGAGCGTTATGGGTACAATTTAGCTGTATATTTTTCCTTGTAATTTCCATAAATTATCTAATTCCACGACTATGTATAAAAAGCACGTCGTTTGAAATAATAAGTAATATACAAAAAATGAAAGCGATGTGTAAAGTACGGATGTTTTTCTCCTAGTTTGCACTATCTTTTTCAATAAAAGAAAAGAGATAATTTCTTGTAGTTTTAAACATAACAAAAGTCTCACTTTTGGGTAATTAATGAAAAGTATGGTGATCCATTTTGGGATGGATAGCTCTAATATATTAAAATGTTAAAATAAATGTTCTTTACAGAATGCACAAATAGCGCATGTTCTGGAGTTCCTAAGTGTAGGAATTAATGAGTTAGTTATAGGAACACACACACACACATGTATAACTGTGCCTACCGATTATACATACATACATACATATATATAAAGCATAATATACGTCAATATTCGTATTAGTTATAATTAGGACGACTAGTTATTAATAGCATAGTAAACCATATGATTAGAAGGTTGAAATTGAAAGAGATTGTAACTCCAAAATTAGTAGGGAAATAAATGTGTAGTTGATAGGGAGTTATAGAAATTAAATAGGGACATAAATTGTTTAATGAGACTGGTTAAAGGATTTAATATGCATTTATAGGAAAATGGAATAGACATAATATGTTGAATAGGAATGAATAAATAAATGCCATTAGTGATTGTCCAACTTGAATAATAATGACCCTTTATTACAGACAATTGCCATTTATGAGACGTAAAAGGTATAAGATGGGAATTAAATGCTAGGAGGCAATACAATTTTTATAGTAGGAAATTACATAGCCTTGATAATACGTTTAGGACGAGCATGAATTAGTGGGCTTTGCCCAATATTTAGGCCTAGGATGATTGATTTGGTTTAGTAAGAGTTGGGATGTGAGACATCTCCAACCATAGGCCCATGTGGAAGGGATATATGTTTGCTTATAGGTAGGAAAAAATATACTAATGGTTTGTCTCGTATTTGAAGTATTAAATAACTTGGTACTTTTAGGAATATTAAGGGGTTTATTTCGAGGTAAAGGGTATTAAATGGCCATTGCGCTTGCCTCCTCCTTATTTAAGTAGTCTTAAATAACCTACGGCGGTACCTAATAGGAAAATGAGGACTACTTCAATTCTAACAAGAGGTATTAAGTAATTAGAATGGATATTTTCCTTGACTTACATTAGATTAATCTAAATGGAATTTCGGTTGTGGGAGCTCGGTGGGCTATGTTAATATTGTTGTTGTACTAGTATTTAGTAGTGGGGCTAGCATATAGGCTATGACTACCCACAATCCCGAGTGGTCGTTAACAAAGACTTGGGTTATGCCCTGACGGATTTTGCTTCCTACTAGTGTAGAATCCGTATGGGATACGCAAAGGCCTTACTATTTAGTTAGTTGTTTGTTTGTCAAAGGTGGGCTATTCAACCTTTAGATAAGTCTTTGAGATGCATTAATAATACAATAATTAAATTATAGAGCCGTATCTAATGGTCATCGGTCTTTGTAGCTAGAATCGATTGACTAGCAATTACGTTACAAAGGGCTTGCTTCGAGGTTGAGGTATTAAATGGCTGATGGGTTTGCCTCCTTCCTATGTGGTCGGTATTTTCTTTTGGTAACATATCGTTTAGATACATATGTATATTGATACACACACACACACTCTCCTCGGAGAAGGTTAGACATATCGTACGTGTAGATGGAATTACATGGAATAACCACGAATAATGGACATAACACTTAAATAGAAATCAATCAGCATAAATTAGTCTCATGGATAAAGTATGAAATTTTCCAATCACCAGAACATTGTTCCGACCCCCTTCCCATTACAACCTACAGGGTAGATTTAGAGGAATAAGCTACTAGTGCAAGACGGGAAATGTAGATGGTGAAGTCATCTCATTCATGTTCGACACTGGCAAGGCAATTAGATACTAAAGGAATAATATTAATTTCAAGGTAATAGCTTTGTCAGCATATATGTTCTATTATAATTTTCTATTCCATTGTGATTTTTGTAAATAGCTCTTTAATATACTTATGTTATTATAGATTACCAAAACCAACGATCTATATCCTAATGGACTTGGGTTTCGATTTAGTCAAAATTCGGTCCCATTAAGGTACGGGTCGTTATACCTATACCATTAATCAATCCATTGGAGGCCTTGACTTCAAGATTTACGTTGAACCCTCGGGGCATGGCCACTCCCTCTTGACCCAACCGACCTTATTTTTGGAGAAGAACAAATCAAGTGCTGAAGAGAGAAACAAACTTGTTTGCTTGACTCGCCTGACATTGACACCCACTTTGATTCCAAGAATCACCATGAGAACCTTACTAGGGATGTCATGATTGAGGAAGCTAGAAATTCAAATCAAAGAGACAAAATTATCAGAGGATAACAAACTGTTGTTGATGCCACCCCTATGGATCTGACTCTACAATAGCACTTAAGTCTTCATGCCACCCAGGTATAGTGAACCCAATCAAACATAACTCTGCTAATCAGGTGCATGAAATGGAGATTGATCCTCATGTAGTCCTAAAGCCCCGCACCCCTTTCTAGGATAGCACTGTCCTATCAGCAAACTCAGTCAGGAGAAGTGCCATATTGATGAGGAGAAGCTCTCCCACCATGCTCAAGATGTCAAGTAGCATTTTTCAACCCGTTGTTTTCTCATGTGCTAATAAAGCTTTAAATAAAAAATTGGCTCTTTGTGTGGGAATGATATTAAGCCTAGATAATCGAAACTCCATGGAAAAAAATTGGCTCTTTGTGTGGGAATGATATTAAGCCTAGATAATCGAAACTCCATGGAAGTTTTGGAATAGGAGTGTGCCTCCTTTTCTTTAAGAAAATCTTATCATGGAGTGTTCGGGGTTATGGGTCCCCTGCTAAATTCACCCTAATCAAAAAATTTATTTACCCTCTTCACCTTAATGTCTTGTTTATTCAAGAATCTAAAATTCCAAACCCTGCTCAATCGTTCTTTTATAACATTGGTGGAAATTTTCTTACTCGATGGGTATTTATTAAAGCCTCTGGTTCCAAAGGCGGTATTCTTACAGCTTGGGACGAATCTTGTTGGAAACTCATACAAGTCATTAAACATCCTAATGTCCTTCATGTCGTTCTCGAATATACCCTAACTAATTCGCTGTATTTTTCCTCTAACATTTATGGTCCCCATTCTACCTCCAAGAGACATGCCCTTTAGGACAATTGCATTAATTTTCACTCTCTTTCCCAAGGGACATATGCTATTGGGGTTGATTTAGTATTACTAGGACTATTGATGAGTGTAACACCAGCTCAACCTTTACCCCTAACATGAAATATTTTAACTCCTCTATCGAAGCATGTAAACTCATTGACCCCGCTATAAATAGTAGGCTATTCAACTCGAGTAACAAACATTCTTCCCCCTCTTTATTTAAACTCGACTGCTTCTTCTTTAACCTTTCCTAGGAAGACTCCCACTCTCTCTCATCCATGGCCTCTCAACCTTATTCTTCAACCACTATTTTATCTTGTTCGACGCCAATGAAGTCAGACCCTCTAGATCTTGCTTCAAATTCGAAGAGGAGCCCAACTTCGATGATTTGTTGGCTAATTTTTAACGTTCCCATCATGCTTATGGTTGTGCTTTTGAGACTATTGTGGATAAGCTCGGAGAGTTATGGAAATTTCTCATATCTTGGTCCAGTCCTATTTGAGGATCTATTATATCTCACAAATCCAACCTCTAAAACACCATCCTTAACCTTAATATCCTAGAAGAAAGCTGACCCATATCCGTTGTTGAAAGAAAAAAACTTTGTGACCTTAAGGTGGAATTAGAAAGATTGATTTGGCAACACGAAATTGCTTGAAGACAAAGATCTAGGGCTACCTTGCTTTAAGTGGAAGACAGAAATACCGCCTACTTTCATATGATTGCTAACAGCCGTAGGCAGTCGAATACCATTTACAAAAATTTTAACAACGGCACCACCATCAGTGACCAACATAGGCTCAATGCAACTTTCCCATCTTACTACAGACAGCTCCTTGGCACACCTAACCCCCTGCTCCAAAATCTACTGGCATGATCTTTATTACAACCCTTCCATAATTTTTGCTAATCATGCATTTATTGAAGGAAATTCTGGCTGCCTGAATGAGATGAGCCATAATAAGGCTCCTGGACCTGATGGGTTCAAACCCTGTTTTCATAAGCGATTCTAGGCAATTATCAATCAGAAGGTCCTCAATGTATTCAATGAGTTCCACTCCAGCCCAAATTTTATTGCCAGAACTAACTATGCTAATATCGTCCTATTCCCAAGAAACCTAATGCTAACCTCATCACTAATTTTAGACCCATCGGCCTCCTCAATACTTCATTCAAATTAATTACCAAAGCCTTTGCTAATATACTAAAGCCCTTCATTGGCTCCCTTGTTAGCCATGAACAATAAGCCTTTATTCGTGATTGATGCATCCTTGATTATATTTCTGACACTCAAGAAGTCATCTCCTACTACCACTTCACTAAAACAACATGTGCCTTAATCATACTTGACTTCCTTAAATCCTTCGAATCTATCAATTGGGACTTTATCATTGACACCCTCTCCTATCGGGGTTTTCCTCAAATTTGGACCTCTTGGATTAACAACATTCTTCACACCGGTATGTCTTTTGTCCTTGTGAACGACATTAGTGGCGAGCTTATTAAGTCTAGACATTGGTTACACCAAGGTGATCCCCTATCCCCATTCCTCTTTTTCATTGCCACTGATGTTTTCAACAGGATGAACAAACTAACCATATCACATAATCTTCACTCGGGATTCGGCTAACCTCACCGACATGGGCATCTCGATTATTCAATATGATGATGCTATATTATTCTTTCCCCCTACTCTTCACCAAATTCACAATCTTAAACTCCTTTTTTATTCTTTCAAGCTTATATCTGGCCTTACAGTTAATTTTAGCAAGAGCTCTGCCTTCATGGTTAGGCTAATGATCATGCTGGAATCAATATACCAACACTGTGACTACGGACTTGATCATTTACCCCTACATTACCTTGGCATTACCCTTCATTTCACAAAATGGAGGTGATTGGTACCTCTTATATCTAAGATCTCGAGACATCTTTCATCCTGGAAAGCCTTATCCTTGTCCTTATCTAGAGATGGCTAGTTAGTTCTCCTCAATTTGGTCCTCTCTTCCCTCCCTACCTATTGGTTGTCCATCCACAAATTTCCAAACTGGGTCATAATGAAGATTGATGAGATCAAAAGGAAGTTCCTTTATCATGGACATGCATGATACTGTTAATTTAACTATTTGATCAATTGGTATGTTGTATGTAGATATGTACTTTCAGGGTGGTCCAGGAATTATTAATCTTTACCAATTCAATTTCACCTTTCCCGCTAAATGGATCTGGAGATGCCTTTTAGACAGCAACCTTATTTGGATATCTTGGGTTTTAAGGAAATACTATGGGAACTTATCCCTAATTACTTTATGAATGCCACCCAAACTACAAACTTTCAAGCTTCTAGGCTAGAGTTACTTTCTCCATGGACTAAATGAATGCTTGCCTTAATATCCATGTTAGCAATGGTGAAATAAGTTTATTATGGACTGATGCTCGATTCTCCCCGATCCTATTTAAAAGCCTCATGCTTGACCACTTAAGTATTATCTCCACCAAGAAGATTACGAGCCATAATGCTTTCTATTCAGGTTCCCTTAATCTACAATTCAATCATGTTTTCATTTGCATTGCTCTCTATCGGCTTCACAACTTACTTTTATAGCTCAATGGTTTTTCCCTATCTACCAACACAGACCAGCTCTTGTAGGGACTTGAGAACAATGGAATCTTCACTGTCAGGTAACTGTGTATAAGACTCGATGACTCAAGCATGCACTTCGCTTCTAGTAGATAATGGAAATGCAAATTTCCCTCAAGGGTTAAGTTGCTCAAATGGTTGCTTATACATAACAAACTAAATATGAAAGACAGGCTTATTCACAAAGGCATTCAAATCTCGTCGCTCTGACCTATGTGCAACAGTAATGAGGAAGCATTGAGCATGTCTTTCTTAGCTGCAATGCCGCCTTTTTTATATGGAACACCTACGCTGCTCATATCCCCAAACTACCCCTCCAATCGAGTCTTTTTTCAATTTTTGGTAGTACAATAAGCATACACACTCATATTCTGACATCTGCCTGTCAGCATTCTATTCGGTCAGTTGGGGGTGAAATGAAAGATTCAATAATAATTCTAGTGAGAACATTTCTTTATGTTTAAAACTTTGTGTATGTTTCATGCTTGGACATATGAACCTGTCATTCCCTTGCTTATGAGGATCACTATAACACCCCATAAAATTTACGTTAATTAATTAATAATTTAAAAGGCTCCAAAAATGAAATTTTGAGCAAATAACGAAATTTGACCATGAAACTTATACCATTGTGTTCGTGGAAATTTTCTGAACAACTTTCATATTTGAAGTTTCATGATCGGAGTTCAAATGAAGAAGTTACGAGCGTTTAAAGTATTTGGAAAGATAATAATTAGAAAACAAAAATAGCAATATATATATATAATTAATAACTGGGACCCTACTGGTCGACCTCCACTATGGGTCGGTTGATCGCTAGTGATTGATCACTCATAGGGGTATGGTCGACCGATCAGCACACGACGGCTAGGGTCTGAACCTTGTCCAATGATCCATATTTAATTAATTTATTTTAACGAATATGACCGATTCAAGCACCTATAAATGCAGGCCTAACCCCTCGCTTTTATTCTCATATTTTATGATTAAGAGCAGTGAAGCTTTTCCATTTTCTCTTCTCCACTATTCCGCCTAACTATAAACTAGTTTGTATTTGTATAAATTGGAGAAGAATAGAAAATAAAAAGAAGAAGAGTAGAAGCAAATCAACATTGCATAATAAAATTACAAATTTCAATATTATAAACCTATATTCCTCTTAAACCCAAATTTCTTCTTTGATCTGTAATTCTAATTGTAGTATATACCATATTATACATATTTCTTTGGATTAAGAAAGAGATGGAGTTGAATCAAAGGATTAGATTCAGATTTGGGAGATTTGGAAAGCACTAAAGGTGAGTGGGAAATTATGTAATTTATTTATAACATTATAATTTATTTCACTGGATTTTTATTTGATTGTTAAGCATAAATAAAGATCTAAAGTTCTAGGCTCAAGTTAAATGCATGAAAACATTGCCTAAATATTTTGCAATTTAGGATTTAGTAATATCATTTACACCCGGATCTGGAAGTTAGTCCTCTAGCTATTAAAATTTTGATATTGATAAGGTGTAATTTATTCTAGATCTACAATTGGGTTGTAAAGATGTTACTATAATTTAGATTTGCCCAACTTCTATTGCAATGTGGGTTTCTATATTTAATTTCTTGAAAATATTATCCATGTAACCTCCATAAATTTGTCTAATTTCTTAAATATATAAGAAAAGTGCAGCGTTTGAATTGACAAGGAATATACACAAAAAGAGAAAGAGATGTGTAAAGTATGAATATTCTTTCTATAGTTTACACCGTATATTTCAATAAAAAGAAAATAAATAATTCCTTATGGTCTCAAATAAAGCAAATCCCTTATTTTAGGTTAATTAATGGAAAATTTTAACAGGAAATCTTTTTGAAAGGTTAATTCTAACGGATTAAAATATGGAAGGGATATTCTAGTTAGAGATTAATAACTAGAAACAAAATTATAAATACATAAATAATTATAACCACACTAAATATTCAAAATAAAACATAATTAATATAGCGTAATACACGTTAATATACGCATTAGATAAAAAAAGAACGTTTGAATAAATCATGTGATAAATGATACGTTTAGGATATAAAGATGGAAAGAGTTATAACTCTAAATTGACTAAGCAATAAATGTGCAATAAATAAGGAATTATAAGAATTTAAATAGATTATAAATGGATTAATGGGACTGGTTAATGAGAGAAGGAAGGAATAATAGATAAAATTTGAATAAGTAAATAAATATCATTAGGAAATGTCCGGGTAAGATAATAACAATTTATTACGGATAAAGACGTAATAAATTGACATTTATAGAAATAGTAAATAAACACGTTAGGTGGTAATTTAATATTATAAGGCAGTTGTAACACCCTTAATTTTTGATAACATTATTCAGGAGATTTAATTAGATAAATTAAATAGAATAATGTAAACATTAAGAAATAAGGGGGTTGAGATTTGAATAAATATAATAAGACTGTGCTTAATAAAATAATTAATGGGCTTAAGAATGGGTTATAAGCTAATTAATTTACTTAAAGGTATATTGGGTATTTTCCGCACATAACCCTTACCCCTATATATTTTCGTTCCTACCATTTTATTTTCCATTCACATCATTTTGAAAATGCAAAACAAAAACTTAAAGAGGAACCGACCATTAAAAGAAGAGGAATTCAATTTAAAAGCTAGAGATTCAAGCTTAAGGGCAATTAACCTCAATCCAATCTCCTTATCTTAATCAAGGTGAATAATAATTCTATCTCCAATTTGTTTTATAATCAAATGTTTTCAGATTTAATGGTAAATTCGTTTTATGATGATTTGGATGATGATATGGTTGAATCATAATTTATTTGATTTAAACAAGGATGTTTAAATATGATTTCTCACGATTTTAGGGAGAAACGGATTTATGCTGATGTTTAAATGCCATGGAAATTTTTTTTATGTTATGTAAAACATGATTTTGGAGTTGGTTTTAATTTTGATAATTTTCCAAGCTATGGAAAGATTGTTATGAATTTTCAAAGGAAAATATGGTTATTTTGGTTTATAAGTTTATTTCGAAAAATATATCTAGAATTTGGGTCTGAAATTTTGATATGTTAGATAACATGATTAAAGTGAATCTCTGGAATTTTGGGGGGTTTTCCCTAAGTGATTTGCAATATTATTTTAGAAGAGGGACTTCTTTGCAATATTAGTTTTGCTTAAAGGAAGAGCTTATTTGTTAACGTAATCGTGGTTTAGATTTGAAATTAGAGGTAGTTATTTTAGTAAAGAATTTGAAAAGTTAATGCGACCAATCCTGTGGTTACACGTGGCAGGTTAGTTTGAAAAGGGTTTTCTTTAATTAGTATTAAACCAGGTTTACCCAAAAAAGTTGGTTCTGCCTTCTTTAGAAGTAACTTTCGACTCAGAGCCTCCGCTTTCAACCAAGTTGAAACCCACCAAGCTGAAACCAATACACAGGGTATCAAATAGATGGTACGTAGTGGATTGGAGAAAGGCGGAAGGCTAGGTGTCGAAAGCATGGCTTCCGATGGGGACAATACCTTTTATTTGTTCTGAAAAGAGGAGCGCTTGCCTTTTTTTTATTTTAGCCTTCGAAGGAGTCGAAGCATATGTTTTCGAAAGAGGTTTTCCAAGTACTTTCAAAGGGGTTGCCATCAACTTATGTGTTAAAGAGTAAGCTTTCGAAGGGGTTTCCTTACTTATAAAATAATGCTTTCGAAAGAAAGGGTTCCGACCTAGTCGAAGCCTTACTGCCGTTCTCTATCCTTTCGATGGTATTGAAGTCATCATTGCTTTCGAAAGGTAGAGTTTGTTTTAAAGATGTTTTAAGCCACTTCCTAACTGCTTTCGAAAGATTCCAAGGGTTTTGAAGGAAATGCCTTCGAAAGGGGTTTCGATGCTATCCTTCAGTGTTTTGTTAAAATGGTTTGAAACTTTTGAAAGGGATGGTACCAACGCCATAAAGCTTTCCCCAATATTTTTATATGATAAAGGTTGGTTTATCGTTTATGTTCACTTTGACCCAAATGATATTTCTAAGTATAAACTCAATGGTTTCGAAAGGGGGACTTTCAATAATTTCGAAAGGGTTACTTTCAATGATTTCGGAAGGGATACTTCCAATGGTTTCAAAAGGGGGACTTTCAATGGTTTCAGAAGGGATACTTCCAATAGTTTAAAAAGAGGGACTTTCAGTGATTTCAGAAGGGATACTTCCAAAGGTTTCAAAAAGGGTACTTTCAATGGTTTCGAAGCTAAGCTTCTAAGTGTTATTAAGTAATATTTTAATATGTTCGAAAGGTTTCAAAAGAGAAATTTTAAAGTATTTCGAAAGGCATGAGCCTAATGTTTTTAAAGATATTTATATGCTTTCGAAGGAGGTTATCCAATGAAGTCGAAAGCAATGTTTTGAAGGTTTCGACAACCTTAGTTTTCAAAGCAAATAACCCAATCTCATTTTTGAGAGAGAACCATGGCATAATTAAATAAAGTGTTTTGAAAAGGAGTTTTGAAGAAGTTTTCTTTGATTAAAAGGTTAAAGGCATTAACCAAGTTATTATGTGTGCTTCTTCATTTATATGTATGTGTGTGTCAATGTATTCACATTGTTTTGGACCTATAATTGTATTTTGGGGAAGGGCAGAATAACCAGCTAGGTTGACCCAGTAGTGAATATAAATTTAGTTAACTCCTGAATGAGTAGAATTGCATCCAGGAGGTTAGGGAGACAAGAATATAGGATGCTAAAATAATAATGAAAGATATTGGCAGGGGCCAATAGGTTATCAGTAAGCCCGTGAAAACTATGTATAGGAAAAGATATTGGCAGGGGCCAGTAGGTTCATAGTTAGCCCATGAAAACTATGTATAAAGGAAGATGTTAGAAAGACAGGTTCATAGTATGCCCATGAAAACTATGATTTGATACTGGCATGGGCAAGTAGGTTTGTAGTTAGCCCATGAAAACTAAATCTGGATTAAGATATTGATATATGTCAATAGGTTCCTAATCAACCCATGAAAACTAGTATAAGAAGAGAGGATATTGGAGTCACAAATAGGTTCCTAATCAACCCATGAAAACTAGGATAAGAGTAAAGATATTGGAGTTACCAATAGGTTCATAGTGATCCCATGAAAACTATACAATTAGACAGCGAGGCCTTAAGTATTTTACCGGTTATTAGTCAGCCCATGAAAACTAATAGGTTAATAGTAATCCTAAAAAATATAATTGAGACAAATAGTCAAAACGAATGGAGATGGGTAATATAGAAGTGATTCATTTGTTTTGCATATCATTATATAATACTGTTTTGAATTGTTTTAACCATTGTGGATGCAGGAGCACAATATATGGTTTTAAAAAAAAGTTTTAGGATACTAGTGATGGAAGAACCCGTTTCGCTAAGCGGGGTAGTCTCATTAGATATCTAAATGATTTGAGATGGTAGATTATTATTCATACCAGGTTTATGTCCGACTCAAAGTTTATGTTTTCCCCTTAAACTCTTGAGTACTCAATTAATTTTGATTAGTTTGAGAGTTGAGGTTTTCAGGTACCTCATTAGACGAATAAAGCTTCCGGAGACGTGCATGAGGCATGATAACTATATAGAGTTTTCTTTCATTTGATTCCACTGTGTTGTTTGTAATGGAAAAGTTGTTATATTGCCTGTATATACTCTGATCATCCAAGGGGGCATCTTCATATGTCGCTTTTGGCATATATTGTAATGAATATATTTTCTCTGAATGTGGATGACAATTATGGGATTATGTAATGAATTGGAAATGTTTTGAAATGGAATGCGATTTTGTTTGATGTTTTAATTTTTTTCCATATTCATGTGTTTCTGTGCATCAATGAATCTAACACCGCCATATTTGGTCGCCGAGGATTAATAACTATGAATGACTGCAGCATCCGAAGCCGTTAGTTTTGGGCCTCCAAGTAGGAGGATGTTACAGTAGTATAATTGTCATTATGGTAAATTATATAGCCTTAATTACACAAACAAAGATTGTGAGTTTAGCCTAATACTTAAACTTAGGATGATCAATTTGGTTTAGTATGTGGGATATAAGGTCAGTAGAGATATACAACATAAGTTTTCCCTTCACTCGGAGGCTACCAGCAGTTATGTATACTTACTACTGATGTAGGATATCACCAATCATAGGACCCGTGGGAAAGGGATATATGTTGCGGATAAGAAAGAGACTAATATACCGAGGGTTCGTCTCAAACTTTAAGTATTAAGCGATGCAATACCATTTGGGAAATGGGGTCTGCTTCATATCCAACAAAATCAATAAGTAATCGAGAAGGGTATTTTCCTTGACTTACTTAGGTTACTCTAAACGAGATGTCAGCTGTCAAGGGTCGATGGGCTATGTCAGTAGTTGGTATTGGTATTTTGTAGTAGGTCTGGCATATAGGCTTTAAGGGCCCACGATCCGAAGCGAGCGGTAGTAAAGACTCAGGTTATGCCCTAATAGATTTTACTTCCTACTAGTGTAGATTTCATATGGGATACGTGTAGATCTCATGGTAGATGTTTAAGTGAAAAATTGTTTAGTGGAGGTGGGCTAGTTAACCCTTAGATTAGTCTTTGAATTGCGTTAGTAGTATGGGAATTAAATTATATATTAGTTTACAAAGCTGTATATAGGAGCCATCGGTCTCTGTAGCTAGAATTAATAGACTAGCATGGACGAAGAAATGGGCCCACTTCAAATTTGAGAAGTATTAATTGGACGGGGTTTTAGGTAGTGAAATGTTAAGATGTATAAGTTATTTAGCAAAAGATGGATCTTAAGGCTAATTTAACACTAGAGGGAGGGTGAATAGTGTTTTCTAATTTTGTTGAATCCTTTTGAATTCATTTAAGATTATAGTTTAAACAATGCAATTAATAATCATAAATTCAAACATAGATAAATATAAATGCAGTAAAAGTAAAAAGGAAAGAACACACTAGGATTTTATACTAGTTTGAAGTTACCTTACATCCGGTCCTATACAATTCCTTATACAGATTTCTTTTCAAATAGCAAAGTTAATACAATCTCGATTTCAAGGCAACAAGACACACCCTCCAGACTTTCCGAGCTCTAAGTAGACTCACTTGATTTACACGCGCCACAAGCACACCCATTTGAATTTCCTGGTCACCAAGCACACCCAATTGATTTACATGGGCTGAAATCACACCCACCGATATATGTATGATTTGATAGAGTTATATAGACATAGGTTATTGATCTTAAATACAAATGATCCTATAACCTATTGAATAACACTTTGATCTTGTTTGGCTGAGAGAGATGAGAAAGATCAGAGAGTAGTCAATAGAGAATCAAATCAGTGGAGCTGAATTTGATTTTGATTGAATTTGAGATGAATTTGAGTAGAATTTCTTTTAAGAGACAAGAGAGTGAAAGAGGAGAGAAAATGTAAGAAGGTAATTAACCAAATTTCGTTGGTTTACCCTCTATTCATAGAGAAACAACAATCATATCTATTTGTGAAGAGATACGACGAAAAGATAGTTCCATTCAAAATTTGAATTTTGAAAATTTCAGTCCATAAGTCGACATACTCTATGGGGATATGTCGACATACCCTTAGTAATTTTGAAAAACACTTTATAAAAATTATTTTAAAAATATTAAGGTTTGTGAAATATTTTTATACTTTGTAAAATCATTTAAACATAGTTTATACATATTTAATTATATCAAAACTTAACAAAACTTTATAAAATTATTTTCCGAATATTTTAGGTATGTAAAGGATTTTAAATATAAATAATAAAGAAAAAGTTAATATATTTAAAATCAAATCTATAACATATATTATAATATGATTATAAATATTTAGAAAGCTTTTAAACTAAATTATAACAAAGTATAATATTCAAAGTATATTTTAAAACACTTTTAAAAATTAATTTCTCAAGGTATAATAAAATCAAAAAGTAAAAATAATTTAAAGGCTATTTTGAAAGATTATTTTGAAAACAAGAATTCTCTTTGAAAACTATTTTTGAATTTTAAGATATTTGAAATTGAAAATCATTTGAAAAGAAAAAATAGAGAGAAAGAGAGAGAGAGAGATCAGAGAAGTGCTATTAGGGGTTTAACAAAATATTTTATGACCCTATAACTTATCTGGGAAATCTTGAGTTCTTCAATACTCATGAGTCTTCATTATCTAACTCTTGAATTTCTATATCAACCTCTTGAATCTTCACTTGATACTGTACAGTCTTCTTAATTAATACTCGTCTAATATCCTGCACTATATACTATATATAACTTGATAATAACATTGATATCTATATTTTATATAATGTCGTATGGTTGTTGTCATCAAAACCAATGCCTAAGGTACTAATAACCTCCCCCTTTTTGATGATGACAACCATGCATATAGAATATGTTATAACTCCCACTAAGTTACGTAACTCCCCCTTAATCTATGCCTAGATTTTATATATTTATCCCCTTTATCATCAATACAAATCTAACAAAAAAATTCCTCCTAACTAAGGTACTGCATAATATATATAATATTGAGATATAAAAGCAATTAGAAAAATAAATAATAGTAATATAAGAGTGATAATATAAATAACTTGTATTAATCACATTAATCAATACATTTAATAAGTTAGATAAAACAAGTAAATCAAACCAATCAATCATGTAATTCAACAAATCAAATCCAGTTAATACACATAAAGTCAATCCAATCCACACAAATAAATATTGTAATATATTAATATACATACTTATTTAAATACAAACCAATCAATCTTTAACTTCCCTAGGGACTTCTACCCATCCACCGGATCCGAAAATTGGATCCTCTTTGATAGCATTCCAATATTCACCATCTTTGTTGGTGTAGTTTCAGGATTGTTGGTTGGTTCATCTTTGATAAGAGAAGCATCCACTGAATAGCGTCAAAGTGCTTCTCTTGCTCTTTAGTCATCTCCATCTGACTTAGTTCTAAGTGTCTCTAATTTCTAAGAATGAAGGCAAGAATATTCTTCAATGATTCAAGTGTTTGTTCAAGATTTTCATATAGTTTTTATGTTGGAGAAGCCATTATTGAAGAGATAAGTTTATATATGAAAGGGAGAGAAGAAAGAGATTTAAAATGATGATTTTATGGAGTGAATATGTATACATAGGGGTAAGACGTCGTTTGAAATGAATAGGTGTTTGGTATTTATTTTGATTTTAATTTTAATTTTTTTTTGAAAAATAGTCGTTATATGTCGACATACATGCTTGTCATATGTCGACATATGCACTATAATTTTCAAAACTACTTTATTTTACTATTCTATTGTATTTGGCCTATACTATTTTTATATGACTTTCCAGAGATGATTAAAAATGTGTAACAATAGGAAACAGAATTTCATAGATATTAAAGATGATTACATGAAATACATCAGAAATAGAAGAAAGATACATATGATTAACATAAACTCAAACTAGAACATCCAAATACAAAAATAGATAACTTAAACAAACAACTAGAAAGATGTAGATGGAGATGAAGAAAAACCACCAAGCTTGCGGATGACCTTTCCAAAGAATTTATCCATTTTGGTGGAAAGTGAGGTAAACTTCTTTGAAAATGATTTCTTAAGCTTCCGTTGATTGTGGGTGATCTTCTCTAGATTTTTGAGAAGATCTTTGTTGGATGGATTAGGTGGCAAATTGATACTTTCCAAGGAAGTACCCTCCTCCTCCCTTTGTTCTTCCTCCTCGACTTTCATTTCATCTTCTTCCTCCTCCTCTTCCCTTATATCTTATTCTTCTTCTTAAGCCAATCTTTATTCCTTTTCCGCAAGTGTTTCATAAGGCTCGTTAAAGGGTGAAATATGCATAAGTGAGATGTTGGCCTTGGCAAATTTTTTTTGAGGAATGATTTCCTCTCCTTTAAGTTCAACACCGAAGTAAGTGAGAATGCTAGTGAGATACACACCATGAAATAGTGCATTTTTATGCTTAGAAAAATTTTTAGGAAAAAATTCATCCAAAATGACTTGAGACCAATTTATGTCGTATTGAGAACAAATGGCGAAAAGAGTTTTGAAAACCTTTTGAGTCAGGTTATTATAATTACCCGCTCTAAAAGTGATACTTTGTTGCAAAAGAAGGCTTAAAATTCTTACTCTTGGATGCAAGTTTTTGTTTTTGAATTCAAAGTCATCATCACTTTCGAAAATGTCATGAATCACTTCATGGTTTTTTAAATTCTATTTGAAAAGTTAAAACTTCCATTCCACTAGATTTGCATCCGAGAACGTGACCTAAAATCTCACAATTTAAAACAATTTGTGTCCCCCTAACAATATTTCAAACTTCTCTTTCGTTTCCGTTATAAAATTTTCCTTTCAAATTTGCATAAAACATTTATACTAAATTTGGATAACAAACTAAATCATTTTGAGAAGCATCAATTAAACCAAAAATTTCATTGCAAACAAAGATTGAAAAGATCATAAGTAGGACAATCTTTAAAAATAGCAAATCTTCTGGGAGAGACTTTTTCGAAAAACATATACTCTATATAAGCTTGCATAGCTTCTTTGACATTAAAAAGAAATCCTTTTATTTTCTTAGAAAGCCTCATGGTTGATGAAGTATTGCTTGAGGATGCCATTGATAGTTTAAAGAGATAAGAGAGTTAATGATTTTTGAATTTGAAAATGAAAGTGAAATGAATGGATAGAGATAGAGTAAATAAATAGAGAATCAAAGGACATGTTCTCTGGTTAAGAGATATCTTTTCAGAACATAGGGGTTGATGAAAAGGTGGAGGGAAATTTAAATTTTGAATTTGAAATAAAAATTCAAAATCTGCATGCATATGTCGACATATACATCCGAGGTACGTCGACATATAGGTCAAAAATTCCAAAAAGTGAAATTCAATAAATAATTCCTATTTTTCTATACTTATAATTATCTTATAATAATTATTTAATATATACCTTAAATAATTAAAAATATATTTAAAAAAATTTATATTATTTATATTTAATATTTTATTAATATATATATATATATGGTATTTGAAATATATACATATAATATTCATCCAATATTATTATTAATCTATAGGTTATTCCTAGCAATCAACAACAACAAAAATTCAAAATTTGTATTTAAACGAGTACCTATTTTTGTTCCGTTTCTCCAGATTACTCATTAGTTATCGCTGTGAAGCACATATTAGCATTCTCTGTATCTTGTCGTATCACTTGAGAAAGTGTCTGAATCGTCTAGTATTGCAACATAAGCCCTTCTCTTTTTTCTGGATGAATCAATATTTGGTGTGTTTTTCAGTTTCTCAGGATGTGGACAGTCTCTTTTATATGGCCAGGTTCATCGTAGTTAAAACATCTAACACCATTACCGCTTCCATTACCACTTCCTGGATTTTTATTATCATATCTACTGAGATTATTCATCTTCCTATACTTTAAAATTTTTATGAAATTTCTTGTCATGAAGGCAATTTTCTTATCATCGTCATTGTCTGAATCCAGGTCATCTATTGTGGAGTTGAAAGCGATGGATTTCTTCTCTATTGCCTTGCTTTCTCTCCTGGCCTGCAATTGTGCTTCAAATGACATTAAATTGCTAATTAACTCTTCAATTTTAAGAGTGCTAATGTCATTAGCCTCTTCAATCGTAGAAGTCTTTTGGTCTTATTTAGGAGTAAGGGAATAGAGGATTTTTCTAACTTGATCCCCTTCAGAAAAACTTTTACCAAATGCAATTAGTGAATGAACTATATCTTGAAATCTACTATACATATCAGAAACAGACTCATTTTAAATAATTGTAACTAATTAGTTAACATAGAAATTTTGGTCCGTTTGACTTTACTAGTGCCCTTATGTGTAACTTGCAATGTTATCCATATTTCAAATGCAGACATACAGATAAACTCTTTATTAAATTTATTTCTATCCAATGAACAAAACAAAACATTTATGGCTTTAGAGCTACTTTGTGCAACTGCCTTTTAGTCAGCAGTCCAAGTTGAAATATTAGTCTAGGGCTTAGTGTACTCATTTTGTGTGATGTTCCAAATATCTAAACCAATTGACTGTAAATAAATTTTCATCTTACATGACTAATATGTGTAATTACTTCCATTAAAAAGTGGGGGTCTAGCAATAGATTGTCCTTCCATAATGTAATCACTAACAAGTGGATTAACAGTGCTACTAATAATATTACTAATAGTGTTGTTAGCCATTAAAACCTTTTAAAAATCAAAATTATGTATACTTGGAAAACCAATGCTCTGATACCAAATGTTATTTAGCGGAAGGTGGATCTTAAGGTTAATTTAAAACAAAAGGGGAGAGGGGGTGAATAGTGTTTTCTAATTTTTGTGAATCCTTTTGAATTCTTTTAAGATTATAGTTTAAACAATGCAATTAACAATCATAGATTCAAACACATATAAATATAAATGTAGTAAAAGTAAAAAGGAAAGAATATGCTAGGATTTTATAATGGTTTGGAGTTACCCTACATCTAGTCATGTACAATTCCTTATACAAATTTCTTTTCAAATAGCAAAGTCTAATCTCGGTTTCAAGGCAATGAGACACACCCTCCAGACTTTTTGAGCTTTGGGTAGACTCACTTGAGTTACACGGGTCACATGCACTCCCACTTGAATTTTCGAGTCACCAAGCATACCTAATTGGTTTACATGGGCTATAATCATAGCCGCCAATATACGAGTATGATTTGATAGAGTTTTACAAACACAGATCGTTGATCTTGAATACAAATGATCCTATAACCTCTTGAATAACACTTTGATCTTGTTTAAGTGATAAAGATGAGAGAGATTAGAGAGTAGTCAATAGAGAATCAAATCAGTGGAGTTGATTTTGATTCTGATAGAATTTGAGAAGAATTTGAGTAGAATTTCTTTTAGAAAACAAGAGAGTGAAAGAGGAGAGAAAATATAAGAAAGTAGTTAATCAAATTTCATTGGTTTACCCCTATTTATAGAGAAACAACAACCATGTCCATTCACGACAAGATATGATGAAAAGACATTTCCATTTAAAATTTTAATTTTGAAAATTTCGGTCCATATGTCGACATACTCTATGGGGATATATCGACGTACCCTTTGTAATTTTGAAAAACACTTTATAAAAATTATTTTAAAAATATTAAGGTTTATGAAATATTTTGATACTTTCTAAAATCATTTAAACATAGTTTATACATAGTTTAATTATATCAAAACTTAACAAAACTTTATAAAATTATTTTCAGAATATTTTAAGTATATAAAGGATTTAAATATAAATATTTAAAGTATAAATGAATATATTTAAAATAAAAATTATAACAAATATTATAATATACTTTTAAATATTTTGAAAGATTTAAAACTAAAATTATAACAAAGTATAATATTCAAAATATATTTTAAAACACTTTAAAAACTTAAGCTGTGTTTGGTTTGTCGTTTTTAGTTTTGGGTTTTTGTCCATACAAAATGCGCAAGATGCATGTATATTGTCAAAAACGACCAATTTAGAAAACAAAATTAACACACAAAATAGAAATTTTTTTTTATTATTTTCTGTATTTTGAGAAATGATAAAAGCATGAGAAATAATCCATCCTTCCATCGTCCTTCCATCCCGTCCGCCATCCCTTCATTTCTTTCCATCACCCATGTCATCACTTCACTCCTTTCATATTTGAAAACAGAAAATCCAAAATTCATTTTTAAACCAAACACCACCTTAATATCTCAAGGCATATAAAATAAAAAAGTAGAAATAATTTAAAGTTGAAAGATTATTTTGAAAACAAGAATTCTCTTTGAAAACTAATTTTGAATTTTTAGATATTTGAAATTGAAAATCATTTGAAAAGAAAAAATATAGAGAGAGAGATCAAAGAAGTGCTATCAGGGTTTTAATAAAAAATTATACGACTTTGTAACTTATCTGCAAAATCTTGAGTTCTTCAATATTCATGAATCTTCAATCTCTAACTCTTAAATATCTACATCAGCCTCTTGAATCATCACTTGATACTGTACAGTCTTCTTAATTAATGCATGTCTAATATCCTACACTATATACTATATATAACTCGATAAAAATAATAGTATATATATTTTATATAATGTTATATATATTTTATGTATTGTCGTATGGTTGTTGTCATCCAACCAATGCCTAAGGTACTAACAGTATATATGTATATAGGTGCATATATATATATCTCACTTTGTGTGTATCATACATTGGAGAAGGTTAGGTTAGATACATCGTATGCGCATATAAGAATTAAATGGATGAGCTGCAAATAATAGACATAACATTCAAATGGAAACTAATCGGTATAAATTTGTGTTATGGATAAAGTATAAAATTTTCCAATCATCAGAACATTGTTCTGACCCCTCCTCATTACAATCCACAAGATAGATTTAGAGGGACATATCACTGAAGCAAGACAGGAATGGTTAATGGAGAAGTCTTCTTATTCATGCTCAGTACTGATAAGGCGATAATAATTAAAATCGTTTGGATAAAGGTAGGGATCCGTGAAGTTTTTCAAGTAGAAAATCATAATCTCTTCAGTTGATAAATGAATATATATTTTCTCTACAGGAGATACCCATATAGTAGATATTAAAATATACAGGTATATGCATTCCTTTGCTGAGATAGATTTTACTGCTGATTCGTATGCATTAGGTCTAAGCTGTTCATCAATCAGAGTAGTCTTTAATGCTTCTACTCTTAATGTTTTTTATCATCCTTTTAAAAGTTCGAATTATAAGTCGTTATTGGACGAGATAACGCAGTTTTACTGCTTTCTTCGTTCTCTTTTCCTTTATTCATATTTTTCCTGTAAAAATTCTCGAGTTAAGAAGTTTGGCAAAGAATTATCAGACCCTTTAATAACTTAACATCAAAATTAAATACTGATAAAATTTCTTGCCATTTAGCAAGAATTTGTTTCAATGCGATGTTTTTAACATCCTTTTGCAAAATCACTTTGGCGGATTTACAATCTACTCTTAGTAAGAATTTTTGATTTAATAAATCACTTTCAAACTTTTGTATACATAATACAATTGCTAGCACTTCTTTTTTAATAGTAGAGTAATTAACTCTAGGTTTTTGCCAGATTCCAGATGTGAATCTAACCAAAGACTCTTTATTATCAACTCTTTGTTTAAGAATTCCACCATAACCTTTATATGATGCATCTATTTCGACTGTTTTAAATGCATCAAGCTTAGGAATAACTAAATAAGGAATTTCCTTAATTTGCCTGTATATTTATTGCTGCCTTTGTGTGTTCTTCTGTCCAAGCTGGTGGTTTTTTCTTATTCTTTTAAATAATGGTTTAGCATCATAAGCTAAGTCTGTATAAAATTCAGAAACATAATTCAAGCTTCCCAATAACTTTTGGAACTGATTTTTATCTTTTGTTTCATTTGAAATTTTTTTTGCAAATAAAATTGCTCTATCTATTGAAATATTTTCTCATCTTTTATAATATGTCCAAGAAATCTTATTTCTGTTTGAAAAAGTTTTATCTTTTTTGCTGATATAGCCAAGCTAGCTCTTTTAGTAATATTTATGAAAATTGTTAAATGTTTAAAATGTTGATAAATATATTATAAGAATATAAGAACATCATCAATGTATACCGCGGTAAATGCTGTATAAGCACTATAAATATCATTCATAATTTTTTGAAATTCTTAAGGGGCATATTTTAGCCCAAATGGCATTACATTCTCTTCATAGTGGCCAAATGGAATTGTAAATGCAGTTTTATACCCGTCTTCTTCTTTGATTGCCAAAATCTAGATTTCATATCAAACTTAGACATTATTTTGGTAAGAATAAGCTGGAAATGCAGTTTTATACCTATCTTCTTCTTTGACCTGAATTTGCCAAAATCCAGATTTCATATCAAACTAGAGTAGACAAGGACACTTACATCCTATTATTTTCCTATTACCTATTCAATCTCCACTTCCAATGCTTAGCAAAGGCTCTAATGTGAGAGGGACTTTTAAAGAGATAGTGCAATCAATGTGCACCACTATGGAAAATATCCATTTTCCCTTATCTTGCCTCTAATTAGATTTCTAGTATTATTTTTAATATAACCTCCTAACATAATTCCTAGTTACTAATATTATTTTATATATAAATTTCCAATAATGTTACTATTATTTAACTTTCTTCAACTTAAACTATTCTTATTTAAATTGCTTCTACTCATACAGCTATCCTCTTAATTTATTGTCTTCTTTGTTGAACCATTGTAGTGCATTTGCCTACTACTTTATTTTTGGATTATAATCTTCTTCCTATTTTATTTACCCCATTTAACACTAGTACCACTTCCTATTGTCCACCGTTAAAAAAAAATTTCAGCCTAAAAATTTTCATCTTCGAAAAAATAAACGAGCTACATGCGCTTTACTATTTTTTCAAAAGAATTACATTTTTATTAAAACCCCATTAACTAAAATTTCCAATTTAACTAATTTTAATCTCTACTAATTTTATTTATTTAAATAAAATGTATATATTATATTTTTCCAAAAATTTAATATTTACTTACTATCCAAAAATAGATTTTTTTACCCTCGGATAATTCCTTTGAAATCATTTCAAATATACTATTTATATATTTTCTCAAACCTTTATATTAAATTCTTTCGCAAGGGTCACACTCAAAGTGGATTTTTATTCGTCCCTTCTTTTGGACTTTTCTTCTTTTCTACTTACTTTCTGACTTATCTCCTTTTTCCAAATATTAAAATTCGGCTATCATCTTGAAGTGATAGCTACACCCCTTCCCTCAAGAACTTATTTCTTTTGGATATCTACAACATATACACTCTTGCTTTCCCCTTTATTTGGATCTACTGTACATCATCAATTGGAAATTTTGGGGGGATCTATAACCATCAGGTTATCTGGGGCCCAACTAGGGAGTTATGTAGTATCCAACTTCAAGGACCTTCCATATGCCGCACTCATGCTCTTCTTAAGTCAACGCCTTTCCATACGATCTATTTCCTTAAAGTTATCGGGGGTAGGTGTGCATCTTCAACTTCCTTCATTGCACCAACTCATAATCGACTTATCCATCTTTCCAGAATATGGTTGCAAGTACTCCATAATCGGAATTCATAGGATTTGGTGTATAACATATTTATAATTATATGTAAAATAAAAATACACTCACTCAATGTTTCTTAATTGTTAAGATCGACTAATCTAAGCTCTGATATCAAATGTAACAACCTGTATCCCAATGGGCCTGAATTTTTGCTAAATCGAAAACCCAAGTCCACCAAAGTATGGATCATTGGTTTGGTAATAAACAAATAAATGCATATCAGAGTACTATCGATATAACTCACAGTGGAATAGTAAAGTACAATCAATTATATAGTTATCGAGTAAGATTGACACTTCCAATATCTAGTGTCCTTGTCATTAACGAGCATGCATAAGCAAACCTGTCCTTCCACTGTTCCCGCTTGCACCAATACCTGTCCCTCTAAAGCTATCCTATGGGTTGTAACGAGAAGAGAGGGTCAGAACAAAGTTCTGGCGACTGGTAAATTATACATTTTACGCATAACACTAGTTTATGCCCATCACATGTTATGTCTTTTTATTTTACTTAGTCATCTCGACTCTTTGTACAACTACGATATGCCCCATTTACCCGAAGTAGGCTATAACTACATATGTATATATAAGTATATAAGCACCACAGTCCCCCTTTGTACTAAGATATTATCTCCGCTAGTATCCCTAACCCAGCACCCCATCAGGATCCATCATCAACGCAATACCACGTCTCGTTGTCGTGCATACCAAGGAACTCCCGCAATGCCTAATAACGACATTCTATAGTTTAGCCATATTTTATCTCGTTTTGGGGATTCTATACGTGTCTGATTCCTATTGTGGACTAAACTCCACAAACTATAGAGGACTCAGCTCCTTAGACTATTATGGACTCATCTCCATTGACTATAGAGAACTAAGCTCCTCGAACTATTGTGGACTCTCCACGGAGTATAAAGGATTCATCTCCTTGGACTATTATGGACTCAGCTCCACGGACATCTCTATTCATTTTAAACGACCTCTCTTATGGGTTATCCAACCTTACCCCTAACAAATAAACTAGCAAACAACCGTGGCAGTGCATAACCTAACGTGACCTACACTAGTAGGAGGTGTAGCCCGTTAGGTGCAACCCTCATCTTTATTGCTAATCGCTTAGGACTGATGACGTTCTCTACATATGTACAACTCCTACCCCCTAATATGGTACTAACACATTGACGTAGTGTCGATTCTAGCTCACGGTTCCTTTTAGATTGCCTAATGCAATCAAGGTAATACCCATCCTAAAAGATTGAAGCAAACCCTAATGGAGTATTCCTTCACCTACACGCAAAGCGTACATAATTCCATGGGTCCTACAGTTACATATGTCCCACACTAGTATTTTATGGTGGAAATACTTCTGTTGTGTAACACTACTGACTTCCTATTCCAACCTATTCTAATAACTATGACATTCTTATCCATCTAAGTTATCCACTAACTTTAATAATTCACACCCTTTATAAACGCATACTTGAGGCTACGTATATATATATATATATATGTGTGTATATATATATATATGTATGTATTTATGAATATGTATTCATACTTGTTTAATTATTACACCTCTAATGTTCAATGGCACATAATATTGCTTTACTTTTTCATGCGTTTACTTCTTATCCTTTTAATATCAATTTACTGTCATTTACCGCCTTCATTAAAAGAACTAAATATCCTTTTCTATTTATTTCGCTTTCCCATTGATGAAGTTTTATTTCTACTCCTTTTAGCCGTTACTGACCTCCCTTGTTCGGTGGACTTTCGATACCCGTATATTTTATATATATCTTGCCTTTACTCATTTTATTACATGCCTACTTGTTATCGTTTATTATTTGGTTTCCATCTTATCTCTATTGCATATATTTATATATATTGGTTTTACAATTTTTCCGTTATCATAATCACAACTTCAATTCTTAAATTCATACTTAGAGATTTCTGCATTTAATGCATTGGAATCACATCGTCCCTAAAAGGAAAGGTTAATACTGTAAACCTCTATATCTTATCTGAAAAGAGAATTTTGTTACGTTTGGAATTACAAGAAATTATGTTTTGCAGTTATCGAAATAGACAATATAAAATACGGTAAAATATCCTTATTTTATATATCTCTTTCTTTTAGGCATATTCCTTGTTATTTCAAACGATACACTTTTATGTATAAAACCGAACTTGATAATCTATAGAAATTTACATTACAACATCCTATGTTCCAATTGATTAAAATAACATTTAAATCCCAACAATTTATTATGATAACTTCTCATTTACATTTACTTACATAAATCAATTAATCAACTAATCTAGAATTACAATATAATTTATCAAATTTAGGGACCACCACTACCCAATACTAAATTTAGGGACCACCACTACCCAATACTTTCAAGATTCAAGTACACGCAATATTAAATACAAGTTATCAACCACAGAATATGAAGATAGGATTTGTAAATTCATTACATGTATAAAAGTTTAGCATAAAACTCCAAGTTTACATTTGAACATGCAGGAATAAATTTACAACGATATAAATCCAATATTATATAAAAATATATGATTTCCTACTCACCCTGTTAGCTTTCCAAATCTCCAGATTTAATCGCTGTTATTCAGTTTGACCCCTTCTTTCTCCCTCATTGAATACATATACCGCAAGCATACATATACCTATTAGAAATCTAGATCAGATGAGAGATTTGAATTTAATTTAAATTCTAGATCCGGATTTATAATTTGCCTAGGCTTTGGTGATTTGATTCGACCCTATTCTTCTTCTCACACATCCTCTACTATTCACCACTTGAATATACATATAAACTATAAATATTTTTAAGAATCAACAATTTTGCGAAGGAGAGAAAATGGCAGAGCTCTGACGCCACTAAGAAAATATGAGAAGAAAAGTGAGGGATTAGGTTTGTATTTATAGGGGTTCGAATCAATGTAAGCCGTTAGATTATTTTATTTCAAATCTGGGTCGTTTGGCTACGTCAAAATTTCACCATTGGCATCCCAACCGATCGGCCGTCGCTCCCTATTGGTCGATCGCTATCGGTCGATTGGATGAGTTGAACGATTCTTAATGTTTTTGTTAATTCCCTCCACCGTTTAATTTCGTTGATTTAATTCCTTTTAAAACCAATCGATACAATTTCTTTCCATTGTTAACTTACTTTACGCTTAAGTAACGTTAACTATCAGTTAGCTTTAACCAACGATAATTAATGTTAGTTAATTATTTTTATTTTCTTAATTACATATATAATTATATTTGATTCAAAAACTTCAAACGTCAATAACTTTTTTGTTTGAAGCCCGATCGAAAAACTATATATATGAAAATTAATCAGAAAATTGCCACGAACGTAACGGTGTATGTTTTGTAGCCAAACTCTGACGTATGTGAAAATTCTATGTTTTGATGTTTTTATTTATTAATTAATTTTTATTAATTAATTATTGTTAAAATTACGGGGAGTTACATTTCCTTTACAAGGCATATAAGAAATGTCGAAGTCATAAAAGGCTAAGATTTCCATCCATTGCTGCCGACGAAGGTTAAGATCCTTCTATAAGAAAAGGTACTTCAATGATTTACAATTGGTAAACAACTCAAACCTCTATCCTAATGGATAGTGCCTCCAAATCTTCAAAACGAACACTATCGCTATCGACTCTAAATCATGGGTCGGGTACTTCCTCTCATGGGGTTTCGGTTGTCAGTTTGCATATGTGACAACCTTACCTCCTTGCATCAATACCGCACCTAATATGGTACCACACGCATCTATGTATACCATCAACTCCTCATTCCTACTTGAAATGACTAACATTATGCACTCATCAACCTCTCCTTCAAACCGATGAATGGATACTCACACCTCACATCCCAAGAAAAAGTATGATTCTTATTCGTCAAGTTGGTTAATAGTAATGAATCCTTAGAGGTGTCATTTATTTATCATCTATAGTATCCCACTAATCCAAGTAAACTCCTAAAATCTATAGCTCTCTTTAGGTTGTCCTAATCCTTGACTGCTGCAACTATCGTAGAATCTACAACAATGCCTTGGTTAGAAACGATGGGACCTAAGAATCTCACTTTCTTCCCCTAAAAGTGACACTTCGAAAACTTCACTTCCAATCGATGTTTTCTCAATACCTCTAACACAATCCTCAAATATATCTTGTGTTTGTCTTCCATATATGTGTAGACAAGAATATCATTAATGAAACAAAGACTTCTTTAGCTAATCCCAAAAACATGGTTCATGAGATAACAAAGTATGCCAGTGCATTGGTTAGCCAAAATGGCATAAGCAACCACTCGTAAAATCCAAACAGCGTACGAATGTTAGAATCGGCACACTCTCCCTAGCCACTATTAACTGATGAAACCTCATCGTCAAGTCAAATTAAGAAAATTCCTCATACCATGGAGTTGATTGAATAAGTCATTAATATGCAAGAGTGGATACTTGTTCTTTCTTGTCACCTTATTCAGTTTACATTAATCAACACAAACTCAAAGAGCCATCTGCCTTAGTGACGAATACTACAAGTGCTCCACACTTGGATATACTCCTTCAAACGAACCCTCTTCTCGAAAGGTGATTCACTTACAAATCTAGTTCCCTCTGCTCTTTGGGTGCCATAAACCTCAAAGGCATAACTACTGGCTGGCGACCTTCACCAAATCTAGTGTGGTGGTAATCGGCCACCTCCTTAAACATAACCGGATACTCCTTAGTTATAGGCATCGATGACAACTCATCACGTGGGATCTCAAGCGAATTTATAAAACTAACCATCACATCATCATCTGGTAGGCAGCGAACTCTACTCTCCGCCCATCATCAGTCCCTATCGTCACCAATGGCTCACAGTCCACCACTATTCCATACTTCTTCAGCCAGTCCCTCAACGAAATGCTACCGAACCTCGTAAAACTAAGTACAAAACAATCACAAATAAACATGCATCCATGACTCGGCAACATTATGTCATGACAGACCATACTTAAGTTGGTCGAACCATCCGTAGGGTTGGACACCATCAAGGGTCTGTCTATTTAGTCGGGCCTCATTCCTAGTCTATCTACTAGGTCATTGGATATAATGGTATATCATATTAGTACCAAGGAAAATACAAATAGGTATATCTAAATAAAGCATACTTCTAATTATGATGCCTTTCCCATTTCCTCTGCCGATGAAACATTCAATGAAATCAAAACAACATCCAATGTAGAGAAACTCCCATAACATGCTTATCGGGTACTTTGGACAATATTTTTGGATGTGCACAAAACTATTGTAGCAGTAGCATAACCACCCTTCATTCTTACAGTCCTTACTCAGATGGCTTTTATTGCCACAATGCTAACAAATGGGTCCCCATGCACTCTTCTTTGGACCATCCTCCCTTTGGATATGCTTCCTCTTAACCAGCTCTGGGCATTCCGTCTTCATGTTCCTAGGCCTATCACAATTGAAGCACTTACTCTTACAACTCTCTGGGATCTTACAGTTCTTGCTAAGATGACCCCTCGTACTGTAATTAAAGCACTTTAGCACCTACTTGTTTTTTCTTTCAGTCAACTTTTTTTTGGAACCGTCATCCACCATTTTTTCCTTCTCTCTCTTACTACTCCCGCCCACTTACAGTTTGGCTTCCTCCCGAGGAACAACAACTTGTTGCACCTACATCCGAGCACCACAATCCATTACTCCTGAAAGTTTTCTCTAAGCTTCTTTCACTGTGTTCATCATCATCTAAATGAACATTTCCTACATCTCCGAGTCATTTGTTATCCCGGTGCCCCTTCTAACCTTAGCTTCAGATGTAGAGTTTCATGTATGCATGTCCGCCCTATAAACTATAATAAGTATGATCGGTCTCTTATAAAGGAAAACTTCATAATTGGATACTCATGTATGAAATGCGACTTACTACTATATATACTAATATATAGTATTAAAAATAAAAATATATAACCACTACGCCCTTTTATATACTCTCGATCCGTCCTAACGCGATAAATCATACTTCTCTCAGATGGATCCAAATATCACTTAGGTCAATTATGCAAACTAAGTTGAAATTGCTTAACCTAAGCTCTGATACCAAGTGTGAGAATAACCCTACGCCTTAGGTACCCAAATATAACCTATAGAGTGCTGTCACTATGCTCAGTCGATATAGGATGACTGTCAAGTGGTAAGGTAAATAAAAGATCATCCAAATCACTGAACCTTTGGTATATCTCACAATGCAAGGATAAAGTACAATAAATCAATCAAAGATATAAAATAGGCAATAAAATTATAACTAAATAAACCATATAATCAGAGTGCATAGGTTTATCATAGGTGTATGCATAGATCATAGAGTTTATACATTAGATAATAAATCCAATTGTACCATTTATAAATAAAAAGTAAAGCATATGGAAAGCTCCACGGTGTCGCACAATGGAATATAAACAATAGCAAGCCAAGTATTAATACATGTGAAAGCACAGCCTTCTGCTAGTCCACCTACATAGCTCTATGTGTTGTCACATACCAGTAATTTAGTCTACTCATTTAAGAGTATCCGTGATAATAATAAGCTAAACATAAAACATTGAGTTAGATAGCAGTCTGGCATATGTGATCTATACTCTCAAAATACTATAAAAGTTGATATAGTAAAGTATATGACATAGGGTATAGAGAATAATACCTAAAATGTCCCTACATCCAAAGGGTTAGCACATAACAGTATATGCTAATCTACTATCATCATCGTTATATAAGTATACTACAAGTCAAAGTATAGTGTTGGGTGTTGGGTATCCAAGTCAACAGTACCTATGTTATGTGACATCTCTAGAGTCATAAACAAACATAGCAAATGTCACATCCATCAAAAAATCCTACATCACTCAGGTGCATTGGATATATGATAACTTGTATGATCACATCCTCTTCCATAGATTGGTGGAAAAATTTTGGTTTCTCGATGATCGACTCTATGTCACTTTGTAAGACTAGGAACTAGACCCATATATCCTCAAGGTCTAAGGTAAGACAGATCTACGGTTATAAGATCTGGGATACAATAATAATCTAGGAGGGTGCCCCTACATACCCCCTCTTTACGAACACTCTATAAATCTTTGAGTCATTAATGATCCCTTTGCATGCATCACCATAGAAGAACATGATCAACATTCCATTCCATTCAACAATATAATAGAACACAATCACCGTTCTACCCATAAGTTACCTTTCATCAAATTGTCCTTATGGATCATCATCACAACTCCAACCATCATGTCATATCAGAACATCTCTAGATACCCATCTTAAGTTTTAGAGTTCCTTTATCAAAATCTTGAAGTCATCATGTCAAAATGTTGCGTCATTGCTTCGTTACCAAAACTACTAATCATAGAGCCATATTGTTAAAATCAAACACCAAACAAACATAAGAATCATCATGCCATAGTCCACGAAGTCCACTATTTGTGCTCACCAAATTTGGCCAAGTTTGGCTACTATCATTTGTGGTCAGCACTAACCACTCCCGACCACACCGGAGTGGTCAGTACCGACCACTTTGGTCTTGTACTTAGCTAGAAAATCGCTAAGTATAAGTCCAAGTGAATATCTCTTAGTGCCTTGAAGATGTCCAAAGCAAAGCACTTTGTGGCCTAAAGTAGACAAGTGCCAAGCCTAAAGTTAAAACCGCCCGTCCCTATACCTCTCGGGACAATCACAACTCCATATCCAAAATTTCTCTAAGTCCAAACACCGTGTCATTTTCTTCCCTACCCGAAGTCTCATACACATTTCCTTATTACAAGCCCGAAGTCACTACCTTGGCATCCTGAAGTAAAATCCACCACCAACCATGCCTTGAAATCACCAATACTTTACCATATTCCGGCCAATCTTCATTCGATCAAAAAGTAGGGTTCCTAGGTCTCTAAGAACACTATTTTGGTTGCATGGAATTTCGAGCATTTTTGCTTATCAATCCACTCAAATGACAAGCACTCTCCAACTACACTCAAATGGATCAAAATACAATCAGATAACTACATCTAAACATGGCAAAACATACATCATTACAAAGAAATACAATCAACATCTAAGAAATTCTATCGTTCTAGATCTATCAAAATGGAAAATGAAGAATGATATGGTCAAGCACCCAATAACGAATCAAAACCAAAAAATTTCTAATTTTTAAAACACTTTAAAGCTATTATTAAGATTAGATCTAAGTTTAAAATCGCTTTAACAGTCAAAAACCACTTAAAACATCATTTTTAACTAGCACAGTAAACTGAGAAGAAGAACCACTCACCAAAGATCTAATTAGTACAAAATTAATAGTGAATTCCTGAATCCCCATGCACTATAAATCAATAAATTATTAATCCCTTTGCTAATCTCACTCCAATGATAAGGTTTAGCTAACTAAAGAGAGGAATTTGGTTGCCTTTTGGCTATGGAGATAATTAATTGAGGTTAGGACTATTTTTAGGAAGAAGGAGATGGTTAGGAGGCTGTCCCATCAGCTCTACTAGGCACTAATCCAAGGATGGGCTTTTAAGCTTAATGCGGGCCTCACTAATTACTCTTTAAGCTTTCCAAAAACCATCTAGCTTAAAGTGGTCATATCTCACAAATGGTAAGTCCAAAAAGCTATTATGAGTACTCTACGGAAAGAGATACCATCATGTCTTTCCAATGGAAGTTGTCTTGGACCCTTCTTTGGCTGCTACCAAAAACTATAGCCCTTATTATTTTTAGGTCAAAATCATCAAATAATAATACTAAGGGTCAAAAATATCAATACTCAATATTTCTTAAAGTTATTATCATATGACCCAATATAAATTTAAAAATAGTATTTTATGATCATCTGATATGTAAAATAGATTGCTACAATGTGCAACTACATCATGGTGATGTAATCAGCCTTCACGATTTAATCTTCCATAAATTCTTAGAAAATTTCTAACTAATGGTCCCTTAGTTGAGGGTAAACACAAACCCCAAGACTGATTCGCTGTCATATACCATCCACATCACTTTGAAAACTTGAGTCCAAATACCCCTTCATAAGTAGTTAGTCATGTCCGTTGATTTGAAACAAATCTCTAGTATGTCATAAATACTTAAGAATACTCTTAATAGTCATCCACTGATTTTCCTGGATTTGACTATTATTTGCTTATCACATGACATTTAACAGCAATATCGGATCCACTACATAAAATGGCATACATGATGAATTATATTACCAGAGCATAAGGAATCATTCTCATACATCCACTTTCCCCATCTATAGATGAGAAATACCGATTAGAAAGAACAATTTCATGTTCTGTAGGAAAAAAAATTTCGCTTGGTAATTTCAATGTTAGATTTCTTGAGTATGTTGTCAATGAACGTTGATTGAGACAATCCCAACATCATTTTTGATATATGTGTGTGTGTGTGTTTATATATATTGTAACTTTGGTATATTATTACCACTCTGTAATCTATTATTCGTATATACTACTTTAAAGCATAAATGCACATTATTTTCTGCTTTCCTATATATGCACATGCTTCCTTAGAGTTTTGACTGAAACTAAACTATTTAGTTACCATATAGAAACATTATTCTAACTACATGATACTTGTTTAAGACCATAAATTAATCTTAAAAGTCTGCATGTTTTATTTTTGTGCCCGTTATCTCAAAACCTTTTTTTGTGACATATAAATAGTCTCATCCAAATCTGCATTTTGAAAAAGGATTTTAATATAAATATGCCACATTTCATATTCAAGGTGTGTTGTTATTCCAAGTAAAATATGAATGGACCAAACGTGGCGATTAACAGAATGTCTCTTCATAATCAACACCTTTAATTTAATAAAAACCTTTCACCACCAACCTTGCTTTGTAACTATGTAATTTTTGATCTATAATGGTCTTCTTCTTGAAGATCCACTTACAACGATGCATTTCTCTCCTTCAAATGCATTTTACAAAGCCAGAACTTTGTTCATGTGCATGGAATCCTTCTTGAATTTCATCACATCGTGCATATGCAAAGTCATTACTCTTTAAGTCTAGTTGGTAACTAAGGGGATCATCATCATGAATGTTATAATCCTCTACATCTCCATTGATGTTAAACCCAGGGTGTCTCTCTAATGCTTGAGATTCCCTATTAGACATTCTAATAGGCTATGCTTCTTAGGTTGTAGTTTATTTGCTTTCATCTACATGATCCATTTCCATTTATAATCATGAATCTCATCTAAATCTATGGTAATACTACTAATTTATCTAGCAAGAAATTCATTTTGTAAGAAGGTGGAATGTGTTGAAACTTGAAAATGATACCTTTTGCTCCATAGTATAATAAAACATTATCAATGAGTATTTATGATATAACCTATAAACTTACAGAAACAGATCTTGCCTCGAGTTTACTGGGGCTTATATCATTAACGCAAGCTAGAAAACCACATATCTTAATATATTTAGATAGCAACATAATCCATATATGCCCTATAATTTCTTATGCATATCCTCAAAAAGAAAAAAAACTCGGCTTCTTTCAGCATTAATCAAACCATATCTAATACAGTTAGATTTCTCTTATTCAAAACATCATTATTTGTGGGGTATAATCACTAGTTACTTTACAGTAATCTTGTTCCCATTTAGGTACTCTTGGATTTTATATCAAATGTACACCTCCTTGATTTGAACGAAGTATATTAATTTTATTTAATGTTTGGTTTTTATCTTTATTTTAATATCCCATGAATTTCTCATAGACCTTTGGCTTCTGTTTCATGAGGTGCACATATCCATATATAGAAAAATCTTCAGTGAATGTTGTTAGAACCTCTCTTGTTAGTTTTTAATGACGACAGCTATATAACTATACCATAGAATTCATAGGCTAACATTTAGGTACATGGGTATCAAATCCCGAGCATAATGGAAGACATAAAGGCATCGAAAAATGGATATATCATTAAAGAGCTCGATATGAAGACAAAACATTGTAAGATTCATATACTTGTGTTAGTGTCTTAGATAAATCTGTACAATCTCCTTTAAGTGATATGAGCTAAAAAATTTACATTGAAATAGTTTCCATTCACTTAAAATAAGATTTCAAATTAGTTTTAAAAGTTTTGGGAACTCAGATGTTTGGGAGAAATATTCAGATGTTTGAGGTCATGCATTTTAGAACTAAATATTCTCTGGTTTGATTTACTTAAAAGTCAGACGTCTGAAACATATCTTTTTAAACTCAATATTTTTTGGTTTATATTCTTCAACAATCAGATGTTTAATACCAAAAACCAGACATTTAAAGACTTAAAATTTTGAAGTATTTATTCTCTATTACAAAACATTCAAAACCAGATGTGTGCTTAAATTTTCAGCTATCTGAATCTTCCTAATAACTATGTTTTGAAAAGACACATCTCTTCCTCTCAATCATGTGTAACTCTTTCTCCATGGCTTTTTCTAAAAAATTACAACTCTTGAAGGAGACCTTTGGCAACTATAAATATATAGCTATTCCTAGTGTTTGAAAAGGAATTCTTTCTTTTCAACTCTCTTATCTCTTGAAATCTACATTCTTTATACTTTTAAAATCTCAAACTTGCTTTCAATATCATCAACATCCATTATATTGTATTTGGGGATCTACTTCCTTAAAACTCAAGTGCTCACACTAATTCAACTCAAGAGGAGATTATAGGAAGCTTTATACTACAAGTCAAAATCCGTTTATTGGAACAAAAGATTTTCAAGTCAGATAAATTATGTACTGCCTATTCCTTCGAGCTAAGTGAGGGTGTTTTTGGTTAGTGGAAAATTCGAAGGGGAGCTTCGAGACTGGATGTATGATGAGAGATCCAAACCATTATAAAAACTTCGGTGTGATCATTCTTTCTTTACTATTTGCTTCAATATATAGCTTGATATTGTGTATACACGTATGTACAAGTTAGCCATAATATTATAGATCCTTGTAAACTTCAAATGTAATGGATTAGATCTACATTTGGTTGTTATAGAAATTTGAACACTTATGTCTATATATATATATATATATCAATCCTAATGGTTTAGTGGTTCTTTCGGTGCTCCCAATAAATGAGTGATTAGCAATTTTACCTTTGGAACACGACTCACAAGTCCCATATGATTTTAAATCAAATGATCAAAGGTAACCTTCATTTCACAACTTGTTTAATCATTAGTATTTCCTAGTATACAACACTAAAGGTATTTGTCATTAATTTTACATGTTTTTGTATTTTCAACAACCATCAAATTATTATAGTTAAGAACATATAAGCCAGCATTTAAAGAACTAAAACGAAAGGTTTTATTCTCATTAAAAAATTTCATTACATTATCATTCAAAATAAAAATATGCCCATTTTCTGTCAAATAAGAGACATAAAGTATTCCATAAATAAAATTAAGTGCATAATCACAATTACTCAAAACTATAATATATCCATTTATAAGTGCCTTATGGTAATCTTTCATTTCTACAGCTGTTATAGCGACATCATTTGCAAGTAGAAGCTCCATTGACCATCTTCTTACACTACGCCATAGATGACCTATCGCAACAAAAATACAAGGTGTTGCTAACTACAATGTAACGATAGGTATGCTGATTATTGTCTATTACAACACACGCTTCAAGGTGTTAGCATAGGTATCAACAAGATGTTGCAGTAGCTATAGTTGTATTCAAATTAAAAAATTAATAAAATTAGCAATCCACGTGAATACGATCCAACGGTCTACATTTAATCCAATTGTTAAAATGGATCACCGATCCAAAGGTCTATTGCAACATTAGCTTCAGGATGTTAGTATAGATATCAACATATGTTGCAGTATCTATAGACTTATAAAAATATTATAAAAAATGAGCGGGCTGAAAAAAGAACGCGGGAAGCAGGAAGAAAGCGGCAAAACTTAACAAAAAATATCAAGGGTTTCAGCTAAACACTTAACAAAATAACACTCCGCCTCAAACACTCAGCCTCACAAACGCTCAAACACTCTCAATCGCTGTTTCAATTAGGGCTAAAAGTTCAAGTTTGCAAGCTTAATCGGGGTTCGATTAGGGCAAGTTCGAGTTCAAGTTCAATTAGGGCTTTGGTGTTTCAATTAGGTCTTCAATTAGGGTTCGTTTGGGATTCGAATTTCAGTTAGGGCTTCGATTTAATCTTCTGCTTAAGGTATCACTCTATATATATTTCAAGTTTTTCCTGATTTGATTGTTGTGTTGCCTAATTTACTGATTTACTTGTGAGTTAAGGTGTAATCATATTCCTGATTTTACTTGTGTGTTAACTTGTATGTTATTTGTGTCTAAATTAGTGATGAATGACGAGGAAAAAATATGGGCAGAACTTCCTAAGTTTAGTGAAGGATATACCAGTGGAGTGAAGCGTTTTATTCAAAATACTTTTTCTAGATTCGCGGTAGGTGATGAAATTGCATGCCCTTGCAAAAAGTGTCATAATCGCAAGTGGTACCGTCAAGAGGTAGTCTACGACCATCTGATTTGGAATGGTCCATCTGAATTGTACGTGAAATGGATTTGTGAGGTTTCCTGTGTAGATCCTGAAAGGAGCGATAAGTATATGGATGGTAAAGCGGGAATAAATTTTGGAGATAATCTCGATGAGATGTTGCATCATACTTATGGAAATATGCAGAACAATGAAAGTGGATCTTCTGATGGAGCAAATGGAGTAGATGCCAATGCTAGAAAATTTCATCATCATGTTGAAGAGGGAAAGCAGCCATTATATCGCGGGTGTACTAAATTTTCGCGATTAAGTTTCATCATCAGGCTTTATTCTTTAAAATGCCTACATGGAATCACCGAGTCTGCATTTACCGATTTATTAGAGTTGCTAAAAGAAGCTTTTCCACAAGCCCACATCCCTTTTTCTTTCAATGCTACCAAAAATATCATTAAAGATTTAGGCCTCGATTACCAAAGAATACATGCATGTCCAAATGACTGCATGCTATATTGGGCAGAAAATGAAAAGGAAAATAACTGCAAAACTTGTGGTGTTTCAAGGTGGGTTATAAAGGAAAAGAAAGCGGCTGTTGACAATGATCCGGAGAAGCGGATTCACAAAGTACCAGCAAAAGTGATGCGTTATTTTCCACTAAAACCAAGGCTGCAAAGGATGTTCATGTCCAAGGAGTATGCAGAACTTATGATATGGCATGCAGTGGGATGAAAAAATGATGGCAGACTTCGACATCCAGCTGATGGCGAGGTTTGGAAGGCGATGGATGCCAAATATCCTCATTTTTCATCTGAAAACAGAAATATCAGGTTAGGAGTAGCCGCTGATGGATTCAGTCCTTTTCGTACAATGACTACTGCTCACAGCACATGGCCAATCATATTGGTAAATTATAACCTTCCACCTTGGTTATGCATGAAGCCAGAAAATTTGATACTTTCAACCCTTATCCCTGGTCCAGAGTCTCCTAAGAATAGCATTGATGTCTACATGCAGCCTCTTATCGTAGAATTGAAAGAATTATGGGGTCTTGGCATACAAACTTATGATGCCTTAACTGGTGCTAATTTCACATTACGTGCAAGCGTGTTATGGACGATCAGCGACTTTCCGGGCTATGCAATGTTATCCGGCTGGAGCACAAAGGGTTATTTAGCTTGTCCCGTATGCCATTTAGAGACTTCTTCAACTTACTTGAAACATAGTAGAAAAATGTGCTACATGAATCATAGGAAATTTTTAGATCCGGAACACAAGTGGAGGTTTGATAAGAAAAGGTTCAATGGTGAAATTGAAATGGGGGCATCTCCGGAAATTTTATCCAGGACAGACATTGAAGAATTGTTGGCTGGTTATGAAAATATTTTTGGGCAGAAAGAGGTCAACAAGCATAAAAATGAATCCCCTTTTAAAAAGAAGTCAATATTTTTTAATTTACCATATTGGAGTCACAATGTATGTCGACATAACCTTGATGTTATGCACATAGAGAAAAACATTTGTGATAACATACTTGGTACTTTACTAAATATTGATGGGAAGTCGAAAGACCATTTAAGTGCTCGGTATGATTTACAAGAGATAGGCATTAGGGATGTCCTTCATCCAGTTCTATCAGCTGATGGGAATTACATTCAGATCAGGGCTGCCATATTTGAAATGACGAACAAGGAGAAAGAAATATTTTGCTCGGTGTTGGAGAATTCTAAACTGCCTTATGGTTGTGCAGCTAATATCAGCCGGTATGTAAACAAGAAGGAGAGGAAAATTGCAGGGTATAAGAGCCACGATGCTCATTTTCTTCTCCACTACTTGCTGCAATTTGCTGTGAAGAAATCTGTAAAACCTGAAGTTGCACTACCTATGATAAGATTAGGTGCATTTCTAAGAAGTCTTTGGAGTAAAATTATCAATTTGGCTGATCTCAAGAGGCTACAAAAGGAAATTGTGGAAATTCTTTGTCAATTTGAGATGATATTCCCAAATGCTTTCTTCGATATATTGGTGCACTTGCTAGTTCATTTATGCAAGGAAATTGAATATGGTGGACCTGCACATCTTCGTTGTATGTTTCCTATTGAGCGTTATCTTTGTAAACTGAAATCATATGTTCGCAACAAAAATAAACCTGTGGCGTCCATTGCTGAAGGTTATATTGCAGAAGAATGTTTGATAATCTGTTCAAGGTTCTTAGGTGGCGATGGAGCAGGAAAAATGAAATTTGAAACCTGTCCACAGAATCTGGAATATCCTATTGGCACAAGAAGAAACAAAGATGGAAAAGGTATTCATCTAAAAGATTCTCAATGGACGGCATGTCACCGTTACGTTCTATTCAATTGTGGTAACAAGGAAATAGAGAGTTTACTTGAGTAAGTTTTTAAGTTTTATTTTTATTTTAGTAATTATTGAAGAATTAGAAATTTTGTGTCCATCTTTTATTAACCAGGTCTTTATTCTAGGAAACATCGAGCTTTAGTTGATGGTCATGCATTATCAAAAAAATATAAAAGAGAGAGAGAACACAGTCAAGAATTTTGGAAGTGGTTAAAGGAAGAGGTTGGGAAAAAGGAGGACATTTCAAAAGAAGTACAACTGCTTGCAATGGGCCCTCTTACAACAGCTAAGAGATTTACTGGATATGTTATCAATGGATACAGATTTTATACAAAGTTCAGAGATGCCAAATGTACAACACAAAACAGTGGTGTATTTTTGACAGCCTTGACTACTAGCTTTGCAAGTTCGAAAGATCAAAATCCATTGGTTGGTGAAGTTAATTACTATGGATCAATTGAGGAAATATTAGAACTAGATTATTGGGGAGAATTTAGTGTGGTTTTATTTAAGTGTTGTTGGTACCAAGAAGAGAAAGATTTATATGGGCTGACTCGTGTCAATTTTAATCGATTGTGCCAGAAATCTGATCCTTATGTTATGGCTTCACAAGTACAACAGGTGTTTTATATAGAAGATCCAATTGATAAGATGTGCCACAATGTTATCAAGAAATTGCCGAGAGACTGGTGTGAAATTTAAAGCGAAGATGCAAATGAAGATTTGAATGATATCCAGCCTGCTTATGAAATGCGAAATCAAGATTTTGATGTTCGCTGGTGTAGAGATGATGTCCCAATAAGACAAATCCGCCTTCCACCTAGCAAAGTGAAAGAAAATGCTTCTTAATTTCTATGTATCACTATCATATTTAATTAAGTAACCAAATTTAAGTTAGAAAATGTTGTTTCTGCCTTGATTAAATGTTGTAACTGATGTGTCATATTTGTGGCTTTTTTTGGTCTCTTTTTTAGTGTTTCTGCCTTTATTACATTTTAGTGAAGTGACTGTTTTATTTTATAATGCAGTTGGTTTATTTTAATTTGTAATTATGTCATTCTAATGTTAATTCCTTCATTTTGTGTAGGATGGAGGCAAATCTTATATTCCATCACAAGGGAAAATTTGAGAAGAATGGATATGTTGGTGGAGAAGAGGGTTTTGTCAAGGGCGTTGATCTGGATATGTTTTCTTACACAGTACTGATGGAGTATGTCAAGGAAGAGCTAAAGTACACTGAAATTGGAGGAGTATATTCATGGAAAGGTAAAATGAGTGGGTGGAAATTGGTGAGCAATGATGCAGATCTGTGGGAGTTCATGCAAATAAAAAATAATGGTGATCACATTGATTTCTATGTCGACACCGTGGTCGATGATAAAATTGAGCCAATGAAACAAATGCAGCCACATGTCATTGTACGCCCAAGGAAGAATCTGTTGTGTCCAGGTATAAAAATATCTTCTCATTTGTACTATTTTGATGAATTTGGTCATAAGAAAACTAACGAAGAAACAACCTATTTATGATTACTTTCAAATGAATTTAAACCAAGATCCAATTTTGAGCATCCGACTCGAAAATTCATAAATAATAAAGGAACTGGAATATTAATATACACGGTCAAGTCTTAATTTCTTTAATTAAGTTTAAATAATTATGTTTATGACATGATAAACTTGACTTTTATGTCGTTGTATGTTTGCAGCTGCGAAACCACAGAAACGGCAATTTGTCACCACTCACCGTCTGCAACAGGCAGCAAAAAACAAGAAGTAGACTGAAGTCTTTACTCCTAGAAAGTCAGACCGGCTAAACAATCAACAGCCAGCAAAAACCAACGAGACGCAGACTGATCAAGTCCTTACTCCTAGAAAGTCGACACGGCTAAACAATCAACAAGTGAGCGAAGCTGCTGTGAGTCCACGCATGAACAGGAAAAAGGTGATCAGCAAGAAGTCACCAGAGAAGAAAAAGGTGATCAGTAATTCTACAAAGACACCAGAGAAGAAAAATCCAACTGAAGTCAGCGATGCAACTTTGAATATCAACTCAGCAAGTGTCAGGAGTAAATTGGATTTCTATAATCCTCCCGTTGAAGAGGAAAATACGGATGAAAATGAGATTCAAGTAAGAAGACTACAATTTGATCTTCTAATATGATGTTCTACATATTTTGATAATATTTACAATAATGTCTTGTTAAATTACTTTCAGGATGATGATCTACCACCTCCACCACCTCCATCGCTTACAGAATACGAAAAGGAGAGAGCTAAACATGTGTCGCAGAAGAATAGTGTTTTTGAAGCTCTTGGGATGCCTACATTAGTTACTGGACTGATAAATGAATTTGAAAAAAATAAAGGAAAATCAAAAATGCTAGCTGGAAGCGAAGATTATGCTCCAAAAGAAGAGGAACCTAGTAAAAATGATACTTCAAAAAATTCAGTAAAGGTTCGTTATAGGTGAAGATTTAATTTTATGTTGGTAATTATAGATTAGCTTCCTTATTTTTTTTATTTTATTGTTTTTGTGTGCGTATTTTAGAGAACCAAAACGATTACGATTACAAAGCCTCAGTCTGGACCAACAACTCGTTCACGAGCCAATGTTCAATCTGCAACCGATAAGAATGCAACTCCGAATGCAGGGGAAAATCCAGTTCCTACACAAACTGTTGATCCACCATGTAGCATTGAGTTACCACACAATGAAGGAATAGGAACAATGGCTGCTTATTTGGCTATGCGAGAACGCCAGAAGAATAACAGTAGTGGAAGTGGAAGTGGAAGGAAGAAGGCTGTCGTCGGAAATGTGTCGACAAATATTGAAAACGAAGAAGATGAAGATGAAGAAGCTAAAGGTATTATCTAATTGAGTTCTGATTTTAATGGTTTAAGTTCTCATTTAAGTTATGTCTAGCCTTCTCATTACTATTGTATGTACTTTGTAACATTAGTGGGAGCTCCCAGAAGGCTCAGAGGAAAAACAAAGACGGATAAAGTTCATTCAAGGTCATATGACAAAAGAGTTCTAATCCAAATGAATCATCGGGGCCAACCTGTTTCAGACGATGACAAAGTATTGTCTGAACTGAGTTATTTTTTAGGAACACTGAAGAGGAGTGTTCCACTTACTTACAAGTCTTGGTTTGATGTTCCTGCAAGTTTGAAAGGCACGCTGTGGAACTATGTTAAGGTAATTTGCAAACTTAGCTGAATTTTAATTAAATATATGTAACTTGTCACAAAAGTAGCATGACTGTTCTTTTTAATGTTTGATTTGTATTTAAGCAACGGTATATTATTCCGGATGAATGTGAATATTGGGTTTTGAAGTCAATTCGTGACTCTTGGAGGGGGTACAAGAGTCGTATTAAAAAGTCACATTATATGGCCTATGAAACTGATGAAGAGAGGCTTGAAAATAGGCCGGACGAAATTCCACTTGCGGATTTCCAAGTACTCTTGATGTATTGGGGAGATGAAAAAATTCAGGTATAATTTTAAATTTTATCACAGAATTTATTTCCCTTTCTATTCATTCAAATCAGGCAGATAAACATCTTTATTTTATGTTTTTATAGAACAAGGCCCTTACAAATTGTGCAAGTCGGAAATTGTATACAGACACACACACTGCTGGTCCAAAACTTTTTTCTCAAATTCGGCATAATATGGTATGTATTTTGCTTATTTTTATGGTTGGCTGGGTATGCATTTTCACATTAATTTACGACTCAATAGCTATTATTACCATTTGCTAAAAAAATACATAAAATCTATAAAAATATAAATGAGCCTTTCTTTGCCCTTGTTTGGGATAGAAAACTCAGTTCTTTTCCAAACCAGTGTCCGTCATGCTCATGCATTTGTACACATTTGGTCAATATATGTCAGCAAGTTAGATGCATATTAAACATTAAATATGAGTCCAATCCGTCTCTATGGAAATTATTAATACAGTGTTTAAGGTATTTGGCAAATTTAGTGATGGTTAAGGTATTGCACCCATCTTAGGGTACTGCAAACTCGAATGCAGTATCCTTGTTTGTATAATTTCTGAAACTTAGTGATGGGTTGGTTTGGGACAGTCGAGAAAATGTTTGGGACAGCAAAAGTATCCTTGTTTGGGACAGTCGAGAAAATGTTAGTGATATTGTTGCTACATATGTTGTGATTTTATACTTGCCGTTTCTTTATTTTTGCACTTGTAAGCTGCTGTTGCTCCATTTTTGCATCTGTGAGTTGCTGTCTAACCTTTTAAATAAAATTAACAACAGCAGCTTTCATTGGTGCATCTGTGAACAGTTTCATCTGTGAGTTGCTGTTTCAAAATGTGACATTAAATAAAATTAACAAATATAACATCTGAATTGAATAGTGATATATGTTCTGGAAAAATTGGTTTGATATTCTTTTGCTGTCTAACTTTTTTCATTTAATTTGTATCAGTCCAACGAATCAGATGGAGAGCTTTTTGTTAGAACTCGCAAGCGGAAAGAAGGAAAGGTGTACAAGACCGATACTTCAGTAATGAAGTATAGAGTTGTAAGAATTTTAATTTCTCTTCATTCAGATGTCAAAAAAATGCTTCATTTTGCGCATCAACATTTTGAAACTGCTTCAGATGTTATATTTGTTAATTTTATTTAATGTCACATTTTGAAACTGCTTTATTTTGCAGGATAAGATTCAAAAAGAAATAGGTGAAGGAGGAAGTGATGAAGTTGTTCAAGAACTGATTTCTGATGGAAAGCGGCACGGTCCAACTTGGCTTATAGGACGGCACACAAAGTCTGTAGAAGTTTCAAAAGATGCCCCAACAACAAGCACATACATACAGGAGCTGGCAGCGAAGATAAAGGAAAATATAGTTGAAGAAGTCGAAGCAAAGGTGAACAAGAGGGTCAAAGATGAATTTGATGCAACGGTGAACCGAAAAGTTCAGGAGAACTTGTCATGGGTGCTTAAGAAATTAGGCGAAGCTAACCCTGACATGCAAATTGATGTTGCGGGTCTTTGTGCGACCGTCTGCAGTGATGAAACTGGCACTGGAGCCACTAGAGGCACTGATGGTACTGGTGGCTCGGAAGCATGAAATTTGGAGGCTCGCAAAGATGAATTCACGTGTAGTATGTAGAATTTAATTAGTATGTACTGGCTGTTAATATGAATGCACTGGCTATGTTTGTTATTTTGTACTTGACTAAAACTTGTGTTGATGGCTGTTATGTTTTAAGTATGTTTGTTATTTTGTACTTGACTAAAACTTGTGTTGCTGGCTGTTATGAAACGACTTGTTGTTTGGCTGTTATGAAATGAATAGCTCTTTGGCTACTATGAAATGCAGTGTAATGTTGCAGTAGTATGATGTTGCAGTACATTTCCAATTTAAATTGCAAAAAGTGTTGTCGTAGATATGATATAATGTTGCAGTATGTGATGTTAAATGTGGTAATAAAATGGAAAAGTGTTGCCATTTTATTGGTAAAAGTGTTACCATAGATTAATGAATGTGGGCCCCACAAAACGGTTCCGTTAAGTTGGTTAACAGAATTAGTGGGCCCCACATGTTGGGGCCCAGATTGTGGGACCCACTTTTTAGTAAATTTAGTACCTGTGGCAACAACAGAACCGATGTTGCCTTAGGGTCACAAAGATGTTGCATTTGAGTCTGCGGCAACGCGGCAAAATGCAACACCGAGAAAGTGTTGCCTTAGCTCGTTTTTGGCCTCCAGCAACATTATTTGGCACTTTCTGCATCACTTCTTGTGTGTTGCAGTATGCAATCTATGGCGTAGTGTTATAGGCTATCTACTCATTCCGAAGTGCCTATAAAGACTTACATATATGAGTCACAGATAGAGCATCTAAAATCCAAGAAGTAGAATTTGTATGAAATAATTTTCTTTGATAAAAATATCTTTCAAAGAAGAATTTGATTCCTTCTTCTCTTTCAGCATCTTCAAGCAAACAATTTTTTTCTAGTGTCCCTGACAAGAGTGAAAGTGACATGTACCTTTATCTTCATGCCTTTGTCTTTACACCCTTAGACTTATGTTTCCTCTTCCTTGAGGTTTTTCTTTTAGGAGCATAGGAACCCTTCACCACAACTAATGAACCAAAATCCTTCATAAAATTGCTCTCAGTTACCCTTTGCATATTGAGGAACTTAACCGAAGTCCTCTTAAGTGAGTTAGTATTGCAGTTCAAGATGAACAATTCGTAATGCAAACTCAATGTGTGAAGGATTAGATTAACTTGTAGTTCTTGATCAAGAGTTGTTCCCAAGTCATCTAACTTCTCAATGTACCCAATCATATTAATTACTTGATCTTGAATAGTAATACATTTGCCTATTTTTTAATGAAATATTTCCTTTGAAGTCTTCGTGCCTTGAAGAATGAGACTATTCACTGTATAACTTTTGTAGGCGATTGAGTATGTAATGAACATTTGTATTATCTTGTTATCTTTGGAGCTAATTGCTCTTAGTGGAGAAGATGAAATATTGGGCAAGTCATAATTTAACAAGCAAGTTTCATAAGCCTTTTTCTCATCATAAATGGCAATTTTAGAAGGTTTTCCATGGGTTTAAAGGAGACAACTGTTGGATCGGATGTGCCTCATGGTGGGGTAAAAGGTTGAATATCAACAAAAAAGATCACTAAGTTACAAAAGATCCTTTTATGTTATTGTGAACTAATATTTCAATGTATATTCCATCATATTTGACATATCAGGGGTTTATATTATAAAGTTGGCACTAATATTTATGTCATTTTTCTACTAATGTAGACGATTCCCAAAAACTTTGCATCGATTATTGAGAATTGAATACGCTAATGAAGATAACCATTACCTATTGCCTCGCATTGACGACCTCTTCGATTAACTTGTCGAGCAAAGGATTTCTCACAGCTTGACCTTGCTATTGGATTTCATCAGTTGAGAGATGCTGAGGATAGCATTCCGAAGACCGTTTTTCATGTTCAAGATGGATTATTTGAGTGGGTTATGATGTCCTTTGGGCTGAATAATGCCCCACCTTATTTTGTAGACCTGATGAGTATGGTCTTTCGGAAGCAGCCGAACAAATTCATGGTTGTATTATTTGGTAATATCCTGGTATTTACAAAACTGAGAAGAAGCATGAGTTGCAATTGAGAGAAGTACTGGATGTACTAAGAAGTAATCAATCGAGGGAAAAATTTTCAAAGTGCCCTATTGGAAGAGTAAGGTCCGATTTTAGGGGCATGTTGTATCTGGTAATGTGTTGGCGGTAGACTCCAAAAAATGTCAACCATTAAAGATTGAAAAGTTCCAAAGAATGCTTCAAAAGTATATAGTTTCCTAGGATTAGCTGAGTATATCAGAAGTTTATAAAGAACTTTGCAAGGATATTCACACCATTGACGAAGCTTACGATATAGAAATTGGTTTAAGTTTGGAGTGCAGAGTGTGAAGAGGCATTTTTCAAGTTGAAAGAGATGTTGACGAGTGCACTTGTTTCGGTTATCCCTAATGGTACAAAAGTAACCAAACCATTTACTGTTTACGTGGATGCTTATAGTACTGGTCTTACTGCCTTGATGCAAGAGGGTTGGGTTGTAGCATATGCGAGTCGGCAATTGAAAATGCACGAGAAAAATTACCCTACACATGATTTAGAATTGGATGCGACTGTATTTTCCTTGAAGTCGTGGAGGCACTATTTGTTAGGGAAAAGATTTGAGCTGTTTACGAACCATAAGTCATTAAAGTATTTATTCTTGCAAAAGGACTTGAACCTAAGACAACAAAGGTGGATGGAATTCTTAGCATCTTATAATTGTGCTATTGCTTATAACCTTGGAAAGGGTAATTTTTAGTGGATGCATTGAGTAGGAAGCCTATGACATTGAGTGCTATGGTGTAAGAGATGAAGCAACTAGAGTATATTTCTAGATCTAATTTTCGACCACCTACAAATATTACACCAAGATTATTAGCAGCCTTGGAGGTTAGACCTACACAAGTGGATAAGATTGGTTTGAATTAGAGAAAGGACACAGAGTTGATTGAGATCATGGACAATTAGAGAAAGGTGGGAAGTCGAGTCATTTGGAATGATATATAAAGGATGGGAAACGATACTTAAGGTGGGATGGAAGGTTTTATGTGCCGAAGTTGAAAGAGCTAATTGATGAGGTTATATAATAGTGTCATAATTTGTGTATGACCATTCATCTGGCAATGACAAAATGTATAAGGATATGAAGAGGATTTATTATTGGCCAAGGATGAAGAGAGATGTGGCGAGCTATATGGTGAAATGTCTACTTGCCAGAGGGTTAAGGCGGAGCAGAGGAAACCGAGTTGATTGCTGATGCCTTTAGAAGTTCCGCAGTGGAAGTGGGGAAGTGTTTCAATGGATTTTATAAATGGTTTTCCTAGGAATAAAAGAGATTATGAGAGTATTTGGGTAGTTGTTTATTGATTAACGAAGGGCACACATTTCGTTCCGGTAAAGGACATGATGACAACAACATCTTTAACTATATATATATTAAGGAAGTAGTGAAGTTGCATGCTGTACCAGTGAATATTACTAGTGATTGGACCCACTCTTTAATAGAGTGAATTCTAGAGAAGCCTATAGAATAGCTTGGGTATGGAGCTGAGTTTGAGCGTGACATATCATCCGTAGATGGATGGACAGATCAAGAGGATGAATATGCTGTTAGAGGAATTGTTGAGGGTGTATATTCTTGATTTTTGCGGTGCTTGGAAAGATCATTTATCGTTAGTAGAATTCACATATAAAAACAGTTATCAGGCTAGTATTAAGATGGCAACATTCGAAGCATTGTACGGAAAGCCGTGTAACTCACCTTTGTGTTGGTGGAAATTGACAGATAGAGTGATACTTGGACCACTGACGATAAGGGATATGTTAGAAAATGTAGAGTTAATAAGAAAAAAATGAAGGCGGCATAGGATAGGTTGAAATTATACGCTGATAAAAGGCGAAAGGAGCTGGAATTCGAAGTTGGCAATCTTATGCTTGTGAAGGTATCGCCTCTTAAACATGTGATGAGGTTTGGAAGCTCAGGAAAGTTGGTGTCATGGTTTGATGGATCATTTAAGGTGTTTGGAGCGTATTGGAGGATTAGCCTATATGGTGGATCTACTAGAGAGGATGATTGGAGTTCATGACGTATTCCATGTGTCACATTTGCGAAAATGTGTACATGATTCAGCAATAGTGGTGGAGCCTAGTCGATTGGAGAATGTGGAAGAAAAGTTTGAAGCGAGTTCGTCTAAAGGACTTACACGACTAGCTGGGCATGGGATTTAAAGGCTAAGGAACAAAGTGATCAAGCTGGTGAAGGTGCAATGGGGAAACGTTCTGACAGAGAGTACATAGGAGTCTAAGGAGAAAATAAGGGCTTCTAATCTCGAACTCTTTACCAGAACGTTCTTTTGGTTAATGTGATTTGCTACGAGTTAATTTTTTTGCTTTAATGGGATGTTAGGACTTGTATGCGATGTCTATTTGATTCTATATTATATACTATCTAGTATGTCACAATAGTTGTATTCATATTGAACTACTAGTTTCAATACCAGGGTTGCTATGCATATATGCCTACTATGTCATACTCTTGCATTAGTATAAAGTGCATTTATCGCATTAATTGCATTATGATAGATTTTCACAAGCTATCATGATCTTGTTCATTATATGACATGTTTGGATTACTAATGCTTTAACTAGGACCTATATATACGTATAAAATGGCTTTAATATTGATAGTTGCTTTGTTTGAATGATTGTGCACATGCATGAGTGATATCGGTATGTAAACAAAAAAGTGAACATATATTACATTTTTTCATTCCTTTGGAATTTCAAGGTCGAAATTCTTTTAAGGGTAGGGGAGGGAGAATGTAGTACCCTAAAATTTTACATGAAGCTTGAATAATAGTAATATATAATAATAAATAAATTTGAAAATGAATTGGAGAGTACTTTAGTAATTTTCCATTAGAAGAGAAAAATGGTAATTTTACATATAGTTGATTAGTTGATGGGAATTATACATTCGTAGCTCTTATTTTTATGATCGAGATGGAGTGTTCATTTGTTTAATCGGACGCCATATGGCTGAGATATCATCGATTTAATGAAGTGAGTTGCAATTGTGCGCAGTTAACGGGCCAAGTTTGGATGAATTGGGTTGGGTCCAGTAATTCATATTCAAATTAAATACCATTTCAATTTTCCCTCCAAAGGCCTATTTTAAAAGTACGTACATTTTCATTTTCAATTTTCTTTCTCAATTCTAAAACTTGATCATTCTTCATCCTCCTTCAATCAACTTAACACCAAATTGTCAATTCTCAATGAAAATAAGGTGAGATGAAGTGCGTTGGAACTATGGCGAGACTCTTTATCTTTTGAAGTAATAATTGGAAGCTATTATGGATTTGGAATTTTTGGAAATTCTGGACATTGGGCAAAAGTTGGGCTTTTTGGCTTGATTAAGCGAGTGAGTCCTCTCCAATAATGTTATAATGCTTTGATAATGATATAATATAGTTTTGGACTAGCCAAGATATAACTATAATGTATATTAACCTATACGATGAAATCTAAACCAAGGAATAAAAAGAAAGTATTTTGTTTTAGGAAAATTTCACAGAAACCTAGTTTGAAATAAATTTGAATTGAAAACCTAAAGAAACCTAAATCTGATGTGTGTGTATCTCTATGTGTTTATTAAGGACCTCAGAAACATTGTTTTAATGTGTATATATAACATAATCATTGAAAACGAAGAATGAAGAAAAGAATCAAAATCTGGAATTTAAAAGCTCAAAAATAAGAAGAAAACCCATAATTAAGCTTCACACCAGTGCACTGGTGGTGCACAATGGTCCACCAGTGGACAGTCCGGTTTAGGATTTTAGGCCCTTTGATCTTCCGGATTGACGTGCGATGCTTCAATCTTCTATGTGGCGTTCTCCTATGACTCTTTGGTGACTTTTTTGACTTGTATGGTCATTGTTTGGATGTAAACTCAATGATGATGATGAGATACATGTGTAGTGTATATGTCTTTGAAACAATGAACGAATACCTAAATCATGTAGCAAAACAGTGGGTCCTTGGTTCATGGTATTGACATGTGGTCTCCACTAGAGCACCAACGCTGGTTTAGGAGTTTGATGTGGACAAAAGTCGACCTGTAGCACACCTAGCAGGACTAGGCATGAGTCCATTTCGTATTACCATCCTTTATTGTAGGTGGCGAGATCGGATAGTAGTGGTAAATTATGTGCAATCCTTTACCGCAGATGGTGAGACCGGATTACTTATTAGGTAATCCTTTACCAAAAAGCGGCGAGACCAGATACCATATTAGGGACCATTTGCTGTATGCGTTTGGGACCGGATCACTCTTAGATAATGTAATATCATTCTGTAGCCATTAGGCAGGACTAGAAGGTGTTATAATTTAGACTTAAATCATGTTATATCACTATCAAGTAGTATACATGTATTATATTAGCTTACTTAGATGTATGCTTGACCCACTCCTATATTTTCTTTTATCCATATTATTCAGGGTGATGGAGTCTGGTGACGAGATGGATCGGGAGGCATGGACTTGTATATATTGTAAATGTGGTATATAAATATTTCAAAACAAATGTTGTACTAAAGACATGATATGACTGTGTGTGGGGATCTGATTTGGGTTTGAATTGTATAAACTTATGTAGTAATAGCAGTTATGCAATCTGATATATTTGTGTAATATGATATTTGATGAGAACATTCGACGCGAGATTCTGAAAGTTATTAGTTAGTATAGTTTTTGTTTTATGCTATCTGTATATCAACATGTATCATATAACGACTCGTCATTTCGAGACTTTGTTGTGTAGTTATGGGGTTTCGAAAGGGCGGTTGTTACAATTCGTCTTAAAATAACTTCTTTAAGTGTGTATGTTTATGGAAACTATGCAGCCATGGAACGCTTCAAGAAAGGTAAGAGATGGGCTGTTTAATCTCTTCTTGATGTTATTTAGGTACCTAGCCTCATCGAAGGTAGGCTGCCTACTAATAGTCAACACCATTTATGCCTCTAGCATGCAAAGTGAACAAATATTGCTTTTGTTTGAGTGAGGCCTGGTTAAATAAAAACGATAAGTGTATGATTTTAGAAAATGAATACCAAGTGTATTTATTTTATATATTTATGAGTATAATGAATGGACTGTGTTATTTGAATACATTTTGGGTGACTAAGGTTGTTGTTTGATTTTAAGTGATTAAAACCATATATTTCACCTATATTACGTAAGTATACTCGTGTTATGATAAATGATCAAACATTTTCTAGATTTGGATTAGAATAAATGAATTGGACGTTCTAACTAAGTTTGGTGATTTTAAATACTTATTTAATTCTAAGATTTATGATGTGTGTTTTCACCCAGGCAATAATCATGCAAGCTTATTGTATTTCATTAATATTGCTTTGAATGTGCGAATCATCCTGTTTAATTGGCAAGTTTTTGCATTGATATTTTGTTACGCTGATATGCATGTATATGACATTTATTTGGTAAAAATGGGATATAATGTCATTTTGGGGAAATAATGATGTTTTGGGAAGTCAAATTTTTTAAAAAGATGAAATTTATCATTCGATGAAAATGAAACGAGGTATTAACAATCGAACTGCTATAATCCATCTAAGCGGACTGATTCGAGGATCACAACCCGAATCGTGATGACTTTGTCCATCCAATGATCTTTTGCATAGACATTATGATGAATAATAAGACGTTGGAGATGAAATATCGCGGGAGCTAGAACCTCAAGATGGAATTAGGCAGGTGACTACATCACAATAAATGTATATGTCCTCAGAAGCCAAAAGGGCAGTGCATGTAATGACCGCCCTATACCATGGACACCAATACAAGTATACAACTAAATAATTCGATGTAGACGTGCCCAGCTGAAATAAGATGATCATCCAAGTTGAAATAAGCAAATGGAATCTATATCCTATCATATATCTTATAGCGCATAGAAAAAATATAATATTACATATACAACAGAAGAGACAGTAATAATAGTGTCAACAAATCAACAACATCAAAATATAGTATCCACAATGTTACGCATCAATAGTAGAGTTTATACAATGGGACTAAAATCAACAACTGTCTCAAATACAATAGTAATAAGAAATATGCAAGCACTGTCACGGGCTCCATAGTGTTGTTCAACGGAATAAGCATGGACTCCATATATGTAAATAGTATGTGATAGTTCCATCCAGCTCATCCTTCGAATAGCTACTACGTCACCTGGACCTATTATCTACTCTACTCATTTAAGAGTACTCGAGATAATAAGAAGCAAAGATAAAACATCGAGTTAGACAATAGCCCGTGTGAGTGATAAATGGATCCCAAAATGCTATACAAGTAAATATGGTAAGGAACAAGCGTACACTAACCATACCTTACACGTCTCTGCAACCAAAGAGTTAGCATATAACAGTATAATATGCTACTTTACGATATCATAAAGGTACAATACAATATACAATAGTGGATGTCCCAATATCCCTATCTCCTGTACCTACTCCCAATGATATCCTGAGCGATAACCCAAAAAGCAACTAAGCAACCATATCATCCATCAAACAATCCCTACTATCACTCGTCCCCCATGCCTTGAATATATGATAACTCGTATGACCTCCTTGCTGCCAAGTACTAATGGAAAATCCCGATTCTCCATTGTACTCTTGTATCCCACAGCCCAAAGTTGGATACGTGTCTTGCAACCTAAAGTTGGATAGTTGAACTAAAACATCCAGGGTATACAGGTCCCATGTTTGACCCATCGGCGTCCCCACTTACAATACCCCTGCTTTGAGTACAACAGACACTACAGGAAAACCTACCTATAGTTGAACTTATTGGTAGCGTTTGTTGTGTGAATGCAACTAATATTATTTTTACTATTTCGTTTTTACGTGTTTATGTTTTATTCAACGCTGCCAAATTTTGCCGGCTTCCCGCCAAATACTACAAAAACATATCACGTTTTTCCATCTCCTTCCCTAATCCATTGTTACCCCTGCCATCATTCGAAAAATACTTCTCACTTCTGCTGTCACATTTACTCCATCTTGCACTACTTCTCTTCGCAATCTGCTCCCCTCCACTTCGTCCATCCGCTCTTCCTTCAGTCTGCTCCTTTCATCTCCTTTATATTTGTTCACAAGCCCTAAATCAAACATCAAGGTAATCGTCAAAACCCTAATTGGGCAGAGGTATTTAATTTCCGTACTATGTTTTATTTTACTACAAGAACCCTAATTACAATTTTTGTTATTATCACTCGAGTTGATGATAGAATGAGGAAATGCCTTATGAAATTAATCATGAATTTCACATTTTTTCTCAAGAGTCTGTGAGTTTTCCTTAGATTTGTTTTTGTTAAGTACTGTAGATTTCTTTAGATATTATCACTCGAGTTGTTGTTTTATGTCCAACTCTATGTTGAATTGCCTATAAAAAACAGAAGATAGAAATCTGTGCCATAGAATTAATACACAGTGCAATTTGCCAATTTCTTCTCAATCATGTTTGTTTCATTTTAAATTTTATTCCATTAATATTGCAATTAGCTTGTACTTTCTACATGTTTATGTCTTTCTTGTCTTTGAATATTTTAATATCGAAATTATGATTTTTTCCATTGCATTTTAATATTGTGAAATATTCTACATCAAATCATAAATGAGTCCTGAGGAAGTCCTGAACTACATTTCAAAAGGTTACTTTATTTTCTATAGAGAAAAGGCATTGATAAAGATTTTCTTATGCATTCCCTAAGTAGAATATATACATTATTTTAAAAGGCTTAGAGATGTTAAAAGAACATGTTATGTTAACTTAGTGTGACCTCCTATGATATGAGAAGCAGGGCAACAAGTTGTGGGTAGGGAGAGAACCCTAGGACAAGTGCTCATGCAGGGAACACATCAGAGATGGACCGAGGTCGGGCAAGGAAGGCACTCGAGCTTCAAGAAGGGACTGAGTTTAACAAGCTAATGCATAAGTTTAACTGCTTTCTTGTGTGAGTGCACTGATGTAGGAGCAAGAAGCTGTATGCGGGTGCTTTGAGTTAATATGGTCTAACCTATACGAATGTGGGGATTGCAAGAACTAAGGTAGGAACAAAAAGTTGAGATAGTGCTTTGGGTTTAATATAGCTTGTCGATGAGTGCAACATGTGTTCCATTGTATAGGGGTAGAATTTAAGACATGCACACTACAAAAAGTGGCCTGCACACAAGGTATAATGCACATAGTAGGACTGAAGCAGAGCTCGGGCTTTAAATTTGAAAGTAGCTATTGTTGTGAGCGGTGTGAGGGAGCATGCAAACTACAGGAAAATGTGCATTTGCAACTTCAGCTAGAGGGTACATGCATATAGGTATGTATACGTACTGCAATTGTTTGAGTTGTTACCTCATATTTACTTCCATCTTTCCGAGAAGAAGGCTAGGCTTGCAACTTCAGTTGTTACCATATATTTCACCTATATTATGTAAGTATACTCGTGTTATGATAAATGATTGAACATTTGCTAGATTTGGATTAGAATAAATGAATTGGACGTTATCACTAAGTTTGGTGATTTTAAATACTTATTTAATTCTAAGAATTATGATGTGTGTTTTCACCCAGGCAATAATTATGCAAGTTTATCGTATCTCGTTAATATTGCTTTGAATGTGCGAATCATCCTGTTTAATTGGCAAGTTTTTTGCATTGATATTTTGTTAGGCTGATATGCATGTATATGACATTTATTTGATGAAAATAGGATATAATGTCATTTTGGGGGGAATAATGATGTTTTGGGAATTCAAATGTTTTAAAAAGATGAAATTTATCATTCGATGAAAATGAAACGAGGTATTAACAATCGAACTGCTAGAATCCATCTAAGCGGACTAATTTGAGGATCACAACCCGAATCGTGATGACTTTGTCCATCCAATGATCTTTTGCATAGACATTATGATGAATAATAAGATGTTGGAGATGAAATATCGCAGGAGCTAGAACCTCAAGATGGAATTAGGCAGGTGACTACATCACATAAAATGTATATGTCTTTAGAAGCCAAAAGGGCAGTGCATGTGATGACCGCCCTATACCATTGACACCAATACAACTAAATAATTCGATGTACACGTGCCCAGATGAAATAAGATAATCATCCAAGTTGAAATAAGCAAATGGAATCTATATCCTATCATATATCTCATAGCACATGGACAAAATATAATATTGCATATACAACAGAAGAGGCAGTAATAATAGTGTGAACAAATCAACAACATCAAAATATAGTATCCACAAAGTTACGCATCAATAGTAGAGTTTATACAATGGGACTAAACTCAACAACTGTCTCAAATACAATAGTAAGAAGAAATATGCAAGCACTGTCACGGGCTCCACAGTGTCGTTCAACGGAATAAGCGTGGACTCCATATATGTAAATAGTATGTGATAGTTCCATCCAGCTCGTCCTTCGAACAACAACTACGTCACCTGGACCTATTATCTACTCTACTCATTTAAGAGTACTCGAGATAATAAGAAGCAAAGATAAAACATCAAGTTAGACAATAGCCTGTGTGAGTGTTAAATGGATCCCAAAATGCTATACAGGTAAATATGGTAAGGAACAAGCGTACACTAACCATACCTTACACGTCTCTGCAACCAAAGAGTTAGCATATAACAGTATAATATGCTACTTTACGATATCATAAAGGTACAATACAACATAAAATAGTGGATGTCCCAATATCCCTATCTCCTGTACCTACTCCCAATGATATCCTGAGTGATAACCCAAAAAGCAAAAGCAACCGTATCATCCATCAAACAATCCCTACTATCACTCGTCCCCCATGCCTTGAATATATGATAACTCGTATGACCTCCTTGCTGGCAGGGACTAATGGAAAATCTCGATTCTCCATTGTACTCTTGTATCCCACAGCCGAAAGCTGGATATGTGTCTCGCAACCCAAAGCTGGATACTAGACCTAAAACGTCCAGGGTATACAGGTCCCTCGTTTGACCCATGGGCGTCCCCACTTACAATACCCCTGCTTTGAGTACAACAGACACTACAAGAAAACCTACCTATAGTTGCACTTATTGGTAGCGTTTGTTGTGTGAATGCAACTAATATTATTTTTACTATTTCGTTTTTATGTGTTAATGTTTTATTCAACGCTGCCAAATTTTGCCAGCTTCCCGCCAAATACTACAAAAACGTATCACATTTTTCCTTCTCCTTCCCTAATCCATTGTTACCCCTGTCCTCATTCGAAAAATACTTCTCGCTTCTGCTGTCACATTTACTCCATCTCGCACTACTTCTCTTCGCAATCTGCTCCCCTCCACTTCGTCCATCCGCTCTTCCTTCAATCTGCTCCTTTCATCTCCTTTATATTTGTTCACAACCCCTAAATCAAAAATCAAGGTAATCGTCAAAACCCTAATTGGGCAGAGGTATTTAATTTCCATACTATGTTTGATTTTACTACAAGAACCCTAATTACAATTTTTGTTATTATCACTCGAGTTGATGATAGAATGAGGAAATGCCTTATGAAATTAATCATGAATTTCGCATTTTTTCTCAAGAGTCTATGAGTTTTCCTTAGATTTTTTTTGTTAAGTATTGTAGATTTCTTTAGATATTATCACTTGAGTTGTTGTTTTATGTCCAAGTCTATGTTGAATTGCCTATAAAAAACAGAAGATAGAAATCTGTGCTATAGAACTAATACATAGTGCAATTTGCCAATTTCATCTCAATCATGTTTGTTTAATTTTAAATTTTATTCCATTAATATTGCAATTAGCTTGTACTTTCTACATGTTTATGTCTTTCTTGTCTTTGAATATTTTAATATCGAAATTATGATTTTTTTCCATTGCATTTTAATATTGTGGATTATTCTACATCAAATCATAAATGAGTCCTGAGGAAGTCCTGAAATACTTTTCAAAAGGTTACTTTATTTTCGATAGAGAAAAGGCATTGATAAAGATTTTCTTATGCATTCCCTAAGTAGAATATATACATTATTTTAAAAGGCTTAGAGATGTTAAAAGAACATGTTGTGTTAACTTAGTGTGACCTCCTATGATATGAGAAGCAGGGCAACAAGTTGTGGGTAGGGAGAGCACCCTAGGACAAGTGCTCATGCAGGGAACACATCAGAGATGGACTAAGGCCGGGCAAGGAAGGCACTCGAGCTTCAGGAAGGGACTGTGTTTAACATGATAATGCATAAGTTTAACTGCTTTCTTGTGTAAGTGCACTGATGTAGGAGCAAGAAGCTGTATGCGGGTGCTTTGAGTTTAATATGGTCTAACCTATAAAAATGTGGGGATTGCAAGAACTAAGGTAGGAACAAGAAGTTGAGATGGTGCTTTGGGTTTAACATAGCTTGCCGATGAGTGCAACAGGTGTTCCATTGTATAGGGGTAGAATTTAAGACATGCACACTACAAAAAGTGGCTTGCACACAAGGTATAACGCACATAGTAGGACTGAAGCAGAGCTTGGGCTTCAAATTTGAAAGTAGCTATTGCTGTGAGAGGTGTGAGGGAGCATGCAAACTATAGAAAAATGTGCATGCACGACTTCAGCTAGAGGGTACATGCATACATGTATGTATACATGCTGCAATTGTTTGAGCTGTTACCTCATATTTACTTCCATCTTTCTGAGAAGAAAGCTAGGCTTGCAACTTTAGCTGTTGGCAAGAAAAATTTATTTCTTTTATTTCTAATTTTTACTATAATATTAAATAATTATTAAGTAACTAGTACATGGTAATGCCAGTGCCAAAATATTTCAACATAAGTCATGTCTTTACTAGCTAGTATTTCCTAGTAATGTTGCAAATTGGGCTCGTAGTTTCTTTTCTTAATACAGTTAACTATATTGACAAAAAATGGTCCAAGTAAAATAAAATTCATAATAATTGCAAAAAAATTATTTTATTAGTAATAATTCAATTCAGTCTTCCTTCTTGGATGATTATGATTTGTATTTCCAATGCAACATGTTATTCACCATTTGATTTCACCAAGTGAAGTGTTTGGATATAGGGACATAATTGAATGCGTACGAGGAGTAGATGGATTTGCATTGTAGGGTGGTATTGTGCATGTAAGAAGAGTCATGCTCAGATTGATTTGGAAAGAGTAAAAGTGCAATTGATGTTTTATGAATTAGATGGAGATTGCTTATGGTAGCAGATTGGTTCATGAAAGTAAGTGCAGAGATTGTGCTGATTATGGTAGGCTATTTATGGATTTGTGTGGAAGTTTCCTAGGGTTCATGTGTTGTCTTCACATGGAAATGTGTATGCACATGCATGTGTAAGAAGGATCAACAATTTCTAAGGTTATTTAGAATATAGTATTAGTAGTTAAAGTATATTTACATAATAATTTTGATGGGAATGGTTATCTAGATTATAAAAAATATGGTTGTGACGTAGATGGAACGTCGCAAAGTTGAAGTAGTAGTCAAAGTAATAGATGAAAACACAACTAATATGTTATTAAATATTTATTGTGGCTTCTCTTGACATTTTTGGGATATACATCTGCTTATAAGTCATACATTAATAAACCTTTTGAATTTTGTATTCTATGCAAGCAGTTTGTTACTTTTGAACTTAAAGATAAAATGTTTGTATATTTTGTATACATATGTAACGACCTGTAAATTTTATTGATTTTTATAACGTAATTAACTGAAATTTTGTGGAAATTTAAACAATCGAATTGAGTAACAAAAATTTGATATTTGGTATGCGTCTATTTAAACATAGCAAATGGTAAATTTTTATTGAAAAATATGAAAGTTATTTCAGCTGTGTAACTTTCAATTTCAATATTAAATCAGTTGAAATTAGATGAAAATAAAATATGTTTGAAACATGAATATATTTATATAGTAAATTTGTAAATCATTTTCTGAGTGAGACGTAATAATTCGTTTCGTCAAATTTGGAATTCTCTAGCCCCGTTTATCTTATTTTCGACGAATTAACAGCATTTTCGGCAGCGAATATCGACTTTTGATAGGATAGTCGTATCGCTGATATCTGTGTACCATTTTGTTCGTCTCGTCATGCTGATTTACGCAGTATATCCATTTGTACATTTCGGGATTCGATACGTGGCGAAATCCATGAAAATGGCTACCCGTATCGGTACCCGTTTCGTGTCTTTTTGAGTTTTTGTCCATTCGGATTCCACCGTGCATAACTCAATAACACTAGCATTTATTTTCTGCAATTCAATCATTCTGACTTTTTCAATCCAACCTGTTTATTTTATATTGATTGTCCATTTATTTCTGGTTGTTTTTTTCTCATTCTCTCCTTCCTTTCGTTCTGTGAAAAATATATTAAAGTATTCAAGTTATATTACGTTTGCATTAATTATTTTGCCTGTAGCAAACCACTTACTCATCTTGTTTCTCTCTCCCCTCTATTTTATTTGATCTGTCTTCTTAGAAAAAATTTATTTATATTCGGCATTAAGAAACTGTTCATATTTCCTCTTTTATGACCGAATCAACCACACCTCTCCACGCTCGGCCTCACCACCCTCCTAACCTCCTAGCTTGCATCCTCCCTAATAGTCGCTGCCCATAACACCCGTGCCGGCCCACCTAGCCCACGCTAACCACTGCCTATCGACCTCAACTCCGAGAACCTCACCTGCGTCGATCAAGCTCCAACTCGCCACCGATAGGACAGCCGTACAACCCCATGACCCAGCTTTTTTTTCCATTACCGAAAACTGCCCTTCCACCCTCATTTCCATGCAATTCCCTTGCCACCTGAAGCAACCATCAGCCTAACCATATGTTCGAACCCACTATAGCAGTCCTTCGCTCGCCTACTACAACCCCAACAACACCATGCTTCCCACTAGCCATCATCACTGTGTATATATATGTATATATACATACAAGAAATTGTTAAGGTAATATATATATATATATGTTTATTAAATTTTGACTTTAAATTGTCTATGTAGAACTATAATATAAGGTTGTTTACATTGCGTAAGTTATACTAGTTTATATATATCTGATCGGCTTGCATATATAGATAAGTTATATAAGTTATACATATATATATAATTTTTCCTAAAGCTTATTAGTATGTACTTTGATCTGTACCATTAGAAATGGTATATATATACAATACATTTAATTTAAAATTTATGCTGACTCTCTTTCTATAGATTACGTAATAACTTTAATATGTATATGCTTTTAAAGGTATATATTTTCTGTTATATATATATATTGTCTACATATATATATTAGCTCACATATACATTTAATTGAGTATGTAGTGTCTGCATATTTGTATTTCCTTTATATGGTCTGCACGCGTGTAGTTTTTCCACTTCTATTCTAATCTATAAAAACTAATAATAATAATAATAATATTTTATATATGTACAAGCCTACCTTCCCATTGCAGCAGCGATTTCCTTGGAAAATAAAATAAAACACGAGCTATGATTTCCTTGTTTATATTATTATTTTTATATATTATAAGATATGTATATCACATATATAAATTGGTATTTGACGTCACCTATAAATACATATGTATAGTATAATAGGTATTTGATATTGTTCATCTTCCAGTTTTTATAAAAGTAAGTTTAAATATAGAGTATAAGTTTATATATATATAGTGGATTAGCATAGTGGTACTTGTTGACTATATGATATCAAAGTAAGACTTTATGTATGTTTGACTTATATTAGTATCTTAAAATAGATTTTTGAAATAGCATTAATAAATAGTATGTTTAAATAAATATGTTATTGAATTTTGGAAATATGGTTAATAAATATTTATTTTTAAAACATAATATGGAAATTTTATCTTAAACATGTGCTTTATTTTGGATATTGGTTTTAAGTAGGATATATATATATATATATATATATATGTTGTCTCCATTTATATATATGTCTAGCTATTCTGATTTATTTCGTCAATTCCTTACTATCAGCCTTGTCCGTCAAATCTGTGTTCAGCTACTTCATTTTGACATTTATTGTTTGGATTTGTCGATTTTCGAATTCGTGATTTATTCCGTGTGCTTGTCCTGTTCTCTCTCCAGCCTCGAAAGGTGAGCAATCACTCACGATTAACATTCTTATATTTAATAAATTTGATTTCACTTGAAACGACAATTGAAATATGCTGTTAAATTTGAATTGCTAGTTATTTAATTGTTAAATATGATATGCCATTATTTGCAATTGTTCACCGATGATATATGATGTAATATCCCGGAAAATTTGACAATATCAATTTAATAATCTGTTTAATAATTAAATTGATATTGATGATCTTTGATAATAAAATTTGAATTTAATTTAATAATCTGATTAAATGGGTATTTAATTGGTGATTTTATCTTTTAAAAAGTTAATAAGATATTTTCTATTTGAATATATGCATATTTATTTATATATATATATTGTAAATAGAAGCTTTGGTAAATTGGAAATTTATATTTAGTTTAATCTGGACTTTTCAAAGATAATTAAATAAGTAATTTTATAGTTTTAAAATACTTCAGGTAAATATTTTAATTGGTTAAGATATATTTTTCTTAAGTTTAAATAAATAAGATTTACAAAAATGGTTTGTTTTATTTCTTTTTAAATATTTCTTGATAATATAATCTCTTGTTTAAATTATAAAATATGTTATTTTCAAATAATAAGTATAATGTATTATTTTTAATATGTATGAATTTTAATGCTAAAAGGAATTGTTATTTTAAATGGAATAAATAGTGTATGTAAATATATATAACTTAACTTTTAAATTGAATCTTAGGATTTAATTTTATTTAAACTTGAATTTAAAGTTTTGAAATTCAAAAGAATATATATTTAAATTGTTTTGGATTTTAAAATATTTGTATAAACTTTTATTTATAAGTATAATTAGCTTTTGTTTTTCTTTAATAAGTAATATATATAGTTAAGTGTTTTATAAATAAGAAAAAGCCATTTTATATACTTCTAAAATAAATAAATATGTAAAAAACTACTTAAGAGACATATGTCATTATCTTAAGTTATTGTTTTAACAAGTGTAATTAAAAGATGAACTAATTGACAAGTGTCTTTATTATTTTCATTTTCCTTTTATTTTTATAAATCACAAATTTACTTATATGTACATTTGCATATCTTCACTTCATTTCTTTCTATTTCTTTTCAAAATAAGAGAAACCCCACTTCTTTCTCTAAACAAATCTGAAACAAATCAGTAATCCATATTCCTCAAAACAATTCTCTAAACAAATCTGAGATTAAAATCATTAATCAAATGCTTCAAACCAAATCAAAGAAACCAGTCTGCAATTTTCTAATTCAAGGGAAATCAAATCCCTGTAACCAAGTTGCAATCTGAAATCAAAATCCTGATGCATTCTTTTCAAATCTGCGTCATCTTCAAAAAGCCTGTCTTCATTTTCAATTTGGAAACAACTCAAAGCCAGCCTGCAATTCTTTTCAACATCAAAGTCTGTCTGCCTTCATTTTTCTTCAACCTGGAAACATGCATGTAGTTTAAATCAGTAAAGCTTCAACAACTAAAGTTAAAAATCAAATTCAAGAAGCATTCAAGTTAAAGTCTTTAAGAGATAAAAACTGCCTCTGTTTCATCTTTAATCAGGTGAGTAACAATTTTATTTAAAAATAACCTAAATAAGTTGCTTGATCTCTTCATCTGATAATCCTGTTTACAGTAAATAAATGATGCAATTCTCTGTATTTTGCTTGGTTTTGAATGCATGTTGATTTTGGTATGTTCTTGTCTGATTATCAAATGCCAGTTTCAGATATTGATCGAAATAAATGATTTCATGTTAAGTCCTAGTCTATAAACTGATTTCATGTGAATGTTTATAGATAGTTCTGTATATATATATGTGTATTGTGAAATTCTTCTTGTATATATATGTGGATGTATTGATATATATATGTGCATGTCTGTTTTGTATGATATCCCTGTTTATATCTTCTTTAAGCTCAGATTCTTGATATAAATCCCTATCTCCTTATCTGATCTCTGATAGACTTAAGTTTTAAAACAAAATAAGTTTGTTTTATCATAAACTAATGTAACAACCCTACATTTTAGGCTTATTTTATTTTATATTTTATTTCTGTTAAATTGAATTTCCTGATTGAAAAACTTTATTTTAATTTGAAATTATTTTAAACTTGTTTTGTTTCAAATATTTCATTTCTAAATATATATTTTGATTGTTATGTAAATTATAATTTCAAACTGGTAAAAATTGGATATTTTACTGTAAAGTGAATTTCTGTTCAAACTGGTCAAACTTTGACTTTTAAACTTTAAATTTAAATATTTAAAATTCTTAAATTTTATCTTTTATTATGAAAATAGATTTAATTCCATGAATACTGCTTTTCGTTTCGTTGAAAACGGACTTATATTGTAGAAGTTATGTAATTTTCAATTTTGTGTATAAACTGTTTATTTTGCAATATTATTTATTTTAAAACATATAAATTATATTTTATTTGTCATATTTTGTTCTAATATATGTTAATATTTTATTTTATGTATAATTTTGTCTTTTAATAATTTTAAAGTGATTATAAAATTTTTCCAAAGCTTGTTGAATTTATTTTGTAATTTTAAAGCCTAATTTCTATTTTCTTTGCTATTTTCTTAATTTAACTATATATAATTAAAATTTATTTATTTATTTTATACATTCACTTTATTTTCTTTGTTTTACTTTATTAATATTCACTTTACATGTATTTAGATTAGAATAGATTTTTCCAAAGATTATTTGAATTTGTTTCAGTTTATTTAACCTAGTTTGTATATAGTGTTATTTTTCTTCATTTAATTTAATTAATATAAAATTTATTTATTTATTTTTCTTATTTACTTTATTTCTGAGTTTATTTATCTTTAATTTCAGCTATCTTCATATTTATAAATATATATAAATATATAATGGAAATTTGAAAAGTTTATGTCTCTTTAGTTGCTTAAGGTCCTTTAATCTTCCGACCTTTCATTTTCTCAACCTCCACCTTAATGATTTTTTTTGCCGTGCTTTTCTTTTCTTTTCCAGCAACATCTTCCTCATTTTTCACGTGAATTATCACCTCTAACTTGAAAAAAAATGTCGGCCTCTCCCTTGTTCAAAGATTTGGTAAAATTCCCTTTCTTTTCCATTGTTTTCTACTTGTTTTGTTGATTTTGCACTTGCTCTCTTCTCCTTTTAGGCTCGGCTCCTCTCAACTCCAGCACCTTGGCTTCCTCCACCACCACCTGAACCTATCACTACCTCCTCCAGCCCAACCCCAAGCCCAAGCCGTGGCCTCCCATGATGTTGATCCACACAAAAATGAGCAAACTTCACCTATATCTTCCTAGTCGAGCACCATACATCACCACCACCTCCAACTCCTCCTTGGCCGCCACCTACATCACCACCACCTGCCATAGTGGACCCTGACACCACTGCCACACCTGTACCTAACCCACTACAGACCTGACCATGACTTGTATTGCCTTAGCCGTGACCTTATGTGGCTTAGAAACCATGTAGTTTGCCTTTGTGTTGTAGTTCATGCTCACATATCTTTGCACCATCACCATACATGTTTGGCCAACCCTATGGAACCCAAAACCAGATCCAAACCCACCCCTTAGCCATGCATTTCAGATCTGGAGCTGAAGCATAGATGGTAGAAAGCAAGTGCAAGCATTTCTATTTGATTCTGTGTAGTCTATTCTAGTGTAGTTTTGATCGTAGCTGATTTGAAACTCATCGTTGTTGTATTTGTTTTGTTTGAATGTGACAAGGGAATTTATCTTTGGCTCTCCCATATCAAATCATATTCGTGTTATCGTGCTTGTTTGAATCCCATTCGTGCAGTCGTCGTCGTTTCTCCAGCACAAAACGGTGAGTTATTCTCACCAGACAATATGTACCTATATAACTGATAAACCGACACCATTTGAATCTGTAATGTATATCATCATGTTATATATGTTTATATTATTATCATATGATGTTCACACCTGTTATTACACTTATTATATCATATGTTACTATTATTTAATGTTATTCTGTTATTTATATCTGTTATCACCATTGCAAGTTCCCTGTAGATTAGAATCACTATGGGTTGAAATGATACATACCCGAACGGACTTTAGAATAGGGAAAAATCGTTATGGGCTGAAATGATAGGCCTGAATGATTTTTATTTAAATTATTTTAACTTGGGATTGCGGGTTTGAAATGATAGAACCCGGATTTTTCTTTTTTAACCGCGGATTGAAATGATACATATCCGTATCACTTGACCTAGGTTAGAAAATTATATACAGGCCCGTGGTTATTTTATAAAGTGTTTTGAATATTTTTAAGTATTTTAAAAATATAAATTTATGAAATTTGATTTAAATAGATTTTGAAATGTTTAAAATAAAGAAATTATGATTTTTCTATGTGTTAAAAATGTAATTAATGAATGGTTTAACTAGATTTTTGAAATATAACTTAAGTTGGAAATTTGGAATTTGGTTAAAAATGATATTTAAGTTATATAAATAAAATGGATATTAAATTTTATTTGGAAATGGTAAATATGATAATTTGATTAAATGTGAATTTAAGTGATTTATTAAAGTATTATTGATTTTTCTATGAATTTAAGTGGTTAAATAAATGAATGTTTAAAAGTGATCTTTTAAAATATAACTTGACTTGGAAATGTGAAATTTGGTTTTAATTAAAGGTTTTATTTAATTAAATAAAATTGGAAATTTAGTTAAATTTGTGAAATGGTAATTTAAATTTGAAGTGTTAAGTTATTTGTTGAAATGTGAAGAATTGGAAACTTTTACACTTAAATTTATTAAGTAAATTGTTGAAAATTGGATTTAATTATAAGAAATTTATTGTGAAAAAGATACATGTTAAATGATATGTAAATAAACATTTTAAATGTTAAATTATGATTTTTAAAATGTTTAAAGAGTTTAAAAATGAAGTTATTTAATTGCTGGAAATACACTAAAAAGCTGGAAATCACTTTTAATAGCATTCAGAAATGCTATGGTTCTGAATTACACTAAAATTTGAATGAAAGGGCTACTACAGCATTTCTGAAATGCTGCAGTTGCTGCAGTTGAACTTATAGGCTAATATTGAACTCAGACCTATTATAGCATTCTCTGGAAATGCTATAGTGGTCTGCAGTCTTTGCTGAAACCAAATTTAACCCTTGTTTGAAATCTGAACTACCGCAGCACTTCTGAAATGCTGTCTTTTCTGTTTTGAACTATAATTCAACTAAAACTGAGTTTTAACAGCAGTTTTAAGTGCTGTCTTTGCTGAATTAAAAATGTTTTCAAATATAACTTATAGCAGTTGTTTTTAAATGCTGTGAAATGCTGAAATTTTAATAATTAGGGTTTTTGACTTAGTAAACGAACTCAGAATGGTTTGAAACTTTGGAAATTGAATACTTGATTTGAAAATATAATAATTACACTTTTAAAAGGTTTAAATGAATTATTTTGATTGGAATATAAACTATTTAAAGGTGATTTGAAATGATAGTAAATGAACGATATCTTTGAATTTAAAAGGTATTTAAAGTTGAATATTGGATTTGAACTGATAGGATATTTTATTTTATTAAAATGATTTGAAATGAAGTTTTGTAAGGATATGATATTTTATTATATTAAAATGATTTGAAATGAAGTTTTGAAATTATATGAAATTTAAATATATGGAAATGGTTTGGAATTGATTTAATCTTTATTTTGATAAAGATATGGTTTGAAATGATATTTTATTTTGAAGTAAAGTATTGTTTTTAAAAGTTATAACCACGGGTTATAATAACGTTGGGTTGTTAAAGAGACCGGGATCGGATATGGACATACTCTATGTCTTACCGAAAACCACTTTGGCAACCGTGTACGCGGTGGAGATTCCAGAATGAAGTAGGATGGTGGCGACGATCCTAAGGTATATACGTGGACCCAACTCCCGTGAGTTGGCATAAGGTGGCTAAAACAGGAGCGATTGACGGACCAATGAGGTAGCACCTCTGATCGGACACATTTCTTCGATACCATTCTATTACTTGTGATTGATTTGGTGCGCACCCTTGATTTGGGAGTGTTGTTCGAGGTGGGCGGTAGTGGCTGCTATGCGTCACCACCAGTCCGGATGCGTAATTGGTATATCTACCCTGGCATTGCCTAGTTGTGCCGTGTCACCTACCATATCGAGCTTTACTACGATTATGATTTTAAGATCCGACCGCGTTAAGGTTCTCCATCCCCTTAACGCTATTTTCTATATGATTATACTTTACTGATTAGACACTACTGTATATAGCGTATATTACTACATAGTAGATAGTTTAACGGATCCTTAGAGGATGGGCGGTCCCAAGCATCTTCTAAGTTACTTGTACCCTTATTACAGTTCGCGTGAGTTGGTTTACATTATATAAGTATATATTGTCCTGACTCGAGTGTTTTGTGTTTTGCTTTACGCTCGGGTCAGCCTGAGTTATTCACAGATTTGGATTTCCACTCTCTTGGAGATTTGAATCGCTGGAGATTATCTGCTTGTCATGTCCTATCTATTCCAGTTCCGTTGTTCTACTCAGCTTGTACTTGGTTATTTTATTGGGACTTTTGTTGTACTCTATTTCTTCTGTTGTATCTTATGTAACTCTGATATATTTATATAGTAGCTTCATGAACTACTATTTCTTTTACTTCCGCTGCATTATTTTACTCTGTGTCTGTGATCTGTGATTATATTTATTTACTGTATATTCTGAGATTTGCCAAATTTTATTTACAACGCGGTATTTTGAGCAATTCAACTCCGGCATGAGTGTCTACCTATACACTTATAATGGATGCGAATGGTTGAAAATATCAGGTCGTTACAACTAAGGTTTAAAATTTTTAGTTAAGGCAAATTGAAATCTGAGAGTCTCTGGAAGCCTAAAATATCAATGCATGTCAAAATAAATTAAAACTTAAACTTGGTAATTTATAAATTCAAGTATATGTATTGAATATATAAGCTATAACATGATTTTTAACATTAAAATCATAATTCTTAGTTTGGTAATAAGAGTGCAGTTCTTTGATGAACTAAAAAGGGGATTTTGGGTAATTCGGCTGATCTAGATGGATTGGGATGTTGAATTCTTCACTAGGGATAGTGGAATGAGCATGGATGATAGGAAAATTGTCAGGAGGATTTTTAAAGTTGTAAGACAGAAATGATTTAGGTTTGAAATTTTTAAACCTAGTTTTAAGTTAGGCTACGAATTCGTTTCGTTTGTTTTCATGGATGGATCGAGTGTTCTAAGATTTTGGGAAATGGAAGTTTAGATATAGACGAAGGCATGGCCAGAGAATTAGCTTCTCTGATGGTCGGAATCGCGAGCAAGAAGGATTGTTGACAGGCTTTGGCGAATTCGAACTGATGGTTCTAGGTTTGGTTTTAGGCTCGATTTCGTTTTCGTTCCAGTTTTGATGATCGAGAGGGTGGATTCTGGTCTATGAAGGATTGTCGACTTGTGGAGATACTCGAGGTTGGTCGGAGTTGGCGCCGGTGACCGTGCACGTGCACGAGATCGAGGATGTGTCTGGGTGAAGTCTGTTTTTACAGAGGAAGGTCTCGCGTTTTTTTCGAGGGAGACTTGAGGTTTTAGGGGATGCGACTCGAAGTAATTAGGGTGAAGCTCGAGTACATTAGTGTTGCCAGGTTTTTAAAAACCTGTTTGTTTAAATTTAAACCGAATTTAAATTTGTGAAGAAATATAAAAACAGGAATTTAAATCAAAGTTTAAATATATGGATTCAGGTTTAGTTTAAATCTTAGATTGGAAATAAATTAGTTTATGAATTTAAATGTTTAAATAGGTTAAGTGTAGATATGTTTAAATCTTAAATCTAAGAAGAAATTTGATTTAAGTTCTTTTAAAAACTTCTTAGAAAATATAAGATTTTTAATAAGTAAAAGTTTTTAATTTGGTTTTAAAAACTTAGTTAAAAATAAATTGGTATTCATTTTAAATACAGAATTTAAAATGAAATTTAAAGGTAGATTTGAAATGGATGTTTCAAATATAAATTGTAAATGATAATTTGTTTATCAATAAGAATAAAGTTTATCTTAAAATAATTAAAGACTTGTGTTTATTTAATTTATTTGGAGATTTAATGGATAATTAAATTGTTTGATTAATTAATCATTTGGATTAATTTAATAAATAATTAAAGGTTTAAACTAATTTATTTATGATTAAGATAAATTAATTAGGGATGATTAATTTGTAGTTAGGGATTATAAGTTAGAGTATTAATTAATGATTAAGAATTAATTAATAGAGTAATTAAATAATTAAGTTATGGTAAATACTTAATTAATTAATTAGAGATTGATAAATTGGTTATTAAGATTTATTAATTTAGGATTAATAATAATTAATATAAGTTAATTACTTAAGGAAAGTAATTAAATAATAGTTAATGAAGTCATTAACTATGGGTTATTAAATAATGAATTAATAGGATTAATTTTGATAATTAATTAGTTGAATAATGATTTTACTAATAGAAGTAATTTGAATTAATTACTTTGAATAATTAATCAAGAGATTAATTAAGGAATTAATTAAGGAGTAATTAATTTAGTTAATGAAAGTAATTAAGGGGAGTTAATTACTAGATGAGATTAATCAAGAGTGATTAATAAATGTGTTTAATTAAGGGTTAATTACTTAATGTAATTAATTTAATTTAAGTAATTAATAATTAATGTATAATTAAGGATCATTAATTAATATAATTAATGATGTAATTAAGATTTATTAATTAAGTATAATTAATAAATGAAGTGATTAATTAATGTAATTAATTAAGGATTAATGTAATTAATTACAGTTGATTAAGTTAATTAATTATAGTTAATTAATTAATGAAGCAATTAAAGGTTAATTATTATAAGTGGTTAAGGTTAATTAATTTGAGAAATTAATTAAGGATAAATTACTTAAAGGTAATTAAAAGATAATTAATCAAAGATGATTAATTGAAAGAGGTAATTAAAGGATAATTAATTAATTTGAAATTAATTAATGGATAAGTAAGTAGATTTATAGAATGAAGTAATTAATTTAATTCACTTTAAATTAATTAGAGATAATGTAAATCATTACTTATGAATGAGTGATAGTATTGAATACTTGGCATTGATTGATATCTCTGATGAGATATATGCTGTGTGATATGGATGTTAGTTGAATTGTATGGATTATCTGATAATGTTGATTATCTGTTGTGAATTATCTTTCTTTGTGTATAAAGATAATGAATTGAATTTGTTTTAACCTTTAAAACAACTTGGCCTTAAAAGATACGCTTTGGATTTCGATGAGACCGGGATCGGGTTTCCGTATACCGGATTTCCAGGTCTGGAGACCCGAATACCACATCGATCCAAATTAACGATAGGTCGTGAATCAAGTGAAGATGAAGATTCAGAGTGCAAGGGTTATTGTCGTTAACTCTGAGGGTGATTCCAAAACGAGTGTAACGAGATAATGCCTTCGGTTTCGTTCGAACCCGGAACGAACTTGTATGGATTGAATGCTTTCAGCACATCGTCAGGTGGACGATGAGCATTCTAAGTGATGTGTTCTTTTCTAAGGTAATCATGACCTCAAGCCTCACAAATCGGGAATGGCTAAAACAGGGGAGGTGCAGCAAGGTTAGTGGGTAGCACCCAAGTAGGACAAGATTACCTCTGTCTAGATGTCCCTTTCTATTTTCGACTTAGTGGTGCGGTTGCTGATCCCAACCGTGAGGTATCTTGTGCGGGAATTATCCAGTAAGGGATGTTCCGGCCTTGTGTTGCAGGGGATTGGGAGTGATCCTCGGTACGGTGATCTAGGCCACGTACTGTGATGGGCGGTACCCCGGTAGCCCTGCCATTGTATGGAATCCAAAATCCAATAAGTGCCAACGGTTTTGATTGTATAACCCACTTTGTGGCTAGTATGCTGGAATTTAATAATGTAACAATTTCAGCTATTTCATATTTATTTGAAAACCCTAGACCCTATTATAATATAACTGGATTTCCTATCAAATGTTTTGGTTAGCGTAAGGTAAAAACTTACCCATGTTTATTTGTGGGGAGTCTTACGTGATACCTTTTCTTTCAAAAGGTTTTGAAGTTAAACAAGTTTAACCTGTTACTCACACCAGACCCATGTCTGACCCAAGTTGTTTATTTCTGTTTTATAAACTCTTGGGTACTCAAATTTTTACGAGTAGCCAAGGGATTCAGGTTAGCCTTGACGAATTGTGGAGGAGCAATGGAGCAGGAGGCTTCAGCGTTGTAGATATAGATAGTAGTTTCCGTTGTGTTGATCTTGTGTTAGAGTCTTGTATTGTATTGAGTTGTAATATCTAGACAGATGTTTATAACTCTCTAGTATGTGTTGTATAGTTGTGTAAACTCTGATAAGTGTTGTATACTATGTAATAGTTTCCTTATGTTATTAATATAATTTATTCGTTCCGCTGTGAGATCGTTGTTGTTGTTTCTTTCTTTCTTCTCTTCTTTTCTATTTTCTACCCCTTTCTTTCTTATTAGCGATGCGACTTTCTATGGAGAGAAAGTCTTGGTCGTTACATATGACACCATATCCTGTTATATATATTTCTATTTAATTTATCACTAATGATATATGTCTGTTATTGATATGTTATATTATTGTTCTCACTCTGCAAGTTCCTTATTAATTTAGAATTCCCTATGGGTTGAAATGATACATACCCGAACGATCTTGTAGAATAGGGGAAAATCGTTATGGGTTGAAATGATAAACCCAAGCGATTTTCATTGATTTTGAATTTTTGGGATTGCGGGTTGAAATGATATATACCCGTAGATATTTAAATTGCGGATTCAAATGATAAATATCTGTATCACTTGACCATAGGATAGAAAATTATATACGGACACCGTTAGTCTATATTTTAAAAATGACTTCCAAAGTTTTGAAAGGAAATATATGATTGTTAATCAATATTGATTCTTAAAATATAGTATGCATAAAAGTTATTTTATATATGTCTAAATTTTAGATTTTTAAATTATATGTTTTGGAAATTTTAAATTTATAAGTTAGTTTTGAAATATAAATTTTAAGATTTTACTTATAATTTTACTATTTTAAAATATAAAAAAATTGATTTAATATAAAATAAGTTAATAATAAGGTTTTATTTAATAAAATTTAATTTAAATTAGTATATATTATGTTTAAGTATTTATTTCAATTTATATTAATATTTTAAAAATAAACTTTTATAACTTTAATAATAAAGGTTGGGAAGATAAATTAATGTTGGCTTGGAATTTAAATTGGTTAATAAGTGAATGTAAATAGGAAATGATTTAAACTTATTGATTTTTGAGGTTTTGAGAGATATGATTTACAACTTGATTTGATAAAAAGTGATTAAATGAATATTCTCAACTTTAAATAAAATTGAGATTGAATATTTAATATTGATTTAAATTTATAAATTAGGATTCAAATAAATTGTATTAAAATGATTAAGTGAATATTGTCCAATTTGAAATAAATTAAAGTTAAATGTTGAAATATAAATGAAATTTATATTGTAAATGTTTGAATATATAAACTTGAATCTTTGAACTTTAAATTTGAAATGGTTAAACTGGAATTGATTTAAATTGAATTTTGGAGTTTAAAATGATTTGAATCTATTTGTGAAATTAGAGGAAACTCAATTTATTATATAAAGTATTTTAATATATATAAACTATTTTAATGTATAAATTATTTCAATATATAAACTATTTTAATTTATAACTATTTTAATATATATACTATCTTCAATATCTAAACTGGTTAAGTCAAAGGTGTTATGATCTCAAAGTGTTATGATTTCAAAACTGTTATGATTTCAAAAGTGTTATGATTTCAAAAGTGTTACGATTCTGGAATGAATATTATTTAAAGTAAATAATGATATCGAATTGATATGGTTTTAAATGAATATGATATTTTGATATGAAGTCTAAACTAGTTGAAATGAAATGGCCCGGTGTGAAATAAGCGGTTGGTTGTTAAAGAGACCAGGATCGAATATTGTCATACTCTCTGCCAATACCGAAAACCACTTTAACAACTGTGTACGTGGTGGAGATTCCAGAATTAAGTAGGATGGTTTGGCGATGATTCTGTATGGTATTTACGTAGCCCTGACTCCCGTGAGTCAGCTTGATGTGGCTAAAACAGGAGCTATACCGGGCCAAGTGAGGTCGCACCTCCGATCGGGCACATTTCTTTGATACCATTCTATTGCTTTTGTGATTTGATTGGGTGCACCTTTGATTTGGGAGTGTGTCACGAGGTGGGCGGTAGTAGTTGCTATGCGTTACCACCAGCCTGGGAGTGCAAATGGTATATCTACCCTGGCATTGCCTCAAGTGCCTTGTCACATACCTTATCACGCCTTCTATGAGTTTGTTTTGTGTCGTACCTATGGAGTGCTCTCTGATAGCCCACTTGCGAGTGGAGTTTACAGTATCTGTATAGACTACGTCATTATATAAAATGTGTTAAGGGGGATATGGGTAACGCCTTAACGCTATTTTAATAGTTTACTTTACTATAGACATATTATAATAGCTTATATTACTACATAGTAGATAGTCCCACAGATCCTTAGAGGATGTGTATCCCAAACATCCTTTAAGTTACTTGTATTTCAGTTGACATTTCACTTGAGTTGAATTTACTGATATAAGAATGTTAATCCTGACTCGAGCGTTTCGTGTTTTATTTTATGCTCGGGTCAGACTGAGTGTTACAGTATTTGAGACTCACCTTTGGAGTTTAGAGCTTCGCTTAGAGATCCATCTATCTATTCAGCTTCTCAGTTGTTTCCTATTGATTTGTTCAGACTGGTCATTGTTTCTGTTCAGATTCCACCGTAATTGAGATATCCATTGTATTTGTTGTTTTAAACTCTGTTGTTTATATAGTAGCTTCATGAACTACTATTTATCTATTTCCGCTGCTTATTATTGTAGTACTTTGTGTCTGTGATTCTGTGATTGATTTATTTACTATATATGCTGAGTTTTGCCAAATATAAAATTAACAATCTGTTGTTTTGAGCAATTCAAGTCCGACATGCGCGGATGCAAATGGGTCGAAATAACGGGTCGTTACAACATATCTCCAATTTTAGAGTTTCTTAAAGGAATCAAAGCAACACTATTGAACTGCTACTTTTCCAAATTTAAGATAATCAAATTTGTATGATAACTCATTAATATTTACTCGTTCGAGTTATGGAGAGTCTCTGGTACTTAATATAATGACAAAAAATTATTGTTTTCAATTTGTTCCATTTTGATTTCTCTTGGTTGCCACTATTAACATAGTTTATGCAAACCGAAGAAGTTCAGTTATGGAATGTACATAGCCTGCTTTTCATAAGCAACCATTAGTACTTTTTAAATTTAGATTTGGATAATAAAATTGTGAAGCATACCATTTTTCATCCTATATTTTTCTATCTCCATATTCATATTAGAAGACTTCAGTTGTTTCATTTGACTATTAAGGCAAAACCTTAAAATTGTCTATCTTTGTTTGTTATCAAATGAATACCTATGTATAATTTTCTATATTCATTTCATTCCAGACCAATTCATTATATCTTACCATTATTAAATATAACTTAACATGCACTACTTATAAAATTAAGTATGAAACCTGATGCCAGTGGTTCGTATGTTCAACTTCTTGACAGATGTATGAATCTTGGACCTATTGAAGATTTACTGTATTCTTGTTTTCAATTGAGTAGTTTTATTCAAATTCTATGCATGATCAGTGTTTAAAATGTACACTTGAGATGCAGCTACGATAAACTAGTTTCTTCAATGCAATTACTTCCAAAACACTAAATTAAACAGTTTCTTAAATGTAGAATAAGAGGGTTATCTTTAGTATAACATGGTTTGGTCATATTATCATTTGCGGGTAGCACTATAATAAAGTTTATTGATTTTTTATGTCATTTTACTACTTGTTTTAATTAGTGATCTTAGTAAATGTAAAATCTCAAAATTGCAAATGTTGATAAGCTCATTGTATCTTTTTGTTCTAATGGAAGTGAAACATTTGTGATGCGATCTATCACACCATTGAGCACTTTTTGTTAGAACCAAGGAAAAAATTGATCTAAAAGGAGCCATTCTTAACATGCTACTTCATTTATCTGTAATAGTTGCAAGATTATGTAGTCTATTATTGCCATAGTCCACTAGTCATAATGTTAAAATGTTTGATAAGAGTATCAAAGGTTCCGTCTTCTATTTTTACAAAAAAATGTTGGCAAGTAGGGTGATACTTTGATGCAGTTGGTTGAGAGTAATAAAAGTACTTTAAACTCAATAAATAATACTTCACTTTTCATGCCTATATCTATTTTCTCAACTTACTTGAATTCAGTAGTAAAGGAAGAGAATGTCGGTTGTTGTTAAGGATGAAACTGGTCAGATGTTTCTTTTCTGTAAAGGAGCAGATACATAAGTCAATTGTATTCTGTACCATATTATGATGGTTCATATACTTAAAAACTTTTTTTGGATCACATAGAATTATTTTTGATAGACTTGGAAAGAGTGGAAGAACTTACGAAGGGGATAATTTAAATGAGTATGGAGAAGCAGGCTTGCACACATTAGCATTGGCATATAGAATTCTCGATGAGTCTGAATACCCAAGATGGAATTCTGAATTTCAGAAAGCAAGGACAACCATATCACTGGATAGAGAGATACTCAAATATGATTGAGAAAGATTTGATTTTTGTTGGTGCAACAGTAGTTGAGGAAAAATTACAACAAGGGGTAAATTTTGGTATATTTGGAGTAAAATGATAGCATTATAACTTTGGTCTTCAGTTCTTTATCCTGTCTTTTATTCATTTTTCATAGGTTCCTCAGTGTATCGATAAGTTAGCACAGGCTGGTTTGAAACAGTGGGTTCTAACCGATGATAAAATGGAAAGAGCCATGAATTGTTTGTAGATTGCTTACGGAACTTAAAATGTGAAGCAACAACTTCTAAAGTTAATCTGATTGTCTCTGACAGCTGCATTCCCAAATGAAGGGGACATAGAACCGATATGATGTAAGTAGTTATGAAACAGACTATATATAGTATCATGAGATTGTTCTACCCTATGGCGTAGTAAAAAAAATATTTACACAGAAGCACGCTATATATAATTTCAAGTGAGATGCTTGCAGGACAATTTATGAATTTAGGGGCGAAGGTGATACTTTGTGCCCGTACTTTGGAAGAGCTCAAACGAGTTAAATTCGAACTCATTGGCAATATCTCTGAGACTAACAAGTTGAGTCCAATTAGATATTTGTATTTTATATGCTCATATTCTTACCTGTTTTTATACTTTGAAATAGCTAAATATTCATCCATTAGAGTTGAGATATTGCCTTTGGATTTAGCCTCTGGTCAAGAACTTCCTAAAGAGCAGTGCAGCAAGCAGAGTTGTTGTTTGATGGGTCATTTTGTGGTGGTAATAAGATCAGTTTTTGCTCTCATAATATTATTTACTTGTTTAATATATTTTTTGTTGCTGTAACAACTGTCATTTTATAACTCTATTTCCTTTAATGATTAGATGAGCAGTGCTGCTGGAAAGTGTCCTTCCTTGGCTAGACTATGTACTCTGCATCTGCGCATGCTCTCAATGGTTATTTCCGTACTTTGCGTTCTGAGGGATCACTGCTGCACTCTCTTTGGTACTTTATTTTTCAACATAATTTTAGCACGTGATAAATTGTGCTATCTAGCGAAATGATATATTCAATTAGTCATGCCAAGCCACATTTTGTATAAAATGATAGAAATCATAACCACCGTTGTATTTTACTATCGCCGTCCATTGTTTGGATCTTTGACATGATCATAGTATTATAGAGGCCATTCATTTGTATTCCCATCTTATCGATTTTCTCCTTCAAGAATCATTTTATATTTCCAGCTTTGTCAAAAGGGGATCAACGTTTCCATTGTGTGCCCTGGACCAATACATACATACATACATACATACATACATACATACATACATACATACATACATACATACATACATACAGACAATAATTCAGCTTCCACCTCAACTAGACAAAGTGGTACATCCGAGGTTATGTTTCAATGTACTGTTGTTTTGTTATTTTGCATGACATTTAAAGCTAGATGTATCACTTTAATTATTGTTTGTGGTTTCAACTTGTATAAGACAATCTTCAATACTAATCTGTATCATACTAGGGTTCTGTACATTGACAGTTATTATAACTCTCAACATTTTAAACGTTATAAACAAGCCTTTCGATTTTATTGTTGTTGTTGCTTTGTAGATTTGCATGCAGTTTGCTATGGCTAGGCAAAATTTTGTATATCGACAACAAACACATATTTCTTTGAGAACGATGCTAAGAAGGTTATATGTTTTCTTACATTTCAATACATGTCTAGATTACTATTTTTATCATTAAGGGAACTGAATCCTTAGCAGGGACTTGTTCTAAATTTGATGACTGACCAGACAATGAAAAAAATCATTATACTGCAAATTACTAATGCTTCTCAGATGATCAATTTGGAGAAAATCCAGATGTAGCATTTGCTTTGATTATTGATGGAAAATCTTTAACCTATGCTCTAGATGATGATTTGAAACAACAGTATTTGAATCTAGCCGTTGAATGTGCTTCAGTAATATGTTGCAGAGTGTCCCCAAAGCAAAAATCACTGGTAATAAAGAGCTTATCACTGATATCAATCTCGTTTGCAATTCTGTTTTTATTTACAGTAAGAAGGCATTGCTGATTACTTTTACAGTATTCATTTATAATCGGATAGTAACCCTTATTAAGAGGTACATGCTTACGAGTGTTTATTTTATAATAGTATGAATTACAAGCCTCTATCAGTATAAAAATGCTCATACATTTTATTTACACATCACCTTATGTAAAAAATTTAATAGCGTAAAGCAAATTTTCTATCACTGAATTATACTAAACTTCAAATTTTGTTTTTAAATAGTTCTTTTGTCCTTTTACTAGTGTTCAAAGGAGATTTTGGGATATTTGGTTCGATGCCGCACACTCATTATAAATGACATAGTTTCTTTAAAGTTTAAATACAACATCGATTAATATCATGTTTTATATAGAGTTGACTTTAGAAATGACATATTTGATTGTAATTGAAACTAAGCATGAGTAATTTGAATGTCAAAGCAATATGGCAATCTACCGACAGCAAGGTGTCAGTTTTTCTTTTTTATATCCTTATTCTGTAATATGTGAATTGGCACAAAAATGTTTATGATCTATTCATTTATTTACTCCAGTCCTTCAGCCACTACGCAGCAGATCAAACGAAGGGAAACGATTCAGTAAAGTATAGGTCATTCAAAATGAAAATGATAGGATAAGACAATTGTATTAATGTAATAAAACAAAGAAAAACATGAGTCATACGAACAACTACAGCTAAATCAAGCAAGCAACAGCAGCAACAACTGGGCAAAGGAAATACTCAGAGTCTGCTCCAATTCCAGTACAACTTAAACTCCGTTGTTGATAAGCGTGCCCCAAGGGCCAAAGGTAACTAAGTAAAATATGTTATAAATCATGTAAAAGATGCAAATAATTGTATAAATGACAAGGTACATGTGACGCCCCACCCCGAGACCCACATTAACAAAGAGAATTACACATTAATTCTGTATGCTAATGCGGAGAATATGGCTGGTTAGAAGCGACCATCTATAGCCTTGTCTTAAATATCTATTGAATACGTCGATAAATGCTATATATTTTTTTTCTAACACAAGTGGATCGACATATCCAATAAGTACTTAATACAAAACTATAAGTGGCTAATGGATCTATCAAAACAAAATACGATAACCAAATGAACATGGCATCACAGAACAACAATAGATATACATACACACATATACAATGATACATCTCAATACAATACAAATGATACACTAAAGTGGTATGATGTGGTATGATGACCACTCTATATACACAAGTCAAATAAGAATACATCTCAAGATACAACTCTAAAAAGACCATAAATGTAAAAGATAATAGAAAGACATCCATGCGGAAGCTTCGAGGAAAAGCTAAGTCCAAAAGTAAATGCTTAACATGAAACAAACTCGGTCTGACCCGAGTATAAAATACACGGGTCAGTCTAGCTAAAACATCAGTTTAATAAGGATAGATGATAATGAGAATTATTAGGGAAGGGTAAAGTATCTTCTCGAACGAGAGGAAACCATACCAAGAATACAATACCACTTCATTAAGAAAAGAATGATCATACTTCCTAAATAGGAAGAAATAACAAGAAGTACAAGTTCATAACTCAAGTGGACTATTATCACTTAAGTATAAGAAACCTCAAGGAAGAAATCCTAATGATACAAACTCAATTAAACATCATATTTGCCTCATATCATCGGCGAAATTTCTAAGATAACAATAATGGTTTCGGTGAACCATATCTCCTAAATAGGAGAATCATCAACACAAACTCTTGTCAAAATAGTAAACATAAAACATTCTAAAGTAGGATAATCCCAAATTTAATCATACCTTATCTCAACGGTATAAATGCATATAAAATTCAACTCAACTCGCCAAAATGGAAAAACCCAGAATATCCTATAAAATCATGAAATCATCAAAACTCATAACTTAAGGAACTCAATAAGAGTTCAAAACATCATAAATGAAATCACTATATACATACATACATACATACATACATACATACATACATACATACATATATATATATATATAACATCTCATATACACTAGGCTATCGATGTAGTAAAACTTCTTAAAATGGTGAGATCATAATAAAACAGAAAAACTCAACAAACTCAGAAAACCCGGATTGGCCAGATCCCCGATTGCATGCCGAAGCAATGCTACACGTGCCACATCTTGACCAGTACTATATATATATGTTTTAGGTACCCATACATCGTGACGACCGAAGTCGTGCTACATCGTGACGACCGAAGTCGTAGAACATCATGATGATCGAAGTCATAAAATATCGTAACGACCGTAGTCGTAAAACATCGTGATGACCCGAAGGTCTATAGTACCGGTAAACATCGTGAATGTGTCACAAATTCATAGATAGGAACTTGAAAAGTCGTAACGTGCATCCCATACCACACGTTCTCACTAAATGGTTTACTGACCGCTAGTCGATGCCACACTAGAAAACATCATAAAATCATAAATCTCAAAAAATCATAACTTGCCTCATCTCATTGGCAAGTGTCAAAAGACATCATAATTTGTCTCATCTCATCGACAAGTACAAACATCGTGATGGTTTTTCATAAATCATAATTCCCAAAAAAAAAATCTCAATCTCAAAACTTGCCTCATTTCATCGGCAAGTATAAAAATACATCATGATGGTCCTCATCGACCATACTCCTAGAATATAAGATGTTAAACCCCAAAATTCATCAAATAATGGCCATCTCAGATAATTCCAAAAATAGGAATTATAAATCTCAAAACACGCCATAAAATGGCAAATTTCAAATATCAACTCAGAAAATTATAATCTCGAATAGCCTCGATCGTACAACTACGGAATTAACCGAAACAGTAATTGCACGTGTCCCATACCACGTGTTTTACTAAATCGTTTAATTCTCTTTCTCATACGTTCGAATAATGCAAAAATGTGTATTTTATATTTATAATAATTTATTAGAGAAACTAGCTTTTAAAACTATTTTCAAAAAACGATTATTGGAACGAATATTTGAAATTCCTTTATTATAGAAAATAAATAGATTTTATATCTTAAAAATGATTTAAAAATATTATATAATAATTATTTAAAATGCCTATTTATTTGAAAAATTATTTCAAAATCGTTTGGAGAAAACCGTGCTCGAAAACAATGAAAAACAAAGAAAATACCTCACAATCGATAACTCAAATTCAATTCAAATTCAATTCAAATTCAACTTAAAATCAATTCAAATTTGAATTTCAAATTCTCAAAATTTAGCTAGCCTATTGATAGCCATCATAGCTCTCAAAACAACACAAATCATCATAAAAAATCAAGTGAAATAGAGAGCAAAACAATAGAACAAACATCAGGAAAAAGCACAGCACAAAGGAAAAGCAGCAGGCAGAAATTTTGCCTCACACGATCGTCATGCAGGTCGACCTCACTCCTCTCTAGGTCGACTGTACGGTCAACCTAGATAGCATGAAGGTTGACCCCTAGGTCGACATGCCTGCCGACCTAGGGCACAGATTTTGCCTAGTTGTTTTTCGCAGCCCCGACTTGATTTTCAAGCTTCGATTCAGAATAGCAAATGGCCAATTTTTGCAGTGAATTTTTGCAAAGACAAAATACATGTAAAATACTATCTGAAAGAAATCCAACATCATTTCATTGCCCGAATCATAAGATACAAGCTTTTAAAGAACCAACAGAAACAAGAAATAAACTGTAAATGAAAACTTTACAAAATTTGTTTACAGTGAACTACAAATCACCCAGATCTTTGCATTAGCAGCATCATTTCAGCTGGAAATGTGAGTTAACAAACTCACCTTTGCTATTTAGAGAGCAAACAAGAAGAATCGGAGGAAAGTAGCTTGCTTTTGGGAAGAAGGAGCTTCCCTAACCTGTTAGAACTCAAGGCAGAAACATGCAACAAGAAAGAAAGTAATTAATAGAAAACTCTTCTAAAAACAAGATTTTGATGAGATAAAAATGTTTTGGAATGAGATTACCTTTTAATATCTTTTCTATTTTGATAAAACAACAATTTGTTTGCAAAAGAATTGAATTTGAAAGCTTGGTTTGAAGAAAATGGAGCTTTTCTTTTACTGGCTAAAGAGGAAGAAGGTGGAAACTAATTTCTGTACGTATAGGGAATGAAATAATGTTTCACACTTCCTAACTTCAGGTTATTACTTGGCTAATGGGCCTTTGGACCCAAAACAAATAAAAGAAATCAAGTAAGCCTAACTAAATTAATACAACACTTAACCAAATATACATAAGTTATAAAATAAATGTCACTTTCTTTCAATGTTTTCTACACAAATAAAATATGTAAGCAAACTTACATATTAAATAAAATATTTTCATCATATAAAAATATTAATTTTTATTTTTGAAACACTATTATTTTTAAAATCCTTTATTTTTCAAAAATGCACTATTTACTCAAATAAATGGATAAAACATTGTTTTTAACTTCTAAAATTCAACAAAAATATTTTTCCCACTTAGAAAAATATTTCAAACCATTTCAAAACTCAAATTTATAATTAAACTCATTTTGAAACCAATTTCCATCTTTTTATTTAAATTAAAAACCTTTAAAAATCTCATACTTCTTTTTAAAAATTATTAAAAGAAGTAATTGGCAATAATTAATACAATTATTGCATTTTCTCCAAATAAAACCCATTTTCCAATCATTATTAACCCAAATTAATCAAATAAAGTTCCAAACTTTATTTTTCTCATTTTATTTTCAAAATTCATTGTTTATTCCAAATAAACAATTAAAATTTCCAATTTTATTTAATTTACAATATTAAATTATAACTACTGTTATAATTTAACATTAACAGTTACTCTCCAAAACCAGGGTTGTATAGACTCCCACCTTAACAAAATTGCGTCCACGCAATTTCTAGAGAAGAGTTTATATTCAACATAATTATTTCGTCAATCAAAGGACGATATATAAGCACGAGTTTAAAATTTCTCACCCTCGACTCAAGATGATAGGAAACCAAGATAAGATTGCTCGATTAATTCTATGGTTTCCCAAGTGGAATTACTGGGATTTGCAGACCATTGAATTTCTACAAGCAATACATCCCTATTTCGAAGGCGTTTCACCTTCGAAGCAGAACACAGATAGGATGTTAAGCAATAGATAAATCGGGTGAGGTCGATATCTAAGAAGCTTCACGAACATAGTCGGGATTTAGTCATAACTTTATCCCGAACTCCAACCCATAGGATGATAATCGATACGACTTTCCGTATAACACTACAAAGGGAGTCATACCGATATTAGATTGACAACTATTATGGAAAGAAAACCCAATAAGAGGTAGGTGGTTTTCCCCCAATACCACCAAACTCATACGACTGTATAAATTCAAGTCGTAAAATAATTGCACACAGGCAAGATAAAGACAAAGAATACATTTTTAAATCCTCTCTTATTAATCAAATATTCTTAAAGTTTTCCAACCTATTATCTTCAAGATTTAAAATTTTCAATTTTCAACACTTGAAAATTTCTAAAGCTGCTTACTTAGATTTTTAAATTTAAATTTATTACTCTTCATTAGAGTAAATAAAATTTAAGTCATTTATTCTCTAATTCTTCCATAGGTATTCTCTAGTTTGCAACATATATATATATTTTCAATTTATTTCTCTAATCTTCTAAGTGTTAGAAATTTTAGAAAAAATCGGCGGAGTCCCCTTTGTACGGAGGGCCGCATACAATATTATTAAAATTATTTATATAATATACATCGACCATTAGGTCGGAAACACAATATATATCCTCATTTAACTCTTTAAAATTAATCCGAAAACATACCTTCCTTTTTAGCATTTTAAAGCGAGTTTGCACAAACTTATATATATATATATATTTGCTTAAAATTTATTCCAACTATCCTCTTTCACCTGTACTCAACTCAAATAAATGATATTAGTTTATGTTCATAATAAGAAGTGCTACATTTAATTATTAAGGGAAATAGATCAATTTCATTTCAGACCTGCTGTAAAGAAGACATGTTTTGACATAACAAAAAACAAAATCTGAAAAACTTTATAAAATGAAAGTTTTTCTACTCTGTCTAAGCTTTTCATAAAATAAATATCATCAAAATCGGATTTACGGTTTGAAAGTTATGTTAAATTTACTTTCAGCTTAATCTTAGAGAATTTTGTAATAGGGCAGAACTGCCTATCCACTTTCAAACCCATTTTAGACTTAGTAAAAAGCAAAATCTTTTAAAGTGGTAAAAAGAAACTTTATAGCTTATTGAAAGCTCTTTCATTTGCAAAAGATTGAACTCATTTGGATATATAAATCTTAAGTTATCGCTATTTTAGTACAACACTTTCCAAATAAAATTTCAGCTTTTAAATCAATTCGAAATTCGAAATTCTCCCAAACCATTTTAATATCAAACTACATTTTCAACAAGCTTTTTGCTAAATCATTATTAAATGATTTTCTTTTTCTCGGAAAGCTAAGACATACAAAAATATGATCAACTTTATGTAATCAACTTAAAAGAAATAATTCATTAATTGAAAAAAAATTCATTACTTTCCAAAATCTAACTTTAAAGTAATTTACTAAGAAAACTCATTTTGGAAGAGATAACTAATATCTTATATTATCAAAAGATGATTATTGATTATCCATATAATAAATTTTTAGAATATATGTATAAAGTTTAAAATAATTCTCACAATTAAAATGATTATATCACATGAATTGTTCATTTATCAAAAACAATTCAATTTCACATTTTCACTTGTCAAAAAATTAAATTTCTATCTTATTACCAAGGTAAAACTAATTAAAGTTGAAAATTAATTCAAATTTGTTTTCAAAAGAATTTTACAAATTCACACCACCCAATTTTTAAGATAGAGTTTTATATTTATCTTCTACTATTACACAAATAACTAAGTGTCAAAACAAATTTTTATAGTCATCATTAATAACTTGTACTAAACTATTCAATTAATATTTTAATTTTTTCAAACCAAAGTATTATTTTACCTTAAATACATCATTTTATTAATCAAAGCACTAAATGATATTTTCCTCCAATTAAGTGATCCCCTTAATTAGAATTATTCACTCTTACTTACCCAAATTACCATATTCAATTTCTCAAATTTCAAATAATATAAGGGTATTGCCTCGCCATTGATTTATAGTGAATGACCTCATCGATTGGCTGCCGAGTTGATCAAATGATCAAAACTGCCTCGCCACTCATCCAACACTCACTATGGTTTAATGGTTTCATTAAACATTTAAAATAAAAATTAATTCTCCACTATATTAATTATTTTCAAACTTTACTTATTAAAACTCAATTTTACCGTGTCTGTCTGTCTCATTACAGCGTTTAAGAAATTCCTATCGATAACGTTGGCCAAACGCATCAACTAGAATTCTTAAAGCACTAGACAGTCAACCCAACACAAAAATTCATTTTCTTTAAAAAGAAATATCTCATATATAATACTCAAAATATTTTTTTGTTTTTCCCAAAAACAAAATCCAATTTATCTTAGAAACACATCTTCAATTTTTTTTTTGAAAAATTTGAAAACACAATTTATTACTTATTCTCAAAATCAAGGAACACAAATAGAGCTCATCGAGATATTCCCCGCATACACGATCCTCAAGATTGATGGAATAAACTGGAGTGTTCATTATTCTGAACGGTATAACGAACCAATCAAAAGACTCATAACGAGTGCATAATGTGGTAAGAGTATCGCTAGCCTCCGTGACACGTAGCTCATGAAAAATCATGTAGGGTCAAGCTAAGGAATGACCCTAGCACCACTCAAGAGATTAAAAGAAATCTATGAGATATAAAAGTAATGGCAAGATACCTCCTCAAATGAGAAGAAGGGACACTAACACTAAATCATTACTTCGAGTGAAGTAATGTCACAAAGCATATCTACAAATGAGTATACAAGGATGATATCTCGAAGAAGCAGGAATGACAAATGTCGAATAAATCCAATCAATTACCTCATTTCCTGGGTGGACATTATCATGGAAGAATGACCGAAAGGCTAAGAACTGGAAATGAGATCAATCCAATACTCAATTACCCGATGGGGTGACAAACCCAAACGGACTCCCAGAAATCAACATAGTCATCATGACTGAAATTCGAGATATGTCATCAATATCTCGAAACTCAAGAGTGAATACAGTGACTTCTGAATCATCGTTAACATTTCGAAGGACAAGAAGCAACAACTTAGCCGAATATGGATACCTAATATAGAATTCTTCAAATCTCAGAATGTGGCTTGATAATAGGCAAGCCACTTCATCTCAAACACTCCAATCTCCAGATAGAAAATGGCGTGCTAATTCGCACGAAAAGATAAGCTATAAGGAATTATCCCAAAATCCTTAGACATCATACCAAATATTGTAGATCCCCTCAATAGGATTCACAATCCTCAAAGAAACCACAAGATAAGAACATCAAAAGCATCAATAAATTCCTCCGATACGGATGAGTGTCAAGCACCCATATCGAAGAAGACTCAAATGGAATAATCCAAATGGGTTACTCCTAAGATAAGGCATCATAAATAATTATGGAATACTATGGAATAAATATACCCCTAGACGTACCCCAACTTATCTACTCCAAAGAATCAAGGGAAGGCTAAGGACACACAGATTAAGGGATTTGTAACACTCGTACTATATTTGGATGTATCGTTATATATGCTTCTGTTATATGTTTATCATATTTTGTTCTAAAACCTGGCTCTGATACCAAGCTGTAATATCTCAAAACCAATAACACAAATTCAATTCAAAGTCAACTCAAAATCAATTCAAATTTGAATTTCAAATTCTTAAAATTTAGCAAGCATATTGATAGACATCATAGTTCTCAAAACAACACAAATCATCATCAAAAATCAAGTGAAATAGAGAGCAAAATAATAGAACAAACATCAGGAAAAAGCACAGCACAAAGGAAAAGCACCAGGCATAAATTTTTCCACACACGGTCGACCTCAATCCTCTCTAGGTTGACCATACTATCGACCTAGATATCATGAAGGTCGACCCCTAGGTCGACATGCCTGTCGACCTAGGGCATGGATTTTTCCCAGTTGTTTTTCGCAGCCCGGACTTGATTTTCAAGCTTCGATTCAGAACAGCAAATGACCATATTTTGTAGTGAATTTTTGCAGAGACAAAATACAACATGTAAACTACGCATTTCGTTGACGGAATCATAAGATACAAGCCTTCAAAGAAGCAACAGAAACAAGGTATAAACTGTAAATGAAAACTTGACAAAATTTGTTTACAGTGAACTACAAATCACCCAGATCATTGCATTAGCAACATCATTTCAGCTGGAAATGTGAGTTAACAAACTCACCTTTGCTATTTAGAGAGCAAACAAGAAGAATCAGAGGAAAGTAGCTTACTTTTGGGAAGAAGGAGCTTCCCTAACCTATTAGAACTCAAGGCAGAAACATGCAACAGGAAAGAAAGTAATTAACAGACAACTCTTCTAAAAACAAGATTTTGATGAGATAACAATGTTTTGGAATGAGATTACCTTTTAATATCTTTTCTATTTTGATAAAAACAGCAATTTGCTTGCAAAAGATTTGAATTTGAAAGCTGGTTTGAAGAAAATGGAGCTTTTCTTTTACTGGCCGAGGATGAAGAAGGTGGAAACTAATTTCTGTACGTACAGGGAATGAGATAATGTTTCACATTTCCTAACTTCAGGCTATTACTTGGCTAATGGGCCTTTGGACCCAAAATAAATAAATGAAATCAAATAAGCCTAAGTAAATTAATACAACACTTAACCAAACATACATAAGTTATGTAACGACCCGTAAATTTTTAATATTTTTTTGTTTTATTAATATATTTAATTGAAATTTTGTGAAATTTTAAACAATAAAATTTTGAAATATAAATTTTATATTTGAAATACGTCTGTTTAATCATAGCAAATGGTAAATTTTCATATGATAATATTGAAGTTTATTTTCTTGTGTAATTTTATTTAAATTTTAAATCAGTTAAATTTGATGATAATAAAATGCTTTTCAAATCTGAATATTTTTACATAACAAATTTGTAAATCATCTTCTGAGTGAGACGTCATCTTTCGTTTCTCCAAATTTGAACTTTTATTGCTCCGTTCATCTTATTTCTGACATTTGTGCAGCATTTCGATACCGATATCAACTTTTGATCGGATGATCATAACACGGATATCTGTATATCATTTTGATCGTCTCGTCATGCTGATTTCAACAGTATATTTGTTTGTGTGTTTCGAAGTCGGTACTCGTCGAAATCGATAAAATGATTTAACCGTACCGGTATCCAATCTCAACCTTTTGGACTTCTCGTCCTTTTATCTATCTAACTGTTGAAATAAACAGTCATTGGTTATTATTATTATATTTTTTTCCTGAAATTCAACGTATTTGCTTTCGGTATTCTCACTTTATAAATTATACGTTGGTTCACTTATAGTCTCTTTCCTTTCCTCTTCTGTTCTCTCTGCAGTTTGCTTCTGAATGGAATAATATTTATACAATCCAAGTTGTTATCAATTGCCTGCTCTTTCCTCTTCCATTTGCATGAACCATGCGGCCTCATTCCAAACCAATACTTCACACGTTCCCCCTCCTATCTCCAACATGTTGTGACAGCCGAGCTCGACAACCAACGCAGCCTCTCCATCATTGAGCCGTGCTCTCTTCCACCTTGTCGAACTTCTCCATCCACGCCGACCTTCATCCCTGCCTTTCACCTCAACTGCCTTGCACCCATCAACGGCCACATCCCACTTCACTAGCCGAGCAAAATTTTTGTGAGATATATATATATAATTATGTTTTGTTAGTTATGTATGTCAGTGTATATGGATTTATACATATTAGTTTACTTTAGGTATTATCTAGCAGTATATATATGATTGTAGTATGTTTATATAAGTTTATGTTTGATTTATATATATAGTCACGACAATTTATATATATATATTATATATATATATATATATGTTCGTATTTTATATATTTGCTATGTATTTTAAGGTGAATCGTTTGTTACATAAATGTATAATGGTTTTCTGTTTGTTTATGAAAGCTTATATTTTAGTTTGTATAAGTTGTTTTGATGCTGTATATACATATGATTATATGTGTTGATTTTCTAGTATAATTTGGTTTGGTCTCTAAATATATATATTCATGCCTTTAAAATATAATACTGTTATATATATATATATATATATATTTTAACACTGTCAACATAAATTTGTAGAATAGCTATGGTTATAATCTGCTCTTTATATATATTACAGAATTAGTGTATTAGCTCTGTTGTTATAGGTATATATATAGATGTGAATAGCCGTAGATAGTTATTGTTCCACATTAAGTGTTGATTTTGAACTATAATAGTTATAAACGTTATCTTATATATATGAGTCTATGAATAAATTAGGTAAAGTCTGCATATATAGTGACCCGCATATATACATTTTGCATAAATATATTTTGAGGCATTTATATGTTGAATTTGTACAGCCTGCATATGTGTAAGTTTAACTGATGATATACATATTTTATTAGATCAAATTCAAAGCATATTTGCCATATAAGTTGTCTGCATATAATGGCTTACCTATATAAATGCATATGTGTTTGAGTAACATGCATTTATTTGCTGTACATATATTTATACATATTTGTCCTAGTGGTCTGCATAGTTGTAGAGCCTGCATACGTATTTTGTTAGTATATAAGTAAGTATTATGACAGCTATTTATATTTTAAGTATGAAATTTTAGGTTGGTATATATATAAATCTTATATATGTAGAGTTACTGTGTATATATGTGTTGTTGGTTATAGTAGATTTGAAATATAATTCTAAGTATTGTTTGGTAGCTCCTATATATATATAAAGTCAAGCTTGAATGTCAGTTTATATTAGTATTATATATATATTCTGTTATTGGTTTACAAATTTTACAGAATAATATTTTGAGGGTAGTACTGTATATACATGTATATATTGTTGATTCCAAGTATTTATGTACGTAAGTTTATATATATATATAGATTTATATATATTAGTTTTATATATAAGTCATGTTATGCTGAGTATGTATATATAAATAATGGTTTCAACATATATTGTATATATATATATTGACTGTAAAATATTTGAGTTTTAGTTTAAAACAATGGATTTTGAAATGCATATATATATATATATATTTAATTTAGAATCAGATTTGTATATATATATATATTGTTATATATAGTGTTATATATATGTGTATATATATATATAGATATAACTTCACTTATACCAATCATCTACATCAATCCAATTCTGATATGACTTCGTCAATCCCTAATTATCAGCTCGGTCGCCAAAATCCGTGCCAATCTTGATTTGATTTAGATTTCGTGCTTGGTTTCGTAACTTATCTCAGTCTGGTTCATCTATAGCCTCGAAAGGTGAGCAATCACTCATGATTAATGTTCTTATATTTATTAAATTTGATTTCAATTGAAACGACAATTGAAATATGCTACTGTTAGTTATACATTGCTATATATATGCCATTATCTGTATCTGTTCACTTGTGACATCTCACACCATTATCTGTTATTTATCACTGATGATATATGCCTGTTACTGATGTTATATTATTGTCATCTCTATTATCACTCTGCAAGTTCCCTGTAAGTATAGAATTGAAATGATACATACCCGAACGATTTGTAGAATAGGAGAAAATCGTTATGGGTTGAAATGATAAACCCAAGCGATTTTCATTGAATTGAATTTGGGATTGCGGGTTGAAATGATATATACCCGTATATATTTAAATTGCGGATTGAAATGATAAATATCCGTATTACTTGACCATAGGATAGAAAATTATATACAGACACCATTGGTCTGTATATATAAATATTTTGAAATATGATTTCTATGGTTTTGAAAAGACATATATATGGTTTAAAATAAATATTGATTTTAAAGATTTATTAAAGATGATTTAATAAAGTTGATATATATATATATATGTTTAAGTATTTATTTAAATTATATTTTAATATAGAGTTCGAAATGATTAAATAAATTAAAGTTGAAAGATAGATTTTGAATTGATTTGAAATTGTATTTAATTAAGAATTATATTTAATTAAATCTATCTGAACTTATGGAATTTGGGGTTTTTAAAGGAATGATTTTATAACTTGATTTTGGTTTAAGATGATTTAAAATGAATATTTCAAGTTAAATAAATTAAAGTAAATATTTAGAGATTTGAAATTTGGGCTTTTAGTTAGATGATATTGAATTTATTTAGTGAATATTGCAAAACTAAATAACAGTAAAGTGAATTTGATATATATATGAAATTATCGAATTTAGATTTGAAATGTTGAATTTTTAAAGCTTTGAAATATATTGAAATTGAAATGGCTTATTTTATGGTTCAAATATGTATTTGAAATCGTTAATTTGAAATGGTTTACTGAGAAACTAAATCGAATTGAAATTGATGATTTGAGATTCGATTAAATTTGAATTTTGGAATTCAAGTAATTTTGAATCGATTTGTGAAATTGAGAGAAACTATTTTAAATTATATTTAAAACTATTTTATATTATTTTACAAACTATTTTATTATAAACTATTTTAAATATACAAATTATTTTAATATAAATTGTTTAACTTATAACTATTTTATATAAATTATATTATTTTATAAACTATTTTATTTTAAATACTATTATTTATATCAAAAATGTTTGAAGGAAAGTGTTATGATTTCAAAGTGTTATGATTTCCAAGGTTATGAATTTCAAAGTATTATGATTTCCAAAGTATTATTATTTCAAATTGTTTGGTTTCGAAAGTATTATATCTTTGAAAGTACTATGATTTTGGAAGTGAATTTTTTGGAAATTGAAATGATATTTTGGTTTTGAAGTATAAATTATTTTGAAATGACCGCGGTATTATAATAACGTTTGGTTGTTAAAGAGACCGGGATCAGATATGGGCATACTCTCTGTCGATACCGAAAACCACTTTAACAACTGTGTACGCGGTGGAGATTCCAGAATGAAGTAGGATGTTGGCGACGATCCTATATGAGGTATATATGTGAACCCGACTCCCATGAGTTAGCATAAGGTGGCTAAAACATGAGCTATTCCGAGCTAATGAGGTAGCTCCTTTGATCGGACACACTTCTTCGATACCATTCTATTACTTTGTGATTGATTGGGTGCACCCTTTGATTTTTGGGAGTGTGGCTCGAGGTGGGCGGTAGTGGCTGCTATGCGTTACCACCAGTCCGGATGCGTAATTGGTATATCTACCCTGGCATTGCCTAGTTGTGCCGTGTCACCTACCCTAGCGTGCTTTACTACGAGTTTGTTTTGTACCATACCTATGGAGTGCCCTCTGACAACGCCCAGTATGGGAGAGATTACGATGCTGTATAGACTATCAGAATATATAAAATGTGTTAAGGTGGAAAATGTAAAGCCTTAACGCTATTTTAATAGTTTACTTTACTATAGACATATTATAATAGCGTATTACTACATAGTAGATAGTTTAACGGATCCTTGGAGGATGGTTATCCCAAACATCCTTTATGTTACTATATTTCAGTTGATATTTCACTTGAGTTGGATTTATTGATATAAAAACGTTAATCCTGACTCGAGTGTTTTGTGTTTTGCTTTACGCTCGGGTCATACTGAGTGGTTCAGTGTTTGAGACTCACCTTTAGAGTTGGAGCTTCGCTTGGAGATCCAGCTATATCTATTCAGCTTGCAGTTATTCAGGTTATTCCAGTGATGTATTCTGACATTGTATTTGACTATTGTATTGAGACTTCTATGTATTCGAGACTTCTGTTGTATCTTATTTAACTCGGTTATATATATAGTAGCTTCATGAACTTTTGTTTCCGCTGCATTATTGTTATATTACTCTATGTCTGTGATTCTGTGATTATTTTATTTACTGTATATGCAAAGTTTTGCCAAATTTAAATTAACAATCTGATATTTTGAGAAATTCAAATCCGACATGTATGGATGCGAATGGTTGAAAATTTCAGGTCGTTACATGTGGTATCAGAGCTCTGGTTTTAGGCAAAACTCAGCATATAGAGTTGATTTAATTGCAGAACCATTTTCGTTCGAGCTTGAATTCATTCTTCTTTAACTCGGTTTTCTTTGAATTTTGGAACGTTCCCTTCGGTTCCAAAGTCCATTCTTGTCCTCCCTATTCGTGTTTTCTTTGATCCTGGAGCATCCCATAGCTCCATTGTATGATTTGTAAAAGAGTGAAACTCCTTTACAACAGACATCGATTCACCGGAGATTTCTGTATCCTCGGTTTACGATGCTGCTATCTTTTGCTATACCCGAATCCTATCTCTGGTGATCGAATGTCGATTTGCTCCAGAATTCTATCTCAATCATATTTTGAAGTCACGGTTGACCCGGTTAAGGTTGCGTGCGATTTATATAAGTCTATCCATCTTCTTATTTTATAACTTAATCATCTTATCTTCGTTTCAAGCCTATCTTCTAGCTAGAATTCTTTTGATAAGAGTCCCTTTGAATTTGAATCCCTATCCTTGTTTGAAATCCATTTCCTTGTATAATTAAGTGAGGGGGTGTATTTGTAATTAATATTTAAAATGTTTATGTGTTGTGTTGTTTGAGTTATTGATGTTGATTTGGATTTTCGATCGATTCGTCTGATCAATGCTATCGATAGGATTTCCAAAACACTTGAGCATAGCAAATTGACACAATATTATTTTCAAATTTGGTAAATGAAATAAATTTGTATGAATATATTATAAATATATATAAGTAAAATTTTCTGGAATTTAATAAGTTAATTAAAATTGGTTGTTTGAAATGATAATAATTGATTATCATTTATTGTTTTATAAATGAATTTATAAACATGGTTTATAAATTAATTTGGAATTGAAATGAATTTAAAATTTAGAATTTGAGAATTTAATTTCCGATGATTTCAAACTTTTGTTTAAAGTTTTAAAGTGTATATTATTTAAAGTATTTTCAAATAGAAATCGTTTCAAAGGATTTTAAAATGTTTAAATCAGTACTCTTCTCTTTTGTCGCTGGAAAATAATTTCGGTGATGGCGGCCGCATCATCGACATTCATTTTCGAGTTTCGAAGTGGAGAGACCATTCAGTAGCTCTGCTACACTTTTGTTTTAGAAAATTAATTTGATTTTAATTTCCTAAGTATGATTTGATTTATATATATATGTATATTATTTTAAATTTAAATTGATTGATATATATATAGTATATACATAATTATCTCTAAATGGTTTGATGTGAATCAGAAATTTAATTCTTAAATTTTCTTAAAGGACGATTTCAATTATAAACTGAAGTTAAAATTTTGGATAAATATGTAAACTTGAAATAATTGAATTGGAATTTTTTTCCTTATATAATACTCAATTACATCCCAATATAACTTACCTAAATCATTCTGAAGTTGAATATGTAATTGGATAATATACAATATAAAATGTTTTATAAATAATATTTGAGTGTTTATAATAAATGTTATACACTTAAATTTTATTATAAAGATGTTAATATAGATAAATAGAATAACAAGTTAATTGAATAATATATGAGACAAATAAATTTGTTTTGAAGGGATTAACAAATTGAAATTAGATTTACTTATGGAAATACCTTGAATTTAAAATCAACTATTGAGTATAAATTAATTTAAATTGAAATTTATATGGTTTAAATTAATTTATATGCTTTAAATATATGTAATAAGATATATATTAAGTGGAATAAACTTAATAATAATTCGGAAAAAAAATTAATTAAATTTGTTGAATAAAATATGAGTATAATAAATGATTATACAAATTGATGATTTAGAAATTGTTAACTGAGGATGACTAGATAATAAGATAATGAATTTAGAAATAGATAGATTGATTTAACTTAAGTGAACTCGAATGGATTAAACCAAAATGTTGAATATTAAATAGTTTAATTTGAAGTTTATATGGTTTAGATTTAATTGTTTTATTTGTATTTCAATCTAATTTCTTTCTGGTTATTTCTATTCTCCTACCTCATTCCTTTTCGGGAACGAAAAGTTTTGAGTGGGGGAGAGTGTAATGACCCGTGAATTTTTAATATTTTTTTTGTTTTACTAATATATTTAATTGAAATTTTGTGAAATTTTAAACAATAAAATTTTGAAATATAAATTTTATATTTGAAATACGTCTGTTTAATCATAGCAAATGGTAAATTTTCATATGATAATATTGAAGTTTATTTTCTTGTGTAATTTTATTTAAATTTTAAATCAGTTAAATTTGATGATAATAAAATGCTTTTCAAATCTGAATATTTTTACATAACAAATTTGTAAATCATCTTCTGAGTGAGACGTCATCTTTCGTTTCTCCAAATTTGAACTTCTATTGCTCCGTTCATCTTATTTCTGACATTTGTGCAGCATTTCGATACCGATATCGACTTTTGATCGGATTATCATAACACGGATATCTGTATACCGTTTTGATCGTCTCATCATGCTGATTTCAACAATATATTTGTTTTTTTGTTTCGAAGTCGGTACTCATCGAAATCAATAAAACGATTTAACTGTACCGGTATCCAATCTCAACCTTTTAGACTTCTCGTCCTTTCATCTATCTAACTGTTGAAATAAACAGTCATTGATTGTTATTATTATATTTTTTTTCTTCTGAAATTCAATGTAGTTGCTTTCGGTATTCTCACTTTATAAATTATACGTTGGTTCACTTATAGTCTCTTTCCTTTCCTCTTCTGTTCTCTCTGCAGTTTGCTTCTGAATGAAATAATATTTATACAATCCAAGTTATTATCAATTGCCTGCTCTTTCCTTTTACATTTGCACGGACCATGCCGCCTCATTCCAAACCAATACTTCACGCATTCCCTCTCCTATCTCCAACATGTTGTGACAGCCGAGCTCGACAACCAACGCAGCCTCTCCATCATCGAGCCGTGCTCCCCTCCACCTTGTCGAACTTCTCCATCCCGCCGACCTTCGTCCCTGCCTTTCACCTCAACTTCCTTGCACCCATCAACGGCCACATCCCACTTCACTAGCCGAGCAAAATTTTTGTGAGGTATATATATAATTATGTTTTGTTAGTTATGTATGTCAGTGTATATGGATTTATACATATTAGTTTACTTTAGGTATTATCTGGCAGTATATATATGATTGCAGTATGTTTATATAAGTTTATGTTTGATTTATATATATATATATATATATATAGTCACGGCAATTTATATATTATACATATGTGTTTTCGTATTTTATATATTTGCTATGTATTTTAAGGTGAATCGTTTGTTACATAAATGTATAATGGTTTTCTGTTTGTTTATGAAAGCTTATATTTTAGTTTGTATAAGTTGTTTTGATGCTGTATATACATATGATTATATGTGTTGATTTTCTAGTATAATTTGGTTTGGTCTCTAAATATATATATTCATGCCTTTAAAATATAATACTACTATATATATATATAAATTTTAACAATGTCAACATAAATTTGTAGAATCGCTATGGTTATAATCTGCTCTTTATATATATTACAGAATTAGTGTATTAGCTTTGTTGTTATAGGTACATATATATGTGAATAGCCGTAGATAGGTATTGTTCCACATTAAGTGTTGATTTTGAACTATAATAGGTATAAACGTTATCTTATATATATGAGTCTATGAATAAATTTGGTAAAGTCTGCATATATACATTCTGCATAAATATATTTTGAGGCATTTATATGTTGAATTTGTACAGCCTGCATATGTGTAAGTATAACTGATGATATACATATTTTATTAGATCAAATTCAAATCATATTTGCCATATAAGTTGTCTGCATATAAGGGCTTACCTATATAAATGCATATGTGTTTAAGTAACATGCATTTATTTGCTGTACATATATTTATACATATTTGTCGTAGTGGTCTGCATAGTTGCAGAGCCTACATACGTATTTTGTTAGTATATAAGTAAGTATTATGACAACATTTATATTTTAAGTATGAAATTTTAGGTTGGTATATATATAAATCTTATATATGTAGAGTTACTATGTATATATGTGTTGTTGGTTATAGTAGATTTGAAATATAATTCTAAGTATTGTTTGGTAGCACCTATATATATATATATATATATATATATATTTATATATATAAAGTCAAGCCTGAATGTCAGTTTATATTAGTATTTTATATATATATATTCTATTTTTGGTTTACAAATTTTACAGAATAATATTTTGAGGGTAGTACTGTATATACATATATATATTGTTGATTCCAAGTATTTATGTATGTAAGTTTATATATATATATAGATTTATATATATTAGTTTTATATATAAGTCATGTTATGCTGAGTATGTATATATAAATAATGGTTTCAACATATATTGTTTATATATATATATATATATTGACTGTAAAATATTTGAGTTTTAGTTTAAAACAATGGATTTTGAAATGCATATATATATTTAATTTAGAATCTGATTTATATATATATTGTTATATATAGTTATATATATATATGTGTGTGTGTGTGTATATAGATATATCTTCACTTATACCAATCATCTACATCAATCCAATTCTGATTTGACTTCGTCAATCCCTAATTATCAGCTCGGTCGCTAAAATCCGTGCCAATCTTGATTTGATTTGGATTTTGTGCTTGGATTCGTAACTTATCTCAGTCTCGTTCATCCCTAGCCTCGAAAGGTGTGCAATCACTCATGATTAATGTTCTTATATTTATTAAATTTGATTTCAATTGAAACGACAATTGAAATATGCCGCTGTTAGTTATACATTGCTATATATATGCCATTATCCGTATCCGTTCACCTGTGACATCTGACACCATTATCTATTATTTATCACTGATGATATATGCCTATTACTGCTGTTATATTATTGTCATGTCTGTTATCGCTCTGCAAGTTCCCTGTTAGTATAGAATTCCCTATGGGTAGAAATGATACATACCCGAATGATCTGTAGAATAAGAGAAAATCGTTATGGATTGAAATGATAAACCCAAGCGATTTTCATTGAATTGAATTTGGGATTGCGGGTTGAAATGATATATACCAGTATATAATTAGATTGCGGATTGAAATGATAAATATCCGCATCACTTGACCATAGGAAAGAAAATTTTATACAAACACCGTTGGTCTATATATATAAATATTTTGAAAATGATTTCTATGGCTTTGAAAAGAAATATATGGTTTAAAATAAATATTGATTTTAAAGATTTATTAAAGTTGATTTAATAAAGTTGATATATATATATATATGTTTAAGTATTTATTTAAATTATATTTTAATATAGAGTTCGAAATGATTAAATAAATTAAGGTTGAAAGATAGATTTGGAATTAATTTGAAATTGTATTTAATTAAGAATTATATTTAATTAAATCTATCTGAACTTATGGAATTTGGGGTTTTTAAAGGATATGATTTTATAACTTGATTTTGGTTTAAGATGATTTAAAATGAATATTTCAAGTTAAATAAATTAAAGGAAATATTTAGAGATTTGAAATTTGGGCTTTTATTTAGATGATATTGAATTTATTTAGTGAATATTGCAAAACTAAATAACAGTAAAGTGAATTTGATATATATATGAAATTATCGAATTTAGTTTTGAAATGTTGAATTTTTAAAGCTTTGAAATATATTGAAATTGAAATGGCTTATTTATGGTTCAAATATGTATTTGAAATCGATAATTTGAAATGGTTTACTGAGAAACTGAATCGATTTGAAATTGATGATTTGAGATTTGATTAAATTTGAATTTTGGAATTCGAGTAAATTTTGAATCGATTTGTGAAATTGAGGGAAACTATTTTATTTTATAAAGTATTTTAAATTATATTTAAAACTATTTTATATTATTTTACAAACTATTTTATTATAAACTATTTTAAATATACAAATTATTTTAATATAAATTGTTTAACTTATAACTATTTTATATAAATTATATTATTTTATAAACTATTTTATTTTATATACTATTATTTATATCAAAAATGTTTGAAGGAAAGTGTTATGATTTCAAAGTGTTATGATTTCTAAGGTTATGAATTTCAAAGTATTATGATTTCCAAAGTATTATTATTTCAAATTGTTTGGTTTCGAAAGTATTATACCTTTGAAAGTACTATGATTTTGGAAGTGAATGTTTTTGAAATGAAAATGATATTTTGGTTTTGAAGTATAAACTATTTTGAAATGACCGCGGTGTTATAATAACGTTTGGTTGTTAAAGAGACCGGGATCGGATATGGGCATACTCTCTGTCGATACCGAATACCACTTTAACAACTATGTACGCGGTCTAGATTCCAGAACGAAGTAGGATGGTGGCGACGATCCTATATGAGGTATATACGTGGACCCGACTCCTATGAGTTGGCATAAGGTGGCTAAAACAGGAGCGATTTCGGGCCAATGAGGGAGCTCCTTTGATCGAACACACTTCTTCGATATTCTATTACTTTATGATTTATTGGGTGCACCCTTTGATTTTTGGGAGTGTGGCTCGAGGTGGGCGGTAGTGGCTGCTATGCGTTACCACCAGTCCGGATGCGTAATTGGTATATCTACCCTGGCATTTCCTAGTTGTGCCGTGTCACCTACCCTAGCGTGCTTTACTACGAGTTTGTTTTGTACCATACCTATGGAGTGCCCTCTGACGACGCCCAATATGGGAGAGATTACGGTACTGTATAGACTATGGGAATATATAAAATGTGTTAAGGTGGAAAATGTAAAGCCTTAACGCTATTTTAATAGTTTACTTTACTATAGACATATTATAATAGCGTATTACTACATAGTAGATAGTTTAACGGATCCTTGGAGGATGGTTATCCCAAACATCCTTTATGTTACTGTATTTCAGTTGATATTTCACTTGAGTTGGATTTATTGATATAAAAATGTTAATCCTGACTCGAGTGTTTTGTGTTTTGCTTTACGCTCGGGTCAGACTAAGTGGTTTAATGTTCGAGACTCACCTTTAGAGTTGGAGCTTCGCTTGGAGATCCAGCTATATCTATTCAGCTTGCAGTTATTCAGTTGATTCCAGTGATGTATTTTGACATTGTATTTGACTATTGTATTGAGACTTCTATGTATTCGAGACTTCTGTTGTATCTTATTTAACTCTGTTATATATATAGTAGCTTCATGAACTACTATTCTTTTATTTCCGTTGCATTATTGTTATATTACTATGTGTCTGTGATTCTGTGATTATTTTATTTACTGTATATGCTGAGTTTTGCCAAATTTAAATTAACAATCTGATATTTTAAGCAATTCAAATCCGACATGCATGGGTGCGAATGGTTGAAAATTTCAGGTCGTTACAAGTTATAAAATAAATGTCACTTTCTTTCAATGTTTTCTACACAAATAAAATATGTAAGCAAACTTACATATTAAATAAAATATTTTCATCATATAAAAAGATTAATTTTTATTTTTGAAACACTATTATTTTTAAAATCCTTTATTTTTCAAAAATGCACTATTTACTCAAATAAATGGATAAAACATTGTTTTTAACTTCTAAAATTCAACAAAAATATTTTTCCCACTTAGAAAAATATTTCAAACCATTTCAAAACTCAAATTTATAATTAAACTCATTTTGAAACCAATTTCCATTTTTTATTTAAATAAACTACCTTTAAAAATATCATACTTCTTTTTAAAATTATTAAAAGAAGTAATTGACAATAATTAATACAATTATTACATTTTCTCCAAATAAAACCCATTTTCCAATCATTATTAACCCAAATAAATAAAATAAAGGTCCATACTTTATTTTTCTCATTTTATTTTCAAAATTCATTGTTTATTCCAAATAAACCATTAAAATTTCCAATTTTATAATAATTTACAATATTAAATTATAACTACCATTATAAATTAACATTAATAGGTAATCTTCAAAACCAGAGTTGTTACAGCACATCTTAGTTGCTAGATCTTTATTAGATTTAAATACAAGAAACACACTATCTCATCGTTAAGTTTAGTGTCTATTTTTATTTGTGTCACAACAGCCATTCACTTGTTATGTCAATCTTAATTTATTGGCTTCCAATGGCTTCACTGTCACCACTACTGATTATAATACCGATCGTTCCTTTCTCTCCAGTTCAATCTAGTGATAACACATATATTGATGATATTTTCAAACCTGCTGCTACAACTTTCGGTTCTGTAATCAAATTAAATTCTACCCAAGCAACTTTGAACTTAAGACACGAGTTTGCAAAGAAAGAAGAGTACTTAGAGTGAAAAAAGGAAATCTTTTGGCTGGCAAAAAGTGAAGAAGTGGCGGAATGGGTGAAGAAAGTGAGGAGAATGATACATGAGAATCCAGAGCTTGCATACAAGGAAGTAGAGACGGGTACGTTCATCAGAGAGCAGTTGGATGACACAGAGATTAACTACACTTACCCTATGGCAGTTATAGGTATTGTTTCTTTGATTGGTACAGGCGATCATAATGCAATAATAAATCAGTCAAGAGAGCTTCGGGAAATATTATTCTCCTTCAAATGTAAAATTTCTGTTCTTCCAATATTTTGTTTACCTTTAGAATCAAATAAGCTAGCAATATGTGTTAAGATTTTTGAGAAACTTAATACTCTGAGGAGCTCAAGAGCTTAATGATCACAAATACCCAGTGCTCCAAATTGAAATGTAAAAGAAGGCATCTATTTATGGGGTATAGGCACACACTAATTTTGTTCAATTTCCAAAAAAAGATCGAACGCCTATGTTTTAATAAAAAGTATCTTGATGATTTGAATGATTGAATTATACATGAACAAGTGGATTCAATCTTTTTAAGTTTTCAAGAGCAATATAGAATATTAAAATAGTTCATTGATTTAAGCTAGGTAAGAAAATAGAATAGTATAGATTCATTGGAGCTGCTATCCCCCATTTTTTCTCTCTCTTTGTTTTCAAATTTCAAATACTAACAAAATGGGAGATTCAAGAAAGTCTTAGATTAGCTCAGGAGTATGGTCAACCATTAAGCCATTTGTAAACGGCTGCGCTTCTAGCATGCTTGCTAACTACGGCATCCAACCAAGCATATGGTCAAGGTAATTTTTGCTATTGTTTTTACACTTCATTAATGGATCGAAAGTGAGATTTATAAGTTATGCGGGCTAGGATTTGGTTTGGGCAAGGTTCGGCAGCTCAGCTTACTAAGAGTATGATCCCGAAAGAAGGTTTCAGATCTTTGTATAAGGGACTTTCTGCTGGTTTGTTGATGCAAGCTACATACACAACAGCACATCTTGGATTATTTAGAGTGCTGACAAACAAAGCTATTGAGGTTAATGATGGAAAGCCCCCGCCTTCCTTTAAAAGCTGCAATCAGATTAACGGTTGGTGCTATTGGAGAAACTGTGGCAGTCCAGCTGATTTAGCGCTCATACATATGTAGGTTGATGCAACATTACCCACATCACAATGGAGGCACTACAAAAATACTTTTCATGCTCTCTCGCGTATTATTTTTGGTAACTGAGTTCTTGCGATTTGGAAAGGGGCAGGACCCACTGTTCTGAGGGTTATGGCACTTAATATGTGTGTTCGCTTACCTCATATGATCAGAGTGTTGAGCTTTTTAGAAATTCGCTTGGTTTCCAGGTTCTTTGCAATAGCATATGCTTTGAGTTTGACTACGTGAAAACCCAAATTTAGAAGATGCAGCCAATGCAACTGGTAAATATTTGTATACTAGTTCATTGGACTATCCATTTGATTGGTACTGGTAATCGAGTAATGAACATGGCTTTAATTGTTGTATATACTATAACATTTTGTTAATACTTGTCGTGTAAACTTACTTATGAATGGTTATGGATTTTATGTGAATTTGCTTATTTTGTCGAAAAACTATTATCGAAATGGTTATGAATATTATATTTAATTATATGATTAATGTGTTTTTTCAATTGTTTGAATATGATGATTATGTTATTGATTGATTTATTGTTGGTTTGAATACGATGATTATATGATTGATTGCTGGTTTTAATAAGACTATTATGTGAGCGATGGTTGGAAATGATACAAAACTTTTAATAGCGTTGATAAAACACTACCAAAACTTTTAGTAGCGTTTTGTTAAATACTACGATAGGACATGCTAGTAAAAGTATGAAACTTTTTGTAGCATTTCTAAAACCCTACAATATATCAACGCAACAAAAAGTTTCGGACTTTTAGTTGCATGTCTTATTGCAGCGTTTACCGAAACACTACTAAAAGTTCTGGTAGCGTTTATTCAACGCTACGAAAGGTGTTTTCTGGTGTAGTGAGAAAACAATCCGATTATCAACGATTCCTTGGCACTTTCAATCGAGCCCTCCGTTTCTCCATTTTGGACATTGAGCCCTTCTTGTTCAATCTAGTTTCTATTATCTAGGAACCTACCATGTTCCTCCACTCACAGCTCTCAATATGAGCCCCTTCGATACCTACTCCCTACACAAGTCACAAACTGAAAGTTACAGTGTCCTCAATCTTCGACACCTACTCCCATCATGAGTCACAAATCGAAGATTCATAACCTTCATCGTGTTGTTACATCGTCATCCAACCTGATACGAACAAGCCACAAGCTCCAGCTCAACCTATAGAACCTCAACAACTGTCCCTAGAAGTTCCACCATCCCTAGGCTCACCATGTGAAGTCGGTGTCGACCTCTCAACTCGTTGCTGACATCTCCACTTAGCCTCTCCACGACTAAGTTTCCTTCCACTCCTTCCTCACGTCTAGTACTTCATACCTAGATGCTTTGGCCATGACCTCTCTACCCAAAATATGTCATCATAGAGCATGTCTACTATTCAAAGCAACCAACTTCATACCTTAGAAACAAGTCTTCATAGCCTTAAGCCTTGACCAATCATCAATCTAGCACCATAGGCAACCTCCACTAGCAATACCATTGTCTTCCCTAAAGTCACCACCATCATGGATTCACCCTCACATGTCGGTACCAACCTCTCATGTCGATGCCGAAATGTGTACTTAAACAATTAGAGCTCGCGATTTGGACCCCGAGCTCTTCCTGTCCTCTAAAGCTTCTCCTTCATGTTTCGTCCAATTCCAACCATCTATGCCTCCGATATGCTCAATTCCCTAACCTAACTTCCTATGCAATCACAATACTAGCAAACAACATCCAAACATGAATAACAAGTAATTTCATCCAATCAAACATACAATTCATCCAAATAAGATAAACATGTCAATTTATAACATAGATCTACATATAACATGAATATATAAGCATAAGCAATGGTAATTTCTAACCAATCTGGACCACATTCACAATTTAACATGTAATTAAAGTTAGAAAAGGTTTTATTGCCAAAAATCGATTTAAAACATGTTAAATCCAATAATTCTACTATATAAACATGCATAATATAGTGAGAAGGCATAAACCACTTACCAATTAACAAATTCAACCAATATGGATGTAGATCTAATTCGAACAGTAAACTAAAGCAATGCAAATTGGTCAAATGGATGATCTCTATCTTCTAATTGATGATCTATTTGCTAATCTCTAATCTGGTTTGATTTAGAGAGCAATTTGGATGATTTTGGATGAAATTAGGATGGAATTAAGGCCAACTAGGGTTTGGACCTGATTTAGAATGAGAGGAAAAGTTTCATTTGACTCCTAAAGCCCCTATTTATAGTGATTCTCCAATTAGACTAATGGGCCAACCAATGGGTTTCACTATTACACACTAATCCTGGCCAGTAGTTCTTAAAACTTAATACGGCCATAACTTTCTAACTATAACTTTGTTTTTCTATTATGACCACTCTACAGAAAGGGAAATCATCTTCCTGAAGCAATGGAACTGGTTTAAGACTCTAATTCGATATCTATCAAAAGTTATAGCACAAAGAAGATTTTCAAGGTGAAAATGGTCACATGGAAATTAGGGAAAAATCACAAGCGTGTAAAATACCCCCAAGAGTTATATTCCAAAATTATAGAATCATATGATCTTATATGAATAAAACAAAAATATTTTATGATCCTCCGATATGAAAAATACTGGTCATTACATTCTCCCCCGCTTTAGGAATTTTCGCCACTGAAATCCCCAACAAGCCAAAGCATAAGCCACCGTGGTTATCCCACGTGCCTTTCAATCATAAGCAACCATCACATAGATCAATCGTGCAGCCATGCAATCAATAGTACATGTGACATATACTAGCATGTGGAATACTAATCTATCAAATATAACATACAATGGAGAAAGTAGATACGATAAACAATGGATCTTACCATTCAAAGAGCTCCGAACATATAGTCCTCATGCTCTCCTCCGTCTTCCATATACAATCGTCATCAGTTTTACTCCACCGCACCTTCACTAGCATTACTGCCTTCCTCATAAGCTATTTCATATCATACCTAGCAACTCAAAGCGGCTTACGAGATCCTATAACTTCTGGTTCCACCTCAACATCTTCTAATCGATCCGGTGCAACTACCAGCCTGAGTCGTGCACAAATTTTTGTAGATAAGAGACATGAAAGACATTATGCACGCCCGCCATCTTCTGAGGTAGCTCGACCCTATATGCTAGCCTTCCAATTCTCTCGATTATCGGAAAAGGTCCTACAAATCTTGGTGCCACTTCCCCTTCCTCCCGAATCAAACCACATTTTATAGAGGAGAAACCCTCACAAATGCCATATCTTCGATAGAAAACTCTAAATCTCTTCGTCTCTTGTCAGCATAATTTTTCTGCCGATCCTGAGCAGTTTTCATTCATTGTTGAATGATCTCAATCTTCTCTGACATTTCTCCTACCATATCTGGCCCAAATATTAATTACTCTCCCGCTTCCCACCAACATGATGGAGCGCTGCACGGTTTTCCATACAATGTTTCATATAGAGCCATACCAATATTCGACTGATAACTATTGTTATATGAAAACTCCACCAAATGCAAATGGTCATCCCACAATCACCAAAGTCTATAAAGCATGCCGCAAAAGATCTTCCAGTATACGATTTACTCACTCGGTCTGTCTATCCATTTACGGGTAATAAGCTGTAATTAGATGCAGCTCCATCCCTAATGCCTCTTGTAAGCTCTTTCAAAATCCACAAGTGAACAACGGGTCTCGGTTGCCCATAATGCTCTTTGGCACATCGTGAAATCGTACTATCCACTTTACATACAACTCTGCCAGCTTGGATGTCGTTCTACTTGATTTGACGGGTATAAATCTCACACTTTTGGCCAACTGATCTACTATGACCCAAATGCCATCGTACCATGCTAGAATCCTCAGCGGTCCATTTATAAAATACGTCGATACTTGTTCCCACTTCCACTTAGGAACATCTAGCGGTTGTAACAATCCACTAGGTTTTTTCTACTATGCTTTTACCATCTGGCAGTTCATACACTTCGAGATGAATACCCCGACATCCTTTTTCTTGCCTTCCTGTAGTAGGTTCGATTCATGTCTCAGTACATCTTATTACCACCAAGATGAATAGTCAATCTGGAATAATGACATTCTCTTAGCACTTCATCTCGCAATTCATCCACATCCGGAACAAACAACCTTCCATCCTTACGAAGCCAACCTTCTCGGTCGAGTTCGTACTGCTTCATATCTTCAGACTCTACCCCTTCTTCTATCTTCGTTATGATCTCCTAGCCTAGCATCCCGCTTTTAACTAGTATCAATCCTTCCAATTAGAGTAGGTCTAATCGATAAGCTTGCCAGCATTTTAGGTTCTAGCTCACAGTGATGCCTGAAATCGAACCAAGTAATAAACTCTGTTTGCTTCCATTCTAATAATATTCCTCCCAATCTAGCATATGTTCTACTCAATGCATCGGTGACTACCTTCTCTTTTTCTGAAGTATTGGAAACACTAAAATTATAATAGGCCAAGAACTCAAACCACCGTTGTTGTCGAAGGTTGAGATCCTTTTGAGAGTAAAGGTACTTCAAGGATTTATGGTATGTAAACAGCTCAAACATTTCTTCCAACAAATAGTGTCTCCATATCTTCAAAGAAAAAATCCGCCAACTCCAAATCATGAGTTGGATAATTCTTTTAATGCAGTTTTAGTTGTCGACTAGCATAAGCAACAACTTTTCCTTTCTGCATCAAAACCGCTCCTAATCTAGTGCCACAAGCATCTTTATATACTGTCAAGTCTTCGTTCCCATTTGGAATAGTCAACACCAGTGCACTCGCTGACCTCTCCTTTAGAATCACAAATGCATGCTCACACTTCGCATCTCATACAAAGGTCTAGTTCTTTTTCGTTAACTAGATCAATAGTGCTGCTATCTTCAAGAAGTCCTTTATAAAGCGTCTGTAATATCCCGCCAATCCTAGGAAACTCCTTACATCCATAGCACTATTATTGGACTGGTTCCAATCTTGGATGCTGCCACCTTTGCAGGATCTGCTTCTATACCTTGTCCTGAAACGACATGACCCAAGAATATCACTACTCCTCTCTAGAGTGACACTTTGAGAACTTTACTCTCAACTTATGCTTCCTCAATATCTCTAGCATAATCCTTAAGTGTGTCTTGTGCTCCTCTTCAGTTTTGGAGTAGATCAAAATATCATCCACATGCATAAGCACGAACTTATTCAATTGATCCCTGAAACCCGATTCATGAGATCCACAAAGTATGCCGGAGCATTGGTCAATCCAAATGGCATCACCAACCACTCATAGAAACCCGACGACATATGAAATGCAATAATAGGCACATTCTCTTTTGCTACTCTAAAGTGGTGAAATCCTATTGCCAAACTCATTTAAGAAAACACCTTCGCACCATGCAGCTGATCAAACAAGTCATCTATACGCGGAAGTGGATACTTGTTTTTCTTCGTCACCTTATTCAGCTCACGATAATCCATACACAACCTCAAAGTGCCATCCACCTTAGTTGCGAATACAATAAGTGCGCTTCACTCGGATATGCTTCTTCGAATGAACCCCTTCCTTAATAGGTCATTCACTTGCACCTCCAATTCCTTCTGCTCCTTGGGTGCCATACCTCAAAGGCATAATTATTGGTCTGGCTTCCTTTACTAAGTTAATCCAAAACTCGATCTCTCTATGCGGCGACAATCCAGTCACTTCCCCAAAGACATCTGGATACTCCCTAGTGATAGGCACTTATGACAACCCCTTTAGTGGAACCTCCAGCGAATATAGAAAGCTGACCATTACCCCATCCTCTAATAGGCAGCTAATAACTACCGTTCGTCCATCCACATCCCCGATCCAACAACTTCTCACAATCCAACACGGCTGCATACCTCTTTAGCCAGTCCATTCCTAAGATAATCCCAAAGTCCACGAAATTCAAAATAAAGCAATTACAAATAAAAGAGCATCCATGACTCGATATGACTAAATCACTACAAACCATGCATAGGCTAGTCCAGCCTCCAATAGGGTTTGTCACAATTAAAGGCCGGTCTACTATCTCAGGTATCAATCCCAATCTGTTTACTAGGTCACTGCATATGAATGAATGTGAAGCACCGGTATCAAACAAAACTCGAACAGGAACATCACCAATAGAAAGCATACCTTGAATAATGGCCCCTTTCCCCTTCCCCTTCGGCGAGGGAGCACTCGACAAAGATAGGAATGCATCCAAAGCATACGCCTTCATAACCTACTTATCTGTCACCAGTTTTGAAAAATTCCTCTTCAAATGCCCAAGCTTATTGCAGTTGTAGCACATCTTCGTACCACTCACTTTGCATTCCTTGATCAAGTGACCCTTCTCGTTACATACATAACAAACAGGCTCCCATTTACCATTCTTCTTACCACCTTTTCCTTGGGACTGCTTCCTCTTCACATTCCACTTCTTCTTGCCTTCATCGCCTTGCTGCGATTTTGGCTCCTCCTTCTCAGTAGAAACAGAAGCAGCGATCTTAGTCTTAGGGTTTAGGTTCTCATGGTGAAGTGTCTTCTCTACCAGCTTCTCAAAAGGCTCCCCAATATGGTCCACTAACTTCTCTCCAAGATAGTCTTCTAATCCAATGACAAACTTCTCATTCTTTCTCAATGGAGTGTCGATGAATGACATCCCATACTTAGACAAGACATCAAATTCAGCCACATACTCAGAAACAGACACTTCCCCATGGTTGAGATCAGCAAATTTCCTAAACAAAACCGACTTTTGAGTGGTCGGAAAAAACTTCTCCTCAAATCTTGCCTTGAACTGGTCCCAACTAAACCGATCCTCCGGAGTAGCAATAGAAACTGCATTCCACTAGTTCAAGGCTCGGCTTTGCAGCTGCCTTGAAGCCATCTTTCTTTTCATAGCATCTTCCACCTCCATGTCCCTGAATATACGCTTACATGTATCAATCTAGTCTTGTACTTCTACGGTCGATTCAGTTCCTTAGAATGGCTTTCCTCCAAGAGTAGATTAATCTTTACTCAGCAAAATCAGCCCTAGGCGCTTGCATTGGATCACCTTCACGAATTTCCACTCAGGTAGCATTCCTCATCCTGTTTGCCATCATAGCGTTGAACATGGCTTGGACATAAGTGTAGCAGCTCCTGATTCCGCTCTCTCCTCCATTCTTGAAGAAAAATTTCTTACAACGTTTCTTGTATGTCGACTCATTCTTATCTGTAACAAGAATGATCAGTCTCTCATAAAAGAAAACCATGTCTATAGTACTTATGTGCATGCGACTTATACTATACTACTATATAGTTTTGAAAACCAAACTTACAACAAGTAGAACTCTCATATATATATATACACACACACACACACACACACACATGCACACACATACTATCGATCAGGTCTAAGGCGATGTCACATACCCTATCTCTATTGGATCACAGTATTAACTCCAGTTAACCATGTAACCAAAGCTCTGTATACCAAATGTGATGACTGGCATATCCATCGATACCAATATGACTAAATAATGCACTATAGGCATCTCCGACCGATATAGGACGATCACCCAAGTTGAAATAAGCAAATGCAATTAATAACCTAATGTATATCTCACAATGCAAGGACAAAATATAATATCACATATACAACAGAAGAGACAATAATAATAGTGTCAACAAATCAACAACATCAGAGTATAGTACCCATAGAGTTATACATCAACAGTAGAGTTTATACAATGGGATTAAATTCAACAACTGTCTCAAATACAATAGTAAGCAGAAATAGGCAAGCACTATCACGGGCTCCACAGTGTTGCTCAATGGAATAAGCGTAGACTCCATACATGTAAATAGCACGTGATAACTCTATCAAGATCATCCTTCGAATAGCTACTGCGTCACCCGGACCTATTATCTACTTTACTCATTTAAGAGCACCCGAGATAAAAAGAAGCAAAGCATAAAGCCTTGTGTTAGATAATGGCCTGGTGTGAGTGATAAATGAATCCTAAAATGCTATTATAGGTAAATATGGTAAGGAAGAAGGGTACACAACCATACCTGATATGTCCACGTAACCAAAGAGTTAGCACATAATAGTACAATATAGTACTCTATGATATCATAAAGGTACAATACAACATTCAATAGCGGACGTCCCAATATCCCTATCTCCTGTACCTACTCCAAATGATATCCCGAGTGATAGCCTAAAAACCAACTAAGCAACTATAGCATCCATCAAACAGTCCCTACTATCACTCTTTCCCTATGCCCTGAATATATGTTAACTCGTATGACCTCCTTGCTGCCAAAGGTTAATGAAAATCCCGGTTCTTTGTAGTACTCTCGTATCTCGCAGCCTAAAGCTGGATATGTGTCTCGCAGCCCAAAGTTGGACACTAGACCTAAAAGGTCTAGGGTATACATGTCCCTCGTTTGACCCAAAAAGGTCTAGGGTATACATGTCCCTTATTTGACCCATGGGCGTCCCCACTTAAAATACCCCTACTTCGAGCACAACAGAAAACACTCCGAGTTATCATGATTCCTTAGCACTTTCAATCGAGCCCTCCTTTGTTCATTTTTGGACACCGATAACTTCATGCTTAATCCAGTTTCCATTATCCAGGAACCTACCTGTTACACCACTCCACAGCTCCTAATATGAGCCCCTTCGGAACCTACTACCAACACGAGTCACAAACCGAAGGTTACAGAGTCCTTAATCTTCAACAGCTATCCTAATCATGAGTCATAAATCGAAGATTCATAACCTTCGTCGTGTTGTTACATTGTCATGCAACATGATACGAACAAGCCACAAGCTCCAGCACGACCTATAGAACCTCAACAATAGTACCTAGAAGTTCCACATCCCTAGGCTCACCATGTGAAGTCGGGGCTCACCTCTTAACTCGGTGCCGACATCTCCACTTAGCCTCTCCATGACTAAGTTTCCTTCTACTCCTTCCTTACTTCTAGTACTTCATTCCTTGGTGCTTTGACCCAGACCTCTCTACCCAAAACATGTCATCATAGAGCAAGTCCACTCTTTAAAGTAACCAACTTCGTACCCTAGCAACAAGTCTTCATAACCTCAATCACTTGACCAATCATCAATCCAACACCATAGGCAACCTCCATTAGCAATACCATTGCCTTCCCCAAAGTCACCACCATCATGGATTCACCCTCACATATCGGCACCAACCTCTCATGTCGGTGCTGACATGTGTACTCAAAGAATTAGAGCTTGAAATTTGGACCTCGGGCTCTTCCTATCCTCTAGAGCTTTCCCTTCAAGTTCCATCCAATTTCAACCATCAATGCCTTCGATATGCTCAGTTCTCCAACCTAAATTCTTATCCAATCACAACACTAGCAAACAACATCAATCATATCATCCAGACATAGAATAACAAGTAATTTCATCTAATCGAACATACAATCCATCAAAGCAAGATAAACATGTCAATTTATAACATAGATCTACATATAACATGAATATATAAGCACAAGCAATTATAATTTCTAACCAATCTAGACCACATTCACATGTAATTAAAGTTAGAAAATGTTTTGTGGCCAAAAGTCAATTTAAAACATGTTAAATCCTACAATTCTACCATATGAACATGCATAGTATAGTGAGAAGGCATAAACCACTAACTAATTATGAATTCAACCATTATGGATGTATAACTAATCTGAACAACAAACCGAACCAATGCAAGTCAACCAAATGGATGATCTATATCTTCTAATTGATGATCTATTCACTAATCTCTAATCCAGTTTGATTTGGAGAGTAATTTGGATGAAATTACGGCTAATTAGGATTTAGACCTGATTTAGAATGAGAGGAAATGTTTTCATTTGACTCCTGCAGCCCCTATTTATAGTAATTCTCTAATTAGACTAATGGACCAACTAACGGGCTTCACTAATTATACACTAATCCTGGCCAGCAGTTCTTAAAACTTAAAAGCCATAACTTTCTAACCATAACTACATTTTTCTATTATGACCACTCTACAGAAAGGGAAACCACCATCCCGAAGCAATATAATTGGTTTAGGACCTTAGTTCGACTCTTATCAGAATTTATAGCCCAAACAAGGTTTTCAAGGTCAAAACGGTCACATAGAATTTTGGAAAAATCATAATTGTGTAAAATACTCTAAGAGTCATATCCTAAAATTATATAATCGTACGATATCATATAAATAAAATAACATTATTTTATAATCCTTCGATATGTAAAATACGGATCGCTACAGTACAACTAAGGGATTGTGTGAAGTGCACTCACAATCGGTCATAAGGAGTGGGTGAAAAAGACCGCACGAGCTTGTCAAGGTAGTTAGTCTACATATGGGGTGAATCTAGAAGGGATTACTAATGAGTATTCCTGTTGGGAACTCAATGAAGAGAGTTAAGATATGGCTTTCCCTTACACACACACACACCGACCTTGTAAAATATATGAATATTGTCTAGACATGTAGCTGAGAAAGACCATACTATGGAAACAATGAGTATGTACAAATTATTAATTATTCAGATATGCGATTGAAAACTACCGTAGTATGGTAAACAACAAAATCAGACTTTGGAGAATTGAAAACAACGTACTTGAATTTAAACTAAAAGCAACACAAATAATATGAATAGATCATGATATCCCGGTTGATTAGAGTTGCAACTCTGAGGCATGATGATTTGAGCCATGACACTTATTTTAAAAACATTTTAATGAAATGTGGGCAACATATTGTTTGGTGTGAGTGACATCGTTATGTTTGATTGATAGGTCATATATTTATACCTGACACCACACTCATATACTATTATTAAGCACTATTATACTCATAACCAGATTTCTAGCCCGACTCGGTGGTTCTTATTTATATGAAAATCTCGAGTCAGTCTTAGGTTGTTTTATAGATCAATATTATGAATGTACATGCTTTGTGGGCTACAAAATGGAATTGGAGCAGATGACGATGGCGAGTATTTATTTTGCATGTAATTTTATCAATATTCCACTATATTGATCGAGGCAATGTACTTGTGTGGTGAATTGTGTATATATAAGATGATGTATCAAATTTTTAGGTATAATATAAAATTCGTCATTTTTGTTCTCTCCAATTCTATTAATCGGGAGATTTTTATTTGTTCCTCTAATATTGTATTATTCAACACTAGAACTTGTGTACATTGCCTTGCGTTGAGATGTGATGCATATTACTTCCAATGTATTCAGGTACTGAAACGTATCTGTATTGACCTAAATTAGTGTATACAAGAGATCACTCCTTCCGTACCCATTGATCTGAGTTATCGAATGGTGGACTCCCTTTGATATTTAGATCACTGGAGCCAGAGCATCTAATCACGGTATCAAAGCTTAGGTTATAATAATACAGAGATAGAGATATATTTTGGCCTTAGAGGAGTGAGACTTAGGTTGTTTTCCCATTTTATTCGACTCTCACATGTGATGTTTGAGTCATTGAATGATAAAAAAGGATCGATCATAGGGGTAAATAAATATATATGTATATTTACTTATTTGTATTAAAGATCTATTTAGTAGAATTTCTTTGAAAGAAAAATAAATAATATTCATATATAAAGTATGGATAATTGTTTGTGTTTATGATATGATGAAATATTCAAATTGGATATAATGGATTCTTGCTTAATATTATCTATGTCTTAATCGGATCTTTGATTAAAAGTGTTGCATATGAATTTAAATGAATATTTAAAAATAAATATGGGTTTTGACCTTAAAATGCAAGCTTTAGCTTTCAATGAGTTGGAAATTTATTTATAAATTTTTTTTGAAAAGAAATATGATTTATGAAAAGAAGTGTGAAGATTTGTATATCTATATAAAAATATTTCGAAATGAAAATATAACTTTTTTAGATGAAGGTATTTGAGGAAAACGATACTTATTTTGTATAAGCATATCGTTATATGAGAAAATAAAGATGATTTTAATTATTAAGTGATGGGATATGTTTTCAAATAAAAGGTAATATTTAAGCTTATTTTCAGGAAAGAGATTGTTTGGAAATTTGCTGTGTTGACCTACACGTTTAGTTAGTGCTTAAAGCATTTTGGTCAATATGAGTAGCTAACATATTGATAGTTATTCCTAAACATTAAAATGAAGTAATGTGAAATAACAATAATTTCGAAAAAAATTATAAATGATATTCTGATAAGGAAAAATGTAATATTTTTTTTCTCAATAAAAAGGTATAATTTTCTAATTTACAACTATAAATTCTAAACATGGGTGCTAAAGTGGTTGATGATTTTGATCGAATTGGTATTTTGACTTGTTATGAGATGGAAAACTATGAACCAAAATTTTAGTTTGTTAATTACAATAATACTTAAAAGGGAAAGATAAATTTAGTGACAAGGATATTGCACTGCTCATTGTACAATTGTTTGTGGCTTTTATTTGTACTTCTTTTTTGAAATTGGTGTTGAATGTTGTCGACTTCGATTTACATATGTTGGTAAACCTTTTACATCAATTGATCAAAAGGACGATAATTTGCTCACGTCCTATGTTGATCAAAATATATGCAACTAGCATCTCTTACATATTATTAATGAGTATGCTAATGAATTTTTTTGCAATATATATACTAACAAATATCAAATTCATAGCATATTTCTATCACACCAAAACCCAAACTATTAAATAGCAAGTATTATCTATTATAGATCAAAGGAAATGGGATTTGAATTACATTAACACTTCATAGCCATTCTTTCAATCAAATTGCATCTCAGCTGAAATGGAAAAGGGAAAGATAATTTAGTGACAAGGATATTGCACCGCTCATTGTACAATTATTTGTGGTTTTTATTTGTACTTCTTTTTTGATGTTGTTGTTGAATACAGTTTAATTTTTTTTACATATGTTGGTAAATTTGATTGGCTGAATAGTTGAAAACAATCCCAATATAATAGCTAAGACTATATTCAAATTAGTAGTCTTTTTGACTAATTAGTATTGGCAAATTTTTGTGCCTGTTCAATGTGCAAACAAGAAAATCATTTTGTGTCATGGCATAATGTCTTTAAACTTCTGAAATTACTCTTGCCTAAGGGAAATTATAATTGAATTCTGGCGTGACATAGATAACACATAAATATATTTCGCGTGTGACTATAATGATACCCTCTGCCTCTAATTATTGTAGTTGGCTAAATATTTTGGGCACTTTTATTCTAGTTTAGTATCTTAAATATACATCCTAAGGTGGTAAATAATCGAGTTTTAGTTTGAGACCAATACCATGAACCATTTGACTATCATCAAAATCTATCTTGCACTTAATTCATTTGTCTGCAATTATACGCTATAATTGCAGAAATGTCTGCAATTATATAGTATGATTGTAGACAATTCAGCAATTATATGCAATTGTTGCAGAAAAGTCTGCAATTATATGTTATAGTTGCACTTTTCTGTAATTACTTGGAATAATTGCATAGTTTTCTGTAATTATTCGATATAATTGCATAAAATTATGCACTTGTATGGAATAACTGCTGAAAAATCTGCAATTTTAAGAATATTTGCAGACATTGATGCAAATATTCAGAATAATTGCAGAAAAGTCAGTAAATATTGAAATTTTTTGCATATAAATATGCATTTCTGCAGAAAATTTTCTCTGTAATTATTAATTTCAAATTCACCAAATATTCATAATATTTGCAACTCCAACATATATTATTGCATTAGGAAGATGAATTTTACCTTCATAATTAGCAATACATTCATAAAAACTGCATTTATTGAGAATACTTGCAAATATATGCATTTAAAACTGAAATTACTGAGAATACATGCATAAAGATCTGTAAATATTCCAATATTTGTAATTTTTCAGCAAGTATTCTCAATATTTGCAGAAAAATATGCAAATATTGAGAATACTTGCATAAAAAACTTCAAATATTATCAATTTTTGCATTAAATAATCTAATGCAAATATTATGAATTTTTTTCTTTTTTTCTACAAATATTATGAATAATTGCAGTTATGGCTGCAATTATTCTTTATAATTGCAGAAAATTCTGCAAAATTTGAAAATATTTGTTTATAACACTGCATATATGTTCAGTATTTTTGCAAAAAAAATATAATAGTATATGTTGAAGCTGCAAGAGTTTTTTAACAACTATTCATAATTTTTACTTTCTTATGCCATTATTATGAACACTTGTGGATATTGCTGCAATTATTCTGAATAATTGTAGAAAAATCAACAAATATTGTGAATTTTTGCTTACAATACTGCAAATATGTACAATTTTTGTAGTAAAACATGTAATAATATTTGTTGGAGCTGTAAGAGTGTTTTATCAAGTCATCAAATTTTTTACTTTAAATTTTCTTTGTATTTGCAACTAAAATTTCAAATATTAAAAATATTTGCAGAAAAAACTGCAAATATTATTAATATTTGCAATTTTATCGCAAATATTTAAAATTGTTGCTGATATATTATAAATTTTTTAAGTTTGTGAAGAATGAATTCGTTTTCTTACAAATTATTGTTTTCTTTTGCTATTTCAATTTTACCGTATGATTTTGATGTTCTAATTGATTATACTTTCCATTATTTGATTTCAGATTCTTCTCAATTAATTAAAATGAGTATTTGGTTTCGTTTTCCTTCTAATTCAATCTTCTAGTCACCTTGATTTCAGTTTATTCACTAGATTATGATTCGATTTTGTTTATTGATTTCAGTTTCGTAGGAACAATGAAGTGGAGAGAGAAATTACAACGGGAGGGTATTTTCGTCTTTTAGATGATCGGATTTTAAATACAGGGACTGGAAACTTATTAAAAAAATGGAGGGATGTTTTGTGTATTTGCAAATTTATTAAATTACAAGCTAATATATGGTTTTAAAAGGAAATTTTAAGATTTTATCTTATAATTTTATTTAGTTTTAAATATATATTTTAAATAATTTAAATAATTTAAAAAATTCAATGTAATAAAATTTATAATATAGTTTTAATTTAATAAAATATAATAAATATAGTTTTAATTTAATGCAATATAATATAGTTTTAATTTAATATAATAAATATAGATTTTTATATAATAACTTTAATAATTTTTTTAAGAAGTTAAGTAGAGAATAATTTGTGATTAAATCTGATTTAAAGGATTTAAATTTAAATAAGATTTTATTTAAGTTTAAATGATGTGATTTTTGGAATGTAATAAATTGATTTAATATGAACTGTAAAATAAATGTTTTAAATCTAAAAAATAATTGAAGTTAAATATTTTAGTATTGATTTAAATTGTAATTTAAGATTTATTATTTAAATGTTTTATAAATGACCACGGTGTGAAATAAACGTTTGGTTTTTAAAGAGACCTTATTCAGTTTACATTAATCAACACAAACTCAAAGAGCCATCTGCCTTAGTGACGAATACTACAGGTGCTCCACACTTGGATATACTCCTTCAAATGAACCCACTTCTCGAAAGGTGATTCACTTACAAATCTAGTTCCCTCTGCTCTTTGGGTGCCATAAACCTCAAAGGCATAACTACTGGCTGGCGACCTTCACCAAATCTAGTGTGGTGGTAATCGGCCACCTCCTTAAACACAACCGGATACTCCTTAGTTATAAGCATCGATGACAACTCATCACGTGGGATCTCAAGCGAATATATAAAACTAACCATCACATCATCATCTGGTAGGCAGCGAACTCTACTCTCCGCCCATCATCAGTCCCTATCGTCACCAATGGCTCACAGTCCACCACTATTCCATACTTCTTCAGCCAGTCCCTCAACGAAATGCTACCGAACCTCGTAAAACTAAGTACAAAACAATCACAAATAAACATGCATCCATGACTCGGCAACATTATGTCATGACAGACCATACTTAAGTTGGTCGAACCATCCGTAGGGTTGGACACCATCAAGGGTCTGTCTATTTAGTCGGGCCTCATTCCTAGTCTATCTACTAGGTCATTGGATATAATGGTATATCATATTAATACCAAGGAAAATACAAATAGGTATATCTAAATAAAGCATACTTCTAATTATGATGCCTTTCCCATTTCCTCTGCCGATGAAACATTCAATGAAATCAAAACAACATCCAATGTAGAGAAACTCCCATAACGTGCTTATCGGGTACTTTGGACAATATTTTTGGATGTGCACAAAACTATTGTAGCAGTATCATAACCACCCTTCATTCTTACAGTCCTTACTCAGATGGCTTTTATTGCCACAATGCTAACAAATGGGTCCCCATGCACTCTTCTTTGGACCATCCTCCCTTTGGATATGCTTCCTCTTAACCGGCTCTGGGCATTCCGTCTTCATGTTCCTAGGCCTATCACAATTGAAGCACTTACTCTTACAACTCTCTGGGATCTTACAGTTCTTGCTAAGATGACCCCTCGTACTGTAATAAAAGCACTTTAGCACCTACTTGTTTTTTCTTTCAGTTAACTTTTTTTTTGGAACCGTCATCCACCATTTTTTCCTTCTCTCTCTTACTACTCCCGCCCACTTACAGCTTGGCTTCCTCCCGAGGAACAACAACTTGTTGCACCTGCATCCGAGCACCACAATCCATTACTCCTGAAAGTTTTCTCTAAGCTTCTTTCACTGTGTTCATCATCATCTAAATGAACATTTCCTACATCTCCGAGTCACTTGTTATCCCGGTGCCCCTTCTAACCTTAGCTTCAGATGTAGAGTTTCATGTATGCATGTCCGCCCTATAAACTATAATAAGTATGATCGGTCTCTTATAAAGGAAAACTTCATAATTGGATACTCATGTATGAAATGCGAATTACTACTATATATACTAATATATAGTATTAAAAATAAAAATATATAACCACTACGCCCTTTTATATACTCTCGATCCATCCTAACGCGATAAATCATACTTCTCTCAGATGGATCCAAATATTACTTAGGTCAATTATGCAAACTAAGTTGAAATTGCTTAACCTAAGCTCTGATACCAAGTGTGAGAATAGCCCTACGCCTTAGGTACCCAAATATAACCTATAGAGTGCTGTCACTATGCTCGGTCGATATAGGATGACTGTCAAGTGGTAAGGTAAATAAAAGATCATCCAAATCACTGAACCTTTGGTATATCTCACAATGCAAGGATAAAGTACAATAAATCAATCAAAGATATAAAATAGGCAATAAAATTATAACTAAATAAACCATATAATCAGAGTGCATAGGTTTATCATAGGTGTATGCATAGATCATAGAGTTTATACATTAGATAATAAATCCAATTGTACCATTTATAAATAAAAAGTAAAGCATATGGAAAGCTCCACGGTGCCGCACAATGGAATATAAACAATAGCAAGCCAAGTATTAATACATGTGAAAGCACAGCCTTCTGCTAGTCCACCTACATAGCTCTACGTGTTGTCACATACCAGTAATTTAGTCTACTCATTTAAGAGTATCCGTGATAATAATAAGCTAAACATAAAACATTGAGTTAGATAGCAGTTTGGCATATGTGATCTATACTCTCAAAATACTATAAAAGTTGATATAGTAAAGTATATGACATAGGGTATAGAGAATAATACCTAAAATGTCCCTACATCCAAAGGGTTAGCACATAACAGTATATGCTAATCTACTATCATCATCGTTATATAAGTATACGACAAGTCAAAGTATAGTGTTGGGTGTTGGGTATCCAAGTCAACAGTACCTATGTTATGTGACATCTCTAGAGTCATAAACAAACATAGCAAATGTCACATCCATCAAAAAATCCTACATCACTCAGGTGCATTGGATATATGATAACTTGTATGATCACATCCTCTTCCATAGACTGGTGGAAAAATTTTGGTTTCTCGATGATCGACTCTATGTCACTTTGTAAGACTAGGAACTAGACCCATATATCCTCAAGGTCTAAGGTAAGACAGATCTACGGTTATAAGATCTGGGATACAATAATAATCTAGGAGGGTGCCCCTATATACCCCCTCTTTACGAACACTCTATAAATCTTTGAGTCATTAATGATCCCTTTGCATGCATCACCATAGAAGAACATGATCAACATTCCATTCCATTCAACAATATAATAGAACACAATCATCGTTCTACCCATAAGTTACCTTTCATCAAATTGTCCTTATGGATCATCATCACAACTCCAACCATCATGTCATATCAGAACATCTCTAGATACCCATCTTAAGTTTTAGAGTTCCTTTATCAAAATCTTGAAGTCATCATGTCAAAATGTTGCGTCATTGCTTCGTTACCAAAACTACTAATCATAGAGCCATATTGTTAAAATCAAACACCAAACAAACATAAGAATCATCATGCCATAGTCCACGAAGTCCACTATTTGTGCTCACCAAATTTGGCCAAGTTTGGCTACTATCATTTGTGGTCAGCACTAACCACTCCCGACCACACCGGAGTGGTCAGTGCCGACCACTTTGGTCTTGTAATTAGCTAGAAAATCGCTAAGTATAAGTCCAAGTGAATATCTCTTAGTGCCTTGAAGATGTCCAAAGAAAAGCACTTTGTGGCCTAAAGTAGACAAGTGCCAAGCCTAAAGTTAAAACCGCCCATCCCTATACCTCTCGGGACAATCACAACTCCATATCCAAAATTTCTCTAAGTCCAAACACCGTGTCATTTTCTTCCCTACCCGAAGTCTCATACACATTTCCTTATTACAAGCCCGAAGTCACTACCTTGGCATCCTGAAGTAAAATCCACCACCAACCATGCCTTGAAATCACCAATACTTTACCATATTCCGGCCAATCTTCATGCGATCAAAAAGTAGGGTTCCTAGGTCTCTAAGAACACTATTTTGGTTGCATGGAATTTCGAGCATTTTTGCTTATCAATCCACTCAAATGACAAGCACTCTCCAACTACACTCAAATGGATCAAAATACAATCAGATAACTACATCTAAACAGGGCAAAACATACATCTTTACAAAGAAATACAATCAACATCTAAGAAATTCTATCATTCTAGATCTATCAAAATGGAAAATGAAGAATGATATGGTCAAGCACCCAATAACGAATCAAAACCAAAAAATTTCTAATTTTTAAAACACTTTAAAGCTATTATTAAGATTAGATCTAAGTTTAAAATCGCTTTAACAGTCAAAAACCACTTAAAACATCATTTTTAACTAGCACAGTAAACTGAGAAGAAGAACCACTCACCAAAGATCTAATTAGTACAAAATTAATAGTGAATTCCTGAATCCCCGTGCACTATAAATCAATAAATTATTAATCCCTTTGCCAATCTCACTCCAATGATAAGGTTTAGCTAACTAAAGAGAGGAATTTGGTTGCCTTTTGGCTATGGAGATAATTAATTGAGGTTAGGACTATTTTTAGGAAGAAGGAGATGGTTAGGAGGCTGTCCCATCAGCTCTACTAGGCACTAATCCAAGGATGGGCTTTTAAGCTTAATGCGGGCCTCACTAATTACTCGTTAAGCTTTCCAAAAACCATCTAGCTTAAAGTGGTCATATCTCACAAATGGTAAGTCCAAAAAGCTATTATGAGTACTCTACGGAAAGAGATACCATCATGTCTTTCCAATGGAAGTTTGTCTTGGACCCTTCTTTGGCTGCTACCAAAAACTATAGCCCTTATTATTTTTAGGTCAAAATCATCAAATAATAATACTAAGGGTCAAAAATGTCAATACTCAATATTTCTTAAAGTTATTATCATATGACCCAATATAAATTTAAAAATGGTATTTTATGATCATCTGATATGTAAAATAGATTGCTACAATGTGCAACTGCATCATGGTGATGTAATCAGCCTTTTAATCTTCCATAAATTCTTAGAAAATTTCTAACTAATGGTCCCTTAGTTGAGGGTAAACACAAACCCCAAGACTGATTCGCTGTCATATACCATCCACATCACTTTGAAAACTTGAGTCCAAATACCCCTTCATAAGTAGTTAGTCATGTCCGTTGATTTGAAACAAATCTCTAGTATGTCATAAATACTTAAGAATACTCTTAATAGTCATCCACTGATTTTCCTGGATTTGACTATTATTTGCTTATCACATGACATTTAACAGCAATATCGGATCCACTACATAAAATGGCATACATGATGAATTATATTGCCAGAGCATAAGGAATCATTCTCATACATCCACTTTCCCCATCTATAGATGAGAAATACCGATTAGAAAGAACAATTTCATGTTCTGTAGGAAAAAAAAATTCGCTTGGTAATTTCAATGCTAGATTTCTTGAGTATGTTGTCAATGAACGTTGATTGAGACAATCCCAACATCGTTTTTGATATATATGTGTGTGTGTGTGTGTGTGTGTGTGTTTATATATATTGTAACTTTGGTATATTATTACCACTCTGTAATCTATTATTCGTATATACTACTTTAAAGCATAAATGCACATTATTTTCTGCTTTCCTATATATGCACATGCTTCCTTAGAGTTTTGACTGAAACTAAACTATTTGGTTACCATATAGAAACATTATTCTAACTACATGATACTTGTTTAAGACCATAAATTAATCTTAAAAATCTGCATGTTTTATTTTTGTGCCCGTTATCTCAAAACCTTTTTTTGTGACATATAAATAGTCTCATCCAAATCTGCGTTTTGAAAAAGGATTTTAATATAAATATGCCACATTTCATATTCAAGGTGTGTTGTTATTCCAAGTAAAATATGAATGGACCAAACGTGGCGATTAACAGAATGTCTCTTCATAATCAACACCTTTAATTTAATAAAAACCTTTCACCACCAACCTTGCTTTGTAACTATGTAATTTTTGATCCATAATGGTCTTCTTCTTGAAGATCCACTTACAACGATGCATTTCTCTCCTTCAAATGCATTTTACAAAGCCAGAACTTTGTTCATGTGCATGGAATCCTTCTTGAATTTCATCACATCGTGCATATGCAAAGTCATTACTCTTTAAGTCTAGTTGGTAACTAAGGGGATCGTCATCATGAATGTTATAATCCTCTACATCTCCATTGATGTTAAACCCAGGGTGTCTCTCTAATGCTTGAGATTCCCTATTAGACATTCTAATAGGCTATGCTTCTTAGGTTGTAGTTTATTTGCTTTCATCTACATGATCCATTTCCATTTATAATCATGAATCTCATCTAAATCTATGGTAATACTACTAATTTATCTAGCAAGAAATTCATTTTGTAAGAAGGTGGAATGTGTTGAAACTTGAAAATGATACCTTTTGCTCCATAGTATAATAAAACATTATCAATGAGTATTTATGATATAACCTATAAACTTACAGAAACAGATCTTGCCTCGAGTTTACTGGGGCTTATATCATTAACGCAAGCTAGAAAACCACATATCTTAATATATTTAGATAGCAACATAATCCATATATGCCCTATAATTTCTTATGCATATCCTCAAAAAGAAAAAAAAACTCGGCTTCTTTCAGCATTAATCATGTGATATCCCGGGATTTTGGGCAATAGAAATTTAATAATCTTTATTAATAATTTAATTGGATTGATAATTTTCCTTTATAATTTTAATTTAAAATTGGTAATTTAATCTTTTAAAGGATAATAAATATTTAATCTGGCAATATTGGTTCATATCTTTTTCTAACAATTTAAAATTGATAAGATTTATTTTCAAAGCTAATAAAATTTTATTCTATTTATAATATATATTTTGCTATATATATTGTGAATATGAGATCTTTTGTTTTAAATAAAAGATGAGTTTTCAAATTGTAATATATATGTATGTATATGTTATGATTTGAAGTTGTATTGAAATTTAATATAATAATTCTCAAATTAATGTTAAAAATATTTTCTATTTAAATATATATGTATATCTGTATATATTGGAATTTTGGTTTGAAAATTTATAAAAGTGTTTCAAAATTTTAATATATATATAAATATAAATACAAATTCATATTACATAAATACAAAGAAAATCATAAATACTTTTATAATAAGGGTTTAAACATAATTATGCAAGGGTTTTAACACTTGTAAGCTAAATGAATTTGCATAGACATTTGTCTAATTTATAAAATTACAAGTGGCCTAATTCTCTTATATTACAAATATAATGTTTTAAAGAAGAAAACGTGTAAATTGTTTCCAGTTCAAAAGTTTTTCTGTTCAAAACATTTTTCTCAGTCTTTCTCTCTTCTTCTAAAAATCTGAAATCAAATTTAAAAGAAAATCAAAATCTGAAACCTGAGATTTTGAAACTAAAAGCTAATGAAATTCAACCTGCAAATCAAATCTGCAACTTCAAATGAATGGCAATGCAAATGGATGAGCAACTCAGCTGTTTCAACAACTTTTTAAATCAAAAACTTGTATGCATGCATGGATTCAATTTTCAACAGCAAAGCAAAAATTTGATCTGCAAATTGTTCAGAGCCTGGGAAACCTACTCTGTTTGTTCTCTGCTTATAATTGGTGAGTAAACATTTTTAAAAACAGTTTGAGTTGGATGCTTGTGATGATATTTACTTATATCAAAATTCTTTTGCTTGAATCTGAATGAATTGGTATGAATATGTTAGGAGCTAGTCTGTTTATATATATATTAAAAATGTTCTCTGTCCTCTGTTTTAAACCAGTAAACAAACTTTATTTTAAACCTGATCATTCTTGACTGTTATGCTTGTGATGTTGATGATTTGGAAATGTGTTTATATAGATGAAAATGTATTGTATGTATATATATATATATAAAGATATAGGCATGCATGTTTGAATTCATGTACATATATATACCTCTGTTAAAAACATACAGACATTAAACGATTTCGAAATTTAAATTCTCTTCTTCCAATCCTTTATAGGATATGATCTTTGAATGAAATGTGTTAGTATTACCCAGAATTCATTCTTAAAAATTATTTCAAGTAATTATATTAAGCAATAAGTTCTAAAATAAGGTATCACAGTGATAATCAATATTAGTCAGAAAATCAAATGACTTAATCTCACGTTTTGATTCTATAATCTGATTAGTGCTTGCAAATGATGGATTTAGAAAAAGAAATCGTGATTTTTAGTGTAGTATTCGTTGAGATAATGGGAGTTGATCAGTTTCGTCGTTTTCGTCAATTTGCATTGATCGGCGGCGAGTTGTTGGGCGAAGTTTGGACTGGAGGAGGTCAATGGGTTGGGGATTGTAGAAAAAATACTGAAAGTATTTATCGATGGTCGTGGCGATCAATCGGAGGCCAAGTAGGGTTTCGAATGGGTTTATGTTGAGGTCGGAAATTCCTCTACCGTGATGTCTCTGGGTGATCGAGCTTCACCAGAATTTGGGGGATGGTAGCGTGGAGGCTATCAAGTGTGGGGCCGGAGTTCTTGATTATCTGGTGATCGGCATCGGAGGATTCGTGGCAGTTTTGGTCGATGGGATGGTTTCCAGTTGATCTTGGAAGCTCGAATTTGATTGTGGGTTCGTGACGATGTCTGGGTGGATGGAATCGTTAGAGGAGGCGATCGATGACTTGCCGGAGGAGGAGCAGATCGCCGAAGCGCTGCCGTGGTCTTGTGCACGTGAACGTGTGCACGTTGTGATATCTGGTTCGTTTGAGTTGGGGAAGATGGAGGCGACTCGGTGAAGTGTTCGTGCGAATGGTGGTTTAACGCGAAGCAGATGAAGTTGGAAAAGACTCGGGGGAAGCTCGTGTTTTTAGTGGGTTTACTCGGGTTGTTTGGGGTTACTCGAGTTATTCTGTTTAAACTGGAAGTTGTTTTTTTTCGAAATGTTTCAAGTCCAAATATATAAGTTATTAAGGGTATGTTTAAATATAATTAAGTTTTAAAAAGGGATGAGGTTTTGTTAAATTTATTAAACAAGATTTATCTAAATTCCAAGGATTTTAAATGTTAAAAATTTATGTTAATTTGTTTATTCAAACAAATCTTATATCTTTAATTATTTATAAATGTTTTCTAATGAAGACTAAATGATGTAATTGAGTAATTAATTAAGATAAAAGAATTTATCTTAAATTAATTAAGTTTATAATTAATAAGGATAATTAATTAGTGGATGGTTAATAAATGAATTAGAGATTAAGTAATGATTTATTTATTAATTTATTTATATAATTAATTTTAGGAAGATAATCACTTATGTTTTATTAAGTGAAATTATTTAGTGAGGTAATTAATGGATAATTAACCAATGTAATTAATTTAAGAGAAATTGCTTATGAAGGTAATTAGTGGATAATTATTTATGAAAGCAATTAAATATAAATTGATTAAGGGTTAATCGTTTGGTGGTATTAATTAAAGGATTAATTAATATAATGGATTTGAAGTTAATTAATTAAGAGAAATTAATTAAAGGATTTAGGTTAATTAATAATGTGATTAATTTAATATGTTTAATTTAAGATTAATTACTAAGTGCAATTAATTTAAAAGTAATTAATTAATAAAGTAATTAATTAAGGATTATTTGTTAATAAAATTGATTAATAATTACTTAATGAAGTAATTAAAGAATAATTAATTAGATTAATTAATCAAGGTTAATATAAATAATTAAGAAGTAATTAATTAAGATAAGTAATTACAAATTGTTAATTACTGATTATGATTAATTAAGACTGATTAATGAATGAAGTGGTTGATTAAAATTAATTATTTAATTAATTAAAAGGTTAATTAATTAATAAGAATTATTTAATGAATTAATCAAGGTTGATTAATAAAAGTAATTAAATTAAGTATGATTAATTAATTGTAATTAATTGAGGATTAATAAAATTAATTCTAGTTAATTGATTAATGAAGGTTCATTAATTATTGTAATTAATGATAGTAATTAAATGTTAATTACTGAATATGGTTAAGGATAATTACTTGAATGTAATTAAAGTATAATTAATCAAGGAAGATTAATTAAGGAAGATCATTTAGATGTTAAATTAATTAATTGGTAATTAATTAATGTTAGTAAGCAGGATTAAGATAATCCAAGTAATTAAGTGATAGTAATTAATTTAATTAAAGGTTAATTAAATTGATTAGAGTTAATCAATTCTGTTTAGATAATTGATTAATACTGGATGTTTGATATTGGGTGATTGGTTGATATTGGATGATTTGTATGTCTCTGATATATATATAATATATGTTGCTTTGTGAGATAAATGTTGATATGAATTATCTATTGTGATAATGTGATTTATCTATCTGTTATATCATCCTGAATATAAGTTTAAATGTTTAAACCTTTAAACAACTTGGCCTTAAAAGATACGTTTTGGATTTCGATGAGACCGGGATCGGGTTTCCGTATACCGGTATTCCAGGTCTGGAGACCCGAATACCACATCGATCCAAATTAACGATAGGTCGTGAATCTCAAGTGAAGATGAAGATTTAGAGTGCAAGGGTTATTGTCGTTAACTCTGAGGGTGATTCCAAAACGAGTGTAACGAGATAATGCCTTCGGTTTCGTTCGAACCCGGAACGAACTTGTATGGATTGAATGCTTTCAGCACATCGTCAGGCGGACGATGAGCATTCTAAGTGATATGTTCTAATTAAAGGTAATCGTAACCTCAAGCCTCATCAACCGGGAATGGCTAAAACAGGGGAGGTGCAGCAAGGCTTCGTGGGTAGCACCCACTGAGAGCAAGATAGATCCCTGTCTAGAGGTCCCTTTTCTTTTTATTCGGCTTAGTGTGTGGTTAGTCGCGCCAACTACGGGGTTATCTTGTTCGGAATTATCCAGTAAGGGATGGTTCCGGCTTTGTGTTGCAGGGGAGCGGGCGTACTCCTCGGTACGGTGATCTAGGCCACGTACTGTGACGGGCGGTACCCCAGTAGCCCTGCCATTGTATGGAATCCAAACTCCAATAAGTGATCGCGGACTTGATTGTATAACCCACTTTGTGGCTAGTATGCTGGAATTTAATAATGTAACAATTTCAGCTATTTCATATTTATTTGAAAACCCTAGACCCTATTATAATATAATCGGATTTCCTATCAATGTTTTGGTTATCGTAAGGTAAAAACTTTTCCGTGTTTATGTGCGGGAAGTCTTACGAGATACCTTTTCTTTTAAAGGTTTTTAAAGTTAAATAATTTTTAACCGTTTACTCACACCAGACCCATGTCTGACCCAAGTTGTTTATTTCTGTTTTATAAACTCTTGGGTACTCAAATTTTTACGAGTAGCCAAGGGATTCAGGTTTAGCTTTGACGAATTGTGGAGGAGCAATGGAGCAGGACGCTTCAGCGTTGTAGATATATATAGTAGTTCCGCTGTGTCTGTATCTCTATAGTGTATTGAGTTGTAATGTCTAGACAGATGTTATAACTGTCTAGTAAGTGATGTATATGCTGTGTAACTCTGTAAAGTGTTGTATACTATGTAATAGTATATGTTATTAATATAATTTATTCGTTCCGCTGTGAGATCGTTGTTGTTGTTTCTTTCTTTCTTCTCTTCTTTTCTATTTTCTACCCCTTTCTTTCTTATTAATGATACGACTTTCTGTGGAGAAAAAGTCGGGTCGTTACAGTTGGTATCAGAGCAGTAGGTTGAGTGAATACCTAGGCTCTGAAGTGGTGTCTATCTTGAGAGCGCGTAATTGTTAGTTATATAAAAATGGTTTTATATTGTGTTAATTGATCGGTTGAGTGGTATATGGATTCTGGTCAATACGAGTAGCTAACGTTATTGATAGGGATCTCTAAACACTTGAACCAGGCCAACAGACACAATATTGTTTTAAAGAGGTAGATGAAATAATTTTACCCAGAAATAATTTCTATATATAAAAAAAAATATCATTTTAAATATATATATTTATGTATTTCTACCTATTTATTGGGTTACCTGTTCGGGTTTTCCAATATAAGTTATAAAGGTAGATAAGGTGGTAGTGTGTGTAACACAATTACCAATAGTTGGAGTTTGAATGTTTGAGGTTGGAAGTATATATCGAGACTGTAGACCCAATACCGTCTCGCGTAAGTTGGCAGTATGGTGTAAGAATTTCTCGGATCTCTGAAGGAAATCTTTTTCAAGATTCGGAGTCCATTATTGAAGTGTAAGCTTGTTTGTGCTCGGGTGAGCAGATTTTCTAGAGTTGAATCTATCAGTTGTGCAGAAGTAAGTGATGGTAGCTTGGCGACTTCAGGAAGGAGCAGTTGTATGATAAGACGCAGTATCTATGGATGTTCCCGAAGGAGATTTTCTTTTTGGAACAAGATTAAGAAGGTATTGGAGGAACAGTTGATGTCTACCATAGGAAAGACTCGACTGTATAGGAATTCTCTGATATCAAGTAAGAGAGTTTTGTCTATTTTGAAATATGGGACTAAGGTCGATTAGTTGTTCTTCGGACATGGTCTCATTGTTCCCTTAAGAAGAGTAAGTTATTGGCGTTTGGTTTGGAGCCGAGTTTTCTTTTGGAATGTCTGCCATCTCGGAGGTCCGTTGTGAAGTTAGTTGATGGTTTTAGTTGAGAAGCCTTTGGATTAGAAGTTCTTGGTTAGCTGTGATAGCAGTGCAGCTCGGAGTGTTCGGTGTGCTGTCGAGATAGAGTTTGGAAGCAGCAGTGTGGTCCGTTTCTTCGATGGTCCCGGAATCTTTGTGGTTCTTCTATCAGCAGTCCGAGTAGGTGGTGAAGTTTTTCTTGAAGGGTTAACCTTGTTCGGAAAAGTTTAAGGCTGTTTTAATTAGTAAAGAGAGAACAGTTTCTTTGGAATCCGAACTAGGTAGGATCGCAAAAGTGACTTGCGATTAGTTTGAGAGTTCATCTTGAGTAATCTTTTGTATGAGGTTGAGGCATCTCAAGAGGAAGTAAAAGTTATCAAGGAGGTCAAAGGTTTGCCCGTAGGTAAAGATTTAGTTTATATCGATTTGTTCCTAGAGAAGGATTGGTGAAGCATCTTAGAATTTTATGAAGTATCTGTGTTTTCTCTTCTGTTTCTAGTTTCGAGTTTCCTCTAGCTAAGGATAGCTGAAGACAGTACCCTTGACCGAGGACTCATCCATTCTTTGAGTAGTTGGTTATGTCTTTAAGATAACCAATGTTCCCGCTTGTTTGTGGATCTAGTGTGCTCGAGTTCATCAACATTCTCATCTATTTCAAGATCGGAGTTGTGCAGCGGAAGCAAAAAGTAGTAGCTGTGCGAGAAAGGAAATAACCTCAGATTTCTACAGGAAGTTTATATGAACATTCTGAGTGTGTATAGAAGTTTCTGGAATTTGAAAGAAGGAAGTTCAGTCTTCTATTGCTTGTGAAGTAGAGTTTGTGTTCTGGATTTTGACGGGTTTTGGGAAACCACCTTGAATGAGTAGACCCAGGAACTTATTATTTTGGTCTTGATTGTTTCTGGAAGCATCAGCATAGATTGAGCTGATCAGGAAGAAGTTTGTAGTTTAGATTTATCTGTTGAGTTATGAAGATATGAGATAAGGAATTGGAATTTGAAGTTGGAGACTTCATTGTTGTTAAGATTTCTCTGGTTAAGAATGCAGTTTGGATAAGATTGAGATGCTAGTTTAGATAGCTGGAACTCATTATATTTCACGTATCTCTGAGGGAGTACGTGTATGATTCATCATTGGGTGTTGAATCTGCAGTTCAGATGGATTTGGAAGTTGAGTTGGACTTGGGTATGATCTGATATTTTGTTCAGATTGGTGAATCTAAAGAAGAGAGGAGCTCTGGATTATGGTGTGTAGTTTATTTAGCTTATGTAGAGCGAGTCTCCCGGTGATTTTTACTCGGGAAAACTCGAGATAGTATTATGAAGTCTATTCTGATTTATGTCAGAATAGTTAGTTAGATTAGATTGTTTGATTGGTTGCTTTGATTGATAGAAATTGGATGATAGGTTTGTGTTTAAAATTAAAAATCTTTGCTGGGTTATTAAATTAACTTTGCTTTTAATTTCGGGGACGAAATTATTTTAAGGGGGGAGGAATGTGATATCCCGGGATTTTGGGCAATATAAATTTAATAATCTTTATTAATAATTTAATTGGATTGATAATTTTCCTTTATAATTTTAATTTAAAATTGGTAATTTAATCTTTTAAAGGATAATAAATATTTAATCTGGCAATATTGGTTCATATCTTTTTCTAACAATTTAAAATTGATAAGATTTATTTTCAAAGCTAATAAAATTTTATTCTATTTATAATATATATTTTGCTATATATATTGTGAATATGAGATCTTTTGTTTTAAATAAAAGATGAGTTTTCAAATTGTAATATATATGTATGTATATGTTATGATTTGAAGTTGTATTAAAATTTAATATAATAATTCTCAAATTAATGTTAAAAATATTTTCTATTTAAATATATATGTATATCTGTATATATTGGAATTTTGGTTTGAAAATTTATAAAAGTGTTTCAAAATTTTAATATATATATAAATATAAATACAAATTCATATTACATAAATACAAAGAAAATCATAAATACTTTTATAATAAGGGTTTAAACATAATTATGCAAGGGTTTTAACACTTGTAAGCTAAATGAATTTGCATAGACATTTGTCTAATTTATAAAATTACAAGTGGCCTAATTCTCTTATATTACAAATATAATGTTTTAAAGAAGAAAACGTGTAAATTGTTTCCAGTTCAAAAGTTTTTCTGTTCAAAACATTTTTCTCAGTCTTTCTCTCTTCTTCTAAAAATCTGAAATCAAATTTAAAAGAAAATCAAAATCTGAAACCTGAGATTTTGAAACTAAAAGCTAATGAAATTCAACCTGCAAATCAAATCTGCAACTTCAAATGAATGGCAATGCAAATGGATGAGCAACTCAGCTGTTTCAATAACTTTTTAAATCAAAAACTTGTATGCATGCATGGATTCAATTTTCAACAGCAAAGCAAAAATTTGATCTGCAAATTGTTCAGAGCCTGGGAAACCTACTCTGTTTGTTCTCTGCTTATAATTGGTGAGTAAACATTTTTAAAAACAGTTTGAGTTGGATGCTTGTGATGATATTTACTTATATCAAAATTCTTTTGCTTGAATCTGAATGAATTGGTATGAATATGTTAGGAGCTAGTCTGTTTATATATATATTAAAAATGTTCTCTGTCCTCTGTTTTAAACCAGTAAACAAACTTTATTTTAAACCTGATCATTCTTGACTATTATGCTTGTGATGTTGATGATTTGGAAATGTGTTTATATAGATGAAAATGTATTGTATGTATATATATATAAAAAGATATAGGCATGCATGTTTGAATTCATGTACATATATATACCTCTGTTAAAAACATACAGACATTAAACGATTTCGAAATTTAAATTCTCTTCTTCCAATCCTTTATAGGATATGATCTTTGAATGAAATGTGTTAGTATTACCCAGAATTCATTCTTAAAAATAATTTCAAGTAATTATATTAAGCAATAAGTTCTAAAATAAGGTATCACAGTGATAATCAATATTAGTCAGAAAATCAAATGACTTAATCTCACGTTTTGATTCTATAATCTGATTAGTGCTTGCAAATGATGGATTTAGAAAAAGAAATCGTGATTTTTAGTGTAGTATTCGTCGAGATAATGGGAGTTGATCAGTTTCGTCGTTTTCGTCAATTTGCGTTGATCGGCGGCGAGTTGTTGGGCGAAGTTTGGACTGGAGGAGGTCAGTGGGTTGGGGATTGTAGAAAAAATACTGAAAGTATTTATCGATGGTCGTGGCGATCAATCGGAGGCCAAGTAGGGTTTCGAATGGGTTTATGTTGAGGTCGGAAATTCCTCTACCATGATGTCTCTGGGTGATCGAGCTTCACCAGAATTTGGGGGATGGTAGCGTGGAGGCTATCAAGTGTGGGGCCGGAGTTCTTGATTATCTGGTGATCGGCATCGGAGGATTCGTGGCAGTTTTGGTCGATGGGATGGTTTCCAGTTGATCTTGGAAGCTCGAAGTTGATTGTGGGTTCGTGACGATGTCTGGGTGGATGGAATCGTTAGAGGAGGCGATCGATGACTTGCCGGAGGAGGAGCAGATCGCCGAAGCGCTGCCGTGGTCTTGTGCACGTGAACGTGTGCACGTTGTGATATCTGGTTCGTTTGAGTTGGGGAAGATGGAGGCGACTCGGTGAAGTGTTCGTGCGAATGGTGGTTTAACGCGAAGCAGATGAAGTTGGAAAAGACTCGGGGGAAGCTCGTGTTTTTAGTGGGTTTACTCGGGTTGTTTGGGGTTACTCGAGTTATTCTGTTTAAACTGGAAGTTGTTTTTTTTTCGAAATGTTTCAAGTCCAAATATATAAGTTATTAAGGGTATGTTTAAATATAATTAAGTTTTAAAAAGGGATGAGGTTTTGTTAAATTTATTAAACAAGATTTATCTAAATTCCAAGGATTTTAAATGTTAAAAATTTATGTTAATTTGTTTATTCAAACAAATCTTATATCTTTAATTATTTATAAATGTTTTCTAATGAAGACTAAATGATGTAATTGAGTAATTAATTAAGATAAAAGAATTTATCTTAAATTAATTAAGTTTATAATTAATAAGGATAATTAATTAGTGGATGGTTAATAAATGAATTAGAGATTAAGTAATGATTTATTTATTAATTTATTTATATAATTAATTTTAGGAAGATAATCGCTTATGTTTTATTAAGTGAAATTATTTAGTGAGGTAATTAATGGATAATTAACCAATGTAATTAATTTAAGAGAAATTGCTTATGAAGGTAATTAGTGGATAATTATTTATGAAAGCAATTAAATATAAATTGATTAAGGGTTAATCGTTTGGTGGTATTAATTAAAGGATTAATTAATATAATGGATTTGAAGTTAATTAATTAAGAGAAATTAATTAAAGGATTTAGGTTAATTAATAATGTGATTAATTTAATATGTTTAATTTAAGATTAATTACTAAGTGCAATTAATTTAAAAGTAATTAATTAATAAAGTAATTAATTAAGGATTATTTGTTAATAAAATTGATTAATAATTACTTAATGAAGTAATTAAAGAATAATTAATTAGATTAATTAATCAAGGTTAATATAAATAATTAAGAAGTAATTAATTAAGATAAGTAATTACAAATTGTTAATTACTGATTATGATTAATTAAGACTGATTAATGAATGAAGTGGTTGATTAAAATTAATTATTTAATTAATTAAAAGGTTAATTAATTAATAAGAATTATTTAATGAATTAATCAAGGTTGATTAATAAAAGTAATTAAATTAAGTATGATTAATTAATTGTAATTAATTGAGGATTAATAAAATTAATTCTAGTTAATTGATTAATGAAGGTTCATTAATTATTGTAATTAATGATAGTAATTAAATGTTAATTACTGAATATGGTTAAGGATAATTACTTGAATGTAATTAAAGTATAATTAATCAAGGAAGATTAATTAAGGAAGATCATTTAGATGTTAAATTAATTAATTGGTAATTAATTAATGTTAGTAAGCAGGATTAAGATAATCCAAGTAATTAAGTGATAGTAATTAATTTAATTAAAGGTTAATTAAATTGATTAGAGTTAATCAATTCTGTTTAGATAATTGATTAATACTGGATGTTTGATATTGGGTGATTGGTTGATATTGGATGATTTGTATGTCTCTGATATATATATAATATATGCTGCTTTGTGAGATAAATGTTGATATGAATTATCTATTGTGATAATGTGATTTATCTATCTGTTATATCATCCTGAATATAAGTTTAAATGTTTAAACCTTTAAACAACTTGGCCTTAAAAGATACGTTTTGGATTTCGATGAGACCGGGATCGGGTTTCCGTATACCGGTATTCCAGGTCTGGAGACCCGAATACCACATCGATCCAAATTAACGATAGGTCGTGAATCTCAAGTGAAGATGAAGATTTAGAGTGCAAGGGTTATTGTCGTTAACTCTGAGGGTGATTCCAAAACGAGTGTAACGAGATAATGCCTTCGGTTTCGTTCGAACCCGGAACGAACTTGTATGGATTGAATGCTTTCAGCACATCATCAGGCGGACGATGAGCATTCTAAGTGATATGTTCTGATTAAAGGTAATCGTAACCTCAAGCCTCATCAACCGGGAATGGCTAAAACATGGGAGGTGCAGCAAGGCTTCGTGGGTAGCACCCACTGAGAGCAAGATAGATCCCTGTCTAGAGGTCCCTTTTCTTTTTATTCGGCTTAGTGTGTGGTTGGTCGCGCCAACTACGGGGTTATCTTGTTCGGAATTATCCAGTAAGGGATGGTTCCGGCTTTGTGTTGCAGGGGAGCGGGCGTACTCCTCGGTACGGTGATCTAGGCCACGTACTGTGACGGGCGGTACCCCAGTAGCCCTGCCATTGTATGGAATCCAAACTCCAATAAGTGATCGCGGACTTGATTGTATAACCCACTTTGTGGCTAGTATGCTGGAATTTAATAATGTAACAATTTCAGCTATTTCATATTTATTTGTAAACCCTAGACCCTATTATAATATAATCGGATTTTCTATCAATGTTTTGGTTATCGTAAGGTAAAAACTTTTCCGTGTTTATGTGCGGGAAGTCTTACGAGATACCTTTTCTTTTAAAGGTTTTTAAAGTTAAATAATTTTTAACCGTTTACTCACACCAGACCCATGTCTGACCCAAGTTGTTTATTTCTGTTTTATAAACTCTTGGGTACTCAAATATTTACGAGTAGCCAAGGGATTCAGGTTTAGCTTTGACGAATTGTGGAGGAGCAATGGAGCAGGAGGCTTCAGCGTTGTAGATATATATAGTAGTTCCGCTGTGTCTGTATCTCTATAGTGTATTGAGTTGTAATGTCTAGACAGATGTTATAACTGTCTAGTAAGTGATGTATATGCTGTGTAACTCTGTAAAGTGTTGTATACTATGTAATAGTATATGTTATTAATATAATTTATTCGTTCCGCTGTGAGATCGTTGTTGTTGTTTCTTTCTTTCTTCTCTTCTTTTCTATTTTCTACCCCTTTCTTTCTTATTAATGATACGACTTTCTATGGAGAAAAAGTCGGGTCGTTACAAATCAAAACATATCTAATACAGTTAGATTTCTCTTATTCAAAACATCATTATTTGTGGGGTATAATCACTAGTTACTTTACAGTAATCTTGTTCCCATTTAGGTACTCTTGGATTTTATATCGAATGTACACCTCCTTGATTTGAACGAAGTATATTAATTTTATTTAATGTTTGGTTTTTATCTTTATTTTAATATCCCATGAATTTCTCATAGACCTTTGGCTTCTGTTTCATGAGGTGCACATATCCATATATAGAAAAATCTTCAGTGAATGTTGTTAGAACCTCTCTTGTTAGTTTTTAATGACGACAGCTATATAACTATACCATAGAATTCAAAGGCTAACATTTAGGTACATGGGTATCAAATCCCGAGCATAATGGAAGACATAAAGGCATCGAAAAATGGATATATCATTAAAGAGCTCGATATGAAGACAAAACATTGTAAGATTCATATACTTGTGTTAGTGTCTTAGATAAATCTGTACAATCTCCTTTAAGTGATATGAGCTAAAAAATTTACATTGAAATAGTTTCCATTCACTTAAAATAAGATTTCAAATTAGTTTTAAAAGTTTTGGGAACTCAGATGTTTGGGAGAAATATTCAGATGTTTGAGGTCATGCATTTTAGAACTAAATATTCTCTGGTTTGATTTACTTAAAAGTCAGACATCTGAAATATATCTTTTTAAACTCAATATTTTTTGGTTTATATTCTTCAACAATCAGATGTTTAATACCAAAAACCAGACATTTAAAGACTTAAATTTTTGAAGTATTTATTCTCTATTACAAAACATTCAAAACCAGACGTGTGCTTAAATTTTCAGCTATCTAAATCTTCCTAATAACTATGTTTTGAAAAGACACATCTCTTCCTCTCAATCATGTGTAACTCTTTCTCCATGGCTTTTTCTAAAAAATTACAACTCTTGAAGGAGACCTTTGGCAACTATAAATATATAGCTATTCCTAGAGTTTGAAAAGGAATTCTTGCTTTTCAACTCTCTTATCTCTTGAAATCTACATTCTTTATACTTTTAAAATCTCAAACTTGCTTTCAATATCATCAACATCCATTATATTGTATTTGGGGATCTACTTCCTTAAAACTCAAGTGCTCACACTAATTCAACTCAAGAGGAGATTATAGGAAGCTTTATACTACAAGTCAAAATCCGTTTATTGGAACAAAAGATTTTCAAGTCAGATAAATTATGTACTGCCTATTCCTTCGAGCTAAGTGAGGGTGTTTTTGGTTAGTGGAAAATTCGAAGGGGAGCTTCGAGACTGGATGTAGGATGAGAGATCCAAACCATTATAAAAACTTCGGTGTGATCATTCTTTCTTTACTATTTGCTTCAATATATAGCTTGATATTGTGTATACACGTATGTACAAGTTAGCCATAATATTATAGATCCTTGTAAACTTCAAATGTAATGGATTAGATCTACATTTGGTTGTTATAGAAATTTGAACACTTATGTCTATATATATATATATATCAATCCTAATGGTTTAGTGGTTCTTTCGATGCTCCCAATAAATGAGTGATTAGCAATTTTACCTTTGGAACACGACTCACAAGTCCCATATGATTTTAAATCAAATGATCAAAGGTAACCTTCATTTCACAACTTGTTTAATCATTAGTATTTCCTAGTATACAACACTAAAGGTATTTGTCATTAATTTTACATGTTTTTGTATTTTCAACAACCGTCAAATTATTATAGTTAAGAACATATAAGCCAGCATTTAAAGAACTAAAACGAAAGGTTTTATTCTCATTAAAAAATTTCATTACATTATCATTCAAAATAAAAATATGCCCATTTTCTGTCAAATAAGAGACATAAAGTATTCCATAAATAAAATTAAGTGCATAATCACAATTACTCAAAACTATAATATATCCATTTATAAGTGCCTTATGGTAATCTTTCATTTCTACAACTGTTATAGCGACATCATTTGCAAGTAGAAGCTCCATTGACCATCTTCTTATAGGCTATCTACTCATTCCGAAGTGCCTATAAAGACTTACATATATGAGTCACAGATAGAGCATCTAAAATCCAAGAAGTAGAATTTGTATGAAATAATTTTCTTTGATAAAAATATCTTTCAAAGAGGAATTTGATTCCTTCTTCTCTTTCAGCATCTTCAAGCAAACAATTTTTTTCTAGTGTCCCTGACAAGAGTGAAAGTGACATGTACCTTTATCTTCATGCCTTTGTCTTTACACCCTTAGACTTGTGTTTCCTCTTCCTTGAGGTTTTTCTTTTAGGAGCATAGGAACCCTTCACCACAACTAATGAACCAAAGTCCTTCATAAAATTGCTCTCAGTTACCCTTTGCATATTGAGGAGCTTAACCGAAGTCCTCTTAAGTGAGTTAGTATTGCAGTTCAAGATGAACAATTCGTAATGCAAACTCAATGTGTGAAGGATTAGATTAACTTGTAGTTCTTGATCAAGAGTTGTTCCCAAGTCATCTAACTTCTCAATGTACCCAATCATATTAATTACTTGATCTTGAATAGTAATACATTTGCCTATTTTTTAATGAAATATTTCCTTTGAAGTCTTCGTGCCTTGAAGAATGAGACTATTCACTGTATAACTTTTGTAGGCGATTGAGTATGTAATGAACATTTGTATTATCTTGTTATCTTTGGAGCTAATTTCTCTTAGTGGAGAAGATGAAATATTGGGCAAGTCATAATTTAACAAGCAAGTTTCATAAGCCTTTTTCTCATCATAAATGGCAATTTTAGAAGGTTTTCCATGGGTTTAAAGGAGACAACTGTTGGATCGGATGTGCCTCATGGTGGGGTAAAAGGTTGAATATCAACAAAAAAGATCACTAAGTTACAAAAGATCCTTTTATGTTATTGTGAACTAATATTTCAATGTATATTCCATCATATTTAACATATCAGGGGTTTATATTATAAAGTTGGCACTAATATTTATGTCATTTTTCTACTAATGTAGACGATTCCCAAAAACTTTGCATCGATTATTGAGAATTGAATACGCTAATGAAGATAACCATTACCCATTGCCTCGCATTGACGACCTCTTCGATTAACTTGTCGAGCAAAGGATTTCTCACAGCATGACCTTGCTATTGGATTTCATCAGTAGAGAGATGCTGAGGATAGCATTCCGAAGACCGCTTTTCATGTTCAAGATGGATTATTTGAGTGGGTTATGATGTCCTTTGGGCTGAATAATGCCTCACCTTATTTTGTAGACCTGATGAGTAGGGCCTTTCGGAAGCAGCCGAACAAATTCATGGTTGTATTATTTGGTATTATCCTGGTATTTACAAAACTGAGAAGAAGCATGAGTTGCAATTGAGAGAAGTACTGGATGTACTAAGAAGTAATCAATCGAGGGAAAAATTTTCAAAGTGCCCTATTGGAAGAGTAAGGTCCGATTTTAAGGGCATGTTGTATCTGGTAATGTGTTGGCGGTAGACTCCAAAAAATGTCAACCATTAAAGATTGAAAAGTTCCAAAGAACGCTTCAAAAGTATATAGTTTCCTAGGATTAGCTGAGTATATCAGAAGTTTATAAAGAACTTTGGAAGGATATTCACACCATTGACGAAGCTTACGATATAGAAATTGGTTTAAGTTTGGAGTGCAGAGTGTGAAGAGGCATTTTTCAAGTTGAAGGAGATGTTGACGAGTGCACCTGTTTCGGTTATCCCTAATGGTACAAAAGTAACCAAACCATTTACTGTTTACGTGGATGCTTATAGTACTGGTCTTACTGCCTTGATGCAAGAGGGTTGGGTTGTAGCATATGCGAGTCGGCAATTGAAAATGCACGAGAAAAATTACCCTACACATGATTTAGAATTGGATGCGACTGTATTTTCCTTGAAGTCGTGGAGGCACTATTTGTTAGGGAAAAGATTTGAGCTGTTTACGAACCATAAGTCATTAAAGTATTTATTCTTGCAAAAGGACTTGAACCTAAGACAACAAAGGTGGATGGAATTCTTAGCATCTTATAATTGTGCTATTGCTTATAACCTTGGAAAGGGTAATTTTTTAATGGATGCATTGAGTAGGAAGCCTATGACATTGAGTGCTATGGTGTAAGAGATGAAGCAACTAGAGTATATTTCTAGATCTAATTTTCGACCACCTACAAATATTACACCAAGATTATTAGCAGCCTTGGAGGTTAGACCTACACAAGTGGATAAGATTGGTTTAAATTAGAGAAAGGACACAGAGTTGATTGAGATCATGGACAATTAGAGAAAGGTGGGAAGTCGAGTCATTTGGAATGATATATAAAGGATGGGAAACGATACTTAAGGCGGGATGGAAGGTTTTATGTGTCGAAGTTGAAAGAGCTAATTGATGAGGTTATATAGGAGTGTCATAATTTGTGGATGACCATTCATCTGGCAATGACAAAATGTATAAGGATATGAAGAGGATTTATTATTGGCCAAGGATGAAGAGAGATGTGGCGAGCTATATGGTGAAATGTCTACTTGCCAGAGGGTTAAGGCGGAGCAGAGGAAACCGAGTTGATTGCTGATGCCTTTAGAAGTTCCGCAGTGGAAGTGGGGAAGTGTTTCAATGGATTTTATAAATGGTTTTCCTAGGAATAAAAGAGATTATGAGAGTATTTGGGTAGTGGTTGATTGATTAACGAAGGGCACACATTTCGTTCCGGTAAAGGACATGATGACAACAACATCTTTAACTATATATATATTAAGGAAGTAGTGAAGTTGCATGCTGTACCAGTGAATATTAATAGTGATTGGACCCACTCTTTAATAGAGTGAATTCTAGAGAAGCCTATAGAATAGCTTGGGTATGGAGCTGAGTTTGAGCGTGACATATCATCCGTAGATGGATGGACAGATCAAGAGGATGAATATGCTGTTAGAGGAATTGTTGAGGGTGTGTATTCTTGATTTTTGCGGTGCTTGGAAAGATCATTTATCGTTAGTAGAATTCACATATAAAAACAGTTATCAGGCTAGTATTAAGATGGCAACATTCGAAGCATTGTACGGAAAGCCGTGTAACTCACCTTTGTGTTGGTGGAAATTGACAGATAGAGTGATACTTGGACCACTGACGATAAGGGATATGTTAGAAAATGTAGAGTTAATAAGAAAAAAATGAAGGCGGCATAGGATAGGCCGAAATTATACGCTGATAAAAGGCGAAAGGAGCTGGAATTCGAAGTTGGCAATCTTATGTTTGTGAAGGTATCGCCTCTTAAACATGTGATGAGGTTTGGAAGCTCAGGAAAGTTGGTGTCATGGTTTGCTGGATCATTTAAGGTGTTTGGAGCGTATTGGAGGATTAGCCTATAGGGTGGATCTACTAGAGAGGATGATTGGAGTTCATGACGTATTCCATGTGTCACATTTGCGAAAATGTGTACATGATTCAGCAATAGTGGTGGAGCCTAGTCGATTGGAGAATGTGGAAGTAAAGTTTGAAGCGAGTTCGTCTAAAGGACTTACACGACTAGCTGGGCATGGGATTTAAAGGCTAAGGAACAAAGTGATCAAGCTGGTGAAGGTGCAATGGGGAAACGTTCTGACAGAGAGTACATAGGAGTCTAAGGAGAAAATAAGGGCTTCTAATCTCGAACTCTTTACCAGAACGTTCTTTTGGTTAATGTGATTTGCTACGAGTTAATTTTTTTGCTTTAATGGGATGTTAGGACTTGTATGCGATGTCTATTTGATTCTATATTATATACTATCTAGTATGTCACAATAGTTGTATTCATATTGAACTACTAGTTTCAATACCAGGGTTGCTATGCATATATGCCTACTATGTCATACTCTTGCATTAGTATAAAGTGCATTTATCGCATTAATTGCATTATGATAGATTTTCACAAGCTATCATGATCTTGTTCATTATATGACATGTTTGGATTACTAATGCTTTAACTAGGACCTATATATACGTATAAAATGGCTTTAATATTGATAGTTGCTTTGTTTGAATGATTGTGCACATGCATGAGTGATATCGGTATGTAAACAAAAAAGTGAACATATATTACATTTTTTCATTCCTTTGGAATTTCAAGGTCGAAATTCTTTTAAGGGTAGGGGAGGGAGAATGTAGTACCCTAAAATTTTACATGAAGCTTGAATAATAGTAATATATAATAATAAATAAATTTGAAAATGAATTGGAGAGTACTTTAGTAATTTTCCATTAGAAGAGAAAAATGGTAATTTTACATATAGTTGATTAGTTGATGGGAATTATACATACGTAGCTCTTGTTTTTATGATCGAGATGGAGTGTTCATTTGTTTAATCGGACGCCATATGGCTGAGATATCATCGATTTAATGAAGTGAGTTGCAATTGTGCGCAGTTAACGGGCCAAGTTTGGATGAATTGGGTTGGGTCCAGTAATTCATATTCAAATTAAATACCATTTCAAATTTCCCTCCAAAGGCCTATTTTAAAAGTACGTACATTTTCATTTTCAATTTTCTTTCTCAATTCTAAAACTTGATCATTCTTCATCCTCCTTCAATCAACTTAACACCAAATTGTCAATTCTCAATGAAAATAAGGTGAGATGAAGTGCGTTGGAACTATGGCGAGACTCTTTATCTTTTGAAGTAATAATTGGAAGCTATTATGGATTTGGAATTTTTGGAAATTCTGGACATTGGGCAAAAGTTGGGCTTTTTGGCTTGATTAAGCGAGTGAGTCCTCTCCAATAATGTTATAATGCTTTGATAATGATATAATATAGTTTTGGACTAGCCAAGATATAACTATAATGTATATTAACCTATACGATGAAATCTAAACCAAGGAATAAAAAGAAAGTATTTTGTTTTAGGAAAATTTCACAGAAACCTAGTTTGAAATAAATTTGAATTGAAAACCTAAAGAAACCTAAATCTGATGTGTGTGTATCTCTATGTGTTTATTAAGGACCTCGGAAACATTGTTTTAATGTGTATATATAACATAATCATTGAAAATGAAGAATGAAGAAAAGAATCAAAATCTGGAATTTAAAAGCTCAAAAATAAGAAGAAAACCCATAATTAAGCTTCACACCAGTGCACTGGTGGTGCACAATGGTCCACCAATGGACAGTCCGGTTTAGGATTTTAGGCCCTTTGATCTTCCGGATTGACGTGCGACGCTTCAATCTTCTATGTGGCATTCTCCTATGACTCTTTGGTGACTTTTTTGACTTGTATGGTCATTGTTTGGATGTAAACTCAATGATGATGATGAGATACATGTGTAGTGTATACGTCTTTGAAACAATGAACGAATACCTAAATCATGTAGCAGAACAGTGGGTCCTTGGTTCATGGTATTGACATGTGGTCTCCACTAGAGCACCAACGCTGGTTTAGGAGTTTGATGTGGACAAAAGTCGACCTGTAGCACACCTAGCAGGACTAGGCATGAGTCCATTTCGTATTACCATCCTTTATTGTAGGTGGCGAGATCGGATAGTAGTGGTAAATTATGTGCAATCCTTTACCGCAGATGGTGAGACCGGATTACTTATTAGGTAATCCTTTACCAAAAAGCGGCGAGACCAGATACCATATTAGGGACCATTTGCTGTATGCGTTTGGGACCGAATCACTCTTAGATAATGTAATATCATTCTGTAGCCATTAGGCAGGACTAGAAGGTGTTATAATTTAGACTTAAATCATGTTATATCACTATCAAGTAGTATACATGTATTATATTAGCTTACTTAGATGTATGCTTGACCCACTCCTATATTTTCTTTTATCCATATTATTCAGGGTGATGGAGTCTGGTGACGAGATGGATCGGGAGGCATGGACTTGTATATATTGTAAATGTGGTATATAAATATTTCAAAACAAATGTTGTACTAAAGACATGATATGACTGTGTGTGGGGATCTGATTTGGGTTTGAATTGTATAAACTTATGTAGTAATAGCAGTTATGCAATCTGATATATTTGTGTAATATGATATTTGATGAGAACATTCGACGCGAGATTCTGAAAGTTATTAGTTAGTATAGTTTTTGTTTTATGCTATCTGTATATCAACATGTATCATATAACGACTCGTCATTTCGAGACTTTTTTGTGTAGTTATGGGGTTTCGAAAGGGCGGTTGTTACAATTCTTCTTAAAATAACTTCTTTAAGTGTGTATGTTTATGGAAACTATGCAGCCATGGAACGCTTCAAGAAAGGTAAGAGATGGGCTGTTTAATCTCTTCTTGATGTTATTTAGGTACCTAGCCTCATCGAAGGTAGGCTGCCTACTAATAGTCAACACCATTTATGCCTCTAGCATGCAAAGTGAACAAATATTGCTTTTGTTTGAGTGAGGCCTGGTTAAATAAAAACGATAAGTGTATGATTTTAGAAAATGAATACCAAGTGTATTTATTTTATATATTTATGAGTATAATGAATGGACTGTGTTATTTAAATACATTTTGGGTGACTAAGGTTGTTGTTTGATTTTAAGTGATTAAAACCATATATTTCACCTATATTACGTAAGTATACTCGTGTTATGATAAATGATCGAACATTTTCTAGATTTGGATTAGAATAAATGAATTGGATGTTCTAACTAAGTTTGGTGATTTTAAATACTTATTTAATTCTAAGATTTATGATGTGTGTTTTCATCCAGGAAATAATCATGCAAGCTTATTGTATTTCATTAATATTGCTTTGAATGTGCGAATCATCCTGTTTAATTGGCAAGTTTTTTGCATTGATATTTTGTTAGGCTGATATGCATGTATATGACATTTATTTGGTAAAAATGGGATATAATGTCATTTTGGGGAAATAATGATGTTTTGGGAAGTCAAATTTTTTAAAAAGATGAAATTTATCATTCGATGAAAATGAAATGAGGTATTGACAATCGACTGCTATAATCCATCTAAGCGGACTGATTCGAGGATCACAACCCGAATCGTGATGACTTTGTCCATCCAATGATCTTTTGCATAGACATTATGATGAATAATAAGATGTTGGAGATGAAATATCGCGGGAGCTAGAACCTCAAGATGGAATTAGGCAGGTGACTACATCACAATAAATGTATATGTCCTCAGAAGCCAAAAGGGCAGTGCATGTAATGACCGCCCTATACCATGGACACCAATACAACTAAATAATTTGATGTAGACGTGCCCAGCCGAAATAAGATGATCATCCAAGTTAAAATAAGAAAATGGAATCTATATCCTATCATATATCTTATAGTGCATAGAAAAAATATAATATTACATATACAACAGAAGAGATAGTAATAATAGTGTCAACAAATCAACAACATCAAAATATAGTATCCACAATGTTACGCATCAATAGTAGAGTTTATACAATGGGACTAAAATCAACAACTGTCTCAAATACAATAGTAATAAGAAATATGCAAGCACTGTCACGGGCTCCATAGTGTTGTTCAACGGAATAAGCATGGACTCCATATATGTAAATAGTACGTGATAGTTCCATCCAGCTCGTCCTTCGAATAGCTACTACGTCACCTGGACCTGTTATCTACTCTACTCATTTAAGAGTACTCGAGATAATAGGAAGCAAAGATAAAACATCGAGTTAGACAATAGCCCGTGTGAGTGATAAATGGATCCCAAAATGCTATACAAGTAAATATGGTAAGGAACAAGCGTACACTAACCATACCTTACACGTCTCTACAACCAAAGAGTTAGCATATAACAGTATAATATGCTACTTTACGATATCATAAAGGTACAATACAATATACAATAGTGGATGTCCCAATATCCATATCTCCTATACCTACTCCCAATGATATCCTGAGCGATAACCCAAAAAGCAACTAAGCAACCATATCATCCATCAAACAATCCCTACTATCACTCGTCCCCCATGCCTTGAATATATGATAACTCGTATGACCTCCTTGCTGCCAAGTACTAATGGAAAATCCCGATTCTCCATTGTACTCTTGTATCCCACAGCCCAAAGTTGGATACGTGTCTTCCAACCTAAAGTTGGATAGTTGAACTAAAACATCCAGGGTATACAGGTCCCATGTTTGACCCATCGGCATCCCCACTTACAATACCCCTGCTTTGAGTACAACAGACACTACAGGAAAACCTACCTATAGTTGAACTTATTGGTAGCGTTTGTTGTGTGAATGCAACTAATATTATTTTTACTATTTCGTTTTTACGTGTTTATGTTTTATTCAACGCTGCCAAATTTTGCCGGCTTCCCGCCAAATACTACAAAAACTTATCACGTTTTTCCATCTCCTTCCCTAATCCATTGTTACCCCTGCCCTCATTCGAAAAATACTTCTCACTTCTGCTGTCACATTTACTCCATCTTGCACTACTTCTCTTCGCAATCTGCTCCCCTCCACTTCGTCCATCCGCTCTTCCTTCAGTCTGCTCCTTTCATCTCCTTTATATTTGTTCACAAGCCCTAAATCAAAAATTAAGGTAATCGTCAAAACCCTAATTGGGCAGAGGTATTTAATTTCCATACTATGTTTTATTTTACTACAAGAACCCTAATTACAATTTTTGTTATTATCACTCGAGTTGATGATAGAATGAGGAAATGCCTTATGAAATTAATCATGAATTTCGCATTTTTTCTCAAGAGTCTGTGAGTTTTCCTTAGATTTGTTTTTGTTAAGTACTGTAGATTTCTTTAGATATTATCACTCGAGTTGTTGTTTTATGTCCAACTCTATGTTGAATTGCCTATAAAAAACAGAAGATAGAAATCTGTGCCATAGAATTAATACACAGTGCAATTTGCCAATTTCTTCTCAATCATGTTTGTTTCATTTTAAATTTTATTCCATTAATATTGCAATTAGCTTGTACTTTCTACATGTTTATGTCTTTCTTGTCTTTGAATATTTTAATATCGAAATTATGATTTTTTCCATTGCATTTTAATATTGTGAAATATTCTACATCAATTCATAAATAAGTCCTGAGGAAGTCCTGAAATACATTTCAAAAGGTTACTTTATTTTCGATAGAGGAAAGGCATTGATAAAGATTTTCTTATGCATTCCCTAAGTAGAATATATACATTATTTTAAAAGGCTTAGAGATGTTAAAAGAACATGTTACGTTAACTTAGTGTGACCTCCTATGATATGAGAAGCAGGGCAACAAGTTGTGGGTAGGGAGAGAACCCTAGGACAAGTGCTCATGCAGGGAACACATCAGAGATGGACCGAGGCCGGGCAAGGAAGGCACTCGAGCTTCAGGAAGGGACTGAGTTTAACAAGCTAATGCATAAGTTTAACTGCTTTCTTGTGTGAGTGCACTGATGTAGGAGCAAGAAGCTGTATGCGGGTGCTTTGAGTTAATATGGTCTAACCTATACGAATGTGGGGATTGCAAGAACTAAGGTAGGAACAAAAAGTTGAGATGGTGCTTTGGGTTTAATATAGCTTGTCGTTGAGTGCAACATGTGTTCCATTGTATAGGGGTAGAATTTAAGACATGCACACTACAAAAAGTGGCCTGCACACAAGGTATAATGCACATAGTAGGACTGAAGCAGAGCTCGGGCTTTAAATTTGAAAGTAGCTATTGTTGTGAGCGGTGTGAGGGAGCATGCAAACTACAGGAAAATGTGCATTTGCAACTTCAGCTAGAGGGTACATGCATACAGGTATGTATACGTACTGCAATTGTTTGAGTTGTTACCTCATATTTACTTCCATCTTTCCGAGAAGAAGGCTAGGCTTGCAACTTCAGTTGTTACCATATATTTCACCTATATTATGTAAGTATACTCGTGTTATGATAAATGATTGAACATTTGCTAGATTTGGATTAGAATAAATGAATTGGACGTTATCACTAAGTTTGGTGATTTTAAATACTTATTTAATTCTAAGAATTATGATGTGTGTTTTCACCCAGGCAATAATTATGCAAGTTTATTGTATCTCGTTAATATTGCTTTGAATATGCGAATCATCCTGTTTAATTGGCAAGTTTTTTGCATTGATATTTTGTTAGGCTGATATGCATGTATATGACATTTATTTGATGAAAATGGGATATAATGTCATTTTGGGGGAATAATGATGTTTTGGGAATTCAAATGTTTTAAAAAGATGAAATTTATCATTCGATGAAAATGAAACGAGGTATTAACAATCGAATTGCTAGAATCCATCTAAGCAGACTAATTTGAGGATCACAACCCGAATCGTGATGACTTTGTCCATCCAATGATCTTTTGCATAGACATTATGATGAATAATAAGATGTTGGAGATGAAATATCGCAGGAGCTAGAACCTCAAGATGGAATTAGGCAGGTGACTACATCACATAAAATGTATATGTCTTCAGAAGCCAAAAGGGCAGTGCATGTGATGACCGCCCTATACCATTGACACCAATACAACTAAATAATTCGATGTACACGTGCCCAGACGAAATAAGATAATCATCCAAGTTGAAATAAGCAAATGGAATCTATATCCTATCATATATCTCATAGCACATGGACAAAATATAATATTACATATACAACAGAAGAGGCAGTAATAATAGTGTGAACAAATCAACAACATCAAAATATAGTATCCACAAAGTTACGCATCAATAGTAGAGTTTATACAATGGGACTAAACTCAACAACTGTCTCAAATACAATAGTAAGAAGAAATATGCAAGCACTGTCACGGGCTCCACAGTGTCGTTCAACGGAATAAGCGTGGACTCCATATATGTAAATAGTATGTGATAGTTCCATCCAGCTCGTCCTTCGAACAACAACTACGTCACCTGGACCTGTTATCTACTCTACTCATTTAAGAGTACTCGAGATAATAAGAAGCAAAGATAAAACATCGAGTTAGACAATAGCCTGTGTGAGTGATAAATGGATCCCAAAATGCTATACAGGTAAATATGGTAAGGAACAAGCGTACACTAACCATACCTGACACGTCTCTGCAACCAAAGAGTTAGCATATAACAGTATAATATGCTAATTTACGATATCATAAAGGTACAATACAACATAAAATAGTGGATGTCCCAATATCCCTATCTCCTGTACCTACTCCCAATGATATCCTGAGTGATAACCTAAAAAGCAAAAGCAACCATATCATCCATCAAACAATCCCTACTATCACTCGTCCCCCATGCCTTGAATATATGATAACTCGTATGACCTCCTTGCTGGCAGGGACTAATGGAAAATCTCGATTCTCCATTGTACTCTTGTATCCCACAGTCGAAAGCTGGATATGTGTCTCGCAACCCAAAGCTGGATACTAGACCTAAAACGTCCAGGGTATACAGGTCCCTCGTTTGACCCATGGGCGTCCCCACTTACAATACCCCTGCTTTGAGTACAACAGACACTACAAGAAAACCTACCTATAGTTGCACTTATTGGTAGCGTTTGTTGTGTGAATGCAACTAATATTATTTTTACTATTTCGTTTTTACGTGTTAATGTTTTATTCAACGCTGCCAAATTTTGCCAGCTTCCCGCCAAATACTACAAAAACGTATCACGTTTTTCCTTCTCCTTCCCTAATCCATTGTTACCCCTATCCTCATTCGAAAAATACTTCTCGCTTCTGCTATCACATTTACTCCATCTCGCACTACTTCTCTTCGCAATCTGCTCCCCTCCACTTCGTCCATCCGCTCTTCCTTCAATCTGCTCCTTTCATCTCCTTTATATTTGTTCACAAGCCCTAAATCAAAAATCAAGGTAATCGTCAAAACCCTAATTGGGCAGAGGTATTTAATTTCCATACTATGTTTGATTTTACTACAAGAACCCTAATTACAATTTTTGTTATTATCACTCGAGTTGATGATAGAATGAGGAAATGCCTTATGAAATTAATCATGAATTTCGCATTTTTTCTCAAGAGTCTATGAGTTTTCCTTAGATTTTTTTTGTTAAGTATTGTAGATTTCTTTAGATATTATCACTCGAGTTGTTGTTTTATGTCCAACTCTATGTTGAATTGCCTATAAAAACAGAAGATAGAAATCTGTGCTATAGAACTAATACATAGTGCAATTTGCCAATTTCATCTCAATCATGTTTGTTTCATTTTAAATTTTATTCCATTAATATTGCAATTAGCTTGTACTTTCTACATGTTTATGTCTTTCTTGTCTTTGAATATTTTAATATCGAAATTATGATTTTTTTCCATTGCATTTTAATATTGTGGATTATTCTACATCAAATCATAAATGAGTCCTGAGGAAGTCCTGAAATACTTTTCAAAAGGTTACTTTATTTTCGATAGAGAAAAGGCATTGATAAAGATTTTCTTATGCATTCCCTAAGTAGAATATATACATTATTTTAAAAGGCTTAGAGATGTTAAAAGAACATGTTGTGTTAACTTAGTGTGACCTCCTATGATATGAGAAGCAGGGCAACAAGTTGTGGGTAGGGAGAGCACCCTAGGACAAGTGCTCATGCAGGGAACACATCAGAGATGGACTAAGGCCGGGCAAGGAAGGCACTCGAGCTTCAGGAAGGGACTGTGTTTAACAGGCTAATGCATAAGTTTAACTGCTTTCTTGTGTAAGTGCACTGATGTAGGAGCAAGAAGCTGTATGCGGGTGCTTTGAGTTTAATATGGTCTAACCTATACGAATGTGGGGATTGCAAGAACTAAGGTAGGAACAAGAATTTGAGATGGTGCTTTGGGTTTAACATAGCTTGCCGATGAGTGCAACAGGTGTTCCATTGTATGGGGGTAGAATTTAAGACATGCACACTACAAAAAGTGGCTTGCACACAAGGTATAACGCACATAGTAGGACTGAAGCAGAGCTTGGGCTTCAAATTTGAAAGTAGCTATTGCTGTGAGAGGTGTGAGGGAGCATGCAAACTATAGAAAAATGTGCATGCACGACTTCAGCTAGAGGGTACATGCATACAGGTATGTATACATGCTGCAATTGTTTGAGCCGTTACCTCATATTTACTTCCATGTTTCTGAGAAGAAGGCTAGGCTTGCAACTTTAGCTGTTGGCAAGAAAAATTTATTTCTTTTATTTCTAATTTTTACTATAATGTTAAATAATGATTAAGTAACTAGTACATGGTAATGCCAGTGCCAAAATATTTCAACATAAGTCATGTCTTTACTAGCTAGTATTTCCTAGTAATGTTGCAAATTGGGCTCGTAGTTTCTTTTCTTAATACAGTTAACTATATTGACAAAAAATGGTCCAAGTAAAATAAAATTCATAATAATTGCAAAAAATTTATTTTATTAGTAATAATTCAATTCAGTCTTCCTTTTTGGATGATTATGATTTGTATTTCCAATGCAACATGTTATTCACCATTTGATTTCACCAAGTGAAGTGTTTGGATATAGGGACATAATTGAATGCGTACGAGGAGTAGATGGATTTGCATTGTAGGGTGGTATTGTGCATGTAAGAAGAGTCATGCTCAGATTGATTTGGAAAGAGTAAAAGTGCAATTGATGTTTTATGAATTAGATGGAGATTGCTTATGGTAGCAGATTGGTTCATGAAAGTAAGTGCAGAGATTGTGCTGATTATGGTAGGCTATTTATGGATTTGTGTGGAAGTTTCCTAGGGTTCATGTGTTGTCTTCATATGGAAATGTGTATGCACATGCATGTGTAAGAAGGATCAACAATTTGTAAGGTTATTTAGAATATAGTATTAGTAGTTAAAGTATATTTACATAATAATTTTGATGGGAATGGTTATCTAGATTATAAAAAATATGGTTGTGACGTAGATGGAACGTCGCAAAGTTGAAGTAGTAGTCAAAGTAATAGATGAAAACACAACTAATATGTTATTAAATATTTATTGTGGCTTCTCTTGACATTTTTGGGATATACATATGCTTATAAGTCATACATTAATAAACCTTTTGAATTTTGTATTCTATGCAAGCAATTTGTTACTTTTGAACTTAAAGATAAAATGTTTGTATATTTTGTATACATATGTAACGACCTGTAAATTTTATTGATTTTTATAACGTAATTAACTGAAATTTTGTGGAAATTTAAACAATCGAATTGAGTAACAAAAATTTGATATTTGGTATGCGTCTATTTAAACATAGCAAATGGTAAATTTTTATTGAAAAATATGAAAGTTATTTCAGCTGTGTAACTTTCAATTTCAATATTAAATCAGTTGAAATTAGATGAAAATAAAATATGTTTGAAACATGAATATTTTTATATAGTAAATTTGTAAATCATTTTCTGAGTGAGACGTAATAATTCGTTTCGTCAAATTTGGAATTCTCTAGCCCCGTTTATCTTATTTTCGACGAATTAACAGCATTTTCGGCAGCGAATATCGACTTTTGATAGGATAGTCGTATCGCTGATATCTGTGTACCATTTTGTTCGTCTCGTCATGCTGATTTACGCAGTATATCCATTTGTACATTTCGGGATTCAATACGTGGCGAAATCCATGAAAATGGCTACCCGTATCGGTACCCGTTTCGTGTCTTTTTGAGTTTTTGTCCATTCGGATTCCACCGTGCATAACTCAATAACACTAGCATTTATTTTCTGCAATTCAATCGTTCTGACTTTTTCAATCCAACCTGTTTATTTTATATTGATTGTCCATTTATTTCTGGTTGTTTTTTTCTCATTCTCTCCTTCCTTTCGTTCTGTGAAAAATATATTAAAGTATTCAAGTTATATTACATTTGCATTAATTATTTTGCCTGTAGCAAACCACTTACTCATCTTGTTTCTCTCTCCCCTCTATTTTATTTGATCTGTCTTCTTAGAAAAAATTTATTTATACTCGGCATTAAGAAACTGTTCATATTTCCTCTTTTATGACCGAATCAACCACACCTCTCCACACTCGGCCTCGCCACCCTCCTAACCTCCTAGCTTGCATCCTCCCTAATAGTCGCTGCCCATAACACCCGTGCTGGCCCACCTAGCCCACGCTAACCACCGCCTATCGACCTCAACTCCGAGAACCTCACCTGCGTCAATCAAGCTCCAACTCGCCACCGATAGGACAGCCGTACAACCCCATGACCCAGCTTTTTTTTCCATTGCCGAAAACTGCCCTTCCACCCTCATTTCCATGCAATTCCCTTGCCACCTGAAGCAACCATCAGCCTAACCATATGTTCGAACCCACCATAGCAGTCCTTCGCTCACCTACTACAACCTCAACAGCACCATGCTTCCCACTAGCCATCATCACCGTGTATATATATGTATATATACATACAAGAAATTGTTAAGGTAATATATATATATATGTTTATTAAATTTTGACTTTAAATTGTCTATGTAGAACTATAATATAAGGTTGTTTACATTGCGTAAGTTATACTAGTTTATATATATCTGATCGGCTTGCATATATAGATAAGTTATATAAGTTATACATATATATATAATTTTCCCTAAAGCTTATTAGTATGTACTTTGATCTGTACCATTAGAAATGGTATATATACAATACATTTAATTTAAAATTTATGCTGACTATCTTTCTATAGATTACGTAATAACTTTAATATGTATATGCTTTTAAAGGTATATATTTTCTGTTATATATATATATTGTCTACATATATATATTAGCTCACATATACATTTAATTGAGTATGTAGTGTCTGCATATTTGTATTTCCTTTATATGGTCTGCACGCGTGTAGTTTTTCCACTTCTATTCTAATCTATAAAAACTAATAATAATAATAATAATAATATTTTATATATGTACAAGCCTACCTTCCCATTGCAGCAGCGATTTCCTTGGAAAATAAAATAAAACACGAGCTATGATTTCCTTGTTTATATTATTATTTTTATATATTATAAGATATGTATATCACATATATAAATTGGTATTTGACGTCACCTATAAATACATATGTATAGTATAATAGGTATTTGATATTGTTCATCTTCCAGTTTTTATAAAAGTAAGTTTAAATATGGAGTATAAGTTTATATATATAGTGGATTAGCATAGTGGTACTTGTTGACTATATGATATCAAAGTAAGACTTTATGTATGTTTGACTTATATTAGTATCTTAAAATAGATTTTTGAAATAGCATTAATAAATAGTATGTTTAAATAAATATGTTATTGAATTTTGGAAATATGGTTAATAAATATTTATTTTTAAAACATAATATGGAAATTTTATCTTAAACATGTGCTTTATTTTGGATATTGGTTTTAAGTAGGATATATATATATATATATATATATATATGCTGTCTCCATTTATATATATGTCTAGCTATTCTGATTTATTTCGTCAATTCCTTACTATTAGCCTTATCCGTCAAATCTGTGTTCAGCTACTTCGTTTTGACATTTATTGTTTGGATTTGTCGATTTTCGAATTCGTGATTTATTCCGTGTGCTTGTCATGTTCTCTCTCCAGCCTCGAAAGGTGAGCAATCACTCACGATTAACATTCTTATATTTAATAAATTTGATTTCACTTGAAACGACAATTGAAATATGCTGTTAAATTTGAATTGCTAGTTATTTAATTGTTAAATATGATATGCCATTATTTGCAATTGTTCACCGATGATATATGACACCATATCCTGTTATATATATTTCTATTTAATTTATCACTAATGATATATGTCTGTTATTGATATGTTATATTATTGTTCTCACTCTGCAAGTTCCCTATTAATTTAGAATTCCCTATGGGTTGAAATGATACATACCCGAACGATCTTGTAGAATAGGGGAAAATCGTTATGGGTTGAAATGATAAACCCAAGCGATTTTCATTGATTTTGAATTTTTGGGATTGCGGGTTGAAATGATATATACCCGTAGATATTTAAATTGCGGATTCAAATGATAAATATCTGTATCACTTGACCATAGGATAGAAAATTATATACGGACACCGTTAGTCTATATTTTAAAAATGACTTCCAAAGTTTTGAAAGGAAATATATGATTGTTAATCAATATTGATTCTTAAAATATAGTATGCATAAAAGTTATTTTATATATGTCTAAATTTTAGATTTTTAAATTATATGTTTTGGAAATTTTAAATTTATAAGTTAGTTTTGAAATATAAATTTTAAGATTTTACTTATAATTTTACTATTTTAAAATATAAAAAAATTGATTTAATATAAAATAAGTTAATAATAAGGTTTTATTTAATAAAATTTAATTTAAATTAGTATATATTATGTTTAAGTATTTATTTCAATTTATATTAATATTTTAAAAATAAACTTTTATAACTTTAATAATAAAGGTTGGGAAGATAAATTAATGTTGGCTTGGAATTTAAATTGGTTAATAAGTGAATGTAAATAGGAAATGATTTAAACTTATTGATTTTTGAGGTTTTGAGAGATATGATTTACAACTTGATTTGATAAAAAGTGATTAAATGAATATTCTCAACTTTAAATAAAATTGAGATTGAATATTTAATATTGATTTAAATTTATAAATTAGGATTCAAATAAATTGTATTAAAATGATTAAGTGAATATTGTCCAATTTGAAATAAATTAAAGTTAAATGTTGAAATATAAATGAAATTTATATTGTAAATGTTTGAATATATAAACTTGAATCTTTGAACTTTAAATTCGAAATGGTTAAACTGGAATTGATTTAAATTGAATTTTGGAGTTTAAAATGATTTGAATCTATTTGTGAAATTAGAGGAAACTAAATTTATTATATAAAGTATTTTAATATATATAAACTATTTTAATGTATAAATTATTTCAATATATAAACTATTTTAATTTATAACTATTTTAATATATATACTATCTTCAATATCTAAACTGGTTAAGTCAAAGGTGTTATGATCTCAAAGTGTTATGATTTCAAAACTGTTATGATTTCAAAACTGTTATGATTTCAAAAGTGTTATGATTTCAAAAGTGTTACGATTCTGGAATGAATATTATTTAAAGTAAATAATGATATCGAATTGATATGGTTTTAAATGAATATGATATTTTGATATGAAGTCTAAACTAGTTGAAATGAAATGGCCCGGTGTGAAATAAGCGGTTGGTTGTTAAAGAGACCGGGATCGAATATTGTCATACTCTCTGCCAATACCGAAAACCACTTTAACAACTGTGTACGTGGTGGAGATTCCAGAATTAAGTAGGATGGTTTGGCGATGATTCTGTATGGTATTTACGTAGCCCCGACTCCCGTGAGTCAGCTTGATGTGGCTAAAACAGGAGCTATACCGGGCCAAGTGAGGTCGCACCTCCGATCGGGCACATTTCTTTGATACCATTCTATTTCTTTTGTGATTTGATTGGGTGCACCTTTGATTTGGGAGTGTGTCACGAGGTGGGCGGTAGTAGTTGCTATGCGTTACCACCAGCCTGGGAGTGCAAATGGTATATCTACCCTGGCATTGCCTCAAGTGCCTTGTCACATACCTTATCACGCCTTCTACGAGTTTGTTTTGTGTCGTACCTATGGAGTGCTCTCTGATAGCCTACTTGCGAGTGGAGTTTACAGTATCTGTATAGACTACGTCATTATATAAAATGTGTTAAGGGGGATATGGGTAACGCCTTAACGCTATTTTAATAGTTTACTTTACTATAGACATATTATAATAGCTTATATTACTACATAGTAGATAGTCCCACGGATCCTTAGAGGATGTGTATCCCAAACATCCTTTAAGTTACTTGTATTTCAGTTGACATTTCACTTGAGTTGAATTTACTGATATAAGAATGTTAATCCTGACTCGAGCATTTCGTGTTTTATTTTATGCTCGGGTCAGACTGAGTGTTACAGTATTTGAGACTCACCTTTGGAGTTTAGAGCTTCGCTTAGAGATCCATCTATCTATTCAGCTTCTCAGTTGTTTCCTATTGATTTGTTCAGACTGGTCATTGTTTCTGTTCAGATTCCACTGTAATTGAGATATCCATTGTATTTGTTGTTTTAAACTCTGTTGTTTATATAGTAGCTTCATGAACTACTATTTATCTATTTCCGCTGCTTATTATTGTAGTACTTTGTGTCTGTGATTCTGTAATTGATTTATTTACTATATATGCTGAGTTTTGCCAAATATAAAATTAACAATCTGTTGTTTTGAGCAATTCAAGTCCGACATGCGCGGATGCAAATGGGTCGAAATAACGGGTCGTTACAACATATCTCCAATTTTAGAGTTTCTTAAAGGAATCAAAGCAACACTATTGAACTGCTACTTTTCCAAATTTAAGATAATCAAATTTGTATGATAACTCATTAATATTTACTCGTTCGAGTTATGGAGAGTCTCTGGTACTTAATATAATGACAAAAAATTATTGTTTTCAATATGTTCCATTTTGATTTCTCTTGGTTGCCACTATTAACATAGTTTATGCAAACCGAAGAAGTTCAGTTATGGAATGTACATAGCCTGCTTTTCATAAGCAACCATTAGTACTTTTTAAATTTAGATTTGGATAATAAAATTGTGAAGCATACCATTTTTTATCCTATATTTTTCTATCTCCATATTCATATTAGAAGACTTCAGTTGTTTCATTTGACTATTAAGGCAAAACCTTAAAATTGTCTATCTTTGTTTGTTATCAAATGAATACCTATGTATAATTTTCTATATTCATTTCATTCCAGACCAATTCATTATATCTTACCATTATTAAATATAACTTAACATGCACTACTTATAAAATTAAGTATGAAACCTGATGCCAGTGGTTCGTATGTTCAACTTCTTGACAGATGTATGAATCTTGGACCTATTGAAGATTTACTGTATTCTTGTTTTCAATTGAGTAGTTTTATTCAAATTCTATGCATGATCAGTGTTTAAAATGTACACTTGAGATGCAGCTACGATAAACTAGTTTCTTCAATGCAATTACTTCCGAAACACTAAATTAAACAGTTTCTTAAATGTAGAATAAGAGGGTTATCTTTAGTATAACATGGTTTGGTCATATTATCATTTGCGGGTAGCACTATAATAAAGTTTATTGATTTTTTATGTCATTTTACTACTTGTTTTAATTAGTGATCTTAGTAAATGTAAAATCTCAAAATTGCAAATGTTGATAAGCTCATTGTATCTTTTTGTTCTAATGGAAGTGAAACATTTGTGATGCGATCTATCACACCATTGAGCACTTTTTGTTAGAACCAAGGAAAAAATTGATCTAAAAGGAGCCATTCTTAACATGCTACTTCATTTATCTGTAATAGTTGCAAGATTATGTAGTCTATTATTGCCATAGTCCACTAGTCATAATGTTAAAATGTTTGATAAGAGTATCAAAGGTTCCGTCTTCTATTTTTACAAAAAAATGTTGGCAAGTAGGGTGATACTTTGATGCAGTTGGTTGAGAGTAATAAAAGTACTTTAAACTCAATAAATAATACTTCACTTTTCATGCCTATATCTATTTTCTCAACTTACTTGAATTCAGTAGTAAAGGAAGAGAATTTCGGTTGTTGTTAAGGATGAAACTGGTCGGATGTTTCTTTTCTGTAAAGGAGCAGATACATAAGTCAGTTGTATTCTGTACCATATTATGATGGTTCATATACATAAAAACTTTTTTTGGATCACATAGAATTATTTTTGATAGACTTGGAAAGAGTGGAAGAACTTACGAAGGGGATAATTTAAATGAGTATGGAGAAGCAGGCTTGCACACATTAGCATTGGCATATAGAATTCTCGATGAGTCTGAATACCCAACATGGAATTCTGAATTTCAGAAAGCAAGGACAACCATATCACTGGATAGAGAGATACTCAAATATGATTGAGAAAGATTTGATTTTTGTTGGTGCAACAGTAGTTGAGGACAAATTACAACAAGGGGTAAATTTTGGTATATTTGGAGTAAAATGATAGCATTATAACTTTGGTCTTCAGTTCTTTATCCTATCTTTTATTCATTTTTCATAGGTTCCTCAGTGTATCGATAAGTTAGCACAGGCTGGTTTGAAACAGTGGGTTCTAACCGATGATAAAATGGAAAGAGCCATGAATTGTTTGTAGATTGCTTACGGAACTTAAAATGTGAAGCAACAACTTCTAAAGTTAATCTGATTGTCTCTGACAGCTGCATTCCCAAATGAAGGGGACATAGAACCGATATGATGTAAGTAGTTATGAAACAGACTATATATAGTATCATGAGATTATTCTACCCTATGGCGTAGTAAAAAAAATATTTACACAGAAGCACGCTATATATAATTTCAGGTGAGATGCTTGCAGGACAATTTATGAATTTAGGGGCGAAGGTGATACTTTGTGCCCGTACTTTGGAAGAGCTCAAACGAGTTAAATTCGAACTCATTGGTAATATCTCTGAGACTAACAAGTTGAGTCCAATTAGATATTTGTATTTTATATGCTCATATTCTTACCTGTTTTTATACTGTTGGGTAGATTCTCACCACCGGTCCAAAGCTTCGCCGATCCAACCTGCTTCGCATGCAACGACCCTGCCGAACCAACTCATCCCCATGCTCTGCCGAACCAGCTCACCTCCCATGCTCTGCCGAACCAGCTCACCTCCCATGCTCTGCCGAACCAACTCATCCCCATGCTTCGCCGAACCAACTCACCTTCCATGCTTCGCCGAACCAACTCATCCCCATGCTTCGCCGAACCAACTCACCTCCCATGCTTCGCCGAACCAACTCATCCCCATGCTTCGCCGAACCAACTCATCTCCCATGCTTCGCCGAACCAACTCATCCCCATGCTTCGCCGAACCAACTCACCTCCCATGCTTCGCCGAACCAACTCATCCCCATGCTTCGCCGAACCGAACCAACTCATCCCCATGCTTCGCCGAACCAACTCACCTCCCATGCTTCGCCGAACCAACTCATCCCCATGCTTCGTCGAACCAACTCACCTCCCATGCTTCGCCGAACCAACTCACCTCCTACCACCGGACCAAACGCTGCCGGACCAAGACGTGCCAGGCCAGATCACATCAGCCCAGGCCCACCAGCAGCTATATACATCCAAGACCCCTGCTCCCACCCTCACTCTATAAATAGAGGGGCAGGGGTACGACAATGGGGGACAAGTTTGAGAGCTCAAGCACGGAAGGAACTTTCAAACAACTTTCTTTTACTTGTACCAAAGCTTTGTACTTGTAATCACAACAAAAGAAGAGAAATAACATATAAAGTGGACGTAGGCACATTCTGGCTGAACCACTATAAATCTGCGTGTCTTTTTACAGTTTAGCCCCTGTTTTTCATATATTTGCATAAACCTCCAAAATCACTAAGAACAACATAAGATCTACTAAATCATACAACTTTGAGGTGTTTGTCCATTTTTTGTGCAAACATTTTTGGTGCTTTCACTGAGAACTAGAAGCTCGAAGCTTCAGCTTCATCCACTTAACAAGTTTTCCTAACAGCATCGTCCGCCACTTGGAAAACATGCCTCCCAAACAGAGAAAAGATGTTAACAAAGGAAAAAACATCGCATCCAGCAGTCTTCCAGATCCAGCTGTCACGAATCAAGTAAATCGTCCTCCTCCAGTAGTACCAAATGAAGGACAGGCTAATCCGGCCACTCCTGCCACAGAACAGCCTGTAGTAATTACTAGGGCAGATTTGGACAGAGTTGTGGTTGAAGTAACTAACCGCTTCACGTCCCAGCAGGAAGCCTTGGTGGACCATCTCATGTCACGCTTAAGGGATGCTGAAGAATCCAACCGCAACACTGGAACATTGGGCGAGTCCCAGTCTGGAGGATCTCAGAGACAACAAAGATCTTCCTTCTTCGAAGGAGCTAACGGTAGAAGTAGCCATGGTAGGAGCCGAGACCGAGAACAGCCCGAAGTTAGGCCTGAGGAAATGTTTGGTACCGAACCCAACGGGGGAGGTACCGGACGGAGTTCAACTGTAGCTGAGCCTGTCATACTGCCTAACCACGGAAACGCCGGTGAACGGGGCCGAGCTAGAGTCCAGCCCGAAGTTGGACCCGAGGAAGTGCTTAGATCAGAACCCAGCAGGGGAAGATCAAGGCAAGGGCCAACTGTAGCTGATCCTGGCATGCTCCCAGAAGATCAAAGGCAGCCGCTGGAAAATATGAGGAACGATAGACGATACCATCCCTACAGGTCATCTGGATGGAATCAATCCCATAGAACAGAACCAAACTCCTTTCTATCTGCTCCAAATTCTGATGAAAGGATGGCACGCTTATTCAGAGAGTGCATCCAATGGGAGCAAAGAGATCGAGGGATAGGCGCTAGGGTAACCAGCCCTTTCGCCCGCAATATCGAAATTGCTATCACCCCCCGAGAATGGAAAATGCCAACAATGGAACCTTACAAAGGAACCTCTGACCCCGTTGTACACTTACAGAGATACACACAGCATATGCTCATGAGTGGAGCGACAGAAGGAGTGCTGTGCAAATGCTTTCCACTATTCTTAGCAGATCTAGCTACCTCCTGGTTCTGCCATCTACCCCAAGGATCCATCAGCTCGTGGGAAATGTTGAAAGAAAAGTTTATCAGTCAGTTCCGCATCCATGTGGAACAACCTAAGGACGCTTATTCCTTATCCAGCGTCAAACAGAAACCTGGAGAGAAGGTGCAGCAATATTTAACCCGATTCAATGCCGCAGCGGCCGCAATCCAAGATGCCGATGAGAAGCTTATCTTAATGGCCCTCTGTAGTGGTGTGCATCCGGATACTAAATTTGCTAGAAGATTGACCAAAGAAAAACCAGCTACTTTACCCGATTTCTTCCATGAAGCTGGAAAATATATAAGACTTGAAGACGCTGCCGCTGAGAGGCAGACAGGACAATAAAATAAGGCGGCTCACAGCGACGCGCCCGCTGTAGCAAAGGACATTCGAAGAAATGATTCTAGAGACAATGCTGGGGGCAAGAAAGAAGCAAAGTGTCTATATCGTCCAGGACCGAGATTTGACGCTTACACCCTTTTAAATGAAACGATCGAAAACATCTTCCTGGCCACTCAAGACGAAGTTAAATACAAACACCCCCCCCCCCCCGCACAAGAAGATACCAGATATCCTAAACTTGAGAAGCTAGCCTATTGCCTACTAATCACATCACGGAAACTACGTCACTATTTTCAATCTCATTCCATCAGAGTTCTGACCGATCAACCACTAAGGCAGGTACGGAGTCCCATTCAAAATCACATCGGACAATGGACTTCAGTTTGACAGCGAGGAGTACGCCAACTGGTGCCGAGGGCACGAAATTCACAAAAGCTTCTCATCCGTAGCTTATCCCTAGGCAAATGGACAAGTCGAAGCCGTCAACAAAATTCTCAAAACTCTAATCAAAGAGAAACTCGAAAAGTCAAAGGGCGCTTGGGTGGATGAACTTCCTACGGCACTGTGGGCCTATCGCACATCTTTCAGAACATCAACGGGGCATACTCCTTTCTCTTTGGCATACGGATCAAAGGTTATGCTCCCAGTTGAAACTATAGTGCCTTCCCACCGTAGGATCCACTACAACCCAGAAGAGAATGAAGAGTTCCTCCTCATGTCTTTGGATCTAATTGAGGAAAGAAGAAATGATGCAGTCCTTAAAGCAGCAGCCCACAAACAAAAAGTGGCAGCACAGTACAACTCCGAAGTCAAGCATCGCACCTTACAAGAATGGAGCTTATATTTTGTCAACAGTGGATAGAGAGGTGTTCCAGAGGGCATGGAACATCCAACACCTCCGTCGATACTTTTCTTAACTTGTACTGCCCATATGAAGCGAATTAACAAAGAGAATCAGTGGACGTAGGCATTTTCGTGCCGAACCACTTTAAAAAAAACCTTGTCTCTTTTTTAACTTGTTCCTTCATATCTTGGCTGCTTGTTAACTTTATCTTTTTCTGTTGAACGAAATCCTATGCAAGGCACTCCACAGTGCAACTTCACCTGGACAAGACCTAACAGGTACTCTGCGAATCTATGCCCTCGCCAATGAGACACTTTCGCTCCGGCATCCCTCTGCTGCGAGTTAACTCATTGCTCGCGACGGCCCTTAAAGCCAACTGTAATGAGCCGATTATAAGCCACCGAGAAGGCCGACTATAGCCGAGGCAGCTCATTACGGCGTTCGGCTCGCCGGCAACTGTGAACCGATTATAAGCCCCAACATAAGGTGTGGCCAGCCAGGGGCAGTTCACGGTTGACGATCGGCACCCACGCTAGCCGGCCACAGTAAATCGAATAATACCCACGATTACGGGCCATAATGGCCCGGGTAGTTACTGTGCGCGATCTCGGCTCCGATGTGTCTTAAGTGCGGCTGTGGTAAAAAAGAATTAACTCCCCGCGGAGGCGTAAGATGGGTGACGAATGTCTCCAAGACCCACAGCTAGGGAAAGTGACTACAAAACCCGTTTGCCACGAACTTAAGCACACCGAAGGCCTTCCGTGATTGGAAGTTTTACTCTTTCACATATTTCAATTTTACTTGAGAAACCTTTCTCCTATCCTCTGTAACAATTCTTGAAGTACAGGACACAGAACAGGAGACACTCACTAGTAGACACGGATATTCACAACAAGATACTGGACCGCATCCCTTACTCGGTCACACAGGATATTCAAAGCTGCCATCTACAAGAAAGATATAAAGGACGGTATTTCCTCCTTTCATATGTAAACACATGACTATAATCTATTCACACCTCACGCCAACGTTGCAAGTCATAAAATTATGTTTTAAACAAGAACCTGACATCAAACACAATTTGATTAGAAGAATATGCATAGCTATACAACATGTCAAAATAGCAACAAACATTCAAGAGACGACAAAATCAGCTTAAGTTAAAGAAATACACATCAAGAATAGAGCTATTTATTACAAGTAGCAAGAATTACAACCTAAAAGGTACTCTACTGTTTTAAGACTAACATATATAGCCATGTCAAGTCCACAAAAAGAATTTTCCAGGTCTAATCAGGGAGCCGGCTGCGTCGGAGTCTTGTCCTTGCCCTGTTGCCCACCTGTCGCTAGCAAGAAATAAAAGCACGTAAGATAAAGCACTGGAGTTATAATGGAAATTATAAATAAAGTGTAGACTTACATCCAGAGGTGAAGCGCCTAAAAGAAACTGAGCCGTCCCTGTCGAAGAACCACTCCTTCTTGAACATGCTGAATTTGGAATACAGGTCCAAGACCGGCTTGAAGGTTACAGCCGACTCCAAGCTGATGTATGGGGACCCCTTCTTATAGCCCCTCAGATTATATAACTACCGGATCTCCCGGTTGGAAGGAGCACGACCACACTTCCTCTGAAAAATAACGAAGAGGCTCACTAGTATAGCATAGGAGTTGGGTTGAATCTGGAATGGGGCCACCTTTAGATATGTGAGGAAGCTGGCTACCCAAGCGTTAAGAGGAGGAATGGCACCACACATGCAGTGGTATCTGCTGTAGGCAAGGTACCCTTCAGGAGGTTCGTACGGCATAACTTCTCTCCCTGGCAACAGCAAGTGCGCCCTATCAATTCCAAAAGATCGGGAAATAACATCAAGCTGCTCCTCCTTGAGGGAGCTAGGAAAGCAATCGGGCGGGGAGTTCAGAAGTTCCTGAGGGCCATACCCATCCACTAGTTATCTCGGGGCAGGTCCGTGACGTTCTGGATTCGGTTGAGCTGGGGGCACGGCGGAGGAACCTCCTTCGCCCCCGGATTTCTTTTTGTCTGATCGAGTTTCCGCTTTACGAGACATTATCTGCAAACACAAAGAAGAACGTCGTTAGAATAGAGGAAGTAAAGGAGCAAGTGTCTGCAGTCTGAAATTTCAAGTGAAAAAATCAAGTAAATCAAGTTCATTCGACACCCAGAGTAAACGTTCATTCGGCACCTAGAATCAAGTTCATTCGGCATCCAGAGTGAATGTTCATTCGGCACCCAGGGTAAAGTTCATTCGGCACCCAGAGTAAATGATCATTCGGCACTTAGAGTACGTAAATTCGTTCGGCAGTACTTGATTCGGTATTCTGAAGCAATTCGTCAGAGAGCTTGATTCGGCAGAAACGTTTGGTTCGGCTATCTTGAATTGGAAGGGAATAACGAGAGTATACAGCCCCTACTTATAGGCAAATATAGGATGCCGGACCAGTTGGATCGGCGCTCAGCGACCGAATAAGAGGAAACAAAGTAGGCCATACGCCAGCATATACCCCACTTTGGGGGGGCAAATGTTGGGTAGATTCTCACCACCGGTCCAAAGCTTCGCCGATCCAACCTGCTTCGCATGCAACGACCCTGCCGAACCAACTCATCCCCATGCTCTGCCGAACCAGCTCACCTCCCATGCTCTGCCGAACCAGCTCACCTCCCATGCTCTGCCGAACCAACTCATCCCCATGCTTCGCCGAACCAACTCACCTCCCATGCTTCGCCGAACCAACTCATCCCCATGCTTCGCCGAACCAACTCACCTCCCATGCTTCGCCGAACCAACTCATCCCCATGCTTCGCCGAACCAACTCATCTCCCATGCTTCGCCGAACCAACTCATCCCCATGCTTCGCCGAACCAACTCACCTCCCATGCTTCGCCGAACCAACTCATCCCCATGCTTCGCCGAACCAACTCACCTCCCATGCTTCGCCGAACCAACTCATCCCCATGCTTCGCCGAACCAACTCACCTCCCATGCTTCGCCGAACCAACTCACCTCCTACCACCGGACCAAACGCTGCCGGACCAAGACGTGCCAGGCCAGATCACATCAGCCCAGGCCCACCAGTAGCTATATACATCCAAGACCCCTGCTCCCACCCTCACTCTATAAATAGAGGGGCAGGGGTACGACAATGGGGGACAAGTTTGAGAGCTCAAGCACGGAAGGAACTTTCAAACAACTTTCTTTTACTTGTACCAAAGCTTTGTACTTGTAATCACAACAAAAGAAGAGAAATAACATATAAAGTGGGCGTAGGCACATTCTGGCTGAACCACTATAAATCTGCGTGTCTTTTTACAGTTTAGCCCCTGTTTTTCATATATTTGCATAAACCTCCAAAATCACTAAGAACAACATAAGATCTACTAAATCATACAACTTTGAGGTGTTTGTCCATTTTTTGTGCAAACATATACTTTGAAATAGCTAAATATTCATCCATTAGAGTTGAGATATTGCCTTTGGATTTAGCCTCTGGTCAAGAACTTCCTAAAGAGCAGTGCAGCAAGCAGAGTTGTTGTTTGATGGGTCATTTTGTGGTGGTAATAAGATCAGTTTTTGCTCTCATAATATTATTTACTTGTTTAATATATTTTTTGTTGCTATAACAACTGTCATTTTATAACTCTATTTCCTTTAATGATTAGATGAGCAGTGCTGCTGGAAAGTGTCCTTCCCTTGGCTAGACTATGTACTCTGCATCTGCGCATGCTCTCAATGGTTATTTCCGTACTTTGCGTTCTGAGGGATCACTGCTGCACTCTCTTTGGTACTTTATTTTTCAACATAATTTTAGCACGTGATAAATTGTGCTATCTAGCGAAATGATATATTCAATTAGTCATGCCAAGCCACATTTTGTATAAAATGATAGAAATCATAACCACCGTTGTATTTTACTATCGCCGTCCATTGTTTGGATCTTTGACATGATCATAGTATTATAGAGGCCATTCATTTGTATTCCCATCTTATTGATTTTCTCCTTCAAGAATCATTTTATATTTCCAGCTTTGTCAAAAGGGGATCAACGTTTCCATTGTGTGCCCTGGACCAATACATACATACATACTTACATACATACATACATACATACATACAGACAATAATTCAGCTTCCACCTCAACTAGACAAAGTGGTACATCCGAGGTTATGTTTCAATGTACTGTTGTTTTGTTATTTTGCATGACATTTAAAGCTAGATGTATCACTTTAATTATTGTTTGTGGTTTCAACTTGTATAAGACAATCTTCAATACTAATCTGTATCATACTAGGGTTCTGTACATTGACAGTTATTATAACTCTCAACATTTTAAACGTTATAAACAAGCCTTTCGATTTTATTGTTGTTGTTGCTTTGTAGATTTGCATGCAGTTTGCTATGGCTAGGCAAAATTTTGTATATCGACAACAAACACATATTTCTTTGAGAACGATGCTAAGAAGGTTATATGTTTTCTTACATTTCAATACATGTCTAGATTACTATTTTTATCATTAAGGGAACTGAATCCTTAGCAGGGACTTGTTCTAAATTTGATGACTGACCAGACAATGAAAAAAATCATTATACTGCAAATTACTAATGCTTCTCAGATGATCAATTTGGAGAAAATCCAGATGTAGCATTTGCTTTGATTATTGATGGAAAATCTTTAACCTATGCTCTAGATGATGATTTGAAACAACAGTATTTGAATCTAGCCGTTGAATGTGCTTCAGTAATATGTTGCAGAGTGTCCCCAAAGCAAAAATCACTAGTAATAAAGAGCTTCTCACTGATATCAATCTCGTTTGCAATTCTGTTTTTATTTACAGTAACAAGGCATTGCTGATTACTTTTACAGTATTCATTTATAATCGGATAGTAACGCTTATTAAGAGTTACATGCTTACGAGTGTTTATTTTATAATAGTATGAATTACAAGCCTCTATCAGTATAAAAATGCTCATACATTTTATTTATACATCACCTTATGTAAAAAAATTAATAGCGTAAAGCAAATTTTCTATCACTGAATTATACTAAACTTCAAATTTTGTTTTTAAATAGTTCTTTTGTCCTTTTACTAGTGTTCAAAGGAGATTTTGGGATATTTGGTTCGATGCCACACACTCATTATAAATGACATAGTTTCTTTAAAGTTTAAATACAACATCGATTAATATCATGTTTTATATAGAGTTGACTTTAGAAATGACATATTTGATTGTAATTGAAACTAAGCATGAGTAATTTGAATGTCAAAGCAATATGGCAATCTACCGACAGCAAGGTGTCAGTTTTTCTTTTTTATATCCTTATTCTGTAATATGTGAATTGGCACAAAAATGTTTATGATCTATTCATTTATTTACTCCAGTCCTTCAGCCACTACGCAGCAGATCAAACGAAGGGAAACGATTCAGTAAAGTATAGGTCATCCAAAATGAAAATGATAGGATAAGACAATTGTATTAATGTAATAAAACAAAGAAAAACATGAGTCATACGAACAACTACAGCTAAATCAATCAAGCAACAGCAGGAACAACTGGGCAAAGGAAATACTCAGAGTCTGCTCCAATTGCAGTACAACTTAAACTCCGTTGTTGATAAGCGTGCCCCAAGGGCCAAAGGTAACTAAGTAAAATATGTTATAAATCATGTAAAAGATGCAAATAATTGTATAAATGACAAGGTACATGTGACGCCCCACCCCGAGACCCACATTAACAAAGAGAATTACACATTAATTCTGTATGCTAATGCGGAGAATATGGCTGGTTAGAAGCGACCATCTATAGCCTTGTCTTAAATATCTATTGAATACGTCGACAAATGCTATATTTTTTTTTCTAACACAAGTGGATCGACATATCCAATAAGTACTTAATACAAAACTATAAGTGGCTAATGGATCTATCAAAACAAAATACGATAACCAAATGAACATGGCATCACAGAACAACAATAGATATACATACACACATATACAATGATACATCTCAATACAATACAAATGATACACTAAAGTGGTATGATGTGGTATGATGACCACTCTATATACACAAGTCAAATAAGAATACATCTCAAGATACAACTCTAAAAAGACCATAAATGTAAAAGATAATAGAAAGACATCCATGTGGAAGCTTTGAGGAAAAGCTAAGTCCAAAAGTAAATGCTTAACATGAAACAAACTTGGTCTGACCCGAGTATAAAATACACGGGTCAGTCTAGCTAAAACATCAGTTTAATAAGGATAGACGATAATGAGAATTATTAGGGAAGGGTAAAGTATCTTCTCGAACGAGAGGAAACCATACCAAGAATACAATACCAATTCATTAAGAAAAGAATGATCATACTTCCTAAATAGGAAGAAATAACAAGAAGTACAAGTTCATAACTCAAGTGGACTATTATCACTTAAGTATAAGAAACCTCAAGGAAGAAATCCTAATGATACAAACTCAATTAAACATCATATTTGCCTCATATCATCGGCGAAATTTCTAAGATAACAATAATGGTTTCGGTGAACCATATCTCCTAAATAGGAGAATCATCAACACAAACTCTTGCCAAAATAGTAAACATAGAACATTCTAAAGTAGGATAATCCCAAATTTAATCATACCTTATCTCAACGGTATAAATGCATATAAAATTCAACTCAACTCGCCAAAATGGCAAAACCCAGAATATCCTATAAAATCATGAAATCATCAAAACTCATAACTTAAGGAACTCAATAAGAGTTCAAAACATCATAAATGAAATCACTATATACATACATACATACATACAGACATATATATATATATATATAACATCTCATATACACTAGGCTATCGATGTAGTAAAACTTCTTAAAATGGTGAGATCATAATAAAACAGAAAAACTCAACAAACTCAGAAAACCCGGATTGGCCAGATCCCCGATTGCATGCCGAAGCAATGCTACACGTGCCACATCTTGACTAGTACTATATATATATATATATATGTTTTAGGTACCCATACATCGTGACGACCGAAGTCGTGCTACATCGTGACGACCAAAGTCGTAGAACATCATGATGATCGAAGTCATAAAATATCGTGACGACCGTAGTCGTAAAACATCGTGATGACCCGAAGGTCTATAGTACCGGTAAACATCGTGAATGTGTCACAAATTCATAGATAGGAACTTGAAAAGTCGTAACGTGCATCCCATACCACACGTTCTCACTAAATTGTTTACTGACCGCTAGTCGATGCCACACTAGAAAACATCATAAAATCATAAATCTCAAAAAATCATAACTTGCCTCATCTCATTGGCAAGTGTCAAAAGACATCATAACTTGTCTCATCTCATCGACAAGTACAAACATCGTGATGGTTTTTCATAAATCATAATTCCCAAAAAGGAAATCTCAATCTCAAAAGTTGCCTCATTTCATCGGCAAGTATAAAAATACATCATGATGGTCCTCATCGACCATACTCCTAGAATATAAGATGTCAAACCCCAAAATTCATCAAATAATGGCCATCTCAGATAATTCCAAAAATAGGAATTATAAATCTCAAAACACGCCATAAAATGGCAAATTTCAAATATCAACTCAGAAAATTATAATCTCGAATAGCCTCGATCGTACAACTCCGGAATTAACCGAAACAGTAATTGCACGTGTCCCATACCACGTGTTTTACTAAATCGTTTAATTCTCTTTCTCATACGTTCGAATAATGAAAAAATGTGTATTTTATATTTATAATAATTTATTAGAGAAACTAGCTTTTAAAACTATTTTCAAAAAACGATTATTGGAACGAATATTTGAAATTCCATTATTATAGAAAATAAATAGATTTTATATCTTAAAAATGATTTAAAAATATTATATAATAATTATTTAAAATGCCTATTTATTTGAAAAATTATTTCAAAATCGTTTGGAGAAAACCGTGCTCGAAAACAATGAAAAACAAAGAAAATACCTCACAATCGATAACTCAAATTCAATTCGAATTCAATTCAAATTCAACTCAAAATCAATTCAAATTTGAATTTCAAATTTGAATTTCAAATTCTCAAAATTTAGCTAGCCTATTGATAGCCATCATAGCTCTCAAAACAACACAAATCATCATAAAAAATCAAGTGAAATAGAGAGCAAAACAATAGAACAAACATCAGGAAAAAGCACAGCACAAAGGAAAAGCAGCAGGCAGAAATTTTGCCTCACACGATCGACATGCAGGTCGACCTCACTCCTCTCTAGGTCGACTGTACGGTCAACCTAGATAGCATGAAGGTCGACCCCTAGGTCGACATGCCTGCCAACCTAGGGCACAGATTTTGCCTAGTTGTTTTTCGCAGCCCCGACTTGATTTTCAAGCTTCGATTCAGAATAGCAAATGGCCAATTTTTGCAGTGAATTTTTGCAGAGACAAAATACATGTAAAATACTATCTGAAAGAAATCCAACATCATTTCGTTGCCCGAATCATAAGATACAAGCCTTTAAAGAACCAACAGAAACAAGAAATAAACTGCAAATGAAAACTTTACAAAATTTGTTTACAGTGAACTACAAATCACCCAGATCTTTGCATTAGCAGCATCATTTCAGCTGGAAATGTGAGTTAACAAACTCACCTTTGCTATTTAGAGAGCAAACAAGAAGAATCGGAGGAAAGTAGCTTGCTTTTGGGAAGAAGGAGCTTCCCTAACCTGTTAGAACTCAAGGCAGAAACATGCAACAGGAAAGAAAGTAATTAATAGAAAACTCTTCTAAAAACAAGATTTTGATGAGATAAAAATGTTTTGGAATGAGATTACCTTTTAATATCTTTTCTATTTTGATAAAACAGCAATTTGTTTGCAAAAGATTTGAATTTGAAAGCTTGGTTCGAAGAAAATGGAGCTTTTCTTTTACTGGCTAAAGAGGAAGAAGGTGGAAACTAATTTCTGTACATATAGGGAATGAAATAATGTTTCACACTTCCTAACTTCAGGTTATTACTTGGCTAATGGGCCTTTGGACCCAAAACAAATAAAAGAAATCAAGTAAGCCTAACTAAATTAATACAACACTTAACCAAATATACATAAGTTATAAAATAAATGTCACTTTCTTTCAATGTTTTCTACACAAATAAAATATGTAAGCAAACTTACATATTAAATAAAATATTTTCATCATATAAAAATATTAATTTTTATTTTTGAAACACTATTATTTTTAAAATCCTTTATTTTTCAAAAATGCACTATTTACTCAAATAAATGGATAAAACATTGTTTTTAACTTCTAAAATTCAACAAAAATATTTTTCCCACTTAGAAAAATATTTCAAACCATTTCAAAACTCAAATTTATAATTAAACTCATTTTGAAACCAATTTCCATCTTTTTATTTAAATTAAAAACCTTTAAAAATCTCATACTTCTTTTTAAAAATTATTAAAAGAAGTAATTGGCAATAATTAATACAATTATTGCATTTTCTCCAAATAAAACCCATTGTCCAATCATTATTAACCCAAATTAATCAAATAAAGTTCCAAACTTTATTTTTCTCATTTTATTTTCAAAATTCATTGTTTATTCCAAATAAACAATTAAAATTTCCAATTTTATTTAATTTACAATATTAAATTATAACTATCGTTATAATTTAACATTAACAGTTACTCTCCAAAACCAGGGTTGTATAGACTCCCACCTTAACAAAATTGCGTCCACGCAATTTCTAGAGAAGAGTTTATATTCAACATAATTATTTCATCAATCAAAGGACGATATATAAGCACGAGTTTAAAATTTCTCACCCTCGACTCAAGATGATAGGAAACCAAGATAAGATTGCTCGATTAATTCTATGGTTTCCCAAGTGGAATTACTGGGATTTGCAGACCATTGAATTTCTACAAGCAATACATCCCTATTTCGAAGGCGTTTCACCTTCGAAGCAAACACAGATAGAATGTTAAGCAATAGATAAATCGGGTGAGGTCGATATCTAAGAAGCTTCACGAACATAGTCGGGATTTAATCATAACTTTATCCCGAACTCCAACCCATAGGATGATAATCGATACGACTTTCCGTATAACACTACAAAGGGAGTCATACCGATATTAGATTGACCACTATTATGGAAAGAAAACCCAATAAGAGGTAGGTGGTTTTCCCCCAATACCACCAAACTCATACGACTGTATAATTTCAAGTCGTAAAATAATTACACATAGGCAAGATAAAGACAAAGAATACATTTTTAAATCCTCTCTTATTAATCAAATATTCTTAAAGTTTTCCAACCTATTATCTTCAAGATTTAAAATTTTCAATTTTCAACACTTGAAAATTTCTAAAGCTTCTTACTTAGATTTTTAAATTTAAATTTATTACTCTTCATTAGAGTAAATAAAATTTAAGTCGTTTATTCTCTAATTCTTCCATAGGTATTCTCGAGTTTGCAACATATATATATTTTTTCAATTTGTTTCTTTAATCTTCTAAGTGTTAGAAATTTTCAAAAAAATCGGCGGAGTCCCCTTTGTACGGAGGGCCGCATACAATATTATTAAAATTATTTATATAATATACATCGACCATTAGGTCGGAAACACAATATATATCCTCATTTAACTCTTTAAAATTAATCCGAAAACATACCTTCCTTTTTAGCATTTTAAAGCAAGTTTGCACAAACTTATATATATATATATATATATATATATATTTGCTTAAAATTTATTCCAACTATCCTCTTTCACCTGTACTCAGCTCAAATAGATGATATTAGTTTATGTTCATAATAAGAAGTGCTACATTTAATTATTAAGGGAAATAGATCAATTTCATTTCAGACCTGCTGTAAAGAAGACATGTTTTGACATAACAAAAAACAAAATCTGAAAAACTTTATAAAATGAAAGTTTTTCTACTCTGTCTAAGCTTTTCATAAAATAAAGATCATCAAAATCGGATTTACGGTTTGAAAGTTATGTTAAATTTACTTTCAGCTTAATCTTAGAGAATTTTGTAATAGGGCAGAACTGCCTATCCACTTTCAAACCCATTTTAGACTTAGTAAAAAGCAAAATCTTTTAAAGTGGTAAAAAGAAACTTTATAGCTTACTGTAAGCTCTTTCATTTGCAAAAAGATTGAACTCATTTGGATATATAAATCTTAAGTTATCGCTATTTTAGTACAACACTTTCCAAATAAAATTTCAGCTTTTAAATCAATTTGAAATTCGAAATTCTCCCAAACCATTTTAATATCAAACTACATTTTCAACAAGCTTTTTGCTAAATCATTATTAAATGATTTTCTTTTTCTCGGAAAGCTAAGACATACAAAAATATGATCAACTTTATGTAATCAACTTAAAAGAAACAATTCATTAATTGAAAAAAATTTCATTACTTTCCAAAATCTAACTTTAAAGTAATTTACTAAGAAAACTCATTTTGGAAGAGATAACTAATCTCTTATATTATCAAAAGATGATTATTGATTATCCATATAATAAATTTTTAGAATATATGTATAAAGTTTAAAATAATTCTCACAATTAAAATGATTATATCACATGAATTGTTCATTTATCAAAAACAATTCAAATTCACATTTTCACTTGTCAAAAAATTAAATTTCTATCTTATTACCAAGGTAAAACTAATTAAAGTTGAAAATTAATTCAAATTTGTTTTCAAAAGAATTTTACAAATTCACACCACCCAATTTTTAAGATAGAGTTTTATATTTATCTTCTACTATTACACAAATAACTAAGTGTCAAAACAAATTTTTATAGTCATCATTAATAACTTGTACTAAACTATTCAATTAATATTTTAATTTTTTCAAACCAAAGTATTCTTTTACCTTAAATACATCATTTTATTAATCAAAGCACTAAATGATATTTTCCTCCAATTAAGTCATCCCCTTAATTAGAATTATTCACTCTTACTTACCCAAATTACCATATTCAATTTCTCAAATTTCAAATAATATAAGGGTATTGCCTCGCCATTGATTTATAGTGAATGACCTCATCGATTGGCTGCCGAGTTGATCAAATGATCAAAACTGCCTCGCCACTCATCCAACACTCACTATGGTTTAATGGTTTCATTAAACATTTAAAATAAAAATTAATTCTCCACTATATTAATTATTTTCAAACTTTACTTATTAAAACTCAATTTTACCGTGTCTGTCTGTCTCATTACAGCGTTTAAGAAATTCCTATCGATAACGTTGGCCAAACGCATCAACTAGAATTCTTAAAGCACTAGACGGACAACCCAACACAAAAATTCATTTTCTGTAAAAAGAAATATCTCATATATAATACTCAAAATATTTTTTGTTTTTCCCAAAAACAAAATCCAATTTATCTTAGAAACACATCTTCAATTTTTTTTTTGAAAAATTTGAAAACACAATTTATTACTTATTCTCAAAATCAAGGAACACAAATAGAGCTCATCGAGATATTCCCCGCATACACGATCCTCAAGATTGATGGAATAAACTGGAGTGTTCATTATTCCGAACAGTATAACGAACCAATCAAAAGACTCATAACGAGTGCATAATGTGGTAAGAGTATCGCTAGCCTCCGTGACTCGTAGCTCATGAAAAATCATGTAGGGTCAAGCTAAGGAATGACCCTAGCACCACTCAAGAGATTAAAAGAAATCTATGAGATATAAAAGTAATGGCAAGATACCTCCTCAAATGAGAAGAAGGGACACTAACACTAAATCATTACTTCGAGTGAAGTAATGTCACAAAGCATATCTACAAATGAGTATCCAAGGATGATATCTCGAAGAAGCAGGAATGACAAATGTCGAATAAATACAATCAATTACCTTATTTCCTGGGTGGACATTATCATGGAAGAATGACCGAAAGGCTAAGAACTGGAAATGAGATCAATCCAATACACAATTACCCGATGGGGTGACAAACCCAAACGGACTCCCAAAAATCAACATAGTCATCATGACTGAAATTCGAGATATGTCATCTGTTAACCCTGAATTATCCACGACCTAAGAAGTATACGTCTCAGCGACCTACGAGTTAAAAGGTTAGCGACCTGAGACATGGTGGGACTTAACAGTTTACGAGTTAACAAGTTTACGACTCAGTGGATGTACGACTTGAGGGCTTGACGACTCAGCGAGTTAAGCGACCTACGACTTAAGAAGGTTTCGACTTAACATGCTACGACTCATCAGGCTTACGACTCAAGAGGATCTTACGACTCACAAGGTCTGTACGACTCATCAGACTTACGACTCATGAGGACTTGCGACTCATGAGGTCTTACGACACATCAGACTTACGACTCATGAGGACCTGCGACTCATGAGGTCTTACGACTCATCAGACTTACGACTCATGAGGACTTGCGACTCATGAGGTCTTACGACTCATCAGGCTTATGACTTATGAAGACTTACGACTCATGAGGACTTGCGACTCATGAGGTCTTACGACTCATCAGACTTACGACTCATGAGGACTTGCGACTCATGAGGTCTTACGACTCATCAGTCCTACGACTTAAAGGCTATCAAGCTGACATCCAAAGCCCGAGCATGTGCTACTTTGATCTGGTGAGTCGATTACGGCTTAGCACTTGTCTTCCAACTGAGCCACAAGGTGAACCCAATATGGCACCCACGAGACATCTTAAGTCGAATACGAGTTACGACTCACCTTAAGTCGGTCGCGACTCATGACTTTGCCAAAAACGAGAGCTCAGAAATCTACTCCTATAAATACCCCATCACTTCCAACATGCAAAGGACTTTTGGCCATTCATTTCTTCAAGCGCCGTTACGCTGTCGAAGTCTCCTCTCATTCAGCAATCAAAGATCTTCAAGCATTCGAGACACTACAACAATCTTCGAGAAGAACTCCTTACATCCAACACGGATTCGCCGAGTTTCATCATCAAAGATTGAGCTTTTAGTCAAGAGTGCTTTCGTGATCAAGTTGTATTGTATTTTGAAGGATATTGTATCAAAGTGTAACCGAATCAGCAATAAAAGATTATAAAGTGGACGTAGGCTTAATTACGGGCCGAACCACTATAAACCTGTTGTTCGTTTACTGCTTTTCTGCTATTTTCAGCTTATATTCTGTTCCCGTACCAACGGGTGGTGCTTTCACGATTCTATTACACACACCGGGTGTTAGCGTTTACTTTTTACCGTTAACATTTTGGTGCTTTCACTGAGAACCCAACTCAGGCGATCATCCACCGTTGCTTCGCAAAGATTCATAAAAAGAACCTCTCTTAAAAACCAGATCCGAAGTAATGGCTCCTGGAAGAAGAGGTAGACCTATCAGATCCGGAAACGCTCACGAAGGGACTTCTGCTTCCCCAATAACAAACCAAGCAACTCCAACCGTTGGAGTCACCAGGGCTGAATTGGACGATGCAGTTTCTGGATTATACCAGCAAATTGAAACTCAAAACGCTTTGATGATGGATAGATTAACTGCTCTGCTCGGGGCAAATTGTCAGCCAGAAAACCATCAAACTACTCTTCCTGAAATGCCACCTTTCCAAGCCGATGGTTCTATGCCGCAACCAACTTGTCATGAACATATGCCCGGGCAAACTTCCGAGGGAAGAACTGATGCTTGTCCGGAGATGTCTTTGAACAATAAAGAATACCTGTCTGAAATGGTTAACCGCATCATGAAAGAGAGCATGCTAAGGGAAGAGGATGAGAACGACTGGGGATTTGCACCAAGCAGAACTCCGTTTACTGAAAGGATCCTGAAAGCGGAGTTTCCAAGGAAATTTGCACCTCCTATTATCCAAGCCTATAGGGGAACCAGTGACCCTAATCATTTCCTCTACAAATACGATTGGCATATGACCGGTGCAAGAGCATCAGACGAGATCAAGTGTCGATACTTTCCAGTATACCTGGAAGGCGTGGCTTTACTTTGGTTCACAAAGCTTCCAGTACGGTCTGTAGATAAGTTATCCGACTTAACGCAAAAGTTCAAAGAACAGTTCAGATTGTATGCTTCAAAAGCTAAGGATATAATGTCACTGTCTAACCTAGAACAAGCGCCCGGAGAATCAATCAAATCTTTCTTGAGCCGTTTCAATATAGCTTTAGCCGAAGTAGAAAATGCGGAACCACGCATGATCCTGACTTATTTGATGCGAGCCATTGATAAATCGAGTAAATTTGGAATATGGCTAAAGATGAAGGAACCGAACTCACTTGATAAATTTTATAAAAAGGCCGACGAGTTCATTCGCCTTGAAAGCCTTTCTACGACGTCGAAGGTGGTTACTGCCCAAACTAATAATAACAGTGTCCCATCTAAGAAAAGAGAATCTGAAAGTCAGAAAAGGGAGAATGAAGGAGGAAAGAGCTAGGGAAATGAAAAGAAACCTCGCCACTTTAATTCTTCGGATTATACTCCTTTAACTGATACACCAAGAAATATCTTTTTTGCAACAAAGGACGTTGTCAGGTATCCTAAGCCACCTGAGATGACGAGAGGTGCAAAGCGTAATGGAAAATTCTGCCAATTTCACAATCAACCTGGCCATGATACTGACCAATGCCGCCAGTTAAAGAAGGTGATTGAAGAATTGCTGGAACAAGGTAAACTCCAACAATACGTTAAGAGAAGCGGAGTCGATCCAACCTCATCCACTCGGGATCAACTACACCCTATCCATCAATCCGATTCTCACAACAACACTGCAGTGCAAGATTCGGAAAAGCTTGTCATTAATGCTATCACAGGAGGACCATACCCAGCAAGCAGAAGTTGGGACGACTACTAATTACCCACAAAACTGCGGCTGGGGCATCTCTCACTTTCTCTGGCATAAAAATCCAAAAGCTATGAATCAAGCACAAATGGAAATCCAGCTTGGAGATTCTAAAACAACAATAACTAGCATTCATTTTTACTTAACAGCATTGCTTGAATTTGTAAAGATAATGATGGATGTGTAACTTCTGCATTGTAAACCGTTGAAAAATCAGCGTGACTCAATAATAAAAAACTATGCATTCTGTGTTTTCTATTATAAAATGCCTGTTATATTTCGATGTGTAAATACTCTAAATGTATTGCTAAAATGTCGATCTAATATTGCAGGTCATTAAAGCAAAGCTCACCCATCGCAAAGCTACGCGAGCCTTACAAACCATTCATTAAAGCAAATTTCAAGCAACAAAAAATTCCAAACTCAAATCCCATACAAGAGGAACTTCACATAAAAAGTTGACGGCTCTACTGTGTCAAGCCCTTGTTAACTGGTTGCGATTGTTGATATAAAAAGGCATCCAACCAAATAACTTGCGTTTACTCTGTGGAGTCATTCATCAGTGAAGTCTACTTCTTCGGATAAAGCAGTTTACTCGCAAAAGAAAGGAAGACGCGCTTGGAAACGATGATAAAGGATCGCAGATTGGCAGATGATGATACAACATGAGCGGGCAAACATGGAAGTAGCCAAAGGGAGGTATGCCTCTCAACAGGAAAGCCGGTAGATCCACTAAAGGGATACCTTCCCAAGCAGAAGGAATAAGACCCTCGCTAACTGATTGTGATGCATCCGGTCAGGCAGCTTGTGTCCATCCCATGGATCTACTTGCCCCTAAGACGCAACCTTCCTGGCACACCAACCAAAGCCCTCTAACGAGGCACGCCAATAAATGGGAGTGTTTTCCTCAATCAAAAAGATCGGTGGGACCCCCAAAGGGGCACCTTGTTAATTGATTGCGGTTGTTTGTACAAACAAACATCCAATCAAGCAACTTACGCCTGCCCCGCGGACCCATCCGACCATGAGAAAGCAACTTCCAGGCACTCACAAGCCCTCTTCGGAGGCACAAGCCATCTTCGGAGGCACGCTTCACCATGCTTGAAGCACGAAATCAAAAGCCCTTTTCGGAGGCACAAGCCCTCTTCGGAGGCACAAGCCCTTTTCGGAGGCACAAGCCCTCTTCGGAGGCACAAGCCCTCTTCGGAGGCACAAGCCATCTTCGGAGGCAAAAGCCCTTTTCGGAGGCACATTTCACCCGTGTAGAAGTGCAAAATGCTTCTCTTCGGAGACCCACTTCACCAGTGATGAAATACTAAAAAGCCCTTTTCGGAGGCACATTTCACCCGTGTAGAAGTGCAAAATGCTTCTCTTCGGAGACCCACTTCACCAGAGCTGAAATGCCAAAATTGCTTCTCTTCGGAGACCAAAAACTGCTTCTCTTCGGAGACCAAAACTGCTTCTCTTCGGAGACCAAAAATGCTTCTCTTCGGAGACCAAAACTGCTTCTCTTCGGAGACCAAAATTGCTTCTCTTCGGAGACCAAAATTGCTTCTCTTCAGAGAACAAAAGACCTCTTCAGAGGCGTACTTCACCTTGCTTGAAGTACCAAAAATGAACCCTTTACTGGGGCACAAAAATCAAAACCTTCTTCAGAAGCTCATTTCATTGTGCGGGAAAATTCATTTTTAAACAAATAAAAGTGATCATTTCCAAAAGTTGAAGTGTTCTTCTGACAGAAAGAGAGAGTAAAAATTTCTCCAAAAAACGAGATATACTCTATTAAAAGCAGAATGATTCCTGCCTCAAAAGTGGAATAGTTATTCTCTAATATAAGAGTATCAGTCTTGTAAAAGCGAGAAATATTGCAATGCACTTGTGGTATGGGGGCAACATTGTATAATTCAGTTACGTTAATAAAAGTAATATACAAGCGACACACCACAAGTTCATTGCAATATCACATAAAGAAGATGTGGAATAAATGCGTTCTTGAAACACAGACAAAAGTTTGTACAAGTAAAAAGAATCGTTTACTCTACACTTCAAATGAAAAACAGATGTATTCCTACATACACAAGAATTTGTACAAGTAAAATAGTTATTTTATTCAATACTATGGAAACTTTTTACATTGTGCAGATTACAAAAAAAGCGGAGACCGGTATCCGCACAATCTCCGGTCAATACAAAAAGCAGAAAAGACAAAATCTGACTCATTTCTCCTTCTTCCCACCCTTGGAGCTTTTACCCGGCCTGGTAATTAGTTTCGAAGGCCGTATCGGAGAAGAAGGAGGAAGAGACTCAGCCGGATCAATCTCTGCTTCATCTCCAGCAGTAGAAGAACTTTTCTTTCCTTTCTTCGAAGCCACACGTTTCCCCTTCTTCTTGGAAGAAGACTCACTCCCCGGAGCAAGAAATGTAGAAAGCTTTGTGTCATAGTTAAAAGACCGCTCCGGGGTCTTCTCGCTATCTTCCAGATCTTCTGCTTTCTGTTCCTCGGAAGCAGATGGTTCGTCCAAACCTTGAAGGGCTGCTATCAGTTCTTCCTGTGAACCTGGTTGAGAAGCTGGAAGAGGAGTAACTTGAGAAGGAGGAACGGCAGCTGAAGAAGGAAGAATTGGTGCAGTTTCCAGCACATCTGCTGCATAATAAAGGAAATCAAAATCAGTATTCTCCGAGAAAAAAGAAGACCGTGAATCGTCAAAGTTACTTGGAGAAGCCGGTTTGGCGAGATCAATCTCAAATTCCCGAGCGTGAAAGTCCTTCATTGCCTCTTCTTCTGTAGGAGTGGTCACAACTGGATGTGAAGGATGAGAGCTGGAATCCATAATGTTTGCATCAGCCGAAGTGGAAGTATGAACAGGGGCAGTTAAAAGCGCTTCCTCTTTTGAGAGCTCTTCTCCCAGTGATTCAGCCCGTGCTTTAGCAAGCTGCTCCTTCCCTCTGACAAGAGCGGCGCGAGCCTCATCATCAAGATAGCGAGCCTCAAATTTTGCTTCCTCAAATTTTGCTTCATCATAGCTGGCACCTTTAAACATATCAAGTGCGGCCTCCCACACTTCCGCCAGAGTGATTTCATAATCTGGACCCAGAAAAGCAAGGCTCCCACGACCCAGAACGCAGTGTAAATAAAAGTCGAATAAGGTAGAACTGATGTTTGCTTTCGTTGCCTCATGTGATTGTTCAACCGCTTCTTTTTCGGCAATGGCAGCAACCCTACCAGTAATAGCCTCATCACGAGCTGCCTCAGCTTTAGCAAGTCGAGACTTTAATAACTCAATCTCCACGTTCTGGGAGGTGACTTTTTCCCGCAGTTTGGCGTTTTCTGCGCGATACTTCTCATTAACATGCTGTTTGGCGGCAAGCTTCATTTCTACATCTCTTTATGCAGCATGTGCATCCCGCACTTGCTTCTGAAAAACTTCTTCTTTTTGAGTATATGATGTAGAAGAAGAAGCGAGATTTTCCTTAAGCTGCTTAACTTCAGACGCAAGCCTTGCATTGTCATCTGCAATGCTCGTCATCTCCGCGTCATGCTTCTTACGCCATTTGTCCCATTCTGATTTATCGTTCTCCATGGTCATCATCGCCTCAAGGTTAAAATGGTTGACCCTTTGAAGTTCATCAACCAACTTCTGCCATCCAGACATTCTTTCAATATCAAGCTTGACAGCATCGACATTTCTCAGCATTGCCTGCTTATCAATAGGAACCAAATCTAAGTCGAAACGGACTCCTCTTAGACACCAATTCGGAAATCGGCTCTGAAGCGTTGGAGGGCCGTCTTTAACTTGATATTTTGGCCTGTTAATGATGGTTTGAATATCAGATCCCTTTAGAGGAGGAGAACCGGCCGGAATGTCAGAAGGAATGGGAGCGTTAGTCTTCTCAGAAATAGCAGACGCATCACTTGGCTTAGACCGTTTGCTCGATTCATCAGTAATTTGAGTCTTCCCTTTGTCATCATAAGACTTTCGCTTATGAGAATCGTGAGTTCTATAAGAAGAATCATATCGATCAGCATCTCTTCTTCTCTGCCGCTGCTCATAATCCCATTTTTCTTGAGCCTTTCTTTCGGCCCGTTCCTCATCTGTCTCTCTCTGGTCACCAAGATATTTCCTGAAGTCATAGGATCCACGTCCTCCATGACGCTGAAATGAGTCATAATATGAGCCGGAGCGTCCCATTGTAGAACCTGAAATTGAAAAAGAAAGGCAAGTCTTAGAAATTTTCAAATTAAAGGAGCTAAGTGCATATAAGTGCCAAAATCCTAAGTGTGTGTGGCGTGTGGGCTATGCGCGTCGGACTACAAACCACTTTTTTGTGTGGAAATGGTGACGGCTTGTATAGAAGGCGTTGTGGTTTGTTGCAAGGAAGAAGTTGCTTCAATAACAGGAGAGATCACTTTAGAAACATCATCTTTAAAGAGCTCCTGAGAGGTTATCATAATGTCGCTCAGACTGTCAAAAGTATCATCGCCATGATGCACGGGAAGATTATCTTTTTCAATTTCCACCTCAGCCGTCTTTTCAAGAATGTGAAGACTTTCCTCCTCTTCAATAACCGGGGCAAGTGCTAACTTACTGGACGATCCAGCAATGTCGGTAGGAGTAGAACACTTTACCAATGAAGTCTCAGCGGTAAGATCTTGCGGTAAAAGTTCTTTAGCAGGAACAGGGGCATCTGACTCCTCAGCAGGAGAATCAGGGACTTCATGTGGCTGAGTGGAACGGGAAGGATGTAAGAGTCCAAATTCGTGGAGGAACTCATCTCTCAATAGAAATTGAACACTCCTCTCCTCAACCGGCACGGCCATAAGCCTCTCAAAGGTAGTCTTGTGACGAGGTTCCCTAGAGGGGGGAGGGAGCGCTGAAACAGTAGAAAAAGAAGTTAACACTTGACAATCTGGACTTCAAAGAATTTAGAAAACACAAGGAAAAGATAGATAATCATACTTCCCACTCTCCAAATGGCGTAAAATCCCGGGGGACAACGAAAAAAGAAAAACTGGCTCAGAAACCCAGGAACGCTTTCGGGAAGACCAATAATCAGTTTACGATTCCTGGCACTCCTTACAACTGTGATAGAGGGATGGTCTTTGTTCTTTGTAAATGAGCATAGAAAGCAAATTTCTCCAAAACTGGGAAAACGGTCCAGCATTCTCCTAAAAAGCACACACAGTCCCAGCAGGATGGCGTAGCCATTAGGATGAAGTTGAAAAGGGGAGATAGATAATCGAAGGAGAAGTTCTCGAAGACAGTCATTAAACGGGGGAATCGCTCCACTCAAGCACATTTGGCGGTTCACTGCGATAAAGCCGTGGGGCGGCCTATCAGCAGTGTCATTTACTCCAGGGAGCAAAGCGTCAGATTCAGCGATGCCAAACTGGGTGCATAGTTGACGGAAGACTTTATGACTCAGAGTGGTAGGAATCCTTTCCGGGGGATCATTCAGCAGGGTAGCAATTGGAAAAGCTTCTCCAGCTGATTCCAGGTCTTCTTGATGAGATGCCATTCTACACAATCAGCCGAATGTTCAAAAGTGAAGGTGCACGTTTCCTAAAAGTGTGAAGTGCTGTGCAAAACTAATGAAAATAAGAAAAAGAAAGTATAACTGGAATTAAACTAACTGATAATCAGTTGATTACGAGATTTCAGAACTTGTTAATGCTCAAGTGCAGTGTTAATGCAGACAAATCAGTTTTATTTTACCATTACGATTTTGCTTTAATACTTCACTTGAGTTGGTTATTGTGTAGCATTTCACTCATACAGTTCATTTAATTTAATTTAATCTTTATCAACTAATCTGTCATTCGATGTGGGCAGTCGGTGGCAGTATATTCGTCCCAGTTTTTTGTAAATGTTATAACAGGCAGTTAGAATTATTGACAATCTACAAAAGAATGCAACAAGGTTCAAATAACTCAAGTCTCAACATTTAAGGCAGTGCAAAATTTGCTCAAGTTCTAACTCATTCTCGACTTAGCATGGGTCAGATTTTCCTCAAGTTCTAGCTCGGTCACGGACTAAAAGATATGCTATGAATCAAGTTGAGTCGTAACTCTCCAATCGTACCCCATTCAAGCAAAGTCTGAAGTGTTAAGTCGCAAAACGACTCAAATGGTTCCTGCGAGCTAGGGTCAATTATTCTCTAAGTCGTAAGTCGTGGGGTTTAAAAGGGGACTTCAAGTCTCTAAGTCGTAAGTCGTAACTCGGCTACGACTCAAAGCTTAGGTTGCTGTAAGTGATAAGTCGATCCAGAATTTAGTCCATCTAACTCCTGACTCGTTTGATCCCTAACTCGTTAACGATATATCCATCCAACTCCTAACCCTTAACTATCCAACCCGTTAACCCATTCACCGGTTAGCTTCTTCATCAACCCTATTTCTAAACCACCATAGATCACAAATCATTACAAGCCATATCAAGCCACCTTAATTCCATGAATATCCTACATAGCAGTATTCGCAAGGACCGAGGGAAAAATTCATGGAGAAAGGTCGATAGCAATGGTCAGCGATTGGGAAAAGGGAGAAGACGCTTACGCGATGTAACTAGAAGTGGTTGGAGGTAAATCGAGTCGAAATCGCCTTTGGAAGCTTGAGATCTTGTTAATGGCAGATACGACTTAAAGCACGAGTGACAGGAAGAAGAAGATAAGAGGTACGACCTAAGCGTTTTATACCTCAGGTCGAAGGAATTGGAATCGACTCACACGAGCTAAAATGAATCGAAACACACGACCTACGACTTAGGCGTGTATTTCGAGGGGCAAATGTTAACCCTGAATTATCCACGACCTAAGAAGTATACGTCTCAGCGACCTACGAGTTAAAAGGTTAGCGACCTGAGACATGGTGGGACTTAACAGTTTACGATTTAACAAGTTTACGACTCAGTGGATGTACGACTTGAGGGCTTGACGACTCAGCGAGTTAAGCGACCTACGACTTAAGAAGGTTTCGACTTAACATGCTACGACTCATCAGGCTTACGACTCAAGAGGATCTTACGACTCACAAGGTCTGTACGACTCATCAGACTTACGACTCATGAGGACTTGCGACTCATGAGGTCTTACGACTCATCAGACTTACGACTCATGAGGACCTGCGACTCATGAGGTCTTACGACTCATCAGACTTACGACTCATGAGGACTTGCGACTCATGAGGTCTTACGACTCATCAGGCTTATGACTTATGAAGACTTACGACTCATGAGGACTTGCGACTCATGAGGTCTTACGACTCATCAGACTTACGACTCATGAGGACTTGCGACTCATGAGGTCTTACGACTCATCAGGCTTACGACTTAAAGGCTATCAAGCTGACATCCAAAGCCCGGGCCTGTGCTACTTTGATCTGGTGAGTCGATTACGGCTTAGCACTTGTCTTCCAACTGAGCCACAAGGTGAACCCAATATGGCACCCACGAGACATCTTAAGTCGAATACGAGTTACGACTCACCTTAAGTCGGTCGCGACTCATGACTTTGCCAAAAACGAGAGCTCAGAAATCTGCTCCTATAAATACCCCATCACTTCCAACATGCAAAGGACTTTTGGCCATTCAATTCTTCAAGCGCCGTTACGCTGTCGAAGTCTCCTCTCATTCAGCAATCAAAGATCTTCAAGCATTCGAGACACTACAACAATCTTCGAGAAGAACTCCTTACATCCAACACGGATTCGCCGAGTTTCATCATCAAAGATTGAGCATTTAGTCAAGAGTGCTTTCGTGATCAAGTTGTATTGTATTTTTAAGGATATTGTATCAAAGTGTAACCGAATCAGCAATAAAAGATTATAAAGTGGACGTAGGCTTAATTACGGGCCGAACCACTATAAACCTGTTGTTCGTTTACTGCTTTTCTGCTATTTTCAGCTTATATTCTGTTCCCGTACCAACGGGTGGTGCTTTCACGATTCTATTACACACACCGGGTGTTAGCGTTTACTTTTTACCGTTAACATCATCAATATCTCGAAACTCAAGAGTGAATACAGTGACTTCTGAATCATCGTTAACATTTCGAAGGACAAGAAGCAACAACTTAGCCGAATATGGATACCTAATATAGAATTCTTCAAATCTCAGAATGTGGCTTGATAATAGGCAAGCCACTTCATCTCAAACACTCCAATCTCCAGATAGAAAATGGCGTGCTAATTCGCACGAAAAGATAAGCTATAAGGAATTATCCCAAAATCCTTAGACATCATACCAAATATTGCAGATCCCCTCAATAGGATTCGCAATCCTCAAAGAAATCACAAGATAAGAACATCAAAAGCATCAATAAATTCCTCCGATACGGATGAGTGTCAAGCACCCATATCGAAGAAGACTCAAATGGAATAATCCAAATGGGTTACTCCTAAGATAAGGCATCATAAATAATTATGGAATACTATGGAATAAATATACCCCTAGACGTACCCCAACTTATCTACTCCAAAGAATCAAGGGAAGGCTAAGGACACACAGATTAAGGGATTTGTAACACTCGTACTATATTTGGATGTATCGTTATATATGCTTATGTTCTATGTTTATCATATTTTGTTCTGAAACCTGGCTCTGATACCAAGCTGTAATATCTCAAAACCAATAACACAAATTCAATTCAAAGTCAACTCAAAATCAATTCAAATTTGAATTTCAAATTCTTAAAATTTAGCTAGCATATTGATAGACATCATAGTTCTCAAAACAACACAAATCATCATCAAAAATCAAGTGAAATAGAGAGCAAAACAATAGAATAAACATCAAGAAAAATCACAGCACAAAGGAAAAGCACCAGGCATAAATTTTTCCACACACGGTCGACCTCAATCCTCTCTAGGTTGACCATACTATCGACCTAGATATCATGAAGGTCGACCCCTAGGTCGACATGCCTGTCGACCTAGGGCATGGATTTTTCCCAGTTGTTTTTCGCAGCCCGGACTTAATTTTCAAGCTTCGATTCAGAACAGCAAATGACCATATTTTGTAGTGAATTTTTGCAGAGACAAAATACAACATGTAAACTACGCATTTTGTTGCCGGAATCATAAGATACAAGCCTTCAAAGAAGCAACAGAAACAAGGTATAAACTGTAAATGAAAACTTGACAAAATTTGTTTACAGTGAACTACAAATCACCCAGATCTTTGCATTAGCAACATCGTTTCAGCTGGAAATGTGAGTTAACAAACTCACCTTTGCTATTTAGAGAGCAAACAAGAAGAATCAGAGGAAAGTAGCTTACTTTTGGGAAGAAGGAGCTTCCCTAACCTATTAGAACTCAAGGCAGAAACATGCAACAGGAAAGAAAGTAATTAACAGACAACTCTTCTAAAAACAAGATTTTGATGAGATAACAATGTTTTGGAATGAGATTACCTTTTAATATCTTTTCTATTTTGATAAAAACAGCAATTTGCTTGCAAAAGATTTGAATTTGAAAGCTGGTTTGAAGAAAATGGAGCTTTTCTTTTACTGGCCGAGGATGAAGAAGGTGGAAACTAATTTCTGTACGTACAGGGAATGAGATAATGTTTCACATTTCCTAACTTCAGGCTATTACTTGGCTAATGGGCCTTTGGACCCAAAATAAATAAATGAAATCAAATAAGCCTAAGTAAATTAATACAACACTTAACCAAACATACATAAGTTATGTAACGACCCATAAATTTTTAATATTTTTTTGTTTTATTAATATATTTAATTGAAATTTTGTGAAATTTTAAACAATAAAATTTTGAAATATAAATTTTATATTTGAAATACGTCTGTTTAATCATAGCAAATGGTAAATTTTCATATGATAATATTGAAGTTTATTTTCTTGTGTAATTTTATTTAAATTTTAAATCAGTTAAATTTTATGATAATAAAATGCTTTTCAAATCTGAATATTTTTACATAACAAATTTGTAAATCATCTTCTGAGTGAGACGTCATCTTTCGTTTCTCCAAATTTGAACTTTTATTGCTCCGTTCATCTTATTTCTGACATTTGTGCAGCATTTCGATACCGATATCGACTTTTGATCGGATGATCATAACACGGATATCTGTATATCATTTTGATCGTCTCATCATGCTGATTTCAACAGTATATTTGTTTGTGTGTTTCGAAGTCGGTACTCGTCGAAATCGATAAAATGATTTAACCGTACCGGTATCCAATCTCAACCTTTTGGACTTCTCGTCCTTTTATCTATCTAACTGTTGAAATAAACAGTCATTGGTTATTATTATTATATATTTTTTCTGAAATTCAACGTATTTGCTTTCGGTAATCTCACTTTATAAATTATACGTTGGTTCACTTATAGTCTCTTTCCTTTCCTCTTCTGTTCTCTCTGCAGTTTGCTTTTGAATGGAATAATATTTATACAATCCAAGTTGTTATAATTGCCTACTCTTTCCTCTTCCATTTGCATGAACCATGCGGCCTCATTCCAAACCAATACTTCACACGTTCCCCCTCCTATCTCCAACATGTTGTGACAGCCGAGCTCGACAACCAACGCAGCCTCTCCATCATCGAGCCGTGCTCTCTTCCACCTTGTCGAGCTTCTCCATCCACGCCGACCTTCATCCCTGCCTTTCACCTCAACTGCCTTGCACCCATCAACGACCACATCCCACTTCACTAGCCGAGCAAAAATTTTGTGAGGTATATATATAATTATGTTTTGTTAGTTATGTATGTCAGTGTATATGGATTTATACATATTAGTTTACTTTAGGTATTATCTAGCAGTATATATATGATTATAGTATGTTTATATAAGTTTATGTTTGATTTATATATATATAGTCACGACAATTTATATATATATTATATATATATATGTTCGTATTTTATATATTTGCTATGTATTTTAAGGTGAATCGTTTGTTACATAAATGTATAATGGTTTTCTGTTTGTTTATGAAAGCTTATATTTTAGTTTTTATAAGTTGTTTTGATGCTGTATATACATATGATTATATGTGTTGATTTTCTAGTATAATTTGGTTTGGTCTCTAAATATATATATTCATGCCTTTAAAATATAATACTGTTATATATATATATAAATTTTAACACTGTCAACATAAATTTGTAGAATAGCTATGGTTATAATCTGCTCTTTATATATATTACAGAATTAGTGTATTAGCTCTGTTGTTATAGGTATATATATATATATATATATATATGTGAATAGCCGTAGATAGTTATTGTTCCACATTAAGTGTTGATTTTGAACTATAATAGTTATAAACGTTATCTTATATATATGAGTCTATGAATAAATTAGGTAAAGTCTGCATATATAGTGACCCGCATATATACATTTTGCATAAATATATTTTGAGGCATTTATATGTTGAATTTGTACAGCCTGCATATGTGTAAGTTTAACTGATGATATACATATTTTATTAGATCAAATTCAAAGCATATTTGCCATATAAGTTGTCTGCATATAATGGCTTACCTATATAAATGCATATGTGTTTGAGTAACATGCATTTATTTGCTGTACATATATTTATACATATTTGTCCTAGTAGTCTGCATAGTTGTAGAGCCTGCATACGTATTTTGTTAGTATATAAGTAAGTATTATGACAGCTATTTATATTTTAAGTATGAAATTTTAGGTTGGTATATATATAAATCTTATATATGTAGAGTTACTGTGTATATATGTGTTGTTGGTTATAGTAGATTTGAAATATAATTCTAAGTATTGTTTGGTAGCACCTATATATATATAAAGTCAAGCTTGAATGTCAGTTTATATTAGTATTATATATATATATATTCTGTTATTGGTTTACAAATTTTACAGAATAATATTTTAAGGGTAGTACTATATATACATGTATATATTGTTGATTCCAAGTATTTATGTACGTAAGTTTATATATATATTGTGATAACCTGGATTTTTGGAAATTTGGTAATTGGTAATTAACTGATTGTAACTATTGAGATACTGATTTTATTTGGTTAAACAAATAGATTTCTGATAATTTAAAGAATATCTGGATATGTGTATAAATGAATTTGAATCCATAATAAATGTTGAATTATAGATTTTTGGAAATGATAAAACTTATAGTAAATTGATATATATAATTTTATATATATATATATATAGTAGGTAGCCCGTGCCGATGGCTCGGGTGCATAGGTTACTGAGTGTTATCGTTTGTAGTTGTGAATACGTGGTTGGAATATATTTGATAGATGTGCATTCCTGTGAAGGTGCATGAGAATGAATTTTGTAAAGCAAGTGGTAATGGCAGGTGGTGGAAGGATAGACTTAAGCCAATGGTTGCAATGGTGATAAATTCATGTTGGGTTGCATGTACATAAGGTATTGATCAGATATGTCCGTGACTGCCTCCTTTTTTTCCAATGTTGTCAATGTTCATGTAATTTTTTATTTTTTAACTATTAGCACAGGTTAGTCATAAGATATTGATCAGATGGGTGGCATTGAACGTGCAAAGAGTAAAACAAATTTGTTAAATATTGTTCATGAAACTATTTATAAACGCTGGAGCCACACATTTTAAAGCATGCAGGCATGGCTTGAAGTTCAATAGAATGGCTGAATCTAGTAGGTATAAAGCTTTGAAAACATCCTAATTGCAAGACATGGCAACCATTTACAATCAAATAATGACAAAAGGTGGTGGCTGCTTAGTAGATCGACTTGCTGCCCAAGACACATTGGGTAGTCGAGGTGCAACATCACTATTTGGTGGTGGTGTAATAGGTGTAACACTGGAATAATAAGATTAATATACAGCAGCTGCATCCGCATATTTGGTCGGGGGTAAAAATAACAGATGTAGTGAATGGTCATAACCATTAAGTTGTAGATATAAAATCATATTGAGTTAAAGAGTGTGATATAAAGCGTCTGTCCTCGTTCATTTTTTGAGATTCTGTCCATGTCAATTTTCATTTAATTTGGTAGCAAACACGTATGATTTCTTTTTGTCTTACATTCTTTCTTTTACTGGTGTATTGGTTTGAGTTTAAACTGTAATTAATTTTTTTTAGTGTACTAACAATGGAGTACAAAATAAATGAAAACTGAACCAATGAATCACGGTAGTGATGTGGTATATAATAGTACTAACATTCAGGCTTGTCTTTGGTACTAACATGTTGACATATATCATTTCATTATGTAACAGTACTAATATTCAGGCCTCTCTGTGCTAGTAACATGTAGACATATAAGTACTGAATTGAAGGGTCGAATCAAAGAAATAACATGGGCAAGCAAAAAATGAAAGATAACATGGACATGTAAGTATGGAGAAAGCATAGGCATCTACAATATAGATGGAAAAAAGTACAAACAACGCATAAAAATAAAAGATTACAGAGAACACTGAAAACTGATATTCATGCAAATGGTACAACGAAAAATAAACTAACAGAATAAAATACGGTTGAATATTGAGGAAATAAATTAAGAGGAAACTGGAGATGAAATTATTCAGCAAGTAGACTATCAATATCCATTCTTCTCTGTCCACTCAACCTGCGTATAAAAAATCACACATAATTTAATTTGGTCAAAGAATGTGATAGGCAGTGTAATACAACAGCGCATATTACCACAGCAGCCTCTAATTCTTCATCCCAATCAGCAGTGATGCATACTGGAAGGAGCTGTTCATGATTGGCAAAGTCCTCATTCTCTGTAATGGTATTTCTACTCAGTGCGGGGGGAGGTTTAGCCACTCCCATCGGCATTCATGATTGGCAAAGTCCTCATTCTCTGTAATAGTAAATCAACATTCATGTTACCATATAATGGATACTGACTAAAAAATCTACGCATAGTATTTTACACAGACAGAGGAAAAGGTTGTAGCTAATTCACATCTTGGGCAACCACCTTACCCATATAATCACAGGCAGAACATATATAGTACAATTATATAATATGGAAAAAAATGGAGGAATAAAAATATGAATTCCAAATGATACTAAATAAATTAAGCCTGAGAAATGTATGAATTTCTCATGTGAAAAAAAGGAAAAAAAAGAAAAACAATAGCTCTATTGATTTATGCACGATAAATTTCAGATAAGGGAAACTTTGTTGTTCGGAGCTTTAGGAACAATGCTATTATCATTCAAATAAACTACTCTTTGTGACATTATGAACAATGAAAATAATTACTACCAATAGTCAAAACTGTGGTAAGTCAAGTGAACCCATTTGCAATTGTAATCTGGTAAATAATATTGGCAAAGAAAAGCAAATTTAGTTAGTACCATTATGTGTACAGTGTTACAAACAGTTGATGTGCATACACATAGATGATGCATGTGATTAAATGTGGACTATTATACATGGTGTTAAGGAAGTGAGTTGGTTTAAGAATATGTTAAAGCAAAGCAAGGAGGAAGATGGAGGAAAAAAACATATACTGAACAGGAGAAAGTTGAAAGGGAAGAGAAACTAACCTTTGAGGTTTGCTGTTTGGTTTGCGTGGGAGAAGAAAGTGAAATGAATATAAATCGACAGCAAGCGGTTTTAACGGAAATTGCTCGGACACTGATGTTAATAGAGTAGTGGGATATGCACCATTATCTGTTGTTGATGGAGTAGTGGGAGCAGCTGTATAACTATCTAATATAAACGGAAGAAACAGGTGTCAAAGTTTGAACCATCTAACCTTTTACATCTTTACCTCTCCACCGCTTTTTGTCTAGATCGTGTGAATAATTCGTTTCTATGTATGAATTGGAGCCGCTTGATATCTATGCTGAGAATAAATCTCAGCCTCTCTTTGTCTTTTATAACTAACCAAAGGAAATTTGTAATATAGATATATATATATATATAGATATATATATATATATATATATTATGATTTGGAAGTTATAGTTTGAATATAATAATGCTCAAAAGATGTTTAAAGTTAAGATTCTATATTTTCAAAAACATAAGAGATTATTTAAAATGTATGTATGTAAGTTTATATTGTTTTCTTTGAATTATATACACATAAATAAAAAGAAAGTGTAAAAATAAAGATTTACAAAATAAATATAAATACATGCTTTAGGACATTTGTAGCTTAGAGTGATGTGCAAAATAACAAGTGGCATATCTCATCTTTCTTTTAATTTGGAAATGTAAATAATGAGAAGTGAGAAACCAGGCTGGGTATATTCATTTTCACTTCTCAATCAATATCTTCTTTCTTCTTCTAAAAACCAAAAAAAAAACTAAACCAGAGATTAAAAGAATCAAGCAAGACAAATTAAAACCAAGATCTAAAGCAAGCAAAGTAGATTCAACTCAACATAAAGAATCAGTTTCAAATAAAAGAAACAAAATGCAGATCACCTCAAAACAAAGCAATTAAAATCAAAATCAAGTGCAGATCAAAAATTCAAGTCCCAGTTTCAAAATTTTCAGGCTCCTCTGTTCAAATCCAAACAGGTGAGTTAACTACCTTTTTAAAACTATAACCTGGTTGCATGTGACAAATATTTGAAAGTATGTTGAGAAATTGTTTGTATGAATTTAAAAAGTGCTTGCATGTCTGTATAAATGAGATATATCTAAGTGCATGTCTGTTTATAGATAAGCCTACCCTGTTTTTGATTTCTTAGACTAAATCAAGGTTCAAAAATTCAAATTCTCTTCTCTCAATCTCTTTCTGGTTATGCTCTTTAAAGGGAAAATGTTTGTAATAACTAAAATCTTATTTTAAAAATGTTTTAAAGTGTAGTTAGTAAGTAGTTTAACCGGGAAGAAGGAATTACAGTAAAAAAATCAAAACATCAAAAAAAAAAATCGACTTTCAAATTTCCTAGATTTTCTTATATAACTAAATTCGTTTTTAAAAATGATGATTTTTGATATAAACATCTGGATTTTTAAGTCTGTGATTTGTGAGAAATTGGGAGTTGAACGGAATCAAGATTTTGTTCGAATTCTGGCGATCGGTGAGGCATTAGCTCTCGAAATCGAAGTCATGGCTTGCTGGGAGGTCGGAGTTCATCAGAAAATTGTTCGATAATTTTATATCACGCTGTGGCGATGGCACGGCAAGGATTTAGGGTTTTAACCCATGTTTTGGTCATAGCTGGAAATTCGATTGCCGCGAGTTCGTCAGAGAACCGGAGTCGATCGCCTCAGTGCCAATCGAAGCGAGGGAAGTAGGCGTAGCTCTGGACCGAATTGCATGACCTCTGATGGTCGGAGGAGGATGTACGAGGTGTTTTTGGCGATCAAAGTTTGTTCCAGTTTTAATCAGGAAGTTCGTTTTTGATTCTGAGTTCGTGGTGATGTTTGGGAGATCGGAATCGTTAGTAGGAAGGATCAGTGACGTGCCGGAGGTAGCGTGGGTGGTCGGCGACACCTCGATCACCGGTGCACGTGTACGGCAGGGATGGTTGTGTCAGTAAGACGTGGGTTGTGGAAGAAGACGTGATGGTCTCGAAGTTGTGCTCGAGAATGCGTGGTAATGGCTCGAAGAGAAGTAAGGTTGCGAGTGTCTCGGTGCTTTACTCGGGAAAAATTGGAAATAGCTCGAGATTCCATTTTGTATAAATTAACCAGATTTTGAAATTAAAAGGAAAATATATTTCAGGTTTGAAAATACCACAGTTTTTAAAGTTATAGAGTAAGTTTTTATTTAAGCAAAGTTTTAAAGTATATTTAAAATAACTAAGTTTCCAAAGGAAAATAAACCAAGTTTCCAAAAGTAAAGTATTAAGCAAACTTTCAAGAATTTAAATTTTAAAGTTAAATTGTTTTTAATTTGTTTGGTTTATATAATTTTGTACTAAGTCAATTATCTTATTAATCTTTGATTGTTTTCAAATATAATTAAATAAGAAGATTTGGAAAATTTGTTTACTTTAAATATTTTTAGTTAAATGATTATTTATTCCAAAATTTAATTAATAATTTAATTAAGTTAAGTTAATTTAAATGTTAAAATGTTTCAAAAATGTTAATGGAAAATAAGGTATTTATAAGATAATGTTTTATCTTAAGATGATTAAGATATCTTGAGATTAATTAATTTAATAAAGGGGATTAAGTATAATTAATTAATTTAATTAATTAGTTATAAAGGATTAATTAAGTATTAATTAAGTGTAATTAATTGATTTGATAAATAAATAATTAAGGATTATAAATTAATTAATTAAAGGTTAATTAATTGTAATTAAGAATTATTAATTAATGAATAGAGATTAACTAATTAAGTTGTAATTAAGGATTAATTAATCAAGTAATTAAGACTGATTAATTAAGTGATTAGAGAGTAGTTAATTAAATAATTAGAGATTAATTAACTAGTAATTAAGAAGTAATTAATTTATAATTAAGTTTTATAAATTAATAGAGTAAATATAATTAATAAAAGTATTTAAGGGTTAGTTAATTAATGTAATTAATTAAGGATCATTAATTAATGAGAGAAATTAAAGGTTAATTATTGTGAATGGTTAAGGATAAATAATTTGTGAAATTAATTAAAGGCTATTTACTTAATGTAAATTAAGTATAATTAATCAAGGATGATTAATTAAGATGAAATTAAAGAAAGATTAATTAATCGGTTTGTAATTAATAAATATTTAGTAAAGGTAATCTAAGTGATTAAAGATTAGTAATTAATTTAATTAGGGATGAATTAAATTAATTTTGGAAGTGATCAATCTTGCTTATGAATGATTGAATGATGTAAATGCTTTGAATTGGTTGATATGTCTGATATGCAATGTTTGTGATATGATATAGGTGGATAATGATAATGTAGTTATTTATCGATAATAAATTGCTGTGTATAAGTGACATCCTATTTAAGGTTGAATTGTATTTCACTTGAATAACTTGGTTTAGATATGACATTGAATTCGAAGAGACCGGGACCGGGTATCAGTAAATACCCGAAACCACTTCGATTCTGTATAAATGTGAAATTGGAAGTAAATAGGCTGGAATGAAATAAGCTATGTATCATGGATATTTAAAACTGAACAATTCTTGGATATTGTTTTGAGATAAATGAATTGACTTAAATAAGATTAGAACTCGTAAAAAGTACGAGTTACCCTAAGTTATATAATTTGGAATTTTATATTATGGGTTTACTCACGCTGGTTTCCAGCCTGACCCGGTGTTACTTTGTTGTAATGCTCGGGTCAGACCGAGTATTACAGATTTCCAGGTAAGGACGTTCTGGAGCTCAGGAGGCGAGCTGGATGGCAGGAACGTATGGAGAGTGATATATTGTTATTTATTGGACGAGTTATTTTAACTGTTCAGTGATTGTGAAATGTTGTAACTCTGATGTATTAAAATGTAATTGACTGATACAGTTTCTTTGTATAATTGATATTATTATTTGATATTGTATTTTAATCCGCTGCGAATGTGAGAATCTGTGTCTTGTTCTGTTTCTTTCTTCTATCTCTTTTCTTTTTCTTCTAACTATCTGGAATTTTCGGGATCGGAATTCCGGGTCGTTACATTTGGTATCAGAGCCAGGTTAAGCGAGAACCTTGGCTCTGTTGGGATTACTCATTAAGGATAGGGTCAATAATACCCTAGAATGAGTTGAGTGTATATATATATGAGAGCGTACTTGTTATTTTCTTATATAAAGGTTTTAAAATGGTTTTAAAAATTAAATGATATTTATATAAGTTATCTTTTGATATATATAGAAATAATTTTTCTAATTATTAAATATATTAAAGAAATTGGTTGTTAAAATATTGGAATTAAATTAAGTGGTACTAGAAATACAACCAAATAAAAATTGAATGAAGATAAGTTTGAAATGGATCCAAACTGAAATAAAAAAATCCAATTAGAATTGAAGATAATTTAAAATTGTGAAATTTTAAATCTAAATCCAGAAAACTTGAAATTATTTTAAAGGAATTTGTTTTAAATTAAAACCAAAGGTGGTTTAAAATTTTAAGGTATAACTTGGTGTGTAAAGGAAATAAATATGTATAAATGAGGATATACATTATATTAAAGATGATTTGAAATAAACTCTAAGTATTGAGTTTTAAATTTTTCCTTGGAATGTGATATGAAAACCCAAAGTGGTAAGTTTGAATTTATAAGTGGGAAGATTAATATTTTAAGGTTTAAAATTTGAATGGGAATTCAAATTAGGTCTAGTTGACTAAATTAAATTAAATTTAACTTAGAAGAAGTTAAATAAGTTTGAATGAACAACTTGAATTGGAAATTTCAAAATGAAATTTAAATTTAACTTGGGTAGTTAAATGGTTGATTTAAATGGGAGTTATGAGTGATCTCAAAATGGGTTTGAGATCTGGAAATTGAAGATGGATACTGTAAATTGGTGTTAAGATAAATTTGGATGTTTATTTATCTTGATATCATTCTATTGTTATAAATAATCTATGAAACTGAGAATTGATTTTGAAGTTAGAAATGGATAACAAATTAGAATCTGAAAATTAAATTGTCTTTGAAATCTTATTTAAACTTTATAATAAGTTAAGTAAAGATAATTTTAAAATGGAATTTTGGAATTTGGATTCAGAATTAAATGGTTTAAAGATTTAAGTTGTTAAATAAATAAAAAAATAAAGGTTGATTTGGTTTTAAAGTAAGGGTTAATTTGATTTAAAGGATTAAATCAACATTTAATATTTAACTCGAATTTATATAATTCGAGATGGTTTTAAGTTAAGATTTTAATAGAATTAGTTCAAATTGAATTTGATTTGAATTAATTAGAATTGTGATTAAAGTTGAATAAGTTTAAAAAAATCAAATGGAATTTGATTTGAATTGAAAAGGAATTGAGGTTAATTCAATTTGAATTGGGGTTAAATCAATTTCAATGAAAATTGAAGTTATTTAAATTGGAATTGAGTCAATTTAAATGGAAGTGGAATTTAAATTGAATTGATGGGAAATTAATTGGAAATGGAGATTGGGAAATTAAACAGTTTGGCTCTGGTTTATTTTCAAAATAAATTATTTTAATACAAATATATTTTTCCAAACTATTTACTATATAATCTTTCTTCTTAAACCACAAACTATCTTATACTTATTTTACAATTATTTTGGAACTATTTAACTATTTTGAAACTGTCTTATAAACTAATTACTATTTTTCAGTTACTTATATCTAATCACTATTTTAAAAACTATTTTGCAATTATCTAACTATTTTATACCTACTTAACTATTTTACAGCTATTTTACAAACTAATAACTATTTTTCAACTACTTATATATTTTAAACATTTTCAAGCTATTTTTAAATTTAAATAGGTCAGAGTTCAAACTGTTTATAATTGAAGTAATAACTTAATTGGAAATGGAAGAAATTGAGAATAAGTGAATGGAATTAAAGGAAATGTGAATAGAAAAGAGAATTGATTTGGCTAATAACCAATAAAGATAAATACGTAGGATGTACGTATATTATTCTATTCGCATAGTGATTTGATCCAGATTCGAACACAGAATTTCGAGATAGTATTATCGATCCGAGTTGGGATTTTTCGCTCGATTTTCGACGGCGAACCTGGATATGGATTTTTGATTGGTTCTGGATATTCTCTATCATAGTTGTGACTATGCAAGGAGAATGACGGTTTCTGATCAAGAAACCAGATCTGAGTCCGCACTAGGAAGTCGGGTGGACAATACTAGTTCGGAAGTGAAATTGTGTGATCGATTGAGTGATCAGACTGATATTGCGTACGGATGATATGTGTACATCGTACGAGTTTGAATGAAATTGATATTGAAGTTTGTGGATAAGGATTGTAAAATGATCTTTGAAATGAAAAGTATATTTGTGAAATATAATGGAATTGGATATTTCTTTGGTTGAAATTTACTTTATGGAGATAAGTAAATGGTAAATAAGTTTATAAAAAAAAATCAAACTTGAATATTTGATTTGGCAATAAATAGTTATATTTTGTAATATGATAAACTTCCCTTATTGAATCTAGCCAGAATAAAAAGGGTTTTGAAATATTTGAAGTATAAAAGAGGTTTATACAAATTTGAAATGATCCAAAGATTTTTAAAGTTATATATATCTATATCTATATATATAAAGGATCTTATGAGAATGATTTTGGAAAAGGTTTTGGGAATCTATGAATTTGGAAAAGGCTTTTGATTTTTGGGAAAATCAATTTTGGATTTTGGAAAGCCTAGTTTGAGAATTATCGATTTTGGTAATCGATTTTGTATAAAGGAGATTTTGATAAATCATAAAGGGTATGATTTGAAGATACTATAAGTATATAGTATAAAGTGTTTTGAAAATAGCTCTGGGAAAAAAGGCGCTTCCTTGAAATGAACTTCTCAGGAGTACCACTGGGTGGTACTGCCTTGAGCCCCAAGGGGGGTTTCTAAAGTTGATCCTGTGAGGAGTCCGGACAAAACTAGTTCCTGAGGATTATTTGTGTAGCGAAAGTCGAGGGGCTGGTGCCCACAGAGGCATTTGAGTTATAATGTGACAACAATTTAACTCAATGTCACTGCGATCTACTGCAGACCATAGCGGAAGTCATGTGTGCCGTTGAGAGCCAACTGTCTACGTTTGATTTTATATCGGTAGACTGTGACACTATGGTAACATAGCGAAAGTCGTTTGTGCCGCTGAGAGCCAACAGTCTGCGTTTGATTTTATATCGGTAGACTGCGACCTATGTGGGAGAAGTTTCATTTTGACAGCGAAATCGTGTGTGCCGCTGAGAGCCAACAGTTACATGGACTTTTGCTGCGACGGCAACGTAACCCTGGATGTAACTGCGATCTGTTGTGGGTTCCATGGTATAATCAGTTACATGGACTTTTGCTGCGATGGCAACGTAACCCGTGATGTAACTGTGACCATGGATGGGGGCGATGATTTCCAGAGCATTTTTACCAAAGATATTTCCTCTATTTTCAAAATTGTTTTCTATATTTTCAATAAAATTATTTTCCGAATATTTTCACTGGATGTTGAAGTGGGTCTGCTGAGTACTTACAGATTTTCAGTCTTACGCCTGATCAACGTATGACCGAATTTCTGTGAGAACGAGGATGGATTTGTTAAAACATCTAGTTATAAAAACTATTTTTATAAAAACTATTTTTGTAATACTATATAGATTTTAAAGTATTTTAAATATGTTCAAAAGAAATTTATCTAATAATAAGTAAATAATAAATTCTGGCTTCGTTCCTTTTCGAGGACGAAAAGATTCTAAGGGGGGAGGAATGTGATAACCTGGATTTTTGGAAATTCGGTAATTGGTAATTAACTGATTGTAACTATGGAGATACTGATTTTATTTGGTTAAACAAATAGATTTCTGATAATTTAAAGAATATCTGGATATGTGTATAAATGAATTTGAATCCATAATAAATGTTGAATTATAGATTTTTGGAAATGATAAAACTTATAGTAAATTGATATATATAATTATATATATATATATACATATATATATATATATTATGATTTGGAAGTTATAGTTTGAATATAATAATGCTCAAAAGATGTTTAAAGTTAAGATTCTATATTTTCAAAAACATAAGAGATTATTTAAAATGTATGTAAGTAAGTTTATATTGTTTTCTTTGAATTATATACACATAAATAAAAAGAAAGTGTAAAAATAAAGATTTACAAAATAAATATAAATACATGCTTTAGGACATTTGTAGCTTAGAGTGATGTGCAAAATAACAAGTGGCATATCTCATCTTTCTTTTAATTTGGAAATGTAAATAATGAGAAGTGAGAAACCAGGCTGGGTATATTCATTTTCACTTCTCAATCAATATCTTCTTTCTTCTTCTAAAAACCAAAAAAAAAACTAAACCAGAGATTAAAAGAATCAAGCAAGACAAATTAAAACCAAGATCTAGAGCAAGCAAAGTAGATTCAACTCAACATAAAGAATCAGTTTCAAATCAAAGAAACAAAATGCAGATCACCTCAAAACAAAGCAATTAAAATCAAAATCAAGTGCAGATCAAAAATTCAAATCCCAGTTTCAAAATTTTCAGGCTCCTCTGTTCAAATCCAAACAGGTGAGTTAACTACCTTTTTAAAACGATAACCTGGTTGCATGTGACAAATATTTGAAAGTATGTTGAGAAATTGTTTGTATGAATTTAAAAAGTGCTTGCATGTCTGTATAAATGAGATATATCTAAGTGCATGTCTGTTTATAGATAAGCCTACCCTGTTTTTGATTTCTTAGACTAAATCAAGGTTCAAAAATTCAAATTCTCTTCTCTCAATCTCTTTCTGGTTATGATCTTTAAAGGGAAAATGTTTGTAATAACTAAAATCTTATTTTAAAAATGTTTTAAAGTGTAGTTAGTAAGTAGTTTAACCGGGAAGAAGGAATTACAGTAAAAAAATCAAAACATCAAAAAAAAAATCGACTTTCAAATTTCCTAGATTTTCTTATATAACTAAATTCGTTTTTAAAAATGATGATTTTTGATATAAACATCTGGATTTTTAAGTCTGTGATTTGTGAGAAATTGGGAGTTGAACGGAATCAAGATTTTGTTCGAATTCTGGCGATCGGTGAGGCATTAGCTCTCGAAATCGAAGTCATGGCTTGCTGGGAGGTCGGAGTTCATCAGAAAATTGTTCGATAATTTTATATCACGCTGTGGCGATGGCACGGCAAGGATTTAGGGTTTTAACCCATGTTTTGGTCATAGCTGGAAATTCGATTGCCGCGAGTTCGTCAGAGAACCGGAGTCGATCGCCTCAGTGCCAATCGAAGCGAGGGAAGTAGGCGTAGCTCTGGACCGAATTGCATGACCTCTGATGGTCGGAGGAGGATGTACGAGGTGTTTTTGGCGATCAAAGTTTGTTCCAGTTTTAATCAGGAAGTTCGTTTTTGATTCTGAGTTCGTGGTGATGTTTGGGAGATCGGAATCGTTAGTAGGAAGGATCAGTGACTTGCCGGAGGTAGCGTGGGTGGTCGGCGACACCTCGATCACCAGTGCATGTGTACGGCAGGGATGGTTGTGTCAGTAAGACGTGGGTTGTGGAAGAAGACGTGATGGTCTCGAAGTTGTGCTCGAGAATGCGTGGTAATGGCTCGAAGAGAAGTAAGGTTGCGAGTGTCTCGGTGCTTTACTCGGGAAAAATTGGAAATAGCTCGAGATTCCATTTTGTATAAATTAACCAGATTTTGAAATTAAAAGGAAAATATATTTCAGGTTTGAAAATACCACAGTTTTTAAAGTTATAGAGTAAGTTTTTATTTAAGCAAAGTTTTAAAGTATATTTAAAATAACTAAGTTTCCAAAGGAAAATAAACCAAGTTTCCAAAAGTAAAGTATTAAGCAAACTTTCAAGGATTTAATTTTTAAAGTTAAATTGTTTTTAATTTGTTTGGTTTATATAATTTTGTACTAAGTCAATTATCTTATTAATCTTTGATTGTTTTCAAATATAATTAAATAAGAAGATTTGGAAAATTTGTTTACTTTAAATATTTTTAGTTAAATGATTATTTATTCCAAAATTTAATTAATAATTTAATTAAGTTAAGTTAATTTAAATGTTAAAATGTTTCAAAAATGTTAATGGAAAATAAGGTATTTATAAGATAATGTTTTATCTTAAGATGATTAAGATATCTTGAGATTAATTAATTTAATAAAGGGGATTAAGTATAATTAATTAATTTAATTAATTAGTTATAAAGGATTAATTAAGTATTAATTAAGTGTAATTAATTGATTTGATAAATAAATAATTAAGGATTATAAATTAATTAATTAAAGGTTAATTAATTGTAATTAAGAATTATTAATTAATGAATAGAGATTAACTAATTAAGTTGTAATTAAGGATTAATTAATCAAGTAATTAAGACTGATTAATTAAGTGATTAGAGAGTAGTTAATTAAATAATTAGAGATTAATTAACTAGTAATTAAGAAGTAATTAATTTATAATTAAGTTTTATAAATTAATAGAGTAAATATAATTAATAAAAGTATTTAAGGGTTAGTTAATTAATGTAATTAATTAAGGATCATTAATTAATGAGAGAAATTAAAGGTTAATTATTGTGAATGGTTAAGGATAAATAATTTGTGAAATTAATTAAAGGCTATTTACTTAATGTAAATTAAGTATAATTAATCAAGGATGATTAATTAAGATGAAATTAAAGAAAGATTAATTAATCGGTTTGTAATTAATAAATATTTAGTAAAGGTAATCTAAGTGATTAAAGATTAGTAATTAATTTAATTAGGGATGAATTAAATTAATTTTGGAAGTGATCAATCTTGCTTATGAATGATTGAATGATGTAAATGCTTTGAATTGGTTGATATGTCTGATATGCAATGTTTGTGATATGATATAGGTGGATAATGATAATGTAGTTATTTATCGATAATAAATTGCTGTGTATAAGTGACATCCTATTTAAGGTTGAATTGTATTTCACTTGAATAACTTGGTTTAGATATGACATTGAATTCGAAGAGACCGGGACCGGGTATCAGTAAATACCCGAAACCACTTCGATTCTGTATAAATGTGAAATTGGAAGTAAATAGGCTGGAATGAAATAAGCTATGTATCATGGATATTTAAAACTGAACAATTCTTGGATATTGTTTTGAGATAAATGAATTGACTTAAATAAGATTAGAACTCGTAAAAAGTACGAGTTACCCTAAGTTATATAATTTGGAATTTTATATTATGGGTTTACTCACGCTGGTTTCCAGCCTGACCCGGGTGTTACTTTGTTGTAATGCTCGGGTCAGACCGAGTATTACAGATTTCCAGGTAAGGACGTTCTAGAGCTCAGGAGGCGAGCTGGATGGCAGGAACGTATGGAGAGTGATATATTGTTATTTATTGGACGAGTTATTTTAACTGTTCAGTGATTGTGAAATGTTGTAACTCTGATGTATTAAAATGTAATTGACTGATACAGTTTCTTTGTATAATTGATATTATTATTTGATATTGTATTTTAATCCGCTGCGAATGTGAGAATCTGTGTCTTGTTCTGTTTCTTTCTTCTATCTCTTTTCTTTTTCTTCTAACTATCTGGAATTTTCGGGATCGGAATTCCGGGTCGTTACATATATATATATGGATTTATATATATTAGTTTTATATATAAGTCATGTTATGCTGAGTATGTATATATAAATAATGGTTTCAACATATATTGTATATATATATATTGACTGTAAAATATTTGAGTTTTAGTTTAAAACAATGGATTTTGAAATGCATATATATATATATATTTAATTTAGAATCAGATTTGTATATATATATATATATATATTGTTATATATAGTGTTATATATATGTGTGTGTGTATATATATAGATATAACTTCACTTATACCAATCATCTACATCAATCCAATTCTGATATGACTTCGTCAATCCCTAATTATCAGCTCGGTCGCCAAAATCCGTGCCAATCTTGATTTGATTTAGATTTCGTGCTTGGTTTCGTAACTTATCTCAGTCTCGTTCATCTATAGCCTCGAAAGGTGAGCAATCACTCACGATTAATGTTCTTATATTTATTAAATTTGATTTCAATTGAAACGACAATTGAAATATGCTGCTGTTAGTTATACATTGCTATATATATGCCATTATCTGTATCTGTTCACTAGTGACATCTCACACCATTATCTGTTATTTATCACTGATGATATATGCCTGTTACTGATGTTATATTATTGTCATCTCTATTATCACTCTGCAAGTTCCCTATAAGTATAGAATTGAAATGATACATACCCGAACGATTTGTAGAATAGGAGAAAATCGTTATGGGTTGAAATGATAAACCCAAGCGATTTTCATTGAATTGAATTTGGGATTGCAGGTTGAAATGATATATACCCGTATATATTTAAATTACGGATTGAAATGATAAATATCCGTATTACTTGACCATAGGATAGAAAATTATATACAGACACCGTTGGTCTGTATATATAAATATTTTGAAAATGATTTCTATGGTTTTGAAAAGACATATATATGGTTTAAAATAAATATTGATTTTAAAGATTTATTAAAGATGATTTAATAAAGTTGATATATATATGTTTAAGTATTTATTTAAATTATATTTTAATATAGAGTTCGAAATGATTAAATAAATTAAAGTTGAAAGATAGATTTTGAATTGATTTGAAATTGTATTTAATTAAGAATTATATTTAATTAAATCTATCTGAACTTATGGAATTTTGGGTTTTTAAAGGAATGATTTTATAACTTGATTTTGGTTTAAGATGATTTAAAATGAATATTTCAAGTTAAATAAATTAAAGTAAATATTTAGAGATTTGAAATTTGGGCTTTTATTTAGATGATATTGAATTTATTTAGTGAATATTGCAAAACTAAATAACAGTAAAGTGAATTTGATATATATATGAAATTATCGAATTTAGATTTGAAATGTTGAATTTTTAAAGCTTTGAAATATATTGAAATTGAAATGGCTTATTTTATGGTTCAAATATGTATTTGAAATCGTTAATTTGAAATGGTTTACTGAGAAACTAAATCGAATTGAAATTGATGATTTGAGATTCGATTAAATTTGAATTTTGGAATTCAAGTAATTTTGAATCGATTTGTGAAATTGAGAGAAACTATTTTAAATTAAATTTAAAACTATTTTATATTATTTTACAAACTATTTTATTATAAACTATTTTAAATATACAAATTATTTTAATACAAATTGTTTAACTTATAACTATTTTATATAAATTATATTATTTTATAAACTATTTTATTTTAAATACTATTATTTATATCAAAAATGTTTGAAGGAAAGTGTTATGATTTCAAAGTGTTATGATTTCCAAGGTTATGAATTTCAAAGTATTATGATTTCCAAAGTATTATTATTTCAAATTGTTTGGTTTCGAAAGTATTATATCTTTGAAAGTACTATGATTTTGGAAGTGAATTTTTTTGAAATTGAAATGATATTTTGGTTTTGAAGTATAAATTATTTTGAAATGACCGCGGTATTATAATAACGTTTGGTTGTTAAAGAGACTGGGATCAGATATGGGCATACTCTCTGTCGATATCGAAAACCACTTTAACAACTGTGTACGCGGTGGAGATTCCAGAATGAAGTAGGATGTTGGCGACGATCCTATATGAGGTATATACGTGAACCCGACTCCCGTGAGTTGGCATAAGGTGGCTAAAACATGAGCTATTCCGAGCCAATGAGGTAGCTCCTTTGATCGGACACACTTCTTCGATACCATTCTATTACTTTGTGATTGATTGGGTGCACCCTTTGATTTTTGGGAGTGTGGCTCGAGGTGGGCGGTATTGGCTGCTATGCGTTACCACCAGTCCGGATGCGTAATTGGTATATCTACCCTGGCATTGCCTAGTTGTGTCGTGTCACCTACCCTAGCGTGCTTTACTACGAGTTTGTTTTGTACCATACCTATGGAGTGCCCTCTGACAACGCCCAGTATGGGAGAGATTACGATGCTGTATAGACTATCGGAATATATAAAATGTGTTAAGGTGGAAAATGTAAAGCCTTAACGCTATTTTAATAGTTTACTTTACTATAGACATATTATAATAGCGTATTACTACATAGTAGATAGTTTAATGGATCCTTGGAGGATGGTTATCCCAAACAACAGAACAACATCAGAACAGGAAACAATATCAGAATTTTACACATCGCAGCGGAACAATATACAATAGATAATTACTAGTCTTTTAAAACAAAGAATTTTATCATTTTATACATACATCAATCATCAGAGTCAATATACAACAATGGACAGTTTTATAAACTTATCCTCATAAAGAATACACAGCGGAATAAATATATCAGATACAAATACTACGTCTCGCCATCCAGCTTATCTCCAAAGCTCCAGAATATCCAGAATATCCTGATAACATAACTCTAGGCTGCCCGTGTGGAAATAGGTGGGCACCCAGAGTTTAGAAGGGAACAATAAACTCCGAGTCAGTCATGGTGACTGGTGTGAGATCGTAAAACAGTTATTTTTCACAAAGAAATAAAACAAATTCGCAATGCTTTTGGAAAATGAAACTACCATAAGACCTCCCGCCACACACACAATGCAAACGCAGAATTGGAGGAGATTTCTTCTTATGATAGTCAAAAATGCTTACTACGCCAAATCAATTCTTTTTGATATTATTATTAGTGCATAGTGTAGAAATCATTTCGAAAGTACAATATAAATCTTAGCCAGCATAGGTACCATTATAGTATGCTTGCTATAGCTGCCATATTAGATGGCAGGTTCTACAACTAAAACCGTACAAGGCTCGTATTGTTTTGTTTGGATTTCCAACAAATGGTCAGGCTAAGGAACTTCCTATCCACGATGGGTACGTCCCTGGAATAGACGACCCGAGAACCTAACCGGATCTCTGCCAACACAAGGCCGGGTTACCTCTGCAAAAATAGGTAACTACTGACACGCGTATGCCATCCCCCGATCGTAACCGATCTTCCCGAGGATCCCCGATTTCCAACAAACCACATAGTAAAAATGCAGCAACCACATAGGTTAAGTATCTAGGCTCCATACCATGATACCACCTCTATCCAGAAGGAATGACATACACTAAGGGGTGCTACTCCCTAGAACCTTGCTGCATCCTTCCTGTTCGACCATTTCCGGGGTGTGAGGCTCGACGAAGTCTCGTCCACAAAGCTACGCTTTCTACAAAGCCCTGCTTCGGGTCAAACAAATGATCAACCTATGATCACAAAGATATAAGATCAAACAAATGATCATATCGCAAATGATCAAACACTGATCATTTCACAGCAACACTCAGTATGCCACGTTACCAAATTGGGAGTATATCGCTGATAAATTTCAACTACATAACCTCTGAGCTCGTACGTCTCAGAGAAGGGTGTTAAGCTAAGAGAATAAATTCTCCGCCACCAACAGAAATGTATTTGAAAGAAATCAGCTTTATATCTCAAATTGTAACGTCAGACACACAATCCATACAAGTCTGTTCCGGGATCGAACAGAACCGAAGGCACTTCTCACGAAGCCCTTGCACATCCGGATAAATTTCTAATCACGTCCGGACTCCCCGTCACTAAGGGTGATAAAACCTCTAAACCGGAGATCAGCCGATGTAGAGTAACTCGACGGTAATCCTTCCGTTTTCAAAAATATCCGGTCTTCAACACCGGTCTTCGAATGCAATTCATTACGACGTATCACATATTCGGAATGGGTTATACGACCCCATGGTCCTTTCCCGGCTAACCCGAATAGTGAGCGCTTATTTAAAAATAAGTGTGGCATTCAAATTCATCGAATTCACAACAAATACCATTCAAGGTAATTATTGATAGTCGGTTATTTAACTATCAATAAAGATGCGCAACATCATCAGATTCCAAATAATTTTCCCAATTATTTATTTTCCAAAAATATCTTTACTAGATATATAATTTCCACACTTCAAAAATAAATCAATATTTATTTTTAAACAGTTTCCATTTCCTTTATAAATTCCATAGTGAATTTATATCTTTCAAAATATCTACCGATATACGATTTTCAAATCGTTTTCAATATTCAATTTCAATTTATCTTTTCAAAGATAAATTCTCAAAAACATTTCGTTTCATTTCATATTGGAAAAGCATTTCCATACTTATTTTATAATAAGTAATTCACAAATCTATTTATTTTCAACATTTGAAAATATTCGATATACTCAAATCAAATTAAGTATATATTCATTCTTTAAGGAAAACATTCTTTTAACACCTTTATTTGAGTCAAAACGAATGTTACGTAAAACATCGTTACGACGACTCAAAATCACTAGTATAGGGATTCGGAATTAAGATAGATATATGAATCCCAATACTAGATAAAAAATATTTCCTTTCGAAAATCATTTACTATAACAACAGTGTTATAGTCCACCATTTCCTTATTCCTCGAAAACGTCTATTTCAACAATAAATGTTGAAATCTATGATTTCGATATTTAACACATTTTAAAACATCTTTAAAATGTTTAACTTCATTTTTTTTATATCACTCCTTCGAAAATAAGTCCATTTTACTTAACAATATATTCACTGTCCAAAATCGTGAATATAATTCACTTAACCGAATTTCAATCATTTCTACACATTTTAATTTCAATAGAGATTCGCTATCCAAAATCGCGAATATATCTTCTTTAGAAATCTTCTATATTTAATTTATCCACTTCAATCTATTTCGAATTTACAAACACGTTCATAAATTCTATTTCTCTTTTATAACAACTTTGACTTATAGATCTTCTTTATTAACAATTCGATCAATATTCCACTTAAAGGCAAAAATCCAATTTATAAGTGAATCTCTTATAAATCTTTTATTATACAATTTCATTCATTTTATAACTTCATACTTTATAAATCTATAAACTTCATATTTTCACAATTTATAATTCTATAAATCTCATGTCTTCATAATTTATAATTCTATAAATCTCATGTCTTCACAATTTATAATTCTATAAATTTCTAACACTTAAAAAAACTCGTTTTAAAATTCCAATACTTTTAATTGATAAATATCAATTCTGTACATCTTTTATATACATCATTTTTAATAATTCAAAAGAAATCCAAACTTAAACTATTTTATAAATTACTTGACTATTTATTTCAAAATCACCTTTCAGTTATATTTCACAATTTAAAATTTTCATAACTTTAAATTTATAGCATTTATTTATTTAAGATAAATAAATTCAAAAATTTAATAAATCGTATACTTTCCAAAAATCACTTCAAAATCCCTTTTAAAGTAAAAATCGTTTATTTTTAAACTTTAAAATTGAACCCGATGATGCAACGCACCAATTAGTCCATCACAACATTCAATATCATATATCAATATGATAACAGCATATACAACAAATATCTGCAAATAATAATATTGGTGAGGAATCCAGTTGGATCCCTCCAACCTGTTTCCCTGCATCCAAAGACGTTAGCACAATACCAATTCCACTTCGAGGTGGAATATCGCGGTATATGGGTTTTATAAAAATATCCGCTTACTAACGGCGCAATAGGGTCTCATCCGCTATACGAGGCGGGAAATCAATCAATCCAATATATACATATGCCAATATGTATATATTGCTATATATATAGATATATCCTACTATATCTAATATCACATCCAAATAGCAATCAATAACTGCAAAAATTCCACATTCAATTTGAGTGAGAAAATCTCACCTTAGCTTTTTATTTTGCAATCCAATCCAATTCTTCTTTCGTTTTCTCGACTTTAACCTTGTATAAATAATTTATACAATCTATTAATATTTGAATAAATCAACAATTCCATTATCCATTTATAATTTTAGTCAACTACCGAATTTATTCTAAACTAAAATTTTGGATTTAACCAATAATTTATTTTTAAACAAATTACTTTTAAATAATTTATTTTTAAACAGATTCCCTTTGAACTGCCTATACACTTATAAAAATATTCTATATAGATTTTATAAAATCTATTTTATATAAATGCTTATATTTCCTTTAATAAATTTGCTTAACTAGAAATTAAATTTAAAACTAATTTCTTCTTTAACAAAATATTTTCCAGTTACCAAAATAATTACATAAGTTAATTAATTAGTAATCTGTATTTTACATTTTATTTTATATTTGTCACTTTGAAAATAAATTATGGATTTCCAAAAATCTACTTCTAAATAACTTCCAACTTTATATAACTCATATATTACGCAAATAACCAAAATAAAATTTTCTATTGTTAATATAAACTTTGCTCTGTTTTCTAATCTATAAGATAATAACAGTAACTTGCTTTGCTATCTATATATACAAAATATACATGAAGAAATTTTCTTTAATTGAAGAAAAATCGTATACGAATATGTATACCTTACTGTACTCGCAACCCAGGCTCGAACGCAATTCCAAAACCCACATCTCGACATCGTCGCCATCGATTTGCCTCCATCGACGAACTGCTCGCGATGCCGTTGCCGATGCTCGAACCCCACTCGCCTTTGCCGAGTTTGCCTCGCCCACGAATTCGCCCTTCACCCCGCGACTTCGAAACCCCCGAATCACTCTGACCAGAATTCCACCATCCTTGCTGAAACGATCGGCCTCCAATGTGCCTCGAATAGTTTTAAGGAGGGAAGTTTGTCTCGAACGCGAGCGACCCCCAATTTCGAACGCCTCGTCGCCGAAGTCGCCGCCATGCTCGAATGCGATAGCCCCAAATCGCAATCGCCACCATTATTTGCTTGAGTTCGAAAACGAAAAGGAGAGCGGCTATATCGTTTTAATTTTGAAAGAGGGGTGGATGAATACGTGATTTTGAATTGAAAAGAGAGGAGATGCGGTTTTGATTTTAAACAATCTGTTGCTTGATGATATTTAAAATGAGATGGAGGATGGTTTGCACGATTTTCTTCTGTGTTTTTCTGCGCGATTTTAGGCAGGATTGTAGGCGTGATTAGAGGAGTGAACGTGTGGGTTGACTAATATTTAAAATTTAAATTTTAAATCAAATTCGATTTAAAACTTCAACACGCTTACGTGTCGTATTCGCACATAACAACTCCAAATGCCACGAAATTTGAAATCCGGTAATAACTCAATATTACGGACCCAATGGAACTGGTTTCGTCGAATTCCGAGATTGTGCCTCGGACGGCTATTTTCAAATATCGGTTCAAACAATTAAACTCAAAACTGATCAAATTTATTCAAATCCGATTCTGAAGTTTTAATTATCTTCAGTATTGTCAATACGAATTTTAAAAGCTTTTGAAATATTTTTCTTCAGCTTAAAATGAATATTCAAATTTTTATTCAATTCAATAGATTAAATTTTAAAGTTTAATCACCAAATTCAAAGTTATATTCGAGATTCAAATTAAATCATCGTTCAAATATTTAAAATTAATTAAATATTTCCAAATTTAATTCGTTCAAAATTCTAGGTCGTTACAAACTTCCCTCCTTAAAAGAATTTCGTCCTCGAAATTACAAGTTAGAAATAAAGGTCCTTAACTCGTCTACTATTTTTCACAATCCAAATAGTTTTATCAATTTATGAAAACAAATCTTCCTACTAAAGATTCGTTATTAATTCAACTAATTTTCCAACTCTAATTATAAGTTTCAACAACTTCATTGTTTTACTACTCTTTTCAAATTTAAATTCAAATTCAAATTTTAAACTTTCAAAATTTTTCACAAAAATTTCCTAACACTCGAAATTTTCGAAAAATTTCGCCAGCGTCTCCTTTGCGCGGTTAATACGGTACGACTACAAAACGTCCCTACGGACTCTCAGATTTCAAAAAGAAAAAGAAAAGGCCAAGCGGCTAGAGAAATAAGTCATCAAATCTCATATTCAAATTTAAATACATACCTTTTGTTGAGCAATTCAAATTTATCTTTGAAAATCAAATCTCATTTCCTTTAATACCCCTGTATGTCCTACTAGCCATAATATCTAGTTACACATTCAAACCATTTTGCAAATTCTATTACAAAATTTTCAATATAAACTACTTATACATTTTTATTTCACTATTGAAGTTACATATTCAATTTCGTTCAATCTTGCATTCAAATTTCTATTTGAATTCCATTTTATCTTCTATTCTGAATATTGAATTTCATCAATTACCTTTCATTCATAACTGCACCATTTAAATTAGTTTCAGTTACTAATCCATTTCAAATTCTAATCCACTTATTCAAATTTGTTTATTCATTCTGAAACTCATTCACTAATTCTTTCATTTCCAATTCGAATCTGATTTCCAAATCAAATTTCAAATATTCTATAAGTCTTCGACTTACTTACATTTCGATTTATAAGATCATTGATACATTCACCTTACTAATTTCATTCCATTAGAATTCTACTTTCAATTATAATTCATATTCACAATTTCATTCCATTATTGAATTTTAAATTTTCAATTACCTTCTTGAATTCTATTCCAAGTTATAAATTCATTTACAATTTGAATTTCAATCAGACCTCAATATTTTATAAGTTATCAATTTCATAATATTGCATAAATATTTTTATATAGTATTCCAGAGTCTTTTCAACATTTTAAAGCCATTTTGAAAACAATTCAAATTATCCTTTTGAATTTCCAAAACAAAACCCAAATTTTTCCAAACAATTTCCATTTAAAACAACTTGGCAGCAATTTCTCTTTTGGAAACCCGAAAATGAACACCGGTGATGTCGCGATCATCATCGGAATTATTTTCCAGCGACCGAAAAGAGTTTAGAGCTTTCATCTCTCAAAATACTTTTCAAAACCTTTGAAATTCATTTTCAACTCCAAAAATGATTTAAACTTTCGAATCCTCAAAATTTTCAAATTCTTTTCAAAACATTTCCAAGAACTTCTCTGGAATCCCGTTTTAAATTACAATTCACATTTATAATTTACATCCTTTAAATTTCATTTGTATATGTGAATTTTATTTCTTAACTTTGGAGTTACAATTTCCATTTCGTATTCAATTTCATATAATAATGATAACATTTCAATATTGTCACTTTCCTAACAACCAAACATCCATATACTATAATAATTCATAGAAAATTATTTCTTTTCTATACAAAAATAGTTTTGGGCAAAATTATTTCATTCACCCTATTTTAAAACAATACTATGTCGTCTTGCCTCGTTTAAGTGTTTAGAAATCCCTATCGATAATATGGCGTCCCACATACCGACCAAAATTCATAAACATCTCAACGGATAAGCAAACACAATATAAAACATTTTTATATTCACTAACAAATACGCGCTCGTATCTATTATTACACTCAACTCATTCTAGAGTACTACTGACTCTATCTCTAATGAGTAACACCCAACAGAGCAGGGTTGTCGCTTAACCATATGCTCTGATACCACGTTGTAAGGACCCGATTCTTCGACTTCCGAAAATCGACATCGATACGTCCACTGTATCAACTGCCGAGCAACGAATGCCGGAAAACCGAATTCTTAGAGTTTTAGAAAGAAGAAAACAGAAGAAAAGAGAGAAGAGAAGAAAGAAGAAAAAGAAAGAAGGAGAACAACAGAACAACATCAGAACAGGAAATAATATTAGAATTTTACACATCGCAGCGGAACAATATACAATAGATAATTACTAGTCTTTTAAAACAAAGAATTTTATCATTTTATACATACATCAATCATCAGAGTCAATATACAACAATGGACAGTTTTATAAACTTATCCTCATACAGAATACACAGCGGAATAAATATATCAGATACAAATACTACGTCTCGCCATCCAGCTTATCTCCAAAGCTCCAGAATATCCAGAATATCCTGATAACATAACTCTAGGCTGCCCGTGTGGAAATAGGTGGGCACCCAGAGTTTAGAAGGGAACAATAAACTCCGAGTCAGTCATGGTGACTGGTGTGAGATCGTAAAACAGTTATTTTTCACAAAGAAAATAAAACAAATTCGCAATGCTTTTGGGAAATGAAACTACCATAAGACCTCCCGCCACACACACAATGCAAACGCAGAATTGGAGGAGATTTCTTCTTATGATAGTCAAAAATGCTTACTACGCCAAATCAATTCTTTTTTATATTATTATTAGTGCATAGTGTAGAAATCATTTCGAAAGTACAATATAAATCTTAGCCAGCATAGGTACCATTATAGTATGCTTGCTATAGCTGCCATATTAGATGGCAGGTTCTACAACTAAAACCGTACAAGGCTCGTATTGTTTTGTTTGGATTTCCAACAAATGGTCAGGCTAAGGAACTTCCTATCCACGATGGGTACGTCCTGGAATAGACGACCCGAGAACCTAACCGGATCTCTGCCAACACAAGGCCGGGTTACCTCTGCAAAAATAGGTAACTACTGACAGGCGTATGCCATCCCCCGATCGTAACTGATCTTCCCGAGGATCCCCGATTTCCAACAAACCACATAGTAAAAATGCAGCAACCACATAGGTTAAGTATCTGGGCTCCATACCATGATACCACCTCTATCCAGAAGGAATGACATACACTAAGGGGCACTACTCCCTAGAACCTTGCCGCATCCTTCCTGTTTCGACCATTTCCGGGGTGTGAGGCTCGACGAAGTCTCGTCCACAAAGCTACGCTTTCTACAAAGCCCTGCTTCGGGTCAAACAAATGATCAACCTATGATCACAAAGATATAAGATCAAACAAATGATCATATCGCAAATGATCAAACACTGATCATTTCACAGCAACACTCAGTATGCCACGTTACCAAATTGGGAGTATATCGCTGATAAATTTCAACTACATAACCTCTGAGCTCGTACGTCTCAGAGAAGGGTGTTAAGCTAAGAGAATAAATTCTCCGCCACCAACAGAAATGTATTTGAAAGAAATCAGCTTTATATCTCAAATTGTAACGTCAGACACACAATCCATACAAGTCTGTTTCGGGATCGAACAGAACCGAAGGCACTTCTCACGAAGCCCTTGCACATCCGGATAAATTTCTAATCACGTCCGGACTTCCCGTCACTAAGGGTGATAAAACCTCTAAACCGGAGATCAGCCGATGTAGAGTAACTCGACGGTAATCCTTCCGTTTTCAAAAATATCCGGTCTTCAACACCGGTCTTCGAATGCAATTCATTACGACGTATCACATATTCGGAATGGGTTATACGACCCCTTGGTCCTTTCCCGGCTAACCCGAATAGTGAGCGCTTATTTAAAAATAAGTGTGGCATTCAAATTCATCCAATTCACAACAAATACCATTCAAGGTAATTATTGATAGTCGGTTATTTAACTATCAATAAAGATGCGCAACATCATCAGATTCCAAATAATTTTCCCAATTATTTATTTTCCAAAAATATCTTTACTAGATATATAATTTCCACACTTCAAAAATAAATCAATATTTATTTTTAAACAGTTTCCATTTCCTTTATAAATTCCATAGTGAATTTATATCTTTCAAAATATCTACCGATATACGATTTTCAAATCGTTTTCAATATTCAATTTCAATTTATCTTTTCAAAGATAAATTCTCAAAAACATTTCGTTTCATTTCATATTGGAAAAGCATTTCCATACTTATTTTATAATAAGTAATTCACAAATCTATTTATTTTCAACATTTGAAAATATTCGATATACTCAAATCAAATTAAGTATATATTCATTCTTTAAGGAAAACATTCTTTTAACACCTTTATTTGAGTCAAAACGAATGTTACGTAAAACATCGTTACGACGACTCAAAATCACTAGTATAGGGATTCGGAATTAAGATAGATATATGAATCCCAATACTAGATAAAAAATATTTCCTTTCGGAAATCATTTACTATAACAACAGTGTTATAGTCCACCATTTCCTTATTCCTCGAAAACGTCTATTTCAACAATAAATGTTGAAATATATGATTTCGATATTTAACACATTTTAAAACATCTTTAAAATGTTTAACTTCATTTTTTTTATATCACTCCTTCGAAAATAAGTCCATTTTACTTAACAATATATTCACTGTCCAAAATCGTGAATATAATTCACTTAACCCAATTTCAATCATTTCTACACATTTTAATTTCAATAGAGATTCGCTATCCAAAATCGCGAATATATCTTCTTTAGAAATCTTCTATATTTAATTTATCCACTTCAATCTATTTCGAATTTACAAACACGTTCATAAATTCTATTTCTCTTTTATAACAACTTTGACTTATAGATCTTCTTTATTAACAATTCGATCAATATTCAACTTAAAGGCAAAAATCCAATTTATAAGTGAATCTCTTATAAATCTTTTATTATACAATTTCATTCATTTTATAACTTCATACTTTATAAATCTATAAACTTCATATTTTCACAATTTATAATTCTATAAATCTCATGTCTTCACAATTTATAATTCTATAAATCTCATGTCTTCACAATTTATAATTCTATAAATTTCTAACACTTAAAAAAACTCGTTTTAAAATTCCAATACTTTTAATTGATAAATATCAATTCTGTACATCTTTTATATACATCATTTTTAATAATTCAAAAGAAATCCAAACTTAAACTATTTTATAAATTACTTGACTATTTATTTCAAAATCACCTTTCAGTTATATTTCACAATTTAAAATTTTCATAACTTTAAATTTATAGCATTTATTTATTTAAGATAAATAAATTCAAAAATTTAATAAATCGTATACTTTCCAAAAATCACTTCAAAATCCCTTTTAAAGTAAAAATCGTTTATTTTTAAACTTTAAAATTGAACCCGATGATGCAACGCACCAATTAGTCCATCACAACATTCAATATCATATATCAATATGATAACAGCATATACAACAAATATCTGCAAATAATAATATTGGTGAGGAATCCAGTTGGATCCCTCCAACCTGTTTCCCTGCATCCAAAGACGTTAGCACAATACCAATTCCACTTCGAGGTGGAATATCGTGGTATATGGGTTTTATAAAAATATCCGCTTACTAACGGCGCAATAGGGTCTCATCCGCTATACGAGGCGGGAAATCAATCAATCCAATATATACATATGCCAATATGTATATATTGCTATATATATATATATAGATATATCCTACTATATCTAATATCACATCCAAATAGCAATCAATAACTGCAAAAATTCCACATTCAATTTGAGTGAGAAAATCTCACCTTAGCTTTTTATTTTGCAATCCAATCCAATTCTTCTTTCATTTTCTCGACTTTAACCTTGTATAAATAATTTATACAATCTATTAATATTTGAATAAATCAACAATTCCATTATCCATTTATAATTTTAGTCAACTACCGAATTTATTCTAAACTAAAATTTTGGGTTTAACCAATAATTTATTTTTAAACAAATTACTTTTAAATAATTTATTTTTAAACAGATTCCCTTTGAACTGCCTATACACTTATAAAAATATTCTATATAGATTTTATAAAATCTATTTTATATAAATGCTTATATTTCCTTTAATAAATTTGCTTAACTAGAAATTAAATTTAAAACTAATTTCTTCTTTAACAAAATATTTTCCAGTTACCAAAATAATTACATAAGTTAATTAATTAGTAATCTGTATTTTACATTTTATTTTATATTTGTCACTTTGAAAATAAATTATGGATTTCCAAAAATCTACTTCTATATAACTTCCAACTTTATATAACTCATATATTACGCAAATAACCAAAATAAATTTTTCTATTGTTAATATAAACTTTGCTCTGTTTTCTAATCTATAAGATAATAACAGTAACTTGCTTTGCTATCTATATATACAAAATATACATGAAGAAATTTCCTTTAATTGAAGAAAAATCGTATACGAATATGTATACCTTACTGTACTCGCAACCCAGGCTCGAACGCAATTCCAAAACCCACATCTCGACATCGTCGCCATCGATTTGCCTCCATCGACGAACTGCTCGCGATGCCGCTGCCGATGCTCGAACCCCACTAGCCTTTGCCGAGTTTGCCTCGCCCACGAATTCGCCCTTCACCCCGCGACTTCGAAACCCCCGAATCACTCTGACCAGAATTCCACCATCCTTGCTGAAACGATCGGCCTCCAATGTGCCTCGAACAGTTTTAAGGAGGGAAGTTTGTCTCGAACGCGAGCGACCCCCAATTTCGAACGCCTCGTCGCCGAAGTCGCCGCCATGCTCGAATGCGATAGCCCCAAATCGCAGTCGCCACCATTATTTGCTTGAGTTCGAAAACGAAAAGGAGAGCGGCTATATCGTTTTAATTTTGAAAGAGGGGTGGATGAATACGTGATTTTGAATTGAAAAGAGAGGAGATGCGGTTTTGATTTTAAAACAATCTGTTGCGTGATGATATTTAAAATGAGATGGAGGATGGTTTGCACGATTTTCTTCTGTGTTTTTCTGCGCGATTTTAGGCAGGATTGTAGGCGTGATTAGAGGAGTGAACGTGTGGGTTGACTAATATTTAAAATTTAAATTTTAAATCAAATTCGATTTAAAACTTCAACACGCTTACGTGTCGTATTCGCACATAACAACTCCAAATGCCACGAAATTTGAAATCCGGTAATAACTCAATATTACGGACCCAATGGAACTGGTTTCGTCGAATTCCGAGATTGTGCCTCGGACGGTTATTTTCAAATATCGGTTCAAACAATTAAACTCAAAACTGATCAAATTTATTCAAATCCGATTCTGAAGTTTTAATTATCTTCAGTATTGTCAATACGAATTTTAAAAGCTTTTGAAATATTTTTCTTCAACTTAAAATGAATATTCAAATTTTTATTCAATTCAATAGATTAAATTTTAAAGTTTAATCGCCAAATTCAAAGTTATATTCGAGATTCAAATTAAATCATCGTTCAAATATTTAAAATTAATTAAATATTTCCAAATTTAATTCGTTCAAAATTCTGGGTCGTTACAATTCAGTAGCTCTGCTACACTTTTGTTTTAAAAAATTAATTTGATTTTAATTTCCTAAGTATGATTTGATTTTTATATATATGTATATTATTTTAAATTTAAATTGATTGATATATATATATATAGTATATACATAATTATCTCTAAATGGTTTGATGTGAATCAGAAATTTAATTCTTAAATTTTCTTAAAGGACGATTTCAATTATAAACTGAAGTTAAAATTTTGGATAAATATGTAAACTTGAAATAATTGAATTGGAATTTTTTTTTCTTATATAATACTCAATTACATCCCAATACAACTTACCTAAATCATTCTGAAGTTGAATATGTAATTGGATAATATACAATATAAAATGTTTTATAAATAATATTTGATTGTTTATAATAAATGTTATACACTTAAATTTTATTATAGAGATGTTAATATAGATAAATAGAATAACAAGTTAATTGAATAATATATGAGACAAATAAATTTGTTTTGAAGGGATTAACAAATTGAAATTAGATTTACTTATGGAAATACCTTGAATTTAAAATCAACTATTGAGTATAAATTAATTTAAATTGAAATTTATATGGTTTAAATTAATTTATATGCTTTAAATATATGTAATAAGATATATATTAAGTGGAATAAACTTAATAATAATTCGGAAAAAAAATTTGTTAAATTTGTTGAATAAAATATGAGTATAATAAATGATTATACAAATTGATGATTTAGAAATTTTTAACTGAGGATGACTAGATAATAAGATAATGAATTTAGAAATAGATAGATTGATTTAACTTAAGTGAACTCGAATGGATTAAACCAAAATGTTGAATATTAAATAGTTTAATTTGAAGTTTATATGGTTTAAATTTAATTGTTTTATTTGTATTTCAATCTAATTTCTTTCTGGTTATTTCTATTCTCCTACCTCATTCCTTTTCGGGGACGAAAAGTTTTGAGTGGGGGAGAGTGTAATGACCCATGAATTTTTAATATTTTTTTGTTTTACTAATATATTTAATTGAAATTTTGTGAAATTTTAAACAATAAAATTTTGAAATATAAATTTTATATTTGAAATACGTCTGTTTAATCATAGCAAATGGTAAATTTTCATATGATAATATTGAAGTTTATTTTCTTGTGTAATTTTATTTAAATTTTAAATCAGTTAAATTTGATGATAATAAAATGCTTTTCAAATCTGAATATTTTTACATAACAAATTTGTAAATCATCTTCTGAGTGAGACGTCATCTTTCGTTTCTCCAAATTTGAACTTCTATTGCTCCGTTCATCTTATTTCTGACATTTGTGTAGCATTTCGATACCGATATCGACTTTTGATCGGATTATCATAACACGGATATCTGTATACCGTTTTGATCGTCTCATCATGCTGATTTCAACAATATATTTGTTTTTTTGTTTCGAAGTCGGTACTCATCGAAATCAATAAAACGATTTAACCGTACCGGTATCCAATCTCAACCTTTTAGACTTCTCGTCCTTTCATCTATCTAACTGTTGAAATAAACAGTCATTGGTTATTATTATTATATATTTTTTTCTTCTGAAATTCAATGTAGTTGCTTTCGGTATTCTCACTTTATAAATTATACGTTGGTTCACTTATAGTCTCTTTCCTTTCCTCTTCTGTTCTCTCTGCAGTTTGCTTCTGAATGAAATAATATTTATACAATCCAAGTTGTTATCAATTGCCTTCTCTTTCCTTTTACATTTTCACGGACCATGCCGCCTCATTCCAAACCAATACTTCACGCATTCCCTCTCCTATCTCCAACATGTTGTGACAGCCGAGCTCGACAACCAACGCAGCCTCTCCATCATCGAGCCGTGCTCTCCTCCACCTTGTCGAACTTCTCCATCCCGCCGACCTTCGTCCCTGCCTTTCACCTCAACTTCCTTGCACCCATCAACGGCCACATCCCACTTCACTAGCCGAGCAAAAATTTTGTGTGGTATATATATAATTATGTTTTGTTAGTTATGTGTGTCAGTGTATATGGATTTATACATATTAGTTTACTTTAGGTATTATCTGGCAGTATATATATGATTGCAGTATGTTTATATAAGTTTATGTTTGATTTATATATATATATATATAGTCACGGCAATTTATATATTATATATATGTGTGTTCGTATTATATATATTTTCTATGTATTTTAAGGTGAATCGTTTGTTACATAAATGTATAATGGTTTTCTGTTTGTTTATGAAAGCTTATATTTTAGTTTATATAAGTTGTTTTGATGTTGTATATACATATGATTATATGGGTTGATTTTCTAGTATACTTTGGTTTGGTCTCTAAATATATATATTCATGCCTTTAAAATATAATACTGTTATATATAAATTTTAACACTATCAACATAAATTTGTAGAATAGCTATGGTTATAATCTGCTCTTTATATATATTACAGAATTAGTGTATTAGCTTTGTTGTTATAGGTACATATATATGTGAATAGCCATAGATAGGTATTGTTCCACATTAAGTGTTGATTTTGAACTATAATAGGTATAAACGTTATCTTATATATATGAGTCTATGAATAAATTTGGTAAAGTCTGCATATATAGTGACCCGCATATTTACATTCTGCATAAATATATTTTGAGGCATTTATATGTTGAATTTGTACAGCCTGCATATGTGTAAGTATAACTGATGATATACATATTTTATTAGATCAAATTCAAATCATATTTGCCATATAAGTTGTCTGCATATAATGGCTTACCTATATAAATGCATATGTTTTTGAGTAACATGCATTTATTTGCTGTACATATATTTATACATATTTGTCGTAGTGGTCTGCATAGTTGCAGAGCCTACATACGTATTTTGTTAGTATATAAGTAAGTATTATGACAACATTTATATTTTAAGTATGAAATTTTAGGTTGGTATATATATAAATCTTATATATGTAGAGTTACTATGTATATATGTGTTGTTGGTTATAGTAGATTTGAAATATAATTCTAAGTATTGTTTGGTAGCACCTATATATATATATAAAGTCAAGCCTGAATGTCAGTTTATATTAGTATTATATATATATATATATATTCTATTTTTGGTTTACAAATTTTACAGAATAATATTTTGAGGGTAGTACTGTATATACATATATATATATTATTGATTCCAAGTATTTATGTATGTAAGTTTATATATATATATAGATTTATATATATTAGTTTTATATATAAGTCATGTTATGCTGAGTATGTATATATAAATAATGGTTTCAACATATATTGTTTATATATATATATTGACTGTAAAATATTTGAGTTTTAGTTTAAAACAATGGATTTTGAAATGCATATATATATATTTAATTTAGAATCTGATTTATATATATATTGTAATATATAGTTATATATATGTGTGTGTGTGTGTGTATATAGATATAACTTCACTTATACCAATCATCTACATCAATCCAATTTTGATTTGACTTCGTCAATCCCTAATTATCAGCTCGGTCGCTAAAATCCGTGCCAATCTTGATTTGATTTGGATTTTGTGCTTGGATTCGTAACTTATCTCAGTCTCGTTCATCCCTAGCCTCGAAAGGTGTGCAATCACTCACGATTAATGTTCTTATATTTATTAAATTTGATTTCAATTGAAACGACAATTGAAATATGCCGCTGTTAGTTATACATTGCTATATATATGCCATTATCTGTATCCGTTCACCTGTGACATCTGACACCATTATCTATTATTTATCACTGATGATATATGCCTATTACTGCTGTTATATTATTGTCATGTCTGTTATCACTCTGCAAGTTCCCTGTTAGTATAGAATTCCCTATGGGTAGAAATTATACATACCCGAACGATCTGTAGAATAAGAGACAATCGTTATGGATTGAAATGATAAACCTAAGCGATTTTCATTGAATTGAATTTGGGATTGCGGGTTGAAATGATATATACCCGTATATATTTAGATTGCGGGTTGAAATGATAAATATCCGCATCACTTGACCATAGGAAAGAAAATTTTATACAAACACGGTTGGTCTATATATATAAATATTTTGAAAATGATTTTTATGGCTTTGAAAAGAAATATATGGTTTAAAATAAATATTGATTTTAAAGATTTATTAAAGTTGATTTAATAAAGTTGATATAGATATATATATGTTTAAGTATTTATTTAAATTATATTTTAATATAGAGTTCGAAATGATTAAATAAATTAAGGTTGAAAGATAGATTTGGAATTAATTTGAAATTGTATTTAATTAAGAATTATATTTAATTAAATCTATCTGAACTTATGGAATTTGGGGTTTTTAAAGGATATGATTTTATAACTTGATTTTGGTTTAAGATGATTTAAAATGAATATTTCAAGTTAAATAAATTAAAGGAAATATTTAGTGATTTGAAATTTGGGCTTTTATTTAGATGATATTGAATTTATTTAGTGAATATTGCAAAACTAAATAACAGTAAAGTGAATTTGATATATATATATGAAATTATCGAATTTAGTTTTGAAATGTTGAATTTTTAAAGCTTTGAAATATATTGAAATTGAAATGGCTTATTTATGGTTCAAATATGTATTTGAAATCGATAATTTGAAATGGTTTACTGAGAAACTGAATCGATTTGAAATTGATGATTTGAGATTTGATTAAATTTGAATTTTGGAATTCGAGTAAATTTTGAATCGATTTGTGAAATTGAGGGAAACTATTTTATTTTATAAAGTATTTTAAATTATATTTAAAACTATTTTATATATTTTACAAACTATTTTATTATAAACTATTTTAAATATACAAATTATTTTAATATAAATTGTTTAACTTATAACTATTTTATATAAATTATATTATTTTATAAACTATTTTATTTTATATACTATTATTTATATCAAAAATGTTTGAAGGAAAGTGTTATGATTTCTAAGGTTATGAATTTCAAAGTATTATGATTTCCAAAGTATTATTATTTCAAATTGTTTGGTTTCGAAAGTATTATACCTTTGAAAGTACTATGATTTTGGAAGTGAATGTTTTTGAAATGAAAATGATATTTTGGTTTTGAAGTATAAACTATTTCGAAATGACCGCGGTGTTATAATAACGTTTGGTTGTTAAAGAGACCGGGATCGGATATGGGCATACTCTCTGTCGATACCGAAAACCACTTTAACAACTATGTACGCGGTCGAGATTCCAGAACGAAGTAGGATGGTGGCGACGATCCTATATGAGGTATATACGTGGACCCGACTCCTATGAGTTGGCATAAGGTGGCTAAAACAGGAGCGATTTCGGGCCAATGAGGGAGCTCCTTTGATCGAACACACTTCTTCGATATTCTATTACTTTGTGATTTATTGGGTGCACCCTTTGATTTTTGGGAGTGTGGCTCGAGGTGGGCGGTAGTGGCTGCTATGCGTTACCACCAGTCCGGATGCGTAATTGGTATATCTACCCTGGCATTTCCTAGTTGTGCCGTGTCACCTACCCTAGCGTGCTTTACTACGAGTTTGTTTTGTACCATACCTATGGAGTGCCCTCTGACGACGCCCAATATGGGAGAGATTACAGTACCGTATAGACTATGGGAATATATAAAATGTGTTAAGGTGGAAAATGTAAAGCCTTAACGCTATTTTAATAGTTTACTTTACTATAGACATACTATAATAGTGTATTACTACATAGTAGATAGTTTAACGGATCCTTGGAGGATGGTTATCCCAAACATCCTTTATGTTACTGTATTTCAGTTGATATTTCACTTGAGTTGGATTTATTGATATAAAAATGTTAATCCTGACTCAAGTGTTTTGTGTTTTGCTTTACGCTCGGGTCAGACTAAGTGGTTCAATGTTCGAGACTCACCTTTAGAGTTGGAGCTTCGCTTGGAGATCCAGCTATATCTATTCAGCTTGCAGTTATTCAGTTGATTCCAGTGATGTATTCTAACATTGTATTTGACTATTGTATTGAGACTTCTATGTATTCGAGACTTCTGTTGTATCTTATTTAACTCTGTTATATATATAGTAGCTTCATGAACTACTATTCTTTTATTTCCGCTGCATTATTGTTATATTACTCTGTGTCTGTGATTCTGTGATTATTTTATTTACTGTATATGCTGAGTTTTGCCAAATTTAAATTAACAATCTGATATTTTAAGCAATTCAAATCCGACATGTATGGGTGCGAATGGTTGAAAATTTCAGGTCGTTACAAGTTATAAAATAAATGTCACTTTCTTTCAATGTTTTCTACACAAATAAAATATGTAAGCAAACTTACATATTAAATAAAATATTTTCATCATATAAAAAGATTAATTTTTATTTTTGAAACACTATTATTTTTAAAATCCTTTATTTTTCAAAAATGCACTATTTACTCAAATAAATGGATAAAACATTGTTTTTAACTTCTAAAATTCAACAAAAATATTTTTCCCACTTAGAAAAATATTTCAAACCATTTCAAAACTCAAATTTATAATTAAACTCATTTTGAAACCAATTTCCATTTTTTATTTAAATAAACTACCTTTAAAAATATCATACTTCTTTTTAAAATTATTAAAAGAAGTAATCGACAATAATTAATACAATTATTACATTTTCTCCAAATAAAACCCATTTTCCAATCATTATTAACCCAAATAAATAAAATAAAGGTCCATACTTTATTTTTCTCATTTTATTTTCAAAATTCATTGTTTATTCCAAATAAACCATTAAAATTTCCAATTTTATAATAATTTACAATATTAAATTATAACTACCGTTATAAATTAACATTAATAGGTAATATTCAAAACCAGAGTTGTTACAGCACATCTTAGTTGCTAGATCTTTATTAGATTTAAATACAAGAAACACACTATCTCATCGTTAAGTTTAGTGTCTATTTTTATTTGTGTCACAACAGCCATTCACTTGTTATGTCAATCTTAATTTATTGGCTTCCAATGGCTTCACTGTCACCACTACTGATTATAATACCGATCGTTCCTTTCTCTCCAGTTCAATCTAGTGATAACACATATATTGATGATATTTTCAAACCTGCTGCTACAACTTTCGGTTCTGTAATCAAATTAAATTCTACCCAAGCAACTTTGAACTTGAGACACGAGTTTGCAAAGAAAGAAGAGTACTTAGAGTGAAAAAAGGAAATCTTTTGGCTGGCAAAAAGTGAAGAAGTGGCGGAATGGGTGAAGAAAGTGAGGAGAAAGATACATGAGAATCCAGAGCTTGCATACAAGAAAGTAGAGACGGGTAAGTTCATCAGAGAGCAGTTGGATGACACAGAGATTAACGACACTTACCCTATGGCAGTTATAGGTATTGTTTCTTTGATTGGTACAGGCGATCATAATGCAATAATAAATCAGCCAAGAGAGCTTCGGGAAATATTGTTCTCCTTCAAATGTAAAATTTCTGTTCTTCCAATATTTTGTTTACCTTTAGAATCAAATAGGCTAGCAATATGTGTTAAGATTTTTGAGAAACTTAATACTCTGAGGAGCTCAAGAGCTTAATGATCACAAATACCCAGTGCTCCAAATTGAAATGTAAAAGAAGGCATCTATTTATGGGGTATGGACACACTAATTTTGTTCAATTTCCAAAAAAAGATCGAACGCCTATGTTTTAATAAAAAGTATCTTGATGATTTGAATGATTGAATTATACATGAACAAGTGGATTCAACCTTTTTAAGTTTTCAAGGGCAGTATAGAATATTAAAATAGTTCATTGATTTAAGCTAGGTAAGAAAATAGAATAGTATAGATTCATTGGAGCTGCTATCCCCCATTTTTCTCTCCCTTTGTTTTCAAATTTCAAATACTAACAAAATGGGAGATTCAAGAAAGTCTTAGATTAGCTCAGGAGTATGGCCAACCACAAGCCATTTGTAAACGGCTGCGCTTCTAGCATGCTTGCTAACTACGGCATCCAACCCAGCATATGGTCAAGGTAATTTTTGCTATTGTTTTTACACTTCATTAATGGATCGAAAGTGAGATTTATAAGTTATGCGGGCTAGGATTTGGTTTGGGCAAGGTTCGGCAGCTCAGCTTACTAAGAGTACGATCCCGAAAGAAGGTTTCAGATCTTTGTATAAGGGACTTTCTGCTGGTTTGTTGATGCAAGCTACATACACAACAGCACATCTTGGATTATTTAGAGTGCTGACAAATAAAGCTATTGCGGTTAATGATGGAAAGCCCCCGCCTTCCTTTAAAAGCTGCAATCAGATTAACGGTTGGTGCTATTGGAGAAACTGTGGCAGTCCAGCTGATTTAGCGCTCATACATATGTAGGTTGATGCAACATTACCCACATCACAATGGAGGCACTACAAAAATACTTTTCATGCTCTCTCGCGTATTATTTTTGGTAACTGAGTTCTTGCGATTTGGAAAGGGGCAGGACCCACTGTTCTGAGGGTTATGGCATTTAATATGTGTGTTCGCTTACCTCATATGATCAGAGTGTTGAGCTTTTTAGAAATTCGCTTGGTTTCCAGGTTCTTTGCAATAGCATATGCTTTGAGTTTGACTACGTGAAAACCCAAATTTAGAAGATGCAGCCGATGCAACTGGTAAATATTCGTATACTAGTTCATTGGACTATCCATTTGATTGGTACTGGTAATCGAGTAATGAACATGGCTTTAATTGTTGTATATACTATAACATTTTGTTAATACTTGTCGTGTAAACTTACTTATGAATGGTTATGGATTTTATGTGAATTTGCTTATTTTGTCGAAAAACTATTATCGAAATGGTTATGAATATTATATTTAATTATATGATTAATGTGTTTTTTCAATTGTTTGAATATGATGATTATGTGATTGATTGATTTATTGTTGGTTTGAATACGATGATTATATGATTGATTGCTGGTTTTAATAAGACTATTATGTGAGCGATGGTTGGAAATGATACAAAACTTTTAATAGCGTTGATAAAACACTACCAAAACTTTTAGTAGCGTTTTATTAAATACTACGATAGGACATGCTAGTAAAAGTATGAAACTTTTTGTAGCATTTCTAAAACCCTACAATATGTCAATATTTTGTAGTGTTTTCTACAACGCAACAAAAAGTTTCAGACTTTTACTTGCATGTCTTATTGCAGCGTTTACCGAAACACTACTAAAAGTTCTGGTAGTGTTTATTCAACGCTACGAAAGGTGTTTTCTGGTGTAGTGAGAAAACAATCCGAGTTATCAATGATTCCTTGGCACTTTCAATCGAGCCCTCCGTTTCTCCATTTTGGACATTGAGCCCTTCTTGTTCAATCCAGTTTCTATTATCTAGGAACCTACCATGTTCCTCCACTCACAGCTCTCAATATGAGCCCCTTCGATACCTAATCCCTACACAAGTCACAAACTGAAGGTTACAGTGTCCTCAATCTTCGACACCTACTCCCATCATGAGTCACAAATCGAAGATTCATAACCTTCATCGTGTTGTTACATCGTCATCCAACCTGATACGAACAAGCCACAAGCTCCAGCTCAACCTATAGAACCTCAACAACTGTCCCTAGAAGTTCCACCATCCCTAGGCTCACCATGTGAAGTCGGTGTCGACCTCTCAACTCGTTGCTGACATCTCCACTTAGCCTCTCCACGACTAAGTTTCCTTCCACTCCTTCCTCACGTCTAGTACTTCATACCTAGATGCTTTGGCCATGACCTCTCTACCCAAAATATGTCATCATAGAGCATGTCTACTATTCAAAGCAACCAACTTCATACCTTAGAAACAAGTCATCATAGCCTTAAGCCTTGACCAATCATCAATCCAGCACCATAGGCAACCTCCACTAGCAATACCATTGTCTTCCCTAAAGTCGCCACCATCATGGATTCACCCTCACATGTCGGTACCAACCTCTCATGTCGATGCCGAAATGTGTACTTAAACAATTAGAGCTCACGATTTGGACCCCAAGCTCTTCCTGTCCTCTAAAGCTTCTCCTTCATGTTTCGTCCAATTCCAACCATCTATGCCTCCGATATGCTCAATTCCCTAACCTAACTTCCTATGCAATCACAATACTAGCAAACAACATCCAAACATGAATAACAAGTAATTTCATCCAATCAAACATACAATTCATCCAAATAAGATAAACATGTCAATTTATAACATAGATCTACATATAACATGAATATATAAGCATAAGCAATGGTAATTTCTAACCAATCTGGACCACATTCACAATTTAACATGTAATTAAAGTTAGAAAAGGTTTTATTGCCAAAAATCGATTTAAAACATGTTAAATCCAATAATTCTACTATATAAACATGCATAATATAGTGAGAAGGCATAAACCACTTACCAATTAACAAATTCAACCAATATGGATGTAGATCTAATTCGAATAGTAAACTAAAGCAATGCAAATTGGTCAAATGGATGATCTCTATCTTCTAATTGATGATCTATTTGCTAATCTCTAATCTGGTTTGATTTAGAGAGCAATTTGGATGATTTTGGATGAAATTAGGATGGAATTAAGGCCAACTAGGGTTTGGACCTGATTTAGAATGAGAGGAAAAGTTTCATTTGACTCCTAAAGCCCCTATTTATAGTGATTCTCCAATTAGACTAATGGGCCAACCAATGGGTTTCACTATTACACACTAATCCTGGCCAGTAGTTCTTAAAACTTAATACGGCCATAACTTTCTAACTGTAACTTTGTTTTTCTATTATGACCACTCTACAGAAAGGGAAATCATCTTCCTGAAGCAATGGAACTTGTTTAAGACTCTAATTCGATATCTATCAAAAGTTATAGCACAAAGAAGATTTTCAAGGTGAAAATGGTCACATGGAAATTAGGGAAAAATCACAAGCGTGTAAAATACCCCCAAGAGTTATATTCCAAAATTATAGAATCATATGATCTTATATGAATAAAACAAAAATATTTTATGATCCTCCGATATGAAAAATACTGGTCATTACATTCTCCCCCGCTTTAGGAATTTTCACCACTGAAATCCCCAACAAGCCAAAGCATAAGCCACCGTGGTTATCCCACGTGCCTTTCAATCATAAGCAACCATCACATAGATCAATCGTGCAGCCATGCAATCAATAGTACATGTGACATATACTAGCATGTGGAATACTAATCTATCAAATATAACATACAATGGAGAAAGTAGATACGATAAACAATGGATCTTACCATTCAAAGAGCTCCGAACATATAGTCCTCATGCTCTCCTCCGTCTTCCATATACAATCGTCATCAGTTTTACTCCACCGCACCTTCACTAGCATTACTGCCTTCCTCATAAGCTATTTCATATCATACCTAGCAACTCAAAGCGGCTTACGAGATCCTATAACTTCTGGTTCCACCTCAACATCTTCTAATCGATCTGGTGCAACTACCAGCCTGAGTCGTGCACAAAATTTTGTAGATAAGAGACATGAAAGACATTATGCACGCCCGCCATCTTCTGAGGTAGCTCGACCCTATATGCTAGCCTTCCAATTCTCTCGATTATCGGAAAAGGTCCTACAAATCTTGGTGCCACTTCCCCTTCCTCCCGAATCAAACCACATTTTATAGAGGAGAAACCCTCACAAATGCCATATCTTCGATAGAAAACTCTAAATCTCTTCGTCTCTTGTCAGCATAGTTTTTCTGCCGATCCTGAGCAGTTTTCATTCATTGTTGAATGATCTCAATCTTCTCTGACATTTCTCCTACCATATCTGGCCCAAATATTAATTTCTCTCGCGCTTCCCACCAACATGATGGAGCGCTGCACGGTTTTCCATACAATGTTTCATATAGAGCCATACCAATATTCGATTGATAACTATTGTTATATGAAAACTCCACCAAATGCAAATGGTCATCCCACAATCACCAAAGTCTATAAAGCATGCCGCAAAAGATCTTCCAGTATACGATTTACTCACTCGGTCTGTCTATCCATTTACGGGTAATAAGCTGTAATTAGACGCAGCTCCATCCCTAATGCCTCTTGTAAGCTCTTTCAAAATCCACTAGTGAACAACGGGTCTCGGTTGCTCATAATGCTCTTTGGCACATCGTGAAATCGTACTATCCACTTTACATACAACTCTGCCAGCTTGGATGTCGTTCTACTTGATTTGACGGGTATAAATCTCACACTTTTGGCCAACTGATCTACTATGACCCAAATGCCATCGTACCATGCTAGAATCCTCAGCGGTCCATTTATAAAATACGTCGATACTTGTTCCCACTTCCACTTAGGAACATCTAGCGGTTGTAACAATCCACTAGGTTTTTTCTACTATGCTTTTACCATCTGGCAGTTCATACACTTCGAGATGAATACCCCGACATCCTTTTTCATGCCTTCCTGTAGTAGGTTCGATTCATGTCTCGGTACATCTTATTACCACCAAGATGAATAGTCAATCTGGAATAATGACATTCTCTTAGCACTTCATCTCGCAATTCATCCACATCCGGAACAAACAACCTTCCATCCTTACGAAGCCAACCTTCTCGGTCGAGTTCGTACTGCTTCATATCTTCAGACTCTACCCCTTCTTCTATCTTCGTTATGATCTCCTAGCCTAGCATCCCGCTTTTAACTAGTATCAATCCTTCCAATTAGAGTAGGTCTAATCGATAAGCTTGCCAGCATTTTAGGTTCTAGCTCATAGTGATGCCTGAAATCGAACCAAGTAATAAACTCTGTTTGCTTCCATTCTAATAATATTCCTCCCAATCTAGCATATGTTCTACTCAATGCATCGGTGACTACCTTCTCTTTTTCTGAAGTATTGGAAACACTAAAATTATAATAGGCCAAGAACTCAAACCACCGTTGTTGTCGAAGGTTGAGATCCTTTTGAGAGTAAAGGTACTTCAAGGATTTATGGTCTGTAAACAGCTCAAACATTTCTTCCAACAAATAGTGTCTCCATATCTTCAAAGAAAAAATCCGCCAACTCCAAATCATGAGTTGGATAATTCTTTTAATGCAGTTTTAGTTGTCGACTAGCATAAGTAACAACTTTTCCTTTCTGCATCAAAACCGCTCCTAATCTAGTGCCACAAGCATCTTTATATACTGTCAAGTCTTCGTTCCCATTTGGAATAGTCAACACCAGTGCACTCGCTGACCTCTCCTTTAGAATCACAAATGCATGCTCACACTTCGCATCTCATACAAAGATCTAGTTCTTTTTCGTTAACTAGATCAATAGTGCTGCTATCTTCAAGAAGTCCTTTATAAAGCGTCTGTAATATCCCGCCAATCCTAGGAAACTCCTTACATCCGTAGCATTATTATTGGACTGGTTCCAATCTTGGATGCTGCCACCTTTGCAGGATCTGCTTCTATACCTTGTCCTGAAACGACATGACCCACGAAAATCACTACTCCTCTCTAGAGTGACACTTTGAGAACTTTACTCTCAACTTATGCTTCCTCAATATCTCTAGCATAATCCTTAAGTCTGTCTTGTGCTCCTCTTCAGTTTTGGAGTAGATCAAAATATCATCCACATGCATAAGCACGAACTTATTCAATTGATCCCTGAAACCCGATTCATGAGATCCACAAAGTATGCCGGAGCATTGGTCAATCCAAATGGCATCACCAACCACTCATAGAAACCCGACGACATATGAAATGCAATAATAGGCACATTCTCTTTTGCTACTCTAAAGTGGTGAAATCCTATTGCCAAACTCATTTAAGAAAACACCTTCGCACCATGTAGCTGATCAAACAAGTCATCTATACGCGGAAGTGGATACTTGTTTTTCTTCGTCACCTTATTCAGCTCACGATAATCCATACACAACCTCAAAGTGCCATCCACCTTAGTTGCGAATACAATAAGTGCGCTTCACTCGGATATGCTTCTTCGAATGAACCCCTTCCTTAATAGGTCATTCACTTGCACCTCCAATTCCTTCTGCTCCTTGGGTGCCATACCTCAAAGGCATAATTATTGGTCTGGCTTCCTTCACTAAGTTAATCCAAAACTCGATCTCTCTATGCGGCGACAATCCAGTCACTTCCCCAAAGACATCTGGATACTCCCTAGTGATAGGCACTTATGACAACCCCTTTAGTGGAACCTCCAGCGAATATAGAAAGCTGACCATTACCCTATCCTCTAATAGGCAGCTAATAACTACCGTTCGTCCATCCACATCCCCGATCCAACAACTTCTCACAATCCAACACGGCTGCATACCTCTTTAGCCAGTCCATTCCTAAGATAATCCCAAAGTCCACGAAATTCAAAATAAAGCAATTACAAATAAAAGAGCATCCATGACTCGATATGACTAAATCACTACAAACCATGCATAGGCTAGTCCAGCCTCCAACAGGGTTTGTCACAATTAAAGGCCGGTCTACTATCTCAGGTATCAATACCAATCTGTTTACTAGGTCACTGCATATGAATGAATGTGAAGCACCGGTATCAAACAAAACTCAAACAGGAACATCACCAATAGAAAGCATACCTTGAATAATGGCCCATTTCCCCTTCCCCTTCGGCGAGGGAGCACTCGACAAAGATAGGAATGCATCCAAAGCATACGCCTTCATAACCTACTTATCTGTCACCAGTTTCGAAAAATTCCTCTTCAAATGCCCAAGCTTATTGCAGTTGTAGCACATCTTCGTACCACTCACTTTGCATTCCTTGATCAAGTGACCCTTCTCGTTACATACATAACAAACAGGCTCCCATTTACCATTCTTCTTACCACCTTTTCCTTGGGACTGCTTCCTCTTCACATTCCACTTCTTCTTGCCTTCATCGCCTTGCTGCGATTTTGGCTCCTCCTTCTCAGTAGAAACAGAAGCAGCGATCTTAGTCTTAGGGTTTAGGTTCTCATGGCGAAGTGTCTTCTCTACCAGCTTCTCAAAAGGCTCCCCAATATGGTCCACTAACTTCTCTCCAAGATAGTCTTCTAATCCAATGACAAACTTCTCATTCTTTCTCAATGGAGTGTCGATGAATGACATCCCATACTTAGACAAGACATCAAATTCAGCCACATACTCAGAAACAGACACTTCCCTATGGTTGAGATCAGCAAATTTCCTAAACAAAACCGACTTTTGAGTGGTCGGAAAAAACTTCTCCTCAAATCTTGCCTTGAACTGGTCCCAACTAAACCGATCCTCCGGAGTAGCAATAGAAACTACATTCCACTAGTTCAAGGCTCGGCTTTGCAGCTGCCTTGAAGCCATCTTTCTTTTCATAGCATCTTCCACCTCCATGTCCCTGAAGATGCGCTTACATGTATCAATCTAGTCTTGTACTTCTACGGTCGATTCAGTTCCTTAGAATGGCTTTCCTCCAAGAGTAGATTAATCTTTACTCAGCAAAATCAGCCCTAGGCGCTTGCATTGGATCACCTTCACGAATTTCCACTCAGGTAGCATTCCTCATCCTGTTTGCCATCATAGCGTTGAACATGGCTTGGACATAAGTGTAGCAGCTCCTGATTCCGCTCTCTCCTCCATTCTTGAAGAAAAATTTCTTACAACGTTTCTTGTATGTCGACTCATTCTTATCTGTAACAAGAATGATCAGTCTCTCATAAAAGAAAACCATGTCTATAGTACTTATGTGCATGCGACTTATACTATACTACTATATAGTTTTGAAAACCAAACTTACAACAAGTAGAACTCTCATATATATATATATATACACACACACACATGCACACACATACTATCGATCAAGTCTAAGGCGATGTCACATACCCTATCTCTATTGGATCACAGTATTAACTCCAGTTAACCATGTAACCAAAGCTCTGTATACCAAATGTGATGACTGGCATATCCATCGATACCAATATGACTAAATAATGCACTATAGGCGTCTCCGACCGATATAGGACGATCACCCAAGTTGAAATAAGCAAATGCAATTAATAACCTAATGTATATCTCACAATGCAAGGACAAAATATAATATCACATATACAACAGAAGAGACAATAATAATAGTGTCAACAAATCAACAACATCAGAGTATAGTACCCATAGAGTTATACATCAACAGTAGAGTTTATACAATGGGATTAAATTCAACAACTGTCTCAAATACAATAGTAAGCAGAAATAGGCAAGCACTATCACGGGCTCCACAGTGTTGCTCAATGGAATAAGCGTAGACTCCATACATGTAAATAGCACGTGATAACTCTATCAAGATCATCCTTCGAATAGCTACTGCGTCACCCGGACCTATTATCTACTTTACTCATTTAAGAGCACCCGAGATAAAAAGAAGCAAAGCATAAAGCCTTGTGTTAGATAATGGCCTGGTGTGAGTGATAAATGAATCCTAAAATGCTATTATAGGTAAATATGGTAAGGAAGAAGGGTACACAACCATACCTGATATGTCCTCGTAACCAAAGAGTTAGCACATAATAGTACAATATAGTACTCTATGATATCATAAAGGTACAATACAACATTCAATAGCGGACGTCCCAATATCCCTATCTCCTGTACCTACTCCAAATGATATCCCGAGTGATAGCCTAAAAACCAACTAAGCAACTATAGCATCCATCAAACAGTCCCTACTATCACTCTTTCCCTATGCCCTGAATATATGTTAACTCGTATGACCTCCTTTGTGACGACCGCCCATGACCCCTGCACCGAATCTAGAGATAGTGCGCTGTAAAGTGTGCCAGGCGACCATGGACGATTGTCAGGGTAGATTAAAACAACAGAATCTATCGTATTACTCACAGCGCATGGACAAAATACAATAGAACATATATATAGTGAAGCTTTACAGAATAAATGCCATCATATAAAACTTCATAATAGTTGAATACAAGCATCCAAATAGCCAATACAACAAGCCTCACTACATAACACTCAGAGAATACAAAACAGCGGAACATCCAGTACATATAATAAGAAGATAATATGCAACCCTCCAGCTCGTCTTCGATATCAGCATCGTGAGAAGAGAACAGCACCTGTCACCTGCTACCTAGTCTGCCCGTCCCAAAAATGGACGAACAGCCCAAGGCAATAAGAATTAAAACATAAAGCCTTGAGTCAGACAACAGTCTTAGTGAGCAGTAAATTAACTAACAACATACCAAAAGAGCATAAAGGAAAAGGAATAGGAATACAACCCTCCCACTCCACCTCTTTCTACAGTGATAGCCCCCAGACACACACTAAGCAGAAGCAACATAGCAGAGCATACCATTTAAAGTAAAGTAATAATCATTCGAGTCAAGGGCGATGTTTTCCAAGTACCAAGGCCTAAATCAGATAAGCACCCAGAAAATACCGCTCTTGAGTCCGAACGACGATACAACCAAACATCCATGACTCTGGCTATCACTGTTATCACTGCTTCGATATCACCGTTAATTGAATGACCAGCACATTCTTTCAGCCGTCCGTCAAGGGCTAATGGAATCCCCGGTTCTAGACATAACTCCCGCACGTCGTCGCAGCCCGTGCCTAGGACTATCGAATCTGCCCAGAGTACTCGACCATCAACCGTTGGCCGTTGGGACTATCGAATCTGCCCAAACGTACTCTTGCTTAGAGCATGCTAGAACCTTCAACAACGATGCTATCCAAGCCTCCTAGTCATCCTCCTCGACGACTATTCTCATATCCATTCATTATCCTCAACTCGAATCATATCACCGAGTTATCAACATGCTTGGAATGATCCCATCTGGATTAGACCAAGTCTTCATCACATGATTGCCTCGCTTCATCACATCCTCGCAAAGCCTCATCTCAACATCACATCATCAAATCTACGCATAAGAGCTTCATCATCCCGCTACATATGCCACGAGCAGCTTACCCAATTCAAGAGCCTTTCTCCTAGCTTTTGAATCATCTTCGGTCTAAATCAAACCATCAATCATCTAATTCATAACAATCAACCAAATCAAACATTAATCCAAGCAATCAAGCATTCAAATATGATCTAAGTAGACAATTATAACAATAATGGCATTTTCGTAATTAAAGAGTTGAAAGTCTAACATGCATGAAATCATAAGAAATATCTCTACAATCTTGATGAATGAACTTGCATAGGTTAACACTTAATAAAATGGTTGTCAAATCATCATGAACAATGGATCTACATGGATCTACACTTAGGATGAAGAAAATGCATGGAAATCACTATTTTAACACCAAATCGAGCCAACAATCCGATATACTCCTTTGGATCCGTGTGAGAGATAATCACCACTAACCAAATCATCTAAACAACCTCAAATCAACACGCTTCAGATCTGGACAGCGAAGGATCAAGCTTGATCTATCACGAATCCGCTTCAACGAAGAAATCTCACTTCAACGGATGAAGATCTTCAACTTTAGCTCTTGGATCTTCAATCTTGATCTTCGATTTGGATGAAAGGAAGCACTAGATTAGAGTGGAGAAAAGAAGTGAAGAAGTGTAGAATTCGAGCTCTCAAAATGGCAGCACTTCGTCGCTTCGAAATCCGGATTCCAAAAATGAAGCCAACCACCTCTATTTATAGCTGAAATCACCCCCAGGTCGCTCGGAGTTAGGTCGTACACGACCTATGACCCCTTACCGACCTAAAGACTTCGACTTAACAGAACTCCACAACCTACGACTTAACAGGCAGGCTACGATCTAACTAGCTAATGGCCTAACGACCTAACCCTTCTGCGCATCCAAGCACCCAGCGACCTACCAAAGCTCTACATCTTACGACCTAACGAGGTTACGACCTATGACTTAAAGCAATGCGCGACTTAACTATGCGCGACCTAATACTAAGCCAAAACCCAGCGACCTAACAACTCACTCGACCTACGACTTAGCAAACACGCGACCTAACTCTCACGCGACCTACCAACCTATGCGACCTAACAACTTATGCGACCTAACACCTTAGGTCGCCTAACAACCTAACTACGCTAACAAGCTATCCACTAGGTCGCTAAACACTGGGTTGTTAACTTGCTAACCCTTAGGTCGCTAACCCTATAGGTCGCGAACTATTATAGGTCGCTAACTACTAGTTCCTTAGGTCGCTGCCTTCATAGCTCCTTCGTCCTATAGGTCGCTCCAATACTTAGGTCGTTCACTCGACCTATCCTACCTCACGACCTATCCCACACTCCTTAGGTCACTCCAACGACCTAACACAAAACTCCTAGGTCGCTCACTGCTTAACCCCTAGGTCATTAACTCCACTAGGTCGACCATTCCTTAAGTCGTCACTCGACCTAAGCCACTCACGACTTACTTCCTACACGACCTAAGCTTCCAACGTTCTAACTCTTAGGTCGTCCAATTTATAAGTCAGTCACGACTTATCACTTAGGTCGTTTACGACCTAGGACTTGAACAAATTATACCTAAAATCTGAAATGACTTAAAAATGCTGAAAATTCCAAATTTTGACGAACTTGTCGATCCGTAAAAATACGGGTCGTTACATTCTCTCCCCCTTAGGAATTTCGCCCCCGAAATTCCAAGCAACAAAGCAATCAAAGACTATTCTGTACGCCTATCATCCATAGCAATCAACAAACCAGGCATCCAATTCTAGCTTAGCGTACAGAATTCTAAAACTAAAACAAGTTACAATTTCGTTAGATGACACGACACCTTAGGGCCATACCTTGAAGAGTTCAGGATGAGCTGCTTTCATCCTCTCTTCCACCTCCCACGTACAGTCGTTATCATCATCACTCCATTGTACCTTGAGTAACTTAACTACCTTCCTCCTAAGCTGTTTCGTGTCGGTTTCAACAACACGAAGCGGCTTACGAGGTCTTCTATCGACTGGATCAACTTCGAAATCTTCACAGCTATCAGCAGAAACCACCGTACTCGAGTCGTGCACATACTTCCGTAGATATGATACATGAAAAACATTGTGCACACTCGACATCTTCTCTGGTAACTCCATTCTATAGGCGAGCTTTCCAATTCGCTCGATGATCGGGAATGGTCCAACAAATCTCGGAGTCAATTTTCCTTTCTTCCCGAATCGGATAACATTCTTCAGTGGAGAAATCTTCACAAAAACCATATCACCTACGTCGAATTCCAAATCTTTTCGACGCTTATCGGCATAACTTTTCTGACGATCTTGGGCTGCCTTCATTCGTTGCCGAATGATCTCTATGCAATCCGAAGTCTGTCGAATCATCTCTGGCCCAAGTAACGGCTTTTCTCCAGTTTCCAACCAACATGTCGGAGAGTTGCACGGCCTTCCATACAATGCCTCATACGGTGCCATACCAATGCTTGACTGGTAACTGTTGTTGTACGCGAACTCCACCAAATGAAGGTGATCTTCCCATGATCCTCCGAAGTCCAAAACACATGCTCTAAGAAGATCTTCCAAAACTCGGTTGACTCTCTCGGTCTGACCATCTGTTTGAGGGTGATAAGCTGTACTCAAACACAACTCGGTTCCCAAAACTTCCTGGAAGCTCTTCCAAAATCCACTGGTGAACAATGGGTCACGATCGCTCACTATACTCTTCGGAATACCATGGAATCGAACTATCCACTTAACATACAACTCAGCCAACTTTGATGCAGTCCTAGTTGATCGAACAGGAATAAATCGTGCACTCTTAGTCAGACGATCTACAATGACCCAAATCCCTTCATTTCCCGTTCTGGTTCTAGGCAATCCATCAATAAAATCCATCGATACCTGCTCCCACTTCCATGTAGGAACTTCTAATGGCTGTAGTAATCCACTTGACTTCTTCTGCTCGGCTTTTACCAACTGGCAGTTCATACATTTGGAAATAAAATTTCCAACATCCTTCTTCATGCCTTCCCAGTAGTAGGTTCTCTTCATATCCCGATACATCTTATTTCCTCCTGGATGAATTGTCAGCTTCGAGTGATGACTTTCCCTTAGAAATTCACTCCTCAATTCATCTATATCGGGAACAACTAGTCGTCCTTGCTTTCGAAGCCAACCCTCTCGATCGACCTCGAATCCTTTATCCTTTTCTGGTTCTAATCCAGATTCCAAATCACAGATAATCTTGACAAACTTATCGTCTCGCTTTTGGCTCTCGCCAATCCTTTCCACAAGAGTGGGTCTTATTGATAAGTTTGCCAACATCTCAGGTTCCAATTCGCATCTGGGCCTGAAGTCAAATCCAGCTAAATACTCGAGACTCCTCCATTCTGAAAACATAGCTCCCAATCCTGCATGTCTTCGACTCAACGCATCTGCCACAGCGTTACCTTTTCCTAGAGTATAAGCTATACCAAAATCATATGATGCCAAAAACTCTAGCCAACGTTGCTGCCGAAGATTCAAATCTTTTTGGGAGAAAAGATACTTCAACGACTTATGATCCGTAAACAACTCAAATCGAACTCCCAACAGATAATGTCTCCACATCTTCAGAGCAAATACAATCGCCGCTAACTCCAAATCATGAGTCGGATAATTCCTTTCATGCGGTTTCAGTTGTCGACTTGCATACGCAACAACTTTATCCTTCTGCATCAGCACTGCTCCAAGTCCAGTACCACATGCGTCGGTGTAAACCACCATCTCATCATTCCCACTAGGAATAGTCAGAACAGGAGCACTCGTCAAACGCTCTTTCAGGATTCCAAAAGCTTGCTCACACTTATCATCCCATCTGAACACTAGGTTCTTCTTCGTCAATCCTGTTAATGGTGCAGCTATCTTGGAGAAGTCTTTGATAAACCGTCGATAATATCCTACTAATCCAAGAAAACTTCTCACATTTGATGCATTCTTAGGTCTGACCCAATCCTGGATGGCTGCCACCTTAGCGGGATCAACCGCTATTCCATTTCCAGAAATCACATGGCCTAAGAACCTCACTTTACTCTTCCAGAAGTGACACTTCGAAAACTTAGCCTTCAGCTGATGTTTCCGCAAGATTTCCAAAACAATACGCAAGTGCGTCTTGTGCTCTTCTTCAGTTCTGGAATAAATCAGAATATCATCCACGAACACAAGTACGAACTTGTTCAACTGATCTCTGAACACTCTATTCATAAGATCCACAAAATATGCTGGCACGTTAGTCAATCCAAACGGCATTACCAGCCACTCAAAGAAACCAGATGGTGTCCGAACAGCAGTCTTCGGCACACTATCCTTAGCTACTCTCAACTGGTGAAATCCCGTTGCCAAATCCATCTGAGAAAACACCTTGGCTTCGTGAAGCTGATCAAACAAGTCATCTATTCTCGGTAATGGATACTTGTTCTTCTTAGTCACCTTATTCAGCTCACAATAATCCACACACAATCTTAACAACCCATCTGCCTTGGTTGCAAACACAACTGGTGCACCCCACTCAGACACACTACGCCGAATGAATCCTTTCTGCAAAAGATCATCAACTTGCACCCTCAACTCCTGCTGTTCCCTAGGCGCCATCCGCCTAAGAGGCATCACAACAGGTCTGGCTCCTTCAACTAGATCTATACGAAACTCGATCTCTCTATGCGGCGGCAACCCTTTGACCTCGTCAAAGACATCCTCGAATCCATTAGCGATTGGCACCGATGATAGTCCATCCCGTGGAACAACCAGCGAATACATGAAGCTCATGAAGACGCCTTCCTCATGCTTACATCGTATCACCACCTTTCGCCCCTCCACATTCTCGACTGTCACTTCCAACCTCTCGCAATCAACCTTTGCCGCATACTTCCTAAGCCAGTCCATACCCAAAATAATTCCGAACCCCGCAAAGTTCAGAACAAAGCAATCACAAACAAAAGAGCAACCATGACTCGATACAACTAGACCACAACATAACATGCACAAACAAGACGAACCCCCAACTGGATTAGTCACAACCAATGGCCTATCAACAATATCCGGTTCCAAACCTAACCGGCCTACAAGTTCACTACAAACAAACGAATGCGACGCCCCAGTATCAAACAGAACTCTAACTGGAACACCACATAAGAAAAGAGTACCTTGAACAACCACACTCTTTCCTTTCTCTTCAGCAGTAGGAGCTTTCGAAGACGACGGAACAGCTCCCAAAGCATAAGCTTGCACAATCTGCTTGTCCCTCCTCGGTTCTGGACAATTCTTCTTGAAATGCCCCGGCTTATCACAGTTGTGGCACTTCGCCGGCGCTTTCGGATTCTTGCAATCCCTGGAGAGATGGCCTTTCTGCTGACAGTTGTAACAAGTCACCTCGCCTTTCGGCTTCTTCTGGCCATCCTTACCCTTCTGCTGCTGCTGCTTCCTCTTCTTGTTTCCACCCTGCTGGGGTTTAGACTCTTCCCTGGTCACAGCAACAACAGATCCTTCCTTAGGAAACAGACTCTCATGCCTAAGAGCTTTCTCCACAAGCTTCTCAAATGAGTCGTCCAAATGATCCACCAACTGTCTCCCAAGATAACTGTCCAAGCCTGTCACAAACTTCTCATTCTTCTGATATGCAGATTCGATATATGACCGAGCATACTTGGACAAAGCTTCAAACTCAAAAACATACTCAAGAACTGATCTTCCTCCTTGCTTGAGCTCCACGAACTTCTTGAACAGAACAGACTTCTGCGCTGTAGAAATGAACTTAGCTTCAAATCTGACTTGGAATTGCTCCCAAGTAATCTCTTCCTCCGGAGTACTGATGGTAATAGAGTTCCACCAATCAGAAGCTCTCCCCTGAAGCTGCCTTGATGCCAACTTCCTCTTAGTTGCATCATCAATTCCCAAATCACCAAAGATCCTTCTACAAGCATCTATCCACCTCTGGACCTCAATAGTTGATTCTATTCCCAAGAAAACTTTCCCTCCAAGAGCAGTATAGTCTTTGCACAACTTAGCAAAATCCACTGGTTTCGGAGTTTGGACTTGAACTCCAACATCTACTGCTGCCCCCGGAACTGGTATCCTTCTCATGATCGAAGTCATCATAGCTTCGAACATAGCTGCATAATCAGCAGTCCCTTCAGTAGCTCGGCCTTCCCTAGCAGCTGGTCTCCCTCTTCGACTCATTCTCAATATCTATAAAAAGGAATGATTAGAACATCTAGAGAAACAACTGCATAAAGGACTCAAACTCTACTAAGCTACTATATTATATAGTATTCATTCATCAAAATACAATTACATCTCTCATACGTAGTTACTTCAGCGAGCGTTGGGTAAAATCGATTAACCTCGCTCTGATACCAAATGTGACGACCGCCCATGACCCCTGCACCGAATCTAGAGATAGTGCGCTGTAAAGTGTGCCAGGCGACCATGGACGATTGTCAGGGTAGATTAAAACAACAGAATCTATCGTATTACTCACAGCGCATGGACAAAATACAATAGAACATATATATAGTGAAGCTTTACAGAATAAATGCCATCATATAAAACTTCATAATAGTTGAATACAAGCATCCAAATAGCCAATACAACAAGCCTCACTACATAACACTCAGAGAATACAAAACAGCGGAACATCCAGTACATATAATAAGAAGATAATATGCAACCCTCCAGCTCGTCTTCGATATCAGCATCGTGAGAAGAGAACAGCACCTGTCACCTGCTACCTAGTCTGCCCGTCCTAAAAATGGACGAACAGCCCAAGGCAATAAGAATTAAAACATAAAGCCTTGAGTCAGACAACAGTCTTAGTGAGCAGTAAATTAACTAACAACATACCAAAAGAGCATAAAGGAAAAGGAATAGGAATACAACCCTCCCACTCCACCTCTTTCTACAGTGATAGCCCCCAGACACACACTAAGCAGAAGCAACATAGCAGAGCATACCATTTAAAGTAAAGTAATAATCATTCGAGTCAAGGGCGATGTTTTCCAAGTACCAAGGCCTAAATCAGATAAGCACCCAGAAAATACCGCTCTTGAGTCCGAACGACGATACAACCAAACATCCATGACTCTGGCTATCACTGTTATCACTGTTTCGATATCACCGTTAATTGAATGACCAGCACATTCTTTCAGCCGTCCGTCAAGGGCTAATGGAATCCCCGGTTCTAGACATAACTCCCGCACGTCGTCGCAGCCCGTGCCTAGGACTATCGAATCTGCCCAGTGTACTCGACCATCAACAGTTGGCCGTTGGGACTATCGAATCTGCCCAAACGTACTCTTGCTTAGAGCATGCTAGAACCTTCAACAACGATGCTATCCAAGCCTCCTAGTCATCCTCCTCGACGACTATTCTCATATCCATTCATTATCCTCAACTCGAATCATATCACCGAGTTATCAACATGCTTGGAATGATCCCGTCTGGATTAGACCAAGTCTTCATCACATGATTGCCTCGCTTCATCACATCCTCGCAAAGCCTCATCTCAACATCACATCATCAAATCTACGCATAAGAGCTTCATCATCCCGCTACATATGCCACGAGCAGCTTACCCAATTCAAGAGCCTTTCTCCTAGCTTTTGAATCATCTTCGGTCTAAATCAAACCATCAATCATCTAATTCATAACAATCAACCAAATCAAACATTAATCCAAGCAATCAAGCATTCAAATATGATCTAAGTAGACAATTATAACAATAATGGCATTTTCGTAATTAAAGAGTTGAAAGTCTAACATGCATGAAATCATAAGAAATATCTCTACAATCTTGATGAATGAACTTGCATAGGTTAACACTTAATAAAATGGTTGTCAAATCATCATGAACAATAGATCTACATGGATCTACACTTAGGATGAAGAAAATGCATGGAAATTACTATTTTAACACCAAATCGAGCCAACAATCCGATATACTCCTTTGGATCCGTGTGAGAGATAATCACCACTCACCAAATCACCTAAACAGCCTCAAATCAACACGCTTCAGATCCGGACAGCGAAGGATCAAGCTTGATCTATCACGAATCCGCTTCAAACGAAGAAATCTCACTTCAACGGATGAAGATCTTCAACTTTAGCTCTTGGATCTTCAATCTTGATCTTCGAGCTCTCAAAATGGCAGCACTTCGTCGCTTCGAAATCTGGATTCCAAAAATGAAGCCAACCCCCTCTATTTATAGCTGAAATCACCCCCAGGTCGCTCGGAGTTAGGTCGTACACGACCTATGGAGCCACGACCTACGACCTATAACCCCTTACCGACCTAAAGACTTTGACTTAATAGAACTCCGCAACCTACGACTTAACAGGCATGCTATGATCTAACTAGCTAATGGCCTAACGACCTAACCCTTCTGCGCATCCAAGCACCTAGCGACCTACCAAAGCTCTACATCTTACGACCTAACGAGGTTACGACCTATGACTTAAAGCAATGCGCGACTTAACTATGCGCGACCTAATACTAAGCCAAAACCCAACGACCTAACAACTCACTCGACCTACGACTTAGCAAACACGCGACCTAACTCTCACGCGACCTACCAACCTATGCGACCTAACAACTTATGCGACCTAACACCTTAGGTCGCCTAACAACCTAACTACGCTAACAAGCTATCCACTAGGTCGCTAAACACTGGGTTGTTAACTTGCTAACCCTTAGGTCGCTAACCCTATAGGTCGCGAACTATTATAGGTCGCTAACTACTAGTTCCTTAGGTCGCTGCCTTCATAGCTCCTTCGTCCTATAGGTCGCTCCAATACTTAGGTCGTTCACTCGACCTATCCTACGTACCTCACGACCTATCCCACACTCCTTAGGTCGCTCCAACGACCTAACACAAAACTCCTAGGTCGCTCACTGCTTAACCCCTAGGTCCTTAACTCCACTAGGTCGGCCATTCCTTAAGTCGTCACTCGACCTAAGCCACTCACGACTTACTTCCTACACGACCTAAGCTTCCAACGTTCTAACTCTTAGGTCGTCCAATTTATAAGTCAGTCACGACTTATCACTTAGGTCGTTTATGACCTAGGACTTGAACAAATTATACCTAAAATCTGAAATGACTTAAAAATGCTGAAAATTCCAAATTTTGACGAACTTGTCGATCCGTAAAAATACGGGTCGTTACATCCTTGCTGCCAAAGGTTAATGAAAATCCCGGTTCTCTGTAGTACTCTCGTATCTCGCAGCCTAAAGCTGGATATGTGTCTCGCAGCCCAAAGTTGGACACTAGACCTAAAAGGTCTAGGGTATACATGTCCCTCGTTTGACCCAAAAAGGTCTAGGGTATACATGACCCTTATTTGACCCATGGGCGTCCCCACTTAAAATACCCCTACTTCGAGCACAACAGAAAACACTCCGAGTTATCATGATTCCTTAGCACTTTCAATCGAGCCCTCCTTTGTTCATTTTTGGACACCGATAACTTCATGCTTAATCCAGTTTCCATTATCCAGGAACCTACCTGTTACACCACTCCACAGCTCCTAATATGAGCCCCTTCGGTACCTACTCCCAACACGAGTCACAAACCGAAGGTTACAGAGTCCTTAATCTTCAACAGCTATTCTAATCATGAGTCATAAATCGAAGATTCATAACCTTCGTCGTGTTGTTACATTGTCATGCAACATGATACGAACAAGCCACAAGCTCCAGCACGACCTATAGAACCTCAACAATAGTACCTAGAAGTTCCACATCCCTAGGCTCACCATGTGAAGTCGGGGCTGACCTCTTAACTCGGTGCCGACATCTCCACTTAGCCTCTCCATGACTAAGTTTCCTTCTACTCCTTCCTTACTTCTAGTACTTCATTCCTTGGTGCTTTGACCCAGACCTCTCTACCCAAAACATGTCATCATAGAGCAAGTCCACTCTTTAAAGTAACCAACTTCATACCCTAGCAACAAGTCTTCATAACCTCAATCACTTGACCAATCATCAATCCAACACCATTGGCAACCTCCATTAGCAATACCATTGCCTTCCCCAAAGTCACCACCATCATGGATTCACCCTCACCTATCGGCACCAACCTCTCATGTCGGTGCTGACATGTGTACTCAAAGAATTAGAGCTTGAAATTTGGACCTTGGGCTCTTCCTATCCTCTAGAGCTTTCCCTTCAAGTTCCATCCAATTTCAACCATCTATGCCTTCGATATGCTCAGTTCTCCAACCTAAATTCTTATCCAATCACAACACTAGCAAACAACATCAATCATATCATCCAGACATAGAATAACAAGTAATTTCATCTAATCGAACATACAATCCATCAAAGCAAGATAAACATGTCAATTTATAACATAGATCTACATATAACATGAATATATAAGCATAAGCAATTATAATTTCTAACCAATCTAGACCACATTCACATGTAATTAAAGTTAGAAAATGTTTTGTGGCCAAAAGTCAATTTAAAACATGTTAAATCCTACAATTCTATCATATGAACATGCATAGTATAGTGAGAAGGCATAAACCACTAACTAATTATGAATTCAACCATTATGGATGTATAACTAATCTGAACAACAAACCGAACCAATGCAAGTCAACCAAATGGATGATCTATATCTTCTAATTGATGATCTATTCACTAATCTCTAATCCAGTTTGATTTAGAGAGTAATTTGGATGAAATTACGGCTAATTAGGATTTAGACCTGATTTAGAATGAGAGGAAATGTTTTCATTTGACTCCTGCAGCCCCTATTTATAGTAATTCTCTAATTAGACTAATGGACCAACTAACAGGCTTCACTAATTATACACTAATCCTGGCCAGCAGTTCTTAAAACTTAAAAGCCATAACTTTCTAACCATAACTACATTTTTCTATTATGACCACTCTACAGAAAGGGAAACCACCATCTCGAAGCAATATAATTGGTTTAGGACCTTAGTTCGACTCTTATCAGAATTTATAGCCCAAACAAGGTTTTCAAGGTCAAAACGGTCACATAGAATTTTGGAAAAATCATAATTGTGTAAAATACTCTAAGAGTCATATCCTAAAATTATATAATCGTACGATATCATATAAATAAAATAACATTATTTTATAATCCTTTGATATGTAAAATGCGGATCGCTACAGTACAACTAAGGGATTGTGTGAAGTGCACTCACAATCGGTCATAAGGAGTGGGTGAAAAAGACCGCACGAGCTTGTCAAGGTAGTTAGTCTACATATGGGGTGAACCTAGAAGGGATTACTAATGAGTATTCCTGTTGGGAACTCAATGAAGAGAGTTAAGATATGGCTTTCCCTTACACACACACACACACATCGACCTTGTAAAATATATGAATATTGTCTAGACATGTAGCTGAGAAAGACCATACTATGGAAACAATGAGTATGTACAAACTATTAATTATTCAGATATGCGATTGAAAACTACCGTAGTATGGTAAACAACAAAATCAGACTTTGGAGAATTGAAAACAACGTACTTGAATTTAAACTAAAAGCAACACAAATAATATGAATAGATCATGATATCCCGGTTGATTAGAGTTGCAACTCTGAGGCATGATGATTTGAGCCATGACACTTATTTTAAAAACATTTTAATGAAATGTGGGCAACATATTGTTTGGTGTGAGTGACATCGTTATGTTTGATTGATAGGTCATATATTTATACCTGACACCACACTCATATACTATTATTAAGCACTATTATACTCATAACCAGATTTCTAGCCCGACTCGGTGATTCTTATTTATCTGAAAATCTCTAGTCAGTCTTAGGTTGTTTTATAGATCAATATTATGAATGTACATGCTTTGTGGGCTACAAAATGGAATTGGAGCAGATGACGATGGCGAGTATTTATTTTGCATGTAATTTTATCAATATTCCACTATATTGATCGAGGCAATGTACTTGTGTGGTGAATTGTGTATATATATAAGATGATGTATCAAATTATTAGGTATAATATAAAATTTGTCATTTTTGTTCTCTCCAATTCTGTTAATCGGGAGATTTTTATTTGTTCCTCTAATATTGTATTATTCAACACTAGAACTTGTGTACATTGCCTTGCGTTGAGATGTGATGCATATTACTTCCAATGTATTCAGGTACTGAAACGTATCTGTATTGACCTAAATTAGTGTATACAAGAGATCACTCCTTCCGTAACCATTGATCTGAGTTATTGAATGGTGGACTCCCTTTGATATTTAGATCACTGGAGCCAGAGCATCTAATCACGGTATCAAAGCTTAGGTTATAATAATACAGAGATAGAGATATATTTTGGCCTTAGAGGAGTGAGACTTAGGTTGTTTTCCCATTTTATTCGACTCTCACATGTGATGTTTGAGTCATTGAATGATAAAAAAGGATCGATCATAGGGGTAAATAAATATATATGTATATTTACTTATTTGTATTAAAGATCTATTTAGTAGAATTTCTTTGAAAGAAAAATAAATAATATTCATATATATAGTATGGATAATTGTTTGTGTTTATGATATGATGAAATATTCAAATTGGATATAATGGATTCTTGCTTAATATTATCTATGTCTTAATCGGATCTTTGATTAAAAGTGTTGCATATGAATTTAAATGAATATTTAAAAATAAATATGGGTTTTGACCTTAAAATGCAAGCTTTAGCTTTCAATGAGTTGGAAATTTATTTATAAATTTTTTTTGAAAAGAAATATGATTTATGAAAAGAAGTGTGAAGATTTGTATATCTATATAAAAATATTTCGAAATGAAAATATAACTTTTTTAGATGAAGGTATTTGAGGAAAACGATACTTATTTTGTATAAGCATATCGTTATATGAGAAAATAAAGATGATTTTAATTATTAAGTGATGGGATATGTTTTCAAATAAAAGGTAATATTTAAGCTTATTTTCAGGAAAGAGATTGTTTGGAAATTTGCTGTGTTGACCTACACGTTTAGTTAGTGCTTAAAGCATTTTGGTCAATACGAGTAGCTAACATATTGATAGTTATTCCTAAACATTAAAATGAAGTAATGTGAAATAACAATAATTTCGAAAAAAATTATAAATGATATTCTGATAAGGAAAAATGTAATATTTTTTTCTCAATAAAAAGGTATAATTTTCTAATTTACAACTATAAATTCTAAACATGGGTGCTAAAGTGGTTGATGATTTTGATCGAATTGGTATTTTGACTTGTTATGAGATGGAAAACTATGAACCAAAATTTTAGTTTGTTAATTACAATAATACTTAAAAGGGAAAGATAAATTTAGTGACAAGGATATTGCACTGCTCATTGTACAATTGTTTGTGGCTTTTATTTGTACTTCTTTTTTGAAATTGGTGTTGAATATTGTCGACTTCGATTTACATATGTTGGTAAACCTTTTACATCAATTGATCAAAAGGACGATAATTTGCTCACGTCCTATGTTGATCAAAATATATGCAACTAGCATCTCTTACATATTATTAATGAGTATGCTAATGAATTTTTTTGCAATATATATACTAACAAATATCAAATTCATAGCATATTTCTATCACACCAAAACCCAAACTATTAAATAGCAAGTATTATCTATTATAGATCAAAGGAAATGGGATTTGAATTACATTAACACTTCATAGCCATTCTTTCAATCAAATTGCATCTCAGTTGAAATGGAAAAGGGAAAGATAATTTAGTGACAAGGATATTGCACCGCTCATTATACAATTATTTGTGGTTTTTATTTGTACTTCTTTTTTGATGTTGTTGTTGAATACAGTTTAATTTTTTTTACATATGTTGGTAAATTTGATTGGCTGAATAGTTGAAAACAATCCCAATATAATAGCTAAGACTATATTCAAATTAGTAGTCTTTTTGACTAATTAGTATTGGCAAATTTTTGTGCCTGTTCAATGTGCAAACAAGAAAATCATTTTGTGTCATGGCATAATGTCTTTAAACTTCTGAAATTACTCTTGCCTAAGGGAAATTATAGTTGAATTCTGGCGTGACATAGATAACACATAAATATATTTCGCGTGTGACTATAATGATACCCTCTGCCTCTAATTATTGTAGTTGGCTAAATATTTTGGGCACTTTTATTCTAGTTTAGTATCTTAAATATACATCCTAAGGTGGAAAATAATCGAGTTTTAGTTTGAGACCAATACCATGAACCATTTGACTATCATCAAAATCTATCTTGCACTTAATTCATTTGTCTGCAATTATACGCTATAATTGCAGAAATGTCTGCAATTATATAGTATGATTGTAGACAATTCAGCAATTATATGCAATTATTGCAGAAAAGTCTGCAATTATATGTTATAGTTGCACTTTTCTGTAATTACTTGGAATAATTGCATAGTTTTCTGCAATTATTCGATATAATTGCATAAAATTATGCACTTGTATGGAATAACTGCTGAAAAATCTGCAATTTTTAAGAATATTTGCAGACATTGATGCAAATATTAAGAATAATTGCAGAAAAGTCAGTAAATATTGAAATTTTTTGCATATAAATATGCATTTCTGCAGAAAATTTTCTCTGTAATTATTAATTTCAAATTCACCAAATATTCATAATATTTGCAACTCCAACATATATTATTGCATTAGGAAGATGAATTTTATCTTCATAATTAACAATACATGCATAAAAACTACATTTATTGAGAATACTTGCAAATATATGCATTTAAAACTGAAATTATTGAGAATACATACATAAAGATCTGTAAATATTCCAATATTTGTAATTTTTCAGCAAGTATTCTCAATATTTGCAGAAAAATATGCAAATATTGAGAATACTTGCATAAAAAACTTCAAATATTATCAATTTTTGCATTAAAAAATCTAATGCAAATATTATGAATTTTTTTTCTTTTTTTCTACAAATATTATGAATAATTGCAGTTATGGCTGCAATTATTCTTTATAATTGCAGAAAATTCTGCAAAATTTGAAAATATTTGTTTATAACATTGCAAATATGTTTAGTATTTTTGCAAAAAAAATATAATAGTATATGTTGAAGCTGCAAGAGTTTTTTAACAAGTATTCATAATTTTTACTTTCTTATGCCATTATTATGAACACTTGTGGATATTGCTGCAATTATTCTGAATAATTGTAGAAAAATCAACAAATATTGTGAATTTTTGCTTACAATACTGCAAATATGTACAATTTTTGTAGTAAAACATGTAATAATATTTGTTGGAGCTGTAAGAGTGTTTTATCAAGTCATCAAATTTTTTACTTTAAATTTTCTTTGTATTTGCAACTAAAATTTCAAATATTAAAAATATTTGCAGAAAAAACTGCAAATATTATTAATATTTGCAATTTTATCGCAAATATTTAAAATTGTTGCTGATATATTATAAATTTTTTAAGTTTGTGAAGAATGAATTCGTTTTCTTACAAATTATTGTTTTCTTTTGCTATTTCAATTTTACCGTATGATTTTGATGTTCTAATTGATTATACTTTCCATTATTTGATTTCAGATTCTTCTCAATTAATTAAAATGAGTATTTGGTTTCGTTTTCCTTCTAAATCAATCTTCTAGTCACCTTGATTTCAGTTTATTCACTAGATTATGATTCGATTTTGTTTATTGATTTCATTTTCGTAGGAACAATGAAGTGGAGAGAGAAATTACAACGGGAGGGTATTTTCGTCTTTTAGATGATCGGATTTTAAAAACAGGGACTGGAAACTTATTAAAAAAACGGAGGGATGTTTTGTGTATTTGCAAATTTATTAAATTACAAGCTAATATATGGTTTTAAAAGGAAATTTTAAGATTTTAACTTATAATTTTATTTAGTTTTAAATATATTTTTTAAATAATTTAAATAATTTAAAAAATTCAATGTAATAAAATTTATAATATAGTTTTAATTTAATAAAATATAATAAATATAGTTTTAATTTAATGCAATATAATATAGTTTTAATTTAATATAATAAATATAGATTTTTATATAATAACTTTAATAATTTTTTTAAGAAGTTAAGTAGAGAATAATTTGTGATTAAATCTGATTTAAAGGATTTAAATTTAAATAAGATTTTATTTAAGTTTAAATGATGTAGTTTTTGGAATGTAATAAATTGTTTTAATATGAACTGTAAAATAAATGTTTTAAATCTAAAAAATAATTGAATTTAAATATTTTAGTATTGATTTAAATTGTAATTTAAGATTTATTATTTAAATGTTTTATAAATGACCACGGTGTGAAATAAACGTTTGGTTTTTAAAGAGACCGGGGTCGGATATTGTCATACTCTCTACCAATTTCGAAACCACTTTAACAGCTATGTACGTGGTGGAGAATCTAGAACGAAGTAGGATGGTTTGGCGAACGTTACTGGTATGAGGTAAGAAACGCAGCCTTGATTTTCGGGTCAGCTTGATATGACTAAAACAGGAGCTATTCCGGGCCAAGTGAGGTCGCTCCTCCTATCGGATATGCTTCTTCGAAACTATATCTTTTGCTTTGTGATTGATTGGCGTGCACCTTTGATTATGGGAGTGTTGTCTCGAGGTGGGTGGTAGTAGCTGCTATGCGTTACCACTAGTCCGAGCATGAAAAATGGTAGAATCCTATCCTGGGCATTGCCTCGTGTGCCTTGTTATATGCCTTATCGAGCCCACTACGATTTTGGTTTGTGTCGTACCTATGGAGTGCTCCCTTATACCTCACCAGGTTCGGTGGAGTTTACAGTACTGTATAGAGTACGATGCCTATAAAATGTTTTAAAGGGGATATGGGTAACGCCTTAACGCTATTTTCAATATTATACTTTACTGATAGACATTATATATATAGCGTATATTACTACATATGTAAATAGTTTAACGGATCCTTAAAGGATGGGCGATCCCAAGAATCCTTTGAGTTACCGATGCATTTATTTGAACAGTTCACTTGAGTTGATTTACTTATATAAGTATATTAGTCCCAACCCGAGTGTTTGTTTTACTTTATGCTTGGGCCAGTCTAAGTATCACAGCCTTGGATTTACCTTTTGGAGCTAGAGATCTGCTGGAGATTAGCTATCTATCTATTATTTCCTATTTCAGTTATTTCCCTTTCAGTCATTTGCTTATGTATTAGTGGACTTATGTATTTGTATTTCCAATTGTATTTGCTTTGAGACTATAATATTATGTATTTGCTTTGAGACTATGTATTTAGTAGCTTCATGAACTACTATGTTTTATTTATTCCGCTACGAGATATTCTGCTATTCCATGTCTATGATTCTGTGATTGATTTTATTTACCCCAATTTAATTAACAATATGTTGTTTTGAACAATTCAAGTCTGACATGTGTGGTTTTATTGTCGATTTGAATGGTTCGAAATAGCGGGTCGTTACATAAAACCACTTATTTTAACTTAAGTGTTTAAACCCAAATCTCCTTTATTACATTTATAAAATACTTAATTTAATATCTAAAACATATATATATATATATCTTTAAAATACTTATTAATATGATTAATCACTTTTAAAACTACCTAAAATATATGATAATTATTTATATAAAATATTATGTAAAAATAAGGAAATTGAAATAAATAGAAAATGAAGTTTTATTTTAAAAGCTACTTGGTTTAAAAATTCATAATTAATTGTTAAAAATATATTTTAACTTGAAAACAATTTTAAAACACTATATTATAAGTTAGAAAAGAAACCTAAAAGGATTAGAGAAAAATACATAACTTAAATATCATTTTTGAAGAATTATAGTTTGAAATAGCAGAGGTAGCATTTCTAAAAGTCCCGTCTATAGTTCTATTACACGTTTTAACACATTTTTGCTGCAACTTCGTGTCTAATTTTCAATGCATTAATGAATGATTTCAAATCCATTCTTTTTACAATATTTAGTATACATCTTGGTACTTGAAAACCATGAATAAAAATCCTTATGAATATCTTTTAATTATTTTATAAAAATTTCCAAAAACAATGTATTTTTCCAAAGTGCTCATATAATGACTATTCACTATAACTTTTGCTTCTTCATTCAACTATCTACCAAATGATTTTAACTTCAAAGATTTTACAATCAAAATATTATATTATTTACTTATTAAAAAGTTAAAGAAACCTCTAAGAAAGTTTCCACAAAAATTAATATTATTTCTCAAAATCAAGTTATTTAAAGTGTCGTTATAGCGGCTATTTTGCTATTAACTTTTATAACTTTGGTTTGCCTTTTCTATAACTTTTCAAAACATATACTTTGTTTTTCAAAACACTTATAGAAGTGTATAAATCAACCAAAACCAATCATATCAAAATATCTTCTTAAATCACCACTTTTCACAAATTAAAGTTAAAGGATTTCAAAGTGCGTTTATAGCGACTATTGCTACACGAACAATTCCGTATTCAATTTAATATTAAGTGTCATTCCATTTTATACACATATGATTCTAAGCTCAAATCATATTACAACTAAACATGTATTAACGTATATACTAATCAGTGTGTCCATATTAAACATTCGAATGTACTTAATTTAAATTACAATCTCAAAGGTTTATAAGGCAATTACTTTAGCAAATTACATACTTTTTAAAGCATATAATCAAGGGTCATGACTTTAAGTAGTTATGTTTATTATTATTAATAATAGCAAGCAATATCAACATGTTTATTCAACATGTAATTATCAAGTTATAGATTTATTCAAAGCGAGATTTACTCATTTTTATTCAACCTAATTACTTCCTACTTCCACCATAACTCACGTCCATGGCTTCCACCTCCTACCTTGTGCACACGACAATTAACTTCCTCCCTCCTCATCATGCTCGTGGCCATGGGCCTTACTCCCTCTTTGCTCCATCTTTCTTCGATTTTTTTAGAGGTTAAACCATGTTATAACGATGATATAATAACTATGGAAAAGTTTGATGGTGATTGGATATGATTTGCATAATTTTCTAGAAAGTTAGAAAGGAGATAAGAAAGTGATGACATTAGTTTAGATATGAATTTGTGAAGATATGAAGTGAATGTGTGTGTATTTATAGAGTTAGGAAATGTATGGAAAATTTTACAAAACACCCTCTTTTTCCATGCATGAGAACATGTACACTATACCTTTACACACACCTTACTCTCCTTGATCAATGCCTTGATTTAGAGGTCCTTTTAGTACCTTTTGTCTACACTTACTTTTACTAATTAAATAGTAGTTTGATTAATCTTTTGTAACTAAAAGAGATGTGTTTAATTCTTGTTTACATGTGCATTTGTTACCATACAAGTTGCAAAATATTATACAACTTGTATTGAACAAAAAGTTGATTTTTAACGAAACGATTTCCAGTCATATTTTCAGCATTTATCGAAAGTGTATATTTTTGTACCACATTTCGAAAATAAATTTTCTATCATTAGTTATTAATTAAAAAGTGTTTAACATGGTTATAAAATCATATTTAATCATATTAAATTTAGAAGCAAATATTTAAATAATTCAGATATTTAAATACGAATTGTTCGAAATTACGGGCTACTGCATCTAAATCTAATTAGTTTAAAGTTTCTTTTATAGTGGATAGAAAGGAGAGAAGTGTGGATCTCATCTTATACTAATTCTGCTTTAATCCAAGTCATAAAATCAAGCCCTTTCTAACCTAATTTGAGCAGCCTATACCTATGTTTGCTGTCGAAAATATCAAGCTCTATGATGGTCCTTAAACCCGTTTAAGCCCAAACCAAATATTACACCATTAAATCTAATTTAATCGCTTGTCGATATCGTACATCGATTGGCATATTTATACCTATAATAAATATATCTAATAATATTTATTCATCAAAATCAAATTTTAAATTTAATATTTCATAAATATTACTTAATTATAACAATTATAAACTAATTAAATCATTTGGTCAAAGGAGAATTCATCATTTCGGTTGTGTGACTCGTCAGGTGTAAATTCGGTCAGTGATTAATATCGAACTATTCAAATATTAACATTCACATGCCACTTAGCAGGTGGTATGACATTTTGGTTAAATTTATGTGATATCCCAGAATTTCAAGCAATTAAAATGTGATAATCTCTTTTATAATTATTTAAATTGGCAAAATTAATATTTCAAACAATGATAATAATATGTTGTTTATATATATATAGATATAAATAAATTTTAAGATAAAAATTTTCTTTTACAAATTGAATTTTTGTTTGTTTATATTTGAGTTGATTTTAAATTAAATTTGAATTTAAAATTCTTGGATTTGAATTGGAATTAATAAGGATATATATATATATATATATCTTAGATATATATATAATTTGGATTTAAAATATATTCTATATGATTTTATTATGAATATAGTTGTTTTATAATTTTCTTTTAAAGGATTTATATATATACTAAGAAATGTATTTATTAAATAAGGAATTGAATATAAAAAACTTTATACCATTTAAAAATAAATAAATTCATGTATAATTACATGTGTTATCTTATTAGTCATTTAAAATACAAGTGTTAGATGATTAAGAAGGAAGAAAGACAAGTGTCATTTAGTTTTATCATAGAGGAAATATTTATAAAAATAGGAAAATGAGATATATAAACTATCAAATCCCATCCTTCTCATTTCTTTTAATTCTACCAAGCTTTAAAAAAAATCGTAAACTTCCTAAAGCCAGAAAACAAAGAGACCTGAAGCCTGAATAAAATTCAAAACTGAATCTGAAAAAAATAAAACTGAAGTAATCAAAATGCAAGATCAAGATCAAAGGATAAAACTCTGACCTGAAGTAATCAAGTTTTCAAAGCAACAAATTCAACATCAAAGTAAATCAAACATCAGATCATCATAAATCAAACTGATCCAGATAAACCAAGTTTCAGAAAACAAAAGCAAGCTTTCAGATCAGAACATTAAAACCAGGCCTCTGTTCTTCAGTGAGGTGAGTAAACTACTATTTCAGACTTGAATCTGTTATATATCTTAATGAATGTTTGAAGTTTGTTGTGGAAAATGTTGTATGAATGAAAGAAAATTGTCAGTATGTATACATACATTGGTAGATTGGCTATGCATGTCTGTATATACTTCTCTGTTATATTACAGGCTACAATTTCATCAAATAAAATTCATATCTTCTTATTCTAACCAATTCAAGTTATGATTCCTGAAATGAAAATGTTCATAACAATATAAAGTCATTTTTAAAAAGTAATTGTAAGAGTTTATGTTGAATATTTATTTCAAAACAATAAATGTCAGTAATGATCTAAAATAACAGAAAATCAATGTTCAAAATTTTCTTATTTTAATTATATAACCTGATTCGATCTTGCAAGTGATGAATTTTAATAATAAAATTATGATTTTTAGTTTTGATTTGAGGTGGGATTTTGGGGTTGAACGGAAAAGACATTTTTGTCAAATTCTGTTGATCGGTAGAGGGATGAGTGGCGTGATCGTTGGTGAAGGAAGCTGAATGTCTGCGGATCACGGGAAAAATGCTCGAACGATTTCTCGATCACCAGAGTGATTGAACGACAAGGATTTAGGGTTTAGGAGCTCTGTGGGTTAACCAGATTTTGCAAGGCTGTATCGTCATCGACGTTGCATCGAGTCGCACCGGACCGGGGGGAAATGGTGTGTGGACAATCGACAGAGTTGGGGTCGGATTCGCGAGGTTCCTGGTGTCGTGACATGGCAGAGCGAGGCGCTTTTGGGTTGATCAGTGGTTCCAGTTTTGAGTCGAGTGACTCATTTCAATTTCCGGCGCGATGAGTCTGAGCTGGGTGGTCGTTTGGGTCGTAGTAGTTGTCGATGACTTGTTGGAGGTCGCCATGATGGTCGGAGATGACCAGATCAGTGTGCATCGTGCACACGTGCACGTCGTTCAGGATTTGTTCGAGGCTTCAGGGAAAGTTCAAGTTTTACTCGAGTCTTTTGCTCGATTGACTCGAAGTAGAGAGAAAGCTCGTGTGTTTTGTGATTTTGCTCGGGATTTTTATGTATTGTCTTGGGTTTGCTTTGGTATATTAACAAGTTTATAAAATGGACGTGTTTTATAAAATAATAATAACCAGTTGTTTTTTTTATGAAAGCATGGTTAAGTTTTAATGTGTGTTAAAATGAATAAGTTTTTTTAGGAATGTTAACCAGTGTTTCTAAAGTGAATTTATTAAAACAAGTTTTAATAAATTCCAAAGATTTAAATGTTAAAATTAAATGTTAAATTTGTTTTGTTTTAAAAATAAAATATATATATTTAATTATGAAATTGATTCCTAAATATTTTCTAATGAAGTTTAATAAGTAATTAATGGAGGTAAAGAATTATCTTTAATTAAGGTTGAGATTAATTATAGATAATTAATTTGTGAAATTAATTAAAAGTTAATCACTTAATGTAATTAACTAATGATTTGGGATAATTAAATTAACAAAATTAATTTTAGATAATAAATTGTTTTGATAATTAAGAATAATCACTTTGGAAATTGATTGAGTATAATTACTGAAAGTAATTAATAAAAGGATAATAAATCAAAATAAATGATTATAAGATAATTAAATTGAGTAATTAATTAAGGATAATTAATTAATGTGATTAATTGATTAAGGTAATTAATTTGAGAATAATTAATTAAATAAAGGTTAATTAATTAATGAAAATGATTAAGGGATGATTTATTAATTAAGGGTTAATTAATTAATGTAATTTATTAAGGATAATTAATTAAAGGATAATTAAATAATTAAGGGTTAATTAATAAATGATTAAAGGATATTAATTAAAATGATTTGTAAATAATTAATATTAAATTAACCAGGATTAGTAATTCATTCATAAGAAATTAATCTGGTTTAAATTAATTATAATCGAGGATCAGTTGATCTTACTTATGGATGATTGAATTGTATTGAATACCTTGGTTTGTTTGAATATCTCTGATGTGAGTTGTGATGTATTGTGATATGATATGATGGGTTAAACTGTGATATTATGAGTTATCTATCGATAATTGATTTGCTGTGAGAAACTATGTTTAAAGTTAATTTGTATCCACTTAAACAACTGGAATTAAGATGACATTGAATTCGAAGAGACCGGGGTCGGGTATTAGTAAATACCCGAAACCACTTCGATTTGGAATCTTCTATAATTCTTTATAAATTGATATGTGAAATCAAATAGGCCGGTTAGGGATAATATGGACCATTTAAACTAAGTTGGATACTTAGATATAGTTTTATGGAAATAAGTGTTGACTATATAAGTTGTTTACTTATAGTAAAGTATGAGTTACCCCGGGTTTGGATAAGTTCTATGAATTGAAATTTCATGTTAAATGAGTTTACTCACGCTGGTTTCCAGCCTGACCCGGGTGTTACTTTGTTGTAATGCTCGGGTCAGACCGAGTATTACAGATTTTCAGGTAAGGACGTTCTGGAGCTCAGGAGTCGAGCTGGATGGCAGGAACGTATGGAGTGTTCTACTGTGTAATATTATTGTATATTTGAGACTTGATAATTGTGTATGTCCAGTGTCTGTATAAATGTGTAACTCTGATGTATTAAAATGTAACCGACAGATATAGTATTGTTTTGTAAACTGTTATTATTTATTATTATATTTTATCCGCTGCGAATGTGAGATGTTGTGTTTTATGTCCTTCTTTCTTCTTTCTGTTCTTTCTTCTATCTCTTTTCTTTTTCTTCTAACTATCTGGAATTTTCGGGTTAGAAATTTCCGGGTCGTTACATTTGGTATCAGAGCTGAAGGTTAAGCGAGAACCTTGGCTCTGTTGGGATTACTCGTTAAGAATAGGGTCAATGGTACCCTAGAACGAGTTGAGTGTATATATATATGAGGGCGTACTTGTTATTTTCATATATAAAGATTTTAAATGATTTTATATAAGAATATATATTTTGATATATAAAATGATATTTCTTTTCAATAAATATTAAGGTAATTGGTTGTTAAAATATTGGAATTAAATTAAGTGGTAATAGTAATACAACCAAATTAAAATTGAATAAAGTTAAGTTTGAAATGAATTCAAACTGAAATTAAAATCTTGAATTTGTAGAAGTGTTATCAAGAATAAAGATAATAATGAATTGTTTTCCAAATATGATAATCTTGGTTATTATCATAAATGGTAGTTGTGATTAATAATGAATGTTGTTAAAAATTAAGCAAAATGAAATGTTTTAGAGAAATAAACCTTTAGGTAAGTATGACTTATAAATTGGAATTGAAGATAATTTGAAATTGTGAAATTTTAAATCTAAATCCAGAAAACTTGAAATTTGTTTTAAAGAAATTTGTTTTGAATTAAAAACCAAAGGTGGTTTAAAATTTTAAGGTATAATTTGGGGTGTAAAGGAAATAAATATGTATAAATGAGGATATACATAATATCAAAGATAATTTGAAGTAAACACTAAGTGTTGAGTTTTGAATTTTCCTTGGAATGTGAAAGTGAATAAGTTTTTTTTTTAAACTTAAGTGGGAAGATTTTTTTTTAATAAGAAATTTAAAATTTGAATGGGAATTTAATTTGGGTAAAGTTAAATTGAATTTAACTTAAGGAAAGTTAAATGAGTTTAGAATGAACAACTTGAATTGGAAATTTCAAGATGAAATTAAAATTTAACTTGGGTAGTTAAATGCTTAGTTAAATGGTTGATTTTAAATGGGAGATATGAGTGATCTCAAAATGGGTTTGAGATCTGGAAATTTAAAATGGATAATAAATTGGAATCTGAAGAATAAATTGTTTTGAATTCTTATTTGAACTTTGTAATAAGTTAAGTAAAGATAATTTTTAAATGAAATTTTGGAGTTTGGGTTCAGAATTAAATGGTTTAAAGATTTAAGTGGTTTAAAGATTTAAGTTGTTAAAAAAAAGTAAGGTTGATTTGATTTAAAAAGTAAAGGTTAATTTAATTTAAAGGATTAAATCAACATTTAAAATATTTAACTCGAATTTATATAATTCGAGATGGTTTTAAGTTGAAATTTGAATAGAAGTAGTTCAAATTGAATTTGATTTGAATTAATTAGAATTGTGATTAAAGATGGATAAGCATAAGTTTAAAGGGAAAATTTGAATTTATATAATTTAAAGAGAAATTGAAGATGTATAAGTTTAAAAATTCAAATGGTGAATTTGAATTGAAATGATTTGAAATTGAAGCTGGTTCAATTTGAAATTAATCCAAATTGAATTGAAATAATTTGGAATTGTGATTAATGTTGAATAAGTTTAAAAATAAAATGGAATTTGATTTGAATTAGAAAAGAAATTGAGGATTAATTCAACTTGAATTGAGGTTAAATCAATTTCAATGGAAATTGAAGTTATTTAAATTGAATTGATGAGAATTGAACAGTTTGGCTCTGGATCATTTTCAAAATAAATTATTTTAATACAAATATATTTTTCCAAACTAATTACTATACCATCTTTCTTCTTAAACCCCAAACTATTTTATACTTATTTTACAATTATTTTGGAACTATTTAACTATTTTGAAACTGTTTTATAAACTAATTACTATTTCTTAGTTACCTATATGTAATCACTATTTTAAAAACTATTTTGCAACTATCTAACTATTTTATACCTACTTAACTATTTTACAGCTATTTTATAAACTAATAACTATTTTTCAACTACTTATCTGTTTTAAACTTTTTCAAGCTATTTTTAAATTTAAATTGGTCAGAGTTCAAACCGTTTATAATTGAAGTAATAACTCAATTGGAAATGGAAGTAATTGAGAATAAGTGAATGGAATTAAAGGAAATGTGAATGGAAAAGAGAAATGATTTGGCTAATAACCAATAAAGATAAATACATAGGATATACGTATATTATTCTATTCGTATAGTGATTTGATCCAGATTCGAACACAGAATTTCGAGATAGTATTATTGATCCGAGTTGGGATTTTTCGCTCGATTTTCAACGGCGAACCTGGATATGGATTGTTGATTGATTCTGGGTATTCTCTATCATAGCTACGATTATGCAAGGAGAATGACGGTTTCTGATCAAGAAACCAGATCTGAGTCCGCATTAGGAAATCGGGTGGACGATACTAGTTCGGAAGAGAAATTGTGTGATCGATTGAGCGATCAGGTTGGTATTGTGTACGAATGATATGAGTACATCGTACGGGTTTGAATGAAATTGATATTGGAAATTTGTGGATAAAATTGTAAAATGGTTTTGAAATAGAAGGGTATATTTTGAAAAATAAATGATAAAATAAAGTGGGAGTTAAATATTTCTGTGATTAGAACTCATTTTATGGAAAGGTGATATGGTTAATAACTATATAAAATATTTATCAAATTTGAATATTTGATTTGGAATAAAACAAAGTTATATATCTTTGTTATATAAGATAAATCTTCCCTTATTGAATCTAGCCAGAATAAAAGGGTTTTTGGAAGTATTTGAAGTATAAATAGAAGTTTTATACAAGTTTGAAGTGATCCAAAGATTTTTAAAGTATAAATATCTATATATATAAAGGATCTTATGAGAATGATTTTGAAAAAGGTTTTGAGAACCTATGAATTTGGAAATGGCTTTTTGATTTTTGGGAAAATCAGTTTTGGGAATTTGGAAAGCCTAGTTTGAGAATTATCGATTTTGGTAATCGATTTTGTGTAAAGGAGATTTTGATATAAATCATAAAGGATATGATTTGAAGATACTATAAATGTATAGTATAAAATGTTTTGAGTATAACTCTGGGGAAAAAGGCGCTTCCTTGAAATGAACTTCTCAGGAGTGCCACTGGGTGGTACTGCCTTGAACCCCAAGGGGGGATTCTAAAGTTAATCCTGTGAGGAGTCCGGAATAAACTAGTTCCTGAGGATTATTTGTGTAGCGAAAGTCGAGGGGCTGGTGCCCACAGAGGCATTTGGGTTATGCTGTGACGACAGTTTAACTCGATGTCACTGCGATCTACTGCAGACCATAGCGAAAGTCATGTGTGCCGCTGAGAGCCAACTGTCTACGTTTGATTTTATATCGGTAGACTGTGACACTATGGTAACATAGTGAAAGTCGTTTGTGTCGCTAAGAGCCAACTGTCTACGTTTGATTTTATATCGGTAGACTGCGACCTATGTGGGAGAAGTTTCATTTTGACAGCGAAATCGTGTGTGCCGCTGAGAGCCAACACTTACATGGACTTTTGCTGCGATGGCAACGTAACCCTGGAATGTAACTGCGATCTGTTGTGGGTTCCATGCTGTCATCAGTTACATGGACTTTTGCTGCGATGGCAACGTAACCCGTGATGTAACTGTGACCATGGATGGGGGTGATGATTTCCAGAGCATTCTCACCAAAAATGTTTCCTCTATTTTCAAAACTGTTTTCTATATTTTCATACATTATTTTCCAATTATTTTCACTGGATGTTGAAAACGGGTTTACCAAGTACTTATAGATTTTCAGTCTTATGCCTGATCAACGTATGACCGAATTTCTGTGAGAACGAGGATGGACTTGTGAAGACATCGAGTTATAAAGAGTATTTTTATAAAGTTATTTTAATAATATTATGTGGATTTTTCTTAAAGGAGTTTTAAAATTTCCTAATAAAAAGAGTTTATAGTAAAATTTATCAAAAAGTAATTTTTCTGATAATAATCATTTTAATAAAATTCTTGCTTCGTTTCTTTTCGAGGACGAAAAGATTCTAAGGGGAAGGAATGTGATATCCTAGAATTTCAAGCAATTAAAATGTGATAATCTCTTTTATAATTATTTAAATTGGCAAAATTAATATTTCAAACAATGATAATAATATGTTGTTTATATATATATATATATATAGATATAAATAAATTTTAAGATAAAAATTTTCTTTTACAAATTGAATTTTTGTTTGTTTATATTTGAGTTGATTTTAAATTAAATTTGAATTTAAAATTCTTGGATTTGAATTGGAATTAATAAGGATATATATATATATATATCTTAGATATATATATAATTTTGATTTAAAATATATTCTATATGATTTTATTATGAATATAGTTGTTTTATAATTTTCTTTTAAAGGATTTATATATATACTAAGAAATGTATTTATTAAATAAGGAATTGAATATAAAAAACTTTATACCATTTAAAAATAAATAAATTCATGTATAATTACATGTGTTATCTTATTAGTCATTTAAAATACAAGTGTTAGATGATTAAGAAGGAAGAAAGACAAGTGTCATTTAGTTTTATCATAGAGGAAATATTTATAAAAATAGGAAAATGAGATATATAAACTATCAAATCCCCTCCTTCTCATTTCTTTTAATTCTACCAAGCTTTAAAAAAATCATAAACTTCCTAAAGCCAGAAAACAAAGAGACCTGAAACCTGAATAAAATTCAAAACTGAATCTGAAAAAAATAAAACTGAAGTAATCAAAATGCAAGATCAAGATCAAAGGATAAAACTCTGACCTGAAGTAATCAAGTTTTCAAAGCAACAAATTCAACATCAAAGTAAATCAAACATCAGATCATCATAAATCAAACTGATCCAGATAAACCAAGTTTCAGAAAACAAAAGCAAGCTTTCAGATCAGAACATTAAAACCAGGCCTCTGTTCTTCAGTGAGGTGAGTAAACTACTATTTCAGACTTGAATCTGTTATATATCTTAATGAATGTTTGAAGTTTGTTGTGGAAAATGTTGTATGAATGAAAGAAAATTGTCAGTATGTATACATACATAGGTAGATTGGCTATGCATGTCTGTATATACTTCTCTGTTATATTACAGGCTACAATTTCATCAAATAAAATTCGTATCTTCTTATTCTAACCAATTCAAGTTATGATTCCTGAAATGAAAATGTTCATAACAATATAAAGTCATTTTTAAAAAGTAATTGTAAGAGTTTATGTTGAATATTTATTTCAAAACAATAAATGTCAGTAATGATCTAAAATAACAGAAAATCAATGTTCAAAATTTTCTTATTTTAATTATATAACCTGATTCGATCTTACAAGTGATGAATTTTAATAATAAAATTATGATTTTTAGTTTTGATTTGAGGTGGGATTTTGGGGTTGAACGGAAAAGACATTTTTGTCAAATTCTGTTGATCGGTAGAGGGATGAGTGGCGTGATCGTTGGTGAAGGAAGCTGAATGTCTGTGGATCACGGGAAAAATGCTCGAACGATTTCTCGATCACCAGAGTGATTGAACGACAAGGATTTAGGGTTTAGGAGCTCTGTGGGTTAACCAGATTTTGCAAGGCTGTATCGTCATCGACGTTGCATCGAGTCGCACCGGACCGGGGGGAAATGGTGTGTGGACAATCGACAGAGTTGGGGTCGGATTCGCGAGGTTCCTGGTGTCGTGACATGGCAGAGCGAGGCGCTTTTGGGTTGATCAGTGGTTCCAGTTTTGAGTCGAGTGACTCATTTCGATTTCCGGCGCGATGAGTCGGAGCTGGGTGGTCGTTTGGGTCGTAGTAGTTGTCGATGACTTGTTGGAGGTCGCCATGATGGTCGGAGATGACCAGATCAGTGTGCATCGTGCACACGTGCACGTCGTTCAGGATTTGTTCGAGGCTTCAGGGAAAGTTCAAGTTTTACTCGAGTCTTTTGCTCGATTGACTCGAAGTAGAGAGAAAGCTCGTGTGTTTTGTGATTTTGCTCGGGATTTTTATGTATTGTCTTGGGTTTGCTTTGGTATATTAACAAGTTTATAAAATGGACGTGTTTTATAAAATAATAATAACCAGTTGTTTTTTTTATGAAAGCATGGTTAAGTTTTAATGTGTGTTAAAATGAATAAGTTATTTTAGGAATGTTAACCAGTGTTTCTAAAGTGAATTTATAAAAACAAGTTTTAATAAATTCCAAAGATTTAAATGTTAAAATTAAATGTTAAATTTGTTTTGTTTTAAAAATAAAATATATATATTTAATTATGAAATTGATTCCTAAATATTTTCTAATGAAGTTTAATAAGTAATTAATGGAGGTAAAGAATTATCTTTAATTAAGGTTGAGATTAATTATAGATAATTAATTTGTGAAATTAATTAAAAGTTAATCACTTAATGTAATTAACTAATGATTTGGGATAATTAAATTAACAAAATTAATTTTAGATAATAAATTGGTTTGATAATTAAGAATAATCACTTTGGAAATTGATTGAGTATAATTACTGAAAGTAATTAATAAAAGGATAATAAATCAAAATAAATGATTATAAGATAATTAAATTGAGTAATTAATTAAGGATAATTAATTAATGTGATTAATTGATTAAGGTAATTAATTTGAGAATAATTAATTAAATAAAGGTTAATTAATTAATGAAAATGATTAAGGGATGATTTATTAATTAAGGGTTAATTAATTAATGTAATTTATTAAGGATAATTAATTAAAGGATAATTAAATAATTAAGGGTTAATTAATAAATGATTAAAGGATATTAATTAAAATGATTTGTAAATAATTAATATTAAATTAACTAGGATTAGTAATTCATTCATAAGAAATTAATCTGGTTTAAATTAATTATAATCGAGGATCAGTTGATCTTACTTATGGATGATTGAATTGTATTGAATACCTTGGTTTGTTTGAATATCTCTGATGTGAGTTGTGATGTATTGTGATATGATATGATGGGTTAAACTGTGATATTATGAGTTATCTATCGATAATTGATTTGCTGTGAGAAACTATGTTTAAAGTTAATTTGTATCCACTTAAACAACTGGAATTAAGATGACATTGAATTCGAAGAGACCGGGGTCGGGTATCAGTAAATACCCGAAACCACTTCGATTAGGAATCTTCTATAATTCTTTATAAATTGATATGTGAAATCAAATAGGCCGGTTAGGGATAATATGGACCATTTAAACTAAGTTGGATACTTAGATATAGTTTTATGGAAATAAGTGTTGACTACATAAGTTGTTTACTTATAGTAAAGTATGAGTTACCCCGGGTTTGGATAAGTTCTATGAATTGAAATTTCATGTTAAATGAGTTTACTCACGTTGGTTTCCAGCCTGACCCGGGTGTTACTTTGTTGTAATGCTCGGGTCAGACCGAGTATTACAGATTTTCAGGTAAGGACGTTCTGGAGCTCAAGAGTCGAGCTGGATGGCAGGAACGTATGGAGTGTTCTACTGTGTAATATTATTGTATATTTGAGACTTGATAATTGTGTATGTCCAGTGTCTGTATAAATGTGTAACTCTGATGTATTAAAATGTAACCGACAAATATAGTATTGTTTTCTAAACTGTTATTATTTATTATTATATTTTATCCGCTGCGAATGTGAGATGTTGTGTTTTCTGTCCTTCTTTCTTCTTTCTGTTCTTTCTTCTATCTCTTTTCTTTTTCTTCTAACTATCTGGAATTTTCGGGTTAGAAATTTCCGGGTCGTTACAATTTATCTCCTGGTTTCGGTAAAATCTAATTTAACTTTATTAAGCTTTGTCCGGTTGTAACTTTTATTTACACCAATTCTCTTCGTCAAAACAATATCACTTTAGACTTATGGAATTCGGCAACGATCAAAATTCCAACATCATCCATATTCAAGTTTATAGTTCGAACACAAAGTCTTTGGTTCAATAATAAAAGTTATTATTAACCGAAATGCTCTGGTCAAAGACTTTGATTTTGAATTGACTTCATTTAACCATGATACTAACATCATATAACCGAGGAGATGAATCCTCATAACGCTTCACTTTTAAAACTTTCACTTGATCTAACTACAGTCACTCGATGGATGTCATGTCATGATTTGACAATAATCAGAGTGGAGCTTTCATATTGAAGATCGACAGTATTCTCAAGTCATGAGAACTGTGTATATCAGTCGTATCGATATTTTCTATTTGACGTTAGTTATATTAACCAATAGAAAAAATTATTGAATGAATTATTCCATAGTTATCTAATAACTATCAATAGGTAACCCCTACGTGCCCCACTTTCTAACATTTGGAGAGCGTTATGTACTCTAGTTTCAATGGATGCATCAGTATCTAGTCTCAATGCATTTTGACTTGGAACATTTAAAATGATGTGTTTTATAATATTCCGATACAATACTCATGATTACAAAATTGCTATCACAAACACACCATTTATTGATTTTCCATTAAATATACTTTTAATTAAATTAATTAATTAATATAAAATGTCACATCAAGTATATAATATAAACAAAATACCTTTTATTTTGAACAAGATTGGTTATCAAGTTAGATACATGTAACAAATTACATAATTGCCCCTAGGGCATACCCCTAACTCTATAACCAAGTACCCAAGAAAGTTTATTATGCCACCCATGCCGCTATATAATGGACTGGCTGAACTATGCAATATATTTTTAGATACGACTGGAAAACGGATGGTGCAAAAGCGGATGACCACATAAAGTATGGATGTTTTCTGTTGTTGTTGGAGGGATTGTTGGGTTCAAGAGGCTTGAGTCGAGATCCATAAAGTCTTATGGTCAGTTGGAAGAATAAATTCTTTAGTCAGTTTAAGGTTCACTCTGTGTAATCCAAAGATGCAATCTCGTTGGCCGACGTAAAACAAAGGTCACCAGAACTATTGATGAGTTATTTGAAGAGGCTCAAAAATGCAGTGACTAAAGTGAAAAACCCAGAGGACAACCTTGTGCTGATTGCACTGGTAGTGGAGTAGACAAGGATTTCAATTTTGGAAGTGGCCGACTATACAAAAGTTAGCCATGTTAACAGATTTTATAACAAGGCTAATCAATTTCTGTTTTTGGAAGTGGCACTAACGGAGAGAAGTATGAATGCTATAAGGATGAAATTAAGCATTTCAGTAAAGAGTAATGATACTGTTAAGAAGGAAAGTAATGATGAGAACGATAAAAATAATAAGAGAAAGAAGGGGGACCGTAGAAAGTGTTTTTGGCTCATTAGAATGGTAAATATATGGAGTTGAATGACTCCATGGAGAATATTTATCTTGCGCCCCAAATCACTATATGGTATAGGAAACCAGCTTCAAAAGAATCCAAGAGAAAGAGAAGAAATATAGAAAGTAGTGCCTCTTCCACAAAATTCATGAGCATAATACGAATGTGTGCTAATACCTAAAAGACATGACTAAGGAATTGACTAGGACAAAACTACTTTTGTAATACATGAAAAACAAACAAGATGGTGGGTAGAGTTATAATCAACCTCTAAGGCAGCCATCTCGGGGAAAAGGTGAAGAAATAAGTGGAGCTAGCCCATGTTCACCTGGAGGTTACTTGATTATCAATACTATTTCTAGAGGTCTGTATCATGTGAAGAAGAATGAGATGGAACGACATGGGAGTTTCTTGAAGCATGTCCCATAAGAGACATATGACGCAATCGAGGATGACACTCCCACAAGGTAGTTGAAGTAGATGGAAGATGATATCGTGTATTGGAATATAAATTTCAAAAGGATCGAAGCACCAATTTTTAATTTAATGGTGGTAACGACAAAGATTTGGTCGACTATAGTTCATCAAGGGTTGATTGAGAATGGAAGTTTAGTGAACATTTTGTTCAAGAAGGTGTTCGATGAGATGGAATTGAACAAAAATGACTTATTGCCTTGTAAATCCAAGTACAGAGTTTTACTAGAGAGACGACATCTCCTAGTGGATGCATTAAGATGACTATCAACTGGGAGACAAACCCCGTAGGCTGTGCGGGTAGAGAACTTCATTGTGGTTGATGAATATTCTGCCTACAACATGTTTTTGGACCGACTAACCCTAGCTGATTTTAGAATTGTCCTAGCTCCATGATTCTTAACTGTGAAATTTCCTTTGGATTATGGAGTTGGGATGGTCTAAAATGACCAAAGTACTAGGTGAGAATGTTACATCGCAAAATTGTAAGAAGTAAGGCATAGAGAGAAAGGAAAGAATGTAGTAAAGGCTCTCTACATCGAACCATATGACATGTAGCAATTTTCGTTCGAGTCTTGGCTCGGGTCTAATGGAAACAAGTGTGAAGCTATGGACCCATAGAAAAACACTAACCAGAGAAGCCATTTCGTAGCTTTGAAAAAATGCTACCAAAACTTTTAGTGCGTTTCGGTAAACACCGTGACATGACATGCAACTAAAAGTCTAAAAGTTTTTATTGCGTTATAGTAGACGCTACCAAAAACAAAATATTGTAGCATTTTTGAAACCATACAAATATTTTTTTGTAGCGTTTTATTTGTCCTACTATATATTTTTTGTTGCATTTTTTCCCTGTTACAATATGTTTTTTGTGCAATTTACATTTATTCTACTAGCACTTTTAAAACGCTACTAAAACTTGTTGATTGTTGTGGAGCATAATTTAAACGCTGCTATTTACTGTTAATGGCTTGTATCATTTTCGACAATCACTTATATATAATAGTCATATTAAAACCAACAATAAATCACAAAAATTATCATATTCAAGCCAACAATCAATCGCATAATTACCATTTTCAAACCAACATCAATAAATCATATAATCATCATACTCAAATAATTGAAAAAACACGTTAATAGCATAATCAAGTATAATATTCATAACTATTTCGATAATAGTATCTCGATAAAATGAGCAGACTCACATACCACAACCGTTCACAAACAAGTTTACACAACTAGTACGAACAAAATATTATAATATGTATAACAATTCATTGCTTAATTACCGATAATTCTTTGTTACAGTTGTTCTTCACTTTGGAAACTTCTCTTCGAAAGTCCAGTGCCTGCACAAGTGAAAACACAACATAGTTTATTATTTATAAAACATTGTTAAATTAGTTAAATTATTATTATTTATAAAAAATTAGTTAACTTAAACTTAGTTAATTTTATAAAACTTGTTTAATTTTAACAAAACTTAACTAATTTAACTTAGTTAATTTATTATTGTTATAATTAATACTTGGTTAACTTTTTATTATTATTATAAATTTAGTTAATTTTTTTAAACTTAGTTAATTCATCATCATCATCATTATTTATCAAAATTTGTTAAGTTAGTTATATTATTATTATTTATAAAATTTAGTTAACTTAAACTTAGTTAATTTTATAAAACTTGTTTAATTTTAACAAAACTTAGTTAATTTTATTAACTTGGTTAACTTAGTTAATTTATTATTAGTATTATTATTAAAGCTCAGTTAACTTAATTATATTATTATTATTATAAACTTAGTTAATTCATCATCATCATCATTATTATTTATAAAACATTGTTAAATAAGTTATATTATTATTGTAACGACCCGTAAAATTTCAACTGTTTTAATAACGTAATTAGTTGAAATTTTGTGAAATTTTAAACGATAAAATTTTGAAATATAAATTTGATATTTGGAATGCGTCTAGTTAAACATAGCAACTGGTAAATTTTCGTCCGAAAATATGAAAGTTTATTTCGTACGTAAATTCACTTCAATTTAATCAGTTAAAAAGCGATGAAAATAAAACATTTTCGAAACTTAAATATTTTTACATAGAAAAATTCTAAACCGTCTTCGGATACACCAGACTTAAATATTTTTACATAGAAAATTTTATTTCGTCGATCTTATTTTTCTGTGTTGTTCTTGCATTTTTCATAGTAGAAAAATTCGAATTTTTATAATTCAATCGTACCACTGATATTTGTATACCGTTTTGATCGTCTCGTCATGCTGATCTCTACAGTATACTCGATTTACAAATTCGAAGTCTGGTGTATGTTGCACTGTGCGAAACGCCTTCCGTATCGGTTACTAAATTTCAACTCTTTGCTTCCCGTGTCTATTCAATTAACCACTCTGAAAAAATACTTTTGAACTTTAAAAAAAACAAAAGTTCCATAAATCTACGTTGTGAGCTTAGTTTTCTAATGATAATTTATGGTGCCCTTCAATTGCTTGGAAAGGAAAGAGAAGTAATCAATGTTACTTTAGTTCGTTCAAATTATATTAGCCTGCAAACCATTCCTCTTCCGTTTTTATTTCCTCTTCTTCTCCAAATTTATTTCCTGTGCTCATCCTCCCTCGTCTTTCTCTCCTTCTTACTAATCCTTTCATACTAAAAAAAAAACTCCGTCCCTTTCTTTGTTCTACGCTTACTTAAAAGAAAAATAATAAATAAATAAATATGTCAGTTTCTATAATCTGTAACTTGCTTCGTCTCCTACAAACCTGCTCATGCATCTCATACTTTTGCTCTAAGCAAGCCTAGCCTCATCAATTGTCTTCCCACCGAAAAAAAACAGAAGCATGCTCGTGTTTCTCCCATGTTTGCCCGAAGCCTGTTCAATCATTTGAAAAGAAATAATATATATGGCTGCTTCCATTCTTTTGCATTGTTCACATCAACTCCAAGCTCGTCCATCCTTCACGGCTGCCACGTCACCCGCCTCAGATCTCCTCCCCACGCCCTCCGCCAGTAACCTCCGCGCCCACAACCCTGACCGCTCCAAGCTTGCAAAACTGAACCCACTAACATCCATCCGTCCATTCCTTACTCCTCCTCTTTCCTTGTCCCGCCTCATCATCTTCACCCTCCGCCTCCATAACCACAGCCACAGCTGACCTGAACGACAGCCACTACCATCCCTCACCGCCTCCAACCCAGTAACCCCGATCCATCACAACCACCCTTGCTTCGAACACTCACCGTGCACCACGTCTCCGACCAAACAAGTAGGCAGGCACACTCCGCATCTTGGCCTTGCTCCTCCCTTCGGCGACTGCCTGCCGCACTTCCTCAGCTGTTTTGATTTTCAGTCGAGCTCTTCCATCTTTATGTGGGTTAGTCGTTTTAATAAATATTGTAACTGTTAGTTTATAGTTTAGGTATTTATATATATAACTCTAACGGTTCGTTTTATTTAAATAAAAATATGTTTTGTTAACTTTGTGGCATGGTTGTATTTATAAAATTTGTTGTATTTACAATTTTATATATTTTTGGAAAATTTATGATTTAAGTTTCATAACAAAGATGAGGATATACAGTTTTATTTGTATATACAAATTCTATACTATCGGTTAGTTTATAAGATTTATATATATAAGTTATGAAAGTTTATGTGTAAATGAATTAGCCCAATATATGAAGGCAGCACTAAAATTGTTACAGTAAAATTTCACATTATAAAAGAAGTTTTATATATGTTGGTCATATAACAGTACCTATATATATATATTTATACCGATATACACGCAATATACAAGTTACATATTATTTTGAATATAAAGTCTATAAAGATTAGCTGTACACATATGTTTATATGACTTGTTTGTATAATGATGCCGATTTTATAAATACTGATTTTGTATTAAATATTGTTAGTTTTAACGTATCGTATATATATAAGTTATAGTTCTTTATATTAAACATATGTATCTTTGTGTTTTTGTGTCAGTATTTTGATGTTAAAAAGGTGTGTAGATTTTTGTACTAGTTTGATTTTTAGATCTGTACATGAGTTTATTTTATATATAGGTTACACTATTATATATAGTATTGGGTTGGTTCCCGTGTCTTTGACTAGATATATTTATATCAGTGTTGGTATATTTTATAACATATATCTCTAAGTTTATTTTTGAGAAAGTGTATGTTTTAAATTTTTAAATTTACTTGTGATATACATAGGTCATTCTAAATATGTAATCTAAATTGAATATTGGTTTTAGAAAAAAATATGATAATAATAATGACAGTCTATATATATATATTATTTAAATGGATGTTTGAATAGAATTGGTTTAGAGAAATTTATAATGTATATTTGTTTCAGTTTTTTTATGGTTCTAATTCGTTTTCATCAATCCCTATTTATCAGTTCGTTTGCCGGTTCGAGTTCAATCTTGCCTTGCTACGAAATTTCGTACTTGGATTCGTAACTCATCTCATTCAAAATCTATCTAGCCTCGAAAGGTGAGCAATCACTCACGATTAATGTTCTTTTATTAATTAAATCTAATTTCAATTGGAACGACACTTGAAATATGCTGCTGTTAGTTATTTACACTGTATTTATGCTATTACCTGTATCTGTTCACCTATGACATCTGACACCATTATCTGTTAAGTATTTATGCGATGATAATACAGTTTGGTTGATAATTAATTGATTGATCGTTGTTATATTGGATGATAAATTGTAATGTATAAAGTGATAAATATTATGCAATTGAATTTGACGTAGAATGGTTAAAAATTTGAATCGACATATGTGTTGAATTTGGGTAGTTAAATTTGTTTAATATGACCCCTTAAATGTTAAATCATTTGACACGTAGAAAAATAGTGTTAACTACACCTTGAACCATCAATTGTATGTGATAAAACTGATGATGTATGAAATTGTAAATAGATGACAAGTGAAGAACCGTATAAATAATTAGTGGAATAATCTTTAATCTGCATGAAATGATAGTGTAGATTCTAGAAATAATTATATTAATTTGCACAAACAACAATGCGAATTAATACGAATATTTCGGGATTATTTGAATTGATTATTGGATTGTTATTGATTGTTGTTATTGCTTGTTTATTTACCTTGACACCATCCCAGTTATCACACTGCAAGTTCCCTATGTTATGCTTTGATTTTTGAATTGAAATGGAATCGGGTTGAAATGATAAATACCCAAAATAAAACTTTGACCTAGGATAGAGAATTAAATAAAATCCGATTGGTCAATACTTTGATTTAAAAATAAAATAAAGATTTTATTGGAATAAATGATAAGGTTTTGAAATGAAGTTGGAATTTGAATTTTGATGAAAGAAAATGTTAATATTTAATAATATGAAACAAAATATTAACAATGTAATTGATGAAAGAACGTTGTTAAAATTTGAGAAACGATTGAATTAAGTTTTGAATTTTTAATAATTAAGTTTGAAATTTTAAATAATTACATTTGGAATTATTAATAATTAAGTTTTGAAATTAGTTAATAATTAAGTTTTGAAATTATTTAATAATTAAATAAGATTGAATTATTTAATAATTAAATAAAATTGAATTCTTTGTTAAGTGAAATTGAACTTCTTGAATAAGTGAAATTAAGTTTCTTTATTAATTGGGTTTTGAAATTATTTAAGTAAGTAAATAAGTGAAATTGAATTTCTTTAACAAGAAATAAAATGTGATTTATTGAAATTAATGAAAGACTTGAAATTTAAAGAATTTGATTTGATGAATTTAATTTAATTCAATTTGTAAGTTTTGATATAATGAAGTTGAATTTAAATAATGGATTTAATGAACTGGAAATTTAATAGAAATTGTTTGAATGGCAAAATTCACTTAATGAATATTGAATGAAATCGATAAATGAATTTAAATTAATTTAAATGATTTCGGAATAAAACTTATATACGAACTCGAATCAATATTGGAATGGTTTTAAATAAAAATTGAAATTGAATTTTTAGATTTTGAAATAGCAATTTGGAAGTTTTGAAACGAAAATTATGGAATTGATATAGAAAGACAAATGAAATGTTGATTTTTAAATTCTAATTGAGATTGAAATTGATCTGGTTTTGAAATAAATAAATGACCAATCGGTGTAATAATCACGAAAGTTATTAAAGAGACCGGAATCGGTTAGGGACATACTCTCTGTCTAAACCGAAAACCACTTTAATAACTATACGCGGAGTGTGATCCAGAATGAAGTGGTTGGAATGATGTACGTGATGACTGAAGAAAGAGAACGATAATGGATAGCCTTGACACTTGTGTCAAATTGGAAATGACTAAAACAGGAGCCGTGCCGGGCCAAATGGGGGTTAGCTACCTCGAGCAAACACACTTCTTCGAAAACTACTCATTACTTGTTGTCGATTGGTGCACCCTTGATTTTGGGAGTGTTGTTTCGCGGTGTTGCGATCGCTGCGGCGATGCGTTCTCACCAGTCCGGATCAGGCAAACGGTAGTTTCACTACCTTAGGTATTGCCTTATGTGCTTTGTCATACTTGTATCCCTTTATACGCGACCACTACGATTTGTTTTGTGTTATACCTATGGAGTACTCCCTGATAGCCCACTAGTTTACGGTGGAGTTTACAGTGCTGTATAGACTATAACGCTTATATAAAATGTGTTAATGGGGATAATGGTAATGCCTTAACACTATTTTGATATCTTATATTACTGATAGGCATTATCTACTTATCGTACACTACTACATAGTAGATAGTTTAACGGATCCTTAAAGGATGGTTATTCCAAACATCCTTTGAGTTACTTGTATTTCAATTGCTATTTCACTTGAGTTGGATTTATTGATATAAGAATGTTAATCCTGACTCGAGTGTTTTGTGTTTTGCTTTACGCTCGGGTCAGACTGAGTGTACCAGTATTCGAGACTCACCTTTGAAGTTGGAGCTTTGCTTGAAGATCCAGCCATCTATTCTGCTTTCAGTATTCGATGATTCCAGTGATGTATTCTGATTTGTATCTGATGTATCGTATTACTCTTCTGTTGTATCTGGTTTAACTCTGATGTAACTTATATATTTATATAGTAGCTTCATGAACTACTATCTCTTTTATTTCCACTGCAATTATTACTCTGTGTCTGTGATCTGTGATTTTTTTATTTACTGTATATGTTCAGTTTTGCCAATTTAAATTAACAATTCGGTATTTTGAATCATTCAAGTTCGACATGTGCGGATGCGAATGGTCCAAAATATTGGGTCGTTACAATTATCATTTATAAAATTTAATTAACTTAAACTTATTTAATTATATAAAACTTGTTTAATTTTAACAAAACTTACATATATTTTTTTAACTTGGTTGTAACGACCCACCTTTTTGGACGGTTTAAATCGACAATAAACCACACATGTCAAACTCAAACCATTCAAAAGGGAGGATTGTCATGGGGTAAATAAGAAAAGCAGAGAATGAAAGAAAAATAAACACAGAATCTTGCAGCGGAATGACAAAATATAATATTCAAATAAACGGTTCAGAAGCTGTTTTACAAATAACATTGGTTACACCTTTACAATACAGATCAGAGTTACATACAACAGAAACAAATCAATAATGCAGCAAAACAACATGATGTAGTGGAATAATGTAATAAATAATAATAGTATACAAATCTCCGTCTTCGTCCTCTAGAAAAGCAGTCTTCGATACACTGAAAAGCTCAGACTGACCCGAGCGAATTGAAAAGACAAAACACTTGAGTCAAAACTAAAATATCCTATGTAAGTTAAATCAACAGTAAATAAATATGAGTGTAACGGCGTCAGAGATGTGTACGGGTTTTGACATCTCATATCCAATGTCTAACGTGCGTGCAATAACTTAAGAGATGTTCGGGATTTCCATCTCCTAAGGACCCGCTAAACTATCTACATACACAGTACAATACGTTATTATAATAGTGTCTACAGTAAAGTATTAAAATAGCGTTAAGGCGTTACCTATATCCCCCTTAACACATTTTATATAATTCTGTAGTCTATACAAATATTGTAAACTCCACTGTAAACTGGTGGGCTATCAGGGAGCACTCCATAGGTACAACACAAAACAAACTCATAGAAGGCGCGATAAGGCATGTGACAAGGCACGCAAGGCAATGCCAGGGTAGGATTTTACCGTTTGCAGAACCAGACTAGTGGTAACGAATAGCAGCTACTACCGCCCACCTCGGAACACACTCACATAATCAAATCAAGGGGTGGCCACCAAATCAATCACAAAGTCATAATATGGTATCGAAGAAGCATGTCCGATCGGAGGTGCGACCTCACTTGGCCCATGTATAGCTCCTGTTTTAGTCACATCAAGCTGACTCACGGGAGTCAGAGCTACGTAAATACCTCATACAGAATCGTTCGCCAAACCATCCTACTTCATTCTGGAATCTCCACCACGTACACAGTTGTTAAAGTGGTTTTTGGTATTGACAAGGAGTATGAAAATATCTGATCCCGGTCTCTTTAACAACCAAACGCTTATTTCACACCGGATGGTTCTTTTACATTTCAAAAAAATTAATTCATACTTGATATCTAAATATCATATTCAATTCAAACTATATCACTTTTCGAAATCATATTCACTTTCGAAATCATACTCACCTTCGAAATCATATCACATTTGAAATCATATTACTTCCGAAATCATATTTTCTTTCAAAATCATACTTCCAAAATAGGTTAAACCCTCATTTCAAAATCATCATATTCAATCAAATATGTCATTTAAATCCCAACTTAGGTTATAACATCATTTAACCGTATTCGCTTTTAAATCAAGGATTTGAATATAAACACTTCCACTTTACTTAGTCTGGAATTTAGAAAATAGTTTAGATAGTTATAAATAGTTTAACATAGTTAAGATAAATTTTTAAATAGTTAAAATACTCTAAAATAGTTTAAAAATAGATTAAAAATAGTTTAAATGGATTTAAGATAGTTTAAATAGATTTAAAATGGATTAAATAGATTTAAAATAGATTAAAATAGGTAAATTAGTTTAAAATATGTTAAAATAGATTAAATTGGATTAAATAAATTAAAATAGATTAAAATAAATTAAAATAGTTTCAATTTATTAAAATAGTTTAAAATATATTAAATTAGTTTAATAGTTTGAAAATATTAATAATCAGGATTTAAAATAATATATTTTTAAACAGTTTATATTAAAATGGTAAATTTGAAATTAATATCAAATTAAACTATTTGTTTCATTTCAACACATCTGGACCATGTCCAGCTTTCAAATCAACAAACTAAATTTTGTTCTTCAATTCAAATTCTCATTTAAACCATTTAATCAATATCGATTTCAAATCCCTGTTCGACAATAAATCCAAACTATTTCAAATTTAGTAGATTTCAAAGTTACATTTTCAAACGTTTTCAATAACTCAATTTCGATAAATTTCATTTATACTTCAAATTCAACCTTAAAATTTCAATTTAAACCAATTCCAATTTCACATTTAAAACTCGGATTTTCAAAATAATTCAGTTTATATAAATCAAATTTTCTTCAAAATATCATTTAACTAAATTCAAAATTTAAGGATTTAAAATCATTTAATTTAACCAATCCGGTGTCCGTATGTAATTTTCTACCCTATGGTCAAGTGATATGGATATTTATCATTTCAATCTGCAAATATTTTATATTTACCGATATATATCATTTCAACCCGCAATCCCGAATAAAATTCAAAATCCATAAAATCGCTCGGGTTTATCATTTCAACCCATAACGATTTTTCCTTAATCTATAGATCATTCAGGTATGTATCATTTCAACCCATATGGATTTTCAAACAATAAACTAAGGGAACTTGTAGTGTTATAACAATGTAAATATAACATCCAGTCATCCAATATCAACACTCAAACATCCATCACAATCACCATTCAATCAACCAATAAATAACATCAATTAACTGATTATCATCAACAGGTATTCAATTGACAATTAAATTCAATATTAAATTAAATGGCGATTTAAATGCAATAAAGGTCATATTTAACTGGAATGACAATTTAAATATACCAAACATCAACCAATCAATTTCTAATCACATCATAAATTTAATCTAACTAACATAAGATAATTTAGTAGTTGTGAGTGGGTGAAAACACACACCTTTGATTTCAAATCGATTTGAAATCCAAAATAAGGCCCAAAATCCAATAGTCTCAGAATTCGTCCAAATCAGTTTCAAAATGTTTGGAATTTTGATACGATAACAGCGGAGCAAACCGCGTGTAAATCCGACCTCGGATGTAAAAGTTATACGAGTTAGAAGTTAAATGATTTTGAAATTAAATAAAATAAAATAAAAAAAGAGAAAACACACGTTACCTCCATTTGTCAGCCACGTGACCGCTATGCCTATTCGAAAAACCCTAGCCTTATCGTGATAGTTCATAGATGAGCCACTACCTTCTTTTGTTCTAATCGTCGAAAAACCACGAACCTCCACCCAAATCAGAGCGCGCCACCGAGCTCAACTAGCCGAGCCGCCTCCCCAGGTCCAAGCGCGACTACCTGCCACCCCCCTCGAGCATGCCGCCGCTGCCGTGCCTTCTAAGGCGTTTTCTGGCAAACCTAATGACTGTTGATACGACATAGCCGTATGGATCGAACCTGCTCATCACCCTCTACGTGCCCATGCCCTCCAATCGACTCCTCGTCGCAAATCCACCGTTAAACGAAGTTATGGCCTATGGACGGTCGAGAATAAAACACAGATTTCTAGCCAAATGATGATTCGATTTGAGAAACGAATCATTGCAACGAGTTACGCTTGTAGAGAGCTTCGAAACGGTATATAATTTGTCATGGTTTGGAGGAGTTTGAATTTTGAAATTGATTTGATATTTTGAAATTAGGGTTTGGGTTTTGGGATTTGGTTTCTGCCATTGAGGAAGAGGGAAGGAACAGTCAGATAGAATTGTACGTACAAGAATAAGAAAATGACTACTGGGGTTTGGAAAACAAGACTATATATATGAACAAGGCCAGATAAGAAAATAAACACATATCGAATTGGTACGAACGACAATAGCGACCCGAAAAGCCCGTTCCGCTTCCGAAACGAAAGTGAGCCATCCCATATATCAAAATAGATGTTTTCGATATTTTTAAACTCAATAGAACAGGTTTTAAATCCTAATTCCATCGTATGAAGAAGTTAGCTTTTAAAATCAGCTTATTTCAATTGAATTCAATTAAATTGATTTCTGCGCGTTTTGAGCCCGTACGATCAAACGACAAGTCCGATCGCTACGAAACTTGAAATACTACAATAATTCACCGTTGCGGATCCGATGAAACTGGTTTCGTTGAAATTCGAGTCAGTGGCCGAATGGCTATTTTCACATTAATTAAACAAATTAATATTAAATTAATTAAATAAATTAATATTAAATTAATTAAATCACTTTTTCAATTCCAATTTTATAAATAACAAATTTTATCATTTTTGATTACTTCGTAACTTATAATCTTTTTAAACCAAGTTTCCATATCAATTCAATGTTGAATATTACCCTAGTTACAGTGTTCAATTTCAATAGCAATTAATTCAATTGATTATTAAATTAAATTCCAATAATCCATTTATTTGATCTTTCATCTTATTCTTCAATCCATTACCATCTTATTGGATTTGTTTATATCTTATTATATTAATATTCTACAATTATCATCTTAATTCATATTAACGTAATATTTAATTACACTTATTGCAATTTTTTCCCAATTGATTTCCAATGAATTAAACAGTGAATTTATAATTAAACCATTGTTATAACATACCAATTCAAACACATTTCTATGTTTATTGTTAACAAACAAAACAAATAAACTCACATCGATTTTATTTTCTTATTTACAATTTCTAACCAATGTAACTCTACAATTTATTACAATTAATTGAGATTTCATTCAATTAGTCATTTATTACATTAAATTTACATTATAAACTTTATTTCTTTATTTACAATCTATAACCAATTATGACTTTACAATCATTTCAATTAATTTGATTTACATTAAAATAGTTATCAATTTCCTTAAATTAAAATTATTACATCTTATTCTAGTTATTCCTTCATTATTAAATCTTAAAATTTTAATTTTTCACAACATTAAATTTCAAAACTTAATTAATTAATAAATTTAATTATCAAAAATTACAGGTCGTTACATTGGTTAACTTAGTTAATTTATTATTATTATTATTATTATTATTATTATTATTATTATTAAAAATTGGTTAACTTATTATTATTATTATTATAAATTTAGTTACTTTTTATAAACTTAGTTACTTCATCATCATCATCATTATTTATCGAGCTTTGTTAAATTAGTTATATCATTATTATTTATAAAATTTAGTTAACTTAAACTTAGTTAATTTTATAAAACCCGTTTAGTTTTAACAAAACTTAGTTAATTTTAGCTTAGTTAATTTATTATTGTATTATTATTAAATCTCGGTTAACTTAATTATTTTATTATTATTATAAACTTAGTTAATTCATTATCATCATCATTATTATTTATAAAACTTTGTTAAATTAGTTATATTATTATCATTTACAAAATTTAGTTAACTTAAGCTTAGTTAATTTTATAAAACTTGTTTAATTTTAACAAAACTTACTTAATTTTTACTGACTTGGTTAATTTAGTTAATTACTAATAATAATAATATTATTAAAACTCGATTAACTTAATTATATTATTATTATTGTTCCCCGGTTGTTTGACCCAGTAACGAGAGGCTCGGCATAGAGGCCTCGCTCGGCATAGAGGCCTCGTTCGGCATAAACGCATCGCTCGGCATAGAGGCCTCGTTCGGCATAGAGGCCTCGCTCGGCATAGAGGCATCGCTTGGCATAGATGCCTCGTTCGGCACGGGGGCCTCGCTCGGCATAGAGGCCTCGTTAGGCATAGAGGCCTCGCTCGGCATAGATGCCTCGTTCGGCATAGAGGCCTCGCTCGGCATAAACGCCTCGCTCGGCATAGATGTGTGGTTCGGCCTAGGCATCTCGGTTCAGCCTGAATGACGTTCAAATTTGAAGGGAGGTTCAGCACTTAACCTTTAGTTAAGGGGTCGTCGCTCGGCATCTCTCGACCGGCATTTCTCGTTCGGCATGACTGGCTCGGTGATCAGAAGTCATCTGCTATGGGCCAAAGTGCCTTGTTCCTGGGCCTGCATAGGAAGTCCAGCCTAACTTCGTCTATAAATAGAGAGGCAGGGGCGTACTGAAAGGGGACCTTTTTTCGGGAACTCTGGGGAGACTCTACCATTTTCAAGGCTCATTTATTTTCAGTTCAAACTTGTATTCAAGTTGTTGGTGTACGGATTGTATCTGTATTCAATTATTTGGAAAAGCAATAAAGACAAAACTCAAAGTGGACGTAGGCAGTTACGCCGAACCACTATAAATCTGGTGTTCTAGTTTTTGCAGTTAATTTGGCATACATTCCTCTGTTTTAATTTTCTATCTTCATTAATCTCTCTACACAAATATTTTCTCGGGTGTTAGTGACCAATTTTGGTGCTAACATTTTGGTGCTTTCACTGAGAGCTCGTTCTCAGGTTACTAGGATCTACTTTGCAGCTACTGGATTGAAGAAATCCCCCGAAGGAGATCCGAATCATTCACAGGAAGTCCGTTGATTATACTCAAAGTTTCTATCAATAACTCTACAATGGGAAGACCACGTACTAGATCAGCCTCCCACAACACGGATGTCAATGAGACAGCCAGCGTCCAGCAAATAGGACCCAGCAATTTATAAGCTAATCTTGGTGCGGGGACCATGGCCGCCCAAAACCAAATGGAAGCTGTCACCAGGACAGAGTTCAACGAGCTGATGAGAGAACTCATGGAAAGCAAAAGACAGCTTAACGAGCAAATTCAAGCTAACGCCAACCTCATGACTCAGATTACTCTACAATAGCATCAAAATGCTGGAGGAAGTCCCGCTTCCTACTCTTCATCCGACAGCTCTGCTTCATCTGATGAACCTCCCAAGCGTAGACGCCGTAGAACAGAAATAACATAGGCAGGTGCTGCTGGTCGATCAACCAGGGATGGTCTGGGTTCCCTACTGGGAGCAATGGCCCCTCACTTACACCAAGAATATCACACTCAAGCTGGAACGGGAAACTTAGGATATGGAATACGAGTGGAAGCTGGACAACCAGCACACCAAGGTCCTAATGATGTTGGTCTCCTGGATACACACTTGTTAGATCGCCAATAGAGGAGACACCGGTCGGAACGGTCCCACAGGACAGACACCAACCTGCCATCTTCCATACAAACCCCAGACCTATCAGCTATGGTCAGACAGCTGATGAGAGAGAATCAAGGCTTATCAAATGATGATTGGGGGATATTCAGGAGTCATACTCCGTTCACAGATGTTATCTTACAGGCCGAGTACCCCAGGAAGTTTAACATGCCGACTATTCCGGCCTACGAAGGAAAGACTGATCCCGACAGCATGTGATGAGATAAGAATGGATGAAGGACTTAGCTAGAGCGACCGATGCAACCAAGTGTAGATGTTTCCCAATAACTTTGTCTGGGATCGCTACCATGTGGTTCACCCGACTTCCTCCGCGGACTATCTCCAACTTTGATGAGTTAGCGACGAAATTTATGGAACAATTCAGGATTCTTGCCACTTGTCCCAAGGACGTGATGTCCTTGTCTAGTGTGATTTAGGCTCTAGGGGAGTCGTTGAAAGAGTACTTACAAAGATTCCATGTTGCCGCAACTGAAGTTAGCAACCCCAACGACCATGCTATTTTAATGGCCGTGATGCAAGGGGTAAATCCGAATTCAGAATTTGGAGATTGGCTGGCGGGAAAGCTTTCGACTACACTGGAACATTTTTATTCAAAGGCACACCAATTTATGAGAAGGGAGGAAGCTAGGTGGACAAGGAGAGACAACGCACCTGTACCTGGAAAGGAGATGGTGTAGAGCAACATTGTTGTAAAACAATCCGGAGATAATTCTGGAAAAGTACAAGTCAATGTCCAAAACAAGCCTGAACAATCTAAAGGATCTGGTGGGGGAAATCTTGGAAAGATGAGGGAAGCCGGAAAGTGGAAACCAAGGATCCCAACTTACAACGAATACACTCCTCTGAACGCATCTCTGGAGAATATGTACTTGTCGACTTGTAATACTTTCCAATATCGAAAGTCACGACCAAAAGAGTCCATCGAAGAGCAAAAGTGGACTGGGAAGTATTGCCGCTTCCACGAGACTTACAAGCACAATACCGAGGAGTGTAGACACCTCCATGATGCGATTGAAAAGCTGATTCGACAAAAGAAGTTGCAGGAGTTCGTTAAGAATCCGCAGGAAGGCGGACAGAGGGCATCTGACCCCAATCGCGGGCAGGCTCTGCACCGACCTGAGGAACCATCTCGAACCGTAGGAAGACTAATCATAAATACAATAATCGGAGGGCCTCACCCGGCAGACAAGAGTTGGCAAGAGATGGAGCGTTATGCTAGTTCCTTGAAGCACGCAGATTTCGAGTGTTATTCAAACACGGAAGATGGTACCCCGGCTAAGCAGGAGCGAATGATGACGGATGATATAGTGTTTAGAAGTAGAGATGCCGATCGGGCGTACACCTACCATTGACCCGATGGTCATCTCGGCCACTATCGGGCCGACATTTGTGAGAAGGATACTGATTGACTGTGGAAGTTCTGTTAATATCATCTTCAAAAAGGCATATGATCAGATGAAGATGGAGACAAAGGACTTAAAACCATCTAAAGCTCGTATTCATGGCTTTAATGGTGCGGCTACCGATGTGGTGGGTTATGTTGAATTGCCGGTTGAACTTGGGAAAGGTGAACGTAGGAGGGTGTGGATCCTATCGTTCGTAGTTTTGGATGTCAATTTCCCGTATAATGTGTTTTTGGGCCGACCGACCCTAGCAGAGTTTAGGGCAGCTTTGGCCCCATGGTGTTTAACTCTGAAATTTCCGACAGAAAGTGGAATTGGTGTAGTACATGGCGATCAAGTGACTGGTCGTGCATGTTATGTGGCTGAGCTGAGAGAGGCTTAGCGGAGAGAGAAAGGAAAGGTTGTGGACAGCTCCGTCCGCATCCGAGATGCATAAGATTGACAAGTAGTGCCCGAGCCTTGGCTCGGGCAACATGATCGAATCTATAGGGACATAGATCCGAGAGATGACGATGAGGAACCCAGGGAGGAAAAAGCAGCACCGGCTGAACTGACGATCAACATTCCAGTCAGCTGTGATGATCCATCGCGAGTACTTAAGATTGGATCACAACTTGACCCCTCGATGATCGAGGATCTTACTGATTTCCTCCGGGCAAATCTAGATGTTTTCGCTAAGGCACATTCTGATATGTGCAGAAATTCTCCCGCCATTGCGAGTCATATATTGAACATAGACCCAAAGTATGTGCCAATAAAGCAAAAAAGGAGAGGGATGGACCCGGAGAGGTCCGCCGCTCTCAGAGAGGAGGTGGACAAGCTCAAAGCCAATGGGTTCGTCCACGACGCCCTCTACCCTGAATAGGTGTCTAACCCCGTGCTAGTGAGAAAAGCGAATGGGAAGTGGAGAACCTGTGTTGATTACTCAGACTTGAACAAGGCTTGCCCTAAGGATAGTTTCCCTTTACCCAGAATTGACCAGTTGGTCGATTCAACTACCAGGCATGAGTTATTGTCGTTTATGACGTGTACTCGGGATACAATCAAATCCCAATGCACATTCCGGATCAGGAACACACTAGCTTTGTCACAGACGTCGGACTGTAATGTTATGTGGTGATGCCTTTTGGGCTGAAGAACGCAGGAGCGACTTATCAGCGCTTGGTGAATCGGATGTTTAGAGACCAAATCGGTAGAACAATGGAAGTCTATGTGGATGACATGCTTGTGAAATCACGACAGTTAAACGACGACATTCGGGACTTGACGGAAATGTTCGATATACTCAGGTATTATGGAATGAAAATTAACCCACTGAAGTGCTCCTTTGGTGTCACGTCAGGAAAGTTCTTGGGTTTCATTGTTAACGCACAAGGGATCGAAGCTAACTCAGAAAAAATTTAGGCTATTCGGGACATACAAATGCTAAGAACTATAAATCAAGTGCAGAGTCTAAACGGAAAAGTAGCCGCATTAAGCCGATTCATATCCAGAGCGACAAACAAGTGTATTCCCTTCTTCGACGTGATAAAAAAGGGGAAGAGAAACTTTGATTGGACGCCCGACTGCGAGGATTCATTTCGAGCTTTGGTAAGGCATCTGGAAAGTCCCCCGGTGCTGTCAAAGCCTATAGATCACGAAGTGTAGTATGTATACTTGGTCGTATCTCAACATGCCATCGGTACGGCTTTGGTTCGCGAGGAGGACCGAGTTCAAAAGCCGGTGTACTATGTCAGTAAATGTTTAACGAGGGCAGAAAGAAATTATCCTAAAATTGAGAAGCTAGCCTATTGCTTGGTGATTGCATCATGCAAGCTTTGTCCGTACTTTTAGGCACACCCGGTCAGTGTTTATACCGACCAACCTCTACGACAGGTGCTCCAGCGACCAGAAACCTCCTGAAGGTTGCTAAAGTGGAGCATCGAGTTAAGTCAATTCGATATCACCTACCTGCCACGGAGAGCTATCCAAGGACAGGCGTTAGCAGACTTTATTGCAGAATTCACAATACCTATCGAGCAAAGTAATGAAGACACTACTCCCCTCATTCGATGGAAGTTATACACCGATGGGGCGTCAAATGACCGTTGTTCTAGAGACAGTGTTATTCTAGTGACCCTTGAAAACCGATCTATCTGTTATGCGTTGAAGCTTGATTTTCCAGCCTGAATAATGAAGAAGAGTACGAAGCATTGCTCGCTGGCTTAAAACTTGTCAGGGAGCTTGGAATAAAAACGATTGAGATCTTTAGTGACTCTCAATTGGTGGTGTACCAAGTGCGAGGAGATTATTAAGCAAAGGGGCAAAGGCTTTCTCTATACCTCGCTCGGGTTCAAGAACTTTTGGCAAACCTTGAGTATTATGATATTTCACATGTCCCGCGTGAACAAAACAGGGAAGCCGGTTCATTACCAAAATTCGCAAGTACTGGCGATGCACAACAGATAGGCTTGGTTCCTGTTGAAGTTTTGCAATTTCCAAGTATAAACGAGATGGAAATAGACTTTCTGCTAGAAGAAGAAATTGAAAAGGAGTCATGGATAACCCCATTCAAGCAGTTCCTGTTACACAGAGGTTTGCCTGAAAAGAGAAACGAAAGACAACAAGTCGTACGCAAAGCCTCAAGATATGTGATGCAGGACGGAATAATGTATCCAAAAGGGTTCTCAGTTCCATTACTTCGTTGCATCACCCACGACGAGATAAAACGGGTCTTGAAAGAGGTTCATGAGGGCGAATGTAGCGACCATATTGGGGGGTAGACACTGGCAAAAAAGATCCTCCACTATGGATACTATTGGCCCGCTGTAAATCGGGATGCTGTAGACTACATAAGAAAATGCAACAGATGTCAAAAGTTTATGAAAATCCCGAGAGCTCCGCAAGCGGAACTCACAAAAATGGTTAGTCCCTGGCCATTTGCGATTTGAGGGATCGATATAACCGGTTCCTTACCGATTTCCAGGGGTGGTGCAAAGTATGCAATTGTTGTGGTTGATTACTTTACTAAGTGGGCAGAAGCAGAGCCTTGAGCTACGATCACCACCAAAAAAGTAATTAATTTCATTGTACGAAACATCATATGCCATTTTGGCCTCCCGCGAACTATCATCACGGACAATTGAACTCAATTTAAAAGTAGAGAATTCGATGAATTTTGCCAGAAATATCATATTGATAAAAGGTTTTCGGCAGTCGCTAACCCTAAAGCGAACGGACAAGTGGAAGCCATAAATAAAATAATCAAGCTAATATTAAAGAAACGACTGCAAAAGGCTAGAGGTAAGTGGGTGGATGAGCTTTCGACAGCGCTCTGGGCTTACAGAACCACCCATAAGTCTGCAACTGGCCATACTCCATTCACCTTGGCAAACGGCACTGAAGCTGTGATACCCGTGGAACTTGAAGTTCCTTCTCATCGGGTAACCCATTATGATCCCAAGACGAATCAGAATCTCCTATTGGAATCGCTGGATTTTGTTGACGAAAAACGTGAAAAGGCTTATTTAAGAGCGGCAGCACATAAGCACCGAGCGGCAGAACAATCGCTGGATTTTGAAGCAAGTTATTCCGACCCCATCACATTTGAATCCCACATGGGAAGGTCCGTATGTCATCGCACAGAGGCTTGGAGAAGGAACTTTCAAGCTAGCAACCGTAGATGGCGTGACACTTCCTCGCGCATGGAATAGCGAGCATTTGCGTCCTTATTATACCTAGTCTATTTCCTTTTGCATTTTAGTTGCAATTATTTCCAGTGTATGTTTATCTCGCTGTTTTTAGTTTTTGGCATATAATAAGACAATTCAGTTTGTTTCTATTTGTTATGATCAATAAAGGCTTGAAGCCATCTTTTCCATGAACTATTGATGTTTCTGTATAGTACAATTCTGTGACGAAAATTAAATTGCGTTATTCTATCTGTTGTATGAACGCACACCCAGACTCTAAAAAATCTCTAAGTCCCCAGAGTGCGGACTAGAGTACTCCGAGTCCCCAAAGTGTGGGCTGGAGTATAAACGACTAAAAAATCTCTAAGTCCCCAGAGTGTGGACTAGAGTACTCTGAGTCCACAGAGCGCGGACTGGGGTATAAACGACTAAAAAGTCTCTAAGTCCCCAGAGTGCGGACTAGAGTACTCTGAGTCCCCAAAGTGCGGCCTGGAGTATAAACGATTAAAAAATCTCTAAGTCCCCAGAGTGCGGACTAGAGTACTCCAAGTCCCCAGAGCACGGACTGGAGTATAAACGACTAAAAAAATCTCTAAGTCCCCAGAGAGCGGACTAGAGTACTTTGAGTCCCCAAAGCATGGACTAGAGTATAAACGACTAAAAAATCTCTAAGTTCCCAGGGTGCGGACTAGAGTACTCTGAGTCCCCAGAGTGCAGGCTGGAGTATAAACGATTAAAAAATCTCTAAGTCCCTAGAGTGTGGACTAGAGTATTCTAAGTCCCTAGAGTGTGGACTAGAGTATTCTAAGTCCCCAGAGCGCGGACTAGAGTATAAACAACTTCGAAATCTCCAAAGTCCCCTAAGCGCGGATTGGAATACTCTGAGTCCCCAGAGTGCGGATCCGAGTATAAGCGATCCAAATAATCTTTGAGTCATATGGAAGTGAACTAGGGCTTATGTAACTCACAAGATTTCGGATTTCGACTACGAGTTATATAGTGAGCTAAACAACAAAAGTCATTTGAAAAGACAAAGAACAGAGTTTTATTCACTAATTCAAAATGAAGTCCTACTACAACTTCTCCCAAACTCGAGGCAAAAAGTCTATCTACAACGGCTATGAAAAGAGATAAAAATAATTACATAATCCAGGCTAATCCTCGTGGAACGAGCATGATAGCTACTTCTTTGGCTTCTTCTCCTTCTTCGATTTCTCAGACGACTCCTCCGCCATGCGTTTTCTCTTGGACATTTTGCTCGCTAGAGAAAGGGTGTCAAAGGAAGGAGGAACTTCTAATGGCCTGGTCCTACCTGGAAGAATAATCTTCAAAGGCCTGTTCAGTGGGTCATCGAGTTCTACCACTTGAGGCTCGGCTTTAATTTCGGCTTTCTTTCTCCCCTCTTCAATGACCTATTCCTTCATGCTCAGCTTTGAAGTGTGTTTGGAGGCGCCAGTAATTTCAACTTCGTAATGTTCCTCGACGGGCGACAGATTGTCGGATTTGTCTTCGTTAAGCGCCTCAATCACTTGAGCATCAGGTCCGGGAGTCTCTTCCGCTTGAGTTGTTTCTCCCATTTTCTCCTCCTTCTCCATGGCGGCATCACTCCTTGGAGTAGGTACAGGATCGGGATGACCTACGCAGAATCATAAGAAACAAGTGTTAGAATACATTTATCACTCGCTGAAAGCAAAGACCCTTTGGACTTTGAAGGAAAAGTTATGTACCCGTCTCTGGTTGACTCTCAATTGTTCGGGGAGTTTCGCCTTCTGGGATAGGAGATAGAATATGAATACCAAGATCAGGATCTTCTGGGTCATAGCCAATGTGTTTTTCTAAGGGGTCAAGTGGTAGGCGATTAATCGGTTGAGTAGGGGGAGGAACTATAGACTCGGCTATGGACGGGCCGGCAATGTGATTCTTTCCTTTCGGTGAGGAGGAGTCTCTGCTGTAAAGAGCCTTCGCTGCAGACAAGTCCGAAGGCTCATTCCCCCGGAGAAATTCCTTCGCTAAAGCTTCTTCGTCAACCTCTTCAGTCCCCGACTCAGCCTTTTTGATCTTTATCAAAGTCTCCCATGCTTCGGCCAAAGATTCGAGGTAACCCTCGCCGAGAAATGTTAAGTCATGATGCATGAGGACTCGAGCATTGTACTTGGCTATAAGCGGATCGAATTGGCATTTGATCTCCTCCCTACCAGCCTCGATAGCCGCCTCAAGGCAAGAATCGACTGTCGAGAGCGCTATTCTTTTACCCTCCTCACGGGCTTCATCTTTCAGCGCATTGACTTTGGAGAGTTCTCCATCGAGCTTTGTTTTCAGGAGTCGCGTAGCAACAATTTTGTCGCAATATCGTTGCGACTCCTCTTGAGCAGCAACCTTTTCTCCTTTCTCTTTGATAAGTAACTCTTCCAACTCTTTACTCATTGAGCGAACGCGTCTCTCTCCTTTTGAACGGAGTCTTTCTCTAAAGCTAAAGCGCCACAGCATTGGTCAGCTTCATCAATCTCCTTTTTGTGTGTGGCCTCCAAGCGACCGACTGCCTCTGTAGTATCTTTAGCATTCTTCAAGGCGGCCTCAAGTTAAGATTTATACGTGGAAAGCTCTTTATCTTGGGCCCTAATGATGTCTTTTTCATGGATGGAATCGAGCTTCAGACGATCAATTTCATGTTGGCGTTCCATAGAAACTTCAGAAACTTTTTCTACCAAGTGAACAAATGCGTCGTGTTGGACATAAACATCATTGGTGCAAGCAAGGGCACTCTGCTTAACATTCCCCGGAATAGGATGGATGGCTGGAAGAAATTTTAGTCCATCAAAACATATTTTTGGGAATGTCGCTTTAAGCTCGATAAGTTTCTCCGCTATCGACGGATCAGGTGCAGGAGTAGAGGAGGTTTGATTTGTCGAAACTACGGACTTCTTATGAACCTCCCGAGACTGCCTAGTACTTGAGGAACTCGAGCGTTGGTCGCGAGGAGTTTCAGATGGTGGTCCCCTTTGACCTGATTTCTCCCTGCCTTGATCCAGTGGAGGTGGGGGATCGTTGGAGTACGATGAGTGACTGTGAATTTTCCTTTGAGAAGATGAATCTCGAGAGCGATAATCTCTGTCGTTGTCATCACCTTTATCTCGGCGTTTGTCATATCCAGAGTCTTAGCTGGAAGGATGGAAAATGGAAGAGCCGCGAAGGCGGTCGAATCCGTGAGAGCATCCCATATCACCTGTGCAGAAGTTAAGTGATGACAAGTTAGAAAAAATGGCATGACGGCTGAAGTTTAAGTGCAAGGTGAAGTGCGAGTGTTCGTGTGTGTCCTAGTGTTTCCCCCAACGAACTAGTTTCTTTAGCTCTACTTATCGGAGTTATTTCTCCTTGGTGATGGCCTTGAATGCCTTCACTGCCTTTCGCCGGCGAATGAAGTTTTATGTCTTCCGGGTCATCGAAACCATAGTTGAGCAAATCATCATGAATTGTAAGGTCAGACAAGCCTTTCAATGAACTCTCTAAATGTTGAGGAGAAGGCTCTCTCTCTCTATTTGAATGATTGTGACCTTTAAGGTTCCGCCCACTGTCTTTTTCCTCAATTTGTAAGCCAGTTTCTTCTCTCCCTTTGAAGGAGGAGGTGTTACTTCAATATCATGTACCTCAACCACCGGTTCCAGAGTGGGACTAACATTCTCACCCGGTGCTTCAGACACCTTAGTTTCTCTAATCTCGCCCTCCTCAGGTGTGTCAGGGGCACCATGTGACGAAGGCCCAGCTTGCCTTTTTCCTTTATCCAAGGCAGGTCCAGTTAAAGTGGCGCCGTGAGGAAGACTTATTCGACGACCTTCCCCCAGCAGCCCAAATTTCGAGAGCGATTCATTGAAAATGATGGATTTGATGTCCCTATCTCCCACGGGGACAACTCAAATAGCTTCGACTGCCTCAGAGTACCCGGAGCCTTCGGGACGCGGGCTAATGCCTGTAGAAAATCAAGAAAAGGTTTAGAAAGAATGCACTTCTTGACTCGTACGACTCTTGATCTAGAAAAGGAACTTACTCCCTTCCAGCCATCTCCTCACGAAACCAGGGGGCAGCGCACGTAAAACCACTCTTGCTTATATTGGGCGAATTTGCGCCACGCCCCTGTGAGGATTTGGCACTTGCTATGTGGCTCGAGGAATACGAAGGATGGGCTGTCGGACCGCCTCTTGAAACGGTAAATGTAGCGGATATCGCCAGGAGTCGGGAGTCTAAATAGAATGCTCATGAAGAGAATGCACGTGCCATATAAAAACGCGTGACTGTTGGGATGTAACTACGCTGGGGCGATCTCAATATATTGCAACACATCTCGGAGGAAAGAGTTGAATGGTGGCATGCTATGAACCCAACACATAAATTTGTTGCAGGCAGTATATCCGACTGGGGCAGGTGGGAACAATCTTGCCCTGATGGGACCAGTACATCATCAAAAGGAATTCCATGTATTGAGCATAATCGGCGAAGGGCGCTTTCATTAATTCTTGAAGCTTGAGAATCGACTGGATTGTCTATAAAGATCGCTGCATCTAGGGCATTGGGAGCCAGGTCAACAGATGCGATCGTGGGACTTGGAATATCTTGTACAGGAGTTGTCGATGGATTTGAAGTTCCAACCACTTCTTGTTGAGAAGTTGGCTCGGGTTTGTCTGAGACTGTGGCAGATTGACTTTCTAGACATCTCTAATAAGTGTTGGATTTGATTAAACACCTCTTCGAACTATACTTGAAAAACAATCAATATTAGACATAACGATAAAAATACTCCCCCCGTGTGGTGCGTGAACTAGTGCAATCGTTCGAGTATAAGTGTTAACGAACTAAAAGTCATGCAGCTGATAAAATAAAGTTAAGCTTCGAACTGTCATCTTCGAAGACCGTCATCGCTGACCGTCTCCGATAGCCTATCGTATGGTGGTTTCAATTTTGAACTCGGCATTGGCAATGTATGTTGAAGGCTATTATTTGTGTTAATCGAGTTAAACTCAGGATTATAGTTGTTGAAACTGGGAAGTTATCAGTCCGAATTAGTTTGATATGCTTGTTTTTAAGTTCTTGTACTTGTTTGTTGTCATATGGTTAGGCATGGGGGTTTAGTCGTATCTTTTGAGTGTCACTCGGCATTGAGCTTGAAGTCGGCTATGACAATCAAAATTTTCTCAATTTGAACACAACACATGCTGACCAACTCGCTCAACTCCGTCACACTTCTCTCCTACACTCCCTCTTCACTGTTCAGCATGCGGGAGTCATACCGAGCCGCATCCGCTCGGCACGCCGAACCAGACTCACACTTCCATCCTATACTCTCCTTCATACAAGACGATACCGAGCCACAGCCAAACGTTCTCCTCCAACTCACTTCTTTGAGTAACCTAAACACCCTTCCAAGTGGCTCGCCGAACGTCACTCCCACTCGTACACCACGCTCAACCAACACCTCCTAATCTCGCTAATTCCTACCGAGCCAACCACACTTCCTCTTCCCTCACTCGGCAACCCAACAGGAACCTACGTCCTAAAAGCCTCTGGTATTCTCTTCCTTCCTCCTCTCCATCTAACCCTATGGCATGTTTAAACCTCAGATTCACCCTCCTCACCTAGACGACTTCTACCGTCCGTAGTTTGAAAGAAAGCCATGAATTTAAATCTTGTACAAAACCTTTAATTGGGAGAGTCGATCAAGTGAAGGGTTCATACATAAGAGAATGGGTCGAAGCTTAGGGAAATGCTCGATTTGGAATTGAAATCCGTTCAGGTTCGTTATTGGGAGAGGTTGTGAGGCAAACGAACTGGACTCAGGAAGAAAGAGGAAGGTTGAGGTGTTAGCGGGAGTTTGGAAGAAGGCAAGTTAGAAAGCCCTATGGAATGGAAGTAGGAGTAAAGAGAAAAAAAAGAGAAGTACAGGCTTATATAGGAAAGAGGGGAGGTGAACAGGCATCAATCTGTGGAACCGGTCAAGATGCCTTGATGGTCCGGTAAGTAGTCACGCCAAGCGGCACAAGACTTGCCGAACAAGTGGTTCGGCATCCACATGCCGAACGACTCATTATTTGTGTGTAGAAGAAAGGAAAGGAAGGAATAGCCTTAGGACTGCAGTGCTCCGTGCTTCATTGAGCACATTCAACTCCTAGTAGTAGGAATTGGATATTGGCTCAAAGCGTGTCGTGTTGCCTCACACGACACACTTTGGGGGGCAAGTGTTACCCGGTTGTTTGACCCGGTAATGAGAGGCTCGACATAGAGGCCTCGTTTGGCATAGAGGCCTCACTCGGCATAGATGCCTCTTTCGGCATAGAGGCCTCGTTCGGCATAAACGCCTCGCTCGGCATACAGGCCTCGTTCGGCATAGAAGCCTCGCTCGGCATAGATGCCTCGTTCGGTACGGGGGCCTCGCTCGATATAGAGGCCTCGTTAGGCATAGAGGCCTCGCTCGGCATAAATGCCTCATTCGGCATAGAGGCCTCGCTCGGCATAAACGCCTCGCTCGGCATAGAGGCCTCGCTCGGCATAAATGCCTCATTCGGCATAGAGGCCTCGCTCGGCATAAACGCCTCGCTCGGCATAGATGTGTGGTTCGGCCTAGGCATCTCGGTTCAGCCTGAATGACATTCAACTTTGAAGGGAGGTTCAACACTTAACCTTTAGTTAAGGGGTCGTCGCTCGGCATCTCTCGACCAGCATTACTCGTTAGGCATGACTGGCTCGGTGATCAGAAGTCATCTGCTATGGGCCGAAGTACCTTGTTCCTGGGCCTGCGCAGGAAGTCCAGCCTAACTTCGTCTATAAATAGAGAGGCAGGGGTGTACTGAAAGGTACCTTTTTTCGGGAACTCCGGGGAGACTCTGCCATTTTCAAGGCTCATTTATTTTCTGTTCAAACTTGTATTCAAGTTGTTGGTGTACGGATTGTATCTGTATTCAATTATTTGGAAAAGTAATAAAGACAAAACTCAAAGTGGACGTAGGCAGTTACGCCGAACCACTATAAATCCGGTGTTCTAGTTTTTGCAGTTAATTTGGCATATATTCCTCTGTTTTAATTTTCTATCTTCATTAATCTCTCTACACAAATCTTTTCTCGGGTGTTAGTGACCAATTTTGGTGCTAACAATTATTATTATAAACTTAGTTAATTCATCATCATTATCATTATTAATACCTATAAAACTTTGTTAAAAAGTGTGTAAGCTAAACATTAGTCATTCAATGGAACTTTAGTTTAAATTCAGCTATGTTAAATGAAACATATTTACGCATAACTATGAATTTGACCTTAAATTCATTTACAGTTTTGACCTTTTGCTTTAATATTGACTAAGTCGAATTTATGTTGATCTACAATACATACTCACAAAAAAGGATCAGATTCATTTACTCATTTTCATATTCATATAATAATACAGTGCAGTATTCCAATCGCAATTATCAAATAAATAAGCTATTCAAGAGCAACAATTTAACATTGAGACAAACTTACAAGTTAAGGATTCTTCACAAGGCCTTAAGATAATCTCGAGTTTCATCAACGAATCATTAAACCATAAATTTATAGAATCTACATCCTTTAAGATAACTGGCATTCTGTCTACTTCAAGCAAAAAACCAATAGTGATTAGTTAAATAGCAAGTAACTACATCAAAATTCACAAGAGATACGACGCAAGAAACTTAGTAATACAGTCTGTACCCAATATACTTGTACAATGTCCAAGTATCATGTTAAAAAATTGCCATGGAAGGAAATTTACCGATTGCATACCTAATATCACCACTCTTCTCAATCACATCGATCACATGAGGCAGCTCAAGCAGCGTACACCAATTACCCAGAAAAGCTTTCTTGATCTCTTTGGAAAATTTTCCATTAACCCCACCGACCTCGACCATATATTTGACAGCTTCAAACTGATTAGCGACTCTTCTATAATGACTTTAGCAACTACACCAGAATCGGCTTCCAGACCCTTTTACAAAAATACATCTATGATCAGAACCATGTATTTCATGCATGACAATAGTAAAGCTTTTAGCCATTTTCAACTCTGAATAATCTTATACCTTCCATAGTATTTTCTATTAGGATTGGGCTCATCATACTATTTTCTATTAAACTGCTATGATCAGTTTATAGTCAACATGCCAAATGTACCATTTTTCACATACGCACAACGCCATTCACAAACTGCCCCTCTATTATCGATTTTTATTTCTTAAGATAATAAAATTCAATGTTATTTATTAAGGTGCATAGTTAGATCAATGTATACTTTTGGAGAAACAAGGGAGTGATGTAAAATGCATTTACTTACTCAATTGTGGGCTTGATATTGTTTATTTGGTATCCCCATTATAGTACTCAATCAAATAAAGTATGTATACCTGCATTATGAAAAGTAGATGATGTGTTATTTCCAAATGTAAATAACATATAATGCAGCGGTAGGAACAATATAATAATAACGAACTTTACATAAAAGATGCACAACAACACCTATAATACAAACCTTTACCTACTCTATTTTATTTCATACCAGATGGAAGTCTCCTAAATCGTATACTCTACTTTTCATTCTCAAGCGATTTATCCATGCCATATGGACTGAGAGGAATGCCCGTGTCTTCTCGAACAAGTCTAGACCTGAGTTAGTCTTGCTCCAAATTATTCACTGTCAGATCCTTCGTGACTTAAGAAGATTCAATGCCTTACTTCACCCTGTAGCCAGAGCTGGGATTGGATAGTCCTATTTCAAGTTTAAAGTCTTACTGTCTTAAAGCTTCTTTTATATTTTTATTTTCCCTTTAGTTGGGCCTTTTTGTCCATGGCCTTTTTGGCTAGGCCTTCTATTCCTATGGCCTTCCTACTATACATACTGTTTATTCTCTTTTAATATATATATACGGGCTCGGCACCCTAAGCCTTTACCTTCCAAAAAAAAGGTTGAAGCCCATTATATTGTCATTCAATGTCTCTTAAACTAAAAAACAATCGTGTTAACAAATTATTATAACATTGTATATTTGCAACTGTGTTGCCAACTCATACAAAGCGTAAAACATCATATTGACTTTGCATTTCAAAGTCTGAGCTAGAAAGATAATCAAACATTCACCGATTTTATTGTGATATTCGAAATAATAGAATAGAAATAGTTCAAAGTTGGATAATGAATTGCATTCAAGATTCGATGCAATTTGTATTGCTGGTAATTAATGCTTATGTCAAACGGACTGAGCCAGATTACATCCAGTATCTAGTTAAGAATGACCAAAAACAAGAGGGTTGATAATCTATTGAATTCAGCCACATATATGATGTTCAGATAATAACATGCATCCCAAGATCTAACGCTTTCTTGATTAAACAAGGAGATAAGTAATAATATGAGCAGTCTGTGTACATAACTGTGATATAAGAAAAGCAATGCACCTGTTAAGTGATGGCAATAGGCTTATCATTAACTTGTAAACATTTATAATAGAGCTACATATATTTTTATTGAAAGTGCATTTCTTCATAAAACCATCCATGGATCCAAACAAAATTGTCTGTGCATAAATATACAACAAAATCAGTGATCGGCATAAACAACAATATTTTCAACCAAGGACCTTAAATTCATTGTGTTTTAGATAGATATTTGACATGATAATAGCTTCCATATTTGGTACTTGGTTACATAAGCTGGGTAGTGTAAAATCTAGCTAGATGCGTAAACTATAAGAACTAAATTTATGAAACCAGCAATACATAATTATATAACAAACATTTCATTTCTAAGCATATTTACATGTAGTGTTGAAAGTTAATTGATAACCAAGGAAATGTGTGTTAACTTTTTTAGTGTGATTAGTTTTTTGGATCTGCTTCTTTAGAAAGTTTTTAATAAAGAATCCAACAAAAATGATATTTATCATAGAAGTGATCTTGTACTGAAGCTGAAACAAGTCCTAAGTGTTTGTTTTTTACATTCAAGTTATAAAATAACCCTTTTCCTGTTTGGTAGATTCCATTTCCACCTGTAAATCATAGCTACCACTGATGCAATTAATTTGTTATGTTTGTCTGCAAGTGCATAACGCTGACCAACTCTTTAGTATTAATATAATATATGCATAAGGTTACCCATTAGCTTAGTTGACAGGAATATTTTTTCCCCTTGATTGATATTCAAAAATATATTATGCCTTATTCTTGGAAACTACTATTATTAATTGTCTTCTTTATGATGATTTAACTCTACAACCAATGACTATAGTTTTATCAATCGCTAGTATACGGTCATTTGCCTGCCTATAAAGCTTGCATGAAGCAGCATGTATGCAATGAAAGTTGTCATATGGTAAACTATATGGAGTAGAAATGAATATATGAACAGACCTGAGGCTATAATCATAAAACTCTTCAAATACAGCTTCTTCTTCATCACATCCATTTCCAAAATGAATTATGTAATTAATTTTTGTAATCATATGTTTCCTAACAACCTCTTGGATTTGCGAAGGAAGTCAATTCTAATATAAACACATGAAAATCCTTTTAACCCGTGATAATAGATTTTAAGAGATAATCAAGTCAACATTAACCACAAAGCCTTTAACAACAAAATAGACACACTATTTACCTTTAACCCAACATATGTGAGTAGACCATTAGGATCATTTAATTACTCAACATCAAGCCATGATGTTTATGCATGTGAGTCATGAAATTTTCTATGTTGTCATGTTTAAGATCACAAACAAATGAAGTAGTATCCAATTCTTATATATTATCCATGTTATCAGCATCCGAAATAATTCTTGGTTGTTCATAATGATGAAACTGAGTTTAAATGGTTTGCATTTTAATTTTAACAGTAAAATCAATGCTTCCCTTCCATTTCAAACATCCAAACATGTTTTGCAAGTCGTTTTCAACCTCTTTATTACCTCCAATAGATTATAGTGAACTCTTCAAACTCAATCGATTCATCTTTGTTTAAGTAGACAAATTTCAATTCGAATATCATGAATATTTTTTAGACCTCATATTTGAATTCAAATGTCAAAAATAGTTTTTAAATTGAAAAAATATAATACCTAAATTGGACGCGGTAGAACTTCGAAACCCTAGATTTTGCCTGCTACTATCTCACGCACCTTTCCTTGCAGAATGTAGCCACCTGAAATCAATTTCGATTTAGGGGAAGGAAACAAATTGGATGCCTAAACCTGGTTTAGTTTGAAGAATAGAGTTACGAATTTATGAATAATTAAATACCTAAATGAGATTATGTATTAGTGACCTGAAGAAGCGCCGGCAATTAGTGTCTGATGTCAATTGGTGGTAGTGTGCAACATACATGCTGATGCGATTTTCAATTAGTGATGATTTTGATAAATAACAATCTGATTTTGTTTTATTGGCGGTGATGTTCTTTGTACAAGAAATATTTTAGAGATTTGGGAAGATGAAATAAGGGCGGGAAAAGAAAACAAAGTCCGCCTAGAAATATTACTCTACATATCTAAAATTACAACACTACCATTATATTAAGGTCGGTGAAAAAGTTGCATTTGTGCTCAAATGCTAGTATTTAATGCTACTAAAATCACATTTTCTTGTAGTGAATTGTTAGCTAACAAATTAATATGAGTTGAATCTAAAACAATTACTTCTTGATTGATATATAATTTGTGTTCTTCTTACCAGGTAGTAGATGAAGCAGTCGTCAACATATCAAACTAATATGATTGATCAGTAGTACCTTTCCCAAAAACTTGGGGCCATCAAACTCGGACATTTCATAATCCTTTGGCTGCCACTTAAACTGCTCGTATAAATTATCCATGCGTTGATTCGATATACAAGACCACATTTCAAGTAGCCATCGCTTGAAATCTAAACCTGAGTATAGTGGCCTCTTGCTGTTTGGAACCTATTTTCCTTTTACATTGTTATACTTTGCAAAATTGATCCTCCATGAATTTATAAATATAAGGAAATTTGCATAAAAAATGATACAACTTATACTCATGAAATCATTTGGTCCAACTGATTAGTATAGTACTTATTGAAACTCTAAAAAGTAAATATAGATATGGAAAGGCAAATATAATGTATATAACTATAGTATACAGACATAAGCATACCTTCCTTTCTTCTGACACTTTTGACACTTTTTTAGTAGTCAAAGGTCTATCTTTTGACTCTGTCTCTGATTGTGTTTCTTCCATAACTAAGGCTAATTTTGAGTTTGCTTCAGATTGGGTTTCTTCTACAGATGGAACTTATATTACCTACGATGCATGATGAGAGTTTGATGAGTGGATTTTTTCAGGGATCACTAGCAAAAAATAAAATATATAAAATTGGAACAAGGAAATATCATATGAGCACTGCATGCAGCAGTGACAGATAAAAGTGTTGAGTTCAAACTATATAAATATTTACACACATAATACTACACATGTAATCAATCCTAAAGACATGTAAAAAAATTCATTTTATTTGAAAAATAATACATCTATAAGTCAATTATTATAGTTTATGGCTAAGACTTTGTCATATATTGAAATGGAAGCTAGCAAGTCCTAAATATTATCCTATTAGCACATAATTAATGGAATTTTACTGTATTATAGAGTGTTGATTATGATTTTATTTTAAATAGAACAAAGGATGGATTACCACATTGTATAAGAGGGGGGAATATCATGAATTGAAGTACATGCGTAGGAAATAATCAAGGATTCTCTTATAGTTCTTTTAGTAACATAAAAAATAAATCTTTTGATTTCATTTATAATTCTTTTAAATCACTAGAAAGAAATCATTTACATTTCATTTGCAGTTGTTTAATAGGTCAAGAAATTACAAAATGTAGTCATTTACTAAACTAACTAAACCGCTTCTAGTTAATTTCATTCAACAATAAACAAAGAACAAGATTCTATGCAAAGTTAAAAAGAAAGAAAGAAGAAAAACATTTACAAGCAAAAGCACCATCATCTTGCATTGTATTGAATAATCAAGTAAAAATTATCTTCCGAACAATTCCACATTTGCACTTCAGCACTATTCGAATCTCCTCTATTCTATTCCTTTCCCTGCCATTTCAATTTATTTTTAATCCCGCAACTAAAAGAAATCTTTATTAATAGTTGGCTTGGAAGCGTAAATTTTTGGTCCGACCAAGAGCTTCCAAAATTGCCCCTATATGTATTTTTTTATTAAAGGTTGTAATACATTTGGTGTCACACTCTTTTGATGTCAGCGTGAAATACCAAAAATTTCTCTCTACAGATATTATCAAAATTTAGTATAACTCAAAAATAGGATATGACAATTAAGCTTCCTTTACAGATTCAAATTTTCCTCTAAAAATATTACCAAGTCTTCGTATTACTTAAAAATAGGATCTAACAAATAAACTACTTTACAAATTTGTTTTTTCTAAATTAATAATATAAATAAAAATTTAAACTAACAAAAAATTAGATATTGCAACTTAGGAATAAAAATTCAAATTAACTATGTATGATTCAACACAAACATATGGTTAAATATTTATGGAAAACATTTTCTTTTAAACGTATTAAACAAATACAATTTGTATAAAAACAATTCGGGTTCCTTCATCACGAGCAAAGCGTGTGCCGTAATGCTCGTAATAATAAAACTATTGATAATAAAATCAAAATTTACCGTAACAGTATTCTTAGGCGATGAACCGTGGTCGCAGCAATCGTAGTTCAACTAGGTTTCAATCACCATCTTATTTTCCTACGATGTAATAATCTCTTATAATACTTTTTTTTCCTCCTGCAAAATCACCGTTTCTTCTCCTTTATCATCAGATTTCATCAATGCTTCTGCTTTCCCTTCCTTCGGTGAGGTCACCGCATAATATTCTTTTTCCACTACCTGCGGTATCTTCACTGCATTTGTTTCATTTTCTTTTCGCGAAGTGATTGCATCGGTTTTATTTTTTGGGACTAGTGGGTACCATCATCACCTCCAATTTAGTTTCCTATGGTGAAACTACCGCCTGCTCTTCAAATTTCTTCCATAGTAGTGGTGTGGTCACTGTGTTCAATTTTGATTTCTTCTTCGTAGATCTGATTTGGGGCAAGCTTCGAACAAGATCGGGGATATTGAGCGGAAAAGATGAAGACGGGGAGTAGGAAATGAATGAGAAGGTATTCTTTACAACAGGTGGGAGAGACATGGATGGAACGGGGGAATATCCAGATCTGATCGGGTAGGAAAATGATGGCAACGATGGGTGGACGTAGATAGGATGAAAGCTAAGATGGATGAAAGTAGCCACAAGGTGGAAGCGGAGAGGAGGTAGAAGAGGGAAGTGGAGAAGGAGGTACAAGTTGACGTGGCTGTAGATGAAAAATAGGGTTAAGGAAGAAAAGCGAGAAGAGGGAAATGGAAAATAGGCGGTGTGGAAATGAATAAAGTGCGGGAATTAAAAAAATTAAGGGCCGTAGTTTGCTAATGCTTAAATTCATTTTTAGCTGCATGTCTATTGGCCTAAGCAAGGAGGATAAATGTCTATAGTTGCATTTTGGTAACAAACGCTACCATATAGTGCAGCTAATACCAACTTTTCTTGTAGTGAAAGCTGAATAAGGAAAGGGCGGGATCAGTGGAGCTGATGGATGAGATTCAAGTGGATGAAGAAGATTCAATAAAGGTTGTCAAGATAGGATCTCTATTCAACTAAAGGATAAAAATGTAACTAATGAGTTTCTGAGAGTGTACCGGGATGCGTTCGCATGGACACATTCTGATATGTGCAGGATTTCACATGAAGTTGCAAGCTTTGCACTGAATATCAACCCTACATTTGTTCCTGTAAAGCAGAAGAGGCATTGTATGGAACCAAAGATATTTGTTGCACTAAAAGAGGAATTGATAAGTTGTTTAGCAAATAAATTTATCTATAAAGCACTCTACCCTAATTGGGTACCTAATCCTATAACGGTTAGGAAGCCTAATTGAAAGTGGTAGACATGCATTGACTATTGAGACTTAAACAAAGCGTGCATGAAGGACCACTTTCCGCTTCCGCTAATATACCAACTCATGGATGGAAAATTTAGATACAAACTGATCACTTTTACAGATGCATACTCTGGCTACTTAAGATTGCTATGCATGTCCAAGATCAAGGGCACACGAGTTTTATCACAGATTTAAGAATGTATTATTATAAGTTGGCGCCATTCAGTTTGTAGAACGTTAATACTACTTTCTAGCATTTGGTCAATATGATGTTCTTGGAACAATTTAGACTAACAACAGAGGTACATGTGGATAATATGCTAGTAAAGTCAAGGAGATCAATATACCTACCACACAGGCCACTTATAAAAAATGTCTGATGCGCTTCAAAAGTACACAATGAGATTGATTCCATTGAAATGCACTTTCGAGGTCGCATCAGGGAAGTTTTTTGGGTTCATCGTGAATACTAGGGGCATTAAAGCTGACCTTGAGAAGATTAAAGCACTAGGATATGTGAATATCCCTAGGACTAGGAGGGAAATGCAGAGCTTGAATTGTAAGGTTACCGCTTTGAGTAAGTTCATCTTAAAAGAACTGATAAATATTTACCATTCGTTGATGCCCTTAAGAATAAAAAAGGGAAGTTTCGAGGGATGGACATGTGTGAATCAACTTTTCAACAGATATTGGAACATTTCCAAAAACCACCCTTTCTATCCAATCCTTTGGAAGGAGAAGAAGACTTGTTCATTTATTTGGTGGTATGAGGCATTGGTGCATGAGAAGGCGAAGATCCAAAGGCCAGTATATTATATCAGTAAGTTATTTACAAGCGTAGAAAATCATTATCCCAAACCGAAGAAGCTAGCCCACTTCTTACTAATAGGATCGAGGAAGTTATGATCATACTTTCAGGCTTATCTAATAAGATTGTTGATGGATCAATCTCCTGAGAAGGTATTACATCACCTTGGGACTTTGGGATGATTATTGAAGTGGAATATCGAAATGTGTTATTACGATACGAACTAACTTATCATCCCAAAAAAGCAATTTGTGGACAAGTGTCAATAGATTTCTTTGTAGAATTTACTATCCGAGATATTAAAATGGAAGGGGAGATGGTTGACTTACTCAATTGAACTTGTACATAAGCAAGCATCTAATGACAATAATTCTAGAGCGGGAATATTCTTGGTAACTCCAAAAGATCAAAGGGTGTTCTCTGCATTTAAGCTTGAGCTTGTGCTATAAATAATGAAGCAGGATACAAAGCATTAATTTCTGGACTCAAAATAGCAAAGACAGAAGTACGGTTATTGCAAGTCCACTAATTCTTGATTGGTGGTCTGTCAAGTGAAGAAGGAATTTTAGGCAAAGGGTGCACGAGACTTGCCCTTTACCCATCGAAGGTGTAAGAAGTATCAATGAATTGAGCATCACACGATTATGCACATCCCTAGAGAAGAAAATACAAATGCAGATTCTTTAGCAAAGTTGGCTAGCTTGGGATGCACAGTTGTTAGGAATAGTTCCACTAGAAGTATTAATGACCCCTGGTATTGATGAAATAGATGTGTGTTACATTCTAGATATTGAAGAAAAGGAGTCACAAATGACTCCATTCAAGGCGTATTTTATAAAAGGGGCTATTTCGAAAACCAAGAATAAAAAACAAAAGCTCTTTCATAGTGTACTACATTGCAATATGCCAGATAAAGTGTCATTTCAAATAGGATTCTTATCCCCCCCACTAAGGTTTATAGACAAGGATGAAGTGAAGAAAACCCTTGAGGATGCTCATCAAGGAGTTGTGGATATCTCATTATAGGGCAAAATTCGATGAAGAATGTGCTTGATTATGGATTTTTCTAACTAATTATCAACTGAGATGTAGTGGAATTTTTAAAAAATACATAAAGTTCCAGAGATTTGCGAAGATACCAAAAACCTCCTTCAATAAGCTAACGCAATTGTTAGACCATGGCCATTTGCTGTTTAGGGAACCGACATTTTTGTCGTGCTACGATGACACCAGGAGGAAAAAAGTACGCGATCGTAGAAGTAAAATATTTCATAATATGGGTTCAAGCAGAGCCACTCATTGCTAATACTTTCTCAAAAGTGATCAACTTTGTAGTAATAAACATTTTGTGCAGGTTTGGAGAACCATAGAAGATTATCGTTAATAATGGAAATTAATTCGAGAGCATAGCATTAAGCAAATTCTATGCTTGATATAGAATTTAAAAGAGGTATATCAACGATGGTACATCCAAGAGTGAATGGACAGATGGATGCTATAAACAAGATCATTGAATTCATCATCAAAATCATTAAAACGAGTGAAAGGAAATTGGGTTGATGAGTTATCGTTAGCTTTTTGTGCTTATAGGATGACCACTACTGCAAAAGGTTGATTTTCCATCTCAAAATTCCCTACTTTATGTAGGCGCGATGTTGGTAAAATGTAATGACGTAAAGATAGCATAGGGAAGGTGTAAGGATTCCCTATGCTTTCTCTACGCTTCATATTTCTCCTGATGGATCTTGGACATGTAAATTTTCATTATGGCATAGGGGAGGCATAGGTAATTCCCTATGCCTAGCTTCTTTACCTACCCTTTTCCTACTCTCTTTTTCTTATATTTCAACTTTTCTTACTTCATATATTTAACTTACATTGAATAATAAATAAATTTAATAAGATAAGGTATTAAAATTAAATTATAATAACTATTAAAGTTGTATTTAAACTAAAATTAAATTACAATAACTATTAAAACAAAATATAAATTATATAATTTTTTAAAATGAATTTGAATTATATGATAACTTTTCAAATTAACACTAAACTATAATTAATAACGTGTAAAATTAAGTTATAACTAATAGCTTTTACAATTAAATTAAAATTAATAAAACTTTTTAAATTGAATTTAAATCTAAATTAAATCATAACAACTTTCGAAAATTAAATTATATATGTAACTTTTGAATTGAATCTAAATTTAAATTAAATTATAACAACATTTAGACTTAAGATGAAAATTAATATATATATATATATATATATATATATATAGTACAAAGTTAAATTTACATAATCTAAAAATAAATTCATGTTTATATAAAATAGTAATATTTAAAGTTAAAATTTGAAATTAGTAGATGTAAGGAAGGCGTGGGGTTAATGGGAAATAATTAGTTTGAATTAAACTATTTTAAAATTGAATTTAATTTTAAAATAATTTATTATAATTTGTAAAATTTAAATTAAACTATAATTAATCATTTTTAAAATTAAGTTATGATGAATAACGTTTATAATTGAAATTAAAATTAGATTATTTAAATTCAAAATTGAAACTTAAACTAGTTCGAAATAATTTTTAAATAATGAAAATAATAATTGTATGTATAACTTTTTAAATTGAATTTATACTCAATTATAATAATATTTTAAAATTAAATTAATTTATGATAAATTGATTATTAAATTAAGATAACTTTCAACAACAAAACCTAAATTTGGAATTGACAGGCATAGGAATGGTGTAGAGATTGCCTAGTCATCCCAACGCTAGTTTGTAGTTTTCAATAACAAATTGTAGGCTTAGGGATGACATAAGAGTCCCTTTTTAAAGTGTAATTAGGACACATCCTCGTTGTTCATATTTGTACAATTTATGTCCCTCCCTTTTTTATTCTATTTTTAGCATCCCTCTTTATTAATTTCCATTTTATTTTTGCAAATTTACCCATTCCCTTAAATTCCTTTTGCCATTTATTTCTTTCTCTTTTCTAACTCGTGTGATTATAGCTTCATCGATTTCATTGATTTTCAAATCTCGTGCAATTTAGGTTTGCTCATCGACTTTAGCTTTAGTTTCTCCTCTGTTTTCGATCTATCTTTATTGTCTTCAAATCCTATTTCTGTATATTTCAACTTTTCTCTTTTTGTGATATTTTTTGTAGAATCCGACAGTAAGTGCGTTATCTCTATTGTCTTCAAATCCTATTCCTGTCCTTTTCAACTTTTCTCATTTTGTGATTGTTTTTGTAGAATCCGACAGTAAGTGTTGTTGTTAAATTTTAGGCTATTTGTTTGTTTCTTGATTTTTTCCTTTTTGGTACGACGTGATTTTTCATTTGTTTTCAGTTCAGGAATTATCAGGAATTCTTATTCAATTTTTGAATCCATTTGTTGTTAAAGAATGAGTTCAATGTTAGTTTGATTTATTTCAAGTTATTTTTGTTGTTAAAAGTTAGGTATAACACTTGTTGAAATGAATGCTATTATTATTTTTACTATGGTAATTGGTATGGTAATATTATGTTGTGTGCTGATTTTTGAAATGATGTTATGTTGATAAAATATTTGCCATTTTGAAGAATGATACAGAAAGAATGGGATGATAAATATTTGCTAGTCAAATATTATCCAGGCTAGTATAGCATGACAAATATTTGCCAGTCAAATATTATCCAAACCAGTATCGTCTTGACAAATATTTGCTAGATTAATATTTTAAATTTTTTATTTTAGTTATTGATGTTACTATTCTGTTAAATTAATAGTAGATGTGAATTTGTGCATGCCTTTTACTATTGATGTTACTATTGTTTTCATGTTGGGTAACGATACTTATAGTAGGCGACTTGGTTTGAGTGATTGTGTGTTGTGATCGAGAAATGATATATGTACCTATTGGCCTGAGTTAACACCTAACCCTATTGAATTGGTTTGAGATGCTTCAAACAGGTTTAGTAGAAAAACCCATGATTAAACTGACAATTTCAAGTGGTTCTTAATTAATAAGTGTACTACTCTCATTATATAGTGAATAAGCGTAGTTTGGTAAAAGACACACGATCCTCGTTGAAATAAATAAATTTTAATTTCAGCAACAATATTAATATGGCAAATTCTATTTCAACTCGAGTATCTACTTAGTAGCCCCCAAAAATTAAAAAAGTCTGTAAAACCAAAAAATAACTTAGTAGCCTCCTACCATTTATAGAACTACCATTCCCATCACGCAAAACATGAAAAATTGAATTTTTTCTTCACCGATTTAGAAACTTAGTAGTGAAAAATTGAATTTTTTCTTAGTAAAGTCTATAAACCCAAAAATTAACTTTGTAATGAAAAATTGAATTTTTTCTTCACTGTATTAGAAACCCAATTCATATTTTCTTCAGAACTACAATTAAAAAAATCTGTAAACCCAAAAAATAACTTAGTAGTGAAAAATTGAATTTTTTCTTCACTGATGTAGAAACTAGGGTTTTGAAGAACCGGTGGTTTAGATGGTAAGAAACCGACATAAGAAGATAATGGAATTGAGAAGAAAGAAAGTACGCAGTTTTCTAAGGGTATTTTAGTCTTAAAATTTTATTTATTTTAGAGGGGCTACTAAGTAATTATCTGTGTTGAAATAGAATTTGCCTATTAATATATTATATTCAGCTTATATACCATCTATTTGATTTAGCGAACAATCCTTATATGCATAGCTGTCTTTATTTTAGATTTTTATTTTATCAAACAAAAACATAGTAATAATCTATTTATATTTTCATGTGATTTCTAGGAGATTTCATATGAATTCATTTATTTTTGTCTACAAAGATTAGTGAAATGTTAAGAAATGCAACATTTGAAATTCTATCTCCTAATAATTATATCAATATGGCATCCAATTCAACCAAATATACGTACAAAATACAATGCAAAATCGTTAAAAATCTAACAATATGATTTGATTCAAAATTAAAGGAAAGGCAAAGAGGATCATACTTTTCATTTTCAACATCAAAAAGGTCCATAATTTCCTATTTATTATAAAATCGATAGCAATAATAATTATAGAAAAAGAAAGAAAATAACATTGACATAGATGCAACAAAATATAGTACGAGAGTGTCTGGTAATGAAAGAACATGAACTACTAATACATGAATCCCATCACAGCTATCTACTTGCTTATCAGTCTCATTGTTCACATAACATGGATTACTTTAAGCTAAAGGAGTTCAAGCCAAAAGCAATTCATATAAATGATGTAATGCTAAAGTATTATCTAAAATCGCGGAGAATAAAACTTGGATTTGGCCCATCGAGATCTGGACAGCTTCAAGTTCCTACAAGTTGCAAGCGATCAAAGATGAAGAAAATAGGGCATACAATTTGTGATCGTCTTCACTTTTTTTTTGCAAGTTATGATCTACAACGAGTTGCGTTGATTGAAATCTACGGCTTGATATTCATGAGTTGCGAGAGGGAGATGAGGAAGATTGGTGGGAAGTGAAATTTAGGGATTGTTCTGGAGAGGAGGAGGCAAATGAAAAAAAGATATGAAAAAGGTGTATCTCACGTGCCTATATGGGAAAGAAAAGAGGAATTCATTTGCAGCTAACGTGCACAACTTTTAGTATTTTACCTTTCTTCAATCTATATTGGTTTAATAGCAGCAAAGGTAAAAACGCAATGAATGATTGCTATAAATAGAGTATTTTCTGGCAATGGACAATAGTTTATGAGTAAACTGTTCTTTTGTATTACTTCTCTAGCATAAACCATTCTTTCGTATTACTTTTTTGGCATATAATTGCTCAAAAAATATTTAACGTGAAAGTTTTATGAATTTGGATATACCTTTGGCTTCAAAGATGTTGCTTTATGCTTATGCTCTCATTTTCTTTACCTACACTAGTTTCTTCGCATTTTTCTTCTTCTTGACTTGGCATTTGAGTAATTTCCTAGAATTCATTGGATGTTAACAATTTGATTGTTGAATAATCTATGCTAGGTTTCAATTTTTATTGAATCTGTGTTATAATAGTATAATTAATGCATGGTAAATATTTGAAAAAAGTTTTATTTTTGTTGATACATTACCTTTGACTTAGAAGAGTCAACTTCTTCCTTTTTAACTCATTCGACATGAATTTTTTTTCTCCATCTGTAAATTTTAGTACAAATAATTGCACGACATATTTATATAATTATATGTTGTGATAATAATTTTGAGTAAACTCTTCTTTGACAATATTTTTCTAGCAAATATTTGCTTGGCACATATTTGACGTACACGTTTTGTGATTTTGGATATACCTTTGGTTTCAAAAATGCCAATTTATGCTTGTACTCTCTTATTTTCTTCATCTCCACAAGTTTCTTTGCAATTTTCTTCTTTTTGATCGAGCAACAAATTATCTTAATTTTGAACTTATTGTTATACTAAAGTATTCTTTAACCCTTCTTCTACATCCAGTTTTTTTCCTGCATTTGGTATTTACTATAAATAATTGATATTTAGGTGTATTTAGAATGGAAATAGATGCTTATTGAACTGGTTTGAGGAAAGTTTGGATTGTCAAATAATTTCTTTGCAAATATATGTATGGTAATATTTATTTGTCCAATTTTTTCCTAGTGAATTTATTGATTGGTAAACATTTACTTTTTTGTTTCTTCTTTACTTTCTTCTATTGCTATTTCTATTTTTTCATCAGTCTCTTGCAGTTTTTCTCCTTCTAATGTTTTTGCTACGATGGCTATTTGGCATTGGCTAATGTTTGGCTCATCATTATTAGGCATATTTGTTTGTTTTTCAATTTTCGCTTTGGATTGAACTTCAATTTCTTTGTCAATTTCTTCTTGTTTCTTCTCTTCACCGACTTTATCATTTTCTTATTTATCCTCCTTATTTTTTGCATCATTGACATCATCATCTTTATCATCTTTGTTATCATCTTCATCAGTGTTGTCTCCATCATCTTCTTCGTCGTCCTCATCATCTTTTCCAACATCTTCTTCATTTCCATCACCATCTTCTTCATAAACATCTTCATCATTATTTTCATTATTATTATTTCCACCATCATCACCTTCATCATTATCATCTTTATCATCATCATTTTCATCACCATCTTCTTTATTAGCACTTTTTTCTTCATCAACATTTTCATCTTCTTCATCATCGTCTTCCTCTTCTTCATCCTCTTCTTCTTTATCTTCTTAATTTCTTGTTTTGTTTCAAATCTAAACTTTTCTTTCAATTGTTCGTTCTCTTTTTTTAGAGCATTATTTCCCATTTTGAGCTTTTGTATTTGCATTTTAAGTCCTTCATCTTTTTATCGATCTTTCCTTGTATTCATCATCAATTGAAATATTTCTTTTAGTTGATTTAATCCTTTTGGATTTAATCTCCTTTGCCTTCCATTGTATTTTTCCTGCAAATCAGGACAATTGTATTTTACATTTGTAATAACAAAAATAATTGGATGAGAAATAATTTCCTTCCAAATATTTACAAAGTAAACTACTTCATAGAAAATATTTGATAGGTTAATTGCTTCCCTGGAAATATCTACAAAGTGAATATTTCCTTTTTCTATATGAAAATTTTCCAAATAGTGTATTATGGGTGGTGATGTTAAGCAGACAATCAAATGACATTCTCCTAACCATATAATTTTATGCAATTAATGGATACATTACATCATACTATATTTCAATAAATAGGTTCAAATACTTTTATTTGGAAGAAAATATAGTATCATGGCAAAAAATGTTGTCAAATATTTTCATTCAAATAATTGCCTGGCAAATATATATAAATATATATATCCTTCTTTACGATAGATAATTTTATAGGTTTTTATCTTTTGATACACACACACACACATATAAGTAATATTTACCTATTTGGCAAGGAATGATTTAATTTTGCTTGGAATGACTCCCAATAATATCCATTTTCCACATTAGGAGAATTTTCTTTGTAACTTTCTTTTGAAGAAATAACGTTCGTTAGTGAAAGAACTAGTACTATATAGGTAGCAGATTAAATTTTAGTTTATAACAGAAACTATAAAAATATAAAATGTGTTATTAGAAATTACCAACAACGAAGTTACTATAGTGCGTATTTTCCTATGGCTTTCTTTATTCTTTCTAACTTGCTCCATTAGATGCTTTTCTATTGTTGCTGGCCATGAAACTATTTTCATTGCTTTCAACCTATAAACATTGAGAGAGTTAGGGGTATCGCCTAGGGGCAATTCTATAATTTATTAAATTATTAACTATGTAATAAAATTTCATTTGAAATAAAAGGTATTTGTTATTCTATACATGCTTGTTATACTGATATATATAAATTAAATAATAAATTTAAGTGTACTTAATAGAAAAATCCATAGATGATATGTTATGTGATAAATATTAGAAAGAGCTGTAATCATAATAAAATTATTATAATTTTAAATAACATACTATTTTAAATATTTCTAGTCAAGATGTTTCGAGAAAGGACATCGATACATCTGTTGAGACCATAGTACATAATGCGTTCCAAATGTTGAGCAGTGTACTACTCATGGCTGTTGGGGGCACAAAAGGGTTACGTACTGATAGTTATTGAATAATTATAAAATTACTCATCCAATGTTTCTTATTAGTTAATAATAACTAAGTCAAACTGCAAATCTTAAGTGATGATATACACAGTTCTCTCAAACTTGAGAATACCATTGAACATTAATGTCAACACTCCACTTTGATTATAGTTAAACCATAGCATAATAACCATCGAGCAGTTATAGTTCGGTCAGAGTTTAAGCATTGAAAGTGATACATTATTCAATAGAGAATCCGTCTTCTTAGTTGTATATGGTTAGTATAATGGTCAACTATGGTCGACTCAAAGTTTAAATCTTTGGCAGAGTAGTACGGGTAGTGATAAATGGTGTTATTGAACTAAGGACTTTGTTTATGGATTAACCATGTTGAATATAGATGATATTGTAATTTTACCCAAAACAAAATTCTAAAAATCCTAAGGTAATATAGTGTTGATGAAGATAATTGGTGTAGTTAATCGTTATTACAAGGATCAACTTAAATTATTAAAACTAGATTTTGACGATAAGATTTGTAGGTGATAAATTAAATCAAACTATCATACCACTAGCTAAGGTGACGTATAGACATTAGTTTTTAAATTTTTTAAATATTAGTCGCTGCCTAAATTCATACATGTGAGCCGCATAACTAAATCAATTCAGTCTCCAGAACCCCACTTGATTTTGTTGATTTATAATTGTTGATGCCAAAAATGGGCATCAGTACCCAATAGAGTCTAGTAGAGATTAAATAAAGAATGAAATTAAAACAAAGCAAAAAAAGGAACACATAGATTTTTATAGTGGTTAGGAAATCTTGGCCTACGTCCACTTCATATTTTTATTTATCTTCCACTTGTTATGATTACAAGAATGTTTGGATAAGCTGGGATCCGTTAGTATAAAGGTGAAGAATAAAAATGGTAGAGCCTTAGCAGAGAAAGCATGATCCCTTTTCTGACGCCATGCCTGCTGTATTTATAAGGGAAGACGTGCATGGATTAGACTGAAATTTTGGCAGAAGGTTCGAGAGACCAATACGAGACAATCCAAAAATTTGCAGGCCCATCGAGGCCCACAATAAGGATCGGTACCAATCCCTATTAATGCATCCAAGTGGACTGCGATTCCCGTGAGGGATGACTCATGATGTTAACCACTTGCTCCCCAAATTTCATGCAATTCTGACGTATGGTTTGTGAGATATTGCATTTTCATGAAGTAATGTTGTTAGAATTCTAGTTTCTGCCGATCCCTCTAGAGGGATAGGTACCAATCCCTCCAACTTGCTCCAAATGCCCTGCAATCCTTACGGGGTGTTCCACACGTCCTGATTAGCTTATACTCCAAGTTTCATGTTAATAGCTTTTGTAAATATTGAGTTATTGACCGGTCATTATTGCAATATGTAGTGAAAGCTAAATATGGACGATCTCTTTTATACCGATCCCTTTTATACTGATCCCTTTTAATAGATGAAGTAATTTTCCCATACCTTGAGCATACGAACTCCAAATGACTTGAAACTTGAAATGTAGCCTCAAGGGGCCTTCCTTGTTACTCTATATGGATCTTACCAAGTTTGGGACAAAAATTGAGGATATGTACCGATCCCCTAGGGAAAGGGATATGCACTGATCCTCCGTCTACGGAAGGCATTATTCCATACTTAGAATATCTTGAGAGTCCATCTCTAGGCCTTGGTTGGTCATCGCTTCATATCATTGCCTGCACTTGATCTCTGAACCTAATAATCATCTCTCCAGGCTGTTATCCTCGATGATCGTCTAGTTTGACTTGTCTAGTCAGTCTGAATATAGCCGAGCCAAAAGGCCAGATAACACTTGCCCCCCAAAAGTACATCTTGTTGCGTACATGACGTGCTTTAAATTGAAGCAAGTTAGAGTCGCCAGAAATAAATCCATCCAGTTTCCTGAATAGTCGCCATCCTTCCGTTGAGTTATCTTCCCAAAGTATTGTATCCCTCTTTGATCGTCATGACGCTTGGTCAATTTCCAATAGTATAAATTCAGGATTGTATTCCATTAGTTACTATCTGTGTTCGATTCTATAGGGCTAGTAAGCTTTGGCTATCTGATCCAGTCTTTTCCTTAATAACTCCAGGTGAAAATTCAATTTCTATCAATTTCAAGAAGTCGAATTTTTTGAATATACATTTGCACGTTCAAGTAAATGTTCTTATCATTAGCTCCCGGATGCATTTGCACACTCACAAGTCATCACAATACCTTCTAGCTTAATTGAAATTGGATTGCAATTCTTGTTTAAATATTATTTTTTAAATGAAATAGGGGTTATAATAAGTCATTCGATGAGAGGGGACTTCAAGTTCTACAGGGATGATGGCCTCAGAGCCGTAAGCAAGGGAGAATTGAGTATGACTAGTCTTGGACTTATGGATGGTTCTGTATGCCCATAATGCTGATGAGAGTTCGTCGATCCACTTTCCTCTAGCCATTTCCAAATGATTCTTTGGAATTACGATTTTGTTAACAGCTTCGACTTGTCCATTTGCTTGAGGGCGAGCAACTGCCGCAAATCTCTTTTTAACTTGATACCTACGGTAGAAGTCTTTAAATTTAGCGTTATCAAATTGGGCTCCATTATCAGTTATAATGCTTTATGGAAGGTGTTTGCACAAAAAAATGGACAAACACCTCGAAATTGTATGATTTAGTAGATCTTAGGTTGTTCTTAGTGATTTTGGAGATTTATGCAAATATATGAAAAACAGGGGCTAAACTGTAAAAGGACACGCAGATTTATAGTGGTTCAGCCAGAATGTGCCTACGTCCACTTTATATGTTATTTCTCTTCTCTTGTTTTGATTACAAGTACAAAACTTTGATACAAGTAAAAGAAAGTTGTTTGAAAGTTCCTTCCGTGCTTGAGCTCTCAAACTTGTCCCCCATTGCTATACCCCTGCCCCTCTATTTATAGAGTGAGGCTGGGGGTAGGGGTCTTAGAGGTATATAGCAGCTGGTGGGCCTGGGCTGATGTAATCTGGCCTGGTGGATCTGGTCCGGTTTCCTTTGGTTCGGTGGTGAGATGAGTGGCCCGGTTGCTTCGTTCGGTGGAGGCTTCATTCAGTGGAGAGGTTTGGACCGGTAGGGAATTGGTCCAGTATAGGCTGGTTCGGTGGAGGTTGGTTAGGATTTGGTTCGGTAGTGAGGGCGCAGCTTGGTTAGGAGTTGGTCCGGCAGTGGGTCTCTCGTGGAGCTGGTCCGGTAGTGGGTCTTTCGTGGAGCTGGTCCGGTAGAATCTCGCTCAACACTTGCCCCCCAAAGTAGGGCATGTGCATGCACGTGTCTTGCTTTGTTTTTGGTCATTCATCCTAGACACTTCCATCCGGTCTCAGAAACGAAACGGCGGTCCAGCTATCTTTCCTTCCCTCTATAAGTAGGGGCTCCGTACCTTCGTTGTTTCCCTACCGATCGAAAAGTGCCGAGCCAAATTCTCAAACACCGAATCAATTGCAGTGCCAAACTAGGCTACTTTGCCGGATCAGGTTAGGCCTTCTTTCCTCACCGAATGACTATTAGGCTTTATACTGCCGAATGAGCTTTTTGAAAATGCCGAATGGGCCTTTGGGTAACGAGAATGCCGAATGAACTTGATAATGAGAATGCCGAATGGGCTAGATACACTTGATTTTTTCACTTTTTATATCACGAGCGAAATTCCGGGCTGTATGTACTTGCTTGTTTGTACTCTCTGTTTTAACAACATGTTTTTTCAACATTGCAGATAATGTCTCGCAAAGCAGAAACTCGATCGGATAAAAAGAAGTCCCAGGGCGAAGGAGAATCTTCCGCAGTGCCCCCTGCTCAGCCAGGACCGGAACGTCACAGAACTGCCCCCAGATCACTGGTGGACGGGTACGGTCCTCAGGAGATTTTGGACTCCCCGCCCGATTGCTTTCCCAGCTCCCTCAAGGAGGAGCAACTTGATGTCATCTCCTGTTCTTTTGGAATCGATAGAGCGCGCATGCTGTTGCCAGGGAGAGAAGCTATGCCGTATGACCCTCCCGAAGGGTACTTTGCCTACAGCAGATATCACTGTATGTGTGGTGCCATCCCGCCTCTTAATGCTTGGGTAGCCAGTTTCCTTACATATCTAAAGGTGGCCCTGTTCCAGCTTCAACCCAACTCCTATACTATACTGGTGAGCCTCTTCGTCATCTTCCAGAGGAAGTATGGGCGTGCTCCTTCCAACCGGGAGATCCGGTACTTATATAATCTGAGGGGCTATAAGAAGGGGTCCCCATACATCAGCTTGGAGTCAGCTGTAACCTTCAAGCCGGTCTTGGATCTGTATTCTAAGTACAGCATGTTCAAGAAGGAGTGGTTCTTCATCAGGGACGACTCTGCTTCTATTCGGCGTTTCACCTCTGGATGTAAGTCGACGCTTTATTTATAATTTCCATTCTGGTCGCAATGCTTCTTCTCATACGTTTTCATTTTTGCTAGTGACAGGTGGCTTTGCGGTTGTGGAGACTGATCGCCTGGTTCAGACGGCGGCTGAGATAGAAGCTATCCTCGGGAGAGATAGATCAGTTGCCTACCCGATCAGAAACGCGACCCTTTTGGAGTATAACTTGATCCTTCCTCAGCAGTCAGTAGTCAAGCAGAGGGAAACGGCGGAGGAGAGGGCGGCTGCTCAAGCTAAGGGAGGTGTCACAGTAGAGAGTGGTAAGAGGAAACCTTTCACAAAACCTCCAGCTGTCGGAGGTAAGAAACTTAAGAAGTCAGACGGTCCTTCCCTCAGCAATTGTCCTCTTACCCAGGGGGAGGAAGACGTAGAGGAGGTGAGAGGTGAGGGCGGAGATGATCGGGAAGGTGATGATGGTGGCGATGGCATTGGGGCCTTGCTTCCTGGGCAGGCAGGCGAGATTCAGGAGTGGACGGATGATGCATTATGTCAGGCTTTTGAGGGGCTGGACGGAGACCTGGCTTTGGTAGAGAAATCCGCGAAAGCTGACAAGGCCGGGACCGGTGCAAGCGTGTCTTCCCAGACTATTCCAGCCAAGGTGGCTCCGACGACTCAAGGTGAACTTTTGACTTCTGCAGGCTCCATTTATGATAGGGACTTAGGAATATTTTATGATCCGCTCCCGTCCTGGAATGAAATCCAGGACTTATTGCAGTATCCTTCTTCTCCCCAGGGTTTGTATAACAGATGTGTTTCTTACCTTCTTTTAACTTTTAATTTACCGCGTTTCTCGAATTATGGATTAATGTAAGCTTGTGACACTTGCCCTTTATATCAGGAGCAGGTAAAACGGCCAAGGCCTCAGATCTTCGGCACAGGCTTGAACAATACAAGCTCTCCAAAGCTTCCGCCAAGCCGAAGACTCCGACCCACCGTTCCGGGGATGTAGTCGGCTACCGTCCTCTTCTCGGGGTTATTGAAGAGGGTATTCAGAAGAGAAAAAGGAGTCATCCCTTATCCGAACCTTCACCCGGTCCTCAGCCCCCAGTTCAGCCTCTTCATGATATCACGGAGGAGGATACTGAGTTCGCACTCTCTCCGCACCCGTCTGAAAATCGTACCGTTACGCAGATTGATCGTCCTGGTTTGGCTCGTAATCCATTTGCGGGTAATCCTGATCTGGATCCAGGTTCCCATGATATTACCTTCGACGAGGACACCGGTGAGCACCTTCTTCCCCGTAATCCCATGGTGCGGGTGCTTGATGAGGCTAAGTCCCTAGATCTCGATTTACTTACCACTCAGATAGTTACCATGGGAGACGAGGCCAAGGCTAATATTGATCGGGTGGCGGAGGAGACTAGGAAGCTGATGGGGCATCATGCCCGGCTGGTTAAGGCTGGAGAGGAGATAGGGAATGCCAACATCCGACTACGATTGATGGTTTCGGACCAGGCCAAACAGCTTGCTGATCAGGCCATTCAGATTTCTCAGCATGAGGCTGCCTCTGGGCGATTGAGGAAGACTATGGAGGAGGCTAGTAAGGCGGAACTGCGGAAAATGGAGGCTGCCTGCAAGGAGCAGATAAATATGGCCATCTCGACAGTGGATGAGGTTCGGAGGGCGGATCTCGAACGGGTAGAGGAACTGTCGAAGAAGCTTGAAGTCGCAGAGCTTGCTCAGGTCAGGCTAAAGGAGGAGATGGAGGAGATGGAGGCGATGAGGAGGTCCTTTCAGGCTGACTGCTCGTGGTACCGACTAGAGAGGGATGCTGCCACTGCAAGGCTATCGGTTTCTGAGGCTCATATGAGGGAGTTTGAGGAAAATGAGGGGATGATGGATGATATGCTGCAGGACATGTACTTTCGCATTTGGAAGCAGGGCAGCTTATCTTGGATGGATGACTACCCCCGGGTCATGGCTAGGATTTACCTCAGGGCTCTAGAGGAGGCCAAGGCTGAGGCGGATAAGGAGGGTGGAGCGGCCTTTAGGATGGATGTGGTCACTGCTCAGTTTACCAAGGAGGAGAAGACAGCGGTGAAAGAGGGGATGCGGTTGTTCGCGGTTGAGGAGGCAGGTGTGGAAGTAGGGGATGACGACCAAGACGATCAGGGGGAAGTTGCTGGTAACCTCTATTTCATTAGTTTCTTCTTTTTTTAACTCTATTGCTTATCACTAATGATTTCATTTTCTGACCGGACAGGTGGGCAATAGGACAAGGACAAGACTCCAACGCAGCCGGCTCCCTGATTAGACCTGGAAAATTCTTTTTGTGGACTTGACATGGCTGTATATGTTAGTCTTAAAACAGTAGAGTAACTTTTAGGTTGTAATTCCTGCTACTTGTAATAAATAGCTCTATTCTTGATGTGTAATTCTTTAACTTAAGCTGATTTTGTCGTCTTTGGAATGTTTTTGCTATTTTGACATGTTGCATGAGAAATATAGCTATGCATATTCTTGTAATTAAATTGTGTTTGATGTCGGGTTTTTGTTTAAAACATAATTTCATGACTTGCAGTGTTAGCGTGAGGTGTGAACAAATTATAGGCATATATGAAAGAAGGAAATACCGCCCTTTATATTTTGCTCGTAGATGGCAGCTTTGAATATCCTGTGTGACCGAGTAAGAGATGTGGTCCAGTATCTTGCTGTGAGCATCCGTTTCTATTAGTGAGTGTCTCCTGTTTTGTGTCCTGCACTTCAGATATTGTTACAGAGGATAGGAGAAAAGTTTCTTAAGTAAAATTGAAATATGTGAAATAGTAAAACTTCCAATCACTGAAGGCCTTCGATGTGCTTAAGTTCGTGGCAAACGGGCTTTGTAGTCACTTTCCCTAGCTGTGGGTCTTGGAGACATTTGTCACCCATCTTACGCCTCCGCGGGGAGTTAATTCTTTACCACAGCCGTACTTAAGACACATCGGAGCCGAGATCGCGCACAGTAACTACCCGGGCCATTATGGCCCATAATCGTGGGTATTATTCGATTTACCGTGGCCGGCTAGCGTGGGTGCCGATCGTCAACCGTGAACTGCCCCTGGCTGGCCAGACCTTATGTTGGGGCTTATAATCGGTTCACAGTTGCCGGCGAGCCGAACGCCGTAATGAGCTGCCTCGGCTATAGTCGGCCTTCTCGGTGGCTTATAATCGGCTCATTACAGTTGGCTTTAAGGGCCGTCGCGAGCAATGAGTTAACCCGCAGCAGAGGGATGCTGGGGTGAAAGTGTCTCATTGGCGAGGGCATAGATTCGCATAGTACCTGTTAGGTCTTGTCCTGATGAAGTTGTGCTGTGGAGTGCCACAAATTGAAATGCTGTATGCACAGGATTTTGTCCAACAGAAAAGGATAAAGTTAACAAGCAGCCAAGATATAAAGGAACAAGTTGAAAAAAAAAGAGACAAGGTTTTTTAAAGTGGTTCGGCACGAAAATGCCTACGTCCACTGATTCTCTTTGTTAATTCACTTCATATGGGCCATACAAGTTAAGAAAAGTATCGACGGAGGTGTTGGATGTTCCATGCCCTCTGGAACACCTCTCCGTCCACTGTTGACAAAATATAAGCTCCGTTGTGGAGATCTTTATGAATTACATATGGTCCATCCCAGATTGGGTCTAGTGCTCCGGGGCGAGGGAAGATTCGCTTGAGGACAAGATCCCCTTCTTGTAAGGTACGATGCTTGACTTTGGAGTTGTATTGTGCCGCCACTTTCTGTTTGTGGGCTGCTGCTTTAAGGATTGCATCATTTCTTCTCTCCTCAACTAGATCCAAAGACATGTGAAGGAGTTCTTCGTTCTCTTCTGGGTTATAGTGGATCCTACGGTGGGAAGGCACAATGGTTTCAACTGGGAGCATAGCCTCCGATCCGTATGCCAAAGAGAAAGGAGTGTGCCCCGTCGATGTTCTGAAAGATGTGCGATAGGCCCATAGTGCCGTAGGGAGTTCATCCACCCAAGCGCCCTTTGACTTTTCGAGCTTCTTTTTTATTAGAGTTTTCAGAATTTTGTTGACGGCTTCGACTTGTCCGTTTGCCTGGGGATACGCTATGGATGAGAAGCTTTTGTGAATTCCGTGCTCTTGGCACCAGTTGGCAAATTCCTCGCTGTCGAACTGAAGCCCATTGTCTGATATGATTTTGAGTGGGACTCCGTACCTGCACAGGACATTTTTGATCAAGAAGTTAATAACTTTTGCTAAAGATACTTTATTCAGAGGTTCCGCTTCCACCCATTTGGTGAAATAGTCGACTGCCACTATAGCATATTTGGCCCCACCTCGGCCCATTGGTAGCTCGCTGATTAAGTCAATTCCCCATATTGCGAATGGCCAAGGGCTGGTCATTTGAGTAATCTCAGTTGTTGGTAGCCGCGGGATCTTAGCAAACTTCTGGCATCTGTCACACTTTTTGACAAAATCTAAGGCGTCCTTGCTTAAGGTGGGCCAGAAATATCCATACCGGAGTATCTTTTTTGCTAATGTTTGCCCTCCGCTATGATCTCCGCAGCTTCCCTGATGAATGTTGAATAAGATTTCCTTGGCTTCCCTCCCAGCGACACACCTTAATAACGGGTTAGAGAATCCGCGCCGATAGAGGATGTCTTCTTGTATTGTGTAGCGGGAGGCTTTCCTCAAGATTTTCTTGACCTCGTTGCGCCCATTGGGTAGTGTGCCACTTTGTAGGTAGTCTCGGATGGGAGTCATCCAAGTTGCTTCTTCGGTTGCAGCTATTAGATTTACTTGCTCAAAACTTGGGGTCAGTTGCTTTGAGATGGCTACTGCTCCGAAGATGGTGATGTCTCTCATACTTGCTTGCTTTGCCAATTCGTCGGCCTCTTGGTTATTTTCCCAAGGGATGTGTTTGACTAGGTAGTGGTCCAATTGGCTGAGAACTAACTTGGTCTTCTTTAAATATGCTATGAGTCGTTCTTCTCGAGCTTGGAATTCTCCTAGTATTTGGTTAACAATAAGTTGAGAATCGCTATGAAGACACAAAGAATTGGCTCTGATTTCTATGGCAAGTTCTAATCCAGCTATCACCGCTTCATATTCTGCATCGTTGTTGGTGGCAGCGAACTCCAACCTTATAGCATAGTGCAGCTTATTCCCCCTGGGAGTGATTATTACCACACCTGCCCCCGAGCCTTGTTCGTTCGATGCGCCATCCACAAAGAGATTCCACTTGATGTCTTTTGCTGTTTCCAATTTCTCCTTATCTTCGTTGGTAGTGAATTCTGCAATGAAATCAGCCATGGCTTGTCCCTTGATGGCGGTGCGAGGGTGATAGGTGATATCATACTGACTTAGTTCAATGCACCATTTAAGTAGTCGCCCAGAAGTGTCGGGACGATGGAGTACATGCCTCAGTGGTTGATCGGTCAGAACTTTGATGGAATGGGACTGGAAGTAGTGATGCAGTTTCCGTGATGTGATTAGTAAACAGTACGCTATCTTCTCAAGTATAGGATATCTGACTTCTGCCCCCGTAAACCTCTTACTGACGAAGTAAACTGGCCACTGCGTGCGGTTGTCTTCCCTTATCAAGGCAGCGCTTAGGGCGTGAGATGACACAGCAAGGTATAGGTATAATTCTTCGCCTTCGCTTGGAGTTGAGAGTACCGGTGGTTTCTGGAGGTGTTCGATTAAGCTAAGGAAAGCGGTCAAGCATTCGTCAGTCCATTCGAACTTTCCTTTGTCTTTCTTTAGAGCTTCGAAAAAGGGGACGCACTTGTCTGTTGCCTTGGAGATGAATCGGCTTAGGGCGGCCACTTTCCCATTCAGGCTTTGCATTTCCTTCCGAGTGGAAGGTATCTTGATATCCCTTAGTGCTCGGACTTGTTCAGGGTTTGCTTCAATCCCTCTGGCATGGACGATGAATCCTAAGAACTTTCCTGATGACACTCCGAAGGAGCACTTTAGTGGATTCAACTTCATTCCATACTGTCGAAGCACCTGGAACATCTCGCCTAGGTGGCTTACGTGATCTTTGGCTTTCCTTGACTTTACCAGCATGTCATCCACGTATACTTCCATAGTTTGTCCTATTAGCCCTGCAAACATCTTGTTGACGAGGCGCTGGTAGGTGGCTCCTGCATTTTTAAGTCCGAAAGGCATTACCTTATAGCAGTATAAACCCCGGTCGGTGATGAAACTAGTGTGGTCTTGGTTGGGAGCATGCATAGTAATTTGATTATATCCTGAGTATGCGTCCATAAAAGATAGGAGCTCGTGCCCGGCTGTGCTGTCTACAATTTGGTCGATTCGGGGAAGTGGGAAGCAATCCTTTGGGCAGGCGTCGTTTAGGTTGGAAAAGTCAATGCAGGTTCGCCACTTCCCATTAGCCTTCTTTACCAGTACCGGGTTGGGTATCCATTCCGGGTAGATAGCTTCTCGTATGAAGTCATTGGCGAGTAGATTCTTTACTTCTTCATCGAGGGCTGCTGACCGTTCTGCCCCATACTTCTCTTTCTTTGTTTTACGGGCGCCTTGGTAGGATCAATGTTTAATACGTGGCATGCTATGTCGGGGGAGATTCCGGTCATGTCAGCGTCTGACCATGCGAATACATCCAAGTTGTGGCGGAGAAAATCGATGAGTTGTTCCTTCAATTCGGCTTTTAGTTGCGACCCAATTTTCAATAGTCTACTTGAGTCGTGCTTGTCTACAGATATAAACTCCATAGCCTCTGCAGGCTCGGCGGTGGCCTCCTCCTCTTTGTCCCTAGGGTCTAATTCATTGAAAGGGTCGCTGGTATATCGAAGAGGAGGGGCTTTCTTTAGTTGCTACGCTTCTAGACTTTTCGTGCAGAGGGCAACCTCTACACCCTTCCCTTTATCCTTCCTGTGGTTGTTGCGAAGTTCAGTCACATAGCAGTCTCGAGCAACGTCCTGGTCTCCTTCTACTTCCCCTATTCCATTGTCCGTTGGAAACTTCATCTTTAGGCACCATGGAGCTAGGACAATTTGGAAGTCAGACAAGGCTGGCCTTCCTAAGAAGGCGTTGTAGGCCGAATGGTTTTCTATTAGCACGAACGTCTGCTTCCATACAATGGAGCGGGGATGGCTTCCAATCTCAACAAAGAGGTCCAGTTGCCCGAGGGGCATCTTAGCATCCCCAGTGAAACCGTGTAGTGGTTTATCGCAGGGAGATACATCCTTCATTGATAGCTTCATTTTGTCGAATGCGTGTTTGAACAGGATGTTTACTGAGCTTCCAGTGTCTACCAGGATTCGGTAAACTTCGGCGGGACCGAGTCGGGCAGAGATGACCATGGGATCCATGTGAGGGTACTGCCTTCCTTCTAGTTCACGCTTACCGAATGTGATGTCATTACTTTCTTTCTGCTTCGGGTGGCACTCTTCTATAACCGAATTGACACAGTCTTTATTGTCTCTAAGCGACTTTCCATACCTTTCCATCTCTTTCCAGCTTCTGTCCGCGATGTGCGGTCCTCCTGAGATGGTATGGACCACTATCTTCTCTTGGCTAGAGCTGCTAGCGTTGCGGTTTCCTCTGCCGGTGTCCGGTGAGGGTAGCCTTGGGTTTTCATTGGCAGGAGCTGGAGTCCTGTCCTGACTTTTTATATAACGTTCCAGTTTCTTCCTTCTGATGTGTTCCTCAATTAGATCCCGGAGATGATGGCATTCATTGGTATCATGCCCGTGAGATTCATGGAAGCGGCAGAACTTTCCAGATTTCTGCGCGTTATCTGATTCCTTCTTGTATGGTGGGCGTTTGTACATAACTTCGCCTTGGGTGGCAAGGAAGATATTTTCGATGGTCTCGTTCAAAGGAGTGTAAGTGTCGAATCTCGGCCCAGGCCGATATAGGCGCTTTTCTCCTTCTTGCCCCCAGCATTGTCTCTGGAATCATTTCTTCGAACGTCCCTTGCCACAGCAGGGGCGTTGCTATGAGTTGCCTTATTTTGCTGTCCTGACTGCCCCTCAACGGCAGCATCCTCAAGCCTCATGTATTTCCCGGCTTCATGGAAGAAATCGGGTAAAGTAGCTGGTTTTTCTTTCGTCAACCTTCTAGCAAATTTAGTGTCCGGATGCACACCACTACAGAGGGCCATTAGGATAAGCTTCTCATCGGCATCTTGGACTGCGGCTGCTGCGGCATTGAATCGGGTTAGGTATTGCTGCAATTTTTCTCCAGGTTTCTGTTTGACGCTGGATAAGGAATAAGCGTCCTTAGGTTGTTCCACATGGATGCGGAACTGACTGATAAACTTTTCTTTCAACATTTCCCACGAGCTGATGGATCCCTGGGGTAGATGACATAACCAGGAGGTAGCGAGATCTGCTAAGAAGAGCGGAAAGCATTTGCACAGTACTCCCTCTGTTGCTCCACTCATGAGCATATGTTGCGTGTACCTCTGTAGGTGTACAACGGGGTCGGAGGTTCCTTTGTAAGGTTCCATTGTTGGCATCTTCCATTCTCGGGGGGTGATAGCAATTTCGATATTGCGGGCGAAAGGGCTGGTTACCCTAGCGCATATCCCTCGATCTCTTTGCTCCCGTTGGACACACTCTCTGAATAAGCGTGCCATCCTTTCATCAGAATTTGGAGCAGATAGAAATGAGTTTGGTTCTGTTCTGTGGGATTGATTCCGTCCAGATGACCTAAAGGGATGGTATCGTCTATCGTTCCTCATATTTTCCAGCGGCTGCCTTTGATCTTCTGGGTGCATGCTAGGGTCAGCTACAGTTGGCCCTTGCCTTGGTCTTCCCCTGCTGGGTTCTGATCTAAGCACTTCCTCAGGTCCAACTTCGGGCTGGACTCTAGCTCGGCCCCGTTCACCGGCTTTTCCGTGGTTAGGCAGTATGACAGGCTCAACTACAGTTGACCTCCGTCCGGTACCTCCCCCGTTGGGTTCGGTACCAAACGTTTCCTCAGGCCTAACTTCGGGCTGTGCTCGGTCTCGGCTCCTACCATGGCTACTTCTGCCGTTAGCTCCTTCGAAGAAGGAAGATCTTTGTTGTCTCTGAGATCCTCCAGACTGGGACTCGCCCCATGATTCAGTGTTGCGGTTGGATTCTTCAGCATCCCTTAAGCGTGACATGAGATGGTCCACCAAGGCTTCCTGCTGGGACGTGAAGCGGTTAGTTACTTCAACCACAACTCTGTCCAAATCTGCCCTAGTAATTGCTGCAGGCTGTTCTGTGGCAGGAGTGGTTGAGTTAGCCTGTCCTTCATTTGTTACTGCTACTGGAGGAGGACGATTTACTTGATTCGTGATAGCTGGATCTGGAAGACTGCTGGATGCGATGTTTTTTCCTTTGTTAACATCTTTTCTCTGTTTGGGAGGCATGTTTTCCAAGTGGCGAACGATGCTGTTAGGAAAACTGTTAAGTGGATGAAGCTGAAGCTTCGAGCTTCTAGGTCTCAATGAAAGCACCAAAAATGTTTGCACAAAAAATGGACAAACACCTCGAAATTGTATGATTTAGTAGATCTTAGGTTGTTCTTAGTGATTTTGGAGATTTATGAAAATATATGAAAAACAGGGGCTAAACTGTAAAAGGACACGCATATTTATAGTGGTTCAGGCAGAATGTTCCTACGTCCACTTTATATGTTATTTCTCTTCTCTTGTTTTGATTACAAGTATAAAGCTTTGATACAAGTAAAAGAAAGTTGTTTGAAAGTTCCTTCCGTGCTTGAGCTCTCAAACTTGTCCCCCATTGCTGTATCCCTGCCCCTCTATTTATAGAGTGAGGCTGGGGGTAGGGGTCTTGGAGGTATATAGCAGCTGGCAGGCCTGGGCTGACGTAATCTGGCCTGGTGGATCTGGTCCGGTTTCCTTTGGTTCGGTGGTGAGATGAGTGGCCCGGTTGCTTCGTTCGGTGGAGGCTTCATTCGGTGGAGAGGTTTGGACCAGTGGGGAATTGGTCCGGTATAGGCTGGTTCGGTGGAGGTTGGTTAGGAGTTGGTTCGGTAGTGAGGGCGCAGCTTGGTTAGGAGTTGGTCCGGCAGTGGGTCTCTCGTGGAGCTGGTCCGGTAGTGGGTCTTTCGTGGAGCTGGTTCGGTAGAATCTCGCTCAACAGAAGGCCAAAATGACAGATGATTTTCCAGACAATGAATTTGATTATTTTCTTCGTCATGATCATGGTTAAAAGTTCTGCTTCAACCCATTTGGTGAAGTAATCAACTGCTATGATGGTGCATTTTGCACCATCTTTAGAATCGGCAAGAATCTGATGATGTCAATACCCCAAGTGGCAAACGGCTATGGACTGGCCATTGGAGTAATATCCGTCGGTGGGGCTCTAGGAATTTTGCAAACATATAGCACTCATCGCATTGGCGTGATCAGCTACATCTCGATTGACAGTTGGCCAGTAATATCCGTAGCTGAGTATTTTCTTTGTCAAGGTTTGCCCCCTGGTGTGATCGCTGCATTCTTCTTCATGGACTTCTCTCAAGACTCATTTGATTTTATTATGAGCGATACATCGAAGCATGGTGTAACAAAACTAATTATTGATAACATTATTTAGAAGATTTAATTAGATAAATTAAATAGAATATTGTAAATGTAAGTGATTAGGGGATTAAGACTTGAATTAATTAAATAAGGGCCGTGCCTAATGAACTAACAAATGGGCTTAAGAATGAGCTTTGGTAAATTAAGTCACATAAGCGTACATTAGGAAATTGCCGTCCAAAACTCTCACCCTTATATATTTTTGTTCCTCCCATTTCTTCTTATTCACGTCATTTTAAAACGCAAAACAAAAGAGTAGGAACGACCGACCATTAAGAGAAAGAGAAAATTCAAATTAAAGCTAGAGATTCAAGCTTAGGGAAAATCAATCTCAATCCAATCTCCTTATCTAGAGCAGGAGAATAATAATTCCTTCTCTATTTTGGTTTAAATCATATATTTTTGGATTTAAGGGATAAATTCATTTTTATGATATATTAGATGATGATATGCTTGATTTAAGATTTTTTTGATTTAAACAAGATTGTTTAAAGGGTTTTTATACGGTTTTAGATCAAAATCGAGATTATATGTTGTTTAAATGCTATGGGAAAATTTTATGTTATGAGAAACATGATTTTGGAGTTGGGTTTCAATTTTGAGAATTTTCCAAACCGTGGAAAGATTATTATTAATTTTAAAAGGAAAATATGGTTATTTGGATTTATAATTTATTTTGGAAAATATATCGAGAATTTGGGTCCAAAATTTTGATATGTTAGATAACATGATTAAAGTGAATTTCTGGAATTTTAGGGGATTTTTTCAAAGTAATTTGCTATGCAAAATAAATTGTTTTAGGAGAGGGACTTCTTTGCAAAAATTGGAAGGGCTAGTTCGATTAACTTAACCATGGTTTAGATATGGATTAGCGGTAGTTATTTTTGAAAAAGAATTCGAAAAAGTTAAGGCAACCAATCTGGTGTTGACACATGGTAGGTTAGTTAGAGAAAAGTTTACTTAAACAAGAACTAAACTTGGTTTGCTCAGAAAATTGGTTCTGCCTACTTAGGAAAGCTCCTTTCGACATAGTAGCTTCCGCATCCATCCTTGTCGAAACCAATTATGCCAAAACCAATACACTAGGTATCACTAAGATGGTACGTAGTGGATTGGAGATAAGCGGAAGGTAAGGTGTCGAAAGCATAGCTTCCGAAGGGGATGAAACCTTGCTTTGTTTTTAAAAGGAAAGCGCCTGCCTATGTTTTATTTTAAGCCTTCGATCGAAGCATAAGGTTTCGAAAGAGGTTTTAAAAGGGTTTCGAAAGGGGTAGCCATCAACTTATAATTGCTTTCGACTAGGTTTCTCACTTATAAAAGAATGTTTTGAAAGAAGGGGTTCCGACCCAGTCGACACCCTGCTTCCATTTTATAGCCTTTCAATGGTGTTGAATATATCAATGTTGTTGGAAGATACTTTGACTTATAAAGTTTAAGCCACTTTCTAAAGCTTTCGAAAGGAGTTAGTGGTTTCGAAGGTGATGGTTTCGAAAGGGGTTTCTACTGCAACTTTCCAATGTTTTACCCATATGTTTTATGCTTTTGAAAGGGATGGTGTCGATGCCACCAAGTTATCCCCATTATTTTTATAAGATAAAAGATAGTTTCAAAATAGGTGCTTTCGACTATATTCACTTTGACCCAAATAGTGTTTTAATTATAAATCCAATGTTTTCGAAAGGGGTACTTTCAATGGTTTCAGAAGGGTTACTTCCATAAGTGTCGAAAGGGGTACTTTCAACTAATTTCAAAGCTAAGACTTCTAAAGTTATATGCTAATACTTTAATATATTCAAAAGGTTTCGAAAGTTAGAATTTAAAGTATTATAAGGCAGGAGCCTAATGTTTTTAAAGGCTTTCGCAGGAGGTTATCCTATGAAGTTGAAAGCTAGGTTTTGAAGGTATCGAAAGTTTTTATGACTCAAACTCTATTTTTAAAGGAAAAACCCATGGCAATATTAAAAGAGTTTTTATAAAGGATTTTAAGAAGAAGCTATCTTTGGTAAATTAAACCCACAGGTGTGGTAATTCTATGTTTTATATTGCTTCTTCTAATATGAATATATTCACTTTGTAATAGACCCATAACTGTATTGTGGGGAAAAAGGGTAGAAGAACCAGTTAGGTTAAACCAGTAGTGAATATAAATTGAATAAACTCCTGAATGAGTAGAATTGCATCCAGGAGGTTAGGAAGATCAGAATATAGGATGCCAAATTATAAAAGAAGATATTGGCAAGGGCCAATCGGTTTACAGTAAGCCTATGAAAACTGTATGATATTGGCAAGGACCAATAGGTTTACAGTAAACGCATGAAAACTGTATGATATTGGCATAGGCCAATAGGTTCATAGTTAGCCCATGAAAACTATGTGTAAAGGAAGACGTTAGATAGACAGGTTCATAGTAAGCCCATGAAAACTATGAATGGATACTGGCTGGGCCAGTAGGTTTTAGTTAGCCCATGATAACTATATCTGGAAGTAATATTGGCAGATGTCAATAGGTTTCTAGTCAACTCATGAAAACTAGGGTAAGAAGAAAGGATATTGGAGTTACCAATAGGTTCCTAGTCAACCCATGAAAACTAGGATAAAAGTAATATTGGAGTTACCAATAGGTTCATAGTGATCCCATGACAACTATGTAATTGGACAGGGAGTCCATAAATATTTAACTTGTTATTAGTCATCCTATGAAAACTAATAGGTTAATAGTAATCCTAGAAACTATAACTGAGACAGATAGTCTAAAATTGAATGGAGATGGGTAATCCAGAATTTATTCAATTGTTTTGCATATCATCATATTATACTATTGTGGATGCAGGAGCACAGTATATGGTTTTGTAAGGTTTTGAGATAGTAGTGATGGGAAACTCGTTCCGCTAAGCGACGTGTTCTCTTTAGATATCTAAGTGATTGAGATGGTAGATTATTATTCATACCAGACTGTATGTCTGACTCGAAGTTTATGTTTTCCCCTTAAACTCTCAGGTACTCAACTGATTTTGAGTAGTATGAGATTTGAGGTTTTTAGGTACCTCTAAGACGAATAAGCTTCCGGAGACATGCAGGAGGCATGATAGATATTTAGAGTTCTCTTTTCTTTTGATTCCGTTGTATTGGTTGTATTGGCAAAGTTGTTATATTGCCTATATATACTCTGATCATCCCAGATGGCATCTTCATATGTCCTTTGGGCATATGTTGTAATTAATATATTTTCTATGAATGTGGTTTGCGAACATAGGATTATGTAATGAATTGGAAATGTTTTGATATGGAATGTGATTTTGTTTCAGGTTTAAATTTTTTCCATATTCATGTGTTTCTATGTATTAATGAATCTAAGATCACTATATTTGGTCGTCGAGAATTAATAACTATGGATGACTGCAGCATCCGTAGCCATTAGTTTTGGGCCTCCAAGTAGGAGGATGTTACACAGGGGAACGAAGAAACCCTCTCTATACATGACTCCTTCTTGAATGCCGTAGCATGAAGCTTTTAGGAGGATATGTCGTTTTTTATTCCTCAATTCAGGAAGAATTCCCCATTGTAGATAGTCTTTGATAGGAGTCATCCATGACTCCTTTTCTGGCTCCGTCTCCAAGATCTAGTCGATCACCATCTAATTAATGCTTGGAATGTTAAGTACTTCAACCGGGATAAATTTTATTTATTGCGCATCCTAAGAACTGGCCAGCATGGCCAGTGACTCGGTTTTTTCATTTTGTTCTCTGAGGATATATGTAATGGTGCAATAATTGAAGTCAGCTTGTAGCTTTTGGACCCAGCTGAGATAAGGAGCTAGACGCTGCCCCCAGCAAGATAATCTTCCCTGACTTGGCATACTACTAACCAAGAATCACAAAAGATATGTAAAGTTTCTACTCCCAGTTCTCTAACAAGTTTGAGGCTGGAGATCAAGGCTTCATACTTAGCTTCATTATTTGTTGCATGGAAGTTGAGTTTCAAGGCATAGCAGATCGATCATTTCTCAGGAGTCATTAACACAATTCTGGCGCTAGAACACCGATCATTGGATGCTCCATCAGTGTACATCTCCCATTAGCTGGACGGTTGTCCACTTCTCTTCGGATCGTCATCTGATGCAGTGAATTTAGAGATGAAGTCGGTTAATTTCTGTCCCGGGATAGCTCTCTAAGGGAGATAAGTAATATTGAATTGGCTTAGCTTGATATTCCATTTGAGCAAACTTCTAGATGTCTAAGTTGCTGTAGAACCTGTCGTAACAGTTGGTCGGTATATACGTTAATGGGGTGAGCCTGAAAATAAGAGTGGATTTTTCATGATGAAATCAACAGGCATTACACGAGATTTTATAGCTTTGGGTAGTTTTCTCTTAGTACCTATCAATCGCTTGGTTACATAGTATACCGGTCTTTGGATCTGGTTCTCTTCGCATCGCATTGCAGCGCTTATGGTGTGTACCGACACCACCAAAAAGATGTATAAGTCTTCACAATCTAGTTGCTTGGATAGGATGAGAGGTCTCTCTAAGTGATCTACCAGAGCTTGAATCGCATCTATGCAATCTAGCGTCCATTAAAAGTTCCTCTTCCCTCTCCTGGTTAAGTCAAAGAAAGGAATACACTTGTCAGTGGCCCTGTAGACGAAGCGCCTTAGGGCGGCAACCTTCTCATTTAAGCTCTGTACCTGCTTAATCATCTTCGATACCTAGATGTTTCGGATTGTTCGAATCTTCTTAGGGTTGGCTTCAATTCTACGAGAGTTGGAACATTAAACCAAGGAACTTTCCTGATGCAATATCGAAAGAGCATTTCAAGGGACTGAGTTTCATTCCATATCTTCGGATAAATTTAAACATCTCCGCTAAGTCATCGATGTGGTTGTTTGATCGTCATGACTTCACAAGCGTATCATCCACATATACTTCCGTCGATCTCCCAATCTGATCTTTGAACATCCTGTTGACCAGTCTCTGGTAAGTTGCTTCAGCATTATTTAGTTTAACGGCATCACAACATAACAATATAGCCTTAGATCCAAAATGAAGCTGGTGTGCTTTAGGTCGAGGACGTGCATCGAGATCTGGTTGAATCTGGAGTACACATCCATAAATGAAAGTAGTTCATTTCTAGCGGTTGAGTCTACCAACTGGTCGATCCTCGAAAGTGAAAAGTTATCTTTGGGTCATGCCTTGTTCGGGTAAGAGTAGTGATGAATGTCTGCCATTTTCCATCAGCTTTTCTCACAAAAAATGGATTGGATACCCATTTCGGGCAGAGGGTGTCGTGGGTAAACCTGTTGTTTTTGAGTTTATCCACTTCCACTTTAAGTGCAGCAGATATCTCCAAATCCATGATGCATTGCTTTTGTCTCATCGAGACATGCCTCAGGTCGATATTCAATGCATGGCTAGCGATAGTCGGTGAGATCACATACATGTCAGCATGGGTCCAAGCGAACACATCAAGATTCATTCAGAGAAAACCAGCTAATTCCTTCATCATCGTTGCACTGAGCTATGATCCGGTCTTCAGTACCCATGATGGGTTGCCATGACTGACTGTAATATCAATTGTTAGCTTAGCAGGTGCAACCTTGGATTCCTTGAGTTCAAACATAACAATCTCACGTAACAATCAACATGAAATCCGATTGGGATGTTCAATGATGATGGTTACTTTTTTCGTATCCCAGAGTCTTGTCATGAGTGATTGAGTCTGATAATGATGGGCTCTAAGTGCTTTGAGCAATTATCTACAACTGGCCGAAGATCAGGCTTAGAAGTACATTGAATCAAGTCTCAAGCAGGGTTCAGCCTCGTGTTGCGCGCAACTGCATAGCTGGCTCTTGCTTTTAGTTTGAATCTGCTTGTATATTCGAGCAATGCGCTTTCCACTCAATGTACTCATAATCCATTACTCGTCCTTCGCGTTGGAGTGATGGTCAGTTGCCAATGAGCTTAGGCATTGATTCGATGATTCTATCTCTAGGCATCCTTTCGGTCGTAACCTCAAGTCATTGTAAACACCAGGTATGAGTCACAATATTGAGCTATTGTAGTCAATCTTTCGATGATCACACTTCCACTCTCAGTCTCGGGTTGATAAATGTACTGCATGGATAGTCGAGTCTCGTCCTAGTTGTGTTTATACTCCCACCTAAGTTTTGAAGACTTAGAGTTGATCGATGAATGGTCGGTTCACGTTCATCTTATTTCTCGCTCATGCCCCCAAGTCTGGGGCATACGTTGATAAGTAGGAAGGCAAGTCATGTCCAATCAATGATTGATGCTCTCCTTGCCGGAACAAAGGCAAGGATCAATGTGCGGATAGTTGAGCCATGTCCGTTTCTATTGCTCTTCTAGTCAGACTATGGTAAGAGTGAACGAATGAATGGTCACATCGAATTCATTTGGAGCTGAACGGTTAGTCATGTCCATTTTGATTTATTTCTCATGCCATATCTAGGGATAGAGTTGGCTCAGGTGCAGTCGGGTCATGCTCATCCAGTTTCATACTCCTCTAAATGGATCGAAGGAGGGTGCTAGAGAATTAATGATCAATTTGCATTCATTCGTGGTTTATTCTCTTATCCATGCTGTGGTGACTGGAGTTATTAGATGGACGTTCGGGTCACATCCATTTATGGTTGGTGTGGATCGATATTGACCCTCGATCTGATGGTACGATATAGTCGATCACCCGTAACTTTGGATGTCATTCTGATTGGTTTTGTATTAAGGCCTCCTTGCAGTCGTTGTCTTAAGTCGTAAAGAATGCTAAGCCAGAGCTACAGTGAGATGTCATATTCAGCTTTAAGTGATTTGTACTCCTGCCCCCAGTCTTGGGTTAATGGAGTTAGTTCGTGGATGGTCGAGTTCCATCCATAGTGAGTTTATACTCCTCCCACCGGTTTTAGGCCAGAGTTTATGGAATAGAGAACGGTTGAACTCCACTCATCTATTCATTCATGCTTGTATCCATGCTCTGGGGATATGGTTCTGTTGATGGGTGGTCGGTTCGCACCCAGTTTGTATTTATACTCCAGTCCGCACTTTAGGGACTCGGAGCTATCTCGTGGGCAGTCGGTTTCCACCCATTTTATGTTTATACTCTAGTCCGCACTCTAGGGACTCAGAATTATCTCGCGGGCAGTCTGTTTCCACCCAATTTATGTTCATACTCTCGTCCGCACTTTGGGGACTTAGAGTTATCTTGTGGGCAGTCGGTTTCCACCCAGTTTATGTTTATACTCTAGTCCGCACTCTATGGACTCAGAGTTATCTTGCGGGCAGTCGCTATCCACCCAGTTTATGTTTATACTATAGTACGCACTCTGCGGACTCGGAGTTATTTTACGGGCAGTTGGTTTCCACCCAGTTTATGTTTATACTCTAGTCTGCACTCTGGGACTCAGAGTTATCATGCGGGCAGTCGGTTTCCACCCAGTTTATGTTTATACTTCAGTCCGCACTCTTGGGACTTAGAGTTGTTTCACGGGCGGTCGGTCCTTACCCGATTTATGTTTATACTCCAATCTGCACTCTGGGGACTTAGAGTTGTTTCGTGGGTGGTCAATCAAACTCGTTTTTTATTTATACTATGTTTTCCAAGTTGAGGTAAGAGTTATCGAATGAACGGTCGAATCACATTCATTCATGGAATGGAATTCTGCCCCCAGCGTCAAGGACAGAACTTGGCAATTGAGACGATCGGTTTGTATCCACTTGGTGGTTGTAGCTCCTCTTGTCAAGTTAAGGAAGGGAGTAGGTGATGGATTGTCGGATCACATCCATGCTTGGATTGGATGGTCAAATCACATCCACCTCAAGCTACAGTCATGTCCACGTGTTGAGGGTGGTGGTTGATGAGTAGGCAGTCACGCCTACTTTAAGTCGAGCTTTCGAACTGCCTTCTATGTTCAGGGTGAGAGTTAATGTGTGGACGGTCGAATCACATCCATTTTAGTTGGACCTCGGTTATGTTGAGCTTCGGGAGAGGCCTAAGTATTTTGACGAACTTCAAGTATGAGCAGAGGAGTGGATGGTTGGGTTGCATCCACTCTAAGTCTTTCTTTAGTCTCCAAATCAAGCGTGGAAGTTGATGAGTAGACGATCAATCGTGTCCACTTTTTGCTGGATCATGACCTTATCGGGCTTTTCCATTTCGAGTCTTTGTCCCTAAGTCAGGGGCATCTGATAGCTGATGAGCAGTTGAATCACTCTTATCTTGATGAAACTCCAAAGGTCCAATCATGGTCCGTGGAGATTGATTGGCGCCCAAATCTAAGTACTTGGTTACCTGCATCATTTGGAAGTAGTTTAGTTCATGTTGGTCAAGTTCACAACACATATAAATAATTCAAAGAAGATCGGAATAAATCTCATTTATAAGTGAAGCAATGTCATATGCTCACTATTCCATTTGTCCAAGCCCTTCTCAGTTGGAAATCAACCGTAGGGGGTCCAATTAATAATCAAAGTTCTTTATTGATAGGGGTCGGATGTTCTATGCCCACCATTCCGTGGGGCTTGTGCATATTGTCAAAACTTTCCTTTTCAAATCAGCTTTCCGATCACATTTCGGAGGTGTTTGCAATCGCCAGTGTTAGGACTGTGTGCATCTTGGAATATAGATTATTCTCTGGATTTTTTCTGGCTTCGGTGGACTTTCTCGAGACTGGTTTTCAGTACTGCTCCGAGTTATGAGTCTTCAAGTAAATGTTATGATTGAATCGTTCAAAGGAGTGTATGAGTCAAATTTTGAGATTCTGGGTCGTCTCCTGGAATCTGAGTCCTTAGCCAATGGGCATGTATTTTTCTTTCACCTAGTCTGCTCTACCTCCTCCTTGCTTAGGTCCTGATTCACTTTGTAACAGAAATGATCCATGGTCGCAGGAGGCTCTCCAGCTAACTAGGAAGTGTTTGAGTGGCTTACCTAGGATCTGGAATAAATTGGATAATGACATCACATCCTTGGTGTGAGTTGCATGCATTCTGAACTGTTCGACAAACTTCTGATCCAGTTGATTGAATGAGGAGATGTATTTGGGCGATAATCACATAAACCGCATGATCGATACACCTTCGAGGAATATAGGAGAGCGTCTGCATTCGATGGCACATATTGCTCTGGGGGAATTCATATGCCACTCGAATTTCATGAGATGTAGTCCATGGTTTGTGTTTCCAGAATACACCAGCTTGACAGGCGTATTGAATCTATTAGGATATTTTGCACACTGAATGGCTTCAATGAATACGCTTAGATTAGGGGAGATTCTATTATCATTGTCAATCTAGTTCATTTTTAAGTTACAGCTACTTATTATGCTTGTGAATGATGATGTATGCATGCCTGAAATATGAGCAAAGCAAAATGGATTGCTATTGATGGATCGGTGGTAAGTTACTTGGAGTCGGAGCTGAGAAAATCTGCTATTTGCTTAGAGTCAGCAATTGGTTTTTTGGAGTCACTGAATTCGAAGTGCTGTGTCAGTGAAGAACCATGCTTGGAGTCATCTTGGCATTTTCTTAGAGAAAATCTTGGTTTTAACCAAGTTTGGCTTTGGTCTAAAGTTCCTTAGGTTTGCTTAGAGTCACATCACCTATGTTCTCCAGCCTTTGGTAGTATCGTTTGAGTAGCGGTTGATTGTCCATTCTTCGGTTGCTATTCAAAAGCTGCCGCTTGATCCTTGATGCCCTGGTCAGTCACGGGACGTAAGGGAAGTGGATAGAATGCACCGTGTTTAAGTTGAGTTCGAAATCAAAAAAACTTTTTAGAGCTATTTTTTATAAAAATGGATCATACCCGATCTATAATATTTTTTTAAATGGATCGTACCCGATCCATATTTTTTGGGTATAGGAATCGATAGTATAGGGATCGGTCACATGGGCTTTTGAGAGAGGGATCGATAGTATAGGGATCGATCACATGGGCTTTTGAGAGAGGGATCGGCTATAGGAAGAATGGTGGGATTGGTATTGATGTCTTTCATAGGGATCGGTATACATATATGTTAGAGAAATCAGTATACGAAGTATAAAGGGATCGGTATTGACGTCTTTCAGAGGGATTGGTATATACACCTTGGAGAGGGATCGGTATATATACTTTGTAGAGGGATCAGTGTATGCACCTTGGAGAGGTATCTGTTTATACACCTTGAAGAGAGATCGATATATATACTTTGTAGAAGGATCGATATTAAGCATGTATATGTATTTAGGGGTCGGCTGAATTGCCTTGGTGAGGGTTCAGTCATGCAGGCTAAGAGATCAGCCAGTTTGGATTAGGGATAGGGATCGACCATTTAAGCTTGGACAGTGGAATTGGCTATTTTGAGGGATCGGCTATTTTCGCCTTGATAGAGGGATATATTATTTTGAGGGATAAGCGATTTTGGCCTTGAGAGAGGGATCGGCCATCATGGCCTTGAGTGAGGGATCGGCCCTTTGCTAACTTGAGTGAAAACTACAACATCTAATCCTATGAGCTTGCATATACGAGTGAATCCAATCCCTTCCAAATAGACATGAACACATGAACAACTCCAACCAAGAACACTAGCATAATCAAATCCTCCAAAAACATAGGAAGTAGACTTAGTTCCTCTAACCATGGCTATCAGCTTCCTTTAGATTTCCTTCAAATCTGAGTAGAATAAGAAGTTTATAGGTAGAACACTAGATCTATCTCACGAATATGGAAATCCACGAGTAGATGATGAGATCCAATCAAGCTGAGAATTCGTTTCTCAGTGAAAGCACCAAATGTTCAAGCCAAAAATGGGCATCGATACCCAATAGAATCTAGTAGAGATTAAATAAAGAATGAAATTAAAACAAAGCAAAAATCGTAAAGGAATACATAGATTTTATAGTGGTTCGACAATCTTGGCCTACATCACTTCATATTTGTATTGATCTTCCACTTGATTATGATTACAAGAATGTTTAGATCAGCTGGGATCCATTAGTACAAAAGCGAAGAATAAAAATGGCAGAGCCTCGGCAGAGAAAGCAGTATCCCTTTTCTGGCGCCATGCCTGCTGTATTTGTAGAGATAGACGTGCACGGATCAGACTGAAATTTTGGCAGAAGGTTCGAGAGACCAAGACGAGGCTACCCAAGAATTTGTAGGCCCATCAGTGCGGACAATTGGGATCAGTACCGATCCCTATTAGTGCATCCAAATGGGTTGTGATCCCTACGATGGATGCTCCATGATGTTATCTACTTGCTCCACAAATTTCGTGCAATTCCGACATACGGTTTGTGATATTGCATTTTTCGTGAAGTAGTATTGCTTGAATTCTAATTTCTGTCGATTCTACTAAAGGGATAAGTACCGATCCCTCCAACTTGCTTCAAATGCCATGCGATCCGTATGGGATACACACGTCCTAATTAGCTTATACTCCAAGTTTCATGTTGATAGCATCTGTTGATTTTGAGTTATTGACCGATCGTTGTTGCAATATGTAGTGAAAGTTGAATATGGACGATCCCTTTTATACCGATCCCCTCTAATAGGTGAAGTAATTTGCCTATAACTTGAGCATACGAACTCCAAATGAATTGAAACTTGAAATGTAGCCTCATGGGGCCTTCCTTGTCACTTTATATCAATCTTACCAAGTTTAGGACAAAAATTAAGGATATGTACCGATCCCCTTGGGAAAGGGATAAACACTGATCCCCCGCCTAAGGAAGGCATTATTCCATACTTAGAATATTCTAGAGAGTCAATCTCTTGGCCTCAGTTCACTTCATATCATTGCCTGCGCTTGATCTTTGAACCTAATAATCATCTCTCTAGGCTATCTTCCTCGATGATCGTCTAGTTTAACTTGTCTAATCAGTCTGAATATAGCCGGGTTAAAAGGCCGTATAACAATAATAGTCATAAATTAATTAATATTTATGATATATTAATTATTATTGAATTTAATGGTGAGGCTTTCTTAGTAAAATGGAGTAGCTTGTACAATTGTGTGGGGGTGCTATTAGTAATTTATTAGGTAAATATATAAATGTTATGTACATGCGTATAGACACAAGATATTTATAAGTATTTAAATTTAATTTAAATTAAATAAATAATTAAACGGGTTAAGCGGGATTTTAGTCCACCTTGGACACTTTCAAGGCTTGCTTGAGAAGGGGAGAGATGGAGGGGTCTTTCTGTTTGAATTGGTAGGATAGGGTTATGCAAATATTTCTCTCTAGACCCCACTATATATGTGACCTTAGCCTCCACTTTCTCTTTTACATTTTGCCTTCTCCCTTCCAAGTCTTGCCAAAACATACATGTATATATAATATTTTTTAGAAAATAAGACATTCATCTTTATTTAAGAAATTAATAAATACAAGATAGGTATATTATAATGTAAATCCTTTTATACTAGAAAATAAACAAAAGCACCCCATAAAGAGGAGCATCAAAATAGAATGCAAATAAAACCAAATTGGCCCAACATAACTAATTAGCACAACTGACCTTAAATTATCTTAACTCAACTCATACTCAAAACATTATATGTATATCTACTTAAATATATACACTTATATACATATGTATACACACACTTATATACATACACATACACACACATATACATACATACATACATACATATAGATATATCATTTATCAACATAAATGTTTATATAAATTTTTGAATAAATTCATTTTGGCACTATTTTACATACCTACGTACGTACGTACGTACATACACACATATATAATTATTACTATGTCAAACTATGATACCTTGAGAATTTGAATTTATATTTCAGATCACGTTTTGAAATTGAATTTTGTATATTATGTTAAATCTGTTGTTTAATTTGAAATTCGAAATTAAAGACTTAGTCAAATTTGTACTAAATTTAAATCTATTTATAATCATTTTTAATTTTTTTTTTCAATTATACACACACACACATATTTTTATTATGAAATATTTTAACCAGGCAAGACATATATGCGTATGAGTGAAGTACATACATAGTAGATATATATCCAGTATTTACTATGTATAAACTTAACCATGTACACCCTATGTTATGTTGCATATATATGTTATACACATATGACTATGAGTACATAATAATATACTCATACACTATATAAAATCTATTTAATAAATCTATTAATTAAATAAATCAGAAAAACTAAATAAAATATGATTTTATTTAAATTAATTAGATTGGATCTAATACAACTCTTTATATTTTACATACTAAAAAGATACAAAATAGGATTTTCTTTTGAAATCTACCTATTTCTCCTACCGTAGACTAACCCAATTCCATCAATGGTATTAGAGCCCAAATGACCTATGTAGTCTAAATTAACAACTTTATGGCCAACTAATAAAACCTATATATCTGATGGATGTCTAGAATAGTAGTGTCTAGGCTTAGAGTTGGATAATAAGTATTTCCCCCTTGCTGGCTATTGGTCTGGCCCAATGGTACAGTAAGTCCAAAGGTTGACCCAATTGTAAATGCCTAAACTAATTTGGACTTGGGCTAGTTTTCAAAGTTCTGTTTGAAAATTTAAAAAATATATTTTGAATTTAAAGTTAAATTTATAGCATAAAATAATTTTTATAAAAGTTATAAATATTTTTCAAATTTTTTTTGAAAATAAATTAATATTTTTAAAGTTATCTAATCATTTAACTAATCGGATTAATTAAATAAATAAACTAAATGTCATACATACATACATATATATATATATATATATATATGTATGTATATGAAACCGTAAATGTTATAATTAATTTTCATCTTAAATTGTTTAGGATGAATAAAACAAGATGTTGAATTTTTAATATAATTTAATTAATTTTTAATTAAATTAATAAATAAAATTAATTAAATATGATTTAGTCAATAATATACATAATAATTTTATATAAGTTAATTAATTTATAGACAGGTTATAACTAAATTAAACTTGTATAATATAAGTGGAACCACAAGGAATCCAATTTAGATTTAAGGAGTAAATACATACGTATTATATGTGTACTGCATTATAGATGTGTATGACACTTGATTCACGAGGGTATTTCAAAAGCAGTACATTATTTGCTAGATCGATATCACTTAAATAAAGTATATAGATTATGAATCTTAAATATATAATGTTGTCATATACTATTTATATATTAACAGATTACTTTCATACTCTTTAGTTGTTGAGTAAACTTAAGTTAAGGATGTTATGTGTAGTACTATTGATAATATTGATTAAATGAGATAAGATACATGTACTTGTTGAGCAAACTCAAATACGTGCATTATAATTAGGCCATCATGAAATGGTAGACACGAGTGAATAATCTCTTTTGATTTATTGAGTAAACTCAAATACAAGATGAGATTAGGACAAAGAACACAGGTTAGGAGTTGTCATGATACAATTCAATAATGTGTTATCTATCGCTTGTGGGCTTATGATTTGTTGAACAAATTCAAGGCCAAAATCCCAAGGTAAGCGAATCCTACCACCTACTAGAGAAATCAAAAGTGTTGACTATAGAATTAGCCAACATTGGAATTAGACTAATGCATTGTGGAAGCAAAGTTTTCTTGCTAATCATTAGGCTTTCAAATGTAAAATGAGTTAGAAAGCAAGCAAAACAAAGGACACCTAATATAGAATGGTTCGACAAGCTTGCCTATGTCTACTGTGAAGATCTCTTACCATGTTTTCCTCTTACAATTACAAGGAAATACAAGAGACTAATAAGAAACAAAGCACTTAAGACTAAAAAGTAGCTAACCATAAGAGTTTAATGATTTAGTTTGCTATGAGGAGTGACCGAGTTGAGAGATAATGGCTTAAATTAAACTAGAAATCAACTAGTTTTAACCCCCTTTAAAGTTGCATGGTTGAGGGTATTTATAGTGGTTGCAAGAGATGATGGATGATTGAGATTACATAGGAAAATAGGCAAGAAGGGCACTCAGTTGTTGATCTGGTCGTCTGGCTAATGGATGATAGCTGTAAAGGAAGGCTGGAATGTGTAGTTGAGAATTATGTCAATTGTCTCTTCATACTAGGCACATGCAGATTGCATTTAATGACATTAAATGCTGATTCCGAGCTATAGGAGTAAGTACACTTTTGGCAACTTTTCTACAGTACCTAGTACAACCTGTTGTACAACTTGTCGTTTACTTCTATAAGCCTATGTGGCAAGGCATATGAGTGTCTCCGACCGAGTTGCGTATGATAAATAGCGGAAGCTGAATGCCACTAAGGACCAAGGTGTAAAAAACATGATAGCCCGATAGTGATATAACGGGATGAACCGTGGTGATGCCGGGAAAAAGACGAGTCATGCCTAAGCTGGTCTTGACAAATGAGTTGGTTGTTGAAGCCGACTTGAGTTGTGCCGGCCGATGATGGAGCTGGTCTTGATGGGCTGGCCTGGAGCTGGATTGGATGCGCACCACCATGAGTGGGTTGGTTGCTTAATGCCTAAGTTTGCTGAGAAAAGTTGAATGGTGCTAAGAACCAAATTGCAAGAGAGTTTCTCAGCTTGCTATGAGATGACGAGACGAGCTGATTTGGACTAGTCGAAGGTGGCTATTATGAAGCCGGGCATGCATGAGCCGGTCTCGTCTAATGAGCTGATTAGCAATTGACTTGGAGTGATACTAAGTAGGTGGATTGTCATGGAGCCATACTGAGTGTAGGCCGATATGAGAAGGTTAATCATAGGTGAATCGGGCTAGTATAGACCATGCTGGTCTGCGCTTAGTCGTTGTGCCTCTATTAGGTGAGTTAGCTATTGACGCCACTTTGGGTCGGTCGTTGACCTAATATGCTACAGAGTAGATGGGTTGACTTAGGGCCAGCTTCAGTTTAGGCCAACATGAGCGGGTTGGTTGTAGATTAACCAGGCCGGCTTTAATTGGGCCGGGCTGCACCTTAATCAGCTTGCTAATTGTACTTGTGAGAAAATTGAGCAACATTTTGCCCCCCGAGCCCGTCTCTGTGAGCATGGGTGGACTTGTCATTTCACAAAGATACCATCGCCTGGCTCATCTGCTATGCATTTAATGTATGCCCTATGTGTTGCTCTGTGATTGGCTGCAACGATTCACTTTTTCAAACGTGGCAGAGGGCTCACGTTTCCAACGTGTAAGAAAGGGCAATTGCACTCATTACACCCAGACAACCAAGATTTGAAGGTGGTTTGAATCCAGCAGTTGAGATTAATGAGCTAGGATTATAAAAGCTGCTCTTCCTTCTTCCCTCACTCTTTACTGAGAATGGAAAGCTATAACCATTAAGAACCTTCAGCATCCTTAAAAAGCTTCGAGTTTCCAGCCTCTTATCCGAAAAAATGAGTTTTCTCTTTGCCGTCCCCCCCACCACCATTGGCATCATGGCCATGGCCACTATTGTTACCTATATTTCCATTCTCTGCTATTTTTGTTTTGACTTCATTTTGGCTTTGGATTCTTGTAGTGTCATTGATGATGTAGTGCTTCTATTTGTCTTGATCAGAATTTTCTTCCTACGGTCATCTTTAGACACCGATAGACCATTGCTGCCATGCCAGCGGTAGTCGATCGACATTGATTGGCTCTAATAGGCCTACAAACATCTAATAATGATATTAGTAAATAAATTTGGTAATTGGCTATGGAATAGGTCCAATGTCATGAGTGTGGGTTTTAAAAGTAATAAAATAGTAATTGATAAAGGGTAGTAAAGCCTATTTGCTTAGCTTAGAAGTTTATTTAGCAAGCCACCCTTCAGGGGGTACCTAGCTTGGGCACTCCCTATAGACGGTCGCCATGCTCCACCTTGATTTTTTGTTGGTCATGAATGTTAGGGCTTTGTCTAGCATAAGCCACTTATGTTTTAGTTGGCCATCTCGGGATCCATATCCACAGGCAGGTCGACCATCTCGAAATTTCTAGTCTTAGAGCTCCAAGCTCGAGTTTAGGAAGATTGACCCAGACAAGTTGTTGGCTAGCCATGGATGTAATGTAGGGATGATCTGCTACACCACTTCTATCGACTGTCCTGATCGACCCCCTCTAAGCTTCTTTGCTTTCTCGTCGTGCTATTTCATATTGGGGATTATGTTGTGTAACGACCCGGTATTTTGGACCATTCGCATCCATTATAAGTGTATAGGTAGACACTTATGCCGGAATTGAATTGCTCAAAATACCGCGTTGTTAATTTAAATTTGGCAAAACTGAACATATACAGTAAATAAATAATCATAGATCACAGACACAGAGTAATAAGTGCAGTGGAAATAAAAGAGATAGTAGTTCATGAAGTTACTATATAAATGTATAAGTTACATCAGAGTTAAACCAGATACAACGGAAGAGTAATACGATACATCAGATACAAATCAGAATACATCACTGGAATCATCGAATACTGAAAGCAGAATAGATGGCTGGATCTTCAAGCAAAACTCCAACTTCAAAGTTGAGTCTCGAATACTGGTATACTCAGTCTGACCCAAGCGTAAAGCAAAAAACAAAACACTCGAGTCAGGATTAACATTCTTATATCAATAAATCCAACTCAAGTGAAATAGCAATTGAAATACAAGTAACTCAAAGGATGTTTGGAATAACCATCCTTTAAGGATCCGTTAAACTATCTACTATGTAGTAGTGTACGATAAGTAGATAATGTCTATCAGTAATATAAAGATGTCAAAATAGTGTTAAGGCATTACCATTATCCCCCTTAACACATTTTTATTCCCAAGAGCATATACAAGACCGTAGTTTCCCCAAAACCGGAAGTCACCAGAGGGCAATCCATATACTAAAGGTACAAACCAAAATCGTAGTGGTCGCGTATAAAGGAATACAACTATGACAAGGCACATGAGGCAATACCCAAGGTAGTGATACTACCGTTTGCCTGATCCGGACTGGTGAGAACGCATCGCCGCAGCGACCGCAACACCATGAAACAACACTCCCAAAATCAAGGGTGCACCAATCGACAAAAAGTAATGAGTAGTTCGAAGAAGTGTGTTCACTTGAGGTAGCTGACCTCCATTGGCCCGGCACGGCTCCTGTTTTAGTCATTTCCAATTTGACACAAGTGTCAAGGCTATCCATTATCGTTCTCTTTCTTCAGTCATCACGTACATCATTCCAGCCACTTCATTCTGGATCATCACTCCGCGTATAGTTATTAAAGTGGTTTTCGGTTTAGATAGAGAGTATATCCACAACCAATTCCGGTCTCTTTAATAACTTTCGAAATTATTACACCGATTGGTCATTTAATAAATTTCAAAACCAAATCAATTAGAATTTCAATTAGAATTTGTAAATCAACATTTCGATTGTCTTTCTAAAACAATTTCCATAATTTACGTTTCAAAACTTCCACATTCATAATTTCAAAATCTTATAATTCGATTTTATTTCTATTTCAAACAATTCAAATATTGATTCAAGTTCGTATATAAGTTTCATTCCGAAATCATTTAAATTAATTTAATTTAACATTTAAATCAATTTAAATTCATTTATCGATTTCATTCAATATTCATTAAGTAAATTTGCCATTCAAAACAATTTCTATTAAATTTCCAATTCATTAAATCCATAATTTAAATTCAACTTCATTATATCAAAACTTACAAATTGAATTAAATTAATTTCATCAAATCAAATTCTTTAAATTTCAAGTCTTACATTAATTTCAATAAATCACACTTTATTTCTTGTTAAAGAAATTCAATTCACTTATTTACTTACTTAAATATTTCCAAACTTAATTAATAAAGAAACTCAATTTCAATTATTCAAGAAGTTCAATTCCACTTATTAAAGAATTCAATTTATTTAATTATTAAATAATTCAATCTTATTTAATTACTTAATAATTTCAAAACTTAATTATTAAATAATTTCAAACTTAATTATTAAATCATTTCAACTTAATTCAATCATTTCTCAAATTAAACAACGTACTTTCATCAATTTCATTGTTAATATTTCATTTCAGATTACTAAATATTCACATTTTAAATTTCATTAAAATTCAATTTCCAACTTCGTTTCAAACCATATTTATTTATTCAAATAAAATCTTCATTTTATTTTATTAAATCAAATTATTGACCAATCGGGTTTTATTTAATTCTCTATCCTAGGTCAAAGTTCAATTTGGGTATTTATCATTTCAACCCAATTCCAATTCATTTCAAAATCAAAGCATAGCAAAGGGAACTTGCAGTGTGATAACTGGGATGGTGTCAAAATAAAGAAACAAGCAATAACAACAATCAATAACAATCCAATAATCAATTCAAATAATCCCGAAATAATCGTATTAATTCACATTGTTATTTGTGTAAGTTAATAAAATTATTTCTAGAATCTACACTATCATTTCATGTAGATTAAAGATTATTACACTAATATTAATACGGTTCTTCACTTGATATCAATTATCCACTTTATACTACATCAGTTTATACAATCATACATTCAATGGTTCAAGGTGTAGTTATCACTATTTCTACGTCAAGTAATTAAACATTTAAAGGGTCATATTAAACAGATGTCATCAAATCAAATTTAACACATATCAAATCTAACTATCTACGTCAACTTCAATTTCAAATTATTTATCACTTGCAACATTAACAAATTTAACGTTCAATTGTAAACATCAAACAATCAATCATTTAACAACCAACTGGATTATCGTTGCATATATAACAGGTAATTGTGTCAGATGTCACAGGTGAACTGATACAGGTAATAACAGTGTAAACATCAAACAGCAGCATATTTCAATTGTCGTTTCAATTGAAATCAAATTTAATAAATAAAAGAACGTTAATCGTGAGTGATTGCTCACCTTTCGAGGCTAGAGGAGAGACAATGAATTGAGTTATGGATCCTAACATGAATTTCACATCAATGCTAGATTGGTACGAATTTGACGATCAAAGCTGATGACAAAGAATTTACGAAATCGAATTAGAACTCGATTGATGCCGGTAAATTGGTATAATTGTACTGATGTACACTATATATATAAAGTCATATTTTAACTTTCGACGTATATTAAGTCAAATATGATTACATTTCAAAATCCATTGTTCTAAATTAATGCTCAAATATTAAAGTCAAACATATATCAAAAATGGTAAATTTTGAATCAATACATTTACTTAACAGTTTAATATATTATATACTTTACAGGATATTTTATATAAAACATGAACAGAACATCGACAATATTTATAAAGTTACCCAACCATATACAACTATATGCAAACAATATACATGCAAGGTATAATTTGAATCGAGTGGATGGCTGCAACTTCTACGAAGTATAACATAATATGATATAATAAAATATACTATAATATAATATACATATAATATTTTATATATAACAAAATATAAATATATTATGATACATAAACATGAACATGAGCAGGTTGTATAGGTAAACATATATACGAAAACTGGTACAAGTTAAATCTAAAATTTTATAACATAAAACATTTTTTTTTCAGCTTCAGATTTTCAAAACAGGCAACAAACATAATTGTTTGTAGAAGTTAATAAAAATATAAGCAATTCTTATTTCACTGTCCAAATTTTATCGCTTTATGCTATACGAAACCCAAAACTATTTTAAATAACATACATAAACTTAGGGACATAGTACTTATACAAAATCAAATTTTACTAGTAGCATACATATGTTAGGCGAACACAGCTCACATCAAATCATTTTAGACTTAAATTAAAATCTACATATCTATATTGTAAACTGACGAATGGAACATAAACTAGCCGTAGATTAAAATTTTATATCACACATAAACAAAATCTGGAAAACTACATATATATATTATAGCGTAAAATATAGATCTTCACTGCTAAGCAATATATAAATTCCATAAAACAGAACACACTAAAACTAAGTAAACTAATGCATAGATAGAATATATAACTTATACAAACTGTAAAACTTTATAACTTTAAAATTTTATAAACATTTCGTACTATGTATATTGAAGTTATTTCAAAAACCAGGTTATACATAGCTTTATCTATATATACACGTACGGCTGAAGAAATCCATAATATAAACTTATATACATATATCCCTTGAAATCAATATACAACAATTATATTTTTAACTAGTATACACACAGAAGATGCCAAGACCTACATATATGTTACTAGATTATACAATATATACTTCAACCCTTTTTATAAAATAAACTATGATAAACATCTACATTAAATCATATCATACTACTATATATCCGATATACATACTCCAAACTATAAAATACACTTATATATGTAAAACAATATATGTATATTATTATCAAAACTGCTCAAATATACAGTATTATATAAAACATTAAGACCGCAACATTATTTACCTACCTAAGAATTCAAAGGCAGGCCGAGCAGGGTGGAGTGCAAAGCTGGGGTGAGAGGCTTCGGCGGTGGAGGTGGCGCGCATGGTCGTGGGCTCTATGGTTGGTGGCCGTGTGTCAGGGGAGGAGAAGCCTTGAGGCGGAGGAAGGGGAGTAGTCGCAGATCTGGGAAGGTGTCGACTTGTGATGAACTCGGCGAGAGGAGATGAAGTGCGAAGCTTTGGTGGAGGTGATGCTAAGCTATAGGAGAAGGGAGGACTTACAGTTGAGGAAAGAGGCGATCACGTGGGAGGAAGGCTTGCATGCGGCTGGAAGGTGGCGAGATGCACTGAGTTGCCGAGATTGGCAAGTAGTGGCGAGTGCTGCAGATCCGGTCGGCATCAGCGATCCCACGCAGCACGGTGAAGTTTTTAGTGGAAGCTAGCATGGGCGTGAGAGAGAGAGGAGGGGAGGTTCTCTGGTTTTGGGCATGAAAATGGAGAGCTCAGGATTGAAAAGAACGAAAGTAAAAATGAAGTTATTGAAGCAAAAATGAAAATTGAACCGTTATTTAAATAAAAAATGAACAGTCAAAATATACATTAACTAATGTAAAGTGGAAAGGTCATAGGTTGATTCCGAGAATAGTAAAGGAAATAGCCTTTGAAATAATATAGCCGAGCAATGAATGGTCACCAGAAATACAAATTTCGTAACCGATACAGAAATCGTTCCGTAGTTTCGGCCGTCGTCCGGACGTCGAAACAGACAAATGAATATACTACAGAGATCAGCACGATGAGACTATCAAAATAGTATACAGATATCAATGGTATGATTGAATTATAAAAATACGAATTTTCTACAGCGGACAATGCAAGAAAGACGCAAAAGAATAAGATCGACGGAGCTAAAGAAGTCCGAATTTTGAAAAACGACGAACTGACGTCTTGCTCAGAAGATGATTTAGAATTTTTCTATGTAAAAATATTTAGATTCCGAAAACATTTTATTTTCATTGCTTTTTAACTGATTAAATTGAAGTAAATTTACGAGCGAAATAAACTTTCATATTTTCGGACGAAAATTTACCAGTTGCTATGTTTAACTAGACGTATTCCAAATCTCAAATTTATATTTCAAAATTTTATCATTTAAAATTTCAACTAATTACGTTATTAAAACAGTTGAAATTTACGGGTCGTTACACTCTCCCCCACTCAAAATTTTTCGTCCCCGAAAAGGAACGAGGTAGGAGAATAGAAACAACCAGAAAGAAAAACAGATTTGAAATACAAAATAACCATTAATTTAAACCATATAAATTCAAATTTTAATTAATTGATATTCAATAATTGATTTAATCCATTTGATTTCACTAAAATCAATCTCAACTATTTCTAAATTCATTATCTTATTATCCCATTTTCTTCAATTTACAATTTCTAAATCATCAATTTGTATAATCATTTATTATGCTCATATTTTATTCAACAATTTTAATTCTTTTATTCCAAATTATTATTAAGTTTATTCCACTTAATATATCTTATTACATATATTTAAACCATATAAACTAATTTAAACCATATAAATTTCAGTTTAAATCTGTTTATATCAATAATTGATTTAAAATTCAAGGTATTTCTATAAGGTAATCTAATTTCAATTTGTTAATTCTTACAGAACAAAATTTTATTATATTCATCTCATTCAATTAATTATTATTCTATCATCTTTATTAGCATTCTTTTATATAATTAAAATCTAAGTGTATAACATTTATTATAAACACTCAAATTTTATTTATAAAATCATTTTATATTGTATATTATCCAATTACATTTAAACTTCTGAATAATTTAGGTAAGTTGTATTAGAATGCAGTTGAACAATATACAAATAAAATTTTCCCAATTCAATTATTCAAGTTTAAATATTTATTCCAAATTTTCGTTTTATTTATAATTAAAATCATCCTTTAACAAAATTTAAGAATTAGATTTCCGATTAACTCTAAACAATTTAGAGATATATATAATATATTTATATCAAATCAAATTAAATTTTAAAATAAGATACATATATATATATAAATCAAATTATACTGAAGAATTCAAATCAAAATATATTTTTTTCTCAAAACAAAACCGTAGCAAAGCTACATAATGGTTTCTCCACTTCGAAACTCGAAAATGAATGTCGATGATGCGGCCGCCATCACCGAAATTATTTTCCAGCGACAAAGAGAAGAGCACTGATTTCAACATTTTAAAATTCTTTGAAAACGATTTATAATCGAAAATATTTTAAATACTATACACTTTAAAACTTTCAAATCAAAGTTTGAAATCACCAGAAATTAAATTCTCAAATTCTTTATTTAAATTCCTTTCAAATTCCAAATCAAATTATAACTAGGTTTTATAAATTCATTTATTTAAATTATGCAATAGCCAATGGTTTATAAAACAATAAATGAAAATTAAATATTATCATTTCGGACAAAATTCATTAACATCTTAATTTCAGAGAGATTTATAATATAATCATACAAAACTATTTTGTTTACCATATTTTGAAAACAATATTGTGTCGGTTTGTTCTGTTCATGTGTTTTGGAAATCCTATCGATAGCGTTGATCAGACGAATCGATCGAAAACCCAAATCAACATCAACAACTCAAACAACACAATACATAAAACCTTTTTTAATATTAACATACAAATACACTTCCTCGCTTGACGATACAAGAATAGGTTTCAAAACAAGAATGGAGATTTCAAATTTGATGGACATCAAATCAAAGAGAATTTTGATTCGAAAATAAGTTTGAAACAGAAGATAAGATAATTAATAGCAAAGTAGGAAAATTGATAAGTTTATATAAATCGCGGGCAACCTTAACCGGGTCGACCGTGACTTCAAGAATAAGATCGTTGTAGAATTCCGAGATAAATCGACATTCGATCTCAAGAAATAGAATTCAGGTATAGCAGGAGATAGATAACATCGTAAACCGAGGATACAGAAATCTCCGGTAAATCAATGCCTATTGTAAAGGAGTTTCACCCCTTTTCAAATCATTCGAAGTTTGGCGAGACCGCCGATCCATTATAAAGATCATTCAAAGTGGAGTTATGGGATGCTCCAGAATTGAAAGAAGACGAATAGTGAGGAACACGAATGAAATTTGGAACCGTAGGGAACGGTCCAAAATTCAAAGAAGTCGAGTCGAAAGGAAGAGATTGAAACTCGAATGGGAGTGATTCTGTAAATATATTTACCCTATATGCTAAGTTTTGCCCAGAGCTACCAAAGCTCTGATACCAACTATAACGACCCGGTGTTTTGCACCATTCGCATCCATTATAAGTGTATAGGTAGACACTCATGCCGGAATTGAATTGCTCAAAATACCGCGTTGTTAATTTAAATTTGGCAAAACTGAACATATACAGTAAATAAATAATCACAGATCACAGACACAGAGTAATAAGTGCAGCGGAAATAAAAGAGATAGTAGTTCATGAAGCTACTATATAAATGTATAAGTTACATCAGAGTTAAACCAGATACAACGGAAGAATAATATGATACATCAGATACAAATCAGAATACATCACTGAATCATCGAATACTGAAAGCAGAATAGATGGCTGGATCTTCAAGCAAAGCTCCAACTTCAAAGGTGAGTCTCGAATACTGGTATACTCAGTCTGACCCGAGCGTAAAGCAAAAAACAAAACACTCGAGTCAGGATTAACATTCTTATATCAATAAATCCAACTCAAGTGAAATAGCAATTGAAATACAAGTAACTCAAAGGATGTTTGGAATAACCATCCTTTAAGGATCCGTTAAACTATCTACTATGTAGTAGTGTACGATAAGTAGATAATGTCTATCAGTAATATAAAGATGTCAAAATAGTGTTAAGGCGTTACCATTATCCCCCTTAACACATTTTTATTCCCAAGAGCATATACAAGACCGTAGTTTCCCCAAAACCGGAAGTCACCAGAGGGCAATCCATATACTAAAGGTACAAACCAAAATCGTAGTGGTCGTGTATAAAGGAATACAAGTATGACAAGGCACATGAGGCAATACCCAAGGTAGTGATACTACCGTTTGCCTGATCTGGACTGGTGAGAACGCATCGTCGCAGCGACCGCAACACCGTGAAACAACACTCCCAAAATCAAGGGTGCACCAATCGACAAAAAGTAATGAGTAGTTCGAAGAAGTGTGTTCACTTGAGGTAGCTGACCTCCATTGGTCCGGCACGGCTCCTGTTTTAGTCATTTCCAATTTGACACAAGTGTCAAGGCTATCCATTATCGTTCTCTTTCTTCTGTCATCACGTACATCATTCCAGCCACTTCATTCTGGATCATCACTCCGCGTATAGTTATTAAAGTGGTTTTCGGTTTAGATAGAGAGTATATCCACAACCGATTCCGGTCTCTTTAATAACTTTCGAAATTATTACACCGATTGGTCATTTAATAAATTTCAAAACCAAATCAATTAGAATTTCAATTAGAATTTGTAAATCAACATTTCGATTGTCTTTCTAAAACAATTTCCATAATTTACGTTTCAAAACTTCCACATTCATAATTTCAAAATCTTATAATTTCAAAATCTTATAAATCTATTTCAAACAATTCAAATATTGATTCAAGTTCGTATATAAGTTTCATTCCGAAATCATTTAAATTAATTTAATTTAACATTTAAATCAATTTAAATTCATTTATCGATTTCATTCAATATTCATTAAGTAAATTTGCCATTCAAAACAATTTCTATTAAATTTCCAATTCATTAAATCCATAATTTAAATTCAACTTCATTATATCAAAACTTACAAATTGAATTAAATTAAATTCATCAAATCAAATTCTTTAAATTTCAAGTCTTACATTAATTTCAATAAATCACACTTTATTTCATTTTAAAGAAATTCAATTCACTTATTTACTTACTTAAATATTTCCAAACTTAATTAATAAAGAAACTCAATTTCAATTATTCAAGAAGTTCAATTCCACTTATTAAAGAATTCAATTTATTTAATTATTAAATAATTCAATCTTATTTAATTACTTAATAATTTCAAAAATTAATTATTAAATAATTTCAAACTTAATTATTAAATCATTTCAACTTAATTCAATCATTTCTCAAATTAAACAACGTACTTTCATCAATTTCATTGTTAATATTTCATTTCAGATTACTAAATATTCACATTTTAAATTTCATTAAAATTCAATTTCCAACTTCGTTTCAAACCATATTTATTTATTCAAATAAAATCTTCATTTTATTTTTTTAAATCAAATTATTGACCAATCGGGTTTTATTTAATTCTCTATCCTAGGTCAAAGTTCAATTTGGGTATTTATCATTTCAACCCGATTCCAATTCAATTCAAAATCAAAGCATAGCAAAGGGAACTTGCAGTGTGATAACTGGGATGGTGTCAAAATAAATAAACAAGCAATAACAACAATCAATAACAATCCAATAATCAATTCAAATAATCCCGAAATAATCGTATTAATTCACATTGTTATTTGTGTAAATTAATAAAATTATTTCTAGAATCTACACTATCATTTCATGTAGATTAAAGATTATTACACTAATATTAATACGGTTCTTCACTTGATATCAATTATCCACTTTATACTACATCAGTTTATACAATCATACATTCAATGGTTCAAGGTGTAGTTATCACTATTTCTACGTCAAGTAATTAAACATTTAAAGGGTCATATTAAACAGATGTCATCAAATCAAATTTAACACATATCAAATCTAACTATCTACGTCAACTTCAATTTCAAATTATTTATCACTTGCAACATTAACAAATTTAACGTTCAATTGTAAACATCAAACAATCAATCATTTAACAACCAACTGGATTATCGTTGCATATATAACAGGTAATTGTGTCAGATGTCACAGGTGAACTGATACAGGTAATAACAGTGTAAACATCAAACAGCAGCATATTTCAATTGTCGTTTCAATTGAAATCAAATTTAATAAATAAAAGAACGTTAATCGTGAGTGATTGCTCACCTTTCGAGGCTAGAGGAGAGACAATGAATTGAGTTATGGATCCTAACATGAATTTCACATCAATGCTAGATTGGTACGAATTTGACGATCAAAGCTGATGACAAAGAATTTACGAAATCGAATTAGAACTCGATTGATGCCGGTAAATTGGTATAATTGTACTGATGTACACTATATATATAAAGTCATATTTTAACTTTCGACGTATATTAAGTCAAATATGATTACATTTCAAAATCCATTATTCTAAATTAATGCTCAAATATTAAAGTCAAACATATATCAAAAATGGTAAATTTTGAATCAATACATTTACTTAACAGTTTAATATATTATATACTTTACAGGATATTTTATATAAAACATGAACAGAACATCGACAATATTTATAAAGTTACCCAACCATATACAACTATATGCAAACAATATACATGCAAGGTATAATTTGAATCGAGTGGATGGCTGCAACTTCTACGAAGTATAACATAATATGATATAATAAAATATACTATAATATAATATACATATAATATTTTATATATAACAAAATATAAATATATTATGATACATAAACATGAACATGAGCAGGTTGTATAGGTAAACATATATACGAAAACTGGTACAAGTTAAATCTAAAATTTTATAACATAAAACATTTTTTTTTCAGCTTCAGATTTTCAAAATAGGCAACAAACATAATTGTTTGTAGAAGTTAATAAAAATATAAGCAATTCTTATTTCACTGTCCAAATTTTATCGCTTTATGCTATACGAAACCCAAAACTATTTTAAATAACATACATAAACTTAGGGACATAGTACTTATACAAAATCAAATTTTACTAGCAGCATACATATGTTAGGCGAACACAGCTCACATCAAATCATTTTAGACTTAAATTAAAATCTACATATCTATATTGTAAACTGACGAATGGAACATAAACTAGCCGTAGATTAAAATTTTATATCACACATAAACAAAATCTGGAAAACTACATATATATATTATAGCGTAAAATATAGATCTTCACTGCTAAGCAATATATAAATTCCATAAAACAGAACACACTAAAACTAAGTAAACTAATGCATAGATAGAATATATAACTTATACAAACTGTAAAACTTTATAACTTTAAAATTTTATAAACATTTCGTACTATGTATATTGAAGTTATTTCAAAAACCAGGTTATACATAGCTTTATCTATATATACACGTACGGCTGAAGAAATCCATAATATAAACTTATATACATATATCCCTTGAAATCAATATACAACAATTATATTTTTAACTAGTATACACACAGAAGATGCCAAGACCTACATATATGTTACTAGATTATACAATATATACTTCAACCCTTTTTATAAAATAAACTATGATAAACATCTACATTAAATCATATCATACTACTATATATCCGATATACATACTCCAAACTATAAAATACACTTATATATGTAAAACAATATATGTATATTATTATCAAAACTGCTCAAATATACAGTATTATATAAAACATTAAGACCGCAACATTATTTACCTACCTAAGAATTCAAAGGCAGGCCGAGTAGGGTGGAGTGCAAAGCTGGGGTGAGAGGCTTCGGCGGTGGAGGTGGCGCGCATGGTCGTGGGCTCTATGGTTGGTGGCCGTGTGTCAGGGGAGGAGAAGCCTTGAGGCGGAGGAAGGGGAGTAGTCGCAGATCTGGGAAGGTGTCGACTTGTGATGAACTCGGCGAGAGGAGATGAAGTGCGAAGCTTTGGTGGAGGTGATGCTAAGCTATAGGAGAAGGGAGGACTTACAGTTGAGGAAAGAGGCGATCACGTGGGAGGAAGGCTTGCATGCGGCTGGAAGGTGGCGAGATGCACTGAGTTGCCGAGATTGGCAAGTAGTGGCGAGTGCTGCAGATCCGGTCGGCATCAGCGATCCCACGCAGCACGGTGAAGTTTTTAGTGGAAGCTAGCATGGGCGTGAGAGAGAGAGGAGGGGAGGTTCTCTGGTTTTGGGCATGAAAATGGAGAGCTCAGGATTGAAAAGAACGAAAGTAAAAATGAAGTTATTGAAGCAAAAATGAAAATTGAACCGTTATTTAAATAAAAAATAAACAGTCAAAATATACATTAACTAATGTAAAGTGGAAAGGTCATAGGTTGATTTCGAGAATAGTAAAGGAAATAGCCTTTGAAATAATATAGCCGAGCAATGAATGGTCACCAGAAATACAAATTTCGTAACCGATACAGAAATCGTTCCGTAGTTTCGGCCGTCGTCCGGACGTCGAAACAGACAAATGAATATACTGCAGAGATCAGCACGATGAGACTATCAAAATAGTATACAGATATCAATGGTATGATTGAATTATAAAAATACGAATTTTCTACAGCGGACAATGCAAGAAAGACGCAAAAGAATAAGATCGACGGAGCTAAAGAAGTCCGAATTTTGAAAAACGACGAACTGACGTCTTGCTCAGAAGATGTTTTAGAATTTTTCTATGTAAAAATATTTAGGTTCCGAAAACATTTTATTTTCATTGCTTTTTAACTGATTAAATTGAAGTAAATTTACGAGCGAAATAAACTTTCATATTTTCGGACGAAAATTTACCAGTTGCTATGTTTAACTAGACGCATTCCAAATCTCAAATTTATATTTCAAAATTTTATCATTTAAAATTTCACAAAATTTCAACTAATTACGTTATTAAAACAGTTGAAATTTACGGGTCGTTACATGCTGCCCCTCCACCTCTACTTTGTCTCCACCCTCAATGCATAAGCCTTGGCCCCGTTCAACTAATACCAACAACTATTGGTTCTTATATGACGTCTGTGCCACCTACAACGCGCTCGACCTTCCTGTTCCAAATTTTGTTAAGATGGTCTTGCACTACAAAAAGAGGCTGGGTACCTAGTTGGCACCTACTAGTATTTCCAGGCTAACACTAAGCCCGTGGTCTTTTCAGGCGTTCCTAGTATAGCCGCCATCGGTTGGATAACCAGATACTTCTTTGTTCCCCACAGGGTCAACCCTGGCTCGAGCACCTTAACTTACATACCCCTAGTAAGTCTTCCCTTCATTTCTTTTTCCTTTATCTTTTTCTATGCTTTCCTTTGCTTTTCTTGTATATTGATAGAGGAAGGCCTTGCCTATGCCTAGCATTGCCTTTACGATGCTGAATGAGAATCCGAACTAGCTGAAGATGGCAGATGACGGGCATTGAGACTTGAAACTCTTAGTGACTGATGTTAACCTTTACCAGGTTGGACTAACGAGTTGGACCAGGCAATGGCCGGGGAGCAAGCCACCCCAAAGAGGAAGCTGATAAAGAAGGTAGTCGTAGAAAAGAAGCCAACCCTAGCAAAGTAGGATACTCCAAAGTCCATTTCTCAAACCCCGACATTGGGCTGATCATGAGCCAGAAGCATGGATATGATGATGGTGTTATGGATGAGGAGCCCGATGTGAGGAGCCAGAAGCGGGGATAAGTGGTGATGTGCCCACACCGTAGTGGGAACAGTTTGACCCACAACAATTAGTCGACATCTTGATCCCTCACCATAAGCCCCTGCTCCAAGGAGTGGGATATTTAGGCGAGCTTAGAGGAAAGTAGCATCGTGGAGGGACTCAAGAGCCGGGCATCGGTAGGGATGCATCTCCCTCTACTTGGAAAATTCCTACATACGACCCCTTGTATCATGGATATGAACGGAGTTTTCCAAGTGAGCCTTATATAGGGATGGATGAAGCTGGTTTAGCCAGCTTGGCCTTATCATGCTAACCTCTTCAAAGAAATAGTGGCCGGGCTGGTACAAATGGTAGTCTGCTTGCACTTATCTTCTTCTACTTGGAATTTTGACTAACTTGTGTTTCTTCTTTGTTGTTAAAGTGGTCGACGACTAGGACGTCGATGCTTTTGATGAGGGTATCATGAGCATCACCGACCCAAGTCATCATAGCCTCCATCGCATATGTCAGCCTACTAAGCACCATGCCCCACTTTGCTTGAATGCATCAAGCGGTTTATTAATGTGTCTTCCATTCTGACATAGTTGCTCCAGCGGTCCATTGAGAGAAAGAAGAGGAAGGAGGACATGGCTGGACTATCCTCAGCAGCCGAGGTTGTTGGATCCGGGCTAACATGCAATGTGTTAAATGAGTGAATTTCAATTTATTTTACCATTTTGGATCATATTACGGCTACGAAGTCTAAATTGATTTAGATTCAAACCAAAATAATTTAAAATAAAATCATTATTTAATTTAATTTATTAATAAAAGGATTTTATTTGATTATATATAAAATATATAATGTACACACGTGTATCATATACACATGTACATGTACGTGCACGTGCACGTGCAACATATATGGTGTGCATGGTTAAACATGCCTATATCTATTTGTTGACACCTCAACGGACACATTTGCCCCTTTATATACATACTTGATATCTATATTTAATTTATGCTACGTATATATATATATATATATATATAATTTTATCACTAATTATTTGTGATTGTGGACCAATTCAAATTATTAAACAGTATAAAATATCTTATAATAGATATACTTTCAAATTAGATCTAGATCTAGAGAATGACCATTCCAAAGATTAACATTCAAAATATAAATCAATTTATAATTTTTAAAATATGTATAAATTTTAAATGACTTCAATTGTAAAATATTAATCTAAACATATTATATATATATATGTTTTATTAAAAATAATTTTTTAGTTCAGCTAAAATATTAATTTATAAATATACTACATATAAATATGTATTATTAAAACAATTTGTTTTTTAAATTTTTGTCGAAGCCATAATTTTTTTTTATTATGACCGAAGTCGAAGAAAACAAATTTTTTTAAATTATGGACGAAGCTAAAGGCACATGCATGTGTGCACACATACAATTACGGCCGTAGCTAGAAACAATTTTTATTAATATGTTTTTATTTACGCCCGAAGTCGAAAGTATTTTTTTTTAAATTATGGTTGAAGCCAAAATTCCTTTTATTTTTGACCAAAGCCATTATTTTATATTACCTTTGCCGATGCTAATATAAACAAATGTTGTTATTATTCTCGCCCATATTCATTTTATATTTCATTTTAAATTTTTTTTTTTTATGAATTGCAAAATATATGAATTATATTATATGTTTTATGTATATATTTATGTTATTAGATGCACATGAAAATGTTTGTAAACAGAGAGCAATCATATGTTCATAAATTTGTGTATTCAACTCTAACATATATACAATAGCATAGATGATTACATATGTATATATAAATTGATATGTATAAAAATTACCTCAACTGTAGCCTAGTAGTAACACCTTGAATGTTGAATCGATAGACCTTGTAGGATTGAATCCAATCTCTTCTAGAAAATGCTACCAGTCGGAGAGATCTAGACATCCTTCTTCTATTTGACTTGAATTTGTGTTTTAAGCTTGAAAAAATTGAGGAGTGGAGCAAGGGACTTTTGTTTACAGGTAAGCAAGGGGTAAGATCAAAAGTCAAGTGTAAAAGATGAGGGGTAATGGGTTTAAATAAGAGAGAAAAGAGACAGGAAAATGTGGATCTAGATCCACCTTTTCTCTACCAACTCAAACCCAAAATATCAACATAGGAAGCCCCTCCTCACCTATGATGTTTGGCCGGCCATCCATTGGGCCTTTAGACTTCCTTCCACTTCAAACTAGATCTAATAATTTACATTCGAATCAAATTCAAATGTACATTGATATTGTATATCGATGCGTGTGTATATAACTTTTATATACGTATCATTTTTAATACCGATCGACAATCAAAAAAATTTAAAATTGATATTTTAAAATATTAATTAATTTATAACATTTATAATTTAATTAAATCAGATGGTAGTCGGAGTCTATGTTATGAAAAACGCGCTTAAGCGTCGCTTGAGCACTAAATGCATGTACAACGCTTAATTTTTTGAAAAGGCAATAGAATTAAGCGATGAGTGCTTAATCGTGCTTAATTGGCACTTGTCTGCGCTTGCTTAAATTTAAGCGACAATTAATGGCTAATAAGCAATTTATTTTAATTTTTTAATAAAATTTATTTTTAAAATAAGAAGAAATTATGTTATAGCATAAAAGCGACACTCCCATAAAAAATTTCCTCATTTTCTGTCATATAGGCTGATGGACGGTGAGTAGTTTTTTACATTAAGATATGATATTTATTGGATAAATGTGCACGATTTGTACTCAACTCGAGTATGCTTACTTTTAATGAATAATGAAAGTCAAATCCAACTTTTTCAACCTATGAATTTATAAGTTAACTTCAAAGTAAAAATTTATTTCTTTGTGATTAATTTGTGCCTACATAGACAATGATGCACTTAATATTATCCATTTGCATAAATTTATGTTTATACGAATAATGTATTCTAAAAAATTAAATAGTGCTTATCCGATACTTAAGTGACACTTAAGTGACATTAAGCGAAATGAGACTTCTGTTGCCTCGCCTAGCGCTTAATATAACATAGATCAGAGTATTTAACATTGCGGTTGTGTGAATCTTAGGTGTAAATTCTATCAGTAATTAATATCGAACAATTCAATTATATATATTCACCCATCACATTAGCTAGTGGGGTGATAATTTGGCCAAATTTATCATTTACACAATTTCGGTAAAATCAATTTTACTTATTTCAAGCGATCCCTGACCACGACAATTATTTACACCAATTCTCTTCGTCAAAACTATATCACATTTAGACTTATGAAATTTGGAAATGGTCAAAATTCCAGTATCAACCATATTCAACTTGTATAGTCCAAACACAAAGTCTTTGGTTCAAAATAACAATTATTGTTAACTAAGCTGCTCTAGGTAGATAATTTGACTACAAGTTGACTTCAGTTGACCATGATACTAACCTTATATAACCGAAGAAACGAATTCTCTATCAAATAGTTTTCACTTCCAATGCTTTAAATCGACCAAAATGTAGTCATTTGATGGAAGTTGTGCCATTATTTAACTATAACCAAAGTGGAGTTTCCATATTGAAGTTCAATAGTACTCTTAAGTCGAGAGAACTATGTAATATTGTCATGTCGATATTTTTTTGTTTGCCGTAATTATATTAACTAACAGAAAAACTATCAAGTGAGTTATTCCATATTTGTCCAATAACAATCAGTACGTAACCTATTGGTGCCCTTAAACAACCTCAAGTCATACACTACCGAACATCTAGAGAACGTCACGTATTCTAGTCTCAACATATGTATCGATATCCAATCTCGATACATTTTGATTAGAAATATTCAAAACGACATGTTTTTATTGTACTAAATTGCTCATGATTATAACACGTTGTAATTACTATCACAAAACATATCATTTATTGATTTTCTATTAAATATATTTAAATAAATAAATAGTTTATATAACACATTATATCAAGTATATAATCAAAAGAAAACACCTTTTATTTTAAACGATATTTTACCACCGGGTTAATAATTTACATTAAATTACAGAAATTCCCCTAGGGCTTACATGTAACTCTATCAATCTCCCACTTGAATTTGAGGCCAATTATGAAATCTCTATCCCATCCCTTTTATCAATTTGATGAGAACTAATCGAGCTAGTACCTTCGTGAATGGATCTGCTATGTTGTTTTAATTATCTACTCTGTCAATCAACACTCTCCAATGCTGATAAACTGCATTTATCATATGGAATATGTAAAGGTCTGTAAATCCGTACCCCTTGAATCGACCATAATTCACATCAGTTCGACTCAAGTTGAACGGAAAATACGAACCTTCAGGGTGAAGAAGAAAAAGGTAGAAGAAAAATAGAACAACAACAACAGAATCTCACAATCGCAACGGAACAAAATATAATATATAACTACATGGTTTTATACAAAAGAATCTGTAACTGTTACAATACATACCATTATCAGAGTACAATATACAACAATCAATCTGGACAGTTTAATAACTTTCCTCACACAGCGGAGATACAAATCTACGGAAATACGTCTCGTCATCCAGCTCGTCTCATGAACTCCATAGCATCCTAACCTGAATCTGTAATACTCGGTTTGACCCGAGTATTATTATAAAATAACACCCGAGTTAGTCTGGAAAACCAGCGTGAGAAAACACACTCAATTTGAATTATTAACTTTTATCAAAATCCTTTGAAAACAAAGGTATCTCGTAAGACCGCGTCACACATAAACATGACGAGTTTTTTCCTTACGATAACCAAAACATTTTATAGAAAATCCAGTGATATTATAATAGTTTCTAAATACAAATACTTATTCAAATAGCTGAAATTGTTACATTAATTAAATTCCAGCATAGTAGGCTCTACAAAAAAACCATAAGCTCGTATTGGAGAATGGATTCCAACGAATGACTGGGCCACTGGGGTACCACCCATCACAGTACACCTATAGAACAATGTACCGAGGACCATTGCCGGGATCCCCTGCTACACAAGATCGGCCTACCCCTAACCTGGATAGACCGAATATGTTATCACTCCAGGTGTTTCCGCCCTTACTACCGAGCGCTCCTTCTTTCATGCACAGCCATATCCATAATATAAAGGTTTCTGAGGACATCTAAAAAAATAAACCCTACTTGGTGCGACCCACTTATCCTTGCTGCATCTCCCTTGTTTTAGTCATTCCCGGTTGATGAGGTTCGAGGCTAAGCGTTACCTTTCATGAACAATTTTACTTAGAATGCTCATCGTCCTCCGATGATGATGTTCTGATAGCATTGTCCATACAAGTTATCCTGGGTCTGGACAAACTGAATCACCGCCTTCGTCATCTTCACGGTATTCAAACGTAACGTTCAAACCGGATCGAAGTGGCTTTCGGATAATTAAATCTGATCCCGGTCTCCTCGAAACGATTAACGAAATTGGCCAATATTGATAGTCGGTTATTTGACTATCAATAAAACATCCATAAGCAAACATCTGGCCTTACTATAAATTTCCAAAAATATTCCCAAAATATCTTTATAAGATATATATATTCAAACCCTTCCAATAATTTACTAGTGGGTATCAAACTCAAGTTCTTATGTCCTTAACAAGATATTTTCAAGTCATTTCAATACTTAGAATATTTTCCTCGCTTCCAATTATAATCCATCCCTTTAAAAATATTTCTATAATAAAAGTCTCGAAGTTAAATATTTTTAAATTCTTCCGTCCAATACTTAGGAATATTTATAAGTATCTTCCCTAAGATCTTTTATTTCCAATATTCAGGGAGTAGTCCATTTATTCCTATTCTCTAATTCTTTACAAATTTTATTTGTAAACCCCCTAATATTTCCTAAGTCGAATGCAGTTGTCTATAAGTCCAATTGCCCGTTTCTAACCTCTTTTTATGAATTCTAGTTCATTTTCCGAATTTCTCGTATTTTAAACACTTTTGAAATTTCTTTAAGCTCCCAAAATCCCACTATAAGATTCCTCTTCTAAAATCATACTCGTTTAACAAACTTCGCTTTCAATTGCGAGAGGATTTACAAATAAATTCAATCCTTTAATACTATATATATATAATAAGTATTTTTAAAGAATAGTAGTTTATTTGTAAAATTCGTTTAAGTAAATTTAAAATATCAAAACATTTTAAATAAGATCAATAACTCATTTCCAAATCATTTTTAAATAACTGATTAATTTACAAAGCTGGTTAATAAAATTAGAATTTATTTCAATAAATGTTTAATATTATAATAACTAATCTTTCGGAATATTCTAATCTAAATAATAGTATAAATTATATAGCATAGTAATTAAAAATCCCATTTTTACATACTTTTAACTTCTCGACAAAAATCTATTTTAAAAATCCATTATTGCCAAATTCAGTTTATAAATCCTTCTTGATTCGTATCACATCGATTATATCTCAATTTTATCACCATTCTCATATTCAAAAATAGATTCCACTATTTCTTTCCCAACGATTTCCATAACTCGATATAAATTCACATCGTAAATCTATATTTCCAAAATGACCATCATTTTCCTTATTTATAAACATCGTTTATAAATTTATAAACTCCTTTGAGTTTTACTTGTTTATAAAACAAATTTTGTTTATAAAATTCCATTATATAAATTCATTTCTTATAAATTCCATTTATACTTCCAATCTATTTTTAACATTGATGTTAACTCCTTTTCATATTCCTAGATACCATTTATAAATTCTTTTATATAAGTCATTTTTAAAATCTCCATTTAAAAATTCACAATAGTTAAGTATACCCAAAAATCAAATATATTTTCTAATTCAATTTCTTTAAAATAACTCCAATTCCAATATATATATTTTTATATCAAATTCCCTTAATTCCATTAATTTAAAAAAAATATTTATAGTATTTAAATTATCAAAATTCAGGCCAGTGCAACAATAACAACCAATAATTCCAATCACTACAATAATCTATAATAAATTATTCTACACAAATCATATATCACTATATATGAAAATAAACAATATATTTGAGGAATCCAGTTGGATCCCTCTAATCTGTTTCCCTACATCCACAGATGTTAATATGACATATAAAATACCAATCCCACTTCGATGGGGATATCGCAGTATATAGGGTCATCCGCTATTATGCAGGGTGCATAGGGTCTCATCCGCTAAAATGTGCGGGAATATCACCTTTTATTTTTACTTTGCAATCCGTTCCAACTCGACTTGTTTCCACGATTTTTAGACCTCGTACGACAAAGATATGGATTTTATTAGCATAACGATATAGTTAAAATTTTTATTAACATATATAATTAAATTAAAACTTAACTTAAACAAAGCTTAAACCTTTCTTTCTCTCGCGAACTGCCAGGCAACACAAACCCACCCGACTTATCCAAACTGCAGTCCCTCCACTGCCATCGCCGAGCGCGCAACCTACTCCACACTGCGCCCTAGCTTTGTACAACCTACGACCATTCACGCGAGCTACTGCAGCCACCATCGACCAACAAATAAAGCATTTTCTCCACCTGCAAGCTCGACCTCCTGCCTACCAGTCACCGAGCTGCTGCGCGTGCGTATGTACACAGTCGCGACAACACTTCGCCGCCCTCCCTCACGCGACCTGAAATCGCCACCACCAGATCGCCTCACAGAGCTTGTGACTTCATCGCCCTTAGATAGCCACCGCCCTTCCAAAACTCCAAGCGTCGTGTCGCCCCTTTGCTATCGCCATACTCGATATCGAGTTCCACCATCCCTCAACCCAACAACGACGAGCTATGTCCTCAAACCCCAAACTCCATCGCCAATCGCTGTGCTCGAGCAAATCTACCCGCCGCCTCCGACGTCGCGACCCACGCATCCCTCTAGCGATCTTCAGGTCGCCTCGCGATCGTGTTCACTTCTTTTTTTAATATATAACTCGAGATTTTAATTTTTAAATCAAATGAATTCGATCTATATTCTCTTTTTTCTTTTAAGTTTTCATTCGATTTGAACCAATGGAGGAGAAAAGGAATGACGTGATTTAAAGGTAAATGGTTAGCGTATTTCAAAAGGCAAGGTGACTGATTTGACAATATATAATTTTATTTTATAATTCAATTATCTTACATTACATATCACGAAATTTTGAACCCCTATAGAGGCATGCCGCTAGGCGTTCATAATGTTATACCCCTATTCCGAACGCAATGGAAAAGGTTTCGAGCCCTAACTCGATAGTATGGAGAAAATAGCTTTTTGGACCTAATTATTTTATTAAATTTTCGATATAAATTTCAACGCGTTTATATCCCGTACGACCAAATGATAACTCCAAATGCTACGAAATTTGAAATCCAATAATAATACACTATTACGAATCCAATGGAACTACTTTCGACGAATTGCGAGAGTATGCCCAGATTGCTATTTTAACGCATCTATTTTATCGACGATTTCAAAACTGACGAAATCGCTTGAAATTCTAGTTTTTAAAACTAACTAACTCAATTCTAATTCAAATAGAATTTATATCAACATTAGAAATCGTTTCGGTTTCATATTCAACTCCAATTCAATTATTTAAACGATTTTTAATTATTAACTCAACAATTAAATTTATTAATTAAATCACTATATTTGGAACTTAAGTTTTATTACGTTATTTTTGATCGATAAACTTCATATTAAACTTCCATTCACATTCCAAAAATCAAAATTTAAAATAAATTAATTGTCCAAAGTCAACGACCAAAAATCCAGATCGTTACATTCCTCCCCCCTTAAAAGAATTTCGTCCCCGAAATTGCTAAGGCAGGAAAATGCTCCAAACCCATTAACTTATCAAAACCCTACTTAGTTAAAACTCGATATTCACTTTTCTAATCTTTTAGTTTCGATCAAAACCATTAGCTCAAAATTCTATTTCCAAAATCCTTTATTCCAATTACAATTTGAAAAAAAATTGTCGTTAACAAAAAATTTCAAAACTTTTCTAACACCCTAAATTTCCAAAATTTTTTGGCAGAGTCTTCTTTGTATGGAGAGCCTTTCGCAATATGACAAAAGAGATAAATATATATACATCGACCCACATGGTCAGAAAACAAAAATATATATCAATATTTATATATTTGCGATATTTAATCCGAAAACGTACCTTATTTTAGCATTTTAAGTATTATTAAGCGAGCAAGTTTACTTCATACACAATTACGCAACCCAAATCTAGCCCGAAATCCTCCGGGTACCTGTACTTACTTAATTTAAACCATGTAAGTCTCAAAATATGAAATTCGTTAACACTTCACTTATTTAAATAGTTAAAACACACAATCTTCACCAGCAATGTATGTTAAACATATATTTATAAGCACTTATGAGGTTCCAGCACCAATTTAATTACTTCCAATCAATCTATATACCATTTCATTCAATTTAAATGATTTACAACTCGCTTTACATGCATTCAATTTATTTTTATACCAAACAAACTCATATCCATTCCAAATTGATTAAAAACCAATTTATTCACATTCTATTTATTCATAGAATTTTATTTACTTTCGTTTGCGTCAAACAACAATTCTTCTATGCAAATTCAGCGCTATTCATTTTATAAAATAATTATTTAAGCTTTTAACTATTTTAAATTGATTCCAAATCAATTTATAATCAATTTTATTCCATTTCAAATTTATTCTCAATCAATTCAATCACATTTCATTCAAATCTACTCTCATTATACCCAATCCATTTTATTAAACTCAGGATAATTCCATGCTATTTTATTTGATAACCATTTCACAATTATATTTGAGCCCAGCTTCATTCAGATAGATTAGCTTAAGTTAATCCGTTTATTTTAAATTATTCAACTCTATATCTTAAGTTCATTTCTATTTCAATCAACTTCCATATCGTTTACTAATTAATTAATTAGTTTCTCCACTTAATCCACTTCAAATTCAATTTCATATTTGAATTCATTTAAATAATATCAAGGCCATCTTACATTTATTTATACTCAAATTGAATTTATTTATAACTTAAATCATCTCTATTTCAAACCATTTATATTTTATTCGACAATATTTCCATTATATTAAATCCGCTTACAATTTGTCGAATTTTTATTTACAACCCAAGTTCTATTTCCAATATCCTTTTTTAATCCACAATCTAATTTTAACTTAACCCAGTTAAATTCCATCTTCACATTCATTTAAATAATTAATTATCTAATTAGTTCACTTTTATTTATAACTCAATATCTGATTTTTATCTCAAAAATCACTTCTTTTAATTTTTCTTGAGTTCAAATTCCTTTTTATAATCCAAGTTTGGATTTAATTTCCTTTACCAAAATATCAAACAATTTTATTTTGGGTTTTTCTATTTCACTTTTCAATTTTATAAGTCACAAAACTTATTTTTTTCTTATTTCATAAATTTTATACCTAAGTATATTCACATTTTATTTTTAACTCGAGATTATACATTTATTTATAGCCTAAGTATATTTTTATTCAATTAATTTCAATTTTTACAAGTTATTCCAGTTTATTTATTCACTATTCCAATTCTTCACTTGAATTTTATTTCATTCAAAATTTTATCCATATGGTTATATAGCTATTTCTCAACTCAAAATTTATATTTACTTCAATTCAATATTATTTCTAATTCAATTGAAATTTTATAACTTATAGTTATTTAATTACTTTATAATTCACATTTACATAATTTAATTCAATTCCATATGATTCAAATCAAACTCACCTTTGTATTTACATTTTAATTCCTTTTTAACCAACATTTCAAAACCATATTTGAGTTACTCATACTTAAACTAATTTCACTCCAAACAATTTTATTTTCAACCCATTTAATTTCATTTATATGTTTCAGTTACTTTGCTAAGTTAACTCCCATCTCATTAATACACTATATTAATTCAATTCAAATCCAGTCAATCAAATTTCTAAAATTTAATTTATCCAATTTAACTTAAGTTGAATTCCATTTCAACTTTCTCACTCTAAATTTTATTCCAACTTCAATTTTTTCACACTTTCTCCTTAAAATATCATCTTCCACAGGATTCCATAATTTTTTTAAACACCCGATATTTATTTCAAATCACTTTGAAATCAAATATATATATATACATACTCTTTCTGGTTTAACAAACCACTTTCTTCGAATTTCAAAATCAACCTAATTCTATCCAAAACAATTCCCTTGGAATTCTCAAAACAATCACTTGTTTTCACCGAAAAATCTCTATATCAATTTACTATGGTAGCAATCCATCACTTAGAAACTCGAAAATGGATATCGATGATATAGCCGTCATCATCAGAATTATTTTCCAGTGACTCAAGTGAGTGCAGTGATATATTACTTCCAAAATCCATTTAAAACAATTTTCTCTTCAAAAATATCTCCAAAATAAATTACTATTATTTATTTTCAAACACTTTGGAAAATATTTCCAAAAATATCCGGGATTTAAATTTTCCAAATTCTGGTTTGACTCCATTTTTAGTTTTAATTTATTTGTATACTTCATACTTATGCAATCTAATTTGGTTTTATAAACCATTTCCAATTGTATAATATTGTTTTGGTTATAACATCCAAATACATCAATTTATAATATAATAATTTTAGAAAACTTATTTCTTTTATATCAAAATATAATTTGGGTAAAATTATTTCATTTACCCGCTTCAAAATCATACTGTGTCAGTTTATCATGTTCAAGTGTTTAGAAACTCCTATCGATTTAGTGGCGTCCCACTATTCGAACATAATTTATATACCACTCAACCAATAAGCCCACACAATATAAAACCATTTTATATTCACTAACAAATACGCGCTCATTTCTATTAATACACTCAACTCATTCTAGAGTACTACTGACTCTTTCTCTAATGAGTGATCCCCACTAGATCCAAGGTTCTAGCTTAACCTTTAGCTCTGATACCAAGTATAAAGGCTCGTAAATTGTACCCCTTGAATCGACCATAATTCACATTAGTTTGACTCAAGTTGAACGGAAAATACAAATCTTCAGGGTGAAGAAGAAAAAGGTAGAAGAAAAATTAAACAACAACAGAATCTCACAATCGAAGCTGAACAAAATATAATATATAACAATTGGGTTTTATACAAAAGAATCTGTAACTGTTACTATGCATACCATTATCAAAGTACAATAGACAACAATCAATCTGGACAGTTTAATAACTTGTCCTCACATAGCGGAGATACAAATCTACTGAAATACGTCTTATCATCCAGCTCGTCTCCTGAGCTCCATAGCATCCTATCCTAAATCTGTAATACTCGGTTTGGCTCGAGCATTATAATAAAATAACACCCGAGTTAGTTTGAAAAACCAGTGTGAGAAAACACACTCAATTTGAATTATTAACTTTTATCATAATCGTTTGAAAACAAAGGTATCTTGTAAGACCACGTCACACATAAACACGATGGGTTTTTTCCTTACGATAACCAAAACATTTTATAGAAAATCCAGTGATATTATAATAGTGTCTAAATAAAAATAATTATTCAAATAGCTGAAATTGTTACATTAATTAAATTCCAGCATACTAGGCTCTACAAACAAAACTGTAAGCTTGTATTGGAGAATGGATTCCAATGAATCATTGGGCCACTGGGTACTGCCTATCACAGTACACCTCTAGAACAATGTACCGAGGACCATCGCCGGGATCCCCTGCTACACAAGACCGACCTACCCCTAACCTGGATAGATCGAATATGTTATCACTCCGGGTGTTCCCACCCTTACTATCGAGCGCTCCTTCCATGCACAACCATATCCATAATATAAAGGTTTTCGAGGACATCTAGAAAAGTGATAACAAACCTTACTTGGGTGCGACCCACTTATCCTTGCTGCATCTCCCCTGTTTTAGTCATTCCCGGTTGATGAGGTTCAAGGCTATGCATTACCTTTCTTGAACAATTTTACTTAGAATGCTCATCGTCCTCCGATGACGATGTTCTGATAGCATCGTCCATACAAGTTATCCTGGGTTTGGACAAACCGAATCACCGCCTTCATCATCTTCATGGTATTCATACGTAACGTTCAAACTGGATCGAAGTGGCTTTTAGATAATTAAATCTGATCCCGGTCTCTTCGAAACGATTAACGAAATTGGCCAATATTGATAGTCGGTTATTTAACTATCAATAAAACATCCATAAGCAACCATCTGGCCTTATTATAAATTTCCAAAAATATTCCCAAAATATCTTTATAAGATATATATATTCAAACCCTTCCAATAATTTACTAGTGGATATCAAACTCAAGTTCTTATGTCCTTAACAGGATATTTTCAAGTCATTTCAATACTTAGAATATTTTCCTTGCTTCCAATTATAATCCATCCCTTTGAAAATATTTCTATAATAAAAATCTCGAAGTTAAAGATTTTCAAATTCCTCTCGTCCCATACTTAGGAATATTTATAAGTATCTTCCTTAAGATCTTTTATTTCCAATATTCAGGGAGTAGTCCATTTATTTCCTATTCTCCAATTCTTTACAAATTTTATTTGTAAACCCCCTAATATTTCCCAAGTCGAATGCACTTGTCTACAACTCCAATTTCCCGTTTCTAACCTCTTTTTATGAATTCTAGGTCATTTTCCAAATTTCTCGTATTTTAAACACTTTGGAAATTTCTTTAAGCTCCCAAAATCCCACTATAAGATTCCTCTTCTAAAATCATACTCATTTAACAAACTTCGCTTTAAATCTTGAGAGGATTTATAAATAAATTCAATCCTTTAAAACTATATATATAATAAGTATTTTTAAAGAATAATAGTTTATTTGTAAAATTCGTTTAAGTAAATTTAAAATATCAAAACATTTTAAATAACATCAATAACTCATTTCCAAATCATTTTTAAATAACTGATTAATTTACAAAGCTGATTAATAAAATTAGAATTTATTTCAATAAATGTTTAATATTATAATAACTAATCTTTTGGAATATTCTAATCTAAATAATAGTTTAAATTATATAACATAGTAATTAAAAATCCCATTTTTACAAACTTTTAACTTCTCGACAAAAATCTATTTTAAAAATCCAACTTGCCAAATTCAGTTTATAAATCCTTCTCGATTCGTATCACATCGATTATATCTCAATTTTATTACCATTCTCATATTCAAAAATAGATTCCACTATTTCTTTCCCAACGATTTCCATAACTCGATATAAATTCACATCGAAATCTATATTTCCAATATGACCATCATTTTCCTTATTTATAAACATCGTTTATAAATTTATAAACTCCTTTGAGTTTTACTTGTTTATAAAACAAATCTTATTTATAAAATTCCATTATATAAATTCATTTCTTATAAATTCATTTCTTATAAATTCCATTTATACTTCCAATCTATTTTTAACATTGATTTTAATTCCTTTTCGTATTCCCAAATACCATTTATAAATTCTTTTATATTAGTCATTTTTAAAATCTCCATTTAAAAATTCACAATAGTTAAGTATACCCAATCAAATATATTTTCTAATTCAATTTCTTTAAAATAACTCCAATTCCAATATATATTTTTATATCAAATTCCCTTTAATTCCATAAGTTTTAAAAATATATTTATAGTATTTAAATTATCAAAATTCAGGCCAGTGCTACAATAGCATCCAATAATTCCAATCACTACAATAATCTATAATAGATTATTCTACACAAATCATATATCACTATATATGAAAAATAAACAATATATTTGAGGAATCCAGTTGGATCCCTCTAATCTGTTTCCCTACATCCACAGATTCTAATATAACATAAAAAATACCAATCCCACTTCGAAGGAGATATCGTGGTATATATGGTCATCCGCTATTATGCGGGGCGCATAGAGTCTCATCCGCTAAAATGTAGGGGAATATCACTCCAAATACTAATACATATACTACTATATATATAATATATCATTCATCAGATAATAATTATTAAATTAACCAGGCATCCAATAATTAATTTTAACTATTTTTAAAATTAACCTGATAATCCAAATGAGTGAGAAATTTTCTCACCTTTTATTTTTACTTTGCAATTCGTTCCAACTCGACTTGTTTCTACGATTTTTAGACCTCGTACGACAAAGGTATGGATTTTATTAGCATAACGATATAGTTAAAAAATTTATTAACATATATAATTAAATTAAAACTTAACTTAAACATAGCTTAAACCTTTCTTTCTCTCGCGAATTGCCATGCAACACAAACCCACCCGACTTATCCAAACTACAGTCCCTCCACTGCCATCGCCGAGCCCGCATCATACTCCACACCGCGCCCTAGCTTCGTACAGCCCACAACCATTCACACGAGCTGCTGCAGCCACCATCGACCAACAAATAAAGCCTTATCTCCACATGCGAGATCGACCTTCTACCTACCCAATCACCGAGCTGCCGTGCGCGCGTACGTACACAGTCGCGACAACACTTCGCTGCCCTCCCTCACGCGACCAAAAATCGCCACCATTAGATCGTCTTACAAAGCTTGCGACTTCACCGACCTTCCCAATCTCCAAGCGCTGTGCCGCCCCTTTGCTATCACCATACTCGATATCGAGTTCCACCATCCCTCAACTTAACAACGACGAACCGCGTCCTCAAACCCCAAACTCCATCGCCAATTGCCGTGCTCAAGCAAATCTGGCCGCCGCCTCTAACGTCGCGACCCACGCACCCCTCCAGCGATCTCCAGGTCGCCTCGCGACCGTGTTCGCATGTTTTTTTTATATAACTCGAGATTTTGATTTTTAAATCGAACGAATTCGATTTATATTTCTCTTTTTTCTCTCTTAAGTTTTCATTCAATTTGAACTAATGGAGGAGAAAAGGAATAACGTGATTTAAAGGTAAATGGTTAGCGTATTTCAGAAGGTAAGGTGAGTGATTTGACCATATATATTTTTATTTTATAATTCAATTATCTTACATTAAATATCACGAAATTTTGAACCCCTATGGATGCGTGCCGCTAGGCATTCATAATGTTATACCCCTATTCCAAACGCAATGGAAAATGTTTCGAGGCCTAACTCGATCGTATGGGGAATATAGCTTTTTGGACCCAATTATTTTATTAAATTTTCGATATAAATTTCAGCGCGTTTATATCCCGTACGACCAAACGATAACTCCAAATGCTATGAAATTTGAAATCCAATAATAATACACTATTACAGATCCAATGGAACTAGTTTCGTCGAATTCCGAGACTGTGCCCCGAATCGCTATTTTAACGCGTCGATTTTATCGACGATTTCAAAACTGACGAAATCGCTTGAAATTCCAGTTTTTAAAACTAACTAACTCAATTCTAATTCAAATAGAATTTATATCAACATTAGAAATCGTTTCGGTTTCATATTCAACTCCAATTCAATTATTTAAACGATTTTTAATTATTAACTCAATAATTAAATTTATTAATTAAATCACTATATTTGGAACTTAAGTTTTATTACGTTATTTTTGATCGATAAACTTCATATTAAACTTGCATTCACATTCCAAAACTCAACATTTAAAATAAATTAAATGTCCAAAGTCAACGACCAAAAATCCAGGTCATTACAGAACAGTTCAGAGTATGTTTATTGACTTCTAGTGAGCTCTTATCATGACATTGTTATCATATAACAACGATGTAGTACTCTCCATACTTGGAATCACCTCTAGCTTAGTTATAAATTTATTTATTTATATTTATACATTGCTTTTATTGTGGCACTATTCAAGGTGATGTACTTAGCCTTTTCATTGAATCGACCACAACCTTTCCTTTGGAACATTTCCAACTTAAAGGAACATGAATTTAATATTGACAAATTATTCTCGATATCACTTATATAGTTTGTGTTTGAGTACTCCTTCATAAGGAGTTCGTTGTTTCTATAAAATGTTCTATAGTGTTTCATAAATACTAAAGAACACTCTAAACTAACATTTAATGTACATAATTCGGATTTAATATTTGCTTCATATATCAAATACATTAGCTAAATACGATATTGTGGACAATACGACATGTATGATAATTCCTATTGCTAATGTATAAGGAATCCATCTTACATGTTCCATATTAAACATTTTAATATGTGTGTGCGTATCATATGGAACATTTCCGACATTCTTTTATAATGATTATAAAAAATATCATTTACAAATCCAACGTTGAGAATTAAACAACCAAACCATAATGATTTTAACTTGAATACATCATTAGTCATTGTTTACCTTTTAGAAATATTATAGTACTTTTATAATTCTTTCTTAAAAACACATTCTTCCTCTACATTTTCACTGAAATCAAACTATATGATATTTTTATCAAAATACTTGTTCAACTTTAACGCTTTTCAAATAATACTTTCGTATAAGTTATTGGATCATATCTGGAATCCACAAACTCCACATCACTCTCATTGACTTTGAGACATTTTGGTTGTTACGTGCAAACAATCTATTCTAAATCATTATTTTGGATTTTTTGTTTCAATACAAATATACCAAAAACATAAAGTCATACCAAGCATTAATTTTATGAGCAAAATTCAAATTAACTCGAGTACATTGGATGATGAATTTGTTACGTTAATTTCAACAATTAAAATTTACAATGTTATTCTTATCAATGCTGCTCTATATTCTAACTGCATTAGTCTTTCCTTTGGAAACACATTTGTTGCAAGTGGATCATATCCAGTTAGGTACAACTATCAAAATTATATTTTGATAATGTACTTGGAATCCTTTTCGAATTTGTGTATCATACCATACGGTAGAGTCAATATTCTTAATAGTTTAATTGACAACTAAGGAATATCTATTCTTTACATTGATTAGAAACTAATAGTTTCTCTTTAATGGGCCAGAATAATTATTAGACATTCTAATGCATCGTGTTTGTTTAGGTTTGGTTAATTTCATTCTATCCCTCAAAATTAGCTTTGTCTTTGGAACGTATCCGTTGAGCCAAAAAATGGCACAACACCCAGAAACGAATTGAAATGGGGAGATCTAGCAAATAAAAGTAAGAACACATAGAAATTTTTATAGTAGTTTGGAAAAATCTTAGGCCTACATCCACTTCAATGTTATTGCTTATTTATTTTAGCCAAATGTACAAAGATTTTACTAATCTAATAGCCTAAAACAGCAAAAAATGGCTTCCTTGGTGACTAGGGTCGAGTACAGAAAGAAGATGAAGAAAGTGCCAAAAAGTCCTTCTTCAAATGCTTTAAGCCTTGTATTTATAAAGCAATCATCCAACAGAATTACCAGACCTCAATATACCAAGTTCAATTTCAGATCTGAGAATGTAGGATAGGAAGACGGAATCCCTAGAGCCAAAAATCATCTCAGTACCGACCTGAAGTGGTCAGTGCCAGTTTGATTTTATACGGGGATGTTGCTTCATCTTCCTTCCCTTGGCCTCTGTCTTTGATCCATCGTGTTTTGATTACTTTTCCTTAGAAATCATGTTTTTTTAGAGTTTCTAATATCTCTACTACCTGTCTTCTTTCATTCAGAATTTCCTGGGAGTTGTCCATCCACTTCTTAAGAAATGAACCCCTTAACGATGGGCTTTTTCTCCAAAACCAAGTAGCTCGCACAAAAAGTGCTCGGTAATGATCAGAAAGGGATCGTTACCAACCTCTTTTCCTTTCTTCAATCTTGCTCCAACTCCTCTAAGTTTCTTCTATTACCCTTCCAAGCATGCCCTCAGGCCCTTGAACCATCTCATCTTCATCCTGACATCCAGATTTAAAAGAAAGCCGTCTAGTCTAAAAGCCGAATAACACTCGCCTCCTAAAGTACGCTTCTGTTGGAAACAAAGCATGCTCTGGAACAAGATAAGCATATACCATTCTCCATACAAGTCCGTTGGTTGCCCAAGAGTTGCTTCAAAGCATTGTCTCTATTCCACGGATATCCATTCGATTGCTTTATATAGTAGAAATTCCATTCTCCATGCTAAGGACAAGATCAATGCTTTAGAGATCGTTTCATGCCTTAGTCAAGTTAAAAGTCCTTCTTTTTTCCTCTCCTTTCCTCTTGGATTTGGGACCAAAATTCATGTTGGTACCGATCTGTTTTGATCGGTACTTTGTGGTTTTTCCTTATCGATTTGATATGTGTATATAAGTCGAACACTTGGCTTCACTCTCTTTTCATACTTTCATTTCTCGATTACATTTATCTTTTTTGATCAATGCTGACTCAAAGCGATCTAACCCCCTTCGTTTAAACCACTCACTCTTGATATCCTGAAACGGTCGTCGACCATTTGAAAACGCTGCCACTACCAGTTACCGATTTTGACCTTCGCCGTTTAATCCACGGATCTTGTCTTGATCTCATGGACCCCATAACCAACTTTTTTAATTAGAAAAAAGAGGCAGGTTGTCATTGTCTGCTGGTGGTGGAGTTCGTTGTTAGCAACATCAGTGGCCATTCTTCGCCTTGAGGGTTCGAACGTTGGCTAACTCTCACTTCGACTCAACCAAGGCATGACTCGAGTTTTCCTAAGGTTCAACCTAGGTTTGTCCTGAACCAAGTGTTCAAGGGTTGCTACCTGATGGTTATTCCAAGCCATTACTCTTTTTGCCTTAGTTTGGCTTCAATGCCTTTTTCATGTCGTCATGAATTTATGTTCCGACAAATTTGAATGCACAAAACCACCTATACTCGAGCCTCTATAAAAAATAAGTCATAGTTTGAACTCCAGCAAGATGGTACTCTCCTAAGAATCCTATATTCGAATGCATTCTAGTAGTCAAACAATTCCATTTCACTGTACTTCCAATTACTACACTTGCGTCCCTACAAAAATAAATTCCACGTCACTCTGAATAGCGGTTCCATTATCGATATCCAAAGATAATGGGTAAAATTTGATGCACGGTTCCTTCGTGCGATATGGTTCTCTCCAGTGCGAACGATCCATCTACACAGAATGGTCCATTCATCGTGTACGAGGCACATGACTCACATTGTATAGATTGACACTTCTTATTGCTCCAGTCGACATTTAGAATCAGATTGGTCAACACACATCAACCTCCTTTGAATTCTAGATACCAGCCACACAGTTTCACATTTAAAATAGAATTCCAATATTTAACATACCTGACCGTTTCCAATATCAGTTTTTCCTATCTAGAATGACAAGCCACTCTCCTAGATTCCATGTTGGCACTAAGGCATCAAGTCCTCCTAAAGCTGGGTCTACCACAGCTCATGCGTCAACTTCTACACCCACCGAACCCAAGAGCTTAGTCACTACTGAATTACAAAGAATGGTCATTCCAGCAGAGCCAATCCAAGACTAACCTCTTTCTAAAATGTTCACATAGGCTTAAGTGTTCTGGATGATGCTCTAGAAAAAAGGCTACAAATTCTAACCGCAGGATGCTTCGAACCATTTGTTGGCAACATGGAATTCCTAAAAGCGATGTTCTGCTTCCTTGATAGGGCTACCGAGTGACAATCCTTCGATGGGCTATGTAGCTTGCAAAGATACATGTGCTTAGGTGGTGTTGTGCCATCCATCCATCTATTCCTTCGTACATTCCTTTAGGAGCTTGGGCCTGCTCCTACTCAAGTCCATCCAAATGGTCACGCTCTATTGAACTCCTTATACATCTTGTTCATGAACCAATTTCAATGACCCCCTACTTTCGGAGAGCTAACTCATGTCCCGAGCTTCAAACAATGACGTGAATTTCCTTCTTACATGATCGTCAAAGATTGGTGTCGATGCAAGGTCATGGAAGCACTTCACAATAAACATTTATATTTCAAGAATGAAGATCTCTTTGTTCGATGCCTATATGGCTTCAACAGGCTTTAGATTTCTAGATATATGGCTTCTCCCTTTCCGTTCTTTCCCATGCTTGAATTTTCATCATCCAAATGTTTAACTTGCTATCTCCTTTCTTCCAGATATTCCTGCTCGAGACATGAGCGTAGAGCATTCTGAAACTCTTAAAACCTCAAAGTGTATTCACATCCGATATCTCTCTACCACCTATCCATAACGAATGAGAATCTTCATATATGCAACCTTGTATATCCTGATCACTTTGTCGTTCCTGCTGAGACTCTCCAAGTAGTTCTAGAACACCTACCCGGTCTTCTGCCCCCATTTGCAGTTTCGATGATGACATCCATGACGGTGTTAAGGTTTATTCGGCATAGAAAACATTGGTGAATTCGTTGATAGAGCAACGAGAACAAACATTCTTGGTGAATTACAAGTGGAAGGAGAAGAGAGAATTGAAATGGAAACTATCTATGAAGAAGGAGATAGGTGAGAAGAAGTGGAAGATGAAAAATAAGATGAAGGTGATGAAGGAGGCGACGATGACGACGACTCTGACTAAGAAGGAGAAGAGTCGTACAAAGAGATGTCTTCATAAAGCTTAGAACTTCCTACCTCGCCGCATCTGAAACGAATAACTATTAAGACCACTCAAAAAACTGCAGAACCGAGCATAATGCCATTAAGCGAGGAGATTGCTCCAGCTAGTTCTTCAGGCGATATTTTCGGTTCGCTTAACGACTTCAACATTCTGATAGCTGACCTTCTTAAGGAAGGCTCTTCTGGCTTTAACTTCCCCTCTGAAAGCATCCTTGTCAAAGAAGACGAGACTCCATCCTTACTTCCTTCTAAACATAGTCTGTAGAGTGCTTAGGGGGTACATCAACACTCCACACACTCTTTGGACCACGAACACACATTCCTTGTGTTCGTTCACATTACCATGTTCCAAAATTAATATGATCCTTTTCTAATTTAAGGTACAATGGGTAAGGACCATTTAAGATATCTTCATTCTGGTGTATCTATGGAAAGGAAATTTGCCTCCAAGCCATATCCTTTTCGTTATAGCTCTAACTGGGAATGAAAAACAGGTAAAGGGAGGTCCCGTATAAAGGGAAGAGATAGGCAGAAAGAGACTACCAAGCTGAAATAGAAAGGAAGAAGAGGCAGTGAGAAGAGAGAGTCTTATGATCAGGAGAAGAGGTACATAGACTCACACAACTGTCGCGGTTCCTCCTCTGATGTTCCTCCACCTCGATCTCAACCAAAACTTTCCTCACAACAAAAAATTCCAGCTTCTTTTCCTTTAGTCTTCCATAGTTCCTCTACCCCCATAGTCCAAAGGAGTTTTTACTCATTCAGCTCCTCTTCCAGCCCCATCCAGTCACATGTAAGCTGCTTTCCAGAATTTACTTGACCGTGGTCATGTTCGATCATGACACCAAGGAAATTCCTAAGGAGGAGGTGGACCATAGGGATGGATGGGTCCAAGAGCTTGATGGCCATGGATATTAGTTGAAGAAACTTTGCTTTGCCCTCTCCAACTTCAAACGAATTAGTCGAACAAACATCAAACCATTTGAATCTGAAAAGAGAACCTATGATAGCCTCATCAAAGGTTACAAGAGGGGCTTGGAGAAGGTTGGAAAAGAGAAAGATGCTGCTCTAGAATCTAAGTAAAAGGCCAAAGACTTAGTCTCATAAATGACAAAGGCTCATACTCAGGCCGAAATCATGATGAAGAATATCATAAAAATCACTCAGAAAGACAATGTTGTTCTCAAAACGTAGCTAAAATCCAAGGACCTGACTATCCTTGAGAAAGATAAAACTACCAATGAGCAAGCAGCTGAAATCTAGGAACTCCATACTGATAAGGAGAATCCTAATTGCTTCTGGTGAAAACATAAAGACTAAAGGCCCTAGTTAGCTATACTACAGCTACACATAAGCTTGACGAGCTAAGGAGTAGAGGGCGAAGGAGAGGGAAGAATTAAACACCACCCTGCAACTGTTCTATGCTAATGTCATCCACTATAAGAACTTGAAGTGGTTGGGAAGCATATACGCCATGACCCTCACCGATCCCTGGAAGAAAGTTATATGACATTCGGAAGAAACCGATGAAGGCCACACCGAAGATGAATTAAGAGCCAAGTATCTTGACGCTGACGATATTGCAAAACTTGAAAAGGGAAAGCTATTCTTGCTGTTGAAGATGATGTCGCTATAGAAGCTAGTGCTGGAGCTTCTACTGGTCCAAGTGCATCGGGCCATGTAGAATCATCATCTCCAAAGACCCAAAAGCTTGCATCGAAGATCCTAATGTTTAAGTGGGCTAGCTCTGAGACCACCCAAGTTGTTCCAGCTCCCACAACTATTATTCTTGATGAGTCATACATTCCAGTGTCCATCTCCCAACCTATTCTATCAGCTCCAGAAGAGGCTGGGATTACTATGTATTTTGCTAAGGAGAAACCGTCTGACGAAGGTATATCCTTAGTCTCTCCAATGTTCGGAAAACTCCAGTTCTCGTCTGAGTCTATTATTAACCTTTACCATTATATTTGCAACCTTATAGGTCATCCTTCTCTTCCACTTCCTCTGCCACCAATTACTCAAGGCTCGGTCCCTGCATTTATTTCTACCGAGTTGACCTCCATAACTGCGAGACTAGTTATTCCAAGCCTTTACTCCAACTCCGTTTTGGGTCCTAATTAAAAAAGAACTGCATCTTTTGATGGATTGGATGATGCTTCCTAGTCCTTTGAGGAAGATTTCACCATCAATAGTGCCTTAGGCCCAACCGGATCCATTTCTAAGGCAGAGAAATTAAAGCTTGATATTTCCAAAGTCGAGGTTAAGATTGAGCCTAAACTTGAAAAGCCTACGGGAGCAGAGGAACCGAAGACTTCTTTGGGAGTCCTTTCCATTACCATCAAGACCCCGAAATGGCACCGACGTCACCATGGAGAACTTTGAGCCCCCTATTGACAGTCTGAAAGATCCTACAATCATTACTACTAAAGGCGACACCATCCTTTCTAGAGGCAGCACATCCTAGGGTAAGAAAGGCCAGAAGAGGCCTCATGATGGCTCAGGTAGCAAGGCTGGCAAGAAAAAGAAGAAGGCTTAGAAGAAATAGGCTCATATCATCTATCTTCCAGTGTCAACGAGTCGGCCTCTACTTGTCTCCTTTTTGGTTATAGTATTTTTTTTAGTTTATTTTACATAGGCCATGCTCGTGCGGGACTGACCCCTTCATCCACTGTATATAAAGTTTGATTGCATCGAAAGATTGTTTTCTATTTCAATCTTTGTTCCATTTATGTTTTTGCACTTTATATACTATTCATGCCTATATACAATTGCTTGCATATATAATATAACTGCTTTTTTTGCAATTCACCCATATTATACATGCTTGTGCATGTGTAATGCTTTTACTCACTGTAACTCTATACATATAAGTAAATTTCATGTAATTTCTTTAGTTATATTTCACTATTTAGTTATGTTTAATTGTTGCCAAAGTGTTTCCATTTATATAAAAAACTATTATTTAACCAACTTTGTGATTATTCCTCTTTGTCCCGAAGGAAATATTTTAAAATAAGATGTAACGACCCACCTTTTTGGACGGTTTAAATCGACAATAAACCACACATGTCAACTCAAACCATTCAAAAGGGAGGTTTGTTAATGGGGTAAATAAGAAAATAAGAGAAAAGAAGAAAAAACACAAAATCTCACATCGGAATGACAAAATATTATAATCAAATAAACAATTCATGAAGCTGTTTTACAAATAACATTTGATTACACTTTTACAATATAATAGAGTTATACATACAACGAGAATAATAAGATAATGCAGTGGAACAACATGATACAGTGGGATAAAATAATAATATCATACTAAACTCCGTCTTCATCCTCCAGAATAATGTCTTCAACACTGAAAAGCTCAGGCTGACCCGAGCGTAATGAAAAGACAAAAAACTCGAGTCAGAACTAAAAGATCTTATGTAAGTTAAATCAAAATAAGTAAATATGAGTAACGGCTTCAGAGATGTTTACGGGATTTACATCTCCTATCCAGTATCTAACGTGCATGCAATAACTTAAGAGATGTTCGGGATTCCATCTCCTAAGGATCCGTTAAACTATCTACATATATAATACAATACACCATTATAATATGTCTACAGTAAAGCAAAGTATTAAAATAGCATTAAGGTGTTACCCATATCCCCCTTAACACATTTTTATATAAATACCATAGTCTATTTAGATACTGTAAGCTCCACCAAACCGGTGGTTTACTCAGTGAGCACTCCATAGGTACAATACAAACCAAAGTCGTAATGGGCTCGATCAGGATAAATATGACAAGGCACGTGAGGCAATGCCCAGGGTAGGATTCTACCATTTTGCGGATCCGGACTGGTGGTAACGCATAGCAGCTACTACCTCCTACCTCCTACCTTGAGACACACTCCCATAATCAAAAATCGAGGGGTGGCCACCAAAATCAATCACAAAGTAACAAATATGGTATCGAAGAAATGTGCCCGATAGGGGGAGTGACCACACTTGGCCCGGCGTGGCTCCTGTTTTAGTCATTTTAATTATGACCCGAAAGTCAAGGCTATCCATCATCTTTCTCTTACTTCATTACAGTAGCATTCGTTAAACCATCCTACTTCATTTTGGATTCTCCACCACGTGCACAGTTGTTAAAGTGGTTTCAGAATTGGCAGAGAGTATGACAATATCCGACCCCGGTCTCTTTAACAACCAAACACTTATTTCACACCGTGGTCATTTTATAAAACAATTTCAATAATAAATCCAAAATACATTTTATACCTTCATATCAAGATATCCATATACTTATTCCAAAAGTATAGATACATTCTTAAATACCAAGGAAGATTTCTTTCGATCAATTTCGAAAATAATATATATATATATATATATATATATCTTAAACCATTTATAACTATTTATATGCTTTAAAACCATTTATAAATTCCCAAACAGTTTTCAACTCTTCCCCTTTCATAAATTTCTACGCAAATTCCTTTAAAACGCTTGCAAATCCCCTTTATAAAAGTTCTTTTATAAAACCCTTTATAAAATCCTTTAAAAGCTTTATAACTCCTTTATAAAACAATTATAAAATCCTTTATAAAATCTTTTATAAAATCCCTTTTTATAAAGTCCATTATAAAATCTCTTATAAACTTTTATAAATTCCTTGCAAAACCTTTTACCAATTTCTAAAATCCTCTATACAAATCTTTATCTATTAAATTTATTATAAAAGTCTATATTAATTATATTAAATTAAATTTTAAAATAAATCTTTTAAAAATATATTGAATAATTTATTAAATTAAAATTTTAAAGTGTTTTTATTATATTACATTATTTAAAATATATATTTTAAAACTAAATAAAATTATAAGTTTAAATCTACAAATTTCATTAAAACCATATATCAACTTATAATTTGAAAATTTAAAATATATAAAATAAATTATTTCCAAACATAAATTTTAAATAAAATCATTTTATTAAATTTAAAAATCAAATTTAAAAATCAAACATACTTTAACACTTAGAAAATAATTTAAAACCGACCAACGGTGTCCGTATATAATTTTCTACCCTATGGTCAAGTGACACGGATATATATCATTTCGACCCACAATAAATTTAAATTTCCGGATATATATCATTTCAACCCGTATCCTGACTCACAATTTTCCAATTCCATAAAATCAATCGGGTTTATCATTTCAATCCATAACGATTTTTCCCTAATCTATAAGATCGTTCGGCTATGTATCATTTCAAACGATAGTGATTTTCCTAACAATAACTAAGGGAACTTGCAGTGTGATAACAACATATAAAATAAACATAACATCAAATCATCCAAAATGTTAACAATTAAGCATCCATCACAATCATCATTCAAATCAACCAATAAATAACAACAATTAACTGGTTATCATTATCATGTATTTAACTAACAATTTAAATATTCAATATAAATTTAAATGGCAATTTAATTCAATATAAATTCAAATTAAATTTAAATGAAAATTTAAAATGCCAAACAGCAATCAATAAATTTCTAATCACATCATTAATTTAATTTAACTAACATAAGATGATTTAGTATTCGTGAGTGGGTTAAATCACTCACCTTTGATTTATCGTCGATTTAAAATACAATTAAAGCCCAAAATTTTAACAGTCTCAAAATGCATCCAAACCAGTACCATAATGTCCAGAATTTCGATACGATCAAAATGGAGAAAACCGCGTCCAAATTCGAGTTCATATGCAAAACTTATTGATGTTAGAAGTTTAAAATTTAAATTGAATTAAAATTTAAAAGAAAGGGCATTTCTGGAATTTCACTCATCTCCCTGAACCCTAATCGAGCACGACATCTTGACCATTACAGCACAACCTAGCCGCCATCTACATCACGTCGTCGCCGCCGCTAGAGGCAACCGTACCTTGATCGACCATCATCATGCGAACGCCTTCACCACGCCGCTCCCTTGGACCCCACGCCGAGACCTCCGCCGCCCCAAACAACCTCCACTATTGTTATCTCACCGATCGAGGCGATTCCAAGCACTTCTGACATGATGCAAACCTATGGATCGACTTCTCTCATCATTCCCTACACGCCTGAATCCTCCGATCGATCCATCGACGAAGATCCACCATTGAAATCGGGAACCTAATATGGACGGTCGAGGCTTCTTCATCGTTTTCTGGTCAAACAATGCATCAAATCGAAAAACAAAATATATCAATAGATTGCACTCGTCGAGATCTTTCCAATGATATATATTATGATAGGGTTTGGAGAGTTTGAATTTTTGAAATTGATTTTGAAATTGAAATTAGGGTTCTAATTGACCGCCATTGAGAAGGAGGAAAAAGCAGATGATTTGAACAAATACGTACAGGTAATAGAAAATAAAAAGGCTGCTAGGGTTTATAACAGCCTATATATAGGCAGCGATGGATAAGAATGGATGGTATCGAATTGGTCGAAACGATTACTCGAACCCGAAAAGCCCGTTCCATTTCCGAAACGAAAAAATAGCATCCAATATATCGAAATATAGGTTTTCGATATTTTAAAACTCAATGGAACTAGTTTCCAACCCTAATTCCATTGTATACGGAAGTTAGCTTTCAAAATCAGATTATATTCATTTAAATTCCTTTAATCGATTTCTACGCGTTTCAAGCTTACATAGCCAAACGACAAGTCTGATCGTTATGAAACTTGAAATCCTGCAATAATTCACTATTACAGATCCGATGAAACTGGTTTCATCGAAATACAAGACCGTGGCCAAAATGGCTAATATCTGCGTTAATTAAATTAAATTATTATAAAAAATCAATTTAATCACTTTTTAATTCAAATTTAAAAGTTAACAATTTCATCATTCTTGATTACATAGAATTTTTAATCTTAAAATAAATTTTCCATTTCAAATTCAATATTTAAATATTGCACTAATTACAGCGTTCAATTACAACTGTAATAAAATCTCAGTTAATTATAATTTAATTTCAATCAATTTCTTTTATTTCGATTTACACCCTTATTATTCAATCAACCATCACCTTATGAATATAATTAACATTAGTTTATATTTTATTACATTCTTATTCTACAATTATCATCTTAACTCATATTAACTACAATATTTGATAATATTTAATTTCAATTGATTTACAATTAATTTCAAATGGATTAGATATCAAGATGATAATCAGTCAATTGTAATACATTAATAATTCACCTCTGCTAACCCATTGTTTACAAAAAAAGGTTGATAAATTACATACCAAATATAGATTCCATTCTATATTAACCTATTTCAATTAATTACGTATAATTTATCTTTTTAATACAACATTGATTTAAATCCTAGTTTACCTTTATTTTTACCATTAATTGCAATAACCTTAAACAGTTGTCAATAACATTCAAACAACATTATTAAATCGTATGCTAATTATTTTTCTCATAAATAAATCATAAATTCTCACATTATTAAATTTCAAAATCTTATTTAATTTAATACTTTTATTATCGAAAAATACGGGTTGTTACATAAGATCCCCTAACTCGAAGATATGGTTTCAGACCATGGTGTTGAAATGTCGTGCTACTCTTTTATGGTGAGCAACTACCCTTAATTCTGCCTCTTCGTGTTTTTCATCAAATAATTCGATGGACTCAAGCAGAAGTTCCTCGTTGATCTTGGGGTCGTAATGCCTTTCCCGATGAGAAGGGATTTCTAGTTCAATCATGATCATAGCATGTGATCTGTAGACCATGTATGTCCAGTCACGGACTTGTGAGTCATCCTATAAGCCCACAATGCCAGTGGAAGCTCATTAACCCAGTTGCCATTGACTTTAGTTAATAGTTTCTTCAATATAGAATTGATGTTTTATTCACCACCTCTACCTGTCCAATTGCTTATGGGTGTGCTACTACCGAAAAGCTTTTCTCAATCTTGTACCAGTTATAGAAATTCATGAACTCGTTAATTTCAAACTAAGTTTCATTATCTGTTATAATTTTCTAAGGTATTCTAAATCTATAGATAATATTCCTTGTTATACAGTTCATTACCTTTTTCATTGTGATCATGGAGAGTGGTTCTGCTTTTGCCCACTTGGTGAAGTAATCCATCGCAAAAATTGCATATTTAACTCCTTCTTTCGACATGAATAGCACACCAATTATATCAAATCCTCAAATCGCAAATGTCCACGAGCTAATCGTTTGCATAAGTTTTGTGGAAAGGGCACTTGAAATCTTCGCAAACCTCTGGCACTGGTCACACACCATTTAGTGTATTTAGCATCATCAAGGTTTACTGTTGGTCAAAAGTATCCGCAGCAAAGTATCCTCTTTGCTAAAGTCAGCCCCCCGGTGTGATCGCCACAACTACCCTAATTGACATCCACGAGGATTTTTTTAGCCTTATCCATAGTTACACACCATAGCGTGGGGGTCAAGAATCCTCTCTTGTATATCACTCCTCATTTCATTACAAATCACGGTACTTTGTGAAGGAGTTTCTTCCATTCGTTATTTCCTCTCGGGAGAGTTCCCTTAAGCGGATAATTCATTATTGGAGTAATTTATGTCTCCTCCTCTTCAACCTCTAAAATATAATCGACATTTATCAGATCGATATTTGGAGCTGATAGTACCTCCACTAGAATTGATCCCAACAGTTGCACATCCCCAGAACTAGCTAACTTGGCCAGTGAATCGACCTTAGCATTCTCCTCTCTAGGGATGTGCTTAATTGTGTAATGTTCTATATCATCCCACAGCTCCAAAGTCTTTGTTATGTAAGGGGCAAGTCTTGTACCCTTTGCCTAGAATTCCTTCTTCACATGGAAACCCACCAACTATGAGTGACTAAATATATGCAGCATTCTTACCCCCGGTTACTTCAGTATCTGGAGTCCTACTATCAATGCTTTGTATTCAGCCTCATTGTTTATCGCTGGAAACTCTAGCTTCAATGCGCAGCTAACTGATCATCCTTTTGGAGTCATAATAACTAATTTTTCCCTAGAACTGCGCTCATTAGAAGCTCCACCTACAAATAGTTTCTAATGAGAAATTGTGACCATATCTTCTTCCACTCCATCATCTCGTGTGGTAAACTCGGCGATGAAGTCCGCCAACGCCTGCCCGTTTATCGTCCTCCTCAAATGTAAGTAATATTATACTAGCTTAGTTCAATATTCCACTTCAGCAATCTTCCTGAAGTCTCAGGTCAATACAACACCTACTTCAAAGGATGATTCGTAAGCACCTTAATCCAATGAGCCTGAAACATGGTCGTGGCTTCTTTGACGCAATCAACAAGCAATAAGAAAATATCTCCAAATTTAAATAGTTCCTCTCAGCTCCGATAACCACTTGCTGATATAGTAAACTGGCTGTTGAATCCTCGTCTCCTTCCGTACCAATGCCATGCTTAGTGCGTGAGCAAACACAGCAAAACAGATAAACCAATCCTTTTCATCTAAAGGTTTAGGTATAACCGACAGTGTTTCCACATGCCTCAGTAATTATTTGAAGGCATCTTAACATTCCTTATTCCATCCAAAATTCTTCTTTTCCATTTGAGGGCATCAAAGAATGGTATACACTTATCTATTGCCTTTGAGATAAACCTTATGAACGCAGCAATCTTCCCATTCAAGCTTTGTAACTCATTTTCGTTGTCAAGGTAGTTATGTTCCTCAAGACATTAATTGTCTCTAGATTGGCCTCAATTCCCCTCACGTTCATGATGGACTCTAGAAACTTTGCCAATGCAACTTTGAATGAACATATCAATGGATTTAGCTTCATTCCATATTTCCATAGTACTTCAAACATCTACGAACGGTCATCCAAGTTGTTCCTTAAAAGCCATGACTTCGACAGTATATCATCCACATACACTCCCATCCTCTGCCTGATTTGATTTCTGAACATAGAATTTACTAACCTTTGGTATGTAGCTCACGCATTCTTCAGACCAAACAACATCACCCGTAACAATGCAGTCACAAATTCGTTATAAAACTCACGTGCTCCTGATCCGAAATATGCATTGGTATTTGGTTATAACCAGCAAAAGCGTCCATAAAAGGGACTAACTCATGCCTGTAGTTCCGTCTACCAGCTAGTCAATCATGGGTAAAGGTAAAGTATCCTTCGAGCACGCCTTATAAAGTCCGAATAATCAATGCAAATCCGCCACTTTCCATTTGCCTTCTTAACCAAGACGAAGTTTGATACCCATTCTAGGTACAAATCATCATGAATAAAATCATTCACTTTCAATTTAACTAGTTACTATTTTAATGCGGTGGATCGCTCCAAACTTAGGCTGCGTCTCCTCTGCTTTACTGATGGAAATTTCGGGTCCACATTCGGTGTATGCCTCACTATCTCCAACGATATCCTGCATATACCTAAATGTATCCAAGAAAATACATCCAAGTTTGCTCGTAGAAAAATAACTAATACATTCCTTAATCTTGTGTAGAGTTGAGATCTGATCTTAAGACCCTTGGGGATAATGGTATCGATGGTTGGCACTTCTACCTATTCAAAATCCCCATTTAGAAACATGATATCATGCATCGTCATCCTTTATGGCTTAGCTGGAGCTCCATCATCGACGACAAAGTAGCTCTTCTGTGGTACGTGCCATAATGAACTCACATACCGCTCTATTTCATTCCAGCTTTTCTCTTCTGGATAAGCTCCTCCAATTATGGTATTTATAACTATCCTTCCAATTATTTAGGTTGGTTTCTTTGGGCGTTCGACCCTTGGGGTCATGCACTTTGTCCACCATCCTCTGGCTCTTTAACATACCATTGTAATTTCTTCTTTCTTATCAATAAACGCCGGCACTCGTTCATGTTTTGCCCATGAGTTTCAAGGAACCGACAAAACTTTTGTAAGCGCTTCCTTTCCTCTGTCGCCTCTCCCCTTGGTAGCTTTTTATCCTTTTTGTACCTTGAGTGGCAAGATATTTTTTTAGGTGTATCATTCAAAGGCGTATGTTCATCCAGCTTTATATTCCTTGGGCGCTTCTTAGCTTAATTTCCTTGCCTCCAATGTCATGATTTCTCTTCCTTTAATTACTAGAATTTCCCACATTCACAACCACGTTACCAAAGTTTTCTCCAGTCTATTTAATCACCACATTACTCTGAATCACCTCCATCGACTATTCACCACCAGTTGTTCCAACAACCTGTTGCCTCTTCCAAACGCAAGAAATGATTAGCATTCTAGGAGAACTCCTCCATAGTTGTTAGTTGCTTCATCCTCAGCCACTTTCCAAAATACATGTTCGGATGTATACCCCAGACCAATTCCATCAACACCATATTTCCATTCGGATTATTAACTTCTGTAATTGCAATATTGAACTTGTTCAAGAACCCCTTCAATGACTCCCGAGGTCCTTAGGAAAGGCTCAATCAGGATATCAGTCCTTAGGCCAAGCAATATGGAACTTGAATTACTCTAAAAAATTATTTTCTAATCCATCAAATATCGATATAGACTTCGGTGGGAGCCGAGTAAACCACATTGATGCTGCATCATCCAGAAAATTGGGAAACACCTACATTGAATTGCATCCATTGTCCTCGCACCATCCATATGCCATCCATATTTAATAAATTTTGCCTGGGATCAGTAGTTCCGTTATATAATCACACTGTCAGCATTGTAAACTTCCTAGGATACTCTTCCCTAGGATATTCTCCGTGAATGGAGTTCTACTAGGCATAGGACCCCATTCCTTATTCTTCATCCACTTATTCTCCTCCATCAACCATTTAATCATGTCAGCTATGTGCTCCTTGCTAGCTTGGAACTCTGAAGGACAACTATCAAAAGCTGCATCAAGTGTTTGACTCTGAAACGGTCTCGGTTTGCTTGTTGACGTCTAGGTTCTCCAATCTCTGGAAGAACTACTCCCTCAATTCTTCTCTATCGCTTGGATAACTCCATCGCAGCCATTCGAACATCATTCAGATCATCATCATCTCCTACAAGCTACAACTCATCCTCAGAGTCAGATAAGTTGATAGCTTTAGGCTCTTACCCCTCCAAGAGCTTTAAATTTTGGTTGGTACTGACCTGATTCTAGTCAGTATGTTTTGAATTCTCTTGGCAGGGGCTCTTCTAGTCCCTCCAACGCTCCTCCTTGTTGCTACAGTAGTCGTTTCCTACAATTTTTGCTTTTCATCCCTTCTGTTCTGACCAGAAGCAGATGAGTTCTCCTCTTCAGATCCAGCAGGCGAAGCCTCTCTCTTACTTCTCCTGATCCTTTGCGACTGTTGGGATAATAAGGCTATCCTAGTGTCCATCTTATCCAATAGATCCTTCTGACTATTTGCCATCTTCTGATTCAATACTTCCATCGAATTATCAAACTCCACTCTTATGACCATCTCCTAAGGGCAGATGGTCCTACTAATGCTATTGTCAGCTGGTTGCTAACTTCCATATGATGAGAAGCACCTTTACCCACACCAACTACTACTCTAGATCTACCGGACTTCCTTAATGGTGCCATTGATTCCAATCTGAAATTCCTTCAAGCTTTTGATAGAAAACCTTCTGGATCCAACCTCTGGATACTCCAGTCTACAACAGATGGCTAGATCTATGCCTGAGAAAAGCCTTTCTCAATGAAAGCACCAAAAGTTGAGCCGAGAAATGGCAAACACCTAAAGATGAATTGAAATGAAGTGATCTAGCAAGTGAAAGTAAGAACACAAGAATTTTTATAATGGTTTGACGAATCTTAGGCCTACGTCCACTGTAATGTTATTGCTTATGGATTTTAATCACCAATAAATTTTTTTTTACTGTTCTAACAGCCTAGAACAACAAAATTGGCTTCCTTAGTAAGTAGGTTCGAATATAGAAAGAAGTTAAAGAAAGAAAGTGCCAAAGTCCTTTTCAAAATGCTCCAAGCATTGTATTTATAGATAAATCATCCAATAGAATCGCCAAATCCCAATACACCAAGTCTAATTTTAGATCCAAGATATAGGAGAGGAAGACGAAGTCCCTAGAGCCAAAAAATCATCTCAGTACCAACCTGAAGTGGTCGGTGATGATTTGATTTTATAGCGGGAGGTTGCTCCATCTTCCTTTCCTTGGTCTTCTTTCTTTGATCCATCATGGTTCAAGCACTTTTCCTTAGAAATTAGGTTGTTTTCGAGAGGTTCTGATATCTATAGTACTTGTCTTTTTCTGTTCTTAATTTCTTGGGAGTTGTTCATTTACCCCTTAAGAAATGGACCCCTCGACCAAAATTCAAGCCAATAGTCCATTGATTCTAGCCACGGAACCAAGTAGATCGCACAAGAGGTGCCTAGTACCGATCGAAAAGGGATTAATACTGACCTCTTTTCCTTGCTCCACTTTTTCTCCCAAGTTTCTTCTATTATCCTTCCAAGCATGCCTTGAGGTCCTTGAACAATTTCGTCTTCATCCTGACTTCCAGATTCAATAAAAATCTACTTGATCTAAAAGCCAGATAATAGTATCCAAATCTATTTTACTACCAATAATTTCTAGAAGAAATTCCTTCGCCATGAATTTGATGTTTCATGAAACAACAACTGTTTCTTAGTGCAGTGGAATAGGCATTAGTGATTATTTTATGAATTGCCTTAGATACATATAAAATTGATTCAATTTTAGTTTATAAGACATGTTCAAAACATGAATTGGTCAATTAATATTGATCGGTCCTAAACTCCTTTGGGTGGTCCACACAAGATCACTCGCAAACAATTAGTACGTACAATTTTTCGACTCACACAGCCTGTCAACTCTTTGACCTAGGATATATTGGAGTTTCTTATAAACCATTATCTTGTATAATTTCATAAACTATACATTAGATGAAATTGACTTTAACCTTATGTACTACTTTTAAGTATATGAACTTACTGAAAAAAGTTAACTAAACTTCACTGATTACCAATCGTATTTTGTTCAATAAAGTCTTATTACTCCTTATCGGCACATCATTAAGTATCATAGGGAGGAATGACTTTTGAGAACTCTTTTCAATATATCTACCCATTTGATTAAATCAAATCAATTTTTCCTTTTGCATGTTATGTTCTTTACATTCGTTTTATATTCTATAAGCTTACCATAGACATATTACGTGTGTATCCAATACACATGTTAATGTTTGTGATAATTTATCAGCGAATTTAACAAAATATAAGGAACCATTTTAGTATCATTGGACTTATGATTGCATTTATTAATATGTATCAATCCTAAGAGTTTATCAACTTTTATGCACTCCCACTGAATGGGTGTCTTGCCCATTATCGGTTGAGATATAATTGACTAGTAACATATGATTCATAATCATATAATGAAAGAATTATTTCTCAAAACGTCAAACTAGGCCATAATTCTAAAATAATTACAAAAATTTCATATACTTTTGTATTTTCCAATGCATCACTTTTGTTATGAAAACAAATACCACAATTGTAGTTTTATTTTATAACGAATATCCAAAATATTCATATTAAATATAACTATGTATATTTTTTGTCAATACTAAAAATAGTTATTATTGTCATAAATAATATTTGCTATGTTTATGAAAACACTTTAATAACTTGATGTTACCGCCAAAAGTGTTATATAGTATGCTCCACTATTTCCACCATTATGTAATAGCAAATGAAATACGAAACTCCATTTAACCACAACATGTAGGCTATTTATTTTATTCGTTATGACTAGTTTACAGCCGAGAGTTTCCAGATCAAATATCTTAAACTCTAAGAAATAAAACTTATAGAAACTAATTTTCTATATGAAAATGCATTTAGCATAGATATCATATTTCTTATTCCTTATTAAATCTCTATTATTATTTTACACGATTCTTGGTCCTAATATCTCTTCTTGAAGTAGAAGTAACTATTCACTCTCTTCATCCCAGCCATGCTTTAAATTACATCAACATTCATACATTTGCTTTCCTTTTCAAATGGCTGAACCATTCAAAGGAAATCCTTGCTACAAGACCATAATGAACTCTTTACGAAAATGCATCCGGTCACCCTTAACATTTAAGTATATCAAAGAATTTGCACATTACACAAACCGATCAAATTGACATTTCAATGATCGAGTTCTTAGATCTATCTTGTAGATTTTGGTCAGGTATTACATTTAACACAACAAGATCATGTTTGTAATCAATCACATTGAATACACAATCCCAGACTATGGTTTGCTTGCTTATTACAAATGAACTAATTTCATCAAGTTTTTGTACATTACGAGTTACAAGCGTTTACCATGTGATTGGATGTGGATCAAATATTTATATCCTTGTATTACTTTTAGAGTTCGAAACTCATTGAAGATAATACACAGTCTCCGGCAAGTAAACACGAAAGTAACCAAGTTACAAACATATTTAGTAGTTGTATAATTAGGCGCTTGCATGGGTCAACATGCAAAAATGTATTGGTATGTATATTTTATATTTCTATTTGTCAATATTCATTCAATTCATTTGTATATTTCAATTAATAAACATTTTATCAGTCACATTGCACGCACAAATTTATCGATGTAGATTTGTTTAATTTATACACATCAAATATTAATATATTATTAGTAAGGTTGAACATTACATTTCATTTTACTAATAAGCTCCCACTAGACTTCTATGTTTCTTAAAACCTGACGCAGCGGATTATACAAACACAATGTCGATCGATGAAAGTAGCAATCGATGAGTTGATGTATACTGAAATGCCCAAATTCGTTGATCCGAAGATACCGAATTCTAGCTATCCCTGACACGTTGATCGCGCACGATACCGTGAGAAGAGATCTTCAATTCTTCGAGCGTTGATCAAGCGCACTTGATTCCGCGAATCGGCTTCTGCAATTGTTGAATCGAGCGCACTCGATTAACCGAAAGAGGAGATAGGAGATTACACTCGACCACCAATTTGGCGAAAGCACAAAGCTAACAAAACAAGAGTTTTATTTCAAATCAACTAACTTTTACAAATGACTCACACGGCCTATTTATAGGCGTTACAACTCACGCAAAACAAAAATGTACAACACTTAGGTCGGCACCGACTCATATCCTACGACTTACGACTCAACAGCTCCGACTCAACAACAGCTCCGACTTACGACTCAACAGCTCCGACTCAACAACAGCTCCGACTTACGACTCAACAGCTCCGACTCAACAACATATGTACAGAACGACTTATGAATTGTCGACTTAAACACATACCGAATTACGACTTACTATAAGTCGGTAACGACTTATCAGCAACTCCGTTCTTCGACTTAACCAGCGTATGCGACTTTCTTTGGACGACTTAAAGCATCAACGGTTCAGATTAACGCGGCATAAGGATCTTTGGCTTCAGGCTTCAGCGACATAAGATGGTACGACTTTAACTAAGTCGTAACTCGATACGTACTTATCACTTGACTCGGTAAGTCGTTTACGACCTATCACTGCATCAGTTTGCTTTGCCTTCTCACTGAGTAACTCGGTAGGTCGTCCTGGCGACTTAAGATCTTTGATAACCCGCACCTCTTCACGAGTTAGGTCTTCCACTCTGTTAGGTCGGTCACGACTTCTGTTAAGTCGGTCACGAATTAAATCTTCCATCATGTTAAGTCGGTCACGACTTATGCTTATGTCTTCCGCTTCAATAAATCGTGGTTGGCTTACCTCCTCGCCCCAGTTAAGTCGGTCACGACTTATGCTTTCTCCCCAGTTAAGTCGGTCACGACTTATGCTTTGGAGACTTATAGCTTGGCCTGCATCATCCTCCCCTGGTTGAAATAAATTCGTCCTCGAATTTGTAACTTCTTCCACATCAGCTCGTTCATTCCTATGATATGGTACGAGATGTTTAACATTGAACACATCAGAAGTGTACACATCCTCCGGCAGCTTCAACTTATAAGCATTTTCATTAATTCGTTTCACGACTTCTACAGGACCAATTTTTCTGGCTTTCAACTTGTTATAAGCGCCCACTGGAAAACGATCCTTTGTTAATACTGCATAAACCAAATCACCTTCGTTAAATTCAACATTTCTTCGTTTCAAATCTGCAGATTGTTTGTACTTCTCATTTGCTTTCTTCAATCGTTCCTGAACAATTTGATGACATTCCGTCAGTCCTTCAACAAAATCAGCAGCTTTCTTAACTGTCCCCTTCGAGTGTGGTATTACCGTTAAATCCAACGATCCTTTTTGTATACTAGAATAAACAATCTGAAATGGACTGAACCCCGTACTACGATTTACTGCATGGTTATGAGCAAACTCTGCCTGGCATAACTTCATATCCTAACTCTTCAGATTGTCTTGCACAAGACATCTCAACAAATTTCCCAATGATCTGTTAACAACCTCGGTCTGTCCATCCGTCTGCGGGTGATAAGCACTACTAAATTTCAATTTCGTTCCCACCATCTTCCACAAACTTAGCCAAAAATGACTTAGAAATCTAGTATCCCTATCAGAAACAATGGATTCCGGCAAACCATGTAGACGATATATCTCTTTGAAGAATAACTCAGCAACCCGGACGGCATCAGCTGTCTTTTTACAAGCGATGAAATGTGCCATCTTGGAAAATCTGTCTACCACAACGAGTATAGAATCATTCCCCCTTTGAGTTCTAGGCAAACCCAAAACAAAATCCATACTGATATCCACCCATGGTTTTATAGGCATGGGTAACGGCATATACAGTCCCGCATTTGTCGCTGTTCCCTTAGAAACTTGGCAAACATGACATCTTTCCACAAACCTTCCCACTTCCCGCTTCATCGACGGCCAAAAATAAGATTGAGAAATTAGCTGTAATGTACGGTCTCTACCCACATGACCTTCCTCATGCAATTCCTTCCCAATCTTCAACCGTAAACTACAATCTGGTATACATAATCAATTTCCCTTGAACAGAAAACCATCTACCATCACAAACTCATCCGTCTCTCCTTTCTTCACTTTATTTACAAACTTCATAAAGTAAGGATCTTCAACAAATAACTCTGGTAGCACATCAAACCCTGTCACTTCGACCTTCATTGTAGTCAACACATGATTTCTTCTACTCAATGCATCCGCAACACGATTCGTCACTCCCGATTTGTGTTTCACAACAAACGTAAACTGTTGCAGATATGCAATCCATGATGCATGTCTCGCTGAAATTTTATCTTGTCCTTGCAAATGCTTCAATGCCTCATGATCAGTGTAAAGAACAAACTCTTTCTAAAATAGATAATGTCTCCAGTGTTTAATAGATTGCACAACAGCATAAAATTCCACATCATATGTGTTGTATCTCATCTTCGCTCCTGATAACTTCTCACTAAAGTATGCAATAGGTCGTCCCCTCTGACTCGGCACTCCTCCAATTCCAACCTTTGACGCATCAGTGTGTAGCTCAAACAACAGCTGAAAATCTGGTAATACTAGAATTGGTGCAGACGTCAAGAGTCCTTTGATTCGCTCAAAAGCAACCCCGGCTTCCTCCGTCCATGCAAACTGTTTACCCTTCATACAATCAGTCACAGGCGCCATCACACTACTAAAGTGTGGAATAAACCTTCGATAAAATGAAGCCAACTCGTGAAAACTACGAACTTCCGTTATCGTCTTGGGTTGCGGCCAATCTCTGATTGCTTCAACTTTATTCTGGTCCACCTGGATACCTTCTCCTGACACAACATATCCCAGAAATAACACACTCCTTGCCATAAACACACATTTCTTTGTTGCAGCATAAAATTGTTCTTGTCGCAGTACCATCAACACTTCCTTCAAATGATGCAAGTGTTCCTCCGGACTTCCACTGTATATCAGAATATCATCGAAATACACCACCACAAACTTCCCAATGAATGGTCTAAAAATCTGATTCATCACCCTCATGAATGTACTCGGTGCATTCGATAGACCAAACGACATTACCAGCCATTCATACAACCCTTCCCTTGTCTTGAATGATGTCTTCTATTCGTCCTCTGGTCTAATGCGAATCTGATGATATCCGCTCTTCAAATCAATCTTCGAAAAGATAGTAGCTCCGCTCAATTGATCTAGCAAGTCATCCAACCTTAGCATCGGGAATATATATCTCACAGTAATCTTATTCAATGCTCTACTATCGGTGCACATCCTCCACGTTCCATCCTTTTTGGGTACCAATAAAGCTGGTACAGCACAAGGACTTAAACTCTCCTGCACACGCCCCTGTTCAAGCAATTCTTCCACTTGCCTCCTCAATTCTTCATGTTCCTTTGGACTCATTCGATAATGTGGTCTGTGTGGCAACACAGCACCTGGAACAAGATCTATCTGATGTTGTATATTCCTCAACGGTGGCAACTCCGTTGGTAACTCCTCTGGAAATACATCGTCAAATTCTTTCAAAACTGGCTTCGCTTCTTCCGGAATTTCAACCTCTTCTCTGCTCTCTCGCCCAATCAACAAAAACACTTCAGGCTCCTCCTCTACTTCCTTCACAAACTCCTTCAAAGATAAAAAAGTTTTAAGCTCTTCAATCTCCTCCAACTTGTTTTCCTCCTGTTGTCGCTTCTTTGGAACTAGAGTAATCTTTGTGCCTTCAAACATGAAACTGTAACTGTTGGTACGCCCATCATGTTGCACCGCCCTATCATACTGCCACGGTCTTCCCAGCAACAAATGACAGACATCCATATCTACCACATCGCACCAGATTTCATCCTTGTATTTCTTTCCAATTGAAAACTTCACACAAGCCCTTCGTCCAACCTTCACCTCCCCGCCTTTCCTCAACCAAGCTAGCTTGTATGGTTTCGGATGTTTCTCAGTCTTCAACGCCAACTTCCTCACAGCTTCTGAAGAAATTATATTATCACAGCTTCCAGCATCAATAACAAATTTGCAAACCTTCCCCAGAATGGTACATGTTGACTGAAAAATATTGCTCCTCAACCAACTACAATCCTCCTCTTGCTTTGGTGTTAAACAGGACCTCTTCATCATTAGATTATAACCTTCGTCTCCCGTCACTTCTTCTTCCTCCTCGTCAGGTGGTGAATTGGAACATTCAGCTTCTTCATCCTCATCCTCAACCTCTGCTATCATAGCTCTCTTCTTCGGCTTTGGACATTCGCTACTTTTGTGGCCCATTTCTTGGCAATTATAACATTTGAAACCATTATTGACTTTCGCCTTCCCAACCTCATTCACAACTGGTTTTGCAACAACTTTTGAAACATTAGAACTTCCACTAACACCCTTCACTTGATTATTGGAATTTGTAAACACACCACCTCCTCGTCGTCCCTGTTTCTCCCAAGCCAACGCTTTCTGATGTGCTTCCGTAATAGATCTGGGATCAAACATGTTAACCATATCCTGAATCTGCATTCGCAACCCCCCAACAAATCTAGATGTCAGTTGTTCTTCCGTTTCCATAATATCATTCCTCGCAATAAGCTGATAAAACTCATCTGCGTAATCATTAACATTCTTTGTGCCCTGCCTCAAATTCTGCAAACGTTGATACATCAAAGATTGATAATTATAAGGTAAGAACGTTGCTTTCATCAATTTCTTCATCTTCTCCCAAGATTCAACTTTTGACTTTCCCATCCGTTCACGTGTAAGTTTGGTTTGCTGCCACCATGCCAAAGCTCTACCCCTCAACCTCGTAGCAACCAACTTCACTCTACGATGTTCTGGAACTTCTTTGAAGTCAAAAATCTCTTCAACATTAGCTACCCAATCCAAAAACTCCTACGCTTGCATACCACCTTTGAATTCAGGAATTTCAGTCTTTATCCCCGACTCCCACTTGTGATCATACTCAGAGTGATTTCTTCCTTGTCCTCGTCCTTGTCCTCGAACACTACCACCATCATACTCCTCTTCAAAATCAGATGTATATCGTTGTCTATCTCGTCCACCCACATCTCTACTACCATCACGTCTACCACCATCATCTCTTCTATCTACATTCCGCCGTTCACGATCATCCACGTTCCTCCCATGCCTTTGATCATTGTCAACACTTCTTTCTCGATTGGATTGTGGTGAGACTCTACTTCCCCCATGGTTAGATTCAGGTGAAACCCTTCTCCGATTTTGATTCATCTCTAACATCATCTTCTCTAACCGACCAATTCCTTCGTTAAGCTTTTCACTAAAGTTTTCATTGATTCTTTGCTCCATCTCATCAGCTTCTTCTCTTCGATACAAAGCTTCAACGTTTTGATGTCGATTAGCTCTCCTTGGTGGCATACTTGAAAATTCACAAAACTCTTCAATTCAAACACAATTCAAACTTTGATCCAAAATGAAATGGATCGAAACTTCCACTTTTGTTGCAAATCGCGATGAACACGATGAACAAAATTCTTGGCCTCCAGCACAAATTCGATCGAAACAACTTCGAACAAGCTCTACTAACTCGGCCGACTTGATTGGAGATGCTCGGCTCAACTTGATTTCTTCAAAACACCAAAATGATTAGGCTCCAAGTCTCGATCTAGCTATGATTGGCTAGAACAAGCTCTGATACAAAACTGACGCAGCGGATTATACAAACACAATGTCGATCGATGAAACTAGCAATCGATGAGTTGATGTATACTGAAATGCCCAAATTCGTTGATCCGAAGATACCGAATTCTAACTATCCCTGACACGTTGATCGCGCACGATACCGTGAGAAGAGATCTTCAATTCTTCGAGCGTTGATCAAGCGCACTTGATTCCGCGAATCGGCTTCTGCAATCGTTGAATCGAGCGCACTCGATTAACCGAAAGAGGAGATAGGAGATTACACTCGACTACCAATTTGGTGAAAGCACAAAGCTAACAAAACAAGAGTTTTATTTCAAATCAACTAACTTTTACAAATGAATCACACGGCCTATTTATAGGCGTTACAACTCACGCAAAACAAAAATGTACAACACTTAGGTCGGCACCGACTCATATCCTACGACTTACAACTCAACAGCTCCGACTCAACAACAGCTCCGACTTACGACTCAACAGCTCCGACTCAACAACATATGTACAGAACGACTTATGAATTGTCGACTTAAACACATACCGACTTACGACTTACTATAATTCGGTAACGACTTATCAGCAACTCCGTTCTTCGACTTAACTAGCGTATGCGACTTTCTTTGGACGACTTAAAGCATCAACGGTTCAGATTAACGCGGCATAAGGATCTTTGGCTTTAGGCTTCAGCGACATAAGATGGTACGACTTTAACTAAGTCGTAACTCGATACCGACTTATCACTTGACTCGGTAAGTCGTTTACGACCTATCACTGCATCAGTTTGCTTTGCCTTCTCACTGAGTAACTCGGTAGGTCGTCCTGGCGACTTAAGATCTTTGATAACCCGCACCTCTTCACGAGTTAGGTCTTCCACTCTGTTAGGTCGGTCACGACTTCTGTTAAGTCGGTCACGAATTAAATCTTCCATCATGTTAAGTCGGTCATGACTTATGCTTATGTCTTCCGCTTCAATAAATCGTGGTTGGCTTACCTCCTCACCCCAGTTAAGTCGGTCACGACTTATGCTTTCTCCCCAGTTAAGTCGGTCATGATTTATGCTTTGGAGACTTATAGCTTGGCCTGCATCAAAACCTTAAGACAAAACATGAAAACCTTTTGACTTCTTTAGTGGAAGTTAGGACTCATTTGATTTAAGACTCTAACTTTGAGGAATATCAATATATCATTGGCCTACAAGCGATGGGAAACACTTTATCGGTTGTATCATATACAACTCCTAACCCAAGGTCTTTGTCCTAATTTTATTTCAACCTTGAGGCAAATCGAATGAGACTATTCACTCGTACCTACCATTTCATAAAGGCCTAAGTATAAATGTATGTGCCTTGAGGAATATCAACATTCACATACAAATATGTTGTGAGAAATGCGGATTACGGATCTTAAGGCTGGAATGACACTAGAGGAAGTTTTGTGGATTTTCTAAATCTTTTTGAAACTTATGTTAATTTAATTACCAACAAATGCGATTCACAGACATAGATATAACCACAGAATCAGACAAAGATGCAAATAATAAATAAAGGCAGTAAAGAAAAGAACACACCGGATTTTATACTGGTTCGGAGTTACCCTGCATCCATTCCCGCACAAACGTACAGATTTCTTATCAAAAATAATCTCCCAGATTACACCCTCGATTTCAAGGCCACGAAGTACACCCTCCTATATTCGAGTCCGGGGCAAACTCTCTTGATTTACCAGGCCACAAGATCACCTAATCGATTTCGGGGCAACAATCACACCCAATTGATTTCAAGGCTCAACCGCACCTTTTACTCAACAGTTTGATTTACAAATAATCCTATAACTCTAAATAGCACTAGATCTTACGGAGAGAGTGGCAGAGAATCAAACAAGAGATAATCAAGTTTGATTCACTTGGTATTTCGGCAGAGTATAGTTTGGAATTCTTTAGAATAAATGTGGAAGATGAAGAGAAGAGAAAACAAATGAAATCTGGTTAAAAATTCGTTTAGAACTACTGGTATTTATAGAAAATCAACCACCATATCTATTCGTGAAAGGATACGACGAATAGACACTTCTTTTGAAATTTTGAATTTTGAATTTAACGGACACCATGTCGACATGGGGTATCCCATGATGTCGACATACCCTAGTTAAAAATAATGTAAAATTTGTTTTGAAAATAATATTGAAAGGAAAACAAGATGAAATGATTCTGTAGTAAAATAAACTAATTTCCCTATGTTTAAAATAAAGAAGAGTAGAAAAATATATTTTTAGAATGCATATATAAATTTGATTTTAAATCTCAAGTGTATATATATATATATTATAAAGAATATTTAAAAATCAGAAGATAGTTTAAAAAAAACTAGGTTTAAAACAAGATTTTATTTAAAAACAAAAACAAAGAATATTTTAAGGCTAAAACATTTTGAAAAGCAGTTTTGAAAATCATTTTGAAAAGCAGTTTTGAAAATCATTTTGAAAAACCATTTTGAAGTAGTTTTGCAAGCTTCTTCCTGCAGAATATCTCATCACATTAGGACTCGAGAACTTGTACAAAACCAAGATGTTCGTGGGCTTGTAAGCTACTTGTCATAGGTTTGTAAGCTACTTGTTGTGGGTTTGTAAGCCACTAAAAAGGTAGAAATGGGTTCCATCCCAAATGAAATATGGAATGAAGATTTCTGTGCTATTATGAAGTTTTAACATAATTCTAGACTCAATACTTATCTTGTACTTTTAAAATCTTGAACTCTTAATAACTTGATTTCTTGATACTCATGAGTCTTCAATCTTGATATCTTTGATCTTTAAATTCATCAGTCTTGTATCTCTATATTGTACGGTCTTCATTCTTTGTACCTGCATGTTTATGTCCTGCATATACATATATATATCTAAACTATAATGTTAGTATTTATATGATATAACAAGTCCTAAGGTTGTTGTCATCAAAACCATCCTTCTCAAGGACTAACAATCTCCCCCTTTTTGATGATGACAACCTATGTTTATAAAATATACTTCTCCTTCACAATAACTCCCCCTAAAACTAATAACTCCCTCTAAATCTAAGCCTAACTACTCTAACTACTCTATTTTATATTTCTCCCCCTTTTTCATCAATAAAAACTAATCCTAAACTAATATAACTCCCCCTTAGTCTTATATTGGAGTACCTGTGATAAATTAAGATGGAGTATATATATATATATATATGTATATGTATATGTATATGTATATATAATAACATGAGTTAATTAATGAAAACATAACCAATATGATAGTTTAAATCCAATAAACATATACTATGTTTTATATAATTCTATACATTCGATTCAAATCAATTCAATTCTAATCAAAGCAAAGCAAATCAAACAATTCAAAGACAAGCAATTCAAACCATAAGGAGATCAAATATTTTTAGGAACTTCAACCCGTCCTTCTTCTCCAAAGATAGGATCCTTTTAAATATTTTCCCAATCTTCATTATCTTGAATTAACGTTCCTTCAGGATTTGCATTGAGATCATCTTTGTTTAGGGCAGAAATCATCCAATGGAGGGCATCGAAATGCTTCGTTTGTTCTTTTATCATCTGCATTTGACTTAGTTCTAAGTGCCTTTGATTGCGGAGAATAAAAGTAAGTATATTCTTGAATGATTTGGGAGTTTCTTCAAGATTTTCATTTAGAATTTGGGAAGAGGAAGCCATTTTTGATAAGTAGTTAAAGGATATAAATAGAGATAAGTAGAAATGAAGAAATTACAAAATTCTGGAAGAAACAGGTATTTAAATAGGCAGAAATTCGTTTAAAATGAATAGACATGAGTTAGTTATTTTAATTTCAAAATTTAAAAAATAACCAAATCAGACAGTTGTATGTTGACATAGTGGGTTGGGGTATATCGACATGGGTATGTTAATCTATGTGTCTTCTTTGTTTTGTGAATAAGTATGTATATATATATATATAAACTTTATATACTATACTAACATTTATTCCAGAGACACGATAAGGTAGAGAAACATAAGATAGATAAATGAGTTAATACATGAGATACTTCATAATATGATAAAAGAGCAATACAAGTTCATACTAGTACATCACATCCTAGTTTTTAGAATGTGCTAGAGGATGAGGAGGATGATGATAAGCCAAGTTTCCGACCAACTTTAGCAAAGAACTTGTTCATATTAGTGGTCATTTTATCTAATTTCTTACTAACAGATCTTTTGAGAATCTGTTGATTTTCCACTATGATCCTTTGATTTTTGAGGAGTGTTTTGTTGGAAGGATTGTTAGGATATTCAATACTTTCCAAGGAGGTATCTTCATTTTCTTCTTCAATTTCCATTTCCTCCCCTTCTTCTTCTTCTTCTTCCTCATTTTCTTTCTCCATCTCTTCATGTGCAAACCTTTCATCCTTTTCGGCAAGAGATTCATATTGTTGAAATATGAAAGGAATTTTCATAAGAGAAATATTGGCATGATTAAACACTTTTCTTGAAACAAATTTGTCCCTTTTTTAATCAACACCAAAATAATTAAAAATCCGAGTGAGATAGATTCCATGATACAAAGTGTTCTCACCCATTTCCAAATTTTTAGGACGAAGTTCATCCATAATCACTTGCGCCCAATTAATGTCATAATGACCAAAAATGGCAAAAAGAGCTTTACAAACTTTTAAAGTCGGCTTATTGAAATTTCCTAATCTAGGAGTGATAGTATGTTGCAAAAGAAGGTTAACAATACGTGATTTCGGACGAAAGTTTCAATTTTTAACTTCAAAGTTGTCATCTCCTTCGAAAATGTGATGAAATGTCTCACGATCATGTTCATCAATGTTGAAAGTAGAAAGATCCATTCCCGAATTCTTGCAATTGAGAATGTTGCTCATAATTTCACAATTTAAAACAATTTTAGTGCCTTTAACACTACTCCAAATTTCATTTTCATTTCCTCCATGAAAACCGCGATTCAAATTTGCATAAAACATTTTAACAAGATTTGGATAACAAACAAAATCATTTTCAGAATTTTCAAAAAGACTAAGAATATGGTTCTCTTCAAGAAGAGTATTGATTTCATATGTAGAGAAATCGCTAAAGATAACAAACTTTCCCGTATGAACTTTTCCATAATTAGCATAGCTTATATAAGCCTTGATTGCTTCTGGATCATTATAGAGATACTCTTTGATGGTTTTAGACAGCCTCATTGTGAATGGAGTGTTTGAAGAAGCCATTTTTAAAGAGAGTAGAAAGTTTGAAAGAATGAAAGAGAGTTTGAAGTTTAAAATGAAAATGAAAAGATATGATAAAATAAGGGAAATAAATAGATATTCAATAGTCACGTTCTCTGGTCAAGAGGTGTCTTTCCAGAACATTGGAGTTGGTGAAAAGGTGGAGGGAAGTTCAAAGATTTGAATTCAAATTTGAATTTCAAGTTTCTGACAGGGATGTCGACATCATGGGTAGGACCATGTCGACATGGGTCAGAGAATTCATGTAACCTATATTTTCCTATATACTTTAATCTATATATTTATATATTATTTCTAATGTCTATATATTTTCTGGAGTAATATTTTAATATAATAATATTACTTTAAAAAAATATTATAATATAATAAAAAATAAAATTCAAACAAAAACGATCAAATAATCAATCAATTTTAAGCAAACAATTTCAACCAATATATTGTAAATGTGTACCTTTTTCTAGATTTGTATCTCTGAGATCATCGGAATCATGAATAGCCGCAAAGCACATATTTGAATTTTTTATCTTCTGATCATCATCGCTTGAGGATGAGTCTGAGTCAGAATCGTCTAGTGTAGCGGTATATGCTCTCTTTCTTTTCTTTGTATAATCATTACTTGCAGGAAACTTTTGCTTATCAGGGTGCAGATAGTCTCTTTTGAGATGACCTGGTTCATCACGGTTGAAACATTTGACGTGGTATGGTACTTCATTATGATTTCCAGAATTCTTATAATCATTCTTTTTGAAGTTGTTTATCTTTCTGTATTTTAGAAACTTCCGAAAATTCCTTGTCATGAAAGCTATTTCTTCATCATCATCACTTCCCGATTATGATCCATCTATTAATGCATTGAATGCAATTGACTTCCTTTCGGATGCCTTGCTATCTCTTCTCTCTTGCATTTGTGCTTCAAACGACATTAAATTTTCAATCAATTCTTCAATCTTTTAAGTACTGATATCATTTGCTTCTTCAATGGCAAGAGTTTTTTGATCCCATTCTGGAGTAAGAGAATTTAGTATTTTTCTGACTTGATCTTCTTCGGAAAAACTTTTTCCCAATGATATTAGAGAATGCACAATATCCTGAAATTTACTATACATGTCTGAAATGGACTCATTAGAATTCATTTTGAATAATTGAAACTGATTCGTGAGTATGGATATTTTGGTCTGTTTGACTTTGCTTGTTCCTTCATGAGTAACTTGCAAAGTTTTCCAAATATCATATGAAGACTTACAAATAGATACTCTATTGAATTCATTCCTATCAAGTGAACAAAATAAAATATTCATTGCTTTGGAATTATTTTGTGCAATAGTCTTTTGCTCAGTAGTCCACTGTGCAAAATTAATTGTAGGTTCAGAATATTCAGTCTGTGTGATATTCCAAGTGTCTAATCCTATTGACTATAAATATATTTTCATTCTACATGCCCAATATGCATAGTTACTCCCATTAAAAAGTGGTGGTCTGGAAGTAGACTGACCCTCTACAAATGAACAAGTGATTGTGTTAACAGAACCAGTGTTGGTAGCCATTTTTTAAAAAACTTTTCAAAATTCAAATTATGAAAACTTTGAAAACCTTGCTCTGATACCAAATGTGAGAAATGCGGATTACGGATCGTAAGGCTGGAATAACACTAGAGGAGGGTGAATTTGTTTTGTGGATTTTCTAAATCTTTTCGAAACTTATGTAAATTTAGTTACCAACAAATGCAATTCACAGACACAGATATAATCACATAATTAGACACATATGTAAATAAAAAATAAAAGCAGTAAAGGAAAGAACAAACCGGATTTTATACTGGTTCGGAGTTACCCTACATCCAGTCCCGCACAAACGTATGGATTTCTTATCAAAAATAATCTCCTAGATTACACCCTCGATTTCAAGGCCACGAGGTACACCCTCCTGTATTCGAGTCCGGGGCAAACACTCTTGATTTACCAAGCCACAAGATCACCTAATCGATTTCCGGGGCAACAACCACACCCAATTGATTTCAAGGCTCAACCGCACCTTTTACTCAACAGTTTGATTTACAAATAATCCTATAACTCTGAATAGCACTGAGATCTTATGGAGAGAGTGGCAGAGAATCAAACAAGAGATAATCAAGTTTGATTCACTTGGTATTTCGGCAGAGTATAGTTTGGAATTCTTTAGAATAAATATGGAAGATGAAGAGAAGAGAAAACAAATGAAATCTGGTTAAAAATTCATTTAGAACTACTGGTATTTATAGGAAATCAACAGCCATACCTATTCGTGAAAGGATACGACGAATAGGCACCTCTTTTGAAAATTTGAATTTTGAATTTAACGCACACCATGTCGACATGGGGTATCCCATGATGTCGACATACCCTAGTTAAAAATAATGTAAAATTTGTTTTGAAAATGATATTGAAAGGAAAACAAGATGAAATGATTCTGGAGTAAAATAAACTAATTTCCCTATGTTTTAAAATAAAGAAGAGTAGAAAAATATATTTATAGAATGTATATATAAATTTGATTTTAAATCTCAAGTATATATATATTATAAAGAATATTTAAAAATCAGAAGATAGTTTTAAAAAACAAACTAAGTTTAAAACAAGATTTTATTTTAAAACAAAAACAAAGAATATTTTAAGGCTAAAACATTTTGAAAAGCAGTTTTGAAAATCATTTTGAAAAACCATTTTGAAGTAGTTTTGCAAGCTTCTTCCTGCGGAATATCTCATCACATCAGGACTCGAGAACTTGTACAAAACCAGGATGTTCGTGGGTTTGTAAGCCACTTGTCGTAGGTTTGTAAGCTACTTGTCATGAGTTTGTAAGCCACTAAAAAGGTAGAAATGGGTTCCATCCCAAATGAAATATGGAATGAAGATTTCCGTGCTATTATGGAGTTTTAACATAATTCTAGACTCAATACTTATCTTGTACTATTAAAATCTTGAACTCTTAATAACTTGATTTCTTGATACTCATGTGTCTTCAATCTTGATATCTTTGATCTTTAAATTCATCAGTCTTGTAGCTCTATACTGTACGGGCTTCATTCTTGGTACCTGCATGTTTAAATCCTGCATATACATACATACATATACATATATATATATATATATATATATATATCTAAACTATAATGTTAGTATTTATATTTTATAACAAGTCCTAAGGTTGTTGTCATCAAAACCATCCTTCTCAAGGACTAACATATGTTACCTCGTCAATTCAGTATATTAATAGTACTACTTATAACATCCTTAGTTTATGGAACATCAATTACTAAGGAATATGCAAGCAATGTATTAATATGTAAATATTTGATGACAACTTTTGTTAAAGATTAATAATCTTTAATATATTTAATTGAGTGATAACGACTTATGGATCAATGTATTTCTTATGAAATACCCTCATGATTCAACTGTTGGATAGATATTAAATTAAGATACATGTACTATACATATGTATTTACTCCTTAATTTTTTTGAGAGAGAAATGTGCGATCCTCTAAAGTAGAGGAGAGCACACACGTACATGATATATGTACACATGTACTATACATATGTATTTATTCCTTAAATTTAATTGGCCTTTTTACTATTCCACCTTTTATAATACGTTTAAGTTTAATTCTTATCTAACATTTTATAATTTTATTAACTTATGTATAATATTATATTAATTTTATTAATTAAATCTTGTCTATTTTAATTAATTAGTTAAAATTTAATTAAAAATGTATTCATTTTAAATATTTTAAATTGAATATGTGCACTATAACATTTATAGTTATACACATATATATTACATATGTGTATTATATTATTTATTTATTAACATTTTATTAATTTATTTAACTAAAACAATTTAATTAATTATATTTAATTTCAAAAACTATATATATTAGATTGCTTTCTTTAGATAATGTTACATATATCAATATATATGTTATTTAATTTAATCAATTAACTTTTAATTAATAATTAATTAATTATTGATAATTTTCGAAAAAAATATATTTTATTTTTAAAACAATATTGAAAATTATTTTATAACATTTAAAGATCATTACTTATTTTAAATTTATCCTTTTGAATTTGAAATATTTTTTTAATCATAAGTTTAACCGTTTAAATTTGAAAATTTATTTTAAATTCAAAACAGATTTTGAAAATTAGGCCAAGGCCCAAAATCTAATTGGGTCTTTATACCGGATATAACTTTTAGGATTATCTCATCCATTTGGGATAGACCAATAGTTAGGTAGGGCAGAGTACTTGATTATCCAAACCAACACATTACTTTTCTAGACACCTTACTAAATGGGTATGCATAATTAGTTGGCCCTAACACTGCTAATGTAGACTGCATAAGCTATTGGACTCTAATACCGTTATTGGATTTGGACCAGCACGCAGCGAGATAAATGGATGAATATTAATTTTTTTTACCATTTTGGATCATATCTATCAAGTTTAAATTGATTTAGATCTTATCTATAGTAATTTTATGTGAAATCATTATTTTATTTTATTTATTAATAAAAGGATTTTATTTGATTACATATATAATGTGTAATGTATACATGTGTATCATATACATATGTATGTGTACGTATATGTGCAACATATACAATGTACACGGCTTAACTTGTCTATATCTAAGTGCCGAGATTTACACCGTAACAGACACATTTGCCCCTTTATATACGTACTTGATGTCCATATTTAATTTATATCAAATACAAATATTATACATATATATATATGTATGCATGTATATTTTCAGATTTTATTTTATCATTAATTATTTATAATATTTGACCGATTCAAATTATTAAATAATATAAAGTATGTTATAATAGGTATATTTTCAAATTAGATCTAGATTTAGAGGAAGACCATTTCAAAGTTTAACGTTCAAAATTTAAATCAATTTATAAATTTTAAATATGTATAAATTTAAAATAACTCTAATTATACAATATTAATTTATAATTATATCATATATATATTATTAAGTTTTTTTAAATCGTTAAAGTATTAATTTATAAATATATTATATACAAATACTATTACTAAAATACATTTTTTAAATTTTGTCCGAAGCCATAAACATTTTTTAATTACAACTGAAGCCAGAAAAACAATTTTTTTAAATTATAGGTGAAGTCAAAAGCGCACATATGCATACACGCAGATATATAATTTTTTTAATTTATGATCGTAGCTAGTATAATTTTTTATTATGTTTTAATTTAAGGCCGAAGTGAAAAACTATTTTTTTATATTATGGCCTAAGTCAAAATTTATTTTATTTGTTTTGACCGAAACCAAACTTTTATTATTATCTTGGCCAATGTCAATATAAACAAATGTTGTTTTTATTCATGGCCATATTCATTTTATATTTTATTTTCAATTTAATTTTTTTTATGAGTTGGAAAATATATGAATTATAATACATAATGTATGAATATATTTAGGTTACTACATGCACATGAAAATGTTTGTAAACAGACAACAATCATATGTATATAAATTCATGATATATAACTCTAACCTATATACAATAACATAGATGATTATATATGTATATATAAGTTAACATGGATAATAATTATCTCAATCGTAGCCTGGTAGTAACACCTTGAATGTTGATTCGACGGAACTCCTAGAATTGAATCTAGTCTCTTCTAGAAAGTGTTATCAGTGGGAGAGATTTACGCACCCTTCTTCTATTTGACTTCAATTTGTGTTTTAAATTTGAAACTAATGAAGGAGTGGGGCAAGGAATTTTTTGGCCAGAAGTAAGCAAGGGGGAAGAGAATAAGTCAAGTGTAAAAGATGAGGGGCAATGGGTTTAAATGACAGAGAAAATAGATAGGAAAATATAGATCTAGATACATTCTTTTCTCTACCAATTCAAACCCAAAATACCAACATAAAAGCCCACCGCCCCTATGATGTTTGGTCGGCCATCCTTTGGGCACCCATTCCACTTCAAATTAGATCAGACAATCTACATTTAAATCAAATTCATATGTATAACGATATTGTATATCAATACATGTGTATATAACTTTTATATACGCCAAATTTTTAATATTGATCAACATAAGTAAAATAAAATTTTATAATCAATATTTATCAATTATCAATTTATTTAATTAATTTATGACATTTATAATCTAATTAGATCATTTGGTAGTCGGAGTATTCAACTTTGCAGTTGTGTGATTCTTAGGTGTAAATTCGGTCGGCGATTAATTTCAACCAATATAAATATTAACATTCACATGTCACCTTAGAGAGTGGGTTAACAGATTTGTCAAATTTATCGCTTATACAGTTTTGGTAAAATCCAAGTTTACGTATTCTAAGTGGTCCCCGATAGTTACAATTATTTACACCAATTCTCTTCGTCAAAACTATATCATAGTGGGACTTATGGAATTTCATAATGGTCAAAATTCTAGTATCATCCACATTTAACTAGCACATCCAAACACAAAGTTCTTAGTTTAATAATAACAACTAGTATTAATCGAACTATTTTTGCCAAAGATTTTTGCTTTGAGTTGACTTTAGTTGACCGTGATATTAATATCATAAAACTAAGGAGGCAAATTCTCTATTGAATAGTATTTCACTTCCAGTGCTTCAACTCAACCCAATTATAGTCGTTCGATGGATGATGTTGCATGACTTAACTATAATTAAAGTGGAGTTTCCAATTTGAAGTTCAATAATATTCACAGAGAAATGCGTAATATTGTCACATGTATATTTTCTATTTCACCTTTGTTATATTAACCAATAGAAAAATTATCGAGTGAGTCATTCCATAGTTATACAATAATTATCTTTTAGTACCCCCTTTGTTGCTCCCCAACAGCTGTAAGTAATACAGATTCCAATATTTAGAGAATGTTACGTATTATAGTCCCAACGGATGTATAATATCTAGTCTTAATATATTTTGACTATGAATACTTATAATGACATATTTATTTTTATTGTGATAAATTGCTCAAGATTACAACATATTGTAACTACTATCATAAAATAAACCATTTATGGATTTTCTCTTAAATGTACTTAAATTAATTAATTAATATAACACATTATATCAAGTATATAATAGAAAGAAAAACTCCTTTTATTTCAAATGTTATTTTATTATAGAGTTAAAAATTTACATTAAATTATAGAATTTCCCCTATGACATACCCCTAACTCTATTAGAAGTCTACAAGCCCTTCAAGAAGTTTCTCTATATTTATAGAGGAGCTGGACGTAGATGAGGATGTCGCACTACCGGGGCAGGTTATCCTAGACCTCCTCCGTGCCGAGGATGTCACCGAGATGGATCAAATGGTTCTGTCCTTCCAACTATTTTCCATGCAGGTCCCTCCTACCCTTAGTGCACTCGATCGAGCTTGAACCGGCACTCCTTGGGAGATGTGATTGACTTCTAGACCCAAAAATCACTGTTGGTAAGTTATTGACTTCAAACTTGTTTGCTTGTTACTCAGCTATTCTAACGCCTACCTTGCTTTAGTCTAGGTGCCACTGCATGCGCATCCAGGAGGATGTGGAGAAGTTTCAAAGCAACCTGAGGGTTGTAGTGAAGGTTTGATAGGCAGGGAAAGTAGGGGCCATTAATGCCCATAAGGCGGAAGAGGCAATCGAGAAGGCAAACAAGGAGGCAGAGGCTACAGAGATTTAGGATAGGACCAAGAAGGTGGAAAAGGTAAAGGAGGATCTTTGGGAGAAGGCTAAGAAGGCAGAGAAGGAGGCTGACCTGTTACGGGCCGACCTAGCCAAATGTAAAATCAGATGCCTGATAGATGTGGATGTTGCTGCCACTAGGAAAGAGGAGAAGGCCAAGTGGAAAAACTAATTGAGGAATATTGTAAAGACCCTGCATAGGGAAAACTTCTAGTTCTTGATTTCTATTAGAAATTTTGGTGCCGTAGATTTTGCCAAAGCCAGGGTGGAGGTGGAAGACGAGGTGAGATTGACGAGGATTTCCGTGCTGGCCGTATTGACCAAGGAGTAGTTGAACTACTTGACCCGGCCAGCTAAGTAGCCGGGTTTGTGTGTGTGTGTCTATATATATATATTCCTCTTTTGTAAGCCTTGTGGCGCAGGCTATGTGCCCCCACACTTTTTGATATGACCCACTTAATTTTTTTTTATACAGTGGCCATTTAATCAAGAAAATATTGCATTCCAATTTTCTTCTGTCCAGGACCTTTTGTCAATATAAAAATATTGGTTTACTCATTTCATCTTAAACTTACATATGTGAAGATATATAAGTCATTTTCTACTTGAATCAGAGTACAAAAATTTGGAAGTAGAAATCTGTTTGGGTATTACTTAAAGGAAATACTCTCTACATAGCAATAGTGTATCTAAAAACCAGATTTTCAAAGTATACCTGGGTTATTGCATAACTATTGGTTTTATGTCTCAAGACTTATCATTTTGCATGAATTTCCATAATTTTATTACTGTATGAACTGGGCTTTTGCTTGTGCATGTGTGTGTGCATGTTCCTATGCATGTGTGCCTGTGCTCTTGCATGTGCCTAATTTCTTTCTCCTCTTGTTAGTAAAAGGTCTGAGTCTACCCTATATTTGGGTTGTAAAAACATAACTAAAAGTTTAGTTTAAAAACTCTTTATTGCTAGCTTAACCCAGGCTCAAGAAAATGGTTATGTTAGCCTTATTCAACTTGCTTCTACTCTTGGCCAAAACACATGTTATTGTGTTTTCTTTCTAAAGTAACTCAAAGCCTTTATTTGCCAGATTTTCTATCATTTGTAAACATGAATTTATCATGCCAAATACCTAGTTGTTCATTTAGTTTATAAATCCTTACAATCTCAGGTTTTCTATCATTATAAATTAATTAATCAGAAAGCTTAAAAAACTTCATTACTTAGTGAAACATGTGCAAAATAAAACCCATAAGTTTTAGTTGAGACACCCATTTAAGTCCAATACTTACAAAACAGTAAATAACAATACATTGGTTTTTCTAAGCAACTTAAACAACATAGCTTAACATAAATTTGGCATAAACATCTATTTTAACTTCAGAAAATCTGTAAATATTGCATCCAATTCCCTATGCAGCTAACTCATCCAAGGCTTGATCAATGAAATTCCTATTTTCCTGCATAATCACCATGAACTGCCTCATACAAATATGAGACACCCAATGGTGCATAGACACACAAGGGTCAGACTAATGTCTGGTATGAGTAATCTACCTGAAAACATGATTTTATATGACTTTTATTTATATTCAAATACTTTGAATGAATTAAGAAACTCAGTATCATCTTTGTGCATGTTTTTGTGAGGCATGTGCATTCATATCAGTGCAAAACAAATTATGTATGATCCAAGTGGTTTAGTTCAGAGAAAACAATCATAAGATTCACCAATAAAAAATCATAAACCAACCAATGCAATCATCAAATTCAGTCATCAAGCCCCCTTTACAAATTTACTGGCCATCAGGGACTTCATCCAAGCCTCACCTGAACCTATTTCTATTGTTCACTATCAAGTGTCATATGGTCTTTAGCTACTTTCTCTTGTTAAACCACACACTGCCTGGGACATCTCTCTGTTAACCCATCACACTCGGGCCCCTGGGTATAAACATACCATGTGTGAGCTTGCAATGTTCACCTTGCCAAGCTATATTTTGTAGCCCTAAGATCCAAAGTCCTTAGTTAAATTACTAAGTGTTATTTCCTTTTTCATAATTGTGCTAATCCCCTCTGCATATCACTTTTCAATCAGAGAAAAATAAACAATTCAACCAACAAGTATTCATCCAGAGATTGGTAAGTCATGTTCTCAGAAGCAAACATTTAATCATGAAAACAGATGTGATTTCTTAGCATATTATTTTGCCTATGGGTTTCAATGGATCAAGTTATAAACATATGGTCATAAATAGTTTACTAGTTATCTCCTCTTACCTCTGATTCAATCAGATCCTTATTAATCTTGAAGATCTGGCTAAACCATAAGTATATACTTTGATTTGGGTAGTTCATAAAACATAGAAGCTCAGCACATGTATAACATTACACTTCTACATTTTCCTTTGTTTCAGTTAACATGAGACATAAGCAATAACACAATGTTGCAGCCCCATATTTCCTTCCATTTTCAGACCATATATCTACAACATGAACCTTGAGATTTAATAAATAACTTTATGAAGAAAACCCATAAAAAGAAATCACTCCATCTCAAAGTTAATTCACAGCACAGATAAACATTTTAAACATGAAATCCATGACTCTTATTTTTTGGGTAAATCACTATGAAGGGTTTTACACTTGAATAGATCATTAACAAACCAAAGTCATCAAATCATAAAATGAACATAACTTGAAAAAGTGAATTATTAATTCAAATAGGCTGCCTCAATATTCAGGACTTAATGCCAAAGTTTTCAGTAAGGTTACTCACCTTAATTCCTTTTTCCTAAGCCTTTCTTTTCTTTTGATCCTCTGCCTTCCTCTAACTCTAATGGCCGGTGCTCCTTATTTTCTCTGGCTTATGTTTTTATTTTTCCTTTAGGTTATGAAGAGCAAATGTGTATGATCTCACTACACTAAGCCTCCTTATATAAACCCGGACTGTTACTAGGGTTTTATGGAATTACCCAATGTCAGTTTTACCCCATAATATGATCTGCCTTACACTTGATTCATAAAAGAAAAGGGTATGTGGTCCTTGTTATATTTTTCCAGAAAATAAACCTTATTCTTTTAATCTTACCCCATAATATGATCTGCCTTACACTTGATTCATAAAAGAAAAGGGTATGTGGTCCTTGTTATATTTTTCCAGAAAATAAACCTTATTCTTTTAATCTTACCCCGGGTCATGTTATATGCATGACTTTAATTTTTTTTCCTAAGCAAAAAGAATTGCTGAAAATGGATAAAGTGTTTATTTAAGGGTTCATACCATTTCCATGCAAGCTTTGTTTTCTTCCTACAAATGTTTACTTGTGCACATGTATATGCATGCCTATTTTGCCTAAGTCTTTATTCTCTTTCTTTAAATAATTTTTTTAAGTTTATTTCTACCTAGCTTTTATTTTCTTTATGCCAGATTTAATTAAAGACAAAATCCTATCTCTATGCATATGTATTTCTGAATTAGTTATTTTAATTTATATATTGATTTCTGCCTATTTTATTATGCAGAAAACTGTGTGCATGTATGTGCACTAGCTTATGCACTTGTACATGTTTTAAACCATGTATCTGCAAATCAGTTTTCTATTCCTATCTTTTCCAATACAATTTTTAAACAAATATAAACTAAATTAAATCATGAAATTGCTCACAAAAATCAGGGTCATCACACTTTTAGAATGATAAAATTCCTTTTGTTGAAATTTGTTTAAATATTTGTTGCTTTATTTACTCCGATCACACTTTACATAATTAGTATGATAGCATACTTTGAGTGCCTAACATAGTCCCTTAAACTAAATTGATTAACTTGTTGTGGTTGATAGGCTTGCTCGATTAATGGACTCGGAAGCGAGCATTAACCATGTAGCCCGATTGCTTGTTTAAGCATCAAGGTCAATATATAATAGCTGGGCATTTTGTATTGTATTATTTTTTGGGCAGTCCCGACATGAAGCATTTAAAGGCCTGAAGGTTCTTTTAGGTGACACGTAGCAAGCATAAAGGGAAGGAGGTCCCGACAAAAACCTAAGCACGAGTGGCTTGAAGCTCACTCTTGGGTGACTCACTCAAGGAAGGGATTGGGCCATTTGAGGTTTCTGTAAGGTGACAAACTGCTAGTTGAGAGTGGAATATGGGCTCGGCTCGAACCTGAATGACTGGTGTTTTGGTCGAATGGGGGATCCATTGGGGTAAAGGGGAGTGATGACGATGATGACGAGCTGGAGTGGGAGAGTGCCTCTCCATGTGCACCGAGGGCGACCGTGAATGAATGGCCCTCCCTTCCCTTGACCTATCCCTAGACAGACCCCCATGAGATCTAGAATGTACCGTGGGAGCCCCGTGCTCCCTACTGATGGCAGGAGCATAACCACTGAGATGTTATAAAGAAAACGTCCGTAGATGCTCAAAAGCTAACGGCTGTTCCACTAATAGTGTCTTGGTTTTCTGTGCGCGACCACCTTTAAAGCAATATCAACATGGTTTGAGATGCATGCAGTATGTCTTCTTAGATGAGAATGAACATCCATGAGTAGGGTTTCAAACACCACTCTATTACGGGCCCCCAGCAGTGTTCATGAGGTCGAAGGCACCGATATGGGTCGGTTGGTGAACAATAGGCCGACAAGGTTGACTACAGAAGGAGTCGATGGCATATAGTTTGTAGTAGTTTGGGCTTCCAACCACATCCTCAGACTTTGCACTTTTCAGGATAAAGTTCCCAGTTTGTTAGCTGTTGTAACACGATACATCACATATCATTGCGGAACCCAAAAATAAGGCAAGTAGCACTGGCGACGATATTGCCATTAGTTCTAAGATAGTTGGAGTTGTTACCTTCAACTTCAGGAATTAAGTCCATGGTAAGAAGTCGTATCATAATTTCGTAAAGAAGAAAAGTGATGAAAGGGGAGAGCTTTAGGAGCAAACCCCCCTTCTAACATCAAAATGCTAACTATAGAATAAACCAATCTAGGAATTAGACTAATGTTTTGTGAAAGAAAATGTTACTTTGTAAGCATTAAGCTTAAAATGGAAAATGAGGAAGAAAGCAACCAAAGCAAAGAAAATGACATAAAATATAGCTTGCAAAGCACTAAGCTTAAAATGGTACTTTGTTTCTCTCTTACAATTACAAGGAATTATAAGAGAACAATAAGAAACAAAACACTTAAGACTAAAAAGTAGCTAATCTTAAGAGCTTAGGACTTTGATTTGCTACAAGGAGGGACTGATTTGAGAGATAATGGCCTAAATTCAACTGAAAATCAAATAATTTTCAACCTCTTTGAAGTTGCATGGTTGGGGTATTTATAATGGCTATAGAAGATGATGGGTGGCTACGATAACATACGAAAATAGGTAGAAAGGGAACTCGGCCATTGATCCGGTTGCTTGGCTGATGGAAGACAATTGTAAAGGAAGGTTAGAATATGTGGTTGAAAAGTATGTCGTTTTTTCATACTAGGTGCATGCATTGCATTTAATGCACATTAAATGTTGATGGCAAGATATAGGAGCAGGTAGGCTTTTGGGGCTTTGCTACAGTACATTATACAACCTACCGTACGACTTGTCGTTTAATTTTGTATACCTATGTGGCAAGGCAGATGAGTGACTCCGACCAAGATGTAGATGTTACTTGATAGAAGCTAAAGGTTGTTAAGGACCCAGGTGCAAAGAATGTATCAGATCGGCTGTGATATAGCAGGACAGACCGTAGTGATATGGGGCTAGAGATGGATTATGCCCGAGCCAGTCTTGACATATGAGTTGGCCATTGAAGACATCTTGAGTTATGCCGATCGGTGATGGAGCTGGTCTTGACGAGCTAGTCTAGAGCTAGATGGATGCAGACTGCCATGGGTGGGCCAATTTTTTAATGCCTAAGCTTTCAAAGGCTAGTTGCAAGAGAGGTTCCATGCTAGCTATGAGGTGTGCGATATGTTGCTTTGGACCGGTCGAAGGTAGTTATGATGAAGTAAGGCCAAAGACGGGTCATGCTTGAGCCTGTCTTGTCTAATAAGCCAGCTTGCAATTGACTGGGAGTAATGCTGAGTAGGTGAGTTGACCTAGAGCCATAATAAGTGTGGACATGAAAGGGTCGATCATAGATGAATTAGGTCGATGTAGACTGGGTTGGGCTACGCCCAGTCATCCTGTCCATGTCCGGTGAGTTGGCTGTCGAAGCCGCTTCGAGTTGAGCTGGCTGGTTATCGACCTATGTGCTACTGAGTAGATGAGATGATTTATGGCCAGCTTGAGTTTGGGCCAACATGACCAGCTTAGTCGTAGATTAGCCGGGCGGCTTTTTTCAAGCCAGGCTGCACCTTAATTGGCTTGTAATTAGACCTACAAGTAAATTAAGCAACAAAATGATTTCTATATGGTTTTTGGGATTTGGGAAACATAAAAATCTAGAAGGAGCTCATTAGATATTTGATATGAATTTTTAAACCTATATAATAATATAAGAACATTGGCTGTGTTTAAATTGTTCTAATCTACTTAAATTAAATGTGCGGCAATATGACCAACCTAAGATTGTTTTCTAAAATTGATAAGCTCGCTGGACATAACTATACTAATTAACTAAGAGCAATAAAGATAATCCTTACATACAAATGCTTATGGTTGTCTATGAATAAACCTTTTAGAGAAAAACCCATTGAAGGCATCGATCCCGAGGCAGTAAAAGCTTATAAAACTTGGGAAGCTGACTGTGAAATTACTTCAATTTTCATGTTGTCTACATTAGACAAGCTGTTGCAAAGGTAACACAAAAATATGTTTGTCCACAAAATCTTTTAAAGCCTCAAAGCTTTGTTAGGGGAGCAATCTCGTTTCATAAGGTACAGGATTACAACGAAATTATTCAATATGAAGATGAGTAAGAGCAAACATGTTGAGAATTTCATCTTGACCATGAAAGGCTATATTGATAGACTTTCAGAGCTAGATGTGACTATAAGCAATGAATTACAAGTGGATTAGACTCTAGGTCCACTGACTCTGCATTATGGCTGATTCATATTGAACCGTAATATGAAACATTTGAGTGTAAGCCTCATCGAGCTACTCAATATGTTGAGATTAGCATAAGGATCATTCAAGGATCAAAACACTGTGTTTACTGTAAAAGGTAAACAACTTCTTCAAAAAGTTCGAAGAAACCTAAGTGGGTTCTAAGAAAAGTAAAAAGGATACTCCTACTGACAATGGTAAATGCCACCATAGTCACAAGAAGGGGTATTGGAAGCACAATTGTATAGACTATTTGAAGATGATCAAAGAAAAGGAAAAAATATCTTATGCTCCTTGTGTTATGTTTATGATTCAGTTTTTTTTTGAAATCGATAAATTATCTTGGGTTTTAGATACCGGATCTGAGACTCATATCTTTAATTCGTTGCAGGGACTTAGGGGTAGATAGCATGTAGGGAAGGGTGAAATGAGGCTTCAAATTGCTAATGGACCTCCAGTAGATGCACCTACAGTTAGAGGCTATTACTTGACTTTTCTTAGTGGATTTTATTTAATTTTAAATAATTGTTATTATATTAAAAAGTTTATTTGCGGTACTATATCTATTTCTAGATTGTTTGAGACAAGTTTTGGTTAAATATAATAGTACTGTGTTGAAGGAAATAATATATGAAACGGTGTTTTAGATAATGGCATTTATGCTTAAGTTTAATCAGATATGTTTTATTAATAAATCTTATATTAACTTTAATAATAGTTACTTATGGCACTATAGTTATGTCATATTAGTGCCAAAAGTCCACATAAATTGAAAATCGAAGATTTTCTACTGTCGTTTGATTATATATCATTTAACACTTGTGATTCATGTGTAAAGGAAAAATGACCAAATACCTTTTCAACGGGAGCTATAAAAGAGTTGATGAACTCTTGGGTCACATATTGATATGTGACCCAATGCCTATAGTGAAAAAGGAGAATTCAATTTACTTTGTAATTTTTATTGATGATTTCTTGAGACTAGGATATGTATATCTTATGAAGAATAAATTCAATGTCTACGAGAAATTCAATCAGTATAAGTCTGAGGTAGAAACTTAGATGAAGCATAAATTAAAATGCGTCGATCAAATCGAGGAGGTGAGTATATTTGACAAGAGTTCCAATAGTACATAAAAGAAAAGGAGATTATCTCTTAGATTACTCCACCAATATTCTGCAACACAATGATGTTTCAAAAAAGGAATCAAACCCTATTAGATATGGTTCATTCCATGATGAGTAAGGCTGAGTTACCTCCTTCCTACTTGGGATATGCATTAGAAACTGCAGTGCATATGTTGAATTTGATGCCTGCTAAATATATGCTTAAGATGCCTTATGAGATGTGGCATAGAAGAAACCCCACCTCAATTATTTGATAGTCTTATATTGTCCAACCTACGTTAAGAACGTTGGCCCTAATAAATTTGAGGCAAGATCGACTCTGTGTAAATTTATAGGATATCTCAAGAATTCAATGGGATATATTTCCTACAACACCGAGGAACAAAGTGTTATTGTTTCTCTTTGTTCCTTGAAATGTTGTCTTCTTAAAGGAATTTCTATTAAAAGAAAACTAATAGTGAAGTTAAAGACTCGAATGAGATCCGAGAAATTAACATAGAGGCTGAGCTAGTGGGAAAATCAACTTCATCATTATACAAAAAGACACAACCTATTAAATGGTCGAATACATAATTTCATAAACTAGAGAGATACTATGGTTTTCTCATTGATGAAGAAAAAAGATGACCATGTCTTAGAAGAAAACATTCCTCCCTCATTCTGACAAGTACTGCAGAGTAAGGACTATGCACTTTAGCTTAAAGTAATGAAATCCACTGTGGATTCCATGTATGATAACAAAGTTTCAACTTTGGATGTCATACCCTAAGAGAAAACCTATTGGTTGCAAATAGATTTTTATAGAAAAGCAAAATAGAGATGGAAATGTAGAGAACTAAAGGCAAGGCTTGTAGCAATAGATTTTCTTTGGATTCAAGGTGTTGATTATGACAAGACGTTTCCACCCATATCCATGGTTAAGTCCACTTAGATAATGCTTGCTATCATCGCAATCTACGACTGTGAAATATAGCAAATGGATATGAAAATGACATTTCTAAATATTGATTTAGAAGAGGTCATTTACTTGTTGCAGCCGGATGGTTTTGAGGTCACTAGGAGTTATGGGTGAGCATTATTTGTTTAAATCAAATAAACCAACCAAACCAATTCATTTTGATTGGTTTGGTTTGGTTTTAAAACTAGATTGGTTTATAATCGGTCCATAAAAAATTTAGTTTGGTTATCAGTTTAACCAAATTAACCGAACTTTTATTATATTTTCAAAATTATCAATGTTATAATAAATTTTTTAGATTAGTTTAGCGATCCAAATAGATTTTATTTATCATATATGTGTCAAATTACTTTTAAAAATAATAAGAATGATAAATAAGAATATTTTTATCATATACTTATGTTTTATATCAAATTAAAATGAATATTCCAAAAATAACCTGTAAAACATTTTTAGTTCGGTTAAATTGGATAACCAACCAAACTTAATTTGGTTGGTTTGGTTGGGTTTTTATTTTTATTTGTTTTAGTTTGGTTTAACAATTTTCATCATCGGGTAAACCAAACCAACCAAACGCTCACCTTGACTAGGAGCTAGGGAACGGCATGTAAATTATGGAGATCAATTTATTTTCTTAAACATGCTTCAAGGAGTTAGAATAAGTGCTCTGATAAAGTAATCAAACCGTCTGATTTTTATCATAGTAAAGAGAGTGCATCAATATATTAGAGAGAACAAGAAAGTGTTATAGTGTTCTTAGTCTTGTATTTCGCTGATTTGTTCCTGATTGGCAACGACATTGCATTGTTGCAATCGGTGAATGCATGGTTGTCCAAGAGCTTCTCCATGAAGGATTTGGAAGCAACCTATATACTTGGTATTAGGATTTATAGAAATAAATCCAAGAGGTTGCTTAGATTGTCCCTATCCCTTTACATAGATACCCTACCAAAAAGGTTCGGTATGGTGAATTCCAAGCGTGGAAATGTTTCGATGCAATCTCAGATCATCGTTACTAAAAAGGATGCTCCTCAAGCTAATAAGGAGAAGGAGCATATGAAGAGGATACCGTATGCATCCTTAATCAATCTCATAAAGTATGTTACGCTATGTACTAGACCAGATGTAGCTTGTGCATTAGGATAAGATGATATCAGTCTAATCCTAGAGAAAAAAATTAGACGACACCGAGATGTATTCTTAAGTATTTAATAAATACTAAAGACTTATTCCTTATTTATGGGAATAAAGAATTCCTCATGAAGAGGTATACATATTCCATCTTTCAAAGTGATATCGATGATAGTAAATCGGTGTTCGGTTATGTATTCTCTTTGAATGGTGGAGCGATCAGTTGGAAATTTCCAAGCAAGAGACAAAATCTGATCCAACAATGGAGGTCGAATACATTGCCTTCAACGAAGCAATTGAAGAAGCGGGTTGGATGTTAAAGTTTATGGTTGAGCCAGGAGTGTTTCGAAATGTTGAGAAACCCATAACATTGTTATGAGATAACAATGTCACGATGCAAATCATGAAAGAACCAAGAGCTTACAAGAATTCAAGACACATAATTTTAAAGTTCCACTTGATAAGAGAGTTTGTCAATGATAAAGAAGTTGTGATTGAAAGATTAGGCACTAAGGACAATATAAAGGATTCATTTATGAAGGGACTAGCTTGATTAATTCTGTTATTGAAGGGATATGATTGAGCTTCCATAATTGGCCCCAAGTGCAAGTGGGAGATCGAGAGAGTTAGGGCATGCCATAAGGGAAATTATGTAATTTTTTGTAAATTATTAACTCTATAATAAAATCTCTTTCGAAATAAATGGTGTTTTTTATTCTATATATACTTGTTATATTATGTATTAATTAAATAATTAATTTAAGTATTTAATAAAAAAATCCATGAATGATATGTTATGTGATAATAATTACAAAGAGCTGTAATCATGAGAAAATTATCATGATATTAAATAACATACTATTTTAAATACTCATGGTCAAGATGTTTCGAGGAATTGGATATTGATACATCTGTTAAACCAGAGCAAGCATTGCTCCTCAAATATGGGTAGTGTATTACTTATGGCATCTTGGGGGCACCAAGGGGTTACGTACTGATAGTTATTGGATAACTGTGGAATCATCCGAGAGTTTCTTATTAGTTAACAACAACTAGGTCAAATAGGAAATCTCAAGTGATGATATTACACAGTTTTCTCGACTTGAGAATGATATTTAATTTCAATATGGATACACCAATTTGATTGTAGTTAAATCATGGCATAGCGACTATCGAGCCACTATAGTTGGTTATGAGTTAAAGCATTGGAAATGAAACACTATTCAATAGGGATTCATCTCCATGAGGTAGTATCATGGTCAATTGTTGTCAACTCAAAATCAAAACTCTAGCCAGAGTAATACGGTTAATAATAAATGTTATTACTGAATCAAGAACTTTATTTATGGACTAACTGAGTTAAATAGGATGATTTTGAATTTTTACCAAAATATAATTTCATTAATCTTAAAGTGATATAGCGTCGATGAAGAGAATTGGTGTTATTAATCGTTATTATAAGGAATCATTTCAATTTGGAAAATTAGGTTTTACCGGTTAGATTTGGAAGTGATAAATTAAGTCAAAAATAGGAACTGGGTAGGATCATAGTGCGATAAATGGGTGAATTTCAAAAAAAGTTCCATTTTAAGATCTTATTAGGCCTATGAAATCTAAATTATTTTAGATCCAATCTAAATGAATTTAAATAAAATCTTTATTTTATTTAATTTTTTTATATGAAAGATTTGATTTGATTTTTATTATATAACGTATATGTACCAAATACACATGTATGTATATAGTGCACGTGCAACTTATAGAAGCTTACATATTTAATGTGCCTATATATAATTGTTGGTATTTACACTGCGATGGACAAATTTGTCCCTTTATATGAATATTTATTGTCCATAATTAGTTTATTGCACACACACACATATACACATGTATGTACATGTATTTAAAATATTTATATATTGATTTTGTTTGTTTAAAAAATTGTTGACCAACTCAAAAAGATTAAAATTAATATCTAAAAATAATCTTAAGATAGTTTTAAATTTAAAAATCAAATCTCGATATGTAACAACCCGAGCTTTTGTGAAAATTACTATCGTCATTAAACAATTATTGTCGCTAGCTAATTGCTTTTGTGAGTTTAGATCAGTGATAATTCTTTTGATAATTCGTTAAATATATGTTAAGGTAAGTGGGCTTTAAAAATCAACTTGGCCCATTTACTTTTGGTGCCGTGATGATATCTAACCCGACCCCCTCTCATTTGTCATTCACTCGAACCCTAAACAAAATAAACGAAAATGGTGGCGGCTTCGTCTCGGTCATTCCTATTCGAAAAAAAAGAATTAGGGCTTTGTCGCTGATTTCAATCTGTTCGATCAAGAGATCGATCTCGTGCTAGCTTCGTCGATCCGGGGGAATTGCTTTCGCGATTGCTTGCGTCGATTTTGTCGTCTCAACCGAATGCTAAGGTGAGTGATCTTTCACTCACAATCTAATTCAAGTTCAGTGCTATATTTTGACTATCCAATTTCGTATCAAAGCTGATGTTTTTCTAACTTAATCAAATTCATATACATTGATATTTGCTTTTCGAGTTTGATCTTGACGATATTGACTTCGTCTTTGTGTATGTTGGCTTTGGCCATCGTCGAGTTCATACCTGAGCATTTCGATTGGCTGTTGAAACTGCAGTTTTGTTGTATTGACGTTTGGGTTGTGACTTAGGCCATTTGACTTTGTTCAACTGATAAATGCTTTGAAATCTCCTCTGTCTTTGTTCAAAGCTGCTATTACATTTTGGAAATACATGCTTGATCGATCACCTCTTGTTTCTCTACTGCGTCTTACCTCTGATAAAAATTTGGCCTTGACTACGGTCTCATTGCGATATTGTGATTCACTGTTTGGTTAGACTTGGTTAGATGAACTTGGGCTTATAGTTGATTCATCTTTGTTCCTCGGTGGAGAGTCTGATATATGTCAGTTTGTCATTCCTGGTTTATTTACTGAGGCTTTGTCATGTTCCAATTTCATCACTGTTTCATTTCGTGGTACACTACTGATCTTCATTTTCATGTAGTCTGGTTCATGTGCATACTGTCTATACAGGCTTTGGTTCTTCTTTAGTCCTGACTGTATGGAGTACTTGTGTGTTGCATTTGTGTTATTGTTTGCAGTAGTTCGTCATGTTCTCTGTCTAACTGATTTTGTACATGCTCGATCAGTTTATCCCTGACCTGAAGATTGATCTGATGCTTCATGTATACTTCCGCTTTGTTCATTACAGTTCTGTTGATACATGTTTTCTAACCACTGTGATCTTCACTGTGGCCGTGCAGTTGCCACTTTGATGTTAAATCTATACTTGTAGCATCCAGTTGGGGTTGTTGTCTTGCTTCCCTGACCTGTACTTCATCTTGATATGCTGTTACATTGCCTCACTCATGTTGCTATATAGGTGTAGCATGTCTTGAGTCTTTTCTCAGGACATTCTTTGGTCTCTAACATTGTTAATTCATTAATTGGTCGAAACTGGTCATTCGTATTTTAGTTTGCATTGACCAGTTTGTAGTTTTAAATGCTGTAGCTTACTTTGATAATCATGTTGCCATATTAGTTGGTTCATTTTCTTCCTGTTGTTGCTTGGTATCGAAATTTTTCTTGCTTCCTTTTGATGTTTGCAGTTTCACTGGGCCTGACCTCTTTGCACTTTTGGTAGTTTTCTACTCCTTGAATTTGCAGTGTTATTATATTCCCTTGGTGGCATTGGGTTTTGCATACCATTTTCACTGTGCAGCCTCATCCGCAGCTGCATTTGTTTTGATGTGGCATCATTTTGTTTTACTGGTATGTGATTGCCATTTGTTGTAGTAATCTCGAGTCGGGTTGATGGCCTTGGTTTTACTAGAGAATTATTTGCATCTGAGTTTCATTTGTGTTGTTATCACACTGAGTTGAACCCGATTTCGGGGTTTGACCTTGTGATCATTTGTGACTTTCACTGAGCTTTTGTGTATCTCATGCGATAGTGGCGAGGCAGTACACACGTGCGTGTACTGCAGCCCTATCAGATTTGATAGTTTTAAATTGATTTAGTCGATTTGATAAATTGTTTATTTATCTCTGTTGATGATTTAAATCTGCTGATTTTTGTTAAACACTGTTAAGTGTTATATTGACCGTTATCCGGTTTCTTTGTTTAAAGAATCGGATAGACGGGAATTATTGTGACTGTCGTCTATTTAAATTATTACTGCCTATATGCACTAATAAACTGGTTTGAATTAGACTGACCTGGGTATTATTTTCTTTTGAATGTAATACTCGGGTCAGACCCGAGTTATTTCAGGTTGTAGATTTTCTTCTTTGAGTTGCTGTTCAGGATATGAAGACTTTTCACATCTTCTGAAGTTGTCAATGTCATTTTGTAGTAGTTGTGTCATTGTATAGAATGATATGTATTCATGTATATTAGTCGATAATGTACTTGTATATATAACTTCTAGAGTCGACAGTTGTAGTTGTATCATATGTATCGTGTCAACTATGTATTAACTGACATCAGTTATATATATATGAGACTTTCGTTTTTATCTGTGTTCCGCATTTATATTATCTGTGTTATTGTTATATCTAATGTCCTAAACTATTATGAACCGTCGTAGTTCGTTTTATACTAAGTATTGGGTGTGTCGATGGGAGTAAATAAATAATAGAAGAAAAATAAAAAAGTATGTACCACTCCTATCGAGATAACCAATATTAGTGTAAGGCCAATTACGGATGGTCGCTCCTATCCAGCCTTATTCTTCGTAATAATAGACAGTATTTCCTTTAATACTCTTTGTTATTATGAGCATAGAGGTGGGGCGTCACAGTTGGTATCAGAGCTTGGGGTTTATGGACATAATATAAAACATAACTTGGATGGAACATATGTTACAACTATTGGTCGATGTTTTATTGTGATTGGAGTCAAAACTAAAGTTTTGAAATTTTGATGCAAGTTTTGAAATATCATTATTTAAAAATAAAAAGTGAAACTGTGTTTTGTTGATTTGATTGAATTGTGTTCTGTTTATCAGAGTGCGCAGCGGAAACAGTGAAACTGTCTTCGCTGAGTACAACTGACAATCTTTTTGATTTAAAAATCAAAATACGAAATTGATATGAATTCCAATTGTTGTTTACATAGCTGTAATTATTTTGTTTCTTTGAGAATTTCGAATCCAAATTGAGGATTCGAAGAAATTGCAGATATGTGATTTTTGTTGAAATTTCTGCTGGCTTTCTTTTGTACTAATCATCTATTGATTAGATTTTTGCTGTTTTAAATTATCTTCATTGAAGATACATTTGAATGATTCTTTGTTCATTTTGTAGTACGTGCAAAAATTTAAATTGCACGTTATTGCATTTATTTTACGTTGAACCGATGCTTGGTTATGAAACGTATTTTGTTGCCATTATTTTTACAACGGAATTTTACACCAATGCTATATTTTTAAGTACGGTGTTTTGTGGCATTTTAATGAATGAGAATTCACTGACATTACATTTTGATGTAGATTGTTTTGATGTGATTTTGACGTTTTAAAACTACTGTCGCTTTGGCTTCCGTAACCGTCAAATTTTAAAAGTCGATTTTCTAGCGGTTATTCCGCAATGCTGTTTTGTGACCGTTTTTACGGTATTTTGAGAAGTACAATTTCCTTATCGAAATTGTTACTGATTTGCTGCTTTAATCACGTGATTGGAAAATCGTTTTAAAATGAAAAGTGTTTTATAAATTTTTAACAGTTCGCGTTTTGAAAAGAATGAGGAAGCGATTTAAACGTTTCAGAAAAATCGAGGACTATGACCCCTTTCTTTTACTGATTCGCTTAATTCCGGACTTGTCCGTTTGAGAATGTGAAATGTATTTTTACAAAATACACAATTTTGCACTTTCAAGGAAACGATGAAGAGAATCAAACGATTTAGTAAAACACGTGGTATGGGACATGTGCGTTGGCTATTTCGGTTAATTCCGGACTCGTTAATTGAAATATTTGATGATTTTGTGTGCTTTCGAGCCACTATGAGGACCTTCGCATCATTTGTTGGACCTTCGGGTCATTTGTTGGGCTTTCGGGCCACTCTGCGGACCTTCGGGTCAAATACCAGTACTAGACCTTCGGGTCACTCTGCGGACCTCCGGGTCAATCTGATGGGCGCCAAAATTATGTTGAGTACTTGGTAGGCTTCGGCCACTCTGAGATGCACGTGCGGCGAATTAAAAACTCGCCATCTGATGGGATCGATCCAAGCTTTTATGTTGATTTTCTAGTCTTCTTAATTGATTTCTAGATATTTGTTGCTTCCAATTATCTGCAGGTAATTGGATATTTGTTGATATGAGTTCTGATTATCGTTTTTTGATAATCGGATATTTGTTGTTTCTAATTATCGCTTGTGATAATTAGATATTTGTTGATATGAGTTCTGATTATCGTTTTTGATAATCGGATATTTGTTGTTTCTAATTATCGCTTGTGATAATTAGATATTTGTTGTTATGAGTTCTGATTATCGTTTTTGATAATCGGATATTTGTTGTTTCTAATTATCGCTTGTGATAATTAGATATTTGTTGATTTGAGATTTAATTATCGCTTTTGATAATTAAATATTTGCTGATTTGAGATTTAATTATCGCTTTTGATAATTAAATAATTGCTGATTTGAGATTTAATTATCGCTTTTGATAATTAAATATTTGCTGATTTGAGATTTAATTATCGCTTTAGATAATTAAATATTTGCTGATTTGAGATTTAATTATCGCTTTAGATAATTAAATATTTGCTGATTTGAGATTTAATTATCGCTTTAGATAATTAAATATTTGCTGATTTGAGATTTAATTATCGCTTTAGATAATTAAATATTTGCTGATTTGAGATTTAATTATCGCTTTAGATAATTAAATATTTGCTGATTTGAGATTTAATTATCGCTTTAGATAATTAAATATTTGCTGATTTGAGATTTAATTATCGCTTTTGATAATTAAATATTTGTTGATATGAGATTTAATTATCGCTTTTGATAATTACATATTTGCTGGTTTGAGATTTAATTATCGCTTTAGATAATTAAATATTTGCTGCTTTGAGATTTAATTATCGCTTTAGATAATTAAATATTTGCTGATTTGAGATTTAATTATCGCTTTAGATAATTAAATATTTGCTGATTTGAGATTTAATTATCGCTTTAGATAATTAAATATTTGCTGATTTGAGATTTAATTATCGCTTTAGATAATTAAATATTTGCTGATTTGAGATTTAATTATCGCTTTAGATAATTAAATATTTGCTGATTTGAGATTTAATTATCGCTTTTGATAATTAAATATTTGTTGATATGAGATTTAATTATCGCTTTTGATAATTAAATATTTGCTGGTTTGAGATTTAATTATCGCTTTTAATAATTGAATATTCGTTGAATTTGAAATTTGATTATCAGATTTGAGAAATTTGACTATCGTTTGAGATAATCAGATATTTGAGTTGTCTTCTGATTATCGTTTGAGATAAGTAAATAATTGCGATTTGAAAATTCAATTATCGTTTTGATGATTGAATATTTGCGATTTTTGAGATTTGAGCTTCGTCTTTTTCTATGGCGATTCAGGTGAGTAATTTGATTTACTCACATTCAATTCATGCTCTATATGGGATTTCTGCTCTGTTTTCCTTCTCTTTTAGTTGCTGGAACTCGATTGTTCTTGCTTTGGTTAGTCGTCTGATTTTGATCCCTGATTCCCACGAGGTTGATTCTTTTGATTTGAAGCAGTCGAACCTTTCAATTTCTTATCTAATACTTCCCCGCTGACACTTGCTTTGCTTATACATTCGACATTGCCATGCTCTTTTGGTTGTTACCTTTTATCCATTTATTCCCTATGATTGCGTGGACGCAATTTTGATAAGGAGGGGAGTCTGTAACAACCCGAGCTTTTGTGAAAATTACTATCGTCATTAAACAATTATTGTCGCTAGCTAATTGCTTTTGTGAGTTTAGATCAGTGATAATTCTTTTGATAATTTGTTAAATATATGTTAAGGTAAGTGGGCTTTAAAAATCAACTTGGCCCATTTACTTTTGATGCCGTGATGATATCTAACCCGACCCCCTCTCATTTGTCATTCACTCGAACCCTAAACAAAATAAACAAAAATGGTGGCGGCTTCGTCTCGGTCATTCCTATTCGAAAAAAAAGAATTAGGGCTTTGTCGTTGATTTCAATCTGTTCGATCAAGAGATCGATCTCGTGCTAGCTTCGTCGATCCGGGGGAATTGCTTTCGCGATTGCTTGCGTCGATTTTGTCGTCTCAACCGAATGCTAAGGTGAGTGATCTTTCACTCACAATCTAATTCAAGTTCAGTGATATATTTTGACTATCCAATTTCGTATCAAAGCTGATGTTTTTCTAACTTAATCAAATTCATATACATTGATATTTGCTTTTCGAGTTTGATCTTGACGATATTGACTTCGTCTTTGTGTATGTTGGCTTTGGCCATCGTCGAGTTCATACCTGAGCATTTCGATTGGCTGTTGAAACTGCAGTTTTGTTGTATTGACGTTTGGGTTGTGACTTAGGCCATTTGACTTTGTTCAACTGATAAATGCTTTGAAATCTCCTCTGTCTTTGTTCAAAGCTGCTATTACATTTTGGAAATACATGCTTGATCGATCACCTCTTGTTTCTCTGCTGCGTCTTACCTCTGACAAAAATTTGGCCTTGACTACGGTCTCATTGCGATATTGTGATTCACTGTTTGGTTTGACTTGGTTAGATGAACTTGGGCTTATAGTTGATTCATCTTTGTTCCTCGGTGGAGAGTCTGATATATGTCAGTTTGTCATTCCTGGTTTATTAACTGAGGCTTTGTCATGTTCCAATTTCATCACTGTTTCATTTCGTGGTACACTACTGATCTTCATTTTCATGTAGTTTGGTTCATGTGCATACTGTCTATACAGGCTTTGGTTCTTCTTTAGTCCTGACTGTATGGAGTACTTGTGTGTTGCATTTGTGTTATTGTTGGCAGTAGTTCGTCATGTTCTCTGTCTAACTGATCTTGTACATGCTCGATCAGTTTATCCCTGACCTGAAGATTGATCTGATGCTTCATGTATACTTCCGCTTTGTTCATTACAGTTCTGTTGATACATGTTTTCTAACCACTGTGATCTTCACTGTGGCCGTGCAGTTGCCACTTTGATGTTAAATCTATACTTGTAGCATCCAGTTGGGGTTGTTGTCTTGCTTCCCTGACCTGTACTTCATCTTGATATGCTGTTACATTGCCTCACTCATGTTGCTATATAGGTGTAGCATGTCTTGAGTCTTTTCTCAGGACATTCTTTGGTCTCTAACATTGTTAATTCATTAATTGGTCGAAACTGGTCATTCGTATTTTAGTTTGCATTGACCAGTTTGTAGTTTTAAATGCTGTAGCTTACTTTGATAATCATGTTGCCATATTAGTTGGTTCATTTTCTTCCTGTTGTTGCTTGGTATCGAAATTTTTCTTGCTTCCTTTTGATGTTTGCAGTTTCACTGGGCCTGACCTCTTTGCACTTTTGGTAGTTTTCTACTCCTTGAATTTGCAGTGTTATTATATTCCCTTGGTGGCATTGGGTTTTGCATACCATTTTCACTGTGCAGCCTCATCCGCAGCTGCATTTGTTTTGATGTGGCATCATTTTGTTTTACTGGTATGTGATTGCCATTTGTTGTAGTAATCTCGAGTCGGGTTGATGGCCTTGGTTTTACTAGAGAATTATTTGCATCTGAGTTTCATTTGTGTTGTTATCACACTGAGTTGAACCCGATTTCGGGGTTTGACCTTGTGATCATTTGTGACTTTCACTGAGCTTTTGTGTATCTCATGCGATAGTGGCGAGGCAGTACACGCGTGCGTGTACTGCAGCCCTATCAGATTTGACAGTTTTAAATTGATTTAGTCGATTTGATAAATTGTTTATTTATCTCTGTTGATGATTTAAATCTGCTGATTTTTGTTAAACACTGTTAAGTGTTATATTGACCGTTATCCGGTTTCTTTGTTTAAAGAATCGGATAGACGGGAATTATTGTGACTGTCGTCTATTTAAATTATTACTGCCTATATGCACTAATAAACTGGTTTGAATTAGACTGACCTGGGTATTATTTTCTTTTGAATGTAATACTCGGGTCAGACCCGAGTTATTTCAGGTTGTAGATTTTCTTCTTTGAGTTGCTGTTCAGGATATGAAGACTTTTCACATCTTCTGAAGTTGTCAATGTCATTTTGTAGTAGTTGTGTCATTGTATAGAATGATATGTATTCATGTATATTAGTCGATAATGTACTTGTATATATAACTTCTAGAGTCGACAGTTGTAGTTGTATCATATGTATCGTGTCAACTATGTATTAACTGACATCAGTTATATATATATGAGACTTTCGTTTTTATCTGTGTTCCGCATTTATATTATCTGTGTTATTGTTATATCTAATGTCCTAAACTATTATGAACCGTCGTAGTTCGTTTTATACTAAGTATTGGGTGTGTCGATGGGAGTAAATAAATAATAGAAGAAAAATAAAAAAGTATGTACCACTCCTATCGAGATAACCAATATTAGTGTAAGGCCAATTACGGATGGTCGCTCCTATCCAGCCTTATTCTTCGTAATAATAGACAGTATTTCCTTTAATACTCTTTGTTATTATGAGCATAGATGTGGGGCATCACACGATATAAGAGAAAAAACTATTTAAAATTTAAAATATTAATATGTTTAATATATTTATATATATAATTTTTTAAATTAGTTATTAAAATATTTTATATTTAGTTCTAAAATATTTATTTATAAACTATATTTAGAAAATATAATTACATACGCTCAAAAAATTATTATTTGGGTGGAAACATTTTAAATAAAAATTAATTTTTTATCATACAAATCTACATGGATTCGTATTTTATTTTATTTATACAAATTCATATGAATTTGTATAAAAAATTTTTAACGTAAATCTATATGGATGTACATTATTAATTTTTTTTGAAACACATATTCATAATTTGTGATAACCCAGATTTTGGGACATCTGATAATTTGATAATTAACTATTTAATCAATTAAACAGATAAAATTCTGATAATAAAAGATATCCGGATATGTAAATGAATTTGAAAATATAATAATAATTGAATTATAAATATCTGGATAAATATTTATTTGACAATATCTTAATTTAATTAATTTAAAATTGGAAAAATTGTTAATTTCAAATCAATAATAGTAATATGTTGTATATATTCATGTATAGAGAATTATTTTATATAAATTGAATTTGTGTTTGTTTAAATATATGATATATATATATATACATCAAATTGATTTCGAATTTTCTGGATTTAAATTTGGGAATTTAAAGGGTAGATATTTTAAATATTTTAAAATAATATATAAGCTTTTATTTATAAATATAATTGGTTTTATTTTCTTTAAAAGTAATTTTTATATATAGATAAGTATTTGTAAATTTATAAATTAAGTATAAAGCTTTTATTAATATTTAAAAAAAATAAGTAAAGATTACTTAAATTACAAGTGTTGAATTATGAGATCATGTAATTACATGTGTAAGCTAATGTATCATGCAATTTAACAAGTGTCCCTATTTTATTATTTTAAAAATCTTTAATAAAAAGATAGGATAAATTATATATATACATCTCCATACCTCTCTTTCATTTCTTTTATCAGCCATTTTCTAAAACAAAACTAAGAAACAAAAACCTGTAACACAATCCAGTAAAACAAAAATCAAAGAATTCAAACAATATCTCCACAAATTCAAGTGAAGAGCAAGCTAAGCAAATTCAAGCTAGGATTCAACAACTCAGATCAAAGAAATCTCTTTCACAAATACAATCTGAAGCTAAGCAAAGGATCATCTCAAATAAATTCCAGTTTCAAGTGGCAAGATCAAAACAAAGTTTCCAGATCAACTAACAATTTTCAAAAAAACTATTCTCTGATTCCTCTGTTCAAAATCAAGGTGAGTAAACACCTCTTTTAAAACTAAAACTGTGTTTATACTCTATGCATGTGATAAATCTGTGTAGTAATGTTGTAAATATGGTTTGCATGGATGTTTTTAACTGAAATATGGTTTAAACTACTATGTATATTGATGTGCATGTCTGTGTGTATATGTATACCCGCCTCTGTAGTGTTCACAGGCTCAGGAAAACATAAATAAATTTATATCTTCCCAAAGAAACATTGTTAGACTATGATCTTTAAAGTAAGAATGATTGTAATAATGTAATATTATTTTTAAAAATAATTTTAAGTAGTATATGTGGAGTATTTATTTCAAAAATGAGAAATTACAGTAATGATCTAATATAAGTCAGAAATCAACCATCTTAAATTCAAGTTTTGATTTTAGAATATGATTCATATTGAAAAATGGTGATTTTTGATAATCATATCTTGATTTTTAAGTTTGTAAATCTTGAGATTTCTCGAGTTGATCGGTATTTGAATTTTCATCGATTTCTAACGATCGGGAGGTGGTTGAGCATCGCGATTGATGCTGAAGGTAGCTCGTGTGGCATGGAGCAAGGGAAAAATGGTCGTAGAGTTTATCGATCATCGGAGCGGGTTGGGGACGGCGAAGTAGGGTTTTTAGCTAAGTTTTGGTCAAGGCTAGAAATGGGGTCGCTGCGTCATCTCTGTAGCATCGAGCTTGTTCGGAGGTTGGGAAATGGAAGCGTGGTGGATCGGCGAAGGTGTGGACGGAGGCTCGTGATCGCTGGTGATCGGAAGCGTCGAGTCGAGGAGGTTTGGTCGATGTTCTACTGTTCCAGCTTCATCGATATAGTTCGATTTCGATTTTGGTTTCGTGTTGAACTTTGGGCGGTCGGGATCGATGATGGAGATGATTGACGACATGTTGGAAGTAGCGCGGATGATCGGAGTGGCGAAATTCAGGCGTGCACGTGCACGCGTATCATCTGTATATCTGGGTGTTTCGTGAGGTTGAGGAAGGCGATGGTTTCCTCGGGTTCAAGCACGGGAAAACGAAGATTTGACTTGAAGCAAGAGAAAGATTGTGGATTACTCGGTTTGGGCTCGGGTAATTTACGAGTTTTGCTCGGGGGTTTTTGTTTGGGTTTGCATAACCAGATTTTAATGAAAGTATAATCAAGTTTTAAAAAAAAAAAGTATATTGAAATAAATAAGTTTTCAAATGGAATATAAATCAAGTTCGAAAGTAATTTATTAAAAGAAGTTTTTCAATCAAATTTCAAAAATTTAATTCTTAAAGATAAGTGTTTTGAATTTAAATTGTTTTGTTTTGAAATAATTATATATATATATATATATATATGGTTAATTATCTTATTAAATCTCTATTTGTTTTCTAAACTAAAATGATGTAATTAAGGAAGTGATTATGGTAAGTGTATTGAACTTTAATTAATCAATATTTTGGCATAAAATGATTTCAAGCATTTAATTTAGATAATGCAATTAAGTAATGAATTAAGATAAAAAGGTTTATCTTTAATTAATTAAGGTGGATAATTAAAGGTATAATTAATTGATTAATTTATTAGTGTAATTAATAAAGGATAATTAAGGGTTAATTAATTAATTAATAATTGAAGGTTAATTAATTAAGAAATTAAAAGAAAATTAATTGATGATTAAAAGTTAATTAATTAAAGTGATTAATTAAAGTGATTAATTAGTAAATGTAATTAATTAAGATAATTAATTAAATAAAAATTAATCATTTAATAATTAAAGGTTAATTGAATTATTAATTAAGGTTGATTAATTAATAATTAAAGGTTAATGAATTTATTATTAAAGGTTAATTAATAAATGATAAAGGATAATTAATTAAAATGGTTTGAAAGTAATTAATGTTAATTAACCAGGATTAGAAATTTATTCATAAGTAATTAATCTGGTTTAAGTTAATTATAATCAGATAATGAATTGATCTTACTTATGGATGATTGAGTAATATTGAATGCCTTGGATTATTTGATATATCTGATATGTGATTATGATGCTCTGTGATATGAGATGCTTCGGATGAATTGTGATAATATAAGTTATTTATCTATGATATAATTGCTATGTGAATATGATATCCTGAATTTAAATTAAATTGTTTAACTTAAACATCTTAGCTTAAAAAGGATGACATTTGAATTCGAAGAGACCGGAGTCGGATATCAGTAATATCCGAAACCACTTCGATTAGTGATCTGCTATAATTCTTTGTAAATTTGATTATGGAATCAAATAGGCTGGAATGGAATAAATTAAGTATCATGACTATTTTAACTAAGTAACGGTACTTAGATATTGTTGTGTGAAAATAAGTGTTGATTATATAAGTTGTTTACTTGTAGTAAAGTACGAGTTACCCCGGGTTTAAATAAGTTCTATGGATTGAAATTTCATGTTAGATGAGTTTACTCACGCTGGTTTCCAGCCTGACCCGGGTGTTACTTTGATGTAATGCTCGGGTCAGACCGAGTATTACAGATTCCAGGTAAGGACGTTCTGGAGCTCAGGAGGCGAGCTGGATGGCAGGAACGTATGGAGAGTGTTTTCCGCTGTGTATTTGAGAGTTGTATTGATAGTAGTATGGGGCAGGTTGATATAACTGTCCAGTCTATTGTAATGATTGTAACTCTGATTAATTGTATTGAAAGTAACAATTACAGCTTTCTTTTATAAAAATGCTATTATTTGTTATTATATTTAATCCGCTGCGAATGTGAGATGTTGTGTTTTCTGTTCTTCTTTCTTCTTTCTGTTTCTTTCTTCTATCTCTTTTCTTTTTCTTCTAACTATCTGGAAATTTCGGGTTCGAAATTTCCGGGTCGTTACACTTGGTATCAGAGCGAGGTTAAGCGAAAACCTTGGCTCTGTTGGGATTACTCGTTAAGGATAGGGTCAATGGTACCCTAGAACTAGTTGAGTGTGTGTATATATATATATATATATATGAGAGCGTACTTGTTATTTTCTTATATAAAGGTTTTAAAATGATTTTAAAAAAATAAATGATTTTTATATAAGGTTATCTTTTGGTATATAAAGAAATAAATTTTCTAATTATTGAATATATTAAAGAAATTGGTTGTTGAATGATTGGAATTAAATAAAATAATAAGAATTAAGTGGTAATACAACCAAATTAAAATTGAATGAAGATAAGTTTGAAAAGAATTCAAACTGAAATCAAAATCTTAAATTTGTAGAATAAAGATAATAATGAATTGGTTTCCAGATATGATAATCTTGGTTATTATCATAAATGGTAGTTGTATTTAATAATGAATGTTGTTAATGATTAAGCAGAATGAAATGTTTAGGGAAGTAAACATTTAGGTGAGTAACTAAAGCTTAAATCAGTTTAAATCTTGGTGCATGCAGTAAATTCTTGAAGTAAAATTGTGATAAATGTTTGAAATAAACTCTAAGTATTGAATTTTAAATTTTCCTGGGAATGTGATGTGAAAACCCTAAATGAATTAAGTTTTTAAGTTTAAAAAGGGGGAAAGATTATTAATCTGAAGTTTAAAATTTGAATGGGAATTCGAATTGTGTAAAGTTGACCGGATTAAGTAAATTTAATTTAACTTGGAGGAAGTTAAATAAGTTTGAATGAATAACTTGAATTGGAAATTTCAAGATGAAATTTAAATTTAACTTCGAAAGTTAAATGGTTGTTGTTTTTTTTTTTAAAAAAAAAGGGAGTTATGAGTGATCTCAAAATGGGTTTGAGATCTGGAAATTGAATAATGGATACTGTAAATTGGTGTTAGGATAAATTTGGATGTTTATTTATCCTGATATTATTCTATTGCTATAAATAATCAATGAAATTGAGAATTGGTTTTGAAAATTGAAAATGGATAATAAATTGGAATCTGAAGAATAAATTGTTTTGAATTCTTATTTGAACTTTGTAATAAGTTAAGTAAAGATAATTTTAAAATGAAATTTTGGAATTTGGGTTCAGAATTAAATGGTTTAAAGATTTAAGTTGTTAAATTAAAATTTTAGGTTGATTTGATTTAAAAAGTAAAGGTTAATTTAATTTAAAGGATTAAATCAACATTTAAAATTTTAACTCAAATTTATGAAATTCGAGATGGTTTTAAGTTGAGATTTGAATAAAATTAGTTCAAATTGAATTTGATTTAAATTAATTAGAATTGTGATTAAAGATGGATAAGCATAATTTTAAAATGGAAAATTTGAATTGAAATAATTTGAAATAAAATTAAAGTTGAATGAGTTCAAATTCAAATGGGAATTTGGGTTAATTCAAACTGGAATTAATGTGAATTGAAATTTTTTTTCAATTTGAAATTTATTTGAATTAATTTGAAATTGTAATAAAAGTTGAATAGGTTTAAAATTCAAATGGAATTTGATGTGAATTAGGAAAGAAATTGAGGATTAATTCAACTTGAATTGAGGTTAAATCAATTTCAATGGAAATTAAAGTTATTTAAATTGGAATTGAGTTAATTTAAAATGGAGGTGGAAATTTAAATTGAATTGATGAGAATTGAACAGTTTGACTCTGGTTTATTTTCAAAATAAATTGTTTTAATACAAATATATTTTTCCAAACTATTTACTATACAAATCTTTCTTTTTAAACCCCAAACTATCTTATACTTATTTTACAATTATTTTTGGAACTATTTAACAATTTTACAATTGTTTTATAACTACTTCATAACTAATTACTATTTTACAACTATTTTACAATTATTTAACTATTCTACAGATATTTTACAAACTAATAACTATTTTTCAACTACTTATCTATTTTAAAACTTTTTCAAGCTATTTTTTTAATTTAAATTGGTCAAAGTTCAAACTGTTTGTAATTGAAGTAATAACTCAATTGGATATGGAAGCAATTGAGAATAAGTGAACGAAATTAAAGGAAATGTGAATAGAAAGGAAATTGATTTGGCTAATAACCAATAAAGATAAATACGTAGGATATACGTATATTATTCTATTCGCATAGTGATTTGATCCAGATTCGAACACAGAATTTCGAGATAGTATTATCGATCCGAGTTGGGATTTTTCGCTCGATTTTCGACGGCGAACCTGGATATGGATTGTTGATTGATTCTGGATATTCTCTATCATAGTTATGACTATGCAAGGAGAATGACGGATTCTGGTCAAGAAACCAGATCTGAGTCCGCACTAGGAAGTCGGGTGGACGATACTAGTTCGGAAGTGAAATTTTGTGATCGATTGAGCGATCAGACTGATATTGCGTACGGATGATATGTGTATATCGTACGGGTTTGAATAAAATTGATGTTGAAGTTGTGGATAAGGATTGTAAAATGATCTTTGAAATGAAAAGTATTTTTGTGAAATATAATGGAATTGGATATTTCTTTGGTTGAAATTTTCTTTATGGAGATAAGTAAATGGTAAATAACTTTATAAAGAAATCAAACTTGAATATTTGATTTGGAAATAAATAAAGTTGTATTTTGTAATATGATAAACTTCCCTTATTGAATCTAGCCAGAATAAAAAGGGTTTTGAAATAATTAAAGTATAAAAGAGGTTTTATACAAGTTTGAAATGATCCAAAGATTTTCAAAGTTATATATATCTATATCTATATATATATAAAGCATTTTATGAGAATGATTTTGGAAAAGGTTTTGGGAACCTATATAATTTGGAAAAGGCTTTTGATTTTTGGAAAATCAATTTTGGATTTTGAAAAGCCTAGTTTGAGAATTATCGATTTTGGTAATCGATTTTGTGTAAAGGAGATTTTGATAAATCATAAAGGGTATGATTTGAAGATACTATAAGTATATAGTATAAAGTGTTTTGAGAATAGCTCTGGGGAAAAAGGCGCTTCCTTGAAATGAACTTCTCAGGAGTACCACTGGGTGGTACTGCCTTGAGCCCCAAGGGGGGGTTTCTAAAGTTGATCCTGTGAGGAGTCCGGACAAAACTAGTTCCTGAGGATTATTTGTGTAGCGAAAGTCGAGGGGCTGGTGCCCACAGAGGCATTTGAGTTATGCTGTGACAACAATTTAACTCAATGTCACTACGATCTACTGCAGACCATAGCGAAAGTCATGTGTGCCGCTGAGAGCCAACTGTCTACGTTTGATTTTATATCGGTAGACTGTGACACTATGGTAACATAGCGAAAGTCGTTTGAGCCGCTGAGAGCCAACAGTCTGCGTTTGATTTTATATCGGTAGACTGCGACCTATGTGGAGGAGTTTCATTTTGACAGCGAAATCGTGTGTGCCGCTGAGAGCCAACAGTTACATGGACTTTTGCTGCGACGGCAACGTAACCCTGGGATGTAACTGCGATCTGTTGTGGGTTCCATGCTGTTATCAGTTACATGGACTTTTGCTGCGATGGCAACGTAACCCGTGATGTAACTGTGACCATGGATGGGGGTGATGATTTCCAGAGCATTCTCACCAAAGATATTTCCTCTATTTTCAAAACTGTTTCTATATTTTCATAAATTATTTTCCAATTATTTTCACTGGGTGTTGAAAACGGGTTTACCAAGTATTGATAGATTTTCAGTCTTACGCCTGATCAACGTATGACCGAATTTCTATGAGAACTAGGATGGACTTGTTGAGACATCGAGTTATAAAAAGTATTTTTATAAAAACTATTTTGATAATATTATGTAGATTTTTAAAATGTTTTGAAAAATTTAAATAAAAAGAGTTAAGAGTTAAGATGTTTAAGGAATAATTTAACTAATAATCAACATTTTAATAAAATTCTTGCTTCGTTCCTTTTCGAGGACGAAAAGATTTAAAGGGGGGAGGAATGTGATAACCCAGATTTTGGGACATCTGATAATTTGATAATTAACTATTTAATCAATTAAACAGATAAAATTCTGATAATAAAAGATATCCGGATATGTAAATGAATTTGAAAATATAATAATAATTGAATTATAAATATCTGGATAAATATTTATTTGACAATATCTTAATTTAATTAATTTAAAATTGGAAAAATTGTTAATTTCAAATCAATAATAGTAATATGTTGTATATATTCATGTATAGAGAATTATTTTATATAAATTGAATTTGTGTTTGTTTAAATATATGATATATATATATATATACATCAAATTGATTTCGAATTTTCTGGATTTAAATTTGGGAATTTAAAGGGTAGATATTTTAAATATTTTAAAATAATATATAAGCTTTTATTTATAAATATAATTGGTTTTATTTTCTTTAAAAGTAATTTTTATATATAGATAAGTATTTGTAAATTTATAAATTAAGTATAAAGCTTTTATTAATATTTAAAAAAAATAAGTAAAGATTACTTAAATTACAAGTGTTGAATTATGAGATCATGTAATTACATGTGTAAGCTAATGTATCATGCAATTTAACAAGTGTCCCTATTTTATTATTTTAAAAATCTTTAATAAAAAGATAGGATAAATTATATATATACATCTCCATACCTCTCTTTCATTTCTTTTATCAGCCATTTTCTAAAACAAAACTAAGAAACAAAAACCTGTAACACAATCCAGTAAAACAAAAATCAAAGAATTCAAACAATATCTCCACAAATTCAAGTGAAGAGCAAGCTAAGCAAATTCAAGCTAGGATTCAACAACTCAGATCAAAGAAATCTCTTTCACAAATACAATCTGAAGCTAAGCAAAGGATCATCTCAAATAAATTCCAGTTTCAAGTGGCAAGATCAAAACAAAGTTTCCAGATCAACTAACAATTTTCAAAAAAACTATTCTCTGATTCCTCTGTTCAAAATCAAGGTGAGTAAACACCTCTTTTAAAACTAAAACTGTGTTTATACTCTATGCATGTGATAAATCTGTGTAGTAATGTTGTAAATATGGTTTGCATGGATGTTTTTAACTGAAATATGGTTTAAACTACTATGTATATTGATGTGCATGTCTGTGTGTATATGTATACCCGCCTCTGTAGTGTTCACAGGCTCAGGAAAACATAAATAAATTTATATCTTCCCAAAGAAACATTGTTAGACTATGATCTTTAAAGTAAGAATGATTGTAATAATGTAATATTATTTTTAAAAATAATTTTAAGTAGTATATGTGGAGTATTTATTTCAAAAATGAGAAATTACAGTAATGATCTAATATAAGTCAGAAATCAACCATCTTAAATTCAAGTTTTGATTTTAGAATATGATTCATATTGAAAAATGGTGATTTTTGATAATCATATCTTGATTTTTAAGTTTGTAAATCTTGAGATTTCTCGAGTTGATCGGTATTTGAATTTTCATCGATTTCTAACGATCGGGAGGTGGTTGAGCATCGCGATTGATGCTGAAGGTAGCTCGTGTGGCATGGAGCAAGGGAAAAATGGTCGTAGAGTTTATCGATCATCGGAGCGGGTTGGGGACGGCGAAGTAGGGTTTTTAGCTAAGTTTTGGTCAAGGCTAGAAATGGGGTCGCTGCGTCATCTCTGTAGCATCGAGCTTGTTCGGAGGTTGGGAAATGGAAGCGTGGTGGATCGGCGAAGGTGTGGACGGAGGCTCGTGATCGCTGGTGATCGGAAGCGTCGAGTCGAGGAGGTTTGGTCGATGTTCTACTGTTCCAGCTTCATCGATATAGTTCGATTTCGATTTTGGTTTCGTGTTGAACTTTGGGCGGTCGGGATCGATGATGGAGATGATTGACGACATGTTGGAAGTAGCGCGGATGATCGGAGTGGCGAAATTCAGGCGTGCACGTGCACGCGTATCATCTGTATATCTGGGTGTTTCGTGAGGTTGAGGAAGGCGATGGTTTCCTCGGGTTCAAGCACGGGAAAACGAAGATTTGACTTGAAGCAAGAGAAAGATTGTGGATTACTCGGTTTGGGCTCGGGTAATTTACGAGTTTTGCTCGGGGGTTTTTGTTTGGGTTTGCATAACCAGATTTTAATGAAAGTATAATCAAGTTTTAAAAAAAAAAGTATATTGAAATAAATAAGTTTTCAAATGGAATATAAATCAAGTTCGAAAGTAATTTATTAAAAGAAGTTTTTCAATCAAATTTCAAAAATTTAATTCTTAAAGATAAGTGTTTTGAATTTAAATTGTTTTGTTTTGAAATAATTATATATATATATATATATATATGGTTAATTATCTTATTAAATCTCTATTTGTTTTCTAAACTAAAATGATGTAATTAAGGAAGTGATTATGGTAAGTGTATTGAACTTTAATTAATCAATATTTTGGCATAAAATGATTTCAAGCATTTAATTTAGATAATGCAATTAAGTAATGAATTAAGATAAAAAGGTTTATCTTTAATTAATTAAGGTGGATAATTAAAGGTATAATTAATTGATTAATTTATTAGTGTAATTAATAAAGGATAATTAAGGGTTAATTAATTAATTAATAATTGAAGGTTAATTAATTAAGAAATTAAAAGAAAATTAATTGATGATTAAAAGTTAATTAATTAAAGTGATTAATTAAAGTGATTAATTAGTAAATGTAATTAATTAAGATAATTAATTAAATAAAAATTAATCATTTAATAATTAAAGGTTAATTGAATTATTAATTAAGGTTGATTAATTAATAATTAAAGGTTAATGAATTTATTATTAAAGGTTAATTAATAAATGATAAAGGATAATTAATTAAAATGGTTTGAAAGTAATTAATGTTAATTAACCAGGATTAGAAATTTATTCATAAGTAATTAATCTGGTTTAAGTTAATTATAATCAGATAATGAATTGATCTTACTTATGGATGATTGAGTAATATTGAATGCCTTGGATTATTTGATATATCTGATATGTGATTATGATGCTCTGTGATATGAGATGCTTCGGATGAATTGTGATAATATAAGTTATTTATCTATGATATAATTGCTATGTGAATATGATATCCTGAATTTAAATTAAATTGTTTAACTTAAACATCTTAGCTTAAAAAGGATGACATTTGAATTCGAAGAGACCGGAGTCGGATATCAGTAATATCCGAAACCACTTCGATTAGTGATCTGCTATAATTCTTTGTAAATTTGATTATGGAATCAAATAGGCTGGAATGGAATAAATTAAGTATCATGACTATTTTAACTAAGTAACGGTACTTAGATATTGTTGTGTGAAAATAAGTGTTGATTATATAAGTTGTTTACTTGTAGTAAAGTACGAGTTACCCCGGGTTTAAATAAGTTCTATGGATTGAAATTTCATGTTAGATGAGTTTACTCACGCTGGTTTCCAGCCTGACCCGGGTGTTACTTTGATGTAATGCTCGGGTCAGACCGAGTATTACAGATTCCAGGTAAGGACGTTCTGGAGCTCAGGAGGCGAGCTGGATGGCAGGAACGTATGGAGAGTGTTTTCCGCTGTGTATTTGAGAGTTGTATTGATAGTAGTATGGGGCAGGTTGATATAACTGTCCAGTCTATTGTAATGATTGTAACTCTGATTAATTGTATTGAAAGTAACAATTACAGCTTTCTTTTATAAAAATGCTATTATTTGTTATTATATTTAATCCGCTGCGAATGTGAGATGTTGTGTTTTCTGTTCTTCTTTCTTCTTTCTGTTTCTTTCTTCTATCTCTTTTCTTTTTCTTCTAACTATCTGGAAATTTCGGGTTCGAAATTTCCGGGTCGTTACATAATTTAAGAAGTTTATATATATTTTATATTATTAATTATATTTTAGAATTAAATTTGTATATGTATATAAAATTTATTTTTTGAATATATATATATATATATTGATCAATATATATATAATGCACTAATTACAAAATTTACATTTTTAATTTTGTAATATTTTTAATTTTGTAATTAATATTTTATTTTAAAACGGCTAAAAGCATATATGTATTTTATACGTATATAAATTTTATTTTTAATCAATTTAAATGTTTATATATGTGTGCAAAATTAGATAGCAATTCTATATAAAAAGTCATTACAGTATATAACATACAAGCAATATAATTAGAATGAATAAAATATAAAGATATGAAATAGTTATGAAAATAGGTGATTACCAAATGTAGCTAATGAAGAGCACCTTGAATGTTGAATCAAGCTCCTTAAGATCCAATCTAGACTTCTCCAGAAAGTGCAGCTAACTATAAGAGAATACTACCCCTTTAAATAGATTTTATTGGATTTAGAAATATAAGGGAAAGCCCTATAGTTTGTGGCCAAAGATGACTAGGGTAGGAGGCTTGAAGTAAAGTGAAAAAGTGAGAGGAGTTGATGTTTAAATATGCAACATAAAAGAGTAAAAGGTGGAGATCGAGATCTCCTCGTTTATCTCTTCTCTTTACCAATTCAAAATAAATTTTTATGGTAAAAACTACCCCTATCCCCTCTCATTATGGCCAACCAATACATGTGTCAAATTAGCCAACACAAATTTTCAAATCCAAACAATATTTATATAATTTAAATCTAATTTAAATATTTATCAATATCATATATCGATATGTATATATATAATTTTACATACGTAATTTGTTAAATACTAATTCAAATAAATCAGATAAAATTTAGTAATTAATATTTCATAAATATTGATTAGTTTATAACAATTATAATTTAATTAAATCATATGGTATTTCGGAGTATCCAACATCGTAGTCGTGCGACTCAACGATGTAAATTCAGCCAATGATTAATATTGAACAATTTGAATATTAACGTTCACACATTGTCTTAGCTAATGGTGTGGTAGTTCAATTGAATTTATCGCTCACACCTTTTTCAGTAAAATCTAATTCACTATTACAAGTAGTACCTAGTAGTAACGAATATATACACCTATTCTCTTCATCAAAACTACATCATATTAGAACTTATGAAATTTTGTTTTTGTTAAATTTCCAATATTGTTCACATTCAACTTGTTTAATCCAAACACAAAGTTAATGGTTCAATAATAACAATTATTATTAATCGAACTACTTTCTCCAGAGACTTTCACTTTGAGTTGACTACTATTGACTATGGTACTAACCTCATACAATCGAGTAGACGTACTCTCTATTGAATATTGTTTCACTTCAACTTCTCCAACTCAAACCTAACTATAGTTGTTCGATGGACACTATGCCACTATTTAACTATAATCAAAGTGGAGTTTCCAAACTTAAGTTCAACAAATTCTCATGTTGAGTGAACTGTGTAATATTGTTGCTTCAAGATTCTTTATTTGACCTTAGTCGTAACAACCCAGTTTTTGTGGTAAATAATATTGGATATTTATTTAATTAAAAATGGACTTTTGGAATTTAATTAAATAATTTAAATTTATTTCAGAATATATTAGAACTTTATAATAAGAAACTAGTGATGATTTAGTAAATGATAAGGAATATTTTAATACTATAAAGTATTAATAATTTAATTAATTATTTTGGAATTTAAAAATAGGAATGAGTCATTTTGAAAATAACGACTCTACAAAATATAAGGGTACTTTATAAAAACGTAAAGTTATTAATATGGGTTGATAGCAGTTAAGAAGTAAATAAATTAGTTAATTAAATGAATAAAATAATTTTGGAACATGGGGCTTATATTGAATTATTTATAAAATAAAGTAATAGAAAAGAAAATAAATACACCAAAGCTTCCAAATCCCAACATCTCAGGCCCACCAGCCTAACCTCAAAAATCATGTTACCTGACTTTTCCCACTCTCCAGAGTCTTCTTTCTCTCGACCTTTCTTCTCCAAATATAAATAATGACCTAGCGTATTCATCTATAGCTTTAGAGAATAAAATATTTAACCAAAACCCTCATCACTTTTAAATTTAAATACAAATTAAATAAATTGTTATAAATTACCAAACTCAAGTATGCCCATCTCAAAACCGACAAGCTCTTACGGCAACATATGGATGAGGAGATTGACCTTGGATTGAGACGTTGGAACGATCGACAGTGAAGATGAATGGGGAAACGTGCGACCATTTGAGTATTTCACTCACACAACCTATGGATAATCAAATAATTCTCTACTTATATACATGAATTAGCATGATATATATCGACGTATAATGGGACGAGCATCCAATGAAGGAGAGTTGGGTAATGTATGCCACTCAAACAAAGAAAATGACCTAGAACTCCCCTATTCCACGTCGTGACCGATAGACCGGTCCATAAGGACCAGTGGACTGGTGGCAAACCTAGAACATAGGTATTCCGTGTTGTGCATGTGCATTTATTAGAGTGTACGTACGTATGTGGTTGGGTTAGCAAGTGTGTATGTATTTGTGTTTGTACGTGAGAGTTGTGTACATGTGTGTATCCTATAGCGAGTGTATGTTCATGTTGGTGCATGCACTAAATAGCCTGTGAATTTGCTGGTTTTAGCTTTACTACATACATCCTATATAATCACTAATTTTGCGGCACCTCTAGTTTATTAACGAGCTTATATTTACAAACATGATCATGCATTATTTAGCACTTTCCAAGTTAAATAGGTTTTGATCTTATTGCTCGGTTATTTCGGTTGTGCAAAAATTGCTGTTATCATATATATTGTTCCACTTTCCACCTGGAATATTCTTTTACTAAACTGACCTTGATTTGTAACCCTATATTCCTTTATGCTACGCTTGTTTTGTGAATTCCTAAGCTTTGTGATATGCATGAGAATATGTAATCTTGCGTATGGATAAGGGTTGTAAAATGTAATGTGTATGAATATATATGAATATGAACACACACACACACACACATATATATATATATATATATCTGTGTGTGTGTGTGTGAACTTAAGTATGAGCCAATGAATTAAATAAGCTAGTTTAATTGTTTTGAGTGTTATTTATAAAAGTGTGAAAGTTTAATATATAATATAATAATTAGATTTATAAATTGTTTTGGTTAATCAAAAATGATTAAAATTGAGTTATTTAATATATTTAATAAATATTTAACTACTACTTATTATATTAAAGATTTAGAAATTATTTATTTAGTGTAAACTATAAGATTACCATTGAGTTTATTTCTTGTTAATTTATGTACATCTATTCATTGTTCACTTATGTATATTTCTATTCTTTTATGTGATAAAAATCATGTTAATGGTTTTATTAAGAATCAATTTAGTTTTTTATAAATATCTTAAACTTGGATAGTCTATTTCTTTTTTTTCCTGTTTAGTCTTTAAGGTGCATTGAATTGGAATATATGAAATAATTTTTATATGAAGTATTTAGTACTATAGCTATTCTGGGATATGTATTTACTATCCATCTTTTAATATTTATTTGTTATACGAACTAATATGTTGGGAATGATTTATTCTTAAGTATTGATTTATTATTTATTGGGATAATCTAATTCTTCTATTCCGATATTTCTTTTCTTGTTTAATTATATAAAGAATATATGAATGATTCACTATCGATATTGATTTGATTTGTTATACTTTAAGATGTTACAGTGATGACATCCTTTTATTTGAATTGTGAGATTTTATTTCTATGTGATGAAAAATTTGAATAAACGGATTAGTGATATCGTCTGGTATGGGACTCTCGGTAAAACTTTTTCAATTATTCATCGGACTTGTCATATAGAGATACTTAGTGTGGATCTGTGCAGTTAAAGCGCTCGGTGGATTCAATGCGGTAGAGGTGCAAAAAGTCATAGCGGGGTTGTAGCAAAGATATAGCGGGATATATCGGATTACTCTAAAATAGCATATAAATCCCATACTTGTTGTTTTTACAAATATATAGATAGTAATTATGTGAAAAATTAACATTCAATTGAATTATAATTAATACAAAAATAATTTTAAATAAAAATATGTGAAAATGTATTGTAAATGAACGTAAAACTTTTATATAACTTAATTTAATTTAGTAGAATATTAGAGTATTATCATTTCTAAACGTATATCAAAAATTCAATGAAATTAATTAATTTCATAATTTTTATAGCGTATAAATATCATTTTTCAATCCAATTTTTTATAGAAGATATAGCGGAAATAGCGGAATATAGCAGAAATAACGGGATATAACGGAAATAGCGGGGATTAAAGCGGAAAGGCTATATGTTGGGGATATATGGAAAAATCGTAGCGGTAGGAATCCGCTATAAGATATATCGGAGTTTTAGCGGGGATATAGCGGGGCATTAACTGCACAGGTGTGGATAGAGTGTAGTTTATGAACATGGAATAATTATTTGAACAAATGCGGTGGTATGGGATGCCCCTATTTTATTTGTTTGATTATTCTTTGTAGGTAAAAGGCACTCAAACGGGGATTATCCATATAAATAATAATACTCGTTGTGGTGAGTATATTATAGCCATGTGTTGGTTAATGGGTAGAGCCATGTGTCGATAAGGGATTAGAGCTCTAGTACATCAGAATCATGTGTTGACTTATACAGAGCCGTGTGTCGGCTTACATCTAAAGCTTTATGTAGATATAAGATATGAATACTATATATCATCCACTTGTGTTCAGCTCCCTTTATATTTCGGGAGTGAACAAGATTGGCCAGTATCCGCCACGGTAGCCATATCGTGGGTTCGCGCCCTAGATGCGATACTGTTGTTAGTTATCATATTCTATATGCATCAAAGGATTGGTAGTTGGTAGGGTAGATGCCCTACAACGCCTTGTGTCACATAGGTCAGCAGTTTGTTACCATAGGGGTAAGTGCTAGGTCATGACCGAGGCTACGTGTTGGCAAACCATTGCTGGACAGGATCACGATGTCCGTCGAGGTAACTGAAAACTGTAGGAACAGATCCAGCTATTAGAAGGAGGCTAGTAGACCTTGGTTTTTTTGGAGCGTTATGTGTGCTATTAGTCTACCTTTCTGGTTCGGGATTATGTGAGTGTTGTGGATTAGAATATATTATTCACTATCCTATGAGGTGACTATACTAGAGACTGGATGAGTCTAAAGTGTAGTCAATCCCCGTTATGTCCATATTGTTTGATGATTTGATATTTTTGAGACAAAATTTATTATTGATTGTAATTTTGATTGTACTAGATTATTCTTGTGATTTTTATAGTACTGGATATCATTTGGATGATTTGATAGGATATCTCACATTATTTATTGATTTATGATTTTATGATATTATATTAGGGCATTGATCTATGTTAGCCTTATTCACTTGATGATTTCATTTTATATAATAAGGTTGTATTATATGGATGATTCACCCATTGGTTATAGTCTTGTTGATTTCTATTTATTTGTTTTATATGGATAATGACATCTTTTGATATCAGTTCTAATTGTTTTTATGGAATTGATATATTTGAGTTATGTGATGTCTTGATGACTATTTTTTATTTACATATGTATACTTTGACATGTCGTCAAATGTTTTGAGTATAATTGGTAGTGATATCATATTATTCTTCTTTGTTTGTTCCATATCACCTTGTTTATGAACCTTGATTAGACATAGTCCGACCCATGTGTTACTTTATAAACTCGAGTCGGTGTAAGATATTATAGGTACATGGATGATACGACTAGCATTTGTTTATATGGACTTAGAGGAGTATAATATTAGGACTGTTACCCGATACTTATATGATATTGATTTACTGTTTATATATAATTAAAATTTGAGTTGTATTGTATTCTTAAAACATTATTGTATTATATATATTATATGTTATCGCTGTGATTCTAACTCTGTGTTCTCTGTATTTTTTTATATTATGTATAGTTTTGTCCTGGAAGCACACATGTCTATTGCTTTATACCGATACTGTACGTATAGGTGAGCTATATATATGATGTTTTGATATATACCGGTGTTAGTCTAAAGGAATATTCACACGTGAACCTCATATAACCTCATTCTCCATATTATCTGACAATATTACTCTGTAATACTCTCGGATAGTATGGATATTGAGGTAGGGTGTTATAGTTGTATTAACCAGCAAAAACTCTTGAGTGAGTCATCTCATAGTTATTGAATAACTATCATCACGTAAACCCTAGGTGCACCTAACAACAATGAGTAATACACAGTTCATGGGGAGCATTTCGTACTCCAGTCTCAACGGATATATCGATATCATGTCTCATAACATCTTGACTATGAACATTTACAAAATATGTTATTTTTAAATTGATAAATTTATCACTATTATTACAAATTGTATTTACTATGACATAACATATTATTAAAGGATTTTTTATTGGATATAGTTAAATTAAATAATTAATTAACATAACATAGTATGACAAGTATAAGATAGAAAGAACACCTTTTACTTTGACTAAGATTTTATTACAGAGTTAATAATTTAAAAATAAATTACAGAATTTCCTATAGGGCATAACCCTAATTCTATTAATTTCTTACTAGCACTTGAGGCCGATTATGGAATTTCAATCCCAACCCTTCGATCAGTTTGCCGAGAACTGACTGAGCTAATCCCTTCCTGAATAAATCTACTATGTTGTCTTTGGTATCTACTCTATTAGTCTCTACTTCTTTATTACTGATAACTCTCTAATAAGGTGGAACCTTAGAACTATATGCCTGGATTTCTTCTGAGATCTTGGTTCCTTTGCGATCTTCATCGCAATATTATTGTCACAAAACAATTTCATTGGATCTTCAATGTTTGGGGTCACTCCTAGCTCAGCCATAAATTTGTGTATCTAGACCACTTCTTAGCTGCTTCATTAAGGTTGATGTATTTGGCTTCTATGGTCGAATTAACTACCGTTTCTTATTTGGAACTTTTCCAACTAACAACTCTACTATTTAAAGTAAAAATGTAACCGAATATGGATCAACTATTATTGATATCACTTTGAAAGCTCGAGCCTATATAGCCCTTCATAAGGAGGCCTTTGTTCCTATATATATAAGGAATAAGTCATTAGTATTTCTCAAATACTTAAGTACATATATTATAGCAGTCCAATGCTTCTTGTCGGGATTAGACTGATATCGGTTGATGCATTATAAGACATAAGCCATATTTGGTCTGGTACATAACATAACATGCATTATGGAACCAGTTGCTTATGCATATGGTATCCTCTTCATAAGCTCTTTCTTCTCATAAGTATCAGGAGTGTCCTTCTTAGAAAATACGATTGCAGATTGCATTAAAACAGTTTCACGCTTGGAATTTTCAATACTGAACCTTTTTAGTATGATATATGTGTGTAGGGACTAGGACAATCCCAAAACCTTTCAGATCTATCTCTATAGATCTTAGTACCAAGTATATAGGCTGCTTCTCCTAAATCCTTCATTGAGAAGTTCTTAGATAATCATGTTTTCGCAGATTGCAATAATGCAATGTCGTTGCCAATCGTGACAAATCGTCGACATAATGAACTAATAATGCTATAACACTTCCTTGATCCTTTTGATATACGCACATTTCCTTTGAGTTTTGACAAAATCCAAACTGTTTTATTACTTTATCAAAACACTTGTTCCAATTTCTTAAAGTTTGTTTAAGACCATATATGGATCTTAACAACTTGTAAGCCTTGCCCTCACTTCCATGGACCATGAAACCCTCGGTCATCGACATGTAGATGGTCTCTTCTAAATCACCATGTAGAAATGCCATTTTTACATCCATTTGTCATATTTTGCGGTCATAGAATGCTGTAATGGCTAGGATTATACGAATGGACTTAATCATGGCTAAAAGAGAAAATGTTTCATCATAATCAACACCTTGAATTTGATGAAACCCTTTTGCAACTATCTAAATTTATAAGTCTCAACTTGTCCATATGTATTTAACTTTTTTCTAAAAATCAAGTTGCAGCCAATGAGTTTTATCCCTTTAGGTATGTCAACTAAAGTCCATAATTTGTTTTCATACATGGAATCCATTTAGGATTTCATAGCTGCAAGACAAAGTTCGAAATCTTTACTCTAAAATGCTTGTTGGAATGAGAGAGGAATGTTGTCCTCTAAGACACGACCAATATTCTCACCATTCATGAGAAAACCTTAGTCTGTCTTGTGAGCAAAATTCTCTGTTAGACCTTCTAATAACTTTCGAATTTTTGTATACTGGTGAATTTGGTACATCTATTATTTCGACTTCTATGTTATTTTTTAGGACTCATCCAAAATCTACAATCTCACCATTAAGTTCTTTCATAAGAAATTCCTTTTTGAATAATACAATATGCCGTGTAACAATAACCTTTTGTTCCTAGGTATTGTAGAACCTATATCCCATTGAATTTTCTGAATATCCTATAAATTTACACAATGTCGACCTTGTTTTAGGTTTATTGGGGCCCATATTATTAACGTAGGCCGAACAATCTCATGGCTTCAAATACTTGAGTTGGGGTTTATTCTGACACCACATCCCATATGGGGTATTAGGCATAGATTTATTAGGCATAAAAATCAACAAATGGACCACGGTTTCTAGCGCATACCCCTTATAGAAAAAAGGTAATGAAGATTTACTCATCATGGAAAGAACCACATCTAATAGGGTTCAATTCCTTCTCTCTGAAACGCCATTGTGTTAAGGAGTATAGGGTGGAATAATGTAACGACCCGATATTTTGGACCATTCGCGTCCATTATAAGTGTATAGGTAGACACACATGTCGGAATTGAATTTCTCAAAATACCGCGTTGTTAATTTAAATTTGGCAAAACTGAACATATACAGTAAATAAAATATCACAGATCACAGACATAGAGTAATAATTGCAGCGGAAATAAAAGAGATAGTAGTTCATGAAGCTACTATATGAATATATAAAATACATCAGAGTTTACAACAGAAGAGTAATATGAGACATCAGAGTTAAACCAGATACAACGGAAGAGTAACACGATACATCAGATACAAATCAGAATACATCACTGGAATCATCGAATACTGAAAGCAGAATAGATGGCTGGATTTTCAAGCAAAGCTCCAACTTCAAAGGTGAGTCTCAAAAGCTGAACCACTCAGTCTGACCCGAGCGTAAAGAAAAACACAAAACACTCGAGTCAGGATTAACATTCTTATATTAATAAATCCAACTCAAGTGAAATAGCAATTGAAATACAAGTAACTCAAAGGATGTTTGGAATAACCATCCTTTAAGGATCCGTTAAACTATCTACTAGGTAGTAATATACGCTAAGTAGATAATGTCTATCAGTAATAATAAGATATCAAAATAGCGTTAAGTCATGGCCCATTCCACCCTTAACACATTTTTATTCCCAAAAGCATATACAAGACCGTAGTTTCCCCAAAACCGGAAGTCACCAAAGGGCAATCCATATACTAAAGGTACAAATCAAAATCGTAGTGGTCGCGCATAAATGGAATACAAGTATGACAAGGCACATGAGGCAATACCCAAGGTAGTGATACTACCGTTCGCCTGATCCGGACTGGTGAGAACGCAACGCCACAGCGCCCGCAACACCGTGAAACAACACTCCCAAAATCAAGGGTGCACCAATCGACAACAAGTAATAAGTAGTTCGAAGAAGTGTGTCCACTTGAGGTAGCTAATCCTCCATTGGCCCGGCACAGCTCCTGTTTTAGTCATTTCCAATTTGACACAAGTGTCAAGGCTATCCATCATCGTTCTCTTTCTTCAGTCAACACGAACACCATTCCAACCACTTCATTCTGGATCATCACTCCGCGTATAGTTATTAAAGTGGTTTTCGGTTTAGATAGAGAGTATATCCATAACCGAATTCCGGTCTCTTTAATAACTTTCGTGATTATTACACCGATTGGTCGTTTGTTTATTTCAAAACCAAATCAATTTCAATTTCAAATAGAATTCGTAAATCAACATTTCATTTGTCTTTCAAAATCAATTTCCAATAATTTACGTTTCAAAACATTCAATTCACCATTTCAAGATCTTATAATTCAATTTCAATTTCCTTTAAACAATTCAAATATTGATTCAAGTTCGTATATAAGATTCATCCCGAAATCATTTAAATCAATTTAATTTAACATTCAAATCAGTTTAACTTCATTTATTGATTTTATTCAACATTCGTTAAGTAAATTTATCATTCAAATCAATTCTATTAAATTTCCAATTCATTAAATCAATTTCTTAAGTTCAACTTCATCAAATCAAAACTTACAATTTTGAATTAAACTAAATTCGTCAAATCAATTCTTTCAATTACAAGTCTTACATTAATTCCAAAAATATCACATTTTCATTTCTTGTTAAAGAAATCCAATTCACTTATTTACTTACTTAAATAATTTTCCAAAACTTAATTAATAAAGAAACTCAATTTTAGTTATTACGAAGTAAAATTCACTTATTCAAAATTCAATTTCTCTTATTAAAGAATCCAAATAAATTTAATCATTAAATAATTCAATCTTATTTAATTATTAAATAATTCAAAACTTAATTATTAAATAATTCCAAAGTTTAATAATTTCAAACTTAATTATAAATTCAAACTTGATTATTAAATCATTTCAAAGTTTAACAATTTCAAACTTAATTACAATTATTTCTCAAATTAAATAACATTCTTCCATCAATTTCATTGTTAACATTTTGTTTCAGATTATTAAATATTAACATTTTACTTTCATTAAAATTCAAATTTCAACTTCATTTCAAAACCATATTATTTATTCGAATAAAATCTTCATTTTATTTTTTTATCAAATTATTGACCAATCGGGTTTTATTTAATTCTCTATCCTAGGTCAAAGTTCAATTTGGGTATTTATCATTTCAACCCGATTCCAATTCAATTCAAAATTATAGCATAACAAAGGGAACTCGCAGTGTGATAACTGGGATGGTGTCAAAGTAAATAAACAAGCAATAACAACAATCAATTTCAATCCAATAATCAATTCAAATAATCCCGAAATAACCGTATTAATTCGCATTGTTATTTGTACGAATTAATATACTTATTTCTAGAATCTACACTATCATTTCATGTAGATTAAAGATTATTACATTACGGTTCTTCACTTGTCATCTATTTACAATTTCATACATCATCAATTTAACAACATACATTCAGCGGTTCAAAATGTAATTAAACAAACCCTATGTGTCAATAAATTTAACAGTTAAAGGGGTCATATTATACAATTGTCAGTTAATCAAATTTAACATTTAACTATCCTATATCAAGTTCAATTGCATACTATTTATCATTTTAACATTAACGATTTAATGTCCAATATCAACATCAACAATCAATCAATTATCAGCCAAACTGTATTATCATCGCATAAATAATTAACAGATAATGGTGTCAGATGTCACAGGTGAACTGATACAGGCAATAGCATATATAACAGTGTAATTAACTAACAGCAGTATATTTCAATTGTCGTTTCAATTGAAATCAAATTTAATAAATAAAAGAACGTTAATCGTGAGTGAGTGCTCACCTTTCGAAATTAGAGAAGAACGAGACTCAGATGAGTTATGATTCCAAAGCAAAGCTAGATTGAATGCGAATTTTGACAAGCAGAGCTGACAATAGAAATTTGCAAAGTCAAATCAGAACTTGATCGATAGAATAATTGGTAAAAGTGAATGGATATAACATATAAATACATATATACAATATTATATTCTAATTTCAAACATTTACCAATAAAATATATACATACATGTATTTCAAAACCTACTAGTTTAAACTTTTAAAACACATAAAACAAAGTCTTATATGCAAATTTAAAACCAAACAACAAAATAAAAGTACACGGTCTTTACTGTTTATAATAAAATGAAGTTCTGGTGCCTAATCATTATGCTAATAAATTTTTTTGAAACATATGCATATCACTGCTAAACGGTATAACATATGTATATACATAATTTAGTATAAAATATAGAACATATCCTACATTGACAATTATGTACATGGAACATATAAGCTTATACTCTTTCAACTTACATACTAAAGCAACTTTAGATATATATATATTTAACATATATATGCGGCCTATACTTTTGTAAATAAACTCACATATCAAAATCTGGTCAAACAGAAGTTATAAAATCAATACTTAGCTGTCAAATAGATTTATAAATAAAGTACAACTATCAATATGTAAATGAATATTTAAAATCTATGCTTATATAAACCTTCAGATGTATAACTTGTACAATGTAATAGCTTTTATATATAAACCTTTATTCAAACATACACGCATATACACTTGCTGAAATAAAACATTACCTTTAAACCGTTTAGATACGGAAAATTTTATCTGTATATAATAAAATAGTTGCAAACCTAAAATACTAAAAATATATCTTATCTATTCAAATATATATACATATGTAAAGATCAATATAATACTAATATAGAATATACAGCAGAAACAATATATATACCAATCTACATAATATAATAAGGTACCTCACTGATATAAGCTACTACACCCACTGCAACACGCAAAACTATTTACAACAGTTACTAAAACATATATATAAATAAAATACTAATATAACTTATTCATATAGATCTATATATAAGTACCAAATATATATAAAATTCAAGCTTCAGGAAAATGAAAGTGACCACTTAAATTGGAAACAGAACTATACAATCTAGCCCACGTTTATAATATATCTAATCCTATGTATAATGTATTAGAAGTCATACAAGTGCATATTGAAATAGGAACAAAGCCGATACTAACCAGAGCATGGTAGAAGGAGGGAAGCTGTGCTCGGCGGAGGATGGTCGTGGCAGGCTCCTGCTAGTGGTTCGGGGACAGGCGGGCACGGTTTGACAATGGTGGACAGTGGCGGAAGCTGTTAGCAAGGAGGGTGGAGGGTTTCGTGGTGCTGGGGTTTGTGGCCAGAGGGGCTCGTCTGTTGGGCTGTGACGTGGGTTGTGTGGTGGAGGATCTGGTCATGCGGCAGTGGGAGGTGGTTGCCTCGAGTTTATGTGATGGGAGGCTGAGGCTATGGGGTTGGAGCACGGAAGGGCGGAGCTACGGGCCGAGGCTGCGTACGGTGGTGAGGTGGTCGAGTGATGGGCGGATGGTCTTGGAAAAGAGGTGGAGTAGGTGGCGGCTTCTCGGGTTGTTGGGATTGTTTGATCGGCGTTTCATTGGGTCGGTGGTAAAACAAAAGTAGTTTCATTTGTTCTCGATAATGGAGTCACGCTTTTAGATCTTCTGTTTGATTTTTTTTTTTTGGGCAGAAGAAAGAAAGATGATAACCAGAAGAGAAGAATGAGAAGAGAAGTGAAGTCAGGCAAATAGAATTGAACGGGAATGCGAAACCCAAAAAGTTTGAACGCACATTACCAATGAACGAACGGCTTCTCATTTCATAACATAAATGCATGGGAACTATTTTAATTTCAGAAAACAATAATAGCCGATGGCTGTTGGTTACCAGAGACAAATGAAAGGACACAAACCCAAAAGACCAAAATATGGAACCGATACGGTTAACCGTATCGCGGTTTCACCGCGAGATAGACACTGAATCATCCATATGAAAATACTGCGAAGGTCAGCACGATGAGACGATCAAAACGGCATACAGATATCAGCAGTATGATTTAATTTAAAATTTTCGAATTTTTCTACTGGCGCAAAATGCAAGAAAAATGCTGAAAAATAAGATCGACGGAGCAATAGATGTCCGAATTTGGGAAAACGACAAACTGACATCTTGCTCAGAAGATGGTTTAGAATTTTTTTATGTAAAAATATTTAGGTTTCGGAAACATTTTATTTCCATCGTTTTTTTAACTGATTAAATTGAAGTGAATTTACGCGCGAAATAAACTTTCATATTTTCGGACGAAATTTTTCCAGTTGCTATGTTTAACTATACGTATTCCAAATATTAAATTTTTATTTCAAAATTTTATCGTTTAAAATTTCACAAAATTTCAACTAATTACGTTATTAAAACAGTTGAAATTTACGGGTCGTTACACTCTTCCCCACTCAAAACTTTTCGTCCCCGAAAAGGAACGAGGTAGGAGAATAGAAACAACCAGAAAGAAAAACAGATTTGAAATACAAAATAACAATTAATTTAAACCAAATAAATTCAAATTTAAATTAATTGATATTCAATGATTTTTTTAATCCATTTGATTTCACTGAAATCAATATTAACTATTTCTAAATTCATTATCTTATTATCCAATTATCCTCAATTTACAATTTCTAAAACCATAAATTTGAATAATCTTTATTATAATCATATTTTATTTTCAACAATTTAAATTCTTCTTTATTCCAAATTACTGTTGAATTAATTCGACTTAATATATCTAATCACATATACTTAACCCATATAAATTTATTTAAACCATAAAAGTTTCGATCTAGATTAATTTATATTTACTAATTGCTTTTAATTCAAGGTATTTCATAAGTTGATCAAATTTCAATTTGTTAATTCTTTCAAACAAATTTATTAATTCTCCCAAAACACATTTATTTCATTACTAATTGAGTTTTATTTATTATCATATCTAACTCAATTGACATCTTTATAATCAAAATTTAGTGTATAACATTTATTATAAACACTCAAATTTTATTTATAAATTCAATTTATATTATATATTATCCAATTACATATTCAATTTCTGAATGATTTAGGTAAGTAGTATTAGAATGCAGTTGAACAATACACAAATAAAATTTTCACAATTCAATTATTCAAGTTTAAATATTTATTCCAAATTTTGGTTTTATTTATAATTAAAATCATCCTTTAACAAAATTTAAGAATTAGATTTCCGATTAACATTAAACAATTTAGAGATATATATAATATTTTTATATCAAATCAAATTAAATTTTAAAATAAGATACCTATATATATATATATAAATCAAAATATACTGAAGAAATTCAAATCAAAAATATTTTTCAAAACAAAACCGTAGCAAAGCTACAGAATAGTATCTCCACTTCGAAACTCGAAAATGAATGTCGATGATGCGGCCGCCATCACCGAAATTATTTTCCAGCGACAAAGAGAAGAGCACTGATTTCAACAATTTAAAAATTTCTATGAAATGATTTTATTCGAAAATACTTTAGATAGTACATTTTAAAACCTTTAAAACCAAGGTTTGAAATTTTCGGAAATTAAATTCTCAAATTCTTGTTTTAAATTCATTTTTAAATTTTCACAATCAATTTATAGACCAAGTTTATAATTTCCATTTATTTATAAGTTGGAAAATCAATGGTTTGCAACAATAAATGATAATCAAATATAATCATTTCTGACAACAAATTCATTAATAATTTAATTTCAGAAAACTTATATTTATATATAATGTAATCATCCAAAACTATTTTGTTTACCAAATTTGAAAACAACATTTTTATATAAATTTACAAATACATTTCTTTGCTCGACGATACAGGAATTGATTTTCAAAATAAGGATAGGGATTCAAATTTGTTGACTCAAATCAAAGAGAATTTTGATTCGAAAATAAGTTTGAAACAGAAGATAAGATAATTCAATAACAGAATCGGGAGATGATAAGTTTATTTAATTCACGGGCAACCTTAACCGGGTCGTCCGTAACTTCAAGAATAAAATCGATGTTGAATTCCGAGGTAAATCAACACTCGATCTCAATAGATGAAATTCAGGTATAGTGAGGAATAGATAGCATCGTAAACCGAGGATACAGAAATCTCCGGTAAATCGATGTCTATTATAAAGGAGTCTTAATCCTTTACGAATCATTGAAGATTGGCGAGACCGCCGATCTATTATAGATATCATTCAAAATGGAGTTATGGGGTGCTCCAGAATTGAAAGAAGACGAATAGTGAGGGACACGAATGAATTTCGGAACCGAGCGGAACGTTCCAAAATTCAAAGGAATTGAGTCAAAGGAAGAGATTGAAACTCGAATGAGAGTGATTCTGTAAATACATTTACCCTATATGTTAAGTTTTGCCTAGAGCTACCGAAGCTCTGATACCAACTGTAACGACCCGCCATTTTGGACCATTCGTGTCCATTATAAGTGTATAGGTAGACACACATATCCGAATTGAATTGCTCAAAATACCGCGTTGTTAATTTAAATTTGGCAAAACTGAACATATACAGTAAATAAAATATCACAGATCACAGACACAGAGTAATAATTGCAGCGGAAATAAAAGAGATAGTAGTTCATGAAGCTACTATATGAATATATAAAATACATCAGAGTTTACAACAGAAGAGTAATACGAGACATCAGAGTTAAACCAGATACAACGGAAGAGTAACACGATACATCAGATACAAATCAGAATACATCACTGGAATCATCGAATACTGAAAGCAGAATAGATGGCTGGATCTTCAAGCAAAGCTCCAACTTCAAAGGTGAGTCTCAAAAGCTGAACCACTCAGTCTGACCCGAGCGTAAAGCAAAACACAAAACACTCGAGTCAGGATTAACATTCTTATATTAATAAATCCAACTCAAGTGAAATAGCAATTGAAATACAAGTAACTCAAAGGATGTTTGGAATAACCATCCTTTAAGGATCCGTTAAACTATCTACTAGGTAGTAATATACGCTAAGTAGATAATGTCTATCAGTAATAATAAGATATCAAAATAGCGTTAAGTCATGGCCCATTCCACCCTTAACACATTTTTATTCCCAAAAGCATATACAAGACCGTAGTTTCCCCAAAACCGAAAGTCACCAGAGGGCAATCCATATACTAAAGGTACAAATCAAAATCGTAGTGGTCGCGCATAAATGGAATACAAGTATGACAAGGCACATGAGGCAATACCCAAGGTAGTGATACTACCGTTCGCCTGATCCGGACTGGTGAGAACGCAACGCCGCAGCGCCCGTAACACCGTGAAACAACACTCCCAAAATCAAGGGTGCACCAATCGACAACAAGTAATAAGTAGTTCGAAGAAGTGTGTCCACTTGAGGTTGCTAATCCTCCATTGGCCCGGCACAGCTCCTGTTTTAGTCATTTCCAATTTGACACAAGTGTCAAGGCTATCCATCATCGTTCTCTTTCTTTAGTCAACACGAACACCATTCCAACCACTTCATTCTGGATCATCACTCCGCGTATAGTTATTAAAGTGGTTTTCGGTTTAGATAGAGAGTATATCCATAACCGAATTCCGGTCTCTTTAATAACTTTCGTGATTATTACACCGATTGGTCGTTTGTTTATTTCAAAACCAAATCAATTTCAATTTCAAATAGAATTCGTAAATCAACATTTCATTTTTCTTTCAAAATCAATTTCCAATAATTTACGTTTCAAAACATTCAATTCACCATTTCAAGATCTTATAATTCAATTTCAATTTCCTTTAAACAATTCAAATATTGATTCAAGTTCGTATATAAGATTCATCCCGAAATCATTTAAATCAATTTAATTTAACATTCAAATCAGTTTAACTTCATTTATCGATTTTATTCAACATTCGTTAAGTAAATTTATCATTCAAATCAATTCTATTAAATTTCCAATTCATTAAATCAATTTCTTAAGTTCAACTTCATCAAATCAAAACTTACAATTTTGAATTAAACTAAATTCGTCAAATCAATTCTTTCAATTACAAGTCTTACATTAATTCCAAAAATATCACATTTTCATTTCTTGTTAAAGAAATCCAATTCACTTATTTACTTACTTAAATAATTTTCCAAAACTTAATTAATAAAGAAACTCAATTTCAGTTATTATGAAGTAAAATTCACTTATTCAAAATTCAATTTCTCTTATTAAAGAATCCAAATAAATTTAATCATTAAATAATTCAATCTTATTTAATTATTAAATAATTCAAAACTTAATTATTAAATAATTCCAAAGTTTAATAATTTCAAACTTAATTATAAATTCAAACTTGATTATTAAATCATTTCAAAGTTTAACAATTTCAAACTTAATTACAATTATTTCTCAAATTAAATAACATTCTTCCATCAATTTCATTGTTAACATTTTGTTTCAGATTATTAAATATTAACATTTTCCTTTCATTAAAATTCAAATTTCAACTTCATTTCAAAACCATATTATTTATTCGAATAAAATCTTCATTTTATTTTTTTATCAAATTATTGACCAATCGGGTTTTATTTAATTCTCTATCCTAGGTCAAAGTTCAATTTGGGTATTTATCATTTCAACCCGATTCCAATTCAATTCAAAATCATAGCATAACAAAGGGAACTTGCAGTGTGATAACTGGGATGGTGTCAAAGTAAATAAACAAGCAATAACAACAATCAATATCAATCCAATAATCAATTCAAATAATCCCGAAATAACCGTATTAATTCGCATTGTTATTTGTACGAATTAATATACTTATTTCTAGAATCTACACTATCATTTCATGTAGATTAAAGATTATTACATTACGGTTCTTCACTTGTCATCTATTTACAATTTCATACATCATCAATTTAACAACATACATTCAGCGGTTCAAAATGTAATTAAACAAACCCTATGTGTCAATAAATTTAACAGTTAAAGGGGTCATATTATACAATTGTCAGTTAATCAAATTTAACATTTAACTATCCTATATCAAGTTCAATTGCATACTATTTATCATTTTAACATTAACGATTTAATGTCCAATATCAACATCAACAATCAATCAATTATCAGCCAAACTGTATTATCATCGCATAAATAATTAACAGATAATGGTGTCAGATGTCACAGGTGAACTGATACAGGCAATAGCATATATAACAGTGTAATTAACTAACAGCAGTATATTTCAATTGTCGTTTCAATTGAAATCAAATTTAATAAATAAAAGAACGTTAATCGTGAGTGAGTGCTCACCTTTCGAAATTAGAGAAGAACGAGACTCAGATGAGTTATGATTCCAAAGCAAAGCTAGATTGAATGCGAATTTTGACAAGCAGAGCTGACAATAGAAATTTGCAAAGTCAAATCAGAACTTGATCGATAGAATAATTGGTAAAAGTGAATGGATATAACATATAAATACATATATACAATATTATATTCTAATTTCAAACATTTACCAATAAAATATATACATACATGTATTTCAAAACCTACTAGTTTAAACTTTTAAAACACATAAAACAAAGTCTTATATGCAAATTTAAAACCAAACAACAAAATAAAAGTACACGGTCTTTACTGTTTATAATAAAATGAAGTTCTGGTGCCTAATCATTATGCTAATAAATTTTTTTGAAACATATGCATATCACTGCTAAACGGTATAACATATGTATATACATAATTTAGTATAAAATATAGAACATATCCTACATTGACAATTATGTACATGGAACATATAAGCTTATACTCTTTCAACTTACATACTAAAGCAACTTTAGATATATATATATTTAACATATATATGCGGCCTATACTTTTGTAAATAAACTCACATATCAAAATCTGGTCAAACAGAAGTTATAAAATCAATACTTAGCTGTCAAATAGATTTATAAATAAAGTACAACTATCAATATGTAAATGAATATTTAAAATCTATGCTTATATAAACCTTCAGATGTATAACTTGTACAATGTAATAGCTTTTATATATAAACCTTTATTCAAACATACACGCATATACACTTGCTGAAATAAAACATTACCTTTAAACCGTTTAGATACGGAAACTTTTATCTGTATATAATAAAATAGTTGCAAACCTAAAATACTAAAAATATATCTTATCTATTCAAATATATATACATATATAAAGATCAATATAATACTAATATAGAATATACAGCAGAAACAATATATATACCAATCTACATAATATAATAAGGTACCCCACTGATATAAGCTACTACACCCACTGCAACACGCAAAACTATTTACAACAGTTACTAAAACATATATATAAATAAAATACTAATATAACTTATTCATATAGATCTATATATAAGTACCAAATATATATAAAATTCAAGCTTTAGGAAAATGAAAGTGACCACTTAAATTGGAAACAGAACTATACAATCTAGCCCACGTTTATAATATATCTAATCCTATGTGTAATATCCCGGAAATTTTAACAATATCAATTTAATAATCTGTTAAATAATTAAATTGATATTGATGATCTTTGATAATAAAATTTGAATTTAATTTAATAATCTAATTAAATAAGTATCAAATATGTTATTTTCAAATAATAAGTATAATGTATTATTTTTATAAATATGAATGGATTTTAAAAGACTATGGAATTGTTATATTTTTAAATTGATAAGTAGTTATATAAGTGTATATATATATATAAAACTTAATTTTTAAATTGAATCTTAGAATTTAATTTGATTTGAATTTGAATTTAAAGTTTTGAAATTCAAAAGAATAAATATTTAAATTGATTTGGATTTAGAATATTTGTATAACTTTTATTTATAAATATAATTAGTTTGTTTGTTTAAAAAGTGATTTATATATATAGATAAGTATTTAAATAATAAGAAAAGGCATTTTATTTACATTTAAAAATAAATATAAATATGTAAAAATTACTTAAAGGACATGTGTCTTTATCTAATGCTTTGTTTTAACATGTGTTAAGAAGTGGATTAATCTATGTGACAAGTGTCTTAATTAATTTCATTTTCTTTTATTTTATAAAATCAAAATTTACTTACATATATACATTTGCTTTTCTTCATTTCATTCTTTCTACTCTTCTTTTTAAAATCAAGAGAAACTCAAATCTTTCCCTAAAACTAAAATCTGATCAGTAACCTTTCTCTAAGCAAAAATCTGAAATCAATACTCAAAACTCCTCATAAAAACCACAATCTCAAATCAATTTCAAAGCTTGCATGTTTAATCTGAACATCTACAACTTAGTTTTCAAAATTCCAAAAGCATGCAAATCATTTTTCTTCAATCTATGAAGTATCCTCAAAATCAAAAACCTGTAAATCTTCTTCAACCAGAAATTTAATACCCTGTCTCATTTTCAATACCAAAACAAAGCCCTGCAACATTTTCTTTTCAAATCTGGAATCAATTCGAGAAGCCTGTCTGCATTCATTTTCAACCTGGAAGCAAGCATGCATGTAGTTTAAATAAGTAAAGCTCCAGCAACTCCAGTTTTTAAATCAATGAGGCATTCCAGTCTTAAGTCAATTCCAGTTTTCAAAAGCTAAACTACCCTGCTCTGTCTCTGTTTATGCCTGGTGAGTAACTTTTAAAACATAAAGTAAAATAGGATTTGCATGCTAATATAATTGAAATGAATAAGTGTTGCAAATATAAATGAGAATCTGATGTGAAATTTATAGTGTGTATGCTGTTAACAATTAGATGCTCTACTCTGCCTTCTCAAATCTATGAGTAACATCACTTATTTTAAAGTTAAAGTGTCTGTCATCTGTTGCATGTTATTTTCTAGAAAGTGGTATGTTTTGTGTGATTTTATATGAATGAAATATTTGTTATGTGGATGTATAACATGTGTGCATGTTTGTTTTCTATAACATTCATGTTACTTTGATTTTCAAGCTTCTGTTTGATTCAGAATCATTACATCTTGATTTAGTTTAGGTTTGGATTTGAGATTTAAACAAAATCAGATTATTTCATCATAAAGTATAATTTAGAATTTTTACTTAAGACAAAATATACTTGAAATGGCTCTCGGTAAAAATCAACAGAGCAAGATTTATATAGGTGAAAATTCAAATAATTTAATTTATCAATTCAGGATCATAAATTAAATCCTTAACTCCAGACATGAATTTTAAGAAAGAAATTATGATTTTTAGTTAGGAAATGGAACAGCAGTTCTTGTTTGATCAATTTAGAAGTTCTGGGTTGCCTCTGGTGATCTAGTGGCTCGACAGGGTCAGGATTCTTCTTGTGGGTAGAGGAGTAATCAGAGAAGCTTGGAAAAATAGGTGATGGTGATGAAAATCTTTTTGGTAGCCGCGGTGATGGTTTCTTTCCTGTAGCCCTAGTTTTAAGTTAGGCTATGAATTCAATTCGTTTGCCTTTGTTGATGGATCGAGTGTTCCAAGTTTTTGGGAAATGGAAGATTGGATATAGGCGAAGGCATGGCCAGAGAATTAGCCTCTCTGGTGGTCGGAATCGCGAGCACGAAGGATTGTTGACAGGCTTTGGCGAATTCGAACTGATGGCTCTAGGTTTGGTTTTAGGCTCGATTTTGTTTTCGATCCAGTTTTGATGATCGAGAGGGTGGATTCTGGTATAGGAAGGATTGTCGACTTGTGGAGATACTCGAGGTTGGTCGGAGTTGACGCCGGTGACCGTGCACGTGCACGAGATCGAGGATGTATCTGGTGTAGTCTGGTTATTAATAGGGGAGGCTACTTGAGTTTTTCTCGAGATATTCCGAGTGATGTTCGAAGTAATGGGAGAGGCGACTCGAAGTATTTAGAGCTGGGTGTGTTGGACTCAAGTGACAGTGAGGCTACTCGAGTTTTCTCGGGTTTTGTTCGTGAGAGTCTCGGGGAATTAGGGTTGCGACTCGAAGCAAAATAGGCTGGGCTCGAGAACTTTTGTATTGACAGGCTATTAAACTGTCTGTTTTTAAAACTTTAAACTGGGTTTAAATTGTAAAGAAAATTTTAAACTAGAATTTAAATCTAAAGTTTAACTATATAGATTCAAGTTAGTTTTGAATCTTAAAGGTATGAAATAAATAAGTTATAAATTTTATATGTTTTAAATAGGTTTTAAATGGTAGTTAGATAATTAAATTATTTGATTAATTAATCATTTGGATTAATTAAATAGGTAATTAAAGGTTTAAACTAATTTATTTATGATTAAGATAAATTAATTAGGGATGATTAATTTGTAGTTAGGGATTATAAATTAGAGTATTAATTAATGGTTAGGAATTAATTAATAGAGTAATTAAATATTAATTAAGTTATGGTTAACACTTAATTAATTTAGTAATTAGAGATTAATAAATTGGTTATTAAGATTTATTAATTTAGAATTAATAATAATTAATATAAGTTAATTACTTAAGGAAAGTAATTAAATAATAGTTAATGAAGTCATTAACTATGGATTATTAACTAATTAATTAATAGGATTAATTTTGATAATTAATTAGTTGAATTAATTTAAGGATAATCATTTATGAAATTGTTTAAATGTAATTACTTATTGGAAGTAATTAAGAATTAATTACTTATTGTAATTAATTGAAGTTAATTTGATTTAGTTAAATTAATTAATTAAGTTTAATTATTTTAGAATAATCAAGAGATGATTTGATAATAATTACTTAATGTAATTATTAAGGTAAGATTATTTAGGGAGGTAAATAATAAGATAATTACTGGAAGTAATTAGTTGAATAATGATTTTATTAATAGAAGTAATTTGAGTTAATTACTTTGAATAATTAATCAAGGGATTAATTAAGAAATTAATTAAGGAGTAATTAATTTAGTTAATAAAAGTAATTAAGGGTAATTAATTACTGATTGAAGATTAATCAAGGGTGATTAATAAATGTTGTTTAATTAAAGGTTAATTACTTAATGTAATTAATTTAATTAAGTAATTAATAATTAAGTTGTAATTAAGGATCATTAATTAATATAATTAATGATGTAATTAAGATTGATTAATTAAGTAATAATTAATAAATGAAGTAATTAATCAATATAATTAATTAAGGATTAATGTAATTAATTATAGTTGATTAACTTAATTAATTTTAGTTAATTAATTAATGATATAATTAAAGGTTAATTACTATAAGTGGTTAATGATAATTAATTTGAGTAATTAATTAAAGATAAATTACTTGGATGTAATTAAAAGATAATTAATCAAAGATGATTAATTAAAATGAATTATTAGAGGATAATTTATTAATTAATTGTAATTAATTAATGGTTAAGTAAGAAGGATTTATAAAATGAAGTAATTAATTTAATTCACTTTAAATTAATTAGAGATGATATAAATCATTACTTATTGATGGATGATAATACTGAATGCTTTGCATTGATTGATATCTCTGATGAGATATATGCTGTATGATATGGATGTTAGTTGAATTGTGATGATAATATGGATTATCTTATAATGTTGATTATCTATTGTGAATTATCTTTCTATGTGTATAAAGATAATGAATTGAATTGTTTTAACCTTTAAAACAACTTGGCCTTAAAAGATACGCTTTGGATTTCGATGAGACCGGGATCGGGTTTGCTACAGTACAGCGTGATAGGGGTTCTCGCTTTGTGTTAGGTGGCGAACGGGAGACTCTTACCCCTACATGTCCCCGGGGGTAGTATAAGGCCTTTTGGGGTTGGTTGCGACTCGAGAGGGTGGCCGTAAAAGCAAACCCGAGGTATCACTGTGAGTTAACACTTGTAAATTCCTTTGCATGAGAAAATGTTTATACATTATTTATTTATATTGTACTCCTTATCTTATAAACACATTTATGTATATTCTTTTAATTGTATTTTCTATTTATATAATCACATCTTATTTTCACAAAACAATATTCAAAGTAATTTTAAAGCTGGAAATCTCAAATCTGGAAACAATTCGAATGCATCTCAAACATTAGCAAGCAGTGATTCGGGAATCATCTCAGGTTGAAAGCAAGAGCAACTCAACTAAGTTCAGACCACCAAGCATTCATGTTTTCAAAATAAAACTGCTTCAAACCTTCCCTGTTCAAACAATAAATCAAAAGCAGTTCAAAGCTTCAGTTTTTAACCTGGGAAATGCAATACAAGGATCAGGCTTTAATTAAAATCTCGGATCAGTTTCCAATTCAAGTTGCATCACAAATCAAGTTACAAATCTAAATCAAACAGCAGTTCAATGATCAACATTCAAGTTCCAGTTCAAAAAGCAAAGTCCTATTTTCTGTTCTAACTATATAAAGGTGAGTAAACTACCCTTTAGAATATGGAATTTGTTATATCTTGGTTTGCATGTGATGACCTGTAAGTTGTGATAGAAAGTATGCTTGCATGTATATATGTATGATGTGCATGTCTGTGTACTAGTATGTATGCCTCTGTTCTAAGTTTAACAGGTTTTAAACAAGATCAAAAATCAAAATCTTTTCCCTCATTCTCTTTTAAGTTAAGATGTATACAGGAAATATGTTTGTATTAACTAACTCTTATTTTTAAAAATAATTATAAGTGTAATTAGTAAGTGTTTTCTGGGAAGAAAGAATTTACAGTGAAAATAAAACATATCAGGAAAATCAACTATTTTAATTCCAGGGTTCACTTATATAATTTGATTCGTCTTGGTGAATTATGATTTTTGGTGGTCTTGCTTCAATTTTTAGTGGCGTAGATGATGGGGTGTCGTGAGTTGAACGTAATCACGTTTTTCGCCAATTCTCGATGATCAACCGGAAATCGAGCTTCGAAATTGATGTCAGGGGAAGTTCAGGTGGTGGAGTTTACCAGAAAAATAGTCACTGATTTTTTTTGATGATCGTGGAAGTTAATTGACTCGGTTGTAGGGTTTAAGGTCCAGTCTGGTTTGCTGTTGAATTCGTGGATGGTTCGTCAGCATCGAGGGACCGAAGGTGATCGGAGAAGAGGGATTCAATGCCTGGTTGATTAGCGAAGGTCAGGCCGTGATTGCGAGGTCTCTGATGGCCTGAGGTGGCGGTACGTGATGGATTTTTGCGATCAAAAATTGGGTACCTGCTGTGCTCGAAGTCTCGATTTTGATTTGTGGGGTTTTACGATGAACTGGGTGGTCGGGGCGATAGTTTGGGTCGTAGGAGACTGGTAGGTGACATCGAAGTTGATCAGAACGTGGGCGAACTCGTGTACACGTGCACAAAGTTTCACGTGTATCTGGTGGTTTGAGTTTTGGGAACGAAGTAGTTTGCCTCGGGTCAAAGCTCGGAAAAGTGATGATGGGCTCGGGTTTGCTCTCGTGTGCGTGCGAGTGTTTTATCAATTCTGTTTTTAAAATTTTAATCTAAGTAAAAGAAAATGGAAGAAGGGAACTCGGGATTGACTCGAGTAAACAACGCGTGTGACCCGAAGTGGCAACTCTTAAATAGTTTTAAGAAGATTGTAAAATGATTTTAAAAATCGAGTTTTGAAAGTAATTTTAAGAATTTATATAAAGACAAGTTTTAGATTCAAATTCAAATCAGTTTAAATTATAAACTGATAAATATTTAAGTTATTTAAAGTTGTGTTTGATAACTTTAAATTATCAAGCTAAATGATTGTTTTTAATAAATTTAATTAAGAAGTTGTTAAATGGTAAATAAATTGATAAATCAATTGTAATTAAGGATTAATCAAATGATAATTTAGGATTGATTATCTGTTAATTAAGGATGGGTTAACAGTTAATTAAGGATTAATTAAATAGTTTATCAACTGGTAATTGAGGATTAAGTAATCTGTAATTAAGTTCTTAAATTAATAATTGAGAATTAGGTTTATTAATTAATAATTAAGAGATAATTAATGAAGTAATTACGGGTTAATTACTCGAGAGAAGTAATTAAAGAATTTATTAATTTATGTAATTAATTAAAGGATAATCACTTTATGTAATTAACTTAAGGTTAATTTATTTATGTGAAATTAAAGGTTAATTAATTAATTAGGGATAATTAAGATGGATGATTAAAGGATGATTAAGATCTGGGATGATTAAGAATTAATTAGATAAAGCAATTTAAGAGTAATTAATTAATTAATGATTTTAAAGGGAAGTGAATTAATTTAATTAATTACGAGTTAATTAATTAGAGATTAATTAATTTGTAATCAAGGATAAAAAAAATTAAGTAATTAGAGATTAATTACTTAAAAGATAATTTCTTAATGTAGTATATTCCGTTGTGATATATATAGTTGTCTGAGACATGTTAATTCTATCTGTCTAGTACATTTGTGAATGTTGTAACTCTGATGTATTAAAATGTAATTAACAAATACAGTTTCTTTGTATAACTGATATTATTATTTGATATTATATTTTGATCCGCTGCGAATGTGAGAATCTGTGTCTTGTTCTGTTTCTTTCTTCTATCTCTTTTCTTTTTCTCCTAACTATCTGGAATTTTCGGGTTCGAAAATTCCGGGTCGTTACAGTTGTTTTTTTTAAAACAAAACAAATTTAACATTTAATTTTAACATTTAAATCTTTGGAATTTATTAAAACTTGTTTTAATAAATTTACTTTAGAAACACTGGTTAATTTAATATTAATTATTTACAAATCATTTTAATTAATATCCTTTAATCATTTATTTTTCAAAATATACCCTTCTATTTCAAAACCATTTTACAATTTTATCCACAAATTCTGAACCCAAACTCCAAAATTTCATTTTAAAATTATCTTTACTTAACTTATTACAAAGTTCAAATAAGAATTCAAAACAATTTATTCTTCAGATTCCAATTTATTATCTAAAATTAATTTTGTTAATTTAATTATCCCAAATCATTAGTTAATTACATTAAGTGATTAACTTTTAATTAATTTCACAAATTAATTATCTATAATTAATCTCAAACTTAATTAAAGATAATTCTTTACCTCCATTAATTACTTATTAAACTTCATTAGAAAATATTTAGGAATCAATTTCATAATTAAATATATAATTACAGGTCTTAACTTGAAAATGTTTTCAGGAAATTTGGGAATTGTTTTGATTTTTCTTTTAGTTTTTGAGGAAGGTTTCAGATTTGTTTTAGGAAGATTGTTTTGATTTTGAGTTTTCTCCTTAGCTTTTTGAAAGAGAATGGCAAAAGAAATGAAAGGAAGAAAGACATATTTTCCCTATCGCCACCTCCACGGTGATCTACCGACACTTCTACTATTTTTCTCCAAGTCTCCGACCACTCATCTTCCTCCAGAAGGATACACGAACTCCCAAACCATCGAGCTCCTCAGAAATCACCCATTTCCCTTTTTCTGGTCAAACCAGAACTGCCCATACACCCCATCATTACAAACTATGATTTGAGTTTTAAAAATCATATTTTAGTTTGGGTACTGATGGGGTGTATGGGCAGTTCTGGTTTGACCAGAAAAAGGGAAATGGGTGATTTCTGAGGAGCTCGATGGTTTGGGAGTTCGTGTATCCTTCTGGAGGAAGATGAGTGGTCGGAGACTTGGAGAAAAATAGTAGAAGTGTCGGTAGATCACCGTGGAGGTGGCGATAGGGAAAATATGTCTTTCTTCCTTTCATTTCTTTTGCCATTCTCTTTCAAAAAGCTAAGGAGAAAACTCAAAATCAAAACAATCTTCCTAAAACAAATCTGAAACCTTCCTCAAAAACTAAAAGAAAAATCAAAACAATTCCCAAATTTCCTGAAAACATTTTCAAGTTAAGACCTGTAATTCAGGCTTCAAAGATGGACTCCGAACCTTAACAGGTTTTCTTCAGAGATCGATGAAATCCTCACACCACTGCAAAGCTTGCTCGAGACAGTATTTGGATCTACAGTCTCGATAGATATACTTCCAACCTCAACACTCGGACTCCAACCTATTTGTTGCACTACAAATAGGTTGGAGTCCGAGTGTTGAGGTTGGAAGTATATCTATCGAGACTGTAGATCCAAATACTGTCTCGAGCAAGCTTTGCAGTGGTGTGAGGATTTCATCGATCTCTGAAGAAAACCTGTTAAGGTTCGGAGTCCATCTTTGAAGCCTGAATTACAGGTCTTAACTTGAAAATGTTTTCAGGAAATTTGGGAATTGTTTTGATTTTTCTTTTAGTTTTTGAGGAAGGTTTCAGATTTGTTTTAGGAAGATTGTTTTGATTTTGAGTTTTCTCCTTAGCTTTTTGAAAGAGAATGGCAAAAGAAATGAAAGGAAGAAAGACATATTTTCCCTATCGCCACCTCCACGGTGATCTACCGACACTTCTACTATTTTTCTCCAAGTCTCCGACCACTCATCTTCCTCCAGAAGGATACACGAACTCCCAAACCATCGAGCTCCTCAGAAATCACCCATTTCCCTTTTTCTGGTCAAACCAGAACTGCCCATACACCCCATCATTACAAACTATGATTTGAGTTTTAAAAATCATATTTTAGTTTGGGTACTGATGGGGTGTATGGGCAGTTCTGGTTTGACCAGAAAAAGGGAAATGGGTGATTTCTGAGGAGCTCGATGGTTTGGGAGTTCGTGTATCCTTCTGGAGGAAGATGAGTGGTCGGAGACTTGGAGAAAAATAGTAGAAGTGTCGGTAGATCACCGTGGAGGTGGCGATAGGGAAAATATGTCTTTCTTCCTTTCATTTCTTTTGCCATTCTCTTTCAAAAAGCTAAGGAGAAAACTCAAAATCAAAACAATCTTCCTAAAACAAATCTGAAACCTTCCTCAAAAACTAAAAGAAAAATCAAAACAATTCCCAAATTTCCTGAAAACATTTTCAAGTTAAGACCTGTAATTTGAGTATCTGAGATTTCTTTTATGGATTTGATAAACCATTTTTCTGGGATATGTTTTCCAGTTTGTGCTCGTATTCTCTTCTGCTCCAGATCAGAGGTGCAGCAAGGCTTCGTGGGTAGCGCCCACTGAGAGCAAGATATATCCCTGTCTAGAGGTCCCTTCTTTTATTTTGGCTTAGTGGGTAGTTGATTCGCGACAACTACTGGGGTTGTCTTGTTCGGGACTATCCAGTAAGGGATGGTTTCGGCTTTGTGTTGCAGGGGAGCGGGCGTACTCCTCGGTACGGTGATCTAGGCCACGTACTGTGACGGACGGTACCCCAGTAGCCCTGCCATTGATGGAAACTCATTCTTCCTACGAGACCCTACGGTTTTGATTTTATAACCCACAGGAGCAATGGAGCAGGAGGCTTCAGCGTTGTAGATATAGATAGTAGTTTCCGCTGTGTTGATCTTGTTTAGATCTTTGTTTTGTATTGAGATGTAATAACTAGACAGATGTTTATAACTGTCTAGTATATGATATGAAATCTGTGTAACTCTGATAAGTGTTGTATATGATACTATGTAATATTTATGTGATATAATATATTTTGTTCGTTTCCGCTGTGAGTATTTGTGTTTGTTTCTTTTCTCTTCTTCTCTTTTCTACTTCTCACCCCTTTCTTTCTTACTGTCGATGCGATTTTCCGGGAGTGGAAAGCCGGGTCGTTACAGTGGTATCAAAGCATAGGTTGAGCGAATGCCTAAGCTTTTGGTTAAGTGAATATCAGAACACTAGGTTGAGTGAATACCTAGGTTCAGAAGGATTGTTCATTAGAGATAGGATCTGTAGCAACCTATTTGAGTCTGAGTATATATATATATATACGAGAGCGCGTATTTGTTAGTTATATAAAATGGTTTTATATTGTGTTAATTGATCGGTTGAGTGGTATATGGATTCTGGTCAATACGAGTAGCTAACGTTATTGATAGGGATCTCTAAACACTTGGACCAGGCCAACGGACACAATATTGTTTTAAAAAGGTAGATGAAATAATTTTACCCAAACATAATTTCTATATAAAAAAGTATCATTTTAAATGTATATGGTATTTGTAATGATTGGTTGAGATGATAATAATTTATCATCTAGGATTAGGAGTCTGAGTGTTGAGGTTGGAAGTGTATTTGTCGAGACTGTAAACCTAATACTGTCTCGAGTAAGCTTTGCTGTGGTGAAGGATTTCATCGATCTCCGAAGGAAACTGTAATGGTTCGGAGTTTATCTTTGAAGTGTGGATGAGTAGAGTTGGATCTGTCGGATGTGCAGAAGTGTGATGGTATCTTGATACCTCAGGTAATAGTAGCTGTATGATGAGATACAGTGACGATGGATGTTCCTGAAGATGTTTTCTTTGGAACAAGATTAAGGAAGTGTGTATGCTTCGGTGTTGTGGCTGAGTTCAGCATGGTGTTTCTGTTTGGTTTGGAGTCCGAGTTTCTCGAAGAGCTTTGGATAAGAGCATTTGTGGCAGCAGTGCAGCTCGGAGTATTCTGTGATGGCAGGAAGTTTTCTGGATGAGCAGTTTTTCTGGAAGTGAAGTTCAGAAGCAGCAGAGTGGATCCATTTCTTCGATAAATTGGATAAATAAGTGTAAGCTGTTCTGATTGGTAAAGAGAGAACAGTCTGTTTGGAAATAGGTTGGGTTGATCGCAAAAGTGACTTGTGATTGCTGAGTGTTCTCTTGGGTTGTCAGAATTTTCTGGATGTCTTCAGAGAAGTCAGAAGTTTGTCCGCATCTGAAGGTTGAGTTTTCTTATCGACTTGGATTCCAGGAGTGATACCGGTGGTTCAGTCTAGTGGAAGGATGTTTCCTAGAGATGGAGTTGGTGAAGCAGCTCAAGTTTTGCTGGAGTATCTGAGTTTTCTTTATGGATCAGTGAACCTTATTTCTGGAATAAGTTGTCCAGTCTGTGCTTGTGTTCTACCTTAGATCAGAGTTGAGCAGCGAAAGCAGTTTGGAGTGTATCTCTGGATGGGAGAAGTAAGTTTGGAATCTACTGATGTTGTGAAGTAGAGTTATGTTTGGATCTCGTCTGTGTTCTGATTTGGATAAGTATTTGGACTTCTGAATTGAATTGTCAGTTTGGATAACTGGAATTCATTGAGTTTTACGTATCTCTGAGGGAGTACGTATTTGATCTATCTCTGGTTTTAGAATCTGCAGTTTGGGAAGTTTGGTAGTTGAGTCAGACTCGTCTGTAGTCTGATATTCTGTTTAGTTCTATAAATCTAGATAAGTAGGAGATCTATAGCTTAGTAGTTTAGATTGTTTGTAGAGCGAGTATCCCGGTATATATATATACTTGGGGAAACTCGAGGAATTTTATCTAGAATTTAGTCTAGATAGTTAGAATTGTTTGATTGGATGATTTGGTTGCTATGGTTGCTAGCATATGGATGATAGTATATGCTTGTGTTTTAAATTAAAATCTTTAATAAGATTATTAAATTACCTTTGTTTTAAATTTCGGGGACGAAATTATTTTAAGGGGGGAGGAATGTAATATCCCAGAAATTTTAACAATATCAATTTAATAATCTGTTAAATAATTAAATTGATATTGATGATCTTTGATAATAAAATTTGAATTTAATTTAATAATCTAATTAAATAAGTATCAAATATGTTATTTTCAAATAATAAGTATAATGTATTATTTTTATAAATATGAATGGATTTTAAAAGACTATGGAATTGTTATATTTTTAAATTGATAAGTAGTTATATAAGTGTATATATATATATAACTTAATTTTTAAATTGAATCTTAGAATTTAATTTGATTTGAATTTGAATTTAAAGTTTTGAAATTCAAAAGAATAAATATTTAAATTGATTTGGATTTAGAATATTTGTATAACTTTTATTTATAAATATAATTAGTTTGTTTGTTTAAAAAGTGATTTATATATATATAGATAAGTATTTAAATAATAAGAAAAGGCATTTTATTTACATTTAAAAATAAATATAAATATGTAAAAATTACTTAAAGGACATGTGTCTTTATCTAATGCTTTGTTTTAACATGTGTTAAGAAGTGGATTAATCTATGTGACAAGTGTCTTAATTAATTTCATTTTCTTTTATTTTATAAAATCAAAATTTACTTACATATATACATTTGCTTTTCTTCATTTCATTCTTTCTACTCTTCTTTTTAAAATCAAGAGAAACTCAAATCTTTCCCTAAAACTAAAATCTGATCAGTAACCTTTCTCTAAGCAAAAATCTGAAATCAATACTCAAAACTCCTCATAAAAACCACAATCTCAAATCAATTTCAAAGCTTGCATGTTTAATCTGAACATCTACAACTTAGTTTTCAAAATTCCAAAAGCATGCAAATCATTTTTCTTCAATCTATGAAGTATCCTCAAAATCAAAAACCTGTAAATCTTCTTCAACCAGAAATTTAATACCCTGTCTCATTTTCAATACCAAAACAAAGCCCTGCAACATTTTCTTTTCAAATCTGGAATCAATTCGAGAAGCCTGTCTGCATTCATTTTCAACCTGGAAGCAAGCATGCATGTAGTTTAAATAATTAAAGCTCCAGCAACTCCAGTTTTTAAATCAATGAGGCATTCCAGTCTTAAGTCAATTCCAGTTTTCAAAAGCTAAACTACCCTGCTCTGTCTCTGTTTATGCTTGGTGAGTAACTTTTAAAACATAAAGTAAAATAGGATTTGCATGCTAATATAATTGAAATGAATAAGTATTGCAAATATAAATGAGAATCTGATGTGAAATTTATAGTGTGTATGTTGTTAACAATTAGATGCTCTACTCTGCCTTCTCAAATCTATGAGTAACATCACTTATTTTAAAGTTAAAGTGTCTGTCATCTGTTGCATGTTATTTTCTAGAAAGTGGTATGTTTTGTGTGATTTTATATGAATGAAATATTTGTTATGTGGATGTATAACATGTGTGCATGTTTGTTTTCTGTAACATTCATGTTACTTTGATTTTCAAGCTTCTGTTTGATTCAGAATCATTACATCTTGATTTAGTTTAGGTTTGGATTTGAGATTTAAACAAAATCAGATTATTTCATCATAAAGTATAATTTAGAATTTTTACTTAAGACAAAATATACTTGAAATGGCTCTGGGTAAAAATCAACAGAGCAAGATTTATATAGGTGAAAATTCAAATAATTTAATTTATCAATTCAGGATCATAAATTAAATCCTTAACTCCAGACATGAATTTTAAGAAAGAAATTATGATTTTTAGTTAGGAAATGGAACAGCAGTTCTTGTTTGATCAATTTAGAAGTTCTGGGTTGCCTCTGGTGATCTAGTGGCTCGGCAGGGTCAGGATTCTTCTTGTGGGTAGAGGAGTAATCAGAGAAGCTTGGAAAAATAGGTGATGGTGATGAAAATCTTTTTGGTAGCCGCGGTGATGGTTTCTTTCCTGTAGCCCTAGTTTTAAGTTAGGCTATGAATTCAATTCGTTTGCCTTTGTTGATGGATCGAGTGTTCCAAGTTTTTGGGAAATGGAAGATTGGATATAGGCGAAGGCATGGCCAGAGAATTAGCCTCTTTGGTGGTCGGAATCGCGAGCACGAAGGATTGTTGACAGGCTTTGGCGAATTCGAACTGATGGCTCCAGGTTTGGTTTTAGGCTCGATTTTATTTTCGTTCCAGTTTTGATGATCGAGAGGGTGGATTCTGGTATAGGAAGGATTGTCGACTTGTGGAGATACTCGAGGTTGGTCGGAGTTGACGCCGGTGACCGTGCACGTGCACGAGATCGAGGATGTATCTGGTGTAGTCTGGTTATTAATAGGGGAGGCTACTTGAGTTTTTCTCGAGATATTCCGAGTGATGTTCGAAGTAATGGGAGAGGCGACTCGAAGTATTTAGAGCTGGGTGTGTTGGACTCAAGTGACAGTGAGGCTACTCGAGTTTTCTCGGGTTTTGTTCGTGAGAGTCTCGGGGAATTAGGGTTGCGACTCGAAGCAAAATAGGCTGGGCTCGAGAACTTTTGTATTGACAGGCTATTAAACTGTCTGTTTTTAAAACTTTAAACTGGGTTTAAATTGTAAAGAAAATTTTAAACTAGAATTTAAATCTAAAGTTTAACTATATAGATTCAAGTTAGTTTTGAATCTTAAAGGTATGAAATAAATAAGTTATAAATTTTATATGTTTTAAATAGGTTTTAAATGGTAGTTAGATAATTAAATTATTTGATTAATTAATCATTTGGATTAATTAAATAGGTAATTAAAGGTTTAAACTAATTTATTTATGATTAAGATAAATTAATTAGGGATGATTAATTTGTAGTTAGGGATTATAAATTAGAGTATTAATTAATGGTTAGGAATTAATTAATAGAGTAATTAAATATTAATTAAGTTATGGTTAACACTTAATTAATTTAGTAATTAGAGATTAATAAATTGGTTATTAAGATTTATTAATTTAGAATTAATAATAATTAATATAAGTTAATTACTTAAGGAAAGTAATTAAATAATAGTTAATGAAGTCATTAACTATGGATTATTAACTAATTAATTAATAGGATTAATTTTGATAATTAATTAGTTGAATTAATTTAAGGATAATCATTTATGAAATTGTTTAAATGTAATTACTTATTGGAAGTAATTAAGAATTAATTACTTATTGTAATTAATTGAAGTTAATTTGATTTAGTTAAATTAATTAATTAAGTTTAATTAATTTAGAATAATCAAGAGATGATTTGATAATAATTACTTAATGTAATTATTAAGGTAAGATTATTTAGGGAGGTAAATAATAAGATAATTACTGGAAGTAATTAGTTGAATAATGATTTTATTAATAGAAGTAATTTGAGTTAATTACTTTGAATAATTAATCAAGGGATTAATTAAGAAATTAATTAAGGAGTAATTAATTTAGTTAATAAAAGTAATTAAGGGTAATTAATTACTGATTGAAGATTAATCAAGGGTGATTAATAAATGTTGTTTAATTAAAGGTTAATTACTTAATGTAATTAATTTAATTAAGTAATTAATAATTAAGTTGTAATTAAGGATCATTAATTAATATAATTAATGATGTAATTAAGATTGATTAATTAAGTAATAATTAATAAATGAAGTAATTAATCAATATAATTAATTAAGGATTAATGTAATTAATTATAGTTGATTAACTTAATTAATTTTAGTTAATTAATTAATGATATAATTAAAGGTTAATTACTATAAGTGGTTAATGATAATTAATTTGAGTAATTAATTAAAGATAAATTACTTGGATGTAATTAAAAGATAATTAATCAAAGATGATTAATTAAAATGAATTATTAGAGGATAATTTATTAATTAATTGTAATTAATTAATGGTTAAGTAAGAAGGATTTATAAAATGAAGTAATTAATTTAATTCACTTTAAATTAATTAGAGATGATATAAATCATTACTTATTGATGGATGATAATACTGAATGCTTTGCATTGATTGATATCTCTGATGAGATATATGCTGTATGATATGGATGTTAGTTGAATTGTGATGATAATATGGATTATCTTATAATGTTGATTATCTATTGTGAATTATCTTTCTATGTGTATAAAGATAATGAATTGAATTGTTTTAACCTTTAAAACAACTTGGCCTTAAAAGATACGCTTTGGATTTCGATGAGACCGGGATTGGGTTTCCGTATACCGGATTTCCAGGTCTGGAGACCCGAATACCACATTGATCCAAATTAACGATAGGTCGTAAATTAAGTGAAGATGAAGATTCAGAGTGCAAGGGTTATTGTCGTTAACTCTGAGGGTGATTCCAAAACGAGTGTAACGAGATAATGCCTTCGGTTTCGTTCGAACCCGGAACGAACTTGTATGGATTGAATGCTTTCAGAACATCGTCAGGTGGACGATGAGCATTCTAAGTGATGTGTTCTTTTCTAAGGTAATCGTGACCTCAAGCCTCACAAACCGGAAATGGCTAAAACAGGGGAGGTGCAGCAAGGTTAGTGGGTAGCACCCAAGTAGGACAAGGTTACCTCTGTCTAGATGTCCCTTTCTATTTTCGACTTAGTGGTGCGGTTGCTGATCCCAACCGTGAGGTATCTTGTGCGGGAATTATCCAGTAAGGGATGTTCCGACCTTGTGTTGCAGGGGATTGGGAGTGATCCTCGGTACGGTGATCTAGGCCACGTACTGTGACGGGCGGTACCCCGGTAGCCCTGCCATTGTATGGAATCCAATTTCCAATAAGTGATAACGGACTTGATTGTATAACCCACTTTGTTGGCTAGTATGCTGGAATTTAATAATGTAACAATTTCAGCTATTTCATATTTATTTGAAAACCCTAGACCCTATTATAATACAATCGAATTTCCTATCAAATGTTTTGGTTAGCGTAAGGTAAAAACTTACCCATGTTTATTTGTGGGGAGTCTTACGTGATACCTTTTCTTTCAAAAAGGTTTTGAAGTTAAACAAGTTTAACCTGTTACTCACACCAGACCCATGTCTGACCCAAGTTGTTTATTTCTATTTTATAAACTCTTGGGTACTCAAATTTTTACGAGTAGCCAAGGGATTCAGGTTAGCTTTGACGAGTAATCTGGAGGAGCAATGGAGCAGGAGGCTTCAGCGTTGTAGATATAGATAGTAGTTTCCGCTGTGTTGATCTTGTTTAGATCTTTGTTTTGTATTGAGATGTAATAACTAGACAGATGTTTATAACTGTCTAGTATATGATATGAAATCTGTGTAACTCTGATAAGTGTTGTATATGATACTATGTAATATTTATGTGATATAATATATTTTGTTCGTTTCCGCTGTGAGTATTTGTGTTTGTTTCTTTTCTCTTCTTCTCTTTTCTACTTCTCACCCCTTTCTTTCTTACTGTCGATGCGATTTTCCGGGAGTGGAAAGCCGGGTCGTTACACTATGTATAATGTATTAGAAGTCATACAAGTGCATATTGAAATAGGAACAAAGCCGATACTAACCAGAGCATGGTAGAAGGAGGGAAGCTGTGCTCGGCGGAGGATGGTCGTGGCAGGCTCCTGCTAGTGGTTCGGGGACAGGCGGGCACGGTTTGACGATGGTGGACAGTGGCGGAAGCTGTTAGCAAGGAGGGTGGAGGGTTTCGTGGTGCTGGGGTTTGTGGCCAGAGGGGCTCGTCTGTTGGGCTGTGACGTGGGTTGTGTGGTGGAGGATCTGGTCATGCGGCAGTGGGAGGTGGTTGCCTCGAGTTTATGTGATGGGAGGCTGAGGCTATGGGGTTGGAGCACGGAAGGGCGGAGCTACGGGCCGAGGCTGCGTACGGTGGTGAGGTGGTCGAGTGATGGGCGGATGGTCTTGGAAAAGAGGTGGAGTAGGTGGCGGCTTCTCGGGTTGCTGGGATTGTTTGATCGGCGTTTCATTGGGTCGGTGGTAAAACAAAAGTAGTTTCATTTGTTCTCGATAATGGAGTCACGCTTTTAGATCTTCTGTTTGATTTTTTTTTTGGGCAGAAGAAAGAAAGATGATAACCAGAAGAGAAGAATGAGAAGAGAAGTGAAGTCAGGCAAATAGAATTGAACGGGAATGCGAAACCCAAAAAGTTTGAACGCACATTTCCAATGAACGAACGGCTTCTCATTTCATAACATAAATGCATGGGAACTATTTTAATTTCAGAAAACAATAATAGCCGATGGCTGTTGGTTACCAGAGACAAATGAAAGGACACAAACCCAAAAGACCAAAATATGGAACCGATACGGTTAACCGTATCGTGGTTTCACCGCGAGATAGACACTGAATCATCCATATGAATATACTGCGAAGGTCAGCACGATGAGACGATCAAAACGGCATACAGATATCAGCAGTATGATTTAATTTAAAATTTTCGAATTTTTCTACTGGCGCAAAATGCAAGAAAAATGCTGAAAAATAAAATCGACGGAGCAATAGATGTCCGAATTTGGGAAAACGACAAACTGACATCTTGCTCAGAAGATGGTTTAGAATTTTTTTATGTAAAAATATTTAGGTTTCGGAAACATTTTATTTCCATCGTTTTTTTAACTGATTAAATTGAAGTGAATTTACGCGCGAAATAAACTTTCATATTTTCGGACGAAATTTTTCCAGTTGCTATGTTTAACTAGACGTATTCCAAATATTAAATTTTTATTTCAAAATTTTATCGTTTAAAATTTCACAAAATTTCAACTAATTACGTTATTAAAACAGTTGAAATTTACGGGTCGTTACACTCTTCCCCACTCAAAACTTTTCGTCCCCGAAAAGGAACGAGGTAGGAGAATAGAAACAACCAGAAAGAAAAACAGATTTGAAATACAAAATAACAATTAATTTAAACCAAATAAATTCAAATTTAAATTAATTGATATTCAATGATTTTTTTAATCCATTTGATTTCACTGAAATCAATATTAACTATTTCTAAATTCATTATCTTATTATCCAATTATCCTCAATTTACAATTTCTAAAACCATAAATTTGAATAATCTTTATTATAATCATATTTTATTTTCAACAATTTAAATTCTTCTTTATTCCAAATTACTGTTGAATTAATTCTACTTAATATATCTAATCACATATACTTAACCCATATAAATTTATTTAAACCATAAAAGTTTCGATCTAGATTAATTTATATTTACTAATTGCTTTTAATTCAAGGTATTTCATAAGTTGATCAAATTTCAATTTGTTAATTCTTTCAAACAAATTTATTAATTCTCCCAAAACACATTTATTTCATTATTAATTGAGTTTTATTTATTATCCTATCTAACTCAATTGACATCTTTATAATCAAAATTTAGTGTATAACATTTATTATAAACACTCAAATTTTATTTATAAATTCAATTTATATTATATATTATCCAATTACATATTCAACTTCTGAATGATTTAGGTAAGTAGTATTAGAATGCAGTTGAACAATACACAAATAAAATTTTCACAATTCAATTATTCAAGTTTAAATATTTATTCCAAATTTTGGTTTTATTTATAATTAAAATCATCCTTTAACAAAATTTAAGAATTAGATTTCCGATTAACTTTAAACAATTTAGAGATATATATAATATTTTTATATCAAATCAAATTAAATTTTAAAATAAGATACCTATATATATATATAAATCAAAATATACTGAAGAAATTCAAATCAAAAATATTTTTCAAAACAAAACCGTAGCAAAGCTACAGAATAGTATCTCCACTTCGAAACTCGAAAATGAATGTCGATGATGCGGCCGCCATGACCGAAATTATTTTCCAGCGACAAAGAGAAGAGCACTGATTTCAACAATTTAAAAATTTCTATGAAATGATTTTATTCGAAAATACTTTAGATAGTACATTTTAAACCTTTAAAACCAAGGTTTGAAATTTTCGGAAATTAAATTCTCAAATTCTTGTTTTAAATTCATTTTTAAATTTTCACAATCAATTTATAGACCAAGTTTATAATTTCCATTTATTTATAAGTTGGAAAATCAATGGTTTGCAACAATAAATGATAATCAAATATTATCATTTCTGACAACAAATTCATTAATAATTTAATTTCAGAAAACTTATATTTATATATAATGTAATCATCCAAAACTATTTTGTTTACCAAATTTGAAAACAACATTTTTATATAAATTTACAAATACATTTCTTTGCTCGACGATACAGGAATTGATTTTCAAAATAAGGATAGGGATTCAAATTTGTTGACTCAAATCAAAGAGAATTTTGATTCGAAAATAAGTTTGAAACAGAAGATAAGATAATTCAATAACAGAATCGGGAGATGATAAGTTTATTTAATTCACGGGAAACCTTAACCGGGTCGTCCGTAACTTCAAGAATAAAATCGATGTTGAATTCCGAGGTAAATCAACACTCGATCTCAATAGATGAAATTCAGGTATAGTGGGGAATAGATAGCATCGTAAACCGAGGATACAGAAATCTCCGGTAAATCGATGTCTATTATAAAGGAGTCTTAATCCTTTACGAATCATTGAAGATTGGCGAGACCGCCGATCTATTATAGATATCATTCAAAATGGAGTTATGGGGTGCTCCAGAATTGAAAGAAGACGAATAGTGAGGGACACGAATGAATTTCGGAACCGAGCGGAACGTTCCAAAATTCAAAGGAATTGAGTCAAAGGAAGAGATTGAAACTCGAATGAGAGTGATTCTGTAAATACATTTACCCTATATGTTAAGTTTTGCCTAGAGCTACCGAAGCTCTGATACCAACTGTAACGACCCGCCATTTTGGACCATTCGCGTCCATTATAAGTGTATAGGTAGACACACATATCCGAATTGAATTGCTCAAAATACCACGTTGTTAATTTAAATTTGGCAAAACTGAACATATACAGTAAATAAAATATCACAGATCACAGACACAGAGTAATAATTGCAGCGGAAATAAAAGAGATAGTAGTTCATGAAGCTACTATATGAATATATAAAATACATCAGAGTTTACAACAGAAGAGTAATACGAGACATCAGAGTTAAACCAGATACAACGGAAGAGTAACACGATACATCAGATACAAATCAGAATACATCACTGGAATCATCGAATACTGAAAGCAGAATAGATGGCTGGATCTTCAAGCAAAGCTCCAACTTCAAAGGTGAGTCTCAAAAGCTGAACCACTCAGTCTGACCCGAGCGTAAAGCAAAACACAAAACACTCGAGTCAGGATTAACATTCTTATATTAATAAATCCAACTCAAGTGAAATAGCAATTGAAATACAAGTAACTCAAAGGATGTTTGGAATAACCATCCTTTAAGGATCCGTTAAACTATCTACTAGGTAGTAATATACGCTAAGTAGATAATGTCTATCAGTAATAATAAGATATCAAAATAGCGTTAAGTCATGGCCCATTCCACCCTTAACACATTTTTATTCCCAAAAGCATATACAAGACCGTAGTTTCCCCAAAACCGGAAGTCACCAGAGGGCAATCCATATACTAAAGGTACAAATCAAAATCGTAGTGGTCGCGCATAAATGGAATACAAGTATGACAAGGCACATGAGGCAATACCCAAGGTAGTGATACTACCGTTCGCCTGATCCGGACTGGTGAGAACGCAACGCCGCAGCGCCCGCAACACCGTGAAACAACACTCCCAAAATCAAGGGTGCACCAATCGACAACAAGTAATAAGTAGTTCGAAGAAGTGTGTCCACTTGAGGTAGCTAATCCTCCATTGGCCCGGCACAGCTCCTGTTTTAGTCATTTCCAATTTGACACAAGTGTCAAGGCTATCCATCATCGTTCTCTTTCTTCAGTCAACACGAACACCATTCCAACCACTTCATTCTGGATCATCACTCCGCGTATAGTTATTAAAGTGGTTTTCGGTTTAGATAGAGAGTATATCCATAACCGAATTCCGGTCTCTTTAATAACTTTCGTGATTATTACACCGATTGGTCGTTTGTTTATTTCAAAACCAAATCAATTTCAATTTCAAATAGAATTCGTAAATCAACATTTCATTTGTCTTTCAAAATCAATTTCCAATAATTTACGTTTCAAAACATTCAATTCACCATTTCAAGATCTTATAATTCGATTTCAATTTCCTTTAAACAATTCAAATATTGATTCAAGTTCGTATATAAGATTCATCCCGAAATCATTTAAATCAATTTAATTTAACATTCAAATCAGTTTAACTTCATTTATCGATTTTATTCAACATTCGTTAAGTAAATTTATCATTCAAATCAATTCTATTAAATTTCCAATTCATTAAATCAATTTCTTAAGTTCAACTTCATCAAATCAAAACTTACAATTTTGAATTAAACTAAATTCGTCAAATCAATTCTTTCAATTACAAGTCTTACATTAATTCCAAAAATATCACATTTTCATTTCTTGTTAAAGAAATCCAATTCACTTATTTACTTACTTAAATAATTTTCCAAAACTTAATTAATAAAGAAACTCAATTTCAGTTATTATGAAGTAAAATTCACTTATTCAAAATTCAATTTCTCTTATTAAAGAATTCAAATCAATTTAATCATTAAATAATTCAATCTTATTTAATTATTAAATAATTCAAAACTTAATTATTAAATAATTCCAAAGTTTAATAATTTCAAACTTAATTATAAATTCAAACTTGATTATTAAATCATTTCAAAGTTTAACAATTTCAAACTTAATTACAATTATTTCTCAAATTAAATAACATTCTTCCATCAATTTCATTGTTAACATTTTGTTTCAGATTATTAAATATTAACATTTTCCTTTCATTAAAATTCAAATTTCAACTTCATTTCAAAACCATATTATTTATTCGAATAAAATCTTCATTTTATTTTTTTATCAAATTATTGACCAATCGGGTTTTATTTAATTCTCTATCCTAGGTCAAAGTTCAATTTGGGTATTTATCATTTCAACCCGATTCCAATTCAATTCAAAATCATAGCATAACAAAGGGAACTTGCAGTGTGATAACTGGGATGGTGTCAAAGTAAATAAACAAGCAATAACAACAATCAATATCAATCCAATAATCAATTCAAATAATCCCGAAATAACCGTATTAATTCGCATTGTTATTTGTACGAATTAATATACTTATTTCTAGAATCTACACTATCATTTCATGTAGATTAAAGATTATTACATTACGGTTCTTCACTTGTCATCTATTTACAATTTCATACATCATCAATTTAACAACATACATTCAGCGGTTCAAAATGTAATTAAACAAACCCTATGTGTCAATAAATTTAACAGTTAAAGGGGTCATATTATACAATTGTCAGTTAATCAAATTTAACATTTAACTATCCTATATCAAGTTCAATTGCATACTATTTATCATTTTAACATTAACGATTTAATGTCCAATATCAACATCAATAATCAATCAATTATCAGCCAAACTGTATTATCATCGCATAAATAATTAACAGATATTGGTGTCAGATGTCACAGATGAACTGATACAGGCAATAGCATATATAACAGTGTAATTAACTAACAGCAGTATATTTCAATTGTCGTTTCAATTGAAATCAAATTTAATAAATAAAAGAACGTTAATCGTGAGTGCTCACCTTTCGAAATTAGAGAAGAACGAGACTCAGATGAGTTATGATTCCAAAGCAAAGCTAGATTGAATGCGAATTTTGACAAGCAGAGCTGACAATAGAAATTTGCAAAGTCGAATCAGAACTTGATCGATAGAATAATTGGTAAAAGTGAATGGATATAACATATAAATACATATATACAATATTATATTCTAATTTCAAACATTTACCAATAAAATATATACATACATGTATTTCAAAACCTACTAGTTTAAACTTTTAAAACACATAAAACAAAGTCTTATATGCAAATTTAAAACCAAACAACAAAATAAAAGTACACGGTCTTTACTGTTTATAATAAAATGAAGTTCTGGTGCCTAATCATTATGCTAATAATTTTTTTTGAAACATATGCATATCACTGCTAAACGGTATAACATATGTATATACATAATTTAGTATAAAATATAGAACATATCCTACATTGACAATTATGTACATGGAACATATAAGCTTATACTCTTTCAACTTACATACTAAAGCAACTTTAGATATATATATATTTAACATATATATGCGGCCTATACTTTTGTAAATAAACTCACATATCAAAATCTGGTCAAACAGAAGTTATAAAATCAATACTTAGCTGTCAAATAGATTTATAAATAAAGTACAACTATCAATATGTAAATGAATATTTAAAATCTATGCTTATATAAACCTTCAGATGTATAACTTGTACAATGTAATAGCTTTTATATATAAACCTTTATTCAAACATACACGCATATACACTTGCTGAAATAAAACATTACCTTTAAACCGTTTAGATACGGAAAATTTTATCTGTATATAATAAAATAGTTGCAAACCTAAAATACTAAAAATATATCTTATCTATTCAAATATATATACATATGTAAAGATCAATATAATACTAATATAGAATATACAGCAGAAACAATATATATACCAATCTACATAATATAATAAGGTACCTCACTGATATAAGCTACTACACCCACTACAACACGCAAAACTATTTACAACAGTTACTAAAACATATATATAAATAAAATACTAATATAACTTATTCATATAGATCTATATATAAGTACCAAATATATATAAAATTCAAGCTTCAGGAAAATGAAAGTGACCACTTAAATTGGAAACAGAACTATACAATCTAGCCCACGTTTATAATATATCTAATCCTATGTATAATGTATTAGAAGTCATACAAGTGCATATTGAAATAGGAACAAAGCCGATACTAACCAGAGCATGGTAGAAGGAGGGAAGCTGTGCTCGGGGGAGGATGGTCGTGGCAGGCTCCTGCTAGTGGTTCGGGGACAGGCGGGCACGGTTTGACGATGGTGGACAGTGGCGGAAGCTGTTAGCAAGGAGGGTGGAGGGTTTCGTGGTGCTGGGGTTTGTGGCCAGAGGGGCTCGGCTGTTGGGCTGTGACGTGGGTTGTGTGGTGGAGGATCTGGTCATGCGGCAGTGGGAGGTGGTTGCCTCGAGTTGATGTGATGGGAGGCTGAGGCTATGGGGTTGGAGCACGGAAGGGCGGAGCTACGGGCCGATGCTGCGTACGGTGGTGAGGTGGTCGAGTGATGGGCGGATGGTCTTGGAAAAGAGGTGGAGTAGGTGGCGGCTTCTCGGGTTGCTGGGATTGTTTGATCGGCGTTTCATTGGATCGGTGGTAAAACAAAAGTAGTTTCATTTTTTCTCGATAATGGAGTCACGCTTTTAGATCTTCTGTTTGATTTATTTTTTTTGGGCAGAAGAAAGAAAGATGATAACTAGAAGAGAAGAATGAGAAGAGAAGTGAAGTCAGGCAAATAGAATTGAACGGGAATGCGAAACCCAAAAAGTTTGAACGCACATTTCCAATGAACGAACGGCTTCTCATTTCATAACATAAATGCATGGGAACTATTTTAATTTCAGAAAACAATAATAGCCGATGGCTGTTGGTTACCAGAGACAAATGAAAGGACACAAACCCAAAAGACCAAAATATGGAACCGATACGGTTAACCGTATCGCGGTTTCACCGCGAGACAGACACTGAATCATCCATATGTATATACTGCGAAGGTCAGCACGATGAGACGATCAAAACGGCATACAGATATCAGCAGTATGATTTAATTTAAAATTTTCAAATTTTTCTACTGGCGGAAAATGCAAGAAAAACGCTGAAAAATAAGATCGACGGAGCAATAGATGTCCGAATTTGGGAAAACGACAAACTGACATCTTGCTCAGAAGATGGTTTAGAATTTTTCTATGTAAAAATATTTAGGTTTCGGAAACATTTTATTTCCATCGTTTTTTTAGCTGATTAAATTGAAGTGAATTTACGCGCGAAATAAACTTTCATATTTTCGGACGAAAATTTTCCAGTTGCTATGTTTAACTAGACGTATTCCAAATATTAAATTTTTATTTCAAAATTTTATCGTTTAAAATTTCACAAAATTTCAACTAATTACGTTATTAAAACAGTTGAAATTTACGGGTCGTTACAAATAATATGAGAGATAATCCTATTATCTTTAAATTTTTATCAAATATCATATTTGTTTTTCACAAAATACACATATCCTAGTCTTGAGAAATCAACAGTGAAAGCTATACAATAAGAAGCATTATCTTGGGTAACTATAAGCAATGGACCATATACATCATATGTATGAGACCCATGAGTTCATTAACTCAATCATTGCTCCTACAAAAGCAGTGCTTGATCATTTTTCCGTTTAGACATGACTTACATGTATCAAATGATTCAGAATCAAATAATGGTAGAAATTCTTCGGTTTCAATTTATGCAATCCTTTATCGCCTATGAGACCTAGCCTACAATGCCATAGAATATTATTATTAATGTCAGCATTATAAGAATTATTTATAGCACATCTATAATTAGAATTAAGAACATAAATACTGTTATCCAAAACACCATTGTAAATTTTATTTTCATCCAACATAATGTTCATAACATTATCATATAATGAAAAACATATCATGTCTCAGACAATCTAGACACATTTATTATTCCAAAAATAAAGGTTGTTTTTACATAATAGCAATTATTTAAAATTTACGATGCTCCATTTGGCAAAGCCAAGTGATAGTCTCTAATTGCAGTTGCATCTACTAGAGATCCATCAAAAAATTGAAGCCTCATTTCACCCATTGCCACATCCGTATATTCCTAATTTCCTGTAATAGATTACAAAGAGTTCTAGGTCCACAATCTAGTACCGATGATAATTTATTGATTACAAAATAAATTTGAATCAAAAATTTAAATGTAAGAGTGGTAGAATCATTCTATTTCTTCTCTTTAACAATCTTTAAGTAATCTAGACAATTCCTTTTCTAGTGCCCCTTCTTATGATAGTGATGACACTCACCCTTGTTAATTGGAGAACTCTTTTCATTCTTCTTATTAGCTCGCTTTTTACTCTTTGAACCATTCAAAAACGATGCTTTCTCATTTACGGCAAGGACTATGCCTTGATCCTTGGATAAAGGCTCGGTTGATCTCAACATATTGAGTTGCTCCATGAGGCTTACATTCAAGTTTGTATTGTAATTCAATTTGAATGGCTCAAACTATAGAGCAAGAGAACGGAGGATCAAGTCCACTTTAACTCATTGCTTATCATAACACCTAATTAGGAAAGTACATCAATATAACCTTTCATTAATAAGACAGACTCATCCACACACATGCCATTGGACATCTTCATTTCGAACAATTCCTTAGTAATCTTGTACCTTGTAGAATAAGATTGCCCAAACAACGGTTGAGGCTATCGAAGATTTGATGGACATATATGTTTTTATATTGTCTTTGTAATTGTTTGTCTAATGTAAACAACATGCAAACTTGGGCAATTTCAAGGTCCGCAACAAATTTGTTATAAGCAATTATTGATTCGGGATCATCATCTTCCATGAGTTTTACTTTTGGAAGTTCAGTTATTAACGACAATAAGCATTCGTCGATTAGTACTATTTTGGTTGATCTTAGTCAATCTATGTAGTTTAATCCGGTGAGCTTGTCATTTTTGGAAAACAATCTTTAGCATGAACATTTTTTTTTAAATTTAATTTAAGTAGATTTAGTTATTCATGCATAGCAAATATTTTTGTACTATTTGTAATGTTAAATATTGTATTTCGTTTTCCTAATAATCTCTAACTTCACTTTAATATCTCTCAAAATCCTAAGGGGGAATATAGAAATCTTTCGATTTCACAAGTGGATGTTAGGACTCGCTTGCCTTGGAATTCTAACCTTGAGTTTGCTCAAAAATCAAAGGTCTGCAAGTGATGGATAACACTTTGTTAGTTATATCATATACAACTCCTAACCCGTGATCCTTGTCCTAATCTCATTTCGACCTTCAATTTGCTCAACAAATCAAAATAGAATATTTACTTATACTTACCATTTTGCTATAAACTAAGTACAGTATATATAGCTTGAGTTTGCTTAACAAATACATATAGTTACCTTACCTCGTCTTGTCGATATATTAATAATACTACACGTAGTATCTTTAGCTTGAGTTTGCTCAATAACTAGAGAGTATGCAATTTATTTACTAATATATAAATAGTAGGACAACGCTTATATTAAAGATTCATAATCTTTAGTATATTTATTTGAGTGAAATCGACTTATGGAATAATTTATTTCTTATGAAATACTCTTGTGATTCAAGTGTTAGACACATATAAAATCGTGGTATATGCACTATGCGTATGTACTTATTCCTTAAATCTAATAGGATTTATTACAGTTCCACTTTGTTTAATTAAAATATATTTAATTTAGTTTTAATTAGATTAATTAAATCATATTTAATTAATCTAATTAATTAATAAACATTTTGATTAATTTAATTTTATTCGTTTGAAACATTTTTAAATTGAACATATATACTATAAAATTTATAGTAATATGCATATGTTATAATACATGTATATTATTTATTATTTATTAATTAACATTTAATTAATCAAAACAATTTTATTTAAATTTAATTAATTTCAAAATTTTACTTAGTAATTACCTTAAACATTGTATGATAAATGTACAAATATCATTATTTATGTTTTCAATTTAAATAATTATTTATTTTACTAATCCAATTAATTATTATTAAAATTTTGAAAATATATAATTATTTTTCAAAAAAATTAAAAAAAATATTTTATAACATTTATAAAATTTTATTTTAAACTTGACCTTTTAATTTTAAAATATTATTTATAATTTTTTTTTAAAAAAAATTAGCCCACGGCTAAAATCAATTTAGACCTTTACGGCAAGGATAAAGTTTGGGCCTGTTCATCCTTAGGGCCAGACCAGTAGCTAAGTAGGGTAGAGTTCTTGATTACCCAAACTTGACCTTCGATACTACCGTTTTAGACACCCTATTAAATGGGTATGATTTAATAATTTAGCCCTAATATTACTAATTTAGACCGTATATACTATCATGCTCGGATACCATTGAAGGAACTGGGTTGGGTCATAGTGGGAGTGAATTTAAAAAAAATCCATTTTTAGATCTTATTGGGCCTATGAAGTTTAAATAATTTTGAATACAATCTAAATAGTTTTAAATAAAATATTTATTTTAATTTATTTTTTTACATAAAAGATTTGATTTGATTTATATAATATATAATGTACATATGCATCAAATACACGTATATATGTATAGTGCACGTGCAATATATATAAGTCTGCATGGTTTAATTTTCCTGTATGTAAGTGATGGGATTTACACTCCACCAAACACATTCATCCCTTTATTTACATATATTCTATCCATAATTAATTAATTACATATATGCATTTAAATATATGCATATATAAACATGTGTGTATATGTATATAAAATATTTATATTTTCATTTTGTTTATTTATAAAATATTGACCAATTCAAAATTATTTAAATTAATATCTAAAATATCTTAAGATAGTCTAAAATTTAAAAACTATATCTAAGTCTAGGAGGCAAAAGAATATATTAAATTTATATTCAAATTTAAAATATAATATGTGTGTATATGTGTGCGTATATACAGTTTTCTTAAATAATCATTTAAAATATACTATATTTAGTTTTAAATATTTATTTATAAACTATTAGTTAGTAAATATATTTCATATGTTATAAAAAAAATTCGATCAATACATTTTTGATAAAAATTAAAGTTTTTTATTATACAAATCTACAAGGATTTGTATTTTATTTTAATTGTAAAAATCCATATGGATTCATATTTAAAAAAACTAAAATATAAATCCGCATGGATTTACATTAGTAAATTTACAAAAAACACATAATGATAATTTAAAATTTTAAAAATATATTATTAATTATATTTCAAAATTATATATATATATATTTATGTATGTATATAATATTTTTTCCAAACATATATATATGTATATGTATGTATGTATTTATATTAGCGGATTAATTTATATAATATATATATGTATATATACATAAACATTAATTACAAAATTTACAATTTGAAATTAAATAATTAGTTAAAAGCATTTTTACTTTCAAAATTATCGATTAATTTTTTGTGCTTTAAAATGGCGAAAGCATACATATGTTTTATTGTATTTAACTTTTTTTAGTCGATTTAAAGGTTTATATGTGTATGCAAATCAGACAATAATTATGTATATAAATTTGCAACGACCCGAAATTTTATCGTTTTGAGAATATTTAATTAATTTTAAAAATTTAATTAACGGTTTTTAATAATCAAATAACCCTCTTTTAATTAATAAATAATGATAGGGAACTCATTATAGAAATTTATTTAGAAAAATAACAAATGATGATGGTAAACTTTTATTTAAAAATTAATGTGATTAAAAGTGTTTTAATAATAATTCTTTTTAATTAGCGGGTGAAATTATCATCCCAGGACACTATGTTGGATTTTGATGAAACTAGTGTTATTGGGTTTGGAATAATGAGTTGTTATGCGTCGAAAAGATTTGTGGTGATCGGACGTCCTGTGTAATCATACAAGCTCAAAATGTTCTAACGATTTAATTAAGAGAATAAAAATATAATATATTTTTATTATAAATAACCCTCACTTTCCGCTTCAGTTTACTTTTCTTCCTCTCTCTTTTATTTCTTTTTTCTTTCGCCTGTAACAATAAAGCTTTAACTACTTGTCATTTTGAATTGTTCTCAAAGCTACATGCATCGAATATACTCGGTGTTAGATCTGATAAGTTCATATGGATAAGGGCTTTAAATTCATAGCCTTGAAGTTTGGTGCGATAATGCTTGAATTTTCTGGTCGAAACTAGGGTTACAGTTTGGTGCTGATTAAAGAAAAGTTAGGTTGAGTGAACTACGTTGTTGAACTTCTCCTGCAAAGACGAGTGGATGAGGTCAAAACGAGGAGGCGCAGTTGCCTATTGCAAAATGCTACATTGAACAGTAGACGAGGGCTACAAGGATTGCAATGCGAAGGGGGAGACTGGAGGTGAAATTGTTGGTGGTATCGAACTCGTGGTGGCGTGTGCAATCGATTGATGTTGGTTGAAGGGGGTCTAATGGGGCAAGGCGAAATGCGACATGGTCGAAGGAAAGGGAGGAAGCAGGCCAAAATTCAGGTGGTGGGATAGAGCTTGATGTGTTGGCGTAGGATGCGGAGAGGTTGGGAATGGAAGTTTGTCGAAGGTGGTCGAGTATCGTTTCACCGATCGAAGATGGAGAAATTGAAGAGGGAAGTGAGCGGCCATGGTGGGTGCACTTGTGTAGAAACGTGCATAGATAATTTGTGGAAAGAAGGTTTGGTAAAGATAATTAAAATTAAATTAGTAAATTAATGTAATTGATTTAAAAAATTAATCCAAATTCTTAATAAATCCATAACTCTTGCATACATGGTCCAAATCGAATGTGGTCTTTTGCGTTGTGCAGGAGTGTTATCGTTGCAATGAAGCTGATTTTGTCAAGTTTGAACCAAGTAGAATTTTGAGCTTAAATCGAATGTCGTTCGACTTTAGATCAAGCAGGAACGCAAAAGTGTTGGATGGAATTTTGGTGACTTAACTCACCTTTAGATGAACAATGTATGATATATGTGTTGATATAAATTACTGTTTATGTGCTTGAATGATTTTTTTGTTTGTTTGGTTGATTTCCCGCTTCGAAAAGCATATGACATATAAAGTAAAATATATGGAACTCAGGGAATTTTGCAGCCATTGTTGATTTTAGTTTCATTTATATACTTTTTACATAAATTATTGAACGCCAAAACTTGGTAGCTTGGCCATATTGGATGTGACTTTGATATGTCGTAAAAGTTAATCCTTTTTAGTGTAGATCAATGAAAGCACTTGTTAAGTGCTCTGGTAGTTTTAGGCTTCATTATAGTATTTTGAAAATACTATTATTTGCTATTACGATATGAAAATGGTTTCGATTTGGAGAATGATTTTAAATGCGACTGTTTGAATTTTCTATGGCATTTTATTTGGAAGTGGTTTTTGAACTTCTCTGTTTTGCTCCAACAATTTTGTTTGTCTCTTCTAATTTATATGGAAAGATTAAAAAGTATTTCTAGAAGTATTTATTTTATAGAAAAGCTAATATAATAATGGATGTTTATTATAAAGAAAAAAAGGGTTTATCTTTAATAATAAGATGGTTCTCTTTTAAAAGAAGGTAGAAATATTTTGGAATAAGTATTGGTGAATGTTTTATATAAAATGTTGTATAGAAAGAGAGACTTATAAGTGGTATTTTATAAATAAAATAACATATTTATAAATGATATCTTATAAAAGGGAAATGATATCATTTTGATAAATTGGTATAATAAATCACATTTGTGAATTTATAGTGATATATGGAGTGATCGTTTTATGGAAAGTATTTAGTCCTATTATTTTATAAATAGAAAGGAGATTTATAAATGGAGTTTTGTAAATATAAAACAGATTTCTAAAAAGGAGTTTTATAAAAGAATGAGATTTGATTTCTATAAACGATCATTTAAATTAGGGTGGTATGGAAAGTATTCTTTTCATAATTAATATTAAATTCCGAGGTAGGGAAACTCGTCTCTATCTGTTATCTAGTATTTGAATCAAGTAGCTTCCAAGTAAATCTGGGCATCGATATGAAGACTGGATGATTCAAGAATCTGGGTGCAAGCTTAGAATGGCTATGGAAATTGACTAAAAAATTCCCAAGGCAAAATAGGAAAAGTTATTGTGATTGACACTGAACACTTTAGTAATCGGTACTGATATGATTTCCTTCATGGAAATCACCTCATTCCTCTGACAATTTTTAATATGAGTAAAGGATGAAGTGCTAGAGCGACCATATGGATGCCAAGTTAATTATACTTGAAGAATTCCATCATAACTTCAAAGCTGTGCAAAAAAAGACAAGTCCCGTATAGGAAAAATTATATTATTATCGATATGATGTGGACAAAATTGTGATTGAAGCTTGGAGACTTTGAGGTATACGCAAGTGTGGAAGAAATATCTCAAGTGGCATAACCTAAGTTAGATCAGTACCAATCACAATTGTGATTGGTACCGAGATGATTTTGTTATGAAATGACTTGTTCTTCCTTCTTATTCTCTTAGATATGCATCCTTACATGGTCTTCGGTTATTTGGTGACTTTGATGGACGATTCAGCTATAAATAGTTAGGCAAGATCAATGATTAAAGGATTTGTTGGCCACCATCTTCTTCATCTTTGAGCTTCCTTTTCCTATTTAGGTAAGCAAAGCTCTTGTACTTGTGATAAACCAAACATTAATAAGATTAAAGAGGATAGGCCATAGAATTTGTCGAACCACTATAAAAACATGTTCTGTTTTTACTATTTTTTGTTGATATTCTTAGGTTTATCTCCATTTTCATTCGATTTGGGGTGTTGTGCCAATTTTTTGTTCGAAATTTTTGGTGCTTTCACTAAGAATAGAGCTTCCCAGTAGCAAATCTAGCTTAGTGCCATGAATTAGAACATCTAGAACTCAAATCCTAAACTTTGTTGTTGTAGATCTAAAGTAATGGCACTTAGGAGATCTGGAAGAGTTGGAGCTATAATAGGTGGAGAAGATGAAGCTTTCCACCGTAATGAAGGGACTAACCAACCGATGGCCACTTTTCCAGGACCATCTGCCTAATAGAAATGGTGTCAATGGTTGAATTAGATAAGAAGATGGCTGAACTGAACCATAGAATGGTGAACAACTAGAAAGCGCTCCTTGATAGCATGTATGCGAGTATTGCCCTGTTGACCCAGCAATCCCAAAGATGTAGGAGGAGTTAGAAAGATGCGTCGTCTTCAAGTTCTAAAGAGGAGGATTCATCTTCATATGATTAGAACAGAAGAGACAGAAAGCAAAAGATGAAGGAAAAGGTTGCTAGGATATCAAAGAAGACAACAGAAGGAGCTAGCCAAATTTTGGACAAAGCTATGATCAGTATCGACTAGAATTAGGTCAGTGCCGAGATAAAAGGTGGTGGTCCCAAAGTGCGGTAACTTGATGTCATCAATTGTCAAACAATGAAGACGATTTGTAGGACACTGGCAATGATGTCGGGCATAATGTTGGTACATAGAACGTTGGTGCTTAAACAAACACCACATAACTAGCCAAGCATCATAGAAGATCCAAAGGAGTGGTTCTCTCAAAGATAAGAGAACATAGACGTCATTGAACAAACCAAGAGTATTTGCAGAGTCAAACATTCGAGGTTGTTTTTTATGGTCGCCTTCAAGATAACTAGACCAGTCAAGAATATATTGCTGATATGATAATAAGATTATTGAATGAAAATCAAGGGAGAAAGAATAAAGAATAAGGATTAGTACCTAGCAGAACTCCATTTACTAATGATATCTTACGAGAGGAGTATCTCAGAAATTTCGTCATGCCAACAATGACGTCGTATAAAAGGACAATGGACCCTAGACAACGTCTATTGAAATACTAGTGGCACATGGATTGTTCTAGAGCTACTGACATAGTAACCTGTAGATGCTTCCCTATATTCTTGGATGGGGTGGCTAGGATGTGGTTTACTATGCTCATGCCAAAATTCATATCTATATTTGAACAATTGGAAAAAGTTTATGGAGTAGTACATGCTCTACACCACTCGATCAAAGGATGTGATGTCCTTGTCAAGTATTCATCAAGGTGATGGAGAGACGCTAAAAGATTTTCTAAGTTGATTCAATATTGCTATAATAGAAGAAACCTAAAGAAGGATACCACATTGATGGCTTTGATCTAGAGGATACACCCTAACACAGATTTGGCAGATGGCTAATGATGAAGCAGACAACCACCATGGAGAAATTTTAACAAAAGGAAACCCAGTATCTATGATTGGAAGAGGCAAATATTGTCGTCGGAAAGGCTGATGGGAGACAGTAAACTAAAGTTGTGCAAAGTAACGTCGTTATTAAGCAAACTGGTGAGAGTGCAGTAACATTGTGGTGAATGTGGGAACCAATAACAAAAATCAAAAAATGATAAATCAAGGTGCTAAAGGTAAATGAAGTGATACCAAAAAGCACCCGAGGTACTTAAAACCAGAAGATTATATTTCTTTGAATGATACAGTTGAAAATATATACCTTGTTATGCAAGGAACTGAGAATTATAAGAAGATGCCTCAAAATGTGGCAACTAAAGCTGAATGATGCTTGGGGAAGTATTGCCACTTCGATGATGCTCGTGGGCACAATACTAATGAGTGCCACCATTTAAGAGATGTGATTGAGGACCTGATACGTAAAAAGAAGCTGCAATGTTATGTGAGAGACCCACTAGTTGGCAAGCAAAATGCTAGACCTTAGTGTAGAATTCTCAAAGGGACTAACCTGGACCCGATAGAGTTAGGCCCAAGAGGCCGGATGGTAGAATTGTGATTAACATAATAATTGGAGGACCTTTTCCAACGAAGAAAAGCTGGAATGAGATAGAGTGATATAGGACTTTGTTGAAGTACGTGCCGTATGAAAGTTGTTTTGTTGTCAAAGACAAAACTCTGGCAAACCAACCGAAGAGATGAGTGATGATATATGTTTTTTAGATTGAGATGCTAATGGGGTGCAAAGGTCGATGCTTGACCCCATGGTGATTATGGGCATGGTAGGTCCAACAACTGTTCATCGAGTTCAAATTGACCATGGAAGCTCGGTTAATATTCTATTCAGGAAGACATTTGATCAGATGAAGATAAGTCTAAAGGACATAAAGCCATGTAAATCTCGCATTCAAGGACTTACTAAAGAGGCAAAAGAAGCTAATGGATGCATTGACCTATTTATGGAGTTGGGTGAAGGTGACTGCAAGATTGTATGGGTGCAGACCTTCGAGATTGTACATGAATTTTCTACTTGTAATGTTTTCTGGACACACCATCCCTTGCCAGCTTCAAAGTAGTGTTAGCCCCATGTTGTCTGGGGAAGTTCCCCATGGAGAATATGGTTGGAATAATTCAAGGCAACTAGAATAGAGGTCATGAATGTTATGTCGTTGAGCTTAGAGAGGTGAAGCGACATGAGAATGGAAAAAGTGTAGAGAAGGCTCTCTGCATCAAGACTACTGACGCATTGAAAATACTACCGTACCCAAGCTCTAGCTCAGGTCCCATAGCAAGTTCTACAAGCCTATGGATCCTCAAAAAGAGCCGGAGGATGCGAGGGCGGCAATAGCGGAGTTGACGATTAATGTTATGATCGATGAGGATGATCCTACTGAGGTCCTTAAGGTTAGATCTTAGCTCGACATAAAGATGAGAAAGGAATTGTTTGGCTTTCTCCGAGTAAACCTAGATGTGTTTTCCTAGACACATTCTCATATGTATGGAATATCATCGAAGACAACATGCCACACATTGAATGTGGATCCTAAATGCCATCCTATGAAGTAAAAGAAACGCATTTGGGATCCAGAGCAATCTGCTACATTGAAAGAGGAAGTTGATAAGCTAAAGGCAAACGACTTTATCTACGATGACCTATACCTCGAATGGGTGTCAAATCTATGTTAGTCAAGAATCCAAATGGAAAATGGCGAACATATAATGATTATTCAAATGTGTATAAATCATGCCCAAAAGACAACTTCTTGTTGCCGTAGATAGATCAACTTGTAGTCTCAACGACTGAACATGAGTTTTTATCCTTCATGGATGCGTATTCCAGCTATAATCAAATAGTGATGCATGTTCCAAATTAGGAGCACATGAGTTTCATCGTTGATTTGGGCTTTTACTACTATTGAGTGATGTCGTTCGGTTTAAAGAACGCCAGAGCTACCTATAAGAAATTGGTAAATAAGATGTTTGAAAAATCAAATAGGGAGAACGGTGGAGGTTTATATGGATGATATGCTAGTGAAGTCATATGATCGATGAACCACATGGATGACCTAGCCGAGATGTTCGATGTACTTCAGATGTATAGAATGAAGCTCAATCCATTGAAGTGGTCTTCCAAAGATGCATCAGGCAAATTTCCGGGTTTCATCATGAACTCAAGGGGCATTGAAGCTAATCCAGGGCAGGTTCAAGTGTTAAAAGATATCATTGCTCTGGAAGTAAGGATGGAAATGCATAGCTTGAATGGGAAAGTCACTATGTTGTGTATACCATTCTTTGATGCCCACAAGAAAAAAAAGTAAGTTTATTTGGACTAAGGAATACTAGGAAGCTTTCCAGAAATGGTTAGAACATATGGAGAGACTACCATTCTTGTCGAAGCCTTTGGAAGGTAAAGATATGTTAATTTACTCAGCAATATCCGCTCATGCACTAAATGCAGCCTTGGTATAGTAGGAATAAAAGATCTAAAGGCACATATGCTACATTATCAAGCAATTTACATAAGCAAATAGAGCTACCTAAGATTGGAAAATCTAACATACTGCTTGTTGATTGCCTCGAGGAAGCCACGACCATACATCCAGATTCAATCGATAAAGGTTTTGAGAGATCACCCGTTGAGGCAACTGCTGTACTGACCTGAGACTACGGGAAGACTAATGAAATGGAACATTAAATTGAGCCAATATGATATAACATACCATCCTAGAAAGGTGATATGGGGACAAGCATTGGCTGATTTCATCACTGAATTCACCATTTGGGATAGAGAAGAGGAAGATGATATGGTACGAGTTTCCTAATGGAAGTTATACGTGGATGAAGCTTCCAATGAACAAAGTTTCAGGATGGGAGTAATTCTCATGACCCTAGAAGGACGAATAATAAGCTACGCCTCAAAGCTAGAGTTTCTGACAATGAAAAACAAAGCCAAATATGAGACGTTGATCGTGGGACTCAAGAAAGCAAAAGAACGGGGGGTCAAGACTTTGTGTATATCCAGGGACTCCAAGTTGGTTGTCTGCCAAGTTAAGAAGGAATTTAGGCTAGGGGAGTGAGACATGCCCCTTACCTGATGAAGATACCGAAATTATTGAATGGTATTGAACACTATACAGTCACACATACACCAAGAAAAGAGAATACGAAAGCTGATTCAATAGCCAAACTGGCAAGTTCTGGGGATATGTAACTTTTGGGACTTGTTCCAGTGTAAGTTTTGTCAAATTCGAGCATTGACCAGATGAATGTATGTTGGAATTTTGGAGGCCGAGGAAGAAAATGAGTCATGAATAACTCCAATCAAATATTATTTGATAAGGGAACTCTTCCAAATAGCAAGAATGAGCGGCAAAAGTTCCTTCATAAAGTGCCATGATTTATAATACAAGGAGTATTGTATATGAGAGGTTTCTTAACCACCCACCGCTCCCTCACCGCATTGTAATGTATTAGAAAGGATGAAGCAAAGAAAACCCTTTTGGATGTTTAATAAGGAAGCTGTGGTGATCACATGAGGGTCAGACTTTGCCAGAGAAGATACTTCACTATAGATATTTTTGGCCGACGATCAGCCGAGACGCAGTTGATAATACCAAACGATATGATAGGTGCTAAAGTTCCATGAAAATACTGAGACCCCCATCCACAGAGCTTACACAAATGGTAAGCCTATGGCCATGGTTTGGGGAATTTATATTATCAATGTGCTACCGATGTCGAAAGGCGGAGCAAAGTATTCCATTGTTGCTGCGGACTACACGAAGTGGGTTGAAGTGGAACTATTAGCCACGATCATAATGAAAAGAAGTGTTCAACTTTTTGGTGAAGAACATCATATAGAATTTCATAGAGAATCATTACTAGTAATGGAACTCAATTCAAAACTGCCAAGTTCAAAGACTTTTGTAGCCGGTACCAAATTACGATGAGCTTCTCGATATTGGCATATCCACAAGCGAATGGACATGTAAATGTGGTGAACAAGATCAACAAATCCATCCTAAATAAATGACCAAAATAGGCTAAAGGCAACCGAGTCGATTAATTTGCATTGGAATTTTGGGCTTATAAAAATACTTATAAGTCTACGATTAGGCACACTCTATTCACTTTAGCTTACGGAGCTCAGTCATGATTCCAATAGAATTGGAAATTTCTTCCAATCGAAGAAAACACTATGATCTCAAGATAAACAATGAACTCGTGTCTGAGTCCCTCGACTTGGTCAATTTGAAACAGGAAGACGTTGAACTGAAGGTAGCCACTCACTAGGAAAGAGTGGCATGACACTTCAATGCCAAAGATAGAACATACCTTTAAGGTGGCAGATCTCATTTTGAAACGAGTCCTTCTTAGTGTAGGGGCACTTGGTTTGAATAGGGAAGGTCCATTTGCGACTGCGCAGCAGCATGGAGACGGAACTTTCAAGCTAGCAACTATTGATGGGATCCCAATTCCATAGGCGTGGAATAGTGAACACTTATGATACTATTTCACTTAGATTTATTTATTTTACCTTCTGCAAATAATTCACCCTAGGAACTAGGTGCAATGTAATAAGACATGACTTGTCATTTTCTTTGTTTATAAATAAGCTAGCTTCAGGAACCCATAGAATCGTGCTCTTATAAGTTAAACTTCTGTAACTATCTTCATGAACCAATAGAGTCGAAATGAGATGTAAAGTTATGGAAGTTCTTTAAAGTACATTGTACATGAGAGATATTTTTTGTGGAAGATGGAGCTCCAGCAAAACAACTGAAAATGATGAGTGATGATATTGTATTTAGCGATCGAGATGCAGATGAGGTATAAGCATCGACGCTTGACCCTATGGTGATTATGGTCGTGATTGGGCTAGCTATTGTGCACTAGGTTTTTGTTAATTGAGGAAGCTTTGTAAATATTCTATTTAAGAAATCATTTGATTAGATGAGGATGAGTACGCAGGCCTTGAAGCCATGTAAATCCTAGATCTAGGGATTTATTGGAGAGGCTACAAAGCTTATTAGTTGCATAGATTTATTAGTGGAACTAGGTGAAGGTGACCGCAAGAGGGTGCAGGTGCAGATCATTGTTGCGATTGACATGTACTATGTTTATAATGCTTTTCTGAGCTAATCGGCTCTTGCTAGTTTCAAGGTGGCCCTTGCCCTATGGTGTTTAATGATGAAATTTCCTACAGAAAGTAGAGTAGGGTTATCCAGGGAGACCAGAGTACTGGTTGTGAGTGCTACATCGTGGAGCTAAGAGAGGTGAAACGACATGAAAAGGGGAAGGGTGTAGATAACACTCTCTACATCAAAATGATAGATGCATAGCAACCACCGCCTAAGCCCTAGCTTGGACGGTATAGTAAATTTTACAAATCTATGGATCTGAGAAATGAGCAAAGGATGCAAGGCTGGCCCAACTGAGCTATTGATCAACATCACTATCGATGAGGATGACACCATTGGGTCCTGAAGATCAGATCTCGACTTGGCATAAGATGAAGAAGGAGTTGACTGGGTTTTTCTAGGTAAACTTGGATGTATTTGCTTGGATGCATTCCAATATATATGGAATACTGCCAGAGATACCATGCCATACATTAAATGTGGACCTACAATGCCCTTCTTTGAAGCAGAAGAGGCATAGCCTAGGTTTAGAGCGATCCGTTGTGTTAAAAAAGAAGTGGAAAAGCTGAAGGCAAACAACTTCATCTATGATGCAGTATACCTAGAATATGGATCGAATCCTATGTTGGTCAAGAAGCCTAATGAATAATGGTGGATATGCATCAGTTATTTACATTTGAATAAAGCATGCCCAAAAGACAGGTTTCTGCTGTAGAAGATTGATCAACTTCTGACTCAACTACCTGACATTAATTACTATCCTTCATGGATGCATATTCTGGTTACAATCAAATAGCAATGCATGTTCCGAATCAAGAGAACACCAGTTTCATCACTGATTTAGGACTGTATTACTATCGCGTGATGCCGCTCGGTCTGACGAATGCTAGAGCTACTTACAACGTTTGGTAAATTCGATGTTTAAATATTTAATCGGATGAACGGTGGAGGTTTACCTGGATGATATGCTCGTGAAGTCACAATAATCGATGAACCACATGCATGACCTCTCAGAGATGTTTGATGTGCTTCAAAACTACGAGATGAATCTTAGCCCACCGAAATGTTCTTTTGGAGTCACATTAGGCAAGTTCTTGAGTCTCATAATAAACTCAAGGGGTGTGGAGGTTAATCTAGAGTAGGTTAGAGCATTGAAAGTTGTTAACGCCCCAAGTATGAGGAGGAAAATGCAGAGCTTGAATGGAAAGATTGCAGCACTAAGTCAATTCATTTCAAAGCTGACAGATAAATGTGTTTTGTTCTTTGATTCCCCCAAGAAAAAGAAAGGTGATTTTATCCAGATGATGGAATGTCGGAAAGCTTTCTAGGCCTTACTTGATCACATGGAGAGACCGCTAGGGTTATTGAAGCCTTTAGAATAAGAAAACTTATTGTTTATTTGGAAATGTCTCACTACAAGAATTTTGATTTTTAGTAGCGCTCAAAAAACGCTACTAAAAGTTTTAGCAGCGTTTTGATAAACGCTGTTATAAAGCCCGCGACTAAAAATACCTGATTTTTAGTTGCACTTATTTCAACGCTACCATAAATCATTTTACTGCAGCGTTTATGAAACGCCACTAAATTCTTTTTTTGCAGCGTGTATAAAACGCTACCAAAATGTACTTGGTCTGCTCAAAAATATTTTGGTAGCGTTTGTTAAACGCTGTAATAGAGGACGTAGTTTATTGACAAAGCCTGTAGCCGCGTTTATTAAACGCTATTATATATGCTCTCCTTCGACCCTTTTATTTTTTGTAGCGTTTTCGAAACGCTACTAAAAATATTCCAGCTCTGCCTATACATTGCCTCCAGTTCAATCTTGTTCATAGCTTATAACATAATACATAAACACATACACATTAAGCAACCGCAAAATACATATACATATACACATACACATTCAAACATAAACATATTTAAAAACCACAAAATACATAAAAAAAAGCACTAACATAAACAATATGTTAACCGTACATAGAAGTTTACACAACCGAACAATAGTTTCAAGACAAAAGGTTAACCGTACATAGAAGTTTACACAACCGAACTACGTACCACAAACAATATGCTACTGCTGCAGTTAAAGTACCATAAACATATGAACTAAGCAAGTACAATAAACAACCAAACTACCTAACAAGTACGATAAACTAGTGTTGCTACTGCTCATTCTTCAGAAACGCCTACCTGTAGACAAACTATAATCAACAATGAGACTCAAGTTATAATCAATACTGAGATAATAATGACAGGACCATCAATACTGAGAAAACAATGAGACTAAAGTTATGCACAACTGAATATGTGCAATCTTTTGTTTAACTGAATATGCACAACTGAATATGAAAACTAAAATAATGTGCATGTTAGTTTTGGCTAAGAATAAAATGAAAATGAAGATTTGTCATCAATGTTTTGTACATTTTATCTCTGCCTCTACATTTTCATATACTCAAACACAGATTTTCATATACCCGAACACATATGAAAATATAAGTGTACATGAATTATTTTAGATAGTGAAATTAGGTAGGTGTAAGAAGTCTGCCAGACCCATATGGATACAGCCAAACACAGATTCAAAAATTCAAAACGATTGATGCATTTGTTGATAAAAATATGGGATAATAATATAATATGGTCCTAGTATGTAAAATGACTGGAAACTTAGGATCATAAATTATCTTTTAAGTACGTACAATTAGTCGATATAACTTCTGGCTACTGATGGATTAAACCACCGACTAATTACAGATAATATATACAACATAAATACCATATTTTGATAAGCCTGATCATAGTAAATTCCAACATAAATTATAACTTATTCACATTGTTACATATTCACATAAATCATTCAAGTACAACAACTCATTGCACATCTACAAGCAGGTTATAATGAGGCAATTTAGAGGAAAATTTGAAATAACTTTGAAGGCAGCCCCTTTTCAAATCACTTAGGCATTATAATTATTTGATCATACCTTTCATTTTGGTTCCATAATGACTTTTGTTGTCGGCCAAGCTATGGGAACGCCAAAGGCATCTTCCATGCACGTCAACTCCGATGTAGGTCTCCATAGCACTGCATCCGGAACTCTCACAATTTCAACCCAAACTTTTACAGCATCTCGTCCCAATGGACGACAATGGACCATCGATATTGGATCAGTTGAAGCGATAGTTCCTTCAGCCACTACTTCGTTCGTTTCACCCACATCAATCAACTTGCATTTATTATCTTTTGTCAGCTTTGCAATCGGCTGGAAAAAAATGGTGCATATTTCAAACAGTGCATATTGAAAACTGTGTACTTATTTTAGAAACCAAAGCATACAAAATGCAACAACACAGTGGTGCATATTTCAAACAGAAGAAACAAAATACAAACTACAAAATATTTGAAGCATATTTACTTACATGTTGTGGTTTCTTCGTGATTATGGGTGTGGATATCACGGGAGAAGTCGCACAATTTACATTCATACCAACTGCATCTTTATTAACTTCAACTTTTGATTTTGGCCATGCTACTTTCCTACCAACTGCATCTCTAACGCACGACATATCAACTGTGGGTCGCCACAAATATGCATCTCCATTTATTACATTGGCCACCCAAATCGCAAAGGCAGCCGGACCGAGCGGAATACCATTAACAAGATGTTGTGGATCTCTGGCATAGATTCTTCCTTCGGCAACTACCCCTTTACCCTAATTCCAACCATAAATCTTGCATTTGTCGTCTTGGGTGCTGCTGTCACTCTAAAAAGGAGAAGTGTAAATCAAGAGTTTAGTGATTAAGTGAAAATATTGTACAAGACATATTTCTAAATTAAATTTGTGGAAGACCAATGTAAATATTATGAATTATAAAATTTACCGTACTGACTTCATTCAGCTGTCCTCGCAGCGCCCTCTTAATGCAATTTAATGGCCATGCTACTACCTTATTCTCAGCGTTTGCTAATACTGTCATTTCAGGTGTAGGCCTCCATAAGTAAGCATCGGTTCTTCCACGAAATCTATAATAACGCTCACAGCATTTGGTCCAAGACGAATGCCATTGACAACCTCATTTGGGTCCATGGACAACACTCTCCCATCAGCAACAACTGTAGAGGTTCCATCCCAATTCAACATCGAACATACGTCGTCATTGCTCTACAATTATTGAACAGAAAATTATAGCAATTGCTGGATCAAAAACTAAAATCCAAATGTTATTTCTTGAGTAATATAATTATTATTTTTACCAATTCAGGTGTGCTCCCTTCTTTCGAACTTTCTTTACCCTGCAGCAAAGCACTAATATTAGGATATTTTAATCTTAGGAGCACTGAAGTGGATATGCACAATACTTAAAATGTCACTAGAATCAGTCCAACAAGTTTGAATGGAAGAGTACATACAAAAAACCAGTTGTTATAGCATCATTTACAAACATGTGTGTCTGAATTCATTATTTTCAAAATTAATATATAACAAAAAACCAGTTGTTATGCACTGTTTTGTTATTCCCAGTTACTATAGTGTTTTTATATATACTTTGATGCTATGCATATTTGCAATAAATTATAGGTGCATCAGTAAAACTTGTTCATCATAGACTTACCTTTTATGTTCAGTGATCAAGTGTCAAGACGACATATGCAACCAAAACTTGTTGAGAGTTTTATTTGAGAAAAAATGAAAAGCAAGCAGGAACACCTATACTACATATACTGTTTGGATATTCAAAATGGATGCCAAAGATTTATGTGAATAGACGACATTAGAAAAACATTTATCCATCAATAAAATGATCTTCAGCAGAATATGTCAAAGAAGGTATAAACTAAAGATGAAAGGCCCATCAACTAATTCTGTTACAATGTTCTCGGGTATATAGTTGACACCAAAACAAATATCAATCCATGATAAACAAACTTAAACATTATTGTTGCCTAAAGATAAATTTAGACATGATACAAGAGAATATTCCAACGGTAAATAGACTCATTTAATAAAGAGTTTAGTAACCCATTCCAAAGTTGATATAATCGATAAATAACGAAAAGAATTCGCGAATATGAGACTCAACATTTGTCTCTTACAAACCATTTGAAAAGGTAGGCCGTGGACTAGGCCACTAGACAAATACCTAACACGCCTCCAACTTTTTAAGGGTCTCCAATTATTATAACATGTTATTCCCAGTGAGCAATGCAGCTACAATGGGGCCTTAATTAGTAGAGTCTGACCAAGCTTGGTGTTTTCACACTAAAACAAAGTGTTGCTTATTGTTCGGTTCACTTGCTGCCTCAAGCCATTGTACCCAGTGTTTTCCCAATGTTATTCCTAGTGTTTTCCCAATGTCTACTTAATAAATTAATTTTAAAAGTTTACCTTTTGGTCCACAAGCATATGTACCATACCCCTCAATTCTGCTATTTCCTCTCAACATTGAGATAGTTGTTTATCTCTGGATTGGGCCACAACTAGCTTGGTTAAGGTGCAGCCCCTTCCCAGTGCCCTTAACCATCCTGGTTTATCTTGTCCCAATACATTTGCAAGAGCATCTCCATTGACATTCTGTGACGAGCGGGACTGTGATAAGCTAACAAATTTTTTAATCTCCGCCTACATAAATAAATACATACAGATAATGTACGATGGTAAAATCATCATAGTTTCGGACAATTTTTTATATACCGATAAAATAAAAAATTCTTACAATAGTATTTGCAACTTCCACGGTCACTGGTTCACCATTTTTTTAATGTGAGATTTAATCCAAACATCAGCTCTAGTTATGGACGATGGATTTGGACTTCCTTTTTTCTAAATTTAGAATAACATTAAACAAATAAACTGACAGATATAAAATAATATTAAATAATGCTATACTTAACTAACTAACCATGTCCTCGGTCAATCTAGCCATTCCCCTACGACCAGATGTGTGTGGAACTTGTTTAACCCTAAGGGCCGAATATTTCTCACTTCGTTTCTGGAAATATTGAAAGATGTTAGAATTTAGTAACCAAAAGCATATTAAAGATATCTTAATGTTACCTTAAACTCTGGACTTGTTTTGGCCTTCACAAACTTTCCCCATTCGTTCATGTTTTTGATGTTGGTAGGTTTCAGTTTAAGTCTTTCCTCTTCGTTCTCCGCTTTATTTAATTTTCGAACCAATTTGCTTTTTGAGGATCTCCAAATTACTCCCATCTGTTGAAATACGGCTTTTCTTTGCCATTCCTCTTCCAATTTAAATATAACCTGCAACAATACATGAAAACATGATATTAACAGTAGAAAACATGATATTAACAGTAGGTGAATATAAAGAAACATGCTATGGTGAAGCAGAATGCGGTCAAGCTAGTACAGAATTGGTGAATATATGACTTTATAGTCTCTAAATTTTGAAGAAATCTGAATGAAAATCATGAAATAATCACCTGGTCCTGACATTAGACACCTAAAATATATCTATAGGATTTGTACGCTTGAAGATGATAGCAACGTCACTAAAAATCAAAATTGGTATGATTTCAATCTCAAGTGAGCGGGGATATTGGTGTTTAAATTTTTTAATTCTATCCAATAATCTATGACAGCATTGTTTAATTTTTGAAGAATAACATTTGCAGTCTAGAATAATTGTTTTGAAATCATTGGTCAGCTGATTTTATCAAAAATAATAATTAGAAAACAATGAAAGTTTATCAAAAAACGATTCACTAATTTTATAAGCAAGCAAAGTCGTACTGATGTACTTTAGTAGATGACTCAAATTATGATTTGTAACACATAATTCAAATCATGTTACATTTTTGCCTTAGAAATAATCATCCGGACCCATAAATCTCTATCACTCTAAACCTTCCGTGAAATATGAATATTCATTTCTAATTTATTTATCTATTAAATGTTAAAAAACCAGAAATATGAACAATTGAATTTTGGAGGATAACCCACAATACGAACCTGCACTAATGATGATTCAAATTAACAAATTAAGGTTCTTAAACAGAAGTCAGGATAAAATGTTTAAACGACATGATTCAACTACTAGAACTTGTGGATTTCTTAATATAAATTCCTATTTATTATAGTCAATTTAAAAACCAAAAATTGGCAAAATTATAATCGGATTTTTACTTTAAAAAGTAAGTGGTAGGAGAAGAAGAAAGATGAGTTGCTTGATAAATCTACAAAATAAATATAGACAGAAGCAGGGACAAATGTTGATAAATAGATTCTCTAGCATATACAGTAGGGAACCTGCTCCATACATGAAGTGATTGCCACAAAACAACTTTTAACTCTTCACTTAGATTCCTCTAATCATCAAGTGTGTATGGAACCTGCTCCCGCACAAGCGGTCCAAGAAAAGAGGATAAATATACCGACCCTGGCCCTATTGGTACGCCTATATCATTGAACTCAACTTCAATTCGATCATGACTGTTTAACGGGAGTTTTTTTGCTTTTGTTTGACCTCTACTACCTCTTTTCCAAGACAAACTTGCGGTTTTAACATCACTTGCTCTCTCAATTTCCATCTCAGCAGCATCAGTCTGGTCAAGAAGAATTTCATTGTCTAAGCGGGGTTCTTCTTCATCTAACAAAGCCCTTTCATCATTTGGGCCTTCTTCATCTAACAAAGCCCTTTCACCATTTGGGTCAGAAGAGTTATCGTGTAGTGCTTGTTCTTCGTCTTCATTGCAAACTCTGGCTTGCTTCTTAGCATTGAATGCTCGTTTTTCGCCTTCACTGCAAGCACCGGCTGGAATCTTATACTTCCGCTTTGAATTATACTTCCGCTTTGAATTATACTTCTAGGATTCCTCATCAGTCTTTTTCTGGTTGCGAGTATGTAAAGAGCTTGGAAACATCTCTTTTCTGCAAATGAAACAAAATATGAGATACTTAAAAATTTCATTATTTACCATCTACTCGCTGAAGGAATCTGGACCCAATAATTAGTTTGCAGATACATGATCTCTGAATCTTTTTAACGTTATATTTCGAAATATTCTAGAAGTTAATTTTTATATCTTAAACAATATAACGAACAAATTAATTGAAATGACCCACTTAATTTTTTATTTATTTATAAATACTCAGTGGCCATTTAATCAAGAAAATATTTAATTCCAATTTTCTTCTATCCAGGACCTTTCTGCCAATATAAAAATATTGGTTTACTCATTTTATCTTGAACTTATATATGTGAAGATATATAAGTCATTTTCTACTTAAATCAGAGTACAGAAATTTGAAAGTAGAAATCTGTTTGAGTATTACTTAAAGGAAATACTCTCTACATAGCAACAGTGTTTCTCAAAACTAGATTTTTCCAAATAACTTGGGTTAATGCATGACTATTGATCTTATGTCTCAAGACTTATCAGAGTACATAGATTCCCCTAATTTTATTACTGGATAAACTGTGCTTTTACTTGTGCATGTGTGTGTGCATGTTTCTGTGCATGTGTGTGTCAGTGGGCAATTCAGGTGCCTTATCTTCCTTGTTAAAAAAATTGTCTGAGTTTATCCTATACTTTGGGTTATGAAACAGATCTGAAAACTTAATTTAAAACCCTTGGTTGCTGGCTTAACCCAGGCTCAAGAAAAATGGCTATGTTAGCCTTATTCAGTTTTGCACTATTTTATAACAAAATACATGCTATTTTGTTTTCTTTTCAAAGCAACTCAAAATCAAATTTTTTTTTTGGACTTAAACATGGATTTTCTTATGTCAATTCTTTAGATATACCTACAAACCACAAATCCTTTCAATCTCAGATTCTCAACTATTTAAACTAACTGCTCTTTTTTTTTAAAGTTTTAGAATCATTCCTTAGCAAATCATTTTACAAAACAAAGCACATAGTTTCAGCTGATACATATAAGTTCAACAACTGCAAAATAGTAAATAACAATACATTGGTTTTTTTTCTTTTTAAGCAACTTAACCAAAATAGCTAATTTAACTTCAGCAAATTCTTTAAAATAGCATCCAATTCCTTAGGCAGCTAACTCATCCAAGGCCTGCTTAACAAAATTCCTATTTACCTGCATGATCACCATGAACTGCCTCATATAAATATGAGACACCCAATGGTGCATAAACACAAAAGGGTCAGACTATTTATCTGGTATGAATAATCTAACTGAAAACATGATCTTATTCAATTCTATTTATATTCCAGTACTTTGCATGAATAAGAAACTCAGTATCTTATGTGTGCATGTTTTTTTGTGAGGCATGTGCATTCATATCAGTGTTAAACAGATTATATGTGATCACAATGATTTAGTTCATAGAAAACAATCATAAGATTCATCAATAAGACATCATAAACCAACCAATGCCATCATCAATTCAGTCATCATGCCCTTTTTTTTAATTTTACTGGCCATCAGGGATTTTACCCAAGCCTCTCCTGAACCTATTTCTAAAGTTCACTATCAAATATAATAGGGTCTTTAGCTACTTCCTCTTTTTAAACACACACTGCCTGGGACATCTCTCTGTTAACCCAGCACACTCAGGCCCCTGGGTATAAACATACCATGTGTAAGCTTGCAATGTTCCCCTTGCCAAGCTATATTTTGGTAGCCCTAAGATCCCAAGTCCTTAGTTAAATTACTAACTGTTATTTCCTTTTCATAACTGTGCTAATCCCTTCTGCATCTCACTTTTTAATCAGAGAAATATAAACAATGCAACCAACATGTATTCATCCAGAGTTTGGTAAGTTATATTCTCAGAAGCAAACATTTAATCATGAAAATAGATGTGATTTCTTAGCACATTATTTTGCCTATGGGTTTCAATGGATCAAGATGTAAGCATATGGTCCTAAGTAACTTACTAGTTTTTTTTTCTTACCTCTGGTTCAATCAGATTTATGATCTGGCTAAACCATAAGTATATTTTGATTTGGGTAGTTCATAAAACATAGAAGCTCAGCACATGTACAACATTTCACTTCTACATTTTCTTTTGTTTTAATTAACATGAGACATAAGCAACAACACAATGTTACAGCCCCATATTTCTTTCTATCTTCAGACCATATATCTACCACATGAATCCGGGGATTTTTATAAACAACTTTATAAAGAAAACTTATAAAAGAATTCACTCCATCTCAAAGTTAACCCATATCACAGATAAACATTTTAAACCATGGATCCATGACTCTTATCTTTCTGGGTAAATCAGAGAGGGGTTTTACACTTAAACAGATCATTAACAAACCAAAGTCATCAAATCATAAAACATAACTTGTAAAAGAAAATGAATGATTAGTTCAAATAGGCTGCCTCAATATTCAGGACTTAATGCCAAAGTTTTCAGTGAGGTTACTCACACTCAATTCCTTCTTCCTGAGCTTTGCCTTCCTTTTGATCCTCTGCCTTCCTCTAACTCTAATGGTTGGTACTTCTTATTAATTTTTTTTTTAGGTTAATGAAGAGCAAAATGTGTATGGTCTCACTTTACTAAGCCTTTTATATAAATCTTGACTGTTACTAGGGTTTATGGAATTACCCAATGTAAGTTCTACCCCATACAAAACATAGCCTGCCTCTGGTTTGATTCAAGAAAATAAAAGGGTATGTGGTCCTTGTCTTCCTTTTCAGAAATCAGTTTCTCCCTTTTAATTTTCCCTCGGTCATGCCATATGCATGACTTCTTATTTTTCTTAATTAAAGAAATTACTGGAAATAGATAAAGTGTTTGTTTAAGGACTCATGCCATTTCCATGTAACTTCTGTTTTCTTCCAGAAATTGGTTTACTGTATACATGTATAACATATGTATACCAAAGTCTTTTATTTTTCTTTCTTTCTTTAAATAATTTTAAGTTTATTTCAGCCTAGCTCTTATTTTCTTTGTACTATATTTTATTTAAAGACAAAATTCTATCTTCATTCATATGTATTTCTAAATTAGTTATTTTAATTAATTTATTTATTTCTGCTGAATTTTGTTACACAGAAATCTGTGTACATGTGTACACTGTCTTGTGCACATGTACATGTTTTAAACCATGTACCTGCAATTCAATTTCCCATTCCTATCTTTTCAATGTGATTTTTAAACAATTATAAACTAAATTAACTTATGCAATTATTCACAAAAATCAGGGTTATCACATATACCCCTCCTTTTAGGAATTGTGTCTCACAATTCTTGCATACTTAACTTAAGTATCATTACTTCAGAAAAATGAATTTTCTGATTTCAAAACCATTCTCAATCCAACCACTTATTTAAGCACTATGCATATCAATACAAGATAAAAATCACAATGCATATTCAATCAACACATTCATTAGTATATATATAAATTTACCTTTCAATCAAACAGTTGTGGATAATCATTTCTGATTTTATCCTCCACTTCCCATGTGCAATCATTTGGGTCTAGACTCCATTGTACTTTTACTAATTTAATTTCTTTGTTTCTCAATTTCTTGGTTTCTCTCGAAACTATGCCCACTGGCTCTTTTTCATAGATCATTCTAGGATCAATCTGCACATCCTTAGAGGATTCTAGGATTGCCTCCTTATCATGAACCCATCTTCTTAGTTGAGACACATGAAAAACATCATGCATTGCTCTCATTTCTTCTGGCAATTCTAATTTATAGGCTACTGTCCCTATTCTTTCTAGAATTTTATATGGTCCTATATATCTAGGAATCAACTTTCCTTGTTTCCCAAACCTTAGAACCTTTTTCATAGGTGATATCTTGATGAATACATAGCCCCCAACATCATATTGTACTGCCTTCCTTCTTTGATCTGCATATTTCTTTTGCCTATCCTGGGCAGAAGCAATTCTTTTTCTGATCAAAGCTATCTTTTCAGAAGTCTCCTTCACATTTTCTGGTCCTAAGACCACTTTTTCTCCAGATTCATGCCAACTTGAGGGTGATAAACATGGTCTCCCATAAAGTGCTTCAAAGGGTGCCATGCCTATGCTACTATGATGGCCATTGTTGTATGCAAATTAAGCTAAAAAGATATGATCCTCCCAACTTCCTCCCCAATCCAATACACAAGCTCTCAACATGTCTTCAAGCAATTTGTTCACAATTTCTGTTTGGCCATCAGATTGAGGATGATATGCTGTGCTTAAGCATAAATCAGTCCCCATTGCTTTGTGAAAACTGTACCAAAACTTTGAAGTGAAGATGGTATCTCTATCACTTACTATAGTCTTTGGTATACCATGCAGCCTGACTACTTCTTTAATAAACAATTGGGCTAGTGTACTTGCATTTTTTTCTGATTTTACTGGTATAAAGTGGGCTGACTTGGTTAACCTATCAACCACCACCCAAATACTATCATTTCCCCTCCTAGTTCTAGGCAAACCATCAATGAAATCCATTGATATGTCTTCCCATTTCCACTGTGGTATTTGCAAAGGTTGAAGCATCCCTGAGGGTTTTTGATACTCAGCCTTCACCTGTTGGCAAATCATACATTTAGATACATAGGTTGCCACTACACTCTTCATTCCACTCCACCAATAATTTCTCTTGAGGTTGTGATACATTCTTGTGCTTCCTGGGTGTATAGTATATTTGCTTTTGTGGTAAGCATCCAAGATTTCTTGCTTCAACTCATCAACTGCTGGAACACATATTCTTTCTCCTTTCTTCAAATGGCCTTGATCATTCAACTGAAAACCTTCCACTACCTCACCATTTAATATTTGAGTCTTCTTTTCAAATAAAAATGGATCTTGGTTTTGTAGCATTACAACTTTATTCTTCAATTCTGATCCCAGAGTAATAAAACTTAATTTTCCCATTTCTACATTCCCACTGCATAAGCTCATATTTTCTATGTTATTACTTTCTATCTCTGAATCAATTAATAATGATAAAGTGTTAAACTCTTCTATCATTAATCTAGCCACTTTAGCATGTTGTCTACTTAAGGCATCTGCTACTTTATTAGCCTTACCAGGTGTGTACAATATTTCAAAATCATATGAGGCTAAGAGTTCAATCCATCTTTGCTGCCTCATATTTAATTCTTTTTGTGAAAACAAATATTTAAGTGATTTATGGTCTGTATACACTTCAAATTTTGCTCCTAACAAGTAGTGTCTCCATAATTTAAGAGCATACACTATGGCAGCCAATTCAAGGTCATGAGTAGCATACCTTACCTCACTTGGTTTCAACTGCCTAGAAGCATAAGCTATTACTTGATGTTGTTGCATCAACACTGCCCCAAGCCCTTGTCCACTTGCATCAGTATACACCACCAAGTTTTCATTTCCTTCAGGTACTTTAAGAATTGGAGCTTGTACCAATGCTTCTTTTAATTTCCCAAAGGCTTTTTCACATTCTTCAGTCCAAGTAAACACTTGATTTTTCCTAGTCAATCTGGTTAGTGGAATTGAGATTTTTGCAAAATCTTTTATAAATCTCCTATAATAACCAGCCATTCCCATGAATGATCTGACTCCAGTGACATTAGTAGGTCTTTTCCAAGCTTGCACTACAATGACTTTATTGGAATCTACAGATATTCCTTTTTCTGATATAATATGACCTAGAAAATTCACTTCATTTTGCCAAAAAGTGCATTTTGAAAATTTGACTTTTAATCCTTCCTGCCTCAGTTTCTTGAATACCATATGCAAATGATTTTCATGCTCTCTAACTGACTTAGAATAAATTAGTATATCATCAATAAATATCAATACAAACTTATCCAAGTATTCTCTAAAAATCCTATTCATCAAATCAACAAAGTAGGAAGGAGCATTTGTCAAGCCAAATGGCATCACTAAAAATTCATAAAGTCCATATCTGGTGTTAAAGGCTGTATACTTAATGCTTTCCTCTTCTACTTTCATCTGATGAAAGCCTGAAGCTAAATCAAGCCTAGAGAATATCTTTGCACCACTCAATTGATCAAAGAGATCATCAATTCTTGGTAAGGGGTATTTATTTTTAACTGTGACTTTATTTAATTCCCTATAGTCAATACATAATCTAAGGGATCCATCATGTTTCTTAACAAAGACTACTGGTGCTCCCCATGATGAGCTACTGGGTCTAATAAAACCTTTTTCTTCTAGTTCAACCAATTGCATTTTCAACTCCATCAACTCCTTAGGCCCCATTCTAGTTGGTCTTTTAACCACTGGGTTAGCTCCTGGAATTATCTTGATTGAAAACTCAACTGGTCTGTGGTTTGGAACTCCTCTCACTTCACCAAACACATCAACATATTGATTAACTATGGGGATCTCTTCTAATGCAGGCATGGGTTTTTCATTTGACAATGTAGAAAGGTTGGCTATACTTCTATTTTTGTTTGCCTCACAGAGAACAACTATTCTTTGTCCATCAGAAACTTTCAATGATATGGTGGATGCCTCCATATTAATGATAGCCTTATATCTACTCAACCAATCAACCCCTAAAATAATCCCTATGCCCGGATATTGCAACACATATAGGTCTGACACAAACACATGTCCCCCTATGTTTAATCCCAGTTGCTTACATATCATACCCAGAACACATGAACTACCTATAGGGCTTCTAATTAACAGTGGCTTATCAACAATCATACAATTTAATTTTAGTTGTTGTACAATATCATGGGAAATCAAGGAGTGTGTAGCCCTAGTATCATACATTACTACAAAAGGTATTGAGTGAATGAGCAAAGTACCTTCAACTTGGCCATGGTTCTCAACATTTGGTCCCTCAGTTGCTTTACCTTTCCCTTCCAAGGTTCCTACTTTTCCTTGCTTAAACTCTGGACAGTTCCTCCTTATGTGACCCTCCTTTCCACACTGGTGACACTTGAAGGATGCTGGTCTAGGATTGGTGCACCTATTTTTCATATGCCCCTCTTGACCACAGTTGTAACAAGTGATTTTCTTCTTAATTTCAGTAGCCCTGACTTCTTCTGGTTTCTTGGTGGAAGCTATGTCTGTTTTCTTCTTATCATAAGGGTGAAATTTACCCTTTCCCTTCTTGTTTTGATTATTTTTGAATGCCTTGAAATTCTCTCTAGCTTTATCATGTTGTTCAATGCTCAGAGTCAAATCCAAAACTTGATCAAAAGTCTTATCCTTGTATGGTAGCATGGCTCTACTAAGGCTAGGGTTCAACCCTTGAATATATCTGCCATTCTTAGCCTCCTCAGTAGTGATGAGCATTGCACCATACTTTGCCAATGATTCAAACTTCTGAGTGTACTCAGTGACACTCATAGTCCCTTGCCTCAATTTGATGAACTCCTCCAGTAAAGATTCCTTAACTGATGCAGGGATAAATCTGCCTTCCAACATTGCTTTAAATTGATCCCATGTCACTTCTCCTTCAGGTCTTCCAGCTATGATAACCTCCCACCAATCCAAAGCTGCTCCTCTCAATTGCCTGGATGCAATCTGCCTCTTCCTTTGGTCTTCAACTTGCATGTCTGCAAAGATTCTTTCCAAAATTCTAAGCCAATTTTGAACCCCCATAACTCCTTCTGTGCCATCAAATGTTTTGCCTCCAAGATTGGTAAAAGTCTTGAGTAGTTTGGAAAGTTCCTCATGTGGATTTTCCTGCCTGTTGCCTACTCCATCTCTTATGGCCCTCATGAATTCTTGCACATTCACCATGGGTGGTTCACTTGTTCCTACATTTTGATGTCTGGGTCCTACCATAGCTCTATGGATATAACACTTAGGTTAGTATGTTTTGCCTAATGCTCTATAGATTAATTCATTTTAATCTATCACTTATTCTGTCATAATAGATATCAATAGTGTAAACATTAACAAACAAAACATCCAAAGCAGTAAACACTTCTATACATCCAATGCAAACAAATTCATACAAAATTTTTGCTATGTTATTCAACAACATAGCCCTGATACCAAATGAAATGACCCACTTATATTTTTTTTATTTTATAAATATTCAGTGGCCATTTAATCAAGAAAATATTTAATTCCAATTTTCTTCTATCCAGGACCTTTCTGCCAATATAAAAATATTGGTTTACTCATTTTATCTTGAACTTATATATGTGAAGATATATAAGTCATTTTCTACTTAAATCAGAGTACAGAAATTTGAAAGTAGAAATCTGTTTGAGTATTACATAAAGGAAATACTCTCTACATAGCAACAGTGTTTCTCAAAACAAGATTTTTCCAAATAACTTGGGTTAATGCATGACTATTGATCTTATGTCTCAAGACTTATCAGAGTACATAAATTCCCTTAATTTTATTACTGGATAAACTGTGCTTTTACTTGTGCATGTGTGTGTGCATGTTTCTGTGCATGTGTGTGTCAGTGGGCAATTCAGGTGCCTTATCTTCCTTGTTAACAAAATTGTCTGAGTTTATCCTATACATTGGGTTATGAAACAGATCTGAAAACTTAATTTAAAACCCTTGGTTGCTGGCTTAACCCAGGCTCAAGAAAAATGGCTATGTTAGCCCTATTCAGTTTTGCACTATTTTATAACAAAATACATGCTATTTTGTTTTCTTTTCAAAGCAACTCAAAATCAGATTTAATTTTTTGGACTTAAACATGGATTTTCTTATGTCAATTCTTTAGATATACCTACAAACCACAAATCCTTTCAATCTCAGATTCTCAACTATTTAAACTAACTGCTCTTTTTTTTAAAGTTTTAGAATTTCATTCCTTAGCAAAGCATTTTACAAAACAAAGCACATAGTTTCAGCTGATACATATAAGTTCAACAACTGCAAAATAGTAAATAACAATACATTGGTTTTTTTTCCTTTTTAAGCAACTTAACCAAAATAGCTAATTTAACTTCAGCAAATTCTTTAAAATAGCATCCAATTCCTTAGGCAGCTAACTCATCCAAGGCCTGCTTAACAAAATTCCTATTTACCTGCATGATCACCATGAACTGCCTCATATAAATATGAGACACCCAATGGTGCATAAACACAAAAGGGTCAGACTATTTGTCTGGTATGAATAATCTAACTGAAAACATGATCTTATTCAATTCTATTTATATTCTAGTACTTTGCATGAATAAGAAACTCAGTATCTTCTGTGTGCATGTTTTTTTGTGAGGCATGTGCATTCATATCAGTGTTAAACAGATTATATGTGATCACAATGATTTAGTTCATAGAAAACAATCATAAGATTCATCAATAAGACATCATAAACCAACCAATGCCATCATCAATTCAGTCATCATGCCCCTTTTTTTTAATTTTACTGGCCATCAGGGATTTTACCCAAGCCTCTCCTGAACCTATTTCTAAAGTTCACTATCAAATATAATAGGGTCTTTAGCTACTTCCTCTTTTTAAACACACACTGCCTGGGACATCTCTCTGTTAACCCAGCACACTCAGGCCCCTGGGTATAAACATACCATGTGTAAGCTTGCAATGTTCCCCTTGCCAAGCTATATTTTGGTAGCCCTAAGATCCCAAGTCCTTAGTTAAATTACTAACTGTTATTTCCTTTTCATAACTGTGCTAATCCCTTCTGCATCTCACTTTTTAATCAGAGAAATATAAACAATGCAACCAACATGTATTCATCCAGAGTTTGGTAAGTTATATTCTCAGAAGCAAACATTTAATCATGAAAATAGATGTGATTTCTTAGCACATTATTTTGCCTATGGGTTTCAATGGATCAAGATGTAAGCATATGGTCCTAAGTAACTTACTAGTTATTTTTTTTCTCACCTCTGGTTCAATCAGATTTATGATCTGGCTAAACCATAAGTATATTTTGATTTGGGTAGTTCATAAAACATAGAAGCTCAGCACATGTACAACATTGCACTTCTACATTTTCTTTTGTTTTAATTAACATGAGACATAAGCAACAACACAATGTTACAGCCCCATATTTCTTTCTATCTTCAGACCATATATCTACCACATGAATCCGGGGATTTTTATAAACAACTTTATAAAGAAAACTTATAAATGAATTCACTCCATCTCAAAGTTAACCCATATCACAGATAAACATTTTAAACCATGAATCCATGACTCTTATCTTTCTGGGTAAATCAGAGAGTGGTTTTACACTTAAACAGATCATTAACAAACCAAAGTCATCAAATCATAAAACATAACTTGTAAAAGAAAATGAATGATTAGTTCAAATAGGCTGCCTCAATATTCAGGACTTAATGCCAAAGTTTTCAGTGAGGTTACTCACACTCAATTCCTTCTTCCTGAGCTTTGCCTTCCTTTTGATCCTCTGCCTTCCTCTAACTCTAATGGCTGGTACTTCTTATTAATTTTTTTTTAGGTTAATGAAGAGCAAAATGTGTATGGTCTCGCTATACTAAGCCTTTTATATAAATCTTGGCTGTTACTAGGGTTTATGGAATTACCCAATGTCAGTTCTACCCCATACAAAACATAGCCTGCCTCTGGTTTGATTCAAGAAAATAAAAGGGTATGTGGTCCTTGTCTTCCTTTTCAAAAATCAGTTTCTCCCTTTTAATTTTCCCCCGGTCATGCCATATGCATGACTTCTTATTTTTCTTAATTAAAGAAATTACTGGAAATAGATAAAGTGTTTGTTTAAGGACTCATGCCATTTCCATGTAACTTCTGTTTTCTTCCAGAAATTGGTTGACTGTATACATGTATAACATATGTATACCTAAGTCTTTTATTTTTCTTTCTTTCTTTAAATAATTTTAAGTTTATTTCAGCCTAGCTCTTATTTTCTTTGTACTATATTTTATTTAAAGACAAAATTCTATCTTCATGCATATGTATTTCTAAATTAGTTATTTTAATTTATTTATTGATTTCTGCTAAATTTTATTACAAAGAAATCTGTGTACATGTGTACACTGTCTTGTGCACATGTACATGTTTTAAACCATGTACCTGCAATTCAATTTCCCATTCCTATCTTTTCAATGTGATTTTTAAACAATTATAAACTAAATTAACTTATGAAATTATTCACAAAAATCAGGGTTATCACATATTAACAAAAGATTAATTTTTTGTAATCAGATCAATATTCTTTTTTAATACATTAATGTAGAAACTTACTAGACCTTGTATGTTAACATGCAAAAAATAATGTAGTATATATGTATAAATAAAAAACTGTTATAGAGTAGTCATGTTAAGCAAGTTCAATCCTTTTCCAGCTCCAGTTCATGATTTGAAAATCAGTTCTTTGACTATGCAGATGAGAAAAATATATACCATCCATGACAAACTGTAGTAGGCTAATGACAAGCTGTAGTTATAGAGCCAAATTTGCTGACTTTAATTCTTCAAGTACCAACTGAACAATTGAAAACAGGAATAGAAAAGCATTAGTTCAGAACTATCAGATGAAAATTTGCATGCTATAATTCAGATTATTTTAGTTCTAAAAACCAATAGTTATGGGCTATTCCATTACAAATACATAACAGACAATGAATTAGGTCAAGATTGCCTGAGATGGTAGTTTATTGTGTCACATATTCATGCTTCGTACAAATAACAATCACAAATTAAATCTGGTTGGTTCATAGTGGATATGAATTTATTTAATTAACAAATTGAAATCATAATATTACAGTAATTAGAACTGCAAATGGACTGGAATTGTTTGCTACTCTAATTCAATGAATAAATTATAATAATCCAGCAAAATGAGTAACAAGACAATGAAATCTGAATCCATGCTTTTATTCCTTACTTAAACAAGTTTTGATAGTGAATTTAATAAATACAAAATGAGTAACACAACTTGCAAAATAAAAATAGAGACATTCGGAGAGTAAAATGAGTCTATAACTATGACTAATGCATTAGTCTAATGTATGGATCTGACTTAGTAGGTGAACATATAATCTACTCAATTATGCATTCGCAATCCTCCCTAACATAGCTAACATCTTCATCATCCATTTCGGTTATTTCATAATCTTCCACGGCTTGGATATCTTCCTCGATGCAATCATGTGTCTCTAAATCATTAAAACTTCTTGATGGTGCTTTCATTACAACATACCAATTAGAATCATCATTTTCTCTTGAATAAAATACTTGTCTTGCTTGAGATGTAAGTATGTATGGATCTCTTGAAAACGATGCTTGACGTAAATTAACAAGAGTGAACCCATCATCATCAACTTTTACTCCATTTCCTTTATACGCCCAACGACACTTAAAACTGGAATATAAAATAAATGATAATCTAATAAAATTATATCTGTCAATATTCCGTAATAAGTGACCACATCAACCACTTGGGACATATCTTTTGCACTTGCTCTACACATAGTAGTTGCATCAAAGGTCACCCCGCAATTCTGAGTTTCTCTCCCTACATCTTTTATATGAAAACGTTGATCATTGATAACATATCCTTTGTAAGACAAGGCATCATTCTTCGGACCCAAAGCAATTCATCTTAACATGTCATCATGATCCTTGGAGGCAATAGGTATCTACAACAAATTCCATTTAGCATGAATATTTTAGAGTAATATTAGTACTCAAATGAGAATATATTTGGAATCTAACTAACCTTCCTTTTAATCCAATCGGCAAAAAATTTTGTATGTGTGTCCCAAAGTAAGGTCACATTTTTTCTCATGCGCTGGTCTGAATTTTCTAATTCCTCCAAATGCAAACTAGTATAAAACAAGTGATTATAAGTTATAAATAGCATTACGAACACATCAAAATGATTAAAACAATGTAACATAAACTTACTCTATAAATGGTTCCACCACATTCATATTCATTAACACGGCTAAATGAGCCATTTCTTTCTCATTAGCTGACAATATAGCTGTCTTCGACATTGAAATCGGACGTCCCTCAGGTATTACATTGCTTTCATAATCTTCATTTCGAGCTTCTTTCTCCTCTAAATGTCTAGATTTTTTCAAAAATTCATTGAAAAACATCATGAATTCTTCTACAAGATAGGATTCTGCAATACATCCCTCTGGTCGTGCATAGTTTCTTACATAATCTTTAAGTGTCTTCATATATCGTTCGAATGGGTACATCCAACAAAAATGAACCAGTCCATACATTAGTGCTTCTTTTCCAAGATGAATGGACAAATGTACCATTATATCAAAAAATGATGGTGGAAATTTTTTTTCAAGTTCGCATAAAATTTCAATAATCTCAACAATGATTTGTTCTACCTTCTCTCTATCAAGAACACGTTGACATAATTTGTTGAAAAAAGAACATAAGCGAATTATTGCTTCTTGCCTTCTTTGCCATTAATTCTATCGATGCTACTGGCAATAACTGTTGCATTAATACATGGTAATCATGTGACTTCAATCCTCTAATTTTGCAATCATGCAACGAAATCCGATTCTTCAAATTTGAATAGTAGCCATCTGGTCCTTTGAAATCGTACAATCTTTTGCAAAATATTTTTCTCTCAGAATTTGACAATATGTATGGAGCCGGTGGAAGATATGTTTTATTCCCACGAGGTAGTGCATGAAGCTCATTTCGATTTCCCCAATCCTCTAAATCCTTTCTACAGTTGGTTCCATCTTTTGATTTATTACCATGCAACATCGTGCCCAATAGGCTTTCACCGATATTTTTCTCCACATGCATTACATCTATATTGTGACGTAATGGAAGTTCCTGCGAAAACCAAAACTATAACGCATTATTGGGTTTTTCTTATGTTAAAACAATGAAAAATAAATAAATTAACTACTAACCTTCCAATATGGAAAATCAAAGAAAATCGATCTTTTCTTCCATCTTGATAGCTCCAATTCTGTAGAATTGTTAATATTGTCATACTCATATTCTGTATCATAAGCACACTTTCTCTTCTTACTTTTCTCTTCTTTTTCTTTTCCAAAATCATTTGGATAATCCTTCAACAATGCATAAATGTTTCTCCCAGTTAGAATTCTAGGATCACTACCTTTTTCTATGGTGTTATCAAATAATGCCTTTTGTTTCCTCTGTGAATTTGAAGTAGGTAGAAACCTTCTATAACCCATGTAGACGCTCTTTCGACTGTGATTCAACCAACGAGAATGGGTATTGACACCACATAATGGGCAACCTTTTTCCCCCTTCACCCGACATCTAGCAAGATTTCCATAAGCCGGAAAATCATTAATCGTCCATAGCAAAATTGCATACAATTTAAACAAAGTTTTTTACTAAATGCATCGTAAGCATTAACTCCATTACACCACAAATGATGCAACTCTTCCACCAAAGGTGCCAAATATACATCAATATCATTTCCGGGTTACTTTGGGCCTGGAATAAGTAAAGATAACATAATATTTTCTTTCTTCATACACAACGTAGGCGAAAGATTGTATGTCACAAGCATTACCGGCTAGCAACTATATTTCGAACTCAATATGGAAAATGGATTGAATCCATCTGTAGCAAGACCAAGCCTAGGATTGCGTGGATTGGATGAAAAATATGTATACTTTTCATCCACCATTTTCCATGTCATAGAATCCACGGGATGACGCATTTTTTCATCTTTGCTTGTATTTTTAATATGCCATCTTAGATCTGTTGCCATCTTTTGAGATCTATACATTCTTTTAAATCTTGGAATTATTGGAAAGTATCTCAACACTTTAATTGGAATACCTTTTATAACCTCTTTAGTATCTTGATTTTTCTTCCATCTCGAAGAACCACATTTTGGACAAATATCTAAATCTTTGTATTCTTTTCTGAAAAGGCAACAGTCATTCTCACAAGTTTGTATCTTTTCAAAACCCATGTCGAATGTTCTAAGAAACTTCTTTACTTCATATAAGGTTTTGGGAAGCACGTTATTCTTCGGCAAAAATAAATGTTGCACAGTTAAAAGCTTATTAAACCCACTATTAGACAAGCCAGTCTCACATTTAAGATTAAACAAGACGGTGATGGCAGATAATTTTGTGTGATCTGTGCAACCATGATATAATGGAGTTTCTGCAAAATTTTGAATCAACATTATCTTTATCATCATGAAAAAAATCATCATTCAAAAAATCTTCATCTTCATAGTGAATCATCTTGAATAAATCATATACGTCAAACGTATTTGTTTTCTTCCCTTCAATTATCTGTTCGCCATGGTTAAACCATACACCGTGTATGTATTTAGGATCCATTCCTCCAATAATTAAATTTTCAACGATGATGTGATCATCATGACGACTAAGATTCCGACAATCTTTGCAAGGGCATAAATTTTTTTCTACACTTCTTACATTCCTCTTTGCAGCATGCACGAAATTCATTGCTCCTTGTCGGTACTCTATGCTAGTTCTGTGACAAAAGTTAAAACATAAGAAAGAAATTCAGTTTTAATATTATATTACATGTTCTAATTCTCAAAATACATATTAAGTTAAACATTGTTTTATCACCTGTTTAAAAAAACCCAATCTTTTTCCATCGTCGACATATGAAGGCAAATAAGTTCCCAATCTTTGACGTAGAAATTGGTGACACCTCCTCTTCCTATGTCTGATACGTTAATAGTACTTCTTAATATCGGGCCACCCAATCATTCTAAAGATTAGCCAAATAAAACTTTGTTCAATGACGTTTCAATGAATTTTTGTTAATAAATTATGAACAAGTGTAAGTGATTTCATACATGTAGGTTTTACTAAAAAATCAGTTTATTCAGTATAATAACACCGAATGAATATGGTATTTTTAAGTGTAACTTCTAACAAATTCGATATTTTAAAACATGGTAATAGGTTTTTTTGCTGCTTTAGGAACAGTTGTAAAGCTGGTTACATATATTTCTGGTGCTATCAAATAAGCATTTTTTAATTCCTATTACACAGGCTATAAATGGTTTGAAGGTTATGGTCAAAACAACGTAGTGCTATAGCATAGAATTTTATTACACATGCCATAAAATTGATCTACACCATGGCTAGGAAAATGAGATTTAAAATTTATTACACAGGCCATAAAATTTATTACACAGGCCATAAAATATATAAAGAGTCTAAATCAATTAAATTTATATTGGAAGACAAACAATATGACTAATAAAACAAACAATTTTTCAAGCTCTGAAACTACTAAATCTGACTTATGTAAAACTACTACGTCCTTGATGCAAAATTATAAAAGTCAGCTAAATGGAAACTAGTTGAAAGTGACAAAAATGAGGAGTGTGATCAGATGGTTACTTTTCGGATAACAGACTTGATTACATATGCATTAAATAATTGCAACTATAGATAAAAGAAAGAAACTGACTTTTTGCTTAGAAGGCATTGCTTGAAGTCATGCAGGCCGTAACACCTAAAGTGACCCATATGGAATCTATGTAAAACCTTACATCATATAAACAGATGCAACATGCATCCCTCTTTTTGATTTATATTTGCCGACTACTTCCAGGTTTCATGCAAATCCACTTGCCATTTGCCATTTACCTGGTTTTTTTTAATTATAGGATAAAAGACATGATGAAGACACTTATTGATGACTTTCTCTAGGATGTAAGTTATATTAATTGCACATTAACAGATTGGTAAACATATGGATCATGCAACTCCTTTAATTAGAGTTACTCAACTATCATGTCTCTCTCAAAGTCTTAACATATGAAGGCAAAAGATTATGTATTACTTTGCAATTCACTACTGTTCTAATTTTCCAAATTGGAGTCTAGTATTACAGATAATTTTGACAAAATCATGGGTGTAGCCAGACTCTCCATGTCCAGACATGTTGATATTCAATATCTTCCATAATTCAATTTTGTGATTATTCGTGCTTGGTGTACAAAATTTGTGCTTTGGTTAAAACGGTAAAACAATTACACAGTTTAACCATGGACATAGCCAAGCTATTATTCATTTAATAAAAAAACATAAATATATAAAGGTGTAAACTAGGGTTGAATAAAAGATCTTCGTTATTAGGGTTGAATCAACCATTTTAGTTAGAAATTAGGCAGAAATTCGAATATACGATGCATGCAAATTAGGGTTAAATCAAAATAGAATCACAAAATCGATTTAGACGATTCGTACCTAAATATACCTAAGCGATTGCTGGCTTCCGCGAGGATGTTGAGTAATGTCGCGAGGACGTTGAGCAAGGACGGAGTGGACGATGAAAAGGGGAACTTGATCTTCAGTTTATGAAACTTGAGCAATTGCTGGCTGCCGCGAGGATTGAAAAGGAGAAATTTTTTTTGCAGAAGTAGACCGAAATGGGGAGAGAGTTTTCTAAGTATACGTGAGATGGAAAACAATGACTGGTTACGTTTATTTTTGGCTAGGCAGAAAAAGTTTTCTAAGGAGCGGGAACAAAAAAATTTTAGTCACGAAACATATTTTGGGAAAAATATTTTTGGTTGCATTTATGATAAAACGCCACAGTTTTTTGCAACCGTAAATGGTTTTTCTTGTAGTGTCTATTCATGTATCGAGTGTAGATTTTGTGTGTAAAGAGTCTATAATTCAAAGGCCCGCATATTACATCAGCAAGCGATTCACTGGAGCGGAGAATAATTGTCCAAAGTCGAAGAAGCTAGTTGATCACTTCAAGGAAGTTGTAACCATACTTTAAGGCTCATCCAATAAAAAGTGTTGACTGATCAACCATTAAGACAAGTGTTGCATCGACCCGAGACTTCGGGAAGGCTACTAAAGTGGAATATTGAACAAATCCAGTATGATTTAACCTATCAACCTAATAGGACGATATGAGGACAAGCAGTGGCTAATTTCATTGCTGAGTTCACTGTTTGAGATAAAGAAGAGGAAGAGGATGTGGTTCGACTTGCTTAATGGAAGTTATATACTGACGAGCATCTAATGAACATAGTGCCAGTGTAGGAGTGATCTTGGTGACCCTGGGGGAACGAACAATATGTTATGCTGGGCTCAAGATAGCTGAGAACAACTTATAATATCACTATACCAAAAAAGACGATTCCCAACGAGTATAAGCGTTGCAAAAAAATTCAGTAACACTTATATGTGTTGCTATATGGGCGTGGGCATTTGTTTGCAACGCTTATAAGCGTTGACTGATATTTTTCCCCAACGTTTATGAGCGTTGGGGAAAAATATGTTCCAACGCGTATAAGCGTTGGGGGAAAATACTACGCAACGCTTATAAGCGTTGCGAAAATATATCACCCAATGCTTATAAGCGATGGATTACATTTTTCCCCAATGCTTATAAGCGTTGGAACATATTTTTTACCAATGCTTATAACCGTTGCAAACAAATAAACACTTATCGCTAATGTGAATTTTGAAAGATATAAAGTAGATTATATTTAACATGAAATATTACCTTAATTTAGAAAATTATACCCAATCAATATCAGTAAACAGTATTCATAATCATGGTAATAAAATAGAGCATCAATTAACAAAAGAGAAATTCAATACATAATTAATTTATGAATACATAGTTTGCTAATTCCATACTAACATTAAATTTCAATAACAAAAGATAAGACATAGTTCATAGTTAAAGTCTACAAATACCGAATATGAAACTCTGACCATATAATGAAGCCTCCATCTAAAAATTCACATAGCTTGTACATTCCATTTTGAGGACCATCGTAAACAGATGCATCCGGTTCAAGAACTTCAACCACCCAAATAACTTTCTCTACATTTGGTATCGCCTTCCTAAAATGACAAGTTGTTTGTGTTCCAACGTAACCTTTGGCTACATCCATCTCTAAGTCTTGTTACAATAACATTACATATTTTTTTCTCCATTGTAGATGAATGAATATCATTACGTGAGATGGTTGGAATGACAATTAGATTATTGTTCATATGAGAATCTCCTAAATTAGAAGCACCTTTCATATGTGGAGTCACCATAGGACATGCAACATGCCTTTTCTTGCAAATTAGGTATAAATTTCATAAAAGTTAAAGTAATTGATTTGATGGCATCATTAGCTTGATTAGTTACTTGTCTTTCTATCTCCAATTTCCAAATTGACAAATCCACGACTTGCTTTTTTCAGCTGTAAGTTTCACCGCTTGAGTCGTTTTTACTTGTTTCATAGAAGAAGTAGAACTATTTGCTCGACAGTAATTTTCTTTCTATCGGAACCAAAAACTTCCGCAGTTGGATCATTTTCAAGGTCTTCTACTTCACCATTCCCACTAGAACTACCATCCAATTTTCTCTTTTCTTCTACTTCTTCTATAAGTGCCTATATGCATTCAATATCATATTAAAATGATATTTATACTAAAAATAATGACAAATAGTAATCAAGGTGATAGCACATGATTTAACAATAAAAAGACATTAAATAAAACAAGCACTTATTGACAATAAAAGGACAATAAACAAGCAATTATGCCGTGATGAACTGAGACCGCACTGGCCTCATTTAAACTGAGGCAAGTGGCCTCAGTTGTAAAACCTAAAACCGAGGCCAGTGGCCTCAGCAGTAAAACCGAGGCCACTGGCCTCAGTAGTAAAACGGAGGCCATTGGCCTCGGAACTAAAACTGAGGCCAGTGGCTTTAGTTCTGAGGCCACTGAGCTCGGTTATGGGCTCGGTAAAACTTTTGCACAAGCATCAAACCGATGAATAGCTAATTTTCAAAATAAAAATAGATTTTAATGTTGCAACCAAACCACTTACATATGCTTCTGCGGCACATGGTAGTACTTCTCCGGATTTTCTTTTACGCCCAACCTTCCAAACCATCGCTCTTGAAATATATTTTTTGGGTTTGCTAAGACCTACAAGAAAGATCAAAGTTAACACATAATTAGCATAACATTTATTATCAATTACTATTTAGAAAAGATATTTCCAATACCATTTCATTGTGCACTCTATGGTAAGTTTTCTTCATAGAGTATGAGTGATCAGACATTTTGCTTTGCTTTTGGCATTTCTTTTACATTGCTCCATCTTTTCATCGGTATACTCAATATCAAGAAACTTTTCCCACCAAACTTTATCTATATCATTTGGAAATCTATCAATAGCAACACGTTTAGGAATCATAGTTCCATCAACCCTAAGAAGACTTTTTCGTAATGATGACTTCATTGATCTATAAAATGGTGGGAAATGTTTCTCCAATAACTGTAGAGCTATAGTAGGATCTACATCCATGTCAAATTCTTCCTATTACCAGAAAGGAAGAAAAAAAATCATGAAATGGTAATACATACCATAATTTAAACTTGACCATTTTCTAAAACTGGAAAAAAAATCAACTAAATATGTAAATAAGAGAGTGAAATACCAAAAGTCCTTCTCATAGTTTATCCTTATAGAAGACATCTACATCTCTCTATTCTTTGTAGCCAATAGGTATATGACAACGAATCAAATCACCACAACGTGAACTACATTTAGTCGCATCATCTCCCTTTGCACCCTCAACATCAACCATTATAAAGTGTTTTTTACCTTTAGGTGGGTGAGGTCCAATAGTCTCTATTGTACTTAAATTGCATTAGTATTTGAATTGTTTTTCATTTTAGTGAAAATCTGTATAAAAAGAGGCAAACATAATATAATGTAATATAACACTTGGAAGACATCAAATAAAAGGATATCATGTGTCGTGTTTTATCATAAGTTGAATAACATCCAAACTATCTAAATATTTAATGCGTGGATTAAAACAAACATGAATCAAAACAAGCAAAATATCTCATAACACAACACGATCGTACATTACATCAATAAGAGTTAATGCATGGATCAAAATAAGCAAAATGCATGCAAAATGGTTCTAATCAATAAGTTGATTTTGATTCAATACATTTCAATAATGGTTCTAAGTTTGGTCATTCTTTTAAAATAGTTGAAAGGTTGTTGGTATTTCATAATTGTCTATATTATCCATCATGCGTTTAGGAGAGCGTCGAACCATAGACCAATCAGAATTTTGCGTGTTTTTTTATGTAAAATACTTGACATGCTTTAGATGCGAGAATGGCAGGTTCATCATATTCTCCATTTGTATTCTTGAGCTTCTTTAAGTTTACCATCAACACATTAGCATCTGAGCAAACCTTACAACCATTTGTCTTATCTCCAACATTCACCCAGTTGCAATAGAATGCTACATGTTGATAATTATAGTAATCAACCTCCATGATCTCTTTAATAACACCATACCAAGTAGTGTCATTATCTGTAGGATTTAGGTCTTTTGAACTTGCAATAAATGTAGTGACCGCATCCATGCAGACGCCGCTATCTTGTGTTGAAATTGTGTCGTCGTAATGTTGAGGAGATATTGTGTAGCCATTCACCCTATACCTAAGATAAGTTTTGCCTTCCCACTTTAGACCGCTGATATACATTCACAACATTATGTCCATGCATTTTTATTCCACTAACTGTTACAAATTAAAAATTTTAAAAAAATAAGATCAGTTGAAGAAGAAACGTAATACTTTCGAGTATAAGTAGCACACCTTCTTGTGTAACCAATCACTAAATTCATATTGGACTATTACTTCTGTCTTTGTGATAATTTTCCTTTTACCACGAGGACTATCCTCTAAAGAAAAGCGATATGCACTACAAATTGAATATCATGGTAAATAAATATATATATATATATATACATATGCTTGACTATATATGCTACAAGTATATGAAAAAAGTGAAAAAAGTATAACCTATAGTATTCATCTCGTTCTAGTATATCAATTTTAAATAGTATCCATCATCGAATCTGCGATCGTTGCACCCTAAATAACTTTAATGATTTGCCGTCAACGATGGAACACTCATATACATCATCGCCATTCTCATCTATAAAGGATGCTTTTTTAGAGATATGATTTCCATCACATGGGTTTGGCATATATTCCATTGCATATCGAACTGGTTCTGAAACAAGATATGCTTCAGAAATTGATCCCTCTATATACCTTTTAGTACTAGGTATGTTTTTGAAATCCTTCATAGCCCTAGTACACAAAAATTAATATGTATATTTATAGTCAGTTACTTCATAGCCCTTAGGTGAAATAATTCGAATGCGAAAACAATATTTTACCTTTTGAATGGATACATCCATATATAGTTTGATGGCCCACAAAGTAGAGCTTGATCAGCTAAATGTATCATCAAATTGATGCTTATATAAAAAAATTGCATTGGAAGATAGTGTGCTAACACACATAATGCTTCAGCATTCATATCTTTAGCAGCTTGCACATGCTACCGAACTAGAACTTTTGAACATATTATGTTGAAGTACAAGCTTACTTGTAAAAGAGATTGTCTTAACTCACGACACTTTGGATATGCATGTTGAACCCTGATAGGGAGCAAATATTGGATAATAATATGATAATCATGTCTTTTTAATTTGTAAACTGGGTGGTTGAAGACATATAAGGCCGTGTAATTTAATTAGAAGACATGATGGAAGTTTTGCATCTTTAAGAACTTGACAACATTGTAACTTGTGAATCTTATCCCATGCATATTTAGAAGATTGTTTTCTTTTATCAAACATAAAATTGATGAGGTGTTCAGCAACATTTTTCTCAATGTGCATCACATCAATAGTATGACGAACTTTAAGGCTGCTCCAATAATTTAAGTAAAACAAAATTGACATCTTATACCATGCCGGTCTTTCATCCTCATCGACAAAACAATCTACTTTATCGTAATCTTCAGAAATCATCCCCTTCTTGCTTTGTGGTAGTTTGCCAGGAACATATTTTATATGCTTAAGATTTTCTAAGAGAGACAAGCCCTTTAACCGAGTAGGAGGTTCTTTGCATTCAACATCCTTATATCATCCATGTTTTAATGCTCTATATGGATGACCATCCTTTAAAAACCTTCTATACTTTGGGTATACGATCTTGTTGCCGATGTGCTCTGATTCGGTCTCGGTAGCACAAATAGGACACACCTTATAACCATGCAACACAACTAGATAAATTACCAAATGCTGGAAAATCATGGATTCCCCATAGTAATATTGCTTTCATATTGAAAATTTCTTGCTTATCTATATCAAAAACAGACACTCCTTCGACCCAAAGATGCTTCAATTCATCTATAAGAGGTTCTAAGTATACATCAATGGCTTGACTTGGTGCTCTTGGTCCGGGAATTAATTGACTCGGCATTTGAAATTCTGATTTCATACACAATGAAGGGGGCGGGTTATAAGGTATTAAATATACGGGCCAACAACTATAACTATTGGAGAGGACTCCATTTGGATTAAACCCATCAGTAGCAATACCAAGCCAAACATTGCGTCCTTCACTAGAAAATTCTAGCCACCGACTTTTGACTGATCTGCATTCAGCTGAATCTATAGGATGTCGCATTGAATTCCACGAGGGTGTAGCTTTCTTGTGCCATTGCATTTTACGAGCTATCCATGGTATAGTGTACAATCTATTTAATCTTGGAATTATAGGAAAGTATCTTAAAACTTTTCATGGTTCCTTCGTTAATTTGACCTCTCCTAAAACTATTTTTTTAGTTTTATACCTTGTTATATGACATTGAGGACATTCTTTTGCATCAACATTGTCTTTCCAAAATAATATGCAATCATTTTCACATGCATGTATGTGATTCACCTCCATTCCCAAATCCTTTAACATTTTCTTCATCCTGGGATACTTGTCAAGTAAATTATTTTCTTTTGGAAGCCAACGTTTTAATGCTTCAACAACTCGGTCATACTATTTCCCGACCAATTGAACTCTTTTTTAAGGTTATGAAGCTCAACAATTACACCTAACATTGTAAGCCCGTTTTCGCAAGAAGAATAGAGTTTCTCATTTGCTTTGTTTGTGTATTCTTGGTGCTTTTCTCCATGAAAAGAACAAGAATTACCTAAATTTGTTTACTGAACATCCTCTTCACCATTAGCTTGTGGCACATTATGCACTCCAAAAGCATCATCTATGAGATTTCTAAGAGCTCCCTCTACGTAATGGTTGGTTTGAATATGATCTTGGATATGAGGCTGTGGAATAATATTCTGTGTATGATTCACCAACGTGTTATTGGTTTTCATCTCTAAATGGAAAAACCACCTATTACACGTTTTAACCATAACATATATAATCAAGTGTCTCTCAATGTTTTCCAATTAGAGCTTTTTAGAGTTTCTGCACTTTGTACAAGGGAAAGTGCATATTTTGGCATCGGGAGATGAGTGATTCTTCACAAAACTCATAAAGTCTCAAACGCCTTGCTTATATTCTTTAGTATTTCTATGTCGACTTTTAATCCACTCTTGAACTTAAATTAGACATAAAGTGACAATTTTACCCTTGGTCTATTAAAGAAAAATATTGTTCATAATTAAAGCGCTTTAAGCATAAACAAATATAAAAAAATTAAAGCCTTTTGGGACTAAAGACTTTATACACCACACTTTTGTCTAATTTCGACAGCACTTCACTTCACTTCTCTTCTACGCATAACTTTGCATCTAAGGGGTGTATTGTTGTTGTTGTATTTTCTAAAATAAATTAAAGCCTTTTGGGACTAAAGGCTTTAATTTGTTGTTATAATAATAACGACATACACATAAGCAAGATTCATGTTTTTATGGAAGAATTTTTTTCAAAATCAATGAAAAAACAACGGTTAAAAGATTCCATAATTAATAACAACAAATAAGGTAAGTTAGAGACATCAAACAATTTCAAATAAGCTTTAGTATGATATGTATAATGGCAAGAAAAATATGCATAGTGGTTACACATACACTATGGTAAATAAGTTAAGCTAATGAGCATTAAATTATTTCAAATATAGATGTAATGACATCTATGTATTACGGATAGTATTGTTCCACATATATTACTATCAAATAAATCTGTTGTAGTCAGCTTGCAATGGCATGTAAGATAATTAATAAGAAATATAATCTAGTACTTATAACAGAATTATAATAAATTCATTCAGGAAGAACCATTCAAGGCAAAGGCAGCTCAATAATGTGCACTAAATGAAAGCAAACATTTCTTGCATAAGAATTCATGGTAATCTTTTTCAAAAGTTCATATCTCTTGCTTTTATGATTCATAGTATCATATTTATGACAAAGTTATACTTAATTGCCCTATATTTTTGTTATGAAAATTAAGGTTTTCAATCTAAAAGTTAAACATGACATTAATACATGAGAAGCACCTACTACCTCTTTATTTTTAGTTTTTTCAAATTCTTCAACAGTTTATATTTTTTCAGTTTTTATGCTGCTAACCTACGGCATGAAATTGACAAAACTTTAGAAAATTAGCTACCTCTTTATTTTCAGTTTCAAATTCTTCAACAGTTTATGCTTACACTCACTTTAGAGAACTAGCTAGATAGCAACACTTATCTATATAAAATTCAAAAGACTTCAAATAAGAACCAGCGATTAGAGATGTGCTTTAACAAAAGGAGAAGCGTTTGACTGGTTGTTTCTTGTATGTATCAACAAGGAATCGATGAACTTTGCAACTTTATGAAAAGGTTGAAAGAAAAAGTAAAATAAATTCCAAGTATTCACATTTTCTTTTCACTGATCTATATTAACCAATCATGAAAAAAAATTCCTACTACTACAATGTAAATAAAATGAAACACACTTTGTGGCTGATAGTTATAAAGATATGGTTTTACCAAAATTAACAACATATGTATACATAATGTCAGTGTGTAACTTAAAATATTGGACAAAATAAAAGAGGCCAACAAATTCTCAAGTTACAGTTACAAAAATTTGCACTTATAATTAATCAATGTAAGCTACGAAATGTAAATTGTTTACTTCAGGTAATTGTTCTTAATTGCTTCACATAAAATATTGACTGATGCACTAAAACTTTGTAATAGATTAAGCCAAAATTGAATGAGTAATAATCTCATGTAAGAACTAAACTTAAGAAATAGCAATACTTGATGAGATTCTAAAGTATATTTAGGAAAATTCAACTTTATACTAAAATGAACCTTTATATGAAATTGATGAGATTCTGAAGTCATGATGTAGAGAATCAAAATCGTAGGAAATCTAAAGACACATCGCAATCTAGTCATGTTGTCGATGTCGTGAATAGAAGATGGATTGTGATGTGCTAAATCTGAAGTCTATGTCATGAATCTTGATCGCCAGCCGTCGTCGATGTCGCAGCCAAGAGAAGCCATCTTCAATGTTTCCTGGAGAAGAAGGACCGCTCCAGAAGCCACTCGTCGTCGTTGATGTCAAGAGAGTGGGTATCGCGTGAAACCCTAGTTAAAAAAACAATAATTTTATGCGGCCTGAAACTGATGGGAAGTGGGGGATGTGTCACAAAACATATCATATGTAAAAATTACGAAACATTCCATTTTCAGTGAATTATTTACATGTTTACTGGCTAGTATAACACTTATTTGTGTTGCAAATTATAACAAATATGTTGCAATGTTTATACATATGACTATTTATTTTTACTAACACTTTTTTAGGTACCCTAACACATTTTTACCGTTGGTTGTTTATAACATCTATAAGTGTTGAAAATTGACATACATAATGTTGCAAAATCACTATTTTGGTGTAGTGAATGAAGCTGAATATGAAGCGTTGATCACTAGGCTTAAGATATCGAAAGAATTAGGTATCAAAACACAGCTATTACACCCGTTCTTACCACAAACTACAACAAAAAGAAACCGGTAGTACTTAAAGTCAAGAAAGCTACTCTTATAGCAATAGGGATGAGCAGGAAACAGATCTGAGGTTAAGACATCTAACCAGACCTGAGCCCTATCAGTAAGGGGAAAGCTGCAAAAAGCAACTACCGCATGCATTAGGAAAATGAACCATAACACATTGGCCATATCTAGGATCAAATGCCAAACTAGAATACCAAGCCGTGGCATCAGAACTAATGCATGATGATCTGAATTAATCATAACTCTAAAGTTCACATTTTTTCAAATGTTTACAAGAACAGGTCTGCATAGGGACATACCGAGGGCAACCAAGATAGCACCATACAAAGTTGAAAGCACTCCGAAGAGGCTATATACAAGGTCACTTGAAATACGCTTCAACACAAACTCAACCCTACATACAAACGACAAATTTGAAGCTCTCCCTCTATCGCATTGGAAATAGCAGAGGGAATAACTCAAATCATAAATAAACCTCAATCGCATCCCAAGTGCATGCTAAACCAATCCTCAGAATGGAGTAGGAAGTACTACTCCATTTCAACTCGACATAGCGACAAATTAAACAAAGATAACAAGAACATCATCAGGGAAGTACGGCTTGAACAATAGGCAATGATTCATCACATAACCTCTCCACATGCACCAATCACATACCAAGGCCTTTGGGCAGCCTCTTTTTCATTCCTCTTAAAGCAACTTGCCATTCCAAGAGAGAAGAGGATAACCTATACAGGTCTAAGCTTCCTGCTAATTTTTCAAGCATCGCACTTCGTATTTCAAAGATCCTACCAATATCAAGATTTCCTGTTAAAATTCCATCATCAATTCAGGCACAAAGAGCAAGCATCAAGGATAAGCGACAAGTGGCAAAATCTGAGGGTGGAGATTGAAGGAAAGAATCTAAAGCAATTACAACCACCAGTAGTGTATTCGTCATACTATAAAAGGAAGCACTAGAGGATGACGGAGGGTCTTCTTTTTGGAACCTCTTCTTCTTTCCAAAATTAAAAGGGGATATTATATGCCTAAGAGGCCATTGTAATTATTTTGTACGAAATTCATAAAGACATAATGAGAAAACCCCTGGACATAGGATTAACATTAATCCGAGCTACGTAAAATATCTCTGTGTCCTTTACTTTCATTCTTCTGCTATTTAGTTTTTAAATCACTTATCACTTGCAAAACCTTCTCGATATCTCAACAAATAGTTGAAGTGTGATTACTCGGTTGTGTAAGCATATAGCAAAACAGTCGCCTCTCAAAGGTGTATTTAACGAAGCTTAAATTCGTGGATTCCTAATCAAGGGGACGACTAGTCGTAAGGTCAAATCAGAATCAAGTTGAGTGTCGTGAAGTCAAAAAACTTCACCAACATTTTTGGTGCTAGAAGGAGGGCTAAACCTCCATCCCTCTGTTCCTCTCTTCTCAATTTTCAGCAAAACTTCCATTTCCATCTTCCATTTCTCTATCATCCATGTCTCACCATCCTCGCTTGTCTGCTGCATGTTTCATGCAGCAGACAAGCAACTACAGTATTATCAAGAATGAGAATGAAGCTATGTCGGACAGAGAGCCGAGGTCGGAGGCAGGATGGATTCAAATTCCAGGGCAGAAACTGGCGCTGAAGCAGCAACTGCAAGGACAAGCACCTGACACCCACTGAAGAGCTCAAAATGAAAGCAACATGTCCAACACCACCTATGTAGCAAGATTTGTAAAAAAATACCGTATGTGTGTAAAAATGTATCAAACTAGTCGTAGGGATACTAGACAGCCTGTACCAGTATAAAAATCTTTGTACTATTTCTCTATAAAAAGATGTTATATATGCACCTTCACAGTTCACCGCCAATATTTGCTGACTAAGCTTAACGTGAGGTCGGTAGAAAAATGGCAATCTCAACACTGAGAATGGTGATACTAACCCTACACATTTGGTCTTGCATCAATGTGAGTCCGGCTTCTCAGCCAAAATATTTTGCTGGACAAGGTGAAAATTTTCACTGATCCGGTATGAATTTTTCTATGATGACAATCATAAAGACAGGTCGTAAGGATACTAGACTACTTGAACCAATATAAAAAATGTTTATGTTAGTTAATTTGATATGCCACACTAGAGATATGGATATTAGACGGCCATAACCGGTACAAAAAAACCATGTGCATGCGATAACGGGTTGTACATACACGACCTGACTTCTCAGTCAAATCCACTCCCTCAACAGGAAAGACCATGCTAAGAGCATAACAACTTACTCTTCATTACTCATCGCCATAGTTCAAAGGTATGACTTCATCTATGAACAACAGCGACAATCTCATAAATGTGAACGGTGATACTAGAGAAGAATGCAGTTCAACATACGTACGATGTTACTCCCTAAACTGGTCATACCAAACTTATAGCTAAGGACAGTTCGCCCCGAGAACAGGGGATAGGTCAAAACAGATATACGACCAAGCACACAGCTAAGGACCTTACGCCCTTAAACAAGGGGCAGGTTAGGATCAGCCAACAGGTGAAACAACTAAGGACAGTCCACCTACAGAACATGGGGTAGGTCATATTAGGCATATAGCAAAGCATACGTCTAAGGACAGTTCACCTCCAGCATGGGGGTAGGTCATTTTAGGTATACAACCAAGCCTACTACTAAGGACAGTTCGCTCCTAGAATGGAGGCAGGTCATATTAGGCATACTGCCAAGCATATGGCTAAGGATACCCTACTCCAAGTAAAGGGGTAATTCATTCATGATTCACGGCTAAGTCTACAAAAGATGATGCACTTCGAAAGGCCATCAGACCGCATTAACAATATAAGGAAAGTTGCAACCTATTGGGTCATGACCAAGAGGCATATGTTATTCCGGGAGCTCATACTAGATTTGGCAAGATAGCACAATACATGATCTGTATCAAAGATAACGGTCAGTCGGGTACAAATCTAGTTGCTGCTCAAACTTCACCAAGTATACTTTAGAGAATCGAGTTATTAGTACTTAGTTATGAATCTTAATATTATATACCTTTGCACACCCTCTCATAATCTATAAAACATTACAATCTGGATCATATTACAAAAAGTAGCATTCCTAAAAATTAAATTATGAGTCCAGTACAAAACTAAGCACGGTCGCTTTACGTCGTTACGATCTACAGAAGTGCGATGCTGGGAGCCAGGAAGGAAATTAGTTCTCCGACTCAGTAATCACCACTGATGATTGAGGACGAGAGCCCTTGTCATAAGCAGAGTTTCGGTAGGCAACATAAGGGTCGTAGCTAGCACTGGCCTAGATGTTTTCATAATCTGAAGACCTATACTCGTAATCAGCATAGTTATCCAAAAAGGACAAATTAAGTCCTGGCCAGAAACATCTGAAAACACCAATTAGATGTTGTCGGCCAATTTTTGCTATTTTTTTTTTCACATTCTCTTTATAAAGTTCTTCCAAAAGAGATGCCATGTCCATCCTACCTTAGGAAACAATGATGGAGTCCAATTGGACTTCATACTTCAAGTTATCTGTCTTGTTTTTTAGGGCATTTATTCACATCAATAGCTACTTTCCTACCCCTTTAAATTTTTCCCAAGAGGTGCTCCCTTGTTTGTTCGACACCCCAAGAAAAAGAACCAGAGAACTCATCTTCAATAAACAAGAACGGGGAAACCTGAGTACCTGGTATCCCTAACTTTCCCTTAAAGTAGTTCTCTAACTCTATAATCTTGGCCTCGTAATGAGTCTTCACATCATTCTCCCACTTAAAAATCTAAATCGGGTCAGCTCCAAATGAGAGTACAGGGACTGCATCCGACCCGAGAGGGACACTTGAAGCTGAAGTCACTGGAGAGCTTCCCTCTACACTCATATACATCACTATCTTTCTATCCATCTCCACGATCCTTTTTCTTAGCTTCTTGATATTGTCCGTATATACGACCCCATATATGTTCTTAATATTCTTTAATAATCTTCCAACTCCATTTTTCTGAGATGAGCATAATCTAACATCTTTTACAAAGCAGCCATCTCTGAATCCTAAACAAAATAATAATGAAAAATAACCAAAATAAGACTACTAAAAAGTTCATAGATTTTCTATAAAGAAATATTAGATAGAAATTCAATTTCTCAATCAGGTTAAGTACTACAAAACTGTTTCCTTTATGCTAAAGTTTTAACAGTAGAACATTTAAACTGAGCAGCATTAAGATGAAATGGAGTTATGCTAGTAAGGTCTGTTGGAGGTCATAACAGGCTCTTGCTCGAGGACCCTCAGCCAGGTCAACTGTTACGCCAAAGCCTTCTTTGTCATGTAGAAAATTTTGATCCAATGTGAGGTAGAAAAATCCTAGAACATCTTGAGAACATTGTAATAGCATCTCATCCCACTTACTTTTGATCTTCTCTTGCTCAAAATTATCCGAGTAAGAAGCAACTCTACACTGAAAGGCCAATAATGCACCCTCGAGCTTGCATACCTTCGATACCGTCTGCCTTCTTGTGTCATTTAAGGCGTCTATTAGTTGAGCCTTTGTTTACTTATTCCCATTTGAAAAAATTACCAAAACAATCTCCTAGTAATAATATTCCAACCATCACCATGAAGAAAGGAACACCTAGAACCAGCGGGAGGAAAAGAAGCAATATCTTAGTGAGACACCTCAGTTATTTTCATATATTCTACAACCTCCAATTCACCTAGCAATCTGGTAATCTCTGTAGACATATGCTCAACTTGCTCTTATACTATGCAATTTCCTTCATGTAAACAATACCATAAAGTTCTTCTCTCACCTTTATGGTCTCCTTTATCCCGTCAAGCTCTGATGTGGCATCTCCTGACCATTATCAAAGTCTCATATTGCAATCATATTGGTGTTCTAGCGTGCTTTGAGCCCTTGCAAGCTCTACACAGTCAAACTTTAGCATTGTCTCAAGCCTCTCAACATCATATCTGATTTGAGCAACATCATCCTAAGACACATTCAAACAATGAATATGATCTGTATTGAACAGAGCTCAAAGAGAACTGATTCAAATCACTCTTAAATTAAAACTTAGTCACTTAATAAAAACACAACAAATTAAGTTTCAGCACTAAAACATCCATCACTAATTACATCATTGCTACTTGTCTACATAATCGAAGGTCATACAAATATTAACATAGACATAAAAAAGTCATTGGTTAGCTAAGATCCTAACTTTAAACCCTCAAGATCGAGGCTATCAGGTGGAAAAGAACCACTCTCTAGCTTGTGTCGCCATCGACGCAACACGAAATCACTAAGGGCTTCCTTTTCCCAAACTACTTAAACTATTTGTGCTAATAAGTCCTCGGTCCTATTCTTAAAATCAACATAATTCTTGACTAATTCCTTTTCATGACTAGCCATGGCTATGGCACTTAACCCAAGGCGATATAAAGTGTGTTTTTCGAGCATAGCCTCAGACTCTTTCAACAGTTTTGTGAACACATTCTCTCTAGAGTACTAAACAAAATAATAAGAAAAGCATGATCATTCGTAAGAAAAATATAATAAACACTATGTTTCATTACATACACTAAAATAAACTTTTAAAAAAATCTTAAATACAACAAGATACAAAAGATATTCAAGACTAATTTTCTAAGTCTATCAGAGAAGTTGAGTTAACCTTGTTTGCAATTTAGTTTTTCTCATTAGATTGCAAGTTTTCATGATCCCCATCAGCCTCTGTCCTTTTCTCCTGAGAAAGAAGCTTAGAATGGTTCAGGTCAACATCCACAACCTCTTCCTTCCTCTTCCACCTACCCTGATAATACATAGGATCGAATCCACTATAGAATCTTCCTTCTTCAAGAAGTTGGGCTTAAGTTCTACCCTGAATTGACATCCGGTCGAAGCGTAAACCACAAGTCACACCTAAGGTGACAATGTTGTATTCCTTACTGGATTTATCCATCTCCTTCTCAACTTTAGCCAAAACTTAATCCTTCACCTTCAACTCACGCTCCTTCGAAGCCCGAGCATCCTCATCCACCTTAACCTCCCTCTCGGCTTTTTTAACCTGCTCATATTCTGGCCTCCTTCTATACCTTAACCTTAGCAGAAGCTAGTGCAGTCTTTTCAGTGTTGGCCGAGGCAAGATCAACTTCAAGCATAGCCACCAAGCTCGAAAGTAAGGTGTAACACACCTAATTTTTGATAACATTATTCAGGAGATTTTATTAGATAAATTAAATAGAATAATGTAAATATTAAGTGATAAGAGGATTGAGATTTGAATAAATACTTAAGGATCGTGCTTAATAATTAAGTGGGCTTAAGAATGGTTTGTAAGCTAATTAAATTACATAAGGGCATATTAGGAAATAGCCACACCCTATTACCACAACCCTTATATATTCTCGTATCTTATACCATTCACGTTCATTTTCTCATTTTCACAAAACATAAAACGCAAACATAAAAGAGGAGTTGGCCATTGTTAAATAAGAAAAAGAAGACAAAATTCAAATCAAGCTAAGGAATTAAAGCAAGGGGAATAAATCTCAATCTCAATCTAATCTCCTTATCTTAATTAAGGTGAATAATAATCTATATCTTCTCTATTTTGATATATAATCATTTGTATTCGGCTTGAAGATTAAATCCATTTTTATGATGATTTAGATGATGATATACTTGGATCATAGCATGTTAGATTAAACACTATTGTTTAAATACGATTTTACACGGTTTTAAGGGTTAAAACAGGTTATAATTGATTTCGAATACCATGGAAAATTTATATGTTATGTAAAACATGATTTTATAGTTGGGTTTTAATTTTTATAATTTTTCAAGTATGGAAAGATTATTATGTATTTTTAAGGGAAAATATGGTTAATTGGGTTTAGAAATTTATTTTAGAAATTATATTAAGAATTTGGATCAAAAATTTAGATATGTTAGATAACATATTAAAAGTGAATTTCTGTAATTTTTGGGGATTTTTCCTAAGTGATTTACTATGGGAATTTAATTATTTTGAAAGGAGGACCTAAATGATTTAATTGTTTTGCTTAATGGAATGGCTTATTTACTAAATTTAATCTTGGTTTAGTTCTGAAAATATGCGGTAGTTATTTTTGTAAAGAATTTGAAAAGTTGAGGCAACCAATCATATGCTTACAAGTAGGCAGGTTAGTTAGAAAGTGTTTACTATAATTGGCATTAAATTTTATTTACCTAGAAAAGTGGGTTCTGCCTCTATTAGAAGCACCTTTCGACCATATACTTCCACCTTTAATCAGGTCGAAACCCCACAAAGCCGAAACCAATACACAAGGTATCAACATGGGCATGTAGTGGATTGGAGGAAGGCGGAAGGCAGGGTGTTGAATGCATTTCTTTCAATAGAGTTGAAACCATTGTTTATTTTTAAAAGTTATACGCCTGCCTTGTTTTTGAAGGGTAATTTCGACCAAGTCGATACCCTATAACTTTCGAACCTGTTGTCGCCTTCTTTTTTTAAAAATAGAGCTTTTGAATGAGATCTTTTGTTTATAAAGGAATGCTTTTGATAGTGATGGTTCCTACCTAGTCGAAGCCCTACTGCCGTTCTTTTGCCTTTCAAGAGTACTGAAGTCATCAATGCTTTCGAAGGGTAGCTTTTGATTTAAAGATGTACTAAGTCATTTCCTAAATGCTTTCGAAAGGGTTCAAGGGTTTTGAAGGTAATGGCTTTGAAAGGGGGTTTCGATGCTAACCTTCAATGTCTTACTTAAGTGTTTTGAAGCTTTCGAAGGGATGGTGCTGATGCCATCAAACTTTCCCTAAACAATTTTAAATGAAGAATTAAGGTTTCGAAGGAGATACTTTCGTATATATTCACTTTGACCCAAAAGATGTTTTTGAGAAAAACATAGTGGTTTCGAAGGGGTACTTTCATTGGTTTCGAAACCATGTTTCTAAGGATTATTAAGTAATGTTTTGATATTCGAAAGGTATATTTTGGCTTTGAAAGAGACGATTTAAAGAGCTTCGAAAGGTTTATATGTAATGTTTGAAAGGAAGTTTTCTATGCTTTTGAAGGAGGTTATCTAGGGGTTTCGAAAGTAATGTTTTAAGGTTAGAAAGCCTTAGTTTTCAAAAGAAATACCTCAATCTCATTTTAAAGTAAAACCAAGGCATAAATGAAGAGCTTTAAATGATTTTAAGTATGGATTTTTTGAAGAAGTTTTCTTTGATTAATAGGTTAAAGGGATTAACCAAGTTATTATGTTTTCTTCTTCATATATGTATATATTCATATTGTAATGGACCCATAACTGTATTTGGGGAAGGGTAGAATAACCAGTTAGGTTGATCTAGTAGTGAATATAAATTAAGTAACTCTTGAATGAGTAGAATTGCATCTAGGAGGTCAGGAAGACTAGAATATAGGATGCCAAAGTATTGATTAAAGAAGTTGTCAAGGATACAGGTTCATAGTAAGCCCATGAAACTATGTATAAAAAAAAGTTGTTTGGGAGACAGGTTCATAAAAACCCATGAAAACTATGATTAGATTTGATATTGGAGTTACCAAAAAGTTTTTAGTGAACCCATGAAAACTATATTTGGATTAAGATATTGACAGGTGTCAATAGTTCCTAGTCAACCCAAGAAAACTAGGATAAGAGGGAAGTTATTGAAGTTACCAATAGGTTCAGGGGGAACCCATGAAACAATGATGTAATTGGCAGGGACCAATAGGTTCCTAGTGATCCCATGAAAACTACGAAACTGGACAGGGAGTCCATAAACATTAAACGGGTTACTAGTCAACCTACGAAAACTAACAGGTTAATAGTGACCCTAGAAACTATAAATGAGACAGTTAGTCAGAAAGAATAGGGATGGGAAATCCAGAATTGATTTACTCGTTTGCACATCACCATATTGTTTTGAATTTTTTTAACTATTATGGATGCAGGAACATAGTATATGGTTTTTAAAGGTTTTAGGATACTAGTGAGGGGAAAACCATTCTGCTAAGCGGCGTGGTATCACTAGATTCTGAATGGTTTAAGATGGTAGATTATTATTCATACCTGGCTTTATTTCCGACTCGAAGTTTATGTTTTTCCTTTAAACTCTCGAGCACTCAATTGATTTTTAGTAGTTTGAGAGTTAAGGTTTTCAGGTACCTCTTTAGACGAATAAGCTTCCGGAGACGTGCAGAAGGCATAATAGCTATCTAGAGTTCTCTTTTATTTTGATTCTACTGTGTTGTTGATGTAAAGGCAAAGTTGTCAAATTGCCTATAAATACTCTGATCATCCAAGGGGCATCTTTATATGTCACTTTTGGCGTATGTTGTAATAAATATATTTTCTCTGAACGTGGTTAATGATTGTGGGATTATGTAATGAATTTGAAATATTTTGAAATGGAATGAGAAAGCTGATTGTTGATTTTGAAAATTTTCCATATCCATGTGTTTCTGTTATATCAATGTATCTAACACCACCGTATTTTGTCGCCGAGGATTAATAACTATAGATGACTGCAGCATCCATAACCATTAGTTTTGGGCCTCTAAGTAGGGGATGTTACGAGTTGGTATCAGAGCATAGGTTTAAGAAACTTAAAAGGAATTTAAACCTAAAATATTTTCAAACATAATCCAATGAATCGGAAAATAAGATCAGGGTTTGGTATAACGCTATAGTAACGTACTTGTATTTGATATAGATATATTTATATATATAAGTATGTATTCCCCTCTCTCTTAGATCGTTCTTTTGTATCTTACTAAGGCTCGTATGTAGATTTACAAGAAAGAAGATACGGAAGCAGGAAACGAAAGAGAAAATCTTGGTGGAGGAAGCACCAAAACTAATGGAAATGCTTGACCCACAGGGGGAACCCGGATCGACATACTAATGCTAACCAAACTGTTGATGCCAATGTGGGAAATGGAATTCCACCGATGGATATAGGGGAAATCTATCAGTTCTTCGTCAATATGATGCAAGCAGGAGTGGCTGTTGGAGTTGATGGAAATGTTGGAGGAGCTAATCATGTGGCTCCAGTTGGGAATAATTATGCTAAGATGAGTAGAGATTACACCAATCTTGGTGGAAACCATTTATGGGGACGGAGAATACCTTAGAGGTAGAGAATTGTCTATTGCACTGTGAGAGAATATTTGCTGATCTAGGTTTAGATGATGAGCAGAAAAGAAGGTCGGCCTCCTGGTAGTTGCAAGGGTCAGCAATTCATTGGTGGCACAGTGTTACTGCTGGAGTTTTGGAGGAGGAATTGACTTGGGCTGATTTTCGAAGGAGATTTAAACAAAGGTTTATGTTTGAGGTTGCTAAATCAGTGCTGCTGAGGGAGTTTTTAGATCTGGAGTAGGGAGAGATGTCAATCGTTGAGTATGCTACTAAGTTTAATGAGTTGTCCCATTATGGATATAATACTATAGACATCGTCATTAGGAGAAATGAGAGGTTCATTTAGGGATTGAGACCTGAGCTTGCTAGGGCAACCCTGACACATATCCATGATCCTAGTAATGTAGTGATGGAAATGGCAATTCGTCATTAAGAGATGCTTGTTGTTTGCGCTAGAGAGAAGCCAGTTGAAACCCAGGGTTCTCAGGGAAAGAAGAGAAAATTTTTTAAGAGGAAAGGGAGCCCGGAAGGGAGACGCTGCCAAGAAGGCAAAGGCTGATTTAGTCTGCTTTAAGTGTGTCAAGGAAGATCATTATGCTCATGAGTACGATCAGGCAAGAGGAAGAAAACCGCAGATAAGAAGAATGTGAAGTGCTTTAACTGCGACTAAGTTGGACATTATAAGAATTAGTGTCCGGAACCGGTCAGGGCGGACAAGGGAAAAGTTTTTGCTGTTGGACCATCGTCTGCTAAGCCAACTGCAGCTAATAAAGGGAAGACTATGATGGAAGGTACGTTTTTGATTCAGAGTATACCAGTTAGGATACTATTTGATACCGGTGCATCACATTCATTTATATCTCAGTATTTGGTTGATAGGCTATGCTTAGAACCCACATACCTTGTTACTTCCTTGAGGGCTGCGAATCCAATAGGAGGGTATACCACTCTGGGGATGAGATGTGACCAGTTAGAACTTGATTTGTTTGGTCATAAGTTTGCATGCAGTCTGTATGTTTTCGATTTCATAGATTTCAGAATCATTTTGGGTCTGGATTGGTTGAGAAGGTATGAAGCTAGGATATTTTGCCAAGATGGGGAGATATCACTAAGACACCTTGATAGTCATAATAGTATTATATTATCAGTGGAGAATTCTGACCGAAATAGTTGTGCTTTGTTAAGTTCCATGGAAGTGGGAGAAGTGTTAAGTCAGGTTCGAGTAGCAAGAGAGTTTGCAGATGTCTTTGAGCCGGTTACAGGACTACCACCGAAACGAGCTGTTGAATTTCGGATAGATCTTGTGCCAGGAAATGAACCTGTTAATAGACCACCTAGCAGGATGACACCGACTGAGATGAAGGAATTGAAGGTGCAACTAGTGGATTTAGAAGGAAAGAATTTTATTAGACCAAGCAGTTCACCTTGGGGAGTGGCTGCAGTATTCGTGAAGAAACTAGATGGGTCGTTAAGGATGTGTATTGACTATCATAAGTTGAACGAGAGGATGATTAAGACTAAGTATCTTTTGCCAAGGATTGATGATCTATTTGATTAGTTGTGTGGAGCCAGAGTGTTTTCCTAGTTGGATTTGGCAACATGTTTTCATCAGTTAAGAGTGGCAGAGGATAGTATTCCTTTGACAGCATTTCGAACTAGATATTGCTCGAACGACTGGTTAGTAATGCCATTCGGGTTAACTAATGCACCTGCTTTCTTCATGGATTTGATGAATCGAGTCTTCCGAGAGTATTTGGATAAATTCTGTTGCTGTTTATAGATGACATTTTAGTATAATCTAAGGATGAAAGAGAGCATGAAGATCATCTTAGAGTAGTGCTTGAGATGCTGAGGCAGCATCAGCTGAAGGCGAAGTTTTCCAAATGTCATTTTTGGAAGAAAGAGGTTAAGTTTCTTGGTCGCATGATTTCAGAGAAGGGCTTGTCAGTCGATCCAGATAAGATCGAAGCCGTTAATAATTGGAAGAGACCAGAGACTGTGACTGATATTAGAATTTTTCTTGGACTTGTTGGCTATTACCGGAGATTCATTAAGGATTTCTCACGTATAGCAGCACCTTTGACTAAGTTGACCAAGAAGGAGGTGAAGTTTGTCTGGTCCGAAAAATGTAAGGAAGCATTCCTTAAGTTAAAGCATTTATTGACCAATGCACCTGTGTTAGTAGTTCCAGACGGAAACCAAGGGTTGATGGTGTATACCAATGCATGTGGGACTAGATTAGGAGCTGTGTTGATGCAGAAGGGTAAAGTGATTGCCTATGCTTCATGATAACTTAGACCACATGAAGTGAGATATCCTACTCATGATTTGGAGTTGGCTGCGGTGATCTTCGCATTGACGATTTGGAGGCATTATTTCTTAGGGGAGAGATTTGAGCTATAAACATATCATAAGTCTTTAAGGTACTTATTCTCTCAAGAGGAGATGAATATAAGACAACAGAGGTGGCTGGAGTTTTTAGTCGCTTATGATTTTGGTATGGAGTATTCACCTGGGAAAGATAACAAAGTAGCAGATGCTCTTAGCAGAAGACATCAAAATATGGAGTTAGCTATGTTGGCAGAGTGGAAGGATTTGGAAGCTTTGACTACTTGTAGTGTGCAGTTAAGATCGACTACTGGTTCTAATCATAGTACGGCCATGTTGTCCTATTTAGAAGTTCGACTAATATTGATTGAATGGTAGCTTTTAAGCAGAAGGAGGATCCAGTATTAGCCGACGGGGTTAGAAGGCTTGAGGTAGGAACTGAGATCGATGATTTGAAAGATTTTAGTCTTGACCAGAAGGGATGGTTGAGAAAGAGGGTACGATTATGTGTTTCGAATGTTGAGGACTTGAGGAAAGAAGTTATTAGAGAATGCCATCGATCCAAGTTTACGATTCATCCTGGAGGGACCAAAATGTATCAAGATATGAAGATGAGCTTCTATTGGGAAGGTATGAAGAGGGATGTTGGTGTGTGGGTTAGGCAGTGTTCAAACTGTGAACAAGTGAAAGCCGGATATCAGAAGCCGAGTGGGTTGCTTTAACCTTTAGAGATTCCAGTTTGGAAATGAGATTCGATATCCATGGATTTTATAGATGGGTTGCCAAGTTCAAATAGAGGAAATGAAAGTATATCGGTCATAGTGGATAGGTTGACAAAGAGCGCCCATTTCATTATAGTTAAGTCAACCAGGACGGCACCTGTTTTAGCTAAGTTGTTCATGAATAACATAATTAGACTATGTGGATTTCCTAGTAGTATAGTCAGGGATAGAGATGCTTTGTTTATTAGCAAATTCTAGAAGAGTCTACGAGATCTGTTAGGCACTAAGCTCAAGATGATTATTGCATATCACCCTCAGATGGATGGGCAGACAAAGATAGTCAATAAGGTACTCGAGGATTTGTTAAGAGCTTGTGTATTGGACTTTGGTGGGTCTGGGGAGGATCACCAACATTTGGTTGAGTTTTCCTATAATAATAGTTATCAGACTAGAATAGGAATGACACCTTTTGAAGCTTTGTATAGAAAGCCATGCAAATCACCAGCATGTTGGTTGGAGATTGGAGGCAGATTAGTCTTAGTTTCAGATTTGGTTAGAGAGGCGTCAGAGAAGATTGAGTTGATCTGAGAAAGGATGAAGGAAGCTCAATCCAGACAGAAAGGTTACGTAGATAAGAGGCGTAAAGACTTGGAATTCTCAGTTGGAGATAAGGTTTTCATTAAAGTATCATCGATGAAGGGTGTGGTATGATTTGGAAAGTCGGGGAAGCTGGCACCGAGATATGTTGGTCCATTCCAGATTATAGAGAGGATTGGAAAGCTCGCATGTAAAGTAGAGTTTCTTGGAAATATGGCAGGTGTCCATAATCTATTTCATGTGTCTTTTTTTCGCAAGTATGTGTATGATCCAAAGACTATTATTCTTTCAACAGGGTTGAAAGACTTTATAGTAGAGCCAAATTTGAATTTTGTTAGACAACCATTCGGGTTGTAGCGAGAGATGAGAAAAGATTGAGGAACAAGATAGTCAAGTTGGTGAAAGTTCAGTGGAGTGACAACGAGAAGGACTGTACTTGGAAGACAGAAGACGAGATTAGACATACTTAACCAGATCTGCTTTGAGGGTATGTCTATATTAGCTTTATATAGATGATTGCTAGTCAGGTAGGCTAGTATGGTTGTTAGGAGTTGTTATAGATGATTGCTACTTTTAATATTTAGTCCTTACTGAATTTTGAGGATGAAATTCTTTAAGGAGGGGAGCCTGTAACACCCCTAATTTTTTATAACATTATTCAGGATATTTAATTAGATAAATTAAATAGAATAATGTAAATATTAAGTGATAAGGGAATTGAGATTTGAATAAATACTTAAGGGACGTGCTTAATAAATTAAATGGGCTTAAGAATGGTTTGTAAGCTAATTAAATTACACAAGGGAATATTGGGAAATAGCAGCACCCTATTACCATAACCCTTGTATATTCTCGTACCTTATACCATTCACGTTCATTTTCTCATTTTCACAAAACATAAAACGCAAACATAAAAGAGGAGCTGGCCATTGTTAAGGAAGAAAAAGAAGAGAAAATTCAAATCAAGCTAAGGAATTAAAGCAAGGGGAATATATCTCAACCTCAATCTAATCTCCTTATCTTAATCAAGGTGAATAATAATCTATATCATCTCTATTTTGATTTATAAACATATGTTTTCGGGTTTAAGATTAAATTCATTTTCATGATGATTTGGATGATGATATGCTTAGATCATAGCATGTTAGATTTAAACAAGATTGTTTAAATATGATTTTACATGGTTTTAAGGGTAAAACCGGTTATCATTGATTTCGAATGCCATGGAAAATTTATTATGTAAAACACGATTTTGGAGCTGGGTTTTAATTTTGATAATTTTCCAAGCTATGGAAAGATTATTATAAATTTTCAATGGAAAATATGGTTAATTGGATTTAGAAATTTATTTCTGAAATTATATTGAGAATTTGGGTCTGAAATTTAAATATGTTAGATAACATATTAAAAGTGAATTTTTGTAATTTTTGAGAATTTTTCCTAAGTGATTTACTATGAGAATTTAATTATTTTGAAAGGAGGACCTAAATAATTTAATTGTTTTGCTTAATGGAAGGGCTTATTTGCTAAATTAATCTTGGTTTAGATCTGAAAATATGCGGCAGTTATTTTTGTAAAGAATTTGAAAAGTTGAGGCAACCAATCATATGCTTACAATTAGGCTGGTTAGTTAGAAAGTGTTTACTTTAATGTCATTAAATCTGATTTCCCCAGAAAAGTGGGTTCCGCCTCTATTAGAAGCACCTTCGACCATATACTTCCGCCTTCAATCAAGTTGAAACCCCACAAAGCCGAAACCAATACACAAGATATCAACATGGGTACGTAGTGGATTGGAGGAAGGTGGAAGGCGGGATGTCGAAAGCATTACTTTCGATAGAGTCGAAACCATTGTTTATTTTTAAAAGTTATACGCCTGCCTTGTTTTTGAAGGGTACTTTCGACCAAGTCGATACCCTATTACTTTCAAACATGTTGCCGCCTTTCTTTTTTTTAAAATAGAGCTTTCGAATGAGATCCTTTGTTTATAAAGGAATGCTTTTGAAAATGATGGTTCCGACCTAGTCGAAGCCCTGCTGCCGTTCTTTTGCCTTTCAAGAGTACTGAAGTCATCAGTGCTTTCTTAGGGTAGCTTTTGTTTTAAAGATGTACTATATATGCACTTCCTAAATGCTTTCGAAAGGGTTCAAGGGTTTCGAAAGCAATGGCTTCGAATGGGGGTTTCGATGCTAACCTTCAATGCTTTACTTAAATGTTTTGAAGCTTTCGAAGGGATAGTGCCGACGCCATCAAACTTTCCCCAAACAATTTTATATGAAGAATTGAGGTTTTGAAGGAGATACTTTCGTATATATTAACTTTGACCCAAAAGATGTTTTTGATTATTCGAAAGGGGCACTTTCATTGGTTTCGAAGCCAGGTTTCTAAGGATTATTAAGTAATGATTTGATACTTTCGAAAGGTATATTTTGGCTTCGAATGAGACGATTTAAAGAGCTTCGAATGGTTTATATGTAATGTTTTGAAAGGAAGTTTTCTACGCTTTCGAAGGAGGTTATCTAGGGGTTTCAAAAGTAATGTTTTAAGGTTACGAAAGCCTTAGTTTTCAAAAAAAATAATCCAATCTTAATTTATGGAAAACCATGGCATAAATGAAGAGCTTTGAAATGATTTTGCGTATGGAGTTTTTGAAAAAGTTTTCTTTGATTAATAGGTTAAGGAGATTAACCAAGTTATTATGTTTGCTTCTTCATATATGTATATATTCACATTGTAATGGCCCCATAACTATATTTAGGGAAGGGCAGAATAACCAGCTAGGTCGATCCAGTAGTGAATATAAATTAAGTTAATTCCTAATGAGTAGAATTACATCCAGAAGGTCAGGAAGACTAGAATATAGGATGCTAAAGTATTGATTAAAGAAGTTGTCAGGGAGGCAGGTTCATATTAAGCCCATGAAAACTTTGTATAAAAAAAAGTTGTCAGGGAGACAGGTTCTTAGTAAACCCATGAAAACTATGATTATATTTGACATTGGAGTTACCAATAGGTTTGTAGTGAACCCACGAAAACTATATCCGAATTAAGATATTGACAGATGTCAATAGGTTCATAGTCAACCCATGATAACTAGGATAAGTGGGAAGTTATTGGAGTTACCAACAGGTTCAGGGAGAACCCATGAAACAATGATGTTATTGGCATGGGCCAATAGGTCCTTAGCAATCCATGAAAACTATGTAACTAGACGGGGGTCCATAAACATTAAACAGGTTATTAGTCAGCCCATGAAAACTAATAGGTTAATAGTGACCCTAGAAACTATAAAAGTTAGTTGGAACGAATGAGGATGGGAAATCCAAAATTGATCCACTTGTTTGCATATCATCATATTGTTTTGAAATGTTTTGGCCATTGTGGGTACAGAAGCACAATATATGGTTTTTAAAGGTTTTAGGATACTATTGAGGGGAAAACCCGTTCTGCTAAGCGGCGTGGTCTCACAAGATATCTAAATGGTTTGAAATGGTAGATTATTATTCATACCAGGCTTTATGTCTGACTCGAAGTTTATGTTTTTCCCTTGAACTCTCATGTACCCAATTGATTTTGAGTAGTTTGGGAGTTGAGGTTTTCAAGTACCTCTTTAGACAAATAAGCTTCCGGAGACGTGCAGAAGGCATGATAGCTATCTAGAGTTCTCTTTTATTTTGATTCCGCTGTGTTGTTGATGTAAAGGCAAAGTTGTCAAATTGCTTATATATACTCTGATCATCCAAGGGGGCATCTTCATATGTCGCTTTTGGCGTATGTTGTAACAAATATATTTTCTTTGAACGTGGTTAACGATTGTGGGATTTTGTAATGAATTTGAAATATTTTGAAATGGAATGAGAAAGTTGGTTGTTGGTTTTGAAAATTTTCCATATCCATGTGTTTCTGTTATATCAATGTATCTAACATTGTCGTATTTGGTCGTTGAGAATTAATAACTATGGGTTACAACATCCATAGTCGTTAGATTTGGGCCTCCAAGTAGGGGATGTTACATAAGGTCTGCACGCTTCCTGATTCACATGCCTTCATCATTAAGGCCGTAGATTACAGTAAGGGAAAGCATAAAACAATATGAGTAACAAACCAACGTCATGTGAAGATATGATAACTCACATAAGACCAGAGCTTCTAAAACTCTAACAAGATAGAGAAAGGGACATCTCAAAGGCTAAGGTAGAAAGAGAAAAGGGACCTGGTTCAATTCTCCTTACCTTCTCCATCAAGGCAGATTAAATTGCTGTTAAAAGATGGTCTAGTATGACACTGATATAAGTACTAAAGAATTAAATGCACATATAGATGAAAAGACTTATTCTCAGTGCTGAAAAGATAGACTAAGACAGGACTGAATAGAGATACAGACCGGGTTCATAAGACGATAAGTCTACCCCAACCTACGGTCGTTGCAGACTTAGGGAGCAAGTGTTACACTCGTTCTTACCATGAACAACGGCAAAAGGAAACAGATAGTACTTAAAGTCAAGAAATCTACTCTTGTCACAATAAGGCTGAGCATGAATAAGACTTGTGGTCAAGACATCTAACCAGACCTGCGCCCCATCGGCAAGTGGAATGCTGCAAAAAGCAACTATCGCACACATTAGGAAATTGAAGCAGAACACATAGGCTATATCCAGGATCAAAGGCCAAACTAGAATACCTAGTCGTGGCATCAGAACTAATGCATGATGATATGAATTAACCATATGTCTAAAGCTCATATTTTGTCAAATGTCTATAGAAACAGGTCTTCACAGGTACATACCAAGGGCAACCTAGACAGCGCTATATAGAGCCTAAAGCACTCCAAAGAGGCTATATATAAGGTTATACGAAATATGCTTCAACTTAGACTCAACCCTATGGACAAACAACAATGTGAAGCTCTCCCTTATCGCATCAGCAGTAGCAAAGGAAACAACTCAAATTATAAATAAACCTCAATCACAACCTAGAAACATGCTAAACCAGTCCTTAGAATGGAATAGAAAGTGCTACCCCATTCCGACCCAACATAGCGACAAATTAAACAAAAATAACAAGAGCATCAGCATGGCAGTATGGTCTAAACGACAGGCAATGATTCACCACCGAACCTCTCCACATGCATCAATCACATACCAATGCCTTCGGGTAGCCTCATTATCATTCCTCTTAAAGCAACTTGTAATTCAAAGAGAAGAGGATAACTTGTACAGACCCAGGCTTCCCGCTAATTTTTCAAGCATCCCGCTTCAAAATTCCAAGATCCCGCCGATATCAGTGTTCCTATCAAAAATCCGTTATCAATCCAAGCACAAAGAACAAGCGTCATGGATAAGCGATAAGTGGCAAAATATGAGGGTAGAGATTAAAGGAAAGAATCAAAAGCGATTACAGCCACCAGTAGTGTATTCTTCATAGTATAAAAAGGAAACACTAGAGGACAAAGGAGGGTCTTCTTTTCGGAACCTTTAGTTCTTCCAATATTAAAGGAGATATTATATGCCTGAGAGGCAATTATAATCATTTTATACAAAAGTCACAAAGATATAATGAAAAACCCCAAGGATGTAGGATTAACCATAATCCGAAACTTATGGAAAGAATTTATAATATTATGACGTGAACTCCCTACATAAAAAATCTTTGCATCCGTTACTTTCATTCTTCTACTATTTAGTTTTTAAATCACTTATGAATATTCAGTCGACTGAAAATATGAAATTAATTAGACTGAAAATTCAAACAAAATTGAAATTTAAAAATATTTTAAAAAGACACTTCATTCAGTCGACTGAACCGGGGTGTTTAGTCGACTGAATGTTCAAATATTTTTGTGCATGTGTGCACGTTTCAGTTGACTGGATTACCCAGTTCAGTCGACTGAAACTGTCACTTTAAGCCAATTAAACTTAGTTTTAAAAGAAAGTTATTTTATAATTTTATATAATTAAAACCAAGTTTATGTAGATTACTTTGAGCGAGTTTTAAAATCTTATGTGTGTGTCTATACCACTGAGGTGAGATTTTAACAAATATTAACTCCTATCTGGACTATAGACAAACCAAATTTAAATGTTGAAACTTGTCTTCGAAATCTTTTGGTCCTCGATCTATTGTCGAGTAGAATAATATCGTCTCCTGCAATTTTGGTTAGTTCATATAATATATATACTTGTATAGTTGTCATAATCAAAACAACAAAATACTAGGTTCTAACATTCTCCCCCTTTTTGATGATGACAACTATGTAAGTTCAAGAAACCATAAAATTTTAAATAAAACTCCCCTTGAGTTAATGAACTGCCTGTTTCTCCCCCTTTGTCATCGACAAAAAGGAATTTAAGATGTATAACCAATATAGCGCAAAAGAATATTGTTAAATAAAGAAAGCATATGAATAATTGCAAGACAATTGAGAACTTGAAGTATAGCAATTATAGATGATAAACAACATATCATTGAAGCACAACAACTGTTCATGGGTACAAAGAGCTAAAAAGCAAAGAACCAAAAAACAAAGAAAAACATACGTAGATAAGAAAACAAGAAAATTACACTTCATCACTTTCAGAATCTTCCTCTTTCTCTTCTCCCTCTTCGGAAGTAGTCCATGAGAAAGGAGAGGGAGGATTCTCGGCTATAATAGTCGAAGGGGAGCCAGTACAAGAGATCTTTTCCCAAATCTTATTCAAGAAGCCCTTAATAGAATTGAGCTTCTTGTTGGTTTTGGCGACGATATGTTCAACGTTGAACAAATGTTGACTAAGCTTTCATTGATTCCGAGAGAGGGTGGCAAGTCTTTCTTTGGGAGGAAAATCACCATGGAACTCAACTATGTTGTCGCCTTCTTCTTCCTCAGCTTGTGGGGAAGGTTGGGAAGAGGAGCAGTCAATGTGAGGCATATGAGGTTGCAGGATTCCTTGAGCTCTATTAGCCACCCATTGTTGAAAGCTAATGATATCTTGTGGTTGTGGGCGTTTTGGTAAGCCCATTTGACTTAGTGTCTTGGAATTAAGCTTGTCGACGGTGATGAAGTCGGCATCGGCAATTTGAACACCAAAGTTTTGGAGAATCTGCATGATATATGCTCCATAATAGATCGTCTTGAAGCTCCTCTTGTGACAAATGGTGAGGAAATCATCAAGTACGACTTTGGCCCAATTGATATGTTGGGATGAATAGATGGTGTAAAGTGCTTGGAAGTCACGCTTGTATACTTTCTCGTAGGTCACGGTACGAGGTTGGATTGATCGAATGAGAGCACGGTGAAGGATCCGTGCCTTTGGTCGTAAGGCGATGGATTTTAGCACGGTCATATCATCGGAAAGAAACTGATGAGAGACCTCATCCCTTTCATCCATGTTGGCTTCTACATCGTTGATGTCGAGGCCATCGGATGGACAACGAAGAATGAATCCAAGGCTTTGGAGAGGAAGATAGATTTGAACACCGCATACTAGAGTCCATATGCAGTCATCTTTGTTCCTTGGATTTTGATGATCCAAGTTCATGTTGGCAAAGAAAAGCTTGATAAGAAGAGGACAGGTCTTAATATTGTTAGCATCAATACCTATCAAGTTTTCAAGACCACTCGCCTCCGCTATTTTTCGAATCCCATAAGCATTGAAATCCGGATAGTTGATGAAAGAGCCATCAAAAATTATGAAGCTATGCATCGATTGGAATCGAATAACGGCTCTTTGGTAATATAGCCATGACCTTATTTGTGTTTCCGAAGGTCTGGAGGTTGATTGACGGGGATGTTTTGATCTTGGAGCCATGGAAATTTGTTGAAAGATGAAGTAGAAAAATTAATTTGAAAATTTAGGGGCTAGGGTTTCTTTTGCTAAAGAGAGGTAGGGTTTTAGTTGAGAAGATGATGTCTATATATAGGGTTGGTAAAGAGGTGTATTGGTAATTGTGCAAAAAGCTTTTGGGAAACCAGAGAATAGCATTTCAGTCGACTGGATTTAGGGTGGAAGTCGACTGAATTTTCCAGGGTTTCAATCCCGAGATATTTTGCCTAAAAATTGGTCAATTCGGTCGACTTAAAATAGTTGTTCAGTCGACTGAAATTTGAAAAGTTGTAGGCAATATGAATTTTTAGTCCACTGAATTTATAATTCGGTCTACTGAAAATTATAGGAAAGTAACCCACGTCTGAGAGACTGAAAATGGGCTATTTCAGTCGACTGGATATGTAGGGTCAGTCGACTGACTATCGTATATTAAAAAACTTAAGTTTGAATGTTTAGTCGATTGGATTGCTATGACCAGTCGACTGTTCCTGTGTTTGGAAGCCTATTTTTCTTCAAAAGCAAAGATTTTTGCAAAGATGAATTTTTTATTAATTTTCAAAAGTTAATATTTATAACCAATATAAACAAATACAATATAAATACATCATAGAAACACTATCAAAATCAATTTTCGGAGGAGTGAGAGTCATCAGAGGGAGGCTCAACCTTCGTGACTTCCCTTATTGGCTGGATAGAAGACCAACCATTTCCTCATTCCCAGCAGTAGGTGTGTTGGAGTGGTCCGACGATGAAGATGAGGGAGTGTGAAAACTGATTGATGATTGGTTTGAATCATTTTCTGAGGCCATTCTGATATTTGAGAGAATAAAGTAATCTTTTAAACTTAGGAAAAAGTAATTTTTCGGAGAGGATGAGTAAAAACAAAGGATAGATATATTCATTAAATATAAAAAGTAAGGCTAAATTTAGTTAAAAAAGGCTAAGGTTCAAAAGGTTTGAAAAATAACAACCAGAAATCATTTTGTGGTAGGAAATGAATAGAGATAATGACCATTCAATAAGATGAGAGGTAGATAGAGTGAAGTGTAGCAAGTAACATAATAGCAAAATAGAAAGACATGGGAATTCCTTACCAGCAACCCTAGTTCGAGTGCCAGCATGAACAAATTTTGTAAAAAATTTATTTTTCTCAAAAATTTAAGACTATAAATCATGAAAAGATATTATACCTAATTCTCGTCATAATTTTATAAAATTATTTTCATTTAAAGGTTTTGTAAATATGTCAACTATCTGATTTTCTGAAGAAACAAATTCTAGTGAAATATTTCTTTTTTTCTATATTATCTCTGAGAAAATGATGTCTTATATCTATATGCTTAGTTCTAGAATAATTTATAGGATTTTTAGATAAATTTATTGCACTTGTGTTATCATAGTAAATTGTTCAATTAGAAAGATTAACTCCAAAATCTTGAAGTGTTTGCAGCATGTAGATTACTTGAGAACGTGCCAAAGCATCAGAGATATATTCTGCTTCACACGTCGAAAGTGAAACACGGTTTTGTTTATTACTAAACCAAGATACTAAAGATTGTCCAATAAAGTGACAAGTACCACTGGTACTCTTTCGATCCATCCGACATCCTCCAAATCAGCATCAATGTAGGATACTAACTCAAAAGGACATTCTTTTGGATAAAAGAGACCGTAGTCTTTAGTTTTCCTTAAGTATCACTTAATTCACTTCACTGCCCGCAAATGTGATTCTTTGGGATTTGCTTGAAATCATGCACATAAATAAACACTCATCATTATATCATGTCTACTATCGGTTAGATAGAGTAAAGAACCAATCATACTACGATATAGTTTTTGGTCAACACTTTTTCCATATTCGTCTTTATCGAGATGTAATGTAGTACTCATAGGAGTAGATTTAGCAGAAGTATATTCCATATCAAATCGTTTTATGAGATTATTAAAATATTTTTCTTGATTAATAAAAATCCCATTTGTTAATTGTTTAATTTGTAATCCAAGAAAATATGAAAGCTCTCCCATGTGAGACATTTCAAATTCTCTTGTTATAATTTCATAAAATTCTTGGCATAATTTTTCATTTGTTGAACCAAAAATAATGTCATCTACATAAATTTGAATTATTAAAATATCATTTTTATCTTGTTTTATAAAAAGAGTTTGATCTATTTTACCAATTTTAAAACCTGAATTTAGTAAATAACCCTTACGACAGTCATACCAAGCACGAGGTGCCTATTTTAAACCGTATAAAGCCTTTTTTAATTTGTGAACATGATCTAGATATTTTTCATGTGTGAATAAAGGAGGTTGTTCTACATATACATTTTCTTTTATAAACCATTTAAGAAAGCACTTTTACATCCATTTGATAAAGTTTAAAATTATTAAAATAAGCATATGCTAATAAAATACGTATAGCTTCTAGACGAGCTACGGGTGAAAAAGTTTCATCATAGTCTATTCCTTCTTCTTGTTTATAACCATGAGCAATAGTCTAGCTTTATTTCTAATTATATTTCCTCGCTCATCTGCTTTATTTTTATAAACCCATTTTGTACCGATAATAGCTTGATTACTTGGTCTAGGAACTAAGTCCCAAACATCATTACGTTCAAATTGATTTAATTCTTCTTGCATAGCTATTATCCAGTAATCATTAGTTGAAGCTTCTTTAGAATTTTTAGGTTCAATATTCGGAAGAAAAACTACGTGACCCATTTGATTTAGTTGATTACGAGTTCTTATGTTGGTATGAATTTCTCCAATTTTATTTTCAGTTGGATGATTTCTTAAAAGTCTTGGTGGTGATCTAATTTCATTATTATTTTGAGAACTATTTTCTGAATTATCAAGATCATCATCTGAATCATTAGATTTAGAAATAGTTTCTTTAATTTCTATATTATGATTATTTTTGAAATTTTCATCGAATGACACATGAAGTGTTTCTTCGATTACTTTAGTTCTTTTATTATAAATTCTATAAGCTTTGCTTCGTTCCGAGTATCCAATGAAAATTCCTTCATCAGATTTTGGATCAAATTTGCCAAGCTTATCTTTTGTATTTAATATAAAACATTTTGATCCAAAAACTTTAAAATAGGAAATATTCGGTTTTCTTCCATTAATAAGCTCATAAGGAGTATGTTTAGTTAATGGTCCTGTGGAAACTCTATTTAAAACATAACAAGCAGTTGCTACAGCTTTTGCCCAAAAATGTTTTGGTAGAGACTTCCATTTAATAAATTTCTAGAACATTCTTGAAGAGTTCTAATTTTCCTTTCTACAACTCTGTTTTGTTGTGGAGTTCTAGGAAATGAAAATTTGTGAACAATTCCTTTCTTACTACAATAGTTTCCAAAAGCCTCATTTTTGAATTCTCCACCATGATCACTCCAAATATTTTTAATTTTTTAATTTTTACTATTTTGAATTCTTTTTGCAAATATTTTAAAGTTTTCAAGAGTATCACTTTTATTTTTCAAAGATATTGTCCATGCAAATCTTGAGAAATCATCTACTATTACAAAAACATATCTATTATGGTTTATAGATTGAGTTTAAGTTGGTTCAAAAAGATCCAAATGTAATAACTCAAGTGGTTGTATAGTAGAAATCATTTTCTTTGATTTAAAAGAAGATTTAGTTAATTTTCCTAATTGACAAGCATCACAAATATTTTTAACTTCAAAATTCATCTTTGGTAATCCTTTAACTAAATTATTCTTAGATAATTTGTTAATAGCTTTAAAATTTATGTGACAAAATCTTTTGGGCCATAACCAAGGATCATTATCTTTGGCTACTAGACACATATTTGTGTTATAATCGACTTTCATATTTAACATGTAAATATTTCCTTCTCTTGTTCCTTCAAAAATAAGGTTATTATTTTGATCAGAAATATTGCATTTGTTTTCAGAAAAAGTTATATTAAAAACTTTATCGCATAACTGACTTATACTAAGTAAATTATGTTTTAGATTTTTAACTAATAAAACATTTGTAATAAGATGTAAATTAGATGTACAATCATTGCTCACATCGCCTTTGCCGATGGTATATCCTTTGGAGTTATCTCCAAATGTGACAGATTCTCCATCCGAGTAGATAATATTTGTCAGCATATCTTTGTTTCCTGTCATATGTTTTGAGCAACCACAGCCTAGTACCGACTATTCTCTTTTCTTAGTCGGTACCTGCAAAAAATATAAATAGCGTTGGTACCCACCTTTTTATTAGGGTCCTAAGAGTTAGATCTTAGGAAGCCAAACCCATGAGGGTTTAGAATTCCCTTTATAAATAAAATCTTCATTTTTATGAACTGTAGATATAAAAGTTTTTATGTACTTATTTCTGATTAGATTGTTGTTAGTTTTTGGTACCCAAATTTTTATAGTACTATTTTTACCAACTTCTTTCTTTGGAATAACAACTTTTGGTTTTGATTTTTCTTTCACAAAATTATTTTGCAAATTATAATTTTTATAAGATGTGTCATTTTTCTTTGGTTTTGAAGATTTTTTATATCCTAGTCCATTCTTATTATTAGTAGACTGAGAATTACTAATAATTTTAGAAAGATTTTCTCTCCCTTTATTGAAATTTGTCACATTTTTAGTAATACTCTGTAACTCAGTTTTGGGATTAGTGTTATTCAACTCAAGAATTTTAATATTTGATTTTAACTCATGGTTTTCTGATGCTAATGACATATTCTTTTCTTTTTGCACTTCTACTTATTTTGATAGCATAGTAAGTTGAGAAGAAACATTAGATAAGGTTCTTGTGTATTAACAAGTTCTTCTTCTAAAATTTTCTTTTCATCTCTTAGCATATCAACTTCTATTTCAGTTCTCTTTTGTCTTTCTAATGCATCTTCATATGTTTTCTTAGTTTCTTTGAGTTTATCTAATATTTCTAAGTTTATATCAATTAAATCTTCAAAGATAAATCATTTAAACCGTCAGCTGAAGCCATAAATAAACGCTGGCTTGTTCAGAATCACTTTCTTTATCACTATCAGATGATGATGATGAATCTGAATCATCCCATGTTACTAAAAATGCCTGTTTCTTTTTGTACTTGTCCTTCTTACTTTTAAATCTATCTTTTTTTCTTTATGGACTGTCTTTCTTCGTATGACCCTTTTTATGACATTCGTAACATTCAAGATTTGAGACTGACAATTTTCTTGAGTTGACTTTTCTATTGTTTCCAAATTTCTTGTTCTTTCTGTATTTCAGAAATTTTTTGAAATTCTTTGCGATCATTGCAATGTCGTCTTCCTCTGAGTCTGGGTCTTCTTGTTCAACTTTGAATGCAATATTTCTTTTATCTTATGCTTGATCTCGCTTAGCCTGCAAATTTACTTCATATGACATCACATTTCCAATTAACTCTTCAGGTTTGATGGTAGAAATGTCATTAGCTTCTTCAATAGTTAAGACCTTTCGTTCACATTCATCTATTAAAGAGTTTAGAACTTTAGAAACAATATTAAAATCTAAAGAAATTTCTCCTAATGCCAATAGTGAATGATGTATTTCTTGAAGTCTAGAGTACATACCATTTATAGTTTCATCTGGTCTCATTCTGAAATTTTGGAACTTATTTTTAAGCATAGAAATCTTGTTGTTTAACTTTGTTGGTTCCTTCATGTGTGATTTTAAGAGTTTTTCAAATTTCATAACCAGTTGTAAACATGCTAACTCTATTAAATTCATTTTTGTCTAATGCACAAAATAACATATTCATAGCTTTTGCATTTGACATAGCATCAGTCTTTTGTGTATTTGACCATTCTGCAAATGGTGTAGTGGGTATAGTGTATTCATTTTGAGTAATATTCCAAGTATCATATCTATTTGCTTGCATGAAAATTCTCATTCTAGTTGACCAGTAATTATAGTTCAAACCATTAAATAGTGGTGGTCGTGCAATGGATTGTCCTTCAATAAAACTTGTTTTAGTGTTATTTTCCATATTATCAGTGTATCAAATAACTATATTACGGTTATAAGATGACCTTGCTCTGATACCAAATGAAAGTGCTATTATGGATCATAATATGGAATATAAACTAAGTTATCTACTAATGCGGAATATGAGTAAATAGTAAAGTAAATGACAACAGGGATTTTTATAGTGGTTCGAACTCCCATCATATGTCCAGTCCTAGACTCCTTCTGGAATTTAAACTAGCAACCCTCTCTTAACCCAGTGGAATAGGTATTAGACCGTTTGAGAAACCGAACAGGACTACCGCCTAGACAAATGAATAGGACTTCTACCGCTTGAGCAACCGAACAGGACTTCTATAATACAGAAAGTTTTCTTGATTGAATGTGCTTTGTAGATAGCACGATGAGTCTTTAGAGTACACCCTTCCTATAATCTTCTTCTTTGCAATATATAATGTAGTACGTGAAGATTGGAAGTAATTGTAATCAAAAATAAATTTGTTCTTGAATGTGCAAGTGATTTGAGAGCGTTTATGAAAGTAAATGGTAGAAAATAGTTTGCAAGAATATAGAATAGATTTACGGAATAATGTTGTATTTTGCAATTTGAAATCAAGGCTATTTATAGAGTTAAAAAGTTGTAACTATTTGTGAAAAGAGTCAGCTAAGAGATATGGAAACAACCGTTGAATTAACGGATGTTTCTGTTTGTTGAAAAGTGGTGACCATTCAGAAAAGTAGCCATTATGAATATTCAGTCGACTGAAAATATGAATTAATTATATTGAAAATTCAAAAGAATTCGAAATTTAAAAATATGTTGAAAAGACACTTCATTCAGTCGATTGAACCGGGATGTTTAGTCGACTGAATGTTCAAACATTTTTGTGCATGTGTGCACGTTTCAGTTGACTGGATTACCCAGTTCAGTCGACTGAAACTGTCACTTCAAGCGTATTAAACTTAGTTTTAAAAGCAAGTTATTTTATAATTTTATATAATTAAAACCAAGTTTATGTAGATTACTTTGAGTGAGTTTTAAAATCTTATGTGTGTGTCTATACCACTGAGGTGAGATTTTAACAAATATTAACTCCTATCTGGACTATAGACAAACCAAATTTAAATGTTGAAACTTGTCTTCGAAATCTTTTGGTCCTCGATCTATTGTCGAGTAGAATAATATCGTCTCCTACAATTTTGGTTAGTTCATATAATATATATACTTGTATAGTTGTCATAATCAAAACATCAAAATACTAGGTTCTAACATTCTCCCCCTTTTTGATGATGACAACTATGTAAGTTCAAGAAACCATAAAATTTTAAATAAAACTCCCCTTGAGTTAATAAATTACCTGTTTCTCCCCCTTTGTCATCGACAAAAAGGAATTTAAGATGTATAACCAATATAGCGCAAAAGAATATTGTTAAATAAAGAAAGCATATGAATAATTGCAAGACAATTGAGAACTTGAAGTATAGCAATTATAGATGATAAACAACATATCAAGTGGTCAAACCTTTCGACTAGGACAAAGACAACTATCTAAGTATAGATGCCTAGACTTACAAGGCTTAAACCAAAAGAGACCATTCCTAAACCTTTCGACAAGGATCAAAGCCACATCATATAAGTGGCCTAACCTTTCGACAAGGTCGAAAGCTTCTATATATCCACTAAGAAGTTTGTTATCCAACCAAGACCCAAAGAGGGATCTCCTCCTGACCATTCAATAAGATAAAATCTATCCTTTTAAGGACAAATTCAAGGAAATCCAATCTAAACAAAGAAGGAAACTCTTGAAGAGGATCTAATACTAATTCAATAAAGTCGGAAGGTTTCATAACCCAGCGCCTAAACCTTTCGACGATGTCGAAAGGTCTGATTCGAAAGCTATCTACCAGTAACGTTAAGTTTGAAGGCAATGCCGAAGGGATTCAAATCCACTATTCATAGAAAGGACTTTCATCTTCCTAAGCACTATTTTGGGGTGTTAACAAGAAATCTTGTTAACATTTTTGGCACTAGAAAGAGAGCTCGAACCTCCGACTTGGTTAACCCCCTAACATTACTATTCTCTAACCCCCATTAGATCAATCCTGCATCAAGTTTACCCATTTTGGTTTGAACATGGCTAAAAGATTTAAAAGATCTGAACAAGGGTCTTCTGAACCGTACTTGACAAGGTTCTCCCAAGTAGACATCAAAAGCTCCAATCAAGATGAAGAGCAAAGACTAAGGCTCGAAGCCTTAAGGATTATAAACAAAAAGAAAGTGGAATCTTATGACCCTGAAAAATGGAGTCTAAATCCTTTTCAATAGGCCCTACCCCAGTCTTTGCTCTTGGAGAGAAAACAACTGGAAGTGACAATGTCTTTAGTCAAATGAGAAGAACAATTCAACATTTTTCCAAGGGCACAATTTTTGAGAAAGAAATAATGAATGATCACAACGCTTTTGCACACAAATGGTGACCAACAGTAACAAGTGCGCTTCACACCCAAGAGATTCAAAGGGTAGCAAAAATAAAGATAATTGAAGAGCATGAAATGATAAGGCCGAAAAGTAAAAAGCTAAAGAATCATCCTCAAGAGTCAAGTTTCAAGTCCAGACTTCCAAAAGAATGCAACTTAACGACATCAATGGAAAATGTCTACATGCTTACAAAGGACGAACTTAACTATTGGCCATCACAAAAGAAAAGGACAAAACATGAAAGGAGCTTGGGAGGATCCTTCTATCACTATAATATGATGAATGGTTATGAAACCGACCAATGTAAATCCCTGGAGGGGATGATCATCAATTTTTTTAAATAAGGAAAGATCGCTGAATTTGTAAAGAGAACTTGAAAAAAGATTAATAAAGATCAGTTTTCTGAAAAGAGAAAGTCTACATGGTTGGGAGTGAAATGCTCCTCAAATTTGGATACTGCCTAAGATGGTAGTACTACCTAAGATGGTAGAAAAGCCTATGTCTGCGCCGAGATGGCCAGGGTAGAGCGCCTTTTGGAGGGAGGACGGAGTAGGCCTCTATCCGCGCCTAAGATGGCCAGGGTAGAGCAGCGAACAAGCCCTTATCTGTGCCACGCTATGGCCAGGGTAAGGCACCTCTAGGTGGAAGGACGGAGTAAGCCTCTATCTGCGCCTAAGATGGCCAGGGTAGAGCATCGAACAAGCCCTTATCCACGCCACGCTATGACCAGGGTAAGGCACCTTCGGGTGGAAGGACGGAGTAAGCCTCTATTCGCACCTAAGATGGCCAGGGTAGGGCATCGAACAAGCCCCTATGCGCACCGCAAAAGGGCCACGGTCGGGCGTCTCCTGGAGGGAGGTCGAGTAAGTCCTTGGTTCTAGCCTCTAAGATAAGCTAACCAAGAGCACCGGACAATGGACTAAGATGTCTAGGCCCAAGAAAAGGCCCAATCAGAAAATGACTAAGATGTCCAAGCCCAAGTGAGGCTTATTCAATAATGGACTAAGATGTCCAGGCCCAAGAGGAGGCCCAATCAAAAAAGGACTAAGATGTCCTAGCCCAAATGAGGCTCGATCTGTACTGAACTAAGATGTTCAAGCTCAAGCATATTCAATCATGGATTGAGATGTCCTAGCTCAAGAGGCAGCCAATCAAATTATTTCTATACATATTCAAAATCTGGAGGGTTCATGAACGTCAAAGAAGACGAAAACAAAGGAGTAGAATGGAACTCCACTTTCTATTACCTGAATCTGGGTTTCAGGACTTTCTTAACATCATCTATTAATACCTGAATCTGAGTTTCGGGACTTATTTGACATCATCTACTAATGCTCGAATCTACGCTTTGGAATCCTCGTATTTGAATCTCAGTAACTAATACCCAAATCTAGGTTTTGGGATTCTATCAATCGCCATCTTTACTAAGCCCAAATCGGGGCATGAGAACATTATCAATCACTCACTTACTATACCTGAATCTATGAATTAAACTGTTGTTTATTTCAGCCTTAATCTAGGTATAAAATCTTTGTCTATCTATTTCAAATGCCCAAATCTAGGCCAAAGAATATTATCAAAAAGACCGTTATTAAGATCCTCCAAATAGGAACTTTGGGCTTCTAAATTTTTAAATCCCATTAATATTAAGGAATGGGTAAGAGAGTTACTACTTCTAAATTTCAAACATTGACTCTTGAATCAGGTTCTTTATCGAATAAAAGTTATATTCTAATATTCATGACCGAATGATAAGTCAAAATCTACTGCCTAAAAGTTTTGTGCATTCCAAACAAGTGAAAAGAGCCAAGTCCGTAGTCATTTCTCATCATGGTTAAAGATGAGATCTTTACATTTTGAATAAGTCACTTTTCAAACAATTGGAAAGATGATTAGCTAATTTAAGAAAATGATATACATAGACAAATATGTCAATTCCAAGCTAACAATTAAAGATATTATTTGCTACATGTTTCTCAGGAAAATCAGAATGACAAAGAGTAACAAGAGATCCAGCAAGCACAAAAGTCGTTGAATGAACAATTCAAAGGCATATCAAAGGTTACACTACAGAAAAGGATCACAAATCAAGTGATATTTACAAAAAATTTATAATTTACATAAGTTATGAAGTCGTTCACAAACGACAAAATTATGAACAAGATAGATTTACATGACTCAAATACATAAATGAATTACAAATCTTGAGCTGCTTTATTTAGAGTCTCCGCCATTGAAGGATTTACGACATGATTGATTATTGCGTAGAGAACTTCCTTAAGCTTCTTTTCTTTTCTCCTTTTTTGGTTTTCATCATCAATTGCATCGTTGTTGGTCTTTAAGGCACAATTAAAAGCTCTGTTCGTAGCCCTGACTATTTTATTTTCCCTTTCTAACTCTGCAACCTACTTGTCGAGCAAATAATTATCACGTTCTAGTTTTTGATTCTTAGCAGCGTAATCATTGATAGTCTGGGAATAATTTATCTTCTACTGCTCATCAAAATAATTGGCGATTTCAAATTTTACTCTCCGACACCAGTTCCCCACTACATTATCGTCTAAGCCGGTGGGAGGGTTGAGCATAGTGGGAAAACTTTGAGCTGCGAGAAGTTTTGACTTAGTAGGTTTGGTAGCTGAAGGAGTTGCTTGAAGGGCTGGAAGCTTAATCTTTGGATTCTTGTCTCCCAAGATAAATTCTAGAGAGGCATACTGCACTTGGCTATCTTTTAACTTCAACTCTAAATCACTTATTTGTTGAATAAGTTCAGACATCCTTTGGTCAAAATCATCCATGGGATTGGTCTTCACTTGTCTCTTAATTGCAGTGAATGTCTCATCTTTTTCTTGATATCGGCACCGAGGTAGGCTATATGGTCTTTGTAGCCACTGGCGATGGTCTTTTGAATGAGGTATCTTTTATGCCACTTCACGACTTCGGTGTTGCCACCAAAACGCTTGAGAAGGATTTCATCATGGACCACGATCTCGCCACTCCTTGTTAATAATCTATCTCTAATAGCATTGGTGCGAGAAAGAAAATTTTGAGAATGATGAAACATAGATGGTTGTGGCTCCTATTTAAATAAAAAGAAATGAGAGAAAATCAAAATTAGGATAAAAGATATTTTTATTATTGCAGAAATGAATTACAACTCAAATAACCACAAAGTTAAAAGGTACAACAAACACTTTCATCACATCTAAAGTTGAGAGACCACATTCCTAAATTTTTCTAAAGTATTAGCAGAAAGCATGATTGTTGAATCAAAAGGTATATTGACTCCTTCAGGAATTATAACCGGCAGACAATTACTATAATCCTATTTTTCGGCTGGTGGACTATTGCGACCAGAAATTAACTTAGAATGGAATGTTCTAATTTCTTTTAAGAATAATTCCTTTTCTTTGTCGAGGAAGTCAAAGCGGAGACGAGGGTATTCCAAGTATAATTTTTGTAAATCCCTAAAAAACAATATCTCGCTAACTTCGAAGTCTTTAAAGTTGGTGCATTTTTAGAGTAAAATCTCCTCAAGTTAATGTATTGACTTAAGTGGTCTCTTGGGACGACACGACCTAAAGAACTGATATTCTGAAATAGTACAGTAAAAGAAACTAAGCATAGAGAACATAACAAAAGCATGTATTCAAAAATCGAATACTTAATACATATTTACAATCACTTATCCGGTTCATACAAAATAGACTTAGAGAAAAACTCAGAAACAAATTTGTCCTTAAAGTACTTAAGCTTTTCAGGGGGAAGACCTTCAAGAATCGATTTAACCCGCGGTAAGTTCCAGCAAGCTCCAGGATGCGGGTCAGAACCGAATTCATCTAAGTATCTTTTGTGAAAACGTCTAAGACCCCCACTGAACTCTCGTAAGTATGAAAAATCTATGATAGAGTGTCTACAATATCCTTTATACAAAAAATTGACTAAAATGTCTCTCTCTTCCATCATCATCCAGAATAGAGTTATTAACTCTCTATTTTCTTTTAAGAGAGCGTCGTACTGGTGACGCACTTTCTTTAATAAAGGAGCCACCCTCTGATATTTAAAAGATGCTAGAACGGAAGTACTCTTGTCCAGACTATGATATTTCTGAGATAGAGCATTGTGTTCCTTTATTAATTTGTCTAATTCCCTATATAACTTGTTAATTTCCACCTGTTTGCTCTCAAGTTTTGTTCTCAAAGGAAAATTTGACTTCTTATTTATCTAAGACAAATGATTTATAACTAATTATTATCTTCGAAGTGTAAGACATTTAAACAGAGAAACCCATACCTGTGAAACTAGAATGGAAGCCTCGGGGGCATGTTCTTTCTCTTGCGGATCCTCGGTATGAGTGGGAGCAGTTTCCTCCCTTGGAAGAGCAGATGGACCAGGAGATGTTGGTGGCATGTCTTTCGAAGGAGATCGCTCTTTCTCAGGAGCTTTGACTCGATCACAACTATCCATCCCCGAAGCACCAGAAGGCCCTCCTTTGTCTCCACCAAGGCCTTGACCTCCAAAGGGGTTATCATCATCATAATCACTATCCCAATCAAGGCCGTCACCATCATCGCCTTTTTCCTTGGGGTCGTCATCTTTATCACCCTCATCTTCATAATCAGATTCAATATTGAAGGAGGGGATATCAAAAGAGAGAGCTTCCTTGACATTAACAATCCCCTCCTCACCTTCAGGCTCGGTACCCTGCTTAATTTGAATAATTTTGTCCATGACTCTTTTGGCTAAAGCTGGGTCGAGAGAAGGGAAGCCAAAGTCATGATTTTTCTCATGATTGTCGGCGTAGGCAAGCATGAGGGCATCTCCATAATGATTAAGCATCATAGGCCTTAAGGTGGATTCCGCGAACTCGGTGATATGCTTTTGGAAATCAAAGAGGGTTCAAATAGCTAGCTTAAGTGAAGCTCTGGTCCTCTTAAATTTGGCTTTCAGTAGAGTATTCTTAGTAACCAATGAGCTTTCTCCTTCTTCGAATCTTTCAAAGCCAACTCCATTGCAAATTTTTCATCGGAGGAAAGACGATGGGCTTGCCTCTCTGCTTCTGAATCTTCCTCAGCCCTAGTGAGGGAAGCCTTGACTCGCTCCAACTCAAAGAAGGAATCATTTTAAACAGCGGTCAGTGAAGATATTTGACTTTCAGTCTAGAATTTTTCTCCTGTAGCCTGGAGGATCCAGAAGTGAGCCTGGAGACATGTTCATTTAAGGAAATCCAGTTCCTATAAATCTGCAACAAGAAGAAGTGTAACACAAGTTAACGATTAGAAAGATCCAAAGATAATAGGGTTAATTGGATAAAAGCTTACCAAGAGTTGTTGCTCCATGAGAGAGTGGTGATTTTCTGCCAAGTCTGGGCTAAATGATGGCAGAGAAGAAGAATTAAAAGATTCTGAATGAAGGATAAGCTCAACGATTTCATTGAAAGTAGTCGGCGGAGGAATGGAAGATGACGACTCTGGAGGGATCTACGCCTTAGAAGGAGTCTATAGAAGAGCAAGCTGCATTTGCGCTAGCGCAGCTGGGGAATCAGTAATGGTAATACGAGGAAACGGTTTCGGAGAAGGCGGAGTTTGCTCCGTTTGGTCTTTAGAAGCTTCAACAGTAGGGCTCTTTGAAGCTTTCTCTAGAGATATACGCTCTTCTTCCTCCTCCACCTCAGTGATTGTTACTACTTTAACTGGAGGAGCATCTTTGGGAAGCACTGTTAGTTTTATTTTTGAAGATCTCTTGGATCTAGCAAATGCCTCCAAGACTAATGTCACATCTAAAGAGGGTGGAGGGGGGGCGCATCACTTGAAGATACAATGGCCTTTGAGGGAGCTGAAATAAATTCAAGCAGATATAAAATCAGTCAAAGTAATTCAGAGAGTTCCAGAGACAAAGAAGCTAATAACATAACTGATGTGTCAGCACAGATGAGGGACATCGAAGTAAAATGCTCAGCATCACCTAAGGAATGGAAATGCTTACTGCGAGAGGTGTGCATAATGGTGGGTGGAGTGCCTAGAATCCTTTGGCCAGACGGCAGCAAAGAGTGTTTCCTTAGATTCGAAAGTGTTAAGAGCCTAAACCTGCTCCTAAGTTGCTTTGGAGCTGCGGTTAAAGAATCGATGGTTTTCTGGTCTACGTCACTAAGTGTCTTGGGAGATTCACCTAAAAAGATCAAAGATTAGTTAATGGGAATATAGAGAAAAGCAGAGACGATATTAAAACAGACTTACGGGGGGAGGTAAAGGCCCCGTGAACATCAAAGCACTTGAAAAAGAAAAATTGGTTTTCCCTAATCCTTAAACTTATTGATTCCATCTAATATCAGCTACGTAAATACATTAAATCTAAAGATCTGCTTGTTAAATTTGCTTAACCTTGCTAGCTTGGTCAAGGAGTTTAAAACTTCGGGATTGAGCGAAGGAAGTCTGAATTCCAACACTAGCATTTCAAGAGATAAAAGATGGGTATAAACGTTGGGAGAAAGTTGTATTGGAGCAACTCCAATGCGAGACAAGTAGAAGAGCAAGAATTCATGAAATGGAAGAAAGCCACCATGCCATATGTGGATAGTCGTGTATGTAAAATACCTTTCTAGAGGGTTGTCTATGGTATTAGTGAGTTTAGGAGGGATGGCTTCAATCCTGGTGATGCCAAAATCTTTCAGTATGGCATTCACTTCACTTTGAGACTCGATGGAAGATTGCTTAGCAGTGGCTTTAATCTTTGGAGAACTCATGATTTTGCCAGGTGAAAACGTTTTAATTAAAAACTCATAATCAATTATGAATGTTAAAAGCAATCAAGAATTCAAAAGTGATAAGTTTGCTTAGATAGCTTAAAACATGAAAACATACACAAGTTTTAGAAGATAGTGCAAAAAGTTTGAGTCAAAAACTTAATAGTTAAATCTCTCGGCAAAGTCGAAAGGTTTAGGATAAAAGCTTTCAACAAAGTCGAAAGGTTATAGATCAAGCTTTCGACAATGTCGAAAGGTTAGCAATTCAAGCCTTTGACAATGTCGAAAGGACAATGACATCAACTTTGACCACCATACTTCAACAATGTTGAAAAAACAAGTAAAAATATAACTTCCTAAAGCTATCAACAAAGTCGAAAGGAAGAGGTGGAACATCAGCCCATTCACCACCTTTCGATAATGTCGAAAGCTCTATGGAAACCTGGATCTACTTCAAGTGTGACATAAAATTAAGTGGCAAACCTTTCGACATGATCAAAACCAAAACCTTAAAATTCCTAAGTTAAAAAAAATATTAATATGGTTGATGTCGTCGAAAGGTCTGGTCAAAGTTATCAAAATACGTCATATCCATTGAAGTCGAATGGTTTCAGGTTTGGCTCATGCGTACTTTAAACGTTCCGACAAAGATGGACAGAAGCAACCCTAAGGTTGAGGAATTTCAACCTTGTCGAAAAGAAGAAGTCGAAAGGTTCAAAACTTTTCAACCTTGTTGAAAGCACGTTGCCGAAAGTTTACACCATAAAATTATCTAACCTTTCGACAACAATGAAAAGTTGGCATATCAATACCTTCCGACCCCATCGAAAGGTACAAAGAGGGCGAATCCATTATTGTCGCCTTAGTCCCCTTCGAAGGGGTAGAAAGATCATTTTGAGTTACCAAGTTATACACTAGTGGGTTCCAGGTTATCATATTGGATTTAACCAAACCCAAACCCAATAATAAATGCAGTTTTCAAATTCTTCTTGAAGAACAAGTAAAATAAACCCATTAACAAAACCGATTTCATCTGGAATCGACCTAATTTGATTTTAAAGAGGAATATAAATTTTCAACAAGTCAAAAACCAGGATTAAAAACCAAAAGCTAAATTTAGAGACTTTGGATTTAAAATTGAACCCGGTAGGGGGATTTTCCTTTATCAAACATCACTAGCTTCAAAATCCAAAGCCACGGATGGATTTTGTTAGAAACCGATTTAGAGAAAAAAAATTATCCAACCAAATCAAAATTAGGTTTCGATTTTTGGGTTTAGAAAACTGGGAATTTAATCAAAAAATGATAAGGGTAAATATTAGATTAAGATTTATGAAACGATTTCAAGAAATTACCTTGTTGTTGCAAATCGAGATTCAGAAAATTTTGGGAATTTTTTACTTGTATACGATGATTTTAATTTTAGGTAAACGAGTAAGAAAGAGAAGAAGCGTACTATATAAGAAAAGTTGCCCAAATTCTCAGCTGTTGGATCAGATTTGAATGGACATCCCAGATCAACACGGGAAGGCCAAAAGATGGGAAGTTTTATAGCTTTCGACAAAGATGACTTGGAAAGTCAAGAGCATCCCTATGAATGGAGGGGCAAATGTTACACTAAAAATCAACCTTTCGACTAAGTCGAAAGGTCTTTCAACAAAATCAAAGGAAAAGGAGTACAGCCCAAACCTTTCGAAGGAGTCGAAGGGATGCGGTCATCTGAATTCATTAGCATCAAACCTTTCGAAGGAGTCGAAAGGTTCCATCTCTAATATCCAAAATGTTCTTACCTTTTGAAGGGGATGAAGAAGTCAAAGAAAGTGTGAGCAACTACTTAGTGACCATTTCGAAAGCATAACAAGCCTTTCAAACCGGTTAAAGCACATCCAGTTTAACTTTCGACAATAATGAAAGGTTTATGAAGAAAGCAACATTCACAAGTCAACAAAGAGTGAAAGAAAACCTTTCGAAGACATTAAAGAAAAGTACAGCTCTCGAAGAGCAACCTTCCAATAAGGTCGAAGGGTTCACAACAACCAAGAGAAGAGCAACCTTCTAACAAGGTCGAAAGGTTCACAGCAGTATAAAGAAGGCAAACCCTTTGACAAAGTTAAAAGGTTTATGAATGCGTAAAGAGAGGTAAACCTTTCGACTAAGTCAAAAGGTCCAGAATAGCAGATGAAAGGCAAACCTTTCGACAAAGTCGAAAGGTTCAAAGCTGCATATAAAAGGAAGACCTTCCGACCCAGTCGAGAGCATGGAGTCGAAAGGAGGGCCGCCTGCATCTATAAATAAGACCCAAGGGGTCCTGTTTTGTGGATCCAAATTCTCTCATTCTAATCTTGTATTTTCTTAACCAATACATTGTAACCCTAATTGGGTGCTGATTTGGCGATTTAATAAAATAGAGATTTTCATGGAAAAAGGGGGAAGTCTTATGCTCTATTAATTACTTTACTGCTTGCTTATACTTTTGTTGGATTAATCCCTAATTTCAGGTTCAATATCACCGAAAGGTTCTTGTCGACAAGGTCGACAACACTTCCGCTACAAGTAAATACTGTCACCTTTCAAAGCCCTTAGCCCTGCAGTTTAAACCTTTTGATAAGGTTGATAATACATTTGGTCAAAACATCATTGGTAACCTTCCGAAGTGGTTAACTTTGTGGCCTAAACCTTTCGACTAGGTTAAAAGTGCTATGCTATAACTGTATCAATAACCTTTCAGAGTTATAATTCAAGTGGTCAAACCTTTCGATTAGGACAAAGATAACTCTCTAATATAGATACCTGGACATTCAAGGCTTAAACCAAAAGAGACCATTCCTAAACCTTTTTACAAGGATTAAAGCCATATCATATAAGTGGCCTAACCTTTCGACAAGGTCGAAAGCTTCTACATATCCACTGAGAAGTTTGTTATCCAACCAAGACCCAAAGAGGGCTATCCTCCTGACCTTTCAACAAGTTAAAATCTATCCTTTTGAGGAAAAATTCAAGGAAATCCAATCTAAACAAAGAAGGAAACTCTTGAAGAGGATCTCATACTAATTCAACAGAGTCAGAAGGTTTCATAACCCAGTGCCTAAACCTTTCGATGACGTCGAAAGGTCTGATTCGAAAGCTATCTACCAGTAAGGCTGAATTTGAAGGCAATTTCGAAGGGATTCACATCCACTATTCATAGAAAGGACTTTCATCTTCCTAATCACTATTTTGAGGTGTTGACAAGAACTCTTGTTAATAGTGTACCTAGACATTTTCATTGAATCAGCCACAGTCTTTCATTTGGAACGTTTCTGACTTAAAGGTTCTTAACTTGAATTTATTATTGACATACACTACACCATTATAAGCTATTAACAACGGGTAAAAACCGTTGTTAAGTCCAAAAGCAAAGGGTAAAAACCGTCTTCAACACAGGAGTGGTTGAATTTAGCGACGGGAGAAAACCGTTGCTTTATGTCCAAATGGCAACGGGTATAAACCGTTGCAAATTGGGACAAAGGCAACGGGTATAAACCATTGCAAACTGGGCCGAAGACAACGGGTATTAACCGTTGCAAATTGGGCCAAAGGCAACGGGTATAAACCGTTGCAAATTGGGCCAAAGGCAACGGGTATAAACCGTTGCTTAATGTACAAAAGGCAACGGTTACGAACCGTTGCTTAATGGGCAAAAAATCAACGGATATAAACCGTTGCTTTCTGTCCAAAAAGCAAGGGGTGCAAGCATTGCTTTATGGCCAAAAAACGTTGCTTTATGTCTAGTGAAAAACGGTTAAAAACCGTTGCTTTATGCCCAAAGTCATACATAAAGTAACGGTTAACACCCGTTGCACATAGTGTTTGCTCCTGCTCCTACAAAATCACATCTGTAACTCACTACTGCGTTACACGCATATCTCAGTATATATACCAGAATATCAATATATATCAAAATATGCCAGAATATCAAAATATTGGTACACAAGCACTATAAACATATCGCACATATACCATACATATAAAATAATCAAACTTATAATTACACTATTGTTTTGCAAACAGAATGCTACCATGCCGGAATATCATACTTATTACACTGCATTGTTTATTACACTACACTACAAAGATTTCATTAATTACACTACGTTGTTTTGCAAGCAGTGAAGTCTATATATAATAAACACATTAAAAGGATGTTGAGCAGGTTAGCCGAAGCTGATATTTCTTTGGCTCATGCTGTGGTGCATACAGTATTCTATCCAATTCCTGCGCAAAAGTAAAAACAGGTTTTAAACTCAAATCATACAGTGAATTTTAGCTTGGTCAAGTTCAGTTAATAGAGCAACGGAATTCCTGTGTAAGCAATAATAATGCACAAGTAAAAGTGGCAGCAAACATTTAAACAACTATAACAACACTAACAAAAAAAACTTCCTTTCAACTTCATCCCATCCCCTCTGCTATACACTTCCACTCACAACCACACTCCTACACACTACAACACTTCCTCATTTTCTCTGTTTTCATCTCATCCACACTTAAGTACTACATCACACCCCCTACTGCCTATTGCCTGTCAACAACATACACCATTAGCTTGGTCAAGTACTACACTTAAGTACTACACTATTTTTGGGTTTTTGTCCAATGTTGCACTGTTTGTACTAAGCCAGAAATCAAGTAATATGAACAAGTTGCTCGGACATATCTAACCTTAAATGTCCACCTCCTCCGAATGCATTTGATTCTACTATTTTTCTTAATTATCTCATTCGGGTATTGTTAAATCCATAATCTTTAAAGTTTGTACGTGCACACACCTATCAAGTTAAATCCAAACATTTTATAATGGTTTTTTCAATAAATATTGCTTGATGTTAATAGTATGTACCAATTTTGCACCATTAATATCCAACAAAAGCTATATTGCAGTATACCTTTAAGTTATTACCTCATCGGTAGGTGTACATTATGTATGCTTAATCTATGATTGATTTCACCTAGAATATATGAAAACAAAAGGATATTGCACATAGCCTCATTATCATAAATAAGCCAAGTATAGGTTTGGTTCTACTCAGTACTCAGGCAAAAGAGATGTCTGCGAATGCAGCGAGTGTTTCTGCTGGTAATCCAACATTGATTAAACGAGTTAATTATATGCATTCTAACTGTTATAACTTTTAAATCAATTATATGCATTCTAACAACTGTAATTCCTTTTATTGTCTGCTTCAAAACCAATCCCCTGTCAACTGCACATTCACATCACATCACAAAAACTGTAACAGTCTTCTTCTGACTGCTTTAACTCATCTATCAAAGGTTCTAAATAAACATCAATATCCTTCCCCGGTTGTTTTGGCCCAGAAATCAACAGTGTTAACATTGAGAACTCTCTTTTCATGCACAAAGACGGAGGAAGGTTATATGGTACTTCAATTACTGGCCAACAGCTGTAAGGGTTAGTTAAAGAAGCATTCGGACAGAAACCATCTATTGTTATTCCAAGCATGATATTTCGTGGTTCAGCAGCAAACGAAGAATCAAAAGAATCTGTAGTTTTCCATTGGGAAGTATCATGCGGATGACGCATTACGGTTGTACCGGACTTGGCACGACCATGCCAGGTCATCGCTTCTGCTATCCATGGTACAGTATACAGTCTTCTCAATCTAGAAATTAAAGGAAAATGTTTTAAGGTCTTTTGAGGTACTGTGGTAGCTTTTCTCTCTTCGTCGAATGATGTCTTATATCTTGGTGCGTTGCAATTTGTACATGAAACTTTGTTCGCATTATCTTTCCAGTACAAGATGCAGTCATTAATGCATGCATCATAAGTTATGTAATTCATCCCAACTTTCTTAATGATCTTCTTCACGTCGGGGTACTTTGACGGTAGCGTGTTACCTTCGGGGCGTAACTCCTTTATGAATTCGAGTAGTGCAGTCACACCATTGTCTGAAAATCTGTATTGGGTCTTCAAGCTATTCAGTTTCACAATGGCATACAACTTTGTAATCTCTTTTGGACAAGAAGGATACAATGGCTCTGTTGCAGTTGCACTATCAAAAAATGATTTATCTATAAACTGCTCACCAATATTAGCATTATCATGCAACTGACTTGTAGGTTGAAAATGATGGAATCTATCTGCATCATTGATCAAATCCTCCATCCTAATATGTTCGAACTCATCAGTATTTGTGGCATGACTAACTGGTTGTTGTTTTGGCTTCTCCGGTATTCTTTCCCCGTGAAAACACCACACGGTATATGATTGAACAATACCATATCTAAGCAAATGAAAATGAATGTCATTTAATTTGAATGTATCTTCATTTTTGCACCGCGTGCAAGGGCACAAACACTTTTCCTTATTGCCACCGTTTTCAGCAATAAATTTAACGAAATTTCTCACACCTTCCACATATTCTGTATTTCTTCGATTAGATTGATTCATCCATTGTTTGTCTATACTAAAAGACATACTGAAAGAAAATAACAAGAGCTAATAAGAAATCATGGGTAACAATATCTTATGGCTTTCCACCAAGTTCAACTCTGATATTAACTAAACAGATGTATATTCTTCTGATTTCACTTGAAATTTAACATTAGCATCAAACTGTTTCCAAAAAAATTTCCATTACAACGGCGCTATTTTGTAGCACCAGAGTAATGTCTATGCATTACCCCTCTCTTGATACTTGGCTTGCGCCATTAACAACAATTTTATCCACTTACTAAATATGGTCTCATATTTAGTAAAACAAAATTCATTGCATCAACTTATACCCTAGCAGTCACTATAAGCAGCTATGTCTAACTAGCATGCAGTACAGTACAACATTTAGGCTTTAGTAAATATGAGAATGCACACTACAACACTACTTCTCTTCCATGTTGCAATGTTTGGCTGATGATACACCACACGTACGGGGACGTGTTAGATTATCTCACATTGTACAATTTGTAAAACAAGTCATATATAAATGTAAAAAGATCATCCTTTGCATAACCAATTGTTTCTTGGTTCTCTAACACTGTACACTTAAAACATCAAATATGTATTCTGATGGTTCAGATTAGAAGGTGCATCTCTACTTTGGCAAACTGTTAAAGAGTAGTAGATATTGACTATAATCAATCCCCAAAAACTTAATGAAACATCAATCCTAAAAGATGAAGATAATGATGGAACTCAAATGACAGCTTATATGGTAACACTAAACAAACCCATAAGCAAGCATTATAGGGAATAAACTGTTCCTTAACTTGTGTTGCATCCCTTTCTTTATTATTCTAAACTACAAATATAAGCATGTAATCTTTTCCTATTATTCAACCATAGAAACGAATGGATTCACCATGTACAGACAGCCAGTCGTCGATAACACATATAAAGCACTGAGTAGAAACACACATGCTTGTTTTCCAAATAATTTACTGATTTCTATTAATCATGTGTGGATTACAGATTAATTTGTTATCATTGCATTTGACAATCTTTTAACTAAGTTGTGATAAGTCAATTTTCAAGGTGACTGTAACATTCGTCCTAAATCTCTTTTCAGCGACATGGAACAAGCAAAAGGTGGCAAATTTTTGGCCGAGAAGAATCAGAAAATCCTTGGTACATAGTTAAAAGTTTATCTTATCACCATGAAGATATTCACGTTAAATTTGAACCAGGTTCTTCAAGCCTTAGCCGAGCAACGTATGAAGTTAAAGGTTCTTTTAATTCTACACATAAGTACTGTGATATAACAATGCACCACAAATACATGTACACAGAGTTTCCATTTCAATTGACAACAAGTATTATTACAAAACAAAGCTTACCAGGCAGTTATGCGCTCTCTTCGATTATGCCAATGAAACTCGAGGAACCAAATATCAAAGATACACAGATCTGAGATAATTAAGATTTCAAATTAGATTTTATAATACAAGTATGAAATAAAATCAAATTTAAAATAGAAATCAAATAATTAAAAATGAGTACCCAACCTGGAGTAGGTATTCGATAAATTCACGTTGTAATACTTCTCCGAACACAGATTTGAGAGCGCCACTGATTGGCGTTGAATGAAGGAAGAACTGGTGCGGCTGGAAGGAAGATGAGTTCGCAGCTGGACACGATTAGGTGGAAAGATGGGTTCGCGGTTGGATGGAAGATGATTTCACGATTAGATGGAAAGATGAGCGGGTTGAAGCAAATCGAATTGGTGGAATTGGGGTTTTTTTTATTTAGGTTTTCTTTTCGTTGAAAGAGGACGAAACGAATATCAAAGGAAAGGAGGGAAGGAAAAGTGACGGGCCAATTCTTTTTGGCTCCCAGCGAATATTTGGCACAAAATTAGCGCCATTATATGCCACAACATTTACGACGGTTACAAACCGTTGCTAATTAGCCACGGTTTAAAACCGTTGCTAGTTGGAACGAAGCGCGCCAAAAATTATGGCGCGAAAGGATGAAATTCACCGCCATCATTTGTCTCCAAAGAAGCTATGGTTAATAACCATTCCCAATTAGCAACGATAAAAAACCGCTGCTAACTGAACCAAGACGGTGATTAACCATTTCTAAATGGCAACGGTTAATAATCGTTGCCAAATGCGCGGATGGTTAGTTGCAAATCTCAGTATTTGGTGTAGTGATATTATACTCAATATCGCATATGACATTTGAGTTCGAATACTCCTTTTTAAGAAGTTTGTTGTTTCTGTAAACAATTCTCTAGTATTTCATAAATGCATGAGAACATTTCAAACAACCATTTAGGGATATCAATATGGATTTGATATTTTCTTCATATATCAAATACATAAACAAATCACGATATCATAGACAGCATAATATGTATGATAATTCCTATTTCCAAAGCATTAGGAATCCATCTTACATGTTTCGCATTAAACATTTTAATAAGGTGTCCTTATATATCGTTGTGGACATTCCCAACATCTTTTATACTTACTATAAATGACACATTTATAAATACAGTGTCGAGTATTAAAACAACTAAAGCTAATTTTAACATAAATATAAAGTTAACAATCAACAATGTGTTGTTTACTTATGGCTTAGAAATATCTATGTACCTTTTTAACTTTTTTTCTTATGAGCACACGCTTCCTCTATATTTTGATTGATAATAAAACTATTTGATATTTCTATTAAAAAAGTTGTTCAATTTTGATGCTTTTTTGAATGATACTTCCATATTCCTTCTCAGGTCATATCCGAAAACCCACAAACTCAATATCGCTCCCACTGACTTTTAGATACTTTACTTATTATGTATAAACAGTTAACTCTAAATCATTATTTAGAATTTTCCATTTTAAGAAATACGTACCAAAACATAAAGTCATATTATGCGATAATTTTGTGAGTAAAATCTGAAACTACTTGAGCAAATCGAATGGTGAATCTGTTGCGTTAATTTCTACAATTGAAATTTATGGTACTATTCTTATCAATATGGCTCATATATTCCAACTACATTTGTCTTTTTCTTGAAGACACATTTACGACCAATGGATCATATCCTTTGAATACAACTTTCAAAATCATATTTTGATAATGTACATGGAATCAATTTCGAATTTGTGCATCATACCATATCGTAGATCAATACTCTTAATGGTCTAATTGACGGTGGAGGATTATTTATTCTCGACATTGATAAGAAACTCGTAGTCTCTCTTCAATGTGCAAGAATATTTTTAGACATTCTAATGCATTGTGTTCATTCAGGTTTGGTCAATATCATATCATCCCTCGCAATCTGCTTCATCTTTGGATCATATCCTAATCCATTTCACTACCAATAATTTCACAAAGAAAATCCTTTGCTACAAAGTTGGCATTTCTTGAAATAATAGTTGTTCCTTAATATAATGGAATGAATATTCATAGATATTTTATGAATTGCTTTATATAAAACTGGTTTTGTGTTAGTTCACAATATATTTATGTTCACAACATAAATTTGTCATCTAATGAGTACAGTTCTCAAAATTCTCTTACGACAATTCAAACAAGATCTCTTACATACAATTATTACATGCAATTTTTCAATTGGCATAACCTGCCAACTAATTGGCCTAGGATATGTAGGGGTTTCTTATAAGCCTTATCTTATGTGGTTTATAAACTATTCTTTGGATGATATTAGCTTTAACCTAGTGTACTACTCTTAAGTACACACCTTATAGAAAGAATTTATCTCAACTATACTCATCATAATCGTGCTTTGTCAAACAAAGTTCGAATACTCTATCAATACATCACCACGTGTTATAGGAAGGAATTACCTTTGAGATTGGATCTTTATTCATTATTAGGTGCATTCGAAACTCTTTCCAATATACTCACCAATTCGATCAAATCGAATCATTTTATTTTATTGCATATTATTTTATTCACTTCCATTTTATACTTTACGAGTTTACCTTTGAGCAAAATTTGACCGAAACACCCAAGTGGAAAAAGTTGTAGAAAGTTCATGCAAGAAAGTTTTATGTAGGGAGTAAACACAAGTAACTGAATGGAAAAGCAAGAAAATGCAAGTAAAGATCACACATAGAATTTTTATAGTGGTTCGACAGTCTGGACCAATGTTTACTTGAAGGTTCTTTATTAGTTTTCCACTAATTGTGACTACAAGTGACTGGGATCCATTTTGATCCTTGATTACAATGAATTTTAATGGTTGTCCAGGGAGAAGTTAGCCAAAAAAGAGAAGCTCCCTCTAATGAAGGTTGCCCGATGTATTTATAGGGGTGAATGATGAATATCTTCCTCAAACCTCGCTTATAGAACCTCGCCGCATAGAAGAAGTCCTACAAAAAATCTCGACCCCAAACTCCCTAGGGTTGGGGATACGTACCGATCCCTTAGGGGGAGAGATCGGTACCGATCCCAATAGAGGGCCCCATAGGGGTGTAATCCCTCCTGGTGGCTCGCCTTAATGTCTATTTCGTGATTTTAGAATTGTTTTGCATAGTCTCCTAGGTGTGTTTTTGGAGATATTGATGAATCTTTGATGAGTTGAACTACTGGTTTAAGTTCACTATAAGAAAAGGGATAGGTATCGATCCGCTGCCTAGGGGAGGCACCAATCCAAATTTAGTCAATTCCAGGAGGCGGTTCGCTTAAGTTCGCTTGACCGTTATCTTGTGTTCTTTTCTGATCTGGATCTTTGGACCCTAGGATGATTTTTTTCAGGTTGATTGCCTAGGTATTTGTCCAGTCAGACTTTTCCATTCAGTGTGAACATATTCGGGCCAAAAGGCTTATAACGTTTGCCCCCTAAAGTAACTTATATGGTGAACACAATGTACTTTGAATCGAGACAAGTCTAGATCGTCGTGAATGACTCTGCTCAGTATCTCGGATGATTGTTGCGATGCATGGTCAATATCTGACATCGTAAATCGGGATGTACTCTCTCAGTGATTTTATGTGGTCAGTTCCATTGAGCTAGTTGATTGGGTCTGTAGGCTTCAATTATCTGAACTAGTTTCTTTTCTTTAGAATGTCTCAGGTAAAAATTCAATTTCCATCAACCCATGAAATTGAACACAAATAAGTTGTTGGCTTCCAAGCGTGTTCGTATGACTATGGATTGCTGTCAAGTTCTATTGGATTGTACTCACAAATTGTTTTCAATCTAGTCTGATGAAGGGCGGTCGTCAAGGCGACTAATTCCGATCAGGCTTTTAAATCTCCCCGAGATGGCCGAGATGAAAAATCCGAGATATCAGCCAAAATCCGAGATTTGGCAGCCTATTTAGTTATAAGTGTTTTAAATATCGCCCGAGATAGCCGAGATATTTTCCCGAGATATTGGCCAAAATCCGAGATTTAAAACACTGATTCCGATTGATGAATGAAGCAATTCCTGCTTGAATTATCGGTCTGATATCCTATTCCAGGATGTTTAGTTCCCAAATCTTTAGTCCGGAGATCAAGGAGGCTCAGGATGATGATGATGTTGATGAAGGTGAAATAGTAGGTGTTGGTGATGAAACTGGCTATGACATTGTGAATTCAAATCATGGGTTTTTGATTGAACGATTCTGATCGTTCCATTTTGAGGCATCCTTTCGATCATAGCCTTAAGTTTTATCGAACACTAGGCACAAGCCATAATGTTGAGGTGTCATGTTCAGCTATCAGATGATGATATTCCTCTACCTCTAGTCTAAGGTCAACAGGCTTAGTGCATGGACGGTCGAGTCCCGCTCATATAAATTTATCTTTTCCGATCATATCTAAGATTTCAGTTGGCGAACAAGCGATCTTGTTACATCCATTTTAAGTTTGAGCTCCCTTTGATGGATCAAAGGTGGGAGTAGGTGAATGAATGGTCAAGTTACATTCATTATATCTTTGTATTCTGGTAAAGCCATGGGAAATAGAGTTGATAGATGAATGGTAAGATCACATTCATCCTAATTTTCAAGCTTTTGTTTCCAAGTTAAAAATAAAAGGAGGTAACTGGACGGTCAAGTCACATCCACTTTAGTTTGAACTCTCCTTGTCGGGTCAAGGGAGAGAGTTAAGTCGATGGATGGTCAATCACATCCATTTTGGTTTAAACTCCTCTTGTTGGGTCAAGGGAAAGAGCTTGGAGATGAACAATTAGTACATCTGCTCCAGGGTTGATGAGGGACGGTTGGATCATGTCCATCTTGAAATTTGTACTCCCCATGTCGGATCAAGGGAAGGAGTAGATCAAGGGAAAGAATAAGTCGATGGATGGTTGTGCCACGACCATCTCAGGTTGTGCCTTGGGCCCAACATGAGGGCATGAGTTAGTGTATGGATGATCATGTCACGTCCACATTAGATTGGAATTTGAGCCTATTGTGCCCTAAGCATGGCTTGAGTGTTTTTAGAAAAGATTCTGGGTATGCATTTGAGAGTGGATGGTCGAGTCACATCCACTTTGGATCACGGGCTTGCCCCCGAGTCAAGGGGAAAGAGTTAGCTAATAAGCAATCGAATCATGCTTATCTCGATTTAGCTCTAAAGGTTGTGCCATAGGCCATCGTGATTTGGTAGGCATCTGACTCTAGGTACCTGAACACTTGCATTGTTTATATGAAGTCTCATTCGAATCGGTCGCGTTTCACGACTTATATAAAATGCAAAGATAAGGTTGCGTGATTAAAAAGAAAATCTATTGAAAATAGAGAAATAACATAGTCTAACTTATGAGAAAATTCAAATAAAATAAGGAAAAGAGTTTATTCTAAGGTAAAATGATGTCATGCTCGTCAATCCATGCTGCTCTAGCCCTTCTCAGTTGGGAGATGACCATCTGCAGTCTAGTTGATGATCAATTGTCTTTCAGGCCACCTAGGTCTATCATTACTAGGGGCGGCCTGTCTTTGCTGAGGATTGGATGTCCCTCTAGCCACTATCCAGCGGGGCTTTCACAAATTATTGGAGCTTTTTGTTCTGGATCGTCTCTTTGATCATATCTCCAGAGGTGTCTACATTCATTTGTGTCGTGACCATGGGTCTCGTGAAATGTACAGAAATTTCCAAACTTCCTTTGGCTTTCAATCGATTCTCTCGGAGCTGGTTTCCAGTACTGCTCCGAGTCATGAGTGGTAAAGTAGATGTTTTCGGTTAAATCATTCAGGGGGAGTGGGTGTCAAATCTTGGGATTCTCGGTCATCTTCTAGAACTCGGGATCTCGTTTGGGGCCCTGCCTTGACTCTCTTTTTGATTTCCAGTCTTGTTCTGTACATTCACATTAATATTTTAAGAACTCGCTCTGGTATATTTTACAGCAATGTTATTCTGAACTCCGTCAGCCTAGTGGCCAGTTCTATCTCCTTATCTAGTCCCCAGAACCTCCTCCTTTCGCAAATACTAAGTCGCCTTGTTGTAAAAGCAATATAGAGTGAATGGAGGCTTTCTTGATAACCATTCTTCGAAATCCATGTCGGGGTGGATCTCTCTAATCAAAGCCATGACTATGATTTTTCCGGAGGATTGCTCACCTCAGTCACAACAGTGTTGAATCTTTTATAAAGTTGTTGAGTGGCTCCCTCGGTCCTTGGAATAAGTTAGATAGTGACATGACATCCTTAGGGCAAGTCGCATGCATCTTGAATTGCTTGATAAATCTCCTTGCAAGTTGGTCAAATAATGAGATGGACCTTGGTGGTAGTCGAGTAAACCACATGGTCGCTACTCCTTTTGGAGAACTGGGAAAGCATTTTCACCTGATGGCATCCGTGGCCCTGACAGAATCCATATGCCATTCGTACTTCATGATATGTTGTCTTCGATCTATCATTCTCAAGTAAGATAGCAGTGTTGGCATATTGAATCTCCTTTAGTATCCTTCGCGTAAGATAGCTTCAGTGAAAGGGCTTCGACTAAGGGAAATGCCCCGGTCGTCATCAGTTTGGTCTTGGCTCTCTCTAACAAACCATCGTACCATTGTAGTCAAATATGGTCCATGAATGCTTGCTAGGTTGCGGTAGTCATGATATACCCATTATGGTTGGCCTGTTAAACAGTCCTGGTTCATGCCTCATTGTCTAGGCTCTCCTTGCTCCGGAAGAGTTGCTTGTCCAATAGCAAAATCTTAACTCTCGGTGCCTTGGTCAGTCATAGTATGCCCAGGTTGAGTTATATCTCTTGGTTGAAGTGTTGCTCCTAGGTGAAGTCATGCGCCTAAGGAAAATGGATGGGTGGTGAAGTCCCTAGGGGAGGGATCGATGGTGACCTCCCTAAGGAAGGGATCGGTGGTGACCTCCCAGGGAAGGGATCGGTGGTGACCTCCTTAGGGGAGGGATTGGTACCTATCCCTCTGCCTAGGTGGGAGTTAGTATTTTCTATCCTAGAGGTTCTTGCCTTGTATTCTACCGTCCTTTGCCATCTGTTCCTATGGTGGTGATCTGATGATGAGGAACTTCTAAAGTTTGAGCATGGAGGAGATAGTTCTCTCCTTGTTCTCCTCCAACAGTGAGTGTTTAGCTGAGCCATCAAGGTCATGTTCTCTTGAATTCATCGGTTTAGTTCTACACGACTATCTTAAAACTCTTTCATCATACACTCTGAGTCCATCCTAGTGATAACATTAGAAAGGTTTTGGAGATCCCTGGCTCTTTATGTGCCTTCCTCCTGAATGTTCAAATATGTAGTCTTTGGTTCATCAACAACTCTTGAAGAGGAAGCAATGGTTTTCTCTTTTCTATGGTCCATTAGAGATAACTTCAAGTAGAGAAGTTCAAGTCTGAATAGGGAGAAACCACTTCTCTTTCTTGGATCTTAGGAAATCCAACAGTAGATGTAGAATCAAATGGCCTGAGAATCGCTCTCTATGAAAGCACCAAATATTTAAACAAAATTTGGCCTGTTTGAGCAAAATTTGACCCAAACACCCAGGAGGAAAGCATTGTAGAAAGTTAATGAAAGAAGTTTTATAGAGAGAGTAAATGTAAGAAAGTGAACAGAAAATCAAGAAAATGCAAGCAAAGATTGCACAAAGAATTTTTATAGTGGTTCGGCAATCTGGACCTACGTCCACTTGAGGGTTCTCTATTATTTTTCCACTAATTTGTCATTACAAGTGTTATCCCGCCTTTTGGCAAGGCCATGACACCAAAAATCTAACTGGAAATCAATGACAATTCATCCCGAAGATCGGTTATACGCAGGCTCTCTATTGATATCGATGAATTTTGTCCGAGTCCGGATCGAGCTACAATTGACAAGACATGACAAGCAAAGCCGTGAAAGCCAACGTTCCAAATTTCAGGTCAATCGGAGTTCGTATGCTCAAGATATGATCGATGCAATTCAAGCAATCAACTATTCATATCCATCAATCATCAACTGTTCGTATCCATCATGCCTCAATTGTTCGTATCCATCAATCATCAACTTTTCGTATCCATCAGGCCTCAACTGTTCGTATCCATCAATCATCAACTGTTCGTATCCATCAATCATCAACTGTTCGTATCCATCAATCATCAACTGTTCGTATACATCAATCCTCAACTGTTCGTATCCATCAGGCCTCAACTGTTCGTATCCATCAATCATCAACTGTTCATATCCATCAATCATCAACTGTTCGTATCCATCGGGCCTCAACTGTTCATATCCATCAGGCCTCAACTGTTTGTATCCATCAATCATCAACTGTTCGTATCCATCAGGCCTCAACTGTTCGTATCCATCAATCATCAACTGCTCGTATCCATCAATCATCAACTGTTCTTATCCATCAATCATCAACTGTTCATATCCATCAAACATCAACTGTTCGTATCCATCAATCCTCTACTGTTCGTATCCATCGGCTATATTGGTTCATATCCATCAAGTGGTCATCATTTCGTATCCATCACGATCGATACGAACAGTGCAATGGTGATCAATACGAACAAGGCAGAGGCGATCGATACGAACAGTGCAATGGTGATCGATACGAACAAGGCATAGGCGATCGATACGAATAAGGCAGAGATGATCGATGCGAAGAAGATAGCCTTTGAAAAACATGAACTTGCATCGATCATATCTCACAATCTACAAGTCCAAATGCCACCAAATTTTCTCAAGAGCTTGCGTACAACCTAAAGAATGTCCATGATCGATCTCGACTCGATCGGGCAAGATCTTGATCAATACGAAATTCATTCTTAGCAATCACGGATCGAGTTAAAATCGCATGGGATCGATCGCGTGGGCCCGTGCACGTGCCAGAAGAGGTATTCCGAGATCTGAGCGAGATATTTGCATCCTACGCCAATAAATAGCGTCCTAAAGCCTTCAGAAAAGGGACTTTTTGCTCTTCTACGTCCAGACTCTGTCGGAATCATCATTGTACTCGAAATTGGCTGTTGTAATCAGTGGTAACTCGTTGTAATCAGTAAGCAAACATCAATAAAGTCATCGAATTCAAAGTGGACGTAGGCAGAATTGCCGAACCACTATAAACTCTGTGTTCTTTACTGCTTTCCTCTTACTTTTCTGAGTGTTCTTCATTTTTAATTCTCTATATACTTGTTATCTATGATCTATGATTGTGAACGGGTGCTTTCATCGACAATTGAGTGTTTATGACCAATTTGGTGCAAAAATTTTGGTGCTTTCACTGAGAACCAAAGTATTCGGGGTTTCAAAAGCTTTAGGTTCAGATTTGGAGAGCTAGAGAATCAGATCTAGAAGGAACGATGGCAAAGCAATCAACAAGGAGACAAAGAACTGAAAGGAGTCAGCATGAAGGGAGTCAGGAAGCTTCCTCAGGAGCGAATCAGGCCTCGGTCTTCATCACCCGAGACGAGATGGAGATGATGATGGGAGCCATGCAGGAGGGAATGCTGAAAAGGTAAGAAGAGATGATGCAGAATCTACTTCGACAAGTTGGTCAAGTTAGAGCGCAAAATCATGGGAACGCAACTGCAGGAGATGCTATAGATAGGGATCGGGAGCATGAAGCAACCAGAATTCAGAATAGAGTAGGACCATCGGGAGCAGCACCAGAGCTAGGGGCACTCACCCAGAGCATATCGATCCAACTGCAGGCAGAACACCAGGTGGAGCTGTACAACATGACATTGATAGAGAGATGGATGCTCGTCCAGGAGAGCAGATTCCATGAATCCCTCGTGAACTCGGAGGGTAGATCAGAGGCAATGAACAAGGGCCGCAGCTTGGCGACGGTGACAGGTTGGTGGAGATGGTCAGACGAGCTATGAAGGGCGGGCTGGTTGATAGAGATTTGGAAGACTTGAACAGGAGCCCCTTCGCTCCTGCAATTAGACAGGCTAGGAATCCACCAGAATTCAAGCTACCAACACTGAAGACGTACGATGGGAGGACGGATCCTGCAGTTCATCTGACATGGTATATGAGGCATATGGCAGTACTGGGGGCATCAGAGGAGGTCATGGCCCGGTGTTTCCCATTGTATTTGACGGACATTGCAGCACTATGGTTTGGACAGCTGGGGAGCGGCTCCATTGGAACATGGACCGATTTGACTGAGAAGTTTATGAGGCAGTTCAGAGTTCACATTCCGAGACCCAAGAATGTGATGAGTTTGGTAGCACTAAAGCAAAGAACATGAGAATCTTTAAGGAATTTTCTGATGCGATTCAATGCGGCGGCAGCATCGGTGGATCGACTAGATCCATCCATGGTTTTGATGGCAGCTGTATCCAGCATAGCTGATGGCACAGAATTTAAGAATTCATTGACAAGGGACCCACCTATGGATCTAGGAGAATTTTATCATGAGGCCGAAGGATTTCTAAGATTAGAGGACGCAAATGCTGAAAGGGAGGAAGGAGATGAAGCTGGAGTTTATGCAGTCAAAGGCGGAGATCCTCCCAGAAAAGATTCAGGAAACGATAAAGGGAAACGGAAAGCCAAGGATAACGGTGATGGACCAAAGCGACTTCGAAAGGAACCGAGATTCACCTCTTATACGGAGCTGAATGAGACTTTGGAGAAAATCTACCAGGATACTAGGGGGCAGATTCCTTATCGAAAGCCAATGAGAAGGGATCCGACTAGCAATGAAAGGAGCTCCGACAAGTATTGCTTATTCCTCGAGCTAAATGGTCATAGCACGAATGATTGCAGGCACTTGAAGGATGAGGTTGAGGGACATATCCAGAATGGTCTGCTATCGCAATATGTGAGAAGGGGAACAACTACGGTGGAATGAGAGCAACCACCACCTGCATCAAATGAAGGTGGCTCCGGATCGAGGCGTTAGCTTATCATCAACTGATCGGAATAACAACAAATAAGTGGCAAACTCCATACCGAAATGATTAAGTCATTTACACATGTACAGGATTACGAGCGATCCTCGGGCATGCTCTGATACGAATAACAATTGCGTCGATATAGGTGTTTGCACTTTGACGTCTGTGTTCCGCTTTTGCTTTTTGTTTCGCACATTTGAACTTGATTTTGTTGAACATTTCTGTTGAAAGACTCATTTAAATGTAAACTTGGTTTCAATAATTCTAAGATGGCTAAGTCAAACATGTACGGGATCGCGAACGGTCCTCAGACATGCTTTGAAACGGTGATAAACTGCCACCACAAACAATTCAGAAACCCACTCGAACGTGAAATCTGACATTAATGATATTAAGTCCCCCCGGGCACACACAATTCACCTCGAACGGCACCCGATTGCGAACGGTCACAATCCGCCTCGAACGGCACTCGATCGCGAACGATCACAATTTGCCTCATACGGCACTCGACCGCGAACGGTCACAATTCGTCTAGAACGACACCCGATCGCGAACGGTCACAATCTGCCTCGAACGGCACTCGATCGCGAACAATCACAATTCGCCTCGTACGGCACTCGACCACGAACGGTCACAATTCATCTAGAACGACACTCGATCGCGAACGGTAACAGTTCGTCTAGAACGACGCCCGATCACGAACGATCACAATTCGCCGCAAATGGCATCCGACCGCGAACGCTCACATACCGCACCGAACGGCATACGGTCGCGAACGGTCACTATTCACAGTCAGATAAGATTATCAATTTCTTTTCAGGTCATTAACAGGATACGAACATCCAGCCTATCGAACTACAAAACACACCTTCCTATCGCAAGGCATGTTTTGGGGGGCAAGTGTTATCCTGTCTTTTGGCAAGGCCGTGACACCAAAAAACTGACCGGAAACCAATGACAATTCATCCCAAAGATCGGTTATATGCATGCTCATTATGGATATCGATGAATTTTTTCCGAGTCCGGATCAAGCTACAATTGACAAGACATGACAAGCAAAGCCGTGAAAGCCAACGTTCCAAATTTCAGGTCAATCGGAGTTCGTATGCTCAAGATATGATCGATGCAATTCAAGCAATCAACTGTTCGTATCCATCAATCATCAACTATTCGTATCCATCAGGCCTCAACTATTCGTATCCATCAGGCCTCAACTGTTCGTATCCATCAATCATCAACCGTTCGTATCCATCAGGCCTCAACTATTCGTATCCATCAATCATCAACTGTTCGTATCCATCAATCCTCAACTGTTCGTATCCATAAATCCTCAACTGTTCGTATCCATCAAGCCTCAACTGTTCGTATCCATCAATCCTCAACTGTTTGTATCCATCAATCATCAACTGTTCGTATCCATCAATCCTCAACTGTTCGTATCCATCAGGCCTCAACTGTTCGTATCCATCAATCATGAACTGTTCGTATCCATCAGGCCTCAACTGTTCGTATCCATCAATCATCAACTGTTCGTATCCATCAATCATCAATTGTTCGTATCTATTAGGCCTCAACTGTTCGTATCCATCAATCATCAACTATTCGTATCCATCACTCATCAACTGTTTGTATCTATTAATCCTCTACTATTCGTATCCATCGGCTATATTGGTTCATATCCATCAAGTGGTCGTCATTTCGTATCCATCACGATCGATACGAACAGTGCAATGCTGATCGATACGAACAAGGCAGAGGTGATAGATACCAACAGTAAAATGCTGATCGATACGAACAAGGCAGAGGTGATCGATACGAACAAGGCAGAGGTGATCGATGCGAAGAAGACAACCTTTGAAAAACATAAACTTGCATCGATCATATCTCACAATCTACAAGTCCAAATGCCACCAAATTTTCATAGGAGCTTGCGTACAACCTAAAGAATGTCCATGATCGATCTCGACTCGATCGAGCAAGATCTTGATCAATACGAAATTCATTTGTATCGATCACGGATCGAGTCAAAATCGCATAGGATCGATCGCGTGGCCCCGTGCATGTGTCAGAAGAGGTCTCCCGAGATCTGAGCGAGATATTTGCATCCTACGTCTATAAATAGCATCCTAAAGCCTACAGAAAAGGGACTTTTTGGCTCTTCTACGTCCAGACTCTGCCGAAATCATCATTGTACTCGAAATTTGCTGTTGTAATCAATGGTAACTCGTTGTAATCAGCAAGCAAACATCAATAAAGTCATCAAATTCAAAGTGGACGTAGGCCGGATTGCCGAACCACTATAAACTCTATGTTCTTTACTGCTTTCCTCTTACTTTTGAGTGTTCTTCATTTTTAATTCTCTACATACTTGTTATCTGTGATCTGTGATTGTGAACGGGTGCTTTCATCAACAATTGAGTGTTTGTGACCAATTTCGGCGCACGCAACAAGTGATTGGGATCCGTTTTGATCCTTGATTACAATGAATTTTAATGGCTATCTAGGAAGGAGTTAGCTAAAAAAAGAAGCACCCTCTAATGAAGGTTGCCCGGTGTATTTGTTGGGGTGAATGATGAAATATCTTCCTCAAATCTCTCCTACAGAACCTCGCCGAATAGAAGAAGTCCTTCAAAAAATCTCGACCCCAGATTCCCTAGATTTGGGGAGAGGTACCAATCCCTTAGGGGAAGGGATCGGTACTGATCCCTACAGTGGGCCCCATAGGGGGTGCGATCGTTCCTGGTGGCTTGCCTTGATGTCTACTTTGTGATTCCACGGTTGTTCTACATAGTCGCTGTAACGACCCAGAATTTTAGACATTTGAAATTGAAATATTTAATTAATTTTAAATATTGAAATATCAGTTTTATAAGTTAAACAGCTTAAATTTCAAGTATAAGGGTTATTTGAATATTGGAATAGTGATTTAAACATCGAAATTATCTAAATGATTGAATCTTGAATTTAATTTAAATATACGGATTTCAAAAAACTATTTAAATTCAATTTAAATAATAAATGGTTAATGTAAACTTTTAATATAAAAGGTGATTAAAATTGGTTTAATAATAATTCATTTTAATTAATGCATGAAATTACCATTTCGGGACACTGTCTCGAATTTTGACGAAACCAGTGCTATTGGATCCAGAATAGTGAATTTTTCTTTGTCGATGAGTTTCGTGATGATCAGATTTAGTGTGTGGTCATGCGAGCTCGAAATGCATAGGAATTAATCAGTGGAATTTAATATAATATAATTTAACTTTGAAAACTAACGTTTGTATATGATGAAATTAGGCCTCGTTACTAGTTATAGTATGTTCGGAATAGTGGTATTTAGTATGAAACGCTAGGCGGCACGCCTCGATTGAAGTTCAGAATTTTGAGACATGAATAGTGTTTGAAAATCTTCTGTAAAAGGACCTTACTTCTTTCTTTTTGGAAAACCCTAACCCTAGACGTCGTTCCATCCAACGGCTATCATCAATCAAAGCTATTAGAGGACGATTCAAGCGAGAGGTTTAACTACAAAAATGTTCCGCAAGATGTATTGAGTGAGATGGACGGTTGGATTAAACTAGATCAGAGCACTGTGGTGTCGAAGTCAAGATGAACGACGTCAAAATTTTTGGGTCATTTGTGGCGGCGGAAGCGAGATAAGGGACAAGGCTTGTGGTGTCGGGGTCATCTTGGCTAGGCGCGTCGACAGTGAAGAAGCGGTGGCGGAGCAAGCAAAGAGGTAGTGGGGATGGTTGAATATAGTCGCGACATCGAGTAAGATAAGGCGGCCTATTTTAGAGATAGGAAAAGGTGATTAACGTAATTACCTTAATTAATTTAGCTAATTAATATTTAATTATCTCAAATATTCACAAATTCGTATCATGTGCATACGAGGTCAGATTTGGACGTAATCAGTTACGTTGGACTCATAGCCATAATATCGAAATTGTTGTGTTGGATTCGTCAAATTCAGAGCTTATAGAATTTCAAGCTAAAATCGAACGTTTCTCTATTTTATTCGAAACTAGCACGCTTTAGCGACAACTAGAATTTTGGTAAGTTAACTCACCTTTCTGGCCCACTTATATTTTGTATAAGTGCGGATATTTTTGTTGATGCCTGCTTGTCGCTTGTTTGGATGATTTACTGCTTTATCAGTTGGTTTGGACATTCCTGCCCTTGAAGCGGATGACAATTTATATGTATCCTCCTAGTAGCGGATGACCCATATTATATGATTATATACAGTATGTGATGTAGGGGGACATGTTAGTGTGTTGATATATATATATGTATGAGCTATGATGTAGGGGGACGGGTTAGAGGGATCCAATGGATTCCTCACACTTTTGATTTTGATTTTCATATATTATGATATATGATTTGTTGGATGCCATATTTGATGACATGGACATGATTTTACCTATTTAGTGTTATAATAGCACCAGGCTTTATTTTTAGCATTTTGAAATACTATAAATAATGATTTTTAAATGAAATATTTTTTAAGGTGATACTTGTAATAATACATATTTTAATAATTATTTATAAATTACAAAAAGAAGGAGTTTACCAAAATAAAATAAAAACATGATTTTCGAATATTAATTTAACTGTTTTGTGAAGTATTTCTAAATAGAGATTTTCAAATGTATTATAAAGATTTTAAAACTCAATTGATAAGTCCATCTTTTTTTGAGAGAAATGTGTTATCCTCTAAAATAGAGGAGAGCACACACGTGTATATATATATCACTGAAAACAAAGGTGCTGCCAACATGCCTGGTAGGTAGCTAATCAATAATAATGAAAAGGACTTAGGTACAACTAGAATGAGCTCCGGCAAGGCCATCGCCCATTACACCTCATTATCGAGCTCCAACAAGGCCACCGCCCATAATGAGGTGTTAGAAGTACCCAAAAACCATGAAGCAACTCAATGCTGATGATATCAATAGATAACTCCAGCTGACATAGAGACACCTCATTGCAAACACGGAAAATCCAAAGAGAGCGCCTCACTGCAAATTTGGATGATCCAGAATGAAGAATGTCACTCTGTAGATGCTGAAGAACTGGAAAGAACGCCTCACTGCAAAAGCGAATGATCCAAAATGAAGAACGCCAACCTGTAGACACTAAAGAACTAGGAATAACACCTTACTACGAACATGGAAGATCTAGAAAGAAAGTCTCGCTATAATCCTGCCAGCAGCAAACTTGAGAACCTGCAAATAGTAATCTAGCACTATTTCCGACCTAAACCTATATCTATAAAAGGAACTAAAGAAAAAATATAAGCATAACACACACACACACACACACACACACATATATATATATATAAATGAAATTTATATACATATATATGTATTAAAGAAGTAAAAGTAATTATACTATAGCTAAAATTAAAAGACGGAAAAGAAACAAAAATAAGAAACAGACTAAAAAAGAATCCAAGCACATTATGCAACATCTTAACCAACACTAAAAATGTAAAAAAAACAATTTAAAAATTATCCTTATAATTCCTTCAATCAAAAGGACATTATGATAATCTGTAAAATCATCATTCAAATTAGAAAAAATGTTAATGTTATAGTTATTAGTATTAAAAATTTTGTTATTACGTTTAAATATATTAATACTATTATTAACCTTATTAAGATATTCTTTGAAATGATTATTTTTAGCTAATCTATATTTAGGATTTGAGATCCAATTAAAAAAAAATGATGATATTATAAAAATCAATTTATTAAAGTGATTATTATTATTGTTAAAAAGTCTCTGGTTTCTCCCAAACCAAATATAACAACAAATAATAATGAATAAAGTATCAAGTAAAAATCTATTTTCCTTTTTGAACTTAAATCTTATATTATTCCAATAATAATCGCAATCATTAACTTTAGTTGTAAGACTAAATTTAAATATTTTAAGAGTATTATTCAGAATATAATAAGTATCCATGATATCATAATACACACGTTTAATATCTTCAAAATAAAGATTACAAAAAGAACATTTATTATCAATTTGCATATTTTTTCTTTTTAAAAATTCAATAGTATTTAGTTTTCCATGCATGATTAACCACATATGTATTTTTGATTTAGAAGGAGCATTTGTTGTCTAAATAAGTTTAAAAGAGTTATTAGCTACGCCCGAGAAATTAAGAAATTTATAAAAAGTTTTAGAAGTAAATTTCTTACTCTTATCCCATTCCCAATTAATATTATCATTTTTGTTATCAATATTGTATAAATTCAATCTAGCATAAAGCAAAGAAAGTTGCCTAAGAGTTGTATCTTTTAAAATTCTATTAAAACTAAAATTCCAAGGGGGATCATTATCCGGAGAAAAAACATCTAAAATTAAAGCATTCTTAAAGATACAAATTTCGAAAAGCTCTTTAAATTCTATCCTAAGAGGAATGACGAAATCCAACGATCAGGCTAAAAAGAAGTATTATTTACTGAATGTACAATCGTATTAGTACTGTAACGACCCGTAATTTTCGATAATCAAAATATTGAATTCAATAAGATTTTGTAATTTAATATTGGAAGAAATTAAAATTTATGGCTTATTAATAAGAAATAACTCGAATGTAATGTTAAAAATATTAATTCAAGACAATTGATAACTACTTTAATGTATGTCCAATTAATTGAAATTATTGTAAAGTTAAAATTGGTTATAGGTTGTAAATAAAGAAATAGGGTTTAATAATATAAATTTAATATAATAAATGACTAATTGAATGAAATCTCAAATAATTGTAACAAATTGTAAAGTTACATTGGTTTGAAATTGTAAATAAGAAGATAAAATCAATATGAAGTTATTTGTTTTGTTAGTTTACAATAAACTTGAAAATGTGTTTGAATTGGCAAATTGTAACAATGGTAAATTAATCCATTTAATATAAATGAATTTTATCGGAATTGAGTTATTGAGAATATTCGAATATAACTTTGAAATCTATTTAATCTATTTTAAAATTTATTTAATCTATTTTTAATCTATTTTTAATCTATTTAATCTATTTTAAAGCTATTTAATCTATTTTTATTCTATTTAATCTATTTTAGATTAAATTTAAACTATCTTAAATCCACCTAAACTACTACGTTAAGCTATTTTTAAACTATTTTAAAGTATTTTTAACTATTTTAAACTATTAGACCTTTTATACTATTTATAACTATCTAAACTATTTCCAAAATTTCAGATTGTGTAAAGTGTAAGTGTTTATATTTAAATCCTTGATTTTAAAGTGAAAATGGTTAAATGATGTTATAACTTAAGTTGGGATTTGAAATAATATTTGCTATTTTGTGAAAATGGTTTCGAAAGTAATATGATTTCAAAAGTGATATTATTTCAAAAGTGAATATGATTTCGAAAGCGATATGGTTTTGAGAATATGATATTTTGATATCAATTATGAATTGATTTTTAAAATGTAAAAGAACCATCCGGTGTGAAATAAGCGTTTGGTTGTTAAAGTGACCGGGATCGGATATTGTCATACTCTTTGGTGATATCGAAAACCACTTTAACAACTCTACACGTGGCTGAGATTCCAAAATGAAGTAGGATGGTTTGGCGAACGATTTTGTATGAGGTATTTATGTAGCCCTGACTCCCATGAGTCAGCTTAGATGTGACTAAAACAGGAGTTATACCTGGGCCAAGTGAGGTCATTCCCCCGATCGGACATGCTTCTTCGATACCATATAATGACTTTGTGATGATTTGGTGGCCACCCCTCGATTTTGATTATGGGATTGTGTTCCAAGGTGGGCGGTAGTAGCTGCTATGCGTTACCACCAGCCCGGTTCTGCAAAACGGTAGAGCCCTAACCTGGCATTGCCTTGAGTGCCGTGTTCACATGCCTTATCATGCCTTCTATGAGTTTGGTTTGTACCATACCTATGGTGTGCCCTCTGATAGCCCTCCAGTTTACGGAGGAATTACGGTACTGTATAGACTATGGGAATATATAAAAATGTGTTAAGGGGGATATGGGTAATGCCTTAACGCTATTTGTAACGACCCGGGATTTCGTATTGATTTATAATCGTCATTAAACGATTAATTGATTGTTAATTGCTGTTGAGTATTTTAAATCAGCTAAAATTCTTTTGAAAATTGGTTAAGTGTAGTTGAGCTTAGCAAATTTGAATCTCGGCCCATCCATTTTGATGCCGTATTGTTTGAAGTATAACCGGTCCCTCTTTTCATTTGCATTCGTTCGAAAACCTGTAACCCGATCTTCCTCAACCATTCCAATTCGTAACCCTAAAACGAAAGAAAATAAATGGCGGCCTCAAATTCATCCATTCGTTCGTTCCCCTCTGAAGCTTAGGACTTTTCAAAATCGAAGGCGCCGACTGCAATTAGATCGATATTGCTTCTCCGCCGATCATTCGTCTCTTCGAGTTGCACCCACGACCGCTTCAATTCGTGCGAGTTCGACTTCGGTTTTGTCTGGAGTCTGTACTCGTCAAGGGAGAAGGTGAGTAATTCTATTTACTCACATCTAGTTCATTCTCGTATGATGCTTCTGCAATTTCGATTTTTTTGTTTCCTTGTTGCTTTGTCTCAACCAGTTGTCTTCGTTCATCTGGAATTGATTTTTTTGTTTCTTGCTGTCTTTGGTTTTGGATTAATTTGCCGATGATGTATATTGGGGTGTATATAGGGTTTGTAACCCTTGAATTCTCGAGCTTATCCCTGCCTTCGACTTTGACCTTTTCTGATGATGTCGATTCTGCTGCGACCTTGCTTTGTTCACTGTGACTTTGGGTTCTTGATAGTGTTTGAACTTATTTTTGGTTGGCTTCGACATTTGAACTATTTTGATTTGGCACTGTCTCGTTTTGAACCTGCTGCTTCGATTTTTCTCTGTAGCATATTGTGGCATTGTTTCATATGTGTGTGTGTGTGTGTGTATATATATATATATGTATTAGTGTTTGTGTATATGTGACTGTTGTCACACTGTTTCATGGTTCTCTGATCATGGAAGTGTTGCATTGTTTGGTTGTATAAGTTGGCTTTAGCATCACTCTTTTTTTCACTGTGTTGTTTCGACCAGTACTGTCTTGCAATTCTGTTTGCTTTCATTCATATGTATCGGTAATGCTTAGTAGAGTTCATTTGCATTGATTTTTATTTGTGTGCTTACTTCGTGCATGTTACCTTGGTGCTTGAGACAGTAGCATTCATTAGCTCATGTGTTTCCACTGTTTTGTTGGTTTAGATGTGCACTTGCTTGAGTTTCACTGAGCTTTGGCAGTTTGGTCTTTGCACTGATTTTTGGTCGAGACATATTTTTTTTGTTTGCATTTTTGGTTTTCAGTTGCACTTGGTTCATTGTCATTTTTGCTGGAATGATTTCGACAGTGTTTTGATGTTCTGGTCTTTTGGTCATGATGCCTTCAGGGTTGTTGTACATGTGCACTTGGTGCAGCAGTTTCAATGTTGCATTCATGTGTACCTCATCTGTCGCTGTTGCACAGGTTCGCTTCTCTGACCTGTTACGATGTAACCTTCATGGGTATACTTTTTAAAGCTTGCAATGGCTGGTTTCCCTGTCACATATAGGTGTATCTTTTGGAGAGTTGTCTGACCATGTCTTTTGTGTACTGTTTGGGTCATGTTGCAATTACTTGCATACTTGTCGACATCACTGATGCACTGATTTTGTTCGGCTGTGTCTTTGATGCTGGCTTGAATTGTTATTTGATCTATTTACTTTTGCATTCCTATGTGTACTGCCTAGCTGCAGTTGTATATGCATATTGTTTTGGTTTCAGGGTGGTCCACTGTACCACTGATGTCACCTTCACTTGACATTTTGGAACTTGAACTGTTGCGTTCATGTGGTGACTGCAGTTCATTTGTATGCGGTTTGCCCTTGTTGGTTTGCGTCGCATTGAGGCAATTGGATTGTTTTCCTAATTATACTTGTGTTGAATCCAACTCGTAGCTTGGATTTGACCTTGTTCTAAAAGTTGTGATATTATTTTATTATACTTGTGTTGAACCTGACTCTTTCTTGGGTTTGACCTTGTGCTTGTTTGTGTACTTTCATTGTGCATTTCTTGAGTTTTTGCATATTTCATATGCTGTAGTGGCGAGGCAGTACACGCGTGCGTGTACTGCAGCCCTACCAAATTGATGTTCAATTGATGTTTTCAATTGCTGGAATAGTTTTGTGTTGTCAATTCAATATTTTGAAACGGATTTTGATTTGGTTTAATTGGATGATTTTGTTGTTAATTGCCGTTTAGGTAATTCTGACATTTTCTAAATTATCTTCATTGATAATCTTTTTATCTATCTTTGTTGATGATTTGGAATTGCTGATTTGTTGTTTGACACTATTTAGTGTTATATCTGCCGTTATCCGATTCTTTTATCGAGATGTTGGATATACGAGATTTCTATGACTGTCGTCTATTTGATATTTGATTATTATTGCTTCTGTGCATTAATAACTGAGTTTGAATTAGACTGACCCGTGTATTATTTTCTTTTGAATTTAATACTCGGGTCAGACCCGAGTTATTTCAGGTTGTAGATTTCCTGCTTTGAGTTGCTGTTTGAGCTATGAAGACTTTTCACATCTTTTGAATTGGTCTTCGTCTTGTTGTAGTAGTCAGTGTGTCTCTTTAGGGTTGATATGTATTCATGTATATTAGTCGATAATGTACTTGTATATATAACTTCCAGAGTCGACAGTTGTAGTTGTATCATATGTATTGTGTCAACTGTATTGTAACTGACATCAGTTATTATATATAAGAGACTTTTTGTTATCTGTGTTCCGCATTCTTTTGTATCTGTGTTATTATTATATTTATTGTCCTAAACTATTATAGCCACTGTGTAGTAGCTTTGAGTTTGTATCGGTATGTCGGATTTCCTCCTGAAATAAAATGCATGTTATACCATCTGACATATCGGTGCTCGCACAAAGCAATTACACGGATGGTCTCTCCTCAACAGCCTTATTCTCCGTGCTAGTTGACAACATTACACCGTAGTGTTCTTGGCTAGCGTGGGCATAGAGGTGGGGCGTCACAGCTTGGTATCAGAGCCTGGGGTTTAGGACAATTATAAAACATAACTTGGATGGAGCATGTGATACAACTATTTGTCGATGTTTTATCTCACATCTTTGTCTATGATTATCTTTGATTGTTAGGTATGAATTCCTAACGCTTATTCATGTGCATTTGATTTTGATTTCGTGAAAGTATTTTGGCTTCTGCCTCCATTTGCTTTGCGAACTCAAGTTGGGTTTTTGATGATGAGGATTTTGTTCTTGTGTTTTCGGCTATGAATTGATTTAGCCGATGTTGATTTTGTTCGAATTTGGCCAATTAAAGCTATTTTGACCTCTGGACTTTGTTCCACTTTTGTGCTATGCTATGGGTGTCATTGTGCACCTATTACACTGTGATGAAAAATAGCTCGACCGGTTGCAAATTGAGTGATTTTGATTTTTCACTCATATCTAGTTCGAATCTCAGCGATTTTGAACTTGATATTTTGTGTTTTCCTCGCCTTGATTTCCATTCGACTTCGGTCACTTTGTTTTTCTGAAATTGCTAATTTCTTGATTTCCAAGACTCTGACTTTGTTTGCCGTTGGATTCTTTGATGATGATGTTGATTCATTTTGTACTCGACAGTGGCCATTAATTGTTGACTTCGGCATTGACTTGATTCTTATTTTTGTTGAAGTCATTTATGCATTTATGCTCGTTTTGCTTTATTTTTCCAATTGATAATTGATTCTTCTTTTCCAATTAGTTGTTATCACCTTTGTCGACTTTGATAACTTCTATTTCTGGAATTTTTGGGTATTTCTACTTTGATGAATTTGGAATCGAAATCTTTGGATTTTATTCACGCCTTCGAATGTGAATTTTAGTGAATTGATTTGGTTTCCAAATTTAATCGATTCTTGATCATTTCCCCGATTTGTTGCTATCATTTATTAGCAACTTTAATGACATTTTCTTCGGTATTTTTTTGAACATACTTTTTGATGGAATCAGTATCGATTTCTTTGGATTCTATTCACATCTTTGTATGTGAATTCTTGTGATTGATTGTTTCTACAATCATTTTTGTGATTTGTCACTTTGAAAATATAAAGGTTTTCTATACTAGTAGTAAATATTAAAATCCTTTTCTCCAAACGATTTCAAAACTATTTTACTACAAAGCTCTTTTCCTAAACCATTTTCCAATCTATTAGTATATACAAACCTTTATTTCACTCGTATGAGAAATTGAATTAAACGGCTTAGTAAAACAAGTGGTATGAAACGCTTGCGTTTACTTCGTCGGTTAACTCCTGGACTTGTTCGATTGAACCTTTTGTGACAATTTTCTAGTGAAGATCTACAATTTGTTCGTAAATATTTGAGTTAAGCAAGTGGTTATGGGACATGAAGCTTAACTCTTATATTCACTAACTTAGTGTAATTGACACTCCTTGCTGATCATGACGATCATTTTTGTGATTTAGACTAGCAACTGTGCAATGTTTTTTTGTCTGCGAGGGAGACTAAACCCCGTTTGTGTGATGTTTCACCATCACATAGAAGTGGGGTAGCGACCCACGGTCTTCAGGCCATTCTTGTGGAGCTTCGACTCAAAATTAATGGTTGACCACCATGAGATAGCTTCTCGTTCATGTGATACCGGTCGGTGAGTTTTCATGCTCCCATTTTGTGATAGGCCTTCCCCTTTTTGTGATTTAGACTAGCGATGTCTCTTTGTCTACGAGGGAGACTAAACCCCGTTTGTGTGATGTTTCGCCATCGCATATGTGGGGTAGCGCCCCACGGTCTTCGGACCATTCGTGTGTCAAAATTTAATGGTTAGCCACCATGAGATAGCGTCTCATTTTGTGATACCGGTGTTTTGAGTTTTCATACTCCCGTTTTGTGATAGGCCTCCCCCCTCTTTGTGTTTTCTGGATTTCTCGTGTAGATTTCTAGAATTTGTGTTTTTTGGATTTCTTGTGATGATTTCTAGAATTTGTGCTTCACCAATTTTCGTGATTTCTATTGATAAGTTTTATCAATTTTTGGTGCATTGGTGAATTCGTGTGTCATTGACTTGTTATGAATACAAGTTTAGGGTATGGTATCCCTTTCTATCTTTGAGAAGATTCTTGTGACATTTTTGATGAATGAAAATTCATTGGTATTATATTTTGATGCCAGTTATTTTGATGATATTTTGACGTGTTAACTTCAGTAACCGTCAATTTTAAAATGGATTTACAAGCGGTTCTCCCGCAATGCTGATTTTGTTGTCCGTTTTTACGGTATTTTGAGAAGTGCAATTTCCTTATCAAAGTTGCTACTGATGTTGCTAATTTAATCACGTGTTTTCAAAATTCGTTATTTTTAAAAGTTGTTTCAAAATATAAATTAAAATTGTTTTCAAAAATTTTACAGTTTGCATTTTCAAAAGAATGAGGAAGCGATTTAAACGTTTCAGCAAAATCGAGGACTATGACCCCTTTCTTTTACTAATTCGCTTAATTCCGGACTTGTCCGTTTGAGAATGTGAAATGTTATTTTTAGAATACACAATTTTGCACTTTCAAGGAAATGATGAAGAGAATTAAACGATTTAGTAAAACTCGTGGATTATGGGACATGTGTGTTTGCTATTTCGGTTAATTCCGGACTCGTTAATTGAAATAATGGTGATTTCTGATTATCGTTTTGATAATCGGATATTTGTGATTTCTGATTATCGTTTTGATAATCGGATATTTGTGATTTCTGATTATCGTTTTTGATAATCGGATATTTGTGATTTCTGATTATCCTTTTTGATAATCGGATATTTGTGATTTCTGATTATCGTTTTTGATAATCGGATATTTGTGATTTCCGATTATCGTTTTTGATAATCGGATATTTGTGATTTCCGATTATCGTTTTTGATAATCAGATATTTGTGATTTCTGATTATCGCTTTTGATAATCGGATATTTGTGATTTCTGATTATCGCTTGTGATAATTAGATATTTGAGATTCTAATTGTCGTTTTGATAATTAAATATTTGTTGATTTGATTATCGTTTGAGATAATTAAATATTTTTCGATTTGATTATCGTTTGTGATAATTGAATACTTGTGATTTGTGGTTTAATTATCGTTTGAGATAATTAAATATTTGTGATTTGAAAATTCGATTATCGTTTTGATAATTGAATATTTGCGATTTGAGATCTGATTATCGTTTTGATAATTAGGTAATTGCTAATTTTGCTGATTATAAGATTTTCTTGTCTCTAATTGATTCTAGAGTTTGCTGATTTTATTGAATTAATGTTTTCTATCTATCTCTGATGATAGTTAGAGTTTGTTGATTATGAAGTTCGTGTTTTCTATTTATCTGTTAGATAACTAGATATTTGCAGTTTTGCGAATTGTGGTTTTTGCTTTCTAATCGTCTTTGTTGATAATTAGATTTTTGCTGTTTTCTAATTATCGTATCGATAATTAGATATTGCTGTTTTGTGGTTTCTGTATTCTAATTGATAATTGAATATTGCTGAAAATCGCATTTATTCGGTTTTGCTGCTTTCTAACTATCTATTGATAGTTAGATTTTGTTGAAAATTTGTGAATCTCTTTTATTGGAATTAAAAGATTACTTTGGCATTTGAATTCTCGACTTTTATTTTTCTAGCTTAACCAGTTTATGTTAGAAGAATAATAGTGGTTGACGGCCTTAATTATGAAAATTGCGGGGATGCAATTTTTATAAGGAGGGGAGTCTGTAACGACCCGGGATTTCGTATTGATTCATAATCGTCATTAAACGATTAATTGATTGTTAATTGCTGTTGAGTATTTTAAATCAGCTAAATTTTTTTTGAAAATTGGTTTAGTGTAGTTGAGCTTAGCAAATTTGAATCTCGGCCCATCCATTTTGATGCCGTATTGTTTGAAGTATAACCGGTCCCTCTTTTCATTTGCATTCGTTCGAAAACCTGTAACCCGATCTTCCTCAACCATTCCAATTCGTAACCCTAAAACGAAAGAAAATAAATGGCGGCCTCAAATTCATCCATTCGTTCGTTCCCCTCTGAAGCTTAGGACTTTTCAAAATCGAAGGCCCCGACTGCAATTAGATCGATATTGCTTCTCCCCCGATCGTTCGTCTCTTCGAGTTGCACCCACGGCCGCTTCAATTCGTGCGAGTTCGACTTCGGTTTTGTCTGGAGTCTGTACTTGTCAAGGGAGAAGGTGAGTAATTCTATTTACTCACATCTAGTTCATTCTCGTATGATGCTTCTGCAATTTCGATTTTTTTGTTTCCTTGTTGCTTTGTCTCAGCCAGTTGTCTTCGTTCGTCTGGAATTGATTTTTTTGTTTCTCGCTGTCTTTGGTTTTGGATTAATTTGCCGATGATGTATATTGGGGTGTATATAGGGTTTGTAACCCTAGAATTCTCGAGTTTATCCCTGCCTTCGACTTTGACCTTTTCTGATAATGTCGATTCCACTGCGACCTTGCTTTGTTCACTGTGACTTTGGGTTCTTGATAGTGTTTGAACTTATTTTTGGTTGGCTTCGACATTTGAACTATTTTGATTTGGCACTGTCTCGTTTTGAACCTGCTGCTTCGATTTTTCTCTGTAGCATATTGTGGGATTGTTCCATATGTATATATATATATATATATGTGTGTGTGTGCATTAGTGTGTGTGTATATGTGACTGTTGTCACACTGTTTCATGGTTCTCTGATCATGGAAGTGTTGCATTGTTTGGTTGTATAAGTTGGCTTTGGCATCACTCTTTTTTTCACTATGTTGTTTCGACCAGTACTGTCTTGCAATTCTATTTGCTTTCATTCATATGTATCAGTAATGCTTAGTGGAGTTCATTTGCATTGATTTTTATTTGTGTGCTTACTTCGTGCATGTTACCTTGGTGCTTGAGACAGTAGCATTCATTAGCTCATGTGCTTCCACTGTTTTGTTGGTTTAGATGTGCACTTGCTTGAGTTTCACTGAGCTTTGGCAGTTTGGTCTTTGCACTGATTTTTGGTCGAGGCATATTTTTGTTGTTTGCATTTTTGATTTTCAGTTGCACTTGGTTCATTGTCATTTTTGCTGGAATGATTTCGACAGTGTTTTGATGTTCTGGTCTTTTGGTCATGATGCCTTCAGGGTTGTTGTACATGTGCACTTGGTGCAGCAGTTTCAATGTTGCATTCATGTGTACCTCATCTGTCGCTGTTGCACAGGTTCGCTTCTCCGGCCTGTTACGATGTAACCTTCATGGGTATACTTTTTAAAGCTTGCAATGGCAGGTTTCCCTATCACATACAGGTGTATCTTTTGGAGAGTTGCCTGACCATGTCTTTTGTGTACTGTTTGGGTCATGTTGCAATTACTTGCATACTTGTCGACATCACTGATGCACTGATTTTGTTCGGCTGTGTCTTTGATGCTGGTTTGCATTGTTATTTGATCTATTTACTTTTGCATTCCTATGTGTACTGCCTAGCTGAAGTTGTATATGCATATTGGTTTGGTTTCAGGGTGGTCCACTGTACCACTGATGTCACCTTCACTTGACATTTTGGAACTTGAACTGTTGCGTTCATGTGGTGACTGCAGTTCATTTGTATGCGGTTTGCCCTTGTTGGTTTGCGTCGCATTGAGGCAATTGGATTGTTTTCCTAATTATACTTGTGTTGAATCCAACTCGTAGCTTAGATTTGACCTTGTTCTAAAAGTTGTGATATTATTTTATTATACTTGTGTTGAACCTGACTCTTTCTTGGGTTTGACCTTGTGCTTGTTTGTGTACTTTCATTGTGCATTTCCTGAGTTTTTGCATATTTCATATGCTGTAGTGGCGAGGCAGTACACGCGTGCGTGTACTGCAGCCCTACCAAATTGATGTTCAATTGATGTTTTCAATTGCTGGAATAGTTTTGTGTTGTCAATTCAATATTTTGAAACGGATTTTGATTTGGTTTAATTGGATGATTTTGTTGTTAATTGCCGTTTAGGTAATTCTGACGTTTTCTAAATTATCTTCATTGATAATCTTTTTATCTATCTTTGTTGATGATTTGGAATTGCTGATTTGTTGTTTGACACTATTTAGTGTTATATCTGCCGTTATCCGATTCTTTTATCGAGATGTTGGATATACGAGATTTCTGTGACTGTCGTCTATTTGATATTTGATTATTATTGCTTCTGTGCATTAATAACTGAGTTTGAATTAGACTGACCCGTGTATTATTTTCTTTTGAATTTAATACTCGGGCCAGACCTGAGTTATTTCAGGTTGTAGATTTCTTGCTTTGAGTTGCTGTTTGAGCTATGAAGACTTTTCACATCTTTTGAAGTGGTCTTCGTCTTGTTGTAGTAGTCAGTGTGTCTCTTTAGGGTTGATATGTATTCATGTATATTAGTCGATAATGTACTTGTATATATAACTTCCAGAGTCGATAGTTGTAGTTGTATCATATGTATTGTGTCAACTGTATTGTAACTGACATTAGTTATTATATATATGAGACTTTTTGTTATCTGTGTTCCACATTCTTTTGTATCTGTGTTATTATTATATTTATTGTCCTAAACTATTATAGCCACTGTGTAGTAGCTTTGGTTTGTATCGGTATGTCGGATTTCCTCCTGAAATAAAATGCATGTTATACTATCTGACATATCGGTGCTCGCACAAAGCAATTACATGGATGGTCCCTCATCAACAGCCTTATTCTCCGTGCTAGTTGACAACATTACACCGTAGTGTTCTTGGCTAGCGTGGGCATAGAGGTAGGGCGTCACACTATTTTAATACTTTACTTTACTGTAGACACTATTATAATAGCGTATTGTACTATGTACATAGATAGTTTAATGGATCCTTAGGAGATGGGAATCCCAAACATCTCTTAAGTTATTGCACGCACGTAGACGCTGGATAGGAGATGTCAAACCCTGTAAACATCTCTAATGCCGTTACACTCATATTTATTTACTGTTGATTTAACTTACATAAGATCTTTTAGTTCTGACTCGAGTCTTTTGTCTTTTCAATTCACTCGGGTATGTTTGAGCTTTACAGTGTATCAAAGACTGCTTTTGGAGGACGAAGACGAAGATTTAGTACTATTATTATTTATGATATTTATTCTACTGCATCATGTTATTTCGCTGCATTGTTATTTATTTCTGTTGTATCTAACTCTGATTCTGTATTGTAAAAGTTTAATCAAATGTTATTTGTAAATCAGCTTCATGAACTGTTTATTTGATTATTATATTTCGTCATTTCGCTGTGAGATTCTATGTTTGTGTTTCTTTCTTTCTCTGCTTTTTCTTATTTACCCCATAACAATCCTCCATTTAGAATGGTTTGAGTTTGAAGTGTGTGGTTTATCGTCAATTTAAACCGTCCAAAAAGGTGGGTCGTTACATTTGGTATCAGAGCTTTGGTTTAGTGATAACCTTAGCTTTGTGGGGTCTGACTCATTTGATATAGGGTAGTAATACCCTAGAATGAGTCGTTGAGTGTATATATGAGAGAGCGTATTTGTTAGTGTTGTAAAGGGTTTTTGTATTGTGTTAATTTGTTCTGTTATGTATTTATAAATTTCGGTCGGTACATGGGACGTTGTGGCACCATTAGGGATTTCTAAACACTTAATAGGGCAGACCGACATAATATTGTTTTGAAATATGGGTAAATGAAATAATTTTGCCTAGTATTATATTTTGTATATAAATGGATAACTTTTATAAATGATATAGTTGGATGTTATATGTTGTTTGTTAGGTAGTGAAATTTTATAAACAATGATTGTAAAATAGGATTTACAAGTAAAGTAAATATAAATTGGAAATTTAGAACTTAAGTTCCGGGATTTTTGAAAATTTCTTTCGAAAGATTTTGGAATATAATATTAGTAATATTTAGAAGTATTTTCTGATATAAATATTTCAAGATGATTTGAAAGAAATGTTTTAAAAGAAAATTTTTAAAGGAAATAAATTTTGTACTCCCCTCTCTGTCGCTGGAAAATAATTTCGGTGATGAGTGCACGCATCATCGATGTTCATTTTCGAGTTTCAAAATGGGAAGACCGTTGTAGTAGTTTTGCTGCACATTTGTTTTGATAAATAAACCTTGATTTTGAATCCCTAAATATGATTTGATCTATAAAGGATATAAATATACATATATATTATTTTCTAAATGACTAAAATGAATCCGAGATTTAGTTCTTAAAACTTTTTCATAATTAATAGCTTTCAATTATTGCAATGAATGAAACTTGACTATATTAACAATTGGAAACTTCTGAAATGAGGAAAATAAGAAATTGGAAGCTAAATAATTAATGAAATATATATATGAGATTGGAAATTGTGATATGTAAATCAAAGGATAGGGAAATTAAAAATGTAACTATTGAACATTTTGTTAACTTAAATAAATAAGAGAAACTCGTGTAACATTTAGTTACATTCTAAAAGACATAATGTATAACTTACCAAATATTAAAAGTTGAAATGTTTAATAAGAATATGTAATAGAATATTATACAAGTAAACTTAGGTAATGAAGATGTTCGATAGAATTATTCCTTAAATAAGAACAGATGTTACAAAAACGTTATAAACTTAAGTTAATAATTTGAAATACTAGTAATTATAATTAATAAAAAGGTGAATACTGTAAGTAAATGGTTATAAACTTAAGTTAATATTGAAGCCATTTATAAGTAAAGTGAGTACTATATTAATTGAATGATTATAACTTCAGAAAACATTGAAATGATTTAGGAATGGATTTAATGTTCAATAATACTATATACTAGTGTGAACCCGTGCTTCACACACGGGTGTGGTGAACACACGGTAGTGTTACATTTTGTAGAAATCAATTCTCTTTTGGCAACAGAGAATTGTACAATATCAGACTCAGGTACTGACTATTGGGCCATGATGGTTTTGGCATCATGTTCACCAATGTATCACAAAAAAAATTCATTTAAGTTATCTTTACGCAAAATGAAACCAATTGTCTTTTATATTAGACCTAGATGTGCATTACAGATCATGGGATTGTGCATGGATAGTTGGATCCATTTTAAACTGTATAATTAAACAGTAATACTTTCCATGTTGAAGGGCCAAACTAATAAGTAAATAATGTCATCTGAACAGCTAGAGAAATAATTTTCTATGTTATAAAGGTATCCCAACATGGCAGTCTGACAAAGAGAGTTTGATCATTGAGCTACATATTTTATGTCTGAAGTGTTGGAACTAATAACCATTATTCAACAATATTTCTTTTACTGTGAAGAATAATCTCCACACAATAGACTAAGCATCTCACATACACAGGAGAACTTTCGAATGAAATCTGGTATTTAGGAATAAAAATAGTACAGATGTTAAAGCAAAACTATAAAAAAAACCAAATATAGTAGTAGGTTGCAGTATAAAACAAAGTTCTGTGTACAGAACGCTGGGAAATCATATGATGTGAGTTACAGTCAAGAGAAACAGCAATATGGGTAAAAAAATATAAAATTTAAGTATGTTATTACGGTACATGCAAGGACAACAGTCAAAGAAAATCCAGTATAATAAAAAGCATATCATTGTATTTAATGCTTTTGAGCCTTCTGCTTCCATTTCTAATTTCATCAAAGAATGTTGCTGTATTTTGGTGATGTTGTATTTCACCAGGCTTGACTGCAAATTGTGAAAGTAGAATAAGAGGCTGGAAATTTTAAAAACAATCAATAACATAGATAAGTTAAAAGAAATAAAGTCAAATTGTTAAAATTCAATCGGTAATAAAATTTGTTTGATGTTAAACTTGATGAAAAATTATAAAAATACATGTTTAACCTGAGCCCTGTAATTGGAAACACGGTTATTTGAAAATTATGCACTGTACTTTGATGGAGCTGAGTAAATAATGTAGAGGAAATCCTGGATGGCTTATCACAGATTGTTAGACAGTTCAGAAAACATTTTGCTTGATGTTACAGCTGAGAAAGTGAAATCCAGTGAAGAACCTTCAGCAGGAGAAGTTTATGAGAAAATTACAAAAATTGTTTTTAGTGTAGCAGCTACCTCTGATGCTGCTGCTCAAGAAGTGAAAAGTACAAATACAAATAATACTGAATAAACCACAACGTTTGATAATTTTAGGATATGCCTGAATCTGCAGCTGAAGAAGAACCATGTCTTCTAGTTGCTGCAGCTAGTGAAAAGGAAAACCCTGTAATTATTTCAGTTTAAACTCCAAATATAGATAGTTTAAAAGTGAAATCATATGCAATATAAACTGCAATAGTTTAATTTTTTTTATACCAAGAAACGGAAATTTTTGCAAAAATGTTTGATTTTGCAGATATTAAATTTCGATCAAGTGTAGATTTATTTTTCCAAAAGTAACGAAAAAATGATCGAAAATAATTGTAGGAGCATAATTTGAAACCTGTTTTTGAGAAGGTACGTTATGTATTTCCAAAATTTAAAAATATGAATTTTAAAATTCAAAATTTAAATTTGTGCATATTTATAATTTTCGTAGTAATAGCGAAAATTTTATTTTTAACTTATTAATCAAAAGTTTACGAAATTAACTTTTTGTAATTTTTTGTCTCGTCAAAAGCAAAAGAAATTTTGAAATAAGTAAAAGTTTATTTGTTTTGTTTGCCAAGTGGTTTTAAATTTTAATGAAAACGGGGAGTAGTTTTGCACAATGTAGTGAAATGAGGAAAAACGAAACAGAGGATATTGCTAAAAGACCCAAAAGTTGGATGTCACGAAATAATGAGGTTTGATCGAATCTACGAAGGGTGATTGATTTTAGTTTTTATCTTTAGGCATAGTATTTGGTTTTTTTCACTCTTTCCTACCCAAAAAGGCCTTGTCATTAAGCTTTACTGGAGGGAAAAAAAGACGGGAAGTGTTTCGGTTTTTTATGTGCTCAGAATTCCTTCCCCCGACAGTTTCAGGCTTTAGTCAAGTAAACACGGATTATATTGCTACGTGTGGCGAGATTATATTGGTCTGTGTGGCGGGATTATATATTACCCATGGTAATAAATTGAGCATTATTATTGTGACAGGATATTTATAGAGACGTCTGAGGCTCCTTAAATCACGAAGGCAAGTAGTGTTATGGATATTATGAATGTAAATACAACAGTTGAAACATTTGGATTCATATGTAAGGTATATGGCGATGGTAAAAAGATGGAAGAAAAGACAAAAAATAATTTAGGAAAGTTGTTTATGGAAGAAAATGAACTTGTAGCAGGAGAGCAGAAATTGACAATCGCTGAAAAAATTTCTTCGGTTAAAAGTTCAATAGAGCATGTGGATGACATGGAAAATGAAAAGTCTGGAAAATAAGCGGAGAAAAACATAATAAAGTAGTGAAGTTCCTAAAGCTAAGGTCAAATGTTCAAATCATCAACACATTTACAAAGACGAAGCAGTCGATATTGAAGATAAAGAAGGCAATTACAGGGAAGTCCTCAAGCTCGGAAGTTATGGAAGTGGAAAGCAGAGATGATATGAATTGGAATAACAATCCATATATTCATGTTGGTACTATTGTTTAAGTTGTACCACAACTTGTAAGTCTTGTTGAGTGCTTAGAAAAAGCTGAATAGTTTATTTGTGTGAACTACCTATACATATGAGTTTGGTTGAAATTATTTTAATCTCTACAACTAAGTACGGCTGGATGAGCATGGTGAACAACCTATACATATGAGTATGTTTGAAATTTTTTGCAATGATAGAATGATGTAAAAAAATTGTATGGACCATAACAATGTCGTGGAGGAAAATAAACTTTGGTTAATATAATGTTAATTGCAAACTTACCTATGTTTGAAACCAGGTGCATGGGTAAATTCGTTGAAGGACGAATTTTCGGTGTTAAAGTTGTGAGTGCTAAGAATGGTCAGCAAGTCTGAGCTGGTAATGTAGACACCAGCAATGGAGTTGTTTAGTCGTACTGTAACCTGTTAAGAGATGAGGTAATGTTATTTAATCAGAGTAATACGACATGTAGTTGTTACCCTGTTAGTTGGATTACCTTATTGATGCCATTGTCTGATGGGTTTGTGTGGAATGGAATGGAGTTTTCAAGGTTTTTTTTTTTCCAAAACTTGTTCCGAGCACATGTATTTATGGACCTATGTCTCAATTGAAGAAGAGTATAATGTAATTCAGTGAATGCTTTGACAGGGAACGTTCATTTCAGGTGGTGGATGGTGTGTACCTTTTTTGAGCGGATTTGTTGCTTCAGAAGGTGAAGACGTCTTTTCTCAATCCTAGATCGCTCTAGGGTAGAAGTTAGTTCTTGTGGGGCCATAAATTAATTAAAAAAAGTTCCATTATTTAACTCACTGCTAACATAACTTTGCATATGATAATAGGATCATGATAATAAAAGACTGAAATCAAATATAGAAAGCAAGGCACTTCAACAATACTTATTATCGTAGGTCTATAAATAATACCAATGAATTTTAACCTTTTAGAACTGTCAAAAGATGTAAAAAATATGGTCAACTCAACATCAAGCACATAGCTAAAACCTACCACGAATTTCATCAAATTTCAACCAGCGGTACAATTCCCTATACATTCACTTCCTTATGTTGCATCTTTGTTTAGCGCGATGTTGTGGATTTACTATGCATTCATCAAGACCAATGAATACCTTCTTATCACCATCACCACATTTGGATGCATTCATCAAAACCAAAAGAATGGATTATACTTCCTGAAAAGTTTGTATTGTCATTAATGTTTGAAGTATTCACATACATAATAGTTGTGTATAAAACTGCACATATTTATATTAGCATTCTAACAACCACACACATATGTATATGATATTGTATTTGTAAACAGTTGAAAACTCCCAAGAAAGTTCATATGTTTATTACCCAATAATGAACAAAAACCGCTCATTATAATTAGATCAATATTCAGTTTCATAAATAAGATGATTTGTCAAATTTAATTTTCTTTAAAAATGTTTCTGGAATTGATAATTCTTTGAAAACTAAAAGTATTTAAAGGTTTGTATATCTATCTATCACATATTCAAAAGTCTGATAGTCATAAATTTCCCTGAACCTAATTCATACTTATAACAGTATGGTTTAAATACATATTTTATACACTGACACGTATGCATTTTTTGTAAGTCTAGGCATTTGGGATTCATGAATATACCTAAAACCTTCTGTGTTTGCAAAGCAAAAGAAACTTTAAGCTTACTCTCGAAATTATAGTGCCATGGGGACTTGATATGTTTTAATATCTTTTGTATAAGAAATAATTTGAAACTTTTGTATTTGAAGTTAAATTGAATCCACAAATAAAACCATAACAAAATATATGTGAAAGTCGTTAACACATGCATGGCCATATATACAGCTGAACCCGACTGTATATCGAACTCTGTTTTTTTTGTAGAACTGAGGATGCATTCAATATATAAAACTGAAGACCTATGCAAAACTCAAAACCAAGTATAAGTAAACTTATGAATCTATAGTCATATATTTAAAATCATGGCTGGTTAAATGTATGTCCATAGACATGAAGACTTGCACACTTTTAGCCTGACACCTGTGTGCACCTTGAAAATTTAACAGTTAGAAATCACAAAAAGTGATAGTTGTTTAAGAATCCCTATAATTGAAACTGTGTATTTTAATTCTCAAGATCAAATAGATCCAAGTATATACTGAAAGTATGAAAATAATTTATGCATTCAGAAAACTAATATACACTGAAAATAATTTATTATGTTGGAATTCACACATTTAGAATCATATGAGAATTATTATACACACTTAGGGTTATGTGAAAATGTAAAATCTTTTGGATTAAGCTTGATACTTATCCGAAAATTCCATATACTCGGAAATTGATATATATAGATACCTCAAAAAAATGTTCATTCAATTGTTTCATCGAAAATGCATCTGGTTTAAAATTTTAAATGCCCAGTATCCTCTGTTTATGGGGAAAACGCTCTATAAGCTTCAAAAAGTAAAGTTTACATATTAAAAAAAATTCTCCTCTCAAAATTACTGTCACTCTTAAAAAGAAAACTTTATATATACAAAGCTTTTAAATTCAAATGCACTTAAAACCTTCATGTTTCGAAATCTTGAGATGTTTGGGAACTATCCTTTTATTTTCATAGGCCAAAAATATACCGTAATCATTCAAAACCATAAATATAATCTATTTTATCCCAATCTGATCAATCTTTTCAAAATTTGTATTCAGATAGAACTTCATATATGTAACGACCCAGAATTTTTGATAATTAAAATTCGAATATTTAATTGATTTTTAAATATTAATAAATGGAATTTAGAAGTCGAAGGATTTATTTCTCGAATATTGGATTTAATTGGATAATTAAATCGATAAATTTAAATAGTGAAATTCCAGAGATAATTGAAAAATCGAGTTTAATATGATTGAAATTGATTTGGAAAATTTTATTTAATCATACTGGAGTTATAGAAATATTTTAGAACTCTTACAATTGAATTTGGAGTTAATCGGTGAAAATTGAATATTTTAATATTTAATTATCGACTGTGAAAATACCCATTTTCGAACAGTCTCAGAATTGAACGAAACCAGTTCCATTGGATCCGTAATAGTTAGTTATTATCGGATTTCAATTTTTGTAGCAATCGAAGTTATTGTTTGACCGTGGCAGCTCGAAACGCATCGATATCGTTTTAATTTTAATTCGGCGAGTTAAATTTGTCATTTTTCAGAGAGTCTCGGATTTCGACGAAACCAGTTTCATCGGATCCGTAATGTGATATTATTGTAAGATTTCAAATTTCGTAATTTTTGGATTTACCGTTTGTCCAGGGCAAACCAAAACGCCTCGAAATCGATTTAAATCGGTTTAATTTAAATTGATCGTTTTTCTCCATATCTCACACAGACGATCGAATTAGCTTCCGAAACCTGTTCCATTGCGTTCGGAACGCGGGGTAAACCCCAGAAACGCTAGTCACCGCGCGTAAATCGGAGTTCGAAAAACCGGGATGAATAGTGTTCGTCGGTTCTCTATAAAAGCAACCCATCCTCTTCACAATTCAAGAAACCCTAATCTACTTCCTCCAGCCTCCACTTCTATAACCCACCGCCAGAAAACAATTTCATTTCCCCTCGATTATCTCCTTATCCACGCGTTTTTAGGCAACGATCTCAACTAGAGAATCGAAGAGGGTAGCGAGGCGAAGACAATCAACGGTCAAGATCGTTTATGGTGGAGGGAATCAACGGCAATCGGCTCGAGATGGCCTGCCGTTTCATCTCGTTTTGCGTGCACAGAGGACGACCGAGTTCGTCGTGATTCCAGCTGGAGGTAGCTCGTGTGATGGGCGTTCGTACGGTGGTGATAAGATGGGGTCTGGTGGCTCATAGGTGGTCGCGTGTGTTAGGGTTAAGTGGCGGCAGTTGGGTTTAAACGTGATGAAGCCTGGAGGAATTATCGCGTGGGAGGGAAGATGAAAGCAAGCGGCCTTGATTTCTTGGCCTGGAAAGGAACGGTTCAGATGTGGGTTTGAAATAAATTTAAAAAGAAAATGTAAATTTATTTTTATTTAAAATTCGTATTAACTTTAAAATGTTGTATCTTGGTCATACGTTATCAGATTACGACGAAACTTTTTGCGTTGCATTCGTGTCGACGAGCACTATGTGTTGGAACTGGATTGGAAGCGATTGGAGTCAGTGAAAATTTTGAGTGAAATTAAGCGTCCGTTTAATTTTATTCGAAAATAAACGCTGGAATCAGAATTAAAATCACGGTGAGATTTTCTCACTCAAATCGAATGTGGAATTTTTGCAGTTATTATTGATTGATATGATTGCTATATTGGATGTGATATTAGATATTATAGGATATATATCTATATATAGCGATATATACATATTGGCATATGTATATATTGGATTGATTGATTTCCCGCCTCGTATAGCGGATGAGACCCTATTGCGCCGTTAGTAAGCGGATTTATAAAAACCTATATACCGCGATAATTCCGTACTGGATCGGAATTGGTATTGTGCTGACGTTTTTGGATGCAGGGAAACAGGTTGGAGGGATCCAACTGGATTCCTCACCGTATTGATTATTTACAGATATTTTGATATATTCTGTTATCATATGATGATATATGATATTTGACTGTTGTGATGGACTGATTGGTGTTGTTGCATCATCGGATTCAGTTTTTGAAATGTAAAAATAACGACTTTTACTTTAAAAAGGTTTTTAAAGTGATTTTTGAAAATATACGTTTTATGGGATTTTTTAATCGATTTATAAACGTAAAATTTTAAAGTTATAAAAGTTATGATTTTTAGTGAAATATAACCGAAGTGTCGTTTTTGAAATAAAAGTCGATTTGTTTATAAAATGGTTTAAGTTGGGATTTTTGAATAACTATAAACGATTTGTATAAAAAGTTTTGTAAAATTGATATTTTATTAATAAAAATATTGGACTTATAAAACGAATTTTTATAAGTGTTGAAAAGAAGTATAAAAGGATTTCATAAGTGAATGAAATTAATAGATTTATAACGTGAAGTTATAAAGTGAATAAATGTTGTAGAATAAACGATTTATAAGTAATTTACTTATAAATTAGATTTTTGCACTTAATTGGGATATAAATAGAAATTGCTAAATGAAATGATTTCATAAGTTGAAATTGTTATGAAGTATAAATGTGATTTATAAACGTTGTTTATAAATCTGGAATCACTTATTTTGATAAGTAATTTTAGAAGTTAATAAAAGGAGAATTTTATAAATCGAAGTTGTTAGAAAATATAAAGGTGAATTTATAAACGTTGTTTTATGAATTCGAAATCAATCAAATTTGATGAATGTAATATAGAAGTTATTAAGGGAATTTTATCCACGATTTTGGATAGTGGATAATTCTTGGAATAAAACGTGTAGAAAAGATTGAAATGTAATTATTGCAGTATATTCACGATTTTGGATAGTGAATATATCGTTAAGTAAAATGGATAGTTTTGGAAAAGGGATATTAAAAATGAAGTTAAACATTTTAGAGATGTTTTTAAAATGTATTATGATATCGAATACATAGATTTCAACATTTTTATTGTTGAAATAGACGTTTTCGAAAAATAAGGAAATGATGGACTATAACACTGTTGTTATAGTAAATGGTTTCCGAAAGGAAATGTTTTGATGTAGTATTGGGATTCACATATCTATCTAAATTCCGAATCCCTATACTAGTGATTTTGAGTCGTCGTAACGATGTTTTACGCAACATTCGTTTTGACTCAAATAGATGTAAAATTTATGATTTCCTTAAAGAATGAATATATACTTAATATTGATTTAAGTATATCGAATATTTTCAAATGTTGAAAATAAATGATTTGTGAAACACTTATTTTTAAATAAGTATGGAAATGCTTTTCCAATATGAAATGAACTGTTTTGGGATTTTATCTTCAACGATAAAATGAAATGTGGAAATTGATTTGAAATTGTTTTCAAATGGTTAAGTGTGGAAATTTTATATCTTGTAAATATATTTTTGAAGATAAAATAATTTGGAAAATTATTTGGAATCTGATGATGTTGCGCATCTTTATTGATAGTTAAATAACCGACTATCGATAATTACCTTTAGATAGGTATTTGTTGTGAATTGGATGAATTTGAATGCCACACTTATTTTTAAATAAACGCTCACTATTCGGGTTAACCGGGAAAGGACCATGGGGTCGTATAACCCATTCCGAATATGTGATACGTCGTTATGAATCGCATTTGAAGACCGGTGTTGAAGACCGGATATTTTTGAAAACGGAAGGATTACCGTCGAGTTACTCTACATCGACTGATCTTCGATTTAGAGGTTTTATCACCCTTAGTGACGGGAAGTCCTGACGTGATTGAAAATTATCCAGATATGCAAGGGCTTCGTGAGAAGTGCCTTCGGTTCTGTTCGATCCCGGAACAGACTTGTATGGATTGTGTGTCTGACGTTACAATTTGAGATATAAAGCTGATTTCTTTCAAATACATTTCTGTTGGTGGCGGAGAATTTATTCTCTTAGCTTAACACCCTTCTCTGAGACGTATGAGCTCAGAGGTTATGTAGTTGAAATTTATCAGCGATATATCCCAATTTGGTAACGTGGCATACTGAGTGTTGCTGTGAAATGATCAGTGTTTGATCATTTGTGATATGATCATTTGTTTGATCTTATATCTTTGTGATCATAGGTTGATCATTTTGTTTGACCCGAAGCAGGGCTTTTTGAGAAAGCGTAGCTTTGTGGACGAGACTTCGTCGAGCCTCACACCCCGGAAATGGTCGAAACAGGACGAATGCGGCAAGGTTCTAGGGAGTAGCGCCCCTTAGTGTATGTCATTCCTTCTGGATAAAGGTGGTATCATGGTATGGAGCCCAGATACTTAACCTCTGTGGTTACTGCATTATTATTATCTATGTGGTTTGTTGCGAATCGGGGATCCTCGGGAAGATCGGTGACGATCGGGGGATGGCATACGCGTGTCAGTAGTTACCTATTTTTGCAGAGGTAACCCGGCCTTGTGTTGGCAGAGATCCGGTTAGGTTCTCGGGTCGTCTATTCCAGGGACGTACCCATCGTGGATAGGAAGTTCCTTAGCCTGACCATTTGTTGGAAATCCAAAGAAACAATACGAGCCTTTACGATTTCAATTGTATAACCTGTCTCCTCAGGAGGCAGCTATAGCAGGCATAATATAATGGTACCTATGCTGGCTAAGATTTATATTCTACTTTCGAAATGATTTTCCACTATGCACTAATAATAATATCAAAAATGATTTGATTTTGCGTAGTAAGCATCTTTGACTAACATAAGAAGAAATCTCCTCCAAGTCTGCGTTTGCATTGTGTGTGTGGTGGGAGGTCTTATGGTAGTTTCATTTTCCAAAAGCATTGCGAATTGACTTTAAAAATATTTCTGTTGTTTAATTTAAAGATAAACTGTTTTACGATCTCACACCAGTCACCATGACTGACTCGGAGTTTATTGTTCCCTTCTAAACTCTGGGTGCCCACCAATTTTCACACGGGCAGCCTAGAGTTATATTATCAGGATATTCTGGATATTCTGGAGCTTTGGAAGCAAGCTGGATGGCGAGACGTAGTATTTGTATCTGATATTATTTATTCCGCTGTGTATTCTGTATGAGGACAAGTATAAAACTGTCCATTGTTGTACTGAGTTGTATATTGACTCTGATGATTGATGTATGTATAAAATGATATAGCTCTTTGTTTTAAAGATTACTGATTTATCTATTATATATTGTTCCGCTGCGATGTGTAAGATTCTGATATTGTTCTGTTTCTGTTGTTGTTCTCTTGTTCTGTTGTTCTTCTTTCTTTTTCTTCTATCTTCTTCTTCTTCTACCTTTTCTTCTTTCTTAAAACCATAACTTTTCGGGTTTCCGGCATTCGATGGCTCAGCAGTCGATAAAGTGAGTATTGATGTTGAATTTTCGAAAGTCGAAAATTTTCGGGATGTTACAATATATGCATGGTGCAACCCACACTTAACAGTAACAAATACACATATCAAAACACTTCTAAAACCTGATATAAGAAAAATTCTAAAACCAAGATAATTTTTAAATTCCAATATGTTATAAGCTTTTATATTTCCACACTCATTTCGGAACCTGAATTCTCATGCTTATTCAAAGTTTGTTGAAAAGAATTTGGAACGGATTTGGAAAATGATATAGAAATCTGGATTTGTATATACCCTTTAAAAGTTTAAATACATAAAATTATCTTACATCTCTGAAATGTTTTTCCTATAAATATGTGAACTCATTGCTTTTGAAACTTACTAATTATAATTGATAAAGGATACAATCATTTAACATTCAAAACTGATGACAACCCAAAAGTCTTAAAGTTGGAAATCCTCATCTATACTATATTATTATTAGTGAGTTAAAATTTGGAATTCAGTATATGTCAAATTTGTAAAATTTGAAAATACACTGTTGTTACATCTAAAAATCATAGGCAAGTTGTCAGCTTTTTAGATCTGGGAAATTTGAAACTAATTTTTAAATGCTTTTGAATGACGTAATTTAGGGTTGAAGTCCCATACCTCAGATTACTTGTTTCAGATGTACGAAAGCTGGTTTAGAAGTCGTGACGACAGTCCTTGCTTGAGTGGTTACTGATGGATGGTGGTAGTCGATTAGCCCAACTGATTCTAAACACCCAAGGTGATGGCTTCGATATCTCTTCCGCTTTAAAATCCAAAATCAATTGTTTGCGTTGCTGACAACTGTTCCTTATGGTCAGAGAAGACGAATACTTGTTGATGATGTGAGTAGAAACAACGAAAGATATGGTGGCGCGAAGACGGCTATTAGCAGATTGGCTGGAGAGTCGAATTCGAAAGGTTTGAGATTGAGAAGCGATTGTGGGCAGCAGTGCTCGAGACGATGTCGAAATCGAAGGGTTTGGGAGAGGGGAGACTTTTGGATCTGAACGAAAAAGGATTGGAAATCTGGCATGAAAATTAATTGGAAAAACCTAGGAGGAAGAAGAGAGGTACGGTAGAAAGAGAGGAAAAAAGAGAGAGCGCATATATTATAGATATAAAAATTCGGAGACTGTTCAGTTGCCAAATTTCAAGGGGGCATGTGTGAGCTTGAAATTTAACTCACTAATAATAATATAGTATAGATGAAAGAATGAACGTGAAAAGGAAATAATCTATTAATGGTGAATTAAATAGCAAAGAGACTTACATAATAATGGATAGTCCAATAATTGAAATGGAAATAACTTATGTAAGCAATGAATGTAAAGTAATGAAAAGAGAAAATGACATCGTATAAATAAATGGGAAATGAATTTAGTAAGTAATGAATGTAGATTAATAAAACTAAGCATTGTATGAATGAAGAAAAAAATTAACAGTAAATGATGTGAATGGAAATATATAAGAGTAAACTTAAATTATGTGTTAAATTTTTTGTTGTTTTGTTTATGGGATGTTGGGGAGGTGATACTTCAAATTATTTAAGATGTATAAAAATTCTGGTAAGTTTTATCTAAGACTGTTAAGTGTATGGTATACTTAGTAGTTTATTTATCATTTTATACGATTAAAGGTTTCTAAACCCGAACAAACCATTTGTTGGTTGCTATGGATGTATAATTGATTTCTTTGACTGCATGTGATGATTGTATGATTTGTTTGTAAGTAATTGTTGTTATGTTGTGTTGTGTTGATTTGTTGTTATTGATTGAAACAACGTAAATATTTCTCTTTGCATAATTCTAACTCTTTTGGATTATATAAGTGAAATACAGGTTTATGGAAGCAATTGCTACCGCTTTTAATTTCATAAATAAGCGTTGTTTGCCCGACAAATAGGTACGTTCTCGGATTACGATTTTCTAGTGATACTATATTGTTTTCCCATGGTATGGGATATATAATTTTGAAATTTGTGGTATATATTGTTATTATTGATATTATTATTTCTCCCAGACCTCTCCATACAAAGGAGACTTTGCCGACATTTTCTGTGAATTTTGGACTTAGAATTTTTTTGTGAAAGTAAGAATGTTTTCCAACTTTTATTGAACTTGAATATAAAAGGATTTAATTTTTTATGAATTGATATATTTTATTTAAATTATTTAATTATGTAAATTAATTGTTTAGAAACTTAATATTTTGAATAAGATATATTGATTACTTAATTCCTCAATTTCCTTCTTTTCCTTTTCGAGGACGAAATGTTTTGAGTGGGAGAGAGTGTAACGACCCGTAATTTTCGATAATTAAAATATTGAATTCAATAAGATTTTGTAATTTAATATTGGAAGAAATTTAAATTTGTGGTTTATTAATAAGAAATAACTAGAATGTAATGTTAAAAATGTTAATTCAAGACAACTGATAACTACTTTAATGTATTTCCAATTAATTGAAATGATTGTAAAGTTAAAATTGGTTATAGGTTGTAAATAAAGAAATAGGGTTTAATAATTTAAATTTAATATAATAAATGACTAATTGAATGAAATCTCAAATAATTGTAATAAATTGTAAAGTTACATTGGTTAGAAATTGTAAATAAGAAGATAAAATCAATGTGAAGTTATTTGTTTTGTTAGTTAACAATAAACTTGGAAATGTGTTTGAATTGGCAAATTGTAACAATGGTTAATTAATCCATTGAAATTTAATTAGTTATAATTGGTAAATAAGGGAATAAATTAAATGTTATAATTAATTGGTGAAATAATATGTAATTCATTGTAATTGGGAAAAATCAGGGTGGTGTAAGTAGTTATAACATTTATTTGAAAATAATAAACTTATAAGTGTGATTAAAGTAAGAAAAGGTGACAATTGTTATATGTTACCTATTTAATCAATCCATTGAATTTAATTTGGAATAAATTGCGACTAAATGTAATTAAATACTACGTTAATGTAAATTAAGATGAAATTGGAGAATATTAATGTAATAAAATACAAACAAATGCTAACTATGCCTATAGGGTAGTGATTGATTGTAATAATAGATGTTAATATAAGAATGGAATAATGTAAGAAATAAATGTTGGAATATGAAATGAACAGTAAATAGTTTTGGTATAATGAGAATTCGTTTGAAATCTAATATTGAATATAAACTACAATAATAGTTGTTGGAATCCTTTAATTGAAAAGAAAAGACAAGTGCATTGTAATTAATAAGTTCAACATAAGAACTCATATTTTAAGTTTAATTTAGATAAAGATTTTAATGAAATTTAAGTTTTGACTTGAAAAAAATAAATTGTATGTTTGCTTCTAACTGGAATAACAAATGTTCAATTTGAATAAAGGATGGAGTGAATGTTTTAATGAAAGAATAACATAATTTTTTATTTGAAATGCATCTTGGAGAAGTTGATTTTCAATAAGATAAAAACATTTACTTTGTAAATAGTGTATAAATTTTGTTGTATGTGAAATTTTATAAAACATGTTTGAATTGGTATAAATGAAAAGAAAACAGTGTTTATAATTAGAATTTGTTGAAATTAGTAATGAAATGAATTGGAATTAGGTTAATTGAAATGTTTCGATTAAAAGAAAACATAAATAAAATTGTAATGAATGAGTTAATATAGAAACTTGCATTTTATGTCAATATGGAATGAACATTTTAATTAAGATAATTGCATGTTTTGAGATGTATATAATAAAACTTTCATTTTGAATAAGTATGATTTTGAAAAAAAAATTGAATTTTAGGATAATACACACACACACATTAATATCCAAAAAATTTAAATATATCAGAGGGTTCATGGTTGTGTAAATGTTGTAGAATCAATTAGAATTACCTTTTGTACATTAATTATACATGTTCGCGTATATTTATTTTTCCATTTCATATATGGTTAAAACTTGTAAATTTTTTTGCATTAATGTGACTGTTACAGTAATTAAAAAAGTAAAGTAAATCATTTTATAATGCATAGATAGATATATATTCATTAATTAATAAACTTGGTTTAAGTAACATAAATAAATGAATAGATTGATTGGTTGATTAATTGATTGATTGTTAATTGATTGATTGCCCTAATGGAGTGTGCACATATATTAACGTAAAACGAATGTTAAATATGTGTATATTTGGGTATGTTGAAGTGAATTAATAGGAGTAAGTTTTGGAATTTGGATCCCAAAGGTTTGTTTATAGTATATAAGTGGTCCCTTCATTTACTTTGCATTTATTATCACATCCACATTTTCTTTCTTTCCATTTTCAAGTTCTCCATGTAGGTTTCATTTGAGCATCCATTTAATTATCAGACTACTCATTCGTTTCTTATTAATTAATAATTGCCTCATTCTTTTCATTTGTTTCTCATTTGTTCGTATGCTCCTTTCAAGTGCTTTACCTGAAGTTTTTTTTTTCCTTTTTCTTTTTCCATTTTTAAGGTGAACATCCAAATTAATTTTCATGTCATCTAATTAGCATTTACTATTCTCCGTTTTTTGAAGTTTATTTTGTTCATGCGTTATTAGTTCTTGTAGTTTCCTTTCATTAACAACTTTCAATACTCATATATTTATTCTTATTCGCGTTATTAGTTCTTGTAGTTCTGAAGCTTTATATTAAAGAATGGAAGATTTATTTTTATCTTTACTCGTATATTTATTTCTTTACTTTACCACTTTCAATACTACCATTTTAAGGTTGTTCATATTCTTACTTTTTTCCAATTAGTAGTTTGTTTACATATACTTTATTAGCTTTTCATTTGTTTCCATCTTCATCCCTGTAGCCTCATTTCATTTTTCAAATCTCATCTTCTGTAACTTCATTCCTCCAAACAAACTTCCATCTCATTTTCTCTCTCTCTTCATTCTCCTCCTTCTTCATTTTTTTTCTTCCTCAAATCTCCTTATGTTTTTTTTCAAAGCTTCCATTTTCTTATTCTTATTCTTCAAATCTTCTTCTTCTTTTTCAAAGCTTCCTTTTCTTTTTCAATTCTTTATCTTCTTTAAATTTTCTTCTTCTTTTCCAAACATTCTTCTTTCTCCAAATCCTTTTCTTCAAATCCAGATCTATACAAACTTCTTTGTCTCTTCCAAAACATTCTATAAAAAATATAAGATTAAGATAGCAAGGAAACAAATCAAAAGGAGGAAGTAGTAGCGGATCCAAATCCGACTAGAAAAGGGAAATCCATAAGGTGAGTGTTTTAACCCACTCACAATTAATAAATTATCTTATGTTAGTTAAATTAAATTTATGATGTGATTAGTAATTGATTGGTTGATGTTTGGTATGTTTAAATTGTCATTCCAGTTAAATATGACTTTTGTTGCATTTAATTATCGTTTAATTTAATATTGAATTTAATTGTCAATTTAATACTTGTTAATGATAATCAGTTGTCTATTGATGTTTATTGGTTGATTTGGATGATGGTTGTGATGGTTGTTTGACTGTTGATGTTGGATGACTGGATGTTATGTTTTATACTATTATAACAATGCAAGTTCCCTATGGGTTGAAATGATACATACTCGAACGATCTGATAGATTAAGGGAAATCGTTATGAGTTGAAATGATAGACTCAAGCGATTTCATTCATCTGAAGTTAATTTGAGATTGCGGGTTGAAATAATATATACCCTTAAATTTAAAAATAATTGCGGATTGAAATGATAAATATCCGTGTCACTTGACCAGAGGGTAGAAAATTATATACGGACACCGGATTGGTTAAATTGATTGATTTTAAATCTTTAAATTTTGAATTCAGTTAAATGATATTTTGAAATAGAATTTGATTTATATAAACTGAATTATTTTCGAAAATCCAAGCGTTAATGTTGAAATTGGAATTGATTTAATGAATTGTTAAAGGATTTAAATTGGAATTTCAAAGTTGATTTGTCTAATATAAATGAATTTTATCGGAATTGAGTTATTAAGAATGTTCGAATATAACTTTGAAATTTATTTAATCTATTTTAAAATTTATTTAATCTATTTTAAAGCTATTTAATCTATTTAATCTATTTTAAATTAAATTTAAACTATCTTAAATCCAACTAAACTACGTTAAGCTATTTTTAAACTATTTTAAAGTATTTTAACTATTTTAAACTATTAGACCTTTTATACTATTTATAACTATCTAAACTATTTCCAAAATTTCAGATTGTGTAAAGTGTAAGTGTTTATATTTAAATCCTTGATTTTAAAGTGAATATGGTTAAATGATGTTATAAATTAAGTTGGGATTTGAAATAATATTTGCTATTTTGTGAAAATGGTTTCGAAAGTAATATGATTTCAAAAGTGATATGATTTCGAAAGTGAATATGATTTCGAAAGCGATATGGTTTTGAGAATATGATATTTTAATATCAATTATGAATTGATTTTTAAATATAAAAGAACCATCCGGTGTGAAATAACTGTTTGGTTGTTAAAGAGACCGGGATCGGATATTGTCATACTCTCTGCCAATACCGAAAACCACTTTAACAACTCTGTACGTGGCGGAGATTCCAGAATGAAGTAGCATGGTTTGGCGAACGATTCTATATGAGGTATTTACGTAGCCCTGACTCCCGTGAGTTAGCTTAGATGTGACTAAAACAGGAGCTATACCTGGGCCAAGTGAGGTCATTCCTCCGATCGGACATGCTTCTTTGATACCATATTATGACTTTGTGATGATTTGGTGACCACCCCTCGATTTTGATTATGGGAATGTGTTCCGAGGAGGGCGGTTGTAGCTGCTATGCGTTATCACCAGCCTAGTTCTGCAAAACGGTAGAGTCCTACCCTGGCATTGCCTTGAGTGTCGTGTTCACATGCCTTAACGCGCCTTCTACGAGTTTGGTTTATACCATACCTATGGAGTGACCTCTGATAGCCCTCCAGTTTACGGAGGAATTACGGTACTGTATAGACTATGGGAATATATAAAAATGTGTTAAGGGGGATATGGTAATGCCTTAATGCTATTTTAATACTTTACTTTACTATAGACACTATTATAATAGCATATTGTACTATGTATGTAGATAGTTTAATGGAACCTTTGGAGATGGGAATCCCGAACATCTCTTAAGTTATTGCACACATGTAGACACTGGATAGGTGATGTCAAACCCCGTAAACATCTCTAACGCCGTTACACTCATATTTATTTACTGTTGATTTAACTTACATAAGATCTTTTAGTTCTGACTCGAGTGTTTTGTCTTTTCAATTCGCTCGGGTCAGTCTAAGCTTTACAATGTATCGAAGAATGCTTTTGGAGGACGAAGACGAAGATTTAGTACTATTATTATTTATGATATTTATTCTACCGCATCACGTTATTCCGCTGCATTGTTATTTATTCCTGTTGTATGTAACTCTGATTCTGTATTAGTAAAAGTTTAAGCAAATGTTATTTGTATAACAGCTTCATGAACTGTTTATTTGATTATTATATTTCGTTATTCCGTTGTGAGATTCTGTGTTTGTTTTTCTTTCTTTCTCTACTTTTTCTTATTTACCCCATAACAATCCTTCATTTTGAATGGTTTGAGTTTGACGTGTGTGGTTTATCGTCGATTTAAATCATCCAAAAAGGTGGGTCGTTACATTTGTTATCAGAGCTTTGGTTTAGTGATAACCTTAGCTTTGTGGGGTCTGACTCATTTGATATAGGGTAGTAATACCCTAGAATGAGTCGTTGAGTGTATATATGAGAGAGCGTATTTGTTAGTGTTGTAAAGTGTTTTCATATTGTGTTAATTTCAACTGTTTTGTATTTATAAATTTCGGTCGGTACATGAGACGCTGTGGCGCCGTTAGGGATTTCTAAACACTTAATAGGGCAGACCGACATAATATTGTTTAGAAATATGGGTAAATGAAATAATTTTGCCTAGTATTATATTTTGTATATAAATGGATAACTTTTATAAATGATATAGTTGGATGTTATATGTTGTTTGTTAGGTAGTGAAATTTTATAAACAATGATTGTAAAATAGGATTTACAAGTAAAGTAAATATAAATTGGAAATTTAGTACTTAAGTTCCAGGATTTTTGAAAATTTCTTTCGAAAGATTTTGGAATATAATATTAGTAATATTTAGAAGTATTTTCTGATATAAATATTTCAAGATGATTTGAAAGAAATGTTTTAAAAGAAATTTTTTAAAGGAAATAAATTCTGTACTCCCCTCTCTGTCACTGGAAAATAATTTCGATGATGAGTGCATGCATCATCGACGTTCATTTTCAAGTTTCAAAGTAGGAAGACCGTTGTAGTAGTTTTATTGCACATTTGTTTTGATAAATAAATCTTGATTTTGAATCCCTAAATATGATTTGATCAATAAAGGATATAAATATACATATATATTATTTTCTAAATGACTAAAATAAATCCGGGATTTAGTTCTTAAAACTTTTTCATAATTAATAGCTTTCAATTATTGCAATGAATGAAACTTGACTATATTAACAATTGAAAACTTCTGAAATGAGGAAAATAAGAAATTGGAAGCTAAATAATTAATGAAATATATATGAGATGGGAAATTGTGATATGTAATTAAAGGATAGGGAAATTAAGAAATGTAACTATTGAACATTTTGTTAGCTTAAATAAATAAGAGAAACTTGTGTAACATTCAATTACATTCTAAAAGACATAATGTATAACTTACCAAATATTAAAAGTTGAAATGTTTAATAAGAATATGTAATAACCGTCCAAAAAGGTGGGTCGTTACGAGTACCAAGGTTGAAAATCTCATGACATTTTAAATTTGATTTCCAAAAGGTAGACAACTTATTAATAACCGTAGGTGTAATTTGGTATAAATTATTACTACTATTATAATAATGTTTAGAAATGATTTCTTTCCAAATAGAGTTATCATTAACATCCTTAAAATTCCATAACCACTTCCCTAACAAAGAAAAATTCATATTACGTAAGTTAATGACTCCTAAACCACCTTCCTTTTCAGATTTACAAAGTGTTTCCCAATTAACTAGACATTTAATACTATTGTTAGAATTATCATCACTACATAAAAAGTCCTTTCTAATTTTATCAATTTTGTTAATGACCCAATCGAGGAAAAGATGCATAGACATCCAATAGATCGGAAGAGCAGATAAAACAGAGTTAATGAGAACTAATCTACCAGCTCTTAACAAAAACCTCGCATTTCAATTAGAAATTCTTTTTTTGATTTTATCTATTATAATTAACCAGTCATCATGTTTAAGTTTAGTTGGTCTAATCGAAAAACCAAGATAATCAAAAGGGAAAGTCATAGATTTACAATTAAGCGTATTAGCAACTAAGCCTTCAACCTTATCAATGTCATTTAATACTAAAATAGAACTTTTATTGAAATTAATTTTAAGTCCTGAAAGAAGTTTGAAGCTGTATAAAATAAATGTAAGGTTAATGACATGATTAGGTAAATGAGAGGTAAATAATAACGTATCATTCGCAAATTGAAGAACAGATAGACCATGGCGCGAGATTTCACTACCAACAGTCCCTAAAAATCCAATACCAACTTCTTTTTTAATTATCATTGCAAAAACATCTACGGCTGAGTTAAACAAAAGAGGCGATAAAGGATCACCTTGCCTTAAGCCGCATCTAGATTGAATTTTATTCATTAAAATACCGTTAACCATTATACTAGAATTACTAGTCTTAAGCAAAGTCATAGTCCAGCCTATCCACTTGTGACTAAAACTACTAGCCAATAACATATCAACTAGAAAATATCAATCCACCGAATCAAAAGCTTTCACAAAGTTCAGTTTTAGAATCGCACAAGTAATATTATTCTTACAACGGTGATTAATGTATTCTTGAACAACAGCCACATCATCAGTAATATTTCTACCCTTAATGAATGCAGTTTGTGAAAAATCAATTAGATCATTCATTCTTTAACTAAGTCTATTAACTAAAAATTTTGAAATAATTTTAACAGAATGGTTAATTAAAGAAATAGGTCTAAAATCTTTTAAATTATTAGCTCCGATTTTATTGTGTAACAAAATTACGTTTGCAAAATTAAATCTACCTAATTGTAATTTCCCATTATAAAATTCGTTAAACATGCTAATTAAATCGAATTTTAAAACATCCCAAAATATTTTGTAAAAGAAAATAGGGAACCCATCGGGACCCGGGGCTTCATCACTAGGCATGTCATTAATAACGTTCAAAATTTCCTCTTCGGAAAATGGATTACCAAACTCAGAAAAGTCAATTCTAGATTCAGTGGGATAAAGATCACTCCATCTAGCGTTAATTCTATGCTTATTCTTATAACCAAAAATATCACTATAATAATCAGTAAATGCGTTATTTAAATCCCTTTGATCGACCAATTCCACATTATTCACAAAAATAGAATTTATCGTATTACTATGTTTTCTACCATTAGCCATATTATGAAAAAATTTAGTATTATTATCACCTTCATTAATCCATTGAATTCTAGATCTCTATTTCCACATAATCTCTTCTTTTTCTAAAATTGAATTAAGCTCTTCTTTTAAATTAGCGACAACGTTACGCTTACCTAGATTTAGTTGTCAAGTTTCTTCTATCTTGTTTATTTTAAGCATTTGGGAAAGAATGTTCTCTTTTTTAATTTTAATACTACCAAAAATATTCTTGCTCCAATTTTTAAGAAAGATCCTAAGACCTCTAAGTTTTAAAACAAATTTTTTTGCAGAATTATCCGTATTTCTAATATTATAAAAGTTCATTGAAATCCATTTATTTTCAATTAAATTTGAAAAATTGGATTCTAATAACCACATTTTTTCGAATTTAAATGTTCTATTTACAATTCTATGATGATCACACACAAGAATTAGAAGGTAATGATCAAAATAAGTATAAGACAATCCAGAAACTCTACAAATAGGAAATTTACCCTCAATTTCGTCACTGACGAAAAATCTATCTAGAAGGGTCATTGAAGGGGACTCTCTATTATTACTCTATGTGAATCCTCTATTAGAAAGAGGAATTTCAATCAAATTGAATTAATAATAAATTGGTCAAACTCTTCCATAGAAGAGAAATCGCCTTCCTGTGGTGAACGCTCTCCGAGAAAACGCGTAGCATTAAAATCACCCCACATAATCCAAGAATTAGAAATTAATGATCTAAATTCTAGACATTCATTCCATAGAACCCACTGACTAATTTTTAAGTTTGGTCTATAAACATTAGATATATTTAAAAAAGAGTTATCGTTAAGATTGATGAAAATAATATGCAAAGAATGTTGTTTAGAAATGCATCGAAGAAGTTTAAAGGAATTTTCCTTCCACCCTATAAGTAAACCCCTAGAAACTCTAATAGAAGGTAAACAAACTCAATTCCTAAAGTAATAACCACCTAATCTTCTATAAAAACGAATGTCAGGACATTCAATTTTAGTTTCATGTAAAAGTGCAATGTCAATAAAATAATCTTTAAAAAAGCTCTGATTTTATCACACTTGTTTAAATCGTGCAGACCCCTAATATTCCAGCTAATAATCCTCATAAACCAACAAATCTAGCCCTCTCAAATTTCCTACTCCTAATAAAAGTAGTATCTAATCCAACATCCGAAAATACAAAAGCGGTATCCCGAACTAACCGACAAACTCAGTGGAAGACAAACTACCTATAACATACGAAGAATATGTACCGTCCAAATCAAAAATCATACTTGAGCCTGAATTCATAGCGCCACTTTTGACACTCGAATTAGGTAACTCACCCAAAGACTAAGAATGACTACTACGGATCCTGACACTACGACAAACAGACCCACTTATAGCCATAGATTTCCTACGCCTACCTCTCCTCCATCCATGATGAAGAACAAGATGTTGATTTGCTGCCAATATTACAAACACTAGAATCTGCATTTGTTATGAATAATGGACGCCGAAACACAGTATTCACCATCTCTCCGTTCACATTGTCAACATCAACATTACTCACTGCAAAATTAGATTCAACGGCCACACGCTCAACCTCAATGTGTGCCCCCGCTACCTCTGAATAGTGAATGCCTGAATCCTTTATATAATGATGTATGTCAGCGGAATCAATAACATCATTATTCAAAATGCCCACCACCTCTGGTTGCCTCACCACATCAACTGAACCCGATAAACTAACCCCAACCAAATCATCAAAGACCCTCACCTCCTCACATAGATGATTACCAGTAGAAGAAACATCAACAACAGACTGAAATTCCCCTTTTGTTGCATACTGTGATATACCGGGTACATGTGCAAACTAATATTTATGTGCATATTGTGAACCATAAACAGAAAATTCAGTTAAACAGCAAATTCCTTCATCTCTTATCAAATTCTTATCTCCCTTCTCTGATCTAACATGAAAACCAACATGAAAGACATGGCTATTAACTCTCTTTACTGATCGAATCTCAGAATCAAAATTATCAATTGCCACGCCATTCTTTTCTATAGAAACAACATCAGTGTCATTTTCAGGTTGGAGCTCAAGAATATTATCATCAATGACCTCCAACTCCTCACATAGATGATCACCAGCAAAAGAAACATCAACAACAGACCAAAATTCCCCTTTTGTTGCACACTATAATATACCAGATACATGTGCACAGTGATACTTATGTGCACATTGAGAATCATCAACAGATAACTCAGTAAGACAGTAAATTCCTTCATCTCCATTCGAATGCTTTACTCCTTTCTCATTCCTCTCTGTAGAAACAACACCCACATCTACCTTAATAGCATCATCGTATGCAACAGCAGTGTCATTTTCAGGTTGAAACTCAAGAACAGTATTAAGATTTGCTGTAAATCCATCATTCTTCAAACCACCATAGTTCGATCACTCTCGTTCCACCACTTTATCAAAAAATCCAACCTCATTACAACATTACACCCCATTAGTAATAAGCCAACAAGGCATATCAACACCGTCTGTATGCACACCATCTCCAATCAAAAGTTTATCAGAGCAAGATTTCTAAGCCAATTCCTTTACATCAATATCTCCAACCACCTCACTATATCGATCCTCTAAAATAACCAGACTTTCCGAATAATCAATATTAGCCTTTGACTTAACATTACCTAATTCATCAATTGGCTGAGTATCTGTAGATTGCTTAAAAACTGTCTTTCTGCAATTATCATAGACTACTACTCCAATGTCAGATAAGATGTAATCAGACTTGAAAGATGAGGGAGCAACTAAAATATCATCCAAACTTTGTGAATTCACCACAGTATCATCAAGCATTTCCGGATTAACAACTAATTCTTCAAAAGACTCCAAACAATCAAAGCGATTGAAAGTGACAAGTTTGAAATTATCAACGTTATAAGATTTGTAATACAATTCTTACTTGGAACGCATACAAAATCATTATTTAACTCTCTTGAAAGATCAAAAGAATCAGATACACTTTTAGATATTATTGGATGCCCCTGATCACCAACTTCGCCATTGAATTCAACATTTTGAGTACCTAATCTACAGATCGATACAGCAGGATCAAAAAGAACAGGATCCAAGAAATTAGATTCCACACTTTGAGCCTCAACAGAGAAATCTAAAATAACCTCCACATCGATATAATCACTGTGAACAGACAAAGAATCTTCAACCAAGTCTTCCTCTTCGAATGAATACACATATTTTCCAAAGAAATTGGCAGGATCTCCAAATTTTAGATTATAATTCATTCCAATATGGACAGCGTTAATAGCATCAAAATGAGTGAAAAGATCCTCTAAGAAATCAATTCCCTCACTTCTTTGAATCCAGAGATGATCTAATAATATCCTCTTGAGTTTCATACATTTAATAACAAACAAGAATCCATGATCATTAATAGAAAGCACTTTTCTATCATCCGAGACCAAATTTCTAGTAGAAGAATTGGTAGAGGAAGAATTAAATTTCATCGAACATTTATCCATTTTGTGACCAAACACCCCGCATTCAAAACATCTTATTGGATCTCGACAAACTTTAGCTAAATGAGATAAACCACCACATCGGAAGCAAAATCTCTTCCCTTTTTTGCAGTCGATTGACTTTTTGGATCCAGAAAATCGATTTGAAGAACAAATGCATGAAGAAATCTTCGATGCAGGTAATGATGGTTCTTTAACAACTTGAGCATAAGAACGACAATTCGAAGAATTAAAATCTATAAAAGAATTGAAATTAGAAATATTTTGAGAGAAAGAATGTGACGAAAAAGCATTTGTAGATGAGAAAGGGTGTAAAGCTAACGCCATAATAGAGATTTTTATAACCAACTTATTATATATAAGCATACATAAGTCCATCTTTTATTATAAAGGAAATACAGTTTTGAAGAAAATAGAAATAATTTGAAACAATTATCTCTGAAATGGTTTATATAAAAGATTTATAAAAGTAATATTTTATAAATAAAGTAATAGATTTATAAACAGTGTTTTATAAATATTAAAATGGATTTGTAATCGATATTTTGTAATTAGATTTATAATGTGATTAAACAAAGGAGATTTAGAATGGAATAGATTTATAAATAAAGAGATTTTATAAATTGAAGTTTTATAAAATAGGAAGGAGATTATAAAATATGGTTTTATAAACATAAATGGGTTTATCTTGATAAGTGGAGGATGGTTTTTATAAAGAGAGATATATTTCGTTTTAAAAGTTAAAATAATCTCTTAATGGAATGTTTTGAAAGTGATATTTGCAAATGGATTTTAATGGTTTGAAAGGTGATTTATAATGTGTTAAGTGATAAGAAGACATGGATTTCAACATTTTTATTGTAATAAATGTTTCTGAGAAAGTGAGGAAGACATAGACTGTAACATTGTTGTTATAGTAAATGATTTCCGAAAGGAGATGTTTTATATAGTATACGAGATTTATTCGTATCCTATATTTGATGTTAATATTCGAGTTGGGTAACTTATATCTATTACGAAGTTAAGAATGTCATCCATTCAAGGTATGAGAAGTAATGATACCCCAACTTGATCAGCTTCATTGTTAACTAATAAATAGTTTAAGTTTAGTATTGAAAATATTAATTATAATTAATCAAATCACTATACTAGTGTTTTTGGATTGTCTTAACGATGTTTTACGCAACATTCGTTTTGACCCAATAAAGAATGTTAGGGAAAAATATGAAGCTTTCCTCAAAGATTAGTAAATATACTTATTATGGATTTAAGTGTATAGAGATATTTTCTAAGTGTTGAAAATGAAATAGTTAGTGAATATATTATACCGTTGAGATGAGCATATTGAAATGTTTTCCAAATATCAAAGATTTAAAAGTGGTTTGGAGAATATATCTTTGTAAAGATATTTTGACATAAATATTTAAAAAGTGATTTAACTAATAAAAGATTAATTTAATAGGCTTAGTGACTAGTTATGTGCTAGTTTTTATTTTTGGTTCCTTGAATAGATGTGTAAACTAATTAGTCGTGTACTTAGTAAGAACCCAACTGAGTAGGCTTGATTATTGTTTGATGTTAAGAATGATGATTCGACTAGAGCGAAGTGACTATGGCACTCCGATCTATCGGGCATCCTTCTTGATCGAAGGATTGCAAGTTGAGAGTTGAAACATGATAAGTTTGTGAGACTTGGTTTCCATATGAGGTTGAGGGCCTCTTATCGATGGTTGGTCCAAAGAGACCGGGATTAGATTTATCCAAAAACCACTTCAGACCAACGTATGCATTCGAAAGTGAAATTTATTGGAAGACAATGATTTTGAAGATGGATATCTTCATGATGTAGGGTTGTTTTCCACTAACCTCTCGAGTGATTCCCATATTATATATATATATAGTGACAGTAGTACTTCATTCTGAAAATCTTCGATGCAAGGACTGCTCGCTACTAATCATAGGGTTGTTTCCCAAACAGGGTGTAGTAGGAGTACCTTCGGTTTGTCCTATTCCTAGATAACTTGTATGGATGAATGTCTGACATTGCATTTCTAAGACCACGAACATTGGTTTTTACAAACATACATTTGTTTGGTGGTATAGAAGGTAACCTCTCTTACACTTAACACCCTTCCTTGAGGCATATGAACTCGGGGGTGGTACTTTTATGGAAATCAATTAGTGTATTTTTTGGAAATGGCAATATGGAATTCAAAGTAGGAATTTTCATGTGAAAGGTAAAATGTTACCTTAGGCCTCAAACATTGGAAATGCTAAAAACATGGTAGATGCGGTAGGGCTAGGTGGGTCGCTCACATTAGGAGACGTTCATCGCCTTTCTAGATTACCCTTTATATTTTGGGTCGTTGTGTATGTTTTTGCCACGGATAGGTCGGAAAGGACCGGGATGATGACATATTCGGTACTATTTATGGTAGAGGTAGGCTGGTTCTATGTTGGTAAAGGGCAGTGGGGCCATGCCTCGGTACATTCTTCTAGAGATGTACTATCGAAAGGTAGTCCCTTACCTTGTCATTGTTGGAAATTCATTCTCCAATACATGCATATACGGTTTTGATTATAGAGCCTACTATGTTGGAATTTAATTAATGTAACAATTTTGGTAATGATTAATATGTATTTGTATCTTAGACACTATTATAATATCAGAGGATTTGATATGAAATGATTTGGTTATCATAATGTAAAAACCCATCCGCCTTTTTGTTCGTTGTAGTTTTACGAGATACCTTTGTTTTAAAAGGTTTTTATAACTTTAAAAATCCAATATGAGATGTGTTTTTTCACGCTGGTTTACCAGACTGATTCGAGCGTTCTTCCCTTTTAATGCTCAAGTCAGATCGAGTATATTTACAGATTAGGTTCAGATGCATTTTAGAGGAGCTTGGAGCAGGAGGCTTCATCGATAGCTAGTTATTATCTTATTTCCGCTGCATCGGTTGTTTAAAATTACTAGCATTTGTGAGGACGGGTTGTTATAACTGTCCAGGCCGATAATTAGTCATTTATTGTTATACTCCGATGGATGTATGTATATTACAGTTTTTCTTTTGTGAATATTATTATTATATTGTATATTGTTTCGTTGTGTTGTGAGATTCTGTGATTGTTTAGTTTCTTCTTCTGTTCTTTCTTCTTTCTTTTACCCTTAATGATAGGTGCTTCCGGCACTTAAATGCTTGGCACGCAATACAGTGGACGTATTACTGTCGATTTTCGAGTGTCGAAAATTCCAGGTCCTAACAGTAGCCTAGATGTTTTTTGGAAATATCGATGGATTTTTGATGAGTTGAACATCGGTTTAGGTTGCCTATAGGAAAAGGATAGGTACCAATCCCCTACCAAGGGGAGGCACTAATCCATACGTAGTCAGTTCTGAGATGTTGTTGCATTTAGGGGAAGGGATAGGTACTGATCCCCTCCCTATAGAATGCACCAATCCATACTTAGTCAATTCTAGTAGGCTGTTCGCTTGAGTCCTCTTAACCGTTATCTTATGTTCTTGTCTGTACTGAATCTCCAGACCCTAGGATGATTTTTTTTGAGTTGATTGGCCTCGATAACCATGGAGTCAGACTTTTCCAGTCAGTCTGAATATAGCTGGGCCAAAAGTCCGGATAACAACAGATATACTACATGTGTATCATGTACATATGTCTTGTCGGTGATAACTCGTCAGCGAATATAACGGAGTATGTGGAACCGTTTTGGTATTAATAGACTTGTGATTGAGTACATCAATGTGTATCAATCCGAAGAGTTCATCAACTCTTATGACGCTCCTATTAAATGGTTGCATAGCCCCTAACTGTTTGAGATATAATTAGCTAGCATGACATGATTCATAATCATACAATAAAAATTATTTCTCAAAACTACATCTTAGTCTATAATTGTAAATAATTTTGGATACTTCTGTATTTTCTAATGCATCACTTTTGTTATGAAAACAAATACCATATTAAATTCTATTTCATAACGAATATTCACAATATTCACACTGAAATATAATTACTTTTATTTTTCAGTCGATACGGAAAATAGTCATTATTTTATAAATAATGTTTGGTATATTTCATGAAAACAATTTTCATGACTTGATGCAATCACTAATTTTTATATGGTATGCTCCCACTATTTTCGCCATTACTATAATAGAATACTTAATTTGGAGGTCCATCATGCACTAAATACAGATTATTTATTTCATATACTGCAACTAGATTACAGTGGAGAATTCTTTGATCAAATATCTTGAACTCAAAGAAATAAATCTCATAGAAAACAATTTTCTATAAGAAAATGCATTTTTGAATAGGAATCATATTTCTTATTCCAATATTAGGTATCAATTATCATTACAATTCTCGCTTCCGACTATGATGTAGAAGTGACTATTCACTCTCTTCATCCCAACTGTACCTTGAATCACAACTACTCTTCTATATTCATTCTCTCTTCTAAATGGTCGAATTATTCAAAAGAATACCCTTTTCTACAATATCATAATGAACCCTTTACAAAAGCGCATTTGATTATCCTTAATGTTTAAGGAAATCAAATGTTTTGCACTTTATGTAAACAGATCAAATCGACATTTCAGTGATCGAGTTTTTAGATTTATATTGTAGTTTTGGCCTTGTGTTACATTTAATACAATATGAGCTTTTATGTAATCAATTAAATTGAAAACTCAATCTCATAGTACCGTTTATTGGCTTATTTCAAATGAACTAATTTCATTGAAGTATCGAACATCATGAACTGTGACTATTCCCCATATAACAATTATATCCAATAGTATATGGATCAAATATCCATAGTCTTGTATTGCTTTTAGAGTTCGAAACTCATAGAATGCAATAAAGGGTCTTGACCAAATAAACACGTAAGCGACCATATTATGAATGTATTGAGTAGTTGTAAAATTAGGCACTCGCATGGGTATGGAAAACATTATCATGCAATAAGTATTTAATAGTGAGTATATGTTATATTTTTATTAGTCAATTTTCAATTCGGTTCATTTGTATATATTAATTGATAAACATTTTATCAACCATATTAAATGCAAAAATTTATCATTTTAGATAATTATAACATTATTTAGCCTATGTTCTTACAATATTAGAAAGGTTAAATGTTACCATTTTATTGTTTTAATAAGGTTGCCACTAGTCTTTTATGTTTACCCAAACCCTAAGATGAAACATAGAAGTCTTTCAACTTCACTATTGGGTGTTAGGATTCGTTTACCTTGGTATTATTACCTTGAGTTTGCTCAACAAATCATATCCCCACAAATGATGTATAACTCCTTATCGGTTGTATCACATACAACTCCTAACCTATGTTTCCTTATCCTAATCTCATTTCGACCTTGAGTATGCTCAATAAGTCAAAAGATATTATCCACTCGTACCTACCATATGGCGAGGCATAAGTACAGTATGTACCTTGAGTTTTCTCAACAAATACATATAGTTATCTTACCTCGTCTATTCAATATATTAATAATACCACACATAACATCCCTAGCTTGAGTTTGCTCAACAACTAAGGAGTATGCAAGTAATTTACTAATAATATATATATGGTAGAGGACAACAATATATTGAAGATTCGTAATCTTTGGTGTGTGTGTGTGTGTATATATATGTGTGTGTGTGTGTGTGTTTGTGTGTGTGTGCGCGCGCGCGCGTATTGAGTGATATCCACTTATGAATAATGTATTTCTTATAAAATACCCTCATGATTCAAGTGTCGGATACATCAGAAATCACGGTATACGTACATTTACATATGTATTTATCCCTTAAGTTTGTTTGGGTTTATTTAATGTTCCACCGTTAGTTTGTATTAATTAAATCTTATTTAACTAATTTTTAATTAATTAACTCTTTAATTAATTTTAAATTGGTATTCCAATACAACTTTTATATTGGACATATGTATTATAACCTTTATAGTGTATACTATAACCTTTATAGTGTAACACATATATCTTATATATGTGTAATTTTATTTAATTAATTAACCCTTAATTAATTTATTTAATTAAACAATTCTAATTAAATTATATCAATTTCAAAATTTATCTTACATACATACATGTATACTTAGATTATCTTAAATATTTTTAAAATAACACAACATATATCAACATATATAATACATGCATATAACCATTAATTAATTAATTCATTTAATTAATTTATTTTACTTAACTTATTAATAAGTTTTAAATTTTGAAATTAATATCTAAATAGTTTCAAACAATTTTAAATTTTCATTACCTTTTCAAACATTTTGAAAAGTTATGTTATATTATAACCTTTTATAATAAACATGTTTTTATTTTAAATTTAAATTTTAAACTTAAAATCTTGTCTTAATTTTCAAAACTATTTTGAAAATTACCCCAAGGCCTAATTCAAATTGGACCTTTTCTATTCGGGGAAACCTTTGGGCTCACTTCACCTTTCAGGCCAGGATGGTAACCAGGTAGGATATGGTACTTGATTATCTAATTCCAATCCTAGACATTACCTTTCTAGAAATCGTACTAAGTGGGCAAGCTTAATTAGTTTGTCTTAACATAACTAATTTTGATTGCATAGGCTATTGGGCTCTGATATTATTGTTGGAACTGAGCCAACCCGCAGTTGAACTTATGAGTGAATTTGAAATTTTTTTACCCTATTGGATCTTTATTGAGCCTACGAAGTCTAATTCATTTAGAACATTCCTAAATTTAGTTTAAATAAAATTATGTATTTTATTTAAATTTATAAATTATTGTTTGAAATTTATTTGATTTTGATTTGACTTAATATATAAATAAATATACATGTACCATATATGTGTGTGTGTATCTCCGTGCGAGCGCATGTGTAACATAGCAATCCGTGCAAGGTATAACATGCCCGTATATAGTTGTTGAGATTTATAACACAACGAAAACATAAGCTTATTTTGTATGTGTTGTGTTGGCAATTATATGCATGTACACATTCTTATAAACTCCAAATAATTACACACACACACACACACATAAGTATATGTATATAAATATGTTCCGTTATTAAAATATTATAGAAAAATATATTTAGGTAAATTACATGACATATTATAGGTAACAATTAAGATAAAATAATATATTATTTTTAAATTTCCTAATATCTCAGATTTAAAGTTAATAGGATTTAAATATTTTATTATACATATATCATGAAGTAATAATCAGTTCCACCCTTAATTAATTAATATAAAATAATTATTTAACAAAACTTTAAGTTTTTGGAAAATCTAGGATCATATTTTAGGCATCATGAAAAATTTCTAGAGTTTTGGAATTAAAATAATATTTTTATTTAATTAATTAATGTACAACCGAAGTTAAAATAACTTTTAAAAATATAAAATAAAGTTAAAAAAATTTGAGATTTTTTCCATGAGCATTTGACATCACAAATTAATGTTAAAAACTATAAACTTGAATTCTCAAAAATCTATTTATTTATACAAATTTATTAAATCAAATATTCAATAAATATTGATAATAAATATATATTAATAATATAAAAAATTATTTTCAATATTTATAATTCATAATAAACATAAACTTGTATAAGAAAATTTTTAGATCAATTTTATGTAGTAGATATAAATATATATGCTTTAATACAAATTACACATGAGTACTAATACACAAATTAATATTTATACGAATATAAACTATCATAAAATTAAACAAAAAATTTGTTTAACTTATATTATTATATTACTTACAAAATTATGAATATAAATACTAAATTTTATGCACGTAACCAATCTGAATTGTGACAACAACATTACATATAAAAATCTCACCCAACTAATGCAATAACAATGATATGTAAATATATATAGGCATATATGATTAACATATTATAAAACATGATAATATATTTAATATCTATGTAAACAAATGTTATCTACTATAGATTCCCTCAATTCCATGTTGAAATAGTGAATTCTCTTTCTTCAATTGTTCCTTGGTCTATAAGATTGCTTGCTTGGAACCAGCGACCTTCCACTATCGAATTATTTTGTTTTAACTTGAATTTGATTTGAGAATTTTGAGGATAAAAGGAGCTTTGTTTAGGTAGAAATAGGAAAGTAATGGCGGCTATAATTTAGAAGATGGAGGCAGCTTAAAATCAGTCATTTAGGTTAGGGTTAGAGAGGCCTTTTATAATGTTTGAGAAAGCGAAAAGAGGGTCATATCTTTCCTTTTCTCTCCTAATTTCCTCAATCTATTTTAAACTATAATTTCCTTCATTTTTGGCCATCCCTATCATGTAACTATAGCTAAAAGTATCTTTCATATCTATGAAGTAATACCCCATTAATCCCAACAAATATGGTAATTAAATCTAATTTAATTTCTTATCAATATCAAATATTAATTGACATATTTATGACTATTATAAATATATATACACAATATTATTTCTCAAATCATATTTAAATTTCATAATTAATATTTCATAAATATTAATTAATTTAATTAATTTATAACAATTATAAACTAATTAAATCATTCGGTCTAAAAAGAATTCATCATTTCAGTTAGTTACTTTTGTCCAACGATAAACCGGGATGTAGCTAGTTACACTAGAAAGTGTGATAGATGCCAAAAATTTACGAAGGTTCTTGGAGCCCCATCCATAGAGCTTACAAAAATGGTCAACCCATGGCCATTTGCAGTTTGGGGACATGATATAATCGGTGTGCTATGAATGTCAAAAGGTGGAGCAATGTATGCCACTGTTGCAGTTGACTATTTCACAAAGTGGGTTGAAGTAGAACTGCAGCCATGATCGCTATGCGTAAAGTGATCAACTTTGTGGTTAAAAACATCATATACCGATTTGCAGTTGTAGTACACTTTTCCAAGTATGATGAGTACTTATGATCAACGCTGGAAATAGGCAAGGTCGAGCACGGATGTCCAGAGATAGACATCGAAAGCACCACTTCTAGGAGATAGAAAGTGATGTGATTATATAACCTTGTTTTTGGTCAAACAAAACCTGACTAAAGGCAAGCAAGATAGGCCACAGAGTTGGCCAAACAATTTCAATCCTTTTAGCCAATGATGAAATATTTTGGCGGCGATGAACAAAATGAAGTGACGAAGTATTACTAACCAATGAAAATAGATTATTCATGCATATAGATTTATGGTGAATAATAACATTGCACCAATTTGGATACAATTACCACATACATAATTAAGATAAGCATATAGGCAAAACGAGAAGTGAATCTAAAAGAAAAACAATTGTATCCATAGCTAAACTTCAAAAGCAAAAGCAGGGGCCATACCTGCACAAACAATGGCTTATATACATAGATTGAAACTACAACAAACAAAAAATCACCAATAAAAGAGAATGACGACTAATCGTTCTTCTTCTTCCTCTTTCCCCTTTCTTTCCCTGAGGAGAGGCTAAGATTAGCCTTTTGCTAGATGTATCCTTTTTCCTCCTAGACAGGCAGTCTATAGAGTCCTTGTGCCAGTCGTAGTCACTTCCCAAAGACTTGGGAGCCTCAGCTTGAATGCCAGCCATTGCAAGACCAGAAGTAGGAATGATGGATGGATATATAGGCCAGTGAACTGTAATATCCCCCATTTTAAGGCTCGAAACTAAGTGCTACAGATGCTGCAGTTATCTACAGTATTAATTTATTGTAATAAAATGCGGTAATGTTAATTGTATCAATAACATCAAAGTACAAAATATGAAATATTTTAAACACATTTTCAAACAACTTTCTCAATTATTTCAAAGATGATATTTCATGTTCGTTATGTAATCTCAAACATTTTCAGGTTTAGAAAAAATATAATCACCACAAAATACCCTAAGAGCGACATATGAAGATGCCCCCATGGTTGATCAGAGTAGTTACTACGAGACAGTTATAACATCTGTCATTACATACATTCTAAACAAAATAACTTTAACACAATGGATATTAAATATAGATAAACTCTTATACATCTAGCTTTGCCTTATGCATATCTCCAGAAGCTTTATCCGCCAAAACCTACTTAACCTGAAAAATCCTTACTCCCAACCTACTAGAATCAAATTTTGAGCACCAGAGAGTTTAAGGGGGAAACATAAACTTTTAGTAAGACAAAAAGCCTGGAATGAATAATAACATGTCATCTTGATTTTTTAGATAACTAGTGAGACCATGCTGTCGAGCATTACAGGGTTTCACCTCATTAATGTCGCTTTTTAAAATATATCCTTTTCAAAACAAAACCTGCAACCACAATGGTTAAGTAGATGATATAGATGATCATGTATATTCATGCTACATGGGTAATCATGACTATCCGTCAAATAAATGGATTATCCATCCTAATATTTAGTTTCCATAGGGTAAATACCAACCTACATAGCTGACTCAGGCCTACCAGATATACCAAATTTCATAACTAACTGTTAGAAGTAAATTGGACGGTCTCTCTAAATACACTTATTCTAGTGTTTACCTGACTGTCTGTCAATCTCATAGTTTTGCTAGGCTTACTATGAACCTAAAGGTTTTGCACGCTAACCTATAACCTATCTTATCTTTATGTATACCTTTCTATGTGTAAAACTACTTTTAGTCTTTCCCTTGACAAAGCCTTACGCAGTGGAATTTTGGACTTATGTCAACTAGGGGCTAACAGTTGAAGTATAGGACGCTACCCTACACCAGTCCCATCTGGTTTTCTAATCTCCGATTCAAATTTATCTTATCACAATTTATCCAAAAGTGATAAGAGTAATCATTCTTTAGTAAAACTTTGGGCTATATACCCTTTTCTATTTCCTTAAAATCGATTTCTTTATTAATGATTTAGCCCTTGGAATCATATTTAAAATTAGGAAAATATGGCCTTTTACCTTATTCAAAATATTTATGCCATGATATATGCTTCTATAAATTATATTGATGAATCTTGAAATCACTTGGAAGTTATATCACTTCAAAACTATAGGCTATAAAGCCAAAACTACACGAAGCCTTATATTGATATAACGCTGCAAAGATATAGTCGACGAGGGTGTTTGCCCCTCTAAATATATTAAAGTCTTCGAATTACAAAATACAAAGTTATATGGTCGAAGCTAACTACTTCATATAGCGTATTATAAAGCCTTAAAACATATTCGACGACGTCGTTGAATCTCAACATCAATGTCTAAAAGAAAATAAGCGGCATCATTAAGGCCGAAGTGAAAATAAGTGGCATTAAAGCCTTCTTTGAAAACAAGCTACAAAGATTAAGATTGTCAAACTATAAAGTTAAAGTGATAAAACACGGCATCATTGCCATCTTCGAAATCGTGCGACAAAGGATAAAGTCAAAGTTGATAAAACGTGACACTATATAGCCGAAGATAAAAGATGCGACTTCCTTGCCTTTTAGAGTCATTATCAAAATATGTAGCATCATTATTGCTGCTATAGGTTACTTCAAAAACAATCGGGTCGGCAACATTATAGAAATAGGCAGTGTTAAAAAGTTTAGGTAAAACAGCCGGCAACATTCACATCGAAGACCATAGTGTCGAGAGTATCCTTGCTGACTTTGACTCCAACCCTCTTGTATCTATTACATATCATCTAGGATGATATCCTATGTATTCATTAAGGTCGGCGACATATAAAAACGGCAACAAGGACTTTGATGACTATGACTTCAGCATGACAATGTGGTAAATAACCATAAAACTGCAATTTTGCTATTAAAAGTAATTTCTTTCACTACAACAAAAAGTGTCTTTTATAGCGGCATATAGCCGCTATTAATCACAACCATAGCGGTTTGATAAGCGTTGTATATCGACATGTTATAAAACACTGTTGAATATTTATAACACAAAATATGCCGCTATGGTTGAGCTTAGTTTTATAACCAAATTTGCCGCTATGGTACGTTAATTCAATAGCTCATTATAGCCGCTATAATACAGCTAAATCTCAACGGAACTGGAAATCTTTATAACACCATTTTGCCGCTATAAAATATTTATTCAATAGCTCATTATAGCCGCTATAATACAGCTAAATCTCAATGGAATTGGAAATCTTTATAACACCATTTTTCCGCTATAAAATATTTATTCAATAGCGGTCATTTCACGCTATTGAATCAACATGTTATAGTATTGATAAATTCTTTTACAGCTCATGTATGCCGCTATAAAAATCGTAGATACACTTTTCAAGAGCTATGCCTATATATTACATTTTAATAATAGCAATCAAACTAAATCTTCATAAACGAATAAAGATTATAATCAACAAATATAACACAAGAGCATGCTCAGAAAGAAATGTGATATATTTTTCATTCCAGTGTACAAACATTAAAGCAAGTGCATAACCATTGAATAAAACATAAGCCTGCAGCCAAGTTAACACAGAGAAACAGAAAATAATGTCAATTTAATAAGTGTACAAACATTATAGAGTGCAAACATTAAAGCAATCCTTCCAAATATTACAGAGTACATACATTACAGAGTTCCAACATGCAAGATCTGATCTAGTTGCGTACTAAGTACCTTGCTTCCTTCCTAATAAGCCTGCGAAGTTAACACAAAGAAACAAAAAATGTTAAAACAAGTGCATGCTCAGATAGAAATGTGATATATATTTTTCATTACAGTGTACAAACATTAAAGCAAGTGGATGAACTGCATGAACTAGAAACTACAATTGATTATTTCTACTGATCTATTTTCCCAATATGGAAAATAGATTAAAGCAATGTTAACCTCACTTTTCTCAGTTGCAGCAACCATCTGTTGAAGCATTTCTAACACTCCAACATTTTGCCATACATTTCTAACTTCTATTTCTTCAATGCACCCATGAAAATACAACATATCCTTCCACCGCGTGCTCCATACATACCAACATTTTCTGTTATCTATTTTCTGCTACAGGCAGTGTTTGTGTAACTTATATTCAGTCCTAAAACTATAATGTATGTTTTTTAACCAGACCAATGACAGCATTCCTTTGTTAGTTTGTTTAAAAAAGTCTATTTTCCTCTCTGCAAATTTGGTTGCATGCAATTACTGTTGACAATATTATATGCTTTTCTCAAACTATTGCAATCTGTTTATGTCATCTTCAACTCAGCCAGATTAATTCACAAATAACATATTACGAGGCTACAATATAAAGGTTTGAAAATCTATAATGCTTCCTACGTTTCATCTGCACTGACTGCAGTTCTAACATACGGAACTCAAACTCACCACTACAGCTTTTGGCATGCACTGCCACAGTACACAGTGGCCTGAAAAATAACAGCCGTAAATTTGCTACCTTATACGTTAAACATTCTACCCACTTTTGCTGCAATTTGCCACCAATGACTACAACTCATTCAACTGCCACAACTCATTCAACTGTTCCCTATTCCACAAACCCCTACACTGTGAATTTGATTTTTCTTTATTGCGACACCTACGCGCACTTTATCTCTCAGCTTCTCCTAAGCTAAATAGGTATTTCTTCAGTTATTTTAATATAAACTACATAAAGTTATTTCTGTAAAATGGTTATTTGTCAAGTATGTAAAATGAAAAAATATTCATGGTTACATAACAGGTAACATAATCAATGTTTTATAGCTTGCTTCAATTATTATATTCAGTATTTATTTTGAATTTTTATCAATTTATCATTTGTTCCTATAAATGGATATATTACTAATCATAACGATTCAATATATATTTTACTCAATTTTGTTTCATGTAAAAGATCTTTTAATTAGGGTAACTATTACACCAAGAAGAGATGAATATGGTTTTGCTTCATCATGCTGTATCACTACATACATTCAACTGTATCATCTCTACCTCATCCCTGAACTCCAAACAGTCAACTACAAACAAACCACTACAACTAGTACTCCACCAACCAGAATTTAAAGCTAATAACTAAATGTAACAATAAACAAAAAAATGAACGGTAAAGATTTACTCAAAATTCATTCCATTACGACGTGCGTAGCAGGCCAAGCTATAATAGAAGAGAGGGCATCTTCCATGTACTGTAATTCGGATGTTTGCCTCCATAGCTCTACCGCTGGCTCTTTTACGGTCATTATCCAAACTTTAACTGCATTGTGTCCTAGTGGTTTGAAATGCACCCTTGCATTTGGATCGGTTGACTCCACCCATCCTAAAGCAACTACTTTCCCATTTCCCGATAAATCCATTAACTTGCATTTATTGTTTGTTCTTGAATTTGCAGTCTGTAAGTTGAAAAAAGAAAAAAATAATGAAGTTGTTAATCATTAAAAAATAGAAACACAGAATAAAAATCAAGTACCATAAATGTTTTCACCACATCCATAGGCGTAATAGGAGCTGTAGTGTCAACCATCTCAACAACTACTTGCGATTCAGGCCATGCAACCTTCTTACCAACAGCATCCGCAATTCGGATCAAACCAGGGGCTGGCCTCCACAAAAAAAGCTTCTGGATTTAGTGGATCATCTATCCAAACAATCATAGCTGATGGCCCAAGAGGAACATCATTAACAATTTCCTCTGAGATGCTCGAATGTAATCGTCCTAAAGCCACTAATTGCTTGCTCCCTCCCCAATCAAAAATCTTGCATTTGCATTCTAAGCTGCTATTTCTACTCTATTAGAGGTAAAAATATTTATTTAGTAAATAATGTATATAATAAAATTGCATGTTCATTGTGAAGATTTTTTTTACCTTATCCTCTTCTTCTTCAATGTGATCGGTTGAATTTAAAACAACTCTATTCTTCGGCCACGCCACAATATTATCCTTTGCTTCCCCAATAAGTGTGAAAGAAGGTGTAGGCCTCCATAGAAAAGCATCAAGCTTGATTAGACAGTCAACTAAAACTATCATCGCATCCGGCCCTAAAGGAACATCATTGACAATCTCGTTGAATTTGGTTATTCGTTGACTTAACTAATAGGGATAATTATTCCGACTACTTATTTGAAATGTCTCCTGGGAAAGGAAAGAGAGGATGATGAATGAATGTCTTTTACTAGAATTTTATATTGAAACAAAGACTGGCTAATTGTTTGTACCTTATAATATCATTTTCTAAAGTAATCCTAGTTCACGAATTCAACAAAATTGGGTTTAGTGGGTTCGAAACCGCAATGTCACATTTAGTACGATGTGGTCACCATTTTCTCTCTCATCTAGAGCGTATAAAATATCTCATATACATGATTATTATGCATTATATCATTGTTGAGAAAAATATTGAAAGACACTTATTCACCTGAAAAACCAAACTACCGTCTTGTTCATTAAACAAACAGAGTAGACACAAAAGTTGCATCAACATGACAAACATTTAATCCAATATATACGAATAATTGAAAGTATTATTCTATCTGAGGGTTTGACATAGATGTAAGATATTCATTTATGTCATTTTCATTATTGGTTCAGGAGTATAATAACGACTTATGATCTATTTTTAGCATATAACCACCATGGGAGAAACTGCCTGAAGCAGCGGCTACAACTATAAAGGACTTCCAGTTTTTGGTGTTCTCAGAAAGGATTTCACTTGAGGGGAAAAATTTGATAAGAGTCACTATATTGTCCTTAACACACCAAACATGAGGGGGAGGCTTTTGAAGGGGAACAGACCATGTCATAGCTGATAGGAGGTACAATTACAGGATGAGGTAACACAATAATTCAAGTGACCAACCTATTCATTTGGAAAAAAGACAAAGGTGATAATGATAATCTATAAGTTAAATTTTCCTACTATGTGACCATCTCCATTCTAATTAACTATGAAAATTTAGATAGCTAACCAATGTAATGCTACTGCTATATAGAGGACCTGCAAATAATCATTGTAATGTTTACAAAAACAATCAATAGTATTATACCAAATGTTGCAAAATTCGTTAGTTGGTAAATCTTACTATGTACTGTTGATTTCTTATTTAACATTATGCTTCTGCAAAATATTTTTTATGTTCAAGAACAGTTATAAATATGTTTTGAAATCAGTTCTGTTCATTTGACCTAAGAAATAGAACTAAAGTAGTGTTGGTACAGAAATACTTCAAATATTTGCATTTGTAACCTTACTCAGATACTACAATGTACTAAATCTCCAAAGTAAACCTAAGACATAATAAGAAAATTTTTATTCCAAACTCATTGTCTTATGCTAAAAATCATGTGCACAAATTTCGTAACTAAATTGTATAAATAAAGCTGAAAGTTGTGTGCTGTTCTAATTATGAAACTTTTTTCTTAAGGATAAATTAAAAATAAAGCACTAGATCGGTCTTAATTACATGTAATAAGCAAGAAAAATCAATTTGTTTGTGTAAAAAAATTAATTTAGTTGCCAGTATGGATTATGATGACAAAGTTGCACATTTATTATCTATAATTTGCTAATATAAAAATAATCTGAAGATTAATTGTATCAACAAAGCTGAAAATTATCCACTCTTCTAATCATATTTGCATTTGTAACCTTACTCAGATACTACAATGTACTAAATCTCCAAAGTAAACCTAAGACATAATAAGCAAAATTTTATTCCAAACTCATTGTCTTATGCTAAAAATCATGTGCACAAATTTCGTAACTAAATTGTATAAATAAAGCTGAAAGTTGTGTGCTGTTCTAATTATGAAACTTTTTCCTTGAGGATAAATTAAAAATAAAGCACTGGATCGGTCTTAATTACATGTAATAAGCAAGAAAAATCAATTTGTTTGTGTAAAAAAATTAATTTAGTTGCCAGTATGGATTATGATGACAAAGTTGCACATTTATTATCTATAATTTGCTAATATAAAAATAATCTGAAGATTAATTGTATCAACAAAGCTGAAAATTATCCACTGTTCTAATCATAGAACTTTTATCTTGAGGATAAACCTAAATAAAGAAATGGATCTATCTTACTTACATGTAATAAGCACGGAAAATCAATTTGTTCGTGTAAAAAAACCAATTTAACTGCTAATATCGAATATGATAAGCTCCGAAGATTATATCTATAAAACTTCTCTATTTCAGTATTTGAACACAATATCATAACCATAAAAAAATGAAGCAATCTGAAGATTAAAAGCTCATAAAATGAAGAAATCAAGAAAGAGTGCGAGGAGAAAAATTAAAGAGACCTGCTGCATTGTTGGCAAAAACGCTGCTGCAAACCAGAATCAAAATCGAAGATTATATCGCTTACCAGAATCAAAATCGAAGATTATATCCAAAACGCGAAGCCCTAGCTTCGACAGATCGGAGCTACACGCAAAGCCCTAGCTTTGAAATCGAAGGAGTTTGCTTTCTTCGACAAAACTTGAGAGGGTTTCTGCTTTCTTCGAATCGCTAACGTAATTTGGGAGGAGGGAGCTGCGCGTGTTTTGGAGTCTTCGAATCGCTAACGTAATTTGGAGGAGGGAGATGCGCGCGTTTTGGAGGGAGGCGGAATGGTTTTGGAGGAAGAGGGAAAATAATTTGGGAAGTTGGAGGGAGATGTTTTGGGGCAGCGTTACACGTAAAGGGGAAGGGAGATGCGCGTGTTACACCTGTAGGGAGAACAAAAATCAACCGGTAACTAGATAATTAAGGGTCAATAATAACGCTTCAGAATAACGCGTTATTAAATAGCGTTATTAATATCATATTTTGTTGTAGTGTTTTTACCAACTACTTTTATTTATCAAAATCCTATTAGATTACAACTTTCTTTATCAAAATCTTTATTAGAAAACTGATCTAAAGCAGGTTTATCATTTTCAAAACATTTGCAAACCTTTAATCTTATATTAATATCTTAATATAACAAATAAGCCCTTCTAACTTAATAATTTGATAACCCTTCATAAACACTTTGGAAAAATCCCCAAAGATCATAATAAATCCAATTTATTATATCTTTTAACATATAAAAAATTCGAGATGAAAAACAATATTAAGTTATTTTTAATAATTAAAACCCAAAAAAACCATTTTCTCCACTTAGAAAATTCATAATAAATTCTCACTTGTTTGAAAAATTATGAAATTTAAAACCCATTTCTAAAATAATGTTTCTAACATCATATCAAAATTTCAAGTCATTTGGGTGCCACATGATAGGTTTTCATACTTAAACCTATTAATTAATTCCATAAATAAATCCAAATATTCATCAATAAGCACATAATTATTCAGTCCTTTAAAACATGGCATAATAACAGCAAAACATTCATACTTAAAACTGAAATTAATAACTAAAACTTAAGATGTATAACTATTATTCATCTTGATTAGTCAAAGAAGGTTGAGATTTATGTTTTGGATTTGATCTTTTTTCCTAGCTTTCTTCCTTTGGATTCCTTGATAATAGCCAGCCTATTCTCCTCTTTAATTTCTTTTATATTGAATGAAATGAATGAGGAAATGAGAATGAGAGTATATTGTAAGGAATTATGCCCCTTTCCCATTTTGCCCTCCTCATATATCCTTCTTCCTATGAATGTTCTAATTAATTCCGTTAGTTCATTAATTAAGTCCCAACCATTTTAATTATCAAATCTCAATCTCCTTAACATTCCACATTATTTTATTTTATTTATCTAACTAAATATCCTAAATAATGTTAATCAAAATTAGGGTTGTTACAAACTCCCCTCCTTAAAGAATTCCATCCCTGGAATTACGATAAGGTACACTCATTAAACATAAAAGCATAGATGTGAAACATACCATCGACAATTAAGATAAGTGTCCCTAATCCTGTCCTCTTTCTTCCAAGTGCAGTCTCTTTCGTTATCATACCACTAGACTTTTATTAATCTGACCATCTAGTTTCATAGCTTTTCTCATCCCTAGACACTATACGAACTGGATGTTTAACTAAGTCTTCCAATGCAGTCAGAGTGATAGTCGTTTATGGATCTCGAACACACTTCCTTAGATGAGAAACATGAAAAAATTATGGTATCCTGCCAAACTGCTTGGTAACTCTATTATATAAGCGAGGTTCCCGATCCTTCCTATAAAAGGAAATGGTCCAACAAACCTAGGAGCCAATTTCCCCAACTTGCAAAATCTTATTACACACTTCATCGGTGATACTTTTACGAAATCATGATCTCTAACTAGAATTCTATCCGTCTCATATTTGCATAGCTTTTCTGCCTAGACCGAGCTTCCTTCATTTTAGCTCGAATCAACTTAATCTTTTCTATGGCTTCTCTTGCTAAATCTGGACCAAGAACTAATCTATCTCCGGTCTCTAACCAACATACTAGAGATTTGCACGGTCTCCCGTACAAAGCTTCAAAAGGTGCCATCCCTTTACTAGTCTAATAACTATTGTTATAAGAAAACTCAACTAAGTGTAGATGGTCTTCCCACAATCCTCCAAAATCTAGCACGTTGTTAACACTTTCCATTTTCCCATCTATCTGCAGATGGTAAGCAGTACTCATCTTGAGCTTGGTACCTAAAACCTCTTGTAGACTCTTCCAGAATTTTCTAGTAAATAAAGAATCTATGTCACTGACAATACTACTAGGAACTCCATGTAGTCTAATTATATTCTTCATGAATTACTTAACTAAAACAGGTGTCATCCTCGACTTAATGGGAATAAAGTGTCCAATCTTGGTTAGTCTATCTACCATGACCTAGATACTTTTATTTCCTCTGTTAGATCTTGGCAACATGTCTATGAAATCCATAGATATAGAATCTCATTTCCATACTGGTATATCTAAAGTCTGAAACAATCTAGTAAGCTTCTGATATTCGTGTTTTACATGCTAGCAATTTAGACACTGTTTTACCCATAAGCCTACACCTTTTTCATGCCCTTCTAGAAGAAACTTCTCTTCATATCCTGATACATCCTGGTTCCTTAAGGTGAATAGTAAACTTCGAACGATGACTTTCCCTAAGTACTTCTTTTCTTACATCACCAACATCGGGAACACACAATCATCCATTCTTTTTCAACCATCCATTCTAGTCAAGATAAAAATCCTTCAAATCATCAATCTCAGTTCCACCTTCCAATCTTCTAACTTTTTCAACTAGCAGTGGATCTTCTCTTTGCTTAGAAGCAATCCTTTCGGTCAATGTCGATCGAACTTCTAAGCATGATAACATTGCGGTACTCTGGCTAGAACTAGTAGTTGATTTTAACAGCACACTGCAAGTAGTCAACGCTTCCAAATCTTTCCACTACGACACCATTGCTAACACTGCGTTCTGATGTTTCCTATTAAGCGCATCTGCAACTTTGTTTCCTTTTCCTGGTGTGTACTTAGTTCCAAAATCATAATCAGCTAAAAACTCCAACCATCTCTGTTGTCTCATATTCAACTCCTTCCGATAGAATAAGTATCTTAGCGACTTGCGATCCGTATACAACTCGAATCGTTCTCCCAAAAGATAGTATCTCGACACCTTCAAAGCAAATATTGCGGCAGCCAACTCTAAGTTGTGAGTCGGATATCTAACTTCATACGGTCTGAGCTGTCGAAAAGCATAGGCAGTCACCTTACCCTTCTGCATTAACACAGCTCCTAATCTTATTCTACATGCATCAGTATACAGAATCAAATCTAGATTTCCATCTGAAACAACTAACACGGGTGCATTAGTTAATAAATGTTTCAGCTTCTAGAATGCCTCCTCACATTTATCGGTCCAAACATACTTCATGTCCTTCCTTGTTGGCTTAGTCACTGACGCTGTTATACGAGAGAAATCCTTGATGGATCTCCGGTAGTAGCCAGGTAATTCTAGAAAACTCTTTATCTCAGTCACTGTTTGGGTCTCTTCCAGTTATTTACAGCTTCTATCTTAGCTAGATCTATTGACAATCCTTTCTCCGAGACTACATGACTAAGAAACTTCACCTCCTTCTTCCACAAATGACACTTCGAAAACTTCGCCATTAACTAATGTTGTCTCAATGTCTCAAGCACTATTCCAAGGTGAGTCTCATAGTCTCGCTCATTCCTAGAATATATCAAAATGTCATCTATAAATACCAACACAAATCTATCTAAATGCTCTTAGAATATTCTATTCATTAAATCTACGAAGAAAGCAGGTGCATCAGTCAATTCGAAAAGCATTACTAACCACTCATACAAACCATATCTTGTTTCAAATGTCGTCAATGGAATATTATCTTCCACTATCCTTAGTTGATGGAACCCTGTTGTCAAATACAACTAAGAAAACACTTTGGCTCCACTCAACTGATTAAATAAATCATCAATTCTTAGTAAAGAATATCGATTCTTTATTGTCTATTCATTCAAATTACAATAATCGATACACAATCTTAATGATCGGTCCGGTTTTTTCACGAATACCTAGCCGCTTCCCAAGGTGAACTGCTTGGTCTAATATAACTTTTTCCTTCTAAGTCCACCAGCTGCACCTTTAAACTTTTTCATCTCGGTAGGTGTTATTCTACTAAGTGATCTACTTACTGGTTCATCTCCAGGTACAAGATCTATTCGAAAACCAATAGCTCGTTTCGATGGTAGTCCTATAACAGGGCCAAAGATATCTACAAATTCTCTTACTATGAAAAGCCGATTCAACTCATCCTCCTCCTCTATTACACCCAACAAAGCATAAACATCAAAACTGGGTTCTCTACTAATTATATAATTCGGTCGCTACTATTAGAGTTTCTCAGCGATATTTTTCTATCCGTGCAAAATATTCTTACATCGTATTTACTTAAATAGTCCATACCAAAAATAATCCCAAAGCCTACAAAATCAAACATATGCAAATTGCAGGCAAATATATGACCTAATAATTCAAACTCTAAGTAATCACATCTCATCCTTAGAGTTGCATATCCTCTATTAGGTTCGCAACCCTTAAGGAAATAATTACGTATGATGGTTCTAAACTTAGCTTATCTACCAAGCGATGAGATATGTAAGAATGTGATGCACCAGTATCAAATAGTACTCTAATAGGTATATCATGAATCAAAATAGTACCTCCCATCACAGCTTTTCCTTTTTCCTCAGCTATTAGTCTCGAGGTAGCCGGGTCCAAAGCAAATACCTTTCCTTTTTCTACCTTGACCACTTTCGGACATATTTTTTGTAACGTCCCACTTGGTCGTAGTTAAAACACTTAATGTTCTTCTTTCCAACGACTTTCTCTACCTTAACAATTTAGCACTCATGAGCATAATGCCCCTTCTTGTCACACTTTTAACACACAACCTCAAACTTTCCATTCTTGGCAGCTCCATCTTTCTGAGCTCCCTTCTTCTGCTAAAACTTTCTCTTCTGATTCTGACCTCTTTAAGCTTTTGCTGGCTAGTTATCACTAAAAAAACTCAAGAATTTCTTCATTTCTCAAGTCCATCTCCACGACTACATCACATGGATCCCTAAGATGTGGTTAAGTTGCCCAAGAAAGCTCCGGTCACAGTCCACAGATGAACTTTTCATTCGTTTTGATCACTGTATCCATGGTAGCATACCCATATCGGGATAACTCCTCAAATCTGGTTGTGTACTCAAGCACCGTCATATCTCCTCTTCCCAACTCCGCAAACTTCCTTAACAGAGTCGACTTAGCTGTAACAACCTGGGTTTTCGGAATAGTCAAAATCGCTGAAAAACCCATCCGTTCTAAAACTACGAATGAAAACTACCAACTTAATGCACAATATTTGATAAATATTCAAACACTATAAAATGTATAGGATACAATTTCAATTTACAAGTTATCAGAGTAATCAATTTAATCAAGTAGGTGTGCTTTAATACATACCAAACATAAATACAAATAAATCTACTGTTGCACAACTCTGATGAGGGAGACAGCAATAGTCATTCCTACTAACTCAATAAACATGTCAAATGTGGAATAAAATAGTAAGCAGAAAAAATACATCAATACATGATATATAGCAAACGATAAACAGAAAAATGTTATGTTATTATTAGGGCTACATCACTACCACTTGTGACTGTCTACATACCCCTATCAAATTGGGTCCCCAATTAGATACAGGATCAAGCCAAACGTAGTTCTTCTACCGCAAATAGGACTCATGGAGCCTACGATGAAATAAACAATATGCAATTCTCAAAACTACCCACTTAGGCTTAATCTTTAAATTTAGATTTTTCAAATCTAATTACCTTTACGGAAACTATCTCTTTGGACTTTATTTCCAAATTCTTATTTCAAAACTTTGAAATATATATATCATTTATATTCAAACTAGTCATTTACTTCGGGGTCTGAAAACAAATCACCTTTTTGAAACGGTACCTATATACAAGCATGCAAAACTATATGCTACCAAATCTCGGGAGCTTTCAAGCCACAACCAGGCCCCTGGGTCTAGCCTTTCGAATAAATAATAGATGGGTGCATCCCTCTATTCCAAGAGCAGACTACACTGAGGCTATAGAACACCTGCACCTCCTTCGCCCATGTGTTTCGTAGATTATTGATTACCCGAATGTTTGGTAACATAACAAATCGCTTTATATCCTGAATTGGAAAAATCATTTACACAAATAATTACAATTACTTCTAATCTATAATAATTTCCATTTCTAAATCCTTTCAAAAATCATCTTAAAACCATCTAGTTTAGTCCACAAAATTCTTTTTGTTTCATAAAACACTTTTATAAAACCATTCTTTATATAAACCACTTTTGTATAAAATCACTTCAAAATATTTATTCTCAAATATCTCTTTTTTTTCCTCTTTTAAAGAAAAAATTTTCATAACATTTCAACTTGAAAACCAATTTTCAAAACAATTCATTAAATTGAAGAGAACCAAATATTACCGCTAAACACCTTATAGTCAAATCGTTAAATAATCACAAGGTGTTAGCCAACAATTATTTCTACCCAGCCCATGCATATGGATAATTAATTTCTCATAAACTGGTCGGGCAAAGTCAACAATCAATAATAATAAGTGCTTATAAACTGGCCGAGCCTAATTCAAACAATCAATCAATGAAATAAACACAACAATAAATGATAATCAATGTTTCATTCTATCAAATATTTGTAACACTTTATTTTATCTTGGGTTAAAACGATTTGATATTTATTTTGGAGCATCCGGGCTTTCACTTCGACATGTTCCATCCCTCATCCAAGTCTCTATGGATCTCATAGAAGAAACTCGTGTACTAGTCACTACGGATTTGACTATAGCTTCGCTACTATTTCATGAAACTCCTTGAAATCCAGCTACAGCTCCGCTATCCTAGAAGTTGAGATGAAAAGATGTGGAAATGGCTTCTATGTGGGCACCGCCTTGGGCGGATAGATGGAACTTACTAGCTTGAACTTGACTTAAGTGGTATACTTTTTTGTCAATTATTTTTGCCATAACTTTGTTATGCTTTTGGAAAAAAATATTAGAGAGGCATGGAAGCCATTAAAGCTCTAAGGAAGAAGAAGTAGAAGCTTAGAAAAGGAGGAAGAAGAAGAATGGAAAGTGTGTGGAATTTGTGAAAGAAGTGGTAGGTATTTATAGAAAAAGTTTGAAATAAAATATTATTATGTGAAATGACCAAAATACCCTTATTTCAACTTAATGTAAATTTATTTTTTCAACACTTACCATCACCTTTCACATCTTACTTTATGTCTTAGTCACTTAAGACTTAAGTAAATGTATTTGGATGGAAAAGTGGATTAAAGAGAAGATTTGTTTAAATTTTTGATGTGATTTGATTTGATGTTTACTTTTTTTTACTTTTTTCCTTACTTTCTTAATTATACTCTAGAAGTTTCCTAATCATAATTAGTAAAAGTAAACTTGTTTAGTTATTAAAATGTGTAATATATATGTTACAACATGCTAACAAAGGTGCAACAAAGTTGCGACAACTTATTTTTAACAAAACGTTGATTTTTGATAATTTTACGGTCACATTTTGACGTTTTCGTTAAACTATTTATTTAACAAAACTTGAAAATGAGTTTCTTACCATATTAAAATAATTAAAACAAGTTCATTTGAGTTATAAAACCATATTTTGTAATATTAAAATTCAATTATAAAAATACGACGTCGATTTGTCAACGTGCGATGAAGTTTGTACATTTTTATAAAACAAGTATATATGCTTATAAAATCATTATAAATCAAATTTATACTATTATCATATTATAATATAACTATTAAAAAGATTTATTACCATTTACAGCAATTATTCGAATGTATATCAAATTTTATCGAAAACCGGCTTTTCTCAATTTTACGATGGAAATCCAAAATCTCCATTATTTTGTAAAAGTAAGTTCATCATTCTTATTTATCACATAAAACTTGATTGTTGATTTTAAATAAACCTATATTTAAATATTTTTAAAACCAAATATTCTTATTTTCCAACTGATAAAATTACGAGTCGTTATATACTTCACCCCTTAAAAGAATTTCGTCCCCAAAATTTCAAGGATGGAAAAATATAACGAAACCAAAAAATTAAGTACACCTAATAATAAACATCACTCATAACCCCGGTCGGAGGTACGGTGCCTATCCTATCCATTTTATTTATCAAATAAAGGTAGTTTCATTTTAAAAATCGTAGGTTAATTTACTAATCTAGACAAATTTCACTTAAGCACCTAACCTAAGCTCTCAACCACTTGTAACGACCTGGGTTTTCGGAACAGTCGAAATCGTTGAAAAATCCATCCTTTCTAAAACTACCAATAAAAACTACCAACTTAGTGCATAATATTTGATAAATATACAAACACTATTAAATGTATATGATATAATTTCAATTTACAAGTTATCAAAGTAATCAATTTAATCTACTAGGTTGCTTTAATACATACCAAATAGAAATACAAATAAATCTACTGCTGCACAACTCTGATGAGAGAGACAGCAATAGCCATTCCTCCTAACTCAATAAACATGTCAAATGCGGAATAAAATAGTAAGCAGAAAAAATACATCAATACACGATATATAGCAAACGATAAATAGAAAAATGTTATGTTATTATTGAGGATGCATCACTACCACTTGTGACTGCCTACGTACCTCTATCTAATTGGGTACCCAATTAGATACATGATCAAGCCAAACAGTTCTTCTACCACAAATAGGACTCATGGAGCCTACGATAAAATAAACAATATGCAATTCTCAAAACTACCCACTTAGGCTTAATCTTTAAATTTAGATTTTCAAATCTAATTACCTTTATGAAAATTACCTCTTTGGACTTTATTTCCAAATTCTTATTTCAAAACTTTTGAAATATATATATCATTTATATTCAAACTAGTCATTTACTTCGGGGTTTGAAAACAAATCACCTTTTTGAAACGGTACCTATATACAAGCATGCAAAACTATATGCTACCAAATCTCGGGAGCTTTCAAGCCACAACCAGGCCCCTGGGTCTAGCCTTTCGAATAAATAATATATTGGTGCATCCCTCTGTTCCAAGTGTGGACTACACTGAGGCTACAAAACTCCTGCACCTCCTTCGCCCATGCGTTTCGTAGATTATTGATTACCCGAATGTTTGGTAACATAACAAATCACTTTATATCCCAAAGTGGAAAAATCATTTACACAAATAATTACAAATACTTATAATCTATAATAATTTCCATTTCCAAATCCTTTCAAAAATCATCTTAAAACCATCAGGTTTAGTCCTTAAAATTCTTTTTGTTTTATAAAACACTTTTATAAAACCATTCTTTATATAAACCACTTTTGTATAAAATCACTTCAAAATATTTATTCTCAAATATCTCATTTTTTCCTCTTTTAAAGAAAAACATTTCATAACATTTCAACTTGAAAACCAATTTTCAAAACAATTCATTAAATTGAAGAGAACAAAATATTACCGCTAAACACCTTATAGTCAAATCGTGAAATAATCACAAGGTGTTAGTCAACAATTATTTTCTACCCAGCCCATGCATATGGATAATTAATTGCTCATAAACTGGTCGGGCAAAGTCAAAAATCAATAATAATAAGTTCTTATAAACTGGCCGAGCCTAATTCAAACAATCAATCAATGAAATAAAAACAATAATCAATGATAATCAATGCTTCATTGTATCAAATATTTGTAACACTTTATTTTATCTTGGGTTAAAACGGTTTGATATTTATTTTAGAGCATCCAGGCTTTCCCTTCGACGTGTTCCGTCCCTCATCCAAGTCTCTATGGATCTCATAAAAGAAACACGTGTACCAGTCGTTTCCACATACCTCATTAAGTATTTAATACTAAATTTTAAAATACTGAATTAACTATCCAAATAGTCAAACAAGGAAATTAAACCATTGTTTTAGCAAACAAAGTGAACAAGCATTCAACATGGGTTTTCAAACAACACTTAACACTTAAAGTTCCTTCAACTTAGCAATAATTTTAATGAACTTAAAGGAAGAAATAACTCATTTTGGATTCCACTCCATCAAACTTTAAGGCAAGGAACTCCGGATCTAAACCATACTTCCTACCAATTTTGCTAACTTTGTAACTATGGATTCGACTATAGCTTCGCCAGTATTTCCCGAAACTTCTTGAAATCCAGCTATAGCTCCACTATCCTAGAAGTTGAGATGAAAAGAGGTGGAGATGGCTTCTAGGTGGCACGGCCTTGGGTGGATGGATGGAACTTACTAGCTTGAACTTGACTAAAGTTGTATACTTGTTTGTTCTTTATTTTTGTCATAACTTTGTTACATTTTTGGAAATTTTTTTAGAGAGGCACGGAAGCCATTAAAACTCTAAGGAAAAAGAAGAAGAATCCTAAAAAAGGAGGAAGAAGAAGAATGGAAAGTGTGTAGAATTTGTGAAAGAAGCGGTAGGTATTTATAGAAAAAGTTTGAAATAAAATATTATTATATGAAATAACCAAAATACCCTTACTTCAACTTAAAATAAACTTATTTTTTCAACACTTACCATCACATTTCACATCTTACTTTATGTCTTAGTCACTTAAGGCTTAAGTAAATGTATTTGGATGGAAAAGTATATTAAAGCGAAGATTTGTTTAGATTTTTGATGTGATTTGATTTGATGTTTACTTTTTTTATTTTTTTCCTTACCTATTTTCTTAATTATACTCTAGAAGATTCCTAATCATAATTAGAAAAGTAAACTTGTTTAGTTATTAAAATGTGTAATATATATGTAAAACATGCTAAGAAATGTGCAACAACATTGCGATCTTATTTTTAACAAAACGTCGATTTTCGACAAAATGACATATTAAAATAATTAAAACAAGTTCATTTGAGTTATAAAACAATATTTAGTAATATTAAAATTCAATTATAAAAATACGACGTCTATTTGTCAACGTGCGATGAAGTTTGTACATTTTTATATAACAAATATATGCTTATAAAGCCATTATAAATCAAATTTATAGTATTATCATATCAAAAATAACTATTAAAAAGAGTTATTACCATTTACAACAATTATTCGAATGTATATCAAATTTTATCAAAAATCAGCTTTTCTCAATTTTACGACGGAAATCCAAAATCTCTATTTTTCGTAAAAGTAAGTTCACCATTCTTATTTATCACATAAAACTTGATTATTGATTTGAAATAAACCTATATTTAAATATTTTTAAAATCAAATATTCCTATTTTCCAACTGATAAAATTACGGGTCGTTACATTAGCGATCTCAAACATAACCCTCTTCAAACCTCCTTCAAAACTCTAGCCAAGTCAAAGTTTCCTCCGCTACCCCAATAGTCACACTATTCCACCAGTACAATGCAGCTCCTTGCAATTGCTTGAATGCCAATCTCTTCTTTTTTTCATCATTCAGTCCTAAGTCAGCACAAATCCTTTCACGACGAAGTAGCCAATTCTCCACTTCAATGGCATCCTCCGTCCTAACAAAGGTTTCCTTCTAAGTGTCCTGCATAGTCTCTACTCAAAACAACAAAATTATTGACAACTGGAACTTCTTGATTAGCTCCTCCAGCATTTCCTCAAACTAATCCAGTGGTGGCTCCTGCTTGCACCATATTGACAAAGAACTGGTACATAGCTCCCATATCTACCAATTGTGTTCCAACACCTACATTAGCAGTGGTTTGTCGAGTCGGATTCCATCTAGTATTCGACTTGACATTTCTATTGGTAGTGGTGCTTCCTCCATCGAGATTCACTCTTCCATTTCCAGCTTCCATATCTTACTTCATTAAATCGGCATTCGAACCTTTGTAAGACACAGAAGAACGGTCTAAGAGAGACGGAGAATAGAGATAAAGCATATACTTATATATAGCAAATACAATTACGTTACTATAGCGTTATCTCATGTCTCAATCTTATTCTCTGATTCATTGGATTATATTTTCAAAACTATTTTTAAGTTAAAAAATTCATTTAGTTTTATGTAAACCTATGCTCTGATACCAAGTTGTAACAACCCTCATTTTGAGGCTCGAAACTAAGTGCTGTAGATGCTGAAGTCATTTATATTATTAATTTCCTATGACAAAATACGGTAATGTTAATTATATCGATAATGTCAAAGCACAAGAATATGAAAAGTATAAACACACTTTCAAACAAACTTTCTTGTTTCTTTCAAAGATGATATTTCATGTTCATTACATAATCCCAAATGTTGCCCAGATTTAGATAAAATATAATCATTACAAAATACTGCAAGAGCGGCATATTAAGATGTCCCCTTGGTTGATCACAGTAGTTACTACAAGACAGTTATAACATCTCTCATTACATACATTCTAAACAAAATAACTTTAACCCAGTGTATAATAAATATAGATAGACTTCTGCATACCTAGCTTTGCCTCCTGCACATCTCCGTAAGCTTTATTCATCAAAACCTACTTAACCTGAGAAACCCTTACTCCCGATCTACTCAAATCAAATTTTGAAAACCCGAGAGCTTAAGGGGAAAACATAAACTTCGAGTCTAACAAAAAGCCTAGTGTCAATAATAATATGTCATCTCGATTTTAAAGATATCGAGTGAGACCAAGCCGCTTAGCAGAATGAGTTTTCCCCTCACTAATATCCCTTTTTAAAATATACCATTTGCAAAAGAAAATCCTGCAAGCACAATGGTTAAATAGATGATCTAAATGATCGTGTGCATGTATGCTACATGGGTAATCATGACTATCTGGTTAAACCAGTGGACTATCCATCCCAATGTTTAGTTTTCATAGGGTAACTACCAACCTACATGGCTGATTCGAGCCTACCAGATATACCGAATTCCCTAACTAACTGTTAGAAGAAAACCAGACAGTCTGTCCAAATACACTTATCATAGCATTTACCTGACTATCTGTCAATCTCAAAGTTTTGTTAGGCTTACTATGAACATAAATATTTTGTAGCCGAGCCTATAACCTGCCTTATCATTATGTATTCCTTTCTATGTGTAAACCTACTTTTATTCTTACCCTTGACAAAGCCCTACGCAGTGGAATTTTGGACTTATATCAGCTATGGGCTAACAGCTGAAGTATAGGGCGCTGCCCTACATTAGTCCCATCTGGTTTTCTAATATCTAAGTCAAATTTATCTTATCACAATTTATTCAAAAGTGATAAGAGTAATCATTCTTTAATAAAACTTTGGGATATATCCTTTTCTGTTCCCTAAAATCAATTTCTTTATAAGTGATTTAACCCTTGTAATCATATTTAAAACAAGGAAAATATGGCCCTTTACTTTATCTAAAATATTTATGCCATGATATATGCTTTTGTAAATTATATTGATGAATCTCAAAACCACTTGGAAGTTATCTCACTTCGAAACCATAGGCTATAAAGCCAAAACTATACAAATCTTTTATGTTGATATAACACGGCAAAGATATAGTCGACGAGAGTCTTCGCCCCTCTTAATATATTAAAGTCTTTGACTTATAAAATACAAGGTTATATGGTCGAAGCTAACTACTTTGTATAGCATATTATGAAGCCTTAAAAGATATTCGATGACATTGGTGAATCTCGGCATCAATGTCTTAAGGAAAATAAGTGGCATCATTAGGGCCAAAGTGAAAATAAGTGGCATTAAAGCCTTCTTCGAAAACAAGTTTCGAAGATTAAGGTTAGCAGTCTATAAAGTTAAAGTGATAAAATTAAGACCCGACCCATTTTAATTATTAAATCTCAATCTCCTTAACATTCTACATTAATTTATTTTATTTATCTAATAATATATCCCATGTAATGTTAATCAAAATTAGAGTTGTTACAGAAACTAATAGTGGGGAAGGAATATCATCAACTTTTCCCTTTTAATCTCTTTTACCATTTTTAAGCGGTCTGCCTTTCTAACAATGACGGACCAAATTTAAGCTCGGTAGAACCTATGAAAAATCCAGGATGGAACCTGCTAAAGAGGCGAGGGAGGAATTGGGGCAAAAATAATGATAGACTCGGTTGTTGCAGCTTAGTGAACCAAAGCTAGGACACATCAGGTAAAGGGTCAATGACGGGTAGACCTAAAACTTAAGAAAATGAAATATGGAGATTAGAAACATCAAGGGGTGATCTAAGCCTTCTCAAACATAGGAGAAACTAGAGATATATATACTTCCAGGAGGAACAAAAGTTGTATGGGAAGGAGTCACCGTCAAACTCTTCCCTACGATGGGAGATAAAGTTAGTAGCTTCGAGGCATACTTGGGCATTGTATAACTGTCCTCGAGGTTATATTAAATATTAGCTAAAGAATTTCAATAAATTATCCCTCCAAAAGTTCTGATAGTAATTAAAGCTATAGAAATCCTAAATGAAGGAACAATGGGCTCAAGAATGATAGGCCTAGATGTAATAGAAGTAACGACGGTAGGAGTAGCCGCCACTAAGTTAATCACTTCTACTGGGAGCTCTTGAGTGACGGGAGTTGAACTTTCACCCAATCCCTTAGAATAGGATTTAGGTAAGTCTCTTGCAGGCACTTGGTCAGAAGCCGAAACCTTGGAAGTTAATATCACTTGGCGTACAGCATGAGCATCCAAGTCCTCAATGTTTAAGAGATTGGCCTTTAGCGCATTTTCATTGACCCTTACCAACCTGAGTGTTCTTTCTCTTACCTAATGATTTCCTCCTAGGCCATGGTAATTGCTTTGAGTTATTCATTGTCAATCCACCTTTAATTTCTAAACTTAATATTGTTTGCATAGAAGCAAACTAGAGTATGCTCTATCTTGGACTTGATCTTATCCTTAGCATTGTTCGCATGAGTTTTCGGCATCTTTCTGTGCAAACTGATCATCGAGCATTTTCTCCATATACTCCTAGGCTTGGTTAAGAGCTTCGTTGTTATGTTTTTTCATGGCCTCCAACACAATCTCTAATTTTGAAATTTTTAGAGTCTGTTCATCAACAATTTTCTAAAGAGCCTCTTATGCCATAGCAACGGTGTGGCTCATGTGATGGGCAGACTCAAGTTGAGTCTGTTGCATTTGGAACTTACCTTTAAAAGATTTTTTCCCTTTCTCTAATTTTTCTCCATGACTTTGTGAGACCCTTTGATCTCTTCCAACTTTGTTTCCAAAGTAGCGATGATTCGCTCATTGTCTTTCTTTTTTATCTCCTTCTCTTAAAGTGCTAACTGCTTCTCCCTGTTAACGTGAGATAGAGCTTGTGCGAGTCTCCTCCATATATTATACTGATCGTTTACATCTTTCACACAAGTTGTGACGTCTTTAGCCATGTTAACAGGAATGTTTTTCAAATAGTAAGCGAATTTAACCCTATTAAAACAAAATGTTCGGGAAGCTCTTTGTAGCTAAACGATTTGTGGATTTGAGGCAGATTTTGATACTACCGTAAACATGAGCATGAGCATATTCTATACAAGATCTTTATTTAGAGGGATCAAAAGTAGCAGACCCAGATGGTTGATTGGCTTGTTTGGATTTATGGGAGGACATTACTAGTTGCATGATAAGAGACGTAGAAGTAGTTTCAACCAGAGCCTTTGAGGATGGCACAGGCTCAGGTTTATCGGAATGTATATCTTGACCCTTATACAAAGGTGAGCAACTGCGATGTTGCCAAAGGGATACCCTAGCTAATCCTTCATGGTCACATGACCCTTGATCATGATCATCATGATGTTTGCATTCTTCTTCACACTTTTCTTGTTCTCTCCTATGACACCTTGCTGATTCGGACACACATGACGACTCACTACATCGGTGTGAGTGATCATGATTGCAATAACCTGAAGAGTGGCCTTGGAGTTCATCAAAAAGATGGAGGCATCCCATTGTACCTAAAAAGAAAACTCAACCAAGTTAAGATTTATAAATCGAAGAACACACGTGCAGTGAAAACGTGCGGCAAGTTTGAGTGTCATGTAAAGTGTCAATGTGCCTTAATGTCCCCCACCGACCCTGCTTGTGAAGTCAGATAAGAAAATTATCTCCCTTAAAATAGTTGAAGGTAAGTCTGCAACCACGCAAATGGAAGAATCAATATTAAGAAGGCTGAAATTGTCAAGGTCATAAGTAGGAATATTATCCGGAATGCTCACGAGTGAACCATATATATCATCGGTTGGACGAGCTGGAGTTTCCTCCCTAACTGGAGCCTAATGTGGTTGTGGAATAGGATAGGGTGAGATGATCTTTAATCTTAGATGACGAGTAGTAGGCGGCATTTGACCATCGCCACCCATCACTCCCATGGACTCGTGAGCAAGGTTCATATTTTCACTGCCACCCCCATCCTCATTGTCATCGTCATCTCCTCCTTTATTATTGTCGTCATCACCATCACCTTCCTCATCCTCCCCTTGATTAACTAGAAGATCTTGAATGGTAGGGGATCCTTATGATTTTCAAAAGCCTAGGGCTAGAGCTCAACCTTCTATGCAAGTTGAGCATCTCTATGAGAAATAGAAAAGAATAGAAATGAGGCCAAGGCTAAGATCATGATCTAGAAGTTGAAATAGCCGCATCTTTTCTTCTATCAAAAGAAATTTCATTTTCACTCTTTGGCATGGATGGCTTGAAGAGTACGTTAAAGAGATATACTGTGGGGTCTCCTTGGAATATCTGTAATTTTATGAAATGATGGAGTTAGCGATTTGAACGGAACTAACTTCACCAAGGCAACATACAAAGAAATAACATTTTGATGATTCTAAATAAGTACGTTGAAGTAATAGTAGAAATAACGTCTTGAATCCGAGTGAAACTAGAATAACCATCCTTAAAGTGAATCAACTTTTTCCAAAGACCTATGATCACATGAGAAACTTTTGATGATTCTATATAAGTCAAAGAAAGGCCGTCTTGTCACTTTTTTAAGCTGAATAAATATCTAATTTCCTCTAATATGGGCACCCTGTCCAAGTGATAAAGATAAACCATATAAATTTTATTCAAGAAAGCACAGCTATTTGGATGAAGTTGAATAGGGCAAGCTTCATAAATAGGAAGACGAGCCGAATAAAATGATTAAAAGGGGGACACCTCCGAAAAGACACATATAGAAAATGCAAGTGATATACGTCTTCAAAAGGAATACCGTGCCTTTCATGGTTTTTCTAATGCCTGCTACATCTAGTGTGGATACTGGATAATCTGGAGGTTATCGAGAATTAAAGCACCCTTAAGATTGATATCAGGGGAAATCCTCGCATAAACTCTGTCTCCCACTATGAAACGGACCACCTCTAAAGACTGTCTAATTGAATGACGAGGTGGTTGAAGTTGAAAAGACAATGAAGTAGATGGCGAAGTAGATGTTGAGGTAGAAGCTGAATCTGCTGTAGATGGGATAAACTCTGATATATATGGACCTATACTCATTACAAAGAGATGCGAGGAGAGAATAGGGTTCATGATTACTGAAAAACTTAACATACAAGCAAGGTCTAGTAAAATTTAACTTCGATCTTCATGCAGAAATTAAGCCCTATGTAGTCGATGTATGAGACCCAATGGACATTAGTGTGTACTGATTGACCAGATCTCATGCATTATCGAGGGAAGTGATACGCAATTCAGTCTAGCAGTGTATGTCCTGTGTCCAGAGCATGGTGCACACAAATTCTTTGTATAGATAGCTCGCTCATGCTAGTAAACAAGCTCCGTGGCATTATAGAATCATGTGTCAGATTATACCCATTATCGTATGATTTAAGATAGAGAAACTATCATCCAAAGCGACATGGAACTTCTCTTTGCAGGGACACCGAAGTGAAGTGTTCAACTGAAAGAAGTAATAAAAGAGTCCATTGTATGTATGAGCACATTTTATGTGATTGTTATCTGAAACCATCCTACCAAAACTCAACTACCGATCTACACTCGGCCAAGAAGTGTTGAAAATTGACCACCTTCTTGCTTGAACTTAAAAACTTGTCCAAATGCAAAATTCTTATGGCCATGAAAACGACTCGAGTTGAAGCCACGACCAACCCAAAGCAAACTCTAAGCACTTGAAAGTACAATAAAAACTCGAGCCCAAATCATTTTCCTCTAGAGGTTTCTCCAAGTAAACTGAAGAATGCCTAAAACCAAAGTTTTCTATTACCATAAAATAATACAAGGAAGAAGGTGGAGTACCAATGACGGTGGAGTGTAAATCGATAGCCATAAATAAGAACATGCAACTCTGGACCTGCTTCTACCTACCAAGATTTGAAGATGATGTTAGAGGCAACCTAAAAGCAAAAATCATGATGAGGAAGCCGAATTGAAGTTCAACTAAATTGGGGCAAGTTGTGTGTGAAGGACTCAGGGAGGTACAAGCAGCTTTGGCTAAGAATAGGTGATGTCAAAGGCAAGCATCGGCGCTTGTGAAGCCTAAGTCAATGGTCGGAGAGGAAGCTCGAAATTAGGTTCACGAACAATGTTAAATGAGAAAAGTAGAAAGTGAAAATAAAATAATTCTAAGTGTTATTTAAACACATAACACTTGGAAAACTCAGTAAAATTCGGTACCAAAGGCACAAAGCACAACTAGATACCTAGTTGAAAAAATGAAGAAAAGTAGAAAAATAGTAATAGGCAATGGAAACAAACAATATGAGATATGATATCCTACCTGACTGAATGAAAGGAGAAACTTTCATAATTTATAGATCTGAATGATAAATCTGAGCTAGATACTTTAACTCTCATACCATCCAAGTGATATGAAACCATAACTATTCAAGTTAACATGACGATCTTGAGAAGACACGCAATTTTGCGAAAATAGTTCAAAGGATAAGAACATCTATTCAGAACAGAGTTGGAAGTCAATGACTTATCTTGATCAAAAGCATGCCTTGTTAACACAATGCATAATTTATGGGTCAAGTGTTATCCCGCTTTTGAACACAACTGTATCTCGACGAGTCAAACCATTGAATGGTCATAAATGGATGAAGGAATCTAGAACACGAGTATAACATCAAAATTCAAGTAAAGTCCAAAGAAGCAGCATTGAACCTTGCCTGCCACTAGAAGGCCCTTAATCATTTTTCCAAACAAGTCAAGTAGTGGAAGACAAAAGAAAAGACACGAGTCAACATCACAACTCGGTACCTAGTCACAAATGACAGGCCAACATTCCACCTTTATGAAGTCTAAGACAAAAAAAGCAAAACATGGAGTCAAGGATGGTGTATCGGCATAATATCGTTAAGAGAATGCAAAAGTAAAGCCAAGTAACTAAAAAGCTGAAAACCCATAAGTTAGCATTGAGTTGTGAAGCACAACTACCAATTTGAGTACCAAAGTGGTGATCTGGCCACGATCTTCCTCTAAGGCCTCCTTCTGAATGTGGAGAACGTGGGGAGAAGGTTTCAGAGTTTATTTTATTGAGCTTAATCTATAATTAGGAGGGAAAGTGCACAAAAAAGGGATCCTTTTCTTACTTTTTGAATTATTAGATTTTACCCGGAGATTCTATTGGATTCTTACTTGAGTTGTAAGCAACCAAGTTGTAAAATCACTATTGTAAAGAAAGCCAGAAATTATTAACAAAGTTGGAGTGGACGTAGGCTATTGTTCTTAGTTGAACCACTATAAATCTCTTATGTTATTTTCCTCAATTCAATAACCACTGCTTATTATCTGATTGGGTGTTTGTCCCACTTTTGGTGCAAAAACATAGTTACTCCCACATTCATGACGCTTATATCCATCTGCTTGTCATAAACACGCTGCAAGACTACGTTGTGCATTGGTTACGACTCCCATTTGCCCTTAGTAACGGACTGTTAGCCTTTAAGTGACTTTAGGCAATAGCTTTAATGAAAGTAATATCTCTAGACCTCAAACTCATTAAATTATCAAATTGACATCATGAATTCGAAGCACGACTCCATAATTAGGACTGCTAGGTTGGATACTAGCCGATGTGACGGGTTCTAATCACGTGCTCTCCATAGTGTCATAAACCCTATGATGTAGATTTCTATTGAATACTCATGACGGGATGAATCCCAATAAAAGTAACAATATGTACTCTTCACTTCACGAGTCCTAATAAGAGCATCTCAACATAATAAATCCTCGACTACTAGCCCTAAGAGTAAATAACATTTCTCGACAGTTAGTCCTTAGAGGATTAATCCATAAATTCGACCATAACTCCAACTTGTAGTCCTTAGTGAGTAATAGACTTTCAACTACTAATCACGATAAAAGATTCAAGTCTAGACACTGTCATAAATTCCTAACTCCACATTACAAATGAGAGTGACATTTACTTACAAAAGTAATTAAAAAAATATCACTTGAGTTTCCCACACTACTCGATGTTACTCAATCATTTACTAAATGCACGTAAATTACACTCAATGTAAATATATAATATTCTATATAGTGAGTCAAAAGAATAACCAAAATAAAATTACTGAATGCCTCATATCGCTCGGTATTATCAATTTATTAATTCAATATTCTCATGTATAGAATTATATAATTCAACCGATTATTGATTGAAAATGGGTTTTATTATAAAAGGACCTCTTTTTAAAAATCTTCATTTTTAATTTCAAATATCAATATAAACTTTTAATGAGGTTTTAAATTATGAAATTATGATTCTATTACGAACTCTTTATTCATTTCCCAACTTCAATACTTTAAAAGAATTTATTTAATTACAAAGGAGTTCTTCTTTTGAACCCTCATTTAATTCCAAAATCACCAAACTCCTTTTCGAAGTTAATTCGTACAATATGTAACCATCTTTAATACTTTAAAACATGAAGTTTGTAAACCACGAATTCCTTAAAAAACCAAAATTTAAATTATATTATTCTTTTCAAAATGATTTTAACTCAAAATAGTTCCAATTCTCTAGTATTAAATTTCAAAAAAATATATTTAAAGCCTTTATTTATTTCGAAACATTTTTAAACACTTTTGAAAAATAATTTATCAAACTAAAATTTTGTTTTCCTTAGTTAAAATAATAACAGAGAGTATTTTTCTCCAAACATGAATTCCTTACTATATAAAATTCATAACTTACCTTTTCCTTTCAAAAATGATTCATATTAAAAAAAATTGCCATACAATAAAAAGAAATCACATTAAACCTTATTATTTTTCTTTAAAATATATCTTTTGAACAAAACTTCACGTTTATTCAAATTTCATAAAATAATTTCATCGATTTGGAAAACAAAATTTTGAATCCCCTTTATAAAAGAATATTCCTTTAAAAAAATTCAACCAAAGATAATATATATCTATTTATAGATTTATTTATAAATTTACTTCACTTCTCATTATTTTAAACCAAACAACTTAATTTCTTCAAAATAATTCATATAAAATATAGCTTTAAACATATAACTTTATTTCTATTTATAAATTAACACTAAAATCTCAATTTATAAAGATGATTTAAATTTCATAGATTTAAAATATTTACTTCAAAAACATTTCCATTTTTCTTCATTTTCAAATCAACTAATTTAAATTTATTAAAATAATATCCTGGACTCTTTCTTTTTATAAAATCATTTATATAATTAAATTTCAAAATCTCCTCTATTAAAAATAAGATGTATACCTCAAACAAATTTATAGATTTACTTCCAAAGCATTTAAATTAGTTTCCCCCTTTTTAATCAATTCCGGATACAAATTCCGATCTAATTCATTCCATACAACAACTTATATGTATACACTAAAGCATCAACATCAATAAACAACCAAAATTCATCCAACAACAACAAAATAATGGTATTCGTCTCAATTCCTACCAACTAGTTCATGTCAAGTTAATTCTTCATTGCAAAAATCAATTTAAAGGTGAATTATGAGTAAATAAATTTATGTACCTCATTATAGCCTGTAAAATTGAATACTTAAGCTTGCAATTTTGCTTCGGTTCCCAATTTAGCCAAAATATAACCATCCTCATCTTCACCCTCATGCCCAACCTTCGACTATTGTGATGTTATCACTCACTCAAACTCACGTGCCACTCTCGCTACTCCTCTATTGGTGCTTAGATTTGCATGCCTCAACTACTGATACGCGACCTCCAAGGACATGATTAACACGCCTGCACTCCTCCTGTCGCACCTGCAACTCCTCCTAACATTAAAGCAGCCTTCTACTTCTGTCGTGAGTAGCCATTTTTTTCTTCATTCCCACAAAGTTTTTTTCTTTCCTTCTTAATTTTATTTTCATGAGTATACTAGGGCAAGAAAGAGCGAGTGGTAAGATAAGGAAATGAATTTTGGGTTTGGGTCAAAGCAATGAGATAAGATTATATTTTTCTAGAACCAAGGAGAGAATGATGAGTTCCTTTTATTTTTTGTTATGATTTCTTCCTTCATTTTTCCCAATTAATTCCTTGCAGAAAATAATTTCCATTTTATATCTTTTAATTATAAATTGAACACTACAACAAAAATACTCTATTACAACGCCCTTTTTACAACGAGCATTGGTTGCCCGTTGTAATAGAAGGCTATTACAACGGTCCATTCAGGCCCGTTGTAAAAGATGCCATATACAATGCCCTTTTTACAACGGGCATTGGTTGCCTGTTGTAATAGATGGCTATTACAACGATCCATTCAGGCCCGTTGTAATAGATTCCAACTTTACAACGGTCATAAAATGCCCGTTGTAAGAGGTGCCAATTTTACAACGCATATTATGCCCGTTGCAATATATAAAACTAGAAGCGCTATTTATAATATAAAGGAGCCGGCCCAACTAAAAATTATTCCCCTGTTAATTTTTATATTATCTTCGGCCTGATTTATTTGGGAAAAATGGCAGCTTTGCTCTTCGTTCGTTCCTCTTCAATAAGTTAGGGTTTTGTGGCACCGCTTCAATTTGTCGATGATGCTTCGAATATTTTCCTCTATCAGTGATTGCCTACGGCTGCCTCAATTGGGTCGAGTTCGATTGTCAAAAACGGTATGCGATTTTTTCCTTTTTTCGATATTGATTCTGCTCGACCTTTGATTCGAGTTCAATTCTAGAAATTTTTTTACTAGTTTCGCATTTCCCAGATTCAATGTTCGATGGTAACTGACCTTTGCTGTCCCCATCTTATTTTCCTCAGATTTCATGTTCTCATAGCCGGATCCACTTTCCAACCTCGCAACATCCTCGTGGTAAAGTTCCCTTATGAATTCTTAGAAATGCCATTCCCGACCCGTTCTTCCATGTAGGCATCTACGCCTCCTTTAGCAATTTGAGCTGCGCGTATTTGATGTCTCCTCCATTGAGTTAGTGCAGGTGAATCGTTCTTGTCACCAAGCATGCAGTAGCCGTGGACTGTTCTTGTTTGCTCCGATTTGTTCTCGCCTTGGCAAAAATGTGGAATGGTTATGTCATATTTTTACAAGGTTAGTTCTACTCCTTTAATTTCTTCTGGTTTAAGTCTAGTTATCTTCATAAGTTGTTTAATATCCGCTACTACAAGCTCTAGACGAACGATTTCGGGATTTCTACGCCTCAAATGATTTGGTCATTGCATTCTGCGTACATGTTCCAAGTAAGCACCGTGAACGCCACATCTTTAATTTTGTGGAAAAGTTTGTTTGTTGATTTTGAACATAAAATCTAGGTAAATATATCATCGATATCATAATTCCAACTGTACGAAATTTTTAGTTTTCTCGGATATCACGATTGTCTTCATGTAATGTGTTGTATTAGATATATCCTACTACATCTAATACATCTGAAGTGCCCGTAGTGTTGTTGCAATGTAGTGCATTCAGGCTAAAGTGCATGCTGCTTGAGCGATTGTTGGATCTTTTAAGTTTTTAGTTGTTTCGTTTTATGCATTCTGATCTTGATTGATATATTTTTTCTATAATATTCTAAAAAGATGTATAATGTTAAAGTTCAGACTTCCTTTCATAACCTTATTAAAATTTAAAGTTCTACAATATTCTCAAGCAATTTTTATGTTTAATTTACTACAACTATGAAAATATATAAATGATAACTTCAATATGTGAGTTACATATATATTTGGCTGGTTAATGTGAATATAAGGGATGTTGTTGCTTGGGAAATTGTGGCTAGAGGGGATGAGATGTCATGTAAATTTTTAAGGCAAAGTAGGGGTTAAAGAAGAGTTAGTGGGATACAAATTATGATTAACTTTGTCAGTGAATTCATTTGCCTGGGTAATTGTAATGGAACATCAAATGAATATATGAATGTGTAATACTGTTGTGTATAGAAATTTTTATTCTGTAATGTTTGATTAGTTTTGATGCAAGTGAATATCAAATGGTTTGCATTTTCTTTAATGTATTTTAATTTTGGAAAAACCTGTTGGTTGTCTTCTGCTTCTTTCTTGAATGTACTGCAAGGTACAAGACTATCCAAGTTTATGCGTGAAAGCACAAGTACAGAATGTGGATACTCAAGAAATGGTCCATCTTGTTGATCATGAAAATTTTCATGTTGGGTCTATAGAATCATTACCCAATTAATTTATGGCTTAGGCAAGTAAAGTCTTCACATTCCTTGCCGTTGATTGAATTTACCTATCTACTCAAATAATAGAGTAGAAATACGCTTAGCCTATATAAACCACGTAGCGAAGTAGTATGATTCTAATTTTAAAATGTGATGGCTTATAGTCTTATAAAGGCAATGAATCCCACTAGCCCTGGAGACTATTTTTAATTTATATATTATTTCATCTGTTAACATTGCTCCATACGAACATGCATGCATACTCAGTGTTTATAATAGTGAATGTATACTCAGTGTTTATAATATAAAAATAGTTATGTGTGAGCGATCATACTTGATAGGAATCAAAACATTTTATTAGTCACGTAAGCTCGGTTGAGTAAAATTCCAACAACCACTGCATAAACATTACATTAGCAGCTAATTTATAAGCAATAGGTCTAGATTGAAGAGACTGATGCAAATTCAATTCTAGTTTGTTCTACTGATACGCATGATGTTATTTTTCTTCAAGTTGCCCTGTTGCATATCTCCTTAGTCGAATTAGCAATGTTAACACTTTTTGACTTATAGCTACATTTTATCCATCAGGATTTATAATTGGCCATTGCCTACTCCGCTTCTGCCGACCCTCCCACAGACACCAATGCAGATTCCCCAATTTCCCCCATCAAGAATCATCTCCTTGTCCTACGAATTAATCGGTCGGATGCAGAACATCTTGACGGTGACATCACAATCAAAGTTTCTATGGTGAGGGGATCCGTCCTAGAAGACATGGACTTGGAACCAACTGGATAGTGATCTGTGCTACCATTCCGAACGGAACATTTTTTTCCAAATGGGCGCATTGGATGACCAAAATGACGAAATGGAACCATTTCATAGACTTTTGGACAATGGTTTGATTATTTGCACTAATGTTGAGTTCGGGACTGACAATGAGGTGATTTTGGCCGCTATGGATTGGAATAGGAAGTCCTACTTTGCCTTAAAAATTGTAATGGAACAGTTGATGGAGGAGGTTGCAGTAGTTGGGAGGAAGTGATATTGGGTTGTTACGTAATTATAAATGAAGTAATTATGCAGTATTGGCTGTTACGTAACTAGTTGTCATGTGTATATTAGAACTATGTCGATGTAAACTTATCTAACTTTTTGGAATGTGTTGGAATTTTATGACTCTAGCTTTTAGTCTTTTCGTATGTGATTTTGGTTGTTTTATGATAATATTTATTACTCATTAAATTATTCATTAATGGTATGGATGTAGTGCATGGATGCTGCTGTAATTTTTTTTAAAATTTGCATTTATTTTGCAACGGTCAGAAACCGTTGTAATATCATGTATTACAACGGGCTATGCCAGTTGTAAAATACGGTAGACCTATTACAACGAGGCCTATTACAACGGGTGCATGCCCGTTGCGAAACCCATATTACAACGGGCAATGCCCGTTGTAAAATGGCTGTTTTGTTGTAGTGGAAATCTCTTCATTTGCATATGAATAATTATTATTTATTTATCAATATATATCCAATTCGAATTGATTAACTATGTTGTTCAAAATATACTTTGATAAATGTTCCAAAAATTTTAAATTTAATATTTTCTCATCTTTGTTAACTTATTCATTTTATTAATGTTAAATATAATTTATTTTCATCTAGTTTAACCATATAAAATTTTTTATAATATAAAATTATTTTCGTTTCATAGTAAATATTCTATTCAATTTAACGTATTTTATAAAAATAATTTATCGTTTGACTCAATTTATAAAACAAATTCCTTTATCAATTAATCTTTAACCCGATGAATTATACTTTCAAAAATAAATTATCCAAAAGTTGAAATTGAACGTTTTATTTTAATTAAAATTGTTTATTTCAATGACATCGAAAGTATGGTTGTTATGAACAAATCTTCTCTTGAGTAGTATTTCACTTCATGAGTTTTAACACACAAATATATGGACATGATGTTTATTATCATTTGACTATCCATAATCAAAGTATGGTCTCTACACATAAGATTAAAACTCTCAAGTTGAAAGCCTACCGTGATAGATTTAGTGGTATGTCTTACGAGTGATTATGTAATTTAATTATATAACTTAATTTTTTCAAGAAACCTTGCTCAAATAAAAGTATGTTTCTAGTTTTATTTCGACATATGTAAATATACATAATATTAAGAGTACATTATAACATATAAGTAGAAATCCCTAGGACAAGGTGTATAGTCGATCGTAACTATGAAAGAGTTCATAAAGATGAGTATTAGATTGAACAAATAAACATAATAACTTATCTTTAAATGTTTATAATAATTTGGTATTTTGGCAATAGGATATAGATATACTAGCAAGTCGAGTGCATATAAGAAAATCCATATGATGGAGTGATTTAATCATGACTAATGGCGGCACCAATGGGTTACATCTTGTGCTCTTTTGAAAGGATTATGGACGAATACCAAGAGTCTTCTATATGTAAATGTGTCTAATTCAAATAAAAGATCTCATGTGACGATGTGCACTATATTAGGATTTTTGGTGATACAATATTTCCAAAATTAATAGATTTTGGAGATATTCTCGGTATTTAGTTACCCGTTTTGTGCATGAAGGAAATGGAAAGAGAATTTAAAGAGATAGGGATTTGGAGATATTTGCCATATATATTTGATTTCCATATTTTATAAAGGAGAAACAAAAGGAATCAAATAGGAAAATAATTGATTGATGGATGGAATATTATCAATCAATTACATGGCAAAGCAATTAATGGGAATATTATTATTCCATGAATTGATTTATTTATATAAATCAATTGCTTCATCCCTAAGTAACTTTTCTCTATATATAAAGAGAGGCATAGAGAAGGTTAAGATAAGATGTGAGAGAACAATCTCTTGTTTATTTTTCTTCATTTTCTTTTCTCTTCTGTAAAAAACTCTGCAACCTCTTCAAATAGTAATAAAGCTCTTCCCCATTAAAGTGGACGTACACTATCTCGCGATAGTGGAACCACTATAAATCTGTGTGTTCTCTCTTGTCTCTATATTTTTTTTCTGTGATCTATAATTACCTATTTGTTCTATCACGCCAAATTGCAAGATCCTATTTTTCCGCTGGGAGGGACTGATCCCCCCCTCTACAATGGGTATCAGAGCTAGATTCGCAAAGAAGGTGTTTTGGTAGAATGGCATGAGGAGATGAAAATAGTACAAATAGTACTTTAGCGCCAGTAGTTGCTCCATACGTCAGAGGCTCCTATGTGGCTTCAGGATCACAGTTGACGATAGAGAAGTGGAATGGTGAAGGAGATTTTGAAAAATGGCAATGGATGATGAAAGCAGTTTTGAGGAGAAATCGCGTTCATCGGGTAGTATTTGATACAGAGACATTGCCTGCTGATATTTCATCAGTGGAATTAGAAGAGATGGAAGAATGGGCCTTTACTACTCTCCAGCTTGCTATGGGAAAGAATGTAATTTCTGAAATCAGTCAGGAAACCACAGCCAAAGGCATTTGGAAGAAGTTAGAGGACCTCTACATGAAGAAATCCCTAACTAACCGTCTGATCCTATTGAAGACTTTTTTCACTTATAAAATGAAGGAAGGTTCTTCAATTAAAACACACCTAAGTGTGTTTGATGACCTGTTGATGAAGATGAAGTCTGTTGAGTTGAAAGTTGATGAAGAACAGAAAGCAATGATTCTGTTGTGTTCGCTTCCAGAACGATACACTGGTTTCGCTAACAGCCTTATCTATGGTAGAGATACATTGACATTAGATGATGTGAAGACAGGTTTGCTCAGTGAGGAGTTGAGAGATCAGATGAAAGATTTTGGTGTTGGTGATAGTAGTGGAGGAAGTAATAGTAGTTCAGGTTTATTTGTTGAGAGAGGTAGAGCAGAGAAGAAAGTGAAGAATTATAGAAGGCATTCCAATTCTAGGAAGCCTCATTGGCGGAGTAAGTCAAAAGATGGAAGGTGTCATCATTGTAAGAAATCAGGCCATTGGAAAAGAGACTGCCCAGATCTGGAGAAGAAGACTGAAGGTTCTTCATCTATTGCGATGGAGAAAGATGATAGTGATTTATTGACAGCGGTTGTATCAGATGTTGCAGACCACTGGATATTAGATTCTGGAGCATCATTTCACATGACTCCTAATAAGGATTATTTTTCTTCCTTTGATGCTAAAGAAGGAAGTTCCATCCTTATGGGGAACGATGCTACATGTAAGTCTATGGGATTTAGTTCAGTTCGCATTCGCATGTATGATGGGATTGTTCGCACACTTTTAGATGTTCGCTATGTTCCTGGTCTTCGAAATTCATTGATATCATTAGGCCAATTGGCATCATTGGGATGCAAGATAACCATTGTCAAAGATGGTTTGAGAGTTTCTAGAGAGGCACTTGTATTGATGAAGGGTGTTATGGTAAGAAATCTGTATTTGCTGATGGGTACCACTGTTCATGGAGAATTATGTGTTGGAGTTGATAGTTCTAAAAGTTTGGATGCTACCAAACTTTGGCATTTGAGACTAGGTCATACTTCGGAGAAGAACTTAGAGTTGCTTCGTAAGAAGAAAAAGATCAAGGGAGAAATCTTCAACAAGTTGAACTTTTGCAAGGAGTGTGTATTGGCAAAGCAAACCAGAATTTCTTTTGGTGACGGTATGCATACTTCTAAGAGGGTACTTGATTATGTGCATTCAGATGTTTGGGGGCCATACCCTACTGCTTCCATTGGTGGAGCTTATTATTTTATTTCATTCATTGATGACTACTCGCGCAAGGTTTGGGTGTATGTAATGAAAGCTAAGTCGGAAGTATTTCAGAATTTTAAGGTTTGGTTAGCTCTTGTTGAAAACCAAACAGGAAAGAAATTGAAGATTCTTAGATCCGATAATGGTGGCGAATATGTCTCCAAAGAGTTCCTCGACTACTGCAGACAACGCGGTATTAGAAGACATTTTACTACACCTGGTGATCCGTAATCCAATGGGGTTGCTAAGAGGATGAATAGGACTCTACTTGAGAAGGCCCGTTGCTTGATATTGACTGCGGGTATGTCTAAGGGTTTTTGGGCTGAAGCTGTTTCGACTGCAGCACATATTATTAATCAATTCCATGCTCAGCCATTGGTGGGAATATTCCAGAGGAGTTATGGAGAGGTAAAAGCACTTTATTAAGTTATTTTCGTATATTTGGATGTCCAGTTTATGTTTACAATACAGGACAAGATAAGTTAGAGCCTAGGGCCTCCAAGTGTGTTTTTCTTGGTTATACAGATGGAATAAAAGGATACAGAATTTGGAATCTAGTTACGAAGAAAGTTATACACTCCAGACATGTGACTTTTGATGAGTCGGCAATGTTTAAACCTTTGGAAGGTTTATCAAACGGTTCAGATTCAGTTGATGAGAAGGCTGAAAGACTGAGATTCCCAATTTTCAAACCCAAAGTACAGCTATTACTATTGGCAATAGTGATAGAACAGTTGATGATACATCACATGATAATCCACAGATTTCCTCTAGTAGTGATGGAGATGGTCATGAAGCTAGAGAGGATTCAGCTCAAGGTGGAGCTTAAGATGGAGCTCAAGGTGGAGCTGAAGGAGAGTCAGGCGACATAGTCATTCGGGCTAGTCAGAGACCAAAAAGAGCTCCAATTAGATATGGAGATTGGGATTATGCAAATTTGAGCCTTGATGATCAGTTTGAGTATGCTTTACATGTTGTTCATGATGAACCATTAAGCCTTGAAGAAGCCATGAAGTCGGATAATAATTCGAAGTGGAATTGCGCTATGGAAGAGGAGACAGTCTTTGCAGAGGAACAAGACTTGGGATTTGGTACCACTACCTCAAGGAAGCCGAGCCATAGGTTGCAAGTGGGTGTTCAAGCTGAAAGACGATGGTAGATACAAGGCAAGATTGGTATCCAAAGGGTTTTCACAAAAAAAGGGGTTGGAGTATGATGAAATATTTGCTCCAGTTGTTAGACAAACTTCGATTTGAATCCTACTTGCGATAGTTGCTGCTCACGATTTGGAGTTAGAACAACTTGATGTGAAGACTGCTTTGTTGCATGGTGATTTGGAAGAAGCCATTTACATGAAGTAGCCGGAAGGATTTATTATAGATGGAAAACCAGATTGGGTATGCAGGTTGAAGAAATCTCTTTATGGTCTAAAACAGTCGCCTAGACAATGGTACAAAAGGTTTGATTCTTTTATGCTTTCACATGGTTTTAGTCGTAGTACTAAAGATGCATGTGTTTATTTCAAGCATTTAAAGAATAGTAATTGGGTGTATTTGCTTTTGTATGTGGATGATATGTTGATTGCTTCTAAGGATAAAGCTGAAATTGATGAGTTGAAGTTGAAATTAAAAGCGGAATTCGAAATGAAAGACCTTGGAGAAGCAAAGCAAATTTTGGGGATGGAAATCCAAAGAGATAGAAAGCTTGGACTTTTGAGACTTACTCAAAAGGAATATATTAAAAAGGTGCTTGCTCGGTTTAGCATGAATGGAGCAAAGGCTATCAGTACACCTATGCCTTTGCATATACAGCTTTCTAACAAAGGCTCTCCGATCTCAGAAAAGGACAAGGCCTACATGAAAAAGGTGCCTTATGCGAGTGCGGTAGGTAGCTTGATGTATGCTATGGTGTGCACTAGACCTGACATTGCTCAGGTTGTTGGATTGGTTAGTAGATATACAGCAAATCCGAGAAAATCGCATTGGGAGGCAGTGAAGTATATTTTTAGATATCTTAGAGGAACATCAGATTATGGTCTTGTCTTTGGCGGCAGAAATAAAGATTTCAACTTGATTGGATTTTATGATTCAGACTATGCCGGAGATAGAGATAGAAGGAAGTCAACCTCAGGCTATGTGTTCACTCTTGGAGGAATGGCTATTAGTTGGAGAGCGAGGTTGCAGACTATAGTTGCTTTGTCTACTACAGAGGCAGAGTTGATAGCTGCAGTTGAGGCAGCTAAGGAGGCACTTTATTTGAAGAAGTTGTTGTGTGATTTGGGCTTTGTACAGGATAATTGTTTGGTGAATTGTGATAGTCAGAGTGCAATTCATTTAGTTGAAAATCTGGCTTTCAGCTCTAGAACAAAGCATATAGAGGTAAGAGAGTCTTTCCTTATCTCCATGAATGAAGAGAAGTTAGTTCGCCGGCAGAAGGTTCATACAAATGACAATGCAGCAGATATGTTTACGAAGGCCTTACCTACTACTAAGTTCGAGCATTGCTCGAACTTGATTCACTTGATGAAGTGCTAGGTGCCACATGGTGGCACTATGGGGAAGAGAGCAACTTGGTTGAAGTTAAGAGAAGATGTGGCATTCTTCTTGTATGAAGAGATATGAGTTATTTTCTTTTGGTTGCACAAATGTCTGCCTTATTTTATTTTTTTTGATTGTTTCCAACACTTTGTTGATGGGCGGTGGCCTTGCCGGAGTTCATTAAAAAAGTGCAATGAGGGGTGGCTTTTGCAAGAACTCATTGGGAAGCATTCATTTTGGAGTATCTTGGTTTGGAAGAGATATTTTATCAAGGTGGAGATTATTAGGATTTTTGGTGATACAATATTTCCAAAATTAATAGATTTTGGAGATATTCTCGGTATTTAGTTACCCGTTTTGTGCATGAAGGAAATGGAAAGAGAAATTAAAGAGATAGAGATTTGGAGATATTTGCCATATATATTTGATTGCCATATTTTATAAAAGGAGAAACAAAAGGAATCAAATAGGAAAATAATTGATTGATGGATGGAATATTATCAATCAATTACATGGCAAAACAATTAATGGGAATATTATTATTCCATGAATTGATTTATTTATATAAATCAATTGCTTCATCCCTAAGTAACTTTTCTCTATATATAAAGAGAGGCATAGAGAAGGTTAAGATAAGATGTGAGAGAAAAATCTCTTGTTTATTTTTCTTCATTTTCTTTTCTCTTCTGTAAAAAACTCTGTAACCTCTTCAAATAGTAATAAAGCTCTTCCCCATTAAAGTGGACGTACACTATCTCGCGATAGTGGAACCACTATAAATCTGTGTGTTCTCTCTTGTCTCTATATTTTTTTTCTGTGATCTATAATTACCTGTTTGTTCTATCACGCCAAATTGCAAGATCCTATTTTTCCGCTGAGAGGGACTGATTCCCCCTCCCCTCTACACACTAGTCTTTCAACTTGAAAGTGTTCTGGCTATTATGTGTAGAAATCTTACTTTGGCAATGGCCAATCACGTATGGGTTCATGTTATGTATATAATTGGGAATACGTCTAGACACATGAAGTGTGAAACTACTCAAGAGACAATTCATATCCTTCGATACAAAAGGTTAGTGTCATCGTAATTCGGTATCAACTTAAAGTCAAAGTCTTTGGCTAGTGCAATTCAGTTAATCGATAAATGTGATCAAATTGAACTAATCGACCCTGAAAGTTGAACTTCCTTTTGACTTTAGACTAATCAATGTGATGACGAAGAGACATAACATGTAACAAAAATATCATTTCTTAACTTTAAAAATGATTAAAATTATGACCCTACTTAGATGGTTTATAAGCGATTGAACTCATGTGCATCACTGTACTTCAACAAAGTCCGTATAGATTCAGTATTTAAATAGTTTAAATATTATTGAGGGCTGAATTCACACCTAGCCTACGATTCTCAATAATTGACCAAATTTTTTAATAAAATAATTTATGAAGTTATAAATTTTTGAAGAGATAATATTAATTTAATGTTATATAATTGTACATATATATAATTGTTTAATTATTTTTTGGACTTAAGTTTAGTTAATAAAATATGTATATGTGTTATATACCATAATATAATTTTAGTAAACAACTAAATAATTATATACGAGTGTTATGGCACGTGCCTTGCACGTGAATTGTTTTCCTTATAAATTGTATATGTTTAAATCAGTCACAAAAAATGGTTTTTTATTTTTAAGTGATACTAAGATTTGTATATTTGTAAAGATTTATTTTGAATCCATTAAGGAAGTTTAATTTTAGATCCTATTTTTAGAAGCGTTTTGAATTTGTAAAGCATGTTTAATTGTTAGATCCTACTTTTAGTGGCTTTTGAATTTGTAAAAAAAAGTTTAATATTACATCCTATTTTTAATATATAGAGGGGCGTTTTTGGTAGTTCATGTTGATACAAAAAAAGTGTGACACCAAAGCTATTACAACTATTAATAAAGATATATATATATATATGTATGTATGTATGTATGTATGTATATATATGTGTGTGTGTGTATATGTATGTACTCATTGGGCCGAAAATTTATATTTTATTTTAGAATATATGGTCCTACCTTAAGGATTGAGTGGTGAAAAATATCTAAGTTCTAAACTTAAATAAGTTAGTAGATGAAGTCTTAAAAAGTTTGAGATATATATGGATTTTTGCTGATGTCATCAGCCCCACACTACTATTATAAATAAGACCCAAGCGTTCATTATTTATGGAACCATTATTCTTCGTATCTTCTCAGCCATTAAAGCAAGTTCTACAATAGACTTGCAACTTTACAAAGTAGGAAATAGGATTTCATGAAGATGAATTGACGATCCATCATGTGCAACCCTACCATCATCACCATTATGTAATACTTTAATTTATATTTTCTTGCATATGCAAGTTTAATATACATTAAACACATCCACACTTATATATATGAGAAAACTTAAGGGTTTCTTTAGCGAAAAAGAAATAAATATATTACATATGATATGATGTTGATTAATACATAGAGCTAGAATTAAATAAATGGCGGCTTCCTTTATCATCCATCTAAACCCTAGTTCTGAAAAATTTCTCCTCTAAATAATTAATTCTTCTAAATCTCTTCTCATTTTCTTCTTTATATCTCTAAATCTGAACTTCTATAACCTTGTCTTCTCAAACTTAATCTTTGTTTAATAATGGCTTCAAGTTCTAGCATTTCTTTGGACAAAAGAAATGCAGGATCGGATCCAAAAGGCAAAGGCGTGTCAGATCTATAAGATAACGCTGTCTTAAAGGTGGTGGGAGAAAACCCTAAAGGCAACCAAGGGCTGATATGAAGGATAACATAGGTGTAGATGATGATGGATGGCAGAAAGTTGAAAATAGGAAGAAACGCAAATCATATGTAGTGGTCATTGGAGCGTAGAATCAATAGATGGGATTTCAAATTCCCAATTACACCGAATGCAATAAAGATTAGTTATGGTGACGTTGTTCAAGGAGCAAGTTGGACATCCTCGGAGAAGGTAAAACTTCATCATGTTGAGTTAATTGTAGTAGATGGAAGGAAAATGTAACTTGTCTAAATAGTAGTGGTAGAAGCTGAGCTTGGGTATAGAAACTCTATTCTTATCTATATTGTTGGACCAAGACCTTACTGTGATAGTTTGGAATCGTATACGAAGCGAATTTGGAAAACAAAAAATGATTTATCCTTCCAATCCAGAGAGAATGAATTCTTTATAGCAATATTTAATAATGAAAAAGATTATGACAATATCATCAATCAAGGAATATGTTTTTCGATAGAAACCTGATAATAATGAAGAGACTAAACCCAAATATGAGAAGTGACAAAGGCTTACTAATGTCTCTCCTGGTGTGGATTAAGCTACCAGGCTTAAGTTTCAAAGTATGGGGAGCGGAAGCTATAAGCACTACAAGAAAAGTTTACTTTCTTAGCAGGTGAAAACAGCGTTTCTAATTGTGGCGCTAAGAATGAATTATTTCGACCCTTGCTGTCTAACTTTCCTAAACCTAACGTTGTTGGTTTAACGCTGTGAGATTTAGCGCGAACATTTTGCTTTCCCTCCGTCCATTACCAACTATTCGATCCTTGGGAACAAAAAACTTCCCCAAAATTTTAACTTACCGATCCAAACAAAACATAAGTTTATAAAGTAATTGCTTCTAATCTAGTTCGTGGCCTATTAGAAGTAGAAGGCGCTCTGGCGGGATCATCACGGATAGAAAAGGATTGAAGTCAGTTTGATAATAATCGAGTGACATTACTTCTTCGGTCCGAACCAAGGAATCCGTTAGATATGATGCAAAATGGATCTTTTTCTATCGTTGATCAGAGATTTTTCTATGAAAAATACGAATCGGAGTTTGAAGAAGGGGAAGGGGCCCTCGACCCGCAACAGATAGAGGAGGATTTATTCAATCACATAGTTTGGGCTGTTGCCTGTAGCTCGTCAGTGGAAGAGAATCGGTATCTTCATCTTCATCGTTTGCAATCGTCAGTGGAAGAGAATCAGCGTCTTCATCCTATTAATCCTTGCAATCGTTAGTGGAAGAGAATCGCCTGTAGCTCATCAATGGAAGAGTAATAACAGCTTTTCTTCCCTTCGTTTTAGCAAGGTAACAATCTTTTGATATCATGAAATATAAAAATCCAAAGAAGAAATGTTGAAAAGTTTGATTTTGCTCTTATTTTATTGAATATTGGAGATTACCCAAAATTACGTGCAACGAAATCAAAAATAGGTTATTTTTGACAACATCTAGCGAATAAGATCGAAATAATTATTTGTATTTTGGCATAGAGATTGGATTTATATGGTATCTGATTGTATACCTATGAAAAAATAGTTGACCTTTTTCTTTTATTTTATTTGTATTTTCAATTACGAATCAATCAACTTTACTAGTAAAAATTGCAAAATGACAGGATCACATACCTCTAAATAATCCTATTCCAATATACCCACCTAATATTGTTCATTAAATACTATCAAAATAATTACTAGTTTATTTGAGGATAAGTTATATTACAATGGTTTTATGATCCTTTTATGATACTTTAATTTTGAGTTAGAAAGATCAGAAATAAAACTTTGCATTTATACATTTGATATCTATGCTGGTGTCGAAGGAAAACTGCAGCACTGATCAGTGTGCCATGAGTAAAAACAAGTGAATAATACAAATCCAATAATAATGAATGATATTTCTAGTTGAACTATCATAAATTAGTTACTCAGTAGATGGAATAAGTATGACCCCGATGTTATGTGTTGCTCAAGATAATACAAATCCAATAACATGACTTGTTATTCTACAAAGATAACTTAATTTGAAGAAGAACAACACAATTTCTATACCTTATCAGGATTAATTGTGACTTCAATGCCAGATATATATAACACTTTCCAAACCTTCCTTTACAGTGATGGCTCGTGTCTTGAAAGAGTTACACTATTTACTATATCTGTAAAACAACGAAGAAGAAATCAGTGAGGGTGATTTACTCTCTTGTACAATTATATGCATATAATACAACTTGATGCCATGTAAATTTTGATTGTAAAGAATAAGGAAAGATCTGATTCTCATTTTGGTACTCAGTTATGGTCCTTGTGTATTAAAAAGGATTCTCAATGCAGTTTAACTACAAACTTGTTCTGTTGTCTTTAAATAATATGCTAGTATAACTCTTGCAATAGACCACAAGATGTTTGTATAATAGCATCGTCTACAACCAAGCCTGGAGTAGAAATCTCAATAGTGGCACAAGAAAAATTATTTTTTACATCATTTTTTCCTAGAGGCGACATATGTGTTAAACTTGATTCATCATTTTGAGTCCTAACAGTGTAGGTGTTCCCATTCGTCTTGGTTTTTACGTTCTCATTGTTTATTTCATTTTGACACATCATATCATGAGCTGCATACTTGAATACCTGCATACTGAAATCGTTTTACATTCCTTAGATATTTAAGTGTATATGTGATAGTTTGACACTAGCATATAATATCAATGTTAACCTCTATAGGAAAAGATAAAAACCATTGACGATGGATTACATTCGGGCTCAATAATCAGTTACAAAGAAGATGAACTGTCGCATGTGTTAGGACCGGATATACCAGGATGATTGAGAGGAATGAGAAGGGGTATGACCTTCACCAAGCAATTTGGTCACATGTTAGAGATAAACAAACAATCCAAATACAAAGCAAAATTTCTTAATTCCTGGCGATGGTTCACATGCTAATGAAAAATCAGGTAATATAATTTCAGTTACCATACCTAATCTATAATTTAACTATGCTGAAATTTTATCTATGTAAAATATTAACTGGATTATTTCACTGCAATGGTAATTAATTTTAACTTTATACCAAAAAAAAGTACAAAAAATAAACAGATTTGCCTTTGTAGTCACTAGATTAACTTTTCTAATATTTCATTAGAGAATATGTTGTTTATTGCCTTGTGTTACCTATATATAACAATGAAATGTTAACCCTTGAAAATATGATGATGTGTATAGTCATTGACTAGCTATTTTGTAGAATACCAATCAAGTGTTAGTTGTCCAAAAAGATCTAAAGTTTACATCCAAAGTTTAGCATTTACCAATGAACCCGAAGGAATGCTGATGTTGTCTTCACTTGGGTCTTAGACAAAGTTGCCTTCAACCACATCCTTGATTTCATTCATTTTATTAGTTTTTCCTCGATATACTAGGATATCACTAATTTATTAGAGGCAAAAATAAGATAACATAGCTTAGTATTATAAATTAAGTACTTAGTCGAGTATTACATGTCTCAACATCAGAAGATTATTAAATTACCTATGATTGAAATTGGTCGGATCAAAAGATTATTAAATTATAAGCACTAAATCATGAACTGGTGAAAACAGTGAGTTGCCTCCTATATTGATCCCTTGCTTCAGGATTGGACCACTGAGCTCACTGTTGATAATACTTTCAAGTTATAGCCTATGATTGTTTTCTTCCTTTAAATAAACCATCATCGTCCTATTCTTCTTTAGATGACTGGATTTGCATGCTAGTTCACCCAGTCAACGAGTCAGATCTAAACGCACATAATTCACTTCCATTTCTCTTCCAGGGAATACGACTATCTCAAGAATCCATATTTCGCAACACATTTTTCGTAGCATTCGTTGTTCCTTGACTTCATATTTCAAATGATGGTTCATATTCAAATGCTTTAGCGGTTTACTAAATATTTTAAATGCTTTAGCACAGCGAATATGGTTCATACCACGGTCCTATTTACTTCATATTTTAAATGCTTTAACTAACTATTTGGAACTTAAAATATGTGGTATTAACTATGGTTCGTGCATGATCAGTGTTTAACATGGTTCCAAGCTCGAGAACCAAATAGTTCAAGGTTAACTGTGGTTCAACCCTGATCTGGTTTGGTTCCTGAAACACTGACTGCAAGTATACTTGAAAAATGTTATCACTGTTTTAAATCTCGGCCATCTCGGCTGATATCTCGGCCGAGATCTCGGTTGAAGGCTTGGGCGAAACGAAACATGAGATATCGCTTGATATCTCGTTTCGATTATATCGGCCGAAATTTACATATATCGACCGATATTTGGAGCGAAACGATATTCCGAGATATCCCCGGTATATTGTTTTTTTCAAAAAAAAATAGGCGCATCTCAGTTTATCATAAAAAAATGAACAAAGCCCTTTTCTTTCTGATTCAACTTCTAAAAGATCACGTTTCTCGTTAAAATATCGAACTCCCTTTTCTCCAGAGAAAAAAATCAAACTTCCTCTTTTAAAAAAATCAAACTCCCACTTCCAACATCCGACAGCTCGCGGTTGCTTCCAATTTTCGACTACTCGATCTCGCTTTTGACAGTCTGCAGTTTCGTCTTCGACCAATCTCTCTACTCTCTACATGTATGTAAATTAGGGTTGTTTCTATTTGAATGAAATTCAATTTTTCAGAAATTGAATATACAGTATAATTTAGAGTAGATTTGCAACTAGATTTAGTTTGTTATTCTTACTGCATAACCTTCTGCAAGTAGATTTGCATTGCCTAAAACCCTTTGATTCCTGATATCTCTTATATGCATTTGCATTTATTTGCATCAGTTCCTGATACTATTATTATGTTATTCTTACTGCATATATGTAATTGTATAGAACCCGCTTTTTTCAGTTAATTTGTCATCTTTCATCTACTTATATGTAATTGTTAAAACTGATGATGTTTTGTAACTTTTGTTGTACAATTTCATATAGTTGAAGTATAATTGCATTATTATTTTTAGTTAAAATAGTGGAGATAGGTTGCAGTAATTCGGTAAATGTTAAATAAACCGATACCATGCAATTTTTGGTATAAATTATGTGATGTGTTATACTCCGATATGGTTCTGAGATGAACTTTATGTCCGAGATGTAAATCCGATATTGGTGTCCAAGATGCACTTATCTCGTCCGACATCTCCCCCGATACGATACCGAGTCACTAAAATCGCCGAGGCAAAACATGCCCGATATCCGAGATTTAAAACATTGAATGTTATCTTTATGAAGTAGAAGATATACTTGTACACCAAGTCTACTTGTTATACTTATCTTTTTCTTGTTTATGTTCTTCCTTTCTGATATGTTAGTTTTTTATTCGAGTAGACAATTATCATCCACGACCATTTTCTAGGTCATTTAAAGGACTTTTACATGAGAGTAAGATATTTTATAACAATAATTTGATGTTCTTAAGTGTGGGATATGTTTGCTTGTGGACTGTTTGTATCACCTATGCACCTATATATTAGGACAAAAATTTTGTAATGGGCAATCACTATTTAATTTATTGGTGTTTGAATCTAATCTTACCTGCATATGCGTAAGTAATTATATTTATATAATATATTTCCTGCATTTATATGATCCTATAAAATTGGAATGTATCGGGCGTGGTGGGAGAGACCACTATAAAAAAATGGAACCGAGAAGCTCATTGGTATAACATATAGTATTTAGAACGCATGCACAAATGCCTATGCATTTTTGTTGAAATAACCTTAATCCTTCGATTTTGAGTAATTTTGTTCAGTCATGGGGCACTTCTCTAAAGAAATATGGCTGAAAATGTTTGACACACAATATTTTAAGTTCCAAATAGTTAGCTATGAAGATCTAATCAATTATTGTTGTGAATGCTGCAGAATTGGTTATAAATCAGGAAATTGTAAATATCCAAAGCTTCCTAATTTAAACACTAGATCCTTTTTTTCCTTCTAGAGTTAATACCAGAAACTCATGTTCGGCCCACTATTCTCCAGCTCAAACCACACAATCACCACAAACAACAAAATCATCTCAATAGCATCATGGGTTGCTTTCGGCTACGGTCCTCAACTCTCTAACCCACCCTATATTAGCGGATGCTACCTTTATTGTTGGGCCATCTCTCACCATCTTAGTTGTCATATGCCAACAATAAACATGTTCATTCTCTAAACCTGGACCTAACAGGATCATTAATTAGTCAGTCAATCCTTGGTTGATGGCCATTCTTTTAAGGAAGGCGAACATGATGAAGCTGAAGCTATCATTTCTTTTCAAGGCTCATCTAGTCTTTCTTACTCTTCTATTTTTGAAAACTCAACTCTTATACGTAATAGGTGGAATTTTGAAAGTGAAAATAATTTGAGATTTTGATTAGTTTAATGATTATGATGATTCTTATGCATATTCGAAAGAATTTAAGGAACATTCTTCTTTGAGCTCTAGAGAACACAATCATTCAGCTAAGACCATTTTCTTCTCAAAGTCTAAGAACAACATTCACCTAAATAAAATAATTTAAGAAAATAATTTAAGGAGCATTCACCCAAACTGGTGTGCATGGAAGTTGGAAACCAGAGAATCTTAGAACAACATGAAACTCTACCTGTGTGACCAAACTAAACATACATGTTGCCTACTGCAATGAAACTATTATATTTGCATGATACAATGGATGTTATGGACCTCCGTTGCTTTATATATATTGGCTTCCATTGTGTTTTTGATTAAGTATGATAGATAGTTGTCCTTTATTCTATTAACTCATAATTTTCTATGTAACAAAAGTTGTTATTTACCATACTATCTTTTGTTATTGATGTTTCTTTTAACTTGATGTATTGTTTGAACATTGGTTATGCTTAAAAGTTTTCTCTAACTTCTATTATTAAATTTTATGAATATAGTTTGAATGTGAAACATGTTAAATGTTTAAAACGAGATGGTAAATTCGCTAAATTTTAGAATAGGTGTTTTTTCAGTCCTTCATGCACATTGCATCATACTATCATGTTGCTCATGGCTTATATTTTGTAACTTAAGCTTGGTAGCATAAATATTTCAATATACATTTCTAATAAGATTACAATTCTGATAAATTAAGTTATTATTTATGGATTCTAAATTCAAATTTGTAGTAATGCATAATATCATTTTCTTGTCAGCTGTTAATTGTAAGAATTTCAACTTTGGATCTTTGGCATAGTATATAGGAGAATATATTATTATTTTCCTTAATTACTATATTGTGTAACTAAAACTGTTAGACTTCTAATATTTTAATATCTTTTTCTTTATTATTGGTTACCTGATGAAATTAATATGCAAGGTTACTCATGTTGTTGAAATATTATTGGTTACCCGATGAAATTAATATACAAGGTTACTCATGTTGTTGAAATATTATTGGTTTGATAGGATAAAGAAAGTTAGGGAGAAGCAAGCACCATCTGCGATACCAGTTTGGGTAGATAATCCAAAAAATCGAGATGCTTATTTATGGAGGCCGACCATTGGTTTGACATGAGTTGGAGAAGATGTTAGTATGGAAGTTATAACAGATGCAAGTTCCGGTAAGTGCAATTTAACTTAATATTATCCTCTTTGCATCACCACCTCCTCTATGGTTTGCACTATTTCAATAAGCAAGTAAAATATGCACCCGTCACTCACATTATAGGGATGTCCTGCTGTCATGCAAGCATTGCACCTACATGAACCACGCTTGTATGTTACACTAAACCACATATCGCTCATGCCTACACTTTGGTTGCCTGTACACTGCATCTACACCGTCATTTTTCCATGGCTTGTCATCCTACTCTAGTTTTATACCTTACCAATGGTCCAAAATATCAATTCATTGTGCTAAAAATAACAGCCCGATTTGGTCTATAAGCCTGTGAGTTAGAAAATGTTTTCATGTTTTCTCCTAAATAAATACCTAGTAAATATGGTTTTGTTTCTTGCTGGTTTGATGTTTAGAAAACTTCAACCATAGTTTTCAAAATTTTCTAGGTTTTTTCAGATAACTGACAAAAAATATGGTGTGGGAAAAAGAAATCCACTTAAACATGGAAACCATACCTTGCTAACTATTTTCTCTAATCTAGGTAACTTTTGTACTTGTGGAAAAAAATAACGGACCAAATAAATGATCTAAGAAGCTTTAAATTTGAATATCAAAATGATGGCTTACTTCAATTCTTCCAATTGATCAACAAACCTACCACTCCACAACTATAAAATTCAAATATGTGTGTTTATAAATTATGAATATATGAGGTTGTAGTAATACTAAATATTTTGAGATGGGGTATGTTGGGTAGAAATTTGTAATTCAAATTTGTCTAGTTTTAAGTCAAGCATGTACAAGTGTGTCCTCTGGTTTCCTGGTGCAACTTGAAAATGTTAAAATACATGTTTTCAGAAACATGTAATTTGTCTGGAAATTAAATATCACATGTGCGTTATTAACATGAAAGTAAAAATATGTGTAGAGAAGCGCTCATGCTTAGCAAATGAGATATTTATCTTTCCGTATAGAAACTGCAAATTTATCAAGAATTCTTGTGATTAACCCAATGGGTTATTAATATATTCTTGGATAGGACCATTCTGTCCAAAATTAAGTAAATCACAGAAGAGAAAAAGTCAACAAAAAAAGAAAAAAAAAGCAACCTTTTTATGGTCTAAAATTATATAGATACCTTACTGTTTTCTTTTCGAGACATGAATAAATTTTATCTTGACCTTAATCTACAAGCCTCACATATATATTGTCATCCTGATTGTTGTTATCAAGTACTGTGAGAGATAGATCCATTTTTTGATGAAAATAATATAGCAATTAGCTTTTTGATGCTTAAAAACACGTGGTAACAATATATGTATTGGAGGTTATTGTTAGAGTTCGATGTTGTCGGATTCAATCCAAACACCCATTAGTTGTGGCTTACATGCATTAGTTAAATTATTAATATTACATGTCAACCAACTCCCATTTAGATAACACATCTTTCAATTTATAGTCAGCTTGGGACTTTTTTGATTTTCAACCACTTCACCACTCCAACAACTATATGATATGTAATTGTTTGAACACAACAAGAAAAACTAGCACTAATGGCATAAACGAATAGAGGTTTAGAGGTTGTTGCTATCATTGATTAATTTTGGATAAGAATAACGTACAAATGACACTATGTGTTTAACTACATTTCAATGAAATTTAACGAGGCCGCTCTTTCCCTCTTTTTTCTGTAAATGTTGTCTCTACCTTTCCCACCAAAAAGCAAACACCGAACCCTATTTTCCCTCAAATCCTAGAAATTCCAAAATCATGTCTTCTAGAATTGAAGAGAGAAGGAGATTGCAAAGGTCAGGGAGCCTAAGCCCAAGAAATAAAAAGTCCAAATTCAAATCCTAATCGCCGCTACCATAAGAGAGTGCATCATCGCTTCTCGCACTGCCACAAAATCCTAATCGTCGTTACGTGAAAATCCTGTCTCCACCACCATAAAATTGCATGTAATCGGCTCCAGTCTTCGGAAGCAGATTGAAATTTCAATCGTTAGATTGTCTACGTCGTCAATTCCAAGTGGTAAGTCTTCTAACAACTTAGATTTGAAAAGTTAAATTTGGGAAAACTTCAAATTCGAAGAATAGTTTGCATAGTCAAGTAGCATGTTTATATAATTTAGGAAATTTTTAGGAAATTTTAATTTTTTTTTAACTTGATACATAAGAAGGCATTGCTTGCATCACTCTAGTTTTTGTATGATTAATATGTTATCTCCATATACATGTTTCAGTATAACCTATACATGTTTCAGTCAAGTACTCGAGGGTAAATGCTTCTTATTCTAGTAGCCAACACTTACTGCCTCTACTTTCTAGATTAATTTAAAAAAAAGCAATATTCAAGTTATCATACAATTTAGAGTATTTATTTGAACTACATGAATCTGTCACAAAATAGAATATTATTTTTCTTTTGACTGTACTAAAAATATCTCTTGAATAAAACTAGAATTTAGAGATGTTTACAGGTACTTGTTCCTTTATTTTCCTTTGCATGGTTTTAAATTTGTTATAGGGAAATTTTGCATAACCGACACCATCTAAAGACAAATTACTTTATAGGCAATAACATCAAATTTTATATTTTTTTGTTTTGTTTTTTGTTTGTTTAAATGACATGAAAAATATAAAATAAAACCCGCTTCTTCTTTTCCGTCAATCTATCTCTCTTTTCTATGAAGTTATCCCTATGACAAAGATTTAGGCAGTGTATCAGTAGGTGTTTTTATTTTAAACTTTACATTTTGTGTCCACTTTGATTTATGGTATTCAAAGTTGCAAGAATAAGTATATTATCATGATACCTTTAGTTCACTTATAATATATTAAATATATTTATTTGAAATCATTATAAATTATTAATGAGCTAATGTTATCAAAACTTTTAGTACACTTCTAAGATATCAGCATGTTCTAAAACTGATACTACGAGTTAGTTTGCACCCTTTATTTTTAAAGAAAATCAAAATGATGAATATCAGTAACAAAACATCCTTTCCGACTTTTAGAGAATCCGAGTCATTATCAACAAAATATCATCTTTGTTACAACTCTCATTTTGTATAAACAAACAAACAGTATTGGTCTCACAATTTGATCCACATACATACCCAATACAGGCAATGCTGAAATGCATGATCAGAGTTGGTGGGCTCATTATATCTAATGGATGAAAAAAGATCATTCAACAAACTCCTCACACCAACATCGCTTTGGATGTTTACAATGACAATAGCTGCCATTTTTTGGACTCTGCTGACTTATTACCATATATATTTTCATCGTTTCAACATTAAGCATGATTCCAGACTCACATGCTTCATCAAAGTGTCAGATCAGGTATGTTCTATTCTCACATTAACCTTTTCTTCTCTTATGTTTGCTGAGCTTGATCTGTTTAAATGCAATGTCTGATTGTATTTTGCAGACTAGAATATAAATGGCTTTTCATATTCAATTTTTAAGTATTATATCAAGTAATCAACCGGTTTAAGTGTTCGCCAAAGTTGAAATGCCAACATGTTCTAAATTTTGCTATTTCTTAGGCATCCAATGACCCAATTTATATGTGTACAATAACATGTGTTTTGGGTGATACAACTATATTTTATTTATGAGCATTTCATTGTAAGGTAATATGCATTAAAGTAATCAATTTGTTTACTCATAACACACTCACCTTGCTAATCTCGCTAGAGATATTGTCCAATATTGGAGTTCATTTATTAGAACACTCATCAACTATGAGTTTCTATTATCATATCTACAGATATTGTCCAATCTTCCTACTTGATTCTATGGCATGTTGTATGCTTTGTATTAGTCAATCGCCTCATGAAATAGTGATGAATATTTAGTGTTTGCATTATGAATCCGATTTAACTTTGTGTACACTTTTTGATGAATTGATTCTCAAGCATTACTTTTGCTTTACAGGTAGATAGATGACTGTGATGCCAAAAAAGGTTGCAACGAGTTATGGATCGAAGTTATTTTTGCTGCTAGAACTACTTTTTGGTTTTAACGTATGTGCTACTTGCTTTTGTTTTACTATTGCTACTTGTTCTATATTTTGTTTATGAACTATTGATGATGAACTATTTATGTTTGGTGTAAAAATATTGTGTATTTTGATTATGAAATTTCATACGTTGGTTATCAAATATGTGTCCAAAATGTGGTATTGATACAATATGTTGATTTTGAAATGTTGTATTGATATAATATACTAATTTTGAAATGTGGTATATATACACATTGTGACTGATGTTTACTGAAATGGAATTTACAGAAAAGTAAAAAAAGCCTAATTGACTTAGCTTTGTATACAATTTAATGGCGTTTTTAAAATGCTGTTAAAACATTCTACGCCATTTTTTAAACGCCGTTGAATGTTTTAACAGCGTTTTAAAAATGTCATTGAATTGTTTTAACAGCGTTTTTTAAATATGCCATTAAATTAGACCAAACGCTGTTAAATGATTTCATGACACTAGGGAAACGCTGTTAAAAAAAGACATTTAACAGCGTTTATTCCTTGTCATTGTATATCTCTGACGTATAACTGCATGTCGATATACATCGTAAGTAAAAACGTTGTTAATAGCTTTTATAGCGTTTTTGAAACGCTGTTAAAGGTCCTGTTTGTTGTAGTGAAGTGCATTGGTTAGTTCAACTAGCGTTCCTACTAAAATGGATATGTCGACATTCAATAGGAGTTGGATATCATTTGCGAGAGATTTGGTAGAACTTAAAAGCAGAGGCTGGATTTCTAAAAGAGATTAAAGGGATTTTTGAAGATGGCAGTACATACAAGCAAAAGGTTGAATTCGAGAACTTATGCGGTCTAATTTAGAGAAGGGAGAAATTGAAGAATTGGGGAAGAAGATTTAGAGTTTGGAGGAAGAAGACATAGAACAGTAAGAAAAAGAGAGAATTGATTTCATTTTTTCAGCCTACCTTTCATTGCATTGGATGCCTCTATATATAGAGAGCTTTACAGTAAATTGTAACAAACAATGGACAGCTGGTCCAATACTAATAGACAATCTTTCATAGCCACATGGTTTTGTAAATAAAGATATTAATAAAAGAAAAGTTAGTTATGCAAGTTGCTGGAATCTAAAGCTGGGCTAGTCTTGTAGTGTGCATATTCTTTTTTTATTCATATTAGCTGCATCCATGTTCTCCAGTGTAGTTGTATCATTACCACGCCCTCTAAATTGACCTTGTCCTCAAGGTCGTAGGTTGAAGGTAGCAGTGTCCAAGCGGTGGAGAATGGATAATGATTGAGTTGCACATCACCATGCTTGAATTGTGACGTAAACACAGATTTGAATTCCATTTTGCCGCCTGGATCAAATACTAGGGGCTTGCTTTTATCTGAGTTTTGCGAGTAAGCAATAGTGGCATTTGGATTGGTTAAGAATTTGGCAAGGAGGAAGTGGAGGCTGTTGCCGAAAGTGATGGCGATGAGTTCGATTTTGGGGAATTGTTTGAGGTTGTCGGGGGCTACGATGATGAAGCCATACGTGTCATTGTTGTTGAAGGGTACTTTTTTGCTAATGGTGATGACTTCGGTTCTGGGAGAGAAAGGTTCAATATTAGGGAATGTTTTTGTTTTGTTGATGAGGAAATCTGGAAGATGAATATTTTGGGAAGCAGTGGAGGGATTTGAAGGAGAAGCAATCATACAGCCAATGAAAAAGAGCGGAGTTGAGGGCAGAGGGGATCTTCCCAGAAAAGAAGGCAGTGGCATGTTGTACAGCGGTACAGTGGACTTAAGTGCAGCACTTCGAACTCCTGTATACCACCAAGGTGTCGGAATACCAGACATGTTACCACTTTTAAATGCTAGCATAGAATCCGAAAGCCTTGGCAAGTTTTCCAAATTCCCAATAGACTTCATATACAGATCCTCTAAATTAGTATATGTTTTGTCCAATAAAACCATAGGAATCCTACTTCTGAATCCTTTAGTGTCCCAATCAGAATCATAGAAGACCTCAATCTCTTCAGCTGGACACTCTATAATCCTCCAATATTCTGACAAAAGTTTGATAGCAACAAGGCAGATTTTAAAAGTGTCTTCTGCTTGATTCATGCCTTGAGAAAAATTAGTTATGACTGAATTTGCATGTGACGAAGCTGCTTTATTGTATCTCAGACCATGGCCACCCGGGTCAAAAGTAAATATATATTTTTCACCAACAATTACCATACAAACAAGTAAATCATTAATATAATATATGCTTACAGTGGAGGAGCAGGTTTCATATTTAGTGGTTTTGAAGGATAATTCAGTTGGCTTGTTTATTTTATCAAATAGGTTTACTGCATCACAAAAAGCATATTTTATTTCTTTTTCATGGCTTTCATAAACTTGCAGAACTTGCAATGGCCAAGTCTTGATATTATATGGTGATGGAGACTGCATGAGAGGGGTTATGGGGCAGGTAATTGGAGGAGCAGCGTACGGCGAGGTCGGAGGAGCAACAGGTAATAGGGTTGCAGTAGCCACAATAGAAAATGGTGAGGCAGTGGCAGAAACTGTTGCGGCTGCAGTAATGGTTGTCAGAGCAGTCAGGCAAGCTGATCTAGGTGGCGTCGGCTTTGATATGGATGACATAAGTGGTAGTTTGGAGCGGCTTGGTGGTGATGTTTGTTATGGTGCAGCTTGTATTTGCTCTGGCGTGGCAGATCTGGATTGAGGCAATGATGGTGATATTCCAACCGTTGTGGTAGTCGCCGGAGCAATTTTAGATGGGAATCCAGCTGCTGTTGCTGTTGATGTAGCAGATCTGGGTTGCAGTGGTTTGTAGGATGAGATTTTTGGAAAAATTTCGGCGATGGTTTTTGTGAAACGTAGTAGGTTTGCATTTTGAGAGGCGATGGTGGATTTTATGTCGGCGAAGGTTGTTTCAAGATGGTGTAAGTGTGAATCCCACGACGAGCTATAAACAAGAATATCATCGAAGAACACTAAGATGAATTTGCACAAATGAGACCGAAATATATCGTTCATTGTAGCTTGAAACGTGGAGGGGGCGTTGGTCAAGCCAAATGGCATGACCAAAAACTCATAATGGCCTTCATGGTGCGGAAAGTTGTTTTTGGGATATCGGATGGGTGTACACGGATTTGAAAATATCCACTTCGAAGATCTAGTTTAGAGAAAAATGTGGCACCATAAAGTTCATCTAATAGCTCATCGACCGTTGGTATAGGGAAAGGGTCTTTTATTGTGATGGCATTGAGTGCTCGGTAATCGACGCAAAATCTCCATGATCCATCTTTTTTTTTAACTAAAAGGACGGGGACGAGAAGGGACTAGTGAAAGCATCAAAAATAATACGGTTGTAGGTGGAGAAGAAGAAGTTACAGGGAAGAAGGTGAAGAAGAGGGGAAGAAGATAAATGAGAGAGAGATTGGCAACAACTTTTTCTATATCATTCACTGTACTCGGCATCCATACATATAGCTGAATTCATAACAAACTTTGCCAGCGTGGCACTCTACTCCTATACTAGCCATTGCTTTTTGTAACCAACTAAAGTAATAACAGATTTTGCAGGAAAATAAAAACATTAAAAAAAAGAAATAACCAAATGTTGCATGATTCTTTAGCTGCAGCCACTATATTCTCATGTTGCATGCTTAATCCATCAACCTTCTAGGCATTTGTACCTTCCTCTTTGGCCGTGTGGTGATGTTATTACTGTCAATTGTTGGATGCGTATCAAGAACCTACTCCCTAGATGTGAAAATTGTTTTTTTTTGCCACGATAAATCACAATGTCCTTTGGTTAAACTCTAGACCAGAGTAGATAAAAAAAGAGGTAATTGAGGAAGAGAAATCCAAGGAACACATAATAGGGGATGAAGGAAGGAATATACCAAAAACAAGTGAAGGGGTGACAAGAATACGAATGAAATAGATACGGACGAACTGGAAAAATATGAAAAACAAAAACTATAAGGGACACAGATCATGCTATAGAGTAACTTAACCTAGCGAAAGCTAATGTGCAGAAAGAAATGTAGACATTTGTCAGCAGGATAAGCACAAAACAAGACAGCAAAGTAGAAGTCAATCTGGAGATGAAAAAGGAAAAGTGAAGCAAGAGAGGATGAATAGAGAAGGTGAGAAGGCAATGTAATAAGGAGATGTCCGTATAAGTACAAATAATAAAGTAAACATGTGTAGGTAACTTAGATGGAAGCGAACATATGTGAAGTGCTAGAAGATTTAGAAAATGGGCAAAAGAAGAAAATAACGGTGCTGTGACAAAAAACTCAAAAGCAGCGGAGGAAGTAGTTATGGAGGGATTCTCAGTAATCTCCTTGGGATTGGGGGGCGCAGATGACAGTAGTGAATACTGACCATTACACTACAACTGAGACAGGAGCCATGATAGTACCTGCTAGCAGTCAAATTGTACATATAGCACCCAACCAGGGAGAAGCATTATCATCGAATCATATTCCCTTTTTTTCATTTTGATGATACTCATAATCCTTACTACAGCCTTAGTAATGTTAAATTTATGTACTTACAGGAGATCAAGTCTAAGGAACATATATTGGTGAATAACCCAGATGGTCCAGTAAGCATATATGATCAAGCATAGGTTATTGTCCTTACAACCCATGCCATGGACAATGATAAACTAGGCAAGGTTAACGTGGAACAATTGGTCAAAAATAATCCATCTTGGGTGAATTTTTAAGGGAGAAAAGAAGTGGGTTTGAAATCTTCGACTCGTAAAGGTATGGAGTTATGAAGCGGGAATAAACTTGATAAATGAATATATTATGCTGGATTATAAGAGGGCTCCATAAGTCCTCTAGAAAAATCGATGTGAAAAGTCATGAATATAGATACAAGGCGAGTTGTGTAGGGTTACTCGAGAATAAACTTAGAGCAAGTGAAATAGTAACATAGAGAAAGCAGTTTGATAAACTCGGTGCGTTGTGAGTAACATAGAATGTAATTATAAGTGCAGAATACTTATCCTTATTAATCACATGAGATTTGGGATAGCAAAAAAGAGATCTTCGATCTATGGTCTGAATGTGGACAACCTCAGCAAGCACTGGAAGAGAGACACGGGGAAAATACAACCAAAGCACTTCAGGATAGTAAAATCAAATTAAAATCGACCTACAACGCGAATATTTAGATGTAATGCAGAAGGAAAAATGTGATTGGCTCTATCATAGTAACGAACCATTGACGTACTTCTATGCCAAAATGTCAAACAAAAGATGCATGAATTCTTGGAAACCACAACTGAAAGTGAATAGTAGGAGTTGTGAGAATATGAAGGAATTTAGAGGAGTGGCAGCTCATTTTGAGAATATGTATAATCTAGAGCAATGACATAGCTAATCTAGCTCTATCAGTGTGCATATGGAGTTTATAGCAAGAAAGGATGTGAGACTGTTTAGTTCAGATAAACACATATCAGAAAGGGTGTTGTGTGAGAGCATCGTGGTCATGGTGAATATAAGGTAGAATAAATCCAAACATGAATAATAAATAAACGCAAATGATGAAGACATCTATAGATAGTGGATTTAGATCATCATACCCCCGTTCAAGCAAAATGGGTTATGATACCTTTGAAGTGAAAAATATGCTCTGGACTAATGGTAGTAATCCAAATCGTTCCCAAGATGGTACTTCTCTTTTTTGCACTATATTTTTCACCATTCTGATGTTGCAGGACATGTTTCACCTATGAGAATTAAGGAAGTTAATAAAAACAACAAAGGAGCTAAATACATTTCTCAAGAAAATCCATACTTATCTGCTTTCACAAGTTTAAGGTTAGCGTTTAGGTTACTCATGGCCCTAAGTTCCAACAAAGCAACCATCTTGGTTGCCATCAACATCATCATGAACATGTTCGACTTGGACAAAATACATCAGGAATATTACCAACTTAAAGAAAAATTACAATAAGCTACAAAATAAACCGAACGAGATCAGATTTGCAAATCTCAACCCATCGTAGCCATATCTCACATCATCAGCTCAGATCATTAAGTGTGAAGAAGGCAGAGCTAAGTTATTTGTTTTTTGTTTTTATTTGTGAAAAATAAGGTACTTTATTAACAGAAAAAAGTCATATCCTTCCATGATATGCCTCGACCTACTAATCCCCCTAACCTAAATGTGTACCTTACGAGAGAAAAGAGTATATATCATGTCCATATATGAAACAGTACAATGGATACTGCATACCATTATTTAAGTTGTCAAATAGGTGGAGTAGACAAAATAGCAATACACTCAAAACCACCCATACGAACAACTTAAAGCAACAAAACAAAGAAAAAGGCAGAAGCAAACAAAGTGCAAATACACGTGTACCTATTGGAATACACAAAAAAAAAGACGCGGAGAAAATAAAAATCTTCACATTGCGGTTGCAGGAGAAGAATTCATCACTTAACACGCTCAAGTCTTCAATGGCGATGAAGGCATGTCTCCCGAAGCACGGTGAATCCCTGGTGAGTTTTGTTTTTTCGACTTTTTGTTCTTACCTTTCAATTGACTAACCAAATTTATCCATTCAGGATTATCTATGACATCAGTTGTAGCAGTAGCTTTAAATTCAAAAGGTGACTCTTCTGGTCTAACTTTCCTGATGGGTTTTGTTCTGGAAGCCCACGGGACGTCTAAGCTTTGGTCAGTAGATACAGCACAAGGAGGAGACGTTGCATCAGGCAGAACGTCAGAGGGATTTGTGTCTTCGGTATTATAATTAGCAGATATATGAATGGTCGTGTCTATGATATGAGAAGAAGTGTTCTGAAGTGGGTTTGAAATATTGGGTAAGTTCACCAACTGGACTCTGTTTACTGTATCATTTGAATTGGTTTCCATATCACAGTTTGAGCTGACATTGGAAGGATTACAAACTGTTTTACTCTACTCTATATTATCTGAATCAAGATGCATATCAGTATCATTCGGAAGATCTGTCGTATTTGTACCAATCTGATTGGTATCAACATTCATATCATTAGGGTTGTTCACCTTATCAGAAAAATTCACTTTAGGTCTTCAAGCCTTAGTGAATTGACAATGTGTATCCACATGACCAAAGCTATGACAATTAGCACATAAATTTGGCTTCCACTCATACATTACTTCTTGCCATATAAGTTCATCATTCTCCAATAAAATATGAATTTTAGAAGGAAATTTACAAGAATTATCGGCCCCAATTAAAACTCTAGCATACGCAATTTAATAATACCTTCAGTAAATTTGTCCAATTTGATGGGGGATTCTAGGACCGAGGCGATACGACTAATTCCTTCCTCCTTCCAGAAATCAAGAGGAAGGTTAGGTAATCGAACCCAAATCGGAATTGAATTTAGGAGAGCTAAGTTGCATGTGATAATCGACTATAGATCTAAGGAAGTTGTGAGAAGTGGAGCGGTAACGATAAATTTTGATGGAGAAATCAACATGCCACTATTGTTTTGGTATTTATGGAAAATATTTCATAAAGTATAAATGCAAGTTAATGAAGAGGCCGCTAGGTTATATATATATATATATATATATATATGTGTGTGTGTGTGTGTGTGTGTGTGTGTGTAAATCTAGAAGCTTCGAGCGGAATCTAGTAAATTGATAGTGATAAGAAATAACAAGGGTATACCTTGTTATATAGAATGCTAGTCTAGATTATAGACCAATGGGCCGAATTTGTACATATTGTATTTTTATTTCAAGTAGTAAAGGAAGCTATAGCCTTTTTTCAAAAATAGAAATAAATAAATATATATATATGATAAATAATATATAAATATATACACATATTAATATTTACATATATTTTACAAGTTTAAACTATATCAAATCAATGAAATTATGGATATAGATATTACTTTGGATATTATTTAAGTATATACGAACATATAAACTTATAAATTTTATACTATGTATATACATATGTTTATTTATATGTAAATAACAAATATACTTAGTTTAATGATGATATATTAAATTTATAAAAACATTATTTTTTGGATTTCATACGCATAAATATAATTAAATTTTAAAGTTATAAATAAACATCCATATTTCTATATAAATTTAAGATTTAAATATATTTATATATATGTTTCGAACATAATAATATTAGATTAGAATTATAATTATTTTATTTATGTATTATAAATAAACATTTGTTCGCGAAAAATATTTTTATTGAAAATGTATATTAAATTTAAAATTAAACGTGTTAACCAAATAAATTATAATTTACTTCAAATTTAATCAACCCAAGATTCTTGTAAATCATTTAAAATACTTGATTTATGATAATGTATAACAAAATTCTAATTTTTCTTTATGGGGAAAACTATAATTTAATGAACTATTATTTATTTAATTAAGTTACGATATTGTGTGTGTTGTGATTGGTGTTTAAGTTTTAATAATTCAGAAAAAATGTAGAAATAAATAAACTGTTTATATTATGCCATATAAATAATTTGCACGCACACACACACACACACATATATATATATATATATATATATTATTACCAAATATATATAGTATGTGTTAATATATATGTATATGTAGAGTTATAAATTCTAATAACTGTACATTTACACACACATACCATGTAAAGATCATTTTATATTACACATAAATATCTCCTTTATACACACACACACACTAGATTATAATGATACTCCTAATATTATCATATAAAATTAATATAAACATATATAATGAAATATCAATTCAAATCTACAAAATAAATCCAAGTATATTAAATATGATCTAATATAATACATAATATTTATTCACAATAACGCTTAAAGGTCTAGTGCAAATTCACTAAAAGGAAACTTTTTGAAATTCAGTTATTTATCGCTCCGCGTAGCACACCTAATCCAACATGTTACACATCTTCGTATGCGATCTTTTATATGACATGGATACAATTACCTATAGAAGACTCTTAGTGAATCCTTCTATAATTATTCCTGATAACTACAAGTATGTAACATTTTGGTTCCCTAATGATCATGAGTAAACCACTGACTATGAGCATTACGCACACTGGTTTAGCTAATGTATCGATATTTCATTCTCGAAACACCTTTGATAGGGAACATTTAAGGATAAATGTATGTCGGTATGCTCCAATACTCATGGTTATGATTTCTTTCATAACTATATTTGATTAATCACTTTATCGTAAAAGATTTCTACTTGTATATTTTAATGTGATCTTAAAACATCATATTTGGTTGACGCCAATAATGGGCATCAACACCCATAGAATCTCATGGAGATTAAACAAAGAATGGAATTAAAAGCAAAGCAGAATAAAGTAATGAACACACAGATTTTATAGTGGTTCGGCAACCTTGGCCTACATTCACTTCATATTTTCATTGATATTGCAACGGATTACAATTACAAGAATGTTTGGATCAGCTCGGATCCATTAACATAAGATTCAAGAATAGAAATGGCAGAGCCTTTGTCGTAGGAAGAAGGTCCCTTTTCTAAAGCTGTGCCTGCTGTATTTATAGGAGTGGGCATGCATGGATCGGACTAAAACTTTGCAAGTAGGCTTTCCACATCCAGAAGGGCCCATCATATCGATCGGCTACGATAACTTGGTGACTAGTAACGATCGGCTTAATGTTAGCCGAACATTTTTATTAGCTACAATCTCTATGCGATCGTTCATGGAGAGTTCCACTTGCCTCTCGATGTTGCTCCTAAATATGGGATCATTCTGAGTTGCAGATCATGAGATATCGATCGATCTTGGTCAAAGATGGAATGCTCACTAAAGTAGACCGATCGTTTTGATAGATCATCCAAAACGATCGGTGATGAATGAACGACCATCTCCCATCTTTCTCTTTAAAACGTGCAATCATATTTGTTGGGCCTCTTCCTCATTCCATTGATGCCCTAAAAGTTTCACATGATTTGGCTTCGTGGATTTCGAGATATTGATCATTCTCTGATGACTTGAACTGTTTCCTGGATTGTTCTCTGGTCGATCCAAACAAATCTTTGCTTCGTCTGCAGCTTGAGCGTATGAACTCCAATCAATTCCAATCTTGAGATATAACTTCACGGGGCCATGCTAATTACTTCATGCTAGCTACACTTCGATTGGATCCTGGTTCATATCTGTCCGACTATCGTCTACAGTACTAAACGTAACTGACTCTTCAGGCTATCGACCATTTGTCCCTAGTCGAATCGATGATATCACGGCTTTGCCGAAAGGCGGGATAACATTTGCCCTCCCAAAGTACGTCTTGTGAGTAACATAACGTTCTTTGAATTGAAAAAAGTCTGAATTACCGTAAAGAAGTCCATTCAGCTTCTTGATCGATTACTATTCCTCTATCGACTTTCAGTAGTATAAATCCAATGTCGTATTCTGCTTGCTTATACAAATTTGGTCACACGGGACCTACAAGCCTTCTTTTATCTAATCCAATCTCGAACTTGACATTTCCAGGTTTGATTGCAATTTTTGTTGATTTCAAAAGGTTGAACTTTTAAACTGTTCCTATGTATATTCATATACACGTTTATGTTATTGGCTCCCGGGCGTGTTCGAACGTCCACAAGTCGTTGCCCATCTTCATGATATTCTGCATGTTCGCGTTTGCGATCAAATTCTCACGATCATTCATCATTCCTCTTTTCATTCATTTCATCTTTTATATATATATATATATCTCCTTTGCATATAAAAATAAATAGATTTCAAACCACTTGTGATTATGGAATCGATCGTCATATGTTAGGTAGTGAAACGATCGGCCTAAGGCATAGATAAGGGACGATCGACACGTGATGGAATGATTGGCATATGGCATAGAAATGGATCAGTTGACATACTGCTTGGAGATGGATCGGCATAGCTCTTGGACGTGGAACAATCGGTCTAATCCTTCAGAGTAAAAATGGCTGGCTAAGTCTGTCCCCTATATAAGGCCTGATACTTAGTCATTTCTCCTTCACTTGCTCCATCCTTTCCCTTCTGAAGCAAAGACAAAGCATACTTTGCCGCTCCTTCCTGCCGATCCTCCATCAACACAGCAAATTAAATGTCCTTTAATCGATTCGACGATTTCCATCTCCAGATTTGAGTCTAGGTAGCACAATTTCCACATTCGCCTTATGTTTTTTTAGATCAAAACGAGTTTAACATGGCAACTCGATTCGTTCAGGGGATCGCCCCCTTTCTTTTTTCCTTACGATCGTCTGAGACGGAGATGAAGTGGCTCACTTTGATAGGAGATGATCGAACTGTTATGACAGTCAGTCGTTCTCTGAGGGAGATGAAGTTGTGGGGATGAAGGAATTGTACGATCGACCATACATGGTCGCTCGTGGAAGGTCGGCGAGGTTCTGGAACAATGAAGCTTGACAACTTCATGCAAACGATCGGCTATAGCTTGGACATGAGAACGATCAGTGGGTAGGATCGATGTTGGACGATCGACTAATGTTGCCTTAGGGAGCGATCGGCTGTTACATAATTCCAAAACATTCGGCCTTTAGAACACTTAGAACGATCGAACTATATAATACTAGAACGATCGATCTGAACTTGAACTAACTACTTTCACCCCACATACGAACATTCTTCTCTTTTCTCATAAAATGGAATAAAAATAGATTAACTTGAAGTAAGAAACAAGCTCCAGTTTCTCATACTTGAACAAACATTTGGACTTATCTTGCATATGATACGAATTTCCTGACAGGTAGCAAATTGCCATAGAACAAATGTCACGAACAAAAACCTTTAACTATCATGTTAAAACACTTCTGTAACTTAGACAATAATCAGATTTCTACTGCCTAACAATAGTCCATGAAACTCAAGCTACATCATTTCCTGATAACACGTAGGGATACTTGAGATGGTCAGGAATGACGGTCTCTCTGAACAAATTTTTAAGTATTGTTGCCTTTTCTGCCTTTAGTTTTGCATAAATTATTACTATACCGAGCTGCACTTTATCACACTACACTTACACTCACTATGCACTGGGAGGTACAAGTTATTTCTTCTACTTATGATTTTTACCAAGTTTGATAGCAAGGGAATCTAGACGTTTTGGGCACTCCGCAGTCATGCCAGCTGGATCATCTTCGCATAGGACCAATTCCGACATAGAGTCTAGTTCAGCGACTGAGTCTGATAGTTTGTCGCTCAGCCATGATTCAGAACAACCGGAAGGCTCGGGTTCTTAACTTGACCTTTCTGAAATTGTTCCCATTTTTCCGCTAGAAGTTATCGAACTAGCACCCGACACTTTAGAGGACGCAGTCATCCTCAAAAATCCTCCGGATTCAGTGGCTTTAAAGATTAAAGAAGATGCTCTCTAGAGGACTTGCACAAGGCACGGAATTCCTTTTGGCGATGTATTGGTTCTGTCACGAGATGACAGGGCTCATAGACCTCCCGAAGGGTATATAGCATGTAACAAATTTATGTGTTGGGCGGGATGCATCCCGCCTTTCAATTCATATATTCGGAGGATCTTACACTATCTAAGGATAGCTCCTACACAACTCCATCCAAATGGTTATGTGCTTCTCAATTTTACTTACATATTATTTATGGAGTTTTTGCACCAACCTCCCACTATCGAAGACATCCAGTTTATTTTCACTTTCAAGACATCCGGTTCATTTTCACTTTCAAACGGCGAACCGAGAGTCTATCGTTCACATTACTTGAGTCGGCAAAGAGATACCAAATTCTGACTGGCACGTGGAATAAATTAAGTGCCTTCAAGAGCGAATGATTCTTCGTTCGCTGCCCGCCTAGCTTCGCTCGACAATGGCTAGAAAGGCATAAGTGTTAACCACCATTTTCATAATAACACAAGAAAATAATATCCAATTTGCATTCTGACGATGTTAATCATTCACAGGTATCGTTACCCGGCCTAGCGGTGATATTTACGAAGAGGCGGTCTCAATTTTGAAGAATTCTCCACTTGAGGATAGAAATATTGAATTTTTGCTCAGGGACGAACGTCTCATCACTTTCGGCTTGATAGTAGAGGGCCTCAGCTTGGGGCTGACTAAGACTGCCCAGACGGTTGGGATCAGATCATGGGCCACAATCAGTTAAAGAGATAGTCAATCTGGTCTCGTGGTGCCCTCAGTCACAGGTACTCCAGAGTCTATTGATATTTGTGCTAGAGGACATGATGAAGATGCACCTGGTCATGGTGATGATAGATCTGATCCTGGGGTTGGTGTCAGATCCTTACAAGTTTCACAACCCCCGGTTGCGGTCAAGAGAAAAAGAAAACAACCGCACACAGCCTCCCGAGAAGTTACCTCCCTAACCAATCTAAGTCATCGATGAATCTACCACTAGACCCTCTGTCCGGTCTACCAATTCCACATGATCTCGATGCCTATCATTTCAATTACGTGAGCATTGGAGGGTCAAAGTCTCCCGCCAGAATTGGCATGGAGATGCCTACTTCCGGAGGGGAGGTTACACTGATGAGCAAAGATCCTACACCTGGTCTATCGGGGGGTTGCACTAGGGAACTCACACACACATGCACCATTCAATGTTGCATTGTACTCTGACTTGTACTTTCTAATACTCAAAGTTGATTGATATCCATTTTTCTTTGTAGAAACTATGGTGAGGAAGAGGAGCATGTTCGATTCTCTACAGGATGTACAACATCGGCCATCTGGATCACGATCCGGCTCCTACCGCGGTAGTCGTGAATATTATGATTCTAGCTATCGCTCCAGCCGCGATCGGGGTTATCAAGAGAGACACGACAGGGATAGACCTGCTCAGAATGTACACAGATCTCGATCGAGATCTCCTCCTTAAAATGGTCTTGATAGACCAGCTGACCGTAGGGACCTACCCATCGATTCCCCTTGCGGGCCTTCTACCGCTGCAATGCCTCCAAAACCCTTGGTTTCGTCTTAGTCTCTACGGCCAAGTGAACGCCGCTGTCGTGGCGAATACACTGCTATTCACAGGCCTGGCAAGGAAAGTACTGGGGTTAAAGCTGCTTCTTAAGATATTTCAATTGATCCAAACGCTCGTATAACACTACTTCGAGAGTAATTTCTGAACTTATGCTTTGACGGATTCTATTTCCTCCCAACTTGAAGAGGGTTCCAGATGATGTTCAGAAAATGACCATCGATTGCATCACTGACATCCACATGCAATATCGAGAATGGATGAAGGTTGAGGAAAAAATGTCAAAGGTCTCCTTCGAACGTGCGACAAAAATAAAAAAACTAAAATGGCAAGAGGCCCAGGACAAGAGAATCATCGACACTTTGACGAATGAGCTGGAGGCTTCTAGAACCGCCTTAATAGAAGCCGAAGGAAAAGGTGACGCCGCCATGAAATCTATGGAGGAGATGAAGTCCAGTCATCTCGATATGGTTCAAGTACTACATCACTGGAACCAGGAGATTGTGTTCGAGCGAGAAGCGGCTCGGAACAATGAGTTCGCGGCCTTGAAGGAAATAGCCGAGCTCAAGGTCAAACTAGAATATATGACTAAAGAAATGGATGACACTCAGAAGATTGCTCAAGATTCCTGTGGAGAGTTGGTTCGTGTCTGGCTTGAGAGAGATGCGACTATTGAAAAGGCCAAAAATATCGACATGCTCATTCAACGTGAGACAGAGGCGACCAAAAACAAGGTGAGAGAATATGTAATGAATGAGCTCGACCTACTTCTCGTTCTCTACAATGCCAACGTTCTCAAACATAGGAATTTGGCATGGCTTGGTGAAGTGAAGTGACCCACTTTTCTTCACCTATAATTTTTAGTGAATTTTAGTTAGGAATTTTTTTTTACTAAGGGATCACCTCTCTTCTTACTCCTTTTATTTCTTTTAATTAATTACCCAAGACCTTGAATTTTACTAATATAAATATATCAGTATTTAAATCAATTCCTATCATTTATATATATGAGGATATATAAATGTTTCTTTGCAAATCAGAGTGTTTAAAGTAGCAAAGAATTTTAATTCAGACAATATTTTTCATAGTTGAAATGTCTTGTGTCACATAGCTTGTTTCTACACTTATATCTCTTCACTGACTCAAGATTGACTAATACTAAATACAAATATTATCACCTTAATGAGACTCAAGATTGACCCATGCATAATTCAGATTTTATCTTCTTTTATAATGACCCAAGATTGACTAATACAAAAATAAAGTATTAGTTTCTCATACTTTCATTTGTATTGTTTTCCAGAGTTTTCATTAAACCAAATTATTTGATTTGTGGTCTAATATCCCATGGGTTTAATTCTGGGGTTTCAGTAATTCATACCTGTTATTTAGAAATGATAGAAGATGTCAAAACATAATTTGATTAATGATTCAAAGGTTTATCTAGCCCAGATTCATGGTTTATACACAAACATGCACCAAACATGCACAAGCAATTCAGTTCAATCAAAATGCATATATTCAGGTTTATAAAACATGTAATGATCATGTAAGTGATAGGGTTGTGTGCTGATTTAGAAATCATACAAACTTAGCTGATAAAACTGGAAAACATATTGAACTTGGTTTTGAAAGGTCTTTGCATATTCTGGATGATAAGTGAGCAAAAGTAATGTTCTGGATTTCTAAATACTTAACCAAATTACTCTATTTTCTTACTTGATGCATTGAATCTTTTGGTCTGCTTCTTTTACTAAACTTGCTACTTCAATCATATGTTTGATGTCATTTCTAGATTTTATCAAAATTTAAATCCTAAAACCTTAGCTACCTATGATTTCCAGGTTCTATAACATCATATTCTTAGTCTTATTTTGGATTCAACTTATGACTTGATTTCTTTTCAAATTAGCATTACACTATGGATTTACTTGCTTCAGAAAGTTGAAGCATATGGCTTCAGACATATGCATGCACTTGTATCAATTACAAGCCATGTATAGGCCCTTCTGGTTAGCCATGGTCAAGCTCAAACTCATCTGTTGTAACTCTTGTACATTCTCTTTTAACACAACTTAACAACTAATACAAGGTTTAGTTGCAATACAAATTAACTTGTACTATAGTCTTGTTTGCTTCAGTGATTTCAAGCTTACACATGAACTTGTATTAGCTACAAGACATGTAAAAATCTTGCTGGCTAGCCAAGAACAAATTTAAACCCATCAACTCATTATTTTGACTAACATTCATTCAAAAACAACCCATAATCCTATCTTAAACTCAATCAATAATAGCAAGGAGAATATGTCCATATATCAGATTATATGGCATACTTCTCTTTCATCATATCTTACTAGATTTAATTCCATAGCATATTACTTTGATCAACCACTCACAAGCACATATAAATGCATAAGTCTTACATATTCATTACAAGGAAACAAAGCACTAAGAATTCTGGACACACATAATCCTTAAGAAAGTTTTTACCCAGAATGTTTATTACAAATAAAAACTTCTACTTCTCTAAAGTATTTTAGAACAGCAAGCTCTTCAAACACCCATGCAAGCAGAGCTACTATGCCTCTTTCCCTACAGCAATACCTGGAACTGCCTCAATGATAATGAGACACCCCATAGTTTGCAAAGGCAACAAATAGGGTCAGAAATAAATTCTGGTATGAGTGAAATCAAAACATAATAACTTGTCATTTTCTAATTATTGTGCAGAGAATTCATATACTTGATGCTTATTTGGATTTATAATGTAAACTGGGTATATATATATATTTATATATATATATAAGCCCCTACTAACACTCATGCACACAAGCATCCATTCATCCATTCAATTCAATACACATGTATACATACTCCTATGGATTAACTCATTTTAATACCATAGCTCAACTCTCAATCTCAATTTATCAATTGAATTTGGTCTTATCTCTTTGCCATTGAACACCATGTGTGCATTGCAAGGGACTCAATTCTGTTAACCCCTGCACAAAGGCCTACATGACTTAAACAAGTCATGCACATACCCATCATCCCCCTTATGATGAATAGATCAAGCCTCTACTCCTAGATTAGCTTTATAATCTAGTGACCATTCTCATTTTCTTTCAGAAAAATTTATTAACCCTTGAAATGCTTTTATATTCTTTTCTTCTTTTTAATAAATCAAAGAGAGTTAAACTCACTCAGGAATTTCAGCCAACCATACTAAACATTCATGAAAAGAATACCATATCTCATTTTCCAGTTATTTTATTCAAAATATGTTTTAACACTTGCACGTCTCCTATATTCAGGAATATCATGATCACTTAAACAAATCTAGTGAAATATAGAATTCTTATACTTAATTCTACTGTGAACATAGGGTAAGGTTTTTGAGAAAAACCCATAAAACATTTTAGCTTAAGATCTGAACAAATCAGCACATAAGCATGAATCTCCTTTATTCACACTGCCTAGTTTATTTCCCAGTAATACCCTACTTCTCAATAAAATGTATTTATCTTACTAAACATATTTATAAACTGATGTTTTAAGGTACTGGATCCATATAAGTGATCAGGGTATTTTTCTTATCAAACAATCAATCAAAACATATCAAAACATCAACCAAAGATTTATCAAAATACCAACCATTCTCAGTATTCATTTATTCAGAAAAATAGATCAAGCACAAACATGATATGGTTTTTATAAAAAATATGGCTACCCTTAACTTGGGTCTTAATGCCTTAAACCTCATAAGATTGATTAATCACTCACCTTCCTTCCTCTTTTCCGCGAGAATACTTTAACTTGAAAATGGCTTTGGTTTGCTCTTCTTTCTTTTCTTAATATTTTCTGTTTTCTGAAATGAGACTGCTGCTACCCCCTTTTATTTTTAAAACATTGTTTAGGGTTTTAGTAGAGTGAAAAACCCATCTTAACCCCACACAAATGAGAGGATTCTACATATGATGTTATGGCTAGAAATGCCATTTTCTTTTTGATTTCCATTTCGGGTATTTTCAGTTGCTTTAGTTTTTTCCTTTTCTGGTTTGCATGCTATTTGCATGTTTCATACACACACCTTATTTTCATGTGACTTTTTTACATTATTTATTTTCTTAAGACTAATCTGTAATGTATACATGTATATCCTTTTATCCATTAATTCCTTGTTAATGTTTCAAGATATTTGTTTTCTCTTGATATATAAAATGTATTCATATATTTAATTACCATAGTGTTTTCCTTATTACTTTATATTTTTCCTGGTTGTAAAAATATAACATATGGTAATGTATAATCCATATATACACTCAGTCACGTTTCCTCATTCCTTCTCTCTGGAATACCATTTCCTTCTTATTATTTATTTTTAATTACTATAAAATTCTACTTTTATCATTTTATTCCTTTCTGACTATTTATATTCAATATATATATACATATGAATATAAGACTTACTCATACTTAGTTATTTTCTTCTCATTATTATTTTACTGAAAACAACTATCCCCTTCAATATATATTTAACTCATTCTCAATATTTATTTTCAAACTATATTTTTCCTTGAAAATTCTCGTTTCACTGATTTTATTAAAATTATTCTTATCTCAATAATTTGGGCCTTCACATACTCTCCTCCTAAAAGGAATTGTGTCCCACAATTATTCTCTCATACATTTCCATCCAAATGTATACAAAGCATAATTTCAATTGAATGAAATTTTAGAAACTCATTCATTCAAAATCAATCAAACACACATAAATAATATTAAGGTTTCATCATAATTTTAAACATACCTTTAAGCAGAAAATAGATTAGAATATTTATCCTTCATCCTATCTTCAGCCTCCCATGTACAATCATTCTCATCCAGACTCCACTGAATTTTTACCAATTTAATTATTTTATTCCTCAATTTCTTTTCTTCTCTAGCCACAATACCCACTGGTTCCTTCCTATAAACCAGATTTTCTTGAATTTCAACTTGTGTAGGTGATTCCAGAATTGCTTCCTTATCATGTACCCATTTTCTCAATTGAGATACATGAAATACATCATGGATATTACTCAATTCCTCTGGCAACTTCAGCTTATAAGCCAAATTTCCTACTCTTTGAATTATCTCATATGGCCCTATAAATCTTGGAGACAATTTTCCTGCCTTGCCAAACCTTAATATTTTTCTCATTGGTGAAACTTTGAGAAATACATAATTTCCCACTTCATACTCCACTGGCCTCCTTCCTCTGTCTGCATATGCCTTTTGCCTTTCTTGTGCTGCCTTCATTCTCTGCCTCACTAGTTCAATTCTTGCCGAGGTTTCTTTGATGTGATCTGGTCCTAGCAACACTCTTTCACCTGCCTCCATCCAACATGCAGGAGACAAACAAGGCCTTCCATATAAAGCCTCATATAGAGCCATACTTATAGTGGATTGGTAGCCATTGTTGTAAGCAAACTCAGCTAAATGAAGATGATCTTCCCAGTTGCCACCAAAATCAAGTATACATGCTCTAAGCAAATCCTCCAAAATCTTGTTAACAATCTCTGTTTGACCATCTGTTTGGGGGTGGTATGTTGTGCTTAGACACAATTCTGTCCCCATTGCCTCTTGAAAGCTTCCCCAGAACCTTGAGGTAAACAAGGTATCTCTATCACTAATGATAGTCTTGGGGATTCCATGTAATTTTACTATCTCCTTCACAAATAATTATGCTAATTTGTGAGCATTACTATTTGAGTTCACTGGAATAAAGTGGGCTGACTTTGTGAGTCTATCAACTACTACCCAAATACTATCATTGCCTCTTCTTGTTCTTGGCAAACCATCCTCAAAATCCATTGAAATGCTTTCCCATTTCCAGGTAGGCACTTCCAAAGGTTGTAGTAGGCCTGAAGGTCTTTGATAATCTGCCTTGACTTGTTGGCATGTTAAACACTTTGCCACATATCTTGCCACTGCCCTTTCATTCCTGGCCACCAATAGCTTCTTTTGAGATCACGATACATTTTAGTACCACCTGGATGTATAGTGTATTTTTTCTTATGATGTTCATCCATAACTTCTTGCTTCAGTTCTTATACACTGGGTACACAGAGTCTCCCTTTCTTCCTTAGGTAGCCTCTATCATCTACTTCATAATTTTCCATTGATATTCCTTGTGAAATCATGTCTTTCTTCCCCTTTAAATTTGAGTCTTGATCTTGCATATTTCCTATTTTATCAACCAGTGTTGGCCTTAAGGAGATAAGACTCAATCTTCCATATTCAATCATATCATTATGCACATTGTCTGGTGCACTAATTTCTTCCTTCATCTCCACTTCACTAAGGATTGTTAAATCCTTAAACTCGGTCATCATTAAGCTTGCTAATCTTGCTTGATGTCTACTCAATGCATCTGCCACTCTATTAGCCTTTCCAGGAGTATACAATATATCTAAATCATAGGCAGCTAAAAATTCCACCCACCTATGTTGTCTCATATTCAAGTCTTTTTGGCTAAACAAATACTTGAGTGATTTATGGTCTATAAACTATGGCAGCTAACTCTAAATCATGTGTGGCATATCTGGTTTCATTTGGCTTGAGTTGCCTTAATGCATAGGCTATAACCCTCCCATGTTGCATGAGTACTGCCCCTAAACCATTCCCACTAGCATCAGTGTACACCACTAAGCCTTCATTTCCTTCTGGCACTTGCAAGACTGGAGCTTCCATCAATGCTTTCTTCAATGATTCAAAAGCTTGCTCACACTTCTTTGTCCACACATAAGGTTGCTCTTTTCTGGTTAACTTGGTTAGAGGAATAGCTATTCTTGCAAAGTCCTTTATGAACCTTCTATAGTAACCTGCCATCCCTAGAAATGATCTTACTTCAGTCACTGATTTTGGCCTACTCCAAGATTGCACTGCCATCACCTTAGTTGGGTCTACACTAACTCCTTGTTGTGATATAATGTGTCCCAAAAATTTTACTTCATTCTGCCAAAATGTGCATTTAGAAAATTTGGCCTTTAAATCATGTGCTCTTAGTCTAGACAAAACCAGATGTAAATGTTTTGTATGTTCTTCCTCTGATTTTGAATACACTAATATGTCATCAATAAAAACTACTACAAATTTGTCTAAATAATCTCTGAATGTCCTATTCATTAGATCTACAAAATAAGATGGTGCATTTGTCAACCCAAAAGGCATTACTAAATATTCATATAACCCATACCTTGTGTTGAATGCTGTGTATTTAATACTCTGCTCTTCAACCTTCATTTGGTGAAATCCAGAGGCTAAGTCTAGCCTTGAGAAAATTCTTTCTCCATTTAATTGATCAAACAAATCATCAATTCTGGGAAGTGGATATTTATTTTTAATGGTGACTTTGTTTAATTCTCTATAATCAATGCACATTCTCAAAGTACCATCATGCTTCTTCACAAATACAACTAGAGAACCCCAGTTTGAACTACTAGGCCTTATGAAGCCTTTTTGCTCCAATTCTTCCAGCTGATGTTTCAATTCCACTAATTCTTTAGGACCCGTTCAAGTAGGCTTCTTGATGATTGGGCTTGCTCCTGGGATTAGCCTTATTTGAAATTCTACTTGCCTATTTTCTGGAACACCTATGACTTCACCAAAGACATCTGGGTATTCATTTATAATTTTTATGTCTTCCAATGTTAGGCCTTTCTCATTCATGCTACATATTTGGTTAAGGTAATTGATTTTAGCAATTTCACTCATGACTATAATATTTTTTACCATTTTCTATTTTTAGAGAAATAGTAAAATTTTCTAAGTTTAAAATTGCTTTGTATTTTCTTAGCCAATCTAGTCCTAGAATAATTCCTATTCCAGGATATTTTAGCACAAACAAATCGGAATTAAAAACATATTTCCACCTATGTTTAACTCTACTCCCAAACATTTAATCCCTAACATGCAAGAACTACCTAGTGGGCTTTGAATAAACAAGGGATTATCAACTAAATAGCATGTGGGAGTCAATTTATTCACTATGTCTTGGGATATTAGTGAATGTGTTGCTCCAGTGTCATATATAACTGAGATGGGGTGATCTTTGATTAGAAGTATACCTTCCAATTGTCTAGAATTTCCCACTGCATTTGCTTTTGCTTTGCCTTCAAGTGCTCCTACCTTTGCTCCTTTTTTGAATTCTGGGCAATTCTTTTTAATATGACCTTCTTTCCCACACTTGTAGCAACTGAATGGGGTTTTCTTAGCTGCTTGACACCTATTACTCATATGTCCTTCCTTGCCACAATTGTAGCAAATGATCTTCTTCTTGACTTCTCCACTGGTTGCTCCTTCAACCTTCTGATTTGAATTCTTCTTGTCATAAGGGTGAGCTCTATTTTTCCCCTTCTTATTGTTGTTGTTAGCCCTCATGCTCCTGAATTTTTCTCTGGCATTATCATGTTGTTCAAAAGAGAGAGTGAGGTCTATGACTTGATCAAATGTTTTGTCTTTGTATGGTAGCATTGCTCTACTTAAATTAGCATTAACTCCTTGAATAAATCTGGAATTCTTTGATTCTTCATTCCCTATGAGCATGGTTCCATACTTAGATAAACTCTCAAATTTTTGAGTGTATTCAGTCACACTCATTGATCCTTGCCTCAATCTTATGAACTCCTCAAGCAATGATGCCTTAGCTGTTGCTGGGACAAATCTGGCCTCAAGCATGTCCTTAAATTGATCCCATGTTATCTCATTTTCTGGCCTTCCTGTGATAATAACCTCCCACCAATCAAGTGCTACTCCTTTGAGTCTTCTGGAAGCAATTTGCCTTTTCCTTTGATCATTTATTTGCATGTCTACAAATATCCTATCCAAAGTTCTTAGCCATGTTTAGCACACCCATGACTCCTTCAGTACCTTCAAATCCTTGCCCCCTAAGTTTGAGAATGTTTTCAGTAGCTTAGACAACTCCTCACGAGGATTCTCTTCCCTTTGCACTGCTCCTTCCCTAAATGCCCTCACCAAATCTTGCAAATTGACTAATGGTGTTACATTGGAGGGTCCTGCTCCATGATTTGGTGGTCTACCAACCATGATTTGCTATACAATTTACATAACTAGTTAGTTTAATTTGTAATTTAATTGTTTCAGTGGTTTTACTTACACTGAAAATATTGTTATGTATTTGGTCTCATAAGATTTTATTCCTATAAGAGAATTTGATCTTTATTTCTGCTATGTTTAATAACATAGCTCTGATACCAACTGAAGTGACCCACTTTTCTTCACCTATAATTTTTAGTGAATTTTAGTTAGGAATTTTTTTTACTATGGGATCACCTCTCTTCTTGCTTCTATTATTTCTTTTAATTAATTACCCAAGATCCTGAATTTTACTAATATAAATATATCAGTATTTAACTCAATTCCTATCATTTATATATATAAGGATATATAAATGTTTCTTTGCAAATCAGAGTGTTTAAAGTAGCAAAGAATTTTAGTTCACACAATATTTTTCAAAGTTGAAATGTCTTGTGTCACATAGCTTGTTTCTACACTTATATCTCTTTACTAACTCAAGATTGACTAATACTAAATACAAATATTATCACCTTAATGAGACTCAAGATCGACCCATGCATAATTCAGATTTATCTTCTTTTATAATGACTCAAGATTGACTAATACAAAAATAAAGTATTAGTTCCTCATATTTTTATTTGTATTGTTTTCCAGAGTTTTTATTAAACCAAATTATTTGATTTGTGGTCTAATATCCCATGGGTTTGATTCTGGGGTTTCAGTAATTCATACCTGTTATTTAGAAATGATAGAAGATATCAAAACATAATTTGATTAATGATTCAAGGGTTTATCTAGCCTAGATTCATGGTTTATACACAAACATGCACCAAACATGCACAAAACATGCACAAGCAATTCAGTTCAATCAAAATGCATATATTCAGGTTTATAAAACATGTAATGATCATGTAAGTGATAGGGTTGTGTGTTGATTTAGAAATCATACAAACTTTGCTAATAAAACTGGAAAACATATTGAACTTGGTTTTGAAAGATCTTTGCATATTCTGGATGATAAGTGAGCAAAAGTAATGTTTTGGATTTCTAAATACTTAACCAAATTACTCTATTTTCTTACTTGATGCATTGAATCTTTTTGTCTGCTTCTTTTACTAAACTTGCTACTTCAATCATATGTTTGATGTCATTTCAAGATTTTATCAAAATTTAAATCCTAAAACCTTAGCTACCTATGATTTCCAGGTTCTATAACATCATATTCTTAGTCTTATTCTGGATTCAACTTATGACTTGATTTCTTTTCAAATTAGCATTACACTATGGATTTACTTGCTTCAGAAAGTTGAAGCATATGGCTTCAGACATATGCATGCACTTGTATCAATTACAAGCCATGTATAGGCCCTTTTGGTTAGCCATGGTTAAGCTCAAACTCATCTGCTGTAACTCTTGTACATTCTCTTTTAACACAACTTAACTACTAATACAAGGTTTAGTTGCAATACAAATTAACTTGTACTATGGTCTTGTTTGCCTTAGTGATTTCAAGCTTACACATGAACTTGTATTAGCTACAAGACATGTAAAAATCTTGTTGGCTAGCCAAGACCAAATTTAAACCCATCAACTCATTATTTTGACTAACATTCATTCAAAAACAACCCATAATCCTATCTGAAACTCAATCAATAATAGCAAGGAGAATATGTCCATATATCAGATTATATGGCATACTTCTCTTTCATCATATCTTACTGGATTTAATTCCAGAGCATATTACTTTGATCAACCACTCACAAGCACATATAAATGCATAAGTCTTACATATTCATTACAAGGAAACAAAGCACTAAGAATTCTGGACACACATAATCCTTAAGAAAGTTTTTACCCAGATTATTTATTACAAATAAAAACTTCTACTTCTCTAAAGTATTTTAGAACAGCAAGCTCTTCAAACACCCATGCAAGTAGAGCTACTATGCCTCTTTCCCTGCAGCAATACCTCGAACTGCCTCAATGATAATGAGACACCCCATAGTTTGCAAAGGCAACAAATAGGGTCAGAAATAAATTCTGGTATGAGTGAAATCAAAACATAATAACTTGTCATTTTCTAATTATTGTGTAGAGAATTCATATACTTGATGCTTATTTGGATTTATAATGTAAACTGGGTATATATATATATATATAAGCCCCTACTAACACTCATGCACACAAGCATCCATTCATCCATTCAATTCAATACACATGTATACATACTCCTATGGATTAACTCATTTTAATACCATAGCTCAACTCTCAATCTCAATTTATCAATTGAATTTGGTCTTATCTCTTTGCCATTGAACACCATGTGTGCATTGCAAGGGACTCAATTCTGTTAACCCCTGCACAAAGGCCTACATGACTTAAACAAGTCATGCACATACCCATCATCCCCCTTATGATGAATAGATCAAGCCTCTACTCCTAGATTAGCTTTATAATCTAGTGACCATTCTCATTTTCTTTCAGAAAAATTTATTAACCCTTGAAATGCTTTTATATTCTTTTCTTCTTTTTAATAAATCAAAGAGAGTTAAACTCACTCAGGGATTTCAGCCAACCATACTAACATTCATGAAAAGAATACCATATCTCATTTTCCAGTTATTTTATTCAAAATATGTTTTAACACTTGCACGTCTCCTATATTCAGGAATATCATGATCACTTAAACAAATCTAGTGAAATCATATAGAATTGTTATACTCAATTCTACTGTGAACATAGGGTAAGGTTTTTGAGAAAAACCCATAAATCATTTTAGCTTAAGATTTGAACGAATCAGCACATAAATAAATTATTACATTGTTCATCTCATTTTTAAAACAATCTAGACATAAGCATGAATCTCCTTTATTCACACTGCCTAGTTTATTTCCCATTAATACCCTACTTCTCAAAAAAATGTATTTATCTTACTAAACATATTTATAAACTGATGTTTTAAGGTACTGGATCCATATCAGTGATCAGGGTATTTTTCTTATCAAACAATCAATCAAAACATATCAAAACATCAACCAAAGATTTATCAAAACACCAACCATTCTCAGCATTTATTTATTCAGAAAAATAGATCAAGCACAAACATGATATGGTTTTTATAAAATAATATGGCTGCCCTTAACTTGGGTCTTAATGCCTTAAACCTCAAAAGATTGATTAATCACTCACCTTCCTTCCTCTTTTCCCTGAGAATACTTTAACTTGAAAATGGCTTTGGTTTGCTCTTCTTTCTTTTCTTAATATTTTCTATTTTCTGAAATGAGACTGCTGCTACCTCCTTTTATTTTTAAAACATTGTTTAGGGTTTTAGTAGAGTGAAAAACCCATCTTACCCCACACAAATGAGAGGATTCTGCATATGATGTTATGGCTAGAAATGCCATTTTCTTTTTGATTTCCATTTCGGGTATTTTCAGTTGCTTTAGTTTTTTTTTCTTTTCTAGGTTGCATGCTATTTGCATGTTTCATACACACACCTTATTTTCATGTGACTTTCTTACATTATTTATTTTCTTAAGACTAATCTGTAATGTATACATGTATATCCTTTTATCAATTAATTCCTTGTTAATGTTTCAAGCTATTTGTTTTCTTTTGATATATAAAATGTATTCATATATTTAATTACCATAGTGTTTTCCTTATTACTTTATATTTTTCCTAGTTGTAAAAATATAACATATGGTAATGTATAATCCATATATACACAAAGTCACATTTCCTCATTCCTTCTCTCTGAAATACCATTTCCTTCTTATTATTTATTTTTAATTACTATAAAAGTATACTTTTATCATTTTATTCCTTTATGACTATTTATATTCAATATATATATACATATGAATATAAGACTCACTCATACTTAGTTATTTTCTTCTCATTATTATTTTACTGAAAACAACTATCCCCTTCAATATATATTTAACTCATTCTCAATATTTATTTTCAAACTATATTTTTTCTTGAAAATTCTCCTTTCATTGATTTTATTAAAATTATTCTTATCTCAATAATTTAGGTCTTCACATGAAGACTACCCCTACCAACTTCATCGTGCTTGGGAATTTCTTGTCGCGGAAGAGAAGAAACTTCATGGCTCAGAGGATGTCGGTGTAGCTAAACTTGAAAGCGAAGTGCTATTGGGCGATGAACCCAAAATATTGCATGACATTCGAACTTCTCTTCAGAAAGAATCCATGGTATCTCCTTCACATGAAGTGGGTGAAGGATCCGGATCGGCGCATTCTGACGTCACAGCTAAATTTCCTTCGGTGTCTCAAGTCATGACTAGTTCTATACGAGCTCCTCGACTATCCCCAGGTACGATCCGGACAAACCGTGCCTATCTCTGATCCTCGAGCGTGGTTCTGAAGATGCTTCGAACTAACCTGGAAATCACACCGAAGAAGGTATTCCATCGATTTTCCCTTCTCTCATAAAGTTGGAATGTTATCAATCGATATTTCTAATCTCTTCACCTATTTTTTCTTAGCTTTGGAGTCGTCAAGTATTTCTCCTCTCCCTTCTCAAGAGCTTCAGTTGGAGTCGCAAACGGTCACGACAGAGTCTGTTACAGTCACAACGTCGGCCGCCATTCGAGAGTGCTCGCGAAGATGCCTTCGTTTTTGACGATCAATTCATGGAGGCGTTATTTAAGGAGGGAAGCGACCAGCATCACGAAATCCATTTCATCGCGGAAGTCATGATCACAGGCTCATCTGATCTCACTAGTGGGCTCATTATGAAAGAGCGGATTGAATGAGAGGAGCTTTCAAAAAGGAAGGTAAAGGGCAAGCTGATCAAGCCGGTCCCAGATGAATCGATTCCTTCCCTACTTCAAACAATCCCTCATGGTGAGACAATTCCTTCGGACGGCGTTCCCCATGCTTCTGGTACTTATGATGCCCCCATCTCTCCTACTTCCAAAGATGATACTGCCTCGATCAATATAGCTAAGGAAACTTCTTCGAAGAAAAGTCAAGGCGGCAAAGGATCAAGAGGAAGTCGAGTGGTGGTTCAGAGGAAACCACTCCGAAGAAGCAAAAGAGGGATAAAAATTCCAAAAAGTGATCTTCGGACATAAAGATAACTCAGTTGATCATTTCTTTTTTTTGTTGGTTGTATTTGTTCAGCCATGGCTCTTTATTTTTGTCTTGTGTTTTGTACAACCAGTTTCATCTGAATAAGAATTCTTTTGTTCTTACGTATGATTTCAGCATTTACTCGTTCAAATGTCTGAACTATAACGTTTCTCATTTTATATGCTTGTGGCTTGTCGCTTGTTGAATTGAACATGGATTTAATTAATCCATCTCAAGGCCTCCCTACAGTCCTGGCCTCGAGTCATTGTAATCACTGGATATGAGTCGCAGTGTTAAGCTATCACAGTCATTCCTTGGACGATCACATTTCTGCTTACAGTTTCGGGTCGACAAATGTACTACGTGGACCGTCGAGATTCATCCCAGTCATGTTTATACTCTCACATTGCCTCCAAATGACTTAAAACTGATCAACAAATAGTCAAATCACATTCATCTTGCTTCTCTCTCGTGCCCCCCTCCCAGTCTGGGGCATGATTGATAAGCAAGAAGGGAAGTTATGTTTTCTTTAGTCTTATACTATTCCCCGTTGAGTCGTGGAATCAGGCTAATTGATAGAAAACTGAGTCATGCGTATTCTAGTTTTTAATAGTTTGTATTCCTCCTATCGATTTTAGATTAGAGTTGTTGGGGGCAGAGAACAGTCAAAATCCGTTCATCTGTCCATTGAGCTTATAAGTGAGTACGCGCTCTGGGGATTTAGAATTATTTCACGAGCGGTCGATTCACGCCCGGATTGTTTGTATTCCAGTCCGCACTCCGAGGACTTAGAGTTTTCTCATGGGCAGTCGTTTTTCCACCCAAATTTTTTATACTCCGGTCCGCACTCCGGGGACTTAGAGTTTCTCGTGAGCGGTCGTTTTTCAGGTCGAATTGTTTATACTCCAGTCCGCACTCCATGGACTTAGAGTTTTCTCGTGGGCTATCATTCTTCCGCCCGAATTGTTTATACTCCAATCTGCACTGGGGACTTAGAGTTTTCTTGTGAGCAGTCATTTTTCCGCCCGTGGCAGTCTTTTTTCCGCCCGAATTGTTTATACTCCAGTCCCCACTCTGGAGACTTAGAGTTTTCTCGTGGGCAGTCGTTATTCCACCCGAGGTAGTCATTTTTCCGCCCGAATTGTTTATACTCCAGTCCGCACTCTAGGGAGTGAGAGTTTTCTCATGGGCATTCGTTTTTCCACCTGAGGCAGTCGTTTTTTCGCCCAAATTTTTTATACTCCAGTCCACACTCCGGGTACTTGGAGTTTTCTTGTGGGCAGTCGTTATTCCGCCTAGGGTAGTCGTTTTTCCGTCCGAATTGTTTATACTCCAGTCCACACTCCAGGGACTTAGAGTTTTCTCGTGAGCAGTCGTTTTTCCGCTCGGGGCTATCGTTTTTTAGCCAGAATTGTTTATACTCCAGTCCGCACTCCAGGGACTTAGAGTTTTCTCGTGGGTAGTCGTTATTCCGCCCGAGGCAATTTTTTTTCAACCCAAATTGTTTATACTCCAGTCCACACTTCGAGGACTTAGAGTTTTCTTATGGGCAGTCGTTTTTTTGCCCGAGGCAGTCGTTTTTCCATCCGAATTGTTTATACTCCAGTTTGCACTTTGGGGACTTAGTGTTTTCTCGTGGGCAGTCATTATTCCGCCCAAGGAAGTCGTTTTTCCACCCAAATTGTTTATACTCCGTCCGCACTTCGAGGACTTAGAGGTTTTTTGTGGGTAGTCGTTTTTCCGCCCTGGGCAGTCATTTTTCTGCCTGAATTGTTTATACTCCAATCCGCACTCCAGGGACTTAGAGTTTTCTCGTGGGCAGTCGTTTTTTAGCCCGAGGCAGTCGTTTTTCCATTCGAATTGTTTATACTCCACTCCGCACTTCAAGGACTCAGAGTTGTTTCGATGGGTGCCCAGTCATACTCATTTTTGATTTATACTTAAGTTGTCAAGTCGAGGTCAGAGCTGTCGAGCGAATGGTCGAACCATGTTCATCAATGGAATGGAATTCTGCCTCCAGCATCAAGGACGAGACTTGACAAATGGACGGTCGTTTCTCGTCCACTTGGTGATTGTAGCTCTTCCAATCAAGTCAAAAGGAGGTAAATGATGGATGGTTGGATCACATCCATAATGGGATTGGATAATCAAGTCTTGTATAATTTGCTTCATATTCTTTCTAGCAAATGGAGGTAGAGAGCTATTGAGTAGACAGTTAAGTCGCATCCGTTTTAGTGTGTAGTTGTGTCCACTTGTTGAGAGCGGTGGTTGATGAGTAGGCAATCAATCATGGCTATTTCAAGTTCAATATGAAGGTTGCTGAATGGACAGTCAATCGTGTCCATGTTCTATTGGATTCTGACCTTGTCGGGTTTTTCCATTCCGTGTCTCGATGTCCGAAGTCAGGGGCATATGTTAGTTGATGAACAGTCGAATCACGTTCATCTTGATAAAAACCCCATAGGTTTTGTCACGGTCTGCGGAGATTAGCTGGCGGCCAACTTTGAGTACATGGTCACCTACTTTGTTTTGGACGTAGTTTAGTTCAAGTTCGTCATAGTTCACAACACATCTGAAATTAAAATAGGAATAATTTAAAAGAAATCGGACCAAATCTCAATAATAAGTGAAGCGATGTCGTATGCTCATTATTCCATTCTATCCAAGCCCTTCTCCACTAGGAGTTGACCGTAGGTGGTTCAATTAATCATCAAATTTCTTTATCGATAGGATTAGGATGTTTCTGTCATCGTTAATCCGGTACATTCTTAGGCTATAGCTAATTGTTCTGCTTCTGAATAACATATGCATATTTGTTATCCCGCCTTTTGGTCAAGGTAGGAATATCAACAAATTGGCTAGAAAGGATGGATATTAGGATTGGAAATCAATTGGAAACAAGGCTTTGATCGATGTCGTCAAAATTTGACTGAGCTCCAATCAAGGCGGGATCAATGGGGAATGATGATCGAGGCTAGGAAAGGCTATGTTTCAAATTTCAGGTCAAACGAAGTTCATTTGCTCAAGAAATTGATGGATACGTGCACAAGGAGATCTCATTCGAATCGATGTGAATTCGTATCGGTCCAGTATGGATACGAACAGCGCATTCGTATCGATCAGGTAAGAAGGCCAAATGGGTTTCGACTCGGTGGATATGGACTTGGATTGAATAGATGGGCACACGATGGTTTGTTCGAATCGAAGGTTTCGTACCGATCAGGATGGAGCATATCAGTATACTTCGAATCGATGATGTTCGTATCGGTCAATATGGGTTCGAGTCGATAGTGTTCGTATCAGTTAGGATGGAGATGGCGACATACTTCGAATCGAAGGCAGAACTCGTATCGATCTTGTTCGTATCGATCCATGGCAGTAGCCTGATAAATACGAACACGGAAGCAGCCGATGGATACGAATTGATGAACACAGATGAGACTGATACAAACTAATGGATGCGAAATAATGGACTTGAAGCATGTTTTGGACACGAACGAGAAGCAAGCATGATTTCAGGGAAGAAGCATTCAACTCGGCATGAAAATGGGATCGAGCCTTAGAAATAGCACCACGTCACCGATGCACACGTGCTTGGTATCGACACGAATGAGCATCGATACGAATTGATCGATGCGGACCAGACGACGTTGAGGAAGTTATATTTCATATCGATCGTATCTTACAACCCACGAGTCCAAATGCTATGAAATTTTCACAGGAGCTTACGTACGATCTAAGGAATTCTTACGCCAAATTTCAACTCAATTAGACCAAATCTTGATCGATACGAAATTGGTTCGTATCGATCATGGATCTAGCCGAAATCACCTGGGATCGATTGCGTGGGCCCACTCACATGCCAGAAGAAGTCCCCCAAAGTTTAAGCGAGATATTTGCATAGAGCGCCTATAAATAGCATGTCAGAGCCTATAGAAAAAGGGATCTTTGGGCTATCCAACGTCCAGACTCTACCGAAAACACCTTTGCATTAGTAAGCCACTGTTGTACTCGAATTTCTTCATTGTAATCCGCTGTGATCAGTTGTAACCAGTAAGGAAAGTCAATAAAAGATTAACTTTTGGAGTGGACGTAGGCCGGAGATAGCCGAACCACTATAAATCTTGTGTCTCTGTCTATTTCTTTCCATTTTAAGTTGATTATTCTTCATTTTTATCCTCTACATTACTTAGATCTGTGATTGGTGATCATTTATTGTTGATCTATGTTCATACACTGGTGCTTTCACGACATTTGGGGTTTGTGACCATTTTTGGCGCAAAAAATGTCGCAAAAAATGTCCAAGATACATGCAAGGCGAGATGGACTGGTATTGATGGGTTAGTGGTAAATCACTTAGAGTCGGACCCGAGAAAACCTGATAATTGCTTGGAGTCAACAATCAGTTCGCTTTGAGTCAATCATTGGTTTGCTCTGGGTCAATAAATTTGAAGGCCTAGTTATCGGCGCTTGGAGTAACTTTGGTGTTTGCTTCGCGAAAAACTTTGTCTTACCCGAGTTCTGCTTTGGGCCAGAACGAGGGTTCTAAGATCTTGCTTGGTGTTGTATTTGTCAAAAATTTGTCAACACCCAGCTCAAATGAAATTTGGTATGCCGATCGTCCATACCTCTCCATAATAGCATTGGATGTTAGCTTCAAGGAACTTCAATACCAATCATTGCTAGACTGCAAGAAGAAACAGAAGTGGATGGTTGAGCATTTGTTGATGGATATGCTAACAGGAAACAATTGGTTCTATGGCCTCGAAACGATTGGTTAGAAAGTTCGTTTGGAACGATCGGTTAAGTCGGCCACTGGGACGATCGTATAGAATCAATTGGTGAGGGGACTAATTGGAACGATCATATAGAAACGATCATACAGAAACGGTCGGAGAGAAATGATCGTGTAGAAAGATGAGCAACCATACTCATGTTGGTGGAACGACAGATGTAGACCATCGTAAAGAATGATCGGGTACAATGATGGAGCGCATGGGTTTGTAATGAACGATCGTTCATTGAATGTGTATGGATCATGGTCGATAAGCAATCATTCACATATCTTCAAAACTCGAACATGTATGCACTTTCTATAAATATCTAACCAATTGGCCACTAATCTCATTATTTTCTTCTTCTGCAAGGAAAGTAGATTTGGCTTTTATAACCTTGGGAAATAGCTTCCATCTAGATCTCTTTTAAATCTGAGTAGAATCAAAAACTTGTCGATTAAAAGCTGGATCTATCTCGCAAACATGAAAACTCGCCAGTAGATGATGAGATCCAATTGAGCTGAGAATTCATTTCTTAGTGAAAGCACCAAAATGTTGATGCCAAAAATGGGCATTAACACCCATAGAATCTCATAGAGATTAAACAAAGAATGGAATTAAAACCAAAACATAATAAAGTAAATGAACACAACGATTTTATAGTGATTCGGCAATCTTGGCCTATATCCACTTTATATTTTTATTGATATTGCAAGGGATTACAATTACAAGAATGTTTTGATCAGCTTAGATCTATTAATACAAGATTCAAGAATAGAAATGGCAGAGCCTTTGTCGTAGGAAGAAGGTCCCTTTTCTGAAGCTGTGCCTGTTGTATTTATAGGAGTGGGCCTGCATGGTTCGGATTGAAACTTTGCAAGAAGGCTTCCCACATCTTGAAGAGCCCATCATATCGATCAGCTACGATAACTTGGTGACCAGTAACGATCGGCCTAATGTTAACCGATCATTTTTATTAGCTCCAATCTCTATGCGATTGTTCATGGGGGGTTCCACTTGTGTCTCGATGTTGCTCCTAAAATATAGGATCATTCTGAGTTGCAGATCGTGAGATATCGATCGATCTTGGTCGAAGCTAGAATGCTCACTAAAGTAGACCGATCGTTTTGATAGATCATCCAAAACGATCGGTGACGAACGAACGACCATCTCCCATCTTTCTCTTTGTAACATGCGATTGTTTTTATAGGGCCTCTTCCTCATTCCATTGATGCCCTAAAAGTTTCACATGATTTGGCTTCATGGATTTCGAGATATTGAATATTCTTTGATGACTTGAACTATTTCCTAGATTGTTCTCTGGTCAATCCAAACAAATCTTTGCTTCATCCATAGCTTGAGCGTATGAACTCCAATCAATTCCAAACTTGAGATATAACTTCACGAGGCTAGTCTAATTACTTCATGCTAGCTACACTTTGATTGGGTCCTGGTTCGAATCTATCCGACTATCGTTTATAGTACTATAGGTAACTAGATCTTCGGGCTGTCGACCATTCGTCCCTGGTCGAATCAATGATATTGCGGCTTTGCCAAAAGGCGGGATAACATATATATACAAAAGAACCAAATCAAAAGTACACTCTTATTTCGAATAAGATTCACTATAAGAGTTGAGTGCATAATAAAATTACATGATAGCCCCTAAGACATACCCTTAACTCTATTAGTTGGACCTATGCAGCTAAGAATCTAGGAGTATAAATAGTGCTCTAGCTTATGTTGAGTGCACAATTTTGCAAATATATCAAGCTTTGTTGTATGGGTTTGAAAGAGAACTAGAAAAATTAAATAAAATTATTTCATAAATTCTAAAGCAGGTGTTAAAAATACTCGATTTAGTAGGCTTAGCGGCAAATAGTGCCGCTTTTAATGGATCTTCCTTTTAAAAGCACTAAGATGTAGAATCATAGTAATGGGGGATAAGCACTTTAGTCTCATTTTATCGTTGTTTTAATAGGGATTTAAATGCATGGCGTTGGACAAAAGATTCATCTAAGTTAGATAGTAGCTCAATGTATGCCATACCATTTGGGAAATACATTTGAGCAGCCGAGGTTAGTTATATGTTGCATTATAATCAAATAATTATATTTTAGAGGTGCGTTATTATAGACGATGTTTAAGACTATGTAGTGATGTTTTTAGAAAATTATGTAGCTGATAAATCAATCGTAAGTAGTTCCTGAATGGAGATATTCAAGTTAAAACCTCAAAATGAGAATTTTTTAATAATGGACTGACGATCCTATTATTGAAGGTTGTTAGTCAGGTTATGTTGTAAGGTGAATGATAATGTGTCAATGTGAAATGGTAAGGGATATTCTTGTATTTTGGACTATTTCAATAATACAAAATAAAAAGCAAATAGATTATCAACACGGAATGATATGGGATATTCTTTTGTTTGTAATTATATGTATTACATTATGTTTAGCGAATAATTGTAAATATTGCAAGCATGAACATTAAAATTGTAGTATAAACCGGTAAACTGCTTGATAAGAATGACTGGGATAAAGGATCGAGTGAGGATGTAAGATTCTTACAATTAACTAGTATACAACGCACGTACGTGCATCTAATATCCAAAGATGTTTACCTTGGATGGATGTGTGTTTTAAGTGCGAATGTTTTTGTAGTCACAACACATTTCAAGTTGTTTTGTTGGTGATATCGATGACAAATTGATAGTAAAATTCCGTTGGTGGGTAGGCGGAAAGGGTGGTGAGATTCCATTAACGAATGAAGATAATTTTGAAATTTCAAAAAGACACCGTGTAAATCATGTTGATTGAATTATCTTTATTAATAGTAGAGATTATGGACATACGTTTTTTTTAAAAAAATGGATCAATAATTCATGAATCATGGCTTTTTTTATGAACAAAAAGAAGTTTACATATCGTATATGCACTTGATAGCTAAATGCATTATGATAACTCTGCAAATATAATTGAGCATTATAATAAACAACACATATATTGTATTAGTACGAAGAAAACACAATAGCCATTCAAAAAAACAATAATAGAAGAACTAAACACCATGTTTTGAAGTCAACATAAGATAAAAGGACTATATTACACATGAGAACTAGAAAACAAATATTCATGGAGACTTTTTCACCACTATGCACCATATACATTTTTTTGTCAGAAATGAGACTTGTAAGAAAATCCTCATACTTAACGTGTATATCTTTTGTCAATGGACTTATAAGCATACCAACTTGAAAAGCCATAAATCGATATATTGATCATGTGTGATATGTTGTTTCCTTATTGTTGAAGCCAAATACAACCAGTATTTTAAAAGATTTTTTTTAAAAAAAGTTGCTACTTCCACTTTTCTTTAATAGCCGCTGACTTCAAATTTTGTTGTTTGGGAGCCTGAATGCATTCTTATACAAAAAGAATTTTTTTTTGTTATAAATAAACTGTAAGTACCTATTTCTCTAACTATATTTTATAGTGGTGCAATTGATTTCAGAGTTTAGCTCGCAATGTAAAAATAAACACATTTAGGTGCTCATCAACATTATTCCACCACAGCACATGTATTGACCCAAAACTCAAACTGTGCATCTACTTTTATCATCGATACAGCACCTAACCTTTTCATCCTATGATTGATCCATGTTAAATGCTAATGAATTCGAGTATACTTAGCCAAGTTATCTCATCAAACCAGGAAGTAACATATTATCCGCTAAATAGTACGGTTGAATGTAGCACTAATTATGCGAGACCCCATTTAATCATCTCAAGCTCTAGAAAAATACAATTCAAATTATTATTCAAATAACTGCCAAGAAGATTTCTCCTTTCCTCGTGCCAAAACCATGAAGATTGTTGACTGCTCTAATAAAAATAAGTTGAAAGGGATGAAAGGCAATTCAGTAACTTTCTCTGTTACTTGTATGTTTATTACATTGTTTATCATTTTCCACTAATACTATCTCTTAATTTTTTGAGTTGTATACTACAATATCTTAAGTCTTTACACTAAAAAATTTGAAGTTCTATTTTGAATAACTAAAAAAATAAATTTGTTTGTTTTTTCTAAGAAAAAATAATGTATTTGTTCAATTATCAGATTTAACCTAGTAGCATAATTAGGAACATGGGAAATGACCAAAATTAGTATACCGAAGCTGCTAACTAACTTTTTGGAATTGCCAAAATAGAGACTGGGGTCCTTGTTTTTTCTTCAAACTTAATTGAAAGAAGGTATATCCACTTGTAGTTGTACTCTCTAAACGGAGCAGCACCATCACGGATCTTCTATTTCGGTTAGCCTTTTGAACTCACTCTGCTATCAAACCTGAGCCAGCCTCAAACTTGGAAGATTATGATTCCCTTTGACCATAGACTCAACAAAGGCTATAGACCCGTTAATTGAAGCTTGCCCACTGACCTCTTCAGCTGCAATGGAATGAAAAAAGTTTTGATTGATTTTGGCAGCGCAAAATGAAATAAACTCTATAATGAAATCATTATGCACTTATAAGATTATATAGTTTGATAGTGTAATATATCATAATTTATACCAGACAAATTAGTAAAAGATTATTTTAAAAAAGAAAAATCTTAAACATCCTGATTGCAAATTCAAACCATGCCTAGCCCAATCCTCTAATTTTTTCATGAGCCAATTTAGCCACATAATTGTTGTCTAACTTATACATGGGACTAACATCTTAATCATTTGGAGTGCACAACAACACCAACTCTCGGTTTTAACTATACAAAGCATTACAGGAATTTTTTAAATGGATAAATTTTGGGATCGCTATTCCATTCATTACACTATAGGCCAAATTTCAAATCAAGTATAATTCATCCGAATAATAAAATCAGAATATAGGTTGTAACATTATATACCAAATCAAAATACAAAATAAACTATAATAAAACAAAATCATAGGAGCAGCAGTAGCACAATCAGCACCTGTACACACTATCAGCACCTGTATTAACGGCCAGAGCTCATATCGTCACCGTTGTTATAGGATTGAGTGTGTTGTTATTGGCATAGATTATGGGATCGAATTTGGTAATTCATAGATAAGGAAGATCAGTGTTTAGGAAGGCTGTCGTGGATGCTATCTCGCCGATGAGATCAAATTTGAGGATGAAAAGAATTGGGGATGAATAAAATTTGGTATTTAGGGTTTTGGAAAGGAGAATGGGAATAGGAGGAACAAACGCGTTGGGAGGTACGACCAATTGAGTGCGGACGTGAAAATGTAAGGGTGTTTTTGGCATTTCAAAAAGACACGGTTGAAATTTAGTTCATAGAATTTTCATTATTATTAGTAAAGATGTGAGCCATAAATTTCAATGTTGAAGAACAAAATAGGCTAGTTTAGGATAATCAAATTGTTTACATGATCCATTTGCTAAGCCTAATGAATTAAATATTGCAATTTATTAGTACTCTTGTTATGATTAAATTGTAATCCTTGAAGTGTTCATGATGATAATGTTAGGGTTGAGTGTCTAAAAACTTTACTGAATAATGTACTAAAACATGGCAAAAATCATATGTGAACAGAAAAACATACGAAAAATCTTTGATCGATTCTGAATGTTAGGGTGTAAAATCATTTAATGATAAAAGATATGACTAAAAAGAGGATTATGTTTATCAAACCTACTGTCCCTTTTTCTCTTTTGTCCCCAGGGCACATCTCAACCTTTTATTTGTTATTACCAAAATATGATTTGTTGATTCATAATTTTATTTTGATAAATTAGTCTGATTTCTTCTAGTAACTGGGAGAGGTAACAGGTGACATAAGAATTGAACCCACCCTTAAGTCATAAAGAACATATTCTGCTGCATGGATAAACTGAAGGTCCGACACGTGTAACGTAAAGGCTTATTGGGAACGCTGACAAAAAAGCATTGCTTAAATAACGATCATGTTAAAGATGACTGCCTAGTGAAGATTAAGATGAGCCATTAGTTGATAGTGAAAATGTGAAAATTTGAATGAAGAGGGAAAGAAGATGATTCAATCATTAACAAGCTTAGTCTACATACCTTGTATTTATACATGCACAAGTCTGTGCACAAGCGCACAAATCTGGAACAGTAAAGAACTAAAGTATGCAAACAGAATGCAAACTGAATACAAGCATTACAAACTGCTGATATCATTAACACTTTCCCTCAATTCAAACTCTCTCTCTCTCTCTGCCTTCCTCTTTTCTTCTACCTCTGTCCTTGCTGGTGCTGCTTCTATATTCAGTTCTTCTCTCAATTTAAGAAATCGAGTTGATGATAGTGACTTGGTCCATATGTCTGCCTTTTGGTACAATGCTGGAATGTGGTTAACACTGATATCACCTTTAGCCACTTGTTCTCTCACAAAATAAAGATCCAACTCAATATGTTTAGTCCTCGAGTGAAGAATAGGATTTGCTGCTAGAAGAACTGTACTAGAATTGTCACACCACACTATCGCTGGTCCAAGTACATCATCAATCACTTCTGAAAGTAGAGATTTGAGCCACATTATTTCTGACACCACTACTGCTGCACTTCGATACTCAGCCTCTGTTTATGATCTAGACACGGTTGTCTGCTTTTTCGAACACCAAGACACAATGTTCTTTCCAACATACACACAATATCCACTGACTGATCTCCTATCATCCCTATCTGCTGCCCAATCAGCATCAGCAAATGCACTAATTTTCAGTGTTTTAGGTGAGTAAAGCTTCAACCCATAGTTCACTGTCCCTGCCAAGTATCTAAGCACTCTTTTCATAGTTTTCCAGTGTTCACTCATTGGACTTTGCATGAATTGACAGATCTAGTTCACACTAAAGGATATCTCTGGTCTTGTGATGGTAATGTATTGTAGGGCGCCTACAATACTTCTATAGTGATAGGGATCATCTATAGGGTCTCCAAAATTTTTTGTTAGCTGCAGATTTGTAACCATGGGTGTAGTTGACGCTTTAGACTTATCCATTACCGCTCTCCTCAGCACATTCTGGATGTAATTTGTTTGATTGAGGTGAAGTCCACCATCTCCTGTTCTCTTCACCTCAATTCCTAGGAAAAGATTAAGGTCACCCAGTTCCTTCAGTTTGAATTGATCATTGAGATAGCCTGTGAGTTTACTCAACTCATCAATATCATTCCCTGTCAAGATAAAGTCATCCACATATACAAGAATGTATATAACACTGGTGCTTCTCTTTCTAACAAACAGTGAACTGTCAGATTTTGTGGAACTAAACCCTAGTTTCATCAATGTCCCTTTGAGCTTTTCGAACCAAACTCTAGGGGCTTGTTTTAATCCGTATATTGCCTTATTCAACTTGCACACCATTTGATGTCTGCTAATATCTTCAAATCCCTTGGGTTGTTCCATATACACTTCTTCCTCAAGTTCTCCATTCAAGAAGGCATTGTAAACATCCAGCTGCTTGACTGGCCACTTATTGTATAAGGCAATGGAGAGCATTACTCTAATTGTGGCAGGCTTTATTACTGGGGAAAATGTTTCTCTGAAATCAAATCCTAGTTGCTGTGTGTACCCTTTAGCAACCAGTCAAGCTTTGTGTTTGGCTATGGTGCCATCTGCATGATACTTCAGCTTGTAAGTCTATCGACATCCTATTGCTGTTTTGTTCATTGGTAGAGTTACTAATTTCCAGGTGTTGTTGTTTATTAGTGCTTTGTATTCTTCTTCCATGGCTGCTCTCCACTTTGCGTGCTTCACTGCCTGATCATAGCTCACAGGTTCATGTACTACCCCTTGAATGGTATATATTTTGGGCTTGAATATGCCACTTTTTCCTCTTGTTATCATATGATGTCCATGTTGTTGTACTTCCTCTCTGATTGGAGACTCTTCTTGTAATTGGTTGGCACTGTCTGATGTGTCATCTTGCATAGGCCATTGATGTGTGTCATTCATGTCACTGCTTCCTTCCTCTTCTATATCCTGAGTGTGTGGTGTAATGTTTGGTTCTGATTGAACATGAGTACCAGATTCTTCCTCTCTAGTTGTTGTTACATAGTGCTTCTCCTCTTTAATTCCATGCAGTGGTATAGGTCGTATGGAACTCTATGCATTAGTTACCTTCCTTGTGCATTTTGTCTTACTTGCTGCAAATGGGAATGTGCTCTCATTAAACATCACATGTCTCGATACTATGATTTTTCCTTCTTGTGTTAGGCATTTATAACCCTTCTGACTAGTTCCATATCCTAGGAATGTGCATGCACTGGATCTGAAGTCAAGTTTATGAGAGTTGTATGGCCTTAATAGTGGAAAACACAAGCATCCAAATACTTTTAATCTTCTGTAGTCAGGTTTTGTACCATGTAGTGCTTCATGTTGACTGCTATCCTTAAGGACTTTAGTGGGAAGGCAATTAATCGGGTACTTCGGGCCAGAACTTCAATGGAAGGGATCCTTGTGCCAGAAGTGTTAACCCCATCTCTACTATGTGTCTATGCTTCCTCTCTACAATCCCATTCTGTTGTGAGGTGTGTGGACAAGTATATCTATGAACTATCCCTCTTTCATTGAAGAAACTCTTGAGTGGCTTGAATTCTGCTCCCCCATTAGTTTGAAAGACTTTGAGTTTTCTTTCCAACTGTCTTTCTACTTGAATGATGAATTGCTTTACTGCTTCAGTTGCCTCTGATTTGAGCTTCAGGAAATAGATCCATGCGTGTCTCGTATATGCATCCACAAAAGCAACATAATATTTATATCCATAGTCTGAATTTAGTGGTGCAGGACCCCATAGGTCACATTCAATCAATTCCAGTGGGTTGTTGTATATAGTTAGAGACTGACTGAATGGTAACCTATGGCTCTTGCCTAGTTGACACTGACTGCAAAGATGTGTTTTTACATTGTTTAAATGCAACAAATTCTCTTTATTCAACACAACTTTCATTACACTTGCATTTGGATGACCAAGTTTTCTATGCCATACATCATATTCAACTTCCTTTTTACTATATACATTATTACAACACATCATATTACTGTCAACTCTCTTTCCAGTTTCAAGATTGAACTTGTAGAGACCATTATGCACTTCCCCCTGCAATAGAATGTCTCCATTCGAGTTATCTTTGATCAAACATATATGTGGATGGAATTCAAAAAAGACTTGATTATCATGTGCAAATTGTGAAACACTAATCAAGTTCTTTTTGATATGAGGAACTCTTAGTAAATTTCTTAGTAATAATGTCTTGTTTCTATTAACAGCAACATATTGTGTGTGACCAACATGAGTGATATTAAGAGGTGTAACATTTCCCATAAAAATGAAATCTTTACCTCTATATGTTGCTCCTCCTAGATTTAAATTCTGAAGGTTGTTGGTCACATGATGAGTAGCTCCAGAATCTGGAAACCAAGCCTCATTTTGTATCTCAGCATCATCAGCTAGAACATTTTGGTTATCACCTTGATGAGTGAAGTTCTTTGGATTGAACCTAGCATCACCTTGAGCCTAGCTTAGATTGACATTATAGAGACTAGATCTGGATGTTCCTTGATTAGGTGAAACTTGTTGATCGCCATTGTAATTTGCTTCAAATCTGAAATAGCATCGAACAGGAGTGTGACCAAGTTTGCTGCATATTTAACATTTGGGTCGATTGTTAAAGAACCTTCCTCTTCCTCTTTCTCTTCCTCTGCTAGGTGTTCTACCTCTCTCATATATTTTACTTCCTCTACATCCTTGAATTTCTTGATGATTATTTGATGATAGTTCAGATCTAGGATTGGTTGATGAGTTCTTGTTCTTTGTGTTACTTGCCAAATTGATAGAAAACTCTGATGTTGCATTGCTTTTCTGCTCAAGTCTTCCTTCATGTGCAAGAAGGACAGAACTCACATACTGGACTGAAGGTGTAGTCTCCTGTGATGTTATTACAGCAACAACTGCTTCGAATTCATCCCCCAATCCATTAAGAATGTTGAGTACATGCTCCGTTTCATTCACTTTGTGTCCAGAATATTCCAATAGATCACATAGATTCTTGATCTTGCTCAGATACTCTCAAATTTTCATATTATCCTTTCTGATATTTTGCAACTGTCTCTTGTAACTCATTATCCTTGTTGATGCCTAGGAGTTGAAGTTCTGATGAATTGTGTTCCATACTTCCAGGGATGTCTTGCATCCAATCACTGATGATAGAAGATTGGGACTAATCGATGACAAGGTCCAGGAGCATAGCAGGCTATCTTGTCTGGAGTGTATCAAGAACTCATTGTTTGAGACCGATTGCCCTTCTGGATTAAGTATGAGTTGCATTGGACTGACGCTTGCTGGATCTAAAAATTTCTGCAGACCATAGCCTTTAATCGCCATTTCAATTTGAAATTTCCATAGGAGGAAATTATCCTCATCTAGGGTTACGGTGATTAGTTGAGTTTGGGGATTAATAATTGATTTCAGTGACTCTTCAAGTGTTTTCGATGTCTGATTGACTGCTGCATTTCCTACATTGGTTGTGCTTCCTCTTGATTGTAGATCATCATCTCGAGCCATTGACTTGATTTAGATCTGAGATGGTGAGCGGGAGTGTAATCGGCGAGTAATCAAATTGAATTCGATTTGAATTCGATTAGGTTTGAGGAAGTGATTTGAGTGATTGAGTTGAATGATCGAATCTAGATCTGGATCGTAAAATGTTGTTTGGCGATTTGGCTCTGATACCATGAAAATGTGAAAATTTGAATGAAGAGGGAAAGAAGATGATTCAATCATTAACAAGCTTAGTCTACATACCTAGTATTTATACATGCACAAGTCTGTGCACAAGCGCACAAATCTGGAACAGTAAAGAACTAAAGTATGCAAATAGAATGCAAACTGAATACAAGCATTACAAACTGCTGATATCATTAACAGATAGTTTGCATTTAATTACCTTTCGAAAACTATATTGTGTTAGGTTGGCAGATGAACTTAAGCTATTGGCTGAGGGAAATATAATAACATAACACTTTGGGAAAGATCTGGAATGAAGCATATGAGACCATTACCAACAAGAAATCTGATCACTTACCTCTTCTCTACTTTTACACTGAACGAACTAGTTATGTACCTGGAAGAAGAAAAACCAACCATTGCACCAGTTTTCAAAAGAATCGCAAGTGAATAGAAGTGCAAAGTTTTTTCCCTTTTTGCAAAAATTAAATAAAACTCTTTGCGGTTTATTACAAATATGTGCTAAATGACAAAGTCTTCACCATTTGAAATAAAATGACAAAGTCTTTGACGTTTTAACCCCTTTTTGCAAAAAACAGCGAACTCTTTGTCGTTTTATCAACCAGTTTTCTGTTCAGTTCATTAGTTACAGAATCGGATTAAAATATCCATGGATAAGTGAACAATCTATACCTGGTTGCGTTGTATCTTGTTCAGTCCATTTTTCCATTAAACAAACTATGGCTGGTTGTGCTCAGATTGTGTGAAGTTGTGCCTATGGATGTTTACCAATATAGTTTTATAATGTTATAATATATCTTCTATTGTGCCAAATTATTGTTTTTGTAGTTAAATAGATTGTAACGACACGTACTTTTGAACTCTTCGTATTTAAGTATCTTAATTATTTCAATATTTTAATCTTGGTTTAATATGTTAAATTTTGTTTTATAACCTTGATTAACTCCTTTTAATTAATAATTATAGATAGAATATGTTTACAAAAACAAATAGTCTATAGAGATATCAATAATGTGACCAAAAATCGTTTTATCGATAAATGGTTTTTTACACGATATAAGTTGTTCAAACTTTTTGGTCATGTCTAATATATTAATGTGTAATTAATTGGAAACTAAAAATATTTGATGATATGGCTAACTAATTGTGATTAGTGGGGTAGGATAATGTCATGGGTGATGTTATAGGAGGAGTAGATAATTGTTGAAGATATTTTCCTAAGGAAAGTGGGGTGTAAAGTGGCACACGGAAGGGAGGGTGCATGGTGACCTTCCAAAGAGATTAGTGGGCAGTAGTGATCTCTTGTTAACTTCTATAAACACTCTGTTAAGTCCATAAAAATCATTTGATTAAGTATGAATATAAAAGGTAAGTACCTCATCCTCTTCTTCTCCTCTCTTTATCTTTCTCAAACCTAAGCAAATGAAGTCCAAACCTTATCAAACTTTTGCTAAGTGTGACGACCCAGAATTTTTGTATATTTGAAATTGGAATATTTAATTAATTTTAAATATTCAGAGGTTAATTATTAACTTAAATTTCAAATATCGCTGTTTATTGGGTGATTTAATTTTTAAATTAAATTATTTGAAGTTGGATAAAATAGTAAATCTGGTATTCTAAGCTAATTAAAAATATTTTGAAAGCTCGTAAAATTCATATTAATAATACTGAAGGTGATAGAACTTTTAAAATGGAATTTCAAAGAGTTTTGTTCTGTTTTAAAAATATATCGTTTAAATTGAATTTAAAATATCCTTCCGAGGCACAGTCTCGGAATTCGACGAAACCAGTTCCATTGGATCCGTAATATTGTATTATTATTGGATTTCAATTTTCGTAGTAATTGGAGTTGTTGTGTGAGCGTACGATAGGTAAACGCACTGAAATCTATATCGGAATTCCAATAAAATAACTGGGTTCAAAAAGCTATCTTCTCCATACGATTGAATTGGGACTCGAAACCTTTTCCATTTGCGTTCGAAATAGGGGTATAACGTTATGAATGCCTAGCGGCACGCCTCGATAGGGAATAGAGATTTTTGGCTTTGTTTTGAGATGATTTACAATTTAAGTAATGCTTTGACCAGTCAAAGTTCTTTCCAGCTGTGACCTTATCCTCTAATGTACTATCTTCTCCTTTTCTACACGCGAGACATCTCTTCCACCCATTTGAAATCACGTTCCCTCTTCCATCACAAATCAGTTTAGCCAGAAAAAGTCATTCAAACGAATTCAATTCGTATAAAAAAAAAGAGGAAAGAAAGAGGGAAACTTCCTTCTTGCCGAACGAAATCAAATCTCTCGTTCCTCCTCAAATCGAATCGAATCGATTTCGATTCAAACTCTAGGGCTGAAGAGTAGAGGAGAGATTTGTGATAAATCGCGATCGAGGGTGGGTCGGAATCGACATTGTGCGAGTGGGATGTAAGGTTGTTCGCGCTTCGATTTCGTGTTGTGAGAGTGTGTGCGTGTGTGGAGGCGCTCGAGGTGATGGCAGCGGCTTGCGTGGTCGAGGTGCTTGAGCAAGGAGCCGGCGATACTCGGGTCGATCGCAACATGCTCTAGTACGCGCGAGAGTGCGAGGCAGTGATGGCAGAGGAGACGTGATTTTGGGGTGTCGTTCGATGATAGCTAGGGGATGTTGGCGGAGTTGGAAAGTGGTTTTGCGAGAATAGGTATCTTCTTTTATTTAATTTTTATATGCGTAGGCAGAAGAAAATTTACATTAAGGAATATTTCAGTCTTAGGTTTTAATTTAATTTAAATTATATATACATATACACACCTATATATATATTCATATATTAGGAAATTTTATTATATATGCAGAGATAGAAATTCTAAAATATATACATATATGTATATATATTAGGAAAATAATTCACAGTAGGGTATATGTTGTTTCCAATTTACATATAAATAAATAGAGAAGAAAATAAATATAATAAAAGCAGTTTTGTTTTGATATATATAGGCAAAGAGAAAATATATATATACATACTTCAGAAGTATTGGTTTAAAATAAATTACTAGTTATTTAATTTTTTAAATGCTTATGGACTGTTCGATTAGTTTAAATATTAATAAATTCAGGAATTTCATTTATACAAGGTCTAAATCATGGAGAACCAAGCCGGATTGGAAATGGGTTATATACAAAAATAAAAGGTGAGTTAATCTCACTCATCTGGTTGCTATTTAAATTTAAATAGTTAAATTTAAATATTTGGTGAATGATTGGATTGATTTGATATGATAGTATATATAGTAATATATATATGAATATATATATATATATTGGAGTTGATATTCCCGCATTATATATCAGATGAGACCCTATGCGCCGCATAATAGCGGATGATAATATTTAAAACCCATATACCACGATATTCCACCTCGAAGTGGAATTGGTATTGTGCTAACGTTTGTGGATGCAGGGAAACATGTTGGAGGGATCCAACTGGATTCCTCAAAATTATTTAGATTATTTGATATTCTGTGTTATGAATATTGATATCCTATGATGATTTTATTGATGATTGAAATATTGGAAGATATTGTTGGATTGAATATCTAAGTATAATGAGTTATTAAATTCTATAGAATTGGATTTTGAAAGAAATAAGAGAGTAAATTTTAAGTAAAATAATTCAAGTGAATTGGAATAAGGGAATTTTGAATTAACAGGAAAAATACAAACTTTAAAACTAAAGTGATATTAAATTTAAAGAATAAAAAATTTATTTTTGAATGTAAGGATTAAATTTAATTAAGGGATAAAAAAGGAATTTTGGAAGTTTAAAATTGGTATTTTCAGTTAAAAGGGTTTTAACTCACAATAAAGAAATAAATCTAAAAGTTAATGTATTTTGAAATAAATGAAGTAGCAAAGGAAATTTATTTCAAAGTAAAGTAAAGTAAAGTAAATTGGAAAATCAATTGGAAATTGATTTAGATGTTTAAAATTGGAATTTTAAAAGAGAAGTGAGATTTTGGAATTTATAAACTAGGTTTATAAAGTAAAATAAAATATCAGTGGATATTTGAAAATATAAATTCAAGGTGAGAATTTATAAAAGGGATATGAATTGGTTTAAAAATAAATGTTGATTTATTTTTAAAAGGATGTGAAGAGAAGTGTATTTCCTTGGATAGCCAAGTACGTTTTCAAAGCAATTTGAAATATAAGTTAAAAAGGTTTAAGTATGTTTTTTTTAAAAAAAAGCATGTTTTAGAAAATTTGTTTTTTTCTAAATGTTAATTTCCAAAGTAAGTATTTTCAAGAATCTATTATTGTAGTAATTATATAAAAGTGATTAGGTATTATGTTTTAAAAAGAGAAATTTAGTTTATATTTATAAAGTGGTTTTATTTTAAATGTAACATCCCACCTTTTTGTATGCTTAAGCAGACACATGTGCCAACTTAAACCATACAGAAGGGTGGATTGTTATGGGGTAAATAAGAAAAAGTGGAGAAATAAAAGAAACAAAATAGAATCTTGCAGCGGAACGATAAAATATAATAATCAAATAACAGTTCATGAAGCTGTTTTACAAAACATTTGATTATACTTATACAATACATATCAGAGTTACACATACCAGAGAATGATAATTATGCAGCAGAATACAATGGTGTAGTGGAATATATAACAAATAGTAATAATAAAATCTTCGTCTTCGTCCTTCAGAAATAGGGCCTTCAAATCCTAAAATACTTAGGCTGACCCGAGCGAATTGAAAAGACAAAACACTCGAGTCAGAACTAAAAGATCTTATGTAAGTTAAATCAACGAAACAAATATGAGTGTAAACGGCGTCAGAGATGTTTATGGGGTTTGACATCTCCTATCCAGTGTCTAACGTGAGTGCAGTAACTTAAGAAATGTTCGGAATTCACATCTCTTAAGGATCCGTTAAACTATCTACTATGTAGTAATATTCGCTATTATAATAATGTCTAATTAAAATAAACATACTTTTAAATAGCATTAAGGAGTGACCCAATATTCCCCTTAACACGTAATAGTCCCAGTAGTCTATCCAGTATTAGCATACTCCCAAAATGGGGGCTACCCTCGATGCTCCACAGGCTACGGGAGAAATCACAAATCGTAGTAAAGCTCGATATGGTAGGTGACACGGCACAACTAGGCAATGCCAGGGTAGATATACCAATTACGCATCCGGGCTAGTGGTGACGCATAGCAGCCACTACCGCCCACCTCGAACAACACTCCCAAATCAAGGGTGGCCACCAAATCAATCACAAGTAACAGAATGGTATCGAAGAAGTGTGTCCGATCAGAGGTGCTACCTCTTTGGTCCGTCAATCACTCCTATTTTAGCCACCTTATGCCAACTCACGGGAGTTGGGTTCATGTATATACCTTAGGATCGTCGCCACCATCCTACTTCATTCTGGAAACTCCACCGCGTACACAGTTGTCAAAGTGGTTTTCGGTATCGATAGAGAGTATGTCCATAACCGATCCCGGTCTCTTTAACAACCAAACGTTATTATAACACCATGGTCATTTAAAAATATATACTTTTAAAACACAATCATTGCCCTTTCAAAACATATTCTTTATTTCAAAATAGTATATATTTTAAAACCAAAATATTTTTGCCATTTCAAAACATATCCTTTACTTCAAAATAGTATATACTTTAAACCAAAATATTATTACTATTTCAAACCCAAATTATCAATGTATTATTTCCATTTCAAAACCCAATTCAATATTATATCATTTCAATTTCCAAAACAATTCAATAATATCTTATTTAAATAAAACCAAATTTCCAATCACAAATCTTTCTTAAATTTAGATAACTTGAAATATTTTTTTAAATCATCTTAAACCCAAACCACATTTTGAAGTCATATTTCTAAATTTTCAATTTCAATAGGTTTCAAATCCATATATTCACAGATAATTCTTAAATAAGTTCTATTTCAAATAAATTCATTTTTCAAACCATATTACTTTCAAAGTTATAACAATTTCGGAAACCAATACTTTGAAAACAATAATACCTTAATTTCAATAAAACATTTCAATTTTGATATATTTCAAGACTTTAAATATTTCCAAAATTCCCAACCAAATCTGATAATCTTATATATACCTTAATTCAATTTACTATTATTTAGTTTAGAAATATTTATTTAATGAATTCAATATCACTTAAATAAAGCTCAACTTGAAATATTTGTAAATCAAACTTAAAACATCATCAAGTTATACATAGCTTAAATTTTAGAATTTAACCATATACAAAATAATATTTATATAATATCAAAATTAGTATATATATAAACCCTTATTTTCAAAAACCCATAGAAAATCACTTTAAAATATTTTATATATAGACCACGGTGCCTGTATATAATTTTCTATCCTATGGTAAAGTGATACGGATATTTATCATTTCAATCCGTAATTTAAAAATAAAAGTTTACGGTTATATATCATTTCAAACCGCAATCCCAAATGAAATGAAAATGCATAATAACTTGCAGTTTATACAATATAAAATATAACATCCATTCATCCAAATATCAATAAATAACCATTTATTACAATCATCATCCAATTTAAACAAAACATCAATATAAAGCATATAAAATATAAGAGGCATCAACAAATAGTTTATATTCAATAAAAATTAATAACTGTTTAACTGGAAGTTTATATGCAATAATAAATAAATTTAACTATCATATTATATGCAATAAAAAAAATTAAATAACAATTTAATTTAAATAAATGATGTCTAACTGAGATGATGATTAAATATATGCCCAAACAATCATAGATAAATTTTAAATCACATCAAAATTTAATTTAACAAACATAAGAAATCTTAGAAGTTGTGAGTGGGTTAAAACACTCACCTTTTGAATTTAAATCGAATTTAAATCCGATTTAAACCCAAAATTTCGAAGATCTCCAAATCTGTCCAAACCAGCGTCAAAAGATCTAGAATTTAATTACGATCCTAACAAAAAAAATCGCACGTGAATCGGAGTACGTATGTGGAAGTTATTCGTATTAACGCGTTTGAAAAATCAAAAATTAAATTAAATTCAAAACAAAACAAACCTACCTATTACCACTTGCCACGTCAGCGTTTCCTGTGCACCCCTAGTGACGAATCTCACCAAACCCATGTCCCAATTTCGCAAATTGATGAAGAAATCAAAAAAACTCCAATTCAACCTTTTGGGTTTCGAATTTTCACACATTGGACCGTGATTTCTGGTTGACTCAAGTGACTATTGCAAAAACAGAGACTGCGCTTAGATCCATATCGATGAAAACTACAACATAAATTTTTTTGGAATTTTCTGAGGACTTTGAATTTTATTTGATTTTTGAATAGAATTAGATCTGAAATTTGCATCCATTTAGGAAGAGAAAGAATTGAAGGAAATGAACGCACAAATAAATGAGAATAGATGGAGGCTAGGGTTTATAATTGGGTTTATATAGATAGGTTAGAATTAGAGTAGATGGATCTGATAAACAAACACGCTGAACGATAATTTAAATTAACGTAATAATTACATATTTAATTTTAAATTAATTGCAATAAATCCAAATAAATACATAAAGCTTGATTCTCGTTTAAACACTTAACTCATTTGATTGCAATTAACCTATTTATAGTAAATTAAATTCCGATATCTTAATAAACTTTATTTCCATATTTTTTATTCACAAATCATCATATTATGAAGACATTTACGTTATTTCCCATTTATCACCTTAATTTATTTATCGTAACATTTAATTTATATTCATTACAATGATGTACGATCTAATTGAATGAACTAAGTATATAACTCATAAAAATTGTTGTAAAAACTCTAAATCCAATATTAAAAGGTTTGTTATTTCCACTCAAATATTATAGATATTTACAGATATAGGTTTTTATTCAACCGTTATTACATTATATATTAATAAAATAAATTCACTACTTAAGTCCGTTTAAATTTATTACCAAATCCATTTACCTCTCCCAACAAATTTGACTTCCCTTCAAATAATTCATGTCCCTATAAATACTTACATTTACACTTTATAGTTATTTTAATATACCCACTCCAACACTCTTAACCCTTATCTTTACGTTTCACCCACTTGTAATATTATAATTACATTTATTACAATTCAATGTTGGCATTTACTACTATTAATTTATTCAATGTTTACTGCTCCTTATTTCAATTTCTCCCATTTACCGTTGCGACTTCACTATTCACAGTTACTTTTGTATACTCCTTTCCTATTTAAACCAAATATAACAAATTCCAATTAAATCTAATTATTATCCTTAAAATAAGTCATAACATTCGAATAACTCTATTAAATTGGAATGTTTCATTTAAGTTTATAAATGATCCACTTGCATTAACATAATTCTTTAGATTTATTTCCATTTACGGTTAATCAATGTTATATTACATTAATCAATTTAATATCTTCCTTTATTTTCTCATATTCAAAGTATATCTAAGTAAAATCTTTCCACTATTTAATTTATTGAATCTTATGCAATGTTACTATAAATAAGTTTTAAATTACCATTAACTGTACATTCAATTACTATTCAATGTATATCTATTCATTAATTAATGCAATATTTACTTTTCTTTCCTTCTATTTAATAAATAACCTAGTGTACATTTACATACATTCATTTTATTCCATTTATTTATGGGTATTACATTGAAATTTAATTTATTAGCTTATACCAACATTATTACCATTTATTACAATTGGACTCCCAATTTCATTCAATACCCTGAATAAATAACATATATATTAATCAAATCCTTACGTTTGTTTCTCTCATATTCCATTAAAAATCAAATCATAACATTTAAATGATTTTATTTAATTGGAATTCCATTCAATCGACAATTCATTTCAATTGTTAATACTTAACTTAAATTTCTACGGTTGCATTCCATCTACACTTCCATTACTATGATAATAATTAGTAACGTTTATACCATTAACCCATTATAATTACTTATCCTTTAATGAGTTTGATTTCCATATAAATTTGTTGACCCTTAATTAGGCAATTTATAAAAGTTTGTTATCATACCCATAATCCTACGCTTATGCTAAGTCCTACATTTCAATAAATTTATTAAATTGAGGTGTTCATTAAAGTTTACAAATTATTGACTTGCATTAACCGGATTCCTTAATTTATTCAAAATAACGTTTACAATCTTTATTGCATTAAATCAATTTAATACTATCATAAATTTCTCATATTAATTTTTATATCCAGGTAAGAATCATTTGAATTTATTCAAATGTCTATAAATAGGTTTCTAAGTTACCTTTATATAATTTATTTTAGCCTTCATTTTAATATTTATCTACCCCCTTTATTCTTTCTACTAAAATAAATTACAAAAACCCTATTAAATAAACAAATTTAATTGTCGAAATTTATAGGTCGTTACACTCTCCCCCACTCAAAACTTTTCGTCCCCGAAAAGGAAAAGAAGGGAAAAAAGAAAAGAAAAGAAGGATTTAGAAATTAATATATCTTACTTTAGATATTAAATTTATAAACAAATAAATTTACAAAATTAATAAATTTAAACAAAATATCCCAATTTATAACCAATAGATCTTTTTATATTAAAATTTATAAAGTTTGGAAAACATTTCAAAATAATTTCTAAGTCCAAAATTTTACGGAAAATTTCGGCAGAGTCTCCTTTGTACGGAGGGGCTCGGAAGAAAATATAATATTAATATAACAATATACAACAAATATTTTCCAAAATAATATATATCCCAACATGGAAAAACAATATAAAAACGCGATAAACCGTAATCCGAAAACGTACCTATTTGTCGGGCAATTAACGCTTATTAATGGAACCAAAAGCAGTAGCAATTGCTTCCATAACCTGCATTTCACTTATATAATCTAAAAGGGTTAACAATTATATAAGATGAAATATTTAAGGTTGTTTCAATCACAACAATAATCATACAACAAACAGTTACAACAAGGCATACAACCATAAAATCAATCATTCATTCATATCAAACAAAACAAATAGTTATTCAGGTTCATAACTTGTGTACCCTTCACTCAGCAGTCTTAGGTGAAACTAAATAGATTATTCCTACACCCAAACAATATTAAAGTATCCTTGCCCAAACAACCATAAGCCAAACAAACAACAAATTCAACAATAGATCAAGTTCATTATTATAAATTTCATTCCATATATTGTTGTTTGATTTTCTCTTTATTCATTATTTTTATACATTAAATCAAATTCCTTAGTAGGTAAATTTATTAACTTAAGTTTACAGTCATTTTCCAGTATTCATCTTTTATTCTTTTTTTTTATTCTGAGGTAACTTCAACTTATTACTTAAGTTTTTTTATAATACTAAAATCCATAACAACTAGAACATCAATACTTATTAATTTCATTTATTCATTTCTTAAAAATATTCATGTTCAAATTTAGTTACTAGGCATAACAGTTATACTTTAATTCTTATTAATAAAAGAAATTCACTGAATATTTTCATAAGTTTACTTGTACAATTTCCTATACATTTTCTTATTAACATTTTCAACTTTTATATCTTTTGGTAAGTTATATATATGCCTTTAACAATGTAATTGAAAGTTATACAAATTTTTCTCAATTCTTCTAATTGATTAATGGTTCAATAATTACATTATTTTTTTCATAGGTTACAATTCCAAGTTTCTTTTAAATTTCATTTATACCCTTGCATTTAACCACTTATTTTTAATAAAAGTTCCAATTATAAATTAGTTATATTCCAATTTACTATACTTAATTGAAACTATTAATTAACGGAACTTAAGAATTAAGTACCGGGTTAAATTTCAAATCATTTTAAAATAATAGATAAATATATACTTTACATTTATATATCCAATTATATTTAAAACAATTTAAAAATATTTATTTGTCTATCAAAATAATCTTGTAGTAAAACTACTACAGTGGCCTTCCCACTTTGAAACTCAAAAATGAATGTCGATGATGCGGCCGCCGTTACCGAAATTATTTTCCAACGACAGAGAGGGGAGTACAACTTATTTCTTTGCGGAATTTCTTTTAAAACATTTCTTTCAAATTCTATTGAAATATTTACATCAGAAAATACTTCTAACAATATTATTATTATATTCCAAAATCAATTGAAAGAAATCTTCAAAAACCCCGGAACTTAAGCTCTAAATTTCCAATTTTCATTTATTTTATTTTCAACTTAGTTTCAACTATTATTTATATTTTCATTACCTAACACCCAATCTATAGCAACCAAATATATATCATTATAAAATATTTTTATATATAGAAAATATAATAGGCAAAGTTATTTCATTCACCTATATTAAAACAAATATTATGTCGGTCTGTCCTATTAAGTGTTTAGAAATCCCTATTGATGTCATAGCGTCCCATGCACCAACCATAATTTCTAAATACAAAACGAAACAAATTAACACAATATTAAAACATTTTTATAACACTAACAAATACGCTCTCTCATATATATACACTCAGTGACCCCCATAGGGTATTACTACCCAATTAATAAAGAGTCAGACCCCACAAAGCTAAGGTTTATCGCTAAACCAAAGCTCTGATACCAACTGTAACATCCCACCTTTTTGTATGCTTAAGCAGACACACGTGCCAACTTAAACCATACAGAAGGGTGGATTGTTATGGGGTAAATAAGAAAAAGTGGAGAAATAAAAGAAACAAAATAGAATCTTGCAGCGGAACGATAAAATATAATAATCAAATAACAGTTCATGAAGCTGTTTTACAAAACATTTGATTATACTTATACAATACATATCAGAGTTACACATACCAGAGAATGATAATTATGCAGCGGAATACAATGGTGTAGTGGAATATATAACAAATAGTAATAATAAAATCTTCGTCTTCGTCCTTCAGAAATAGGGCCTTCAAATCCTGAAATGCTCAGGCTGACCCGAGCGAATTGAAAAGACAAAACACTCGAGTCAGAACTAAAAGATCTTATGTAAGTTAAATCAACGAAACAAATATGAGTGTAAACGGCGTCAGAGATGTTTATGGGGTTTGACATCTCCTATCCAGTGTCTAACGTGAGTGCAGTAACTTAAGAAATGTTCGGGATTCACATCTCTTAAGGATCCGTTAAACTATCTACTATGTAGTAATATTCGCTATTATAATAATGTCTAATATAAAATAAACATACTTTTAAATAGCATTAAGGAGTGACCCAATATTCCCCTTAACACGTAATAGTCCCAGTAGTCTATCCAGTATTAGCATACTCCCAAAATGGGGGCTACCGTCAATACTCCACAGGCTACGGGAGAAATCACAAATCGTTGTAAAGCTCGATATGGTAGGTGACACGGCACAACTAGGCAATGCCAGGGTAGATATACCAATTACGCATCCGGACTAGTGGTGATGCATAACAGCCACTACCGCCCACCTCGAACAACACTCCCAAATCAAGGGTGGCCACCAAATCAATCACAAGTAACAGAATGGTATCGAAGAAGTGTGTCCGATCAGAGGTGCTACCTCCTTGGTCCGTCAATCGCTCCTGTTTTAGCCACCTTATGCCAACTCACGGGAGTTGGGTCCACGTATATACCTTAGGATCGTCGCCACCATCCTACTTCATTCTGGAAACTCCACCGCGTACACAGTTGTCAAAGTGGTTTTCGGTATCGACGGAGAGTATGTCCATAACCGATCCCGGTCTCTTTAACAACCAAACGTTATTATAACACCGTGGTCATTTAAAAATATATACTTTTAAAACACAATCATTGCCCTTTCAAAACATATTCTTTATTTCAAAATAGTATTTTAAAACCAAAATATTTTTGCCATTTCAAAACATATCCTTTACTTCAAAATAGTATATACTTTAAACCAAAATATTATTTCAAACCCAAATTATCAATGTATTATTTCCATTTCAAAACCCAATTCAATAATATATCATTTCAATTTCCAAAACAATTCAATAATATCTTATTTAAATAAAACCAAATTTCCAATCACAAATCTTTCTTAAATTTAGATAACTTGAAATATTCTTTTAAATCATCTTAAACCCAAACCACATTTTGAAGTCATATTTCTAAATTTTCAATTTCAATAGGTTTCAAATCCATATATTCACAGATAATTCTTAAATAAGTTCTATTTCAAATAAATTCATTTTTCAAACCATATTACTTTCAAAGTTATAACAATTTCGGAAACCAATACTTTGAAAACAATAATACCTTAATTTCAATAAAACATTTCAATTTTGATATATTTCAAGACTTTAAATATTTCCAAAATTCCCAACCAAATCTGATAATCTTATATATACCTTAATTCAATTTACTATTATTTAGTTTAGAAATATTTATTTAATGAATTCAATATCACTTAAATAAAGCTCAACTTGAAATATTTGTAAATCAAACTTAAAACATCATCAAGTTATACATAGCTTAAATTTTAGAATTTAACCATATACAAAATAATATTTATATAATATCAAAATTAGTATATATATAAACCCTTATTTTCAAAAACCCATAGAAAATCACTTTAAAATATTTTATATATAGACCACGGTGCCTGTATATAATTTTTTATCCTATGGTAAAGTGATACGGATATTTATCATTTCAATTCGTAATTTAAAAATAAAAGTTTACGGTTATATATCATTTCAAACCGCAATCCAAAATATAATGAAAATGCATAATAACTTGCAGTTTATACAATATAAAATATAGCATCCATTCATCCAAATATCAATAAACAACCATTTATTACAATCATCATCCAATTTAAACAAAACATCAATATAAAGCATATAAAATATAACAGGCATCAACAAATAGTTTATATTCAATAAAAATTAATAACTGTTTAACTGGAAGTTTATATGCAATAATAAATAAATTTAACTATCATATTATATGCAATAAAAAAAATTAAATAACAATTTAATTTAAATAAATGCTATCTAACTGAGATGATGATTAAATATATGCCCAAACAATCATAGATAAATTTTAAATCACATCAAAATTTAATTTAACAAACATAAGAAATCTTAGAAGTTGTGAGTGGGTTAAAACACTCACCTTTTGAATTTAAATCGAATTTAAATCCGATTTAAACCCAAAATTTCGACGATCTCAAAATCTGTCCAAACCAGCGTCAAAAGATCTAGAATTTAATTACGATCCTAACAAAAAAAATCGCACGTGAATCAGAGTACGTATGTGGAAGTTATTCGTATTAACGCATTTGAAAAATCAAAAATTAAATTAAATTCAAAACAAAACAAACCTACCTATTACCACTTGCCACGTCAGCATTTCCTGTGCACCCCTAGTGACGAATCTCACCAAACCCATGTCCCAATTTCGCAAATTGATGAAGAAATCAAAAAAACTCCAATTCAACCTTTTGGGTTTCGAATTTTCACACGTTGGACCGTGATTTCTGGTTGACTCAAGTGACTATTGCAAAAACAGAGACTGCGCTTAGATCCATATCGATGAAAACTACAACATAAATTTTTTTGGAATTTTCTGAGGACTTTGAATTTTATTTGATTTTTGAATAGAATTGGATCTGAAATTTGCATCCATTTAGGAAGAGAAAGAATTGAAGGAAATGAACGCACAAATAAATGAGAATAGATGGAGGCTAGGGTTTATAATTGGGTTTATATAGATAGGTTAGAATTAGAGTAGATGGATCTGATAAACAAACACGCTGAACGCTAATTTAAATTAACGTAATAATTACATATTTAATTTTAAATTAATTGCAATAAATCCAAATAAATACATAAAGCTTGATTCCCGTTTAAACACTTAACTCATTTGATTGCAATTAACCTATTTATAGTAAATTAAATTCCGATATCTTAATAAACTTTATTTCCATCTTTTTTATTCACAAATCATCATATTATGAAGACATTTACGTTATTTCCCATTTATCACCTTAATTTATTTATCGTAACATTTAATTTATATTCATTGCAATGATGTACGATCTAATTGAATGAACTAAGTATATAACTCATAATAATTGTTGTAAAACTCTAAATCCAACATTAAAAGGTTTGTTATTTCCACTCAAATATTATAGATATTTACAGATATAGTGTGACGACCGCCCATGACCCCTGCACTGAATCTAGAGAAAGTGCGCTGTAAAGTGTGCCAGGCGACCATGGACGATTGTCAAGGTAAATTAAACACAACAGAATCTATCGTATTACTCACAGCGCATGGATAAAATACAATAGAACATATGTATAGTGAAGCTTTACAGAACAAAATGACATCATATAAAACTTCATAATAGTTGAATACAAGCATCTGAATAGTCAAGTCTTCAAAATACATCAAGCCTCACTACAACACTCAGAGAAAATACAACAGCGGAACATCCAGTACATATAATAAGAAGATAATATGCAACCCTCCAGCTCGTCTTCGATATCAGTATCGTGAGAAGAGAACAGCACCTGTCACCTGTTACCTAGTCTGCCCGTCCCAAAAATGGACGAACAGCCCAAGGCGATAAGAATTAAAACATAAAGCCTTGAGTCAGACAACAGTCTTAGTGAGCAGTAAATTAACTAACAACATACCAAAAGAGCATAAAGGAAAAGGAATAGGAATACAACCCTCCCACTCCAACCTCATTCTACAGTGATAGCCCCCAGACACACACTAAGCAGAAGCAACATAGCAGAGCATACAATTTAAAGTAAAGTAATAATCATTCGAGTCAAGGGCGATGTTTTCCCAAGTACCAAGGCCTAAATCAGATAAGCACCCAGAAAACACCGCTCTTGAGTCTGAATGACGATACAACCAAACATCCATGACTCTGGCTATCACTGTTATCATTGCTTCGATATCACCGTTAATTGAATGACCGGCACATTCTTTCAGCCGTCCGTCAAGGGCTAATGGAAACCCCGGTTCTAGACATAACTCCCGCACGTCGTCGCAGCCCGTGCCTAGGACTATCGAATCTGCCCAGAGTACTCGACCATCAACAGTTGGCCGTTGGGACTATCGAATCTGCCCAAACGTACTCTTGCTTAGAGCATGCTAGAACCTTCAACAACGATGCTATCCAAGCCTCCTAGTCATCCTCCTCGACGACTATTCTCATATCCATTCATTATCCTCAACTCGAATCATATTGCCGAGTTATCAACATGCTTGGAATGATCCCGTCTGGATTAGACCAAGTCTTCATCACATGATTTCTTGCTTCATTACATCCTCGCAAAGCCTCATCTCAACATCACATCATCAAATCTATGCATAAGAGCTTCATCATCCCGCTACATATGCCACGAGCAGCATTCCCAATTCAAGAGCCTTTCCCTTAGCTTTTGAATCGTCTTTGGTCTAAATCAAACCATCAATCATCTAATTCATAACAATCAATCAAATCAAACATTAATCCAAACAATCAAGCATTCAAACAAGATCTAGGTAGACAATTATCACAATAATGGCATTTTCGTAATTAAAGAGTTGAAAGTCCAATAAGCATGAAAACATGGATTATATCCCTACAACTTGATGAAGGAACTTGCATAGGTTAACATATGATAAAATGGATGTAACATCATCATAAACAATGGATCTATATGGATCTACGCTTAGGATGAAGAAAATGCATGGAAATCACTATTTTAACACCAAATCGAGCCAACAATCCGATATACTCCTTTGGATCCGTGTGAGAGATAATCACCACTCACCAAATCACCAAAACAACCTCAAATCAATACGCTTCAGATCTGGACAGCGAAGGATCAAGCTTGATCTATCACAAATCCGCTTCAAACGAAGAAATCTCACTTCAAAGGATGAAGATCTTCAACTTTAGCTCTTGGATCTTCAATCTTGATCTTCGATTTGGATGAAAGGAAGCACTAGATTAGAGTGGAGAAAAGAAGTGAAGAAGTGTAGAAGTCGAGCTCTCAAAATGGCAGCACTTCGTCGCTTCAAAATCCGGATCCCAAAAAGTGAGAACAACCCCTCCTATTTATAGTTGAAATTCCTTAAGTCGAAATTTGGCTATCTCCCTATGTCGCTTCCGACTTACGACCTAAGCCCCTATGACTTAACAAAACCCAGCGACCTAACAATGCTACGACAACTCCTCAGCGACCTATCGCTTGCGCCTCTACGACCTAAGACTTAAGAGAATGCGACTTAGCACAACTGCGCACCCAAGCGACCTACCAAAGCCCTACAACTTACGACCTAACGAGGCTGCGACTTATCACTTAGCGACCTAACCACAGGTGCGACCTAATCAACATAGCGCATCAGCGACCTACGACTTAGCAAACTCGCGACCTAACTATCTTAGGTCGCCCACGACCTAACTCAACACTAAACAGGGCCTCCGACTTAACACTTGCCGAGTTAACTTCGACCTGCTAACTTAACCCAGCTACGACTTATCTCCTTAGGTCGTCTACCGACCTAACTATGCCCTAGGTCGCTAAACTACCTATTTCCTAACTCCTTAAGTCGTTGCCGACCTATCCCCCTTAGGTCGCTAACTCACCCAGAAGCCCACAACCTATCTTAGGTCGCCAATCCTATAAGTCGGTCACGACTTATCACTTAGGTCATTCACTATTACCCCGGCTTCCTTAAGTCGTCGCCGACCTACCCCTTAAGTCATCCACTACCTTAGGTCGCTCCAACACCTACGACTTAAGCTACTACGACTCAACTCCTAACTCGCCGAATTCCTTAACTCGGTCACGACTTAGCTCTTAGGTCGTTCACGACCTAGGACTTAGACAAATCTGCCTAAAAATCTGAAATGAATTGAAAGTGCTAAAATTCCAGATTTTGACGAACTTGTCGATCCGTAAAAATACGGGTCGTTACATTCTCTCCCCCTTAGGAATTTCGCCCCCGAAATTCCAAGCAATCAAAAACTATTCTGTACGCCTACCATCCATAGCAATCAACAAACCATGCATCCAATTCTAACTTAGCGTACAGAATTCTAAATTAGAACAAGTTACAATATCGCGAGATGACACGACACCTTAGGGCCATACCTTGAAGAGTTCAGGATGAGCTGCCTTCATCCTCTCTTCCACCTCCCACGTACAGTCGTTATCATCATCACTCCATTGTATCTTGAGCAACTTAACTACCTTCCTCCTAAGCTGTTTCGTGTCGGTTTCAACAACACGAAGCGGCTTACGAGGTCTTCTATCAACTGGATCAACTTCAAAATCTTCACAGCTATCAGCAGAAACCACCATATTCGAGTCGTGCACATACTTCCGTAGATATGATACGTGAAAAACATTATGCACACCCGACATCTTCTCCGGTAACTCCAATCTATAGGCGAGCTTTCTGATTCGCTCGACGATCGGGAATGGTCCAACAAATCTCGGAGTCAATTTTCCTTTCTTCCCGAATCGAATAACATTCTTCAGTGGAGAAGTCTTCACAAATACCATATCACCAACGTCGAATTCCAAATCCTTACGACGTTTATCGGCATAACTCTTCTAACGGTCTTAGGCTGCCTTCATTCGTTGCCGAATGATCTCTATACAATCCGAAGTCTGCCGAATCATCTCTGGCCCAAGTATCAACTTTTCTCCAGTTTCCAACCAACATGTCGGAGAGTTACACGGTCTTCCGTACAATGCCTCATACGGTGCCATACCAATGCTTGACTGGTAACTGTTGTTGTACGCAAACTCCACCAAATGAAGGTGATCTTCCCATGATCCTCCGAAATCCAAAACACATGCTCTAAGAAGATCTTCCAAAACTCGGTTGACTCTCTCGGTCTGACCATCTGTCTGAGGGTGATAAGCTGTACTCAAACACAACTCGGTTCCCAAAACTTCCTGGAAGCTCTTCCAAAATCCACTAGTGAACAATGGGTCTCGATCGCTCACTATACTCTTCGGAATACCATGGAATCGAACTATCCACTTAACATACAACTCCGCCAACTTTGATGCAGTCCTAGTCGATCGAACATGAATAAATCTTGCGCTCTTAGTCAGACGATCTACAATGACCCAAATCCCTTCATTTCCCGTTCTTGTTCTAGGTAGTCCATCAATAAAATCCATCGATATCTGCTCCCACTTCCATGTAGGAACTTCTAATGGCTGTAGCAATCCACTAGGCTTCTTCTGTTTGGCTTTTACCAACTGGCAGTTCATACACTTGGAAATAAAATTTCCAACATCCTTCTTCATACCTTCCCAGTAGTAGGTTCTCTTCATATCCCGATACATCTTATTTCCACCTGGATGAATTGTCAGCTTCGAGTGATGACTTTCCTTCAGAACTTCACTCCTCAATTCATCTATATCGGGAACAACTAGTCGTCCTTGCTTCCGAAGCCAACCCTCTCGATCGACCTCGAATCCTTTATCCTTTTCTGGATCCAATCCAGATTCCAAATCACGGATAATCCTGACAAGCTTATCATCTCGCTTTTGGCTCTCGCCAATCCTTTCCAGAAGAGAAGGTCTTATCGATAAGTTTGCCAACATCTCAGGTTCCAATTCACATCTAGGCCTGAAGTCAAATCCAGCTAAATACTCGAGACTCTTCCATTCTGAAAACATGGCTCCCAATCTTGCATGTCTTCGACTTAACGCATCTGCCACTGCGTTACCTTTTCCCGGAGTATAAGCTATACCAAAATCATATGATGCTAAAAACTCTAGCCAACGTTGCTGCAGAAGATTCAAATCCTTTTGGGAGAAAAGATACTTCAATGACTTGTGATCCGTAAACAAATCGAAACGAACTCCCAATAGATAATGTCTCCACATCTTCAGAGCAAATACAATCGCCGCTAACTCCAAATCATGAGTTGGGTAATTCCTTTCATGCGGCTTCAGTTGTCGACTGGCATACGCAACAACTTTATCCCTCTGCATTAGCACTGCTCCAAGTCCAGTACCACATGCGTCGGTGTAAACCACCATCTCATCATTCCCACTTGGAATAGTCAAAACAGGAGCACTCGTCAATCTCCCTTTCAGGATTCCGAAAGCTTGCTCGCACTTAGCATCCCAACCGAACACTTGGTTCTTCTTCGTCAATCCTGTTAACGGTGCAGCTATCTTGGAGAAGTCTTTGATAAACCGTCGATAATATCTTGCTAATCCAAGAAAACTTCTCACATCAGATGCATTCTTAGGTCTAACCCAATCCTGGATTGCTGCCACCTTAGCGGGATCAACCGCTATTCCACTTCCAGAAATCACATGGCCTAAGAACCTTACTTCACTCTTCCAGAAGTGACATTTCGAAAACTTAGCCTTCAGCTGATGTTTCCGTAAGATTTCCAAAACAATATACAAGTGCGTCTTGTGCTCTTCTTCAGTTCTGGAATAAATCAGAATATCATCCACGAACACAAGTACGAACTTGTTCAACTGATCTCTGAACACTCTATTCATAAGATCCACAAAATATGCTGGCGCGTTAGTCAACCCAAACGGCATTACCAGCCACTCAAAGAAACCGGATGGTGTTCGAAAAGCAGTCTTCGGCACACTATCCTTAGCTACTCTCAACTGGTGAAATCTCGTTGCCAAATCCATTTGAGAAAACACCTTGGCTTCGTGAAGCTGATCAAACAAGTCATCTATTCTCGGTAATGGATACTTGTTCTTCTTAGTCACCTTATTCAGCTCACGATAATCGACGCACAATCTCAACGATCCATCTGCCTTGGTTGCAAATACAACTGGTGCACCCCACTCGGACACACTACGCCGAATGAATCCTTTCTGCAAAAGATCATCAACTTGCACCCTCAACTCTTGCTGTTCCCTAGGCGCCATCCGCCTAAGAGGCATCACAACAGGTCTGGCTCCTTCAACTAGATCTATACGAAACTCGATCTCTCTATGTGGCGGCAACCCTTTGACTTCGTCAAAGACATCCTCGAATCCATTAGCGATTGGCACCGATGACAGTCCATCCCGTGGAACAACCAGCGAATACATGAAGCTCATGAAGATGCCTTCTTCATGCTTACATCGTATTACAACCTTTCGCCCCTCCACATTCTCGACTGTCACTTCTAACCTCTCGCAATCAACCTTTGCCGCATACTTCCTAAGCCAGTCCATACCCAAAATAATTCCGAACCCCGCAAAGTTCAGAACAAAGCAATCACAAACAAAAGAACAACCATGACTCGATACAACTAGACCACGGCATAACATACACAAACAAGACGAACCCCCAACAGGATTAGTCACAACCAATGGCCTATCAACAATATCCGGTTCCAAACCTAACCGGCCTACGAGTTCACTACAAACAAACGAATGCGACGCTCCAGTATCAAACAGAACTCTAACTGGAACACCACATAGGAAAAGAGTACCTTGAACAACCACACTCTTCCCTTTCTCTTCAGCAGTAGGAGCTTTCGAAGACGACGGAACAGCTCCCAAAGCATAAGCTTGCACAATCTGCTTGTCCCTCCTCGGTTCTGGACAATTCTTCCTGAAATGCCCTGGCTTGTCACAGTTGTGACACTTCATCGGCACCTTAGGATTCTTACAATCCTTAGAGAAATGGCCCTTCTGCTGACAGTTGTAGCAAGTCACCTCGCCTTTCGGCTTCTTCTGGCCATCCTTACCCTTCTGCTGCTGCTGCTTCCTCTTCTTGTTTCCACCCTGCTGGGGTTTAGACTCTCCTCTGGTAACAGCAACAACAGGTCCTTCCTTAGGAAACAGACTCTCATGCCTAAGAGCTTTCTCCACAAGCTTCTCAAATGAATCGTCCAAATGATCCACCAACTGTCTCCCAAGATAACTATCCAAGCCTGTCACAAACTTCTCATTCTTCTGATAAGCAGACTCAATATATGACCGAGCATACTTGGACAAAGCTTCAAACTCAGAAACATACTCAAGAACTGATCTCCCTCCTTGCTTGAGCTCCACAAACTTCTTGAACAGAACAGACTTCTGAGCTGTAGAAATGAACTTAGCTTCAAACCTAACTTGGAATTGCTCCCAAGTAATCTCTTCCTCCGGAGTAATGATGGTAATAGAATTCCACCAATCAGAGGCTCTCCCTTGAAGCTGCCTTGATGCCAACTTCCTCTTAGTTGCATCCTCAATTCCCAAATCACCAAAGATCCTTCTACAAGCATCTATCCATATCTGGACCTCAATGGTAGATTCTGTTCCCAAGAAAACCTTCCCTCCAAGAGCAGTATAATCCTTGCACAACTTAGCAAAATCCACTGGTTTCGGAGTTTGGACTTGAACTCCAACATCTACTGCTGCCCCCGGAACTGGTATCCTTCTCATGATCGAAGTCATCATAGCTTCGAACATAGCTGCATAATCAGCAGTCCCCTCAGAAGCACGGCCTTCCCTAGCAGCTGGTCTCCCTCTTCGACTCATTCTCAATATCTATAAAAAGGAATGATTAGAACTTCTAGAGAAACAACTGCATAAAGGACTCAAACTCTACTAAGCTACTATATTATATATAGTAATCATCCATCAAATTACAAGTACGTCTCTCATACGTAGTTACGACAGCGAGCGTTGGGTAAAATCGATTAACCAATGCTCTGATACCAAATGTGACGACCGCCCATGACCCCTGCACTGAATCTAAAGATAGTGCGCTGTAAAGTGTGCCAGGCGACCATGGACGATTGTTAAGGTAAATTAAACACAACAGAATCTATCGTATTACTCACGGCGCATGGATAAAATACAATAGAACATATGTATAGTGAAGCTTTACAGAACAAAATGACATCATATAAAACTTCATAATAGTTGAATACAAGCATCTGAATAGTCAAGTCTTCAAAATACATCAAGCCTCACTACAACACTCAGATAAAATACAACAGCGGAACATCCAGTACATATAATAAGAAGATAATATGCAACCCTCCAGCTCGTCTTCGATAACAGTATCATGAGAAGAGAACAGCACCTGTCACCTGTTACCTAGTCTGCCCATCCCAAAAATGGACGAACAGCCCAAGGCGATAAGAATTAAAACATAAAGCCTTGAGTCAGACAACAGTCTTAGTGAGCAGTAAATTAACTAACAACATACCAAAAGAGCATAAAGGAAAAGGAATAGGAATACAACCCTCCCACTCCAACCTCATTCTACAGTGATAGCCCCCAGACACACACTAAGCAGAAGCAACATAGCAGAGCATACAATTTAAAGTAAAGTAATAATCATTCGAGTCAAGGGCGATGTTTTCCCAAGTACCAAGGCCTAAATCAGATAAGCACCCAGAAAACACCGCTCTTGAGTCCGAATGACGATACAACCAAACATCCATGACTCTAGCTATCACTGTTATCATTGCTTCGATATCACTGTTAATTGAATGACCGGCACATTCTTTCAGCCGTCCGTCAAGGGCTAATGGAAACCCCGGTTCTAGACATAACTCCCGCACGTCGTCGCAGCCCGTGCCTAGGACTATCGAATCTGCCCAGAGTACTCGACCATCAACAGTTGGCCGTTGGGACTATCGACTCTGCCCAAACGTACTCTTGCTTAGAGCATGCTAGAACCTTCACCAACGATGCTATCCAAGCCTCCTAGTCATCCTCCTCGACGACTATTCTCATATCCATTCATTATCCTCAACTCGAATCATATTGCCGAGTTATCAACATGCTTGGAATGATCCCGTCTGGATTAGACCAAGTCTTCATCACATGATTCCTTGCTTCATTACATCCTCGCAAAGCCTCATCTCAACATCACATCATCAAATCTATGCATAAGAGCTTCATCATCCCGCTACATATGCCACGAGCAGCTTTCCCAATTCAAGAGCCTTTCCCTTAGCTTTTGAATCGTCTTCGGTCTAAATCAAACCATCAATCATCTAATTCATAACAATCAATCAAATCAAACATTAATCCAAACAATCAAGCATTCAAACAAGATCTAGGTAGACAATTATCACAATAATGGCATTTTCGTAATTAAAGAGTTGAAAGTCCAATAAGCATGAAAACATGGATTATATCCCTACAACTTGATGAAGGAACTTGCATAGGTTAACATATGATAAAATGGATGTAACATCATCATAAACAATGGATCTATATGGATCTACGCTTAGGATGAAGAAAATGCATGGAAATCACTATTTTAACACCAAATCGAGCCAACAATCCGATATACTCCTTTGGATCCGTGTGAGAGATAATCACCACTTTCCAAATCACCAAAACAACCTCAAATCAATACGCTTCAGATCTGGACAGCGAAGGATCAAGCTTGATCTATCACAAATCCGCTTCAAACGAAGAAATCTCACTTCAAAGGATGAAGATCTTCAACTTTAGCTCTTGGATCTTCAATCTTGATCTTCGATTTGGATGAAAGGAAGCACTAGATTAGAGTGGAGAAAAGAAGTGAAGAAGTGTAGAAGTCGAGCTCTCAAAATGGCAGCACTTCGTCGCTTCAAAATCCGGATCCCAAAAAGTGAGAACAACCCTTCCTATTTATAGTTGAAATTCCTTAAGTCGAAATTTGGCTATCTCCCTAAGTCGCTTCCGACTTACGACCTAAGCCCCTACGACTTAACAAAACCCAGCGACCTAACAATGCTATGACAACTCCTCAGCGACCTATCGCTTGCGCCTCTACGACCTAAGACTTAAGAGAATGCGACTTAGCACAACTGCGCACCCAAGCGACCTACCAAAGCCCTACAACTTACGACCTAACGAGGCTGCGACTTATCACTTAGCGACCTAACCACAGGTGCGACCTAATCAACATAGCGCATCAGCGACCTACGACTTAGCAAACTCGCGACCTAACTATCTTAGGTCGCCCACGACCTAACTCAACACTAAACAGGGCCTCCGACTTAACACTTGCCGAGTTAACTTCGACCTGCTAACTTAACCCAGCTACGACTTATCTCCTTAGGTCGTCTACCGACCTAACTATGCCCTAGGTCGCTAAACTACCTATTTCCTAACTCCTTAAGTCGTTGCCGACCTATCCCCCTTAGGTCGCTAACTCACCCAGAAGCCCACAACCTATCTTAGGTCGCCAATCCTATAAGTCGGTCACGACTTATCACTTAGGTCATTCACTATTACCCCGGCTTCCTTAAGTCGTCGCCGACCTACCCCTTAAGTCATCCACTACCTTAGGTCGCTCCAACACCTACGACTTAAGCTACTACGACTCAACTCCTAACTCGCCGAATTCCTTAACTCGGTCACGACTTAGCTCTTAGGTCGTTCACGACCTAGGACTTAGACAAATCTGCCTAAAAATCTGAAATGACTTGAAAGTGCTAAAATTCCAGATTTTGACGAACTTGTCGATCCGTAAAAATACGGGTCGTTACATATAGGTTTTTATTCAACCGTTATTACATTATATATTAATAAAATAAATTCACTACTTAAGTCCGTTTAAATTTATTACCAAATCCATTTACCTCTCCCAACAAATTTGACTTCCCTTCAAATAATTCATGTCCCTATAAATACTTACATTTACACTTTATAGTTATTTTAATATACCCACTCCAACACTCTTAACCCTTATCTTTACGTTTCACCCACTTGTAATGTTTAATTACATTTATTACAATTCAATGTTGGCATTTACTACTATTAATTTATTCAATGTTTACTACCCCTTATTTCAATTTCTCCATTTACAGTTGCGACTTCACTATTCAAAGTTAATTTTGTATACTCCTTTCCTATTTAAACCAAATATAACAAATTCCAATTAAATCTAATTATTACCCTTAAAATAAGTCATAACATTCGAATAACTCTATTAAATTGGAATGTTTCATTTAAGTTTATAAATGATCCACTTGTATTAACATAATTCTTTAGATTTATTTCCATTTACGGTTAATCAATGTTATATTACATTAATCAATTTAATATCTTCCTTTATTTTCTCATATTCAAAGTATATCTAAGTAAAATCTTTCCACTATTTAATTTATTGAATCTTATGCAATGTTACTATAAATAAGTTTTAAATTACCATTAACTGTACATTCAATTACCATTAATCAAATTTAATTATCGAAATTTACGGGTCGTTACACTAAATATTCTTAAAGTATATATTTTAATAAAGTATTTAAGCGGTTTTAAATTTCAATATTATAAAGTATATTTATAATAAAGTGTTTTTAAATTATTTTAAAATCTAAAAGTATTTTGTACTTGGTGTTTCAGTGGAAATACATATTTGGGAAATGCATTCCGTGAAAGGAAACTGTTTTGGAACTGTTTCAAAGGATTGAAAATTGTAATATATTTTGCGAAGATATTTTGAGGTTAATAAATAATTTGGAAATTATTTATTGTAGGATGGTTGTTTGTGAATGTTACTTGATAGTTAAATCACCGACTATCAATATTGGCCAATGCGCTGATCGTTTCGAAGAGACCGGGATCGGGAGTTTTTCTCGAAAACCACTTCGATCCGGTTTGTACGTTTCGTGGAAACGATTTCGGAGTCTAAGATGGAGCAGTGAAGTGCAAGGGCTGGTCGCTACTAATCCTGAGGATATTTCCAAAATGGATGTAGTAGGGGTAGTGCCTTCGGTTCTGTTCGGACCCGGGATGGACTTGTATGGATGAATGCTTTCGGAACATCGTTAGCGGACGATGGGCATTCTAAGGGATATGTTCTAAAAGGTAACGCTTAGCCTCAAGCCTCATCAACGGGGAATGACTGAAAATTAGGGGTTATGCAACAAGGCTTCGTGGGTAGCTCCCACTGGAGGGTAAGGTCATCCCTGTCTAGATGTCCCTTTTTATTTCGGCTTAGTGGTGCGGTTGCTGATCCCAACCGTGGGGTGATTTTATTCGGAACTGTCCAGTAAGGGATGGTTCCGGCCTTGTGTTGCAGGGGAGTGGGAGTACTCCTCGGTACTGTGATCTAGGCCATGTACTGTGACAGGTGATAACCCAGTGCTTAGTCATTGATGGAAATCCATTCTCCCTACGTGCCTTGTACGGTATTTGTTTGTATACCTATTAGCTGGAATTTAATCATGTAACAATTTCAGCTATTTGAATAAGTATTTGTATATAGACACTACTATAATATCAGAGGATTTTGATAAGAAAGAGTTTTGGCTATTGTAAGGTAAAAACCCGACATGTTTATTTGTGGCGTGGTCTTACGAGATGCTTTTGATTTCAAAAGATTTTTGAAACTTTAATAATAAATTGAGTGTGATTTTCTCACGCTGGTTTTCCAGACTGACTCGGGTGTTGTTTTATATGATGCTCGGGTCAGACCGAGTGTTATAGGATACAGGATATGATGCTGTGGAGCTCAGGAGACGAGCTGGTTGGCGAGACGTATCTTCCGTATTTGTGTATGTATATTCCGCTGTGTAGATTGTTGTACATTCAGTTGTATTGAGGACATGATATGTTTATTGTCCAGTTGTATGTTATGTGTACTCTGATGATGTATTGTATAAAACAGATATAGTTTCAATTTGTGTAATGATCTGTTAGTATATATTATATTTTATTCCCTTGCGATGTGAGATTCTGATGTTGTTGTTTCCTATTTTCTTCTTCTACCTCTTCTTCTTAACTTAAATGGTTCGATTTTTCGTGTATGAAAAATCGGGTCGCTACATTTGGTATCAGAGCTTAGGCTGGCGACAACCTTGGCTCTGGTGGGAATTACTCATAAATAAAGTCGATAGTACTCTAGAATGAGTTTGAGTATATTAATAGATATGAGCGCGTATTTGTTAGTGAATATAAAATGGTTTTATATTGTGTTGGTTGGTTTATCGAGGAGTTTATGGATTCTGGTCAATACGAGTAATTAGCGTTATTGATAGGGATCTCTAAACACTTGATGTAACGACCCGAAATTTTGGACCATTCGCATCCATTATAAGTGTATAGGTAGACACTCATGCCGGAGTTGAATTGCTCAAAATATCGCGTTGTTAATTTAAATTTGGCAAAACTGAACATATACAGTAAATAAATAATCACAGATCACAGACACAGAGTAATAAATGCAGCGGAAATAAAAGAGATAGTAGTTCATGAAGCTATTATATAAATGTATGAGTTACATCAGAGTTAAACCAGATACAACGGAAGAGTAATATGATACATCAGATACAAATCAGAATACATCACTGGAATCATCGAATACTGAAAGCAGAATAGATGGCTGGATCTTCAAGCAAAGCTCCAACTCCAAAGGTGAGTCTCGAATACTGGTACACTCAGTCTGACCCGAGCATAAAGCAAAAACACAAGACACTCGACTCAGGATTAACATTCTTATATTAATAAATCCAACTCAAGTGAAATAGCAATTGAAATATAAGTAACTCAAAGGATGTTTGGAATAACCATCCTTTAAGGATCCGTTAAACTATCTACTAGGTAGTAGTGTACGATAAGTAGATAATGTCTATCAGTAATATAAAGATATCAAAATAGTGTTAAGTCATGGCCCATTCCACCCTTAACACATTTTTATTCCCAAAAGCATATACAAGACCGTAGTTTCCCCAAAACCGGAAGTCACCAGAGGGCAATCCATATACTAAAGGTACAAAACAAATTCGTAGTGGTCGCGTATAGGGATACAAGTATGACAAGGCACATGAGGCAATACCCAAGGTAGTGATACTACCGTTCGCCTGATCTGGACTGGTGAGAACGCAACGCCGCAGCGCCCGCAACACCGTGAAACAACACTCCCAAAATCAAGGGTGCACCAATCGACAACAAGTAATGAGTAGTTCGAAGAAGTGTGTTCACTTGAGGTAGCTAATCCTCCATTGGCCCGGCACGGCTCCTGTTTTAGTCATTTCCAATTTGACACAAGTGTCAAGGCTATCCATTATCGTTCTCTTTCTTCAGTCATCGCGAACATCATTCCAACCACTTCGTTCTGGATCAACACTCCACGAATGTTAGTTATTAAAGTGGTTTTCGGTATCGACAAAGAGTATGTCCATATCCGATCCCGGTCTCTTTAATAACTTCCGTAATTATTACACCGATTGGTCATTTATATATTTCCAAACCAAATCAAATTCAATTTCAATTAGAATTTGTAAATCAACATTTCATTTGTCTTTCGAAATCAATTTCCAAAATTTTCGTTTCAAAACTTCCAAATTACCATTTCAACATCTTATAATTCAATTTTCAATTTCTTTTTAAACCAATTCAAATATTGATTCAAGTTCGTAAATAAGTTTCATTCCAAATCATTTAAATAAATTTAATTTAACATTTAAATCAATTTAAATTCATTTATCAATTTCATTCAATATTCATTAAGTAAATTTGCCATTCAAAACAATTTCCAATTCATTAAATCCATTATTTAAATTCAACTTCATTATATCAAAACTTGCAAATTTAATTAAATTAAATTCATCAAATCAAATTCTTTAAATTTCAAGTCTTACATTAATTTCAATAAATCACATTTTATTTCTTGATAAAGAAATTCAATTTCTTATTTACTTACTTAAATAATTTTCCAAAACTTAATTAATAAAGAAAACTCAATTTCAATTATTTACGAAGTAAATTCACTTATTCAAAAGTCCAATTTTACTTATTAAAGAATTCAATTCAATTTAATCATTAAATAATTCAATCTTATTTAATTTTTAAATAATTCAAAACTTAATTATTAAATAATTTCAAAGTTTAATAATTTCAAACTTAATTAAAATTTCAAACTTAATTCAATCATTTCTCAAATTAAACAACATTCTTTCATCAATTACATTGTTAATCTTTTGTTTCAGATTATTAAATATTAACATTTTCCTTTCATCAAAAATTCAAATTTCAACTTCATTTCAAAACCATATTCTTTATTCAAATAAAATCTTCGCTTATTTTTTAAATCAAATTATTGACCAATCGGGTTTTATTTAATTTTCTATCCTAGGACAAAGTTCAATTTGGGTATTTATCATTTCAACCCGATTCCAATTCAATTCAAAATCAAAGCATAGTAAAGGGAACTTGCAGTGTGATAACTGGGATGGTGTCAAAGTAAATAAACAAGCAATAACAACAATCAATAACAACAATCCAATAATCAATTCAAATAATCCCGAAATAACCGTATTAATTCGCATTGTTATTTGTGCGAATTAATATAATTATTTCTAGAATCTACACTATCATTTCATGTAGATTAAAGATTATTACACTAATTATTTATACGGTTTTCCACTTGTCATTCAATTTCAATTTTATACTACAACAATTAATCTAATATACGTCGATGGTTCAAAGTGTAATTATCACTATTCTACATGTCAATTAATTTAACAATTAAAAAGGGGTCATATTCACTAATCAAATTTTACATATAAATCAGTTTTAAAATTGTTAACTATCCTATATCCATTTCAAATTTGCATACTATTTATCATTTAACACTAACAATTTAACGTCCAATATAAACATCAACAATCAATCAATTATCAGCCCAACTGTATTATCATCACACAAATCATAAACAGATAATGGTGTCAAATGTCACAGGTGAACTGATACAGGCAATAGCATATATAACAGTGTAATTAACTAGCAGCAGCATATTTCAATTGTCGTTTCAATTGAAATCAAATTTAATAAATAAAAGAACATTAATCGTGAGTGAGTGCTCACCTTTCGAGGCTAGAGAGAATAGACAACATAACAAGCTACGAATTCCAAAGCAAAGCAAAGCGGGCACGAATTTGACGATCAAAGCTGATAGATAAGAACCGATGAAAACAAGATAATCAGTTTGGATATAAATCGAGAATACATGCATTATTCTACTATATATATATAAAATTCAGTATTTTAGTTTACGACAAATAATAAAATAATATAAAGGTTTCAAAATCATTGTTTTTAAATTAAAAGTTATATATTAAAATCAAACATATATATATAAATTAATAAATTTTGAATCAATACCTTTTAAAACTTAACGGTTTAACATATAAGATTTCTTTATATAACTTATGTAATCAACCATCAAACCCCAACAATCTAAGACCAAAAAAAAATAACCCTATATGTTAAATTTAAACAATATTTATTATAAAATTAGTATATATAAAAAAACCAACTTTAAAACCTAAAATAGTATATATATGCTACTAAATCAAATCTACATGCCGACACTTAATATTATAACATGTATATATATACTAATATATACATAAAGATATATAATAAGACTTACACATATCTACATACTACTGTTATATATATAAACAAATATTTATAAACATATAATACTTTAAAACATATTATATATATACCCTTTACATTGTAGCGGTTACAAAACAGCAATATATATACAACTAACTGTTTATAAAAGAAGTCTGCGGCTTGTCTACATAAATAATTTATTTAAACCAACATCCGTTAATGTAACCGACATGTGGACTAGTACTGTGTATATATATTACTGTAAATAAAACAGCACAACGTATATGGATGTATAAATCATCATCACGGTGAGATTTTTTTTTTGAACTGCAACCCATGATATAAAAATCTAAACACAAATATAAATAGGTATACAAACAGCCCACGCAAACCCGTATATACTACTTAAAGTATAAATACCCTTATATTGAACTGAAACATATATGCATGCCCTTCAATCAAAACAATGGATTTTAAAACAAAAAAAAATCAAAGCGTTCATACATAATAAGAAAAATATAGACTGACAACTTGTTTCACTTTAAATACTATATATATACACGTTACTGTCCGTAAATATAAAAAAAATCATAGCAACCTATATAGACTTCACAAATGCATACACATAACTCACCTATATATATGGTATACATATGACTTCAACCAAGGCCGAGCCTGGAAGGAGAGACAACAAAGCAAGTCGGCAGTTGAGATTGTTGTCATGGTGGAGACGGCGGATTGTCATGGCGGGAAGGAGCAAGGGTGGAGATGAAGGCGGACGCGGAGGAAGGCCCCGAGTTGCCTGAGCCGGTCGAGACGATGGTGAGCGGGGTTGTCACATACCGAAATTTTCGACTTTCGAAAATTCGACATCGATACTCACTTTATCGACTGCCGAGCAATCGAGTGCCGGAAACTCCAATAGTGAGGGTTTTGAAAGAAAAAGTAGAAGAAAAGATAGAAGAGAAAGGAAGAAAAACAAGAGAACAACATCAGAACAGAAAACAATATCAGAATCTTACACATCGCAGCGGAACAATATATAATAGATAAATGAATAATCTTTAAACAAAGAACTATATCATTTTATAACATACATCAATCATCAGAGTCACTATACAACTCAGTACAACAATGGACAGTTATATAAACTTGTCCTCATACAGAATACACAGCGGAATAAATACTATCAGATACAAATACTACGCCTCGTCATCCAGCTTATCTCCAAAGCTCCAGAATATCCAGAATATCCTGATAATCTAACTCTAGACTGCCCGTGTGGAAATTTGTGGGCACCCAGAGTTTAGAAGGGAAACAATAAACTCCGAGTCAGTCATGGTGACTGGTGTGAGATCGTAAAACAGTTATTTTTCTTTAAAATAAACAACAGAAGAATTTTAAAGTCAATTCGCAATGCTTTTGGAAAATGAAACTACCATAAGACCTCCCGCCACACACACAATGCAAACGCAGACTTGGAGGAGATTTCTTCTTATGATAGTCAAAGATGCTTACTACGCAAAAATCAAATTCTTTTTGATATTATTATTAGTGCATAGTGTAGAAAACATTTCGAAAGTAGAATATAAATCTTAGCCAGCATAGGTACCATTATAGTATGCTTGCTATAGCTACCATATTAAATGGCAGGTTCTACAACTAAAACCGTACAAGTCACGTATTGTTTCTTTGGATTTCCAACAAATGGTCAGGCTAAGGAACTTCCTATCCACGATGGGTACGTCCTTGGAATAGACGACCCGAGAACCTAACCGGATCTCTGCCAACACAAGGCCGGGTTACCTCTGCAAAAATAGGTAACTACTGACACGCGTATGCCATCCCCCGACCGTCACCGATCTTCCCGAGGATCCCCGATTCGCAACAAACCACATAGATAATAATAATGCAGTAACCACAGAGGTTAAGTATCTGGGCTCCATACCATGATACCACCTTTATCCAGAAGGAATGACATACACTAAGGGGCGCTACTCCCTAGAACCTTGCCGCATTCGTCCTGTTTCGACCATTTCCGGGGTGTGAGGCTCGACGAAGTCTCGTCCACAAAGCTACGCTTTCTACAAAGCCCTGCTTCGGGTCAAACAAAATGATCAACCTATGATCACAAAGATATAAGATCAAACAAATGATCATATCACAAATGATCAAACACTGATCATTTCACAGCAACACTCAGTATGCCACGTTACCAAATTGGGATATATCGCTGATAAATTTCAACTACATAACCTCTGAGCTCGTACGTCTCAGAGAAGGGTGTTAAGCTAAGAGAATAAATTCTCCGCCACCAACAGAAATGTATTTGAAAGAAATCAGCTCAATATCTCAAATTGTAACGTCAGACAAACAATCCATACAAGTCTGTTCCGGGATCGAACAGAACCGAAGGCACTTCTCACGAAGCCCTTGCAATTTCGGATAATTTTCAATCACGTCAGGACTTCCCGTCACTAAGGGTGATAAAACCTCTAAATCGAAGATCAGTCGATGTAGAGTAACTCGACGGTAATCCTTCCGTTTTCAAAAATATCCGGTCTTCAACACCGGTCTTCGAATGCAATTCATAACGACGTATCACATATTCGGAATGGGTTATACGACCCCATGGTCCTTTCCCGGCTAACCCGAATAGTGAGCGATTATTTAAAAATAAGTGTGGCATTTAAATTCATCCAATTCACAACAAATACCTATCTAAAGGTAATTATTGATAGTCGGTTATTTAACTATCAATAAAGATGCGCAACATCATCAGATTCCAAATTATTTTCCAAATTTTTGTATCTTCAAAAATATCTTTATTAGATATGTTATTTCCACACTTCAAAAATAAATCAACGTTTATTTTTAAACAACTTCCCTTTCTTTTATAAATTCCATAGTGAATTTATATTTTCAAAATATCTACAGATATACGATTTTCAAATCGTTTTCAATATTCAATCTCGATTTATCTTTAAGAAGATAAAATCTCAAAAACAGTTCATTTCATATTGGAAAAGCATTTCCATACTTATTTAATAATAAGTAATTCACCAATCTATTTATTTTCAACATTTGAAAATATTCGATATACTTAAATCAAATTAAGTATATATTTCATTCTTTAAGGAAATCATTTACTATAACAACATTTATTTGAGTCAAAACGAATGTTACGTAAAACATCGTTACGACGACTCAAAATCACTAGTATAGGGATTCGGATTTAGATAGATATATAAATCCCAATACTACATAAAAATATTTCCTTTCGGAAATCATTTACTATAACAACAGTGTTATAGTCTACCATTTCCTTATTTTTCTCGAAAACGTCTATTTCAACAATAAATGTTGAAATCTATGTATCCGATACTTAACACGCTTTAAAACATCTTTTAAAACAACTTCATTTAACAATATTCCTTTTCCCAAAATATATTGATTTTATTCAATAATATATATTTACTGTCCAAATTCGTGAATATAATCACTATCCCAATTTTAACAATTTCTACCCATTTAACTTAAAGGATAATTCGCTGTCCAAAATCACGAATATATCTCCTTTAATAACTTCAATGTTAAATTTATCAATTCTATTGATTTTGAATTTATAAAACAATGTTTATAAATCCCATTTCTATTTATAAAACTTCGATTTCTAAATTATCCAATTCAACTTATATAACTCAATTATATACCGGAAGTTTATATTATAAGTTAAGAACTTATAATCCATTTATTTACAACATCTATTCATTCCTCATCTAAATGTCAAAATCCGATTTATAAGATAATTGCTTATAAATCTTTTTGTTTTACAAAATCTATCCATTTAATAACTTCACAATTTATGAATCTATAAATTTCAATTCACTTATGAAATCCATTTTTATTTGACTTTAACACTTAATAAAACTCATTTCAAAATTCCAATATTTTTAATTTATAAAAATATCAATTTTTATAAATCTTTTTATATGAATTGTTTAAAATACTTCAACAATTCCAATTTAAACTATTTCATAATCTTTATCAATTGTTTATTTCAAAAATAATATTTTTGTCGTATTTCACAAAAAATCACAATTTTACTAACATTAAAATTTTAACATTTATTTATTTAAAATAAACCAATTCAAAATTTTCGATAAAACGTATATTTCTACAAATCACTTTACAAATCCTTTTAAAATCTAAAATCGTTATTTTTAGACTTTAAAAATGGATCCGATGATGCAACGCATCACATAGTCAATCATGGCATTCAAAAACATCATATATCAATATGATAATCAACAAATATCACAATATCTGTAAACAATAATTACAGTTGAGGAATCCAGTTGGATCCCTCCAACCTGTTTCCCTGCATCCACAGATGTTAGCACAATACCAATTCCGCTCCAGTACGGAATTATCGCGGTATATAGGTTTTTATAAATCCGCTTACTAACGGCGCAATAGGGTCTCATCCGCTATACGAGGCGGGAAATCATCAATTCAATATATACATATGCCAATATGTATATACTGCTATATATATAGATATATCCTATTATATCTAATAGCACATCCAAACAGTCAACAAACAATAACTGTAAAATCCACTTTCAATTTGAGTGAGAAAATCTCACCTGAGCTATTAATTTTGCCATCCCATTTTATTCCAGCTTGACTCGATTTTCTTGATTTTTTTACCTTGTATAAACAATTTATACGGTTTCATAAATATTTGAATCAACTGAATAATTTACTTCCGTTTAATAACTTATGATTCTTTTTAAACCAATTTTCTCAAATAAATTTATTTTAACCAAAATGTTCACATAAATGTTTTAGAAATATTTTTTTCTCAAGGTTTAACTTTATATATATAATCCCCTAAAACATTTAAACTTCCTATTACATTATTTCCACCATTCTATCTATATATACATTCCTATTTCAAATTAAATTATGTATTTAAATTAATATATATAAATATACTTTACTGTTTTTCATAAAAATCACAGTATTTTACCTCTGCAAAAATACAAATATTTTAAATTTATTTTCAAATTTAAATTGAATAAACATTTTGCAATTACCTTACTGCCACCAGCAAGAAAAATAACCCAACCCACTCGCGAGTGCCATGAAACCCCAGCCACCTTGAATCCAAGCTGCCCAATTCGATCGCCACCAAACCCTAGTCGCATACGAGCCTACTGCCATGCGGCCTTCCCCCACCAGCGCGACCTGATTTCCCCCCTCGAGCTCGCGAAAACTGCTTCGCGACCCACGCCGTTGCCGATGAACTTACGACTACCACCACTTCTCCTTCGTGTGCGCAAGCGCGCGTCTCCATTGTTATGCTGCCGAGTCGCGACGACGAACTCTCAGGTCGCCTCGACCTCGTGAAAAACCATCGCGAATGACTCGCGAACCCTAGAACGCCTCCCAAAGCCAGTCGCGCGTGCGACCGAGGCCATTACGGCCTGCCGATTTCCCCACCAATTTGATTTCGATCGATCGGGAATTTCAGTAGAGGGACGCCATTTTTTCTGATGTTATAGAGAAGCGGTTTTCAACATTTTTGATTTTGAAAGAAGGGAGCGCGAATGTTAACAGAGGCCATTATTTAATTTCTGAAAAGGGATGAACTTGAATTCGTGAATGAGTTTGAAGGGGAAGATGGTTATTTAAAATTGAAGACGGCATGTTCTCCACGATTCCTCCCGTGATGCTCGGCATGTTTTAAGGAACGAATAGTAATTGCTGTGACTAAATCTAAAATTTAAATTTAAATCAAATCCGTTTAAATTTCAATGCGTTTATCTATCGTGTGGTCACATATCCACTCCGAAAAATATGAAATTGGAAATCCAGTAATAATTCAATATTATGGACCCAATGGAACTAGTTTCGTCGAATTCCGAGACTGCGTTCCGGAATGCTATTTTTAAATATCGATACGAACGATAATTTTCAAAACTGAACAATTCATTTCCAAACTTGATTCTGAAGCTTCTGTTATCTTCAGTGTTATCAATATAAATATTTCAAGCGTTTGAAATATTTTTCTTCGGCTTAAAATTAAAGATTCAAATTTTTGTTCAACATTAAATAGATTAAATTTTAAAATTAAATCGTCAAATTCAAATTTATATCGAGAATTCAAATTAAATTACCGTTCAAATATTTAAAATAAATTAAACATTCTCAATTTAATTCGTTCAAAATTCTGGATCGTTACAAACTTCCCTCCTTAAAAGAATTTCGTCCTCGAAATTATAAGTTAGGAAAAATGGTCCTTAACTCGTCTACTATCTTTCACAATCTAAATAGTCTTATCAATTCATCAAAACAAATCTCTCTACTAAAGATTCGTTATTAATTCATCTAAATTTTCAACTTCAATTACAGATTTTAAACAACATTGTTTTACTTCAAAATTCAAATTTAAGTTTAAATTCAAATTTCAACTTCAAAATTTTCTCAAAAATTTTCTAACACTCGAAATTTTCGAAAAATTTCGCCAGCGTCTCCTTTGCGCGGCTAATACGGTACAACTACAAAACGTCCCTACGGACTCTCAGATTTCAAAAAGAAAAAGAAAAAGCCAAGCGGCTAGAGAGAAATCATCAAAAACTCATATTAAAACTCAAATACATACCTTTTTCGAGCAATTCGAATTCTCTTCTAAATTAAAATCCCAATTCCTTTACACCTGTATATCTACTAGCCATTATATCTAGTTACATCATTCAAACTATTTTGCAAATTCTATTACAAAATTTCAAATATAAACTGTTTACACATTTTTAACTTACTATTGAAGTTACATATCTATTCTCATTCAATTTTACATTTCAATTCTCATTCGAATTCAATTCACAATTCCCATCTAATTTGGATTTAGTTTACTTCTGGATATTGAATTTTTATCAATTAACTGTCATTTACAACTGCACTATCTTAAATTAGTTCCAATTACTAATTCATTCGTCTTCAATTTGAATTCCACTCAAATCAGATTTCAAATATTCTATAAGTTAACAACTTATTTACATCTTGACTTATACAATCATTTATACATTCACCTTCACAATTCCATTTTATTAAGGAATTTTATTTTCAATTATCTTTTTTGGAATTCTATTTTCATTTATGAATCATATTTACAATTCGTATTCATAGTTTTCGTTCATATATGAATTTATTTCCTTATACTTTCAATTCACATTTATATATTTCATTTGTTAATGAACTTTAATTCCAATCACAATTACATAATTTACATTAACAATTTCTATTTGTATAAGTTATAAATTCAATCATATTCCATAAATATTCTTATACAGTATTCCAGAGTCCTTTCAACCTTTCAAAACCATTTTGAAAACAATTCAAATTTATCTTTTGAATTTTCAAAACAAAACTCAATTTTCCAAACAACTTTCATTTAAAACAATTTGGCAGCAATTCCTCTTTTGGAAACCCGAAAATGAATTCTAATGATGTGGCCACCATCATCAGGATTATTTTCCAGCGACCGAAAAGAGTTTAGGGCTTTCAACTCTCCAAAATACTTTTCGAAACCTTTGAAATTCATTTTCAAATCAAAAATGATTTAAACTTTCCAAATCTTCAAAATTTTCAAATTCTTTTCAAAACATTTCCAAAAACTTCTCTGGAATTCCGTTTTAGATTATAAGTCACATTTAAAATTTATATTCTCAACTTTGGAGTTACGATTTGAATTTCTTATTCAATTTCAATGATAATAGATTAATATTATCACCTCTAACATCCATGCAACCATATACTGTAATAATTTACAGAAAATCATTTCTTTTATATACAAAAATAGTCTTGGGTAAAATTATTTCATTCACCCTATTTAAAACAATACTATGTCATCTTGCCTCGTTTAAGTGTTTAGAAATCTTTATCGATAATATGGCGTCCCACATACCGACCAAAATTCACAAACATCTCAACGGATAAGTAAACACAATATAAAACATTTTTATATTCACTAACAAATACGCGCTCATATCTATTAATACACTCAACTCATTCTAGAGTACTACTGACTCTATCTCTAATGAGTAACACCCAACAGAGCAGGGTTGTCGCTTAACCATATGCTCTGATACCACTTTGTCACATACCGAAATTTTCGACTTTCGAAAATTCGACATCGATACTCACTTTATCGACTGCCGAGCAATCGAGTGCCGGAAACTCCAATAGTGAGGGTTTTGAAAGAAAAAGTAGAAGAAAAGATAGAAGAGAAAGGAAGAAAAACAAGAGAACAACATCAGAACAGAAAACAATATCAGAATCTTACACATCGCAGCGGAACAATATATAATAGATAAATGAATAATCTTTAAACAAAGAACTATATCATTTTATAACATACATCAATCATCAGAGTCACTATACAACTCAGTACAACAATGGACAGTTATATAAACTTGTCCTCATACAGAATACACAGCGGAATAAATACTATCAGATACAAATACTACGCCTCGTCATCCAGCTTATCTCCAAAGCTCCAGAATATCCAGAATATCCTGATAATCTAACTCTAGACTGCCCGTGTGGAAATTTGTGGGCACCCAGAGTTTAGAAGGGAAACAATAAACTCCGAGTCAGTCATGGTGACTGGTGTGAGATCGTAAAACAGTTATTTTTCTTTAAAATAAACAACAGAAGAATTTTAAAGTCAATTCGCAATGCTTTTGGAAAATGAAACTACCATAAGACCTCCCGCCACACACACAATGCAAACGCAGACTTGGAGGAGATTTCTTCTTATGATAGTCAAAGATGCTTACTACGCAAAAATCAAATTCTTTTTGATATTATTATTAGTGCATAGTGTAGAAAACATTTCGAAAGTAGAATATAAATCTTGTCACATACCGAAATTTTCGACTTTCGAAAATTCGACATCGATACTCCCTTTATCGACTGCCGAGAACTCGAGTGCCGGAAACTCCAATAGTGAGGGTTTAAGAAAGAAGAAAAAGGCAGAAGAAGAAGAAAAGAGGAAGAAGAAAGAACAGAAGGACAACATCAGAAGCAGAAACAATATCAGAATCTTACACATCGCAGCGGAACAATATATAATAGATAAATGAATAATCTCTAAAACAAAGAACTATATCATCTTTATACATACATCAATCATCAGAGTCAATATACAACTCAATACAACAATGGACAGTTATATAACTTGTCCTCATACAGAATACACAGCGGAATAAATACTATCAGATACAAATACTACGTCTCGTCCTCCAGCTTATCTCCAAAGCTCCAGAATATCCAGAATATCCTGATAATATAACTCTAGGCTGCCCGTGTGGAAATTGGTGGGCACCCAGAGTTTAGAAGGGAAACAATAAACTCCGAGTCAGTCATGGTGACTGGTGTGAGATCGTAAAACAGTTATTTATCTTTAAAATAAACAACAGAAAAACTTTAATGTCAATTCGAAATGCTTTTGGAAAATGAAACTACCATAAGACCTCCCACCACACACACAATGCAAACGCAGAATTGGAGGAGATTTCTTCTTATGATAGTCAAAGATGCTTACTACGCAAAATCAAATCATTTTTGATATTATTATTAGTGCATAGTGTAGAAAACATTTCGAAAGTATAATATTAATCTTAGCCAACATACGACCGGTATCGTATGCCTACTATAGCTACTATGTTCAATAGCAGGTTACCGCCACATTCCATAGCAGGTAATACAACTAAAACCGTACACGTCACGTATTGTTTCTTTGGATTTCCAACAAATGGTCAGGCTAAGGAACTTCCTTTTCCACGATGGGTACGTCCCTGGAATAGACGACCCGAGAACCTAACCGGATCTCTGCCAACACAAGGCCGGGTTACCTCTGCAAAAATAGGTAACTACTGACACGCGTATGCCATCCCCCGATCGTCACCGATCTTCCCGAGGATCCCCGATTTCCAACAAACCACATAGATAATAATAATGCAGTAACCACAGAGGTTAAGTATCTGGGCTCCATACCATGATACCACCTTTATCCAGAAGGAATGACATACACTAAGGGGCGCTACTCCCTAGAACCTTGCCGCATTCGTCCTGTTTCGACCATTTCCGGGGTGTGAGGCTCGACGAAGTCTCGTCCACAAAGCTACGCTTTCTCAAAAAGCCCTGCTTCGGGTCAAACAAAATGATCAACCTATGATCACAAAGATATAAGATCAAACAAATGATCATATCATAAATGATCAAACACTGATCATTTCACAGCAACACTCAGTATGCCACGTTACCAAATTGGGATATATCGCTGATAAATTTCAACTACATAACCTCTGAGCTCGTACGTCTCAGAGAAGGGTGTTAAGCTAAGAGAATAAATTCTCCGCCACCAACAGAAATGTATTTGAAAGAAATCAGCTTTATATCTCAACTGTAACGTCAGACACACAATCCATACAAGTCGGTTCCGGGATCGAACAGAACCGAAGGCACTTCTCACGAAGCCCTTGCATATCCGGATAATTTTCAATCACGTCAGGACTTCCCGTCACTAAGGGTGATAAAACCTCTAAATCGAAGATCAGTCGATGTAGAGTAACTCGACGGTAATCCTTTCGTTTTCAAAAATATCCGGTCTTCAACACCGGTCTTCGAATGCAATTCATAACGACGTATCACATATTCGGAATGGGTTATACGACCCCATGGTCCTTTCCCGGCTAACCCGAATAGTGAGCGTTTATTTAAAAATAAGTGTGGCATTCAAATTCATCCAATTCACAACAGATACCTATCTAAAGGTAATTATTGATAGTCGGTTATTTAACTATCAATAAAGATGCGCAACATCATCAGATTCCAATAATTTTCCCAAATTATTTTATCTTCAAAAATATCTTTACTAGATATAAAATTTCCACACTTTAAAAATAAATCAACGTTTATTTTTTAAAACAATTTCACATTCCATTTATAAATCCCATAGTGAATTTATATCTTCAAAATATCTACTGATATACGATTCTCAATTCGATTTCAAATATATTCAATTTCAATTTACCTTTACAAAGGTAAATTCTCAAACGTTCACTTCATATTGGAAAAGCAATTCCATACTTATTTAAAAATAAGTGTTTCACAAATCTATTTATTTTCAACGTTTGAAAATATTCGATATACTTAAAATCAAAATTAAGTATATATCTCATTCTTTAAGGAAATCATTCTTAAATCACATTTATTTGAGTCAAAACGAATGTTGCGTAAAACATCGTTACGACGACTCGAAATCACTAGTATAGGGATTCGGAATTAAGATAGATATATAAATCCCAATACTATATAAAATATTTCCTTTCGGAAATCATTTACTATAACAACAGTGTTATAGTCCACCATTTCCTTATTTTTCGAAAACGTCTATTTCAACAATAAATGTTGAAATCTATGATTTCGATATTCAATATAATTTAAAACATCGTTTAAAACAATTAACTTCATTTCAAATATCACTTTCCCAAAACCATATCTATTTTACTTAACAATATATTCACTGTCCAAAATCGTGAATATAATTTCCTTAACCCAATTTCAATCTTTTCCACACATTTTTATTTCAATAAAAATTCGCTATCCAAAATCGCGAATATATCTTCTTTGATAATCTTCTATATTTAATTTATCAAATTCAATCGATTTCGAATTTATAAACACGGTTATAAATTCTATTTCTATTTATAAAAACTTCAGTTTATAAATCTTCTTTATTTACCAATTCAATTCACAATTCAATTTATATACCACAATCCATATTATAAGTTAAATACTTATAATTTCATTTATTTACAAAGATCATTCTTTTAAAACTTTACAACTGTAAAATTTACCCTTTTATAAACCCATTTTAACGTCATTTCCAAATACTACATCAATTACAGATTGATTTCCAAAATTTTATCATTTCTAAATAATTTTCCCTATTCTTTCCAATTTATTCAATATTCTATTTTTAAAAGAATTCTTCAATTTGAAATCATTTTTACATTGATTTCCCAAGTTATTTCAATTCATAAATTTAATTTCTAATTGGACTTCCAACTTATTTCATTTTAAATAAATTCCTTTTGAAGAGAATAAATTTCTTTGTCTCTTTCAATCTATTTAAAAATCCAAATTTAAATTAAATTTTTCAATTTATAATCACTGTTTTATGAAATTCTTTTATTTAGCAATTTCACTTTATTCTGGAATTTATTCCATAAGATTATAAAAATTAACTTTTTATACCTTAAAAAATTCCTTTCTTCAAAATTATTAAATTTCTAAAATTGATTCATTTAGAAATTCCTATTTTTGATTTCAAAAATCCAATTTCGTATATTTTGGAATCCAATGATATCAACATCCATTCGGCCAATTTTTATTTTCGAACAATTCCCAATCATCAATATCATCGATCGTATCAATATAATCATTCACAGAATTATCATATCACAATAAAATAAATTCACAACAATATTGAGGGGTCCAGTTGGATCCCTCCAACCTGTTTCCCTGCATCCAAAGACGTTAGCACAATACCAATTCCGCTCCAGTACGGAATTATCGCGGTATATGGGTTTTATAAAAATCCGCTTACTAACGACGCAATAGGGTCTCATCCGCTATACGAGGCGGGAAATCATCAATCCAATATATACATATGCCAATATGTATATATTGCTATATATAGATATATATCCTACTATATCTAATATCACATCCAATAGCAATCATATCAGTCAAATCAATAACTGTAAAAGAAAATCCACTTTCATTTGAGTGAGAAGATCTCACCTTGATTTCAATTCTGATTTCAGCGTTTATTTCGAATAAAATTAAACGCACATTTAATTTTACCCGAAATTCACACTAGCTCCAAACGACTCCAAATCAGTTGCATCGCGTAGTGCTCGACCAAATGAAGCCAACGCAATTCGTTTCGTCCAAAACGGACCTCGTATGCAGAAGTTATGAATTTTAGAAGTTTATACACATTAATATATATAAAAAAAATCAATTTTTCTTTTCAATTTTCAACCTAACTCAGATCTGGCTGTTCATTTTGCTTCCTCCACATCAGGCCACTCACGAAGCCTTCTTCCATAACGTGAAATTCACGTTCGTTCAACCCATAGCCTCCACCAAACCCTAATTGCTCCGGCCTCCTCGATGCACTAGACCCCATCACTCCACCACCATTCGAAAGCCCTCGCTTCACTCCACCTTCACCATCAATAGCACCAAGCTCGGCCTCCCCATGGCCATGAAAAACGTGCACAAAAACAGCCCCTTCAAGCTCGATTTGCCGATGATCTACCTCGTTTCAGACGATCTCCACCGTTGAGAACGTAGTTCTTATCTTCCTCTACAACTTTGCAGTTGACAACTTCCTCTAATTGTTTGTGGATTTGAAGATAATTGAGGAGGAAGGAGATTGATTTCTGGCCTTAGAAATGAAAGTGGCGGCCTGGGTTCAAAACCCTAGGGTTGTTCTTCTTGTTTGCAAATGAGAGAATAGAGGTGCTTTTATAGAAAATTGCCCAATTTACTATTCATCGAAATTTTCCGAACTCCGAATCGAACGTGCCGGCTGACGTTTCTAAGGTTTATCCCGCGTTCCGAACGCAATGGAATAAGTTTCGGAGGCTAGTTCGGACATCTGAGCGAGATACGGAGAAAAACGATCAATTTAAATTAAACCGATTTAAATCGATTTCGAGGCGTTTTGGCTTGCCCCGGACAAACGATAAATCCAAAAATTTCGAAATTTGAAATCTTACAATAATATCACATTACGGATCCGATGAAACTGGTTTCGTCAAAATCCGAGACCGTTTGAAAAATGACTATTTTAACTCGACGATTTAAAATTAAAACGATATCGATGCGTTTCGAGTTGCCACAGTCAAACGACAACTCCGATGGATACGAAAATTGAAATCCGATAATAACTAACTATTACGGATCCAATGGAACTGGTCTCGTTCAATTCTGAGACTGTTCGAAAATTGGCTATTTTTACAGTCGATAATTAAATATTAAAATATTCAATTTTCACAGATTAACTCCAATTTCAATTTTAAAAGTTCTATACCCTTTCTATAACTCCAGTATGATTAAATAAAATTTCCCAAATCATTTTCAATCATTTTAAACTCGATTTTCAATTATCTCTGGAATTTCAATTATTAATTTATCGATTTAATTATCAAATTAAATCCAATATTCGAAAAATAAATCATTCGACTTCTTAATTCCATTTATTAATATTTAAAATTAATTAAATATTCGAATTTTAATTATCAAAAATTCTGGGTCGTTACAAACTTCCCCCCTTAAAAGAATTTCGTCCTCGAAATTACAAGTTAGGAAGAAAGGTCCTTAACTCGTCTACTATTTTTCACAATTCAATAGTTTTCTCAAATTTTCAAAACAAATCTTTCTAATAAAGATTCGTTATCATTCAACTAGCTTTCCAATTTCAATTATAAGTTTCAAAACAATCTCGTTTTACTTCTCAATTCAAATTCGAGTTTAAATTCAAATTTTAACTTTCAAAATTTCTCAAAATTTTTCTAACACTCGAAATTTTCGAAAAATTTCGCCAGCGTCTCCTTTGCGCGGCTAATACGGCACGACTACAAAACGTCCCTACGGACTCTCAGATTTCAAAAAGAAAAAGAAAAAGCCAAGCGGCTAGACAAGAAAGTCATCAAATCTCATATTATAATTTAAATACATACCTTTTTCGAGCAATTCAAATTATCTTTGAAATTAAATTCCAATTCCTTTACAATACCTGTATATCCTACTAGCCATAATATCTAGTTGCATATATTCAAACCATTTCGTACATTCAATTACAAAATTTTCAATATAACTGCTTATATCATCTCTAATTCACTATTGAAGTTATATATTCAATTTCGTTCAATTTTGCATTTTCAAATTCATTTGAATTCAATTCACAATTCCAGTTTTATTCACTTTTGTTCATTTCCAAAATTTATTTACAATTTACTATTTTGGTTTATAACCACTTATATTAAACTGGATTTCAAATTTCATACGAATTTTAATTCATCTCAAACCATATTAATTTGTCATTTCTTTAATTAGTTTCAATTACTAATTTTATTTCAATACATTACTTTACAAATTCGAAATGAATTCTTCAATATTCAATTTACTTTCATTAAATTGATTCACCTATACTTGCTTTAATTTTTAACTTCATTCTTTAAGTTAAATTTATTCTATCAAAATTCAAACTGTATAAGTTATCAACTTATTTCTTATTTCACAAGTAATTTTGTATAGTATTCCAGAGTTTACCAATATTTTCAAAAATCATTTTCGAAAACAATCCAAATTATCCTTTGAATTTCCAAACCAAAACCCAAATTTTTCCAAACAATTTCCATTTAAAACAACTTGGCAGCGATTTCTCTTTTGGAAACCCGAAAATGAACACCAATGATGTCGCGGTCATCATCGAAGTTATTTTCCAGCGACCGAAAAGAGTTTAGAGCTTTTCATTCCGTCAAAACATTTTTCAAAACCTTCGAAATTCATTTTCAAATCAAAAAGACTTCATTCTCAAATCTCCAAAATTTTCAAATTCTTTTCAAAACATTTCCAAAAAAAAAAAACTTCTCTGGAATTCCGTTTCAAATTACAATTCACATTTATAATTTATATTCTCAAATTTCATTTGTATATGGATTTATTTCTTAACTTTGGAGTTACGATTTCAATTTCTTATTCAATTTCAATGATAATAATTCATTATTATTACTTCCTAACATCCATGCAACCATATACTGTAGTACTTTACAGAAAAACATTTATTTTCTATACAAAAATAGTTTTGGGCAAAATTATCTCATTTACCCTATTTAAAACAATACTGTGCCGAATTGTTCTATACAAGTGTTTAGAGATCCCTATCGATAGAGTTGTACGGACAATACCGACCAGAATCCATATACCACTCAACAAACCAATCATCACAATATAAAACAATTTTATATTCACTAACAAATACGCGCTCATATCTATTATTACACTCAACTCATTCTAGAGTACTACTGACTCTATCTCTAATGAGTAACACCCAACAGAGCAGGGTTGTCGCTTAACCATATGCTCTGATACCAAATGTAACATCCCTAAAATTTTCGACTTTCGAAAATTCGACATCGATACTCCCTTTATCGACTGCCGAGAACTCGAGTGCCGGAAACTCCAATAGTGAGGGTTTAAGAAAGAAGAAAAAGGCAGAAGAAGAAGAAAAGAGGAAGAAGAAAGAACAGAAGGACAACATCAGAAGCAGAAACAATATCAGAATCTTACACATCGCAGCGGAACAATATATAATAGATAAATGAATAATCTCTAAAACAAAGAACTATATCATCTTTATACATACATCAATCATCAGAGTCAATATACAACTCAATACAACAATGGACAGTTATATAACTTGTCCTCATACAGAATACACAGCGGAATAAATACTATCAGATACAAATACTACGTCTCGTCCTCCAGCTTATCTCCAAAGCTCCAGAATATCCAGAATATCCTGATAATATAACTCTAGGCTGCCCGTGTGGAAATTGGTGGGCACCCAGAGTTTAGAAGGGAAACAATAAACTCCGAGTCAGTCATGGTGACTGGTGTGAGATCGTAAAACAGTTATTTATCTTTAAAATAAACAACAGAAAAACTTTAATGTCAATTCGAAATGCTTTTGGAAAATGAAACTACCATAAGACCTCCCACCACACACACAATGCAAACGCAGAATTGGAGGAGATTTCTTCTTATGATAGTCAAAGATGCTTACTACGCAAAATCAAATCATTTTTGATATTATTATTAGTGCATAGTGTAGAAAACATTTCGAAAGTATAATATTAATCTTAGCCAACATACGACTAGTATCGTATGCCTACTATAGCTACTATGTTCAATAGCAGGTTACCGCCACATTCCATAGCAGGTAATACAACTAAAACCGTACACGTCACGTATTGTTTCTTTGGATTTCCAACAAATGGTCAGGCTAAGGAACTTCCTTTTCCACGATGGGTACGTCCCTGGAATAGACGACCCGAGAACCTAACCGGATCTCTGCCAACACAAGGCCGGGTTACCTCTGCAAAAATAGGTAACTACTGACACGCGTATGCCATCCCCCGATCGTCACCGATCTTCCCGAGGATCCCCGATTTCCAACAAACCACATAGATAATAATAATGCAGTAACCACAGAGGTTAAGTATCTGGGCTCCATACCATGATACCACCTTTATCCAGAAGGAATGACATACACTAAGGGGCGCTACTCCCTAGAACCTTGCCGCATTCGTCCTGTTTCGACCATTTCCGGGGTGTGAGGCTCGACGAAGTCTCGTCCACAAAGCTACGCTTTCTCAAAAAGCCCTGCTTCGGGTCAAACAAAATGGTCAACCTATGATCACAAAGATATAAGATCAAACAAATGATCATATCACAAATGATCAAACACTGATCATTTCACAGCAACACTCAGTATGCCACGTTACCAAATTGGGATATATCGCTGATAAATTTCAACTACATAACCTCTGAGCTCGTACGTCTCAGAGAAGGGTGTTAAGCTAAGAGAATAAATTCTCCGCCACCAACAGAAATGTATTTGAAAGAAATCAGCTTTATATCTCAACTGTAACGTCAGACACACAATCCATACAAGTCTGTTCCGGGATCGAACAGAACCGAAGGCACTTCTCACGAAGCCCTTGCATATCCGGATAATTTTCAATCACGTCAGGACTTCCCGTCACTAAGGGTGATAAAACCTCTAAATCGAAGATCAGTCGATGTAGAGTAACTCGACGGTAATCCTTTCGTTTTCAAAAATATCCGGTCTTCAACACCGGTCTTCGAATGCAATTCATAACGACGTATCACATATTCGGAATGGGTTATACGACCCCATGGTCCTTTCCCGGCTAACCCGAATAGTGAGCGTTTATTTAAAAATAAGTGTGGCATTCAAATTCATCCAATTCACAACAGATACCTATCTAAAGGTAATTATTGATAGTCGGTTATTTAACTATCAATAAAGATGCGCAACATCATCAGATTCCAATAATTTTCCCAAATTATTTTATCTTCAAAAATATCTTTACTAGATATAAAATTTCCACACTTTAAAAATAAATCAACGTTTATTTTTTAAAACAATTTCACATTCCATTTATAAATCCCATAGTGAATTTATATCTTCAAAATATCTACTGATATACGATTCTCAATTCGATTTCAAATATATTCAATTTCAATTTACCTTTACAAAGGTAAATTCTCAAACGTTCACTTCATATTGGAAAAGCAATTCCATACTTATTTAAAAATAAGTGTTTCACAAATCTATTTATTTTCAACGTTTGAAAATATTCGATATACTTAAAATCAAAATTAAGTATATATCTCATTCTTTAAGGAAATCATTCTTAAATCACATTTATTTGAGTCAAAACGAATGTTGCGTAAAACATCGTTACGATGACTCGAAATCACTAGTATAGGGATTCGGAATTAAGATAGATATATAAATCCCAATACTATATAAAATATTTCCTTTCGGAAATCATTTACTATAACAACAGTGTTATAGTCCACCATTTCCTTATTTTTCGAAAACGTCTATTTCAACAATAAATGTTGAAATCTATGATTTCGATATTCAATATAATTTAAAACATCGTTTAAAACAATTAACTTCATTTCAAATATCACTTTCCCAAAACCATATCTATTTTACTTAACAATATATTCACTGTCCAAAATCGTGAATATAATTTCCTTAACCCAATTTCAATCTTTTCCACACATTTTTATTTCAATAAAAATTCGCTATCCAAAATCGCGAATATATCTTCTTTGATAATCTTCTATATTTAATTTATCAAATTCAATCGATTTCGAATTTATAAACACGGTTATAAATTCTATTTCTATTTATAAAAACTTCAGTTTATAAATCTTCTTTATTTACCAATTCAATTCACAATTCAATTTATATACCACAATCCATATTATAAGTTAAATACTTATAATTTCATTTATTTACAAAGATCATTCTTTTAAAACTTTACAACTGTAAAATTTACCCTTTTATAAACCCATTTTAACGTCATTTCCAAATACTACATCAATTACAGATTGATTTCCAAAATTTTATCATTTCTAAATAATTTTCCCTATTCTTTCCAATTTATTCAATATTCTATTTTTAAAAGAATTCTTCAATTTGAAATCATTTTTACATTGATTTCCCAAGTTATTTCAATTCATAAATTTAATTTCTAATTGGACTTCCAACTTATTTCATTTTAAATAAATTCCTTTTGAAGAGAATAAATTTCTTTGTCTCTTTCAATCTATTTAAAAATCCAAATTTAAATTAAATTTTTCAATTTATAATCACTATTTTATGAAATTCTTTTATTTAGCAATTTCACTTTATTCTGGAATTTATTCCATAAGATTATAAAAATTAACTTTTTATACCTTAAAAAATTCCTTTCTTCAAAATTATTAAATTTCTAAAATTGATTCATTTAGAAATTCCTATTTTTGATTTCAAAAATCCAATTTCGTATATTTTGGAATCCAATGATATCAACATCCATTCGGCCAATTTTTATTTTCAAACAATTCCCAATCATCAATATCATCGATCGTATCAATATAATCATTCACAGAATTATCATATCACAATAAAATAAATTCACAACAATATTGAGGGGTCCAGTTGGATCCCTCCAACCTGTTTCCCTGCATCCAAAGACGTTAGCACAATACCAATTCCGCTCCAGTACGGAATTATCGCGGTATATGGGTTTTATAAAAATCCGCTTACTAACGGCGCAATAGGGTCTCATCCGCTATACGAGGCGGGAAATCATCAATCCAATATATACATATGCCAATATGTATATATTGCTATATATAGATATATATCCTACTATATCTAATATCACATCCAATAGCAATCATATCAGTCAAATCAATAACTGTAAAAGAAAATCCACTTTCATTTGAGTGAGAAGATCTCACCTTGATTTCAATTCTGATTTCAGCGTTTATTTCGAATAAAATTAAACGCACGTTTAATTTTACCCGAAATTCACACTAGCTCCAAACGACTCCAAATCAGTTGCATCGCGTAGTGCTCGACCAAATGAAGCCAACGCAATTCGTTTCGTCCAAAACGGACCTCGTATGCAGAAGTTATGAATTTTAGAAGTTTATACACATTAATATATATATAAAAAATCAATTTTTCTTTTCAATTTTCAACCTAACTCAGATCTGGCTGTTCATTTTGCTTCCTCCACATCAGGACACTCACGAAGCCTTCTTCCATAACGTGAAATTCACGTTCGTTCAACCCATAGCCTCCACCAAACCCTAATTGCTCCGGCCTCCTCGATGCACTAGACCCCATCACTCCACCACCATTCGAAAGCCCTCGCTTCACTCCACCTTCACCATCAATAGCACCAAGCTCGGCCTCCCCATGGCCATGAAAAACGTGCACAAAAACAGCCCCTTCAAGCTCGATTTGCCGATGATCTACCTCGTTTCAGACGATCTCCACCGTTGAGAACGTAGTTCTTATCTTCCTCTACAACTTTGCAGTTGACAACTTCCTCTAATTGTTTGTGGATTTGAAGATAATTGAGGAGGAAGGAGATTGATTTCTGGCCTTAGAAATGAAAGTGGCGGCCTGGGTTCAAAACCCTAGGGTTGTTCTTCTTGTTTGCAAATGAGAGAATAGAGGTGCTTTTATAGAAAATTGCCCAATTTACTATTCATCGAAATTTTCCGAACTCCGAATCGAACGTGCCGGCTGACGTTTCTAAGGTTTATCCCGCGTTCCGAACGCAATGGAATAGGTTTCGGAGGCTAGTTCGGACATCTGAGCGAGATACGGAGAAAAACGATCAATTTAAATTAAACCGATTTAAATCGATTTCGAGGCGTTTTGGCTTGCCCCGGACAAACGATAAATCCAAAAATTTCGAAATTTGAAATCTTACAATAATATCACATTACGGATCCGATGAAACTGGTTTCGTCGAAATCCGAGACAGTTTGAAAAATGACTATTTTAACTCGACGATTTAAAATTAAAACGATATCGATGCGTTTCGAGTTGCCACAGTCAAACGACAACTCCGATGGATACGAAAATTGAAATCCGATAATAACTAACTATTATGGATCCAATGGAACTGGTCTCGTTCAATTCTGAGACTGTTCGAAAATTGGCTATTTTTACAGTCGATAATTAAATATTAAAATATTCAATTTTCACAGATTAACTCCAATTTCAATTTTAAAAGTTCTATACCCTTTCTATAACTCCAGTATGATTAAATAAAATTTCCCAAATCATTTTCAATCATTTTAAACTCGATTTTCAATTATCTCTGGAATTTCAATTATTAATTTATCGATTTAATTATCAAATTAAATCCAATATTCGAAAAATAAATCATTCGACTTCTTAATTCCATTTATTAATATTTAAAATTAATTAAATATTCGAATTTTAATTATCAAAAATTCTGGGTCGTTACAAATCTTAGCCAGCATAGGTACCATTATAGTATGCTTGTTATAGCTACCATATTAAATGGCAGGTTCTACAACTAAAACCGTACAAGTCACGTATTGTTTCTTTGGATTTCCAACAAATGGTCAGGCTAAGGAACTTCCTATCCACGATGGGTACGTCCCTGGAATAGACGACCCGAGAACCTAACCGGATCTCTGCCAACACAAGGCCGGGTTACCTCTGCAAAAATAGGTAACTACTGACACGCGTATGCCATCCCCCGATCGTCACCGATCTTCCCGAGGATCCCCGATTCGCAACAAACCACATAGATAATAATAATGCAGTAACCACAGAGGTTAAGTATCTGGGCTCCATACCATGATACCACCTTTATCCAGAAGGAATGACATACACTAAGGGGCGCTACTCCCTAGAACCTTGCCGCATTCGTCCTGTTTCGACCATTTCCGGGGTGTGAGGCTCGACGAAGTCTCGTCCACAAAGCTACGCTTTCTACAAAGCCCTGCTTCGGGTCAAACAAAATGATCAACCTATGATCACAAAGATATAAGATCAAACAAATGATCATATCACAAATGATCAAACACTGATCATTTCACAGCAACACTCAGTATGCCACGTTACCAAATTGGGATATATCGCTGATAAATTTCAACTACATAACCTCTGAGCTCGTACGTCTCAGAGAAGGTTGTTAAGCTAAGAGAATAAATTCTCCGCCACCAACAGAAATGTATTTGAAAGAAATCAGCTCAATATCTCAAATTGTAACGTCAGACAAACAATCCATACAAGTCTGTTCCGGGATCGAACAGAACCGAAGGCACTTCTCACGAAGCCCTTGCAATTCCGGATAATTTTCAATCACGTCAGGACTTCCCGTCACTAAGGGTGATAAAACCTCTAAATCGAAGATCAGTCGATGTAGAGTAACTCGACGGTAATCCTTCCGTTTTCAAAAATATCCGGTCTTCAACACCGGTCTTCGAATGCAATTCATAACGACGTATCACATATTCGGAATGGGTTATACGACCCCATGGTCCTTTCCCAGCTAACCCGAATAGTGAGCGATTATTTAAAAATAAGTGTGGCATTTAAATTCATCCAATTCACAACAAATACCTATCTAAAGGTAATTATTGATAGTCGGTTATTTAACTATCAATAAAGATGCGCAACATCATCAGATTCCAAATTATTTTCCAAATTTTTGTATCTTCAAAAATATCTTTATTAGATATGTTATTTCCACACTTCAAAAATAAATCAACGTTTATTTTTAAACAACTTCCCTTTCTTTTATAAATTCCATAGTGAATTTATATTTTCAAAATATCTACAGATATACGATTTTCAAATCGTTTTCAATATTCAATCTCGATTTATCTTTAAGAAGATAAAATCTCAAAAACAGTTCATTTCATATTGGAAAAGCATTTCCATACTTATTTAATAATAAGTAATTCACCAATCTATTTATTTTCAACATTTGAAAATATTCGATATACTTAAATCAAATTAAGTATATATTTCATTCTTTAAGGAAATCATTTACTATAACAACATTTATTTGAGTCAAAACGAATGTTACGTAAAACATCGTTACGACGACTCAAAATCACTAGTATAGGGATTCGGATTTAGATAGATATATAAATCCCAATACTACATAAAAATATTTCCTTTCGGAAATCATTTACTATAACAACAGTGTTATAGTCTACCATTTCCTTATTTTTCTCGAAAACGTCTATTTCAACAATAAATGTTGAAATCTATGTATCCGATACTTAACACGCTTTAAAACATCTTTTAAAACAACTTCATTTAACAATATTCCTTTTCCCAAAATATATTGATTTTATTCAATAATATATATTTACTGTCCAAATTCGTGAATATAATCACTATTCCAATTTTAACAATTTCTACCCATTTAACTTAAAGGATAATTCGCTGTCCAAAATCACGAATATATCTCCTTTAATAACTTCAATGTTAAATTTATCAATTCTATTGATTTTGAATTTATAAAAAAATGTTTATAAATCCCATTTCTATTTATAAAACTTCGATTTCTAAATTATCCAATTCAACTTATATAACTCAATTATATACCGGAAGTTTATATTATAAGTTAAGAACTTATAATCCATTTATTTACAACATCTATTCATTCCTCATCTAAATGTCAAAATCCGATTTATAAGATAATTGCTTATAAATCTTTTTGTTTTACAAAATCTATCCATTTAATAACTTCACAATTTATGAATCTATAAATTTCAATTCACTTATGGAATCCATTTTTATTTGACTTTAACACTTAATAAAACTCATTTCAAAATTCCAATATTTTTAATTTATAAAAATATCAATTTTTATAAATCTTTTTATATGAATTGTTTAAAATACTTCAACAATTCCAATTTAAACTATTTCATAATCTTTATCAATTGTTTATTTCAAAAATAATATTTTTGTCGTATTTCACAAAAAATCACAATTTTACTAACATTAAAATTTTAACATTTATTTATTTAAAATAAACCAATTCAAAATTTTCGATAAAACGTATATTTCTACAAATCACTTTACAAATCCTTTTAAAATCCAAAATCGTTATTTTTAGACTTTAAAAATGGATCCGATGATGCAACGCATCACATAGTCAATCATGGCATTCAAAAACATCATATATCAATATGATAATCAACAAATATCACAATATCTGTAAACAATAATTACAGTTGAGGAATCCAGTTTGATCCCTCCAACCTGTTTCCCTGCATCCACAGATGTTAGCACAATACCAATTCCGCTCCAGTACGGAATTATCGCGGTATATAGGTTTTTATAAATCCGCTTACTAACGGCGCAATAGGGTCTCATCCGCTATACGAGGCGGGAAATCATCAATCCAATATATACATATGCCAATATGTATATACTGCTATATATATAGATATATCCTATTATATCTAATAGCACATCCAAACAGTCAACAAACAATAACTGTAAAATCCACTTTCAATTTGAGTGAGAAAATCTCACCTGAGCTATTAATTTTGCCATCCCATTTTATTCCAGCTTGACTCGATTTTCTTGATTTTTTTACCTTGTATAAACAATTTATACGGTTTCATAAATATTTGAATCAACTGAATAATTTACTTCCGTTTAATAACTTATGATTCTTTTTAAACCAATTTTCTCAAATAAATTTATTTTAACCAAAATGTTCACATAAATGTTTTAGAAATATTTTTTTCTCAAGGTTTAACTTTATATATATAATCCCCTAAAACATTTAAACTTCCTATTACATTATTTCCACCATTCTATCTATATATACATTCCTATTTCAAATTAAATTATGTATTTAAATTAATATATATAAATATACTTTACTGTTTTTCATAAAAATCACAGTATTTTACCTCTGCAAAAATACAATTATTTTAAATTTATTTTCAAATTTAAATTGAATAAACATTTTGCAATTACCTTACTGCCACCAGCAAGAAAAATAACCCAACCCACTCGCGAGTGCCATGAAACCCCAGCCACCTTGAATCCAAGCTGCCCAATTCGATCGCCACCAAACCCTAGTCGCATACGAGCCTACTGCCATGCGGCCTTCCCCCACCAGCGCGACCTGATTTCCCCCCTCGAGCTCGCGAAAACTGCTTCGCGACCCACGCCGTTGCCGATGAACTTACGACTACCACCACTTCTCCTTCGTGTGCGCAAGCGCGCGTCTCCATTGTTATGCTGCCGAGTCGCGACGACGAACTCTCAGGTCGCCTCGACCTCGTGAAAAACCATCGCGAATGACTCGCGAACCCTAGAACGCCTCCCAAAGCCAGTCGCGCGTGCGACCGAGGCCATTACGACCTGCCGATTTCCCCACCAATTTGATTTCGATCGATCGAGAATTTCAGTAGAGGGACGCCATTTTTTCTGATGTTATAGAGAAGCGGTTTTCAACATTTTTGATTTTGAAAGAAGGGAGCGCGAATGTTAACAGAGGCCATTATTTAATTTCTGAAAAGGGATGAACTTGAATTCGTGAATGAGTTTGAAGGGGAAGATGGTTATTTAAAATTGAAGACGGCATGTTCTCCACGATTCCTCCCGTGATGCTCGGCATGTTTTAAGGAACGAATAGTAATTGCTGTGACTAAATCTAAAATTTAAATTTAAATCAAATCCGTTTAAATTTCAATGCGTTTATCTATCGTGTGGTCACATATCCACTCCAAAAAATATGAAATTGGAAATCCAGTAATAATTCAATATTACGGACCCAATGGAACTAGTTTCGTCGAATTCCGAGACTGCGTTCCGGAATGCTATTTTTAAATATCGATACGAACGATAATTTTTAAAACTGAACAATTCATTTCCAAACTTGATTCTGAAGCTTCTGTTATCTTCAGTGTTATCAATATAAATATTTCAAGCGTTTGAAATATTTTTCTTCGGCTTAAAATTAAAGATTCAAATTTTTGTTCAACATTAAATAGATTAAATTTTAAAATTAAATCGTCAAATTCAAATTTATATCGAGAATTCAAATTAAATTACCGTTCAAATATTTAAAATAAATTAAACATTCTCAATTTAATTCGTTCAAAATTCTGGGTCGTTACAGGGGTTGTATGCGGACGTGAAGAAATATGTGGAGGGGTTAGGAGGTGGCTCACGTGTTGTAGCATGGCGGTGGTGCGGTGCACGGAGGCGTGAAGGGGCTGACGTGGAGTTAGGTGGATGGCGTGGGGTTAACAGGCGAGGAGAGATGGAGATGAGCTGTAGGCGTGTGATAAAGTGGCTACGTGCTTTGCATTGAGAGGGTGAGGGAGCAGGTCGAAATAAATTTTCTTCTGTAAGCAAGAATAGGAGGAAAGGAAGAAAAAGAAAGATGGGAGAGGAAGAAACCAGGCTTGTTTTAGAATGATGAGTGCTTATTTTCAAAAAAAAAAATATAATGAGTGCAAACCTATATTATTGAATGTTGGGGAAGAGTGACAGGCACACGAATATATGAATTTATAAAAGCAAATAGCTGTTCGTTTTTCAACGGTGGGGAAATTTGAATGGACATAGTGAAAAGCTAAAGTGGATAACAATGTGGTTATCTGTTCCGCCGGTATCGCTGCGTACCAGACATCGAAAAACAGAAATAAATATATTGCGAAGATCAGCACAGCGAGACGATCAGAACGGTATGAAAATATCAGTGGTATGATTGAATTATAAAAATTCGAATTTTTCTACTACGGAAAATGTAAGAAAACGTTGAAAAATAAGATCGACGGAGCCAAAGATGTCCGAATTTGGAAAAACGACAAACTGACATCTTGCTCAGAAGATGGTTTAGAATTTTTCTATGTAAAAATATTTAGGTTTCGGAAACATTTATTTTCATCGCTTTTTAACTGATTAAATTGAAGTAAATTTACGCGCGAAATAAACTTTCATATTTTCGGACGAAAATTTACCAGTTGCTATGTTTAACTAGACGTATTCCAAATATTAAATTTTTATTTCAAAATTTTATCGTTTAAAATTTCACAAAATTTCAATTAATAACGTTAATATAACGGTTAAAATTTACGGGTTGTTACACTCTCCCCCACTCAAAACTCTTCGTCCCCGAAAAGGAATGAGGTAGGAGAATAGAAACAACCAGAAAGAAAATAGATTGAAAACAAAATAACAATTAATTTAAACCATATAAATTCAAATTTAAATTAATTGATATTCAATAATTGATTTAATCCATTTGATTTCACTAAAATCAATCTTAACTATTTCAAATTCATTATCTTATTATCTCATTTCTTCAATTTAAAATTTTTAAAACCATAATTTTGAATAGTCTTTTATTATAATCATATTTTCTTCAACAATTTTAAATTCTTCTTTATTCCAAATTACTGTTAAATTTATTCTACTTAATATATCTACTCACATATATTTAACCCATATAAATTAATTTAAAACATAAAAGTTTCGATTTAAATTACTTTACATCTATTAATTTCTTTTAAATTCAAGGTATTTTCATATGTTGATCAAATTTCAATTCATTAATTCTTTCAAAACAAATTTATTAATTCTTTCAAAACAAATTTATTTCATTATTAACCGAGTTTACTTATTATCCAATCTAACTCTATTAACATCTTAATAATCAAAATTTAATGTATAACATTTATTATAAACACTCAAATTTTATATAAATTCAATTTATCTTATATATTATCCAATTACATATTCAACTTCTGAATGATTTAGGTAAGTTGTATTAGAATGCAGTTGAACAATATACAAATAAAATTTTCCAAATTCAATTATTCAAGTTTAAATATTTATTCCAAATTTTGGTTTTATTTATAATTAAAATCATCCTTTAACAACATTTAAGAATTAGATTTCTGATTAACTTTAAACAATTTAGAGATATATATAATATATTTATATCAAATCAAGTTAAATTTTATAATAAGATACTTATATATATATATAAAAATCAAATTATACTGAAGAAATTCAAATCAAAATATTTTCAAAACAAACCGTAGCAAAGCTACAGAATAGTATCTCCACTTCGAAACTCGAAAATGAACGTCGATGATGCGGCCGTCATCACCGAAATTTATTTTCTAGCGACAAAGAGAAGAGCACTGATTTCAACATTTTAAAAATTCTTTGAAAACGATTTCTATTCGAAAATACTTTCAATATATATACTTTAAAATTTAAAAACCAAAGCTTGAAATTTTAGGAAATTAAATTCTCAAATTCTTACTTTAATTTCATTTAAATTCCTAAATAAATCTATAAACCAACTTTTATAATTCCATTTATTTTTATGTTGGAATACTCAATGATTTACAATACAAATAGTGAAAATCAAATATTACCTTTCTGACAACCAATTCAGTTAACAATTCAATTTCAGAAAATTTATACTTATATATAATATAATCATACAAGATTATTTTATTTACCAAATTTTGAAAACACTATTATGTCAGTTTGCTCTGTTCAAGTGTTTTGGAAATCCTATCGATAGCGTTGATCAGACGAATCGATCGGAAACCCAAATCAACATCAACAACTCAAACAACACAGTATATATTAAAACATTTATATATTAGTTTACAAATACATTTCTTTGCTCGACGATACAGGAATGAATTTTCAAAATAAGGATAGGGTTTCAAATTTGATGGACTCAAACCAAAGAGAATTTTGATTCGAAAATAAGTTTGAAACAAAAGATAAGATAATTCAATTACCACAATCGGGAGATGGATGAGTTTATTTAATTCACGGGTAACCTTAACCGGGTCGTCCGTAACTTCAAGAATAAGATCAATGCTGAATTTCGAGGTAAATCAACGCTCGATCTCAAGAGATGGAATTCAGGTATAGCAGGTAATAGATAGCATCGTAAACCGAGGATACAAAAATCTCTGGTAAATCGATGCCTATTATAAAGGAGTTTACTCCTTTACGAATCATTCTAAGATTGGCGAGACCGCCGATCTATTATAGATAACCTTCGGAATGGAGTTATGGGGTGCTCCATGATTGAAAAAAGACGAATAGTGAAGGATACGAATGAATTTCGGAACCGAGGGGAACGTTCCAAAATTCAAAGGAATCGAGTCAAAGGAAGAGATTGAAACTCGAATGAGAGTGATTCTGTAAATACATTTACCCTATATGTTAAGTTTTGCCTAGAGCTACCAAAGCTCTGATACCAACTGTAACGACCCGAAATTTTGGACCATTCGCATCCATTATAAGTGTATAGGTAGACACTCATGCCGGAGTTGAATTGCTCAAAATACCGCGTTGTTAATTTAAATTTGGCAAAACTGAACATATACAGTAAATAAATAATCACAGATCACAGACACAGAGTAATAAATGCAGCGGAAATAAAAGAGATAGTAGTTCATGAAGCTACTATATAAATGTATGAGTTACATCAGAGTTAAACCAGATACAACGGAAGATTAATATGATACATCAGATACAAATCAGAATACATCACTGGAATCATCGAATACTGAAAGCAGAATAGATGGCTGGATCTTCAAGCAAAGCTCCAACTCCAAAGGTGAGTCTCGAATACTGGTACACTCAGTCTGACCCGAGCGTAAAGCAAAAACACAAGACACTCGACTCAGGATTATCATTCTTATATTAATAAATCCAACTCAAGTGAAATAGCAATTGAAATATAAGTAACTCAAAGGATGTTTGGAATAACCATCCTTTAAGGATCCGTTAAACTATCTACTAGGTAGTAGTGTACGATAAGTAGATAATGTCTATCAGTAATATAAAGATATCAAAATAGTGTTAAGTCATGGCCCATTCCACCCTTAACACATTTTTATTCCCAAAAGCATATACAAGACCGTAGTTTCCCCAAAACCGGAAGTCACCAGAGGGCAATCCATATACTAAAGGTACAAAACAAATTCGTAGTGGTCACGTATAGGGATACAAGTATGACAAGGCACATGAGGCAATACCCAAGGTAGTGATACAACCGTTCGCCTGATCCGGACTGGTGAGAACGCAACGCCGCAGCGCTCGCAACACCGTGAAACAACACTCCCAAAATCAAGGGTGCACCAATCGACAACAAGTAATGAGTAGTTCGAAGAAGTGTGTTCACTTGAGGTAGCTAATCCTCCATTGGCCCGGCACGGCTCCTGTTTTAGTCATTTCCAATTTGACACAAGTGTCAAGGCTATCCATTATCGTTCTCTTTCTTCAGTCATCGCGAACATCATTCCAACCACTTCGTTCTGGATCAACACTCCGCGAATGTTAGTTATTAAAGTGGTTTTCGGTATAGACAGAGAGTATGTCCATATCTGATCTCGGTCTCTTTAATAACTTCCGTAATTATTACACCGATTGGTCATTTATATATTTCCAAACCAAATCAAATTCAATTTCAATTAGAATTTGTAAATCAACATTTCATTTGTCTTTCGAAATCAATTTCCAAAATTTTCGTTTCAAAACTTCCAAATTACCATTTCAACATCTTATAATTCAATTTTCAATTTCTTTTTAAACCAATTCAAATATTGATTCAAGTTCGTAAATAAGTTTCATTCCAAATCATTTAAATAAATTTAATTTAACATTTAAATCAATTTAAATTCATTTATCAATTTCATTCAATATTCATTAAGTAAATTTGCCATTCAAAACAATTTCCAATTCATTAAATCCATTATTTAAATTCAACTTCATTATATCAAAACTTGCAAATTTAATTAAATTAAATTCATCAAATCAAATTCTTTAAATTTCAAGTCTTACATTAATTTCAATAAATCACATTTTATTTCTTGATAAAGAAATTCAATTTCTTATTTACTTACTTAAATAATTTTCCAAAACTTAATTAATAAAGAAAACTCAATTTCAATTATTTACGAAGTAAATTCACTTATTCAAAAGTCCAATTTTACTTATTAAAGAATTCAATTCAATTTAATCATTAAATAATTCAATCTTATTTAATTTTTAAATAATTCAAAACTTAATTATTAAATAATTTCAAAGTTTAATAATTTCAAACTTAATTAAAATTTCAAACTTAATTCAATCATTTCTCAAATTAAACAACATTCTTTCATCAATTACATTGTTAATCTTTTGTTTCAGATTATTAAATATTAACATTTTCCTTTCATCAAAAATTCAAATTTCAACTTCATTTCAAAACCATATTCTTTATTCAAATAAAATCTTCGCTTATTTTTTAAATCAAATTATTGACCAATCGGGTTTTATTTAATTTTCTATCCTAGGACAAAGTTCAATTTGGGTATTTATCATTTCAACCCGATTCCAATTCAATTCAAAATCAAAGCATAGTAAAGGGAACTTGCAGTGTGATAACTGGGATGGTGTCAAAGTAAATAAACAATCAATAACAACAATCAATAACAACAATCCAATAATCAATTCAAATAATCCCGAAATAACCGTATTAATTTGCATTGTTATTTGTGCGAATTAATATAATTATTTCTAAAATCTACACTATCATTTCATGTAGATTAAAGATTATTACACTAATTATTTATACGGTTTTCCACTTGTCATTCAATTTCAATTTTATACTACAACAATTAATCTAATATACGTCGATGGTTCAAAGTGTAATTATCACTATTCTACATGTCAATTAATTTAACAATTAAAAAGGGGTCATATTCACTAATCAAATTTTACATATAAATCAGTTTTAAAATTGTTAACTATCCTATATCCATTTCAAATTTGCATACTATTTATCATTTAACACTAACAATTTAACGTCCAATATAAACATCAACAATCAATCAATTATCAGCCCAACTGTATTATCATCACATAAATCATTAACAGATAATGGTGTCAAATGTCACAGGTGAACTGATACAGGCAATAGCATATATAACAGTGTAATTAACTAGCAGCAGCATATTTCAATTGTCGTTTCAATTGAAATCAAATTTAATAAATAAAAGAACATTAATCGTGAGTGAGTGCTCACCTTTCAAGGCTAGAGAGAATAGACAACAAAACAAGCTACGAATTCCAAAGCAAAGCAAAGCGGGCACGAATTTGACGATCAAAGCTGATAGATAAGAACCGATGAAAACAAGATAATCAGTTTGGATATAAATCGAGAATACATGCATTATTCTACTATATATATAAAATTCAGTATTTTAGTTTACGACAAATAATAAAATAATATAAAGGTTTCAAAATCATTGTTTTTAAATTAAAACTTATATATTAAAATCAAACATATATATATAAATTAATAAATTTTGAATCAATACCTTTTAAAACTTAACGGTTTAACATATAAGATTTCTTTATATAACTTATGTAATCAACCATCAAACCCCAACAATCTAAGACCAAAAAAAAAACCCTATATGTTAAATTTAAACAATATTTATTATAAAATTAGTATATATAAAAAAAACCAACTTTAAAACCTAAAATAGTATATATATGCTACTAAATCAAATCTACATGCCGACACTTAATATTATAACATGTATATATATACTAATATATACATAAAGATATATAATAAGACTTACACATATCTACATACTACTGTTATATATATAAACAAATATTTATAAACATATAATACTTTAAAACATATTATATATATACCCTTTACATTGTAGCGGTTACAAAACAGCAATATATATACAACTAATTGTTTATAAAAGAAGTCTGCGGCTTGTCTACATAAATAATTTATTTAAACCAACATCCGTTAATGTAACCGACATGTGGACTAGTACTGTGTTTATATATTACTGTAAATAAAACATCACAACCTATATGGATGTATAAATCATCATCACGGTGAGAATTTTTTTTTTTGAACTGCAACCCATGATATAAAAATCTAAACACAAATATAAATAGGTATACAAACAGCCCACGCAAACCCGTATATACTACTAACTAATATAATATAAAGTATAAATACCCTTATATTGAACTGAAACATATATGCGTGCCCTTCAATCAAAACAATGGATTTTAAAACAAAAAAAAAATCAAAGCGTTCATACATAATAAGAAAAATATAGACTGACAGCTTGTTTCACTTTAAATACTATATATATACACGTTACTGTCCGTAAATATAAAAAAATCACAACAACCTATATAGACTTCACAAATGCATACACATAACTCACCTATATATATGGTATACATATGACTTCAACCAAGGCCGAGCCTGGAAGGAGAGACAACAAAGCAAGTCGGCAGTTGAGATTGTTGTCATGGTGGAGACGGCGGATTGTCATGGCGGGAAGGAGCAAGGGTGGAGATGAAGGCGGACGCGGAGGAAGGCCCCGAGTTGCCTGAGCCGGTCGAGACGATGGTGAGCGGGGTTGTATGCGGACGTGAAGAAATATGTGGAGGGGTTAGGAGGTGGCTCACGTGCTGTAGCATGGCGGTGGTGCGGTGCACGGAGGCGTGAAGGGGCGGACGTGGAGTTAGGTGGATGGCGTGGGGTTAACAGGCGAGGAGAGATGGAGATGAGCTGTAGGCGTGTGATAAAGTGGCTACGTGCTTTGCATTGAGAGGGTGAGGGAGCAGGTCGAAATAAATTTTCTTCTGTAAGCAAGAATAGGAGGAAAGGAAGAAAAAGAAAGATGGGAGAGGAAGAAACCAGGCTGGTTTTAGAATGATGAGTGCTTATTTTCAAAAAAAAAAAATATAATGAGTGCAAACCTATATTATTGAATGTTGGGGAAGAGTGACAGGCGCACGAATATATGAATTTATAAAAGCAAATAGCTGTTCGTTTTTCAACGGTGGGGAAATTTGAATGGACATAGTGAAAAGCTAAAGTGGATAACAATGTGGTTATCTGTTCTGCCGGTATCGCTGCGTACCAGACATCGAAACACAGAAATGAATATATTGCGAAGATCAGCACAGCGAGACGATCAGAACGGTATGAAAATATCAGTGGTATGATTGAATTATAAAAATTCGAATTTTTCTACTACGGAAAATGTAAGAAAACGTAGAAAAATAAGATCGACGGAGCCAAAGATGTCCGAATTTGGAAAAACGACAAACTGACATCTTGCTCAGAAGATGGTTTAGAATTTTTCTATGTAAAAATATTTAGGTTTCGGAAACATTTATTTTCATCGCTTTTTAACTGATTAAATTGAAGTAAATTTACGCGCGAAATAAACTTTCATATTTTCGGACGAAAATTTACCAGTTGCTATGTTTAACTAGACGTATTCCAAATATTAAATTTTTATTTCAAAATTTTATCGTTTAAAATTTCACAAAATTTCAATTAATAACGTTATTAAAACGGTTAAAATTTACGGGTTTTTACACTTGAATAGAACAATTCGACACAGTATTGTTTTCAAGTAGGGTAAATGAAGTAATTTTTACCCAAATTATTTTTGTATAAAAGCAAATAATTTTTATAAATTATTATAGTTATATTTGGATGTTTGGTTGTTAGATGATGATAATAAATTATTATCATTAGGAGGAAATTGAGTAAGAAATTGAAAACTTATAACCAAAGTTAAGAAAATAAATTCACATAATAAAGTGAAAGATGTAACTGTGAATTATAAATATGATTTATAATTGGGAATAGGATTCCAGAGGAACATTTGAAAATAAATCGAGATGGATTTCGAATTTGGAATTTTGTGAAGTTTAAAATTCCTTTGAGTTTGGAAATGGTTTCAAAAAGGTTTTGGAGAAATAATAGTATTATTTCAGGAATATATTTGAGTTGAATTTGAAATCTTGTGAGATTTGGGAAATACTTTGAATTGGAAATGTTTTAAAGAGATAAAAGCACTAAACTTTTCGGTCGCTAGAAAATAACTTCGGTGATGACTGCAGCACCATCGATGTCTATTTTCGAGTTTCTGAAAGAGGAATTGCTACCTAGATGTTTGGGTTGGAGTTCGTTTGCAAAACTGGGTTTGGTTTTGAAATTTAAAAGGATTTTGGATATAGTTAATTTCAAAGGTGATTTTGAAATTCTGGGAAATTGTTAAAACTCTAGAATCTTATTTAGAACTGTTTATGGAATAATAAATATATTGGCTAAATAAAATGTATAATCCCGAGTTAAAAACAAAAGAAATGTGAATGGGATTGATTGTAAATAGATGAAATATGAAAATGAATATACTCCAAAATTTAAATTATAAAATAGATTGAACTCCAGTAAAATAGTTAAAGTGATTTTTGAGATAAAAATCAAATGTTTGGGTTGTAAATGAAATATGGAATATGAAATAAATTGAATGACATTATTAATAAATTGAAAGATGAATTGATAATGTGAGTTGGAAATTAAAATGGATAAAGAGAATGGGGTTATTGAATTGATGAGAATCAAATAAAATGAGAATGAACTTAAGTTATGAAATTGAAATGATTTGAAGTAAATTAATTTAAGTTTGAATTTATGGAAGCTTGGCTTCGGATGAAAATGAAAGTCTATTAAATAAAAGTTTGAGTTCAATTACTTAGGAAATGGTTATTAATATGCAATTGAAATAGGTGTCGAAACCATATAAATTGCTTATGAAAATTATTTTGGGTATATTGCTTATGTTATACATGTGTTTATCTATTGTAATTAAGTGAAATGTTAATAAACTTTGTATGTTGGTCACTTACCTGTTTAAGTTGAATTAGTACAGGTACCGAGAAGCCGTTTGGCTGGATTTGATTGCGAAATTTGCTAAAATAAATAGCTGCTTGCTTAAAATGCTAAAATAAGGTACGCTTACGCAAAAATTCAAAATAGGAGATATGAACTGCATATATTGATATATATTGTGATTTCCGGCCTGAGGCCGATGTATATATATATTTGTGCATCCTGCGATATCGCAGAAGTCCCTCCGTACAAGGGAGACTCTGCCAAAAGTTTTCGTAAATTTTGGGAGTTAGAATTTTTTTGAGATGTTTGATAATTTTCATTAACGATAAATGATTTAAAATTGATAGGCATAAAGAATTGAACTGAATATGGAAATCTAATTGAAGTGTGTATATAAAGTAAGGTGAAATCAAAGAAATTGAAAAAGAAAAAGTTTGCAAACAAACTTTTATTTGAGGTATGAAAACAAATTAGCAAGTGAAACTACTAAAGAAAATGGTCAATTAAATATTGATTGAGATAAGATGAATAAAATTCAGTATTCAGGGTTTGAAACCAAATTGAATTCTAATGGAATTGTAAGGGCGAAGTGAATAGAAATGAAAATAAACTTCAATAGTAAAGTGAAAATTAATGTAAGGAGTGTACAAAATATTTATATTAAATTTAAGAAATGAAAAATGAAATTCTTAAGTAAATGCGGTATTGAGGAAAATTATTCTAAGTGAATAATTGAATGAAGATCAAAACTGATAGTTGTGAATGGGATAAATTGTGGAAAGTGAATAACAATCAAAATGAATGGGAATAAAAAAGAAATTGATATAATTGATAATCAATTGGGCTAATTACGTAAGGTGTACGTATATTATTTTATTCGCATAGCTATTTGATCCAGATGTCGAGCACATGATTTTGGGATAGTTTTATCGATCCGAATTAGGATTTTTCACTCGATTTTCGACGGCGAGCTTGGATATGGATTTTTGATTGAATCTGGATATTCTCTATCATAGTTGGTGACTATGCAAGGAGAATGACGGTTTCTGATCAAGAAACCAGATCTGAGTCCGCACTAGGAAGTCGGGTGGACAATACTAGTTCGGAAGTGAAATTGTGTGATCGAGTGAACGATCAGATTGGTATTCCGTACGGATGATATATATACATCGTACGGGTTTAAGTAAAGAAAATATTGAAACTTGTAAAAGAAATGCAAAATGACTTTGAATGTTGTAATTGGACATTCTTGCTAAACAGGATATACATGTATGTTAGGACAAAGGATAAATGGATGTTTTTGATTTCAGAAGATAAATTGAATTGCTCGACTAAAAAGTATGTATATAATTTTTTTTGTATGAAATTTGTTTGGGTTTTGATCTAGCCACTTGGCTTTTGTTTTCTTTTTGAGATTTGGGAGGCCGTAGAGCCATTTTGTAGTAGTACCGATCTAGCCGCGCAAAGGAGACGCTGGCAAAAAATTTCGAAAATTTAAAGAGAAAATTTTCAAGGAAATTTTGACAATTCAAAATTTGAATTCAAATTTAAATTTGAATTGATAAGTATGTGATATTGTTTGGGACTTATGGATAGGTTTGGGGAGTTAATAAGAGGAATATTGTGTCTTTAATAAAAGATTTGTTTGGCAAGTTGTTAAAACTATTTGGGTTGAGGAAATAGTTAACGGGTTAGGGATCATTTTTCCGAATTAGTAATTTCGGGGACGAAATTCTTTTAAGGGTAGAGGAATGTGACGACCTGGAATTTTTGTATATTTGAAATTGGAATATTTAATTAATTTTAAATATTCAGAGGTTAATTATTAACTTAAATTTCAAATATCGCTGTTTATTGGGTGATTTAATTTTTAAATTAAATTATTTGAAGTTGGATAAAATAGTAAATCTGGTATTCTAAGCTAATTAAAAATATTTTGAAAGCTCGTAAAATTCATATTAATAATACTGAAGGTGATAGAACTTTTAAAATGGAATTTCAAAGAGTTTTGTTCAGTTTTAAAAATATATCGTTTAAATTGAATTTAAAATAGCCTTCCGAGGCACAGTCTCGAAATTCGACGAAACCAGTTCCATTGGATCCGTAATATTGTATTTTTATCGGATTTCAATTTTCGTAGTAATTGGAGTTGTTGTGTGAGCGTACGATAGGTAAACGCACTGAAATCTATATCGGAATTCCAATAAAATAACTGGGTTCAAAAAGCTATCTTCTCCATACGATTGAATTGGGACTCGAAACCTTTTCCATTTGCGTTCGGAATAGGGGTATAACGTTATGAATGCCTAGCGGCACACCTCGATAGGGAATAGAGATTTTTGGCTTTGTTTTGAGATGATTTACAATTTAAGTAATGCTTTGACCAGTCAAAGTTCTTTCCAGCTGTGACCTTATCCTCTAATGTACTATCTTCTCCTTTTCTACACGCGAGACATCTCTTCCACCCATTTGAAATCACGTTCCCTCTTCCATCACAAATCAGTTCAGCCGGAAAAAGTCATTCAAACGAATTCAATTCGTATAAAAAAAGAGGAAAGAAAGAGGGAAACTTCCTTCTTGCCGAACGAAATCAAATCTCTCGTTCCTCCTCAAATCGAATCGAATCGATTTCGATTCAAACTCTAGGGCTGAAGAGTAGAGGAGAGATTCGTGATAAATCATGATCGAGGGTGGGTCGGAATCGACATCGTGCGAGTGGGATGTAAGGTTGTTCGCGCTTCGATTTCGTGTTATGAGAGTGTGTGCGTGTGTGGAGGCGCTCGAGGTGATGGCGGCGGCTTGCGTGGTCGAGGTGCTTGAGCAAGGAGCCGGCGATACTCGGGTCGATCGCAACATGCTCTGGTACGCGCTAGAGTGCGAGGCAGTGATGGCAGAGGAGACGTGATTTTGGGGTGTCGTTCGATGATAGCTTAGGGACGTTGGCGGAGTTGGAAAGTGGTTCTGCGAGAATAGGTATCTTCTTTTATTTAATTTTTATATGCGTAGGCAGAAGAAAATTTTACAATAAGGAATATTTCAGTCTTAGGTTTTAATTTAATTTAAATTATATATACATATTTCAGTCTTAGGTTTTAATTTAATTTAATTTAATTTTTTAAATGCTTATGGACTATTCGATTAGTTTAAATATTAATAAATTCAGGAATTTCATTTATACAAGGTTTAAATAATGGAGAACCAAGCCGGATTGGAAATGGGTTATATACAAAAATAAAAGGTGAGTTAATCTCACTCATCTGGTTGCTATTTAAATTAAAATAGTTAAATTTAAATATTTGGTGAATGATTGGATTGATTTGATATGATAGTATATATAGTAATATATATATATGAATATATATATATTGGAATATATATATTGGAGTTGATATTCCCGCATTATATAGCGGATGAGACCCTATGCGTCGCATAATAGCGGATGATAATATTTAAAACCCATATACCGCGATATTCCACCTCGAAGTGGAATTGGTATTGTGCTAACGTCTGTGGATGCAGGGAAACAGGTTAGAGGGATCCAACTGGATTCCTCAAAATTATTTAGATTATTTTGAAAGTGTACGTGTAGTACTAAGGATCGTGTAATATGGTATATAAATACGGAAACTGGTAATAACAGTAAAATAAAAATTAAAGTAAGCACACCAGGAATTTTTATACTGGTTCGAACTTCCCGTTCTACGTCCAGTCCCAGAATACCCTCTGGATTTAAACTAAACCCCTCACTTAACCCGGAGGAATAGGTATACGACACCTGAACAGCCGAACAGGAATTTTCCGCCTCAACAGCCGAAGAGGACTTCAACTTTTATACAAATAATTTGTTGACGAATGTGTTCTGAATAACACTGATTGTCTTTTGATAGTACAACTTTCCTATAATCAAATCCTCAAGAGTATATATGTGTGTGAAGATTTAGAAGGAAGATAATCACGTAGAATCGAAGTATATGAATTAAATCAAGGATTCTAGTGATATTAAATAAGAGTGAATGCTTTTATTTGCAGAAATAAATAGAGATTAGATTTCAGAAATATAAACAAGAATCGGTTATTGTAGAAATGAATTGAATGTGTTTATATAATTGTAGAAGAGTTATAATCTTTCATGAAGAGTTTCAGTCAAAAGTTGTGTCCATATCTCTTGAAATAGAGGACATTCCTCTTCATGAAATGATCGCATCTCTTCAGAAAACTAGCCGTTATTCTCTGGTCGGTCGACCGGAAAACCTGGCCGGTCAGCTGAGTTTGAACCCGTATACAAAACAGAAAGTTACTGTGCACATGACACAGGGTCGGTCGACCGAGGATCCTGGTCGGTCGGCCGACCTGGTGTTATTTGCACAGTGAACACAGTTTTAATATAAAATGTTTTGTGTGCGTGTGTGACTATTTGAGGAATGATTTTAACAATATTCTAAGACTCAACAAAATCAAATATTCATACTAATCTCTGGATTGTAGTCTTGTCTTCTTTGTAGTACACAATATGCACTTATTCTCTTTTTGTCGCTTTCGTATAGTATTCTCGTCGTATGATCTCTGAAGCTTGTGTCATGAATCAAAACTCATGAATCAACATTCTCCCCCTTTTTGATTGATGACAATACTTATGTGACGAAATAAAACTTATCTATATTATAATTCTCCCCCTGAATATATGGCGACTTTTCTGCAAAAAATATGTTAGCTTTCATACATTTTTCTCCCCCTTTGTCATCGACAAAAAGGAATACTTACTAGATGTAATATTGCAAAATATTGAATTTTAAATAGTACATGTTCAAACCAAAATAGGAATAATTAAAGATGTTTGCTTAATACATAACAGAATAACAAAAAACAAATGTTTCATAAGGAAATTCTTGAAAATGAAATGTAAAACACTACAATTACTCCTCATCATCATCAGAATCTGAAAATTCCGGACGAATATTTTCATCCAGAGGAGCCAGTTCCTTACCCCGTCTTTGACTGGTAGGTGCGGGAGTTGCCGAGGTGCTGGAGCTTGTGTTATCGGAGGTAGACCAAGAGAAATTTGGTGCTGGTCTTTTTCCAGGAGCAACAAACGAAGCACCGGCTTCAGAAGTACATGATAAGGCATCCCATAAATTTACGAAGAAGCCTTTGATCTTCTTGAAACGCCCATCAATTTTTCGTAGTCGAGAATCCAAAGCTAGTTGATTGCGAGCCAAAATATCAATGGCAGCAGCTGTACTAGTACCGGGAGGTGGTCGTTGGATTGAGGTTTGACGAGTTATACGTTCCGTAGAATGAGTGGATGGTTGAGGTGTAGAATAGCTGCGGCGTAGTTGTTCTCGAGGAGTAGTACGCCATTGTTGAAAAGTTGTAATTTGGGACGGTGCGTCGGGTAACTTCATTAGTTTTATGGTCCGTGAGTCAAAAGTACGAACTTTGGATGTTTCGGATTCCGGAGCATGAGTGACGAAGTTATTAATCAACCTCATTATGTATTCTCCATAATAAATATGGAGCATCTTACCTTGGTTGAAAGAGAGAAATTCATCCATAAGGAGTTGTGTCCAATTTACCCGAATATTTCCACACATAGCATATAATGCCTTGAAGTTTTCGGGATATACTAAGTGGTATGACCCTCCTCTTGGAACAATAGACTTCATCATGAATCGATGAAAGAGTCGGGCTTTGGGTCGGAGGGATGAAGTTTGCCTTAAATCGGTAGCGTCATCTTCAAAAAATAGATGACTTAGACGGTCACGAGTCGATGTATTACAATCTACATCATGTAAAGAAATTCCACCCGGTCGAGTATTTAAAATATGATTAATTCGATCAATGGATAGAAAGATCGAAGTCCCGCACACCGATGTCCAAACACAATTTTCAGTGTTTCTTGGTGGATTTACGAGGTTGAGATTAGCTAGAAATAACTTGACCATTATATGATTTATTTTCAAGTTATTTTTCCTATGGTCAAGAAATGTATCAAGACCACTTTCAAGGGCGGCATTTTCAATACCGTAGGAGGTAAAATCAGGATAACTTACGAAAGATTCCTCAAAAATTTTGGCATCTTGAAGCCTTATCCATCTCTCTAAAGCTTTGTCACTTACTAGCCAAGAAGCAATTTGAGAGTCTACAGGAGTTGAAGAAGATGAGCCAGCAGTAGTCTTAGATTTCTTCTTAGGGGCCATTATTTCTTTGAGGAATTTGAAGAAGTTTGAGGAAGTTGTAATGGGGGCTAGGGTTTAAAATCTGTTTTGGGAGAGTAAAAGTGAAGAGGTGAGATAAAAAGTGAATGGGTGGGTTAAAATATGTAGGCAAATGCAGCTGAAATGCACGTTCGGTCGGCTGAAAAACCTGGGTTGGTCGACCGACTTGAGGTTCAAAAACTTTCGGGAAGATCTTCGGTCGACCGAAGCAGGGTATTCGGTTGACCGACTTAAAAAATTGATTGTTGCTTATTCGGGATACAGGGTCGGCTGACCAACTCAGATAATTAGGTCGACCGACCTGGCAGAAAATTGTTTTTTAAAACATCTCGGGATTAATTCGGCTGACCGATTCAGGCTCTTCGGTCGACCGAGTCAGACAAGTTTATGCTGTTTTTCAAACAAGAATTATAGAAATATAATTATATTATTACATCATATTTATCTATACATCTTATTCAAAATAATAACATATATATATTAAGTTATAGCCATGGTTCATCAGCATCTACGTTCCCATGAATTTGGAGATGGAATATTTTCTACCGGTGACCATATTGGAGCTATTGGAGATTGAACATGGTCAGAAGGAGATGGAGTTCTGTAAGAAGGTTCAGCAACATCATCCTTCTTAGATGAACAAAATTTCATGGCAATCTTTTCAAGGAAACTTAAACATCTTGCCGTGACTTTTTGTTCGTAATACAGTTCCCGTTGCATATTCATTTGTTGTTGTTGGTAGTGATGTATTTCATCAATCTTTTGTTTGGTTGATGGAGATACTACCATTGCCTTTTTCCCTTTCTTTTTATCAGGTGTATAGCCTGTATGGGAGTCTTCCCATGGTTTCCACCTGTGTCGGGGGTCATTATCCGGAGAGGATAATTCTAGGACACGGTTAGGCATTAGAAAAGTAGGATAGGGACCATTTTTGGGGATGCGATCAGAACAGTCGTCGTCCGGGGATGTGTATGAAAGATGAGAATTTTCAGAATTGTAGACGTCATTGTTAGAAGACATTTTTGTTTCAAGTTTTGTTTTATAAGAAGATTTTTGTATTTTATGTTCTATTCAATAAACATATGTATGTATATATAACCATTTATTTTCTAAAAAAAATAGTGGTTTAAAAACAAATTTTAGTTTTAATCACAGAACTTTTTAAACAAAAACTGTTTGTAAATGAATGATATATAATGCTTTAGAGTCAAAAATAGTCTGTTATGAAATTAAGGTTAATGATACAGATTGTAAATAGAGCTGGAACAAGAAACACCCATAGCTCAAGTGGCTATACTACAACATCTAACATATAAGTCAGAAGTCATGAGTTCGAGTGCCGCTTTGGTCAGAAATAAAATAATTTTTGTTTTTCCATATTTTTGCATATTTTTATTCATAAGTCTTTAAACGACATTATACCTAAATCACGTCTTAGTTTTATAAAAGTATTTTCATTTAGTGGTTTAGTAAAAATGTCAGCTATTTGATTTTCAGTGTTGATAAATTCTAGATTAATTAATCCTTTTTCCAAACAATCACGAAGAAAATGATGTCGAATATCAATGTGTTTTGTTCGTGAGTGATTGACCGGATTTTTAGAAAGATTTATTGCACTAGTATTATCACAATAAATTATTGATTTTTCAAGATGACAATTAAAATCTTGTAATGTTTGTTGCATATATACGACTTGTGCACATGCCAAAGCAGCAGATATATATTCTGCTTCACACGTTGATAAAGAAACACAGTTTTGTTTCTTACTAAACCAAGAAACTAAGGAACGTCCAATGAAGTGACATGTTCCGCTCGTACTTTTTCGATCCGTCCGACTTCCTCCAAAATCAGCATCACTATAGGAAACTAATTTGAAAGGACATTCTTTCGGATAAAATAGTCCAAAATCTTTGGTTTTAGTTAGATAACGAATAATGCATTTAAGTGCTCTCATATGTGATTCTTTGGGATTTGCTTGAAATCGAGCACATAAACAGACACTCATCATAATATCGGGTCGACTCGCTGTTAAATAGAGTAAAGAACCTATCATACTACGATATAACTTTTTATAAACACTTTTGCCATCTTCATCTCTATCGAGATGAATCGTTGTACTCATAGGAGTTGGTTTGGCAGTAGTGTTTTCCAGACCAAAACGTTTGATTAAATTATAACAATATTTTTCTTGATTAATAAAAATTCCATTTTCAATTTGTTTAATTTGTAATCCAAGAAAATATGACAATTCTCCCATATGAGACATTTCAAATTCATTTGTCATTATAGTTGAAAATTCTTGACATAATTTTTCATTTGTCGAGCCGAAAATAATATCGTCAACATATATTTGAATTATTAAAATATCTTTATTAGTTTTCTTAATAAAGAGTGTTTGATCTACTTTACCGATTTCAAAGCCAGATTCTAATAAATAATCTTTAAGACGATCATACCAAGCACGTGGTGCTTGTTTTAGACCATATAACACCTTTTTAAGTTTATATACATGATTTGGAAATTTTTCATGATTGAACAAAGGTGGTTGTTCAACAAAAACATTTTCTTTTATGAATCCATTTAAAAATGCACTTTTAACATCCATTTGATATAGTTTAAAATTATGAAAACACGCATAAGCTAATAATATTCGTATTGCTTCAAGTCGGGCGACTGGAGCAAACGTCTCTTCGTAATCAATTCCTTCTTCTTGATTATATCCTTGTGCAACTAATCTAGCTTTATTCCTTGTTATATTTCCTAGTTCATCTGCTTTATTTTTGAAAACCCATTTAGTACCGATGACTGATTGATCACTGGGTCTAGGAACGAGTTCCCAAACTTCGTTTCGTTCGAATTGATTTAATTCTTCTTGCATGGCAAGTATCCAGTAGTCATCAGTTGAAGCTTCTTTTATATTCTTAGGTTCTATGTTAGAAAGAAAAGCTACATGACCAACTTGATTTAATTGATGTCTGGTTTTAACATTCGTATTAACTTCTCCAATTATATTTTGCACAGGATGATCTCTTAAAATTCTAGGTGGAGATTTTATTATGTTAGAAGTCACGTTTGTATTGGTTTCATGAATATCAAGATTTTCATTTGTATTATTATTTTCATTCTGAGTAGATTCATCATCAGAATCAATAGTAACACTTGGATTTATATTTTTAAAATTTTCGTTGAAAGAAACATGTAAACTTTCTTCAATAATTTGAGTTCGTTTATTATAAATTCGATAAGCCTTGCTTTGTTCCGAATATCCAACGAATATGCCTTCATCGGATTTTGGATCGAATTTGCCTAGTTGATCTTTAGTATTTAAAATAAAACATTTGGCACCAAAAACTTTTAGATATGAAATATTTGGTTTTCTTCCATTTAGAAGTTCATATGGTGTATTTTTAGTTAATGGTCGAATAGAAACGCGATTCAGTACGTAACAAGCAGTAGCTACAACTTCTGCCCAAAAATGTTTCGATAAAGTTGTTCCATTTAGTAAAGTTCTTGCACATTCTTGTAACGTTCTATTTTTCCTTTCTACAACTCCGTTTTGTTGTGGTGTTCTAGGAAAAGAGAAATTATGGTTAATACCTTTCTTGTTACAAAATTGTTCAAAAACTTCATTTTCAAATTCGCCTCCATGATCACTTCTTATATTTTTAATTTTCAATGTTTTAATATTTTGAATTCTTTTAACAAAAACTTTAAAATTATCAAAAGTATCACTTTTATTTTTCAAAAAGAAAATCCAAGTATATCTAGAGAAATCATCTACAATAACAAAAACATATCTATTATGGTTAATAGATTGCACTTGAGTTGGACCAAAAAGATCCATGTGTAAAAGTTCAAGTGGTTGTTCTGTAGATATTACTTTTTTTGATTTAAAAGAAGATTTTGTTAATTTTCCTAATTTACATGCATCACAAAATATGTTAGTTTTGAATTTTATATTAGGTAACCCTTTAACTAATTTATTTTTAGCTAGTTTGTTGATGGTATTAAAATTGATGTGACAAAATCTTTTGTGCCAAAGACAAGAATCGTTTTCTTTAGCCACTAGACATAAATTTGAATCATTATTAACGTTCATATTTAAGATATAAATATTTTTATCTCTATTTCCTTCGAAAATAATGTTGTGATTTTTATCAAAAATGTTACATTTATTTTCTGAAAAAGTTATATTAAAACCTTTATCGCATAGTTGACTAATACTTAATAAATTATGTTTTAAATTTTTAACTAATAAAACATCAGTAATGAGAGGTAAATTAGATGTACCGTTGCTATTGACATTGCCTTTGCCGATGATATATCCTTTTGAGTTATCTCCAAAGGTGACTGCTCCTCCATTTGAGTATATAATGTTTGACAACATTTCTTTGTTTCCAGTCATGTGTTTTGAGCAACCGCTATCTAAAATCCATTTTCCTCTCTTCTTATGTGGTACCTGCAAAAAATTTATAAAAAGTTGGTACCCAATCTTTTTAGGGTCCTAAGAGTTAGATCTTAGGAAGCCAAACCCATACGGGTTCAGAATTCCCTTTATAGACATAATTTTTGTTATTATGAACAGTTTCCATAAAACTTTTGATATGTTTATTCCTTATCAATATATTATTTGTTTTTGGAATCCATATCTTAATAGTTTTAGTATTTGAATAAACTGTTTTCTTAATATCTTTCTTAATTTTATTATTAATTTTACTTTTAGCAAAATTATTTTGCTTCTTAAATCCTAGTCCAGATTTATTGTTAGAAGTTTGAGAGTTTTCTAGTATACTAGAAAGATTTTCTCTTCCTTTATTGAAATTAGAAACATTTTTAGAAATATCATCAAATTTTATTTTAAGACTAGATTTTTCTAACTCTAAATCCTTAATCTTAGATATTAAACTATTATTTTCGAAAAGTAAAACATCATTTTTATTTTTCTGAATTTCTAGTTCCTCAGATATTGACGTAATTTGAGAAGATAAGTTAGAATTCGATTGTTGAGAAATTTCAAGTTCTTCTTCCAATATTACCTTCTCATCTTTTAACATATCTACTTCTAAAACTGTTCTATCTAACTTTCTTTGTAACTCCTTATTTTTCTTTTTAAGTTGTTTTGTTAAATTTACTAATTCAGAATTTATTTCAATTAAATCTTCAAAAGTAAAATCACTTACATCGTCTGACGAAGCCATGAAGCATACAATTGCTTGTTCATTATCACTTTCACTTTCTGATGAGGATGATGAGTCAGTGTCGTCCCAAGTGATTGAAAAAGCTTTTCGTTTGGTTTTATCCTTCTTGAAATTATTCTTTTTACGATCTGGACAATCTTTCTTCATGTGTCCTTTCTTATGACATTCATAACATTCCATTGTTGAAGATGATGGTTTGCTGCTATTGGAATTGTTGTTGGAATTATTTTTGTTTCCCTTGAATTTGTTTCTGTTGAATTTCAAAAACTTTTTGAAATTTTTCGCAATCATTGCTATATCTTCATTATCTGAGTCAGAATCATCTTTTTCTGCTTGGAATGCCACATTTTTCTTTTCTTGTGCTCCATTTCGTTTTGCCTGCAAATTTACTTCGTAGGACATTAAATTACCTATCAACTCTTCTGGTTTTAATATTGACAAATCAGTTGCTTCTTCAATAGCTAGGACTTTTCGTTCCCATTCGTCCGTTAAAGAATTTAAGATTTTTGTAACAACATCAAAATCAGTAAACTTTTGTTCTAGTGATAATAAAGCATGATAAATATCCTGAAATCTAGAGTACATGTCATTTATAGATTCATTTGGCCTCATTTTAAAATTTTCAAATTGATGTTTCAACATAGAAATTTTTCTCAATTTAACTTTGTTCGTTCCTTCATGTGAAACTTTAAGAGTTCTCCAAATTTCATAACCGGAAGTGCACATGCTAACTCTATTGAATTCATTTCTATCTAATGCACAAAATAAAATATTCATAGCCTTAGCATTTGATGTAGCATCTAGTTTTTGTGTGTTACTCCAAGTTGAGTATTCTTCAGTAGGAATTGTGTATTCTCTTTGTATAATATTCCAGATATCAAATCCACTTGATTGCATATAGATTCTCATTCTAGTTGACCAATAATTGTAATTTATACCATTAAAAAGTGGAGGTCGTGAAGTCGATTGACCTTCTGTGAAACTAGAATTAGTGTGAGTGTTAACATCGTTAATTTGTGTGGTTGCCATATTACTAGAAATAAGTAAATATCAAATAACTTTGTGATGGTTATAAGATGACCTTGCTCTGATACCAAATGAAAGTGTACGTGTAGTACTAAGGATCGTGTAATATGGTATATAAATGCGGAAACTGGTAATAACAGTAAAATAAAAATTAAAGTAAGCACACCAGGAATTTTTATACTGGTTCGAACTTCCCGTTCTACGTCCAGTCCTAGAATACCCTCTGGATTTAAACTAAACCCCTCACTTAACCCGGAGGAATAGGTATACGACACCTGAACAGCCGAACAGGAATTTTCCGCCTCAACAGCCGAAGAGGACTTCAACTTTTATACAAATAATTTGTTGACGAATGTGTTCTGAATAACACTGATTGTCTTTTGATAGTACAACTTTCCTATAATCAAATCCTCAAGAGTATATATGTGTGTGAAGATTTAGAAGGAAGATAATCACGTAGAATCGAAGTATATGAATTAAATCAAGGATTCTAGTGATATTAAATAAGAGTGAATGCTTTTATTTGCAGAAATAAATAGAGATTAGATTTCAGAAATATAAACAAGAATCGGTTATTGTAGAAATGAATTGAATGTGTTTATATAATTGTAGAAGAGTTATAATCTTTCATGAAGAGTTTCAGTCAACAGTTGTGTCCATATCTCTTGAAACAGAGGACATTCCTCTTCATGAAATGATCGCATCTCTTCAGAAAACTAGCCGTTATTCTCTGGTCGGTCGACCGGAAAACCTGGCCGGTCAGCTGAGTTTGAACCCGTATACAAAACAGAAAGTTACTGTGCACATGACACAGGGTCGGTCGACCGACGATCCTGGTCGGTCGGCCGACCTGGTGTTATTTGCACAGTGAACACAGTTTTAATATAAAATGTTTTGTGTGCGTGTGTGACTATTTGAGGAATGATTTTAACAATATTCTAAGACTCAACAAAATCAAATATTCATACTAATCTCTGGATTGTAGTCTTGTCTTCTTTGTAGTACACAATATGCACTTATTCTCTTTTTGTCGCTTTCGTATAGTATTCTCGTCGTATGATCTCTGAAGCTTGTGTCATGAATCAAAACTCATGAATCAACATATTTGATATTCTGTGTTATGAATATTGATATCCTGTGATGATTTTATTGATGATTGAAATATTGGAAGATGTTGTTGGATTGAATATCTAAGTATAATGAGTTATTAAATTCTATAGAATTGGATTTTGAAAGAAATAAGAGAGTAAATTTTAAGTAAAATAATTTAAGTGAATTGGAATAAGGGAATTTTGAATTAACAGGAAAAATACAAACTTTAAAACTAAAGTGATATTAAATTTAAAGAATAAAGAATTTATTTTTGAATGTAAGGATTAAATTTAATTAAGGGATAAAGAAGGAATTTTGGAAGTTTAAAATTGGTATTTTCAGTTAAAAGGGTATTAACTCACAATAAAGAAATAAATCTAAAAGTTAATGTATTTTGAAATAAATGAAGTAGCAAAGGAAATTTATTTCAAAGTAAAGTAAAGTAAATTGGAAAATCAATTGGAAATTGATTTAGATGTTTAAAATTGGAATTTTAAAAGAGACATGAGATTTTGGAATTTATAAACTGGGTTTATAAAGTAAAATAAAATATCAGTGGATATTTGAAAATATAAATTCAAGGTGGGAATTTATAAAAGGGATATGAATTGGTTTAAAAATAAATGTTGATTTATTTTTAAAAGGATGTGAAGAGAAGTGTATTTCCTTGGATAGCCAAGTACGTTTTCAAAGCAATTTGAAATATAAGTTAAAAAGGTTTAAGTATGTTTTTTTATAAAAAAGCATGTTTTAGAAAATTTGTTTTTTTCTAAATGTTAATTTCCAAAGTAAGTATTTTCAAAAATCTATTATTGTAGTAATTATATAAAAGTGATTTGGTTTTATGTTTTAAAAAGAGAAATTTAGTTTATATTTATAAAGTGGTTTTATTTTAAATATTCTTAAAGTATATATTTTAATAAAGTATTTAAGCGGTTTTAAATTTCAATGTTATAAAGTATATTTATAATAAAGTGTTTTTAAATTATTTTAAAATCAAAAAGTATTTTGTACTTGGTGTTTCAGTGGAAATACATATTTGGGAAATGCATTCCGTGAAAGGAAACTGTTTTGGAACTGTTTCAAAGGATTGAAAATGGTAATATATCTTGCGAAGATATTTTGAGGTTAATAAATAATTTGGAAATTATTTTGTTGGATGGATGTTTGTGAATGTTACTTGATAGTTAAATCACCGACTATCAATATTGGCCAATGCGCTGATCGTTTCGAAGAGACCGGGATCAGGAGTTTTTCTCGAAAACCACTTCGATCCGGTTTGTATGTTTCACGGAAACGATTTCGGAGTCGAAGATGGAGCAGTGAAGTGCAAGGGCTAGTCGCTACTAATCCTGAGGATATTTCCAAAATGGATGTAGTAGGGGTAGTGCCTTCGATTCCGTTCGGACCCGGGACGGACTTGTATGGATGAATGCTTTCGGAACATCGTCAGCGGACGATGGGCATTCTAAGGGATATGTTCTAAAAGGTAACGCTTAGCCTCAAGCCTCATCAACCAGGAATGACTGAAAATCAGGGGTTATGCAGCAAGGCTTCGTGGGTAGCTCCCACTGGAGGGTAAGGTCATCCCTGTCTAGATGTCCCTTTTTATTTCGGCTAAGTGGTGCGGTTGCTGATCCCAACCATGGGGTGATTTTATTCGGAACTGTCCAGTAAGGGATGGTTCCGGCCTTGTGTTGCAGGGGAGTGGGAGTACTCCTCGGTACTGTGATCTAGGCCACGTACTGTGACAGGTGATACCCCAGTGCCTAGTCATTGATGGAAATCCATTCTCCCTATGCGCCGTGTACGGTATTTGTTTGTATACCTATTAGCTGGAATTTAATCATGTAACAATTTCAGCTATTTGAATAAGTATTTGTATATAGACACTACTATAATATCAGAGGATTTTGATAAGAAAGAGTTTTGGCTATCGTAAGGTAAAAACCCGACATGTTTATTTATGGCGTGGTCTTACGAGATGCTTTTGATTTCAAAAGATTTTTGAAACTTTAATAATAAATTGAGTGTGATTTTCTCACGGTGGTTTTCCAGACTGACTCGGGTGTTGTTTTATATGATGCTCGGGTCAGACCGAGTGTTATAGGATACAGGATATGATGCTGTGGAGCTCAGGAGACGAGCTGGTTGGCGAGACGTATCTTCCGTATTTGTGTATGTATATTCCGCTGTGTAGATTGCTGTACATTCAGTTGTATTGAGGACATGATATGTTTATTGTCCAGTTGTTTGTTATGTGTACTCTGATGATGTATTGTATAAAACAGATATAGTTTCAATTTGTGTAAAGATCTGTTAGTATATATCATATTTTATTCCGCTACGATGTGAGATTCTGATGTTGTTGTTTCCTATTTTCTTCTTCTACCTCTTCTTCTTAACTTAAATGGTTCGATTTTTCGTGTATGAAAAATCGGGTCGCTACACTAAGATCCTAGCATAACATATGAGACAAGAATATTAGCTATAAATTGAAGGAATGGAGCACAACAGCCATACCCATGCATGGCCATGAGGAAATGGTGAAAGAGGAAGGAGGCCGAGAGCTTCTTTAAGGCAAAGGTGGTGTCTTTGCATGTTTGGTGTTGGTAGGAAGTGTTCTTGCAAGCTTGTGCTTGATGTTAGCAAGGTTATGGGGTGAGTTTACTCATAATTTAATAGTATATATTGTGTATATATGTGTGCTTGAATATAAAGTTAAGTAAAGAACTAATGCATGTTATAACTTTTGGACTTCTTGCTTTGGAAAGCAAATGATAACTTTATATCTTCTATTACCCTCTACAACATGTAACATGACATTGACTTTGTGTTTACATGTTTGATTTGGTTGTGTGTGGAATTGAAGTGTGTTTGAAGGTGGTTGAAGCAAGAATGGTTGCAATAAGTGCAATTTATAATCCATTGGTTTTAAATGATTTGAAATGGTGATTTATAAATATATTATGACAAAACATATTTTGGTTGTGCTCTACACTTATAGTAGTGTATTTTACAGCAAATAATTGGTTTGGAAAATCATAGGATTTGTTGAACAAATTTTGCAAAAGTTAGTAGGTATAAAGGTCGCATAGGTGCACTTTGAAATGCCTATTTTTGTGATTTTGAATGACATCCTTAGCGGTTACTTTGCATGGTTTTTAAGTAATCTATGTATAGTACTTGCTGTAAAAAAATTGGGTCTTGAAACGATTGTTAACATGTTGAAAAACTACAAAACTTTCTAATGTTTAAATCTGTTCTCATCTGTGATTTGTTACAGCACTTGACAATAACAATTTTGATCTACTGTAGTAGTTTTGGACACTTTTTATAGTGCTTGCCGTTATGTGTTGTTATTAGCTATGTTGTGGACTAAAAGTGTTTTAAAATGATATTTAAATTAAGTATTTTTTTGAAATATTATAAGGGATGTTTAATAAATATATATGGGTATTTTAAAAGTGGTTTCAAATTTATACATATTTTTTATAGGGATAGTTTAGCTCACATCCCTGTTATGTTTCAAAATAAATAAAACATCCTCCCCAAATAAACATACGTTTCTAGTCCCTATTTTCAAACCCGTCTGCGCCAAAAGACCCAAATACCCTTTACGTTTTTAGCATTTCAAACGCGCATAACTTTCTGTAAAAACAACGGATCAGCATACCGTTTTCACCAAAAAATCATAAATTTTATAATCTTTAAAATGAGATCCATTGTTGATACAAAAAAATCATATTTGCAGTAAGGCTGCAATTATTCCATATATTTGCAGAGAATTCTGCAATTTTTCTTCAAATTTCAGCAATTATTCCATATAATTGCAGACTTTATGCAATTATATGGAATAATTGTAGACTTCTCTGCTATTATTCTATATAATTGCCAACTTTTCTGCAATTATATAAAATAGTCATCAATATTTCCTCAAATGTCAGCAATTATTCCATGTAATTATAGACTTTTTTGCAATTATATGGAATAATTGCAGACTTTTATGAGTGGAATAATTGCAGACTTTTCTGCTATTATTTCATATAATTGCAGACTTTTCTGCAATTAATTGGAATAATTGCATACTTTTCTGCAATTATTACATATAATTGCATTCTTTTATGCAATTATATCGAATAATTGCAGAAAAGTCTATAATTATTCCAAGTAATCGTAGAAAAGTGTAACTATACCATATAATTGCAGACTTTTCTGCAATTATTGCATATGATTGTTGAAATGTCTGCAATCATACCATATAATTGCAGAAAATTTGAAGAACACCAATTTATATGCATACGCCATTGTTTTTACATATGCATATGCTACTCATTAGAAAGATAATAAAATTTGTAATTTAATGGTGAAAACGGTCTGTTAATCCGTTGTTTGTACAAAAAGTTATTGCGTTTTGAAGATTGATAATTAATGGAGTGCAAATTTTAATTATGGATGTGAGAATAACATCCACATATGAAGCACCAACGTTCAGCCAAGGAGCAGAGGTGTATTTTAGGAAAGAAAATTGCAGTATTTGAAAATAGGGATGTAATTTATATTTTTTTTGAAGATGTTTTGTGTATTAAGTTTGATTTTAGGGATGTGTCCCTTATTTTCACTTTTTTATAATTATGTATGAATTTTTAAAGTAAAAGGTTTCTTTGTAACATTTATTTAACATGGTTTTTCTGTTAATTTCTAAATTAGTTATTTTTACGTAATATTATATATATATACACACATATATATATAACATAATTATAAGTATTTTAAAAGTATTTATATATTTAAGTTTAGAAAAGTAAGGTAAGTATTTTATAAAAGATAAGGTGGTTTTGCTACAACATTAAGTTATAATGATTTGTTTTGAGAAGTTATTTAAAAGTATATTATCTTGTTGAATAAGTATACTTAGACCTTTAAAAAGAATATTTTAAAGATAATGTTAAGCGAATGTTTTGGATTTATAGTAAATAATGTTTTAGTTGTTTTTTAACCCTTTTGAATATACTTAGATCTTTAAAATGAATATTTTAAAGGTAATGTTAAGTATGGAATGATTTTGATAAAAGGTTAGAAAAGTAAAAGTTTAACTTATAAAAGAGAGAAGAGGTTTATAGTAACATTGGTTTTTAACCCCTTTGATTATATTTTAAAATGGAAAATCTTGTTAAGTGATTTGTGAATATTCCTATACCTTTGAGATAATCATGTGAATACATTTTGAAGTATTAGGGAAGAGTAGAAATGAATAGTGAAGTAGTAGTATACATGTAAATATCTTTTATAAAGGTATTTTAAATATGTATACAAGTATTTTTTTGGCAAGGCGTATACAAGTATTTACGAAGAAGTATTATTTGAAAATAAGGAGATTAGAAGTCCCTTGTGTGACTTAATCGTGTTTGTGCATTTACTCGTCTATGGAAAGTATTTACTTCTATGCTTATTACTAAAAGCTAACAAAGTAGACTTGTTCTATTTATGAGTTAAGAATAAGGTGTCAAGGGAGAGCTTGGATGCAACCAGTGTTGTAATCTATTTAGCTTCACTCTTGCCGAGGGATAATGTAAGTTGAGATGGTCAGAAACAGTGATAAGTATACGAGACTTGATTTCCAAATGCGACTGTTTTATTTCTATTGAACATGACCAAAATTAACTTAGGAAGTGTATAAAAGCTTTATGGCTTCATATGGTTTGAGATACCCCAAGGAGGATTCATCGGTCTGAAACGTCTTTTGCTTTAACAACATATATATACGAGATCCCACTAGTAGGACTCGTTTATATCATTCGCTTACTTCTAAAAGAATCAGAATTGGGTTAACCAAAAATTTATCGACTTTGTCTTGAAGAGCCCAGGATCGGATATGTATACTTATGTATTACTTACCGAAACTTCAAAACTGATATATGAGTCCTATGTTTTGGAACAGTTGTGGAGTGGAATGTTATAGAGTTGAACTGTCTATCTTAAGGTAAAGTATAAGGGAGAGGTCAACATTAACATTTTGAAAAATGCTATAGAGTTGAACTATCTATCATAAGGTTTAGTCTAATTGATAGGTCAACGTGAGCATTCGTCGGACAACTTATGCTAGAATCCATGAAGAGATTCAGGAACTATTCGAGTGATAAAGGCTCATGTGTTGAGATGCTGAAAATGACTTCACTGCCGAAAATGATCGAAAATAGAGTAGGTTGCACAACCAGTGGGTTCAGCTAACCCAAGGTATATAAACTCCATATCTAGATATGCTTATCGATGTTGCTAGCGAAGTTAATGATATTCGGTATCACATGTTCGGGCATGGCCCAGTTGTTTACCTTTGTGGTATATTTTATCTAGAGATATACGTCACTTTGAAAGGTAGTTTCTGACCCTAGTCAGGATTCGGCCTCGACACTATCTATTATATCTCCATATGTACTTATTAGATGGTTTTTTTTCTTTTGAGGGGAAAACCATTTTGGTGATTTGGATGATCTCAAAAGACACTGTTATATGCTAATCATATATTTCTTGAGCTTCTCGTACTAGATTTTTCTTACTCATGGTTTTATCTTCCCCTTAATTCCTTGACTACTCTTTCAAGTAGTCTGAGAATGGAAGGTTTTCATTGGATATTCTCTGGATCTTTAGAAGACGAGCTGGATGCTTCCATTCCTCTATGTTTTATTTTTATTTCCACTGCACTACTAGTATGTATAAATCAGCAATTGTAAGGACATGCTATTATAACTGTCAAGGCCAATGATAGAACTTAGGTTAATAACTCTAAAATTACATTGTATCTTTAAGTAACCCTTTGTACTGTTTTGATATTATATATTATCAACCCGCTATGAGATTCAGATGTGTTATTCTTCCTTCCTTGTTCCATTTCTTTTTCTTTTTATTTACCCTAACAATCTGTCTTTTCAGCACTTGAGTGATCGACACGTGAATACCATGGATGTATTAGTGTCGACATTCGAGGGTCGGAAAGGCGGGTCATTACAACGTGGTATCAGTGCTGAAGGTTAAGTAAGAGCCATGGCTTTTGGTTGGGTATACCTAATTTGAGATAGAGTAAGCGACGCCCTAGAATTAGTTGACTTTATTATACATATGATATCATATTTGTATTTGTTATAAGCATATGTCTTAAAGGAATTTCAACTATGAAATTTTAAAAGATCTTATATGTTGGTAATTTATGTAAGTATGATTAGTAAGTGTAGATTGATTAGTTGTGCTCAACCAGTTTATAAGCATTGTTACCATTTTTAGATTAATCAGTTATGCTCGGCCAGTTTATGAGTATTGTTATCATCTGTAGACTGATTAGTTATGCTCGACAAGTTTATGAGCATTATTATCATTTTTAGATTATTAGTCATGCTCGGCCAGTTTATAATCATTGTTATCGTTTGTAGGTTAATTAGTTATGCTCTGCTAGTTTATGAGCATTGTTATCATTTGTAGGTTGATTATTTATGCTCGGCCAATTTATGAGCATTATTATCATTTGTAGGTTGATTAGTTATGCTCTGCTAGTTTATGAGCATTGTTATCATTTGTAGGTTGATTATTTGTGCTCGGCCAATTTATGAGCATTGTTATCATTTGTAGGTTGATTAGTTATACTCGGCCAGATTACAAGCATTGTTATCATTTATAGATTGATTGGTTGTGTTCTGCCAGTTTACGAGCATTGTTATCAGTTGTAGATTGATTAGCTTTACTCAGCCAGTTTACAAGCATCGTCATCATTTGTAGGTTGATTATTCATGCTTGGCCAGTCTTTGAGCATTGTTATCATTTGTAGGTTGATTAGTTGTGCTCGGCCAGTTTATGAGCGTTGTTATCATTTTTAGATTGATTAGTTGTGCTCGACCAGTTTATGAGCATTATTATGATTTGTTGATTTAATAGTTGTGCTCGGCTAGTTTCTTGTTATTGTTTATAGATTGATTAGTTGTGCTCGGCCAGTTTATGAGCAATATTACTATTAATAGATTGATTAGTGATGCTTGACAAGTTTACGAGCATTTATTATCTCTTATTGATTGTTGATTTGTGCAATTATGAGCAATTTACCTTTTTACTGTATGGATTGGGTAGACATAATTTATAGGTGTATTGGAACAACGCCTTATGATTAGAATTTCGCAATTTGACTATAAGGCGTTCGGTGATAATGTTGGGTTAGATGTTTATTCTAATTAAGGAAATTTAGTGTATATTTTCTAAGTATGGTTTATAAAATATGGTTTATAAATGAAGAGGATTTAAACTGATATTTTGAGAACTTAAATCTTAGTGCCTTTGAAAATGGTTTCCAAGATTTTAGAAAAAATAATAACAGTGTTATTTGGAAGTTTGTGAATATTAACATTTCGAAAATAATTTATGAATTTTTCGATTTCAATGTTGCTCTCAGAATCAGCGGGTTAATTATGAACAAAGTATTTTTATGATTTCTAGTTCGAGTGGCTCGAAAATGACTAAAAATGAACAAGAGATGTGTTTGGTTGGTAAGAACTTCTCATGAGTATTACCATTCGTAGTAAGGGATGTATTGTACAACCTGGTAGGACCTGTTTCCTTGGTATCATTTTGGCATTACTCAATCTATATGTATATTTTCTATGGATTTTAAAGTAAATATTAGGAAATTTAGTTTATGAAATATTAGCAGAATACATAGTATGATTATATAGAGTATTTGATGCAGCTTTGAAAATGATTGTGATTTAATCCTGAAAGTATGATTTGATATACAAAATGGTTTGTGTATACATTATTATTTCAAAATGATTTGGAATAAAACCTGGGTGTTCAGTTCTATGGTTTTCTTTAAAAGAATTTTGAGATAAGATATAGAGTAGTTTAATGTGGATTTTGATCTGGGCTTTCCATGTAAAAAAACATTTGTATGTATGATATGTTGGGAGGTCGAGTGGTAGTGGCATAGCCCAAATTATTATGAAACCTTTTCTTTTTTTTCCCTTTATAGTAAAATGTGTCTAATAAATAACTGAAACTCTGATAAGTTATTTTATTAGCACATGTAGCCTATACACTAAGACAGTGTGGTATATTCATGTTTTGATGCGTTTGTTAGGTAGTTCTCATTTGTTATAACAAAATGGATTTTTCGACGATTTTTGGACAGTCTGAAATTTTCGGATCGTTATTGAATTTGAAGCTAAGTATTTTTAAAATGTAAAGATGAGTTTATGTAACTCTTGAATTTTGAAAATAGTAAGTTAAAACAAGTTTTAAATTGGTTTGAACATCCTTTTTAAGTAAGCCGTTTGATGTTATTGGATCAACTAATAAAACATGTTTACCTTAGGGGTATAAAAGGAAAGTAGACTGTAGACTCGAGTTTGGAAACAATGTCCTGCTCTTTCTAACTACTTGCCTAACCCGACAGATAAGAAAGTCGAAAGGTTAACTCAGTTATAAGACCCAGATTAATTTTAGGCTTTCATCTGAATTCTAGTAAGCAAAATGAAGTTGAAGTTTTATATATACTCTTAGGATATAGTATAGTATTTTACGAGTAATAACCTGAAGTAATGTTTTATAAATGATTTTAGTATTAAAAGAGATAAACTATTTATGTAAATGATTGTGACATAAAAAGAAATTGGCATAGTTAAAGAAACCAATAGGATAAAATACGTAAATTGTATGTGGATCATTTTATTCGCATGACAGTTCTTGATCCAGGATTCGAGTACATGGTTTCTTGGTAATTTACACCAGTCCAAGCTTGGATTTTTCACTCGATTCTCTATAGCGAACACTTGAAATGAATTCTTGATATGATCCTGAGGTTTTCTATTATAGTATATGGCTGTGTAAGGGAAACAAAGTTTTCTAATCGAGGAACCTAGTCGAAGTCCGCACTAGAGAGGTTAAATTATCTATACTAGTATGGAAGTGAAATTATTTGACCGAGCAAGTGATTATATCAGATGCCACATACGGATTATCCATGTGCATTTTACACGCTTAAGTTTATGTATGCTAAGTTTTTGTTGGCATCAGAGAGTTCAGGGAATGACCTTTTGATTTGTTTTGAGATAGCTTGAATAATCGTCTAAGTAATTACCTGCTGACCGTAAGGTACGCTTAGTAAATTATTTATCGTCCTTATGCGATGATAGGATTTTGAACCTGAGCAAACATTAAGCTTTGTTTTCTAGTAATTTTGAGTACTATTGAGTGTTGATGTGTGCTTGTTTCTTTTTATTATTCATCTTAGAATTTCAGGGACGAAATGTTTAAGTTAGGGAAAATGTAATGACCTGAGATGACCCTCCTATTTCCACCCTAATTTCATAAGGAAATTTTTTTTTTTTGATTAGAGATGATATATAGATATATCATTCATTACAAATATATTTTCCAAGGTCATTTTCTTTTTCCAATAAACAATATATATCCAGGATCAAAATAACTTACCAATATAAATATATCAGTGTATACCTAATAACATACACATACATATGAAGATGTATGTGTTCTTCTTGTTTAAATTCAGAGTATATACTTTATTTTTTTTTTGTACAAGAACATTCTGTTTGATTTAGATTTTTAACAATTCAGATAAATTATTGTATTCAGATTTTTGGCCATAAAATCCACTGGAAACGTGTACTTTAGTCTATCATTAGGATCAAGTAATAATCAGTGGTAAACAAGCTTTTAATATAGATGATTATGTTAAAGTCTGGATAGTATCAAATTCAGTATAAAAGAAAGTGGATTCCAAGTGAACACAAGCAACATCTAGGCGTAATGGAAACGCGCCTAACTTATACATGAAAGGTCACGAGTTCGAGTGCTATGCTGGTCGGTTCAAACACAATTTTTTGTCTTTCTTTTTATTTTTCTCCTGTATGGTTTGAAATCTGATACCTACCTATCTTTGTACATATATATCTAATGTTTGCCTATAACCTAACATACAAAACAATTCTTCTTACTTTACTATTTTTGTATCCCATTCCTACAACTGATCTAGGAATTATAATCATATTTCTTTTTTTTTGCTCAAATATCAACATGTACACAGATATACATGTACATGTCAATATCTCTACTCATTTTCCAGAAAACTGGGTGAAACTTTGAAATGCAATTTTATTTTCAGAATACAATCTATCATGATCAACCAATACTTCATTTATTTGAAGCTGGATAACTCATGAATCCTGTATCTGCCACACTAGTTCAAAGCAATGGAGATACCTTTCATTGCATTCTGTCTAAAGCTTTAGGAAAACATTTTACTCTTCTCAATACAATTCAGAAATGAATTCAAACTTATTTACAGAGCATTTCAGTGGAAGATAATAAAATCCTTTTAAGTTTACTTCTTGCTAAATCCAGATTTTGTTCTAAAACTCAGTGCTCTGTTATGTCTCAAGATTAACTAATACATAATATAAATTATACAAAACAGTAGCTCAACTACATATGCATATTTCTCTTCCAAACGTCCATATCAATAATTAAAATCATTTCCTTGTTTCCCACTCAGATTTTTCCTTGAGATTTTAAACCTTAATGCATAACAATATATTTAACATGATACAACTAGTTCATCTAACCATAATAGAATTCATTACATGACTGGAAATCTTAGAAACATAAAGTTTTTCCTGAATACATGCAGATATAATCAATTTAAACTCTTATTGAAACTAGCTTAGCATGTTCATTCACTCCTCCATAACAGCCATTACTTCATTTTTACTTAGTGCCTGGGTTACCTGAAAGAGCATGAGTGGCTGCCTCATTTTAAAATGAGACACCCCAGATGCCATGAGCAAACAAGGGTCAGATCTATGATCTGGTATGAGTAACATCAATTCATTCATGATATTAAGCAATAGAGAATATAAGGGTACTAACTTGTTATTTAAGCAAATTTCTGCAATCAATTGTTTTAACATAGTATAATTAAGTTGATTCAAGTATGATATATTCATTTATCATTCTTTCACTTGCCTACATAATCATGCAAACATAATTATCTATTTGCAACAATTTCATTTACTGGAATCATCTTGGTTCCATACCATTCAACCTAAGAAATATCCACATTCCTATTTCTTCATTTACAGGTTGTAATATTCAATTTAAATCCCTGCCTCATCTGCTATTAAGGAATCACTAGGACACATTGCAATGAACTAATTCACATCATTGCACAAAGATCTCAGGGCTTAAACAAACCATGTGCCAACTTGCATACTTCAAATATGACAAGCATTCCAGCAGCTTTCTTGGCCTACCCTTCCCTAGTTTATTTACTAGTGTATTGTCTTAAATTCTATCATCAAATATGCTAAGTGAACATGTCACTGCAAACATGGAAACATCCATAATTTTTTTCCTAGCATAATTCTCCTTAGAAATAAGCAGATAGTTATTTCCTAAATGGGGTCAAAATGTCTTGATCTTAGTAAAATATAAGAACATTTTCAACTGTAAAAGAGGCATGGCATGTTATATTGATCTGCAAGCCTTTATGATTGATTCAGATTCAAGATCTGGTTCAATCATAATTTTAGCTTGTGGGTTTTTTTTTTTCCTTGATTTGATTAAGGGCTCAGCACTTAGAAAATTTCTATTGCACCCTTAACATTTTTCTTTTCAAGCCTCAGCACTTATACCAAGTATAATGCAGCTCCAATCATTTTTATAAAGTTTCCATGCCATAGATCTATAACAGCTGAGAGTATTCTCTATATAGTTTTTAAGATCCTAAACTTTAACATTTGTGAGTATAAATAAATCAGTATGATACTCATCCAAAGACAAATGTCTCAACCAATCAAAGATCATCCAAAATCATCCATATTAAATCATATCAGATTTTAAAATAAGACATCCAAAAAGCATTGATGAAATCATATACATCAAAACCAGAAATACATAAATAGCAATATAAAAAGTGGCTGCCTCAACTCAGGTCTTAATGCCATGAACTCAGTGAGATTACTCACCTAAATGTTTCTTCTTATTAATCCAGAAAATTCTTGTTTGAGTGTTTTCTCCTTCCTTCCAATTTTTTTTTCTTCTTTTCTTATTTTTGAGCAGCCCGGGGTAAAGACAATTCTACTGCCTATTTATATGCATTTTTCCTCTAGGGTTTTGTTGAAACAGAATTCCATTTCTGTCCTGGCTTAGCATCATGCATTTTTCATTCATATTACCCCGGCCATATTAACCAATTTAAAGGCTGCATTTTCTTTCTTTTACTTTTCAGAAAATGGCCACTCTCCTAGTCATGTTAAAAGTGTGACTATCCTATTTTATATTTTAATTATTTCTGAAAATCCCCTTTGCTATTTTTGCCTACACAAGCATATTGACTTGTATCACATTTCATGTCATTTTAATGTTATGGTTTCACTTGCTTATATATATATACTTTTCAGTGTTTAAAAATGTATATTTGTATACATATCTTATCTAGGCTTATTTTAATTCCTCTTTTAAATTCAGAAACATATGCACCTATATGTATACAAGTTTACAAATCCTTATAACATATACATATGTATAATTTTCTTTTCTGGGTTTTAATTAAAATCTGTTTACTGATTTAAAGTAAAACTTATTTTTCTTATTTTCTAAGATGATCCATATAATTCCAGAAATCAAATATCCATGTTGCCAAAAAATCATGTTTGTATTGCTTTTCAATTCTTGTTTTAAATCCAAGAAATCTGGAGTTCTTCCTTGTGCCATTTCAGTGTGCACGTGCACACATATACTTGCACACTATTTATTCCAGAAATTTCACCATATTTAAATCTAAATATTTCAAAATTAAATCATTTTTCAAAAATGATTTTTCACAAAATTTTGGGGTATTACATTCACCCCTCCTTTTAGGAATTGTGTCCTCACAATTTTTCTAACATTTATAGTGAGCATCTTTTTCTTTTCTGAAAACTTATCAAACATATGCATAAGCAAACAAATTCAACCATATCAACCATGCATAACAAAATTTTCCAGAAGAGAAAAAAAAATTACCTTTTAATTTGCAAAAAGCTTAGGATAATCCATTCTAATCTTATCCTCTAACTCCCATGTGCAGTCATTAGGATCACTACTCCACTGGATCTTAACTAGTTTCAAGGTTTTGCTCCTTAATTTCTTTTCTTCCTTGGCTATAATCCCCACTGGTTCTTTTTCATAAACCAAGTCAGGATTTATTTGAATTTTGGTAGGCTCTTCCAAAATGTCTTCCTTATCATGTACCCATTTTCTAAGTTGGGACACATGAAAAACATTATGCATTGCTTTCATTTCCTCTGGTAGTTCTAATTTGTAAGCCAATGAACCAATTCTTTCCAGAATTTTATAGGGTCCAACATACCTTGGTGTAAGCTTACCTTGCTTGCCAAATCTCATGACTTTCTTCATAGGTGAAATCTTGATGAAAACAAAGTCTCCCACTTCATATTCCACTTGCTTTCTCTTCCTATCTGCAAATTTCTTTTGCCTATCTTGAGCTGCTGCTATTCTTTTTCTTATTAACCCAATTTTCTCTGTAGTTTCTTTAACATATTCAGGTCCAAGAATAGCCCTTTCTCCAGTCTCTACCCAGCATATAGGTGATAAACATGGCTTGCCATATAAGGCTTCAAATGGTGCCATCCCTATGGTGCTTTGGTAACTGTTATTGTATGTGAATTCAGCTAGATGGAGGTGGTCTTCCCAGTTGCCTCCAAAGTCCAGTGTACATGCTCTCAACAAATCCTCTAAGACTTTGTTCACCACCTCAGTTTGACCATCTGATTGTGGATGGTAGGCAGTGCTTAAGCACAATTCACTCCCCATAGCCTCTTGAAAACTTTTCCAAAACCTTGAGGTGAAGATGGTATCCCTATCACTCACAATGGTTTTGGGTATGCCATGCAACCTTACTACCTCTTTCATGAATATTTGAGCCAATTTTGGAGCATTTCTTTCTGTTTTAACTGGGATAAAATGTGCTACCTTAGTTAGCCTATCTACTATTACCCATATACTTGTGTTTCCCTTCTTAGATCTAGGCAGACCATCTATGAAATCCATAGATATATCCTCCCACTTCCACTGTGGTATGCTAAGGGGTTGCAATAGTCCTGATGGCCTTTGTGTCTCTGCCTTGACTTGTTGGCAAGTCATGCACCTTGCAACATATCTGGCCACATCTGACTTCATCCCCTTCCACCAAAGATTTCTTTTCAAATTTTGATTCATCTTGGTGCTACCTGGGTGTATGGAGTACTTGCTCCTATGGTACTCATTTAATATTTCCTCTTTCAATTCTATATTTTCTGGAACACATATCCTATTTTTATTCCTCAAATATCCATTTTTATCAACTTGATAATTTATTACTTCCTCCCCTTTTGATATGAGCATTTTCTTTTCCACCATGTTTAGGTCTTGTTCCTGCATTTGCCCAATCTTAAGAAGTAAATCTGATTGCAGAGATATCATACTTAATTTTCCTTTACCTTCACCTTCTTCAATAGGCATCATTTGTTCCTCACTGTTTTCCTCAATTTCCAAATCAGTAAGTATAGACAAATCCCTAAACTCTTCCATCATCAACATGGCTACTTTGGCATGTTGTCTACTCAAGGCATCTGCAACTTTATTTGCCTTGCCTGGTGTATACAGTATATCTAGATCATAGGCAGCTAGGAACTCTACCCATCTATGTTGCCTCATGTTCAAATCTTTTTGTGAGAATAAATATTTCAGTGCCTTATGATCAGTGTACAAAATGAATTTGGCACCTAACAAATAATGTCTCCAAAGTTTCAAAGCATAAACAACTGCTGCTAGTTCAAGATCATGGGTTGCATACCTGGTTTCATGTGGCTTTAATTGCCTAGATGCATAGGCTACCACCTGGTCTTGCTGCATCAACACAGCCCCTAACCCAGAGCCACTTGCATCAGTGTACACAACCAAATTTTCATTTCCTTCTGGCACTCTCAATACTGGTGCATTAATCAGGGCTTCTTTTATTTTGATAAAAGCTTGCTCACATTTTCCTGTCCATACAAAGGCTTGGTTCTTTCTAGTTAAATTGGTAAGTGGTGATGATATTTTTGAGAAATCTTTTATAAATCTCCTATAATATCCTGCCATCCCCATAAATGATCTAATCTCACTGATGGTGCTAGGTCTTTTCCATGCTTGGATTGCCACTACCTTGTTAGGGTTTACTGATATTCCTTTGGCAGAGATAACATGCCCAAGGAAATGCACTTCTTCTTTCCAAAAGGCACATTTTGAAAATTTTGCCTTTAAATCATTTTCCCTTAGTCTTGACAAAACTAAATGCAAATGATTTTTATGCTCTTCCACTGTCTTGGAATAAATCAAAATGTCATCAATAAAAATCAGTACAAATTTGTCTAGATAATCTCTAAATATTCTATTCATCAAATCAACAAAATATGAAGGAGCATTTGTCAAACCAAATGGCATAACCAAAAATTCATATAAGCCATATCTTGTGTTAAATGCAGTATACTTAACACTTGAGTCTTCAACCTTCATTTGATGGAATCCTGATGCTAAGTCTAGCCTAGAAAATATTTTAGCTTCACTGAGTTGGTCAAAGAGATCATCTATCCTAGGCAATGGGTATTTATTCTTGATGGTTACTTTATTTAGTTCTCTGTAATCTATGCACATTCTCAAGGTACCATCATGTTTTCTTACAAACACTACTGGAGAACCCCAGCAGGAATTGCTTGGCCTTATAAATCCCTTGCCTTCTAATTCTTCCAACTGATTTTTCAATTCTTTCAGTTCACTTGGCCCCATTCTATAAGGTTTCTTGATTATTGGACTTGCTCCTGGAATGAGATTAATTTGGAACTCAACTGGTCTGTGGTGTGGAACACCCTTAACTTCCCCAAACACATCCAAGTATTCATTAACTATGGGAATTTCTTCAATGGTTAGTTCACTCAGATCTTTTTCTAAGTCAACTAAATGATACAATTTCCCTTCCTTAGCTATTTCACATAGAACTGTGATTCTCTGGCCTCTAGAATTTTGCAATGATATGGTGGATGAGTCTAAATTAATTATGGCTTTAAATTGCCTTAACCAATCTACCCCCAATATAACTCCTATATTTGGGTAATTTAAAACATATAAATTGGAAATAAAAATATTTCCTCCTATGTTTAACTCCACATCCACACAATTCATGTTCAAAACACTAGAACTCCCTAGGGGACTTTGTACAAGCAATGGGGTTTCAACCAATATGCAGTTTAATTTTAACACTTTAACTAATTCATAGGAAATCAAAGAGTGTGTTGCTCCAGTATCATATACTACTGGTATGGGTATGGCACAAATGAGTAATGTACCTTCCACTTGGCCATGATTTTCAGCATCAATTTTCACTGCAGATTTGCCTTTTCCTTCCAAAGTTGCCAATTTCCCTTGCTGTTTATTCTCAGGACAGTTCCTCTTCATATGCCCCTCTTTCCCACATAGGTAGCATTTGAAGGCTCCTCCTTTTAACTCTGGGCACCTTGGTTTGATGTGTCCTTCTTTTCCACAATGATGGCAAACCAATTTCTTCTTAGTATCATTGGCTTTTGTATCTTTACTCTTCCTGTTATCTGCCTCCTCCTTCTTTTTATCATAAGGGTGATATCTTCCCTTATCCTTCTTGTTGTTGCTCTTAAAATTCCTATATTTCTCTCTTTCTTTGTCATGTTGTTCCAGTTTCAAGGCCAGATCAATTACTTGATCAAATGTTCTATCTGCATATGGTAGCATAGCTCTGCTAAGTCCTGGGTTCAGTCCTTTTATATACCTATCATTTTTGGATGCTTCATCTGCCACTAGCATTGCTCCATAGTTGGATAGCCCCTCAAACTTTTGAGTGTATTCAGTGACATTCAAAGTTCCCTGCCTAAGTTTGATAAATTCTTCAAGCAAAATGGTCTTGGCTGATGCTGGTACAAATCTTGCCTCCAACATCTCTTTGAACTGATTCCAAGTGATTTCATTTTCATTTCTTCCAGCTATGATCACCTCCCACCAGCTTAAAGCTACCCCTTTCAGTTGTCTAGAAGCTACTTGCCTCTTCCTTTGGTCATCCAACTGCATGTCATTGAAAATCCTATCAAGTGTTCTCAACCATGCTTGAATTTCCATCACACTCTCAGTTCCTTCAAAACTCTTGCCTCCCAAATTGGAATAAGTCTTCAGTAGTTTTGAAAGCTCTTCATGTGGGTTCTCAGGCCTATGCCCAATTCCATCTCTTAAAACCCTCACAAATTCTTGCATATCAAGCATTTGAGGTGCACTGGGTCCTGCATTGTGATGAGATCCTCTTCCTACCATGGTCTGCTAACTAAATTCTGGGTAAATGGTATTAGTATATTATGAGTACTTCTATAATTTCTATTTTCCTATCTAAATTATTTCATCCAAAACAAACAGACATAATACATTTCTATAATACTTAACAATCAATGCAACCAAGTGCTCTGATACCAACTGAGATGACCCTCCTATTTCCACCCTAATTTCATAAGGAAATTTTTTTTTTTGATTAGAGATGATATATAGATATATCATTCATTACAAATATATTTTCCAAGGTCATTTTCTTTTTCCAATAAACAATATATATCCAGGATCAAAATAACTTACCAATATAAATATATCAGTGTATACCTAATAACATACACATACATATGAAGATGTATGTGTTCTTCTTGTTTAAATTCAGAGTATATACTTTATTTTTTTTTTGTACAAGAACATTCTGTTTGATTTAGATTTTTAACAATTCAGATAAATTATTGTATTCAGATTTTTGGCCATAAAATCCACTGGAAACGTGTACTTTAGTCTATCATTAGGATCAAGTAATAATCAGTGGTAAACAAGCTTTTAATATAGATGATTATGTTAAAGTCTGGATAGTATCAAATTCAGTATAAAAGAAAGTGGATTCCAAGTGAACACAAGCAACATCTAGGCGTAATGGAAACGCGCCTAACTTATACATGAAAGGTCACGAGTTCGAGTGCTATGCTGGTCGGTTCAAACACAATTTTTGGTCTTTCTTTTTATTTTTCTCCTGTATGGTTTGAAATCTGATACCTACCTATCTTTGTACATATATATCTAATGTTTGCCTATAACCTAACATACAAAACAATTCTTCTTACTTTACTATTTTTGTATCCCATTCCTACAACTGATCTAGGAATTATAATCATATTTCTTTTTTTTTGCTCAAATATCAACATGTACACAGATATACATGTACATGTCAATATCTCTGCTCATTTTCCAGAAAACTGGGTGAAACTTTGAAATGCAATTTTATTTTCAGAATACAATCTATCATGATCAACCAATACTTCATTTATTTGAAGCTGGATAACTCATGAATCCTGTATCTGCCACACTAGTTCAAAGCAATGGAGATACCTTTCATTGCATTCTGTCTAAAGCTTTAGGAAAACATTTTACTCTTCTCAATACAATTCAGAAATGAATTCAAACTTATTTACAGAGCATTTCAGTGGAAGATAATAAAATCCTTTTAAGTTTACTTCTTGCTAAATCCAGATTTTGTTCTAAAACTCAGTGCTCTGTTATGTCTCAAGATTAACTAATACATAATATAAATTATACAAAACAGTAGCTCAACTACATATGCATATTTCTCTTCCAAACGTCCATATCAATAATTAAAATCATTTCCTTGTTTCCCACTCAGATTTTTCCTTGAGATTTTAAACCTTAATGCATAACAATATATTTAACATGATACAACTAGTTCATCTAACCATAATAGAATTCATTACATGACTGGAAATCTTAGAAACATAAAGTTTTTCCTGAATACATGCAGATATAATCAATTTAAACTCTTATTGAAACTAGCTTAGCATGTTCATTCACTCCTCCATAACAGCCATTACTTCATTTTTACTTAGTGCCTGGGTTACCTGAAAGAGCATGAGTGGCTGCCTCATTTTAAAATGAGACACCCCAGATGCCATGAGCAAACAAGGGTCAGATCTATGATCTGGTATGAGTAACATCAATTCATTCATGATATTAAGCAATAGAGAATATAAGGGTACTAACTTGTTATTTAAGCAAATTTCTGCAATCAATTGTTTTAACATAGTATAATTAAGTTGATTCAAGTATGATATATTCATTTATCATTCTTTCACTTGCCTACATAATCATGCAAACATAATTATCTATTTGCAACAATTTCATTTACTGGAATCATCTTGGTTCCATACCATTCAACCTAAGAAATATCCACATTCCTATTTCTTCATTTACAGGTTGTAATATTCAATTTAAATCCCTGCCTCATCTGCTATTAAGGAATCACTGGGACACATTGCAATGAACTAATTCACATCATTGCACAAAGATCTCAGGGCTTAAACAAACCATGTGCCAACTTGCATACTTCAAATATGACAAGCATTCCAGCAGCTTTCTTGGCCTACCCTTCCCTAGTTTATTTACTAGTGTATTGTCTTAAATTCTATCATCAAATATGCTAAGTGAACATGTCACTGCAAACATGGAAACATCCATAATTTTTTTCCTAGCATAATTCTCCTTAGAAATAAGCAGATAGTTATTTCCTAAATGGGGTCAAAATGTCTTGATCTTAGTAAAATATAAGAACATTTTCAACTGTAAAAGAGGCATGGCATGTTATATTGATCTGCAAGCCTTTATGATTGATTCAGATTCAAGATCTGGTTCAATCATAATTTTAGCTTGTGGGTTTTTTTTTTTTCCTTGATTTGATTAAGGGCTCAGCACTTAGAAAATTTCTATTGCACCCTTAACATTTTTCTTTTCAAGCCTCAGCACTTATACCAAGTATAATGCAGCTCCAATCATTTTTATAAAGTTTCCATGCCATAGATCTATAACAGCTGAGAGTATTCTCTATATAGTTTTTAAGATCCTAAACTTTAACATTTGTGAGTATAAATAAATCAGTATGATACTCATCCAAAGACAAATGTCTCAACCAATCAAAGATCATCCAAAATCATCCATATTAAATCATATCAGATTTTAAAATAAGACATCCAAAAAGCATTGATGAAATCATATACATCAAAACCAGAAATACATAAATAGCAATATAAAAAGTGGCTGCCTCAACTCAGGTCTTAATGCCATGAACTCAGTGAGATTACTCACCTAAATGTTTCTTCTTATTAATCCAGAAAATTCTTGTTTGAGTGTTTTCTCCTTCCTTCCAATTTTTTTTTCTTCTTTTCTTATTTTTGAGCAGCCCGGGGTAAAGACAATTCTACTGCCTATTTATATGCATTTTTCCTCTAGGGTTTTGTTGAAACAGAATTCCATTTCTGTCCTGGCTTAGCATCATGCATTTTTCATTCATATTACCCCGGCCATATTAACCAATTTAAAGGCTGCATTTTCTTTCTTTTACTTTTCAGAAAATGGCCACTCTCCTAGTCATGTTAAAAGTGTGACTATCCTATTTTATATTTTAATTATTTCTGAAAATCCCCTTTGCTATTTTTGCCTACACAAGCATATTGACTTGTATCACATTTCATGTCATTTTAATGTTATGGTTTCACTTGCTTATATATATATACTTTTCAGTGTTTAAAAATGTATATTTGTATACATATCTTATCTAGGCTTATTTTAATTCCTCTTTTAAATTCAGAAACATATGCACCTATATGTATACAAGTTTACAAATCCTTATAACATATACATATGTATAATTTTCTTTTCTGGGTTTTAATTAAAATCTGTTTACTGATTTAAAGTAAAACTTATTTTTCTTATTTTCTAAGATGATCCATATAATTCCAGAAATCAAATATCCATGTTGCCAAAAAATCATGTTTGTATTGCTTTTCAATTCTTGTTTTAAATCCAAGAAATCTGGAGTTCTTCCTTGTGCCATTTCAGTGTGCACGTGCACACATATACTTGCACACTATTTATTCCAGAAATTTCACCATATTTAAATCTAAATATTTCAAAATTAAATCATTTTTCAAAAATGATTTTTCACAAAATTTTGGGGTATTACATGACCCGTAATTTTGGACTCTTCGGTTTGAATATCTAATTTATTTAAATATTTAAATCTTGGTTTAATTTGTTAAAATTTGTTTTATAACCTTTATTAACCCATTTTAATTAATAAAAAAAGATGGTAAACTTGTTTTTGAAATATTTTTACAAAAATAAACAGTTTGAAGAAATATCGATAATAAGATCGAAATCGTTTTATCGATAAACAGCTTTTTACTCGATATAAGTTGTTCAAACTTTTTGGTCATGTCTAATATATTAGTGTGTAACTAATTAGAAACTAAAAATATTTTTTATGCTATGGCTAACAAATTTTGGTTAGTAAGGTTGGATGATGTCATGGGTAATATCATAGGGGGAGTAGACATTTTTAGAATATATATTCCTAAGAAAAGTGAGGCATAAAGATGGAACATGAAAGGGAGGTGATAGGTGACCTTCAATGGAGGTTAGGGGGTAGTGGTGACCTCTTGTTACCTTCTACAAACACTCCCTTAAGTCCACAAAATCCTTCAAAACATAAAAAGTAAGCTCTTCATCCTCTTCTTCTCCTCTCTTTATCTTTCTCAAACCTAATAAAATGAATCCCAAACTCTCTCAAACTTTGACTAAGACTCTAGCACAACATAGGATATAAGAGTAGTAGCTCAAAGCCTGAAGGAATGGAGCATAAAAACCCTTCCCATGCATGGCCGTGAGTAAATGGCGAAGGATGAAGGAGGCTTAGAGCTTCTTTGAGTCAAAGGTGGTGTCTTTTGCATATCTGTGATGTTAGGAAGTGTTAATGTGTTCTTGTATGCTTGTGCTTGATGTTAGCAGAGCTATGGGGTGAGTTTACTCACCATCTAATATTATATATTGTGTATATATGTGCTTAAATATAAAGTTAAGTAAAGAACTAATGCAAGTTATAACTTTTGGACCCCTTTCTTTGAAAAGCAAATGACAACTTTATATGTAGTATAATCACTTCTATTACCCTCTACAACATGTCACGTGGCCTTGAATTTGTGTTTACATGTTTGATTTGGTTGTGTACATCATTGAAGTGTATTTGAAAGTTTTTAAAGTGAGAAAGGTCCTTATAAGCGCACTATGTAATCCTTTGTCTTTAAAATGTTTAAAATGATGCTTTGTAAATATATTATGATATAACATATTTTGGGTGCGTTATACACTTATATTAGTGTATCTATCAACGAAGAATTGGTTTGGAAAATTTAGGACTTGTTGAACAAATCTTGCAAAAGTTAGTAGGTGAAAAGTTTGTTATATATGCACTTTGAAATGCATAGTTTTTTGTCATTTTTAATATGATTTTAAAAGACATCCTTAGGGATTTCTTTACATGGATTTTAAGTACTCAAAGTATAGTATTTACTATAAAAAAATTGGACTTTAAAACGGTTGTTAACATGATGAAAAATGGCTAATTTTTTTAATGTTTAAAACTGTTCTTGTCTATGGTCTTTACAACACATGACGGTAGCACTTTTGACCCGCTGCAGTAGTTCTAGACCCTTTACAGCACTTGTTGTTGTGTGTTCTTATAGGCTGGTGTAACGGTCTACCTTTTCTACCCGCGAACGTCGATACTAATACATCCACGGTATTTACATGCCGAGCACCCAAGTGTCGAAAAGACAGAACATTAGGGTAAAAGAAAAAGGAAAAAAAAGAATAAGAAAGAAGAACACAATATCAGAATCTTACATGCAGAATAGTAATATATAATATCTCAAAAGGTCCTTATCAAAAATGAAAACTTTGACATACCTACATCAATCACAATAAACTAACATATCATCAGCCTAGACAGTTATAACAACCCATCTTTACAAATGCTGATAGATACAAATCAAGTAATGCAGTGGAAAATAAGTACGGTAGAAAATCATCCAGCTCCTCTCCAAAAGCTCCAATGAACCACATCTAAATCTAGAAATATACTCAAGCTAACCCAAGCATTATAAGAGAACAACACCCGGATCAGTCTGGTAAACCAGCATAAGGAACTCAAATCATATGGATTGCTATATTTGTAAATCCCTTCAAATGTAAAGGTATCTCATAAGACCATGTCGCCAATAAATACGGATGAGATTTTATGTTACAATAACCAAACCATTTATATTATAAAATCCAGTGATAATATAATAATGTCTAAGGTGTGAAATATAAATAATCGCATAGTTGTGATGCATGTGAGTGTACATCACAACAATAATAGGTATACAATCACAACCGCTAAGGTGTGTTCGCCAATTGTGTAGGATTCCACGGAGGTGCCCTTAGTATTCGAGAACGGTCCCATGCACAAGGATTAGAGATATCCTTCCAAGCATCGCATATCTTAAGATAAAATATACTAAAGGAAAACATAGCTAGTCCACGCCCAAACAAATGGCACCGGGTCACATCACTCCTGCATGCATATCTGTAAGTATCACTAGAATTGAGTGCATGTAACCTTTAAGTTAGCTAAACCTCATAGGCTATGTCTCCTATCTCTGTTTTCTATCATTACCGATGGTGATGTCATGTTCAGCATCCCAGCACACGAGTCACAACTCGAACAGATCTCAGAACCATATATGGATTCCCATATCTCAACTATCAAAATCACACATGGATTCCTTAAAAGATCTCAAAATTGTACATGGATTCCCATATCTCAAAAGATCTCGGAATCACATATGGATTCCTCAATAGATCTCTAAATCACACATGGATTCCCATATCTCAAAAAATCTTGGAATCACACATGGAATCCTCAACAGATCTCTAAATCTTACCTGGATTCCCATATCTCAACAGAACTCGGAACCACACATGGATCCCCACATCCTAAATAGATCATGAACAATTACACGTGTTCGAGCATCTCAAACAGATCTTGAATATCCACACAAATTCCAATATCTCGAACCAATTAGAACCTCTTCTAAATCATAGAACACGTATATGGTTTTAGAGTGGTTAGGGTTTCAAGTCATCTCATATAAGTATTCCCCCTACTTACTAGGTGCTCTGAAACCAATCGAAGGATTTCCGGTAAACTCGACTTTGGTTCTGTGGGAAATAAATAGACAATACATAAGAGTGGAGATCACCTCCCAACCATTTAAGCAGACGAATTTCCTTATCATTTGTCCTAGAAGAGAAAAACGAGTTTATACGTACAGTATAGTATCACCAAAGTTATTGTACCATATGATTCTCGTGTTTCTTCTAAATATTTCTAGAGTTATATTTTGGTCAAATCCAATAACAATGAGAACAATCGCTTATGGGAAACTATGTCCCGTATACTATCTATAAGCAAGTAACACACAAAGCATGATCGAAACACACATGCACGATTAAGTCATATAAACGACTTCTAATTCCCTTTTTAACTAATCTTCCTTTATTAATTAAAAACCTCTTTTATTGGTAAACCTCATTTTTACTCAATAAACTCTTTATAAATGAAACTTCATTTATTAATTAAACTTCACTATTTAGGTAAAACCTCCCTATTCATTTCAACACATTTCAATACTTCTCAAAAGTATTCATATACTTATCTCAACTGTATAAGTATATTTATAAATCAATTTCAAAGGGCTTAAGACAAATGTTACTCAAACATTATCACTACAAACCCAAAACCATTTCACTTATGATCGTCTTTAAAATATTCTTTTCAAAGATCTATTTACATTCATAAGTATAATCAAAATGGGTTAAAGACAAATGTTATTAACACATTGTCACAACAAACCCAAAACCAATCCATATTTGTTATTCTCTTCAAAATTCCATTATTAAAGATCCAAGTTTTTTCCAAAATCATTGAACAATATTTTACCATTTTAAAGTATTATTCAAGGGTTTAAAAACAAATATTACTAAAACATTATTTACAACAAACCCAAAACACTTCACTTAATCGTTATCTTTAAAACTCCTTTTAAAGATCTAATTACTTCTCAAAAGTATAGTTAAATGGATTAAAACAAATGCTGTCCAAACATCCTTACAATAAACCCAAAATCACTTTTATACTTTCCATTAACTTTGAAACATACATTTAAAGCTCTAAGTACATCTTCACTTATTAAACAAGGTAATATACCTTATTAATCAATTTTACGAAACAATCCATTATAACATAAGTGTTATAATCTAAAAACTCCTTTATATTCTTTCACAAATACTAAACTTCCTTTCCAAACTTCTAAATATACTAAAATACATGTAAAAAGATATATATACATATACATATACTAATTTATTTATAAACTAAGATAATTAATAGAATACTATAAACAATTTGAAAGATATTATAATATATAAGCCTTTTATTTCACAAATAAAATATTTAACAAATTTTATAAAACTATATATACAAAAAATATACCTTTAAAATGCTTATACTATGTTTATAGAACATTTATTTAAAAACCTGTTTTATAATTGAAAACCATTACTTCAAAAATCCTAAAATGATTATCAGCAATATATTTAAACCTTGATATTTTCCGATAATAAGTACACTCATAGTACTTATTCAAAATACGAAAAAGCTTTAGAATGTCTTCCAAAATTAACTTTAAAATTGTCGATCACAGCGATCTCAAAGTGCACCCATAGTGACTTTTTTGCTTCTAACATTTATAACTTTCATTTTCAATTTTCGCAAATGTCCAAACCAATTCCTCTATGTCAAACACATCAAAATGTATCTAGCTGTGTGTATGTATGTACGTGTGTGTGTATTCATGATATATCACAATTTATCCAATTTAACATATATCAAATATCAAGGATTTCGAAGCACGTTTATAGCGACTATATCGCTCCAAACATTTATAATGCACTATCAAACATGTAAACAAGTTGTTTGGGCCACGATACATGTTATAGATGATCAAAAGAGAGATTATAATCCATGATAATGTTGTCACTTGTTTTACAAAACAAGGCGGGGTCCAAAAGTAATAACTTGCATAGTTCGTTGTATAATTTATATTTTAATACAAAAAAATTATATACAAAAAATATACACATGACTGTTTATTTAACTCACATAAGCCCAAATCATTTCCTTACATAGAAAATCATGATACGAGTGCAACGGTAAAGACAGCGTCTCAATTCGACTTCGTATGATCAAGTTGTCGATTTTATAAGATTTAAATTTATAAAAATTAGTTAATTAACTAAAATAAACACTAATCACCATATTACCTTAATCCATCGTCTCCCCCATTTCTCTAATTAAAATTTGTTGCCCCTATGATATGCACGAACCCATCCACCTCGACATGGAGCTAGGCTCCACCATTCGACGAACGGTCAGTGCCAAACAACTCTCCTCCTTGAACTTGACGTGCTCGACCTGACAAATCCAAGCTCCATCGTCTATCCCAAAATCCGACGGTGCCCTAAATTTCCACATCCAAAATGTTGCTTTCCACCTCGCTCCACCAAAATACCCCTAACCACAGCCAATCGCCGATACAAGTTCAACCCATTCCTCAACTGCACCTCCAGCCTCATCTACTAAAAAGCGAATTGACACATCCTTCTCGCTATAGTAAAAATCACGATTAGCCTGCGTGGATCGGAGCACCATTCATCGGCATGGAAAGGTGAGCGTCGACTAAAGCAATGCAAGGTGTGCTCCTTTTCATCTATCTCCCCCTCAAACTCCAACCACCCTCAACCCTAGCTCGGCCAGAAAACTGTCGCACATCCCCAAGTCATGCCGCAACCAACTTCAAACACACCATCACAAAGCCCTAGAATACACGAGGCCAATGGATCAAACGGTGTCTGATTTCGTGCTCTAAATCTCAGGGAATAATTGCTTGAAAATGGTGACTCACTTTCTTATTTGCAGAACAAAGAAAAAAGAAAAAAGGGAATAAAGAGCGAGAGGTAAGTGGAGTTAAAAGATTATTTATAGTAAAATATTTATTATATTTTATTCTGTTATATTAAACACTACATGTTTCGAGCAAGCACCACCACAGAGCACGTTTGATCGTCACGAAACTCGTCGGTTTATAACAATTCATTATTCCAAATCCAACGACACTGCTATCGTCAAAATCTGAGACAGTGCCCCGAAATGATAATTTCACATGTTAATAATAAAAAGAATTATTATTAAAACTAGTTTAATCACTTTTAATTATAAATTAAAATTTACCATTTCATTTCTTATTTAAAAAGAATTTAATCAAGCTTTCGAAATCATTTTTATTCACATTAAATCCAAGATTTAAATATTTAAATAATTCCAACATTTAAACATAAAACGTTCAAAAATCCGGGTTGTTACATTCTCCCCCCTTAAAAGAATTTTGTCCCCGAAATACTAACACGAACAACATAAGCAACAATCACATATCAATACCCAATAGTATTGCAATCACTAGCAACCAAAGAAACAATCACATAACAATACTACACAGTACTATAATCACTAGCAAACAAAGCTCACGGTTTACCCAGGTTCAGAAATCTTCTTATCGCACAAGGGCCATAAACAATCCACTAAGTGTACCTTACGCTCAACAGCCTCATGTATTAGTCGATCGATCACTCATGCCACCCAAACAACTCGAAGAGTCATTTCCGAAACTCTCCATAAGCCAACAGACATATATTATATAATTATACTAAAGCCCATACGATATGCATATATCATCCGTACGCAATCTCAACTATGATCACTAACTCAATCACATAAATTTCACTTTCGAACCAGTATAGACCACTTGACCTCTTTAGTGCCGACTCTGATCCGGTTCCTTGATCAAAAACTCTGTTCTCCTCATATAGCCATATACTATGATAGAAAACTTCAGGACCATATCAAAAATCTATATCAAGTGTTCGCCATCGAGAATCGAGTGAAAAATCCTAACTCAGACCGGTGTAAATCACCTCGAAATCCATGTACTCGAATCCTAGATTAAGTTCGACTCAGACCAGTGTTAAGAAATATTGGTAATTGCTTTTCATTTTTAATTCACATTCATTATCACTTATAGTATTTCTCATCTAATACTAAAATCGCTTATGAATCATTTTATAAAATTTACTTCAAGTTATTAAACATTATATAACTTAAGTTCGACTCATATAATACTCCACTACATCCTAAGAGTATATACAAAAACATACAATCCATTTTTACTTAACATGGATAATCAATCAATTTAAAACTTATTTAAATTCTACTATCTTTTCAAATCAAGCGTTATATGAAACTTAACTTTTATAAACACTTAGCTTCAATATAATATAACAAATTTCGAAGTTTCAACTGTTCAAAATCGTCAAAAATTCCATTTTATTTCAGCAATTGAAAATCACTGATCAACAAAACAAACAAGATGCACAACTAAACTTACCCTAATGCATATGATTCATGCATCCATAATATAACTGAACATAAAACTTGAGAATTAAACACCCGATTTCCATTTCAGTTTATTTTGAAATAATAATATATACATCCTTTGTAGCAAATCATACTTCTGGGATTTAAATCAAAATATATTTTGCTAAAACAACTTTAAAGCAAAACTACTATAGTACCATCCCCCACTTTGAAACTTGAAAATAAAACGCCGATGATGCTGCAGTAATCACTAGAACTATTTTCCAACGACATAAATGAGTTTAGTACTCCTAACTCATGCCTTTCGGACTTAACCAAAATCATTTCCAAAATCGCATCAAATACTTCATAAATATTACTAAGTACCACGGTATCAATTTAATAAATCAATTCCTAAATATTTACTTTTAAATAATACTACTATTATTTTCAAAAATTATAGAAAACCAATTTCCAAAACACCGGGATTTAAGTTCTTAAAATTCTCAGTTTAAATCTTTTTCATCTTTATAACCATACTTATAAAGCATATTTATATAAGTCACTTTTTATATAAAACTATTACACAATTTTATATCTTTTAAACATCTTACCTTTCATTAAGACTATAATAAACAACTTTTACTAAAAATTAAATTTTTAACCCAACATTATCACCGAACGTCTTATTGTTAAACCGTGAAACTTAATTCACAAGGTGTTCGCTTCAATGTCCCCACAAGTTACTATCTACCCAACCCATGCAGTGAAATGGTAAAATTGCTCATAAACCGGTCGAGCATAATTAGTCAAACTATAAATGATAATAATCGACTATTATAGCTTTCTAACAAACAATTACATCATAAATAACTATATCAATTTATGTAGACTATTCCTTTTTATATATAAAATATATTCCTAGGTAAAATTATTTCATTTACCAATTTCAAAACAATACTATATCGGTTTGTCTTATTCAAATGTTTAGAGATCCCTATCAAGAACTATAGCAACTCGTATTGATCAGAATCTATAAGCCACTCTATAGACCAATCAATACAATACAAACCATTTATACATCAATAACAAATACGCACTCTCGTATATATAATATACTCAACTCATAATAAGGCAGTCCATTACCCTATCTCAATGAGTTATACCCACCAAAGCCAAGGTACTCGCTTAACCTTCAGCATTGATACCACATGTAACGGTCCACATTTTCGACCGTCGAATGTCGACACTATTACATCCATGGTATTCATGTGCCGAGCACTCAAGTGATGGAAAGATAGAACGCTAGGGGAAAATAAAATGAAAAAGAAACAGAAAAAGGAAGAAGAACGTGATATCAGAATCTCACATGTGGGATGGTAATATATAATATCTCAAAAGGTCTTTACCAAAAAAAACTTTGATATAAATACATTAATTAGAGTACACTAACCTATCATTAGCCTGGACAGTTATAAAAGTTTGTCCTCACAAATGCTGATGGATACAAATCAAGTAATGTAGCAGAAAATAAATACGGTAGGAATTCATCTAGCTCCTCTCTAAGAGCTCCAATGAACCACAGCTAAATCTGGAAATATACCCGAGCTGACTCGAGCATTATAAGAGAATAACACCCGATCAGTCTGGTAAACCAGCATGAGAAACTTAAATCATATGGATTGCTATATTTGTAAAATCCTTCAAATGTAAAGGTATCTCGTAAGATCACACCGCCAATAAACACAGACGGGGTTTTACGTTACGATAACCAAACCATTTCTATCATAAAATCCAGTGATAATATAATGATGTCTAAGGTGTGAAATATAAATAATCACATAGCTGCGATGCATGTGAGTGTACATCAAAACAATAATAGGTATACAATCACAACCGCTAAGGCATGTATGCTAATTGTGTAGGATTCCATCTAGGTGCCCTCAGTATTTCGAGAAAAGTCCCCTTACACAAGGATTAGAGATATCCTTTCAAGCATTGTATATCTCAAGTTAAAATATAGTATAGGTAAACATAGCTAGTCCATACCCAAACACGTGGCAACGGGTCACATCACTCCCGCATACATATCCGTAAGTATCATTAGTACGGAGTGCCTGCACCCTTTAAGTTAGCTAAACCCCATAGGCTATGTCTTCTATCTCTGGTTTCTGTCATTACTGATGGTGATGTCACGTTCAGCATCCCAGCACATGAGTCACAACTTGAACAGATTTTAGCACACGTGCCACCATCACTCGAACAGATCTTGGAACCACACATGGATTCCCATATCTCAACAGATCTCGGAATCTCACATGGATTCCTCAACATATCTTGAAATCACATATGGATTCCCATATCTCAACAGATCGCAGAATCATATATGGATTCCTCAAAAGATCTTGAAATCACACATGGATTCCCATATCTTAACAAATCTCGAAATTACACATGGATTCCTATATCTCAATAGATCTTGAAATCATACATGGATCTCCACATCCTGAATAGATCATGAACAACCACATGTGTTTGAGAATCTAAAACAGATCTCGAATCTCCACTTAGATTCCACCATCTCGAACCAATCACGAATCTCTTCCAAAGCATAGCACATGTATATGGTTTTGGAGTGGTTACGATTACAAGTCATCTCATATAAGTACACTCCCATGCTTATTGGGTGCTCCAAAACCAATCGACGGATTTTCGGTAAACTCCGTTCTATGGGAAATAAACAGAAAATACATATGAGTGAAAGCAACCTATTAGCCATTTAAGTGAATGGGTTTCCTTATCATTTATCCTAGAAGAGAAAAACGAGTTTATACGTATAGTATAGTATCACCAAAGATGACTGTACCGTATAATTCTCGTGTTTCTTCTAGACACTTCCATAGTTATAATTTGGTCAAATCCAATAACAATGAGAGCAATCGCATATGACAAACTAAGTCCAGTATACTATCTACAAGCAAATAACACACAAAGCATGATCGAAACACACATGCACGATTAAGTCATATAAACGACTTCTGATTCCCTTTTTAACTAATCTTTATTTATTAATTAAAAACCTCTTTTATTAGTAAACCTCATTTTTACTCAATAAACTCTTTATAAATGAAACTTCATTTATTAATTAAACTTCACTATTTAGGTAAAACCTCCCTATTCATTTCAACACATTTCAATACTTCTCAAAAGTATTCATATACTTATCTCAACTTTATAAGTATATTCATAAATCAATTTCAAAGGGCTTAAGGCAAATGTTACTAAAAAATTGTCACTACAAACCCAAAACTATTTTACTTATGATTATCTTTAAAACATTCTTTTCAAAGATCTATTTACATTCATAAGTATAATCAAAGTAGGTTAAAAATGAATGTTATTGGCACATTGTCACAACGAACCTAAAACCAATTCGTACTTGTTATTTTCTTTAAAATTCCATTATTAAAGATCTAAGTATTTTCCAAAATCATTTAACAATATTTTAACATTTTAAAATATTATTCAAGAGTTTAAAAATAAATGTTGCCAAAACATTGTTTACAACAAACCCAAAACATTTCACTTAATCGTCACCTTTAAAACTTCTTTTAAAGATCTAATTACTTCTTAAAAGTATAGTTAAATAGGTTAAAACAAATATTGCCCAAACATTCCTACATAAACCCAAAATCACTTTTATACTTGTCGTTAACTTTGAAACATTCATTTAAAGCTCTAAGTACATCTTCACTTATTAAACAGGGTAATATACCTTATTAATCAATTTCACAAAACAATCCATTATAACATAAGTGTTATAGTTTAAAAACTCCTTTATATTCTTTCTAAAATACTAAACTTCCTTTCCAAACTTCTAAATATGCTAAAATACCTTTAAAAAGATGTGTGTGTGTGTGTATCCATATACTAATTTATTTATAAAACTAAGTTAGTTAATAGAATACTATAAACAATTTGAAAGATATTATAATATAAAAGCCTTTTATTTCATAAATAAAATCCTTAACAAATTTTCTAAAACTATATATACTAAAAATATATTTTACTATACTTATATTATGCTTTTAAAACATTTATTTAAAAATCGTAAAAACCTGTTTTATAATTTAAAACCATTACTTTAAAAATCCTAAAATGATTATCAGCAATATATTTAAACCTTGATATTTTTCGATAATAAGTACGCTCATAGTACTTATTACAAATACGAAGAAGCTCTAAAATGCCTTCCAAAGTTAACTTTAAAATTGCCGATCACAGCGCTTTCAAAGTGCACCCTTAGCGACTTTTTCGCTTCTAACATTTATAACTTCCATTTCCAATTTCCACAAATGTCCAAACCAATTCCTATGTCAAACACACCAAAATGTTCGTAGCCAAATATATATACATATATATATTTCCATAATATATCACAATTTATCCAATTTACCATATGTCAAATATCAAGGATTTCAAAGCACGTTTATGGTGACTATATCGCTCCAAACATTTATAACGCACTATCAAACATGTAAACAAATAGTCTGGGCCATGATACATGTTATAGATGATCAAAAGAGAGATTATACTCTATAATAATATTGTCACTTGTTTTACTAAACAAGGCGTGGTCCAAAAGTAATAACTTGCATTGTTCGTTGTGCAACTTATATTTTAATACAACAACAATTATATACACATAACTGGTGAGTAAAACTTACGCAAGCGCAAATCAATCCCAAACATAGAAAATCATGATACGAGTGCAACGTCAAAGACGGCGTCTCAATTTGACCTCGTATGATCAAGTTATCGATTTTATAAGATTTCGATTTATAAAAATTAATTAATTAACTAAAATAAACACTAAACATCTTATTACCTTAATCCATCGTCTCCCCCTTTCTCTAATTCAAATTTGTCGCCCCTGTGATATGCACGAACCTATCATGTGTGCACGTTTCAACCTCGACAGGGAGCTAGGATCCACCGTTCGACGAACGGTTAGCGCTAAACAACTCCCCTCCTCAAACTCGACGTGCTCGACCTGCAAACCCAAGCTCCATTGCCTATCCCAAAATCCGACCGTGCCCTTAATCGCCATGCCCGAAACGTCGCTTTCCACCTCGCTCCACCAGAGCACCACTAACCACAACCAATCGACTCCAATCGTCTACACGAGTTCAACCCACTCCTCAATTGCACCTTCGGCCTCCTCTATAGAAAGCAACCTGACACATCCTCCTTGTTATAGCAAAAATCGTGATTAGCCTGCATGGATTGAAGCACCATTCTTCAGCATGAAAAGGTGAGTGTCGATAAGAGCAATGCAACGGTGTGTTCCTTTCCATCAATCTCCCCCTCAAACTCCAACCACCCTCAACCCTAGCTCAACCAAAAAACTACCGCACCTCCCCAAGTCATGCCGCAACCAACTTTAAACACTCCATCACGAAGCCCTGGACTACACGAGGCTAATGAATCAAACAGCGTCTGATTTATGCTCTAAAACTCCAAGAACAATTGATTGAAAATGGCAGCTCACATTTTTGTTTACAGAACAAAGAAAAAAGAAGAAAGGGAATAAAGAGTGAAAGGGAAGAGGAGTCAAAATATTATTTATAATAAAATATTTATTATATTTTATTCTCTTAAATTAAATGCTATACGTTTCGAGCATGCACACCACACAGCATGTCTGATCGTCGTAAAACTTGTCCGCTTATAACAATTCATTATTCCGAATCCAACGACATTGGTTTCGTCAAAATCCAAGACAGTACCCCGAAATGATAATTTTAAACGTAATAATAAATTTATTATTAAAACCAGTTTAATCACTTTTAATTATAATTAAAAGCTTACCATTTCATTTCTTATTCGAAAAAAATTTAATCAAGCTTTCGAAATCATTTTTATTCACATTAAATCCAAGATTTAAATATTTAAATAATTCTGAAATTTAAATGTAAAATGTTCAAAAATTCGGGTTGCTAAAAGTGTTTGAAACTGATATATACACTAAGTTTTTTCGGAACCTTTCAAGGGATGTTTAATAACATATATAAGAGTATTTTAAAAGTGGTTTAAAGTCTAAATATATTTTTAATAATTATATATGAATTGTTAAAATAAAAGGTTTTCTTTATAACATTTATTTAAAATGGTTTTTCTAGTAATTTCTAAATTAGTTATTTTTACATAATATTTTATATAGATATTTAAAACATAATTATAGGTTTTTTAAAAGTATTTATACATATAAGTTTGGAAAAATAAGTTAAGTATTTTATAAAAGATAAGGTGGTTTTGTTATAACATTAAGTTATATTGATTTGTTACGAGAAGTTATTTAAAAGTATATTATCTTGTTAAATAAGCATACTTAGATCTTTAAAAAGAATATTTTAAAGATAATGTTAAGTGAATGTTTTGGGTTTATAGTAAAAAATGTTTGGTAAAATTTGTTTTTTAACCCTTTTGAATATACTTAGATCCTTAAAATGTATATTTTAAAGGTAATGTTAAGTATGGAATATTTTTGGAAAAAGGTTAGAAAAGTAAATGTTTAACTTATGAAAGGGAGAAGGATTTTATAGTAACAATGTTCCAGGAACATTGGTTTCTAACCTCTTTGATTATATTTTAAATTGGAAAATCTTGTTAAGTGATTTATGAATATTATTATACCTTTGAGATAAGCATACGAATACATTTTGAAATACTGAATAGAGTAGAAATGAATAGTGAAGTGGTAGTATACATGTGTATATATATACGTATTTTATAAAGGTATTTTAAATATATAAACAAGTATATACAAAGAAGTATTATTTGAAAATACGGGGATTAGAAGTCGCTTGTGTGACTTAATCATGTTTGTATGTTTACTCGTTTATGGAAAGTATTTGCTCCTATACTTAGCACTAAAACCGACAAAGTAGGCTTGTTCTATCTGTGGGAGTTAAGAATGAGGTGTCAAGGTAGGGCTTGATGCAACCAATGCTCCAACCTACCTGTCTTCACTCTTGACCAAGGGATAGTGTAAGTTGAGAAGGTCGGAAATGTGATAAGTATACAAGACTTGATTTTCATATGTGATAATTTTATTTCTATTAAACATGATCACAATTAGCATAAGAACTATATAAAAGCTTTACGGCTTCATACGGTTTGAGATCCCCTGGGGAGGAGTCATTTGTATGAAACGTCCCTTGCATTAAGAACGTATATATATATATGAGATACCCCAGGAAGGACACCTTTATATCATTTGCCTACTTCTAATAGAACCAAAATTGAGTTAACTGAAAATTCACTGATTTAATTTTGAAGAGTTTGAGATCGCATAAGTATACTTATGTATTACTTACCGAAAACCACTTCAAAACTGATATATGAGTCCTATGTTTTGGAAATGGTTGTCGAGTGGAATGTTATAGAGTTGAACATCTACCCTAAGTTTAAGTCTAAGGGAGAGGTCAGAGTTAAAATTTCAGGCAAATGCTACAGATTTGAACTGTCTATCCTAAGATTAAGTCCAAAAAAGATGTCAGCGTTAGCATTCATTGGACAAATTATATTGGAATCCATGAAGAGATTCGTGAACTGTACGAGTAATGAAGACTTGTGTGTTGAGATACTGAACGTGACTTCATCATCGAAAATGAGAAAAAGCAGAGTAGGTTGCACAGCCAGTGGATTTAGCTAACCCAAGGGTATATCAACTCCATATCTAAAGATGCTTATCAATGTTGTTAGTGGGAGTTAATGATATTCAGCATCACATGTTCGAGCATGGACTAGTTTTGTTTATCTTTGTGGTATATTTTATCGAGAGATACACATTGCTTCAGAAGGTAGTTTTTAGCCCTTGTTAGGAGGGTGACCTCGATATACTGTGGAGACCTTTATGGAAATCGATATGCGAGCGTACCTTGGAAGTTTTAGTTGTACTTATAATATTGTTGCATTATGAGATGTATGCATCACAGTTATTTTATGATTTATATTCTACACCCTAGACACTATCTATTATATTGTCATATGTAGTATTAGATGGTTTGGTTCTTTTGAGGAGAAAACCATTCCGATGAATTGGACGGTCTCAAAAGATATTATTATGTGATGATCATATATTTCTTGAGTTTCTCCTACCAGACTTATGTTTGACTCGTGGTTTTATCTTTCCATTAATTCCTCAGGTGCTTTTTCAAGTAGTCAGAGAAAGGAAAGTTTTCATTAGATATTCTTCGGAGCTTCAAAAGACTAGCTGGATGCTTCCATTTGCCTACATTGTAATTTTATTTCTGCTGCACTACTAGTATGTATAAATCAGCAATTATGAGGACAAGCTGTTATAACTATCCAAACTGATGACAGTACTTTGGTTAGTAACTCTGAAATTACATTGTATCTTGGTGTAACCTTTTGTACTATTTTGATATTATATATTATCATCCCATTGTATGATTCAGATGTTTTGATCTTCCTTCCTTGTTCCTTTTCTTTTTCTTTTTATTTATCCTAACAATCTATCTTTTCGACAATTGAGTGTTCGGCACGTGAATACTATGGATGTATTAATATTGACATTTAGAGATCGAAAAGGCGGGTCATTATACTGTGGTATCAGAGCTAAAGGTTAAGCAAGAGCCTTGGATTTGGTTAGGCATACCTCATTAAAGATAGGGTAAGCGATGCCCTAGAATGAGTTGAGTATAATATACATATGGAAGCATATTTGTGTTTGTTATAAACGTACCCCTTCAAGGTAAATACGAAAATTTAAAAGCTATTATATATTGGTAATTTATGTAAGTATGGTTAGTAAGTTTAGATTAATTAGTTGTGATTGGCCGGTTTATTAGCATTGTTATCATTTCTCGATTGATTAGTTGTGCTCGACTAGTTTATGAGCATTACTATCATTGGTAGGTTGATAAGTGATGCTTGACCAGTTTATGAGCATTTATTATCAATTTATGCTCAACCAATTTATAAGCAATATACTTTTTTACGGTAGGGGCTGGGTAGACATTATTTGTGGGTGCATTGAAACGAACACCTTATGATTAGAATTTTATATTTTGACTATAAGATGTTTGGTGATAATATTGGGTTAGAAGTTTATCTAATAAAGGAAGTTTAGTGTAAATTTTCTAAGTATAGTTTATAAAATTGGGTTTATAAACGAAGAGGATTTAAACGGATATTTTGAGAACTTAAATCCTGATGTCTTTGAAAAATGTTTTCAATATTTTGGAGAAAATAATAACAATATTATTTGGAAGTATTTGGGAATAATAACATTTTGAAAAGAATTTAGGATTCGTTTGAGTTCAAGATTGCTCTCGGAATCAGTGAGTCAATTTGGGAACAAAGTATTTTTATGTTCTGGTTTGATTGGCTCGAAAATGACTAAATATGAGCGAGAGATGTGTTCGATTGGTAAGCACATCTTGTGAGTATTACCCTTCGTAGTAAGGGATATATTGTACGACTTGGTAGGACCAGTTTCCTTGGTATTATTTTGGTGTTATCGATCTATATGTATATTTTCTATTTTAAAGTAAATATTTGAAAATTTGGTTTATGAAATTTTATCAGAATACATAGTAAGATTATACAGAGTATTTGATACAGCTTTGAAAGTGATTGTATTTAATCACGAATGTATGATTTGATATACAAAAGGTTTATGTATATATTATTATTTCAGAATGATTTGAAATAAAACCTAGGTGTTTGGTTCTATAGTTTTTTTAAAAGAAATTTTAGATATGAAACAAAGTAGTTTAATGCAGATTTTGATATGAGCTTTCTATATAGAAAACATTTGTATGTATAATATGTAGGGAGGCCAGTGGTAGTGGCATAGCCCAAATTATTATGAAACCTTTTCTTATTTTCCGTTTATAGTAAAGTATGTCAAATAAATAAATGAAATCTTATAAGTTATTTTATTGGCACATGTATCCTATACACTAAGACAGTGTGGTATATTCATGTTGTAATGCATTTCTTAGGTAGTTCTCATTTGTTAGAATAAAATGGATTTTTCGACGATTTTTGGACAGTCTGAAATTTTCAGATCATTATTGAATTTAAAGCTAAGTATTTTTGAAAATGTAAAGATGATTTTATGTAACTCTTGAATTTAGAAAGTAGTAAATTAAAATAGGTTTTAAATTGGTTTGAACATCCTTGTTAAGTAAGTCATTTGATGTTATTGGACCAACTAATAAAATGTCTTTACCTTAGAGGTGTATAAGGAAGTAGACTCTAGACCCGAGTTCGGATACCAGTGACCTATTCTTCCTAGCTACTTGCCTAACCTGACAGGAAAGGAAGTCGAAAGGTTGACTTGTTAGTCCTTGAGAAGTTGGTTTTGATCACAACAACCTTAGAATAAGATTATAAAATATAAATACTAACATTATTGTTTAGATATATATGTATATGCAGGATATATATATACAGGTACCAAAGAATGAAGACTGTACAGAATGGAGATTCAAGAACTGTTGAACTCAAGATCGAAGATATAAAGATTCAAGACTCATGAGTATCAAGATTATCAAGAGTTCAAGATTTCAAGAATAGTAATTTAGTTAGGAATTTAATTTAGTTAGGAATTTTGTTAAAACTCCTAGAAAATCACTGACATCTTAAAATCCATTTTATTCATGGAATGGAATCCACTTCGAGCTCGTTAAGGGGATGGAACCCTAAGTAGGATGGAACCTACGAAAAATCTAGTGGAACATTGTTTTGTATCCACTAACTTTTATTCAAATGTTTTACAAAATTATATCTTGTTTTCAAAATGATTTCAAAATCTTCCTTCTTAAATCAAAAACATCTATCCTGGTTTTAAAATACTTTTAGCCTCAAAATAATCTTTATTTTGAATATCAAATTATCCTTGGTTTTAAACTATCTTTTAATTATAATATATATAACTTTTAATATTTATACTTAGATTTAAATATAAAATTATAGTAAAATTTTATATATACCAAAATATTATTCTCTATACTTATTTATGTATTTTTACTATAGTTAAGTATATTTATAAAGTTTAAAATAGTTTTAAAACAAGATAGAAGTTATTTTCAAAGAAAAACAAATTACCAGAAATAACTAAGGCTTATCGACAACTCCAAGGACCCCTTGTTGACAAGGTGACAGTTTATTTCAAAAGTTTGAATTTCAAAGGAAGTGTCTATTCATCGTATCCTTTCACGAATGAACATGGCTGTTGTTCTACTATAAATAGGGGCTGTTTTAAACGAATTTACAATCATTTATTTTCTGATTTCACTCCTCTTCTTCTTCTACATTTCTTTATATACATTTTTACCATTACTCTGCCGAAATCACCATTGAATCTAACTAGATCATCTCTGGTTTGATTCTCTATCACTATCTCAACAAGATCCCAGTGCTATTCAGAGTTATAGATTTCTTTGTATTCAATCGAGCGAGAAAAGGTGTGATTGTAGCCTGGAAAATCAATCGGGTGAACTTGTTGCCTGTAAAATCAAGTATCTCTACCCAGAGGATTGTGAATCTAGAGCGGTATACCTCGTGGCCTTGAAATCGAGGGTGTAATTGTAAGAATTGATTTTGAAAGGAAATCTGTACTTGTGTTGCGAGACTGGATGTAGGGTAACTCCGAACCAGTATAAAATCCGGTGTGTTATTTCCTTTATTGCTTTTACTTTATATCTGCATCTGTGTTTGATTCTGTGATTATATCTGTGTCTGAATATTGCATACATTTGTGTTCAAATTAATATAAAATAAAAAAGAATTAGTAATTCCTTAAAACACTATTCACCCCCCCTCTAGTGTTAATTCTATCCTTAAGATCCGTAATCCGCATTTCTCACATTTGGTATCAAAGCAAGGTTTTCAAAGTTTCATAATATGAATTTTGAAAAAGCTTTTAAAATGGCTATTTTTGAAAAACTTGTTAATACTAGTTTAGAAATATTCAGATCATCACTGTCTCATGAGTCTGCATATAATCGATATTCAAATTCAAGTTGTCTACCAAAATTGTATGATGTGCAGGAAACATGTTTTATGGGTGTTGAGGAATCAATCCACAATGGACAGATTGTGCAAATTAATAAGAATAAATGGATACTCGATAGTGGATGCTCTAGACACATACCTGGTAATTTGGATATGCTGAATGATATAATATACAAAGACGGAGGACTGGTTAAATTTGGAGACAACTCAAAAGGATATGTGATTGGCATCGGCAATATCGGTAACTCTGAAACTCCTATTATTACTAATGTTTTGCTAGTTAAGAATCTGAAACATAATCTGTTAAGTATTTGTCAACTTTGCGATAAAGGATATAAAATTAAATTTGAAAAAGATAAGTGTCACATTGAAGATAATAATTCAACCATTCTTAGTATGAAAGTTTCAAATGATAACTTGTGTCTTTTGGAAAATACAAGTGACCCTTGGATTTGGCATAAGAGATTTGGGCATTTGAATTCAAACTCTTATCTAGACTATCAAAACATGATCTAGTAAGAGGTCTACCTAAAATGAATTTTAAAGTGGATAGTTTATGTGATGCATGTCAATTAGGAAAACTTAGAAAAAGTTTCTTTAAATTAAAAGATATGATTTCAACTTCAAAACCTCTTGAATTACTTCATCTTGATTTATTTGGTCCATCTCAAATTCAGTCAATAAATCACAGTAAATATGTTTTTGTAATTGTAGATGATTATTCTAGATTTACATGGACAATATTTTTGAAACATAAAAGTAATACTTTTGAAAGTTTTAAGAACTTTACAAAAAAGATTCAAAATCAACTTTCTGTAAAATTATAACCATCCGTAGTGATCACGGTGGTGAATTTGAAAATGAAAAGTTTGAGGAATTCTGTAATAAAAAGGGAATAACTCATAAATTTTCATTTCCAAGAACTCCACAACAAAACGGAGTAGTAGAACGTAAAAATAGGACGATTCAAGAGTGTGCGAGAACTATGCTTTCAGATAGTAAATTACCAAAACATTTTTGGGCAGAAGCAGTTGCTACCGCCTGTTATATTTTAAATAGAATTTTAATTAGACCTTTAATTGATAAGACATTTTATGAACTTCTTCACGGAAAGAAACCTAAGGTATCTTATTTTAGAATTTTTGGAAGTAAATGTTTTATTTTAAATACAAAAGCTAACTTAGATAAATTTGATCCTAAATCCGACAAAGGTATCTTTATCGGACATTCTAATAGAAGTAAAGCATACAGAGTGTTTAATTTAAGAACTAACACCATCGAAGAAACGATACATGTTTCATTCGATGAAAATCTCAAATTTTTTGAAGATACAAATGATGAAGAGGATTTAATTACTCAAAATCAGGAGTCAACTGAAACTAATAATGAAATTAATCATCCTAATAAAAAGATTAAACTTTTAGAAGATCATCCTATAGAAAATATACCAGGAGATATGCAATCTGTTGTTACAACTAGAAATCAACTAAGTAAAATGAGCAATGTAACCTTTATATCAACTATTGAACCCAAAAATCCAAAAGAAGCATCAACTGATGATTCATGGATTTTAGCTATGCAAGAAGAACTAAATCAATTCACTAGAAATGATGTTTGGGAACTTGTTCCTAGACCTGAAAATAAACTATAATTGGAACTAAATGGGTTTATAAAAATAAAATGAATGAACAAGGTGAGGTCGTTAGAAATAAAGCCCGGTTAGTCGCTCAAGGTTATTGTCAAGAAAAAGGAATAGATTGTGATGAAACCTTTGCTCCCGTAGCAAGATTAGAAGCCATTAGGATTCTACTTGATTTCGCAAATCATAATAATTTCAAATTATTTCAAATGGATGTTAAAGTGCCTTTTTAAATGGATTTGTAAAAGAGGAAGTATATGTTGAACAACCACCACTTTTTGAAGATGAAAAATTACCAAATCATGTTTACAAACTTAAGAAAGCTCTATATGGTCTAAAACAAGCTCCTAGAGCCTGGTATGATAGACTAAGATCTTACTTATTACAATCAAACTTTGAAATTGGTAAAGTAGATAATACTCTTTTTACTAAAAGAAATAAAAATGATATTCAACTAGTACAAGTTTAGGTAGATGATATCATTTTCGGATCAACTAATTTTGAAATGAATAAAGAATTTTCTGAAATAATGACAAAAGAGTTTGAGATGAGTCATATGGGTGAATTAAACTTCTTTCTAGGATTGCAAATAAAACAATTAGATAATGGTATCTTTATCAGTCAAGAAAAATATGCTAAAGACCTAGTTAGTAAATTTGGTTTGACTACTGCAAGTGGAAAACCCACTCCCATGGCAACCAATGAGTACCTAAGTAAAGAAGATCTCTCGAAAGATGTAGATTAAAAATTATATAGAGGAATGATTGGATCACTACTCTATATCACTGCTAGTAGACCTGATATCATGCATAGTGTTTGTCTCTGTGCAAGATATCAATCCCAACCTAAAGAGACCCACTTAAAAGCTGTAAAACGTATCATAAGATATGTTAAACACACCTTTGATTATGGCTTATTTTATCCTAAAAATGATTCTTTTGAATTAATATCTTACCGTGATGTTGACTATGCTGGTTGTAAATCAGACCGAAAAAGTACAAGTGGAACTTGTCACTTTTTGGGGCATTCTCTGGTTTCCTGGTTTAGTAAAAAGCAAAATATAGTTTCTTTATCAACAACCGAAGTAGAGTATATTTCTGCTGTTTTGGCTTGTTCTCAAGTAATATATATGCAACAAACTTTAAAAGATTTTGGTTTAAATATCTCAAAATCACCAATTTATTGTGATAATACTAGTGCATAGATTTATCCAAAAATCCTACTCATCATGCTCGAACTAAACATATTGATATCAGACATCATTTTCTCAGAGATATTATAAGTAAGGAAGTAATTACTCTCGATTATATCAATTCCGAGAATCAAATTGCTGATATCTTAACAAAACCCTTAAATGAATCTATATTTACTAAATTAAGAAGAGAATTAGGTATTTGTTCAATAACTGAAATATAGAATATAAATATATAACAAGTATAATTAAAATTAAATTAAAATAAATCAAATAGCAAAAATATAAGTACCTTGTCGACAACCCTCCTTTACCCCTGTCGACATATAACAAATTTTTTTTCTTTTGAAATTTTCCCACCAAAATTCAAATGGGTGGTTATATATTCTTCTTATTTCGAAATTTTGTTCATTCTTTCTGTTCTTTCTCTGTTCTAATTTTTGAAAATATTAAAACAATGGCCTCCTCCTCCAAATCAAACAAAAATTCAACCTTTTCGTTCCCTTCTCCTTCTATCGGACCATTTCAACGAACTACGCTTGCACAAGTAATGAAAATGGAGGTTTCCTTGAAGGATGCACTGCAACTTATGACTGAAATTCAAGTGGTGCAAATCAGAATGGCCAAAGAACAAGAACGGCAAGGCAAAATCCTTAGAAACTTGCAAAATTTTCTAATGGACAATCACGCCAATCCCACCTTGATCGATGAAGAATCCTCTAGTGTTCAAGTGCAAGAGGACAGCGAGGAAGAGGAAGAAGAAGCCCCCATGGAAGAATAGCAAGCTGGAGATGACGACAAAGTTGTTTGCGTTGGCAAAGTGTGCTTTGACAAGGATGGAAATCTAGTCGAACAACGTGGAAATTTCTGTTTCCACTACCCAAATTGCTCGGTTCATAGATCTTCCATTGTCAAGGATACACATTAGTTTCTTTTCTCTCTTTCTTATTGTTATTTGTATATGATCTTACTTACGTTTTCTATGCAAATGTAAATATAACATTATATAATTAATAAATGATTTGTGTTCTCATATTTGAATGCTCACATTATCATTATTATAAATATTATCATATATGGATTCTTAGTTAGGAGAGTTAGTTATTAAGGGCTAAGTTTTAGTTTTAGAATTAAGTGTTGATTATTTATGATAACACTATCATTATAATCACATGTAATATAGTATTAGATTAAGGGGGAGTTGTATAGATTTAAACTTTTTTTTTGTTGATGAAAAAGAGGGAGAAGTATAAAATAGGATAGTTAGGCATAGATTAAGGGGGAGTTATTAGTTTTAGGGGGAGTAATTAGGATAGAAGTAATATTTTATAAACAAAGGTTGCCATCATCAAAAAGGGGGAGATTGTTAGTCCTTGAGAAGTTGGTTTTGATGACAACAACCTTAGAATAAGATTATAAAATATAAATACTAACATTATTGTTTAGATATATATGTATATGCAGGATATATATACAGGTACCAAAGAATGAAGACTGTATAGTATAGAGATTCAAGAACTGATTAACTCAAGATCGAAGATATCAAGATTCAAGACTCATGAGTATCAAGATTATCAAGAGTTCAAGATTTCAAGAATAGTAATTTAGTTAGGAATTTAATTTAGTTAGGAATTTTGTTAAAACTCCTAGAAAAGCACTGACATCTTAAAATCCATTTTATTCGTGGAATGGAATCCACTTTCGAGCCCGTTAAAGGGATGGAACCCTAAGTAGGATGGAACCTACGAAAAATCTAATGGAACATTGTTTTGTATCCACTAACTTTTATTTAAATGTTTTACAAAATTATATCTTGTTTTCAAAATGATTTCAAAATCTTCCTTTTTAAATCAAAAACATCTTTCCTGGTTTTAAAATACTTTTAGCCTCAAAATAATCTTTATTTTGAATATCAAATTATCCTTGGTTTTAAACTATCTTTTAATTATAATATATCTAACTTTTAATATTTATACTTAGATTTAAATATAAAATTATAGTAAAATTTTATATATACCAAAATATTATTCTCTATACTTATTTATGTATTTAACTATAGTTAAGTATATTTATAAAGTTTAAAATAGTTTTAATACAAGATAGAAGTTATTTTCAAAGAAAAACAAATTACCAAAAATAACTAAGGCTTGTCGACAACCCCAAGGACCCCTTGTCGACAAGGTGACAGTTTATTTCAAAAGTTTGAATTTCAAAGGAAGTGTCTATTCGTCGTATCCTTTCACGAATGGACATGGCTGTTGTTCTACTATAAATAGGGCCTGTTTTAAACGAATTTACAATCATTTATTTTCTGATTTCACTCCTCTTCTTCTTCCATAGTTCTTTATATACATTTTTACCATTACTCTGCCGAAATCACCATTGAATCTAACTAGATCATCTCTAGTTTGATTCTCTATCACTATCTCAACAAGATCCCAGTGCTATTCAGAGTTATAGATTTCTTTGTATTCAATCGAGCGAGAAAAGGTGTAATTGTAGCCTGGAAAATCAATCGGGTGAACTTGTTGCCCATAAAATCAAGTATGTCTACCCAGAGGATTGTGAATCTGGAGCGGTGGTGTACCTTGTGACCTTGAAATCGATGGTGTAATTGTAAGAATTGATTTTAAAAGGAAATCCGTACTTGTGTTGCGTGACTGAATGTAGGGTAACTCCGAACTAGTATAAAATTCGGTGTGTTTTTTCCTTTATTGCTTTTACTTTATATCTGCATCTGTGTTTGATTCTGTGATCATATCTGTGTCTGAATATTGCATACATTTGTGTTCAAATTAACATAAACTCAAAAAGAATTAGTAATTCCTTAAAACACTATTCACCCCCCCCCCTCTAGTGTTAATTCTAGCCTTAAGATCTGTAATCCGCATTTCTCACATGACTCAATTATAATACCCAAATTTATTTCGGGCCTTCATCTGAATTCTAGAAAGTAAAATAATTTTGATGTTTTATATATATTCTTAGGATGTAGTAAAGTATTATACGAGTAATAGCTTGAAGTAATGTTCTATGAAATGTTTCATAAATGATTTTAGTATTCAAAAGAATATACTATTTATGTAAATGATTGTGATATAAAAAGAAATTGGCATAGTTAAAGAAACCAATAGGATAAAATACATAAGTTGTAAGTAGATCATTTTATTTACATGAAAATTCTTGATTAAGTACATGGTTTCTAGGAAATTTACACCAGTCCGAGCTAGGATTTTTCATCGATTCTTGATGGCGAACATTTGACATGGATTTTTGATATATTACCAATGTTTTCTATTATAGTATATGGTTATGTAAGGAAATAAAGGTTTCTACTCAAGGAACCTAGTTGGTGTCCGCACTAGAGAGGTCAAATGATATATACTAGCTTAGAAGTGAAATTATGTGATTGACCAAGTGATCAGATCGGATATCGCATAGGGATGCACTGTGCATCATGTGGACTTAAGTTTATGTATGCTAAGTTTTTGTTGGCTTAGGAGAGTTCAGGGAATGACTTTTCGATTTTTCTCAGGTAGCTTGAATAATCGTCTAAGTAAAAACCTGAGGCTGATAAGCATAAGGTATACTTAGTAAATTAGTTATCATCCTTGTGCGATGAGAGGATTTTGAACCTGAGAAAACCTTAAGCTTTATTTGCTAGTAATTTTGAGCATTGTTGAGTATTGATGTGTGCTTGTTTCTTCTTATTATCCATCTCAGAATTTCAAGGACGAAATGTTTTAACTAGGGGAGAATGCAATGACCTGTAAATTTGAACTTCGTATATAGATATCTGAATTATTTAAATATTTGAATCTTGGTTTAATATATTAAAACTGGTTTTATAACCTTGATTCATCTCTTTTAATTAATAACACAAGATGGTAAACTTGTTTTTTTTCTTAATAATATGCATGACATTCGGTACAATCTCTTCATATGTACATACATTTCATAAAAGAAAAACTAATAACATCCTTATGTTAGTTTTTTCTTCTAAACCCCTAGCTACTTTTTATCATTGATTATTATCATTGTTGTCATCGTCATCTATCATGTAAGGTAAATGGGTTCTTTCAATCCTATGCCTTATGTTAAATGAAGAGAGGGAGATAGTTATGACTTTGGGCCTAAAGGGTGATGAGAGGCAGGAGAGAGTCGATTCCAAAATGGGGAGAGTAGAGGGTTTATATAAGAAAATGATGGGAGAGGAACGATCTAAATCTCTATCTTTTACCCTTTCTTTTCCCACCAATTCAAATCCAAATATAAAAAATATAACACTCTCCTAACCTTAATATATAACCATCCATCTCAATAGGCTAATGGGTATATTTTCATTTTCACACTAAATCAGTAAATTCACATTTTAAATCCAATTCAAATGCACATCAATATTGTATATTGATACGTACATATATAACTTTTACAAACTTACCGTTTTCAATACCAATTCAAAGAAATCAAAGAAAAATTTATAATTAATATTTTACAAATATTAATTAATTAGATTAATTTATAACAATTATAGTTTAATTAAATCTAGTGGTATTCAGAGTATTCAACATTGCAGTTGTGTGACTAGTAGGTCTAAATCCAATCGGCGATTAATATCGAACAATTTGAATATTAACGTTCATATGTCACTTTAGCTAGTTGTGTGATAGTTTGACCGAATTTATCGCATACACGATTTTGGTAAAATCAAATTTTACTATTTTAAGAGGTTCATAGTAGTGTTAATTATTTATACCAATTTTCTTCGTCAAAACTATATCACATTAGGGCTTGTGGAATTTGGTATCGGTAAGAATTCCAGTATCATCTACATTCAACTTGTATAGTTCAAACAGAAAGTCCTTCATTTAACAATAGCAATTATCATTAACTGAAATGCTCTGGCTAGAGACTTTGACTTTGAATTGATTATCGTCGATCGTGTTACAAACCTCGTATCACCGAGGAGACTAATTCTCTATTGAATAATGTTTCACTTCAAATGCTTCAACTCAGACCCAACTATAGTCGTTCGATGGATGTCATGCCACGATTTAACCAAAATTAAAGTGGAGTGTCCACATTGAAGTTTAACAATATTCTCAAGTCAAGATAACTGTGTAATATTATCACTTTGATATTTCTTTATTTGACCTTATTTATATTAACCAACAAAAAACTATTGAGTGAGTTATTCCATAGTTATCCAACAACTATCGGTACGTAATCCTTTGGTTCCCACAATAACCATGAGTAATACACTGTCCAATATTTGGAGAGCATTACGCACTATAGTCGCAATGGATGTATTGATATACAATCTTGATACATCTTGACTAGAAATATTTAAAATGATATATTTATTTTCACCGTGATAAATTTCTCATGATTATAAAACATTGTAATTACTATCAGAAAAAATATCATTTTTGGATTTTCTATTAAATTACTTAAATTAAATAGATAATAAATATAACATATTATATGAAGTATATCATAAAAAGAAAAACATTTTTTATTTTGAACAAGATTATATTATAGAGTTAATAATTTACAGTAAATTATAGAATTGGCTCTAGTGCATACCCCTAAATCTATCATGCGTGATGTAGGGTACCGTTGTCCTAGGGAAATAGCTGTTCCCTTGGTACTATAGGAAATATTTGTTCTAGGAAATAATTGTTCCCTCGGCAATGCAGGAAATGGTAGTTCAAGGGAAATTGTTGTTCCCCTCAATAATGTGGAAATAGATCTTCATATTGATTTTGTATATGAGTGTGTATAGCATAGGGTAGAATGTGACAAGACCTTAATTGAGTAATCGACCATTTTTAGTGTGAATATTACTCCTTGAGAGCAAATTGGCAGGTTAACATATGTTCACATATGTTAGTATACACTATTGATGTTTTACCGGTTTCTTTGTAGTATATGTGGAGTAGATATGTCTCACCCACTCATGCTTATGTCTAACCCTCTCCATTTTTCCAATATATCTTTATTGTTTAGATCGATAGAGCTCGACGACGTGGAGTACATGATGATGAAGACCTTGTTATGTAACTATTAAGCATATTATAAATATGTCATATGACCTATATATACTATGATGTGGATTTATGAATGGTATTTTGTAAACTTATGGAATAGTGTAGTCGACATTAGTGAAGTTAAAATATAAACCTATTTTATGATATAATAAATTGTTCCTTCCGTTGTGAGTTTAGAAAGATATGTTAGAAATATTATTTTGCTTCTTGTTATCATCTCTTTATGATCCATCGTTTCGGCTTTTGTGATTTGAACGACAATTCGGGCATTAAATTAGAGGTTTGGAAAGGTGGGTTATAACAGGTTCAGAGGTTCAAACCTTCCTTCTAATGTTAAAATTTTGGTCGAATAATTTGGTCAACCTCAGAGTTATGTGGATTTTGGAGACCTTCAGCTTTTGGGTGTAGGCTAAATTATTTTTAGATAGTAATAATAACAAGTTAATATATGTTGATATTGGAAATAAAACTAATTTTAGAGTGGTTCGATCAATAGATCTACATCCACTATGATTATTCTCATTTTATTGTTTTAAAATTTGATTACAATGTATACGAAGAGTAATATAGCTTTCTTGCTAAAAAAGAGTTGACCCATGTGCCAATGCAAACTATACTATGACCTATAAATAGTTATTAATGGTTAAGTCTTGAAAGTCTAGATGCATATCTTGCCCTCTAGGATCTTCGAAGATGTTGGATATCGAGTAATGTATAGGTCACTCTCATCATCAACATGCTCTTGTCATATTGCCAATGTCCAAGCATTCTATTATTGGGTTAATGTTGAAACATGCTTTTGCAAAGCTGTTAATATCGAAGCATGCTTTTGTGAAGGGGTCTCGTGTTACTTATCATGTTCTAGAGTCCCTGGGCAGTTCTTGGAAGTGACAAACTATGTGACCATGTATGTGATGACCTCCATCAACCTCCGATACCCAAATACTAATAATATTATAGCGCGAGGCAGTGAGACCAATTGATGGAGGAAAACTATAAAGAGTAAAAGATTAATGATACAATAACTTGTAATATTCCTCAAAGCGCATAGAAAAAATATAATATTAACATAAATATAGAGACAGTAGCATAATCAAAATTAACCAAAACATCATCAAAACATAATATAAGAGCTTATACATCTCCACTACATCATAAACTCAATAATAAACTATCTCTATATACACTAATTCTATATACACTAATAGTTATAGTAGCTCCATAGCACTATAAAGCAGAAATAAATGGTAGCGGCTCTATAAAAATATCATATATAAGAGTAGCATAAGCATCCTGCTTTGTCCTCAACACAGCTCCATGTGTTGTCCTCATACTTGTCCCTCAATCAATTCATTTAAGAGTACCCAAGAATATAATAAGCAATGCAAACAACTTTGGGTTAGACAACAGTCTGGTAATAACAATCTATAATCTCAAAATAGATATAGTCGTTATAACCTAATAAGATGTTATGGCATGGAAAGTCGTACCCGACCTGCTCCTGCAACCAACAAGTTAGCGCATAAATGCAATATGTGCTAAAATACTATAATCATATGAGTGTACTACTCATATAAGTAGAACCTAGGGTGTTGGGGTATTAGAGTTGACAATACCTACATCACATAGACAATCATAACAAACATAGCAACCATCACACATTCTTGCATCTCTGATACTCAACATTGTATGATATATGACAACTCGAATGACTCAATCAGATGAGTAGTGACTACTCAATATTGCGACTACATCAATGCTCAAATCCTTGGCCGCTTAGATGACTATGAACTAGACCAAATCAGATAGTTTACAGATACGATTACACTCAGACTATCCATGGTGACGGTCCTTACCATCTCCATCTTTATGAGCATAAATCGAAACCTTTGGTTATCAATGATTCCTCACATACCGATAGTAGAAACCCCTTGTTTCACTCCATAAGTCATTATCTCATAGAACTTGTCTGCTCGGACAATCCTCAGATGTTCCTGCTAGCTTCCCTCAAAAGTACACATCATTTGGCCACTATAGCATGGATCGGTATCGATCTATAGTGGATCGGTATAGTCCATGTACATAGCCAAATTTCACTTCTATTTGCCCCCAAGCCAAAATATGCCCAAATCCAAAATCTTAATGGACTGATACTAATCTATATGGGTTAATACTAGTACATTTATCAGCCAAAATTCTCCAATTCTTCTTGCCATTGATTTCTCTAAGTCACAAAACCCAAAAAATGATAACTTCCACCTTTGGCATAGATATGTACCGATCCATATGGATCGATGTCGATCCATACACTTAGCCGGTTTTGACTAATACTTTTGCCTTGGTCCATTCTACATCGATCCAACTCTTCTGGCTTCTTTGACCATTGTGCATCTCTCGTTGTAGCGACCCAACTACAAACTCTTAGAGTTGACCCATCGAAGCTTATTCAACGACCACGGACCTTTCATCCATAGTGTAATCGAATAAGAGATTTCATTGATTAGCCTCCCTCAACACTCAAAGATCCTCGACCATAGAATGACTCAACCGCATTTCACTCTACATGAGTGTTCCATCCGTTCAAACATAACATGCAAAATAACAATAACAAACAGCAAGCGTCATATCAAGTCATTCAAGCATAAAGCAACTTTAACATGTCCTAACATACTTGTGCATATCCATATCGTATAAACAGATGATTAAAACGTTTAAAATCAAGAAAACACATTTATTCTCCTTTTAAAATTGGGCTAGAGCTCAAAAACATAATTTTGACTTTAAAAATGGATCCAAAACACTTTTAAACATATATTTGATATGTAATAAGTAAGGAATCATTGATCACTGACGTATTGATGTAAAATCAATGAAGTAAGTCAAATCAGTGAAAATCTAAATTGAGACAATAATGATCTTGACTACCCCCAACAAATGATGATTAGTTGATCTCCAATGACTTCTCTAAGCTTGTTACCCATAACTCCTTGCTTTTAGCTTAAAATAGTATGTTTTAGTAAAGTTTAGGAAGAAAGATCGCTAATAGAGGTATAGATCTGTTTAAAAAGATGAGAGAGTAATTTGGGGGTTGCACTAACCTTGAGATTAGCACAATGCCCGAAATACTTTAATCAGGCCCAAAATGGTTTAATGTGTCTAATCACCAAAATCCGCCTAAAAACTATCTAACTTAAAACTTCAATTTCTCTCAAATGGCTGGACTAAATTACTATTATGACCACTCTGCGGATGGAGAAATCATAACATCTGTCGTTTGGAACAAGTTTCGGGTCAAAAATCCACTTCTACTAAATTTTATGCTCATGACAAGTTTTCTGGATCAAAATCCGCAATTTATTCTAAGGTTCAATAATATCAATTTACTACATTACCTAAAGTTTTAGCCCATATTAAGTTCATTTGGTTACGTAAATAATGTTTTAACTACGTGTCGATATATAAAAATGTGGATTGTTATAGCAAGTTGGTGAGATACTTCAATGTGACCATAAATGGATAACGTTGGATAATTGTTGATGGTTGTTAGAAGGTGTCATTGGAGGCTGTAGGACATTGTGATGCTCAAGATCAGGCACACTGACAAGCTCATTCAAACGCCATCGCCGACATATACTACCTGATAGGATAGTCCAGATTAATTAGAAGCGAGCCACATGTTCCGAGAGGGATGGTGAAATTGATTGCACATGTTATCATAAGACCATTCTTTGAGAATTTCCTATTATTGGATTCAAATTTTTTTATAGGGAACCTCTAACAATGGGCTTCCAACTTTTTATGCATTCGTGAAGCAATTTACAAATATCAAAGATCGATTGTAAATGTTTCCAACTATAAGCAATAACTCAAACATCATCTTCGGATGAATATATATCACAGTACAATGGAACTTATGTTTCAATGAAATGTACAATGACACTATATATATATACACACATACATACATATGTATGTCTAGATACATACATATGTATATGTATGTATCTATATATAAGTACAATGGAAATGTTTTTAATATAATTTTGATGCACAACGAGAAAATGTATTTGATAATGTTTTTAACATAATTTTGAATGTCAAGGCGAAACTAAGGACGATTTGAAATCAAGATACGATATACAAGAATTATGCAAACGTCCTGAGCTTCATATGAAACCAAATGATAGTAAAAAACCCAAAGCATGTTACGAGTTAGATAATAATCAAGTTATAGTTGCGTTAAAATGGGTGGAAGGATTAAGATTTCTTAATGGGATTTCATCAAATCTTCGTAGATGTGTTGACTTTAAAAACGGTAGATGGAGCGGAATGAAAAACCACGACTGTCACATAATGATGGAAAATTTATTACCCGTTCTATTCAAAGAACTATTGCCCTTAAAAGTTTGTAAGGTAATAACGGAGCTTAGTCTGTTTTACAAAGAGCTTTGTTCGACTACTTTAAAATTGCAACGTTTACGTAAACTTGAAGAAGATATTCCTATATTGCTCTACAAATTGGAGAAAATATTTCCGTCATGTTTTTTTAATGTAATGGAACATTTACCAATTCATCTCCCATCTGAAGCACGACTTCGAGGTCCTGTGCAATATGGATGGATGTATCCATTTGAGAGTTATGTAATATGTTACCTATTAATTTAATTACATTCGATAGTTAAAGTTAATGTAAATTAATTTTGCATAGATACTTGAATCATCTAAAGAAAAAAGTGAGGAAAAAAGCACGAGTTGAAGGTTCGATATGTAAATCTTACATCGAAGAAGAAGCTTTGTTCTTTTTCTCTCACTATTTCAGTGACCATGTGAACATATCATTTGAAAGTGTTCCTCGTAATGATGAAGGCGACGAACAAGAGTCCTCTCAAATAATGTTATCTATTTTTAGACAACATGGTCGACCTTTTGGAAAATGTGTAGAAGTATGGTTAGACGATAGAGATCTTCATGTAGCACACACTTATATTCTTTTTAATTGTGCTGAGGTTGCACCATTTGTTAGGTAATCTGAAATAATAATTTATGATTTATTCATTTCCATAATGCATGCGTGTGTAGAATTTAATGCAATATTTTATTCATATATGCAGTATTTATGAAAGTGAACATCCGCACGGAGATCTCAATAAAGAATTTTCTGATTGGTTTTCAAAGTATGTTTATAAATCGAGAAATTGTGTGGTTGACGAAGGGTTGAAAAATCTTGCGTAGGGACCAAAAAGAAATGTCAAGACATATCCAATATATTTCGTCAATGGATATAAATTTAACGCCAAAGAATACGGTGCAGAAAAATCAACTAATAATACAGGTGTATTTGTTAACGGCAGTGATGATTCGGAAAATCACATAAATGATTTTTATGGCATTTTAACACAAATTTTGCAACTAACATATTTGTCACGACCCACGGAGGAGATGTTTCTGTTTAGATGCAATTGGTTTAGCAATGTTCCAGGTTCTGGAATTAATGTGCACAAGGATTATAATCTTATTCAAATAAAGCACACATTGCATTATCACAAGTACGATCCTTTTGTACTAGCCAAACAAGCATTGCAAGTTTATTACGCTCCTTATCCGCCTCTAAAAAGAGATAAAGAAGATTGGTTGGCAATTTTTAAAACAAAGGCAAGATTTACGTTTGATGGGAAGAATATTCCAAACGAACAAGCTTATCAGGCAGATCTTGAGCAAAGCAACGAAATAATAACAACAAACGATCGTACTGATTTTGGACCTCTGAATGATGAATCAAACGTTTTGGTAGAAGCATTCGAGAGTAGGGAGGAAAATAACATAGAATATGAGACCGAATCTGAATCAGAAGATGAGGATTGATATAAATACTATGTTGAATTCTTGTGTATTATGCAATTTATGTAATTGGTGAGATTTATTTTGCTATTTATGTAATTTATGAAACTGAATCTGCTTATCGTCATTTACATCATTTATGTCATTACCGTTTCTATCATTTATTTAGCAATTTATGTTAAAAATGCAATGTATTCTGCTTATCGCCGAAATATGAGACCCAATCTGAATCAGGTATACTTTGCACTTTATGTACTTTATCTCATTTATGTCATTTAACTATAAAATATATTTCATTATTATGTTATTGTTCTCTTTTAAAACGATGTGTCTGTGACAGTTACCATGTCGTCCAGAAGGAGGAGTTCTTCCCATTCTTCAGAAGGCGATGGCGGTGGTCTATCGCAACCGCCACAACGACCCACTGTATATCTAGTACCTAGAGCAGAGGGGTAAGTATTAAACTTTTTTCAGCATCTTAAATATTTTGTGTACGATATACAAATCTGTATCATATTTAACACAGGGGGTTTGACTTACAGCTGTCAGGTGTAGTTCTATCAGTTTCGAGAGATTTGTACAAGAGTAGGATGACAGCTTGTTGGCCGAAGTGGGATAATATCCCTCCCCACATCCTAGAGTGTATATGGCAGGATTTTATTGTAAGTATAATCTTCTGTTTTCCATTCTTAATTTTTTTTTGTCGCTTATTTATTGTTCACCTTTTATTGTTTAATTTTTGATCGCTTGTTTATCATGAAATGCAGGCCGCACTGGACGTACAATCAGATGACCTGCAACTGGTACGACATTACTGGATGCAGAAATAAGGAAGAACTACATGAATTCCATGTCGGCAGTGAAGCATAAAGGGTAGAAGCCGAACTGGATGGGGGCGAGCATGTGGGAAGGGTGGCTGACACATTGGGATAGTGACGAGGCGAAGGTAAGTGTACTAAACTTTTATTAATTATTTGATTGATATGTAAATATCAAAAAATATTTGGTAAGTAAATAATGTATTAAATTTAAATGTACAGGCAGAGTCGGAAAGAAACTCTGCAAATAGGAACAAAAATCCCGTCACTCGTCGAAGGGGGTCAAAGTCGTTCCAGCAATATCGCCAGGAGTTGGTAAATTTATTAAATGTGAATTGTAAATAGTTATTGTGCTATATAATTTTGAATATACAATAACAATGCATAATAATCAATTTCAGGAAGTTGAGGCGCAGGATCCTGTGTCGTATATGAATGTATTTACTCGTAGTCATGCCGTCGAGCATGTAAATCCAGACGTGAGTTTCATATATATGGCACGACGATAAATCGAGAAAGAGCCACGTAAACATATTTTAGTTTATGTACTATTAGTAATTGTTTTAATTGTTAAAGTATAATGAATTAAGATATCATGCTATTAATTTTAACTGCATTTTTATTTGTTCATGCAGACAAGATTTATGGCACAACGGTAGAAACTCCTGGAGGATACCGGTCGAGAGCAACTGACGATGGATGAGGAGAACGTCATTTTTGAGTCAGTCATGGATCTACCGTCACGGAACTAGAGCTATGGCTTCGGCAATCAAGTAGTAATGAATAATATATTAAGATATAACAATTTAGTAATCTTTTAGTTCTAAAGAACTTCACATCGCTTTAGTTTCAGTAATAAGTTCATAGATATAAAAAGTAACACATTATGTTGTAGATTTGATAGTAAGATTATAGACTAAATTAAATAAGTATTGCAGGCCAGCAGACAGAGGAGAGCCAGCCAAACGGCCAGAGCTGAGATCGATCTAGTAGAGATCGAAGAGTTGAGAGCTAGGGTGGTGCAGCTGGAAGAGCAGAACTGTCGCTAGGCCATTGAGATGACACAGCTGCTAGACCAACGTATTTGCTGAGTACATGCACTAGTATGGTGGCCGCTTTCCATCCTCAGCTGGTTCGGAAGGCTCTGGAGGTGATTGACTGGAGTGATAGGTATGTTTTTTTGTTTTGCGTCATTGTTTATTAAGTTTTGATGATACATTCAGTTGGTGGAGTTGGATTTGAAATACTGTGCATCTTGTTTGATGATACATTTGGTGGTAGTAATTTTGACATTTGGGAGTTGATGGTGAGGAGTTGATGTATATATTGTACAATGAGATGTATGTAAATTATGGTAGCGAAGTTTAGTTTGATTTTATATGAATTATGCTTGATTTATCTCTTTATGTGATTTGATTATGTTTGTATGGTTTGATTTCATATTGAATATCTGAATTGGATATATGCTTGTTGGAAGGAATATATTGTGTTTTTGGATTGTAGATGGAAGGCGAAAATGCAGCAGGAAAACTGAAAAACGGCAGCAGCTATTCCGACGGCTCCCGACGGCATGTAGACCAAAAAATTCCCAAGGCTTCCGATGGTTTGCGGCGGACAAAAAAGGCGGCTTCCAACGGCTTGAGGTACTAACTGTGATCGTCCACGTGTCTTCCGATGGTCGTCGGTAGCCGTCGGAAAAGCGTCGACGGGTGCTGTTGAAAGTCGTCGGAAATTCTGTTCAGCAACGGATTTGATTGTGGCGGCAATTTTCGACGGCTTCTGACAGCTTTGAACCGTTGGTTTTTTGTAGTGTTTATGGATAATAGATTGGATATTTCATTCCAAAACTGCATAATAAGCCCAATCATGAACATATAAATTGATTGGTTTCGTTTCTCCACCACCGCCATGACAACATCAAGTAAGCCTTTTGAAATATTTAATCATTAGTGTTGTTTCAATATTATACACTTAAGATCCTTTGTTTATTTCAGTATTCAAAGTGATTAAAGCATCATTAAACCCTTCAAGTGAACTCCAAATTGACCGTCTTTCATATATGTTAATTACTACTACCCTTTAAAGGTAAAATCTAATTACATTGAATTACTGGACTAAGTGCATCTCCAACAAAAGCTCATTCAGGCTTTAGATTATTTGCCCATTCAGGCTTTAAATTCTGCAGAGATCGAAAGCGGTGCTCTTGAAAGACCAATTCGGTACTTCAAATTGTTTCAAAAGTCAATTTAACAACGACGCGTATTTAACATGAAGTTAATGGACGTTTGGAATCACTTATTGAATAAGAGATTAATTCTCCAGACGTTTAAATTAGAAGACGTCTAAATTAGAAGTCTGGGCTCGGACAGACGCCTGTTTAATAGATCAAATTGAAATTGACAAATTTTAAAGAGTTATAATTTTTTTTTCAATTATAATCTCATTAATTACACTGTAGAATTAATCTTAATAAAATCAGAGAATAAATGTAAGATGATATATGTAACAATTACTTTAATGGAAACTCTCAAAACTGGTGGATATTAAACTCTCAATCATGTATTAATCGGTTATAGCAACGCTTCAATGTAAATCGATCAATACCCCTACACTTGATTATGGTCAAAACCGAAACTTTCAAACCCTCTCATAATCAGTATTACGATTCAAACCTGAGCGGAGCCGAAGAGTCAGATTGTTGGCAAATTTAACTCAGATTCAAGGCTTATTATTCAAGCAGTCGCTGCTAACAAGGATTTCAGATTTGTGCAGATTAGTTAACAGAAACCACCATCAACAAAAACGGATATCTACAATTACAAACCAACAAAACAATTACATAAACATAAACACACATCAATCTCACCAATCAAATATTAACAGTACCATCGTCCTCTTCATCATCAGGAGGATAAACCCTAACCTCCCTTTGAAACCCACCCGCTTCCAGCTCCGAAACCATCTCCATAACCCTCTGCCTCGACTCCGTAACGCCCTCATCTTCCCTAACCAACCTCCCCGTTTTACCCTTCCCGCCCGCTCGACCAAACCGGGTCATGCCCGCAACCTTCTTAAAACTCCATGTAACTGTTGACTCTCAGCGGCACACACGATTTCGCTGTCAAAATGAAACTTCTCCCACATAGGTCGTAGTCTACCGATATAAAATCAAACGCAGATTGTTGGCTCTCAGCGGCACACACGACTTTCGCTATGTTACCATAGTGTCACAGTCTACCGATATAAAATCAAACGTAGACAGTTGGCTCTCAGCGGCACACATGACTTTCGCTATGGTCTGCAGTAGATCGCAGTGACATCGAGTTACACTGTCGTCACAGCATAACCCAAATGCCTCTGTGGGCACCAGCCCCTCGACTTTCGCTACACAAATAATCTTCAGGAACTAGTTTTGTCCGACTCCTCACAGGATCAACTTTAGAAACCCCCCTTGGGGCTCAAGGCAGTACCACCCAGTGGTACTCCTGAGAAGTTCATTTCAAGAAAGCGCCTTTTTCCCAGAGCTATTCTTAAAACACTTTATACTATACACTTATAGTATCTTCAAATCATATCCTTTATGATTAATATCAAAATCTCCTTTACACAAAATCGATTCCCAAAATCGTTAATTTTCGAACTAGGCTTTCCAAATTCCCAAAATTGATTTTCCCAAAAATCAAAAGCCTTTTCCAAATTCATAGGTTCCCAAAACCTTTTCCAAAATCATTCTCATAAGATCCTTTATATATATAGATATAGATATATATAACTTTAAAAATCTTTGGATCATTTCAAACTTGTATAAAACCTCTTTTATACTTTAAATATTTCAAAACCCTTTTTATTCTGGCTAGATTCAATAAGGGAAGTTTATCATATTACAAAATATAACTTTATTTATTGCCAAATCAAATATTCAAGTTTGATTTCTTTATAAAGTTATTTACCATTTACTTACTTCCATAAAGTAAATTTCAACCAAAGAAATATCCAATTCCATTATATTTCACAAATATACTTTTCATTTCAAAACCATTTCAAATTCCTTATTCACAAATTTTCAATGCCAATTTCATTCAAACTCGTACGATGTACACATATCATCCGTACGCAATATCAATCTGATCGCTCAATCGATCACACAATTTCACTTCCGAACTAGTATCGTCCACCCGACTTCCTAGTGCGGACTCAGATTTGGTTTCTTGATTAGAAACCGTCATTCTCCTTGCATAGTCACAACTATGATAGAGAATATCCAGAACCAATCAACAATCCATATCCAGGTTCGCCGTCGAAAATCGAGCAAAAAAAAATCCCAACTCGGATCGATTACTATCTCGAAATTCTGTGTTCGAATCTGGATCAAATCACTATGCGAATAGAATAATATACGTATATCCTACGTATTTATCTTTATTGGTTATTAGCCAAATCAATTCTCTTTTCTATTCACATTTCTTTTAATTCCATTCATTTATTCTCAATTGCTTCCATTTCCAATTGAGTTTTTACTTCAATTACAAACAGTTTGAACTCTGACCAATTTAAATTTAAAAATAGCTTAAAAATTTAAAATAGATAAGTAGTTGAAAAATAGTTATTAGTTTGTAAAATAGCTGTAAAATAGTTAAGTAGGTATAAAATAGTTAGATAATTGAAAAATAGTTTTTAAAATAGTGATTAGATATAAGTAACTGAAAAATAGTAATTAGTGTATAAGATAGTTTCAAAATAGTTAAATAGTTCCAAAATAATTGTAAAATAAGTATAAGATAGTTTGGGGTTTAAGAAGAAAGATTGTATAGTTAATAGTTTGGAAAAATAGATTTGTATTAAAACAATTTATTTTGAAAATAGTCCAGAGTCAAACTGTTCAATTCTCATCAATTCAATTTAAATTTCCACTTCCATTTAAATTGACTCAATTCCAATTTAAATAACTTCAATTTCCATGATTTAATCCCAATTCAAGTTGAATTAACCTTAATTCCTTTCCAATTTCAAATCAAATTCCATTTGATTTTTAAACTTATTCAACTTTAATCACAATTCCAAATTAATTCAAATCAAATCCAATTTGAACTAATTCTATTCAAATCTCAACTTAAAACCATCTCGAATTTCATAAATTCGAGTTAAAATTTTTAAATGTTGATTTAATCCTTTAAATCAAATTAACCCTTACTTTTAAATCAAATCAACCTTTATTTTAATTTAACAACTTAAATCTTTAAACCATTTAATTTTGAATCCAGATTCCAAAATTCCATTTTAAAATTATCTTTACTTAACTTATTACAAAGTTCAAATAAGAATTCAAAAATAATTTACTCTTCAGATTCTAATTTATTATCCATTTCTAATTTCAAAACCAACTCAATTTCATAGATTATTTATAACAATAGAATAATATCAGGATAAATAAACATCCAAATTTTATCCTAATACCAATTAACAGTATCCATTTTAAATTTCCAGATCTCAAACCCATTTTGAGATCACTCATAACTCCCATTTAAATCAACCATTTAACTACCCAAGTTAAACTTAAATTTCATCTTGAAATTTCCAATTCAAGTTATTCATTCAGACTTATTTAACTTCCTCCAAGTTAAATTAAATTTACTTAATCCGGTCAACTTTACACAATTTGAATTTCCATTCAAATTTTAAACTTTATATTAAAAATCTTCCCACTTATAAGTTCAAAAACTTATTACTTTGGTTTTCATATCACATTCCAAGGAAAAATTTAAAACTCAACACTTAAGAGTTTATTTCAAATCATCTTTGATATTATATATATCCTCATTTATACATATTATTTTCTTTACATACCAAGTTATATCTTAAATTTTTAAACCACCCTTGGTTTTTAATTCAAAACAAATTTCTTTAAAATAATTTCAAGTTTTCTGGATTTAGAATTTAAAACTTCAAACTTCAAATTATCTTCAATTTCAATTTATAAGTCATATTCACCGAAAAGTTTTATTTTCCTAAAACATTTCATTATTAAACACAACAACCATTTATGATAATAACCAAAATTATCATATCTAAAAAAACCAATTCATTATTATCTTTATTCTGAAAACACTTATATAAATTCAAGATTTATTTCAGTTTGGATCCATTTCAAACTTATCTTTATTCAATTTTAATTTGGTTGTATTTCTATTACCACTTAATTTAATTCCAATATTTTAACAACCAATTACCTTAATATTTATTAGAAAGAAATATCATTTTATATATCAAAATATATTCTTATATAAAATCATTTAAAATCCTTATATAAGAAAATAACAATTACGCTCTCATATTTATATATACACTCAACTCGTTCTAGGGTACCATTGACCCTATCCTTAACGAGTAATCCCAACAGAGCAAGGTTCTCGCTTAACCTCGCTCTGATACCAAATGTAACGATCCGGAAATTTCGAACTCGAAAATTCCAGATAGTTAGAAGAAAAAGAAAAGAGATAGAAGAAAGATAGAAAACAAAACTCAGAATCACATATTCTCACATTCGCAGCGGATAAAGTATAATATCAAATAATATTCTTTACACAAAGAAAGCTGTAATTGTTATTTTACATTCACTACATCAGAGTTACAACCATTTACAAATATACTAGACGGTTGAATTAACATGTCTCAGATAAACAACGGTAATATGCTCAGCGGAATACACTCCATACGTTCCTGCCATCCAGCTCGCCTCCTGAACTCCAGAACGTCCTTACCTGAAAATCTGTAATACTCGGTTTGATAGAGATGTTTGAACAGAGTGTTGAAATTTGAGATGTTTTGAAAACTTTAAATTTGAACAGCTTGCTCCAAAACTTTGAATTGCCTTGCTTAGGTTAGAGATTGCTGATTCTTGAAAAACTTGAATCTTGTAGAAGAGATTTTGAAACTGATTTGCTATATGTTTGATTTACTTGAAATTCTAGAATTTGTTTGAAGATGTTTCAGGTTTTGGTATAATTTTCTCTGATTTGTAATTTCTGCAGCTTGATTTTTTTAGAAATGAGATAGAAAAGTGAATGAAGAATAAGAAGTAGTGCTATATAGCTTTCAATTTTGATTTATTAAAATTAAAGAAATAAAATAAAAATGTGACACTTGTCACTAAACTTATTTCATAGATTAACACATGTTATTTAGGGGTGTTTATAAGTTAACACATATATTTCTCATGCATAAATAAAATCTTTATTTATTAAATAAAGCTTTTATAATTAATCATCCAATTTATAAATACAATTTAATTTATATAAATCAATCTCTTTTAAAAAGAAATTAATATAAAAAAAATTGTATTCTAAGTAAAATAATGAAAATACCCTTTAAAACCAAAGTATGATTTAAGATATAAATAACTATTTTTTGAACTTCAATTTAAATAATTAAAATTTCAAATTAAATTTCAAATTCAATTAAAAATCCAATTTGAAATCAACTCAAATATATGTCTATATTTAAACAACACAAAATTCAATTTGAAAAAAATAAATTTTATTTAAAATCTGTATATATATATATATACATACAACACAGTTACAATTATAAATATTCATTTGATCGGATTTATTTGTTCAATCTAAAATTCAGTATTTCTATTAATTAACCCAATGAATTATCAATTACAGATATCCAAAAATTCGGGATATCACATTACTTCTCCAGACGTCTTAATTAGAAGACGTCTAAATTAGAAGTCCGAGCTCGGACAGACGCCTGTTTAATAGATCAAATTGAAATATTTTGAAAGGTTATAATTTTTTTTTCAATTATAATCTCATTAATTACACTGTAGAATTAATCTTAATAATAAAACCAGAGAATAAATGTAAGATGATATGTGTAACAATTACTTTAATGGAAACTCTCAAAACTGGTGTATATTAAACTCTCAATCATGTATTAATCGGTTATAGCAACACTTCAATATAAATCGATCAATACCCCTACAATTGATTAGGGTCAAAACCGATACTTTCAAACCCTTCCATAATCAGTATTACGATTCAAACCTGAGCGGAGCCGAAGAGTTAGATTGTTGGCAAATTTAACTCAGATTCAAGGCTTATTATTCAAGCAGTCACTGTTAACAAGGATTTCAGATTTGTGCAGGTTAGTTAACAGAAACCACCATCAACAAAAACGGATATCTACAATTACAAACCAACAAAACAATTACATAAACATAAACACACATCAATCTCACCAATCAAATATTAACAGTACCATCGTCCTCTTCATCGTCAGGAGGATAAACCCTAACCTCCCTCTGAAACCCACCCGCTTCCAGCTCCGAAACCATCTCCATGACCCTCTGCCTCGACTCCGTAACGCCCTCATCTTCCCTAACCAACCTCCCCGTTTTACCCTTCCCACCCGCTTGACCAAATCGGGTCATGCCCGCAACCTTCTTAAAACTCCACAGACCCGCAAACCCGGCAGCGCCCGCGAACCCGAAACCGGAGAGAGAAGCGAGGAGGACGGATCCGGCGAGGAGGAAGAGGGGGCTGAAGAGGAAGAGCAGAGGGGAGGATACGAGGAGCAGGCCGAAGGAGAAGAGGAGAGTGAGGGAGGAGATGGCGATGAGAGGGAGTAGAATCGTGGCTGCTGCTATGATTGTGTAAAGAGTGGAGGGGCTTTTGATAATTTTTTCGTCATCGGCGGTGGTGGTGGTGGGGGGTTGATTTGGAGTGGGGGTTTCTCCGGGGACGTATGTGTAAATTGCCATGCGCTTTAAATTTTTTCTGTTTTGGGTTCGAGATGGGGATGGTGTATATCTCGGGGACGATAGTGGCCTGTGTGGGATTTAAGGACACGTGGCGAAGTGGATGCGTTGTGGCAAGTTGTACGTGTACGTGGCAGGATTAGAACAGGAGAGTTACATGTGTACTATTGTTGTACTTGTACATTTTCCGTGTGCTAAATAGAATATATCACGAAATGCTCTTTCAACAAACAAATAATATAATAAGCGGGTAATTATACTGGGATTGTAACAAAGAATGCAATAAGTGCATCCATTAAATCACTCCTTCATAGGCCTGTCAATGAGTACCCGAAATATCTGAAATCCGTCCGCATCCGTATCCGAAAACATGAAAAATATTTGATATTCGAAAAGCGGATGCGGATATCCGATATCCGAAACGTATTTCGGATACGGATACGGATACGGATATGGCTGTATCCGTATCCGATAAATATCCGTCCGGTTTGAAATTATATATATATATATATATATTAATATGTTATTTTATATCCATAAATTTAATATAAATATACTTAATTTTACAGAAATATGCATTATATTGATTAATTTTCGGATATTTTCGGATACATTTTGAGGTTCGGATACGGATATTTTCGGATATCCAAAATATCCGTATTCGCTAAGCCGGATACGGATATTTTCGGATATCCGAAAATATTCGCGGATACGGATACGGATAATATTCAACGGATATTCGCGGATATCGGATACGGATACGGATACAGCACTATCCGTATCCGATTGCATCCGTTTACAGGCCTACTCCTTCAGAACACTATTCGGAATATTAAAGAAAATAAAAAATTAAGACATATTATAAAATAGAAGAAGATAAGAAGCCATTGGAGAAGCAGAAAGAAGAAAATGTTATTACTCAGATCTTATTAATCCATTTACATTACATAGGCTCCTTTATATATAGGCCTTGGAGCATAACATTGAACCTATCTCATGATGTGGGACTAAACAAAATATAACAAACATTGTACAACATATTCACACTTTATAATATTACAACACTCCCTGTTAACGTAAAAATCGACGCTAACACCCCGGTGTGAGTATTAGTAATGTGAAAGCACCACCCGTTGGTACGGGAACAGAATATAAGCAGAAAATAACAGAAAAGTAAAGAGACAGCAGTTTTATAGTGGTTCGGCTTGAAATTAAGCCTACGTCCACTTTATCTTCTTTATTGATGATTCAATTACAACTCTTTACAATACACTTGATTACAACACACTTTAGACGAGTAGCTAGAACTTTGATGTAGGAGAGCTCTTTGAATCCATGTCGGATGTGCAGATCTCCTCTTGAAGTTCGTTGAAGCGCCTTTGGTATTTGAAGTGTCGGTTGAGTCGAGAAAACAGCAGAGTATCGGCGTTCCAGAAGTGAGCCCCAAAGTCCCTCTCAAGTTGGAGTTGGTGTTGTATTTATAGGGAGATTTTGGAGTTAGGTCGTAGGTCGTGAACGACCTAAGGGTAGGTCGTAGGTCGTGGGCGACCTAAGGTAGGTATGGTTTGCGGCTTAACAGTAGTGCACTTGATCTGTCTGAACGAGGGGACAAGTGGTAGGTCGTGAGTGACCTAGGAACAACGGCATAAGAAGTTATCTTGGCTTGTCCAGCAAGTTGTAGGTCGTGAGCGACCTAAGGTAGGTCGTAGGTCGCGTTGCCTTTCTGTTGTGGTTTGCTATTGCCCCATGTTGACAGTTAGGTCGCTGAGAGCCTTAGGTCGCTAGGTCGTGTAAGTTTTAGGTCGCTAGGTCGCTTGAGAAGTTAGGTCGCTAAGTCGTTGGAGAAGTTAGGTCGCTAGGTCATTGGAGAAGTTTGGTCGCTAGGTCGTTGGAGAAGTTAGGTCGCTAGGTCGCTGAGTGTTAGGTCGTAGAGTTTTAGGTCGCTCCAAAAAGAGGAGTTAACACTTGCCCCTCGAAGTATAGGCCTATGTCATAGGTCGTGTGCTTCGATCTAACTCTGCTAGGTCGTGCGACCTAAAACCTGTGCTAACTCGTGTACCTATTCGCCTTCTTCTCGTTGAACCATATAAACTGCTAGGTCGCTGCTTCTTCCTCACTCAACTGCTTCGATTTCCCGCTTTGCCATTAACTGAACTTTGTGCTTTCAAATGCGAATTTGAGTTAATCATTCAGCGATTCATCCTTGCTATCATATTACGTAAGTACACTCGATCTTTATCCATCCCACGATCACCATCGAATCACGAATTCCAACCTCCGAACCCCAGACCAATTTTGTACGCCGTGCTTCATTTTTTGAGTCATGTTGTGGTCGATTTTTGAATGTTGTTGTTATGATTCATGAAAGCATAGCAATGTGTTAGATCTATGATGGATCGAAGATGTATCGAATTGGTTTTAAGGTGACTTAGTGGTATGGAGAGATCGTGGATTTCACCGAGAATATGATGGATTTCATTGAGAGGATGATAACGGGTTATCGGGCTTGCGAGTTAGGCGATTTGCTGAGTGGAGAAGAAGTTAGCGAGTTAGCAGATATGAGCGACTTAGGAACCTGGCCGACCTAATGAACCAACCGACCTAACAAATTCTCGCGACCTAAGGATTCTTCAAATCTGCGACCTAACTTTTAGGTCGCGTTGGGATTCGAACGACCTAGGACTTAACAAATTTGCACATGAATTCCAAGCAGAGCGATTTAACAAATTAACGACCTAACTTTCTTGAATGACTGCAGAGCGACTTAACATATCAACGACCTAACTTTTTGCGGCATAGGCTTTAGGTCGCGGCCGAGTTAGGACTTGGACAAATTTGCATTGCCTTGAACCTTTTGACTTGCACAGTGCGACCTAAGGAAGCTCCGACCTATGCTAGGTCGTTGGACGACCTAAGACTTGTAAAATTTGGGTAGAACTTGATCGAACTTTGAACTGTCTGAACTTGGGACTTTGTTGAACTTCTTTACAGATTATCCTAACTTTTAAAGCTGACAACCTATTAAATACAACATTTGCAGAAAACTAGGGTGAATATACTGCCATTGACTGCCCACATGGAATGACAGATTAGTCGATAAAGAATAATCAACTTAAATGAACTCTGTGAATGAAATGCTGTGAATCAACAAATTCAAGTGAAGTATTAAAGCAAAGCTAAAATGATCAACTAAAGCTGATTTGTTTGCATCAACACTGTACTTGGACTTAAAATAACAAGCCCTGAAACTCTATAATCGACACATGTCAACTAATTTGATTCCAGTCATATTTGCTTGTTATTTCACTAGTTTTGCACAACACTTCACACTTTTTTAGGAAACGTGCACCTTCATATTTGAATGTCCAGTTCCTTGTGTAGAATGACTTCCCAACAAGAAGAAACAGGACCAGTTGGAGAAGCATTTCCAATTGCTAATCCATTGATTGATCCTACGGAAAGAACTCCGACCTCCTTGACTCATAGAGTTTTCATTCAATTGTGTATCCAGTTCGGAATTGCCGAAGCAGACGCTTTATTTCCTGGAGTAAACGATACTGCTGACATGCCACCTCTTGGTTTTGTAGCAGTTAATCGTCAGATGTGCTTAAGCGGAGCTATTCCTCCCTTTAATGACTTTCTTCAACAGCTTCTTCTTTGATTAGCTATCTCTCCCTTCCAGCTACATCCCAATGGTTATGCCATCTTAATGGGGTTGTGTGTGCTGTTCAGAAGGACACTCGACCGTCTTCCGAGTTTTGAGGAGATTTGCTATTTGTGCACCTTTGCGAAGAACAAAGATCACCCTTCAATTATGCTTGTAAGAGGTGCTAGAAACCGTAAATTGATTCTAGACTTGCCCAATAGTGCACACAGGTTCTTAAGTCAATTCTTTTTTGTCCGCTGCCCCCGGGATTTTATGCCGTCTGGAGAATTGGAAGTAAGATTGCTTATTTCCGCTCGCTTTATTTTCTGAACTTCTCGAAACTCGGATTGTCAAATGCTTAACTTCATTCTTACTTGTTGCAGCACTTCCTCCTCCACTTAGAGATCCTGGTCACAAGCCAACCTTCGAAACTTTAAGTGTTGTGGCTGCTGAAGAGAGAAGCACTAAATTTTTGCTGAAAGACGCGTTTTTGTACCAGTTCGGACTTTTACACTCCTCCCAATCTACCCAGATTCATGAAGTTTCTAGTCCCGAGACTGAAACATTAGTTGCCCCGGTTTCTACCGAGGAAATTGTATCGAAGGAACTTGGTGTAGGGGCTTCGTTAGTGAAGTGTTCCACTTCCGTTGACATTGCGGGGTCATCTGGCAAACTCACACTCTCCCCAGTAATCGAAGAAGAAGAACCTCCTCAACACTTCGGGAATGCTGATGATAAAGGAGTTGAGAGAAAGAGTCCCGCTAAACATGACGGTGACGACACTTTTGATGGGTTGAGCGATCTGATGATTACTTCACAGGAGCTCTTTAAAGACGATACAACTAAAGTTACATCTCCAGCAGTTGAAGTGACATCTGCTCTGCAGCAAATTTCGTCAACTCAAAAGTTGACTCTTGCTTCACAATCTGTTATTACTCCCCAACCAAAGAGTGGTTTGTAGTTTGACGCGCGTAGCTTGCACATCACACACACTTAGGATTTTTGGCACTTGTACGCACTTAGCTTCTTTACTTCGAAAATTTCTAAGACTTGTCTTTTCTACTTTTAGGTTCTCCGATGGGGCTCAGTGGTTCGTACTACGATGATTTCCGACGCTATGGGGGACGCGATTCTTACAATCTCAAGCGCTATCTCCCTGCCCCAAGGGAAACCGATGAAGAGAGATCTGCCAGAAAAGCTCGTGAAAGACAAAATTACGAGGAGTGGCAAAGAAGAAGGGATGATGACTCCCACAAGAGAAAATCTTATGATGTTAAAGGGAAAGGTCACATTGCTGAAGACCCGAGTAAACGGGCCAAACTTAGCGAAAGGGATGTGTCTGCGATTTCTGAAAAGACCGATGCTCCTACCTCTCTTGACATCCCCTCCGGTTCTCTTGCTCTTAAAAAATATGACATTCAGACAATTATCAACAGGCCTCAGTATCAAGTCAAAGATGCTCCTTCTACACTTCAAAGCCGATTCCCAAATTGGTGCTTAAAGGGAGTGCGTTTCGACTTAGACTTGATACCGATTGATAAGCAAGCTATGTTAAGAAACCTTGATGCTGTCAAACTTGATATCGAGAGGATGTCTGGCCGGCAGAAACTTGTCGACGAGCTTCAAAGAGTTAACCGTATGAATCTCGAAGCCATGTTGACCATGGAGAATGACAAGTCAGAGTGGGATAAAATTTGTAAGCAACATGATACAGAAATGACGAGCATCGCTGACGACAATGCGAGACTTGAGTCTGAAGTTAAGAAACTCAAGGAAGATCTTGCCACTTCTTCTGCTTCGCATTCTCAAAAAGAAGAGGTATTTCAAAAACAAGTGCGAGATGCACATGCTGCTCAAAGAGATGCTGAGACGAAGCTTGAGGTAGAGCGGCATGTAATCGAAAAATATCGCAAGGATACCGCTCAGCTGCGGGAAAAAGTTAACTCCCAAGACCTGGAGATTGCAGCGTTAAAAGCTCGACTTTCAAAAGTAGAAAAAGAGCATGATGAGGCAGTTGCCGGCCAAGTTGCAGCCGAAGAATCTCATGAGGCAACCAAAGCCACTATCATCTCTACTCTATTTGATTTTTACTTGCATAGTGTCCTGGGTCGTGGTAATCTCTCGTTTCTGGGCCCTAAATATGAGATTACATTGGCCGAAGTGTGGGAGGCCGTACTTGATATGTTCGGAGGCGCTGGCTATGCAGAAGCTGATCTTGAGGTGCTTTATCTGCATGATGAAGCACGTACTGCGCTAGCCAGGGGAAAAGAGCAGCTTGCCAGGGAGCGAGCCGAAGTGGCAGGAGAAAAGCGTTTGGAGAAAGCGCCTTTAGCCGACCCCACTCATCTCCTGGCTTCGGTCGACCTTGATATCATTGGCTGTAGTTCTTATTCTCCACCTCCTGCACAAGCCGAAGTCAAAATCACAACTACTGAGCCTCCCACTGTTCAAGTCGAGGAGAAGACTCAGAACGACATTGAAGCTGAAAAATTTGAAATCGATGTGATTAAACCAACTTCTCCAGGTAACTCCAAGTCTGGTCTAGCTCAAGTATACTACTCGTTCGATTCGTTCGATTCAACTGAGCTCGATGAATTTCTCGCTTATTACTTAAGTCCTGATGATCCAATATCTTCTCTTTTTTGGAGAATACTGATTTTAACTTCTTTTCTTATGTAGCGGAAACACTGAGCGCTGTACACACTTCTCCTCTTCCAGCTGTTCCTCCTTCATCCCTTCAAGTCACTTCTGCTTCTCACGGGATCACCGGAAGAGCAAATAGAAGCCCTTCAAGGCTTGGAGGATCCACCTGCTTCGCAAGAGCAGAAGGCGGAAGAACTTGAGGACAGTGAGAAGACCCCGGAGCAATCTTATGATGATGATACAAAACTTTCTACGTTGCTTACTCCGGGAAGTGAGTCTTCTTCAAAGAAGAAGGGGAAGCGCGCGATTTCGAAGAAGGGAAGGAAAAGCACTTTTGCTATTGGAGAGGAAGCGGAAGTTGACCCAGCTATACCTCTTTCTCCTTCCTCCCCGACCCGTCCACAACGGCTTCAGAAACTAATCATCAAGCCGAGTAAAAGCTCTAAAGGTGGCGGGAAAAAGGTAATGAGCTTGACTTTACTCTCTCTGTTTTGCTTTTTGCTTTTAGCATGTATTGACCGGAGATTGTGCGGGTACCGGTCCCCGCTTGAAACCTGCATATGTACAAAAACTTTATAGTATGGAATAAAATGGTTCTATTTACTTGTACAATTTCTTGTCAGTATATGTGTGAATGCATTTATTCCTTGTTTTTGCACAAGTTTCTTTATTTACTTTATATGATATTGCAGTGAGCTCGTGGTATGATGTTTGAGCGTTGTTTTTATTAATTTAGCTATATTGACCCCATACCACGGCTTACTGCAATATTCTGAAAAGACTTGTACTCTTATTTTAGAGAATAATTCTTCCGTTTTGAGGAAATATTATTCTGCTTTTAATAGAGTATGCCTTGTATCGGAGAAGTTTTTCTTTCTCTCTTCTTTTTTTTAGAACACTTCAACTTTCGGGGATGATCACTTTTATTTGTTGAAAAGTGGATTCCCCTACGCAGTGAAGCGAGCTTTTGAACAATGTTTTGACCTGTTTGTCAGAAAATTATATTTCATCGTTGAATGGATCCACGGGACAGACGTTGGCTGTTTTACTGGGTATTTGTTTGTACAAATAATCATAAGTATTCAGCTGCGGCCTGGAACCTTCTTTTTGAGAAGATGCCCCTTTAGTGGTTCCGTCAACGAAGTTTTTGAATGTGCCTTGTTAAAGGGCTTTGGTTTGGCACTTTAACTTGGTGAAGTGTGCCTCCGAAGAGGGCTTTTGTTTGGCACTTCAAGCTTGGTGAAGTGTGCCTCCGAAGAGGGCTTTGTGCCTCCGAAGCAATTTTTCCCTACGAAGAGGTCTTCGTTTGTGTGCCTCCGAAGAGAAGCATTTTTGGCCTCCGAAGAGAAGCATTTTTGGGCCTTCGAAGAGAAGCATTTTTGGTCTCTGAAGAGAAGCATTTTTGGTCTCCGAAGAGAAGCATTTTGGTCTCCGAAGAGAAGCATTTTGGTCTCCGAAGAGAAGCATTTTTGGTCTTCGAAGAGAAGCATTTTGGGTCTCCGAAGAGAAGCATTTTGGTCTCCGAAGAGAAGCATTTTTGGTCTCCGAAGAGAAGCATTTTGGGTCTCCGAAGAGAAGCATTTTGCACTTCAACTCCGGTGAAATGTGCCTCCGAAAAGGTCTTTTTGGCATTTCAGCTCTGGTGAAGTGGGTCTCCAAAGAGAAGCATTTTGCACTTCAACTCCGGTGAAATGTGCCTCCGAAAAGGTCTTTTTGGCATTTCAGCTCTGTTGAAGTGGGTCTCCGAAGAGAAGCATTTTGCACTTCAACTCCGGTGAAATGTGCCTTCGAAAAGGTCTTTTTGGCATTTCAGCTCTATTGAAGTGGGTCCTCGAAGAGAAGCATTTTGCACTTCAACTCCGGTGAAATGTGCCTCCGAAAAGGTCTTTTTGGCATTTCAGCTCTGGTGAAGTGGGTCTCCGAAGGTAACGACCCTCACTACAACAAATTTTACTTTTGACGGCATCCATTATCAGCGTTCAACACATAAATGCAGTGAAAGCTATTTTAAAATGAAAATATTTACGCACAAACGCTGAGAATGAAACTAGGGTTCTAATTTCCACTATCAAAATATTTGGCGCCGCTCTCGTTATAATTCCCCCAAAATTTCATTTTCGCTCGTCACTCCTCCCTCGTCTCTCCTTTAATTCATTTTCCCTCATTTTCATTTACCTTGGATTTTGCTTGTTCTTCGATTATGTCAATCGTCACTGCCCTGATTCGCCTTTAATGCCTCGGGTACCCCCTTGTCACCGAATCTCCCTAATTCTTTTTTAAGGTTTAATGGGTTCTCCAATTTTTCGGTTTAGTGACTATTTGCAATCTTACTTAGTATGTATAGGTTTTTTATACATCTGTTGTATTGTATGGTTGTAGTATTTCTACTTCAATTCAATCGAGTCTCTTCCAATGTTTTCATGGTTATAGCAGGTGCCCTTGGCTGCGAGTTCTCGACCCTGAGGGATATGTTTCTTCCATGGAAAAGGCTAGAGATGCGATGGCTCGAGAGAAGCATGAATGCATTATAGAGTGCCTTGATAAGGAGAGGTGCTTGACATTTGAAGATTGTGTTGCATGGACATAGTTGAAGTAAGTTACCATTTTCTTTTACCACATAGGTTCACTTGGAGACTCTGTGTGTGCATGCCTAGTTATCAGTTTTAATTAGTAAGTTTTGGGTACCAAGTTAGATCTCATCAAGCAAGGCATTTTATTTATTAATTCCCCATATTATCACATAGACTAGATGGAAGCCTTAATTATGACCATAGCTAGTTATGGTTCCCTGAACTTGCACTTTACTGTAAGAAAAAACTCGATCAAAATATAAAAAACTTAACCATTTACTATTTCTCTCTATTGATATTTGAGACATTTCTCCATTTGATATCGTTTTCTTCACAAACTAGGACTAAAGAGTTTATTTCCTCTGTTTTGAAATATATATTTTTAATCAATCAGGGAAAATCATCAAAGAGAAATAGGATATTGCTTAATACTATATATCTCCTATATATGTCAAATTGGAGATTTAACCCAATTTCATTTTGAAATGAAATTTTTTTTTTAGCTAGGGAGAGCAGGGTATTCTTCTCTGTTATACCCCTGGAACACAAAAAACAATGACAGATGCCTTTTTCACACTATTACATCTCAAATATTTGGATCTTCTATTTAGCCCTTAACGCGCGCACAGTGTCTATTCACCATATATTGAATTCCTAGCATGCTTGTTAATTTGTTGACTTGAAACCTTATTTCTTCCTTAGATTTAAATTGGTATGGCCTTTTATTACTGATTTTAGACTTTGAAGAAGGAAATAATGAGTTAATATAAGAAGAAGAGGATACTGTTTTATAGAACTAGGCAAACAATTCTTTATTCCACTCAAGTGGTTGTAATTTTGAAAATTGACTCAACATGTTTTTTCTTTGTTCTACTATTCATGATCTGTTAAGTTCACATCACAAGAATGATGTATAATACATGCTCAACTTTTTTTCTTCCATAGAATACCAATAACAATATGTTAATTGCATTCATCATCATATTTTGCCTTATTCACTAGTTGCTTATTTATCATTTTTTTATATGGTTAATTCACATGCTTTTTCCAATGCGCTTAATTAAATGAAGAGAAATGTACACTGGCTGCTTTTTTGTTCCACCTTTTCTGAATTATAGTTTATTTGCATCCCTTCTTCCATATGATATTCAACTTAATATTAAGTTTAGTGTTTGCCTAACAATCATTGATATTCATGCTTCTTGGAATTAAGTTGGAATAAGTTTGCAGAGTAGGTTTGCATTCTGACTTTAAGCACTCTTTATTCAATGCTAAAATTTATAACTTTTTGTATAGTTCAATATTTCTTTTGCTTTGTTTTTTCGATAATACTTTGATATATTCCCACTTTTAGCATTCATTTAGCACTCAAAGCTTTTTTTTGGGGTATCTGTGGTTTGTCTACATGCATAGTTTATCACATTATACACAAAATTCGAGTATCAGCGGCAATACTGTGGTTATGTTAGTTAATTAAGTGGTTGTCTTGTTTTCCTTTTCCATTTTCATATTGATAATTGTGTAAAAAGGAAATTAATATTATTTTCATGGATTTACTCTTTTTAAAAATGTTTTTCTTGTTTATAAAAGAATAAAATGTATTTCCACTTGTTTTGATATATGATTTCGTGAAGTTTTCAATTACGAATAATTTAAAAGCGGGACTAACAAAGAAACATCATCTTCCTATAAGATGTCACTATATATACAATGATTCGTTTTCACACCTTATTTAACCATTTTCATGCCTTCTAGCCTTTGAAAGTTAACAGTAGGATAAATTCAAACAATATTTCTTTTTTGCGCCCTCTTCATTGCAATCTCCAAACCTAGATAACGTTAATAGGTACTTTTACTTTATTTTTTCCCAAATTAAAAGTGAATATTTCTTGTAATCCAATATTAATATCTAATTCATTATTCTTAATGATTTTTTATTCTAAGTTTGTTATTTGGATATATATTTGTTTTTCATTTCTCTAAAATGGTACTGATATACCTTAATTTAAATATTTTTTTGGATATTTGCACTATTTAAAAGTTGATTACAACTATTATCTTTATATTTTTAGATAACTATAATAATTTAGAAGTTTGATTTGGTATAGATATAACCGTTTTGTATTTTAATTATATACATGAATGATGCTCTTACTATAGGCTAGTGCTATGTTGTTTAATGTTCTATTCGAAATAGGATTGATGAGTACATATTCAGTGGACATTTTTTCTTCAATTATCTATCTTTTAAAAAAAAATTGATAAGTGCATTGAAAGAGATAAACTGTGTGTTATGTTGTGTGTTTTGTTGTCTTGTGTAATATTTTTATTATTCAACATTTTTGTTCGTCGATTGTTTATTATATCACTTCTATTTAGGATACGATGTTTATAAAATCTTTATTGCTAAAATAAAGCTGAAATATTACTTTATTTATCTTGTTTCAAGAAATATAGATTTGGTATATGGAGGAGGCAGTGTTGGATTGACGGGCTTAGTATCTCAAGCTGTTTTTGATGGTGGAAGGCACGTCATTGGGTAAGTACTTCTCTTTTTTCATTAGTTTTATTTTCAACAATTTGAATTTGCAAGATGACATACATTCATTTAGTATTAGTGTAGTTTGCAATTTAGCAGAGCAAATTTTGATATACTCTCAGATGATGTATATAATTATGTACAAATTATGTACTCTCAGTGATTGACCATATGTATGTACATATAATGGATAGAGTGTGGAACCATATAAATATAAGATTCAATAAGAATAAAATCCAAAACTTTATTTGCTGACTTATAGGCCATGTACAACAATGGCAACATCATCAGTTTCTGAAGTTGCAATTAGTATCCAAGTACAAGCATCTGATTTATCTTTGTTGTAACACCGGATATAATTCTTTTATATGAAACTAGATGAGACACAACAAGTTTTTGAAATATGAACTACAATGTTTGCTACACATAATAGTATTTCAGTTATACTTCTGTACTCTAAAGAGCTATCCTAGCTTTAATCTAAATCTAAACACACTAGTTGTATTATCTAAAATCATCACAGTTCACATAATAAACAGAACATGCCAAACTCCAATAGACTTCATAGTAATATAGCTAGTTTGGCAGCAAAAGACATAGGTAGAATGATTGTTTACGACACTATACAACTACTCAAATGGATAAATGTTTGATGCGTATATTTGGGTTAACTGTGTCACTTTGCTGTAGTTTTATATATGCTCATAGTACTTGTGCACGTACGAGGTTGTGCTACAGTTAATTTATTTACACGTACCACATGTTTACGACACTATACAAGTAAAATATCCAAACTAACCGAACTTGTTCTTAATCTTGCAAAATAGAACTTAAGCAAAGTTTAAAAAGGGCTGAAGGCTTGAAATCACTACTTTGTATGTGGTTCTTTGAAATCAAGATTATACATTTTCTTTGATTTAAATTTAGTTTTCTCTAGTTTATACTAGTTAAGGTCATACAAAAATTTTGTACTGCAAATGACATTGTTCAGATGATATTTGCAGGATAACGAAGGAGGTTACTGCCATGGTGTTGATGCATTTAATACCGAGACTCAACAGGTTGCACAACCGATATTAAATTCATCATTGTTCATCCCTTCTCTATGGCATTACAATTTTAACTTGTCAATAATATGTATTATATATTAAGTTGTTTGGTTCATATCAAAGGTAATTCTGCCTGCATCAGGGGGAGTTGGGCATATCTATCCCTCAACTAAAAATTTAACCATATCTTAAATGATTAATTTGTATTATGCAATATGTGATTGACTTTATTCTCTCTTTTTTAGTATCAGAAATACAAGAATGATGGACATGATACCATCATCTTGGAAGGTGCAGAGTATGAAAGTGGATGTTCTCGTGATTGGGAAGCAAAAGGACATATGCTACAAGTATTCTTATTTCCCCTTCTCTCAAATTACCATATATATTTTCTACTATGTTTTGCTTAAGCACATATAAGTATGGCAACATATTTTTATAACTATGTTTCTTCTTCAAAAGTTTTATTGAATGCTTTCATTAAATAATTTCCTTGTATATGATTAAAATCCTTAAACCGAAAGTTTGTACTTGAAGAAATAAACAAGTAAAGGAGATGTGTTGCTTATAACGCCTATGCACAAAACTATATATTATGCTTTTGTACTTTGATATACATATGCAAATAGTGAGCATTTGCAGTTATCATTTTACGCTGGCACTGCTTTCCTATCTACCTCAACTGTAGTGCTTTCTTCACTGCAGTAACAATTTCTACCTATGTTTGGCTGTGTAGTATTCATTTTAGGCTTAGGCAAAGGTGTGACAAAGTCGTAGGAAGTAGTAGATGAAGGCACTGAGCTGACTTTGTAGTTAATGATCAATTGTACTGAAGCTCTATTGAAAGGGTTCATCAATTTACATGTAATGGCTTTCATTTTGGTTTTGGTTTTTATGAAGTGATGTTTGTGGGAGTTAGTTGAAGAAGGATATGACAATTAACGTTTATCTTAAAATAATTGTTTCATATCTCAATAATTTCTATTTGTGCTAAAACATAAAATAAAAAAATTAACGTTTATCTTAAAATAATAGTTAATGAGTGCGTGTTTTTAATACTGATTTGTAAAAGTGAATTTCTCAAGTTTAAAAGTGAAAAAGAATGAAATATACTTTATTAGTTTATATATTTTCAATAGTTATAAATAACTATGATAATTATATACATTATTATTTTCCAATTGTAGATATTAAAAATGATACGATATGTTTTGTTTCAAATTAGCGATATAACAATATTAAAAACGATACAATATGCTGGTAGGCGTATCGTTCATTTGACTATTGAGCTTATTATTATATATATGTTGCTACGTCGAATGGTGGGTAGTCGAACTAAAGTGATGCCGCCACGTGAGAGTTGCATGAAATGTCTTCTTATATGAATTTGTTTGCATTCCTTATTTGTGAGACTGAGAATAAATTTGAATCATTTGTTTCAGGAAGAAAGGACACCCAAGACTGAGATAGTGCTCTTTGTGCCATTGTATTCGTCTTTTTAAAGATTCTGCAAATTGCTCAGGATTCCTGTTTTGAGATATATAGAGGTAATTATCGATTTCTTGTGGTTAGGTGAATTACTTGTTAATTTTATAAAACTATCTTGGAAATTTTCAGTTTTTTTATTGTAGCCATTGTAGAAAGATAAATGAAATGTAAACTCATGCTTTTGTTTGATGTTGCATGTCTATGCACTCCTACACACATGTATATGGCATGGCCAGAAGCTTAGCCTGCAGTTCACCTCGTTCACCCAGTATTTAAGTTATGATCCAACTATTAATATGGTTACAAATTGCAGTGTAAAAGTTGTCATATTGATTAAATCGTTGATAAATAAGAACTAATTTAATTGTTTGTATGTAGTTAGTAGCCAGCATATTAATGTCCATTGCAGTAATTGCTTATTTCTCTCTCTACAAATAGACTTCTATGTCTTATGCACATTCTTCTGACTGTAAGCCCTACCTGCAAATTTACTGTGACATGCCTCTCAGTACAATATAATTAGGCTAAAAAAGAAAGTTTTTTCCTTTTCCACATTGTAACTTTTTAAGACATGACCTAAGGTAGTAGTATCAAATGATTTGGGCTAGTATAGAAACAAACAAATATGCATTCGCCACAGTGTAGTCGTCGAGGAATGGCTCGACTAATTGAAGATTTGGTGAGAAATATATTTGATTTATTACCTATGGTTAATAGTTTTGTTAATGTTATGTTTCCTTTAATGTAGAAAGAGAAAAGTAGCAGTCCTTCTTCCATTTGTAGATCTGATGTTTGGATTAAATCTCACACTCGAAAAAATGGTGAACCAGTGAACCCGCATGTTGCAGATACTATCGTAAGTGCTATGTTGTTTTTGTTTAAGCGTAATTTTTGGAAAATATATAATTTTGAACTCAGAAAATTTTCTATACTCAGTATATATATATAGAGCTTTGGCCGCTGACTAGGGTTACGCAATGAATCGATAGCGGGCGTGGGCCACATGACTTGCTTTATGTTAAGGCTAGGGCCAAAGGGTTTGAGTTGGGGGAGGTTCTTTCCCCCGAGTTGAAGTAGTTTCCAAGTCTGTTAGGTGATTTAAAAATTAGGTTTTGTTCTACTGCAGTTGTTTGGAGCTGCGTCCACTAGTGAATGAAACTTTTTTTTTGTTCTCCACAAAGGTCCGAGAGGACCTGATTGACCTTGTCAGTTCATTGGCTCGTTAGGGACCAAGGGGATATAAGAAACTAGGGTCCTCAATCATGTTGCAAGTTAGTCATATAGTAGTTCATGCTAAATTGTATTGCTCGCAGTTTGAATTATATACAGTTCATGCTTACAGTTTAAGAACTTGCCTTCTTACTTATGTCTCAGAGCTACTGCAAGCCTGCAAATTGCTTGGTTGGATCATGAATAACTGCTGCAACTTGCGGACGCGTTGTGATTCTATGACAGTTGACTTAGAGTTTTCATGCAACTTAGGGTCTATGACCATATTATATTTCATTTTCTTGCCGATATTTTAGGTTATGAACTATGTACAATATTGTATTGTTGCTGCCTGCCTTGTTGAACTTTGTACTATATGTATTATTGTTGAACTAGGGAGTGAGTACTATTTGAATTGGATTGCATATGGTATTATGTATTATTGTTGAACTGGGGAGTGAGTACTATCTGAATTGAATTGTACTATATGTATTATTGTTGAACTGGGGAGTGAGTACTATCTGAACTAAATTGCACGAAGTATTGTAATTGTAATGTACTGAGTATAGAGCATTTTCTGAATTCTTTGGAAAAAAAATGCATATCCCTACGACAGCGTTTATACATTGCTGTCAATTCATTGGAAAAAAATGCATATCCCTACGACAGCGTTTATACATTGCTGTCAATTCATTGGGAAAAAAATGCATATCCCTACGACAGCGTTTATACATTGCTGTCAATTCATTGGGAAAAAAATGCATATCCCTACGACAGCGTTTATACCTTGCAGTAGAAAACTATTAACAGCGTTTATACCTTGCAGTAGAAAAATTATTAACAGCGTTTAAAAAACGCTGTAGAAAGTGGGTTTTTGACAGCGTTTATATTTTTGCAGTTAAAACTTTAGGGTCAACGACCGCATGTCGTTATACAGCGTTTTTAAAAACGCTGTGAAAACTTTTAACAGCGTTTTTCAAACGCTGTGAAAAGTCTTTTTTGTGGATAATTGATTGCGAGTTTCCCCGATATCCAAATATATTTGGTATAAATCATTTGAATTTAAATGATTTGTATATATGTGAATATATATGTATGTACAATTGATTTGAATTTGAATTGTAAATAAATTGTTTAATAATAAGTGATAATAATAAATATTAGAAAGGAAAATATATAGCAAACTAGGCAAAATGGAATATGAATGAAACCTGAGAGTAGATATGCAAAACATAAACAAGTAAAATAAGAATATCTATAAAAATATCTATGTACTAAAATAAGTTAAGGTTGAGACATATAGTACTTAAGCATTTAATGCCTCTATCTCTAAGCAGTAAACTAAGTCAAATTCAAATTGTTTTAACATCCTTTCAGCCTCCAAATCTCTGATCGAAGATAAGAAAATATAAAAAGGAAAGATAATGTACCAGTCTACAAACCCAGATAATCAGCTACCCTACCGACTTCTCTTCTCTATACATATACATCTTTTTCATTAGTTTATCACAACAGCAAACCAAAAATTCCAAAGTCCTAAAATATTCTAGATTCGAATGTTCAAATATCAAAGCTTTCCAGTTTAAAAAAAAATCAAAGCAAGACAAAGTTTTCAAGTTAATCTGTTGCAAGCTTTCATGTTTTCAAAATACAAGTTTTCTGGAATCAACAACAAAAAAATATGCAAGTTCAAATTCCAGCTTTCAAGTTTCATATTTCAAACAAAGAAGAATAAAGCTCTCTGTTTTATAGACAGGTGAGTAAACTTTTTTAAACAAAAACTTAAGTAATCCATGAATTTCAGAGTTAATATTTGTCTACATGTATGTGTATGTACAATGCTTTGCGAATTTATGTTGTGTGCATATCTATAGTTTTTAAACTTCTCTGATCTTTGTTCAAGACCCTGTCTTTAACTGTTACCATGAGATGCCTTCAGTTTAGATGCATATGACCTATGGTTGAAGTTATGTGTGATGTATGTATGAAAGTGTATTTTTATGGTTGCTTTTAGGGCTCTGGAAACATGTGAGTATGTTTAGCTAAACTATTGTGATCACCTCTGTTTTAAACTTTAGAGATTTAAACTTAGTTTTAATTTCAATTTCTTCTCACTCAAATTTCTTTTAGGCTTAAGTAGTTAAAACAACATTGTTGTTTTAAAACTTAACTAGGCTTTAAAAATATTTGCAATAATTTTAGATTGAAGACATTGCCTGGAAAAAAATGAATATATAGAGCAACTTGAAAATGTTAAAGATCAAACCTTGTAATTTGTTGATATAATTACATATCTTAAATTGTATATAAAAGATAGGATTTTTAAGATCAAGTTCATAATTTTTAATGTAGTATTGAATGGGTTATTTGGGTTTGTCTGGAAATCATGTTTTCCAGCATTTCCGATGATCGCGAGGTCGAGGGTGGTCGAGGTTGTGTGAGGTGATGGAGGAGCCTATGGGGGTGAGTGGAAAAATAGCGGTAGATGGCCACGGCCATGGTGGCGACAGTGGTTAAAGTTTGAAGTCTAGAACCCTAATTTTACTATGATAAGGAAAATGATCACCGTGGTCACTAGAGTTGATCGAGCTTAACCGGGTTTTGGGGATTGGTAGTTAATGCGTAGAGGAAGTCGAGGCCGGAAGGGTTGACTTTCAGGTGGTCGGAGGTCGGCGAACCACGCGTTGCCAGGTTTGGGCGAGTTCGAGATGTTTTGCGTTTCCAGGCTATGGGAAGTAGGCGTTCGATTTTGATTCAGGAAGTTTTGTGGTAAATCGAGTCTGGATTTCGAATCTATGGGTGAATTGCGACTTGGTGGAGGCTTCATCGATCGCCAGAGAAGCGTCGCCGCTCCGTGCACGTGCACGGTGTTGATGGTGAACGCTGAGATGTGGGTTAAGCAGGAAAATGGTCGCGTGTTATCTCGAGTAAATGGAGAAGAGGCCCGAAGTTTTCTCTGTTCGACTCGAAGCATGTTTGGGTAGCCTCGGGTCATGATGGTGATGCCAGTTTTAAAAGCCTGGCAGTTTTTAAAGTTTAAAATTTAAAGCCGGGATGTAAAAACAAGTTTAAAACCAAATTTTAGAGATGGATTCAAATGGGATTTTGAATCTTAAAAGTCTTAAAGGAAATTTGAAATTTCAATCAAAGTTTAAACAAAGATTTAAATATGAAATCAAGTTTTGTTTGAATTAAAAATCTGAAATTTAAAGCAGTTTAAACTAAATCTGCAATCGAGATAAATATAAATCAGTTTGAATTGAAGGTTAGTGAAACCAAAAATAAAGTTTTCAAATTTGAATTGTTGAAACTTGTTAAAATCAATTTAGTTTAAATCTTAAATTTTAAATAAATATAAAGGTGAATTTTGGAAAGCAAATTATTCAAGTATCTTGTTAATAATAAATTGATCATTAATAAGTAAAATAGTCTTATCTTAAAATAATTAAGTGTTAAACTCATTTAATTAAGGTTTAAGCTAATTGAATTAGGGTGAATAAATTAATAATTAAAGGTTATTAATAAATAAGGATTTATTTGAATTAAAATGATTAATCTTAGTAAATTATTTTAGGGAAAGTGATTAAAGAATTATGAATAGTTAATGAAGGTTATTAACTAGAAAGATTAAATAATGAATAAATAGGATTAATCTTGATAATTAATTAGATTTATTAATTTAAGGTAATCAATTGTGAATTAGTTAAGTGTAATTTACTTATGGAAATAATTAAGAAATTTATCTCTGAAGTTAAATGTGAATTGTTTAAGTTAATTAATTTGGTTTAATTAATTTAAATAGCCCTTTGATGATGGGATAAGTATAATTACTTAAGGAAGCAATTCATTGTGGATGATTTAAAAATGAAAGTAATTTGAGTATAATTACTTTGTATAAATTAATCACGGGATTAATTAGAGAATAATTTATTTATGAAGTAATTAAATTATTTATTAAAGTAATTAAGGTAGCTAATTACTGAATGGAGTTAATCTAGGTGATTAACAAGTTGGTTAAATTGAAGATAAATTACTAACTGAAATAAATGTAATTAGAGATCATTAATTATTGTAATTAATGATGTAAGTTAAAATGGATTTATTTGGAAATAATTAATAAATGATGAAAGAGTGATTAATCAAAATGATTTGTAAATTATTAATATTAATTAACCAGGATTAGTAATTTATTCATAAGTAATAAATCTGATTTAAATTAATCAGATAAATTCATTGACCTTACTTATGAATGTTTGGATTCTGTTGAATGATATGAATTGTTTGATATCCCTGATTTGTGATGCTTTGTGATACATCCTGATGTATGTTGTGATCTGAAATTTCTATTTCTGTGATATATTACTACGTGAATATGAAACCCTTGGCCGTAAAACGGCACTTGAATTTCAATGCGATAGGGAGTCGGATTGCAGTTGGTTATCCGAAACCCACATCGAATTGTAATTGTGAATCTTTGTGACCGATAAATTTATTTTATCTATGAATCTGTGAATGAAGATAAGCGATATCGATTATACCGCTTATCGATATATCTGTGATGATTGATGGTGCACTATTGTGTGTGAAACCCCTGGACTACACCTTTACACACATAAATATGGATTTCACATGGAAATCGGTTAAGTCACAGATAATTTAAATTTGATGTTTTGAAATTTTAATTTCAATTTATTTTTGAAATTGGAAATTTGGGTTTAAAGTGAAAAGCTTTTGAAATGGAATTTCAAAGATAAAAGTTATTTTGAATAACTTAATCGAGTTTCGAAAATTTAAATAATTTGATTTAAATTTGAATTCAAGTTTGGAATTGAATCCTATGATTTGAAACTAGGGACTAAAGATACTGTACAAGTTATATATGGGTTAAACCATTTTAAAGGTATTGATTTGGGAATGTGAATATAATTCAAGGGCTTTAACTCGTGCAAATATAATTGGATTTTTCGGAAACGAAAACTATTTGTTTTCAAATAATAACAGCTTTCATATAAGAAGTGAACTTCCAATTTGTGTTGAAAGGTTTCAAATTTAAAATGAAATTGAAATGTTTTGAAAAGCTATGAATTGAATCTGTTTATTTTTTTTACAGATTTAAAATGATGATTTGTTTAAACCATTCGAAATGAAATTGTTTTGAAAGCTATAAGTTGAATCTTTGTTTTAAAGATTTAACGAGTTAATCCAATTGAAACGGAAATTGTTTTGAAATCTGTGAATGGATTTTTGTTGAAAACTGGGTGAACTTTGTGAAATAAATCTTTTTGTTTAAAAGATTTGAAATGGTAATCGATTGAAACCATTTAAAAAAGAAGTTGAATTATTAAGTTGTGACTTAATTGAAATCCCATTATCCATTCGTTTTGAATATTACGCTCACTATTCGGGTTAGCCGGGAAAAGACATTTGTGTCATATAACTCATTCCGAATATGTGATACGTCGATATGGATCGCATTTGCTATATTACAGCATGATAGGGGGTTCTCGCTTCGCGGTTTGGTGGTGAACGGTGTTTTGAAGATGGAGATTATCCGCTGCTGGTGTTATCGTTTTTTTTTCCGCTGCTATTTATTGTATCATACCTCTGTTGTATATTGATATTCATTGTATCACTCTTTTGTATCAGATATTGTATATCAATGTATTATTCTTTTTCTTCCGCTGTGTTATTTACTTAACTGTGTTATAAGCTCCGGTGACTCGGATTTGAACAGTCGAATCTATGGCATTCGAGTACGATGTAGAAGTATGGATGTCGATTTTCGAGCGGGAAAAATCCCTATCGTTACAGAAGCATTTTGCACTTCAACTCTGGTGAAATGTGCCTCCGAAAAGGTCTTTTTGAAGAGTTGTGCCTCCGAAGAGGGCTTTGTTGTTTATGTCCTTCCACCATCTGCTTCTTAGCGATTCCTCTTTTATCACTCCAAGTACATGTTCCATTCTTTTGCAAGATGTTTGCTTGTTGCCAGAGGAGTGTACTTTATCGTTGAGTGAATCCACGGGGCAGACGCAAGCTACTTTACCGGATGTTCGTTTGCACAAACGATCGCGATTAGTTAGCAAGGGTATGGAACCTTCTCGTCAGGAAGGTGTCTGCTTTGGTGGAATCATCAACTGTTTGTGAATAGCACTTCTTTTGTGGTTTGACATTGTTGAGTGATTTGTAGGAATCGCTGAGTCTTGTGATGTGTTGAATAGGTAAGCTTTGCTTTGATAGCCTACAATATTAAATCGACATTTTAGCAATATTTTAAAGATACTTGCTTATCGAAATGAGATAGGCATTTTATAGCATTAGAGAACACAAGATTTATAGTTCTTTATTATTGAATCACACTGATTTCTCAGCGGTTTACAATACAAAAGTTATACATCCACCATCATTTTACAAATTTAAGCAATGCTGTTAAGTAAAAAAAAAAAGAAAAAATGGATGCAAGTGATTGTTATTCCAGAATCTCCGGATTGAAATTCCATTTCCACTGGATTCATAGTTTTGGATTCATATGCCAGAGAAAATGTAAGATGCCCGAGCTGCAGTTTTGTGGGTAGTTAGCAGTCATCCCAACTTCTGCCTGTTGGGTGTGGACCCCCTGTGACAACATTAATGACAAGCTTTTCGGATTCTTGCACTGTAGTGTTGTTGCCAGAGCCAGATTGATGGGCAGGAAGTTGTTGCCCCTGAGTGGACGAGGTTGGGTCGACTCCGTTTTTCTTCACATATTGTTGCAGTTTACCCTATTTAAGCAACTCTTCAATCACATTCTTTAACTGGCGACATTGGTCAGTGTCATGGCCAGGTTGATTGTGAAATCAGCAGAATTTACCATTATGCACTGCACCTCTCCCCATCTCAGGTGGTTTAGGATACTTGACAACATCCTTTGTTGCGAAGAAGATATTTTCCGGTGTATCAGTTAAGGGAGTAAAATCTGAAGGATTAAAGCGACGGAGTTTCTTCTCATTCTTCTGCTTCTTTCCTCCGTCATTTTCCCTTTTCTGGTTTTCGGATTCTCTTTTGTTAGAAGCAACATCGTTATTCTTGACTTCGGCAACAACTACTCTCGCTGGCGCAGAAAGGTTTTCTAGGTGCATAAATTCGTCGGTCTTTTTATAAAACTTCTCAAGTGAATTTGGTTCCTTCATTTTTAACCATCTTCCGAATTCACTTGATTTGTCGATGGCTCGCATCAAGTAAGTCAGGATCATACGGGGTTCTGCATTATCCACTTCGGCCAAAGTTATATTGAAACGATTCAAGAAAGATTTGATAGATTCTCCGGGAACTTGTTCAAGACTAGACAGTGACATCATATCCTTAGCCTTTGAAGCATACAATCTGAACTGATCTTTGAACTTTCGCGTTAAGTTGGAGAATTGATCTACGGACCGGACTGGTAGCGTTGTGAACCAAAGTAGAGCCACTCCCTCCAAGTACACTAGAAAGTATCGGCACTTAATCTCATCGGATGCCCTTGCACCGGTCATATGCCAGTCGTACTTATACAGGAAATGATTAGGGTCACTTGTCCCCCTATAGGCCGAGATAGTTGGAGGTACAAATTTCCTTGAAAATTCTACTTTCAATATCCTTTCAGTAAATGGAGTTTTGCTCGGAGCAAATCCCCAATCACTCTCATTTTCTTCCCTCTACATGCTCTCTTTCATGATTCGGCGAACCATCCCTGATAGGTACTCCTCATTGTTCAGAGGCATCGTCGGGCAAACGTCAGCTGTTTTTTTGGAAGTTTAACTGGGCAAATGTTCGTGAAAAGTTGGCTGTGGCCTTGAACCTTCAGCTTGGAAAGGTGGCGCTTCGGCGGTGCCAGTTGCTCCTTGAGGAATACCTTTCTCTTGGGAATTATGGGCATCTTCGGCAAAGGTTGTTTCATTGTTTTCTGGTTGTCGATTTGCTCCAAGCAGAGCGTTCAATCTGTCCATCATCAAAGCGTTTTGAGCTTCAATTTGTTGGTATAATCCAGACACTACATCGTCTAATTCAGCCCTTGTGACTCTGACGGCAGGAGTTGGCTAGTTTGATGCTAGGGAAGCGGAAGTCCCTTTGTGAGCATTCCCGGATCTGATAGGTCTACCCTTTCTTCCAGGAGTCATGATTTCAGATAGACTTCTGGTCTTTAGAGAAATTCTTTCAACAAATCTCTGCGAAGCGATGGTGAAAATATTCCTGAGTTGGGTTCTCAGTGAAAGCACCAAAAATGTTAACGTAAAAATCGACGCTAACACCCCGGTGTGAGTATTAGTAACGTGAAAGCACCACCCGTTGGTACGGGAACAAAATATAAGCAGAAAATAACAGAAAAGTAAAGAGACAGCAGTTTTATAGTGGTTCGGCTTGAAATTAAGCCTACGTCCACTTTATCTTCTTTATTGATGATTCAATTACAATTCTTTACAATACACTTTGATTACAACACACTTTAGACGAGTAGCTAGAACTTTGATGTAAGAGAGCTCTTTGAATCCATGTCGGATGTGCAGATCTCCTCTTGAAGTTCGTTGAAGCGTCTTTGGTATTTGAAGTGTCGGTTGAGTCGAGAAAACAGCAGAGTATCGGCGTTCCAGAAGTGAGCCCCAAAGTCCCTCTCAAGTTGGAGTTGGTGTTGTATTTATAGGGAGATTTTGGAGTTAGGTCGTAGGTCGTGAACGACCTAAGGGTAGGTCGTAGGTCGTGGGCGACCTAAGGTAGGTATGGTTTGAGGATTAACAATAGTGCACTTGATCTATCTGAACGAGGGGACAAGTGGTAGGTCGTGAGCGACCTAGGAACAGTGGCATAAGAAGTTATCTTGGCTTGTGCAACAAGTTATAGGTCGTGAGCGACCTAAGGTAGGTCGTAGGTCGCGTTGCCTTTCTGTTGTGGTTTGCTATTGCCCCATGTTGACAGTTAGGTCGCTGAGAGCCTTAGGTCATGTAAGTTTTAGGTCGCTAGGTCGCTTGAGAAGTTAGGTCGCTAAGTCGTTGGATAAGTTAGGTCGCTAGGTCGTTTGAGAAGTTAGGTCGCTAAGTCGTTGGATAAGTTAGGTCGCTAGGTCATTGGATTAGCTAGGTCCATTAATTCATCATTTGTTTTCGTTGTTGCCATAAAATTTGTTTCAATAAACCAAAAATTGTTGGTCATGTAGCATTGATCAATATTACATGTAAGTCGCTATGTACATGATCGATGGTGATCAAATATATAAATATATAACTGAAGCACAGTAATCACAACGGCATCAATATAAATATGATAGCAGCGGAAATAAAATCACAAAGTCAATTTTATACTAGTTCGGATCTTCAATGCTAAATCCAATCCCTGAATCTCTATTCTGGCTTTTCACTAACTAACATCTTCACTTCAACCAGAGAAATAGGCACTTGAGCATTAGAACATGATTTCAATACACTTGCCCGAGCAGCCGAACGAAATTTCAACACTTTTTCCTAAGCAACAGAACATGACTTCAACTTTGTAACAAAAGTTACTTTTTGACACAGTGTACCTTAATATACAAATTTATCTCTTTTAGTACACAAACTTCTATAACCACCACAAACAATATGGAGATGAATGAACAATGTGTATAGGAAGTGATATGGCCTTTGTTGGTTAAAATGGAGTGACAACGTGAGGCCTATAGCGTCTTAATTTGCTATTTTGAGTGATTTAGAAATGAATGGACAATAAAAAGAAATTGCGGTTTCGAATTGAGAATGAAAATCAATTTCAATCGAGAGAAAGAGAGTTTGAGTATATACGATTGAGTGGTTGTTTTGGGGATAATAGGAGGTTTATATAAGAGTGAAAGGAAGCCATTAAATAGGTGTAACTCTTTAGAAATTTGTTTGGTGAAGAAAAATATTGAATTGACATGAAACACCTTTTCAAAAATATAGCATTGTACAACGTTATTTTTCTTATAAAACTCTACCAAAAGTCTACCCATAGCCATTGCAACCTTTGATCGCAATTTCGATCAAAATGCCATGCTTTGCTGCAAAATATAAATAGGTGAGAGAATTGTTGTATATATTTGCATTTTTCGACCTTTCTATCATTTTTCTTGCATTAAAAAATCAATAAAAATATAAATTTTTTTATTAAATATATATTAGGAGATATTAGAGGTGTACAAATTTAAAGTGGTTTGGAGTTTTTTGTGGGGTTTCAACAGTCTAGACTATAATGACTCGATATAGACTCAATTCACGACATATATTCTTTTGAAGCTTTTGAGTCGGTTTCTTCTTATCATCTTGACACATTTGATATAACAATAATTTTGATAACATTTGATAATTTTATTTAATCTTGATGCTGCAGTTAAAATTTAACCGCATTAAGATAAAGCAGTTATAATATAAATGTAATTTTTAATTATGCATGGTTTCATTTGAATATTTCAACAACGTTTATGTGATGCTGATATATTAGATTACCCATTAATGCGTTCATTAATCATAAGTGCAGTAGTACTAATCATGCAGCACAATTCACCATCTTTTTTTTAGTTTTGATAAAAAAGGCAAGCAAAGAATAATCATGTTTTCATTGCAGGCTATAAGAAAATAGAGGGTAAAATCACTGTACATTAACAAACTTATATATAATACTTAAAAGTTAAATAACAAAATAATGCTTGTTTCCATCACCCAAAATCGAAGGCAATTATACAGCTATAATTTAACTACGTTAAGTAACTGCAGTTATTACTTAACTATATTTTCTAAATTATGTAATTAAGGTTACATTTCAATATTTTAACTATATTTATGTGATGCAATGCTAATTCTGGCTGCCAATGACAGCTTATTCGATCTTAATGTACTTATAATTTAACTACATTATGAAAATGTAGTTATAATTTTATATACAAACCAAATATGAAATTGACTTTAAACTGCATAACTATTAATTTTGAACATGCTAATTTGAATGATGCAATTATAGTTGCATTTGAATGATGCAATTATAATTACGTTACTTATATGAGAAAGCTACAATTTTTCAAAAAAAATTAAATCGAATATTTACATATAACACATATCATTTAAAAGATCATACAATTTGTGATTTAATGGTGAAAATGGTTTGTTAATCTGATGTTTCTAGAAAATGTTATTGCATTTTGAATATTTGAAATTTGTACAAGTGTAAAGTACTAAAATGGATGTAAAAGTGACGGTTACTGATAAAGGATGTCAATGAATAGGAACTTGATTTACATAGTTTATCGAAGAAGGCAACTGTTTATTTTGATTAAAAATAGGGACCTGCCGTTCAAAGTCCTTGGTAGAAGTTATTACTTATCTATAATTTTTACTATTAATATTTACTAAAACGAACATTGTGAAGAAATAAGTTACAATTATTAATAAAATACTTCAATTAAGTTTTAAATTTAAAATAATCTTGATTTTCTTAAAACTAGCTAATCGATGCTTAGAATTTGTTGGGTTAGATTGAAATTTTCTTCAAATGGATTTATTTAATATAGAATGATTAATTATTTTTTCATTGAGATTTGAGATTAAGAAAGAGGAACATGTTAACTTATGAAAGTAGAAGGGCAAATAAGAAATAAAAAATGTTTTTTATAATTTGAGTGGGGTGGAAAAAGAAATTAACTTGGACTAATAGACATAGTCATTTTATTTTAGGTAAATCTTTCTAACGATCGATTTGAAAACCACAGTCATTTCGATAATATTATATAAAAACACTTTAGAATAATTAGTTTAAAAAACAAAAGCTCGAAAAAGATTTTACTTGAAATAATAAATGAATATATCCTTTATCTATCATTGAAAATTCATCTTCATTTTCTATTTGTTTGTAAAATAATAATTTTGTATATCTTCCATCTTGCAACGGAGTATTTTGAAGTACCGTACTAAAAAAAAAACTTATTTTGGATTTAAAACCCTTTTTAAGTGAAAATCCAATAACATATCCTTGTCAATTGTTATCAAATATTTTGCCAATGTCCAAACCAGCCAATTTTGAACCTACAACTTTATTGATGGAGAAGATAATGTGCCTCGGAGAAGGAATTCAGTGGATAAATCATTGTCAACTGTGTAAATACTATTCCATATATCACACTAAGTATTACATGTACTTGAATCATGATGCTTCTCTCTTTCTTTTTTTCAGTCATTAATGTAGTATATTTAGCACTGATCAACAAAATTTCCAACAACATAACTACAGAATATGACCCTTCCAAAATATAGCTTCCACAATTTTTTATACACAATCAATTTAATCAAAGAATACCAAAAAAAAGAAAAAGAAAAGACCACTTCAACAGCAACAAAGAGAACAAACAATCAACCCATTCTCATTACACCTACCACAAACCACACTCTCCCCTTTCACTTCCTCATAAACCCTCCTACTCCCATTACACTCAAAACAAACCCTAAACCTGATATTCGCACACCCTCTGCACAAACTTCTACCCCCTTTACCACTCCTCAAAAACCCTCTCACCAAAGGCATCAGCTTCCCATTCTCATGCAACCCCAAAACTTCCTCAAACCCCCCTATATATCTCCCCTTAACAAACAGCCTCGGCGGCATCGCTTTAAACCCAAGAACCTTCCACAGCTCTTCCCTGAACTCCACGTTCATCGCCAAATCCCTTTCTAGAAACACCACCTTCAGGTTTTCTAGAAGCATCCTCATTTTATTGCAGTCGTCGTACGTTTTTCTTACTCCACCGATGCTTGTCGTGTACAGTACGATCGACTCGCTCCCGAATGGTGGGATCTTTTCTTCGAACTCTGCTAATGGGTCCTTTACGCTTGCAATGTAGTCTATCACCGCTTTGTTGAATGCTTCTAGAAGGTTCGGGTCGAAGAGGGTGGGCGTGTTTGGATCCGGTTTCCGGAAGCTTCCGGGGTGGTTCGGGTTGATGTTCTCTTTGTTTTCTTCGTTGGAGGGTTTGACTGGTTTGTGAAAATGGAAAGGGGAAGAAGGAGGATCTTTGGAGTTGAGAATTGGAGATTGCTTCAGGTAGCGAACCTGAGGGATTGAATTGATCTTCTTTAGCATTCTTCCTTTTACTGATTTCATGTCCTTATTGTTTGCGTTGTGCAGATTGAAGCTGAATTGGAATGGCGGAGGTTTTTGAGTTGGGAGGGAGAAAGAAGAGAGGCTGTAACGGCTATATGCTAGATGGGCCTTTTATGCGGCTCGAATGTAACGGTCATAAGCAGACTTGTTTTATGCGGTAGTTTTCTTGTTTATTGATAATTAAATTAAGTTTAATATGTTTGCTCTGAAACAATAATTTATGTTGTACTAATACAACACAAGTACAGAACTTGATATAGTAACTCCAGATGAATTCCTAATGACAATTGAAAAGTGAAGATGCTAAAATTGGGTTAACCAAATTGCATTTCTAATGGTGAATACAAAATGCACACCGTGGCCCAGGTAAATTTTCAAATGATAAGTTGATATGTTTACGGTAGACTTGGTAATATTCTGAACTACAAAAGAAATCAATACGTGCACGTATTATAATTTGAGCTATTACAATTATAGCATGATGACATTAGTAATATGTACTTCAGAGACATGCTGAAGCAAACCATCTTCGTTAAAATTAGAACATTAAAAAATATGGGAAAAATGAAATAAGCTACTTGTTGTTGTAAATCGAGTACTTCAGTGGCGTAGGCAAGACATGACGATGATGTGGGCACAAAGTGAAATAGGTTCGGAAGCGAAAGTCCCCTAGACGATTTTCTTTATGGCGTTGATATTTAACAAAATTTATACAAAAAACTTATATAGCTAAATTAAGATAAACAATACCTTGAGTATTCTATAGACTTTGGGTTTCATTACAAATATGATTAATAATTGATGTTCCAAAATATGCACATCATAAGAAACGGAAGAAAAAACAAAAAGGTTATCCATTTTACATATTTTTTTATTTAGAGTTCTGAAATTCCAGAAGAAAAAGAATAGCGAGCTAGATTGTCCGATAAAAAACACGCGATATTGTCTGATAAAAAGGAAAAAAAACGTGAGCGCTTTAAATGGCTGGAAAACGAGAAGACACGGGATTCATTTAATAATATTATTATTTGGAGAATGGAGATGCTCCATTTGTTTTTATTATTTGGCACGTGCCTACTCCATTTGCAAGGAGGCTCCGCACCAATAGCACTTTATGACTTCTTTTAAGGTTTTTCGCTGTTTTGCCGAAATCGTACAAGAAAGACTAGAAGTAGCACCATCTCCAGAATAAAGCAGCCTAGCCTCATTGTATCGGCAATATTTTGCACTGAAGACAAACGACTCAGTAGCATCCTCGTTTTTATTTTTTATGATATTGTTCAAACAAAAATAGTAATGACATAGAATAAAGATGACTTTTGGAAAAACCGTTTGTTGTGCTCTATCTTGATCAGTCTATTTATAAGTTAAATAGATAGATATTTCCTAAGTAACGAACCATGTTATTAAATTGTGGGAAGAGCGTTGAACGGATCCAGTTTTTACCAGGTCAAAAAAACATCTGAAATGTTACTGGTTTAAATAAGATAAAACTTCTAAAAAAATTCTGTCAAAAATTAAGAATGCTACACCGCATTAGTCCAATCCGATCCGGTCCGTACAGAGTCGAGTTGAGTCTGTCGATCGGCGCGCGCATGCATGTGTGATGGTCATGCGTGGTCTTCTTCAACACAGGAGAAAATATTGTGTTCAATATTTCTCTCGAAAATCATATGTTTAAATAGGTTACTTTTATAGTTTCCTACAATTGGGATTTTTCACAAATAAGAGTCTATATCCCCTCTTCTTATATTTTTCATAATTCATTTCTTTTTTCAAAAATTTCAACAATCTCCCAGTTGAATATTTAAAAATATGTTTCTCGAGCAATTTCTAAACTTGTAAAACTATGCATAAACAAAGCTATATTTCGACTTGAATTTTTGCATAGTGGGTAAGTTTCAGATTATACCAGAGTGACATGTGGTCTTCAACTCTATTTCTGATAACAAACCACACACAACTTTTTTAGGGTGCATTGAATGATCGTGCATTAAAGGTTATACATGTCTATCCCAGTTTAGTGAATGCTCGGGAATTATCCCCAAAATTCCATAGGAAACGATCACATTTCCACATTCACATAGGTAAATCTATCAAGAATACTCCTATGGCTAGATACTCCACTCAACATAGAGTATATATTTCATTAAGAGTTTCTATCAACTCATCTCTTTATCGCTTAAGGAATACATGCTTCTATTTGAACAAAATAGCATGTTCAATTCATATCATTTCATAACTTGATATTACATATTGAACCTAGTTCCTAGGATCTCTAGACGTTAAGTGGGTTACCATTATGAGCAACTCAAAATTTTAAGGACGATAATCTCATTCTATTTGATGTTTTAAAGACTCTCTCTAGCCAGTCTTTTGGTCAAAGAATCAACCAAATTCTCATCGGGGCGTACATGATCCACTTTAACATATCGTTAAGAGAGATACTCTCTTATAGTACCGTGCTTAAGAATTTGTATTTGTTTTTCCTAGATATCTTATCGTTATAATAACAATTTGGTAATATCGTAATGGATCAATATAGCTGGAACTTGTTTTTACCACAAAGGGATCTCAACTAGCAAATCAATAATCTACTTATTTACTAGCTCTAGCTAGTGCTATCATTCCAGACTCCATGGAGGATTGAGTCGAAATAGTATGTTTTTTTTATTTCTAGGAAACAGCTCCACGTTTTTTTTATTTCTAGGAAACAGCTCCACTTGCTATGCTAAAAATATAACCACCTTTTGCTTTGGAATCATCGCATAAAATGTTCAACTTGCATCATTATATCCTTAAAGGATAGCTAGAAACTTATGAAAATGTAATCCAAGGTTCATGGTTCTTTCAAGGTATCTCATGACCTTTTCAATAACATGTCAGTGCTTAATACTTAAGCTACCGGTAAATCTACATATAATCCCATAACATAAGCTATGTCGGATATAGTATAATCGGTGACATATCGAAAGCTGCCAATGATGCTCTCATAGTCGGAATATCTCACACATTCACTAGTGTTTTTAAATAGCTTTACACTAGGATCATATGGTATGCTAGTAGGTTTACAGTTAAAGTAATTGAATTTTTTTAATATATTCTCAATATAGTGAGCTTGATCCAAAGTTCCCTTTTAGACCTAGTAATCTTAATATCAAAGATTACACTCGCTACTTCAATATCTTTGATATTAACATGAGAATATAGTATGGATTAACAGACTTTACAACATGAATAATTGAACTAAGTATAAGTAAATCATCCACATATAAATATATGATAGTGCATATGTTATTCCCAGATTGATAATAAATACATCTTTCACTTTCAGTACATTAGAACCATGTGATATAACTAAATTATCAAATTTTTCATGCCATTGTTAAGGCAGATTTTTAAGACAATGTGACAAAAATGTGCAAACTTTATGTTCCTGACCAGTGATAACAAAACCTTCAGGTCAGTCTATATAAATTTCTTCTTCTAACTCACCATTCAAGAAAACAGTTTTAACATCCATTTGGTGAATTAATAAATCATAAATTGAAGTAAAAGAAATTACCACTCGAATTGATGTTATTCTAGTAAATAGTGCAAAAGTATCAAAAAAGTAAACACTCTCTCTTTGCTTAAATCACTTGGCTACAAGATGAGTTTTGCATGTGTGTGTGTGTATCAATGCAACATGATTTAATTTCTTTTTAAGTATCCACTTACAGCATGTAGTTTTACAACTTGGAGGTAAATATAATAAGTACCATGTTTTATTAGATTCAAGAGATTCTATTTCATCATTAATAGCTTCTTGCCAAAAGTCTGAAACTAAAACAAGACGAAGCTTCTCTAAGGTTAGCGGGATTTTCTTCTAGTGTATATGCATAATATTATGGACCATGACCTTTAATTATTCTAGTTCTTTTACATCTCCTAGGTTCAGTTTCTATTTCCTTAATTTTTTCATTACTCATAAATACTAGAATACTAGTAATAGATGTGCCCCAACTATTTCTCAACTTAAATGAGAATTTACTTTCAAAGAAATGAGCACATTTGATTTGATAGTAGCATGTACATTCAAATCATAAAACCTATATGCATTGCTTTTAATTGCAACCAACAAAAACACATTCATATGCTCTACTTGCTAGTTTAATTCTGTTAGGATCAGGAATATGAACATATGCCAAACAATCTCAGGTTCTAAAATAAGATAAGTTAGGTTTATGATTTTTTAAAATTTCAAAAGGTGAAATTATGCTCTTAGATTTAGGAACTTTGTTTAGTACATAACTAATAGTTAACAAAATTTTCCCCTACCAATGTGATGTTGTTAGAACCTTGTATTTTGATGTTTTGATCTTGACAACTATATAAGTAAATTTTATGTGAACTAACCATATTTGCAGGAGAAGATGCTATTCTACTCAACAATAGATTGCAGACAGAGAGAAGTTTCAAAATTTATTAATGGTTTGTCTATAGTCTAGTTTAGTAGTTGATCATTGTTAAAATCTCTCCTAGGTAGTATATGCACGCACACAAGTATTTAAAATTATTTTCAAATCGTATACACACAAAGTATTTCATTTATTTCAAGTTCCATTGACAAAAAGTTTTCAAAAGAACTTCAATATGGCAGAAACTCTGAATTCAGTCGATTGAATGAGGAGGTTCAATCAACTGAATACCTATGCACGTGCACAGTGCACTTGAAGGTTCAGTCGACTGAACTATGTGTCTTTTTTATATTAGACTTTAAAATTCGAAATTTTTGAATATTCACTAGACTGAAATCTTTTCCTCAGTCGACTAAAAATTCATAACGGCTATATTTTGAATGGTCACTTCCATTCAACGAATAGAAACAACCCTTGATTCAAGAGTTGTTTCCGTACCTTCTGACCGTAACTCTTCACGAAAAGTTGCTTCACTTAAACTCTATATATAGCCTTCATTTCAATTGTTTTAACAACTTAATTTCTGATTCTATTTTCATATTCTTATTATCTAAAATATTCTGCCATTTGCTTTGAAATCTCATTCAAATCACTTGCACATTCAAGCACAAATTCATTTGTGATTAAATTAACTTCCAATCTTCACGAACTACACTATACCACAAAGGAAAAGATTATAGGAAGGGTGTACTCTAAAGACTTAACTGCGCTATCAAAAGAGCACAATCAGTTAAGAAAATTCTCTGTATTGTTGAAGTCCTGTTCGGTTGCTCTGGCGTAGAAGTCCTATTCAGTTATCTAGGCGGTAGAACTCCTGTTCGATTGCTCAGGCGGTGTAATACTTATTCCTTCAGGTTAAGAGAGGGTTGATAGTTAAATTCCAGAAGGAGTCTGGGACTGGACTTAGAACGAAAGTTCGAACCAGTATAAAAATCCATGGTGTTATTTACTTTACTGTTTACTTTTTATATTTTATTCCGCACTAGTAGATAACTTTAGTTACTATTCCATATTACGATCCTTAGCATCACTTTCATTTGGTATCAGAGCAAGGCCATCATTTAACCATAACATGGTTATTTGATATTCAGTTAATATGGAAAATAACACTGACACAAGTTTTGTTGAAGGTCAACCCACTACACAACCACCACTATTTAATGGTTTGAATTACTATTATTGGTCAACTCGAACGAGAATTTTTATGCAAGCAAATGGATATGATACTTGGAATATCACTCAAAGTGAATATACTATACCCACTACACCATTTGTAGAATGGTCAAATACACAAAAGTTTGATGCTACATCAAATGTAAAAGCCATGAATATGTTATTTTGTGCCTTAGATAAAAATGAATTTAATAGAGTTAGCATGTGTACAACTGCTTATGAAATTTGGAGGACTCTTAAAGTCACACATGAAGGAACTAACAAAGTTAAACAAAGCAAGATATTTATGCTCAAAAATCAATTCCAAAATTTCAGAATGAGACTAGGTGAAACTATAAATGACATGTATTCTAGATTCCAAGACATACATCATTCACTATTGGCACTAGGAGAATTTTTTTTAGATTTTGATATTGTCTCAAAAATTTTAAACTCTTTAACGGATGAATTAGAACGAAAAGTCTTAGCTATTGAAGAAGCTAATGACATTTCTACCATCAAACCTGAAGAGTTAATTGGAAATCTTATGTCATACGAAGTTAATTTGCAAGCAAAATGAGATCAAGCCCAAGATAAAAAGAATATTGCCATCAAAACTGAACAAGAAGATTCAGATTCAGATGAAGATGACATTGTATTGATTGCAAAGAATTTCAAAATGTTTTTAAAATTTAGAAAGAACAAGAAGTTTGGAAACAACATGAGAGACAATTCTAGTAAACCGCCAGTTTCGAATCTCGAATGCTATGAATGTCATAAGAAGGGTCACATGAAGAGAGACTATCCTGATAGAAAGAAAGACAGATTCAAGAATAAGAAGGACAAGTACAAAAAGAAGCAAGCATTCTCTGTTACATGGGATGATTCAGAATCGTCTTCATCATCAGACAGTGACACAAACAGCGGTTCTGAATAAGCCAACGTCTGTTTTATGGCTTTGACTAACGATGTAAGTGATTTAACTTTTGATGATTTAATTGATATAAATTTAGAACCGTTAGATAAAATCAAAGAAGTTAAAAGAAAATATAAAGATATACTAGAAAAATTAAACAAAAATGAAATAGAAGTTGATATGCTAAGAGATGAAACGAAAATCCTAGAAGAAGAACTTGTTAATGCACAAGAATCTTTGTATAATGTTTCTTCTCAACTCACTATGCTATCAAATGAAGTAGAAGTGCAAAAATAAAGGAATATGACATTAGCTTCAAAAAATCATGATTTAAAATCAAATGTCAAAATTCTTGAATTGAAAAATACTAGTCTCAAAACCGAGTTAGAGAATATCACAAAAACTGTAACTAATTTTTATAAAGGAAGAGAAATCTTTCTAAAATTATTAGTAATTCTCAAACTACTACTAATAAGAATGGATTAGGATATAAAAATTCTTCAAAGACAAGTTCAAAGAAGAATAGTATATTATATAAAAATTTCAATTTACATAACAATTTTGTAAAAGCAAAACCAAAACCAAAGGTTTTCACTCAAAAGAAAGAAATTGGTAACACAATTACTATAAAAATTTGGGTGCCAAAAACTAATAACAATTTAACCAGAAATAAGTATATTAAATCTTTTATAACTTCAGTTCATAAAAATAAAGATTTTACTTATAAAGGGAATTCTAAACCCTCTTGGGTTTGGCTTCCTAAGATCTAACTCTTAGGACCCAATAAAAAGTGCGTACCAACAACATTTCTATATTTTTTGCAGGTACCAACTAAGAAAAGAGGAAAGTGGATATTAGACAGTGGTTGCTCAAAACATATGACATGAAATAAAGATATGCTAACCAACATTATCTACTCAGATGGAGGATCTGTTACATTTGGAGATAATTCCAAAGGGTATATCATTGGCAAAAGCGATGTGAGCAATGACAGTACATCTAACTTACCTCTTATTACAAATGTTTTACTAGTGATAAATTTAAAACATAATTTGCTAAGTATAAGTCAATTATGTGATAAAGGTTTTAATATAACTTTTTCAGAAAATAAATGCAACATATTTGATCGAAATAACAATCTTATATTTGAAGGAACCAGAGAAAGAAATATTTATATATTAAATATGAAAGTCAATCATAATACAAATATGTGTCTAGTAGCCAACGATAATGATCCTTGGTTATGGCACAAAAGATTTTGTCATATAAATTTTAAAGCTATAAACAAATTATCTAAGAATAATTTAGTTAAAGGTTTACCAAAAATGAATTTTAAAGTAAAATATATTTGTGATGCTTGCCAATTAGGAAAATTAACAAAATCTTCTTTTAAATCAAAGAAATTGATTTTTACATTCCAACCAGTTGAGTTATTACATTTGGATCTTTTTGGACCAACTCAAGTTCAATCTATAAACCATAATAGATATGTTTTTGTAATAGTAGATGATTTTTCAAGATTTACTGGACAATATTTTTGAAAAATAAAAGTGATACTTTTGAAAATTTTAAAATATTTGCTAAAAGAATTCAAAATATTAAAAATTAAGAATTAAAAACATTCGGAGCGATCACGGTGGTAAATTCGAAAATGAATCTTTTGAAAATTATTGTAATAAGAAGGAATTGTTCACAATTTTTCATTTCCTAGAACTCCACAACAAAATGAAGTTGTAGAAAGAAAAAATAGAACACTTCAAGAATGTGTTAGAACTTTATTAAATGGAAGTACTATACCAAAACATTTTTGGGCACAAGCTGTGGCAACTGCTTTTTATGTTTTATATAGAGTTTCCATTAGACCATTAACTAAACATACACCATATGAGTTTTTTAATGGAAGAAAACCTAACATATCATATTTTAAAATTTTTGGTTCAAAATGCTTTATATTAAATACAAAAGATAAGATTGGTAAATTCGATCCAAAATCTGATGAAGGAATATTCATTGGATATTCAAAAAGAAGCAAAGCTTACAGAATTTATAATAAAAGAACTAAAATAATTAAAGAAACACTTCATGTGTCATTCGATGAAAACTTCAAAGATAACCATAAAATAGAAAATGAAGAAATTATTTCTAAATCAAACGATTCAGATGATAATTTTGAAAATAATACAAACAACAATTTAATGAAATAAGATCCCCACCAAGACTTCTAAGAAATCATCCAACTGAAAATATCATTGGAGAAATAAATACCAACGTAAGAACACAAAATTTACTAAATCAAATGGGTAACGTAGCTTTTCTTTCGAATATTGAACTCAAAAATGTTAAAGAAGCTTCAACTGATGACTATTGGATTATAGCTATGCAAGAAGAATTAAATCAATTTGAACACAATGACGTTTGGGACTTAGTTCCTAGACCAAGTAATCAAGCGGTTATCGGTACAAAATGGGTTTTCAAAAATAAAGCTAATGAGAAAGGAAATATTATTATAAATAAAGCTAGACTAGTTGCTCAAGGTTATAATCAAGAAGTAGGAATAGACTATGATGAAACATTTGCACTTGTAGCTCGTCTAGAAGCTGTACGTATTTTATTAGCTTATGCATGTTTTAATAATTTTAAACTATATCGAATGGATGTAAAAAGTGCTTTCTTAAATGGTTTTATAAAAGAAAATGTATATGTAGAACAACCTCCTTTATTCGCACATAAAAAATATCCAGATCCTGTATATAAATTAAAAAAGGCTTTATACGGTTTAAAACAAGCACCCTGTGCTTGGTATGACCGTCTTAAAAGTTATTTAATTAATTCGGGTTTTAAAATTGGAAAATTAGATCAAACTTTATTCATACAACAAGACAAAAATAATATTTTAATAATTCAAATATACGTTGATGACATTATTTTTGGTTCTACAAACGAAAAATTATGTCAAGAATTTTCAAAAATTATGACAAAAGAATTTGAAATGTCTCACATGGTAGAACTTTCATATTTTCTGGGTTTACAAATTAAACAATAAAAAAATGAAAATTTTATTAATCAAGAAAAATACTGTAATAATCTCATAAAACGATTTGGTATGGAAAACACTTCTGCTAAACCAACTCCTATGAGTACTACATTACATCTCGATAGAGATGAAAATGGAAAAAGTGTTGACCAAAAACTATATCGTAGTATGATTGGTTCATTACTATATTTAATTGCTAGCTGACCAGACATAATGATGAGTGTATGCTTGTGTGCACGATTTCAAGCAAATCCCAAAGAATCACATTTGTGGACAGTGAAGCGAATTTTGAGATACTTAAGCAAGACTATAGACTATGATCTCTTTTATCCAAAAGAATGTCCTTTTGAATTAGTATCATATAGTGATGCTGATTTTGGAGGATGTCGAACGGATTGAAAGAGTACTAGTGGTACTTGTCACTTTATTGGACGATCTTTAGTATCTTGGTTTAGTAAGAAACAAAATTGCGTTTCACTTTTGACGTGTGAAGCATAATATATCTCTACTGCTTTAGCATGTGCTCAAATAATCTACATGCAACAAACACTATAGGATTTTGGAATAAATCTTTCTAATTCAACGATTTTCTGTAATAATACAAGTGCGATAAATTTATCAAAAAATCCAATAAATCATTCTAGAACTAAACACATAGATATCAAACATCATTTTCTTCGAGATAATATAGAAAAAGGCAATATTTCATTGGACTTTGTATCTTCAAAAAATCAGATAGCTGATATTTTTACTAAACCATTAAATGAAAATATTTTTATTCAATTACGTCGAGAATTAGGTATTATATCTTTGCATGACTTATAATTAAAATTTTGTAAATTTTTGAAAATAATTTTTTTGAAAATAAAATAAATGTTTTGACAAAATTGGAGCCCTAACACTCACTCTCTGGTCATTGGTAAGGAAGTTGTATGCTTTTCCATTATGCTATATTGTTTCTTGGTTTAACAACAATTACCTACCTCTAATTATCTATATGGTCAGTATTTCTTATGTTTATCTACCTCTAATTTTTCCTTTGGTTATAAACTTTCAAACAATCAGCTTCTCGGGTTACTTCAACCTAAAAATAGTATGTCTTCCCAATATATATAGGCTTCTGTTTTTCAATTGCTTAAACTCAAATTTTTATATAATCTCTTTCATTCAATCTTTTTAGCTTAATCTTTTCAAACTTTTTACAAACTGCATAATGTCTTTTCAAGAAGGATCAAATCAGTCCTCCATTGTTTTCGGCACTCCCACCTTCGAATCATCAAAAAATTCCAACAACCTCACTCCTGTATATATTCCAGTCAAGATTACACCGTCTCCAAAACACCACACTGGATATACACCATAGGGGAAGAGAGCTAAATGTTACTTAGGTTTTGGCTCTCCATCCACTAAAGATAAAATTGATGATATTCACCATTATCAAAGAGAGACTCTCGAACTTCAACATGAATTGTACTATGAGCAAAAAGTTAATGCTAAATGCTTAAGCTTTCTAGAAACAAGTCTCTTTGAAGTTTTACGAGTCATCATTAAAACAATGCGTGCATCAACCATCACCACAACGTCCTCAAGTGCCACCAAACTCTTAGGAATGAAGCCCTCAACGTCCTCACGTATCGCCAAACTCCTAGAAGCGTAGTAATGTATGGCTAAACACATTCGGATGATTCAAAATCTTATGGAAACTAAGACATCTTGTATATTGTTTATATAGTTATTTTTTGTTTGTATTGTGTTTTTTTTAAATAAGGATATATTTGTTTTTCAATAGATTATTAATAATAAGTATATATATTATTTAGTTTTGTTTCAGAAAAATATGTAGTTAAAAGGCAAAGCTCACAAAAATGCACAGTTTAAGTCGACTGAACAGGGAGAAATAGTCGACTAAAACTTCATATGGAATATTTTCACACTACAGATTTAGTTGACTGAACTCATAAAACTAGTCGACTGAAATACCTGATTTTTAACTGTAAAGTTGCGGCCACATTTTTCCTGCATATCAGTCGACTGAAATATGGACTCATTCGACTGAATATTCATATATACTCCAATTTGTTTTAGAAAACAGTCGACTAACCATATAAATTCAGTCGACTGAATTTGCAATTTTTACACTACAAACACGCGAGATAAATTTTCCTGCATATCAGTCGATTGATTCGTATACTTTTGGTTTTTAAAAATATGCCTACACATTTCCTAACATACCTTTTCACCAACCCTATATAATCATCTTCTTTTTCATCAAACCCTTACCTTTTTCATCAAACCCTTACCTCTTTCAGCAAACAAAACCCTAGCCTCCATTTTTTTTCAAATCAATCTTTTTAACCTCAAATCCAATCAATTAAATGGCCCCAAGAACTAAGAGAGCAGGAGAATCCTCCGCCGGACCATCGAAAAGTCAAATAAGATCATGGCTTCATAACGACATTGCAGTTACACGATTCAATGCTATGAAGAGCTCAAGAATTTTTAATGGCTCCTACGTCTAGTTTCCCGATTTCAATGCCTATGCCATCCGCGAGATCGTTGAAGCTAGCAGGATCGATAGCTTGATTGGATTCGATGCTAATAATGTTAAAATTTATCCTCTCCTCATCAAATTATTCTTTGCAAACATGAACTTGGATCACCAAGATCTAAGAAATAAAGATGACTGCATATAGACATTAGTTTGCAGTGTCCGGCGTTCGGATCTATCTCCCACTTCAACACTAGGACATATTCTTCGTTGTCATTCTGATCGAGCTGATATCAATGACATTGATGTCGACATGGACAATAGAGATAAAGTCTCCCATAGATTTCTATCCGATAACTTGACCGTGCTTAAATCTGTTGCCTTGCGACCAAAGGTGCGTATTCTACACCGTGCTCTAATCCGATCTCTTCAACCTCATACCGGGGGTTACAAGAAGGTTTAAAAGGGAGGCTTTCAAGCTCTTACACCATTTACTCCTCCCAATAAGTAAATTGGGCTAAAGTTATTCTTGACGAATTCCTAACCATCAATCATAAGAGGAGTTATAAGACCATCTTCTACGGAGCTTATATCATGCGCGTTCTTATGAATTTCGGAGTCACCTTACCTGATGCCGACTTCATCACTGTTGGCAAACTAAATTCTAAGACTTTAAATCTTATAAATTTGCCCAAGCATCCTCAACCTCAACAAACCATTAGTTTCTAACAATGGGCGGCGAATCGAGAGCAAGGGATTCCACAACCCCGTGAAACGAACATTGCCTCCTCCTCCACTCAACCTTCCCGTCAAATAGAGGAGGAAGAAGAAGACCTGAAATTCAAGAGCTTCAAGGTGAATTCAATCTGAAGCACGCCCTTGCCACACTCTCCCGAAATCAAAGCAAGCTCAACCGACGATTGGTCACCATCGAAAAGAATGTCGTCAAGACCAACAAGAAGCTTGACTCCATCAAGGGCTTCTTAAACAAGATATGGGAGAAGATTTCATGCACCGGCTCTACTTCTGCAAGTATTGTCGAGAATCCCGCTCCTTTCACATAGTCTACATCCGAGGAGGAAGAAGAAGAGGAAGAATCAGCGAGTGAGGAAGTTTAATTTTCTTTATCTTAGTTTATGCCAATCTATTTTTGTTACTTTCTGTTGTTCCTTATGATATTACATTGCACATTTGATGTTGTTTGTTTGCTGTTATTTTGTTTTAACATATTCTTCTATGATGTTATTCTTATGCATGTGTGTCTATATATATTCCTCACTACTTTTGTTTATTGTTACTCATATATGCTCATCTTTCATACTATTGTTTATCATGCTATCTATATATTCCTTTTTGTCGATGACAAAGGGGGAGAAATATAAATATTTAGCAGGTAGGTCATTTATTCACGGGGAGTAACAATCATTTTTAAAGTTTTTAAATTACATAGTTATCATCATCAAAAAGGAAGAGATTGTTAGAACCTTGTATTTTGATGTTTTGATCTTGACAACTTTATAAGTAAATATTAGTTGAACTAACCAAATTTGCAGGAGAAGATGCTATTCTACTCAACAATAGATTGCAGACCAAGAATTTAGAGAGAAGTTTCAAAATTTATTAATGGTTTGTTTATAGTCTGGTTTAGCAGTTGATCATTGTTAAAATCTCTCCTAGGTTGTATATGCACACATACAATTATTTAAAATTATTTTCAAACCATATGCACACAAAGTATTTCGTTTATTTCAAGTTCCATTGACAAAAAATTTTCAAAAGAACTTCAATATGGCAGAAACTTTGAATTCAGTCGACTAAATGAGGAGGTTCAGTCGACTGAATACCTCTGCACGTGCACAGTACACTTGAAGGTTCAATCGATAGAACCACCCTATTCAGTCGATTGAACTATGTGTCTTTTTTATATTAAACTTTAAAATTCAAAATTTTTGAATATTCAGTAGACTGAAATCTTTTCCTCACTCGACTGAAAATTCATAACGGCTATTTTTTGAACGGTCACTTTAATTCAACGAACAGAAACAACCCTTGATTCAAGTGTTGTTTCCATATCTTTTGACTGTAACTCTTCACGAAGAATTGCATCACTTAAACTCTATATATAACCTTCATTTAAGTTGTTTTAACAACTTAATTTATGATTCTATTCTCATATTTTTATTATCTAAAATATTCTGCCATTTGCTTTCAAGTCTCATTCAAATCACTTGCACATTCAAGCACAAATTCATTTGTGATTAAATTAACTTCCAATCTTCACGAGCTACACTATATATCACAAAAGAGAAGATTAAAAAAGGGTGTACTCTAAAGACTTATCGTGCTATAAAAAGAGCACAATCAGTCAAGAAAATTCTCTGTATTGTTGATGTCCTGTTCGGTTGCTCAGACGGTAGAAGTCCTATTCAGTTGTCTAGGCGGTAGAAGTCTTGTTCGGTTGCTCAGGCGGTGTAATACTTATTCCTCCGGGATAAGAGAGGGTTGATTGTTAAATTCCAGAAGGAGTTTGGGATTGGACAAAGAACGGAAGTTCGAACCAGTATAAAAATCCCTGGTGTCATTTACTTTACTATTTACTTTTTATATTTTATTTCGCACTAGTAGATAAGTTTAGTTACTATTCCATATTACGATCCTTAGCATCACTTTCAAATGTAGCACCAGAATTCAATAAAATAGCTACTACATATTCAGAAATGTCATATTTTTTCTTTTAATTTTACCATTCGTTTCAAGTGAGTAAGATATGGTTTATTCATGAATTATGCTATACAATTATAAAACGCAATAAATGAGCTAGATTCATATTCTGTTTCTCTATCGCTATGAAATTTGTTAATTTTATTACTATACCGATTTTTAATTTTGGTGATAAATAAATTAAACATGTTAGTCGCTATGCACAGGATCAAAGATGACCAACAGTTGTAAATGATGTAAATGTAGCGGAAATAAAATAGTAGATAAAACAGTCGATTTTATACTGGTTCCGACCTCTCGTCCTACGTCCAGTCCCTAAGCACATCTTAGGAATTTCACTATCAACACCCTCACTTCACCTGAAGGACATGTTTATAGACTCCACATGAACAACCGAACATGACATCAATCTTTTCTTTTACAAAGAAATCACTTGACTATATATTGTATCTTCAATACACTGAGTAGTCGAACTAGAGCACAACTTCTATAACCTTTAAAAATGATGTAGAATGAGTGTGCATAGGCTAGGAAATGAATCAAGACCAGACTTAAATGTTGTGAAGTGAAAGAGCACTGATCTAAGTTTGCTTTTGGAATGAATATGGAGTTTAGAGCGTTTGGAAGCAATATAAGAATGATTTTAGAGAATATGATTGTGCATTTGCTTTTGGAATGGTTGGGAGTATTTATAGATATTATAGGGATGCTAAAATATAGGTTCAATCTTACGGATTCACCATTGTTCAGGAGAAGCAACTATTAAAGTGAAGGGATGTAAGCAACTTTTGGAAAACTTATATATATACAACGGCTAGCTTCCTTAAATTCAAAAATTGGTGTGGCGCATTGGTATTAATGTGCTAAAATCTCCCTTGCAACCTGGGTTCGATTCCTAGCGTGCACTAATTTTAACTGTTTTGTTTTCTTGCATGTAGTGTAATGTGATAAACTAAGTTATGAGCAATAGTGGTTATGGTAGGTTGTAAAGGATGTGCGCTCCAAGTTTGTTGTGCTGTGTTCGAGTCCCACTGTTACAAGTGTGTGTGTATGTGTATATATTTTCAATTTTTCACTTCTTTGATACTCAATTAGCCTTGGTAGCAAAACTCTAGTAAACCCTTGTATATTGTGATGGTTGGAAACGTTGTATTTCGTCCTTTGCTACCTGGGTTTGATTCCACATTTGGCGTATTTTTCAACCTCTATTCCAAAGTCCTTGCTTCTTTATTTTTTTTCAAATTTTATTTTTCCACTTTCTATATTATATTTTCATTCTCAATCCAAATACCACAACTTAAAATCATTTTCTCTCTCTTCGTATTCTTCGGTATAACTTGTACATACATTATCATCCATCATATAGCTACTTAACCTGCAATTACTCAATACACCCATTAGTAGCATTGTCGTATGGTTTTTATCATCAAAACACCATATATATGGTTCTTTCATTCTCCTCCTTTTTGATGATGACAACCATACAACTAAAATATGAAATAATACGACTCCCCCAAAAGACATGCTATTTTTTTTTAAAAAACTCAACCCCGAAGGGAAGAGCCCCTACCTAGTGAGTCCGCCAACCCTAGGAGGGATTTAAGCCAGCCCCAGCACAGAGGTTTGATGTTCCCAACCATGTTTATCGGTTTTTGAAGGAACCCACCTCCGCGCCTTGAGGGGAGTAGGGCAGACGGGTATCGAACTCGCGACCTCTTTAACAGGAGGCAAGTGTCTCAACCACTGCGCCACTACTTGCGGACAGACATGCTATATTTTAGAATACATATATTACTAATATAATCATATATTTCAAATATTTCTCTCCCCTTTTGTCATCAACAAAAAGAGATAAAAACATAAGTAGATATAGATTAAATAGCCCCCTCTAAATTATATACTCCTCTAAAGTAAAGCTTCATATTTGTAAATAAAATCTTAAAATAAGGAATAATCATAGTCAATAAAAGTATTTAATTTAAAGTGCAAAATTGACCACTTGTTAACTAATGAGTATCTAATTTTTATTTTATTTTAGCATAAGTATACTCATATATTAAAAATATAGGGTTCGTGTTTTAGGAAACCATATCCAAGTGGATGTGGTTGATTCTTGTAAATATAATTTTCATTGTTTATAATTGTGTCAAAATAATCAATAATACACATTTGTTTATCATTTTTGCTCAAATTAGTGGGAACCCATATTTTAAAATCACATGTCATTAAATTAGTAATTTTTTTTATTTCTAAGCATAGTACTAATATGAGGAGAAGTAAATTTAGAGCTATTTTTAGTTTTAGTACGAGCATTAAATTTTCTATATAAAAAAGTAAATCTAGTACTATTATTAACATTTGTTTATTATATCCTATTCCACTTTTATTATATAAAGGTCTAGAACTAGATAAAATCATGTTTAAATCATTTTGACCTTTATTAAATTTTGTGACTTCATTTTTAAAATTTTCAAATTTAGCTTTAAAGTCACAACTATTATTTTCAAAAGAAATATTACTATTTTTCAAAATGTTAGTTTCTTTATTTGATCCAGAAATCTTGCTTCTTAGCGTACAGTTCTGATTTTCGAGAAGGAAAGTTCTAAATTTTAAATTATCTAAATAAGATTGTAATAAATCGTTTTGCCTTTTCAAATCAAAAATTTCCTTTGAAAATTTTTCTCTATCTTTTTCAAAAATAGTGTTTTGTTCATCTAGAAAATCTTTAAGAGTTATAAAATTATTTTTTAGATCACCAAGTTGATTTTCTAAATTTAATTTCTCATTTTTTAATTTCTCATTTTCAAGTTCGATGGATTTCATCTTTTGTAAAATAACAAAATTAAGCTTTGAGATCTTATCGCTTATACTAACTAATTCATTATTATCTTTTACTGAAATTTGTAGATCAGAAAGTACTTTTTGGTACTCCTCATTGGTGGCTTTGATAGTATTGAGGATTTTTCTTGCTGTATTTCGATCTAATCTTTTTCTTCCCATTATTTATGATGTTGTGACGATCGATAGAATTCTAGGCTCTGATACCACTTGTTAGTCGCTATGCACAAGATCAAAGATGGCCAATAGTTGTAAATAATGTAAATGCAGCGGAAATAAAATAGTAGACAACATAGTCGATTTTATACTGGTTCGGACCTCTCGTTCTACGTACAGTCCCTAAGCACCTCTTAGGAATTTCATTATCAACACCCTCACTTCACTCGGAGGAACAAGTTTATAGACTCTACCTGAACAACCAAACATGACTTCAATCTTTTCTTTTATAAAGAAATAACTTGACTATATATTGTGTCTTCAATATACTGAGTAGTCGAACTAGAGCACAACTTCTATAACCTTTAAAAATGATGCAGAATGAGTGTGCAGAGGCTACGAAATGAATTAAGACCGAACTTAAATGTTGTGGAGTGAAAGAGCACCGATCTAAGTTTTCTTTTGGAATGAATATGGAGTTTAGAGCGTTTGGAAGCAATATGAGAATGATTTTAGAGAACATGATTGTGTATTTGATTTTGGAATGGTTAGGAGTATTTATAGATGTTATAGGGATGCTAAAATATGGGTGCAATCTTTCAGATCCACCATTGTTGGAGAGAAGCAACTATTGAAGTGGAGGGATGCAAGCAACTTCTGGAAAACCTATATACATATAACGGCTAGCTTCCTTTAATTCAAAAATTGGTGTGGTGCATTGGTATTAACGTGCAAAAATATCCCTTGCAACCTGGGTTCGAATCCCAGCGTGCACTATTTTTAACTGTTTTGTTTTCTTGCATGTAGTGTAATGTGACAAACTAAGTTATGAGCAATAGTGGTTGTGGTAGGATGGTGAAGGATGCGTGCTCCAAGTCTGATGTGTTGTGTTCGAGTTCCGCTACTACATGTATATATTTTTTTCTTCACCTTTTCACTTCTTTGATATCTCAACTAACCTTGGTATCAAAACTCTAGTAAACGCTTGTATATTATGATGGTTGGGACGTTGTATTTCTTCCTTTGCCACTTGGGTTTGATTCCACCTTTGAAGTATTTTTCAACCTTTATTCCAAAGTCCTTGCTTCTTCATTTTTTTCCAACTTTTATTTTTCTACTTTCTATATTATATTTTTCATTCTCAATCCGAATTCCACCACTTAAATCATTTTTTCTCTCTTCGCATTCTTCGGTATAACTTGTACATACATTATCATCCATCATATAGCTACTTAACCTACAATTACTCAATACACCCTTTAGTAGCATTGTCGTATGGTTGTTATCATTAAAACACCATATATATGGTTCTTTCAAACATATATATGCATTACTTTTATTATTCATGAAATATACATATGTCAAATCTGAGCGGTTGTTAATAAATGTAATAAAGTAGCGTTTATCATCCCTAGTTAATGTACCATTAAGTTCACAGCTATTAGAATGAATTAAATCTAAAGGTTCCAACTCTCTAAATATAGATTTATATGGGGGTCTTTGTTATTTACACTTGGTTATAAAATTCACATTTTCCAGAATCACTCATTGGTGTTTTAGAGACTAATTTTAAGCTACTCATATTATGAATTAGTCGCTTATTGGCATGACAAAGTCTAGCATGCCAATTATAAAAATCACACAACATATAAGTATAACTACCAACTTTATTAAAATCAACATTCATCCTAAACATTCCATCAATAACATAACCTTATGTAACAAAAACACCATTTATGATGATGGTGTACAAATCAGACCCTGTACTTTAAGTAAAGCCATGTTTATTTAAAAAGAATCAAGATACTAAATTCTTTCACATTTTTGGCATATGCATTACATCTTTCAGCAATAAGGTCTTTTAAGAGGTAAACTTCAGCTCTACATTCCAGTTCCACCAATAGTATGTTGGATCTGGCCTTTTTAAGAGAGAGTGAAATGGGTAAATCTCAAAAATAAATTACTTGTTTGTATGATAATTAGCCTATGTAAGCTATTAGTTAACATTAGATCCAACCCACATTTTAAAATAATTTCTCATTTTATTTTAAATTGTTTATTTATTTATATATATGATGTACATTTTGAATATTATATATATATATGCATGTATCTATATGTATATATATTCCTCAACTAACATAATAATATGACAAATGTATGCATGTGGATACACACACACATCACTGCTAGAAACAATATTGTTGCATTTGTGGATTTCTTAGCATTGCTGCTAGAAATAACAAACACTTCATCTTTCTGGTCTTGTATCTGGGATTCCTCAATACAAAGGCAAGTAATCATACTTTCTAAGGAATACTCCTTAGTCTTATGCCTGAGAATGATTTAAACCTTTCCAACATGAGGTAAGTTATCTATCACTAAGACAACATAAAGCTGTTCATCTAAAGTCATACCTTAGGAGATGATTTTGTGTGCAATTTTCTGAAGCTCGTATGAGTGCTCCACCACTAATTTATCATTTGTCACCTGAAACATCAAATAGCGATTGGTGCATTATTTTTTGCTACAACTTCATCGGCGTTGTATTTCTTTTGTAGCACGTCCATATCTCCTTTTGTGATTTTTTTGAGTTGTAATAGTTGTAAAGGTCATCATTTAAGCAATTGAGAACAAAATTGTAGAAGTAGTCATGGATGTTCTAGTCCTGCAATTCCTTTTTCCGATCGTCTGTTGGTTGTTTGGGCAGAATCAGCTACTTAATTATCAGAACATACTCCACATTTCTTACTATTCGATAAATTGTGTCTTCTTTTTCCATCGTTTGAAATATAGGCCCTTAAATCTGAACGGTTTATTTGCTTTAAAGGTAGTAAAGACAGAGAAGTCATCGGTAATTGAAGCCATAGTTTACTAACCATCTTAAAATTAATGTTGCAAGAATACCGATTGTATTGTCATTCTAGTTGAGTCACATGATTTATCACTTTTTTTAGACATTTCGACACTCTATCGAAATCGTGCAAGGCAGATCAGAAGTACCGCCGCCTCCAGGATAAAACAACCTAGTTTAACTGTATATGCAATCTTTTGCACTGAAGACCATCGACTCACTAGCGTCCTTGTTTTTATAGTTTATGATATTACTCGAACATAAATAGTAATGTCAGAGAATGGAGAAGACATTTAAAAAACTGTATGTTGTTCTCTATCTTGATTCATGTATTTATAAAATTAAATAGATGAGGATTTAATTTTGCAAATGTAATTTCATTACATAAAAAGATCGGTGCTAATAATTTAAAAGATTTCAGACATATTTCTTTAACTAACTGTTCTGTTAAAATTATTTCAAAAGTTTTAGCTAATAGACTTAACACAAGAATGAATAATCTAATTGATTGTTCACAATCTGCTTTCTTTAAGGGTAGAAATATTACCGATGGAGTGGCTGCTGTTCAAGAATACATTAATCTTTGTTGTAAAAATAATATTACATGTGCTATACTTAAACTAGACTTTGCGAAAGCTTTTTATTTGGTTGATTGGGATTTTCTAATTGATATGTTATTAGCTAGAGGTTTTAGTTGTAAATGGATTGGTTGGATCATGACTTTGCTTAAAACCGGTAACTCTAGTATAATGGTTAACGGTATTTTAGGAAATAAAATTCAATCTAAATGAGGTTTAAGGCAGGGTGGTCCTTTATCGCCTCTTTTGTTTAACTTAGCCGTAGGTGTTTTTGCTATGATAATTAAAAAAGCGGTAGGTAATGGATCTTTGGGGAGTGTTGGCAGTGAAATCTCTCGCAATGGTCTATCTATTCTTCAATTTGCGGATGATACCTTATTATTCACCTCTCATTTGCCTAATCATGTAATTACTCTTAAATTTATTTTATATAGTTTTGAACTTCTTTCAGGGCTAAAAATTAATTTTGATAAAAGTTCTGTTTTATTATTAAATGACGTTGATAAGATTGAAGGTTTAGTTGCTAATACGCTCAATTGTAAAACTATGACTTTCCCTTTTGATTATCTTGGTTTTTTTATTAGACCAACTAAACTTAATCATAATGACTGTTTAATTATAATATATAAGATTAAAAATAGAATTTCTAAATGGAACGGGAGGAATTTATCGAGAGCGGATAGATTAGTTCTAAATGGAACGGGATGTCTATGCATGTTTTTCCAGATTAGGTGATTGATAAAATTGATAAAATAAGAAGGGACTTTTTACGGTGTGGTGATAATTCCAACAATAGTCTTAAATGTTTAGTCAATTGGGAAACAGTTTGTAAATCAAAAAAGGAAGGTGGTTTAGGAGTTATTAATTTACGTAACATGAACTTATCTTTATTAGGGAAATGGCTATGGAAATTTAAGGATATAAATGATAATTATATTTGGAAAGAAATTATTTCTAAACATTACTATAATGGTAATAATAATTTATATAAAATTACACCTACAGTTATAAATAAGTTGTCTAATTTTTGAAAATCAATTTTAAAATGTCACGAGATTTTTAACCTTGGTACCAATACAATTGTTCATTTAGGAAATAATACTTCTTTTTGGTATGACCATTGGAAACTTTCCTTGGTTTATGCTAGATTGAATTTATATAATATTGATAATGAAAATGATAATATTTGCTGGGAATGGGATAAAAGTAAGAAATTTACTTCTAATTCTTTTTATAAATTTCTTAATTTCTCAGGAGTAGCTAATAACTCTTTTAAATCTATTTGGAAAAAATGCTCCTCCTAAATCAAAAACTCATATATGGTTAATCATGCATGGAAAACTAAATACCATTGAATTTTTAAAAATAAAAAAAATTTGAAAATTGATAATAAATGTTCTTTTTGTAAACTATATCTTGAAGATACTAACCATGTGTATTATGTTGCATGGATACTTACTATATTCTGAATAATACACTCAAAATCTTTAACTTTAGTCTTACAACTAAAGTTACTGATTGTGATTATTATTGGAATAATTTAAGATTTAAATTTAAAAAGGAAAATAGATTTTTACTTGATACTTTATTCATTATAATTTGTTGGTATATTTGGTTTGAGAGAAACCAGAAACTTTTTAATAATAATAATAGTCATTTTAATAAATTGGCTTTTATAATATCATCATTTTGTTTTAATTGGATCTCAAATCCTAAATATAAATTAGCTAAAAATAATCATTTCAAAGAATATCTTAATAAGGTTAGTAATAGTATTAAGATGTTTAAACATAATAATATTTTTAACTCTAATAATTACAACATTAATATTTTTCCTAATTTGAATGATGTTTCCTACTGATTATCATAATTTACTTTTGATTAAAGGAGCATAAGGATAATTCTTAAATTGTTTTACTTATAGGAATTTAACCTTTTATTTTGCTAATTTTTTACCTTTTTAATTTTTATATCTCTTTTATTTATCTTCAGTGTTGGTTTAGATGATGCATTATGAATTTGGATTCTTTTTTAGTCTGCTTCTTATTTTTGTTGCTTTTCCGTTATATAATTTTAGATATAGTATTACTACTTTTATTTCCTTAATACATATATATGTATATAAACTTAATTTATATACATATATATGTATTACTCTTATATTTTTATTTAGTTTCATTTACAGGTACAGGTTTGGGCCAGAAAAGGTGCTAGATTACTATTTGCAGGTTCTCAGGATTGCTGTTGGTAGGATTTTAGCGAGACGTTTCATTCTAGACCTTCCTCTTTCGTAGTGAGGAGTTTTTCTGTGTATGCAGTGTGGCGCTCTTCATTCTGGATAGGCATTTTTTCCAGTTTTTCCACATCGATAGAGTGGCGTGCTTCATTCTGGATCATTCCCATTTGCAGCTAGGCATTCGTTCTGGATTTTTCAAGTTTGCATCAAGGTGTCTCTCTCTCAGCCGGAGCTGTCTTCTGATATCATTCAAACTGAGTTGCTTCATGGATTTTGGGTACTTCTAACTCCTCATTACAGGCAGTGGCCTTGCCGGAGCTCGATAATGAGGTATAATGGGCGGTGGCCTTGCTGGAGCTCGATAATGAGGTATAATGGGCGGTGGCGTTACCGGAGCTCATTCTAGTTGTACCTGAGTCCTTTATATTGTTTTTTTGTATTTTGTTTAGCTACATGCTAGGCATGTTGGCGCACCTTTGTTTTCAGTGATACACACACACACACATGTGTGTGCTCTCCTCTACTTTAGAGTATCACACATTTCTCTCAAAAAAATAGAGGAGGATATTTTATAACAAAAATATAAAAAAATAGAGCATGTTACTGAGCATTGAGAGGAGTGTTGAACGGATTTAGTTTTTACTAAGTCAAAAAAAAAGTTTGAAATGTTAGCATTTAAACAAAAAACATCAAAAAAATTCATATATTTCTCTTGAGAATCTTATATTTAAAAGGTTTCTTTAATAGTTCCCTACAATGTGGGGCTATTCACAAATATAAACCTCCATCCACTCTCGTATTTTTAATAATTCATTTCATCTTTCAAATATTCCAACACTACTTGATATATATGGATTTTATAACGACCCACCTTTTTGACCATCGAAAGTCGACACCAAACACTACCATTGTGTTTAAATGCCACGCATCCAATCGACAAAAGAGCAGATTGTTAGGGTAAATAAAAAGAAAAGAACAGAGAACAAAGAAAAACAGAATCTCACAACGGCACCGACAACATATAATATAACAAGGACAGTAGAAACTGTCACTCCAAACATATAGAGTATATCAGAGTTAAAAACAAACCTTATCAGTTGGACAGTTATAAAATCCCAACCTTACAAATGTCGATAGGTATACTATATGATACAGCGGAAAATAAAATACTATGATAGGTGAATCTTCAGCTCCCCTCCATGAATCCCATATCACCAAAGTCAACTTGGGAAAATACTCGGTCTGACCCGAGCATTATAAATAAATAACACCCAAATTGGTCTGGCAATACCAGCGTGAGATAACTCGAAAAATGGGGAACATATATAAAAATTCTATGAGACCACGCCGCTAACGCGGAATGGGTTTTTACGTCACAAGAATAACATCCATATAGGCAAGAGCAGGAATAAATATCAGGAAACAAATCCAAATGTGATTGAGCATAAATAATATTAAACCAGACTTGAAAGGATGAAAATAAACTAAGTAAAATTCAAACTAGACAGAATGGATAGAACAAGAAAAACAGTCCAACATGATAGAATGGACTAAATAAGGTAACAGTCCAAACTCGATAGAATGGGCTAAATAAAGTAACAATCCAAACTCGATAGAATGGACTAAATAAACACTTAAATGCCGTAATGAAGAGTTGGCTCTACTCGTGACAATTTAAAGCTAAAACATATTCAGGGTTTTCGAATCAAATAAGGAAAGGAAATTTTCCAACAAATGACTAGGAAGGTGCACCCCCCCTTGAAGTATACCTCTAGTAATATACTTCTGAGAAGCTCATATACTCCGTGCCACTTCTCGGACAATACCAAGCTGAACCCCGCCAAACCTTACCGAGTATCCGAATATTTCACATCTAAATCTTAACCATTTTTCACGTGACGGTACACAAAATCTAGATAAGATGTGAAAATACCATAATGGGAGCAACCCCACATAACTTGGCTTCCTCTCGCGCTTTTGGTTTAGTCATTTCTGATAAAGGATAACAATGCTCAACGGAACAATACATCGTCTTAGAATGAATATATAAAGAAGCTAAAGTAACCGATAGCTGAGATACCAACTATCGAGGATATAAAACGATCATATATGGAAATTAAGTCTTGTGTACTTATCACCACTCATTGATTTCAAACTAGTACTTTTTCTTGGTTAACAATAATACGGACAAGTCAAGGTAGTGTTACCTCAAAGTCATGTCCAATAATTATTCTTAACTTTTGAAATAGTGACAAGTTTACTTCTTCGATGTTTAGTGCTAATTATACAGGTAAATCATTTCCATATAAGTGATTCGCTTTTCGAAAATAATTCATTTCCATAAATGAATCAAACTTTTACTTTTAAAACGAACTGAACTTTTTGCTTGATTTCCATATTGGTAAAACACTTTTAGAATTAGTTCCTGATTGTTAAAACGTTAAGAGAATAATTTTTCCAAGCGCGCGACCCCGAAGGCCTAAACCAACATCAGACCGAGCACCCAAAAGATTATCCAACTTATCATCCCAATAATCGAGTTCAATTCCTTTTTATACTTTAAAAACAAGATAAATTATCCCGAAAGATAATTAATTACAATCCCTTTAAATAAATAATTCATTATCTATAATAAAATAGATAACTATTTCCAAACACTTTTATAACATTGGTAAATTAACTTTTAAAATCTTCAATAAATCATTTCATTAACTTTAAATCAGTTTATTAAAGCAATTTTTTATTATATTTGTTAATTTACTTTAATCACCTTTATTATATATATTAATTAAAAGGATTTATAAAATTCAAATAGTCATTAATTAAATGAATAATTAATCTCAAACATCATTAATTAAAATGATAAGCAATTTTAAATTCCATTAACTAAAACAATTAATGAAGTTTAAAATAATCATAAATTAATTGGATTAATTAAATTCAAACTCCATTAGCTAAAACCATTAATTAAAATACCATTTGTAAAATGATTTATTTAATTATAAAACATCATTAATTCTAATGATTTAATTAAAATCCAAATATCGTTACTTAAAATAATTAATCAAATATCATTATTTAAAATGATTTTATTACTTCTAAATATCAATGATTAAAATTATTATTAATTCCAATTATCATTAACTGAAATAATTAATTTAATCCTATCATTACTAATTAAAACAATAAATTAGTTCAATAAATTAATTGAACCCCATTATCCTTAATTAAAAGAATTAATTAAACTCAAATAATCATTAGTTAAAATGATTGATTAAGTATAAAACATCATTAGCAAAAATGATTAATTAAATCTAAAGATAAACCAATTTTTAATCATCATTTATTAAATTGGTTAATTAATCTTAAATTAACTAATTAAAATGATTAATTAATTTTAAATTAATTAATAAATTTTCAATATTCTTTTTAGTGGAAACACAAGCTCAAGTTCATACGATAGAGTTTTTGGGGATGAAATTCAATAAATGACAGTATAGCGGAAATCGCTATAACGACATTTAAACTATTAAATGGAATATCGGAAATTAATTTCAATTAACCATCAATAACAACATATGGATGTAAATAAATAATTTATGGGCGAGAAACCCTCTTTGGGTCTCTCTACATATTTTTCTTGCAAAACAATGGTTATGGATAACATATAGATAATCATATTGGTTTATAACGATCAAATTAAGATGTCATCCATTTTCCAATCGGAAATGCAACCAAACAAGCAATCAAACAATTTAACTAACATCCAAACAATCGATAAACATTTATCACATCATAGACATGATATAATAAAATTAAATGTGAGTTAAACTCACATTGATTTCCGTTTTTATCGAAACGGCCCAATTTCGGACTAAAATCGAACGATCGCCCAACTTTAGCCTAAATTTCCACTTGCTCCAAATCCATCCAAACCAATTCCATTACGAAGATCTCGATGACACGAGTCCAATGCAAAAAAGGCGTCCGAATCTAACCTCGTATGATCAAGATACGAATTTTATAAGTTATCAGGTAATTTAAATTTAAAATTAAACAACTTTAAACTATTTACAAAATTACCCCTCTCCACTATTACATCATCTTCTCCCTTCCCCAAATAGAAACATGCACAGAGACATGAAAACCCAAAATGCATGCACGAATTTGCACTGACACGGAACTACGCACCTCCGTTTGTCAAACCGTCTTCGCCAATAGCCTTCTCTCGACGAACTGCACCTACTTACCACAAACTCGACAACCCCGAAGCCACCATATAAATCGCAACCTTCTCCTCAACATGCCGCTGTACATCAGGTCGCACCTTCCCAAGAATGCACCGCACACCACCAAATCGCGTCCCTAGGTGCGCCTCGGTTCCACGAACTCGAATCAATCCATGAAATCTTCCAACATCCCTCCAATCAGTAGTAAAATGAAGCCCTAGCTCCTCTGCTCAAAGTCGGCCATCCCCACAACAAGACTGAACACGAAAACTTAGGTATGGATTAGTAGAGCTTCTCGATACGATCCTAATGAAGCTCGTTTGAGAATTTTTGGGTGAGAGGGTGATTTGATTTCAAATTTTGAGGATTTGGGACCTTTTTCGTTTAACTGGAATGTAATAGTGAGAAGAGAAAAGGATAGGGGTAAGGCAGAGTTGAAATTGAAGGAATAAAAATGGCTAAGTGTTTTAAAGCATTTGATTTTATAACCAAATAAAAAAATCAAAATGATTATGTTCACCTTTTCCATGACAAAACAAATTTGTCGAGTCGCCAAAATGTTTATGGACCGTGAAATGATGGGTGTGTGGGCTATGAAATGATGGGTGTGTGGGCTATGCAATGATGGGTTGATATGGTGGGTATGTGCATATAAATATTATTTTAATTTTAAATATTCAACAAAACATACCCAAAAATCTCGAACTCCAAATGAGACGTACCACCTGGCATCCCTAATGTTTACCCCTATTCCGAATACAATGGAACTTGTTTCGAGACCTAATTCGATCATATGCAGAAGATAGGTTTTTGGACCTAGTTATTATATTAAATTTTCGATATTAATTTCAACGTGTTTCGATCTCCCATGGCCAAAGGATTCATCCGATCGTCATGAAATTTGACGGCGTATTATAATTCAGTATTACAGATGTAATGAAACTGGTTTCGTCAAAGTCCAAGACTGTGCCCCGAAAGGCTAATTTCATGGATTTAAATATTTAATTATCGATATTTATTCGATATGTTTATTTTTGTATATAAATTTACAAACTGGATTTACCAATATTATTTATTGGTTAAATGGAGTTAAATATAATTATTAAATCCATTTAACTAACATTTAATTCACAATTCAAATATTTAATTATTCCCTATATTTGAGTTATAAATTATTAAATTTAAAAATTCAATTATTTTAAATATCTAAAATTTATTAAACATTTAAAATCTAATAACCAAAATTTTGGATCGTTACATTCTTCCCCCTCCTTAAATGAATTTCGTCCCCGAAATTCCTAAGGAAGAAAATGTTCCAAACCCTTAAGTTTAAAACTATTAATTAAAATGAGTTATTAAACTTATTTTCAAAACCCATCAGCTGGAATAGATTCCAAAGTTTCCAAGTCTTTTAAATTCATTTACATATACTAACTAATTCTCTTCCATTCATTTATTCTAAGATATTATCTATAAAATCTAATTTTAGTTGTCAAAAGTTTTCCAAAATTTCTTAAAAATTTTCTAACTCTTAGATTTTTATAAAATTTCGCCAGCGTTTCCTTTGCGCGGCTCGATCGGTACAACTACAAATCACTTCTACGGGCTCCAAACCAATCAAAAAAACAAAAGCCAAGTGGCCTCCCATATTTGGGCCATAAAATCATCAATCAATTTAAATTTTCTAAATTTATTACATACCTTTTTGCGTTTGATTTATATTTTGGCAAGTAATTTATTATCTCTCTACGAACGCAGGTGTATAAGAATCAAATAGCAATCTCTTGCATACCTATACTTACATAATCTAAATGGAAAATCAGGCTGACAAAGGCAATGTGATGTAACTTTACATGCAAAACTAGTCTGATATAAATCTACATGCAATCAACAACCATATCTCAATTGTATGAAATAAAACATAGATATATTCTGTAGTAGGTGGTATGCATCCAACTATTTCAAATGATAATTTTAGATCTAAATACCCGATTTTTCAATTCAAAAATTTGTTTTCAAATTTCTCAGATGGGAAAAATCAAAGATCAAAAATCAAAATGAAAAGGAGGGGATCCCTTCAAATAACTGATGGTGAAACTCTAGAATCAAAACAACATGGAGCGTCCAGTGGTATTCTGGTTCCTCCAAAAAATCAACTAGAGTGAATAAGTATCATCCCTTTCCTAAAATCTTTAAAATTCCTTTTTTAACAAAAAATCACCGGGATTTAGGTCTTAATATCAACAATTAAAAGTCCTTTTGTCTACAAATTTAAACTTTATAGACTACGGTATATGAAATCACACGACCAATCAATTCAATGAATCAAATCCAATGAATCAAATTCCATGAAGGAATAAATTAACACCAATAGTCAATCAAATTTCACAAGGGAAAACTTATCGCTTAACATTGTTTCAAAATGTCAAATGACTAACAAACAAATTTTAACTTAGGTCCAAAACTTTCTTAGTTGTCCGAAAATATAGATAATTTTCTAAGCGCACCATTTTGCTCATTAGCCTTTGGTTATTGCTTAGAAGGTTATTCAAACTCACTCGGGTAAAATGGAAGGTTATACTCTATATTTTATTAATTTCTTAATTATACTAATTTCTAATTCGCTTATATTTTCACTTAGTATTTTATTCAATACTAAAATTATTTACGAGTTATCTCATAATTTCTCACCCAAGTTTTAAAATACCTTATAAAGTTATTTCTTTATAAAACATCGAGTCATAACTTATTCCCTTTATTTACTTATAATAATATTCTTTTATATCCTGAGAGTACATGTAAATTTTTGTTTTAACTTTTTCAAAGAACCAGATGGAAATCAAATCAAATTTCAGTTTTCTTAAAACCGAGTCAACCTATTAACCTTTTTAACTTAAAGTGTTAAAACAAATAATATTTATGGGTTGACTCAATCAACAAGCAGTTCATACTACTTAGATGTTTCAAAAAAATTATATGGTTTTAATGAAAACAATATTTACCCAAACCTTCTTTATTAATTTAACCCAATTTACTTGTTTCTAATTTACCCCTTATCTTATCTAAGGAAAAATCTTATTTATCCAATCAACCTCTTATTAGAATTACGTTTTATTTTGAAACCAATTCCCCTTTAGGGAACTTAAAAATTAGATACCCGGTTTAAATTTAAAACTTACCTTTGAAAGCATACTTCATATATTTATATATATAATAACTTCAAACAATTTATTTATCAAAACATTACTTTGGGATTATTCTAATGTTGAACTCATTTCGCTCGCACAATGTTAAAGAGAATAATTTACTAAATACTCCACAACATTCGCTCACGCAAACGTAATACCGTCACTTAGGAGATTATTCAGTTTATCACAAAACTAATCGAAACAATTTCCTCCTAATTATCCCAAAGAAAATGCATTCCATTTCAAATTTTACTTCCCAATCTATTTTCTATTTTTAAATATTTTCAAAAGTATAGCTATATCATTTCTCAAAAATTCCTCTGTAATTATTTTCAAAAACTCAGGGATTTAGATTAAAAATCCTTTTTTTAAACATTTATTACAAACTAAATTCATATAAAATTTCCTTTATAAAAAGAACCACTTCATATCATAATAATCCTTCTCTATTATAATAGAATTATCTCCAATATTTATTCTCTAAATATCTTATCCATTATTTAGATTATATTAATAACTTTTTATTAAAGTATAATCCTTAACCCACCATTATTAAATGGGGAATTTTTAACTTAACATATTCTTCGAACACCTTTATAGTCAAATTGTGAAAATTAATTCACAAAGGGTTCATTTTAAATCGAAACTATAAATGCTCCTAGATAAACAGAGCACCATTCAACAATCAACAAACAACGGTTAATGCTTCTTATTGAATTAAGCTTAATAGAACAAACAATAGTGAAAATAAATAAATATTATCATATTTAAACCAACACACTATATAACTATATAGAGTTTTGAAAATTATTCCTTTATATATATAAAATATAATCCTAGGAAAAATATTTAATTTGCCAAATTTTCAAAATTTCAATACCATGTCCGTTGGCCTTGGTCAAGTGTTTATTAATCCCTATCGATACCGTGGTGTCCCACGTCTCGACCAGAATTCATAAAAACTTAATAGACCAATTAACATAATACGTTTTTATAACATTAACAAATATGCTATATATATAATACTCTCAAACTCATTCTAGGGTGTTGTTTACCCTATCTCTTATGAGCCAAACCCTACCAAAGCCAAGGTTCTCGCTTAACCTTGCGCTCTGATACTAAATGTAACGACCCGCCTTTTTAACCATCGAAAGTTGACACCAAACACTACCACTGTGTTTAAATGTCGCGCATCCAATCAATAAAAGGGCAGATTGTTAGGGTAAATAAAAAGAAAAGAACAGAGAACAAAGAAAAACAGAATCTCACAACGGCACCGACAATATATAATATAACAAGGACAGTAGAAACTGTCACTCAAAACATACAGAATATATCAGAGTTAAAAACAAACCTTTTCAGCTGGACAGTTATAAAATCCTAACCTTAAAAATGTCGATAGGTATACTATATGATATAGAGGAAAATAAAATAATACGGTAGGTGAATCTTCAGCTCCCCTTCATGAATCCCATATCACCAAAGCCAACCTGGGAAAATACTCGGTCTGACCCGAGCATTATAAATAAATAACACTCGGATAAGTCTGGAAATACCAACGTGAGATAACTCAAAAAATGGGAAACATATATAAAAATTATGTGAGACCACGCCGCTAACGCGGAATGTGTTTTTACCTCACAAGAATAACATCCATATAGGCAAGAGCAGAAATAAATATCAGGAAACAAATCCAAATGTGATTGAGCATAAATAATATTAAACCAGACTTGAAAGAATGGAAATAAATTGAGTAATATCTAAACTGGACAGAATGGATAGAACAAGGAAAACAGTCCAACATGATAGAATGGACTAAATAAGGTAACGGTCCAAACTCGACAGAATGGGCTAAATAAAGTAACATTCCAAACTCGATAGAATGAACTAAATAAACACTTAAATGCTGTAATGAGGAGTTGGCTCTACTCGTGGCAATTTAAAGCTAAAATCGATTCAGGGTTTTCGAATCAAATAAGGAAAGGAAATTTTCTAACAAATGACTAGGAAGGTGCACCCCCCTTGAAGTATACCTCTAGCAATATACTTCTGAGAAGCTCATATACTCTGTGACACTTCTCGGATAATACTAAGCCAGACCCCGCCAAACCTTACGGAGTATCCGAATATTTCACATCTAAATCTTAACCGTTTTTTACGTGACGGTACACAAAATCTAGATGAGATGTGAAAATAACCTAATGGGAGCAACCCCACATAACATGGCTTCCTCTCGCGCTTTTGATTTAGTCATTTCCGATAAAGGATAACAAATCTCAACGGAGCAATACATCGTCTTAGAAAGACGATAATAAAGAAGCTGAAGTAACCGATAGCTGTGATACCAACTATCGAGGAAATAAAATGATCATATATGGAAATTAAGTCTTGTGTACCTATCACCACTCATTGAATTCAAACTAGTACTTTTTCTTGGTTAACAATAATACCGGACAAGTCAAGGTAGTGTTACCTCAAAGTCATGTCCAACAATTATTCTTAACTTTTGAAATAGTGACAAGTTTACTTCTTCGATGTTTAGTGCTAATTATACAAGCAAATCGTTTCCATATAAGTGATTCACTTTTCGAAAATAATTCATTTCCTTAAACGAATCAAACTTTTACTTTAAAAACGAACTGAACTTTTTTGCTTGATTTCCGTATTGGTAAAATTCTTTTAGAATTAGTTCCTGATTGTTAAAACTTTAAGAGAATAATTATTCCAAGTGCGTGACCCCGAAGGCCTAAACCAACATCAGACCGAACACCCAGAAGATTATCCAACTTATCATCCCAATAATCGAGTTCCAATTCCTTTTTATACTTTAAAAACTAGATTAATTATCCCGAAAGATAATTAATTACATTTAAAATCCCTTTAAATAAATAATTCATTATCTATAATAAAATAGATAATTATTTCCAAACACTTTTATAACATTGGTAAATTAACTTTTAAAATCTTCATTAAATAATTTCATTAACTTTAAATCAGTTTATTAAAGCAAATTTTTTTATTATATTAGTCAATTTACTTTAATCACCTTTATTATATCAATTAATTAAAAGGATTTATTAAATTCAAATAGTCATTAATTAAATGAATAATTAATCTCAAACATCATTAATTAAAATGATAAGAAATTTTAAATTCCATTAATTAAAATAATTAGTGAAGTTTAAAATAATCATAAATTAATCGTATTAATTAAATTCAAACTCCATTAGTTAAAACCATTAATTAAAACACCATTTGTTAAAATGATTTATTTAATAATAAAACATCATTAATTCTAATGAAGAGCAATTAATTAAATTCAAAACAATTATTAATTAAAATGATTAATAAAATTCAAATATCATTATTTTAATTTTTTTTGAGAAAAATGTGTGATCCTCTAGAAATAGAGGAGAGCACACATGTAACTATATATATCACAAAGTAAGACGCTGCCAACATGCCTGGCAGGTAGCATATCTAGGTACAAGTATCAAAGAAAAAAACTCAAGTACCCCTATAATGAGCTCCGGTAAGGCCACCGCCCATTACACCCCAATGTCGAGCTCTGGCATGGTCGCCGCCCGATATTAAGGTGCTAGAAGTACCTGAAAAACTAATGTCTATCCCAAAGCCATTGATACTGGAAGCCAACACCATCTAAGAAGGAAGCTCCATGCTGCTGACTCGGAAGGAATGAAGATGTGACCAATCTGTAGTGGAACTGCTAATGATCTTGAATAGAAAACTCCACTCTGAAGACTCGGTAAAGCTGGATGTCGCGCCTAGTTGAAGAGTGAATCCTCCTGAAAGTAGAACGCCATAATGAAAATGAAGATGAACTAAGAAGAATCCCTCGTCGCAATCAGCAATCTTGCAATCAGCAATCCTGTGTATCTGTAAAGAGAAACTAACACCCTATCTAGCCCAGACCTGTATCTAAAATGTAACTAAGGAAAAAATTTAGAATGATACACATATATGTATAAGTGAAATTTATATACATATATATGTATAAATGAGATAGAAGTAAAGATACAAAAGTAAAGCTAATAAGACAGAATAAAGAAAAGATTATAAATAAAAGACTAAAAAACAAACAAAAGATCTAATAAAGCTAAGCTAATAAGATCCATGATCTGAAGAACTAAAAGATCAATAAACTAAAACAAACAAAAAACAAAAATAATAACTAAAACAAATCTAAAATTATCCTTAAGGTCCCTTGATCAAAAGTATATTACGATACACAGAGAAATCATCATTTAAATTTGAAAAAATATTAATGCTACAATTATTAATGTCAAAAATATTATATTTATGCTTAAATAGATTAATATTATTACTAACCTTATTAAGATATTCTTTGAATAGGTTTTTTTAGCTAATTTATAATTAGGATTAGATATCCAATTAAAAAAAATGAAGAGATTATAAAAATCAATTTATTAAAGTGACTATTATTATTATTAAAATATTTTTTATTTCTTTCAAACCAAATATACCAACAAGTTATAATGAATAAAGCGTCATGTAAGAATCTATTATCATTTTTGAACATAAATTTAAAAATATTTCAATAGAATTCACAATCAGAAATTTTAGTTATTATATTAAAGTTAAAATTTTTAAGGGTATTACTTAGAATGAAATAAGTATCCATGCATAGACATCCAATAGATCGGGAGAGCTGATAAAACAGAATTTATTAGAACTAATCTACCCGCTCTAGATAAAAATCTCCCATTCCAATTAGAAATCCTATTTTTGATTTTATCTATGATTATAAACCAGTCATCATGATTAAGTTCAGAAGGTCTAATCATAAAACCAAGATAGTCAAAAAGAAAATTCATAGTTTTACAATTAAGCATATTAGCAACTAAATTTTCAACTTTTTCAAAATCATTTAAAACTAAAACAGAACTTTTATCAAAATTTATTTTTAAACCTGATAGTAGTTCAGAACTATATAAAATAAACTTAAGAGTAATAATGTGTCTAGGTAAATGGGAAGAAAAAAGCAAGGTATCATTTGTGAATTGAAGGATAGATATACCGTTACGCGATATATCATTATCTACATTCCCTAGAGATCCATTATTAACCGCTTTTTAAATTATCTTAGCGAAAACATCTGCGGCTAAGTTAAACAAAAGAGGCGATAAAGGATCTCCTTACTTTAAACCTTGCTTAGATTGAATTTTATTACCTAAAATACCATTAACCATAATCCTAATCTACCGAATCAAAAGCTTATGTGAAGTCCAATTTTAAAATCGCACAGGTTATATTATTCTTACAACAGTGATTAATGTATTCTTGAACAACAGCGACACCATCGGTGATATTTCTCCCCTTAATGAAATTAGATTGTGAACAGTCAATAAGATCTTTCATTCTTATACTAAGTCTATTAGCTAAAACTTTTGAAATAATTTTAACGGAACAGTTTATCAATGAAATATGTCTAAAATCTTTTAAGTGATTAGCACCTACATTTCTGTGTAATAAAATAACATTTGCAAAATTAAATCTTCCTAATTGCAATTTACCATTATAGAATTCGTTAAACATAAAAATTAAATCTAATTTTAAAACATCCCAAAAAATTTTATAAAAGAAAAAAGGGAACACATCCGGACCCGTGGATTTATCACCTGACATGTCATTAATAGCTTTTCGAATTTCCTGTTCAGTAAAAGGATTATCTAACTCAGAAAGATCAACATTAGAATCAGACGGATAAAGATCATTCCATCTAACATTAATTCTATGATTGTTTTTATTACAAAAATTATCTCTATAATAGTCTGTAAAAGCCTTATTAAGGTCTCTTTGATCAACTAACTCTTCATTATTTACAATAATGGAATTAATCGTATTACTATGCTTTCTACAATTAGCAATATTATGAAAAAAATTGGTATTATTGTCACCTTCATTTATCCACTGGATTCTGGATCTCTGTTTCCACATAACCTGTAACGACCCACTATTTTGGACCATTCAAATCGACAATAATCCACACATGTCTGGCTTGAATAATTCAAAATAACAGATTGTAAATAAATTTGGAGCAAATGAAATCAAATACACAGAATCACAGACACAGAACATATCAGAATAACTCGCAGCGGAATATAAAAACCATAGTAGTTCATGAAGCTACTATAACAAACTCTCAAAACATAATACATAATATCTGCTTGAAAACATATACAATAGAAATCTCAAATAAATAGAAGTTAATGAATAGCAGAACTGAAATAGAACAACTGAACTGAAAGGAACAGATAACTAGACAAGCAGAATCTCCATCGATTCCTAGCTCCAGAAAGAAATCCAAAGCTAAGCTGTAAGTACTCAGGCTGACCCGAGCGTAAAGTAAAACACAAAACACTCGAGTCAGGATAATATATACTTATATAATGTAAACCAACTCAAGTGAACTGTAGTAGAAATGCACAATAACTCAAGGATGCTTGGGATCGCCCATCCTTTAAAGGTCAGTTAAACCATAAATTAAATACATCCCATGGTTAAAATTTCAAAATGGTATTTTATACTTCGAAATCAAATATCATTTCAAAATTCAATATCATTCAAAAAATCCATTTTAAAATATCAAAATATCATATTTCAAAATAGTTTATATTTCGAAACAAATTACTTTATTTTAAATCATAAAAAACGAAGTTATTAAATTTAATAATTAAATTATTAAATTTCCAAAATTTTAATCTTTCAAAGTTCATTTGTTCACTTAAATTAATTAAAACAATGAAAATTCAACTTTCGCAGCATTTAGAAAATGCTACGGAAAGTCACATTTAAAATAGTTCAATTTAACAAAAGACAGCATTTAAAATGCTGTAATAGGGTTACATTAGTTTCAAATAAACTTAGTTAAATTCAACCATTATAACATTTACAAAAATGCTATAATAGCCTTTAATTAAATTTAGCCATTTAGTTCATTATTATCAACTACAACATTTACAAATGTTGTATTATCATTTACATTAGAATTAATAGCATTTCAGAAATGCAGTTAATTAACTTCAAATATTCAGTAATTTCACAAACAATTATATTTTTATATAAATCATTTTTAACTTATAAAATCATATAATTTCACTTTTAAAACAATCATTCAAATACCCTTATATTCACGATTTTATAAAGTTAAACCTCCATTCAAAAATCAAAATTTAATAATAATTCACTTATTAAATTCCAATATTAAATTATAAATTCATTAAATTAAATTAAATTAACACTTAAGTTTAAATTTTCAAATATAACTTAATTCCATTTTTATTTACTTAACTTAAAATTCACTTTTAAGCCAAATTCACAAATTTCCAATTTTAGTTATATTTCAAAATTTCAACTTAAATATTCATTCATTTCACATTTTAACTTTATTCAAAATCATTAATATAATATAAAAATCATTTAAATTCACTTTAATCCAAATTATCATGAATTTATCACATTTCATATTTGATTTAAATTCCAATTATCACCAAATTAAAATTTCCCAAAATAACTTACATTTCAAAATTTCTAATTTTACCATTAATTTATTTCACTTATAAATTTCCAAAAACTCAATAATGCTTTACAAAAATCATTTTTATTTAGTTTAAATCAAAATATTATAATATTTACATTTCTAAAATATTTAAAAAAATTTATAAAAACATATTTTAACAACGGGTCTGTATTTCATTTTCTAGCCTAGGTAAAGTGATACGGGTAATTTATCATTTCAACCCGTAATTTACAAAGATACCCGGGTTTGATCATTTCAAACCCGCAATCCCAAGTAAATGAAAATAATTTAAAATCATTCAGGCCTATCATTTCAGCCCATAACGATTTTCTCTTATTCTAAAGTCCGTTCGGGTATGTATCATTTCAACCCATAGTGATTCTAATCTAAAGGGAACTTGCAGTGTGATAAACTGATAAAAATAATAGAACAACATAATATAACAGTAACATATAATATAATAGGTGTTTAAGCATGGGTGAACATCATAAAATCATAACATAGCAGGTGTAACATGATAATGCATTTTACAGATTCAAAAGGGGTCAATTCAATAGTTATATATGTACATATTGTCTAGTGAGAATAACTCACCTGTTCAGAGCTGGAGATAGCTACCAAAGAAAACAATACAGACACTATGAAGGCACGACAATATGGAAATGACTTGAGAGTGGAGAGCCAAAGCTAATGGCCTTGATAACATTTACAAAAAACCATACAAACAGCATAAGTTTTCAACCCAAAATTTCAATAAAACATTGTTAGAAATGACTGCATAAAACAAATCCAAAGCTATTACACTTCTTTCAACCACCTATGGTTCAACTACAGGTCTGAAATGTATGGCTAAGGGGTGTATTTGGACCTGGTTTTGGGTTCATAGGTCGGCCATTGCATGGATATAAAGGAGTAGAGAGATATGTGCAAAGGTATGAGCTTGACACTACACTACAAGGCAACAAAACAATGGCTTCAAGGCAAAACAAGCCACGACCAAAGGCAAGTGGTCATGGCCAGGTCTGGTGGGGTCAGTAGGATGACATGGCAGTGGTGTCAGGTCAGGAATTTGCTGGAGATGGTGGTGCAAGTGGCGGCCAAGGTGATGGTTTGAGTGGTGGAACAAGATTGGTGCTCGGCTAGGTTGAACAAGTGGAGTGTTTGCATAAATTTTGGTGGATCTAGTCATAGATGACCACGGCATGGCTTGGTCAGTGGGCTGGAGGAGATGGTGACCTGATGTGGTGATGATGGAGGCGGCTATGGTGGTGGAGGAGCAAGGGTTGAACCATGGAAGGTAGAAGGCAAGTGCAAAAATCAAACAACAAGTAGAAAAAATGGAGAAGAATATCAAAGTTTACCAAATTTTCTTTGTTCAGATAGAGACCGAAATTTTTGTGGTGAGAAGTGTTTCTATACGTGAAAAATGAATAAGAATGCAGCTGAAAGAATGAGATAGGGTCGGCTATCAATGAATGCAAGAGTTTAGAAATGAAAAGGTGGGAAAACCAAGAGACTTAAGCAACTAAAGGGTCACAAACCTTTCAAATTTCCATAATTCTTTTTGCAATTTTAAATAACTGAAAAATGCATATAAATCCAGATAAAAAAACGAATATTTAGTAAGTAAACAAAAATAAATAGATAAATATTAATTATATATAATTTAATTAATAAAAACAGCAAAATTTGCAAACTAGTCTTGAAAATATGAAAATAAATGCAATGAACTTTGGAGAATTTTTATGTACTTGAAAAATATTTATAAATAAAAATAAGAACACAAAATAAAGTGAATTCACAAAAATAAATAAATAAATTTTAATTAAATATAATTTTAATGAAGAAAATAACAGAAAAATGGAAACTAGCCTTTAAAAATAGAAAATAAATGCAACATATTTTGAAAAAATTCTATTATCACTTTAAAAATATTAAAAGACAAAAATATACATAAAATAACATATTAACACATATTAAAATAAAATATGACAAAGAAAATATAATTTATATAATTTAAAATAAACAAAATTGCTGAATAAATCAAATTGCACTCAAAATTGAAATGTACATAACTTTTACAATTTAACTCCGTTTTCAACGAAAAGAAAAGCGGTGTTCAAGTTACTAAATCTATTTTCATAATAAAAGATAAAATTTGAGAAATTTAAATATTTAAATTTGATGTTTAAAAGTCAAAGTTTGACCAGTTTGACCACAAATCCATTTTTACAGGAACATAAACAATTTATACCAGTTTGAAATTAAAATTCACATAATAATCAACATATATATTAAAAATGAAATGTTTGAAATAAAACAAGTTTAAAATAGTTTTCAAAATATAATAAAGTCAAATAAAATATATACAAAAATCTAGGGCTGTTACACTCTCCCCCACTCAAATCTTTTCATCCTAAAAAAGGAAGGGAGCGGAGAAACAACTAGAAAGAACAATAGGTTAGAAGACATCCCAAAAGAAGGTAGGGAAGAAAAGTAGCTAGGAGGGAAAGTAGGTTGAAAGAGAAGAATGAACCATTATTTAAAATTATTGGTTAAAGAGGTAAAATATTTAAAACACTTTAAAATCCTTTAAAAAGGAAATAACTGATCAAAGTATAATTTATATAATATTTTATCAAAATACTTTTATAACTCAATGTCTTAACAAGTTTATCCTCGTTCCTACAGATCCTGGCAGTGCGTTGATCAGGCGCAAAGCTATAATTCTCCAGGTACTTAGTAGACTTGTTTCAACACCTAGTGAAAATACTGGAAAACCTTTAAAAACAGATATGGAAAGTACAATCCAAAAAAAAAACATGTCGATCATGGATCGCGGATACACAATGGTTTCGCCTGGATCCCCCAGGAAACATCCGTACCCTTAGGCCGCCCCCAACCTTGCGATTACGCCATAAAGACTGGTAGTACTGCAGATACACAATGGTTACGCTTGGATCTCCCAAGAAACATCCGTACCCTAGGCTCTCGCAGCCCCTGCTGATTACGCTACCAAGCGACTCAATAGATCGTGGATACACAATGGTTATGCCTGGATCTCCCAGGAAACATCCGTACCCGTAGGCCGCCCCCAACCTTGCGATTACGCTATGAAGTCGCGCTCGTAAGACCATGGAGATTGCCATGGAATTCGATGGAAACTCGAGTATCATATCTGGAAAACCAAAAATCAAAGAAATATCGATAGAATGAATCCACAATGTGGCCACAAAGCGGATATCAAGCAGAAGGCACTTTCCATATCTTTACTTCGAAAATATGTATCATATAGTACCTTTTCAAATCACTTTCAAATATCATACTTATATAATGTCCATTATATATAAGATTTCATTTTCAAATCAAATACTTTCCAAAATCAATAGTATATCAAATCATACTTATATAGACTTCAATTATATAAGATTTCACTTTTCAAATTGAGTACCTTTTCAAATCCATAGTCTTCGAATCAATATCAGATTTATACAAACCAATTTTTGTGTAAGTTCGATAACTCCCAAATCAAGTATTTAGTAACACAAGGTTCTCAAATTTCAATTTGTTTCAATATCAGTTCAGTTTCAAAATCATATACAATTCCACCAAATTATTTCTTCTCAATTTAAATATCTTCAGTTTCAAAGTTTCCAAAATACTAAATTTAGAAAATAAATCCAAATTTCCAAATTAATATAGTTTAAGTCAAACAATTCATTTCCAAAATCATCTTATATTTACATAAAGTCCATCTTATATAAGGATCAAAATTTTCAAAAATAAATTTCGCTGTACGAAGAGCTATGTGGGATTGAACATCTTTGCTTACTAAAAGGTTTTAATTTAGAATAGTTTTGTATAGAAAAGAAAAATAGTTTGAAGAATAGTTTTGTAAATAAAATGGTTTGTAAAATAGTTTGTATGTAGAATAGAATAAAACAGTTTGTTTGAGAAGAATAAAAGAAAAATAGTTTTGAAAAATGGTTTTAAATTGATAGTAGTTTTTCATAAAAGAAAGAATTCCAATTATATTACAAAGATATCCAACCCAACAACTTCCAATTTTAACGGCAAGTATATCAATGACATAAGAATATAAGATGTACATATGTTATCATTTCGCAAAGTCTCATTCGATCGCTCGCTCGATCACACAAGTTCGCTTTCGAACTAGTATTGTCCATTAGACTTCCCTAATGCGGATTTCGATATGGTTTCTCGACTAGAAACCATCAGTCTCCTTGCATAGCCATATACTATGATAGAGAATTCTAGAATCAAGCCTAAAATCCATATCAAATATTCGCCATCAAGAATCAAATGAAAAATCCTAACACGAAATGGTGTAATTCACCTCGAACTTGTGTACTCAAACTTGGATCAATTTAATTATGCGAATAAAACATCATACGTATAACTTATGTATCTATTCCAACTTTTTTAAATATATAGTTTCATAAAGATGTTACTAAGTTAAATATTTAAACTAAATTTTATTCAAAAATTTTGAAGACTAAATTCTTCTCAAAACATTTCAAATCTAAATTTCATATTAGAAAAAAATTCAAAATAGCTTTATTCATTTACTTAACAAAACAGTTTCAACCTATTTAAATCATATTACTACATACTTTAAACATACATACCAAACTTATATACTTTATACTTTTCAAAATTACTTAGCTTTGAAAAGTTAACCTTGATTTGGAAGTGCTCGAACCTTCAAAATAGTCGAAGAAATCATATTTCAATCCAAGAGTTGGAAATCACAATTAAATCAGTAAATCAATTCCAAAAATAGGGTTATATCAAATCAAATCCAAAACTCAAGGACTGGACACCGGCTCATTTCAAATTGTTCAAATATATATATATATATATCTTTCGAATATCACATCACACTTCGGAATTTGAAATCAAAATTGGTTTCACAAATCAATCGCATAGCAAAGCTACCGAAGTGGCCTCTCCCTCACTCAGAAACTCGAAAATAAATGTCGATGATGCGTGCACTCATCACCGAAATTATTTTCCAACCACACAAGTGAGTTCTGGACTTCCATTTACTTTGAAAACTTCTTTGAAATTCCTTCGAAATCATTAAAACCCATTAAAATCATTGAAACATTACTTATTCGGAAAAATAATTTCAAATCATATTATTTATTATTTCAAAGTCTTAAAACCAGTTCCAAAATGCCGGAGTTCAATCACTTAAATTCAGATTCAAAACCTTCAGTTATAAATCATTTTATATGAAACCATTTCTTATAAAATTTTCACAATTTCAAATCCTTTCAAAACTTCAAATTCTCATGTTTTTTTAAAAGGTATATAATCCTTATTAAAAACATTTCATCTTTATATAAAAATATGGTCATCCTTATCAAAATAAAAACTACGATGAATACACAATTTTCAAAAGATAATCAACCACAACTTTCCAAGGGACGATTCAAGGATGGATTTCAAAGCAAAACAGAGATTCAAATTTAGAAGGACTCTAATCAAATAGAATTCTGATTCAAAGATAGGCTCAAACGAAGATAAGATAATTAAATTACCAAATAGAAGATGGATAAGCCTATATGAATCGCGGGCGACCTTAACCGGTCAACCGTGACTTCAGGAATATAATCGATGCGAAAATCTAAGGCAAATCGACCTTCGATCGCCAGAGATAAAATCTAAATATAGCAGAAGATAGAAAACATCGTAAACCGAGGATACAGAAATCTCTGGTGAATCAATGCCAATTATAAGGGAGTTTTACCCTTTTACAAATCATTCAAAGATTGGCGGAATCACCGATCTTTATAGAGGTCATTCAAAGTGGAGTTATGGAATGCTCCAAAAATCAAAAGAATACAATTAGGGGAGACAGGAATGGATTTCAGAACAAGTGGGAGCGTTCCAAAATTCAAAGGAATCCTAATCGAAGAAATCCCAACTAAGATAGAAGTTCAGAATTTTAAGGAAATCCTAATCAAAGAAATTACTAACAAGGTGGATACGAAAGGGATAAAGTCCAGAAAATTTTCTTTCAAAACAAGAAAATTTTATTTCGAAATAATCTTTAAAAATCCTTTAAAAATCATTTGAAAATCATTTTATACTTTGAAAATACGTTCTCTCACAAAGGAATGATTCTGAGATTGATTTCACTCATTCTAGGGTATTTCTACCCTATCTCTAATGAGTTTTTGCTCCGCGGGCTAAGGTTTGCCTAAAACCAAAGCTCTGATACCAACTGTAACGACCCACTATTTTGGACCATTCAAATCGACAATAATCCACACATGTCTGGCTTGAATAATTCAAAATAACAGATTGTAAATAAATTTGGAGCAAATGAAATCAAATACACAGAATCACAGACACAGAACATATCATAATAACTTGCAGTGGAATATAAAAACCATAGTAGTTCATGAAGCTACTATAACAAACTCTCAAAACATAATACATAATATCTGCTTAAAAACATATACAATATAAATCTCAAATAAATAGAAGTTAATGAATACCAGAACTGAAATAGAACAACTGAACTGAAAGGAACAGATAACTAGACAAGCAGAATCTCCAGCGATTCCTAGCTCCAAAAGAAATCCAAAGCTAAGCTGTAAATACTCAGGCTGACCCGAGCGTAAAGTAAAACACAAAACACTCGAGTCAGGACAATATATACTTATATAATGTAAACCAACTCAAGTGAACTGTAGTAGAAATGCACAATAACTCAAGGATGCTTGGGATCGCCCATCCTTTAAGGGTCAGTTAAACTATAAATTAAATACATCCCGTGGTTAAAATTTCAAAATGGTATTTTATACTTCGAAATCAAATATCATTTCAAAATTCAATATCATTCAAAAAATCCATTTTAAAATATCAAAATATCATATTTCAAAATAGTTTATATTTCGAAACAAATTACTTTATTTTAAATCATAAAAAATGAAGTTATTATATTTAATTATTAAATTTCCAAAATTTTAATCTTTCAAAGTTCATTCGTTCACTTAAATTAATTAAAACAATGAAAATTCAACTTTCGCAGCATTTAGAAAATGCTATGGAAAGTCACATTTAAAATAGTTCAATTTAACAAAAGACAGCATTTAAAATGCTGTAATAGGGTTACATTAGTTTCAAATAAACTTAGTTAAATTCAACCATTATAACATTTATAAAAATGCTATAATAGCCTTTAATTAAATTTAGCCATTTGGTTCATTATTATCAACTACAGCATTTACAAATGTTGTATTATCATTTACATTAGAATTAATAGCATTTCAGAAATGCAGTTAATTAACTTCAAATATTTAGTAATTTCACAAACAATTATATTTTTATATAAATCATTTTTAACTTATAAAATCATATAATTTCACTTTTAAAACAATCATTCAAATACCCTTGTATTCATGATTTTATAAAGTTAAACCTCCATTCAAAAATCAAAATTTAATAATAATTCACTTATTAAATTCCAATATTAAATTATAAATTCATTAAATTAAATTAAATTAACACTTAAGTTTAAATTTTCAAATATAACTTAATTCCATTTTTATTTACTTAACTTAAAATTCACTTTTAAGCCAAATTCACAAATTTCCAATTTTAGTTATATTTCAAAATTTCAACTTAAATATTCATTCATTTCACATTTTAACTTTATTCAAAATCATTAATATAATATAAAAATCATTTAAATTCACTTTAATCCAAATTATCATGAATTTATCACATTTCATATTTAATTTAAATTCCAATTATCACCAAATTAAAATTTCCCAAAATAATTTACATTTCAAATTTTCTAATTTTACCATTAATTTATTTCACTTATAAATTTCCAAAAAATCAATAATGCTTTACAAAAATCATTTTTATTTAGTTTAAATCAAAATATTATAATATTTACATTTCTAAAATATTTAATTTTTTTTATAAAAACATATTTTAACAACGGGTCTGTATTTCATTTTCTAGCCTAGGAAAAGTGATACGGGTAATTTATCATTTCAACCCGTAATTTACAAAGATACCCAGGTTTGATCATTTCAAACCCGCAATCCCAAGTAAATGAAAATAATTGAAAATCATTCAGGCCGATCATTTCAGCCCATAACGATTTTCTCCTATTCTAAAGTCCGTTCGGGTATGTATCATTTCAACCCATAGTGATTCTAATCTAAAGGGAACTTGCAGTGTGATAAACTGATAAAAATAATAGAACAGCATAATATAATAGTAACATATAATATAATAGGTGTTTAAGCATGGGTGAACATCATAAAATCATAACATAGCAAGTGTAACATGATAATGCATTTTACAGATTCAAAAGGGGTCAATTCACTAGTTATATATGTATATATTGTCTGGTGAGAATAACTCACCTGTTCAGAGCTGGAGATAGCTACCAAAGAAAACAATACAGACACTATGAAGGCACGACAATATGGAAATGACTTGAGAGTGGAGAGCCAAAGCTAATGGCCTTGATAACATTTACAAAAAACCATACAAACAGCATAAGTTTTCAACCCAAAATTTCAATAAAACATTGTTAGAAATGACTGCATAAAACAAATCCAAAGCTATTGCACTTCTTTCAACCACCTATGGTTCAACTACAGGTCTGAAATGTATGGCTAAGGGGTGTATTTGGACCTGGTTTTGGGTTCATAGGTCGGCCATTGCATGGATATAAAGGAGTAGAGAGATATGTGCAAAGGTATGAGCTTGACACTACACTACAAGGCAACAAAACAATGGCTTCAAGGCAAAACAAGCCACGACCAAAGGCAAGTGGTCAGGTTTGGAATTTGCTGGAGATGGTGGTGCAAGTGGCGGCCAAGGTGATGGTTTGAGTGGTGGAACAAGATTGGTGTTCGGCTAGGTTGAACAAGTGGAGTGTTTGCATAAACTTTGGTGGATCTAGTCATAGATGACCATGGCATGGATTGGTCAGTGGGCTGGAGGAGATGGTGACCTGATGTGGTGATGGTGGTGGCGGCTATGGTGGTGGAGGAGCAAGGGCTGAACCATGGAAGGTAGAAGGCAAGTGCAAAAATCAAACAACAAGTAGAAAAAATGGAAAAGAATATGAAAGTTTACCAAATTTTCTTTGTTCAGATAGAGACCGAAATTTTTGAGGTGAGAAGTGTTTCTATACGTGAAAAATGAATAAGAATGCAGCTGAAAGAATGAGATAGGGTCGGCCATCAATGAATGCAAGAGTTTAGAAATGAAAAGGTGGGAAAACCAAGAGACTTAAGCAACTAAAGGGTCACAAACCTTTCAAATTTCCATAATTCTTTTTGCAATTTTAAATAACTGAAAAATGCATATAAATTCAGATAAAAACACGAAAATTTAGTAAGTAAACAAAAACAAATAGATAAATATTAATTATATATAATTTAATTAATAAAAACAGCAAAATTTGCAAACTAGTCTTGAAAATATGAAAATAAATGCAATGAACTTTGGAGAATTTTTATGTACTTGAAAAATATTTATAAATAAAAATAAGAAAACAAAATAAAGTGTATTCACAAAAATAAATAAATAAATTTTAATTAAATATAATTTAATGAAGAAAATAGCAGAAAAATGGAAACTAGCCTTTAAAAATAGAAAATAAATGCAACATATTTTGAAAAAATTCTATTATCACTTTAAAAATATTAAAAGACAAAAATATACATAAAATAACATATTAACACGTATTAAAATAAAATATGACAAAGAAAATATAATTTATATAATTTAAAATAAACAAAATTACTGAATAAATCAAATTGCACTCAAAATTGAAATGTACATAACTTTTACAATTTAACTTCGTTTTCAACGAAACGAAAAACAGTGTTCAAGTTACTAAATCTATTTTGCATAATAAAAGATAAAATTTGAGAAATTTAAATATTTAAATTTGATGTTTAAAAGTCAAAGTTTGACCAGTTTGACCACAAATCCATTTTTACAGGAACATAAACAATTTATACCAGTTTGAAATTAAAATTCACATAATAATCAACATATATATTAAAAATGAAATGTTTGAAATAAAACAAGTTTAAAAGATTTTTCAAAATATAATAAAGTCAAATAAAATATATACAAAAATCTAGGGTTGTTACATAACCTCCTACTTTTCTAAAATAGAATTGAATTCTTCTTTTAGATTAGCGAGAACGTTACCTCTCCTAAATTTAGCTATCTAGTTTCTTCTATCTTGTTTATTTTAAGCATCTCAGTAAGAATATTATCTTTTTAAATTTTTATATTACCAAAAACATTTTTATTCCAATTTTTAAGAAAATTTCTAGGATCCCTAAGTTTTAAAACAAAGCTTTTAGCAGAATTATCCTTATTTCTAATATTATAATAACTCAAAGAAATCCACTTATTTTTTATTAAATCCAAAAAATTGGATTCAAATAGCCACATTTTTTCAAATTTAAAAGATCTATTAATAACCCTATGTTGTTCACATGTGAAAATAATAGGACAATGATCAGAATAAGTGTAAGGCAAACCAGAAACTCTACAAATAGGAAATTTATCCTTAATTTCATCACTAACGAAAAACCTATCAAGAAGAGCCATAGAAGGGGACTCCCTAGTATTACTCCAAGTAAATTCTCTATTAGAAAGTGGGATCTTAATCAAATTAGAGTTATTTATTACTTTTAAATATCAATGATTAAAATGATTATTAATTTCAATTATCATTAATTGAAATAATTAATTTAATCCAATTATCACTAATTAAAACAATTAATCAAGTTTAATAAACTAATTGAACCCCATTATCCTTAATTAAAGAATTAATTAAACTCAAATAATCATTAGTTAAAATGATTAATTAAGTATAAAACATCATTAGCAAAAATGATTAATTAAATCTAAAGATACACCAATTTTTAATCATCATTTATTAAATTGGTTAATAAATATTAAATTAATTAATTAAAAAGATTAATTAATTTTAAATTACCATTAATGAAAATGATTAATAAATTTTCAATATTCGTTTCAGTGGAAACACAAGCTCAAGTTCATACGATAGGGTTTTTGGGGATGAAATTCAATAAATGACATTATAGCGGAAATCGCTATAACGACATTTAAACTATTAAATGGAATATCAGAAATTAATTTCAATTAACCATCAATAACAACATATGGATGTAAATAAATAATTTATGGGCGAGAAACCCCCTTTGGGTCTTTCTACATATTTTTCCTACAAAACAATGATTATGGATAACATATAAATAATCATATTGGTTTATAACGATCAAATTAAGATGTCATCCATTTTCCAATCGGAAATGCAACCAAACAAGCAACCAAACAATTTAACTAACATCCAACAATTGATAAACATTTATCACATCATAGACATGATATAATAAAATTAAATTTGAGTTAAACTCACATTGATTTCCGTTTTTGCCGAAACGGCCTGATTTCAGACTAAAACCGAACGATCGCCCGATTTTAGCTTAAATTTCCACTTGCTCCAAATCCATCCAAAACAATTTTATCTCGAATATCTTGATGACACGAGTCCAATGAAAAAAACGATGTCCAAATCCGACCTCGTATGAGTAAGATACGAATTTTACAAGTTATCGGGTAATTTAAATTTAAAATTAAACAACTTTAAACTATTTACAAAATTACCCCTCTCCACTATTACATCATCTTCTCCCTTTCCCAAATAGAAACATGCACAGAGACATGAAAACCGAAAATGCATGCACGAATTTGCATTGACATGGAACTATGCACCTCTGTTTGTCGAACCGTCATCGCCAATAGCCTTCTCTCGACGAACCGCACCTGCCTACCACACACTCGACAACCCAAGAGCCACCATATAAATCACGACCTACTCCTCAACATGCCGCTTTCCATCAGGTCGCACCCCCAAGAACGCACCGCACACCACCAAATCACGTCCTCAGGTGCGCCTCGGTTCCACGAACTCGAATCAATCGACGAAATCTCCCAACACGCCTCCAATCAGTAGCAAAATGAAGCCCTAGCTCCTCTGCTCGACGTTGGCCATCCCCACAACAAGACCGAACATGAAAAATTGGGTATGGATTGGTAGAGCTTCTCGATACGATCCTAATGAAGCTCGTTTGGTATTTTTGGGTGAGAGGGTGATTTGATTTCGAATTTTGAAGATTTGGGGCCATTTTCGTTTAACTGGAATGTAACAGTGAGAAGAGAAAAGGATAGGGATAAGGCAGAGTTGAAATTGAAGGAATAAAAATGGCTAAGTGTTTAAAAGCATTTGATTTCATAACCAAATAAAAAGTTCAAAATGATTATGTTCACCTTTTCCATGACAAAAGAAATTTCTCAAGCCACCAAAATGTTTGTGGGCTGTGAAATGATGGGTGTGTGGGCTATGAAATGATGGGTGTGCGGGCTATGAAATGATGGGTTGATATGGTGGGTATGTGCATATAAATATTATTTTAATTTTAAAATATTCAACAAAACATACCTAAGAATCTCGAACTCCAAACGAGACGTGCCACCTGGTTTTCCTATTGTTTTACCCCTGTTCTGAATACAATGGAACTTGTTTCGAGACCTAATTCGATCGTATGCAGAAGATAGGTTTTTGGACCTAGTTATTATCTTAAATTTTTGAAATTAATTTCAACGCATTTCGATCTCCCACGGCCAAACGATTCATCCGATCGTCATGAAATTTGACGGCGTATTATAATTCAGTATTACGGATCCAATGAAATTGGTTTCGTCGAAATTCGAGACTGTGCCCCGGAAGGCTAATTTCATGGATTTAAATATTTAATTTTCGATATTTATTCGATCTGTTTATATTTGTATATAAATTTTCAAATTGGATTTACCAATATTATTTATTGGTTAAATTGAGTTAAATAAAATTATTAAATCCATTTAATTGACATTTAATTCACAATTCAAATATTTAATTATTCCCTATATTTGAATTATAAATTATTAAATTCCAAAATTCAATTATTTGAAATATTTAAAATTAATTAAACATTTAAAATCTAATAACCAAAATTTTGGGTCGTTACATATTTTGAAAATTAAAGTCTCGGATTTTAAAATAATATGTTTATTTAGATGGAGGAAACATGTCATATAAGAAGGGTTATCAAATACCAACTTCTGAATATAAAAAACAAGTATCTATACTATACTATTATTAGTGAGTTTAGTTTCTATAGCTCCGATGCCCCCTCTAATTTCTTACAAACTCAACCGTCACACATTTTAATTCTTCTTTTCATACACACTTCTCACTTCTCATATTCATCCCTTCCCATCTAAACCGTGAATATTCACGTCCCCAATTTGAGCCTTTTACCCACCGTCAACGTTGACCTCTCCTCTTACCAGTGTCGCCAACCACTTCGAATCCGAATCTCCGACCAATCGATTGACAACTGCCTTTCCTTGCCACCCTTTTTGAAATTCCTCATCCCATCGTCAGCAGCTATTCGTCTTCTCCGATCGTCAGAAGATTTGTCGGTAAGGCAGAGTCAATAGGTTGTCTTCGAAGGTTCTAGTTCTACTCCCATTGTAAGTACTTCTTTCTTTTTCCTATAATTGTGATATTTAGATTCAGCTCAATTTGCTTGAATTCGTAAACTAGTGAAAAATTAGGTTTAAAAATCATTGATTGTCAGAAATCCTTATTCTACAGAAACCTTTCATTTGCATAGAACTTGGTAATATGTTGAACCATGATATATGCCTTCAACTTCATAAGTTGTTGGGTGTCTATAAAATTTTATGACCGCCATTTTGTTATATAACAATATTTACTGAAGAAACTTATAATGGTATAAATTACATTGTTTTACTTCAAGGTCAACTCATGTTTAATGACTTCTAGGTGGTACTGACATTCAAAACATGTTAGTGAACTTTGCATTTTGATATTCATGGTTTTTTTACTCAACGTGGTTCAATAGATTTTGCTGATTTGGTAAAAGGAATATGATTCTATTTATTGAAAATCATGCTTGATGATCTTTATTACCTGCTACGAGAGTTATTGATTTTGTGATTTTTATTTGCTGCAATGTTTAGGAAGTTAAAAATTTTATACTTCTTTTCTGATAAAAGGACGGCAGCATTTTTTGCTATCTATGACATATATTGATGAGGTTATGTAATACATTAACAATGCAATATGGATTGGATGATGAAAAAAATTTGTTGCTTAGATTCATAGTTCCTTTTTGGTTGCCGCTAATACTTTTTACAAATTTCTATGCTTATTTCCATCAATAAATGTAGATGGGTAACAGATAATTGATACATTTGATGTTCTTTTGGAATATATTACAAGGAAAATGGTAGATACATGTTTTTCATTATTATTTTCAAAATTTTATAGTTTTTATTATCCTTAACAAATAGTGGTTTAGCCTACGGATCCTGTTATCCATATAATTTCAATATCAAAAATAAGGCTATGAGTAATGACATTACAAAGGAGTTGGTGCCCTAAATTCTATGTCGAAGATCAACTGTGCCGCACTTCATCACTACGGTGTCATATCTCTTCGGAGACATATCCCTTCGGTGAGGTATCTCATCGCACTTCATATAAAATCGATGACGTATCTCTTCGGTGTTACTCCTCAATCACACTGCACTTCATAACTTCACAATTCATCAGCGTCGCATTTCATCGACAAAGAAAAAAATCGGCGCCACCATGTCTCATGAAGAGATACAATTCGATCGTGCCGCATTTCATGCTACATTGAACTCCAATCACATCGCACTCCATCATGTCACCTTCGTTCGATGACACAAGTTGACCCCTCATTCAGTATAGAGTTCCAAGACCATGCCAGTAGTATCGCATGTCAATAAGGTAGATGAGGATGTTGCTTCTAATCAAACACTACTCATTACCAACATCAAGATCAATTGACATCAACTTTTATCATTAACGATAGCATGAACATCTCTACTCATTAGTACCAAACCTCTTCAACATTGCTTGTCATCTGTGCCGCTACCATCTTCTGTTAAGGCCAACTTGTTACCGACACTGATCTAGTAATGCAGTTCGGGACCAATGACAATGATATGGATAATGCTACTCAAATAACCTTATAGTTTATTGGAGCCGCCTATCGTGAATATCGATGTCCACGTCATTATTAACGCTGAAAGCCACGACAAAACCGCTTCTCAACCATAATTCTCCCCCATGATACTGCACCTATATAGTACCACTTTCCATCAATGGTGATGACACCTTCATCCGTCATCGAGTCTCAAATAATAACACTCTGCTTCCATATGGAACAAGCAATGCAGCGGGCCAACAAGGATAAGATGAATATCGTGCCAAATTAGAATCGCCTCATCAACAAGAATCATATTATGAGTTGGCTATGAAGATCTCATCAATACTTAACGCCACTTCAACTCCATATCACCATCAACCAACAAAAAGCGCCAACCATCAACATCGAGAGTTATCGAACTTCGACACCATGCAATAAGAAGACACTCCTTTACAACGCTTCCCAATGACAATGTCGCTCCTCATCAATATTCGGTGATGCCTTTTATTAGTATAATCCAATGAAAAAGCCAGTGTCTTGCATTGTCGAAGTTGACCCCGCCGAAGACATAAGTGGTGGAGTGGAGCTATTCATCCCCTATAAATATGGACCTAAGGGTGCCATTTGGAGGACGATTTTTCATTCTCTCCTAATTTTCTTAAATCAAAGCCTTGTAACCATAAATCTAATTGGGGGCAAATCTTACTTAAATGTGATCATATACGAATTAAATGAACAAGGACTTGGACATATTCATTAACCAGACTATGTCCTATTTCAAACATTATTATATGGACTTGCATATATATGAACTTATCAAGATCAAACTCGATGTGGACTGTTTAGAAACACCTTGAACTATGACAAGCATATATGTGGATAATTATACAAATATGGGACTTTGAATATAAGAACGAATTACATAGCCTATTTTCAAGCCTAATGGACTATTGCATAGATTTGTTACTTGTTTTCTTTATCTCGATTGAACATATGACATGTCATAGGCCTTTTTGGAAGATTATCCTTGAAAGCCCATATAGACTCTTGAATATGACAACTTTAAATGACCTTAAGTAATCTCATGCATAATGATCCCAGAAAACATGTGGACTTCAATACGTTTTTCCTTAAAGGACTATTTCCATCACCAATCCATCCTTTAATGATTCCATCATGCACTAGTCTTAAGTGATGAATTGGTCCTTGATGATATAACTAAGTCAATATTGATTGAGATATGCTTGATCATGCTACTACATTTGTTTAAGTCGAGGATTATTTCATCACTGTTGGCATCATAAATTTTATACTAGTTTTTGGTCTAACATTTTTAGTGCTAGAAGGAGGGCTCGGACCTCCGCCTTGTTTAACCCTCTCTCTAAACTAATTGAGAAAGTTTTTGTTTAGGAAAATAAGATCAAGATGACTTAATGCTCTAAATGGAGTAGTTATTCAAACCACAACATTAGAAGAGAATGTAGTTCCCATTTCAACTTGGGAAATGCAGAGCCTGGAAAGCCATCAGAGCCGGCACGACTACTAGCAGCGAAGCCAAAATTAAAAGCCTAGAACAACAAATGTTAGAGGTGAAAGGATTTTTGGAAGGAATGCTTGCTCAAAATCCTTCAAAACTACCTGACCCATAGGAGGAGATGAACCAAAATCTCGAAGGAGGGAACTAAATGCTTCTTTGCTTAGAAACAAAAGCAAAGGCAAACTTACCGCGACTCCATAAAAGAGAGGAGGCGATCAACAAACTAAAGCAAACAACCAGGGAAGATTAGCAGAAAAACCCACGGAACAATTTCGAAGCTCAACTTTTGAAAGGTACAAGCCTAAAAGAAGCATTTACCATAATGATGAATCTTACTTGGAAGACTTGGCTTAAAAAATGGAAAAAGTTATGCTTAATCTCAAGGGAAAAAGAACTCTAGACGATAGAGTTTATAATAATCATCAAGAAGCTCCCATCATGGATAAGATTATGACCACAAAAATTCCTTCTCACATCAAGATCCCATCCATCATGTATAATGGAACGACCGATCCAGTCTATCACTTATTGGCTTTTGAAAGTCGGATGGACCTATACAATGCATCCGGAGCTGTGCGTTGTAGGCATTTCCCAACTACTTTTTAGCGAGCAACCGCTAAATGGTACCGGCAGTACCGAGAGAGGATAATCTATTCTTGAAAACAGTTTTCTTATGAATTCTCAGCACAGTTTTGTATCTACAAAGATCCCCCGTCGACTATACCATGGTAGCTAATATCAAACAGAGACCAGGAGAGTTGTTGAGCGATTATCTTAAGAGGTTCAATACTGAAGCCTTAAAGGCGAAAAATATAACCGATAGAGACAAGCTAGTGGCGGTACATTCTGGACTAATTGAGCAAACTCTTTTTTGATGAGAACTCTACATACATGGACGTATGGATTTGTAAGATTTCTATTTTCAAGTCGATAAATTCATTCGAATGGATGAAATGTATCATGCCCGAAAGAACGCCCAATGCAAATAGGAAATAGGAAAGATTAACAACAACAAGTAACCATAAGAGACCAAGATGGGAAGAATACTCAAGCACCAACTTTATTGCTTTGAATAAGCCTATACCTTACATATCTATTGCAATGAAGGAAAGAGACGACTTTCTGATTTCTTACAAAGCTAAAACTAATCCCAAAATAAGAAAGGGAGGAGATTACTGCACTTATCATAAATCGAATGACATAAAACAGATGAATGCTGAGTATTGGCAGGCATAATCCAGCGAATGATTTGATCCGGACACCCAAAGGAATTTCTTAAGGACAATTAGAAAGTTGTCCATTTTGAAAGTGGCAACCTGAGGCCACCTAGCAACATCGTGAATCTGATATAGGATGATGTTCAGATGGATTTCATTCTACCTCTCAACAGAATTGACGTAATCCATGGAGGCCAACACCTAGCTAGAAATAGCAAAAGAGGTAGGAGTCGCAATGTAAGGAAAGTAAAGAAATTTATTTTCTCCATTCAAGAGGAATCGCCGGTAAAGAATCCAAGATTCCAAATCCAGATACATAATCTGACCATTACATCACAAAAGCTAAGAGAGATCTGCCACCCGCACAATGACCCACTCATGATTACTGCACAAATTGGACTTTCCGTGGTTACCAAAATTTTGATGGAACCGGAAGTGCTGTGAGCATAATTTTCAAACATGCATTTAACTAGGTCGTATTCCAAAAGAAAAGCTTAAACCAAGTTTTAAACCCATTTTTGGGTTCAACAATAAAGGGTCAACTCCTGTTGGATAAATAGGATTTCTTGTGCAAATGAGAGTTCTTCCATGCCCTCGGACCTTTGAAACTCTCTTCGTCATCATGGATCAACCTTCCTATTATAATGCCTTTTTTGGAAGACCAGCTTTGGACGAAGTTGATGCCTTTGTCTCCCCCAAGTATCCAATGGTGAAATTCTTGACTAAAAGTGAGTGGGGAAAAGAGGGGAACAATTCAGTGCCCATGAGATGTACTTTATAACTATTGAACAATATGAACGAGATTACCTTTCTTGTTATGATTTAAAGATAAATAAATTAATATGAAATGGTACTAAAAGGTCTTTGGATGGTGATTCTTCAAACTCATTGCCCAAAAGCGAAAGCAAATCCTGTTAAGAAGACTAAATGTGTATTGAGAAAATTTTCCTCCTTAAAGAAGAAAAGAAAATTGAAGGAAGCAAATCTCGTGGAAGATGAAATAGGAGATGAGGAAATTATCATCGAACTAGATTGTAGAAATGAATAATAAAGAATGAAGCCTATAGAAGATCTTGAGGAAATATGCATAGATTCTACCGAACAAGGAAGCCAGTCAGAATTGGAAGAGAGTTAGATATCAGACTCAAGGAAGTGCTAGTTCAGTTCCTTCAGTCCAACAAAGATGTATCTACCAAGATTTATTCAGATATGGTTGGAATAGATCCGACCATCATCTACCATGCTCTAAATATAGACCCAAATATCACACCAGTCCAGTAGAAGAAAAGACAGTTTGATAAAGTTCGGTCTAGTGCTTTGAAAGAAGAGGTCAAACGATTGCTCGAGAATGGATTTATTAAAGAGATACTTTATCCGAGATGATATTCTAATCCAGTACTAGTCAAGAAGTCCAAAGGGAAGTGGAGAACATGTGTTGATTACATTGATTTGAATAAAGCATGCCCAAAAGATTGCTATCCTCTCCCAAGGATAGACCGGTTAGTTGACGTAACAAGCGGGCACCAAACTCTTGTCTTTCATGGACGCATATTCCAGATATAATCAAATTCCAATTTTAAAACCAGATGAGAAAAACACCAGTTTTGTAACAGATTAGGGAACTTATTGCTATAGAGTGATTCCCTTTGGATTGAAGAACGCGGTGCAACATACCAGAGACTAGTGAGTAGAATGTTAAGGGAACAAATTGGACGAAACATGGAAGTATATGTAGAAGACGCGTTAGTCAAGACTCAAGAGAGAGGCAGTCATCTAAAAAACCTTGAAGAAATGTTTGGTATATTGAGAAAATACCAGATGAAGCTTAACCCTTAAAAATAAGGCTATAATTAATAACATCATAAAGGAGATGGTGCCACTAGGTTCTATGTCAAAGATCAACAGTGCCGTACTTTATCACTACGGTGTCATACCTCTTCGGAGACGTATCCCTTCGGTGACGTATCTCATCGCACTTCATATAAAATCGATGACATATCTCTTCGGTGTTACTTCTTAATCACACCACACTTCATCCCTTCGTGATTCATCAGCGTCGCATTTCATTAACAAAGAAAAAAGATCAGCATCACTATATCTCATGAAGAGATACGATTCGACAATGTCGCATTTCATGCTACATTTAACTCCATTCACATTGCACTCCATCATGTCACCTTCCTTCGATGACACGCGATGACCCCTCATTCAGTATAGAACCCCAAGACTATGCGAGCAGTATCACATCCCAACAAGGCTGGGGAAGATTCCGCTCCTAATCAAATATAGCTTATTACCAACATCGTGCTGAATTGACGTCGACTTTTATCCATAAGGATAGCATGAACGTCACTACTCATTAGTACCAAACCTCTTTAGTATCGCATATCATCAACACCACCACCATGTTCTGTTAAGGCCAGCTTGCTGCTGACACTAATCTAGTAATGCAGTTCGAGACCAACGACAATGATATGGATGCTACAACTCAAACAACCTTACAGTTCATTGGCTACCTATCATTAATGTTGACGTTCGTGTCATTATTAACACCGAAAGCCACAACAATACCACTTCTCAACTATAATTCTCCTCCATGATACCGCATACAATGCCACTTTTCATCAACGGCGATGATACCTTCATCCATCATCGAATCTCAAACAATACCACTCCGCTTCCACATGGATCAAGCAATGCACCAGGTTAACAAGGCCAAGATAATTATTGTGCCAAATCAGAATCGCCTCATCGACAAGCATCATATTGTGAGTCAGCAATGAAGATCTTATCAATACATATTGCCGCTTTAACTCCATATCGCCATCAACCAATGAGAAGTGCCAACCATCAACATCGAGAGTCATCAAACTTTGACACTATACAATAAGAAGACGCTACTTCACAATGCTGCCCAATGACAACGTCACTCTTCATCAATGTTCAGTGCCACCTTTTATTGGACCAACAAAGAAGCTAGTGCCAAGCATTATCGAAGTCAACCCTACCAAAGACATGAGAGGCAAAGTGGAACTATTCATCCCCTATAAATATGGACCTAGGTGTGTCATTTGGAGGATGATTTTTCATCCTCCCCCTCTTTTCTTAAATCAAAGCCTTGTAGCCCTAAGTCGAATTAGGGACAAATCTTACTTGACTGTAATTATATACGAATTAAAGGAACAAGGACTTGGACATATTCATTAACTTCGACTATGCCCTATTTCGAACATTATTGATATGGACTTGCATATATATGAAATTATCAAGATTAAACTCAATGTGGACTGTTTAGAAACACCTTGAACTATGACAACATATATGTGGATAATTATATGAACATTGGACTTCGAATATAAGAACGAATTACATAGCCTATTATCGAGCCTAATGGACTATTGCACATATTTGTTACTTGTTTTCTAAATCTCTATTGAACATATGACATGGCATAGGCCTTTTTGGAATATTATCCTCAAAACCCCATATAGACTCTTCAATATGACAACTTTAAATGGCCTTAAGGAATCTCATGCATAATGAACCAAGAAAACATGTGGACTTCCATACATTTTTCCTCAAGGCCTATTGCCATCACCAATCCATCTTTAATGAATCCATCATGCACTAGTCTTAAGTGATGAATTGGCATCATGAAATGTTAATTGCTAACATTTGTTTTAGTCGAGGATTATTTCATTACTATTGGCATCATGAATGTTATACCAGTTTTTGGTATAACAGATCCAATTTGCAAAAATTTGTATCTGCTTCAGTGTTTAATACATGTTCCAACATGCATCTAGATGTTGAAAATTTCAAACTCTTAACATCTAAGTGCATGTTGAATAGGCTCCACACAAATAGGATTTTAATGAGATTATTTTCAAATTTGTTAATTGATGACATAAATGAAAATGCATTATTAGTGTAGTAACAACAATGGATTTGTCTTTTTCATAATGACAATTTTCAATAGTGCATTATTATATTTAAATTCGTCAAATAACTCTTCCTACATGTTTTCCTATATATAGAGCAGTGAGTTTTCTTGATCTTTTTCTATACATGTTCCAATTTTCTAACTTCTTACTACTTATGTTAGTGGTATTAAGTTTAAATGCAGTATGGTATATTAAATTACATTATATAAGTTTTCGTTTTGCGCATAAAGTAATTTTCACTTCATTATGGTAGTAACTGATTATGCATTAATAGGGTAGTAGCTTTCAAGATAGTAAATAATTAAGATATTGCTTACTATGAAATCAAACTATTTGTAGGTTATACGCCTTCCACTTCAGTGAAGGTATACATATAATCATTAACATATTCACTATAAAGTTAATAATAGTAAGAAATTGTCCATAAGATATGCTAGCATGAAGCACATCTATGAATTGAATAAAGCAAAAGCGATGATTTTAATCATTTGAATTTATTTTGATGTACTTACTAAGGGAAGCCTTCTATTATAAGGTCTAAAAGCTCAAAACATGAGGAAAAAAATATGACAAATTAGTGAAAGAAAATTCTCGAAAACTATTGAGGTGATTTGATTTGACAATCGTAACCTAAAACCTGTCATATAAAGTGGTTGTAGTACTCTTTAGATGCTTTAATTTTCAAGCATTATAACCTGGTCATCCTTCATAAATTTCATCACACTTTCATTGTTGTCGTTCATTATTATTTGACGATAAGCCAGGCTTTGCTTATCTTGAAAACATTTTCAGATATCTTCTTATTCAAGAACATTGATGAAAAGTCTTATGAACTATTTGTGTTTGGAGCATTTCATATCATGAACTTTGATATTATACTAACTATAGTACTAATATACAATACATGCTCTCAAATAGACATTGACTATTTATATTCAATTTCAGTATCTAATTTAATGAATATATGGTTGCTTTGCATTAAAGGTAATTACTATATTTATTTGACTGAGTTAGATGCTAGCATAATGGGAAATAAATGACATAAATTTCACTCAAGGCATATGAGGTATACTATTCTTTTTACTGTTTCATATTATGCAAGTATTTATGTTGTTTAATGTTATAACTATAGTTGCTACCATCTCATTCAGTTGTTCCTAAGAATATTTTTGCTCATGCTATATCAACTTACTGATCCATAGTTTATGTTGTCGATTGTGATGATGAGTTAAATGTTAATTTATACTTAAATATTATTTCTTTATTTATTGAGCTTGGTCAAAAGAATCTACCATTACTCCTTCACTGTTGTTGTGAAAGTTATACTAAGATTCACTTGGTTCTTTAGTTATAGTTTTATCACTACCAGATATTGTTTTCTCATTTCTACATGAATATTACAATTTATTATAGACAATACTAGATTTAAGCAGCCAATTGTATTATCACTATTATAATAAGTGATAAATATGAAACATCAATGTAATTATGCCCTATTGTTTTATTTTCAATTTACTAGGTTTACTTCCCTTTTATCCTAATGACCCAATTGTTAGAACCAGAGTTTACGACAAAAACAATGGAAATGATATCACGTAATTACGAAAATAAAACCTTGGGATGAGCATGTGTTTTTACAAAATATATTACCCGCGTGTTGTTACTCCAAAAAATCCACCTTTCGACCGAGTCGAAAGGTCCTTCAACAAAGACTAAGAAAGAGGAGTTCCGATCAAATATTTCGAAGGAGTCGAAGGGGTGCAGTCATTAGAGTTTAGCGGCCTCAAAACCTTTCGAAGGGTTCGGAAGGTTCCATCTCATACTATTCAGGGAGTTCCTACCTTTCGAAGGCGAAGTCAAAGCAAGTATTAGCAACCCCATGGTGACCTTTTCAAAAGCATGGCAAGCCTTTCGAACCAGTTAAGACCCATTAGGATACCTTTCGACAACATCGAAAGGTTCTATGAAGAAAGCAACACACGGGAGTCAGCAAAGGCAAAGGAACGGAAGAAAACCTTTCGACAACGTCGAGAGGAAGCATAGCCTTCGACAACATTGAAGGGAAACACAACTCTCGACAACATTCAAGTGAAGTGCAGACCTTCCGACAAGGTCGAAGGGTTCATAACAACAAGTGAAGCCAACCTCTCGACAAGGTCGAATGGTTCACAATAGTATGTAAAAGGCAAACCTTTCAACAAAGTCGAAAGGTTCATGAAGGCATAAGAAAGGCAAACCTTTCGACAACATCGAAAGGTTCATTATGGCACATAAGGGGCAAACCTTTCTTCAAAGTTGAAAGGTTCATAGCTATATATAAAAGGGGGACCTTCCGACCCGGTCAAGAGCATGGAGTCGAAAAGGGGGCCGCCTGCATCTATAAATAAGACCCAAGGGGTCATGTTTTGGAGGCCGAGGACTCTCATTCTAATCTTTCATCTTCTTAATCAAAGCATCGTAACCCTAATTGGGTGATTTGGGAATTTAATAAAAATAGAGTTTTTCTTGGATAAAGAGGGAAGTCTTGAGTTTTGTTAATTACTTTGTTGTTTACTAAAATCTTTGTTGGATTAACCTCATTTTTCCAGGTTTAACTTCATCGAAAGGTTCTTGTCGACAAAGTTGACAACACTTCTGACTCTAACATCTACTTCAACCTTCCAAAGCTATTAGCTCTGTGGCCTAAACCTTTCAACAAGGTCGACAGTTCTTTATGCTCCAACAATACCTGTAACCTTTCGAAGCTATAAACCAAGTGGTCTAACCTTTCGACAAGGTCGAAATCTATTCTCTAAATACAAATACCTGGACTCGAAAGGCTTAATCCAAAGGTGGTCATTCCCATACCTTTCGACAATGTTGAAACCTACTTCATATAAATGACCTAACCTTTCAACAAGGTCGAAGTCTATTAAATATCCACTAAAGTGTTTGACTTCTTAATTCTACCAAAGGAAAGCTATCACCCTAGCCTTTGACAAGATTGAAACTTATCTACAGAGGACTTAAATAAGAGAATCCAAACCTAATCGTAAGGTAAACCTTTGAAAGTAACCTCAAACAAGCTCAGCAAGGTCGGAAGGTTATTCAATTCAAAGATTAAACCTTTTGAAGACGTCGAAAGGCCTGATTCAAGAATTATCTGTAAACAAAACCAAGTTTCATGGGAATTCTTAAGGTAATCACGCCCTTTGTTCAAACAAATCTATCGATCCTTATTAGCATAACTTTGGGGTGTTGACAAGAAATCTTGTTGACATTTTTGGCGCTAGAAGGAGGGCCTGAACCTCCGATCCTAGACAATTTTCATCTCAGATTAATTGTATAAGGTCAATCATTTGAAAGAAGAAAAATGGTAAGAGCAAGAAGTAGTAACAGCAATCCAAGCGAAGAGGCCACTTCACAGTCAACTTTGAAAGATCACATGGTTCGAAACTCTAACTTAGGGAATACATGGGTTGGGCTACTCTTAACCCTAACAAAATTGGAAAACAAATTGATCAAGGTCCAGAATCAATGGCCACAAATGGCAGCGATACAAGAATATACTGAAAGACCTTCATCTCGGGAATCAATAAGAATTATGGAAATAGAGGATGAAGTGCGACTTCCAAATGAGGTAGAGAATCAAGAGTTGAACCGAGAAAGTCAAATAAGAGGGTTCCTAGAGCGACCAAATAGCACAATCCAAGGGAATAACATGGGTAGTCATAGAAGTGAAACTGACCAAGAGAACGCCCAACACAAAATAATGATGAATACACTTAGAGAAAAAGAAATTTTTGATCCTGAAGAATATGTTATCCTGCAAAAGGCACCCTTTTTCGAAGAAATAACGACGACAAATCTCCCCCCACACATCCAAATTTCTTCACTAAAATATGATGGAACAACTGATCCAAATGACCATCTTGTCGTCTTTGAAAATTGGACAAACTTATACAATGCTCCAGAGGCAGTTTGCTGTAAAAAAAATTCCCATTACTTTCCAAGGAGCAGCTATTAAATGGTATAAGAGTTATCGAATGGAAACCATCTATTCTTGGGAACAATTTACTTGCGACTTCGTGGCTCAATTTTCTATATTCAGAGATACAATTATGGACTTTAGCTTGCTAGCAACCATCAGAAAAAAACCAGGGGAACTACTTGGCGAATATTTGAACAGATTCAGCGCAGAAGCATTAAGGGCAGATAGTACAATCGATAGAGAAAAGCTTATGGCAGTCCGATCAGGGCTAACTGAACAAACTCCATTTTGGAAAGACCTTTATATCAATGGGTGCAAAGATCTGCAATATTTCTTTCTCCGGGCTGAGAAGTTTATTCAATTGGACGAGATTCACCATGTTAAGAAAGGATTCCACCGAGAATCCAAGGAAGAGAAATCTGATTTTAAGCGTCTTGATAAGAGACCAAGGGAAAGTGAAAACCCGAAGGAAAGTCAAAAAAAGAATTCCAAAACAAATTACACAGTCTTAAACAAGCCTTTCTCTTACATTTTCTCCAAGATGAAAGAAAATGAGAATTTTACGGCACCTCATAAGGTTCGAAGCGCCCCAGAGCTAAATAAAGGAGGAAGTTATTGTGAATACCATAAAGCAAATGGACATGAAACCGATGAATGTCATGTCCTATCAGAGAAAATACAAGGCATGATCAGGGCAGGGTTCTTGCAAGAGTTTGTCAAAGGAACCTGAAGGACATCTTGTTCGAGCTGAGAGGAAAGCAACTCAGCAAATTATAAATGCAAATCTCTATCAAGTCATGGGGACTCATGGCATTAGCTCAGCTATGAACTTTCTCTTTCTCTTTCCATATTTTTTAACTAAATTTCTATTTTCATTTATACATAGATGTGTGTAGTGTATTGACTGTATACTGATTAAAAACCAAGTGCTATTGCAGGAAAAACAAAACCAGACAAAACCATTCAACATACTCTCAGAGAACAACACACTCCTGGCTACTTGGAAAAGGCAGCTCAGGTGCCAGATATGAGATAATTATCAATATTTCAGTCAACATAGTACAAAGTCTACCCTCCAAGATATAGCAGATCGCCGTCAAATCCAACATCAATTTAGGGGAAAGTCCATATATACTAACTCTATTTTAGCAAATGATTTTAAATAAAATTTCTCAAACATATCTTCTTAAGTAAACTATTTTCAATTACCCCATGACCTAGGAGAAAAAAAATACCTATTTGTCCTAAAAAGTTGGTTTATGCGACCCATTTGAGATATTATATAGCATTAGTGAATGCATACCAAAAACTTCAAACTGATCGATTTCAATATTTCAAAGTTTTCTAAGAATTATGAGCAGAGGAAAACCTATTCATGCTTTTTCAAGAAAGATTTTGAAGTTGTTAAAAGTTTATTGAAATTCAAATTAGAGAATCCTATTCTCAACTAAAAGACCATTGGTTCATGTATCATGACCTCCTAGTTTCATATTTGAGATCTATGTCTCTATTATGAGAACAGCAAGAAAGTTCTTGCAAAAGACCGTGTTGAGAAAAATTCTTTTATTAAAAGGATTCATGAGTCCAAACTATTTTTCAAAAGATAACCCCTTAGTATACTAAGAGAGGTTAATTATAAAATTCTTTCTCTCAAAGGAGACTTCATTTAGTTGGCCAAAAATAATTTTTATATATATATGAAAAATTTAAGCTTACGATGCTATTCCGTAGCACCTCCTAGAGGGAGGGACATAAGCCCATGACGCTATTCCATGGCACCTCTTAGAGGGAGGGATATAAGCCTACGATGCTATTCCATAGCATCTCCTAGAGGGAGAGATAGAACCCCTAATGTCAAAAACACTTCTTAGGGAATGGGTCAGGGTAGTACCCATTGGCAGCCTTCTGGGGGAAGGTCAGCTCGACAAGCACAATATTCCTTTGAGACAAGGAAAGCTCGGAGGAGGCTCGTCAAACAATGGACTACTCCAAGACTAGAGGAGGCTCATCAAACAGAGGACTAAGATGTCCAAACCCAGAGGAGGCCCATTAAATAGTGGACCAAGATGTCCAAGCCCAAGAAAAAGGCTCCAAACAAAAGAATAAAGACAAACATGTCTACAACTCAAGGCGAAAGTTAAAACCCAAGGGAATAAAGGGTTAAAAAAGAAATCTATTTATCAACTGGGATAAAGTTGAAATCCTAAAGAAGGACACATATGGAGACAACAAGATAAAGATGTCCAATGCTACAATCAAGAATAGAAAAAGAGTTCAACATCATATTTAAAAAAGATAAGATATAAATTAGCAAATCTTAAAACATCTATTGTTTGGAAAGGGTTTAAGAGATACGCATCCCGAAAGAAGACATGAGATTGGAAAATGGAAAAGAAAATCCATAATATAGTAACAAGAGTAAAGATCCATACCATGGCCAAAAGAATAGAATAAGCAACAGGTCACCACTAATGATAGAAGAAACTACACATAAAGAATAGCTTGAGTAAACCACTACTGAATCCCTAGAAATAGAATGATCCCTTAGAACAAAATGAACTCCATGAGTATATGAGGAACCAATATTCCAATTAATTACAGGGCTTTGCAAATGCGACCCAACTCCAATATAGCAAAGGCTTTACTAACCCATAGGTCTAGGAATTTATTGTCCGGATTTACTGAATTTACTATAGCCAAGTAAATTTTTATTTTCGGTATTGATGAATTTCTAATGATCTATTTGTCAGATGAGGTCCCGACGAGATTTTGGCTGAATTCTTGATTATGTGATTCCATTGATAAATTTCCATAATGATTTCTTATTAAGTTATTGATTTCATGAATTTTTGATTTCCTCATTGGCCATGGCTATTCATGGATTTTACATGTTGCAATTTCCCCATTGAATTTTCTTTATGATTCCCAATTGATCACTTGTTTAATGAGTTCATGATTTCTCGTTCCCTTTGTTGAGTTTACATGATAATTTATGGATTTCCCGCTGGTTTACTGATTTTGAGTTAGGATGGACAGATCTCTAATAATATTTTTTGGATTCACGGGCTTTTGATTTCCCTTTTTATAATAATCTCCCGGTTGATGAATTCAGGTTTCATTGTTGATTCTTGTGGTGATTGATAAATTCAACATTTCTGATTTCCTTATTTGGATTTTTAATGATCCTTTATTGAACTTTCAACTTAACGAATTCCGAAGTTACGTGTTGATTTTCATGATGGTTGGTGAATTTCTGCTTCCTTTATTAGGTGTTTGATAATCCCTTATGAGAAATCTGATTCAGTGAATTCCAAATTTCCTTGTGGGTTTTTATGATAATTTGTGAATTTTGTATGCTTACTTTCCTCAATAAATTTAAGACGACCACCTATTGGATTTCTTGTATAATGAATTTTGAATTATCTTGTTGACTTTTATAATTGTTGATGAATTTTATGTTCCTCATTTTCTTGTTTGGATTTTGGTGGCCAAATGCTCATTTTCTGATTTGATGAACTATTTACTTCTTTATAGGTTTTAATGAGGTTTTACGACCACCTATTGGATTTCTTGTATAATGAATTTTGAATTATCTTGTTGACTTTTATAATTGTTGATGAAGTGCTTTTGACTATGTGTAGAGCCGTCTAGGTGGTCCCCAGTATATGCTGATGCAGACCTGTTTCCATAGGTTGGACAGAAAATAAGCCATGGAGGCGCTCGTCTAAGCTTGGTATGTACTGTCCTCAGGCTTCAATGTGGTATGCCATAATTTACTTTGATTTTAGATGCAGTCGCTTGTACATACCCATGTTTCTTAATACATGCAGCATTCGTCTCTTGTTGCGCTTCCATTGGTTGCCAAGCTCGAGCCAGGTTAGATATTCTGACTTTGAGTCGATTCCCTTGTGTCTTCAAAGCAGTTCTCGGTAAGAACTGGTGTAACAGTTGTGTATAGACAAACGGATGCTATGAAAGCCTTACTCCATCAACCTCATTTATTATCGTGAATAGACCTAAATTTTCACAAAGGCCTACTATCAACATTACAAAATATATTATCATTTAGACATTTGGTAGCCACCTAGGCCTTCCATCAAAATTACCTAAAATAATGTCATGCCTCGATATTTATTACCATTAAGGCCTAATATTTACATTTCATTCTTTTTAATGGTTCAACTTATCACTACATAGCTTAATCAAGTCAATCTCAACTTCGGTCTTTAAATTATTATTTCTCATTTTGTTTTATTATTATGTGGCTATTTCTTCGCTATGAAATTATCAACCATCACTAGGGAAGGCGACTTCCCAAGTGCTACAAAATGTTAATTCTTTTAATTGGAATTTCTTAGCATTATTTGCTATCTTATATTTACATTGCATGGCAATCGCATGTTGACGCTAGGTTATCATACCTTGGTGTCTTTGGCTGTCGCAGGTTAGTCTTATAAGGCATCGTAATTTGAGTATTCAAGAGCCATCACATATTGAAATGCTTCAATGCTATCACAAGTTGGCACACCCTAAGGCTATCACTTGTTAAATTACCCTAGTTGTCACAAGTTGATACATATATAGGCTACCGCTAGTTGATCCCAACGTAGCTATTGCATGTTGACTCCAACTTAGCCATCACAAGATGGTATCAACATAGTTATTGAATGTTGACTCCAACTTAGCTATCGCAAGTTGATCACAATCATAGCTATCGCACGTTGAATCAAGCTTAGCCATCACAAGTTGATCCCAACGCAGCTATTGCATGTTGACTTCAACATAGTTATCGCATGTTGATCCCAAACATAGCTATCCCATGATGACTCCAACTTAGCCATCGCAAGTTGACCCCAACATAGCCATTGCACTTTGATTTTAACTTAGCTATCACAAGTTGATCCCAGACATAGCTATAGCGTGTTGTGATTTTATAGGCCATCATAAGTTGATATGGCAATATTGTTAATAATTTGGAAATTGTTTTATTTCTATTTCAAGTAATTACTTTTCACCAAACCCATATGTTTGTCAAATTCACATTGGTTCCCAAAAGGGTTTTACACTTTTATTTTTAGAATGTATTAATTACCTCCTTAATTAATTAACAAATTGCCCATTAGTAATTAACTCTCAGCTTTTCTAAATAATTTAGAGTAAATTCAAGAATTCATGGGAAAATTTCTAACAATTCACCAAAAATTTGAATTACCTTATTTTAACTCATATAAAATTTTTAGGCCAAAATAATTATTTTTGATATTTAAAAAAATTAATTTATGAAATTAGGCAATTTCCCATATGGAAAATTCATATTAATTCCAGTTTATTTTTAGAAAATTCCAAAATTTAAACCCATCTCCAAAATATTATCATATAAAAGTTTCAAGTGATTTAAAGAAGTTTTGGTTAAAGTTTTTCCCTAAACACATCAAAGTCATCATCTTTAAATTCCAATCATGAACAAATATTATTTACATTAGCTCATTATCGTCCAAAACGTCACAAAACACATACAATCCTTACCCATATGAGTTTGGAATATTTTACATAAAGAATTACTCACCTTTTTACTTGATTAAACTTGATTTAAGTCATTTGTTTCCCTTAGGGATGAATGCTCTTTCTTTTAGCTTGATTTTCTTCCTCTTCCCTTAAAGTTTTAGTCAGCCTATGTTCCTTAGTTTTTTTAGTTTATGGAAAATGAGATAATGTATTAGGGTCTGGAGTGTAAGGGTTTAGTAATTTGGGCTTTGCACTAGAACCCCATTTTAGATTATTTTGAATAAATCTGAACTCATCATCCTACATTCATTCACTCTATTAATTAATTTGTCTTTATTTTATATCATAAGTTAATCTGATTAATTGTTCATTTAATTAATTTCCCCATATTATGGTACTCCAAAATATAGGATGTTACAGTTTCGATCATTTTGCTTACAGTTTGGCTCATCCTCCTTTGGCACTACCCTTTGGTACACATTGGGAATCGTTATTAAGTGCTTTATTGAAACATTTAGCATAAAATGTAGATCTGTTCTATTACTCAAGTAATTAACATCATGTTTAATTAAATTACCCTTCGACCTCAATTAATTGCCCTTTGACTTTTTATTATAAACCTTCAGCTAAGCTTAATTTCTTTCAGAAATTACTTATTTAATTTCCTAAAATTCATAGTGAAATTAATCATGATAATTTTTGTGAAATTCCTTAAGCTTTATGGTTTCTAACCAGTTTTCATATTACGCGACTCTCAAATACCACATAACTATTTGTTTTTTCATAGGAAAATTCTATAAATCAAAAGCCATTTACAAAAGCACGTGCCCAATATTATATTATATTTTCGAGTTTTAAAGATTAGAAAACGTATGAGAATCATCTAATATTAATATGGCCGTGATAGGTTTAGACAAGAAGAGGGATTAAATAATACATCACCCACCTAGATCTCTTGGATAATGAAGCCACTAGTTCCCTTAGCTTTAAAGCTTCCTTTTTTCACTTCTTTTCTCCTATTAATGGTGGCCAAGTTGGGTTCTTTTTATTTTTATTTGAAGAGATTGAAAAGTGAAGAAGATGATTTGCTTGTGGCATTTATATAGTAAATATTTTGGGCTTTCTTACCATGTTTTTTTTTCCTCTTTTCAAATATAAATTGATTAGCCTTACATGACCACATTTAATTATTTCACATTTATCTTATATTTTCGATTAGGAGTTTCCTAGTATCACTTGATTCACGCATGCATACTAAGTAAATAAGCATCCCACGTATATTTACTCTATTTCATTACTTTGGTTTCATTGCCCTTACAATGAAGTTCTTAATCAATTATTTATTAATTTATGGAGTTTTACAAATACGTCCTGATTTCATTACTTATCTGGTGGGAGGAAGTGAGGATGAAATTTTTAATATAGCTGGATACATAATGAATGTTGATGATGATCCTAAAACCTATTCTGATGTTATGAGTTCTATAGATGGTATTTTCTGGAAAGAAGTTATAATAATGAAATGAATTCAATTTTGGAAAATTAAATTGATTTTAACTAATTTACCTCCTAGTGTTAAACCAATAAGATGTAAATGGATATTCAAGAAAAAGATGAATACAGACAGACCAACTGATAAGTTTAAAGCTAGATTAGCTGCTAAGGGATATAAATAAAGACATGGAGTTGGCTAATTTGATACATAGACTCTCGTTGCTCGTATTTCTTCTATTCGTTGTTTTTGATAGCACTTTCATCCATTCGTAATTTAGTTATACAACAAACAGATGTGAAAATCGATGTTCTAAATGGAGATTTAGGAGAAGAGATATACATGGAACAATTAGAAGGTTCATAAATTCTGGCCAAGAAAATAAATTTTGTAAGTTGATAAAATCTTTTTATAGCCTAAAATAAGCATCCATGCAATAACATGAGAAGTTTGATAAAGTAGCACTTTCAAAATGGCTTTATGTTAATGATGCTGATAACTGCATTTATAGCAAATCAGATAAAACTAATTATGTTATAATCTATTAGTATTTTGATGATATTCTAATATTTTGTTATGATATATCTTTTGTGAAAGAAATAAATAAATTTCAATCCTTTAAATTTGATATAAAAGATATAGGAGAACCTGATGTGATCTTAGGGACCAAAATCATACGAAAAGAGGAAGAATTGGTGCTAACCGAATCTCACTACATCGAGAAGTCCCGCAAGAAGTATAGTCATTACAATGACAAACCAGCTCCCACTCCTTTAGATCCTAGTATTAAATTAGTAAAGAATACTAAACAAACTATTTCTCAACTTGAATATTCCACTATTATTGCAAGTATAATGTACGCCATATATTGCACTATACCCGACATAGCACATGCTATAAGCGTGTTGTGTATGAGTAACCTAAGTTATGAACATTGAAAAGTTATTTCTAGGGTTTTAGCTTATTTGAAAGGAACCATAAACTATGGTTTATCTTAAAAAGGATATCCTTCTATTTTAGATGGATTTAGTGATGCAACTTGGAACAATATAGAATCCAAGTCCAAGTCCAAGTCCACAACTAGATGGATCTTTACATTAGGAGGCACTACTTTGTTTCGGGGTTCCAAGAATCGGACTTGTATTTATAATTTAACAGTATTGCCAGAATAGATTGCATTAGCAGATATATGTAAAGAGGCTGAATGGCTCAAGAATCTTTCAATAGAAATTTCTCTATGGAATAATCCATCTCATATAGTCATACTAATTATGATAATTAGGTTATGATTTGCAATGTTTCTAACAAAACATATAATGGGAAGTTTAGACATGTAACACCCCTAATTTTAAATAACATTATTTAAGAGATTTAATTAGATAAATTAAATAGAATAATGTAAAGCTTAGAGTGATAAGGGGATTGAGATTTGGAAACTAAATAGTGGTCGTGCTTAACTAAACAAAATTAAAAGAATGAGTTTATGGACATGGTATTATAAGTTAACTAATAAGAGAATAAGACAAGGGTATAATGGGGAATAGCCACCTACCATAGCCCTTAATCCCTAAAACCTTACTCCCATATTCATTTTCACAAGTTAATAATTTTAAAAACATAAGAAAAAGGGGAGCTCAAAGCCGGCTATAACTTAGGGGATAAGAGGATTAAAAATCAAGTAAAAGCTAAGGAATCAAGTAAGGAGAATTATGCAAGATCAAATCTCAAGTTACTTATCCCAAGCAAGGTGAATAATAATCAAAACCATCTCATTTTCATTTTTAAAGAGCATTTGATTTCGCATTTTAAGTTTAAAACCTCTATGATGATTTTAATGTTGATATGCTTGGATTAGATGATATATTAGATTCAAACAAGTATGTTTGGTAAATGTTTTATTCGATTTTAAGGCTAAAAACCGTATATGTAGGGTTTCGAATGCCATGAGGATTGAATATGTTATGTAAAACATTATTTTGGAGATGGATTTAAATTTTCATAATTATCCAAGCTATGGATAACTTACTATGAATTTTTGAAGGACGAAATAAATAATTAGGTTTAAAATTTATTTCAGCTATTATATAAAACATTTTGGGCCAAAAATTTATGTATGTTAGATAACATATTAAAAGTGAATTATGATGATTTTTGGGGATTTTTCCTAAGTAATTTGCCATGTAAATTAAATTATTTAAATTGGAGGAATTAAATGTTTTAATTGTTTTGTTAAAGGGAAGTGCTACTTTGTAAAATTATTTTTAATTAATTATGGATAAATTCAACAGTCTTTAGAAAAAATTTTGGTAAAGATTATGGCAACCAATTATATTTTTACAAATAAGCAAGTTAGTTGAAAAGTATTTACTTAAAAGGCAACAAAACAGTTTTGTATAGATTTATTATTTCGCCACTTCCAGTTGCAACCTTTCGACCCCATACCTCCTCCCCCAACCAAGTCAAAACCAATACACATAGCATCAATGCTTTGGTATGTAGTGGATTGGAGAAAAGCGGAAGGCATAGAGTCAAAACCATGCTTTCGAAGGGATCGAGACCATTTTAAATAGCTTTCTAAGGTCTTTGTTTTGCTTTCAAAAGAGATGTCACTTGCCTACTTTCCAATGGATGATTTTGAAAGGGTTGAATCACTTTTATATAGCTTTAGAAGGGGTTGTCACCTTCTAATTTTAAAAGGGTATCTTTCGAATGAGTTTCCGTGTTTTATATTTTAAAAAGAGCTTTCGAAAGGGGTAGTTTGAACCAGGTCAAAACCTTGCTGTCGTCTTTATACCTTTCGAATAGGTTGAAAGTCTTTAATGAGTTCGAAAAGCAAGCTTTTTTTATAAATATAACAAGCCACTTCCCAATGCTTTCAAAAGGGCTCTAGTAGCCATTTAAACCAAAGGTTTAAAAGGCAATGGCTTCGAAAGATGTTTCGAAGCTATCCTTCCAATTGTTTTCCTTAAAGACTAAACCTTTTGAAATGATGGTTTCGAAGCCATCTGTTTCCCCCAAACTATTTTACTTGAAGTTTGATGGTTTCGAAAGGGTTACTTTCGTTTATGTTCACTTTGACCTATAAGTTATTTCTAAGAATAAACCCAATGATTTAAAAAAAGTTACTTTCAAATGGTTTCAAAAGAGGTACTTTTAAATGATTTCAAAGCTATGCTTCTATAAGTTGGAAAATGATGCTTTAATACTTTCGAAAGGAATGTTTTGATGGTTTCGAAAGGAGATGTTTTAAAGTGTTTCGAAAGGCATATGCTTAGTGTTTTAAAGGAAGATTTAAATGCTTTCGAAAGATATACTCTAATGGTTTCGAAAGTAAAGGTCTAAGGTTTCGAAAGCCTTAGTTTTCAAAACAACGAACCCAGTCTCATTTTTAAAGGAAATCCCATGGAAATATAAAAGAGTTTTGAAATAGCTTTTAATTTTGGTGTTTTTGAAGAAGCTTTCCTTGATAAAAATAATGGGTTAAAGTGATATACCATGTTTCATGTGGGAATATTTTCAAGTATATTAAACTATAAATGTTGATATTATAATTATGTTATGATCAGTTATTATATATGCTTCTTCTATAAACATATTCACGGTATAATGGACCCACAACTGTATTTTAGGGAGTAAGGGCAGAATAACCGGCTAGGTTGACCCAATAGTGAATATAACTTGAGTTAACTCCTGAATGAATAGAGTTGCATCCAGGAGGTCAGGTAGACCATAATATAGGATGCCCAAATACTGATCGAAAAAGTTGTCAGATTAGACAGGTTCATAGTAATCCCATGAAATCTATGTTTGAATACAGTTATTGGCAGGGGCCATTAGGTTCGTAGTGATCCCATGAAAACTCTATCCGGATAAAGTTATTGATAGAAGTCAATAAATTCATAGTCAACCTATGAAAACTATGATATGGGAGAAGTTATTGGAGATAACAATAGGTTCAGGGTGAACCCATGAAATAATTGAATGAAGTAATTAGCAGGGGCCAATAGGCTTTTAGTGATCCCGTAAAAACTATGAAACCGAACAGATAGTCCATAAGCTGTAAACAGGTTATTAGTCAGTCCATGAAAACTAATAGGTTAATAGTGATCCTAGAAACTATAATTGGGACTGATAGTCAAATGAATGGGGATGGAAAATCCAGGACATATTGCATGTTTTCATATCACCATGATACATTTTAAATTGCTATGTTTTTTTGTGGATGCAGGATTAGAGTATATGGTTATTATAAATTTTTGGGTAAGATAATAGCGAGTGGAAAACCCGTTCCGCTAAGCGGCATGGTCTCACTAGATATCTCAATGGTTCGAGATGGTAGGTTATTATTCATACCATACTTTATGTCTGACTCGAAGTTTATGTTTTTCCCTCTAAACTCTCGGGTGCTCAATTAATTTTTAGTAGTTTGAGAGTTGAGGTTTTCAGGTTCTCCTTTAGACGAATAAGCTTCCGGAGACGTGCAGGAAGTAAGCTAGCTAATAAGGAGTTCTTTTCTATTTGATTCCACTATGTTTTGATGTAAAGACAAAGTTGTTTAATCGCCTATATATATACTCTAATCATCCAAGGGGGCATTTTCATATGTCGCTCTTGGCGTAGTTTGTAATAATTATATTTTCTTTGAACGTGGTTCTAGAATTTTGGATATGTAATGAATTTGAAATATGATTGAAATGGAATGAGAAATTTGTTTAATAGTTTTAAAATTTTCCTATCCATATGTTTCTATTGTATCAATGTATCTAACATTATCGCATTTGGTCACCGAGAATTAATGACTATGGATAACTGCCGCATCCATAACCGTTAGTTTTGGGCCTCCAAGTGGGGGATGTTACAAGACATATTGGTCTCAAACATCAATTGGTAGGACAATTACTCAAAAGATGAATAATTACAATCAATTTCATAGAAACAAAGAAAAACTTGGTTGATCCACTGTCTAAGATTCTTCAAAAGGCAATGGTTTCTACAAAATCAAAAGAGACAAGACTAAGGTCTATGAATAAAGGTCAATTGTCCTTAACAGAACCCAACCTATGTTTTAAAATGGACAAACAAGGTTCAATGGGTACAAACTAGTTAAGAGAATGATTGTAGAACACTTAAAAAAATATCCACTTACAAATTAGTATTGGATTTTGCATAAACTAGGATGGATGAAGATCCTTAACATTAAGTCTAGATAATTTAAAAGGTGTATCGCAGGAATACCATAAGATAATTACTTATATGACTATGGATATCATGTCATTTCGTTACAAAGTAAGATCACATTCTAAAATAGACTCGTGAACTCAGGATTTAAGCACATAGCCATTAATATGCAGAGCATACATAACACTCTACTTATATATATATATATATCAATATATGTAACCGTTTTGGTTCTATCAAGGAGGTACTTGGTTCAAGATTACTTCACCAAAGTGCTCGATAGGATTTTGAATGGATACACTAAGTGAAAGTTCAAATTCAAATTATACCTCTTATTTATATTTTGGTTTCCATGATGATTTAAATTCTCCATCTTTAAACTACGTAGGTCTGATCCCACTTGGGTATATAGGCAGCCACCTAAGTGATGCAACCATTCTTTTTATTTATTTTATTTTGAAAATAAAGAGAATATGCTAGTATTTTCAAAATTGCTTTGGGTTCTTTGTTTTGAAAGAAGGAAGAAGAAAGAAAGAAGGGATGTTAAATCCTATATTGCAGAAAATAAGGTCCTATATTTGTTTAAATATAGAACTCTCATGAGAAGTTTGGGCCCATTAGACACCTAATAATTTTCTCTTGGGTTGAAGAGAGATGTCATGTATCTTGATACCTGCATGCCGACGTCCTTCGACGGGTCGGATTTGGGTTTAGATCCAAAATATATTTTGGATAGTTTTTCAGCTCGTTTATAGGCGAGAGACATGATCGTGGAACAAACATTCGTGATTTTTGAATCAAGCATGAAAACTGACCGTTACAGTCAACGGACATGACCGTTGATGATCAAATGCACATTTTCAATAATAATATAAAGGCAATGTTGAATTCACTTTTTGGGACGAAAATTCTCTTCTTCTTCTTCTTTATTTCTGAAATCCTATTTTTCATCATCAGATTCTAAATAAATGAATGTTCTTGGTCAGATCAAAGTTGCACAAATTATGCATTCGATTACATTGCCTAATGACTTCATTGAATCTTGAAGTCAATAATTCAATAACTCATTTGTACCGAGAGGATTTAAATAATGTCTAAAAGAATCTTATAAAAAGATCGTTGAAGTCAGAAGTATAGTGCACATCATCTTCATAGTCGAACCACAAAGGATATCCAACAAATGCATGAGCTCATTTTGCATCACATTATAACACCACGAAGGGGAGACTTTGCATCAGTTTCAAAATTAACTTACAGTTTTGTCATTTTTAAGCGGCTCTTAATCACCTTGCAGTTGTTGCTAAATTACGGGTTAGCACAATAGAATTCAGAACACCCTGCAGCAGACGACGCTTCGACAATTTTTCAATGTATACATAATTTTCAACAATTTTTCGATGTATGCATAATTTTGGTCGAGTAGTTTTTTCACTTTGATTCACATGAAATATAAACACAATGATATCCAATAGCGATATCATGTCACAAATGTGTTGATGATTAAAGGTACTTTCTTTGTTCAATCAATCTTGCAAGTTTGGATATAGGATTAATACATATTTTGTAAGCTCCGATTCAACAAGTATCATAGTAGATTCATATCTATGTGTATACCATAGTTTTGAGAACCGAATCGCAAGTCAAACTATGATAGTCCAAGTTCGAAGGTTTTAATGGTCCGATCGAACGAACCGTAAAAACCTTGCACGTACAAAATCTTATTAAATTAGTGTATTTACGTAGGAAATTAGAAAAAAGTCATGATAGCTGCCAGAATAAAACCTATGCAAGTCGCTCCTTGATAGAAATCAATCAGCAATATGATATACAACCACTAATTAACCTACAAATATGAATAGTTCTCCTTGATAGAATTCAATCAGTAATATGATTATACAACCACTAATTAACCTACAAATATGAATAGTTTGTAAAATAGTATAGTTAACCAATGAATAAATGCCCCACATCTTAGAATAATAAGATAGCTTTCACAACTTACCTTTATAAATATATACAACTTGTTGTAGGAGTAGCATTGTTGGCTTTTGAAGCATTTTTATGGCTGTTTTTTGGGTTTCAAACCAAAGCTCGATTCGATCTAATAAAATATTTTTTTAATGTCTAGTTTAATTTATCAAAAAGCCGGGTTTTCTTAGGTTAAACCGTGGACGGCTCAATGTAAAAGAGGCCCGATTAGGTTTTTGATCGGACTGACCAATGATTCATGGTTCTTTTGGTTGAACCGACGGTCCGGTCCGAAACCTAATCGAGACAGTTATCGCACACCAAATTGAGTTGATGTTGAGAAATGATTAACGAAATACGTAACGTATGTGCAACTTATTTACTTTAATCCTTATGTTTCCTTATTTGCATAACCTTGCAGAAAAGGATACAAGGAACTATGGTATAAGACCACTATAATGATGATGGCATATGCTTTCGGCGTGAATTGTTCTTTTACACTTTATATATGACTAACAAATTCAAAAGAAAATGATTTGCAAAAATATTTAACCATGTTTTTACGTTGAAATCATGTGTAGTTAGTTTAAAGTTTTATTTCTAAGCTGCAACATTTAATTCTTTGTTAGTTTGAATTTTGTTTATATTATTAATTAATAAACAACGAATTTATAAATGATGTTTATTTGTTTAAATAATGTTTATTTGTTAGATCTTATTTTTAAACGTAGAGGGACATTTTGAATTTGTAAAGAAATTTAACTGTTATATGCTATTTTTAAGGGATATTAAGATTTGTTAATATCTATAGAGAGACATTTTTGTTAGTTCACGCTGACACCAAAAAAAGTATGACACCAAAAATATTGCAACTATTATTAAAGATAAAGATGCTTTAAATTATGTAGAAGACTATTTTATTATCTGATGCGATAGTAGTATTTGATCTACTCTCATTTCAATACACGCAAGCCTAGAAATATACTCATTGAAGCATTCATGTTTTAACTTAGTTTGAATAGTTCCAGTGTAGCCTAAAAATAACAGGCTAAAAATAATAGAAATAACATCCGCATTTGATTAGGATTTTACCTATTCTTTTTAAATACTTGTACGTGGAATAATAGATAATAATTATATTATACAGGAAAATACGCACAAGGACAAACTTAGAAAAAAAAATTAGGTCGAAGGACAACAAGTTTGTTTTTTAGGCTGAAGGACAATGCTAGTTATCACTAGCATTTTGTATAGTGTAAAACTGAATATAATGTTAGATATAACTAGCATTTTGTATAGTGTAAAACTGAATATAATGCTAGATATAACCAGCATTTTGTATAGTGTAAAAGTTGAATATAATGCTAATTATAACTAGTATTTGTCCTTCAGCCTAAAAATGAAATTTGGTGTCTTGCAGTCTAAATTTTTTTCAAAGTTTTTCTTTTTCCCTAATTCCCTCTATATTATATATGAGTAAAAGGGTACTGTGGAAAATTTACATTCGGACCAAAAGATTGCGCTTCTATTTCAGCTATTAATAAAGATTTGAGGAGGTAAATGCGGGGAATTAATTTAAAGGACAAACATTTGTATATTTTTTGCCTCAAGAACACAACCTCAATATTTTTACCATAAGGACAAACATTCTCCTAAAAATTATTCTTAAGGACAAATATTTTTCAAAATTGTTCATAAGGACAACAAAACTGCTACCAAGCTAAAACTGATACCTAAAAACTGCTACCAATAACTACAAACTGATACCTAAAAACTGTTATCAATGACTAAAAACTGATATCAAAAGAAGGTTGTCCTTCAGGATAAAATATTGAAGGCCTGACCTTGAGGCAAAAAAGCTTAAAATTTTTGTCTTTGACAATAATTTTCTGTATTCATCAATTATCATAAGGAGTTTGATCTGGTCTAACAACAACCTCAGATTTTCATATCCAAAAACTGAGAGTCCTGCTTTTTCTGTACTCATGAAGTGTATGTACAGGTTAATCCTTCCTAGTTATAACTATTCGACTCAGAGTATCTTTAATTATGGTAAAAAAAAAAATATAAAAATCCGTAAGGAAATCAAGAAATATACGTTAAACTATAAAATTAAAGAAATTTACCATGTCAACAATACAATGCTGGGTGAAGTATTTTCTAAGTCAGTTTAAGTTCTAGTAAAGATATCTAACGGCCTTCTTATCATATAATATAGCTAAAGCCGTTAAGAACCTGGACTGAATCCTGAAACAAACTATTTCAAAATTCACAATATAAGAACACAGTTAATACTGAACAACCACTAAAAGAAACCCCATTAATTATACGTTCAAAAACTTCATACTTTTACCTATGTCTTCTTTCACATCTACCTCTGACACAGAAGCCCTCTCTGACACGGAAACCTTCCTTGACATAGAAGCTCTCCCTGACGCCGAAGTCCTCTTACTCGCTCTGATTAATGATTATGATTCAAAGATTAACCACCGATTCATCAACGACGTTGAAAACTTCATGAAGCCATGTCTCATGGATTTTATGCAACTACGCAATATGAAGCCTAGAGGCAACATTTCAAGATTCGTCGTTGCTGTTCTTTTAATCTTACAGGTATCTGATTTTCAACTCAGAACTCCTACAGACCATCGCATTAAACTATTCCCTGACTACTCCTTTCAACCATCCGATCTATGCTACATTTGCGACCACTTAAAGTTAGATGGACCCATTACAATAAAATTTTCATTCGATGAAGAAAACCCAGATTTGGTCACTGTTTCTGCCATTATTCCACATTACCCAGATACTGAAGAAGAGTTTGTTCGCTCGACTGTTTTTGATCTGATGAAATATGCAACGCCATTGATTGAATGCTTGCATGGAGGGGTATCCAATAGCTCAAAACTCAAGATCATTGAACTTTGGTCACAAGTTTATAAAGAAATCTGTTATCCGTTTCTCAAAGATTTGAGATATTTTCAATTGCTGAAATCAGATGAGTTCGTGGAGTTTTGGTTGGCTAGAAATAGATTTGTGAGTTTTGCTCTTGATCAGAATAGTTCTTGTTGAATTTCTTGAGTAATCTGTCCCAAGAATTGTGATTTGCTTTCTTTTATCAGTTAAAGAAACGATCGATCATAAAGATCTAGTATTGTTCTATGAAGGAGTGCATGATTATCAGCAGTTATGAAATGTATATGATTCTTAAAAGTAAATTATTTATCTGAACATTTTGAATGTTTACATTTATACATGGGTTTCAAATACATTTTGGTGTCTGAATTTCTTGATTTCTTTGGGTGTCATTTCAGTGTAAAAGGTACTATCAAGGTCAAATGTTACTAGAGCATTTTAGCACTTCCTTTCTTGATTTCATTTATACACACGTTCAATATACTAAGTTTAAATGGTTATAATTATATATGAGGGTTGAAAACACATTTTAGCACTTCCTTTGTTGAAAAAAGAACTTGGTTTGGGTTATGGAGCTGAAGATGGTAATAAAGACAATGTGGGTGATATAATGTTATAAGTAGTGTACGAGGTTTATTATATACTATACACTAATGCGTAGTGTATATATAGAAAGTTGATATTGCACAATATGAGTACAATGATCACTTATTCATGAAGTATTTAGTTATATCGTTGAATCTGATTATAGTTATATCATTTCTTGTTGTTTGTATACGTTAGTTTTTGCTCGATCTGATGCGAGAGAGATGCCATATGGATGCTGATAGTTTCATAGTTCCTATGTGTTTTATAGCATAGACTAGAGGACTCAAAAATAACATGTTAAGATATACATGGCATGTCAACTAATGGTACTGTAAATTTTGGAGGTTTGTACAGAAGGTCCCTAATTCTGATATTGTTACAGGAAGAGTCGATGCAGTAATGAATAAGTAAGTCATGACCATGTTTTTTTTTAAATTAGAAAGTGCAAAGTAGCTTGCTCTTTCCTGATAGAAAGCGCATGTTAAATTGTGTTTTTCAGAAATTTTAAATTTCCGAAAATTTAAAATATAAATTCAAAATCATAAAACACAAGTTAAATTGCGCTTTTCAAAAATTTTAAAATTTTCGAAAATTTAAAAAATGTTAAAAAATAAATTCATAATCAGAAAGCGCAAGTTAACTTGCGCTTTTCAAAAATTTCAAAATCAAAAGGTGCAAAATGGCTTGTGCTTTCCTGAGCTTTTCAAAAAAAAATCAGATATTTCAGAAAAAATTTCAAAATCAGAAAAGTGCAAATTAACTTGCATTTTTGGTCAGAAAAGTGCAACGTACCTTGTAATTCCTATTTTCAAAAATAAAGACCAAACTTACATATTCATTTCTATAGCGATTTTTCTTATAATTACATCAAAAACAGAGACCTGTATCACTTTTTTGGTATTTTTTTCCATCACATCTGATTAGTTCTCTATTTCTATGCATGTTAGTAGGAAAAGAAAACTAAAAGAATGTCTAGAGCTGGACATTTTATAGGAGTTTACACATGGTTCTCTGGTTATAATAAAAATATTAAGATTAAATTTAATGCTTGATCTTTTAAGACATAAAAATATTAAGATTAAATTTAATGCTTGATCTTTTAAGACATATGTACACGTCAAAGAATAGAAAATAGATGGCAATGATTAGCTATAAAATTTGCACATAATCATTAATAATGTAAAACATGTAAGATAAATAGAAGAAAGATGGTGCCACTTGTGTGGTAAATGTTGATGTTAATATTGAAATTTGTTTGCATATATGGGAAACATGTGTTTACTAAATCGTTTAAATCGCTTCCTCGTTCGCTTGAAGAGTGCAAAAACGTGTATTTTATATATAAAATAATTTGCTTTGAGAAAACTAGCTTTTAAAACAATTTCTGAAATCGTTTGGAAAACAAACCTATATATTCTCTATAATAAAGAGAATTTCGAAGGTTTGTTTTCCATAAGATTTCAGAAATTCTTTTAAAAACTAGTTTTCTCAAAGAAAATTATTTTCTGTATAAAATACACGTTTTTGCACTCTTCAAGCGAATGAGGAAGCGATTTAACGATTTAGTAAACTATCGAGTATTACATACAAAAGGTATATATGAGTCGACATGTATAAATGAGTGTTACAAAATAAGCTATCATTATTTATGAAATCATTCTACACTCAACTATTTCTAAGCAAATTTCAGAATTCAGGGGGTCCCTCATAGTTTATCTGAGCTTTAATAGTTTTTGACAAAAAATATTTAGGGCAAAATCAGGAGCGGAGCCCACTTGCAAATCGGGGTAGGCATGAGCCTACCCCAGTATTTCAAAAAATAATAATTAAACAAACAATCTAATAGAACGCAGTTTCTCTTTACAGAAGAAAAGGAAAATAAACGAGAGAAAGCAAACCCTGTAACCTTTCAAGCGCTCAACTTTCTTCCTTCCCTATCAACAATTTACCGTACTCTTCATCAGGCGATCTTGCATGCTACCTCCAATCGAGATTTCTCTTGTGAAACTCAAAACCCTAGATCAAAAAATTAGAAGAATGGCTATTTCTTCTTCTTCAAGTTCTTATGATGCTATATTTTAGGGATAAGGTAGAAAGTTTAAATTTGATTAAACTGAGACAATTCAGTTCATTGAAATTGCTTTGGTTGATTAAGAGTGATTGACATAATCTACTAGATAAGTAATTTATGTAATTTGAAGATTTTGGTTTCATGTGCTAAAATTATAAGACTTAGAATAAGTTAATAAGCAATAGAGCAGAATAAACAAAAGAGGCTTATTTAAGAGACTTATATTAAGTTAATAAGCAAAGATAGAAGTAGGGCCCATAACCAATAGCATTCCCGTTCAGACTAGGATTGATGGTTTCACAATAGGTGAGGTTGGACATGACCCTTTCAGAGTAGGACTGATAGTCTCACAATTGGAGAGGCTGGGCATAACCCTTTCAGACTAGGACTGATGGTTTCACAGTAGGTTAGGTAAGGCTGGGACACGCTTATGCTAACTAAAGTAACTAAGGCGCCAATAGATAGAAGTTCAAATCATGGGATTTGGGCAAGGGCGCAACTTGATTTTGTTTGGTAGGACCCAAATTGGCAGCATTCCCTTTCAAACTAGGACTGATGGTTTTACGACACACTTAGGTAAGGCTGGGCAGGACCCTTTCAGACTAGAACTGATGGTCTCACAACAGAGGAGGTGAGGCTGGGCACGCTTATGCTGCTTAGGGTAAGAGGGAGCAACAAGTAGTGTGAGCCTAACGGTGGTCGTGCATGCGGCCTCGGTGCAGGGAGATAATTCGCTATTGAGTTCCAAAGTGCCAAACAGGTGTCTTTTTGTTGTGGGACCAACAGGATGGGACTGGCTCACAGTTGGCACAAGAGAGATAGAAGGCTGATCAAAGGGTAGAATTATGGGATTAGGAATTCAGCCTAATCAAAGCAGCTAATGAAGACAAGTGCAAACAATCCAAGTTAATCAATTGCGTTAATTTAGTAATTCGTATTTATTTCCATCTTATTCCTTTTTCTTCCTATTCTCTTTGTTTCCTTTATATATACTAGAACTGTTGTAAGGTCTATTACTTTTACTTTGCTTAAAGATTCTAGTAATTACTATCATTCACTAGACTTTTAGTCTGACCCACTCCTCTATTTTCCCCTTCCCCCATAGGTAATCAAGGGCAAGGAAGGTAGACTGCAGCTTCTTGGAAAACTTCTTTGGAGATCCTATCATGTATTCCTTTCTTTTATTTCTAGTTTTAGTTCTTGTATTATACTGGCACTGTATTGAGGGATAATTTTACTCTGAATTTATGGAGACTATGGTTTTGATTTAACAAGACATATATGGGTAGTTTGACATTTGATGTATTTGGTATTTGGTGACTTATTTTATCATCTTATATTATGGAGTTTGATTTTTAGCAAAATGCTATAATTGTTTCCGCTATGTTATTATTATTGTTATTGTTATTATTTAGTTTTTGTCTTGCGAATCTTAGCCTCTACTAGTTTTAGTTATATCTACAATGCACCGCATCTTTTAGTGTGTCCTTTCGGGTATACTAAGGGGGTGTGGGGGTGTTACACTTGGTATCAGAGCCTAAGGTTACCAGATTCCTAAAAATTTGTTTTAAAAAGTAATGAATTTTTCAAAATAACTTGTTTTTAAAGTATTTTTTAGAAAGAAACTCTTAGAAATAGTTTTAAAGTATAAAAGAGTTTTTATAAAAAGCTCCTCAAAGTCCAGTTCAATCTTCCTTCGATTCTTTCGAGCCTAAGTTTTCTTTTTCTTTGCATAGAATGGCGAATGCCCCTAATCTTCCAGAGGGTATCCCAATCCCAGGTTGGTTTCGTAGATACCTACAAGCTACGACTCCAAAGGTGCAAGGGCAAGCGCCTAATCCAGCACCAGCGGGTGGAAATCCCATCAACCCACCTGCAGCAGCCAATTTCTCTAAGCTATGCAAGGACTTCGCTAATCTAGGAGGCAAGACATTTTCTGGTATGGAGGATTTCGTGGAGGCGTGAGCTTGGTTGAGGATTACAAAGCGGATATTTGGGATGTTAGGATTGGTGGATCAACAGAGAGTTTAGCTTGCATCTTGGTAGCTGAAAGAAGAGGCTTCTTATTGGTGGAAGGTTATTGAGTTGGAAGGAAGAGATGTTGGATCGTTTGGATTACAAGAGAGGTTTGAGAGGAAGTTTTTGTCATAAGTAAAAGAGAGTTTGCAGTTGGAAAGGTTTATTAGCTTGAAGCAAGGAAGTCTTTCAATAAAGGAGCAGGTCAACCAATTTAATGAGTTGTCGCGGTTTGGATTGGAGCTACTGAATACACCGCACAAGAAGGCCATGAAGTTCGCAAAGGGATTGAATCAGCCCCTCTAAGGGTTGTTATTGACTCACGTACTGATGGGAGCTACCTATGAGTCATTGGTGGAGATGGCGCTTATGTCCGATGCAGTTAAGGAAGGCGAATTTAAGGAGGTTCCTAAGTTGGAGAATTTTAAGAAGCCATGGTGGAAGAACAAGTAGGATAAGAAGAATGGAGGAGGACCTCAAAAACAGATCAAGAAAAGTGAGAAATGCAATAACTGTGGTCGAGTTAGTCATTACGCAAGACACTGCAAGAAGGAGACAACGAAGGGAAAGTGTTACGCTTGTGGGCAGCCTGGTCATCTTAGTAGATTTTGTCCCTAGAGAGCAGGGAGGGAGCGAGCGCATCCATAGCACAGATTCAGGCTTTGGATGCAGCACCTTCCAACAGCAGACCAGATAGAGGTAGGAAAGTCACCGTAGAAGGTTTGATTTCTATTTCGGATTTTTCCTATTCTGACTCATTTTGATTCTGGAGCATCACACTCTTTCGTTTTCCGGCTCCTTGTTTAATTTTTTTGCACCTAGATATCTCCTTAGTAGTAGACCCCATAGTTGTTTCAAACCCCATAAGAGGACCGGCACATTTACCTATGGTTTGTAGAGGTTTGAAATTTTTTATCCAAGGCGTAGAGTTTGATTGTGACGCCTATGTATTGGGATTTTTGGGATATGGGAAGATTTTGGGGATGGATTGGCTATCCACTTATGGAGCGATATTGGACTGCGAGAGGAGAGTCGTTAGACTAGACATGCAGCGGTAGGACTCTCGAGGTCTCTTGTGACCCGCAGGGGTCAGTCATGTTGAGCTTTCTTTATTCCCTCGATTCATCACCAACAGAGTTAGATTCAGTTTCAGTCGTCAGAGATTTTCCAAACGTCTTTGAGGAGGTTAGAGGACTACCCCCTAAGAGAGAGATCAACTTTAGGATCTATTTGAATGACAATGCTAAGACAGTGGCATTGCCCGTGAGACATATGGCACCTAGGGAGAGGAAGGAGTTAAGCAAGCAGATTCAAGAGCTATTGGAGAAAGGCTTCATCAGAAAGACCATACTTGAGTGGGGAGCACCAGTCATCTTCGCTACTAAGGCGGATGGTTCCCTTCGACTTGGTGTAGATTATAGAGAATTAAATAAGCTCACAAAGAAGAACCGTTATCCACTTCCTAGGATTGATGATCTTTTTGACTAGTTAGTTGGCTCTTCGGTATTCTTCCAGCTTGATTTAGCCATAGAATTTCATCAGCTTAGGGTCACTGATGACAGCATTAATAAGACCGCATTTAGGACACCCGATGGATTCTTTGAGTGGTTGGTTAGGCCTTTTGGGCTAACCAATGCCCCAGCCTATTTTGTTGATTTGAAGAGCCGTGTTTTTAAAGGCGTCCTAAATAAGTTGTGGTGGTATTCGTGGACGGCATTTTGGGTGTTTTTCAAGAGTATAGAGGAGGTTCTTCGTACACCTCGCATTCTTCAGTTAAAAACAAAGTTCTTGAAGTATCACTTTTGGCATAAGGAAGTGTGTTTTTTGGGGCATAGAGAAGGTCTACACATGGAAATAATTTGAGAAACGATTTTGTACATTTAGGTTCAGATTATGAAATCCAAAGAGAGGTAGGCAAAGATTGGAGATGTACAATAGATTCAGTTGATAAGGAAAGAAGATAGCCCATGTGTAGGTAGTTGCAGAAATTACAATTGTTTCATATAAGTGGACTTAACGGTGATACCTTAGAATAAATATAAGACTTTAAGTAAGGAAATGGGATTACCAAAATTTTGAAATGATACTCCTAGGGTTGTAAGTAGGAAAATCCACTTTATGTCTAACCCAATAAAATGAAATTATTAGAATTGGAAAGAAGAATTGTCAATATTTTTAAAAGTAGATATTGGGTTTTTGGAAAAATGGTAAGAAATATAAATTGGTTTTTATATGATATAAATTTTGTTAAAAGTGAAATTCTTTCTGAAAAATTATAGAGCGTATATAGCTCACTAGTTTCTTTGTAAGTAAACAAAGATTTTAAATATAAAAGCCTAAAAAGTATTAAGTACCGAAAACGTAGGTTACAACATTTATTGTTGTAATAGATGTTTTCGTGAAAAGTAAAGGGAGCATAGACTATAGCACTATTGTTATAGTAGGTGACTTCCAAAGGAAATGTTTTTACATAGTATATGAGGTTTGTTAGTATTTATTTTAATTGAATCCATATACTAGTATTTTTAAGTTGTAGTAACAGTGTCTTATACAACATCTGTTTTGACCCACATAAAATGTGTTTTGAAGAAAATTTTCAAGTATAGAAATAAAGTGATTTGTAAAATACACTTATTTTTTAAATAAGTATAAGAAAATGTTTTCTGGCTATGGATATATTAAAACTGTTTTAAAAATGAGTTTTTTCTGAAAAGAAAAGAATAAGTTAGATATTAGAAGATGTCTATCATAAGAGAATATAAATTAAACATACTTTAATCTATTGGAATGAAAAGAGTAATGCTATAATTTTCTATGAAACCAATAAAAATATTTTGTGCAAGTTACAAGGAATGCATGAAAGAGATATACAAGGTATGGGAGCATCATATTTTGTATAGCCTATTTCGAAAAATATAAAATAAGTTCCTTGTAATTTCACATAAACATAATTCATCTTTTAAAGGATTCATAGAAGATTTTTAGTGTTAATAATTTCTCATAAGAGAAAGCAGTACGTTAAGGTATGAGATCGTTGGGTGTAATAAGAAGATGTTTTGAAAACACATAAGGATATTTTAAAGATATCTTAAAAGGAAATGGTTTGGGGAAAAAGTAAATAAGTTTTTGAAAGCGAAAAACTTAGTAACGGTTAAATTTAAAAATCTCAACTTTTATAGAAAACTGAAAAAGTTTTTAAAAGAAAACGAGGAATAATTTTGGACTTAGAATTTGAAAGTTTTTCTCTCTAGGTTTGGGGAATAATGTAAATTCAAAAAAGTTGTGAAGAAGCAAGTCTAGAAAGATAAGATTTTAAGTAACCTAGTATTTTTTAATTTAATAGAAACTTATAGATAACACTTTTAAAGACAAAGGAGACAACAATAATTACTTTTGGAAGTAATAATAGAGTTTCCATAAAGTATATAGGACCCGAGTGAGAACCTAGGAATGTTGATTCATGTGAGCAGACTAAAGAAGAATAGTAAGTCACGCATGGTTGGGAATGAGTATCCTTGATTTTGGAAGAACTTGGGAGAAGCATCTTTCTTTAGAGGAATCTGTATCAAATAGTAGTTCTCAAACTAGCATTGGTATGGAACCTTCCGAAACTCTTTATGAAAGACCATGCAAGTTGCTTTCGTGTTGGATAGAGTGTGCAGAGGGATTGCCTTGGTTCCGACACGGTTAAGAAAACTTCAGAGAAGATTGTATTGATTTGGAGAAAATTCATATCTCATATCCTCATCTTTTCGATAATAAGTTTTAGAATTTTCTATTTCCATCTTTAGTTTTAAATAGGTTCTTCTCTTTATTATCCTTTGGGAGAGTAGAACTTAGGATTCAACCTATGGATGGTAGGGTTTGATGTAAGCATGTTATTAGAACATGTTATGTATGATGTATGCTATTTATTTCAAGTGTTTGCTAGTGGATACTGTGGACGCATATACTTACACTAGGCACTATTATCTCTTAGGGATCGGCCTAACTAGGACATTAGGGCATATGCATATGAATGTGTGTGCATTTTTATCATATTTTCCATGGTTGCTAAAAATGGATGATTTTCACATGATTGTTGCATTTGGATGATGTTTGTAGCATATATATAGAACTGTCAGTTACCAATAGGAATTTTTACATTCATTTGGATACATAGCATGAACATGATTGCATAAAAGGAGGCCAACTGAATCAGTGGACTGCCTAATCTTTGGCATTAGTTAGGGACATTAACACTACACTAATTGCATAAGTATCATAAATTGCATTAGAAAAACTTAAGGATAATGGATGAATGGATGATGGTTGAGTAGTTGGTTGTAGAACTCGGATGAAAACATTAGTTCATTCTTTTATCCTTAGAGATTTCAGGGACGTAATCCCTTAAGGAGGGGCGAATGTAACAACCCAAAATTTAACCCATAATAATTAATTCGTTAATTAATGAAATGATAAAATAAATTTGTGAAATTATCAGATTGAGCCACGGAAGTTGTACCATTGTGTCCGTGGTAATTTTCTGGTCAATTTCCATGTATAGAACATCAAATCCGAGCTAATATGAGCAATATATGAGACGAACAAGAAATCGAAATAATAATAATAATAATAAATAAAAACATATATTGGGCTAGGTCGACCAAGAGGTCAACCTAACCACGCCCTTGTTCAACCGGCCGGTCGACCTAGGAGGAATGACGGTTGACCGCCCGGTCGACCCACCTCCCCTTGTGAACGAATGAACGAACTTTCGTTCGTTCAAACGTTATACGCCTCATTTGCATTCTTTTAACCAATCCGGTCCTTCCATTCTTGCATCCGATGGCTCCTATTCAGCCTATGACGTGGTTGCATCCTGTTCAATCCTCAAATCCAACAGTCTGAGATCCACTTTTACCCCTATAAATAGAACCCTAGGCCTAACACTTTTTCTCATTCTAAGATTTTCTCCAATTGGGTTCACCTTTTCAGGACGGACTCTAAACGGAATAATTTTCCAAGGAGAGAATGTTTTTAATAAAAATATTTTAATACCCTCAAGTGGATCTGGAAAGACCAAAAGGGAAGAGCTTAGGACCATAGGTGAGTGATTGTAATTATTTAGATTTTTAAGTAATTTAAAATAATAAGGTTTACAATAGTTGTAGTTTTACTACAATTTTTGGACCTTTTTAGTAGTTTATTTATAGTTTTTAGAATTATTTTTAGTCTATTTCTTTTAGCTATTCTTTTCAGTTGATTTTAGTTTATTTCTGTTAATTATAGATTTTCCATTTAATTACAGTTTATTTGCAGTATTTTAATTTATTTATTGTTGTTTACGCATTATTCGCATCATTTTCCTACGCTTTGGATATTCTACTATTTTTAGTTTTCTTTTATTTCTCCTTCTTCGCGTATGGATTAGAATAGATTAAACGCGAATATGGATTAAAATTATAAGAATACTGACATAACGGAAGATAAGATGTAAATTTTAAAAACTGTAATAAAATGGACTTAAGACTGAAATTATGCCTAATTATGATATTAATTGGACTGAATTAAAAAGATTGGCCTAGTTATAACTTAAAATTTTAACAAAAAAAAGTAAAGGATGGAAGAAGCTTATTTTCACACTTAGACCTTAGGTTAAGTAATAAGCATAATTATAACATAGTTTATAATAAGAAAAAGAACAGAATGAGACTTATTTAAAAGACTTAGAATAAGTTAATAAGTAATAGAGCAGAATGAACATAAGAGGCTTATTTAAAAGACTTAGAATAAGTTAATAAGCAATAGAGCAAAATGAACAGAAGAGGCTTATTTAAAAGACTTATATTAAGTTAATAAGCAAAGATAGAAGTAGGGCTCATAACCAATAGCATTCCCTTTTAGACTAGGACTGATGGTTTCACAATAGGTGAGACTGGGCATGACCCTTTCAGAGTAGGAATGTTGGTCTCACAGTATGCGGCTGGGCATAACCCTTTCAGACTAGGACTGATGGTCTCACAGTAGGTTAGGTGAGGCTGGGACACGCTTATGCTAACTAAAGTAACTAAGGGGCCAATAGATAGAAGTTCAAATCAGGGGATTTGGGCAAGGAGCGCAACTAGATTTTGTTTGGTAGGACCCGAATTGGTAGCATTCCCTTTTAGACTAGGACTGATGGTCTCACAACAAACTTAGGTGAGGCTGGGCAGGACCCTTTCAGACTAGGACCGATGGTCTCACAACGGAGGAGGTGAGGCTGGGCACGCTTATGCTGCTCAGGATAAGAGGAAGCAACAGATAGTGTGAGCCTAACAGTGGTCGTGCGTGCGGCCTCGGTGCAGGGAGATAATTCGCAATTGAGTTCTGAAGCACGAAACATGTGTCCTTTTGCTGTGGGAACCACAGGATGAGACTAGATCACAGTTGGCACAACAGAGATAGAAGGCCGATCAAAAGGTAGAATTAGGATTTCAGCCTAATTATAGGATTAGGAATTCAGCCTAATCAAAGCAGCTAACAAAGACAAGTGCAAACAATCAAAGTTAATCAATTGCGTTAATTTAGTAATTCGTATTTATTTCCAGCTTATTCCTTTTTCTTCATATTCTCTTTGTTTCCTTTATATATACTAAAACTGTTGTAAGGTCTATTACTTTTACTTTTCTTAAAGATTCTAGTAATTACTATCATTCACCGGACTTTTAGTCTGACCTACTCCTCTATTTTCCCCTTTCCCCCCATAGGCAATCAGGGGAAAGGAAGGTAGATTGCAGCTTCTTGGAAGACTTCTTTGGAGATCCTATCATGTATTCCTTTCTTTTATTTCTAGTTTTAGTTCTTGTATTGTACTGGCACTGTATTGAGGGATAATTGTACTCTGATTTTATGGAGACTATGGTTTTTATTTAACAAGACATATATGGGTAGTTTGACATTTGATGTATTTGGTATTTGGTGACTTATTTTATCATCTTATATTATGGAGTTTGATTTTTAGCAAAATACTATAATTGTTTCCGCTGTGTTATTATTATTATTATTTAGTTTTTGTCTTGTGAATCTTAGTCTTTGCTTGTTTTAGTTATACCTACAACGCACCACATCTTTTAGTGTGTCCTTTCGGGTATACTATGGGATATGGGGTGTTACATTAATGGTGGCCAACTTGGATTATTTTTATTTTTATTTGAAGAGATTGAAAAGTGAAGAAGAAGATGATTTGCTTGTGACATTTATATAGTAAATATTTTGGGCTTCATGACCCTGTTTTTTCCTCTTTGCAAATCCTCTCTTTTCGAACATAAATTGATTAGCTTTACATGACTCCATTTAATTATTTTACATTTATCTTATATTTTCAATTAGGATTTTCCTAGTGCATAATAAGTAAAATAAGCATCCTATGTATATTTACTCCATTTCATTACTTTAGTTTCACCGCCCTCATAATTAAGTTCTTAATTTATTAGGTTTTACAAATATGGTCATGATTTTATTACATATCTAGTGGAAGGAAGTGAGGATGAAATTGTGGATATAGTTAGATATGTAACAAATGTTAATGATGATCCTAAAACACATTCTGATGTTATGAGTTCCACATCTACTATTTTTTGAAAAGAAGTTATCAATGTTGAAATAAATTCAATTTTAGCAAATTAAATTGATTTTGACTAATTTACCTCCTAGTGTTAAACCAATTGAATGTAAACGGATATTCAAGAAAAATATTAATGCAGATGATCAACTGATAAGTTTAAAGCTAGATTAGCTGCTATGGGATATAAACAAAGACATGGGTACATTAATTTGATACCTAGACTCTCGTTGCTCGTATTTCTTCTACTTGTTGTTTGATAGCACTTACATCCATTTATAATTTGCTTATACAACAAATGGATGTGAAAATCAATTTTGTAAATAGAGATTTAGGAGAAGAGATATATATGGAACATAAATTTTGGCCAAGAATTTTTTTTTGTAAGTTGATAAAATCTCTTTATAGGCTAAAACAAGCACCCATGCAACGACATGAGAAATTTAATAAAGTAGCACTTTCAAATGGCTTCATGTTAATGATGCTGATAAATGCATTTGTAGCAAATTAGATAAAACTAATTATGTTTTAATCTATTTGTATTTTGAGGATATTCTAGTATGTGGTTATGATATATATCTTTTGTGAAAGAAACAAAGAAATTTCTATCCTTTAAATTTGATATAAAATATCTAGGAGAAGCTGATGTGATCTTAGGGATAAAAATCATAAGAAAAGAAGAATAGTTGGTGCTAACCCAATCTCACTACATCGAGAAGTTCCGTAATAAGTATGGTCATTACAATGACAAACCAGCTCCCATTCTAGATGCTAGTATTAAATTAGTAAAATATACTGAGCGTACTATTCTGAACTTGAATATTCCTCGATTATTTCAAGTATAATGTATGTCATACATTGCACTAGACCCGACATACCACATGCTATAAGCATGTTTGTATGAGTAAATTAAGTTACGAACACTGAAAAGTTATTTCTAGGGTTTTAGCTTATTCGAAAGGAACCATAGACTATGGTTTATCTTATAAAGGATATCCTGCTGTTTTAGACGGATATAGTGATGCAACTTGGAACAATGTCGAATCCAAATCCAAGTACACAACTGGATGAATCTTTACATTAGGAGGCACTACATTGTCTTGGGGTTCTAAGAATCAGACTTGTATTTATGATTCAACAGTGTCATTAGAATTGAATGCACTAGCAGAATTATATAAAGAGGCTGAATGCTTAAGAATCTTTTAATAGAAATTCCTCTTTGGAAAAATCCATCTCATATAGTCATTAATTACTAACTATGAAAATTAGGCTATGGTTTATAATGTTTCAAACAAAACATATAATGGGAAGTTTAAACATATGGGTCTGAAACATCAAATGGCAAGACAATTACTCAAAAGGTGAGTAATTACAATCGATTTCGTAGAAACAAAGAAAAAATTGGTTGATCCACTGACTAAGAGTCTTTAGAAGGAAATGGTTTCTATAAAATCAAAAGAGATAAGACTAAGATCTGTAAATAAAGGCTGACTGTCCTTAACAGAATTCCAACTTATGTTTTGAAATGAACAAACAAGGTTCAGTAGGTATAGACAAGTTAAGAAAATGATTATATAACACTTAAAAAATTTATCCATTTATAAATTAGTGTTGGATTTTGCATGAACTATGATGGATGAAGATCCTTAATAAGTCTAGATAATTTAAAAGGTGTATCGCAGAAATACCTTAAGATACTTACTTATATGACTATGGAAATCATGCCGTCTCTATGGAAAGTAAGACCACTTTCTAAAGTAGACTCGTGAACTCAGGAATTAAGCACATGGCCATTAATGTGCAGAGCATACATAACACTCTACCAATAGATATCAATATATGTGACCTTTTCGATTTTATTAAGGATATACTTGGTTCAAGATTACTTCACCACATGCTCGATAAGATTTTGAATGGTGTACACTAAGTGAAAGTTCAAATCCAAAATATATCTCTTATTTATGTTTTGCTTTCCATGATGATGTAAATTCTTCATCTTTGAACTACATAGGTTTGATTCCACTTAGGTAAGTAGGCAGTCACCTAAGTGATGCAACCATTCTTTTTATTTATTTAATTTTGAAAATTGAGAGAGTGTGCTGTCAATTTTCAAAATTGCTTTGGGTTCTTTGTTTTGAAAGAAGGAAGAAGAAAGAAAGAAGGGATGTTAAAACCCATATTGTAGAAAATAAGGTCTTATAATTGTTTAAATATAGAACTCTCATGAGAAGGTTGAACCCTTTGGACATCTAATGGTTTTCTTTTAGGTTGAAGAGAGATGTCATACATTTTGTTATATGCATGCCGATGCCGTCCGACCGACTGAGCCGGGTCGAGTTTAGGTTTAGATCCAAAATATATTTTTGGATAGATTTTCAGCCCATTTATAGGCGAGAGACATGATTATGGAACAAACACCCGTGATTTTTGAATCAGGTAGGAAAACTGACCGTTACAGTCAACGAACATGACCGTTGATGGTCAAATTCACATTTTCAATACTCATATGATGGCAATGCTGAATTCACTTTTCGTGACCCCTTTTTCTTATTTATTTCTGAAATCCTATATTACATCATCGGATTCTAAATAAACGAATGTTTTTGGACGGATCAAAGTTGTACAAAATTTGAATCCGATGCCACTGTCAAATGACTTCATTGAATCTTGAAGTCAATAATTCAATAACTCATTTATACTATGAGGATTAGTTTATTGTCTGCAAGAATCTTATAAAAGATTCTTGAAGTCAGAAGTATAGTACACTTCATTTTCATAGTCAAACCACAAAGGATATCCGACAAGTGCATGTGCTCATTTTGCATCACATTATAACTCCATGAAGGGGAGCCTTTGCATCTGTTTTGTAATGACCCGTAAATTTCAGTGGTTTTATTTATTTAATTAATTGAATTTGTGTGAAATTTTAAAAGATAAAATTTTGAAATAAAAATTTATTATTTGGAATACGTCAAATTAAACATAGCAACCGGGAAATTTTCATCAGATAATATGGAAGTTTATTTTCGTGTGTAATTCTATTTCAGTTTAAATCAGTCAAAAGAATTGATTCAAATAAAATGTTCTTCAAATTTGAATATTCTTATATAGAAAATTTGTAAATCATCTTCTAAGCGAGACGTCATCTTTCGTTTTTCCAAATTTGGACTCCTATTGCTCCGTTTATCTTATTTCTGGCAGATTCGCAGCATTTTTCGGTACCGATTATCAACTTTTGATTGGACGATCGCACCACTAATATCTGTATACCATTTTGATCATCTCGTCGTGTGGATCTTTGCGGTATACTCATTTCTGGGTTTTGATATCTGGTGCACGGCAGAATCGGTGAAACAGATAATTGTATCGGAACCGTTTGTGTTTTGGACATTTCGTATCCATTCAAACTTTCAAACGGCTAACTTTACCAACCACTGTCATTTATTATGCATTTATTTTTGGAAGAATAAATGGCCAGACCATCATTCCAATTTATTTTTCTCTGGTTCCAATACATATTTCAGGTTCGAATTGCTCTGTCCTTTCGCTTCTTCTTTTTACTTACGTTTCAAAATTAAATAAAGTATATATAATAATCAAAGCTTGCATGCCTCTAGATCTATTTCTTTCATCTTTCCCTTTTGCTTTTGCTCTTAATCTTTTTCAGAGAAACGCAGCTGTTCCTTCTTCTCCTCCTCCTTGATTTATGAACCCACTTGCGCACCACACAACCCGAGCTCATCCCCGTCGCCGCAACCCACAGCTAGACGCACCCTCACCTGCCTCCACCGAACCACCATTCTCCTTGCCGTGTGCACAACCGCAACCACAAACCCCTAGCCGAATCTTCCCCTGTCAGCATGGCACACCTCCTTCTCTTTCGGCCTTCATCCCCTGTAGCTGCCATCGCTTGGTCCACATCACCTCCACCAGGTTGTGCCTTGCTCGGCCTCCTTCTTTCATGTGTTAGTACACATGTTTTATATATATTGTACGTTATTATATTAAGATATTTACATATGGTTAAGGTATATTATATTATGTTGGTCATATTTAAAACTTACATATTGATAGTAATATAAGCTTGCACAAATTGATTTAGTAAACTGTCATTTTAAAGTAAAGTTATTGGCTGTTTATTATTGTAAGCCTATGCCTATATTTGTGGCTTCCATATATTGGTTTATATCCAGTAGATATGTTATGTTTATATATACAAATTTTATCAGTTAGTATGAAAATTCTATATAGAATATATATATATATATATATATATATATATATATTGCATGTGTATAACTTGTAGGATTGATATAAGATATATTGATATTGGTTTTTCAAGTATTATATATATTAAAGTTTTGGACTGGGTTTATTCGCATATACTCTATTAGATGTTTTAATTATTAGCATATGCACACATATGTTCGGCCTGTGCTTGTATATTCAATCTACAGTTTATAGTTGGATTAGAATTGTTATGTATTTGATAACGTGTGTTTTTTCTATATACATTTTAAAATAAATTTGCAGAGTGTTATATATACGTGCTTCAAAATTTTATCTTGACTTAAAATTTAATATACATCTGTTTCAATATAAAGTAGGTGCTTTTATATAATAAACCTATTAGTTATACGGGTTATACTAGTATTGCTGCAATAAATTTCATTATATAAAGTGATGTTATATGGAAAGATATATATACATGTATATGGGCTTCTATAAATTAATTATATTGAGCTGTTAAGATTTTATAAGGTATATACACGTCAGTTTTATATATTTATAAAGTTGTAGTTTACACATTGGTTACATGTATATATATATATATTATATAATACATAATCCGTTATATGTAAAGTATATAAATATAGTCTCTGTATCTATTTTATGTTTAAAGTATGTACATATGTGAGTTGTATATATATGTTTGATTTTTTTTTTCTTATGTGTGTTTTAAATTGAACCAATAATTTTGAACTATACGTGTGAATTTAAAATATGATTTTATATATATAGTTTTATATAATTATATATATGTGTTTACTTATACAAATCATCTTCATCAATCTCGTTCTGATGTGTTCCATCGATTTCGGTTATCAGCTTTGATCGTTGTATTCGTGCCGATTTGCTTTGCTTGGATTCGTAACTCAATTTCAGGGTCCGTATCAGTGTGCGTATCTGTGTCATCTTCTAGTCTCTCTAGCCTCGAAAGGTGAGCAATCACTCACGATTAATGTTCTTATATTTATTAAATTTGATTTCAATTGAAACGACAATTGAAATATGCTGCTGTTAGTTATTTACATTGTTATATATATGCTATTACCTGTATCTGTTCACCTGTGACATCTGACACCATTATCTGTTATTTATATTGATGATACATGCATGTTATATTATTATTACATATGTTATCACTCTACAAGTTCCCTGTTAGTATAGAATTCCTATGGGTTGAAATGTTACATACCCGAACGATCTGTATAATAGGAGAAAATCGTTATGGATTGAAATGATAAACCCAAACGATTTTCATTGAATTGAATTTGGGATTGCAGGTTGAAATGAATTATTTCCATATATATTTAAATTGCGGATTGAAATGATAAATATCCGTATCACTTGACCATAGAATAGAAAATTAATACAGACGCCGTTGGTCTATATATAAATAATTTGAAATGATTACTATGGTTTTGGAAGGAAATATATGGTTTTATATAAATATTGATTTTAGATATTATATAAATGTTATTTTATATATAGTTAAATTCTTGATTTTAAGCTATGCATAAATTTGTTTTAATATAAAATAAGGTTTATAATAAAGTCTGATTTTATTAAAATATAATATGGTTAAGTACTTATTTAAATTATATTTTAATATAGAGTTTATAATAATTTAATAAATTAAGGTTGAGAAGATAGATTTGAAATTGATTTGAAATTGTATTTAATTAATAAATATATTTAATTAGAAATCGATTTGGAACTTATTGAATTTGAGATTTTGAAGGATATAATTTTATAACTTGATTTTGGTTAAGGTGATTTAAATGAATATTTCAAGTTTAAATAAGTTGAAGGAAATATTTAGTTTATTTGTAATTTGGGGTTTTAATTAAATAATATTAGATTTATTAAGTGAATATTTCAAAACTAAATAATAATGAAGTTAAATTAAGATATATATGAAATTATCAAATTTAGTTTTGTGATTGTGAAATATTTAAAGCTTTGGAATATATCGAAATTTAAATGGTTTATTTGTGGTTCAAATCTGTATTTGAAATCGATATAATAATTTATTGAGAACTGAATTGAATTGAAATTGATGATTTGTGATTTGACTAAATTTGAAATTTTGGGATTGGTGTTGATTTGGAATTTATTTATGAAATTTGAGGAAGCTATTTTATTATATAAAGTATTTTTAAATTATGTTAAAACTATTTATATATGTTACTTTATAAATTTATTTCATATAAACTATTTTAATATAAATTATTTTTAATATAAACTATTTTAAATTATAACTATTTTATATAAACTATTTTAAATTATAAACTATTTTATTATATATACTATTATTTATATTTAAACGGTTAAGTGGGAAGTGTTATGATTCCAAAGCATTATGATTTCTAAATTTTGATTTCCAAAGAATTATGATTTCCAAAGTGTTTGATTTAGAAAGTGTTATAACTTTGAAGTACAAAGATTTTGTAAATGGATATATTTGAGATGGATATATTTGAAATGGAAATGATATCGTATTTGGTTTTGAAATGGAAGTGATATCGTATTGATATGGTTTTGAAATGGCAATGATATTTTGGTTTTGAAATATAAACTATTTTGAAATTTTATTAAATGACCAATCGGTGTAATAATTACGTAGTTATTGAAGAGTCCAGGATCAGTTGGGGACATACTCTCTATCTAAACCGAAACCACTTTAATAACTATTATACGCGGAGTGTGATCCAGAATGAAGTGGTTGAAATGATGACGTTGCTGGATTTGAAGAAGAGAACGATAATGGATAGCCTTGACACTTGTGTCAAATTTGAAATGACTTAAACAGGAGCCGTGCCGGGCCAGTGACGTTAGCTACCTCTAGCGAACACACTTCTTCGTAAACTACTCATTACTTGTTTTGATTGTTGTGCACCCTTGGATTGGGAGTGTTGTTTCGCGGCGTTGCGATTGTTGCGGCGATGCGTTCTCACCAGTCCGGATCAGGCAAACGGTAGTTTCACTACCTTGGGTATTGCCTTATGTGCCTTGTCATACTCGTATCCCTATGCGCGACCACTACGATTTGTTTCATGTTATACCTATGGAGTACTCCTTGATAGCCCACTAGTTTACGGTGGAGTTTACAGTGCTATATAGACTATGACGCTTATATAAAATGTGTTAAGGGGGATAATGGTAACGCCTTAACGCTATTTTGATACTTTATATTACTGATAGGCATTATCTACTTAGCGTACACTACTATATATAAATAGTTTAACGGATCCTTAGAGGATGGTTATCCCAAACATCCTTTGAGTTACTTGTATTTTCAGTTGTTATTTCACTTGAGTTGGATTTATTGATATAAGAATGTTAATCCTGACTCAAGTGTTTTGTGTTTTTTTTATGCTCGGGTCAGACTGAGTGTACCAGTATTCGAGACTCACCTTTGGAGTTGGAGCTTCGCTTGGAGACCCAGCTATCTATCGATTCTGCTATCAGTTGTTCAATCGATCCCAGTGATGCATTCAGGTCTTGTATATAATTATTGTATTGAGACATCCATGTACTCGTGACTTTTGTTTTACCTTGTTTAACTCTATTATATATATATAGTAGCTTCATGAACTACTATTCTTTTGCTTCCGCTGCAATATTGTTATATTACTCTGTGTCTATGATCTGTGATTATTTTATTTATTGTATATGCTGAGTTTTGCCAAATTTAAATTAACAATCTGATATTTTGAGCAATTCAAATCCGACATATATGGATGCGAATGGTTGAAAATTTCAGGTCGTTACAGTTGGTATCAGAGCACTGGTTTTAGGCAAAACTCAGCATATGTAGTAAATTTATTTACGGAAGCACGTTCGTTCTAGCTCGAATCTCTTCTTCTTTAACTCGGTTTCTTTGAATTTTGGAACGTTCACTTGGGTTCCAAGGTCCATTCTTGTCTCCCTTATTCGTGTCTTCTTGATCCTGGAGTATCCTCATAACTCCACTTTGAATGATCTCTATAGTAAATCGACGGTCTCGCCAATCTCTGAATGATTTGTAAAGGGGTGAAACTCCTTCACAATAAGCATTGATTCACCGAAGATTTCTGTATCCTCGGTCTAGATGCTGCTATCTCTTGCTTTACCCGAATTCTATCACTTATGACCTGATGTCGATTTGCTTCAGAATTCTGTATCAATCTTATTCTTGAAGTCACGGTCGACCTGGTTAAGGTTGCCCGCGATTTATATAAGTCTATCCATTTTCCTAGTTTAAAATTCAATATCTTATCTTCCTTTCAAGCCTATCATCCGGCCGTAATTCTTTTGATTTGGGTCCCCCTAATTTGAATCTCTATCCTTGTTTTGAAATCCATCTTTGAATCATCGAGTGAGGGAGTGTATTTTGCATTAGTAATTAATATTAAGTTGTTTTATGTATTGTGTTGTTTGAGTTGTTAATGTTGTTTTGGGTTTTCGATCGATTCGTCTGATCAACGCTATCGATAGGATTTCCAAAACACTTGAACAGAGTAAACTGACACAATATTATTTTAAATTTGGCAAATGAAGTAAATTTGTATGATTATATTATATATAAGTGAAATTTTTCTTGAATTTAATAAGTTAATTAAATTGGTTGTTTGAAATGATAATATTTGATTATCATTTATTGTTCTATAAATGAATTTATAATATGGTTTATGAATCGATTTAGAGTTTAAATGAATTCAAATAAAGAATTTGAGAATTTAATTTCCGGTGATTTCAAACTTTGGTTTTAAAGTTTTAAAATGCATATTATTTAAAGTATTTTCGAATAGAAATCGTTTCCAAAGAATTTTAAAAGTTTAAATCAGTACTCTCCTCTTTTGTCGCTAGAAAATAATTTCGGTAATGACTGCAGCATCATCGACATTAATTTTCGAGTTTCGAAGTGGAGAGACCATTCTGTAGCTTTGCTACGGTTTTGTTTTGGAAAAATATTTTGATTTGAATTTCTTATGTATGACTTGATTTATATATATATGGGTATATTATTTTAAATTCAATTTGATTTAATATATATAGTATGTACATAATTATCTCTAAAGGGTTTGAAATTAAATGGAAATTTAATTCTTAAAATTATGTTAAAGGATGTTTTCAATTATAAATAAAGATAAATTTTGAATAAGTATTTAAACTTGAAATAATTGAATTGGAAATTTTTATTTGTATAATATCAAATTGTATTTCAGTATAACTTACCTAAATTATTCAGAAGTAAAAAAATGTAATTGGATAATATACAATATAAGATGATTTTATAAAGAAAATTAAGTGTTTATAATAAATGTTATACACTTGATTTTTGATTATAAAAATGTTAATTGAGATGAATAGAATAATAAGTTAATTGAATAATAGATGAGACAAATAAATTTGTTTTGAATGAATTAATAAATTGAAATTAGAACAACTAATGGAAATACCTTGAATTTAAAATCAATTATTGAATATAAATTAATTTAAATTTAATTTATATGGTTCAAATTAATTTATATGGTTTAAATATATGTGATAAGATATATTAAGTGAAATAAAGTTAATAATAATTTGGAATAAAAGAATTAAATTTGTTGAATAAAATATGAGTATGATAAATGATTATACAAATTGATGATTTAGAAATTGTTGATTTAGGATAATTAGATAAAAAGATAATGAATTTAGAAATAGTTGAGTTTGATTTAACTTAAGTGAAATAAAATGGTTTAAATCAATTTGTGAATATCAATTAATTTAAATTGAAATTTATATGGTTAGAACTAAGTGTTTTATTTTGTTTTCAATCTATTTCCTTCTGGTTGTTTTATTCTCCTACCTTCTTCCTTTTCGAGGAAGAAAAGTTTTGAGTGGGGGAGAATGTAACGACTCATAAATTTCAGTGGTTTTATTTATTTAATTAATTGAATTTGTGTGAAATTTTAAACAATAAAATTTTGAAATAAAAATTTATTATTTGGAATACGTCAAATTAAACATAGCAACTGGTAAATTTTCATCAGATAATATGGAAGTTTATTTTCGTGTGTAATTCTATTTCAGTTTAAATCAGTTAAAAGAATTGATACTAATAAAATGTTTTTCAAATTTGAATATTTTTATATAGAAAATTTGTAAATCATCTTCTGAGCGAGACGTCATCTTTCGTTTTCCAAATTTGGACTCCTATTGCTCCGTTTATCTTATTTCTGGCAGATTCGCAGCATTTTTCGGTACCGATTATCGACTTTTGATAGGATGATCGTACCACTAATATCTGTATACCGTTTTGATCATCTCGTCTTGTGGATCTCTGTGGTACTCATTTCTATGTTTTGATATCCGGTGCACGGCCGAATCGGTGAAACAAATAATTGTATCAGAACCGTTTGTGTTTTTGACATTCCGTATCCATTCAAACTTTCAAACGGCTAACTTTACCAACCACTGTCATTTATTATGCATTTATTTTTGGCAGAATAAATGGCCAGACCATCATTCCAATTTATCATTCTCTGGTTCCAATACATATTTCTGGTTCGAATTGCTCTGTCCTTTCGCTTCTTCTTTTTACTTACGTTTCAAAATTAAATAAAGTATATATACTAATCAAAGCTTGCATGCCTCTAGATCTATTTCTTTCATCCTTCCCTTTTGCTTTTGCTCTTAATCTTTTTCAGAGAAACGCAGTCATTCTTTCTTCTCCTCCTCCTTGATTTCTGAACCCACTTGTGCACCACACAACCCGAGCTCATCCGCGTCGCCGCCAACCACAGCTAGATGCACGCTCACCTGCCTCCACCGAACCACCATTCTCCTCGCCGTGTGCACAGCCGCAACCACAAACCCCTAGCCGAATCTTCCCCTGTCAGCCTGGCACACCTCCTTCTCTTTCGGCCTTCATCCCCTGTAGCTGCCACCGCTTGGTCCACATCACCTCCACCAGGCTGTGCCTTGCTCGGCCTCCTTCTTTCATGTGTTGGTACGCATGTTTTATATATATTGTACGTTATTATATTAAGATATTTATATATGGTTAAGGTATATTATATTATGTTGGTCATATTTAAAACTTACATATTGATAGTAATATAAGCTTGTACAAATTGATTTAGTAAACTGTCATTTTAAAGTAAAGTTATTTGCTGTTTATAATTGTAAGCCTATGCCTATATCTGTGGCTTTCATATATTGGTTTATATCCAGTAGATATGTTATGTTTATATATACAAATTTTATCAGTTAGTATGAAAATTCTATATAGAATATATATATATATATATTGCACGTGTATAACTTGTAGGATTGATATAAGATATATTGATATTGGTTTTTCAAGTATTATATATATTAAAGTTTTGGACTGGGTTTATTTGTATATACTCTGTTATATGTTTTAATTGTTAGCATATGCACACATATGTTCGACATGTGCTTGTATATTCAATCTACAGTTTATAGTTGGATTAGAATTGTTATGCATTTGATAACGTGAGTTTTTTTTATATACATTTTAAAATAAATTTGCAGAGTGTTATATATACGTGCTTCAAAATTTTATCTTGACTTAAAATTTTATATACATCTATTTCAATATAAAGTAGGTGCTTTTATATATTAAACCTGTTAGTTATAGGGGTTATACTAGTATTGCTGTTATAAATTTCATTATATAAAGTGATGTTATATGGAAAGATATATATACATGTATATGGGCTTCTATAAATTAATTATGTTGATCTATTAAGATTTTATAAGGTTTATACACGTCAGTTTTATATATTTATAAAGTTGTAGTTTACACATTGGTTATATGTATATACATATTATATAATACATAATCCGTTATATGTAAAGTATATAAATATAGTCTGTATCTATTTTATGTTTAAAGTATGTACATATGTGAGATGTATATATATGTTTGATTTTTTTTTTCTTATGTGTGTTTTAAATTGAACCAATAATTTTGAACTGTACGTGTGAATTTAAAATATGATTATATATATATAGTTTTATATAATTATATATATGTGTTTACTTATACAAATCATCTTCATCAATCTCGTTCTGATGTGTTCCATCGATTTCGGTTATCAGCTTTGATCGTTGTATTCGTGCCGATTTGCTTTGCTTGGATTCGTAACTCAATTTCAGGGTCCGTATCAGTGTGCGTATATGTGTCATCTTCTAGTCTCTCTAGCCTCGAAATGTGAGCAATCACTCACGATTAATGTTCTTATATTTATTAAATTTAATTTCAATTAAAACGACAATTGAAATATGCTGCTGTTAGTTATTTACATTGTTTTATATATGCTATTACCTGTATCGGTTCACCTGTGACATCTGACACCATTATCTGTTATTTATATTGATGATACATGCATGTTATATTATTATTACATATGTTATCACTCTGCAAGTTCCCTGTTAGTATAGAATTCCTATGGGTTGAAATGTTACATACCCGAACGATCTGTATAATAGGAGAAAATCGTTATGGATTGAAATGATAAACCCAAACGATTTTCATTGAATTGAATTTGGGATTGCAGGTTGAAATGAGATATATCTGTATATATTTAAATTACGGATTGAAATGATAAATATCCGTATCACTTGACCATAGGATAGAAAATTATATACAGACGTCGTTGGTCTATATATAAATAATTTGAAATGATTACTATGGTTTTGGAAGGAAATATATGGTTTTATATAAATATTGATTTTAGATATTATATAAATGTTATTTTATATATAGTTAAATTCTTGATTTTAAGTTATGCATAAATTTGTTTTAATATAAAATAAGCTTAATATAAAGTCTGATTTTATTAAAATATAATATGGTTAAGTACTTATTTAAATTATATTTTAATATAGAGTTTATAATGATTTAATAAATTAAGGTTGAGAAGATAGATTTGAAATTGATTTGAAATTGATTTGAAATTGTATTTAATTAATAAATATATTTAATTAGAAATCGATTTGGAACTTATTGAATTTGAGATTTTAAAGGATATAATTTTATAACTTGATTTTGGTTAAGGTGATTTAAATGAATATTTCAAGTTTAAATAAGTTGAAGGAAATATTTAGTTTATTTGTAATTTAGGGTTTTAATTAAATAGTATTGGATTTATTAAGTGAATATTTCAAAACTAAATAATAATAAAGTTAAATTAAGATATATATGAAATTATCAAATTTAGTTCTGTGATTGTGAAATATTTAAAGCTTTGGAATATATCAAAATTTAAATGGTTTATTTGTGGTTCAAATCTGTATTTGAAATCGATATAATAATTTATTGAGAACTGAATTGAATTGAAATTGATGATTTGAGATTTGACTAAATTTGAAATTTTGGGATTGGTGTTGATTTGGAATTGATTTGTGAAATTTGAGGAAGCTATTTTATTATATAAAGTATTTTTAAATTATGTTAAAACTATTTATATATGTTACTTTATAAATTTATTTCATATAAACTATTTTAATATAAATTATTTTTAATACAAACTATTTTAAATTATAACCATTTTATATAAACTATTTTAAATTATAAACTATTTTATTATATATACTATTATTTATATTTAAACGGTTAAGTGGGAAGTGTTATGATTCCAAAGCATTATGATTTCTAAATTTTGATTTCCAAAGAATTATGATTTCCAAAGTGTTTGATTTAGAAAGTGTTATAACTTTGAAGTACTAAGATTTTGTAAATGGATATATTTGAGATGGATATATTTGAAATGGAAATGATATCGTATTTGGTTTTGAAATGGAAGTGATATCGTATTGATATGGTTTTGAAATGTCAATGATATTTTGGTTTTGAATTATAAACTATTTTGAAAGTTTATTAAATGGCCAATCGGTGTAATAATTACGTAGTTATTGAAGGGTCCGGGATCGGTTAGGGACATACTCTCTGTCTAAACCAAAACCACTTTAATAACTATTATACGCAGAGTGTGATCCAAAATGAAGTGGTTGGAATGATGACGTTGCTGGATTTGAAGAAGAGAACGATAATGGATAGCCTTGACACTTGTGTCAAATTTGAAATGACTTAAACAGGAGCCGTGCCGGGCCAGTGAGGTTAGCTACCTCTAGCGGCCACACTTCTTCGTAAACTACTCATTACTTGTTTTGATTGGTGCGCACCCTTGGATTGAGAGTGTTGTTTCGCGGCGTTGCGATTGTTGCGACGATGCGTTCTCACCAGTCCGGATCAGGCAAATGGTAGTTTCACTACCTTGGGTATTGCCTCATGTGCCTTGTCATACTCGTATCCCTATGCGCGACCACTACGATTTGTTTCGTGTTATACCTATGGAGTACTCCCTGATAGCCCACTAGTTTACAGTGAAGTTTACAGTGCTGTATAGTATGACGCTTATATAAAATGTGTTAAGGGGGATAATGGTAACGCATTAACGCTATTTTGATACTTTATATTACTGATAGGCATTATCTACTTAGCGTACAATACTATATATAAATAGTTTAACGGATCCTTAGAGGATGGTTATCCCAAACATCCTTTGAGTCACTTATATTTTCAGTTGTTATTTCACTTGAGTTGGATTTATTGATATAAGAATGTTAATCCTGACTCGAGTATTTTGTGTTTTGCTTTACGCTCGGGTCAGACTGAGTGTACCAGTATTCGAGACTCACCTTTGGAGTTGGAGCTTCGCTTGAAGACCCAGCTATCTATCAATTCTGCTATCAGTTGTTCAGTCGATCCCAGTGATGCATTTAGATCTTGTATTTGATTACTGTATTGAGACATCTATGTACTCGTGACTTTTGTTGTACCTTGTTTAACTCTGTTATATATATAGTAGCTTCATGAGCTACTATTCTTTTGCTTCCGCTGTATTATTGTTATATTACTCTGTGTCTGTGATCTGTGATTATTTTATTTACTGTATATGCTGAGTTTTGCCAAATTTAAATTAACAATATGATATTTTGAGCAATTCAAATCCGACATATATGGATGCGAATGGTTGAAAATTTCAGGTCATTACAAGTTTCAAAATTAATTTACATTTATTTTCATTTTAAGCAGCTCTTAATCACCTTGCCATTGTAGCTAAATTACGGATTAGCACAATAGAATTCAGAACGCCCTGCACCAGATGACGCTTCGACAATTTTTCGATGTATACATAATTTTCAACAATTTTTCGATGTATATATAATTTCGGCCGAGCAGATTTATCACTTGGATTCGCATTAAATATAAATGCAAAGATATCCAATAGCGAAAACATATTGTGTCACAAATGCGTTGATGATTAATAGTACTTTCTTTGTTCAATCATTCTTACAAGTTCATATATCGGGTTAATATATATTTTGTAAGCTCCGATTCAACACGTATTATAGTAGATTTATATCTACGTATATATCATAGTTTTGAGAACCAAAGCATAAGTCGAACTGTGATAGTCCAAGTTCGAAGGTTTTAAAAGTCTAATCGGTCAAACCGTAAAAACTGTGCACGTATAAAATCTAATTAAAATTAATGTGTTTATACAAGAAATTGTAAGAAATTAGAAAAAAGTCATGATAACTGCCAGAATTAAACCCATGCAAGTCACCCCTTGATCGAAATCAATTAGCATTATGATTATACAACCACTAATTAACCTACAAATACGAACAGTTTGAAAAATAGTATAGTTAAGAAATGAATAAATGTCCCACGTCTTAGAATAATAAGATAGCTTTCACAACTTACCTTTAATGTTGTATGAGTAGAATAGTTGGCTTTTGGAGCGTTTTTAGAGCTGTTTTTTGGGTTTCAAACCAAAACCCGATTCAGTTCTAATAAAATATTTTTTAATGTCTTGGTTTAATTTGTCAAAAACCGGGTTTTCTTAGGTTTAACCATGGTTATATACGGTTCAATGTAAAAGAGGCATGATTAGGTTTTGGACAGGACTGGCCGACGGTTCACGATTCTTTTGGTTGAACTGGCGGTCCAGTCCGATTTTCAAAACACGGGTATATACATAACTATATGTGTACATATTAGTGACAGTCACTGCACACCAGATGGAGCTGATTTTGAGAAATGATTAATGAAATAAGTCACCTACTTGCAACTTATTTGCTTTAATCCTTGTGTTTCCTTATTTGCATAACCTTGCAAAAAAGATATAAGGAACTATGGTATAAAACCGCGATAGTGAATCAATGTCTAATATGTTGATATGATATTTGAGGAGGTAAATGCAGTATTATCACAAGGAGTTTGATCTGGTGTAATAACTAACAACCTCAGGTTTTCAGATCCAAAAACTGAAGGTCCTGCTTTTTCTGTACTCATGAAGTGTATGTAAAAGTTAATCTTCATAAGTTATTGTTATTTGGCTCAGAGTATCTTTAATTACAGTAAAAGAAAATTTAAAAATCATTAAGGAAATAAAGAGATATACGTTAAACTATGAAATTAAAGAAATTCACCATGTCAACAATACAATGTTGGGTAAAGTATTTTCTAAATCAGTTTAAGTTCTTGTCAATACATCTAACGGCCTTCTTATCATATAATATAGCTAAAGCTGTTAAAAACTTGGACTGAATCCTGAAACAAACTATTTCAAAATTTACAACATAAGAACGCAGTTAAGAACCTCTGAAAAGCCATTAAAAGAAACCCCATTAATTATACGTTCAAACTTCATACTTTTTCCAATGTCTTCTTTCACATCTATCTCTGACACAGAAGTCCTCTCTGACACAGAAACCCTATCTGTCACAGAAGCTTTCCCTGACACAGAAGACCTCTTACTCGCCCTGATTGATGATTATGATTCAAAGATTAACCACCGATTCATCAACGAAGTTGAAAACTTCATGAAGCCATGTCTCATGGATTTCATGCAACTCCGCAATATGAAGCCTAGAGGCAACGTTTCAAGATTCGTCGTTGCTGTTCTTTTAATTTTACAAGTATCTGATTTCCAACTCAGAATTCCTACAGACCATCGCATCAAACTATTCCCTGACTACTTCTTTCAACCATCCGATCTATGCTACATTTGCGACCACTTAAAGTTAGACGGACCCGTTACAATAAAATTTTCATTCGATGAAGAAAACTCAGATTTGGTCACCGTTTCTGCCATGATTCCACATTATCCAGATACTGAAGAAGAGTTTGTTCGCTCGACTGTTTTTGATCTGATGAAGTATACAACGCCATTGATTGAATGCTTGCATGGAGGGGTATCCAATAGCTCAAAACTCAAGATCATCGAACTTTGGTCACGAGTTTATGAAGAAATCTCTTATCCGCTTCTCAAAGATTTAAGATATTTTCAATTGCTGAAATCAGATGAGTTCGTGGAGTATTTGTTGGCTAGAGATAGATTTGTGAGGTCTGCTTTTGATCAGAATAACTCTTCTTGAATTTCTTGGATAATCAGTTCAAGAATTGTGATTTCCTTTCTTCTATCAGTCAAAGAAACAATCATAAAGATCGATCTAGTATTGTTCTTGAAAGAGTGCATGATTATCAGCAGTTATGAAATGTGTATGATTCTTGAAAGTAAACTATTTAGCTGAACATTTTGAATGTATACATTTATTGAATGAGAACTAAATGCATTTCTCGGTAAATACATGGGTTTCAAATTTCAATACATTTTGGTGTTTGAATTTCTTGATTTCTTTGGGTGTCATTTCAGTGTAAAAAGTACCATCAAGGTCAACTGTAACTAGAGCATTTTAGCACTTCCTTTCTTGATTTCATTTATGCACACGTTCAATATACTAAGTTTAAATGGTTATACTTATATATGAGAGTTGAAAACAAAATTTAGCACTTCCTTTTTTGAAAAAAGAACTTGGTTTTGGTAATGGAGCTGAAGATGGTAATAAAGACAATCTGGGTGATATAATGTTATAAGTAGTGTCCGAGGTTCATTATATAGTATACACTAATGCGTAGTGTATATATAGAAAGTTGATATTGCACAATATGCATACAGTGATCACTTATTCATGAAGTATTTAACTGCAGTTATATCATTGAATCTGATTATAGTTATACCATTTCTTGTTGTTTGTATACATTTAGTTTTTGCTCGATCTGATGCGAGAGAGATGCCATATGGATGCTGATTGTTTCATAGTTCCTATGTGTTTTATAGTATAGACCGGAGGACTCGGAAATAACATATTAAGATATACATGGCATGTCAACTGATGGTACTATTTTTTTTTTCCATCGCATCTTATTAGTTCTCTATTTCTGTGCATGTTAATAGGAAAAGAAAACTAAATAAAAAAATGTCTAGAGCTGGACATTTTATAGGAGTTACACATGGTTCTCTGGTTATAATAAAAATATTAAGATTAAATTTAATGCTTGATCTTTTAAAACATATGTACATGTCAAAGAATAGAAAATAGATGGCAATGATTTAGCTATAAAATTTGCACATAATCATTAATATTTCAAATGTAAAATAGAAAAAAGATGGTGCCACCTGTGTGGTAAATGTTGATGTTAGTATTAAAATTTGTTTGCATGTATAAACCATCGAGTATTACGTATGTAACGACCCGCTTTTTCGACCATCGAAAATCGGCACCAAATACATCCACGGTATTCCAATATTGAACATCCAATCGTCAGAAAATTAAGCAGATTGTTAGGATAAAAGAAAAGGAAAAAGAAATAAAACAGGAGAAACAGAATCGCAGAGTGGAACGATCACATATAATATAACAAAGACAGTAAAAACTGTCGCTCTAAAATACATAGTATATCAGAGTTAAAAACAAACTTCATCAACGTGAACCGTTATAACTTCCCGACCTTACAATTGCTGATGAGTATATGTAATAATACAGTGATATATAAAAATACCACGGCAAGTGAACATCCAGCTCTACTCCATGAGCTTCATGTCCCACCAACGACAACTTGGAAAAACTCAGCCTGACCCGAGCATTATAATAAAATAATACCCGGATTACCAGCGTGGGGAAGTCAAGTAATATGATGAACATATTATAATTCTGTAAGGTCACATCGCTAATCACAGAACCGGTTTTACCTCACAAGAACAACTTCCACACATGAATGAATGGAAACGCATTAAAACAAAACCTAAACTTGAAAGAATGGGCATAAACAAGATATAAAAAATCCAAACTTAAAGAATGGACATAAATAATTAAACATCGAAAATAACTTCAGCCACTTCTCAATGCAATTAAGAAAATAATTCAAAGATTTGACAACAAGGATGGGAATTTCCCAACAATGATTAGGAGGATACACCCCTCTCACCGAAAGTATACCTCTATAAATATACTTGATAACTACGATAGCTCTCGGACACGTTCAAGCCAGACATTGCCAACCTTTACCGAGAATCTGAGTATTTCACATCTCCACGTGCGTACCACCGAATTCAATCTAAATTAGACGTGAAGATACCGAAATGGGAGCAACCCCGCATAGCTTGACTTCCACCTGCTCTTTGGTTTTAGTCATTTTCGACAAAGGATATCAACACTTAAAAGAGCAACAAATCGTTTTAAATTGACGATACACAAAGAAGAAAGCTGAATCGATAGTTAATAAATCAACTATCGAGCCGAAATAATCAAAATGATCGTATATGAAAATTAAATCTCAAGCCCTTACCACTACTCATCGATTTTAAACTAGTATTATCCCTCGGTTGAAAATAAAGCCGGGCAAGCTAAGATAGTGCTATCTCTAGGCATCGCCTTGGCAATAATTTTAACCTTCGAGATAGAAACGAGTTTCCATACCTCGAAGTTTAGTGCTACGAGTATGACTAAATCCTTTCCATATAAGCGATACCATTTACGGAAGTTAAAATTCTTGTCTGTTCTGTAACCAGATCAAACTTTAAACTTTTTTAAAAACCGAACTTGTGCTTGAATTTCTCATCATAATATTTGTAAAACACTTTAAAAACACTCTTGAAAATATTCTTTTTAATGAGCAAGTTATATTACTAAGTATATTAAGAAGAAAGGTCAAAAACCAATGTCATTAAAACATTGTTTACTATAGACCCAAAATAATTTACACTTAGCATTAATTTTTTTTAAACGATTCTTTTAAAATATTTTCTCTTTTATAAACTATCATTTATAAATTTCAAACAATATTTATTATCCCAGAAGATAATAAATCTTTACAAATTCAAAACAATGTTAATTATCTTGGAAAATAATTGATATAATTCTTTTAGAAGTTTATAGCCACATTAATTATTTCAATAGACAATTAATTAATTCTTTTAGTAAATAAATTAATTAACTTTAAACACCTTTACTAAATCAGTTAATTAACTTTAAATATCATTCATTAAAATGATTAACTAATTTTAAACATCATTATCAAAATAATTAATTAACTTTAAAACATCATTATTAAAATGATTATTTAACCTTAAATGTCATTAATTAACTTTATTATAGTGAAATAATAACTAAGAATATATTTAAACCTCCAATTCTCTTTCAAATACTTATATAGTCCTTACAAACCCATTTGAAAAGAATTTATGAAATATTTAAGGTAAATAACCTTTATAAATTTAAACAACAATAATTATCCTAAAAGATAATTAAATCCAATTTGTAATCTTTTATAAATTTAAAATGGCAATCATTATTTTGCAAGATAATTAATCAAATTTTATAATCTCTTTATAAATTTAAAACAACGTTAATTATCCCGAAAGATAATTAATTAAATTTATAACTTATTTTTATAAATTTTAAATCAACATTTGTCCTCTGTTTTCAAAATTTCCTGTAATAACCCACCCCGAAACATGCCTAAATTTCTACCCAGAAAAGGCCCATCAAAACTTAGGTCCATTCTAAGGCAAGCTATTGGTAGTAAAAATAAATAATATTGCAGAGCCATAACTAAACTTTCAGAATACACGACGGATGGAACAAAATATAATAGTAAAGTGTACCCATTTATTTCAAAACCATAAAAATGTCATAACACAAAACCCCATAAAAACCATGATATAATATCCGTTATAATAATTGTTTAAATCCATGGGTACATATGAAAGCAAATAATAATAAATACTGCCACTTGCCAAGCTTCTTCACATTTAAGCATCGTCACTGCCATCACTCCGTCCCTAACTTGTGTTGTAATGAGGAGGGAGTCAAAACAACAAGTGTTTGGTGAATAAAAACCTCGAGTCTTACCTTTTTAGTACTTGGGCAGTATATTTCAATGTAAGAATATATCTACGAACATAAAATCATTTAATACTTCTTTATAAGGAAAGGAGGCAGGTCCAACCACTTAATACCTTCCATTCCAGAAGTATATGCCATATTTCAATCATACGTCATAAATCGCTAATAATGTAAGAGATGGTACTCAAGCCACTTAATACTTCCTAGTGGAAAATAGGCAGACCCCGTCATTTAAGGCTGAATTCCAGAAGCATGCTCCTCAATGGTACTATCTAGCTGACATCATATGGAATCTCATAGGTCACTTAATACTTCCAAGTGAAAAATAGGCAGACCTCGTCGTTTAAGGCCTAATTTTAGAAGCGGACCTCTGTAGAGATACCACCTAGCGTAACCCCTAGGCCATTTAATACTTCATCTGGGAAAAAGGTAGGTCCGACCACTTAATACCTCAAACCCCAAAGCAGGCCCTTCGTCTTATGGCCCATACCTATAATGACGTCTCACATTAGTCCACCATTTGTAGGAACTGGTAGCCAGATTAGCTGGGCAGATTTTTCCTACTAGATTTGGAACTAACCTCACGTCATTACAAATATTTATCATAAGGATATCTCACATCAATAAAAGTATACACAACTGCTGGTAGCCTCAAAGTTAAGGGCAGACTTCTATCATGCAACTCTATTGACTTCGCATCCCTATGACTTAGCCATAAATTAATTACTATATATATATAAATACACACACACACACACATCTCACCGTTTCATAAATAAGGCCTTATAAGGAATCTTCATTATTATGCCTTAAAATAATAATTAGGCTATATAAGAGTTACCTCTTATTTTCACCTTAAAATCAGTTACCTTCCTAATGGGGGAAATAAATATAAGTAAATACCTAATTAACTATGCCATATACGCAATAGTTATACATTAATTACATAAATAGGAATAAATATATATTCGAGCTTAATAATTTCTAACCGCATGGATTTTAGGCACTAAACTTGCATTTAATGTCAATTCCCTAATCAATTATTATTACAAGTCCTTTTTCTTCAATTTTCCAAGATTTCATGGAATTCAAATGTCCAAAACAAGGAATAAATATTCATAATCAAAACTACAATAACAAATTTGTAAATAAAATAGAAACTCAATGTATTACACCAATTCAATGGAATATCTTAAACAATAAGAATTGCAAACTAAATCTCATATTCTATTCAACTCCTCTTTTATAAAGAAACAGATAAGAATAAGTGGTGTAAACTACAAATAGAATTCATAATCTAAACCCCTTATTATATTAAAGAATCACAATTTAACCCAAAAAAGAAGGAGAAATGGAATAGACTATGAAATTATCATAAATTGCTTAACGAAACAAATTGCATCAAATTAATGTAAACAATTGGAAATCTTAGCATAGAATTGACATATCGAATTAAAAAGGAATTTTGAGGAATTTTATCTATCATATTTTCGAAATCCCAAAATCCCCGAGCCATATTCAAATCCAAAAGAAATACACTAAACAATTGCTGAAATGAAATACTAAGGTTACCACTCATAGATTAGCCTTAGCTTTACTCAAATGGATTTGCAATCTTCCGACCTTGTGATGACCCGCAAATCCGTATCCATTGAATCGACAATAAACCACACATGTCCGACCCAAAAAGTACAGAATGACGGAAGGTCATGGAAAGAAGAGAGAGGGTGAGAAGAAAGAAAGAAGAAATAGAAACAACACATAGAATCTCATAAATCGCAACGAAATAATATATAATAGATAAATACATATCTTATACAAAAAGAAACTATAACTGTTAATATACATACAATCATCAAAGCACAACAGTCAACATAACAATCTAGACAGTTATAATAACTTGTCCTCACAAGTACTGAATACACAGTTTAAAACAAACAGCGGAAAATAACCAAGTACGTGTAATACGCCTGAAATCCTACAGCTCGTCTCCTAAGCTCCATAGCATCCTAACCTGGATCTGCAATACTCGGTCTGACCCGAGCATTATAATAAAATAATACCCGAGTCAGTCTGGAAAACTAGCATGAGAAAACACACTCTGTTTGAATTATTACTGTTATCAAAATTCTTTGAAAATAAAGGTATCTCATAAGACCACGCCACACATATATATGACGGGTTTTTACCTTACGATAACCAAAATATTTTATATCAAAACCATCTAATATTATAATAGTGTTTATAGAAAATAAACTATAAAAGCTGAAATGCTTGCATCTCATGTTTCAACATATTTGGTATACAACTAAGCGTACATGCTCATAGTGGATATTGGATACCATACAATGACTTGGCTACTGGGATACCGCCCATCACAGTACACCTTTAGAAAAATGTACCAAGATCGGACCTATCGATCTCTGCCAACACAAGACCGGCCTACCCTTTATTGGATAGTATCGAATATGTTATCACCCCTGGTGTTCCCACCCAATCGGGCGCTCTCTTTTCCATGCACAACCATATCCATAATAATAATATATCTGAGGGTATCTAGAAAAGTGAAAACATACCCTACTTGGGTGCAACCCACTTAGCCCTACTGCATCTCTCCTGATTTAGTCATTCCCGGTTGATGAGGCTTGAGGCTATGTATTACCTTAAGAATAGCATTCATACTTGGAATGCAAACACTACCTTCCAAACAACGATGCAATGATAGCATTCATCCATACAAGTTGTTCTGGGTTTAAACAAACCGAATCTCCAAGATCATCGTCTTCATTGTCTTCACGATACCCCAATTCGTAATGCACAAATCGGATCGAAGTGGTTTCCCCATAATTAAATCTGACCTCGGACTCTTCAGAACGATTAACGAATTTGGCCAGATTTGATAGTCGGTTATTTAACAATCAAAATACACACAAAAACAGTCATTGGGCCCATAATTTATTAAATCTTTTCAAAACATTCATTTCAAAATATCTTTACAAAGATATATATTCAACTCTCTTCCAGCATATCCAATAATTGAAAACAATTTCAAATACTTATATCCATAAAAGGATATTTCGAACCATATCAATACTTAGAAGTATTTCCAAATTACATTTTATAACTCATTACTTAGAAAATATTTCTATATAAATCATTCTGTAGTTAAAATATTTCCAAAACCTTTCATTCCAATACTTAGAAAATATTCATAAGTAAATTTCCCGAAAACATTTCAAATATCAACACTTTGGAAATATTTCTTACTTATCTCTTAAATCTCTGGAATTCTTATTAATTCCCTTTACAATTTCCAAATTTTTTTATCGATTATACTTGTTTATAACCCGACTAACAATTTTTAACTTCTTTTATGAATTCAGATTCATTTTTCGAAGTTCTCGTATTTCAACATTTCGGAAATTTTATCAAGTTTGCAAAATTCCGTTATAAGATTTTCTCTTATAAAATCCATCCATTAAATAAAACCCGATTTACAAATCTTGAGAGTATTTACAAATAACAATCAATTTCCAAAACTCTATATTATAAAATAAGTATTTTAAAGAATAATAATAAATTTTCAAACACATTTAAGTAATTATTTAAAATATCAAAACCCCCTTTAAATAAACAACGATAACTAATTTCCAATTCATTTATAAATAATACTAATCAATTTACAAAGCTTGTTTATAAAACTTAGAATTCATTTCAACAAATTTAAATATTTGAATAACTAACTTTCTGAAATATTTTAGTCCAACTAATAGTTTTTAAACTACATAGTTTAATAAATAAAAGTCCTTTTCTAAAAACCAAACTTTCTTCTTGAAAAAAACTATTTTTAAAATTCAACATAGCCTTATAAATCTCTCTCGATTTATCACAAATCAATTTACATTTCCAATTTCAAAACTATTTCCATATTCGAAAATAGAATCCACTATTTCTTTCTAAATTAATTTCCATATCTCATTATAAATTCTCACTGTGAATTTATATTTCCAATTTATCAAGTGATAATCATTTCACTTTATTCATAAACATCGTTTATAAATTTATAAACTCATTCTAGTTTTTCTCTGTTAACAACAGACTTATAATAAACAACTTCATTTATAAATCGATTTCTATATAAAATTCTATTTGGAAATCTAATCCTTAACAAGTTCTAATATTAATCCAAATTCATTCAAAATCTCGATTACGACTTCCTTTTCCTATTTTTAGAAAATCTCATTTATAATCCATTGTTTTAAAAATCCTCAATTTAAAATTCTCTATTTGAAACCATTTTACGAAATAGCTAAATATCCAAAATCAAATTATTTATTTTATCCAACCCAATTCCTTTTTAAATAACCCCAAAATTTCAATATAAATATTTTCATCTCCAAAATCGCTTTTGAATTCCATTTTTAAAATCAAAAATATTAGTTATGGTATTTATAATACAAAAATTAGGGCGAGTGCTACTATAGCATACAACAAATCAAATCACATCATAATCTATAATAGATTTTCAACACATCATATATCACTATATATGAAAATAAAATCAACATTGTGAGGAATCCAGTTGGATCCCTCCAACCTGTTTTTCCTACAACCACAGATGTTATATAACATAAAATACCAATCCCACTTCGAGGCGGGATATCGCGGTAATATAGGGTCATCCGCTATTATGCGGGGCGCATAGTGTCTCATCCACTCCAACCAGTGAGAAATATACCCAACTACTAACATATACTACTATATATAATAATATAACATCCGTCTGATAATAATTTATCAATTCATCCAATCAACCAATAAATAATTTTTTTTCATTTACAAAATATACCCAGTTATCTAAAATGAGTGAGATTTACTCATCGAAATTTTATGTTGTTGCTTCCGCGTTCCATTTGAACTAAAATTAAACAAGCATTTAATTTTAATCCAAATTCCTGCTTGCTCCAATCGAGTCTAGTCTAATTCCTATGCAAAGTATTTTCAGTAACGAACCTAACGCAACTCATTTCGTCTGATTTCGACCTCGTAAGACAAAGATATGCTAATTATAAGATTGCATGATTTAATAAAATAATTAATTACATCATTAATATTTTAATTACCTTAATTAACATTTATAATCCTCTCTTCCTCGTTCAAACACTTCCAGGCATTCACGCACGTATCGAAACCCAACCACACGCGACTACCACTCGATGCCGCTCCATGCTCCTACCACCAGAAGATGATCAGAGGCCACCGCTAACTCCACCTACACACGTGCCACCCATGCCCTCGACCACATCAAACTCAGTCATCCCAAGGCCTCAAAAAACGTGCACGAGCGCCGCGTGTTTGAGCATGAATTGCCGCTGATCTGTCGCCTTGATTTCGATCATCACCGTTGATCACGTAGAGCTCGTTGAGCTCTACAATTCTCCTTCACGCGCCTTGCCATTTCATGGAGTGGATTGAGAGAAAAAGAGGGAAGAAGGTCGGAAGATATCGGTTGTTCGAAATTAAAATGGCGGCGGCTGAGAATAAGGTTAGGGTTTTGGAGAAAAACAAGGGTTGTGGTCCTCTATTTATAGGCAAATAAAGATTACTATTCACACTCAAAACGAATGAACTCCAATCAAGGCATGCCGCCTAGCGTTCTTAATGTTATATCCCTATTCCGAATCCAACATAACAAGTTTTGGAACCTAATTCGATCGTATAGAGAAGATAGCTTTTTGAACCCAATTATAATATTAAATTTTCAATATTAATCTCAACGCGTTTCTATCACGTGCGACTAAACAGTGCATCTGATCGCTACGAAATTTGACGATGTATTATAATTCATTATCATGGACCCAAAGACACTGGTTTCGTTGAAATCCGAGATTGTACCCCGGATCGCAATTTTTACGCGTCGATTAAATCGTTGATTTCAAAAATTGACGAAATCCCTTGAAATTTCAGTTTTAAAAACTTACCAACTCAATTCTAATTCAAATAGAATTTATATCCACATTAGAAATCATTTTGATTTGTATTCAACTCAGATTCAAATTATTCACCGTTCTCGTATTACGATAAATCATTATATTTGAAATTTAAATCCATTCCTCGAATTCAACCAATTAATTCCATATTCAAAATCAATTATATTTTGAGTTCAACATTTAAAATAAATTAAATGTTCAAAATCAAACGACTGAAAATCTGGGTCGTTACAGATCTCTTCCAGAATCGCTCTCTTTTGAAACACACACACACACAAACAATAAGGAAAAGGTATATATATTCATTAGATTCAGAGTTATTGGAGAAGAATAGGATAAGAATAGATTGGAGGAAGAAATAAGTTAAATCTTTAACTAAATTTTCTACGTAGTTTCTGAATCTTATTAGAGGATAGCAATGGCAGAGTTTCGTCGTATTCTCCAAAATAATATGAATAAAAGTGGAAAGGATATGGTCCTATTTATAGGGGTTGAAATGCACCAGAACCATACGATGGAAATAGGTAGGAAACAGATAAATCTAGAATGCACAACCGAGTAGAACATAGCATAAACCCTAGCCGCCACTAGCAACTTTCATTGCCAAGTGGTCGACTTCCCTTGGATGATCGGTCGACCGCTGCGGTCGACCGGTTGACCTATTAAGGTCGATCACTATCTTATTTAGGGGCATTTAATTTTTTTCCCATTGCCGAATTTTTTTATTCTCTAATTAACTTTTTAACGTGAAGGATTAGTTTACTTAACCTCCAATGTAACGACCCAAAATTTTGGACCATTCGCATCCATTATAAGTGTATAGGTAGACACTCATGCCGGAGTTGAATTGCTCAAAATACCGCGTTGTTAATTTAAATTGGCAAAACTGAACATATACAGTAAATAAAATAATCACAGAACACAGACACAGAGTAATAATTTGCAGCGGAAATAAAAGAGATAGTAGTTCATGAAGCTACTATATGAATATAAAATACATCAGAGTTTACAACAGAAGAGTAATACGATACATCAGAGTTAAACCAGATACAACGGAAGAGTAACACGATACATCAGATACAAATCAGAATACATCACTGGAATCATCGAATATCTGAAAGCAGAATAGATGGCTGGATCTTCAAGCAAAGCTCCAACTTCAAAGGTGAGTCTCGAATACTGGATCACTCAGTCTGACCCGAGCGTAAAGCAAAACACAAGACACTCGAGTCAGGATTAACATTCTTATATTAATAAATCCAACTCAAGTGAAATAGCAATTGAAATACAAGTAACTCAAAGGATGTTTGGAATAACCATCCTTCAAGGATCCGTTAAACTATCTACTATGTAGTAGTGTACGATAAGTAGATAATGTCTATCAGTAATATAAAGATATCAAAATAGCGTTAAGTCATGGCCCATTCCACCCTTAACACATTTTTATTCCCAAAAGCATATACAAGACCGTAGTTTCCCCAAAACCGGAAGTCACCAGAGGGCAATCCATATACTAAAGGTACAAATCAAAATCGTAGTGGTCGCGTATAAATGGAATACAAGTATGACAAGGCACATGAGGCAATACCCAAGGTAGTGATACTACCGTTTGCCTGATCCGGACTGGTGAGAACGCAACGCCGCAGCGCCCGCAACACCGTGAAACAACACTCCCAAAATCAAGGGTGCACCAATCGACAACAAGTATAAGTAGTTCGAAGAAGTGTGTCCACTTGAGGTAGCTAATCCTCCATTGGCCCGGCACAGCTCCTGTTTTAGTCATTTCAAATTTGACACAAGCGTCAAGGCTATCCATCATCGTTCTCTTTCTTCAGTCATCACGTACATCATTCCAACCACTTCATTCTGGATCATCACTCCGCGCATAGTTATTAAAGTGGTTTCGGTTCAGATAGAGAGTATATCCATTACCGATCCCGGTCTCTTTAATAACTTTCGTAATTATTACACCAATTGGTCGTTTATATATTTTAAAAAACCAAATCAATTTCAATTTCAATTTCAATTCGTAAACCAACATTTCATTTCTCTTTCGAAACCAATTTCCATAATTTACGTTTCAAAACTTCCAAATTACCATTTCAAAATCTTATAATACAATTTCAAATTTTATTTAAACGATTCCAATATTGATTCAAGTTCGTATATAAATTTCATTCCGAAATCATTTAAATTAGTCTAATTTAACATTCAAATCAATTTAAATTCATTTATCGATTTCATTCAATATTCGTTAAGTTACTTTATCATTCAAAACAATTTCAATTAAATTTCCAATTCATTAAATCAATTTCTTAAGTTCAACTTCATTAAAACAAAACTTACAATTTTGAATTAAATTAAATTCGTCAAATCATTTCTTTCAATTACAAGTCTTACATTAATTCCAAAAATATCACATTTTCATTTCTTGTTAAAGAAATTCAATTTCACTTATTTACTTACTTAAATAATTTTCCAAAACTTAATTAATAAAGGAAACTCAATTTCAATTATTTACAAAGTAAATTCACTTATTCAAAAGTTCAATTTTTACTTATTAAAGAGTTCAATTCAATTTAATCATTAAATCATTCAATCTTATTTAATTATTAAATAATTCAAAACTAAATTATCAAATAATTTCAAAGTTTAATAATTTCAAACTTAATTATCATTTCAAACTTAATTATTAAATCATTTCAAAGTTTAATAATTTCAAACTTAATTATAATTTCAAACTTAATTCAATAATTTCTCAAATTAAACAACATTCTTTCATCAATTCCATTTTTAATATTTTGTTTCAGATTATTCAACATTAACATTTTCCTTTCATTAAAATTCAAATTTCACTTCATTTCAAAACCATATTAGTAATTCAAATAAAATCTTCATTTTATTTTAAATCAAATTATTGACCAATCGGGTTTTATTTAATTTCCTATCCTAGGTCAAAGTTCAATTTGGGTATCTATCATTTCAACCCGATTCCAATTCAATTCAAAATCATAGCATAGCAAAGGGAACTTGCAGTGTGATAACTGGGATGGTGTCAAAGTAAATAAACAAGCAATAACAACAATCGATATCAATCCAATAATCAATTCAAATAATCCCGAAATAACCGTATTAATTCGCATTGTTATTTGTACGAATTAATATAATTATCTCTAGAATCTACACTATCATTTCATGTAGATTAAAGATTATTACATTACGGTTTTTACTTGTCATTCAATTACAAATTTCAACACTACAACAATTAATCAAATATACGTTCAACGGTTCAAAGTGTAATTATCACTATTCTACATGTCAATTAATTTAACAATTAAGAGGGGTCATATTATACAAATGTCATTTAATCAAATCATTTAACTATCCTATACCAATTTCAATTGCATACTATTTATCACTTTAACATTAACAATTTAACGTCCAATATAAACATCAACAATCAATCAATTTCAGCCAAACTGTATTATTATTGCATAAATAATTAACAGATAATGGTGTCAAATGTCACAGGTGAACTGATACAGGTAATAGCATATAAAACAGTGTAATTAACTACAGCAGCATATTTCAATTGTCGTTTCAATTGAAATCAGATTTAATAAATAAAAGAACGTTAATCGTGAGTGAGTGCTCACCTTTCGAAGCTAGATTGAATTTGACAAAGAACTGAGCTACGAATTCCAAAGCATCGCTAGATTGGCACGAATTTGACGGACAACTGATAATACGAATAGACGAAATAAATCAGAACTAGGTCGACAAAGATAATTGGTATATGAAATATATATAAGATCAAATTTTAAATAAAATATATATGCATTTCAAAATCCATTGTTTTAAACTAAACTCAAATATTTTAGTGTCAAATATATACTTCCATATTCAAAATTAGTATTAATAAATCAATTTTAAACATACATAAAATATATCTATATATAATGAGAATACCTCTGTTTGAAGCTTTTGAAATATCTAAATTACCCTTTTTATATTCTTAATCATGGCAGTGATATTTTCGTCATTTGTATCTACCACGTTCTTATCTACAGTCTTCAGTTGCAATATACATGTTTTCTCCCAAAACCTTCTGCGACACAATTCTGTTTACAGAAATATTAAACAAAGGAAAAAAACAAATAAAATCTCCTCATTCAAAACCTAATATAATCCTTCAAACCACAACCAATTTCTATCCTCTGCTGACCCCTCAGTTTGATTGTTCTACCGCAATGGTGAAGATACAAAAGACACAAAATCTGCAGCCTAAAAAATGTCTGAAATCGTGAAGAAACAAAGAGCAAATCGATTTGACCTACAGGTTCAGATCTTTGATGAGGAGAAACTTAAATTATTCTCGGAATTGAGAGGTAACTTTGCTAATTTTTGCTACCGTTTGTCTATTGTTTAATCTACTGTCTGTTTGATTATTTTAAATTTAGTTTTTTGTGATTTGTTCTAAGATATGTTATATGAATTATTCTTTACAATCGAGTAGGACCGATTAGGATTTATAAGTTCCTATTGCCATGCTCACCAGGGCCACGACGAGCTTATCAATCATCTCTGAATTAAGGTCAGATTTTATCTTGCTTTACTTTAAACACAAATCCGATGCACTATGTAGGTATCCTCTATAATATGGACAAAGTGAGGACTATAGGCACTGGAGTTTTACGAAGTCAAATTCTTAAATATGCATATGTTAATTGTCGCAGCTAATGCACAAAATTATTGTTTTAAACAATGTAGAAAGTATTTAAAATATGCCTTTAACCAATTTTCAATTTGTATCTATATACACAACCAATTTGCAAATGAAAAAGATTAGTTTGGAATGTTTTTTTTACTGCTTTGCATTTAGATTAAATACGCTTCCTTAATATTTAAGTATATTTTATATAAAACCGGCAAAAGTTACAGCTGCTGATTCATAGAGTCTAACAAATGCTTAGGTATAGTAATAATGTATAGATATTCTTCTATAATGAAGAATATTTTTCTTTAACTGTTTTAGTACATTTGGATTAACCTTTATTTAACTAATCTACACGACCATCGCTTGAAGTTACAGTTTCTACCCTACAAAAGGTTACCTCCTAGATTAAAGGAGCATTTTAGTAATTGGTATTTCACTTATTCTTTGTTTTATTAAGAAAAAAGGAAGAAAATTAACGTCTTAGTTTTTAAACTTTTTTAACTGATTCATATCAATGCCTTCCCACTTCATTTTGGATATTTCACTTGCTTTTTAATATAACCTATTAAAATCCTACAACTTATGGTGATTGGCCCTGTAATTTTTTTGTAATATTGCCATGTAATAGTGGCAAAAGTAGCAGTTGCATATTTTTAAAATCTAGCTTGAGGTAGCTTATCACAATTTAGGTAAAACCGTAAAGACTGTTCTAAATATATGGATTTTGATGAAGCATGCTTTTAGAGAAGGTAGGCTTTTTGATTTAGTGAAAAATTGTACACTGCATAATGCTACAATAATAAATAGCTATAATATTTATGTTCTAGACTTATATATTAATGAGTGAAGTGTTGGAATTTACGTAGAGATACAACTTTAAGATCTTTCTGTTTTCAGAGTGAGTTTGTATAGATATTTTGTAGCGTTGGTTTGATAAGGAATGCAATGAGGTATTGTTTTACTTTAGTGATTTCCTTTTAGATTGAACTACTATATTTTTGAATTCTTTATGTACCGAGTTGCTTGGTAAATTGTGGATATGGTTATGTTTTATGGATAAGCTTCATGCAGTGCTACTAATACAGGGAATAGTTGTATAAATACAAAGGCATGAATGGATTGAATTCTAGGATCTGCAATACGTGGAAGCTATTGGCATGCCATTTGGTAAGAATTACCACTTTGGTCATGAACTTGCAAGTATATTCTTGCAATTTTCCCAGATTTTTATAGTATGTAACATATTGCAACTTTATGGAACTTGACGTTGCATTGTTTGTTATATTATATAGTGTGCATTCTTTATATATTTTTTTATTTATAGTAGAAATTTAACCAATAATGCACTTTCAGTAGGCAAGGCATAGGGTAAATAGAATACGTTTCAGCGATTGTTATGTATTTATGTGTTTTAATGGTTTTACTTTGACACAACTGACTACATCATATTGGAAAATACAATCCTACAATTTTATAGCTATACCCATTACATTTCATCTTGGTTTCATTACTGACTACTAAAATTTTGGGGTGTAACAAAAAAGAGATACTACTAAAATTATGGAACTTGACGTTGCATTATTAACTAAATATTCATTTCCTATTGTATCACTTTATCTTGAATATTGCAAAAATGTACAATTAAGGGTTGAATACTTCACAATATGTACATATTCACTAAATACACCTCCATAAAAATAGCTTATCAAAAAAATTGTTACAAGACAAAATTTAAGGTTTTCACCATTATGACCTCAATATGTAGTCATCTGAAGTTTAAGAAAATATTGAAATATGCACTTTTCTTTTTTTTCTTCAAATTAGGTAGTCTGTTTCTTCGTTTTTTGTTGGATTCTGAAATTTGATTTTGCTGTGGTTCTAATTTTTGGTTGTTCATGCTTCCATTTTTTCATATTTAGTTAATATATTTTATTCAATTGCATACCTATAGAATATCAAAATCATTTAAGATATGAATCATATTGAAAAGGTTGCATTGCTAAGTTTATCATAAAAATTGTTGTATTAGAACATTAATAAATTAACAAAATCTAACAGAACTTCCTAGCCTTGAAAACTAAAGTTCCTGAACCAAATCGTTCAATTATTTTTGTTACTCACCTATAAGAATAGATTGTTCAACTACTTTTTATTGTGGATAATTTGCAATGTATGTTAATTTTCACCATTTGGACATGTATTAATAATTTGTTTTTAGTATTTGGTAACCTGCCATAACTGTACCGTAATCATTGGGTAATTTTTAAACATTTGAACCATAATCTTTCGGTATAATTGGTAATTTCCAATATTTGCAATATTTGGTAATTTCAAATATTTGCAATATTTGGTAATTTCACATATTTGCAATATTTGGTAGTTTATGTATTGGTACCATTGTTCATAGCTATTAATCGGCTATTTGCAGTATTTACATTTAGCAGTATTTGATCATTTACAATATCGTACATCGGTATATTAAACACATTACATTTTAGTCGTTAATAAGAAGTAGCATGCACGTCTTTTGTATATTGTAATAATGTGGACAAAAGGCGAGTTACGTTAATATTTTCGATCATCTTTTTTATACTAGGTTGGAAAAGTTGTATCTCGATGCTTTCAAGATGCCATGTCTCAACATGATCTGAATATGTAGCTAGCTGAGTTTGAATACCTTGATTGCCTTTTGGCTCTATAAGTTAAAAGGGAGGTTAGTTTTCAATCATTTTTAAATATTTTTATTTTTTGCAGGAAGCGGTAAATGAATATTTATTTCTGTGAAAATATCGCCTGCAGTATTGATGGATGTAATACTACAGTTGTAGGAACTGAAGTTAGAAGTAATGAAAATGAAATTGATATTGATGATTGTTGGCTGATATAGCATTTTTAAAATTATACATCATTTTTAAAATTAGACAAAAAATTTATTCTTAAACCTTTGTATAAATTTAGAAATGTAAATACTATTATTCGTTAACTTAATGTATGTGGTATTCCTATATGATATTCTTTTCTCATGTTGATTCTTCAGATATGAGCATTCACATGAGAATGTGTGCCTTGAATAAATAGTGTAATTCTTACGTGAATTCATTTAAAACATATATTAAGTTAAAAGTTGAATACACACACATAAAATTTGGCTATTGTACTTCATTATGCAAGTATCTTATGCAAGTGCAATATATGTAATATTTTCTTTATATGAGATTGTGACAGTAATTTAAAAACAATATTTGGCAATAAAAAATACTTAGCTCCTTAGTATTAAAAGAAGTTTTGTGTGCATTTGTACATATTATTCTGCACTGACAAGAAATTAACGCACATTTATGTTTGCACACGTCCAACGGACGTGCCATACATACTGGTAATTATAAGAAAAACCAGACTCATACATACCTATACATGTATTTTGTAATCAAATATATATAACAAATATATAAAGACTGATAGAATGAACTTACTGTAGACTACAAATCTACCCCAACATATTATAACATAATATATACGACTCAAAATCTCTAGCGAACAAATAACTAGAATATGTATAAAAATATATTACAAACTCAACTGACACTATATAACACTCACAATATTTACGCCTTAATAAATAAATACTATCAAATATCCATATATTCTGATCACAAGACTTTATATTATCGTATATAACAACACATAACTATACCATATAAATATATAGTTATATATACAGCATACAAGCTAGCCTATATATACCCCTATGACATGCAAACAAACCCCGTCATACTCTGGCATCATTTACAGGTTATGAACCTTTATATATATCTGCAACCTATATAAACGCAACTTATAAATACTTGCAAATTTATAACTTCTCAATTGAAAACAGCCTTAATATATACACGGCTATGTAATGCTTTAACAGTGAATGATGATTTAACAATATAAAATATAAATATTTGAAACATACTATACTATATTTCCTTTCCTTCTTCACGACTACAGTAAACAAAATGATAAACTATATAACATCTCATATATGAGTACCCTTAACAAACATATCATATCCCAAACATAATTTCTATACTTATACATATACACACAAATATATAACTGATATATGATAGTGGAAGGTAAAACCAGGTAGGCACGGCAGAAGACAACAAAGATTGCACGGTGAAGAAAAAAAACGGTACCGACTTCATATACAACCCAGTTAAAAATCTATGTATATGTATTTAAAGATCAAAAATTTCTATTTTCCAAAATTACATAATATAAATAAAAGAGGCTGGGCAAAATGATATTCAGTACACATATAAAAGCTGCAATATGAAAACCCGTATATATATAAACTGGATCTGCTTATATTGACAAAATCGAAGTGCATACGTATACACTATATTTTATATACTTAAGTAGACTCCTTTTTTTTTATATACAAAACTGTATAAACTTTTATTTTATAAAGACATACCACTCAACTTATATACAAGCCTATATAAACCCAAAGCTTACCACTTTTATAAATTTTATATATATAGAAACTTATATATATACATAAAAATATAAATCAAGATAACTAAACTTGGGAAACTAAAACTGTAGCTATTTGAAAGAGGACAATACGTCTATATATAACTACATAGTACTGCTGAAGCAACCACATATAGATTACCCATATATATTTACCAATTCAAAGCCAAACTCATGTATCAAAACAAATATATACTTACATGTAAAGAATAAAAAAGAACAGAAGCTACAGCAGTGCTTGGAAATGAAGCACGGCAGGAGGGGAGGAGAAAAGGTCACGGAAATGTTTGGATGGTGGAGAGGTTTCGGCCTAGGGTGATGGTGAGGAGGTGGTCGATCAAGAGATGATGGTAGGCGAGGAGATGAGGTCAGCTATTGGAGCGGAGAAGGTGGAGGCGGAGGTTGGAGGCTTAGGGCGGAGATTTGTCGCTTGGTGGAGATGCGCTCGGCTGGAGGAAAGCATCGAAGGGGGGAGAAGGGCGGACGGTAGTGCACGACATAGCAGGCATGGAGGGGATGGAAAAAGAAAAGAGGAAGATGTTTGGGTATGAGATGAAGGAAGAATGCAGTGGTTTCACTACACAACATACAACGTATATTGTTATTTTTTTTTTTGAACCGCTGGAATGGGAAGAACAAAAATTGAATTCTAGGAATTTGAAAAAGCAAAGGCAGAGGAATAGATGCGACTCCAAAAATGAAAAGTTCACTTTATATTGGAGATATAAACTTATAGTAATAATTCTCAAATGAACCGTAAAAATATATAAGTTATGTAAATTTACTTCTTTAAAAGTAAATGCACGTGAATATCGAAGAGACATGAAGTGAGTACCGACGCGTTAACAATTAATGGAAAGCAAAAAGTTAGAAGAACCAAAAGGCCCTGCACCGGTACCGATACCGATATGGATAACTGTTTCGTACATTTAGTCGTGCACCAGATACCGAAATACACAATTGAATATTTTGCGGAGATTAGTACGACGAAACGATCAAAACAGTATACGGATATCAGTGGTATGATTGAATTATAAAAATTCGAATTTTTCTACTACGAAAAATGCAAGAAAAACGCTGAAAAATAAGATCGACGGAGCCAAAGACCTCCGAATTTGGAAAAACGACAAACTGACATCTTGCTCAGAAGATGTTTTAGAATTTTTCTATATAAAAATATTTAGGTTTCGGAAACATTTTATTTTCATCGCTTTTTAACTGATTAAATTGAAGTGAATTTACGCGCGAAGTAAACTTTCATATTTTCGGACGAAAATTTACCAGTTGCTATGTTTAACTAGACGTATTCCAAATATCAAATTTATATTTCAAAATTTTATCGTTTAAAATTTTACAAAATTTCAACTAATTACGTTATTAAAACAGTTGAAATTTACGGGTCGTTACACTCTCCCCCACTCAAAACTTTTCGTCCCCGAAAAGGAACGAGGTAGGAGAATAAAAACAACTAGAAAGAAAAAAAACAGATTTGAAATACAAAATAACAATTAATTTAAACCATATAAATTCAAATTTAAATTAATTGATATTCAATAATTGATTTAATCCATTTGATTTCACTAAAATCAATCTCAACTATTTCTAAATTCATTATTTTATTATCCAATTATCTTAAATTTACAATTTCTAAAACCATAAATTTGAATAGTCTTTTATTATAATTATATTTTTTCAGCAATTTAAATTCTTCTTTATTCCAAATTTATTGTTAAATTTATTCTACTTAATATATCTAATCACATATATTTAACCCATATAAATTAAATTAAACCATATAAATTTCGATTTAAATTAATTTACATCTACTAATTTCTTTTAAATTCAAGGTATTTTCATATGTTGATCAAATTTCAATTTATTAATTCTTTCAAAACAAATTTATTAATTCTTATTAACTGAGTTTACTTATTATCCCATCTTTCTCTATTAACATCTTTATAATCAAAATTTAGTGTATAACATTTATTATAAACACTCAAATTTATTTATAAATTCAATTTATCTTATATATTATCCAATTACATATTCAACTTCTGAATGATTTAGGTAAGTTGTATTAGAATGCAGTTGAACAATATACAAATAAAAATTTTCCCAATTCAATTATTCAAGTTTAAATATTTATTCCAAATTTTGGTTTTATTTATAATTAAAATCATTCTTTAACAAAATTTAAGAATTAGATTTCCGATTAACTTTAAACAATTTAGAGATATATATAATATATTTATATCAAATCAAATTAAATTTAAAATAAGATACCTATATATATATAAATCAAATTATACTGAAGAAATTCAAATCAAAATATTCTTCCAAAGCAAAACCGTAGCAAAGCTACATAATAGTTTCTCCACTTCGAAACTCGAAAATGAACGTCGATGATGCGGCCGCAATCACCGAAATTATTTCCCAGCGACAAAGAGAAGAGCACTGATTTCAACATTTTTTAAAATTCTTTGAAAACGATTTCTATTTGAAATATCTTTTATAATATATACTTTAAAATATGAAGAACCAAAGTTCGAAATCACCGGAAATTAATAAATTCTCATATTTCTGAACTAAATTCATTCCAAATTCCAAATCAATTTATAAACCGTATTTATAAATTTATTTAGAACAATAAATGATAATCAAATATTATCGTTTCAAACAAACAATTTAATTAACCTATTAAATTCCAGAAAATTTTACTTATATTTCATAATATAATCAAATAATTTATTTCATTTTCCAATTTTGAAAATAATATGGTGTCAGTTTGCTCTATTCGAGTGTTTTGGAAATCCTATCGATAGCGTTGATCAGACGAATCGATCGGAAACCCAAATCAATATCAACAACTCAAACAACACAATATAAAAACATTTTAAAATTAATTTACAAATACACTTCTTCACTTAAAGATACAAAAATGGAATTCAAAGCAAGGATAGAGATTCAAATTTTTGATAGACTCAAATCAAGAGAATTTCGATTCGAAGATAGGTTTGAAACAAAGACGAGATAATTAAATAACAAAATAAGGCGATGGATAAGTTATAAAACTTTTGGGCAACCTTAACCGGGTCGACCGTGACTTAAAAAATAAGATCGGTGTAGAATTCTGAGGTAAATCAACACTCGATCTCAAGAGATGGAATTCAGGTATAGCAGGGAATAGATAGCATCGTAAACCGAGGATATAGAAATCTCCGGTAAATCGATGCCTATTATAAAGGAGTTTTGCTCTTTTACGAATCATTCGAAGATTGGCGAGACCGCCGATCTATTATAGATATCATTTAAAAATGGAGTTATGGGGTGCTCCAGAATCGAAAGAAGACGAATAGTGAAGGACACGAATGAATTTCGGAACCGAGGGAACGTCCCAAAATTCAAAGGAATTAAGTCAAAGGAAAAGATTGAAACTCGAATGAGAGTGATTCTGTAAATACATTTACCCTATATGTTAAGTTTTGCCTAGAGCTACCAAAGCTCTGATACCAACTGTAACGACCCAAAATTTTGGACCATTCACATCCATTATAAGTGTATAGGTAGACACTCATGCCGGAGTTGAATTGCTCAAAATACCGCGTTGTTAATTTAAATTGGCAAAACTGAACATATACAGTAAATAAAATAATCACAGAACACAGACACAGAGTAATAATTTGCAGCGGAAATAAAAGAGATAGTAGTTCATGAAGCTACTATATGAATATAAAATACATCAGAGTTTACAACAGAAGAGTAATACGATACATCAGAGTTAAACCAGATACAACGGAAGAGTAACACGATACATCAGATACAAATCAGAATACATCACTGGAATCATCGAATATCTGAAAGCAGAATAGATGGCTGGATCTTCAAGCAAAGCTCCAACTTCAAAGGTGAGTCTCGAATACTGGATCACTCAGTCTGACCCGAGCGTAAAGCAAAACACAAGACACTCGAGTCAGGATTAACATTCTTATATTAATAAATCCAACTCAAGTGAAATAGCAATTGAAATACAAGTAACTCAAAGGATGTTTGGAATAACCATCCTTCAAGGATCCGTTAAACTATCTACTATGTAGTAGTGTACGATAAGTAGATAATGTCTATCAGTAATATAAAGATATCAAAATAGCGTTAAGTCATGGCCCATTCCACCCTTAACACATTTTTATTCCCAAAAGCATATACAAGACCGTAGTTTCCCCAAAACCGGAAGTCACCAGAGGGCAATCCATATACTAAAGGTACAAATCAAAATCGTAGTGGTCGCGTATAAATGGAATACAAGTATGACAAGGCACATGAGGCAATACCCAAGGTAGTGATACTACCGTTTGCCTGATCCGGACTGGTGAGAACGCAACGCCGCAGCGCCCGCAACACCGTGAAACAACACTCCCAAAATCAAGGGTGCACCAATCGACAACAAGTATAAGTAGTTCGAAGAAGTGTGTCCACTTGAGGTAGCTAATCCTCCATTGGCCCGGCACAGCTCCTGTTTTAGTCATTTCAAATTTGACACAAGCGTCAAGGCTATCCATCATCGTTCTCTTTCTTCAGTCATCACGTACATCATTCCAACCACTTCATTCTGGATCATCACTCCGCGCATAGTTATTAAAGTGGTTTCGGTTCAGATAGAGAGTATATCCATTACCGATCCCGGTCTCTTTAATAACTTTCGTAATTATTAACCAATTGGTCGTTTATATATTTTAAAAAACCAAATCAATTTCAATTTCAATTTCAATTCGTAAACCAACATTTCATTTCTCTTTCGAAACCAATTTCCATAATTTACGTTTCAAAACTTCCAAATTACCATTTCAAAATCTTATAATACAATTTCAAATTTTATTTAAACGATTCCAATATTGATTCAAGTTCGTATATAAATTTCATTCCGAAATCATTTAAATTAGTCTAATTTAACATTCAAATCAATTTAAATTCATTTATCGATTTCATTCAATATTCGTTAAGTTACTTTATCATTCAAAACAATTTCAATTAAATTTCCAATTCATTAAATCAATTTCTTAAGTTCAACTTCATTAAAACAAAACTTACAATTTTGAATTAAATTAAATTCGTCAAATCATTTCTTTCAATTACAAGTCTTACATTAATTCCAAAAATATCACATTTTCATTTCTTGTTAAAGAAATTCAATTTCACTTATTTACTTACTTAAATAATTTTCCAAAACTTAATTAATAAAGGAAACTCAATTTCAATTATTTACAAAGTAAATTCACTTATTCAAAAGTTCAATTTTTACTTATTAAAGAGTTCAATTCAATTTAATCATTAAATCATTCAATCTTATTTAATTATTAAATAATTCAAAACTAAATTATCAAATAATTTCAAAGTTTAATAATTTCAAACTTAATTATCATTTCAAACTTAATTATTAAATCATTTCAAAGTTTAATAATTTCAAACTTAATTATAATTTCAAACTTAATTCAATAATTTCTCAAATTAAACAACATTCTTTCATCAATTCCATTTTTAATATTTTGTTTCAGATTATTCAACATTAACATTTTCCTTTCATTAAAATTCAAATTTCACTTCATTTCAAAACCATATTAGTAATTCAAATAAAATCTTCATTTTATTTTAAATCAAATTATTGACCAATCGGGTTTTATTTAATTTCCTATCCTAGGTCAAAGTTCAATTTGGGTATCTATCATTTCAACCCGATTCCAATTCAATTCAAAATCATAGCATAGCAAAGGGAACTTGCAGTGTGATAACTGGGATGGAGTCAAAGTAAATAAACAAGCAATAACAACAATCGATATCAATCCAATAATCAATTCAAATAATCCCGAAATAACCGTATTAATTCGCATTATTATTTGTACGAATTAATATAATTATCTCTAGAATCTACACTATCATTTCATGTAGATTAAAGATTATTACATTACGGTTTTTACTTGTCATTCAATTACAAATTTCAACACTACAACAATTAATCAAATATACGTTCAACGGTTCAAAGTGTAATTATCACTATTCTACATGTCAATTAATTTAACAATTAAGAGGGGTCATATTATACAAATGTCATTTAATCAAATCATTTAACTATCCTATACCAATTTCAATTGCATACTATTTATCACTTTAACATTAACAATTTAACGTCCAATATAAACATCAACAATCAATCAATTTCAGCCAAACTGTATTATTATTGCATAAATAATTAACAGATAATGGTGTCAAATGTCACAGGTGAACTGATACAGGTAATAGCATATAAAACAGTGTAATTAACTACAGCAGCATATTTCAATTGTCGTTTCAATTGAAATCAGATTTAATAAATAAAAGAACGTTAATCGTGAGTGAGTGCTCACCTTTCGAAGCTAGATTGAATTTGACAAAGAACTGAGCTACGAATTCCAAAGCATCGCTAGATTGGCACGAATTTGACGGACAACTGATAATACGAATAGACGAAATAAATCAGAACTAGGTCGACAAAGATAATTGGTATATGAAATATATATAAGATCAAATTTTAAATAAAATATATATGCATTTCAAAATCCATTGTTTTAAACTAAACTCAAATATTTTAGTGTCAAATATATACTTCCATATTCAAAATTAGTATTAATAAATCAATTTTAAACATACATAAAATATATAATTATAAGAAAAACCAGACTCATACATACCTATACATGTATTTTGTAATCAAATATATATAACAAATATATAAAGACTGATAGAATGAACTTACTGTAGACTACAAATCTACCCCAACATATTATAACATAATATATACGACTCAAAATCTCTAGCGAACAAATAACTAGAATATGTATAAAAATATATTACAAACTCAACTGACACTATATAACACTCACAATATTTACGCCTTAATAAATAAATACTATCAAATATCCATATATTCTGATCACAAGACTTTATATTATCGTATATAACAACACATAACTATACCATATAAATATATAGTTATATATACAACATACAAGCTAGCCTATATATACCCCTATGACATGCAAACAAACCCCGTCATACTCTGGCATCATTTACAGGTTATGAACCTTTATATATATCTGCAACCTATATAAACGCAACTTATAAATACTTGCAAATTTATAACTTCTCAATTGAAAACAGCCTTAATATATACACGGCTATGTAATGCTTTAACAGTGAATGATGATTTAACAATATAAAATATAAATATTTGAAACATACTATACTATATTTCCTTTCCTTCTTCACGACTACAGTAAACAAAATGATAAACTATATAACATCTCATATATGAGTACCCTTAACAAACATATCATATCCAAACATAATTTCTATACTTATACATATACACACAAATATATAACTGATATATGATAGTGGAAGGTAAAACCAGGTAGGCACGGCAGAAGACAACAAAGATTGCACGGTGAAGAAAAAAAACGATACCGACTTCATATACAATCCAGTTAAAAATCTATGTATATGTATTTAAAGATCAAAAATTTCTATTTTCCAAAATTACATAATATAAATAAAAGAGGCTGGGCAAAATGATATTCAGTACACATATAAAAGCTGCAATATGAAAACCCATATATATATAAACTGGATCTGCTTATATTGACAAAATCGAAGTGCATACGTATACACTATATTTTATATACTTAAGTAGACTCCTTTTTTTATATATACAAAACTGTATAAACTTTTATTTTATAAAGACATACCACTCAACTTATATACAAGCCTATATAAACCCAAAGCTTACCACTTTTATAAATTTTATATATATAGAAACTTATATATATACATAAAAATATAAATCAAGATAACTAAACTTGGGAAACTAAAACTGTAGCTATTTGAAAGAGGACAATACGTCTATATATAACTACATAGTACTGCTGAAGCAACCACATATAGATTACCCATATATATTTACCAATTCAAAGCCAAACTCATGTATCAAAACAAATATATACTTACATGTAAAGAATAAAAAAGAACAGAAGCTACAGCAGTGCTTGGAAATGAAGCACGGCAGGAGGGGAGGAGAAAAGGTCACGGAAATGTTTGGATGGTGGAGAGGTTTCGGCCTAGGGTGATGGTGAGGAGGTGGTCGATCAAGAGATGATGGTAGGCGAGGAGATGAGGTCGGCTATTGGAGCGGAGAAGGTGGAGGCGGAGGTTGGAGGCTTAGGGCGGAGATTTGTCGCTTGGTGGAGATGCGCTCGGCTGGAGGAAAGCATCGAAGGGGGGGAGAAGGGCGGACGGTAGTGCACGACATAGCAGGCATGGAGGGGATGGAAAAAGAAAAGAGGAAGATGTTTGGGTATGAGATGAAGGAAGAATGCAGTGGTTTCACTACACAACATACAACGTATATTGTTATTTTTTTTTTTTTTTTGAACCGCTGGAATGGGAAGAACAAAAATTGAATTCTAGGTATTTGAAAAAGCAAAGGCAGAGGAATAGATGCGACTCCAAAAATGAAAAGTTCACTTTATATTGGAGATATAAACTTATAGTAATAATTCTCAAATGAACCGTAAAAATATATAAGTTATGTAAATTTACTTCTTTAAAAGTAAATGCACGTGAATATCGAAGAGACATGAAGTGAGTACCGACGCGTTAACAATTAATGGAAAGCAAAAAGTTAGAAGAACCAAAAGGCCCTGCACCAGTACCGATACCGATATGGATAACTGTTTCGTACATTTAGTCGTGCACCAGATACCGAAATACGCAATTGAATATTTTGCGGAGATTAGTACGACGAAACGATCAAAACAGTATACGGATATCAGTGGTATGATTGAATTATAAAAATTCGAATTTTTCTACTACGAAAAATGCAAGAAAAACGCTGAAAAATAAGATCGACGGAGCCAAAGACCTCCGAATTTGGAAAAACGACAAACTGACATCTTGCTCAGAAGATGTTTTAGAATTTTTCTATATAAAAATATTTAGGTTTCGGAAACATTTTATTTTCATCGCTTTTTAACTGATTAAATTGAAGTGAATTTACGCGCGAAGTAAACTTTCATATTTTCGGACGAAAATTTACCAGTTGCTATGTTTAACTAGACGTATTCCAAATATCAAATTTATATTTCAAAATTTTATCGTTTAAAATTTTACAAAATTTCAACTAATTACGTTATTAAAACAGTTGAAATTTACGGGTCGTTACATCCAAGCTAATTTTTTGAAATTTAACTCCTAAATTTTATTTCTTATTTGAATTTAAATTCAAACTAAATTAATTTAAATATGAGAACTTCAAATGCTTATAACTTCTTTGTTTGAGCTCCGTTTTCAGCATATTATATATGGAAACAAATCAGAATTTCACCATGAACGCAATCAAATTCCAAAATTCATAAAATTCCTATATCTAACTCTTATCATATTTAATTTACTTTACTTATTTATGGTTCATTTTGTGAGGTGTTACATTTCCAAAATATTTGAAAATATAGTTTAAACAACTTTCAAAGTGTAAAACACGATCAAACATTTGTTTTATGAAAATACAAGCTCAAGTTCAACACACAACAAGGGTTTAAGAGGGTGATATTTCATAAGTGACGGTACAACTATAATCATTGTACCGACACTTACAACCAATAATATGTCATAAATATTTTCAACCAAACAACAATATAAGAACGTCAGAATATAAGTAAATTAATATTAGCGAAAAACCCCTTAGTGTCTCTCTTTAAAAGTCCTCTATAAATCACATATATGTATGCATATTTCGAAGTATTCCATAGCGACCTGTTCAATATGTACACTCCGACTTTCCTTTTATTTTTTGTCCTCTACAACATAATGGTTATTTATGTCATTCGCCTTTTTAAGCAGGAATTTAAATCCAGACAAACAACTAAACAATAATATAAACTATCATTAAAACATTCAACAATAATCTATAATAACACAAATATCATATAATTTATTTATAGATGGGTAAACTCATTGAAATTACCATTGACGCTTTCACATTTCGGTTTGGTCTAAAATCGAACAACGTCTGATTTTAGCCAAAGTTCAACTAGCTCCAAATTCACCCAAACTAATTTCATCGCGTAGCCAACATTCCTACGAGTCCAATGCAACTAACCGCGTCCAAATCCGACCTCGTATGGAATAGTTACGCATTTTATAAGTTTTTGAATTAAATAAATTTCACTAATCACATATAAAACTAATAACCCCCAAATTAAAACATCTTCTTCCCAAATGATTTCTCTCCAAAAAAAAGTGCAAAGAGACACCAACGTGCCGAAGCAGACTCCTCTTTCCATGATAACCGCACCTATACTTGACTAAATTCCGATCTGATTTCATCGACAACCCCCACGTCCTTTCTCCACGCGCCTGACACCCACAAACCACACTTGATCCCTATCAAACGACTGACCAGGAAACTCAAATGCGACTATATGAAAATCACATTTCACCTAGGAGAATCGGTCCTTTCACCGTCGACACTCCCGGGTGCTCTCCGACATGGCAAACTCAACGGTACACTCCGATTTAGTGATCGCCTCTCCAATCCCTTTTAAAAGTTAACCCTAGTTCAATAACCCTTATGTTGTTGTCACTAGACTTCAACGCAACCACAACCGAGACCAAGGATTTGTATATCTCCCTTCAACGAATTCAAAGAAACTCCTTTCAAAATTTTTAGAGGAGCAATGGATTTTATTTATATTTTTCAAAGAGGACAACCATTTTAGTTTACTGATTTTGAAAATAGAGAAGGGAAAGGGGAAGACCAAAAAATTGGAAGGCCAAGTGTTGGTTTTCCTATGATTTTATAATCTATACTTTACTTCATTTTCAAGTAAGAAAATATTCTCAAGCAAAGCAAAATTTTCAAACCATCTGTCAACTCACCATAATGTCACCATCAACAATTTTGAATTTTGATTTTGATTTAAAAAGGTTTTGAAATAAAATATTCTGGTACTCCGCTACATAATATCTCGTTCGTGTACGAACCGCGAACAACAAAAATAAAAATACGATTGTGCACCGAAATGTGACATGATCACAAATCAACAATAAAATACATATATTATTTCATTCTATGAAATTTCACAGATACCATCGTTTGCCATGAAATACCTTGAATGAAAATATAATTATTTTTCAAATTAAAAATTATGGAAAAATCAATTAAATTGAAATAAAAATATGTTATTAAAAATTGATTTTTTTATTAACAATTGATTTTCTTATTATTTATTCGATCTACTTATTATTGTAAATCAATTTACAAATAGGTTCACCATTTTTATTTATTAATTAAAAGGAGTTAAATAAGTCTATTAAGTCCATTTCACCATTCACATATTTATACAATCTCTGTATTTGAATTCAAGTTATTAGACTTTAAAATAAATTATTTTAATATTTAAAATTAATTAAATATCCAAAATCAAAACAGTAAAATTACGGGATGTTACAACATACAAAAGGTGTATATAAGTCCATGACATGTATAAATGAGTATTACAAAATAAACTATCATTGTTCGTGGAATCATTCTACACTCACCGAAATAATAAAAGAGAGAAAGAAACTCAAATTTCTAAGTAAATTTCGGAATTCAGGGAGTTCCTCATAGTTTATCTGATTTTTTATAATTTTTAACAAAAAATATATCAGGTAAAACAGAGTGTTCCTTATTTATGCTAGAATTTCCAACTAAATATGGCTTTACAGGGAGAGAAACCTCTAGCATGAGCAGTTAGTCAATGATAACACTCTTCCTCAAAAGACACAAACCCATTCAACACATAGATTGCAACATACACAAATAGCAAACTTTTATTAATAGTTGAAGTAGATGTAAAATTTATTATTTCGACTGCATATTCTTAGAATGCATGTGCTATGTGCAGATGGGATTACTACTCTATTGTTATCTATGAAGTTTATATTATTATTAAGGTTGTAAGTTCAAATTTAGACTGCGATAGACTTCAATCTATATTTTGTTAAAATTTGGTTCCATCCTTTTCATTCACATTTGATATATAAAAACTTTTTTCTGAAACATATTTTTAATTGCACCCATATTTTTAATTTCGGTAAAAAAAAATTCGTTTTCTTTCTAAAAATTAAATCTAAACATGATTCTATGATAAAAACAAATTATATTTGAATTTTTTCTAAAAAATTTCAAATATTTGTAGTTTAGAAATTTTAAAAATTTGTAGAGTTCTCGGACAATATTTATTGAATTCTCTATAAATATTTACAGAGTTTTATGCAAGTATCCCAAAACTTAAAAATAAAGATTTTTTATAACATGTTTTTGTGGAGGAACGAGAGTGCATTTTGAAACTTAAGAAGAATGTTTTATAACAGTTCCCTGTATTTTCTTCCACTTTAGTATTTATTCCCTGTATTTTCTTCCACTTTAATATTTATTCCCTATGTTTTCTTCCTCTTTAATATTTATTCGTTATCAATATCAATAAATCAATAACCATTTTGTTTTGTTTATTTCACTTTTATTTCGAATGATGCTCTTTGTTTTTATTTTTCTTTTACTCTCGCTTATTTTGTGATTTTTTTAAATATTTGAAACCAAAAGACATTTTCATTTAAATATAAACAAATCTATTTTTTGTTATGACATTTGAATTTTATTCTTGACCTCAACAACTATTTATAAATTTATCCTTACAAATAATATTTAGGATATATATATATATATATCTATATATATATATATCCATGTGTGTGTCTTTGTACGCATGCATGCATGTGTGTGTATAGAGGAAGCATTAAGATCTCCCCTCTTATTTATACCCTTCTCGTACTATGACGACCCGGCTTAGTGCCCAAACTACATAGAGTAATAACTGTCCAATGGCCCGAAACAAAGAACCATGATTGGAGCGATCTCTTGTACATGTTACTTTGGGTCAACATAGATACATAACAATACCTTAATATATATGAAATAAAATGCATCATGTCTTGACATAAATCAATATATACGAGTTGTCAGGACTGAGTAAATCACAAATCAAAACATATATAAAAGAGAGAACCTAGAAATAAACATAGATAATAGAGTATGATATCATAGTGGAACTAATCAAAATATAATATATACATAAAATATGCAAAGTACTTGAACATCACAAAATACAAACATATACACATGGCAATCTGCATCAAAATTTCCTAAAATGATACACACACACACACTACTATTACCACTAGTAATACATCATTGATTAAATCTAGGGTAAACAATTTTGATACAACTACGAACAACAATAACATGAACAGATCCAAAACAAGATATGACTGCAATACAATGAATATGATATGACACCAACGTCTGTTGCTCTATCCTAGGTATGCATCTCAAAATAGACAAACAACCAAAAGTACCAATCCTACAATACAACCTCAACCTGACCTAAAGTTATTAAATACTTAATGAACCTAAGTCAGAGTTGAACTAGCTGTGAGTGTAACAGAGCATATAGAATAACATATGTGTGGTGTCGCGTTTATATGTTATATGTCGAATTAATCATAAAATATGTCACACGTTCTCTAGCCTAAATCTGCCCTACATCTCATCTTACAAACAGTGTAAACACCCGTGTCATGGATCTATTTTGTGTGACTCATAGCTGCTACTTTAATCAACTAAGATATCGCATCCTATCCACATTTGTAATTTGCTTTGTTATCATTAAACACACTGCTTTAATTATTCATGAATGAGGTATATGTAAATCATAATCACATTCACTCTACTAGACTCTACATTGACACCAAGATAACATGGCCTATTCATTTGTATATCCCTCGTGCAAATTATGGGTACCATACACAATCTATTAGTTGCACCATCATCTCTTGTCCTCTTTGACGCTTCCCCTATCGTGTTAGATACATATCTTTTCACCTTTTTTCCATCTCATTATCATCATGATAGAGTTAGGGGTATGCCCTACAGGCAATTATGTAATTTGTTACATATAACTAACTTGATAACCAACTTGTTCGAAATAAAAGGTGCTTTCTTTCTATTATATACCTGACATAATGTGTTATATTAATTAATTTAGTTAAAAGTATATTTAGTAGAAAATCCATAAACGATATATTTTGTGATAGTAGTTACAAAGTGTTGTAACTGTGAGTAATTTATCATAATGAAAATAAATATACCATTTCAAATATTCCTGGTCAAGATGTATCGAGACTGGATATTGATACATCCTTTAAGACTAAAGCATGTAACGCTCTCCATATATTGAGCAGTGTATTACTAATGGCTGTTTGGGGCACCAAGAGGTTACATAGTGATAGTTATTGGATAATCATGGAATAAATTACTCGATACTTTTCTATTGGTTAATATAATTAACGTCAAATAAAAAATATCGATTTGACAAAATTACACAGTTCTCTTAACTTGTGAATATTGCTAATCTTTAATGTGGAAGCTCCAGTTTGATTATAGTTAAATCATGGTACGACATCCATCGAATAACTATAGTTGGGTCGAGTAAAAGTATTGAAAGTGAAACAATATTTAAGAGAGAATTCGCCTCATCGGTTATATGAGGCTAGTATCACAGTCAATTAGATTCAATTCAGCGTTAAAGTCTCTAGCAAGAGCATTTCATTTAATAATAATTGTTATTATTGAATCAATGACTTTGTGTTCGGACTATAGGGTCGAATATAGATAATACTGGAATTTTGACCATTTCTAAATTTCATAAGTTCAAAGTGATATAGTTTTGATGAAGATAATTGGTGTAAATATAAAAGTCACGATCGTGTAACGCTTAAGAAAGTAAAATAGGGTTTTACCAATAATCAAGTAAGCGATAAATTTGGCCAAAATATCACACCATCTGCTAAGTGACATATGAACATTAATATTCGAATAGTTTTATATTAATCACAGACCAAATCACCTAACAGGTCACACAACCGAAAAAATGAATTCTCCTTTGACTAAATGATTTAATTAATTTGTAATTGTTATAAATTAATTAAATTAATCAATATTCATGAAATATTAGTTATACTTTTGATTTTATTTTTATAAACAAATATTAAATGTATTTATAAAAGTTATAAATATGCTAATCAATATATGGTACCGATAAGCGTTTAAATTAGATTTAAATGCCAAATATTTGTTCAGGCCATAGATAGGTTTAAGGCCTATATAGGGGATTGGTTTGTTCGGCCACAATAAGGGTAATAGGCGGCCATGTGATGGTGCAAAAGAGGCATTGAGATGGAGGGCTAAGATGGAAGAGAATTGGTAAGAGATGATGTAGGATCTTGATCCTGAAATATCTCTTAATTCTTTCTATACAAGCATTTCTACCTTTATTTTTTATAAAACTTTTGGAGCCTCCATTCTCATTCATATTCTAGCCAAACTCTATACTATCCATCCTCTACCAATTCAAGTGCAAATCAAAAGGTGTTATTCGATAGTTGGTGGTCAACGGTTCAGGGACTAGCACTCTAGCGAATCGAAAGTCAGTTCAAGAATCAGATCTCATCATTTCAAGGTGTACTTACAGGATTTTGTAATAAGGTATGTTCCTAACATGTATATAAATATTAATATATATATATATAATGTTTATTTCATATTTTACACTATTAGTTATGTGACGATTCCAACATATAAATATATCATTACAATTTTGATTGGTTGTATGTATGTATATATGTTTCATATTATAAAAAATTATTTTTTTATATAAACATACCTATATGTAGCATGGCTCAGCTTTAATTTTTTTTTACTATTTAAATAATTTAATATATAATATTTATATATACATATATAGTCTATAAATTGAATGCTTCTTTATACTTATGTAAAATACGAGAATATAATTTTATATATAACGTTTGATTGGTATATTAATTTTAACGATAAAAAAATATTCTTATATATTTATATATTACTTTTAAATAATATTTAAATCGATTAATTATATAAATACATATATGTATTATAAATTATGTTTTATATTTTATAAAGTGAGGTTAGTACATATTATACTTTCGGAAAAAATTATAAAAAACATATTTTTATAATTTTAAATATAAACCAAAAATTAAAAATTACATTTCTATATTGTTTGAAATTATTAAATTATATAATAAATTTTCAATTTACAAAATTATCATCTAAAACTTACTGAAAATTTAAAATTCAAATTTAAAATTGAAACTTATTTTTTATTAATTTTTAATAATATTCATGTAGTTTTATTATATATATATATTGAAATATAAAATTGAAAAAAAATCAGAACCATTTGCATGACTAGGTACTCATATATATAATATATATTATTTTGTGTTTTATTATATTAATATATATTTATCATTATATATATAAGTATTTAATATATACATTTAAATATATATATATATATATATTCAAAAAAATTATATTTATACAAGCATTTCTTTCAACCTTACAACAAAAAATATATTTTATTTAATATATTTCATAAATTATTTAAACATGTTTATATTTTTATAAATATATATATTGTTAATATTTCACACTTATGGTTATATATATATATTTATACAAAATTATTTAAACAAAAATTATAGTATACATATATACACATATATTTTTAATATTTTATATGCAGGAAAATAGGCACAAGGATAAATTTAGAAAAAAAATTTATGTTGAAAGATAGTAAGTTTTTATAGGCTGAAAGACAGTATGTTTTTTTAGGCTAAAGGACAATGCTGGTGATAACTAGCATTTTGATGCAGCACATACCTGGTGCCGCAATTGCGAAGACGAAGTCGATCGACTCAACTCCCACGACCTAAATCCACTTCCCGACCTAATTCAAACAATCTCCGACCTAACTTCCATTCCACGACATAAAACAAGTCGCGTACGACCTAAACTTCTCCACGACCTATCCCTAAGTCGCCAACAATCTCCACGACCTAATCTCTTCCACGACCTAACGGTGCCGCGACCCAATGATCTCCGACCTAACCACCATCCCGACCTAACTCCACATTCACGACTTACCGTACCCTGCGACCTAAGCTCCACAACCCAATTCCACCGCGACCTAGACTCCACTTCGAGGCAACTCCACGACCTAACCTCTCCACTATAAGTCGTGAGCGATCTAAATCTTCCTCCAAGCTTCCCCTAAATCGCATGCCGCCTTCCTTAAGTCGCTGCCGAGTTATAAAGTCGGGAACAAGATACTTTAACTCGCGAGATACTGATAAGTCGCGAAATACTGATAAGTCGTGAAATATGATAAGTCGTAAGATAATATTGATAAGTCATTGTACAGTGCTGTTTTGTTAAGACGTGTATTACTGAGAGTTGTAATTTCTTTGATAAGTCGTATACGACTTATATGTGTTGTGTTGTAAATGTTGTGTTGTATGCCTATAAATAGGCGAGTTATATCATTTGTAAAAGGTTGTTGATTTTGAAATAAAATTTCCTTTGTTAGCTTTGTGCTTTCATCCAATTGGTAATCGCGTGTGATCTCCTATCTCCACCTTCGGTCAATCGAGTGCGCTCGATTCAACGATCGTGAAGCCAATTCGCGGTATCAAGTTGGCTTGATCAACGCTCGAAGAATTGAAGATCTACTTTCACGGCATCAAGATCGATCAACGTGTCGTAGATAGCTAAAATTCGGTATCTTCGGATCAACGGATTTGGGCATTCCAGTATTCATTAATCCACCGATTGCTACGTTCATCGATCTATCTTTTTTTGTATCATCCACTGCATCATTTGGTATCAGAGCTAGAACGCAAGGAGTTTGCGTAGATTTTTGGAGTTGTGCGAGATTTACATCATTTGGAGAAGTGGGTAGTTTTGATATGAAGATTTTTAGATCGAAGTGAAGTTTTTGTTGGAATTTGTTGAAGAGTAATCATGCCTCCGAGAAGAGCTAACCGTTATCGCAACATTGATGCTTTGTATAGGAGAGAAGAAGCCAATGAGATGGAGCAAAGAAATAACGAAAATTTTAATGAGAAGCTTAATGAAGGGATTGGTCGATTAGAGAGGATGATGTTGGAGATGAGTCAAAATCAGAGAAGAGTTTCACCTGAATCGAGCCATGGGAGAAGTAGAGTTTCGCCACATTCAAATCGAGAGAGAAGTGTTGATAGTGATCATAGAAGTGTGGATCGAGATTGTGATAGGAATGTGAATGATCGAGAACGGAGGAATGTAGATCGAAGGGGTGTTGGTGGTAGACGTGATGGTGGTAGAGATGTTGGTGGTCAGGATCGACATCGATATACATCGGATTGTGAAGAAGAGTATGATGGTGGTAGTGTTCATGGACGAAGACGTGGACAAGGAAGAAATCAGTCAGAGTATGATCACAAGTGGGAATCTGGTATGAAGATTGAAATTCCAGAATTCAAAGGTGGTATGCAAGCTGAGGAGTTTTTGGATTGGGTGGCTAATGTTGAAGAAATTTTTGATTTCAAAGAAGTTCCAGAACATCGTAGAGTGAAGTTGGTTGCTACAAGGTTGAGGGGTAGAGCTTTGGCATGGTGGCAGCAAACCAAACTTACACGTGAATGAATGGGGAAGTCAAAAGTTGAATCTTGGGAGAAGATGAAGAAATTGATGAAAGCAACGTTCTTACCTTACAATTATCAATCTCTGATGTATCAACGTTTGCAGAACTTGAGGCAGGGCACAAAGACTGTTAATGATTACGCAGATGAGTTTTATCAGCTTATTGCAAGGAATGATATTATGGAAACGGAAGAACAACTGACATCTAGATTCATTGGGGGATTGAGAATGCAGATCCAGGATATGGTGAATATGTTCGATCCAAGGTCTGTAGCAGAGGCACATCAGAAAGCGTTGGCTTGGGAGAAGCAAGGAAGGCGTGGAGGTGGTGTGTTTACGAATTCCAATAATCAAGTGAAGGGTGTTAGTGGAAGCTCTAATGTTTCTAAACCTATTAGCAAACCAGCGGTGAAGGAGGCTGAGAAGGCGAAGGTTAACAATGGTTTCAAATGTTACAATTGTCAAGAGATGGGTCATAAAAGCAATGAGTGTCCAAAGCCAAAGAAGAGAACCATGATTGTAGAAGTTGAGAATGAGGATGTTGATGAAGGTTATTCAAGTCCAGTTGAGGAGGATGAACAGGATATTGCGTCAGGAGATGAAGGTTGTAATCTAATGCTGAGGAGATCGTGTTTGACACCGAAGCAAGAAGAAGCTAGTTGGTTGAGGAGTAATATCTTTCAGTCGACGTGCACTATCTTGGGAAGAGTTTGTAAATTTGTCATCGATGCAGGAAGCTGTGATAATATCATTTCTTCAGAAGCTGTAAAGAAGATGTCATTGAAAACAGAGAAGCATCCTAAACCCTACAAATTAGCTTGGTTGAGGAAAGGAGGGGAAGTGAAGGTTAATCGAAGAGCTTGTATTAATTTTTCCATTGGGAAGAAATACAAAGACGAAATTTGGTGTGATGTGGTTGACATGGACGTATGCCATCTATTGTTGGGAAGACCATGGCAATACGATAGAGATGTGCAACACGATGGACGCACAAACAGCTACAGTTTTATGTTCGAGGATACACGAATCATTTTGGTTCCTAAAAGACGTCAACAGAATGAAAACAAATTGGAGGAAATCGAGGAGCTAAAAACTTTGTTGTCTTTAAAGGAATTTGTTGATGTGGAGGATGAAGTCGATAGTGTTCAATCACCAAAGTTTGACGGAGATGAAGTTGTTGATTTTCAACCAACAAAATCCGATGAACATGAGGTTGAAAATTCACAGTCAGCAAAGTTGGATGAAGGTGAAGAAAGTAAGTCAGGAGACGAAGAGGGTAATTTGTTGATGAAGGAGGTGGATTCGACTAGTCTACAATCTACAAAAGAGCTTGTTAAAGAAGTGGAGGGTAGTGCAGAAGTATTCTTGTTGAATGAAATTGAAACCAGCAAAAGTGTTGAAATTATTGAAGAGGTTAAGCCAATGGTGAATGAATGTAAAGATGTAGTTTCTGCAGAAATGTTCAAAGAATTACTGCCACTGAGGAACGTACGTCATGTTAATAAAATGTCAAGTGCTATTGTACCGTGTATGCCACGTAAACATATGTGTCCGACAGAGCAGGTAGAATTGAGAAGATTGGTTGATGGGTTTCTATTTGAAGGAAAGCAATTGTATACTCCTGATCACAGTTGGCGAATAAAAGTTATCAAAGATGTGCGTGTAGAAAGACACGTGGACAGTTATCATACCAAGCAGTTGGTTACAATGTTTTGTTTTGGACCGTCAATAAGAAAAGTGGTTGAAAGGCTTGTTCAGAAGAGTTAGAGTTATCAAATTTCGAAAGAGACCGCGACGAAGTCAGAATTATGTATGTCACTACCTATACATACTAGTTCATGGGTGGACAAAAGTATGGACTCTGTATTGGATTTGATGAAGATGCAAAGGGACAACGAATCTATCTACTTGATGGTTGAACAATTTCTTGTTGGTACATACAACAAGCTAATTGCCGGTGGAATGGGTCATTTGGAAATTGTGAAGGAAATTGGTGAGAATAATTGTAAGTTGAAATTGCCGGATCATCTCCCTATGGCTAATGTTTTCAATGTCAAACATTTAATACCATATTATGGGAAGAAACTCGTTGAAGAAGAGGAGAGCGTGAATTCGAGTTCGAATTCTTTCCAACAAGGGGAGGATGATGCAGCACATACCTGGTGCCGCAATTGCGACGAAGTCGATCGACTCAACTCCCACGACCTAAATCCACTTCCCGACCTAATTTAAACAATCTCCGACCTAACTTCCATTCCACGACATAAAACAAGTCGCGTACGACCTAAACTTCTCCACGACCTATCCCTAAGTCGCCAACAATCTCCACGACCTAATCTCTTCCACGACCTAATGGTGCCGCGACCCAATGATCTCCGACCTAACCACCATCCCGACCTAACTCCACATTCACGACTTACCGTACCCTGCGACCTAAGCTCCACAACCCAATTCCATCGCGACCTAGACTCCACTTCGAGGCAACTCCACGACCTAACCTCTCCACTATAAGTCGTGAGCGATCTAAATCTTCCTCCGAGCTTCCCCTAAATCGCATGCCGCCTTCCTTAAGTCGCTGTCGAGTTATAAAGTCGCGAACGAGATACTTTAACTCGCGAGATACTGATAAGTCGCGAAATACTGATAAGTCGTGAAATATGATAAGTCGTAAGATAATATTGATAAGTCATTGTACAGTGCTGTTTTGTTAAGACGTGTATTACTGAGAGTTGTAATTTCTTTGATAAGTCGTATACGACTTATATGTGTTGTGTTGTAAATGTTGTGTTGTATGCCTATAAATAGGCGAGTTATATCATTTGTAAAAGGTTGTTGATTTCGAAATAAAATTTCCTTTGTTAGCTTTGTGCTTTCATCCAATTGGTAGTCGAGTGTGATCTCCTATCTCCACCTTTGGTCAATCGAGTGCGCTCGATTCAACGATCGTGAAGCCAATTCACGGTATCAAGTGCGCTTGATCAACGCTCGAAGAATTGAAGATCTACTTTCACGGCATCGAGATTGATCAACGTGTCGTAGATAGCTAAAATTCGGTATCTTCGGATCAACGGATTTGGGCATTCCAGTATTCATCAATCCACCGATTGCTATGTTCATCGATCTATCTTGTTTTGTATCATCCGCTGCGTCACATTTTGTATAGAGTAATTTTAATATCATGCTAGTTATGACTAGCATTTTGTATAGTGTAAAAGTGGAATATAATGCTAATTATAACTAGCATTTTCCTTCAACCTAAAAATAAAACATGATGTAGCTAATATTTTTCTTCAAAGTTTATCCTTTTTCCTAATTCACTCTTATATATATATATAAGTAAAAGTATGTAAACATACATTTGGACAGTGTATTTATATATTGGATAAGCTAATGTATCTATTGCGATGTAAATCTTATTACCTATACACGGGCTTGTTATACCCTACACAGATTGATATGTTACACATGCATACAAATATATATGTGTATACGATACACGTATATATATAATACAACATTAATCAAATAATATAAAATCATTTTATAAATTTAAATAAAAAAGTTTTATTTAAAAGAAATTTAGAAATGTTCTAAAGAAATTAGACTTTATAAGCTCAATAAAGATATACTATGGTAACAAAATTTGAAATTCACCCATAATTTCTACAGGAAATTATTGTCAAGGAAAAAATTTCTCAACATTTTAGCCTCAAGGACAGACCTTCAGTATTTTAGCCTGAAGGACAACTTTCTTTAGGTATCAATTTTTAGTTATTGATAGCAGTTTTTAGGTATCAGTTTGTAGTTATTGGTAGCAGTTTTTAGGTACCAGTTTTTAATTCGGTAGCAGTTTTGGAAGAATGTTTGTCCTTATGAATAATTTTGGAAGAATGTTTGTCCTTATGAATAATTTTTAGGAGAATGTTTGTCCTTTTGGTTAAAATATTGAGGTCGTGTCCTTAAGGCTAAAAATATAGAAATTTTTGTCCTTTAAATTAATTTCCCCTAATTTCTATTGTGGGATGACCTAGTGTAACAACCCCGAATTTTACCGCCTTGATTTGCGAATATTTAATAAATTTTAAATATTAAAATAATAGGTTTTATAATTAAAATATAACTCTATTAAATAATAACAAATGATGGTAAAATAGATTTCTAATTTTGTTTACAAAAATAAGTAGTTCAAATGAAAATAGAAAATGTGATCGAAAACCGTTTTCCACAATTTTGACTTTTGGACATTGAAAGGTTATCAGAATACATTGTGCTCACTTATGTACATGTACACAAGTATGCATTCATGTCATATGATTAAGTTAAGAGTAAATTAGGATTTTAAAGTAGGATTTATTTAATTAAGTAATGATGTGACATTAAATAATCAAGCATGGTGCAAATAGTGTTAAATAGTAACCCTAATTTTATAATACCTTACCTTAAGTACACATCATGGCAGCTCCTTGATTTAGGGGTATGGAGGGCCATAACCATCATGAGAAACAGAAGGGAGTAGGGTGGACATGTGGCATTTTCTAGTGGAGGGTAGGTATTTTAGTAATTTTGCGTTTCTATGCTAATAAATGCCACATTCTCTTCACATTTTTCACTTTGTGTTCTCACTTCTTCATTTCCATTTCTAAAATTCCTAACACTCTTAGTATACTCATCCACACTTCCATGGCCACTTAAAATAATTCATAAGTTAAAATCATGTATATACACTTCTAAACTCAAGATTAAACCTTCATACTTCACTTCGAATATCACTTCTCTCCAAAACAAGCTCCATCATCCCCAAATTAACCTAGGCTGAACCCATTCCTCCTAGGGTCGAGCCCATCTAGCTTCCAAAGGCCCACAAAATTGTATTATTTCTAAGGCTAGGCATGGATCTAAGTAGATTGCAAGAGTTAGTAAAGGCCTGAGTTAGTTTGGAAGCTTTAAAGTGAGTAAAGTTCTCCTTTTTAAACGAAGTTATTACTTTTAAATTTGAAGTGTAAGTAGTCAATAATGATGCTTATATGGTGTACTTATGATGTTGAATGGTTATGCATTGATGTATTTGGATGTGATGATGATTAGTTGTGGATGTGTATGTTGGTTTGTGGAATAAGTTAACTTAAACTTGAAAGCTAGTCAGTAAAGGTTGTAAATGATGTTGCTAATGCTAGTGGTTAGGTTATATGATATGAATTGTGATGTGGATATGGATGTGAAGTTCAGTGTATGTTAGTTCATGTTGAAGAAAGTTAGCGCTTACTAACTTAAAGCGATATGAAAATCCCTTATAAAAAGTTTGAAATTTAGATTTTTAAAAAGGTTAAAGTATTTCAAGTTTGAATCTTTGTTTTGGATTTCAAAACTTTCCTTTATGTTTTAGAAAGGATAAGATTTCAAAAAGTTAAATTTTTGAAAGTTTGAAAAGAAAATTTCAAGTTTTGAAATTACGGTTCGTATAGCAAGAGTCGCTATACGCGCAGTTCAGAAAAATTTAACTAGTTTTCTAATCCAAACTTTTTTCACTTAGAAATCTTTTTGGAAATGTTTTCTAACTTTAATTAAGTAATTAGATAACATTATTTATTTATTTATTTAATGATCATTTAATTGATTAATTAATTAATAAAGTTAATGCGTACTTAATCATTAGTTAATAATTGTTTTTAAATTTTAATGATAATCAATTAAGTTAATCATGATTTGTTACTTAATTAAAATAAATTATTATTTAATTATTAATTAGGAATTAGTTAATTATTATTTAATTAATTATTTAAGATAATTATTAATTAATTATAATTCTAAAGGGAACTTATTTAACTAATCTTTGACTAAAGTTTAATTTTGTTTTAATAAGGTTTAATTACTTTTAATTAGAGTTTAGTTACTATTTAACAAGGATTTGATTAAAATTAATAAGATTTTAATTGTTTTAAAATCGCTTTGAGTCTAAGTAATCAATTTTGTTTTAAATTATTTCATTTCAAATTTGTTTTAAATCAAGGGATTTATGTGTCGCTTACCTTTAAGTAACCCATATGATTAGGAAAACTTAATGACATCTATTAACAAAACAAAACACCATTCTGCTATTATAATTAACTTGGACATTTACTTAGGTTGATTGATTGTTATGCATTGATCCCTTATATACCTGTTGTTATGTGATGTCATGTTAAACTAGGTAAGTAAAATCAAATTAAAATAACCATTGTGGTCATTAAGCCTCCATTGATTTTGTAAGGATAAATATTTTATTTAATTTTTGAAATGGTTTCAAAGTTATTGCATTTTGAACTAGATATTTAAAGGATAAGTTAGCAAATGGTTTTATTAAAGATGTTTTAACTAATGGAAATGGTTTTAATGTTATAAAAAGAAGTTTACGAAGAGTTTTCTAAATGATTTATATGTTTTTAAAAAGAAGGTTTATAAAGAGTTTTATTAAGGAATTTTGAAATTTATAAGATGTTTTGGGTAAATGGATTTGAGTTTTTAAGCAAATAAAATTTCATAAATAAAGGAGATTTGTAAAATGGATTTGCTTATTTAAGGATGCTAATTTGATTTAAGTTTATTTAAGAAGTTGTTTAAACATGAAAGATTTATAAAGAAGTTTTATATATGATTTTGGGGTATTTATAAAAGAAGTTTTAGAAAATGATTTGGATATTCATAAAGGGGGTTTATAAAAAGGTTTGGATATTTATAAGAAATTAGTATAAAATTTTTAGATATTTATAAAATTAATTTTATAAATGATTTTGAATATTTATAAAAGGGTTTTATAGATGAATTTGGAAATTTAGAAAGTATTTTGAAATGGATTTTGATTTCAAGTAAAAGAGATTTCATTAATGAAATAGAATTGGTTAAAAAGGATTTATCGAAAGAAATATAAAAATAATTTAAGATTTGGGTTTCTCTAAACTGATCTTATAAAAATGGTGGTATGGAACATCTGTTCCACACTTAACACCGAGGGAATAGTGTTTAGAGTTCTCCCTACCTCCAATTTAAGCAACATTTGTTTAATCCTTTAATATGATTTGGAAATGAGAAATCTTTTACAATTGTTTTGTGAATTTACTTATGTCAAAGAGATAAGTATATGAATGTTTTAGACAAACATTTTTGAAAAGAGATTTATTAAATAAAGATTTGTTTTAAGGCTTGGTGGTTGCTATGGATAAATAAATCTCAAATGGAATTGGTTGTTGTTTATTTATTTGGTAGTTAAGTAACCGACTATCAAAGGTGGACTTGTTTTGACTTAAGAGATATGTCATGTATATTCGAGTTCCCCGGTGAGGACTCGATTGCTTATTGCATACTTCCAAAAGAACCAAAATTGAGTTACCTGGAAATTATTGCTTAGTTTTGGAGACACCGGTTCCCATCCGAACTACTCCAAACTAATACCTTTCGTAAATCATGTTGATATATGTTGTGGAGTTATGCTATTCTTCCTGAGGGTGATTCCAAAATGGAAGATAGTAAAGTGGAATGTTTGTTCGATCTCAGAACAACTTGCATGGATGAATGCTGGCATTGCATCTCTGCTTATAGGGCAGTGTTAGCATTCTTAGATGGTTTGCTAATATGAAAGAAGGTAAAGTGTAGCCTTAAGCCTCACGACTAGGAAAATCGCAAAAATAGGGTATGCAGCAGAGTTATGTTGTCAGCTACCATCAGAAGCCACCATCACATTCTAGATTGTCCATATTCGAATTGTTTTGCATGCAAACACTGTTCTATTATAAGGTCGAGGTGTCAAAAAGGGATGGCGTAATCTGGTTCGCCATGTTAAAGGGGGCAGCCGGCTTTGTGTAGTAGGGTACAAGAAGTTCTTGTCAGACTCTAAGTGCATTTTCTAGGGGTGTACCATTAGAATGTAGTCTCTTACCTTGCCATAGTATGGAATCCATCCTCCAGTACGTGCCTTTACAGTTTTACATGTACCTACCTATGTTGAAATGTGAGATGCAAGCATTTCACCTATATTCATATTTTATTTGAAACCAAAGACTTTATTATAATATCACTGGATTTTTTATACAAATGTTTTGGTTATCGTAAGATAAAAATCCATCCGTTTTTATATGTGGTGTGGCCTTATGAGATTCCTTTGATTTAAAGGATTTTATAAAGTCAAAGACTTTTGCTTTTCTCACACCAGATCCATGTCCGACCAGGACTTTATTTTCTTTTTCAAAACTCTTGGAGGCTCAAATTTGAATGGGCAGCCAAGTAGTTTAAGTTTTTCTGCAGATTCATTTTGGAGGAGCTTGGAGAAAGTGACTTCATCGATAGCTAGTTTCTACCTTGTTTTCCGCTGTATTATATGTATGTTGTATCGGTTAGGTAGAGACAGACTGTTATAACCATCCTATGGTAGAATTTGTATTAGTATGACTCTGATGTAACAATTTTGAAATGACTTTGTAATATATTATGTTGAATATTATATACTATTCCATTGCGTTGTGAGATTCTGTGTTGTTTAGTTTCTTCTCTTCTATCTTTTCTTTCTTTCAACCATAATGATCGCTTTTCAGATACTTGAATGCTCGACACGTGACTACCGTGGACGTATTAGTGTCAATTTTTGACGGTCGAAAACCCAGTTCGTTGCACCTAGTTCCAATAATGGTATCAGAGCAAGATAGCCTAGGCGGTCTAAATTAATCATGTTAAGGTTAACTCTTAAGCTCACAGTGCAGATATTAGGGTGTTTAGAAAGGTAGTGTCTAGGATTGGGTTTGGGTAATCAAGTACTTTGCCCGAACAGATATGTGAGCCTAAAGGTTGCCCCTAATAGAAAAGGCCCAATTTGAATTAGGCATTGTGCTGATTTTCAAAATTATTTAAAAATTAAAATATAAGGTTTTAAATTTAAAAGTTAAATTTAAAATAATATACACATATATTATAGAAGTTATAATATAATAAAATTTGTTAAATCGTCTGAAAAATAATATAAGTTAATTTCAAAATTTTAAGTTTATTAATAAGATTAATAAAATAAATAAATTAATCCAATAATTTACTTAACAAAAAAATATACATGTATTATATATTTTTGATATAGTTTATGATATTTTAAAATGTTTGGATATTATAAGTATACATGTATGCATATAATATGATGTTTTAAAATTAATATAATTTAATTAAAATTGCTTGATTAAATAAATTATTAAAGGATAATTAATTAAATAATAAATTAAAGGTTAATTAATTAAATAAAATAATACACGTATATGAGATATACGTGTTTTATTATAAAGGTTATAATATATAATAATTATTAAATATAAATGTTATATTAAATTAATATAAAATTAATTAAAATTTTAATTAATTAAAATAATTAAATAAGAATTAATATAATATTAGACAAAAGACTATCTTATAAGTAATATAGAATATAAAAGTTATATAATAATAAAACTTATATAATATGAATGTACAAACTAAAGGTGGAACATTAAAAAAACCCAAAGACTTAAGGGATAAATATGTACGTATTGTACGTATACCGTGATTTCAGATGTGCCGAACACTTGAACACTATCACAAAAATACCCTATTACAACGCCCTTTTTACGATGGGAAATAACTGTACATTGTAATGGAAAGCTATTACAACGGTTTTTATGGTCCATTGTAACAGATACCACTTTTCAACAAGCTTTTCAATTTGACCGTTGTAACATACTCCTATTACAACGTTTTATATTTGCCCGTTGTAAAATATGCCTATTACAATGGTTTTCTGCCCGTTGTAATAGATACCAGTTTTCATTCCTCCCTGCCCATTGTAATATATGCCTATTACAATTACACTATTTTGCCCGTTGTAATATATGTCAATTTTAACAACTTTTTTAACATTTTACAACATTTTTAGTTTACCAGTTGTAATAGATACCAATTTTCGACAACTCTTAACCGATTATCATTACCTTGGAATATTTTAAACGTTGTAGGAGGTTTAACCAGTATTTTAGTAGACTTAATTTCAATTTCTAGTTATTAGTACGTAATTATATAAAAAGTTTTTCAAAATAAAATAAAATGAGAATGTTTTAACAATTAATCATATTAAAAATTAACTATTCTAAAAAAAATCAAAATTGAGAAATTTATGTTATGTTAAACATTGTGTTTACCTAATAATTTTAGCAGTTTTGTTAGATAACACTTTACAATAATTTTATTTAATTAAATAATATATTTATTATAGTTTTGACATAAATATGTTCTTATATTCATGAGTATTTTTCAACATGTGTTTGTTAACAAAAAATATATTTTACAAACAACATAGGAGTCCATTTTTCTACGTGTTAAAGTACTTTTTGTTTCTGAAAATTTCACAGCACTCGCTAGGTAAAAAATTTCCCTCTGCCCCGCTACGTATCCTCCCCCTTAACCACTTAAATTATATACCCTTACGTTTTCTTCTTTCTCCTAACTAAGGAAAACGAAATCCAAACTGAACTTGTCTTCGTAGTCCAAATCCAGGTCGTACACGAATTCCAAGGCGGCGAAAAGCTTGGCGAACGAACTCCAAACGCGAAATCGACAAAATTAGGCGAAATTGGTGATTAAATTAAGGGTCGAATTTGGTGATTCAATTAAGGGTCGAAATCGATGAAAAGCGAAGAGGTATCTTACTTTAATATCTTTGTTCTATGTTGTTTTAAATTGCAGTCAGTTAAGGTTTGTGATTAGATTAGATTTGGATGAAAATCAACGTTGAGCAGCGTATGTAGTTAGGGCTTGTTTGTATGCTTACAGATAATTAGTAATTGATTCCGTATGAAACTTTGTGATACCATTTTTGAAGTTGAAATGAAGTTATTTAACTGGGTATAATAATGCTTTTTTCTTTCTGTACATAAAAATAATGGTAACATATCCTTCCACACCATCCACTTACTACCCCTCTAACATCTCAAGAGTTTTGTTTGTTTTATGTATAACCAAATATTTTTAGCTCATGTTATAATCTATAGCCGGCATTTGTAGTTATCCAATAAATTCAAACCTTTAGGTGTTTTATTAGTTAAATAGTTGGCTGGAGTAAGAAGAGCTCCTAACAAATTTTGATGGGTATTTTCTTTGTCTATGTGGATTCATTGATTTTTAATTTTAATAATGTTCAATGCTTCCTCATGGATTTTGTAGCTTATGTTACAAGAAGTCTTGAGTGAACTAGTTTTGATTGTTAATAGAAACTATATGTTTTGAATCTTTTGATAGGTTCTTATGAGGTGTGTTACTATAACATGTCAATGTATACTCCAATTTATTACAGTAATAACAGATTAATAAGTGAATACTGTAGAGGTATTTAAAATGGGTTTCACAAATTTTCATATATTAGAATAACTGGAAAAAAAATTCTTATCTTTATAGAAAGAAAAATTAATCGGGTACCTTGCTCAAAAGAAATTCCTTTATAATTCATAGTTGAAAGGAGCTTTTTAATGTCATTAGTCGGCATATCCTATGGGGTTGTACTTGTTCAGGTGATAGAGTATCCTATAACATAAAACATAAGAACATGATGGACGTTAAAAATTGTTTGGTGGTACTAATTAAAGTTATTCAACCTATGTTTATTCTTGCATAAATGAATCATTTTTCATTTAAGAGTCAAATGCAAAAGGATCGTCCAAAGTTATCAAGTGTGTAACAAATAATTGGTTAATTGAAATTTGAACATATTTGTATCCAATACTTTTATAACCATAAGTTTCGAATAAAATTTTCAAAAAGAAGATAATTGTTAAAGTTTAAAAAACAAGGCAAAGGTACTCATGTACTCATTGAAATTTTTAACTCACAAAATTGGTTAATTTAATTAATTTTAGTATGTGTACATTATTAGGAAGTACATTTACCTTCTGCAGACTTGCATACAACAACATTAGTGCCACATAGTGGATAGTGCCTACGCAGTTGGAAAAGGGATTGATTAGTACAAATATTTTACCAATAATATGAATGCACATAGAAAAGAAAAAAAGCTTTAACTAGTTTACTCTAACACATACTGCCCTCATTAGTTTTGAGATTATTAGCACAAGTGAGTTTAACTGAAATCCAATTTAGATATAATTTGATTCAAGCGAATTCAAGTATTGTGCAAGTGATCTGGACATGCAAACGAAATTGAGTACAGTGAAAGTGAATATGTATGCTGCATCAATATGAAACCTGATTCAAATATGTTTAATTTTTTCCAACTTAATTTTTTTAATTTATTTCTAAAATTTAGCTCATATAAGATAAATAATGAAAATTTGTAGACAAGAAAACTCTATATAAACATATTTTGGTCTTTTTTTTCAAAAGCTTGACTTGATTTGTATTGTCATAAGCGTAAGGCCATTTTACATGTAGTTGTAATTCCTTATGTACACATATTTTGCTAACAGCCACCTTATGTTGCAACAGTGTATTCCTTACCTCATAATGTTGCAATTCTTTTGTTGTTTTATTTGTATTGTACCCTCTTGCTGAAATAATAGCTTGCTTCCTTGTGTAATTCTTTGGTTCATTGCTACCTTGGTGTTAATAATAGTTCAGTAAGAGTACCATTCATAAATACATATGATTGGAGGAATACCTAAAGAGGTATTCCATCATGAGAAAGACTCATATTTTTGTTGGGCACAACGTCTTCTCAGTAGGTTCTAACATTAGAGGATTATCAAGACGGACAAAGCACGGATCCAACCACCAAGGTTTTGTCAATTTTGATTATCAGTTTTATACTTATAATTATTAGGGTTGATTATTGATCTCTTCATGTTTCATAGAATGTCAAAAGAATACAAGCAAGCTGTTCGAAATTTTGTATATGGGCATGCAGAAAGGAAGGGAAATCCAGAAAAAATTATTTGCCCTTGTTCAAAATGTAGGAATATCATTCGCCAATCGCTAAGGGAAGTAATATCACTCTTGGTTTGTTCTGGAATTGACCCAACATATGACGTATGGATTTTTCATGGGGAAGCACGCCCTTTAGAAAATGACGGCGACGAAGTGACAAATACATATAGAATGTACTTAGACACACAAATATGTAATGACGAGATGGAAGATCATGCTAATGTAAGACATGGGGTAGGGATTAAGGAGATGATAAAAAATTCTGAAATTCCTTTGTACCCTGGTTGTGCAAGCCACATAAAGTTGTCAGTTACAATACTTCTTTACAAGCACAAGGTTTGAAATGGTGTATCTGACACAGCATTTACGGAACTTCTTAAACTTCTCAAAGATATGATGCCTATGGAAAACATGCTTCTTGATTCGACGTATGCAACAAAGAAGCTGCTTAAATCATTTGGTTTAGGCTATAGACAAATACATGCATGTGTAAATGATTGTTATCTATTTAGGAAAGAGCTTGCACATAGTGATTTTTGTCCAAAATGTGGAAAATTTCATTGAAAAATAAACAAGGCAAAGGAAGATGGAAAGCAAACCAAAATACCTACAAAGGTCTTGAGATACTTTCCAATAATACCAAGATTGAAAAGAATGTTTATGTCCTCAGAAACATCAAAGCAATTAAGATGGCATAGCAATCATAAGAGTGAAGAAGGTAAATTACGGCATCCAGTAGATTCTTCTCAATAGGCTACAATTGGTAGGATGTATCATTCCTTTGCATCCGATCCATGAAATTTAAGGCTTGGTCTTCCAAGTGATGGCTTTAATCCCTTTGGTGATTGGAACTGTACATATAGTTGTTGGCCAGTATTTATTGTCGCGTACAACTTCGCTCTATGGCTTTGTATGCATAAAGATAATATGATGTTATCTTTATTAATTCCTGGACCATGACAACCAGGGAATGATATTGATGTGTATCTACAACCACTTATTGAAGATTTAAAAAAATTATGGGATGAAGGGGTGAAGGTGTACGATGCATACACTCGCAGCAAATTTAGATTAAATGCTATTCTAATGTGGATGATAAATGATTTTCTAGCTTATGGAAATTTAGCAGGTTGCACCATAAAGGGTAAGAGGGCATGTCATGTTTGTGGCATTAATACATGCTCAATATGGATACTATTGAGTAAGAAGTGTGCATATTTAGGCCATATGCAATTCCTTGATCCTAATTATGAATATTGCCAACGAAAAAACTTGTTTGATGGAACCATAGAGAATAGGCAGAGGCCTCCAGTACAAACCAGTTCTCAAGTCTTTGGTATTGTAAAATATATTTGTAATGATTAGGGAAAAAAGGAGGAAGAGAAAGATAAAGAGAAAGAGAAAGAAAAAAGGAAAAGGAAAAGGGGAGATGAGAAGAAAAAAGGAAGTCAAATGTGGAAGAAGAAGTCTATTTTCTTTGATTTGCCTTATTGGCAGTTAAAATGTAATTAGAAACACAATTTCCTCTTCTATTCTATCTATGTAATCAATATTTTATTATTAATTATTTATACTTCATTTTTGATTTTCTTAGGTACTTCCTTTGCGTCATAATCTAAATGTAATGCATGTTGAAAAATATATTGTTGAAAGTATTCTTGGTACGTTACTTGACATCAAAGGAAAATCAAAAGATGGCATTAATTCATGTAAAGATCTAGAAGTACTGGGTATTAGGAAAAAGTTAATTGCATCCTATAAACATAGGAAGCAAAGCATTACTTCCAGCCGCGCCATGCACCTTGACCAAGAAAGGAGATCTTTTACAATAGAATGAGGAATTTGAAAGTACCCGATGGGTATAGCTCAAATATTGGAAATTATTTTATAAAACAAAACAAAATTTCAAGTCTTAAGTCCCACGATTATCATGTTTTGATGCAACAACTATTGTCTATATCACTGAGAGGACTTCTACGTAAAGGCACAAGGAATGCATTATTACGGCTATGGTCTTTTCACAACGACATTTGCCAAAGAGTGCTTGATAAAGATAAATTAGAAACCATCAAGAATTAGATCGCATTAACACTATGTGATCTTGAGAGATTCTTTCCTCCTTCCTTTTTTGACATCATGATTCACTTGACAATACATTTAGCGAGGGAAGCAAGAATTTGCGGGCCAATACAATATCGATGGATGTATCCATTTGAGAGGTAAAATTTAGCATGAGTACTTATAGTAGTTAATAATATATGTTCTTTTGAAAGTATTTTACTTATGCATCTTGATTATAGATACATGAAAACACTAAAGGGGTATGTTAAAAATCAAGCACGGCCCGAAGGGTGCATAGTTGAGCGTTATTCTGCTGATGAATGCATGAAGTATTGTGCTAGATATATTAACGATGCATTAGAAATTGGATAAAGAAAAAATAGAGATGAAGTGGAACAAAGTGATTCCATACTCGAAGGGCGTCCTATTTCGAAAGGGAAACCTGTGGTAGTCACTAAGGAGGTGGTTGATGCTGCTCATCAGTATGTGTTGTTTAATACCGAGGAAGTGGAGCCTTATATAAAGTAAGCATAAGTTCAATTCAACTATTATGTGTGAAATAAATTAGATTTTGACTTGTATATTTACGTATATAGGATGCATAATGAGGAGCTGAAACGTTTGCATCCATTTCTTTCACGAGATGATGTGAAACTTTCAAAGCTGCATTAAGAGACTTTTAGTCATTGGTTTGAAAAAAAAAGGTTGAAAGTGTTATATCTTCTTTTAAGATGGATAAGTTTGACATAAAAGTATGTTATTGTGATTATTATTATTATTTTGAAATGGTACTTAGATACAACATGTCATTGGGTCAATATAATACAAATCACATGTCAATATATATTCGAATCACGCTACGCAAGTTTCAAACTTGTGACCACTCGTACCAAAGTCGAATCACTTAACCATTGGGACAATGGTGCTTGTCGTTATTGTGATTATTCTTTATATATAACATTATGCTTTTCCAGGTTAAAGATGATAGAAAAACATCTGATATTAGCAAACTAATAAACTGGCTTTCATATGGACCTCGTTGTCAAGTAATTTCTTATACTGGTTATATAATTAATGGTTGGCGTTTTCATACAAAAGACTACGATAAGTCTACACAAAATAGTGGTGTTTCCATTGAGGCAAATACTATTCGCATAGATGGGTCCATTGAGAAAGTAATATATTATGGGGTTTTGCGTGACATTTTGTTGTTAGACTACCGCTAGTTTCAAATTGCCTTGTTTAAGTGTGATTGGGCAAATATTGATCGTGGAGTTAAGGTCGAAGATGGATTTATGTTAGTCAATTTACATCAATTCCAAAATCAATTTGCAAGCGGCCCTTTCATCTTGGCAACACAAACTCTATAAGTGTTTTTTTATAGAGAAAGTAGTTTTTCAAATTGGTATGTTGTGCTAAGAGCACCCTCTAGAGGTTTTCATGAGTTGGAAAACTATGATGAGGAGGATGAGTCAACTAGCAAACCGGTAGATGAGTCACTACTTGATGATAAAGATGTCGATAATGGGGATGAAAGTTATATAAGGAAGGATTGTGATGGAATTTTGGTATGATATAAGCATCCTTTATTGATATTTGTGTTATACATAGTTATATTCATAAAGAGTTTAAATATACATAGTTATATGCATAGTTATATTAATTAACCATCAATTCCGATTTGTAAAATTGGGAAAAATAATAATCATTCTTTTGCAAAGTATGGCCATTTTATATTAGGATTTTTATATTTTACAATAATGACTAATTATTATGATTTCTAATTATTTATATATATTATGATTTTTCTAGGTTTCTCCCTTAGCAGAAGATAGTTGAAGCATCAATGGATAAAATGGAGCAAGATCAAGGAGAGGTAAAATATAATTATCCCACGTTTGCATTTTACATACCATGTTGCTGCATTTTATTTAATTAGTTGTTTATTATCTTTCCTTGCATGGCTAAACATTCATTGCATCCATGTAAGAACGACTTTATATTTTTAGCTGTCTAGTTACAGTAGTGTATTGTGGTTAGTGGATAACAATAGATGATTAATTAGCTGTCTAGTTACAGTAGTACAGTAGTGTCTAGTTACAGTAGCTAGCTATCTTTGATATTTCAAAAAGGAATGATTCTAAATGCAGTAGCATAACAAAGGCACCGATTTAACTATCTTTAATATTTCATGCACTAAAAGTGACGCTAACTTCAAGGATGAAATTAACCTTAATGACACCATTTACTAGTACAAGCCCATACGGGTGTGCATTTATACTTGTTGATAAGAAAAACAAGTACAAGTTGGCAAACTGAAATGCTAAAAAATGATATATTTGAAAATATTTGAATTTTTTGAAATACAAATATATCTACTTAAACTATGAATATACCATAAATATTTGAATATATAAAAAAGATTGAGATATGGTTGGAGAGAATCAAATAGGGCAGAGACTTGCCTAATATATTAAAGATACTTTTGGTGTTTATATATATATATATATATATATATATTTCATAAAGTAAATATGAAGATTGTTCAAATTTAACATCAACTGAATAACATTAAGAAACTAACATCTTCACTACAACATATATTCTGTTTATAAACAAATTACAAAGCCTAAGCCTGATTGCTAGCCTAAAATTATCTCCAGACTTTGCTTTTTCTTCACTCCCTCAATATATTCATGCAGACACACCTCATTATTAGACGATTTTTCTTCCTGAAGCAATTAAAACCTATTATCTAGATTACTTGCCTTTACTTAAATGTCTATGTGTGTTTATTCATGCCTTTACTTAAATGTGTGTGTGCGTGGTTTTCCTAAAAGCTACCTCATCACATGCTACTTCTCTTAGAATAACTATACAATGTCCCCTATTATTCAGAATAACAAATTTGTACCGGAGCTATTGACAAAAACAAGAGAAGTAAAAGGGCATATACAGTCAGTTAACATAGCGGGAAATCATGAAACTGACTATTGGACAGTATATGGTTAAGAACAATTTAAGTTTTAAACTGTTATGAATGGAATTAGAGTTAAATACCCTACAATGAACTGGGTTTTGGTGGTTTGGAATAAACATAGTTTGACAAAAATGTCGACTTGCATATATAAAGTAAGTGTTAAGGAGGTCACATACAGCTGAAAGATGATCAAAATGGGGTATCCCAATTGATAACCAATGAACATCTTTTTTCCTCAAGGTCCAACAATCAATATCTGTTGAATTTTATGAAGCTCAAACTGGGGATGTTGTAGATAAATTCAGGCGATTTTTGAGAGAAATCAATTGATAACCAATGAACATCTTTTTTCTTCATGGTACAACAGTCAATAGCTTGCAATTTTGTTACTACTGTTGTAGTATGACCTAGTTCTGCATATTGAGTTGTATATATAGCATGCAATTGATAAGTAGTGTGTATATACTTGCTGTGTATATACTTGCTTGAGTTGCAATTTTGTTCCATAGTTAATAGCATGCGATTGATAAGTAGTGTGTATATACTTGTTGTTTTAATGCATGCAATAGTTGTGAAAAAATCTACTCACTTATACAGTAATTTCTGGTTTCTAGTTCTCATCGATAACTTTTGCTAATTTCAATGACAAGTGTCTGCTAATTTCAGATATGAAGGGTAGCAACAAGACATTCAAAGAGGCAATCTCTAGCTGCAGTTGCAGCTTTACATGCAAAATATAAGATTGGTGGTGTAAAAATCAATGAAACAAGAGCTGCTGATGTTGAAGTTGTTCGTACTCTTTAGAGTTTAAATAGTAATGTTAGAAGATCCCCTTGGAAGCGTACTGAAATGCAGCCTCCACCTGACAAAATGCAGCCTCCACCTGATAATATTCAGTCTCCAAATCTCAATCCTGGTCCTAATTCAACCGACTGTAACGACCCCAGATTTTGATTTAATTTAAATTTATAATTTATGGTATTTTTAAATAAAAATAGTAAATTAATTGATGAATTGAAGCAAGTTTCCCCGATCGTAAATAAATTTGATATAAATCATTTAATTTTAAATATAGTAAAAATGGTATATATGTGTGAATATATATATATATATACACACACACACTATTATGAATCAAACAATACAAGGGTATCGGCTATACTAACACACTTAACAATCCGCACCAACAAGGCACCACTTCCATCAACCGTTGATCTACAATCAATGGCCTTGATTTTCTCTCTTGAAGAATTCGGATTACCAACTCATTCTTGGGCCATGAGATATTAGGCCCATTCTATTGTATTTAAATACTTAGCCTCTGTATCATTTTCAGTATTGAAGTATTGTAATAAAATACAAATTAATATTTCTTCTATTATGGTATCGGAGCCTCAAAGCCAAACGGCAAAATTCAAAGATCATAATCAAAGTTTTGAATTGTGTTGATTCCTCTCAGAAAAATATCATCATCGAGGAAGCTTATCCCATCCTTGATCATATCAAGATCAGTTATACCTATCCCACACCTTTCACTTGCCATCCTAAAAGGAGAAATCAGAAATCATCCTCATCTTTCTCCTCTGGTTGCAAGATACCACGCTGCTGTTCATATATATTACTGTTTCTTGATGAAACAGTAATATATACCTATCACAAACAGTTTGATTCTTTATCAGTTCTTGTTTCTTGGCTGCTATTCTCAAATAGCCGCGCCAATATTCTTTTCACCTGTTACTTTCCACCAAGAAATCATCAATCCCAGATCGCTGAATCACCATGGCAAATAACGAAGAAGAAATGTCATCAGCCACTTCAGGCAACCAACCAAGAAATTCCCAAAATTCTGATCTAATCTTGATCAAACCTAAAAGTCAAGTTATCACAACACCATTAGATGAAGACAATTACATTCTATGGAAATATCAAATCGAAATAGCTTTAAAAGGATATGACCTACATGATTACGTTTCTGGAATCAAGATCATACCACCGATCATGATAACTGACAAAGAAGGCAAAACTATTAGCAATCCAAACTACAAGCATTATCAAAAACAGGATAATTTATTATCATCATGGTTGCTATCATCGATTAGTCAAAGCTTACTGTCACAAATGGTTGGATGCAACAGCTCTTATGAGATATGGTCAGCAATTCAACGGATTTTCAGTTCGCAGTCAGCAGCAAAGGTCATGCAATATAGAAGGGAATTACAGAATGCAAAGAAAAATGACATGCCAATGAGAGAATATCTTGCCAAAATTAAAAATTTATGTGACAAACTAAAAGGAGTTGGTCATAATATATCCATCAGTGAACAGATTCTAGTAATAACCAATGGATTAGATCAAGATTATGAGTCTTTAATAACATATATTGCAACTCAACCAACCCTGCCTGATATTGAATACATCCACACAGCCCTACTGGCTCATGAAGGAAGAATTCAGCAAAGAAAATCAATGCAAGAAGAATACAACATCAATTATGCTACTGCATCTAGGAACAGAAATCAGAAAAACCCACCAAACCAACCCAGGCAAGAAAACCAGAGTCAGAGAGGAGGCAATGTTCCAAGAGGCAGAGGCAGAGGAAGAAATGCATACAATAATAGAGTCAAATGCCAGATTTGTGAAAAACTTGGGCACATGGCAAACAAATGTTATTTCAGATATAAAGAAGACTGTAATGCAGGGCAAACATCTCAAACCAACAAGCAACCAAATGCTAACATGGTTCAGACTGGGAATCAAAATGGAAACAATGGAAATAATACAACTGATGATGCAACAAAAACAGATGATTACAGCAGTGAAGAATGGTTTCCTGATTCTGGTGCTACAAATCACATTACAAACAATCTACAGAACCTAAATCTGGGCAACAAAGGATACACAGGTAACCAAACTGTTCTTATGGGAAATGGTGAAGCTACAAATATAACACATGTTGGTACTGGCTATATAAAAGGTACAAGGTTACTCTATTTAAACAATTTATTAAGAGTACCAAGTATCAAGAAAAACCTTATTAGTGTTTCACAATTTGCCAGCGAAAATAAAGTTTATTTTGAGTTTCACCCAAGGTCTTGTCTTGTTAGAGATTCATTAAACAAAAACATATTATTACAGGGTAAGCTGGATAATGGCCTATACAAATTCAGCAATACTCATGCTGCTAACAAGGGAATTTGGTCAACTAATGTTAGCACAAGGAATAACAGCAATGTAAAATTGTTTCATGAATGGCATTGTAAACTTGGTCATCCTAGTTATGATGTAGTTAAACTCATTTTAATGCAAAACAATATTCCTATTCCTGATAAATCTGATTTGTCTCTGTGTGATCATTGTCAAATGGGGAAAATGCATAAATTGCCTTTTCCTATTTCTGAAACTATATATGAAAATCCCCTTGAGTTAATTACTGCAGATCTATAGGGACCAGCACCACTTACTTCAACACAGGGTCACAGGTACTATCTATCACTTGTAGATGCACACACAAGACATACTTGGATTTATTTTCTCAAAGCTAAATCAGACACAAGCCATGCTATAATACAATTTGTTAATTATGTTGAGAAACAAATTAACAAATATGTTAAGATAATACAAACAGATGGTGGGGGAGAATTTATGCCATTAAAAGAATTTTTTAGCAAAAAGGGAATTCTTCATAGAGTCACATGCCCCCACACATCAGAACAGAATGGGTTGGTAGAGAGGAAGCATAGACATATTGTTGAGACAGGTTTAACACTTTTGTCTCAAGCATCACTTCCTTTGAAATACTGGAGTGAGGCTTTTGCCACTACAGTATATCTTATTAATAGGATGCCGACAAAAGTACTAAACAATGTCTGTCCACATGAAAAACTTTTCAAAATTAAACCAAAATATGATCATCTCAAAATATTTGGATGTCTATGCTACCCCTATCTCAAACCCTACAATAAGCATAAACTAAGCCTGAGATCAAGTCCATGCACTTTTCTGGGATATGCCCCCAATCAGAAAGGGTATAAGTGCATGGATGATCAAGGCAAAATATATATTTCTAGACATGTGGTGTTTAATCAAACCATGTTTCCCTTTGCAGGTAAAAAACAGCAGAATCATGAAATCAACAATAAGGGAACACATAATTTTCATATTCCAGAGTTGTCAGAATGCACTCAAGGAATTAGTCAAGCTATGCAAAATGTTGATAAAGATGCATCTATGTCTAACAGCAAGTCAGGACACAATTCTGATGAAGAAGATAACAGCAACTGTTCACCAATTGGATCAAATGATGAACAGAGTGACAGTATCTCTAACAACAGTCATGATCAAAGTGCAAACATGTCTAAAGACAACCAAACCACAGATACAACAGCAAGCATCAATGATAATCAACTAGAAGACTCTCATAATCAACATGCAGAAAAAGGACATCATATGATTACCAGATCCAAGAGTGGTATCTTCAAACCCAAATTATACACAACACAAATAAACGAGGTGGAGCCAACTTCTTATGATCAAGCCAGCAAACATGAAAAATGGAGAAAAGCAATGGATGAAGAACTAACTGCACTAGTGAAAAACAGAACATGGACACTAGTGGAACCACCAAACAACAAAAATATCGTGGGATGCAAATGGACTTACAAAATCAAAAGAGATGCAAATGGTAATATATCAAAGTATAAGGCCAGACTGGTTGCAAAAGGATATTCACAGCAGTTTGGTTTTGACTTCACTGAAACCTTTTCCCCAGTAATCAAGCCCACTACTATAAGGATCATGTTAACTTTAGCTCTACACAGAAATTGGGGAATACGACAGCTGGATGTCCATAATGCATTTTTAAATGGTGAATTATGTGAAGATGTTTACATGCAACAACCAGAAGGATACAATCCTCACACAAATAAAGGTTATGTTTGCAAACTGCACAAAGCCATATATGGGTTAAAGCAAGCCTCTAGAGCATGGTACGAGAAGCTTAAAGGAACATTGACACACTTGGGGTTTTATGCTACAAAATCTGACAATTCCCTTTACATGAAAAAGGACAAGCATGGGAGCACATATATACTTGTTTATGTTGATGACATACTTATCACAGGTGATGACCAACAAGAAATCAACCACATCATTAAACTACTGGACAAACACTTCGCAATCAAAGACATGGGTGAATTAAAATATTTTCTGGGAATTGACATCCAAAGGAAAACTGACAGTGAATTTTTCCTATCACAGAAACAATACATCAAAGACATTCTGATCAGACATAACATGGACAAGGCAAAACCGCTACCTACTCCTATGACAAGCAGTAAACAATTGTCCAAAAATAAAGGTGATCCTATTGATAATGTCAAGCAATACAGAAGTGTCGTAGGAGCACTCCAGTATGCCACAATTACAAGACCAGACATATGCTTCAGCGTCAATAGGGTATGTCAATATATGCAGAATCCTCTAAGTGAACATTGGAGTGCTGTCAAGCGTATTCTTAGGTACCTTAAAGGAACGAGCACATATGGCCTACGTCTAAAAGCTAGTAAAGACATAAGTATAAATGCTTACAGCGATTCCGACTGGGCCAACGATATTGATGACCGGAAATCAATCTCTGGATATTGTGTTTATTTGGGACCAAACCCGATTTCTTGGTGCACGAAGAAGCAAACTACCATTTCCAGAAGCAGCACTGAAGCTGAATACAGGTGTATAGCAAGTACGACTGCAGAGATCACCTGGATCGAAACCCTAATTTGGGAATTAGGGTTCGGATCCACTCGCAAGCCCATTATCTGGTGTGACAATCTCAGCGCCATCTCCCTCTCCATGAATCCTGTTCAACATGCTCGCACGAAACATATGGAGATCGACCTCCACTTCGTTCGTGAAAAGACAGGAAGCGGCAAGCTCACCATCAACCATGTTCCATCTTATTATCAAAGAGCAGACTTCCTGACCAAAGCTCTATCGGCCAAGAATTTCAATCGCTTTCGAGAAGAACTTAAAATTTTCTCAGCCGACATTGATAACGAAGAGGAAGTAAAACCCTAGCTTTGTTTGAGGAGGTGTATTATGAATCAAACAATACAAGGGTATCGGCTATACTAACACACTTAACAATCCGCACCAACAAGGGACCACTTCCATCAACCGTTGATCTACAATCAATGGCCTTGATTTTCTCTCTTGAAGAATTCGGATTACCAACTCATTCTTGGGCCATGAGATATTAGGCCCATTCTATTGTATTTAAATACTTAGCCTCTGTATCATTTTCAGTATTGAAGTATTATAATAAAATACAAATTAATATTTCTTCTATTACACACACACACGATATAAAAGTGTTAAAATAAACAAACACATTAACTAAGATTTTAACAACATAGAATTTCATTTATATTGTAAAGCAAGTAAACAAGGCCAACATAAAGCTATAAACAAAGTATTTAGATTTAAAATATAATATAAAACAAAACAAAACATCTCCTCAGTACAAAAATATAATACTCATCAGCCTCCAAGTAAAATAAATGCAATATCATATCTCAGCCGAGTTAAAGCAAGAGTAGGCAAGAAGAAAAGAAAAATAAATATCATAAGGGAACAACAAATACTCATGCATTTAATGCCTTCACCTTAGTACACAATATAATATGCATATCAGCCAAAGTAAGTATGGCAAAAGAACAACAAAGAAAAAAAAAGTATCAAAGCATTTAATGCAAGTGTCTTCAGCATGCTTTTTGTACAAAAAAAATACAATGCATACTTCTTTTTATATACATCCACAAACCTCACTTTCATTCGTTCATGAAAATTAAAGCTAAGTCAGGAAGGAAAGAAAACATAAGTATCATCATTCAACTAAGCTACCATTCAGTTCAACTAAAAGAAAAAAAAAATCAAGCATGCAAATTTTCAAAGCTTCCCAGTTCTTTTTCAAATAAGCTCTGTCTTCATTCCAGGAAACAGGTGAGCAAACTTCCATTTTTTTTACTTGATCTTCCTTATTATCTTAAGTCTGTGATGATGATAACTTGGATATGGGTGGTATGAATGTGAAATGTGATTGCATGCTCGAGAATATGGATGTGGTTGTGCATGTCTGGAAACAGACATATTGATCTCTGTTCTAAGTTTTACAGGCTTCAAACCTGTTTTAAAAATAAAATCGAATTCTTTTTCTCTAATCCATGTTAGGCTTTAGGATATGAACGAAACTTGTTTTTTTAATCAAGATCTAGGCCTTAAAAATACTTTTGAGAAGAATTAAATTAAGTTTATCTGAAAATGTAAATATACAGTGAAAAAAATTTCATAAACATGATAAATTCGAATCTCATAATTTATTGATTCATCTACATCATCGGGTTCGACTTGGAAAACTACGATTTTTAAAATAAAATTCAAGACTTTTAAGCTTGTGAATGACGAGATATAGCGAGATGAACAAAGAATGGGTTTTGAGTATTTTCAAACGATCGGGGAACTTTGGGGCCTCGGGATCAGTGCTGAAGTGAGCTTGGGGTTTGACGATGTTGACAAAAATAGTAGGTGAATTATTAGCTCACCGTGGTGGCGGCAGATCATCGTTGTAGGGTTTTAGGGGTCATTTTGATTCACGGCACTGTCGAGATCACTGCGATAAGACTAGGATGATTGAGGCGATCGCACCAGAGGGGAAAAGTTCGTGGGTTATCGGAGAAGCTTCGGTCAGAAATTCACGACCTTTGATGGTCGGAGGAGGATGTACGGGGTGGATTTAGGGTTGAGGGTGTTTCCAGTTCATGGGTTCCAGGCTCGAGCTCGAACTCAAATTTCAAATTCGAGGTGATGGCGAAGCTCGAGTGGTTGGAGGATGGTCGAGGGTCGATCGACGACTTGCTCATTGACGTAGTGATGATCGGAGGCGATCCAATCACCTGTGCACGTGCACGTTAATGTCTGTTGTGCATCTGGTGTTGTTGGGTATTGAGGGGGAAGACTCGAGTCATTAGAGTTGGTTACTCGAAGCAGCAGGGCATAGGACTCGAAGCAAGATCCTGATGCGAAGAAAATATACTTAGAGAAATTTTAAAAACGTAAAATTCTGGGTCACTCGGGTCGATTTCTGGAAAACTCGAAGTAGAGCTCGAGTTCGTGGGGGTTCAGCTCGGGGAAACACTCGGGTTGCCTGGGGAATTTTTATATTTCCAGTTTTAAAGCTTAAATAAATTAGATAGAGAAATTTCTGGAATTTTTCTTTTTGATAGATGATGATTTATTTATTAAGTAGGAAGTATAAATTAAAAGTTTCAAATTTTAAAAAAATTTAGGGGTAAACTTTATTAAGGATAAACTGGTATTTCATTTTAAATTTTGAATTTAAAAATGAAATTTTAAAAGTAAAATTGGATGAAAAGTTAATAAACTAGTTTAACTTAAATTTGTAAGTTAAATAAATCAATTTATCTTTAAAGCTGGAATGTAAATAATTTGATTTAAACTTAAATTCAAAATTTGAACTAAATTGTAAGTTCAAAAGTAAATGTTTTAAAAATATATACGTTGATGTTAATTAAGTCATTAATAAAGAAATGGGTTACCTTAGAGATAATTAAGGTAAATAAAATGACTTAATTAATAAGGTAATCAAGGAATGACTTATTAATTTAAATAATCAATTATAAATTGTTTAAATACTAATGAAAGTAATTAGAAATTGATCACTTATTGTAATTGATTTTTGGGATATTTTGATTAATTAAAATTAATTAATTTAGTCTAATTAATTTAAGAAAATCAATTGATAATTGGATAAGTGTAATTACTTAGTTGAATAAATGGAGATAATTACTTAAGGAAGTAATAAATGATAATTACTAGAATATAATTAGTAGAAATGATTTATAAATGAAGTAATTTGGGTAATTAATTTTGTAATAAATTAAGAGGTTAATTAATTATGAAATTAGTTTAATGATTGACGTAATAAATATGATAAATCAGGAATAATTTAATTTATTAAGATGGTTGATAAATAAATTTATATCAAATGATTTGTAATTAATTAATCAGAAATTTGATAATTAATTCATAAGTAATAAATTTACTTAGAAATAAATTTGATTGATTAGGATTAAACAATTAATTAATCCTATCTATAAAGGGTTATTGAACGGTTGACCTTGCTTATGAATGTTTGCCTTGTATGGATTGCCTTAAATTGATTGACCCTGTGATATTTTGTTCTGTGGATTGTACTATGTATGATTTGCTCATTTATTGATGATACATCTGTATATTATCTGTGAATCTGTGAATGAGCGATAAGCGTTATAGTTGTATCGCTTATCAACTATATTTTTGTGTTTTAAATCTGTGATGATTTAATGATGTGTTGCACTACTGTGTAAAACCCCTGGACTACACTTTTACACACACAAATATGGATTTCACGAGGAAATCGGTTAAGTCACAAATAATTTAAATTTGATGTTTTTGAAATTGAAATTTTAATTTCAATTGATTTTGAAATTAGAAATTTGGGTTTAAAGTGAAAAGCTTTTGAAATGGAATTTCAAAGATAAAAGTTATTTTGATAACTTAATCGAGTTTTGAAAATTTAAATAATTTGATTTAAATTTGAATTCAAGTTTGAAGTTAAATCCTATGATTTGAAACTAGGGATTAAAGATGTTATGCAAGTTATATATGGGTTAAACCATTTTAAAAGTATTGATTTGGGAATTTGAATTTAAATTCAAAGGCTTTAACTCGAGCAAATATAATTGGATTTTTCTGAAACAAAACCTAATTGTTTTCAAATAATTAAAGCTTTTACATAAGTAATGAACTTCCAATTTGGTTTGAAAGGTTTCAAATTTAAAATGAAATTAAAAGGTTTTGAAAGCTATGAATTGAATCTGTTTATTTTTAACAGATTTAAAATGGTGATTTATTTAAACCATTCGAAATGAAATTGTTTTGAAAGCTATAAGTTAAATCTTTGATTTAAAGATTTAACGAGTCAAATTGAAATGGAAATTGATTTGGGAAAATCTGTGAATGAATCTTTGTGAAACTGGGTGAACGTTATGAATTAAATCTTTTGTTTAAAAGATTAAAATGGTAATTTGTTAAACCATTTGAAAAGAAAGTTTGGGTTTAAATTGTGACTTAATTGAAATTCCAATATCCATATATTTTTAAATATTGCGCTCACTATTCGGGTTAGCCGGGAAAGGACCTTTGGGTCGTATAACTCATTCCGAATATGTGATACATCATATATGGATCGCATTTGAAGACCGGTGGTGAAGACCGGATATTTTCAAAAACGAAAGGACAACTCATCGAATGTCTCTGCATCGACTGGTCCCTAGTATAGAGATTTATATCACTCTTTTTGTGATGGGAAGTCCAGACGTGATTTGAAAATTATCCGGATTTGCAAGGGCTTCGTGAGAAGTGCCTTCGGTTCTATTCAAACCCAGAACAGACTTGTATGGATTGTATGTCTGACATTACATTTTGAGATATAAAGCCGATATCTTTCAAATACATATCTGTTTGGTGGCGGAGAATTTATTCTCTTAGCTTAACACCCTTCTCTGAGACGTACGAGCTCAGAGGTTATGTCGTTGAAGTTATCAGCGATATATCCCAATTTGGTAATGTGACATGCTGAGTGTTGCTGTGTGATGTTCAGTGTTTGATCATTTGTGATATGATCATTTGTTTGATCATTTATCTTTGTGATCATAGGTAGATCATCTGTAGACCCAAAGCGTGGCTTTTTGAAAAAGCGTAGCTTTGTGGACGAGACTTCGTCGAACCTCACAACCCGGTAATGGTCGAAACAGGAATTGTGCGGCAAGGTTTCAGGGGTAGCTTCCCTAGGGTATGACCATTCCTTCTGGAAAAGGATAGTATCATGGTATGGAGCCCAGATACTTACTCATGTGGATACACTTATTTATTATATGTGATGTTGGATACCGAGCGCTCGGATAAAGGTCCCAAAGGACCGGGGGTGGCATATCTTAGGTTTTGTAATATCCCTTGGGAAAAGGGGTAGCCGGCCTTGTTTGGCAGAGAACGGTTTGGTTCTCGGAGCGTCCCGCCAGAGGCGTTTCTTTCGTGGAATAGGAAGTTCCTTAGCCTGACCATTTGTTGGAAATCCAAACAAAACAATACGAGCCCTGTACGGTATTAGTTGTATTACCTGCTATGGAATGTGGCGGTAACCTGCTATTGAACATAGTAGCTATAGTAGGCATAAGTGTGAAATGCCTATGCTGGCTAAGATTAATATTCTACTTTCGAAAATGTTTTCTACACTATGCACTAATAATAATATCAAAAATGATTTGATTTCGCGTAGTAAGCATCTTTGACTATCATAAGGAGAAATCTTCTCCAATTCTGCGTTTGCATTGTGTGTGTGGCGGGAGGCCTTATGGTAGTCTCATTTTCAAAAAGCATTGCGAATTGACTTTAAAATCTTTTGTTGTTCGTTTTTAAAGATAAACTGTTTTTGTTGCTCACACCAGTCCCATGACTGATCCGGAGTTTATTGTTTCTTTCCTAAACTCTGGATGCTCAAAATTTTTCTACACGGGCAGTCTAGAGTTGGGTTTTTCAGATAGTCAGGATTAGTAGATTTTCGGAAGCTAGTTCAGTCTTTGGATATGGACTGCACTTGCTTATCTTTGTGCATCGTTATTGGGAGTTCGAGCTATTTCTGGATTGGTGCTTTGAAGATGGAGATTATCCGCTGCTGATGTTATTATTTTCTTTTCCGCTGCTATTTGTTGTATCATATCTCTGATGTATATTGATATTCATTGTATCACTCTGTTGTATCAGATATTGTATCAAAGCTGTATATCAATGTATTATTCATTTCTTCCACTGTGTTGTTTACTTAATTGTTGTTATAAGCTCCGGCGACTCGGATTTGAACGGTCGAATCTGCGGCATTCGAGTACGATGTAAAGTATGGATGTCGATTTTCGAACGCGAAAATCCGTATCGTTACATTTGGTATCAGAGCTAAGGTTGAACTTTAGCTCAAGAGTATAACACGTCAAGTAGCTCATTAGAGATAGAGTGAAGTAAACTCTGAGTGTATCCTTAAGATATCCGTCTGAACGTCTCAGTAAATTCTCTTACTATCCACTGATAGTGAGTATGAGTGCAAGAAGAGCACGAGATAGGGGACAGGGGAATACGACTATAAATGGTCAATATCCCTGCAACAGTGGAAACAACTTTCTCTATCAATTTTCTTTGATTCGTTTCCAAATTCTTTTGATTGCTTCGTACCAGCTACAAGAAGAAGTTTCGGTGCGATGATAGTTCTACGAATCGTTGTAGGAAATCCTTACTTCATATCTTCATCGGTTTCTTATTAGTTTTTGATTTAAACCTTAATGAATTTGGAATTGGAAATTTTTAATAAATTGGAGATTTTAATTTGAGGTAAATTGATTAATAGAATATAAAAAATTGAATTAAATCAATAAAACGATATTGTTTGAAACCAAATTTGAAATTCTATTATAATTTCTCGGGTTGATCGAAGTCCGACGAGGGACAAGGTATGTATTCTGAGATATTCCGACTTGAGTTTGGAATTCATATCGTAAGTTTGAGGAATTATAGGAGATCGAATATGTCTATCTCTGTTGTTTTCGTGCCTGCGAATTTCGAGGACGAAATTCTTTTAAGGGGGAAGTTTGTAACGACCCTAGATTTTGATTTAATTTAAATTTATAATTTATGGTATTTTTGAATAAAAATATTAAATTAATTGATGAATTGAAACGAGTTTCCCCGATCGTAAATAAATTTGATACAAATCATTTAATTTTAAATATAGTAAAAATGGTATATATGTGTGAATATATATATATACGATATAAAAGTGATAAAATAAACAAACACATTAACTAAGATTTTAACAACATAGAATTTCATTTATATTGTAAAGCAAGTAAACAAGGCCAAAATAAAGCTGTAAACAAAGTATGTAGATTTAAAATATAATATAAAACAAAACAAAACATCTCCTCAGTACAAAAATATAATACTCATCAGCCACCAAGTAAAATAAATGCAATATCATATCTCAACCGAGTTAAAGCAAGAGTAGGCAAGAAGAAAAGAAAAATAAATATCATAAGGGAACAACAAGTACTCAGGCATTTAATGCCTTCACCTTAGTACACAATATAATATGCATATCAGCCAAAGTAAGTATGGCAAAAGAACAACAAAGAAAAAAAAGTATCAAAGCATTTAATGCAAGTGTCTTCAGCATGCTTTTTGTACAAAAAAAATACATTATATACTTCTTTTTATATACATCTACAAACCTCACTTTCATTCGTTCATGAAAATTAAAGCTAAGTCAGCAAGGAAAGAAAACATAAGTATCATCATTCAACTAAGCTACCATTCAGTTCAACTAAAAGAAAAAAAAGAAATCAAGCATGCAAATTTTCAAAGCTTCCCAGTTCTTTTTCAAATAAGCTCTGTCTTCATTCCAGGAAACAGGTGAGCAAACTTCCATTTTTTTTACTTGATCTTCCTTATTATCTTAAGTCTGTGATGATGATAACTTGGATATGGGTGGTATGAATGTGAAATGTGATTGCATGCTCGAGAATATGGATGTGGTTGTGCATGTCTGGAAACAGACATATTGATCTCTATTCTAAGTTTTACAGGCTTCAAACCTGTTTTAAAAATAAAATCGAATTCTTTTTCTCTAATCCATGTTAGGCTTTAGGATATGAACGAAACTTGTTTGTTTAATCAAGATCTAGGCCTTAAAAATACTTTTGAGAAGAATTAAATTAAGTTTATCTGAAAATGTAAATATACAGTGAAAAAATTTTCATAAACATGATAAATTCGAATCTCATAATTTATTGATTCATCTACATCATCGGGTTCGACTTGGAAAACTACGATTTTTAAAATAAAATTCAAGACTTTTAAGCTTGTGAATGACGAGATATAGCGAGATGAACAAAGAATGGGTTTTGAGTATTTTCAAACGATCGGGGAACTTTGGGGCCTCGGGATCAGTGCTGAAGTGAGCTTGGGGTTTGACGATGTTGACAAAAATAGTAGGTGAATTATTAGCTCACCGTGGTGGCGGCAGATCATCGTTGTAGGGTTTTAGGGGTCATTTTGATTCACGGCACTATCGAGATCACTGCGATAAGACTAGGACGATTGAGGCGATTGCACCAGAGGGGAAGAGTTCGTGGGTTATCGGAGAAGCTTCGATTAGAAATTCACGACCTCTAATGGTCGGAGGAGGATGTACGGGGTGGTTTTAGGGTTGAGGGTGTTTCCAGTTCATGGGTTCCAGGCTCGAGCTCGAACTCAAATTTCAAATTCGAGGTGATGGAGAAGCTCAAGTGGTTGGAGGATGGTCGAGGGTCGATCGACGACTTGCTCATTGACGTAGTGATGATCAGAGGCGATCCAATCACCTGTGCACGTGCACGTTAATGTCTGATGTGCATCTGGTGTTGTTGGGTATTGAGGGTGAAGACTCGAGTCATTAGAGTTGGTTACTCGAAGCAGCAGGGCAGAGGACTCGAAGCAAGATCCTGATGCGAAGAAAATATACTTAGAGAAATTTTAAAAACGTAAAATTCTAGGTCACTCGGGTCGATTTCTGGAAAACTCGAAGTAGAGCTCGAGTTCGTGGGGGTTCAGCTCGGGGAAACACTCGGGTTTCCTGGGGAATTTTTATATTTCCAGTTCTTAAGCTTAAATAAATTAAATAGAGAAATTTCTGGAATTTTTCTTTTTGATAGATGATGATTTATTTATTAAGTAGGAAGTATAACTTAAAAGTTTCAAATTTAAAAAAAATTTAGGGGTAAACTTTGTTAAGGATAAACTGGTATTTCATTTTAAATTTTGAATTTAAAAATGAAATTTTAAAAGTAAAATTGGATGAAAAGTTAATAAACTAGTTTAACTTAAATTTGTAAGTTAAATAAATCAATTTATCTTTAAAGCTGGAATGTAAATAATTTGATTTAAACTTAAATTCAAAATCTGAACTAAATTGTATGTTCAAAAGTAAATGTTTTAAAAATATATACGTTGATGTTAATTAAGTCATTAATAAAGAAATGGGTTACCTTAGAGATAATTAAGGTAAATAAAATGACTTAATTAATAAGGTAATCAAGGGATGACTTATTAATTTAAATAATAAATTATAAATTGTTTAAATACTAATGAAAGTAATTAGAAATTGATCACTTATTGTAATTGATTTTTGGGATATTTTGATTAATTAAAATTAATTAATTTAGTCCAATTAATTTAAGAAAATCAATTGATAATTGGATAAGTGTAATTACTTAGTTGAATAAATGGAGATAATTACTTAAGGAAGTAATAAATGATAATCACTAGAATATAATTAGTAGAAATGATTTATAAATGAAGTAATTTGGGTAATTAATTTTGTAATAAATTAAGAGGTTAATTAATTATGAAATTAGTTTAATGATTGACGTAATAAATATGATAAATCAGGAATAATTTAATTTATTAAGATGGTTGATAAATAAATTTATATCAAATGATTTGTAATTAATTAATCAAAAATTTGATAATTAATTCATAAGTAATAAATTTACTTAGAAATAAATATGATTGATTAGGATTAAACAATTAATTAATCTTATCTATAAAGGGTTATTGAACGGTTGACCTTGCTTATGAATGTTTGCCTTGTATGGATTGCCTTAAATTGATTGACCCTGTGATATTTTGTTCTGTGGATTGTGCTATGTATGATTTGCTCATTTATTGATGATACATCTGTATATTATCTGTGAATCTGTGAATGAGCGATAAGCGTTATAGTTGTATCGCTTATCAACTATATTTTTGTGTTTTAAATCTGTGATGATTTAATGATGTGTTGCACTACTGTGTAAAACCCTTGGACTACACTTTTACACACACGAATATGGATTTCACGAGGAAATCAGTTAAGTCACAAATAATTTAAATTTGATGTTTTTGAAATTGAAATTTTAATTTAAATTGATTTTGAAATTAGAAATTTGGGTTTAAAGTGAAAAGCTTTTGAAATGGAATTTCAAAGATAAATGTTATTTTGATAACTTAATCGAGTTTTGAAAATTTAAATAATTTGATTTAAATTTGAATTCAAGTTTGAAGTTGAATCCTATGATTTGAAACTAGGGATTAAAGATGCTGTGCAAGTTATATATGGGTTAAACCATTTTAAAAGTATTGATTTGGGAATTTGAATTTAAATTCAAAGGCTTTAACTCGAGCAAATATAATTGGATTTTTCTGAAACAAAACCTAATTGTTTTCAAATAATTAAAGATTTTACATAAGTAATGAACTTCCAATTTGGGTTGAAAGGTTTCAAATTTAAAATGAAATTTAAAGGTTTTGAAAGCTATGAATTGAATCTGTTTATTTTTAACAGATTTAAAATGGTGATTTATTTAAACCATTCGAAATGAAATTGTTTTGAAAGCTATAAGTTAAATCTTTGATTTAAAGATTTAACGAGTCAAATTGAAATGGAAATTGATTTGGGAAAATTTGTGAATGAATCTTTGTGAAACTGGGTGAACGTTATGAATTAAATCTTTTGTTTAAAAGATTAAAATGGTAATTTGTTAAACCATTTGAAAAGAAAGTTTGGGTTTAAATTGTGACTTAATTGAAATCCCAATATCCATATATTTTTAAATATTGCGCTCACTATTCGGGTTAGCTGGGAAAGGACCTTTGGGTCGTATAACTCATTCCGAATATGTGATACGTCGTATATGGATCGCATTTGAAGACCGATGGTGAAGACCGGATATTTTCAAAAACGAAAGGACAACTCATCGAATGTCTCTGCATCGACTGGTCCCCGGTATAGAGATTTATATCACTCTTTTTGTGATGGGAAGTCCAGACGGATTTGAAAATTATCCGGATTTGCAAGGGCTTCGTGAGAAGTGCCTTCGGTTCTGTTCAAACCCAGAATAGACTTGTATGGATTGTATGTCTGACATTACATTTTGAGATATAAAGCCGATATCTTTCAAATACATATCTGTTTGGTTGCGGAGAATTTATTCTCTTAGCTTAACACCCTTCTCTAAGACGTACGAGCTCAGAGGTTATGTAGTTGAAGTTATCAGCGATATATCCCAATTTGGTAATGTGACATGCTGAGTGTTGCTGTGTGATGTTCAGTGTTTGATCATTTGTTTGATCATTTATCTTTGTGATCATAGGTAGATCATCTGTAGACCCAAAGCGTGGCTTTTTGAAAAAGCATAGCTTTGTGGACGAGACTTCGTCGAACCTCACAACCCGGTAATGGTCGAAACAGGAATTGTGCGGCAAGGTTTCAGGGGTAGCTTCCCTAGGGTATGACCATTCCTTCTGGAAAAGGGTAGTATCATGGTATGGAGCCCAGATACTTACTCATGTGGATACACTTATTTATTATGTGTGATGTTGGATACCGAGCGCTCGGATAAAGGTCCCAAAGGACCAGGGGTGGCATATCTCAGGTTTTGTAATATCCCTTGGGAAAAGGGGTAGTCGGCCTTGTTTGGCAGAGAACGGTTTGGTTCTCAGAGCGTCCCGCCAGAGGCGTTTCTTTCGTGGAATAGGAAGTTCCTTAGCCTGACCATTTGTTGGAAATCCAAACAAAACAATACGAGCCCTGTACGGTATTAGTTGTATTACCTGCTATGGAATGTGGCGGTAACCTGCTATTGAACATAGTAGCTATAGTAGGCATAAGTGCGAAATGCCTATGCTGGCTAAGATTAATATTCTACTTTCGAAAAAAATTTCTACACTATGCACTAATAATAATATCGAAAATGATTTGATTTCGCGTAGTAAGCATCTTTGACTATCATAAGGAGAAATCTTCTCCAATTCTGCGTTTTCATTGTGTGTGTGGCGGGAGGCCTTATGGTAGTCTCATTTTCAAAAAGCATTGCGAATTGACTTTAAAATCTTTTGTTGTTCGTTTTTAAAGATAAACTGTTTTTGTTTCTCACACCAGTCCCATGACTGATCCGGAGTTTATTATTTCTTTCCTAAACTCTAGATGCTCAAAATTTTTCTACACGGGCAGTCTAGAGTTGGGTTTTTCAGATAGTCAGGATTAGTAGATTTTCGGAAGCTAGTTCAGTCTTTGGATATGGACTGCACTTGCTTATCTTTGTGCATCGTTATTGGGAGTTCGAGCTATTTCTGGATTGGTGCTTTGAAGATGGAGATTATCCGCTGCTGATGTTATCATTTTCTTTTCCGCTGCTATTTGTTGTATCATATCTCTGATGTATATTGATATTCATTGTATCACTCTGTTGTATCAGATATTGTATCAAAGCTGTATATCAATGTATTATTCATTTCTTCCGCTGTGTTGTTTACTTAATTGTTGTTATAAGCTCCGGCGACTCGGATTTGAACGGTCGAATCTGCGGTATTCGAGTACGATGTAAAGTATGGATGTCGATTTTCGAACACGAAAATCCGTATCGTTACACCGACTCTCCAAATATTACTCCCATAAGCACAGACCCACTCAACGCCATGGACGGCCTGAACATCCAAGATTCTAATGATGGTATTCAACAAGAGATGGCAAGGAAAAAAAGGAAAGACGATGATGAAAACGTTCTCTTTGACGCCGAATGAGAAGGCTAAAGTTGAATTCAACGATCGAGATCAACCAATAGGTTCAACTCTAAACACTTATCATCTTATTTCAGTACCTTAGCAAGGAAGATGGTATCTTTGACTATTTCAGTGTGGAAAAAAGTCAACAAGGAATTTAAGAAAGATTTATGGACTTGTATTCAGGTATGAAAACATTAACATTTTACACTTTACTTCTTTTTTATCTGAAATAAGAAAATGTTAGAAACTGAATCGGTTATTCCAATAGACTTAAGTTTATTCAAATGTTAGATTAGACAGCAAGTAAACTGATGTAGGAAAAAATAAAGGGGTTGTTTAACCGATTCTAGTTTAGGATAACTAATAGGAAAAAAATTTAAAATTGTTAGGAGAAGTAAAAAAAATAAAACCCCATAACAAAAATAAATATAGTTACGTAATTACTCTCCTTTATCATTGGGTAAAATTTAAACGATATACTAATACCATGTTTTTAGATAAATTTTGATAAACTTTTATCTCAATAATCTATCCGAGACACTGTAGCATATTTATGTAGAATTTGGCAAATTCATATATTTTTATTTCAAAATTTTGATTTTTATTTCTAGCAACAGGTAGATAAATTTTGATTTTTATGTAAAATAATGCAACTCCGGTTTGGTTTGGATAGAACCGATACAAAAAAAACTTTTGCAAAAGTTTACAATATATAATTATTGAATATTTGTATGTTTATGTTTTCAAAAAATTTCTGTGATTTGTATGATTAAATAATTCATATATTATGAACGGTAACAGTGCCAAAACGATAAGTTATGGTCAAAAAATAAATATTCAATCAGAATACAAACAAACAACATTTTCATCATTTAGAAACTAAAATGGTCACTCGTTACTTGATATTTTAGGCATATATTGCAAAAGAATTAGCATTATTTATGTCTGTATATATATGTACTTGTTAGTCATCTTCACTAATGGTCACTTGTTAGTTCCACTTGATGCAATCCTACTGTTTGGTTTTTGATGTAACCAGTATAACAATTTGGTTTCTGTTGTGCAGTCAAGATTCACGGTGGATGAAGCATACAAGGATTTGTTGCTTAAGATGTTGGCAGTACGATGGAGAGAGTCAAAGTCAAGGTTGGTTTCCGCTATTAAAGTAGCATCTACTTGTCCCAACTCTTCCTTTAGGTTAGCCATGCTAAAACCAGGCACTATAGAAATGTTCAAGAGTGGAATGACTTTGTGAAGGAAAAACTATCTGAGAAATTTAGGGTAATAAGTTGTATTTTATTCATATAAATTAAAAGATAAATTATAGTTTATTAATGAATTTCTCTTATGTAGGAAACTAGCAAAAAATTCAAAGCACTGAGAGATAAGAATAAAATTCCCCACATAATGAGTAGAAAGGGTTATGCAAGACTGGCAGAAGATATGGTAAGAAATGCATGTTTGTTTACATCGATTTTTTTTTCTTTGTTTCTTATTAATATTATTATTTGCCAAAAAAGGAAAGTGAAATATCGGATATTAGCAGAGACGGGCCGTGGTGCAAAGCCCACACCAAAAAAAATGGAGACCCACCGAATTCTGTTGCTGCCGATTGCATTGTAAGTAATTTTTACTATTATCATAATTTACATGTAATAGAGCTGTTTTGAAAAACATACATATCATTTCCTTTAAACATTGTTCATTAACTGATTTTCAGTATTTTTTACAACATGATGTATTACACTTGAAATGATATGTTTTATCAAGGTTGAAATGATCTATTTTAATTTGTAGGCTAAGATAAAAGAGCACAGTAGTAGTGCTCAAAGCTCTCAGGGAACAACATTAGTAAGTGGAGACGAAGTGTCAAAGGTTTTTGGAAATGAACATAGGGGAAGAGTGGGAGGACTAGGTTTTGGGTTATACCATGTCAAATTGGTATTTATTCAAGTAATTCAAAAAAGGTGGGTGAATTAGAAAACCAAATAGCTCGTTTGGAAGCTAGAGTAGAAGAGCTGGATAATTTGTTCATAACCGTAAGTTTATAGTTAATTAGCTATTTTTAATGAATATGTGATATGTGCTTATGAATTACTAAGTCATCTCTTGTACTTTTACAGAACGCGAATGGAAGAAGAAATGATAATGTGGCGGATATGGAGATTCCTTATGCTCAAACACCTCAGGTTAGAATATATGTACTATTATACCTCCTTTTGTTAAGTTTAATATATGTTTTTAACATTATATGAATTTTTTGCATATATGAATTCTCTTTCTTGGTTGTTCAAAACCTTGTCATTTTGTTAGTTCGTTACTAAGTCCATTAGCAAATAGTAAAAATTGTTCGTTTATATTTTTTGTACTTTTGGTACCCAAACAAATCCAATTGTTAAAGTAAACACGAGTTCTTCTGCTTCTGCAGTTATTAGTAATAAGTTTAAATACATGTAGCTCACAAACTATAATTTGTTTTAAAATAAAACCAAATGTCAGTACTGGCAGTACCCAGTGTGATGTGCTAAGTCAGTGTGAGTTCTTCTGAATGTCCACTGACAATAGGTGCGAATCAGTTATTAGTGAGGGAATTGTTTTAGATGTCCACTATCAGTACTGGCATTACCTAGTGTGATGTGCTACGTCAGTTATTAGTACCCAATTTTATCATATCCATAGGCACTCAACCTATTGATTTGACGATAACATAAATGTTTTAGATTTCCACCGTCTCTAGTCCAATGGAGGATAAATTTACTGTCCCCATATGTTGCAGCACTTAATAGATTTAAGCTATATGTATTTGTATGTATAAATTTACCTCCTTTTCCTTTTTCTTTGACTTTGTACAAATTTGTGGCAAGCAAGAAAAAAGGTATATAAACATTTTCAATTTAACCGTTTTGATTGACCATAACATGAGCCTTGATTGTGAGCTATGTCTCAGTGAATTTTCATGATTGGTAGAGTACTAATAACCTTGCAGCAACAGGTTAGGATTTTTAATTATATCGATTTTCTCAGTTATATATAGTTGTAAACAAATGTATATGTTCTTCAGTGGGTACAGAAGTAGGATTTTGTGCAGAGCAACCAATTTTTTCCCTGAAATCTTTTAGATAGAGCAACCATTGATAGAAAAAGAACCACTATACTTCCTACTTATCCCTGTATAGATCATCATACATAGTGAAAATGTTTGTTTCCGTAGGCAATTGTTTTCTACTATCCACTAAGTGATATTACCTTATGAAAATCGTAGTTGTCATTTTGTTTTGGGCTTCTATGAATTGATTTTTCAAACTACATGACACTGGATTGAAGTGTAATATTTGTTACTGTATTGTAATTAAGCTTCAGTTTTTGTATGTTGAGTTGTGTGCTGCCATTCTTTGATTTGTGCATGGGTTTAAATACTTTGTCATGCGTGTGCTGGACTGTACGCTTAGTCCTATCTACAATCTAGATGGTGAGGTGATGCATAGTTTGGTTGAACGAAGGCAGATGATCAATAGACTTGACTTTCAATATCAAAATTTAGCATAAGGATTACATAGTGTGTTTTAATAACTATTTGCATGGGTGCCTGGGCTGTTGTCAAATTTTTGGATACCAGATTTTTGCATTATTTTGTTTTCCATTTTTATTTACTATCGCATCCATATACTTATATTATTTTTTAAAGAATTAATGTATTAATCTTTAAACACATGAGTTTAAAATAAAAATAGTTTGATTGTCAATATTAGAATGCTGACAGCATTCACTTTAATTTCCTTGCAAAATTTGTACTATTAGTTAGCTTGCATCTAAACAAATTGTTTTTTGTTTGCTTACAGTCACACCGTGGGAGTAACAATATGTGAGTTCAAGATGAGCAAAATTAGGATACTCCTTCGGATGTTTTGGTGAAAAAAAGTGCAAGCTATTGAGTTGGCAGAAGAACGTAGTTGTAGAAGGGACAATAGCAAGCATTGGTCCTGATGCTTCAGTACACTTTGTAAAGCTTGGACCAGATGCTTGGATGGTATGGGTGAATGTAGCGGTGGAACCGAAAACTTTTTTATTTAGGCCGAATTCAAAGATGTTCACTATTAAAGAGGCCGTTGGATCAACCGTCGCATGGCACAAAGACTTCATCTCCTTTGCCTAGTATGTATGTGCATGGTTTATGGGTTAGGTGATAGTACTTAGAACTTGATATTTGTAACTGGTTGTTATGTAACTACTCGTTATGTGTTATGTGTACGTTAGAACTATGTCAATGTAAACTTATCTAACCTTTTGGAATGTGTGGGAATTCTGTGAATGTAGCTTTATTTAATCTTTTTGTATGTGATTTTGGTTGTTTTTTTGATAATATTTATTAGTCTTTTAAATTATTAATTATTCATGAACTGCTTGGATGCTGCTGTTATTTTTTTAAATTTTGTATTTATTTTGCAACGGTCAACGCCTGTTGTAATAGGAGCTATTTACAATGGCCAGTCTCTTGTCAAAAGGGATTATTGCGACGGTCAATGCCTATTGTAGACAAGTGCTACTACAACGGGTTATGCCACTTGTATTATAGTCTACTACAACGGGCAGAACACGTTGCAATATCATGTACTTTAGAGAAATGTTACATATTTACAATATGCATTAATTGTTGTCAAAGAGTCTATTGCAACGGCCATATACCGTTGTAATTTTTATTATTACAACGGTTTTAAACTATTGACAAAACTATTGGATCTATTACAACATCGCCTAATAAGACGGGCGCTTGCCGATTGCGAAACCTATATTACAATGGGCATTGCCCGTTGTAAAACGGGTATTTTGTTGTAGTGGAATCACGAGGGTACTTCATAAGAAATACATTATTCCATAAGTCGATATCACTCAATATGATATATTGAAGATTATGAATTTTTAATATAATGTTCTTCTCTACCATATGTATGTATGCATGTATGTATGTATGTATTAATAAATTACTTGCATACCCTTTATTTCTTAAGCAAACTCAAGCTAAGGATGTTATGTATAGTGCTATTAATATATTGAATAGATGAGGTAAGATAACTATATGTATTTGTTAAGCAAACTCAAGGTACATATACTATACTTAGGCCATCACGATATGGTACTTACGAGTGAATAATTTCATTTTGATTTGTCGACCAAACTCAAGGTCGAAGTGAAATTCGGACAAGGTGCCAAATGTTAGGAGTTATATATGATACAACCGATAAGGAGTTATCCATCGTCTGTGGAGCTATCATTTATTAAGCAAACTCAAGGTCAGAATTCCAAAATTAACGAGTCCTAACACCTACTAGTGAAGTCAAAAGACTTATATGTTTCACTTAGGGTTTGGTGAAACATAAAAGACTAGTGGGAGCCTTATTAGAAAAATTAAACGATAACATTTAACCTTCCTAATATTGTAAGAATGCATGTTATATAATGTTATAATAATCTACATTGATAAATTTGTGCATTTAAAATGATTGATAGAATGTTAATCAATTAAGATATACAAATGAACTGAACTGAAAATTGACAAATAGAAACATAATATATACTTACTAATAAATGCTTATTTCATGTTAACCGTTTCAACACCTCAACAAGCGCCTAAATTCATAATTGCTAGATACATTTGTAATTTGGTTGTTTACATGTTTATTTGGTCGAGACCATGCATTGAATTCTATGAGTTCCAAACTCAAAATCGATACAAGACTATGGATATTTGATCCATATACAATTGCATACAAATTTACATGGTGAACGGTCACAGTTTGTAATGTACAATATTCCGATGAAATTAGTTTATTCAAAATAATCAAATAAACCATAGTGTGAAATCAAGTATTCAATTTGATTCATTGCAACTAAAGATCAATTTGTGCTAAATGTAACACAAGATCAAAATTATAATATAAATCTAAGAATTCGATCATTGGACTGTTAGTTTGATCAATTTACGTAAAGTGCAACATATTTGATGTCCTTAAATGTTATTAATAATCGAATGCACTTTTGTAAAGAGTTAGCTATGATATAGTAGTAATGGGTTTCTTTTGAATGGTTTGACAATTTAGAAAGGAAAATGAATGTATAAGAGTAAATGTGATTTAAGATACAGTTAGGATGAAGAAAGTGAATGGCCACCTATGGTTTATAAAGAAACATCGGAATCGAGAATTGTAATAATAATGATTAATACTTAACATTAGAATATGGAACATGTTTTCTATTTTTAAATGTATTTATATATAGAAAACTATTTTCTACGAGATTTATTTATTTGAGTTTAAGATATTTGATCAAAGAACTCTCCACTATAAACTAGTTGCAGTATATGAAATAAACAATCTATATTTAGTGCATGATGGATCATCGAATTTAGTATGCAATTATAGTAATGGCAGAAATAATGGGAGCATGCTATATAACACTTATCAATTGCATCAAATTACAAGAATTGTTTTCATAAAACACACCGAACATTATTTATGAAATAATGACTATTTCTCGGTGTCGATTTAAAAATAGAATAATTATATTTCAAATGAATGTTATGAATATTCGTTATGAAATAAAAATATAATGTGGTATTTGTTTTCACAATAAAAGTGATGCATTGGAAAATATTGAAGTATCTAAAATTATTTACAATTATTTTGGTTATAGGCTAAGCAGTAGTTTTGAGAAATAATTTTAATTATATGATTATATATGATACGAGTTAATTGTATCTCAAAAAATTAAGGGCTATGCACCCATTTAGTGGGAGCATCATAAGAGTTGATGAACTCTTCGGATTAGTATATATAGATGTATGTAATCATAAGTGTTAATACCATAACGGTTCCATGTACTTCATCATATTCACTGATGAGTTATCACAGGCATGAACATGTGTATTTGATACAAGTCTATGATAAGATCAAAGAATAAAAAAAAGTAAATAATGTAGCATGCAACATAAATGGTTCGATTACATCGAATAGCTGAATATATTGGAAAGAGTTCCAAATGTACCTAAAAATGAATATATATTCAACCTCAAAAGTGTGACATCCCGGAATTTTGAGCAATATCAATTTAATAATCTATATTAAATATCAAATTGATTTGATATATAATTGTTAATAAAATATAAATTGACTTGATAATTTTCTTTTAAATGGATATTTAACTGATAAATTATCTTTTAAAGGCTAATAAATTGTTTTCTATTTATTTATATATATATTTGTATATATTGTAAATAGTCAATGTCTGTTTTAAATTTGATTTAAATTCTATATTAAATAAATAATCATATGGCTTTAAAATATACTCAAGATTTAAGTTAAGTTGTTTAAATGGTTTTAGCTTAGATTTAAATTAAATAAATGACTTTGTTCTTTTAGAGTATAGCTTAATAAAAAAATAAGTAAATAAATGTAGTATTTAATAGTATAAACTGTAAAATAAAAGAGTAATAAATAAATAGGATATGCAGGTAAGTTTAGAAGCAAAGCAAGTAAACAAATGCAAAGCAAATAGCAAAGTAAAGCTTAAGTAAAATATCATATACACTATACCAAGTTATATATGTGCAGGCTAGAAATCACCTAAGTACAAGATAGTAGATAAGGCAAGTAAATATTATACATTATAGCAATGTACATGTGCAGGCATAATTCGTATCAGTGTATACGAATACAAATAGGGTGAGTATGCTTAGCATCTAAGGCAAACAAAAATGAACTTGTGTAAGATTTCTAAGTACATAAAAGAATAAAATAATGGGTAGTGTAAACTAGATAAGGATTAAGACATTAAATGCCATCTCCTCTAGTACACGAGACATTTCATTTCAGCTTCCTTTTAGATAAAAATCTCTGAAATGTTGTGTACTTGAACAATAAACAATATTGTATACTTGTTTATTTATCAACTTACCTCATCCCATTCGTTTACAAAAGGCTGGGCAAATCCAGTTTCTAAAAGTTTAAACAAATACAACCTAAGAAAAAGAAAGGATAGAAGAAATATACAAACCTGCAAACTGAAATCTAAGGATCTATGCAAAGAATCAACAAGCAAGATTTTCTGCAATTCATGTTCAAGTTTTAAAGCCATTTCAAAGTTTTCAAGAATCAAGTCAACAAAATATGCAAGTTTCAAATGCCAGTTTTCAAGCTTTCCTGTTTTCAAAACAAAGATCAAACCTTCTGCTTCAAAAAGTCATTGTGAGTAAACTTTTTAACTAAAACTTAAATACTCTGAGCATTTCTGTGTTAATGTTTGTTTATATGTATGTGTTTGAGAAATGCTTTGTGAAATTATGTAAGTGTGCATATCTGTAGTTGTTAAACACCTCAGGTCATAGTTTCAACCCTCTGCCTTGAAAACTGTAAACATGAGATACCTTTGTTTAATGGATATGACTTAGGTTTTAAGTAGACTTGTGGTGTATGTCTGAAATGTGTTGCTATGATTGTTTTAAGGCTCTGGAAACATATGAGTATGTTTAGATAAGCTATTGTGATCACCTCTGTTTAAAATTTTAGAGATTTAAAACTTAGTTTTAACTCAAATCTCTTTTCACTCAAATCTTCTGTAGGCTTAAGTATTTTAAACAAAGTTGTTGTTTAAAACTAAACCAAGCTTTAAACACATTTGCAGGAATTTTAGATAGAAACACTGTTTGGAAGAAGAAATCACAGAGGAACTTGAAAAATGTTAAAAACCAAATATGGAAATTTGTTGATACAATCATATATCTGAAATAGTAGATGAAAGCTAGGATTTTTAAGATCAAGTTCATAATTTTTAATGTAGTATTGAATGGGTTATTTGGGTTCGTCTGGAAATCATGTTTTCGAGCATTTCCGATGATCACGTGGTCGAGGGTGGTCGGGCTTGTGTGAGGTGATGGAGGAGCCTATGGGGGTGACTAGAAAATTGGTCGTAGATGGCCATGGCCACGGTGGGGGAAATGGTTGGTGTTCGAAGTTTTTAACCCTAGTTTCTAACGGGGATGGGTTTTTGTCTCGCGCATCCTCTGGTTGATCGAGTTCAACCGGGCTCAGGGGGATGGAAGGGGGTGACCTGACGTAGGAGTGGCCGGAATTTCGTGACCACCAGTGGACGAGGTGGCGAGGTCGAGGGGTTGTTCCAGGTTGGTCGTTTCCTGTTTTTCTTGTTCCAGGCTTCAGATGGAATCGAATTTCAAATTCGAATTGAAATGGAAGGAGCTGGTGGCAGTGATGGTGATAGGGGATGAACGTCGGCGTGGGACGTCGTCGCACTTGGTCGGAGAAGCTCGAATTAGCTGTGCACGTGCACGGCGTTTCACTGGTGGAGGCTGAGAGTTATTGGTTCGAGCAGGAGTGAAAGTCTCGAGTTTTACTCGAGTAGTTTGGATTTTTTCTCGAAGCAGGTCTCGAGTTTGCGTGGGTATATAGAACGGTTGTTTTAAACTATCACTTGAGTTAAGAAATTTGATTAGGGATGGGACTCGGGGAAACTGTTGTGAAACGCGTGGGTGACTCGAGTTTGAAGAAGTGTAGGCTCGGGTTAGTTTATGGGTTGTTGCCAGGTTTGCAAAGCCTGTCAGGCTTAGCTTTAAATTTTTAAAACAGAGTTTAAAACTATGTTTAAACCAGATTTTAAGATAGGATTCAAATTATTTTGTCTCCTAGTTTAAATAAATATAAGTTTTATAAAAACGAAATGTTTTATAACTTTATAATGTTAAAGTATATTTAAATGTTTTAATTTAGCTAAGTTAGGTTGTAAATTATCTTGAATCTAAAATTGAAATGAAATGTAAAAGTAGAGTCAAAAGTAAAATGTTCCAAAGGCATTTGTAAATGAGAAGTTGATCATTAATAAGAAAATGCTTTACCTTTTAAATAAATGAAGATTTATAGATTTGGAATTATTAAGTAAATGAATAATTATCTAATTTGATTAATTAATGATGAGATTAATTAGTTCAGTAATTAAAAGTTAAATTAGTTAATTAAGGTTTAAGATAATTAATTTAGGATAAATAAATGGATAATTAAGAATCATTAATTAAATAAGAGTTGAATTTTAATCTATGATTATTAATTAATAAAGTAAGCAAGAATTAATTAAGTGATATTGAATACTTAATTAATTAAATAATTAAGGATTTATTAATGAGTTATTAAAGATGAAATGTAATTGTAAATAGATAATAAATCTTAATTTAATTACTTTAAGTAAATTTAAGAAGTGTTAATGATTTATGAAGGCTATTAACTAGTATTATAAAATAATGGATTAATATGATCATTTGATAATTTATTAGGTTTATTAATTTAAGATAATAAATGGTGAATTATATAAATATAATTTACTTAGGGAAGTAATTAAGAAATTAATTTCTCATTTTAATAAATTAAGTTTAATATGAATTGTTTAAGTTAATTAATTAAGTTTAATTAATTTAAATAACCATTGGTTGATGTGATAAGTATAATTACTTAAGGAAGTAATTTATTGGAAATGATTTAAAAATGAAAGTAATTTGAGTATAATTACTTTGTATAAATTAATCAAGTGATTAATTAGAGAATAATTAATTATGGAGTAATTAAATTATTTGATGAAGTAATTAAGGGTAGTTAATTACTATATGGAGTTAATCAAGGTGATTAACAAATTTGGTTTAATTTAAGATAAATTACTAAATGAAATAAATGTAATTAGAGATCATTAATTATTGTAATTAATGATGTAAGTTAAAATGGATTTATTTGGAAATAATTAATAAATGAAGGAATTCACTTATGAAATTAATTAAAGAAGTAATGTAATTGATTTTAGTAAATTAAAAGTTTACTTTCTATAATTGGTATAAGGTAATAAATTTGTGAAAATAAATAAAGGATAATTACACAAATGTAATTAAAGATAATTAATCTAGGAAGGTTAATTAAGATGGAAAGTAGAGAATGATTAATTAATTGACTTGTAATAAATTAATGGATGTGTAAGCAAGATTAATTTTTGATGAAGTAATTAATTTAATTTACTTTAAATTAATTAGAGATTTGTAATTAATTTAATTCATTTTAAATTAATTATAAATGAGGTGATTATTAATCTTTGTTTATATATGATGGATGATATTGATTTCCATGATTGATTGTGATCTCAGATATATATCTATTGTGTTATGGATGCTTGGTTAAGTATGATGATATTGATTATCTGTTTGAGTAGATAATATGGATTAGCTGTTTATGATGATGATGTTATTATCCATTGTGATATTGTTATTTATCTATCTGTGTGTATATAGATAATTGAATTTAAATTGTTTTAACTTTAAAACAACTTGGCCTTAAAAGACACGGTTTGGATTTCGATGAGACCGGGATCGGGTTTCCAGATTTGGATATCCGAAAACCACATCGATCCAAATAACGATAGGTCGTGAATCTCAAGTGAAGATGAAGATTCAGAGTGCAAGGGTTATTGTCTTTGACTCTGAGGGTGATTCCAAAATGAGTGTAACGAGATAATGCCTTCGGTTTCGTTCGAACCCGGAACGAACTTGTATGGATTGAATGCTTTCAGAACATCGTCAGGTGGACGATGAGCATTCTAAGAGATGTGTTCTCTAAAGGTAATCGTAGCCTCAAGCCTCATCAACCAGGAATGGCTAAAACAGGGGAGGTGCAGCAAGGCTTCGTGGGTAGCACCCACTTGAGAGCGAGATATACCCCTGTCTAGATGTCCCTTATTTTCGGCTTAGTGTGCGGTTGGTCATGAACAACCGTGGGGTTGTTTCGTTTGGGACTGTCCAGTAAGGGATGGTTTTGGCCTTGTGTTGCAGGGAACTTAGGGTGGGTTCTCGGTACGGTGATCAAGGCCACGTACTGTGACGGGCGGTACCCCAGTAGCCCAGCCATTGTATGGAATCCAAAATCCAATAAGTGCCATCGGATTTGATTGTATACCTATGTATGCTGGAATTTAATCATGTAACAATTTCAGCTATTTCTTATTTACTTGAAAACCCTAGACCTATTATAATATCACTGGATTTCCTATCAAAGTTTTGGTTAGCGTAAGGTAAAAACTTTTCCATGTTTATGTGTGGGATGTCTTACGTGATACCCTTTGTTTTCAAAGGTTTTTAAAAAGTTAAGCAACTTTAACCGTTTACTCATACCAGACCCATGTCTGACCCGAAGTTCATTTCTGTTTTTCATAAACTCTCGGGTACCCAAATTTTTACGGGTAGCCAAGGGATTCAGGTTAGCTTTGACGAATTGTGGAGGAGCAATGGAGCAGGAGGCTTCAGCGTGTAGATATATATTGGTTCCGCTGTGTTAGTGTTTATCTGTATTTTCGCTGTGTTATATTTCTGTGTTGTTTTGAGATGTATCGAGTTGTATTAACTAGACAGGTGTTTATAACTGTCTAGTATGTGTTGTATTATCTGTATAACTCTGATGTATATGATACTATGTAATCTATTATGTGATATATTATATTTCAATCGTTCCGCTGTTGAGATTCTGTTGTTGTTTCTTCTTCTTCTCTATCTTTTCTACTTTCTTACCCCTTTCTTTCTTTTCGATGATGTGATTTTCCGAGCACGGAATTTCGGGTCGTCACAAAAAGTCACTCATCCCTATGATACATAATGATGCATCAATAAGGCGTAATCGAAATTTGTTGAACAAAGCATGATTAATGATGAGTGAAGTTGAGTTAAATTCTTTCTATAAGGTGTGTACTTAAGAGTAATACACAAGGTTAAAATCAATATCATCCAAATAATAGTTTACAAAACCATATGAGATATAGGTTTATAAGAAACCCTTACATATGCTAGGCCAAGGAGTTGGCATGTTATGGAAGTCGAAAGACTGTACATAATAATTGTACGTAAGGGATCTTGTATCATTCTGAAAAGCATCAAATGTGAATAAGTGTTTTGATAGATGTAACAGATAATTCGATTATCAATCAAAATGCAGAGAAAGTGTGTATTCATAAAAAAGAACGTTAAAAGGTACATAGATATTTATAAACCATAAGTAAACAACACACTATCAAATGCAATTGTTAATGATGAAATTGTGTTAAAATCAACTTTAGTTATTTTAATACTCGACGTTGGATTTGTAAGTGATGTCTTTTATAGTAAGTATAAACGATATTGGGAATGTCGCAAATGATATGCAAGGACAACTTATTGAAATGTTTCATATAGAACATGTAAGATGGATTTCTTATGCGTTGGCTATAGGAATTATCATACATGTTATGCTGTCTACAATATCAAGATTTGTTTATGTATTTGATACATGAAGCAAATATCAAATCCAAATTGATGTCACTAAATGGTTGTTTGAGATGTTCTCATGTATTTATGAAATAATAGAGAACTGTTTATACAAACAACGAACTCCTTATAAAGGAGTGTTCGTACTCAAACATCATAAGTGATATTGAGTGTAATATATTAATAATAAATTCAAGTTAAGAATAATTAAGTTGGAAATGTTCCTAATGAAAGAATGGGGCTGATTCAATGAAAAAGACAAAGTATATTGCCTTAAATAGCGCCGCAATAAAAGCAATATATAAATGTAAATGCATAAATTTATAACTGAGTAGGGTGATTCCAAATGTTGAGAATTTAATAACATTATTATATGATAACAAAGTCACGATATAGTTCATAACAGAACTTAGAGCTCACTAGAAGTCGAGAGACATACTCCAAATTATTTTACATGATAAATGTAGTTTATCAACGCAAGAGAGGGGTGATTGACAGAGCAGATAATTCAAACATAATAGCATACCCGCTCACTGACGAACTGACTCAAATGGTTTTGAGGAAACCGATTGGAGAAGTTGGAATAAGATTCCATAATTGACCCCAAGTGCAAGTGGGAGAATGATAGAGTTAGGGGTGTGCCCTAGGGGCAATTATGTATTTGGTTACATATATCTAACTTGATAAGAAATCTTGTTTAATTAAAAGGTGTTTTCTTTTTATTATATACTTGATATAATGTGTTATATTTGTTAATTAATTTATTTAAAAGTATATTTAATAGAAAATCCATAAATGGTATGTTTTGTGATAGTAGTTACAAAGCGTTGTAACCGTGAGTAATTTATCATAATGAAAATAAATATGTCATTTTAAATATTCCTAGTCAAGACTATCTAGACGAGATATCGATACATCAGTTGAGATTAGAATATGTAATCCTCTCCAGATGTTGGGTAGTGTATTACTCATAGCTGTTGGGGGGCACTAAGGAGTTACGTATAGATATTTATTGGATAACTATGGAAAGACTCGCTCGATAGTTTTCCATCCGTTAATATGACTAGAGTCAAACAGAAAATATCGATGTGACAAAATTATACAGTTCTTTGAACTTGAGAATGTTGTTAATCTTAAATGTTGAAGATCTACTTTGATTACAGTTAAATCGTGGCACGACATCCATCAAACGACGATAGTTGGGTCGAGTGAAAGCATTGAAAGTGAAACACTATTCAAGAGAGGATTCGTCTCCTTAGTTATTTGAGGTTAGTATTATTGTTGGCTGAATTCAAATCAAAGTCAAAGTCTCTGGCTAACGCATTTCAATTAATAATAATTGTTATTATTGAACCAAGGACTTTATGTTTTGACTATAGAGTTGAGTATGTATGATATTGGAACTTTGATCGTTATAAAACTCCATAAGGCTAAAGAGATATAGTTTTGAAGAAGAGAATTGGTGTAAATGTAAAAGTCACAACCGAGTAATGCATAATAAAGTAAAATTGGATCTTACCGAAAACCAAGTAAGCAATAAATTTAGCCAAAATGTCATACCACCCGCTAAGTAACATGTGAATGTTAATATTCGAATAGTTTAATATTAATCGCTTAACAAATTAACGACAAACGAGTCATACAACCAAAACGATGAATTCTCCTTTGACCGAACGATTAAGTTAATTTGTAATTGTTATCAATTAATTAAATTAATTAATATTTATGAAATATTAGTTATAAATTTGGTTTTGATTTGATAAACAAATATTAAATGTATTTATAAAAGTTGTAAATATACTAATCGATATATGATATCGATAAGCGTTTAAATTAGATTTAAATACGAAATATTTGTTTGGACTATAGATGGTTTTAAGGCCCTTAAAGGAGCTGGTTTGTTCGGCTACAACAAGGGTAATAGGTGGCCATGTGATTATGCAAAACTGGCATTGAGATGGAGGGCTAAGTTGGAAGAGAATTTGTAAGAGATGATGGAGGGTCTTGATCCTAAAATATCTCTTAATTCTTCTCTATATAAGCATCTCTACCTTCATTTATTAAATTTTTTTAGAGCTTTCACTCTTATTCATTTTCTAGCTAAGCTCTATACCATCCATCCTCCATCAATTCAAGTGCAAATCAAATCATGTGTTATTCGATAGCTGGTAGTCAACGATTTAGGGAGTAGCACTCTACTGGATCAGAAATCAATTTAAGGATCAAACTCATCGTTTCAAGGTGTACTTACAAGCTTTTGTTATAAGCTATGTTCCTAACAAGTTCATAAATATTAATCTATATATATAATGTCTATTTCATATATTATATTGTTAGTTAGGTGATGATTCCAACATATAAATATATTGGCGCAATTTTGATTGGTTGTATGTATATGTATGTTTCATACTATAAAAAAAGGTTATTTTAGTATAAACACACCTATATGCAGCATGGCTCGACTTAAAAAAAACAATTTTCTATTACTTAAATAATTTAATATACACTATTCATATGTACATATATAGTCTATTATTTAAATACTACTTTACTTATGTAAAATATGGAAATATAATTTTATATACAATGTATAATAGGTATATTAATTTCGACGGTAACAATTGTTTTTATATATTTATATATTATTTTTAAATAATATTTAAATTAGTTAATCATATAAATAATTATATAAATACATATATGTATTATAAATTATTTTTATATTTTATAAAATTAGCTTAGTACATATTATACTTTCAGCAAAAATTATAATAAAATTTATTTTTTATAATTTTAAAATATTTAAATATAAACCGAAAATTAAAAATTACATTATTAAATTGTTTCAAATTATAAAATTATCTAATAAATTTTCAAATTACAAAATTATCATCTAAAACTTACAAGAAATTTAAACTTCAAATTTAGATTCAAAAAACATTTTTGTATTAATTTTCAATAATTTTCGTATAGTTTTACTATAAAATATATATTTTTTAGAATTTAAAATTTAGAACAAAAATATACCCATGCACATGACGAAGTACTCATATATTTAATATAAATTATTTTGTGTTTTATTTGTATTAATATATATTTATTATTATATGTATATATATATATATATATTTAATATATATATAGTTATATTTTTACAAGTGTTGCTTTCGGCCATACAAAAAAAATTGTATTTCATAAAAGATTCAAACATATTTATATTTTTACAAATATATATATATATATATGTATGTATGTATGTATATTTATATTGTTAATGTTGCACTTATGTTTATATATATATATATTTATATATATATTTATATATTTATACAAATTTTTTTAGATAAAAATTATAGTTTAGACATACATACACACACATATTTGTAATATTATATGTATAAAAAAGAAACTAATAATATTATATATATATATATTCAAGTAAAAGTATGTAAACATATGTTTGGACAATATATTTGTATATTGGATGAGCTAACGTGTTCGTTGCAATGTAAATCCCAACATCTATACACGAGCATATTATACCTTGCACGGATTGATATGTTACACATGCGTGCGCAAGCGCACACACATATATATGTATGTATACGATACATGTGTGTATATATATATAATACAACGTTTATTAAATAATATAAAATAATTTTATAAATTTAAATAAAATAAAGATTTTATTTAAAAGAATTACAGAAATATTCTAAATAAATTAGACTTCATAGGCCCAAAAAAGATTCAATATGGTTAAAAAAAGTGAAATTCACCCATAACTTCTGTTACGGGCTGGCCCAGTTCCAACTCATCCTTATCGCACATCACTTACCTCATGGTGTGTCTACACAATAGACCATTTAGAATAACTATGGTGATGGACAAGCTCACCATGATTTAGAAAGCAACCCCGAGTCCATTCTGTTAGGATGAATACTAGCCTGTCCAATAACTCGCCTCGTACTGATCACATCATCATCACATGTTCAATTATTAACAATTAGCCTCAATCATATCATTTATTCCTAAAATGACATTTATTGTCATAAGACTTATATCACATATCATGCACAATCATCACAAATTATTCATAACATAGCATGGGATAAGAGATTTTAGAAATTCATCGACATGTAACAACATACATAGTATCAAAGCCTAACATATAAGGGTCGATGAGGCCTTCTATAAAATGAGCTTGTAGTTTATATAACATGAGACGAAGCATTGAATAACATGAGCAATCATATATTCATTGCATAACCTTTGAATTATATTATAATAACTTATATAGTTAACAAACATGATACTTCATCACATTGTCGCGATACTTGTTCATAACAAAACATATGATATTAGTTATGTGTGTGTGTTGGTTTACGTTGTTTTCGACTTTTTACATTATTAGCAGTTACTGTTGTTTCGATGGATATAACCATTTTTGTTGTTTTCGATGGTCTAAGGTTGCAGTATTACTGATTTGTTATGTTATTAATGACATTCTATTATTCTGCTATGATTGGTTCTAACGAATGATTGGATTTGCCATGTTTTTTATTGATGATTTATTTCATTTTATGTCTTCCTATTGATGTTTTTGATGGGTTAGCTTGATTTTTGACTAGTCGTTTTGGTCATTTATCATTTTTATTGGACTCTAGTACATATATATGTTATAGCTTATGTTTAGTGTTTCTTATTTTCATTATGGACCTTAAAAATTAGGATCAGAGGAATTTTATTTTTATTTTTATTTTCATTGTACGAGGGTATGCTATCAGTCAAGCATATTGACAGCTCCATTTTTTAGTGTATAATAAAATACATGAGTGATAGAGTTAGGAGTATGCCCTAGAGGCAATTATGCAATTTGTTACATATATCTAACTCGTTGACCAATCTTGTTCGCAATAATGGTGTTTCTTTCTATTATATACTTGATATAATGTGGTTATATTAATTAATTAAAAGTATATTGAATAGAAAATCCATAAATGGTATATTTTGTGATAGTAGTTACAAAGCGTTGTAACCATGAGTGATTTACTCAATGAAACAAATTTACTATTTTAAATGTTCCTAGTCAAGATGCATCGAGACTGGATATCGATGTATCCGTTGAGACTAGAGTACGTAACGCTCTCCAAATGTTGGGCAGTGTATTACTTATGATTTCTGAGGGCACCTATAGGTTACGTACTGATAGTTATTGGATAACTATGGAACGACTCACTCGATAGTTTTTGGTTGGTTAATATAACTAAGGTCAAACAGAAAATATCAATGTGGGTAATTTATACAGTTCTCTTGACTTGAGGACACTGTTGATCTTCAATGTGGAAGGTCCGCTTTGATTATAGTTAAATCACGGTACGGTGTCCATCGAACAATTATAGTTGGGTCGAGTGAAAACATTGGAAGTGAAACACTATTCAAGAGAGGATTCGTCTCCTTAGTTATATGAGGTTAGTATCATGGTCAACTGATGTCAACTCAAAGTCAAAGTCTCTGGCCAGAGCAGTTCGGTTAATAATAATCGTTATTATTGAACCAAGAACTTTATATTTGAACTATAAGGTTGAATGTGGACGATATTGGAATTTTGACCATTACCAAATTCCTAAAGTCCTAATGCAATATAGTTTTGACGAAGAGAATTGGTGTAAATAATTGTCACTATTAGGTACCGCTTATAATAAGTAAAATTGGATTTTACCAAAAGATGTGTAAGTGATGAATTCAGCCAAAATGTCACACCACCTGCTAAGTGATGTGTGAAGGTTAATATTTGAATTGTTCAATATTAACCGTTGACTGAATTTACACATTTGAGTCGCACAACCATAATGATGAACTCTCCAAAAAACCACATGATTTAATTAATTTATAAGAAGTTATAAATTAATTAAATTAATTAGTAGTTGAGAAATATTATGTATTATTTATTTAATTTGATGTTTAGGAGTTATTTGTAATGATTTGAATGCATTTATAAAAGTTATATTTGCGTGCATTGATATATGATATCAATGTAATTAAATAAAAGATAATTACATGCATTGATTTATGGAATCTTATGTCATTTGATGGCATGTAATTTTAAGCTATACCATGTAAAGAAATAGGAGTGAAAGGAGAAAGTTAATCAAGAGAATTAAGTAGGGAAATTTTAATTAAAGAATGAAAAAGGTTTCTTCTTTCAAATAAAACATATTCTCTAATTCATTTTGTACGTACAATTAACTTTCTCATTTTTCATTCTTCTTTCTGTAACTTTTCTGGTTCTCTCCTTCTCTAATGGCTGAAAATATGAGATCTTCCATGCTTCAATTATTCCCAAAATCAAATACAAATAAAATCAATTATGAAAAGTGGTTTATTCCTCTTAATCCTTGCAGCATCTAAAGGCTGATTTTGAATCTAGAAGATTTGATTCATCGTTCAAAGTGTGATTTATTGGCTATATCTAATGGTGAATTCATTACTTCGAGTTGTGACTTAAGGCTTTGGAATTAAGGTATGATCTTTTTATTCTAATGATTTTGATATAATGCTTCAATGAATAAAATTGAATATCATTGTAACGACCCGGAATTTCGGTCGTTAGATTTGGAACATTTAATTCAACTTAAATGTTGAATGGGAATTATAATTTGATCTTGAATAAGAAGATTTTGGTCAAATTAATAAAATTAGTTAAATTTTCAAAATATGGCAATTTAATCGGATTTGAATAATAATAATTAAATAATTGAAATTGGGATAATTTGTGAATCTGGATGTAAATGGCTATGGAAATAGTTTCTAAAATTTATTTTAAGTCCATTTGGATTTAAATAATGTTGTTGGACTTTTGGATGGAATCAAAAGTTGATAAGTCAAATTTGGAATTTTATATTAATTTAATAATGGACTTTAATATTTTAATTATGTAAATAATCAGATTTTGATTCGGAATGAATCAGAATGATTTCTAATGTGATTATAAATCTCATATGATTTATAATTAAGTTAGTAAAATTTTAATAGTGAAATTTTAAATGATTTTGATGATTTTGGAAATCGATCGAATTTATTGACGAGTTAAAATAGCCTTCCGGGGCACAGTCTCGGAATTTAGCGAAACCAGTTCCATTGGATCCGTAATAGTTAGTTATTATCGGATTTCAAATTTCGTAGCGTTTGGAGTTACGGTTTGCTCGTACAGGTGAGAAACGCGTTGAAATTTAAATCGAAAGTTTAATATTTTAAATCGATTTAAAAAGCTATCTTCCACATACGGTTAAAACACGTTCCATTGTGTTTGGAATGCGGATAAAATATTATAATCGCCTGTCGGCACGCATTGTTTGGAGATCGTTTGAGAAAGTTGTTTTAAGGTGAATTTAATAATAAAATAATTTGATTACACGTATATATATATACGTATAAGGGGGCGAAACCCTAGTTTTTCCTCAGCCGCCGTGAAAACGTTTCAATGGCCGAAATGCTACGATTTTCCTCCTCACTTTTCTCCACATCCAAGCGATATCGGGTCTCGCCTTCAACTGGAGAATCGAAGAGCTCTACAAGCTCTAGACAGTGAATGGTGGAGATGGGTTTTCGTCGACCGGAGAGGGAGTTGTGGGCCCGCATTCGTATGTCGTTCGCGCACGATATTCGAGGCTTTGTGATGACCGAGCCTGACGAACTTTTAGTCGATGGATGTTGGCGCCATGGTCTTCGTCGTAGGGGTCTCCGATCGAGCTAGATATCGCCAGAAATGGTCGCGATTTTTGATTTGGGAAGCGGCTATGGGTTCGATCTTTGCTGGAGCGTACGCGAGAGGGAAGAAGGTAGGGACAGTTGTGATTTCGAGTTGGGATGTGCGGCCATGATTTCTAGGGTTTGTATATTAATAAAATAAGAAATTAATTTATATAAATCTTATCCAAAACTGTATAAATCTATAACTGTTGCATACATTACCAAATTCTGACGAATTTGGTAGTGCTGGAATTGCAGCGACGCGATCTACGCAGCAGTACAAGTTTGGAGATGATCGGAGTTAGCGGAAATTTTGGATTAAATCGAACGGACTCGATTTAATTTAGAATTTAAACGCTCGGCGTTTCGAAATTCAAGGTGAGTAAATCTCACTCACATCTGGATGCCAATTAATTTAAATAATTAATATTTAAATAATTGTGTGATTGGTTGAATATGAATATTAATATCAATCTGGATTGATATTTGCTGTTGTGCTAACATCTGTGGATGCAGGGAAACAGGTTGGAGGGATCCAACTGGATTCCTCACAATGTAGAAATTATTTTCATAATGATGTATTTTATTTGTATACTGTGATAGATTAATTTGGAAATTAAATTGTGTTGTGTTATGATTGGATAAATAAAATCTGGGATTTTAAATATAATAAAATAAATTGGGATTAAAGGGAAATGAAAAGAAATTTTTAAGGAATGGTTTTAAGGAAATTAAATTCAAGAAACTGGATTGGAAATTGAAGTGTTATTGGAAACTATGAAAAAAAAAATGAGAAATGGAAATTTATAAACTGGGTTATAAATGGAATGGGATTTTATTGGGAAATAAATTTGAAGTATAGATTTCCAATGGGAATTTCTATAAGAAGTGAAATGGATTAAAAATATTAGTGAGATTATTTTTAAAGGATGGAAAGTGTATATTTCTTGGAAATTTAGTATGTTTCAAAGAAGAGCTTTCAAAATATAAATTGGCAGTTTAAAATGTGTTTAGAATATTTTAGAAAAATCATTATCTTTAATTATTTTTAAGTGAAAAATAAGTATTTATTAAGTAATATGGTATTTCATTATTTTAAAGGTAAATTGGTATTATGTTTTCTAAAGGAAATTTATTATAAGTATTCGATATAATAACTTGATATTAACAAGAAATTTTTGATTAAGTTACCCAATATAAACTTTTATAGTTTTTCAAAAGTGCATTTTGAATAAAGAATTTGGAAACTCATTTTAAATAATTGAAGCATATATTTTGGAAGTGATTTCCAAGAAATGGGAAATGTGCTTAAAAATAAAAGGGAGTTTTATTTTTAAAGTGTTGGGAGAAATTTACGGGACTGAAACGTAAATTTGAATTGAGATAAATCAAGCAGGATTTATAAGAAGAATTCTTTGGTTTATTCTATAATGGAAGTGTATTTCCCCAAAAAGCCAAGTACGTTTTAAAGCATATTTTGAGCAGAAGTTAGAAGTTTTGAAATTGTTTTAAAAAGGAATATTTTAAGAAATTATTTGAGTTGTGAAAATTTTAAAGGTAAATATTTAATAAATTAGTTATAGTAATATTTATTTAAAGGGGTAACTGGTATTATGTTTTGAAAGAATATTTTTGATATTCATATTTTATAAAATGGATTTATTTTATAGATTGTTTGGTAAAAGTTTTATTTGAAACTTATGTAGAAGTTTGTAACTCTTATTTTAAAATTTAGTTCGACTTAACTTTTATTTTAAAGTTAGTTTTATATTTTATAAAAATGGTTTTACCTTAAATATTCTTAAAACATATTTTGCATAAAGTGATTTAAATTATTTTAAATCTTAAGTGTTGTACTTGGTGATTTTAGTGGAAATAGAAAATGTTTGGGAGATTTATTTCTGTAAAGGAAGATGGTTTGAAACTGTTTTCAAAGGGGGTTGAAAATAGAAATATATCTTGCGAAGATATTTTGAGGAAAACATAAATTTGAGGAATTATTTATGTTTGATGGATGTTTGTGAATGTAAATTGATAGTTGAATCACCGACTATTAATTTAGGATAATGCGCTGATCGTTTCGAAGAGACCGGGATCGGGATTAATTTCTCGAAAACCACTTCGATTCGGTTTGTACGTTTTCATGGAAAACGAGTTTGGAGTTGAAGATGGAGCAGTGAAGTGCAAGGGCTAGTCGCTACTAATCCTGAGGGTGATTCCAAAATGGATGTAGTAGGAGTAGTGCCTTCGGTTCCGTTCGAACCCAGGATGGACTTGTATGGATGAATGCTTTCGGAACATCGTCAGGTGGACGATGGGCATTCTAAGGGATATGTTCTAAAAAGGTAACGCTTAGCCTCAAGCCTCATCAATCGGGAATGACTGAAAATCAGGGGTTATGCAGCAAGGCTATGTGGGTCGCACCCATTAGGGTGAGGTCATCCCTGTCTAGATGTCCCTTTTTATTTCGGCTTAGTGGTGCAGTTGCTGATCCCAACCGTGGGGTGATCTTACTCGGGATTATCCAGTAAGGGGTAGTCCCGGTCTTGTGTTGCAGGGGATCGGGCGTGGTCCTCGGTACATTGATCTACACCAGGTACTATGACAGGTGGTACTCCAGTGCCTAGTCATTAGTTGGAAATCCATTCTCCCAACGTGCCTTTATGGTTTTTGTTTGTAGAACCCACTTTGTGGCTAGTATGCTGGAATTTAATCATGTAACAATTTCAGTTATTTGAATAAGTATTTGTATATAGACACTACTATAATATCAGTGTAACATCCCAGATTTTATTAATTTAAAATTAGTAACTTATTTGAATTTTTGGTAATTTAATTTGAAAAGTTAAATAAATAAAATAATGTGTTAATTTAAATGAATAAAAATCTAAATTTCTTTTGAATTTAAATCACTTGGATTTAACATCTTATGTATGTATATGTAGATATTAAATTGCATTTCAAGTTAAGAAAAAATTATATATAGAAATAAATATATACAAAGTGAAATAAAATATACTTACAAATATAATACAAACAAAATATATCTATAAATTCAAACAATATGATAATGGTAGAACTTTATTTATATCACAAGGTTTGAGTTAAAAGGAACAAGCAACATCATCTATAAACAAAGGAAGATAAAGCAAACAAGCTTGTATGAGTATTATACAAGTCAGGAAAGAAAATCTACTAATAAAACAAGCTGTGTACTTTCATAAAAGAATAGGACTACATGTAAACGAAGATGGAAGCATGGGCATTTAATGCCATCAGTTCTAGCACGCAAAAGAAAGATTTTTAGCCACCAAAGTAAAAGGAAAATCTGCTAAGTCAAACAAGAAAAATAACATCTCTGATATATTGTACAAAAACAAATAATCACCCTGTACAATACCCATACATTATTCTCTAAACTTCTTTTATACATCAACAATTCTCATTTCGGTTCGTTCAAACCTAACTCATCAAGCCTAAAAAGAAAAAAAAGAAACATATAAACATCACTATATTTTCATCAACTCGAGATCAAATTAACAAAACAAAGCAAGAAGTTTTAAAGAGGAAGATCAGAACTACAGTTTTCAAAACAAAGTTTCCTCTGTTCAAAATCATTTCAGGTGAGTAAACAAGAATTTTGAAAAGTTTCAAGTTTAATAAAATGACAGTTCAGGAGATTATTTATGATATGGTGGTATATGCTTTGATCTTGTATAAATATTTCTATGATTGCTCTGTAATTCTCTATATATTGTTGCAGGTTGCATCTTTTGTTCAAAGTTCAAATTTTTCTCATCAAATCATTGTAAAACTTTCAGTTTCAATCAAACAAAATGTTCAAACTTCAAACAGGATTGTTTTCAAAGCTGTTTAAAAACATGTTAGTGAAATATGCCACTGGAACTTAGTTTACAGGTAAACAAACAATCCTTCGATAAATTTGATTGTCATAAAAGGTTAATTAAACTTCATAGTTTGAATCTATACTAAAAATCATGATTTTTAAACCAAAAATGAAGATTTTTAAATGGGTATTTTGTGAGCAGCTCGAATTTGAATGAAACCTACATTTTTACAAATTTAGAATGACTGAATCAATTTTATTGACGAAACTTAAATCGAAGCAAGTCTAACCATCCATGATCTCGAGAAAAATGTGGAAAATTTTTCCTATTGCGTGGATTAATGGTTCGAGGCTGGATTAGGGTTTTTTTTCGAGTTTCGAACATGTCAGAGAACGAGACAAGTTCGTCTTCCCCGATGCATCGAACTGCGTGAGGTTCTGGGTAATGGTCGAACACGGCGTTGAGATGGTGTAGACGGAGTCGGAGCTCCTCCGGAGGTCTGAGGAACGCTGGCGAGGTGAGTTTGTGGTGGCGTTTGGGTTACAGTTCGACTCGAGATGCCAAAAATTCGATTTCGAGTTATTTTCTTCGAGTCGAGTTTGGATTTTGAACGTAGGGGAGTATCGCGACTTGTCGGAGGTGTTGAAGTTCGCCAGAATGTTGGCGACGGGTTGTGCACGTGCACGTGGTCGTGGTGGTATCAGTTGAAAAGTTTTGGGAAAGGGCAGTGCAACTCGAAGTCTCATTCAGGGAAATGAGGTGGAAATTCGAAGTCGAACACGAGTCGTTTTAGTATGGTACTGGGTAGGTTTTAGGACTTAAACAAATTTTTGAAAATTTATTCACACGGGTCGAATTGGCCAATTTCTCCAAGCAAGGAAGGGATTTTCTTGGGGATGACTCGAGACAGTCTCGGGTCAACAGTAAAATTTAAGTTTTTGTGAAAATTTTGAACATAAGTTTAAAATGTGCTTTTGAAATAATTATCTGAAATAATTAAAGTATTTTAAAAGCTTAAATTTTAAAAGTAAATTGTTTAAGAAATTAATTTGATAAAATATTTGAAGGGTAAATCAAATATTTAAGTTTTTAACTTAAAACAAAAATTATTTAAAATGATTAAATAATGATTAAACAATTAATAATTTTGTAATTACTTTGTAATTAATAGTTAATTAATTTGAATAATAATTAATTAATAAAGATAATTAAGATTTAATAAATTAACAATTAAGAATAAATAAATTAAGATAATTAGTTAAGTTAATTTAAAATCTAATTAATTTATAGTTAAGGATAATAAATTATAAAATTAAAATTTATGAAGATAATTATGTGGTTAATTCACTTTTAAATCACATTCACCCAAATTAGAGATTATTGACTATCATCAAATATTCTGTACTGAATTGATATTTCTATTTTGATACTGTGATTGTTTTGGTACTGAACTGTGATATGTGATTTAATTCTGTATTGATGTGAAAACCCCTTTTGCCCGTAAAACGGCATTTTTACTTCGATGCGACAGGGAGTCGGATTTCAGTTTGTTATCCGAAACCCACATCGAACCCTGAATATGAATCTTTGTGATTGTCATATCCACGTGTTTCAAAGATTTATCGATCACTATTCAGTTTAGCCGGGAGAGGACCTTTGTGTCATATAACCCATTCTGAATAGTGATACGTCGTAATGGATAGCATTTGAAGACCGGCGTTGAAGACCGGGTTTTTTATGAAAACGATAGGACGACCTATCGATTGTCTCTGCACTGAGTTGCTCTGGTATAGAGATTCCCTAAGTGATGGGAAGTCTGATCGGGATTGTAAATACCCGGATTACAAGGACTTCTTCGGAAGTGCCTTCGGTTCTGTTCGAACCCGGAACAGACTTGTATGGTTACATGTCTGACGTTACATTTTGAGATATAAAGCTGATTTCTTTCAAATACATTTCTGTTGGTGGCGGAGAATTTATTCTCTTAGCTTAACACCCTTCTTTGAGACGTACGAGCTCAAAGGTTATGTAGTTGAAATTTATCTGCGATATATTCCCAATTTGGTAATGTGGCATGTTGAGTGTTGCTGTGTGATGATCATTTATTGATCATTTGTGATCAAAGCATGGCTTTGTGAAAAAGCGTAGCTTTGTGGACGAGACTTCGTCAGACCTCACACCCCGGAAATGGTCGAAACAGGAATGTTGCGGCAGGGTTACGAGGGTCGCGCCCTTTAGGGTATGTCATTTCCTTCTGGAAAAGGGTGGTATCAGGTATGGAGCCCTGGTATTTAACCTATGTCGATACTCCGATCTCATTTATTGTGTGATTGTGTGTTTATTGAGGTGCCTCGGATAAAGGTCCCAAAGGACCGGGGGATGGCATATTCGTGAGTTACCTGTTACAGGGGTAACCCGGCCTTGTGTTGGTAGAGAGCAGTTGTCTCTCGGGACGTCCAGCCAGAGGCGATCCCATGTGGCAGGAGGAAGTTCCTTAGCCTGACCATTTGTTGGAAATCTAATTCCCAATATGGAACTTGTACGGTTTTAGTTGTAGAACCTGCCATTTACTTATGGTGGCGCCCCACTGTTTAGATGGTAGCTATAGTAGGCATAGTTTGAAATGTCTATGCTGGCTAAGATTAATATTGTATCTTCAAAATGGGTTTCTACACTATGCACTAGTAATAATATCAAAGAATTTTTCTCGTGTTAAGCATATTTGACTATCATAAGAAGAAATCTCCTCCAATTCTGCGTTTGCATTGTGTGTGTGGCGGGAGGTCTTATGGTAGTTTCATTTTTTTAAAAGCATATCGGATTCCTTTTAAAATCTATTTATTTAAAGCAACTATTTTTGTTTACTCATACCAGTCCCGTGATTGACCCGGAGTTTATTTTTTCTTTTCTAAACTCTGGGTGCCCATTATTTCCACACGGGCAGCCTAGTAGCAGGTTTTCCGTGCTTTGGTGTTAGCTGGATTATGGAGTCTTTTTGGGTTTAGGAGCTATCAGATTTTGGGAAGCTTTTGTCTTGGATATCTTTTGAAGTGCTTAGAGTTCTGAAGACTTTATTCAAGTAGATGTATGTTGGAACTTTTTGGAAGACTCTGTTGTTGTTATGTTGTGGAGTTATTATCTTCTGTTATTGTATCTATATGGAGTGCTCTAGTATGGAAGGCATATGTATTATGATACTCTGATGTAGTACTGGATATTATTATGATGTTGTGTCTATGATGTAATGTATGATATTCAGTTTATTTTCGCTGTTTATATTCATCTGATGTTGTTATAAGCTCCGACGAACTGAAGTTTGACGTTTGAATATCTGACAGTCGAATACAAGTAAGGTATTGATGTTGATTTTCGAACGCTAGATTTCAGGATCGTTACATTTGGTATCAGAGCTGAAGGTTGAGTATGTAACGACCCAGAATTTTGAACAAATTAAATTGAAAATATTTAATTAATTTTAAATATTTGAACGATGATTTAATTTGAATCCCCAACATAATTTTGAATTGGCGATTAAATTTTATAATTTAATCTATTGTGAGTTGAACAAAAATTTGAATCTTCAAATTTAGGCCGATTAAAGATATTTCAAACGCTTTTAAAATTCGTATTGATAATTCTGAAGATAATAGAAGCTTCAGAATCGAAGTTGAAATTGATTTGATCAGTTTTGAATTTCACCATTTGAATCGATGTTTAAAAATAGCCGTCCGAGGCGCAGTCTCGAAATTCGACGAAACCAGTTCCATTGGGTCCGTAATATTGTATTATTATTGGATTTCAAATTTTGTATTTATCAGAGTTATTTTGTGATCACACGGTGAGTAAACGCGTTGAGATTTTTAAAGCAAATTCAATTTAAAATTTAAAATTAAGTTGGTAACATTTGCACGTTCGTCCCTTTTATCACGCGCTTGAATCACGCCAAATATCACGGAACAAAATCGTGCAAAGCATCCCTCTCTCAATTTTTAAATATCTCGTCCCTCCTCTATAGTTCAAACGAAATCCCCAAATCAAACCAAAAATGGCAGACGAATTTGCGAGAGACCGAGCGTCTCGAGTACGCATAGATGGAAGCGGCGATTCGAGGTCGCGAGCAAGCAGAGTCGAAGCGCTCGCGGTGGCATCGTGCAAGTCGAAGGCGACTCTTTCGCTGAGGGTTTTGTCTCGAGGGCGTGGGCGACTGAGGAGGAAGGGGGGCTTCGCAGCGGCAAGCGGCGAGTGGGCAAGCTCGATCAAGCGGCGATGATTTGTCGATCGCAATTTGGGGTGTCGCGATGGTGGATGGGCAGCATGGCGGAGGGCAGCCGCGTGAAGTAGGGTTTCGCGACTGAGGTCACTGGTGACGAATTCGAACGGTGGCAGGTGAAATCGAGCCTGGGTTTGCATCGTTCAGTGAGGTATTTTTAGTTTGTTCTTTTCAATTTAATCTGAAGAAAGAAAAAAATATATTTTTTAAAGAAATTTATACAGTGAAGATCTGTAAAAAAAATTATTTTCTTAAGCTTATAGATTCGTGTATATGTATGTATGTTAGGGAAATGATATACAGTCAGGTGAAGTTTTATTTAGAAAATAAAAATAAAATCATTAGCTAGAAAATTTTAATTGATTAGCCTAAATTAAGTTCTTAAATGAAAATTAAAATTTTCGATTAGTTCAAAATATTTCAAAAGGAAATAAATTTAGAAATAAAATTTGGAGTTAAAAAAAATTGGGTTAAACGAAAACTATCAGTTAATTAAACTATTAAACAGTAACTGGTTATTCGTTTGATGTGAATATTAATAAATGGTATAAATATTTATACAAGGGAGAAATGAAGAAAACAACTCTGGAATGAAAATGGACTGCAAATAAAAGCAAAGGTAAGATTTTCTCACTCAAAATGAATTGCAGTTTTTGACTGATTGATTGCTATTGGATGTGATATTAGATATAGTAGGATATATCTATATATATAGCAATATATACATATTGGCATATGTATATATTGGATTGATTGATTTCCCGCACTGTATAGCGGATGAGACCCTATTGCGCCGTTATTAAGCGGATGATATTTCTATAAATCCTATATACCACGATATTCCACCTTGAAGTGGAATTGGTATTGTGCTAACGTCTGTGGATGCAGGGAAACAGGTTGGAGGGATCCAACTGGATTCCTCAACTGTATTTATTTATTTACAGATATTGATATATATTCTGTTATCATATGATGATATATGATGTTTGATGTTGTGATGGACTAATTGGTGCGTTGCATCATCAGATCCAATTTTGAAAGTTTAAAAATAACGATGTTGATTATTAAAGAGATTTTTAAAAAAGTGATTGTTGGAAAGTATACGTTTTATTAAATTTTTGAATTGCGTTATTTGAAATAAATAACGTTTAAAAAAATTTAAAGTTATAAAAGTTAAGATTTTTGTGAAATATAACCGAAAGATGATTTTTGAAATAAATGGTTAAGTAATTTATAAAATGTTTTGAATTGGTATTTTTGAATTATTAAAACGATGTATATAAAAGATGTATAAAAATTGAGATTTATAAATATAAAATATTGAAATTATAAAACGAGTTTTTATAAGTGTAAGAAATGAAGAATAAATGGATTGCATAAGTGAACGAAATTTTATATCTATAAATTATGAAGTTACAAAATAAATAGATTTTGTAAAACAAAAGATTTATAAGTGATTTACTTATAAATCGGATTTCGGCATTTTAATTGAGATTTGTGAATAAGTATGAATGGTTGATAGATGAGATTTATAAAATATACATTTTATAAATCAAAACAATGGAATTATAAAAGTAGTTCGGTTATTGTTGAAAATAAGGTTATAAATGAAATCTTATAAGTAATAAGATTTAAAATGTGTAAAGTTTAAAGGATCGATTTCTTTTAAAATAAATGAATTATAAGTATTTAACGTATAAATTGGATTTTTTGGAATATTGATCGAATTGTTAATAGGGAAGATTTATAAATCAAAGTTGTTATAAAATAGAAATAGAATTTATAAACGTCGTTTTATAAATTCGAAATCAATTAAATTTGATAAATTAAATATAAAATATTATTAAAGAAGATATATTCGCGATTTTGGATAGCGAATCTTTATTGAAATAAAATGTGTAGAAAATATTGAAATTTTGATTAGTGAAGTATATTCACGATTTTTGGACAGGGAATATATTGTTAAGTAAAATTCATTTTGAATTTGTTTTGGGAAAATGAATATTTTAAAATGAAGTTAATTGTTTAACGATGCTTTAAAATGAGTTAAAAATCGAAACCATAGATTTCAACATTTATTGTTGAAATAGACGTTTTCGAAAAATAAGGAAATGGTGGACTATAACATTGTTGTTATGGTAAATGATTTCCGAAAGGAAATGTTTTTATCTAGTATTGGGATTTATATATCTATCTTAATTCCGAATCCCTATACTAGTGATTTTGAGTCGTCGTAACGATGTTTTACGTAACATTCGTTTTGACTCAAATAGATGTTGTTATAGTAAATGATTTCCTTAAAGAATGAACTATATACTTAAACTTTGATTTAAGTATATCGAATATTTTCAAATGGTGAAAATAAATAGATTTGTGAAATACTTATTTTAAATAAGTATGGAATTGCTTTTCCAATATGAAATGAATGTTTTGAGAATTTATATTTGTAAAGATAAATTGAAACTGAATATTTGAAATCGATTTGAAAATCGTATATCAGTAAATATTTGAAAATATAAATTCAATATGGAATTTATAAAAAGAAATGGGAATTCATCTAAAAAAATAAACGTTGATTTATTTTTGAAGTGTGGAAATTTTATATCTAGTAAAGATATTTTTGGAAGATAAAATAATTTGGAAGATTATTTGGAATCTGATGATGTTGCGCATCTTTATTGATAGTTAAATAACCGACTATCAATAATTACCTTGAATGGGTATTTGTTGTGAATTGGATGAATTTGAATGCCACACTTATTTTTGAATAAGCGCTCACTATTCGGGTTAGCCGGGAAAGGACCATGGGGTCGTATAACCCATTCCGAATATGTGATACATCGTTATGAATTGCATTTGATGACCGGTGTTGAAGACTGGATATTTTTGAAAATGGAAGGATTACCGTCGAGTTACTCTACATCGGCTGATCTCCGATTTAGAGGTTTTATCACCCTTAGTGACGGGAAGTCCCGACGTGATTGAAAATTATCCGGATTTGCAAGGGCTTCGTGAGAAGTGCCTTCGGTTCTGTTCGATCCCGGAACAGACTTGTATGGATTGTATGTCTGACATTACAAATTGAGATATAAAGCTGATTTCTTTCAAATACATTTCTGTTGGTGGTGGAGAATTTATTCTCTTAGCTTAACACCCTTCTCTGAGACGTACGAGCTCAGAGGTTATGTAGTTGAAATTTATCAGCGATATACTCCCAATTTGGTAATGTGACATGCTGAGTGTTGCTGTGAAATGATCAGTGTTTGATCATTTGTGATATGATCATTTGTTTGATCATTTATCTTTGTGATCATAGGTTGATCATTTGTTGACCCAAGGCATGGCTTTGTGAACAAAGCGTAGCTTTGTGGACGAGACTTCGTCGGACCTCACACCCTGGAAATGGTCAAAACAGGAAGGATGCGGCAAGGTTCTAGGGAGTAGCGCCCCTTAGTGTATGTCATTCCTTCTGGATAAAGGTGGTATCATGGTATGGAGCCCATATACTTAACCTATGTGGTTACTGCATTATTATTCTTATGTGGTTGTTGCGAATCGAGGATCCTCGGGAAGATCGGTGACGATCGGGGGATGGCATACGCGTGTCAATAGTTACCTATTTTTGCAGAGGTAACCCGGCCTTGTGTTGGCAGAGATCCGGTTAGGTTCTTGGGACGTCATTCCAGAGGCGTTTCCATGTGGCAATGGGAAGTTCCTTGGCCTGACCATTTGTTGGAAATCCAAAGAAACAATACGATCTTGTACAGTTTTAGTTGTAGAACCTATCATTCACTTATGGTGGCGCCCCACTGTTTGGATGGTAGCTATAGTAGGCATAACGTGAAATGCCTATGCTGGCTAAGATTTATATTATACTTTCGAAATGATTTTTCTACACTATGCACTAGTAATAATATCAAATGTTTATTTTTAATGCGTATCAAGCATCTTTGACTATCATAAGGAGAAATCTCCTCCGATTCTGCGTTTGCATTGTATGTGTGTGCGGGAGGCCTTATGGTAGTCTCATTTTCCAAAAGCATTTCGAAATTGACTTTAAAATCTTCATGTTGTTTGTTTTAATAATAACTGTTTTACGATCTCACACCAGTCACCATGACTGACTCGGAGTTTATTGTTTCCCTTCCAAACTCTGGGTGCCCACCAATTTCCACACGGGCAGTCTAGAGTTACGTTATCAGGATATTCTGGAGCTTTGGAAGCAAGCTGGATGGCGAGACGTAGTATTTGTATCTGAATTATTTATTCCGCTGTGTATTCTGTATGAGGACAAGTTTATATAACTGTCCATTGTTGTATTGAGTTGTATATTGACTCTGTTGATGTATGTATAAAACTGATATAGTTCTTTGTTTAAAAGACTAGTGATTATCTATTATATTTTTGTTCCGCTGCGAATGTGAGATTCTGATATGGTTTCTGTTTCTATTGTTGTTATGTTGTTCTTCTTTCTCTTTTCTTCTATCTTTTCTTCTACCTCTTCTTTTAAAACCCTAATGGTTCGGTTTTTCGTTCACCTTGAGTTAATCGATGGAGATTAGTGTCGATTCAAGGGGTACGGAAAAGCGGGTCATTACAGAGTAAGAACTTTAGCTATGGAGTATAACACATTAGATGGCTCATTAGAGATAGGGTAAAGTATACCCTAGAATGAGTATAACCCGAAACTATGAATTTTCCTAGTCTATTTCTTTTTACTGTTGATATTCCTTAAGATATTTTGTCCGTGGATCTAAATCATGTTTTCTTACTAATTACAGATAGTAAGAATGAGCGAACGAAGAGGAAGAACTAGGAGTCAAGGAAATGCCACAACAGCTAATCAAATTCCCCCAATAGCAGAAGCAGCTTTACCTACTCATCATCAGCCGAATCTGGCTGACTTATATAAGAATTTCTCGAAGCTTGGTGGTAAGCCGTTCACTGGCAAGGAGTCTGTTGTTGAGGCCCAAGCATGGATCAGATCTTGTGAAAGAATCTTTAGGGGGATAAAGTTGGAAGATGATCAAATGCGACTAATAGCTTCTTGGTAACTTCAAGAAGAAGCTTTAGCATGGTGGGAGACAGTCACTGTGGATAAGCCAGAAGACGAGTTTTCTTGGGAGAAATTTAAAGAAGTATTTGAGAAGCGCTATATGCCATCAGCTGGGATTTCTCGTATGTATCAGGAGTTCATGGACTTGAAGCAAGGGAGTTTGACATTTGAGGAGTATCTAAACAAATTCAATGAATTGTCTCGTTTCGGTCCAGAATTGGTTAACACACCTTTGAAGATGAATGAAAAGTTTATTCGGGGTATGAATAAGAAGTTCCACGAAAGGATGACTGGCCACGTCAAAGAGCCTTTTTCTGATCTTATTGATATGGGGTATAGATATGCTACTTTGGATATGCAAGAGGTCCCGAAGGAGGGAGGAGGTACGAACAATCCAAATTGGAAAAAGAGGAAGTTTGGAGGTAAGAAACCATGGCAGGGTAAGAAGAAAAAGGAGAGCGACCAGGGGAACACAGCAGAGAATGTTACTTTCTATAATTGTCAAGAGAAAGGCCACTACTCAACTAGTTGTACGAAGCCTAAGAAACAAGCGAATCAATTCGTTCCAGCGAAGTCCAAGAAATGTTATGCTTGCCAGGAAGAGGGACATGAAGTCAAGCACTGCCCAATGATGAAGAAAGCACAGGTAGCAAAGGTGTACACAGTCAAAGATCAACCCACAACTTCTAAAGCAGAAAAGGGGAAGGGAGTTCTGGAAGGTAATCTTACTATTTATGGTAGAATTGTTCTAGTTCTGTTTGACACTGGTGCTACACATAGTTTTATTTCTCAGCAAACTGTAAATGAACTAAATCTTGAACCTGATTTCGTTGAGGAGCCTATATGCGTAAAGAATCCAGTAGGAGGCCCAGCAAATCTTTGTCTTCGATGTAGAGATGTTCCTATCTCATATTCTTATTACCAATTCCCTATTGGTATCTTTGTCCTTGATTTTAATGAATTCAAAATCTTACTCGGAGTGGATTGGCTAGCAAAATACGAAGCCAAATTGGATTGTAGCAATCGATTGATTTCGATTCAAACCGAATTTGGAGATTTTATTGAGATTTCTTGTGAGGACCCTAGTCCTAAAAGAGAAGGGTTGATGTATAATTTGGGATATTCTGAACCCAGTTTGGAGTCTATACCTATTGTTAGAGATTTTCCAGACGTGTTCGAAGAAGTAAAATCCTTACCTCCACATCGAGAAATAGAATTCAGAATTGACTTAGTTCCAAATGCTCGTCCTGTAGTTCACGCAAGTCGCAGGATGGCGCCCAGAGAGAAGGGTGAATTAGTCAAGCAAACTAATGATCTGCTAAGCAAAGGATTAATTCGTCCTAGTGTTTCTGAATGGGGTTCAGCCGTTGTGTTCGTTGCTAAATCGGATGGATCTTTGAGATTGTGTGTTGACTACCGCGATCTAAATAAGCAGACTCTCAAGAAAAAATTTCCTCTATCTAGAATTGACGATCTATTTGATCAATTGCACGGCGCTCGTTTCTTTTCGAAGATGGATATCAGGGATTCCATCAGTTACGAATTGCTGAAGATTGTGTTCATTTGACCGCTTTCAGGGGTCCTAATATGTTCTATGAATGGTTAGTCATGCCTTTCGGGCTAACCAATGCTCCAGCATACTTCGTAGATCTTATGACTCGTGTATTCCGGAAAGTATTGAATGAATTTGTGCTTGTATTTATTGATGATATCCTGATTTATTCCAAAACGGAGGAGGAGCATTCTGAACATCTCAGAATTGTTTTGGAAATATTAAGAAGAAACGTCTTATTTGCCAAATTTTCTAAATGCCATTTTTGGGTCAAAGAAGTTAAATTTCTTGGCCACATTGTTAATGAAGAAGGAATTTTTGTTGATCCTAGCAAGATTTCTTCTATTCTAGATTGGAAACAACCTACTACTCCGAAAGAAGTTCGAAGCTTTTTGGGTTTAGCAGGTTATTATCGGAAGTTCGTTCAGGACTTTTCTAAGATAGCTAGTCCAATGACTAAGCTAACAATGAAGAATGCAAAATTTAACTGGACTCCGAAATGTGATGAAGCTTTTTAGGAGTTAAAGAAGAGATTAACCACCACTCCTGTTCTCGCGATTATCAACGGGAATCAGGATTTATCTGTTTATACCGATGCTTGTGGTGATGGGGTAGGAGCAGTATTAATGCAGAATGGGAAGGTGATTGCCTACGCGAGTAGACAATTACGTCCACATGAAAGAAACTACCCAACACATGATTTGGAGCTTTTAGCTGTTATTTTCGCCTTAAAGATCTGGCGACATTATCTTCTGGGTAAGAATCTCCTTCAGCTTTCTAAAAGAAAATTTTAAAGTTCGAATTGACTTAACATATACTTATACTTAATAAATTCTTCTGTTATAGGTGAAAAATTCGAATTATTCACCGACCATAAATCGTTGAAATATCTCTTCACCTAGAAAGATCTGAATCTGCGACAACAACGTTGGTTGGAATTTCTGGCATCTTATGACTTAGATATTCTGTATACACCCGGGAAAGCCAATATAGTTGCCGATGCTTTGAGCAGAAGGCATGCTATTCTCGCATATCTTGTTATCGCTCCTACTCTTCTTAAGAGGATCGCGAGCAAGCAGCATGAAGATGAGTTTCTTCGAGGAATTCATAAAAGAATATGCCGGGGGAAGACACAAATTTTGAGATGGATAGTAGAGAAGTTATAAGATTAAAAGGTAGAATGTGTGTTCCAGACTTCCCTGAACTGAAACGAGAAGTTTTGGACGAATGCCATAAGTTTAAACTTTGCATCCATCCAGGAGTCAATAAGATGTATCGAGATATCAAAAGAACTTTCTGGTGGAAGACAATGAAAAGAGATATATCTATATACGTAAGTCGCTGTGCTACTTGTCAGCAAATCAAAAGCAATCAAAAGAAAGTGGCCGGTTTACTTCAACCTTTGGAAGTACCAAAATGGAAATGGGATCAAGTATCGATGGATTTCATCGACGGATTGCCACGAACCAAGAAGGGAAATGAAGCAATTTGGGTTATAGTGGACCGTCTAACCAAAACTGCTCACTTTATTCCAGTGAAATCCACTCGGACTGTAGCAAGCTTAGCTGGGCTATATATAAAGGAAATTGTTCATCTCCATGGTATTCCCAGCAGCATAGTGAGTGATCGTGACCCGATCTTCACTAGTAGATTTTGGGAGGCCTTTCAAGACGCATTGGGAACCAAGCTGAATTTCAGTACTGCTTATCACCCACAGTCAGATGGGCAGACTGAAAGGGTTAACCGAATTTTAGAAGACCTATTGCGTGCTTGCATTTTTGATTTTGGTGGTTCCTGGGAGGACCATTTACATCTGGTCGAGTTCTCTTATAATAACAGCTATTAGGCCAATATAGAGATGGCTCCTTTTGAAGCTTTATATGGCCATCCGTGTCGATCACCTGCATGTTGGATCAAATCAGGTGATAGACTCGTCCTTGGACCAGATATGATTAAAGAAGCCACGGAAAAGGTTGATTTTATCCGAAAGAAATTAATAACTGCTCAAAGTTGTCAGAAGAGTTATTATGACCGCCGAAGAAGAGATTTGGAATTTCAAGTTGGAGATTCTGTATTTCTGAAAGTGTCTCCGATGCGGGGTGTATTGAGGTTCGGGAAAACTGGAAAGCTAGCACCGCGTTATATTAGTCCTTTTCCTATTCTGGAAAGGATTGGTCCTCTGGCATATCGAGTGCAACTACCCAGCTGGTTGTCTGGCGTGCATGATGTGTTTCACGTTTCTAGTCTTCGGAAGTATGTGCATGACCCAGATAGTATTATTGAAGAAGCTGCTCAGCAGGATCTCGAAATCACTCCTAATTTGGAAGTTAGAAGAGAGCCGATAAAAATTGTAGATCGTGATGAGAAGCGATTAAGAAACAAAGTTGTGAAACTGGTCAAAGTTCAGTGGAGTGGCGATCCAATGGACTGTACTTGGGAAACCGAAGATAATATGAAGAAATCATATCCTAATTGCAGAGTAGACATCTCGGCTTAAACTGGTAAGCCATTTCTCTATCTTTTTTTGAATTCGTATATTCTTTGATGTTTTCTCTCTCTTTCAAATTTTGAGGACGAAATTTTCTTAAGGAGGGGATATTGTAACATCCCAGATTTTATTAATTTAAAATCAGTAACTTATTTTAATTTTTGGTAATTTAATTTGAAAAGTTAAATAAATAAAATAATGTGTTAATTTAAATGAATAAAACTCTAAATTTCTTTTGACCTTAAATCACTTGGATTTAACATCTTATGTATGTATATGTAGATATTAAATTGCATTTCAAGTTAAGAAAAAATTATATATAGAAATAAATATATACAAAGTGAAATATAATATACTTACAAATATAATACAAACAAAATATATCTATAAATTCAAACAATATGATAATGGTAGAACTTTATTTATATCACAAGGTTTGAGTTAAAAGGAACAAGCAACATCATCTATAAACAAAGGAAGATAAAGCAAACAAGCTTGTATGTGTATTATACAAGTCAAGAAAGAAAATCTACTAATAAAACAAGCTGTGTACTTTCATAAAAGAATAGGACTACATGTAAACGAAGATGGAAGCATGGGCATTTAATGCCATCAGTTCTAGCACGCAAAAGAAATATTTTTAGCCACCAAAGTAAAAGGAAAATCTGCTAAGTCAAACAAGAAAAATAACATCTCTAATATATTGTACAAAAACAAATAATCACCTTGTACAATACCAATACATTATTCTCTAAACTTCTTTTATACATCAACAATTCTCATTTCAGTTCGTTCAAACCAAACTCATCAAGCCTGAAAAGAAAAAAAAGAAACATATAAACATCACTATATTTTCATCAACTCGAGATCAAATTAACAAAACAAAGTAAGAAGTTTTAAAGAGGAAGATCAGAACTACAGTTTTCAAAACCAAGTTTCCTATGTTCAAAATCATTTCAGGTGAGTAAACAAGAATTTTGAAAAGTTTCAAGTTTAATAAAATGACAGTTCAGGAGATTATTTATGATATGGTGGTATATGCTGTGATCTTGTATAAATATTTCTGTGATTGCTCTGTAATTCTCTGTAAATTGTTACAGGTTGCATCTTTTGTTCAAAGTTCAAATTTTTCTCATCAAATCATTGTAAAACTTTCAGTTTCAATCAAACAAAATGTTCAAACTTCAAACAGGATTGTTTTCAAAGCTGTTTAAAAACATGTTAGTGAAATATGCCACTGGAACTTAGTTTACAGGTAAACAAACAATCCTTCGATAAATTCGATTGTCATAAAAGGTTAATTAAACTTCATAGTTTGAATCTATACTAAAAATCATGATTTTTAAACCAAAAATGAAGATTTTTAAATGGGTATTTTGTGAGCAGCTCGAATTTGAATGAAACCTACATTTTTACAAATTTAGAATGACTGAATCAGTTTTTATTGACGAAACTTAAATCGAAGCAAGTCTAACCATCCATGATCTCGAGAAAAATGTGGAAAAAATTTCCTATTGCGTGGATTAATGGTTCGAGGCTGGATTAGGGTTTTTGTTCGAGTTTCGAACATGTCAGAGAACGAGATGAGTTCGTCTTCCCCGATGCATCGAACTGCGTGAGGTTCTGGGGAATGGTCGAACACGGCGTTGAGATGGTGTGGACGGAGTCGGAGCTCCTCCAAAGGTCTGAGGAACGCTGGCGAGGTGAGTTTGTGGTGGCATCTGGGTTACAGTTCGACTCGAGATGCCAAAAATTCGATTTCGAGTTATTTTCTTCGAGTCGAGTTTGGATTTTGAACGTAGGGGAGTATCGCGACTTGTCGGAGGTGCTGAAGTTCGCCAGAATGTTGGCGATGGGTTGTGCACGTGCACGTGGTCGTGGTGGTATCAGTTGAAAAGTTTTGGGAAAGGGCAGTGCGACTCGAAGTCTCACTCGGGGAAATGAGGTGGAAATTCGAAGTCGAACACGAGTCGTTTTAGTATGGTACCGGGTAGGTTTTAGGACTTAAACAAATTTTTGAAAATTTATTCACACGGGTCGAATTGGCCAATTTCTCCAAGCAGGGAAGGGATTTTCTCGGGGATGACTCGAGACAGTCTCGGGTCAACAGTAAAATTTAAGTTTTGTGAAAATTTTGAACATAAGTTTAAAATGTGTTTTTGAAATAATTATCTGAAATAATTAAAGTATTTTAAAAGCTTAAATTTTAAAAGTAAATTGTTTAAGAAATTAATTTGATAAAATATTTGAAGGGTAAATCAAATATTTAAGTTTTTAACTTAAAACAAAAATTATTTAAAATGGTTAAATAATGATTAAACAATTAATAATTTTGTAATTACTTTGTAATTAATAGTTGATTAATTTAAAGAATAATTAATTAATAAAGATAATTAAGATTTAATAAATTAACAATTAAGAATAAATAAATTAAGATAATTAGTTAAGTTAATTTAAAATCTAATTAATTTATAGTTAAGGATAATAAATTATAAAATTAAAATTTATGAAGATAATTATGTGGTTAATTCACTTTTAAATCACATTCACCCAAATTAGAGATGATTGACTATCATCAAATATTCTGTACTGAATTGATATTTCTATTTTGATACTGTGATTGTTTTGGTACTGAACTGTGATATGTGATTTAATTCTGTATTGATGCGAAAACCTCTTTTGCCCGTAAAACGGCATTTTTACTTCGATGCGACAGGGAGTCGGATTTCAGTTTGTTATCCGAAACCCACATCGAACCCTGAATATGAATCTTTGTGATTGTCATATCCACGTGTTTCAAAAATTTATCGATCACTATTCAGTTTAGCAAGGAGAGGACCTTTGTGTCATATAACCCATTCTGAATAGTGATACGTCGTAATGGATAGCATTTGAAGACCGGCGTTGAAGACCGGGTTTTTTATGAAAACGATAGGATGACATATCGATTGTCTCTGCACTGAGTTGCTCCGGTATAGAGATTCCCTAAGTGATGGGAAGTCCGATCGGGATTGTAAATACCCGGATTACAAGGACTTCTTCGGATGTGCCTTCGGTTCTGTTCGAACCCGGAACAGACTTGTATGGTTACATATCTGACATTACATTTTGAGATATAAAGCTGATTTCTTTCAAATACATTTCTGTTGGTGGCGGAGAATTTATTCTCTTAGCTTAACACCCTTCTCTGAGACGTACGAGCTCAGAGGTTATGTAGTTGAAATTTATCAGCGATATATTCCCAATTTGGTAATATGGCATGCTGAGTGTTGCTGTGTGATGATCATTTATTGATCATTTGTGATCAAAGCACGGCTTTGTGAAAAAGCGTAGCTTTGTGGACGAGACTTCGTCAGACCTCACACCCCGGAAATGGTCGAAACAGGAATGTTGCGGCAAGGTTATGAGGGTTGCGCCCTTTAGGGTATGTCATTTCCTTCTAGAAAAGGGTGGTATCAGGTATGGAGCCCTGGTATTTAACCTATGTGGATACTCCGATCTCATTTATTGTGTGATTGTGTGTTTATTGAGGCGCCTCGGATAAAGGTCCCAAAGGACCGGGGGATGGCATATTCGTGAGTTACCTGTTACAGGGGTAACCCGGCCTTGTGTTGGCAGAGAGCAAATGTCTCTCGGGACGTCCATCCAGAGGCGATCCCATGTGGCAGGAGGAAGTTCCTTAGCCTGACCATTTGTTGGAAATCCAATTCCCAATACGGAACTTGTACGGTTTTAGTTGTAGAACCTGCCATTTAATTATGGTGGCGCCCCACTATTTAGATGGTAGCTATAGTAGGCATAGTTTGAAATGTCTATGCTGGCTAAGATTAATATTGTATCTTCAAAATGGGTTTCTACACTATGCACTAGTAATAATATCAAAGAATTTTTCTCGTACTAAGCATATTTGACTATCATAAGAAGAAATCTCCTCCAACTCTGCGTTTGCATTATGTGTGTGGCGGGAGGTCTTATGGTAGTTTCATTTTTTTAAAAGCATATCGGATACCTTTTAAAATCTGTTTATTTAAAGCAACTACTTTTGTTTACTCATACCAGTCCCATGACTGACCCGGAGTTTATTTTTTCTTTTCTAAACTCTGGGTGCCCATTATTTCCACACGGGCAGCCTAGTAGCAGGTTTTCCGTGCTTTGGTGTTAGCTGGATTATGGAGTCTTTTTGGGTTTAGGAGCTATCAGATTTTGGGAAGCTTTTGTCTTGGATATCTTTTGAAGTGCTTAGAGTTCTGAAGACTTTATCCAAGTAGATGTAAGTTGGAACTTTTTGGAAGACTCGGTTGTTGTTATGTTATGGAGTTATTATCTTCTGTTATTGTATCTATATGTAGTGCTCTAGTATAGAAGGCATATGTATTATGATACTCTGATGTAGTACTGGATATTATTATGATGTTGTATCTATGATGTAATGTATGATATTCAGTTTATTTCCGCTGTTTATATTCATCTGATGTTGTTATAAGCTCCGACGAACTGAAGTTTGACGTTTGAATATCTGACAGTCGAATACAAGTAAGGTATTGATGTTGATTTTCGAACGCTAGATTTCAGGATCGTTACAATCAGGGGATTTTGATAAGAAAGTGTTTTGGCTATCGTAAGGTAAAAACCCGACATGTTTATTTGTGGCGTGATCTTACGAGATGCTTTTGATTTCAAAGGATATTTGAAACTTTAAAAATCAGTTTGAATGTATTTCCTCATGCTGGTATTCCAGACTGACTCGGGTGTTATTTCATTATAATGCTCGGGTCAGACCGAGTATTTCAGGTTCAGGATTGGATACTTTGGAGCTCAGGAGGGGAGCTGGAGTCCGAGACGTATTACTCGTACTTGTTTATTTCCACTGTAGTGTTTTGTTTTAAATTGCCAGCAGCTGTGAGGCAGGCTGATTTAACTGCCAGGCTAGTAATTGTTGTTTACTTGTGATATACTCTGATGATGTATTATATAAAACAGATATGGTTGCATTTTGTGTAAAGATCTGTTATTATTTATTATATTTTGTTCCGCTGCGATTGTGAGATTCTGATGTTGTTTAGTTCCTTCTTTCTTCTATCTCCTTTCTTTTTCCTCAACAATCTGTCTTTTCCGACACTCGATCGTCGGCATATTATACAGTGGTGTATTTTGTGTCGATTTTCGAGAGTCGAGAAGGGCAGGTCATGACAATCATATTTTATATGCGTATAATATTGTCTCATTTGATTTGAAAATGGTTTACATAGTTTGAATTGTTTATTATATGAATTGATTAGAGTTTTATTTAGATGAATCAAAACTAAAATTTGTATGTATAATTTTACAATGTCTTAATCATAGATCTATATTTTAAACTTTCAAATCAAAGTGTAATTCTTTAGATTTGAAAGTTTGTCTGCTCGTATTAATTGGTTTGATTACATTTTGATAAATAAAAAAAATGATTTGTATATGATTAGTATAATGTTTTAATTGTAGATCGATGTTTTAAGCACCTAAATCAAAGTAGATATTTTAGATTTGAAAGTTTGCATATTCTTATTATTTGCACCTGTAATGTAAGAGAAACTTACATATGATTAAAGAATATTTTGATGACAAATTGATTACAATCATGTTCTAAATTGTTTACCCTATTTGATATCTCAAATATCCTTCTTTAAATATTTAAAGGATTCTTAATATATTGTTTAGTTTAGTATGTTTCACTTTTGTTTTATAAAAAAAGGAAAATAAAATTTTATTCATATAGGTTGTATCTCTTGATTTGATTGTACATATATGTATTTTGTTAATTATTTATGTTTACATAAGTTCAGAAATACATCTGAAAATTTTAATGTAATATGGAAGTTTATTTTGAATTAATTAAGAGGTTTTGGTTTAGTATTTAAATACACATAATTACATTTATTTATATGTATACATATAACATTTAATGTTCATATTGCAAATTGTATAATTTAATTGCTTTATTTTTAACAAACAATTTAAAATGAAACAATAGTATATGCATATCAATTATTGTTGGTTGCTCTTATTCTTGTGTCATAATGATTCATTTATTTTTAGTTTAATGTTGCATATGTTAAGTTTGCCAAAGATGAAAGATGAATCAATCATCTTTGTTATATTTTATTTCTTTCCTCTTTGTCCCTTTTGTGATTACCTTTAAGCACTCATATATACCCAGTTATTAATAAACCATACTTGCCTATGTTTAACTATTATCTCACACAATTGAGGAATGAATATATTTGATATATTCAAACCTTTTTCATATCTTACCACTGTTTATATATTCACACAAATAGATGTATTTGATACATCCATTATAACACCAAAATGTTGTACATTCATAATTCACACTGGAATATATTTAGACAAACTTACATTTTTAAGCCATGTATTAATTTCTAATTAATGGCATTTAATGTATCATTAAAAGAGAGAGAAATAGAAGATTTCTCTCACCATATAAAGCATATTATGTCTTTAATTAATTTTATAACTTTTAAAGAAAATGATAAAAGTTTCCTTCTCTAAATTACATAAGTTTTGGAGAAAGAAACGAATAGTTTCTTAGTCTTAATTTACTTTTATGAGCAATTATTTCGTGTATTTAATACACAGTTTTTTAAGTTTAAATTAATTAAAAACTTCTTTTAATCAATTACAAATAAAATATGATTTTATTTATAAACTTTTTGATATTGGATCTAATATATCTTTAGACTTCATACGCCTAAAAGATCCAAAAGCGGTAAATTTTTTGAAATTCACCCATTTCTTCCACTATGGGCTGACCTAGTTCCAACAATGCGTACTTTCCTCCTCAAATAGAGAATTGTTTATTTTTCTCAAAACAAATTTAAATCTCAAGTAATTTATTGCCCGTACTTAACAAGTAAGCCTATCCGCCAGACCTAAAGCAGAGCAACCAGAGCAGGCTTAACCTAACAATCTCCTATAATGCACTAATTGGCACAATGAACCCAAGATAAATTTGCCACCTTATCTACAACAACAATAAGTTGATTTTTATTTAGTGGATTCCAGAAACACTCACAATTACATACATTATCATGCAGCATGCCTCTTAAGGCTATGAGCTGATAGTCGATAAAACTTCCTGGTCTCCATCGGCAATGGTGAATGGCTACAACCTTTCAAAGTTGCGATGTATTGGTGAGAATTGATAATTTCAATTTTGTTGCGGATTTTAATCTACTGAAACTAGTGGAGTGGATGTAGTAATTGGGATTAGCTGGTTACAAAATCTTGGGCACATCAATGTAGACAAAAGAAATTAACAATGGCCTTTCACTTTAGTAACCAGCTAATTATTTTAAAGGGCCGTGATGAATTTTTAGGCCCCAAAAAAATTTTGTTTCAGCAATTTAAAATTGATAAATGCAATTTCCTCCTATATACATATAGAACCGGACTCAACCCCTAGTCAACTTAACCATGCTTTACTAAAAAATACAACTCCTGTATACAACTTTTAGACTAATATTCCTTCATTTTCACTAAACCGACTGGTCTATCTCCTCGCCGACACCTTGACCATCACATTAATCTCCTCCTTAATTCCTAACCAATCAATGTTAAACAATATCATTATCCTTACTTCAAAAAAAACCAAGATTGAAACCTAGTACAAGAAATGCTTAACTCCAAATTAATCAAACCCTCTACAAGCCCAATTTCCCTCTCGTGCTTCTTGTCAAAAGAAAAGGTGGCTCGTGGTGGTTTTGTATAGTTTACATCTCCCTAAAAACCGTCACCATCAAATTCCCATACTAAGCGTAAATGAATTATTAGATGAGTTACATGGCTCTACTTACTTCTATAATCTCAATTTGTAAAGTGGTAATTTCCAAATCAAAGTTCACAAACCAATATTCCAAAGACGAGATTTCAAACACAAGATGGCCACTACGAATTCTTGGTTATGTCCATTATTTTAACCAATGCTCCATCCACATTCCAAACTATTATGAAAAATATTTCCGCCCCATCTCCATAAATTTATTGTGGTGATTTTTAATGGTACTCTTATTTATAGCATGCATCGGGTTTCCTACTATCAAACTTGAAAACCGCCTTACAAATTTTGGTCCAGCATCAATTCTTTGCAATCTTATCCAGTGTGTATTTGGCTCCACCAAATTGTACTATTTTGGACATATTATCTCAAGTAAAGGAGTTTGAGTAGATTAAACCAAAGTCTAAGTAATTATTAATTGGTCACCACCATCAACCATAACTGCTATTCGTGGTTTCTTAAGACTCACGGTGTAACGAACGGGATTTTCGACCCTCGAAAATCGACACTAATACGTCCACTGTATTACATGCCGAGAAATCAAATGCCGAAAATCCGATTGTTAGGGAAAAATAGAAGAAAGAAAGATTAGAAGAAAACTAAACAATGACATAGAATCTCACAATCGCAGCGGAACAATATATAACAGATAATAACATATCTTTATACAAAATAACTATAACTGTTATTATACATACTATCATTAGATTACAACGATCAACAAATCAATTCTGGACAATTATAATAACTTGTCCTCATAAGTGCTGAATATACAGCCTACACACAGTGGAATATAATCAAGTACGGAAATACGTCTCTGTCATCCAGCTCATCTCCTGAGTCCCTAGCATCCTAACCTGAGTATGTAATACTCGATCTGACCCGAGCATTATAATAAAATAACACCCGAGTCAGTCTGGAAAACCAGCGTAAGAAAACATGCCTAATTTGAATTTAATTATTTTCAAAAATCCTTTGAAAACAAAGGTATCACGTATGACCACGCCACACATAAACACGATGGGTTTTACCTTACGATAACGAAAACCATTTTATATAAAAATCCTATGATATTATAATAGTGTCTAAATACAAATACTTATTAAAATAGCCGAAATTGTTACATTAATTAAAACTGCATTCCCGGCAACGATGCAATGATAGCATTCATCCATACGAGTTATCCTGGGTCTGGACAAACCAATCTCTTCAAAGACCAGCGTCTTCATTATCTTCACGATATCATAATTCGCAATGCTCAAATCGGATCGAAGTGGTTTTTGGATAATTAAATATGATCCCAGTCTTTTCAAAACGATCAACGAATTTGGCCAGATTTTGATAGTCGGTTATTTAACTATCAAATTACACACATAAGCAGTCACTAGGCCCATATTATAAAATTTTCCAAAACATTTATTTCAAAATTATCCTTACAAAGACATATATCCATTCTCTTCCAGTTTTTAGTAGTTGAAAACAATTTCAATTTCTTATCCATAACAGGATATTTCAACCCGTATCAACACTTAGAATATTTCCAAATCCAACTTATAATTCATTACTTAGAAAAATATTTCTATATAAATCATTTTGTCGCTAAAATATCCCATAACCTTTAATTCCAATACTTAGGAAAATATTATAAGTTTATTTCCTAAATTTTGTTTCTAATATCCATACTTAGAAAATATTCATACTTATTTCATAAATCTTCAGAATTCCTATTAATTTCCTTCTACAATTTCCAAAAATTATCGATTATACTTATTTATAATCCAACTAACAATCTATAACTCCTTTAATGGATTCAGATTCATTTTCGAAGTTCCCATATTTAACAAATTTCCCTTTTTCTCACATTTCTTAAGTTTCTGAAATCCTTTCTATAAGATTTTATCTTATAAGATTTCATCCCTTTAATAAACCCGGTTCACAAATCTCGGGAGCATTTATAAATAATTGCAATCACTTACCTATAAAACTATATATATATATATAATAAATTACAAAGATATGGTTAAATAATTATTTAAAATATCAAATCCCATTTAAAATAAACGTAGATAACTAATTCCAATTCATTTATAAAATTTCTAATTGATTTACAAAAACTTTTTTATAACTTAGAAATTATGCCCAAAATTTAAATATTTAAATAACTACTTTCTGGAAAAAAATTAATCAGATAAATAGTTTTTTTTAAACTACATAGTTTAATAAATAAAAATTCCTTTTTAAAAACTAACTTCACTTCTTGATACATATATATTTTAATCTCCAATATAACCAATTTTATATTTATAAATCTCTCTTGATTTATCACAAATCGATTTATATTTCCAATTTCGTAATCCTCTTCCAAATTCCAAAATAGATTCCACTATTTCTTTCTTACCCAATTTCCATATCTCGTTATAAATTCTCACTATGAATTTATATTTTCAAATTATCAATGATAATCATTCCACTTTATTTATAAACATTGTTTATAAATCCATAAGCTCATTTCCAGTTTTCCTCTGTTAATAACAGGTTTATATATACCAATTTCCATTTATAAATATAGCACTTTATAAATTTCCCTTATTTTCCCAATCTATTGAAATATCGATTTTTAAAACCTTTTTACTTTTACGCAAACATCACTTAAGATTTATTATTTAAAATCCTATATATATATATGTATGTATATATGTATGTATGTATATTTCCAAATCTCTATTTAAAATATCACGAAATAGTGAAGTACAAATTTAAAGTCAAACCATTTATTTTATCCAAATCAATTTCTTTTTAATTGATCCAAAATTCAATCTAAATATTCACTTCCAAATCACTTTTCAATTTCCTTTCAAATCCAAAAATAATATTTATAGTTTTAAAATATTAAAATTAGGGCCAGTGCTACCATAGCATCAAACAAATCAAATCATATCATAATCTATCACAGACTATTCAAACACATCATATATCACTATATATGAAATTAAAAATCAACAATTTTGAGGAATCTAGTTGGATCCCTCCAACCTGTTTCCCTACAACTATAGAGTTTTATAACAAAAAATACCAATCCCACTTCGAGGCAGGATATCGCGTTAATATAGGGTCATCCACTATTATGTAGGGTGCATAATGTCTTATCCGCTCCAATAGGCGAGAATATATCCAACTACTAATATATATACTAATATATATAATATAATATCCAACTGATAATATAAATTTATCAATTCATCCAATCAACCATAAATAATTTTTAAATATTATAAAATCAACCCAGCAATCCAAATGAGTGAGATTTACTCACCATTATTTTATGTTGTCGCTTTCGCTTTCTCGTTTCGATTAAATTCGAACGCGTTCGAATTTAACTGAAAATTTTTAAGCTCTAAATTCAACCAATTTGATTCCATAGCAAAGATCTCATTAATACAAACCCAACGCGACTGACCGAGTTGGATTTTGACCTAAAACGAACGAGTTATGAATTTATAAGGATTGAAATTTTAATTAAACAATTTACATAAATTAATCACCATTATAATTTCCATTACCCACTAAAACTTGGGCCCAAAGCCCACATCTCATTCCCACCCACTTCCTATTGTACTTCATCTCCCTCCCTCCCCATTTTCTCTCGTTCCAGACCCAATTTGCACGACCATGAACGCAAATGTGCACGAGCCTCTAAGCCACCAACGACCAATTCGATCACACCCACATGACGCCCTTCTGAAACTCGTCACGACGATACCCACACGACACTGCCGGAGCCTCCACATAAAATGCGGCAAGCCCTCCTCCCCTTCGACCGTACCAAGATCGCGATTCACCATCGGTGATCGTACCCTACCAAAACGACTACCAAGGTGCGCCACACCCCCTTCCCCCCCATCACGAATCCATGCTCATTTTCCCAAATCGATGCCTTTATCCCTCAGAATCACTAACCCTAGGCCACGCCTGACACGGTCGAGTTCCACCAGAGGGTGCCACAACCTACAAAAATATGCCAACGCGAAGATCTCTTCATATCGAGATTTCTAAAACTGGTTTTCGAATTTTTCATGAATTATATTACTAGATTTTGATTTTTAAAGTTCCCAAATTTATTTTCTTGCTACGTTTTTTGAAAAAGGAAGAGAACGAGGGAATAGCACAGGAGTATAGTGGCTTGTTTTCAGAGTAGGGGGGCTGAAGAGATAGAAAAACGGCTGTGTTTGACTTTAAACAATTTAAAATATTATTTAATTACAAATATCTTGTTTAAAGCGGCTTAAAATCCCGAACTCCCATCGAGGCGTGGTGCTTGTCATTTATAATGTGATACCCCTATTCCGAACGAAATGGAGCAGATAGCGAAACCGCATTCGATCATATGCAATAGATAGCCTTTTCGAACCCGATTATTATATTGAATCTTCGACATAAATTTCAACACGTTTCTAACCCGTACGACCAAACAATAACCCTAAACACTACAAAATTTGAAATTCAATAATAATACACTATTACGAATCCAATGGAACTGGTTTCGTCAAAATCTGAGACTATGCTCCAAAAGGCTATTTCACTCGTTAATTAAAACGAGATATTTTCAAAATTGAGTAAATCACTTTTAAATCCAGTTTAAAATTTTTATTACCTTCATTTTTATTAATAGAAATTAAATAAGAGGTTAAATCATTTTTATCCAAATAAAAATCCAAGATTTGAATTATTTAAACGATTTTCAATTATAAAATCCGACAATTAAATTACCAAATAAATCATTATATTTGAAATTCAAGTTATTAAATCTATAAAAATAAATTTTAAATATTTAAAACAAATTAAATATTCTGTTTTCAAATAACCAAAATTCCGTGTCGTTACACACGAGCTGTTATCGTCACTTTATAAAAAACCACGTCCCCTTATTAATCCTATTAACTAATTTATTTAAGCACGCTACATTTCCTTGGATCGAACAAGCCTAAATAGCATTCATCTCCCTTAAAAACACAGGCACCACTATAGCGATTTTAGCCTTGCCAAACTTTAGCCTACCATTTGACGTTCACACCGATGACTCTAGATCAATAATTGGCACAATTCTCTCACGGTTCCACAATCCCATTGCCTACTGTAGCAAAAAGCTTCCCCCTCTCCTCCAAAGATATTCTTCCACCTATGCACACAAAATGTTTGGCATAACATGAGGTTTCCAAATTGCTTGGCCACTGGTTTACCATCACTATAGATTGCTAAAGCCTTTGACAAGTTCTTCCCTAAAAATTTTAGACTCCCAAGCAACAACAGTGGCTATCGAAATTACCGAGGTTTGATTTTGTCATAAACTTAAACTGGGGTTGGAAAACTTATGGCAAATGGAGAATCTCGATGGACGTCAAAAGCTACAATGTCAGCCTTCTTCACCCTTAACTTCAATTTCACTAACTCCATTAGATCCGCTCTTTCGCTGGATGAGGCAACATTGAAAAACTACATAGCCGATTCATTCCACTTCACAACCGCCTATGGGGTGCATGCTTCAAGATGAGATTCAATCCACTTCACAACCACCTATGGGGTGCATACTTCAAGACATGCTCCTATTTTGCAAAAATAGATAGAATAATCTAGACAATCAAGCACTGCAACAAACCATCCTCATGTGTGTCATTCATCCAAATTAAGTGATCGTTCTACCATTGAAACCAATCTATCTAAGTTACAGCTAACTTCTGTTGGCCCAAACTTCCCACATTAGTGCGTAATTTTGTTAGGGAATGCTCAATCTGCACTCACTCTAAATCAAACACATCACAACCCATGGGTCTCCTACAACCCTTACCAATCCTGCATTAGATTTTGGATGATATTTCTGTGGATTTCATTACTCACCTTCCACCATCATCTAGTAAGATTTGTAGCAAACCGTCTATCATAGTATGCTCATTTTTGCGCCTTAACCACTTCTATTACTGCCACACAATTAGCATCCTATTTTGTACAAGAATATGTCTGTTTACATGGCTTCCCTTGTACTATATTGCTACTCAAGATCATTTGTTCATGAATCAATTTTGTAAAGGACTTTCCTATCTCCACAAAGATAGGAAAGTTCCCCATAAAGCCATAGCAAGAGATCATCTCTTGCAGTCTTTAAAAGTCAACCTTCATAAAGCACAACAACGCATAAAGGAATAAGCGGATGACCATCACCAAGACAAAGAATATCTCATGAGTACGTGGGTCCTTGTCAAGATCCAACCCTATCGCTAACACACCATTCGCCATACACTAAGTCTTTCAATGGATATTGAAACACCCATAAAAATTAATAAGAAATTAATTAATTAAAATAAGGATAAAAAAGGAAATTTTGCAAACATCATAATTTGGCTACGAATTTACACCATTGTATTCATGGCGATTTTCTGATCAACTTTCATACATAAAGTTTGAAATCGGAGCTCAAACAAAATTTTTATTTACGTTTAAAGTTTTCGAATTTAAAATAATTTAAATTTAAAATTTTAATAAACATTAACATTGAAATTGGAATGGTAATAAATAAATTCAATGTTAGGGAAATTTAACGTTAAGAAAAACGTTAATGGTAGGTAGCAAAATGGGTAAGAAATAAAAATAAACGACAGGTAATAAATTCACGCCAACAATGATAGGTCGGTCGACGCCTACACTGGGTCGATCGACCAATGGCAGTTGACCGCTTAGGTAGGAGCGGTGGACCGGTTTATTGAAGGCGGCTAGGGTTTGGTTAGGTCATTAACGTCTTAGATTTTATTATTTTAAATCCTAAGATATAGATGTCTTCTAACCTCTATAAATAAGAGCCTAGCTCCCTCCCTCATTTTTGTTCATAAGAAAATTAGAACGTTAACGAAACTCGATCAATCTTCTTCTTTAATCCTTTGATACAGAATCATTCGGATTTAAAGGTAATAGGTTATACACACCCACACACACACTTTTATGTCTCTATTCTTCCTAAATTTCTAATTCTGAATCTACTCTATATACAATTGAATTGTTGTACATTTCAAAAAGAAGAAATTTGAAGGAATGGTTATGTGAAAGCATGAATCAAATCTAAAGGAAAGCATGAAAACTATCTGTGAGTGAAAATCTTAGTTTCTCACATTTTAGTAATCTGTGTAGTAAAAGTTTGGATATGTTTTATGCCTTGGGGAATTTTGTTTACGAAAACCCTAAATCTAAAATCTCAAAATTCCCCAAATAAAATGTCAATTCTTAGATTAATTGGAATCTCAATTGTTTTATATAATATAGTAGAATTAAATTTGTTGTTGCAATTTGAATAATTTATTTCTATTCCACTTCCACGTTTTCTACTGTTGTGAAGAAGGGTTCTAAAAGAAAAATAAAACTAGGAAATGGTGTGTAAAATATGGATTCTCATATTCATAGTTTGCACTACCTATTTCCATAATTTAGACAAATATGAATCCATTTTTCACTTAAAAGTTGTATGAGTAAAAGTTGAATAGAATATAAATGGATTAAATTGTAAGTTTTGTTTTCTTGAAAAAGAGGCGTTGATTCTGCTATATTAATACAAAATAAGTTTAGAATTTTGATTTTATTTATAAATGTAAGTATATTTGGTTTAGCTAAGGGTATTAGCTATTTTGTAAATTATTGTATGCAATAGAGACTTATATGAATATGGAAGTTTTGACATTTTAATTGTTAGTATGGAATGTGAGAATTTTAGAATAAGAGTATCTTTTTATGCATGCTTAAGAATATGTGATAGTTAGCATAAATGTTGCATAGATATAAATACATAATTAACGTATAACTAAAAACGTATTGATCGTATCATATTTAATACATAGGTTAAGGAAGTGATGGATAATTATGGAAATTAGCCTACAATTAAATGTACAATAATGAGTTTTTCTTATATGGCCTTACTACGTAAGTGCGGACGAGGTGTTTACTATTAATATATAATTATGGTAGCATATAATTATGCTAGTATATTAGGAAGCAAAAATATGACTGAGCTATAGGGATGCGAGGTTAGTCAAAAGCTAAAAGAAGTCTGCCCACCTAATATGGCTACCAGTGGTGTGACTTTGGGACTGGTATCACTACAACAAAACTATCCTTTTACAACGCATGTTTTACAACGGGCCATAAAAAACCGTTGTAATATACAACTTTTGTGACTTTAGTGTTAAGTTTATCAAATTTAGCTTTGAAGTCAAAATTATTATTTTGAAAATAAATATTACTATTTTTCAAAATATCAATTTGCTTGTTTAATTCAGAATTCTCCTTTTTTATCGTATAGTTCTCATTTTCGAGAAGAAAAATTCAAGATTCTGAATTATCTAAAGATGATTGTAATAAATCATTTTGTCTTTTCAAATCCATAATTTCTTTTGAATTTTTTTTATTTTTCAAACGTAGTATTTTTATTTTGCAAAACATTGATTTCCTCCAAAAGATCATTGTTTTTATCTTCTAACTGCTCATTTTCTTTTTGTAGGAAATCTTTTTGTGAAACAAGTTCTTCTATGGTATTTTCAAAACATTTAGTTTGTTTTATCAAAAAATTATTTTCCTCTTTTAAACTGGAAATTTCTTGCTCACAATCTTTTAACTTAGCTAAAGCAATTCTATTAACTTTATTCAAGGTTTTACAATCTTTTAATAATTCATCATGTGCTAAAAGAAGATCTTTATATAAAGAATCTAAGCATACCGATTGTGATCTGAGTTTAGCCGTGAAGCATTTGTTTGTTTTCTCCTTTAATTCTTCTTTATTGCTCTTCCTCTTCCTATTGCCTTGATTAGATCTCTTTATAGCCATTTATAATAGGATGTTGTTACGATCTCTAGAATCCCAGGCTCTTATACCAATTATAAGTTTCCAGGGTGGATCGAGTAGTCTATATGCAAGTATATGTGACAAAATGTAACGACCTGTAAATTTTAACGGTTTTAATAACGTAATTAACTGAAATTTTATGAAATTTTAAAAATTAGAATTTGGAAATAAAAATTTGATATTTGTAATACGTCTATTTAAACATAGCAAATGGTAAATTTTCATCTGAAAATATGGAAGTTTATTTTATTGTGTAATTTTATTTAAATTTAAATCAGTTAATATTTGATGATAATAAAATGTTTTCCAAACCAGAACTCCTCTTTCCCGCCTTGTAGCTGACCTCCGCCCCGCACTGGTAACTCTCGGCCTCTCCATATCGGCAACCAGTGTAGCCTTTTTCACATTATATATATATATATATATATATACGAAATACAATATGCCTGTTTATATATATAGTATGTCAGTGTATATATATTTTCTGTTAGTTTCATATATATATATATATATATATGTGTGTGTGTGTGTGTGTGTGTGTGCTATGTCAGTATTTTTTTAATATGTTAAGTACTGTTTTAAAGATATAATGGGTTTATACATAGAAAATTTAAAGCAGCAAGGCTTTAAAGGTTGTCAATATAAAAGTATATATATTATTATAGTTTGCTGTATAAATATTTACTATATATTTTATTTTAAAAAGAAGTTATATATTATGTCAATATGTTTAGGCAAGTCAAATATGGGTTAGTTATATTATTGACAGCCTATATTTTATACAATATTTACACATATAATATTTTTTGATTTTTAAGAATATATCTGTTAGTTTATATGAGTTTTACAACTAGTAGTATATGTATAAGTTATATAGTATTTGGTAATATGTTAGATATAGATTGTTATTTCATTACAAACCTGTAAGTTGTACTGTGTATATATTATAATAAGGTATGTGATATTGATTTTTTTATTAATTTGAAAATGTGAGTTCATATAGTCTGTTTGGGTTCTTCGCATAGTTATAATAGTTATATTTATAATTTGCTTATACATAAGACTAAACTAAGTTGTACATTATTACGGTTTATATATTATATAAGAGAGTGATTTAAGGAGTATTATCTGTAATTGCTATTGTATACATGTGTTTACAGAGATACAGGCAGGTGTATTTATATAGATATACATGGTCTGTAATGAACTTTGAATATGATGTATAAGTATGTTGACTTTAAATAATTATATATATAAGTTCCAGTTGCTGTTAGTATGTAAGCAGGTTTATTTAAATATTATGCTTTATAGAAGTACATATATGTGTTTTGTTAATATTTCGGGACATGTCTATATTTATATAATAAGCTATATTTACGTTAATATTAATATTTTGGGATATATATAGATGTATATATGGTTACTGACGTTAGTGATAACGTTTAAAATATATTTAAGGAAATTTTGAAAAAAAATGTATAAATATTATAAACATTGATTTTTGAATTTTAAATATATAGATTTTCGTCTGGATATGGGTTTTTAAGATATATGTATATATGTATAGATTTTATTTTGATAGGTGTTTTGGGTTGTGTATTGATTTTAAGAAAGTTTATAATATTTATTTGTTTCAGTTTATCAAGCTAATTTGATTCATTCTCATCGATTTTCGATTTATCAGCTTGTCCGTCGAACTCTTGTCCATCATGCTTTACTTTGGAATTCATGCTTGGATTCATAACTCATCTCATCCTCATTCGTCTCTAACCACGAAAGGTGAGAAATCACTCACGATTAACGTTCTTATATTTACTAAATTTGATTTCAATTGAAACGACAATTGAAATATGTTGTTGTTAGTTAATTAAATTATTATATATGCTATTATCTGTATCAGTTCACCTATGGGATATGACACCTGTTAGCGCCAAAATTGGTCACTAACACCCAAATCCAGATGGAAGCACCAAACAACAATCACAGATCACAGACAGAACGTATGTAGAGAGTAATAATGTGAAGAACAGTAAAAATTAAAATGAAAGCAGTAAGAACTGAAGATTTATAGTGGTTTGGCTGACTCCGGCCTACGTCCACTCCATAAATTTCCTTTTTATTGATATTAGAATCAATTACAGTTACAATCCAGAGTTTTTGGAAAAACAATGGCAGAACAGCCTTAGTATAGAAGACGAAAAGAGACAGAATGGAGCCCCCTTTTCTGGAACCCCACATGCTGTATTATAGGAAAAACCTTGAGTTACTGGGCTTCATGAGTACTCTGGGCCCATCAAGGCCATCGCCGAACCAGACTCAACACCATGACCGAACCAGGCAGGCTGAGCCACATCCACCGATCCACCTATGCCGACCGAACCATGGCTGCCGAACCACTCCAATAACCGACCCGGCTTCCTACCGATCCACAACCTTCACAACACCGACCCATGTGTATCGATCCAAGCTCGCCGAGCCATCTCCAAGTGACGAACCACCTTGGCCGAGCGATGTCCTATGCCGAGCGACGTCCTATGCCGAGCGATGTCCAATGCCGAGTGACCCATGACCTCCATACTGAACCGCAATGCCGACCGACCCACGACTTCCAGACCGAACGACCGATCCATGCCTCCAAGGCCGAACCATGTATGATTCTCCATTCCTCAACCGAGCCAAGTATCACCGAGCCACCTTCACCGAACGGCCCATCTGACCGAACGAAAACTCCCAGGTCGAACCACATCATCAAGGCCAAACGACTCACATCGAACCATCCATGACCGAGCATCTATCCATCCAACCAACTCAAACCTATCATATTCCAGTCCCGACAAACGAGTAACTGGTTTAGTTAAATCCGCCTGTCCACGGTCTTGCCAAAAGGCGGGCTAACATTTTGCCCCCCAAAACATGCCTTGCTATTGGAAGGTGTGTTTGGATAGTCTCAATTCCGATATCCGAAGTCTGTATGTTATCCATGTCCATACTTTCCGATTCATAATCCAATCCATTTTATCCAAGTGCCATCGCTGTATCCTTATTCGAATCTACGACTGCTCTGAGTCGATATCCAATTCCTATCTAGAAACCAAATCCTCATCCAATTCCATATCCATCCGAAATTAACTAACTGAATCCACGATCTCTCCAGATCATTTTATTCGATTTCGGGACCTTTCCGGGTCCTGTAGTCCAAATCGAGGACCTTGCCAGTTCCAAATCCTAAGCGGGGACCTCTCCGGGTCCTAAAATCCATATCTAGGACCTCCCCTGGTCCTTATCCAAATCTGTAGCTGTTCGAAGCCACTATCCAAATCCATTTCACACCTTGGAACTCAGTAATCGAATCCTATGATCTTTCCAGATCGTTGACGGCCTCTCTGGACCCTTGCTAAGCTCGATCCAAACTTAACGATCGAATAGGCAGATCCTGTTGCGCTCCAGCAAAGCAACCTATCCCCTGCACTCCGTTTTAGCATCCCTGAACATTAAGCGATGCCCTGATCCTCCTAGACCGATGTCAGCCTCTCCGGGCTCTTACTGGATCCCATCCTATCACTCTCTGGTGAAGGGGAAACAACGTTGAGTGAACCGATCCTGTCGCTCTCCGGCGAAGCAGCGTCACTCCTTGCAATCCGGCTCAGTATCCCTGACCATTAAGCGATGTCATGGCCTAAGTCCTAGACCGATATCAGCCTCTCCAGGCTCCTGTTGGATCCCATCCTGTCACTCTCCGGTGAAGGGGAAACAACGACGAGCGAGTCAATCCTGTCGCTCTCCGGCGAAGCGGCGTCGCTCCATGCACTCCGGTTCAGTGTCCCTGAACATTATGTGATTAATTTCCAACCAACTTCGAATATCCATCACATAACTCTCCGGTTAGGTGTTTGTTTCATAAAACCAAAGTCCATTTATCAAATCCAAAGTCCAAATGTCCAATAAGAAAATTTCAAAAAGCTAAGGGTTGCCTCTCCGGGCAAAGCAGCCTATTACCGTCTCAGATCATGCCTGGGGATCACTCTGGTTCCCTTACATGTGTGGGTAGCATAGTTGCGGTTTATTTTTTAAAACAAAATCAGAAAAGATTATTCGATGACCAGAGTTCAAATCCTGAACTCGATCCTTGCCATCACGATCAGCGGATGACGAGTCGTGACCCCATTCCAGGGTCGTTCCTGTTTGATCCAAGCGATAGCTGCTCGTGTTCTACTGCTCCAGTCCGATTTCTCACGTACTGTGGCAACCTGCCACTTCTAACATGTTCCTCCACCACATTCTTCAGGTGGCGACATTCATCTATGGAGTGCCCTTCCAGCTCAGGGAATAGGCAGTAACTCCCGCTCATGCGTTCCCATTCAGTGGGATCCCTCCTGGGTGGTTTCCAATAGGGGAGCTGCCCCCGAGTGTCCAAATAGATCCGTTCCAAATTATCTGTCAAGTCCGCGTACGTCGCGAATTTGGGTTCCCAACCTCTCCTCTGTTTGTCTGAACCACTAGGTCCATCTTCCAGCTTTCGCTTTCCTTTATCCATTCCTCGTCCTTCGTCAGACGTTCCTTCGCCTTTCACGGAATTTATCTCCTGCCTTTCGGCATGTGAAACCTCTAACCGAATGAATTTCTCCGCCTCATGATAGAATTCACCAAGATCTTATGGTGGGTCCCGTTCCAGCGACTCCTTGAATTCAGTTCCCTCAGCAATTCTTGCTACCGCCGCCATCAAAATTATTGATGGATCCGGGCGATCTACTGAAGCTACGTGTAACGACCCGGAAATTTCGATCCCGAAATTTCTAGATAGTTAGAAGAAAAAGAAAAGAGATAGAAGAAAGAAACAGAAAGAAGAAAGAAGAACAGAAAACACAACATCTCACATTCGCAGCGGATTAAATATAATAACAAATAATAGCATTTTTATAAAAGAAAGCTGTAATTGTTACTTTCAATACAATTAATCAGAGTTACAATCATTACAATAGACTGGACAGTTATATCAACCTGCCCCATACTACTAATCCTGCATACTCAATCTTTTATTAATTTCAACCCAATTAATAAATCATTCTTTAATCATCTATCTTAATTAATCATCCTTGATTAATTATCCTTTAATTAAGTAATTTAACCTTTAATTACCCCATAGATTAATTAGCCTTAACTATTCACATTAACTTTAATTAATCTCCTTAATTTATTTATCTTAATTAATAATTCTATTAACCTTTAATCATGAATAAATTACCATTAATTACTTACATTAATTAATCTTAATTAATTTATTAACCTTTAAATCATGTAATTAACTTCTTAATTATCATTTAAAATCTTATTTAATAAACTTTAGGAATTAACTATCATTAATCTATTAACTTAAGGCTTTAAGTTTAATTAATGATAAAAACATTTTATCTTTTCAATTACTACTTAATTACATTATTAATTAAGTTTTAAATAAACTTAAGATTTAACTTATTCTAAGCTAAAATAAATTTCATCCCTTTTCTTAACCAGGCCTTTAAATAAACAATTATTATTTGAAAGAAATAGTTTGAGAAATTAGTTTAAAAACTTGATTTTATAATACTTAAAAACTTGTTAACCATTTGCTTCTAACTATCTGGAAATTTCGGGATCGAAATTTCCGGGTCGTTACATTTGGTATCAGAGCCAGGTTAAGCGAGAACCTGGACTCTATTGGGATTACTCATTAAGAATAGGGTCAATGGTACCCTAGAACGAGTTGAGTGTATATATATATATATATATATATGAGAGCGTAATTGTTATTTTCTTATATAAGGATTTTAAATGATTTGTTTGAATGAATGAAGAAATGGATTGTGATAATATATCCATTATAGAGATAAATGAAAAGTAAACCTTAATTTGAAATTAAGGATATGGAATTCCTTTTAACTTAAGATTTGAAGGTTAAGAATTGAATTTGTAACTTAAAATTTGTTTAAGAATTAGTTTTAAAGTTGGAGGGTTGAATGATATTGGATGACTTGGATTGATTTTATCTCTGATGGGCGATTGAGATGTGATATGTTATGAATGAGTTAAATGGTGATAATGTAGGTTACCTATCTGAGTTAAATTGTTTTGTGATATCCTGGATTTAAACGTATTGTTTAAATTTGAAACAACTTGGTTTAAAAGGATGACATTTGAATTCGAAGAGACCGGGGTCGGATATCAGTGATATCCGAAACCACTTCGATTGGTAATCTAAATTCCTTATAAATTGGATATGTAAGATTTATCAGGCTGGAATGGATTAAGTTAAGTAACCTGGACATTTAACCTGAGAATGGTTGTGTGTGAAAATGATTGACTATAATAAGTAAGAACTCGTAGTGAGGTACGAGTTACCTTGGTTTTAAATAAGTTTTATAACTTATTATTTCATGTTAGATGAGTTTACTCACGCTGGTTTCCAGCCTGACTCGGGTGTTACTTTGTGGTAATGCTCGGGTCAGACCGAGTATTACAGATTTCAGGTAAGGACGTTCTGGAGCTCAGGAGGCGAGCTGGATGGCAGGAACGTATGGAGTGTGATATATTGTTAATTATTGGGACGAGTTATTTTAATTGTCCAGTGATTGTGAAATGTTGTAACTCTGATGTATTAAAATGTAATTGACTGATACAGTTTTCTTTGTATAACTGATATTATTATTTGATATTGTATTTTGATCCGCTGCGAATGTGAGAAACTATGTCTTGTTCTGTTCTTTCTTCTATCTCTTTTCTTTTTTCTTCTAACCATCTGGAAATTTCGGGTTCGAAATTTCCGGGTTGTTACACTACGGCTGCATTGAACCGCATTAGAAAACCCCTCATGGACTCTCTGGTCCTCTGCTTCATTGATGCCAATGTCATCACATTCTTGGGTCGTGTCACGTGGACCCTGAACTGTCTCATGAAGCATTCCACTAGCTCGCCCTATGTCCTGATCGACCCGGTCTCTAGCTGCCTGAACCAGAGTGCAGTTAAATCTATCAAAAATAGAGGAAAACATCCATCACCTACTCAGATGCCCCCAGCACTTCCATATGTCTGATGTATCTGGTAACATGCATAGTTGGATCTGATTTCCCATCATAGGCCTCTAGTGTTAGCAGTTTGAATTCTGGAGGGTTCCTTGCATTCCTGATTTTCGAAGTGAATGAACTTCGATTGACTTCCTCCAAGCCTCTGCTCAGTAGTCCTCCTCTCATAATCCTTCATATTAATCCAACCATCCGCTCGTCTCCAACTGGGGGTAGTCCCCTGTTCACATCTCCACCTTGCCCCCCATGTCTTAGAGGGTACTCTGGGTAGTACTCTTCATGTTGGCCATGTACGTTCACGTTGGCCCCTGCTCCCCGAGCTTCATTCATAGCTCTCTCAGGATACAATCCCGGGGGTTTGCCCCGAGGCCTTTGCTGAATTCCTTCACTCCCTCCAGTCTGGTTCTGGTTTTGACCGCCAAAAACTTCTACAGCTCTGATTCCTTGTTCTGCATTGCCAGCAGCCGCAGTCTGTCCATTCCCTTGACTTTGTGCTCCAGCTTGTCCCACTTGTCGAAGTAGGTTCTGCATTACCTCCTCCTGTCTTTTCAACAATTCTTCCTGTATAGCTCCCATCATCATCTCCATCTCATCCCTAGTGATGTAGATGGAGGCTTGATTAGCTCCAGAGGAAGCCTTATGACTTCCCTCTTGCTGACTCCACTCTTTCCTTTGCCTTCTGGTTGATTGCTTTGCCATAGTCTCCAGAACCCAAGTTCCTAAGTCTTTAAATCCAAAATCCAAGCTTTCCAATTCCTGAGTGCTAGCCTTCTCAGTGAAAGCACCAAAATGATAGCGCCAATATTGGTCACTAACACCCAAATCCAGATGGAAGCACCAAACAACAATCACAGATAACAGACAAAACGTATGTGGAGAGTAATAATATGAAGAATAGTAAAAATTAAAATGAAAGCAGTAAGAACAGAAGATTTATAGTGGTTCGGCTGACTTCGACCTACGTCCACTATAGAAATTTCCTTTTTTATTGATATTAGAATCAATTACAGTTACAATCCATAGTTTTCGGAAAAACAATGGCAGAACAGCCTTAGTATAGAAGACGAAGAGAGACAGAATGGAGCCCCCTTTTCTGGAACCCCACATGCTGTATTATAGGCAAAACCCTGAGTTACCGGGCTTCCTGAGTAATCTGGGCCCATCAAGGCCATAGCCGAACCAGACTCAACACCATGGCCGAACCAGGCAGGCCGAGCCACATCCACCGATCCACCTATGCCGACCGAACCATGGCGGCCGAACCACTCCAATAACCGACCCGGCTTCCTACCGATCCACAACCTTCACAACACCGACCCATGTGTATCGTGCCAAGCTCGCCGAGCCATCTCCAAGTGACGAACCACCTTGACCGAGCGATGTCCTATGCCGAGCGATGTCCTATGCCGAGCGACGTCCTATGCAGAGCGATGTCCTATGCCGAGCGACCCATGACCTCCATACCGAACCGCAATGCCGACCGACACACGACTTTCAGACCAAGCGACCGATCCATGCCTCCAAGGCCAAACCATGTATGAGTCTCCACTCCTCGACCGAGCCAAGTATCGCCAAGCCATCTTCACCGAACGGCCCATCTGACCGAACGACAACTCCCAGGCCGAACCACATCATCAAGGCCAAACGACTCACATCGAACCATCCATGACCGAGCATCTATCCGTCCAACCAACTCAAACCTATCGTATTCCAGTCTCGACAAACGAGCAACTGGATTAGTTAAATCCGCCTGTCCACGACCTTGCCAAAAGGCGGACTAACAACACCATATCCTATTGTTATATTTTATTTAATTTGTTACTGATGATATATGCCTGTGTTGATGTGTTATATTATTATCATATCTGTTATCACTCTGCAAGTTCCCTGTTAGTATAGAATTCCCTATGGGTTGAAATGATACATACCCGAACGATCTATAGAATAGGAGAAAATCGTTATGGGCTGAAATGATAAACCCAAGCGATTTTCATTGAATTGAATTTGGGATTGCGGGTTGAAAAGATATATACCCATATATATTTAAATTGTGGATTGAAATGATAAATATCCGTATCACTTGACCAAAGGGTAGAAAATTTTATACAAACACCGTTGGTCTATATATGTATGATTTTCGAGGTTTTGAAATGAATATTTGGTTTTAATAAATATTGGTTTTAAGGTATTATATATATGTTATTTTATAAGGGTTTAAAATTTAGATTTTTAAATTTATATGTTGAAATTTTAAGGTTATAAGTTAGTTTTGAAATTTTATTTTAAGATAGATTTATAATGATTTTTATAAGTAAGGTTGGGAAGATAAATTTGAATTTATTTGAAACTATATTTAATTAAGAATTTTATTAATTTAAATCGATTTGAAACTTATTGAAATTGAGATTGGATATGATTTTATAACTTGATTTTTGTTTAAGGTAATTAAATGAATATTTCAAGTTTAGATAAATTGAAAGAAATATTTAGTTTATTTGTAATTTGGGGTTTTATTTAAATGATATTGGATTTATTAAGTAAACTAATCAAAACTAAATAATAACGAAGTTATATTTTGATATATATGAAATTATCAAACCAAATCTTGAAAATGTTTGAATATTAAAGCTTTGAAATATATTGGAATTTAAATGGTTTATTTTATGGTTCAAATCTGTATTTGAAATCGATATAATTTGAAATGATTTATTGAGAAACTGAATTGAATCAAAGTTGAATAATTGAGATTGAATTAAATTGGAATTTTGGAATTCGAGTTGATTTGAATCGATTTGTGAAATTTGAGGAAACTATTTTGTTATATAAAGCATTTTTAAATTATAATTTACTTTATAAATTATTTTAATATAAACTATTTAATATAAACCATTTTTAATATAAACTATATTTTATATAAACTATTTTATAAACTATTTTATTATATATTATTATTTATATCTAAACTATTTAAGTGGTGGAAGTTATGATTTCAAAGTTATGGTTTTCCAAAGTATTATGATTTCAAAGTGTTATGATTTCAAAAGTGTTATAATTTCAAGTGTTTTGGTTTCGACAGTGTTATAACCTTGAAAGTGATATGATTTTTGGAAATAGATATATTTGAAATGGAAATGATATTGTATTGATATGGTTTTGAAATGGAAATGATATTTTGGTTTTGAAGTATAAACTATTTTGAAATGGCCATGGTGTTATAATAACGATTGGTTGTTAAAGAGACCAGGATCGGATATTGTCATACTCTCTGCCAATACCGAAAACCACTTTGACAACTGTGTACGTGGTGGAGATTCCAGAATACAGTAGGATGGTTGGGTGGCGATTCTATATGGTATTTACGTAACCTTGAATCCCATGAGTCAGCTTGATGCGGCTAAAACAGGAGCCACGCCAGGCCAAGTGAGCTCATTCCTCCGATCAGACACATTCCTTCAATACAATTCTATTGCTTTTGTGATTTGATTGGGTGAACCCTTTTGATTTGGGAGTGTGTCATGAGGTGGGCGGTAGTAGCTGCTATGCGTTACCACTAGTCTGGATACGTAATGGTATATCTAACCTGGCATTGCCTCGAGTGCCTTATCGCATGCCCTATCGCGTCTTCTACGAGTTTGTTTTGTACCGTACGTAGTGGTGTCCTCTGCATAAACCTCTTGAAGGAGCGTACGACATTGTATAGACTACGGGAATATATAAAATGTGTTAAGGGGGATATGGGTAACGCCTCAACGCTATTTTGATACCTATACTTTACTATAGACATAATATAATAGCGTATATTACTACATAGTAGATAGTTCCACGGATCCTTAGAGGATGGGTATCCAAACATCCTTTAAGTTACTTGTATTTCAGTTGACATTTCACTTGAGTTGAATTTATTAATATAAGAATGTTAATCCCGACTCGAGTGTTTTGTGATTTTCTTTACGCTCGGGTCAGACTGAGTGTCATAGCATTGGAGACTCACCTTTGGAGTTGGAGCTTCACTTGGAGATCCATCTGTATCTACTCAGCTTTCAGCTATCCAGTGGTTTTGTTCAGACTTGTCATCTGTTTGTATTCGAGACATTACTGTATTTGAGATATTCTGTTGTATTTTATTTCAAACTCTGTTGTTTATATGGTAGCTTCATGAACTACTATTTATCTATTCCGCTGCTTATTTTATATTACTCTATGTCTGTGATTCTGTGATTGATTTTATTTATTGTATATGATGAGTTTTGCCAAATATAAATTAACAATCTGATATTTTGAGCAATTCAAGTCCGACATGTGTGGATGCGAATGGTTGAAAATACCAGGTCATTACATGTGATATCAGAGCTCTGGTTTTAGGCAAAACTTAGCATATAAAGTAAATTTAATTTCAGAATCACCTTCGTTCGAGCTTGAATTTCTTCCTCTTTGATTCGGATTTTTTTCGAACTATAGAACCGTCCCCTTTGTTCTGAAATCCATTCCTGTCTCTCCTTATTCGTGTTTTCTTAATTCTGGAGTATCCCATAACTCCACTTCGGATGATATTGATAATAAATCGGCGGTTCCGTCAATCTTAGAATGATTTGTAAAGGGGTGAAACTCCTTTACAACGAGCATTGATCCACCAGAGATTTTTATATTCTCGGTTTAGATGCTGCTATCTCTTGTTATGCCCGAATTCTATTCTCTTGTGATCGGATGTCGATTTGCCTCGAATTCTACATCGATCTTATTCTTGAAGTCACGGTTGACTCGGTTAAGGTCGCCCGTGATTTATGTAAGCCTACTCATCTTTCTATTTTGTAATTTAATCATCTTATCTCCCTTTCGGGCTTACCTTCTAGTTAGAATTCTTTTTGGTTAGAGTCCCCTTTTATTCGAACCTCTATCCTTGTTTTGAAATCCATTCTGGAATCATCGAGTGAGGGAGTGTATTTATGATTAATATTAAATTGTTTTATATGTTGTGTTGTTTGAGTTGTTGATGTTGATTTGGGTTTTCGATCGATTCGTCTGATCAATGCTATCGATAGGAATTCCAAAACACTTAAACATAGCAAACTGACACAATATTATTTTCAAATGGTAAATGAAAGAAAATTTTATATATTATAGGTATAAGTATAATTTTCTGAAGTTAAATAGTAAAATGAATTGATTGTTAGAATTGATAATATTTGATTTTCAGTTATTATTTTGTAAACCATTGACTATTGCCACATGATATAAATAAATGAATTTATAAAAACATGGTTTATAAATTGATTTGAAATTTGAAATGAAATTAAATTAAGAATTTGAGAACTCAATTTCTGGTATTTTCAACAAAATTTTTGGTTTTCAAAGTTTTGATATATATATATATGTATTATTTAAAAGTATTTTCGAATAGAAGTCATTTCCAAAGAATCTTAATGGTTTTAAATCGGTACTCTCCTATTTTGTCGCGGGAAAATAATTTCGGTGATGACTGTAGCATCATCGACATTCATTTTCGAGTCTCGAAGTGGAGAGACTATGTACAGCTTAGCTACACTTTTGTTTTGGACGATGAATTTTGTTTGAACTTATTGCATATAATTTAAATTTCTTGTGTATAAATTGATTTATAAAATATATATGTGTATAATTATTTCAAAATAATTTGAAGTGAAACCGAAAATTTGAATCTTAAGTTTTATATTAAGAAATGGTTTCAATTATTGAAATAAAGTGAAATGTTTAAATAATTGGAATATCTGAAATGATGAATGGAATTAAACCAACCTGAAGTAATGAATAAATTACATTCTAATATATATAACTTGCCTAAAATATTCCAAAAGTTAAAATGTTAGGATATAACAGGGTTGTACAAGAAGAAAACATAAGTAAGAAATTGTTCAAACTAAAAATCTGGCTTAATATAAATGTTGAATATAGAAGCAAATTTTTTATAATATTTAGTTGCACTCATAAACATTTATATAACTTACCTAGAAAAGTTTAAATGTAATTAGAATGTAATCGGATAATATACACTAGGATATAAGTAATAGGAGATCAAAAATAATATTTTATCAAGGAAATTTACCGATAACAAATTGAGTAATAAATGGGAATTAATTTGGTGGTAAAATATGGTTATAATATATTTATACACTAAATATATGTTGAGAGAATATGTTAAGTGAAATAAATTAAAGTAAGAGAAATACTATTTAAGTAATTGGAATTTGAATTTTTGTGGAATCAGCTCAACTAAAGTTAAATGGATAAAATAAATGAGTTGATTTAAAAATGAATTTGTTTGAAAGAAATGTGATAAAATGGAAGAAATCAATTTTAAATTGGATGACTATTTATTAATTGAATAAAATGGATGGAACCAAATTATTGAATATTAATTTATCAAAAATCGAAATCTTTATGATTTTGAATTGTTGGAGTTGAATGTTGAGGGTTGATTCTAATAAATTTAATAAATGAGAAAAATAAAACAAAATTTTGTTGAAAATGTTTTGCAATAAATGTTGATAAATGGAAAAAAAAACCAGTTGAATAAAATATATGGAAATGAAACCAATCAGATGTGAACACAATAAATTTGATTGATTAAATAAAATGAATCAACTAATTGATATAAACCAATCTTAAAATAAATGTAGTTTATATGACTTTAAATGAATTGTTGTAATTGGTATTTCAATCTATTTTCTGGTTGTTTCTATTCTCCTACCTCGTTCATTTTCAGGGACGAAAAGTTTTGAGTGGGGGAGAGTGTAACGACCCGTAAATTTTAACGGTTTTAATAACGTAATTAACTGAAATTTTAAAAATTAGAATTTGGAAATAAAAATTCTATATTTGTAATACGTCTATTTAAACATAGCAAACGGTAAATTTTCATATGAAAATATGGAAGTTTATTTTATTGTGTAATTTTATTTAAATTTAAATCAGTTAATATTTGATGATAATAAAATGTTTTCCAAACCTGAATATTTTTATACAATAAATTTGTAAATCATCTTCTGAGTGAGACGTCATAATTCGTTTCTTCAAATTTGAACTGCTATTACTCCTTTTATCTTATTTTCAGTATTTTAACAGCATTTTTGATACCGGATATCGACTTTTGATAATTCGATCATACCACTGGTATCTGTGTACCATTTTGTTCGTCTCGTCATGCTGTTCTCTACAGTATATTTATTTCTGTATTTTGAGGTCCGGTACGCGACGGAAACAATAAAACTGTGCGTTGTATCGGTACCGAAATTCTGACTTTTAACTTACCTTGCCTTCTCAAAATTCAAACGTGCTATGCAAACAAAAATTTATTGCTTTATTATTCAGCTCAATCCAAGGGTGACCATTGCCATCCCATAACCGGTTCGAAAATCAAAACGTATAAAAATTTGGATACGTTTTTTCATTTATTTGGCAACAGTTCACATTTTTTTAATTTTGCCTTTATAAGTTTTTTTTTCTTCCTTTTTTAAATTGCAATGCTTGATTTTGCTATCACCTTACATTCCTCTCCTTCCTGAACCATTAGCCTCTCCCACCACTTTCTCGTCCTCCCCCTCTTCCCTCTCTCTCTCTCTCATTCCTCTTCCATAAACTCATCTCCCGTACCCGACCATCATCTTATGCCGACAACCAAACCACCACGTTTTCCCCCTCCGAGCGCAGCTATCATGGCCGAACGGCCATCATCTTCTACGAGTTTGTTTTGTACCGTACCTATGTGGTGTCCTCTGCATAAACCTCTCGGAGGAGCGTACGACATTGTATAGACTACGGGAATATATAAAATGTGTTAAGGGGGATATGGGTAATGCCTTAACGCTATTTTGATACCTTTACTTTACTATAGACATATTATAATAGTGTATATTACTACATAGTAGATAGTTCCTAAGATCCTTAGAGGATGGGTATCCAAACATCCTTTAAGTTACTTGTATTTCAGTTGACATTTCACTTGAGTTGAATTTATTAATATAAGAATGTTAATCCCGACTCGAGTGTTTTGTGTTTTTCTTTACACTCGGGTCAGATTGAGTGTCACAACATTGGAGACTCGCCTATGGAGTTGGAGCTTCACTTGGAGATCCATCTGTATCTACTCAGCTTTCAGCTATCCAGTGGCTTTGTTCAGACTTGACATCTGTTTGTATTCGAGACATTACTGTATTTGAGATATTATGTTGTATTTTATTTCAAACTCTGTTGTTTATATGGTAGCTTCATGAACTACTATTTAGCTATTCCACTGCTTATTTTATATTACTTTGTGTCTGTGATTCTGTGATTGATTTTATTTACTGTATATGATGAGATTTGCCAAATATAAATTAACAATCTGATATTTTGAGCAATTCAAGTCCGAGATGTGTGGATGCGAATGGTTTAAAATACCAGGTTGTTACACAAAATATTTGATGCAACTAAAATAATATTAATCTAAGTAAATATAAAATAAGCACACCAGGATTTTATACTGGTTCGGACCTCCCGTCCTACGTCCAGTCTCGAAGCTCCCCTTCGGAATTCGACTATCAAAAACCCTCGCTTCGCCAGGAGGAATAGGCTTGGTTACAATGAGTTGTTCTTGCCAAATGTGTGTTCTAGTATAACACGGATGTTGGCCAATTAGTACAATTGCTTCCAATGTATCTCTCAAGAAAATTGTCTGTGAAGAACTGAGTATATGGAAGAGTGAATACAAGTAAAGATTGCTAGAGTGCAGAGATCAAGAATATAGTATAGAGTTAGAAAGCGTAAGTATGTAAGGTAGTCAGGTAAGATCTTTCTCTTGATTTCTGATGCTATATATAGTTGTAGATAGGTATGTTGAGTAGTTGCATCCATTAATGAGTGCTCTATAGTTGCTTCTGTTAATGATGAAGAGTTGCAGCGAAGAGAAGCGGAGAAGTCCATTCGAATGTGACAGTTGAAGTCTTTATTTGAAATCGGAGTTTGAAATCAGACATCTGGTATTTGTATCAGACGTCGGATACTATATAAATTTTTGAACATAGTAGGTTTTCAAACGTCTGAGTGCTATTACCAGACGTCTGGTTTAGCCTGTTTGTTATTTCAGAGGACTTTTCCAAACGTTTGGCTTGTGCACCCAGGCGTCTGATACTTGTGCATGTCTGTTTTGTGCATCTTTACTTTTGCTTCTTTCTACCTATCGACTTGTAGTCTCTTGTAGTGTCCTTTGAGCCTCTTTCTTGTCTTTCTAGTGATGCTGTTCTAGCACGTACCTGCATATATAAATATATATATGAATATTCGATTTCCGTTGTATAGTTGTTGTCATCGAAACCATAGATTGGATTTCCTAACAATATCTACACAAATACTAATGTTCATCAAATCCATAATCATCACTATACACAACCATCAATAAAGTACCAACTCTATCAACACAAGTCAATAAGTATAAGCAAAAAATTTGTTCCTACTCATCATTATCATCTCCCGACCCATCCTCACCGGGCATCCCGTGCTCTGCAAAAAGGGCCGCAATCCACTCATCTAGCAACTGCGCCAGTCCTTCGCTCTTCTGCCAGTCATTGAATTCTACCATCTACTGGCGAAGCTAAGCTATCTCCTCCTCGGCCTGGGATATCCTATACGCCCTCTGGGTCATCGCTGCCTGCAAATTCTTTGATTGGAATATAAATTGCTTTAGAATTAAATATAATTTATATATTAGTTAATGAAGTAGTTTACGTCTTGATTTTCATAATCATATCACCTATTCCGAGTCGGCGGGTCAATGTGCGCATCCAAATATGGTCCTCCTCCTACAAGGTCAGCTTACGGCCAGTGGACTGCGTCACTCGAGCTTTCTCCACCTCATCCCTCTCTTGCGATGACGAATAGTAGTTTGTTATAATAAATAATAAAGAACTTATCAAATGTGCAGTAAAAAAAATTAAACAAATTTATCATCATGGATTTGGATTTGTCGTCCGTAAATTCATACGTAATATTCCCCTCCTCATCCGTACGCTCGACAGCATGCATGTGAGTAAAGACCTCAGCCAGTGTAGGCTCACGTTTATATTGTTGAAACTGAAGTTATATATACAATGAATAATGTTACCAATATGACTAAATATTTTACAACTATTTAGAAATGCATTTTATAACTTTACCAATTCCCTCCGATGCTATTGGAAGGACTTCGGCCCACCGCGGTGCAAAGCAGGATTTTTAGCCTTGTTTGCAAGGTTCTGTGTCGATAATTCCTATAAATTTAAATGCACAATGAACTAAATTAATGGATCTAATATACGAATTTTAAACAAAATGTAATAACAAAATGAATTGATATTTATTACTTACCTTCAACTCCGGAGTTTCCCACAGCTGCAGAAATTGAGCCCATACATCAGCACCTATCCAAGATGGCTTCTTTCCAACTCTATTGGCTTTGGATATGGTGTCTCTGTAATTTTTTCGCATTCTCTGATTCCAATGATTGACAAAATCATCCATATCTTGCGGGTCCACACGAACAGCTGCCTACGTATTGAATTTGATATTGGTTTGAATTATACACATTTTATTAATTTACAAATAAATTATAAATTTAAAATTACCATCAAGTCCGCGAATATGGCATTCTTGATGTGATCGGGAATGTCATCCCATTGATCCCAACATCCCCACTTCCGGCTCATGAATGCCTTCCGCGACACTTGTAGAATAAAGTCACTCGGTTGGACCTCAAAACCACTGTATAAAATAAGTTGTACGAATTTAATAAATTTTAAATAGTGAAAATGTAATAAATTTGATACTTACCCTACGCTCTTGGCACTACCTCTACCATCGGACGTAAATCTGGCGCTATGCCGCTGGCACCCGCACCTGCGGAAGGAGAAGGCTGAGATCTGCTAGAATGTCTCATGTGCATATCTGTTACAAACATATCATTTCTTATAATAAAAAAATATCATTTCATTATTACAAAACATGTTTGAATAATCATCATCACATAAAAATTACACTAAAACGTCATAAATGAGACAAGATCTCCTGAGTATATATACATAATTTTAAAAAAACAATAAGACATAACTCACAACATAATAATCATTATTGATAACAGCTGAAACTCAGAATATACATTATACAACAACTGGTACAAAAATTCAAAATTTTCAGTCTTCGACGTCTTCTGATTCAGTCTCGGTCTCGTACTCTATATCATTCTCTTCTATACTCTCAAGTGCTTCCATTAAAACATTCGATTCATCATTTAACAAACCCAAATCAATATCATCAACTATTATTATTTCATCATTTGGTTCAAGATCCGTTTGATACGCCGCTTCTTCCGAAATATTAATTCCATCAAACGTAAATATTGCCTTTGTTTTAAAAACAGCAGACCAATCTGCTTTATCTCTTTTTAAGGATAGATACGGAGCAAAATAAACTTGTAATGCTTGCTTGGCCAATATGAAAGGATCATACTTATGGTAATGTGATGTGTGCTTGACCAATCCATGCTTGCTTGCTTGACCAATCCATGCTTCTCCATCAGATGGATGTGTCAAAGTTCCTTCTACCTGTCTTCTCACGCTGTGTTATAGCATATAACATGTTATGGCCGAAGACGCATATAACATTTGAAGTCTATGGGTAATTGGTAAATAATGCATTCACTTGTATGGAACTTCCTTTCCTTTTTTTTCTTAGTTTATATCTTTCATTATTACATATTTTGGAGTTCCTAAGATTAATGTCATCTTTCCAATACAACATGTAACCTTTTATACATGTATCTATCTTTTGGTAAGACAGACCGAAAGCCGACATAAGTGTTTTCACTTTATAATGACTGTCGCACATCAGATTATTAGGTGGCATATGTCGTTTTGCAGCTTTTACAACTGCTGTAAATCCAGCTTCTGTAAAGTTGAATTTTGATTTCATAGTGATGTATTCAGCGGTTACTGATAATTCGGTTCCACTTTTACAACCATCCTACAACGGTCTCTTAGTAGCATCCAATAAATCATAAAAAAAATTTGCTCACACATTCAGTTTTTCTTCGACATTGACGTCTTCACTGTCAACTTGAACAGTAGGGAACATTAATCGTGTTGCATCTTCCACCATACCTTTTATTGGATTCGTCATAACAACATCGACCTCCGACGCAACAGGATCCACTGTAGGTGCAACAAGTTCTCCATGACGATTCCATAAATAATAATTTTGCACAAATCCAGATTTATACAAATGTACTTTAACTGTATCTGGTTTCCAATGCTTCAAATGTTGACACTTACTACAAGGGCAACGAAGTTCTTCGTTATTTCGATTATTAGATATTGCGAATCTAATAAATTCATGTACATCATTGTAGCAATGTTCTTTCACCGAACCTTTCATTCCAAATCTGACTTCATTCATCCACGTACGGTCGATAAAATAATTGAACATTGTTCCTAAATTAAATAAATAAGTTAGTAATTTAGACAGCACTTCACTTCTATACTATGCATAAATTCTCGTCTAAGTAATATATTGTTGTTGTTTTATTTTCTAAAATAAAGTAAAATCTTTTAGGACTAAACGCTTCACACACCACACTTCTGTCTAATTTCGACAGCACTTTAGTTCACTTTAGTTCACTTTTCTTCTACGCATAACTTTGCATCCAAGTAGAGTATTTTCATTGTTGTATTTTCTAAAATAAATTAAAACCTTTTGGGACTAAAGGCTTTAATTTGTGGTTGTTGTATTTGTTATAATAATACTTAACGCTTATTTTCAAATCAATAATATATTCATTTCAAATTTTTTTAGATAATCGATTTTAGTACAATATTTATTCTTGTATATAAATTTCATAGCTTTTTAGAAAATCGATTTGAGTACATCATTTGTTGTTATATTCATTTTTTAACTTATTGGAAAATCGATTTCAGCAGCATAGTTCTTCTTGTTTTGTTCGTTTCTTAAGTTTAAAGAAAATCGATTTGAGTAAAATATTTATTCTTGTCATATTCATTTCTTAACTTTTTAGAAAATCAATTTGAGTACAATATTTGTTATTTTCAACGGAAGCAACATGGCTATTCCAACGGCTTTTCCAACGGCATTTAGCCGATGGACGCCGTTGGAAGCCGTTGGCATAAAATGACCAAACAGCCGTTGGTAGCCATTGCTAATCTGGGTGAAATTTTTTTATAACAGCAAGCCATTCACCTTCCAGCCACACACAATCAATATATATCAATTTCCATTCCATTTCCACTCCATTTCACATATATATCACATATCCAACACATTATACCACAAACAATATAAACAACCAAAAATCAACATCAAACGGTACCTTTTCAAACCAAACTCCAAGTCAATATGTACATAAACAACAAAACTCTCACCAACACCAACTCCAACTCCATATTCAAGTCAATATATACAATGCAAACATTTAAACCTCACCACCTCAAAGTCAATACATACACAATAACCATCAAACACAATCCTCACCACCTCAAAGTCAATATATACAATAACCAACCACAAAGACAATAATCGTCATACCTCTCAAGCATCATCATCACCTCCGGAAGCACCAGACGACGAAGGGAAGGAACCATGCCTCTGCGCGTACTCCGCTAAACGTTGATTTAGTTGCTCCATTTGTATATCGCGAAGACGGTCCTGCTCTTGCAGCTCCTCAACCATGGCTCTAAGCTCTTTTATTTCAGCTTTGTCACACGCCTTTTGAGCTGCCTGAACCTGCAAATAGAATGTGAGGTGTTCACATTTGTATTATAATCATTTTCTTAAGCAATGCATATTTTAAAATATAGAAACGTAAATGACGTGATCTTAAGCAATGCATATACCACAAGGAAATGCATATTTTTAATACAATACTCAGGTAGAAATCATCATATGTATAGTGTATCTATAGGTTAATTTATTAAATATAATATTGCAATGTTTATAAAATTACCGCTTGGTTTCCATAGTCATAGCGCCTATTCCGCTATGTCGGATCCATAATAACGTCGAAAATATTATCTTGCTCCTCTACCGTCAACTCATCGCGATCCGATTCTAAAAGCAGCTCTGCCCGTGCCTCCTGAAACTTTGCCTAAAATAAAAAATAATTACATGTTAAAATTAGTAGAATAGGATTTAAACATTTCGATATTAATAAAATAAGATTTAAAATATGCATACATATGCAGCCGTCGCCTTATCATCATCATCCTACTGATATGTAATATTGCCAGCATTGTCTGCTTGTCTTGATGCGTGGGTGCGGGTAAATACCTCCATCATAGACACGGGACGTCCCAGCGATCTTTCCTGCAATAAATAATTTATATATTTTAATTTTTCATAGCTAATTACTGAATTGATTAATATACAAAATGTAATAACGGTTTAGATTCGTAATTGATAAATTTACCAAGTCCTCACGATGATGCTGAAAAGACTTGGATCCGCCACGATGCGTTACGGGATTCCTACTTCTATTGGAAGAGTTCCTCTCCGACTCCATCTGCTATTTAAATTGAATATTATATTTATACTAATTGCGAAATAATTAACTATATATTTGGTAGATTTACTTTGAACTCGTCGGTCTCCCACCAACTCATCCAAGAATCCCATACGGAAGCGCCCATCCAGTTCGATTTCTTCCCTGATTTTTTAAGAGCTGACATTACCTCCCTGTAATTTTTAGTGACCTTCGAATTCCAGTGGCGCTAAACCATGGCGACATCGGGCTCCGCCAAGTCCACTTGCCCATGTACAAAAAGAAAATGTTACTAATTGTTCATTTATACCTATTCATATAGTAAAGTGGTATAAACTCACCAGAAAATCCTGCCAGATGGCCTCCCTGACATGGTCAGGGATCTTACTCCACTTAGGCCAGCAATCTGTCATCTTGCTCATATATGATTGCTTGGAAATGCCAAGTACAACTCCTGAGGGCTCCAAATCAAATCCCGTGTTAAATATAAAACAAAGCTTTAGACAAGTATATATATGTATGAACAAATTTATATTGTTATCATTTTAATTTTTATACTTACGCTCCATCAGCCTTCGGCTGCAAATATACAAGTGGTCGAGCCGGAGGCTCACCACTACTCTCGCCGGCCGAGCGAGAAGAGCTACGACGTCTGGAGCCTGACATAATACCTGTTGAAAGTTTCATTTTTAATTATAGACATAGATAAAATGATGATGATATGTGGTGCATGTAATGATGATGATGATATATATGTGATGCGTGCGCATGAATAATTGTAAAAATTACCGGATATTACTCAGTCCTCGTCGTTTTCTGATTCAGATTCGATCTCGTGTTCTATATTGTTTTCCTCTACACTCTCAAATGCTTCGACTAATACATTTGTCTCATCATTTAATTGTCAAATATCAGTTTGATCGTCTGAAATTGTGATTTCAACATTTTCTTCGATATCTGCTTAATAGGCTTGTTCTTCTGGAATATTCTTTCCATCGAATATAACTCTCGCCTTGGTTTTAAAAACCGCAGACCAATCCGCTTTATCTCTTTTTAGAGACGGATAAGGGGCGTAATAAACTTGTAGGGCTTGTTTGGCTAGTACAAAAGGATCGTACTGCTGATAGTGGTATGTTTTATTTCTATAAGATTATAATTTGGATGCATGTTAATACCAGAACCTGGAACATTGCTGAAGCAGTTGCATCTAAACAAAAAAACTTCCTCTACGGGTCTTATAAAATATGTCAATTGCAAAATCTGGGTTAACACGCCATAAAAATCATGTATATGATTATTAGGATCATCACTGCCTTTAACAAATACACCGGTATTGTTTGTTAATTTTTCAGCAACGTATTCTTTAGTATTGAATTTATATCCATTAACGAAAAATATTGGATACATATTAACTTTCCTTTTTGGTCCCAACACCAAATGTTTTAATCCTTCATCGACCACATTATTTGTAGGATCACAAACGTAGTTCGAAAACCAAATAGAGAAATTTTTGCTTAAATCGCCGTTTGGATTTTGTGATTCATAAACACTACAAACAAAAACATAATATATTGCTTTATTATTAATTTACACATGCAGTATTAAATTAAATTAATCAAAACTTGTAATCTGATAATTACCTAATAAATGGTGCAACTTCTGGACAATTAAGAAGAATATATGTGTGTGCTACATGGTAATCTCTATCATCTAACCATACTTCTACACATTTTCCAGTATGTCGACCATGTTGTTTAAAAATAGATAACATTGCTTCAGAAGAAGAATCTTGTTCAACGGCCTCATCATTACGCGCAACACTTTGAAATGATAAATTCACATGATCATTGAAATAATGAGAGAAAAAGAACGATGCTTCTTCTTCGATATATGATTTGCAAATTGAACCTTCAACTCGAGCTTTTTGTCTCACTTTTTTCTTTAAATGATTTAAGTACCTAATAAAAAATATTTCATATCAATATTGATTTTTATTTATAGTTAAATTAACATTTACATACTCAGTATTAACAACATACCTCTCGAATTGATACATCCATCCATATTGCACAGGTCCTCGAAGACGTGCTTCAAATGGAAGATGAACAGGTAAATGCTCCATTACATTGAACAAACCTGGAGGAAATATTTTCTCCAGTTTGCAGAGCAGTATAAGAATTTCTACCTCAAGTTTACGAAGACGGTCAACTTTTAACGTAGTTGAACGAAGCTCCTTATAAAATAAACTAAGTTCTGTTATAACCTTCCAAACTTTTAGGGGCAACAATTCTTTGAAAGCGACTGGTAACAAATTTTGCATCATTACATGAAAATCATGGCTTTTCATCCCACTCAGTCTTCCATTCTTATAGTCGACACATCTACGAAGATTAGATGAAATTCCATCAGGAAATCGTAATCCTTCCACCCATTTTAACAGTACTTTAACTTGGTTGTTATCTAGTTCATAACATGCTTTAGGTTTTTTAGTGTCATTTGGCTTCATATGAAGCTCAGGACGATTACATATTTCTTCTATATCACGTCTAGATTTCAGATCGTCCTTAGTCTTGCCCTTAACATTCAAAAGTGTAATAAACACATTATCGAATACGTTTTTCTCATTATGCATCACGTCAATGTTATAACGGATTAAGAGATTTTTCCAATAAGGCAACTCCCAGAATATACTCTGTTTGCACCAATTATGAAACGTCGATTTACCTTGGATTTCAGTTTGCTGCCCGGTTTCATGTATCTTTGGATAATCTTTTACAAGTTCATATATATCTTCACTTGACCAAATCGTTGGTGGTTGTAAAGTCTCATGTCTATTAGCTATGAAGTTTTTTTTGTCTCTTCTAAAAGTATGATTAATATGAAGAAAACGACGATGACAATCAAATCATGAAATTTTCTTTCCATGCCATAAAGAAAATGCTCGTGCTTCTTCCATACAGTAAGGACAAGCAAAACGACCGGCCGTACTTCAACCTGAAAGCATTGCATATGCAGGAAAATCGCTAATAGTCCATAACAAAGAAGCGAACATTCGGAAAAAAAAAATTCGATACGTCGTATGTTTCAACTCCTTCATACCACAATGTTTTCAACTCTTCGATTAGCGGTTGTAAGTAAACATCGATACCCTGTGTCGGATCATCAGGGCCAGGGATGAAAATTGTGAGAAACATATATGGAGTTTTCATACACATCCACGGGGGTAGATTGTAAGGTGTAATGATTATAGGCCAAGATGAATATTTAGAACCAAACTGAGAAAACGGTGAAAATCCATCAGTACACAAACCTAGTCTAACGTTACGGCTCTCCGCTGTGAAATTGGGATATTTCTTATCAAAATACTTCCATGCTTCTCCATCAGATGGGTGTGTTAACGCACCTTCTTCAGGTGTTCTCACACTGTGCCATCTCATATGATGCGCTGTTACAGATGATGCATATAACCTTTGAAGTCTAGGAGTGATAGGTAAATAATGCATACGCTTGTATGGAACTTCTTTTCCCTTTTTTCCTTGGTTTGTATCTTTCTTGACTACATATTTTACAATTCCGAAGACTGACATCATCTTTCCAAAACAACATGCAACCATTTAGACATGTATCAGTTTTTTGATACGGCGAACCGAAAGATGACATTAGTTTTTTCACTTCATAATAATTTTCGCACATTAAATTATCTGATGGCATATGACGTTTAGCAGCTTGTACAACAGCCGTAAATCCGGCTTCTGTGAGGTTGTACTTTGATTTCATTGCAATGTACTCTGCAGTTGCCGATAATTGAGTGCCGCTAGTACATCCATTCCAAAGAGGTTTCTTAGCAGCATCCAATAAATCATATATTTTTTTCGCTCCAACATTTGGTTCCTCTTCGACGTTAACATCGTCGTTATTAATTTCAACAGTAGGGAACATTGATCGTGCTCCATTTTCAATCATATGTTTTATGAGATTCGTCATACTAACTTCATCACTAATGACCTCTATTAACTGTTCTACGTTACGTGTTATAATTTCTCCATGACGATCGCACACCAAATAATTGGTTACGAAACCATATTGGCGCAAATGAATCCTAACCATATTCGGTACTAAATGCTTCAACAGTTTGCACCTACTACATGGACAACGAATTTCTACGTCGTTTCCAATATTACTTAAAGCAAATTCGACAAATACATTTACCCCGTTAAGAAAATGTTTACTTATTGAGCCTCCCATTTCTCTTCTTTGATACATCCAGTTCCGATCAATAAAATAATTGACCATTTTTCCTACTGTAAAACCTATGATCAATAGTAAAAAAATTATTATTCAAATTCGATAAACACATTTAGATTTTACTGTTTTTTATAATCCATTTTCGTTTATATACAAAGTTATATTTCTTGCTGTTTTGTTTACATTTTGTACCTTTTGTGATGGTCGGTTATCCTACTTCCCATTACAAATACAATAGTAATTACATTTCTTAAATCATATCATTATAAACGATTTCCCAAAATTTCAGCAGTACTTCCCCCGTGTTCCTTGTATCATACACATATGCATGTACACAAGGAACGAAAAGGAAATGCCGTCGAAATTTTGTGAACCGTTTATAACGATATGATTTATGAAACGTAATTACTTTATAGTGTTTGTAACTTGTCCAATACAGGGACAAATCCAACAAATATTATATCAGAAGAATATGAATATCTGTTTTGCAATAAAAACGAATATTCATACAACGATCATATACAACACTTGTCAAACGAGGCCAAAAATTCACTAAGAGATTTAAATTTTGTTTATATATGTTACCGTTTTTTTAAATATATAAAATAAAGCATATTATGCATTATTTTATTTATATTCTACTATTTTATTAAATATATAGTAAATTATATGATTTTTACTATTTCGCAAAATATATAATTCATGTGTATATATATACTAAATTATATACTTATCTAATGCTAATATATTTTATAAAAGATATAATTCATGTTCGTAAAATATTCGACTAATTCATGTTTGCCTAATATTTTACAAAACATACACACAATAATTTAAAGCAATCCTAACTAATCTAACGCTAACTCAAATGCGCATTTACACTAAATTATCAACAAATGTATATATGTGCATAATATATATACACAAGCAATTTGGACATTTGGATGATAATTAATAATTGTAATTAGCACTTAGTTTGGTATAATAAACAATCAATAGGTCATTAGATATAACTATAACAACAAATTAAACACAAAATTAGCAAAATTTAAAAATTTATGGTTTTAGGCAAAACCTGATTTTGAAGTGGAATTGGATGGAGAGAGGCTGTTGGTGTTGATTGATGGCGTCGGAGTGGCTGCCGGTTGCATGGGAAGACTGGAAGCATGAAAAGAGAAGTAGAGGAAGAGGGTGGAGGATTTGGGGTTTGTTGGGGGAGAAGAGGAAAATGAATTTTGCTCTCGACCTGTTGCGGGTTTACACGAATATTTCCAACGGCTTCCAGCGGCCGCAAACGGTATTTTTACAACGGTTACCAAGGGCTATCAACGGCTTGTTAAAAAATAATGAGCCGCTGGAAAATACCGTTGGCGGCCGTTGGAACACTTTCGTGGCTATATATTGTAGTTCTAGTAGTGAATTATTATTGCACTACAATTCTATGATTTCGCGAAGCAGATATTGGTGTTGCTGTACTGATGCACATTTCAAAGTATTGGATTAAAGTTACAAAGATGAAAATACTTTGATTTCATTTTAAACCATACCTTTTCAGTCAAATCTAGTGCCCCACTTATTATAGTTGTCTCGTCCTGAGTGAGCTCCACACCCTTACCTTCCTAAAATGTAAAAATGACAGTGTCAATTTTTAGAACAGGAAATGGTGATGCTGAATAATTGTACAATGAAAACAGTCACCAAACTTTTATACCCCTTTGCTATGGAGGGAAGCCAGAGCTTTTAGCTGTGCGCGTCTAAAAGTGCAGAGTCATTATGACCAAGTGCATAATCCAGAATCTGGATCAAAATAAATGAATCTGGGTATTTTGAGTTACTGTCATTAACTGAATAAAACAAATCAGCAATATTGTATGGAAGAAGGGCACGTAATAATTGAAGACAGAAGCACATATGCATCCATATGGGGTAAATGAAAAGCTAGTACAATGTTTATAGCAATGATACAATTATATTTAGTAGAAAACAATAATTAATTCAAGGTGTAGAAATCTACAAACAAATTCAGTTAAATCTTATCAAATGCTAAATATAGCATAGTTATATAGATAACGCAACAAGTCACATAAAGCGATTAACAATTTTTTTCTGCTTACTGGAGAATAAAAACAATGGGAGATTGGATTCAAAAGAATATTGTTTGTAAATTACAGGTATGTGACAACCCGCACCTCACGACGTGCCGATCCAAAGCCTAGTGTAACTTACTCGCACCATCCCGAGAAATGCAGATCGTTCGGGGTCTATAACATTTCACAACACAGTATACAATACTTTCAGATTTATTGAAATCCAGAATTGTTTAAAACTCTGTCCTGTTTAACCTGGTTCAGTTTAGCTTGACTTGTATTTTAAACTCAGGGAAGGGTTTATTCATGACTACTTGTTTTGAAAATACGACCCCGTCTATTCTTGTTTCGACCACAAAGGTAACTTAATTAATCTCATTCAAATAACATATTTGTTAATAGGCAGATGTTATCCTAAAGTGGAACAAGATACACAGACATATTTGTTTTAAAATTTATATACTTCGGATTGTATTTACCGTTTATGAAAAATTTGTTTACAATAACCTGACGAGTATTTCCACACTAATTTCTCGATAACATGTATTTCTCCTTCTTTATATTTATGTTTCTTCTTTCTTCTTATATTTAGATCGTTTTGATCAGCTAATTTGTTTGGAAAAAATTAGCATATTGGCTTTTTGTAAGTTTCTTAATTGTTAGTTTCTATCATTTTTAATAAAGAATTTCATGATTTTTATGATTCAATAAAATACTTGATATGAAAATGTGGATGTTAGTTTAAACTAACATTTTTCAGTGATTTTTTTCCTTCTGAACACGCAATGTTCAGCATGAGTTGTGACAAGCATTTGCATCAGACAGGCTAAAAGTATTTTACACTGATAAATAACAATAAATTGAACAATTCTTTTAGTTACAAACTTTCCTGCAACGGATTTTGATGGATCATTATTATTCCTTTTATATGTTCAGCCTCAGTCCACTAACGTCAATGATGTAGCGACTTCAGCCCAATCTCATGCTACTGTCCCTCCTCATGCAAACTCTGCCATTTCAAGCACGTGCATCAGTCTATGCACCCTGTACACGTTCTTTCAGTTCCTCAGAGTGCATATGCTCGTTCACTTCCAGTCCAGCCTACATCATGTTGAACTCAACTTGCTTATCCTATTGACCAAGCTTCAGCTATAGTTCCTTTTTCTTTGCTGCAACGGTCTTCAAATTCAGGTGAACAAGCTTGTGCATTAGTCCTTTGTAACGACCGGCCTTTTCGACCATCAAAAGTAGACGCTAATATATCCAACGGTATTTACGTGCTGAGCATTCAAGTGTCCAAAAAACAGATTATTGGGGTGACAGAAAGAAAAAGGCAGAACACAATCTCACATCGTGACAAGTAATATATAATATACAACAAATTTTTATAAAAGAAAACGGTAATATACATCCATCAATCAGAATAAACTAACATATCATCAGCCTGGACAGTTACAACACCTGCCTCACAAATGCTGATAAATACAAAACAACAAATGTAGCGGAAATAAAATATACGTGAATACGTCTTGGAGGCATCCAGCTCGTCTTATGAAACCCCAAAGCTTCCATAACTAAATTTGAAAATATGTTCGGACTAGTCCTAACATTATAAGAAATTAACGTCCGGATCAGTCTGGTATACCAGTATGAGAAACACATATCATATGGATTTTAATATTAAAAAACCTTTCGTAAATAAAAGTTTCTCGTAAGACCACGTCGCACATAAGGATGGATTTTTATGTTACGATGATTAAATCATTTCTATAAGAGATCCAATGATATGATAATAATATCTAAGGTTTAAAATAAATATTTGATCATAGCCAAAATAGTTTAATTAATTACATTCCAGCATACTAAGTATACAACTAAGTTCGCGAGGCACGTATTGAAGAATGAATTCCATACAATAACAAGGTAAAGGACTACCTTCCGTAAATTACACCTCTAGAGAAAATGCATCGAGGCTGCATACCTTGCACCTTTTCAAATCAGGACCGACCTACCCCTTCCTAGATAGTACCAAATATGATCACCCCTCGGCTGCCAACTTGACAAATCATATCAGGCCTGAAAGCAGACATAAAATCATAAATACCGATCTAGATCAGGCAATAATCATACTCTAATGGAAGCGGCCCACATAGCCCTGCGGCACAACTCTTGTTTTTGTCATTACTAATTGCGAAGCTGGAGGCCACGTTTTACCTTTTAAGAAAATCCCACTTGAAACGCTAATACTATCATTTAAGCAACAATGGAATACCAACATTCATCCATACAAGTTGTTGAAGATATGAACAAACTGAAGACACTACTTCTACTTCATTCTCAGGATTAGTAGCAAGTAGCCCTTGCACTTTAAATAACTTCGTCTTCTATTTCTATCATATCCAAGGTGTCTTCAATTCGAATGCTTAAATTGGTTCAAAGTGGTTTTTGGATAACTCTTGCTTATCTGATCCCCGTTTCTCCAAACTGACAACGATAGTTTCAAAACTAGCCAAGATTTGATAGTCGATTCTTTAACTATCAAATTAACAAATAATCAAACCAGATATTTAATTTCATATGGATAACCAAGCATGATAGCACATAAGCGACCACTGAGCCTCTTTAATTAATTCTTTCACTAATTAAAAATCACTATGTAAATTCTTTTATTAAAATACTTTTACAAAAGATGTACACAAGTATATTACTCTTTTACTGCTCATTTCTACTCTTTCGCCGCTTGGAAAAATATCCATATACTTATCTCATCGGTATAAATATATTCACAAACCGCTACACTTTTAGTACTTAGAAATGTAACCATATACTTATCTCAATGATATGAATATATTCACAAAATCTTAAGAAAGATTTCACTTTCAAAACCATACTTATTTGGGTTAAAACAAATATCACTAGAAACATTGATAACAATAAACTCAAAACACTTTCCTTTTTGTGCAAGTAAATGGATCGTATGGAAATTAAACCAAATATACTTACCCCCACTTTCCGATTTCAAACTTGTAATATCCCCCGATCAACAATTTAGTCGGATAAGTTAGCGCACTATTCTTGCCTCGACATACATTCCTAATTCTCGAGATAGGGACGAGTTTCCCTACCTCGAAATTTGGTGTTAAATATGAAAAGAATACTTTCCATACCACCATAATTTAAATGATCATTTATAGAAATCAAATTTTATTTCCTTTTATAAAATTCCTTTTATAAATCTATTTCATATTTATAAATCTCCTTCATAAATCTCTTTATAAAACTTTATTTATAAATCTCCTTCATAAAATATCCTTTATAAAACTTCATTTATAAATCTCGAATACAAAATATCATTTATAAATTTCCTTAATAAAACTTCATATATAAATCTCCTTTACAAAATATCATTTATAAATTTCCTTTATAAACTTCATTTATAAATCTCCTTTATAAAATGTCATTATAAATTTCCTTTCTATTTATAAAACTTCTTTTATAAATCTCATTTCTATTCACCAAACTTCTTTATATAAATCCCATATACTTTCCATAAAACGATCATTCCATATATCACTATGAATTCAAAATTGTGATTTGTTATTCCAATTTATCAAAATGATATCAATTTCCTTTCTATAAAAATACCAATTAAACATCTATTCTTATATTTATAAAATACCATTTATAAATCTATCTCCCTATACAACATTTATATAAAGCGTTTCACAAATATTTATTTTAAAATATTTCTATCTACTTTAAAAACAGAATCACTTATTAATAAAGATAAATTCTTTTTTCCTTTAAAATAAACATCTGTAATTATATTAATTTTTCTGTAAAATAAATACTTCACAAAAATACTTTTAAAACATTTCCAAAAAAGTTGGAGTAAAATATAAAAGTTCAAAAACTATTTCTAAATAAAATATCATAGAAAATCCAAAAATTGGATTTAAAATCATTCCTCGAATCAAAACCATTTTCAAATCAAAACAGCAAACCGTTGTTTCAAAATACTATAATGGGGCTCGGAGCTACTATAGCGCTTAACCAAGCTACTACTACCTTTATTACTAAAAAGAACACATGATCAATGTCTGATCTAATATGGCCAAACTATTAAGTTTTGACATTCAACAATTTATACAACAGGTATATAACTAAAATTAAAATCAATGTTAATGAGAAATAGTGATTTCTCTACAAAATTCTCTATATTTCATTTTATTGTCATTCGTTTTTCAAGCGGAAATTCAACCAAACCAAACTAATAAATCATTCAAGTGGGAAAACAATAATTTGTATCTACCATATATCATTATAGTATTCACCCAAAGGTGAGATATTCATTATAATTCCAATGGAAGCTTAAGCATCTCGGTTCAATCTAAAATCGACGTTCGATTTTAGCTCGAAATTTCACTTGCTCCGAACTTGATGAAATAAACTCTAGTGCGCAAATAACACTCCTACAAGCGCAACGCAAATGACCATGTCTCAATTGGACCTCGTATGAGAGTTATTCAATTTATAAGTTTTTGAATTAAAATTTGTAATTAATTTAATAATTACTTTACTTTAAATTAATTACCCTCTCTAGTCTTTTTCCCTCCCTCTTCAAATTATGCATCTGTACATGAGAACACCCCGACCCACCATTAATGTGCACGCGCACACGGTGATACGGAATTACGCTCCACCATTTTTCGAACGGACGATTCCATTGAACTCTACTACATGAATGTTTCACATTCCCTCCTCTCGTTGAACTCGATCTACTCTCCACTGTCACGACCTATAACAGCTCCTCCTCGACCTCCCAATGTCGCACCAACACATAAACGACCGCAACCCACCATTCTTTCACCATCCATGCTCCTCGACATGAGAACACATTGCCACCCTCGCCGAAGCCTATCATCACTTAAATACACTGGAAATCCAAACCTATTTCCTCCTCCTTCATGTCGAACATCCCAAATCATCGCCGCAACTCCCAATATACACATGGATTCGAAGCTCTCATCAGAACAGACTCAACGGATTCAGTTTTGTTTTTGTTTAGTAAATGATTTAATTTTTAATAACAGAAGGCCATGATTTTATTTTACATGAAAATATAAAGAAAAGGAAGAGGGAAAAGTCAAAAGCGAAGAATAGTCTTGTGTAGGGAATTGTTTATTTTAAAATTTTCGGCACTTTGCCATATAGAATTTCTTTCACGTACGAACAGTGAACGACAGAAACAAAAATACGATCGCACACAGAAATGTGATATGATCACAAACAACAATAAAATACACTGGTTATCTCATTCTATGAAATTTCAAAAATACCAACGTTTGCTGTAAAATACGTCAAATAATAATTTAAATATTTTTCAAATTATAAATTTAAAAAAAATCCTATAAATTCGTTTAAAAATATGTCATCAAATATCGAGTTATTTTATTAAAATTTGATTTCCTTATTATTTGTTAAATTTGAATCTAATTTGAATATTTAAATAAATTAATATTCTCATTTTAAATGTTAAAAATTCCAGGTCTTTACATTTTTCCACCCTTAAAATAAATTTTGTCCTCAAAATTCCCAAAGAAAGAAAATGTCTTCCAACCCTTAGACTTATAAAACTTTTATGTTAAATTTTTTTTTGTAGCACCTCCTTTGCGTAGCTAGGTCCAAAAAACTACTCGTCATAGTTGACCTAAATCAACAAAGAAAACAAAATCCAAATATGGCCTTCCATAACTTGGGCATAAAATCATCACTGACGGTATATACTTATGATATACCTTAGAGAGTGTATGACACATAGCAAACACACTCATTGAGCAATAAATACATACCAATTTGTCGAGCAAGCTAACTCTACTCTTGTAACCAAAAGCAACTAGAAAACCTTTTCTTCCATGAACGTTTCACTTACATATTCCAAAAAAGGGTTAAACACGACAACGAAACAATACAACATACTAAAGCCTGTATGATGTGCGTATGTCATACGTACACAACCAAATCTGATCATTCGCTCAAATACGTAAACTTCTCTTGCTTACTCGACTTCCCTAGTGTGGACTAGGGGTCGACATTTAACCGATTTAACCGACATCTACCGAACTGACTTAACTGATAAAGGCGGTTAAGCGACGTCATTGGTTAACCGACGGACCATAACTGACAATTTTCGGTTCGGTTAACAAAATTTGGTCGGTCGGTTAATCGTTAACCGACAAAAAATTAAGTTTTTTATAACATAACTCAATCCAGTACTTATTAGCCCATACCAAAACTAATATTGTGCCCTAATAATTAATTACTTTGGTAGTTTGGTGCGTTCTCTCAACCATTCAACAAAATAAAAAAAAAGTTGAAAACCATAGATTCGCTCAAGTGGTCACTGCTCATATTCATCTACTAATCGAATCCTTAGATCGATAGATCCGCCGTATTACTCACGACTCATTACACTATTTCCAGCCCTCAATTGTTGTAGAAAACTATGACGTTAAGAGAAAGCATGTGAGTAAAATTAACTCGAATCAATTCTTAAGTAATTTTTAATTAATCAATTCTTTGTACATATACTGTTCTATTCTTAATTAATTGTTAAAATGATTTCAGCTTATCATTACCATTGTAAACTACAAACCTGCGCATTGTTTGTTTACATTTTTTTCTAAGCGTCATTGTTTTTTGGTGTTGGTAAATTAATAATGTTAATTTTTATTTTGGTGTGGGCTGTTAAATTTATTGCAGTCTACAAAGTCAATATGTTTGACATGATAAAATCATTCATATGTTGAATGAATTTAGTTTAGGGAAATATGTTAGTTTATTCTCCTATTGTTCACATATGTGTCAAATGTTTGATGCACAAGCATGCAGTAATTCATTTATGAGTTGTGGTCCATATTGAAGTTTAATTAGTCTAGAAAGTTTAATTATGTTTGATAGTATAACATAGGAACTGTATTGGCAGTTTCAGTGATTTAGCTATGTTGTTGGATTAATGTATTTCCACTATAAGTTTTTGATCTTTCAATATATGTTTTTGATTATATCGGTTGCACTGGTAAGTCAGTTCTTCATTAGATCTTTTAGATCTAGTTCACATGTAGTGTTTGTTATATCTTCAGCACTACTTGATAGTTTATATGTAATAAGCTAGTCTTTTACTATAAGTCAAAACTGCAAATTGTACTACAAGTAAGTTCATAATTCATATGTAGTAAGCCGGTTTTTATTATAAATTAAAACTGCAAGTAAGTTAGTTTGCATGTTGCAAGTTTGTCCTTTTGTAAATTACTCATTATCAGTAAGTAAGTTAGTCATTTGTACAAAATTCATGAACTATTTTTCCACCAGAAGGTAGAAGGTATATTGAGCCAATCACTTTTGAGTATGTTAAACATGATTGTAAATAAATGTAAATAAACCATGTAAATTTCATTATTAAATCTTCATTGGCTTGTGTGATACACAGCTGAATAGCTTGATTATAAACCATGTACATTTTCTTACTGTATACTTGCTACCATCTTCCCATTAAACAAGTACCACATGTGCAACTCGGCTATTGACACTTGACTTTGGATATAGTTTATACTATATGTTTGCTTACTATATACTTTCTCATTATACAGCTTTTACTAAATATTTAGTGACAGCAGCTTAAAGCATGGATTTTTTTTGCTGGTTTTTGGACTATTAGCTTTATAGTTTGGTAACCTTGGAGCTTTGAACTATATGAATACGGTGCTGATATACAAAGCCTTAGTTCTGTGTTTACAGTTACTGCTCACTATATTGAATATACATAATGCTTTACATTTACAATTAGTAAAATTTTGCTCATGTTGTTGCTTTGATTATTACATGAAGGTTATTTGTATAAGTTTTGTTGAAACTAGACTGATTCTAAACCTGACAATATTTTTATTTCTTGTGCAAAAGATCATATTGCTTCTTTATATATTATGAATTTTTAAATTGATCTCAGCTATAGTCACTGATTTCTAAGTTTAACTTTGTTCGTCTAAAGTGGTTACAATATATATTAGTTTGTTCATTCTTACCATGGTTAAATATTTAAATCTCTGCTACTGTAATGAAATCAAATACCGTATGGTTCATAGATGCACATTTTGTCCCTGCTTTCTCTCTTTGAATGTCCATAATAAAAAGTACCGATTGTCTTCCTAATATATATTTAATGTATATACCTTAAGCTTGTAGATGTGCTTCATAAGTTTAAATCCATACTCTTTCTTAATAGCTTATTTGAAAAAACTACACAAAGCAGAATTCATATCTGTTACTAATATATTGACTTGCACATTGATAGCAACATGATTGTATTCCATATATGTAGAAACAACAGTAATTGATGAAGTAATAGAAAGAATACCAGTAAATATATTCAAAATAACCACTAAATAATTCAAAAAATCACTAACTAATTCCACATATTCAGCATCATGATTGTATTCCACTTACACGTTGAGCCTATCATTTGCTACATTGAGCTTATTCATTTTAGATCAGTAAATATATTTGGCATTTATTGCTTTTAGCTTATCATCGTGTATAAGTATAATTGTTGATGCCTGAGATAGCGAGCTTCTACCAATGAGCTGATTGTTGCAACTTGTTGTGACAACGGACTTGGAGTTTTCATCCTAGTACTTTATAAAATTGGCCAATTGACAAGTTACTGGATTTTTCTTCAGAGTTCAGACCTTGTTATGCATTATAACTTTCATGTATTGTAATTGCTGAATGTTGAGGGCTATGTGCTGACTTTACTGTATGTAGTATGAACTATATTAGTTACTCGATAAGACATATCATTTACTTTTTTGAACTTATATGTATTGTAGTACTATAAGCTGTATTCTGCATTGAGCTGTTTGTGACTTTGAAATGTATTAAGTTGATAACATATTATGTATATAGAAGTTTATGCCTTAAACAAATATATTGAACTGTTTGTGACTAAGAAATGTATGATGTGACTTTGAAATGCGGTTAATTATTCAGTTAGCCGACTAAACTTAAACGGTTAACCGTTAGATTTGTGCGGTTAACCGCGGTTAAATTTGGGCGGTTCGGTCGGTATGAACCGTCCAAATTTATTTTCGATTCGGTTAATCGAACCGTAGACTTTGGTCGGTTAAATCGGTTAATTAACAGATCGGTTCGGTTAACCAACGCACCCCTAGTGTGGACTCCGATCAGATTTCTTGATTAGAAACCTCTGTTTTCCTTATATAGCCATATACTGTAAATGAAAACTTCATAATCATATCAAGAATCCGTATCAAGTGTTCGCCGTCAAGAATCAAGTGAAAAATCCTTGTCCAAACCGATGTAAATCATCTCAAAATCATATACTCGAATCTGGATCAAGAACTATCATGCGAATAAAAATAACCTACGTATGACTTACATATTATTCCATTGGTTTCTTAACTATACCAATTTCCTTTCATTTTAAATCACATTCACTTTTTTTACTTATAGTATATTTCCATTAATACTAAAATCATTCATGAACCCTTTCATAAAACTATTACTTAAGTCTATTAACATTTTTTAACTTAAGTCACATTCATATAATACTCTACTACATCCTAAGAGTGCATACATAATATTTGATTTGTTTTACTTAACATGAATGTTCAACAAATTAAAAACTTGTTTTAACTTAACATCTCCTCAAACTTATGAGTTTACAAAAAATTATTTTCTTATATTTTCTTAAAACACTTAACTTCAAGTTCTCAACTAATTCAGAAGTTTTCGACTGTCCATAATCATCGAAAAAATTTTATTTCAACAAATGAAAACTACTAAATAACATATCATAATGAAATACATAGACTGAACTATCATAATGCATAGGATACATGTATCTATAAAATAACTTAGCAGAGAACTTAATAATTAAACATCGTGTTTTATTTTAAATCATTTTGAAATTATATATATATATATATATATCAAATCATACTTTTGAGATTGAAAACAATATCTGTTTTACCAAAACAACTCCATAGCAAATTACTATGGTGGCATCTCCCACTTAAACCTCGAAAATGAAGGCCGATGATGCTGCAATCATCACTGAAATTATTTTCCATTGACAGAAGTGAGTTCAGTGCTTTCTATCTCCTTTAAAAATTCTTTTGGAAATATTTCTATACACAAATGTTTTCAAATAGTACTATTATTATTTCTTCCAAACTTTGAAAAATAATTTCTAGAAACACCGGGATTTAGGTTCTCAAAGTCTCAGTTTAAATCCTTTTTACTTATAAACTATGTTCATATAATTTCACTTTAATACATAAAATCATTTCACAAATGTATATTTTTGTTTAGATTATAATAAACAAATTTTATTAAAATTAAATTTTAATCCAACATTATTATTGAACGCCTTATGGTCAAATTATAAAACTTAATTCACAAGTTCTTTGTTTTAATGTTTCGACAATTACTGTTTGCCCAATCCATGCTGTAAAAAAATAAAACTGTTCGTCAACCGGATGAGCATAACTAATCAAATAATAAATGATAATAATTGGATATTATCATTTCCTAACAACAAATACATCATAAATAACTATTTTAAATTCTAAAAGTTATTCTTTTATATATAAAATATAGGTAAAATTATATCATTTACCAAATGTTACTGCAAATTCCAAAGATATGAAAGTATGTTGACAATAAGGATATAAAAAAGCCAAGAAAACAAACAAGAGGAGAGAGTTGATATAGAAAGCATGAATACAGCATGTCGAAGTCCATGATGTCGAAAATAAAGCAAAGGATCGTGCAGCAAATGATGATGTATCTCGAAGCGCCTTGAAAGGATCCCGAAAGCTTACAACTAGTGATAATGCCGCATACCACCGATTCTGCACTTCACCAATGCAATAAAAGATGTCTTATCCTATCAAAATAAGGAATGAAAGCATGTCGCAAATCACCAACATGCGTCATTTGTAATCAATGTCGCACTTTATAAATGTCGTGCTTAATCAATGTTGCACTTCATTAGTGAAGAAAGATGAATGTCAAAAATTATCAATGGAAAGTAGATGGCGCATGCCGACAAGATGATAAAGAGGTTAAATAGTTGTAGTATGACTCTGTTATCATAGATCGGCAGCGTTATGAAAGGATTGTTGCCTACTAAACAATATAAAAGGATATCATTTGTCACCGGCTTAGTAAGGATATCGTGTTTCATCAATACACAGGAAGTTGTCGTGTGCCAGCAATATGAGGGCATATCATAAATCATCAGCCATTACAAGGATGCCGCAAGTCATCAATACTTAAAGGATACCGCAAGTCATTAACCATTACCCCTATAAATACGTACTCAAGGGCATTCAAAAGAAGGCGATTCATTCTTTTTTCTCTCTCTTTCTCTCTTACATTTTTAAAGTTTGTAACCCTAAATCGATTTAGGGATTTTTAGTGCCAATTGTAATTTTACGACCTTTTGTAGATAAGGGCTTATACAATTTCAATCGCACGGTATATTCAAAAAAGAGACTTTACTTGTGACTTATGTTGAACTCTCATATATGTGGCATCATATATGGACTTTCATCTCATGTTTGACTTATATGCATACGCCATGATATTAGAGAATTCTCTTACAAGGGATATGAACTTGACCATCCATTTGTGATTCAAACCATTGCCTTACATGTGACAAGTTGATCTCGCATACTTCAAGTGGACTTATACAAGGTTGGAAAAGCCTATCATTAACTAAGACTCCACTTACTTGCATACTTCGGGGTTAACAAGAAATCTTGTTAACAATTTGGTGCTAGAAGAAGAGCTCGAACCCCCGTCTTTGCTTATCCCATAAGTGGAACTATCGTTGACCAGCATACTTAGGGTATAGAGGATTTACCCCATCCCACATATTCCATTTCTGATCTTCCATGTTTTACCTTATATATAAAGGACCTTTCCTTAACTTGCATATAAGGGATAAAAAGGATTTATTGGATTTATAATAGCCAGTTAGACAACAAGATGACTATTTTCGAACAAGGATCTTTTGAATCCCAAGCAAGTAGGTCAATTTACCAAGTCACTACTGACCGCAGTTTCATGGAGAATAAGTACCGAGGATGATGGCATTGCAAATCATAAAAGAAATGAAATAAGTAGCACCTTATGATCCTAATAGATGAAGCATGAGCCCATTCCATGTAGGACCGACTCCAATCTTTGCTTTAGGAAAAGAGATCCCGAAGAAAGGTAGTTGTTTCTTAAAGATAAGGAAGGTCATACAATGCCTAAACGGTAGGCGGCGGGTGTGTGACGTAGTCAAAGAGGACTATCTTTGAAAAGGAAATAATGAATGATTTTGATAAGTTTGCCCAGAAATGGAATAAAGTAGTAGATCATCCACCTTCACTAATCAAAGCTCAAAAGAAAAGGATTATGGATGATCCTATTATGCTAATCTAGTGCTAAATGAAAGCTAAACGTGAATGAAAGGAGCTATATTCTAAGAATTCTTGAATCCATTCTCTTATCGGTTTTTACGAATATATCTATCCTTTAACAAAGAGAAAGCTGAATTATTGGCCTTCAAAGAAGAAGCGGCCTAAAAATGAAAGGAATCTTAAAGGTGCTTATCGCCAATATCATCGAGCAAATGGACATGAAACCAATCAATGCTGGGCCTTAAAGGGAATGATTAGAGACTTCTTAAGAGAGGGAAAACTCAATGAGTTTATAAGGCAAAATTAGGCAAATCTTCAATAAAGTGAAATTCTTAATGGAAAGGATGCATAAAGGGAAAAGCCTAAACTATTGCCTATAAGTAATAAGGGACGAAGAAAGACTTTGATCTCTCCATATGGGCCTGGTCAAAGCATCTCCTAGAGGGAGGTCAGAGTAAGCTTCTAGTCCCACTTATAAGATCTGGCTAGAGAACTACAAGCATTTGGTCCCGCCTATGTAGTCTGGCAATAGCTACTCCTAGAGGAGGACGGAGTAAGCTTGTCGTCCTTCCAAAGATGGCCTTGTCGGAGCACTAACCAGCCTTTAGTCTCGCCTATAAGGTCTATCTAGATCGTCTCCTAGAGGAAGGATGGAGTAAGCCTTTGATCCCGCCTAAGATGGCCTGGCTAGAGCACCGAACAAGCCTTCAGTCCTATCTATATGGCCTAGCTAAAGAGCCTCTTAGAGGGAGGTCAGGTAAGACTTTGGTTCTGCTTAAGATAGCTAACCAAATGCACTGAACAAAATACCTAAATCATCACCTAAGAGAGTGATATGTGGTTCGATCCAAGTTATGATCAGTACCTAAAGATGGTAACAAAGGAATTAATCAAAGCCTAAGTCACTACCTAAATAGTAGTAAGGGAAATATTCTAGAGGAAGATCAAATGCAAAAGCAAATCCAAACTCGATCCAAAAGAGAGACCGAGGTAGTCTTCTAGAGGAAGGTCAATCAAATACAAAAAAAAACCAAGATCTATTGTAGAGAAGGATCGAGGAAATCTTCTAGATGAAGATCAATCGACTATATAAGAAAATCTAACTTTATCCTAAAGAATGGATCAAAATGCATCTTCTAGAGGAAGAACAATCTAACACATTCAGTTATACATCAAGGAAAATGGTCAAGAGTTATCTATTGCCTAGAGTCAAAAAAATTAATATCAGGTAAGAATGTTTAAAAATTTTGATTTACTATCTGGACTTTAAAGCTCTGGTCCTCAAAACATGGAATTATTTCTCAATCCTTGATTCCTAGATTAGAATCTATTGGAATTCGAATTATCAAATAACGGAAATCTCCACTAATAAGTAAATGAATTTCTGGTTTTCTTATAATTGAGTTTCTTATGGTTACCAGAATTGGTTTTTTGGTCTTTTATTCAAAACATTTATGCAGATTGGATCTTTGGTCTTCTATTACCGCCAGATCGATTTTTTGGTCTTCTATTTAGAGAATTATGGTATTGTACAAATGGTTTTCTGGCCTTCTATTCGAATATTATCACCTTATGGATTTCTGGTTTTCTATTAAGATATTATTGCCAGATTGGTTTTTGGTCTCCTATTAATATTGGTCTTCTTGTCTTCTATTAGCACCAAATGATTTTCTGGTCTTCTATTCAAGTGATATCACTACTAGATAATTTTCTAGTCTTCTACAAATCATTATTTCTAAGGTCTTCTATTCGAATATTATTATATATTTCTAGTCTTCTATTCAAATTATTATAATTAGACGGTTTTTGGCCTCCAATGCAAATTATTGCCAAACGGATTTCTGATATCCCAAACAAATGATCTTATTATCATCAAAGGATTTCTAGTCTTCAATACAGAAAATTATCAAATGGACTTTCAGATAAATACTCTATGGAGATTAAAGCTTCAAACATCAAGCTCTAATGTTCTAAGTGATAAATCCTAAAAATAAAGTTATTAAAAGCTTCATTCTTTAAAGCGCTAGATCAAATTCTCTTGGAATTGAGTTTAAGTGTCCCAGTAACGAGAATCTTCACTATTAAACTAATTTCTAAAAGGAAGGTTCTTCTAAATTTATGATCAAATAATAACTAATCTTTTCATCAAAACAAATTTAAAGGGAACAAGATCTATATCGCGAAAGCAAACTGATGCTCAATCAAAGGATATGTACCATATAACATCAAAAGCAAAATGTGTATCGCAAACAACTCAACAAATTTAGAAATAAGAATACAGAGTTCATATGATGTAACAATCATTCGAATACAAATTTGATTATATATTATATAAACAAAATTACAAGTAGCCAAAAGAAGAATCCGCCCAAAGACTCATAAGCGATTTTCCATTAAGAGACAAGCTTTTGCATCTCCTTTTTCAAATTTTCAACAACTAAAGAAGATTATGGATTTCTAGTAATTCGGCAAAATAAAATTGAAGAAAGAAAATACAGGTTCAAAATATCAATTGATCAAGTATAAATTTGTTTACCATATTTAATTACAATATACAAAAATTATAAATAGAAAACTTAGATCTCCTAAATAGGAGGGGGAGGTAAAGGGAGCGGATGGTGTTGATACACTTTCTCCTTCCCCTTTCCCTTAACTTCAAGAAGGCACAGGTGGCTTTTGCTTGAAGAAGCCCCATCTCTAAGCGAAACAGGAGGACCCTCTTTATCTTTAAGAAAATCAAGGCATCCGTAAAGAAATAAATGTTGATATTATCTATATCCAGCTTCAGTCGCTCCGCTTAATCTTGAATTCATGTCTAGGCCTAGGAAAGAGTAGTCAATTTCTAAAACAAAATAGATTCTTACTTCAAGTAAATAATTAATAAGAGAATCTAAACGAGAAGTCTCAAGCGACATCACTTCAATTATCTTTAACTGAGATTCAAAATTTTCCACTTTCTCGGTCAAAATTTTAATTGCAAAAGAAGGTTCAACAACATGGAAATTCGCTGCATACAAAAGTTCTTTAAGCTTCTTTTCTCTCATTTGAATAATATAGGCATTATCAATAGAATTATTCTGAGTCTCAAACACCCATTTGAGCATTTCATTCGCTCCCAAAATAGTTTTGATCTTGTTCTCCGATTCTTTGATCACCTAATTAAGAGCATATTATTCATGCACTAACCCTTTAACTTGAGCCTAGTAATTGTTCAGATATTTTGAAATATGGTTGTCCCATTTACCCTTCAAATACTAAGAGCACTTTGTTTGACCTATTGACGCCATTGATTGATTTCTTCGTAATTCAAGCCCAAAGTTAGGTTTAACCAAGATGGGAATTTTACTTTAACAGCGGTAGATTGGAATCTAGTCCTTCTCATAGGAGGAGTGGCAGGAATAGATTCACCTCCATTGGCAATAAGCTCCAAAGACTGATAAGATACTTGACTTTTTAAAAAATCTACTTCTAGATCCTCTATTCTTTGGTATAGCCGAGCAATCTCTATGTCATCTTTGGTTCTTTGGCTCTATCAAATTGGCTCATGGCATCTATGCACTCCTTCATCCTTTGGACACATTCATTCGTATTTTTAATTTTTTCTTCTACCTCCAAAATCGTCTCTTTTACACCACTTAGTGTTGATTTCAATCTGCGGTACTTGGTATACCATTCCCGAGTATCTAAGTTATCCAGAAGTGGTCGGGTTGAAGCATCTTGAGAATAACATTCCTTCCTGGTATTTAACGTGAATTCCGCCCTAATATTTTCTAACAAGAAAGGGACTAGGGTCACGAGACACAAGCATCGGCTGACTTTTCTATTAAAAATAAGTAAAAGAGAAAATTATTATCACTACATGGGAAAGTGCATTATATAATACCAATAAAGTTCACAAATATACAAAGGGTCATACTACATTACTCAAATTTACACGATATAAATCCTTTCTTAACTAAAATAGTGGGCTTCTTAATTAATAATTAGTAGATAAATTTAAATAAATAGAATTTCATACTTGTGAAGTTGGAGCTTGAGTTTTTCCCTTTGTTTGCTGACGGAAAGAAGGGGCATCTTTTGGAGTAATGTCTTCTTGCAAAACATCCTGAGCACCTAAAAGATTGGGGAAGCCTGCATTTTCGGTAGATGAATCAAAGTCGTGACCATCTCATCCATCGTGTCCGACTTTTGGCCTACTAGGACCTTACCACCACCACCACCATCTTGATTATTATCATTATTGTCACCATCATTATTGTCATCATTATCACTATCATTATCATCATCTTTATCATTATTGCTTTGATCATCCTTATTATCATTTTCTCCTTTGTCTAAATCTTCACCTCCTACAAGCGGGAGGTCATCAAAAGTTAACAACTTATGCGAATCAACAGCTTCCTCCATTGAAAATTCATCCTTGAGCAATCCCTCAGCTCTTCCCAATATAAGGTCGAACTTCCTTTTAAATTTATCATTTAGGTTTGGAAGGGAAGGAAAATCCAAATCTGGACATTTGCCAATATTATTTCCGTATGCTACAAGAAGAGCAACTTCATAGCACTTTTCTGTAATTGAAGGGAGAGCCTAGTCAGGAAAGGAGATTTTCTCCTTAGCATCATTTATGATGTTGTTAGTGTAGACCAGGACAGCGTCCTGGGCTTCGACCTTGTTTTCCAGAGACTTCTCTTCATTAGTCATTTTGTCCTATCTTTACTGGTATTTTCAAGATCTGTTTTTTGAGTTTTCACCTCTTCTTCCAATAGCATTTTAGATTTCTTTTCATCATCAAGGGAAGAGGCAAGTTTTACCTTCTCGACAATGACATTATCCTTTTCCATAGTACGCAAAGAAATTTGCTCCTTAAATTTAGCAATTTGATTAAAAGGTTTTTGAGAAACCTGTTGAAGGAAAAACATGTGTTTGGTCGCTTGAAATATACGACAAACATAAGCTAAATCAAGCTGTACAAGGTTAAAAGTCTAAACTAATCCAACAAAAGATAAATCATACCGGTAATAACTGCTGACAAATGACGTAAAAGTGATCTTTCGAGAAGGTTGAAGATTGTAACGGCATAAGTGAAGCCAATGTCGGAGATTGGGCAACTAATGGAGAAGATCCTCGAAGCTCGTTATGGGAGTCTGAGCAGGAATCTCCAAAGGAAGGGACTCATTATGGAGTGGGGTTAATAAGCTCCTCGAACAAGACGTAGAAACTAGATGGAGAAGTAGGAAATGAGAAGTTTAGCAAAGTTTTTGGGGAACGAACTTCCTGTGCGTCTCCTTGCGCATCCCGAACAGGAGGGTCTAAATCAATCACGCCAGTACCTTAAGCGGTCAAGGAAGCACCCACATTTGACTTCCTAGTAACGACATCAGAAGTCTGGTTATCTCCAAGCTTAGGCTTTTTACTTAGTAGAAGAGTTGAATAGTCAACTAGAGCATTGGTGCTCGCTTTCTTTTTTATTTCATCAATAGCCTTAGGAATAGATTCCCTGAAAGGAGCATGTTTAGTGGGTTTAGCTAAAGCAGGAACATGACCAATGGCCTTCCTTTCCTTGGAAGCAACAATGAGTGCAGACAAGTCTAAATCAAAATGGGAAGTTTATAAGATAACAACGCAAGGAATTCCATTTAAGTTGTAGTTAAAACTTACTAGAGGGTTCAAGTTGAATTGGAGGGGAAACACAGAAAGCATTCTGATTATTGACAACCAACGATCATTTTCCTTGGGCATTCCCCTTTTATCATCAGAGGTCCCCAAGTATTATGTGGTTGCTAAAACCAGAGGGTATTTGCAAAGATTTAATTCCATCAAGAGGTTTAGCATGTTGCTCATACTCTTGGAAGCTTGAGTCAAGGACTTAATGGTATCAACAGTAGAATGCTAAGTTGCTTGGGAGTAGCATCTAAAGGAAAAACGCTTATCATAAGAAAGTGATATATATAACATAGGATATAGGAAGCAAAATCTTATCGAATGCCGAGAAGGTTCCCTTGATCTTAGAGGAGTAACACCTAACATAGAGAAATTGATTCTTCCAATCCTTCATATTGTTAATTGGATGAGTGATTAAGCTTTTTAGGGAAGGGAGAAGACGGTACATAGGACAATCCAACTGTTCATTTATCCTTATAGGATTTGCTAGCCTGAAGGGTCTCATTGCTTAGAGAAGGAAGTTTAGTCTCCCTGAAGAGGATTTCTAGACAGCTTAAGTAAGTATATGAATTAGGGGTTACGTTGATTAGAGTGATGTTTAGATGTCGCAAGAATCACAGAAGGAAGTCTGGGAAAGCTAAGTACCATGAGTGCTAGATATGAATAAGTGTAAGGGTAAAGAACCCCTCTGGAGGATTGTCTATACTACCAAAGGGACCGACATGCATAGCATTTATATTCGTAACCCCAAATTGCCGGGGGATGGTGTCCACTTCTCTCTGAGTAGTAATGTAAGATTGGTTGAGATGATAATCTCCTTTCTTGGCAGAAGAAGATAACTTAGAACTCTTGTTTGCTTTTTGCTTTCAATTTTGCATGTTATGTTATATTACACAAAGTCAAGAAAGTACTATTTATTTTACAAAATTTGCAGTACTCATAAGTGCAAAATAGATAATTAAATGCCTAAACAAAAGATAGTTAACTGATTAAAAATAACCTAAGGCATAACATAAGGACATTAAAGTTCATAATTAGCTATTTTATTTGCGAAAAACCATTAACCTAGTAAGTAGTTCATGACAAACTTGTTAAATATTTAAGAAATTCATAATCAATTAAGAATACGTAAACAATTGATAAATCTTGATGATAAGTTTATAATAGAGCAAAGAGAGTCTAACTTAAACATCATCTTTAATGGAATATCGACTCCATAAATTGATATCGAATTTATGAAATGTTGCATTAATAGTCAATAAACCATAGTATGATGTCGTAACAATGACTTGATGTTAGATTGAGAAATGGTCGAGATTAATGAATGATGTTGGAGCGGTTTATATATCCTAACCAACTTTTAAACTCATAAAGATATCAAGTATATAAACAATTTATAAGTTTGCTATATGATAACTGCATAACAAATTAATGATGTTGTATAAGATTAAAATAAGAATATTAAATTATCAACATTTTAAGTAGTTATTGAAAAAAGAATGACAACTCATTATAGAGTAATTGAATCTATGCGATAATTTTTTAAAATGCATGTCGAATTCCGAGATGGTTATCACACTCCTAATCGGATGCCAGCACCATAGGGATCTCATATTTAATAGTTTTGAGTTTTGGACTAACTGTCAAAATAATAGTTAAAGAAAGAAGCCTTATTGATGTCGAACATCAGGTTGAATATGAAACATCATAAGGCAATAACTTCAAAAACAAACGAGATAGTGAAGCTTGTAGCAAGTTCTATGTCCCTGATAAATAACCCATTCTTAACTAAACCAGAAGGTCCCATTTTTTAAAAAATCAATGCTGTCAGTCTTTATTTAATTGGTTAGGATCCAAATGGTGTACTAATTCAATAATTAAATTCATCTGTAAGCATAACAAATCTATGATTTAGCTTATAATTCAAAAACCAATAACCGAAGCATAGTTACTAAACCCTAATATCAATTCGAAATCGAAAATTCCCAAAAAAACCTGAGTTGTAATTTGAATATAATTTTTTAAATCTAATTTGTCGACTTGGTTAATTAAAATGGAAATCGAACCTTTGACTTAAGCTTTGATGCTGAGGGGTTGAAGGTTCTTGAGTAAAATTTAAGAATTTTTTTTCTAGAGTATTGAGTTACAGGTAAAAGAGAAAATGATGAAGAAGGAGGCGCATTTATAGAAAGAAAAATAAATCACAGGCACCATTGATTTAAATTCAAATGTAAGGCCTGATCTAAAAATAATACCAATGGACGACAGGTGGAAATATCGAAGAACTGACATGAAAAGCCAATATTTTCTCTACATTAGGGGGCAAATGATACTACAAACCATGATTTTGAAGATATGAAAGCATGTCGATAATAATAATGTCAAAAAAGAGGCAAGAGAACATACAAGAGGAGATAACTGATATTGAAAGCATGAATATAGCATGTCAAAGTCCATCATTTCGAAAATAAAGCAAAGGATCATACGATGATGATGCATCCCAGAGCGCCATGAAAGGATCCCGAAAGCTTATAGCTAGTGATAACGCCGCATCCCATAGATTCCGCACTTCACCATTGCAATATAAGATGTCATATCCTACTAAAATGGGGAATGAAAGCACATCACAAGTCACCAATATGCATCATTGGTTATCAATGCTACATGTTGCGCCTTATCAACACCGCCTCTCATCAATGTCGCACCTTATCAATAAAAGAAATGCATATTTTGTAAATTATCAATGAAAAGCATATGTTGCATGCCAATCAAGATGATAAAGAGGTTAAATAGCTATAATATAACTCTGATATCATAGATTAGCAAGCGTTATGGAAGGATTGTTGCCCATTAAACAATATAAAAGGATATCATGTGTCATTGGCTCAGTAAGGATATCGTGTTTTATCAATCCAAAGAAGTAAGGTTACTATGTGCCAGCAATATAAGGGGATATCGTAAATCATCAGCCATCACAAGAATGCCGTAATCACTAATACTTAAAGGAATGTCGAATGTCATTGAAGCAAATAATGAAGCCGAATGTTAAGCATCACGAAGGTGACACATGGCAGCTATGCCACCCATCTTCACACCTGTAAATACGGATCCAAGGGCATCCAAAAGAAGGCAATTCATTCCTCTCTCTCTCACATTTTTAAATTTTGTAACCCTAAATCAATTTGGGGATTTTTATTTACCAATTGTAATTTTATGACTTTTTCGCTACTAAGGGCATGTACAATTATAATCGCATGATATATTCAATAAAAAGACTTGACTTGCAACTTATGTTGAACTCTTATATATTCAGCATGATATATGAACTTTCATCTCATGTTTGACTTATATGCATACGACATGATATTGGAGAATTCTCATATGAGCGATATGAATTCGACCATTCATTTTGTTTTTTGAATCATTGCCTTACATGTGACAAGTTGATCTCGCATACTTCAAGTGGACTTACACGAGGTTGACAAAACCTATCATTAACCAAGACTTCACATACTTGCATACTTCGGGGTTAACAAGAAATCTTGCTAACACTAAATTTCTAAAAAAAATACCATGTCGGTTCGACTTGTCCAAGTGTTTAAAAACCCTTATCGATAAGTTGTACCTTCTGTATGGACCTGAACTCATAAATCACTCAGTAGATAAATCAACATAATATAAAAAAACATTATAACACTAACAAATATTTAGTCATATATATAAACACGCATACACTCAAACTCATTCTAGGGTTTTATTAACCCTATCTGTAGTGAGTTTACCCCACCAATGCTTAGGTGTTCGCTCAAACTAAGCTCTGATGCCATGTGTAACGACCGGCCTATACGACCCTCAAAAGTTGATACTAATACATCAACAATATTCACGTGTAGAGCATCTAAGTGTCGGAAAGGTAGATTGTTGGGTGGAAGAAAGAAAAAGACAGAATAGAATCTCACACCTTGATGAGTAATATACGATATACAATAGATCTTTACAAAAGAAAACGGTAATATACATCCGTCAATCAAAATAAACTAACATATCATTAGCCTAGACAGTTATGACAACATGTGCTCACAAATGCTGATAAATACAAAATAACAAATGTAGCAAAAATAAAATATAAGTAAATACGTCTTGGAGGCATCCAGCTCGTCTCCTATAGCTACAATGCATCCATAACTAAATCTGGAAATATGCTCTAGCTGGCTAGAGAATTATAAGAAAATAACACCCAGATCAGTCTAGTAAACTAGGTGAGAAACGCATATCATATGAATTTTAATGTTATAAAACCTTTCAAAAATAAAAATATCTCATAAGACCATGCCACACATAAAAACAGACGGGTTTTTACCTTACGATAACCAAACCATTTCTATAAGAGATCCAACGATATTATAATAATGTCTAGGGTCTAAAACATATATTTAATCATTGCCATAATGTTTACATTAATTCCACTCCACTATATTAAGTATACAACTATGTCCGTGAGGCACGTATTGGAGAATGAGTTTCATACAATGACACGGTAAGGGACAACCTTCCGTATAGTGTACCTTTAGAGAAAATGTACTGAGGCTGCAAACCGTGCCCCTCAAGGAATCAGGACTGGCCTACCCCTTCCTGGATAGTACCAAATATGATTACACCACGGCTGCCAACTTGACAAACCATAACTGGCCCAGAGCATACATAAAATTATAAATACCGATTTAGATCAGACAATGACCATACCCTAAAAGGAGTGACCCACTTAGCCTTGAAGCACAATTCCTTATTTTGTCATTACCAATTCTGAGGCTTGATACTACGTTTTACCTTTTTAGCAAATCCTACTTCTACTACATTCTTAGCATTAGTAGCAAGTAGCCATTACACTTCAAAGAGCTCTGTCTTTAATATTCATCATCTTCAAGATGTCTTTAATTAAAATGCTATGTCAGTTCGAAGTGATTTTCGAATAACTTATGCTTATCTGATCTCGGTCTCTCCGAACCGACAACGACGGTTTCAAAACAAGCTAAGATTTGATAGTTGGTTATTTAAATATCAAATTAATAAACAATCAAACCAGAGATTTAAGGCATATGGAAAACCAAGCATGGTTAAGCACATAAGCAATCACTAAGTCTCTTTAATTAATTCTTTCATTAACTAAAAATCGCTTTGTAAATTCTTGTATTAAAATACTTTCGCAAAAGGTATACACAAGTATATTACTCATTCACCACTCATTTCTACTCTTTATTTGCTTAAAAAATATATCCACATACTTATCTCATCGGTATAAGTATATTCACAAACCACTACACTTTCAATACTTATAAAATGTAATCACATACATACTCAACGGTATAAGTATATTCACAAAACCTGAAAAAATGATTTTACTTTCAAATCATACTTATTTGGGTTAAAACAAATGTCGCTAAAAACATTAATAATAATAAACCCAAAACACTTTCCTTTTTGGAGTAAGTAAGCGGATTGTATGGAAATTAAACCAAACATACTTACCCCCACTTTCCAATATTAAATTAGAAAAGTTTAAAAATTATTTCTAAATAAAATACCATAGAAAATCCAGAAGTTGGGTTTAAAATCATTCTTCAAATCAAAACCATTTTCAAAGCAAAATAGCAAACCGTAGTGTTTCAAAATACTTTGATGAGGCCCAGATCTACTATAGCACTTAACTAATGCAACTATTAACTATAAAGGTTCAACTTTTAATACATATCAATGTCATATCTAATATAACCAAACTATCAACTTTTGACATTCAATAATTTATACAATAGGTATATAAATCAAATTAAAATTAATAGTAACGAGGAATCCGAATTCCTCTATAAAATTCCATGTATTTCATTTTATTATCATTCGCTGTTCAAGCGGAAATTCAGCCCAAACAAAACAGTAAATCATTCAAGCAGAAAATCATTAATTTATATCTACCATATATCATTACAGTATTCATTCAAAGGTGAGATAACTCACCAAAATTCCAACGGACGCTTATGCATTCCGGTTCGATCTAAAATCGAACAGCATTCGAATTTAGCTCGAAATTCCACTTGCTCTAAACTTGACGAAACCAATTGCAGTACGTAGATAATACCCATACGAGTGCAATGCAATAGACCGCTTCTTAATTGGTCCTCGTATGCAAAAGTTATTCATTTTATAAGTTATTGAATTAAAATTTGTAATTAATTTAATAATTACTTTATTTAAAATTAATTACCCACTCTAATATTCTTCCCTTCCTCTTCAAAACCATGCACATGTACACGAGAACACCCCCAACCCACCATTAATGTGCACGCACACACGATGATATAGAGCTACGCTCCACTATTTGATGAATGATCAATTCCATTGAACTCCACTGTGTGAATGCTTCACATCCCCCTCTTATCAAACTCGATCCATTCTCTACCATCGCGACCTGTAGCAGCCTCTCCTCGACCTCCCAATGTCGCACCACCATATATACGACTACAATCCACCATTCTTTCATCAACTATGCTCCATGATATGAGAAAAAAATTGCCACCCTCACGGAAGCCTATCGTCGCCTAAATCAACCACAAATCCAAACCTTAATTCCTCCTCCTTCACGTCAAACATTGCAAATCATCGCCGCAACACCCAATATGTATATGGATTCGAAGCTCTCATCAAAATAAACTCAACAAATACAATTTGTATTTTTTTTCGTTTAGTAAATGACTTGATTTTGGTTTTTATAAGGAGGAGGCCATTGTTAGTACCTTAGGTATTGGTTTTGATGATAATTACTATAGGGCATTACATAAAATATAGATACTAATATTTTATCAAGATATATATAATGTATAGTGCAGGATATTAGACGGTATTAATTAAGAAGACTATACAATATCAAGATGTTGATATCAAGAGAAGATTCAAGATGATGATATAAAGTTTTAAGACTTCGAGAATGATGACTCATGAGTATTGAAGAGTTGAAGATTTCAAGATATTCCAAATAAGTTATAGAGTCATAGAATATATATTAAAACTTTGATAGCACTTTCCTGATCTCTCTTACCTTCTCTAATTTTGTTTTAAATTGTTTTTCAATTATTCTATTTTAAAAATAACCTTTTCAAAATATTTCCAAAATGATTTGCAAATATGTTATACTTATAAATATATTATTTTAGTGTTTTTAAGTTTATATATATTGAATTATGGTTTATACTTTAAAAATTTATAACTACATTAATTATATATTATTATTTAAATTAAATTAAATATTCTTATTAATTCTTTAAAAATTATTTTATTAAGTATTATTAAGTTTTAATACGACTAGAATATGTATAAACTATGTTTAAATGTTTGTACAAAGTTTCAACATATTTTACAAAACTTAATATTTTCAAAACAATTTTTAATAAGTAATTTTTCAAAATACAAAGGGATATGTCGACATATCCTCTGCAAGTATGTCGACGTACTAGCCGTATTTTTTAAAATTCAAATTTGAATGGAAGTGTCTTTTCATCATATCTTTTCGTGAATGGACATGACCGTTGTTACCCTATATATACCAGTCTTCCAAATGAATTTTATTTAACTAATTTCTTATTTTTCCTTCTCTTTTCACTCTATTGATTTCTAAAGCAATTTCTATCGAAACTCTGTCGAAATTAAACAAGAATCAAATTCAATCATTATTAGTTTGATTCTCATTCATACTCTCTGATTTCTCTCATCTCTCTCAAGATCAAGTGCTATTCAAGAGTTATAGGATCAATTGTAATCAAGATCGAAGATCCGAGTCTGTAAACTCTATCAAATCATACTCTTATACTCTGTGGTGTGCTTGCTATCCCTAAAATCCAAGTAGGTGCGATTGTAGCCTGATTAAATCAGTTAGGTATGCTTAGTAGCCCGTAAATCTAGTGCGTGTGCTTGTGACCTGGAAATCAAGTGACTCTACCCAGAGGCCAGGACTTTGGAGGGTGTGCCTCGTAGCCTTAAAATCGAGATTGTATTTGCATCTACTAGTTGAAAAGAAATCTGTACAAGAAATTGTGCGGGACTAGATGTAGGGTAACTGCGAACGAGTATAAAATCCTGGTGTGTTCTTTCCTTTTTTACTTTTACTGCATTTATTTTTAGATGTTCTTTGATTCAGTGATTGTATCTGTGACTGTTAATTCCATCATTCCAAGTAAAATCTTAAAGAATTTGAATAATATTCATATAATCCATTAAACACTATTCACCTCCGCTTTAGTGTTAATTTAGCCTTAAGATTGTTACTCCGCTGACTCACGGCCATGATTTTCTTTTATAGAAATATAAAATAAAAAGGTAGAGGAAAATGTCATGAGTGAAGAATAGCCTTGTGTAGGGTATTGTTTATTTAACAATTTCTAGCACTTCGCAACACCGAATTTCGTTCGTGTACGAACCGAGAACGACAAAAACAAAAACTATGATCGCACATAAAAATGCGATATGATCAAAAATAACAATAAAATACACTAGTTATCTCATTTTATGAAATTTCAAAAATACCACCGTTTGCTGTAAAATACGTCAAACGATAATTTAAATATTTTTCAAATTAAAAATTATGGAAAAATCCAATAAATTCATTTAAAAATACGTCATTAAAATTTGAGTCATTTTATTACAATTTGATTTTCTTATTATTTATTAAATACGAATCAAATTGGAATATTTAAAAAATTAAATATTCTCATTCAAAATGTTAAAAATTATGGTTCGTTACACCCTTGCTCCAGACGATGCTCAAGCTTCCCTTTAGGTTGAAAATTTTCTCCTGAGGTAGATGTTCCCAATGCCTTCATGCTCCATAGAATCAAACCATCGACCATGCATAAATAAGATTCATCGAAATTGAGATGGAATACAGAAATAACAGAATATAGTGAATAGAAATTTGGTTACCCTACCACTTCAGTGTACAATGAAGTTACTGATTTAGGAATTATTATGATAATAAAATAGAAGCAAGAACGATAGTAACTTATTAGACATAGTCAATTGCAAAACAATAATAATTGATAATACCTTACAAAAAGCTTCTGATACTGGAGCATCTTTTCCTAATGCAGACAACTCAAGCTTAACCTTTTCTAGTCCTTTAACAATAGCTTGTTGTTCTTTTGCTAAAACCTTCAAGCGTACCTGTATATATGAAAAATATATCATGCAAAAGATAATATACTATTTATCAAAGTTAGAAGTAATATATATTTATAACCTTTGAAGTTGCTTCCAGATTTACGAGGTCTTAATGAAAGTCAAGGAGCTTAGGTGACTTTGAGGGAAGAACCTGCTTGAACATACTCCAAATATTAGATTCAGTAACAAAAAACACTATATCAAAGGACATTTGATTAATAGAAAAATGCCACAGTCATGGTGGGATACAAATAAATTTACAATATATACCTTGTTTAATTAATTCATGACACTTCTAGAATGGTTTGATTTGCGACCGATCATGGCGATGGTTAGACAGCTAAAAAACGTGGCCATTGCTAGCCGTCGCCTTGTTGGATATAATCGACGAACCAGAGACTTCAGCAAAACATTTCCCCCTCTCTCACCTTTTCTCTCTTCTTTCCAAGTTCGCTCCTAACCAACTCCAACCGCCACCAACCGCTTCTAGCCGACGCCGACGATCCCTTCCCGCTGCGCACTCCTTCCTCCTTCTATTTAGGTACATTTTTTTAGCTATATTGTCTTAAACCCTATTTATGCAAATTTAGTAATTTTGGTATGAATATGTTAGATTAGTTATTATTAGATGATAGTATAGTTTATTAGTTGATTTGGAGATAAAATTAAAACCCTAATTTTGAAAAGTAGTTGATTATTGAGTTGAAATTGATGATTATTGTGTATTAGTTGATGATAATAGTGTGTTAGTTGATTTGGAGATGTTAGTAAGTGGTTTGATTGTTTAATTTGTAGTTAAAAGTTAGGTTTAATTCAAAATTCGAAAATTAGTACTATTTATTAATATGCTTGTTGATAAGTTTATGCGAATGTTTATTATAGTGTAAAATGATGTTTGTTACAGTTTACGTGAAAATTAGTGTACAATTAATTAGTGTATAAAATTAATTTATTTTACTTTGTTATTATTAGTACTAATTTCTAATTTTAGCTTACAAAATCTGTAAATTAAAATTTTATTAGGTAACAGAGTTTGAAAATATGTTATAATTTAACAAAATATTAAGAAAAATTATACTTAAATCGATTTTGTAAAAAGTTTAAGAAATGAAGGTAACAACAGTGAATATTGTACTAAAATCAATTTTGTAAAAAGTTAAGTAACGAATATAACAACAACAAATATTCTATTGAAATCATTTTGTAAAAAAATCAAGAAATAAATATGAAAACAACAAATATTGTACTCAAATTGATTTTCTAAAAAGTTAATAAATGATTATGACAAGAACAAATACTTTACTCAAATCGATTTTCTTTAAACTTAAGAAATGAACATAACAAGAAGAAATATGCTGCTGAAATCGATTTTCCAGTAAGTTAAAAATGAATATAACAACAACAAATATTGTACTCAAAATTATTTTCTACAAAGCTTTGAAATTTATATACAAGAACAAATATTGTACTAAAATCGATTATCTAAAATAATTTGAAATGAATATAATATTGATTTGAAAATAAGCATTAAGTATTATTATGACAAATACAACAACCACAAATTTAAGCCTTTATCCCAAGGCTTTAATTTATTTTAGAAAACACAACAACAAAAATACTCCCCTTGGATGGAAAGTTATGCGTAGAAGAAAAGTGAACTGAAATGCTGTCGAAAGTAGACAAAAGTGTGGTGTGTGAAGTCTTCAGTCCTAAAAGGTTTTACTTTATTTTAGAAAATAAAACAACAACAGTATATCACTTGGGTGAGAAGTTGTGCATAGAATAGAAGTGAAGTGAAGTGCTGTCAAAATTACTAACCTATTTTTTAAAATTAGGAACAATGTTCGATTATTTTGTCGACCGTACGTGGATGTATGAAGTCAGAACTGGAATGAGAGGTTCGATGAAAGAACATTTCTACAATGGTGTATACGAATTTATTAGATTTGCAATATCTAATAATCAAAATAACGAAGAACTTCGTTGCCCTTGTAGTAAGCGTCAACATTTGAAGCATTGGAAACAAGATACAGTTAAATTATATTTGTATAAATCTAGATTTGTGCCAAATTATTATTTATGGGATCGTTATGGAGAACTTGTTGCACCTACAGCGGATCCTGTTGCATTAGAGGTCGATGTTGTTATGACGAATCCAATAGAAGGTATGGTGGAAGATGTAGCACGATTAATGTTCCATACCGTTCAAGTTGATGGTGAAGACGTCAATATCGAAAAAGAACCGAATGTGGGAGCAAAAAAATTTATGATTTATTTGATGCCACTAAGAGACCGTTGTGGGATGGTTGTAAAAGTGGAATCAAATTATCAATAACCGTTGAATACATCATTATGAAATCAAAATTCAACTTTACAGAAACTGGATTTACAGCAGTTGTACAAGCTGCAAAACATGGCACATGCCATCCAATACTATGATGTGCGACGGTCATCATAAAGTGAAACACTTATGTCGGCTTTCGGTCTGCCTTACTAAAAGATAGATACATGTATAAAAGTTTGCATGTCGTATTGGAAAGATGACATTAATCTTAGGAACTGCAAAATATATAATGAGGAAAGATATAAACCAAGAAAAAAGAAAGGAAATAAAGTTCCATACTAGAGAATGCGTTATTTACCAATTACCCCTAGACTTCAAAGGTTATATGCGTCTTCGACCATGGCATGTCATATGCGATGGCACAGCGTGAGAAGATAGGCAGAGTGAACTTTGACACCTCCATCCGATGGAGAAGCATGGAAACATTTCGATAAGACGTATCCCACATTTGCTGCAGAGAGCCATAACATCAAACCTGGTTTATGTACAGATGGATTTTCGCCATTCTCTTAGTTTGGTAGCAAATATTCATCTTGGCCTGTTATCGTTACTTCTTATAATTTACCTCTGTGGATGTGTATGAAAACTTCATGCATGTTTCTCACTATTGTCATCCCTGGCCCTGATGATCCGACACAAGGAACCGATGTTTATCTACAACCATTAATCGAAGAGCTAAAAACTTTGTGGCTTGAAGGTGTTGAAACATACGACATTTCACAAAAAAGGGATTTTCGTATGTTCACTTCTTTGTTATGGACTGTTAATGATTTTCTTGCATATGGGATGCTTCCAAGGTGGAGTATGGTCGGTCGTCTAGCTTGTCCTTATTGCATGGAAGAAACAAGATCATTTTCTTTACGATATGGAAAGAAAATTTCTTGGTTTGATTATCATCGGTGTTTTCTCCATCCCAATCATACTTTTAGAAGAGATAAAAAACTTTGAAGCTAACAGAGAAGAGAATATGCAACAACCAAAGGTTTGGTCAAGCGAAGAAATATATGAAATTGTAAAGGATTACCCAAAGATACATGAAACTGGAATATAGACTGAAATTCCAAGTAAATCAGACATTCATAATTGGTTCAAACAAAGTATATTTTGGGAGTTATCTTATTGGAAAGATCTCCTACTTTGACATAATATTGACATGATGCACAACGAAAAAAACGTGTTTGATAACGTGTTTAATACCATTATGAATGTCAAAGGGAAAACTAAGGACAATCTGAATTCAAGACTCGATATAGCACACTTTTGTAAACGTCTTGAACTTCATATGAAGCCCAATGACAATAGAAAAACCCAAAGCATGCTATGAGCTAGATAGCAAGAAAATAAAACTCGTGCTAAAGTGGATGGAAGGACTAAAATGCCCTGATGGGATGTCTTCTAATCTCCGTAGATGTGCTGACTTTAAAAACAGTAAATTGAGTGGGATGAAAAGTCACGATTGTCATATCATGATGGAATATTTATTATCAGTGGTTTTCAAAGAACTGTTGCCCATAAAAGTGTGGAGTGTTATCACAGAATTAAGTATGTTTTACAAACAGCTTTGTTCGACAACGTTAAAAATCGACCATGTACGTAAACTTGAAGTAGAAATCCCTATACTAATATGCAAACTGGAGAAAATATTTCCGCCGGGTTTTTTTAATGTAATGGAGCATTTGCTTGTTCATCTTCCACCTGAAGCTCTTCTTCGAGGTCCTGTGCAATATGGATGGATGTATCCATTCGAGAGGTAATAGTAAATATTCGTAAAATTATTATTAGTTTAAAATTCAGATTTACGTAAATGCATTTAAATTAAATTAATTTTGTAATAGGTACTTGAATCATCTAAAGAAAAAAATTAGACAGAAAGCACGAGTTGAAGGTTCAATTTGCAAATCATATCTTGAAGAAGAAGCTTTATTCTTTTTCTCTCATTACTTCAATGACCATGTGAACTTATCATTTGTAAGTGGTCCTCGCAATGATGTAGCCGTTGAAGAAGATTATTCGCAGACAATGTTGTCTACTTTTAGATAACATGGCCGACCTGCTGGAAAATGTGTGGAAATATGGTTAGACGATGTAGATCAACATGTAGCACACACATATGTTCTTCTTAATTGTGCTGAAGTTGCACCATTTGTTAGGTAATAATAAATTCATATTTATTTCAATGATACTTACATTTTAATCGTAATGTAACATGTAGTACATATATATTTGCAGTATTTATGAATCACAACATCCATTTGGTGATCTCAGTAAGGAATTTTCTAAATGGTTTTTGAACTATGTTTATGATCCAAGAAAAAGCGTCATTGATGAAGGAATACAACATCTTGCGCTCGGACCAAAAGGAATGTCAAGGCTTATCCAATATTCTTTGTCAATGGATTTAAATTCAACACCAAGGATTGTGGTGTTGAAAAATTAACGTAAAACAGTGGTGTATTTGTCAAAGGCAGTGACGATCCAGATAAGCATATAAATGATTTTTATGGCATCTTAACACAGGCTTTAGAATTGACATATTATGTACAACCTGTAGAAAAAGTTTTTTTATTCAAGTGCAATTGGTTCAGCAATATTCCTGGTTCTAGAATCAATGTGCACAAAGATTATAAACATATAGAAATAAAGCACACCTCGTATTACTATAAGTATGATCCTTTCGTATTAGCCAAGCAAGCATTACAGGTTTATTTGTCTCCGTATCTATCCTTAAAAAGTGATAAAGCAGATTGGTCTGCTGTTTTTAAAACAAAGGCAAGATTTACATTTGATGGAATTAATATTCCAGAAGAAGCAACGTATCAAACTGACCTTGAGCCAAATGATGAAATAATAATAGCTGATAATATTGATTTAGGTTTGTTAAATGATGAATCGAATGTTTTAATAAAAGCATTTGAGAGTACAGAAGAGAACGATATAGAGTACGAGACCGAGACTGAATCAGAAGACAACGAAGGCTGAAAATTTTGAATTTTTGTATCAGTTGTTGTATAATGTATATTCTGAGTTTCAGCTATTATCAATAATGATGACTATGTTGTGAGTTATGTCTTATTGTTTTTTTTAATTATGTATATATACTCAGGAGATCTTGTCTCATTTATGACGTTGTAGTGCAATTTTTATGTGATGATGATTAATTGCTGCATGTTTTGTAATAATGAACTGGTATTCTTCTTCATTATATGAAATGATATGTTTATAACAGATATGCACATGAGACATTCTAGCAGATCTCAGCCTTCTCCTTCCGCTGGTGCGGGTGTCAGCGACACAGCGTCGGATTTACGTCCGGTGGTAGAGGTAGTGCGGAAGAGTGCGGGGTAAGAATCAAATTTTTTACATTTTCACTATTTATAATTTACCAAGTTCGTATATCTTCTTTTATACAGGGGGTTTGAGGTCCAGCCGAGCGACTTTATTCTACAAGTGTTGAGGAAGGCATTCATGAGCCGGATGTCGGGATGTTGGGCTCACTGGGATGACATTCACGATCACATCAAGAATGCCATATTCACAGACTTGATGGTAATTTTAAATTTATAATTTATTTGTAAATTAATAAAATGTATATAATTCAAACCAATATCAAATTCAATACGTATGCAACTATTTGTGTGGACCCGCAAGATATTGATGTTTTTATCAATCATTGGAACCAGAGAATGCGTAAAGATTACAGAGACACCATATCCAAAGCCAAGAGAGCGGGGAAAAAGCCATCTTGGATGGGTGCTGATGTGTGGGCTCAATTTATGCAGCTGTGGGAAACTCTAGAGTCGAAGGTAAGTAATAAATATCATTTCATTGTTTTATTACATTTTGTTTAAAATTCTATATTAGGTGCATTAATTTAGTTAATTGTGCATTTAAATTTATACGAATTATCGTTGCGGAACCGTGCAAACATGGCTAAAAATCCGCTTTGCACCGTGGTGGGTCGAAGTCCTTCCAACAACATCGGAGAAAATTGGTAAAGTTATAAAATGCATTTCTAAATAGTTGTAAAATAATTTAGTCATATTGGTAACATTATTCAATGTATATATAACTTCAGTTTCAGCAATATATTCGTGAGCCTACACTGGCTGAGGTCTTTGCTCACACACATGTCGTCGAGCGCATGGATGAGGAGGGGAATATTACAAATGAATTTAAGGACGATAAATCCAAATCTGTGTTGGTAAATTTGTTTAATTTTTTTTACCGCACATTTGATAAATTATTTATTATTTATCATTACAAACTATTGTTCGTCATCGCAGGAGAGATATGAGGCGGAGAAAGCTCGAGTGGCACAGTCCACTGGCCATGAGTTGACCTTATAGGAGGAGGACCGTCTTTCGGATGCTCTCATTGACTCGCCTTCTCGGAATTGGCGTTATGGTTATGGAAATCAGGAGGTAAACTTCTTCATTAACTAATATATAAATTATATTTAATCTTGAAGCAAATTATATTCCAATCAAATAATTTATAGGCAGTGATGACCGAGAGGGCTTATAGGAGATCCCAGGCCGAGGAGGAGATAGCTCAGCTCAAGCATCAGATGGCAGAATTCAATGACTGGCGGAAGGGTGAAGGACTGGCGTAGCTGCTAGATGAGTGGATTGCAGCCTTTTTAGCAGAGCATTGGAGGATGCCTGGTGATGATGGGTCGGGAGATGATGATGAGTAGGTACAGATTTTTTTGACTTGTAATTATTGACTTGTGTTGATGGAGTTGGTACTTTATTAATGGTTTTGTATAGTGATGATTGTGAATTTTATGAACATTAGTATTTGTGTAGATATGGTTGTGTTGGTTTATGGAATATTGGTTTTAATTGATGAAAGTTTATGTAAATATTGATATTTGCATTATGTTTTTAATTATTTGTGATATGTATGAGATTATACGTTCCATGTGATATTAATGGTTGTGATATTGAGTTTATATGTGTTGGGAATGAAGCAAGATTGAGATATGATATTTAGTGTGCGGTTTGGAAGGATTAAAGCAGAGCTGAGCAAAATTGAAGATTTCATATTAGTGACGGCTAGCGACGGCCAACTGCTTACAGTTTTGCGGCGTATGGCGACGACTAACGACAATCATTTGGTTCCAGCATGGCGACAGCTGGCGATGGCTAAATTTCTCAGGATTTCCTCGCTAAAATGGCGACGACGCCGTTGCTATGGCCGTCGCTATTTTGCTAGCATCGTTCAGTTTTGTTACGACAGCTGGCGTCGGCCGCCGATGGTTAATTTCCGTCGCTAGATGCAGCCGTTCCTGTAGTGTGAAAAATAACAAAGTTTGGTTGGCCCACTACTCCAAAAATCACGTCTAGTAAAAGTTTTACCAATATGATTTGCACACTCACTGACATGGGCTAGGTAATTAGACACTCGTTGACATAATTTTTTTTTTATGTTTGCTACTATAATAAAATGCTTGATTTATTTGGCTTCTTGATTTAGTTTGACAGCTATTGCGGATCTTAATGATGAGTGGGCATCATATGCAAGACATGGTGGATGAAATGGTAATATTATACTTGTAAAACTACAGAAACTATTGCCTAAATAATAAAGCAGGAATCCCATTTTTCTTAAATTCACAAGTTTTACCAAACTCAATGTCATTTTCATTTATTCGCAAGTACGAAATAATGTGTCAGACTCATATACAATCCTATAAATTGCTCTTCATGTAGATTTACTACTAATAAAGCAAAACAGCTTCTACTACTTGAAAAAACAAACAATACTTATAATGCACATTCCAAATTTCATCCTTTAAAAGAGTAGAGATGCACCACTTTATCAATCTCGAAAAGAAGATGTTCTGTAGTCATAACCTTAACCACAAGAGCTTTATTTTGAAGAATCACTCCTTTAGGATCCCTTGTTGTTCCACTGGTGTACATTATAGTACAAATGTCTTCTTTCTGCTTTGTTGGAAGCTTCTGGTTCTCACTTGGCTACTTTATGATTAGTGAAACTACCATATGAAAAAATGTCCACAGAAACAAGATTTATTTGAGTATTATTAATTGTTAGAGTAACATTTGGCTCACATTAAAAGAAAAAAATTCTTCCCAAGAATAGCAAGACACTCTATTCTTTCCTGGTTCATTCTTCCGTTCATCCATGACACTGCCAAAGCTTACAATTGCTGAAAGGATAAGACTGAAAAATTAAAGGTGGATATATGCATGCATTATAAAACTTAATTGTATTTGTGTGTGGATAGTCAAAAGGAAGAAAAGATGTCTGACATACTCTTCAAGTAAGTAGAACTTTTGGCAAGGCAAGTTAAGATCTGTACAAATTAAGCAGCATATAAGAAACTTTGTTTTAAACCTTTGATTTGAATGTCTAATCCTTTTTTTAATGGAAAGACATCTACAACCCTATACATGCATGAACTAATTCCAAGGAATGAAGCAAGTTCATGTTACTGCGTTTATTTTATTTTCTTGCACAAAAGCTATAGAAATTTCGGCATGGTTGACAATATTAGCTATGTCTATTGGAAATAAACTTGATTTTGTTGATCTAGATTTTTCCATATAAGAAATATCTAGAATCTAGAATATATAGAATAATATAATTGAAATTGTATAAGAGAATAATTAGGAGATATTTATGGATATCTGTTAGATTAAGATAATCTCCACCCTTTATGTGAGATGTGAACTCCTATAAATAGCGATGAATTCACTCATCTTGGTCTTGATTGTAAGTAAGAAGAGAAAAGAAATGTAGTAAAAAAAATGAACTTTTGTAATAAAGTTTAGTAATAAAGTTTTTCTCCTTCTTGCAAGAAAAAAACGTTTTTTCCTTCTCCAACCTTTTATCTATCTTGTTCTAAAATCAAATCTATTTTCTATTGAAGAAAACTTCCAACAAAGTAGTCTCGGAGCTTGAAGATACTCCTAAAAAGATGGAGAATGGCGGTGTTCCCTTACAAGTCCCAATGCTCACTAAGATCAAATTTGACAATTGGAGTCTAAGGATGATGGCTCTCCTTGGAGCACATGACGTATGGGAGATAATCGAGAAAGGCTACACCGAACAAGAGAATGAAGTTAGTCTATCTCAAACTCAAAGTAATATTTTGAGATACTCAAGGATGAGAGACAAGAAGGCACTCTGTCTAATCTATCAAGCATTGGATGATGATACTTTTGAGAAAGTTTTGGGATCAAAGTCAGTCAAAGAAGCATGGAAAAAGCTTCGAAGATCTTACAAAGGAGCCGATCAAGTCAAAATGGTATGTCTTTAAACTTTAAGAGTAGAGTTTGAAACTTTGCATATGGAAGAAGGTGAACTTGTCTCTGATTACTTCTCAAGATTTTTAACAGTTGCTAATAATCTAAAAAGAAACGGTGAGAAGTTAAATGATGTAAGAATTATGGAGAAGGTTCTTAGATCATTAGATCCAAAGTTCAAACCATATTGTCACCATCATCGAAGAGACAAAAAACTTGAATACCATGGCAATAGAGTAACTTCTCGGTTCATTGCAAGCTTATGAAGAAAAGAAAACGAAAAAGGAAGAGATTTTGGAGCAAGTACTCAAGACACGAATTGATTCAAAAAAGGAAAAAGGCAATCGAAGCCAACAAAAATGAGGTTGTGGTCAAGAACGAGGAAGAGGTCGTGGATATGGACACGGACGAGGTTGGAGACCCAACAATGACAACAACAACCAAAGAGGAAAAAGATCAACAAAAGGCCGTGAGAGAAGAAATTCAAAGTCAAGGCATGACAAGTCACGCATTAAATGCTACAATTATGAAAATTTTGAATAATTTGCTTCTGAATGTAGAGCTTCAAACAACAATAAAATTGAAGAGCAGGCCAATTACATTGAAGAAAGAAGTCAAGAAAATGGTACTTTACTAATGGCTTATAAGGAAAAGAAAGAGAAGTTAATCTCCAAAGGATTGTGGGAGATTGTCAAAAATGCTTATGAATGGCCGAATGATTTGGAGATTGTGTCGCAAATAGACAAGAAAACTTTTGTGAAATTACGATGGAATAATCATCATGCTCGTGTTGTGATGAGTGAGAACGTCGATGAAATAGCGTATGATTATATTCTTGAAGAAGGTTCCGCAAAAGATTCATGGAATTTGTTAAAAGAAGTATATGGAAAGAATAACACAACAATAATAGAAGAAGCCAATCCAATTGATGAGAAAAAAGAATAAGAAAGATAGCAAGGAGGAAAAATTGAAAGAAGAAGGAAAATGCATAAAGGATGAAAATGAAGAAGATGAAGAAAATAAAGTAAGCGAAGATGACATCGATGATTAAAAGTACGAAAGTAAAGGAGATGAAATTCAAGAGCTTAGAGGAAATTTGATGTACGAGCAAAAATTTGAAGAAATTTGGGAAACAAATAATGCAATAGGATTGGTCAAAAACTACAAAAGCGAAGTTATGAAAGAATATAAAGATAAAATATATGGCTAATTCAAAATTTATGGTACTGAAATAAGGCGGATGTTAGAACAGTTACTTTATGGAAAATTTTATTGTGATTAAGAAGGGCGAAATGAAAGAAGTAAAACAAGAATCTGTGAACTTGCATTGAAGATCTCAACGTTTGATAAGAAGGTCAATGCAATGAAGAAAGTTTGGATAATATCTCTATTCCTATCGAAGCACGAGAAATACAAAGATTTCAAGGATTACTTGGTATTGCAAAATCAAGTTTAAAGGGGGGTGTTGGAAATAAACTTGATTTTGTTAATCTTGGTTTTTCCATATAGGAAATATCTAGAATCTAGAATATATAGAATAATATATTTGAAATTGTATGAGAGAATATTTAGGAGATATTTATGGAGAACCTTTAGATCAAGATAATCTCCACCATTTATGTGAGATGTGAACTCCTATAAATAGAGATGGATTCACTCATCTTGATTGTAAGTAAGAAAAGAAAACAAATGTAGTAAGGAAAAAATATGAATTTTTGTAATAAAGTTTAGCAATAAAGTTTTTCTCCTTCTTTCAAGAAAAAAATCATTTTTTTCTTCTCCAACCTTTTATCTATCTTGTTCTAAAATCAAATCTATTTGTTATTGAAGAATACTTCCAACAGTGTCTCTTATCTTCCATTTTCATGCCTAAACACATTCTTATTTACTATGTTAATTTACTTTGCTAATTAAGTTAACAACTAGCACCAGTCAAATATGTATACAGCTAGCTCCATGCTTGCTTCCTCGCTCAAGTTTATTAGAACATACTTTCTTTTTCATACCTATACCTATACCTTACTTAGTATTATTTGAACAGCAATGCAACACCATGCATTTCTATCTTCCTCCTACGTTCTTTTCTTAATTCTTTCTTTTTCATTATCACGTCTATGCATTTTTCCCTTTTTTTAATCTCCTTTCTAAGTTCTGTGTAAACAGGATTAAATATGTATAATTAATTTTTTTGAATTTCTAGGGTTCCTCAACTGCTTATAAGTCATACTAATTAGTTATGTGTAACTATATTTGTATGTTCATATGCATATCATAACTATATTTGTATCTTTCTCCAACATCAAGCATAATTAGACAAAGTGTTGTGGGAATTCTAACTCAAGACCACTCAAATCAAAACCCCAAAGCACAGCGAAAAACAAGATCGTGGTAAGAAGTGCAAAAATAACCAATTAATATCTCAATCCAATCCAAAACCAATCACAATCACCAAATAAGCAATAGAAAAACAAACCAATAACGATATTATAAATCACACACCGATTTATAATAGTTCCATTAACGTCTTGTTAGTGTACATTCACTTTGAAAGAGAGCCTTTATTAATACCAATGAGAAGAGTACAAGAGCTTGATCACAATGATCAATATTCAAATAGAATAGATTTGTGGAGAATAAGGTTGAAGAAACCTAGATTTAGATAAACCCTATGTTAATGGAGGATAAACCTTGATCAAACCCTTGAAGTTCCACTTGCTTTAAATTCTAAAAATAACTTATATAGTGAACCATCATTCCTTGACGAATACTCGATTTTCCCCTTGAAGCCCTACAAGCAAATACACAAATTCTGGGCCGAAAAATAAAACTGCAGCGCGTCAAACGTTTGAAAAAACCCCTCAGATGTCTGTCGCAACTTTCAGGCTGTAGAATTCCTATTGATAGACATTTAACAGGTTCTCTTAGACGTCTAATAAAACTCGTGGGTCGCAGTAAACCTGTTGTCAGACGTCTGAGAATTCCTACTAGATGTTTGACATAACTTTCAGCCTATGCATCACCCAACTTTAAATTACGATAACTTGAGCATCTAAGCTTAGATTCGCATGCCATTTTCACCGTTACCAAGCTACTCTCAACCTCTTCCATTCTCCATATAGTGTCGCCAATATTCAACACTCCACCTCGACACTATATCCATCTTCAACACCAAGAACCGATAGTACCAAACTATCACCAACTCTACATTCTACCAAACAAGCTTGACTAATTTCATAATGAGCTCCGACAAAGCCACCGCCCATTACACTCAATCAACAAGATCCGGCAAAGCCATCTCCTGCTAACGAAATGTTGAAAGCACCTAAATCCAAAACCGTCTCACCAAAAGACAAGAGTACTAAGAAGTGTACACTAGTACTCACCAAGAAAATAGAACCACAATCTCTCATCGATATTCTTCCTCATCCATAACCAAGCTCCTCCCACAACCGTGCACCTAGCACTTCAATAAACGAATCAAGTTCGAGCAATGCTCGAACTTCCCAACCGGCAATGCCTTAGTGAATATATCTGCCGCGTTATCCTTTGTGTTACTCTTTCTGAAGATATACTTACTTATCGTCATCCATGACTACTAGAAATGACTCTCTCACTTCAATATGCTTAGTCTGTGAGCTAAATGCCAAATTCTCCGCCAAGTGAATAGCACTCTGGCTGTCACATTGAACATCGATACTATCGTGTTCAAATCCCAAGTCACACAATAGTCGCCTCAAATAAAGTGCCCTTTTTGCTACCTCCACTGTGGCTATCAACTCCTTTCCATAGTGGATAAAGCAACTACGGTTTGCAATCTTGATCTCCAACTTATGGTCATACCACCGAGTGTGAAGATATATTCGGAAGTTGATTTTCTCCGATCCCTATCACCGGCGTAGTCCGAATCACAATAACTAACCAACTTTCTTCATCCCCTTACTACCGTAAAAAACAAGTAATGAGATGTACCTCTAAGGTATCTCAATATAAGATTTTACAACTTCCCAATGCAATTTTCCTGGATTAGCCATATACCGACTAACCATCCCAATGACATTTGCAATATCGGGCCTTGTACACACCATAGCATACATCAAACTTCCAACCACACTAGTATATGACACCTTTTTCATATAAGCCTTATCTTTCTCCAAGATAGGTGATCCCTTACTCGAAAGCTTCACATGCAAAGGTAAAGGTGTATTTGATGCCTTTGCATTCACCATGCTAAACCGGCAAAGCACTTTCTCTATATATTCCTTTTCAGTCAATTTTAACTCATTTTTGATTCCTCTCTATTTCCATACCCAATGTCCTCTTTGCTTCTTCAAGCTCCTTCATTTTGAATTCTAATTTTAGACTCAATTTTAACTTGTTGATTTCATTCTCATATTTTGAAGTAATGAACATGTCATCCATATACAAGAGTAAATACACCCAACAATCATTTTCCAAACTCCTGAAATACACACAAGCGTCTTTGATGTTCCTACCAAAACCATTTTCAAGCATACAATAATCAAATCTCTTGTATCATTGTCTAGATGATTGCTTTAAACCATATAGTGATTTCTTTAACTTACAAACATAATTTGGCTTACCATCTATAATAAAACCTTTAATTTTCTCCATGTATATGTCTTCATCCAAATCACTATGCAAGATGGTGGTTTTCACATCAAGTTGTTCCAACTCCAAGTCATGAATAGCAACTATAGCAAGTAATATTCAGATTGAAGTATGACGCACAACCGGTGCAAAAATCTCATCATACTCCTTTCCCTTCCTTTGTGCAAACTCCTTAGCCACTAATCTAGCTTTGTATTTCCCATCGTATGTCACCTTGTATATCCATTGGCACCAAAAAGCATGGTTTCCTTTAGGAAGCGGAACCAAATTCCAAGTTTGATTCTTCATCAACGATTGCATCTCTTCCTCTATGGCACAAATCCACTTCGAGCTATAACTCGAATCCATGACATCATCAAGGTCCATCGGCTCATCTTAGACTACATGAAGAACATAGTCCAAATTATCATAAAAGCTAAGACAGTTCCAATCACCATAACTATCGGGTAGCCTTATAGCACGACATCCAACTCGAGTAGCAATACCATCACCCGAACTCTTTTCGGCTCCACCTTGAACTGAATACTTTCTAGAATCATGTACATCACCAACACTACTAAAGGAACCCTATGGACTATATGATGTAACATCAACCGCTTCCTCCTCACAAGCATCTTCAACTACTCTACTCCTTAGACGAAAGGTAGAAATAACTTCCTTCTCCTTTGATTCACCATGAACCAAATCAGGAACATCCGATGAGCTCTCAATCTCCTTGAACAAAGCCGACTCATCAAAAGTAACATGACGAGAATTCACAACCTTCTTCGTTTCCGGATTTTATATCCGATAGCCTTTTACTCCGTCCGTATAGCCAAGAAAGACTCAATTGAAAGCTCTAGGCTTAAGCTTATCATTTCCAGGATCATGCACATAAACTGGACTGCCAAACATACGAAGATAACTCAAGTCAATGCTCTTTCCCTTCCACACTTCCTCTGGAATTTTATTATAAATAGCCGAGCATGAAATTCGATTCACAATATGCACTACAGTTGACAACGCTTCTGCCCAAAATACCTTAGACAAACTCGATGTCAATCTCAAGCATCGAGCTTTCTCAAGTAGAGTATGGTTCATCCTCTCTGCAATGCCATTTCACTATGGATCTCTCGGTGTAGTAAAATGCCTCTGAATGCCATGATGCTTGCAAAACCCCAAGAACTCTCCAAAAACATGTTCTTCGCCATTGTTGGACCCTAGAACCTTCAAAGACTTACCACTCTCATTCTCAACAAGAGCCTTCCATGCTTTAAACTTTGCAAATGCCCTCGACTTGGCCTTTATTACATACACCCAAACCTTTCGAGAAAAATTATCGATGAAAGAAATATAATAGTGAGCACCTCCCAAAGAAGCTACTGGTGCCGGTCCCCAAACATCTGTGTGCACAGATTCAAGAACCCTTCTTGAATCAGGCTTTCCTTCACCGAATGATACTTTTGTTTGCTTGCTCATGACACATTCCTCGCAAAACTCAAGCTTGTTGAAACTCTCTCCATTGATCATCTCCCTCTTCCTAAGAATATACAAACTCCTCTCTGATACATGACCTAATCTCAAATGCCATAACTAGTCACATCCAAGCCATGAGAACTATCAACACTTACACAAGTTTCACCTTCAATAGTCACTCCTTGAAGCAAAGAAACTCCATGAGTCCTAGCACCCTTCATCACCATAAGCCCACCTTTCAAAACCTGCAAGCTATCACTCTCAATAGTGATCTTACATCCTAAAGAATCCACTATCCCAAAGAGATAAGAGACTTTCAAAGTCCTCGAATATAGCGTACATTAGTGAGAGTACGAACCACTCAGTCAAACATCCGAATTTGCACGGAACCAGTGCCCTTCGACATACAAATAGTACCATTACCCATAACAATTGAATTTCCCTCTTTGTCGACATAAGAAGAAAAACAATTCTTATTCGGCGTCATATGATATGACTCCCCCGAATCGAGCATCCATTCGCTACCCGAAACATCTGATGCTACAGCCGTCAAAACATCTACGTCTCCCTCACCAACTCCACTCTCCACCACAATAGATGACGATGCTACTTTCTTCTTTTCCTTCTACTTGTCTGGACACCCATTCTTCCAATGACTATGTTTCTTACAAATAAAGTGCTTTCCATTTCTTTCCTTTGACTTTTCTCTCCAACCGGGATATCTTGATTAACAACACCCCCGGTTCCCATTCTTCACATATCTCTCATTTTCCACAAATAAACTATGACCACTACTAGCATCACTACTTCCATCATCCAACTCCTTCATTTGATCTTGCAACTCCTCATTAATAAGACCCGTTTTGACATCATCATGCGTCAAAGTATCCGGATATATATCAAAGTATTTGAGAAACCCGCATAACAGTCTGGCAACGAACACAACAATATCATTGCCTTTTGCTCTTCCTCAATCTTCATCTACCATCTTCGTCTTCATTAGAAAATCACCAAAGACATTAAAGTGTGTTTTAAGCAAAGTACCCTCCTTCATCCTATAGGTGAAGAACGTTCGCAACAACATCAAATGATTACTTAGTGACTTCTTTATATACAACTCCTCCAACTTGTCCCAAATACCCTTAGCGGTGGTCTTACCACTTATTTTAGAGATCACATTTTCTTCCATAGCAAGTTAAAGTGTAGTGAATGCCCACTCTTCCATTTTTTCTCTCTCAACATTTAAGATGTCCGACTGAAACAAATGTATATCAAACATTATCCGATGACTCGATTCTGCATTAGAACCGCTTCCATCTTCCATTGCCACTATTCGAAATCATTATCACCATTCCACTTATATATAACCAATTGTGATCATGAAGCCGCGTATGCCCTATGTACATATGACACTACACCACTTGGACTAACTATTGGGGAACTACCCGAGGTATTATCTGATTCTGGCATTTCTACAACCACCTACCAACACCAATGCTCTGATATCAAATGTTATAGGAATTCTAACCTAAGGCCACTCAAATCAAGACCCCAAAGCATAGTGGAAAATGAGATCATGGTAAGAAGTGGAAAAACAGCCAATTAAAATCTCAATCCAAATCTCAATACAATTCAAAACCAATCATAATCACTAAACATGCAATAGAAAAATAAAGCAATAATGATAATATAAATCACACACCAATTTATAGTGGTTCCACTAACGTTTTGTTAGTGTACATCCACCTTGAGAGAGTGCCTTTATTAATACCAATGAGAAGAGTACAAGAGTGATTATATGATCAATATCCAAATAGAATATATTTGTGGAGAATAGAATTGAAGAAAACTAGGTTTAGTTAAACCCTATTTCAATGAAGGATAAACCTTGATCAAAACCCTTGGAGTTATATTTGTTTTGAATCCTGAAAATTGCCTATATAGCGAACCATCATTCCTTGACAAATACTCAATTTTACCCTTGAAGCCATATAAGCAAATACATAAATTTTGGACCGTAAAACAGAACTGCGGCATGTCAGATGTCTGACAAAATCTTCAGACTTTCTGTCGCAACTTTCGGGCTGCAGAATTCCTGTTGAAAGATGTTTGACATGTTCTCTCAAACATCTGACAGAACTTTAAAGTTATAGTAAACTTGCTATTAGACGTTTAGGGATTCCTGCCAAAATGTCTAAAACAACTTTCAACCTATGCATCACCCAACTTCAAATCGCGATAACTTGAGCATCTGAGCTCTGATTCGTGTGGCGTTTTCACCATTATCAAGCTATTATCGACCCCTTCCATTCTCCATATCGTATTGCAAAAATTCAACACAAATATCATCTCCAACATACATCTCTAGTTCCAAGCACAATCAATTACAAAACTCTTCATGTCAAAAGCATTAGACTATAAAACAAAAGTTTTTTAATCTCAATTATCATATTCAAGATAGGAAAAACATTAGTCATTTCAGAACAACCACTCAGCCATTACCATTAATCATATTCCAATATCATCCTGTCAAACCAACAGAACTTCAAATAGGATCAACATCATACCTACATAGTTCACTCCAATGACTACATAGGTCACTCTAGGCAGTGCTTAGCTTGAAACAGTTGACTCCATCATTGGTTAATCATCTCTACATTCAAAAGACAATATAGAGTATACTTAAGATATCGCTATAAAGACACCTCTTTAGTGTCACTCCATCTTGACATGACCATACTAAAGATATACGAGCATCTCAAGTCTTCAGCATCACCAAGTAACTTGGATTTAAAATCAAACTTCGTAGCATAACTCATTTTAGAAGTGACAAAGGCTTGTCTTAGCATTGAATCCATCCACAATAGCAGTAAAGATGCAATTATTGGAAGAGGGAATGACTCTCAGGCCAACCTCTATTTAAGATCTTAAGCCCAAGTAGGCTCCGTACAGAAAAAGCGACGGCTATTGATAAGACAGCCAAATCGGCTTTTTTCTCAAATACTAGTTCACTCATCAAGGAGGTAGATTCATCCAAAACAATGCCATCTTCCTCGAACGTCTAATTTTAGTCAACGGAAAAATAGTGTAAAAAATAATCTTTGGGGCAGGGTGATTTTAGAGTTACAGGAGGCATGAATTTGTTGAGGCAATGTTATATGATCAGTGGAATTTTTTTGAAGAGGAAGATGATTTTTTGGATATGAATGAGATAAAGAATGCAAAAAATAGGCAAAATAGTGAAAATGGAATCCCAAATTTCTAAGGTTTAATTTTTTTGAAAGGGAATCGGCGAAAATAGTGAAAATGGAAGTAGGTTGTTAGGTTGAAAATAATGGACAAAATAGAATCAATTTGTGGTGCGCATTTGCTCTAATTAAAATTATTTTCAATTGCATCAGTTCCTAAGTAACCGATGCAAATAACACTATTTTCTTCGGTTGTACGAACAACCGAAGCAAATAATACTATTTGTTTCGATGCATTTGCTTCGGTTGCTAACGACAACCGAAGAAAATTGCATTTTTGTATTTTCTGTTAATTTTTGTGTATCAATTACTTCATTTATTAAAGAAGAACCGAAGCAAATGATACTATTTGCTTCGATTGTGAACACAACCGAAGCAAATGAGGCAAAGCAATAGACATATTTTATACTTGTGTCCACTTTGAGATTCTAAAAACAAAGATAGGTAGCTCTCCATATTGTTCATTGTATCAATTTTATTAACCAACAACCAACTTTGGAATAGGTTTTGGTTCATGAGCTTTTATTGGGTCGAAAATTAGGCCTTAGGCCCAATTCAAAGAGGGTTGTTATATTTGGCATCAGAGCTTAGGTTATTCGATCAACGGGAATAGATACACGTGAGAGTACATATTTGTTATTTTTGAAAGTAATTTTCAAAACCTTACTATATATACATTTATGAACATGCATTAAAATACGAGGAGAATCTTTATTTTAGCAAATAATAGTATCTTAGGGAGTTATAACTAAAAGCTCAAACCTACAAATAGTTGATTATGGCTGAAAAAAATAACTTTGAGGCTGTAAACCCCTCCATCGAAGAAATACCCATTGTATGAGGGATCCTAGAATGGTTCAAGCAATACCTAAGGCATGTGGGCAAGTAACCCATTCCTCAACAAGCTACACCAACGACACCAACTTCTCCGCCTGTTGAAGCAACACCCCACCCACTAGACTTCCTCAAAATGTGTAAAGGATTTTAGAATATCGGAGGACGGGCATATATAAGGCTGAAGATTTTTGTTGAAACAAAGGCTTGGATTAACGACCGTGAACACATATTCTGGGAGCTGGGATGGGAAGACCGGATCAAGTTGAGGATTGCTGTGTGGCATTTAAAAAGGGAAGCGCTGGATTGGTGGACCTTTGCAGTTGAAGAGAATGTAAAGAAGAATTACTTGGGCTGAATTCAGGGCTCGCTTCGAATCGTGATTCATGTCCAAAGCTGAAGTAAGTTTGAAGTTGGAGAAGTTTAAACAATTGATGCAAGGAGACTCCACGTCGAAGGAATATATCAATAAGATCACGAAATTTCCTAAGTTTAGATTGAGTTTGATTAACACCCCTACAAAGAAGGCCATGAAGTTTATTAAAGACTTAAATTCTCCACTTAGGGAGCTTCTTTTGATCCAAATTCCCACAGGCACCACTTATGAGATGATAGTTAAAATGTTCTGGCTTCAAACAGTTGGCATTGAGGAAAAAGAGAAGGAAGGAAATGCATCAAGTCAAGGTAGAGCTAAAAAAGGAGGATTTTGGGCGAACAAGAATGCCAAGGGAAAGATCAAGAAAAGAGGTGCGACATGCCATAGATGTTAGAAGAATGGACATGTTGCTAAGGATTGCAATGTGAGTTTGATGAAGGAGGAGTTCAAGGGGAGATGCTATCACTGCCATGAGGAGGGACACTACAAAAATCGGTGTCTAAAGCTAGCAAAGGAGGGCAAGCTTATGCCATTGAGGTTGCACCTATCTCAAGTAGATCTCCTCTTAAAGACCAAGGAAAAGCTGCAATGGAATGCAAAAATATTATGTTCAGAAATACCGTTTGTACCTTTTTTGACGTGGGAGCATCACATTCGTTCATAACTAGAAATGTAGTCAACTCCTTGACTCTAAAAACACAAGTTGTCACCAATCCAATTGTCATGTCAAATCTTATTAGAGGGTCAACACATCTTTCTTTGATTTGTAAAGACCTATTTGTGGATATGTGTAACATCGATTTTACTTTAGTGCGTATGTTCTTTGTTTTGAAGGGTATGGATTTATACCAGGGATAGATTGGTTATCTTACAACGGGGTTGTCTTAGATTATGATAGAAGGACCATTTGGTTAAGGAGTTATAAGGGGAAAGAGATAGATTTTTGGTGTACACGTCAAAACTTGGTTGAGTTAAGCTATTTATATTCTCTTAGCCTATTACAAGATGAGCACTCATTTGTGCCCGTAGTTTGAGACTTTCCAAATGTTTTTGAAGAAGTCGTTGGTCTCTTACCCCAAAGGGAGATCGAATTTAGGATTGATATGGAGAAGAACGTTAGACTTGTCATGCTACCATTAAGGCATATGGCCCGCCAAGAAAGACGAGAGTTGGATAAGCAGATTTTAAAGCTATTGCAGAAAGGATTTATACGCCGTAGTACTTCAGAATGGGGAGCACCTATTGTCTTCTCCATTAAGGTAGATGACTATTTAAGGCTATTTGTTGACCATAGAGAGCTTAATAAGATGACCAAGAAAAATAGGTATCCTTTACATAGAATAGATGACTTATTTGACTAGCTTGTTGGAGCCAAAACCTTTTCTCAATTAGGCTTAGCCACTAGATTCTACCAATTGAGAATAACCGAGGGTTGCAAGAAGAAGACCACTTTTCACACTCCAGATGGACTTTATGAATTGGAAGTAATGCCTTTCGAGTTGGAAAATGCTCTTACATACTTTGTAGATTTGATGAGTAGAGTTTTTAGGGGGTAGCTAAATAAGTTCGTTGTAGTGTTTATAGACGATATTCTAGTATTCTCTAAAAGTGAAGGTGAGCATGAAAATCACTTAAGGGAGGTACTGGGGATCTTAAGAAGGCACCAACTAAAGGCTAAATTCCCAAAATACCACTTTTGAAAGAAGAAGTTGAGATTTCTCGATCATATTGTCTCCAAGATGGGATTGTCGGTTGATCCTACAAAGGTGGAAGCTATTCAAGGCTGAAAGATTCTGAAGAATGCCATGGAAGTTAGGAGTTTTCTTGGATTGGCAGGTTACTATAGGAAGTTCATCAAGGACTTTGCAAAGATAGCGGTCCTACTGACTCGCTTAACAAGAAAAAAAAATAGTTTTTGCATGAGATGAGAAATGCATGGAAGCATTTGAGAAACCGAAGGAGCTGTTGACTAGTGCGCCGCTATTTACCATCCCCGATGGGACGAAGCCTTTCATGGTTTACACCGATGCATGCGGTACGAGGCTATGAGGTGTTCTTATGCAAGAAGGCAAAGTGATAGCTAATGTAAGAAGATAGCAGAAGGACCATGAAAAAAGGTAACCCACTCAATTTTAGAGTTGGTGGCTATCATTTTTGCTTTAAAGATGTTGAAGCATTATCTTTTGGGAGTAAGGTTTGAGTTATTCACTGACCACAAATCCATTAAATACTTGTTTCCCAAGAATATTTGAATCTTTGGTAGCAGAGGTGGATGGAGTTTATTGCATCATATGACTTTGACATGCAGTACACCCCTATAAAAGGGAATGTTGTTCTAACACCTTTATCCGAAGGCATGCTACACTTGGTGCTATACATGAGTGGAGGTAGATGGAGTTCCTATCAAATTTTAGTTTCCAACTGATACCAAAACCCACTTTAGCTATTTGGCAACAATGGAAGTAAGACAAGTATTGATGGGCCACATCGGGCTAGAACAGAAGAATGATGCGTTGATAATAGATATTCTGGACAAGCTAAGAAAAGGAAAACATTTGCCCAATGTCAGTAGATATACAATAGACAAAGGGGATGGCTGATAAGAAATGAATTCCTATGTTTTCTACTAGTAGAGGATGTTTTGAAGGAAGTGCTAGCTAAGAGTCACCATTTTAGGATGGCAATTCATCCCGATGGAGATAAAATGTATGGGGATATAAAGTGAATTTTCTACTGGTCAGGAATGAAGAAATGGGTAGCTGGGTATGTCTTTAGATGTTTGACATGGCAAAAGAAAAAGGCGGAACAAGGGAAGCCCAAAGGACTGTTGTTGCCACTAGAGGTATCGACTTCGAAGTGGGAGCATATATCGATGGACTTTATAGATGATTGCTTATGAGTCAAAGAGGCAATGAGGCTATTTGGGTTATAGTGGATAGACTCACTAATAATGCCTGCTTTATCCCTGTAAGGAGTGAAAGGACTGCAGCATCTCAAGCATAAATTTAAATTTAGGAAGTGGTACGATTACATGGAGTTTTGGTCAGCATCGTTAGTGATAGAGACCCCTTATTCACTTGTGAATTTTGTAGGAGTTTGCAATAAGCTTTAGGGATGACATTAAATCTAAGCATTGCTTACCACCCACAGACTAATGTCAGATAGAAAGGGTGGACAGGGTTTTGGAAGATTTGTTGATGGCTCACATCAAGGATTTTGGAGTACAATGGGAGCCGCATTTACCATAGAGTTCATGTACAATAATAGTTACCAAGCGATGGTTGGCATGGCATCCTTTGAAGCCTTATATGGGAGATTATGCAAGTCACCTAATTGTTAGTGAAAAATTACCAAAAATATTCTACTTGGACCAGATTTGATCCGTAAGACTTCGGAAAAGACAGAGATGATTAGACGATGAACGAAGGCCACATAGGACTGTCAGAAGTCCTATGTTGAAAGGCAAAGGAAAGATTTGGAGTTTTTTATTAGGGACATGATATTTGTTAATGTTTCCCCTCTTAGGAAGGTTATGAGGTTTGGTACATCAAGGAAGTTAGCGTCGATATTTTTTGGGCCTTTCCTGATTTTGGAAAGGGTGGGGAAACTTGCTTATCAAGTAGAAATTCTAACCAAGCTAGCACAAGTCCATGATGTCTTCCATATATCGCACTTGTGGAAATTCCTACATAACACAACTACTATAGTACGGCATAATCAGTTAGTAGATATAGAGACGGAGCCGATAGCACCTTATGCCACCACACGCATAGTGTAGCATGGAACTAGGAAGCTTTGTAATAAAGAAGTTAGGCCAGTCCGAGTACAATAGGGAGATAATTCAGTTGAAATCATGTGGAAAACGGAAGAGAAGAAGGCTTCTCATCCTAAACTTTTCTCTGGTAAACTTTTTTCCTCCAAAATTTAGTATTTTATAGGTTTTGGTTGCCTTATGGATGCTAGATTGAATGATAAAGGATGGTGCCCATGATTTTTACTATTTATTTTGCACTCATATAGAATCTGTAGGATCCTTGCATACATGCCTATATGTTATGACTTTGCATTCATACTAGGATTGAGCTCACCTATATTATGTTCCATACATAATACATTATATCTTTGGTTGAGTAGATGGTTGTGTAGATAACTTGATTGTATAACATGGTTATAGAGTGCACGTTACATTATCTACTCCTTAAGGATTTTGGGAATGAATTTTTTTTTAAGGGGGAGAATATAAGACCCCTTAAAAATTAATTATAAGCTAACTAATTAAAATAAAGCTAAAAATATAAATTTTCCAAACGTTTAAATTTGGCCACGAAAGATTACACCATTGTGTTCATGGCCATTTTTTGATCAACTTTAATATATAAAGTTTTGAAATCGGAGCTCCAACGATAAAATTATCGATGTTTGCAGTTTTCGAATTTAAAATTTTATTGAACTCTAACATTGAAATTCGAATGGTAATAAACAAATTTAACATTAGGGAAATTTAACGTTAAGAAAAAAGTTAACGGTAGGTAGCAAAATGGGCAAGAAATAAAAACAAATGGCAGACAATAAATGCACACCAAAAATAATAGGCCGGTCGACCGCCTACACTAGACACTGCTCTTACCTAGGCTGGTCGACCGCCTACACTGGGTCGGTCGACCGCTAAGGGTCAACCACCGAGGTAGGAGCGGTCAACCAGTTAGTTGATGGCGGCTAGAGTTTGGCTAGGCCACAAAATAGCCTTGATTTTATTATTTTAAATCCTATGGTCTAGACGCATTCTAGCCACTATAAATAAGAGTCTATCCCTCTTATTTTTATTTATAAGAAAATTGGAATGTTAGTGAAACTCCGTCAGCCTTCTTCTTCAATCCTTCGATTCAAAATCATTTGCACTTAAAGATATTATACACACACACACTTCGCTTTTCTACCTCTATTCTTCACGAATCTCGGATTCTAAATCTAATCTATATACAATTTAATTGTTGTATATTTCAAAAACAATAAATCTAAAGGAGTAGTTAGGGGAAGGCAAGAATTAAATCCAAAGGAAAGTAGGAAAACTACCTGTGAGTTGAAATCTTAGTTTTTCACATTTTAGTTGTTTGTATAGTAAAATTTTAGATTTTTTTTATGCCTTGGGGAATTTTGTTCAAGAAAACCCTAAAATTAAAACCCTAAAATTCCTGAAATAAAATGTCAATTCTTGGATTAATTGGAGTCTCAATTGTTTTATATTAATATCTAAGAATTAAATTTGTTGTTGCAACTTGAATAAGTTATGTTCTATTCCACTTCCACTTTTTCTATTGTTGTGAAGAAGGATTCTAAAAGAAAAATAAAATTAGGAAATGGTTTGTAAAGCATGGATTCTCATATTCGTAGATTACACTGCCTATTTCCATAATTTAGACAAATATGAAACCCTTTTTCAATTCAAGTTTGTATTGTAAAAGTTGAATAGAATATAAAGGACTTATTGTAAGTTTTGTTTCCTTGTAATAGAGGCATTGATTCTGCTATATTAATATAAAATAAGTTTGGTATTTTGATTCTATTTATAAATGCAAGTATATTTTGTTTAGCTAAGAATATTAGCTATTTTGTAAATTACTCTATGGAACCGAGACTTGTATGAATATAGAAGTTTTGACATTTTAATGATCAGTATAGGATGCGAGAATTTTAGAATAGAGTCATGCTTAAGAATACATAATCGTTAGCTTAAATATTCCGTAGATATAATATACTATTAACGTATAATTAATAACGTATTAATCGTATCGTATATAAAATAAATAGCATTAAATCCTATAGGAAGGAAGTTAAGAATAATTATGGAAATTAGTCTATAATAAAAGGCGAAATAAGAAGTTTTTCTTTCATGACCTTAATGCGTAAGTGCAGGTGAGGCACATACTATTTATATAGTATATAATTATGGTGGCATATAATTATGCTAGTGTATTAGGAGAGCGGAAATATGACCAAGTTACAGGGACACGAGGTTAGTCAAAAGCACACAGAAGTCTGCGCAGCTAATATGGCTACAAGCAGTATGACTTTAGGACTAATGTGAGATATCGCCTCTAATAATTACCTACAATAGGCGCGAGGTTAGTCCCAATTGGTTATGGTAAATCTAACCGGTTAATCTTCCTACCAGTACCTATGAATAGTCGAACTAATATGAGACATTACATTTTTGGTTACGAGTCATAAGATGGATATCCCAGTATGGGCCTGCTTCTAGGTTGGACGTATTAAGTGGCTATTGTAGGGTCTGCTTTCTTCCCACCTAAGAAGTATTAAATGGTTAGGATTATCTTTAGGTATAGTAGTGGAAAATCATGGTAGGGGTTAAGGTATTAATTGGTTATTGTAAGGTCCGCCTCTTCCCATAAAAGAAGTATTAAGTGCCTTGATAGGATTTCTTATGATGTCAGTTAGGAAGTACTAAAGAGAGTTCTGCCTTAGGCTTAGGTATTAAATGATGGGGACCCGCCAAGGGTATAAGTATTAAATGGTTAGAGTCCACCTAATCTCTATCAAAGAGACATTAAGTGGATCAGATGCTTTCTCTTGCATCATTAGGGCATGATTTACGGTAATTGCGAAGATAGATTGGAAATGGCCCTTAATCTACAGTTAAAAGTACGTTATGAAGTTTGATTGGCAAAGTCTTTTGGCTTACAATTGGAGGTATACTTGGTAGGATATAGTATATGATTCATAAGACATATTACTTATCTAAATAATACTGCCCAAATACTATTACGATAAGACTTGCGATTTTCATTCACTGGACATTGTTGTTCTAACTCCCTCCTCATTACAACCATAAGTAGGGGGAAGCAATTCTGATGGAGAAGATGGAGGCGGCGGTGAAGACTTGTGGAATTTTTATTATTTATTTGTGTTTTTGATATATTCTGATGTACCTAATTTTAGACATATTGATATATTTTGTGATATTGTATTATGGATATTTTTGGTTATATGAAATGGGTACTTATTTCTATTATTATATTTTATCCCTCCCACTGTGAGATTCTGAAAGCATAGATATATATATATATATATATATAGCTTTGTATATTGTCCATTGTATCAATTTCACCAACCAATAACCAGCTTTAGAATGGGCCTAAAGTTCAATGGACTTTTATTGGGTCGAAAATTTGGCCCATTCCAGAGAGGGTAATTACAAATACCTAGAATATCTAAAAAGTGTCTACATCCGCATCTGAAAACAGATAAATATTTTATATCAAAAGAAATGAATGTGGATGTAGATACGAGGCATCCACATCCAAAAATTATCCATCCTATTTTTGTTAAGATTATAGTTTATATTATGTAGATTTTAGTGCAATGAAATATATGTATTTATCATTTTATTAAGTTATTAGTTTATACTATATGCATTTTGATGCCTAGTGGCTGCCTAAAACTATTTATTATATCATATCCTTTTATAATATATGTATTTATTATTAGTTAAGCAAGTTTGTAATATATGCATTTTAACCAATAGTTTCTATTTATGTTTCATGATTTATAGATCATCGGTGAATATGATAATTATTCGATATTCATTCGTATTCGCGGATGTAGATATCCGATATCCAAAAACGACTTTAGATGCGGATATAGATATAGCACTATCCACATTCGAAAATACCTATTGATAGGCCGATTGATAGAGTTAGAGGTATGCCTTGATAGAGTTAGGGGTATGCCTTAGGGGAAATTATGTAATTTGTTACACATATCTAACTCGATAACCAATCTTGTTCGAAATAAAAGGTGTTTTCTTTATGTTATATACTTGATATAATGTGTTTATTAATTAGTTAACTTAATTAAAGTATATTTAATAAAAAACCATAAATGGTAAGTTTTGTGATAGTAGTTACAAAGTGTTGTAACTATGAGTAATTTATCCCAATGAAAATAAATTTAACATTTTCAATATTCCTAGTCAAGTTATATCAAGACTGGATATCGATACATTCGTTGAGACTAGAGATAACGCTCTCTAAATGTTGGGTAGTGAATTATCCATGGTTGTTGAGGGCATCAACAGGTTACGTACTGATAGTTATTGGACAACTTTTAAATGATCCACTCGATAGTTTTCTATCGATTAATATAACTAAGATCAAACAGAAAATATTAATGTGATAATATTATAAAATTCCCTCGACTTAAGAGTATTGTCGAGTTTCAATATGGAAATTTTGCATTGATTATAGTTAAGCATGGCATGACGTCTAACGAACGACTACCGTTGGTTCGAGTGTAAGTATTTGAAGTGAAACACTGTTTAAGTGAGGATTTTTTTTCTTAGTTATATGAGATTAGTATTATGGTCAACTGAAGTTAACTCAAAGTCAAAGTCTCTGGCTAGAGCATTTTGGTTAAAAATAATTATAAATGTGATTTTAAATAGTTATGAGTTTAAATATATTAGTCGATATACAATATATTAGTCAAAGTCTCTAGTTTATAATAGTTATAAATATATTAGTCGATATACAATATTGATATGAGTTTAAATAGGATTTAAATGTGATGAACATTGTATGGGCTTTAAATGGTTTTGAAGCCCATAATGGAGCTTGTGAGTTCGGCCATGTATAGACCAGGTAGGGGTGGCTTGGAGATATAAAATGGGCTAGGGTTTTGATAGGATAAAAGAAGAAAATGGGTAAGAGAGAAAAGTGGATTTGGATCCTAACTTATCTCTTTAGTCTCTCCACTATAAATAGATCATAACCATCATTCTTTTACCAACTTTTTGAAGCCTCCATTAGCTCTACCTCCGGTAGAAATTCATCTTCCTATCTCTTCCATTTCCAAGTTTAAATAAAATTAAAATAAACACAATTCGATAGTCGATGATATGCAATTCGGGAGATAGCAGCTTCAGAATTGGAATCTGATTAAGGAGTATATTTCAACCGTTCAAGATATGGTCCTTTGGAATGGTGAAAGGTAATTATCTGATCTATAGTTATATACTAATATTTAGATAATTTATATGCCATATATTGGTTAGTGATGATTTTGGTATATTAGTATATCGTCACATTTAGAATGGTTGTTTGTTTATATGCTTATATATTTATAAAAAAATTCATGCCCATGCCTTGAAACTCATGACTTAAGATTAAAAAATGATTTTTTTTAAATTTAAATTAGTTTAACATTCATTATTTGATTAACAGAAAGTTTATTACTTAAATACTAAACATTATACTATACAAAAAATGTTTTAAAATTACATATAGGTAGTTTTATACCTAAACTATTTTTCAATCTAAAAAAAATATTTATTTAATGTGTATATTTTTATATATATTAAATATTATTTAATATATATCATAGAAATAAATCTATAAAATAAATAAATATATTATAAAATATAACTTGAATTTTATAATATCATTTTCACACCTGATGAACACTCGGAAGCAAAATTTTTAATTTTTCTATATATATTAATTAAGTATTAATATAATTGTTGAAACTAAACTTAAATTCAAAATAGATCTTAAATTACCATATATGTATTGTAAAATATTCAAATACAAAAATATCATGTATAGTTTTTATAAAATATTAAAATATAAATTATAATTTCAAATATATATATATATATATATATTATTTATTTCTGATCGAAAATTTTAAATTAAATAAAAACAATTGATTTTGCTTAGAGTTTTATTCGGTAAGTAATATATATATATACATTTAATTATTTATATATTTCATTCATATATATATATTATTAAACTATTTATAGCAATATATATACAAAAAAGAAATTAAATTTGTTTTTGGTTTTATAACAAAACAAATAAATAAAATTTTATAATATATTTTAAATGTTTTTATATACATAGTTATATATATACTGTAAATTATATATATATATATAATTATTCAAAATAAAATATAAATTTATATGCATGTATATATTTGTAATATTTTGATAAATCAAAGCATATCAGCATACATTTAGACGATATATTTATATATTAGATGAGTTAGTATGTTTGTTGTAGTGTAAGTCCCAACACATAGACACAAACATGTTAAACCTTGCATGGATTGTTATGTGATACATGCACACACTTATATATATGTGCATATAATACGCATATATATATAATATATAACACTAACTACATAGTATAAAACCATATTATATATTTCAATAAAATAATGATTTTATTTAATAATAATTTATAAATGTTATAAATAAATTAGACTACATAGGCCCAATAAAGATCCTAAATGGTAATCTTGCTGTTAAACTCACCCATTTCTTTAGTTATGGGTTGGCGGAGAATCAACAATGATATCAGAGACCAATAGCCTATACGGTCTAAATTAGTCATGGTATGGTTAACCAATTAAGATCACAGCCCAGATAGTAAGGTGTCTAGAAAGGTAGTGTCGAAGGATTGGGTTTGGGTAATCAAGTATCCTACCCTACCTAGCCACCGACTTGGCCCAAACAGATATGTGAGCTCAAAGGTTACCCTTAATAGAAAAGGCCCAATTTGACTTGGGCCTTAGGTTGATTTTTAAAATTATTTGAAAATAAAAAATATAAGGTTTTAAATTTAATAGTTAAATTTAAAATAAAATATATACATATTATAATATAATAAAAAATTTCAAACTGGTAGAAAATTGATATAAATTAAATTCGAAATTCATAAAATTTATTAATGAGGATAATAAATATATTAATTAATTAAGTTAATTAATAAATAAATATGTACATGTATTATATATTATGATATATGTTATGTTAATTTAAAATGTTAAATAAACGTAAGTATACATGTATGTATATAAATTAATTTTGAAATTAACATAAATTAAATAAAATTCTTTAATTAAATAAATTAATTAAAAGGTTAATTAATTAAATAACACGCGCACAAAGATACATATATATATATATATATGTGTGTGTGTGTGTGTGTGTGTGTGTATGTCTATTATATTATAAAGGTTATAGTATATAGTAAATATTTAATATAAATGTTATATTAAGATATTATAATTAAAGTGTTAATTAATTAAAATAATTAAATGGGATTTAACTAGTATAATATTTTACAAAAGACTATTATATATATATATTATGAAATATAAAAGTTATATATAATAATATGATCGTATAAATTAAAGGTGGGCATATATTAATTATGATTTTTGGTGTGTCTGACACTTGAATCACAAGATATTTCATAAGAAATACAGTATTCCATAAGTCGATATCACTCAATATAATATATTGAAGATTATGAATCTTCAATATAATGTTGTCCTTTACCATATATATTAATAAATTACTTGCATACTTCTTAGTTGTTTAACAAACTCAAGCTAGGGATGTTATGTGTAGTATTATAAATATATTGAATAAACGAGGTAAAATAACTATGTGTATTTGTTGAGCAAACTCAAGGTACATATGCTATACTTAGGCCGGGATATAGTAGGCACGAGTGAATAATTTTGTTATAATTGTTTAGCAAACTCAAGGTCAAACTGAAATTAGGACAAGGTGCCAAGGGTTAGGAGTTGCATATGATACAACTGGTAAGGAGTTATCCATCTCCATGGAGCTATGACCTGTTGAGCATACTCAAGGTCGAAATTCAAAGATGGACAAATTTTGATACTCACCAGTGAAGTCGAAAGACTTTTATGTTTCGACTTAGGGTTTGGAGAAACATAAAAGACTAATGCGAGTCTTATTAGAAAAATGAAATTATAACATTATACCTTTCTTATATTGTAAGAACATATGCTATGAAAAGTTATAATAATCTACATTGATAAATTTGTGCAATTAATATGATTGGTAAAATGTTTATCAATTAAAGTATACAAATTAAAATAAATCAAATATTGATAAATAGAAATATAATATATATACACACACTTACTAATAATTGTTTATTACATGTTAAAGTTTCAACACCTATGCAAGCGCCTGATTTTACAACCAAGTATAATTTGGTCACTTACGTGTTTATTTAGTCAAGACCGTGTATTGCATTCTATGAGTTCCAAACTTAAAAGCAATACAAGATTATGGATATTTGATCCATATACAATCACATATAAATGTTATTTGATGAACAGTCAATGTTCATAATTTCAATGAAATCAGTTCATCCGAAATAGCAAATAAACCATAATTTGAGGTCAAGTATTTAATTTGATTGATTACAATAAAGATCATTATTGAAGTCAAAAATGGAACCAACACCTAAAGAGTATAAATGCACCACAAATCCAATAACCAATTCCAAACGGAATAAAGTAGAGAACAAATATGAAGAATAGAAAATTAAAATAGTAATAAATAAACACAAGAAGTTTTGTAGTGGTTCGGCATACTCCGGCCTATGTCTACTCCAAAGGTTTTTCCTTTTATTTATATTGTATATTACAATTACAGTCTGGATAATAGCATCATAATAACAACAATGTAGAAAGAAGAGAGCCAAAAAGAAGATCCAGAAATGAGTGCCATGCCTGTTGCATTTATAGGGGAAGACGGACTAATATCTAGCTGAAAATCCACGTGCAGAAGACCAAGGCCATGCCGACCTCCTCTAGAAAAAATGGGACCCATCTGAACCTTCTTGAGGGATCGGGCCTAATTCCTATAGGGGATCGACACCGATCCCCAATGCTTGAGCATTAGTGATGCAGGCCAAGTACTAAGTCGTGATAGACTTAAGGAAATGGAAGGTCTAAATCGTGACCGACTTAACCAAGGCAAAGACATAACTCGTACACGAGATAACAAAGGAAATTCGCGAGTTAATGAAGCGGCATTGAGTCGTCTTCGATCTAACAGTTCAGATGAAAAGGAGCTACGACTCAACTGGGGAGAAGGCCTAACTCGTACCCGACCTAGTGAAACGATAAGTCGTGACCGACTTAGTATAACTCGGCAACGACTCAGTAGAGATATGCGGGTTAGCGAATCTCTTAAGTCACCAGGACGATCTACCGAGTTATGCAGTGAGAAGGCAGAGCAAACTGATGAAGTGTTAGGTCGAGAACGACTTAACGAGTCAAGTGGTAAGTCGGTATCGAGTTACGACTTAGTTAAGCCGTACCATCTTATGTCGCTGAAAACTGAGGCCATGGATTCTCCTGCCGAGTTAATCTGAACCGCTATTCTTAAGTCGCTACGTATTTTTAGGTTGTTACCGACCTAAGTTAAGTCGCTGAAGATGGAAACCGTAGATTCTTATGCCGCCTTATTCTAGGCCGTTGATTCTTTAAGATGCGGAGGATGTTAAGTCGCTATGTACTATGTGTTGTATTTCTTTAAGTCGTATGTCGTCTGTTTCGTATGTCGTCTATTTGTAAGTCGTATGTCGTCTGTATTTCGTTGAGTCGTTCGTGATAAGTCGGTTCCGACTTAAGAGTTGTGCAGAATTGTAATGTTGAAATGTGCGCCTATAAATAGGCCGTGTAAGTCATTTGTAATTTTTTAAGTTGATTGGAAATAAAATTCTTGTTTGATTGCTTTGTGCTTTCATTTAAATTGGTAGTCGAGTGTAATCTCCTATCTCCTCTTTCGGTTAATCGAGTGCGCTCGATTCAACGACTGCAGAAGCCGATTCACGGAATCTAGTGCGCTAGATCAACGTGCGAAGAATCGTAGATCTTTAAACACGGAATAGTGCGCTATCAACGTGTTTGGGATAGCTAGAATTCGGTATCTTCGGATCAACAAATTTGGGCATTTCGGTATCTTCCAATCCATCGATCGCTACTTTCATCGATCTACATTGTTTTAATTAATCCGCTGCGTCAGTTTTTGGTATCAGAGCTTGTTTTAGCCAATCATAGCTAAATCGAGTCTTGGAGCCGATCATTTTGAAGAAATTTGAAGACGAAGTAAAGATTTGAGTTATTAATCACGGCCGAGAGCAAGAGGGGAAGTTGTTCGACTTTGTATTGAAGTTTGGAGGACGGATCTATCTTATTTGGAAGTTTGGTTGTTCATCGTGTTCATCGCAATTTGCAACAAGTGTGGAGATTTCGATCCATTTCATTTTGGATCTAAGTTCGAATTGTGTTTGAATTTTGAAGTGTTGAAGAGTTTGTAGAAGATTCAAAACATGTCGCCGAGAAGAGCTAACCGTCATCAAAATGTTGAAGATTTGTATAAGCGGGAAGATGTCGAGCAAATGGAGCAACGTATAAGTGACAAATTCAATGAGAAGTTGGATGAAGGCATTGGGAGATTAGAGAAGCTTATGACGGAGATGAATCGAAATCAAAGAAGGGTTTCACCCGAATCTAACCACGAGAGAAGTAGAGTTTCACCACATTCCAACCAAGGGAGAAGTAATGATGATGATCATAGAAGTGTGAGCCGAGATAGTTATAGAAATGTTGATGACCGAGATCGTGTTCGGAGGAATGTAGATAGAAGGGATGGTGGTAGACGTGAAGGGAGTAGAGATGTTGGTGGTCAGAATCGACATCGATATGCATCTGATTTTGAAGAGGAGTATGATGGTGGTAGTATTCAAGGAAGAGGTCAAGGAAGAAATTATTCAGAGTATGATCACAAGTGGGAATCGGGAATGAAAACTGAAATTCCTGAATTCAAGGGTGGTATGCAAGCTGAAGAGTTTTTGGATTGGGTGGCTAATGTTGAAGAAATTTTTGATTTCAAAGAAGTTCCAGAACATCGTAGAGTGAAGTTGGTTGCTACAAGGTTGAGGGGTAGAGCTTTGGCATGGTGGTAGCAAACCAAACTTACACGTGAACGAATGGGGAAGTCAAAAGTTGAATCTTGGGAGAAGATGAAGAAATTGATGAAAGCAACGTTCTTACCATACAATTATCAATCTTTGATGTATCAACGTTTGCAGAATTTGAGGCAGGGCACGAAGACTGTTAATGATTATGCGGATGAGTTTTATCAGCTTATTGCGAGAAATGATATTATGGAAACGGAAGAGCAGCTGACATCTAGATTCATTGGGGGATTGAGAATGCAGATTCAGGATGTGGTTAATATGTTCGATCCAAGATCTGTGGCAGAAGCACATCAAAAGGCATTGGCTTGGGAGAAACAGGGACGACGAGGAGGTGGTGTGTTTACTAATTCCAACAATCAAGTGAAGGGTGTTAGTGGGAGTTCTAATGTTTCTAAACCTATCAGTAGACCAGTGGTGAAGGAGGCTGAGAAGGCAAAAGTTAACAATAGTTTCAAATGTTACAATTGTCAGGAATTGGGTCATAAAAGCAATGAGTGTCCAAAGCCAAAGAAGAGAACCATGGTTGTGGAAGTTGAGGATGTTGATGGAGATTATTCTAGTCCAGTTGAGGAGGATGAACAGGATATTGCGTCAGGAGATGAAGGTAGTAATCTAATGCTGAGGAGATCGTGTTTGACACCGAAGCAGGAAGAAGCTAGTTGGTTGAGGAGTAATATCTTTCAGTCGACATGCACCATACTGGGGAAGGTGTGTAAATTTGTAATTGACGCAGGAAGCTGTGACAATATCGTTTCAACCGAGGCTGTGACAAAATTGAAGTTGAAGACAGAGAAACATCCGAATCCATACAAGCTAGCATGGTTGAGAAAAGGAGGAGAAGTGAAAGTGGATAGACGGGTTCGTGTTCCATTCTCTATTGGGAAGAAATACAAAGACGAGATCTGGTGTGATGTAGTAGAGATGGATGTTTGTCATTTACTTTTGGGAAGACCATGGCAGTATGATCGAGCAGTACAGCATGACGGTCGGACCAATAGCTACAGCTTTATGTTTGAAGGCACGAAAATTATCTTAGTTCCAAAGAAAAGACAACAAGGAGAAAGTAAGTCAGAAGAGATTGAAGAGCTAAAAACTTTATTATCTTTGAAAGAGTTTGTTAAAGAAGTTGAAGAGGAGCCTGAAGTGTTTTTGTTGATTGGGCGTGAGAGCAGTGAAGAGGTTGAAATTCCAGAAGAAGAAAAATCAGTTTTGAAAGAATTTGTGGATGTATTTCCAGATGAGTTACCGAAGGAGTTACCTCCACTAAGAGACATTCAACATCAAATCGATCTTGTTCCGGGAGCAATGTTGCCACATAGACCACATTATCGAATGAGTCCGAAGGAACATGAAGAGTTGCGGAGGCAGGTAGAGGAATTGCTTGAACAGGGGCGTGTGCAGGAGAGTTTGAGTCCTTGTGCTGTACCAGCTTTATTGGTACCCAAAAAGGATGGAACATGGAGGATGTGCACAGATAGTAGAGCATTGAATAAGATCACAGTCAGATACAGATTTCCGATGTCGAGGCTTGATGATTTATTGGATCAGATCAGTGGGTCTGTAATCTTTTCTAAGATTGACTTGAAGAGCGGTTATCATCAGATTCGCATTAGACCAGGGGACGAGTGGAAGACAGCATTCAAGATGAGGGAAGGATTGTATGAATGGCTGGTAATGCCGTTTGGTCTATCGAATGCACCAAGTACATTCATGAGGTTGATGAACCAGATTTTCAGGCCATACATTGGGAAATTTGTGGTGGTTTACTTTGATGATATTCTGATCTACAGTACTAGTACAGAAGAGCATGTTCAACATTTGAAGAAAGTGTTAATTATTCTTCGTGAAGAACAATTCTATGCTGCTACAAAGAAGTGTGTTTTTATGGCGAGGAGTGTTTTATTTCTGGGGTATGTTGTGTCGGAAGAAGGAATACGGGTTGACCAAAGTAAAGTCGAAGCTATCAGAGATTGGCCGCAGCCCAAGACGATAACGGAAGTTCGTAGTTTTCATGGGTTGGCTTCATTCTATCGAAGATTCATTCCACACTTTAGTAGTGTGATGGCACCTGTTACAGATTGTATGAAGGGTAAACAGTTTTCATGGACAGAGGAAGCAGGGCATGCTTTTGGGAAGATCAAGGAGTTGCTGACGTCTGCACCAATTCTAGTATTACCAGATTTTCAGTTGTTGTTTGAGCTACACACTAATGCGTCAAAGGTTGGGATTGGAGGGGTGTTGAGTCAGAGGGGGCGTCCTATTGCATATTTTAGTGAGAAACTATCAGGAGCAAAGATGAGATACAGTACATATGATGTGGAATTCTATGATGTTGTGCAAGCTATTAAACACTGGAGACATTATCTATTTCAGAAAGAGTTTGTTCTTTACACTGATCATGAGGCATTGAAACATTTACAAGGACAAGACAAGATTTCAGCGAGACATGCATCGTGGATTGCATATCTACAACAGTTTACTTTTGTTGTTAAACACAAGTCAGGAGTAACGAATCGTGTGGCTGATGCGTTGAGTAGAAGAAATCACTTGTTAACAACATTGAAGGTTGAAGTGATGGGGTTTGATGTGTTGCCAGAATTATTTGTTGATGATCCTTACTTTGCGAAGTTTGTTGATAAAGTCAAGGAGGGAGAGACGGATGAGTTTATGATGATAGATGGTTTTCTGTTCAAAGGAAATCGATTGTGCATACCTGATTGTAGTTTGAGAATGAAGATTGTAAAAGAGCTACATGAAGAAGGACATGTTGGGAGAGACCGTACATTACAGTTGATTTCACTGTCTTACTTTTGGCCATCGATGAGGAAAGAGGTGGAGAGGTTTGTGGAGCGTTGTCATATTTGTCAGGTTTCGAAAGGAACTGCGACCAATGCTGGATTATATATGTCGTTACCTGTACCAACGAAACCATGGGTTGATGTGAGTATGGACTTTGTGTTGGGGTTGCCGAGAACACAACGGGGAAACGATTCCATTTATGTGGTGGTTGACCGATTTTCGAAAATGGCACATTTTATTGCTTGTAAGAAGACGGCGGATGCTATTCATGTTGCTCAATTATTTTTCAAGGAGATATATCGACTTCATGGATTGCCAGGATCTATTGTGTCGGATAGGGATACTCGTTTTCTGAGTCATTTTTGGCTAAGTTTGTGGAAGATGGTGGGAACGAAGTTGAACTTTAGCAGCGCTTATCATCCGCAAACAGATGGACAGACCGAGGTCGTGAACAGATCATTGGGAAACTTATTGAGATGTCTTGTGAAAGATAATCTGAAAAGTTGGGACATGAAGTTATGCCAGGCAGAGTTTGCTCATAATCATGCAATGAACCGTAGTACGGGTTTCAGTCCATTTCATATTGTATATTCAAGTTTGCCGAGGGGACCGTTGGACCTAACAGCTATACCACAACCAAGGGGGACAGTTAAGAAAGCTGCTGATTTTGTTGATGGATTAACTGAATGTCATAAAGTCGTTCAAGAACGATTGGAGAAAGCAAATACGAAGTACAAATGAGCTGCGGACTTGAAGCGAAGAAATGTTGAGTTTAATGAAGGAGATATGGTATATGCTGTGTTAACAAAAGATTGTTTTCCAGTAGGCGCTTATAACAAGTTGAAAGCCAGGAAAATTGGTTCGGTGGAAATCGTAAAATGGATTAACGAAAATGCTTACAAGTTGAAGCTACCAGAGGATGTGTACACGTCTGACGTATTCAATGTTAAGCATCTAGTACCTTATCATGGGGATGAGTGTGTCATGGAGAAAGAAAGTGCAAATTCGAGGACGAATTTCTCTCAACCAGGGGAGGATGATGCAGGCCAAGTACTAAGTCGTGACCGACTTAAGGAAATGGAAGGTCTAAATCGTGACCGACTTAACCAAGGCAAAGACATAAGTCGTACACGAGATAACAAAGGAAATTCGCGAGTTAATAAAGCGGCATTGAGTCGTCTTCGATCTAACAGTTCAGATGAAAAGGAGCTACGACTCAACTGGGGAGAAGGCCTAACTCGTAACCGACCTAGTGAAACGATAAGTCGTGACCGACTTAGTATAACTCGGCAACGACTCAGTAGAGATATGCGGGTTAGCGAATCTCTTAAGTCACCAGGACGATCTACCGAGTTATGCAGTGAGAAGGCAGAGCAAACTGATGAAGTGTTAGGTCGAGAACGACTTAACGAGTCAAGTGGTAAGTCGGTATCGAGTTACGACTTAGTTAAGTCGTACCATCTTATGTCGCTGAAACCTGAGGCCATGGATTCTCCTGCCGAGTTAATCTGAACCGCTGTTCTTAAGTCGCTACATATTTTTAGGTCATTACCGACCTATGTTAAGTCGCTGAAGATGGAAACCGTAGATTCTTATGCCGCCTTATTCTAGGCCGTTGATTCTTTAAGATGCGGAGGATGTTAAGTCGCTATGTACTATGTGTTGTATTTCTTTAAGTCGTATGTCGTCTGTTTCGTATGTCGTCTGTTTCGTATGTCGTCTGTTTGTAAGTCGTATGTCGTCTGTATTTTGTTGAGTCGTTCATGATAAGTCGGTTCCGACTTAAGAGTTGTGCAGAATTGTAATGTTGAAATGTGCGCCTATAAATAGGCCGTGTAAGTCATTTGTAATTTTTTAAGTTGATTGGAAATAAAATTCTTGTTTGATTGCTTTGTGCTTTCATTTAAATTGGTAGTCGAGTGTAATCTCCTATCTCCTCTTTCGGTTAATCGAGTGCGCTCGATTCAATGACTGCAGAAGCCGATTCACGGAATCTAGTACGCTAGATCAACGTGCGAAGAATCGCAGATCTTTAAACACGGAATAGTGCGCTATCAACGTGTTTGGGATAGCTAGAATTCGGTATCTTCGGATCAACGAATTTGGGCATTTCGGTATCTTCCAATCCATCGATCGCTACTTTCATCGATCTACATTGTTTTGATTAATCCGCTGCGTCAGTTAGGGTCGGCGATCCCTAAGGTGGGTCCCCCTCCATGACTTCTTTTTGTCTCTTGAGTTGTTTGTTAGTTTCCTAAGTGAAATTCGGAGATACTAATCAATTTCTGTTGAGTGGAGCTGCCGAGTTAAGTGTCCATAGCCACAGTGATCCGATCTGATCCCCTGCCTAAGGTAAGGGATAGGTACCAATCCCCTACCTAGGGGAAGTACCAACCCATACTTAGCCAATTCTGGGATGCTATTTGTCTGAATCCGCTTGACTATCAACTGTAGCCTTGCTTATACCTGATTTCCAACCTCATAATCATCCCTCTGGGATTCCTACCTTGACGATCATGAAATCTGTTTACTTAAATCAGCATGTATATTGCCTGGTCAAAAGGCAGGTTAATAATCATATTGTGTTAAATGTAACACAAGACCAAAACTAAAATCCAAAACTAAGAACTCGATCGCTAAATAATTAGTTTGACAGTTTACGAAATGTGCACATATTTGATGTCCTTAAATGTTAAGGATGATTAAGTGCATTTTTGTAAAAAAATTGTTATGATATGTAGTAAGGGATTTCTTTTCAATGGTTCAACTATTTAGAAATGAAAATAAATGTAAAAGTGTAGTTGTGATTTAAGGTACAATTAAGATGAAGATAGTGAATAGTCACTTCTGCTTCATAAAGAAAAATTGGAAATGAGAATTGCAGTACTAATAATTAATACTTAACATCGGAATAAGAAATACAATCTCTATTATGAAATGTATTTTCATATAGAATTTTTTTTATGAGATTTGTTTCTTTAAGTTCAAGATATTTGATCGAAGAACTCTCCACGGTCACTATGAAACACTTCAAAATGCATACACATATACGAACTTTACATGGGACCTTTGTAGAGAGACCTTAAGGGGTTGCTCATCATGTTGATTCACTTTCATATTTATGTTGTTTGTGAAATGTATGGATGAATATATACAATATATATCTTCTTTTATGAAAGTGTCGTTATAGCGATTATCGCTATACTGATACTTTGAAAATATTTCTATCTTTAAATCCTTTGTTTGTAGATCTCATCTTTGGTTTTTATAAAACAAATATTTGGTTGCAATTTTGTACTTTTAGTGCAAAAGTACGATGGCTTGGAAAAAATTAGAACCCCCTAAAACTAAAGTCTTCAAAAGGTTAGAAATTTATTTCCTTTATCGATTATGTAAAAAGTCAACTTTTAAAGAATTTTCAAATATTTAATTTTAAAACACTCTAAGATTTTGTGAATGCATACTAGATCCATAGTATGTTGTTCTAAAAATAAAATAGAGTATTCGTACTCTAGGAAATTTTGGATAAATTTACATTTAAAAGGGACCGATTTAAAGAAATTTTCAATACTATTTAGCAAAACTTTTTGCGACGTTTTTTCTAATTTTTATAAAAATGGTTCTAACTTATTATTCTTTTCATGAGATTGAATATGGATATTTTTTAGGGACAGTTTGGCACAGGTCCCTAATAAGTTTCAAAATACACAAAAATCCCAGTAAAATAAAGTTTGTAAATTAGGTCCCTAGAATTAAGTTACCGAATAATGGCATACACTTATGCAATTATTCAGTGAATAATTGCAGACATTTATCCAATTATATCAAAAAATTGCATACATTTCCATAATTATTCACTGAAAAATTGCGGAAATTCCGTAATTATTTACCAAAAAATTTGCGGAAATTTCCGCAATTATTCACCGAAAAATTGCATAAATTTATGCAACTTTTGGATATAATTGCATCAATGTCTGCAATTATTTAGTGAATAATTGGATAACTATATGCAATTACTTAGTAACTTAATTCTAGGGACCTAATTTACATACTTTTTTTACTGGAGTTTTTGTATATTTTGAAACTTATTAGGGACCTGAGCCTAATATTCACTATTTTTTAACTTATTTTCAAGGATTTTAAATGTGTTTTACAAATTTTTGTGATGTGAAAACCAAGCATAAATTCGGTTTTAAAAGTTTAAAAGTGATTCGGTTATGGAAAGAATTTAGTCTTATCCTTAGTACTAAACATCGAGAAGGTTGATTCGTTACTATCTGTGAGATTTAAAAAAGGAACAGTTTGGCACAGGTCCCTAATAAGTTTCAAAATACACAAAAACCCAGTAAAAAAAAGTTTGTAAATTAGGTCACTAGAATTAAGTTACCGAATAATGGCATACACTTATGCAATTGTTCAGTGAATAATTGCAGTCATTTATGTAATTATATCAAAAAATTGTAGACATTTCCGCAATTATTCACTGAAAAACTGTGGAAATTTCCGCAATTATTCACCAAAAAATTGCGGAAATTTCTGCAATTTTTTCAAAATTTTGCGGAAAATTCCGCAATTGTTCACCAAAAAAATTGCGGAAATTTCCGCAATTATTCACCGAAAAAATTGCATAAATTTATGCAACTTTTGGATATAATTGCATAAATGTCTGCAATAATTCAGTGAATAATTGCATAACTATATGCAATTACTTAGTAACTTAATTCTAGGGACCTAATTTACATATTTTTTTTACTGTGGTTTTTGTGTATTTTGAAACTTATTAGGGACCTAAGCCTAATATTCACTTTAAAAAATGGAGTGTTTAGGCAAGGCCAAGAGCAACCAGTGCCCTGACTAAGCAACATCACTTATTTGGAAAGGATTTAGGCATATACTTAGCACTAAACGTCAAGGAATGGAAACACGTCTCTATCTTGAAAGTTAAGATTGTATGTTGAGGCAAGGCTTAGAGGTAACACTACCTTAACTTGTCCAGCTTCACTGTTAACTGAGTGATAGTACAAGTTTGAAATCGACGATGGTGGTAAGTGTTTGAGATTTAAATTCCATATACGATTATTTTATTTTCCTAGATAGTTGATTTCTTGACTATCGATTTCGATATCCTTCTTTGTGATTTGTCAATCTAAGATGATTTGTTGCTCGTTCGGGCATTGATATCCTTTATCAAAAATGACTAAAACCAATGAGCGAGTGGAAGCCAAGGTACGTAGCGTTACTCCTATTAGGGTATTTTCACATCTACTCTAGATTGAATTCGGTTATAAGTGTGTGGGGATGTGAAATACTCAGATACTCTATAAGGTCGACGAGGTCTAGCTTGGACATGTCCGAGAGAGTCATGGAGTATATGACCCTCTCAAGTATATTTTCTAAAGGTGTACTTTTGATAAGAGGGTTGCACCGTCCTAGTCATTGTTGGAAAAATTCATTCTCTTTATTTTTCGATTCAAAACCTTTGAGTTGATTCTTTCTTAATTACATCGGGAAGAGTCTTTCACTCTTCGTTATGTTTAATTATTTCTACCTATTCTTTTATGCTTGGATGCTATTATTGTGAGGGGAAACTTGTTCCGTGTTTTGCAGCGTGGTCCCACATGTTGTTTTGTGTGTTCCACTTTTATTTGGATTTTACTCATACCAGAATTATTGTCTGACCTAAGTTGTTTGTTTTCCCTGAATTCTCGGTACACATTTATATTTGAGTAGTTTAGGAGCAACAATTTCTTTGGGCTCTTTTGAAGATGGTGAATGAGTAGGAGGCCCTTATCTATCTAGCTATCTACTTTCGTTATGAGATTTCTGTTTTATGTATGTGTATTTTGTATCAGCAAGTGTAAATGTAGGTTGTTATAACTGCCAAGGCTGATGGTAACTTTCGTTTTTACTCTAATAACTCCATGTTAAGGAGTGACCTTATGTACTGTCTTATTGTTATGTTATATTTAATTGTTCCATTGTGAGATTTATGTTCTGTTCTTTTATTTCACCCTATTACAACTCATCTTTGAAATGTTTAGGTAACGACACATGAATACCGTGGACGTATTAAGTGTCGTTCCTAGGGGTTAGAAAGGTGGGTCATTACATTTGGTATTAGAGCTTCAGTTGATAGGGTAAGTGATGCCCTAAAATGAGTTAATCTTAAGAGAGCGTATTTGTTATTTTTATAATAATATATATCCTCTAAAGTCTCATTTAGATCCTTTAGTGTTGTTTCCTTAAACCGTTTTGATCCTATCTTTGCTATCTAAAGATACTTATAATTGTTCAAGTAATAGAAAATGAATACAAGAAGAGGATCTGAAACTAGCACGGCTACCAATGGTAGGGCAGCTAGAAATATGCCATATGTAGATCTGGTAGAGGAAGTGATAGAGCAAGTTTGACCCCCTTTGAGCTTTCTGGCCTTGTGTAAGAATTTTACTACTTTGGGTGGGAAACCGTTCTATAGGACTGAAGATATTCTTGCAGTGCAGATATGGCTCTGATCATGTGAAAGAATATTTAGAGATCTTTGGTTGGAGGATATGGAGCAACGGGTGTTGGCATCGCGACAACTCCAAAGGTCGATGATGGATTGGTGGGATTCTATACAGCTAATACTCCAGTGGAGGAGTTTTCTTGGGTCCAGTTCAAGGAGGTTTTTGAAACACAGTTTATTCCAGAGGCTGGAAGAACTCAGTTGTTTAGGAGTTTCATTGATTTAAAGTAGGGAGATATGACAGTGTCGCGGTATGAGCATAAGTTCAATGCTTTGTCCCATTTTGGACTTGGATTAATAGACACATCACTCAAGAAAAATGAAATGTTTGTGAATGGATTGCAGCCAGAGTTCCATCAAGAAATGAATAACCATCTTATGGGTACATTCACCAATATTATCAGCTTGGCTTCGAGGTTTAAATCTCTAGATATTAAGAAGGGAGTCCAAAAGGTATAGTGTCTATAGTGAGTACAAAGCCTTTATCAGTTACACCAGTTGGAGGCAAGCCAAACTTCAAGTATAAGTTTAAGGGAAAAACACAATGGGCAGGGAAGAAACCTGGTGGTGGGGCTCCAGCACAGAAGAAGCAGTTCAACTTGGCCCACATTCACTGTTATAAGTGCACCTAAATGGGTCGCTTTGCAAATCTATGCACGAACCCTAGTGAACCAATCTGCTTCAATTATCGCCAACAAGGACACGTGGAGAATGAGTGCCCTATTCATAAGAAGGGGTCTCAAGGACAGGCTTTTACCATTGAAGAGATATCATCCACTTCTTTAGATTAGAAAAAGAAGCAGGTGTTGCAAGGTATATTATCCATCCACGATATTCCTGTAAGGGAGTTACTTAATGCAGGGGCTTCGCATAGTTTTATTTCATATGATCCGACGAACAAACAAATTCTTAAATATGTTATTGAATGTGATCCTCATTGTGTGTCGAACCCAATTGGGGGTCCAACAAATCTTGACACTATATGTCTAAATGTGCCTATTCCTTATCGAAATTGTCTCTTTCCTTTTGATTTGTTTGTTCTTGGGTTCATGGTTTTAGAGTATTGTTGGGAATGTATTTATTATTTGAGTTTAAAGCTCTCTTGGATTGGGTTAGAATAATGTCCATAATAAAGGATGTAGTATGAAGAAGCGACGATGTATTTTGTAAAGATCCTAATAAGTTAATGAGAAGTTTTTTCTATTCACTCGAAGTGGCTTAAGTAGAGCTAGGAAATGTACCAGTTGTTTGGGATTTCACCGATATTTTTGATGAAGTTCAAGGTTTACCTCCACACCTTGAAGTGGAGTTCCGTCTTGATTTGGTTCTAGGAACTAGACCTACTATACAACCCGTACAAAGGATGGCTCCAAAAGAGAAGAGGGAGTTAGATGGGCAGACATATAACTTGTTGTAGATGGGCTTGATCCGATGTAGTACCTAGAGTTAGGGATCATCGGTCGTCTTTGTTACAAATGCAGATGGCTCTCTAAGGTTATGCGTGGACTACTAGGAGTTAAACAAAAGGACTATCAAGAATAAATATCCTTTGCCAAAGATCGATGATATGTTTGACTAACTACACGACGCTCGAATTTTTTCTCAATTGGATCTTGTCATCAATTTCCACCAATTATGGGTAGTAGAGGAGAGTGTGCCCTTAATAGCTTTTCAAACTCCAGAATATTTTTATGAGTGGTTAGTTATGTTGTTTGGACTGACTAATGCATCCACTTATTTTATGGACTTGATGAATCAAGTATTTTGAGATATCCTTAATAAATTTGTTCTCATCTTTATTGATGACATTCTTATCTATTCATAGACAAGGAGGAGCACAAATATCATCTCTGTGTCGTACTTGATACCTTAAGAAGCCATGTATTGAAAGCTAAGTTTTCTAAGTGCCATTTTTGAAAATCCAAAGTTAAGTTTCTAGGGCATGTTGTTTCGGGGGAAGGCATATCAATAAACCCAGCTAAAGTTATTGCGGTTCAAGATCGAAAGAAGCCTGAAAGTGCAACGAAAGTTAGAAGCTTTTTAGAATTGGTGGGTTTTTACTGCAGGTTTATCAAGGACTTCTAGAAGATTGTTTTTCATCTGATGAAGTTAACGAAGAAAGGTGTTAAGTTCATGTAGACTCCTAAGTGTGATAAAGCATTCAATGAATTGAAGGAGAAGTTGACCAGCGTTCTTGTTTTAACCATCCCAGATTGGAGTGAATATTTAACTGTGCATATTGATGCTTATGGAACTGAATTGGGAGTAGTTCCGATGCAGTATGGAAAAGTTATTACGTATGCGGGTCGAAAGCTAAAGCCGCATGAGAAAAATTATGCTACTTACGATTTGGAACTTTTGGTTATTGTCTTCGCACTAAAGATGTAGAGGCATTATCTACTGGGTGAAAGGTTCGAGTTATACGTGGACCAAAAATCCTTAAAATACCTATTTACCTAAAAGGATTTGAATTTGAGGCGGCAGAAATGGCTAGAGTTTCTCGCTTCTTATGATATGAAGATTCTTTATACCCTAGGGAAATCAAATGTCATTGCTGATGCACTGAGTAGGAATATAGCTGTGGTTGCAAACTTAGAAGTTAAGCCAGTATTGATAGAAAAGATTGCATCTAGTCAAGGGGTAGATCCTATTTTGGCTCGACTTAAGAAGGATGTGGAAGACGATGTTATTTCTAGCTTTGAGATTGATCCCCAAGGCATATTAAAAATGAATGGACATATTTGTGTTCCAAACATTGATGGACTTAGGCAAGAAGTGTTAGTCGAATGCTACCTTTCAAAGTTATATTTTCATCTAGGAATGACCAATATGTTCAAAGATATAAAGAGGGTATTTTGGTGGAAGGGGATGAAGCGAGATAATTTAATCTTTGTGAGTCGTTGTGCAAACTACCAGCAAATTAAGAGTGACCAGCAGAAGACAATAGGACTGCTTCAACCAGTGGAGATTCCAAAGTAGAAGTGGGAGCAGATCTTTATGAACTTTATTAATGGGATTGCTAGGTCGAAAATAGGTAACAAAGGCATTTGGGTTATAGTGTATCTACTGACTAAGAGTGCCCGTTTCATTCCTGTTAAGCCAACTAGGACTGCTACGAGTATGGCGAGTTTGTATGTGAAGGAGATTGTGAGACTCCATGGGGATTCTTTGTAGTATTATAAGTGGACTAAACCCGATATTCCTTTTAGTATTGTATGAGTGTATGATGAGGTGGTTGAAATGACAAGGGTTAGAGTGGTAATTTAGCTAAGGAACATGAGGGTAATCAGCCACTTTTGCCAAAGTCTATATAAGGACCTCCTTACTTCATTTCCACCTTTACATTTCCATTTCTCTTCTTTATTCTCCTTTTCTTCATCTTCTTCATTCTTTTCCACATATCTTTTCTTAAGCAAAAACCAACGAAAAACACACATTCTCTCCTTCTAATTCTAAATAAACTTGAGATAATATAGTCTTCATCATCACCATTCTAAAGTCGCAAATTTAAAAGACCAAACACCTAATTATTGTCATTTATGTGAGCAAATGGGGAGATTCTCGGGCTTTATGTTGAAGTCGAGTAAGAAAGGTGGTATTTAGTGGTGTTGCTGGGTCAAGGAAGGATTGTGTTGCTTTGGTTTGGTCTTCTCTTGCTTGAAAGTGAGTTAAACTCAGTTTAAAATAGTTTAAAAATTAACAAATTCTGTAAAATATAAATTGTCGTTTATATGTTTATACTTGTATATATTTGCTTGTTTGGATTTGATTCCTGCTTGGAAGTGATTGGCATAAATAACCATTATGTTGTAAGGGACAAAAAGAGGAAGTCGAAATATTTTCGTAGTGAATAGGTCGCTACAGAACATATCGAAATGCATATGTATATACGAGCTTTACAGGGGACTTTTGTAGAGAGATCCTAAGGAGTTTCTTGCTAATTTTGATTCACTTTAATATTTATGTTTTTTGTGAAATGTATGGATGAATATATACAATATATATCTTGTTTTACGGAAGTGTCGTTATAGCGATTATCTCTATACTAACACTTTGAAAATATCGTCTCTCTTGAAATCCTTTATTTGTAGATCACATGCTTGGGTTTTTACAAAACAAATATTTGATTGCGTTTTTGTAATTTTAGCGCAAAAGTGCGATGGCTTGGGAAATCTTAGAAACCCTAAAACTAAAGTCTTCAAAAGGTTAGAATTGAATTTCCTTTATCGACTGCGAAAATGACAAGTTTTTAAAGAATTTTCAAATGTGTTTATTTGATTTTAAAATGCTCTAAGTTTTTGTGAATGCATACTAGATCCATAGTATGTTGTTCTAAAAATGAAATAGACTACTCATAGTTCGGAAAATTTTGAAGAAATTTACATTTAAAATGGACCGATTTAAAGAAATTGTCAGTACTAATTAGCGATACTTTTTGCGACGTTTTTTCTAATTTTTATAGAAATGGTTCTAACTTATTTTTCTCTTTATGAGATTAAAATGGATATTTTTTAACTTATTATCAAGAATTTTAAATGTGTTTTACAAATGTGTGTGATGTGAAAACCTTGCACAGATTCGGTTTTAGAAGTTTAAAAGTTTGATTCGGTTATGGAAAGGATTTAGTCTTACCCTTAGTACCAAACATCGAGAAGGTGATTCGTTACTATCTATGAGATTTAAAAATTGAAGTGTCTAAGCAGGACTAAGATCAACCAATGCCCTGACTTACCTGGCTCCGCTTTTAAATGAGGGATAGTACGAATTAGAGATCGAAGTTTGGTAATAAGAGTAAGAAATTTAATTTCCATAAGCGATATCACTTATATGGAAAGGATTTAGGCATATACTTAGCATTAAACGTCGAGGTATGGAAATTGTCTATATCTCGAAAGTTAAGAATGTATGTCGAGGCAAAGCTTAGAAATAACACTACCATAACTTATCCGGCTTCATTGTTAATCGAGGGATAGCACAAGTTTGAAATCGACGAGTGGTGGTAAGTGAATGATATTTAAATTCCTTATACGATCATTTTGTTTTCCCCGATATTTGATTTCTTGACTATCGATTTCGATGTCCTTCTTTGTGATTCATCAATCTAAGACAATTTGTTGCTAGTTTGTGCATTGATATCCTTTGTTGGAAATGACTAAAAGCAAAGAGCGAGTGGAAGCAAAGCTATGTGGGGTTCTTCCATTAGGGTATTTTCATATCTACTCTAGATTAGATTCGGTTGTATACGCGCGGAGATGTGAAATACTCGAATACTTGGTATGGTTGGTAGGGTCCAGTTTGGATGTGTCTGAGATAGTGATGGTGTATATGACCCTCTTAAGTATATTTGCTAGAGGTTTACTTTCGATAAGGGGGCGCACCCTCCTAGTCATTATTGGAAAAATTCCTTCTCCTTGTCTTTTGATTCAAACCTTTGAATTGATTCCTTCTTAATTGCATCGGGAAGCGTCTTGTGCTCTTCACGGTGTTTAATTACTTGTGTTCATTCTTTTCTTCTTGGATGTTATTCTTGTAAGGGGAAACATGTTCCATGTTTTACAGAGTGGTCTCACATGTTGTTTTCTATGTTCCACTTTTATTTGGAGTTTACTCATACCAGACTTATTGTCTGATCCGAGTTATTTGTTTTCCCTAAACTTTCGGGTACTCGTTTATATTTGAGCAGTCCGGTAGTGACAGGTTTCTTTAGGCTCTTTTGAAAATAGTGGATGAGCAAGAGGCTCCTATCTTTCTTGTTATCTATTTCTGTTATTACGAGATGTTTGTTTTATGTATGTGTATTTTGTATCAGCAAGTGTAAAGACATGTTGTTATAACTGCCTAGTCTGATGGTAGTACTTTTGTTGTACTTTGATAACTTCATGTTAAGGAGTAACCTTATGTGCTATCTTATTGTTATGTTATATATAACCGTTATGTTGAGATATTTATGTCCTATTCTTATATTTTACCATACGACAGCTAATCTTTCGGATGCATGGGTAACGGCACACGAATATCGTGGATGTATTAAGTGTCATTCCCAGGGGTCAAAAAGGTAGGTCGTTACAGTTGTAGTATATGAAATAAATAATCTATATTAAGTGGATGATGGACCTCTGAATTCAGTATGCTATTATAGTAATAATGGAAATAGTGGGAGAGTGCCATGTAACACTTATTGATTGCATCAAGTTACAAAAATTGTTTTCATAAAACGTACCACACATTATATATGAAATAATATATGTTTTTCGGTGATGACTAAAGAATAGATACAGTTTTGTTTCAATAAGAATATTATAAATATTTGTTTTAAAATAGAACTGAAGTAGAGGTATTTGATGCATTGGAAATACAGAAGTATCTGAAATTATTTACAATTATTTTAAAATTATAGACTAAGGCATAGATTTGAGAAACAATTTTTATATGATTATAAATCATATAATGCTAGCAAATTATATCTCAAATGACTAAGGGAAATGCGCCCATTTAGTGGGAGCATTATGAGAGTTAATAAACTCTTCGGACTGATACATATAGCATATGCAACCATTAGCCTATTTATACAAAAACGGTTCCGTGTACTTCGTCATATTCACCGATGATTTATCACAGACATTAATATGTGTATTTGATATGCATGTATAAGTCTATGATAAGCTCATAGAATATAAAATGGAAATAAATAAAATAACATGCGACAGAAATGATTTGATTTGATCAATTGGGTGAGTATATAGGAAAGAGTTCTGTATTTACCTAATATGAATAAAGATTCAGTCTCAAAGGTAACTCCTCCCTATAATACATAATGATTTATTGACAGGAGTAATCCAACTTAGTTGGACAAAGCACGATTATTGATGAGTGAAGTTGAGATAAATTCTTTCTATAACGTGTGCACTTAGGAGTAGTACACAAGGTTAAAATTAATATCATCCAAAGAATAGTTTGCAACACCATATGAGATAAGGGTTTATAAGAAACCCCTACATATCCTAGGCTATGAAGTTGGAAGGTTGTGCGAGTTGAAACACTGCACGTAATAATTGTACGCAAGGGATCTTGTATGAATCGTCCCAAGAGAATTTTGAGAACGATGGTCATTAGATGATTTATTTATGTTGTGAACATAAATATATTATGAACTAATGCAAAATTCAGTTTTATATAAGACAATTCATATAATGCTTATTAATGCCCATTCTGTTGCAGTGAGAAACAACTATTGTTTAAAGAAATACCAACTACACAGTGAAGGTTCTTTAAGAAATTATTAGTATATAATAGATTCAGGTACGATCCAATGATAAAACCTATTACAAGGGATGAAATTAAATTGACTGAACTAAATGAACACAAATACATTAGAACGTCTAATGAGTAAAGAAAAACCATGAGTTTCTTGTCAATGTCAAGAATAAACAATCCTCACTTGTTTAATTAAACCATTAAGAGTATTGACTATATGATATGGTACGATGTGCAAATTTGAGAAAGATTCCAAGTACATTATCAAAATATGATTTTGATAGTTGTACCTGAAGGAACATGACCCATTGGCCCCAAATGTGCCTTTAAGAGAAAGATAAATGCAGTTGGAATATAGTGAGCCACACTGATAAGAATAATGCCATGAATTTCAATAGTTGAAATTAACATGATAGATTCACTGTTTGATGTGCTCAAGTTAGTTCAGATTTACTCGTAAAATTATTTTTTAGTATAACTTTGTGTTTGTTATGTATGTGCTAAAATGTAAAGCTCTAAATAATGATTTAGAATAGACTGTTAGTACAAAACAACCAAAGTGTCTCGAAGTTAGTAGAAGCAATATTGAGTTTGTGGGTTTTTGGACATGATCCAAAAAATGATAGAAAGTAACATTTTATAAGCATCAAAATTAAATAAATACTTTGATAGAAATATAAAATAGTTTGATTATCAGTCAAAATGCAGAAGAAGCAAGTGTTCATAAGAAAGAACATTAAAGGGTACATAGATATTCTAAACCGTAAGTAAACAATACACTGTTGATTGTTAATGATGAACTTGAATTAAAATCAACTTTGATTGTTTTAATACTCGACGTTCAATTTGTAAATGATATCTTTTATAGTAAGTATAAAGATATTAGGAATGTCCCAAACGATATGCAAGGGCACCTTATTAAAATGTTTAATACATAACATGTAAAATGGATTCCTTATGCATTGGAAATAGAAATTATCATACATGTTATGTTGTCTATGATATCATGATTTGCTTATGTACTTAATACATGAAGCAAATAGCAAATCCAAATTAGTTTCACTAAATGGTTGTTTGAGGTGTTCTCATGTATTTATGAAATACTATAGAATTGTTTACAAAAATAATAAACTTTTTATGAAAAAGTGTTCAGACTTAAACTATCATAAGTGATATTGAGTATAATATGTCAATAATAAATTCAAATTAAGAATCTTTAAGTTGGAAATGTTCAAAATGAAAGACAATGGCTGATTCAATGAAAAAAGCCAAGTACACCGCCTTGAATAGCGCCACAATAAAAGCAATGTATATAAATATAAATGCACAAATTTATAACTAAGCTAAGGGCAATTCCAAATTGAGAATCCCATAAAATTGTTATATGATTACAGTGTCATGATATAGTTCACAATAGAACTTAGAGCTCATTGGAAGTCGAGAGACATACTCTCAATTATTCCGCATGGTAAAGGTTAATTTATCAACAACGACGAGAGTTGGTTGATAGAGTAGATAATTAAAACATAATGGCATGCCTGTTCACTGAGGGACTAACCCAATTGGTTTTAAGGAATCCGATTGGAGAAGTTAGAATAAGATCCAATAATTGACCCTAAGTGCAAGTGATAGATTGATAGAGTTAGGGGTATGCCCCTAAGGGAAATAACGTAATTTGTTACATATATCTAACTCAATAACCAATCTTGTTCGAAATAAAAGTGTTTTCTTTCTACTATATACTTGATATAATATGTTATATTAATTAATTAATTTAAATAAAAGTATATTTAATAAAAAATCTTATAAATGGTATCTTTTGTAATAGTAGTTACAAAGTGTAAAGACTCGACTTTTCAACCCTCGAATGTCGACAATAAGTACTTCCACAGTATTTGTGTGTTGTGCACCAAGTGCTGGAAAGACATATAGTTAGGGTAAAATAAAAGAAAATGAATAGAATAAGAAAGAAAGAACACAATATCAAAATCTCACAGTGGAACAATAATATATAATATCCAAAAGATAGTACATAGGGTTACTCTAAATACAGATTAATTTCAGAGTTAATAAACCTAAGTACTTCCATCAGCCCGGACAGTTATAATTGCATGTCCACACAATGCTGATACATACACACATAATACAATGCCACGGAAATAAAAATAGATAGATAACAGAAGCCTCCAGCTCTTCTTCTAAATTTTTAAGCATCCAAAGTATAACCTGGTTTACTCGGCTTACTCGAAAGAGTGGACGAGGAATTTAGGGAAAATAAAAGCTACATGTCAGACATAAGTCTGGTATATGAAAACCCAAGGTATATGCATCTATATAATAGTAACTTTTGAGATCGATCATTATAACAGTTTTCAAGAAACCAACTATTCATTAAGTTAATAAGAGTTATATAATAGATAATGTCTAGGGTGTAGAATATAAATCAGACACTAAGAAAAAATGCATTAGACGATGGGTATGCTCCATTGTTTGATTGCATACCTATCTGTCATTAAATCTCGTGCCGTCTCATTGCACATCAAACCACAGATATGCCTCGTCGTCTGATATGCACTAACACAACAAAAAAACATATGTTGTCTGATGTTATAGTATCATTTCTAGAATTTCCTATTATACAACATATAAATATTGACTGATATGAATAATTGTTCATAGAATGAAATAAATGAACTGCAATTTTATTTAAGCAAATATTGTATTTTAAATCAAATTCAAATACAATACAACTTTCACTATCACTCTACTTACATTTTCAAATACAATACAACTTAAATTTACTCACACTCACTCGAGTTTGTTTTTTATTTTTATTTTTATTTGATTGCTCTAGTTTGTGTCCAGCCATCTCCTATACTTGTTAAATAAACAACAACGCAATAAACTTGAAAAGGAAGCAAACCTAAATTACAAAAATAAAATTGAATTTGAACATTAAATATTGCCTTAGTTTATGGGTTTGTTTTTTTTTCATTTTTAGACAGGCATAAATATATATGTGCACGAACAACTTATGATATGCATAGTGTATCATTGTGAATATCATAAGCCCGATCCTTGATTCAATCACACAGACAGTTGTAAAGGTCAAGCCCAAAGGCTCAACTCAATGCAAACACACAAGTTCAAGCCTAAGAAAGCTCGGGCTCAACACAAGTAGTTTAATTCAGCTCAAAACCGATCAGGCACAAACTCGAGCACTAGCAAATAGATTCATGGCAGTATCAAGCATGGTACATAATGATACAAAAATAAGTGCACAAATAGCACAAACAAAGAACAGGAGGTATAAATTTACAAAAATACTACCACTTGCATCTCCTATAGTGAGCAACACACATATACACATATGTATATACATTTATACATGTATATATGCAACATATGTCAAATGTAACCAGGAAGTGCTACAAAAAATGGATAACAGGTAGTGCCACAAACAAATGCAGCCAGGAAGTACAAACGATGAATAGGAATCAAAAGAACATTCACACATGAATCAAATGAGTCAGGAAGTACATGGAGTTCAAGGCAGTGCACACTGCCTTGTTCAGAACAAGAAATTCCAGAATCTGAAAAGTAATCAAGCTATGGAAAAGAAATCAAACACATGAAAGGGATTTAACCAACGCAAGGTAGTTCCATTGCACTGCCTTGAACAAGGCAGTGTGCAAGTACATGGACAAGGCCACAATGCAACAGTACAACATGTGAACAAAGCCAACAACATGGGCCAAGGCAAAGCAAAAACAAGATTGGAACACACATGAGACACATATATGGAAGTTCAAAGCAAAAAACATGGTAATATTTCACACATATATACATACATATGTATGTATGTATGTATGTATGTATGTATGTATATACATGGAAGATATTTCACAAACCAAACTCAAAGGCTAACAACATGTCAGTAATGGTACACATGCATGGTATAAGTGAAATCAATGCAGAGATTTCATAAACCAGTTCATGAAGTGGTACAACATGTGCACATAATAAATGAAGACAAGCATATTCAAAAGGCAGTAGAAAAGAACAAGGCAGAGTTCAAGCCATTCAAGGTTTAGGCAAGGCAAGGCACACTCATAAGTCCATCAGAAAATTAAAACCATTTAGAGTTCAAGCACACTAACATACATACATACATATATGTATATACATGTAGATATGTATACATGTAGATATGTATATACATATGTGTGCAAGTACATGGACAAGGCCAACAATGTAACAAGGCAGTGCCACAAATTAAAACAAGGCAGTGCTACAAATAGCAAGTGCCATAAATTAAAACAAGGCAGTTCCACAAACATTCACACATATATACATATGTATGTATGTATGTATGTATGTGTGTGTGTCTGTATGTATGTATACACATGGAGGTTCCCAAAATCGAATAATGAAGTGAAAAAATCACAAGTGCAAGGGGCAACCAGCGAAACAATGAACTTAACAAAGTCGAACAATGAAGTGAATAAGGAAAGCAACTAAAAATCGAACAATGAAGTGAATAGTGGTCAAGTTCAAGTTCATAGACCATAAATAAGTGCACAAATAAGTCCAGTGTGCACTGCCTTGAACAACCAAATAAGTGCTAGTGCCCTGCACAACTCTCATATCACCAACCAATTCAACAAATTCAAGTCAGATATACAAATTCAGGTGAACAAAGCAGAAATCTCGAAATCAATATATTCAACCAAGTAAAAATATATTCGATTATATCAGAGAACCTAACAATTAAACGAGTCAAGGCCATAAAGCAGAAAATCAAAAAACAAAGCGGTCAAAAATATATGCAGCAATACAAAATCAATATCCAATGTTTAAAATCCAAAGTCAAGTCTAAATCGGAAATACAGGAAATAAATTCCTATATAAACCCACCTCATCATTGAATCTTAAAATCGAAGTCGAGATCAATACAAAATCGAAAGGGGCGGAAATCATATCATATATCAATCGAAGAATACTCGATAAATTGAAGCAAGCTTGAACGAACGCGACCATAAAATGGAAACCAATTCCTTTATCAATCGTTGTTTGAGAGTGAGAGAGTATTAGTAGAGTGATTTCATTATCAAGCCGATCTAAAACCCTAATTCTAGAAGACTGGTCGAAGATGGGTCGAAGACGAGTTTAAGTTTAGGGTTATGCCGATTTGATTTTGAGAAGAGGGAAATAAATTTTGAGAAGGGGAAAATTTTTAGAAGAGGGAAATATATTTTGAGAAAATAGAATGGAAAGAAACCGAAGAGGGAATAATTAAGGAATGCGGTAACGAAAATATTGAGAGGGAAAATATGGAGCCAAAACTAAATTTTTTGATAACTTCAATCAGACAACAGATAAAATATTGTCTGAAGGACAAGCATGAACATACAGATTTCACGAGCTATTCAAACAGCAGATTATTTTATCCATATGTTGTGTGAAACAGTGGTAAGTAGCGAGTTAATAGAAAATCTACCTTATGTTGTGTGATCATTATTGTCTGATTCACTTTGTGGCATAGTGAGAAAATAGTTGCGCTGCTTGTATCTCACAATTCAACAATATTTGAAGCACATCTAAAACTGCTAAGGTACGTTCGCATATGGATTTTCCATTAGAGACACCCCGGATATACTAAGGTTAGCCTCGTGACAAGGGTCAGAAACTACTTTTCGAGCATCGTATATCTCTAGATAAAATATACCATTAAGGTAAGCATAGCTGGTCCATGCCAAAAGATGTGATACTGAATATCATCAACTCCCGCTAGCACAATCGATAAACATACTCTAGACATGGATTTTATGTACCCTATAGGTTAGTTAAACCGTCGGCTATGCTCCTACTCTGTTTTGGGTCATTTCCGATGTCTAAATCACGTTTGGCATCTCTCACATGAGTCTTCATCACTCAAATAGAACACAAATCACTCCAAGGATTCCCACATAAGCCTGTTTGACAAATGTTAACACTGACCTCTCCCTTGGACTTAACCTTAGGATAGACAGTTCAACTCCATAACATTCCACTTCACAACTACTTCCAAAACATAGACTCATATACTAGTTTTGAAGTGGTATTCGGTAAGTAAAATAATTACCGATCTCGGACTCTCCAAAAAAATCTATGAATTTACGGTTAACTCAATTCCGGTTCTTTTAGAAGTAAGTGAACTACATAAGGAGGAGTCCTCCTTAGGGATCTCATATATATAATTTGTTAAAGCTAAAGACATTTCATACTAATGCTCTTCCCTAGGGGATCTCAAAAACATATGAAGCCGTGAATCTTTTTTATACTTCCTAAGTTATATTTGGTCAAGTTCGATGTCGACTAATCGACTATCTAGTTCTCAAAATGATCGCTTATAGAAATCAAGGTTCGTATACTTAACATGTCTTCAATCTTTCCAACTTAACTATTCCTCGGTCAAGAGTGAAGCTGTTAGGTTGGAGCACACTGCTTTTATCCCCACTCGAACATCAGTCTTAACTCTCATAAATAGATAAGTCTACCTCGTTAGCTTTTAGTGTTAAATATAGTATTAATGACTTTCCATAAACAAGTAAGCAAACAACATGATTAACACGTTTCCAACCATTTCATCTTAACTATTCCTCGATCAAGAGTGAAGACGATAGGTTAGAGCACCAATGCTTCAAAACCAAACCCGAACACATTCTTAACTCTCACAAAAGCCTACTTCGTCGGCATTGAGTGTTAAGCGTAGTTAATTGCTTTTCATAACTTTAAACAAACATGCTTAAGGCACTAAGCACTCTTAAACCACTTTGTAAAATTGTTTATAGTTTAAAACCCTTTTCAAAATTATATCTATGTATGTATGTATGCTAATTTATTTATCAAATAAGATATTTAATAATAAAACAATTTAAAACGATATTATATAACATAAGATTTTTTACTTTAATAAAATAATTAACTAATTTTATAAAAGCTATATATACTTTAAATATACTTTAAAATACTTATATTATGATTAAAACATTTATTTAAAATGTTACTTCAAAAAATAACTAATTTATAATTTATTTAAAACTTGATAACAACATGTTTTTCTTCATATAAAATAAACCACTTACTTTAATAATTCATAATAATTATTAAAATTTCATAAAAATTCCAAACCACTTTTGAAATACTCTAATATATGTTGGAAAAGAGTTGTAAAAAGTTTGAAGTAAAATATATAAGTTTAAAGCCATTTCAAAGCAATTTAAACTCTTAAACAGAAAAGACAACATTTCCAGAATGATGTAGAAAGTGGTACAAAGGCAAAGAAGCTTTTTAAAGTGTTGCAACTGATTGTTATAGAAGGCTACTGGGCCAGTTTCAATATCTTAACTGTTTGATCGATTTTCGATATACAAACAAACTTTTCAACACCCAATCCTTTTACAGCAACTAGTACATACATAATACTTCACAACTATGGTGAGACACTCTTAAGGATCTCTCAACAACAATTCATAAAAAATGCAGAACACAAGGTATTTTCAAAGTGTGTTTGTAGCGACTATCGCTATAAAACCACTTCCAAATTCAAATCTGATTCAACCCATGTTCAACCAAACCATATGTGTTTATTTTCAAGGCTATGAAACAAGTCATACAAAGTCATACAAGTCCATACATATGGATTACATATGCTATTTGCTTTTCAAAACAAGAATCAAATCCAAATACAACAATATAAACTCAAGCACATAAACAACAAAACAAAAGCATATATACATATTATATTCATTCAAATTGTGAGTTAGCTTACCCTTAACCAAGCAAACACTCAAGTCCAAGCTTTCACTTCCTACCTCGACCTTGCAAACACCAACTTCCTACTTTCAACCTTACTTTGCACTTGCCTAGGCTTAAAAACCTATATATTGCTCACGGCTTATGAAGATTTGGGGGTTTTGTGCTCCAAATCTTCTACTACAAGTTGCTAAGAGTTGTTGTAGTGTTGTTCTAAGGCTTGTGCCAAAGTTCAAAGAGATTTGGAATTGATTTGAATGGATTTGTATTTAGGAAATTTGTAAAGAGAAAGGAGAATGATAAACTAGTTTGACTTTGTAAATTTGTAAAAGACATCTCAAGGGATATGCACACACTTATATAGGAACCAATTGGTGCATCCTAAGCTCATTCTCACCTCCACATTTTGGCCAAGAAGGCCCACCCCTCATGTGCCTCCATGATGACAACTTTATAACTTAAAGGCAAAAGTAAAATATCTCCTCCTTCCTTAGCCAATTACCATACTACCCCCTTATCTTATAGAAGCTTCTGGAAGATTTTTTAAAATGTTTTAGCGTAAAATATTTTTATTTATTATTAATTATTTCCTAAGTGTTTTAGTGTATGTAGAAAAAGTTTGAACAACTTATATCGAATAAAATGTTATTTATCGATCACATTATCGATATTTCTTCAAAGTACTTGTTTTTATAAAGAAATTCAGAAACAAGTTTCTTATCATTATTCATTAATTAAAAGGTGTTTAATAAGGTTATAAAATCACATTTATAAAACTCTAATATATTTTAAAAAGTTACGATATTCAAAGATGAAGTTTTTGAAGTTACGGGTCAAATTGAGGTTTATAACTCGAAGATAGCGGTTTCAGAATTGGAACCTGATTTAGGAGTTTATTTCAACCCTTAAAGGTGTGGTCCTTTAGCATTAATGAAAGTTAATTATCTAATCTATAATTATATACTAATATTTATTTAATTTATATACCACATACTGCTTTGTTAGTTAGGTGACGATTCTAGTATATCAATATATCATCATATTTAGAATGGTTGTTTGTTTATATGCCAATATATTTATAATTTTTTTTCATATACATGCCTTGAAACTCACGGCTTAAGATTAAAAAAATTTATTTTTTTATTTAAATTAATTTAATATTCATTATTTAATTAACATAAACTTTATAATTTAAATACTAAACATTACACTATACAAAATATGTTTTAAAATTACATATGGATATTTTTATACCTAAAATAATTTTTGGCATAAAAATATATATTTTTAATATATATATTATTTAAATCAAATCACTTAAATAAATCTATGAAATAAATAAATATATCGTAAAATATAATTTAAACTTTATAAAATCATTTTCACACTTAATGAACTCTCCATAGGAAAAAATTAATTATATATATATATATATTAAATATTAATATAATTGTTGAAATTAAAATTAATTCAAAATAGATCCTAAATTACCATATATATGTATAATGAATATTCAAATACTAAAATATCATGTAGATTTTTTTTATAAAATGTTAAAACACAAATTATAATTTTGAATATATATACACACATGTCGGTATGTATGTGGTATATGTATATTATTGTTTATTTTAGATCGAAAATTTTAAATTAAATAAAATAAAAGTAATTTTACCTTGAGTATGATTAGGTATGTGTGTGTGTATCATTCATATATATATATGTTTATTTATTATTAAACCATTTATAAATATATATATATATACAAAAAAATTCAATTTTATTTTCGGTTTTACAACAAAATAAATAATTAAAATTTTATAATATATTTTAAATGTTTTTATATACATAATTATATATATATATATTATTCTATATACATAAATTAAATCATATGAGCATACATTTGAACTATATATTTGTATATCAAATGAGCTAACATGTCCATTGTAGTATAAATCCCAACGCTTATACACGGACATGTCAAACTTGCATAGATTGCTATGTGACACATGCACACACATTTATATGTGTATATGATACATGTATACATATAATATGACACTAGTTACCCAATATAAAACTAAACTATAAATTTAAATAAAATAATGATTTTATTTAAAATAATTTAGAAATGTATTAAAAAATTAGACTACATAGGCCCAATAAAGATCCAAAATGGTTAAAAAAATTGAAATTCCCCCATTTATTCCACTGCGGCTAACCCAAAATGTAACGACCCTGAATTTTGAACAAATTAAATTGAAAATATTTAATTAATTTTAAATATTTGAACGATGATTTAATTTGAATCCCGAATGTAACTTTGAATTTGACGGTTAAATTATATAATTTAATATATTGAGAGTTGAATAAAAATTTGAATCTTCAATTTAAAGCTAAAGAAAAATATTTCAAACGCTTGTAAAATTTATATTGATAACACTGAAGATAACAGCAGCTTCAGAATTGAAATTTAAACTGTTTTGCTCAGTTTTGAATTTAATTGTTTGAATCAATATTTAAAAATAGTCATTTTTCAAACAGTCTCGGAATTCGACGAAACCAGTTCCATTGGGTCCGTAATATTGAATTATTATCGGATTTCCAATTTCGTATTTTTCGGAGTCATTGTGCGAACGTACGGGATATAAACGCCTGGTCGATAATTTATCGATTTTATTTAAATATAAATTTATACACTTTGGTCAACATCAGTTTCTTTCCTCCTTTAAACACGCCTTCAATTACGCTCCTTTGTTTCAGTCGAGCATCACGAATGAGAAATCACGCAACCCATCCCCTCTCTTTTTAAAATTTCGTGTTCTTCCCTCATTCCTCTCGTTCAAAAATCAGTAACAAAGAAAAATGGCCGCTTCTCCTTCACGATTGAAAATCAGGAATTCACGAAGCAAATTCCTTTTCCTCTATAAATCAAAATTCCATAGCAGCCGAGTTCCTTCAAATCACGTACGAGTCCTCTCCTTTCGAATTCAAATCGAAGCCATTTTCCCTCTCCTACTCGTACCCACGAAAATCAATTACCAAATCAAACAGAACTCGCGTGCGATCTCGTGAAGGCTGGTGGCTCGTGCGATCTGGAAGGAGGCGATGACGGCGACGTTGAGGCTCGTGATTTGAGTCAAGCAGAGGCGGTGGCGCTCGTGCACACACGCGAGAGGAGCTCGAGTTCGAACTCGAGGTGCTGAGCAAGGGGGTCGCGATGCCTGGGTTCAGCGAGGGTCGCGGCGAGCTTCGCGAAGGGGGATCGACTGGTGGTTGTGTTTGCTTGGTACGGCAAGGCGCGAGGCGATGATCGATGGGATATTGGTGGTCACGATGGTTTCCAGTCTGGGGTGGGAACTTCGCGAGAAGGATCGGGACGCTGGCGATTAGGGGAAACAGTAAGGTATACGCAAACTTCTTTGCGATTTAAAATTTATAGATATATGTGTGTATATATATACACAGTAAAGAAAATTTATGTTGTTTATTTACAAAGAAAAAATTTGGAATTAGAGGAACAGCAGAAGAAAAATGTAAAAGCAGTCTGCTTAATTAAAAGTATATTTACAGAAAGATTTTTGAAAAAAAATTTATATAGAGGTTCTAAATGTTTGAGTTCATATAAATTTGTTTTTTTATGAGTATATACATATATATAGTTTCAAAAGCAAATTTAAAATACATATATACATTTTAATTTACTTGTTTATTTTAAAATAATGTATTAGGGAGGTTAACTTAATTTATTATTTTTGGTAACTTAAAATTTATTTAGGGAATAATTAGTTAATTAAATCTACTAAATGAAAATTGATTATTCGATTTATTTCGAATATTAATGAACTTTATAAAATTTGTTTATACTAGGGCTGAAATGGAGAAACAAGCTGAAATGATAAATGGGATTGCAAATAAAAGCTAAGGTGAGATTTTTCTCACTCGAAGGAAAATTTGGATTTTACAGTTCTTGATTGTTGATTGACTGTTTGCATTTGTGATATTAGATATAGTAGGATATATCTATATATATATAGCAATATATACATATTGGCATATGTATATATTGGATTGATTGATTTCCCGCCTCGTATAGCGGATGAGACCCTATTGCGCCGTTAGTAAGCGGATATTTTTATAAAATCCATACCGCGATATTCCACCTCGAAGTGGAATTGGTATTGTGCTAACGTCTTTGGATGCAGGGAAACAGGTTGGAGGGATCCAACTGGATTCCTCAACTGTATTTATTTATTTACAGATGTTGATATATATTCTGTTATCATATGATGATATATGATGTTTGATGTTGTGATGGACTAATTGATGCGTTGCATAATTGGATTCAATTTTTAAAGTTTTAAAATAACGATTTTATCTTTAAAAGAGATTTTTAAAGTGATTATTTGTAAGTATACGTTATTAAATTTTTGAATTAATTTACAAACGTTAAAATTATTAAAGTTATAAAGGTTAAGATTTTGGTGAAATATAACCGAGAGGTGATTTTTGAAATAAATAGTTAAGTAATTTATAAAAGAGGGAATTAGGCAAAAGGACAAACTTTGAAAAAAATTAGGTTGAAGGACACAAAGTTTCGTTTTTGGACTGAAGGACAAACTTTGAAAGAAAATTAGGCTGAAGGAAAATGCTAAATATAGTTAGCATTTTGTACAGTGCAAACATTGTACAAAATGCTAATTATAACTAGCATTATATCCAGTTTTACATTGTACAAAATGCTAGTTGTATTAGCATTGTCCTTCAGCCTAATTATCTTCCAAAGTTTGTCCTTCAGGCTAAAAATAAAACTTGTTGTCCTTCAGTCAAAAATTTTATGAAAATTTGTCCTTATGCCTATTTTCCACTTTATAAAATAGTTTAAATTTGGATTTTCGAATTATTAAAAACGATGTATATAAAAGATGTACAAGATTGATATTTATCAATTAAAATTTTTGGAATTTAAAACGAGTTTTTATAAATTGTGAAGATAGAAAATTTATAGAATTATAAGTTATAAAGATAGGAAATTTATAGAATTATAAATTGTGAAGATTTGAAGTTTATAGATTTATAAAGTATGAAGCTATAAAATGAATGAAATTGTAGAATAAAGACTGATAAGAAATTTACTTGTAAATTAGATTTTTGCCTTTAAGTGGAATATTGATCGAATTTGTTAATAAAGGAGATTTACAAATCGAAGTTGTTAAAAAATAGAAATAGAATTTATAAACGTTGTTTTATAAATTCGAAACCAATTTAATTTGATAAATTAAATATAGAAGGTTATTAAAGAAGATATATTCGCAATTCTGGATAGCGAATTATCCTTGAAATAAATGTGTAGAAAAGATTGAAATTGGGTTAAGTGAATTATATTCACGATTTTGGACAGTGAATATATTTTTAAGTAAAATGGATACGTTTTTGAAGAAGTGATATTAAAAATGAAGTTAAACATTTTAAAGATGTTTTAAAATGTATTATGAATCGAAAGCATAGATTTCAACATTCATTGTTGAAATAGGCGTTTTCGAGAAATAAGGAAATGGTAGACTATAACACTGTTGTTATAGTAAATGATTTCCGAAAGGAAATATTTTTATCTAGTATTGGTATTCATATATCTATCTTAATTCCGAATCCCTATACTAGTGATTTTGAGTCGTTGTAACGATGTTTTACGTAACATTCGTTTTGACTCAAATAAAGGTGTTAAAAGAATGTTTTCCTTAAAGAGTGAATATATACTTAATTTGATTTAAGTATATCGAATATTTTCAAATGTTGAAAATAAATAGATTTGTGAATTACTTACTATAAAATAAGTATGGAAATGCTTTTCCAAGATGAAATGAAACGTTTTAGAATTTATCTTTGTAAAGATAAATTGAAATTGAATATTGAAAACAATTTGAAAACCGAATATCAGTAGATATTCGAAAATATAAATTCAATATGGAATTTATAAAAGAAAGGGAAGTTGTTTAAAAATAAATATTGATTTATTTTTGAAAGTGTGGAAATTTTATATCTAGTAAAGATATTTTGGAAATTAAATAATTTTGGAAAATTATTTGGAATCTGATGATGTTGCGCATCTTTATTGATAGTTAAATAACCGACTATCAATAATTATCTTGAATGGTATTTGTTGTGAATTGGATGAATTTGAATGCCACACTTATTTTTGAATAATCGCTCACTATTCGGGTTAGCCGGGAAAGGACCATGGGGTCGTATAACCCATTCTGAATATGTGATACGTCGTTATGAATTGCATTCAAAGACCGGTGTTGAAGACCGGATATTTTTGAAAACGGAAGGATTACCGTCGAGTTACTCTACATCGGCTGATCTCCGATTTAGAGGTTTTATCACCCTTAGTGACGGGAAGTCCGGACGTGATTAGAAATTTATCCGGATATGCAAGGGCTTCGTGAGAAGTGCCTTCGGTTCTGTTCGATCCCGGAACAGACTTGTATGGATTGTATGTCTGACGTTACAAATTGAGATATAAAGCTGATTCCTTTCAAATACATTTCTGTTGGTGGCGGAGAATTTATTCTCTTAGCTTAACACCCTTCTCTGAGACGTACGAGCTCAGAGGTTATGTAGTTGAAATTTATCAGCAATATATTCCCAATTTGGTAACGTGGCATACTGAGTGTTGCTGTGAAATGATCAGTGTTTGATCATTTACGATATGATCATTTATTTGATCTTATATCTTTGTGATCATAGTTTGATCATTTGTTTGACCCGAAGCATGGCTTTGTAGAAAGCGTAGCTTTGTGGACGAGACTTCGTCGAGCCTCACACCTCGGAAATGGTCAAAACAGGAAGGATGCAGCAAGGTTCTAGGGAGTAGCGCCCCTTAGTGTATGTCATTCCTTCTGGATAGAGGTGGTATCATGGTATGGAGCCCAGATACTTAACCTATGTTGATACTGCTTATTATGTGGTTTGTTGCAAATCGGGGATCCTCGGGAAGATCGGTTACGATCGGGGGATGGCATACGCGTGTCAGTAGTTACCTATTTTTGCAGAGGTAACCCGGCCTTGTGTTGGCAGAGATCTAACCGTAATGTTAGGTTATTTCTCGGGACGTCATTCCAGAGGCGTTCTGTTCGTGGAATAGGAAGTTCCTTAGCCTGACCATTTGTTGGAAATCCAAACTCCAATACGAACTGTGTACGGTATTAGTTGTAGAACCTGCCATTCACTTATGGTGGTCACCACTGTTTGGATGGTAGCTATAGTAGGCATAGTTCGGAATGTCTATGCTGGCTAAGATTTATATTCTACTTTCGAAATGATTTCTACACTATGCACTAATAATAATATCAAAAATGATTTGATTTTGCGTAGTAAGCATTTTTGACTATCATAAGAAGAAATCTCCTCCAATTCTGCGTTTGCATTGCGTGTGTGGTGGGAGGTCTTATGGTAGTTTCATTTTCCAAAAGCATTTCGAATTGACTTTAAAATTTCCTGTTGTTGTTTTAAAGAATAACTGTTTTACGATCTCACACCAGTCACCATGACTGACTCGGAGTTTATTGTTTCCCTTTTAAACTCTGGGTGCCCACCAATTTCCACACGGGCAGCCTAGAGTTATGTTATCAGGATATTCTGGAGCTTTGGAAGCAAGCTGGATGGCGTAACGTATCATCTGTATTTGTATCTGATATTATTTTATTCCGCTGTGTATTCTGTATGAGGACAAGTTTATATAACTGTCCATTGTTTGTTGTATTGAGTTGTATATTGACTCTGATGATTTATGTATAAAATGATATAGTTCTTTGTTTAAAGATTATTCCTTTATCTATTATATATTGTTCCGCTGCGAATGTGAGATTCTGATATTGTTTCTGTTCTGATGTTGTTCTGTTGTTGTTCTGTTGTTCTTCTTTCTTTTTCCTCTATCTTCTGCTTCTTTCTTTTCTTCTATCTTTTTCTTCTTCTACTTTTTTATTTTTTTCTTAAAATCCCTCAGGGTTCGTATTTCCGTGCATCTTGAGTTAATCAATGGAGTTTAGTGTTTAATCAAGGGTACAGATTTGCGGGTCTTGACACAAAACCAACATGCCCTAGGGACAATTATGTAGTTAGTTACATATATCTAACTCGGTAACTAATCTTGTTTGAAATAAAAGGTGTTTTCTTTTTATTGTATACTTGATATAATATGTTATATTAATTAAATAATTTGATTAAAAGTATATTTAGTAGAAAATCCATAAATGATATGTTTTATGATGATAGTTACAAAGTGTTGTAACTATAAGTAATTTATCATAATTTAATTACATATACAATTTTAAATATTCCTAGTCAAGATTTAGCAAGACTAAATATCAATACATCCATTGAGACTAGAGTACATAATGCTCTCTAAATGTTGGGCAGTATATTACTCATGATAGTTGGGGGGGCATCAAGGGGTTACGTACTGATAGTTAATGGATAACTATGGAATGACTCACTAGATAGTTCTCTATTAGTTAATATAACTAAGGTCAAACAGAAAGTATCAAAGTGATAAAACTACACAGTTCTCTTGACTTGAGAATACTATTAGTCTTCAACGAGGAAGCTTTGCTTTGATTATAGTTAAATCATGGCACAACGTCCATCGAACGACTACAGTTGGGTCGAGCGGAAGCACTGAAAGTGAAACACTATTCAAGAGAGGATTCGTCTCCTCGGTAATATAAGGTTAGTATCACGATCAACTTAAATCAACTCAAAGTCAAAGTCCATGAGTTATTAATAACTGTTATTATAGAAACAAGGACTTTGTGTTTAGAATATAAAGTTGAATATGGACGATATTGGAATTTTGACCATTACCAAATTCATAAGTTCAAAGTAATATAGTTTTGATGATAAAAATTGGTGTAAATAATTATCACTATCAGATAACGCTTAAAAAAGTAAAATTGGATTTTACTAAGACCAATTAAACGATAAATTTGACCAAAATGTCACACCACCTACTAAGTTATGTGTGAACGTTAATATTCGGATTGTTCGATATTTATCCCTTATCGAATTTACACCTAAGAGTCACAAAACCGAAATGTTGAATACTCTTGTTACCACCTGATTTATTAAATTATAATTATTATAAATTAATTAATATTTATGAAAATTTTATTTGATGTGGATTGAAAAATATTCAATAGTGTGCATATAATATTTATATAAACACTAATCGATATATAATATCGGTACGCGTTTAAATGAAATGCAACAAATATTGTTTTGGCTTGCAAAGTTTTTGAGGCCCAGAAGGAGACTTTGATATGCGGCTATAGATGGCCATAGTGAGATCGGCCATATATTGATGGTAGGTGGTTTTTGAATGAAAAATAAAGGAGAGAATGGGTAAGCTACCTCTCTTATCTTTCCATTATATAAGCTACCTCTCCCTCGCTTAGGTTAGGACTTTTTGCACTTCTAGAACAGCAAATTGGAAACCAACCAAATTCAAGTACAAAATCACATCGATTTGCTTTAACCGTTGGTGGGAAGACAATTTGGAAGGTAGAAACTTCAGGATTGAGGTTGGATTCAAGGAGTCTATTTCTTCATTTCAATGGCGAACTTTGGGCATTGGTGAAAGGTACTTTGCCAACCTATTATTATATAATAATGTTTAAACATTCATTGTTCCATATGTTACTTAGTTAAAAATATCACGAATCGTTATATTGATGGATTATTACATGTTGATGGATTTATATATAAGTGCATATATATATTATTATTATTTTCATATATACTTGTATGCTACTCACGGCCTAATAAAAAAATTTATCAAAATAATATTATTAAATGATTTTAATGAATTAAATCTTAACAAAAAGGATTAAATCATATAATAAATATATTTTAAATTTTATAATTTTTTTGCCTATACTTGAAAAGCTTTCAACAATAAAATAAAAAAACTTTTTTTCATATATATATTTTATATACAGTTTAATTACTTACTTGATTAAAAAATTGGTTAAATAAATAAAATAGATGTTACATATTTATAATTAATATAAAATTCTGTAAAAATTTATGTAACATAAAATATACATTGCATTTTCGAAAATGAAATTTTAAATTTTTTTTACTTAATTTCATTTGGATTTTAATTAATTATAAGTTTTTCATTAATAAATTATTTATAACTAAAAAGAAAATAAAAAAATCAGTTTTTTTAGCGGAGAGCAATAGCACACATATATATATATATATTTGTGTATGTGTATGTATATGTATATATATGTGTGTATATGTGTATATATATGTATATGTGTGTGTGTATGTATGTGTGTGTGTGTATAATTGCAGTTCGGATTTCATATTAAAAAACTAATTTTGAAATAATTTTATAATTTTATTATATATATATATGTATGTTTGATAAATGCTTTGTATATACAATTATAATCAATATTTTATAATAATTATATAATTATATTTTTACATACATATATATTTATTTATGCAATATTTTGATGCATATACATACGGACACACACACATTTTGACAATCCATTTGTATACACGATGGCTAACATGTCCGTATGTGTAAATCATAACATCTATATATGGGCATGTCAAACCATGTACACATTATCTTATTGCACATGCTCACACACACATATGTGTATATGATACACACACACACACACACACACATATATATATATATATATATATAATATAATACGAATTATATAACACAAAACTTTATTTATAAATTTTAATAAAATATTGATTTTATTTAAAAGAAATTTAGGGAAGTTCTAAACGAATTTAGTCTACATAAGCCCAATAAAGATCCAAAGGTAAATTTTTTGAAATTTACCCAATTGATCAGCTGCGGACTGATCCAATTCCAACATAACCTACACAACGTAAACACTCAAAAAATATTTTACCCTACTCAAAATAGAGCAAATTGATCTCGTTGCTTATAAACTCCAATTGTCAAGAAAAGCTCGTGTACACCCAATTTTCATACCATTAAGATTTTCCCAAACTACATAATACTTCACCGACACCACTATAACCTAGCTTCATCTTTAGTAATCAACTCACCGACCTTGAAGACAAGATCGAGCTTCTAATGGGGTGTAATGATACAGTTCCATCCTTGAGTGCTGCACCATGTAATTTTTAATGACCTAAGAGACACATGAAGATTCCAGCAAGGTCCCAAAATTAAAGGCGAAGGTATTTTGCAGAGAAAGCAATGCATTATCATCTCATATATTTCAACAGTGCATGGATAAGACCATTACCAACAACTGACCAGTTCACTTGCGCTCTCTCTCTTACTTTCGGATTGAGCGAACGAGCAACGCACCCCGATAACAGCAGAACCAGCCATAGACAACCTTCAAAAAACATAAGTTTATAGTGGTAAAGACTTAGCCGTTACAATTACAACAGTGAAGTCTTTGCTATAATAATTATAACAGCTAGGTCTTCGTCGTTATAACCTTCCCAACACTAAACTCAACCGCCACATTTTTTCACGGTCTTTATCTTCCTCCTCCATTTTAAAACCGAGAGTAAAAATCAATCCCTCCATTTCACCATTTTCATACTCCAAAAGCCTAGAATCAAACATCCATACACAAACTGAAGCTTTTTTTTTAGATTTACACCTGTTAAAATGTCTAGATTACTCAAAAAATTTGTGAAAAAGATTATGCATGGAGAAAGTAGCAGTGGCGGCGCCGACAATGATGGTAGTGTTCAGCATAGGGAAGATACTATTATAGTGTCGTATGGACATGATCATGGAATAGAAGACCCGACTGAAGCCACCGAAACTATCAAGCAGTAGGGCAAAGGCGAAGGCGGTCGATAGGGTCGTGGAGGGCACAGGGTTGTCGAGCGGGTAGGACGCACAGAGGAGTAGGGAAGGTTTCTGCTAGAGTTGTTGAGCTAAGTGTTTTTGAGGATCCGAACTTGAATGCGGAGAAGGTTCTTACCGATTTTCGAGTGCTTCCAGAAGGGGAAGTGCATGTCAGCACACAAACGAGTTTGGCCGTAAGCCATTTTTTCACGTCATCGATAAAGTAAATTATCATTTTAAAATGTATATTTACGAATTCGTTTAACTTAAATAGTCATGGAATATTCATTTTTGGGATTCATTGATTAACCACCTTAAAATATTTCCACAAGAATCTGGAAAATATTCCTGGAGTCATAGAATTTCTACATGAGCTTCGATATTATCATTTCTTAGGTAATTTAATGAATCGGTTAAGTTAAAAAAATCCCATTAATTTATTACAGTTTAGTTTAACTTGTCATGCAATTTAAAAACGTTATTAAAGAAAATGTGCAATCGTATACTGCTATCGCTCAACGGTGGTATAAAACTACCTATAGATTTCATTTTCCTTGCGGTGAGTTAGGAATTACACCGTTCGACTTTTCTATGCTCATTGCCATTAACATAGGAGTGGCTACTTTTCCATCAATCCCATATGACGATTGATGGTGTGATACGGCATTTGTTCAGGATAAGTTTCCCCATTTAGACACTTCACCTACATTCTACCAGACCGCTACTTCTATTAGAGTCAGCGTGATTATAGCTTCCATGGATAGCATATTGACGAAGTATTCTCCAGAACAAGATTTGGAGCTTGCTAGACTATATGTTATATACCTTATGGGGACCTGTTTTACACTACCACTAGCAATAGTTTAGTAGTCTCATGTATTGAGGCCGTAGCTGATTTGGATTTTTACTATACTATTATGTATGATTGGGGCACTTTTATTCTTGTATACCTATACGGATGCTTAGATGTGTAGTGCATCGTGTTTGATTCATAGGTTTCTTTGTATGGCTTATAAGAGTTATTATAGTACTAGTATTTTGACTATTCCAGGATCTTTCATTTTGTCACATTGACTACTTATACATCTAGTTTGTTCCCTCGTTTATTATTTTTTTGTGCAGGCAACATGAGAAATAGGGATAATGAATCCCGCTATGTATATTCGGTTGCTAATAACTAGATCGACTTGAGGGTGTACTGATGGCAGATGTATGGCATCCATTTGATGATAGTGACTAGATCAATCTTGAGTATATCTAGATAGCTAGGATGCTTAGCGTGTGGAGATTTCCACTTGTATCATATCCCTCGGTGCTTGGTTCATACAAGTACCTTGGTGAGAGGTGTTGGAGAGCGTTATGACTTAGATGTTGTTCCCGATGATCCACACCCTCATACCTATCGGTATATGACTTATGATGTAGATCAGCTAGCCGAGCAAAGAGCAGCAGGTTGGTGGCTAGCATAGAGATTTATCATTACCAATCAATCAAACAGTGACTTCTAGCATAAATTTTATACTGCATCTGGTGATACCATTACTCCTACAACGTCGATAGATTTGGTAGAGCCATCTACTATACATCATGGTATAGCACATTCGGTCGTCGAGGATCTTACCCAGCCTAGTCATGGCTATCGTTTACCAGATTACGTGCATTGTAATGACCCGGTATTTCGAGCCATTCGCATCCACACATGTCGGACTTGAATTGCTTAAAACAATAGATTGTTAATTTATAATTGGCAAAACTCAGCATGTACAGTAAATAAAATAATCACAGAATCATAGACACAGAGTAATATAATAATAAGCAACGGAATAGAATAAATAGTAGTTCATGAAGCTACTATATAAAACATCAGAGTTTGAAATAAAATACAACATAATATCTCAAATACAATGTAGTCTGGAATACAAACAGATGATAGGTTTGAACAAGAAAACTGGAATAGCTGAATAGATAAGACAGATCTTCAAGTAAAGCTCCAATCTCTAAATGTGAGTCTCAAATGCTGTGACACTCAGTCTGACCCAAGCATAAAGTAAAACACAAAACACTCGAGTCAGGATTAACATTCTTATATTAATAAATTCAACTCAAGTGAAATGTCAACAGAAATACAAGTAACTTAAAGGATGTTTAGGATTTCCATCCTCTAAGAATCCGTGGAACTATCTACTATGTAGTAATATACGCTATTATAATATGTCTATAGTACCCCCTTAACACGTTTTATATATTCCCATAGTCTATACAGTACCGTAAGCTCCTCCGTAAACTGGAGGTTTACCCAGAGGGCACCCCATAGGTATGGTACAAAAAAACTAGTAGAAGGTGCTCTAGGGCATGTGAACACGGCACATGAGGAAATGCCAGGGTAGATATACCATTTTCGTATCCGGACTGGTGGTAACGCATAACAGCTACTACTGCCCACCTCGGAACACACTCCCAAATCAAAATCAAGGGTGGCCACCAAATCAAATCACAAAGTCAGAATATAGTATCTAAGAAGTGTGCCCGATCGGAGGAATGACCTCACTTGGCCCGGCGTGGCTCCTGATTTTAGTCACATCTAAGCTGACTCACGGGAGTCAGGGTCACGTCATACCTATACAGAAATCGTTCACCAAACCATCCTACTTCATTTCTGGAATCTCCACCACGTACACAGTTGTTAAACTGGTTTTCGGTATTGGCAGAGAGTATGACAATATCTGATCCCGGTCTCTTTAACAACCAAATGTTATTATAACACCGTGGTCATTTCATTTCAAACAGTTCATGATTCATATCAAAAATATCATATCATTTCAAACCATATCAATTTTGTATCATTATACACTTTAAATCATATTCATTTCCAAAATCATAATACTTTGAAAATTATAACACTTTCGAAATCGTAACACTTTTGAAATCATAACACTTGGAAATCATAACACTTTGGAAATCATAGCACTTTTGAAATCATAACATTTGGAAATCATAGCACTTTTGAAATCGTAACATTTGGAAATCATAACACTTTGGAAATCATAGCACTTTTGAAATCATAACATTTTGGGAATCATAACACTTTCGACTTAAACAGTTTAGATATTGAAAATAGTATATGTATATTAAAGTAGATTATAAAATAAAAGTAATTTATATAATAAAATAGTTTATATAATAAAATAGTTGTATATTAAAAATAGTTATAAATTAAAATACAGTTGATATTAAAATAATTAGTATATTAAGATAGTTTTATATTAAAAATAGTTTGTATTAAAAATAATTAGTGTATTAAAATAGTTTTATATTAAAAATAGTTTATATTAAAAATAATTAATAAAGTAAATTATTATTATATATTAAATTACTTTATATAAAATAAAAATAGTTTCCCCAAATTTCACAAATCGATTCAGATCAACTCGAATTCCAAAATTCAATTTAATCTCAATTCACCAATTTCAATTCAGTTCAGAACCATTTAAAATTTATATCGATTTCAAACATAGATATAAACTACAATTTAAACCATTTCAATTTCAATAAATTTCAAAACTTAAATTCATTTATATTTCAAATTCAACTTTACCATTATTTAATATTGAAAAATCCACTTAGTCAATCCAATATCATTTAAATAAAACCTTAAGTTACAATTTATATAAACTAAATATTCCCTTCAATTTATTTACTTGAAATATTCATTTAATCACTTTAAATCAAAATCAAGTTATAAATCACATCTTTAAAATCTCAAATTTAATAAGTTACAAATTGGTTTTATTTAAGTAAAATTAAAATTAATTTCAAATTAATTTCTATTTCTCTTTCCAACTTAATTTATTAAAATTATTATAAAATCTATATTGAAAATATAATATCTTAAAATCAATATTTATTAAAACCACATATATTTCTTTTCAAAACCTTGGAAATCATTTTCACAGTATATATATATATATAGACCAACGGTGTCTGTATATAATTTTCTACCCTATGGTCAAGTGGTACAGATATTTATCATTTCAATCCGCAATTTAAATATCTACGGGTATATATCTTTTCAACCCACAATCCCAAATTCAATTCAATGAAAATCGTTTGGGTTTATCATTTCAACTGATAACGATTTTCTCCTATTCTACAATATTGTTCGGGTATGTATCATTTCAACCCATAGGGAATCCTATACTACCAGGGAACTTGCAGAGTGAAAACAATTATGATAATAATATAACATATCAACAACAGGCATATATCATCAATAACAGATTATATAAAATATAAACAACAGGATATGGTGTCATATCCCACAGGTGAACAATTTCAGATAATAGCATATCATATATAGCAATTATATAATTAACAGTTCAATTTAGCAGTATATTTTAATTGTTGTTTCAAATTTAATAAATATAAGAACGTTAATCGTGAGTGATTGCTCACCTTCCGAGGCTATAGAGAATAGACACTAAAATTGAGTTACAAATTCCAAAGTAATGCTAGATGGACATGATTCAACTAACAAAGCTGATAAATAGGAATAGACGAAATCAAATTAAAGCTGAATCGATGAAGCTAATTGATATAAGTGAACTTATATCTATATATACAAATATATAACTATATATAACTATTTCTGAAATTATATTCTCAATTCAAACAGATTTTAAATTTAAATATATATATATATGTAATTCAAAATCATTGTTTTAAATAAAACACATGAAACAAACATATCTTCATAATATAATTTGAAATAAATACATATATATACTTAAAAATATGCAAAATACTTACATATATAAAGTATGTTCATTTGCAATTATCTAAATATATATATTTTAAAATCAAACATATATGTAACAGGACAGCAAAATCTAACACCATGATTCACTGAACAAAAAAATAAATAAATAAATAAATAAATATAAGTACCACTGTAAATATAATATATCCTGTTTACTACAAAATGGAACTGGGCACTTACCAAAGCCATTACATATATGTGAATACATATATTAAAACTGTAAATGAAAGTAAAAAACCAAGATCAAAACCCCATATATATTATAAAATTAATATAAATTTATACTCAAAAATAAATGTAAGTACATAAAATATGCATACTATAAGTTTGTATATATTAATATATACAAACATTGTATACTAATATATAACAAAACTGTTTCAAACAATACTTATATACATATTAATATATATACATATAACTTTTATACACGGATATTATAAACCCAACATAAACCATTTTATGATATATATATATATATACAGTAAAGAAGAACAAATACAGTTATATATATCTATATATATATTTTATACAAACTTTTATAATGAAAACATAAAAATGTATATCCAATAAACACTTATATTGAAATACATATATAAATGTATACAAGTTTTAAAGAAAATAATACTGAGACCCATTTGCAAAATAACTTTATATATATAGGAAATGTATACATACATTTCTAAAATTAAGACCCATATGTATAAAATATCAAAATAATATGAGATAAAAGAACTTTTGCCACAACCTCGATGTAAAGAACATACATAAGAAATATATATATATATAATCAGTAGGATATAAGCAAAAGATTACCTATACAAGTAACTTATACATCTAGATCTATATATATACGAACAAATATAAATACAAAATGAAATGTTATAAACTTAAATAAACTAGCATAAGCCTATGAATATATATATATATATCAAAATATATTACCTATATATATAAAATAAAGAGGAGAGGAAGAGATGTAGGGTCGCAAGGTGACAAGGGCGAGCTTTGACAGGCATGCAAGGGAAGAAGTGGGTGCTGTGAGGGCAAGCCGATGGTGCCAGGCATGGAGGAGGGAAGGAGCTGGGTTCTGCATGGGTTTGGAGACGCGGCGCTCGAGTTGGTGGTGGGGTTTGGTTGCTAGCGTGGTCGAAGAGGGGATAGCTTCGGCTAAGCTGGGCTCGGTGTTGTCCAGGTCGAGGTGAGATGAGAGGAAGCGTATGGTTTCAAGGAAGAAGAGGGGACGCGTGTTGGCTTCGGGGATGGGTCGGAGATGAAGTGTTGAGTGGAGAAGGTCGGACGCTGGCTGAAGCTTGAGATGCGGGTCAGAACAGGGGAGGAGGAGATGATACATTGCAAGAGAAGGAGACTAGATATAAATGTTTTAGTATAACTTTGTAAATGAACTGTAACGACCCGTATTTTTACGGATCGAAAAGTTTGTCAAAATCTGGAGTTTTTAGTGTTGTTGAGCCATTTCAGATTTTAGGCAGAAAATTTGCTAAGTCCTAAGTCGTTCACGACTTAGTGTAAGTCGTAAGTCGTATAGGACTTAGGGATAGGAGCTACCCAAGGAAATGGCGAGTTAAGGGTTTGGAGATAGGTCGTTTGAACGACTTAAGGGGTAGGCGCGACTTAAGGATAGTGGTGAGTTAAGTTGTTACCGAGTTAAGTGTTTAAGTCGTTGCCAAGTTAAGTCGACTGGGTGAGTTAACGACCTAAGGGATAGACAACCTAAGGAACTGACCGACTTAGGAGAATTGGTGACTTAAGAAAATAGACGACTTAGGGTTGATAAGTCGTAGACGACTTAGGAGTTGGGATATATTCTGCGTTGGAGTTAAGTCTTAAGTCGTAGAGACTTGGGTGGACTGTTGTACTAAGTCGTATCCTCTTAGGTGTTAGGTTGTAACACTGTTAAGTCGTAGGATGTGTTGAGTTGCTAAGTCGTAACCCAGTTAAGTTAGTAAGTCGTAGGGAGTTAAGTCGCGATGGTGCTAAGTCGTTAAGTCGTCCAGGCGACTTAGGAGGGAACGCGTACATGTGTTAGGTCGCGTGTAAGCTTCAGGAGTTAAGTCGCACAAATGGTTGAGTCGAAGGTCTTAAGTCGTAGGTCGGAATGAGAGATGAGTCGGCAACGACTTATGGAGATAGCCGAGTTACGACTTAGTGAATTTTCAGCTATAAATAGGAAGGGTTTTTCTCACTTTTTGAGATCCGGATTTCGAAGCAACGAAGTGCTGCCATTTTGAGAGCTCGACTTCTACACTTCTTCACTTCTTTTATCCACTCTAATCTAGTGCTTCCATCCATCCAAGTTGAAGATCAAATTGAAGATTCAAGAGCTTAGATTGAAGATCTACATCCATTGAAGTGAGATTTCATCGTTTGAAGCGAATTCGTGATAGATCAAGCTTGATCCTTCGCTGTCCAGATCTGAAGCGTGTTGGTTTGGGTTTGTTTAGGTGATTTGGTGAGTGGTGATTATCTCTCACACGGATCCAAAGGAGTATATCGGATTGTTGGCTCGATTTGGTGTTAAAATAGTGATTTCCATGCATTTTCTTCATCCTAAGTGTAGATCCATATAGATTCATTGTTCATGATGATGTTACATTCATTTTGTCACATGTTAACCTATGCAAGTTCATTCGTCAAGTTTATAAAGATATTGTTCATGTTTTCATGCTTGTTGGACTTTCAACTCTTTAATTACGAAAATGTCATTATTGTTAAAATTGTCTACTTAGATCATATTTGAATGTTTGATTGCTTGGATTAATGTTTGACTTGGTTGATTGCTATGAATTAGATGACTGATGATTTGATTTAGACCGAAGACGATTCAAAAGCTAAGGGAAAGGCTCTTGAATTGGGAAAGCTGCTCGTGGCATATGTAGCGGATGATGAAGCTCTTATGCATAGATTCGATGATGATGATGTTGAGATGAGACTTTGCGAGGATGTGATGAAGCGAAGTATGATATGAGATAGTCTTGGTCTAATCCAGACGGGATCATTCCAAGCACGTTGGTAACTCGGTGATATGATTCGAGTTGAGGATAATGGATGCTCGAGAGGCGCTTGAGCTAGTATGGAAATAGTCGTCGAGGAGGATGACCAGGAGGCTTGGATAGCATCGTTGTTGAAGGTTCTAGCAGACTCAAAGCAAGGGTACGTTTGGGCAGTTGCGAAAATCCCAACGACAATGAATTGATGGTCGAGTACCCTGGGTAGTTGCGAAAATCCTTGGCACGGGCTGCGACGACGTGCGGAGTACTGTCTAGAACCGGGGTTTCCATTAGCCCTTGACGGACGGCTGAAAGAATGTGTCGGTCATTTAATTAACGGTGATATCGAAGCAAAGATAACAGTGATAGCCAGAGTCATGGATGTTTGGTTGTATCGTCTTTCGGCCTCAAGAGCGGTATTTTCTGGGTGCTTATCTGATCTTGGTTTAGGCCTTGGGGGTTTGTGCTTGGAAAACATCGCCCTTGACTCGAGTGATAATAGCTTTACTTTAAATTGTATGCTCTGCTATGTTTGCTTCTGCTTAGTGTGTGTCTGGGGGCTATCACTGTAGAATGAGGTTGGAGTGGGAGGGTTGTATTCCTATTCCTTTTCCTTTATGCTCTTTTGGTATGTTGTTAGTTAATTTACTGCTCACTAAGACTGTTGTCTGACTCAAGGCTTTATGTTTTAATTCTTATTGCCTTGGGCTGTTCGTCCATTTTGGGACGGGCAGACTAGGTAGCAGGTGACAGGTGCTGTTCTAGCTTTTCACGGTGCTGATATCGAAGACGAGCTGGTGTATTGCATATTATTTCTTACTATATGTACTGGATGTTCCGCTGCTTTGTATTCTCTGAGTGATATGTAGTGAGGCTTGTTGTATTGACTATTCAGATGCTTGTATTCAACTATTATGAAGTTTTATATGATGACATTCTATTCTGTGAAGCTTCTCTATATATATATTCTATTGTATTTTGTCTATGCGCTGTGAGTAATACGATAGATTCTGCTGTTTTTAATTTACCCTGACAATCGTCCATGGCTGCCTGGCACACTTTGCAGCGCACTATCTCTAGGTTTAAGTGCAGGGGTCATGGGCGGTCGTCACATTTGGTATCAGAGCATTGGTTAATCGATTTTACCCAACGCTCGCTGACGTAACTACGTATGAGAGACGTAATTGTAATTTGATGGATGATTACTATATATAATATAGTAGCTTAGAAGTAAGATAGTCCTTTATGCAGTTGTTTCTCTAGATGTTCTGATCATTCTTTTTTTTAGATATTGAGAATGATTCGAAGAGGGAGACCAGCTGCTAAGGAAGGCCGTGCTACTGAGGGAACTGCTGATTATGCAGCTATGTTCGAAGCTATGATGACTTCGATCATGAGAAGGATACCAGTTCCGGGGACAGCAGTTGATGTTGGAGTTCAAGTCCAAACTCCAAAGCCGGTGGATTTTGCTAAGTTGTGTAAGGACTATACTGCTCTTGGAGGAAAGGTTTTCTTGGGAACAGAATCAACTATTGAGGTCCAGAGGTGGATAGATGCTTGTAGAAGGATTTTTGGTGATTTGGGAATTGAGGATGCAACTAAGAGGAAGTTGGCATCAAGGCAGCTTCAAGGGAGAGCTTCTGATTGGTGGAACTCTATTACCATCAATACTCCGGAAGAAGAGATTACTTGGGAGCAATTCCAAGTCAAATTTGAAGCTAAGTTCATTTCTACAGCTCAGAAGTCTGTTCTGTTCAAGAAGTTTGTAGAGCTCAACCAGGGAGGAAGACCAGTTCTTGAGTATGTTTCTGAGTTTGAAGCGTTGTCCAAGTATGCCCGGTCATATATTGAGTCTGCATATCAGAAGAATGAGAAGTTTGTGACAGGCTTGGACAGTTATCTTGGGAGACAGTTGGTGGATCATTTGGACGATTCATTTGAGAAGCTTGTGGAGAAAGCTCTCAGGCATGAGAGTCTGTTTCCTAAGGAAGGACCTGTTGTTGCTGTTACCAGGGGAGAGTCTAAACCACAGCAGGGTGGAAACCAGAAGAGGAAGCAGCAGCAGCAGAAGGGTAAGTATGGCCAGAAGAAGCCGAAAGGCGAAGTGACCTGCTACAACTGTCAACAGAAGGGCCATTTCTCTAAGGATTGCAAGAATCCGAAGGCGCCGGCGAAGTGCCACAACTGTGACAAGCCAGGGCATTTCAGGAAGAATTGTCCAGAACCGAGAAGGGACAAGCAGATTATGCAAGCTTATGCTTTGGGAGCTGTTATGTCGTCTTCGAAAGCTCCTACCGATGAAGAGAAGGGAAAGAGTGTGGTGGTTCAAGGTACTCTTTTCCTATGTGGTGTTCCAGTTAGAGTTCTGTTTGATACTGGGGCGTCGCATTCGTTTGTTTGTAGTGAACTCATAGGCCGGTTAGGTTTGGAACCGGATATTGTTGATAGGCCATTGGTTGTGACTAATCCAGTTGGGGGTTCGTCTTGTTTGTGTATGTTATGCCGTGGTCTAGTTGTATCGAGTCATGGTTGCTCTTTTGTTTGTGATTGCTTTGTTCTGAACTTTGCGGGGTTTGGAATTATTTTGGGTATGGACTGGCTTAGGAAGTATGCGGCAAAGGTTGATTGCGAGAGGTTGGAAGTGACAGTCGAGAATGTGGAGGGGCGAAAGGTTGTGATACGATGTAAGCATGAGGAAGGCGTCTTCATGAGCTTCATGTATTCGCTAGTTGTTCCACGGGATGGACTGTCATCGGTGCCAATCGCTAATGGATTCGAGGATGTCTTTGACGAAGTCAAAGGGTTGCCGCCGCATAGAGAGATCGAGTTTCGTATAGATCTAGTTGAAGGAGCCAGACCTGTTGTGATGCCTCTTAGGCGGATGGCGCCTAGGGAACAGCATGAGTTGAAGGTGCAAGTTGATGACCTTTTACAGAAAGGATTCATTCGGCGTAGTGTGTCCGAGTGGGGTGCACCAGTTGTGTTCGCAACCAAGGCAGATGGATCGTTGAGATTGTGTGTGGATTATCGTGAGCTGAATAAGGTGACTAAGAAGAACAAGTATCCATTGCCGAGGATAGATGACTTGTTTGATCAGCTTCACGAAGCTAAGGTGTTTTCTCAGATGGATTTGGCAACGGGATTTCACCAGTTGAGAGTAGCTAAGGATAGTGTGCCGAAGACTGCTTTTCGGACACCATCTGGTTTCTTTGAGTGGCTGGTAATGCCGTTTGGATTGACTAACGCGCCAGCATATTTTGTGGATCTTATGAATAGAGTGTTCAGAGATCAGTTGAACAAGTTTGTACTTGTGTTCGTGGATGATATTCTGATTTATTCCAAAACGGAAGAAGAGCACAAGACGCACTTGCGTATTGTTTTGGAAATCTTGCGGAAACATCAGCTGAAGGCTAAGTTTTCGAAGTGTCACTTCTGGAAGAGTGAAGTGAGGTTCTTAGGCCATGTGATTTCTAGAAGTGGAATAGCGGTTGATCCCGCTAAGGTGGCAGCAATCCAGGATTGGGTTAGATCTAAGAATGCATCTGATGTGAGAAGTTTTCTTGGATTAGCAGGATATTATCGACGGTTTATCAAAGACTTCTCCAAGGTGGCTGCACCGTTAACAGGGTTGACGAAGAAGAACCAAGTGTTCAGATGGGATGATAAGTGTGAGCAAGCCTTCAGAATCCTGAAAGAGCGATTGACTAGTGCTCCTGTTTTGACTATTCCAAGTAGGAATGACGAGATGGTGGTTTACACCGACGCATGTGGTACTGGACTTGGAGCAGTGCTAATGCAGAAGGATAAAGTTGTTGCGTATGCAAGTCGACAACTGAAGCCGCATGAAAGGAATTACCCAACTCATGATTTGGAGTTAGCGGCGATTGTATTTGCTCTGAAGATGTGGAGACATTATCTATTGGGAGTTCGATTCGAGTTGTTTACGGATCACAAGTCATTGAAGTATCTTTTCTCCCAAAAGGATTTGAATCTTCGGCAGCAGCGATGGCTAGAGTTTTTGGCATCATATGATTTTGGTATAGCTTATACTCCGGGAAAAGGTAACGCGGTGGCAGATGCGTTCAGTCGAAGACATGCAGGATTGGGAGTCATGTTTTCAGAATGGAAGAATCTCGAGTATTTAGCTGGATTTGACTTCAGGCCTAGATGCGAATTGGAACCTGAGATGTTGGCAAACTTATCGATAAGACCTTCTCTTGTGGAAAGGATTGGCGAGAGCCAAAAGCGAGACGATAAGCTTGTCAAGATTATCCGTGAATCGGAATCTGGATTGGATCCAGAAAAGGATAAAGGATTCGAGGTCGATCGAGAGGGTTGGCTTCGAAAGCAAGGACGACTAGTTGTTCCCGATATAGATGAATTGAGGAGTGAAGTTCTGAAGGAAAGTCATCACTCGAAGTTGACAATTTATCCAGGTGGAAATAAGATGTATCGGGATATGAAGAGAACCTACTACTGGGAAGGTATGAAGAAGGATGTTGGAAATTTTATTTCCAAGTGTATGAACTGCCAGTTGGTAAAGGCTGAACAGAAGAAGCCAAGTGGATTACTTCAGCCATTAGAAGTTCCTACATGGAAGTGGGAGCAAATATCGATGGACTTTATTGATGGGCTACCTAGAACAAGAACGGGAAATGAAGGGATTTGGGTCATCGTAGATCGTCTGACTAAGAGTGCGAGGTTCATTCCTGTTCGATCGACTAGGACCGCATCAAAGTTGGCAGAATTGTATGTTAAGTGGATAGTTCGATTCCATGGTATTCCAAAAAGTATAGTGAGCGATCGAGATCCGTTGTTCACTAGTGGATTTTGGAAGAGCTTCCAGGAAGTTTTGGGAACCGAGTTGTGTTTGAGTACAGCTTATCATCCTCAAACAGATGGTCAGACCGAGAGAGTCAACCGAGTTTTGGAAGATCTCCTCAGAGCTTGTGTTTTGGATTTCGTAGGATCGTGGGAAGATCAACTTCATTTGGTGGAGTTTGCATACAACAACAGTTACCAGTCAAGCATTGGTATGGCACCGTATGAGGCATTGTATGGAAGACCGTGTAATTCTCCGACATGTTGGTTAGAAACAGGAGAAAGGCTGATGCTTGGGCCAGAGATGATTCGACAGACTTCAGATTGTATAGAGATCATTCGGCAACGAATGAAGGCAGCCCAAGACCGTCAGAAGAGTTATGCCGACAAGCGTCGAAAGGATTTGGAATTCGACGTTGGAGATATGGTTTTTGTGAAGATTTCTCCACTGAAGAATGTTATTCGATTCGGGAAGAAAGGAAAATTGACTCCAAGATTTGTTGGACCATTCCCGATTATCGAGCAAATAGGAAAGCTCGCTTATAGATTGGAATTACCGGAGAAGATGTCAGGTGTGCACAATGTTTTTCATGTATCGTATCTACGGAAGTATGTGCACGACTCGAATACGGTGGTTTCTGCTGATAGCTGTGAAGATTTCGAAGTTGATCCAGTCGATAGAAGACCTCGTAAGCCGCTTCGTGTTGTGGAAACCGACATGAAACAGCTTAGGAGAAAGATAGTTAAGTTGCTCAAGATACAATGGAGTGACGATGATAACGACTGTACATGGGAGGTGAAAGAGAGGATGAAAGCAGCTCATCCTGAACTCTTCAAGGTATGGCCCTAAGGTGTCGTATCATCTAACAACGTTGTAACTTGTTCTAGTTTTAGAATTCTGCATGCTAAGCTGGAATTGGATGCATGGTTTGTTGATTGCTATGGATGGTAGGCATGCAGAATAGTCTTTGTTTGATTTGTTTGTTTGGAATTTCGGGGGCGAAATTCCTAAGGGGGAGAGAATGTAACGACCCGTATTTTTACGGATCGAAAAGTTTGTCAAAATCTAGAGTTTTTAGTGTTGTTGAGCCATTTCAGATTTTAGGCAGAAAATTTGCTAAGTCCTAAGTCGTTCACGACTTAGTGTAAGTCGTAAGTCGTATAGGACTTAGGGATAGGAGCTACCCAAGGAAATGGCGAGTTAAGGGTTTGGAGATAGGTCGTTTGAACGACTTAAGGGGTAGGCGCGACTTAAGGATAGTGGTGAGTTAAGTTGTTACCGAGTTAAGTGTTTAAGTCGTTGCCAAGTTAAGTCGACTGGGTGAGTTAACGACCTAAGGGATAGACAACCTAAGGAACTGACCGACTTAGGAGAATTGGTGACTTAAGAAAATAGACGACTTAGGGTTGATAAGTCGTAGACGACTTAGGAGTTGGGATATATTCTGCGTTGGAGTTAAGTCTTAAGTCGTAGAGACTTGGGTGGACTGTTGTACTAAGTCGTATCCTCTTAGGTGTTAGGTTGTAACACTGTTAAGTCGTAGAATGTGTTGAGTTGCTAAGTCGTAACCCAGTTAAGTTAGTAAGTTGTAGGGAGTTAAGTCGCGATGGTGCTAAGTCGTTAAGTCGTCCAGGCGACTTAGGAGGGAACGCGTACATGTGTTAGGTCGCGTGTAAGCTTCAGGAGTTAAGTCGCGCAAATGGTTGAGTCGAAAGTCTTAAGTCGTAGGTCGGAATGAGAGATGAGTCGGCAACGACTTATGGAGATAGCCGAGTTACGACTTAGTGAATTTTCAGCTATAAATAGGAAGGGTTTTTCTCACTTTTTGGGATCCGGATTTCGAAGCAACGAAGTGCTGCCATTTTGAGAGCTCGACTTCTACACTTCTTCACTTCTTTTCTCCACTCTAATCTAGTGCTTCCATCCATCCAAGTTGAAGATCAAATTGAAGATTCAAGGGCTTAGATTGAAGATCTACATCCATTGAAGTGAGATTTCATCGTTTGAAGCGGATTCGTGATAGATCAAGCTTGATCCTTCGCTGTCCAGATCTGAAGCGTGTTGGTTTGGGTTTGTTTAGGTGATTTGGTGAGTGGTGATTATCTCTCACACGGATCCAAAGGAGTATATCGGATTGTTGGCTCGATTTGGTGTTAAAATAGTGATTTCCATGCATTTTCTTCATCCTAAGTGTAGATCCATATAGATTCATTGTTCATGATGATGTTACATTCATTTTGTCACATGTTAACCTATGCAAGTTCATTCGTCAAGTTTATAAAGATATTGTTCATGTTTTCATGCTTGTTGGACTTTCAACTCTTTAATTACGAAAATGTCATTATTGTTAAAATTGTCTACTTAGATCATATTTGAATGTTTGATTGCTTGGATTAATGTTTGACTTGGTTGATTGCTATGAATTAGATGACTGATGATTTGATTTAGACCGAAGACGATTCAAAAGCTAAGGGAAAGGCTCTTAAATTGGGAAAGCTGCTCGTGGCATATGTAGCGGATGATGAAGCTCTTATGCATAGATTCGATGATGATGATGTTGAGATGAGACTTTGCGAGGATGTGATGAAGCGAAGTATGATATGAGATAGTCTTGGTCTAATCCAGACGGGATCATTCCAAGCACGTTGGTAACTCGGTGATATGATTCGAGTTGAGGATAATGGATGCTCGAGAGGCGCTTGAGCTAGTATGGAAATAGTCGTCGAGGAGGATGACCAGGAGGCTTGGATAGCATCGTTGTTGAAGGTTTTAGCAGACTCAAAGCAAGGGTACGTTTGGGCAGTTGCGAAAATCCCAACGACAATGAATTGATGGTCGAGTACCCTGGGTAGTTGCGAAAATCCTTGGCACGGGCTGCGACGACGTGCGGAGTACTGTCTAGAACCGGGGTTTCCATTAGCCCTTGACGGACGGCTGAAAGAATGTGCCGGTCATTCAATTAACGGTGATATCGAAGCAAAGATAACAGTGATAGCCAGAGTCATGGATGTTTGGTTGTATCGTCTTTCGGCCTCAAGAGCGGTATTTTCTGGGTGCTTATCTGATCTTGGTTTAGGCCTTGGGGGTTTGTGCTTGGAAAACATCGCCCTTGACTCGAGTGATAATAGCTTTACTTTAAATTGTATGCTCTACTATGTTTGCTTCTGCTTAGTGTGTGTCTGGGGGCTATCACTGTAGAATGAGGTTGGAGTGGGAGGGTTGTATTCCTATTCCTTTTCCTTTATGCTCTTTTGGTATGTTGTTAGTTAATTTACTGCTCACTAAGACTGTTGTCTGACTCAAGGCTTTATGTTTTAATTCTTATTGCCTTGGGCTGTTCGTCCATTTTGGGACGGGCAGACTAGGTAGCAGGTGACAGGTGATGTTCTAGCTTTTCACGGTGCTGATATCGAAGACGAGCTGGTGTATTGCATATTATTTCTTACTATATGTACTGGATGTTCTGCTGCTTTGTATTCTCTGAGTGATATGTAGTGAGGCTTGTTGTATTGACTATTCAGATGCTTGTATTCAACTATTATGAAGTTTTATATGATGACATTCTATTCTGTGAAGCTTCTCTATATATATATTCTATTGTATTTTGTCTATGCGCTGTGAGTAATACGATAGATTCTGCTGTTTTTAATTTACCCTGACAATCGTCCATGGCTGCCTGGCACACTTTGCAGCGCACTATCTCTAGGTTTAAGTGCAGGGGTCATGGGCGATCGTCATATGAACAGTTCACAAACGAAGGGTCAGAGGGAAAACGAACCAGCTACTAAATATTGGAACCAGTGGAAAGCAAATAGTCACCACCGGTAGAATTCAAGAAAATATAAAAGGTTATGACTGTTGATTTTCACTGTAGGGAACGAATGGACACTAGGAGTTAAATCGTTTCAAAATGGAGTACCGATATGGGTAACCGTTTCACGGGTTCCGCTACGTAATGGACTTTCAAACACATAAATGAATATACCGCAGAGATCCGCAAAATGAGACGATCAAAACAGTATACAGATATTAGTGGTACGATCATCCTATCAAAAGTCGATAATTGGTACCGAGAAAAAATGATGCTAATTCGCCAGAAATAAGATAAACGGAGCAATAGCAGTCCAAATTTGATGAAACGAAATATAACGTCTCACTCAGAAGATGATTTACAAATTTATTGTATAAAAATATTCAGATTTGGAAAACATTTTATTATCATCAATTATTAACTAATTCAAATTTAAATAAAATTACGCAAGAAAATAAACTTCCATATTTTCAGATGAAATTTTACCATTTACTATGTTTAAATATACGTATTCCAAATATTAAATTTTTATTTTTAAATTCAATTATTTAAAATTTCAAAAAAAATCAGTTAATTACGTTATTAAAACCAATAAAATTTACGGGTCGTTACATGCATGCTTCTAGTCACTTTGGTTGGACCATGGTAGTGCCCATATCTTCTGGAGTTGACCGTTTTTTTGACTTACATCACCTTTCTGCACACGACCAGTGTCCGGATCTCACGTAGATATCATATGACGATCTATTCGACATGCGGATGGGACTGTGCCATACCGGATATGTCGAGCATAGACGTAGCATTGATTTTTACGAGGATGCGATGTGTCAACGGGTAGAGGAAGTAGCACGAGTACTGGCCCAACTACAAGCCGCTCTAGAAGTAGAGCAGAAGAGATTCACTGACTTTAGCATGTACTATAAGCACTTATCTACCAGACATGATGACGATGAGACACGTCCCCGTTGCAGTCCCCGTCCAAGTACGGATTGATGTTCATAGGTTATGTACTGACTCTAATTTATGTTATATTCACTGTATTCACTATTTATGCATTGTAACTGATATCTTGTTCGGTAATATTAAGTTTTGTGTACTAAAGTGTTTTGTGTACTAGGTTGTTTAAGTTGTTTGCTAAAAATTTTTTGGTACTAGGCCTCTGTAATAAAGTGTTTTGTGTACTAGTTTTTGAAGATTGTATGTTGAGCTTTCTGTAATATTAATGGTGAACTTGTTTACTTCTTAGCACCACAACAAATTATGTTTACTTAAGTTGTTTACTTCTTAGTACTGCAACAAAATTTGTTTACTTAAGTTTTTTCTTAAGTTGTTAACTTCTTAGTACTGCAATAAATTTTGTTTGCTTAAGTTGTTTACTTCTTAGTACTACAACACATTTCTACTTAGTTTGAATAAAAATCATACAATAATATTATAGCTAATACAACAAACACAAATACACAACTAATACAACAATCACTAAGCAACTAATACAATAACCACTAAACAACCACCAAACAACTAATACAACAAATACACAACTAATACATAACTAATACCCACTTCCACTCCTACTTCCACTTCCACCGCTTCTCTCTCTCTTATAAACTTCCAGTTGTTCGGTTACCAGTTCTTGTTATAGAGGAGAAAGCTTACTAAAATTACAAGTCATCGGTTTAATAAAGTTCTTCCCTGCATCATAGCTTTCTTCTCTATGTGGGCCAGTTTCTTGAACTCTCGATCTTGTGTAACAACTTATTGAAACTTCGAATCTAATTGATGCCTTTCTACTGAATACTTTACCCTGTGCTCTCTTATTTTGCCAATAAACTTCTCGTGAGTATCTAAGAATCTTGAAAAATCTACATTTTGCTGCTCTAATTGAATTGACATGTTTCTACCAATAGGACGACCGTCAACGTTTCCATATGGTGGTAATCTTTTTTGAGAACTAGGATCGCTCTCTGGACTAGAATCAGAGTAATTCATTCTTCTAGCTATGTTCTGCTGCTCAAATGTTGCTTGGGTTCTTCTATTTTGGTAGAGAGAAGAGAAGATTAAAGCATTCTTGAAACTTGAACAGATGGCCATATTGCGCTTAGTAAGCCTTGCGTGCTTCTTCTATCTATTCAACAAAGTCATAAGCATATGAATATACAATACAATTTGAAAATTATGCAACAAAACTATACTTACAACGTTATAAGGGGCACCACTGCTTTGTTGTCTATTCTATAGCCTGGTTAGTATTGCCAAATAATTTTGGCAGGCAGGGTTCATAACCTGATATCCTCCTTTTAAAAAAGGCTAAGTTCTCTTGAACAACTATGTAGTATTATAGTAATCCGCAACTCTTTGCAAAAATAAAAAATTCATCTTTCATGTTGTTGCCCGTGATGCTATCATTTGAAATTCGTGTCCACGTTTAAGCAAGCGAAACATATTGTTGCAAAGTAAACTTGTTTTTTGTGTTTATTTGCTCCAGCATCATCTTCGGTGGTTTCAGCTTCAATGTCTTCTATTCCGACGTCAAATTCCGCTGAAGTCGATCTCCTATAAAGACCATCTAACAAACCGCTCAACGATTTCTACTTCTTCTTCTTAGTTCGGAGGCAGATTCATCTCTTCAAAAGCTTCGTAGTTGCCCATTTCTGTATTTTCTGCATCGGCATCTTGATCTTCTTCTTTTTCCTTCGAATTTTCTACTAATATCAATAATGGTAGGATCGTTGCATGCATAAGAATATCGCCTTGAGAGACTCTGCATAGGTTCTCGGTCATGAATATCTAACTGTTGCACACTAAGATGATGGTGTTGCCATTGGTTGCCTTGCATCATCAACGGCATGTACATCGAATGACTTCGTACATGCCAACGGGTTATTGTTGGTAGTATGGTTATGGAGCGATAGAATAGAAGTACGGTGGTTGTTTATGAGGGAATGTAGCAGAAGTGTGGGGTGGGTAAGGTTGAGTATAGTGTACGTTTGAATACGACATATAGTTATATTTATGTTGTGGCGGTAACGTTTGTTGTTGATTTGGTGAACAGTGGTCGGGAAAGCCGGTAGAAGGGTACGATGGATCAAATGGACGACTCTATGACGCGGAGATGGATTTCTTGCTTGTGATCTTTTTTCCCGGACATTTTGATGAGGTAGACATTGTGTAATTTGTAAATATGGAAGAAAGAAGTGAAGAAGCGTTGTTGTGGAAGGAGGAAGAAGAGAGAATTGGGTATATAATGGGGTATACTAGCTATTTGCACTAGCCGTTGGTTGTGCAACGGCTAAATATTATAACGGCAAAGTGTCATTATAATGTTATAACGGTAAAGTCTTTGTCGTTATAATATTATCACTGATTACTGATTTTGAAGGCTTTTCTTAACATTCCAACTATGCATAGAGCTTGAACGTTGTTATGACAGCCATGGTGTCTATGTCATTAGAGCCACAAATAGGCGATGGTCCTAATATTATATTATATCATATCTTTGCCTTAATAAATATATGTCATTTGAATATATTTGTTTAATTGAGCCATTTTAATAATGTACATGTAACAGGCCTGGGTGGATAGATTATGCTTTGCTATGGCCCACAAGATTTGGCAAAAGTTTATGTTGGATTACCAAATGAGGATGAAAGGAGACTGATTCTTGAAGTGCTTGCTCGAGATAAGGCTATTGCTGCTAATGTTGATTTGGATGCTATTGCTCGTAGCGATGATTACTTTAATCTTTTTGGCTTTGATCTTGCTACTCTTGTAACATTCTTTGAAAACCGTTTTAAGCTTGTATAACTCTTTTATGTTGAAAAAAAAATTAATTGCTCTAATTTATATTGAATTTATTTTACTTGGATCAGATAACTGAAGCTTCTATGGTTGCATTGATAGAGAGACAAACTACTAGTGCGAATGGCAACTCATGTTGTAGTACTAGATCATTAATTATTATCCAGAAATCACATTTTGAAGTAGCATTGAAGACTATTGTTCCATCTGTCAATGATGAGGTATGAAAAACACTATTGTACTAAATCTTTTTTTCTTTTCTTTTTCAACTCTCTTTTCAATCCGATTGATGAATAATGGGTTGTTCGGTCTTCTTTATATAGAAAAATTTGCTTCAAATTTGTTAATGTGCGCCTAGCCTTTGCATCTACAAAATGGATATATATACGGGGAAGGATCCCAACCCCTTCTATTCAGCCCTCAAACGTAGCCCTTTGAATTCAGCCATTCGTTACGATCTAAATAATGATACTTTCTCTCTTCTATCATACCATATTATTATTTAAATTGAAACAAGTGGCTTAAACCAGGAGGGTTCAATAGAGAGACTCGGTGTGTGAAAGATGAAGATTGTTGATTAATACTGGTTAGAAAATTAAAAACTGTAATATGATGGCACTTTAGACTGGCTTTTGTCTTTGATTCCACTGGGTCGTCGTGCCCAATAATTGCTATTAAACAAGTATCCATATTATGGACACGGTTGATATATAATTGTTGTTCATGTCATGAATAAAGTTTGTATTTCTTTTTTGTACAAAAGATAAAAGTTCTAGGGAGGAATTAGATATGAAAAGGGCTATGGATGCTTCTGTCATCGTATCAAGCATGTTGGAAGCTCTGTTTTATTCTCTTTTTTTAGAAAAGAACCTTAGATTGCTCACCTCCTTTGCATGTCAAACTAGTACATGATTGACTCTTAATCAGACATGTACATAATAAAATGTCAGCAACTCCTAAGTGATTCTGGGTATGAAGTTATATATCATAAAATTAACGTTTAACTCTAAACCGATTTACCCAACATTTATGGGATAGAATTTGACTTATGCTCACTTGATGTTTTAGTTTCCTAGAATGCTACAAAGGTGATAAGAATTCTATTCCACCTAATTGCAATAATTGGATCCACCGTCACTATCTTAGTGCAATTTATAAATTTGATAACTAAAATATTTTGTTTTAATTTAGGTTATACGAAGTTATATAATGTAAGTTATACAAAGGTTACATACAGATACAGTACGTTCATGATAATTGTAATTTGCTCTATTATATTTTGGAAATACCAAATGATGTTTTACTATTTAACAAAAGGCAAAGTTGTTAATATTGATTAGAGAATTCGGAAGAATTACAAATACGATTTAATTTTATTTTTTTCAGAAACTCTCCAATACAAACGACCTCTAAAAGGAACGGTGGACTAACGAACTCCAAAAGAGGATTAAGTTGTGTCTGTCTGCTTCAACTCGTAACACCTATAATATTTAGGGTATTTTTTTACGTAGGAGCATGCGCAAGACAATTAATAACTGTTACAAATATATTTTTTAACAACACTTGGTTTGCATTGTCAATACGTATTCTAGGTTAGTTACAAAATGTTTTACGGAACTTTTAATCAACTTATATATATAAGTATGAAGGCATGTCCGATGGACGTGAGTAAGACGAGCTGGTGTAAAATCGGGAGGGGGGGGGGACTGTGTGGAATGTGTACTGTGGAAAAAATATTATTGTGTGAATTCACTTTGTTGTGCAGTTTGCATATTTTGTCAAAAATTTTTGGAAAATTGATGTGGGGAATATAGTAAGGTAACTACCCAAGTTCAATTAGCAGATATGTTTATCTGGTGTAAAACTGGTCATTATTTTACCCGTATACAGTTGTAATAAATTATACTCATAGAATAGAGGTGTGGCGATGTATGTTTGATAGTTGAAACACGTACTTGTTTGAGGTAATATGACGTTCGAACTTGATGGTAAATGAACAGAGAATGAAGTTATACTACAGGCAACCTTTTGAAATTTGGAACCCAAATATTACAAAAGTAGTTGAAAGTTGGTGATATATAAGTCATTTGTTTGAAAGTCAGATGACGGTAATATAGGATCATGTTCATGTTTATTTTAGAAGCGGTAGTTACAAACTGATGGATATTTTTACTTCATATGCACGCGTGGTGTTAAATACAGTTTTTATGTCTGATGTACAGTTCTCTGTCATGTACAGTTGTAAAAGTAAGTGGTAGCCAATGCAACCGCTATAATATACGTTATGCAAGAGCGGGTGCAGCTGAAGAATTGTATGACGTTGATGTCAATAGTTCAATTTCGCTTCTACGCTGTTGTTGCAATTTTCAGTTACGTTTTCTGTATGCAGGTAGAAAACTTGAGAAAGGTGAACGAGTTTGTATGTTTTGTATGAAAATGCAGGTCACAGGTTCAGGTTGGAAGCTTTCATTTTGCGTACGGATGGATAGAATACAAATAGGAGTAAACAGAGTGATGCATTTTTCTTTAAACAATGCGCTTAAACCTGGCTTGAAACTTGCATTTTTAATTTGGTCAACCACTGCACAGTTGAATAGGAGTGAGTGCATCGAAAGTAAGTCATTCATGGCAGTTGTCCCAATCAGTTCATGACTTCTGAACAGCATAACAGCGGATGAGTACAGTCTGCGCATACTATCGATATGTGTACGTCCAGTGCACAGTAGCAGGTTGACGTAAATGGAGTACAGTGCACATGCAGGAAAGGTGTGTACGTAAATTTTGTTGTTAACGTAAAGAGAGGGAATGATATAAAAAGGGGATGTAATTCCAGTGTGTGCACGTAAAGGAGCGGGGAAAGGTAGGTGTGTAAATTTGCAGAACATGGAACATATAAGTGGTAAGCAAATCATAAATTTCAGCTAGGAGTGATAAAAGTTACAATGCTTATGTGGGAAAAAAAATACATAATGCTGCATTAGCGAACAAAGGTACAAAAGCAAATACGAAATGGTGAGAAAAAACGTAAAACAGATGGACGCAGTACGAGCTCTAGCGCGAACAGTCAGCTAGAAAACGATCCACAACCTTATCACACTGTTCAATCTGCAAGAGGAATAAAAATTATGATAGGTATAACAGGAATAAGGACAGTGAGGCAGAGGACTGTATGTAGATATTTGAAAACATATAGAAATATATAGGTAAACAAAATCATATATATATACATATGAGTGTGTGCATATATGTGTACATATGTCGGTAGGATGAAGGAAGAAGTGCATATATTGCGGCATACCACTTCGGGAGTAAAAAAAGCATCCCGGTCATAGTTGTCAGAACAATGAGGAAAAAGTTGTGGATCAGCAGTTAGTGGCACTTGTACATCACCGTCGGAAATGTGAGAATACTTGTCATTTTTTTCCATGGTTTTTTCAGTAAATGGACGTAGTGGAAGAGAAACGTTGTTGTTCCAGTCGGTATCATTTTTTGATGGAGCAAGAGGAACAGTGTGTTTTCCGACGATGTCTGAAACTCCTACCTTAGCATTAACAAATGAGTGCACCTGCTTTGTTTGACGTGCGCTTTTACATTCGAGTTTCTTTGTGATAGTGGCTGTTGCAGTGCCTTTTGGGTGGAGGACAGATTTCCACTGCGAGGTAAAAATTGTATGTTAGTAGCGAGATAAAATTAAAATTCGTGGTATAGAAAAATGTGCAGAATGGAATTTACAGTAGAAGGTGAAAATGGAGGGTAGTACGTAGTATGTTGGGTATGGTGGAGGGAGGTAAAAAAATAAGACGAGAAGCAAGAGAGAAGTACAACCTTTGTCATAATGGTTGGGAGAAGTAGTGCTGCTAAAATATGAAGGAGAAGGAAAGCAAGTAGAGGTTATATAGTAATAAAAATGTAAGAGTCCAAAAACTCGGCCTTCGAAAATCGGTACCCGTACTTCACTTGTACTCAAAATGCCGTAGATCCAAACGCCTAATCTGGCTTCCCGGAGCTTATAACACCATTAAGTATAACAACACAGCGGAATATAGAATATATCAATATATATCACATTGATACAATGACAGATACAAAATCTGATACAATATGATACAACAGAATGATACAACAGATATCAATATACATCAGAGATATGATACAAGAAATAGCAGCGGAAAGAAAATAGATAACATCAGCAGCGGATAATCTCCATCTTCAATAGAATGCTCCAATCCATAGATAGGGGAAAGCAAGATCAGTCGTCCAAGGACTGAACTAGCTCCAGAAAATCTACTAATCTGACTATTTGAAAAACCCAACTCTAGACTGCTCGTGTAGAAAAATTTTGAGCATCCAGAGTTTAGGAAAGGAACAATAAACTCCGGATCAGTCATGGGACTGGTGTGAGCAACAAAAACATTTTATCTTTAAAAACGAACAACAAAATATTTTAAAGTCAATTCGCAATGCTTTTTGAAAATGTAACTACCATAAGGCCTCCCGCACACACACACAATGCAAACGCAGAATCGGAGGAGATTTCTCCTTATGATAGTCAAAGATGCTTACTACGCAAAATCATTGGTTATTATTACTAGTGCATAGTGCAGAAAACATTTTCGAAAGTATAATATTAATCTTAGCCAACATACGACCAGTATCGTATGCCTACTATAGCTACCATCTAAACAGTGGGGCGCCACCATAAGTAAATGGCAGGTTCTACAACTAAAACCATACAAGTTTCGTATTGGAAGGTGGATTTCCAACAAATGGTCAGGCTAAGGAACTTCCTTTCCTCCTGCCGAATGGGATCGCCTCTGGCTGGACGTTCCGAGAGACAAACTGCTCTCTGCCAAACAAGGCCGGGTTACTCCTGTAACAAGTAACTCACGACTATGTCATTCCCCGGTCCTTTGGGACCTTTATCCGAGCGCTCGGTATCCAACATCACACATAATAAATAAGTGTATCCACATGAGTAAGTATCAGGGCTCCATACCATAATACCACCCTTTTTCAGAAGGAAATGACATACCCTAAAGGGCGCGACCCTCATAACCTTGCCGCAACATTCCTATTTCGACCATTTCCGGGTTGTGAGGCCCTGACGAAGTCTCGTCCACAAAGCTACACTTTTTCAAAAAGCCACGCTTTGGGTCAACAGATGATCAAAGCAATGATCACAAAGATAAAAGATCAAACAAATGATCATATCACAAATGATCAACCAATGATCATCACACAACAACACTCAGCATGTCACATTACCAAATTGGGAATATATCGCTGATAACTTCAACTACATAACCTCTGAGCTCGTACGTCTCAGAGAAGGGTGTTAAGCTAAGAGAATAAATTCTCCGCCACCAACAGAAATGTATTTGAAAGAAATCTGCTTTATATCTCAAAGTGTAATGTCAGACATGTAACCATACAAGTCTGTTCCAGGATCGAACAGAACCGAAGGCACTTCTCACGAAGCCCTTGCACATCCGGATAATTTCCAATCACGTCCGGACTTCCCGTCACAAAAAGAGTGATATAAATCTCTATACCGGAGCAACTCGGTGCAGAGACATTCGACAGGTTGTCCTTTCATTTTCGAAAAATATCCGGTCTTCACCACCGGTCTTCAAATGTCATCCATATACGACGTATCACTATTCGGAATGAGTTATATGACTCAGAGGTCTTTTCCCGACTAACCCGAATAGTGAGCGCAATATTTAAAATATATGGATATTGGGATTTCAATTAGGTCACAACTCAAACCCAAACTTTTTCTTCAAATGGTTCAATGAATCACCATTTTCAAATCTTTAAACAAAAAGATTCATTTCAAACAACCTTCAACGGTTTAAACAATTTCCACATTTAAATCTTTTTAAATAAAAGATTCATTCACAGATTTTTCCAAATCAATTTCCATTTCAATTTAACTCGTTAAATCTTTAAATCAAAGATTTAACTTATAGCTTTCAAAACAATTTCATTTCGAATGGTTTAAACAAATCATCATTTTTAAATCTGTTAAAATAAACAGATTTAATTCATAGCTTTCAAAAAGAATTCATTTATAACTTGGAAAACCATTTTTCAATTCGTACTTGAAATTCCTTTAAATTGGAATTTCATTTCTTATATATGTGAAAGCTTTTATCATTTGAAAACAAACAGTTTCATTCCGGAAATCTAATTCATTTATACGAGTTAAGGTTCTTGGGTTAAATCCAAATTCCCAAAATTTTACTTTTAAAGTGATTTAGATTCATACAAACACATTTATATCATCTTTAATCCCTGGTTTCAAATCATAGGATTCAATTTCAAACTTGAATTCAAATTTAAATCAAATTATTTAAATTTTCAAAACTCGATTAAGTTATTCAAAATAACTTTTATCTTTGAAATTCCATTTCAAAAGCTTTTCACTTTAAACCCAAATTTCAAATTTTCAGAATCAATTTAAGTTAAAATTTCAATTTTCAAAAACATCAGATTTAAATTAGCTGTGATTTAACCGATTTCCTCGTGAAATCCATAATTGTGTAACAGTGTGGTCCAGGGGTTTTACACACAATAGTGCAACATCAATCATCACATATCAAAATACAGGATATAGTTGATAAGCGATATAAACTATAACGCTTATCCTTCACATACAGATCATAGATATATATCACAGATAATCAATTACATATCACAACAAAAATCAGGATGTATCACAAAGCATCACAATCAGGGATATCAAACAAACGAATTATTCAATAGAATTCAAACATTCATAGGTAAGGTCAGTTAATTATCTGATTTATTCAAATCAGATAAATTTCATATGAATAAATTACTAATACTGGTTAATTAACTTCAATAATTTACAAATTATTTTGATTAATTATTCTTTAATCATTTATTAATTAATCATTTCTAACTTTATTTTTAATTGATTAACCTTTAATTAAAATTCATTAATTTAATTAACTATTTTTAATTAATAATTTAACCCTTAATTTATTTAATTAATTACCACTTAATTAATAAAATTTTAGTAAGTGATCATTCCTAACCATTTTTACTAATTAATTATCTTTGATAAATTATCTTCAAATTAATTGCTTTAATTAATTATTCCTCCATTAATCATCATTCCTTAATCACCTTTATTTATTAATTAGTTACTTTTAATCAAATAATTATCTTTAAGTAATTTAGTACCTTTAATTCTTTCCTTAACCATTAATTAATATATCTCAATTATTAAATGAATAAACTTTTAATTTATCACATAATTAAATTTTTAATTACCTTGATAATTTATCTTTAAGTAATTACATAATTAATTCTTTTAATTTAATTACACAAGGTAATTAGCTTTCCAATCATTTATACAAAGTAATTAGCTTTAATATAATTACACAAAGTAATTATTTATCAATTATCATTTAAAACTTGACTTGTATAAAATTTTAAAAACTGTTTCATTCTGAACCCAGAAAATCTCGAGTCAAACCCGAGTAAATCCCAGTTTTACCCGAGCTATTCCCCGTGCCAACCAAATTTCCATCTGCTTCGAGTCGCCCCTGCATTTTCTCGAGCTATACCCGATTCGCTACCTTCTTCTCCAAACACAGCAACCAGGACATCATCAACTCGTGCACGTGTACGTGCACGATCGCCAGAGTGGCTGCCGACCAGCGTCTCGATCACCCATGAGTCATCCTCGACCTCATCGACGAACTCCGCAACCCAAAAACTCAGTACCACCACGAAATCAAAACTTGGTTAATCAAGCATTTCCTGGAACCCAACTATCACCAGACAATCGCCACGATCATCTCGACCATCTGACGCCACGCGACTTCGACCCAAACCTCGCCACAGTCTCGAGCCTCCATCCCCCAGGCCTCGATCATCTCCGATGGTCCCCTGATGACCCACGAACCCCAATACATCGACTCGAACTGGAACGTCACTAAACCCTACAATCGCCAATCTCGACCACTACGGCTACGATAAAATTGCCGCACCAATTTTGCCGAGATCCCCATGCCTCAGAGCACCTCCAGCCCAAACATCGGCCAACCTTACCACGTCGATCAACGGCAATTGCCAAAAACGCCCCAAAACGAATTTCAAAAATTTCCAGTTGATTATCACACTAAAAATTACAAAATGTATATCAAAAATCATAATTTCCGATAGCAAACACATATATGTAATTCATAACAGAATTTGATTTTGTTGATTTCCAACTTATATGTGTAATCTTACTGTTATTTCTCTTTTTAAACCTACTTGTTAAATCTAAAACCTTGAAACTATTTTTATACACACTATCATACAATAACAACCATCTTTCATTTAAACATCAAGGTCTAATTTTAATTCTATTGGAAGCTTTGAATTTTTGAAGGCAAGGCAAGAACTGGAACACAGGAAAACAGGGTATATAAATATATATACAGACAACTTACACACTTATACATAATGCAAACTCATCAATATCATATATCAGATCAACTCAGGCATTTGAATCATTCATACTTTTAAAATGTTTAAAACAAAGTGTTCACTCACTATATTGTTTCCAGAGGGGATGAAACAGAGTTTAAAAATAGGTTACTCACAGAACAATACAGTTCAATGCATCCTTCATAATAATTTGAAGTATTCATCACAACATATAAACAGATTTCAATATTAAAAAGGTAGTTTGCTCACCGTGTTTTATGGAGATGAACAGAGCTTTATGTTGAAACAGTTTTGAAACAGGCTTGTGAAGATTGCAAAACTGAAGTCTTTATCTTTAATCCTCTTGATCTCTGGTTTGAATTGACTTAGATTGAAGTTTGTTTATGGTTTGAAATGATATTCACTTCAGAGATTTGCTTAGTTTTAAAGGAACGAATTGTGATGAAGAAGTTGATATATAAGAAAAGAAGATAACAGGATATATTTTTATTTGTTTTGGTCAGAGATTTTTCTAGTCTGATATAAATTTTCCTTTGTATATTGCGAATTGACTTTGGTTTGTGCTAAAGTACTGGTTACATTAAATGCATGTTCCCCCCATGCCTACATACTTATCCCTTTTTTTTTCCTTAAGTACATAGGTTATACTGTTATCTTCATTTCCTTCTTGCCTTGCATACTACCTTACTTACATATTCTTATTATTTGTTTGTACATATATATTTTACTTTTGTCAATGTTCTTTTACTTGCCTGCATTTCGGCTGAGATGATGTAAATGTGTGCTAAAGATAGTGGCATTAATTGCTATGTACAGTATGTTTATTTATTTATATGCTAGTATCTTCTACTACAAGCTAATGTATACCTATCTATATACTAGTGTCTTCATATATATATTTTTATCTTTGGTTTCATACTTATCTGGTTTTCTTTATATGGCTCTATATAAAAAAAATTGGTCATATCTCGTATTGAAGATATCTTGTTTGCACTTGGATAATTTGCTTTAGATTTTATCTAAATGTTCATGCTTATATTTATTTGTTCATATTGCTATATAACATAAATGAACTTCTATTTTATTCTATTTCGTATTATTTTGTATTGATTTATGATATCAAAATTTACTTTATATTGTATGAACTATATGTATTTTTCTATAATTTATTTCTATCTCCATTATTTATTTCTATTTTTAAACCATTTATTTACAATTTAAACACAAATCAAATATATATTATATTATTTCAAATTTAGTCAGATCTGTTCAAATACAGATATATATCCTCATATATACAATAATTTAAATTTTTAAATGATTTATACAAATATACTTGGATATCGGGGAAACTCGTATCACCTTATCGATTTATTTCACAAATTTTATTCAAAAATCGAATTAATTATCAATTTAAATATTTATAAAATTCGTGGTCATTACAGACTTCCCCCCTTAAAAGAATTTCGTCCTCGAAATTACCAAGGAGACACAAAGACAGATGAAGAATGTTTCATCGACTCAAACTGAACATTTATTCTGCATTTGGCTTACCAAATCAGAATATCAATAACAGATATAAGAACGAATCTGTTTACTCGGGTTATCTAGATCTACGAAATATGGAGTGATATCGGTTAGTTCGAAAGGATAACTAACCATCCGTAGAATAAATCGGAATCCCAAAGAATAGATAGATATATGGATACAATCTCAAAATTTTAGTTTAAAACTAAAGTATACCTATCAACCATAACAATCAAAGCAAACAATACATCCAAACCAACAATTTTGGTCTATCCGGAGTTTATGTCCCATACAAATATATCGAATTTCTTCTCCCTGGATCTACCAGAAATCATCGAAGAGTTGAGAAAAAATGCTGAACAAAAGAGATTGATAGAGAAAAAGTTTGCTTCCTTGTTGTTACAGGATATTGACCAATTATAGTCATATTCCCCTGTCCCCTATCTCATCCTCTTCTTGCACTCATACTCACTATCAGTGAATAGTAAGAGAATATACTGAGGCACACGAACGGATATCTGAGAATTACTCATTCTAGAGTTTACTTCACTCTATCTCTAATGAGTTACTTAACGTGTTATACTCCTGAGCTAAAGTTCAACCTTAGCTCTGATACCAAATGTAAGAGTCCAAAAACTCGGCCTTCGAAAATCGGCACCCGTATTTCACTTGTACTCAAAATGCCGTAGATCCAAACGCCGAATCTGGCTTCCCGGAGCTTATAACACAGTTAAGTAAACAACACAGCGGAATAAATGAATAATACATTGATATACAGCTTTGATACAATGTCCGATACAACAGAATGCTAAAAAGAATATCAATATACATCAGAGATGATACAACAAATAGCAGCGGAAAAGAAAACGATAACACCAGCAGCGGATAATCTCCATCTTCAAAGCACCAATCCAGAAATAGCTCGAACTTCCAATAACGATGCACAAAGATAAACAAGTGCAGTCCATATCCAAAGACTGAACTAGCTCCAAAAAATCTACTAATCTGACTATCTGAAAAACCCAACTCTAGACTGCTCGTGTAGAAAAATTTTGAGCATCCAGAGTTTAGGAAAGGAACAATAAACTCCGGATCAGTCATGGGACTGGTGTGAGCAACAAAAACAGTTTATCTTTAAAAACGAACAACAAAAGATTTTAAAGTCAATTCACAATGCTTTTTGAAAATGTAACTACCATAAGGCCTCCCGCACACACACACAATGCAAACGCAGAATCGGAGGAGATTTCTCCTTATGATAGTCAAAGATGCTTACGACGCGAAATCATTGGTTATTATTACTAGTGCATAGTGCAGAAAACATTTTCGAAAGTATAATATTAATCTTAGCCAACATACGACCAGTATCGTATGTCTACTATAGCTACCATCTAAACAGTGGGGCGCCACCATAAGTAAATGGCAGGTTCTACAACTAAAACCGTACAAGTTTCGTATTGGAAGGTGGATTTCCAACAAATGGCAGGCTAAGGAACTTCCTTTCCTCCTGCCGAATGGGATCGCCTTTGGCTGGACGTCCCGAGAGACAAACTACTCTCTGCCAAACAAGGCCGGGTTACTCCTGTAACAAGTAACTCACGACTATGCCATTCCCCGGTCCTTTGGGACCTTTATCCGAGCACTCGGTATCCAACATCACACATAATAAATAAGTGTATCCACATGAGTAAATATCAGGGCTCCATACCATAATACCACCCTTTTCCAAAAGGAAATGACATACCCTAAAGGGCGCGACCCTCATAACCTTGCCGCAACATTCCCGTTTCGACCATTTCCGGGTTGTGAGGCCCTGACGAAGTCTCGTCCACAAAGCTACACTTTTTCAAAAAGCCACGCTTTGGGTCAACAGATGATCAAAGCAATGATCGCAAAGATAAAAGATCAAACAAATGATCATATCACAAATGATCAACCAATGATCATCACACAGCAACACTCAGCATGTCACATTACCAAATTGGGAATATATCGCTGATAACTTCAACTACATAACCTCTGAGTTCGTACGTCTCAGAGAAGGGTGTTAAGCTAAAAGAATAAATTCTCCGCCACCAACAGAAATGTATTTGAAAGAAATCTGCTTTATATCTCAAAGTGTAATGTCAGACATGTAACCATACAAGTCTGTTCTGGGATCGAACAGAACCGAAGGCACTTCTCACGAAGCCCTTGCACATCCGGATAATTTCCAATCACGTCCGAACTTCCCGTCACAAAAAGAGTGATATAAATCTCTATACCGGAGCAACTCGGTGCAGAGACATTCGACAGGTTGTCCTTTCATTTTCAAAAAATATCCGGTCTTCACCACCGGTCTTCAAATGCCATCCATATACGACGTATCACTATTCGAAATGAGTTATATGACTCAAAGGTCTTTTCCCGGCTAACCCGAATAGTGAGCGCAATATTTAAAATATATGGATATTGGGATTTCAATTAAGTCACAACTCAAACCCAAACTTTTTCTTCAAATGGTTCAATGAATCACCATTTTCAAATCTTTAAACAAAAAGATTCATTTCAAACAACCTTCAACGGTTTAAACAATTTCCACATTTAAATCTTTTTAAATAAAAGATTCATTCACAGATTTTTCCAAATCAATTTCCATTTCAATTTAACTCGTTAAATCTTTAAATCAAAGATTTAACTTATAGCTTTCAAAACAATTTCATTTCGAATGGTTTAAACAAATCATCATTTTTAAATCTGTTAAAATAAACAGATTTAATTCATAGCTTTCAAAAAGAATTCATTTATAACTTGGAAAACCATTTTTCAATTCGTACTTGAAATTCCTTTAAATTGGAATTTCATTTCTTATATATGTGAAAGCTTTTATCATTTGAAAACAAACAGTTTCATTCCGGAAATCTAATTCATTTATACGAGTTAAGGTTCTTGGGTTAAATCCAAATTCCCAAAATTTTACTTTTAAAGTGATTTAGATTCATACAAACACATTTATATCATCTTTAATCCCTGGTTTCAAATCATAGGATTCAATTTCAAACTTGAATTCAAATTTAAATCAAATTATTTAAATTTTCAAAACTCGATTAAGTTATTCAAAATAACTTTTATCTTTGAAATTCCATTTCAAAAGCTTTTCACTTTAAACCCAAATTTCAAATTTTCAGAATCAATTTAAGTTAAAATTTCAATTTTCAAAAACATCAGATTTAAATTAGCTGTGATTTAACCGATTTCCTCGTGAAATCCATAATTGTGTAACAGTGTGGTCCAGGGGTTTTACACACAATAGTGCAACATCAATCATCACATATCAAAATACAGGATATAGTTGATAAGCGATATAAACTATAACGCTTATCCTTCACATACAGATCATAGATATATATCACAGATAATCAATTACAGATCACAACAAAAATCAGGATGTATCACAAAGCATCACAATCAGGGATATCAAACAAACGAATTATTCAATAGAATTCAAACATTCATAGGTAAGGTCAGTTAATTATCTGATTTATTCAAATCAGATAAATTTCATATGAATAAATTACTAATACTGGTTAATTAACTTCAATAATTTACAAATTATTTTGATTAATTATTCTTTAATCATTTATTAATTAATCATTTCTAACTTTATTTTTAATTGATTAACCTTTAATTAAAATTCATTAATTTAATTAACTATTTTTAATTAATAATTTAACCCTTAATTTATTTAATTAATTACCACTTAATTAATAAAATTTTAGTAAGTGATCATTCCTAACCATTTTTACTAATTAATTATCTTTGATAAATTATCTTCAAATTAATTGCTTTAATTAATTATTCCTCCATTAATCATCATTCCTTAATCACCTTTATTTATTAATTAGTTACTTTTAATCAAATAATTATCTTTAAGTAATTTAGTACCTTTAATTCTTTCCTTAACCATTAATTAATATATCTCAATTATTAAATGAATAAACTTTTAATTTATCACATAATTAAATTTTTAATTACCTTGATAAATTTATCTTTAAGTAATTACATAATTAATTCTTTTAATTTAATTACACAAGGTAATTAGCTTTCCAATCATTTATACAAAGTAATTAGCTTTAATATAATTACACAAAGTAATTATTTATCAATTATCATTTAAAACTTGACTTGTATAAAATTTTAAAAACTGTTTCATTCTGAACCCAGAAAATCTCGAGTCAAACCCGAGTAAATCCCAGTTTTACCCGAGCTATTCCCCGTGCCAACCAAATTGCAATCTGCTTCGAGTCGCCCCTGCATTTTCTCGTGCTATACCCGATTCTCTACCTTCTTCTCCAAACACAGCAACCCGGACATCATCAACTCGTGCACGTGTACGTGCACGATCGCCAGAGTGGCTGCCGACCAGCGTCTCGATCACCCATGAGTCATCCTCGACCTCATCGACGAACTCCGCAACCCAAAAACTCAGTACCACCACGAAATCAAAACTTGGTTAATCAAGCATTTCCTGGAACCCAATTATCACCAGACAATCGCCACGATCATCTCGACCATCTGACGCCACGCGACTTCGACCCAAACCTCGCCACAGTCTCGAGCCTCCATCCCCCAGGCCTCGATCATCTCCGATGGTCCCCTGATGACCCACGAACCCCAAAACATCGACTCGAACTGGAACGTCACTAAACCCTACAATCGCCAATCCCGACCACTACGGCTACGATAAAATTGCCGCACCAATTTTGCCGAGATCCCCATGCCTCAGAGCACCTCCAGCCCAAACATCGGCCAACCTTACCACGTCGATCAACGGCAATTGCCAAAAACGCCCCAAATCGAATTTCAAAAATTTCCAATTGATTATCACACTAAAAATTATAAAATGTATATCAAAAATCATAATTTCCGATAGCAAACACATATATGTAATTCATAACAGAATTTGATTTTGTTGATTTTCAACTTATATGTGTAATCTTACTGTTATTTCTCTTTTTAAACCTACTTGTTAAATCTAAAACCTTGAAACTATTTTTATACACACTATCATACAATAACAACCATCTTTCATTTAAACATCAAGGTCTAATTTTAATTCTATTGGAAGCTTTGAATTTTTGAAGGCAAGGCAAGATCTGGAACACAGGAAAACAGGGTATATAAATATATATACAGACAACTTACACACTTATACATAATGCAAACTCATCAATATCATATATCAGATCAACTCAGGCATTTGAATCATTCATACTTTTAAAATGTTTAAAACAAAGTGTTCACTCACTATATTGTTTCCAGAGGGGATGAAACAGAGTTTAAAAATAGGTTACTCACAGAACAATATAGTTCAATGCATCCTTCACAATAATTTGAAGTATTCATCACAACATATAAACAGATTTCAATATTAAAAAGGTAGTTTGCTCACCGTGTTTTATGGAGATGAACAGAGCTTTATGTTGAAACAGTTTTGAAACAGGCTTGTGAAGATTGCAAAACTGAAGTCTTTATCTTTAATCCTCTTGATCTCTGGTTTGAATTGACTTAGATTGAAGTTTGTTTATGGTTTGAAATGATATTCACTTCAGAGATTTGCTTAGTTTTAAAGGAACGAATTGTGATGAAGAAGTTGATATATAAGAAAAGAAGATAACAGGATATATTTTTATTTGTTTTGGTCAGAGATTTTTCTAGTCTGATATAAATCTTCCTTTGTATATTGCGAATTGACTTTGGTTTGTGCTAAAGTACTGGTTACATTAAATGCATGTTCCCCCCATGCCTACATACTTATCCCTTTTTTTTTCCTTAAGTACATAGGTTATACTATTATCTTCATTTCCTTCTTGCCTTGCATACTACCTTACTTACATATTCTTATTATTTGTTTGTACATATATATTTTACTTTTGTCAATGTTCTTTTACTTGCCTGCATTTCGGCTGAGATGATGTAAATGTGTGCTAAAGATAGTGGCATTAATTGCTATGTACAGTATGTTTATTTATCTATATGCTAGTATCTTCTACTACAAGCTAATGTATACCTATCTATATACTAGGGTCTTCATATATATATTTTTATCTTTGGTTTCATACTTATCTGGTTTTCTTTATATGGCTCTATATAAAAAAAAATTGGTCATATCTCATATTGAAGATATCTTGTTTGCACTTGGATAATTTGCTTTAGATTTTATCTAAATGTTCATGCTTATATTTATTTTTTCATATTGCAATATAACATAAATGAACTTCTATTTTATTCTATTTCGTATTATTTTGTATTGATTTATGATATCAAAATTTACTTTATATTGTATGAACTATATGTATTTTTCTATAATTTATTTCTATTTTTAAACCATTTATTTACAATTTAAACACAAACCAAATATATATTATATTATTTCAAATTTAGTCAGATCTGTTCAAATACAGATATATATCCTCATATATACAATAATTTAAATTTTTAAATGATTTAAACAAATATACTTGGATATCGGGGAAACTCGTATCACCTTATCGATTTATTTCACAAATTTTATTCAAAAATTGAATTAATTATCAATTTAAATATTTATAAAATTCGGGGTCGTTACAAAAAATAGGGGAGCGGGTAGAGTCAGTGTGATGAGGGGTGATAAGTGGGCCATTTGGTGGGAGTAAAAAGGGGAGGTGGAAAAGGAATGAGTTGAATTGGTTATATGTGAAGCTGAATATAAGGTCAGGGCTGTGGCAGGGGTACGGTAATCAGTAGAGAAGAAATGTGTGTTGTCAGTTCAGTTTTATTTTTGTTTGTCACATTTGTTTGTTAGCGCCCGGATGCAAAGTACGTAAGAATATGTGGTTTTATGTTACATATTCTCAGCTTTGTACCTAGTATATCCGATGGATATGGGAAAATTAGGAAGTTTACTTTGGGTGACGCAAATAAATAATTTAAAGTGTTAAAAATGTGAGGTGGTAGTGCAGACGGGTGAACATAGACGATGGGGTCCAGTACGTGGACAGCAGATTTCATGCGCAGCACTCGCTATAGATGACAGTGACATGTAATGTAGAGTGTGTTTATATTAAACTATACCAAGTAGATGTTGGAGGTGATTTATAGTGTGGTAGTCTTTTATAATGTGTGTTGTTAGTTCAGCAGTGGGTAGAATGTTTATGGACAGTTTAATTTACGTGTCTTACAACTTTTAGCTCAATTGAAAATTATGTAGGATAAAGATTATGAAATAAAGAATTGTGTTATTTGAAAGTGGCATCCCAACTATTATGTTATCCACCGATGAAGTGATCATATTACAGTAGAAGCAACTACTAAGTGGAGTTAACCGAATTGATTAACCAACCTAAGGCATATGACTTGTATTTATAGAAGTAAGAGTGAGGAAAAGTAGTAAAATAGGAATGAAAAAGGAAAAAAACACATATTGATGTAGTCAACAGAAACAAAGAGCCTTATTATTATTTTGTACGTGTCGCATTTCGGTTCATATCACCGTCGTACGTGTCCGATACAACAAATTGAAATAGTAATAGTAAGACATAATATTCATTCAATCTGCGTTGGGGTACTATTTCGAATTTTCACGATAGAAGGAGCAGTTATGGGACTTGAAGGATGAGGTCTTGGATTTTGGGGAGAGTTAAGAAACCAGCGAAAGAAGTTGCCGAAGCCGAGAACGACAACTGCGATATGTCGGACCACTCCACCGGTGCATGCTGGAATTGTTAGTGGATCCATTTCTCTGAGTGGGAGTGTGTACATATTGATGTTGGTAACATAATACTTATTTATTTATTCACCTATATTGGTACAAAATGAACATATGTGCTTAAACAATAGGTAGAATTGTAGACCGTAGCAAATTTGTGGCTGTTATTTTTGAAGCTACCGTGTCTTGCGGCAATGCATGTCGAAAGCTGCAGTGGACAGTTTAAGGTACGTGTGGTACAAATGGAGTAAGGGCGGGTGAAAGGTAGGAAGCGTTATATATTTCCCAACCTTTAAACCGCTGCCACATAATATGGTGTTTTACAATTAGTTTGGCTGATTTGAGGATGACATAAGCAGAGTGCAATATTTTGAGAACAGCATATAATATTGGCAACTGTAAGTACATACAACCTAATTTGCAGAAAGGAAAATAGACTTTATTCAAACAGGTAACAAAGGAAAGCTATCAATGGTCTGGTTAAAAACCATGCATTACAGTGTTAGGAATAAATGCAAGGCATAGAAATAGTGCATGTAGCATAAAATGGATAACGGGAACAGTTGGTATGTACGGAGCACACGGTAGAAGGGTTGAAGCCTATGTTGTACGTACGGTTGTGGTGAAAAAGACATTCCAAAAAGATAGGTCCTGCACATGAAAATGTCACAGTCAGCAAAAGGAGTAGAGCAGAAAACATAGAATCGGAGTAAAAAAGACAGTTAAATAGTATGTGTATCAGTTTTCATTTATATTTTTCCAGGTTAATGTAATATAGTTGTTGTTTGACGCCCAATTCTTAATTATACAGGTATGTATATTGTGAAGTGCAAATAAACTGTAAGTACAGAGTAGGAAATGAGGTAGTAAATGCAAAGCAGTTTTGCACGTACCTGCTGATCGGAGCGTGAACTGGAAGCTGACACCATGCAAACAAATGGGTGGAAAGTGGAAAATGAACTGCCCGTGTAAATGTAATGGAGGGAAATTTGAGGAGGGAGCAATACACAACGTTGTAGTGCCAGTCCTCATTTTTGAGTAATATGGGGAAAAAAAAAGAAAAATAGCAGGTTTATTAGTAGAGAGAAAGTAAATTCATGTATTTAGTTTATGATGATTGAGTCATGTTTTAGGTACATGTGAGTAAAACATCTTTGTAAACTACATTTCTAGTATAAGTTCCTTTTTTTCTTTGAATAATTCCATTTTGTACTAATACCGTTGTTGTTGGACGGCCGATACCATGGGACAAAGCTACGTACAGCTGACTATGAGTGAAAACATGTTGCGGAAGGTATATGCCAATGTTTGGAATTGTTTGGCCTTGGGACTTGTTAATTATTATTGCAAAAGCTAATTTAACTGGGAATTGTTTTTGAATTAGGGTGAAAGGCATATTAAAATTTTCTGAAGGTTTTAATGGTATGCGGGGGATAAATACTCTCGTACCGTGGAAGTGGCCAACTGTGATTTCAGCATCTATAAGATTTCTATGGAAAACACAACATATTAATCGGACACCATTACACAATCCAATTTTAGGGTCAATATTCCTAAGCAGCATTATTGGGGATCCTACTTTAAGAGTTAGTTTATGAGGTGGTAATCCACCCGGTGCGAGAGAATGCAAGAATTCTGGTTGGTACAAATTATTCGTATCGTCTTCAACTGAATCATAGGAGTAATAAATGTGCTCAATGATTGGAAACATGGCTATTACTTTACTGTTGAGTTTGTCAACTGTCTCATTTGTTGGTGCTAATATGACTCTATTCATTATGTAATCAATATCGAACAATCTGGTAGCAAGGTTAGAGAAAACAGAGTTAATCAAAGAGTGAATGGAGTTTGAGTTAATCCAATTTGTGACAATATCATATGGGAGTTTGATCATGTCATCTTGTACGTAGGGTTCATCCCCATTTCCAACACATAAGACAAAGTCAGTGTATATTTCTAGAATGCATATTTTCTGTTAAGTGTATGACGTGAACGGACGACCATAAGACTGATCGTACTATGCATGCATCAACTGTTTGAGCCCTAGTACCTTTACTAACGATGGGAAAAACTTGACGGAAATCACCTCCTAAAATGACAACTGTACCACCAAATGGTTAATCGGTATTGGTTAGATCTCTTAACGTTCTGTCCAATGCCTCAAATGTGTGGCGATAAGCCATTGTAGCTTCATCATATAGTATAACAGTGGACGCACATAGTAGTTTAGTTGTATCGGATTGTTTGGGAATATAACAGGTGGAGGAGGAATCAAGGTTTATTGGTATTTTAAAGCGAGAATGTGTAGTTCGACCACCGGGTAAGGCTATAGAAGCAATTCCTGAAGTGGCAACTGTAATTGCAATGAGTCTCTGACCCCGTGAATGAGCTAAAATTGCTCGATATAAATAAGTTTTTCCGGTTCCACCTGGACCGTCTACGAAGTAAATTGAGCTTGTTTTCAAGTTTATCGAATTCATTATCATATCAAAAGCCTCTTTCTGTTGTAAGTTGAAATTATTTATGGATTCTATGTCGGCTTGTGGTATTTCGACTGAATGCTCTTGTAAAATACTGCTTGAAATACTATAATCGGTAGAGTAATTAAGAGTATCGTGCGGTAAGTCGTAATCAAAAACTGATTTATCGTATTGGTTCAGTAGGTCATTAAGATCAGAGAGACGGTGAAGGAGTAAATGGGCATTGTTTGCTGTGGAAGTGGAAGTATGCTGATAATCCTCAATTAAATGTGGAGAGAACTCTTCCCACAACTGTCGCACATGACTAGGTTCACAGTATACCAAAATCATTACGAATAACCTTCGTAGTGCAGCAGGCATATGTGTGTTTGAAGCATCTGTCAAACAATCTTTAATACTATCATCATTTTCTAATAAACCTCTACGTTCGGCCGCTTCTTTGAAGGTATGATACTGTATTCTACCAGTGGTAAGCAAATGGTTAAAGGATAATGGTCCTTTAACATGCGTTAATAACAATCGTAAAAAATAACGATCGCCTTCTAAGGGGATACCGTGTACATTCTGCCTATTACCCTTCAATTATTTCGTCTACGAATCCACGCCTTTTGTTTATTGTCCCACCAATATTTCTCGGGGAACTCATGATAAAAGTATTGTCGTGCATCTGCATAGTTAACATTTGTGTGGAAGAATTCAATAAGCATTGTTTTTTATCTGTCCTGATTGTTCATAACATGCTGTGATTGTTCTGTTGTCGAAAACTGCACGGGTTGTCTATTTGGAAGATGTATTTGTAAACCAATAATGGAGGGTGAAATATTACTAAGAGAAAATTTAAATATTCTCCATAAGGCCTCCGGAGCATAGACCCAGCGTGCATTACTGAATTTTGAAATTTCATCGTCATTATCAGCTGGTGTAGTAGAAACAGCAACTGACACATGGTTTGGCCCCTTATACACATACTTGTAAATATATTTTATGGATTTAATACTTGAGCAAATTTCAACATTTATATGACAATCATATTTCCAAAGTAAGTAGGGATTATAAGGAACTACCCAACGGTTGTCAACTGTATGTTCAACTATTTGACTATGAATTTGATTATCAAGGCGTCTATAAATTGGGAATGAGTCATTTCCTTGTAAAGTGACGGGATAGAAAGGTTTAGGAAACCCTTTCTTACACACGTCGTTTTTCATACAAACGGCGGTAGGGTTGAAGTGACCACAGGGACGATGAATCATGTGTTTCATGACCACAGTATACAAATCAGGTTCAATATCTTTATTGGGAATTTCAGCTCTAACTATAGCATCGTATTCATCGAGATTACTAATCTTATCATTTTCAGCTAAAATAAGTAGAATATGTGAGTGTGGTAGGCCTCTTTTTTGAAATTCAATGACATGCACATGAGCGATGACCTTGCCTAAAACGCCTTTGTCAAATAAATCATGTTTTAACTGTTCTAATTTAGCGCGAAAAACTCTGGTCGTTAAATCAGATCTATCGGGTGGTTGTTGACCGGGAAGGAGTTCATTACTAATTTCAATCCATTTGGCATTACAGGTTATAGTAATAAATAAATTAGGTTTTCCATACCTCTGCACTACTGCCATTGCATCTTGGTACCGCTGGTGCATATCACGTGGACTACCAATGTGAGAGCAAGGAAGAATTTTTCTCACACCAATATTATCTGAGTGGATGAGTGTTTGATTTGGTTAGAAATAAAGGTTTAAGGGAGTAAGTAGTAAGTGCATAATATGACGTGGTGAATGTGAAAACTTACTTATCGATGTCTTTCCCATGGTGAGAGCATCTTGCAAACCTTGATATAGATCAGCTCTAATGGTATCTTGGTTATTACGAAGAAATCTAAGGCGCATGGTTTCTATTTTGACAAACATGTCAACTGCATATTGTTGAAATAGGCGTCCACCGAGCAAAAAAAGCGATCTATCTCCTGGTCGAATCTAAGGAGATAACAATATGTTAGAACGCTAAATTAATAGTGAAATAATACGTAACAGCTAATAGTACGGGGTGGAAAATAGTTGTGTATTGAATGATATATTTCAAATGTGGTAAAATAGTGGTATTTGTGTTTGGAACATAGGATGGTTGTGGGGGTAAAATTAAAGGTAGAGTTATTTTAATACGATATGAAAATTTGTTACTATATGGATAATTGGTAGTGTAACATTTGTACCTGCATAAGATGGGAGTAGTAAGATGCACAGCTAATGTGGTTTTTTCCATTATCGTGAACGTTCAAATCCCACCCATGGTCACCATACGGGAGCAAGAGAGGATATTGTAGTGGGTTATAAAATCTAGCTGTATTTGGAACTCGTTGAAGATTTCCACTTCTTGTTTCAATAATGATATCCCTACTGTGCAAGTCGCCTACTTTGTCTCCTACAACTATTGCAGCTACTTGTGATGCAGTTGGTAATTCTGAAGATCTCGGTTTACTGTAATCTCCTTTATTTTAATTATACAATTTTCAATATCTTCATGTTGCCCAAGTTGACGGAAGAAGGATACGTAAGGGTTGTAGATATCTAGAATGTGCTATAAGCGAAGAAGTACATCCGATCTCAATGTCTCATTATCGATTTGTCGATTTTGAATCTCGTGGTCGTGTCGTGCATATAAAGTTGTAGATATCTCGGTCTACTTTCAGCTGTCGGTAAAACACTTCCAATACGATGATATATGGAACCTTGTGCACGGTAGGAATAAATTCCGGTCGTTGCATTTGCTAGGTTTTGATCTATATGTGCACTCATCGATGTAAAAGCAAATGCATTATTATAAGCTCTAATGTTGTTTTTGTAATGCGTACCAACTTCGCCTTGGTCCATAAATAAGTTAGTTAGTTTCTGTGGAGCAGTGGGTCGACAAATGGTAATACCTCCATTGGAGCAACAGTTGTGTGAAGTTTTAGCATATAACTTTTTGGCTGCACAAAATGAGCAGTATGTGGGATGTGGGATGTGGGAGTAGGTGAGTACGAAGAGCAATCGTTGCGATAAAGTTTCGACCGCAGTTGTGAGTGGTGGGAAAAGGGGGCAGAGGTTCTAAAACTTGTTGATTTTCAGATGGTGCAGTTCCTACAGATGGATTAGCAGTGAGATAAATAAAACATATATTGCAAATGGAGGATGAAGGTGGAGGGGGAAAATGTGGAGAAGTTATGGAAGTAATTGAAAAGTGAAGGTGGATGGGGCAGTAAATTGTGAAATAGATAGTCCAACAAATACTGTGGTTAGTATGGAAAGGGTAAACTATATTCTGAATTGATTTACTTTGATATGGTTTGTAAAAAAATATGACACCCATGCAAAGGAAGAATTTAGTGATAGTTTAGAACAACAAAAAATTTAATCATTTTTATGAACAATGCAGTTGTATGAACGAAGTTTATAGAGTAAGGTGAAAGTAAAATGTACTAAATGGTATGCATTAGTAATAGGTAGAAAAAAAGGGTAAGTGAAGAGCAATATATAAAAGAGTAAAACATGTACGCATGTATGTAAAAGGTAGCACAGATAAAATATGTAATCATGTATGCAAAACCAAATTGGACATGTTCAGTAAAACGAATACTAACTGTTATGTACAGGTCAAGCACATATGTCAGGGGTGAAGGAAAAGGGAAGGTTGGATTAAAAAGTGTAGTAGTAAAAAAATATGAATTTATGAAACTGATTTAATTTGTGTGTAACATAGTCAAAATTGTATGTGTAGAAAAATGTGGGTATTCACAGTCAGTAAGTAAAAAAAATGAAATTTTCTAAAATCAATGTACGCTTTGTACAGCAGTCCAAATAAAGTGGTCTGAAAATGGAACAGTCAACAGTGGATACACACAATTCCATACACACACACATACGCATATATGTGTATACTAACTGTTATGTACATGTCAAATACATATTTTAGTGGTGAAGGAACATGGAAGGTTGGATTTAAAACTGTAGGACTAAAAAAATATGAATTTATGAAACTGACTTAATTTGTGTGAAAAATAGTCCAAACTGTATGTGCAGGAAAAGGTTGTTATTCGTAGTGAGTGAGAAAAAAAATGATAATTTCCTAAACCAATGCACAAAGCGTACAACGGTCCAAATCAAGTGGTCTGAAAATGGAAACAGTGAACAGTGGATACGCACAATTCGATACACACACACATACATATATATGTGTATACATACACACACACACACACATACACATATATATATATATATATATATATGAAAGTCAGTGATATCTTTTTTTTGAAATATGATGGTACGTAAGCAAAGTTTTTAATTTTTTACATTTTATGGTGCGCAACCAAAGGTATACATCCTCAAAAAATGATGGAAAACTGATAGACAGTAGGTAATACAGTCTGAAAATGAAATAGGTAGATGAAGGTATTCAGAATCAGTAAAGTAAAAAAATAATAGTTTCCGAAATCAGTGTACAAAGTGGAGAGTAGTCCAAATCAAGTCGACTGAAAATGAAAACGTTCATAATTGTATATGCACAACTCCATATATGGATATATACACACACATATATGTATGTGTATACAAACATATATATATACACACACATACATGAGAGTCAATGATATCCTTTCTGGTTTTTGAAATCCGTCGGTACACAAACAAAGGTTTTTCATTTTTAAATTTTACGGTGCGCAGTCGACGGTATACGTCGTCAAAATGTCTACTGCAGTTGTAATTTGCGGATTCAGAAGTTGTTGGGAAAAAAAATTGTATATGGTACTTAATAAATTTTGAAAATCAAAGATATACGTGGAAGACTATAATTTTTACAAACATTTTTGATGTACGCAGGAAGTCAATGGACTGAGGGTGAAGTAAAACTACATAATCAGATATGCACAACTCCATATACATATGTATATATACACAGGCATATATGTATATGTATACACACACGTATTTATATATGAGAGTCAATGATATCCTTTTTTGGTTTTGAAATCCATTGGTACGCAAACCAAGTTTTTTCAGTTTTAAAGTTTACGGTGCGTAGTCGATGGTAAACGTCATCAAAATGTCTACTGCAGTTGGAATTCGCAGATGCAGAAGTTTTTGGCAAAAAAAGTGTATATGGTAGTTAATAAAATTTGAAAATCGAAGACGTAGGCAGATCATTCAACAAAGCTGACAACAGTCCATAACAGTGTTGGCAGTATAGCACTGTGTGTGTTTAAAACTGTGTTTATGCAGAAGTGCGAATTTATGAAAGTGATTTAATACGTATGTAATATAAGCAAATGTGTAGATGCAGGAAAATGATGTCTTTCGAACTCAGTAAACAAAAATCTGATATTGTCCAAAAGCAAATCAGGACATGTGCAGTGCAACGAATACTAAATGTTATGTACATGTCAAATCCATATCTCAGTGCCTAAGGACCAGGGAAGTTTGGATTTAAATCTATAGTACTAAAAAAATATGAAGTTATGAAACCGATTTAAGTTGTGTTTAGTATATTCAAAAATGTACGTGTGGTAAAATGTTGTTATGAAACTGATTTAACTTGCGTTTAGTATATTCAAAAATGTATGTGCAGGAAAATGTTGTTATTCGCAGTCAGTGAGGAAAAAAAATGAAATTTTCCAAAAGCAATGCACAAAGCGTACAGCAGTCCAAATCAAGTGGTCTGGAAATGAAAACAGTGAACACTGGATACGCATTATTCGACACACACACATATGAGTATATGTGTACACATATACGCACGCGCGCGCACACACACACAGATATATATATATATATATATGAAAGTCAGCGATATCCTTTTTTTTAAATCTGATGGTATGTAAGCAAAGTTTTTATTTTTTTACAGTTTATGGTGCGTAGCCAAAGGTATACATCGTCAAAAAGAAATGATGGAAAACTGGTAGATGGTAGTTAATACAGTCTGAAAATCAAACAGTTAGATGACGGTATTCGCAATCAATAAAGTTAAAAAATAATAGTTTCCCAAATCAGTGTACAAAGTGGACAACAGTCCAAATCAGGTCGGCTGAAAATGAAAACGGTCATAATTGTATATGCACAATTCCATATATATATATGGATATATACAAACACATATATGTATGTGTATGCACATATACATATATATATATATATATATATATGAGAGTCAATGATATCCTTTTTTGTTTTTTAAATCCGTTGGTACACAAACAAAGTTTTTTCAGTTTGAAATTTTATAGTGCGCAGTCGACGGCATACGTCGTCACAATGTGTACTATAGTTGTAATTTGCAAATTGAGAAGTTGTTAGGAAAAAAATTGTATAGGGTACTTAATAAATTTTGAAAATCAAAGATGTATGCGGAAGCTTATAATTGGTACGAACATTTTCGATGAACGCAGGGAGTCTATGGACTAAGGGTGAAGTAAAACTGCAGGAAAGGCAGACCCAGTAACGAGGCGGGAAAAGAGTTATAGGAAAAACAAAATGGAAAAGAGTAAAACACATACAGGTTGTAGATGGTAGCTGCAATTCTGATGTAAGCACCTATTGCGCACGCCGTTGTCATCTACGGTTAGCCAGCTGAACTTGTCTTGCATCGTTGGACATTCGTTGTCGTCGGGCTCGCTGTGCCAACCGACGGTGTTCGCGTTGCTCAGAATCCATCTGTTTGACAGTCAGAGGTGGAAAAAACTATGTAACTGAGTAAGTGATGAATAAACACAGTAATAAGGGAAGGTAAAGTGGGTGTAATGGAAAAAATTGGTGTTGTGGAACAGTGGGTAAAAAATGAGGAATAACATTGTCATCGTAACCGGGGGAAATGAACTTTGAAGCAGTGATGTAAGCAGGGAAGAAGGGGGTGGAATACCTAGTTGCAGCAAGATTCTAGATGTGTGAACAGAGGAAGGAGGATGGGGAGCTTAAGTAACATGGATATCTGTGTACGTAGTCAGGGAAGGGAAAAAATAAGGGGATATTTCGGAGTTTGAACGGGTAAAAAACAGAACTGTTCAACCTAGACTAAGTTAGTAGGGATTAACTGTTATATTTTGTAATAAGTGGGCTGAAAATAGACTGTGCATTGGGATATTTGAGAAGAAGGAAAAAGAGTCGATTTTCAAAGTAAGTAAACGGAAAAACTCATAGACAGTGGAATATACTGAACAAAATATATTTGAACTATGCAAGTTGAAATCTAATAAATTAATCTAGTGGCAAGAAAATCGCAGACAGAGACAGTGAAGTGAGTTTGCAGTATACTGTATATAGCATATAATGAAAAATGGTAAGTAGGTAAGTTTTTAAAAGGGAATACCTGTTCAAAAGCAAGCACCGTCAACTGTGACAAAAGGCCGTGTGCTGGCACATCGTCACCAATTGAACTGCCTGCATCGCACCGCCGACAGAGAAAGCCATTGAGTTGTGCCTACAAATGAGTTTGCCAAACAACAGCCTATTATCCATCAGGAACACACAGTTGGTAAAGTAAGCATAATAATTCGTACACAGCAGAACGTAGTGAACCGAGCGTATGAAGTACTGACTGTGAAGTACAGTGTATCTATCGTAGTAAAGAAAACGTTAAGTAGGGAAGCTGTAATATACATTCGAAGGTACAACCCATGATTAATATGTATCAATTAAAATATCATAACAGGGGAAAATAATAATTCAAACAAACCATCCAGTAAAATCAAGCACCATGTCACATAACCGTTCTCAGAAAAGTCTAAACAGCAAAGAACAACCAAGTGAAGATAAAGTTACCTAGGAAATTATAATCAGTAGGAACTTAGATATGATGAGCTATAACAGGAGCTGAAATTGCTGCAGTCCCATGTTCGAATTGCAGTAGAAAGTTCATCTGCAATTAGCAAAGTGATCGATATGAATCCATTAAGTGCAAAAACTACCGACTTCACAATATATATAGCCACATCCACTTGTCCTCTCTCAAAAAATAAAAGTAAAAACCACTATTCTATTCAAAAATTTCATTGAGGCTAAACTTAGGTTGTTGTCCATAAAAATTGATGCAGTTTTCTTACGTCAAGAGTCCAACATATGTATTTTTACTTTAAAGTGCTTCTTATAACACCCCTTTGGTAGATCAAAAAAATTTCAAAACTCTTCCACTTTACCAAATAACTATAAATATCAGTAATTTATATGGTTTTTGATGGGAGTAATATGGGGCATTGATTATCTAATGACAATAGAATCTGAAGCACAAATTAATAGTTTTCACTTGATTTAAAATTTAGAGTCTATGGGGTCAAGTCAACCATTTGAGGTGAGAAAGATTCAATATTTGATCTCTTTAATAGTCAAATTTAAAGATGAACTATTGATCAAAACATGCAATCAAAATCAAATAAGGTACTTACGTCCGAAGTAAAGGAAACTATGCAGTGTTAGGACAAAAAGGGTTGATCCCTAAAAGTTCAAGGTTGCTTGTAACTCTTACCTTTTCTTTATTCCTCAAATTTAGAATAAATGATGCCTCAAAATCGTGTGTTATATCCATGTATAATAATTTCTTACTGTCCTAAAATGCCCTACATTTTATAAAGATGCTACTTTTGTTAGTCTGATCCACCACACCAAAATAGAAATATAAATGTGTTATACTTGCAAAGATCAATCTTCGAAAAAAATGCGCAGTAATATAAGATCGATCATACAGTTCATTGTCTATGATAAACTTGCACAGTACTGCAATTCACCCATTATATGTAAATAATGTTCGTAAACCCATTTACAATGACAATATTCAATTTTAATAGCCAATTCAACTATAATCATGATTTGTGTGTACAGAAGATATGCAATCAATATTTGAGCAATATAATATATTGTTACATTATGTATCTAAAAAGATGGAAAAAATGTCGACTTACAAATTTCATTTTTTCTTATGATACTCAAACCAAAAGGGCTAGTAGGAAAAAAAATACCTGTTGTAATAGTCTGCACCTATCATTATAAAATGATTCATTAGTAGGAGTATAGAATATCATAACTCTAGCAACTTTTACGGCAACCATCCAACAAATGTTATTCATGTCTAAATGATTTGAACTAACTTTTTTCATAACAATTAATCAAACAAATAAAAATAAAAGTAATAATATTTACCTAGCTGAAAAGTGTTAAGATCTATTGTTAGTGCTAGCAACCTTATCATCACTAAAACATGCAATGGACAGAAACAGCTAATTAGTAAAACCAATGGAAATATACGGTAGGGACAAATGAGTAGAGACTTTAAAGTACTGTAGAGAATACAGAAACATGTCATGTCTTACAGAATCGTAATTGAACTATAAATAAGTATAAAGCAGCAAAAGAAATAAATGCAAACATGTCACTTTTTTAATAGATGAACATTCACATATTAACTATGAAGTTCGTGGTTCTATAGAAAACATAAGTGGCTTATTATTACCTTCAAAGTATATCTATCTGTAGCGTACATTTTGCTGTAGTTATCCAAATTCTAAGTATGTAAGGAGTAGAACAGTACGAAGAATCATTTATTTCATGATAAAAATGAACCACCACTTTGACATAGAATGTAAATAGGAAACATAGTTATTCCTATGACTTAATAACATTGAACTGGTAGCTAATTATGTGACCATAGCAAAAAAACTAAACAAATTTGAACATAGCAAAAGTAAAATGAATAGGTTTATAAGATCGTCGTCTTTTAGAATACCTAGTCAAAAGGTCGCACGGCTGGCACGTCATCAGAAATGAAGCAACTTCCAACCCGCCGCCGGCAAACAAAGGGTTTGAGCGGAGCATGGAACTGAAGTCGTCAACCACATCAGAGACGAAATAAAATCGGACTCCATATATGGACGAAGCGGAAACTGGCAACGCAGATAACGGAGGTGAAATCGACGGTCGATTTGAACGTGGAATTGAAAAATTGGAGAGGAAAGCAACAGGAGGAGGACAAAGAAGGGGTGCCTGAAATTGGCGGGTGTAGAGGGATTGGAAGAAGGTGTAGGTTGGAAAAGGCGGGTGAGGCGGAGAAGGGGGAAGGGAAGGAGGTTAGGAGAAAACATGGGGAGAAGAAAGTAGGGGGAGTTGAAACTGGGAGAAGTGTTGAACAACTGGCGAAAGAAGTGGGGGGAGTAAAATGTTAGCGGACAATTGACTGATATGCCCTCTTCAATGTGGGTAGGAAAGTTACTTGCGTGGGGAGGGTGTGCATGGGCTGATTGGAAAGTTCAAAAAAGCTTCATTAAAGTGGAGAATTTGTATTATTAGTGTATATATATACATATATATATACGAGCGTTACGGCACGCGCTTCGCGCATGATGAAGACACCTGAATTATTTTTCTACAAATTGTATTTGTTTAATACGTTCAAAAGAAAATGATTTTCACAAATATTTAGCCATATTTTTGTGTTAAATCATACGTAGTTAATATGAATTTTTATTTCTAAGTTGCAATTCTATTTTTTTTAGTTTAAATGTTTATTTATATTATTAATAATATAAAAACAAACTTGTAAAGTAATTTATTTGTTAGATCCCGTTTTTAAGTAATATTAAGACTTGGTAAATATTTATAGAGAAAATTTTGAATTTGTGGAGAAGCTTAATTGTCAGATCATATTTTTAAGTGATGCTAAATCTTAATAATAATATATGTACAGAGATATTTTTGGTATTGCATGCTGACACCAAAAGAATGCGACAATAAATATATTACAACTATTAATAAAGAAATACATATAAGGGTAATTTTGGAACTTCGCGGTCGGACCAAAAAGTTGTGCTTTACGCGTGAATTGTTTTTCTATAAAATGAATATGTTTAACATATTCAAAATGTTTATTTGTTGTTAGTTTGAATTTTGTTCTTCTGATTCTATTTTAGTTGCAACATCTACATTGACGGTAGTTTGAATTTTTGTTTCAATTAATTTGTAAAAGAAATTAATTTGTTAGATCTTATTTTAAGTGGTGTAATATTTGTAAAGAGAAGTTTTGAATTTGTAAAGAAAATTTATTTGTTGCATACTATATTTAAGCAACACTAAGATTTAGTAATATTTATGGAGGTTATTTGTTAGATCCTATATTTAAGGGATATTAAGATTTGAGAATATTTATAGAGGAGAATTTTGAATTTTTAAAAGAAGTTTGGATCCAATTTTTAAATGATATTAAGATAAATGAGCAATTTTTTGTAGTTTACACTGATACCAAAAAAATGTGACATCAAAGATATTATAACTATCACTAAACGAGTGTTACAACACGCGCTTTGTGCGTGAATTTTTTTCTTTATAAATTGTATATGTTTAAGTCTGTTAAAAAAATATTTTTTTATTTTCAAATGATATTAAAATTTGTATATTTCTAAAGAAGTATTTTGAATTTGTAAAGGAAGTTTAATTTTAGATCCTATTTTTAGAAGCATTTTGAATCTTAAAGCATGTTTAATTATTAGATCCTACTTTTATGGGCGTTTGAATTTGTAAAAGAAGTTTAATATTGCATCCTATTTTTAAATGATTAAGATTTGATAATATATAGAGGGACGTTTTTGGTAGTTCACGTTGATACCAAAAAAGTATGACACCAAAACTATTACAACTATTATTAAAGATATGTGTTGAATTATCTAGAAGAATCTTTTATTATCTAGATGTGCGTATTTGACCTATTCTCATTTTAGTAAACACGCAAACCAAGAAATATATTCATTGAAATATTCAAGTTTTAACTTGGTTTGAATTGTTCCAGTCTAGCGTAGAAATAATATGATAGAAGTAACATAAATTATTATTTGTTTTAGGCGCTTGTAAAGGAAATGATATAGATAATACTTGAATTATATATGAGTGAAGGTTATTTTGAGAAATTCACGGTCGGACCAAAAGATTGCGTTTCCAAACCAACTAAAATAAAGACACACACATATATATAGACACACAGATATTACAAAGTTCAACAAGTATTGAAAGAAGGGTTATTATAGAATTTATCGCAAAATTTAGGTAAATACTGTAAAATATATTCATCTTTTGCAATAATGTAGCAGAAAAGTTGTTGAAATAGTTCTAAAACATTTATTTAATATTGTAAAATAGTATTTTCCTCTAAGTGCAGCTATCGTTTTCACTTTCAGCCATTTGTTGATATCCACTTAATATAATATGTGTGTGTATAAAAAAAAAAAAGCTACAAGTCCATGTCTTTGGTGTTGCTACAAGAATAATTCATACAGAAATGAATTTGTAGATCAGTTCTTTATTTTTTGAAAAATAAAAAATGCAAATTAACTTGCACTTCTTAGAGAAAATACAACGGAACCTGCAGTTTTCTAAAAATAAATATAAAATTCTGTAAAATTCGATAACGGTTAAAAAACTATAGTTATTTACTAAAATTATACTTAAATAACAATTATTATTATTTACGAATAAAGAAATTTGATTTTTCAATTTTTGAAAAAAGTTTTTTATTAAAAAATTAAAAGCTAGTTCATATTTTTTGACTAATTTATATATTCATTATGGACTTTTCTTATAATAATATCAGAAATAACAACCTGGTGTACAAAGACAATTTCGAAAAAAGTACGCAGTCATGTTACATGCATTTTCTTCACGATGGAAATTAAAGAACACATCATCAAGCTCACGTTAATTTAACCTAAACTAAATGATTAATAATATAATACAATATAAATATCTGTGTTTTTTAAAAAAGAAAACAGGAAAATATATGTTATTAAGCAACAGATTTCAAAACCTCGCTGCAGCAAATATAATTTGTAAACTGGTGTATTTTGCATTCACAACTCACACTTTAACACTGTTTGAAGTCTCCATATTTTGAAAATTACTAGAAAATTACTAGAGATGCTCTTGCATGGAACATTTGGCCATTACTGAATTTGCATTGAATTAGCTCATTTCGAAGTGATTTTATTTTATTTGCAATTGCAAAGCTTATTGAGCGGTGCACGAGGGCGATGTTAATCAGTCTGCTCATTAAACCCACAACCATGTTAAAATAGGATGCAAATCAGCTAGGCCAACTTTTATCAGGCCTAATGACGTAATTTCGAAGACGGAAGAGTGAACCGAACCGTGCTGGTGCGAAGTTAAATGTTATAGTGGTTCAACCGGTAAAACCGTGAGAATCGCGTTGATCATTATTTTCTATTTCTTAATTTAAATGCAAAATTATTTCGATTAATGTTAAAATTTAACTAATTATAATTATTATATTGACTTTAAAACAATTATTTTTGAACGTTTGATGATAAACATTAATTGGAATAGTTTTATAAAAAAAAATTGTGCGTCTAAATCTTCTAATTTTTAACGATAAAAAAGACTCAGTTCAATAATGATTCATAAAATATACACCGATAATATATCATGTCTTCAAAATTGATAAGATGATCAAATAATTTGATGGCTAAGCTTATAAAATTATTTCTCGATTGATTAGGTGAAAAAACAAATAGTAAAGCGATAGTTTTTTTTTTAAACATGAAAAACGATGTGGTTCAAAGAGGTTGATCAAGAGAATTTTTTTTCAAGGTACTGAGTTTACACGGTGGATTCATGCATGCGCAAAATTATTTAATTTTCAAAACTGTAGAACTTCAAAATTGAAGATTAACTGATATCGAGCTTTGGTTGGATCGGGTCTTCAAAACAAGGTCCTTCAAATAATGACATCTGCCTTGTATTAACTTCAAGGATATATTTCTTCAAATAATGTGTATTTATTGAATAGGACTTTGTCTTCAACCATTAATTACCATGTATATATTTCTGCCTCATGCAGCAGGTCAAACATAACAACAAAATTTAATTCATTCAATGTTAAAATCAATCCGTGTATTATATATATTTCTCTTATACAATTTTACTCATCTCCTTCTTCTTCACAATGAAATTACAACCATTGTTTATTTTAACCACTCTCTTTCACTTTTCTTTTAATGGATGTATCATGCTCATGTCATAACTGGCAATTAGCTACCCGCTCAAGGAACAAATCCAAAGACAGAGTTGAGCTCCCTCCAACACCAACCGCCTTCCTACCCTCCACCCCCACCCTCTCGGCCGACTCCCTCAACCTCTCATCCCTCATCATTTCTCTCACTTTCACACCAATCTCATCTGCACCCACCACCCCACCCTCACCCTCCGCCTCCCACCCCCACCCCTCCATCCACACCCCCAACCCACACTTACCCACCACCTCCGCGTTCACCCTCTGATCCCCCATCCTCGGCCACCCCATCACCCTCACCCCCACCCTCCCCGCCTCCGTCACCGAGTTCCACCCGCAGTGACTCACAAACAGCCCCACCGCCCCGCTACCCAGCACTTCCTCCTGCTCCACCCACCCCCTAACCACCACCCCTCTCCCCTTCACCTTCTCCTCGAACCCTTCTTCCCCCACCATCTCATCCACTCCCACCCCCTCCTCCTCTTCCTTATCCACCTTCTTACTCTTCAACACCCACAGAAACCTCTCCCCGCTCCTCTCCAGCCCTCGCGCCAGCTCCCTTATCTGCTCGTTGGTCATAGCCGTCCTGCTCCCGAAGCTCACGTACACCACCGACCTCCTCGGCTGCTTCTCCAGCCACTCCATCACCGTCCGGTCGGAGCCCACGGTCTTCTTCAGGGTAGCCAGCGGCCCAACCTGGTTGATGGAGCATTCAACTCAGACCAATATATTGAATATACTTATTTGGATTCATAATTCCAATTACAACGTTTTCAAAACAAAATAAGGATAGAATAACAGATGAAACTATGTTTCAAGTTTAGTTGTAAAAGCTCAAACATTAAAATCAATTTCAAAAGCGGATAGATACCTTAAAACAAGGATCTTTTGACTGTACGGTTTACGATTTGAATCCCGTTTTGAATTGGAATTTAAATTTTACGATTTAAATTCCATTTTAAAATCCTTGAAAGAGACGATCATTCACAATGACCAATTGATTTTGTGAAAGACTGGGACACGTACCTCTTTTCTAAACTTATTTGTTTTACATCATTTCTTTATTAAAAACTATTTTCTACATTTTTTTTTTCTCTCGTTTTCGAATTTTAAATTCGAAAACTGGCCGGTATGACATGTTACGATGGTTATGAGCTATGGATATATACCGTTATAGACGGATGCCAAATTGAGTAAAATTATCAGTATATCCCGTGTATTTCACTTTTTTTAAAAATAGAAATGTAATTTATAAAAGAAAATCAAAAACACTTGGACTAATTTTTTTTATAATCAGAATGATGATGTATGCCATAAATTTCTTAAAATAAGACTAAAAATGAAATCAAATCCAGCCTGTGCTGCAATCTCTTTTTACCCCATTTCGGTATTTGTTGTATCTAAAATAACAAAACTATACCTATTGCTTTCAGTTTTTAAAATTAATTTGAAATTGGATTTCAATCTTCAAATCTTGAGATTGAAATTTTGGTCTGAGACATTTATCCAGACTAGTAATTTAAAGGTCAAAGGCTACATTTTCTGATTGATCCCAAAGTTTTATTTAAAGACTGGATCGCCTACAGATCGAAATCGACAGTTTTTAATTCAATATTTTGTCTAAACTATAATCACGTAGTCGTTAAAACAAATTGCTAACATACCCGGTAAATCGGCGGCAGATTCAAAGCAGCGGATAAATCCATGTTTTCCAGTGCTTCAAACGAGTTCACCAGCACTCCGTCCGTGTCTCGAATCATTGCGCCGTTTTCGATGAACTGGGCTCTGAACAAGGCGGTCGGGTCAAGCAGGGGCGGTGGGAGGGACGACTTCTTCACCGTGATAATTCCTGGAATTTCAACGTCCCCGACTTCATTATTTAAGGCGAGGCAATCCGGAAAATGGACGAAAAGGGATAACATTGATAGAGAAGAAGTAAACATGACGTAGGAGGGTAGGTTCAGACTCTTGGTAACAGGAACAAAGGCGGAGATCAGCATGATGTCGACGATGGCTGCGGAGACAGGAGGGTTGGGGACGGAGTTTAGGACGGAAGGGAGGAAGTGGGCGGAGCGGCGAATGGCTTCGACGCGGCGGTAGAACGGGTCCAGAGTGGGTGGGTATTGGGTAGCGGGTAGGTGGGCGAGGGGTAGGTTGAGCAAGCGGATGGAAGGGTAGGATGCGATGAGGTTGGATAGGTGGAGGGATTCCGCGTTTGAGACGGTGGGCTGGGCCGCGACGAAGGTTACGGTGCAGCCGTGGGTTGATAGGGTGGCGGCGAGGCGGCAGAATGGGGCCAGGTGGCCCATGCCCGCGCTTGAGATGAGAATGAAGTGGGTGGACTTTGGGTCGTTGTTTGAGCCTGACATTTTTGGAGTTTTTATGTATTTTTTTTCTTTTTTCTGCCTATTTTTTTCCAGTTGCAAGTTTTGAATGAGATGATGGGTGAGAATGATCGTAAAGAGTTCTCTGACTTGTACTAGCTTACAGCATGCTTATTCAGTCCAACCACCTTTTCAAGCTTTATATTAAGACCCACCTTATTCAAGTATATTAATTATTTGTTTTTAATAAATAATATATTTCAATAATTTACAAAAATAAATAAATAAATTGTATAATTATAGATTGCTCGGAATCTGTTCAAAACAATTTCATAATATATAACACTTTAATACGACCGTAAAGCAAAAAACCACATCTTAAGCGGAACTCGTTTGTAAAAGTTATTAATTTTAGAAATTTATAAAGATATAAATTTATTAATTAACATCCCAGCACATCACATTTCTTCATTCGTTTGTGCGGGTCTTTTGGTCCGTTACCATTACCAAAGCGTCCGACGTAAGGAAACGGTAACGAGCCATTTTACTATTGTCGAACGCATCCTTATTCAAACTTTACATTATGAAGCATCGCCCTACAAATGAAAGCCTAAGAATCGGACGTTCGAGAATAAAGATTAAATATGCATCCGATTCTTTGTAGTAAATAAAAATTAGGGAAATTAATTTAAAGGACAAAAATTTGTATACTTTTAGCCTCAATGACACGATCTCAATATTTTAACCACAAGGACAAACATTCTTCTAAAAATTATTCATAAGGACAAGCATTCTTTCAAAATTATTTATAAGAACAAACATTTTTCCAAAACTGCTACCGAACTAAAAACTGATACCTAAAAACTGCTACCGATAACTACAAACTAATATCTAAAAACTTAAAAACTGATACTTAAATAAAGTTGTCCTTTAGGCTAAAATACTGAAGGTATGTCCTTTAGGCTAAAATGGTGAAAAATTTTGTCCTTGCAATAATTTCCTGATAAAAATTAATTCTCAACGTTTATTTAATTGGAGCTTGTAACCTACCTTAATGGTCAGACACGCTTGTTAAATAAAGGTCAAAATTTTTGGGCTTAATACATGAATCATTTGGAGTTTCTGTTAGAGGGATACTTTGTACACTGTCTTCTAGACTATCTATATAGCACATGCTGTACGTTTTTGAAGATAATAATATAAAATTGTTGAAGGCGAATCATAGGTAAAAGGCAACAAAAGCTGCGTTATAAAACAACAGTATATGTAAAAAAAAAAAAATGTATTGCTGTTGTCATCCCGATTTTCTTTTCTGGCCACCTACACTAAAGGCCACCTCAAAATAACATGCACTCATCTTTCTGACACCGCGTATTTTTCTCTCCAAATCAAGCGGCACCCCGATCGGCTGCAAATGACCGAAATACTGTTCGGACACCTTTGACCGTTTATCATGAATAAATATCGGTTGTCAACGGCCGTACGGCGTTAAACCACCGAAGAACCGTTGATACAAACGGTTGTTTATAACCAAGCGAAGGATTATGATATTGGTGGCCAGAAACACCTACAAAAAATTCATTTTTATTAAAACTATAATGGTGGCCAATTGAAAATGGGGTACCAATAGCAGCATAAAAAAAGAAGCTAAAGTGAGTAAATGCAAACAAATATTCATACATAGAAAACTGTAGACATATATAGGAACGACAATGAGCAATAATTCAAAATGAAGGTTTGTTGAGTTTGTGTTCTTTGCCCGTTTAATTGAGTGGATTTGAACGTCAGATTCCAAAAGTTAGTTTTAATACATAAAATACCCTTATTATTATCATCATCTGTCAATTAGATCTATCTCTGCATTTAGTTTGCAACCAGCTGTTATTTTCACATCTATATTAATATTTCATATCTTATTTTGATTTCAATATATAGAATGTAATAACTTTTTGTAGAAATATTATATCAACGGATCGTTTTCATTATTAAATCATAAATTTAAAGATTTTTTAAATGATATGTGTTATGCATATCTCTAATCGTTGATTTATTTTTATTTTGAAAAACTATAACTTTTCCATATAAATAATGTAGTCAGATCACTAATTTTATCATTTAAATCACTAAGTTCAAACAGAATTAAATAGGCAGGTAAAAGTCAATTTCACATTTAATATGCACTTAAAATTATTGATGCATTATAGTAATGTAGTTAAAACTGCCTTTTCTTAATGCAGTTAAATTCTGCATTAATATCGAATATAACTGCATTTTCTTAATGCCGTTAAATTATAAAGTGCATTAAGATTGAATAAAATTATCAAATGCAGCCAAAAAATTGCATCACATAAATGCAGTCGTATTAATTCAAAAAAATGCTATTCAATTATAATTTCATTTTCTAAAAACATTTGAAATTAACTGCATTTTTTAATGTAGTTAAATTATAACTGTGTTAAACTTGAATAAAATATCAAACGTAGCCAAAATTATAGTACATCACATAAATACAGTTAAATTAGTTCAAAAAACATTGTTACATTATAATACATTTTCTTAAAGCATTTAAGTATAATTGCATTCTACTTAATGCATTTAAATTATGAAGTGCATGTGTGAATCAACCTTAAACAAGGAATGACCGTCAACTCACTAGAATTGAAAGAAGATGTAAGAAAAGTCCCCCTTCGAATAAGTTATGGAAAATTAGATCACTATTTTTAGATTTTGGCTAATTTATACCGTTTTTGTCCCTGAAAAGAATGCTAAGTCGATTTTCTGAAAGAGGACAGTTTAGTAAAAAATAACAAAGTATGGACATAATTTACATGAATTTATGAGCGAGGACTTTTTGTGCATGAGCTTTGAAAATAGGGACCTTTGGTCCAAAACCTCCAACCTTAAATTTCATAATAACAAATGTTGCACAAAACATTGATATGTCATAAAGCTACAGGTGTTAATTGAAAAGATGTTATTAATTATTACTGCATTTTTTTAAAAGCATTTAAATCAACCTTAAATTATTAATGCACAACATAAGTGCAGTTAAATTATCCTAAAGATGCTATTAAATTATAATTGCATTTTCTAAAAGTATTTGAACTTAACTGCAATTTCTTTATGAAATAAATTATATAAATATATAGTTGTTAGTATTTTTGAAAAATTATAACTATTAACGTATTCAAAATAACTAATTTTATCATTCAAATCACCAAATTTAAAAATAATAAATATTTTGTTAAAAGTTAATTTCGCATTTAGTATGCGCTTATAATTATAGCCGCATTATAGAAATGAAACTATAACTACATTTTCTTAATGCAATTAAATTTGATGTATCCACAAACAAAAAACAAAAGATAATTGCATTTTCTAGAAGTATTTAAATTTACCTGCATTTTTGTAATGCAGTTAAATTATAACTATATCAAAAATGAATAAAAACACATTTCTTTTAATTGGATTAAAAGATAATAACTGCATTATTTTAATGTAGTTAAACCAACTATATAAAAAATTATGGTCATCTAAAGTAAATGCAGTCACAAAAATATAGATATACAAAGCAGTAACACAAATAACTGCATTATCCTAATGCAGTTAGAACTGCAATGAAAAATTATTATTTTCAAAATTTAATTTTTAGGTATCAACAATGTATATCATTGGAAACTTTATTAAATTTGTAATTTAATTGTGAAAACGATTATCAAATCTACAAAACATTATCATGTTTTAAAGAATTGAATTAAATGAGATGGTGCTATTTATTTGGTGTGATGCTAAAAGAGGAGGGACTTAATTTATAAAAAATTATAGAGATGAACCTGCTTTATATTTAAAATAACAAATAGGAACTCGAACTTAATATTCAGTTTAATTAAAGTCTATTCGAATTATACAATTTATTTTATTAATTTAGTTAGTCCTTGTTAGTTGAATAATTATGTGAATATACTTCTTTGAGATCTTTAAATATGTATGCATAAGGGATTACCTCTCATAACAACCCTATCTAAGGCTATCAATGGATACTTGAAGCATCTGAAATTTGTTTGTATCCATACTCGAAAAGTGGGTAAATATCCAGTATCCTAGAAAATCAACACAGATGCAAATACATAGATATTCACATCCGAAAATTATTTGTTCAATTTTTATCAAAATTATTGTTTGTATTAAGTATACTCTAGTGTAGTGAAATGTATGTATTTATTGTTTTATTAAGTTAATAGTTTATATTATATTAAGCTCAAAACTATCTATTATCATCATATTTGTTTATTTTTCACACTTTTACAATCAATGGAATTGAAAATAGATTATTGTTTAACAAAAAAATTCTATTTATGTTTCTTGATGTATCGATCATTAGCAAATAGGATAATTATCCAATATCCGTCCGTATTCGTGGATGTAGATTTTCGATATCTGAAAATGATTTCAAATGCGAAATTTGATGCAGATGTTGCATTATCTTCATCCTAAAGTTTTCGTTGATAGACCTAACGCTACAAAAATATCTTACTATTCTCCACATTACCAATGTGACAATTGTAATTGGCAATTATTTGAATATATATCCAAAAATAATACAAATAATTATAAATTATAAATCATAGTTAATAATTAATAGTTTTATATTAAAAAATATAAATTAATAAATTATAATTACCGAATATTAATATAGTAAATTAGAACTAATGACTTGTAACTAAAATTTAATAAATTATAACTGAGAAGAAAATGGATTTTTATACACACCCATTTTGCTCAATATCCTTTTCAACATAAATCAAAAGACCAAGAATAAATTATGATTTTAGCATCTTTAATTCATTCAAAAAAAATTCATTGTGTGTTTGCAACTCTAGTGTAGTTGGCAAGGGTTCCTAGCTCTTCAGTAAAGGAATAGGGTTCGACCTTGGCAGCCGCACTTTAGCGGCTTGATATTTGCAGAGGCATGTAATAATCCCTTAAATGAGTTAAAATCTTGGAATTGAAAAGTGCCTCTATGAGCGCCTAAGTTAAAAGGGGATAGGGTGATGGCGGACCTTCTTACATCCCTGGCCTACAAAAGTAGGATTTTTTTTAAAAGAATTCATTGTGCAATAATTTAATCATCCAATTTCTTTGTTCAACCGGCTAGCAATTGAGCATAAGAAATTTGAGTATAATGATCCTTCCCCGTTAATAATTAGTAATTGTTAACCTTTTCATAGTATTTAAGTAACAGTTAATTATAACCAATATATCTTAACAAATATTGAGTAATTGTAAATAATACTAATAATTAATAAATTTTGTTATATCTATCTGTTTTTTTTAGAAAATTGTATTATTTAAATATAACATTATAATAAATTATAATTGATTGTAACACACCGCTATTTGTAATGTTTAAAATTAGTGTCAAAAGCTATCAAAATATGCTTTCCACTAATCTTAGATGTCAAAAACAGTGGATCATTTGGTGAATAATTTAAAACAACTATTTCATACATTTAATTTATCTAAATGTAGACCTAAACAATAATGATATGCTATCTCAACAAATGTATAACATACAAGGCAAATAAGTAACATGTGGATGTAGCATACAACAAGACTTCTTTTCCTCTCTTTCCTTTCACCTGCAAGCTTTAAGAATACATGGGCATATAACGATACTACTAGTTTGGATTGCCTAATAACACTATGCACCCCGGCCCAACCCACAGAATTCGTTGGTCATACATAAGAAAGGTTGCAACATACCCTTTCAAGATCAAGCCCATGTGCTTTTGTTTCTTGCTCTTCTCCTACATCAAATGTTAGAACCCTATACTTTGATGTTTAGATAGTGAAAACTATACAAGTATATATTGTATATACTAACCACTTTTGCAGAAAATGATATCACTTATACAAAGAAACAAACATATCAAAATGAAGACCAAAATGACGCTACAAAGTTGTTGTCTGTGTCTAGAGGTAAAAAGTTGTTAAAATATCTTCTACATGGTGTATATATACACACGTTTTTCCAGATAAAGGATTTTAAAGAACAACAACAAAAAAGGTGGAATTCAGCTAGCTGAATCAACCAGGTTAGCCAGCTGAATTCTATGTACGTGCACAATTTTTGAATATCATGAATATTCAGCTAGCTGAATGAGTATATGCAGCCGGCTAAAAACTGGTCAAAATGCACTTCGGCCTTGTTGATTTCAAAATTCTCGATTCAGCTGGCTACCATACTCTATTTAGCCGGCTGAATCTGCATAATGGCTAGTTTCTTAAAAAGGTGTGTCTTCTTCGTGAAGAGTTATAACTGTTAATCAAGAGTTGCAGTCACAACTCTTCACCGTTACTCTTCACGGACGATTGCAACCTTTAAACACTATATAAAGCAAAGAATTCCAACATTTTGATTAGCTATTATGTTCCTAATTCTCTCTATCTTTGCTATTGAACTTACAAGCCTTCAATTTTAGAGATCTTTATATTTTGATCACTTGTTTATTCAAGTATATTTTCTTATGATCAAATTTACTTCCTTTCTTCACAAAATACACTATATACCACAAAGAAGAAGATTATAGGAAGGGTGTACATTATCGACTTATCAGTGCTATTCAAGAGCATACTCAATCAAATACTTTTCTATTATTTGTTGTTAAAGGTCCTATTGTAGAATCCTCAGGCGGTTGAAGTTCTATTCGGTTATCTAAGCTGTTGAATTCATGTTCAGTTGCTTAGACGGTTGTAATACCTATTCCTCCGGGTTAAAAGAGGGTACCGGTTTAAACCCAGAAGGAGTCTAGAGACGTAAAATGGGAAGTTCGAACCAGTATAAAAATATCTGGTGTTATTTACTTATCATTATTTACTTTTTATTTTTGTTCCGCAGAAGTTTATAACTTAGATAATTATTCATATTACTCGATCCACAGTCACTTTCATTTGGTATCAGAGCAAGATCGTATCACCGTAACAAAGTTTTTAATATTCAAGTAATATGGAAAATAACACAGTATCAAGTTTTGTTGAAGGTCAATTCATTACACGACCACCACTATTTAATAGATTAAACTATAATATTGGTCAACTAGGACAAGAATTTATACGCAAGCAAATGGATACGACACTTGAAATATCACTCAAGAAGAATATTTTGTACCTAACACTCCTTATGCACAATGGTCAAGTACACGGAAATTAGATGCTACTGCAAATGCTAAAGCTATGAATATGTTGTTTTGTTCCTTAGATAAAAATGAGTTTAATAGAGTTAGTTTGTGTACTTCAGCATAAAAAATTTGGCGCACTCTTAAAATTACTCATGAAGGTACCAATAAGGTTAAACAAAGCAAGATATCTATGTTTAAGAATCAATTTTAGAATTTTACAATAAAGCAAGATGAAACCATAAATGAGATGTATTCCAGGTTTCAAGGTATATATCATTCACTTTTGGCATTAGGAGAAAAATATACTGATTTTGATATTGTTTCAAAATTTCTAAACTCTTTAACGGATGAGTGGGAACGAAAAGCCTTAGCAACTGAAGAAGCTAACGATATTTCTACCATAAAACCGGAAGAGTTAATAGAAAATCTCATGTGATATGAAGTTAATCTGCAGGCAAAACGAGTTCAAGCTCAAGATAGAAAAACAATAGCATTCCATGCCGAAAAAGAAGAATCTGACAAAGATGAAGATGACATGGCATTTATAGCTAAGAATTTCAAAAAAAAAATCTGAAATTTAGAAAGAACGGAAATTTTGGGAATAATAGAAACAACAAACCATCATCCTCAACTTTTGAATGCTGCGAATACCACAAAAAGGGGCATATGAAGAAAGACTGTCCAGATCGCAAGAAAGATAGAAATAACTACAAAAGCAAGAGTGATAGATATAAGAAGAAACAAGCTTTTTCAGTTACGTGGGATGATTCGAATTCCACTTCCTCATCAGATAGCGACAACGATAGTGATTTAGAACAAGCCAATGTATGCCTTATAGCCACAAACGATGATGTAAGTGATCTTACTTCTGATGATTTAGTTGATAAATTCTGAATTATTAGATAAACTAAGAAATCTTAAGAGAGTACAAAGATTCACTAGAAATGATAAATAGAAATGAAATCGAAGTTGATATGTTAAGAGATGAAAAGAAAATCTTAGAATAAGAGCTTGTTATTTCATAAGAATCTTGTTCTAATATTGGTTCTCAACTTACTATGTTAAGTAGTGAAATTGAGGCTCAAAAAGAAATGAATGACACAATATCAACAGAAAATCATGAATTGAAATCAACTGTTAAATACTAGAACTGGCTATTACTGGTTTTAAAACAAAGTTAGATAATATTACCAAAATGTTTCTAACTTTAATAGAGGTAGAGAAAATCTTTCTAAGATTGTAGAAAATTCACAATCCACTTCTAATAAAAAAGGATTTGAATATAACAAATTTACAAAAGTAAATACTAGTCCTAAACAGTATAACTTCTACATACAAATGTTAAGATGAAAAACAATAGTCTTGAAAAACTAGTTTTAAAATCTATTAGTAAAAAGAAAACAACATGTCATTCAAAATCTATTATGATTTGGGTTCCAAAGACTAATAATCATTTAATTAGAAATAAGTATATAAAATCTTTTATGACTTCTGTTCATATGAATAATAATTTTTGTTTATAAAGTGAATTCTAAACCCCCATGGGTTTGGCTTCCTATGATCTAATTCTTAGGACCCTAACAAAGGAAGTGGGTACCAACACTATTTCTATATTTTTTGCAGGTACCAAATAAGAAAATAGAAAAATGGATACTTGATAATGGTTGCTCAAAACATATGACATGAATAAAGAAATGTTGACAAACATTATCTACTCAGATGGAGGATCTGTCACATTTGGAGATAACTCCAAAGAATATATCATCGGCAAAGGCGATGTGAGCGAAGATGGTACATCTAACTTACATCTTATTACAAATGTTATATTAGTTAAGTATTTAAAACATAGTCTCTTAAGTATTAGTCAACTCTGTGATAAAGATTTCAAAATTACTTTTGAAAAGGATTAAATGTAATATTTATGATAAAGATCAAAATTTAATTTTTTAAGGAAATCTAAAAGAAATATATACGTTTTAAATATGAAAATTAATCATAACAGAAATATATGTTTAATAGGCAAAGAAAATGATCCTTGGTTATGGCAAAAGAGATTTTGTCACATAAATTTCAAAGCTATAAGCAAATTATCTTAAAATAATTTAGTGAAAGGATTACCGAAAATGAATTATAAAGTAAACAATATTTGTGATGTTTGTCAATTAGGAAAACTAATGAAATCATCTTTTAAATCTAAGAAAATTATTTCTACATTACAACCACTTGAACTATTACATTTGGATCTTTTTGGATCTACTCAGGTTCAATCAATTAATCATAATAAGTATGTATTTGTAACTGTAGCTGATTTTTCAAGATATACATGGAAATATTTTTGAAAAATAAAATTGATATTTTTGAAAATTTTAAAATCTTTGCCAAAAGAATACAAAATTTTAAAAATTAAAAACATTAGAAATGATCACGACGGTGAATTTGATAATGATTTATTTGAAAATTATTGTAACAAGAAAGGAATTTTTCATTTCCTAAAACTCCACAATAAAATGGAGTTTTAAAAAGGAAAAATAGAACACTACAGGAATACGCTAGAACTTTACTTAGCGGTAGTAATTTGCCAAAACATTTTCGGGCAGAAGCTGTAGCAGCTGCTTGCTAAACACACACCATATGAGATGTCTAATGGAAAGAAACCTAATATCTCATATTTTAAAATTTTTGGTTCTAAATGTTTTTTATTAAGTACAAAATGATCAACTTGGAAAATTCGACCCAAAATCCAATGAAGGAATATTTATTGAATATTCGGAACGAAGTAAAACATACAGATATATTTCTTCAAATAATGTGTATTTATTGAATAGGACTTTTGTCTTCAACCATTAATTACCATGTATATATTTCTTCCTCAAGCAGCAGGTCAAACATACAACAAAATTTATTTCATTAAATGTTAAAATCAGTCCGTGTATTATATTTATTTCTCCTCTTATACAAGTTTACCCATCTCCTTCTTCTTCACAGTGAAATCACGACCATTGTTTATTTTAACCACACTCTCTTTCACTTTTCTTTTAATGGATGCATCACAGCTATGCTCATGTCATAACAGGCAATTAGCTACCCGCTCAAGGAACAAATCCAAAGACAGACTCGAGCTTCCTCCAATGCCAACCGCCTTCCTACCCTCCACCCCCACCCTCTCGGCCGACTCCCTCAACCTCTCATCCCCCATCATTTCTCTCACCTTCACACCAATCTCATCCGCAACCACCACCCCACCCTCACCCTCCGCCTCCCACCCACACCCCTCCATCCACACCCCCAACCCACGCTTACCCACCACCTCCGCGTTCACCCTCTGATCCCCCATCCTCGGCCACCCCATCACCCTCACCCCCACCCTCCCCGCCTCAGTCACCGAGTTCCATCCGTAGTGACTCACAAACAGCCCCACCGCCCCACTACCCAGCACTTCCTCCTGCTCCACCCACCCCCTAACCACCACCCCTCTCCCCTTCACCTTCTCCTCGAACCCTTCTTCCCCCACCATTTCATCCACTCCCACCCCCTCCTCCTCTTCCTTATCCACCTTCTTACTCTTCAACACCCACAGAAACCTCTCCCCGCTCCTCTCCAGCCCTCGCGCCAGTTCCCTTATCTGCTCGTTGCTCATAGCCATCCTGCTCCCGAAGCTCACGTACACCACCGACCTCCTCGGCTGCTTCTCCAGCCACTCCATCACCGTCCGGTCGGAGCCCACGGTCTTCTTTAGGGTAGCCAGCGGCCCAACCTGGTTGATGGAGCATTCAACTCAGACCAATATATTGAATATACTTATTTGGATTCATAATTCCAATTACTAACGTTTTCAAAACAAAATAAAGATAAAATAACAGATGAAACTATGTTTCAAGTTTAGTTGTAAAAGCTCAAACATCAAAATCAATTTCAAAAGCGTGTAGAAGCCTTAAAACAAGGATCTTTTGAATGTAAGGTTTACGATTTGAATCCCACTTTGATTTGGAATTTAAATTTTACGATTTAAATCTCATTTTAAAACCCTTGAAAGGCACGATCATTCACAATGACCAACTGATTTTGTAAAAAATAGGTACATGTACCTCTTTTCTAGACTTATTTATTTTACATCGTTTCTTTTTTAAAAAACTATTTTCTACATTTTTTTTTTCTCTCGTTTTCGAATTTAAAAGTGACCGCTATGACTTGTCACGATGGTTATGAGTTATGGACATATACCGTTAAAAATGAAGATTAAGCCGAGTAAAATTATCCACAAATCCCGTGTATTTCATATTTTTTTTTAAATAATGATGTAATTTATAAAAGAAAATAAAAAATACCTACCACTAATTTTCTTATAATCCTAATGATATACGCCAAAATTTCTCAAAATAAGGCTAAAATGATATCAAATCCATCCTGTGCTGCATTTTTTTTTTCATTTCGGTATTCATTGCATCTAAAATTAGAAAATTATACCTATTGCTTTCAGTTTTTAAAATTAATTTGAAATTGGATTTCAATCTTTAAATCTTGAGATTGAAATTTTGGTATGAGACATTTATCAAGACTAGTAATTTAAAGGTCAAAGGCTACATTATCTGCTTGATCCTAAAGTTTTATTTAAAGACTGGATCGCCTACAGATTGAAATTGACAGTTTTTAATTCAATATTTTGTCTAAACTATAATCACGTAGTCGTTAAAACAAATTGCTAACATACCTGGTAAATCGGCGGCAGATTCAAAGCAGCGGATAAATCCATGTTTTCCAGTGCTTCAAACGAGTTCACCAGCACTCCGTCCGTGTCCCGAATCATTGCGCCGTTTTCGATGAACTGGGCTCTGAACAAGTCGGTTGGGTCAAGCAGGGGCGGTGGGAGGGACGACTTCTTCACCGTGATAATTCCTGGAATTTCAACGTCCCCGACTTCATTATTTAAGGCGAGGTAATCCGGAAAATGGACGAAAAGGGATAACATTGATAGAGAAGAAGTGAACATGACATAGGAGGGTAGGTTCAGACTCTTGGTAATGGGAACAAAGGCGGAGATCAGCATGATGTCGATTATAGCTGCGGAGATAGGAGGGTTGGAGATGGAATTTAAGAAGGAAGGGAGGAAGTGGGCGGAGCGGCGAATGGCTTCGACGCGGCGGTAGAACGGGTCCAGAGTGGGTGGGTATTGGGCAGCGGGTAGGTGGGCGAGGGGTAGGTTGAGCAAGCGGATGGAAGGGTAGGATGCGATGAGGTTGGATAGGTGGAGGGATTCCGCGTTTGAGACGGTGGGCTGGGCCGCGACGAAGCTTACGGTGCAGCCGTGGGTTGATAGGGTGGCGGTTAGGCGGCAGAATGGGGCCATGTGCCCCATGCCTGTAACAACAGGGGAATGTTAGCACTAATTTTCGAGAAGAATGGAGGTCATCTGCTTCAGGAGAATGTTGAAAGCAAGGAGTGCAGTGGAATGATGGAACGTATCAGTTTACATGTGTGCACGTGCACGGCTAAAGTACAAATTGTTGCAGTAGTACTATTTTGATGTTGGGCTGTAATTGATGTTTGGGCTTAAGTAAGCAAAGGGTTGTAATCATTCTCTGATGTATATATATAGAGGTGATATTGTAACTGATGAGTGTGAAGAAAATTATGAAATAAAGTTGCATTTCTGTTCTCTGTTGATTCTATTGCCATTTTGTTATTTGAGACTTGTCTTCTTCAATATTCATCCTGCTTAATTCATCTGTTCATATCCTATTGCTTAATTCTTGAATTGTAAGATTTTGTGGTGTATAATTTTCTGTTATATACATAATAATTCAGTTCTCTTATATTCTGTTCTTATTATTTCTACTACCTATCTTTTCCATTTCTCTGTTAAATAATGCTTGTTCTTGAATCTGCTATTAAATTGTCTTGATCCATAAGTTCTTGTCTTGATATTCATCAATTTGTACAATCCGTAATTACTGTTAGTAAATCCTGTAAGTAATATTGTTAATTCAATTATCTTTGCTATACTCATCATATAATTCCTTGTTGTGTAAGAATTTAAGGTCAAAATTGCTATTTTTGCCTATGTCTTTCTTGCATTGGATCTGATAGTTGCAATTGTCAATTTGAATTTCTTTACTTACTGTTCTTGAAGATCTGCAAATTCCATCTTAAATTCTTGATTCATTTTAATACATTGTTCATTTTCTTTTACAAATATAAATCCAAACTGTCATTTCTTGACTCTTCTTGATTCAATAACTCCTCTGTAATGCAATTCACCTTCAAATCGCCATTTCTTGCTGTGTACTTGAAATATATGCACAACTTCTTGTATAAGTGTGCATGACTGATATCAGTTTCTCTTCTTTCTCACAAAACTATCACATAAACTCCATTCTTTTCAACTAAATCCATCTCTACAGTTCTTGCAGACTCAAGAATCATCCTATCTTCATCTTCTTTGTCAAAAATCATTCATCAACCAATCTAGAAATGCAACCTGAGATCATGAACAAAAGTGATGATCAACCCACCTCTTCCAATGCCCGCGCTTGAGATGAGAATGAAGTGGGTGGACTTTGGGTCGTTGTTTGAGCCTGACATTTTTGGAGTTTTTATGTATTTTTTTCTTTTTTCTGCTTATTTTTCTCCAGTTGCAAGTTTTGAATATGATGATGGGTGAATGGTCGTAAAGAGTTCTCTGACTTGTACAACCACTTTTTCAAGCTTTATATTAAGAAGCACCACCCAACTTATTCAAGTATATTAAGAAGCGTAATCCAGGATATTTGAGCGAGACATTTTAATGAACGATGAATGTGACTGTGTGCTACGAGCGTAGAATCTGAATGGAGTATTTAAAATATTATTTTTAATTTAATTGATTTATATTTAATTAATTAATTATTTGTTTTTAATAAATAATATATGTCAATAATTTTCAAAAATAAATAAATAAATTGTATAATTATAAACTGCTCGGACTCAGTCTTGTTAAATTTCATAATTGCTCGGAATCAAGCGTCCGATGTAATCTACGTTAATGGTCAGATAAGCTTATTAAATAAAGATCAAATTTTTGGGACTTAATACATGAATCATTTGGAGCTTCTGTTAGAGTGATACTTTGTACACTGTCTTCTAGACTATCTGTATATAGCACATGCTGTACGTTTTTGAAGATTATAATATAAAATTGTTGAAGGCGAATCATAGGTAAAACGTAAAAGGCAACAAAAGATGCGTTATAAAAAAACAGTATATGTAAACAAAAAAAAGCTAAAGTGGGTACATGCAAACAAATATTCATACATAGAAAACTGTAGACATATATAGGAACGACAATGAGCAATAATTCAAAATGAAGGTTTGTTGAGTTTGTGTTCTTTGCCAGTTTAATTGAGTGGATTTGAACGTCAGATTCCAAAACTTAGTTTTAATACATAAAATACCCTTTTTATGATTATATGTAAATTAGATCTATCTCTGCATTTAGTTTGCAACCAGCTGTTGTTTTCACACGCATATTAATATTTCATATCTTATTTTGATTTCAATATTTAAAATGCAATAACTTTTTATAGAAATATTGTATCAACGAATCGTTTTCATCATTAAATCATAAATTTAAAGATCTTTTAAATGAAATGCGTTATGCATATCTCTAATGGTTGATTTATTATTATTTTGAAAAACTATAACTTTTTCATATAAATAATGTATTCAGATCAATAATTTTATCATTTAAATCACTAAGTTCAAACAGAATTAAATAGGCAGTTAAAAGTCAATTTCGCATTTGATATGCACTTAAAATTATTGCTACATTATAGTAACGTAGTTATAACCGCATTTTTAATGCCGTTAAATTATAAAGTGCATTAAGATTGAATAAAATTATCAAATGCAGCCAAAATATTGCATTACATAAATGCAGTCGTATTAATTCAAAAAATGATATTCAATTATAATTTCATTTTCTAAAAGCATTTGAATTTAACTGCATTTTTTTTAATGTAGTTAAATTATAACCGTGTTAAACTTGAATAAAATATCAAACGTAGTCAAAATTATGAGTACATCACATAAATATTGTTAAATTAGTTCAAAAAACATTGTTACATTATAATACGTTTTCTTAAAGCATTTAAATATAACTGCATTTTACTTAATGCATTTAAATTATGAAGTGCATGTGTGAATCAATCTTAAACAAGGAATGGCTGTCAACTCCCTAGAATTGAATGATGATGTAAGAAAAGTCGCTCCCAAATAAGTTATGAAAATTATGTCCCTATTTTTAGATTTTGGCTAATTTATACCGCTTTTGCCCCTAAAAAGAATGCTAAGTCGATTTTCTAGAAGAGGACAGTTTGGTAAAAAAAATCACGAAATATGGACCTGAGTTACATGGGTTTATGAGTAGAGACTTTTTGTGCATGAGCTTTGAAAATATGTACCTTTGGTCCAAAACCTTAAATTTCATAATAACTAATGTTGCACAAAACATTGATATGTCATAAAGCTATAGGTGTTAATTGAAAAGATGTTATTAATTATAATTGCATTTTTTTAAAAAGCATTTAAATCAACCTTAAATTATTAATGCACAACATAAGTACAGTTAAATTAATCCTAAAGATGCTGTTAAATTATAATTGTGTTTTCTAAAAGTATTTGAACTTAACTACATTTTCTTTATGAAATAAATATATAGTTGTTGGTTTTTTTGGAAAATTATAACTATTAACGTATTCAAAATAACTAATTTTATCATTCAAATCACCAAATTTAAAAATAATAAATATTCTGTTAAAAGTCAATTTCGCATTTAGTCTGTGCTTATAATTATAGCAGCATTATAGAAATGAAACTATAACTACATTTTCTTAATGCAATTAATTTGATGTATCCACAAACAAAAACAAAAGATAATTGCATTTTCTAAAAGTATTTAAATTTACCTGCATTTTCGTAATGCGGTTAAATTATAACTATATCAAAACTAAATAAAAACACATTTCTTTTAATTGGATTAAAAGATAATAACTGCATTATTTTAATGTAGTTAAACCAACTATATAAAAAATTATGGTCATCTAAAGTAAATGCAGTCACAAAAATATAGATATACAAAGCAGTAACATAAATAACTGCATTATCCTAATGCAGTTAAAACTACAATGAAAAAATATTATTTTCAAAATTTAATTTTTAGGTATCAACAATGTATATCATTGGAAACTTTATTAAATTTGTGATTTAATGGTGAAAATGATTATTAAATCTGATTAATCTACAAAACATTATCATGTTTTAAAGAATTGAATTAAATGAGATGGTGCTATTTATTTGGTGTGATGCTAAAAGAGTAGGGACTTAATTTATAAAAAATTATAGAGATGAACTTGCTTTATATTTAAAATAACAAATAGGAACTCGAACTTAATATTCAGTTTAATTAAAGTCTATTCAAATTATACAATTTATTTTTGGGGTTTTGGACCAAAGGTCCCTATTCTTAAAGCTCATGCACAAAAAGTACATGTCCATAAATCCATGTAAATTAGGTCCATGTTTTGTTAATTTTTACCAAACTATCCCCTTTCAGAAAATTGGTCCAGCATGGAAATCAGGGGCAAAAGTGACAAATTAGCCAAAAACTAAAAATAGGGACCTAATTTTCATAACTTTTTCAAAAGGGACTATTCTTCCATCAACTTTTAATTTTAGGGAGTTGACATTCATTCCTTCATTTATTTTATTAATTTAGTTAGTCCTTGTTAGTTGAATAATTATGTGAATATACTTCTTTGAAATCTTTAAATATGTATGCAGAGGGGATTACCTTTCATAACAACCCTATCTAAGGCTGTCAATGGATACCTGAAGCATCTGAAATTCATTTGTATCCATACTCGAAAAGTGGGTAAATATCCAGTATCTTGGAAAATAAACACAGATGCAAATACATAGATATTCACATCCGAAAATTATATGTTCATTTTTTGTCAAAATTATTGTTTGTATTAAATATACTCTAGTGTAGTGAAATGTATGTATTTATTGTTTTATTAAGTTAACAGTTTATATTATATTAAGCTCAAAACTATCTATTATCATCATATTTGTTTATTTTTCACACTTTTACAATCAATGGAATTGAAAATAGATTATTGTTTAATAAAAAATAACTACTTATGTTTCTTGATGTATCAATCATTAGCAAATAGGATAATTATCCAATAACCGTCCGTATTTGTGGATGTAGCTGGGCCTGTACTCGTGCTGATTGGACTAAAGGGTTGCTAATCTCTCGGCTTCCTTGATCCCATATGTTGCCCCAGTCATATAGCTTGGCCCTTGTCAATCCATTGTCTCGGTTTTTCTGGTTGGGTCCTAAACCATCCTATCTACACAAGTTTGCTCTGTTTTCTATTAGTTCCCGTTGGGTTAAAAAGCAGAATAACAGTATTATATCACCATAATCAATCATCATAGATATAGGGTGACAATAATAATAGAAACAAATAGCCATTAAACTAGTAAATATCACCTCAATTTGACAATGCACAAAGTCAACTTTAATATTAAATAAGTCAGGAGCACATCAAATATCATCGTATGTGTACCAATCACTAAATATTAGTAACACAACATCAGTGGCATAAAAGTAAACATTAAATCCATCAAATGAGCACTAACCAATCCATATTCGTAAGAATCGTAACACATCATCAAACTCACCAAATATATATTGACTATTCTATATTTGTAACACAAACATCAACAACATCAATGAACCAAAAACCATAAAAAGCTAACATCTATGTAGTAATAATGGAAAAACATCGCATAACCCATCCTAATATGATATCATCTCAACACAATAAGTATGTACAATAATTTCAACTAACAATATTAACACATATACTACAACAATCCAAAATGGTGCACTTACACCTATTACTTCCATCTAAGTATAAAATCATCTTATTTTTGTTTATTGTAAAAACACATTTATTTCTATTATCTCAAAACTATGATATTTCTCAAAACTATAATATATTTCAAAATCCTTCATTATCAAAATATTAATTTAAATATCTCAATATTGTTATTCAATCTAAAATAGTAATTTACGTCCAATTAGTAATTTAAATCCAAATACGTTCAAAACAATAATATTGTTACTTTACATCACAATAGTAATATTATTCAAATCATCTTATTATCTTTCACAACCACTTTATTACCATTTAACTCAAAAAATAATAATATTCTGCTGTAAATCTCAAACATCATTTTACTATCATATATTTTAAAAGTAGTAATAATTTAACCCAAAATACTTATAAAATATACCTCTTTGTTGTTGTTATTGTACTTTAAATAACTCTCATTACTACTGTTTAAATAATAACAATATCATTCCTCCATAAATTCCGTAATAGCGGTCGTATTATTATATACTCAAATATAGTAACGGTTCACATTAAAATTTCAAAAAGTGCAAATATTACCATTTTATCTCAAACAATGCCAGTTTATTCCACAATTGTCTTATATTTAGTTATTACTATATAACTCAAAGTAAATATAGTTTGCCAAAAAATCAATATTATTAATTAAATTCTAGTTTACTTTATAAATAATCACAATTTCATCAATTTATCTTTAAAATTAGTTTATTATTATTATTTATGATTTTCCAAGAATAAATAATAACCTTACCAAAATTTACACGTTAAATTCTATACAAATTGTTGATTACAGTTATTTATAAATATCAACCAAAAATTGCAAATAACCTCCTTTTCTCCGTATTACATATTTTTACTTATTCTCCATTTGTTATTTATTTTCTCCCAAATCTATAAATAATTACCATAAAGTATCCGTCATCCAACAATGCAATAATTAAATAGATAAACAATCAAACCAAAACAATATATAACTTTACAACATTCAAATGATTATCAAAGAGGTGGAGCTTATCTCAACCGTTGTGTGTGTATCAATGAATGCTTAGTTAAGTTTTTAAAATAGAAATACTTAAGACCTTTGGATACCGCCAAGACACTTTCATAAACAGTTCCAAAATTAGCAAATCTTATGTTAAGCTATTAGAAATCTCACTACGAACCCAATGAAACAAACCGCGCTTGAATTGAAGGTCATATGTAAAAGTTGACATAATTAGAACATATAGGGTTTAAATTAAAAATAAAATAATCTCAAAGACTAACATACAATATTACGTTCACTGCATCGCACTTGAACCCATCATTGTGCCCTTTTCTTGAGTACTTTGACTATGATTTGGTACTTCCATGGACCATGTTAGGGTCATCGACCACCACCACTAGCCTCCTCGCGCCAAGACATCCCCAACCAAACCATCATCGCCACCTCTAGTGGTCTCCACCGCAAACCCTCAATCCTACCACTTTCCACTTCCATCAAAAATTCATGGCACTCCAGTCATCATGTCGCCAAATCAAGATCACTACTAGGTCTGTCATGATGAGATATATCGACTAGTGTCATCGCCCAGTTTGCAATCAATCAAAAAGCCCCAATTTGAAACCCTAATTTCACACCTGAGCACTTTGACCGAGATTTCTAATTACATCATGCATCAAACTAGAAACTGAATCTTTATCGTCTCTTTGTCTCATCGAGATGAACAATTTGATATATAAATCGATGAGGTTTGGACATCGTTCAGCTTTTGATGCATTTTTGGTCAAGAAGACTAATTGGCATTAAAATGTAATTAGAGGAGAATTTTGGGATTAGGAAGAAGAAATAGATCTTCTGGCAGCTAGGGTAAAGATAAACACATATTTATAGTGAGTATTCGGATTTTTTGATCTAAACAAATTATGTGCCCAATGATACCTAATTAAGTCAGCATATTCAAACCCTAACATATTATATATCAAAATTTGTTTCTCAAATTCCGAACACAATAGAATATCAAAATCTCCAAAAAGACAATTCTGGTCAAAATATCTTTAATCGTCAATTAAAGTTGAGCTACTATTGATAACAAATTAATAATAAATGTGTCAAATTTGCGGGTTGTTACATTTTCCACCCCCTGTTAAAAAAATTATGCACCTGCAATTCATCAAAGAATAACTCCCAGTCTAATACATAAAATACCTTACCATATCATATATTTAACAATATAAACATTCATAATATATGGAGAAATATATCAACCACAAACTAGCTACTTCTAAAGTAGCCTACATCAACCATATAACAAAAGCAACTATGACACAATAAAACTTATATTCACAACAAGGAATGCAAATTTCTCACCCACACATTTTTTTAATATTTTTTTTGAAACTCCAGGAGAACCCGGCGGGCCGGTAAACTCCTGAGGAGGGTATAGTAAAGTCGTCCGTTGATCAAAGCCCCCATACCCCCGGGTAAATTTCTCACCCACACATGCTATAGTAATGCATATATTTCCACAACCATGCAATAAATTCTATTGCATGCAAAAAATATCACTTCGTCAACAAAGAGTGGAACAACCAACCATGGATCCTAACTGTTCATAATACATGTCATGCACTCTAATAATCCAACCATAATAGTTCGTAACAAAAGTGCACAACAAAACACATGTTGGTTCAAGCATGCATGCATTAGTAAATATATAACCAAATTGCTATAGGTCATCAAAGCAAACACATATACCCAAAAGTTGATAAGTTATTATCATCACATTACCATACCAACAAATAACACACGTGTACTAACCCTTATAGACTACACATCAACCAAAAATTTGTGCATCACTCATGATTACATACCCTCAAAACCATTAGTGAATTTTCCCATTGTCACATTCTCAATACTATTGGTGTACCAACTTATACTTACACCTTTAGAAGTATCTACACTTATCGGATAAGTAGACACTACTATTCTAGACACCCATTGGATAAGTAGGCTTTATTAATGGTTCTAAAGTTGCTAATTAGATCGAATAGACCATTTGAGCTCTAACACCATTATTGGAACTAACCCAGTCTATAGTGGGTGAAATGTGTAGATTTCAAAAAAAAAAAATTATTTGGATCATAGCGAGCCTATAAAGTCAAATGGGTAGTATTAAATCCAATCTTATTAATTTAAATAAAATATAATTTTATTTAATTTTCTGATTTAATTAATTAATATAATTAAGTTAACATTTATGTGTCTTGAGTATATTAATATATACTCATGTGTGTGTATAAGTGTAATGTGCAACATAGCTAGGTGTATGTTTACATAAGTTAATATTGGCATTTGTATCCACTATGTAATCAGTAGTCATTTATATATGTGTTAATTGTTTCAGAACATTGTATACTATATTTATAAAATATATAAACATAAATATAAAATTTGATACTATTTATGTATATTAAAATATAAAATTTATAATCTAATTCAAAAATTGTATTTATAATATATGATTAAGGCATAGTTAAACATTTTCAAATTCAAAAATAGATCTTAAAATATCAGTTAAAATATCTTAAATTTAATTTAAATATGTAAATTTATATAAAATTAATCATAACATCCAAAAAATATTTTTTATTAATTTATATATATATTTATTTATGTAAAATACACGATGCTGTTTTATTGTGTATAAATAAGTTATATATATATATATATAGTTATGTGAAAAATTATTACGTTGGTAAGGAAAAATATTAATTCGAAAGTAAATCTAATAAAAGTGTGTGTGTGTGTGTGGATAATAACATAAAAGATGTACATTGTATTAGTTAATAATATATATAATTAAATTAAATTAACTTTTGACCAGAATTTTTAAAATTAAATCAACCAAAATTTATTTTAAAATAATTTAACATATTTATATATACTTCTAAATAGGATTTAAATATTTTTTTTTGATTTTAAATTTACTATATAGTCATTAAAATTATTAAAATTATTTATAATAAAGTACAATATATATTAAAGTATATATATGGCTAAAATATGATGTTTACATACATATTTGATTTTTAAATTTATATTAAATGAATTGTTATATGTCAAACTATTGTTTAATGAGATTTAATGCATTTATAGTTAAGAGGAGACATTTACACAAATATATAATCATTGTAAATTTAAATAATGGCATGTATAGTAAATACAGAATTTACCTAAAGAGAGTGATGTCTTAGACTCACACCTTGACCTATCGATCTCCTTTATCTCCTAGATCTGCACCACTCGTGCTAGTAATCGATGTCTCAACACTGAATATAGTTGTTGTTCCTTGTATTTATGATATACGGGGTCGACCATTGCTAGTTTAAGGAGAAGTCTCTTTGGGCATGACAAGGAAGAAAGAGGAAAGGGTTGGCAAAAGCATTATACAAAACAATGAGATTTTGCCTTCCATTTATAAGGGAATTTGGAGATCAAACCTTCCATAAATATCTCCAATTAATTCAAAATTATATCCACACCACTCTCCCACTTTTACTTCTTCTTTGCTTGTCCCATATTGGTCTCATAATGGATCAATCAAATATTCAAGCCCGTTTATAGTTAATTCTACTTGGATTAAATTTAAATGTACATCGGTATCAAATATCGATAAGCATATACATAACTTTTGTATACACGCCCAATTAATTGTTAGTGGCGGAATTATGGATCTTAAGGCTTAACTAAATACTAGAGTGGGTGAATTTATTTTTGATTCTCTTAGGATTATACTTATTTAACACAGAATAAACAATCATAGATCCAAACGCAGATAAATATAATGCAGTAAAGTAAAAAGTAGAGAATCGGAGAGATCACACCAGGGATTATATATTGGTTTGGAGTTAGCCTATATCAATCCCGTACAATTGGTTGTACAGATTTCTTTTCAAATGCCAATCTTTCAACAGGCAGAAGGCAAACCCAATACAATCTCGATTTTAAGGCTATAAGACACACTCTCTAGATTTTTTGAGCTCTGGGTACACTCACTTGATTTGACTTGAGACACAAGCATGCCCACTTGGATTTTTGGGACACCAAACATAACCAATTGATTTGAATCGGGACACAATCACACCCAGTCAACTATAATTAGAGTTTTAATGGTTTTTCCAAAGATAACGTTTGACCTTTGGATGCAATTAACCCTATTGCCTCTTGGATAATACTCTGATCTTTGATTGAGTGAGAGAGATGACTGAAATCAGATAGTAAATAGTAGAGAATCAATACAATGAAGATTGAATCGATTCTGGTTTGAATTTGAGAAAACTTGAATATATTTCAATAGATATTTTGGCAAATTAAGAGGAGAGAAGATAATAAGAAAGTAGTTAGTAAAAATTCATTTGGAAACCCCAAATATATAGAGAATAAACAGACTGTCCATTCGCAAAGAGTTACGACGAATAAACACTTCATTTCATATTTGAATTTTGAAAACTGCGGCATATATGTCGACATGCGATCTGCCTATATGTCGACATATCCTAATATATTTTGAAAACTTATTTATTTTAAAATGTTTTGAAAATCTAATGCATTGTAAAATATTTTGATACTTTGTAAAATAGTTTAAACATAATTTATTAATATTTTAAACTTTAGAAAACTTTTATGAAATATTTTTAAATAATTTTTTAAATATAGTTTGATTTAAAAATGATAAGAGGAGAAATTGAGATTAAACATTGCTACCAAGGACTTTAAAAATATTCTATGACTATATACACTATACCATAGTCTTGGAATCTTAATATCTTGACCTTTATACTCATGAGTCTTCATGTCCAGTTCTTGAGTCTTTATATTGTACAATCTTCAATTAAAAACCTGTATAATATCCCGCACTATATACTATATAACTTGGCAAAATCATTAGCATCTTGTTATATATAAATGTATATTGGTTACCAAGGTTGTTATCATCAAAATCAATATTTGAGGTACTGACAATCTCCTCCCTTTTGATGACGACAACCATTATTATTTTGTATATATAAAATATGGTATAACTCCCCATGAGTTAGAAAACCCCCCTTAATATGTGCATATCTATATTCTATATTTTTCTCCCCCTTTGTCATTAACAAAAAATGAATGAGAAACAAACAATTTCCCTTTAATAAAGGACATAATGATATATGATAATATACTTAATTCAAAATCAATAATCTAAGTAAAAATGATTGTATGATAAATTATACTAATAAACATGATAATATATGATTATATGATGAACAATGTATGAAATATAGTGGATTTTTATTTATATAATTCAATCTATACATAAATCATTTATGTACAAGTCAAACTAACAATCCAAACTAATCAAACATCAAATCTAATAGTCACACAAAATTAAACTAAAACAACCAAATCCTAAAAACTTAAAAAGCACAGAAAGCCAAATTAAATCTAGTAAACCAAACTTACTATGAAGTATAACTATACCTATGGTTTTCTCTTAATTATGAGGGCTTGTGGACGCGACATAATGGGTAGTGAAGGAAAACGTTTCCTCTTTATTTGATGAGATTTCCATCGCGATCGAAGCAAACTTCTCCAACACATTTGACTTTATTGTCATCTTCGTTATTTCCTTTATCTTCCTCTTCTTCTTTTTCTTCATTCATAGGATTCTGAGTTTCTTGATTAAGAGTATCTTCTTTAATTACTATTGGTTTTATTGGTTTTTCCAATAGGTATTTTTGAAGATTCCGTAGAATCCAGCCTTGTTTCTCTTGTTCCTTTAAGAGACAAAGTAGAACCACTTCTATTTTAGTAAGCATATGTAGTACATGCTTCATATCATCCTTTATTTTTGTTACTTTGGCCATGGTGATGTTTTGGAGAGAGCCTTGCATGGGTGCTGGGAAAGAAAAGGGTGGATTAAATTCTCTGGGCGTTTGGAATTCGAGGAGGCCATGGATTTATTTTATTTCAGAAATTAAAGAAGACACTACAATAATCTGGGGTTTTACTAGCGTTTCAAAAACGCTATTAAATGCTTTAATAGTGTTTTTATAAACATTGTATATCAACATGTTGTTATAGGTCAGGAACTTACAATAGCAAGATAAAAAAACGCTATTAATAAGGACTTTTAATCGCATTTCTAAAACGCTCTCAAACCCTTTAATAGTGTTTTTATACACGCTATATATCAACATGTTATCGTAGGTGAAGACTTACAACAGCAAGATCAAAACATTCTATAGCATTTTATAAACGCTATTAAAAATTCACAATGGCAAGATCGAAAACGCTGTTATAAGTACCGGATTTACAACAGTAAATCAAAAACGTTGTAGTTGAGATTTTGTAGCATTTTATGCTTGTTATCTAATACTTTAACAAGCATTTTTATATTAAATTTTTTACCTGTAATTTATCCACTTCTGCATATTGTGATCAATTCCAATTGCAATCTAATATAGAAGAATTATCTACTCAAAATGCTACATTACACAAATTTATAGAAATATAATATAACATTTCACATAAGCATATAGAAACACATTAAATCAAACATAACTTACCATATAATATTCATACACAATAACACAGTCATGTCATAATATTTCATAGACATTTCATTAAAACAAAAATTAATATTGTTAAAATTAAGGAGCCTATGTTATGACTCTCTACAGGAGATCATCCATCCGAGGAGCTCACCTTCAAGACTAAAACCAAACCATCTGATAGCTTTGAAGCATATACTTTCAACCTCAAGAAACGAGTTTTATATTCCTGATGTTTCCTACATTTACATTCAAAGCATGTTATATGTAATAGTTATGATGATGCATATACTATCTCAAAATGTTGTGTTTATTGTTCAGGTTAATGTAATGAAATAAACGTCCTCATGAAAGGTATCTCTTCCAGTTCAACTCATACATTAATCAGCATATCAGTCAACAAAAATTAGAAGTTATACATTTAAACTTCTAGTAGAGTATTTCAAAACAATAGGTGATACTAAGCATAAAGCGAGAGAAGGACAAAGTTCATAACAGAGGCAATTAAGGACAAAGTTCATAACTGAGGCAATTGCCTCAGTACTGAACTTAAGCATCCTTAGTTCAAAATTGAATGGTGCTTTATTTTTTGCTCTTTTGAGGTTTGAGAACTGGTAGGTACTCAATCTACAATAAGTTTAAATTAAAGCTTTATTTGAGTGTGAAAATATCAATTCGTATAATATGTGGACAAGCTATAGAAGGTTTATAATATCAGTTCGGACAACTATTTCCATATGCAAATACTACTATACTGAACAAAATGTGTTATAGTATATACTTGCTTCATTAATATAAGAATCTATCAAACAACTTTAGATATAATCATGCTACAAGAAAAACGAGATAAGTGATATTATTCATCAAGCTATTCAAACAAGAGACTTTTTTCTTTGATTTTAGTTTCAGCTAATGTATAGGTGATCTCAGGATAATAGACATGGTTACAATCATATTATGTGAAGAAGGCAATATTTCTGGTATGATATTATCTAGATTTTTCAATTTTCTCTTATTTTACCATGAAATATGGAGAAAAATATCAAAATGATACATTTACATATGAAGGTAATGGGTATAAAACAAGAGTTTACTTAATGATTAATATATACACGGACAAAATTATTTGAAAAATATATTTACATTGTTTGTAAAGTACAGGTAACACATGGTATTTCAATTCTACAAAATGTTTACATGTTCTAGTTTAAGAACTTTATCAGGTTAATATGTTTTTATGATTAACATATATATATATATATATATAATATTTGTTATATATAAAATTATATTAATTCATATATACTTATTTATTACATATTATATGATACTTCATATATAATTTTGTTTTACACATATAGTTCTGTGATATGTTTACTTAATAGGTTTATCAAGATAATAAATTTTATGATTCACATATATACATATACACACACATGTATATATAATATTTGTTATATATATTATTTATATTAATCTGTATGCTTATTTATTATATATAAAAGTATGGAGCCCGTGCCAATGGCATGGGTGCAAATTTTATTTTGTATATAAATTATGATGTTATATATTATGTGGATTTGAAGTTTGATATTATTACAGATAAATACAAATTAATGTGTTGATTTAGGATAAGCCATTAATGATCACGATGTAAGTGGAGGTGTGTGTGTCTATATATATAGACACACACACACTAGCAATGCAATGGATTTCAATCATGAATCTTCACTTAGTATTACAGTTGGATGAACAACGTTTTTCCAAAAAAATAGTTTGTGTAATTATGATGATAGTAGTAAAAGCAATAATTTTATTACTGTATGAACAATGTGTGCATTTAAGATATAAACATCAAACATGTGCAATCTAAGTTTAACATAGTTTCACAAATAACCTATTTTCATTCGATACACAAGTGTATTCATATTGTTGTTACAAGGAATAAAAAACGACCATGGATTGAGAAGTAACACATCATCTAACTTTTACTTATTGTTGAGTTACATTAAATGATCAAACATCATACTATTTTATATTTTATAATATATTACATGATATGAAAAAAAAATTAAGAAACCATAAAAAAAAGAATAGACCCCATAGTTGCATGCTTGCTTATCAATATAGCTACGACTAAGTGCATACGTAATAAATTGTCAATTTCATTAGAGAAATCCAGATAAATTTCAGGTTATGATATAAGTCAACTACCATTAAGGAAGATATGGAGCTTTCAATTAAATCAACTAAGATGTTCCCTAAATGTGTTTATTTTTACTAAATGAGGAATTAAGCTAAGTGAATTCCTATAATTCAAGTATAAAATGCCGCCATATGTGAAGTGAATAAACAATATTGATGCTTCAAAAAATTAATTCATACAATTCGGCATTCTATTAAAGATAAGGTGTTATCTACACCTTGAGCTTTAATCCCATTTTTTAAAACTGAATGCCACTATAGTATAGTAAATTTTTATACATGTTCTTAATTAATGCTTCAACGTGTCAAAAATTATCATGACTATATCTTACCTTTATTCAATTTGTATTATTTATGCATTTATCAGTGTATTTTGTAACGTAGTTTAATTAAATAGCATGTATTTCAATTTATGTATTATTATATTATTTTAATTAAATGCATATTACACCACAAAACAAATAATTATTTAACTGTAAATTAATTAAACGCATTTTACCTAATAACTTGGACATCTCTTCGAATCTTTGCTCTCTATCACTTGTTCATCTTTCCTAGCTACTTGCACACAACATAAGGTTCCTTGAATTTGAGAGTCAGCACTATCATGTTGTCTTTATATGAATTTTAATAATCCAAGGTTCTGACCTTCAGCTCTTAATTCTATTTATTTTTTCTGTTTCTCTTTGACTTGTTGGAAAGCATAATAGGTGCATAATATAGATCTTATTAATACATAATAGAGAATGTTGGTAATAAAATCATCGAGATTTACATAATTAATATATGTTGCTAATTGATGAATGAAAAAAAGTTTGATATACATTTCAGTAACGATAGAAGTTATATGTTTTCAATTCATGAAAACATGTCTACTTCATTTTACTCTTACACCATTGGTTCATTATCAATGATAACTTCTACAACTACTGCAATTTTGATTATTTAGTCTAAAGTTGTCTAGAATTATTGAAATGTTATATTAAATAGGACTAATTTAGCATTAAGTTGGTATGTGTTATAAATTCATGATTTTTTTATACCCAATTACTGTTAACTTGGTCTTAAAAATGGTAGAGATCTTTAAAGCGTGTTAAGAATATGGAATAGGGAAATAAATTTCAAACTATAGCACAAAGGTGCAATATATGATATCTATTTATGTCATAATTTGATGATCATAAATTTGACTTCCAACAAAACTAAGCAATTTGATAAGTCGTAAAAAAAATTGTACAGGTCCAAGCAATTTGAAAACAAATCAACTTATTAAGTGACAGTTAGTTTATATTTAAGTTCTAATTTATTCACATTTGACAAATGTGAGTTAAACACTAATTAGGGGAAAAAGCTAAATCATATTTTCCTTCCCGAAACATGAGTTCATGTCCTCTAATTCACCACTAATTTTGTCTCAAAGCTTCTCATTCATTATTAAATGCACGCTTATTCATTTATAACTAAGAATTTCAAAATTAAACTATCTCAGATTGAAAAATGAACATAACTGTAGTTTTTTTCCAAAAGGTTCATTTGCTTGTTGTTTAAGATAAATGGCATTAATACAGTATCATGTTAAATTGATACTAAACAATAACAACCATAGAATAAAGGGAAAAACTCATCGCACCACGAACAACTCCACTATTATGAAGAAAGCTGAAATCGGGCTTAACCAACACCAAAATCCTCTTCGTGTATGACCCAGGCTTTCAAATTATCAAGCAATGCAAAAATAAGAAAACTCTCCACCATCAGAACGGATCATAGGAGTGGACCAAAAGTGTGTATTATCTTTGTTTTACGAACTCTGAAACCATTTAGCAACAACGTTGAAGTAAAAAAATATTTTTTTTTGCTAGTTTTAGACATGTAGAGAAATAGACCTTAGAATTCTACAAAGGAATGAAAGAGACAGAAGGAAGAGGAGGTGGAAAGAAGAAAATGGAGATGAAACAGGGGCGTTATTTATGAATAATGGGGGTTAAGTAACCACTCACTATTTCACTATCATCATGTATGAAGTCGAAAATAACCACAATATAATCATTATGATTTCGGTTAAGATGGGTATTTTGGGGAAACTGAAAAGGCTTCACGAAGTGGGTAAATCGAATGACTAATATAGTCTCAGATAAGTTCACATCCAGTTTTAATGTAGGGGTGATTAAGTATACCGAAAAGGCTTCACTTTGACTTGGTTGACCAAGTATTTGTTTTATATATAAGAGAGATATATATATATATATATATAATTATATTAATTCATATATACTTAATGCGGGCTGCCACGTAATGCGGGCTGGCGTGGATTATTGGTCAGAATATTTGGTTGGCTTCTTTTTGGAACCTAATCATCGCCTTCGTGATGCGTCTTCTGTTTGTAGACGGGCTTGGAAACTGAGTGGCAATTTACATGTTAAGCTGATTGATTCGATGTATTATCTCAAGTTTTTCTCTTCCGAAGAACGTCGGCTTGTTCTCGAGGCTGAGCCTTCCTTTTTTGATGGTAGGCCCTTTATTATTACGCCTTGGTCTCCTACTGTAGCTAGTGCTCGTGAATAGGTTCTCTCTATCCCCGTTTGTGTTTTTTTCTCGCAAATTCCGTCTGCTCTTCAGCCTCTGATTGGGTTGAATTGGCTAGCCTGTAATGTTGGTAAACTGAAATGTTTTGATGCTAATACGGTAGCACGTGATAAATTGATGTTTGTTAAGGCTCTTATTGAGATTTCTCCCTCTAAGCCTCTCCCTGCTTCTATTCCTGTACAGCTTGCTGTCGGGCATGTAGCAGTCGTCCGTGTTTGTTATGGTTGGGTTCTTGATATTTGCTCCTCCTGTCACTCATTTGGTCATCTTGCTTTTTCCTACCATCATTCTGTAGCGTCCGCGGCTGCTCCGTAGATCCCTCTGCCTCGTCCTCCTTCTAGGAAATGGTTACCTAAGGTTTCTTCCTCTCAGATTACCCCCTCTCCTACTGTTCCACAATCTGTTCTAGGTCCTCCTCCTGAGTCTATACATGTTCCTAGACCTGTCTCTCCCTCGATTCCTGATGTCCCGTGTGATGCCACTGCAGTTCCCATAGCTGCTCCAGTTTCTGATCTCCCGCTTTTGCCTGTTGTTTGGGATGAGTCCGAGAGATGTTGGATTGATTACATTTCTGACGTGAGATTTAACCCGGTGGCTGATTCCTTCTTCAGATTTGTTTCCGATGATCATTTGGATCTTAGATGCCTTTTCTACAAACCGTCTGGTGATTCCTGAGTTCTTGATTTGGATGGTCTGTATGCGAGTAAGAATGCTATCATGCTTGCTGATACTACTTGGGATCGTTCCTTCATATACTCTTCTGATGCTTTGGGATACGATCCTTGTCTTGCTATCCGGTTCCGCCCCTTCGCTGGTCTTTATGGTACGGTTCCTATTGATTCTTCCCAGGTGTATGTGGAAGATGATGATTCTTCCTGTTTGGAGGAAACTTAGTCTTAGTGATTTACTTAGTTATTGTGGCTTCTCTGTCACATACCTGTGCTGTATTTTTTTTCCTAGTAGTTAAGGTGCTTTTACCTTACTCATGTACTTCAATTTTATTACGTTCGTAATAAAAGTGGACGGTCCACTATAAAACCGGCTGGCCTTGCCAAAAAAATATATACTTATTTATTACATATTATATAATAATTCATATATAATTTTGTTTTATACATATAGTTTTGTGATATGTTTACTTAATAAGTTTATCAAGATAATAAATTTTATGATTCACATATATACGTATACACACATGTATATATAATATTTGTTACATATATTATTTATGTTAATCTGTATGCTTATTTATTATATATATATATATTTATATAATTTTATTAATTCATATATACTTATTTATTAAATATTATATAATAATTCAAATATAATTTTGTTTTATACATATAGTTCTATGATACGTTTACTTAATAAGTTTATTAAGATAATAAATGTCATGATTCACAAATATACATATACACACACATGTATATATAATATTTGTTATATATATTATTTATATTAATTCGTATGCTTATATATATAATGATGATGAGGATGATTACAGCAAGGAGATCAAGTCATTGAAGGAATAAACCCAAAAAAGTTTATATGTATATCCAAACCCAGTCAAAACTAACCTTTCAAACATAATGGAAATAAGTGCAATAATTCTAGAACAACGGTTACGGGAATGCGAGTCAGCAAGTTTGCCTGTCTTGCATCCGTTTTTGCACTAGTCATGCACTCAATGTCTATTTTGCTATTTGGCACTAGTCACACGTCCATTGTTCTACCCTGCAGTTTGCACCAATTATGCAACCATCTACTGATATACAAATTAGTAAGATTTATAGATGTAAGAAAACAAATCCAAAGTTAAGAAAACAATGCAAGGTGCATCAAACACTTTTGTTTATAACTAATGGATATGGTCATATAATTATGCATTAGAAAGTCTATAATCTCTAGCATATAACACATTATCTTGTGTTTGACCTTATGATTAAAAAGATTTTTCAAGTTTGGCATAATCTTGTGGCATCAATTCAATGCACACCTCAGGTTATAGCAATTTACACAAAAAAGACTAAATTTTCCTTTCTGGCTTTGTATTTTGACTCTACATTTGATACCATTAATGTCGATGTTCTAAAGAAATATATCCTTATATGCCCTTGGGTGAATAAATAAATTGTTCTCATATTGGAAATATAATAGAGAGAGATTTCAAAGTGAGGGAATAATGTTTTGAGATTTTAGAAAGAGAAATCTTGGCCAAGGTCCTTATGCGGGTAAAACTTAAGGCCCGAGTCCCATATTTATCATCTAAATTACACATTTGTTCCTAAAAAACACTGGCAACAGTTACCAACTATAGTGTTGTCTCTTAAGAAAACAAATTGCGACATTTTCATCCAATACATTCTTTTTGACTCTTGTATCAAATCCAACACGTTTCTTCTCAAACTCTTAATCTCAAAACTATTACACTGCATTAACTCAACAATAAAAAGATTACATGTAAAAGATAAACAAGTATTACAACCCCTAATCTCCTCAATTCCATAAGATGTACAATAAAATTATTATATCAAATATGTAATAAAATCTAAAAAAGTTCACATATCAATTATATCAAGTTTTAAATATTAATGATATAGCTACAACGAATACAAATCATCAATCGGTTCTAAATGTGATCAAATATGGCAAATGACACATACAGTTCTGCACTACAGGTATAACTGCCATGATATATAGTGATATACAATTTGCACTAGTGATACTAGTGTATACAATTATGACCAGTAGTGATACAACTACAAGGATAAATGATGAACTAGAAATCCCTAGAGAAATATGAACTGAAAAAAAACAATAACAAATCAAACACGATTATCAATTTTGAATAATGATCGCATAATAATTTCTATAGGAAAATCTTGCAAAAACAATGTAATAAACACACAATATATGGGTTGAGAAGAAGAAAAAAAAATTAAAATAAAATAAAAAGTAAAATCAAAACTGACGTAGAAAGCAAGAAACTATAGATCGAGAATAAATTTGAACCCAAGAGCAAAATTCAACAAAAAATACGAAACATAAAAGAACTACAATCATGACAAAATTAAATCAACATGATATTATCACAAAATTTGGAATACATGATTTTGGAGTTTAATATACGCAATTAAATATGGAAATTAAGAAAAAGAAATCATGATGATAAGATACACGATCTAAGATTCCAAGATTGTAAACTTGTTAATCATCAATCCATCTGCAAAAGTAAGGGCAAAACAGGAGATGAACTTTAAAATATAACGTACCTGGGATTAGAAAACGAGAGCTGATACCAAAGGGATGTACACAATAGATTTCCTAATAACAACCATTGCTCTCTGGTCTAACTCCAGCACTCGAGCTTTTGGTCACCTTAATCTTTCCTTCTGCCCTAGCAGCCACTCCTAATGTCGATATTATGCCACTAGTTGGTTCCTTAGGTGTGAACCTTATATCTTATCCTTTTGAGTCGTCTTCGAATATAGGAGAAAGGTTAAACCCTTGTGAAAGGGAAATTAGATGAAATTCATTGAAGATTTCGGGGTATCATCGATTTCTTTCTTTGGTGGATGTGGTGGTGGCATCGGAGATTTTTTGAACCAAGGAGAATCGATAATTTTTTCAACAGAAATATGGGTTTTCGGGTTTGAGTCAAGGAGTCTGGTGACTAGGCAATGAGCATCAGAAGAGAACCATGAGGGGCATTTGAAGTCACCTATATGGATTTTTCGGTACATGGTCACAAGATTGTCATCCTGTATTTTGAAATAGTACATCAATTTAAGGTTTAAAAGGAACAATTTTGTGCAAACCACAATAGAAAGTTAATAAAACTATAGGCTAAAAAGCACCATGGATAAAAGAAATGAACATGGTTTTTTTAAAGGCAAAAATTTTATAGTGTTTATTCAAAGCTTTTTCGAATTGACCATGGAAAAGAGAATGTTTCAGGTGGTGAACAAATACTTTTTCAAATTCCAGCTTATCTATGTAGAATTATGATATTTCTTTAGTATACACAACCATTTCTTATCCGAAATAAAAGGGATTTCAAAACATTTAGGAAATAACAAAAATAAACAAGGTTTTTGTATTTATTAATGAAAGTTAGGTAGTACTAATGAATCGACGAAAATGCAATAGCTATGCTCATAATTTTCTAAGTATCATTTTATAAACAACACAATGGTCTATGCCATTGCTATAAATATGGAACGAGCAGCTAACAGAGTTTCCACTAATACTGAAAACAATCTTACTGAATGAAGATGATGAACAGTATAAAATACACAATTGAACTTTTATTTCATTTAACAAGCATGCAACTATACCCGAAATGGAAGAGAACCAGCTAGTAAGACATACAAGATGACTCCACATGACCATATATCAGCCTTTGCACCATCATATCCTTTCCTTTCAACAACCTCAGGTGCTGCATATGCTGGAGTCCCACATGTCGTATGGAGCAAACCATCTGCTCCAGCAAATGCACTAATACCAAAGTCAGCTATCTTTAAATTTCCTACACTATTAGGAACAAACTATTTCTTAATAATCACAACTCAAAACCAAAATAATTGATCAGTTAGCAATGGATACATCACAAAATCATTTAACAATGTGTTAAGGGCACTATTCATTTTGTATGTTTCTTAACAGTGAGGTACCATGAATCTAACAAAGGAGCATTTTTACCAAGTGTTTTTTAGTACATATGTATATGTCAAGCAACTCATAAGAAACAGAAAATCAATGGCATATCCGAAATCAAATGACCGAAATTTGCAAATAAATCACTAAAGACTATCGAACCTTTAATTTACCTTGTCATCAAGCAACAGATTCTCTGACTTCGGATCTCTGTGATAAACCCCCCGGATATGACAAAAATCAATAGCAGAAACAAGCTGCCTAAAGTAATTTCTAGCACAGTGCCCTTTAACCTCCCATGCTTAGCAATCCTATAAAACAAATCCCCACCTCTGACCAGCTCCATGGCAAAAAATATCTTCGATTTGATGGCCATAACAATATTCGGATGGGAAACCATTTTCATCACCAAAAACTCCCTCTTAATCTGCTCCATCATGTTAACCCTAATCACCTTTTCTTTATCGACTACTTTCATCGCGACATTTTGATCAGTTGTCAAGTTTTTAGCGAAATAAACTTTGGTGAATGTTCCGTGCGCTAATATTCGACCTAGATCGTAACGGCCGTGCAGCAAGCTTTTCGATTCCTTTAAGCGTAACTTCTTCCATATTTTAGGAATTCAATATAGAAAATGAAAAATTGCTAGAGTGAAGATTAATGGCTAACCATCCTCGCATCTAATTCGAGCCACCGTGACACCGCTTAGTTGTCGTTGCATCCAAATCGCCACCACCGTCTGAGTCTGGAGACGCGTCATGTGTTGTGCCTGGGCGTGTTGCTGTTCTAGCCTTTCCTAAGTAGCGAATCTGAATAATTTTGATTTTATTCTTTTTCCTTTTGGCTACAGATTAGGATAGTTATTTTTTCCAATTTTGGTTGCATGTTTGACATACTGGGAGCTGATGGTGGTGCCCTAAGATTTAGGTGGCCCAAAGCGATTGCTTTACCAGCTTGATTATACGTGATTTATTTTTGTATTTGTGAAGATCAGTCTGATGATGTTAGATTCATGAAGAAGGGAGGAAATTAGGGTTCTTTAGAGCGAAGTTGAGGAAGAAAGGAGTTTTGACATGAAAGCCGGAATTTGATTAATGAGAGGTTCGAGTAGCAAGAGAGTTTGCAGGTGTCTTTGAGCCAATCATAAGACTACCTTCGAAACGAGCTGTTGAGTTTCGGATAGACCTTATGCCAGGAGCCGAACTTGTGAGTAGACCACCTAGTAGGATGACAACTACAGAGATAAAGGAATTGAAGGTGCAACTAGTGGATCTTGAAGGAAGGAATTTTATTAGGCCAAGCAGTTCGCATTGGGAAGTGGCCGTGGTGTTTGTGAACAAACCAAATGGGTCGTTGAGAATGTGTATCGACTATCGTAAGTTGAACGAAATGACGATTAAGAAAAAGTATCCTTTGCCAAGAATAAATGATATATTCGATCAGTTGAGTCGAGCCAGAGTGTTTTCCCATTTGGATTTGGCGACAAGTTTCCATCAGTTAAAAGTGGCAGAGAGACAGGATTCCTTTGACAACATTTCAGACTAGGTATGGTTTGTAAGAGTGGTTAGTGATGCCATTTGGATTAACGAATGCACCTGCTTTCTTCGTGGATTTGATGAACCGGGTTTTCCGAGAGTTCTTGGATAGGTTTGTGCTAGTATTTATAGATGACATTTTAGTATATTCTAAGGATGAGAGAGAGCATGAAGTTCATCTTAGAGTGGTACTTGAGACGCTGAGGTAGAATCAGTTAAAGGTGAAGTTTACCAAGTGTCATTTTTGGAAGATTGAGGTTAAGTTTCTTGGTCGCATGGTTTCAGAGAAAGGCTTTTCAGTCGATCTAGATAAGATTGAAGATGTTAATAATTGGAAGAAACCAGAGACGATGACCGAGATTAGAAGTTTTCTTGGACTTGCTGGCCACTACCGGAGAGTCATCAAGGATTTCTCATGGATAACATCACCTTTGATTAAGTTAACTAGGAAGGAGGGGAAGTTTATCTGGTCCGACAAATATGAGGAAGCATTCCTTAAGTTAAAGCATTTGTTGACCAATGCACTAGTGGTAGTAGTTCCAGACTGAAATCAAGGATTGGTGGTGTATACTGATGCATGTGGAACTGGATTGGGAGCGGTGTTGATGCAGAAGGGTAAAGTTATTGCCTACGCATCCAAACAGCTTAGACCGCATAAAGGGAGGTACCTTACTCATGATTTGGAGTTGGCTGCGGTGATCTTTGCATTGAAGATTTGGAGACATTATCTCTTAGGGGAGAGGTTTGAGCTTTATACCGATCACAAGTCTTTAAAGTATTTATTCTCTCAGAAGGAGTTGAATATGAGGCAGTAGAGGTGGCAGGAGTTTTTAGATGCTTATGATTTTTGTATAGAGTATACTCCTGGGAAAGGAAATAAGGTAGCGAATTCTCCTATCCGAAGACATCAGAATGTGGTATTAGCTATGTTAGCGGAGTGGAAGGATTGAGAAGCTTTGGCCAGTTGTGGTGTGCAGTTAAGATCTACAGCTAGTTCTAGTCAGAGTACCGCCACGTTGTCCTGTTTAGAAGTTTGAATGGTTGATCGAAAGGATTTCTTCTAAGTAGAAGGAGGATCCAGTATTAGTAGAGAAGGTTTAAAGGCTTGAGGTTGGAATAGAGATCGATGATCTAAAGGAATTTAGTCTTGACCAAAGAGGGTAGTTGAGAAAGAAGAGCGATTGTGTGTTCCGAATATGGAGGACTTGAGGAAAGAAGTTCTTGGAGAATGTAATCAGTCCAAGTTTACAATTCATCCTGGAGGGACCATGATGTATCGGGATATGAAGAAGAGCTTTTATTGGGAAGGTATGAAGAAGGATGTTGGCTTGTGGGTTAGTCAGTGTGCAAACTGTCAACAAGTGAAAACTGAACATCAGAAGCTGAGTGGGTTGCTTCAACCTTTAGAGATTCTAGTTTAGAAATGGGATTCGATATCCATGGATTTTATAGACGAGTTGCCAAGGTCAAATAGTGGTAATGAAAGTATATGGGTTATAGAGGACAGGTTGACCAAGAGTGCCCATTTCATTCCAGTTTAGTCAACCATAACGGCACCTGTTTTAGCTAAGTTGTTCATGAAGAACATAGTTAGACTACATCGAGTTCCTAGTAGTATAGTCAGTGACAGAGATGCCTTGTTCACTAGTGAACTCTGGAAGAGTCTACAGGAATTACTGGGTACCAAGCTTAATATGAGTACTGCATATCATCCTCAGATGGATGGGCAGACAAAAAGAGTCAATAAGGTACTCGAGGATTTACTGAGAGCTTATGTATTGGACTTTGGTGGAACTTGGGAAGACCACCTACATTTGATTGAGTTTTTCTATAATAATAGTTACCAGACTAGTATAGGAATGACGTCTTTTGAAGCTTTGTTTGGAAGGCCATGCAAATCACCAGCATGTTGGTTGGAGACTGGAGACAGACTAGTCTCGGGTCCAAATTTGGTTAAAGAGGCGTCAGAGAAGATTGAGTTGATCTGGAAAAGGATGAAGAAAGCTCAATCTAGACAGAAGAGTTACGTAGATAAGAGGCGTAAAGACCTAGAGTTCTCAGTTGGAGATAAAGATTTCATTAAGGTGTCACCGATGAAGGGTGTGGTACGATTTTGAAAGTTGGGGAAGTTAGCCCCGAGATATGTTGGACCATTCCAGATTATTGAGAGGATTGGGAAGCTCGCATACAGAGTAGAATTGTCGAGCAGTATGGCAGGTGTCCAAAATGTATTTCATGTGTTTCATCTTCGTAAGTATGCACATGATCCAGAGACTACAATTCCTCCGAGCGGGTAGGAAGACTTGATAATAGAGCCTAATTTGACTTTTGTTAGACAACTAGTTCGGGTTGTAACAAGAGATGTGAAAAATTGAGGAACAAGGTAGTCAAGTTGGTGAAAGTTCAGTGGAGCGACAACGAGAAGGACTGCACTTGGAAGACAGAAGACATGATTAGAGATACTTATCCTGGTCTGTTTTAACGGTATGTCTATATTAGATTTATATAGATAGTTGCTAGTCAGATAGGCATGTATGGTTGTTAGGAGTTGTTACAGATGATTGCTATGTTTAGTATTTAGTCCTTACTGAATTTCGAGGATGAAATTCTTTAAGGGTGGGGAGCATGTAACATCCCTAATTTTTGATAACATTATTCAGAAGATTTAATTAGATAAATTAAATAGAATAATGTAAGAATTAAAATGATAAGAATTAAAATGACAAGGGGATTGTGATTTGAAAATAAAATTTAAGGCCGTGCTTAATAGTTATAAATGGGCTTAAACTGACTAATATGTTATTAATTTACATAAAGGCCTATTAGGAAATAACCGCCTTCATTTCTGTAACCCACCTATTCACGTATCTTTTCATTTTCTCACGTTCATTTTATTTCTCAAAAACAAAACAAACGTAAACCTAAGAAAGCTGGACGTTACAAGGAAGAAAAAAGGGGAAGATTAAATCAAGCTAAGGAATTAAAGTAAAGGGATTAATCTTAAATCAAATCTCAAAGCTCTTATCATATTCAAGGTGAATAATAATTCATTCCATCTCTATTTTGTATTTATAATTATATGTTTTCAGATTTAAGATTAAATTCGTTTTCATGATGTGATGATGATGATATGCTTGAACTATTATTTGTTCGATTTAAACCAATTCGTTTACATATGAATTTGCACGGTTTTAGGGCAAAACCGATTGTTATTGATGTTAGAATGCCATGGAAAAATAATATGTTAGGTAAAACATGATTTTAGAGATAGTTTTCAATTTTCATAAATTTTCAAGCTATGGAAAACTTATTATGAATTTCTAAAGGAAAATATGATATATTCAGGTTTAAAATTTATTTGATTATTTCAAGAAGAAATTGGGTTTGAAATTTTAATATTTTGATAACATGATGAAAGCGAATTTCTATGATTTTTTTCTAATTGATTTGCTATGGAAAATAAATTATTTTAAAAGAAGGACTTATTTGCAATATTGGTTTCGCTTAATGGAAGGGCTTAAAGGTTAAATTTTTCCCTTGATTTAGATCTGATAAATGCGACAGTTATTTTGTAAAGTATTTGAAAATTTTAAGGCAACCAATCAAAGGATTACAAATAGGCAGGCAGTTATAAAGCAATTACTAAAAGTAGCATAATTTCAGCCTTTATTCGGAAAAGTTGGTTCCGCCTCCTATAGTAGTGCCTTTCGACTTCAATGCTTCCGCTCCAACATAGTGGAAAACAACCCAGTCAAAACCCACCTAGTCGAAACCAATACACAAGGTATCACTTAGATGGTACATAGTGGATTGGAGGAAAGGCGGAAGCCATGGTGTCGAAAGTAATGCTTCCAATCGGGTTGAAACCTTAGTTTTGTTTTCAAATGTTATGCGCCTGCTTCATTTTACTTAAAGCTTTCGACGTAGTCGAAGCATATGTTTTCGAAAGGGGTTTTTCTAAATAGCTTTTAAAGGAGGTTGCCATTTTATGTTTTAAATGTATAGGCTTTCGAAGGGGTTACCTTATTTATAAAAGAATGCTTTCGAAAGTTGTGGTTCCGACCTGGTCGAAACCCAGCCGCTATTCTTTTACTTTTCGAGTGTATTGCTACCATCAATGCTTTCGAAGGGTTCTCTTTGTTTTAAAATTAAGCTAAGTCACTTCCTAAATGCTTTCTAAAGGGTTCAGGGGTTTCGAAGGCAATGGTGTCGAAAGGGTCGATGCTATCCTTTAAAGTTTTACTCAAAGGTTTTGAGCTTTCGAATAGATGGTTCCGACACCATCAAATTTTCCCCCAAACAATATTATTAAGGGTTTCTAAAGAGATACCTACGTATATAACCGCTTTGACACAAAAGATGTTTTAGAAGTAAAACCCAATGCTTTAGAAATGGGTACTTTCGTTGGCTTCGAAGCTAAGTTTCTAAAGATTATTAAGCAATGATTTGACACAATCGAAAGGTAAGTTTGGGTTTTGAAAGAGATGTTTTAAAAGGCTTCGAAAGGTATATACATAGTGTTTTGAAAAGGGGTTTTCTTTGCTTTCGATGGAGGTTATCCAGGGGTTTTGAAAGTGATGTTTCATGGTTTTCAAAACAAATAACCCAATCTCACTTTTAAGGAAAAACTATGGCATTAATAAATTAAAGAGTTTTGAAATAGAAGAAGTTTTCCTCGATTAACATGTTAAAGGATTTAACCTGTGATTTCATATTTTTAAACAATTTAAAAATATCATTTTCAAAGAAATCCATTGATTAATGCCTTCGAAATCCATTTATTAAAAATATCCAAATACTTTGATTACTTAAAACCCTTTTCCGCAGCACTTTTCTATAACCTTTGAAATATAACTATAGACTTAACAATTCTTTTCCAATTCTTTTATAAATGTTTTCAAAGGAGTAATTAAGTATTTTAATGATGATTTGGAAGTTTTATAGTATATTTAAAAGGAATTTAAACAAACGATTTAAAGAAAAGCTACTACAAATTAAGAGATTTAATCTTGGCTCTAAAAGCCGACAAGTAGACTTGATTTTTCTATTCATGAGATCCGGATTTGAGGTGCTTAAACTAAGGAGATTTTCAGGGGCAATCAATGCCCTGGCTTACCTGGCCTTTTCCTATGCAAGGGATAGGTAAGGTCGAAATGTCGGAAACAAGTTAAGTATAAAAAGATTAAATTTTCCAAATTTAACTTAAATATAACTTAAATATAACTTTGATTTTATAGGGATGATCTTCTTATACTTAGTGTTAAAGCCTGAAGAGGGAACTTGTACTGTTAGTGGAATTTCAAAGGTGATTTCCCTGTTATTTTGTCCATAGTATTTGTTGAATAATATATGTTATTCTATTCGTGTGAGATTCTGTTCTGTCCTTATTTTCTTTCTTACCCTTAAGAACTCGCTGCTCCGGCACTTGCATTTGTGATACGTGAATACCAAGGATGATCGGTGTCGATTTTCGAGAGTCGAAGAAACGGGTCCTCACATCGTGGTATCAGAGCTTAGGTTGAGCGAACACCTTGGCTTTGGTAGAGATAAAAGTATCATCAGAGATAAGGTTAGTAATACCCTAGGATGAGAAACTCATTAGAGATAGGGTTAGTAACATCCTAGAATGAGTTTGAGTATATATGAGTGCGTATTTGTTAATATTATATACAAATGATTTTGGTTTTGAAAATTGGTAAGAAATAATTTTACCTAAGATTATATTTTGAATATAAAGAATATTTTTCAAGTAATATAGTTATTTGATTAAGGAAAGGATAATACTCAGTTGTTATTATTAATTGATGGGTTGTTTAATTTAAAATTTTAAGTACGAACACCTTGTGAATTTAGTTTCATAATTTGACTATGAGGTATTCGATAAATAATAACGTTTATTAAAGGAATATATTTAAGGTAAATAAATCTTATAAATATATTTTATATAAGTGATTTTATGAACTGGATTATAATACGTGCTTTATAGAATTTTTAAGAATTTAAATTTCAGTATTTTTGAAAGGAATTTCAAATGATTTTTGAAAAAGGAATAATAATGGTATTATTTCTAAAACGAGATTTCTAAAATGAGAAACTATCTTATAATTAATTGAATTGAGTGGCTCAAAAGTAACTAAAAATGGGCAGGAGATGTGTTCGGATGGTAAACGCTTCTCTTAAGTATTCCCCTTTTTATTAAGGAAATATTCAATACTATTAGTGGTATTCAGTTCCTTAGCATCATTTTTGAGTTACTCGATCTATATAATTTTCTAAAAACACATATGTGAATCATTAATTGATAAAGTAATTGATGATTGTCAATTTTTATCAAAGTGTATTATCTTAATTGATAAGCATGGGTATGCTTTGATCTTTAAAATAAATATTTAAAGTTATTAATGAATGATTTTGGGTTTGTAGTAAACGATGTTTTAGCAACATTTGTTTTTAAACCCTGAATGACACTTTGGAAGAAATATTATGGGTATATTTAGATCTTTAATAATGGGATTTTAAAGATAATAACAAGTATTAGAGTCTTTTATAAAAAGATAGAAAATATTATAATTAACATGTTATAAAAAGAGAAGTTCATTATAACAATGTTTTGGTAGTAATTGTTTTAATCTCTTTGATTATGTTTTAAAGGAAAGAAAAAAACTTGTTAAGCATACTTATAACATTTGAATAAGTATATAAATATTTTTCTAGTATTAAAACTGATATAAGTAAAGAGAATACATATAAAAAGGAAGTTTTAATTAATAAAAGAGTATTAATTAATAAAGAAAGTTTTAACTAAATAAAGAATGTTTTCACATTTGATATTAGCTAATGGAAGTTATGATGATTTATCAATTCAATTAATTATGTTGAAAATTAGTTTTCAAGAAACCATTAAGATATGTTTAGAAATATATTATAACAAAAAGATATTTATCTTTTGAAAAGAAATGTGTTTTTAAGTAGAAATATTTGGAATTAAAAAAATGTAAAATGGTTATGTATAAAGAAGTATCTTTATAAAAGTTTGAATTAAAGATGGAAGTTTTATGAAAGTATTTTCATAAGAAATTTGGAAAGATTATTAAATTCATTTGAAGTATATGGATTATTTCGTCGCATAATTTGATCTAAGATTCGAGCATGGAACTTTGAGGTGTTTACACCGGTCCGAAAAAGAATTTATCACTCAAATTTTGACAACGAACATTGATGAAAGTTTGTGATTAAATACTTAAGTTTTCTATCATAGTTGAGAGTTGTGCAAGGAAAACTAAAATTCTGATCAGAAAGATTGGTCGGAGTCCGCACTAAAGGATCGGAAGATCAATGTTAGTTCAGAAGTAAAGTTGTGAATTCGAATAGAAGATCAAATCGGATATTGCGTATGGATGATCTATATACATCATACATGTGTAAGATTAAAAATAAATATTTTAGGCAAAATCCTTTGGTTTTTGTTTTGGGTAATTTCAAGGATGAAATTTTAAGGGGGAAAGTCTATAACGACCCGCAAATTTATCACTTTGATAAATTATATTTATTTTAAATTTATTCAAATGCAAGGTTGAAAATATAAATAATATTGTTTTAAGTGATAATAAATAATAATAAATCTTATTTTGAATAGATATTTACAAAAAAATATTTTACTCGAGATATAAATCGATAAAATGGCCGAAAACTATTTTATCTATAACCAGCTCTATAATCGTAAAACGTCGTATACAGAGCTAGATCAATACACTTATTTTTATAGTTGAACAAGAATAAGAAATAAAATTAATTATTTTATTTTTGAGAGTAAAATGTATTTAAGACATCATTAGTAATGCCCTTAAATATATAATTGATTTATGAATTTAAATTGAGATTTGATGATTTGATAATTATTTTAATTTTTCAAATAATGATTTTAAATGATGATAATTCATTTTAAATGATTTTATACTTATAGCAAAACATTTATAAAAGTTTTATAAAGAGATATGTTTAATTTGAAAATGTAAGGAAAATAATTGATATCACTTTTTCGGTATAATAGAAATTATTGTAAATGGTTGCAAATATCAATTTGTATGGTTTTAGAATTCAAATATGATCATTTTAATTAATTTAAAATGATAAGAAATTTATTTTAAATTTTTTTACAAATATATGTACGTTAATTAATATGTAAAAATGTAACTGATAATCGGTTCCTTGGATTTCAACGATTTAACAAACAAAAGTTGTTCAAAGATGTTTGAAGTGTTATGCACCTACATGTAAATGCATATATATGTCACATGCGCATGATAACATATACATTTGTACATGAACACTTATATATATATATATATATATATATTACAAAATAATTAAATAATTCCTAAGACTTAACCTTTAAGTATCCAAAAAGCAAACATCAACTCATTGTACCACACCATCATCACACCATCACCTTACATCACCATCACATAGCCTAAGGGGGGGCGTACATGTAGAGGGGGTAGGAGGGGTTTAGGATAGGGGCGTTTTGGTAATTTTTCTTTTAAATATTTTATTCCAAGTTTTTTTCAATAAATATCCACCCACTTTCTCACATTTTTCACCATATTCTTGTCATCTTCTTTTCCACTTCAAGCTTCTTTTCATGGCTTCTAAGCTTGTCAAAATTATAGCAAAATATTTAGCAAAAGAAATTTAAAATAATATAATATATAAGTTATCAATTCCACTTCAAACGGAAATGAATCTCCTCCTCTACCTTTCCAATATCCACGGCCACCACCACACACCACCAAGGCCGAGCCCTTCCTCCTTCCCCACCAAGGCCATGAGCTCCAAAGCAAGGCCGAGCCAATTTAAAGTCAATAGTGCTAGGGATCGTGAGCGTAGATTTCGAGAGAGCGGAGCTATAGCCGATTTTATATTAGCTCAAAGGGAGAATGAAGGTGAGAACTCCTAAAACTATAGTATTATATGCTATTGGATGTTATAAAAATTTAAAAGTGTTTTGGTGAAGTTTGAATGAGAATTGAAAATTTAGTCAAAAATAGACGCGTCGCGTAACGGAAGTTCGCAATTTCGCATCATAAAATTCAAAACGAAGGTATAGAATGAAATATAGCTCGAAATTTTTAGAGATAAGAATTTTCCAAACTATTATACCCATAATTTTCAAACGAAGAAAGAAAATCGAGATTTCGATAAGTCGATTTTGAAATATGAGTAAAACAATTTTTTGGGAAAAATCGCGGTTTTGCAGTTCGGAATCCATAAAAGGATTTCTTTGAAAATGATATTTTTAAATTGTCTAGAAATATGAAATAAATTCTAAAAATATTTTAAAATGTTTTAAAAGTGATTTGAGTTATAAAAGTGAATTTCCAAATGATAAAAACTCGTTTTTATCAATATAGCTTAAAAAACACTTTTTGCAGCGCTTTTCTATAACCTTTGAAATATAGCTTTAAACTTAACAATTCTTTTCCAATTCTTTTATAGAAAATTTCAAAGGAATAATTAAATGTATTAATGATGATTTGGAAGTTTTATAATTTATTTAAAAAGAATTTAAACAAATGATTTAAAGAAAAGCTACTACAAATTAAGAGATTTAATCTTGGCTCTAAAAGCCGACGAGTAGACTAGATTTTTCTATTCGTGAGATCCAGATGTGAGGTGCTTAAACTAAGGAGATGTTCAGAAGTAACCAGTGCCCTGGCTCACCTACTGTCTTCCCTGGGCGAGGGATAGATAAGGTCGAAATGTCAGAAACGAGTTAAGTATAAGAAGATTAAATTTTCCAAATTTAAATTAAATATAACTTTGATTTTATAGAGATGATCTTCTTATACTTAGTGTTAAAGCCCAAAGAGGGAACTCATACTATTCGTGGAATTTAAAAGGTGATTTCGTCGTTATTCCGCTCATAGTATTTGTTGAATACAGGAATTGATATTGAGTAGAATTAAATGATTTCTACAGATTCTGCTCGCTTAATATTTACTGGATTTGGATTAACATTCTAGATAACATAGTTTTAACCCAATCAAAATTATGAGTTTTGAATTAAGAAATCATTATTAAGATTTAAATGAAATGATTTGGAAATATTTTCCTAAGTGAAAAAAGAAATGATTTAGAATTTTTCCAAGTTTAAAAAGGCTTTTAAGTAATCAAAGTATTTGATAAGAGAGGTTTAATTATTCCATATATACCGAAAAGAATGTTTGAAAAATATATATCTCCAGAAGAAATCTTGATAAAAAGAAGTTAATCAATTAAAGAACGATTCCCTATTCATAGAACATCTTTTTATCGATGATTGGTTCGAAGGAACCGTGATCAGATTGAGTGATTATTATCTGAAAACCACTTCGAACCAATGTACGTGTTCGAAAAATGAAGATTTGATAAGAAAATGAGGGATGAAGATCAAAGATCTTCGAGGCGAAAGGATTGCTTGTTGATAATTCTGGTTAGCTCCCAAATACTACAGTAGCAATGGTCCATTCATTTCTAAAACTCTTCGGGTTGCAAGGACTTTTCACTACCAATCCTAGGGGTAACTCCCGACAGGATGTGGTAGGAGTGTGCCTTTAGTTTGTCCTGTTGCTGGATAACTTGTATGGATGAATGTCTAACGTTGCATTTCTAGTTACATAAGTGATCTCTATGAACGTATCATCTGTTTGGTGGCGGAGAAGACAACTTCTCTTAGCTTAACACCCTTTCTCGAGACGTATGAGCTCAGGAGTTATACGTTTGTAGAAATTAGTTGTGTGACCATGGAATGGCGGTGTGGCATTCAAAGTGAAATATGCAATGTGAAAGGTAATCGTTACCTCAAGCCTCACACCCAGAAATGGCCGAAACATGGTAGATGCAGCAAGGCTATGTGGTTCGCAACCATTAGGATATGATCATCCCCTTCTGGATATATTTATTTCCGCTATGACGTTCGGGACTAAAATAATTGTGGATGTATGTTGTAAGGGCCCTTGGATAGGTTGGTAACAACCGAGGTGATGACATATTCGGTACTATCAAGGAAGAGGTAGGCCGATCTGGTGTTGGTAGAGGACCGTTAGTTTGGCCTCGGTACATTCGTCTAGAGATGTACTGCCGAAAGGCAGTCCCTTCTCCTGGTCATTTGTATGGAAATCCATTCTCCAATAAGCGCCTGCCATTTTGTTTGTAGAACCCACGTTTGTGCCTAATATGCTGGAACTTAATCAATGTAACAATTTAAGCTAAGATTAATAAGTTTACTTGCAAATGTTTTTAAAGAAATGTTATTAAAAATTATATCCCTTATTTTTACATAATAAAAATTTGGTTATCATAAGATAAAAACTCATTCCGTATTTATGAGTGGCGTGGTCTTATGAGATACCTTTTAGTTTTCAAAACGTGTATTTTTGAGTTCTCACACTGGTCCCATGGCTGACCCGGAGTTTATTTCCCTTTCCCTAAAACTTTGGGTGCCCTAATTTTCCCGGGCAGCCTAGTAGTCAGATTTAGTTAGAAGAAATCTGGTTGGAGCTCGATGCATGGAGTCAGAAGACTCATCTGAAGATTGTTATCTCTTTTCACCACACTCGTGAAATATTATATTCCGCATTTGTAAGGACATAAATTTATATCTCTCCATGTTTAACTCTGATAAATGTATTTTAAATTTCCGCTGTAAAGATTTTATGTTGAAATAATGTATGTTATTCTATTCGTGTGAGATTTTGTTTTGTCTTTATTTTCTTTCTTACCCTTAAGAACCCGCTTCTCCGGCACTAGGTTTTGCGGCACATGAATATCAAGGATGCATTAGTGTCGATTTCCAAGGGTCGAGAAACGGGTCCTTGCATTTCAATTGCTTGCACTCTCTATTTTTGAACATTATTATTATTATTTACACACCTAACTCAGATAAACTGAGGCCAGATATACCGATCATGCACTGCCTTTTGGACTTACGTAAGAAGGGTACAGAGCATGGCGAGTGTACACATTTTCATATGAACACATGACTCTAGGTGGTTATTTTTATTAAATCTATTTACATACACCTAACTCGGATAAACTGAGGTCAGATATACCGATCATGCACTGCCTTTCGGGCTTACGTGAGAAGGGTACGGAGCATGGCGAGTGTACACACTTACGTGTGAACACCTAACTCTAGGTGTTTTTTATTTTTATAAAAGCTTTTTCTTCTTATTTTTTTCATGAAGAGAGAGTTTTGCAAAATCATCTTAGAACCACTTAACTTAGAAGATCAAAAACGTTATCGCCTTTACTTGAAATCAACCACTTTTTTAAACAAAGATTACAATTAGGACATACTTTATAATTATCACCTATAAACCTTCCTATATACTAGTTAAACCATAGTTACTTGTAATCAAACTTTATTTTTATTTTTGTTGAGACAAATAAATTTTCAAAAGTTTCAATTCAATAACCAAAAACATATATATATCCTATAGTGTTTCTTCAAAAGTAAATCGATATGCTAAAAAGAAACTTTGTTTTCAAAAAAAAATTTGTTTTTATTTTTGTTTTGGAAAGAAAATGCAAAAAATAAACCATGAAAATTCACAAATGAATATGAGACCACCCCCCCACACTTGATTTTGACTATGTCCCCACAATTAATGCATGATATAATGAGTGTAACGAGAAAAAATACGTACATATTTACAAGAGAGGGTTAACATTTCTTACTAGACGTAGTATGGCTCATGAAGAGTCATGAGCTCCTCCTCTCGATCACTCACCAACTCCAAGTAAGGCTTTAAACGATGACCATTGACTTTAAAAATCAAACTATCCCTAGGATTTTCTATTTCAATGGCACCGTGTGGAAAAACAGTATGTACAATGTATAGTCCTGTCCACCTTGATTTCAACTTCCCAGGGAAAAAATGAAGTCGAGAGTCATACAAAAGAACCTATTGGTTTGGCGAAAATGTTTTCCTTAGGATTGACTTGTCATGAAAAAAATTGTTCTTTCTTTGTAAATTTTCTCGTTTCATATGCGTCATTCCTAATCTCCTTTAATTCATTGATTTGCAATTTCCTATTTTCGCCAGCTTTCTCAAGATCAAAATTTATGTTCTTAATTGCCCACAATGCTTTATGCTCAAGTTCAACGGGAAAATGGCACGCTTTACCATATACAACCCTAAAAGGAGACATCCCAAGTTAGTTTTATATGCAGTTTTATAAGCCCAAAGCGCATCTGTCAATTTTTGTGACCAATATTTTCAATTTTTATTTACAGTTTTCTCCAAAATTTGTTTGATTTGACGATTTGAAACTTCAACTTGACCACAAGTTTGAGGATGATAAGAAGTGGATAACTTGTGGATTATCGAGTATTTCTTCGTTAAAGTTTCAAATGAACGATTATAGAAATGGGTTCCATTATCGCTTATTATTGTGCGAGGTGTTCCAAACCTCGAAAAGATGTATTCTTTTATGAATTTCACAACAACTTTGTGATCATTTGTTTTACAAGGAATGGCTTTAACCCATTTAAAGACATAATCAACAGTAAGAAGAATGTACAAATTTTTGAAAGAATTGGGAAATGGTCCCATAAAGTCAATATCCCAAATGTCAAAGATCTCGATTGTAAGAATAGGGTTCAGGGGCATTATATTTCATTGAGAGATTCTTTCTAACATTTGGCAGCGATCGCAAGTTTTACAAAACTCGAATGAATCTTTGAAAAGTGTAGGCCAGTAAAAACCACATTGAAGCACCTTTTTCGCGGTTTTCTTTGGACCGAAGTGTCCACTACAAGCTTGGTCATGACAAAACGAAAGAACAACCTTGATTTCACAATCCGGGATGCAACGTCGAATGATTTCATCGGAACAGTACTTAAACAAGTATGGATTATCCCAATAGAAGTACTTGACTTGGGACAAAAATTTATACTTATCTTGTTTCGACCAAAATGAAGGAGTTTCCTTAGTGACTAGATAGTTCATTATGTCGACATACCATGGATCGATGGAAACAGAAAGGAGTGGTTCATCAGGGTAGTTCTCGTTGATCGGTAAAGAAGATGGTGTGTTTGGAAGACGTGGCAAATGATCGGCAATGACATTGTTGGATCCTTTTTTGTCTTTGATCATAAGGTCAAATTCTTGGAGTAGAAGGATCCAGTGGATCAAACGAGACTTAGCATCCTTTTTAGAGAAAAGATACCTAAGAGCGAAATGGTCAGTGTAAACAGTAATGTGTGAGCCAATCAAATAATGTCGGAAATTTTCGATTGCAAAGACTACAACTAGAAGCTCATTTTCAGTGGTCGTGCAATTGAGTTGAGCATCGTTTAGAGTCATACTAGCGTAGTAGATGACATGAAGAATTTTGTTGATGCGTTGTCCTAAGACAGAACCGATTGCAAAGTTAGAAGTGTCACACATTATTCGAAAGGAAGATCCCAATTTGGTGAGCAAATGATGGGAGCGGAATGAGTTCATCTTTGAGACGTTCGAAAGTAGAAACACTGTCAAAATTAAAGTCGAATGGAACATCTTTTCCAAGAAGAGTCGTAAGAGGTCAAGCAATTTTGCTGAAGTCTTTCACAAAGCGTCGATAGAAACTAGTGTGCCCAAGAAATGAACGAATGTCCTTGACAGATTTGGGAATGGGTAGATTCACAATTGCATCGACTTTCACTTTATCTACCTCAATGCCTTTGTTTGAAATGACATGCCCAAGGGCAATGCCATGTTTGACCATGAAATGACATTTTTCCAGTTTAAATTTAAGTGTTTGTCCTTGCAATGACTAAGAACCAACTCAAGATGGTGTAAGCATTCAGAAAAAGAGTTTCCAAAGATAGAAAAATCGTCCATAAACACTTCCGGAAAGCGTTCGATCATATTGGAAAAGATGCTGACCATGCATCTTTGAAACGTAGTAGGAGCGTTGCAAAGGCCAAATAGCATCGATATGCAAAAATGCCAAAGGGACACGCGAAAGTCGTTTTCTCTTGATCTTCGGGAGCGATTGAAATTTGGTTATAACCGGAATAACCATCTAGAAAGCAATAGAATTCATGGCCGGCTAAACGTTCAAGCATTTGGTCGATAAAAGGAAGAGGGAAGTGATCTTTACGTGTTGCAGCATTTAGTTTTCGATAATCAATGCAAACACGCCAACCCGTTTAAGTACGAGTTGGAATGAGTTCGTTAGAGTCGTTCTTGATAACAGTAAGTCCAAACTTTTTAGGTATGACATGAATTGGGATAACCCACGAACTATCAGAAATTGGGTATGATTCCGTTATCGAGGAGTTTAAGAATTTCATCACGAACCACATCCTTCATTTGTGGGTTAAGCCTTCGTTGCACATCATGAATAGGTTTGGCATCGTCAACTAAATGGATACGATGTTGAACAAGAGTGGTACTAATTCCCTTTATATCGGTGATCGACCATCCAATTGCTTCTTTATTTTTCAATAGAACTGAAAGAAGAGAAGCTTCTTGATCAATAGAAAGAGTTGAAGTAATTATGACCGGAAACGTTTCATTGTCACCTAAGTATGCGTACTTAAGGTGATCGGGAAGGGGTTTGAGGTCCAACCTCGGGGGTTGCTCAATCAAAGAATTTGGTTGAAGATCTGACTCAACAGTAAGGGGTTCAAATGGAAGCGTGTTTTCAATCTTGTTAGGTTCGTCTTGAAATAGTTGCTCGTATTCGGTCTTGCGTTCGTGGTTTAAGTCAATTATTTTGTTATCAAAATTTTCTTGAATGGAGCTAACTTCCTACGTTTGATCACGTAGTTCATTCGATTGATTTTCAAGATTGAAAATGTTAAGATCCAAAGTCATGTTTCCAAAAGAAATTTTCATCGAACCGTTTTGACAATTGATTAGAGCATTTGAAGTACCAAGAAAGGTCGGTCTAAAATCAACGGAATTTTACTCATCGGATTGTTCACAGGTTATGTCTCTAAAATGATGAAATCGACGGGGAAGATGAATTGACCAATTTTGATGAGTACGTCCTTGATTTCTCCCACGGGTTTCTTTATTGAATAATCGGTAAATTAAAGAGTTACTTTCGTTGGTTTAAGTTCACCTAAGCCAAGTTGCTGGTAAACCAAATAAGGAATCAAATTGACACTCGCACCCAAGTCTAGTGAACACTTGTTAATCGTCTTGTCTCCTATCGTGCACGAGATCGTTGGACATCCAGGATCTTTATATTTAACAGGAATTGATTGGGACAAAACCTTGCTAAGTCTGGTAGCTAAGAAAACTTTCTTCGGTACATGAGTGTGTCGTTATTGAGTACATAAGTCCTTGATATATTTAGCGTAAGTTGGGACTTGTTGAACGATATCAAGAAGCGGGATGTTAAGTTTGACTTGTTTACAAATTCCCAACATCTTTTCCATTAGATTAGAATGTTTCTTGGGTCGAAGGCGATGTGGAAATGGAACACGATACTCAGTAGGTCGGTCTACTTAAGTAGAAGAAGAATTTTGATTGGAACTTGATTCAATGTTTGGCTCAATGTTTTGTTCTAAATCGCTTGTCGTTTTAGAAGCATCAAGAGGAACTTCTAGTAAATCGTTTGGATTAACAACTTGATTATCGATTTGTTTAGCATAACGCAAAGTTGTGATATCATTCATTTGGTTTACATTGCTATCTTGAACAACATGGGATTGATTCGAATTCGTGTTTTGATTTTTGGGATTCGGAATTTGCTGACTTGGGAATGTGCCTCGTTCACGTTCACTCACAGACATGGCTAATTGACTCATTTGCATTTCAAGTTTTGCAATAGGTTGTCTCGTAATCTGCATGTACGAGGTTAACAAATTTTGCAAATTACTGTTTGATTGGAGACTTTGAATAATTGCTTTAGCCAAAGTTTCAAGACTTTTTTCAAGTGAAGTCAAACATTTATCGTCTTAGGGAGCAAAAGATTATTGCAGTTGATTTTGAGACGGACCCATAAAATTTTGTTGAAAATGATTGGGTTAAAAGGGAGGATTCGAAGCATTGTTCAGAAATGCTTGAAAATTGGGGCAAACCAAATTCGTGTTGGAATTATTTTTGTTCCAAGCAAAGTTCGGATGATTTCTCCAATCAGGATTGTACTTTGAAGAAAACGGGTCATTCTTAACCTTATTGAAAGCAATGAGTTGCTCTATCGAATTAAGGCATTGATGGGCTATTTGATTCGGATCCTTGCATTTATAACACATTGGTTGGGAAGCTTGGTTCATTTAGTTGGATAAGAAAATGTTGTCGAATTTATTGATCATTGCGTCGAGCTTAGCTTCCAAAGCCAAAGATGATCCTATCGAGTGTGCGCTCGATCGTGAATAAAAGGATTTTTCGTTAAAACGTTCCCATTAGGATGACTTTTCGAGTAGTTTTTCAAGAAATTGCAAGCATTGTCATGATGTTGGTCTTGAAAATTTCCTTAGCACATCGATTCATGCATGGTTCATGAACTATTCTCAAGTCCATCATATAAGATTTGGCAAAGCGTTCATTTTTCGAAATTATGGTGTGGACATTTTATCAAAAGCTCTTTAAATCTTTCAAAATATTTTTCAAAAGGTTCACCCCAAAGTTGATGAAAATTTACAATTTTGTTTTGGATTTTGGTCGTTTTTTCCAAGGGGTAGAACTTTTTAAAGAAAACTTTAATAAATTCTTCCCAAGTTTTGATTGGGTTTGATGGTAAGCTATACAACCATTTTTCAGCATAATAGGTAAGTGCAAATGGAATTAACCGAAGTTTGATTCCGTCATCACAAAGTTGTTGGAGATTAATGGTGCGTAACTTGTTCGAATTTTGTTAAGAAAATGTATGGGTCATCGTGTTCAAAATTGCCAAATTTTGGGAGCGTGTTAATATGATTAGAATGAATATCGAAATGGTTACCCGTTGGGGCGGGTAGCGTGATACAACAAGGAATAGAAACTCCATCGGGAAAGGTTCTATCCATGAGAGTTCGCGGGGCATTTTCATTCGCCATTGTTGGAGGATCGTTTGTTCGAGTTAAACGATTAGTTGTTGTGTCACGAGTTCAAGTACTCATACACAAGAAAAAGTCAAGAAAGGAAAGAAGTGAGAATCGAGTTTAAGAGAAAGAAGCAAGGTTTAGAAAATGAAGTGAAAAAGTATTTATATATATATATATAATTTTAAAGGAAAAATATTTACTAAAAAGACTTTATTTTTCAAAAGGAGATTTGATTTTTGTTTTTTTTTTTGGATTTTGGTTTTTCAAAAAAATTTTTGTACGTTTGTGCTTTTTTTTAGTTTTAGTTTTTGTTTTTGAAAAGATTGTTTTTTTCTAACAAAAAACTAACTAAAGAAAAATGCTTGTTTTTGGATTTTTGATTTTGTTTGAATTTTTTTTAAAGGAAAAGGTTTGGAAAGGCTATTTTTTGGATAGGATTTTAAAAAAAACTAAGTTAAGTAAAATGTAAAAAAATTACTTTTGGATTTTGATTTTTTTTAAATATGCATGAACTAATGCAACTAAATGAATGCAATGACTTAATTACAAATTTTCTTTCCTTAGTAGCACCTAACCAAAAATTGTATAATCACACTTTGTCTTAATTCAACAAAATAGTTCTTAGCCAGGTAACTGATAGGAGTTATCGGTGCACCACGAATCACCACAGCAATGTAGCCGAAGGTTTAAGTAACTTTAGAGAAAGAATCGCTATAATATTTACGAAACACCGTAATATTTATATATGAGTATTGCTCTGTCATAGCCTATATACCAAGAATATAAATTGTTCAAAAAAGACAGATTGTCAAGATACAATCAAGCCCTAGGTGAGCTCGTAACACCCTTAAGTCCAATATCTAACCGCTATTATTAGTCAAGTTCTAAGATGAAATGCAATTTGTGGGCCATGGAAGGGGTGATGAAATCCTCCATGTTATGTGGATTCGGGTGTTTCCCTTAGAAAAGAAAATAAGATTATATGAATGCAAAACTGAAATTAAACGTGTATTAACAATGCAACTATAAATGAAATTTGTTTTGTTGTTGGTTTTGGATTTTTAAAATGCAAGCAACCAACAATGTAAGGAAAATAAAAACACGAGATGAAGGCACGATACCAGAGCGTACAGAATTATTAGCAATTTTATTTTAAAGCGGTGATTTTTTTAGAGCAAGCAAAGCAGAGCAGTTATTTAGCAAGCAAATCCTCTCCTTCTGATTTTTCTGCTTTTGCAACCTGAAAAAGTGTTTAACAAGATTTATATTATTATTATTTTTTCGAAGGCAAATAAAATTATTTTCTTATATATATTTTTAATCAAAACAAGGCAAACGAAAACAAATTGGAATATAATTTTTTTAAGAAAATAAAATAAAAGAAAACTTAAAACCAAAAATTTACTCAACCTGAATAACCTAAATGAAACAAATTTATTTATTTATTTATTTATTTTTTAAGAAAAAGAAAACTGAAAACAAATTAAAATTCAACACAACACACCACGCTCAAGGCCCAATACCTAATACCCAACCCAACACGCTATTTTTACCAAGCAAGAACTCTTTCTTTCATTCAAAATAGAAAATGGGAAAAGAAAGGGAATTTTTTTAAGAAACATGAATTAAAAAAAGGAAAACGCTAAATCACAATGGCTAAAAATCGTGATTTGTCATTTTGGCTTTCATATTTTTGGGTATAGGAGGAGGTCGCGATTAAATCTAGAAGAGTTGATTTGTTTGGGTATCGAATTTTTGGGTGAAGCCGATGATGATTCTGGGTGTTGCTTCGGTGGTGAATGATTGAAGTTTGCGGGTGGGTGGTTCTGGTGAAGTGCTACCGGAATTCGGACGTTCGAGTTTTTGGTGGATGCGACTCAATTTCGATTCAGGCTGGAGGATGTTTAGTTGTGTTGTAGTAGCCTGATGTGGTGAGGGCAGAGGAAGTTGTGATGACGCTGTAGGAAGTTGTAAGTTTAGGTACTGGTTTGGGAGGGGAGGAGATGGACTTGAAAAGTGGTGAAGGTTGGTGTCAAAGTTATGATGTAAGTGTGGATGTTGTGTAGGCAATAAAATTGCTGCAGTGGGAGGAGCAGTTGAGTTGTAGGAAGAAGGAGGTTGCTGAAGACAGTTGGAGGCTACTATTTGCGATGGAAGTTTGATGATTGTTGTCGATGGTGGTTTGTAAGCGAAGAGGGTGGGAAGCTTTGAAGGCAGTGGTAGTTGGATGTTGAGGAGTTTGGATGTTGAAGTTTGATGTGCAGTGGGATTGGGGAAAGTTTGTAACAGTAGGATTAGAGAAAGTTTGATGTGCAGTGGGATGGATGTGCAGTGGAAGTTATCGGGATGTGCAGTTAGGGAGAGGAGAGGAGATGGAAATGGAAGCTATTTGGGTTGGTTGTAGATTTAAGGGAAGTGATGTTTGTAAGTTTGTGTGTGTTGTGGGAGGTTGTTGTGTGGTGGTGATGGAGCTAGGAGGAAGTGAATGTAGCAGAAGTTTGATGATTGCAGAGGGCAAGTTATTTCAGGTTTGGGTGATGGTTGAAGAAGGAGTGATGGTCGCACAATCAGGTGATGGAGGAGATGTAGTTGTGGCAGCAGTTTGTAATGCAACAGTTTGTAGTTAGATTATGTTATAGGATGTGAGCAGGCAAAGGTGAATTTGCAATGTATTTGCTATGTTGCAATGTATTTACAGGTAGAGGTAGAGCAGCAGTGAAGGGAATGGTGCAGTGAGGTGCAGTGAGGCAATGGTGAAGAGAGGTGTAGTGAGGCAATGGTGTAGTGAGGCAATGGTGAAGAAGGATATGTATGGAACTGTAATTCAAAATAATGCAATGGCAGGTTGTATGGATTGGAAGGTGAAGTTCAGTCATTGTAACATCCCCCTCTTGGTGGCCCAAAACTAACGGCTACAGATGTTGCAGTCATCCATAGTTATTAATCTTCGGCGACCAAATACGGTAATGTTAGATGCATTGATACACAAAAACACATGGATATGTAAAAAGTTTAAAATCAACAATTAACTTTCACATTCCGTTTCAAAACATTTCAAGTTCATTACATAATCCCAACATGCAAACCACGTTCAGATAAAATATAATTATTACAATATACGCCAAGAGCGACATATAAAGATGCCCCCTTGGATGATCAGAGTATATAACTAGCCAATAAAACAACTTTGCCTTTACAACACAAACAATACAGTGGAATCAAAGTAGAAAAGAACTCTAAATAGCTATCATGCTTCCTACACGTCTTCATAAGCTTATTCGTCTAAAGAGGTACCTGAAAACCTCAACTCTTAAACTACTCAAAATCAATTGAGCACCCGAGAGTTTAAGGGAAAAACATAAACTTCGAATCAGATATAAAGCCTGGTATGAATAATAATCTACCATCTCAAACCATTTAGATATCTAGTGAGACCACATCGCTTAACAGAACAGGTTTTCCCCTCACTAGTATCCTAAAAACTTTATAAAACCATATACTGTGCTCCTACATCCAAAATGGTTAAAACATAGCAATTCAAAATATTATGATGATATGCAAACAAGTAAATCAATTCTGGATTTTCCATCCCCATTCATTTTGACTAGCTGTCTCATTTATAGTTTCTAGGATCACTATTAACCTATTAGTTTTCATGGGCTTACTAATAACCTGTTTAGTGTTTATGGACTCCCTGTCCGATTTCATAGTTTTCATGAGATCACTAAGAACTTATTGGCCCCTGCCAATAGCTTTACTATTTCATGGGTTCTCCCTGAACCTATTGGTAACTCCAATAAATTCCCACTTATCCTAATTTTCATGGGTTTACTAGAAAACAATTGACTTCTGTCAATAACTTAATCTGGATATAGTTTTCATGGGTTCACTACAAACCTATTGACCCCTGCCAATAACTCAATCTAATCATAGTTTTAATGGGTTTACTATGAACCTATTGGCCCCTGCCAATAACTTTTTCTATACATAGTTTTCATGGGTTTACTATGAACATGTCTATCTGACAACTTCTTTAATCAATGTCTGGGCATCCTATATTCTGGTCTTCCTGACCTCCTGGACCCAATTCTACTCATTCAGGAGTTACTTAGTCTACATTCACTACTGGATCAACCTACCTGGTTATTCTGCCATTACTCCCCAAAATTCCGTTATGGGTCCATTACATAGTGAATACGTATATGAAGAAGCAAACATAATAACATATAGTACCAACACCTATGGTTTAATATCCTTGAAATCATTTTCATATAAAACATGGCTAATCCCTTGAACCTGTAATTTTATCAAGGAAAGCTTCTTCAAAAACTTCATACTTAAAAGCTATTTCAAAACTCCTTTATTTATGCCATGGTTTTCCTTTAAAAATTGAGATTGGGTTCTTTGTTTTGAAAACTATGGCTTTCAAAACCATTGGATAGCCTCCTTCGAAAGCAATAAAATCCTCTTTTCAAAACACTTTAACGCACCTTTCAAAAACATTGGGGTATCTCCCCTTCGAAACCAAGTGAAAGCACTTCTTTCGAAACCATTGGGTTTACCTTTAAAATATCTTTGGATCAAAGTGAATATATATATATATATATATATGAAAGTACCCATTTTGAAACCTTTAATCTTCATATAAAATAGTTTGGGGAAGAGTTTGATGGCTTCAGAACCATCCTTTCAAAAGCTCCAAACACTTAGGTAAAACATTTGAAGGATAGCTTCAAAATCCCTCTCGAAACCATTGCCTTCGAAACCCTTGAACCCTTTCGAAAGTTTTTGGAAGTGGCATAGTTCAGGTTTAAAAAAAAGTTACCTTTCAAAAGCATTGATGCTTCAATCCCTCCGAAAGGCATATAGACGGCATAAAGGTTTCGAATAAATCGAAACTACCCCTTTTGAAAGTTACTATTTTAACAAAAAAGCGGCAACCCCTTTCGAAAGCAATTTAAAAAGACCTTTTCGAAAGCACATGTTTTGACTCCCTCGAAAGCATTTAGTAAAATAGGCAAGCGACTTACTTTAGAAGATAAAGTAAAGGTTTCGGCTAGGTCGAAAGCATTCTCTTGAAAACAAGGCAGGCACATATCTTTTGAGAATAAACAAAGGTTTCGACCCCATCAAAAGCAAGGGTTTCGACTCCATGCCTTCCGCCTTTCTCCAATCCACTACATACCAATCATATTAATACCTTATGTATTGGTTCCGGCTTGGTTGGTTTTGACCTAGTAGGTTTCGACTTGATTGAAGACGGAAGCATAGGGTCGAAAGGTGCTTCTAAAGGAGGTGGAATCCACTTTTCTGGGCAAAACTGAATTAATGCTAACTAAAGTAAACTTTTTGTAACTAACCTGCCTAGTTGTAAACATTTAATTAGTTGTCATAAACTTTTCAAATTCTTTACCAAAATAACTGCTACTTAATTTCAAACCTAACAAGGATTAATTTTAGCAAATAAGCCCTTCCAATAAGCAAAACTAATAAAACAATTAAGTCCTTCTTCTAAAATAATTTTATTTCCATAGTAAATTACTTAGGAAAAATCCTCAAAAATTACAGAAATTCACTTTCAATATGTTATCTAACATAAATAAATTTCAGACCCAAATTCTTCATAAAATACTCGAAATTAATTTCTAAACCCAATTACACATATTTTCCTTTGAAAATTCATAATAAATTTCCATAGTTTGGAAAATTATGAAAATTAAAACTCATCTCCAAAATCATGTTTTACATAACATATAATTTTCTCATGGCACTCGAATCATTTATAATCGGTTTTAACATTAAAACTGTATAAAACAGTATTTAAACAGCCTTGTTTAAATTGAAATTGTTATAAAATCCAAGCATATCATCAACAAAATCATCATAATGGATTTAATCTTAAACCTGAAAACCAAATGATCATAAGAACAAAAATAGAGATGATATAGATTATTATTCACCTTGATTAGGATAAAGAATTTTAGATTTGATTGAGATTAATTTCCCCTTGCTTAAATCCTTAGCTTTAATTTGATTTCTTCCTCTTTTCTCCTAGCAATGCCCGGCTCCTCCTTTAATTTGCGTTTTTTTATTTTGACAAAATGAACATTTATGGGAATGAAATGAGAATATAAGGTAGTGGTGTGGCAATTTCCTAATATGCCCTTGTGTTGATTTAGTTAACATATAAACCATTTATAAGCCCATTTGTTAAGTTAAGCTCGGTCTCTACATTTTGAATTTCAAATCTCAATCCCCTTGCCACTCTAAATTTTTTATTATTCTATTTAATTTATCTAATTAAATCTTTTGAATAATGTTATTAAAAATTAGGGTTGTTACAGTTGTGATGGTTACAGTAGTGGCACACAGTAGAAGAAATGTACACTTACTATATAGTAACACAGAGAAATGTGAACATGGAGAAATTTAATGTAATTTGGAGAATGGAAATGTGAACACAGAGAAATGTGATTTTATGTGTTGTTTGTATTTTGACAGAACCACAGAAAACATCAATTCAAAACAAAGATAACAATAGTGACTAAATGCAAATCTTATTGTTGTTGTTTTTTTTATAAATGCAAAACAAAATATAAAATGCAACAATATATGCACAATAAAAAAAAAATTGTTTTTTTAATAACACCAAATAAAATAAGAAAATTTTAAAAATAATCCGAAGAGTAAAATAAAATAAAATTGCGTTCTCCGGCAATGGCACCAAAAACTTGTTAAAACGACGAATTTTCTATTGGTAAGAAAACCGCCATTAAAAACCGCAAGCGCACGGCATACAATTATAGTACGTATGCAAGTACGGATCTATCCACAGGGAAATGAATTAATTTTAAATTCTACTCAATCAAATTAACCCAAGTTTTCAAGTTTGTTTTAAACTAAGAAAATAGCAAAAATTAAACTAGAGTAAAGGTGAATAAACTATGATAATAAGAACAATTTAGAGGCAAATCCACTTACAATCATTCACATAAACCAACACAAAATTCACTTGTAACCTCTCTTTAAAAATATTAAGTAGAAATGATTAATGTGCTTATTATAAGTATGGTTTATTTGAGCTATTAATTAGCACAACTTAAACCATCAAACTCTAACACATCATTCAAACCACTTATCAACGCTCACGATCATGACATGAAATTAAAAATAAAATCTATTTTAAGTATGATCTATTTACTAATAATTAGTAACATAGACCATCAAATTTTGATTCTAGCTTAGCTTTCATTATCAAAACCACTTAGGCAAATGAACAAATAGCTTATGTTTACAATGGAATAAGCGTAGCCTATTTGAGATGTCAACATAGGCTATCAAAATTCAATAAAATAGGAACATAAACCACCATCATTCATATTTTCCATTAAGCAAAATAAGAGAGATCACAAATGAAATCATTATGTTAATTTAATATGTTTCATGAGAGCTTCATCACCCCTAAATTGAAGGCGTTTAGCTACTCATATTTGAATACATTTTAAAATAAGGTGATTTCAACTTAAACATAAATGAAGAGAAGTGCTAATTAAAAGAAGAAGGAACTAACTACTTGCATAAAATAAATTTAAACGAATTGCATGAATTAAAAGAGAGCATAAGAGAATAAAAGAGCATAAAAGAACACATAAATAAAATTGCATGAAAGTAAAAACAAGGCTAAGAAGCCATGAAAGAAACTTTTATTTATCTTTGATATTGGGGTTACAACTTGCATGAAAGGTAATAAAATAATTACATGAGACATAAGAGGTATTTATACATGCTTAAAACCCTAATTCATTTTTTAGGGGACTACCTAAAATGCCCTTTAGGAAGTGTGCTGATCATTTAAGTATCTGAAGCACAGGTCATTAGGGGAGAAGAAAGAAAGAGGCGGAACAGAATCTCACAAAACGTAACGAGTAATATATAATATGAACAGGCCTTTACAAAAAGAAATCATCTTCATTACACACAACATCTGAGTACATTAACCTATTATTAGCTGGACAGTCATAACAGCTTGTCCTTACAATTTGATAAATACAACAAACAGACATCAAGAACAATTAAATAGAGGAAGATTTTAAGATACGCGAATTCGTCTTGGAGAATCTAGCTCGTCTCCTGAAAGCCACAAAGAATCCAACTAAATGTGAAAAATATGCTCGGGATGACCCGAGCATTATAAAAAAAATAACGTCTGGATTAGTCTGGTAAAACCAGCATGAGAAATTCAAATCATAAGGAATTTTATCTTTTATAACTTGCAAAATCCTTTAAATCAAAGGTACCTTGTAAGACCATACCTATATATACATGGACGGGTTTTACCTTATGATAACCAAAACACTTTTATATAAAATCCAGTGGTATTATAATAATGTCTAGGGTACAAATACATATTAATCATAGTCAAAATTGTTACATTAATTAAATTCCAACAAAATTGGTATACAACCAAGTCCAAATGCTTGTATTGAAAAATGGATTCCAACTATGAAAAGGTAAGGGTATACCCACCGAATCAGTATACCTATAGATAAAATGTACTGGAGGGCCAACGCATGGCACCTCTGCTACTCAAGACCAGCCTACCCCTGAACTTGGATAGTACCGAATATGATCTCCCCTTGGCTGCGATCAATAACCAAAAATGGGCCCTGAAGCATACATAGAGATATCGACACTGGATCTTGGGATGATCATACTCTAATGGGAGCGACCCATATAGCCCTGCTGCACGTCCCTGCTTTAGTCATTTCTCGATTGATGAGGCTTAAGGCTACGATTACCTTTTATATAGCAAACCATCTAGGAATGCTAACACTGCCCTCCAAGAACAAATGCAATGCTAGCATTTATCCATACCATTTCATTCTGGGTCTGGACGAAATCGAAGGCACTACCTATACCACATCCATTTTGGAATCACCCTCAAAATTAGTAGCATTTATCCCTTGCATTTCAAAAACTCCATCTTCAATCATCTTCAAGATGTCTTCAATTCGAAACGCTTGAGTTAGATCGAAGTGGTTTTCAGATAATTCATACTTATCTGATCCAGTCACTTTGAAACAACGTTCAATAGTTTTCAGTAAACTCAACCTCGGTTCTTTCACAAATAAACAAACAATACATTGGAGCAGGGATCACCCTCTAACTATTCAAGTGGACGGATCTCCCTATCGTTTGTCTACAAGAACAAAATGAGATTTATACACACAGTATAACATCATTGAAGATGACTGTGCCATATAACTCACGTGTTTCTCGTAGATATTTCCAGAGTTATATTTTGGTCCAGAATGATAGTCGGTTAATTAACTATCAAATAAACAAACAAGCCAATTGAGAGATTTAATTTCACATAGCAACCACTAATCCTCAAAACAAACCTTCATATATTTAAATCTCTTTCCAAAATATTTATCAAAATATTCATATACTTATCTCATTGGCACAAGTATATTCAAAAAACATTGTGAAAGGTTTCTTATTTAAAAATCGTATTAAAAAGGATCAAAACAAGTGTTATTTAAAATAGAGATAAGGATAACACCATACAATATTCCTTCGGTGTTAAATGTAAATGAATGTTTCATACCACCATAATTGAGAAGGTCGGTTAAAAAAATCCAATTCTCAAATTCTTTTATAAATTTCCTTCAATAAAGCCTTTTAATAAATCTCTTTCATTTATGAAATCTCCTTTACTTAAATTCCAAATCCATTTATGAAACTCTTTATAAATTTCCAATTTTATTTAAAAAACTCTTTTATAAATATCAAAACCGTATATATGACTCTTTATAAATCTCCAAAATCATTTATAAAACTTCCTTTATAAAAATTCAAAATCATTTATAAGACATCCTTTATAAACAAAGCAATTATTTAAAACACTTTACATAAACAAGTTATTATTTAAAACATTCTTCATTTAATTATCTTGAAACCATATTAACAAAATAATGATTTTAAACAACATTTAAAAAGTATTATTTTACTTTAAAATATCTTTAATAAAATAATTGCTTAATTATTCTTTAAATATCATATTTTAATTGAAAATAAACTTTAAGCAGTATAAATGGGTAATAACTTTACTTTAAAGCCATAAAAATATATTTAAAATGAATAATTTCACAAAACCAGAAAGAGACTTAATGACCATAATGGTTTATTTAATTGAGTTTAACTTATCCAAGTTATAACATGGATATTTACATAACAAGCAGATATGAAAAAGCAATCAACAACCAACAACCAATCAACATAATAGCAGAAGGCGTTTTATTCTGCTAAACACATATCCAAGTTTTTATAATAGCAGAATGGGTTTTTATCCTGCCTAATAGATGTCAACATAATCTATTCTGCTAAACAGATGTCAATATAATTTAATTAACAGAACGGTGATTTATTTTGCTAAACAGATGTCATTGGGTTTCATTCAATTGAGGTTACTTAAGGGTAGTCGACAAAGAAATCCCTTGGATTAAAATCTTTTTTTAAAAGAAATTTACTTTAAAACAAAATTGATCTTCAAAATTAAAGTGGTTTAAAACTTTCAAGGTTTATTTATTCAGTAATTAAATATTATTTAAACTCTTTATTAAATCATAGTTAAACCTTTAATTAAAAATTTAACAATAATTAACTGTTAAATAAATAATTAAATAATAATTATCCTTTAAATAAATAATTAAATAATATTAAATAATAATTAGACTTTAATTAATCATTAAATAATAATTTAACTTTTATTAAATAATAATTAAATGTTAATTAATCGTGATTAATTAAGTAAATAATTCATAATTAAAATTTATATAATAAATTAAACCATTTATTAAATAATAATTTAAATCTTAATTAGGTCTTTAAATAAAATCCTTAATTAATTAGGAATTAAATAAATAATTAAACCCTTTCTTGATTATTAAAATATTAATTAACTTTTAATATAATAAGTAATTACTAATTAATCCTTTAATAAATTATTAATTAATAATTTAACTTAAATTAACTAACTAATTATAATTAACTTTCTTAATTTATAATCAGGTACAAATTTCCTTTATTAATTAATGATTTAGTTCTAATTCCCTTACTTGACAAATTAATTAAATAATCATTAATTAAAAATAATTAGATAATTAAATAATTATTACTTTTTCGAAATACTTATAATAAGTTTTGAAAACACTTTGCAAGAAGAATACTTAACTCAAAACATTTTTTTTAGATTTTCCAAAACTAGTTCGTTTTACGAACTACACTTATAGCGACTATCGCTAAAAGACCTGTGATTTCCAAAACTTGAATTTTATTTTCTAAGTCTTTAAAACTTTAACCTTTGGAAACGTTATACTTTGTAAACATAAAGGCATGTTTTTGGGAAAACTAACAAGTTTAAAATTTGAAAACATTTTGCAAATTTAAACACAAAGTTCAAAAACCTTTACACAAGGGATTCTAGGTTGCATAAGCTAGCGAAGAGGCTAACTTTCTTAGCATACAAAACATGTATTCATGTGTACAACATAAATGATTACATCACAATCACATCACAACATGTAAGCATTCCATAACCAACATATACAAGTAAAGGCATTAATTTGCTAGCTAACTAACTAACTTTCATTTTCACTTATCACAACATCATATCCAAGATCAACATTCACATAAGCATCAACATATAACTTAACCAAACTAGCAATAATTAATCAACCAGTTTAAACTAACAGTTAGAAAACTTTAAATAAAGGTGGTAGCTTTCTCATCTAAAGCTACCCAAACTCTAACCAGTTTCCACTAAGCTAACATATGACCTAGAGCTTCACTTTTCCTTTGTAGAAATTTGATTTTGGACCTTGGAAAGTGGAGTTTGATTTCGACCAAGAGGAGGGTGGGTTCGACCATGAAGGTGTAGAGGAGTTAGGGCTTCCTTTTGCTAAGTGGAAGTCTAGAAATGAAAGAGGAGGTTTAAAGCAATGTTATTAAGGATTGAAAGTGAAACTAAGTAGAATTTTTAAATTTAGAAAATAAAATGGAAGCCATGAAAGTGGTTTTAGAAAACTTGTAGGAATTTTTAAGAAGAGAGAATGAAAGGGAAAATGTGAAAGAAATTATAGAATTTGTTTTCATATGAAAAGGAATATGCAAATTACCTAAACACCCTTGGTCCTTTGCCCTCCACCTCCTTTTGCCATATCATCAAGACCCTCCACCTCACCATAATTTCGAAAATTATTGTCTCTCTCCACCTCATCACATGTCAACATTGGTCCAACATGTTTAAACATGTTTTTGCACTTAATTGTACATATGTTTGTTTATAATGTGACGTCTACTTTTTTTAATTATATTTTAAACCTTATACACCTATGTATAAATACATATGTATATATATATATACTAATACACACAGATATATATATATATATATATATATATGCTAACTTATTTATAAATATGTATATTTACACTAAAAAGTTCACAATTTCCTGTAACTTTTCGCTGATGGAAAGTCGAAAATTTGAAAAATGAATTTCGGTCACATTTTCGATTTTTCTCGAACTAATTATGTTTGTAAACAAATTTGAAAAACTATTTCACCATCATTATTCATTATTTAAAAAGGTTTTATTTTAATTATAAAATCCAATATTTGAATATTTAGAATTAATTCAATATTCACAAATCAAAGCGGTGAAATTCCGGGTCGTTATACAGAGGCTAGGTTTCAATATTCCTAGTATTAGGAGTGTATTTGACCCATATGGATATATATATATAGGATTTTGATAAAAAGGAAAATTATTTTTAAAAATGTTTTCAAAATGGATTTTCAAAGTGTATAGGACTCCTGATGGGTTGTATGAGTGGTTAGTCATGCCTTTCGGACTAACCAATGTGCCCGCCTATTTTGTTGATTTGATGAGTCGAGTATTTAGGGAGTTGCCGAATAAGTTTGTAATGGTATTTGTGGATGATATCTTGGTATACTCAAGGAGTAGAGAGGAGCATACTTTGCATTGGGAGGAGGTGCTTAGGACACTCTATGCACATAAGCTTAAGGCTAAGTCTTTCCAAGTGCCACTTTTGGAGAGAGGAGGTTTGCTTTCTAGTGTGAGAGTAGCTTAGCAGTGGATCCGAGTAAGGTAGTAGTAGTTTAGGATTGGCATGTTCCGAAGAATGCCATGGAGATGCGGAGCTTTCTTTGTCTTGTGGGTTATTATAGGAAGTTCATCAAGGACTTCACTAAGATTTCTGCACCATTGACTCATCTTACCAAGAAGAATCTTGTCTTTTCATAGGATGCAGGTGTGAGGATGCTTTTATTAGGTTGAAGGAAGCTTTGACTAGTGCACCCGTGTTGGTTTTGCCAGATGGGACTAAGCCCTTTATAGTTTATACTGATGCTTGTGGTACGGGGTTAGGAGCAGTCTTGATGTAGGGGGTAGGATAGTGTGTTATGCGTGTAGACAGTTGAAAACCTGTAACATCCCCCTACTTAGAGGCCTAAAAGTAACGGCTACGGATGCTGCAGTCATCCATATTTATTAATCCTCGACGACTAAATATGACGGTGTTAGATTCATTGATACACAGAAACACATGAATATGAAAAAAAATTAAACTTCAAACGAAATCACATTTTATTCCAAAATATTTCAAATTCATTACATAAACCCAAATATGCAAATCACGTTCAGAGAAAATATATTTATTACAACATACGTTAAGAGCGACATATGAAGGTGCCCCCTTGGATGATCAAAGTATATACATGCAACATCAACTTCCTTTACAAACAACATAGCGGAAACAAAAGAAAAGAGAACTCAAAATAGCTATCATGCCTCCTACACGTCTCCGGAAGCTTATTCATCTTAAGTGGTACCTGAAAACCTCAACTCTCAAACTATTCAAAATCAATTGAATACACGAGAGTTTAAGGGGAAAACATAAAATTTGAGTCAAACATAAAGCCTGGTATGAATAATAATCTACCATCTCAAATCATTTAGATATCTAGTGAGACCACGCCACTTAGCGGAACGGGTTTCCCCTCACTAGTATCTCAAAACCTTTTATAATACCGTATACTATGCTCTTGCATCCACAATGGTTAAAATAATTCAAAACAATATAATATGATGATATGCAAAACAAATTAATTACTTCTAGATTACCCATCCCCATTCATTTTAGACTATCTGTCTCAATTATAGTTTCTAGGATTACATTAACCTATTAGTTTTCATGGGTTGACTAATAACCGGTTAAACATTTAAGGCTCCTTGTCCAATTACATAGTTTTCATGGGATCACTATGGACCCTTTGGAAACTCCAATATCTTACTCTTATCCTAGTTTTCATGGGTTGACTAGGAACCTATTGGTAACCCCAATATCCTTTCTTCTTACCCTAGTTTTCACTGGTTGACTAGGAACTTATTGACATCTGTCAATATTTCATCCGAATATAGTTTTCATGGGCTAACTACAAACCTACTGGCCCCTACCAGTATCAAATCATATTTTTCATGGGCTTACTATGAACCTATCCATCTAACATCTTCCTTTATACATAGTTTTCATGGTCTAACTATGAACCTATCTTTCTGACATCTTCATTTATACATAATTTTCATGGCTAACTATGAACCTATTGGCCCCTGCCAATATCTTTCCCATTACAAAGTTTTCATGGGCTTACTGAGAACCTATTGGCCCCTACCAATATCTTTCTTTTATATTTTAGCATCCGATATTCTGGTTTTCCTGGCCTCCTGGATGCAATTCTACTCATTTAGGAGTTTTAGTAATTTATATTCACTATCGGGTTAACCTAATTGGTTCTTCTACCCTTTATCCCCAAAATAAAATTATAGGTCCATTATAAAGTGAATATATTCATTTTAGAAGAAGCAATATAACAACATAGCAATACCACTCCTGTCGGTTTAATATAAAACATGGTTAATTCCTTTAATCTATTACTTTATCAAAGAAAGCTTCTTCTCAAAACCATTATAAAAACTCCTTTAATTTAGCCATGGATTTTTCCTTAAAAAGTAGAGTTTGGGTCACAAACCTTTTGATACCATCGAAACCTAGCTTTCGACTTCATAGGATAACCTCCTTCGAAAGCCTTAAAATCTATCTTCAAAACATTAGGCTTCTGGCTTTTAATACTTTAAAATCTACCTTTCGAAATCTTTCGAATATATTAAAGTATTAATATTTAACCTTTAGAAGCTTTGCTTCGAAACTAGTTGAAAGTACCCCTTTCGACACTCTTGGAAGTAACCCTTTCAAAATTATTGAAAGTACCCATTTCGAAAGCATTAGGTTTATACTTAAAACATTATTTGGGTCAAAGTAAATATAGGCGAAAGCAACTCTTTCGAAACCATCCTTTATTATATATAAATATAGGGGAAAACTTAATGGCGTCGGCACCATCTCTTTCGAAAGCATTTAACATCTCGGTAAAATATTAGAAGGTTGGTGTCAAAACCCCTTTCGAAACATTGACCTTCGAAACACCCAACCCCTTTCAAAAGCTATAGGAAGTGGCTTAAACTTAGAAAACAAAGTACCATTTTGACAGCATAAATATATTCCATACCATTGAAAGGCTATAGAACGGCAGCAAGGTATCGACTAGTTCGGAACCCCTTCTTTTAAAACATTCTTTCATCATAAGTAAAGGAACCCAGTCGAAAGCAATCTTAAGTTATTGGCAACCCTTTCGAAACCTCCTTTAAATCCTCTTTCGAAACCAAACGCTTCGACTCTGTCGAAGGCTAAATCAAAACAAAGGCAGGCGCTTTTTCTTTTAAAAACAAACTAAGGTTACGACTTCTTCGGAAGCTATGCTTTCGACACCTTACCTTCCGCCTTCCTCCAATCCACTATGTACCATCTTAGTGATGCCTTGTGTATTGGTTTCGGCAGGGTAGGTTTAGACTAAGATAAAGGCCGAAGCATCTGTGTCGAAAGGTGCTTTCTAAGGCAGGCGGAACCTATTTTTAATTAAACCTGGTTTAGTTCTTTATAAAGTAAACTTTTCTCTAACTAACCAGCCACGTGTCAACACCAGATTGGTTGCCTTAACTTATTCAAATTCTTTTTCAAAAATAACTACCGCTAATCAGATCTAAACCATGGTTAAGCAAATCAATTAAGCCCTTCCCTTAATCAAAACCATTTTTGCAAAGAAGCCCCTCTTCTAAAGCAATTTATTTTGCATAGCAAATCACATTGGAAAAATCCCCAAAAATTCCAGAAATTCAGTTTAATCATGTTATCTAACATATCAAAATTCCAGAACCAAATTCTTAATATATTTTCCACAATAAATTTATAAACCCAAATAACCATAATCCCCTTTGAAAGTTCATAATAATCTTTCCATAGCTTGGAAAATTTTCAAAATTGAAACCCAACTCCAAAATCATGTTTCTCATAACATAACATTTTCCCATGGCATTTAAACATTATTAGATCTATGGTTTGATCTAAAACACATGAAAAAACTCCATTAAACAATATTGTTTAAGTCAAATAAATCATGAATCAATCATATCATCATTCAATATATCATAAACATGTATTTACCCTTAAATCCGAGTATATATGATTCAAAACAAAAATAGAAATTGGATTATTATTCACCTTGATCTAGATAAGTAGATTGGATTGAGACTGATTTCCCCTAAGCTTGATTCTCTAGCTTTTAATTTGATTTCCCCTTATTTAATGGCCGACCGTTCCTCTTGCATTTTAGTTTTTTTTTAAATGATGTGAATGGGAAGAATAAGGTAGGAATGAACTTATATATGGGTAAGGGTTATGGGCGGCAATTCAAATTATTACCTTATGCAATTTGTTTAACCTAAAACCATTCTTAAGCCTATTAATTAGTTTATTAGGCTCGGCCCTTAATTAATTAATTCAAGTCTCAATCCTCTTATCACTTAACATTTACATTATTCTATTTAATTTATCTAATTAAATCTCCTGAATAATGTTATAAAAAATTAGAGGTGTTACAAGACCCATGAGAGGAACTACTCGACACAAGATCTTGAGTTGGCAGCTATGTGCACTTAAATCTTAGAGGCATTATCTTCTAGGGAAAAGGTTTGGGCTTTTTGCTGATAACAAGTCCTTGAGATATTTATTCATCCAAAAGGACTTGAATTTAAGACAGCAGAGATAGATGAAGTTTTTGGCATCTTATGACTTTGAGATTTCTTATACCCCGGGCAAGCGTAATGTAGTAGCGGATGCTTTGAGTAGAAAGAGAGCATTATTGAGTCTCATATTCTTGCAGTGGAGACATTTAGAGCATATTCCTACTTTTGACTTCAGACCATCATCGGATATTACCCCTGGATCACTGGTAACCTTGGACGTTCAGCCGACTTTGATGGAGCAGATTGGGTCTAGGCAGAGAGAGTATGTTGAGCTAGCTAATATCTTTGGTAGGTTGGGCTGAGGAGAGTCATCGAGTCATTTGAGGCGTTATGCCATAGACCCGAGGGGACGGATGTGAGAGATGGTAAGATTTGTGTTCCATGTAGTGCAGACATGGTAGATGCGGTACGAACAGAGTCTCACCATTCTAGGATGACTATTCATCTCGTTGGAGATAAGATGTATCACGATACGAGGAGAGTTCTTTTTGACTGGAAGGAAGAAGAAAGTGACAGAGTATGTAGCTAAGTGTATGACTTGCCAAACAGTGAAGGCGGAGGAGAATAAGCCTAGAGGGTTGTTGCAGCCTTTGGATATTCCTTAGTGGAAATGGAAGAGCATCTCTATGGATTTTATTGATGGATTACCTAAATCTATGAGAGAGAATGAGAGCATTTGGGTCATCATATACAGATTGACCAAGTGCACTCATTTCATACCAGTGAGGAGCACTAAGAAAACAGCATCATTGGTAGCTTTGTATGTGAGAGAGGTTGTTAGACGTCATGGAGTTCCTACCAGTATAGTTAGTGATAGAGACTCGCACTTTACTAGTGAGTTTTGGAGGAGTCTACATGAAGCTTTAGGGACTAAGATGAATTTGATTACAGCATACCACCTACAGATGGACAGACAGACAGAGAGAGTAAATCGGGTTTTGCAGGATTTGCTTAGGATGTATATCATTGACTTTGGAGGTTCTTGGGAGGATCACTTGCCACTGGTAGAGTTTGGCTACAATAATAGTTATCAGGCTAGCATAGGGATGGCACCATTTGAGGCTTTGTACGGGAGATCTTGTAGATCACCATCGTGTTGGTGGGACATGACAGATAGGATCGTTTTTGGACCCAATATGGTTAGGGAGACATCAAAAAAGGTGGATTTGATTTGTAGGAGATGAAGACTTCCCAAGATAGCATAACTCGTATGCGGATAGGAGGCGCTCGGTTTTAGTGTTTGAAGTCGGGGACATGGTGTTTGTGAACCTTGAGGCTTGTGATGAGGTTCGATGGGACGGGGAAGTTAGCACCGAGGTTTGTTGGACCCTTCCCGATTTTGGCAAAGATTGGGAATTTGGCATATATGGTGGAGCTTTCAAAGAAGTTAATTGGAGTGTATCATGTTTTCCATGTTTCGCACTTGCGGAAGTGCTTGCTTGGTTCTTATGTTGTGGTTGAGCCTAGTAAGTTGGAGGAGGTTAAGTTGGAGTGTGATTCACTCATCTACCGTGCACCTACCTGTATCGTAAAGTAGGGCACAAAGCAACTTCGCAATAAGGAGATTAGATTAATTAAGGTTCAATGGGGAGACGACCCAGCAGAGAGCACATGGGAGGCCGAGGAGAAGATTCGAGCTTGCCACCCACAACTCTTTTCTAGTACGTCTTAAATTTTAATCTTTCTCTAGTTAGAACCCTTAGGTAGGACTTGAAGGGGAGGGTAGATTACCATAGCTAGAGACTTTTGGATGATAGGCATGTTTGTAAACATGTCAATTGGACATGTTATGAGTGATGGATGCTAATGGATGTATATAGATGTCCATGGACGCCAATGATTGCATTTCTATGCATTTGGATATTGATCCCTTTAGGCACACATTAGAATGATTGGCCATATAGGTACACACACTCATATCATATGCATATTGTTCTTGATTTTTTGCTACATACAGATGTTATGCATATGGATGTCGCATATGGTTGATCATGCATGTAGAATTATCAATCTGTCATTAGGATCTTGCAAACATTTGGATGCATAGTATAAGCATACTTACATAAACAGGAGGTAGACTGAATCAGTAAACTAACTACTCTTTTGCATTAGTTTAGTTTCATATGCATTACACGTTGCATAAATGCATAATTGCATTAGAATTATCAAGGACTATTGTTACTGTGGACGATGAATGAGCAGATGAATGTAGACTTTGGTTGCTAGTTGTTAGTTGCATTTTTCTTTCCTTAGAGATTTCGGGGATGAAATTTAAAGAGGGAGAATATAACACCCTGGAAAATTTCTGGAATAAATAAGAAAATATGAATAAAAGTTAAGAATGATTTAAAAGTAAAATTTTCACAAGCGTTTGAATTTGGCTATGGTACTTGCACCATTATATCCGTAGCGATTTTCTAGACGATTTTCATATATAACTTGTCATAATCTGAGTTAGTATGAGAGAATTACGAGTGTCAGAATATTAAATAAAAACTTAAAAATAAAAAAATAATGACAATAAAATAAACAAGGGGTAAGGTCGACCGTCACTAGGTTTAGGTCGACCATTAGGCAGTCGACCATGATCTAGGACGGTCAACCCGACCTTATGTTGATCGTGAGGGTGCGATCCTATGTCGATTCATTTTACGGTCGTGATTAGTTGCATGGTGGCCAAATTTTGAGCGTATGGGCTGGATTGAATAGGATATTGATTTGATGGCTGAGAGTGGTGTGCTTCCCTTATAAATAAACAGCTAGGGTTAACCTAAAATGCTAGTTTTCCACCAGTGTAGTGAGGCTCTACCAAAATAAAAACTAAAACCCCAATCCCCAAATCAAATACAGTCTTAATCTAAACTAGAATAGAAGGAGAGATCAAGCAATTGGAATGGAGGCTATGTAGATCTAGGGAAACAAACAGTGTTGGAACCAGATCTGGAGCTAAGGACAAGGGTGAGTGGGCATAGATCCGATTAAGTGGTTAAATCAGTTAGTTTTAAATTTATTTTCAAATTGATTAGATTGTTAAACACCTATATTAAAGTGTTAATTTAAAATTTATATCAGTCAACCTATAGATCTAGTTAATTTAATTAGAAAATTACTGTTGAAACTGTAAAACCCTAATCTATACCCCAAATTGAAATAATAAAATATGGATTACTCTAGAATCATAAATTGGGCTAATTACTGTTGCTAATGACTCCAGGATTAATTAAATAAAATTAGCGTAATGAATAAATTAATCGCATGCACATAGTAAACAAAAAAAGGAAAAACTCGAACCCTAAGAAAAACAACTGGAACGGTTGACCGTGAGTACCATAGGTCGACGGTGGTCAGTCCACCTATGGTGCTTCCAATTCGACCATCCAGCTTATAATTGGACTATTTTGGGCTTTAGGCCCAATTAATGAGTGAAATTGATAAATGCTAAGTTGTAGGGTGAATTTACTTCGCTAAGTGGATAATATCCAGAAGATCCGTAGACATAGGCAATTAGGCGATTCGTTAGGCAAAAGTAGAAACTAGATTTAGTAAGATAAGGGCGATTTATTCATGTTAGTTCCATGGAGTGTTACGTACGGGTGGTCGTAGCACTGGTCGGAACACTTCTTTAGGGGGCTCGGTCCTAACAGGAGATTCAGGTATGGCACATTCTCTTGCGCAACATGGTACCGGTAGGCGCTGGAGCTGGACAATAAGTGGCCATAGAAAACATGACAATACTTGGTCGGAGCCCAGTCATGGCGGTGATTTGTACGCGGTGAACACCGCAGCAGGCAATAAGAGGCAGTTTGCCACTACGATCGAGAGATGAGCGCGGGTGCATTCGATGAGTCACTTTGCGAGAGTGCATTCGCATTTCTTGGTTTGATCGGTTTTAGGTATGTCAAGAGATGCAGGTCGTCACAATTTTGATAGGGAACTTCAAGATGATGTTGATGCCGGTGGAGATGGACGAGCTACTGGTATTTAGGCCGGTAGTCTTCAGACTAACACTACAGAATCAGCCAAAAGAGAACAACAAGGGTTGGGATGAACAGTTCAACCAAAGATAGGGGAACCTAATGTCATGCAACTAACAGAGAATGTTTGTAGTGTTAAACACTTGGTAGTGTTTCTGATGATTTCCATTTAGCCATCCAAAGCAGTGAGGGGTATATCGCTGATATGGTTAGTAGTTTGTTGAGTGAGAGTTAGCATAAACAGGATGAGGAATGGGGTCACTACTAAGTCAGACCCCATCACTAAAAAAATCTTTGAAGCAAAGTTTTTGAAGGAATTTGTAATGATGACTATGTCAAACTACAATGGAATAACTGATCCAAGGCTATACTTATGGAAGTACGGATGACACATGGACATTGCTCATGCAACGGATGCTGTCAGATGTAGGTACTTCTATAGTCCTAGATGAAGTATCAACGATGTGGTTCACTCGGCTAGCGTCGAGGTTCATATGATCATTTGATCAGTTGACTAAGAAATTTATGGAGTAGTTCCAGGTCCATACTCTGTGCCCAAAGGATGTTATGTCATTATCATTTCTAAATTGGAGTCTCGAAGAGAGTTAAAAACTTTCTAAAGAGATTTAATGCTTCGGTCATGGAAGTGAGCAATCCCAAAGATGGTATTGTATTGATGGTATTAATAAATAGGGTTCACTCAAGGATAGATTTTGGTTGATGGCTCAAAAGAAAGCAACCATATACTATGTAAGATTTTTCCGTAGTGTTTTCAATTTCCACACTTGAAAGAGGCCGATTTGGCTGCTGGATTCGTAGTTGACAGTCAAGTGGGACTGAGTATTGTGATACAAAGTAACATTGCTATCAAATAGAGTAGAGATAGTGCTAGAAAAGTAGTAGTGAATATTAGGAATAACGATAACAGTAAGAGGAAGAACCAAGGTGCTGGTGGTAAGAAGCAGGACATCAAGAAGCGCACTAGGTATACTCACTCTAGAGATTATACATCGTTAACGAATGTAGTTGAGAACATATACCATGATATGCAAGGTACGGAACGTTATAAGTAGCCCCTTGTGAGAGAGGCTACTAAAGAGGAAAAATGATCTAGAAGGTATTGTTGCTTCCATGAGACACTTGGGCTTAATAACAATTAGTATAGGCATCATAGAGAAGTTATTGAAAATTTGATTCGTAAAAGAAAGTTCAACAATATGTGTGGAACCCACGGGCTGATGGGCCATCAAACAATCAACCTCGTAGGCAGTTTTCCCAAGGGAATCAGGCCGAATCTAGTGGAGTGGGATCAAGACAGCCGGCTAGGGAAATTGTGAAAAATACAATTTCCGGAGACTCACATCCTGCGAAAATGAGATGGAGTGCTATGGCAGCTCGTTGAGGTACATGCCTCGAGAAGTGTCTACGCCATAGAGGAGGGCACTCTAGTGAAGCAATGGAGATTGATAGATGATGATATTGTGTTTTGAAAAAGAGATGCAGGTAGGGTCGAAGCACCGATGCTTGACATGATGATGGTTACGATCGTGATCGGGTCGGAAACAGTACATTGGATCCTTATTGAATGTGGGAGCTTGGTTAATATTTTATTTAATAAATCCTTTGATCAGATATGCCTAAGCGAGAAAGTTTTGAAACCTTGTAATCTAGTATTAGGGATTTATCGAAGAGGCCAAAGAGCCTGTCGGGTGCATTCGACCTGCCTGACCAGAAGGTAGTGCGGTCATAATTGTTTGTTGTGGTGAATGGATTTTCTTCCTACAACGCTTTTCTGGGCCAACTGCCCATGCTAGTTTCAGAATTGCACTTGCTCTGTGATGTTTGATGATGAAGTTTCCCATCTAGAATGGAGTAGGAGAAAAACAAGGTGGTTAGAACGCTATTCAAGGATGCTATGTCTTAGAGCTCAAAGTGGCAAAGCGGTGAGAGAAGAGGAAGGATATGGAGAGCTACACTGCATCAAATCTTCGAAGGCATAGCAACTACTGCCAAAACCCTGAATTGGGTCCAATGGCAAATTTCACAAGCCTATGGACCCACAAAAATAGTTAAAGTAAGCGAGGGTAGCCCAGATAGAGCTGATGACCACCATTTCGATTGATGATGAAGATCCTATGATGGTTCTCAAGATTGGGTATCAGCTTAGCTTGAAAATGAGAAAGGAGTTGATAGGGTTTCTCTGGGAAAACATGGATATGTTTACTTAGACGCGCTCCAATATGTGTGGAATTTCATCAGAGATAGCATGCCATACATTGAATGTGGATCCAAGATACCCTCATGTAAAGCAAAAAGGTACGGTATGGAACTAGAGTGATGCACTACATTGAAGGAGGAAGTGGATAAGCTGAAGGAAAACAAATTCATCCACGATGACATGTGCCCAGGATTGGTATTGAATCTTGTGTTGATCAAGAAGGCGTACGGGAAATAGCGGACATGCATTGACTATTGCAACATGAACAAAGCTTACCCTAGAGATTGCTTCCCCTTGCCTAAGATCGACCAACTTGTAGATGGAACAGCCGTATATGAGCTGCTATCCTTCATGGGTGTGTACTCTATTTATAATCAGATAGCGATGCACATCTAGGTCAGGAGCATACTAATTTCACCATAGATTTGGGGTTGTATTGTTACCGAGTCATCCCATTTGGTCTAAAGAATGCTAGAGCTACTTACCAATGTTTAGTGAAAGGAATGTTTAAAGATCAGACCGAATGAACTCTGGTGATCAATGTGGAAGATATGCTGATGAAGTCACAACCATCAACGAATCACATGGGTGATCCTTAAAAATGTTAGATGTACTTCGAAAATATGGAATGAAGCTCGATCCACTTAAGTGTTCTTTTGGAGTTGCACCAGGAATTTTGGGTTTCATTGTAAGCTTGAGGGGCATTGAAGCTAACTCACAACAGAAAAAAGCATTAGGAGAGGATACTGCCCTGAAGATGAAGGTTGCACCACCAAGTTGATTCATTTCGAAAGTGAGAGACAAATGCATATCGTTCCTTGATTCTCTCAAGAAAGTGAAAGAAAAGTTCATTTGGATGAAGGAACGTAAGAACGCTTTCTAGAACCTAATAGACTATATAAAGGGACCATTGATTATGTCAAAGCCTTTGGAAGGAGAATACCTATTCATCTATTTAGTCTGCTAAGCTCTGAACGTAGCCTTAGTATGTGAGGAGTCTAGGATCCGAAGGCCGGTATATTATATCAGCAAACTATTTATCGGAGAGAAGAAGAACTATTCAAAGCTAGAGAAATTGACATGTATTTATTGATAGCTGCAAGGATGTTGAGGCCATAATTCCAGGCTCACCCCATAAAGGTGTTGACTGATCAACTACTGAAACACACGCTATATCGACCCGAGACTTCAAGAAGATTAGTAAAGTGGAACCATTGAACCAAGCCAATGCGATACAATTTACCATCCTAGGAATGCGGTCCGAAGACAACCATTGGAAGATTTCATTGCTAAGTTCACTGTCTGAGATTATGAGGTAAAGGAAGAAATAGTCCAACTTACTCAATGGAAACTGTATGTAGATGGAGCTTCAATTAAACACGGTTTTGGGGAAGGAGTAGTTCTCGTGACTTTGGAAGGATGGAGGATATATTACGCGTTGGGGCTAGAGTTCCACGCGACAAACAACAAGGCTAAATACGAGGTGTTGATTACGGGGCTAAAGATAGCAAAGGAACAAGGAGTCAAGATATTGCATATATTCAATGGCTCCTAGTTGGTGTTCCGATAAGTAAATAAGGAAATTCAGACTAGTATTTGCGGTTTTCCCCTTACCTAATGAATGTATTGGAACTATTGGGCGATATCGAACATTACATGATAAGGCACATCCTTAGAGAGGAGAATACAAATGATAGACTCATTGGCCAAACTAGCCTGTTCTGGGGGTGCACAACTTTAGGACTCGTACCAGTAGAGGTTTTAACAACTCAAAGCATTGACGAGATGGATGTCGATTGAATCTTAGAGGCTAAATAAGAGAAGGAGTTGTGGATGACTCCGATTAAAGATTACTTCCAGAAAGGGACTATCTTGAATGGAAGAAACAAACGGCAAAAACTCATTCGTAAAGTACCTCGGTTCATTATGCAAGGAGTGTTATACAAGAGTGGATTCTCGATGCCCTTGCTGAGGTGTGTCACCAAAGATGAAGCTAAAAAGATTCTTGCAAATGTGTATGAAGGGAGTTATGATGATCACATTGGAGGGTAGACGTTAGCAAAGAAGGTTCTTTGTTACGGATACTTCTAGCCGACTATCAACTAAGATGTTGTTGACCATTCCAGAAGATATGATAAGTCCCAAACTTTATGAATATACCAAGAGCCTCATCCACTAAGCTTATGCAAATGGTTAGTACATGACCGTTTGTGATATGGGGAATAAATATCACTGGTGTGCTACCGATGTTGATAGGCAAAGCGAAGTATGTAATAGTGGTTGCGGACTACTTCACAAAGTGGGCTGAAGTAGAGTCGCTTACAACGATTACTTTAAATTAATTGATCAAATTTTTAGTGAAGAACAACTTGTATGGGTTTAAAGTTCCATAGAAGATAATCACTGACAGTGGAACTCAACTCGGCAGTGTCGAGTTCAAAGAATTCTATGCTTGGTACCGAATTGAGATGAGCTTTCGAACGGTAGGACACCTACAAGAAAATGGACGGATGGAGGCGGTGAATAAATTCATCAAATCCATTAATAGGACAAGATTGAAAAGTGCTAAGGGTAACTAAGTGAATGAGTTACCATCAGCATTGTGGGCTTATCGGAAAACCCACAAATCCGCTACTGGGCATACTCCATTTGCACTGGCCTATAGAACTGAGGTCATGATTTCGATTAAAGTTGTAGTCATTTCCTATAGAAGACTTCATTATGATCCAAATATGAACCAGGAGCTCTTGCTTGAGCTCCTTGACTTGGTCGATGAGGAGAGGGAAGAGGTTGACCTGAGGCTAGTTTCTTACCACATAAGAGTAGCAAAGCAATTCAATGCCAAGATCAAAAACAATACCTTTGCGATAGGTGATCTCATTTTGAAATTGGTCATTCCTGGTACGGGGGTACTTGGTATGATGAGTGTCCTACACCTCCGGCATCCAATATACCCGTATAGTGCGTTGTAAAGGTATCCAACTGATGTAGGACGGTTGTCAAGGGTTGTAAAGCAGATAAAAAATCACCTACCCTGTCATATATCTCACACTGCATCGAATAAAATATAATAATCATATCAGATATAAAACAAGCGAGACAATGATAACTAAATGAACCACAAAATAATAGTAAAGTTTATACAACCGATAAGTAAACTCAAGTGATACTGTCTCTAAATGAAATAAAAGAACATTGTCTAGGCTCTATGATGTCGCACAGTGGAATAAACAATAATAAGCCTAAATATAAATATGAGAGAATTGCATTCTGCTAATCCATTTGTACAGCTCCACATGTCGCCTACACCTGTTATCTAGTCTACCCATTTAAGAGTGTCTGAGATAATAAGAAGCAAATCATATATCCTCAAATCAGATAATAGCTTGGTGTGAGAGATAAATAAATCTCAAAATACTATGGAACTAATGTAGTAAGGAACAATGGTATGAAGAATCATACCTGATCTGTCCCTACAACCGAAGAGTTAGCACATAATAGTATATGATAATTTACTAACATCATAAAGCATACAACATCCTAAGTACAAATTCGGGTGTCTAGGTATCTGTCTCCATAATACCTAGTCATGTGACATCCTTAAAGCGACAATAAACATGGAAAACATAACATCCATCAAATAATCCTCACTGTCATTTATGTGCATTGGATATACGATAACTCACATAACCATTCCTTTTCCGAAGATAAGTGGAAAAATCCTAGTTTCTAAGTACTTTAATACCAACCACATAGATCTTAGATGCTAGAATTTAATATCCACAAGGTCCAGGGTACAGATCCATCAACATCGACCCAAGATCCATAAACATCGATCCAAGTGAACGTCCTCACCTCCCCTGCTTTACGAGTACACTTCGAAACATTTCGAGTATCAATGATCCATTTGCATGCATCATTGGATTTGAACATTTTCTTCTTCTTTTTTCACTTAAATCCATAGTAGGACACATCACCAAGCCCCGCTTGCAAATTCCATTAATGTCGAATTTTCCCATTTAACCCATCATCACGACTCCATCAGCATCGAGTCGTCGTCTCCAGAACACAACTCCATCAACATCGATTTGTTATTACCGGAACACAACTCCATCACCATCGAGCCGTTGTCACCAAAGTCTCAGGATCATCACATCAAATCCTCACGCCTTCGCCTCGTTGTCTATCATTGTACTTCATCGTGCCATAATCGTTGCAAATAAACACCGAATGAACGAACGAACAAATGCATGCAACAAGATCACCTAGGCATTTCTCACATTCCCCAAAAATTTTGACTCAATCCTCACAACCCTAGCATGTTCAGCACCGACCATGTAGGCCCACCCCAAGGCGGCCAAACGTTGAAGTCCCAAAATATTCTCGTCTTGCCCAAGTCGATTGAAGCCATTCATACCAAAAACCGAAGTGCCATGCCATTAGAGCATACATAGTCGGATCGACCATGTTCCATGCTCAAATTTTTAGCTAAGTCCAAAACATTTTTCCACCATGTCACCTTCTAGTCTGAATCAAAGCACCCACTATAGAAACCTGAAGACCAAGCTCCCTTGACATGAAGTTTTCTCCCCCTGCCGAGCATACCCAATGTCAACCATATATTCCCCAACATGATTCGAAGTTCTACCCTCCAAGCCCCAAAGTAAACCCTTCGCAACTCGAAGCACTTCTACCACTGACCAAACTTACCACCGCTAACCATCCGTTGACGACCATGATTTGAACCACCAAATCAATTCCAAACCACTTATGACTTGTTTTAGGGTCTTTTAGGACTTTAAACAACATCATACTCCAACCGCATCACATTTCGAACATCTTTGATGTCACGTTGCACCAAATGACAAACATAATCCTAACTACGCAAAACAACTAACAAACACATCAAAACAGCTCATACAACCATTAAACATCACTTCGTAACATCCAAGCAATACATATAATCCATCCAACTAAAATTTATGAGCATATATCATCTTAGATGTAATTTTATATAAAATTAGCAATATGGTAGGTAACTGGTGCAAAACATGTCAAAATACAAATCTATTTTTCTAATCTCGGTTTTAATGTGTCATTTATACTAGATCCAAGTACCAAAACATTTAAACTTCGAAAATCATTTCAAAAATCACATTTTTAACTAGATCAATAAATATAGGATAGTGAGAGAAGTAATATCACTCACTGATACCAAATTACCCAAATTTCAAGCCAAATTAGATGGTGAATGGTAGATGCATGAATTCCAAGGTCCCCAAACAGTATCGCTAGATTTCCTTTGCTAATCAACCCTTAATGACGTGTTTAAGCTAATTAAAGTAAGGAAAAGTAAGGTTTTTTGGTTAATTTTGGGTTAATGGAGGTTTGGATCGGTTTTGAGAAGTGAAAAAGTGATTAGAAACTATCCCCTCATCCTCAATCAGCCATAATTACCGAAATGGGTTAGTGTGCCCAATTCGGACCTAATTGGTTACCTACTAATTTGATTGGAAAATGGCTAAACTTCAAACGACCTTATCTCCTAAATGGTAAGTCCAAAATGCTATTATGACCACTTTACGGAAAGGGAAACCATAATCTCTTTCCAATGTAAATGGTTTCAACCCCTAATTCGGGTCCTTCAAAAGTATAGGCCTTACAAGATATTTAGGGTTGAAATTGTCCTTTTATAATTCAAAAAAATGTCACTGATAGACATTTCCCAAAGTTATAAAAATATACGACCTTATATGAATTTAAAAATAATATATAGATATTTCCCAAAATTATAGAAATATATGACCTCATATGAATTTAAAAATAATATTTTACGATTCTTCAAAACGTAAAATATGGGTTGTTACTCTTAGTCCGAATTGGGGAGGTCCCTATGTGATTACATAGAAGCTTGGAGATGGAGCTTTCAAGCTATCAACTGTTGATGGGATCCTAATTCTATGGGCATGGAATAGCGAGCAATTACGACACTATTTCACTTGATTTCCTTTTTTGCAAATAAGACATCCTATTCATTGGGAGCTGACGTAATAAGGCAATGATTGTTGTTCTTTTGTTCATGAATAAAGTTGACTTTTTGAGTCAATGGAACCGTATTCTTAAAGTCTGACTGTACTGCATGATCAATGGCACAGGTACCATTGAACTCCTTCGATCCATGATCAGATAGTTGGAATATAATTGTACTAAGGTCGGTCAGACGACTTGCCCCTACACATCTATTCCTCAACCTGTGCCAGGAGATAAGCGAGGTCAAGGATCGATGCCCGGAGATTAGAATCTGAGACACCATTTCCCAAAGATAGGAACTATTATGGGATTGAACCTTTTTGCAGGTATAACTTCGTTTACGACCTAACGAGGTATGTTCGATTGATGATAAACATAGTTAGTTGATGAAATATCTTTGGTCTACGCCCGGAGATAGGCAAGGTTAGGGATGAATGTTCGAAGATAAGCATCTAAGGCGCTGGATCCCAGTGATAGAAACCAGTGTAAATTTGAATCCTTTTTCCAAGTTCTACTTTGTTTGCGTCCAAACAGATACGTTCGACCGATGATAGTCAAAGCTGATCGATGAAATGCAGCATTGTTCTACATCTCAGTTTCAATCCAATTCGATTTCAATGCAACAATAACATAGTCAAAAAGAAGGCATTTTCGGTGACATGGGATGACTTAGATTCTTCGTTTTCTAAAAGTAGCAGTGATAGTGAAAATGAAAAAGCAAATGTCTACTTCATGGCTACTGATAATGAGGTAAATGATCTTACTTTTGATGAAATGATTGAAATCGAATTGGATTGAAACTCTTTGCGAGAGGAAGCATCCGTTCAGAAAATATAGTCGTTATACGCAGGTCAGTTGACTGAGTTCAGAGGCTCAGTTGGCTGAAATTCAAATTTGTATATATATTCTCTGTTCACTGTGCATTTTGCACCAGGTCAGTCGACTGACCTGTGCAATTTTGCACAGTGAATTTCAATGCATATACAAACGAAAATAATTTGTTTTGTGTGCAAGTGTAACTACTTGAGGAATGATTTTAACAGTATCTAAACATATCTAAGACTTAAAAACATAATAAATAATCATACGAAAACTAGTTTTGAAGTCTCTTCTCTTTGTAGTTTATACCATGTATATGTTACTCTCTTTTTATTGCTATCGCCATATAGTCTTTGTTAATGCTCCTTGTCATGAATCAAAACTCATGATTCAACATGGTGGAGTTAGTCTTGTTTTCAAAATCCTCCTTCTCCTTTTCCACTTAGTCAAGGCGGGCTTGTAGCTCGGCAACCTTGTGCGTAAATGTCTTATTTTCCTGGTGAAGGTTGCAAATTTCCTCACAGTAAGTAAGAGCAATCTCGAGTGCCTCATTCTTATCATCTATCTCCTTCTTGAGATCCAGCTTGAGCTTCTCGATCTCTACGCACATTTTAATCTGTAGCTTATCCCCATCTTTAGTAATATCGTTGGTCCATATGTTTGCGACTAAGACTTGTTCGACCAAGACTTTCATCTTGGCTTCCATAACCTGGATCGCAGCTTTGTTCTAGTACTTTGCCTCCTTGGCCATCTTATCTTTGGCAGCTAACACTTTCTCTAGTTTCTCAACTTTATCAGAGAGGTTTTTCTTGATCTTGTCATCTTTCCCACTCTCCTTCTCTTAAGTCACTATTATCAAATGATTCTTCTTATTCAGATCAGCCAGGCCTATGTACAACCTCGCGCTCCATGAGTATCTTCAAGATCGAGGCATCTAGAGCTAGGTGTGAAAGGCTAGTGGAGGAAGTAGGTGTTCTTATCTATGTCGTGATGGAGTGAAGAAGATGATGGTGTTGTTTTGGATTTGGGTTAAGCCAAGACAAGGCCTGAGACTGAGGAGGCAGGATCGAAGATTGTCCTTTTAGGGAGTTAGGCCTATTTTAGTATGGGTCCACATCCCTTGGAAGTAGGGATCGTGCTCGATGAGGCAAGTCAGAATCTCTTTTAGACCTGGAGCAATCTAGTGACCTTTCGAGCTCGGAGTAGCACCTTTGTTTTCCTCTTCATACTAATCTCTCTATTTTCTTTTGTTCCTATCATAATCTGACTTGTAATAGGGTCTGTCAAGGGTGTGAGCCCATTTGGTAAAGAGAGGGATGACTAAATTTGGAGTGTTTAAGGTGTAGGTGGCAAAGGATCGACTTCTTCTTCTCCTTATTCTTCTTCTTGTGCTTCTTGAGCAGCATGAGCTGCCTGCCTAGCCCTTGGTATAGGAATGTAATGTGATGACCAATTCTTCAGTCAATGTACATGAGCCTAAACTGGTTATCTTTTGGGAACTCTTTCAAACATTCGTATGTTTGCTCCATATTGTCCCTAATGGTTCTTTGAGGAATAACTACAAAAGAAGGAGTGAAGAATAGTGACTTGAGTGAAGTAAGCCCTAACACAGTGAAATGGGGAGAATAGGAACTTACATCCGAACAACTACTTCAGGGCGACGCTGGTAGGATATTTGATGAAAAATGTATTCGTATTTGAAGTCACTAAGCTTGTTGTGGAAGCCCGATGACTATTTGACGACCATGTTAGGCCTCCAAGAAAGTGAGCGATGGGTTGTCGGACCTCTTCTTATGGGATTGAACCTTTTTGTAGGTTTAACTTCGTTTACGACCCAATAAGGTATGTTTGATCGATGATAAACGTAGTTAGTTGATGAAATTTCTTTGGTCAACGTCCGGAGATAGGCAAGGTCAGGGATGAATGTTCGGAGATAGGCATCTAAGGCGTTGGATCCCAGTGATAGAAACCACTGAAAATTTGAATCCTTTTTCCAAGTTCTATTTTGTTTGCAGCCAAACGAGATACGTTCGACCGATGATAGTCAAAGCTGATCGATGAAATGCAGCATTGTTTGGTTATGTGAGATATGTTTAACTAATGAAAAGCAAAGCTAAGTAACAGAACAACACCGAGAAGTGGAAGAAATTTATTTATACGTATAGAGTTATAATAAATAATGGCATTGCATATATCAAAAACACATATAGGTATAACATATAAGTAACCGCATACGTGCAGAAAAGTACATAGGGAAGAAAGTGAAGTACAATAATGTAAATGAGATAGAGTTGAATAAAAGACAACTTTTATTACTTGAACTTCTTATACACAAAAGATTAGGGCCATATTATCAATACAACGGCCTACGTACACAGAATCTAAAACAAAAATACAAAAAGAACATGTCATCCATAAGCAACGACAATCGGCCATTTCATCCTCTCTCGCCTTCCTCCCTTTGCCGTATGTTTGGTAGGACGCTTCTTCTCTGTAGTTCCCCCTTTCTATGGGGTCCTCTTCTCCAAATGATAAGTCTCCTCATTAGTAGTCCAGTAGAGAGGATCTTCCGATTTGGCATGAACCCTTGTGGAGTTTGGGAAGCGCTAGTAACTGAAGTAGAATGTGGCTTTATGGGTGCTGGAAGAATAGGTAAGACTATCAATAGTGGGGGATGAATGTTTTCGAGGCCTAACTCCTTCTTAATTCTCTTTAGCTTCTCAATATTTATGGCCCTAGAAGCCACCAATGAGGGATTTTTACCCATGACTTAGGTGATAGTCAGCTCATCGTCATCGTCATCATCAGCTGCAACATTGAGTTCATCCATATTCCTATTTTCAAGTGCCTTAACCTTTTCTACTTCGGGTCCGGGAGGGGATCCAGTAGTGGAAGTAGAGACTGAACTGGGACCTTGAATGGAAGGACAGGGTTAGTCAGGGCGGTACAAAGCTAGATTCATCGGGATTATAACCTTTAGCACTGACAGGTGGAGGCGACATAGATATGGGAATATTGTTGGTCTTAGAGCATGCTGCTGGAAAAATAATTACATTCACTTGGGAGTCTGTGGTGATGGGAGCGGTGTCTTCCACCAAGCCCTTAGAACTGGACTTTATATAAGCCCAAATGGGTGCCTGTGCCAAAGATATGGTTTTTGCAGCCCGCAACGCCTGACCCTCAGACAGGGCGTCCAAATCGAACTGTTTAAATTTCAAGAGGGCTTTGATTGTGTCCTCATTTACCCCTTTTCCCATTTCTTTTCTCTTCTACTTTAAGATCTCCTTATATACCTCTGCGAGCATCTCAGGGTACTCTTCCTCCAACCATCCAAGGTTGCTAGATCTGAAAACATTAACGTAGAAGCCTAGGATAGTGGAGTCAGTCTTGTTTTCAAAATCCTCCTTCTCCTTTTCCACTTGGTCAAGGCGGGCTTGCAGCTTGGCAACCTTGTCTGCAAATGTCTTATTTTTCTGGTGAAGGTCACAAATTTCCTCACAATAAGTTCGAGCAATCTCGAGTGCCTCATTCTTCTCATCTATCTCCTTCTTGAGATCCAGCTTGAGCTTCTCGATCTCTATGCACAAATTAATCTGTAGCTTATCCCCATATTTAGTAATATCGTTGGTCCATATGTTTGCAACTCAGACCTGTTCGACCAGGACTTTCATCTTGGCTTCCATAACCTGGATCGCAGCTTTGTTCTGGTCCTTGGCCTCCTTGTCGTCTTATCTTTGGCAGCTAACACTTTCTCTAGTTTCTCAACTTTGTCAGAGAGGTCTTTCTTGATCTTGTCATATTTCCCACTCTTCTTCTCTAAAGTCGCTAGTATCAAATGATTCTTCTAATTCAGATCAGCGAGGCCTATGTATAGTTTCATCCACATATTGTACTGCTCCAGTAGATCCATGTGAAGTAATAGTCCAGTTTCCAAGTTCTTAGTAGGGATTTCTTAATGTTATACATGATTGGAGGCCAATGAGATCCATTCCAAGATGTACAACCTCACGCTTCATGAGTACCTTCAAGATCAAGGCATCTAGAGCTGGGGGCGAAAGCTAGTGGAGGAAGTAGGGTGTTCTTATCTATGTCATTGTGATGGAGTGAAGAAGATGATTGTGTTGTTTTGGATTTGGATTAATCCAGGACAAGGCCTGAGACTAAGGAGGCAGGATCGAAGATTTCCTTTTGGGGAGCTAGGCATGTTGTAGTATGGGTCCACATCCTTGGAAGCAGGGATTGTGCTTGATAAGGCAAGTCGAAATCTCTTTTAGACCTGGAGCATCCTAGTGATCTTTCGAGCTTGGAGTAGCACCTTTGTTTTTCCACTTCGTACTAATCTCTCTATTTTCTTTTGTTCCTATCATAATCTGACTTGTAATAGGGTCCGTCGAGGGTGTGAGCCCTTTTGGTAAAGAGAGGGACGACTATATTTGGAGTATTTGAGGTGTAGTCCAGTGTCCAAGTTCTTAGTAGGGATTTCTTAATGTTATACATGATTGGAGGCCAATGAGATCCATTCCAAGAAGTACAACCTCGCGCTCCATGAGTACCTTCAAGATCGAGGCATCTAGAGCTGGGGGCGAAAGGCTAGTGGAGGAAGTAGGGTGTTCTTATCTATGTCGTTGTGATGGAGTAAAGAAGATGATTGTGTTGTTTTGGATTTGGGTTAATCCAGGACAAGGCCTGAGACTAAGGAGGTAGGATCGAAGATTGTCCTTTTGGGGAGCTAGGCCTGTTGTAGTATAGGTCCACATCCCTTGGAAGCAGGGATCGTGCTTGATGAGGCAAATCGAAATCTCTTTTAGACCTGGAGCAGCCTAGTGATCTTTCGAGCTTGGAGTAGCACCTTTGTTTTTCCTCTTCGTACTAATCTCTCTATTTTCTTTTGTTCCTATCATAATCTGACTTGTAATAGGGTCTGTCGAGGGTGTGAGCCCATTTGGTAAAGAGAGGGACGACTATATTTGGAGTATTTGAGGTGTAGTTGGCAGAGGATCGACTTCTTCTTCTCCTTCTTCTTCTTCTTGTGCTTCTTGCGCAGCTTGAGCTGCCTACCTAGCCCTTGGTACATGAATGTAATGTGATGACCAATTCTTCAGTCAATGTACATGAGCTTAAACTGGTTATCTTTTGGGAACTCTTTCAAACATTTGTATGTTTGCTCCATATTGTCACTGATGGTTCTTTGAGGAATAACTACAAACGAAGGAGTGAAGAATAGTGACTTGCGTGAAGTAAGCCCTAACACAGTGAAGCGGGGAGAATAGGAACTTACATCCGAACAACTACTTCAAGGCGATGCTCGTAGGATATTCTATGAAAAATGTATTCGTATTTGAAGTGACTAAGCTTGTTGTGGAGGCCGATAACTATTTGATGACCATGGTAGGCCTCCAAGAAGGTGAGCGATGGGCTATTGAAGAAGTATCAGATCTCCTTAAAATTGGAACCATGTGCAATTGTTGAAGAACCAACATGTACGTGCAAGTGAGAGCAACGTACGCATTTTGATGAAACTTTCTTGGAGCCAATGTAAAGTATTAGAGTTCCAATCTGATTAGGCCTGTCAATGGATACCTAAAAAATCCGAAATCCGCCCGGATCCGTATTCGAAAAAAAGGATATTATCCGATATCCGAAAAGCAGATGCGGATATCCGATATCCGAAAAGAAAATCGGATGCGGATGCGGATATGAGCATATCCGTATCCGAAAAACATCCGTCCGATCCGAAATTTTATGTGTGTTGCCATTTTGTCATTATGTATGTTGCTATTTTATCATTTGAATTGATGTAATATCGTGTAAACTTGTTTGATATTATGTGTGTTGCTATTTTGTCATTTGAAAAACCGATTAGTATTGTAGTGTGTGTATTGTCATTTGAGAAAGTGATTGTTTTAGTTCAAAAATATTAGTATAATAAAAATCTTATTCAATTTCGGATGCGGATATTTCGGATATTTTCGAATATCCGAAAATATCCGCTTTTTATTTTCGAATGCGGATATTTTCGGATATCCGAAAAATATCAACGGATGCGGATACGGATGTTAATTCTCAGATATCCACGGATATCGGATGTGGATTTAAATTTTCGAATGCGGATGCAGATACAGCCATATCCGCATCTGTTTGCATCCGTTGACGACCTTAAATCTGATAAAGGGATTAAATGATCGAATAGATTTAGCTAGGCACATATACTTGCTGCAAGCGGTGTAGCATTCTAGGAGTTTGTGTGCTCTTTGAGATGGCAAAGGGACTAGACTCCCCTCTGGAGGAATGCCATGGCGGGCACAGATTATCTAAACGTCTTCGGCCTAAAGCCTTGAAGCCGATGAATTCATGGGATTATCTAAGGTCATAACGCCTTCCCAGCTGGCATTTGGGGCAGTATTATCACCCATGTGCGAATAAGTAACCAAAAGGCATTGGTTGTTGAGGCTGGCATTGAGGCTGCCTGGCCCTAGATGGAGTTGAGGTAGAAACTGGCATAGAAGAACCTATGGTTAGGGGCGTGGAATGGCCCATAGTAGCGGAAAGATATCCTAAGCATCTAGGAGGTTCCATTTTATACTAAAATCTAGATATATGAGCATGGTCAGGTATGATTTAGACTTGGTGTTAATTTCAATTAAATCCCATGTAGCCGATGTAGAGAATCCAATGGATGTGGTTATGTGTTGACCAATCAGGTTCTTTACATCGACTGGGGTGAAGATTTGCGAGTCAATCTATGTAGTGCATGCCTTATGTTCTTGGCATGATGAATGGATGTGTTTTGTGTAGATAGCCCTCTCGTTCTGCCCAATGAGCCCCGACGTTATGAAAATATGTGTTGGGAGTTACCCGTGATCGCAAGTGCAGCTATAACGAACTCGTTATCCAAGGTGATACGGAGATTCTTTTTGCAGGACTACAAATGCATGATGTTTGATTATGAATGTTACTGGGACAAAGGTCCTGGAATGTGTCGACACTCAAACCATTGAATGTTGGAGTGTGTTTGATGATTGGCTTTCACAAAACAAATCGATCGATTGTCCAACTCCGACCCATCTCGGTATAAAAGCCAAAAGTTTTCCTTCCTCTCTTCACCATCTCCACCCATGGATATGTGCTCTTGAAGTTAAAAAATAAGGAGAGTCAAGGTGGCGATAGTGAAGAAAACTTGAGCGTTACAGTGAATCGGTGTCGGCATTGAGGTGGTGACATGGTCGCACAATGAAAGTAGGGCCATGGTGGCGCTAACCTTGTCAGGTCAAGATCAAAATTTAAGAAGACGGTTGTGTCAAGGATTGAGGAGATCTACAGTCGACTGCTTGAGTGATTCTGTGACAGTGATGTGATTGGAAGGTGGAGGTATCATGGTGAAGTTTGTCGCGGCGGCGAAGCTTGGGGTGGTCCCAAGAAGGCAAAGTCGCAAAGGAAGAAGAAGGTGGAAGCTAGGAGCAAAAAATTAGGAAAATTTCCTATGTAATTTTAATTTATATTTCATATCTCGAATGGGTCGGTACCGATCTATATGGGTTGGTACCGATCTATATGGGTCGGTACCAACCCATATCGATCGGTACCAATCCATATGGGTCGGTACCGACCCATACGAGTATATGTGTAAAAGAAGAAATGAATATATTGTAAAACAAAGTTGAAGTTCTACCTAATAAAAATGAAGAAACTTTTGAAAAGTCTCATAGTTGAACGAGGAGTCTAAGTGGAATGCTTCATCTTATATATCTGTTGAGAAGATGTGATTCTATAACTGTTTGGAGCACTGCATTAACCTTCCCAGAAAAGAAGCGATGTTTCAAGAAAACATTTTAGAAGATAAAGCGTCTTTGTAGATTTGGATTCGGGTTCAGTAGCTTGTCTCGATCCAAAACATGCTTTCTCGTTTACAAAAGCTTAATTTGGGAGGAAAGTGGTATAAGGCGTTTGAACCAAATGACATTTTGATGGATCTAGACTACGAGATGATGAAGAAATGAACCAAGGAGCTTGGAAGGCTCTAGGGTGCCAAGATTGCAAAGCTTAAAAATTTGGAGCAAGAAATGCATAAGTGAAATGAGTCGGTACCGATCCATATGTGGGTTGATACCGAATAATGTAGAACTTGGGAGGGCCATACTCTACTTGATACAAGAAGCAATACTTAAAATTGGATATATGTTGATGTGACATGGGTAAGTACGGACCCATAGTGGTCCATCAAAACTTTGCATTGAAGACTTGAACTTACCAAAGAAGGAAGTCAACATTGAGTCAACATCATCAGTAGTATCAATCGATATGGGTCGGTACTGTACTATATTAATTGTTGCATCTTGCACAATTTAACCCGTTCTTCATGCTAAAACTTCAAATCTGAAGATTTGTACTTGTTTAAACTCGATTTTGATGGTGCATTTCTCCTATAAATAGTGAGCTATGATTAACAAGAAAAGGACTTTTGGATCCTTACACCGAATTGTTGCCCTTTTTTGTTATCAACTAGTCTATAGAACTATACTTGTTGTAAAAGTGGTTGTAATTGCAAGGATCATCTAAAATACAACTAATAGTGGACATAGACAATCGAATTGAGACTGTATAACTTTAAAAGTTTTGTGTTCTCCCTCTTTTGGTCTTAATACTTTAACTTTCATTGGATTGATTATTCTTAATTTTTAATTGATTAGGGTGTTTTACCATTTTTGATGCAACGGTATGTTGAAAAATCATTTTTTCTCAAATTAATACACACACGTACACTTTAATTAATTATAGATGATTAAAATTACAATTTTTTACCAAGTATTGTACGACTACTAAATATTAATCGTGTAAAATAGAGCTTAATGCAAAAAAGTTTCAAAACTATGAACCGGTGAGGTAATCAGAAGGTGATATACCATTATATTAGACTTGCAGCAAAAAAGTTCGATATAATATAAACACTTATCCCATAATATAATTGAGAAGCTCATTTGCTTGTTTTAGATTCGAAAAGATACCAAAAATATTATAGTAGCATGTTTTTGCATCATTGGTGGTATTAAATTGCAAAAATATAAATTTTGTTACTTGCAAATGTATGGGTATCAATTACATTTTTAGGATGATCTACTGGATACTAATGAAATGCCACCAATGAGTACTCAATGATGCATACTATCCAATAGCTGCACCAAAATGCTTGAATTATTTTCTAGTTTTAGACACAAAATCATTCGGAATTTGCAATTAACAACAAAATAGTATAGGTTATAGAGAAATTAATAGGCCTACATTTGCACTAAATAGCTTAGGTTATTGCACCTTTACCGTTCAATTTATAAAGTATTAACAAAGAGAAAAAAACCACCAACAATGAAGTAAAAGAGTGAGAGTTATGTATTTCCAACATCAGAGCTTAATAAGAACTCAAAAGAATAGGGAAGATTAAGAAGAGAAGCTATGGTGTTTAATCTATTAAATAATAGTAATGCAGAAGAATTTATGGCTCTTTCATTAATCATAGGAGTTTTCTCTCTTCTCCTTATTTCTCTCTTTAAATATTTTATTTTCAAATTAGTTTATCACTTTACGTGTATTTTACTAATTCTCTTTCATAATTTTACCACTTTCGTCATTTTATATATATTTTGATATGGACATTCTAAAGTTTATACAATTATTTATGTATAATTTATCAGTTACCTCCTAATATTATATATTTAAGTCCATACATTTAAATTGATTGCATAATCCGAAATTTAATTTTTTTTATATAAAGGTTGTATGATCCAAGGATCATACAGCCGTACTATATATATATATATAAAGGTACAGAAGTATGGGGTAAGGAGCGTACATAGAATGAATACTGCAGACATGCCTGCCAGATAGCAATAATATAACAGCAATAATATAACAAATAAGCACAGAATACTGACCAGACATCACACTAGAGTAACAGAAGGCAGATACCATCAATAAAAATTTCAAAACCATATAGAGTATACCAATGAGACGATACAACTAAATTCTTGCACACCGGCGGAACCAGGCGAAGGTGTCCAGGCAATAACCAAGAGTGCGCGGCGAGAAGATATATTCTAGTCCCAGTCCAGAGCTGCAAGAATCTCTTCATTGTTGCAACCATATTCACCATCCAATAGCCTATAGTAAAGTTCTCGCTCATCCTTTTCATCGTCTGAATACACATAGAGAAGTTTTTCCAATTTGAATGGTAGCACAAACCTATTCCTTATGGGACCAAGTCCCAGCCCTCTTGTTCCACATCAAATTAGTACCTTCCGACAATTTTTCAGCAAGCCTAGAAGCAATGCCCTCTACACTAAGACGATCAGAAATGATGACGTGGACAAATGTCTTCTTAGAGTGGTGATTGGAGAATCGCATGGGGAACGATCCAGCCTGACTTGAGGGAGGGAAAATAAGGGGATCAGCTGGGAGAGAAGCCGGACGATCAGGGGCGACAGGTGGGAGGGAGCGATGCATCGGTCGAAGGAGGGACAATAGAGGGGGTACCGACATGGTTGATGGAGGGAGGGATAGGCGAAGGAGGACAGGACAGAGTAGCAGGGCCAGAGGCGTGGATGACAGGGGATTTGATATTCCATCGTCTAGATGGAGCCGAGGAATTTTAGGGAGGTGCTCATTGGACATAGCATGGTGAGAGAACATGAAGTTGCAGTATGCCCAAAAGTGACAATGATCGCAAATGGACGGACTCCACTGGTACGAAATATCTACGAAGGCTACTCTATCACCGGCAAGGGCAACTGGAATACGAGTAGGCAGCTGTCTACAGGGGGTAATTTCAATAAGAACCTTGGCGAAACGAAAATGCTGTCTATGCTCAGTGGAAATGTCAAAACAGATAAGTTGACCAATATGATTAACGATCCAATTGATCCCCTCAAGCGATTGGAAAACTGAATGCATATTGGAGATATGGGCCCAGACGGGTATACATAAAATTTACTCACGGATGAGGTCAACGGATGGGTTCCACTGGGTGATATAAACACTTTGCCGTCTATAATAATTGGGTTCATTTCCAAAACACGAGATCTCTCAATAGGGTTAGAAAATTTAAAAAAATACATCGAGTTATCATATCTAACGGAAACTGAACCATGCAATTTCCAAAACCGAACGACTTGCCTTTTCACAGTGGAATAGTGAGGAGCCTCATCTACAAAGAAACCGACTAAATAGTCCTTTCAAAAAGCGATACCAGCATCAATAATTTATTTAGGAGGTAAGACGGGCTTATCTGCAAAATCAGCAGCAAATTGCTTGGGGACATAAGAGCCCGCATTCCCACGTCGTTTCTTAAACAAAGAAGACCAGCCAGCAACTAGTCTGGGCTCCTCAATATTACCAAGAAGACTTGGCATATTATCAACATCAACCAAGGAAGGGCCAAAAGACGAATCATAGATTACCTTATCAGGCAGAGAAGTGATGGGGTCTGGAGCGGCACAAGAGGAGCAGAACAATCAAACAACACAACACCCTCCCCCAAAGTAGCTAACGACTGGTAAGCAACTGAATCAGGCAAGACAGACTCAGCAGCAGTTCTAAAGCCTATGGCCCCATCAAATGGAAAAACCTGAATAGCCGAGACCCCAATTGTAGAAGAAGGGGATCTCCCGAGTAAACCATACGAAGATAAGGAAGCCTGGGCTCCCTGCGAAGTCACATCAACATGGCCAGAACCACGACATGAAGCGGCAACCTGGGCACACGGATCAACAGAAGAGACTCTAGAAGGAAGGGAAGGGAAGTCACTAGCATCCAGCGGAGGTGGGGGGACAGCTATAAAGCAGATATGAGGACGAGGACGAGAGATGAGCCAGAAAAGGGTGGTTTGAATCGGAGAGGGCAGAGGGCGGTTGAGAATGGAGATGGCAGGCGAGGAAGACGAAGATCGGGTCCCACAATTTGAAACAAGAAGCAGGTTAGAAGTCACGATTCGCGATTTGAGATTTCAAAATGTTCGCCATCTTTCTAAATTTCTACACTCAATCAATCAATAGTTTGTCCCCATATCCAAAACTTAAGTTATTTAAATAAATTTAGTTCACTAATATTTATTAGTATTTCTTATAAATATTAAAGGACAATTTAAATCTCTATACCACTTTGGTAACAAACAAAATGGTAAAGTTAATTTTTCGTTCAACAATAAAGATATATAAATCATATAAAATGATAATAATCCGTAGTTCGTTTTTTTCGACAAATTTATCATATATTGCATTATAAATTTTAATATTAGCTTCAAATTCGTACCTTTTAAAATTACCGCAATTATCTACAAAACTTATCTCACTTTTCTCCTAATATTTTACATTTCATTCCAAATATTTCAATTGACTAAATAGTCTTAAATTTGAACTGATTAAATAAATCTAATTAACTAATATTTGTAAATCCTTTTACTAATTTATGAAAATTCAACATGTACACATATTCATATTAACAAAATTGATCAAAAAAAATCATTAATGTAAAGATACATAAGTGATCACATAACTTAAAGTATACATAAACAATAATAACAAATTCAATTTACATTCTATCTCAATAAATTTATCATATTATGCATTACAAAATTATGGTTTTTTACTTTAAATGTCCACATTTTAAATTTTCTATACAGGAAATTACTGTCAAGGATAAAATTTCTCAACGTTTTAGCCTCAAGGACAGACCTTTAGTATTTTAGTCTGAAGGACAACTTTCTTTAGGTATCAGTTTTTAGTTATTGATAGCAGTTTTTAGGTATCAGTTTGTAGTTATCGGTGACAGTTTTTAGGTATCAGTTTTTAGTTCGGTACCAGTTTTGAAAGAATGTTTGTCCTTATAAATAATTTTACTTTAAATGTCTCACATTTTAAATTTTCTATACAGGAAATTATTGTCAAGGACAAAATTTCACAACGTTTTAACCTAAGGACAGACCTTCAGTATTTTTGTCTGAAGAACAAGTTTCTTTAGGTATCAGTTTTTAGTTATTGATAGCAGTTTTTAGGTATCAGTTTGTAGTTATCGGTGACAGTTTTTAGTTATCGATTTTTAGTTCGGTGGCAGTTTTGAAAGAATGTTTGTCCTTATGAGTAATTTTGAAAGAATGTTTGTCCTTGTGATTAATTTTTTGAAGAATGTTTGTCTTTGTGGTTAAAATATTGAGGTGTCCTATCAATACACGAAGAAAATGTACCACATTGATCAGTTTTGGAAGTCCACATTGATCACTGATGCAGCCACGTGTCCAGTTGTGTTGTCCGGGCATACCAGTCGTCTTTCAACCAAGTTTGCTGGAACAGCCTTATCTGGGCTTCACCCATTTATTCCAAGAACCTCGGCCCATGTCCACATCCGGGGATAGCAAATTTTTACAACCGCTCTTTCGGCCCTAAGGTTCCAAGCCCCACTTATGCAGGCTCTCCCTTTTCTGCTGACCCAGAGCCCCCATTTGGCTCACATTTCATGAAATTTAAATATTCATTAATGGCTGAATCGTTATCAAGATTAGAGGTGTAAACGTGTCGAACCGGACCGGACGGAGGTGTGTCCTAGTCCTATCCTATAAGAGATTCGAACGGACACGGACCGGACAAACTTTAACTTCGAACATTGTTTGTACGAGTCGGACAACAGACGTACAATGTTCGAACAATAGAAAAACATCGAACATTCGTACATTTTTTCTTGTCCTAATTCGTGTCATTTAATTCGTGTCCTAAATGAGAATCGTACGGACACGAACCGAACGTCTTACAGCATCGGACCAAGTCGGACAACAGACTGTCCTGTCCTATATACAGCCCTAATCAAGATCAAGATCCACCGACGACGTTACCAAAGAATTTCTTATTAAGACAACTGAAACAAAACAATGGCAACATGATATTTAAAAAAAGCAGTACAACAAAAGGCATCAAATAATGTATTCAATCAATAAACAACAAAAAGCAATATTCTTATTATAACCGGTTTGAGTCAAAAGCAAAAAAACAACGGATGCATAAACAAGTCTTGAAAAAGTAGCAAACACACAAGCCAAAATAGAGAACATAAATCATATTCAGGGAAAGTATATACCCCTACCTACGCTACAGCAGATTCAGAAGATTGCAAGACAAAATATATAAATAACGATCATCACTGCTGGGCACATTGCACCCTCTGAGCCCCACCATGGCCTTCGTCATCCTCGTCGTAAGCCTCCTGAGCTTGCTGGTGCTGCTTCCTCCTCATCTCCTCCTCTATGTTCACGTCGTGCATCGTGGTCTCTTCGCATTCGTCTATTTCCATGTCCGTGAGTCTGGATGCGTTCCTGGATGGAAGCACGCTTTCTATAGCTTTGCATTGGTCGGGGGTGAGCGAGTCAGGGAAGTCGACTGAGAAGTGGATGTAGAGCTTTCCTCTCATGAACGGCCTCTGGTACATCGGCATTCCTTCGTCGTTTATGGCTTTGAATTGATCTGAAACCACCACCACCACCATATGTATATATAAATCATCCATTGATCATGAATTTCGAACTTTATTTACAAACCATCAACAAGTAGAATAAGAGTTTAGAAGTGCCTCTCTTAGCACTCACTTAAACTATATTCTTGTGTCCAAATGCTTGCTTCTTCTTTTTGTTGACAAGAGTTTCACCCTCTTATAACTATAACAAGTTACGAACTGCGATTGTTATGGTATTACCGTTACGAACTGCGATTGTTATGGTATTTTACCGTTACCGTTGATGAAATGATTGTTGGTATAAAAGTAAACCATTAAATGGTAATGGTAAATTTACCAGTGTACAAAAAACAATAACATTTTATTGTATTAAAATTTTGATAGTGATAAAAAAGTAAATACTTTATTCCTGATTCTAACTCCATTAATATTTATATTAATATTTTGACTTACTGCAATTGACATAGAAAGTATTCTTAATTTCTTAATCCATCACAAATTACTTACGACAATATGAACTTAAAAAACTAAAAAAAAACATCATAGTAGATAATACATCTTCTTAGAAACTGATATACCTTCAAAAGTGTCCGTGGCTAAAATTAACTAAAACAGTGAAGAATTTTTTTTAATGTTTGATAAATCATTACTACTGGTCCCAATAATTTACCATTACCATATCAATAACGTTGATTATAACAATGTAACTCATATTGATTACCAATAGCTTGGTATTGGTATGGTAATCATAAATTTACCATTAGCATAGCGCCCTAGATACAGCATGCTCTTGCATAATGCAAACTACTATAAACTTGTAAGCCATTTTAGAACAGCCACCACAATCAGGAACATCTTATAGTCCAAACTTCTATAATCTAGCAACTACCCAACTAGATTCCAGATAACATAAACTGATCATCTAGTCCTCTGTTGCTTTATGTTCCTCTAGTCCTCTGTTGCACCAATAATAATTCGCCGTGCAAGGATTTATTTTGCAAAATAAACCTTTGTTTACCACAGCAAAATTTTAAATATGATCCGTTGTAAAAATACATCAAGATGTGGCAAATATTTATCGGATGGAACAGAGGACTACGGGACTTTGGAACTAGATGATTTGCACCCACATAAACTATTACAAACTACTGTATAATAGAAGCATTTTTCGATCACATCACACCCTATCCTTCGGGGACAGCCTACATACCTCGACTTTCAAAGTTTTATTTTGTTTGGTGCAACAATTTTTAACATTTTTTATTAAAGAAAGAAGAAAAACAGTGCTAAGCGCATTCAAAGATAAATGGGAACAGTATCGGTGTGACAAGAAAAAGATGCCTATACATATTTTCAGAAAATACAAAATAAAATAACATCAGGTTTTTATCATATTAATTTTCTGATACAATTTTTATCATCCAAAAAAAAAAGGATTAGAAGATATTAAACTATAAATATATTTATCGTCCTTACCTATAGATCTGATTAGGGAGAGATTATAATCATCACAAACTAATCTACTCAATTTAGAAACTGTTTTTTCAACTTTAGTAAAATTACATACAAAACGCAAAAAAACAATATATAATGGTGGTTGTTTTATTCTCACCTGGCTTAATAACCTCTCCAGGATTTGACTTGATTAGGAGTTGCCTATTATCCAAATGTGTCAGCACAAACTGAAAGCCGCAGAGAGCTTCAGTGAGAGACAGTGAATGTTCATAGAATAAATCATCTCCCTTCCTCTTGAATTTGGGGTGTTCTTTTTGTTGCAGTACAAACACAATGTCCCCTGTAACTGTGTCAGGCTGCCAAAGAACAATTACATATAGATATACAGTGAGATCATAAAACATCAGAAATCCGACCATGTAACAACATGTATTCATAAATTTAAGTGCACAAACTAGTACTCTACTGAGTGCTAATGTATGCATTCGATAAAATCTAAACAGAACGAAAAGAAAAGGAAATGTACCGCTTCATCAGCTTCACCAGGGAAGGTAATTTTCTGGCCATTCTGCATCCCTTTCTCAACATGTACTTCCAGAACCTTCTTCTGTTGCACAACCTTTTCACCTTTACACTGTGGACATCTGTCTTTATCATTGATCATTTCCCCAGTACCTTTACATTCATTGCAAGGATGCTGCATTTGTTGAATCATTCCAGGACCAAGCTGGCGAATGGAGACTTTCATGCCTGATCCTTGACAAGATGCACAATTCATCGAAGCACCAGATTTTGATCCTTTGCCCTTGCATTTTGTGCAGAGAACGTTTCTGGAGAGAGAAAGCTTCTTTGATGTTCCATTGTAAAGGTCTTCAAGAGATACTTTGAGAGGATGGACTACATCTTCCCCTCTCCTTTGCCTACGACCTCGGCTGCTACCACCACCTGTTCAAATATAAGCAGTTATATAAAATGCTGCATGAATAGCAATTGTAAATACCACAAAGTGCAGGGAAAAACTCAAGCATTGTATTTGTTTTCTTTTCAATTAAAACCTCTTAGTTAATGATTGATGGTGGCGAAGGGGGCAAATGCAAACTTTGTAAAAGTATGATAGAAAAGTATACTCTAGAAGCAATAGTCGGCACCCTGAACATGGGGGAAAAATAACTACTGATTTTCAATATTTCAATTCAACTACTCCACAATAAATGACAAAAAATGGAAAAAGAGAACAAACCATTTGGTAAACTAAGGAGGTAACTTCAAAAGTAATACACAAGATTCCATGAGTTCCGAATCTATTAATGTGTTCAAGTGAGGACCCGGTCAAATTAATCCAACTTATATTACAAATTATTATCAATGACAGAGAAGAGTATGATGAAACAAATTATTACCTCCAAAACCACCACCACCAAAGAATGATTGGAAAATGTCAAAAGGATCATGAGCACCACCACCTCCACCCATTCCCTCCTTGAGAGCATCCTCACCATATTGGTCATATATCTCACGTTTCTCAGGGTCATTTAAAACTTCATAAGCTTGGCCAATTTCTTTAAACTGCAATGACAAACCAAAATAAAGAAAAACTGAAGATGTCATTGCAAACAGAAGCAGACAATATAACAAAAGGGGCATTTCACCAAAAGGACAAACTTTACAGTCCAATTAGTTTATAGGACACACATTTAAATAAATTACTTTTAAGGCCAAAGTCAGCAGAATAATTACTTTCAAGGACAAAGTCAACGGTCCAATTACTTTCAAAGACATAATTTCATAGGTTTTTAGGCCCTAGAAACTAATTATTTTACGTTTTGTCCTTAAAAGTAATTATTTCAGTTGTGCGTCCTAGAAACTAATTCTATTTGCTAAAGAGGCCCTTGTGGCTAATTTCCACATAACAAAATGCATTTGTTATCACACACACACTAAGGCTGTTAAGGTTTGGATCACCAACAAAGAAGTACCAGGTTTATAACAGAGTACGAACAAACAAAAAGAAGTCATATTATACCCCGTAATGGTTGAAAGTAGAAGTAAAGAAATTATACCCCGTAATGCATGTGCGTGCTCAGCCATAAATGACGATTGTCTACCCATTGAAACAAAAGCAATGGGTTTTGGAAGAAACACTAATAGAGGTTTGACACCCACTATATTTGAGGGACGTGATTTCATATGAATCATTTTAGATTGGTAATAATTAACCTTGGTCAATGCGTTAATGGCAGTTCAAAATTCATAAGGCAGATTATCAGAAAAGATGGATCACTTTTGTCGCATAAACGCCAACTCAATAAAGAAAATGAGAAACACAAGAAGAACTGTACTGTTTATGAAATTCTAATAAATGATACATCAAAAGTTGGGGTGATAGTGCAATGTTATGTTCTGCTCTGGTTGGGCAGAAGTTATGGAAGCATCAGATTTTGCATTCTTTTACAAAAAATTGATGGTTGGACCAAGTAATATGGAACATAAATAATGATTGACCGTATCTAAAAACTAATATTTAAACGTATCAGCTGTATGATATTGCACTGTAAATGGATGTTAGTAACTTAGCATGTCTGTTACAAAAGAACAATTTTGCTATTAGAGTCAGAATGAATGGGATACCATGTAGTGATTGTGAAACAAAATGCCAAATTATATTGTTTGTAAAACAAATATATGATGGTATGTTATTGTGAAACGGTTACAGCAATGTTGTGCAACTTTGAAGTGAATAGTATGATAATATGTTTTGAACCGAAATCAAGACAAATGAATCTAAAGTTCTGACCTTCGCACACACTCCTGTAGTTCATTTATGACCCATTACATTCATAATGGATTCGGTCAACCATGTTGACATGAATTATTTGGAGTATGCCACTGAAAATGGATTCTTTCTATCATCAATACATTGTCAAATATGGCTGGTTCTGTACAGAAACTGGATTACCATCGAGGGGACAGTGTCTAGTGCATCTCGACCATTTAGAACAATTGAACGATGAGGGCTTCAGGTTGTTTGTGTGTGGGTGTGTAAAGAGAGAGATATACATATACACACCTTACACACATAGGATCCACATCATATTTTTTTAAAGTCCCCCTTAAATCCCCTTGCTTTTGGGGCATAAAGAAATGTCAAAATGCAAAAATTGTTTTATCTTATGATTATCAGGATCAAACAAAATTGAACTATGCCATACTTAAAATTGATTTCTATAGTAAATCAATACCACAAAGACAGAACGTTTGGGGTCAATGCATGGATCGGATCGCATGTCATCCTACATGATTCTCCTATGTGGTAGTGGCTTGCCACAAGAGTTGCAGTAAGTCTAGCATTTTTGTTCAAAATGTTATGTCATTCCAAAGCTTCTGTTTCACTTAAAAATGTAGGTTAATGATCCATCAAGAATACTTATTTCAGCCATCTGTTTCAAATGTAGCTTTGAAGGAGTTGGATGTTTGAAATGATACAAAATTCTATGATGGTGATCTTGATAGCAAATGAATTAAATCTACAAAAATTTGTATCATTTCAGTAACTTTGGACCAAAAAAAGGGGAAAAAAAGACAAGGGATTTTCACATAATTAAGTGGGGCGTGTATATCTATCTGCTTGAGGATGTCATTCTCTTATTAAAGCCAAGAGGGATTTTAACGAGGTAACAAATATGGAGGTATTATTTATGTCATTCTCCTATTAAAGTGAATAAGAATATTGAGTATGTCAGCATCCATTTTGCATTCTCTAGCTGGGATGCTCCAAGTTGGTGACAAAAAACAAGTTCTAAGGCTAAGGATATTTTTTATGCTTTAATCATAGCAAGTTAGTCTATATCAACATGCAAATGTAAGAACTGAACCATCCAAATTACCTATACTTACAGGGATTTCTATGCTCTAATTATAGAATCCAAGCTCCTGCAACTATATTCTACAGCTTAACAATCACCAAACATATTCTTTAAGTCCCAATTCTTTTATAAATTAACTTAATCAGTTATGTTTACATAGTTTCGGCAGAACACAGATAATATACATAGAAACGTCCAATTTGCTAGTCCAGTAGACTGGCAAAAAATCCCTTGGAATAATTTATCAAAAGAGTTGGTATAAATATTCGAACTTTGCTTAGTACGAGGATAAATAGCATATTTGTTTAGCTTGCAGCAGATGTTTTCTCAATAGTCATATCTTCAAGTAGATGTGCTGGACGACCTTCAAAAGTGAATCTAATTTGTATTAGGACAGCCCTGAAGGCTTACGAATCCAAAAAATAATTGATCCCGTTAACAATCTACCTAAAAACGTAAATTTGGCATGTGTGCAATCAACAACTGCAACGAAAAATAGAAACGAAAAGAAAAGAGGAGAAAAAAAAAGAGAACAAATTCTACATAAAAAACTAAAAATCAACCAAAAAAACTCCGAGATCTAAAGTAAAATCATTAATAAACAAATTACCTTTTCAGGGTCACCGCCTTTATCAGGATGATTCTTAATCGCGGCTTTTCTGTACGCCTTCTTCAAATCATCTGGCGATGCGTTTTTCGAAACTCCAAGGATCTCATAATATTTGGTATTATCGCTTTTCTTTGGGGCTCTACCGAACATCTTGGATCTTTATTGTTTTCGAAACCCTAAATTGAATTGGCAACTACAGATACCTTTGGTTTTGCTCTCTTTATTTTTTTTGGCGAAGGGAAATTAAGAGGAGGAAGATGTGGAATAGGTGGGTCTATTTACAAGCTTAAGAAAGTTCTGGAAGGTTTGCAGGGTATATTGGGCCGTAGATTGTATTGACCGGCTTGGTCCGGTTCTGAGAAAGGAATTGCCGCTGAATGCATCCAACGCGAAGGTTTGGATCTGAACATCAGAAATATATCGTTTTAACTTCCGTTATTATGACAACAAAGAATGGAGTAATTCAACTAATTTATCCTAACTGTTACATAAATGTGTGCTAAAATTTACTGTTTTCTCGGAGAAAAATGATTTATTTTAATAAGCAATTGGTTGTTTTATTACAATGCTCTTGCAAGAAAGACAAATGGGCATTGTTGTTCATTTTTCTCGCAGGTAATTAGCAAGTCGATTATGTCATGGTCAGACCTGATCAAATCCGGCACAGCTATTCTATGACCGTTCTACATATGCCGGTCCACTCAGATTGATTCCAAATCAAGTCCATCTACTCAAGTAGCACATCAAGTCTGTGACCCGCTGTTTCACTCAAAGCAGTTTTGAGCTTCCACGGCCAGCTTATCAAACGAGGACAAAGCTAGGTATAATCCAGTCGAGTCCACACTAGTTCATCTCAATCACAACAAACTCTCTTCTTCCAGCCCATCTCTAGCCTGACTCTAGATCAGCCCGTCTTCTCAGCATCACTCCAGTTGTCGACCGGCACAGCTTCGGACGACCAAAATATTTGACAAGACCAGCTCAAGCATGCCATGTCTTCAGTCCAGCTTTATTACAGCCGTCTTCGACCGGTCTCAAGCAGCCTGTCTCGTCATCTCATAGTCTATCTGACATCCCTCTTGTAACATGGTCCTTGGTACCAGTCCACTCTCAGCAAACTTAGGCATTGAGCAACTAGCCCGCTCATGGCCGTCTGCATCCAACCTAGCTTCATGTCAGTGCTTCAGGACTAGTTCCCTAACCGATCGTCACTCTCAAGACTGCTTCAAACAGCACTTATTTGTCAAGATCGGCTCAAGCGTGATCCGTCTTTAACCCGACTTCATCACGGTCACCTTAGATAGTACCGGATAACCTGTCCCTTCTCCTCATAGCCGGCCTAACACCTTCCTCGCCGCCTGATCCTTAGCATCATTTAACTTTCTTCGTATCTCTGACGATCAACCGGCTAGCTCAGCCCATATAGGCATGTAAAAGTAAACGACAAACCGTACAGCCAGCTATACAAGGTACTGTAGCAAAGCAATAAAAAGCAGGCTTGCTCATGTAGAAGCCCGTCAACATTTAATGTGCATTAAATGCAAAGTCTGCACCTATGACGCCCCACCTCTATACCCACGCTAGCCAAGGACACTACGGGGTAATACCGTCAACTAGCGCGGAGAATAAGGCTGCTGAGGAGCGATCATCCATGTAGTTGCTTTGTGCGAGTACCGATATGCCAGATAAAAATATAACTTTTCATCTCAAGAGGAAATCCGACATACCGATACAAACTCAAAGCTACTACACAGTGGCTATATGGACCTCGGAAACAAATATAAAAATAAACATAACACAAATCAGTCACAGACAATTCATATCACAAAGGCGGAAATAGATATGAATATAACACATGAAAGTGTACATCAGAGTAGTGGTCAGATAAGATCCACAACAACACAAAAGAATAGACACGAGTGCAAGGCAAAAGTATATGTATACATCAAGGAGTCTAAATCTCAAATGTATACAACCAAAAACTACTAAACCAGAGTAGTTAGCCAAAAGTCAGAAGATGGCTCCAGATAGGAAGTCAAGCAGAAGCACCTGTAAAACCTCAGTCTGACCCGAGTATTATTTAAGAAGAAAATAATAAACGGATCAGTCTTGCTATAATTATCAGATAAAATGAGATATAAGAGATATAATAATAACACGTATGGTAACCAAAAATGTCATACTATGTCAAGTATACATCAGAAAACCCACAAAAATTCATACAATATCTCACTATTCTCAAAACACAAAAAAGAACATCATGTTCTTAATTTAATTCACCAAGCCACAAATAATGACATACATATCAATGCCTATCGTAAATGCTGGTGAAACATAAATTCCAGAAATCAATATCCAGAAATCACAAAAGTTAACGACACACAAATTCTAGAAATCATCAACAAGAAATCCAGAAAACACAAGAAAGAGGATGGCCAATCCCATAAACTGAACATCGACGCACCTAGAAAGATACGCCCCATGTAAAGTCTAGCATCGATACACCTAGAAAGATGTACCCCATGCAAAGTCGAACATCGACGCACCTAGAAAGATACGCCCCATGCTCTAGCATCGACGCACCTAGAAAGATACGCTCCATGCATAAATAAACATCGACGCACCTAGAAAGATACGCCCCATGTAATGTCTAACATCGATGCACCTAGAAAGATACACCCCATGCAAAGTCGAACATTGACGCACCTAGAAAGATACGACCCATGCATAGACGAACATCAACGCACCTAGATAGATACGCCCCATGCCCCGACCTATTGAGCCGATTGCTCCACGAAGTAAATAAACATCGATGCACCTAGATAGGTACGACCCATGCGAGAAATAAACATCGACGTACCTAAATAGGTACGACCCATGCAAGAAGTGAGACGAAGCTCAATAAAACGGGGTCTAGTCTCCCTCGCAGACAAAGAGACATCGCTCAATCGCTCGTCTAAATCGCAAAAATGATCGTCATGATCATCAAGAAGTGTCAATTACACTAAGCTAGTAAATATATGAGTTTAGCTTCACGTCCCATAACCATTAGCTTAACTTAAATATTTACGAACAAACTGTAGATCTTCACTAGGAAATTGTCACAAGTGGTTCAATCGAACAAGTCCAAGAATTAACCGACGAAGTAAACGCAAGCGTTTCATACCACTTGTTTTACTAAGCCGTTTAATTAGATTTCTCATCCGAGTGAGGTAAAGGCTTGTATATACTAATAGATTGGAAAACGGTTTAGGAAAAGAGCTTTGTAATAAAATAGTGTTGAAATCGTTTGGTGGAAGAGTTTTGATATTTACTACTAGTATTGAAACCTTTATATTTTTAAAGTGACAAGTCATAAAACGATTGTAGAAACAATCAATCATCAAAATTCACATTCGAAGACGTGAATCAAATCCAATTAAACCGATAATGAATCCATCGAAATGGATATTCAAAAATCACTAAAAAGGAGTCATCAAAGTCATAATAAATGATAACAACAAATAAGATCATCACAAATCGATTCAAATTGGAAATTCAATCCCAAAAGGCAAAGTGGGCTGAAACAGCAAATTCAGTTGACTAAACAGAGATTTTCAGTTGACTGAATTCTGCCTGGAAACTTTCTGTTTCCAGGTTCAGTCGACTGAACAGAAATTTCAGTCGACTAAACCATGCCTGGAAACTTTCTGTTTCTAGGTTCAGTCGACTAAACAGAGCTTTCAGTCGACTAAACCCTGCCTGGAAACTTTCGGGTTCCAGATTCAGTCGACTGAACAGAGATTTCGATCGACTGAATCATGCCTGGGCTGTTTTTCAGCCTATCCAAATGAAGAGCAAACTCTTCCGAAATGCAACCGAACGAACATTGGCTTTAAGGGTTTATGCCAATCGGCAACCCGGCCCTATATGCTCCTCGGTGCATCACCAAAAGCATGATCAAACATCCATAAAAGGATTTTCACACAAATTTGACTTAAAAACCCCAAAAATTGGAATATTCACAAAATCAATCCAAATCAAGAGCAAATGCACATGAAGAAGTGTTAGGAATTCATACCTAACAATCAAAGACAATTATAGTTATAGATGTGAGATAAAAATCTCACCTTTGAACCCAAAAACAATGAAGAGGAAGCTTGGAAACAAAAGGAAGATCAACCACTCTTCAACACAACCCAAGGAGCTTGAATCTAAGCTCAAAAGAAGAACATTTCCTAAGGTTAGGTTTCGGAATTTCTGAAATTAGTAAGAGGATGAGTTGGAGAAGAAGAAGAGGATGCTTACCAATGGCTTCTCTTGAATTTGGAGCTAGAAATTGATTTGCAAATGGAAACTAGGGCTTAGGAAATTCTAATTCTTTTTCTTTTCCCCCATTTTTGCTTTAGAACTGAAAAGAGGAGGAAGTGAGAGTGAATGGGGAGGGATGGTTCAGTTTGGGGTATAAGGATGACTAGTGGGCTGAACCCAAACCCAAAGTGAAAAATGTCAAATTTTTAGCTAGCTCCAAACATATCGAAGTTTATACTCAAAAAGGTTGCAAACGGCAGTTTGAACTCAATGCAGGGGGTCTCGAGTCCCAATTCGACTGTTTGCAAAAAGTAGCTTTTCAGACTATAATCCGACGAACGATGTTATATTTAAATAAAACATTTAAATATAAAATCGATAAATATGCGGGTTGTTACAGAACCTCACAAAAGAACAACTAGCTTGCTTCCCAGTCATCTATTCCATTTCACCTTTACAACTGTCTTCCATCAACCTACACTACCAGATTAACAGGCAGGCATGCTTCCTCCCTTTTTTACTGCACGATCTCAGCCATCTATCATCCACTTCAACCATTATAAATACGCTATGCAAATCCACTTCAATGTGGTTGGAAAATATTAGGATTCTTGTTATTATCTCTTTTTCAAAGTTCTCCTCATAGCAAACCAAAGCCCTAAGTACTTAATATTAACTAACCTTTTGATCTTAATTTCCTATTATTATCTTGTAATTCATTGTAATTATAAGAGAGAAACAAAGTGAGAGATCTTCATAATGGACGTAGGCAAACTTGCCGAACCACTCTATATTTGATGTTATTTACTTCGCTTTCCTTGCATTCTTCCTTATTTTACATTTTTAAGTATAGTGATTAGCAAGTGACATTTGCTTTCACGGGATAAGCAAGTTAATTTTGAGGTTGGCTAAACCTTTAGTTAACATGTATCTAGGAAGTTGGTATGCTGCATCTCGCAGAATCTTGCAGAAATTAGGGTACCAATCTCCCACCATTCGAAAGACGCAGTTCTTACAACATTCGATCGAATCTGCTTCGAACTCCGTCATTTTCATGTTAGCAAGTTGTTTCAAAGTTCTCTTATCTATTGGTGGATGTGAATACGATTAAGGTTTCAGGTGTCAATTTATGTCGAATCTAGTGTAAATTAATGAACTCGCTCGACAATCCAAACTAGAGATCAGGGAGGACTAAGGCATCAATGGTAAGCAAGAGTATTGCATGATTTGCAGATAATTGGGGTTGTTGCTCAGTTTATTAGATGATTTCAACGTCGGAATTTAATAATCAGGTTAATTTGTGCACAAACATCAAACAAACTTCATTTCTAGTTGTTAAATATTCAGAAATTTTCTCATTCCCACTGTTCCACAACACCAAACCGTAGTTGGTAAAGTAATTCTTACTAAATCCCTAACTTTGCCCTTGTCTCTACAATTATTATGTAAAAACTCGAGTTTACCATCCATGCTTGATTAGTCATTTATTCACACAAGACCAACTTGATTTGCTTTTGGGTTGCGGAGTTATGTATCATAAGGCTAATTAAACACTAGAGGGAGGGTGAATGTAACACCTAGAAAATTTTAATAATGAATTAAAATGTTAATAAGGGTAAAATGTAATTTCATATAAAAATATAAAATAGTAAATCTTTATAAATGAAGGAATTTGGAAAATCTAACTTTTCCATTGTGGCAAATAGATTTTTCTAGCACAAATTAATATATAAGTTGTTAGAAATGGACACTGCATGAAGAAAATACAAAACATTTACCGTAATGTGCATTTTTGTGTTTTGCGTTCTATTTTGAAATTAGAAAATTATGACCGGGTTGTAAGTTAGGTTGCCCATGGAATGTGAATTTCTATACTTTGATTTATTGGGAGCAGATTGCGTGTAATTTCCATAGATTATCTAATTCCTTAAATGTATAAAAGTGCAGCATTTGAACTAAAAAGGTATATACAAAAAAAGGGAAAAAGATGTGTATGATATGAATGCATATTTTACACTGTCTATTTCAATAAAAGAAAAGGAAATAATCATTATAATTTCAAATAAAGAAAAAATCTCACTTGTGCTTAATTTATGGAAATTTTTTACGGTAATCCTATATGGAAGGATGGCTCTGATAAGATAGAATATAGAAAAAAAATGTTCCAGTTTAGAGATTAATGATTAGAAATAAGAAATACACAAATATCATAATTAACAACAGTATTCGTATTATAAACAACGTAGTAATTATAGGACTAGGATCGATGGACATAAATTACAGATTTAATAGGCAAAAAATTTGAAATTAATATAGAATAAAATGGAATTTAATAGGGGACTGATTAAGGAAGCTAATACGGTATTTATAGAGGAATTGGAAACTCATAATAAGTAAATTTTGAAACTGATAATAGATTGAAATGAATTAAATAAGGACTGATTAGAAACTGTCAATTTTGACATCAATAACCAGTTATTATGGGTAATGGATATTTATTAGAACTAATAAAATAAATTAAGAAAGGTGTGTAATAGTCTAATGACATTCTAGGAATGTACATGTTAAATTGGTATAAAGCATTAGGACCCTAACATCATTAACACCAGTTGATGATTGAGAAAAGCTTCCAGCAATGTTTTCTTTTAAGGATTTGGGTTGTAATCGGCTAGTTTTCTCCTTTCGAAATATGTTCGATATGGTATCAGATGTGTTCCTCTTTTATTACCATGATGATTTTATGAATGGGATTATGCCGCTAAATAAGTGTATGTATTTAGGAACATTGTAAATAGGGAAAGTTCATAAGGACACTTAACTAGCAATAACATGAGGGTATGATTAGAAGTTAATAAGGAAATTGGATCAGAATGCTTCAAACCCAAAACTTGCAGAGCGTCACCATTTACCCTGAATGAGTTAAGATGTACCTATTGCAAATTTTCGTCTACACTGACACCTCGAGGTCCCGAGGTATAGCTCTAGAAGCTAATTGGAATACTGGACCCAACAAGGAGATTACCAAGATGTGGTTTAACTATGCTCAGGTTATGAGATATTGGACTGCAATGTCATGATAATAAATGCAAGAAAGGTAAAGTGCAGAGATTTTTATAGTGGTTCGTCCACTATACTTTTCTTATTTAGTCACTCTTATATAGTCGAGAGGCTTATTATATTGAATCTAGGCACTTCCACCATTAATGAGTTTGTGAATAGAGCTCTAATATAGGAAAGTACTATATGATTTTTTGTCGGTTATTTTTTGTGCCAGAAAATCCTACGCCTTGGGATTGCCGCCTATTTATAGCCAATATGCTGTAATGCCACTGGTGGAGTGCCTTCTCTTTGGATTGATGACCTGGTTGGCCATGCGCGGCTTAGATTTGAAGACTTATTATCATCTGGTTAAGTAAATTTTGATGCGCATTGCTGACGTGATGCCTTTATATATAGCTTCTTGGATATCTTTCGTTTATCCTAGCCATTGGTCTCGTCTTAGGCTATCTGAACTATTGATTGTTGATGCTTGCTGAAATGCTTTTGGTTCCAACAGATGCCGCCTTCGGTTAATCTCCTTGCCTTAGCTAGACAATGACCTTGGTCTTTGCTGACACTTTGACTTATGCTCTTGGACTAAGTGCTCTTGGATACTAGGTCTGATGCTTAAGTTCTCTTTTAAAATCAATCGGTGGGTCTCAGAATTACAAGCTAAGGAATTTCTCTCTCGAATGTTTGTAATTTTTACCGGATGAAAATTATGGTGTAACACATGTCCTCTAAAGATCACCTTGTATGGTTGATATAAGGTGGATTTTGGAAAGAATAGTGTCGTATCAAGCTTAATTCTTGGCTTGTTTATTCCATTCCCATCATGAAGTTGATCTTGAGCTTTTGGGTAGAGTAATATTCAGAGAACTTTCGAAAGCATTGTCTTACCTAGACACTTATTATGATCTAACCTTGTTTAGAGGGTTTTGAAAATAATTTGAAATGTAACCTCGTCTAGAGGCTTTCGGAAATTGAAATTAATGCCTAGAGGCGAAGATACTTTAATACCATGTTCAATCATCTAAATCCGGTCTTACTTAGGAATTGGGTTTGAAATCTATTAGTGGAAATATAATGCCTATATTTTCACATTATTATCAGAAAACCGGGCTATTTTGCTTGAAATTTAATTTTTATTTTGGGTCAGAAGGCATAGTTTCAAAATCGTGCTCGCCACTTGGAGCCATCTAGGCTAAGTGATAAGCAAAATTGTTTGAGTGCTGAGTGATAAAATCTGATTCGAGACCATGAGGTCAAAACTTTTAAAATCGTGCTTGTCACTTGAAGCTATCTAGACTAAGTGATAAGCGAAATTGTTTCGATGCTGAAAGGCAAAATCTGATTTGGGACCATGAGGTCAAAGCCTTTGAAACTATGCTTGCCACTTAAAGCCATCTAGGCTACGTGGTAAGCGAAATTACTTCATTATCTAAAGGCAAAGGTTAAACTAGACTATAAGGCCGAGGAATTACTTGCTTCGCGAGACTTGTGAAGCAAACAAACTGAGATTTGTTTCTGAAAGGATGGGTCCTGATCCTGCATTTAATACTTATGACAACCGTCACGATTCAATTGGTTTCCCTGGAAAAGTGCTTCCTTTTCCTTTATCCCATGATGATTTGTATTTTGATACTGCCACACTTACTCTATGGTTAGGATCTTATTGATTAGATAATCCCCACTATTGGTTCTGGGATTCGAATAAACCCTTTCTCTTTCTTTCCTTCTTCTTATTCATACTATTAGCAACTGTGTTCGCCATTAAAACTTGGAAATTTTCGCAATTATTATAGATTCTCGATTCAAACAATAAGTACTCTTCGATTTTTCCTATGATTTTGTAAACATTCTTTATCACTATCAGTTATTTATGAATCTTTTCCTTTTTCAAAATTTTGAGAAATACGATTTGGGTTGATGTCATGTTACTAGTGTTCGATTTTGGATATCATTTGATTAGTCGAACCATGATGCCTATTATCTATAGATTAAGGGTTTGTTTTCAAATCAAGTCTTTCATCAATCTAGGTCGATAATCACTGTGTTATTTAGTCGGTTATTTGGTAAATTCTGAATTTTAAACTTGGGCTATAAGATCCAGTCTTAGCCCAGATTCCTCTTTTGAATTATAAAACTTTTAGGCCTTCCCAGTAGAGGCTTCGGGATACTTATTGCGTAGTTAGCTTAACCTTTATCTTCTCTAGACCCATCGATGGATAAGCTAATAACTGATCAAAAGGAGCTAGAGAAGATTGAGAGTTATGGGGTTGATGGAGTTGAGGTTAGGGCTCTGAATCTGGATGATGGTTAGAGTGAACCCCCCGATGTATTCTTTACTCGGACATTAGAGACTTAACAAACATGATATCGCTTCCTCTCGCCCTTTTCTTTGTTAACATCCTCGAACTTTATGTACTTAACTCAATTCAACTCGGGATCATCTCGTATAGTACTCTATCTGCTTTAGCGATTTTATATCGAAAGAAGGGGTATCACATCATGACTTCTTTTGAGATTTACTACATGTACAATTTGCATAAATCACCCAACAAGTCATTAGTTCCTCTTTATTTCTTCGATTTTTGAAGAAAATGCCTTTGATCAAACCACTCAGCAAAGTAACTGCCACACATTGGTTTTATGTGAGAGCAGATGATTTGCGAATCGTTACTAGGCTATCGGTGGCTTGTAAGTTTTCAAACCCTTCTTGTCTAAAATACTCTTGCTTCTAAACTTTGGTTGAACCATTCGTTAACATCATTTCCCTTTTTATCTCCTTAGCTAAACTCGGGAGGAATAAGACCCCGACCCTCAAGGATTTGTATGATGCTAGGTATGAGGAAGTGATGAGAATTCCTGAGGCAGAAAGACTTAGGCATATAGTTCTTACAAAGGCCAATCTCAAGGCCTGAGGGCTCCTATCATCTTAACGTTACGATCCCTCTTCCTCTGAAATTATGTCCTTGGATATAGCCGATCTATGTGATTCTAAGGAGTTCACTTGCACTAATCCCAAAGATACAGAAGCCGAAAGACTGGATGCTACTCTCAAAGGTAGACCTCAATTTTAAATATATTGCAACATATATTCCAGGACGTAGCTTTCATGAAATTCAACCTTGCTTATCTAACCTGTTGTATCTTTTCATGTGGCAGTAGCTTTTGACGATATGATTGAAATAGGTGAGTTGCTACTAGACAAAACGTCTTTTTTTGGTTCTATTCAGCCGAAGCCAGCTTTGGAGGATTCGTCCGAAACTAAGAAATAGAAGAAAAACAAGAGTACCCTTCCTGCCTTAGCCATATTTGTCTCAGATGCTGTTGATTTAACTCATGATCCAAAAGATTAGGTGAACTGGGTGGTCAAGGTAACTCGCTCCGCTATTGACTCCCATTTGTCTAAGGTCGTGGGGAACTTCCGGTTGGAGTTAACTGATAACATGGGCAGTTTTAAGAGGATGATAAGTCTGGGGATAGAGGATCAACTCAGGGTATGGTTTTTTTTGAAGTATTTATCTCTTTGTTTTTCATTCGAATCTTCTTCCTTCGGGTTTTAGCTGACTTCTCAGTTCTGCACCGAGGGTTCAAAAGCTAGAGAGGGAAGTGGAGAAGACCGAGGCTTTACGAAAATAATTCGCCAAGTTTAAAAAGGATGAACCTGTCGAAAAGGAAAAGAGTCTTCTAGATTTGAAGGCTTTTGAGACAAAAATTGCTGACTTGGAGAAAGCTTTGAATGGTCTGGAGGCCAAGCATCAGAAGGCTAAGAATGAACTTGCGAAGGCCAAGAAGGAAGTATTGGGCTTGATTATTAGGGAAAAGGCTAAGGAGGTGGCTGCTACTGAAGCCTTCAAAATCCTTTACAATGCCTATGAGTATAATTGGGACAAAGGCATGACACTCTCTATGGGCTTCAATCCCAATTTCAAGAAAATTGACGAGAGTTTTTTCCAAAAGTATGAGAAAGCACGAGCTTCGACAGGAGTTGGGTACTCAATACAGGAGAGGAGGGTGAGGATATAGGAGAGGTACATTATGATTCCGAATCTTAGAAATCTTCTATTGATGATGTTTAAATTTTGATTTGTAATAATTCTACTACACTTTTACGCTTTCGCTTTTGGTGACTGTCAACTTGGGTGCTATTTCTATTTAGTGTTGGGTTTACAATGGATTGTTACCTTAATGCCTTCATCATGTTTATTCTAAAGTATTCTTTCATTTAATCATGTTTAAACAGAGAAAGTCAAATTTCACCTCTCATTATGAAGTACCATGGAAGAGGAGCCAGACCAAAAATTCGAGCTTGTTAGCTACCATAGGTACCTTTAAAACCCAACTAAAATCCAATAGACTAAGAAATGTAAACTTATCCAATAAGATTAAGGAGGTACAAGAAACACATGAACGAACCTATGCCAAATCACTTTAAATCCCTTAGGCTTAGAGGTACTAGGTTAACTAACCAAATCTTGGATTTGAGGGGTAAACTAAAGCTTGCTATAGATGACCGAGATGAGGTTTTTCAAGAGTTTGCCCAACTTTATAAACTACATCTGGGAGACCCATGGTTGAAGAACAAAAGGATATCTTTCCTCGGAAGATTCTATGATCCAAGCCTAAATATAACCCCGGAGGCCCTTCCTGGTTACTAGAGTGTAATTCGATCTCCTTTAGCTATTACTGAAGGGAGGACTCTTGAAAGTGATTATGTTTCGGAATACATTCCTTAATGTATTCCGAAAGCTAACCTTAGACTGCCCCTAGTAGACTCTTCTTCCTCGGAACTTTTTGTACCGAAGGGTGGTTTAGGGAAAGAAATCACTTTTTTCATTATGGCCAGACCCTCGGGGTCCTTAGTGATACTAAGAGTAGAGACCTTAAGATCATTTTGGCTACTAAGGAGGAATTTGTCTATCTCAGAGGACCATGAATTTTGTACCTTTTTTTATTTTTTTATTATATGTATTAATTTCCTGTGGAATGGAATAGAATTATTTTTATGGCGATCTGTCTTTTCTGATTTTAATTTGAATCTCTTTTTAGGGGCAATCATGACCCAACTACATAAGATTAGAAAGAGATTGCGCCTCTGTGCAGTGGTGTCTTGATGATAAGACAACCTAATTGATGAGATACGGTCACGATCTTGATACCAACATCCATACCATTTTGAAGGACAATGAATCCTTGAAACGAATTCTCGAGGAACTATTCAAATAGATGTCTGCCATCCTGGAGGCAGTGTCGAAACTGATCAGGTTTCGAAATCGATAGTTTCGGGATTGTGGGAATCTTTGGCTACTCTTAGGCAGTAGTTGGATGAAGCCCACTAAGAGCTTTCGACAATCAAACTGCAAGAACTTGAGACTAAAGATAGGTATACCAACAAAGTTGCAGTTGCAGCCCCTTCGGCTCGTGGAAGAAGCAAAGGTAGAGGTTATGCCACTATGGGACTTTCTTCTTCTCATAGGACTACTGTTGTCTCTTCCAGGTCTCGTTCCCGACATTCCCAATCTAAGAGGAGTTTTCCCTCGGTTCTGATGCCTAATACATTAAACATTCTCATTTATACTAGGGATGGTCGAAGAATTTCATTCGAGCAATTTAAGAAGGAAGGGATATCTAACACATATGAAAGAATGAAGGAGCACTTCAAATTTTTACCGCAGGGGCCGTGAAGGAGGTCGAAACTAAGGTTAGAAATATGTATGAAGGCTTATGAGATGTTGTTGTAGGGACTTTTACCCTTTCTTTTTTATAGAAAATATGAAACTCCTTATTGACCTCGTCAGATCAATAGAAGAGTTTCGGCCCTCAGACTCTAGATGCAGACACGGTAAATGAAAATAACTAAAAGAGATACACACTGGATAGAATTTTGTGTGTACCGAGACTCAATTATATCTATCGAGAAAGGAAAGAGTTAAACTTGAAAGAAGCATTTTGAAAGATAATGGACTCCTTTAAATGTAAAGATACATATAGTATTCTTCATCTTTAAAGGTGAATATATATATACATATACATATATATATATATATTTGATTGAATGGGCTCATATGACACGAATTTCTCCTGAAACATAGAAGCAAAGTTAGATATTTATAAAAATAAAAATAGGATATTAAACTAATAGTTTAAGAAATTTAGTCAATCACCCTTTATGTATGAAGTTTTCCACAGCTTGAGAAAGTCTTCGACATCCGTCTGTCTTATGCCCATTCACTTGATGGTTGACACAATAGTTCTTTCCTTTTGGATCTTTCTTAGTGGATGGGGGATAGTTTGGATAAGGGAGCTCTCCACGAGTTTCCAAAAAGATATGAGACAAACTTTACTTAAGTGGAGTAGGGACTTGGTTTCATTTAATCTTCTTCCGAGAGTAGGAGTAGAGGTAACAGGGAAAGCTCTTTTGGCAAGACGAGATGGACCTTTACTTGTCATTATTATGATACTCACGTCCTTAATTTTATTTTACATAGCCTTTACCATTCCACGGAGTTGAGCAGACTTTTGGAGAGACTCTTGAAGATACTTTGAAAGCCGTCTGATCTAGAGAGCTTGAAGTTCACAGATGGGATAATACTTCTAGTCCCGGTCTGTTTTCAAGATGGAGGTAGCAAGACACTCATCATTGTCTTCTTTAATGAGATGGATGTGGAGGTCGAAAGATTATTCCGAGAAGGCTTCTTTATTTTCAAAAGTAGTAATAATTGATTGAAATTTTCTGTTAGACTTCTGAGAGGAAACAAGGTTTGAAGGTTCGAGTCCTCCTTCCAGCGTTAAAAATGTTAGTGCAAATTTTCATCTACACTAACATCCCGAGGTCCCAAGGTATAGCTCCGGAATCCAATTAGAATATTGGACCCAACAAGTAGTTTACGAGATGTAGTTCAACCAAGCTCAGGTTACGGGATGTTGGACCGCAATGTCACGATAATAAATGCAAGGAAGGAAAAGTGCAAAAAGTAAATAACACTGAGATTTTTATAGTGGTTTGAACAAAAAGTCCCTACATCCACTGTCCTTTCCTTATTTAGTCGCTATTATATAGCCTAGAGGCTTATTACATTGAATCTAGGCACTTTCGCTATTAATGAGTTTGTGAATAGAGCTCTAATACAAGGAAGTACTATATGATTGTCAGTTCTTTTTTGTGCCAAAAAATCCTTGCGCCTTGGAATTGCCGCCTGTGATGAACATGATCTTCGACCCTCAAAAATCGATACTAATACGTCTATTGTATTGCATACAGAGCATTCAAGTGCTGGAAAAATTGATTGTTAAGGGTAAAAAGAAAAAGAAGACAGAAGAGAATCCCACATGAATGGAATAACATATATTATTTCAATAATCCTTACAGTGGAAAAACTTTTAAATACATATATCAGAGTCTATCCTAAGCTTAGCCTGGACAGTTATAAATACCTGTCCCTACAAAGCTGAAAAATAACAAACACAACAGAAAAGTAAACTACGTCCATATGTTGATAAAGATTTCTAGCTCTCCTCTGAAAACTCCATGCATCTTCAGCTAATCCTAAAACTACTCGGATCTGACCCGAGTATTAAAAATACATGGATCAGACTTAGCAAATCAGCATGAGACATAAATTATATATATATGACAGTGCATAGATCGACTTTGATGTCAAACAAAACCTTTTGCAAGAAGAGTATCTCATAAGACTACGCCGCAGATAAATATGGACGTGTTTTTACCTTATGATAACTAAATATTTTTATCAAATCATTTGATATTATTTCTAGTGACATGGGTTTGAAAACCCTTTCCAAATAGCATATTAAAACAACCCTAATTGTTACATTGATTAACTTCTAACATAAAGGGCATACAATCAGGTTCATAAAGGTACGTATTGGAGAATGGATTTCCAGCAATGACAAGGTAAAGGACTACCTTCCGATAGTACATCTCTAGAGAAATGTATCGAGGCACAACCCCGCTGCCCTCTACCAACATAGAACCTACTTACCTCTACCATAGATAGTACCAGATAAGTCATCACCCCGGTTGTTCCCGACCTATCCATTTCCACAACATACACAACAAACCAAAAATATAAAGGGTAATCTATAAAGGTGATAAACACCTCCTAATGAGAGCGACCCACTTAGCCCTGTTGCATCTACCCTATTTCTGCCATTACCGATGTGTGAGGCCTGAGGTAACGTTGTACCTTTCACATAACAATTCCCACTTTGAATGCCACATTGCCATTTCCGAAGACACACTAATTGATGTCCATAAAAGTATAACCCCCGAGTTCATATGCCTCAGGGAAGGGTGTTAAGTATAAGAGGGGTTACCTCCTACACCACCAAACAGATGTACGTTTGTGAAAAACCAATGTACGTGGTCTTAGAAATGCAATGTTAGACATTCGTCTATACAAGTTGTCCAGGAGCACGACAAACCGAAGGTACTCCTACTACATCCTATTTGGGAATCACCCTTAGGATAAGTAGCGAGCAATCCTTGCATTGAAAATTTCAAAATGAAGGCACTACTGCCACCACATGTATATAATATAGGAATCACAAGGTTAGTGGCAAGCAGCCCTACATTGTGAAGATCTCCATCTTTAAAATCATTGTCTTCAATATGTCTTTACTTTCAAATGCGTATATTGGTTCGAAGTGGTTTTTCGGATAGGAATCGCCAAAATCTGATCTCAGTCTCTCCGAACCAAATTGATAAAAGATGTGTATATGTGTATACAGAAATGTTAAGCCTCTTTCATTAATTCCTCTTTTCTTCTTACTCCAAATATTATTTAACTTTGATGATATCTTTTTATCCAATAAAATATCTTTTGGAGATATATATATATATATATATATCTTTAAACCATTTCTATTTTGGGATATTGTGAAGACCCACCTAATACATCCTCAGTATTCACGTGCCATAAATCCAAGTGCTGGAGAGACAGATTATCATGGGATAAAAGAAAATAAAGGTAGAAGATAAACAAAATATAATCTCACATCACATTTAACATTTAATTATACATATGAATAATACATGCAGTTACTCCAAATTGCTCCATCAGAGTTCTAGTAAGTACTAATCCAGCCAGGATAGTTATAACTGCCTATACTCACAAGTGATGCTAGATACATAACAAAATACAACGGAATTAATAGAAATAGATGACTATCTTCTTAGGACCCTCCATGATTCATGCTCCGTGCTCCATCCAAAATGTTCCAAGCTTCCTAACTGCTTGGCTACATGGAAAAAATAGGGTACCCAGAGTTCAAGGGAAAAGGAAAATAAACTTTGAGTCGGTCATGGGACTGGTATGAGAAACTCAAAATACAAATATTTAAAAATAAAGGGTATCTCATAAGACCACGCCGCACATAAACATGGAACGAGTTTTTACCTTATGATAACCATATCATTTGCTACGCAAAATCTAGGGATATTATTTTTAATGACTTTCTTTTGAAAACACTTTTCAAGTAAACTTGTATAATCTTAGCCGAAATTGTTACATTGATTGAATTCCAACATAATAGGTTCTACAATCAAGTCCGAAGGCACTTATTGAAGAATGAATTTCTATATAATGGCAGGTAAGGAACTGCCTTCCGTACAATACAACTCTAAAGGGATGTATCGAGGATCAACAACTTTGAAACCTCTGCACCTGCCAAAACCGGCCTACCTACAGACCCATCAGGTGGTGGATAGAACTGAATATGACATCACCCTGGTCGTAACCGACCTATCCGGGATCCTATAGCATACACAACATACTCGACATATATAGAGTAATCAAGAAAAGTGAGGACCATACCCTAATATATGTACGTTCGAAAAATCATATACGTGTATGTTTGAAATGCAATGTCAAAAATTTATCCACACTAGTTGTCTAGGAACAGGACAAACCGAAGAAACTCTCCTACCACATCCTGTAGGGAATCATCTTTAGGATTAGTAGCGAGCAGTCCTTGCATCGAAGATCAAATGAAGATACTACTGCCACTTATATATGATATGGTAAATTCCCCCTGAGGGTTAGTGACAAGCAGCCCTTCATTCTATTTATTATCATTCCAAGTTTTCACTTCAAATATGTAAATTGGTTCGAAGTGGTTTTCGAATAGGAATCACTCAAATCTGATTTCGGTTCCTTCGAACCAACCATCGATAAAAAGATATTAAGTAAATAGGTGCTTATCATTTGATTAATTATTTTCTTTTTATCAAGAATATCTTCTGGAGATATATATCTTTAAAACATTTCTTTCCAGTATATACGATATCATCGAACCACTCTTTAACTTTGGAAATACCAAACCAAAATTATTTCTCATAAATCATATTGCAAAACCTTATTGAGTAAAAAAAGGTTGATAGAAATTATACTAATTACACTCAATATCAATTTTCGTATTCAACTTTTATTATCAGTCGAATAAAAGTGAAATCACCTTTTAAATTCACTCAAATAGTATGGGTTCCCTCCTTGAAATTTAATACCAAGTATAAGAAGATTATTTCTATGCAATCCAAGTTTTTTAAATTTGGAAAATTAAATCATTTATACTCGTCTCGTTTCTGACATTTCGACCTTATCTATTCCTCGCTTAGGAAAAAGGCTAGGTGAGCCAAGGCACCGGTTGCTCTTGTACATCTCCTTAGTTTAGCACCTCACATTCAGATCTTACGAAATAGAAAAATCTAATCAACTCATTGGCTTTTAGAGTCAAGATCAAATCACTTAATTATAACAGCTTTTCTTCTAATTATTTATTTAAAATCTTTTAAAATAAATTATAAAAACTCAAAATCATCTTTAAATCACTTATTTATTTATTTATTTGAAAATATTTATAAAAGATTTGGTAAAGAATACTTAAGTTTAAAGCCATATTTTAAATGTTATTAAAAGTGCCGCGAATGGTGCTTTTAAGGCTTATTTGATCAAAATGACATTTCGATCATTTAGAAATCCATTTTTATAACTCAAATCTCTTTTTAAACATTTTGAATCATTTATAGGATTTATTTCATATTTTTAAAGAATTAAAAATATCTATTTTAAAGAATTTATCGTTTTGGTTTCCGAACTGCCAAACCGCGACTATCTTAAAAAGTTGTTTTGCTCATATTTCAAAATCTACTAAAAGAAATCTTGATCTATTTATTTTGTTTGAAAATTATGATTATAAGAGTTCAGAAAATTCTTATTCCAAAGAATTCCGACTTTGATTCCATCGTATAAATGGATTTAGACTTTTACGGCGCGAAATCACGAACTGCCGTTATGCGACGCGTCTATTTTTTATTCAATTTTCTTAACTTGTCAAAACTTCACCAAATCAGATTTTAGTATTTATAAAACATTTATAAATCATTTAAACCATTTTAAAGTAGTTTAACAGTCTCATATACACCATTTCATTTATTAAAGGAAAGTGATTTCCTTTGTGATATTCGATGTGCATTAAACGTGAATCATTTACACATCCAAATAAACATATAATCAACATCCAAACTTGATGATCAAACATAGTAAAAAACCATAGCAATCACATCACATCGTCATTATATATATATATATATAAATAGAGTTTCTCACATGAATTCGTATTTATCTTTGCGAAAATTTGTTATAGCTTCACTACGATCGCACTGGAGTCTATGTAATTGAGCCTTGGGCCTTTGGGAAGGTTTGGAATATGCTTGCTAATGGCGGTGGGCTCGGCCTTGGGTGGTGGATGGTGTGGCTGTGGGTTGTAGAGGGGGAAAGGAGTAGATTTGCTTTGGTTTTGAAGAGTTTTGATAATATATACTTGCTATATAATTTTAATTTCCTTTTGCCATTATTTTTGACATAACTTTCTTTAGCCAAGAATCCATCAATGTAGAGTTTAAGAAGTGAAGAATCTTATGAATTTTATGAAGAATAAGTGTGAAAGAAGTGAAAAGAGGTGGGTGCTATTTATAGGCAAATGTAAGAATGCAAATATCATAATATTTTCACACAAACACATCACCATTTCATCACCACCACTCCCTCTCTCCCCTCATCATTCTCCGCTGAACTCTCCCCCCTATGTGTGTAGCTATGTGCTTGTACTTAGGGTGTAAGAGTTTGACTTTGGATTTACTCAAGTGTTAAGTTTTAGGAAAATATCTTGGATATTTTGTAATATATATATATATATATATTTAAATATAGAAGTATATTTGTATGTATATATGTGTTCATGTGCATGTGAATGTGTTTATGTATATGTACATATATGTGTGCATATGTATATCTCAAATGATTCACAACGTTGCACAACTTTTCTACGTTGAATCATTACAGATTTCGATTTCGTTTCAGGTCATATTTTTACTTCTTATTTAATATATATATATATATATATATATGTAAACAAAGTTTGATAATAATATTTCTATCATTATATAATAATTAAAAGGGCTTATTTAATAATTAAAATAATTATTAAATCTTTAAACTCAATTTAAATTCAAAAATCATTTATTCCAAAATAGTGATATCATTGATGATGTCATAAAGAGATTTTATTTTCAAAAATAAAATAAATAATTTTATTACATATTCTCACTCATATACATAAATGAGTGTATGTATCCAGCTCCGTGAACGACGTCGAATGGTCTAAGAGCTGTTTGTTGATAAAACAGTTTTAAGTTATTTTATCGATATATCTTCCAAAGTATATTTTTTCAAAATATTTATTCAAAATAAGCATACCGATATTATTTATTGTTCAAAACATTATCATTTATGTTAAAAAATCTTATATTTGAATATTTCAATTTTTTTTTCAAAGTGATGAATTTGCGGGTCGTTACATACTTCCCCCCTTAAAAGAATGCCGTCCTCAAAGTTAAGGATAAGAGGAAAATGACTCGAAAAGGAATATATATATTTGATAAGGGAAAACATATACAAGATATGATAAGTGACCATACCACAGACGATGAGTGCACTATCTCGATACCACATGCACTATACATCAATCCTAAACTCAGGATAAGCTTTCCTCATTCTATCTTCTATTTCCCATGTGCAGTCTTCAGCATCACCACTCCATTGAACTTTAACCAACCTTACAACCTTTCTTATTAATTGCTTCTCATTGTATTCCAAAATTCGAACTGGTTGTTTGATAACTGCCAAATTAGTTCTACTTCTAAATCTTCCTGGGCAGCTGTTTCTATAATCTGTTCCGGAGCATGAACATATTTCCATAGATGGGATACGTGAAAGACATTGTGCACACCAGACAACCTTTCGGGCAATTCCACATGATAAGCTAATGGACCAATCAACTCAGGAATGGGAAAAGCTACAATAAATCGAGGTGCTAACTTCCTTACCTGGCCAAATCTTACCACTCCTCTCATCGGAGAGACTTTCATGAATACAAAATCTCCAACCGAGAATTCCAAATTTCTGCACCTTTGATCAGCGTAACTTTTCTACCTGCTCTGGGCTTCTTTTTGATCAATTCTACCTTTTTGAGGCTTCTCGAATTGTATCAGGATCCAGTATTAACCGATCTCTGATTTCGATCCAACATGCTGGGGATCTACGTGGACGACCATATAAAGCTTCGTACAGTGCCATGGCAATACTTGCCTAATAGCTGTTATTGTAGGAGAATTCCACAAGATGAAGATAGTTTTCCCATGAACCTCCAAAATCTAAGATACAAGCTCCCAGAAGATCTTCCAACACTTGATTTATCCTTTCAGTTTGCCAATCGATCTAGGGATGGTATGCGGTGCTTATACACATCTTTGTTCCCAAAGCTGTTTGTAATGCCTCCCAGAACTTACTGGTAAAGATTGGGTCTCGATCATTGACTATACTGCTTGGGACACCATGCAATAGAACTATTTCCCTCATGTATATTTCTACAAGACTTGCAGCTGTTCTCGTTGGCTTTACTGGGATAAAGTGTGCACTTTTGGTCAATCGATCTACGATAACCCAAATGCCTTCATTTCCTTTTCTTGATCGAGGTAAGCCTTCAATGAAATCCATCGATATTTGGTCCCATTTCCAAGTTGAAATTTCAAGAGGTTGAAGTAATCCAACAGTCTTTTGTTGATCGCTTTTGATCTGTTGACAATTTGCACATCTGCTGAAATGCATAGAGATGTCCCTCTTTATGCTTTCCCACCAAAATTTTCATTTCACATCCTTGTACATCTTGTTAACTTCAGGGTGTATATGAAGCTTGGATTGATGGCACTCAATCAACACTTCTTGTCTTAAGTTGTCAATATTGGGAACACTGATTCTTCCATTTAATCTTAGTATCCCATGGTTATCTACTTCAAAGCTTGAATTATGCCCTCTGCTTATATCGTTAATAGTATTTCTTAGACATCGGTCTTCTCTTTGTTTGCCGTCAATTCTCTCTAGATGAGTCGGAGTCACTACCAGATAAGCTATAGCGATATGCTTTCTACTTAATGCATTTGCTACCACATTGGCTTTCCTGGGTGTATATTGGATATCTAAATCATATGATGCGAGAAATTCTATCCAACGCTACTGTTTCATATTCAAGTCCTTCTGAGTGAAAAGATACTTCAAAGACTTGTGATCTGTGAAGAGTTCGAACTTCTTACCTATTTAAAGAAGGAATATTATTTACCAAGGTCAAACAAAGTTTATCGAAATAAACTACGAGAAATTCTTACCCAGTAAATAATGTCTCTAAATATTTAGTGCGGATACAATGGCTAATAGTTCTAAGTCGTGTGTTGCATAATTTTGCACATGCGTCTTTAACTGCCTACTAGCATATGCGATAACCTCCCATGTTGCATCAATACCGCCCCCACTCCTTCTCCACAAGCATCAGTATAAACGATTAAACCGCCGCTTTCATCAATAATAGTCAGGACAGGAGCGGTAGTTGACCTTTTCTTAAGTTCCTAGAATGCTTCTTCATATTTCGACGTCCATTTAAATTTAACATCATTCATAGTCAACTTCGTTAAGTGATGGGAAATCTTGGAGAAGTCCTGAATAAATCTCCGGTAGTACCCTACTAATCCTAAGAAGCTGCGAATGTCCTTCGGAGTCTATGGTTGCTTCCAATCTAGAGTGGCGGTAATTTTCTCTAGGTTAACCGAGATTCCTTCCTTTGACACAACATGTCCAAGGAACCTTACTTTTTCTTCCCAAAAGTGGTATTTTGAAAACTTAGTCTTGAGCGCATTCCTCCTCAACATTTCTAGTACAATCTCAAAATGCCTTTCGTGTTCTTCTTTGGTCGCTGAATATATAACAATATCATTAGTAAAAACCAACACGAATTTGTGGAGCGCATCTCTGAATACTCTATTCATAAGGTCCACAAAATAAGCGGGAGCGTTGGTTAGCCCAAAAGGCATAACCAACCACTCGTAGAAATCATTTGGTCCTCTGAATGTAGTTAAAAGAATGCAATCTTCTGATATCCTTAATTAATGGAATCCTATAGCTTGGTCCATTTTGGAGATATTCAAGCACCATGAAGTCAATCAAACAAGTCATCAATACGGGGTAGAGGATACTTGTTCTTAATCGTTTGCTTACTTAGGTCTCGATGGTCTACACAAAGCTTAGGGAGCCGTCTGTCTTTACAACAAAAACTATCGCTAAGCTCCAACTTGAGAGACTTGGTCTAATTAGTCCCTTCTTTAACAATTCATCTATTTAATTCCTTAATTCATTTACTTCCTTAAGGGCCTTTCTTCGAGAAGAATGAAAAACAGACCTCGCACCTGAAATCAAGTCGATTTGAAACTCAATTTCCCTATGTGGGGGTAAACTTTTAACTTCCTCAAAAACATCCGAAAATTCTTTAACAATTGGTATTTCTTCTAGACGTTTTTGAAATGAATCTAGGCCATACATAAAACTATCCATTACTGGACTTGATTCTTCACACATTATTTTAAAAGGTTCACTTCTTTTATCTTCCAAATTCACCATCCTGTTAACACAATCAAGAATAGCCTTATATTCAAACAACCAATCCATACCAAGTATAATCTCAAATCCAACAAAATCGAGAATTATTAGGTCACATGAATTTTTTTGGGATATATAGGCAACTTCTATTTTTTCACAAACTATACCGAGATTAGTTTTACCACCTATGGGGTTAGAGACATAGATAGGAGTATCTAATATCTTTATGGTAAGTTTTAATTTATCAACTAATTCTTTAGAAATAAAACTGTGGAAAGCCTTAGTATCAAATAAAACTCTAACTAGATTTTCATAAATGCATGTATTACCTTCAAGAACTCTCTTTCCCTTTACATCAGTCGAAGTTGAGGGTTCATCTTTAATGGCAGAAACTCCGGCTTGTTCTCCTTTCTTTATCAATGGGCAATCCTTCTTCTGGTGCCCTGATTTGTGACAATTGTAGCAATTCCTATTCCGAGCCTTAGCATTCTTACAGGTGGTGGCAAAATGACCCTTCTATTGGCAATAATAATAAGTAATATCCTTCAAATTGTTTTCTTACAGACCTCCTTCTGGGTTGCCTTGCCATGGCTTCTTCCTAGAATGGCTCTTCTTTCAGTTATTGTTGCTGCTTTGAGTTGTGGTCGGATTCTTTTTATCTAGAGTTTCATATCGAAAACCCATGTCTACCAAATCTACAAAGGTTCCCTTTACATGCCCGGTCATCTTGTCCTGATATTGCCCCTTCATTCCAGCAATAAACATTTCATTTTTCTTTAAAGGAGTATCATCAGACCTAGCCCAAAATGGGACAATTCACTGAACTTGTTGGAATATTCTTCTACGGACATCTCTTCTTACTTTAAATCCATAAAATTCCGATAAAGTCAAGATTTTCCTGCAGTTGGCATATATTGTTCTTTCAAGGCTTCCTTGAATCATTCCCATGTGAAATTATCTTCTGAATCATTCAAAGTTATGGACTCCCACCATGCTAGAACCCCTTCTTGTAGCTGCCAAGAAGCTAAGAACCTTTTCTACTCATTCTCGATATTCAGTCCCTTAAGAATTCTTTCACAAGAGTGGATCCAAGCATGAACTCCAATAATGGACTCCGTTCCTTTGAAAGATTTGCCACCCAAACTGGTGTAATCTTTGCATAGAGTAGCAAAGTTAATTTGAGGCTGCACAGGGATTACCACTTCCTCAATTACTGTAGCATTTGATCGACCATTGGTGGCCATAGTGTTGCTACCTCCTCTTCGTCCTCTTCTATTACTCATCTCATACTATATGCATATAGTAAGTTAAACATCTTTAGAAATATAGACGAAATTATCTTAGGGAATGGGTATAAACTCAAATATACTTATTTGGATAAAATTTCAAATATGCATTTTCTCTGACTAAACTCATTCTAGGGTCACTGACCTTATCTCTAATGAGTTGACCCCATCTAGGCTTAGGTATTCGCTCAACCATAAGATTTGATACCAAATGTGATGACCCGCCTCCTCGAACCTTATAAATTGACACTAATACATCCTCGATATTCACATGCCGTAAATCCAAGTGTCGGAGAGGCAGATTATCATAGGGTAAAAAGAAAATAAAGGTAGAAGACAAACGAAATAGAATATCACATCGCATTCAACATTTAATTATGCATATGAGTACTACATGCATCACTCTAAAGTGCTCCATCGGAGTTTTAGTAGGTACTAATCCAGCCAGGGTAGTTATAACTGCCTATCCTCACAAGTGCTATAGATACATAACAAAATACAGCGGAATTAATAGAAATATATGACTATCTACTTAGGACCCTCCATGCTTCATGCTCCGTGCTCCATCCAAAATGCTCCAAGCTACCTAACTATTTGGCAGCCCAGAAAAATAGGGCACCCAGAGTTTAAGGAAAAAAGAAAATAAACTCCAGGTCAGGCATGGGACTAGTATGAGAAACCCAAATACGGATATTTAAAAAAAAGGGTATCTTATAAGACCATGCCGCACATAAACATAAACGGATTTTTATCTTATGATAACCAAATCATTTTCTATGCAAAATCTGGGATATTATTTTTATTGACTTACTTTTGACAACACTTTTAAAGTAAACTTATATAATCTTAGCCGAAATTGTTACATTGATTGAATTCCAGCATAATAGGTTCTACAATCAAGTCTGAAGGCACTTATTAAAGAATGGATTTCCATACAGTGGCAAGTAAGGAACTGCCTTCCGTAGAGTACATCTCTAGAAGGATGTACCGAGGATCAACACCTTTGAAAGCTCTACACCTGCCAAGACCGGCCTACTCGCAAAACCATTTGGTGGTGGATAGAACTGAATATGACATCACTTCGGTCGTAACTGACCTATCTGGGATCTCATAGCATGCACAACATACTCGAGATATATAGAGTAATCTACAAAGGTGATGACCAAACCCTAATGGTTGCGAACCACATAGCCTTACGACATGCCCTGTTTAAGCCATTTTCGGGTGATGATGCCCGAGGTAACGTTTACCTTTCATATAGCACATTCCACTTTGAATGCCATATTGACAATTCCAACATATACCATTGATTCCCACAAATGTACAATCTCTAAGCTCATATGCTCAGAGAGGGGTGTTAATTATAGGTTAGTTACTTCCAACACCACCAAACAGATGTATGTTCGTAATAATCAATGTACGTGTATGTTGAAATGCAATGTCAGACATTCGTCCATACAAGTTGTCCAGGAATAGGACAAACCAAAAGAACTCTCCTACCATATTCTATAGGGAATCGTCCCTATGATTAGTAGCGAGCAGCCCTTGCATCGAAGATCTAATGAAGATACTACCACCGCATATATATGATATTGGAAATCCCCCCCGAGGGTTAGTGACAGGTAGCCCTTCATTCCATTTATTGTCATTCTAAGTTTTCACTTCGAATATGTAAATTGGTTCGAAGTGGTTTTTGGATAGGAATCACTCAAACTGATCCCGTTTCCTTCGAACCAACCATCGATAAAAAGATGTTAAGTAAATAGGTGCTTGTCATTTGATTAATTACTTTCTTTTTATCAAAAATATCTTCTAGAGATATATCTTTAAAACATTTCTTTCCGATATATACGAAATTATTAAACCTCTCTTTAACTTTGGAAATAGCAAATCAAAATTATTTCTCATAAATCATATTGCGAAACCTTATTGAGTAAAAATGGTCGATAAAATTATACTAATTCTACTCAATGTCAATTTCCGTATTCAACCTTTATTATCTGTTGAGTAATAGTGAAATCACCTTTAAATTCACATGGATAGTATGGATTACCTTCTCGAAATTTAATACCAAATACAAGAAGAATATTTCTATACAATCCAAGTTGTTTAAATTTGGAAAATTAAATCTATTATACTTGCCTCGTTTTTGATATTTCGATCTTATTTATTCCTACCCCAAGGAAAAGGCCAAATAAGCCAGGGCACTAGTTGCTCCTAAACATCTCCTTAGTTTAAGCACCTCAAATTCGGATCTCACGAATAGAAAAATCGAGTCTACTCATTGGCTTTTAGAGCCAAGATTAAATCACTTAATTATAACAGTTTTTCTTCTTATCATTTATTTAAACTCTTTTAAGATAAATTATAAAACCTCCAAATCATATTTAAAACACTTATTTATTTATTTGAAAACATTTATAAAAGATTTAGAAAAGATACCTAAGTTTAAAGCCATATTTCAAAAGTTATTAAAAGTGCAGCAAAAAGTGCTTCAAATAGTGCTTTTAAGGCTAATTTGATCAAAACGACTATTCGATCGTTTAAAAATCCATTTTTATAACTCAAATCTCTTTTAAATTATTTTAAAATATTTATAGGATTTATTCCATACTTTTAAAGAATTAAAAATATCTATTTTAAATAATTTATCACTTTGGTTTCCGAACTGCTAAACCACGACTATTTTAAAAACTTGTTTTGTTTATATTTCAAAATCTACTAAACGAAATCTCGATCATTTTCTTTTGTTTGAAAGTAAGATTATTAGAGTTCAAAAAATTCTTATTCCAAAGATTTCCGACTCCGAATCCATCGTATAAATGGATTTAAACTTTTATGTCGGGAAATCGCGAACTATCGTTACGCGACGCGCCTACTTTTGACTTAATTTTCATAACTTGTCAAAACTTCACCAAATCGGATTTTAGTGTTTATAAAACATTTATAAATCACTTTAAATCATTTTAGAGAGGTTTAACAATCTCATACACATCATTTTAGTTATTAAAGGAAGGTGATTTCCTTTGTGATATTTGACGTGTATTAAACGTGAATCATTTACAAGTCAAAATAAAAATATAATCAACATCAAAACTTGTTAATCAAATATAGTAGACAACCATAGTAATCATATCACATCGTCATTATATATATATAGTTTCTCACATGAATTCATTTCTATCTTTGCGAAAATTTGATATAGCTTCGCTACGATCACATTGGAGTCTATGAAATTGAGCCTTGGACCTTTGGGAAGGCTCCACTTATGCTTGATAATGAAGGTAGGCTTGGCCTTAGGTGGTGGATGGTGTGGTTGTGGGTTGTAGAGGAAGAAAGGAGTGGATTTTGTTTGGTTTTGAAGAGTTTTGATAATATATACTTGTTATATAATTTTAATTTCCTTTTGCCATAATTTTTGACATAACTTTCTTTAGCCAAGAAGCCATTAATGTAGAGTTTAAGAAGTGAAGAAGCTTAGAAATTTTATAAAGAAGAAGTGTGAATGAAGTGAAGAGAGGTGGGTTCTATTTGTAGGTAAATGTAAGAATGCAAATATCATGATATTTCTACACAAACACATCACCATTTCATCACCACCACTCTCCCCTCTCCCTTCATCATTCTCGGCCGAACTCTCCCCCCATGTGTGAAGCCATATGCTTGTACTTAGGGTGTAAGTGTTTGACTTTGGATTTACTTAAGTGTAACGTTTTAGGAAAATATCTTGGATATTTTGTAATATATATATATATATATTTTGTAAATGTATATATATATATGTATATATATATATATTTGTATGTATGTATGTGTTCATGTGCATGTTCATGTATATGTACATGTATGTGTGCATATGTATACCTCACATGATTCACAACGTTGCACAACTTTTCTACGTTGAATCGTTACAGATTCCGAGTTCGATTTCCGGTCATATTTTCACTTCTATATATATGGGGTTTTTAGGCTCAAGGAAAAAGTTGAAGAAAATTTTAGTTTTAGGGACAAGAAGTTTGCTTTTTAGGCTGAAAGACACTTTCTAGTGTAAATCACAGAATGATGGTTGTAACTATCATTTTCTGTTTACACTAAAAAGTGTCCTTCAGACTAAAAAGCAAATTTGTTGTCCCTGAAACTTAATTTTTTTGCAACTTCTTTCTTGTGCCTATTTTCCTGTATATATATATATAAACAAAGTTTAATAATAATATTTCTACCATTATATAATAATGAAAATGGCTTATTTAACAATCAAAATAATTATTAAATCATTTAAACTAATTCAAATTCAAAAACCATTTATACCAAAATAGTGATATCATTGATAATGTCATAAAGAGATTTACTTTTAAAAATAACATAAGTAATTTTATTACATATTCTCACTCATATACATAAATGAGTGTATGTATTCAACTCCATGTACGATGTCAGATGGTCTAAGAGCCGTTTGTTGATAAAACAGTTTTCGGTTATTTTATCGGTATATCTTCCAAAGTATATATTTTTGTGAATATTTATTCGAAATAATAATATTAATATTATTTATGGTTCAAAACATTATCATTTATGTTTAAAAAAATTGTATTTGAATATTTCAAATTTTTTTTCCGAAATGACGAATTTGCGGGTCGTTATAGATATACAAAATTATTAAAGTTCTTTTTAACTTTGGAAATACCATATCATTTCCTTTTAATTACTTAGGGAAAATATTTTCATATTCTATTATTAACATAATTTCAACCTTAATAGAGAGTACTTATTTCTAAAACATATCTTTTAATGGGTTAAAAACAATGTTGTTTAAGACTTCACTTACTGTATACCCAAACTAATTAGTATTGAATTAAAAGGATTCATATATTTTAGATCAATTGTACTCAATACTAATTTCCATATTCAGCCTGTACTATTCGTCAAATATCAGTGAAATCACATTTTAAATTCATAGGGATAGTACAAGTTCCCTCCTCGGAATTTAATATTAAGTTTAACTAGAATGTTCTCTTTACCATCAAAATCCTATTTTAAATCTTGTTTAATCTTTTTGGAAAACTCCAAATCTTTTTTTTTTATCTTAAGAAAATGCGATTCGAGTAAATCAAATTAACTATCCTCCCCGTCGGGCCAGTCGGATAGCTAGGGGGAGCAGGCAATTGGTTTTCCAAACTCCAGCCTAGAGACTACCTCTCTCTCACCCATAAGGCGGCCAAGTTATTTGATCGACTCTAAACTTTTAAAAGTATTTGATTTATTTTTTGAGAAACATTTCAAAAAGATTCGGGAAGAAAACCCAAGTTCAAGTCATTTATTCAACGGTTACTAAATTCCATTGCTAAATTGTAAGCTTTATAGATTAAAACACCAATTTCATTACATATATACCCATTTTTATAATTCAAATTCCTTTTAAAACTTTTTAACATATTTATAGAATTTATTTCATATTTTTAAAGATTTAAAAACATCTATTTTAAGGAGTTGAAAACAATATTTTACGAACTGCCAAAACGCGACGATTTTGAAAACATGATTTGTACATATCTCAAACTTTACTAAACAAAATCTTTATTTTTCATTTTCATTTGAGAACCATACCCATCAGGGTCCGAAAAATTCTTATTTCAAAAAAATCTGACTTATATTATCATATACATCCGTTTAACTTTTCAGGTCGCGAAATCGCGAACAGTCGAAAGGCGACGGCTTATTTTTCACCTTTAAGTCAATTTTTTTAAAACTTGTCTAAAACACTTTTAAATTGTTTTAATACCATATTAGACCAACTTTTTTTTTTACTATTTTACTTTATTAAAATCTCATTTTCGCTTTATTCCAAATATTTAATATTATATTATTATAATATTCAATTTCCATCTTTTTAGTTTAAAATTCTTTTATATTAAACCATATGATATTTTTCCATGTATTTTCCTCCTTTTAAACTATTATTTTCAAAAATCAAACCATTTGATTTATTTTTCCCCAAATAAATTAAATACTCCTCTTTACTTTATTAAAAAAAATTCTTTTTTCCAAAAACGATATCCTTTTGATTTAAAATTCAAAAGATGCTTGATACTCCTTATACACACATTATTTCAGAATATAATAGAGATCATTTCTCATGAATTTACCATGGCTATTTAAAGTGATCATTTCAAATTTGATGGATACGATTTTCACATTATTATCAAAATAATTCTACTTAACTCAACCAAGTCAATATATGATTAACATAAGCAACCAACCAAACAATAATCAATCATTTTAACATCCAAACTATGCTAATCCACCAAGTATACTTGCACATCACAAATCATAGATAATTTTAAGATAAATTTAAATAAGATGGAAGTGGTGTTCTCACTTTCACGCTATCCGGCTCTAAGTTTTTTTATTCGGCAAAACGATCCCTTTCTCTGCACCGAAGCTTATGGAACTTGCCTCGGATCCTAGTGATGCTTGGCCAAGATTGTGTGAAGGTAGAAGCTCGGCTTTGAGATGGTGGTGGTGTGGGCCGTGTACTTTAGTGAGGAAGAGGTGGAGTTTGGCTAATTTTTTGAAGCGATTTGATATCGTATGTGTATCGAAACAATTTTAGCAGAACTTCGACGCGGTGTTTAAATATTTTTACTATTCAGGAAGCCATTGAAGAAAAGCTATCAGAGAGCTCAAGAAATAGAAGAAGAAGAAGAAGAGAAGTGAAGTGAATTTGTGAAGAAAGGAAGAGGACATGCATGTGTATTTATGGTATAAAAATTTTGTGCATGGAATTACCAAAATACCCCCTCTCCCCCTTACTTTCGGCCAAACCCACTCCCTCCTCCATGTGATTGTCTTCTCTTGATTGAGTAATGGTGAGCTTGCTTTTTGAGACTTAAGAGTGAAGTCTGCATTTATATACATATAGGGAGTTTATATATAAATATGCATACTTTATTTCAGATATTTTCTTTAGCTTTGATTTGACTGATTGTGAAGGTATATGTTTATTTATATATATGTACATGCATGTATACATGTGTATTAAATAACGTTGCAACGATTTGAAACAAATTTCGTTCGATGAAAGGTCGAAAATCTAAAAGCTAAATCCTGATCGCATTTTCAGTTTTTAATCAAACTATTTATCTATGTAAACAAAACTTGAAAATAAATTTCTTATCATCTTTAAATAATTAAAACAAGATTATTTAGGCTATAAAACCATTTTAAATAATATTAAAATCCATTTATAAAAAATACGATGTCGATCCGCCAAAATGCGATGAAGTTTGTATATCTTTATAAAACAAGCTTATATATTTATAAAATCATTATAAATCACTTATTATCGTTATATAATAATTAAAATGAATTATTTATCATTTAAAAACAATTATTTTAATATTAAAGTAAATTAAATATTCCAAATTCAAAGTGATTAAATTATGGGTCGTTACATTCTTCTCCCCTTAAAATAATTTCGTCCCTGAAATTTAACCATAACTCTGAACCTAAAAGTGTTTACGCAAAATATTATCTTTAAACTCAATTCCCTATGACATACCTAGATCATCTGTATGCAATATTGGATTCAATCTTCTACTCAAATACACAACTATATTTCCTAACTAGTATGGATCCCTCAATCCTCTAGTACGGCTCTAATCAGTTTTCTTGATCAGAAACCCTCGCTTCCCTTACATAACTTTCAACTATGATAGAAAATGCAACTATCCAATCACAAATCATCATCAATGTTCGCCATCAAGAATCGAGTGATAAATCCTTTTTCGGACCAGTGTAAACACCTCAAAGTTCCGTACTCGAATCTTAGATCAGAATCATGCAACGAAATTATCTACATATCTCATGCATACTTAGTTATATCAAATTCTTTTTTTAAATTATTTCTGAAAACATTTCATAAAATCTCATCCAAATGTTTTAAACCTTTTCGTATATTCCAAATATTTTTAACCCTCATTTAGAAGATGTCTTTAAAAGCTATTCTTCTTATTTAAATACACTTTTTTTAAGTTTCACAAAAACACAAATTTTAGTAAAACAGGCTTTACTAAAGTCTTCTACCAAGTTTAACTTATCAAAATCTCATTTATCAAAACACTTATTTGTTAAAACGCTCATTTTTCAAAGTAACTTTTACTTTGAATCAACTTTCTTAAGAATTCAAATACCAATTTTATTATTTCAAAATATCACTATATATCTTTTATTCAAACAATTTTATAAAGATATAACTTTACTTCATAAAGAAAATTATCAAAGAAGTAAAATTCGTTTAATAATTTTCCTTAGTCATTTAAACACGAGATAAGAGATGCCATAATAAGGATCATGCATAGATATATATCATAATTCGAACTATTACATTTTCCAATCAACCATACATAAACCATAATTAATTGTTTTACATACCCATGATAATTACATTAACATATTCCTAATATAACTAGGATATCCAAAATACTATTACTTCTTAGCAACTTCCAACCCTACCAAAACGCATGTCAAATCTGTCGGATTCGGAGGTTGACGGACCATCCGAATATGAGAACATTACCACTTTAAACTCTTCTTCCTCCTATTCATCATCTACTTCATTTCCATCATCTTATTTGTTCTCAAGATTCCATCCTATAGGGTGCCAGGGTTCTCCCTAGGGAACTTAAGGTTGAGCAACAGGGTTTCCCGAAAGGATGTCCAGAACCTCTTATTCTTCCTCGTTCTCTATCATTCCTTCCCGATCAATACCTGAAACGTGCGATTCTCCCTCAGATATGGGAACACCCATCTCCTAGATAATGTGACCGTCATTGTTGTCTTCTGATTCGTTAGGGACGCCGTCCATCCATGCATCATATGCTGCTAAATCTAGAAATTTTCTACCATCGTGTTGGGGTTCTCTTTTGGAACTTCTTTAGGTTTTGATTCTTCTAGATCTAGTACCCACATCATTTTGTCTTATGATCCCTACCTTACTTCTACATCATCTGTTATCTAGATCACTTCTTTGTCACTGGATAATAATACTAGTTTCGGAGTCTTAGGATCTACTATCATCATAGCCATGGGATACATGTCCTCATCGTAATGGGTATGTTCATCAAACCTTTCCTTTACTTGTGGCATATGTTTTTCAGATGACCCTTTTTTATTCCCTCGTCGTCACTAGAAAGGATTATTAAGTCATCCTTTTCTCCTCAATTTTCTCTTGAGTATTCTCCTGTGGAATTATTCCTACCGTAATTGGAAGGCTTTTATAATAGGCAATGAAATACTTAGAAACATATACTAAGATTTTTAACTATTCTAACTTGAATCTAATATCATATTTTAACAAGTTTCTTACTAACTTAACTTCTTAAACTATCATCTTTATGAAACTTCTTATAGTTAAACTATGAAATTATAATCATAGAAGTTGTACCAATTTATGTCTTTTAACATAGCTGAATATTATTATCCCATAATTAACTATATCTTTTGAAAAGACGACCTTTTAAATTCAAAATATAATCCTAGGTTAATTTATTTCATTTACCATTTTTGTCAAAAAAAAATCATTTTTATATAACATTAACAAATACGTGCTCATATATAATACTCTCAACTCATTCTAAGATGTCATTTACCCTATCTCTAATGAGTTACTCATCATAGGGTGTTACTAATCCTATCTTTGATGAGACTTTACCCCTACCAGGTTCAAGTGTTCTCTCAACCTAAGCTCTAATACCAAATGCGACGAACAAGATTTTCAACCCTAAAAAATCGACACTAATACACCTACTGTATTGCCTACTAAGCATTCGAGTGCCGGAAAAACCGATTGTTAAGGGTAAAAAGAAAAAGAAGATAGAACAAATTCTCACACGAACAGAATAAAATATATTATTTCAATAATTCTTACAACGGAAAAACTTTTAAATACATATATCAGAGTCTATCCTAAGCTTAACCTGGACAGTTATAAATACCTATCCTTACAAATGCCGAAATACAACAAACACAATGGATAAGTAAACTACGTTCATACGTTGACGAAGATCTCCAGTTCTCCTCTAGAAACTCCAAGCGTCTTCAGCTAATCCTGAAACTACTCGGATCCGACCCGAGTATTAAAAATACCTGGATTAGGTTTCACAAACCAGCATGAGACATGAATTATAAATATATATATATATATATGACAGTGCCATAGATCGACTTTGATGTTGAAAAAACCTTTGGAAAGAAGAGTACTCATAAGACTATGTCACACATAAACACAGACGAATTTCTACCTTATGATAATTAAAACATTTTTATCAAATCATTTGATATTATTTCTAATGATATGGATTTCAAAACATTTTTCAAATAACATATATTAAAATAGTCGAAATTGTTACATTGATTAAATTCCAGCATAATAGGTATATAATAAGGCCCGTAAAGATACGTATTGGAGAATGAATTTCCAATAATGACGAGGTAAGGGATTACCTTCCGATAGTACATCTTTAGAGGATTGTATCGAGGCACAACCCCACTGCCCTCTACCAACATAGAACCAACCTACTTCTACCAAAGATAGCACCGAATATGTCATCACCCCGGTTGTTCCCAGCCTATTCGTGGCCACAGCATACACAACAAACCTAAAATATAGAGGGTAATCCAGAAAGATAATGAACATCTCCTAATAGAAGCGACCCATTTAGCTCTGCTGCATCTACCATGTTTCTGCCATTACCGATGTTTGAGGCCTAAGGTAACGTTTTACCTTTCACAAGACAAATCCCACTTTGAATGCCACATTGCCATTTTTGACGACACGCTAGTTGGTTTCCATAAAATACAACTCCCAAGTTCATACGCCTAAGGGAAGGGTATTAAGTATAAGAGGGGTTACATCCTACACCACTAAACAGATGTACGTTTGTAAAAACTAATGTACATGGTCTTAGAAATGCAATGTCAGACATTCGTCCATACAAGTTGTCCAGGAACAAAACAAACCGATGGTACTCCTACTACATCCTTTTTTAGAAACACCCCTAGGATTAGTAGCGAGCAGTCCTTGCATTGATGATTTCAAAATGAAGGTACTACTGCCACCATATGTATATAATATGGGAATTACGAGGTTAGTGGTAAGCAGCCCAACATTATGAAGATCTCTTTCTTCAAAATCATTGTCTTCAACATGTCTTCACTTTCGAACGTGTATATTGGTTCGAAGTGGTTTTTCGGATAGGAATCGTCCAAATCCGATCCCAGTCTCTTCGAACCAATTATCGATAAAAAGATGTGTATATGCGTATATAGAAATGTTAAGCCTCTTTCAGTAAATCCTTTTTCTTGTTTTACTCAAAATATTATTTAAGTTTGATGATATCTTTTAGATATATACACACACACACACACACACACATACATATATATATCTTTAAACCATTTTTGTTTTGGGATATACAAAATTATTAAACCTCCTTTTAACTTTAGAAATACCTAATCATTTCCTTTTAATTACTTATGGAAAATATTTCCATATTCTATTATTAGCATAATTTCAATCTTAAAGGAGGTTACTTATTTCTAAAACATATCTTTTAATGGGTTAAAAATAATGCTATTTAAGACATCGTTTACTATATACTCAAACCAATTAGTATTGAATAAAAAGGATTCATGGATTTTAGATTAATTATAATCAATACTAATTTCTGTATTCAACCTGTACTATTCGTTGAATAACGGTAAAATCACCTTTTTAATTCACATGGATAATATAATTTCCCTCATCGACATTTAATACATAGTTTAACTAGAATGTTCTCCTTACCATCAAAATCCTATTTTAAATCTTGTTTAACCTTTTTTGAAAACTCCAAATCTCTTTTCTTTTATCTTAAGAAAATGCAATCCGAATAAATCAAATTAACTATCCCCTCCGTCGGGTTAGTTCGGATAGCTAGGGGAAACAGGGATCTGGTTTCCCAAACTACAGCCTAGAGACTACCTCTTTGTCACCCATAAGATGGTCAAATTATTTGATCAACTCTAAACTTTTAAAAGTATTTGATTTATCTTTTGAAAAACATTTCAAAAAGATTCAGATAAATACCCAAGTTCAAATCATTTATTCAACAATTACCAAATTCCATTGCTAAATTGTCAGTAAATAGTGATTTTAAAGTTTTATAGATTAAAACACCAATTTCATTACATATATGCCCATTTTTATAATTCAAATTCCTTTTAAAACATTTTAACATATTTATGGAATTTAGTTCATATTTTTAAAGATTTAAAAACATCCATTTTAAAAAGTTAAAAACAATATTTTATGAAATGCTAAAACGCGACGATTTTGAAAACTTGATTTGGATATATCTCAAACTTTACTAAACGAAATCTTGATTTTTATTTTTCATTTGAAAACCATACCTACTAGGATCTAAAAAGTCATATTTCAAAGAATTTTGAATTTTATTTTATCATACAAATCCGCTTAACCTTTTAGGTCGTGAAATCGCGAACTGCCAAAACGCGACGATTTATTTTTTACCTTTTGGTCAAATTTTTCAAAACTTGTCCGAAACACTTTTAAATAATTTTAATACCATATTAAACTATATTAAACCAATTTTTCACTATTTTACTTCATTAAAATCTCATTTTCGCTTTATTCCATATTTTTAATTTCATATTATTATAATATTCAATTTCCATCTTTTTAATTCAAAATTCTTTTATATTAAACCATTTGATATTTTTCCATGTATTTTCCACCTTTTAAACTATTGTTTTCAAAATCAAACCATTTGATTTACTTTTTGCCAAATATAGTAAATACCTCTCTTTACTTTTCCAAAATCATTTCTATTTTTCAAAAACGATTTCTTTTTTATTTAAAATTCAAAAGAGGCTTGATATTCCTTATACACATATTATTTCAGAATATAATAGGGCTTATTTTTCATGAATTTACCATGACTATTTAAAGTGATCATTTCAAATCTGATGGATATGATTTTCACATTATTATCAAAGATAATTCTACTTAACTCAACCAAGTCAATATATAATTAACATAAGCAATCAATCATTTTAGCATCCTAATTATGCTAATCAACCAAGTATACTTGTATTGCATAAATCATAGATAATTTTATGATAAATTTAAATAAGATGGAAGTAGTGTCCTCACTTTCATGCTATCCGACTCTAAGTGTTTTTGAATCGACGAAACGATCCCTTTCTCTGCACCAAAGCTTATGGAACTTGCCACGGACCTTAGTGATGCTCGACCAAGCTTGTGTGGAGGTGGAAGCTCGGTTTTGAGATGGTGGTGGTGTGGCCCATGTACAAGAGGCGGATTTTGGCTAACATTTTGAAGCGATTTGACATTGTATGTGTATGGAAACAATTTTAGCAGAATTTCGACGTGGTGTTGAAATATTTTTACTATTTAGAAAGCCATTGAAGAGGAGCTATTAGAGAGCTCAAGATGAACAATAAGAAGAAGTGAAGCGAAGTGAATTTGTGAAGAAAGGAAGAGGATATGCATGTGTATTTATAGGGTAGAAATTCTTCTACATGGAATTACCAAAATAACCCCTCTCCCCTTTACTTTCGGTCAAACCCATTCCCCATCTCAATGCCTTGATTGAGTGATGGTGTGTTTGCATTTTGAGACTTAAGGGTGAAGTTAGCATTTATATACATATAAGGAGTTTATATATATGTATACTTTATTTTAGATATTTTGTTTAGCTTAATTTGACAAATTGTGAAGGTATATATGTATATATGTATGTACATGGATGTATATATGTGTATCAAATAACATTGCAATGATTTGAAAAAACTTTCATTCGATGAAAGGTCGAAAATATGAAAGTTAAATCCCGGTCACATTTTTAGTTTTTAATCAAACTATTTATCTATGTAAACAAAACTTGAAAATAAATTTCTTATCATCTTTATAATTAAAATAAGATTATTTAAGCTACAAAACCATTTTAAATAATATTAAAATCCATTTATAAAAAAATACGACGTCAATTCGCCAAAATATGACGAAGTTTGTATATCTTTATAAAACAAGCTTATATATTCATAAAACTATTATAAATCACTTATTATCATTGTATAATAATTAAAATGAATTATTTATCATTTAAAAATAATCATTTGAATATTAAAATAAATTAAATATTTCTATTCAAAGTGATAAAATTATGGGTCACCTTTTTATGGCAGAGCCTTCCATTCCCCTTCCCCATACCACGTCGCTTCCCTCTGGGCCTTCCATACCTTCGAGCCCCCTACCCATCCCACCCATCACTGTTGTCCCTCGTGCGGTTCCTCCTCCCACTCCTCCTGATCCTCCTTTTATCTTCTCCGATCCTCCTCCTATCTTCTCCGATCCTCCTCCAGCTTCTGTTTATCCTTCCTCTCCAGTGTTCGCTTCTACTCCTTCTTAGGTCAGTTTTTCTCCTCCTCAATGTCAACCAGTATGGACTTCCCTCTTCAATAGCAAGCCGCGCAATGCTGGGAAGTACATACCGGTTGACATGTCACCCTCTTTCAATGGAGATGCCATGCTTTATTCAAATGCGGTATTGAAGGCATGCTCTATGGTTTGGAAGGACTGCCTAGTTGGGTTCTTTCTAGACTCCCCTTTGCCATACACAACAGTAATACAACATCTCAAATCCAGTTGGAAACTAAAGGGTAAAATTAAAGTCAGATCAGATGGTGTGATTTTTATGTTTCACCTTTCATGTATTGAAGATAGAGGCTGAATACTACAAGGGGAACCTATTATTATGAAAAATAAACTTTTTATTGTTAAACCCTGTGGCCCAGCAGTAAGCAATGTTTGTGGTGCAGTCTTATCAGTTCCAGTTTGGGTTCAATTCCTCAACGTCCCCATATTTGCCTGGTCCCCCTTTGGGATTAATTGGCTTGCTAGTAGACTGGGTAAACTTCTTTGTCTTGATGAAATGACAGAAAGATTGGAGAGATTAGAATATGCCAAGTATTTAATAAAAGTGAGACCAGACAAAGAACTTGTTGACGACTTTATGGTTCAACTTGTTGAAGGAGGAACTCAGAAGATTGTAGTGAAGTACTTGTGGAGACCAGACATTTGCTATTCTTGCAAGGCTTTTGGACATTCTACTATTAACTGTGATACAATAAATGGTAAGACTAAGCATGCCGAATCCTCTGGAAAAGGTAATTTAAAAGAAGTAAGGGTGAGTAAGACTGAAAAGGCACCAAAAGAAATAGTGAGAGCTAAAAAGTTTCATAAATGGCAAATAGTCAATAGAGGAAGGAAAAAAACTATAGTTCAGGAACTACTTTCAATGCTAAAAGACTGAGTGAAATAGCTTACCAAAGAGGGAGGGAGAAGCACAACTGTGAAAGTATTATATCTGCAGAAGAAGCAAATGAAGAGTCGAACAAAGATGTAGTTGTTGTATTAGATGATTCTATCTTGGAACAATAGGGAGAACTAATAGAGGAAAGTGAGATTGATAATAAACATGACCAAGGCAATATTGAAGTGAAAAAAAAGTGAGAAATAGAAAACAAGACAGTAAGCCTGATGATAATAAAGAAAGTGAGAAAGAAGCTTTTGATGATTGTGAGTCAGAGAACCTTGAAGCACAAAGTGATATTATCCTATCCAAAAATCCTTTCAACACCCTTCTAAGCATCCATGAAAAAGATGATGAAGTGCCTACTTACAATGATCCTACTGCAACTGATACTGTCCCAAAACATATATCTACGACTCTAAAATCTAAGTCAGATTCTGCTGATACTCGAAGCATGCACCATGACTCTTTCAAGTCAGACAACAAAAAACATGAAGTTAATAAGTTGAGCAACCTGACCCAAAGCAAGGAGCATAAAACATCGGAGAATGTCAAAGGAAAACTTGGAGCAGACTATGATCATAACCAAAACAATACAATAACTTCAGAGATATGCCATTATGAGGATCTGGTGGTTAATAAAGACTTACTATTAATCCCCTAAATCAAAATACACTGCTCAATCCTACTGCTCAGAAAGAATCATTTAATGCTTCTCATATTAATATAGAACCTCATAATGTAGTATCCATGCCCATGCACATGCATAGTCCTCTGTGCAATTCCATCACCCATCATAATACCAACCCTCCTTCTAATTCTACCCTTTACACTTCTCCCAATGGTCATGTTCCTTCTTCTTCTAGCTATGACGCCACACAAGTTAACCTTTTAACTCTCAAACGTCCCCTTTCTGATCAAAACCTCCCATATGCTCACCTCAATCTTCTGCTGCATGGAAACTCAATCCTAACTTTCCCAGCACCATCTCTCCCTCTCTCTCAACCATGTCAGCTCTATCTAACTCCTCCACCAAAACCTTCCCTGAAGGTATATGCTCTGAAGTGAAGGTAAAAGCATGCAACTCCACTCCTAATAACAAAGTAGTTAGCTCAAGAAACACAGAATCTTCTATACTATTCTCTGATTCTCCACTATCATCAATTGTTCCTGGTTATAAAGAAATCCCCAACACCTTAACAAGGAGTATGAAAGAAGAGCTTCTCAACCCAACCAAGTTTAATCAATGATACATCAGATAGGGTTCTGGAACATTAGAGGAGCACATAGTCAAATCAAGTTAGACCAATGCAAACTTCTCATTCATAAACACAGTCTCTATGTTCTAGCAATTCTTGAAACTAAGCTTAGATCTCACTATTCAAGCTGCAAAATATATTAATCCTAGCTGGAAGTTGATACACAACCATAAACAAGTGCCTTATTGGAGAATTATGATTCTGTTTAACCCTGACATCTTGTGCCTCACCACTATTGATTCTTCTAAACAAATGATCCATTGTCATGCCCTCCTTAACCACTCCTCTTCCTCTATATACCTGACCTTTGTTTATGCTGAAACCTCTGCTAATTCTTGATCCTCCCTCTTGCAATATATTCCATGCCTACGTTAGGAGACTCATCCTTGGTTGATATGTGGTGACTTCAACTGTTCATTAAGAATTTCTGACAGAGTTGGAGGCAACACTTTGTCCTTGAATGAAATCAAACCATTAAACTTGGCTATACAACAGTCCAATCTTCTTGAAATTAAAACCATATGAGATTCTTACTCTTGGAAAAATAAACGAAGTGAAGGTTATAGAACTTTCTCTAAAACCGACTTCGCTTTCTACAACCAAATATCTTTATACAAGTGGCCTACAATGTTCAACCACCTACCATGTCCCATGCTATCTAACCACTCACCTCAAATCCTTATCCCAGATGCCTTTTCCATGAAAAGAAAACCAAATTTTAAAATTTTCGACTCTTGGGTCCTTGATCCAGTTTTTCTTTGAATTGTTAAATTGGCTTAGACTAAACCTAACTATGGTAACCCTATGTTTGTCTTGCAAAAAAAACTTAAAGAAGTGAAAGAGGTTCTAAAGATGTGGTCTAGGAACAAATATGGCAATGGTTCGAAACAATCAAATAAATACAGGGATCAACTTCAAAAAATTCAGAAAAGTATGCAGAACAATGTTGCTGATGGCTCCCTGGCTGGTAAGGAAACTGAATTAAACAAACAATACTATGAAGCCTTAGATAAAGAAAATGATATGCTCAAGCAAAAAGCAAGGCTCAGATGGAAAAATGATGGTGACCGTAATACTGCATTTTTTCATGCTTCTTTGAAAGCAAGATAAACTCAAGAGAATATTTTTACCATAAATGATGAAGCTGGTACTCAACACCAAGGCACTGACAATGTAGCAAATGCATTCATTAACTACTTTTCTAATTTGTTTGGCAATATTGAAAATAATATCCCTGATTTTGATGCTATTGACCCACTGTTCCTCCCTACTCTATGCCAAGAAGATATCAAGTATCTAATTGAAGAAATTTCTAATATCGAGATGAAGCCAGCAATGTTTTCTCTGAATAAGGAATCATGTGGTGGTCCCGATGGCTTCAATGCTTGCTTCTTCTCTTCCTGTTGGTCTATTGTTCAGAATGATGTGCTTAAAGCTATTAAAAACTTCTTTAAAAAGGTGTTATGCCAAACTCTTTCAATAATACTTACATTGCTTTAATTCCTAAAGTCAGAAATGTAGACAATGCCCACTCCTTCAGGCCCATCTCATGCTGCAACACTATTTACAAGTGCATATCCAAAGTCATTTCTACTCGCATGAAAACTGTTCTACCTTCTATAATCTCACATAATCGGGCAGCTTTCCTTCTTGGTAGAGACATCCTTGACAATGTTCCAGTTACACGTGAGCTCCTGCATGGATATAAAAATGCTTCTTCATCTCCTAGTGGCTTATTGAAAATTGATATACGAAAAGCTTTTGACACTCTTCATTGGAATGCTATTGTACGCATAATGGGCTACATGAACTTCCCCAAACATTTTATTACATGGATTTATTCATTCATATCATTAGTGAACTTCTCTATCAGAATTAATGGCTCTAATGTTGGTTCTTTTGGTAGCAAACGTGGGATCAGACAAGGAGAGCCCATGTCTGCCTACATCTTCATTACCTGTGATGGAGCTTCTCACTAGAATACTTCAAGACCTTGTCAACAAAAAATTGTACCAACTCCACCCCCGATGCAAAGATACCCACATAACTTCTCTCATAATTGCAGATGATCTTGTTATTTTTTGCAAGTCTACTCATGAAACCATTAATACCATTCTAGGGGGCTTGAAACTATTTTACAATATTACTGGACTTAAAATCAATATGGATAAATCTGACATCATGTTGGTTGGGCTTGACAGTCAACAAAAAGAAGCTATCATCATCTCTATTGGGCTCATACCTTCAGAGAATACTACCTCCAACCTTGGAGTCCCTCTTGCTACCTCTCATATCACTACTAGACAATGTTTGCCTTTGTATGAAAAAATCTCGACACGCCTGGAATGTTGGTCTAAAAGACAACTAAGTTAATCAGAGTGGCTTACATTAATAAAGTCTGTTATTTTTCCTATGACTGCATACTGGGCTAGGTCTTTTATTTTACCGTAGAAACTCATTTCGATGATTAAAGGTGCTGTCATGAAGTTCTTCTGGAAGGGGAGTACTCAAGGTCATTATATGGCGCCTATATCTTTCCAACAACTTGAAAAACCTTTGAACAAGGGAGGACTGGGCATTCTTAACCTGTCTCTATGGAACAAAACTGCTATTACCAAATACATAGACAACTTCTTGAGTAATATGGAGAACATATGGGTTAAATGGTCATCTACTTATGTAACTAAAGGAAAAAATTTCTGGAATTTATTTCCCCCTCAGAATATCAGTTGGACTTGGCGTAATATTTTCAAGATAAGAGATCTTGTTCTGCCTCTTGTAAAATATGTACTATCTCCGCAGTACAAAATGAGCTTCTGGGATGATCCATGGTTTTCTAAAGGTTGTATTCTGAACAGGCTGGTGACACATTAGGAGAGAACTCAATCAGGTGTTGGAGATAATACTCTTGTTAACTCTATTATACACAATGGTATCATTGCCCTTCCTTCCACCTTGAACCAAAAGATTAACTCCCTCTGGAACTCCATGTCTAATATGGTTTTTGATTCTACTATTGATGCTATAATAACTTAGGGACATAGTAAAGCTAAATTTAGCAATAAAACTGTATACTATTTCCTTTCTGGTGCACGCAATCTCGTTGGAAGCAAATGAACATCTACTGTTTGGAGAAAGGAAATCTCGGCAAAAGAAAACCTCATGTTTTGGAGGGTTCTAAACAATGCTTTATTTACTAGAGTGAAACTTGTTAGCAGAGGTATGAATGTGTCAGTTAAATGCATCTTTTGTGATGATTTTCCAAAAACCATTAAACACATTTTCTTTGACTGCACCATCACTCGGGTTCTCTAGCACAAAGTTATAGCTGAATTTGGTTTCAATTTTGTGGGAATGAGTGGTCTTGATGAATGGGAGAAGCTTCTGAGGATTATGGCCATCAAAGACGAGAGAGCTATAGAGTAAAAAGATTTGTCAGACTAATTTAGTTAGAGCGAAATACAAGGATATTCAATCCTGTAAAAAGCATGAATATTAATCAGCTTCAAGACTACGTCTTTTTTGAGGTGAAGAAGGGATTAAGATATGCTAATACCCCTTTCGACCCTGGGGATGGCGATGCCCTTCATTAAGATAGTTCGCATGTCTGTCATGCTACCTTCTTCTGTGCGTTCCTTGTTGTTTCTGTCTTTTCTCTTTTTTTTTCCTTTTGTTTCTTCTTCGTTTTGATCCTCCATCCTCTTTCTCTTGTTTGTGTTTGTTGTTTTAATTTGGTTTGTGATTATTATGTATGTGTGGTTGCATGGTTTTTCTGTATTTTTTTGTTTTTTCCCATGGTGGATCAATAAAATGGTAGGGGTCCATTCAACCCCATCGGCTATGCTAAAAAAAAGATAAAATTACGGGTCGTTACACTGCCTATTTATAACCAATATGATGTAAGGCCATTAGTGGTGTACCTTCTCCTTGGATGACCTGGTTGGCCATGTGCGGCCTAGATGTGAACACTTGTCATCATTTGGTTAAGTGCATTTTGGCACTGATTGTTGACGTGATGCCTTTATATATAGCTTCTTGGATATCTTTCATTTATCCTAACCGTTGGCCTCGTCTTGGGCTATCTGAACCATTGATTGTTGATGCTTGCTGAAATGTTTTTGTTTTCGGGAACTACTACCCTTGGTTAAGCTCCTTATCTTAAGTAGACAATGACCTTGGTCTCTGTTGACACTTTGACTTATGCTCTAGGACTACATGCTCTCGGATGCTAGGTCTGATGCTTAAGTTCCTGATCGAAATCGATCAGTGGGTCTCGGAATTACAAGCCAATGAATTTTCCTCTCGTATGTTTGTAATTTTTACTAGGTGAAGATTATGGTGTAACATATGAGAATATGAAGAGAATTTTCTAATTGATCAAGGATGATGCTGAATTAACTTCTAGATGTTTGACATACTAAAGGATTAACGCTAAGCAATGTGAGCCCAGAGGATTGTTATTACCGTTGGAAGCTCCGACTTGGATATGGGAGCATATGTTGGTAAACTTTATAGATGGGTTGCCTAGAGGCAATGATGCTAATTAGGTCATAGTAGATTGGTGCAACTATATGGAGTTCAAGTTAGCATTTTTGTGATAGAGACCCTTTTTTACTAGTGAACTTTGGATAGGTTTGCAATCTACTTTGGAAATGACTTTGAATTTAGAAGATTTGCTGAGAGCTGGCATCATGGACTTTGGAAGACCTTGGAAAAGGTAGAAATGTTTAGGCAGGAAATGAATGCCGCACAGGACCGTTAGGAATCCTATGCTGATAGGCGAAGAAAGGGATTGAAGTTTTTAGTTAGGGACATGGTATTTGTTACGGTTTCCCCTCTTAAAAAGGTTACGAGATTTTGAAAATCTAGGAAGTTGGCGTCCAGTTTCAATGGCCCTTTTCGATTTTAGAGAGGGTGAGGGAACCTTGATTATTGGATGGAGCTTCAAGACTAGTTAGTGAGAGTCCATGACATCTTTCATGTTCCACACTTGAGGAAATGTCTGCACTACATCGCCTTTGTAGTAGTGCCTAATCAGTTTATTAATGTTGAAATGGAGACTATCTCCCCCCAACCCCCTACCCCCCATTCCACCATACGCATTGTAGAACAAAGTATTAAGAGGATTTGTAACAAAGGTATAAGGTTAGTTTGAGTTCCATAGGGAGATAACCTAGCGAAAAGCACATGAGAAACCAAAGAAAGGGTAAATGTTTCTCATCCCGAGCTTTTCTCTGGTAAAATTTTCTCTCCAAAAAAACAGGTTTTTGGTTGCATCGTGGTTACTAGATTGGATGGTAGGAGAGGTTCGCTACACCATTTTACTGTTACTTTTGCACTCATATAGAATTTTATGTGTATTTAGGATGCTTACATACATGCCTATATGTCATGATTTTGCATTCACACTAGAATTGCGCTCACCTATAGCATGTTGCATACATAATTACATTGCATTTTTGGTTGAGTAGATAGTTGTATATATTATTGTAAATAAATTGGTCGCCTAACGTGGTTGTTGAGTGCACATTACACTATCTTTCCTTGGTGATTTTGGGGGCAAAATCCCTTTTAAGGGGGAGAATGTACCACCCCGGAAATTTTATTAATAAATTAAAATGTTAATAAGGGTAACATGTATTTTACGTAAAAAGAAAAATAGTAAATTTCTATAAATGAAGGAATATGGAAAATCTAACTTTTCCATTATGTCAAGTAGATTTTTCTAGCCTAAATTCATATATAAGTTGTCGGAAATGGATACCGTACGAAGAAGATACAGAACATTTACAGTAGTGCGCAATTCTATGTTTTGCGTCTGTTTTGAAATTAAAGAATTAATGCAAGAACAAGGAAAAAATTATTTGTTAAGAAATAAGTTAAGTATGTATGAATTATTCTTAGAAAGAAAAAGATAAGAGAAAGGGTACAACGATGTATTTGCATTTAAAAGAGGAGAAGAAAAAGTATTTATGCGTACAAATGTGAAAATGCTTTAACTAGAAAAGTTTTAATAATGGAATTATTGCTGTACTTAATACCGTGAATATGCTAAAAAGGAAAAGAAAGAAGAAATGAAAGAATATATTAATATATTTTAAAAAGAGTACAATTTTGTCCATGTACATTAAAGAATAAAAAGAAGATGATTAATGTAAAGAGAGGGAACATTAATTACCCTTTTTAGAATTTATTGTTGAAATTAATGTATGTTAAGTACGATGATCTGACTTTCTTACACCTTAAGACAACACTTATATATCCTCTGTATTCATGTGCCGATTATTTAAGTGTCCGGAAGATAGGTCGTGAGGGGAAGAAAACTAAAAAGACAAGAAAAAAACATAGATTTTACTTAGAACATCAAAGTTACATATTCATCATCATAGAATAGTACATATGGTTACTCCAAAATGTCACATCAAAGTTACAACAAGGATACCTATACCAGTCTGCCCAAACTGCTAATACATAATATACAGTTACAACGAAAATATAGATAACTACAAAATGTCACATAAAACTCCAGGTCAGACATGAGTCTAGTGTGAGTAAAACATAAGTTTAACTTTATAAAAAGCTTTAAACCAAAGGTATCTTGTAAGACTATGCCGCACATAGATATGGACGAGTTTTTACCTTACGATAACCAAAACATTTCTATATAAAATCCTCTGATATTATCATAATGTCTAGGTTTAAGATAAATATGGAATCATAGCTGAATTATAACATTAATTAAATTCTAGCATAATAGGTATACAATCAAGTCTGAAGGTTCATATTGGAAAATGGATTCCAACTACGAAAAGGTCAGGGTCTACCTTCCGAATCAGTACACCTCTAGATAAAATGTACTGGAGGCTACAACACGTTGCACCTCCGCTACTCAGGACCGGCCATACCCCTTATTGGGTAGCGCTGAATATGATCACCACTTGGTTGCAATCAACAACCAAAAAAGGGGATCCCGAAGCATACATAAATATCGCTCTAGGTTAGGTGATGATCATACCTAATGGAAGCGATCCACATAGCCCTGCTGCAAGTCACTGCTTTAGTCATTTTTCCGTTGTGAGGCGTGAGGCTACGCATTTACATTTCCTCCTAGCAGACCATCTTGGAATGCTAACACCGCCCTCCAGGAATTCAATGCAATGATAGCATTCATCCATACAAGTTGTTCTGGGATTGAACAAACATTCAACATCTACTATCTTCCATTTTGGAATTACCCTCATGAAGAATAATACAGCTCCAAAGCACACTTCATAACTATCCATCACGAGTGTATTAGTTTGGAGTGGATCAAATAAATCATATTTATTCGAACTCGGTGTCTCCAAACTAAACGATAATTTCCGACTAACTCAATTTCGGTTCTTTGGAAGTATGCAACAAATATTCGAGTCCTCACCGGGGAACTCAAATATACACACATACTACCCGAGTTAAAACAGGTCAATATAAAAATAGCAGGTAATCCGCTATTTAGGGTGATTATACAGAGTTTGCATATGGATAACCATACACTTAATTAAAACATGACCCATTGATAAAAAATTTCCCTCCCATATTTATTACGTTTTCGATATTTTGACCTTAGTCTATCCTTCGCCTAGAAGATAAATTCTAGATCTCACAAATAGAGGATTAGCCTAATCATCGGCTTTTAGTGCTAACTATGGGATGGCTTACTTCCTATAAATGTGTCACCATATTAATATTGGTTTCAAATTTGTTTGAGGTTACTTAAGGGTAATCGACAAAGAAATTCCGAGATTTAAAATACTTTTGCAAAAGGAAACAATTTTAAAAACAAAATCGATATTTAGAAATAAAGCGATTTTTAAAATTCAAAACCCTTATTAATTTATTAAATAAATTAAATCAAACCCTTATTAAATAATAATAAATTCTTAATTACGTCCTAACTTAATTATTAATTAATTAACAATTAAACCTTTAATGAATAAACAAAAAATTAATAATTAATCTTTAAATAAATAATTAAATAATAATTAACCTTTAATTAATAATTAAATAATAATTAACCTTTAATTAATAAACTAATTATAATTAACTTACTTGATTAACACGTAAGTACCAATTACCTTTGTTAACTAATGATTAAGTACTAATTACCTTAATTAATTAATTATTTTTATTACATAACATATGTTTGAAAACTCTTTTCAAAAAGATACTTAAGTGAAAATAAATCAATTTTGCAAAATTAGTTTGTTCTCACGAACTGCACACATAGCGACTATCGCTATATGATCCATAATTTTAAACTTTGTTTAACATACCAAATAGCTTCCAAAAAAACCTTTCCTTTTATATTTAAACTTACTTCATAACTTTCTATGAAGTTTTGAAAACTAATAAAAATTAAAGCTAAAACTTTATGGAAACTTTTTCGAAATCACATAAATAAAACGAGTTAAAGCAAGGGATCTTCGATGTTGCGCTAAGCACAAATCAAGTGCTAACTTTTCTTTAGCTTATCACAACATAAAAAACATCATAAACATATATACATGCCATAATAAACACATGCAAGCAAAGATTATAACTTGCAAATTTAAACTCGACTTTTAACTTTTAATTCTAGTTTATACACCATCACATCCAAGCACTTATACATTCATACGAATCCACATTTATTTCACCTAAACAAACATCATGTATAATACCAAAATATGCATCATAATTAAAGTTGGAAACTTTAAATAAATTAGTGAACTTTACTCACCAAAGCTTAACCAAATCAAGATAACTTATACTAGAACTTGAATACGACCAAGGTCTTTGCTTTTAACTTGGAAAAGTGAGATTTTGGAAGGCTCAAGTGAATAAAAGAGCTCGACCTAGGGGGTATAGGTTCGACCAAGGTTGGTGGAGGGAAGTGTTGGCTTGTTTTGGCAAGGATGAGTTATAAAAGTTGAGGGAGGATGTTTTAAACAAGGTTTTAGAAATTAAAAGTGAATAAAACTTGGAATTTTAACTTTAGAAATCTATTGAAGCCATGAAAGTATACATGAAGACTTGGAGAAAAATTTGAAAAGTAGAATGCAATGAAAAATATAAAAAAATATTAGGAAATTTATAAATATTCAAGGTGCATAAATTAAATTACTAAACTAGCCCTAGGTACACAACCTCCACTACATTCATGCCACATCATCCTCCTTGTCTCCCCTCCCCTTGCTCATGTGAATCATGTTCCCACCTCTTATTTACCCAACATGCATTTATAATTCATGTACTTAGTGTTTTGAGGATGAGATATTTTATGACTTCTTTTCAACTTTTATTTTTAAATTTATTTTAAACTTTCATAAGATGTCACATCATTATTTTTATAAACTTAAGTATAAACATATATACATATATTTTCTAAAATGTGCCAACTTATTTATAAATGAATGTGACTATTTATACCATAGGGTTCACAATGTTTTTGTCAAATTTTTAAACGATGAAAAGTCGAAAATTCAAAAAACGATTTCCGGTCACATTTTCGATTTCTCTTCGAACTAATTATTTTTGTAAACAAATTTTAAAAACTATTTCACCATCATTAGTTATTATTCAATAGATTTTTATTTTGAGTTATAAAACCCATTACTTAATTATTAAAAATATATTTAAATATCCATATTTAAAGTGATTAAATTCTGGGTTGTTATACTCTCCCCTCTTAAAAGAATTTTGTCCCGAAATTAGCGAACAAGGAGATAACTCAAAATAACTCAAAAGGCCATATATTATATATCATGAAATCCATACAAAAGACATACACTTAGCATCCATAACACAAACTATACATACAAAATATATACAAACAAACAACTATTTTAACATCAAATCAGGATAGGCTTCTCTCATATGATCTGCAGTCTCCCAAGTACATTCTTTGGGATCGTCACTCCACTGAATCTTAACTAATTTCATCAACTTATTACGCAACATCTTCCCATCCCGATCCACAATATGAACTGGATGCCTGATTACTGTCAAGTTTGATTCTATCTCCAAATCTTCTTGAATTGATGGTTCCACAATTAGCATTGGGTCATGAATATACTTTCTCAAATAGGACACATGGAAAATATTATGGATCCCCAATAACCTTTCTGACAACTCAACTCTATGGGCAAGCGATCCAATCCTCTCAATAGCTTTAAAAGGTCCAATATACCTGGGTGCCAACTTCCCAGCCCTTCCGAATTGAACAACTCCTTTGATAGGGGAAATCTTCACAAATATAGAGTCTCCGACTTTAAATTCCAAATCTCTTCTCCTTTTATCGGTATAACTCTTTTGGCGATCTTGAGCTTCCTTTATCTTTCTCTTGATCACCGTAACCTTTTCCATAGATTCTCGAATCATATTCGGTCCAAGCACTAGTCGATCTCCAGTCTTAACCCACATGCCGGTGACTTACATGGATATTCAAGAGAGCTTCATAGGGTGTCATGCCAATGCTCGCTTGATAACTATTGTTATAGGAGAATTCCACTAAATGCAGATGATCTTCCTACGATCCTCTAAGATCCAGAATACATGCCCTCAAAAGATCTTCTAGAATCTGGTTCATCCTTTCCGTTTGTCCGTCAGTTTGTGGGTGGTATGCTGTCCTCAAACTTAGATTTGATCTTAAAGCTACTTGCAATGCCTCCTAAAACTGACTAGTAAAGATGAGAGCTCGATCATTTACAATTCTTATTGGGACTCCATGCAATCGAACAATCTCCCTCATATAAATTTCTACCAAAGAAGTTGATGTCCTTATCGGCTTTACCGGAGTATAATGAGCACTCTTCGTTAGTCGATCTACGATGACCTACACACCTTCATTCCCTTTTCCGGCTCTGGGTAAACCATTGATAAAATCCATTGATATCATCTCCCGTTTCTAATTTGGGATTTCCAAGGTTTGAATTAAACCAACTGTCTTTTGGTGATCGCCTTTTACCTGCTGACAGATCAAACATCTGCTGACATATTTTGAGGCATCCCTCTTTATCCCTTTCCACCAAAACACCCACTTCATATCTCGATGCATCTTAGAAACATCTGGATGGATATTCAATTTTAATCGATTATGATAAAACTTCTTGTCTAATGCCATTGACATTAGGGTGTAGATCCTCCCATTCATATGCAAAATGCATCTTAAAACTTGCACACTGCCCCTCTTCAACATTCTTAATGATCTTCATTAAGTGCTTATCTTCCTTTTGCTTATTAGCAATCCTTTCCAATAGTGTCGGTGTAACTTCCAAGAGGGCCAAAACTGCATTCCTACTCAAAGCTTCTACCACCACATTTGCTTTTCCTAGCATATAGAGAATATCCAGGTCGTAAGCTGCCAGAAACTCCAACCATCGTTGTTGCCTTAGTTTTAGATCCTTCTGAGTAAAAATACACTTCAGGGACTTATGAACCATGAAGAGCTTGAACTTTTCACCTATTCAAAGAAGGAAATTACTAATTAGGATCCTTAAAGATTATAAATAAACAAAAGAGGAAAAGAAGGATTCTTACCCAGCAAGTAATGCCTCCACATCTTTAATGTAAATACTGCAGCTAACAACTCCAAGTCATGCATTGCATAATTCTTCTCATGAGGCTATAACTATCTATTTGCATAGGCTATAACCTTCCAATGTTGCATCAACACTGCACCCAAACCAATCTACATGCATCCATATAAATAGTTGACCCCTCTCCTTCATCTATAACAGCCAAAATAGAGGCACTGGTTAACCTTTCCTTCAACTCGAGGAATGCATTCTCACACTTTGGAATCCACTCAAACTTAACATCCTTCTTCATCAGCTTGGTTAGATGAGAAGTGATCTTGGAGTAATCCTTGATGAACTTTCTATAATAACCCGTTATCCCTAAAAAGCTTCTTATTTCTGTGGGAGTTTGGGGTCTTTTGAAATCTTGCACAACAGCTACCTTGGCTGGATCAACCGAAATGCCATCTCCCAACACAATATGTCCTAGGTATCTTATTTTTGATTGCCAAAAGTGACACTTAGAATTTTTTTCCCTAAGAACGTTTTTCCTTAATGTTTCCAACACCATTTCCAAATGGTGTTTGTGCTCTTCCTCAGTCTTTGTGTAGGTAAAAATGTCATGGATGAAAACCAACACGAACTTATTCAGCACATCCCTCAAAACACGATTCATAAGATCAATGAAAATTGTAGGTGCATTGGTTAGCCCAAAAGGCATAACCAACCACTCATATAAAAAATATGGCCCTCTAAAAGCAGTTAATGGTATACTATCCTCCGCTACCCTTAACTGATGGAAACCCATAGCAAAGCCTTTGGGGAAATACTCTAGCCCTATGAAGTTGGCCAACATATAATCTATTTGGGGGTAACGATACTTATTTTGAATGGTCTGCTTGTTCAACTCCCTATAATCCATGCACAATCTTAAAGAACCATCGGACTTAGCTACAAAAACTATTGTCAATCCCCTACTCGAACGGCTTGGTCCAATCAATCCTCTTCTTAACAAATTATCGTTTTGAGTTACTAGCTCTTGCTTCTCTCTTGGGGCCATTTTACGCAGAGGTTGAATGCCAGGTCTCGCATCGGGAAATAAATCAATATGAAATTCAATTTCTTGATGGGAAGGAAAATTGCTAATTGGCTCAAACATATTAGGAAAATCATTGACAACTTCTATCGATCGTAACTCTCCATGGGATGATTCTAAGGAATAAAGGAAACTACTCATACGTTTGTTAGGCTTCTTACAAACTATCCTTTCTAATACTTTTTCAGAGTTAGGTTTCAACACTGCCCTTCTCTTAACGCAATCTAGAATAGCTTCATATTTCGACAACCAATCCATACCAAAAGTAACATCTAACCCCTTAAAATCTAAGACAAATAGGTCACAAAAGAAAAGATGTTTTCGGAAATTAATTTGTACTCTTTCACAAACCAAGCATAGATTAGTTATGCCACTTATAAGGTTGGACACACAAATAGGGGTTTCTACAAATTTCGGGATAAGTTGTAACTCATCTACCAATTCTTTAGAGATAAAACTATGAGAAGCTTCGGTATCAAACAAAACATGAACTAAAATACCATTAATAAGTAAAGTACTTTCCAAGACTCCCTTCCCTTTTACATCTTCAGAAGTTGAGGCCTCATCCTTAATAGCGTAGACGTTAATCTACTGACCCTTCTTTAATAATGGGTAGTTCTTAACCATGTGTCCAGGCTGGTGGCAATTATAGCAAAGCGTCATCTGGACCATTAGAGAGATAGGCTTCACCTATTGAGAGTGTGTTGAAATCTGCCCCTTTTTCTTACAATTATAACAAACAACATATTTATACTTGTTTCCCTAATCTCCTCCTACTAGTTCTCCCTTACCCTGCTTCTTTCTTATGTTTGGGTTAAACTTCCTTTTATTTAGGTTAAGGGTACCGCTACTGGATGCTGCTGCTGATGGCTTCTCCTTCAAAAGCACTTCATACTTAAAGCCATGTCTACCAAATCTACAAATAATCCGTTCACATGAGCGGTCATCTTTTCATGAACTCTTCTCTCATACCCAATACAAACATCTCGTTTTTCTTTAGCGGCGTGTCAATAAGTCCAGGGCCAAAACGAGATAACTCATTAAACTTTATCTCATATTCTGCCACCAACAAGTCTTCCTGCTTGAGGTCAATGAAACTTCTATACAGTCGAGTTTTTCCTGCAACTAACATGTATTGGTCTTCGAATATTTTTTGAATCTAGCCTATGAGAACTCATCTTTTGAAACATTTGCAGTGATAGAATCTCACCATGCCATTGCCCCCTCTTGCAATTGCCATGATGCCAAGAAGCGTTTCTAATCATAAGAAATGTCTAAACCTTCTGAAAATCTTCTCACATGACCGTAGCCAAGCTTATACTTCAATGATGGATTCTATACCCTTGAAAGGTTTTCCTTCTAGGTTTGTGAAATCCCTGCACAGAGTGGTGAAGTTTACTCGAGGTTGCACTGGGCTGCTTCTTCCATTACCCAACCCTTCTAACATTCAGAGTTCGACCATTTGTAGTTGTTGTGCTACCATTCCCCTTCCTTGTCCCCTTCTCATACTCATTCTTACTATCTAAATAAAGTAAGATATCTTTAGAATACAAAGATGAGATTATATTAGCGAAAAGGAGACAAAGAGTATAAAACCATACATAGAAATGCTGAACAGAACAACACGGAAATGCAGTCTCAAAGACTGAACTCATTATAGGGTACTACTAACCCCATCTCTAATGAGTTGGCCCCCACCAAGGCCTAGGTGTTTGCTCAATCTAAGCTCTGATACTAAGTGTGACGATTTGCTTTTCTTACACCCTAAGACGACACTTAATACATCCTCGGTATTCATATCCGATCATTTAAGTTTCCGAAATGCAGGTCGTAAGGTAAAGAAAAATAAAAGACAAGGAAAAACAGTAACAGATTTTACTCATAATGTCAGAGGTACATCTTCATCATCATAGAATAGTATATATGGTTACTCCAAAATGTTACATCAAAGTTACAATAAGTACTAATCCTAACAAGGACAACTATATCAGCCTGCCCAAACCGCTAATACATAATACACAGTCACAGCGGAAATATAGACAACTACAAGATGACGATGAAAACTCCTACTTCATACCGCTTTCCAAAATGCTCTAAAGAAACCTGACTACTTGGCTACTCATAAAAATTTGAGTACCCAAGAGTTTAAGGGAAAGAAATAACACTCCAAGTCAGATATGGGTCTGGTGTAAGTAAAGCATAAGTTTAACTTTATAAAATCCTTCAAACCAAAGGTATCTCGTAAGACCATGCCGCACATAAATACGGATGGGTTTTCATATTACGATAACCAAAACATTTCTATATAAAATCCTCTAATATTATCGTAGTGTCTAGGTTTAAAACAAATATGAAATCATAGTCGAATTTGTTACATTAATTAAGTTCCAGCATAATAGGTATACAATCAAGTCTAAAGGCTTGTATTGGAAAATGGATTCCAACTATAAAAAGGTAAGGGTCTACCTTCTGAATCAATACACCTCTAGATAAAATGTACAAGTGACTATAACACATTACACCTCTGCTACTCAGGACTGGAACTATCCCTTACTTGGTAGCATCGAATAGGATCACCCCTTTGTTGTGATCAACAACCAAAAAAGGGATCCCGAAGCATATATAAATATCGCTCTAGATTAGGTGATGATCATACCCTAATGGGAGTGACCCACACAACTATACTACACGTCCCTGCTTTAGTCATTTTCTGGTTGTGCGGCTTGAGGCTATGCATTTACCTTTTCTCCTAGCAGACCATCTTGGAATGCTAACACCGCCCTCTAGGCATCCAATGCAATGATAGCATTCATCCATGCAAGTTGTTCTAGGATCGAACAAACATTCAACATTACTATCTTCCATTTTGGAATCATCCTTAGGAAGAATAGTACAACTCCATAGCATACTTCATAACGATCCATCATAAGCATTATTAGTTTGGAGTGGATAAGATTAATCATACTTATCCGAACCCGGTGTCTCCCAACTAAGTGATAATTTTCGTCTAACTCAATTTCGGTTCTTCGGAAGTATGCAACAAGTATTCTAGTCCTCACCAGGAAACTCGAATATACACACATACTTCCTGAGTTAAAACATGTTAAGTTATAAATAGCGGGTAATCCATTATTCAAGATGATTATACAGAGTTCGCATATGGATAACCATGTACTTAATTAAAACATGGCATATTAATAGAAATTAACCCTCTCATATCTATCACATTTTTGATATTCCGACTTTACTCTATCCCTCGCCTAGAAGATAAATTCTAGATCTCACATATAGAGGATTAGCCTACTCATCAGATTTTAGTGCTAACTATGGGATGACTTACTTCCCATAAATCTGTCACCACATTAACATTGGTTTCATATTTGTTTGAGATTACTTAAGGATAACCGACAAAGAGATCCCCTGATTTAAAATACTTTTGTAAAAGGAAACAACTTTTAAAACCAAACCGATATATAGAAAAGCGATTTTTAAAATTCGAAACCCTTATTAATTTATTAAATAAATTAAATTAAACCCTTATTAAATAATAATTAAATATTAAATAAGTCCTAACTTAATTATTAATTAATTAATAATTAAACCTTTTATAAATAAATAAATAACGATTAATCTTTAAATAAATAATTAAATAATAATTAACCATTAACTAATAATTAAATAATAATTAAACTTTAGTTAATAATTAAATAATAATTAATCTTTAATTAATTAACTAATTATAATTAACTTACTTGATTAACACTTAAGTAATTATTACTAATTACCTTTGTTAATTAATGATTAAGTACTAATTACCTTAATTAATTAATTAAGTAATCATTAATTTAATAAATAAATAATTAAATAATTAGTTTTTATTACTTAATATATGTTTGAAAATTAGTTCATTTTTACGAACTACACCCATAGCGACTATTACTATACGACCTGTAATTTTAAACTTTGTTTAACATAGCAAATAGCTTCTAAAAAGACATTTCCTTTTATACTTAAACCTACTTTATAACTTTGTATGGAGTTTTGAAAACTAGTAAAAAGTAAAGCTAAAACTTTATGGAAACTTTTTCGAAATCACATAAGTAAAACAAGTTAAAGCAAGGGATCTCCGATGTCACGCTAAGCACAAATCAAGTGCTAACTTTTCTTTAGCTTATCACAACATAAACAACATCACAAACATATATACATGCCAAAATCAACACATGCAAGCAACAATTATAATTTGCAAATTTAAACTTGACTTTTAACTTTTAATTCGAGTCTGTACATCATCACATCCAAGCATTATACATTCATACAAATCTACATTTGTTTCACTCAAACAAGCTTCATATTTAATACCAAAATATCCATCATAATTAAAGTTAGAAACTTTAAATAAATTAGTGAGCTTTATTCACCAAAGCTTAACCAAATCAAGGTAACTTCTATTAGAACTTGAATACGACCAAGGTCTTTGCTTTTAACTTGGAAAAGTGAGTTTTTGGAGGGCTCAAGTGAACAAAAGGGTTCGACCTAGGAGGTTATAGCTTCGGCCAAGGTTGATAGAGGGAGGTGTTGGCTTGTTTTGGCAAGGAGGAGTTGTAGAAGTGGATGGAAGAGGTATTAAACAAGGTTTTAGAAATTAAAAATGAATACAACTAGGATTTTTAACTGTAGAAATCTAATGAAGCCATGAAAGTATACACGAAGACTTGGAGGAAAATTTACAAAGTAAGAATGTAACGAAAAATGGATTTTTTTGGAAATTTGTAAATATCCAAGGTGCAGAAATTAAATTACTAAACTAGCCATAAGTATATAACCTCCACTACATTCATGCCACATCATTCTCCTTGTCTTCCCTCCCCTTGCTCACGTGAATCATGTTCCCTCCTCTTATTGACCCAACATGCATTTATACTTCATGTACTTAGTGTTTTGGGGATGTCATATTTTATGACTTCTTTTCCACTTTTATTTTTAAATTTATTTTAAACTTCATTAGATGTCACATCGTTATTTTTATAAACTTAGTTATAAACATATCTACATATATTTTCTAAAATATGCTAACTTATTTCTAATTGAATGTGTATTTATACCATAGGGTTTACAATGTCTCCAACAAATTTTTTGATGACGAAAGTCGAAAATATGAAAAATGATTTCCGGTCACATTTTCGATTTCTCTTTGAACTAATTTTTTTTGCAAACAAATTTTGAAAAATATTTCACCATCATTCGTTATTATCTAAAAGAGTTTTATTTTGAGTTATAAAACCCATTAATTAATTATTAAAAATAGATTTAAATATCCATATTTAAAGTAATTAAATTCTGGATTGTTACACTCCATATGTTTGAAAAGTGAAGTCAACAATATATGAATGGAAGTAAATGGTTACTTTAAAAGAAAGGAAACATAACAAAATATGTATAAAAAGTATGCATTTAATATAAGGGGCTTTACACGAAGGTCCCTATTTCTGATGGTGTTATAAGAAAAATCCCTGTAGAAATAAGTATGTAAATTAAGTCCCTATTTTTTTAATAAGAAAATGCAAGTTAGCTTGCGCTTTTTAAAATTTCAAAATTTTCAAAATCAGAAAGCGCAAGTTACCTTGCGCTTTTCAAAATTTTAAAATTTTTTGAATTTTCAAAAAATTTTCAAAAAAAGTTCAAAATTAGAAAGCGCAAACTAGCTTGCGCTTTTCAAAAATTTCAAAATTTTCAAAAAAATTTTAAAATTTTTAAAATTTTCAGAAAAATTTCAAAATTAGAAAGCGCAAACTAGCTTGCGCTTTTCTGATAGAAAGTGCAAGTTAACTTGCGCTTTTCAAAATTTTCAAAAATTTTGATAAATATTTCAAAATTAGAAAAGTGCAAATTATCTTGCATTTTCTGTCAAAAAAGTGCAAGACACTTTGCGTTTTTTTATTTTTGAAAAATAGGGACCAAATTTACATATTCATTTCTGTAGGGACTTTTTGTATAACAACATCAAAAACAGGGACCTGTGACTCTTTTCTTGTTTAATATAATAAACGTCACATATTTTGAAAAAGAGGAGGTAACAGTGTATTCATGGAAGGAAAGCATTTCTTAAAAAAAAGGTAAGTTATAATATCTCTTTATTAGTAAAGATAAAGGGCATTGGAAACATTAAAGTCAATCAATTACAAATTGATTTCGCAATTGATTGGTAAGGAATAATGTTTCTAATTAATACACATATATATACGAATACACATGTTTGAATATAAATCTAGGATTCCCCACAAAGGTTAATAGTATATATATGTATGTAGGATACCAATTAATGAAATTTATTTGAATTATAATTACTAAAATCGATTTGAATTCGAAAACATAAGTACCAACCAATTGGTAAAGAATATGGTTTCTAATTGTGTAAAAAAATACACACACACATATACATCAATTAATAATATTGATTTGAATTATAATTAATTGACTTAAAATATAACTAATGGCATTAATTAGAGTAATGTAACCGTTATTTTAACAAAGGAAAAGGAAAAGAGTTTTGTATGTATGTAAGGATAAGGGGGTATGAATAAAGAAGGGGATTTCTAGAAATAGTCTTCATTCATTTAATTCCCAACTATAAATACATAGCCAAACCCCATTCTTTTCATTCTAAAACCTTAGCCTCCATCTTCTTCTTCCTCCTCCTCCTCAAAAGGATTCCAAATCTAAACACTTCCTATTCTCTTCTCTAAATTTTCTCAATAAAAATAAAGAGAATACACATTGAATTGAAGAGTGGAGAGAGAGAATCAAAATAAAAGAGAAAGGGAAAAGAAAAACAAATTAGCAAAGAATAGAAGTAGTGAAATCAAATCAAATTAAAAGAGGCAAGCAACGTAGTTAGAACTTGGATCTAAGGTGAGTGGAAATATCAAGTTTTTCACATTTTTGTAATTTAATGGTATTTATTTGGATTTGATGTATGCCTTCAGAAATTTTAGTAAATAAAAACATAACATCTAAAGCACCTATAATTAACCTAAGTAAATATCAATCTTAGCTTATGCTGGAATTTTAATTGTTTTTAGTATTGGTATATTAGAATCTAATTAATTATTAGAATTAGATAACCTATAATCAATTTAAACTATTTTCCCTCTTTTGAATTCAAGTGTTAAAGGGTTCAAAAAGAAAATAAATTAGGAATGATGTGTAAATTATGAATTGAATTATTTGTAGTTTGCACTACCTATTTCTACCACTTAAATAAACAAGGAATTCTTTTCTCACTTCAAAATGTTGTATAAGAAGGTTGAATTTAATATAAACGATCTAATTTGTGATGATCTGTTCTTTAAAATAGAAAAGGGATTCTAGTGTATTAATGTGGAACAAGTGTAGATATTTCATGTTTGTACAAATCTACTTTATCTGGATATGGTCGTAGTAGTTTTTGTTGGAATTGTAGATTTGTTTGAGATTAATATTTCAAAATACATTGTAAGTGAATCATTATCGAATTATTGCAATGTAATGATTATAATTTAAATTCTGTGCGTAAAACTATACATATATAATATTAACGTGTTGATTATTAAAGTTAATAATAACATAATAATTATAGCGTATTGAACGTATTGATTAGGACTAATAGGGTAGTAAATAACATTAATTTGTAGGAAGTAAGTGTAAGTTAGGGAATTAATCCCTAATTAGGGGCGTGATAAGGTGATACCTTATATGGCCTCAATCATTATTCAGGTAGGATGATAAATGTATATGGTGGATATACATATAAGTTATGACTAAGTTATAAGGATGAGGTTAGTCCAAAGTTACATGGAAGTCTGCTTAGTTAAATCTGGCTACCAACAGTGTGGCTTTGCGAACTAATGTGGGACATCGCCTATAATAAATAACTACAGTGCGAGGTTAGTACCAATTCTATAGGATAAAGCTGCCCAGTTAATCTGGCTACCAATACCTATGAATGGTCGGACTAATGTGAGACGCATGATTAGGTAATGGGTCATAAATTGCATTTTAGATGCCGTAGGTGAAATCCTTCGGAGGGGTCCGCCTCAGGTTTGAGGTATTAAGTGGTTATGGTAGGGCCCGCCTCTTTTTAGGAGAAGTATTAAGTGACCTAATGGGATTTCTTACGATATCAACTAGTGAGAACTATGTAGGGACCTACCTTGGGTTAGGCCTTTAATGGCGGGGACCTGTCTATTTTATATGCCTTAAATGGTCAGAGTTTGCCTAAGTCCCACGAAAGAGGTATTAAGTGGTTTGAAGGTTCTCTCTCTCGCAGCGTTAATAGTTGTGTTAGAATTTGGAAATGGGTTAGGTATTAAAGGGCGGGGACCTACCTATTTTATTGGTGTTAAATGGTTAGCATCTGTCTAATCACCAATAGAGGGTATTTATTGGTTTGGATGCTTTCACTTGCATCATTGATGTTAGTTGTGTTATAATTTTGGAATTGGACTGAAAAGGCTTTTGGGTTTACAATTAAAGTTACTAGTATTTGCAGCACCACTATTTATGGTGACTGTTACATTTGGTACAGTCTGAAATGGTTTTCTTAATGAAATGGGTATTTATTTCTAATATTATATTTTATCTATCCCGTCGTGAGATTCTGAAAGTATAGATAGATAGCTCTGTGTACCGTGTATTGTTTTAATTTTATCAACATAACAGCTCACCTTAAGATAGGCCTAAGGTTTGACGGGCTTTTTTGGGTTGAAATTAGGTCCGTTTCGGGGTGGGTTATTACAATAAATAGTGTTTTCTAACTTTTGCAATATTTTTAAATTTATTTTAAGTTAAATATTAAATTTCAAATTAAAAACACATAATTATACTATTAAAAAGCCACAGATGCAATCATAGACAAAAATAAAAGCAGTAAAGAAAAGTAAAGAGTAAGAGAGATGACACTAGAGATTTTATGCTGGTTCGGATTTCTCCTACATCTAGTATCATGCAATTGCTTGTACATATTTCCTTTCAAATGCCAATCATTAAATGGGCAGAAGGCAAATCCAATTATGATCTTGATTCTGAGGCTATGAGATAGCGGGGCAATCAATTGGGGAACCAGGGACTCAACTAACATTAAGAACTTTTCATACATGTGGATTATTCATAAGCAGTAACGCCGAACATGTACGAGCTCCTTCTAACGAAAAAATAAATTTCAATGAGTATTTGGTTCATCCCACACATACCCATCACGGGCATCCTGCTTTTCTATGTTCTATAGACTTGTATGTAACTATTGAGAGTTGGGATATTCTACATAGTGTGAATATTCCTCCCAAAAGTTTGATCTTCTAATTTTCCAGGCTCAAGGTGCACTCACTTGATTCGGAAGAGCTTTAAGCATACCCACTTAGATTTCCAGGCTATCAAGCATACCCCCTTGATTTGAACGGGCTATAAGCACATCCAAGTAAATACAAATAGAGTTTGATGGTTTTTCCAAAGACAATTTCTTGAACTTTAGATATAACGGATCCTATAGTCTCTTGGACATCACTCTTATCTTTGATTTGAGAGAGAGATGATTCCAAAAAAGTAAGAAAGTAGTAGTGAATCAATACTGTGAAGCTTGAGTTGATTCTATATGATTTTGAAGACAACATAGAGAGCAAGAGGAGGGAAGAAAATAAGTTAATAACCGTAAAAATTCATTTCAACTCCACTTTATATAGTGAGCAAACAAACGTGTTCGTTTGTGAAGAGTTGCGACGAATAGGCACTTCTTTTCAAAATTTGAATACCATTTGGTGGCATGCATGTCGACATATCATCTAGGCATATGCCAACATATGCATGTTGAATTTGAAAATTTGTTTCTTCTATGATGTTTTGAAAACCTATACTTTGTAAAATGGGTTGAACATAGTTTATAAACATTTAAACTTTGAAAAACTTTTATAAAATATTTTTAAATATATTTTGAAAAATTATTTTTGTTTTAAAACTAGAAAAAATAGAAAAATAAGAGATAGAGATCAAAGATTGCTACCAGAGACTTTAACAATATACTATGACTCTATATATTATATTATAATCTTGAGATCTTCATATCTTGGTCTTTGTACTCATGAGTCTTCATGTCCGTCTCTTGAGTCTTTTATACTGTACAGTCTTCGATTCAACACATGCATATTATTATGCACTGCATACTATATAACTTGGAAAAACATTAGTATCTATATTTTATATGAATGTATTTTGTTGTTACCAAGGTTATTATCATCAAATTCAATTACTGAGGTATTAACAATCTCCTCCGTTTTGATGATGACAACCATTAAATATTCCTATATATAAAATATGATATAACTCACAATGAGTTAGGTAACTCCCATTGAGTTAGATAACTCCCCTTGAATATAAGCATATGTATATTTTATATTTTTCACCCCCTTTGTCATCAACAAAAAATGGTTGAAAAATAAAAACTCCACTTAAATAAAATACTTAGAAACTGTAGAGTCAAAATTAATAACTAAGTACTAAAATAATCGAAGCATACTAAACATAATGTGATATGATATTTAAGCATGATAATTATATGATGATATAATAAGATAACACAAACTATTTTTGTTAATTTAAATTCAATATATACAAATCATATTATCAATCCAAGCAACCAAATCAAACTAATTCAAATACCAATACAATCAAATACATACTATATCACACAAATCCAACTGAATAAATCCAAATCTAATAAATACAGAGACTTATGAAAAATACATAGAAAACTAGACATTCCTAGGAACTCAACCCAACAGTCAGATCCAAAGATTAAATCTGCTTTGATGGCATCTCAATCTTTATTATCGTTGTTGATAGAGTATTCTTGGATATTGGTTTGATCATATTTGATTAAGGAAGAAATCACTCATCAAAGGGCATCGAAATGCTTTTCTTGCTCTTTGATCATCTAAATTTAACTTAATTATAAATGCCTTCGATTTCTTAAAACAAAAGTAAAAATATTCTTGAAAGATTGAAGTGTTTTTTCAAAGGTTTTCACACAATTTTTGGTGAGAAGAAGACATTTTGTTGGAAAAAGGTTTAGGTATGAAAAGAGAATAGAGAGTAAAACAATAAATGGATTTTTCTGGAAGAAGTAGGCTTATGTAGAAGTGAAAAGTCGTTTGGAAAGATTGAATAGGTGGTAGTTATTATATTTTAAAATTTTCCCAACGGCTCAAATTCGACATATCTATTGTATGTATGTCGACATACATACTTGAAATTGTGAAACTATTGTTTTTGTTTTTGTTTTATATCATTATATATTTATAACTTGGAGAGACTATTGGAAATATATATAACAACGAGAACAAGATTTCATTACCAATGATAGAAAAGTACATGGGCTTAAATGTAATACATGAACATAACATGAATTTAAACTACAAACACACATTACTAATGAATACAAAGCAAGATATTGTACGGAAATAACTATATAGGATTAGAAAGATGTGGACGATGATGAATTCCCACCAAGCTTGCAAATGATCTTTCCAAAGTATTTGTCCACTTTGTTGGAAAGAGAAGTGAACTTTTTAGTAAAGAAGCATTTAAGCTTCATTTGGTTTTAAAAAAGCTTCTCTTGGTTCCTTAGAATCTCTTTGTTGGAGGGGTAAGATGGCCTGTCGAAACTTTCTAAAGAAATATCAACTTCTTCCACCTCCTCTTCTTCCTTTTCTACACCCATTTCATCATCTTCTTCCTCTCTTCTTGTTGAATTTCGTGCTCCTCTTCATAATCTTTCTTCCTTTTTAGCAAGAGTCTCATATGATTCGAAATAAGTCGAATGTGCATAAGAGAAATGTTTTCCTTGTTGAAAAATCTTCGAGGTAAAGTTTGCTCTCCTTTTAAATCAACATCAAAATATATGAAATTCTAGTAAGATACACACCATGGCAGAGTGTGTTCTCAAGTCTAGGAATGTTCTTTTGAACAAAGTCATCTAAGATGACTTGTGCCCAATTTATGTCATAGTTTCCATAAAAGGAGAAAAGACCTTTAAACACTTTTTGAGTAGGGTTACTGTAATTACCCGCCCTCGAAGTGATACTTTATTATAAAATGAGACTCATAATTCTCGATTTTGGTCGAAGATTCTTGTGTTTAAATTCAAATTCTTCATCACTTTCGAAAATGTCGTGAAAAAATTCATGATTTTGTTCATTAATATGAAAAGTGGAGAGGTCAATTCCACTAGATTTGCAACCAAGTATATGACCTAAAAGTTCATAATTTAAATCAATTCGAGTGTCATTTACACTACTCCAAATTTGTCCCTCTTCTCCTTGAAATTTTTTTACATTTAGATTTGCATAAAACATTTTAACCAAATCTGGATAACAAACAAAAACATTTTGAGAAGAGTCAATTAAACCAAATTTTTTTTTTGAATGCAAAGATCTTGAAGACTATAAGAGGAAAAATCTTCAAATTTGGCAAATCTTCCAAGAATTTTTTTCCGGAAGTAGCATACTCCATATATGTATTAATGGCTTCTTTTTCACTAAAGAGAAAGCCTTTGGTTCTCTTAGAGTGCCTTATGGTTTTAGGAGTTTGACTTGAGAAGGCCATTTTTGAGATTTTGAGGAGATAGAAGAATAAAGAGATATTTGAAATTTAAAATAGTGAGTGAATGAATGAATACAGATATATGAATCAATAGAGAGTGAAGAGTCATGTTCTCTGGTCAAAAAGATGCCTTTTTAGAACAATGGAGTAAGTGAAAAAGGAGAGGGATGTTTTAATTGTGAAATGAAATTTCAATTTTTAAATTTATGGAATGTATGTTGACATATATTCTCTATGTTGTTGACATATAGGCCGTAATTTTCAAAAAATAAAACTATATAAAATATTTCTCTATATATATATATACTTATATCCATTCAATATTATTATTAATCTATATGTTATTCCTAAAAACAAACAAACCATAAAAAAATAAAATAAAAATTAGATGTAAAAAGTACCGCTTTTTGCACCTTTTCTTTGATCTGCTTTGATCAATCGACTATTGTCATAAAACACATTTTTGCATTCTCAGTATCTGGTTCATTGTCGCTTGAGGAAGTATGTAAATTGTCTAATGTTGCCATGTAAGCCCTTTTTCTTTTTATGGATGAATCAGTAACTAGTGAGATCTTTCATTTTTTCGGATGCGGACAGTCTCTTTGTAGATAACCGAGCTCATCACAGTTGAAACACCTAATTGCAGTTCCAGTTTTAAGAGTCTTGTTTTCAGGTTTTCGATAGTTGTTTATCCTTTTATACTTTAGGAACTTTCTGAAATTTTTAGTCATGAAAGCAATTTCTTCGTTATTGTCATCGTTTGAATCCTGTTCGTCAGTTACTGCATTAAAATCAATTGATTTATTTTATGTTGCCATGCTTTCTCTTCGCCCCACAATTGTGCTTCATAGGACATTAAATTGCCTATTAACTCTTCAGTTTTCAGAGTACTAATATCATTAGCCTCTTCTATTGCTAGTGTCTTTTGATCACACTCCGAAAAGATGAATTTAGGATTTGTCTAATTTGGTCCACTTCAATTTTTTTTACATAATGCTACTAATGAATGCACTATATCTTGAAATCTACAGTACATATCAGAAGTAGACTCATTTGAATTTATTATAAACAATTGAAACTAATTAGTTAGCATGAAAATTTTGGTCTGTTTAACTTTACTAATGCCCTCATTCATAACTTGCAGTCTTCTCCAAATTTCATATGCAGACTTAAAAATAGAAACTCTATTAAATTCATTTTTATCTAGTGAAAAAAATAAAATATTCATGGCTTTAGAATTATTCTATGCAAGTGCCTTTTAGTCAGCAATCCATCATGCAAAATTAGTCTAGGGTTCAATGTACTCATTTTGTGTAACATTACAAATATCTAAACCATTAGACTGTAAATAAATCTTCATCCTACATGACCAATAAGTGTAATTACTACCATTAAAAAGTGGGGGTTGTTATCACGATTGTCTACCTCGAAGATGTTCGACATGCTACCGATCACGACGTCGCATCAATAAGCAATACTAAAGTAATGGAAATGTGTTAGTGCCGACATCGACGCCGACTCTCATCAATGTTGGCATCATATTTCATCAGGAAAGTCAAAGAACCCTAGACAACATCAGTGCCACCGATCACCTATAGGGTTAGGTGGACTTGCATCACAAAGCAATTCCGAATAGAATCAGCATCGTAAGTTACCAAAGAAAGTAAGGATATCGAGCATGATTGACATTGCTCATCGATGATACCACACTTCATCAATTATTGAATGTTACCACATGATGATACCGAGAATCATTATTGCCTAAGCTATCCTATATGAAGCCGCCTCCTATCAACGTTGCATCTCATTGATGCCGTGCCTAATCAATGCTGCTATCCACTTAATAAGTGGTGTCATGCATCATTATCGCCGAAGGAAGTTTATGGATGATTCTACTCCAATAATGTTGCTCGAAGTTAATAACGTAGTCGTTGATGTCGCCACTATTCCACACCGATAGTCATCTATGATGTTAAGTAATGATGTCACATCTCCATGATGTTGCTTTAATACCAACATCATCGCTTCTTAAAGTCGTCTTCTAGGTAGAACCACCTATCAGTAATGTCGCTAATGATCAAAGCCGCCACTCTACAATGTTGCTGACGAATGTCATCAATCCTATAGAGGCTACACATGCGATGTTGATGGTGAATGCCATCAATATCCATATAAGTTATTGATGCAAACACTAAATTAGATGAAGTTTATCTTTCCCAAAACCGCCATATATCAACGCAGATCTTTATCAATGCTTAGTGCCGCCTTCAACTAATGCTGGCGACAATCAATCAAGATCGTCTCTATACATGTCGTTGACGTAAAAAAACCATCAATACCGACTCCAAGCTGCTGTGCCGCTTACCCAGCCCTATAAATACGGGCCTAAGGGTCTTGGAGAAGAGGCAAATCATTCTTACCTCTCTTCTTACATTTTTCACTTTGTAACCCTAGATCAATTTAAGGGATTTTGGCTGATTGCAATACTCGAACTTTGTATAGATAAGGGATTGAATATTGAACTATGACATATCATATTTGAGGTACTCTATGACTTGCATATCAACTTGGCTTGACTTGTAACTTGCATATCGACTTTGTTCTCACATGGCTTTCGACATGATCATAACCTTGTTATTCGGTGCACAATTGAACTATTATAGGCTTGACATTAAACATGTTTCGTCCTAGCTACTTAGCCTAGCATTGCCTTAACCATCCCTTAATCAAGACAACTTTCCCTACACTTTTGGGGTTAACGAAGAAATTCGTTAACATTTTGGCACTAGAAGGAGGGCTTGAACCCCCGATTTTGGTAAAACCCTAAGTGGAACTACCTTAGCTTGCATATTTAGGGCTTAAAGAACTTGCCCCTACCAAGCATATCCTATCTCAATTGACCTACCTTTGATTTTCAACACCAATTAATCGCATCAACTAAGTTCTGCTTAGTCATGCTAATTAATCATGTTGAAATCTCCGAACAAGGATTCTCCAAGCCACAAATCACTAGGCCAACTTACCGAACTATTAATGAACCCCGGCTCCATGAAGAACAAATATTAAGAAATATGGCACTACAAATTATGGAAGAAAAAAGGAAACAAGTAGTTCCTTACAATCCTGAAAAGTGGAGTGTGAATCCATTTCATGTTGGTCCAACATCGATCTTCAACCTAGGAAGGCAAAACAAAAGAGATAACATGTTCTTGAAATTGAAAAGGGAGATTCAACTCAAGGCTAAGGGGACCATTTTCGAAAAGGAAATAGAAAGAGACTTTAATCGATTCACTAGAAAGTGGGAAAATGTCCTTAACACTCTCAAGAACTAAGTAAAACTTGTGACTCTTTAATAAGAAAGCTTGTTACGGAAGCTAAGGAGCCTACCATGCATAAGAGAGCCAAAAGGAATTCTTAAGGATCAACTTCCAAAAGACTATGACTTACTAAGAACTGCTCTCTTACAACATCTTATGAGAATATATATCTCCTGACTAAAGACAAGCTCAACTATTGGCATTCACAAAAGAAGCATCCAAAGAATGAAATGAATCTTAGAGGGCTATATTGTTACTATCACCGAGCAAATGGACATAACATAAACCGACGTCGAAGCTTGGAAGGCTTGGTCAACAATTTCCTAGGGCAGGGATAGCTAATGAATTTGTACAAAGATGTTAAATCAACCATCAATAAAATAAGACCTTTTGAATAAAATAAGTATGTCTACATGTTTGAGGAGTAAAGTTCTCCTAAAATAATGGAATGCCTAAACTACTACTTGAGATGGTAGTAAGGGCCAAAGCCCCCGCCAAGATAGCCTAGTCAAAGCACCTCCTAAAGGAAGGTCAAAATAAGCCTTTGGTTCCGTCTGAAAAGGCCTAACCAGAGCATCTGCAAGCCTTCAACCCCTGCCTATATGGCTTGGTTGGAGCGCCTCCTAGAGGGAGGGCAAATAAGCCTTTGGCCTGTCCAAAGTGTTGAACCAGCCTTCGGTGCCATCACCAAAGGCCTCACTGAAGCGCCTCCTAGAGGGAGGTTAGGTAAGTCTTTGGTTCAGCTTAAGGACAGGTGGCCAAACGCATCAGACTAAGCCTTTAGTGTCGTCATCAAAGATCTCACTAAAGCGCCTCTTAGAGGGAGGTTGGGTACGTCTTTGGTTTAGCTTAAAGAGCTAGCTAAATGCATGGGACTAAGTCTTTAGTGCCAACATCAAATGCCTCACTAAAGCGTCCCTTAATGGGAGGTCAGGTAAGTCCATGATACTACTTGATTAAGCTAACCAAACGCACCAGACAACAAAACCTAAATCATTACCTATGACAGTGATAAGGAGTTCGATCCAAGTAGAGATCATCACCTAAGATGGTGTCAAACAAATCATTCAAAATTAAAGTCAAGCAATGCTCCAAATCAAGTAATCTTCCAAAGGAGGGTCCATTAAAAATTAGAGCCAGTTAGTGCTCCAAGTCAAACAATCTTCTAGAGAAAGATCCATCTAATATGAGCCATTTGTGCTCCTCAACAAACACAATCTTCAATTGCTAGATAAAGACTTCCAGTCTTCTTTATTTATTGCAAGATAAGGATCTCTAGTCTTTTATTATAATCAGATAGATTTTTGGTCTTCTATAATTGCTAGGCAGGTGTTTTGGTCTTTCATTACCATTGCCAGACAGGTGTTCTGGACTTCTATTACTATTTGCCAAATAAGATTTTCCAGTCTTCTATCCATTGCCTGATTAGTTTTTTAGTTTTCGATCTATTGTTGAATTTTATTTTTAGCCTTCTAATAATTAATGCTGAATGGATTCTTCAATTATCAATCGACAGATAGAGTGCTTCAAGAAATTATTCAAAGAATATATCACTTTGATGATAGAATTTCACCAAATCAATTCTCAGTTCAAATTCATTTAATGGGAATATCCATTATTAGACAAGCTACTGAATATTAGGGGAAATCAACTTTTTCTACCAAGTTCTAAAGAGCTCAATAAGCAAGGTTCTCAGTTCCCTTAACAAGCAGAATATTGATTTGTACATCAAAAGCTCAAAATGCAGAAAGCAAAATACTAACTGCCAAGCAATTTCAAATAAGAGCCAGTATTTGACTTAAAGCTACATCCCTAACATTTGAGGTAGCATTCATTCAAATATAAATTCATTTATGGTCTAATATACTATATGCAAAGCTGTAGGTACAAAAATCAAACAAAGAGAAGAATCTATTTAAAGCAAATTTTTGCTAAAGCTCAAGGCTCTGTGCTTGCTTGTCCAAGTCTTTGGCAATTAAAGGGTCAGTAATGTGGCGAAGGGCCACGTCCAAAAGCTCCTTGATTTTCTTTTTCTTCCTTCGAATGGTGTTTACATCATCAACTGAATCAGTTTGAATCTTCAAAGCATGTTGGAGAGTCTTGTAAGCTCCTCGTAAAGTTTGAGCCATGCTCCTTAACTCTTCGATCTGTTGTTTAAAAGTATATTTCTTGCTCTCAAGTTTTTGAACTTTGCTTTCATACTCATTAAAACATTGATATACTTTTCATTCCATTTATTCCTGAAATATTGCATGCATTCAAATTTAACTTGTCTGTTCTATTTTGAGATCGTTTCATCGCTTAGGCCTAGAGGTGAGTTTAATAAAGTAGGAAATTCTTGACTGGCCAAAGATCGAGATCTGGTCATTCTACCAGGAGTAGGGGTAGGAAAGCCACATTCACCTTCACTTACAATAGCTCTAACGACCAGTAGTAGGCTTATGTTTCATTAGCTCCACTTTAAGATCGTTTATTCGTTGATGTAATTTAGCTATTTCGGCATCGATCTTAACTGAAGGCCTAGATTCTAGGGATGAGTTTATTTGTTCTCTTAACTCTAGAATTCCTTCTCCTTAATCTCTTCTACTAAGTTGAAAATTTGTTCGTTCGGACCTTTAAAGGTCAATTTCAGTCGAAAGTATCTCTTATGCCATTCTTACGCCTTTGAATTATTTGAAAATCGTAAGGCTGAAGCATCTTGGGAGGACTCCCTCTTTTCAATGTCCGCTAATAATCTACCTTCAATCTCAATCACTCGTGAGAAAAATTCAAGTGGATTAGATGCATGCACTACTTGGGTTTCCTATTCAGAACAAGTAAAACATGGATTAATGAACAAAAACAAACTTTTTCATTAATAACAGTAAAGTTTATAGAAAATAAAGAGAGTCAAGTTACGTTAAATTCCATTTCCTAAACATTCAAATTTTAGAGTTTCGAAACTGCAGTTTTGGCCTTTTCAAATGACCTAGCAGATAGGGCAAGGATAGAATCAAAAGAAGTTTTAATCCCTTTCGGAGTGTTAACCAGAGGGAATCGATGATAATCCCATTCCCCGATAGGAGGACTAGTGTGATTGCATATTAATTTGGCATGATAGGTTCAAATTTCACTAAGCAACTTATCCTTTTCATCACCCAAGAAATCAAAATGGAAACGAGGAAACTGCATGCAAACTTCTTGTAGATCTTTGAGAAAGTAGTGTCTCACTAAATGTGATGTCTTGAGAATTAAAGATCTTTTTTTAAAATCTTTCTTTAACTTGACAAATTTATTCAAGAGTTTCATTGGAACCAGACTGGTTGAGACCTTAATCTATACAATATGATAAGATTAGACTAAAAGAAGAAGAACAAAAAGTGACAAAGTTCATAAGCTACTAGAATATGATATACAACCACTTAGGTTCATACAAAATTGATTTCTTACATAATTCAGAAATAAACCTTTTCTTATTGTATTTGAGTCTTTTGGGGGGAAGAGAATGAGAAGAAAGAGGAATAAAGGCAATTCTTGGTAGATTCCAACACACCTGGGGATGAGGATAAGACCCATGTTCATCCAAGTATCTACGATGAAAGCACCTGAGCAAACCCCTGCAGTTGTCACCTAAATAGGAGAAGCCAATGAACTTATCCCTAGATTAAGCTCTATATATAAACTCCTCCAAGGTATTCCTATCATCAATCAACATCCAAAAAAGGGCCATTAACTATGCGTTCCCTGTTAAGGGTTTATCCCGATTGAGGCGTGCTTTCTTCATTCATGGAGCAACTTCCCTCTCTTTGAAGAATCTTAATTTTGACACAATTGCAGCGAGTTCTTGTATTTCTCAGACAACTCATTGTACTCTTTCAGTTTTTTATCCAACTCTCTCCATCTGATTCTTTTCAAGCATAACTTCATAATGGTATTTTGATTTTCTCCTTGACTAAAATAATTAATGTATTAACTAAGAATTACTGGGTCATTCGAAAATAAATAGAGAAAACCATAACTAAGAGAGTGGGATTGGAGAGAAAGAAATTTTCTCTTTCCCTCTAGGCTTGTGGCTTTGAGAAGCACCGCCTTTCCGGGAAGAATCTATAGTTGTAGGATCAGGAATTTCAGTAGTTACTGTACCCTAGGCCGCCAAGTCGGGGTTAGCATCTCCCGATCCATCCATATCATCTGATGATCTAGAGAGACCCTTTCCGTTGCCTCCACTCTAATCATCATCATTACTATCATCATCATCATCATGGCTGTCATTGCCTTTGTTCTCATTGACATCTTCCTCTTCCTTATCTGACTCCATCTTCTCGTCGGCTAGAGGATTCTCAAAAGTCAATCGCTTCTTAGCATCAACCTTCTCCTCTTCCTCAAAGGGTCCATCTCTAGGTGCTTGAGTTTTATTTAGCATTACTTCGAATTTATTCATAAACTTCTTGTTCGAAACTGGAGGAAGAGAAGGAAAGCCAGAATCTGGACATTTGTGAGTGTTGTCAACATACGCTATAAAAAGAGCCTTCTTATAGGATCTCTTAACGATAATATTGAGAGCCGAGTCAAGGATATGGGATGCATTCTGCTTTTCCTCAATAATCACGCCAGTTGATTTGTTCGGGAGGATTCTTTTCTTTTGCAACTTTCTCTTGAGAGATGCATTCTCCTCCACAAGCTTGGCCTCCCTCATGCCAGCTTCCTCAAGTGCTATTTCTAAAGCTTTTACCATATCATCTGAAATCTGTTTGGCACTTCTTCCTTTATGAAGTAAAGTTTCTGTTTCCTTAAGTGAGCGGCGAGCTTCTCTTTTTTTATAGCTCCATCCCTTGTCATTAAGATGTCAATTATGCAATCGTTAAGAGAATAAACCTACTTTTTAAGCTTGGACAATTCATTAGAAGATCCCAAAGCATCCTCTTGAAACATAAATATGTGTTTAGAAGCCTGAAATGGGCAGCAAACATGAATTAGGATGTTATGCATGAAATATTAAATGATCTGAGATGGTTAAGCGGGAAAAGTACATATCGATAGAAATTATTTAAGAATAGCAAATCGATGATCTTGAGTATAAGAGGAAGGCCGTGGTGGCTTAAAGGCAGCGAAAGAGGAGGATTGAATGGCTAATAGAAGAAGGTCATTAAAATTACCAATGGGAGTTGGGGATTGAGATTTGGAAGGAAGTGGGTCTTCTAGAAAAATACATAGTCCAAGATCCTCATAAAGATGGTTTAGTGCCCTGGGTACTCGGAAAAGTAATACGAAGGAGTAGGTCTTGAGACCGCTCCACTTCAGTCGTTTGATGAGTTCTCTCCTCAGAAGGGCCGAGGTTTAGGGCCCCAGAATCTGAGTCAATATCTTCAAATGGAATCTCCTCTACAATAACGTGAGTATGCACACCCCTAACCTTAGGCTTCTTACTAGGGGTGGTAGCAGATATAGAACCATCGCTTAGTTTCATTTTTATAGATTTGAACGAAATAGTAATGGCATCCCTGAGAGATTGGGATTCAGGAGCCTGAGCCGGGGTAGAACTGTCATCTTTACTCATTTTATCTTTAGGGGCATCACTTGTGGTCTCCTTCTCTATTGGAGCAACTACTAAGGTGGATGAGCATGAATCGAGAAAATAAGTTTATGAGATAATATAACAGGAGGTTTTGTATAAAATGTAGTGATATCTTACCAATCTTGAGTTGAACTGGTGAGTTGAAGTAAAGGAATTTGGCTTGCCTATTACTAGTGAGCATTTTCCACGAGTGTTATACTTGACCATCGGAGGCTCCCCCAAGACCTTGTGGCAATCCACAATAATAGAATACTGGAGAAGTTTAGGTGGAGTTAATAGTTTGAGTCTGCTCCCCATTTTCTTTGCTGCTTGAGTTATGGATAGCACATTTTTTTAATCTTCAAGGTTTAGCTTATTAGGGGCTGGATTTGAAAGAAAACACATATTTGTAAAGGATAATAAACTAACATGGATAACTAGAAAAAAGAAGCATACTAGCAATGGAAAAGGTCCCTCTACTGTTAGAGAAGCACTTGGCAAAAAATAATTGTGTTTCCCATCCACTCTCTTGTTGACACCCTCATATATCATACTTTTTAGGTGGGGACGGATTCAATACAATTGATGATCTTATTGTTCACCCACCTTAGTAGGACTAGCTATCGAATCGAGAATTTTAGCACTAAGGGAAGGAAGTCCTGCCTCCCAAGCCAAGACTTCTAAGTAAGACAAATATGTGTAAGAGTTTGGCAGGAATTGAATTGGTGCAATACCTACATGTTCCAAATGTCTTAGGAGAGAGCTAGGAAAAGGGAGGTATCCTATGTGCCAGATATGTATGGGGGGTAAAGGCAATACCCCTCTGGTGGGTTATAAATTTTGTCTACAGGGTCTATGGGAATGACTTCAATCCTAATAATTCCAAACTGCTCAAGGATGGAATTCACTTCTTTTTGGATCGTGATATATGATGGATTCAAAAGATTATCTTCTTTCTTGCTGGCTAAAGGTGAAGGTTTAGGCCCTTTGCTAGGCTTCTTGACAGACTTCTTACTAGGCTGTTGACCTTCCATTTGCCTGCTAGGTGATATTGTTCCAATTTTAAGAAATGATAATTTTCATATTATATAGAAAGAACTACTGCATGCTAAGTCAGAAATTATTATCTAGATGATTTACCTACTATCTAAGGGCTAGAATCAAGATGCTTAAAGTATATGTTAATCAAAAGTTAATAACCCTTAAATGGCGCATGTTGAGTTTATTGAAAGACTTAAACTTTAACAAAGGAATTCCATGGAAAAGCTATTGGAAAATTCAATAAGAATAGATACGTGACGTTAATAAATCTACATTAATTGTTATGTCAATGTTGAATGTCATGAAGCTTGTATAATAAAACACTAGTCAACACCACAACTATAACCCACCTGAAGTAATAAGGTTGTCAACATTAATGAATAGCAACAACATGAGTTGGTGGTGCGTAAATCGGTCAAATAACTTGTAATATGTTAAGTCAGCTAGGTTGTAGGTAGTGATACTATATGAAATTTAATTTATGACGTTAAAAGCGATTACAGAATAATAATGATGAATAGTAGACTATCGATATCAAATTAAAACTTCATCAACCAATGCCGAAATAAGCGACGTCGCCCACAATAAATACCGAACTAAGTGATGTCACATATAACCGATGTAGATTTTCTCATAATGATAAAGGGTTTTCCCACTTTATCTCATTCACTACGATATAAGAGTCCTGCATCGTAAATGTTAAGCTATTAGGATAACAAGTTAATATAAAGCTTCGTTAGTGTTGAGTATCAAAACAATGTCATAAATGATCGATGTTGATATAGTGAAAGTCGATATCGAGTTTAGGTCTAATAAGTCAACTTTGTCGCTAGTAGAACTAGAATATATCAGTTTTCGTACCAATGTCGATTAATATCAGAACCTATTCATGCTATATGAAAGCCTTGCGCTATTTATTAATCAATATTAAACTTTCCAATAGTGTCATGAACGTCGGTACTAACACATGTCTAAATAGTAATGGGTTCGGGTTTGATAAGCTACTCGCTTCATCATAAAGCAAGAAACCCCTAAATTCCTAAATTGGCCCCATCAACCAATTAATCAATCTAAAATTAATAAGACGGTACCATGTGTTCAACGATTAACAATCACAATCGATAATCCAAATTTAAGTATTAGAGCTAGATGATCAATCCCAAACGCCGATTCAAAAATACTAAAATCTGAGCTAAAACCTAACCATGATTACAATGCAAAAATTATGTGAACTAACTTGTTATTTGATCAAATGAAAGTCGTACCTTAGCTTTAAATTCACTATTAAATAACTAGAATTTGTAGTTGATTTTAGAATGTTTAGTTTCTGGCTTGAGCCTTTGAATTACAGGTGAAAGAATGACGAAGAGGAAGCTTGACTATTTATTGAAGAAAAGAAGGATGAACTGGCATCGTTGATTCCATTCAAATAAATGGTTCTGATCTGCTTAGGATACCAATAGGCGGAAAATTCAGTGTCGATAATATTGACTTAAAAAGTCAACGACTCCTCTCACTAGGGGGGGGGGGGTAAATGTTATCACGATTGTCGACCTCGAAGATGTTTGACATGTTACCGATCACGACGCTGGATCAATAAATAGTGCCAAAGTAATGGAAATGCGTTAGTTCCGACACCAACCATGCTGACTCTCATTAATGTTGGCATCGTATTTCATCACTAAAGTCAAAGAACCCTGGACAACATCAATGCCGATGGTCACCCATAGGGTTAGGTAGACTTGCATCACAAAGCAATGCCGAATGGAATCAGCATTGTAAGTTATCAAAGAAAGTAAGGATATCAAGCACGATCGACGTCACTCATCAATGATACCGCATTTCATCTATTATTGAATGTTACCACATGATGATACGAAGAATCATAGTTGCCTACTGGATGAAGCCGCCTCCTATCAACGCTGTGTCTCATTGATGCCATGCCTAATCAAAGCCGTCATCCACTTAATAAGTGATGTTGTGCACCATTGTCGTTGAAAGATGTTTAAGGCTGATGCTGCTCCAATAATGCTGCTCAAAATTAATACGTTGTCACTGATGTCGCCACCATTCCACACCGCTATTCATATATGATTTTAAGTAATGATGTCACATCCATATGATGTGGCTTCAATACCAATGTCGCTTCTCCTAAGAGTCGTCTTCCAGATAGAATGACCTATCATTATTGTTGCCAATGTTCAAAGCCGCCACTCTACAATGTTGCTGACGAACGCCGTCAATGCCTACAGAGGCTACACATGCGATGTTGATGGTGAACGCCGTCGATATCCACATAAGTTATCGATGCCAACACTAAATTAGATGAATTTTCTCTTTCTCAGTACTGCTATATGTCAATGCGCCATTAATTAATTCTTATGCCGCATTCAACTGATGTCATTGACAATCAATCAAGAGCGTCTCAGTACACATTGTTGATTCCGAAACCATCAATGCCGACTCTAAGCTACTGTGATGCTTACCCATCCCTATAAATACGGACCTAGGGGTCTTGGAGAGGGGTCGAATCATTCTTACCTCTCTTCTTACATTTTTCACTTTGTAATCCTAAATCAACTTGGGAATTTTGGAAAATTGTAACACTCCAACTTTGTACACATAAGGGATTGAATATTGAACTATGGCATAGCATATTTGATGTACTTTGTGACTTGCATATCGACTTGGCTTGACTTGTAATTTACATATCGACTTTGTTCTCGCATGATTTTCGACATGATCACAACCTTGTTATTCGATGCATAATTGAATTATTATGGGCTTAACAGTGAACATACTTCATCCTAGCTACTTAGCCTACCATTGCCTTAACCATCCCTTAACTAAGACAACGTTCCCTACACTTTTGGGGTTAAAGAAGAAATTCGTTACCAGAGGTCTAGCAGTAGGCTGTCCTTTGACAAAAGTGATAACAAATTTACTAATAGTGTTGCTAGCCATTAAAACTTTTCAAAAATCAAATTATGAGTTTTTGAAAATCTAGTGCGTCGATACCAAATGTGGGTTGCCAAAATTATGGATGTTAAGTCTAATTAAATGCTAGAGGGGGATGAATAGTGTTTTCTAACTTTTGTAAATCTTTTTAAATTTCTTTCAAGTTAAATATTAAATTTCAAATTAACAACATAGAATAATATTATTAAATAAACACAGTGTAATCACAGATAAAAATAAAAGCAATAAAGCAAAGTAAAAAGTTAGAGAGATGACACCAAGGATTTTATACCGGTTCAGATTTCTCCTACATCTTGTCCCGTACAATTGCATGTACAGATTTCTTTTCAAATGCCAATAGGTAGAAGACAAATCCAATTACAATCTCGATTCGCGCAATGACCCGTACTTTTAACTATTTTAAATTATTAAATTTAGTGTAATTAATAAATAAAAATGGTTAAATTTTTTTTAATGATTTTGAATGTAAGTTATTGGATATGAACTTGAATAAAATTTTGAAATAAACAAATTTTGAAGATTTACGTAATAACATGTATTGAAAGGAAATGCTATGTATTGAATGTGTTTACAATCAATAGTTGAATTGAATAATAAATGTTGAATTCATTAGATGTAAATAAAGTAATTGATTGATAACTAAAATTCATTTGAAATCTAATATTGAAATTTGTTAAATACTGGACAAATAAGCTGTTTAAGTTTAAATTTTGAATTTTTTTTTGAATAACTGAATCCTAAATTAAATATGAATGAAAATGATTTCAAAGTTGATTTAGATGTTATTTAAATATGAATGAAAATTGTCAATGCTAAAAAAATTGAATTTAAGCGATTAATTTAAAATTTGGAAATTTTATATTTTAAGCGACGAGTAAAAAATAGCCATTTGGCCACAGTCTCGGATTCCGACGAAACCAGTTCCATTGGATCCGTAATAGTGTATTATTACCAGATTTCAAATTTTGTAGCGTTTGGGGTTACCATTTGGTCGTACGGAATAGAAACGCATTGAATTTAATATCGAAAATTTAATATTTTAATTCGATTCAAAAAGTTATCTTCCACATATGATCGAATTAGGCCCCGAAACTTGTTCCATTACGTTCGGAATATGTGTATTACATTAGAAATGCCGGGTGGCACGCCTCGATAAGGATTTGAAATAAACATCTAGATATGTTGAAATTAAAAAGGATTTATTTTTATCGATTTAACCTTCAGCCCACATTCTTTCAATTCGCGCCACCCTAACACTGAGAAGTAGACCTATTTTGTACGTATAGCCGCCATCTCCTTCATTCAAACCACGACCTCCGTTTTCATTTCACCTTCAGATCGAAGAATGATTCAAATCGAAAAAAAAGAAAAACACATAACTGCTCGATGAAATAAAAGATACCGATCGACTCGATTTAGGGTAGCATGCGATCAAATCATGGCAAGGGGCACTGTAATAACCTGCAAATTTTGAGAATATTTTTAAATGAAAATTCATTTGAAATTTCGAATGTAATTATTTTAAAATTGATAAATTTGGAAATTTAATGTATAATTTTGAGTTTTGATATGAAATGTTCTTCCAAATTTAATAAAATAAAGAGTTTTCTTAAAATACAAATTTTGTCAACTTTGGTTAAAATTTGACTCTCTATGAAAATTTTAAATTTTGAATTTTTAACTTTCACTTTTTTTTATGAAGATGAATTTAATTCTAACATTTTCTTTGTTTTTCGTTTTGTAAAATTTTTGTTTCTACTTTTCAAAACTGATAACTTTTGGCGTATTACACGCAGTTATTTTTCCTTTAACATTTATCTTATTTACATGGTGACTTTGGGCTTGTACAAATGGGCTAGAAAACCCTTTAGTTAGATGAGAAGCCTATATAATATCCTAGGGTTTGTGATAGACTCTTCACTTTCATTTGTGCCTCCACAGAAAAAAAAACAATGTAAGTTTCTTCTCCATCTTCCTCCTCAAAACCCTAGACCTTCTTCCTCTTTTCCTCAACAATTTTCCTCCTCCTCCCCTCCACAAATTTCGGCCACACCTTTCTCCTCCTTCTCCAACCACAAATCCTAGCCAAAACCCCCTTCTCCTCCTTCCTTTTCTCCTTTCTTCTTCACCAATTTCGGCCTCCACCTTCTCTTCCTCCAACCAAAACCTATAGCCGAACCACCTCACCCCTTCCCCTTGTTTTGCCTTGGCCATGACCACCATCACCATCACCAAACCCCTAGACCGAGCCTTCACCACCAAACCCTAACCCTAGGCCGAGCCTTCTCCATCAAAACCCAACCCAAACACTAACCCTAGCCTATGGCCGAACCCACCTAACCCAAACAACCCCTATGGCCGAGCCTATGCACCCCTAGATAAGCCCTCTTCACATGTTTACAAATATATATTTTTCTATTTTATTTTTCTATGTGAATTATTTGTTTATGTATGGAATTTATTTTATTTTGCAAAGTGTCGGATTTGGATTCTCCTCTCACTCAAGCTTGTCCGTAATTTGTTGTGCTTGTCGTAGTTGTTGTGTTGCGTTTGAATCACTTCTCTAACCAAAGAAAGGTGAGTAATCACTCTTGACAACGTACTTATATCTTGATGAATTGATGACAATGGAATTGTATGGATTTATATATGCAAGTTAAGAAATTTTACTATTGAATATTACTATGTTATTTTTACCTGTTATGATCATATGCCATGATATATTGAATATTATTATGTTATTTCATATCATATTTTACCTGTTATAATCATATGCCATGATATTGAATATTGTTATGTTTATTTAATATTCTGAAATCATACTGCAAGTTCCTTCACTATGGATTGAAATGATACACACCTAAATGATTTTTAGATTAAGGAAAATTGTTATGGGTTGAAATGATAGGCCTGAGCAATTTTATTTGACTTGGGATTGCGGGTTTGAAATAATATAAAACCTGGAAAATTAATAAATTGTGGATTGAAATGATATATGTCGTATTTACTTGACCTTAAGGTAGATAATTTTATACAGACTTCGTGGTTGATTTAAAATGATTTTCAAATTTTTTTAAAAGTATTTTTGGATTTCTATACATGAATCTCAACTAAAATTTAATGTAATAATTTCTGTGAATTTGTTTACATGAGTTAAAATTTTTATAAGAAATAAATAGTTGGAAATGTAAATTTTGGAATCTAATTTACAAAATGAAGGTTAATTGCAATTTAATAATCCGATTTGACTTAATAATGGAATTTTGTTCTAACCTATAAATTGTAAGTTTTAATTCATGTTATAGTGATTAAAATGATAAATGGTTTTTTTTTGTGGAAAAAAAATGTAAGTTAAAACGTACATTTGACATGTAAGTTTTAACTAATGTAAATGGTATAACTTAGGAAATTAAAATGATAAATATTATTTACTGAAAAGAAAATAAAGTGTAAGTTAATAACGTACTTTTAACTTAGCATAAGGATTTTAGCTTTAAAATTTGACGTTTTAGTAACAAAGTTATTTAACTAAAATTATGGTTTCTTTAATGTCCAAATAGCTAAAATTTGAGTAATATAATAGGAATGATATAATGACTTTGATAAAAACTGCAAATATATTTACCATTTGATTTTTATAAACTATTGTAGTAGGAAGTATTACGATAACAATTCAAAACTGCTGCGATTTCTTACGGTAATAATTCAAAACTGCTGCGATTTCCTTACTGTAACAATTCTACACTGCTGCAGATTCTTACAGTAACAATTCTGCACCATTGCGAATTATTACAGTAGCATTTCTGCACCGTTGCGAATTCTTACAGTAGCATTTCTGCACTGCTGCGAATTCTTACAGTAGCATTTCTGTACTGCTGCGTTTTCTTAAAAGTGACATTTCCTGATTGCTACAAAATTTTCTAAAAGGTTATAGTTCCGAATGTATGGTTCTAAAGGTTACATTTTTAAGTGCCGCGATCTCTAAATTTTTACGTCAAAGGGGTTATAATTAAATGAATTTGAAAGTGTTACAACTTTGGAAAAATAAATAATATTTTAAAGAATAATGATATGGAATTTATATGGTCTTTGAAAGGAATATGTTTGATATGAAAAATAAACCATTTGAAATTGAATAACCACGAGTTATAATAACGTTTGGTTGTTAAAGAGACCGGGATCAGATATGGGCATACTCTTTGTCGATACCGAAAACCACTTTGACAACTATGTACGCGGTGGAGATTCCAGAATGAAGTAGAATGGTGGCGACGATCCTAAAGGTATATATACGTGGACCTAACTCCCATGAGTTAGCATAAGGTGGCAAAAATAGGAGCAATTGACGGGCCAAGGAGGTAGCTCCTCCGATCGGACACACTTCATCGTTAACCATTCTATTACTTTGTGATTGATTTGGTGCGCACCTTTGATTCGGGAGTGTGGATCGAGTTGGGCGGTAGTTGCGGCTATGCGTTATCAACAGTTCGGTAGTGTAATTGGTATATCTACCCTGGAATTGCCTAGTTATGCCGTGTCACCTACCCTAGCGTGCCTTCTACGAGTTTGTTTTATGTTGTACCTATGGGGTATCCTCTGGTGGCTCCAGTTTATAGGGAGTTACGGTACTGTATAAACTATTGGCATTATAAAATGTGTTAAGGGGGATATGGGTAACGCCTTAATGCTATTTTAACAGTTTACTTTACTTTAGACATTATTATAATAACATATATTACTACATAGTAGATAGTTTAACGAATCCTTAGAGGATGGGCGATCCAAAGCATCCTTTAATTTACTGATGCATTTCTTTTACAGTTCACTTCAGTTGATTTACATTTTATAAGTATGTATGTCCAGACTCGAGTGTTTTGTGTTTTTTTGCTTTACGCTCGGGTCAGCCTGAGTTTCACAGCTTTGGTTTCATCTTTTCGGAGCTAGAGATCCGTCGGAGATTTAGCTGTCTACCTGATATTTCTATTCCAGTTATTTCCACTTAGATTTTTCTTTTGTAGTAGAGAACTTATGTACCTTGAATTTCCAAATGTATTGGTTTCAGACTTTGGTATTATGTATTAGTTTTGAGACTTTGTATCTAGTAGCTTCGTGAACTACTATGTTTATTTTATTCCGCTATGAGTTATTCTGATATTCTATGTTTGTGATTCTATGATTGATTTTATTTGCCTCAAATTTTATTAACAATCTATTGTTTTGAATTATTCAAGTCTGACATGTGTGGTTTTATTGTCGATTTGAATGGTCCAAAATGGCGGGATGTTATGTTTGGTATCAGAGCCAGGTTTTAGGCAAACCTTAGCCTATGGGGCCAAAACTCATTAGAGATAAGGTAGTAATACCCTAAAATGAGTAAAATCAATCTTAGAATCATTCTTTGCGAGAGAACGTATTTTTAAGTATAAAATGGTTTTCAAATGATTTTCAAAGGATTGTTCACGGATTATTTTGGATATAAAAATTTTCTTGTTTTAAAATCTAATTTTCCATAGAATTTCCCTTCTTTTCTAATCCACCTTGTTTAATAGAATTATTTGACTACGATTTCCATTCTAGTTGAATTATTGGTTTCGATGCTTTTGACATGTTGCTTGGAGGAGATTGGCTGAAGATGCATGAAGTTGTTATCTCTTGTAAAACCCAGACTGTTTCTCTTGTTGATGATTTTGGTAAGCCCTCGGTGATTCAGTGCTGTATGCCTCAGGAGTATGCAGACGGTTTTATCTATTCTCTTGATTCTTCCCCTAGTGATCTTGATTCTACTCTTATGGTCAAACTCTATCCCGATGTCTTTGGTGATGTCACTTCTTTACCTCCTAAATGGGAAATCGAATTCGGTATTGATCTCATTCCTGGAGCTCGACCTATAGTTCTTCCTCCCAGAAGAACGGCACCTCGTGAGAAGGTTGAGTTGAGGAAGCAAATTGAAGACTTGTTCTCCAAAGGTTTGATCAGACCCAGTCATTCCGAATGGGGAGCAGCAGTGGTTATTGTCACTAAGTCTGACAGTTCTTTGAGGATGTGTGTTGATTATAGGGAGCCGAACAAGCTCACTATGAAAAACAGATATCCAATGCCTCATATTAATGATATGTTCGATCAGCTTTATGGAGCTATTGTATTATCTCAGCTTGATCTTGCCACCGGTTTCCACCAGCTCAGAATTGATGAGGAAAGTATTCCCAAAACTGCTTTTCGTTCCGAGGATTGTTTCTTTGAATGGTTAGTTATGCCTTTTGGTTTAACTAATGCCCCAGCCTTCTTTGTCGACCATATGAACCGGGTTTTCCGTGATGTTCTTAATAAGTTTGTTCTAGTCTTCGTCGATGATATTCTTGTTTTCTCTAAGTCTAAGGTGGAACATGAAACCCATTTGAATTTTGTTCTGAAGACCCTTAGGAGTCATCAGTTGAAAGCCAAATTCTCGAAATGCCATTTCTGGAAAGATGAAGTCCGATTTCTTGGACATATAGTTTCTGGTGATGGAGTTTTTGTTGATCCAGTTAAGATCGCTGTGTTCAATGTAGGTCTATCTTCTCTTCTTTCTTTTGTGAATTTAATTATTCTATCTCTTTCTCTGTAGTTCTTATTCTTCCCTATTCTGTTTCAGGATTGGGAAATTCCTAGGACTCCATATGATATCTGTAGTTTTCTGGGCCTTGCCGGTTATTATCGGAGATTCATTGAGAATTTTGCTCGGATTGCTGCACCTCTCATCGCTCTAACTCGTAAGAATGCTAAGTTTAGATGGAATGATAAATGTGAAGCTGCATTCAATGAGTTGAAGCGCAAGCTTACTTCTGCACCAGTTCTTACCGTTCCAAATGGAAATGAGGGATTAACGGTCTACACTGATGCTAGTTGTGAAGAATTGGGAGCCGTTCTGATGCAGGATGGAAAGGTTATCGCTTATGCCAATCGTCAGTTGAAGACTCATGAAGCCAATTATGCTGCCTATGATTTGGAATTGCTTGCCATAGTTTTTTCTTTGAAGCTTTGGAGACATCATCTTTTGGGAACTAAGTTTGAGCTCTTTACGGATCATAAGTCTTTGAAATATATTTTCACCCAAAAAGACTTGAATTTGAGGCAAGTTAGGTGGCTTGAGTTTCTAGCTCTTATGACCTCAACATCAACTATACCCAGGGAAAGCTAATGTTGTAGCCAATGCTTTGAGTCGGAAGAAGGCGATGTTGTGTCAGCTTGTTGTTTCTTCTCCTCTTATGGATCATATTATTGCTAAGCAAGATGAGGATGAGATGCTTAGGCTTATTAAGGAGAATGTTCGTAGCAGGATTGGTGGTAGTAGCCAAGATGGAAGTGGAGCTCAGATCTATGATAAAGGGATTTTGAGGATTAATAATCGGATTTGTGTCCCGAATGTCGACGGATTAAGGAAAGAGTTACTTCGTGAAAATCATAGGTCTAGACTTTCTATTCATCCAGGTGCGACGAAGATGTACCATGATATGAAGAAGTTGTATTGGTGGAAGGGTATGAGGCGTGATATCTCTCTTTTTGTTAGTAGATGTGCAACTTGTCAGCAGGTTAAGCCTGATCATCAGAAGACTGTTGGATTATTGCAACCTCTTGAGGTTCCCAATTGGAAATGGGAACAAGTTTCTATGGATTTTATTAATGGATTACCGAGGACTAGGAGAGGTAATGAGAGTATTTGGGTAATTGTGGACAGATTGACCAAGTCAGCTCATTTCATTCCGGTTAGGTCCAACCGTTCCGCTTCTAGTCTAGCTGAGATTTATATGAGAGAGATAGTTCGTCTTCATGGTGTTCCTGTTAGTATTGTTTGAGATAGAGACCCCATCTTTACCAGTCAGTTTTGGAAAGCTTTTCAGGAATCTTTAGGTACTCGTCTGAATCTGAGCACTGCTTACCATCCGCAGACCGACGGTCAAACGGAAAGAGTGAATCAGATTCTAGAAGATCTTCTTCGTGCCTGTGTCCTTGATTATGGAGGATCTTGGGAAGATCATCTCCATCTCGTTGAATTCACCTATAATAATAGTTATCGGGTATAATCTCAAATATCTGTTTAAGGTTGTCTTAAACATTTATCTATCTTATCCCATTTTTTTTGAATTCAGGCTAGTATCGCAATGGCTCCATTTGCTGCTCTTTATGGACGCCCTTGCAAATCTCCGTCTTGCTGGATTGAATCCGGTAATCATTTGGTTCTTGGTCCTGATATGATTCTAGAAGCATATGAGAAGGTTGAGGAGATTAGGAGAAAGATGAGGATTGCTCAAGATAGACAGAAGAAGTATGCCGACAGGCGTAGGAGGAGTTTGGAGTTTTCTGTTGGTGATCAGGTTTTCCTTAAGGTCTCTCCATTAAGAAATGTGATTCGTTTTGGTCGGAGAGGGAAGCTCACTCCTAGGTTTATTGGTCCTTTTCGCATCTTAGAGAGAGTTGGTTCCTTAGCTTATCGTTTGGATTTTCCTGAGAAACTTTATGGAGTGCATAATGTATTCCATGTTTCGCATCTTCGTCGATATCTTCATGATCCATCTTTGATTGTTCAGCCTTCTGCTCTCGAGAGTTTGGATGTCGAGCCAAACCTTACTGTCGAGAGGAAGCCACTTCGTATTATCGATAGAGGTACGAAGCAGCTTCAAAGGAAATCTGTCAATCTAATCAAAGTGCAATGGAGCACTGATGATCGGGATTGTACTTGGGAAACGGAAGAGAGCATTCGTGCTTCAAATCCGGAATTGTTTGTTCCAGGTATTATTCGTAATTCTACCTTATCCTTCTTTGTTTTCCGTGTCTCGTTCCTTTTTGAGGACGAAAAGTTTTGAGTGGGGGACAGTGTAACAACCCGCAAATTTTGAGAATATTTTTAAATGAAAATTCATTTGAAATTTCGAATGTAATTATTTTAAAATTGATAAATTTGAAAATTTAATGTATAATTTTGAGTTTTGATGTGAAATGTTCTTCCAAATTTAATAAAATAAAGAGTTTTCTTAAAATACAAATTTTGTCAACTTTGGTCAAAATTTGACTCTATGAAAATTTTAAAATTTGAATTTTTAACTTTTACTTTTTTTTATGAAGATGAATTTAATTCTAACATTTTCTTTGTTTTTCGTTTTGTAAAATTTTTTTTTCTACTTTTCAAAACTGACAACTTTTGGCGTATTACACGCAATTATTTTTCCTTTAACATTTATCTTATTTACATGGTGACTTTGGGCTTGTACAAATGGGCTAGAAAACCCTTTAGTTAGATGAGAAGCCTATATAATATCCTAGGGTTTGTGATAGACTCTTCACTTTCATTTGTGCCTCCACAGAAAAAAACAATGTAAGTTTCTTCTTCATCTTCCTCCTCAAAACCCTAGACCTTCTTCCTCTTTTCCTCTACAATTTTCCTCCTCCTCCCCTCCACAAATTTCGGCCACACCTATCTCCTCCTTCTCCAATCACAAATCCTAGCCAAAAACCCCTTCTCCTCCTTCCTTTCCCCCTTTCTTCTTCACCAATTTCGGCCTCCACCTTCTCTTCCTCCAACCAAAACCTATAGCCGAACCACCTCACCCCTTCCCCTTGTTTTGCCTTAGTCGTGACCACCTTCACCACCACCAAACCCCTAGACCGAGCCTTCACTACCAAACCCTAACCCTAGGCCGAGCCTTCTCCATCAAAACCCAACCCATACCCTAACCCTAGCCTATGGACGAACCCACCTAACCCAAACAACCCCTATGGCCGAGCCTATACACCCCTAGACAAGCCCTATTCACATGTTTACAAATATATATTTTTCTATTTTATTTTTCTATGTGAATTATTTGTTTACGTATGGAATTTATTTTATTTTGCAAAGCGTCGAATTTGGATTCTCCTCACTCAAGCTTGTCCGTAATTTGTTGTGCTTGTCGTAGTTGTTGTGTTGCGTTTTGAATCACTTCTCTTACCAAAGAAAGGTGAGTAATCACTCTTGACAATGTACTTATATCTTGGTGAATTAATGACAATGGAATTGTATGGATTTGTATATGCAAGTTAAATTTTTTTACTATTAAATATTATTATGTTATTTCATATCATATTTTACCTGTTATGATCATATGCCATGATATATTGAATATTACTATGTTAATTCATATCATATTTTACCTGTTATGATCGTATGCCATGATATATTGAATATTATTATGTTATTTCATATCATATTTTACCTGTTATGATCATATGCCATGATATTGAATATTGTTATGTTTATTTAATATTCTGAAATCATACTGCAAGTTCCTTCACTATGGGTTGAAATGATACATACCCGAATGATTTTTAGATTAAGGAAAATTGTTATGGGTTGAAATGATAGGCCCGAGCAATTTTATTTGACTTGGGATTGCGGGTTTGAAATGATATAAAACCCGAAAAATTAATAAATTGCGGATTGAAATGATATATGTCCGTATTTACTTGACCCTAGGGTAGATAATTTTATACAGACTCCATAGTTGATTTAAAATGATTTTCTAAATTTTTTTAAGTATTTTTGGTTTTCTATACATGAATCTCAACTAAAATTTAATGTAATAATTTCTGTGAATTTCTTTACATGAGTTAAAATTTTTATAAGAAATAAATAGTTGGAAATGTAAATTTTGGAATCTAATTTACAGAATGAAGGTTAATTGCAATTTAATAATTCGATTTGACTTAATAATGGTATTTTGTTCTAACCTATAAATTGTAAGTTTTAATTCATGTAATAGTGATTAAAATGATAAATGGTTTTTTTTGTGGAAAAAAATGTATGTTAAAATGTACATTTGACATGTAAGTTTTAACTAATGTAAATGGTATAACTTGGGTAATTAAAATGATAACTGTAATTTACTGAAAAGAAAATAAAGTGTAAGTTAATAACATACTTTTAACTTAGAATAACGATTTCAGCTTTAAAATTTGACGTTTTAGTAACAAAGTTATTTAACTAAAAGTATGGTTTCTTTAATGTCCAAATAGCTAAAATTTGAGTAATATAATAGGAATGATTTAATGACTATGATAAAAACTGCAAATATATTTACCATTTGATTTTTATAAACTATTGTAGTAGGAAGTATTATGGTAACAATTCAAAACTGCTGTGATTTCTTACAGTAATAATTCAAAACTGCTGCGACATCCTTACTGTAACAATTCTGCACTGCTGTAGATTCTTACAGTAACAATTCTGCACCGTTGTGAATTCTTACAGTAGCAATTTTGCACTGCTGCGAATTCTTACAGTAGCATTTCTGCACTACTGCGAATACTTAAAAGTGACATTTCCTGAATGCTACAAAATTTTCTAAAAGGTTATGGTTCCGAATGTATGGTTCTAAAGGTTACATTTTTAAGTGCTACGATCTCTAAATTTTTACGTCAAAAGGGTTATGATTAAATGAATTTGGAAGTGTTACAACTTTGGAAAAATGAATAATATTTTAAAGAATAATGATATGGAATTTATATGGTCTTTGAAAGGAATATGTTTGATATGAAAAATAAACCATTTGAAATTGAATAACCACGAGTTATAATAACGTTTGGTTGTTAAAGAAACCGGGATCGGATATGGGCATACTCTCTGTCGATACCGAAAACCACTTTGACAACTGTGTATGCGGTGGAGATTCCAGAATGAAGTAGGATGGTGGTGATGATCCTAAAGGTATACATACATGGACCTAACTCCCATGAGTTAGTATAAGGTGGCTAAAACAGGAGCAATTGACGGGCCAAGGAGAAGCTCTTCCGATTGGACACACTTCATCGTTAACCATTCTATTACTTTGTGATTGATTTGGTGCGCACCTTTTATTCGGGAGTGTGGATCGAGTTGGGCGGTAGTTGCGGCTATGTGTTACCAACAGTCCGGAAGTGTAATTGGTATATCTACCCTGACATTGCGTAGTTGTGCCGTGTCACCTACCCTAGCGTGCCTTCTACGAGTTTGTTTTATGTCGTACCTATGGGGTATCCTCTGGCGGCTCCAGTTTATGGGGAGTTACGGTACTGTATAGACTATTGGCATTATAAAATGTGTTAAGGGGGATATGGGTAACGCCTTAACGCTATTTTAATATTTTACTTTACTTTAGACATTATTATAATAGCGTATATTACTACATAGTAGATAGTTTAATGGATCCTTAGAGGATGGGCGATCCCAAGCATCCTTTAAGTTATTGATGCATTTCTTTTACAGTTCACTTCAGTTGATTTATATTTTATAAGTATGTATGTCCTGACTCGAGTATTTTGTGTTTTTTTGCTTTACGCTCGGGTCAGCCTGAGTTTCACAGCTTTGGTTTCATCTTTTCGGAGCTAGAGATCCACCGGAGATTTAGCTGTCTACTTGATATTTCTATTCCAGTTATTTCCACTCAGCATTTACTTTTGTAGTAGAGAACTTATGTACCTTGAATTTCCAAATGTATTGGTTTCAGACTTTGGTATTATGTATTAGTTTTGAGACTTTGTATCTAGTAGCTTCATGAACTACTATGTTTATTTTATTCCCCTGCGAGTTATTCTGATATTCTGTGTCTGTGATTCTGTGATTGATTTTATTTGCCCCAAATTTTATTAACAATCTGTTGTTTTGAATTATTCAAGTCTGACATGTGTGGTTTTATTGTCGATTTGAATGGTCCAAAATGACGGGATGTTACAGGCATGCGCATGCGAAGGGATAAAGCGCGTGGGGCAGGGCTCGAACTCGAGCCCCGCAGCATCACATTGGGTGGCGATGATCGATGGCTGGAGTATGGGTAGGCGCGAGCCAGGGGGACGTTAGCCTGAGGCGTTCGCGGTAGAAGGGCTTGACACGACCTAGAGCATCGCAGTGGCGTGTGATGGAGCACAGTGGAAGTGTGGTGGCGCGCGCGCACGTGAAGTATCGAAATCGTGTATGATTAGGTCGGGTTCGAGCAACCTGGGAACGAAGTCGAGAGGAGTAGTGGTGAGATTTGGTTTGCTAATTATTTTTATTTTGTTAATTAATATTTTAATTAGTTTTAATTAAATTGTATTGCTAATTATCGAATAAATTTTTCATACGAGGTCCATTTCGAGTAAAATGAGTTGCAAGAGACTCGTATCATCGTTGTCTACAGTATAGAGTGGATCTAGAATTTATTTAAAGGTGAAATAATTTCAGTTTCAAATAAAAGGTGAGTGTTTTATAACGCTCACAAGTACTAGAATATTTTTATGCTAGTTAAATTTCAAATTATGAAGTGATATAAATTTATTGATCATTATTTGATAAATTTAATTGTCATCTAAGTTGTTATTCGAACTAACTGTTGAAAAAAATTAAAATTGACAGTAAGTTGGAAATTGGAATTTAATTGCCAGTAAAATACCCGATATCAATAACAATGAAATTGTTGTGAATTATTTTGACTGTTTGGATGATTGATTGTGATGGGTGATTTGGATGTTTATTTATTTTTATATATATTTTGTTATCACCTGGTAAATTATTTACAGTATATAAAAACTGTAAATTGAAATATTTCGAATAAATTAAGAAATAGGTTGAAATGATATATACCTATGACATTTATTTTGGATTGAAATGATATATATCCATCCCTAAAATTAAATCGAAATAACTGATCACTTGGCCATAGGATAGAAAATTATATGCGAACATTGGATTGGTTAAATTAAAGGATTTTAAAATTTTGATTTGAAATTTATTTAAATGATTTTTATTTAAAGAAATAAAAATCAAATTTATAGAAAATCGAATTATTTTCGAATATGAGCTTGAAATGTTGAAATTTAAATTTGTTAACAGAAATGGTTTAACTAATCGAAGTTGAGATTTTGAAGTTATATTTGAAATATGATTCGAATTTCGGAAATTGGGTTGTTTTAAAGGTTTAGGCTTTTATTCGAACTTCGAAATATTGCTAAGTAAAAGTAATTTAAATCGATATTTCAATATTGAGCTCGGAATTGAATTATTTTAAAGATTTGAATCTAAAATTGAATATTGAAGTTAAATTTAATTTAAGTGATTTAAATCGATATTATGAAAATTGAACTCAAATTTATATAAATTAAAATGGTTTAAATTTGAGAATTGAATTGAAATTTATTCAAGTTGGAATTGAAATCAATTGGAATTAAAAGTGAAATTGAATTAATTCGAAATCGAAATCGGATTTATTTTAATTGAAATTGAATTAGTTTGACTTTGAAACTATTTCAACTAAATTATTTTAATATAAACTACTTAAAAATCTATCTTTTAAAATATTCAAATTATTTTGATTTCCAAACCATTTTACCTTATAAAACATTTTAAAAACTTAAATCATTTTATATCAAACCATTTTAATTATTTAAACTATTTTTAAACAATTTAATTTTTCAAACTATTTTTCTAAAATTCAAACCGATCAAAGGCTGGAAGGTTTATATTTAAATCATGAATTTAAATACGAATTGGGTTAAATTGAAGTTATAACCCAAAGGGAAATTCGAAGCAATGTTGAATTGGAACCGAAATCGAGATATTAAGGCGGAAATGAGTTTGAAATGAAATGGTATATTTTGAGTAAATATGATGATTTCGAAATGAATTTGATTTTGAAGCAAATATGATATTTTGATATCAAGTACGAATTGTTTTCGAAATGTAAAAGAACCAATTGGTGTGTAAAACGACGTTTGGTTGTTAAAGAGACAGGGTGTAACGACCCAGAATTTTGAACAAATTAAATTGAAAATATTTAATTAATTTTAAATATTTGAACGATAATTTAATTTGAATCCCCGATTTACATTTGAATTTGACGATTAAATTATAAAGGTTAATCGATTGGAAGTTGAATAAAAAAATTTGAATCTTCAAATTTAGGTCGATTAAAAATATTTCAAAAGCTTTTAAAATTCGTATTGATAATACTGAAGATAATAGAAGCTTCAGAATCGAGTTTAAAATGATTGAAAATGATTTGTAAAATTTTATTTAATCATACTGGAGTTATAGAAATATTTTAGAACTTTCAGAATCGAATTTGGAGTTAATCTATGAAAATTGAATATTTTAATATTTAATTATCGACTGTAAAAATAGCCAATTTTCGAACAGTCTCAGAATTGAACAAAACCAGTTCCATTGGATCCGTAATAGTTAGTTATTATCGGATTTCAATTTTCGTAGCAATCGAAGTTATCGTTTGACCGTGGCAACTCGAAACGCATCGATATCGTTTTAATTTTAAATCGTCGAGTTAAAATAGTCATTTTTCAAAAAGTCTCGGATTTCGACGAAACCAGTTTCATCGGATCCGTAATGTGAAATTATTGCATGGTTTCAAATTTCGTAATTTTTGGATTTACCATTTGTCTGGTACAAATTAAAACGCCTCGAAATCGATTTAAATCGGTTTAATTTAAATTGATCGTTTAATTCCATATCTTGCACAGACGATCGAATTAGCTTCCGAAATCTGTTCCATTACGTTCGGGACGCGGGATAAACCCCAGAAACGCCAGTTACCGCGCGTAAATCGGAGTTTGGAAATTTCGGAATGAATAGTGTTTCGTTCGGTTTTCTATAAATAGCCCTTCACTCACGAAATAAAAAAAATAAAAGGGCTAGGGTTTCAATTCTCTTCAGCTGCCGCCTCTTATAAAATGAACGGCCAGAAAGCTTCGAATTTCTTTCATCAATTACTCCCAATCCACGCATCGATTTGAAAAAGTGTCAACTACAAAATGATAGAGCTAAGGGAGATCTTCGAATCCATATGGGGATGATGGGTATTCGAGCAACCTGGATGCCACTAGGAGGCCGCGACTTCCTGCCGTTTCATCTCGTTTTGCCGAGCCTAGGGACGACCGAGGTCGTCGTGATTCCAGCTGGGGGTAGCTCTCGTCAATGGCGTTCGAATGGGGGTGGTTTGATGGGGTCTGGAGGTCGGTAGGTGGTCGCGTCATTAGGGTTTGGAGGCGGCAAAGATGGGTTGATGTCGCGTGTTTTAACTGGAAGGGGGAAGGAGGAACGTGCGCGTGTGACCTGGGAAGAAGATGGAGGCAAAACATGCGGCCTTGATTTCTTGACCTGGAATGAACGGTGATGATGGATTTAAGTTATAAATTTAAAATAAAATTAAAAAGAAAATTGTATATTAAATCATGTGATATTAAAAATGTTGTAACTTTTTGCTACGAGGTCGGAAAATTACGAAACAAGCGGCGTTGGCTTCGTTTCGTCGAGCACTACGCTGTGGAGCTAGATTGGAAATGATCGGGGTCAGTGAAAATTTTGAGTGAAGTTAAACGTCTGTTTAATTTCATTCGAAATAATCGCTATAAATTGCTATTAGAAAATCAAGGTGAGATCTTCTCACTCAAATAAAATTTTGTATTGCAGTTATTTATTGATTGACTGTTTGGATGTGATATTAGATATAGTAGGATATATATCTATATATAGCAATATATACATATTGGCATATGTATATATTGGATTGATGATTTCCCGCCTCGTATAGCGGATGAGACCCTATTGCGCCGTTAGTAAGAGGATTATTTTTATTAAACCCATATACCGCGATAATTCCGTACTGGAGCGGAATTGGTATTGTGCTAACGTCTATGGATGCAGGGAAACAGGTTGGAGGGATCCAACTGGATTCCTCACCAGTATTTATTTATTTACAGATATTGATGTATATTCTGTTATCATATGTTGATATATGTTGTTGTTGTGATTGACTAATTGGTGCTGTTGCATCATCGGGTTCAAGTTTTAAAGTTTAAAAATAACGACTTTTAATTTAAAAGGATTTTTAAAGTGATTTTTGAAAGTAGACGTTTTATTGAATTGTTGAATTGATTTATTTTAAATAAATAAACGTTTGAAATTTTAAAGTTATAAAAGTTAAGATTTTTGTGAAATATAAACCCAAGTGTCATTTTTGAAATAAATAGTTGATTTATTTATAAAATGGTTTAAATTGAGTTTTTCACAGTATTATAAACGGTCTATTTAAAGGATTTAAAAAGTCGATATTTATAAATCTAAAACATTTGAATTTTAAACGAGCTTTGTAAGTGTTAGAACAAGATGAAATAAAAATTCGTGAGTGAATGAAATTTATAAATTATGAAGTACAAATTGAATAGATGTGTAGAATAAAAGATTTATAAGTAATAAACTTATAAATTAGAGTGTTGCACTTAGATGGAATATGAATAGAATTGGCTAATAAAATGATTTTGCAAGTTGAAATTGTTATGAAGTATGAACGTGATTTCTAAACGTTGTTTTATAAATCCAAAACCAATTGAAATTGATAAGTTAAACATAGAAGTTTAATAAAGGAGATATATCCGCGATTTTGGATAGTGGATAATTATTGAAATAAAAATGTGTAGAAAATATTGAAATGTGGTTAGTGAAGTATATTCACGATTTTGGATAGTGAATATATTTTTAAGTAAAATGGATATGGTTTTGGGAAAGCGATATTATAAATGAAGTTAATTGTTTTAAAAGATGTTTTAAAACGTGTGAACTATCGAAATCATAGATTTCAACATTTATTGTTGAAATAGACGTTTTCGAGCAATAAGGAAATGATGGACTATAACACTGTTGTTATAGTAAATGATTCCCGAAAGGAAATGTTTTTGTCTAGTATTGGGATTTATATATCTATCTAAATCCGAATCCCTATACTAGTGATTTTGAGTCGTCGTAACGATGTTTTACGTAACATTCGTTTTGACTCAAATAAATGTTATAGAAAATGGTTTCCTTAAAAGAATGAAATATATACTTAATTTGATTTAAGTATATTGAATATTTTCAAATGTTGAAAATAAATAGATTTGTGAAATACTTATTTTTAAATAAGTATGGAAATGTTTTTCCAATATGAAATGAAACGTTTTTGAGAATTTATCCTTTAAAGATAAATTGAAAAGTGAATATTTGAAATTTGTTTTCAAACGGTTAAGTGTGGAAATTTTATATCTAGTAAAAGATATTTTTGAAGAATAAATAATTTGGGAAAATTATTTGGAATCTGATGATGTTGCGCATCTTTATTGATAGTTAAATAACCGACTATCAATAATTACCTTGAGTAGGTATTTGTTGTGAATTGGATGAATTTGAATGCCACACTTATTTTTGAATAATCGCTCACTATTCGGGTTAACCGGGAAAGGACCATGGGGTCGTATAACCCATTCCGAATATGTGATACGTCGTTATGAATTGCATTCGAAGACCGGTGTTGAAGACCGGATATTTTTGAAAACGGAAGGATTACCGTCGAGTTACTCTACATCGGCTGATCTCCGATTTAGAGGTTTTATCACCCTTAGTGACGGGAAGTCCGGACGTGATTAGAAATTTATCCGGATATGCAAGGGCTTCGTGAGAAGTGCCTTCGGTTCTGTTCGATCCCGGAACAGACTTGTATGGATTGTGTGTCTGACGTTACAATTTGAGATATAAAGCTGATTTCTTTCAAATACATTTCTGTTGGTGGCGGAGAATTTATTCTCTTAGCTTAACACCCTTCTCTGAGACGTACGAGCTCAGAGGTTATGTAGTTGAAATTTATCAGCGATATATCCCAATTTGGTAACGTGGCATACTGAGTGTTGCTGTGAAATGATCAGTGTTTGATCATTTGTGATATGATCATTTGTTTGATCTTATATCTTTGTGATCATAGGTTGATCATTTTTGTTTGACCCGAAGCAGGGCTTTGTAGAAAGCGTAGCTTTGTGGACGAGACTTCGTCGAGCCTCACACCCCGGAAATGGTCGAAACAGGAAGGATGCAGCAAGGTTTTATGGAGTAGCGCCCCTTAGTGTATGTCATTCCTTCTGGATAAAGGTGGTATCATGGTATGGAGCCCAGATACTTAACCTCTGTGGTTGCTGCAAATTTATTACTTTGTGGTTGTTGCGAATCGGGGATCCTCGGGAAGATCGGTGACGATCGGGGGATGGCATACGCGTGTCAGTAGTTACCTATTTTTGCAGAGGTAACCCGGCCTTGTGTTGGCAGAGATCTAACCGTAACGTTAGGTTCTCGGGTCGTCTATTCTAGGGACGTACCCATCGTGGATAGGAAGTTCCTTAGCCTGACCATTTGTTGGAAATCCAAAGAAACAATACGAGCCTTGTACGGTTTTAGTTGTAGAACCTGCCATTTAATATGGTAGCTATAGCAAGCATACTATAATGGTACCTATGCTGGCTAAGATTTATATTGTACTTTCGAAATGATTTCTACACTATGCACTAATAATAATATCAAAAAGAATTTGATTTTTGCGTAGTAAGCATCTTTGACTATCATAAGAAGAAATCTCCTCCAATTCTGCGTTTGCATTGTGTGTGTGGCGGGAGGTCTTATGGTAGTTTCATTTTCCAAAAGCATTTCGAATTGACTTTAAAAATTATTTTGTTGTTATAAAGAATAACTGTTTTACGATCTCACACCAGTCACCATGACTGACTTGGAGTTTATTGTTTCCCTTCTAAACTCTGGGTGCCCACCAATTTCCACACGGGCAGTCTAGAGTTAGATTATCAGGACATTCTGGATATTCTGGAGCTTTGGAAGCAAGCTGGATGGCGAGACGTAGTATTTGTATCTGATATATTTATTCCGCTGTGTATTCTGTATGAGGACAAGTTTATATAACTGTCCATTGTTGTGCTGTGTTGTATTGAGTTGTATATTGACTCTGATGATTGATGTATGTATAAAATGATATAGTTCTTTGTTTTAAAAGACTAGTAATTATCTATTGTATATTGTTTCGCTGCGATATGTGAGATTCTGATATTGTTTTCTGTTTCTGATGCTGTTCTTTCTTCTTCTGCTTTCTTCTTCTTCTACCCTTTTCTTCTATTTAAAACCCTCACTATTGGAGTTTCCGGCACTCGATTGCTCGGCAGTCGATAAAGTGAGTATCGATGTCGAATTTTCGAAAGTCGAAAATTTCGGTATGTGACACAGGGGCCTCTTATTAACATACTCTCTGTCAATATTGGAACCACTTTAACAACTGTGTATGTGGAGTGATGATCCAAAACGAAGTGGTTGGATTTGGCGTACGTTTGCTGGATTTGAAGAAAGAGAACGATGATGGACTGGCCTGACACTTGTGTCAATTTGAAATGACTAAAACAGGAGCCGTACCGGTCAATGAGGCTAGCTACCTCTAGCGGACACACTTCTTTGTATTACCATCATTTAGATTATGATTGATTGGTGCGCACCCTCGGATTTTGGGAGTGTTGGATGCGGTGGGCGGTCATGGCTATGATGCGTTACCACTAGCCGGGAAGGGTAAACTGGTAGTATCCTACCTTGTGCATTGTCTCTTGTGCCTTGTCATACTTTTATCCCTATATGAGATCCCTACGATTTTGGTTTAGTACTGTCGTATTACGACGCTTCCCTATTCACGGAAGGTTTACTGGTGTTTTATATGCAAACTGTACGACAATTCTTAAAAATGCGTTAAGGGGGGTCAATGTAAAGCCTTAACACTATTTTGATATTTATTTTGTTGATTAGACATTATAAATGTACCGTATTCTACTACATATAAATATTTTGACGGGTCCTTAAGAGATGGAAAATCACGTAACATCTCTTGAGTTATTGCACGCACGTTATACACCGGATATGAGATGTGAAACCCCGTAAACATCTCTAACGCCATGGCACTCATGTTATATGCGATATCGATTTGACTCACGTAAGAATATTTTAGTCTTGACTCGAATGTTTTGTCTTTTCATTAGGCTTGGGTCAGCCCTGAGTTTTCAGCTTATCGAAGATTTTCTCTGGAGGACAAAGACGAAGATTTGGTATATTATTATTACTAATATTATTCCCAGCATCATGTTGTTCTGCTGCAATATATTTTGTTCTGTTGTATATGTATAACTCTGACAAATGTTGTATAAATTATAATCAAATGTATAGTAAACAACTTCATGAACTATTTATTTGATTATTATATTTTATCGTTCCGCTGCGAGATTCTATGTTTGTTTCTTCTTCTTTTTCTTAATTAACCTCATTGATTATCTATGTTCCAGATTGTTTAAGTCGGACATGTGTGGATTATTGTCAATTTAAACCTTTCGAAATGTGGGTCGCCACAGTTGGTATCAGAGCTTTGGTTTAGCGATAACCTTAGCTTTGTGGGGGTTTGACTCATTAGAGTAAGGTAGTAATACCCTAGAATGAGTATGTTTGAGTGTGTATATATGAGAGAGTGTATTTGTTAGTGTTGTATAAAATATTTTATATTGTGTTGTTTGAATTGTTAAGTTTGAACTTTGGGTTCTGATCGGTACGTGGGACACCACTATATCAATAGGGATTCCAAAATACTTGAACAAAGCAAACCAACACAATATTGTTTTTGAAATTTGGTAAATGAAATAATTTTACCTAGGATTATATTTTATATATAAAAGAATGGTTTTCTGAAATTTAGATAGTTAAATGAATTGGCTGTTAGAAATGATAATATTGATCATTATCGTTTATTGTTTGATTAGTCAATATTCCTAAATTATTAGCTATCATATGATTATAAGAAAATGAAATCGTATAAATGTGATTTATAAAATATAATTTGCAAGTAAAATGAATATAAAATTGAGAGATTGAGAAATTTAAACTCCGGTGCTTCTGAAAAAGGTTTTCAAGGTTTGGAAAATAACATCAGTATTGTTTAAAAGTATATACAAATATATTTCAAATAAATTTTAAAAGGAATAAATTCAGTACTCCCCTCTTCTGTCACTGGAAAATAATTTTGGTGATGACTTACAGCATCACCGACGTTCATTTTCGAGTTTCAAAGTGGGGGAGGACTTCTGAGAAGCTTTGCTATGAAATTATTTTGATATACAGATTTTGGTTTAAACTCCAAAAGTATGATTTGATATACAAAAGAGATAAGTACATATACTTATTTCAAATGATTTGAAATGAACCCGGTATTTAAAACTTTTAAGTTCTGTTAATTAATAATCTTCAAATTATTTCAAGGGAATGAAATATTTGAATAACCAGAGCTTATAAAATAAGAGAATTAGGAAATCTAAGCTAAATGTTTCAAGAGACTTTAGAGTAGAAGTTTGCAACTCTAAAATTGAAAGTAAAGAAAATTTAAGCAAGTTAAAATAGTGAACATTCTAATTAAGTAAAACGAATCAGATTAATTTGTATAATACCAAATTGCATTCTAATAACATAAAATAAGACTTACCAAATGTTAAAAGTTAAATGATAATTTGGATATGTAATGGGATATTATACAAGTAAACAAAACTTAAAAGTAATTAAAATGTATATAAATGGAAATTTAGTTGTAATAATAAATATTATATACTTGATTAGTATATTATGAAATGATTAATGACTAAATGGAATAAGTAAGTGGAACTTAAGAAGGTAGACGAATGAATTAAATAATATCTATGTAAATTGGTTATATAAATTTGCAAAGAAATTATGAAATTGAATTTGTAACTTTTGATATAAGTATAAACTTAGATAAAGCCACATATAAGAAGTTGGACTTATATAGAATGATTATAAACTAAAGTGATGATTAATAAAATATTTCACAAATAAATTTGTTATTAAATGAAATTGTGAAAATGAATGTGAACGAAGTTGTAAAGAAACTTAAGTAAGGATATAATAAATAATCCATTATTGATGTTGATGCTAAAAAATGGAGATATGAACATTATAATTCAAATGTTAAGCGAAAATGTAAAGTAAAGTTTATAGTTTATAACTTTGATAAATGTTAGTTAAACAAGATGTTAAATTAATTGAATATGGATGTTAAAAGAAGGAAGCTAATATTGAATTATGAAATGAATTTTAACTCATGAAAAGCTAAACGAAACGAATAAATGGAAGAAGTTAGTGAATTGTATTAATAAAATGAGTAAATGAAATAACATTGATTTAAAATGAAAATGAACTTGAGTGTAGAAAGAATGTGAATAAATGAATTGATATGAGATGATGCTAAACGTAAAATGAAACAATTGAAATTTAACAAATTGAATTGAATAAAATTGAAGGCAAATGAAATAGATGTGAATAAATTGGAAGTAAACCAATTAAATGCAAATAAAAATTGAATGTTAGTAAGAAATGAAGTGTGTAAATTAAACTTTGGCATTGGATGATGTAAATTCATATCGTTATGAATTAATTGGATGAATACTAATAATTGAATGGTTTCTTTAGTTGTAAATCGTCGTTATAACTGTTTTATTGTTTATTATTGTTGTTTGTCGTATATTAATGCTTATGTTACTGTTTGGATTTAAAATTCATGTTATTTGCTTCTATAAAACTCATATATGCTTTCTATATCTCATATAAATGGCTAATATTCTAAATTTAGTTGAGATAGGTACATACGAAGAACGTTTGGATACGTGGGTTTTTATATGCTTTTGCTTGCTTAATACGAGCGAACTCGCTCGTATTAATAATAATGAGGTACACATCTCGGATTACATACCGTGCTTTTATATTTTCCCTACGGGATGCCTCATCATTGAGATGAGATATATATTTGATATCTATTTGGTATATTTGGGTTATATATTGAATTGTAAATTTTTTTTGATCGAGCTGCGTAAAGGAGACTCTGCCGAAATTTTTCGTAAATCCGGATGTAAGAAATTTTTTTGAAGTTTTAAAAAATTTTATAACTTGTTTTGATAACTAACTTGTAAATTTCGTAAGACGATCGGAGCAGCATAGTAGAAACGTAGTAATGGTTTTATAAATGAGATTTAATGTTTATAAGCTGATTATTTTGAATAAAATATATTGGATGTTAAATTCTTTACTTAACGCCTTTTCGAGGATGAAAAGTTTTGAGTGGGGGAGAATGTAAGAACCTGTACTTTTAACTATTTTAAATTATTAAATTTAGTGTAATTAATGAACAAAAATGGTTAAAAATAAAAATTTAATGATTTTGAATGTAGGTTACTGGATATGAACTTGAATAAAATTTTGAAATAAACAAATTTCAAAGATTTAAGTAATAACAAGTATTGAAAGGAAATGTTATGTATTGAATGTGTTTACAATCAATAGTTGAATTGAATAATAAATGTTGAATTCATTAGGTGTAAATAAAGTAATTGATTGATAACTAAAATTCATTTGAAATCTAATATTGAAATTTGTTAAATATTGGACAATTAGGTTGTTTAAGTTTAACTTTTGAAATTTTTTTTGAATAACTGAATCATAAATTAAATATGAATGAAAATGATTTCAAAGTTGATTTAGATGTTATTTAAATATGAATGAAGATTGTCAACACTAAAAAAATTGAATTTAAGTGACTAATTTAAAATTTGGAAATTTTGTATTCTAATTGACGAGTAAAATATAGCCATTTTGGCAATAATCTCAGATTTCGACGAAATCAGTTCCATTGGATCCGTAATAGTGTATTATTATTGGAATTCAAATTTTGTAGCATTTGAGGTTATCATTTGGTCGTATGGGATAGAAACACGTAGAATTTAATATCGAAAATTTAATATTTTAATTCGATTCCAAAAGCTATCTTCCACATACGATTGAATTTGGCCCCGAAACTTATTCCATTACGTTTGGAATAGGGATATAACATTAGAAACACCGGGCGGCACGCCTCGATAGGGATTCAAAATAAACATCTAAATATGTTGAAATTAAAATGAATATATTTTTATCGATTTAACCTTCAACTCACATTCTTTCAATTCAAGCCACCCTATTACTGAGAAGTAGACCTATTTTGTACGTATAGCCGCCATCCCCTTCGTTCAAATCACGACCTCCATTTTCTTTTCCCCTTTAGATCGAAGAATGATTCAAACCGAAAAAAAAGAAAAACTCATAACTGCTCAATGAAAAAAAAAGATATCGATCGACTCGATTTAGGGCATCACGCGATCGAATTCGTGGTGAGGGGCACGCGCACGTATGAAGGGAGAAAGCGCGCGAGGCTAGGGCTCGAACTCGAGCCAAGGAGCGTCGCGTTAGGTGGCGATGATCGATGGCTGGAGTATGGGTGGGCGTGAGCCAAGGGGACGTTGGCCTGAGGCGTTCGCGGCTGAAGGGCACGGCGTGACCTGGAGCATCGCGGTGGTGCGTGATAGAGCGCAGTGGAAGTTTGGTGGCGCGCGTGCACGTGAAGTATCGAAGTCGCGTATGATTGGGTCGGGTTCGAGCAACCTGGGAACGAAGTTGAGAGAAGAAGTGGTGAGATTTGGTTTGCTAATTATTTTATTTTGTTAATTAATATGTTAGTTAGTTTTAATTAAATAGTATTGCTAATTATCGAGTAAATTTTGCATACGAGGTCCGCTTCAGGCGAAACGGGTTGCAGAAGACTCGTATCGTCGTTGTCTACAGCATGGAGTGGATCTGGAATTTATTTGAAACTGAAATAATTTCAGTTTCAAATAAAAGGTGAGTGTTTTTTAATGCTCATAAGTACTAGAATATTTTTATGCTAGTTAAATTTGAAATTATAAAGTGATATAAATTTATTGATCATTGTTAGATAAATATAATTGTCATCTAAGTTGTCATTCAAATTAACTGTTAAAAAAATTAAAATTGACAGTAAGTTGGAAATTGGAATTTAATTGCCAGTAAAATACCCGATATTAATAACTATGAAATTGTTGTGAATTATTTTGACTGTTTGGATGATTGATTGTGATGGATGATTTGGATGTTTATTTATTTTTATATATATTTTGTTATCACCTGGTAAATTGTTTACAGTATATAAAAACTGTAAATTGAATTATTTCGAATAAATTAAGAAATAGGTTGAAATGATATATACATATGACATTTATTTTGGATTGAAATTATATATATCCATCCCTGAAATTAAATCGAAATAATTGATCACTTGGACATAGGATAGAAAATTATATACGAACACCGGATTTGTTAAATTAAAGGATTTTAAAATTTTGATTTGAAATTTATTTAAATTATTTTGATTTAAAGAAATAAAAATCAAATTTATAGAAAATTGAATTATTTTCGAACGTGAGCTCGAAATGTTGAAATTTAAATTTGTTAACAAAAATGGTTTAAATAATCGATGTTGAGATTTTGAAGTTATATTTGAAGTATGATTTGAATTTTGGAAATTGGGTTGTTTTAAAGGTTTGGACTTTTATTCCAACTTCGAAATATTGCCAAGTAAAAGTAATTTAAATCGATATTTCAATAATTGAGCTCGGAATTGAATTATTTTAAAGATTTGAATCTTAAATTGAGTATTGAAGTTAAATTTAATATAAGTGATTTAAATTGATATTTTAAAAATCGAACTCGAGTTTATATAAATTGAAATGGTTTAAATTTGAGAATTGAATTGAAATTTATTCAAGTTGGAATTGAAATTGAAATCAACTGGAATTGAAAGTGAAATTGAATTAATTCGCAATCGAAATCAATTTATTTGAATTGAAATTGAATCAGTTTGACTTTGAAACTATTTCAATTAAATTATTTTAATATAAACTACTTAAAAATCTATCTTTTAAAATGTTCAAATTACTTTGATTTCCAAACCATTTTACCTTATAAAACCTTTTAAAAACTTAAATCATTTTATATCAAACTATTTTAATTATATAAACTATTTTTAAACAATTTAATTTTTTTCAAACTATTTTTCTAAAATTCAAACTGGTTACGAATTGGGTTAAATTGAAGTTATAATCCAAAGGGAAATTCGAAGCAATGTTGAATTGGAACTGAAATTGAGATATTAGGGCGACAATGATTTTGAAATGAAATGGTATATTTTGAGTAAATATGATGATTTCGAAATGAATTTTATTTTGAAGCAAATATGATATTTTGATATCAAGTATGAATTGTTTTCGAAATGTAAAAGAACCAACCGGTGTGTAAAATGACGTTTGGTTGTTAAAGAGATCGGGGCCTCTTATTGGCATACTATCTGTCAATATTGGAACCACTTTAACAACTGTGTATGTGGAGTGATGATCCAGAATGAAGTGGTTGGATTTGGAGTACGTTTGCTGGATTTGAAGAAAGAGAACGATGATGATTTGGCCTGACACTTGTGTCAATTTGAAATGACTAAAACAGGAGCCATATCGGTCAATGAGGCTGGCTACCTCTAGCGGACGCACTTCTTCGTATTACCATCATTTAAATTGTGATTGATTGGTGCGTACCCTCGGATTTTGGGAGTGTTGGACGTGGTGGGCGGTCATGGCTATGATGTGTGACCACCAGCCGGGAAGGGTAAACTGGTAGTATCCTACCTTGGGCATTGCCTCATGCGCCTTGTCATACTTTTATTCCTATACGAGACCCCTACGATTTTGGTTTAGTGCTGTCGTATCACGGCGCATCCCGATCCATCGATAGTTTAATGGTGTTTTATATGCAAACTGTACGACAATTCTTAAAAATGCGTTAAGGGGGATCAATATAAAACCTTAACGCTTTTTTGATATTTATTTTGTTGATTAGACATTATAAATGTACCGTATTCTACTACATATAAATATTTTGACGGGTCCTTAAGAGATGGAAAATCCCGTAACATCTCTTGAGTTATTACACGCACGTTATACACCAGATAAGAGATGTGAAACCCCGTAAACATCTCTGATGCCATGACACTCATGCTATATGCGATATCGATTTGACTCATGTAAGAATATTTTAGTCCTGACTCGAGTGTTTTATCTTTTCGTACGCTCGGGTCAGCCCCGAGTTTTCAGCTTATCGAAGATTTTCTCTGGAGGACGAAGATGAGGATTTGGTATATTATTATTACTAATATTATTCCCAGCATCATGATGTTCTGCTGCAGTATATTTTTCTCTGTTGTGTATGTATAACTCTGATAAATGTTGTATAAATTATAATCAAATGTATAATAAACAGCTTCATGAATTGTTTATTTGATTATTATATTTTATCATTCTGCTGCGAGATTCTGTGTTTGTTTCTTCTTCTTTTCTTATTTTTCTTAATTATCCCCATTAATTATCTATGTTCCAGATTGTTTAAGTTGGACATGTGTGGATTATTGTCGATTTAAACCTTCTAAAATGTGGGTCGTCACAATTCCTAGGCTACGAGACACACCCTCCTGATTTTCCGGGCTCAAGGTACATCCACTTGATTTGGACGTGTTACAAGCACACCCTATTAGATTTCCAGGCTACCAAGCACACCCACCTGATTTGAATGGGCTACAAGCACACCCAAGCAAATACAAATAGAGTTTAATGGTTTTTCCAAAGATAATTTCTTGAACTTTGGATACAATGGATCCTATAGCCTCTTGGAAAACACTTTGATATTTGATTTGAGAGAGAGATAATTCCAAAATAGTAGTGAATCAATACAATGAAGTTAGAATTGATTCAATATGATATTGTAGAGAATAGAGTATAGTTTTAATGGAATTTTCAAGAGAGTAAATGGAGAGAAGAAAATAAGTTAATAATTGTCAAAAAATTCATTTGAACTCTCCTTTATATATTGAATAAACAAACATGTCCTTTTGCAAAGACTTGCAATGAATAGATATTTTTTTCAAAATTTGAAAAACCATTTGGCGGAATGCATGTCGACATACCATCTGGACGTATGTCGACATATGCATGTTGAATTTGAAAACTTGTTTCTTTTGAAAATGTTTTCAAAATCTTATACTTTGAAAAATATTTTGATACTTTGTAAAATTGTTAGAACATATTTTATAAAAAATTTTAACTTTGTAAAAATTTCATAAAATATTTTTAAATATATTTTGAAAATTTATTTTTTTGTTTTAAAAATATAAAATATAGAAAAATAAGAGATGGAGATCACAGATTGCTGCCAAGGACTTAACAATATACTATGACTCTATAAGCTAAATTATAGTCTTGAGATCTTCATTTCTTGGTCTTTGTACTCATGAGTCTTCATATCCATCTCTTGAGTCTTTTATATTGTACAGTCTTCGATTCAATACATATGTAATATTCTGCACTATATACTATATAACTTGGCAAAACATTAGTATCTATATTTTATATGAATGTATTTTGTTTTTATCAAGGTTGTTATCATCAAAATCAATAACTGAAGTATTAACACTGTTTCCATATGTAATTGGTTAAAATACTTTCGAAGAAACGATGTTAACATAGATTCCCTCTGCAACATATTAATGACAAATTGATTGTTGTTGCATATCCCAATTTTTTTTATTATGCCAATGGTTGTTAATCTATTGGTATAAATTCTATCAAAACACAAAGCCAATTTAGGTTTATTACATATGATTTTGTCCCACCTTAGGAGAGGAATTTTTTTTCTGACTATATCATATGAACTTTTATAGCTAGACGAACCATCAAAAGTATCAGTCTTGCATCAAAAAACTTTATCATGCTAATGATGTAACCTAGTTGTTACAATTTCACTTGCCAAATTTCTTATGTTACTAATGTTTTCAGGTTTCCATCAATTTTTATTGACGTTGTTGCATACTTTGATACTATCTCTACCATTTATGATGTAAGTCATTTATCCTAGTCTACAAATGATCCCCCCTCAACAAGTCAGGGGTCATTTAGTGTTATGCATTATGTGCAATTATGTAATTTGTTGGATATATCTTACTCTATATCCAATCTTGTTCATAACAAAGGTGTTTAATTTCTATTATATACTTGTTATATTGTGATATATTAATTAAGTAATTAATTTAAGTGTATTAAATATAAAATCTTTAAATTACATGTTATGTGATATAATTATAAGGAGTTATAATCATGAGAAAATTATCATAATATAAAATAAAATATCATTTTAAATATTCATAGTCAAGATGTTTTGAGAAATAACATCGATACATTTGTTGAGACCAGAATACATAACACACTCTAAATTTTGGGCAGTGTATTACTCGGGGCAACTAAGGGCACCAAGATGTTAAGTACTAATAGTAATTGGACAACTATAGAATGACTCACCTAAAAGTTTCCAGTTGGTAAATAACAACCAGGTCAAACGGGAAATCTTAGAGCGATGACACTACAAAGTTCTCTACTTAAGAAAACTATTGAGCTTCAGTGTGCATCCTCCATTTTAATTATAGTTAAGCCATCACACGACGACCATTTAGCGACTATAGTTGGGTCTGAGTTGAAGCATTAAAAGTGAAGCACTATTCATAAGAGAATTCATCTCCTTGGTTGTATGAGATTAGTATCACTGTCAACTCAAAGTTAAAATCTTTGATCAAAGTAATATGATTAATAATGAATGTTATCATTGAACCAAGGACTTTGCTTATGGACTAACCAAGTTGAATATGGATGATGCTGAAATTTTGACCAAAATCAATTATACGAATCCTATGGTGATATATTGTTGAATATGGACTGACCGAGCTATAATCGCATGCCTTGTTTGAGTTCCACACCATGCACGTGCGGATCTAGGTACGTTATCCAATGTAGAACTGATATCGAATATTGCACCGCTCCATGCAATTACATGAACTCCTAGAAGCCGAGAATGTAGAAATAATAAGATCCACCCTACTTGTCCTATGCCAGATCCAGGTTCGACTTGGGCTTGGTTCAGCCATTCAAACATTTGAATAGTTTATTTAGTCGTTTGACCCTAGTTTAGATGTCTGGATTTTGGGCCAAACGTCTGATTACCTGTACAAAACAAGCTACAACATTCAGATGTCTGACCATCTATTCAGACATCCGACTTCCAAACGTTAAAGTATTGGTTCAAACATCTGAATCTAGTCAAAATTTAACTATTTCCATTTGTTCTGCACTATAAAATAATTTAGATATCTGGTTTATCTTTTAGACGTCTAACCTAGGTATTTTTGTCATTTTCACTGCTTTACTTTCATTTCTTCTTCTTCTTCTTTATTTTATTCATCTTTGTTTAGGTTTATATACATTTGAAAGGTCAAACTTTTAACAAATAATTTAAATAAATTTCAATCTTATTTATATTTGATTTGTGTATTTTTTATTATATACACATATTCACACATTTATTTCTGTGTAATCAAGTCTATTCAAAAAGAATATAATCAATTCTAGGTAATATAGGGAATACACACATAGATATATTTTTATTGATTCAATTTCATTACCAAAACTAGATATACATATTTAGAGTTAAATTACACTAGTTTACCCTCCCCACGTGTTTCAATAATTATATTATTAAATTATCACACAAGGTTTTTTTTCACAATTCCTATCTATATAGGTTTTTAATGTAAATTACAAATTCAAATTCAAAATTCATACCTTTTAATTTAGGTAGATGTACAAAAGAAATTTAGCAAATTATTTCACAATATTACACATCGTAATAGGTCCATTCACCTTTTTAAAGCTTTTACTCTTTTGCGAATCTTCTTTCTTGGACCCTGAGCCCTGATTTGTTTGCATTTCCTTCTCTCTTTCTCTTTTAATTTGATTCTCACTTCCTCTTTTACTTTGATATGTTTTATTTTGATTTAGAAAAAATGGAGAAGAGAATATAAAGGGTTTAAATTTGAGAAGTTTTGAAGAGGAATAAGGATAAGAACATATAAAATTAGAGAGACGACGGCTAGGATTTAGAATGAAAAGAAGTGAGGGTTATGTCTATGTTTATGGTTCAAAATTAGGGTTATCAGCTTAAATCCCGAAATTAATAATTACCGAAACATCACTAGGTCTAGTTTTCGATAATTTTGACCCGAATTCAATAAGTTAGTAGAACATGCATTACAAATGCAATAGAATAGGTCTTGAGGCCTAATTACATCATTTATGAAATTTACTATTTTATCCTTTTATATAAAATTACATTTTTACCCTCATTAGTATTTTAATTTTTTATTAAAATTTCCGCTGTGCTACACACACATGCATGCATGCAAACATAGTTGTTTGGACTTGTTAGGATTGTGTAATATACCCTAGAGAGGGGGTTAATTTGAAATTTAAATTATTTGTAGGCAAACAAATAAATAATGCGGAAATGTAAAAGTGAAAAGTGAATGATACATATATACCCAACTTAGGCCACTAACCTGTTATTGCATATTGTTGCTCCTAAAGTTACTACTAAAATTATTTATTCGAATGCTTATAACACTTTAAACTCGCACTCCCTACTAACCTGAATTTACTAATCCTATGTTTAGTAACCCTACATCAACTTTATCCCTAAGTCCAGAATTCCTGAATTACAATCCCTATAGCTTTATCCTAAATAAATAAGGAGTTTGAATTTAAAAGGAAATACAAAAAAACAACTAAAAATAAATTCCCTTAGAGATTTAAATCAAAACATATGTTTGCTAATATAGAATGTTAAGGGGATAAAAAAATTTCCCTTTTAATTAAATCGGCCTTTTCTTTATCTTCTGAAGCATGCTTCTTCTCCAATTATCAATAGTTCACGCTCCTTTCATAAAAGCTTTATTCCCCTTTTAAAAATCAGATCAATGCATGAAAAATCACGATCTCTTCCTAAAATCAGAATTGCCTCTTTTGGAAACTGACCATGGATAAAGATGGCATGCCTTTGCATAAGGATGCCCAGATCGTGAATATGAGAAGAGATAGAGGTATGGCCAATACTGCTATTGAGTGATGCAAAATCCATCGATGTTGGAGATACTTGAAGTATTTCATGACCTTGATTTGCTTGCGTAAAAATGGGCGTATGCAAATGATATCGCAGCTTTGGAACATCCGTCTTACTTTGATCTTAAAGTCAAATCTAGAGCGAGTTGTTAGAGTCACTATTATTGGAATATTCTAAAATTAAATAAAAATAAATATGTTAAAATGAATTTTTGAGAATCTTATTTGTTATTCAAATTAGGAATCTAAATATTTAACTATAAAGTTTGGAATTGAGATTTAAACTGATTTTAAATAAATGTTGCAAAAGCATTTAATATGGATAAACAGAGTTAAAAAAGTAATTTTGGATATTAATTCAATAAATTGAATTTTTGGATTTATTTAACAATAAAATGGGTATACTAAATTAAAATTCAAATTAGAAATTTGAGTTGTGTTTAAAAAAAATATCTAAAAGTTTTTTAAAAATTTATTTTAGTAAAACAAATAATAATATTGAAATTTTGAGGTAAGTAACTATTTTAAAATTGGATTAAAGGTTGAAAGCGGTGTTTTGACCATTAGAAAGATAATAATTTAAATAATGTGAATATTTCAAAATGAGGAAATATGAATTTTTATATTCAAATTGTAATTTTTTTTGAGTTTAAATAGGGTAGATGAAGTATAAATGAACTAAAATAGAAAGTAACTTAAGAGAGATAATTAGCTTAAGGGAATAAGCTAGCTTAATTAACATAACCCCGAATTATTTTATACAGACCTCCTCATTCATTTGAATAAATGCCCAAACCTATATTTTTGTCTCCAACCCTTTTCTTTTTCCCTTTTTCTATTCAAGTTGGCAATGAAATATTCCACTCAACCTTGGAAATCAAAATGAAAAAGGAAAAAACAAATGCATACAGGCGCATGAGAGAGGAGGAGCAGACGAAGAAGGCTTGCGATATTGGAATCGTGACTAAAGAAGAAGCAAGTGGAGAATTAGCTACTGCCATGAATGCGTCAAGTGGTCGATGGTTGGAGTTGCAAGAACTTGGGAGGCACGACGATGAGGGTGGTGATCCTTGGTAACACGCGTGCAACATGAATGGGAGCAGCTATGTTGGCATGCACAAGCGAGCTTAAGGAGGAAAAGATTAAAATTAGTGAGTATGACATAACTATTTGATTACTCATATTATTTGAATGATTTGGAGTGCTATTATGTGTTGGAACTATGTCAGGCTGCAGTGGTGTAATTGGGCAAATTTCATTTTTTTACCTATTGATCTTTATTGGTTCTATGTAGTCTAAATTTGTTTAGAAATTTTCTATATTTTATTTTTAAATAAAATAAATATTTTACTTAATTCATAAACAATATTTTATTTATATATGTGTACCTTATACATGTACGTGTGTACGTGTGTGTGTACGTTCAATATGATAATGCATACATGGTTTAACATGGCCTGTATAGGTATTTGGATTTACACCGCAATAGACATGTTAGCCCCTCGTATATATAAATGCATTGTCTAAATGTTTATATATATCTGTATCAAAATATTTTATATATATATATATTTATGTATGTATATGCACATATATATATGTATGTAATGAAAATGCTAGATGTAAATAATTTTCATATAAAGCATTTGTAAAATATATATAAGTTTATATATATATATATCTGTGTGTGTTGGCATGTATAATTAAATTATAAAATTATTTCAAATATTAGTTCATAAAACAGTTTTAAATATTTATATATAACATAGTATGAAATCCTCACATAAATATATTTCTTTTGTAAAATTCAATTTGTACATATATATACACACATAGAAAAACATATAATTGGTTATCAATGTGTGCGTGTGTGTATATATTAAAATAAATTATAAATTTTATATATAAGTATTTTCCTAACGCTCTTGGCTCAAGTATTTAATTATTTTTGATATTACAAAATTTTATTAATAAACGATTATTTAAATATTAAAACTGCATGGAATTTAAGAAAAATTAAAACTTTATTTCCAAAACAAAAAATGTAATAATATTTAACATAAAATTTTTGTACAAAATTATTATCATTATTAAATTTATATACATGTATTTTATATTTTCATTACCGATTTTAAATCGAATAAATATTTGCACTTATATATCTATATTATATAAATATAAAATAAATATATATTTTTTTGCCGTCGAAAGTCATTTGCACATAAATGATTTTTTACAAAATTTAAAACATATATTATATAATGGCAATCATTTTAAATTTAGATTTAAGTAATTAAAATCATTTATATAATATTATTTTAATTAAATTTTTTATTCTTCTAGCTGTGAAGCACTATAGCAACCATACTTATATAAAATAATTTTTTATGTATATTCATGCACACATATATAAACAACCATCACATGTGACAAAGCATCAATATACCGATTCATTATATCTCTAACTAACAAGCATATGATATATTGATTAAATGAAAATTAATATATGTTAGTAAACATGACATGTACCTTTCACCAAGGCCAAGAGATTGCACCTTGAAATAATGATAAGAACTACCTTAATAGAATTTCAATCCTGAAGTTGTTGGCTCCCAAATTGCCTTATCACCAATGATCGAATCGAAGTGATTTACTGTGATTTTGTGCTTTAGAGTTCTGGAGCTTCTAATGATGTGGCCAGCCTGATAGTGCAGCAAGAATAGAGTGCAAAAAGTATATCCAAAGTGAGGGTTAGAGGGATAATATAAGAGAGAGACTAAGGAGTGAAATGATGATCAAGATCCACTCATTTCTCTTACCATTTCTTTCTCCTTTGAATTCAAAATTCCTCCCTTTTTACCATCATATGGCTGACCTCAATTGCTACCCTAAAGCCATCTAAATCAAGCCCTAATTTAGGCCTCAAAACTACTTTAAGCCCGAATAATATATGTTGCATTTAAATCCAATTTAAACGCTTATCGATATTGTATATCGATTAGTGTTTATATAACTATTCTATGCATACTATTTAATATTGTTTAATTCACATCAAATAAAATTTTGTAATTAATATTTTATAAATATTAATTAATTTATAACAATCACAAATTAATTAAATCAGGTGGTAAATAGGAGTATTCAATGTTTCGATTGTGTGACTCTTAGGTGTAAATTCAGTCAGCAATTAATATCGAACAATTCGAATATTAACGTTCACACTTCATTAGCAAATGGTGTGATATCATGGCCAAACTTATCGCTTACTTGATATCCGTAAAATCCAATTTACTTTATTAAGCATTACCCGGTAGTGACAATTATTTACACCAATTCTCTTTAGCAAAACTATATAACATTAAACTTATGGAATTTGGTAATGGTCAAAATTCCATTATCATCCATATTCAACTCCATATTTCAAATACAATGTCCTCGGTTCAATAATTACTATTATCATTAACCAAACTACTCTGGCTAAGGATTTTGACTTTAAGTTGACATTAATTGACCATGATACTAACCTCATATAACTGAGAAGACGAATCCTCTCTTGAATAGTGTTTCACTTCCAATACTTCCACTCGACCCAACTACATGGACGTTGTGCCACGATTTGACTATAATCAAAGTGGAGATTTCATTTTAAAGATCAACAGTATTCTCAAGTTAAGAGAACTGTGTCAATATGTTTTGTTTGACCTTGGTTATATTAACCAATAAAAAACTATCGAGTGAATCATTCCATAGTTATCCAACAACTATTAATATGTAACCCCTTGGTGCCTCTAGTAGTCATGAGTAATACACTGCTCGACATTTGGAGAGCGTTGCGTACTCTAATCTCAACAAATGCATCAATATCCAGTCTTAATACATATTGACTAGGAATATTTAAAATGATGTGTTTATTATGTTGTGATACAATACTCATGATTACAACTATTTGTAATTATTATCATAAACTCACCACTTATGGATTTTTTGTTAAATATATTTTAATTAAACATTTAATTATTTATAACACATTATAACATATATATAATAGAAAGAAAACACCTTTTATTACGAGCGTGAATTTATTATAGAGTTAATAATTTATAATAAATTACAGAAGTGCCACTAGGGTATAACCCTAACTCTTTCATTATGATGATACAATACATATGAAAATGAGTGTAATCAATTCATTTTTAATTTACAGTTAGTGGTAACTTATATCAAATTTATATCAATATCTTTTGAAATTGATTACCTAAGGATGATGATTCAATATTTTAATTTACAATTGATTCCATATTTTTAAAATACACAAGTTAAGTAATTTATATACAAAATTTGTATGATTTTTATATGACATTTACAGCCATTGGGTGTGACAAGAAGTTGATCTTGTTGGTTAGAGAGTATTGATATAATTTTCTTGTATGATCAACATTGTAGCCAATCAGTGAGACGAGTAACCAAGACCACGGCGAGAAGATGTTCTTATATTAAGAAAATAAAAATATTAGCCAAATTTTATATATGTATTGAGGTTTATCAATTATATGCTTGGTTGTTTAGTTGTATATGATGTGTTGCATATTATATAATTATGTTGTTAACATAGGTTTGCAAACCAGTAGTATTATATTTGAATATTGTTGTACTCGTTTTTTGATAATTATTTGAACCACTAGTCTGGATTATTAACCAGTAAGTTGCATATGGGAAAAAAGTTCTATTGGTGGAATCTTTTGTCACACACCAACATCATAAAGTTCAAAGGGTAAACTTCGAACTTTAGCTTTTCTATGTGCTTTAGTGGGCTGATTGCCAAAGACACTATATGATAATTGGGAGTTAAGTTGAATTTATATGAGCTGGTATCAAAGGGAATAAGTATTAAACTAAGCCATAACGGAGTGTAGTAAATAAAACCAGAAGTAATATTGTTGAAATTAAAGGCGTCGAGAGTTATAGTGGTTCGGGCTATAATCCCAACAACCACTGTCCTTTCCTTCTTTAAAAGTTCTACTTAGGCTACTACAAAGATGATTGGCTGAATTTGACATTAATGAGTATTGATTTGAGCTGTAATATAGGAAAGTACAATTTACCTAGTGTTTGAATTATGCGAGTACCAAAAAGATCCATGATGCATTGGGATCAATGCCTATTTATAGGCATCCTATTGCATTGCTATTGATGGAAAGCTTTCCTTTTAGATTGTTGATGTGGCTTCTAGTAGGGCTAAGATTTTGAGCACGTGTCGACATTTGGGTTGCTTGTTGGTTGGTATGGATTGCTGACCGTACATTTCATAAATAGTTTAAGGACGTAGCAATACGTTTTTGTTGTATATAATATTAACCATTTAGGCTGTTAATCATGATGGCTTTCGATAGATCTTTGGCTTTAGAGCCTTATCCGCGGGGCTAACTTCCGGTTGGTGTCTCTTCAAGGTCCGATTTCTTCAATTTTTGGTCAGTTAGATGACCATTCCTCTCAATCACTATTTATACTTAGGCATATGGATTTATTTATTGATTTATCATGCCGAATGTATATACAATTTACTAATTAATGCTTAATTTCTATGGGAAGAATCATACAAAGTGTAGTTGATATGTTTTATAAGAGTAATATTACTGAGTAAAAATTATGGTACAAAACATGCCCTTAAAATTTTGGTTTTCATAAGGAGGGTAAGACCATATTTTTGTAGTTAATTATTTCATCCTTTCTTCGGGCTTATATTAATTTCCCTTAAATATTAAGCTTGATTAATTTCTTGTTGATACTATTATAGAGAGAGGATTTGGAGGCCGAAGACTAAGTCTAGTAGGTATAGTGGGAAAGGCTAGCTGTATGCCAAAAGTTATGTATAGTAGTAGTTAAAAAGTTAAATTATTCAAATGTTGAAGGCAATGTATAGTAATGTGTTGTAGAGGCAAAAGTATTTCTATGCAAAATGGTATATATGGTAGTAGCTGATAAGCTAAAGTATTAAAATGCCAAAGGCTATGTAACGATCCAAAATTTTTAACATTTCGAATGAGAATATTTAATTTCTTTAAACATAAATTTGATTCGAATGTGATAAATAATAAGAAAATCAATTGTTAATAAAAGGACTTGATTTTTAACGACGTACTTTTAAATGAATTTATAGAATTTTTCTATAATTTTCAATTTGGAAAATATTTAAATTTTCGTTTGATGTATTTTTCGGCAAATGTCAATATTTTTGAAATTTCATAAAATATAATAATCAGTGTATTTTATTGTTGTTTTGCGATCATGTCGTATTGTTGCGCACGATCGTATTTTTATTTCTATGGTTTGCAATTCATACATGAATGAAATTCTGTGTAGCGAAGCGCCAAAAATTATAAATTAAACATAACCCAACACTTAGCAATTTTCTTCACTTCTCCATCCTTCCTATTTTATTTTCATTGCCTGCAGTTTATAAACCTAGCCACCATAAGTAAAAATCAAAATCGCAAGCTACAATCCACTAAAAAATATGAAACCAGATCCGATAAGTTCGTAGTGATGAGGGCATCTAACCTGTGGAGTTTGTTTTGGTGCGGTTGTGTTTAAGGAGGATCAACGTGGCCAAGGCAAACTAGGGTTAGGGATTGGCATCGATTTAGGAGACGATCGGTGAAATGGAGGATACTATCGTGTTTCTCATGTGAAGAAGCACCATTTTTCGAAGTTTGGAGGCGTGCAACCCGACATAGCAGATCTCATCATTTTGTGGTTGAGGCGAGCAAGGCCTAGATCGCGATTGGCATAGGTGGTTCGAGCTTAGGGTTTTTGGGTTGGGAGTATAACACTTGCGAAGAGAAAGTCATCGGTGAAGTCGGATTGTAATTTCGTTGAGTGTGGGTTGAGTTCGGACGTGCAAGCATGGGGTTGTCAACGTGCGTGTACATGTAAGGAATTAGAGTGGGGAAGAAGAAGGTTTTAGGGGTAATTAAATTTAAGTAAAGTGATTAGTGAATAAATAATATTATTTAATTTTGAAATCTTATAAAATGAATAACTACTGCATACAAGGTCCAACAGTGATGCGGCCTTTTGAGTTGTGCTCGTAGAAGCGTTATCTACGCACTGGAGTTGATTTCGTCAAGTTTGAAGTAAATGAAATCATGAGCTGAAATCAAACGTCGTTCGATTTCAATCAAACCCAAATGCTTAAGCATTAACTGGAATTTTAATCAGTTATCTCACCTTTGGATGAACTCAATATGGGTAAATATAAGTTACTATTTTCATGTTTGAATGATTTGTTAGTTTGTTTTGTTAAATTTCTGCTTTGAAAAGCAGGATAACATATAAAATGAAATACAAGGAATTTTGTAGAGGAACCTGTATTTCCTTACCACTATTGACTTTAATTTAATTTATATACATGTTGTATATATTGTTGAATTTCAAAACTTGGTAGTTTGACCATATTGGTTGTGACATTTATATTTGGGAATTTATAAAAGGAGGTTGATAGTTATATTTAGGGATTTATAAAAGGAGTTTTATAATTATATTCGAAGATTTGTTAAAGAAGTTTTATAAATAGAAAAGAGATTTATAAAAGGAGTAGTATAATTATATTTGGGGATTTATAAAAGGAGTTTTATAATTATATTTGGAGATTTATAAAAGGAGTTTTACAAATAGAAAGCATAATATAAAAGGAGTTATATATATAAATTTAGAGATTTATAAGAGGAATGAGATTTGATTTTTATAATTGATCATTTAAAACTATGGTGCAGAAAGTTTTCTTTTCATACTTAACACCAAATTCCGAGGTAGGAAAACTCGTCTATTCTGAGAATTAAGAATGAATGTCAAGGCAAGAATAGTACGCTAACTTGTCCGACTTCATTTTTAATCAAAGGATATCGCAAGTTTGAAATCGGGAAGTGGCGATAGGTATATTTGGTCTAATTTACATACGATCCATTACTTACACAAAAAGGAAAGTGTTTTGAGTTTATTATTATCAGTGTTTTAAATGACATTTGTTTTAACCCAAATAAGCATGGTTTTGAAAGTGAAATATTTCTTAAGGTTTTGTGAATATACTTATACCATTGAGCAAAGTATGTGGTTACATTTTCTAAGTATTGAAAGTGTAGTGGTTTGTGGATATACTTATACCGATGAGATAAGTGTGTGGATATTTTTCCAAATAGTGAAAGAGTATAAATGAGTAGCGAATGAGTAATATATTTGTGTATATCTTCTGTAAAAGGATTTTAATACAAGAATTTATAAAGTGATTTTTAATTAACGAAAAGATTAATCAACGAGGTTTAGTGGTTGTTTATGTGCTTAACAAAACTTGGTTTCCATATGAAATTAAATCTTTGATTTGATTGTTTGTTTATTCGATAGTTAAATAACCAACTATCAAATGTTGGCCAGTTTTGAAAAATATCAATCGTTGGTTCGGAGACATCGTGATCGGACATGTTATCTGAAAACCACTTCGAACCAGCATAAACATTCAAATTTAAAACATCTTGAAGATGATGAAATCGAAGATGGAGTTCTTTGAAGTGCAAGGGATGCTTGCTACTAATCCCGAGGATGTAGTAGAAGTAGTGCGTTCGGTTTATTCAGTCCTAGAACAACTTGTATGGATGAATGTTGGCTTTGGATTGTTGCTTGGAGGGCAGTTTTAGCATTCCAAGTGGGGTTTGCTAATAAGGTAAAACGTGGTCTCAAACCTCACACCTTGTAATGACTAAGATAAGGATATGCTTCAGGGCTATGTGGTTTGCTAATATTAAGGTATGGGTATCATCCGATCTAGATCGATATTTATGAATTTATGGATGCTTCAGGCCTGGTATGGTTTGTCATGTTGGCAGTAGAGCAGGGATGACATATTCGGTACTATCCAGGAAGGGGTGGGCCAGTCTTGATTTGCAGGGAGTCAACTAATGCTCTCGGTACATTTTTCTAGAGGTATACTATGATGGACGGTACCCAATAGCTCTGTCATTGATGGAATCCATTTTCCAATACGTGCCTTATGGCCTTATTTGTATATCAAATGTGTTGGAATGTGAGATGCAAGCATTTCAACTATGTTATATATTTATTTTGAAACTCTAAACATTATTACAATATCACTGGATTTTCTAATAAAATGGATTGGCTATTTTATAGTAAAAACACGTTTATGTTTATGTGTATTGTGGTATTACGAGATCCCTTTATTTTTAAAAGGTTTTATGACATTAAAAATTCATATGATTCGAGTTTCACACACGGGTTTACCAGACTAATCCATGCGTTATTCTCTTATAATGGTCGGGTTAGCCTGAGCATATTTTCAGATTTAGGTATGGATGCTTTGGATTCAGGAGATGAGCTGGATTCCTCCAAGACATATTCACCTATCTTTTATTTTCCACTGCATTTGTTGTTATGTATTTACCAGCATTTGTCAAGACGGATTGTTATAACTGTCCAGACTGATGTAGGTTAGTTTACTCAGATTGATGTATGTATAATAATCTTTCTTTTTGTAAAGATCTGTTATACATTATATATTACTTGTCATGATTCTATTATGTCTTTACTTTTTTTCACCCCAACAATCTGTCTTTCTGACACTTGGATGTTCGGCATGTGAATAACATGGATGTATTAGTGTCGACTTTTAAGGGTCGAAAATTCCGTCGTTACAACATGGTTTCAGAGCTTAGGTTGAGCGAACATTTAGGCTTTGGTGGGGTAGACTCGTTAGAGATAGGGTAGTAACACCCTAGAATGAGCTTGAGTGTATATATAAGAGCGCGTACTTGTTAGTGCTATAAAATATTTTATATTGTGTTGGTTGATCTATTGAGTGGTTTATGAATTCTGGTCGATACTGAAGGTACAACTATAACAATATGGGTAACACTTGGACAAGGCAAACCTACAGTGTTGTTTTTAAAATTGGTAAATAAAATAATTTTACCCAGATTTTATATTTTATATATAAAAGAATAATTTTTGAAAATTGATATAGTTATCTATGATGTGTTTATTTTTAGGAAATGGCGATATTCGTTTATTATTAGTTATTGTTTAATTAGTCGTGCTCGTCCAGTTTATGAGTATTGACTATTATTTGTTGATTGATTATTTATGCTCGGCCAGTTTCCATTTATTGTTTGATTAAATTAAATACGAACACCTTATGAATTTAGTTTCACGATTTGACTATAAGGCGTTTGGTGATAATGTTTGGTTAAAATTAATTTTAATAAAGTTGTTTATTATAATTTAAACAAAGATATACAGTTGCAAAATGATTTTTATATAAGTGAAATTATATAAGTATGGTTTATAAATAAAAAGATTTAAAGATAGAATTTGAGAACTTAAATCCCGATGTTTTGAAAATTGTTTTTTCAAAGTTTTACGGAAAATAATAATAGAATTATTTTAAAGTAGTTATGAATAAAAATCTTTTATAAGGATTTTAAAGGAGATAGAAATCACTGAACTCACTTCTGTCGTTGAAAAATAATTCTGATGATGACTATAGTATCATCGGCATTCCTTTTCGAGTTTCTAGGTGGGGAATGCTACCATAGTAGTTTTGCTTCATAGTTGTTTTATAAGACAAATTTTGTTTTAAATTCTAAAAGTATGATTTGATATACAAAAGGAGATATGTATATTTATTTCGAATAGAGTTGAAATAAAACCCGGGTGTTTAATTCTTATGTTTCCAGTTAAGTTATTTTATGGACGCATGTATCCTACGCAATAGGGTAGTTTGGTTTGTGCATCTTATTATGATATGTTGTTTGATAATTTTCATTTATTGAAATAAAATGGAATTTTCGACGATTTTGGGTAGTTGAAAACTTCCAAGTTAGTTGAGAACTTAAAGCTAAGTGTTTTTGTGAAAATAAGTTTGGTAACTCATAAATTTTAGAAGATAATAAGTTAAAACAAGTTTTAAATTTTTTGAGCATCATGTTTAAGTAAAATATCTGATATTATATATATACTCTTAGGATGTAGTGGAGTATTATACGAATATGAACTTAAGTCTTGAATGTTTATAAATGTAAGTAATGTGTTATGAAATAGTTCATAAATGATTTTAGTATCAATGGAAATATACTATAAGAAAAAATGAATGTGATTTAAAATTAAAGGAGAAATTGGTGTAGTTAAGAAACCAACGGAATAAATATGTATGTTGTACGTAAATCATTTTATTCGCATAATTGTTCTTGATCCAAATTCGAGCACCTGATTTTGTGGTAATTTACACCGATCCGAACAAGGATCTTTCACTCGATTCTTGACGGCGAACACTTGATATAGATTTTTGATATGATTCTAAAGTTTTCTATCATAGTATATGGCTATGTAGGGAAAATGGACGTTTCTAATCAAGGAACCTGATCGAAGTCCGCACTAGGTAAGTCGAACGAGCGATACTAGTTCGAAGGAGAAGTTTATGTGATCGAATAAGTGATTGGATTTATTATTGCATACGGATGACATACGTCATCGTACAGGCATGAATGTAATTTGTGTGCTTCTTACATTAGAAATGCAAGTTATATGGTTTAATGGCATGTTTATGTGTAATGATGGATGAGTTGTTGTATTGTTTCAATTGTTGTATTTAACTCTCTTTTGGGTTATGTAAGTAAAAATCAAGTTTATGGAAGCGAAGGTTTGCTAGTCACTTTTGGTTTCATGAGTAGAGTCTGATTGCTCGACAAATTGGTATGTTTTTATTGCTTAGCGGGTGTGTTTGCTATATGACATATACACTTTATAAGGTATATCATAAGTATATACTATAGTTGATTTTATGCCCCAGTTATGGGAGGCCACTTTTGGGCTTTTGTTTTCTTTATTGATTTGGGCTAGTTGTGGCGAGTTGAAGTTTTTCTGGACCTAGCCGCTCAAAGAAGGTACTGTTGAATTTTTCTGTAACATAATTGATTTTGAAAGCGTAAGGGTTATGGGACATTTTTCTTCCTTTGAAAATTTTAGGAATGAATTCTTTTAAGAGGGATGAATGTAATAACCCGAAAATTTTAATGTTTCGAATAAGAATATTTAATTTATTTAAATATTCAAATTTGATTCGAATGTGATAAATAATAAGAAAATCAATTGTTAATAAAATGACTCGATTTTTAATGACATATTTTTAAATGAATTTATAGGATTTTTCCATAATTTTTAATTTGGAAAATATTAAAATTTCGTTTGATGTATTTTTCGGCAAACGTTGGTATTTTGAAATTTTACAAAATAAGATAACCAGTGTATTTTATTATTGTTTTTTGATCATGTCGTATTGTTGTGTGCGATCGTATTTTATTTCTTTCGTTCGTATTACGTACGTAAACGAAATTCCATGTAGCAAAGCATCGAAATTATAAAATAAACATAACCCAACACTTGGCAATTTTCATCACTTTTCCATCCTCCCTCTTTTATTTTCATTCCCTGTAGCTTATAAACCATGCCACCAAAAATAAAATTCCAAATCACATGCTACAATCCACTAAAAAATATGAATCCAGATTCGATGAGTTCATAGTGATGAGGGCATTTAATCTATGGAGTTTGGTTGGGTGCGGTTGTATTTGAGGAGGATCGACATGGCCAAGGAAAACCAAGGTTAGAGATTGGCATCAATTTAGAGGACGATTGGCGAAACGAAGGATACCATCGCATTTCTTATGTGAAGGAGTATCGTTTCTCGAAGTTTGAAGGCGTGCGACGCGAAGTAGTAAATCACATCATTTTGTGGTCGAGGGGAGCAAGGCCCAGGTCGCAATTGGCATGTGTGGTTCGAGCTTAAGGTCTTTGGGTCAGGAGTGTAGCACTTGCGAAGAGAAAGTCGTCGGTGAAATCAGATTGTAATTTCATTGAGTGTGGATCGAGTTTGGGCATGCATGCACGGGGTTTTCAACATGCATGTACATGCAAGGAATTAGAGTGGGGAAGGAGGAGGTTTCAGGGGTAATTAAATTTAAGTAAAGTTAATAAATTATATTATTTAATTCTCAAATCTTATAAAATGAATAACTTCTTCATACGAGGTCCAATCTTGACGCGGTCTTTTGTGTTGCACTCATAGAAGCGTTATTTATGCACTGAAGTTGATTTCATCAACTTTGGAGCAAGTGAAATTTTGAGATAAAATCAATCAAACCGGAATGCTTAAGCATCAGCTGGAATTTTGATGAGTTATCTCACCTCTAGATGAACTTTATAGGATATATGGTAGATATAAATTATTGTTTTCATGTTTGAATGATTTACTGGTTTGGTTTGGTTAAATTTCCGCTTTGAAAAGCGAGATGACATAAACTGAAATATAGGGAATTCTGTAGAGGAATCTAGATTTCCTCACCACTATTGATTTTGATTTGATTTATATACCTGTTTTATAAATTGTTGAATTTCAAAACTTGGTAGTTTGACCATATTGGATGTGAAATTGATATATGTTAAAAGTTGAACCTTTTTAATGATAAAGGTAGGAGTAGCATTGGTTAAGTGCTATGGTAGCTATTGGCCTCATTATAGTATTTTGAAATACTTTGGTTTGCTATTTTGATTTGAAAATGATTTTGATTCAGATGATGTTTTTAAAAGTGATTTTAGGAATTTTCTATGGCATTTTATTTTTAAATATTTTTTGAACTTCTTTATTTTATTTCAATCTTTTTGTTAATCTTTTCAAATTCATATGGAAATGTTTTAAAAGTATTTCGAGAAGTATTTGTTGTACAGGAAAGTTTATATAATAATGAATGTTTATTTTAAAGGAAAATAAAGGAGGATTTATCTTTTGTAATAAAATAATTATGTTTTAAAAGAAGATAGCAATATTTCGGAATAAATATTGGTGAAATGTTTTATATAAAATGTTGTATAAAAAGAATAGATTTATAAATGGTATTTTATAAAAATGGAAACGATATCATTTTTATATTTGGAGATTTATAAAAGAAGTTTTACAAATAGAAAGGAGATTTATAAACAGAGTTTTATAATTATATTTAGGGATTTATAAAAGGAGTTTTATAATTATATTTGGGGATTTATTAACGGAGTTTTACAATTATATTAGGGGATTTATAACATGAGTTTTATAAATATATTCAGGGATTTATAAAAAGAAGTTTTACAAATAGAAAGGAAATTTATAAAAGGGATTTTACAAATAAATTTGGAGATTTATAAAAAGGAGTTTTATAAAAGGAATGAGATTTCATTTTTATAAACGATCATTTTAAACTATGGTGGTACGTAAAGTACACTTTTCATACTTAACATCAAATTTCAAGGTAAGGAAATTCATCCCTATCCTGAGCATTAAGAATGTATGTCGAGGCAAGAATAGTACGCTAACTTGTTCGACTTTATTGTTAATAGAGGGATAGCACAAGTTTGAAATCGAAAAGTGGTGGTAAGTATATTTGCTTTGTTATAAGTACGATCCATTCATTTACACAAAATGGAAAGTGTTTTGGGTTTATTGTTATTAGTGTTTTAAATGACATTTGTTTTAACCCAAATAAGTATGGTTTTGAAAGTGAAATCTTTATTAAGTTCTTGTGAATAAACTTATACCGTTAAGTATATTGTTACATTTTCTAAGTATTGAAAAGGTAGTGGTTTGTGAATATACTTATACCGATGAGATAAGTATGTGGATTATTTTTCCAAGCAGTGAAAGAGTATAAATAAGTAGTGAATGAGTAATATACTTGTGTATATCTTTTGTAAAAGTATTTTAATACAAGAATTTACAAAGTGATTTTTAATTAATGAAAGGACTAATCAAAGAGGCTTAGTGGTGGCTTATGTTCTTAATGTGATTAGTTTCCATATGAATTTAAATCTCTGATTTGATTGTTTGTTTATTTGATAGTTAAATACCCGACTATCAAATGTTGGCTAGTTTGAAAATTATCGATCATTGGTTCGAAGGGACCAAATCAGATAGGTATCCAAAAACCATAGCATTCGAATTGGAAACATCTTGAAGATGATGTAATTGAAGACGGAGTTCTTTGATGTGCAAGGACTGCTTGCTACAAATCCCGAGGATGTAGTAGAAGTAATGCCTTTAGTTTATTCAGTCTCAGAACAACTTGTATATATGAATGTTGACATTGTAGTGTTGCTTGGAGGGTAGTGTTAGCATTATAAGTAGGATTTGCTAATAAGGTAAAATATAGCCTCAAACCTCACACTCAGTAATGACTAAAACAAGGGATATGCTTCAGGGTTTTGTGGTTCGCTACCATTAGCATATGGCCATCACTCAATCTAGATCAATATTATGAATTTATGTATGCTTTGGGCCTAATACGGTTTGTCACGTTGGCAGTCGAGGGGTGATGACACATTCAATATTATCCAGGAAGGGATATACCAGACCTAATTGGCAGGGAGTCGGCTAATGCTCTCGATACATTTTTCTAGAGGCATATCGTGGCGGACGGTACCCCAATAGCCCCGTCATTAATGGAATCATTTTCTAATACGTGCTTTACAGACTTAGTTGTATACCAAATATGTTGGAATGTGGGATGCAAGCATTTCAACAATGTTATATGTTTATTTTAAACCCTAGACATTATTATAATATCACTGGATTTTCTAATAAAATGGTTTGGTTATGTGAGGTAAAGATCCATTCGTGTTTATGTGCTGCGTGGTCTTACGAGATACCTTTATTTTTAAAAGGTTTTACATTACATTAGAAATCCATATGATTTGAGTTTCTCATACTGGTTTATCAGACTGATCTAGGTGTTATTCTCCTATAATGCTCGGGTCAGCCCGAGCATATTTTCAGATTTAGTTATGGATGCTTTGGAGCTTCAGAAGATGAGCCGCATGCCTCCATGACGTATTCACGTTTCTTTTATTTTCCGCTGCATTTGTTGTTATGTATTTATCAGCATTTGTGAGGACAACTTATTATAACTATCCAGGCTGATGATATGTTAGTTTAATTTGATTAATGTATGTATAATAATATTTCATTTTGTAAAGATCTGTTATATATTATATATTACTCATCATGATGTGAGATTCTGTTATCTTTACTTTTCTTTCACCCCGATAATCTGTCTTTCTGGCACTTGGATGTTCGGCAAATGAATACCGTGGATGTATTAGTGTGTGACTTTTGATGGTCGAAAAGGCTTGTCATTACAGGCTACGTATAGTAATGTGTCATAGACGCAAAAGTAATTATATGTCGAAGGGTATATATATATATATAGTAGCCGAGAAGCTAAAGTGTTTGAATGTTGAATGCTATGTATAGTAATATGTTATAGAGGCAAAATTAATCGCATGCCGAAGCTGATAAGCCAAAGTATTTATGTAACAACCCGGTATTGCGTACCGATTATTTATCATCTCTGGACGGTTTTCTTTCCTATTCGATTGTTGTTTGGAAAATTTTTAGAAACCAGTTTGAAACTCGTTTGAAAATTTTGTTAAGTGTTTTTAATCAGTTTCAAACACTAGTGTAAATTTGATTAAGGAATTAGGTGGGCTTTAAAAATCATCTCGGCCCATGCTTTGTGATGCTGTGATTTTATTAAGGGTTGATAACCCGTCCCCCACTTTGACTCCCATTCGAAAAACCCTAAAACCAAATTGAACGAGAAAAAAAAATGGAGGCGTTCGTTCGTTCTTCAAATTCAAGTAGGCTCGATGTTTTCATTCGTCTTCGTCTCCCAAAAGTAAATGTCGGCTTCAAGATTTCTTCACTCTCGCTCACCCCTCCCCGTCAAAGGTTAGAGCTTCGAACAAATTGGGGCTTCGGGATTTTAAATCGCGGCCATGGCTACTCAATCGAAGGCGATCGATTCTCTGGCGACTTGGACTTTGGCTTCGACAGCTCCAAAACATCGTGGCTAAGGTGAGTGATATTCGTCACTCACATCTAATTCGAACCCCATGATTTTTCTGTTTCTTTTCTTCGTATAAATTTGTTGCTGCTTAACATGACTTTGGTCACTTGAGTTTCGGCTGTTAAATTGTGGTTCGATATTGTTGTTTTCTCTGATGTTTCATGCGGTTTTGATCACTCGATTCATCATAGCCATTCGAATTTGGGATGATTCTGACTTGGTTCATTTTCTTGCTTTTTCACGGCTTGTTGTTACTGCTCCGTGAATTTCTTGCTTTAACTTGCTATGTTGTTCATGACATCTCTGACTTCTTCAATTTTGACACTTGCGTATATTTGATTTTGTTCGATGAAAATGTTGTTCGAATATTTTGAAACTGCTATGGCTTCGACCTTAACTTGAAACGTCATTGACCTTTTAGTGTCTGTGACTTTCTCTGGTAGACTTCGACTTTGCTTCTGGTTCATTTCTTGTGTCCACGACTTCGCCGTTGCCATTTTTGGCTCGACGTGACGCTGTAGTTGTTACTGCATTCGGATTGTTTCATTGTGGCACTTACTTGCACTGTCACTTGTTCATATTGCTGGTTCATTGTAGTATGTAGTTTAGTTGGCTGATGGGTTGGTTTCACTTGAGTCCGGTTCCATGCTTTGTGTACTTTGATAGTTACACTTTATGTCCCTTAGCTTGAGTCTTTGGCTTCACTGTGCATATATAGGCTTGTCTGCATTATGGTCCACTGGCCTTTGTTTTCACTGGTGCATCCTTGTTCACTGGTACATTAGCTTTGTGTGCTTCATCTCTTACCTGATGCACTTGCAATGCTGTTGGGTTTTGGGATTGATCTTGATTAGTTTGTGACTTTGGCATTTGTACAGTTTCACTATAGAGTTGCTCATGTAGACTTGAACATTGTGTTTTAGAGTAGCATTCCTGTATATGCTTCTAGTCATTGTAGCTGGTCTACCTGAAATCATATAGTTTTGAAGGAGATCATATTTGTCTGCACTTGCATTGTTTTTGTAGTTTCACTGTGTTGATGATGCTTTGACCGTTGAACTTGGTTGATCATCTGCACGCTTGGTCTTGCAGTCTGGAGTACTTGATATATGCCCTTTTCCTTGTTTACTCAAGTCTGCATTAATCTCTGGTACGATGTTGTATTTGTTTTGATCTTTGATTTCTGGCCTTGGCTTCTTGATGCAGTCTTCATTGATATTGTTAACTTGGGTATGACGTTGGCACTGGTTCGTGACTATGTGCAGTTGGTTGAGTCTTTGATATTGGTATGGAGTACATTGCCTGAGTCACTTGTATCTGCTGTTACTTGTTGTTCGATCTACTTGACTTCGACTTTGGTTATGATGCTTGCATTCATCTTGCAGGCTGGTTCATTGTTTTAATTATTCCTCTGTTGCCTTATCCTTGGTACGCTGTCCAGTTCATGTTGTTGGCATTGATTTGTGTCAATTAATTCACTTCCACTCGAATCTGTGCCTTTCTGCTCGAATCTGATACATTGCATTAATGCTTTGTATCCAATTGCATTTGGTCATCGTGCTTCACTGGTGACCTTATTTTGTTTAGAGTTGTTTGTAGAGGCGAGGCAGTACACGCGTGCGTGTACTGCAGCCCTAGTAGGATTGACAGATTTGGTTGATATTTCGATTGTTAAATTATTTCATTGGTTCAATTCAATATTTTGAAGTTGTATTTGAAATGGTTCACTTCGATTTGAGTTGTATCCGTTGGCTTTTGGATTCATTGATCTTCTGAGTATTTCATAGACTGGATTGGCGAGGCAGTACACGTTAGCGTGTACTGCAGCCAATCAGCATCGTTGTTTTTAAATTGACATTTCAATTGTTTAAATTGATTTGGATTGCTGATTTGTTGTTTAACACTGTTCAGTGTTATATCTGTTGTTATTCGATTCTTTTATCGAGGAGTCGGATATATGAGATTTCTGTGACTGTCGTCTATTTGATGTTGATTACTATTGCTTCTATGCACTAATAACTGAGTTTGAATTAGACTGACCCGTGTATTATTTTCTTTTGAATGTAATACTCGGGTCAGACCCGAGTTATTTCAGGTTGTAGATTTTCTTCTTTGAGTTGCTGTTCAGGATATGAAGACTTTTCAAATCTTTTGAAGTTGTCTCTGTTATTTTGTAGTAGTCGTGTCATTGTATAGAACGATATGTATTCATGTATATTAGTTGATAATGTACTTGTATATATAACTTCTAGAGTCGACAGTTGTAGTTGTATCATATGTATCGTGTCAACTATATTGTAACTGACATCGATTATATATATATGAGATTTTTGTTAATCTGTGTTCCGCATTTATATTATCTGTGTTATTGTTATATCTATTATCCTAAACTATTATGAACTATCGTAGTTTGTTTTATACTGATAATTGGGTGTGTCGATGGGAGTAAATAAATAATAGATGAAAAATAAAAAGGTATATACCACTCCTATCGAGATCACCAATATTAGTGTAAGGCCAACTACGGATGGTCGCTCCTATCCAGCCTTATTCTTCGTAATAATAGACAGTATTTCTATTAATACTCTTTGTTATTATGAGCATAGAGGTGGGGCTTCACAGTTGGTATCAGAGCTTGGGGTTTATGGACATAATATAAAACTTAACTCGGAAGGAACATATGTTACAACTATTGGTCGATGTTTTATTGTGTTGGAGTCAAAACTAAAGTTTTGAAAGTTGGATGAAATTTTTAAATAACTTTATTTAAAAATAATAGTGAAATTGTGTTCTGATGATTTGATTGATTTGTGTTCTGTTTATCAGAGTGCGCAGCGGAAACAGTGAAACTGTCTTCGCTGAGTACAACTGATAATCTTTTTTTTTGATTTAAAAATCAAAATACGAAATTGATATGAATTTCATTTGTTGTTTACATAGCTGTAATTATTTTGTTTCTTTGAGAATTTCGAATCCGAATTGAGGATTCGAAGAAATTGCAGATATGTGATTTTTGTTGAAATTTCCGCTGGCTTTCTTTTGTACTAATCATCTAGTGATTAGATTTTTGCTGTTTTGAATTATCTTCATTGAAGATACATTTGAATGATTTCTTTGTTCATTTTGTAGTACGTGCAAAAATTTGAATTGCACGTTATTGCATTTATTTTACGTTGAACCGATGCTTGGTTATGATACGTATTTTGTTGCCGTTATTTTTATAACGGACTTTTTACACCAATGCTGAATTTTTGAGGCACGGTGTTTTGTTGACAATTTTAATGAATGAAAATTCACTGATGTCACATTTTGATGTGAATTCTTTTGATGAGATATTTGATGTTTTAAAATTTACTGTCACCTTGGCTTCAGTAACCGTCAAGTTTTAAAAGTGGATTTTCAAGCGGTTATTCCGCAATACTGATTTGTGACCGTTTTTACGGTATTTTGAGAAGTACGATTTCCTTACCGAAATTGTTACTGATTTACTGTTCTAATCACGTGATTGGAAACTCGTTTTAAAAAATGAAAATTGTTTTATAAATTTTTAACGGTTTGCGTTTTCAAAAGGATGAGAAAGCGACTTAAACGATTCAGCAAAATCGAGGATTATGACCCCTTTCTTTTACTGTTTCGCTTAACTCCGGACTTGTCCAGTTGAGAAGGTGAATTGTTATTTTTACAAAATAAATAAAAATTGTTTTCAGAAATTTAACAGTTTACGCTTTCAAAAGAATGAGGAAGCGATTTAAACGTTTCAACAAAATCGAGGACTATGACCCCTTTCTTTTACTGATTCGCTTAGTTCCGGACTTGTCCGTTTGAGAATGTGAAATGTATTTTTACAAAATACACAATTTTGCACTTTCAAGGAAACGATGAAGAGAATCAAACGATTTAGTAAAACACGTGGTATGGGACATGTGCGTTTGCTATTTCGGTTAATTCCGGACTCGTTAATTGAAATATTTGATGATTTTGTGTGCTTTCGAGCCACTCTGCGGACCTTCGGGTCATTTGTTGGGCTTTCGAGCCACTCTGCGGACCTTCGGGTCATTTGTTGGGCTTTCGGGCCACTCTGCGGACCTTCGGGTCATTTGTTGGGCTTTCGGGCCACTCTGCGGACCTTTGGGTCAAATACCAGTACTAGACCTTCGGGTCACTCTGCGGACCTCCGGGTCAATCTGATGGGCGCCAAAATTATGTTGAGTACTTGGTAGGCTTCGGCCACTCTGAGATGCACGTGCGGCGAATTAAAAACTCGCCATCTGATGGGATCGATCCAAGCTTTTATGTTGACTTTCTAGTCTTCTTAACTGATTTCTAGATATTTGTTGTTTCTAATTATCGCTTGTGATAATTAGATATTTGTTGATATGAGTTCTGATTATCGTTTTTGATAATCAGATATTTGTTGTTTCTAATTATCGCTTGTGATAATTAGATATTTGTTGATATGAGTTCTGATTATCATTTTTGATAATCAGATATTTGTTGTTTCTAATTATCGCTTGTGATAATTAGATATTTGTTGATATGAGTTCTGATTATCATTTTTGATAATCAGATATTTGTTGTTTCTAATTATCGCTTGTGATAATTAGATATTTGTTGATATGAGTTCTGATTATCGTTTTTGATAATCAGATATTTGTTGTTTTTAATTATCGTTGTTAGATAATTAAATATTTGTTGATATGAGATTTAATTATCGCTTTTGATAATTAAATATTTGCTGGTTTGAGATTTAATTATTGCTTTTAATAATTGAATAATTGTTGAATTTGAGAAATTTGCTTATCGCTTGTGATAATCGAATATTTGTTGATTTGAGAAATTTGATTATCGTTTTTGATAATTGAATATTTGTTTTCTGACTATCGTTTGAGATAATCAGATATTTGATTTGTCTTCTGATTATCGTTTAAGATAAGTAAATATTTGCGATTTGAAAATGCAATTATCGTTTTTGATGATTGAATAATTGCGACCTTTGAGATTTGAGCTTCGTCTTTTTCTCTGGCGATTCAGGTGAGTAATTTGATTTACTCACATTCAATTCGTGCTCTGTATGGGATTTCTGCTCTGTTTTTCCTTCTCTTTTAGTTGCTGGAACTCGATTGTTCTTGCTATTGTTAGTCGTCTGATTTTGATCCCTAATTCCCACGAGGTTGATTCTTTTGATTTGAAGCAGTCGAACCTTTCGATTTCTTATCTAATATTTCCCCGCTGACACTTGCTTTGCTTATACATTCGACATTGCCATGCTCTTTTGGTTGTTACCTTTTTATTCATTTATTCCCTATGATTGCGTGGACGCAATTTTTATAAGGAGGGGAGTCTGTAACAACCCGGTATTGCGTACCGATTATTTATCATCTCTGGACGGTTTTCTTTCCTATTCGATTGCTGTTTGGAAAATTTTTAGAAACCAGTTTGAAACTCGTTTGAAAATTTTGTTAAGTGTTTTAAATCAGTTTCAAACACTAGTGTAAATTTGATTAAGGAATTAGGTGGGCTTTAAAAATCATCTCGGCCCATGCTTTGTGATGCTGTGATTTTATTAAGGGTTGATAACCCGTCCCCCACTTTGACTCCCATTCGAAAAACCCTAAAACCAAATTGAACGAGAAAAAAAAATGGAGGCGTTCGTTCGTTCTTCAAATTCAAGTAGGCTCGATGTTTTCATTCGTCTTCGTCTCCCAAAAGTAAATGTCGGCTTCAAGATTTCTTCACTCTCGCTCACCCTTCCCCGTCAAAGGTTAGAGCTTCGAACAAATTGGGGCTTCGGGATTTTAAATCGCGGCCATGGCTACTCAATCGAAGGCGATCGATTCTCTGGCGACTTGGACTTTGGCTTCGACAGCTCCAAAACATCGTGGCTAAGGTGAGTGATATTCGTCACTCACATCTAATTCGAACCCCATGATTTTTCTGTTTCTTTTCTTCGTATAAATTTGTTGCTGCTTAACATGACTTTGGTCACTTGAGTTTCGGCTGTTAAATTGTGGTTCGATATTGTTGTTTTCTCTGATGTTTCATGCGGTTTTGATCACTCGATTCATCATAGCCATTCGAATTTGGGATGATTCTGACTTTGTTCATTTTCTTGCTTTTTCACGGCTTGTTGTTACTGCTCCGTGAATTTCTTGCTTTAACTTGCTATGTTGTTCATGACATCTCTGACTTCTTCAATTTTGACACTTGCGTATATTTGATTTTGTTCGATGAAAATGTTGTTCGAATATTTTGAAACTGCTATGGCTTCGACCTTAACTTGAAACGTCATTGACCTTTTAGTGTCTGTGACTTTCTCTGGTAGACTTCGACTTTGCTTCTGGTTCATTTCTTGTGTCCACGACTTCGCCGTTGCCATTTTTGGCTCGACGTGACGCTGTAGTTGTTACTGCATTCGGATTGTTTCATTGTGGCACTTACTTGCACTGTCACTTGTTCATATTGCTGGTTCATTGTAGTATGTAGTTTAGTTGGCTGATGGGTTGGTTTCACTTGAGTCCGGTTCCATGCTTTGTGTACTTTGATAGTTACACTTTATGTCCCTTAGCTTGAGTCTTTGGCTTCACTGTGCATATATAGGCTTGTCTGCATTATGGTCCACTGGCCTTTGTTTTCACTGGTGCATCCTTGTTCACTGGTACATTAGCTTTGTGTGCTTCATCTCTTACCTGATGCACTTGCAATGCTGTTGGGTTGCTTTGGGATTGATCTTGATTAGTTTGTGACTTTGGCATTTGTACAGTTTCACTATAGAGTTGCTCATGTAGACTTGAACATTGTGTTTTAGAGTAGCATTCCTGTATATGCTTCTAGTCATTATAGCTGGTCTACCTGAAATCATATAGTTTTGAAGGAGATCATATTTGTCTGCACTTGCATTGTTTTTGTAGTTTCACTGTGTTGATGATGCTTTGACCGTTGAACTTGGTTGATCATCTGCATGCTTGGTCTTGCAGTCTGGAGTACTTGATATATGCCCTTTTCCTTGTTTACTCAAGTCTGCATTAATCTCTGGTACGATGTTGTATTTGTTTTGATCTTTGATTTCTGGCCTTGGCTTCTTGATGCAGTCTTCATTGATATTGTTAACTTGGGTATGACGTTGGCACTGGTTCGTGACTATGTGCAGTTGGTTGAGTCTTTGATATTGGTATGGAGTACATTGCCTGAGTCACTTGTATCTGCTGTTACTTGTTGTTCGATCTACTTGACTTCGACTTTGGTTATGATGCTTGCATTCATCTTGCAGGCTGGTTCATTGTTTTAATTATTCCTCTGTTGCCTTATCCTTGGTACGATGTCCAGTTCATGTTGTTGGCATTGATTTGTGTCAATTAATTCACTTCCACTCGAATCTGTGCCTTTCTGCTCGATACATTGCATTAATGCTTTGTATCCAATTGCATTTGGTCATCGTGCTTCACTGGTGACCTTATTTTGTTTAGAGTTGTTTGTAGAGGCGAGGCAGTACACGCGTGCGTGTACTGCAGCCCTAGTAGGATTGACAGATTTGGTTGATATTTCGATTGTTAAATTATTTCATTGGTTCAATTCAATATTTTGAAGTTGTATTTGAAATGGTTCACTTCGATTTGAGTTGTATCCGTTGGCTTTTGGATTCATTGATCTTCTGAGTATTTCATAGACTGGATTGGCGAGGCAGTACACGTTAGCGTGTACTGCAGCCAATCAGCATCGTTGTTTTTAAATTGACATTTCAATTGTTTAAATTGATTTGGATTGCTGATTTGTTGTTTAACACTGTTCAGTGTTATATCTGTTGTTATTCGATTCTTTTATCGAGGAGTCGGATATATGAGATTTCTGTGACTGTCGTCTATTTGATGTTGATTACTATTGCTTCTATGCACTAATAACTGAGTTTGAATTAGACTGACCCGTGTATTATTTTCTTTTGAATGTAATACTCGGGTCAGACCCGAGTTATTTCAGGTTGTAGATTTTCTTCTTTGAGTTGCTGTTCAGGATATGAAGACTTTTCAAATCTTTTGAAGTTGTCTCTGTTATTTTGTAGTAGTCGTGTCATTGTATAGAACGATATGTATTCATGTATATTAGTTGATAATGTACTTGTATATATAACTTCTAGAGTCGACAGTTGTAGTTGTATCATATGTATCGTGTCAACTATATTGTAACTGACATCGGTTATATATATATGAGATTTTTGTTAATCTGTGTTCCGCATTTATATTATCTGTGTTATTGTTATATCTATTGTCCTAAACTATTATGAACTATCGTAGTTTGTTTTATACTGATAATTGGGTGTGTCGATGGGAGTAAATAAATAATAGATGAAAAATAAAAAGGTATATACCACTCCTATCGAGATCACCAATATTAGTGTAAGGCCAACTACGGATGGTCGCTCCTATCCAGCCTTATTCTTCGTAATAATAGACAGTATTTCTTTTAATACTCTTTGTTATTATGAGCATAGAGGTGGGGCGTCACAATTTAAATGTCAAAGGCTATATACAGTAATGTGTATAGAGATAGAAGTAAGTATATGCTAAAGGCTATGTATAGTAGTAGTTGATAAGCTAAAGTAGGCAATATATAGTAATGTGCCGAAGAGGCAAAATTAATTATATTCCAAAGGCTATGTATAGTAGTAGCTGAGAAGCTAAAGTATTTAAATGTCGAAGGCTACATATAGTAATGTTCCGCAGAGGCAAATGTAATTGTATGTTGAAGGCTATGTATAGTAGTTGCCGAGAAGCTAAAGTATTTAAATGTCGTAGGCTCTATATAGCAATGTGTTAAAGAGGCAAAAGTAATTATATGCCGAAGACTACATGTAGTAGCAGCTGATAAGCTAAAGTATTTGAATGCCAAAGACAATGTATAGCAATGTGCCGTAGAGGTAAACTTAATGGTATGAAACCAACCTCATAGCGAGGGTTTTTCGACAATGAGCTTGAAAGTTTATTCTCGTCTTATGTTGAGGATTTCTTTGATCTAACTTCATCCTTTAGTGAGGAAGTGAAGGTTTGAACCTTGGAGTTTGAAAATTTATTCTTGTCTTATGTTGAGGATTTCTTTGATTCGACCTTATCCTTTAGTGAGGAAGTAATGGTTTGAACCTCAGATTTCAAAAGTTTATCCCCGTCTAATGTTGAAGATTTGGAATATCTAACCTTGTCATTAATAAAGGTTTGGTGTTGAATAGTTTAGACGATTAGATGTCGTTAAGGATTCATAATCTTGCATGCCAAAGGTGCGGTTAATTGAATACCATTATGGTTTCATAGTTTATGAGCCGAAGGTGTAGTTGATTGAATACCGCTAAGGTTTTGTAATTTATGAAACGAAGGCGTAATTGATTTAATATGGCTAAGGTTTTGTAGTTTATGAGCCAATGGCATATTTGATTGAATACCGCTTATGTTCGGTAGTTTGTGAGCCAAAGGTATAGTTGATTGAATACAACTAAGGTTTCATAGTTTATTAGCCAAAAGCATATTTGATTGAATGCTGGTAAGGTTTCATAGTTTATGTGCCGAAGGTATGTTTGATTGAACATTGCTAAGGTCTCGTAATTTATGATCCCAAGGCATAGTTGATTGAATACTGCTAAGGTTTTTTACTTTATTATCCGAAGGTATAATTAATTAAATACCATTAAGGTTTCGTAGTTTATGAGCCGAATGCATATTTGATTGAATACTGCTAAGGTTTCATGGTTTATGAGCTGAAGGCATGTTTGATTGAATACTGCTAAGGTTTCGTAGTTTTTGAGCTAAAAGCGCAGTTGATTGAATACTTCTAAGGTTTAAAAGTTTATTAGTCGAAAGTACATTTGATTGGATACCGCTAAAGTTTTTTAGTTTATTAGCCAAAGGCATATTTGATTGAATAATGCTAAGGTTTTATAGTTTACGAGCCAAGGGCATAGTTGAATGCCGTATGGCTAAGTAGATTGATTGTCATAAGGGTATGTTTGATTGAGTGTCGCAAGGATAAGTAGATCATGGCCCAAAAATGAATGTTGAAAGGTGAAATGATGGACTCTGGCTACGCATTTAAGACAGCTATCATGTGAAAATGTTTGATTGGGCCTTTTGAAAAAGTGCATTGTCTTTTATCACATAAGGACGATTCAATTTCTGTCATAGTAGCTTTTGGGGGATGTTATTTTTAAATTGCTATTTTGATCGCGCGGCTGATTATATTAACCCTTATTTTATTGGGTTAGATAGTAAAGCATATAATAATTTTTCTTTCTTCTTCTTTTATTTATTTTGCTTGAATTCCACTGTTGCTACTATTAAAGTTCCCAAAAGTCCTAAACATTTCTTGCTTTTACAACTATATTGGTATGTTCTTTAATTTTTCTCTTGTATTTTAACCGCGATGATCGTGTCACAACTGTATTGGCTTACTATTTTGACTTCCATAATCGTTTATAGCTATTTTGGGGCATTCTTATCGTAAAATAATCGACAAGATCATTTACAAATGTAGGACCTTTTGTTTTGATGGTCCTTGACTTTTATTGTAGCGATACTTGATTGATAGTAGCAGCTAAGGAATCGAATAGTTATCGTTTTCCACCTTAGATATTATATTACTCAATGTATATTTTTTGAACTCATAATGGAATCATGGGTTTTTCTTGACTGCCGTATTGACTTATTAGCCGTAAAAACTAGTTTTTGATTTTTAATTTTTTGATATGAATTTGACCCAATTTTTGTTAACGTGCCTTTGTCTGAGGTTTACAATTAAATTTAATTGGTTTTGTTCTTCACTGTAAAGTTTGAGCTTTAATTTAGCATTTGTTTAATTTGGATTAACCCACCAATGCATTTGGTCTTCTTAGACTGAGAAATGAGACCTCCTGTAGATTTCCAAGAAGATCGCGATAACATTCTTCGTAAATTTGGCATATTAGATATGGAGGCAATTGCTTCCGACCTGAATGATGTTTGGAATGTCCTCATTGAGGGATGCATTACATGGGTCAAGGAGTATCTGCCAAATGTTATCTCCCTCCCCTAGCTCCTTTCTTCATTAATCTACTAGAGTTTTACAACTAATCCATTCCAACTCCCCGTGTATCATATAATATTCCTTCGGCTTTAAGGGTGATGTACTTTCAAAGGGGTTACACTGATATATCACTGTCAAAGATAAAAGTTGCCAGATCTCCTGGCCCCATGTCCACATACTTTTAACAAATTAGAAAGAAGTAGCCTCTAGCTGACCCCATTAGTAAGATTGTGATAAAGAAATGGTTTTTCGTTTGAACTAAAGGTGTTAGATCTCCTACCCTCATTCCAACATAGTTTTAGCAAATTAAAAAGAAGTATCCTCTGGACAACCCCATTTGTAAGATTGTGATATTGGTTTTTCATCGGGGCCAATGACCCTCGGATCATAACTTCTTTTTCAGAGGCTAATAAGTTAAATTTACATTCGAATAATTAGATTTGTTGATTAAGATCTTAGCTCTAACTTCGATATTTATTTGTTACTTAGGAAAACCTTAGAAAATATCCGATGTTGATCATTTCATAACACACTATAATAATTTTAAGTCTTCAAAAAAATTAATAGCAACACCATTGAGTGTTGACGGATAGTAACCTAAACGCGTGCGGCTTAATTCCCCAAATGTTATATTTACTGGGTACTCTCAATTGAGGGAATCAAAGACTTCTTCAAAAGTGGTGATAGCTGAAGCTTGAGAGAAGGGGATAGCTCTTGTACGCCTGTAATGCCATAATTTCCAAAACTAACACCGAGGGCAGACATCGGGCCTGACCCTTATCTTTAGAATTTTATACATCGCTAAACATGTTTTTATACTTTCTTTAGGTTTTAGGGTTATTGCTTTCTGTTCATTTTTTATGTGTTATTATAAATTTGGCTATTCGAACAAATCAAAGTTGGGCATCCTCGTGCTCAATAAGAGGAAATCTGAGGTTGGGAAGTCTTATGACCTAAAGATAACTCCTAAAGGTTCTAAGGATATTAGTAGGAAGCGACAATGGAAGGGTACTGAAAATGAACCTTTGGATCTCATACTAGAGGGTCTACTCAATCAAAAAAGCCTACCCCTCTTACTTTAGATCTTCTTCCAACATTAAAATGTCACCGAGTTGCTAAAGTAGCTAGGCTTGCTTTTAATTTTCGTGTTGTACTACTGTTGCTGCAGCTAAAGTAGAGTTTTCGAAGACTCTATTAGACTTTAAGAAGATTCTCGAGTATGGTTTTCAGAAGAGTGTTAAGGTATAAGATATTTCATTTTATTGATTATGTTCGTTGTCTTCAGAAATTCACTCGTATTTTGATTCTGTCGGTTGTAGCTGAGTTATCTACTCTTAGTCACAAGTCTGTGGAATTCAAGAAGATTTTAGAAGATGTCACAAGTGCTAAGGAAGACGCCATTATGTTTCAACAATAATGCTAGGAGTTAAAAACGAGAGTTGAAAAAGATGAGAAGGCAATTAATGATGCTGAGGCCAAGGAGGCTCAACTCATGGAGGATGTGGCTAAGCACCCTTAAAAATTGTCTTCATGCAAGTAGATTGCAGAATATCTATCTAGCTTATCATTTGGAGGACGTAAAAGATTTTTATGATAAATATTATGCAAAACTCAACCCTTAGACATAAGGGTTTTATGTTGAATAATCGTCTTTTAAATTTAACCGACTGACTTAGGTTTGTCATCTAAGACTCGGAAGAAGTTTTCCAAGAATTTTTGAAATTAGCAAAGCAATATCTAAGAGATAAGATTTTGAAATAAAAAAGAGTTAGGTTTCTCCATAAAATTCTCAATATGGAACTGAATGTAACCATAGAGGATGTCCTTGGGTTTAAAAGAGTGACTCCATCTGCTTTGGCCATCACCGAAGGGAAGCTAGAAAGTGATCTATTTCAGAGTACATCCCTCAACATTTTCTGGGGGTTTTCAAAGTTATTCTCCTTTGGAACTTTCTGTGTCGAATGTTGGGTTAGGAAAGAACGTCTCTTCCTGCAATATGGCTAGATCTTTGGATACACTTGCCGAAGCTAGGTTAGGGGTATTAGGATTATTCCAACTACAAGAGAGAAGTTTGGTTTTTAGAAAGTAGGGGAATCTTGTATTTATCCTTCGTCATTTGTAATCTATTATAATGAAATAAATTTTTAATGTCTTTACTTTCTTATTTTGATTTTATGTTTTAATTAGCATTTCAAAAACCGTTATGTCCCAACCGCTTGAGCAACAATAAAGCTCAAGATTCTATTCTAAAAGCTTATTATTATAGAGTTTCTAAAACACAAATATTTAATGTGGAATTATTACATTGAAGGGTTGGGTGGACTTCTTTCACTCTAAGTTGGCTTTGGATGATGTCACTTTAGAGATTTCCAAAGAGAATGAAGCAGTTAAATTAAAGGTGGAAAACTTAGAGAGGCACATTGAATCAGTTTGGGAAGTGGTTTCGGTTATACATCAGGCTTTCAAGAAGTTGGTTTTAGATTTATTTGATTTGGTGTCTGATTTTAGGCAACAATTAGATAAAGCCAATGAAGAACTTTCTATTGGAAAGATCAAGGAGATTGAAACTGAGGGGAGGTCTCAAGAAAATATGATAACTACCCTTCCTTCTCAAGGAATGGGAAGAGGCTGAGGCAGTATTTCTTTCAAACTCCCTCGTCCTTATACTACCACAATCGTTACAGAAGGTCGCAGTCCTGTTCGAAAGCCAAGGCAAGCCGAACAGAGTTTACCTTTGGCTTCTATTACAAAATTGGATCAAATTATGATTGAAATCAGGGATGGAAGGGTTGTGCCTTTTCGAGATTATCAAGCCAATTCGTTTGCAAATGCAAATAAACATATAGTGGAGCATTACGAGAGGATTTCGGGTGCAGCCATCGCTCAAGCCGAAGATCAGACGAACCAAATGCTAGATCATTATCTTAGGCTTGAAAGTTATTACAAATGTGCTTGAGTGTTAGTGGCCTACAGGGTCCCATCGAACCTTTCTTTCTTTTGAGATGAAGGGGAGTAGGGTTATGTTACGAGAATAGTGCATGACACAAGCTTGCATATTTCTTTTGCTCGACTTTTTACTCTATCATGCAATGTCCTTGATGGGTAAGCCGGGCTACTATCATTCGAGACCTTGGGGAGGTCCAAGTTCTAAGATGCTCTCCCTTGGATGTTCCAGAAGAAGTAAAGTGTCGAAGAAAGGCCGTAGTAGAATAGTAAACTTTTAGTATGCTTTCGATTATAAGTATATAAACATATATGTACTTTATAGCCAATTTAGTTGTAACTTTAGGCTTCTTTCTTTTTCCTTTATAAGAGGCCTCTCGAGATGTATCGATATTGCTTTTCCCCCTACAACTCAAAGGGTAAGGTTCAAACTCTAGCTTTTCTATATGCTTTTATGGGCTGGTTGCTATAACATCCCCCACTAGGAGGTCCAAAAATGAACGTCATCGATGCCACAGTCATCATCTTAATTATTTTCAAATTACCAAGAGTGAGTTCCGTATATTCAAAACAGTCTACGTACAAAATAACAAAATGTTTTATTCCGTCAAATCTGTCTAATATTTATTACATATAATTTCAATGTTAACCCTAAGTCATACCCACGTAGGGGTCAAAATATAATCCTAGAAATACATAGTACAGTGTCGGGTCAACAATGAAGATGCCACCCATACACATAACAGCGGAAATAACATATAATAACAAATAACTAGGCCTTCAACACCCTCTTCAATCTTCGGCCCGCGCCTAAAATAACCTACCTATCCCATAAACTCAGCCTATTCGATAGAGTACCCGTGAGTTTATGAGGAAAACAATGATAAAAACACGGATCCGACATGTATTCTAGTGTGAATAATACTTACCTGAAAATACAACATAAATGCATGGCAAGACCACACCGTATAACACGGAATGGATTCCCCCTCACTACTTACAAAATAGCATAAATAATACTACCCACAAGTAAAGGTCATAATTACTTACCTTGGAAGCTCCTAAGTTTTAATTAATACATCTTACCACTCGCACCTATGCATATTCAACCCGGTTCCCAACCGACTATACTTAGGATTTGACGTCGCGTGGGACCACCCTAGCAACATCTTTTTAATTCATTCTTTGTTTTACATAAACTGAACTGGAATCACTTCCCCGTGGTATTGACTTATTGAACCCTGGACTACTATGTTACATCTCCAGCAATCCACGTCCTTATAAATTCATTAAATCTCAATCTGCTGTGAAACAGCCACCTGGAGATTCTCCTTTTCCTCTTTTTATTTATTTAGACCTAGGACCACTATGAAACAGCCACCCACAGGCCCCTGTCTATTATTTATCCATTTGTTTCCGACCTACTATGAATCAGCCACCTGTCGGTCCTATTTAATTATGGACTACAAAGAATCAGCCACATGTAGTCCCTTACTACAAAGAATCAGCCCCCTATAGTAATATTTAATTTGAGGTTGCAATAAACAACCACCTGCAAATCTCTAGAAGTTGAATGCCTCTCCACATTTAAAGTTGCTTCAGTTGTGCATTCGTGCAAGCATCCTTACTCGACGTCAATAGCCCATCCACTCTCCACTTCCGCTCACATCAATTCGGCACAATCACCCTACCCCGACCTATGTGCACAGTACCCTCTTTACTTATTGAGCGTGTTCTTTTTCAAATTACAGTGCGAATGGCGACACAATTTGTCTTACTCTCTTCATAATTGCGACGCTCTATCTTCCATAAAGATAGCGACGGAGAACTACTTTCCCCAGAAAGTCACTAGATTCCTTTGGCAAATCACTACCCCACTACACTACGCAGTATTACCTAGCACCATTCTCCTTTGAGACGTTTGGCCACCACCTCCTTAGCTTAGTACTTGAAAATATCTGACACTTTTAACAAAGCACGTTACAGCCATTACAAGTGCCGCCGTTAGACACGTTACCGTGCAGTTTTCTGACATTTACATATTCCTTTGTTTATCTTTTCGGCTATTTTAATTGATCTTGTCCCCTTACATTATTATTTCAATACATATATCATTTCCATCAACTCTCAATGCGGATCCCTCTTCCACTAGTGTAACTCTTCATTAGTTCTAGCTTATTTTACATATAGGAAGTCCTAAACAATTTTAGAAAAATCACGAATAATTCCTTTATCCTTACTTTGTCTTCCATTTGAATTACAAGTTATTTTCCTTGTACATTTTCTAAGTGTTTACTTTAGAAATGCATAACAATTTATTCCTAAATCATGAACTTCTCAAATTACTAACCCATCTTTAGAACAATGGTTAGGACATCATATTAGGTTTTCATTTTGACATAAATTTGTATAAATACCAACAAAATAACATGACCCGAATCAATCAAAACGAACTAAATAAAAGGTTAAGTATTACTCACCTAAATTTTTAAATTTTTTTAGATCTTCTTCTCTTTTCCTTAGCTTGTATTTGCTTTATTTTCTCTTTATTCACATTTCTTCAAGTCACCACCATTAATGTATCTTTTGAGCTTTTATTTTACTTTTAGTAATTTGGAATGAATTAAAGAAAAAGAGTCAAGCTTATTGTCCCACAATTATTTTAGCTTTGGCCCACATACTCGTTTCCATTAATTTAATGTCCCTTTTTTCTATCTTACTCGGCCCCTCCTGGCCCTTTAATTAATTAATTAAATTATTCATAATTTGTGGGTTTTTACAGCTGCCGAAGACTTTATATGTAGTTTGGACTTAAGTTGAATTTATATGAGATGACATCGAGGTGAATAGATTAAACTGAGTCGTAATAGAGTGCAGTAAATAAAACCAAAAGTGATAGTGCTGAAAGTAAAGATGCCAGGAGTTATAGTGGTCCAAACAAAAACTCCTATGTCTAATGTCCTTTCCTTCTTTAGAGTTCTAGTATATAGCCGACATGCTATTGCAAAGATGATTGGCTGGATCCGACATTAATGAGTATTGATATGAGCTCTAATGTAGGAAAGTACAATATACTTAGTGTCTGAATTATGCAAGTGCCTAAAAGATCCTTGATGTGTTAAGATCAGTGCCTATTTATAGGCATCATGTTGTGTTGCTATTGGTGGAAAGTTTTCCTTTTAGATTATCGATTTGGTTCGCTTGTAGGGCTGAGACTGGAGCATGCATAGACATTTGGGTTGCTTGCCAGTTGTAATGGATTATCGACTTGCATTTCATATATAGCTTAGGGATGTGACAATCCACGTTTGTTATATATATTCTTAGCCATATGGGCCGTTAATTAGGATGGCTTCGTATAAATCCTTCAGCTTTGGAGCCTTTTTCGAGGGACTAGCTTTTAGTTGGTGTCTCTTCGAGGGCTTAATCCTTCGGCTTTTGGTCAGTTAAACGACCATTCCTCTTAATCACTATTTATACTTAGGCATATGTATTTATGGTTTATTTTGTGAAAGTATATACAATGTACTAATTAATGCTTAATTTCTATAGGAAGAATCATATAAAGTGTAGTTAATATGTCTTATAAGAGTAATGCTACTGATGATAAATGGTATAACAGGTTCCATTTAGATAAGAAACCGAAGCATCATATTATAGACATGAAAGTTAGAACTGATGTGAGAATCATGTTTGAAAGGATTTCCATACGTTCATAATTTTTTTTTTTCACTTTTTACAATCTATGTTGTTGGTTGATCTGGATCATTCTTTTTGCCTTGCATATTATTTGTAGTGCAAGGGTAAAATCATAGGTTTGCATTATGAAAAAGTAAAATTGTTAGAAATATGTCATGCTCTTAATTATTATACATTACTTTTCATCATGAAATTTGATTTATAAGCTACCTTTAGTTAAGAAGTATCAAACATATATTAAACTTCTTATTATTCTAATTACGAGGAGACATTTGTTCTTGCATGCTAATAACAATTATAGCTTTTATTTTAGATATGCCTTTACTTGAAGAAGTGGGCACCATGTGCATTTTTATTGGTTTATTTTCCAAAGAGGTAAAATAATTAAAGGACAATGTTACTTTCTTTAGGGAATTAATGGAGAACTATATTCGTAATGCTTATTATATATCTCTAGGTTTGGTCTTAATGAAAATAAAACCAATCATATTTTTGAAGTATGCATGGTTTTAAAAATACTTACTAATCATTTGTTTGAAAAATCCATTAATATACAGTGCAAAGATTCCATCCAAATCTACACCCAAATGTATGTATTTGCTCACAGCAGGATTCATTTTCCCCTATACATCAGTGGTTGTTAGTAGCTATATATTGTAAGTTTAAAATGTAATTATTTTAAACACTCCTTTACGAAGATGCAGAATAAGTATCACATATGGGTCATCAAAATAATTAATATTTTATTTTTTATCTTTTACAGTCATATTATTAGCATGAATACAAATAAAACTTCAATATGTTATTTCCCTTATATTAGATGGGCTGTTGCATTAAAGATGACAATACAACATGTAATGTGTATTATATTTGTCACAATAAAAATAATTATTAATTAAATCTAGGTTGGACTCCTTATCCAGGCATGCACCTGAAATTTTGGGGCTGATTTTGGAAGTGTTATGCGAAAATTTGAAGTTTGCTATTGAAAACACTGATTTAAAACAGTAGGCCTTGGTTACATAAATTAATTTTAGAATTTGAAATGTTGAGTAAAACCCTTGTAACTTTTCTAAACACCATATTTTTATGATCCGAAATATGTATTTGGATAGTCAATGAACTATTCTACAACTTTTCTCTTGAGTGACATAAATGATTATGTTTATGGTACATAAAACCTGTTAGGAACATAACATATACTAATAAAAATTATTTTTCATCCATATATGAATGCAATGCTTGTCAAAGTTTATATATGTGATTTTGTATGTTTATTTTAAATTTGAGCATATGTAGATTAAGGCCGTATAAATTGTTTTGGCACATTATCGCTTGTACCTGCTTAAAGATTAAACAACTTGCTTTAAAATTCTAAAACATGGCATGTTTTATGCATATATACATAAATACATATATATACATATACATACACGCGCGCGCGCACACACACACATATATATATTGTGAATCTGATCATGTTTTGATTGTGTATATTTGAAAATTGATATTGTAATTGTTCGAAAGAATTTTAAAAATCGCGACACTTGTAAAAATTTCTAAACTCTATACTTTTTGAAATTAAAGAAATTTTTCGAAAGAACTATTAAAAGCCATGCTTATATTGATTGCTATATTTATAATATTCTATGATACATTTGAATGAAATCAAGTTTTCTCTTTTTGTGTGTATGGTCATGTCGGTCAGATAAATTTGAATGAATGATATAAATTATACGAGGTTTATCAAAGCGGTGTAACAAAAGTGCAGTAAAGAATAGTGTGCATGATTATTGCATTAGATTAAAAATTATTATAATACCCTCCATTTAATTGCAAGGACTCAATTTCTTTAAGGAAAGAAGTCTATAACATACAGTTCCAGAGTAAAATAAAAAAAGACATTATAAAATGGAATTTTTAAAATTATATTGGATATTTGAATTAGAAATTCCAATATTTGAGTATAAAATTTGGAATTGTGATTTAAACCGAGTTTAAATGTTGAGAAAGCATTTTTATAGATAAATAAAGTTTAAAAAAGTTATTTTGGATAATTATTGAATCTAACTCAATAAATGGAATTTTTAGATTTATTTGACAATGAAATGGGAATATTATTTAAAATTCAAATTAGAATTTTGAATTGTTTTTGAAAAATTCCAAAAGTTGTCTGAATATTTATTTTTGTAAAATAAATACTAATTATGAAATTTTAAAGTAAATTTGGGAAGTTAATAATTATTTTAAAATTGGATTAATGGTTGAAAGCGGTATTTCGACCATTAGAAAAGTAATAATGTAAATAACATGAATATTTAAAAATGAGGAAATATTAGTTTTTAAATTAAAATTAGAATTTTGCACGAGTTCATATAAGGTAGATTAAGTAAAATAAATTAAAATAAATTAAAATAAAACGTAACTTAAGAGGGATAATTAGCTTAAGTGAGTAAGCTAGCTTAGTTAACATAACTCCAAATTATTTTCTATCGATCTCCCTATTCATTCAAATAAAAGCCCGGGCCTGTTATTCTTTTCTCAAAACTCTTTTCCCTTGACTTTTTTCTATTTAAGTTGATGTAACAATGCATCATCAACGATGCCCTGATTTACACATAAAATGATGGGACATCGCAGACCCTATATACAGCGGATCATTTTAAGGTAAATTATATGAAACATTACATAGAGCAATCTGCAATATTCTACACTTTTTGAAACTCACAGTGGAAGGAATATAATATAATAATCAATAATATAATAATCTTAGATGAATAAAACAATACAGTATCAAATGTACTTCATTTACAACATTTCTCTACCATTGAGTAATAAAAATAGCATAATGTTTGGGAATAACTAAGATAAAATAGTAGATAGCCAATAAACAGATAAATTTACATCTCCATCACACCATCATGCCTTTAAGTCACCACCTATCCCCTATATCGACCTATAAGAGTACAACTAAAAAGAAGAAAATGATAGAGGCGGTCAGACATACGTCTGGTGAGTGAAATGCATCATATAATTGTAAAATCTAATATGCTAGTAAAACAAAACATGCTCAAAAAACATTCCTTAACCTCTGTAATCTGCACTGAAGAAATCAACTAAACATAATATAATATACTATAGTGACATCATAAGCTATGATCTCACTGAAATATAACCCACATCTAATCATATCCACACGATCGAGCCTAAAGCACTAACTCGCAGGTTGAAAATGTACTCGACTCGCTACTAAAGATCTGCGCGTCTCTGCCCACTATCGCTAAATTGTATGTGACTCGCTACTGAAGAACTATGTGTCTCAGCCCATTATCACAAAATCATATGCGACTTGCTACTGAAGATCTACGTTTCTCAGCCCACAATGGCAAAATCGTATATACATTATTGAGCTTAAAGTCCAACTCATGTACATCCCACTATGACATTATTGGGCTCAAAGTCCCAACTCGTTAATGCTGGACATCATTATTTCCATCGAAGTGCACCTAACGCTTACTATATACCGTTCTATTGAGTTCAAAGTCTTAACTCATGTGGTCCATATGCGACACTATCACGGAAATCATATGTGGCTATTGAGGTCAAGCCAATGTTAGACATTCTCCTAACCGTCTGCGAAACAATTGGGATTAAGCCCAAAACTCATCACCACCACACCTTTTACAAAGCTACTGGATCAAGCCCCAACCCATAAGTGCAAAATCGTACAAGGAATCTTGTCTAACTAAATTATTTTTTGAACTATCTCAAACCAAAGCAAACTATATACGAAAAAATTCCTTGTCTTGCCATGATTCCGCTATCACGAACCGCACGTTAAACAAAGCCCGTATGCAAGAGCTATAGGTTGTCAAAGATTAGGAATTATTTAATTAAAAGTATTAATAATTTTTTTATTATACGCTATTTCAAAGAATATGCGAATTTCACTACAATGAATGAAAAGCTCTTAATCATCATTGACCCAGCTTCCAAGGGCTGCCGATGCACCCTCCGACCACCATCCCCTGTTATGATGCTAGCAGCCGCCTTCCCTCCTTGTGCCGAGCTTATTGTCTTCGCCCTATGGCCTTCGACGCAGCCTGCCATAAGTTATCGTTGCCAATTAAAACATGAAATTTGGCAAATTCAAACGGCCTTCGGCTGACCAACTGCCATGGTGGCCATCTATAAGAGCTACTCTTCGTATCCCTGGTCCTCACTTATTATATCATCATCATTTCACCATTAGATCAAAACAGACGATTCACATTCATTAAAACTTCCAATGTGTTTTCTGATCAACCCATATGCCCAATCGATGAACAAACACCACCAATGCGTTCGTGTCGTCGACAACTATAACTTTTATATATAGTATGCCTAGTTTAAAACAACATCCCTTGTCCAATTTTTAATTAGAAGGAGACTAACTTTTGCTAATTGCAATTGATAAAAATTTGATTTTTAACCATAGAGCGAGGCGTATACATCCTAACAAGGTGTATATAAAAAAAATAGTTTTTAATTATTATTTACATCATTTGTAAATTTGGTTTAAGATCATAAGGGCAAATTACTACATCTTATTAATATAACACAAATATAGCAAACCCGCTCACGAATTAGTCGTGCATCTTTTCCGATCCAAGGTGAATCCTCCTCCTTCTTCGTTGTATAGAAATCCCCTGCCTCGAAAATGCTAAACCGCTTGATAGCTTCGATAATTGTGTAGCTCTCTTCACGATGATCGGTTTCATAAATAAATTTTTTTAATTTGGATTAAATTTAGTGGATTTTAGAATTAATTTAGGAATTAGGGATTTAAAAGTGGAAGCAAGGTTATTAGGGCAAAAAGAATAAGGTTAGAGATCTATTTATAAGCCGAAAATATAATATTTAGGCTAGAATCTCGAAATTATTATATTATGAAAATGCCAATGGTTTTGACTTATTTAAATTCTAGTCCGTTTAACCAAATTCAGCAAATTATATATGTTTTTTTGACTATAGACGATATTTTGAACATAATAGAATAGGTCCCTAAGCCTAAATCCAACTCATGTAGAAATTTACTATTTTGTCATTTATGTTAAATTATGATTTTACCCTATTAATATAATTATTTAATTTCGTAAAATTACATGGTGTTACATTTTCCCACCTTTAAAAGAATTTCATTCCTGAAATTACAAGAGATGGACAATGCAATTCACTTTATATCATACAAACATACAAAACAAAATAGCTACATCCATCTAACTTCCATTTTACAACACAAGCGAAAACACAACCAAGTGTATATAATACATATGATAGAAAAATAAGATGATATGGTATGAGATGAGTGCAAATGCGACTAAATCACCCTTCTATATGAATGCAAATGCAGTGCAACCAATATGTATAAAAACCATCCTAATTTTATGCAAACATATATATATACATATACATATATACATATACATATATACACATACACGCACACACATATATATACATATACATATACATACATACATACATACATACATACATACATATATATATATATATATATATTCCTATATGTATGCAAATCCATACATCCATATGCCACATCCATGTCAAAGTGTAAGCAAACACCTATGTCTATAAATAACCAATTAATAAACACATATATAGAGAAATGGTAAATAGTACACGTATAATCATCTATTATAAATTAGAGCACCAACATATCCTAGGTTGGAATGTATAATCATCTATGTCAAATTAGGTCGCCTTGCTATGAAACTTTAGGAGAATCTTCGTACCTTCAAATGCAAGCTTCTAGTAAAGCGGCCTAGCCCAATAGCTCTCCAGTCCCTATAAATACTCACCCATCTGCAACTTAAAGAGGATCTTCTGGACTGGCTTCTGCAACTCTGTAGAAACTATCTTTACTCTTCTCCTCCCTCAAAATAGTCATTTAGGGGTTTACTATGATTCTCCAGTGAACTCTTGCACTAGTGACTTGATCTAACTTAGAAGGTTCAATCATATTGTAATCCGATTAAACTTGTAACAATAGTCAGTTAATAGAAAGTTATAAAGTGGATGTAGGCTTCATTAATAGCCGAACCACTATAAAAAATCTTCTTGTCTTTTTACTGCTTCTGCTCCTTTTACATTTATTTTCTATATTATTGCTTTGCAAGAACAGGGCCGGTGCTTTCACACTCGATCTAGGGTGTTGACCCATTTTTTGGGTTAACATTTTATTTCTTTCACTAAGAACCCAACTCAAGCTTAGATCTAGCTATCTACTTTTAATCAGACAGGTTCAGAAGTTAGATCCATAATCTTTTGCTTAGAAAATTTACTATTGAGAATCAATGGCACTAGGAAGAAAGAGAACTGCTTCCGGAAGATCCATAGGAGCTGTAATAGCTGGAGAGGAAATCAATCCTCGGTAAGTTGTTGTCAATGGTGCCAACAACCCATTAACCAAAGCAAACTCTATCACCAACATAGGGGATTAGATGCCAGGATCTTCGATCCAACATGAAGTCATCACTAGAAGCGAGTTAAACAAGATGGTTTATGAAATCAATCAAAAATGGAGAACAGCCAAAAAGCTCTTATGGAAAAATTAAATGCCCTCCTGACCTTGCAATCACTTGTTGCTGTAAGAACCATGCCAAAGCCCGCGGCTACCACAGAGTAGGAAACCTCTTCCGTTTCTAGCCTAAATAAGAGAAATGGAAAGCGGCAACAAAAAGGAGTAGTAGGTGGAGCTGCAGGAATCACCATAGAATGAAATGCAAGAATTCCACCAACTGCAAAGCAGCCCGCCATAAACCTGAATCAGGAGACAAAAACCCCATGGGAAAATATAGCATTGGATCTCTCTAACTCTGAAGATGGAGAACAACTTGATGACGATGAGTTAAAAGAGAACACTAACGTACTAAATATCAGCAGAGAGGTCTAAAATGCCCTTGTACGATCAATCGCAAGCCAATGGAACTCTGAGGGAGTGGCTCTCCCGAAGATAGTAGAGCCTAGGCTTCAGCCCACTAACTAAGACCATTTGCAAAATCAAACACTTGGTATAGTCACTGATAGCCAATCCATGGATTACCAGACATCCGAGGCGTATATCGTAGACATGGTCAGCTGCTAATGGACGAAAGTACGAATTGGAGAGATATTGAAGAGATCACCTCCAAGCCAGACTCCCTACACTGATGACATTCTGAATGAAAGATATCCTAAAAAGTTCACTATGCCAACTATCCCGTCCTACGATGGAACTAGGGACCCGAAACCGCACTTGTATAAGTGCAATTGGTACATGGACGGAGCAAATGCTTAAAATTTTGTTCGGTGTAGATGTTTTCCAATCTTTCTGAAGGAAATCACCTCCATGTGGTTCACCAGGCTCCCACCTAAATACATCTCTGCTTTCGGTGAATTAGCAACAAGGTTACTTGATCAGTTTAAGCTTCACAAGGTGCAACCAAAAGACGTGATGTCCTTATCGGGCCTATTCTTTAGGGATGAAATGAAGCTTTGAAATCCTTCATGAGTTGGTTAAATACCATGGTCATTGAAGTAAGTAATCCAAACGAAGATATGGTCTTCATGGCTCTGTTCCGCACCATCCATCCCAACACTGAATTCGGGAAATGGATCAAAATGAAGCAACCTACCACTAGAAGGATTTTAATCGAAAGGCAAGCCAATACTTGAGATTGGAAGAAGCAAAAGAGCTAGAAGGAAGACCTGCTAACGTACAACCAACCAACATTGGGCAGAATGGTATGGCGGTGAACCATGACGCAAATACCTCTGGTACTGCCATAGGAAAAGCGAGAAAGGATGGGAATCAGAAAAGGAAGAATCAAAATTCCAACAAGCGAAACGGAAGTAGCAAGCGACTTTAAGGCTTCAGGCCTGAAGACTACACCCCGCTTAATAATACTCCAGAGAACAGCTACTTTGCGACAAAAGAGACAGAGGAGTACAAGAAGCAGAGGACCTTGAACGATAACATTATGTTTCGAAATCGAGACACTGAAGGAATAGAAGCTCCGAACCTTGAACCTATGGTCGTGACAGTAGGAATTGGACCAACCATAGTCCGACGAGTATTGTGGACAGTAGAAGTTCTGTGAATATCCTTTTCACAAACACGTTCAACCAGATGAAGATTAGTATGGAAGATGTGTCCACTTGTTGAACAAAGATCCAAAGATTCATCGATGAACCTAAGCAGCCCATCGGAACAATCGATTTACCCATAGAACTCGAAAAAGTGACTGAAGAGTCGTCCTCATCCAAACATTTGCGATTGTAGATGAAATATCTACCTACAATGCTTTCTTGGGTCGGCTCGCTTTGGCAGATTTCAGGATTGCTTTAGATCAGTGGTATCCAACCTTGAAATTTCGGCAGAGAATGGAGTTGCGGTGATCAAAGGAGACCAAAGTGCCACTAGAGAGTGCTATGTCGCAAACTGCATGAGTTTAGAAAGAAAGATATGGGGAAGAATGTTAGGAACTGAGATGTTGGTTTTGATGACAACAACCTTTTTAACTTATCTTATTATAAAATATATACTAACACTATTGTCTAGATAGATATGTATATGCAGGAACTATGCAGGATATATATATATATATATATATGTATATATATGTATATGCAGGTATTGATTACTGAAGATTGATCAGTATAAAGACTCAAGACTCAAGATTCAGAATGGAGATATCAAGATTGAAGACTCTAGAGTATCAAGATCAAGATTTCAAGATAAGTGTCTAGTTTTTGTTAAAACTTCATAATAGCACGAAAATCTTCATTCCAAATTTCATTTGGGATGGAACCCATTTCTATCTTCTTAGTGGCTTACAAACCCACGACAAGTAGCTTACAAACCTATGACAAGTGGCTTACAAACCCACGAACATCCTGGTTTTGTAAAAGTTCTCGAGTCCTGATGTGATGAGATATTCTGCAGGAAGAATCTTACAAAACTACTTCAAAATGGTTTTTCAAAATGATTTTCGAAACTGCTTTTCAAAATGTTTTAGCCTTAACAATTATCTTTTCAAATGATTTTCAAAAGGATGTTTTAGCCTTAAAATATTCTTTTTTTTATAAAATAAACTCTTGTTTAAAACTTCGTTTGTTTTTAAAACTATCTTCTGATTTTTAAATATTCTTTATAATATATATATATACTTGAGATTTAAAATCAAATTTATATATACATTCTAAAAATATATTTTTCTACTCTTCTTTATTTTAAAACATAGGAAAATTAGTTTATTTTACTCCAGAATCATTTCATCTTGTTTTCCTTTCAATATCATTTTCAAAACAAATTTTACATTGTTTTTAACTAAGGGATGTCGACATCATGGGATACCCCATGTCGACATGGTGGCCGTTAAATTCAAAAGTTTCAATTTTCAAAAGAAGTGTATATTCGTTTAAATCTCTTCACGAATGGTTGTGACTGTTACTAGTCTATAAATAGCCTTCACAAACGAATTTTTTAACTAACTATTTTCTTATTTTCTTCACTCCTTCTTCTCCACAAATCCATATTCTAAAATTTTCATATTTTTAAGATCGTGTCGAAATTCTGCCGAATTCTCAAGTGAATCAAATTATAATCTCATTCTTGTTTGATTCTCTGCCCTCTCTTGAAGATCAAAGTGCTATTCAGAATTATAGGATCAATTTATAATCAAAAGTTTATCAAGTCTCTCTATAAGGTGTGGTTGTACCTGGAAATCAATTGGGTGATCTTGTGTCCCGTAAATTAAGAGAGTTTGCCTCGGACTCGAAGACAAGAGGGTAGCTCAAGGCCTTTAGAAATTGAGGATTGTAATCTCGACATTGGTATAATAAAAATCTGTACGAGGTGTTTGCCTTGGTGCAGGACTGGACGTAGGGTAACTTCGAACCAATATAAAATCCGGTGTATTCTTTCCTTTTACTGCTTTTTATTTACTTTCTGCATCTGTGTTTGATTCTGTGATTTTTCTGTGATTAAGTTCTGCATTTGTTTGTGTCATAATTTTAATTTAGTCCATATATGTCTTAGAATCCATTAAACACTATTTACCTCCCCTCTAGTGTTAAATTAGCCTTAAGATCCTTAATTCGCACTCCCTTTCAATTGGTATTAGAGCATTGGTTTGCATAGTTTTCATAATTTGAAACTTGAAAATTGTTTTAATGGCTACCAACACTGGTAATATCAACTTTGACACTAGTTCTGTTAACACTAACACTAGTTCATTTGTAGAAGGTCAGTCTACTGTCAGACCACCATTTTTCAATGGCGGTAATTATGCATATTGGGCTTGTAGAATGAAAATTTATTTACAATCAGTAGGATTAGACACTTGGAATATCACACAAACTGAGTATGTTGAACCAACTACCGATTTTGCCTAGTGAACTGCTGAGCAAAAGGGTGTTGCACAAAATAACTCAAAGGCCATGAATATTTTTTTTTCGCTAGATAGGAATGAGTTTAATAGAGTGTTTGTTTGTAAGTCTACATTTGAAATCTGGAAAACTTTGCAAGTTACTCATGAAGGAACAAGCAAAGTTAAATAGACTAAAATTTCCATATTAACTAATCAGTTTCAATTGTTTGAAATGCATGCAAATGAGTCCATTTTCGACATGTATTGTCGATTTCAAGATATTGTTCATTCACTAATTGCACTGGGAAAAAGCTTTTCGGAGAAAGACCAAGTCAGAAAAATTCTAAATTCACTCACTCCAGAATAGGATCAAAAGACACTTGCAATCGAAGAAGCAAATGATATCAGTCTAATGAAAATAGAAGAATTTATTGGAATCTGATGTCTTATGAAGTTCAACTGCAAGGAAGAAGAGAAAACAAGGCTACCGAAAAGAAGTCATTAGCATTCAATGTAACAACTGAAGATTCGGAACCAGACAATGATGAGGAGATTGCTTTCATGATAAGAAACTTCCGGAAATTCCTTAAATACAGAAAAATGAATAATTACAAAAGAAATGATCAAAGGAATTCCAGAAATAATACGGAGAACGTCAACAATGATAAATGCTACAATAGCAATAAAGTCGGGCATCATAGGAAAGATTGTCCGTATCCAGATAAACAGTTATTCCCTCCAAACAATGATCCGTCAAGGAAAAGAAAGAAAGCATACACAGCAACTCTTGATGACTCAGACTCATCATCCAATAACGATGAAAAGAAGACGGATAATTCAAATCTATGTTTCGCTGCTATTCATGAATCAGACGACGATGGGAGTATGGATCTAAAAATAGGTACGCATTTACATTATTTTTAATTTTTCTTATTTGAATGGATGCTTCTTTGTTTGCTTGATTTTTTTTAAATTCCATGAATTTTAAATTCAAATTTATCCCTTAAAAATCGAATTTTAAATTCAAAAATAATATTATTTTAATAATATTTTAAATATTAAATTATTAATATTTAAGTATTATTATATTTAATGTTATCACAGGAATTATATAAGTAGAATATACGATATAATATATACATTTATTAGAAATTAGGAATAGACACTTGTCCTTTGATTCAATAGGCACATGTCGACATACCTGGATACCCCATGTTGACATGCCCCTCAGAAATTTGATTTCAAAATTTGAATTCAAACTTTTGAATTTCCCTCCACCTTTTCACCAACTTCAATGCTCTGGAAAGATGCCTCTTGACCAGAGAACATGTCTATAGAATCTCTATTTAATTCACTCTCATTATCATCACTTTTCACTTTTATTTCAAATTTCAAATTTATCTTCATTATCTTCAACTCCTCTCAAACTTCTTCAATGGCCTCTTCAAGCACTCCTAACACCATTAGGCTTCCAAAAGCTATCAAAAACTTTCTTTTTAATGACCCAGAAGCTATCAAAGCTTACATCAACTATGTAAACTTTGGTAAAATTCATACGGGGAAATTTGCTATTTTTGAAGATTTTCCTTCTTATGAAATTAAAAATCTTTTTCAACAATGTTCTATTCTTAGTGTAGTAGATAACAAAAAAAATGATTTTGTATGTTATACAAATCTTGTTAAGATGTTTTATGCGAATTTGAATCGTGGTTTTTATGATGGGCAAGATGGACAAATTTGGAGTAGTATTAAAGGAACACAAATAGTTTTGGATTGTGAAATTTTAGGAAATATTTTGGGATGCAAGTATACCGGAATGAATCTCCCGGAATTTCAAATAAATGAAAATGATCGAGAGACATTTCATCACATCTTTGAAGGGGATGACAATTTTGAATTCAAAAATCGTTATTTTCGTCCAAAAGCAAGAATTGTTAACCTTCTTATTCAACACACCCTTATACCAAGATCGGGAAACTACAACAACCCAATTTTGAAAGTTTGCAAAGCTCTTTTTGCAATTTTTGGAAATTATGATATCAATTGGGCTCAAGTTATTTTGGATGAGCTAAGGCCCAAGAATTTTACTATGGGTGAAAACACATTATATCATGGAGTTTATCTCACTCGGATTTTTAATTACTTTGGAGTTGATTTCAAAAGGGAAGAATTTATAACTTGAAAAGTGTTCAACCATGGAAAAATTTCCCTTATGCAAATTCCATTAGTGTTTCAACCATATGAAACACTTACGAAAAAGGAAGAAAGGCTTGCTCACGAAGAGATGGAAGAAATAGGGGAAGAAGAAGAAGAGGAAGAGGAAGAGGAAGGAATGGAAATTGAAGAGGAGGAAGAGGAAGATCAAGAAACTTCCTTAGAGAGTATTGAATATCCTACTAATCCCGCTAATCCATCCAATAAGACCATTCTCAATAATCAAAGAATTATAGTGGAAAATCAAAAGACACTCAAAAGATCAATGAGTAAGAAAATGGATAAGATTTCCACTAAAATCAACAAGTTCTTCGAGAAAGTTAGTAGAAAGCTTGGACTATCATCTTCTTCATCTTCATCTAATTATCTTTAGTTCATGTTATCTTGTTTGCTTCAAGTTCTATCCATGTATTTTCCTTTATGTTAGTAATATTATATTATTTTATGTAATGTTGACTAGAATCATTAATGAAATCTTTTATTTCCTGTTATTCAACTTCACTTGTCGCTGTAATTGCTTGTTTTTATATTATACAAATTTTAGTTGCATAGATTTGTTTATAATATTCAAAACAAAGCAAATTGTCACTTTAGGCAGAGGCATGTCGACATGCAACGGGCAGAAAGTAGTTACACTTTCAAATTTTAATTTCATGTAACTAACTTGTGTCTATTCATTTTAAATGACTTTCTACCCCTATTTATACCTGTTTCTTCCATAATAAATTACCAAACTTCATTTCTAATCACTCCCTTTCATATTTCTTCCTATTTCTTGAATTATGGCTTCTCCGATTAAGAATCTAAGTGATAATCTTGAGGAAACTCTCACTTCCTTTAAGAATATACTTACATTCATACTTCGTAATCAACGCCACTTAGAATTGAGTGAAATGCAGATGATCAAGGAGCAAGAGAGACATTTCGACACCCTTCGTTGGATGATTCCATCCCTTAACAAGGACGATCTCGAAGGAAATCCACCAGCCACTCTTGACAAAAATAAAGAAGAATGGGATGCCATCAAAGCATACCCTATCTTTGGAGAAGATGGATGGGTGGAAGTACCAAGGAATGTTTAGTCATTTTGTATGTTATTTGTTTGATTTGATTGGTGTGTTTTAAACTTGATTGACTTGACTTATTTAAAACATTTGGTGTGGTTTGTATATATGATTGGATTGAATAATTACTATAAATATGATTGGATGATGATTGATTTACTTCTGGATTACACTTATGATCACACTCATGATCACATTTCACATTTATGATCACATTCATACTTATGATCACACTTAGCACTTATTACACTTATATATGGATTACTCTATTGTATTATGGTTGATTATCTTATATCAAGTTCAGGGAATTTATTAGTAAGAAGTTTTTGTTGATGACAAAAGGGGAGAAGTTATAAAATAGTAGGAGTAAGGGGGAGTTATGATTGGAGTAAGGGGGAGTCATGGAGTAAGGGGGAGTTATGATAGGAGTTATGGTATGGTAAGTATATTTTATAAATACAGGTTACCATCATCAAAAAGGGGGAGATTGTTAGGAACTGAGATGTTGGTTTTAATGACAACAACCTTTTTAACTTATCTTATTATAAAATATATACTAACACTATTGTCTAGATAGATATGAATATGCAGGAACTATGCAGGATATATATATATATATATACAGGTATTAATTACTGAAGACTGATCAGTATAAAGACTCAAGACTCAAGATTCAGAATGGAGATATCAAGATTGAAGACTCTAGAGTATCAAGATCACGATTTCAAGATAAGTGTCTAGTTTTTGTTAAAACTTCATAATAGCATGGAAATCTTCATTCCAAATTTCATTTGGGATGGAGCTCATTTCTATCTTCTTAGTGGCTTACAAACCCACGACAAGTAGCTTACAAACCTACGACAAGTGGCTTACAAACCCACGAACATCCTGGTTTTGTACAAGTTCTCGAGTCATGATGTGATGAGATATTCTGCAGGGAGAAGCTTGCAAAACTACTTTAAAATGGTTTTTCAAAATGATTTTCGAAACTGCTTTTCAAAATGTTTTAGCCTTAAAATTTATCTTTTCAAATGATTTTCAAAAAGATGTTTTAGCCTTAAAATATTCTTTGTTTTTTGATTTTAAAATAAACTCTTGTTTTAAACTTCTTTTGTTTTTAAAACTATCTTTTGATTTTTAAATATTCTTTATAATATATATACACTTGAGATTTAAAATCAAATTTATATATACGTTCTAAAAATATATTTTTCTACTCTTCTTTATTTTAAAATATAGCAAAATTAGTTTATTTTACTCCATAATCATTTCATCTTGTTTTCCTTTCAATATCATTTTCAAAAAAAAATTTACATTGTTTTTAACTAAGGGATGTCGACATCATGGGATACCCCATGTCGACATGGTGGCCGTTAAATTCAAAAGTTTCAATTTTCAAAAGAAGTGCCTATTCGTTTAAATCTCTTCACGAATGGTTATGACCGTTACTGGTCTATAAATAGCCTTCACAAACGAATTTTTTAACTAACTATTTTCTTATTTTCTTCACTCCTTCTCCACAAATCCATATTCTAAAATTTTCATATTTTTAAGATCGTGCCGAAATTCTGCCGAATTCTCAAGTGAATCAAATTAGAATCTCATTCTTGTTTGATTCTCTACCCTCTCTCAAAGATCAAAGTGTTATTCAGAGTTATAGGATCAATTTGTAATCAAAAGTTTATTGAGTCTCTCTATAAGGTGTGGTTGTGCCTGGAAATCAATTGGGTGATCTTGTGTCCCGTAAATCAAGAGAGTTTGCCCCGGAGTCGAAGACAGGAGGGTACCTCAAGGCCTTTAGAAATTGAGGATTGTAATCTCGACATTGGTATAATAAAATCTGTATGAAGTGTTTGCCTTGGTGCAGGACTGGATGTAGGGTAACTCCGAACCAGTATAAAATCCGGTGTGTTCTTTCCTTTTACTGCTTTTTATTTACTTTCTGCATTTGTGTTTGATTCTTTGATTGTTCTGTGATTAAATACTGCATTTGTTTGTGTCATAATTTTAATTTAGTCCATATATGTCTTAGAATCCATTAAACACTATTCATCCCCCCCTCAAGTGTTAAATTAGCCTTAAGATCCTTAATCCGCACTCCCTTCCACAGAATGTGGGGAGAACTCTCCATATTCATGAACCTATCGAATATAAACTACAGAGTTTCCCTTAGCTTAGGAACCATAGCCGATTTGATAAGGCTTTGGGCCCTAGAAAGAAGAGTTCAAGGGAGGAATGGGCAGCACCGGTAGAATTAACGGTATCTGTCCCAGTCGATACGGATGACCCAACACGGGTCTTGAAGATTTTATCACATCTTGGAAACAAGATGTGACTGGAACTCATCCATTTCCTTTATGCCAACCTAGATGTATTCGCTTGGACACATTCCTATATATGCAGAGTTTCATTGGAGATTGCATGCCATATACTTAATATTGATCCCAAGTATACACCAGTGAAGCAGAAGAGACGCGGCCTAGGACCCAAACGGTCCAAAGCGATGAGAGAAGAAGTGGATAAGCCAATGGCGAATGGTTTTATCCACAATGCAGCATATCCAAAATGGGTATCCAACCCGGTCTTAGTCAAGAAGTCCAACGAAAAATGGCGAACATGTATCGACTATTCAAACCTAAACAAAGCTTGCCTAAAAGACAGCTTTCCTCTGCCTAGAATCAACCAACTTGTGGACGGGACAGCTGGACATGAACTACTGTCATTTATGGATTCTTACTCGGGGTACAACCAGATCATGATGCATGAACCTGACCAGGAAAACACCAGTTTTATTACTAATCTGGGATTATACTACTACAATGTAATGCCATTCGGCTTAAAGAATGCTGGGGTAACCTACCAACGACTGGTGAACACCATGTTCAAACGGCAGATCGGGAAGACTACGGAAGTTTATGTAGGCGTTATGTTAGTTAAATCGTGTATAGCTGCAAATCACTTGAACAATCTCACTGAAATGTCTGAAATACTCCACAAATATGGAATGAAACTCAATCCACTTAAATGTCACTTTGGGGTAGCCTCTGGAAAGTTCTTCAGATTTATTGTAAGAGCTAGAGGCATCGAAGCAAATCTCGAACAAATTACCGCTTTACAGGAAGTCGAGGCCCCGAGGAACAAGAAGGAGTTACAAAGCTTGAATGGAAAAGTTGTAGCACTAAGCGGTTCATCTCAAAAGCAACCGACAAATGTATACAGTTCTTTGATGCACTAAAGAAGGGAAAGAAGAACTTCCAATGTAATCAAGCTTGTCAAACTACATTCGAAGAGCCGCTGCAACATATGGAAACCCCGCCAGTCCTGTCCAAGCCGGTAGACGGAGAAGACTTGTTATCTACTTAGCAGTCTTGCTCCATGCATTAAGTGTCGCACTCGTACAAGAAGAAGCTAAGATCCAGTGACCTGTATATTACATTAGTAAACGATTCACTAGAGCCGAGAAGAACTATCCAAAACTGGAAAAACTAGGATATTGCCTCTTGATCGCATCCAGAAAGTTACAACCATACTACCAGGTACACTCGATCAAAGTACTAATAGATCAACCCCTGAAGCAAGTGTTGTACCACCCCGAGACCTCTGGGTGGCTTATCAAATGGAACATCGAGTTGAGTCAATATGAAATTACTTATAATCTGTGAAGGGCGATCAACGGGCAAGCACTAGCAGACTTCATTGTCGTGTTTATGATACGAGATAACGAAGAGGAAATAGATCTGAAAGTGGAAACACATTGGAAATTGTTCGTCGATGGTGCATCTAACAACTTCTGCTCGAGGGCTCGAGTAGTCCTCGAGACTCCCGAAAGGCTATCCGTTTGCTATGCCTTATGCTTGGAATTCCATGCAACAAATAACAAAGCAGAGTACGAAGCATTGATAGCAGTGCTGAAAGTTGTAAAGAAACTTAGGATAAAGTTTGCACACATCTATAGCAACTCTCAGCTAGTCGTTTGTCGGATGGAAGATGAATACCAAGCTCGAGGAGAGAACCTCACCCCGTATCTATCTAAAGTGCAAGAATTGCTGAATGACATCAAATATTACACCATAACTCATATTCCAAGGGAACAAAACACGAAGGCAGATTATCTACCCAAACTGGCCAGTTCTGAGAAGCTCAGTCCTTGGGGCTAGTCCCAATCAAAAATTTGACCGCTCCAAGCATAAGTGACATGGATATAGGTTGGATTTTTGAGACAACTGAAGAGCCGGAAACGTGGATGACACCGATCAAGAACTACTTGCTTAAAGGAACACTCCCTATAGGCAAGAATCAACGGAATAAAATCCTTCGGAAGGCGCTGCGGTTTGTAGTACAAGATGGGATGCTCTACCGAAGTGGATTCTCTACCCCCTTTCTCAGGTGTGTGACCAATGATGAAGCCCGAAGAATCCTCAGGGAAGTTCATGAAGGCAACTGCAGAGATCACACTGGGGGCAAAACCTCACAAAGAAAGTCCTCCGACAGGGGTATTTTTGGCCAATAATAAACTACGATGCAGCAGATTATGCTAGACGGTGCGACCAATGCCAAAGATTCAGCAAGATCAAAAGAACTCCTTTGACAGAGCTGATACAGATGGTCAGCCCGTGGCCATTTGCGATATGTGGAATTTATTTGATTGGCGTATTACCAATGGCCAAAGGAGGAGCCAAATATGCTATAGTTGATGTTGACTATTTCACCAAATATGCCGAAGTAGAACCGCTGGCCACTATTATCATAAAGAAAGTTATTAATTTTGTCATTAAAAACATTATTTGCAAGTTCAGAGTGCCACAAAAGATCATCACAAACAATGAGACTCGATCCGAAAGTGCTGAGTTCAAAGACTTTTCCAAATGCTTTCGAATCGAGAAAAGCTTTTTCGCTGTTGCACATCCGTAGGCAAACGGGCAAGTGGAAGCGGTGAACTAGATCATCAAGTCTACCATCAAAAAGCGGCTAACTAAAGCTAAAGGAAATTGGGTTGATAAACTTCCACTCGCACTATGGGCTTACATGACAACGCCCATATCTGCAACCAGGCATTCCTCGTTCACCCTGGCATATGGTTCAGAAGCAATGATCCATGTCGAGCTAGAAGTCCCCTCTCATCAAAGGCAAAATGTCAATCAAAGGAAAAATGAGAAACTCCTACTTAAATCGCTCAATTTGATCGATGAAAAGACAGATGAAGCTGAGTTAAGGACTGCTGCTCACCAAAAAAGGTAGCACAATATTTCAATTCCAAAGTCTGTAACCGCACTTTCAAAGTGGGAGACCTTGTTCTCAAAAGGGTCTACCCTATACCAGGAACATTTAGACCAAGTTAGTAAGGGCCCTATATGATCGGCCAAAAGCTAAGGGATGGAACATTCAAGCTAACAACTGTAGATGGAACTCAAGTTCCCCGAGCTTGGAACAGCAAAACGCTACGTTGTTAATTTATCAAAGATTGTCTTATGTATTTCCTATTTCTAGCAAATAAGCCATCTTGGAATACCAGAGGCATTGTAAATAAGCAGAACTTGCCCAGCTTTTATTAATAAAATTGCTTCGCTTTCTGAACCAATAAAACCGTGTTCACAAAAGTAACCTGCTGAGTCGACGGGGTCAAATCGACTCAAAACCATCCAATCGCTGCTTGAGATAGTAGAACCACACTCAAGTACGCCGCATCTACCCGCCGAGTCGAAGGAAGCAAATTGACTCAAACCGTTGGATCAACTAAACTCAATCCCTGCCTTCTAAGAACCAGTGTTGCTTTGGCAACACCGGGAAGGCCCTAATAAAAGCAGTGCACCCCATAAGTTGCGCATTACTTCTTGAGTCGTGGTACCATGCTCTCGCAACATGAACTCCTCACGTTACCTGAAGATTGGTAACGTCGAGAAATTCCAAACAGCTCCAGATTGACGGGCCATATCGATCCCAAAAGCCGCGCATCTCATAAGCCACACACACTCTTAAAAGCCATGCATTTCATAAGCTATGCACAATCTTAAGTACCTGTATTGTCTCAGCAATGCCAGGAAACTCGTCTATTGTAGGACTAAAAAGAATCCACTCCCACTATCAAAAGTAATCGACATGGGTCTAACAATATCACACAACTAGAAATCGGCAAAGAATTCTGATAGGTTTGTTTTTAAGTAAAGGACCTTACTGATTTCAAAAGGTATATAATAATGGTTTCGAAGGGGAGGTTCCCCAATGGTTTCGAAAGGTACTTAAAGTATTTTAAATGGAAGGTTTCCAATGCTTTCGAAAGGCAAGTTTAAAGAGTTTTGAAAAGAGGACGTCTAAGGTTTATAAAGCTTTCGAAGGGATACCTTTATTGATTTCGAAAGGTTATTATAAAGGTTTCGAAAGGCATGTTTTGGCCTTCCGGCCTAGTGTTTCAAGGTATAGTAGTTAATATATTTTGGAAGGGGTACTTTCAATGGATTTAGAAGGGTTGTTTAAAGTTTTTAAGCAAAGGTTTCGAATGGTTTACCTTGGCATTATGGCCTAAGATCTTTTAAGTCAAAAAGAGTTTTTAAATTACTTCGAAGGGATAGATAACCCTCAATATATTTCATCAACATTTTTTGTGTAAAGTATATATAACATGGCAAAGAGTATATTTTCCTTATTTAAGTATGGTTTAAAGGGTTAAATCAATTTGCAAGAAATGTTTTTAAGGAAAGTTTGATGCGTAGTTGACCTTAAGTAAATGACTCGGATATTAGAATACCAGATGAGACTGGTATACGGTCGTGCCATATACTTTAGCTAGTAGCCCCTAGCTAATATAAGTCCAAAATTCTAGTGTGTAGTGCTTTGTCACAGGTAAGACTAAAATGATGCTACATGCAGAAAGGAATATACAGAGAAAAGATGGGTTATTGGTAAGCTCGAAAAACCATTAGGATCAGTTGACCCTGGGAGAAGTAAGTTAGGGATAGACCGTCCAAAAGTGTCTCTAACAGAAGTTAGATTATTTATCATGTCTGGTAGGCCCGAGTAAGACAAAGGTTAGTAGTTAGCTAAACAAACTATATTGTTTGGACAGATAATCCATTTATTACCTGATTTATATGCATATATGATATTTCTATGATTGCTTTAGTCAGTTTGATTGCAGTATTTTGATTTGCAAAAGATATGTTTTAAAAGGGGATATTAGTGAGGGGAAACCCGTTCTGCTAAGCGGCGTGGTCTCACTTAATATCGGATAACCGAGATGTATAGTATTATTCACACCAGGCTTTATGTCTGACTCGAAGTTTATGTTTTCCCCTTAAACTCTCAGGTGACCTAAATTCAATTTGAGTAGATGAGAGTTTAAGGGGAAAACATAAACTTCGAGTCAGACATAATATCATTAATGTGGAACCAAAAATGATGTTATCCACATAAATTTGTATTATTAAAATATCATTTTTATCTTCTATTATAAACAAAGTTTGATCTACTTTTCCAATTTTAAAACTAGAATTTATATGATAACTTTTAAGACGATCATTTCAAGCACGAGGTGCTTGTTTTAAATCGTATAAGGCTTTCTTTAACTTATAAACATGGTCTGGAAAATTTTCATGTGCAAATAGAGGTGGTTGTTCTACGTACACATTTTTTTATATAAAACCATTTAGAAAAGCACTTTTTACATCCATTTGATATTGTTTAAAGTTATGAAAACAAGCAAAAGCTAATAAAATACGTATTATTCTAGTTGAGCTATAGGAGCAAATGTTTCTTTGTAGATTCCTTCTTCTTGATTGTAGCCTTGAGTGACTAATCATGCTTTGTTTCGAATATTATTTTCTTGCTCATCGGCTTTATTTTTGTAAACCCACTTAGTATCGATGACTGTTTGATTACTAGGACTAGGAACTAAGTCCCAAACTTGAATTCAACTATCAACCCTCAATTAACCCGGAGGAACATGTATTACACCACCTGAGAAATCGAGTAGGACTTCAACTAGTTAAGCAATAGAATAAGACTTCAACCACCTGAGCAATCGAACAGGACTTCCAATACAAATAGTAAAATTGTTTCTAACTGAGTATGCTCTTGAATAGCACTGATAAGTCAATAATGTATACCCTTCCTATAATCCTCTCCTTTGTGGTATATCGTGTAATTCATGAAGATAAGAAGTTTATTAAATCACTAATGAAGTTTGCTTGAATGTACAAGTGATTAGAATGAAATATGGAATGCAAATGGTAAGATAGTTTAGACAATAAGAAAGGGAATTAGAATAGGTGATTAAAACAATGGATTTCATGACTATATATAGTGATTAAGTGTTGCTATCGTTCATGAAAAGTAGCCATGAAAGAATATGGAAGCAACTCTTGAATCAAGAGTTGTTTCTATTCACTGAAATGAAATGTCTTTTCAAAATATAGTTGTTATGAAGATTCAGCCAACTGAATAGCATGAATTAGCCAGTTGAATGGATTAAAATTTGATCCAGCAAGAAAACGGTGTAATAACGACCCAATTCGGCCGGTTGGGTATGCATGATCAGCCATCCAAATATTCAAAGTAAACTGTGCACATGCACAAAATTCAGTCGGCTGAACCATGCTATTCAACCGGCTATTTTGAGTGTTTTATGGCATACTAAAAATACTTTGAAAAGCTTTAGCATATGAAAAAACTTTAGCATATGAACTATATTTGAAAAACTTTAAATTGCGTATGCGTGCATATACCACTTTGGAGAGATTTTAACATGAATTCACTACTAGACTCAGACCATAGACTAAATATATTACTGAAGCTTCTATTTGGAATCTGGTCTGCAATCTGTTAGATTATTTCTCGAGTAAAACATATCTTCTCCTGCAAATATGGTTAGTTCATATAATATTTACTTATATAGTTGTCACAATCAAAACATCAAAATTCAAGGTTCTAACATATATGAGCTATTTAATTTTTATTTCTGATGTGATGTATTAAGACTAATATATCTATTTAGTACTCTGGTCATTCAAGGGGGCATCTTCATATGTCGCTTTTGGCGTAATTTGTAATAATTATATTTGATTAAAACCTAGGAATCGTTTGGGATTATGTATCTGAATATGAAATATTGATTTGAAATGTAACTAGAAATGTTGCTTTAAATTTGTGTTGATTTTATTTCATATATTCATGTGCTTTTGATATTATGGATACCATTAACATTACCATATTTTGTCACTGGAAGTTAATACTATGGATGACTGCAGTATCTGTAGCGCTTAGCTTCGGGCCTCAAGATAGGGGATGTTACAACTTGGTATCAGAGCATAAGTCTATGAAAACTTAAAAGAAATTTCAAACTTAAAATGATTTTGAAAGCATAATCCTAAGGAATTAGTGAAAAGACTGGGGTATGAGATAACACTATAGTAACATACTTGTATTTGCTATATATAAGTATACGCTTTATCACTATTCTTCCATCTCTCTTAGGATATTCTTCCGTATCTTACAAAGACTCGAATGCAGATTTTACGGACGTAAGATATGGATGCTAGAAGTGGAAGAGTTAACCATGGTGGGGGAAGCACCACAACAAATGCAAATGCCGGACCAAACACTGGAAGGAATCCAGGTCAGGCACAAGCTACTAATGCGGGTGCTGGAACACCGCAAGTGGATATGGGGACTATGTACCAGTTCTTTGTCAACATGATGCAGGCAAGAGTTGCTGTAGGATTAGTTGGAGGAAATCATGAAGCTCCAGTGGTTAATAACTTTGCTGTGCAGAGTAGAGATTATGCTCGGTTGGGAGGAAAGCCGTTTATTGGTACTAAAGACGCAATTGAAGTGGAGAATTGGCTACTTCATTCAAAGAGGATTTTTGCTGATTTAGGGCTCAATGATAAGCAGAAAAGGAGACTCGCTTCTAGACAGCTACAAGGAGTAGCACTGTATTGGTGGAACAGTGTTATGGTTGGAGCCAATGGGGAGACTATGACTTAGGCTGAGTTCAGGAGAATATTTGAAGAAAGATTTATGTCGGAGATTGCTAAATCTACTCTTCTCGGCAAGTCTGCTGAGATGGAACAGTGAGATATGACAGTGCTTGAGTATGCAACCAGATTTGAGGAGCTAGCAAGGTACAGATACGCTACGGTTGATACCGTCATTAAAAGGAATGAGAAGTTCATTCGCAAGTTGAAGCCTGAGCTTGCTAAGGCCACATTATCGAATATTAGAGATCCATGCAATGTTGTTGTTGAGATGGCTTTGAGATAGGAAGAGATGCTTTCTTTTCTTGAAGGAAACAAGGGAAAGGAAGCTCAAGGAGGGCAGAACTAGAAAAGGAAGTTTGTCCATAAGAAAAGAGCTCAGAAGAGTGAAGCTGCTAAGAAAGGGAAGGCGGAAGTTGTCTATTATAAATGTGATAAGAAAGGACACTATGCTCATGAGTGTCGGACAGGCAAAGGGAAGAAAGCTGCTGAGAAGAAAGGAGTAAGTGGTTTCAATTGTGATCGGATAGGACACTACAAGAACTAGTGCAAGGAGCCAGCCAAGGATGGAAAAGGCAAGATGTTTGCATTGGAACCAGCTACCTCGAGACCAACATCAGAGGAGAAGGGAAAAGTTGTGTTGGGAGGTACACTTTTGATTCATGGTGTATCAGTTAGAGTTCTATTCGATACCGATGCATCGCATTCTTTTATATCTCATTGTTTGGTAGATAAGCTTAACCTAGAACCCTTATACCTAATTACTTCCTTAAAGGTTGCAAATCCGATAGGAGGGTATGCAACAATCAAGATGAAGTGTGACCAGTTAGAGTTTGAATTGTTAGGTCATACATTTGTTTGCAGTTTGCATGTGTTTGATTTCGTAGGGTTCAAAATTATTTTGGGTATGGATTGGTTAAGTAAATACGATGCTGGGATATTTTTCCATGATAGGAAAATATCACTTAGACACCCTGACTGTAGTGATCGGATAATATACTCCATAGAAAACCCTAGTTTTGAGGTTAATGTTTTGTTGGGTATTATGGAGGCAAAAGAGGAGTTGAATCGAGTTTTCATTGTTAAAGAATTCGCAGATGTCTTTGAACCTGTAGTAGGACTACCACCGAACGAGCCATTGAGTTTTGGATAGATTTAGTGCCCGGAGCAGAACCGGCGAGTAGACGCCAAGTCGTATGACACCTACCAAGATGAAGGAGTTAAATGTGCAGTTGGTGGATTTGGAAGGTAAGAATTTTATCAGACCAAGCAGTTCGTCTTGGGGAGAAACTATAGTGTTTGTAAACAAAACCGGATGGATTTTTAAGGTTATGTATCGATTATCGTAAGTTGAATGAGTAGACGATAAATAATCGATATTCGTTCCTAGAATTGACGATTTTTTAGACCAGTTGAGTGGAGTCAAAGTATTTTCCCAGTTGGATTTGGCGACATGATTCCATTAGCTCAGAGTGGCTGAGGATAGTATTCCTTTGACGGTATTTAGGATCCGATATGGATCGCACGAATGGTTAGTAATGCCATTCGGACTAACAAATGAGCCATCATTCTTTGTAGATATGATGAACCGAGTTTTTCAAGAACACTTGGATAGGTTCGTGTTGGTTTTTATAGATGATATTTTGATATACTCTAAAGATGAAATAGAGCATGAAGTTCATCTTAGTATGGTGCTTGAGATTTTGAGGCACATCAACTGAAGGCAAAAAATTTGAAGTGTCATTTCTGGAAGAAAGAAGTAAAGTTTCTTGGTCATGTAGTCTTAAAGAAAGGGTTATCTATAGATCTGACTAAGATCGAGGCAGTGAATGGTTGGAAGAGACTTGAGATAGAAACCGAGATCAGAAGTTTTCTTAGATTAGCGGGTTACTATTGAAGATTCATTAAGGATTTTTCGTGGATAGCGGCATCGATGACTAAGCTAACTCGTAAGAATGTGAAATTTGTCTGGACTGATAAGTGTGAGGAAGCATTCCAGAAGCTGAAACACTTATTGAAGAATGCAACTATGTTAGTTGTTCCAGAGGGGAATCATGACTTAGTGGTGTACACGGATGCATGTGGAACATGATTAGGAGATGTGTTAATGCAAAGAGGTAAAGTGATTGCCTATGCTTCTCGACAGCTCAGACCACTTGAGGTTAGATATCCAACTCATGAGTTGGAATTAGCTGCGGTAATTTTTGCATTGAAGGTGTGGAGACATTACCTGTTGGGAGAGAGATTCGAGTTGTATACGAATCATAAGTCATTGAGATATTTATTCTCTCAGAAGGAGCTGAATATGAGACAGCATGGGGGGTTAGAGTTTTTAGCCGCTTATGACTTTGGTATTGTGTACACACCAGGAAAAGGCAACAAGGTTGCGAATGCACTTAGCAGAAAACATCAGAATGCAGTATTGGCAATGATAACTGAGTGGAAAAATTTAGAAGCATTGACTACATGCAGAGTACAATGGAGATCTCAGAGTGGTTTTGGTACAAAAACTACTATGTTGTCATGTTTAGAAGTTCGATCGGTAATGGTTGAAAGGATTTCTTATAAACAAGGGGAGGATCCAATATTAATTGAACGAATCAAAAAGTTAAGGGATGGAGCAGAGAACGATGACTTGAAAGATTCCAGTCTTGACCAGAATGAGCGGTTGCGGAAGAAAGGAAGACTATGTGTTCTGAATATGGGAAACATTAGGAAGGAAGTTCTAGAAGAGTGCCATCTTTCGAAGTTCACTATTCATCTCGGAGGAACTAAGATGTATCAGGATATGAAAAGAAGTTTCTTCTGGGAAGGTATGAAGAGAGATGTAGGCTTATGGGTGAAACAGTGTTTGAATTGTCAACAAATAAAAGCTGAACATCAGAAACCAAGTGGGTTACTTCAGCCTTTAAAAGTTCCAGTAAGGAAATGGGATTCTATTTCAATGGATTTTATAGACGGGTTGCCAAGGTCAAATAGAGGAAATTAAAGCATATGGGTCATAGTGGACAGGTTGACCAAGAGTGCCCATTTCATTCTGGTTAAGTCAACCGAAACAACACCTGTTTTAGCTAAGTTATTTATAAATAATGTAGTTAGACTGCCTGAATTCCTAGTAGCAGAATAAGTGATAGAGATTCCTTATTCACTAGTGAGTTCTGGAAGAGTCTACATGAGACTTTGGGTACCAAGCTCAAGATGAGTACCAGTTACCATCTGCAGACAGATGGGCAAACAGAAAGGAATAACAAAGTCTTAGAAGATTTGTTACGAGCTTGTGTGCTAGATTTTGGAGGATCATGGGAAGACCATCAACACTTAGTCGAGTTTTCATATAACAACAGTTACCAGGCTAGTATAGGGATGACACTGTTTAAAGCTTTGTATGGAAGGCGATGCAAATCTCCTATTTGTTGGTTAGAGACAAGGGATATGTTAGTTCTTGGTCTAGATTTTGTTAGGGAAGTTGCAGAAAAGATTGAGTTAATTCGAGTTAGAATGAAGGAAGCCCAGTCTTGGCAGAAGAGTTTTGCTGATAAAAGACGGAAAGACTTGGAGTTCTTAGTTGGAGATCATGTTTTTGTCAAAGTATCACCAATGAACGGTGTAATGCGATTCGGGAAATTAGGAAAGTTGGCACCGAGATTCGTTGGACCATTTCCTATTGTAGAAAGGATAGGGAAACTCACATATAGAATAGAGTTACCGAACAGTTTGGCAGGAGTCCATGATGTTTTTCATGTTTCTAATCTATGGAAGTGTATTCGAGATCCAGAAACTACTATTGCACCGACCGTGTTAGATTATTTAGTAGTAGAACCAGATATGACTATAGTTTGAAAGCCGTTTTGTATAGTCGCGAGAGATGAGAAGAGGCTAAGGAACAAGACAGTCAGATTAGTTAAAGTCCAGTTGAGTGACGACGAGAGAGACTGTACTTGGAAAACCGAGGGCAGGATTAGAGACACTTATCCTAACTTGTTTCATGGTATGTTTTACCTTTATGATGGATTGTTATAAGTATCTCATCGTAATTTCAAGGACGAAATTCTTTAAGGAGAGGAGTCTGTAACACCCCTAGTTTTAAATAACATTATTCAGGAGATTTAATTATATAAACTAAATAGAATAACGTAAAGGTTTAAGCGGTTAAAAGATTGAGATTTGTAAATTTTAAAGGTAGCCATGCCTTAATGAATAAGCAAATGAAAAATAAAGGTAATAAGATAAGGGCAAAATAGGAATAGGTTATATTCTTATACCGTAAACCCTTAACCCACTCTCATTTGCAACATTCACAAACAAAAATTAAATACCAAGCTTGGTCGGCCACCATTAGAAGATAACAAGGGGAAGATAAACAATATTTCAAGAAAGAAGCTTAATCAAATTAACTCAAGAGCAAATCTCAACCTCCTTAACAACAAGGTAAAGGTGAATAATAGATTACATCTCATTTCTATATAGCTTTCGGTTTCTAGATAAGACCCGTATTTATTTTGCAGATGATTTGCCATGTTTTGATTGTTTAAATGGATATATATATATATGCTTGTTTATGACTTGGGCTATTTCATATAGATTTTATGATAATAATTGATTTGGAAAACCTATCAAATGACATGCAAATGACTTGCATTTTTGATATAAGGTCAGAAATATCATTTTAGAGATGGATTTCAAGTTTTATAATTTTCTGAATTTTTGTGGATTTATTATGAATTTTCTAGTGAAGAAAATGGTTAAATTGAGTTTAAATTAATTTCGGATATTATATGTTAGCTTTGGGTTAGAAATTTAAATATGTTAGGAAACATATTAAAAGTGATTTTTGGGAGTTTTTGGAGAATTTTCCTAAGTGTTTTATCAAGTATATAAAATTATTTAAGGTATGAGACTTAAATGTTTTATATGTTTATAAAAGGAGAAGGGAAAATTTGCTAAATGTTTTAAATTATTAAATACTGAATTCGGCAGCAATTTTAGAAAATATTTTGGAAATGAAATTGGCAACCAAGCATATGTTAACAAATAAGCAAGTTAGTTGGAAAGGTATTACTTTATAAAGTTAAAAATCAGTTTTTGGTAAAGGATTGTTGTTTCGCCACTTTCAGCAACATCCATCCATCCTAGTCAAAACCAATACACATGGTATCAATGCCTTGGTACGTAGTGGATTGGAGATAGGCAAAAGGTATAGGGTCGAAATGTGCTTTCAATGGGTCGGGGCCTTGTTTTGCTTTCAAAAGAGATGCCGCTTTCTTTGCTTTCAAAAGAATGGTTTCGAAAGGGTTTTAATATAGGTTTTGGCAGAGGTTGCCATCTTTTTGTTTAAATAAGCTTTCGACAGGGTCGAAACACATGTTGTCGTATTCTACCTTTCGACATAGTTGAGACCGCTTATGCCTTTAAACATTGGTTTCGAAAGGCTGCTTTCACTTTTAAATAAGAAGCCGCTTCTCCATGCTTTCGAAGCGGATGGTTTCAAAGCCATCTACTTTCTTTTACTTAGGAAACTACTTTTGAAAGAGTGCTTTCGACCTAGTTTTTTAAGACCCTTTGTTCTATTAAAATATAAACCCATAGGTTTCGAATGGAATGTTTTACATGGTTTCGAAACTATGATCCACAAGCATTTACTTGAACCCAATGCTTTCGAAAGGTTTGTTTTAAGTAAAGGACCTTATTTATTTCAAAAGGTATATAATAAATGTTTCGAAGGAGAGGTCCCCCAATGGTTCAAAAGGTACTTAAAGTATTTTAAATGGAAGGTTTCCACTACTTTCGAAAGGCAAGTTTAAAGAGTTTTGAAAAGAGGATGTATAAGGTTTATAAAGCTTTCGAAGGGATACCTTCAATGATTTCGAAAGGTTATTATAAAGGTTTCGAAAGGTATTTTTCGCCTTTCGGCCTAGTGTTTCAAGATATAGTAGTTAATATATTTTAGAAGGGGGACTTTTAATGGATTCGGAAGCGTTTTTTAAAGTTTTAAGCAAAGGTTTCGAATGGTTTACCTTGGCTTTATGCCTAAGATCTTTTAAGTTAAAAAGGGTTTTTAACTTACTTTGGAGGGATAGCTAACCCCCAATATATTTCATTAACATTGTTTTGTGTAAAGTATATATAACATGGCAAAGAGATTTGAGTAAAGCAAAGAGTATTATTTTCTTGTTTAAGTATGATTTAAAGGGTTAAATCAATTTGCAAGAAATTTTTTCAAGAAAAATTTGATGGGTAGTTAATCCTAAGTAAATGACTCAGATATTAGAATACCAAATGTGACTGGTATAGAGTCGCACCCTATACTTTAGCTAGTAGCCCTTGGCTAATATAAGTCAAAAATTCTAGTGTGTAGGGCTTTATCATAGGTAAGACTAAAATGATGTCATACATAGAAAGGAATATACAGAGAAAAGATAGGTTATTTGTGAGCCCGCAAAACCATTAGGATTAGTTGACCCTGGGAGAAGTAAGTTAGGGACAGAACGTCCAGAAGTCCAACAGAAGTTAGATTATTTATTATGTCTAGTTGGCCCGAGTCAGCCAAAGGTTAGTATTTGGCCAAACAAAACTATATTGTTCGGACAGATAGTCGATTTATTACCTGATTTATATGCATATATGATATTGCTATGATTGCTTTAATCGATTTGATTGCAGGATTTTGATTTGCAAAAGATATGTTTAAAAGGGGATATTAATGAGGGGAAACCCATTCCGCTAAGCGGCGTGGTCTCACTTAATATTGGATAACCAAGATGTATAGTATTATTCACACCAGGCTTTATGTCTGACTCGAAGTTTATGTTTTCCCCTTAAACTCTTGGGTGATCAAAATTCAATTTGAGTAGATTGAGATTTAAGATTTTTCAGGTTTAGTAGGTTGGACGAATAAAGCTTCCGAAGGCATGCAGGAGGCAAAGCTAGCTATATAGGAGCTATTTAGTTTTATTTCCGCTGTGATGTATTAAGATTGATCTGTCTATTTAGTACTTTGGTCATCTAAGAGGGCATCTTCATATATTGCTCTTGGCGTAATTTGTAACAATTATATTTGATCAAAACCTGGGAATCGTTTGGGATTATGTATTTTAATATAAAATATTGATTTGAAATGTAGTCAAAAAAGTTTTTTTTAAATCTATGTTGATTTTATTTCATATTCATGTGCTTCTAATATTATGGATACCATTAACATTACCGTATTTTGTCACCGGTAGTTAATACTATAGATGACTACAGCATCTGTAGCACTTAACTTCGGGCCTCAAGGTAGGGGATGTTACAACCGGCTAACTCAGAATAGTTCCTAACTGATCACGAGGCTGTTTGATGATTCGCCAGGTTCTAAAATGAAAGGCCCTGATAGCACTTTAGCAGTTGTAGTTGCAGCAGCATCGGCGACGTCCTGTTCCCTCTCAATCTGAATGATCTCCCAACCCTCTACCAGAGCCTTCTTCGACTCTTCGTTGAGCTAGGCGTCCTCCAACTCTTGCTCGGTGTACACATCCCCGTTCTCTTGGAAATGGGCTAGAACTTCTTCCCAAACCATAGCAAGAGTATGCAGGAATTTGGGGCCCAGAAAGCTTAGGCTGCCCTGATGCAGTAAGGAGTTAACATAGAAATTCAAGATGGTGTCATCCATCTTCTCCATTTCCTTTTGAAAGTATCCTGCAACTCCAAGTAGTCCGCTGTCACAACGGCCTTCTCAACTTCAACTTGGGTCTTTTAAGTGTTAAGCTGTGTGATTCTTACTTGGACCGAAGCAATCATTTGGGTCTGATCAGAAATGGTCTTGTTATGGGATTTCATCATTCCCGTATAACCAACAATTGTCTTTTTATAAGCTTCTACGACTTTGTTATGACCAGCAATAGTTTTCTTCTGAGCTTCGATAACCTCATCACGGGTTTCAAGCTCCTTTTTCAGCTTAACCTCATCTGCATGGGCCTTCTTGATTTCGTCTCGGAATATGATCTCAATTTTAGTGTGGGCCTCTCTCAATTCCTTCAGCGAGCTAGCATTGCTCTTACTCTCTCGGGGTGTAGCATCCCTCCCCTTTGTCAATTGCTTGATTCTGGCATCATGTTCCATTAACATCCTCTCATAATCGTCCTTTTCTAACTCGAAGGAAAGGATCTCTTGATAGTTGTTACGGTTGGTGTCTGCCATTTTCTTGCATAACTTCTCCCATCCTTCAGCTTGATCAAAATCGCTTTGAATCGCCTGGAGATGGGGCATATAAGAATCTTTACGGATTGAGTGCTGGTCACGGTCAAATTTAAATCCCTTCATAAACCATTCGGGGAGAGCAGCTTCAAGCTTAGGGAGACTAGACTAGAGAATATAAGTCGGCCTTCTACGGGGACATGAAGAACTAGAAACAGGCACTATGTTAGTTGACGGGGCCTGGGTTGATAGTGAAACTTGAATGGTACTTCAATTCCAATAGAGACTAGAGCCGAGGCAAATGCTTGGTGCTCGAAAGGATGAGAACCGCTATCTACCTTCGATTTCTTAGATGGCTCTTACCGGTCGTCAGGAGTTATCCTCCTCTCATAACCACTCCTGCAACCTCTGCCTCGGTCCTTATCATCCTGACGACGAACTTCGGCTTCCAAATCTTTCCTCCTTCTCCACTCTTCCTCGGTTTCTCGATGTTGATGGTGGCTTGAAGTTCGTCTTAACCAACGTTGTGCGTCAGTGAATTATTCAAGGTCCTCGTAAAGTCCATGGCCTCCCATGGTACCTGATAAAAATGAAATGAATAAAGAACTTTAGCGATGGAAAATGAACTCAAATAATGCATATGTAAGTGTATGTGACCCTAGTGAAACGTGTAACGTGTCATTGGCGGCCTAAAAGGACTTCACAAACATATTGGGAAGCGACTACGGTAGGACTCATGCTAACTCTAGACACAGCATAACCGAGGCGTGAAGACAATCCCTCGAATTCGAAATCATCTCCCATAAGTTCATCGATGTCTACATAAATGTTGCTCAAATCCCTAAAGTTAACATCGGTTTCCTTAGGTGGAGAACCATAAAGTCGTTCGACTGTTGGGGGGGCATCTTTAGCAGAAATCTCTTGGGGGGTGAATACGAGAGAATATGACTCATTCTTGGAGTTTCGTCCTATGATTCGAAGTTTCCTTCACCAGAACTTGCATCAAATTCCTCATCATTAGAGGAGGAATAATAGCTGCTGTTGTTCTCAATTTCACCCTCCTCCTTTTTCATTATCACCGCAGCCTTACCCTCAAGCTACTTGAATTCCTCTTCCCCCTCCTCCGGGATCGGGGTCATCCTAATCGGCCAACTGGCTCCGGTCGTAATACCTCTTCCTTCATGAATTTCTATAGTTGACCCACCGGATGGACCTTCTCCTTATGGAAGATCTCCCTTTTCGAAGCCGAGTGATGAAGAAGTAGAGCGTGTTCAAATTCTAGAACAGGAAGGAGACGGAACTTTAACAGCTATAGAAGATCTACCAGGATGCAACAACCCGTATCAAAGCAAATTCTCTTTCATTAGTAAAAAATTGATTGATCTTTCTTTAGCGTCTATGGCCTTCAGAGTATGGAAGATGAGATCGAGTGATGGATCTTTGTTTGGCTTCGAAATAACTGCAAGAAGTATTCGGTCTATTAAAAAATCTCGCATCAACGTATTAAAGCTCAACGAGTAAAAGAAAAGATTTACCTCCCGTCGTCCAAAGACGATTAAATCCCTCAGGATACTTAACGAAAAAATATTAGGTCTTGAATTAGGACATGTTACTTTAAAGCCGCAGCACGATTTTGCGGTTTCTTTGAGCCTCGATGATTACTAGGGATGGACATTCGTCTCTATTCTTGAATGAGAGGAAATATCTCAACTCATCAAAGCTTGGGGCACGATTGAATGTCCGCATAAATAAAATGTGAAGGCAAGTCAAAATCGCGTATTCGTTGGAGTGAAAATGAGATGGAGCAATTCCTAAGTTCAGAAGAGTCTCTCTCAAGAAGTGATTGAAGGGGGCACTGCTCCATTCAAGCACATGTACCTGTGGCAAGCGGCGTACCCCGAAGGTGACATATATGCAAACTCATTTTTCCATGGAAGGTGTACGTCATCATCTGATATGCCATGCTGTAAACAATTGTTATACAAAACTTTAGCAGTGATTATGGATGAAGCTCTCTCTGGAGGGTTGAGTAGAACCCTAAAGTTTGGAGGAGTTTGATCTATAACGGGACCAATTGGAACCAATTGACCATATTCAGCTGGCGATGCTAAAGAAGTAGGCGCTATTGAAACCGTTTGTGAAGGCATAACTGATGTCGATTCGACTTCTAAGAGTGATGAACATCCTCCACTAGATTTATGATGGGATGTCGGGTGCTTCATTCTATACAATAGAACTTGTATCTAACGCAGTCCGGTAATTCTATTTATAACTAAAAGTCCCCTTATTCTTAACACTTGAATTCCAAAAAAGTATGATTTATGCTGACACGCCGGATTTCAAGCATTGACTGGGACAAGTACAGTGTGTTATCTATGTAGGATGGGATTGGTGTCCTGAACACTAAACACACTCTATCATGTGTAGATAGTTCACTCGCAGCGAAGAAAGAAAAGAGCTTTTCATATCATTCATTAAAGTTATTTCTCCTACACGTACCCGTTATCAATCAACGATCGATAATGGATCCACTGTTCGAGGCGACATGAAAAGCTCTTCCTATCATAAGTACAATGACTGTGAAATGATAGGACTAATCCAAAGTGAGCAACCATAGATCAGTGGGCCCGAATCGAGTAGAGAATTCTTAGCATAAGTCAATGTTAGTTTTCTGGAAAGTGATAGCTGCGTGAGCTGCATACAAGACGCTACCCTAGGCTATTATCACCTCCTAGAAAAACCAAAATCAATCCACAAGATGCCATACCGGATTAACACTGTGACTCGGTGCAAGTTAATTTTGATTCTGTGCACGAAGATAGCAAAACATGTCAAGCACCAAGGAAAAACCCGAGCTTCATTCCGTGAAGAACTCAAGGCTCGATTTACTATCTTCTTCCATAAAATCGCAATAAACTCGAATTCTTCATTGCATCCATCGCCAACATAATTTCATCACCAAATCGTTGAAGAAACGCCAAAATCCACATCACCCACCTCTAGTCAAATGTCAAAAGGTGAACACGGTCGAACTCAAGTTGTTGGCGACCCAAGGCGAATAAGATCGGTGGCGATCCAAGTGGACAAGGTCGGCAATGATCTAAATACACAATGTTTCTAAAGCTAAGGGCTAGATCAAGGCGACAGCAAAGTCCAGTAAGGTCGAATGCAAGAATCTTCGGTGGTGGAGATTAACGGCGGCGATGGTGGAAGCGAATTTAGGGTTTGAAGACTTTGGATTAGGTTGTGAGGCAAAAGGTTCAGTTCGCAAGTGAAAATATGGAATGGTGGAAGGTTGGCTCATATGAAGTTAAATAGGAGATTACATAGAAAAATTATTCAAAGTCCTTGGGTCGCAAGCGATCCATGGACTATGGATCGTTGGCGATCCATCAAGTTGTAGTCAATTTTCTCCAGATTCACTAAGCATGATCTAAGTGTTGTTTGCAAGCATTTGGAAAGTTGTGGGATTGAAATTGATTTATCGTTATGAACAACGACGATTCATATTGGAAATCAACAGACGGCTGAATAACCAAAGCTAAATTCGCATGATAGCCTCAACATGATCAATTGAACTTTAAAAAATGGGAACTCAAAAGCAGTTACTTCCATAGCACACCTTGTTTCCAACAAAGGCATACTCTATGAGGCAAATGTTAACCCAATTTCTATCCCAATAGAATTTAAAGGAAGTTAGAGCATCCACGACAGGACGAAACAACTCAAGAATCAACCAAAAGAACCAGGAGAAGGAACCAAGAAAGGCTCAAGAGAGAAAAAACAAAAGTACCCTAACTGCATGGATCATTACCCATGGATCGCTAGCAATCCATGAAGTTAGGGTATTTTTGTTTTCTCTCTCTTGAGCCTTTCTAGGTTCCTTCTCCTGGTTCTTTTGGTTGATTCTTGAGTTGTTTCGTCCTACCATGGATGCTTTAACTTCCTTTGGATTCTATTGGGATAAAAACCTGGTTAACACCTATCCTATGCAGTTTCCATCTCTTAGCGTATCACTGAGGTGTCTCTAATAATATAATATCCAAGTATGGATTAAATATATATAGATTGCACTACTAGCATATCTCCATCGTCAAAGTGCTCCACCACTTGCTTCTTTATCCTCGATCAACGGAAACCCTCTTCATATCCTTTGACATACCTCGCTAAACTTCTTCAAGTCCATGGGCATGATAACACAATAACGGACGGTGTCTTACCTTTAAGTGGACCAACATTTAGGTCATAGGTGAACCCCACTTTCCATCATATTTTAATTTATAGATATCACAAATGGATATGCCTTAATTTTGGTGAGCACAGTATTGCTATAACAGACTCATAGACTAGGTTGTGCACTTTCACTTAGTTTCACATGCATTGGGCATTGAAAATAAGTCATGCACAATCGGTTACTATTTCAGAAAATTGATTTAATACGATAGTTCTTTCAATCAAGAGATGACCAGAAAGAAGCAATCTTACCTCTTAGTCAATTTTCTTCAAAATGGCCAAATCTTGCTTTTCTTAAAATCACCTTTGTACCTTAGTACATGCAAGTGAAGACATTTACTTCATGTCTTGAAATCATACAACATTGGGTACTTTAAAAATAATATTACCTCCATATGCTTGTGAAGTGTTATAAACTAACATATAGCCAGACTACCCTTATGTACATCGTCGTTGTGACGCCCCACTATTTTTAATGTTAGAAATCAATTACAAATGCCACAAAATATGCTATAACAAATTTCCAACATTAAAAACAATGGATCGTCTATATTATAAATTATAAACTTTTCAAAACTACGAAAATAAAAGAAAATCTCACAGCAGAATCAAATATCAATATAAATATACATCAACTTAATAATACAGTTTTCTTACATCGTCACAATAATTACATTTCACTTATCATTAACTCATTAATGAAACAATGGAATAAAAGAACTTACCATTCAACTACCTAAGGCATAGCCTGCATCCACTTTCCATTTCCTCCTCTGCTCCTACCTACAATTTCACACCTATATAGATATATGAAAAGAAAGGAAAAAGCTTTCAACTATGTTTGGATTGTGCCTGGCTGCAACGAACACCTTTTCGAACCTCGAATGTCGACATCAATACATCCACGGTATTCACGTGCCGAGCATCCAAGTGTTAGAAAGATAGAACGTTGGGGTAAAGAAAAAGAAGAAAAGAAAACGAACAATAAAGAGGAGAACAAAAACATCAAAATCTCACAGCGGAATGATAACATATAATATTAAAAGATAATACATAGAGCTACTCTAGTATACATAGCATTTCAGAGTTACTATTTACATAGCATTTCAGAGTTACTATTTAGAGTACTATCATCAACTTGGACAGTTATAACAGCCTGTCCTTACAATTGCTGATATACATACATAATGTAATGAGCAAAAATAAGAATGCTATGGTAGGTAAACATCCAGCTCCTCTCCAAGAGCTTAGTGAACATTAACGAAAACATGCCTTTCTCAGACTACTCAAAAGAGATTCCATGGAAATAAGGGAAAAATAAAACCATAGGTCAGACATAGGTCTGGTGTGAGAAACTCAAAAATATGTGATCAGCATACAACAGTACTTTTGAGACTGCATGGAATGCTATAACGGCAATCCCCTCAAAAGAACCACCATCTAATAAGTACATAAGGTGATATACTAGATACTGTCGAGGCTGAAGAATATAAATAAGAAAATAGCTGTACTGCTTGCAACTCACAACAATATTTATAGGTATACAAACAAAACCGCAAAGGCACATTCGTATATGGATTTGCTGTGAAGACGCCTTCAGCTTAAAAAATGAAGTGGATCTCCGTGACAAGGATCAGTAGATACCTTCCGAGCATCGTATATCTCTAGATATAATATACCTTAAGGAAAACACAACTGACCTATGCCCGAATATGTAAACATGAACCACATGGAACCAAGTATCAACAACTCCCCACGCACAACATATCGGTAAGCATACTTTAGATAATGGAGTTGATATACCCCCTAGGGTTAGCTAAACCCAAGATCGTGCATTTTTTCGTTTATATGAAATTTTAAAGGCACTTGATGATAAGGATAATCCATGCATTCGTAAAGAAATGTTTTCTTGAGTGCATAATCATCAATGACTAACTTTGTAGTAAAGTTATTTTATTTCATTTGCTTTAGAGTAAATTGATGTATACATTTTTATGAAATGTCATATATACCTTGATGACAGGGATGATATGCTTATTTCAAGTGAAATAAGCATGATGTGTTTAACATTAAAGTAATTTCAGTTCAATCATTTTGGAGTACACCGATATATCCATTTATATGAAATTTCAGAGGCACTTGATGACTGGGATAATCCATGCATTTGTAATGAAATAATTTCTAGCGTACATAATCATCAATGACTAATTTTGCAGTAAAGTAATTTATCCATTTTTCTAAAATGTCTAATATATTTCGATGACAGGGATAATTTTGATAACATGTACTATAGGCAAGGATGGTTTTATCAATGCACTACCGAGTTTCATTCTCAGCCATGTATGTGCTCAACATCTAAAAGAATCAATCGAGTATATCTTTTCAAGAATCAACTGTACCTTTTATTATTATCCACACCTCATACATATACATATATACATGTACATGTACATACACACACACACATATATGTTATATATATATATAAATATATATAAGCACCCCATGACACCTCTGTTTGGAAGCACCTCAGTTGCACCCTAATTTCACCCACAAATATCTATTAAAATAATTGGATGAGTGGAGAGAGAGTTAGTAGGAAGAGGGAGAAACAGAAACATGGGTTGAATATTAGGGGCTGTAGGGGTGCTGCACTGTTTGGGGTGTAGTTGAACGCTATACACACACACACATACATACACACACATACACTTATGTTAACATCTTATATATAGTCTGATTACAACAATTTGACTATCTCAGTAACATGAGTACAATAAATATATAGAAAATGATTGATTTGTCCATGTACACACATAGAAAATATAACATCACATACACGTCAAAGTCATTTTGTAAAAGCCAAAAAACCTTAAAACATCGTTTTTTTAATATCAATTCCTCATGCGCGTGCGCGAGTACTCCTCATGCGCATGTGCATCGCACGTGCCAAAGTACTCGCGCACGCACGTGTGTGTATTTATATATATAATTCATGTTTTGGACTTCACTGAAGAGATTACTCGCTCCAGTATCTTCTCATGCAACTTAGCGCATGCAATGGTCGATATGGCTATATGAGACGTTCACCATGTGTTTGTATACAAATATGGATATTCACATACACATACATATATGAATATACACCATTTATCTCCAAAAACTCTAATTTCACTAAGAGCTATCTTGATTATTATATAATTTCAAATACACGTATATGCATACTCGCTCGTGTATGCATACACACACATATATTTAAGTAAGTTACTCAATTATTACCAAATCAAAATTTACTTTTATTTACTAAGTCTTTTCAATAAAAGTAAAATATCTTTTCATGCTATTTTATAAAATCTCATATTATTTTATAAAATATATCATTTGTACCATTTAATAAAATCTCATTCTATTTTATAAAATATATCATCTATACTATTTAATAAAATCTCGTTCTATTTTATAAAATACGCCTCCTATGTTATTTTTATAAAATCCCAATCTATTTATAAAATATATCTTTCATTTAGAAAATTATTTCTTTACTTAAATAATGTTTATAAGTACTAATTAAGCTTTGTTAAGCCTCTAATTACCTTAATAATAAGTGTAGAGCTCATAACTCGTTTAATTAGCTTTCCAGTTTCATTTTACAAAATGTTCCATAATTTTATAAAATCATTTCTTCTCTTAAATAACATTTATAAATACTAATTAAACTTCATTAGGCCTCTAATCACTTTAATAATAAGTGTAGAGCTCCTAAACCACTAAATTAGCTTACTAACTTTCTCAAAACGTTCATATATAACTTCAATACAATTATATAATTACTAAATCGTATCTATAACACATAATTAAGCCCAAGCATTCATTCGTAATCACTTAATCAACCCAAAACCAAATCCAAAGTATATAACTTTTCATAACATGGTCTTAAAGGTCTCTAATAAATAATGTGATGACATAAACATGTTTAAGGCGTAAACATAAGCCTTATAGTACTAACATTCTCTAAATTATTTCATAATACTTCAAAATCACAAATAAAAAATTAATGAAGTATAATAAGTATATAATTTAGGAGAAACATCTAACTCACCTTCTCTTTCCCTAAATCAAACTCTAATCACCAAAACTCACTCAAAAGCTCTCTTGAAATCATATATGGAGCTCTAAATCACAACTTCAAGCCAATCCCTTATTGGGTTTTGTAGAGAATTGAATGAGAGGAATTATGATGATTTTTATTTGAATTCAAGTATTTTATTTGAATGGTTTAGTGGTTAGCAATTAAGAGTGATTAAACAGAGATTAGAGAAAATTCAGAAGAAAAAGAGGAAGTAATGTGAACTGAAAGCTGAATGAGAATTATAAAGAGAGTTAGCCACTTAGAGGCTAGCTAATGGGCCTTAGCCCAAATTCATTTCATCCATTGAAAAATCACTATTCACTCCAAAAATTTAACGACTCCAAAGATAGTCAAGTTTATACTCATTTTTCTCACGATAGAAAAGTAACTCAACTATGGATGTTTCGAGTTTTAATTCACTCATCACTAAATGTCAAGTACAAGGGGCATTCTGTTAATTAACAATTAAATATTTAAATCAATTATTTAAATATTTGGTCGTTACAATTGCGAGGTGTTACATTTCTCCCTCCAGTCGTGTTACAATCCGATGCTTTTCCAAATTCATGTCCTTTTCAGCTAGTAGCAAAAAGGTGATTTTCTAATAACATGTTAAATAATTTTCCCTCGTGGAAAATCATTTCGAAGAATCAACTTGAGAACATTGACTTTGAATTTTAAAAGATTGTTTTCATTCATTAACTTTGAACAACGACTAATAGAAATTTCTTTCTTTCCAAAATCATTTTGTTTAAGACCATAGTTCCATTTATGAGCTCTTCTATTTTGGTCTTAATTTTAGGCCTTTTTTTGAAAAGTTAATGTTTTCCAAATTCAAGTTTTTTAAGATTCTTGATCTTTTCAATCTCGTTTTCCGATTCATGATTTGTTCGAATAATCTTAGTTTCGCAATTTCTCAAAATCACGTTTTCATTTTCAAGAATTTTGGAAGTTCTTTTAATGTCATTTAATTCCTTTTCAAAAATTGCACATTTCCCTTATTCAAGATTTCTAACCATTTTAATCTTTTTGATATCTTTTTCTAGCCCATCTAGGATCATCTCGGTTTTCAACAAGTTTTATTTTTTAAAAGTTCCACATTTTTCAGATTTGGAATTTCAAACTTTTTAGAATTCTCCATATATTTTTGTAAATTGTTATTCTTGAAAATCGGCTTAGAATCGCTTTCCTTTAAAATCAAAATTCCATTTTCAGGCATTTGAAAATTTTCATTAAAGCCAAAACCTTTTCGTTATTCAAACATTTTCCATAATCAAATTTTTAGTTTTCTTAATATTTTCAAGCTCCTTTTCCAGTTTACCAATTTTTCGACGCATTTCGGATTTTTCACATTTCAATTTGTTATTTTTAGTTTAAGATTATCAACGGTTCCGGTTAATCCATAACACAAGAATTAAAAATCTTTATATGAAAAATCATTTATCTCATCATCCATTGTGTCGTTATCTTTGCCCTCTTTACTGTCACTGTCTAGATCATCTTTTACAAATTCCATCAAATACAGTTCTACCATTAAATCAACTTTGGGATGTTCCTCACTACTGCTGACTTTTTTGCCATATTTTGCATTAAATGTTTTCCGGGTTTCTATATAGCTACATCTACTACATTCCTACCATTTTCAATAATATCCCAATTTTTAAAATCAATAGCTTTTAAATAAATCACCATTCTAGATTTTCAATTTAGAAAATCTATTCCTTTAAAAGTGGATGGACTAAAAATGAATCGACTCTTTCTTAAACTACAACTAGAATTATATTCGAATGCTTACAACACCTACAAACTTGCACTCCCTGCTAACGTAAATATACTAATCCTATGTCAATAATTATGCCTCGACTATAGTTGCAAGTCGAGAATTTTCCAACCACAATCCTTAGAGCTCTATCATAAATAAATCTAGAGTTCGAATCCAAAAAGGAAATACAAACAAAAATAGTAAAAACAATTGCCCCCAAAGATTTAATCAAGATATATGTTTGCTAATATAGAATATTAAGGGCCCAAGATGAATTTTCCTATTTTAATTAAGTCATCCTTTTGTTTATCTTCTAAAGCACACTTCTTCTTCCATTTATTAAGAATATTACTATATACATCTACCTAATTAACACTCTACACTCATTTATCCTCACACCCAACCAAACACTTCACACAACCACCTACACCTACCCAATTTATTTTTATTTCCTTTCCCTGTGCTTGCATCAATTTAATATTGCAAACGACTATGTAAACAACCACGACCATTAAAATTTATGGTTTTACAGAACCAGTCGAAATTGGAACGAGTGTTTAAAAAAAATTAATTTTAAGACTTATCAGTTATGTGAACCAAAAATTAAAATGAAATTAACTACAATCTTGAATCAAAATAGCAATAAATAATACAATAAATCCGATCTTCAAATTAATGAGATTATAACACTTATAAATTTCATTCGTAGTATGTATGGGAACCAAAAACCTAATTTTAATTCAATGAATTGCTCAAAAATAGTAAAATATGTCTTCCTTACATTATTAATTTGGATATGATCTGCCATTAACTGAAGATATGAGAGGCTGTTATTAATTTTGATAATTATTGTTTACGTGCTATATATGCTTCGGTCAGCTATTCTAAACCATTTGGTTGTTTCTTCATTTAGTTTTGCATAATCAACTGAAGTGGATTTTTTTAATGCTTTTACTGATTTGATTTTATTTTCTCTTTGATAGTAAGACCCTTCATCAAGTAGTTCATGCTCCTTTCAAAAAAACTTTATTCCCCTTTTAAAAATCATATCAATGCTCGAGAAATCATGGCCTCCTCCAAAAAATCAAATTGGCCTCTTTTGGAAAGTGCCTGTGGATAACGATTGCATGCCTTTGCTTGAGGATGCCCGACTTGAAAATCTGAAAAGAGATAGAGGCATGGCAGAGACTGTTAGTGGGTGATGCTAAAACCATCGATGCTGGATACGACAACTCAGCTCATTTAGGATATGATTGTCTTTGTTGTAATTTCTAATGGTGAATCTCAAATGCCGAGCGATTGAGGATGTAGTTTGATGATTTTGCAGTTAAGTCCTATCTGAGCGTGATTTCAATTTTATGTAAATGCAGTTCGATGTTGCCTTAATAAATATAGTCTGGTAAACACAGTGATGCTATATGATTGACTAGCCTTTCTGCAGTTTTTTATGGAATCTGATGGCTTCTTGTATGAGCTGACATTGGTAAAAGATATTTACAGTGATGATGAACAAATCACTATTCTAAAGATATTTACGTTTTGATCTTAGGATATATAGGCTAGTCGAAGCTTTTCTTGTTTATGAAACTCCACTTTGAAATTTTTTAAGAAGGTGTTGTTGATCCAAAGTTTTATGATGAGGACGATGATTACTAATACTAAATGCGATGAGTTGCTGACTTATAAAAAAATTGCTTTCAAATTGGATTTATTTTAACCTCTTGCTTTTGAATGATTGGATAATGTGATGAAGAAGAAAAATTGTGTTTTTATCCAACATAGAGTGTTGTATTAGAGATTTGTTTATAAGGAAGGAATAATATGAGATATTTGATTTTGAATAAAATATCTTTTCAAAGATATCCATTTGATATTTCCCCCTTCCGAGTTATTCTCAAATATTTTCTCCTATTCTCCGAATTATTTCCTCTTCTTCTCTTTATAATTTGAATTGAAATATCTGGATATTTCTTTTGCGCACGTGTAGAGAACCAATATTTTTTACTGAAGTTTATGTATCCTGTAAGAACACAACACTAAACAAAAACATTTACCAAAATACATGTTTATTAACATCAAATAGAAATTAATTTCAATATCTCACAATTTCTATCTTTTGATAATAGTAAACATACTTTAAAATTTACAAATAAAAAAATAGATGTTTTTGGTACATGACACATTGATTGGAAAATAACAGATAACAAGTTAACTAAAAACAAAATTGTGCCTTGATTATTTTTTAACTGTTAGACACTGAAAAAAAATCAAATGTAAAAAATATATTCGTTATCGTCAAACAAGATGTACACTCCACATGACTCAAACGTGCACATATTCGTATGTTAGTAGCATGTGCTATACACACATATATTTGGTTTGATACTCATAGTAATATTTGAATATACACACACACATATGAATATACATACATGCTGCAAAATAGGAGTGACATTGAATGCTCCTAAACACACACACACGTATGTATATATGATAGAGTTAAGAGTATGCCCTAGGGATAATTATGTAATTAGTTATATAACATAACCCATGTAAATAATCTTGTTCAAAATAAAGTATGCTTTTGGCTTTAATTTCTTTCATACACGTTGTTATAAAGTGATATAAATAATGATAATAATACATTAACATATAAGTAGAAAATCCTTAGGAGAAGTGTTGTATCGATTTTAGCTGCAAATGAGTCATGGAACTGGGCCAGCCCGTAGCGGAAGAAATGAATGAATTTCAAAAATTTACCATTTTGGATCATTAACGGGCCTACGAAGTCTAAATGCATTTAGATCTTATTAAAATATCTTTTAAATAAAATCAATATTTTATTTAATGTGGTAAAAAATTTCAAAAGGGTTTGAATATTATATAAATTTATATGAATGAGTGTATCAAATACACCTATGTGTGTAGTAGTGTAACGACCCGAAATTTTCGAACCCGAAAATTCCAGATAGTTAGGAGAAAAAGGAAAGAGATAGAAGAAGAAACAGAACAAGACACAGATTCTCACATTCGCAGCGGATTAAAATACAATATCAAATAATAATATCAGTTATACAAAGAAAACTGTATCAGTCAATTACATTTTAATACACCAGAGTTACAACATTTCACAATCACTGGACAGTTAAAATAACTCGTCCCAATAAATAACAATATATCACAGCGGAATACACTCCATACGTTCCTGCCATCCAGCTCGCCTCCTGAGCTCCAGAACGTCCTTACTTGGGAATCTGTAATACTCGGTCTGACCCGAGCATTACCACAAAGTAACACCCGGGTCAGGCTAGAAACCAGCGTGAGTAAACTCATCTAACATGAAATTTAAATCCATAGAACTTATTTAAACCCGGGGTAACTCGTACTTTACTACAAGTAAACAACTTATATAGTCCACATTTTATTTTCAAAAAACAATATCTAAGTATCCAACTTAGTTTAAATGATCCATATTATCCCAAACCAGCCTATTGATTTCACATGTCAATCTATAAGGAATTATAGAAGATTTCAAATCGAAGTGGTGTCGGATATTTCTGATACCCGACTCCGGTCTCTTCGAATCCAATATCATCCTAAATCCCAGTTGTTTAAGTGAATTCACTTTAATTTAAATACAGGGTGTCACATTCACACAGCAATTTATCATTGATAGATAACCCACATTATCACAGTCAAACCAAACATATCATATCACAGTATATCACAAATTATCAGACTAGATATTAATCCAATCCTTCAATACAATTTACTCATCCATAAGCAAGATTAATTTTTCACCCAATCTAATTAATTTAATTAACACAAAATGAATTAATTGCCTTTAAATCCTGCTTAATTAACATTAATTAAACCATTTAATTAATTATTGAAATTAATTAATTATTCTTTAATCATTTAATCATTCACATTAATTTATTAACCTTTAATTACTTACATTAATTAACGATTCTTTAATTAATTGCATTAATTAATTATCCTTTAATTAATTTCATTAATAAATTATCCTATAATTACTTAAGTTAATTAATTAACCCTTAATTACTTAAGTCCTTAATTAATCTAAGTAAAACCATCATCTTAATTAATTACTTAATTAAATCATTTAAATCTTATTTAAATTAAAGGATTTAAATTAATTTATTCAAAATCACTTGAGACCTTTTTATTAATTAAAGTTTAATATACTTACCTTGATCACCTATTAAGTACATCATTGAATTACATTTGAAATCACTTAGAGATTTAATTAAACAATTAACCTAATAAAAGTTATTCAATCAAAACAAATTAAATTTCAAAAACATTTAATTTATATTGAAACTTGTTTTTGATAACTTGATCACACTTTATTTTGAAAACTTGTTTAATAATTACTTTGAAAACCTTTTTTTTTACATTTTCTTTTATAATTTTAAAAAAGGGAAAAAAAATTTAAGGACAAATTATAGTAATTATTTAGTCAGAAGGACACGCGCATAAAAATTTTACCGTAAGGACAAAGCCCAAAGCTCGGATACAATTTTAAACAAAACAAAGCATTCTGTTCGTCTTCCTCCTCCATCCTTACACTCAGAAATTCACGAAAACTTTGCTCGAAAGAAAAAATGGCACCGCAAACTAGAAACAAGTCTACATCTCCAACAGAAGCTCAGAAATCGACTGTAGATGAACAACGACCACAACAATCGACAGCCGATAAAAACCTAACTAAGTCGGAAGTGAATCTACAATATGAAAATCGAAATGTCGACGCAGCAGATGTTCAAAAAGAAAATGTAATGGTAGAAGAAGGAAATCTACCTCTAGCGCAAACGTTAGCGTCGGTAGTAAAGGGAAAAAGCAATAAATTAAAGCTTAAAAAACCTACATCAACAGAAGAGGAAAAGCAAAACATAGAAAAAAGAAGAAAGAGAAGAGACGAAAAGGTAACTGATAATATAAAATCAAACATAACAAAGTCAGTATAGTTTTGTTATAGTAACATTGAAATTTTTTGCATAGAACAAAGAGGAGAACATGCAGCAACAAATACCTGCAGAGGAAAAAGTTGAAGACAGTATGCAAAAAAGAGAACAACGAACAAAAAGAAGAAATGAAAAAATGATTTAGAAAAAAATACAAAAAGAAACAGAGGTAACTGAAATTGCAAAATTATAAAACTAATTCTAATAATTTATTCTGTTAAATGTATTCTAATGTTATTAAAAATTGTTAAACAGGAAAAATTTCAGCAAAAAGAAGGGAAAAAAGCTGTGGATGAAGAATCAGATGAAGAACAACTAGATTCAATAAAATAAAAAACACCATAACTTTATACCATGATAAATATTTCAAAAATATTACCTATAAATCATTTGGTAAAAGAAAAGGCTGATAAGTACAACAAACTGATACCTAGTTACAAGTAATAATTGTCATTATCAGTAAGCTTAAATTATTTGATAAAATAATAGTCAGTATCATTTAGTAGAAATATGATATTTACAAAAAACTGATACCTATTTACAAAAAACTGATACCTATTTACAAAAAATCTGATACCTATTTACAAAAAACTGATACCTGGTGATAAAAAACTGATACCTACTTGAAAAAATGATACCTGGTTACAGAAAACTGATACCTACTTAGTACCAACTGATACCTAGTTACTGCAAACTGATACCTAGTTACTACAAACTTGAAATTGTTATATATTTGACAGAAGATATTTCACTGCAGCTAATACCCAAATCTATTGTTGTTTTTAAACATAATTTGTTTCACAAATAACTCATTTGTCTTTATTTTGAAATAATAGGATGATGATGATTTTGTTGATCCACATCCAAAATGCATAAAAGAAAGATCACAAACAAAACAGCAATCTGAAGATAAAAAGCATGAAACTGCTTACAGATGTGGATTGCAGGCAGTATTCAAAATGGTAAAACTGATAAAACAAAAAAATGCTCTATCCAAGAAACAAATGGACATAATGAAGAGCACTCCTTTCTACAACTTCTTTAGAGTTTTCTATGAAGAGAAAATTTTGATGAAAGAATGCAAAAAGCATCAACACAATTTGGATGCTTTATACAAATGCTACTCAGTTGTAGAAGATGCATTCTTATTTTCCAAAGAAAGGATGAAAGTTACAGCTACGGATATAAGTTTGATTTTTGGCCTACCACTAAAAGGAATTAACATTGAGCCAACTCAGAAAATGACAAACAAAACAATTCCAATGCAGTGTAGGGAATTTGCAAACAGAAACTTCGGCAATTGCACTTATATTACAAGAAATGTTGTGGAAAAAAGAATAAAGCAAGAAGTTGCAAAAAAGAAAAAAGAGTATGAAGAAGACTTGCCAATGTTAATAGTAATTGAAATACTATTAACATTATTCTTTCCAAACAACCAGCAAAAATTAAGATGGGTACTTCTACCATACTTAATTAATGTAGAGACAATGTTATTGGTTTCTTGGCCACTAACAATAGAAAAGAATTTCAATAAATTTGTTAAGAAGTTCATCCATAATCCAAGAAATATGTCGGGATGCTCCATGCTTCCATTGGTAAGATAAGTTAATCAAAAATTTATTACTTAACTTTTTTTAACAAACATATCTAATCAATTCTTTTTATGTTAACAGTATTGCATCTGTAAGAAACTGAATCTCATTAAACAAAGACAATATTATACTCCAGCTTTACCAAGATTTGCAAAATGGGATTTAAGGAAACTCAAAGACAAAGCAATCAAAGCAGTTTTTGATAACGTGAAAGAGGGTGATGTAAGTAAAAATTCCGTTTCATTTTTTGTTAATCAGTATGCTTTAACTCTTATGTAGAATAAAGTTTTATTGTCTATTCTTTCTTCTATAACAACATAAAACTGATACTACAGTGATCAAAAAGTGATACCATATCATTACGTAGTAAATAGTATCAAAAACAGAAAATAGAATGCAAAAAACTGATACCATATGTTTACTTGCTTGAAACGAATACTAATAGTATCATAAACTGGTACAAAAATGCAAAAACTGATACCAAATGAGTACATGCTTCAAACAAATTGTGGATGTATCAAAACTGATACTAGAATGCAAAAACTGATACCTTGTAATTTCACAATTTACACTGATACTACAATCCAATAACTGATACCTTAGTTGTACATCTTTGAAACTGATACTTATATTATAAGAAACTGATACTAATATTATTAGAAACTGATACTAGAATTCGAAAACTGATACTAGTTTTACATGATTGAACCTAATACTAATAGTGTCAGAAAATTAAAAATAGCTATTTGTTTTATTACATACAGTTTTCTTTTTTCATTACAGTAAAAATTCAATTATCATTGCAAATTGATATCATAACTTAAAACTGAAACAAATTTTTCAACACCAATTTTTCTAGGTGAAAGAAATCACAAATCTCAGCCCATATGAAGAATGTCTACTTCAAACAGAGACTGTTGAACACAATTTCCCCAAAATTCAAAAAGAAAAGCATGGAAAGAAAAGAAAGTTTGAAGAAACCAAAGAAAGTGCACATTCATTTGAGGAAGACATAAGCATCAAGATCTTCCAAATGCATATAAAAGATTTGGAAGAAGAAACAAAGAAAACAAAAAAAGAATTGGCTGTAGAAAAAAGAAAAGAATTAAAGCAGAGCAAGAAGTTTTCAGGTTGAAAGAAGAGTTGAAAGAAATTAAGTTGAAGCTGAAAGATAATGAAGAGAAAACATCTCAGGCTGAAGACAACACCAATAAATTTGAAGATGATTTGTGTTAACGGTAAAAAGTGAACGCTAACACCCGGTGTGTGTAATAGAATCGTGAAAGCACCACCCGTTGGTACGGGAACAGAATATAAGCTGAAAATAGCAGAAAAGCAGTAAATGAACAACAGATTTATAGTGGTTCGGCCCGTAATTGAGCCTACGTCCACTTTATAGTCTTTTATTGCTGATTCGGTTACAATTTGAGACAATATCCTTCAAAATACAATACAACTTGATCATGAAAGCACTCTTGACTACTAGCTCAATCTTTGATGATGAAACTCGACGAATCCGTGTTGGATGTTAGGAGCTCTTCTCGAAGATTGTTGTAGTGTCTCGAATGATTGAAGATCTTTGATTGCTGAATGAGAGGAGGCTTCGACAGCGTAACGGTGCTTGGAGAAATGAATGGCCAAAAAAGTCCCCCGCATGTTGGAAGTGATGGGGTATTTATAAGAGCTGATTTCTGGGCAGGAATTTTGCCTAAGTCTTAGGTCGCGTACGACCTTAGTTAAGTCATAGGTCGCGAGCGACCTAAGCTAGGTCGATGTCCCCTCGCGGCTTCAGAAGTTAACTGGTAAAGCTGTACTGGGCTTCATTTGATCAAGTAGTAGGTCGCACGCGAGTTAAAGAATAGCTGTGGGAGCTCTAGGTCGTAGGTCGCTGAACATGCTTTAACAGTTAGGTCGCTAACCTCTTTAGGTCGTCAAGTCCCTTAGGTCGCTAACTACCTTAGGTTGTTAAGTCCTTTAGGTCGCTAGCTACCTTAGGTCGTTGAGTTCTATAGGTCGCAATCCTTTCTGTTGCAAGGTCGCAAGACTTCTGCTCTTAGGTCGCGAGCCCTTCTGGATCTTAGGTCGCGAAGCTTTCCTGTAGCCTTAGGTCGCAAGGTCTTCTGTTCTTAAGTCCTTAGGTCGCAAGACTTCCCTAGAGACTTCTGCTCTTAGGTCGCGAGCCCTTCTGGATCTTAGGTCGCGAAGCTTTCCTGTAGCCTTAGGTCGCAAGGTCTTCTGTTCTTAAGTCCTTAGGTCGCAAGACTTCCCTAGGTCGTAGAGCCTCCTTTAACAGTTAGGTCGCGAAGCTTTAGGTCGCCATGTTCTTAGGTCGTAGGTCGTCAACCTTTTAACTCGCAAACTGTTAAGTCGGAGCTCTTCTTAAGTCGTAAACTTGTTAAGTCGTAAGCCGCTATAGGTTGTAGTCCGCTAACTCGTGAAACTTTTAGGTCGTAAGTTCTCTTCAGTTGCTAAAGAGGAGTTAACATTTGCCCCTCGAAGTACACGCCTTAAATCGTAAGTCGTGTGCTTCGATTTCCCTAGCTCGCTTCTTGATGAGTGCGCTAGACCGTGACCGACTTAAGATGAGTCATAGGTCGCGACCGACTTAGTACAAGTCGTAAGCCAGATGTGTCGATTCACCTTTCACTGTCCCAGGGCATAAATAGCTTAGGTCGTGGACGAGTTAGCACTTAAGGATTTAACTTGTGAGCATATCTGAATGACTAGGTCGTGGATGAGATAGCCCTTAACTCGTAACTCGCGAACCCATTCGAACGACTTAATAACTTGAACTCCATGACTTCGAATTCTTGGACTAGAATGATCTGACTTAAGAGAACATGCCTTGAACATCTTGACTCGCCTAATACGACCTAAAAGTTCCGACTTATGATAGGTCGTTTAACGACTTAAGACTTAGATAATTTTGCACAGAAGTTGGCTGAACTCTTGAATTTGAACTGTGTTGTGTTACCTCTCACACTGTCTTGACTTTAATGCTAATAACCTGCTTAACACGACATTCACAGAATACTGGGACGAATATACTGCCACTGACTGCCCACATCGAATGGCAGATTAGTTGATAAAGAGAAATTAAATTAAATGAACTGTATGAGTGAAATGCTACACAATAACCAACTCAAGTGAAGTATTAAAGCAAAATCGTAATGGTAAACTAAAACTGATTTGTCTGCATTAACACTACACTTGAGTATTAACAAGTTCTGCAATCTCGTAATCGACTGATTGTCAGTTAGTTTAATTCCAGTTATACTTGTTTTTTCTTGTTTTCATTAGTTTTGCACAGCACTTCACACTTTTAGGAAACGTGCACCTTCACTTTTGAACATTCAGCTGATTGTGTAGAATGGCATCTCATCAAGAAGACTTGGAACCAACTGGAGAAGCTTTTCCAATTGCTACTCCGTTGAATGATCCCCCGGAAAGTACTCCTACCACTCTGAGTCATAAAGTCTTCCGTCAACTATGCACCCAGTTTGGCATTGCTGAATCTGACGCTTTGCTCCCTGGAGTAAATGACACTGCTGATAGGCTGCCCCACGGCTTTATCGCAGTGAACCGCCAAATGTGCTTGAGTGGAGCGATTCCCCCATTTAATGACTGTCTTCGAGAACTTCTTCTTCGATTATCTATCTCCCCTTTTCAACTTCATCCTAATGGCTACGCCATCCTGCTGGGACTGTGTGTGCTTTTTAGGAGAATGCTGGACCGTTTTCCCAGTTTTGGAGAAATTTGCTTTCTATGCTCATTTACAAAGAACAAAGACCATCCCTCTATCACAGTTGTAAGGAGTGCCAGGAATCGTAAACTGATTATTGGTCTTCCCGAAAGCGTTCCTGGGTTTCTGAGCCAGTTTTTCTTTGTTCGTTGTCCCCCGGGATTTTACGCCATTTGGAGAGTAGGAAGTAAGATTATCTATCTTTTCCCTGTGTTTTCTAAATTCTTTGAAGTCCAAATTGTCAAGTGTTAATTTCTTTTTCTACTGTTTCAGCGCTTCCTCCTCCATCTAGGGAACCTCGTCACAAGACTACCTTTGAGAGGCTTATGGCCGTGCCGGTTGAGGAGAGGAGTGTTCAATTTCAATTGAGAGATGAGTTCCTCCACGAATTTGGACTCTTACATCCTTCCCGTTCCACTCAGCCACATGAAGTCCCTGATTCTCCTGCCGAGGAGTCAGATGCCCCTGTTCCTGCTAAAGAACTTTTACCGCAAGATCTTACCGCTGATACTTCATTGGTAAAGTGTTCTACTCCTACCGACATTGCTGGATCGTCCAGTAAGTTAGCACTTGCCCCGGTTGTTGAAGAGGAGGAAAATCTTCACACTCTTGAAAAGACGGCTGAGGTGGAAGTTGAAAAAGATAATTCTCCCATGCATCATGGCGATGATACTTTTGACAGTCTGAGCGACATTATGATAACCTCTCAGGAGCTCTTTAAAGATGATGTTTCTAAAGTGGTCCCTCCTGTTATCGAAGCAACTTCTTCTTTGCAACAAACCACAACGCCTTCCACACAACTTATTGCCATTTCTACACCCAAAAGTGGTTTGTAGTCTGACGCGTGTAGTTTGCACATCACACACACTTAGAATTTTGGCTCTTATATGCACTTAGCTTCTTCAATTTGAGGATTTCTAAAACTGGTCTTTTTCTTCAATCTCAGGTTCTTTGATGGGGCGAAGCGGCTCTTACTTCAAAAAATTCCAGCGTTACGGAAGCCGTGAGGCTTATGACTTTAGGAGTTATATCGGTGCTGTGAAGGTAACTGATGAGGAGAGGGCTGCCAGAAAGGCTCATGAGAGGCGAGCTCATGAAGAGCGTCGCCGGAGAGAAGATGAGGGATACTATGGGAATAGGGACGAGCGACGTGACTCTTCCCGCAGAAGCGACGATCCTTACAAGAGGAAATCTTACGATGACAAGGGGAAGAGTCATACTTCCGATGATTCCAGCAAACGGATCAGACTTGGCGAGAAAGATACATCTAATATCTCGGAAAAGACTACCGCTTCTATTCCTCCTAATACATCTTCCGGTTCTCCTGCCCTTAAGGAGTCTGACATCCAGACAATCATTAATAGGCCACAGTACCAAGCTGGAGATGGTCCTCCCACACTCCAGAGCCGATTTCCGAATTGGTGTCTGAAAGGAGTGCGCTTTGATTTGGATTTGGTCCCCATTGATAAGTAGGCGATGCTGAAAAATGTCGATGCTGTGAAACTTGACATCGAAAGAATGTCTGGATGGCAGAAGCTGGTTGATGAACTTCAAAGGGTCAACCATATGAACCTTGAGGCGATGATGACCATGGAAAATGATAAATCTGAGTGGGACAAATGGCGTAAGCAGCATGACGCGGAGATGAAAAGCATTAGCGATGGTTATGGGAAGCTCGAAGCTGAAGTTGAAAAACTTAAAAAAGAGCTTGCTACTTCTTCCACTTCTTATTCTCAGAAAGAAGAAATGCTTCAAAAACAAGTTCGAGACGCCCATGCTGCTCAGAGAGATATTGAGGTGAAACTCGAAGCAGAACAGCAGGTTACGAGAAAATACCGCGATGATGCCGTTCAGCTTCGAGAGAAAGTCAGCTCTCAAGATTTAGAAATTATAAGACTGCAATCTCAGCTACTGAAGGCTAAAAGAGAACGTGATGAAGTTCTCTCTGGTAAAGCTGTAGCCGAAGAATCCCATAAGGCGACCATAGCCACCATTGTCGCGACTCTGTTCGACTTTTATATGCATTGTGTCTTGGGGCGTGGGAGCCTTTCATTTTTGGGACCAGAATATGAAGTCACCTTAGCGGAAGTATGGGAGGCAATCATTGACTTATTTGGTGGTGCCGGATATTCTGAAACAGATCTTCAAGCTACCTACTTAGGTGAGAGCGATCGCGCTGCCCTTGCCAAAGGAAAAGAGCAGCTTATCCGAGTGCGGGCCGAGGCAATGGGAGAGAAGCTTCCTGAGAAAGAAACACCTCCTATTGCTCCTGCTTATACTTCGTCTTTAGCTTACGCGGATATTACCGGCTCTAGTTCTCATTCCACGCCTCCCGCTAAGGTTGACAAAGAGACTGTAACCACCCCTACAGAGGAAGAGGCAATGAAGGACTTTCAAGCTCGGGAATTTGAGATTGATCTCGCTAAACCGGCTTCTCCAGGTAACTTTGACGATTCACGGTCTTCTTTTTTCTCGAAGAATACTGATTTTGATTTCTTTTATTATGCAGCAGTCGTGCCGAAAACTGCACCAATTCTTCCTTCTTCAGCTGTCGTTCCTCCTCCTCCTCAAGTTATACCTCTTCCAGCTTCTCAACCAGGTTCACAGGAAGAACCAATAGCAGCCCTTCAAGGTTTGGACGAACCATCTGCTTCCGAGGAACAGAAAGCAGAAGATCTGGAAGATAGCGAGAAGACCCCGGAGCAGTCTTTTGATTATGACACAAAGCTTTCTACATTTCTTGCTCCGGGGAGCGAGTCTTCTTCCAAGAAGAAGGGAAAGCGTGCGGTTTCGAAGAAAGGAAAGAAGAGTTCTTCTGCTGCTGGGGATGAAGCAGAGATTGATCCGGCTGAGTCTCTTTCTCCTTCTTCTCCGATACGGCCTACGAAGCTAACTACCAGGCCGGGTAAAAGCTCCAAGGGTGGGAAGAAGGGGAAATGAGTTTGATTTTGTCTTTTCTACTTTTTGTATTGACCGGGGATTGTGCGGATACCGGTCTCCGCTTCTTTTTGTAACCTGTACAATGTAAAAAATTTCTCATAGTGTTGAAATAAATAGATATTTTTCTTGTACAAATCCTTGTGTATGCAGGAGTACATCTGTTTTTCATTTGAAGTGTAGAGTAAACGATTCTTTCTATTTGTACAAACTTTTTGTCTGTGTTTCAAGAACGCATTTACTCCACATCTTTATTACGTGATATTGCAATGAACTTGTGGTATGTCGCTTGTATATTACTTTTATTACTGTAACTGAATTGTATAATGCTGCCCCCATACCACAAGTATATTGTAATATTTCTTGCTTTCACAAGACCGATACTCTTATTTTAGAGAATAACTTTCCACTTTTTCAGGGAAGAATTATTCTGCTTTTTAATAGAGTATATCTTGTCTTTTGGAGAAATTTTTATTTTCTTTTTCTTCCTGAAGAACATTTCGACTTCTGGGAATGATCACTTTTATTTGTTTGAAAGTGAATTTTCCTGTACAATGAAATGAGCTTCTGAAAAAGGTTTTGATTTTATGCCCCAGTAAAGGGTTTATTTTTGGTGCTTCAAGCAAGGTGAAGTACGCCTCTGAAGAGGTCTTTTGGTCTCTGAGGAGAAGCAATTTTGGTCTCCGAAGAGAAGCAATTTTGGTCTCCGAAGAGAAGCAGTTTTGGTCTCCGAAGAGAAGCAGTTTTGGTCTCCGAAGAGAAGCAGTTTTGGCATTTCAGTTCTGGTGAAGTGGGTCTCCGAAGAGAAGCATTTTGCACTTCTACACGGGTGAAATGTGCCTCCGAAAAGGGCTTTTTAGTATTTCATCACTGGTGAAGTGGGTCTCCGAAGAGAGGCATTTTGCACTTCTACACGGGTGAAATGTGCCTCCGAAAAGGGCTTTTGCCTCCGAAGATGGCTTGTGCCTCCGAAGAGGGCTTGTGCCTCCGAAGAGGGCTTGTGCCTCCGAAGAGGGCTTGTGCCTCCGAAGAGGGCTTGTGATTGCCTGGAAGTTACTTTCTCATGGTCGGAGGAGTCCACGGGACAGGCACAAGTTGCTTGGTTGGATGTTTGTTTGTACAAACGATCGCAATCAATTAACAAGGTGCCCCTTCGGTGGTCCTACCAATCTTTTTGATTGAGGAAAGCACTCCCATTTATTGGCGTGCCTCGTTAGAGGGCTTTGGTTGGTGTGCCAAGAAGGTTGCGTCTTAGGGGCAAGTAGATCCATGGGATGGACACAGGCTGCCTGATCGGATGCATCACAATCAGTTAGCGAGGGTCATATTCCTTCTGCTTGGGAAGGTATCCCTTTAGTGGATCTACCGGCTTTCCTGTTGAGAGGCATACCTCCCTTTGGCTACTTCCATGTTTGTCCGCTCATATTGTATCATCATCCGCCAATCTGCAATCCTTTATCATCGTTTCCAAGTGCGTCTTCCTTTCTTTTGCAAGTAAATTGCTTTATCCGAAGAAGTGGACTTCACTGTTGAATGACTCCACAGAGTAAACGCAAGTTATTTGGTTGGATGCCTTTTTATATCAACGATCGCAACCAGTTAACGAGGGCTTGACACAGTGGAGCCGTCAACTTTTTATGTGAAGTTCCTCTTGTATGGGATTTGAGTTTGGGATTTTTGTTGCTTGAAATTTGCTTTAATAAATGATTTGTAAGGCTCGCTTAGCTTTGCGATGGGTGAGCTTTGCTTTTAATGACCTGCAGTATTAGATCGACATTTTAGCAATACATTTAGAGTATTTACACATCGAAATATAACAGGCATTTTATAATAGAAGACACATAATGCATAGTTTTTCATTATTGAGTCACGCTGATTTCTCAGCGGTTTACAATGCAGAAGTTACACATCCATCATTATCTTTACAAATTCAAGCAATGCTGTTAAGTAAAAAATGAATGCTAGTTATTGTTGTTTCAGAATCTCCAAGCTGGATTTCCATTTGAGCTTGATTCATAGCTTTTGGATTTTTATGCCAGAGAAAGTGAGAGATGCCCTAGCCGCAGTTTTGTGGGTAATCAGTAGTCATCCCAACTTCTGCTTGCTGGGTATGGTCCCCCTGTGATAGCATTAATGACAAGCTTTTCTGAATCTTGCACTGCAGTGTTGTTGTGAGAATCGGATTGATGGGTAGGGTGTTGTTGATCCCGAGTGGATGAGGTTGGATCGACTCCGCTTCTCTTAACGTATTGTTGGAGTTTACCTTGTTCCAGCAATTCTTCAATCACTTTCTTTAACTGGCGACATTGGTCAGTGTCATGGCCAGGTTGATTGTGAAATTGGCAGAATTTTCCATTACTCTTTGCACCTTTCGTCATCTCAGGTGGCTTGATACCGGACAACGTCTTTTGTTGCAAAAAAGATATTTCTTGGTGTATCAGTTAAAGGAGTATAATCCGAAGAATTAAAGCGGCGAGGTTTCTTTTCATTTCCCTGGTTCTTTCCTCCTTCATTCTCCCTTTTCTGACTTTCAGATTCTCTTTTTTTAGATGGGACACCGTTGTTATTAGTTTGGGCAGCAACCACCTTCGACGTCGTAGAAAGGCTTTCAAGGCGAATGAACTCGTCGGCCTTTTTATAAAATTTGTCAAGTGAGTTCGGTTCCTTCATCTTTAGCCATATTCCAAATTTACTTGATTTATCAATGGCTCGCATCAAATAAGTCAGGATCATGCGTGGTTCCGCATTTTCTACTTCGGCTAAAGCTATATTGAAACGGCTCATGAAAGATTTGATTGATTCTCCGGGCGCTTGTTCAAGGTTAGACAGTGACATTATATCCTTAGCTTTTGAAGCATACAATCTGAACTGTTCTTTAAACTTTTGTGTCAAGTCGGAGAACTTATCTACAGACCGAACTGGAAGCTTTGTGAACCAAAGTAAAGCCACACCTTCCAGATATACTGGAAAGTATCGACACTTGATCTCGTCTGATGCCCTTGCACCGGTCATATGCCAATCGTATTTGTATAGGAAATGATTAGGATCACCGGTTCCCCTATAGGCTTGGATAGTAGGAGGTGCGAATTTCCTTGGAAACTCCGCTCTCAGGATCCTTTCAGTAAACGGAGTTCTGCTTGGTGCAAATCCCCAGTCAGCCTCATCCTCTTCCCTTTGCATGCTCTCTTTCATGATGCGGCCAACCATTTCAGACAGGTACTCTTTATTGTTCAAAGACACCTCCGGGCAAGCACCAGTTCTTCCCTCGGAAGTTTGCCCGGGCATATGTTCATGACAAGTTGGTTGCGGCATAGAACCATCAGCTTGGAAAGGTGGCATTTCAGGAAGGGTGGTTTGATGGTTTTCTGGTTGACGATTTGCCCCGAGCAGGGCAGTTATTCTATCCATCATCAAAGCATTTTGAGTTTCAATTTGGTGGTATAATCCAGAAACTGCGTCATCCAATTCAGCCCTGGTGACTCCAACGGTTGGAGTTGCTTGGTCTGTTGTTGGGGAAGCGGAAGTTCCTTCGTGAGCATTTCCGGATCTGATAGGTCTACCTCTTCTTCCAGGGGCCATTATTTCGGATCTGGTTTTTAAGAGAGGTTCTTTTTATGAGTCTTTGCGAAGCAACGGTGGATGATCGCCTGAGTTCAATTCTCAGTGAAAGCACCAAAATGTTAACGGTAAAAAGTGAACGCTAACACCCGGTGTGTGTAATAGAATTGTGAAAGCACCACCTGTTGGTACGGGAACAGAATATAAGCTGAAAATAGTAGAAAAGCAGTAAATGAACAACAGATTTATAGTGGTTCGGCCCGTAATTGAGCCTACGTCCACTTTATAGTCTTTTATTGCTGATTCGGTTACAATTTGAGACAATATCCTTCAAAATACAATACAACATGATCATGAAAGCACTCTTGACTACTAGCTCAATCTTTGATGATGAAACTCGACGAAACCGTGTTGGATGTTAGGAGCTCTTCTCGAAGATTGTTGTAGTGTCTCGAATGCTTGAAGATCTTTGATTGCTGAATGAGAGGAGGCTTCGACAGCGTAACGGCGCTTGGAGAAATGAATGGCCAAAAAAGTCCCCCGCATGTTGGAAGTGATGGGGTATTTATAAGAGCTGATTTCTGGGCAGGAATTTTGCCTAAGTCTTAAGTCGCGTACGACCTTAGTTAAGTCATAGGTCGCGAGCGACCTAAGCTAGGTCGCTGTCCCCTCGCGGCTTCAGAAGTTAACTGGTAAAGTTGTACTGGGCTTCATTTGATCAAGTAGTAGGTCGCACGCGAGTTAAAGAATAGCTGTGGGAGCTCTAGGTCGTAGGTCGCTGAACATGCTTTAACAGTTAGGTCGCTAACCTCTTTAGGTCCTCAAGTCCCTTAGGTCGCTAACTACCTTAGGTTGTTAAGTCCTTTAGGTCGCTAGCTACCTTAGGTCGTTGAGTTCTATAGGTCGTAATCCTTTCCGTTGCAAGGTCGCAAGACTTCTGCTCTTAGGTCGCGAGCCCTTCTGGATCTTAGGTCGCGAAGCTTTCCTGTAGCCTTAGGTCGCAAGGTCTTCTGTTCTTAAGTCCTTAGGTCGCAAGACTTCCCTAGAGACTTCTGCTCTTAGGTCGCGAGCCCTTCTGGATCTTAGGTCGCGAAGCTTTCCTGTAGCCTTAGGTCGCAAGGTCTTCTGTTCTTAAGTCCTTAGGTCGCAAGACTTCCCTAGAGACTTCTGGTCTTAGGTCGCGAGCCCTTCTGGATCTTAGGTCGCGAAGCTTTCCTGTAGCCTTAGGTCGCAAGGTCTTCTGTTCTTAAGTCCTTAGGTCGCAAGACTTCCCTAGGTCGCAGAGCCTCCTTTAACAGTTAGGTCGTGAAGCTTTAGGTCGCCATGTTCTTAGGTCGTAGGTCGTCAACCTTTTAACTCGCAAACTGTTAAGTCGGAGCTCTTCTTAAGTCGTAAACTTGTTAAGTCGTAAGCCGCTATAGGTTGTATTCCGCTAACTCGTGAAACTTTTAGGTCGTAAGTTCTCTTCAGTTGCTAAAGAGGAGTTAACAATTTGAATGACAGAGAAGAAAATGGTGAAAATAAAAAAGAAAGTTTGAATGTACAAAGCGACATTTTACAAACTGAACTAAATGCAGATACTTTTATAGAAATGGAAATAGAAAAAAATGAAGAAAAAGCTGAAGAGTGTGTACAAAAAAGAGAAGATAAAACAGAAGAAATGAAGAAACATATGCCCATCGAAATAGAAAGTGAATTGGGTAAAAAAACGAGCAGTGAAGAAATACAATGTGAACATGAAGAAAAAAAACAGACTCCAACTGAAGTGCATCAAAAAGAAGAGTTGGAAAAACAAAGTAAAGTGCAGAGAGACAACTCAGAAGATAATCAAAATCTTCAAGAGGATACAAATGAAAAAAACCAAAGTATACCATATGTCGCTTCAGTGCTTGACTTTACCCCTCCATCTTTCAAACTTTACGACACACAAGAGTTTGAAAGTGAAAAAACTGAAGAAAAAAAAGATGCAGAAGAACATGTGCAAACAGCTGTTAGAAAAGGGAAACAAACAATCACAAAATCAAGTGACAAAAAAATCAAAGCAACACAAAAACAGACAGCTTCTTACATTCAAAGGTTAAAGGCAAGAACAAGAGTGAAAAAACAACGTCATAGCTTTGAATATGGGATGGAAAAAAAGAAAGTTGCAAATAAGCCCAAACCTGAAAAAAAAGAAGATGTTCAAAACAAAAGTGAACAAGACAATAGTCCAAAGCCACTTGCAGTAATAGAGCCAACACTTTCAGAGATAGGGCTTGGACATTGCAAATGTTTGATCTATCTCAATGTTGAGCAACAAAATGTGATCAAAACTTTCTTTTCATTAACGATATCATCACAAAAGTAAGTGTACAAATAAGTATATTAATTTTAAATATGAAATTAAGTTTATCTAACATATACAAATTGTTTTTATCAAAATAGTGTAGTGGCATGGGAAGACAATGACACAGTCAAAGGAGGTTGTGTCATAACAAAGAATGCACTAAAACATCTACTAGAAGGAAACGACACAGACGGGCAGGTACATAATATTTTTTTTCTGTACATCAACACTAATACCAAAATAAATAAAAAATGATACCCAAATCAACAACATGCTTAAATTGACTTGATGATTTATCATTTTTATACTTATCAACATACACAGAAACTATTAACATTACTGATACTATTAACAATTTAATATTGCTTTACAAATAAAAAAACTTATACTCTTCTGATTTTAATACAGATTATAGATTGGTATATTTCAAAATGTGGACTGGAAGAACACAACTATGATTTCACAACTACAATGACGGTAAATAAAACTGTAACGACCCGCATTTTTGACCGTTCAAGTCGACAAAACATACACACATGTCCAACTCAAACCGTTCAAAAAGGAAGATGGTTATTGGGGTTAAATAAGAAAAGGAAAGAAAAGAACAGAAACAAACTCAGAATCTCGCAGCGGAAGGGACAAGATATAATAATAAAATAACAGTTCATGAAGCTGTTAAATAAATATTTCTGATTATTATTATACATCATAAATCAGAGTTACATACATATCAGAGATAAAACAACAATGCAGCGGAAAAATAATACAGTAGTAGAATACAAATGATGTAATACCAAACTCCGTTTTCGTCCTCCAAAATATACCTTCAACCTAATCTGAAATGCTCAGGCTGACCCGAGCGTAATGAAAAGACAAAACACTCGAGTCAGGACTAAAATATCTCATGTAAGTCAAATCGAATAAGAAAATATGAGTGTGACGGCGTCAGAGATGTTTATGGGGTTTGACATCTCCTATCCAGTGTCAACATGAGTGCAATAACTTCAGAGATGTTACGGGATTTTCCATCTCTCAAGGATCCGTTAAACTATCTACTATGTAGTACAATACGCTATTATAATATGTCTACATTAAAGTAAAAGTATTAAAATAGCGTTAAGCCATGGCCCATTCCACCCTTAACACAGTTTATATTCCCACGAGCATATACAAGACCGTAGTTTCCCCAAAACCGGAAGTCACCAGAGGGCAATCCATATACTAAAGGTACGAACCAAAATCGTAGTGGTCGCGAATAGGATAATCAGTATGACAAGGTACATGAGGCAATACCAACTAGGATACTAGTAGTTGCGTGATCCGGACTGATGTTGGGCATAGCAGCTACTACCCCAACACCGCGAAACAACACTCCCATAATCGAGGGGTGCACCCAAATCGAATCACAAAAGTAATAGACATGGTAACGAAGGAGTGTGTCCGCTAGAGATGGCGATCCTCAATGGCCCGGCGCGGCTCCTGTTTTAGTCATGTCAGGGGTCATCCAAAATCGTTCTCTTTCTTCAAATCAACACGTTCACCAAAACCATCCACTTCATTCTGGATCAACACTCCGCGTGTATTAGTTATTAAAGTGGTTTTCGGTATCGACAGAGAGTATGTCCATATCCGATCCCGGTCTCTTTAATAACTACGTATTATTACACCGATGGCTCTTTTACATTTCAAATCGATTCATAATTGATATCAAAATATCATATTCGCTTCAAAATCAAATCCATTTCAAATATCATCATATCTATTCAAGATGTAAGATTTGCCTCAATATCTCATTTCGATTTCAAAATCATTTTTCGCCTCAAAATCTCATTTCGATTTCAAAATCATTTTTCGCCTCAAAATCTCATTTCGATTTCAAAATCATTTTTCGCCTTAAATTCCACAAAACGATTCACATAAACTCGAATTCCAAAATTTAAAATTTAATCAAATCTCAAATCATCAATTTCCACACGATTCAGCTTCTCAATAAACCATTTCAAATTATCAATTTCAAATACATATTTGAACCACAAAATAAACTATTTCACTTCCAATATAGTTCGAAACTTTAAATATTTCACATTTCAAACAGTTCATATATTTATATAAGAATTTAAGATTCGCTTTAAAACCATTTCGTATTCAAATTAGAATATTCTTCAAATTAAACATCCGTATTAAGTAGTTTACTTAATTTCTGGAACAATTCCAATTCAATAAACTTAGATTAATATTCGGATTTCAAGAATTCATTTAATTATTATATTCCAAATCAATTTCAGTTCAAATCCGATTCAAATCAATTTTATCTTCAAACTTAATTCAATAGTTTCAATTTAGTCCAATTCACAAATTTCTTTGAATTTCAATTAAATTCCAAATTACTTAAATCTCAATTTCAAATAAATTTTCAATTCCAAACTCAAACTTGAAATATCATTTCATATAAATTTTCTTAGAAATATTCGAAGTTCGATTAAAAGTCCAATCTTTTAAAACAAATTGACTTTCGAAACTTTATGCCATATTTCAATTTTTCTTAAAAATCTAAACTTCGAATAATTAAACAATTTCATTTACCAAGTTTAAATTCCAACATCTCGAGCTTCAATTCAAAATAATTCAATTTCCATAAATTGGATTTTATTCTTAAAATCAATTCATTTAAATAATTTCAAAACAACTTTTAAAATCATTAAATTTAGCCAACCCGGTGTCCGTATATAATTCTCTAACCTATGGCCAAGTGGTTAGTTATTTCAATTAAATGTCAGGGATGAATATATATTACTTAAACCAATCACAGTGTCATGTGCATGTATAACAGGATATATATAAGCAAATAAACATCCAAACATTTAAATATCAACCAATAGCATCCATCGAAATAAATCATCCAATAGTCAATACAATTCACGGCAATTTCATAATTATCAATATCGGGAAATTTGATTTCAATTAAATCCTAATTTCAATTTACTGTCAATTTAAATTTTCAACGGTGAATTCACACGACAATCTATATGACAATTAATTTTTTATCAAACAACGACAAATAAATTCATATCACTTCATAATGTCAAATTTAACTACCATAAAGATATTCAGTACGTTGTGAGCGTTATAAAACACTCACCTTGATTTTCCATTGTCGCCGAGGCATTCCGGTTTGGAACTAAAACTGGACGACGCCCAACTTTAGCCCAAATTTCCACCGTCTCCAAATCTATCCAAACTAGTTTCATTTCGAAGCTCTCGTCATTACGATCGCAACGCAAAAAGTTTCGTTCCAATCGGACCTCGTATGAAAAAGTTATGCATTTTTAAAATTTGTACAAATTTTAATATAACTAATTTCACAATTTATTTCCATAATTTTAACCTAGATCAGAATCTGGGCGTTCATCTCCATCCCTTCAGATCTGAGCCGCACCTCATAGCTTCTTCCCCAACGTGAAATTCACGTATGCAGACCCATTAGCCGTCGTTTCTTCCATCAATTTTCACGACCTCCACGACGACTTCCAGAACGATTAGGGAATACCACGTCGAAGGCCTTCAAGGAAGCTACCATCGGCCAGAGTAGGGTGGAGCTCGGCCATCTCTGCTGCATGCAAATCGAGGAAAAACACACAACTTTGAATGCAAATTCCCGTTGATTCGTTGCTCCGTTTCCGATCATCTCCGTATGGATTTGAAGCTCTCGTCGTCCTCTACAACTTTGTAGTTGATGACTTTTGCTAATTGTTGATGGATTGAGAGGAAAATGAGGAAGAAGTTTCGAAATTTTCTGGCCATTGAATTAAAAGTGGCGGCTAAGGGCTGAAACCCTAGGGTTTTTTGGAAAATAGAGAAAGTGAGGGGCTTTTATAGAAAAATACGCGACACTATTCATCCCGGATTTTCCGAACTCCAAATGAAGCGTGCCGGCTGACGTTTCTAAGGTTTACCCCCACATTCCGAACACAATGGAACAGGTTTCGGAATCTAATTCGATCACCTGTGCGAGTTACGGCAATAAACGATCGATTTAAAATTAAATCGGTTAATCAAATTTCTGTGCATTTGGGCTCGCCCCGGACAAAGGGTAAATCTGATTGACACAAAATTTGAAACCTTACAATAATATGACATTACGGATCCGATGAAACTGGTTTCGTTGAAATCCGAGACTTTTTGAAAAATGACTATTTTCTCTCGCCGAATTAATATTAAAACAATTCGATGCGTTTCGAGCTGCCACGATCAAATGATAACTCCGATTGCTACGAAAATTAAAATCCGAAAATAACAAACTATTACGGATCCAATGGAACTAGTTTCGTTCAATTCTGAGACTGTTCGAAAAATGGCTATTTTTCAGTCGATAATTAAATATTAAAAATATTCAATTTTCACAAATTAACTTTAAATTCAATTTTAAAAGTTCTATAACATTACTATAACTCCAATATGATATGATAAAATTTTACAAATCATTTTCAATCATATTCAACTCGATTTTCAATTATTTCTGAAATTTAACTTATTAAATTATCGATTTAATTGTCTAATTAAATCCAATATTCGAAAAATAAATTATTCGACTGTTTAATTTCAATATAAAATTCCCAATTTTAAATTATTAACTTTTAATCAAATTTCAATTGTTCACAAATCCCATTTTTAATTTCACAGTAATTAACAATCTTTTACAATGCAGTTTCCATTATAAATCCAATATAAAAGATTATATTAGATTCAACGTTCAATTATATTGTAATTCAAATTCAAGTTATTTAATTCCAAATGAATTCTTTTATTTCGATTTACACTTTCATTATTGAATCAACCATTTACTTATACATTATTATCAATAGTTTATAATTCATTTACTTTCATTTTCTTTAGCTATCATCTTATTTAAATTCACAGTAATATTAAATTACATTCATTTACGTTGATTTCCATATTATAACTTCAATATTAAATGTAACATTTTATTTATTTCGTTGTTTACAATCAAATTCAATTCAATTCAATTACTTGTTACATTCAAATTTAAATCTTTACTTACGTTCAATTACAAGTTAACATCTTTATCGAATTACAGTTTCAGTTATTATCTGCTTTCAATCAACTGTAATATTAAGTTACATTTATTTATATTAGTTTCAATAACATAAACTTCCATTATTAAATCTACCATTTTATTTATTCTTTGTTTACAATCATAACCAATTTGGTTTACAATCAAATTCAATTCATTATTTACATTCACTACAAGTTAACATCCATATTTAATTTACAAATAAGTTATTTCAGAATTCAGTTTTGTATTTTAACTTGTAATTCACATTTAACAACACAAAATTTTATTTCCGTCGGATTTTTATCCAAAATTTTCATTTTAATTCGTATTTTTAAAGTGTTAAAAATACGGGTCGTTACATTCTCCCCTACTTAAAACTTTTCGTCCTCGAAAAGGAACGGAGAAGGGGAAACCATCATTTGGATATAATTCATTCAAAATATTCTACTTATTTGCAAAATTTAGTTATAGGATTTTTTTTTCACAAAATTTTCTAACTCCCGGATTTTTGAAAAATTTCGGCAGCACCTCCTTTGCGCGGCTAGGAGCGAAAAATTTCACAGTAGTAATAATTGCATTATACATCTCATTACAAGAATGAGGCATCCCAAAACATGGGGAACACAATAATATACCACAGCATAAACTGTAATCCGAGAACATACCTTTTATTTAGCGTTTATTAGCATTTTAACTTACATTTTGCATTAAGCGCAGAAGCGAGCTCCACAAGCGAAGCGCAACCCCTTTGCTACCTACTAAAATGCTCAATAACCAAGTTAGAACCATGCATATAAAGATAGATCGATATACTTATCATAAACAACACACATATAACATGTTTAGCTTCAAAACTGAAATTCCAATTCCAGGACAGCAAACGAATCTCAGTTTTTGGTCACCTAAACGATAAAATTTGACAATGGAATCTAAACAAAAGTTGTTGCATTCGTTTCAGGCTTTCCGGAATGTCTAAAATCATTGAATTCGGACCTTCCGTTCAAAAGTTACGACCATTTTACTAAATAGATACGCCTCAGCCTGGCAATGAATTGCGCAGGTCAGCGACGTTTGGTCACGTTTTTGACCTTCTAAATGACAGAAAAACACCAAATGCTTAAAACAAAAGTTTTAGCTTAAGTTCTAAGCTTTCCATAAAGTGCAAGATCATCAAAATCCGATACACCAGTAAAAAGTTATGGCGAGAATACTAAGGTGCTTCAGATTTCTACTCCGCACAGGCCAGCAACTAATATTGGTGTTTTAAGCCTAGTGGATGAAGGTAATTATCAAAACATTCTAAACAAAAGATGTAGCACAGTTTCTTAGCTTTCCGAAAAGTCCAAAATCGTCAAATTCCGTTCAAACATTTAAAAGTTATGGCTGTTTTCGTTCCAGCATATATTGGACAATTTTGGATTTTTTTTTCTTCCCAAATTTGCTTTTATTATTTCAAAGCACAAACCATCAAACTTCAAATTTTCTAAAGAAACAATCATAAACACAAAGTCGTTTATTTTCTTATATATCCAGGAAATAAGTTTACATTCGATTTGTTTCCGATTTATTCAAGTTTGTTTCATTCATAATTTAAATTCAAGTCAATTTGCTTCAATTTAATTTGAATTCAATTATATTTAATTTCTCTATGCTTCAAATTTGAATTTACTTATTTTAAAATTTTATTCCGTTTATTCAATTCCATTAACACTAATGAATTCTATTTAATCAATTATCATCCATCTAACAACCAATGCATATCAAACATTAACATCCATCCAAATCTATAATAAATCAATTATACATTTCCAAGTCAAAATTTTAATTTCATACACTTCCAAGTTTATTGACATTTAGTTTTATTCAAATTTAATTAGTTTCCATTTACTAATTCTATATTTAATTAATTTTAAATTTAATTCATTTTACAACTTAAATTTCCTTTATATTTACAACTATCAATAGATCTTCACATTTTATTATTCACTCTCACACTGGTATATTATTCCTCTACTTATCCTTATTAGCATTTTAAACTTTTTAAGTATTTGGTAAGTTTTTGTTATGCAAATAGAATGTAGTTAAACAACATACAACCTCTTTTCATTCAAAGTTGAATTTTCAATTAATTAATTCTTAAGTCATTACTTAAATTTCACTATAATTTAATTTCACATTTACATTCACATATAGTATTTCCATTTTATATTAACATAATGGTGAATCACCTTTAAATGTTAATTTAAATTCCAATTATTTACTAACAATTTTATTTATATTTGCAAACCATTAATTAAATGCATATTTCATTATTCAAACCTAAACTTGTATATTATCCAATTAACAATTCATATAACATTTTTGAACTTCTTAAATATTTTGGTAAGTTATATTTATGCTATATAATGAAATTTAATACTATGCGAGTTTTACAGTTTCAATTTTATTTTAAATTCATAATTTCCTAATTCTAAGGATTTCTACTTCAATTGATATTTTCACTTAGCTCTTAGGTTCATTTCTCATTTCATAATTCAGAAGTTCCGTAATGATTCAAGTATTTGTTTATCTCAATAGTTTAAAGTCATTAAATATTAAAGAACTTAAGAATTCCATCTCCGGTTTCATTTCAAATCAAGTTTGAAATAATATATACTTATATTAATGTGTATCAAGTCATACTATAGAGAATACAAAATAAAATTCAATTTTAATCAAAACAGGGTTTAGAAAAAGCTATTAAGTGATCTCCCCCACTTAGACTCTCGAAAATAAACGTCGATGATGCGTGCACTCATCACCGAAATCATTCTCTAGTGTCAAGAGGGGAGTATAACACTTACTTCATTTGAAATCCTTTGAAAACAATTTCTAATCGAATATACTATCATATAATACTTATATTATACATTTCAAATTTTTGTTAATAAATTTTCAAAACACCGGAATTTAAATTCTCCATCTTAATTTAAATTCATTTTTATTTCATTTTATTTACCATTTATATTCATTGTCAATCATATTTACAAGTTTCATTTCTTAAAATCATCCAATAGTCAATAGTTAGAAATATTGACTAATCAACAATAAACGATGATAATCTAATATTATCATCTCCTAACAACCAATACAATCAAAATTTATAAATTTTCAAGATAAGTCTTTTATATATAGAATATAATCCAAAACAATATTATGTCAATCTGTCCTATTCGAGTGTTTAGAAATTCCTATCGATGCCTTGGCGTCCCAAGTACCAACCAGAATTCATAAATACTCAACGGAACAAATTAACACAATATAAAATCATTTTTATATCAAAATTACAAATACGCTCTCTCATATACACTCAACTCATTCATATAGTTTACCTCTATTTCAATGAGTTATTCCCCACTAGAGCCAAGGTTTATCGCTAAACCAAAGCTCTGATACCAACTGTAACGACCCACATTTTTGACCGTTCAAGTCGACAAAACATACACACATGTCCAACTCAAACCGTTCAAAAAGGAAGATGGTTATTGGGGTTAAATAAGAAAAGGAAAGAAAAGAACAGAAACAAACTCAGAATCTCGCAGCGGAAGGGACAAGATATAATAATAAAATAACAGTTCATGAAGCTGTTAAATAAATATTTCTGATTATTATTATACATCATAAATCAGAGTTACATACATATCAGAGATAAAACAATAATGCAGCGGAAAAATAATACAGTAGTAGAATACAAATGATGTAATACCAAACTCCGTCTTCGTCCTCCAAAATATACCTTCAACCTAATCTGAAATGCTCAGGTTGACCCGAGCGTAATGAAAAGACAAAACACTCGAGTCAGGACTAAAATATCTCATGTAAGTCAAATCGAATAAGAAAATATGAGTGTGACGGCGTCAGAGATGTTTACGGGGTTTGACATCTCCTATCCAGTGTCAACGTGAGTGCAATAACTTCAGAGATGTTACGGGATTTTCCATCTCTCAAGGATCCGTTAAACTATCTACTATGTAGTACAATACGCTATTATAATATGTCTACATTAAAGTAAAAGTATTAAAATAGCGTTAAGCCATGGCCCATTCCACCCTTAACACAGTTTATATTCCCAAGAGCATATACAAGACCGTAGTTTCCCCAAAACCGGAAGTCACCAGAGGGCAATCCATATACTAAAGGTACGAACCAAAATCGTAGTGGTCGCGAATAGGATAATCAGTATGACAAGGTACATGAGGCAATACCAACTAGGATACTAGTAGTTGCATGATCCGGACTGATGTTGGGCATAGCAGCTACTACCCCAACACCGCGAAACAACACTCCCATAATCGAGGGGTGCACCCAAATCGAATCACAAAAGTAATAGACATGGTAACGAAGGAGTGTGTCCGCTAGAGATGGCGATCCTCAATGGCCCGGCGCGGCTCCTGTTTTAGTCATGTCAGGGGTCATCCAAAATCGTTCTCTTTCTTCAAATCAACACGTTCACCAAAACCATCCACTTCATTCTGGATCAACACTCCGCGTGTATTAGTTATTAAAGTGGTTTTCGGTATCGATAGAGAGTATGTCCATATCCGATCCCGGTCACTTTAATAACTACGTATTATTACACCGATGGCTCTTTTACATTTCAAATCGATTCATAATTGATATCAAAATATCATATTCGCTTCAAAATCAAATCCATTTCAAATATCATCATATCTATTCAAGATGTAAGATTCGCCTCAATATCTCATTTCGATTTCAAAATCATTTTTCGCCTCAAAATCTCATTTCGATTTCAAAATCATTTTTCGCCTCAAAATCTCATTTCGATTTCAAAATCATTTTTCGTCTCAAAATCTCATTTCGATTTCAAAATCATTTTTCGCCTTAAATTCCACAAAATGATTCACATAAACTCGAATTCCAAAATTTAAAATTCAATCAAATCTCAAATCATCAATTTCCACACGATTCAGCTTCTCAATAAACCATTTCAAATTATCAATTTCAAATACATATTTGAACCACAAAATAAACTATTTCACTTCCAATATAGTTCGAAACTTTAAATATTTCACATTTCAAACAGTTCATATATTTATATAAGAATATAAGATTCGCTTTAAAACCATTTCGTATTCAAATTAGAATATTCTTCAAATTAAACATCCGTATTAAGTAGTTTACTTAATTTCTGGAACAATTCCAATTCAATAAACTTAGATTAATATTCGGATTTCAAGAATTCATTTAATTATTATATTCTAAATCAATTTCAGTTCAAATCCGATTAAAATCAATTTTATCTTCAAACTTAATTCAATAGTTTCAATTTAGTCCAATTCACAAATTTCTTTGAATTTCAATTAAATTCCAAATTAATTAAATCTCAATTTCAAATAAATTTTAAATTCCAAACTCAAACTTGAAATATCATTTCATATAAATTTTCTTAGAAATATTCGAAGTTCGATTAAAAGTCCAATCTTTTAAAACAAATCGACTTTCGAAACTTTACGCCATATTTCAATTTTTCTTAAAAATCTAAACTTCGAATAATTAAACAATTTCATTTACCAAGTTTAAATTCCAACATCTCGAGCTTCAATTCAAAATAATTCAATTTCCATAAATTGGATTTTATTCTTAAAATCAATTCATTTAAATAATTTCAAAACAACTTTTAAAATCATTAAATTTAGCCAACCCGGTGTCCGTATATAATTCTCTAACCTATGGCCAAGTGGTTAGTTATTTCAATTAAATGTCAGGGATGAATATATATTACTTAAACCAATCACAGTGTCATGTGCATGTATAACAGGATATATATAAGCAAATAAACATCCAAACATTTAAATATCAACCAATAGCATCCATCGAAATAAATCATCCAATAGTCAATACAATTCACGGTAATTTCATAATTATCAATATCGGGAAATTTGATTTCAATTAAATCCTAATTTCAATTTACTGTCAATTTAAATTTTCAACGGTGAATTCACACGACAATCTATGTGACAATTAATTTTTTATCAAACAACGACAAATAAATTCATATCACTTTATAATGTCAAATTTAACTACCATAAAGATATTCAGTACATTGTGAGCGTTATAAAACACTCACCTTGATTTTCCGTTGTCGCCGAGGCATTCCGGTTTGGAACTAAAACTGGACGACGCCCAACTTTAGCCCAAATTTCCACCGTCTCCAAATCCATCCAAACCAGTTTCATTTCGAAGCTCTCATCATTATGATCGCAACGCAAAAAGTTTCGTTCCAATCGGACCTCGTATGAAAAAGTTATGCATTTTTAAAGTTTGTACAAATTTTAATATAACTAATTTCACAATTTATTTCCATATTTTTAACCTAGATCAGAATCTGGGCGTTCATCTCCATCCCTTCAGATCTGAGCCGCACCTCATAGCTTCTTCCCCAACGTGAAATTCACGTATGCAAACCCATTAGCCGTCGTTTCTTCCATCAATTTTCACGACCTCCACGACGACTTCCAGAACGATTAGGGAATACCACGTCGAAGGCCTTCAAGGAAGCTACCATCGGCCAGAGTAGGGTGGAGCTCGGCCATCTCTGCTGCACGCAAATCGAGGAAAAACGCACAACTTTGAATGCAAATTCCCGTTGATTCGTTGCTCCGTTTACGATCATCTCCGTATGGATTTGAAGCTCTCGTCGTCCTCTACAACTTTGTAGTTGACGACTTTTGCTAATTGTTGATGGATTGAGAGGAAAATGAGGAAGAAGTTTCGAAATTTTCTGGCCATTGAATCAAAAGTGGCGGCTAAGGGCTGAAACCCTAGGGTTTTTTGGAAAATAGAGAAAGTGAGGGGCTTTTACAGAAAAATACGCGACACTATTCATCCCGGATTTTCCGAACTCCAAACGAAGCGTGCCGGCTGACATTTCTAAGGTTTACCCCGCATTCCGAACACAATGGAACAGGTTTCGGAAGCTAATTCGATCACCTGTGCGAGTTACGGCAATAAACGGTCGATTTAAAATTAAATCGGTTAATCAAATTTCTGTGCGTTTTGGCTCGCCCCGGACAAAGGGTAAATCTGATTGACACGAAATTTGAAACCTTACAATAATATGACATTACGGATCCGATAAAACTAGTTTCGTCGAAATCCGAGACTTTTTGAAAAATGACTATTTTCTCTCGCCGAATTAATATTAAAACAATTCGATGCGTTTCGAGCTGCCACGATCAAACGATAACTCCGATTGCTACGAAAATTGAAATCCGACAATAAAAAACTATTACGGATCCAATGGAAATAGTTTCGTACAATTCTGAGACTGTTCGAAAAATGGCTATTTTTCAATCGATAATTAAATATTAAAAATATTCAATTTTCACAAATTAACTTTAAATTCAATTTTAAAAGTTCTATAACATTACTATAACTCCAATATGATATGATAAAATTTTACAAATCATTTTCAATCATATTCAACTCGATTTTCAATTATTTCTGAAATTTAACTTATTAAATTATCGATTTAATTGTCTAATTAAATCCAATATTCGAAAAATAAATTATTCGACTGTTTAATTTCAATATAAAATTCCCAATTTTAAATTATTAACTTTTAAATCAAATTTCAATTGTTTACAAATCCCATTTTTAATTGCACAGTAATTAACAATCTTTTACAATGCAGTTTCCATTATAAATCCAATATAAAAGATTATATTAGATTCAGCGTTCAATTATATTGTAATTCAAATTCAAGTTATTTAATTCCAAATGAATTATTTTATTTTGATTTACACTTTCATTATTGAATCAACCATTTACTTATACATTATTATCAATAGTTTATAATTCATTTACTTTCATTTTCTTCAGCTATCATCTTATTTAAATTCACAGTAATATTAAATTACGTTCATTTACGTTGATTTCCATATTATAAATTCAATATTAAATGTAACATTTTATTTATTTCGTTGTTTACAATCAAATTCAATTCAATTCAATTACTTGTTACATTCAAATTTAAATCTTTACTTACGTTCAATTACAAGTTAACATCTTTATCGAATTACAGTTTCAGTTATTATCTGCTTTCAATCAACTGTAATATTAAGTTACATTTATTTATATTAGTTTCAATAACATAAACTTTCATTATTAAATCTACCATTTTATTTATTCTTTGTTTACAATCATAACCAATTTGGTTTACAATCAAATTCAATTCATTATTTACATTCACTACAAGTTAACATCCATATTTAATTTACAAATAAGTTATTTCAGAATTCAGTTTTGTATTTTAACTTGTAATTCACATTTAACAACACAAAATTTTATTTCCTTCGGATTTTTATCCAAAATTTTCATTTTAATTCGTATTTTTAAAGTGTTAAAAATACGGGTCGTTACAAAAACTTTAATATTCAAGTACATAATAATTGCTTCATTTATTAAATCATAACTTATTTTCATGTTAAACAGAAAGCAATTGTGTGTGATATAAAAGGGGTGAAAAAAAGTCTTGTCCTCCCTATGCTAGAATCTATTGTACATGAAAAATATGCTGAAAGTATATATTTTCCTTTGCATTGTGAGAACCATTGGACATTAGTGACTTTAGCATACCCAACAATGCAATGGTGCCATGTTGACTCTAACCGCCCTAGAAGATCAAACGAAAGAAACAATTCCAGTTTACAAGAAGCTATTAAATTGGTATGAGATTTATCTTTCTTTTAAAAAAAATACTTACCACGGTGAATATGAGCTAAAATTTTAATATATTACCTGTTTTAGAGACATGAAATAGAGGACATGCTCCAAGAAATCTCGAAAAGCAAAAACATAACAGACATGGTGGTGAAACCAGATGAAATGCATCAAATAAAGTGTGCACAGCAAGCAGAAGACTCGTAAGTTTTTTTCGTTATAATCTATGTTTTTGCATTATAATTTTCCATACATACTTCTATACATCATTGTATACCTTTTATATTTAATTGAATTTGATTCTTAATAAAAATATTGAAAATTATTATCTCTCAATTCAATAAACTTTTAATTCAGATAAACGGTTACTACAGAAAAAACTAATACCTAAATAAAAGAAACTGATACCTACAGAAACAAAACTAATACTAAAAAAAAGAAACTGATACCTACAGAAACATAACTGATACCTACATAAAAGAAACTGATACCTACAAAAACAAAACTGACACCAACAAAAAACAAACTGATACCTACAGAAACAAAACTGACACCTACAAAAAACAAACTGATACCTGTAGAAATTAATACGTAGTGTCCTAGTAAAACGGCTAAATATTTTAATTCAAAGCATACTGTATGCTTGTACCATTATCTCTGAAATTCAAATTTTTGTATTAATTATAAACCTGTTAATACAGCAGATGAAAATTGATACTAATATTACATTTTGGTTTCAACAGGCTTGACTGTGGGATATTTGTAATGATATTCATCATCTCGCTGAACAGAAGCAGGATACCAATAAAAATTGAGAAGAAAGAAATATTATCAACAAGAGCAAAGATTGCACATGCAATATTAACAGATGATGAACACTGCTGGAGTCTGTCTAAATACATGTCAAGCCTAGAAGAACAAAGGAAAAAAAGGAAATGAATTCACATTGCGTTATTTCACAATTAAATTTGGTACCTGTAAAGTAATGTTGTTCTATTGAAATGTGTACTTGTGAAGTAATGATGTTCTGTTGCAATTTCATACTTATGAAGTAATGTTGTTCTGTTATCAAAACAATGCTGCTTTTACTTGTAAAAACAATACTGATTTCCTGGAATGATATGTTGTGGTTGATGTTCTTTTCTTTTCCTCTTGTTTATATTATAACAAGATTAACTACTGTATTTTCTATCATCCAACTATGGATCCCACATAATATTATCTGTTTTATGATGCAACTATCAGTTGTAAAATGATATTATCAAATTTCATATAATATTTCAATACAAAACAGTAAGTGGGCATCAGTTCTTATGACTGATAGTAGCAGTTTTGTTAAAACTTACACTCAACATACTTTATGAAACAACAATTAGTGCAGGTATCAGGTTTTGCAAATACTAGGTATCATTCTAATTATTTAGTAGTACTGATGTCAATTCTAGCATGTATTATAATACACGAAACTGATACTAAAAACAAACCAAAACTGATAATAAAGTCATTTATATCCAATCAACCAAACATTATCTCCAACCAAACTAACTGATACTGAAACTGTAAAAAATGATACCAAAACTTATAAAAACTGATACGTGTAAAAACTTAAAAAAATGGTACTGTAAAAAATGATACTGTAAAAATGATACTAGTATCAAAACTTGTAAAAACAAATAACAGAACTGATACTGCAAAAACAAATAACTGATACTATCATCTATACTAAAAATAGCTGAAATTAAAATCAATTTCATAAAATGCTATACTAAATACAATTTAATAACAAAAGGTTCAATTACTATAGACCACTGAAACAAGTCTCACATACACTTATTACTCTGAACAAATTAAAAATGTAAAATCAAATCATATCCTCTTTGAAGCATGACAATTCCGTTTATTATGACCAAATTGCTTGCATTCGCCACATCTGTTTTGCTTGTTATGAAAATATGAAAATCCTCCTTTGCGCTTCACTGATGGTCTGCCAGCGCCACGTTTCTCCTTTGGTGGCTTGATAACATCTTGAATGCTACCATCAACAATAGGCCTATCATAATTTGGAATAGGATTTATAGCATTGGCATAAGAACATCGATAAGCATCAACAGTGAAATACTTCTCGACAAAATCATATACAGACAACTTAGACTTGTTCATACACTTTATAGCATGAGCACAAGGAAATCCTGTAATTTTCCATTGGTTGCAACTACAAACCCGCTCCTTCAAATCAACACAATGAGAGTTTGGAGATTTCACTTCAAAAGCAAAACCAGAAGATTTATATACATCCCATCCAAATCCTTCTTCAATCAATTCATCTAAGCGTAACTCCATAGAAGGACATAGACTTGTTCTCCACAAACGACATTCTTCTCTTCTTCTAGCCATTTGTTCCATAATCTTAACACGAATACCATCTAAACACAAAGTAATAGGCAATGTTCGTTCATTTAAAATCCAACTGTTAAAACTTTCTGCAACATTGGAACTATATTCACCACAACGTTTCCCTGGAAAAAATAAATCCACCCACTTATCAAATGGCTTATCCTTTAAAAAATTAACACCAGCAACACCACCAATTTGACAAAACTTAGAATATGCTCCTTCAAATTCATATAGATTTGAAGCTCTAGAGCACATTTTGAATAGATCAACAATAGAAACATTTGCATTTTTGGCTTTCACTGCTGAAAGAAGATTTTGTTCCATATGCAAATAGCAATAACTGTGATAATCTAAAGGAAAAACATCACGAACACCTGAAAGCAAACCTTGGTGGCGATCTGACATAAAAACTAAAGTACGCACTTCTTGAAGCATTTGTTTTAAATGGTTCAAAAACCATGTCCAGTTATCCACATTTTCTACCGAAACTACACTCATAGCTAAAGGGAAAAAACCTGCAAACGCAAAAATAACTAGTAAAAGAAACTAAAAGTAATTACGACCATAAACATAAAACAATTCATAAAACTGATACTGACAGTAACAAAACTGATACCTAAAACCTGATATGACCATTGTAAAAATATTGATAACCACAACATTATGCACAGTAATCTTTATTCTAAAACTACAACAAAAAACAAAAATTGACATATATTATGATACAAAGGAAATTTCAATACTACATAACTATAAATGATACCATATATGAACATACTTGAAACTGATACTAAGTTTATACACAAACTGATACTAATCTCCTGTTTAGCAGTATGAAATTATTATACCAAATACAAACTTACAATTGAATACAATGAAAATTCTGATACTATAAACTTGGTACTTATAAACTACATTTCTTAAAACTGATACCAACAGAATACAAATTATGATAAAAATGTATATTAATGATTATGCCAAGTATTATGATCTCAATACAAATAACTCAAATCTGAAAACAAAGACATACCTTGATCACCATTTTTTGCAGTAGCACCCATCAACACACCAGGACGTCCCTTCAAGTGAGTAGCATATAAGAATATCATAGGACGACAAGACTTGAAACCAATTAAAAAAGCGCCAAAAGCAATAACCACCCTTTCAAATTCATTACTACAAGGATCAACATCCATATCAACATAACTATCTGGATTAGATTTCTTCACTGCTTCCAAATACCAACTCAAATCGTTATAAGACAAAGCATCATTACCGTGCAACTCCATCAATGCAAGTTGTTTCCCATGATAAGCATAACCATAAGACAACTGAAAATTGTATTCTCTTTTAAAATAAACTATAATATCCTTAGGCTTTTTACTTGGACAATCGCGGATCTCATCAATAATCATCGATTTAACAAACGAACTAGATATATGTGGATTATTCACATGTCTAAGACCAGCCCCACAAGAATGATCAGAAACCAAATTTCTCATAAAGAACCTTTTCAATTCTCCAGAATCACAGGAACCATGGACTTTGAAAAGACAACCATCCTTATATGAAGAGCAAATCACAGTAACTCTTGTTGCACAATTCTTTAAAAATACTAATTCATACCCCTTTTGAATTTGATATGTCATCAAAAACTCTCTAAATTGTTCAGCTCCTCCAAAACAAAAACCAACAAAATTGGAAATGCTTAATGTCGACCCTCTCCTCAACATATCTTTTAAATAACTTTTACCATTAACAACAACATTTGAACAGACAGATACAGTAGAAGATGAAGAAGCACGAACAACGGATGAACTTGAAATAAAAGCACCATCAACATATTCTAATTCAGAACCCTTAACCTTAACAGTAAAACCAAAGAAAGAACTTTTCTTGTATAACTGAAAACAAATTATACTCTGAATATCAGAATCAGTGTCAACCATAATAACTTTGTTCTCAAGTACATAAGAAATCTGAATAGAAAGAGGAGTTAATTGAGACCAACATCGACATATCTCATTCTTCAAATCATACAAAGAGCAATCAATTGACAATCGAGTGTTAAAAGTGTTATTATTCAACACAAACAGACAAAGAAGACTGTTATCCCCACTGTCAAAATAAAAATAAAAAATAAACGTTAGTAAAAATACATTCAATTTAGAACATTAATCATTCAATTTCACAAAAACTGATACCTACAGTATACAAAACTGATACCTAGTTACTGATAATAAAAAAAATGATACTAAGAAAAAATAAAAATGATACCCAGAAACTGAACCTAAAGTACAATAGTTTTCCACTATATCACAACTTTATATACAACCCAAGCAACGATACTTTTTCAATCATCCCAACATTAATGCAAGAAAATGCAAGATAAATTAAATGAAAAGCTAACTAGAATACAACACTGCATAAAGAAACGAGTATAATAATAAAAAACCTACTGCTACTTCCACAATTTTCCATCGACGAACGAACAAACAATGAGAAGAACAACACTGCATATCATTCAAAAAAATGAACACAAATAGAAAGCACAGACAAACTTTTTTAACTCGAATAGAAAAACAACAAAAAATAGAATAATATAAGCATACCTAAAAGAACGAGATCATGGTACAAATATGAAAAGAACGAGATCAAACGAGATCAACAAACGCACATAAGAAAAAAAATGATCGATGAAGTACAATTTTCAAAAGGACGGAATTGGAAAAAAACGAACGAAGTTGATCGATATTATTTTCAGAAGGACGGAATTGAAATAAACGAACGAAGGTGATCGATTTTATTTTCAGAAGGACGAATTTGAATTAAACGAACGAAGTTGATCGATATTATAATTGGGAGAAAGAGATTTGATCGCGACTGAAAAAATTTGATCGAAAGGAAGAAGAAGAAGAAGCGCGCGAAAGTGGACTGGAAGGAAATACGATAATTTGTCCTTTAGAGAAAATTATTAGTGGGCTGTCCTACATCCAAAAAAGCCCTAAAAATTGTCCTTGAGGAAAATTCCTGTTTAAAAAACTGGTTAACTAATTAAAAACCCAACCCGAGCCCAAGACAGAACTTCTCGAGCCCAAACCCGAGCCACTCTCGCATCTACTACCTCTCGATAAACTTGAGAACTACTTCGAGCAAATCCTCATCTTTCCCGAGCTCGAACATCACAGCAACATCACCAGACACGAAGGACACATGTGCACGTGCACACCAGATCTGACCAACTCCGATCCATGCTCCGACCACCAACAAGTCGCCGATCTTCCCCTGAGTTGTCCCAACCACCCAGATCAACGATACCCACTGGAAATCGAAAACAAGCACGTCGAGTTCTTCTTGGAACCCAAACCCATCGACGACATCACCCGCGCCGCCGCGTACCATCGCCAGAGACCCCGCGATCCCATCCAGAGTTGCATCACTGTCCCACACATCGATCCCCCTCACTCCAGTCATCTCTGGTTCACCCATATCGTCGCCATGACCTTTAGAACAACGATGACCAAAACTGCTCGTTAAACCCTACTTCGTCGCCACCGCCACGGTGATCGTAAAATCAAATGAACATTTTTCCCCAGCTCACATACTCCCTCGCTAACTCCAGTAGCGGTTCCGAGATCCCAAACCTCGCCGATCACCAGAAAAGCCTCCAAAACACCAAACCCGTTCAACACTCGATTCCTCTTAATTTAAAAGCTTAAAAATCATGATTCTTTTTCTAAAAATCATAGATTTTGAAAACACAATTGATTATATTCATGAATCATCCAATTATTTATATCGAAATTTCGATATGATTTAAGTTTCACTGTTTTTCCTCTTTTATTTTAAAACTAACTTCAAATTGAACTTAATAATATTTTTTAAAATTGACATCTTGTTATAACAACCAATATTTGTTTATACATTGAAGTCTAAATAATATCATATGAAAAGCATTTAACTTTTGAATCCTACTTGCAACCTGGAAGAGAAGAACAGAGCTAAACACTAACATGCATTCAAAAATATTCATAGTATATATATATGAAATCATATAAAACAATCAGACAAACACTTTTACAATTTATTTAAAGTTTACTGCATGCAACAAGGTTTTAAACAGATTTTAAAACTTTTAATAAGAATTGTTTACTCACAAATCTTGGAAGAACAGGGAACACTGGACAATTCATAACTTAAAAAGATTAAGTGTAGTAAGTTTTGATTTTTGAACTTGTTTTAATCTGTTTGAATTTGAAACAGAGAATATCTCCTTTATTCACGTATGCAGACAGTATTACAACATTGAACCAGGCAAAATTTAACTATCTATATATAAACATAATTTCATCATGCAAACAAATTTCATAGAGTTAATTCAATGATTTATCACCAGCATAAATTTTAAACAGGTTTAAGCATAAATAAAAGTAGCAGTTCACTCACCTCTTTGTAAAGATAGAGGAACAGGTTTTAGATTTCAATCTGGAATAATTTTGAAATGGTCTGGAAATTTGCTGAGATGAATTTGAATCTTGAATTGTTAGCTTGCTTCCGATCTTTGAAGCTTTAATCCCAGGTTGAAGATGTTGTTGATTTAGTTGTTTTATACTTATTCTAGTTTGGCCTTCTCAGATTTTTTTGTTCTTTCCTTTTCTTTGATTTCAGATTTCTGTTGTTTTTAATTCTCTGGTTTTGAAAATGAGAAGATAGAAAAAAATAGAGAAGAGGAGATAGATGTATTTATAATCTTGATTTATCTTTTATTTAAAAATGAAAAGAAAACAAATTACATGACACTTGTAATTTGCATGAAAGTATTTGCTTACATTTGTAAAACAATATGCTAAAAAATTTCCACTTGTATTTAGCATGTGTTAATAAATTATAATATGTTTTTATAAAACTTTTATATTTAATTTCTATTTGGTAAATACATTTTCTTAATTTATATTTATAAACTCCTTTAAAGAAAATAATATAGAACTAATTATATGCTAATAAAAATCAAATATACATTATTTTTAAATCCAATTTATTTTAAGATATCAATCTTTTAAATTTCAAATTTTAAATTCAAATTTCAATTAAAAATCCAATTCATTTATATATTTAAACAAACCCAAATTCAATTTGTAAATAATAATTCTAAAAAATATATATTATATATAAACAATTCATTATTTGTTTTTAAAAGAATAATTTGTAAATTTTAAGTAATTAAATTAGAAGATTATCAAATATTTATTTCAATATCTAAAATCCAATTTTTATTATATTTTCAAATTCACTTACATAACCAGATATCTTTTATTATCAGAATTTTATCTGTTCAATTTGAATAAACCAGTTAATTATCTAATTACTGGATGTCCAAAAATCTGGGTTATCACAAGTAGTTACTTATTAAAATAAATATGAGAAAGTAACATTTAGTTTCCTTTGCTAATAGTTATGCAATTAATTAAGAAAGTAAGCAATATTAATTAGAGAGAGAGAGAAACATCATATTTCTCTATCTTTGATTAGATTGATAATATGTTGAATAAACATGTTAACATTTCAATTGAATGTTTTATTAGGAAAGCATTAATTCAATTTAATTTGATTAATTTCAAATGATTATGAGCACATCACATGCGCGTGTAAGTGCAACATGTAAAAGCGTACAAAGTTAATGTAAACATTGCTTATGTGCTGGGATTTACACCACAATGGACACATTTTCCATCTATATGTGCCTTTGTCATCCTAAATGTGAACGGTTTTATTTATTTATTTATTAGTATATAAATAGATACATATATATGTACACTGTAAAAAATATATATACATATACAATTAATGTTTAGCATAACGGTCAAATAAAATAGATTTCATTTCAATTACAAGCAGTAAATCAAAGAATATTAAGGTTAATGAAAATGGTTTGAAACAGTTGTGAAAAAGAATCCTTCCTTTTTAAGCAAAGATATAATTTTTAATTAGATGGAATTGAAAATCATGGAATATATCATTGATTTAACGTTTCTCCTTTTCTTTTAAAAGGAAGAGTTTATATTAGAATGATTTGAAACATGGCAATTAAAACATCATATTAATTGGATGACAAAGATTAATTAATGCGATTATTACCAAGTTTCAATTACATAGCAACCCATGTCTAAATATTCAAGTGCAAACACTTCGATATGAAAAACTGAATTATGAAGAAAAATAATAATAATTCAAAGTTCAATTATGTTTATTTTTTAAACAACAAAATCAAACGACATAGGCATATATAAATTTGGGATAAGAAGATCTAGATCTAGATTAAACAAACTTTGTAAACAATCGCATAGAGTACATAAAATAAAATTAAGAAGGTCTAGATCTAGGTTAAATTAATTAATCAAACAATCATACATGAGACAGAAAATGAGATGTCATAATTCATAACAAAACAGCAGTGAACAAAAGAAAACATTCTATATTTTAATATGATGGAACAATCGATTCAAGAAAGGGAATGGAGATATTCAAATCAAGATTCAAATTCACAAGTATGAATAGAAGGGAAAGATAGAGATTAAGGGGATAGGAGCAAATTATAACATATGTAAATATAGAATTATACACATATATAATTACCTTAGGATGAAGCATGTAGAAACACCTTGAATGATAGAACAATACCTAGATCTTATTGATCACTCTCTAGATTCGATAAATCTTGCCCTTCATCACACCTTGATTTGTGGCTTCTCCTCAGATTTCAAGCAAATCACCATCCCACTTTGTAAGAGAAGAATGAACCACCATTTTAATTTAGTTTGATGTTGATTTGAATTTGTTTTGATGGTTTTTTTGGATAAAGTTTCAGCCATGAACGAATGATAGAGAAGAGGAAGAAAAGAACAAAAATGAAAGTCACGTTCTGTTTTCTGTACTTTCAAAAACGAGGAGGTTTTTTGAATAGAATTAAAGCAATCTTTTCCTATTCTCCTATTAAAACTTCCACCTTTATTTCCTCTTTTTAAATTTTAATTAATCTCATTAATTAATTTTCTCCTTTTATCATTATATGACTGATCCAAGTACATTCAAATATACAACTTTTCCAAATAAAAGAAAACAATTTTATGTATTTATTTTATTGTTTAAAACATGATTAAAATTATACTGATATTGCATATCGATATATGCAAATATAACTTTTATATATGCATTAAAATAATTACCAACAACATTAAAAACATCAAATAAATTAACAATAATTAATATTTCATAAATATTAATTAATTTAATCAATTTGCAACATGTTACAAACTAATTAAATTGTGTGATTTTCAGAGAAATCACAAATGCGGTTGTGCGACTCAGAGGTGTGAATTCAATCAGCGATTAATATTGAACAATTCAAATATTAATGTTCACACATCACTTAGCAGGTGGTATGAAAGTTTGACTGAATTCATCGCTTACAGGTCTTTTCGGTAAAATCAAATTTAACTTATTATAAGCGGTACCTAATAGTGACAATTATTTACACTAATTTTCTTCGTCTAAACTATATTATATTAGGACTTATGAAATTTGGTAATGGTCTATGATGACTCGCCTTTTTGGACGGTTTTAAATCGACAATAAGCCATACATGCCTAACTCAAACCATTCAGAAGAGAGGATTGTCAATGGGGTTTAATAGGAAAATAAGAGAAAAGAAGGAAAACAAAATACAGAATCTCGTAGCGAAATGACAAAATATAATAATCAAATAAACAGTTCATGAAGCTGTTTTACAATATACATTTGATTACACAATTTTTACAACATAATTAGAGTACAATCAACAACCATACAAATATAATGCAGCGGAATAATAATAGTAAATACGATCTAGCAAACTTCATCTTCATCTTCAAGGAATAATGTCTTCAAACACTGAAATACCCAAGCTGACCCGAGCGTAATGAAAATACAAAACATTCGAGTTAGAACTAAAGGTTCTTATGTAAGTTAAATCAACAACAAGTAAATATGAGTGTAATAGCTTCAGATGTGTTTACGGGATTTTACATCTCCTATGCAGTGTATAACGTACGTGCAATAACTTAAGAGATGTTACGAGATTTTCCATCTCCTAAGGATCCATTAAACTATCTATATGTAGTAAGATACGCTATACAAGTAATGTCTATCAGTAAAGTAAAGTATTAAAATTGCGTTAAGGCTTTACATTGATCCCCCTTAACACATTTTTAAGCATTGTCCTACGGTTTGCCTTAGTAGCATCACTAGTAACGTTGGTAGCCAGGGAAGCACCGTGATAAGACAACATTAAAACAAAGTCATAGTTGTCGCGTATAAGGATAAAAGTATGATAAGGCACGTGAGGCAATGTTCAAGGTAGGATACTACTAGTTTGGATCGCAGGGCTTATGGTAACGCATTGTAGCCATGATCGCCCACTGCGGTCAACACCCCCAAAATCAAATCAAGGTGCACCGATCAAGCCAACATCAATATAGCAATACGAAGAGGTGTGTCCGCTATGTGTAGCTAGCCTACTTAGCCCTGATAAGCCTTCCTGTTTTAGTCATTTCAAATTGGCATAAGTGCCGGGGTCATCCATCATCGTTCTCTTTCTTCAAATCCAGCAAACATCCACTAAATCCAACCACTTCATTCTGGATCATCCACCACGTACACAGTTGTTAAAGTGGTTCGATATTGACAGAGAGTATGCCAATAAGAGGCCCAGTCTCTTTAACAACCAAACATCATTTTTCACACCGGTTGGTTCTTTTACATTTAGAAAACGGTTCACATTTGATATCAAAATATCATATTCACTTCAAAATATCACTTTATTTCAAAATACCATATTTACTCAAAATATGTCATTTTCACTTAAAAGTATCATTTCAAATTCCAACTTAGGTTGTAACTTCTATTAACCACATTCACATTTAAATCAATGATTTTAAATATAAACATCTCAACTTTGCACTGTTTGAAATTTTAGAAAATTGTTTGAATAGTTTTAGATAGTTTAAAAATAGTTTAAATAGTTCAAATAGTTTAAAGACTTAAAATAGTTTGATATAAAATGGTTTGAGTATTGAAATTGATTTACATAGTAAAATAGTTTGGAAAATCTAAATAATTCGAATATTAAAAAGATAGATTTTAAACAGTTTATATTAAAATAATTTATTCTGAAAATAGTATCAAATCAAACTGTTTCCTTTTATTTCAACAAATCCAGGCCCATGTCCAAATTCCAAATCAACAAACTCAATTTCCAATCTTTCAATTCAATTGACTCAATTTCGATTTAATTTCAAATCAACTTGATTTCAATTTCAATTCGAATTAACTTCAATTTTCGAAATGTTCATTTTTAACTTCAAATTCGATTCAACAATTCAATTCAATGATTTAAATTTCAATCCAATTCTTATTTTAAACCATTTCAATTTATATCAATTTCAAATCCAATTTCAATTTACTGATTTGAATCACTTAAATCAAATTAAATCTCATTGTTCAATTTTAAGGTCCAAATCTTAAAATAATTCAATTTCCAAAATTAAGTCATACCTCGATTATAACTTCACACCAATTCAATTCTTTAAAACAGTTTCTTTTAACCAATTTCAATTTCAACATTTCAAAGCTTGAATTAGAAAATAATTTAATTCATATAAATCCACAATTTATTTCATTTAAAACAATATCATTTAATCAAAATCCAAATTCAAGAATTTAAAACCATTTAATTTAACCAATCCGGTGTATGTATATAATTTTCTACCCTATGGCCAAGTGATCAGTTATTTCAATTTTAATTATAGGGATGGATATATATAATTTCAATCCAAATCAAAGTGTCACGGGTATATATCATTTCAACCTATTTCTTAATTTATTCGAAATAATTCAAAATAACAGTTTATATGTTGTCACCTAATATAAAGAGTGATAACAGAGATATATAAAAATTAATAAACATCCAATCATCCAAAATGTCAACAAATAAACATCCATCACAATCAACATCCAAATCAGCCAATAATTCATAACAATTTACTAGTTATCAATATCAGGTATTTAACTAGTAATTAAATCCAATATTAATTTAAATGTCGATTTAATTCAATAAAAAAATTCAATTATAATTAAAATGTCAAATTTAAACTACCAAATAACAACCAATAAATTCTTACCGCTTCATAAATTTAATTCAACTAACATCAGAAGATTTATTATTGCGTGAGTGGGGTTAAATCACTCACCTTTGATTTAAAGCCCATTAAAAATCCAATAAGAGCCCAAAATTTGAACAGTCTCCAAATTCAAATTCAACCAAACCAGTTTCATATTGTTTGGAATTTCGATACGAGTCCAATGAAAGAAACCAAGCATCAATTGGAGTTCATATGCGGAAGTTATTCAAGTTATAAGAATATTATGAAAATGAAATATGAAAACATGTACATGCATTTTAATAATAAAATAAAACAAATTAGTTACTCACATTAAGAATTTTGAAGCCTGCTCATGTTTCTAAAACCCGGAGAATCAACGGAAAAAAATGACATGATGGCTCACGCATATACGAAGGACGCTTTAGGAAATGGATTTGCAACAAATGAAAATGATTGGCTTCATGAAAATAAGTTTCTCACATTTGTTTTTTTAGAAGAGAAAAAAAAACTTCAGGCAAAAGAAATAATGGTAGCACGTTTTGGAAATGGAAAGTTAGAGAAAGAGATTTATGGAATAGGAAATGAATAAGAGTAAAGCACATTTAGAAATTGGAATATGAGATGTAAATTTGCAAAATGTAAAGAGATTAACATGCAGGTAATTAACAAAGGCTGAAAGACACATGTTGGAATTTGAGGAGACATGTTTACAAGACATGCAAATCTTTTCATATAAATTTTCTAAACGTGTGCTACCTCAATTAATTCCATTAACATGCAGGAAACGTTTCAAGGCAAGGCTTACGTGTAAATAGATAAAACTTAATGGAAAACCAAAAGAGGCATGTATTTAATAAAAGAAAGCAATAAAATAAAATAAATGAGAGCAATGATTTAAATTTGAGAAGGTAGGAAAGCAAACTCTAATATACTCAAATTTAAAAACGTTCATATTAACCTACTATATTATCCCCAATACACTCAAATTTACACCTTTATATATCTTTATTTAGTACACGGTAAATAAAATTAAACACTGCAGTTAACGTAATGGGGACCGCCGCTACACACAATAAAAGATGAACTGGGACTCCACATTCAAATATGGAACGAAATAAATTTCCTATGTAAAATGCTAATTATTCCAAATCAAAATTTTAGCCTAACCTTCAAGTTGTTTTCTTACCTTTTTTTATAAATTAAATTCAAATCAAGTTTGAATATTTAAATAAATCAAATATTCCAACTAGACGTGCAACAATATTCCATTTTAGTGAAATTAAACTTATATTCACAAATGAAACGTTCACTTTATTTGATAAAAATGTTCTTTTCATTAAATCAAACTTTCCTTTTGTTTTTACAAAACCTAAGCTACGTTTAATTACACCTATTAATTTACAATTTAATGTTCACTCTCTTATTAATTGAAATTATTCAATTGCATTAATATCAATTGATTACAAAGGTGGATATCAAAATTGACTAAATAAATTAAAGAGAAACAGAACAATTATTTCCTATCCAATAGTAATTTAAACATATTCATACATTATTGGATACAAACAAGAGTAATACGTTTCTTACTAAATAATAGTTTTTCATCCCTATAATTAATCTGTAGGCTAAAATATATTTCAAACAAATAAACATATGTTTACTCCTTTACCAAACTTATTCATTTTATTATTTATTAAATTAATACTTATTCATAATAATTGATTTCTTATTCATATAATAAATCTTTCAGCTACCAAACATTCCAAATAAATAACATATGATTTCTTTTTAGTAAAGGAACAATTATTATTCTTTATTAATATTTATTATTCCAATCAACTGGAAATTTACATTCAGACGGTCATTTATTTCATTCAAACCAATGTCATTAAAATACAGATTAACATATGTTATCATTCTTACCTTATTGCAAAACATATCTCATTAATAGAAATTTAAATTAAATTCATACCTTATATTATAATTTAGTTTGTGTCTATACAATCTTAAAATTTTTTTTTCTAACAACTTTATTCAAAAACCTTATTTAATTTAATATTTTTAAACTGTTAAAAAAAGGTCGTTACATGGTCAAAATTCTAATATCGTCCACATTCAACTTTATAGTCCAAACACAAAGTCCTTGGTTCCATAATGACAATTATTATTAACCAAATTGCTCTGGCCAGAGACTTTGACTTTGAGTTGACTTGAGTTGACCATGAAACTAACCCCGTATAACTGAGGGGACGAATCCTCTCTTGAATAGTGCTTAACGTCCAATACTTCCACTTGACCCAGCTATAGTCACTCGATGGAACGTCATGCCATAACTTGACTATAATAAAAGCGGAGCTTTCATATTGAAGATCCACGGTATTCTCAAGTCGAGAGAACTGTGTAAATTAGTCACATCGATATTTTCTGTTTGACCTTAGTTGTATTAACCAACAGAAAACTATCAAGTGAGTCGTTCTATAGTTATCCATAACTATCAGTACGTAACCCCTAAGTGCCCCCAGCAGTCATGAGTAATACACTGCCCAACATTTGGAGAGCGTTACATACTTTAGTATCAACGGATACATCGATATCCAGTTTCGGTGCATCTTGACCACGAACATTTAAAATGGTATATTTGTTTTATTGTGATAAATTACTCACGGTTACAGCACTTTGTAACTACTATCAAAAAATATATCATTTATGGATTTTCTATTAAATATACTTTTAATTAAATTAATTAATTAATATAACCACATTATATCAAGTATATAATAGAAAGAAACACTTTTATTATGAATAAGATTGTTTAACGAGTTAAATATATGTAACAAATTACATAATTGCCCCTAGGGCATACCCCTAACTCTATCAATGAGTTCATAACCATGAGTGTTGACTCAATATATAAATACTTACTTCTTAAATATTCCTAGTCAAGATGTATCTAGAAAATGATATTGGTACGTTCGTTAAGACTAGTTAACGTAATACTCTCCGTAAGGTGGATGGTGGACTATATATAATCGTTATGGGGTCACCAAGGCTTACATACTTATGGTAGCTTAGAACAATCATAGAATAGTTGAATGACAATCTTCTATAGGTTAATACAACTAATTCAAAGTAGAAGATCTCATTATAACAACGTGTGATGGTCTTCAAACTTGTGGGTGTTGTGGATCTTAAGTAGTTGGGTTGTACTTTGGTTATAGTTAATCACTTAGCATAGTGATCATGTTATGGCCATAATTGGGTACACGTTCAACTAGTTGAAGTGAAACAATTCAAGAGAGAATTTGTCTCCATTGCTATAGAAGACTAGGATCACCTTAATTGCTAGTCAAATTATAGTAAAAAAAGGCCATAGTAGATCTTTTAATTGATATATATTATCGGATTGAACTAAGGAACATAAAGTAGTCTGCACAATTTACTGTAAATATTAATAGAGTTTTTGGCCTTAGACCAAACTCTAGATATATTAGCAACGTAATGACGGCAAAAAGAAAACATGCATAATATATCGTTACAACATTTAGCTTAATAAAGATTAGAAATTTGGTTTTCCCTAAATCATTTATAAGCGGTTAAGTATGTGGTTGCCACGGTACTTCAGCAAAGTTTGTAAAGGTTTCAATATTTAAATTGTTTATATATTGATTAAGGATCAAGTTCACACCAGAGAGTCAACACAATCATGTTGTTAGTTAATTTCTGAGTTCGATAAATTCAAAATTAATTTATAAATGTTATAAACTAATAATAAAAATAATAAACATGTTGTATTGAATTTTTGTGGCATTTTAGTTATTTATTTGTAGCTTAAAATTAATTAAAACAATGTATAAAAGTTATATATCGATTTAATTAAGGAATATGCTTAAAAATTGACTAAACGATTGATTTAATTGTTTATCAATTAAGCCCAAAGTTTGGATGCCGAGACATAAGGGAGAGCCGACCATAGCATTGTAGAGAGGGGCCGGAAAATTTGTCTTATGATCTGGAGAGAAGGGTGCTAGATATTTGTGATCTAGATGGATATAAATAGCCAGTCCCTTCATAGTCTCTATACATACGAAAACATAACCTTGGCCTCCATTACTAGAACATTGGTGACACCTTGTAGGCAGAGTTTCTTCCCATGGTCAAGGAGAAAGGATTGGAAGTTCGGAGAAGGAAATCACTAGTAACCTATTTGTGTTGTATTGAGAAGATCTCAATAAGATAAATTCTATTTTAACAGTTAATTCATATGAATACACACATACACATGTCCTCTGAATTTTATTTGACCATAAATTTTTTTCGAAAATTAGATATCACTTTTAATAATTGAATAATATGCGAATACATTTAATTATATTGTATATATATAACTTAACTCTGATTTTAAGAATTTTTTTACACGAAACTAAATACACACACATATATACATACATTCATACATACATGCATATATACATACACACACACACATAAATATTTTATTTAAATCATGTAATTCTTTTTATAGTTTTAAATTTAAATAAAAAACCATTTTTTATTCTCAGTTCCGAAAACAATTTTTTTTCTTCAGATTTCATAATTCAACACACACATGCACACATAGATAATAATTTTAAAAAATTTAGCTCACGGCATTTTATAATAAATATACATTTTCTTAGATTTTAAAAAGGTTAAATTAATTTAAAATTTGAATATTAAAATATATATGATAATAGCAAAAACATAAATAATATGGACTATTTTAAATCTAATAAAAACATATATAATACATACACACATATATACAAGTTGAAGGTGATTATAATATATATATATATATCAGATTCACATAATATTATGTTATATATATAATTCATTATTAAATTAACTAATAGTGGAATAAAAAAACTACTAACTATTTACATTAATGTAGACACGCACATATATATTTCTATGTATATATGTATGTGTGTGTGTGTATGTGTGCGCACGCGTATGTGTGGGCATGTGTTTATATGACATCCTTATTAACTTTTGAAATTAAAACATATTTATTAACCGTAAATTACAACGGTTAATTATACATCTATGACATATGTTCATCATGTTTACCCTAAATTAGATTACCATGTTAATGTAGTTATAATATTTATATTGTGAATATAAATATATCACAAAGTTAAAACTATAAAACTAATTAAATTATATTAAAATGATAACACATATTATAACTAAATCATTCTAAGTAAATATAAAATTTTAATATACAAATTAATTAAATTGAAATTAAACCCCAAACCCTTTTATTAATCACTACAATATATGATTTAGTACAAAACTATTATTCATGTACACTCAAAATAAGTTCTTGCGCAAACAAATATGTTATCGGCAAATTTATCGCTCACTTGGAATTGACTCTGATCAGGGAAACTAGACAACAAAATGATGAAGGAATGGATCAAAAAGCAGGGAAACTACTAAGATTGATTATATGAAGGAACTCAGCAAACTTGGCCAAATTTTGATTAACAAAAATCGATCGGTAGCGACCGATACAGGTCGGTACCGACCAATTTAGCTATGTTGGTTTGAGTGCATTGAAGCAATATGACTTGAACTATAGTAAAGAAGAGCTAGATTTTGGTCAATAACATCGGTCGGTACCAACTGACATCTATAACACCCCACAAAAATTAATGAGAAATTAATTAATTAGTAATAAGGCCAAAAATGTAAATTTTGTAAACATCGAAATTCAGCCATGAAACTTACACTATTGCGTTCGTGGTGATTTTCTAGGCAATTTTCATATATAAAGTTTTACGATCGTAGTTCAAACGAAAAATTTATCGACATTTGAAAATTACGAATCGGAAATAATTCAAAATGAATTAACAAAATTTATTTAAAAAATAAACGTTAACGATAGCTTAGGGTCAAAGGAACCATTAACACTAATTAAAGGCAATAAATTACGACAAACATCAATAAATAATTCTCGACTAGAAACAAAGGCTGATAGACCGCTTGGAGGATGACGGCTAGGGTTTGCCTAGGCCAAAGATGGTCCGGGTTTAATTTAATAAAAATATTCTCGATCCGGCGGCTCAAACACATTCCAACAACTATAAATAAGAGGCTAGCCCCTTCACTTTTATTCACAAGAAAAATAGGAACATCAGCAAAACTCCTGTAGTTCTCTCTCTCCTCAATAAACTTTCTAGATTCAAAATTCAAGTGCTAGGTAAAATTCAATCGGACTAAAAGGTAAAATGGTAATAAGTTCTAGATATATATATATATTTCTTTATTTCTATTCTTCCCTAATCCCTAAATTCTGAATCTAATCTATATACAATTAAATTGGTGTATATTGAAAAATTAAAAGTCGGTAACTGGAGGAGGAAATAGGCAAAGGTGTGGAATCAAATTCAAATAAATTCAGGGAAAGCTATCTAAGTTAAAGTTTTAGTTTTTGTGATACCCCGGAATTTTGGCAATATCAATTTAATAATCTTTATAAATAATTAAATTGATTTGTTGATTTATTTTATAAATTGACAAGTTTATTCATTTTAAAAGGTTAATAACATTTTAGTTGGCAAGTTTATTTCTTTAAAAACTAATAACATTTTAATTTGGGAATATCTTTTCTAACAATTTTAAATTGGGAAGATTTATCTTTCTAAAACTTATATATAAATGTTTTATATTTATAATGTATATATATATAGGTATATATATTATAAATAGGGAGTCTTTTAAAACTATGTTTTCAAATTATAATATATATGTATATATATATATATATTGTGATTTGGAGTTATGTATTAAATTCAATATAGTAATTATCAAAGCTAATGTTAAAAGTATTTCCATTTAGAATATATATAATTGTATATATTGAAATGGAAAGAATATTGAATTTGAATTTAATAAAGTATTTTCAAACTTTAATATTTATATAATTTGTAATTTGGAAATTTGTAATTTAACTTAATACTTTTGAAAATGATATTTATGATTTAAATAACAAGAATAATTTCTTATTTAAAAATATATGTATATAACTTAAATAAGTTTTAAATAAGAAAATAACATTTGTAAATATTAATAAAACATTAGAGAATAAATTTTGTAGATATGAACTAAACATAAAAACACTTGTAAACATTATATTGTGTGTTAAAGACAAATGTAAATTAAATAGCATATGTGTAAGAAAATTAGAGCATTAAAGTGACAAGTGTTATTCCCTTGATAATTAAATTTAAAATTTAATTGTAAAATTAGAACGTGAGTTTTAATCTTCAGCTAAATATTTTCTTCATTTTCAACCCAAACACAAAATGAATACAAATGCAAAACAAAGAATAAAAAAAAGTGAAAAATGGAACCTGGAATTCAATCTGAAACAAGAAGAAATAAGCTGGATATTCAAATACAATCAAGAGGAATTAATCAACATGCTACTGGATCCAAACAACAACAACAGGATGTAAAACATCAACATGCAATTCAGATTCATCAAGCAAACAATTCAGTAATTAACATGCAGTGAAATTCAAAAGCTTATGAACTAGCCTGGAAACAGTTTCCACCCTCTGCATATATTAGTGAGTAAATAGAATTTTAAAAACAGTTTTAAATTCTGGATTTCAACTGTTCTTATGAATGAATAACATGATGTTATCTGCAATATTTGAATTATATGGAATGCATGTTTGAATGATAAATACTTGTGTTGTTAGAACTTATACTCTGTGTGATAATAACAGGATTCATTTCATAATAAAATCAATAACTCAAAGTTGAATGTGAATTGGCTAATGATTTATAAATATAAGTTGTTTGTAATCAAGTAATCTATCACCTAAAAATAATTACAGGTTTTAAAAGTGAATAATTGGCTCTGAATTTTTGAGTTTACAGTAAATTTTCAATTTGGGTCGAAAATTTATCAAAACAATTTTAAGTTTTGATTACATAATTGAATTCGTAATGTTAAATCATGAATTTTAATGGTTGAAATATAATTTTTAGATTAATATTTGGAGTGGATTCTTGGGTTGACTTTTTTGGGTAAATTGATCAATTCACGGCGAACAACGGCGAAGTTGGGGACGTGTTTGAGCTCGAAGGTGGAGGGGGCAATGGAGATCATAGGAAAAATAAATTGGGAATTTATTAAGATTCGAGTTGGCCGATAATTGATGGATTAGGGTTTAACACCCTGTGTTTTGTCGTTGATGTTCATTTGATCTTCGCGGCGATGAGGGGCTATCGGAGTCCATCGCGAGTGGTTCTGGAGATGCGGGAGGTTGCGACGTGGCCTAGGGAAGGATCGCGTGGCATCTCGTGGCAAGGATCAGCGGCGGCAACAAATTTTCTGATGATATTAGGTTCAGGCAGTTGGGTTCGAGGGTCAAAAATCGATGCTCGATCGTATCGAATTTTCTGGGTTGAGCGTTGAGTTGTAGGAGTCGAGTGCGACTTGGTGGAGGCCGGAGAAGAGTTCGCCATCGACCATCGGTGATGTGCACGTTTACGTGCACGATTTCGTGCTCTGCAGTGGGTTTTGGGGAGAACGAAGGTTGGGCTCGAGTATTCCTCCGGGTATTTGTTGAATTGGCTCGGAGCTGGTATAGGGTTGGGGTAACTCGGGGTAAACGCGGGTTTTAACAGGGTTTTGCTCGGGTTTTAGGTGAACAGGTTTTAGCATTTAACAGTATGTTTTTTTTTAGTTTGAAACAAAGAAAATTTTATTTTGTAAAGGATTAAAGTTTTAAAACGAAAGTTAAACAAGTTTTTACTTATAAACTAAATTTGTTTCAAGTTAAGTTTCAAACAAGTTTTTATATTTTAAAATATGAAAGTTTTAAAATAGAATAAGTTTTAAAGATTTAAAGGTTTAATTTAAAATGTGTTTAATTATTAATTGATTTTTTTTTAATGTTATATTTTACTGTAATTAAGGTTTATTAATTAATAATTAAAGAATAATTTATCAAGGATTAATTAATTTGTTTAAAGGGTAATTAAGGATGAGTTACTCAGTTATGATTTAAGAAATGAATGTGATTTACTTAAGTTAATTAATTTGTTAATTAATTAAGGATAGTCACTTGGTAATTGATTAAGTGTAGTTACTTAATAAGATTGGTTAAGTATAATTACTTAGTGTAAGTAATTAATAAATGAATTACTATATGTAATTGGTGAATTTAATCAAAAAGGATTTATAAAAGTAATTTAAGTAATTAAGAATAGTTAATTACTGTTAATGATTATTTAAGGTTGATTAATGGAAGTAATTAATTAATGCATGATTAATTAATGTAATTAATTAAGGAATAATGTAATTAATTATAGTTAATTAATTAATTAATGTAATTAATTAAGGATCATTAATTATTGTAGTTAATGAGAGTAATTAAAGGTTAATTACTATAAATGATTAAGGATAATTAATTTGTTAAATTAATTAAAGGATAATTACTTTATGTAATTAATGGATAATTTAATCAAGAGTGATTAATGGTTAATTAATTAAATGGTTGTAATTAATTAATGGTTGATTAAGCAAGGTTAGGAATTAATTCTTAAGTAATTAATTTAATTTAAGTTGATTAAATTAATTAAAATAGAGATTAATAAATGGTTGCTTATGAATGATGGTTGAGTAGAATGTCTGATTTGGTTGATATCTATTGGATGATATACTATGATATATCTGTGATAAATGTGTGATATTTATCTATGTTAATGCTATGTGAATTCAAGTATTAAATTGAATTGAATTGTTTAAACCTTTAAACAACTTGGCCTTAAAAGATACGTTTTGGATTTCGATGAGACCGGGATCGGGTTTCCGTATACCGGTATTCCAGGTCTGGAGACCCGAATACCACAACGATCCAAATTAACGATAGGTCGTGAATCTCAAGTGAAGATGAAGATTCAGAGTGCAAGGGTTATTGTCGTTAACTCTGAGGGTGATTCCAAAACGAGTGTAACGAGATAATGCCTTCGGTTTCGTTCGAACCCGGAATGAACTTATATGGATTGAATGCTTTCAGCACATCGTCAGGCGGACGATGAGCATTCTAAGTGATATGTTCTGATTAAAGGTAATCGTAACCTCAAGCCTCATCAACCGGGACTGGCTAAAACAGGGGAGGTGCAGCAAGGCTTCGTGGGTAGCACCCACTGAGAGCAAGATAGATCCCTGTCTAGAGGTCCCTTTTCTTTTTATTCGGCTTAGTGTGTGGTTGGTCGCGCCAACTACGGGGTTATCTTGTTCGGAATTATCCAGTAAGGGATGGTTCCGGCTTTGTGTTGCAGGGGAGCGGGCGTACTCCTCGGTACGGTGATCTAGGCCACGTACTGTGACGGGCGGTACCCCAGTAGCCCTGCCATTGTATGGAATCCAAACTCCAATAAGTGCCGTACGTATTAGTTGTGCCCAACTATGTTGGAATGTGAGATGTAAGCATTTCAGCTATTTCTGTATTTTACTTGAAAACCCTAGACCCTATTATAATATAACTGGATTTCCTATCAAATGTTTTGGTTAGCGTAAGGTAAAAACTTTTCCATGTTTATGTGTGGGAAGTCTTACGTGATACCTTTGTTTTCAAAAGGTTTTGAAGTTAAACAATTTTAACCCGTTTACTCACACCAGACCCATGTCTGACCCAAGTGTTTATTTTCTGTTTTATTAAACTCTTGGGTACTCAATTTTTACGAGTAGCCAAGGGATTCAGGTTAGCTTTGACGAATCTATGGAGGAGATATGGAGCAGGAGGCTTCAGCATTCGTAGATAGATAGTATTCCGCTGTGTTGGTTGATCTGAGTCTTTTGTTTGAATTGTATCTTGAGTTGTATAATAGACAGAAATTATAACTGTCTATTTTGTTGTATAAGTTGTGTAACTCTGATTATGTAAAGACTATGTAATAGTTATGTGATATATTATATTTTGTTTCGTTCCGCTGTGAGATTCTGATATTGTTTAGTTCTTTCTTTATCTTCTTTTCTCTTTTCTATCCCTTTCTTTCTTATTAGCGATACGACTTTCTGTGGAGAGAAAGTCGTGGTCGTTACAGTGGTATCAGAGCTTAGGTTGAGCGAATGCCTAAGCTTTTGGTTAAGTGAATATCAGAACACTAGGTTGAGTGAATACCTAGGTTCGGAAGGATTGTTCATTAGAAATAGGATCTGTAGCAACCTGTTTGAGTCCGAGTGTGTATATATATATGAGAGCGCGTAATTGTTAGTTATATAAAAATGGTTTTATATTGTGTTAATTGATCGGTTGAGTGGTATATGGATTCTGGTCAATACGAGTAGCTAACGTTATTGATAGGGATCTCTAAACACTTGAACCAGGCCAACGGACACAATATTGTTTTAAAGAGGTAAATGAAATAATTTTACCCAGAAATAATTTCTATATAAAAAGTATCATTTTAAATATATATATATATATATGTATTTCTACCTATTTATTGGGTTACCTGTTCGGGTTTTCCAATATGAGTTATAAAGGTAGATAAGGTGGTGGTGTATGTAACACGACTACCAATGGTTGGAGTTTGAATGTTGAGGTTGGAAGTGTATTTGTCGAGACTGTAGACCCAATACTGTCTCGAGTGAGCTTTGTTGTGGTGTAAAGATTTCACCGATCTCTGAAGGAAACCTGTTAAGGTTCGGAGTTTATCTTTGAAATTGGATGAGCAAAAGCGAATGATGGTATCTTGGTAACTTCTGGAAGAAGTAGCTATGTGGTGAGACGCAGTGACTATGAATGTTTCCGAAGATGTTTCTTCTGAAGCAAGTTTTAGGAAGTATGTCTGTTTCGGTGTTGTGGTTGAGTTCAGCATGGTGTTTCTGCTTGGTTTGAGGTCCGAGTTTCTCGAAGAGCTTTGTTTTGAGAAGTCTTTGGCATCTGTGTCAGCGGTGCAACTCGGAAGTGTTCTGTGTGTTGGCAGGAAGTTTCTGGCTGGGTAGTTTTTCTGAAGGTGGAGTCCAGAAGCAGCAGAGTGGATCCATTTCTTCGATGGATTGGTTAGTCAAGTATAAGCTGTTCTGATTAGTGAAGAGAGAACAATATCTTTGGAAATTAGGTTGAGTTGATCGCAAAAGTGACTTGCGATAGTTTGAGTGTTCTTTTGGGTTATTGGAGATTGAGATTCCGTATCAACTTGGTTAGTGGAGTTACCTGTGGTTTAGCTTGATAGAAGGATGTCTCCTAGAGAAGAATTTGGTGAAACAGCTCAGGATTCTTTGGAGAGGGATTGATCACACCTAGTTTTCTAATTAAGATTCTACTGAGGTGTTTTTGACCAAGTGGAATGGTTCACTAAGATTTTATGGATATGGTGAACTATGTATGGATGATCAAGTTTGTGCTCGAGTTTCTCCGACAGCATTCTCATCTATTCCAGATCAAAGTTGTGCAGCGGAAGCAAGATAGCAGCTATTCTAGAGTGGAAGCAACCGGAAGTTGTAATTTTCTTGGAGTAGAGGATTTCTATAGAAAATTCAAGTGTATCTCTAAGTGTGAAGAAATTTTCAGGATTTGGAGGTAAGATTGTCAAGTGCAACTGTTTGGCTATTTCAGATAGGAGAAGTAGTTCGAAGTGCTCTAATGTTTGTAGAGTAGAGTTGTGTTTTGAATTTCGGCATATTTTTGGAGAACCATTTTGTTGAGTAGGATCCGGAAATTGGTTTGATGTTGGTCTAGATTATTTCAAGAAGCATCAGCAAGAGTTAAGCTGATCAGGAAGGATGAAGTGACTCAGGATCGTCAGGAGAGTTAAACAGTTAAGAATTGATGGAATTTGGAATTTGAAGTTGAAATTTGGATATTGTTTAAGTTTTCTCCAATCAAAGGAGATATAAGATTTGGAAAAATTGGAGAGTGAGCTGCAGAAGTATTATGAGATTTTTCCTATGTTCCCAAGAGGATTAGTTCTTTGATCTATAGGATTAAATGGCCAGTTCGGATAACTGGAATTCATTTTATTTCACGTATCTCTGAGGGAATACGTGTTTGATCTGTCATTGGTTGTGGGATCAGCAGTTCAGAAGGATTTGGTAGTTGAGATGGTTTTGAGTTTAGTCTGATATTTTGTTCAGATTTATAATCTAGATAGGAAGGAGTTCTAGATTATTGTAGATAGTTAGTTAAGATTCTATAGAACGAGTATCCCGGTATATATATACTTGGGGAAACTCGAGGAAATTCTATCCAGAATTTGTCTGGATAGTTAAATTTGTTTGATTAAATTGTTTGCTATGATTGTTAGAATATGATTGATATGTATGGTTGCTGTTTGAAATTAAAATTAAAATTTTGCTGGGTTATTAAATTATCTTTGCTTTTAAATTTCGGGGATGAAATTATTTTAAGGGGGGAGGAATGTGATACCCCGGAATTTTGGCAATATCAATTTAATAATCTTTATAAATAATTAAATTGATTTGTTGATTTATTTTATAAATTGACAAGTTTATTCATTTTAAAAGGTTAATAACATTTTAATTGGCAAGTTTATTTCTTTAAAAACTAATAACATTTTAATTTGGGAATATCTTTTCTAACAATTTTAAATTGGGAAGATTTATCTTTCTAAAACTTATATATAAATGTTTTATATTTATAATGTATATATATAGGTATATATATTATAAATAGGGAGTCTTTTAAAACTATGTTTTCAAATTATAATATATATGTATATATATATATTGTGATTTGGAGTTATGTATTAAATTCAATATAGTAATTATCAAAGCTAATGTTAAAAGTATTTCCATTTAGAATATATATAATTGTATATATTGAAATGGAAAGAATATTGAATTTGAATTTAATAAAGTATTTTCAAACTTTAATATTTATATAATTTGTAATTTGGAAATTTGTAATTTAACTTAATACTTTTGAAAATGATATTTATGATTTAAATAACAAGAATAATTTCTTATTTAAAAATATATGTATATAACTTAAATAAGTTTTAAATAAGAAAATAACATTTGTAAATATTAATAAAACATTAGAGAATAAATTTTGTAGATATGAACTAAACATAAAAACACTTGTAAACATTATATTGTGTGTTAAAGACAAATGTAAATTAAATAGCATATGTGTAAGAAAATTAGAGCATTAAAGTGACAAGTGTTATTCCCTTGATAATTAAATTTAAAATTTAATTGTAAAATTAGAACGTGAGTTTTAATCTTCAGCTAAATATTTTCTTCATTTTCAACCCAAACACAAAATGAATACAAATGCAAAACAAAGAATAAAAAAAAGTGAAAAATGGAACCTGGAATTCAATCTGAAACAAGAAGAAATAAGCTGGATATTCAAATACAATCAAGAGGAATTAATCAACATGCTACTGGATCCAAACAACAACAACAGGATGTAAAACATCAACATGCAATTCAGATTCATCAAGCAAACAATTCAGTAATTAGCATGCAGTGAAATTCAAAAGCTTATGAACTAGCCTGGAAACAGTTTCCACCCTCTGCATATATTAGTGAGTAAATAGAATTTTAAAAACAGTTTTAAATTCTGGATTTCAACTGTTCTTATGAATGAATAACATGATGTTATCTGCAATATTTGAATTATATGGAATGCATGTTTGAATGATAAATACTTGTGTTGTTAGAACTTATACTCTGTGTGATAATAACAGGATTCATTTCATAATAAAATCAATAACTCAAAGTTGAATGTGAATTGGCTAATGATTTATAAATATAAGTTGTTTGTAATCAAGTAATCTATCACCTAAAAATAATTACAGGTTTTAAAAGTGAATAATTGGCTCTGAATTTTTGAGTTTACAGTAAATTTTCAATTTGGGTCGAAAATTTATCAAAACAATTTTAAGTTTTGATTACATAATTGAATTCGTAATGTTAAATCATGAATTTTAATGGTTGAAATATAATTTTTAGATTAATATTTGGAGTGGATTCTTGGGTTGACTTTTTTGGGTAAATTGATCAATTCACGGCGAACAACGGCGAAGTTGGGGACGTGTTTGAGCTCGAAGGTGGAGGGGGCAATGGAGATCATAGGAAAAATAAATTGGGAATTTATTAAGATTCGAGTTGGCCGATAATTAATGGATTAGGGTTTAACACCCTGTGTTTTGTCGTTGATGTTCATTTGATCTTCGCGGCGATGAGGGGCTATCGGAGTCCATCGCGAGTGGTTCTGGAGATGCGGGAGGTTGCGACGTGGCCTAGGGAAGGATCGCGTGGCATCTCGTGGCAAGGATCAGCGGCGGCAACAAATTTTCTGATGATATTAGGTTCAGGCAGTTGGGTTCGAGGGTCAAAAATCGATGCTCGATCGTATCGAATTTTCTGGGTTGAGCGTTGAGTTGTAGGAGTCGAGTGCGACTTGGTGGAGGCCGGAGAAGAGTTCGCCATCGACCATCGGTGATGTGCACGTTTACGTGCACGATTTCGTGCTCTGCAGTGGGTTTTGGGGAGAACGAAGGTTGGGCTCGAGTATTCCTCCGGGTATTTGTTGAATTGGCTCGGAGCTGGTATAGGGTTGGGGTAACTCGGGGTAAACGCGGGTTTTAACAGGGTTTTGCTCGGGTTTTAGGTGAACAGGTTTTAGCATTTAACAGTATGTTTTTTTTAGTTTGAAACAAAGAAAATTTTATTTTGTAAAGGATTAAAGTTTTAAAACGAAAGTTAAACAAGTTTTTACTTATAAACTAAATTTGTTTCAAGTTAAGTTTCAAACAAGTTTTTATATTTTAAAATATGAAAGTTTTAAAATAGAATAAGTTTTAAAGATTTAAAGGTTTAATTTAAAATGTGTTTAATTATTAATTGATTTTTTTTTTAATGTTATATTTTACTGTAATTAAGGTTTATTAATTAATAATTAAAGAATAATTTATCAAGGATTAATTAATTTGTTTAAAGGGTAATTAAGGATGAGTTACTCAGTTATGATTTAAGAAATGAATGTGATTTACTTAAGTTAATTAATTTGTTAATTAATTAAGGATAGTCACTTGGTAATTGATTAAGTGTAGTTACTTAATAAGATTGGTTAAGTATAATTACTTAGTGTAAGTAATTAATAAATGAATTACTATATGTAATTGGTGAATTTAATCAAAAAGGATTTATAAAAGTAATTAAAGTAATTAAGAATAGTTAATTACTGTTAATGATTATTTAAGGTTGATTAATGGAAGTAATTAATTAATGCATGATTAATTAATGTAATTAATTAAGGAATAATGTAATTAATTATAGTTAATTAATTAATTAATGTAATTAATTAAGGATCATTAATTATTGTAGTTAATGAGAGTAATTAAAGGTTAATTACTATAAATGATTAAGGATAATTAATTTGTTAAATTAATTAAAGGATAATTACTTTATGTAATTAATGGATAATTTAATCAAGAGTGATTAATGGTTAATTAATTAAATGGTTGTAATTAATTAATGGTTGATTAAGCAAGGTTAGGAATTAATTCTTAAGTAATTAATTTAATTTAAGTTGATTAAATTAATTAAAATAGAGATTAATAAATGGTTGCTTATGAATGATGGTTGAGTAGAATGTCTGATTTGGTTGATATCTATTGGATGATATACTATGATATATCTGTGATAAATGTGTGATATTTATCTATGTTAATGCTATGTGAATTCAAGTATTAAATTGAATTGAATTGTTTAAACCTTTAAACAACTTGGCCTTAAAAGATACGTTTTGGATTTTGATGAGACCGGGATCGGGTTTCCGTATACCGGTATTCCAGGTCTGGAGACCCGAATACAACATCGATCCAAATTAACGATAGGTCGTGAATCTCAAGTGAAGATGAAGATTCAGAGTGCAAGGGTTATTGTCGTTAACTCTGAGGGTGATTCCAAAACGAGTGTAACGAGATAATGCCTTCGGTTTCGTTCGAACCCGGAACGAACTTATATGGATTGAATGCTTTCAGCACATCGTCAGGCGGACGATGAGCATTCTAAGTGATATGTTCTGATTAAAGGTAATCGTAACCTCAAGCCTCATCAACCGGGACTGGCTAAAACAGGGGAGGTGCAGCAAGGCTTCGTGGGTAGCACCCACTGAGAGCAAGATAGATCCCTGTCTAGAGGTCCCTTTTCTTTTTATTCGGCTTAGTGTGTGGTTGGTCGCGCCAACTACGGGGTTATCTTGTTCGGAATTATCCAGTAAGGGATGGTTCCGGCTTTGTGTTGCAGGGGAGCGGGCGTACTCCTCGGTACGGTGATCTAGGCCACGTACTGTGACGGGCGGTACCCCAGTAGCCCTGCCATTGTATGGAATCCAAACTCCAATAAGTGCAGTACGTATTAGTTGTGCCCAACTATGTTGGAATGTGAGATGTAAGCATTTCAGCTATTTCTGTATTTTACTTGAAAACCCTAGACCCTATTATAATATAACTGGATTTCCTATCAAATGTTTTGGTTAGCGTAAGGTAAAAACTTTTCCATGTTTATGTGTGGGAAGTCTTACGTGATACCTTTGTTTTCAAAAGGTTTTGAAGTTAAACAATTTTAACCCGTTTACTCACACCAGACCCATGTCTGACCCAAGTGTTTATTTTCTGTTTTATTAAACTCTTGGGTACTCAATTTTTACGAGTAGCCAAGGGATTCAGGTTAGCTTTGACGAATCTATGGAGGAGATATGGAACAGGAGGCTTCAGCATTCGTAGATAGATAGTATTCCGCTGTGTTGGTTGATCTGAGTCTTTTGTTTGAATTGTATCTTGAGTTGTATAATAGACAGAAATTATAACTGTCTATTTTGTTGTATAAGTTGTGTAACTCTGATTATGTAAAGACTATGTAATAGTTATGTGATATATTATATTTTGTTTCATTCCGCTGTGAGATTCTGATATTGTTTAGTTCTTTCTTTATCTTCTTTTCTCTTTTCTATCCCTTTCTTTCTTATTAGCGATACGACTTTCTGTGGAGAGAAAGTCGTGGTCGTTATAGTTTTGCTCTTTATGAATTTATGTAGTAAAAGTTTGGATTTCTTTTATGCCTTGGGGAATTTTGTATACGAAAATTGAAAATCTAAAACCCCAAAATTCCCCCATAAAATGTCAATTCTTCGATTAATTGGAATCTTAGATTGTTTTCTGTTAATATAGTAGAATTTACTTTGTTATTTGCAGTATGAATAATTTGTATTCTATTCAACTTTCGCTTTCCAATTTCTATTTGTTGTGACGAAGTGCTCTAAAAGAAAATGAAGCAGGAAATAGTGTGGAAAATCCATATTTTCCTACTTGTAGTTTTCACTGCCACTTTCCGTAATTTAAATAAATATGAATCCTTTTTCACTTCACTCTTGTTTAAGTAAAAGTTGAATGGAATATAAAGGATTTAAATTGTAAAGTTTTGTTTTGTTTCTACTGTGTTAATGTAAAATAAATTGGTTATTTTGATTCCATTCTGTGGAATACACACACACACACTCACACACACACACACATATATATATATATATATATATATATATGCAAGTATGTATTCTTTAGGTAATTAAATTTGCGATGTTAGCTATTTTTAAAACTACAGTATTGAACCGAGACTTGCATGGATATGGGAGTTTTGACATTTAGTTTATCGTAGTAACTCGTATAGGAAACGAAAACCTTAATATAGAAATAGCTTTACTCACCCCTAAGAATATTTAATAAAACTAGTTAGTCTAATATTTACGCTAAGTATAAATATATTAGTAATGTATAAGTTGTAACGTATAAAATAAATTAGTAACAAATAACTCTAGTCCCTATAGACATGAAGTTAAGGATAATTATTGTAATTAATCCATAATTAAAGGCGAAATGTGGAGTTTTACTTATATGGCCTCAATGCATAAATGCGGGTGAGGTATATAATACATAAATCGTGTTGTGTATCCTAGTATTTTTTATAATGTCGGAGGTTAGAAATATGACTAAGTTATGGGGACGTGAGGTCAGTTAAAAGTGCAAAGACATCTGCCCAACTCATCCGACTACCAGAAGTGTGACTTTAGAACGGATGTAAGACACCACCTATAATAAGTACCCATGATGGAAGCGAGGTTAGTCTCAATTCTGTAGGGTAAGTCTGCCAAGCTAATTTGGCTACTGGTGTCTATGAATGGTTGGACTAATTTGAGACGTCACAATTTGGGTTATGGGTCATATGATGGATATCCCAGTATGGCCTGCTTTGGGGTTAGAGGTATTAAGTGGCTTTTGTAGGGTCTGCCTCCTTCCCATTCAAGAATTATTTATGGCCAGGATTATCTTTTAAATGTGGTAGTAGGAAATCTCTGAAGGGGGTCCGCTTTGGGGTTGAGGGATTAAATGGCTATGGTGAGGGTCTGTCTCTTCCTCATTAAAGAAGTATTAAGTGGCATTATGAGATTTCTTACGATGTCAGCTAGGAAGTACTAAAGTGGGTCCGCCATGGGTCTAGGTATTAAATGACAGGGATCGGCCCAGGGTAGAGGTATTAATGGTAGGAGTCTGCCTATTTCTCAATAAAATGTATTAAGTGGCTCAAGTACTTTCTCTGGCATCGTTAGGACATAGTTGATGGAGATGGATCGTTAGACCCTGTAGTTGCATTGCACCCACGTTATAGTTACAAAATCAGACTAGAAAGGGCCATTGGCCTATAGCAAAAGATATGTTACGGAGCTGAACTGGAATAGCCTTTGGCTTACAGTTGGAAGTATACTCAGTAGGTTATAGCATAGGATAAGTAATACATAATACCCATAAATGATACTGCCCAAATACTATTATGGTAAGACTTGAGATTTTCATTCACCGACATTGTTTTTTTGACTCCCTCCTCATTACAACCCATAGGTTATAAGAAAAAATGCTGATGAAGAAGATGAAGGAGGCGGTGAAGACTTGTGGCAGTTTAGTTATTTATCTATGTTTTCTACGTATTTTGATTTACCCAGATTTTTAGATATATTAGTGATCTAGTTTAAGACATTGTATTATAGGTATTTAGGATGTTTTATTTTTGAGATTTGGCATATGCAAAATTGGTATTTATTTATTTTATTATATTTTATCCCTTTCGCTGTGAAATTTTGAAAGCATAGATATATGGCTTTGTATATTGTTTATCTTACCAACCAACATCTATCTCTTTAATGGACCTAAGGTTCAATTGGGTTTTTTATTGGGTCAAAAATTAGGCCCGTTTCAAAGAGGGTTGTTACATTTGGTATCAGAACAAAGGTTACTCAATCAATGGAAATAGGTATACGCAAGAGTACATATTTGTTAATTTTGAAAATATTTTTCAAAACCCAACTATATATGTATATACATATATGAACATACGCGAACACCCTATGCAAACTTTTAAATCAACAAATAATACTATCATAGGAAATTGGAATTAGTCCAAAATTTTGAATCTACAAATAGTCGAAATTGGTGAGAATAACACCTCTGAAGTTGGAAACCACCCCGCCCAAGAGATACCCACATTCTAGGTATGCCATTATGTTTCTAACAATATCTATGGCTAGTGGGGAAAGTTCCCATTCCACAATAAGATGCCCTAGCGACGCCACTTGCTCCGCCCACTGAACCTACACCCCACCTACTAGAATTTCCAAAAATGTGTGATTACTTTCAAAATATGGGAGGATGAGCATTCTCGAGGGCATAAGATTTTGTAGAAACCAAGGTGTGGATTAACGACTATGACAGTATATTTCGGGAGCTTGGATGGGAAGGCCAGATTAAGAGGAGTATAGTTATATGGCTCCTAAAGGGAGAGGCGCTGGATTGGTGGACCATAGTTGTTCAAGAGAATGAAGTGGGAGGAATTACTTGGGCTGAATTCAGCACTCGCTTTGAGTCACGATTCATGTCCAAAGCTGATGTAAGTATGCAATTGGAGAACTTTATCCAACTAAGGCAGGGAGACCCCAGCGTGAAGGAGTACGGTAATAAGTTCACAGGAATGGCTAAGTTTGGAAGATTCCAATTTTGAGGAATTTAGAAAGGTATTTAAAAAAAAGTAGGTTAAATTTTATACTTAGAATTGTTAGTGTTCCCATCTAGGTTTAAGGGATAATTTAAATTCAAACACTGTAAGAGTGTAAGGTATAGTCATCAAGTATTTATTAGTTTGATCTTGATCGACACCCTTGCAAAGAGGGTAATGAAGTCTGTAAAAGTCTTAAATTCTCCACTTAAGGAACTATTTTTAACTCAAGCTCCCGCAAGCGCCATCTATGAGATGATAGTTGAAATGGCCCTGGTTCAGATGGTTGGTTTAAAAGAAAAGGAGAAAGTAGGAAAGGCACAAAATCAAGGTGGAGCGAAGAAAGGGGGATTCTAAGCAGAAAAGAAAGCCAAAGGGAAGATCAAGAAAGGAGGTATGACATGCTGGAGATGTTAGAAGAAGGGGCACATCGCTGAGAACTATAAAGTGAGTTTACTGAAAGAAGAATTCAAGTGGAGGTGCTATCACTGCCATGAGGAAGGGCACTACTAGAACCAGTGCCCAAAGCTAGCAAAGAAAGGACAAGGTGGGAAATCTTATGCCATAAAGGTTGTACCTATGTTAGGTAGACCTCCTCCTAATGACAAAGGGAAAGATGGGACAGAAGATACAACGTTTATTTTCAAAAATAGTATTCATACCTTATTTGATTCTGGAGCATCACATTCATTCATTGCCAAGAATGTTGTAACTCTTTTAGGACTAAATACCCAATTTGTCACCAACCTTACAATTTCATCAAATCCTATCGAGGGGTCGACACACCTTTTTATGATTAGTAAATACCTAGTGGTTGATATATGTAGTGTTGATTTTATATGTAACGCGTATGTTCTGGGTTTCGAGGGGAATGGACTTATCTTAGGGATGGATTGGTTGTCTTACACTGGGCTGTCTAAGATTGTGATAGGAGGATTGTATGGTTAAAGAGTTATAGGGGGCGAGATATAGACGTTCGTTGTATGCTCCAAAGCTCAGTTAAGTTAGGCTATTTGTATTCACTTAGCCTATCATAGGATGAGCTTTCATTTATATCTTAGTTCGAGACTTTCCTGATGTTTTTGAAGAAGTCTCTGGTCTCCCACCACAAAGGGATATCGTGTTTTGGATTGACTTGGAGAAGGATACCAGACTCTTCGCGCTACCACTGAGGCATATGGCCCCCAAAGAAGGGCAGGAGCTGGATAAGAATATTTCGTAGTTGTTATAAAAGGGGTTTATTTATCTAGCACATCAAAGTGAGGAGCGCCAGTTGACTTTGCCACTAAGACGGACGACACTTTAAGGTTATGCGTCGACTATTGAAAGCTTAACGAGCTGACTAAAAAGAATAGGTATCTCTTACCTAGAATAGATGACTTATTTGACCAGCTTTTCGGGGCCAAAATCTTTTTCCAACTAGACTTGGCCACTGGATTTCATCAATTATGAGTAGCCGAAGATAGCAAGGAGAAGACTGCTTTTCGCACTTCGGACAAACTGTATGAATGGGAAGTAACGCCTTTTAGACTAACAAATGCCCCTGCACATTTCATGAACTTGATGACTAGGGTCATTAGGAGGCAACTGAATAAGTTCGTCGTAGTGTTTGTATAAGATATGATAGTATTCTCTAAAAGTGAGGTTGAGCATGAAAATCACTTAAGGGAGGTATTAGAGACCGTGAGAGAACATTGGCTAAAAGCCAAATTCTCAAAATGCCAGTTTTGGAGGAAGGAAGTAAGATTTCTTGATCACATTGTCTGTGAGAAAGGGTTTGCTATTGACCCTGCAAAGGTAGAAGCTATCCCAGTCTGGAAATTTTCGAGAAATGCTACAAAGGTTAGGAGTTTTCTTAGGTTAGTGGGTTACTATAGGAAGTTCATCAAGGACTTTGCAAAGATAGCAGTCCCATTAACTCGCCTAACCAAGTAAAATTCAATATTGCATAGGATGAGAAATGCACGGAAGCCTTTGAGAATTTAAAGGAGCTGTTGACTAATTCACCGGTGCTAACTATTCCGGATGGTTCGAAGTCTTTCACCGTTTACACTAGCGCATGCGTATGGGGTTCGGAGTTGTTCTCATGCAAAAAGGCAAATTGATAGTTTATGCAAGCAGGTAGTTGAAGGATCATGAGAAGAGGTATCCCACTCACGACTTAGAGCTAGCACCTATCATATTCACTTTAAAGATGTGGAGGCATTATCTTTTGAGGGAAAGGTTTGAGTTATTTATTGACACAAATCATTGAATACGTTTTTCCAAAAAGTTTTGAACCTTAGGCAGTATAGGTGAACTGGAGTTTATAGCATCATATGACTTTGAAATTCAGTATACCCCTTAAAAAGGGAATGTTGTTGTCGACGCCCTTAGTCGAAGGCATGCTACCCTTGTTGCTATATATTAGTGGAGGCAGTTGGAGTTTCAATCGAACTTCAATTTCCAACCGCTATCAGAATTCAATCCAGGTTATCTAGCGGCTATGGAGGTAAGGTCAACATTAATGGACCGCATCAGTCAAGAACAGAAAAGGAATGCAGCAATAGTCGACATTTTAAGGAAGTTGGGTATGAGTGAGCATTTCCCCCACATCTGTAGGTATTCAATCAACAAAAGAGGGTGGCTAAGGAGAGATGGACGACAATATGTTCTAGTAGTGGAAGAAGTTCTGGAGGAAGTGTTGGCAGAATGCCACCAAACATGACTATTCATCTCGATGAAGACAAGATGAATAGGGATATGAAGCAAACTTTCTATTGGTCGGGGATAAAGAGGCGAGTAGCCGAATAAATCGCTAAATGTTTGACATGCCAAAGGATAAAAGTGGAACAAGGTAAGCGCAGAGTCTTTCATTGTAACAACCCGGATTTAGCTTCAAATTAATAATCGTCATTTAACGATTAGAGTGTGGATAAATTGCTATAGGAATTTTAATCGAATTGAAATTCTTTTTGAATTTGTAAAATTTTTATGCGGGCTTTAAAGAAAATTATCGTGGCCCATATTGGTTTTGCCGTGATAACCACCTAAGTGTTCAACCCGTCCCCTTTACCTTATTCATTTTCTAAACCCTAAAACAAAATAAACCCGGTCTCCTCTTTGCTCTGGAAGATAAAATATGGCGGCTCTCGTCTTTGTTCTTCCTCCGATCTGAGGATGGAAATTAGGGCTTCGAGATTTGTAAGCCGCAACTAGGGTATCTCGATCGAGAGCTTCGTCGATCGATGCTTTGGGAAGGAAGGGCGCCGAACACTTCGTGATGCCACGACTTCAAATTTCGTCGATAAGTTGAGTAATTTTTATTACTCACATCTAATTCATGCTCGAGTGTATTTAGGGTTGAATTCCTATATTTTGTTCGTTTAATTTTGTGATTTAATTCATTTCGGCTGTTTGACTTTGTTTTGATGTTGATGATTTTACTTGATTTAGTCGATTCCTTGATTGCTTAGTTTCCATAGCCACCATGGCTTCATGTGGCCTCGGTCATATGAATGTTGTGTGTGTCGATTTGGGTTAATTTCGTGGTCATCACGATTTTGATGTCTGTTGTATTTGGCATCTTCACTTGATTGTGAAACTGTAATGTTCACTGGTTTATTTGCTTCGAGTCTGGATTTGTGTTCTTTGTTGATGTACATTCGTGTGCACTTCATACATTATTCTGGTTAGTATGCATTGTTTTCTCTGTCATAACTAGGTCTGCACTTTGATAGTGCATAGCCAGTCTGGATCAATTTGTTGACTTGAGTCTGGTTCATTTGAGTATATTTTGTCGTTGGTGATTCAATCTTGGCAGTGTTAATTTCAGTCATTGTTTCGCTAGTTGATTTCGACCTTCTGTTTCGATTTGGTTTTGTTGAGTTGCTTCTTCATGTAACTTGTTTGGTTTATTAAAATTCATGGTCATTTGGATATATTCACTATATTCGAATGTGAATTGTATTGAGGGTACTTTTGATGCCAGTGCTGTGTTTTATCACTTCAGTTGGTTCACACATGGTGATCTGGTATCAAGTTGTTTTGTAAATTATATTGAACCCTGTAACTTGATAGTTTTGGTGGCACATCTTGCGGTCATGTTGCATTTCATATATATTTTTCCTGAGATCACATGTATTGAGCTCTGGTTTCATTTTCATGTGAAATTTTGTTTGTAGTCTCGTATATTGTTACTGTACACTCCGGCCTTATGTTGCTTTGGTTTCATTTTGATTTTGGTCGAGGCTGCATTGAGTTATTTTGGTGAGACTTGAACTTGATATTATACGTGGTTGTTTCATGTGATGTTCATTCTGGTAGCCTTTTCAACTTGTTGAATGTAACAATATGCTCAGGTTGGTTTGGTCTAGAAATATTCAAGTTGGCATTGGCCATTGGTTTGATCTACTTGCATTTTTTCTGCCTTCAAGTATAGATGCCTGGTTTTTATGCGTGTACCGTTTTTGGGCATTTTGTTGTTGTCGAGTCACTTGTTTTACTCGAGTCTGGTATCCATTGGTACACTAGTTTGAAGTCTAGTACTTCACTAATTATTGTTTCAGTGTACATTTGGAATTTGAGTTCAATTTTTAATTTCATGGCATTGGTATTAAATTGCAGTAACTTTACTTGGCTTATTGGATTCATTGCTACAGATATGAAGTGTAGCCTGTTTCACATGTTTACCTTGTTCAGGTCATTTTGATATCTGGTCGATACTTGCAGTTCTGAACTATTGTATCACTTTTTCTTTTCATTATCATGAGTTTATATTGTAGCGCCCTTAAGTCTGGGCACGTGTGCTTCATGTAGCCTTCACTTTTGCCTCTTGACTTCATGAAGCATTTTCTGTTATTTGTCACAGTCATTTTACTGCATATATTGGGGACTTCTGTAACGACCCGTATTTTTACGGATCGAAACATCGTAAAACAGTTGACATTTAGTCGCATTGCTGATAAGTCGTTCAGAGTTTTAAGTCCTAGGTCGTATGGGAGTTTAGAGCGACCTAAGGAAGATGCAAGCTAAGGAGTAAACGACCTAGTGGAGTGGAGCGACTTAAGAGTTAGGTCGTATGATAGCTTAGGTTGTGAAGGAGGTTATGTCGTAGGCGACCTAAGGGTTGGGATAAGTCGTGTGGAAGTTAGGTCGTGTGGTGGCTTAGGTCGAGTGAACGACTTAAGGAGTATAGCGACTTATAGGATTCAGACTTAAGATAGTAGACGACTTAAGGAAAGTTGGTGATTTAAGAGTTTTGGCGAGTTAACGACCTAAGGGGTAGGTCGGCGACGACCTAAGGAAGCTGGGGTAGCAGTGAGCGACCTAAGGAAGTTAAGTCGTAGAAGACTTAGGAGTTAGGTCGTGGGACGTTAGGTCGCACAATGTCTTAGGTCGTGGCATTTTTAGGTCGCAGAAGCGCATCTGCTGTTAATTCGCTGGGTCGTTAAGGCGCGCATGTGATAGGTCGTAAGTCGCGCATAGTTAAGTCGCGAAGTGTTAAGTCGTATGGTTTGTGATAGGTCGCGTAGGGGTTGATCTGTTAGGTCGCGCGCATATGCTATTTGTTAGATCGTTGGATCTATAGGTCGCGCGCTTGCGCTAGGTCGTAAGTCGTAGACTGGTAGGTCGTGAGTGCGCATAAGCTTAGGTCGTTAGTTCGTAGATTGAGGGGTTCCGATAGGTCGTAGGTCGTGATGCTCTATAGGTCGTGGACGACCTAAAAGTGGACGACCTAAGGGTTTTTCAGCCTATAAATAGGAAGGTTCTTCTTCATTTTTGAGATCCGGATTTCGAAGCGACGAAGTGCTGCCATTTTGAGAGCTCGACTTCTACACTTCTTCACTTCTTTTCTCCACTTTGATTTAGTACTTCCTTCCATCCAAGATCGAAGATCCAAGAGCTAAAGTTGAATATCTTCATCCATTGAAGAGGGATTTCATCGTTTGAAACAGATTGGTGATAGATCAAGTTAGATCCTTCGCTGTCTAGATCTGAAGTGGGTTTCTTTTGAGGTGTTTAGGTGATTTGGTGAGTGGTGATTATCTCTCACACGGATCCAAAGGAGTATATCGGATCGTTGGCTTGATTTGGTGTTAAAGTAGTGATTTCCATGCATTTTTGTAAACCTAAGTATAGATCCATATAGATCCATTGTTCATGATGATTTGATAACCATTTTACTACATGATAACCTATGCAAGTTCATCCATCAAGTTATAGAGATATTTCTCATGTTTTCATGCTTGTTAGACTTTAGACTCTTTATTTACGAAATTGCCATTACTGTTATAATTGTCTATTTAGATCATATTTGAATGCTTGATTACTTGGATTGATGTTTGACTTGATTGATTGCTATGAATTAGATGATTAATGATTTGATTTAGACAAGTTGGTCGAAGATGATTCAAAAGCTAAGGAAAGGCTCTTGAATTGGAAAAGCTGCTTGTGGCATATGTAGTGGATGATGAAGCTCATATGGATAGATTTGATGATGATGTTGAGATGAAGCTTTGCTATGATGATGATGAGGCGAAGCATGATATGAAATAGCCTTGGTCTAATCCAGACGGGATCATTCCAAGCATGTTGATAACTCGGTGAAATGGTTCGAGTTTGAGGATAATGGTTTGCTCGAGAGGCGCTTGAGCTAGTATGGAAATAGTCGTCAAGGAGGATGACTAGAAGCCTGAGATCACATCGTTGTTGAAGGTTCTAGCATGCTCAAAGCAAGAGTACGTTGGGCAGATTCGATAGTCCCTGAAGGCTAATGATTGGTAGTCAAGTACTCTGGGCAGATTCTATAGTCCTAGGCACGGGTCACGACGACGTGCAGAGTTATGTCTAGAACCGGGGTTTCCATTAGCCCTTGACGGACGGCTGAAAGAATGTGCCGGTCATTCAATTAACGATGATATCGAAGCAGTGATAACAGTGATAGCCAGAGTCATGGATGTTTGGTTGTATCATCATTCGGTCTCAAGAGCGGTATTTTCTGGGTGCTTATCTGATCTTGGTTTAGGCCTTGGGGGTTTGTACTTGGAAAACATCGCCCTTGACTCGAGTGATAATTGCTTTACTTTAAATTGTATGCTCTGCTATGTTTGCTTCTGCTTAGTGTGTGTCTGGGGGCTATCACTGTAGAAAGAGGTGGAGTGGGAGGGTTGTATTCCTATTCCTTTTTCCTTTATGCTCTTTTGGTATGTTGTTAGTTAATTTACCGCTCACTAAGACTGTTGTCTGACTCAAGGCTTTATGTTTTAACTCTTATTGCCTTGGGCTGTTCGTCCATTTTGGGACGGGCAGACTAGGTAGCAGGTGACAGGTGCTGTTCTTGCTTCCCACGATGCTGATGTCGAAGACGAGCTGGAGGCTTGCATATTATCTTCTTACTATATGTACTGGATGTTCCACTGCTTTGTATAATTCTCTGAGTGATATGTAGTGAGGCTTGATGTATTGACTATTCAGATGTTTGTATTCAACTATTATGAAGTTTTATTGATGAGATTCTATTTCTATGAAGCTTCACTATATATATATTCTATTGTATTTTGTCCATGCGCTGTGAGTAATACGATAGATTCTGCTGTTTTAATTTACCCTAACAATCGTCCATGGTCGCCTGGCACACTTTACAGCGCACTTTCTCTAGGTTCTGTGCAGGGGTCATGGGCGGTCGTCACATTTGGTATTAGAGCTTTGGTTAATCGATTTTACCTAACGCTCGCTGACGTAACTACGTATGAGAGACGTAATTGTATTTTGATGGATGATTACTATATATAATATAGTAGCTTAGTGGGGTTTGAGTCCTTTATGCAGTTGTTTCTCTAGGTGTGCTAATCATTCCTTTTTATAGATATTAAGGATGAGTCGAAGAGGGAGACCAGCTGCTAGGGAAGGCCGTGCTACTGAAGGGGCTGTTGATTATGCTGCTATGTTCGAAGCTATGATGACTTCGATCATGAGGAGGATGCCAGCTCCGGGGCCATCGGTGGATGTTGGAGTTCAAGTTCAAACTCCAAAACCGGTGGATTTTGCTAAGTTGTGTAAGGATTATTCTGCTCTTGGAGGGAAGGTTTTCTTGGGGACAGAATCAACCATTGAAGTCCAGAGGTGGATAGATGCTTGTAGAAGGATCTTTAGTGATTTGGGAATCGATGATGCAACTAAAAGGAAACTTGCATCAAGACAGCTTCAAGGGAGAGCTTCTGATTGGTGGAACTCTATCACCATTGATACTCCGGAGGAAGAGATTACTTGGGAGCAATTCCAAGTCAGATTTGAAGCTAAGTTCATTTCTACATCTCAGAAGTCTGTTCTGTTCAAGAAGTTTGTGGAGCTCAAGCAAGGTGGAAGACCAGTTCTTGAGTATGTTTCTGAGTTTGAAGCTTTGTCCAAGTATGCCCGGTCGTATATTGAATCTGCATATCAGAAGAATGAGAAGTTTGTGACAGGCTTGGACAGTTATCTTGGGAGGCAGTTGGTGGATCATTTCGACGATCCATTTGAGAAGCTTGTGGAGAAAGCTCTCAAGCACGAGAATCTGTTTCCTAAAGAGGGATCTGTTGTTGCTGTGACCAAGGAAGAGTCTAGACCACATCAGGGTGGAAACAAGAAGAGGAAGCAGCCGCAGCAGAAGGGTAAGGATGGCCAGTAGAAGCCGAAGGGCGAAGTGACCTGCTACAATTGTCAGCAGAAGGGCCATTTCTCTAGAGATTGCAAGAATCCGAAGGTACCGATGAAGTGTCACAACTGTGACAAGCCGGGGCATATTAGAAAGAATTGTCCAGAACCGTGGAAGGACAAGCAGATTGTGCAAGCATATGCTTTGGGAGTTGTTCCATCCTCTTCGAAAGCTCCTACCGTTGAAGAGAAAGGAAAGAGTGTGGTGGTTCAAGGTACTCTATCCATATATGGTGTTCCAGTTAGAGTTCTATTTGATACTGGGGCGTCGCATTCGTTTGTTTGTAACGAACTTGTAGGCCGGTTGGGTTTAGAACCGGATATTGTTGATAGGCCATTGGTTGTGACTAATCCAGTTGGGGGTTCGTCTTGTTTGTGTATGCTATGCCGTGGTCTGATTGTATCGAGTCATGATTGCTCTTTTGTTTGTGATTGCTTTGTTCTGAACTTTGCGGGGTTCGGAATTATTTTGGGTAGGGACTGGCTTAGGAGATATACGGCAAAGGTTGATTGTGATAGGTTGGAGGTGACAGTCGAGAATGTGGAGGGGCGAAAGATTGTGATACGATGTAAGCATGAAGAAGGCGTCTTCACGAGCTTCATGTATTCGCTGGTTGTTCCACGGGATGGACTGTCATCTGTGCCAATCGCTAATGGATTTGAGGATGTCTTTGACGAGGTCAAAGGGTTACCGCCGCATAGAGAGATCGAGTTTCGAATAGATCTTGTAGATGGAGCCAGACCTGTTGTGATGCCTCTTAGGTGGATGGCGCCTAGGGAACGGCAGGAGTTGAGGGTGCAGGTTGATGATCTTTTGCAGAAAGGATTCATTCGGCGTAGTGTGTCCGAATGGGGTGCACCAGTTGTGTTCGCAACCAAAGCGGATGGATCGTTGAGGTTGTGCGTGGATTATCGTGAGCTGAATAAGGTGACTAAGAAGAACAAGTATCCATTGCCAAGAATAGATGACTTGTTTGATCAGCTTCACGAAGCTAAGGTGTTTTCTCAGATGGATTTGGCAACGGGATTTCACCAGTTGAGAGTGGCTAAGGATAATGTGCCGAAGACTGCTTTTAGGACACCATCCGGTTTCTTTGAGTGGCTGGTAATGCCGTTTGGGCTGACTAATGCGCCAGCATATTTTGTGGATCTTATGAATAGAGTGTTCAGAGATCAGTTGAACAAGTTCGTGCTAGTGTTCGTGGATGATATTTTGATTTATTCCAGAACTGAAGAAGAGCACAAGACGCACTTGCGTATTGTTTTGGAAATCTTGCGGAAACATCAGCTGAAGGCTAAGTTTTCGAAGTGTCACTTCTGGAAGAGTGAAGTGAGGTTCTTAGGCCATGTTATCTCTGGAAATGGAATAGCGGTTGATCCCGCTAAGGTGGCAGCAATCCAGGATTGGGTTAGACCTAAGAATGCATCTAATGTGAGAAGTTTTCTTGGATTAGCAGGATACTATCGTCGATTTATCAAAGACTTCTCCAAGGTGGCTGCACCATTAACAGGATTGACAAAAAAGAACCAAGCGTTCAGATGGGATGATTAGTGTGAGCAAGCTTTCAGAATCCTGAAAGAGCGACTGACAAGTGCTCCTATTTTGACTATTCCAAGTGGGAATGATGAGATGGTGGTTTACACCGACGCATGTGGTACTGGACTTGGAGCAGTGCTGATGCAGAGGGATAAAGTGGTTGCGTATGCAAGTCGACAACTGAAGCCGCATGAAAGGAATTATCCGACTCATGATTTGGAGTTAGCGGCGATTGTATTTGCTCTGAATATGTGGAGACATTATCTATTGGGAGTTCGATTTGAGTTGTTTACAGATCATAAGTCGTTGAAGTATCTTTTCTCCTAAAAGGATTTGAATCTTCGGCAGCAGCGATGGCTAGAGTTTTTAGCATCATATGATTTTGGTATAGCTTATACTCCAGGAAAGGGTAACGCAGTGGCAGATGCGTTAAGCCGAAGACATGCAGGATTGGGAGCCATGTTTTTGGAAAGGAAGAATCTCGAGTATTTAGCTGGATTTGACTTCAGGCCAAAATGTGAATTGGAACCTGAGATGTTGGCAAACTTATCGATAAGACCGACTCTTGTGGAAAGAATTGGCGAGAGTCAAAAACGAGATGATAAGATTGTCAAGGTTATCCGTGATTTGGAATCTGGATTGGAACCAGAAAAGGATAAAGGATTCGAGGTTGATCGAGAGGGTTGGCTTCGGAAACAAGGACGACTAGTCATTCCCGATATAGATGAATTGAGGAGTGAAGTTCTGAAGGAAAGTCATCACTCGAAGCTGACAATTCATCCAGGTGGAAATAAGATGTATCGGGATATGAAGAGAACCTATTACTGGGAAGGTATGAAGAAGGATGTTGGAAATTTTATTTCCAAGTGTATGAACTGCCAGTTGGTGAAAGCCGAACAGAAGAAGCCAAGTGGATTGCTTCAGCCGTTAGAAGTTCCTACATGGAAGTGGGAGCAAGTATCGATGGATTTTATTGATGGGTTACCTAGAACAAGAGCGGGAAATGAAGGAATTTGGGTCATTGTAGATCGTCTGACTAAGAGTGCAAGATTCATTCCTGTTCGATCGACTAGGACTGCATCAAAGTTGGCTGAGCTATATGTTAAGTGGATAGTTCGATTCCATGGTATTCCGAAGAGTATAGTGAGCGATCGAGACCCATTGTTCACTAGTGGATTTTGGAAGAGCTTCCAGGAAGTTTTGGGAACCGAGTTGTGTTTGAGTACAGCTTATCACCCTCAAACAGATGGTCAGACCGAGAGAGTCAACCGAGTTTTGAAAGATCTCCTCGGAGCTTGTGTTTTGGATTTCGGAGGATCATGGGAAGATCACCTTCATTTGGTGGAATTTTCGTATAATAACAGTTACCAGTCAAGCATTGGTATGGCACCGTATGAAGCATTGTATGGAAGACCGTGTAACTCTCCGACATGTTGGTTAGAGACAGGAGAAAAGCTAATACTTGGGCCAGAGATGATTCGTCAGACCTCGGATTGTATAGAGATCATTCGGCAACGAATGAAGGCAGCCCAAGACTGTCAGAAAAGTTATGCCGATAAGCGTCGTAAGGATTTGGAATTCGACGTAGCTGATATGGTTTTTGTGAAGATTTCTCCACTGAAGAATGTTATTCGATTCGGGGAGAAAGGAAAACTGACTCCGAGATTTGTTGGACCATTCCCGATCATCGAGCGAATTGGAAAGCTCGCCTACAGATTGGAGTTACCAGAGAAGATGTCGGGTGTGAACAATGTTTTTCATGTATCATATCTACGGAAGTATGTGCACGACTCGAATACAGTGGTTTCTGCTGATAGCTGTGAAGATTTTGAAGTTGATCCAATCGATAAGAGACCTCGTAAGCCGCTTTGCGTTGTGGAAACCGACACGAAACAGCTTAGGAGGAAGGTAGTTAAGTTGCTCAAGATACAATGGAGTGATGATGATAACGACTGTACATGGGAGGTGGAAGAGAGGATGAAAGCAGCTCATCCTGAACTCTTCAAGGTATGGCCCTAAGGTGTCGTGTCATCTAATGACATTGTAACTTGTTCTAAGTTTTAGAATTCTGCATGCTAAGCTAGAATTGGATGCATGGTTTGTTGATTGCTATGGATGGTAGGCATGCAGAATAGTCTCTGATTGCTCTGTTTGTTTGGAATTTCGGGGGCGAAATTCCTAAGGGGGAGAGAATGTAACGACCCGTATTTTTACGGATCGAAACATCATAAAACAGTTGACATTTGGTCGCATTGCTGATAAGTCGTTCAGAGTTTTAAGTCCTAGGTCGTATGGGAGTTTGGAGCAACCTAAGGAAGATGCGAGCTAAGGAGTAAACGACCTAGTGGAGTGGAGCGACTTAAGAGTTAGGTCGTATGATAGCTTAGGTTGTGAAGGAGGTTATGTCGTAGGCGACCTAAGGGTTGGGATAAGTCGTGTGGAAGTTAGGTCGTGTGGTGGCTTAGGTCGAGTGAACGACTTAAGGAGTATAGCGACTTATAGGATTCAGACTTAAGATAGTAGACGACTTAAGGAAAGTTGGTGATTTAAGAGTTTTGGCGAGTTAACGACCTAAGGGGTAGGTCGGCGACGACCTAAGGAAGCTGGGGTAGCAGTGAGCGACCTAAGGAAGTTAAGTCGTAGAAGACTTAGGAGTTAGGTCGTGGGACGTTAGGTCGCACAATGTCTTAGGTCGTGGCATTTTTAGGTCGCGGAAGTGCATCTGCTGTTAAGTCGCTGGGTCGTTAAGGCGCGCATGTGATAGGTCGTAAGTCGCGCATAGTTAAGTCGCGAAGTGTTAAGTCATATGGTTTGTGATAGGTCACGTAGGGGTTGATCTGTTAGGTCGCGCGCATATGCTATTTGTTAGATCGTTGGATCTATAGGTCGCGCGCTTGCGCTAGGTCGTAAGTCGTAGACTGGTAGGTCGTGAGTGCGCATAAGCTTAGGTCGTTAGGTCGTAGATTGAGGGGTTCCGATAGGTCGTAGGTCGTGATGCTCTATAGGTCGTGGACGACCTAAAAGTGGACGACCTAAGGGTTTTTCAGCCTATAAATAGGAAGGTTCTTCTTCATTTTTGAGATTCGGATTTCGAAGCGACGAAGTGCTGCCATTTTGAGAGCTCGACTTCTACACTTCTTCACTTCTTTTCTCCACTTTGATTTAGTACTTCCTTCCATCCAAGATCGAAGATCCAAGAGCTAAAGTTGAAGATCTTCATCCATTGAAGAGGGATTTCATCGTTTGAAACGGATTGGTGATAGATCAAGTTAGATCCTTCGCTGTCCAGATCTGAAGTGGGTTTCTTTTGAGGTGTTTAGGTGATTTGGTGAGTGGTGATTATCTCTCACACGGATCCAAAGGAGTATATCGGATCGTTGGCTTGATTTGGTGTTAAAGTAGTGATTTCCATGCATTTTTGTAAACCTAAGTATAGCTCCATATAGATCCATTGTTCATGATGATTTGATAACCATTTTACTACATGATAACCTATGCAAGTTCATCCATCAAGTTATAGAGATATTTCTCATGTTTTCATGCTTGTTAGACTTTAGACTCTTTATTTACGAAATTGCCATTACTGTTATAATTGTCTATTTAGATCATATTTGAATGCTTGATTACTTGGATTGATGTTTGACTTGATTGATTGCTATGAATTAGATGATTAATGATTTGATTTAGACAAGTTGGTCGAAGATGATTCAAAAGCTAAGGGAAAGGCTCTTGAATTGGAAAAGCTGCTTGTGGCATATGTAGTGGATGATGAAGCTCATATGGATAGATTTGATGATGATGTTGAGATGAAGCTTTGCTATGATGATGATGAGGCGAAGCAAGATATTAGATAGCCTTGTTCTAATCCAGACGGGATCATTCCAAGCATGTTGATAACTCGGTGAAATGGTTCGAGTTTGAGGATAATGGTTTGCTCGAGAGGCGCTTGAGCTAGTATGGAAATAGTCGTCAAGGAGGATGACTAGAAGGCTGAGATCTCATCGTTGTTGAAGGTTCTAGCATGCTCAAAGCAAGAGTACGTTGGGCAGATTCGATAGTCCCTGAAGGCTAATGATTGGTAGTCAAGTACTCTGGGCAGATTCGATAGTCCTAGGCACGGGTCACGACGACGTGCAGAGTTATGTCTAGAACTGGGGTTTCCATTAGCCCTTGACGGACGGCTGAAAGAATGTGCCGGTCATTCAATTAACGGTGATATCGAAGCAGTGATAACAGTGATAGCCAGAGTCATGGATGTTTGGTTGTATCATCATTCGGTCTCAAGAGCGGTATTTTCTGGGTGCTTATCTGATCTTGGTTTAGGCCTTTGGGGTTTGTACTTGGAAAACATCGCCCTTGACTCGAGTGATAATTGCTTTACTTTAAATTGTATGCTCTGCTATGTTTGCTTCTGCTTAGTGTGTGTCTGGGGGCTATCACTGTAGAAAGAGGTAGAGTGGGAGGGTTGTATTCCTGATCCTTTTTCCTTTATGCTCTTTTGGTATGTTGTTAGTTAATTTACCGCTCACTAAGACTGTTGTCTGACTCAAGGCTTTATGTTTTAACTCTTATTGCCTTGGGCTGTTCGTCCATTTTAGGACGGGCAGACTAGGTAGCAGGTGACAGGTGCTGTTCTTGCTTCCCACGATGCTGATGTCGAAGACGAGCTGGAGGCTTGCATATTATCTTCTTACTATATGTACTGGATGTTCCGCTGCTTTGTATAATTCTCTGAGTGATATGTAGTGAGGCTTGATGTATTGACTATTCAGATGTTTGTATTCAACTATTATGAAGTTTTATTGATGATATTCTATTTCTATGAAGCTTCACTATATATATATATTCTATTGTATTTTGTCCATGCGCTGTGAGTAATACGATAGATTCTGCTGTTTTAATTTACCTTGACAATTGTCCATGGTCGCCTGGCACACTTTACAGCGCACTTTCTCTAGGTTCTGTGCAGGGGTCATGGGCGGTCGTCACAACTTCATTCTTTACTACTTTGATTTTGTCACAGTCATTTTACTGCATATATTGGGGACTTCATTCTTTACTACTTTGATTTTGTCGCAGTCATTTTACTGCATATATTGGGGACTGTACATTTGAGTTAGTTCACTGATGCATCACCGTCACCATTTATTTGATTCGGTTGTTTGGTAGTACTTCATGTTACCTTGATTACACTAACCTTATATCTAGTGGTGGCTACAGTTTTTGGTTGCAGTCTTGCCCTTGTTGGTTTGCATGGCATTAATGCATTTGGATTTGTTCTCGAATTCACTTGAGTTGAATCCGGTATTTTGGGTTTGACCTTGTGATCGTTTGTGTATTTTCAATGTGTACATACCTGCACATTGTCCATATCTGTCTGCTTTGACCATTGAGTCCGTGGCATTGAGTTTTGAATCTTCATTTGATTCTGGTTCATTGATCTTTTGTGTATTTCAGGTTGTAGTGGCGAGGCAGTATACGCGTGCCAGAATTGATGTTTTAAATTGATTATTTTGTTGTTGTCTAATTATCTTCTAGATAATAAATTATGAGTTTCTAATTATTTATTTAATAATTAGATTTTGTTGTTAATCGCCGTTTAGGCAATTCTAATGTTTTTCTAAAATTATCTTCATTGATAATCGTTTTATTCATCTAGCTGATGATTTGGATTGTTGATTTGTTGTTTAACACTGTTTAGTGTTATATTTGCCGTTATCCGATTCTCGTATCGAGAAGTTGGATATACGAGATTTCTGTGACTGTCGTCTATTTGATATTTGATTATTATTGCTTCTGTGCATTAATAACTGAGTTTGAATTAGACTGACCCGTGTATTATTTTCTTTTGAATTTAATACTCGGGTCAGACCCGAGTTATTTCAGGTTGTAGATTTCCTGCTTTGAGTTGCTGTTTGAGCTATGAAGACTTTTCACATCTTTTGGAGTAGTCGTGTCATAGTATAGGGTGATATGTATTCATGTATATTAGTTGATAATGTACGTGTATATATAACTTTCAGAGTCGACAGTTGTAGTTGTATCATATGTATTGTGTCAATTGTATTGTAACTGACATCAGTTATATATATATGAGACTTTTGTTATCTGTGTTCCGCATTCTTTTTGTATCTGTGTTATTATTATATATATTGTCCTAAACTATTATGAACCATCGTAGTTCGTTTTATACTAGTAATTGGGTATGTCGATGGGAGTAAATAAATAAGAGATGAAAATTGAAAAATATATACCACTCCTGTCGAGGTAACCAATGCTAGTGTAAGGCCAACTACGGATGGCCGCTCCTATCCAGCCTTATTCTTCGTGATAACAGACAGTATTTCTTCTAATACTCTTTGTTATTGTGAGCATAGAGGTGGGGCGTCACAGTTGGTATCAGAGCTTGGGGTTTATGGACATAATATAAAACATAACTTAGATGGAACATATGTTACAACTATTGGTTGGTGTTTTTAATTGTGCTTTGAGTCAAAACTAAAGTTTTGAAATTTGGATGAAAATTTTAAATTTCTTTATTTAAAAATAAAAGTGAAATTGTGTTTTGTTGATTTGATTAAATTGTGTCCTGTTTATCAGAGTGCGCAGCGGAAACAGTGAAACTGCCCTCGCTGAATATAGCTGATAATCCTTTTGATTTAAAAATCAAAATATGAAATTGAAATAAATTTCGTTTGTTGTTAACATAGCTGTATTTATTTTGTTCTTCGAAATTTCGAATCCGATTTTAGGATTCGAAGCGATTGCAGTTATGTGATTTTTGTTGAAATTTCTGCTGGTTTTCTTTTATGCTAATCATATATTGATTAGATTTTTAGCTGTTTTGAATTATCTTCCTTGAAGATACATTCAAATGATTTCTTTGTTCATTTTGTAGTACGTGCAAATTTGAGTTGCACGCTGCTGCATTAATTTTACGTTGAACCGATGCTGGGTTATGAAATGTATTTTGTTGTCGTTATCTTCATAACGGGATTTTTACATCGGTGCTAAAATTTTGAAGCACGGTGTTTTGTGATATTTTTAATGAATGAAAATTCACTGGTATTACATTTTGATGTAAATTATTTTGATGAGATTTTGATGTATAAAAATTACTGTCACTTTGACTTCAGTAGCTGTCAAATTTTAAAAGTGGATTTTCAAGCGGTTATACCGCAATGCTGATTTGTGATCCGTTTTTACGGTATTTTGAGAAGTACAATTTCCTTATCGAAATTGTTACTGATTTGCTGTTTTAATCACGCGTTCTGAAAATCGTTTTAAAATGAAAATTGTTTTATAAAATTTTTAACAGTTTGCGCTTTCAAAAGAATGAGGAAGCGACTTAAACGTTTCAGCAAAATCGAGGACTATGACCCCTTTCTTTTACTGATTCGCTTAACTCCGGACTTGTCCAGTTGAGAATGTGAATTGTTATTTTTATAAAATAAATAAAATTGTTTTCAGGAATTTTACAGTTTGCGCTTTCAAAAGAACGAGGAAGTGATTTAAACGTTTCAGCAAAATCGAGGACTATGACCCCTTTCTTTTACTGTTTCGCTTAATTCCGGACTTGTCCGTTTGAGAATGTAAAATGTATTTTTACAAAAATACAAAATTTTGCACTTTCAAGGAAACGATGAAGAGAATCAAACGATTTAGTAAAACACGTGGTATGGGACATGTGCGTTTGCTATTTCGGTTAATTCCGGACTCGTTAATTGAAATATTTGATGTTTTGATGACTCTGATGTTTTGTATGCTTTCGAGCCACTATGTTGGACCTTCGGGTCATTTGTTGGGCTTTCGGGCCACTCTAATGGACCTTCGGGTCAAATACCAGTACTAGACCTTCGGGTCACTCTGCGGACCTTCGGGTCATCTGATGGGCGCCAAAATTATGTTGAGTACTTGGTAGGCTTCGGCCACTCTGAGATGCACGTGCGGCGAACTAAAAACTCGCCATATGATGGGATCGATCCAAGCTTTTATGTTGATTTTCTAGTCTTCTTAATTGATTTCTAGATATTTGTTATTTCTAATTATCTGCAGGTAATTAGATATCTGATGTTATGAGATTTAATTATCGCTTGTGATAATTAGATATTTGTTGATATGAGTTCTGATTATCGTTTTTGATAATCGGATATTTGTTGTTTCTGATTATCGCTTGTGATAATTAGATATTTGTTGATATGAGTTCTGATTATCGTTTTTGATAATCGGATATTTGTTGTTTCTGATTATCGCTTGTGATAATTAGATATTTGTTGATATGAGTTCTGATTATCGTTTTTGATAATCGAATATTTGTTGTTTCTGATTATCGATTGTGATAATTAGATATTTGTTGATATGAGTTCATATTATCGTTTTTGATAATCGGATATTTGTTGTTTCTGATTATCGCTTGTGATAATTAGATATGTGTTGATATGAGTTCTGATTATCGTTTTTGATAATCGGATATTTGTTGTTTCTGATTATCGCTTGTGATAATTAGATATTTGTTGATATGAGTTCTGATTATCGTTTTTGATAATCGGATATTTGTTGTTTCTGATTATCGCTTGTGATAATTAGATATTTGTTGATATGAGTTCTGATTATCGTTTTTGATAATCGGATATTTGTTGTTTCTGATTATCGCTTGTGATAATTAGATATTTGTTGATATGAGTTCTGATTTTCATTTTTGATAATCGGATATTTGATGTTTCTGATTATCGTTTTTGATAATCGGATATTTGTTGATTTGAGATTCAATTATCGTTTGTGATAATTAAATGTTTGTTAATTTGAGATTTAATTATCATTTTTGATAATTGAATATTTGTTGATTTGAAATTTGATTATCGTTTTTGATAATCGAATATTTGTTGATTTGAAATTTGATTATCGTTTTTGATAATCGAATATTTGTTGATTTGAAATTTGATTATCGTTTTTGATAATCGAATAATTGTTGATTTGAGATTTGATTATCGTTTTTGATAATCGAATAATTGTTGATTTGAGATTTGATTATCGTTTTTGATAATCGAATAATTGTTGATTTGAAATTTGATTATCGTTTGTGGTAATTAAATATTTTTTGATTTGAAAATTTGATTACCGTTTGTGGTAATTAAATATTTGTTGATTTGAAATTTGATTACCGTTTGTGGTAATTAGATATGTGCTGATTTGTTTTCTGATTATCGTTTGAGATAATTAGATATTTGATGTTTCTGATTATTGTTTTTGATAATTAGATATTTGATGTTTCTGATTATCGTTTTTGATAATTAGATATTTGTTGATTTGTTTTCTGACTATCGTTTGGATAATTGGATGTTTGCTGATTTTATTGATATGAGATTTTCTAGTCTCTAATTGATTCTAGAGTATGATGATTTTATTGAATTGCTGTTTTCTATCTATCTCTGTTGATAGTTAGAGTTTGTTGATTATGAAGTTCGTGTTTTCTAGTTATTTGTTGAATAACTAGATATTTGCGATTTTGCGATTTGTGATTTGTGTTTTCTAATTATCTTTGTTGATAATTAGATTTTGTTGTTTTCTAATTATCGTATCGATAATTAGATATTGCTGTTTTGTGAATTTCTGTATTTCTGAATGTCTAATCGGTAATTGAATATTGCTGATAAGTGTATTTATCCGGTTTTGTGTTTTCTGATTATCTACTTGATAATTGGATTCTGTTGAGAATGTGTGAATTTCTTTTATGAAAATAAAAGATTTCTTTGGCATTTGTATTCCCGACTTCTACTTTTCTAGCTTAATCAGTTTATGTTAGAAAAATAATAGTTATTGACGACTTTAATTATGAATATTGCGGGGACGCAATTTTTATAAGGAGGGGAGTCTGTAACAACCCGGATTTAGCTTCAAATTTATAATCATCATTTAACGATTAGGGTGTGGATAAATTGCTATAGGAATTTTAATCGAATTGAAATTTTTTTTGAATTTGTAAAATTTTTATGCGGGCTTTAAAGAAAATTATCGTGGCCCATATTGGTTTTGCCGTGATAAACACCTAAGTGTTCAACCCGTCCCCTTTACCTTATTCATTTTCTAAACCCTAAAACGAAATAAACCCGGTCTCCTCCTTGCTTTGGAAGATAAAATATGGCGGCTCTCGTCTTTGTTCTTCCTCCGATCTGAGGATGGAAATTAGGGCTTCGAGATTTGTAAGCCGCGACTAAGGTATCTCGATCAAGAGCTTCGTCGATCGATGCTTTGGGAAGGAAGGGCGCCGAACACTTCGTGATGCCACGACTTCAAATTTCGTCAATAAGGTGAGTAATTTTTATTACTCACATCTAATTCATGCTCGAGTGTATTTAGGGTTGAATTCCTATATTTTGTACGTTTAATTTTGTGATTTAATTCATTTCGGCTGTTTGACTTTGTTTTGATGTTGATGATTTTACTCGATTTAGTCGATTCCTCGATTGCTTAGTTGATTGCTTAGTTTCCATGGCCACCACGACTTCATGTGGCCTCGATCATATGAATGTTGTGTGTGTCGATTTGGGTTAATTTCGTGGTCATCACGATTTTGATGTCTGTTGTATTTGGCATCTTCACTTGATTGTGGAACTGTAATGTTCACTGGTTTATTTGCTTCGAGTCTAGATTTGTGTTCTTTGTTGATGTACATTCGTGTGCACTTCATACATTATTCTGGTTAGTATACATTGTTTTCTCTATCATAACTAGGCCTGCACTTTGATAGTGCGTAGCCAGTCTGGATCAATTTGTTGACTTGAGTCTGGTTCATTTGAGTATATTTTGTCGTTGGTGATTCAATCTTGGCAGTGTTGATTTCAGTCATTGTTTCGCTGGTTGATTTTGACCTTCTGTTTCGATTTGGTTTTGTTGAGTTGCTTCTTCATGTAACTTGTCTGGTTTATTAAAATTCATGGTCATCTGGATATATTCACTATATTCGAATGTGAATTTTATTGAGGGTACTTTTGATGCCAGTGCTGTGTTTTATCACTTCAGTTGGTTCACACATGGTGATCTGGTATCAAGTTGTTTTGGGTATTATATTGAACCCTGTAACTTGACAGTTTGTGTGGCACATCTTGCGGTCATGTTGCATTTCATATATATTTTTCCTGAGATCACATGTATTGAGCTCTGGTTTCATTTTCATGTGAAATTTTGTTTGTAGTCTCGTATATTGTTACTGTACACTCCGGCCTTATGTTGCTTTGGTTTCATTTTGATTTTGGTCGAGGCTACATTGAGTTATTTCGGTGAGACTTGAACTTGATATTATACGTGGTTGTTTCATGTGATGTACATTCTGGTAGCCTTTTCAACTTATTGCATGTAACAATATGCTCAGGTTGGTTTGGTCTAGAAATATTCAAGCTGGCATTGGCCATTGGTTTGATCTACTTGCATTTTTTCTGGCTTCAAGTATAGATGCCTGGTTTTTATGCGTGTACCGTTTTTGGGCATTTTGTTGTTGTCGAGTCACTTGTTTTACTCGAGTCTGGTATCCATTGGTACACTAGTTTGAAGTCTAGTACTTCACTAATTATTGTTTCAGTGTACATTTGGAATTTGAGTTCAATTTTTAATTTCATGGCATTGGTATTAAATTGCAGTAACTTTACTTGGCTTATTGGATTCATTGCTACAGATATGAAGTGTAGCCTGTTTCACATGTATACCCTGTTCAGGTCATTTTGATATCTGGTCGATACTTGCAGTTCACTGAACCATTGTATCACATTTGCTTTTCATTATCATGAGTTTATATTGTAGTGCCCTTAAGTCTGGGCATGTGTGCTTCATGTAGCCTTCAATTTTGCCTCTTGACTTCATGTAGCATTTTCTGCTATTTGTTGCAGTCATTTTACTACATATATTGGGGACTTCATTCTTTACTACTTTGATTTTGTCGCAGTCATTTTACTGCATATATTGGGGATTTCATTCTTTACTACTTTGATTTTGTCGCAGTCATTTTATTGCATATATTGGGGACTGTACATTTGAGTTAGTTCACTGATGCATCACCGTCACCATTTATTTGATTCTGTGGTTTGGTAGCACTTCATGTTACCTTGATTACACTATCCTTATATTTAGTGGTGGCTGCAGTTTTTGGTTGCAGTCTTGCCCTTGTTGGTTTGCATGGCATTCATGCATTTGGATTTGTTCTCGAATTCACTCGAGTTGAATCCGGTATTTTGGGTTTGACCTTGTGATCGTTTGTGAATTTTCAATGTGTACATACGTGCACATTGTCCATATCTGTCTGCTTTGACCATTGAGTCTGTGGCATTGAGTTTTGAATCTTTATTTGATTCTGGTTCATTGATCTTTTGTGTATTTCAGGTTGTAGTGGCGAGGCAGTATACGCGTGCGTATAATGCAGCCCTACCAGAATTGATGTTTTAAATTGATTATTTTGTTGTTGTCTAATTATCTTCTAGATTATTAGATTATGAGTTTCTAATTATTTATTTAATAATTAGATTTTGTTGTTAATCGCCGTTTAGGCAATTCTGATGTTTTTCTAAAATTATCTTCATTGATAATCGTTTTATTCATCTAGCTGATGATTTGGATTGTTGATTTGTTGTTTAATACTGTTTAGTGTTATATCTGCCATTATCCGATTCTCGTATCGAGAAGTTGGATATACGAGATTTCTATGACTGTCGTCTATTTGATATTTGATTATTATTGCTTCTGTGCATTAATAACTGAGTTTGAATTAGACTGACTCGTGTATTATTTTCTTTTGAATTTAATACTCGGTTCAGACCCGAGTTATTTCAGGTTGTAGATTTCCTGCTTTGAGTTGTTGTTTGAGCTATGAAGACTTTTCACATCTTTTGGAGTAGTCGTGTCATAGTATAGGGTGATATGTATTCATGTATATTAGTTGATAATGTACGTGTATATATAACTTTCAGAGTCGACAGTTGTAGTTGTATCATATGTATTGTGTCAATTGTATTGTAACTGACATCAGTTATATATATATGAGACTTTTGTTATCTGTGTTCCGCATTCTTTTTGTATCTGTGTTATTATTATATATATTGTCCTAAACTATTATGAACCATCGTAGTTCGTTTTATACTAGTAATTGGGTATGTCGATGGGAGTAAATAAATAAGAGATGAAAATTGAAAAATATATACCACTCCTATCGAGGTAACCAATGCTAGTGTAAGGCCAACTACGGATGGCCGCTCCTATCCAGCCTTATTCTTCGTGATAATAGACAGTATTTCTTCTAATACTCTTTGTTATTGTGAGCATAGAGGTGGGGCGTCACATTCATCGCCGTTAGATGTACCGACTTGGAAATGGGAGCATATATCGATGGACTTTATACATGGGTTGCCTAGAAGTCAAAGAGGCAATGAACCTATATGGGTTATAGTGGATAGACTTATAAAGAGTGGCCACTTTATTCCTATAAGGAGTAACCATACGGTAGCATCTCTAGCGCAAATTTATATTAAAGAAGTGGTAGGATTGCATGGAATTCCGGTCAGCATTGTTAATGATAGGGACCTCTTATTCACTAGTGAATTTTGGAGGAGTTTGCAATCAGTCTTAGGAACGACATGGAATCTTAGCACTGAGATTTGTTAAGGTTGGAGTTTTCAGTTGGAGACATGGTATTTGTTAAGGTTTTCCCTCTTAAGAAGATTATGTGGTTTGGAACATCGGGGAAGTTGGCGCCAAGATTTGTTAGGCCTTTCCCATTTTGGTGACGGTTAGGAATCTTGCGTATGTAGTAGAGCTTCCAGCTAAGTTAGTAGGAGTCCATGATGTTTTCCATGTACTGCATTTTAGGAAATGTCTGTATGACACCATCACTATAATAGAGCCTGATCAGTTAGAAGATATAGAGATGGAACCAATAGCACATCATGCTGTCACACGTATAGTAGAGCACAGGGTTGGGAAACTTTGTAACAAAGAAATTAGGGTAGTCAGAGTGTAGTAGGGATATAATCCGTCGAAAAGCACATAGGAGACAAAATAGAAGATGAAGGCTTCTCATCTTGAGTTTTCTCTGGTAAACTTTCTCTCTCTAAATTAGTATTGTATAGGTTTTGGTTACATCGTGATTCATAGATTGGATGGTAGGGGATAGTTGTCACACTTTTTACTGTTAATTTTACACTCATATAGAATCTTATACATATTTAGGATTTTTGCATACATGCCTATATGTCATGATGCATTTACGCTAGGGTTGAGCTCACCTATAGTACGTTACTTACGTAATCACATTGCATTTTTGGATGAGTAGATGGTTGTATAGAGAACTTGGTTGTATAACATGATTGTAGAGTGTGCATTACATTACTTGTCCCGTAGGAATTTCGAGGACAAAATTCTTTTAAGGGGTGGAGAAGGTAACACCTCGTAAAAATTAATAAGAAATTAATTCATTAATAATAAGGTTAAAAATAGAGATCTTGTAAACATCGGAATTTGGCCATGAAACTTACACCATTGTGTTCATGGCGTTTTTTCGAGCAATTTTCATGTATAGGTTTTACGATCGGAGTTCAAACGAAGAAGTTATCGACGTTTGAAAATTTCAAATCGGAAATAATCCAAAACGAATTAAGGAAATTTGTTTAAATTAATAAACGTTAATGATAGCTTAGGGTCAAAAGAACCATTAACTTTAACTATAAAGGTAATAAATTAAACCAAATGGCAACAAATAATTCTCGACCGAAAACAAAGGCCGGTCGATCGCCTATATAGGGCCGGTTGACCGCTAGCGTTCGACCGCCTAAGGTAGGTCTGTTGATCGGTTGGTGGAAGTTGGCTAGGGTTTTCCGAGGCCAAAGACGACCCAAAATTAATTTATTAAAATATTCTCGATCCGACGGCTCTAATGCATTCCAACCACTATAAATAAGTGACTAACCCCCTCACTTTTATTCACAAGAAAAATGGGAATGCTAACAAAACTCCATCAGTTCTCTCCCTTCTCAATAAACGTTCTAGAGTAAAGATCCAAGCATTAGGGAAAATTCAATCAGATTAAAAGGGAAAAAGGTAATATTTTTAAGATATATGTATATTTCTTTGTTTCTATTCTTACCTAATCCTTGAATTATGTATCTAACTATATACAATTGAATTGTTATATATTGAAAAATTAAAAGAAGGTAATTGGAGGAGGAAATAAGTAAAGGCATGGAATCGAATCCAAAGAAATTCAGGGAAAGCTATTTGTGAGTGAAAATTTAATTTTTCTCTTTATAGCAATTTGTGCAGTAAAAGTTTGGATTTGTTTATGCCTTAGGGAATTTTGTATACGAAAACTAAATCTAAAACCCTAAAATTCCCTAGTAAAATGTTAATCCTTTGATTAGTTGGATTCTTAGATTGTTTTATTTTATTATAGTAGAATTTAATTTTTCATTTGCAACATGAATAATTTATATTCTATTCAGCTTTCGCTTTCCAATAACTATTTGTTATGACAAGGGTTCTAAAAGAAAAGAAGTAGGAAATGGTGTGCAAAGTATGGATTTTTCTATTTGTGGTTTGCACCACCAATTTCTGAAATTTAAGTATATATGAATCCTTTTTCATTCCACTCTTGTATCTGTAAAAGTTGAATAGAATATAAAGGATTTAAATTGTAAAGTTTTGTTTTCTTGAAATAGAGACATTAATTCTACTATGTTAATGTAAAATATGGTGGATATTTTAATTCCATTCTTTTGAATATACACACATACACAAATATATATATATATATATATATATATATATATATATATATATATGTGTGTGTGTGTGTGTGTGTGTGTGTGTGTTTGTATGCATAAGAGTCCTGAAACTCGGCCTTCGAAAATCGGCACACGTACTTCACTTGTACTCAAATGCCGTAGATTCAAACGCCGAATCTGGCTCCTCAGAGCTTATAACACCATTAAGTATAACAGCACGGTGGAAGAAAGAAACGGATAATATCATATACAACTCAAATGAATACAATATCCAGAATGATATACAACAATGATATGAATATGATACAACAATATTAGAGACAAACAATGATACAGCGGAAAACAGAAGTGATAACTCCAAATGATCTGACAAAGAGAATGAGACCAATAACTCCAACATCAGCTCGAAACACCATCACATTGCACGAAGATAAGCAACTTCAGTCATCCATGAACACTAAAACTGAACTAGCTCTAGATAATCTACTAAACCTGACTATCTGAAAAATCCAACTCTAGACTGCCCGTGTGGAAAATTGTGGGCACCCAGAGTTTAGGAAAGGAACAATAAACTCCGAGTCAGTCATGGGACTGGTGTGAGTAACAAAAATACTTTATCTTTAAACAAACAACAAAAGAATTTTAAACATTGAAATCCGCAATGCTTTTGGAAAATGAAACTACCATAAGATCTCGCGCCACACACACAATGCAAACGCAGAATTGGAGGAGATTTCTTCTTATGATAGTCAAACATGCTTACTACGCGAAATCATTGGATTATTATTATTAGTGCATAGTGGAAAACATTTCGAAAGTATAATATTAATCTTAGCCAACATACAACCATTATTGTATGCCTACTATAGCTACTATGTTCAATAGCAGGTTACCGCCACATTCCATAGCAGGTTATACAACTAAAACCATACTAGGCTCGTATTGTTTCTTTGGATTTTCCAACAAATGGTCAGGCTAAGGAACTTCCTATGCCACATGGGAACGCCTCTAGAGGGACGTCCCGAGAACTAACTAGCTCTCTGCCAACACAAGGTCGGGTTACCTCTTACACTAGGTAACTATTACACGAATATGCCACCCCCCGGTCCTTTGGAACCTTTATCCGAGGGCCCTCGATCACACAACAACAATCAAACGGTAAATGAGGTTGGAGCAACCACATAGGTAAATATCAGGGCTTCATACCATAATATCACCTTTTTCCAAAAGGAAATGACATACCCTAAAGGGAGCGACCCTCATAACCTTGCCGCATCTTTCCTGTTTCGACCATTTCCGGTTTGTGAGGTCCGATGAGGTCTCGTCCACAAAGCTACGCTTTTTCACAAAGCCATGCTTTGATCAACAAATGATCAGCAACACACAGGAACACTTAGCATGCCACATTACCAAATTTGGAGTATATCACTGATAACTTCAACTACATAACCTCTGAGCTCGTATGTCTCAAAGAAGGGTGTTAAGCTAAAAGAATAAATTCTCCGCCACCAACAGAAATGTATTTGAAAGAAATCAGCTTTATATCTCAAAGTGTAGTGTGAGACATACAACCATACAAGTCTGTTCTGGGTTCGAACAGAACCGAAGGCACTTCCAAAGAAGCCCTTGCAATCCAGGGATTCACAATCCCGATCGAACTTTCCATCACTTAGGGAATCTCTATACCGGGCGCTACCCAGTGCAGAGACAATCGATAGGTTATGCTATCGTTCTCGCAAATACCCGGTCTTCAACACCGGTCTTCAAATGCTATCCATATACGACGTATCACTTATTCAGAATGGGTTATATGACACAAAGTCCTCTCCCGGCTAAACCGAATAATGAGCGCAATATTTTAAAACATATGGATATTGGATTTCAGTTAAGTCACAACTTATTACCCAAAACTTTTCTTTCAAATGGTTTAAACACATTACCATTTTAATCTTTTACAAAAAGATTCATTTCACAAAGTTCACCCAGTTTCACAAAGATCTATTCATAGATTTTCAAACCGATTTCCATTTCAATTGGATTAACTCATTTAATCTTTAAATCAAGATTTAACTTATAGCTTTCAAAAAGAATTCACTCCTAACTTGGAAAACCATTTTTCAATTCAAACTTGAAATTCCTTTAACTTAAATTGGAATTTCATTTCTTATATGAAAGCTTTTATTATTTGAAAACAAATAGTTTTCATTTCGGAAAATCTGATTCATTTATACGAGTTAAAATCTTTGGGTTAAATTCAAATTCTCAAAACCATACTTTTAAATGGTTAAAATTCATATAAACACATTTATACAATCTTTTAACCCTAATTTCCAATCATGGGATTCAATTCCAAATTTTGAATTCAAATTCAAATTAAATTATTTAAATTGAAACTTTACCAAGCTATTCAAAATAACTTTTATCTTAAAAACTCCTTTTCAAAGCTTTAACATTTAACCCAAATCCATTTCCAAAATCAATTGAAATTAAAATTTCAATTTTAAAAACAATAAATTTAAATCATCTGTGACTAACCGATTTCCTCGTGAAATCCATATTTGTGTGTGTAAATGTGTGGTCCAGGGGTTTCACACACAATAGTGCAACATCATTCAAACATCACAGATTCAAATACAGCAATATATTTGATAAGCGGTATAAACTATAACGCTTATCTTTTATTCACAGATCACAGATATATAAATTACAGATAATAAATTACATTCATCCCAGATAAATAACTACAGTACAAATCACACACAAATCAGAATATATATCACACAGCATCACAGATCAGAGTATCAAACAATTCAATCATTTAGTCAAGTCCAAACATTCACAAGTAAACCTATTAATCAACTGATTAATTTTTATCAGATGTATTACTTATGAATAATCATTAATCCGGGTTGATTATCATGAGTTAATTACATTATCTGAAATACATTTCCCTTTCATCATTTATTAGTTAACCTTTAATTATTAACCAATCATCCTTAATTAATGAATCAATTAACTTTTAATTATCAAATAAATCTTAATTAATCACCATTATTAATTAATCTTTTAATTTATTAACAAATAATTTTACTCAAATTTCAAATCATCATTCAATTAATTACATTCAGTAATTATCTATTAATTACGTCTCTAAGTAATTATACTTTTCAAAATTATCAAGGGATTATTCTAGATTAACTTAAGAAATTTGATTTGAACTAATCAAATTAACTCAATTAATCCTACTAAATAATTAATTCCTTAATTACTTACATTAAGTAATTACATTTAACAATTCCACAAATGGTTCTTATCAAATTAATTAATCTAAATTTATTGTTAAAATTAATTACATTGATTATTTATTTAAATAATCTTAGTTAATGACCTTTATTAACAATTAAAATCCTTTTATTTCTTTTCTAAAGAAATTTACTTATATTAATCATTATTGATTATACATTGATTAACCACTGAGAACTCATTCTTTAATGAAATTATAAATCGTTAAATCTTCATTACTTAAAGTAAAGTTCATTCATATTTAAAATTAAATTATTATTCACAATATGTTTGAAACATTGTTTCAAAATTTCTTTTAAATTTCATTTTTTAAACTTATTTTAAACACTTAAGTTATAACACTTAACTAAATTTCAAAATCTTAAAATCAGATTTAGAATTAATTCCAGATTTAAACTTTTAGTTTCAACTTGTTTAAATTTTTCATTTAAAATTTCAAATCTATTTCAAACTCAAATTTCTCTAATATATTAAATTTCTTTTAAGTTATTAAAACAATTTGAATTTAAAACTTATTTATGTTCAAACTAAATTCCCAATTAAACTTGAATTTATATTTACATTTTGATTAAAACCTCAGTTTTAAAACCTTGCTTAATAAATTTAAATTTAGTTTAAAATTTCAAAACAGTAAAACAAGTTTCTAGTTCAAAAGCCTGTAGCCACACTTGACCCGAGACTACCCATTCCTGCTTCGAGTAAACAACTCGAACCACTCGAGTCCAACGCAAAGATTTCCTCTGTTCTTTCCAGGCAACAACACCCAGGCATACCCCAATGCTCGTGCACGTGCACATCGCCGATGGCCGACTTCCGGCATCGTCATGACGTCGAGCACGTCGACAATCCTCCCCAGAACCAACTCCGACCAACCTAACCATGTCATCGCCTCGAAACTCAAATTCGAGATCAAGCTTGCAACTTGGAACAACCCAGACCATCACGACCCCCACCTGTCAACGCTTCGTCACCGACCCTCCGACCACCAGCACGACTGAAATTCCGGCTACAACCTCGCCTATACTTCAGCTTCCCTTCCTTAGAAACCGGTAGCACTCGATCAATCAGAGGTGATGAAATCACCTCATTTCCAGACACGTTAAAAACTCGAGCATGAACCCTAATTTTGCTTCGTCTCATCAATTCGTGCAATGGAAAATTTATTCAACAATTTTCCCATTACTATCAATTGCCAAACTTGCTTCAAGCAAAATCTCAACATTCAAAATTTGTTCGACATCAAAAATTGATTAAAATGCATATTTTGTTCCAATATGAACTGCACTTGGAATACTTAATTAAAAATCATTGTATTAATTTTAAAAATCCTATCTTTGTATGTTTATTCAAGTTATATATTCAAATCCATAATTTAAACTACTCGAATAAATCATATGATTTCTTATTTAACTGTAAAACTGAGTTTACAGTGTCAAGTTCTTCATTTTCAAGCTTAAATAATTTCTGGGCCATGGTTTAAGTTTAAACAAACTTGTTTCGTTTGATACCTTAAGCCTAACTAAGGTTGAATGATAATATTTTAGATTTTGATTACAATTTCAACTCTGTAACTAAGAATAGGTATGCATATGCCTGTATAACAGATATGCACTGACATATTCAAACACACAGGCCTATTAATCAATATTTCCAGAGCATGTTTTAAGCTTCAATCACAATATCAAAGAATATAGGCCAATATAAAAGAGTTTGCTCACCGTGATTTTCTAGAAATGAACAGAGTGTGAAATGTGAAACCAGGCTTGAGCTTTGCTTGCTGAAGCTTTCCTCTAATCCTCTGGTTTGCATTTGAATTTGTGTTGTGTTTAGTTGAAGTTTGTTTGAGTTTAAATGATTTTTTTACTTCAAAGATTTTTCTCAGTTTTGAATGGAACGAACTGATGAAGATGATGGAGATATAGAAAAGAAGAGTTTACTAGGTGATAGAAAATTGTACAAGTGATATAATTTGCTGTACAAAGCCAAATCAGGGATATTTTCTTGAATTGGAGGTTGCATTTATTATGTTGTACCATATTTTAATTTATAAATTTTTCTTTCTTTCGGCTGTACATGATGAAGATAATTTGATGTGGCTTCTTTTACAAGCTTTTATACTTGTATTTTATTTGTTTCTTCATTTGTTTTTAACTTGTCTTTATATTTGAATGTATTTCCATATTTTAATATGTGGTTATAATTTATTTATGTATTTATTTTATTTTGTTAGTCTTATTAATTTGTAATATAAATAATTTCTATATATTTTTTAATTTTTTTACCAATGGGTTACTTTTATATTTTATATACTTTATTTTATAAAATTTGTATTTTTATTCTTAAACCATTTATTTCCGATTTAAATTCAAATCAAATGTATATATATAAATAATTTCAAATTTACTCATATATGGCCAAATATATATATATATATACACATTCACATACATATACAATATTTTAAATTTAAATGATTTATACAGAATTTATTTGAATTCGGGGAAACTCGCATCAATTTATCGATTAATTTTACAGATTTTATTCAAAAATTCAATTAATTATCAATTTAAACTTATATAAAATCCGGGATCGTTACAACCTTCCCCCGTTAAAGAATTTCGTCCTCGAAATTTGCCAGGGAGACACAAAGATAGATGAAGGATATTTCATCAATCAAATTGAACATCTATTCTGCATTTGGCTTACCAAAGCAGAATATCAATTATAGATATAAGAACGAATCTGTTTAACACTTCACAAGATACTCGGGTTATCCAGATCTATGAAGTATGCAATGGCATTGGTTAGTTCGAAGGGATAACTAACCATCCGTAGAACATATTGGGACCCAAAGAATAGATAGATATATAGATACAATTTTCAAAACTTTTAGTTTAGAAACTAAAGTATACCTATCAACTATAGCAACCAATGCAACCAATTCATCCAAACAAACAATTCTGACCTATTTGGAGTTTATGTCCCATATTAATATATCGAATTTCCTTCCTGAATCTACCAGAAACTATCAAAGAATTGAGAAAAGATGTTGAACAAAAGAGATTGGTAGAGAAAAGATTGTTCCTTGTTGTTACAGAGTATTAACCATTTATAGTCGTATTCCCCTGTCCCCTATCTCATCCTCTTCTTGCACTCATACTTACTATCAGTGGATGGTAAGAGAATTTACTGAGGCATACGAACAGATATCTTAGAGATTACTCATTCTAGGGTATACTTCACCCTATCTCTAATGACCTACTTAATGTGTTATACTCCTGAGCTAAAGTTCAACCTTAGCTCTGATACCAAATGTAAGAGTCCTGAAACTCGGCCTTCAAAAATCGGCACCCGTACTTCACTTGTACTCAAATGCCGTAGATTCAAACGCCGAATCTTGCTCCCCGGAGCTTATAACACCATTAAGTATAACAACACAGCGGAAGAAAGAAACGGATAATATCATATACAACTCAAATGAATACAATATCCATAATGATATACAACAATGATATGAATATGATACAACAATATTAGAGATAAACAATGATACAGCGGAAAACAGAAGTGATAACTCCAAATGATCCGACAAAGAGAATGAGACCAATAAATCCAACATCAGCTCGAACCACCATCACGTTGCACCAAGATAAGCAACGTCAGTCATCCGTGAACTCTAAAACTGAACTAGCTCCAGAAAATCTACTAAACCTGACTATCTTGAAAACCCAACTCTAGACTGCCCGTGTGGAAAATTGTAGGCACCTAGAGTTTAGAAAAGGAACAATAAACTCCGAGTCAGTCATGGGACTGGTGTGAGTAACAAAAATACTTTATCTTTAAACAAACAACAAAAGAATTTTAAACATTGAAATCCGCAATGCTTTTGGAAAATGAAACTACCATAAGACCTCCCGCCACACACACAATGCAAACGCAGAATTGGAGGAGATTTCTTCTTATGATAGTCAAACATGCTTACTACGCAAAATCATTGGATTATTATTATTAGTGCATAGTGTAAAACATTTCGAAAGTATAATATTAATCTTAGCCAGCATACAACCATTATTGTATGCCTACTATAGCTACTATGTTCAATAGCAGGTTACCGCCACATTCCATAGCAGGTTATACAACTAAAACCGTACTGGGCTCTTATTGTTTCTTTGGATTTTCCAACAAATGGTCAGGCTAAGCAACTTCCTATGCCACATGGGAACGCCTCTAGAGGGACGTCCCGAGAACTAACTAGCTCTCTGCCAACACAAGGTCGGGTTACCTCTTACGCTAGGTAACTACTACACGAATATGCCACCCCCCGGTCCTTTGGGACCTTTATCCGAGGGCCCTCGATCACACAACAACAATCACACAGTAAATGAGATTAGAGCAACCACATAGGTAAATATCAGGGCTTCATAGCATAATATAACCTTTTTCCAAAAGGAAATGACATACCCTAAAGGGAGCGACCCTCATAACCTTGCTGCATCTTTCCGATGTCGACCATTTTCGGTTAGTGAGGTCCGATGAGGTCTCGTCCATAAAGCTACGCTTTTTCACAAAGCCATGCTTTGATCAACAAATGATCAGCAACACTTAGCATGCCACATTACCAAATTTGGAGTATATCACTGATAACTTCAACTACATAACCTCTGAGCTCGTACGTCTCAAAGAAGGGTGTTAAGCTGAGAGAATAAATTCTCCGCCACCAACAGAAATGTATTTGAAAGAAATCAGCTTTATATCTCATAGTGCAGTGTCAGACATACAACCATACAAGTCTGTTCTGGGTTCGAACAGGACCGAAGGCGCTTCCAAAGAAGACCTTGCAATTCGGGTATTCACAATCCTGATCGAACTTCCCATCACTTAGGGAATCTCTATACTGGGAGCTACCCAGTGCAGAGACAATCGATAGGTTATCCTATCTTTCTCGCAAATACCCGGTCTTCAACACCGGTCTTCAAATGCTATCCATATACGACGTATCACTTATTCGGAATGGGTTATATGACACAAAGTCCTCTCCGGCTAAACCGGATAGTGAGCGCAATATTTTAAAACATATGGATATTGGGATTTCACTTAAGTCACAACTTATTACCTAAAACTTTTCTTTCAAATGGTTTAAACACATTACCATTTTAATCTTTTACAAAAAGATTCATTTCACAAAGTTCACCCAGTTTCACAAAGATCTATTCATAGATTTTCAAATCGATTTCCATTTCAATTGGATTAACTCATTAAATCTTTAAATCAAGATTTAACTTATAGCTTTCAAAAAGAATTCACTCCTAACTGTGAGAAATGCGGATTAAGGATCTTAAGGCTAGAATCAACACTAGAGGGGGGGTGAATAGTGTTTTAAGAAATTTATTAATCTTTTTGAGTTTATCTTACTTTGTTAACAATGTATACACTAATCAGACACAGATATGAACACAGAATCAAACATAGATGTAAATATAAAGTAAAAGCAGAAAAGGAAAGAACACACCAGATTTTATACTGGTTCGGAGTTACCCTACATCCAGTCCCGCACAACTAAGTACGGATTTCCTTTCAAAACCAATTCAACAATTACAACCCTCGGTTTCAAGGCTACGAGGTACACCCTCTAGAATAACAATCCTCTGGGTATAGATACTTGATTTCCAGGGCAACAAGTTCACCCAATTGATTTCCAAGGCTACAATCACACCTTCTCTCGCTCGATTGATTACAAAAAGTCTATAACTCAGATTAGCACTTGGATCTTGTAGAGATAGTGGAGAGAATCAAAACCAGAAATTATCTAGTTAGATTCGATATTGATTTCGGCAGAGTAATGGTGTAATTTGTAAATAAGAAAGTGGAGAAGAAGAAGAGAAGTTAAATCAGAGAAAAGTGATTAAAAATTCGTTGAAACTGACCCCTATTTATAGAAGAACAACAGCCATGACCATTCATGAAGAGTTATGGCGAATGACACTTCTTTTGAAATTTGAATTTTGAATTAAAACTGTCACCATGTCGACATGGTGCCTATGGGCATGTCGACATCCCTCAGCCAAAATTGATCTTTTGAATTTCTATAAAAATAATATTTATCTTATATAAAAACTTTATAAATATACTTGAATATAGTTGAAATTCATAAGTAAATATAAAGAACAATATATATATATTATTTAACTATAATTTAAATCAAAGTATAAATAATTTAAAAGTTAAATATATTATTTGAAAAGATAGTTTAAAATCAGGAGAAATTTTGACTCTGAAAATAAAGATGTTTTGAGGCTAAAATTATATTGAAAAACCAGGACAGATGATTTTGGTTTTTAAACAGGAATATTTAAAGTCATTTTGAAAAACAAGCTATATATATTTTGAAAATCATTTTGAAATAAAAGTAAGTGGATACAAAAAGATGTTCCACTAGATTTTTCGTAGGTTCCATCCTACTTAGGGTTCCATCCCTTTAACAAGCACGAAGTGGATTCCATTCCACGAATAAAATAGATTTTAAGATGTCAGTGCCTTTCTACGAGTTTTAACAATATTCCTAACTATATAACTTATCTTGGAAACTTGAACTCTTGAAATTCTTGATACTCATGAGTCTTCTATCTCTATATCTTGAATCTCTATACTGTATAGTCTTCATTCTTGATACCTGCATGGTTAGATCCTGCATATACATATATATCTAAACTTGTAATGTTAGTATTTATATTTTATAATCTATTCTAAGGTTGTTGTCATCAAAACCATCATCTCATGGACTAACAATCTCTCCCTTTTTGATGATGACAACCTTTGTTTATAAAATATTCCTTCTATCCTAATAACTCCCCCTAAAACTAACAACTCCCCCTTAATCTATGCCTAACTATCCTATTTTATATTTCTCCCCCTTTGTCATCAACAAAAACCATATAACTCTATATAACTTTATATAACTCCTCCTGAAACTAAGACTACATTACTTGTGATTATAATGATAGTGTTATCATACATAATCAATACTTAACTAAAATATAATCCTAAACTATTAACTATCCTAACTAAGAATTCACAATAATACTAACACATATAAGAACACGAGTTTATTTATTACGAGTATGGTTGTATTTACATTTGCGTTTGAAAAACGTATAAACATAAATAACAACGGAAAGAAAGAGAAGAAACTAATGTGTGTTTCTGAACATAGGAGATTTATGAATTGAACAGTTTGGATAGTGGAAACAGAAATTTCCACGTTGTTCAACAAGATTCCCATTTTTGTCGAAACACACTTCTCCAACGCATACTACTTGGTCATGATCCTCCTCGTGTGCTTCTTCCATTGGTTCTTCTTCTTCTTTGTCGCTGATCTCATGTTCTTGATAGAGTGAAGAGTCTTCATCGATCAAGATAGGGTTGGCATGGTTATCCATTAGGAATTTTTGTAAATTCCTAAGAATCTTGCCTTGCCTCTCTTGCTCTTTCGCCATACGAAGTTGAGTCACTTGAATTTCAGTCAACATCTGAAGAGTATCCTTCATAGACTCCTCCAATTTAGTTACACATGCGAGAGTAGTGCATTGGAATGGACCAGAAGTAGGAGAGGGGAAAGAGAAAGTTGATTTTATGTTTGATTTAGAGGAAGAAGCCATTATTTTATATATTTCAGAATAGAAAATGAAGAGAAAATAGAGAGAATGAATAAGAATTCGAAATAGAGAAGAATATATAACTAAATTTTTGAATTTTGGTGGGAAAAATTTAAAAAGGAATAAAATCGTTACATGTCGACATGTCTTCCTAGGGGATGTCGACATGGTCCTTGTATTTTAACTTTATGATTTATTTTAATATTAATTATACTTGTTATTTATATTTTATATTTCAGTTATAGAACAAATACCTAATTCTCTTCTTAATTTAGTAAATATAGATTCATTTAATGGTTTTGTTAAGATATCAGCGATTTGATTCTCAGAGTTTATATATTCGAGAGTAATTACTTCTTTAGTTATATTATCTCTAAGAAAATGATGTCGAATATCAATATGTTTAGTTCGAGCATGATGAGTAGGATTTTTAGATAAATTTATTACACTAGTATTATCACAATAAATTGGCAATTTATAGATATTTAATCCAAAATCTCTTAAGGTTTGTTGCATATATATTACTTGAGAACAAGCCAAAGCAGCAGAAATATACTCTGCTTCAGTTGTTGATAGAGAAGCTGTATTTTGCTTTTTACTAAACCAGGAAACCAGAGAATGTCCCAAAAAGTGACAAGTTCCACTTGTACTTTTTCGGTCTGATTTACATCCAGCATGGTCAGCATCACAGTATGATATTAACTCAAATGAATCATTTTTAGGATAAAATAAGCCATAATAAGAGGTGTGTTTAATATATCTTATGATACGTTTTACAGCTTTTAAGTGAGTTTCTTTAGGATGAGATTGATATCTTGCACAGAGACATACACTATGCATGATATCAGGTCTACTAGCAGTGATATAGAGCAATGATCCGATCATTCCTCTATACAACTTTTGATCTACATCTTTCAAGAAATCTTCTTTACTTAGATATTCATTGGTTGCCATGGGAGTAGGTTTTCCACTCGCTGTAGTCAAACCAAATTTATTAACTAGTTCTTTAGCATATTTTTCTTGACTAATAAAAATACCATTATCTAACTGTTTTATTTGTAATCCTAAAAAGAAATTTAATTCACCCACATGACTCATCTCAAACTCTTTTGTCATTATTTCAGAAAATTCTTTATTTATTTCGAAGTTAGTTGAACCAAAAATGATATCATCTACGTATACTTGAACTAGTTGAATATCATTTTTATTTCTTTTAATAAAAAGAGTATTATCTATTTTACCAATTTTAAAATTTGATTGTAATAAATAAGATCTTAGTCTATCATACCAGGCTCTAGGAGCTTGTTTTAGACCATATAAAGCTTTCTTAAGTTTGTACACATGGTTTGGTAAATTTTCATCTTCAAAAAGTGGTGGTTGTTCAACATATACTTCTTCTTTTACAAAACCATTTAAAAATGCACTTTTAACATCCATTTGAAATAATTTGAAATTATTATGATTTGCGAAAGCAAGTAGAATCCTAATGGCTTCTAATCTTGCTACAGGAGCAAAGGTTTCTTCACAATCTATACCTTCTTCTTGACAATAACCTTGGGCGACTAATCGTGCTTTATTTCTAACGACCTCACCTTGTTCATTCATTTTATTTTTATAGACCCATTTAGTTCCAATTATAGTTTTATCTTCAGGTCTAGGAACAAGTTCCCAAACTTCATTTCTAGTGAATTGATTTAATTCTTCTTGCATAGCCAAAATCCATGAATCATCAGTTGATGCTTCTTTAGGATTTTTGGGTTCAATAGATGATATAAATGCTACATTACTCATTTTACTTAGTTGATTTCTAGTTGTAACAATAGATTGCATATCTCCTATTATATTTTCAATAGGATGATCTTTTAAAAGTTTAATCCTTTTATTAGGATGATTAATTTCATTATTAATTTCGGTTGATTCCTGATTTTGAGTAATTAAATCTTCTTCATCATTTGTAATTTCAAAATCTTTTAAATTTTCATCAAACGAAACATGCATTGTTTCTTCGATGGTGTTAGATCTTAAATTAAAAACTCTATAAGCTTTACTTCTATTAGAATATCCGATAAAGATTCCTTTGTCGGATTTAGGATCAAATTTATCCAAATTATCTTTTGTATTTAAAATAAAGCATTTACTTCCAAAAATTCTGAAGTATGATACCTTAGGTTTCTTTCCATGAAGAAGTTCATAAGGTGTCTTATCAGTTAAAGGTCTAATTAAAATTCTATTCAAAATATAACAGGCGGTAGCAACAGCTTCTGCCCAAAAGTGTTTTGGTAAATTACTATCTGAAAGCATAGTTCTCGCACACTCTTGTATCATTCTATTTTTATGTTCAACTACTCCGTTTTGTTGTGGAGTTCTTGGAAATGTGAAATTGTGAGTTATTCCCTTCTTATTGCAGAATTCCTCAAACTTTTCATTTTCAAATTCACCACCGTGATCACTACGAATAGTTATAATTTTTAAAGATAATTGATTTTGAATCCTTTTTGTAAAGTTCTTAAAACATTCAAAAGTATCACTTTTATGTTTCAAAAATATTGTCCATGTAAATCTATAATAATCATCTACAATTACACAAACATATTTACTATGATTTACTGACTAAATTTGAGATGGACCAAATAAATCAAGATGAAGTAACTCAAGGGGTTTTGAACTTGAAATCATATCTTTTAATTTAAAGGAACTTTTTCTAAGCTTTCCTAATTGACATGCATCACATAAACTATCTACTTTAAAATTCATTTTAGGGAGACCTCTGACTAGATCATGTTTTGACAGTCTAGATAAGAGTTTGAAATTCAAATGTCCAAATCTCTTATGCCAAATCCAAGGGTTACTTGTATTTGCCAGAAGACATAGGTTATCATTTGAAACTTTCATACTAAGAATATAAATATTCTTTTTCCTAGTTCCCTCAAATATTATGGTTGAGTTATTATCTTCAATATGACATTTATCTTTTTCAAATTTAATTTTATATCCTTTATCACATAGTTGACTTATACTTAGCAGATTGTGTTTCAGATTCTTAACTAGCAAAACATTAGTAATAATAGGAGTTTCAGAGTTACTGACATTACCGATGCCAATCACGTATCCTTTCAAGTTGTCTCCAAAGTTAACCAGTCCTCCGTCTTTGTATATAGTATTATTCAGCATATCCGGATTACCAGTCATGTGTCTAGAGCATACACTATCAAGTATCCACTTATTCCTTTTGATCTGCACAGATTGTCCATTGTGGATTGATTCCTTAATACCCATACAGCATCTTTCCTGCACGTTATAAAATTTGGGAAGACAACTAGAATTTGAATAACATTCATATGCAAACTCATGGAACAATGATGATTTAAACAATTCTAAACTAGTTTTAACAGATTTTTCAAAAATAGCCATTTTAAAACTTTTCAAAATTCAGATTATGAAACTTTTGAAAACAAAGCTCTGATACCAAATGTGAGAAATGCGGATTAAGGATCTTAAGGCTAGAATCAACACTAGAGGGGGGTGAATAGTGTTTTAAGAAATTTGTTAATCTTTTTGAGTTTATCTTACTTTGTTAACAATGTATACACTAATCAGACACAGATATGAACACAGAATCAAACAAAGATGCAAATATAAAGTAAAAGCAGAAAAGGAAAGAACACACCGGATTTTATACTGGTTCGGAGTTACCCTACATCCAGTCCCGCACAACTAAGTACGGATTTCCTTTCAAAATAAATTCAACAATTACAACCCTCGGTTTCAAGGCTACGAGGTACACCCTCCAGAATAACAATCCTCTGGGTAGAGATACTTGATTTTCGGGGCAACAAGTTCACCCAATTGATTTCCATGGCTACAATCACACCTTCTCTCGCTCGATTGATTACAAAAAGTCTATAACTCTGATTAGCACTTGGATCTTGTAGAGATAGTGGAGAGAATCAAAACCAAAAATTATCTAGTTAGATTCGATATTGATTTCGGCAGAGTAATGGTGTAATTTGTAAATAAGAAAGTGGAGAAGAAGAAGAGAAGTTAAATCAGAGAAAAGTGATTTAAAATTCATTGAAACTGACCCCTATTTATAGAAGAAAAACAACCATGATCATTTATAAAGAGTTATGGCGAATAGACACTTCTTTTGAAATTTGAATTTTGAATTAAAACTGTCACCATGTCGACATGGTGCCTATGGGCATGTGGACATCCCTCAGCCAAAATTGATGTTTTGAATTTCTATAAAAATAATATTTATCTTATATAAAAACTTTATAAATATACTTGAATATAGTTGAAATTCATAAGTAAATATAAAGAACAATATATATATATATTATTTAACTATAATTTAAATCAAAGTATAAATAATTTAAAAGTTAAATATATCATTTGAAAAGATAGTTTAAAATTAGGAGAAATTTTGACTCTGAAAATAAAGATGTTTTGAGGCTAAAATTATATTGAATAACCAGGACAGATGATTTTGGTTTTTAAATAGGAATATTTAAAGTCATTTTGAAAAACAAGCTATATATATAGTTTGAAAATCATTTTGAAATAAAAGTAAGTGGATACAAAAATATGTTCCACTAGATTTTTCGTAGGTTCCATCCTACTTAGGGTTCCATCCCTTTAACGAGCACGAAGTGGATTCCATTCCACGAATAAAATAGATTTTAAGATGTCAGTGCCTTTCTACGAGTTTTAACAATATTCCTATCTATATAACTTATCTTGGAAACTTGAACACTTGAAATTCTTGATACTCATGAGTCTTCTATCTCTATATCTTGAATCTCTATACTGTACAGTCTTCATTCTTGATACATGTATGGTTAGATCCTGCATATACATATATATATATATCTAAACTTGTAATGTTAGTATTTATATTTTATAATATATTCTATGGTTGTTGTCGTCAAAACCATCATCTCATGGACTAACACTAACTTGGAAAACCAATTTTCAATTCAAACTTGAAATTCCTTTAACTTAAATTGGAATTTCATTTCTTATATGAAAGCTTTTATTATTTGAAAACAAATAGTTTTCATTTCGGAAAATCTGATTCATTTATACGAGTTAAAGTCTTTGGGTTAAATTCAAATTCTCAAAACCATACTTTTAAATGGTTAAAATTCATATAAACACATTTATAACATCTTTTAACCCTAATTTCCAATCATGGGATTCATCCAAATTTTGAATTCAAATTCAAATTAAATTATTTAAATTGAAACTTTACCAAGTTATTCAAAATAACTTTTATCTTAAAAACTCCTTTTCAAAGCTTTAACATTTAACCCAAATCCATTTCCAAAATCAATTGAAATTAAAATTTCAATTTCAAAAACATTAAATTTAAATCTTCTGTGACTTAACCGATTTCTTCGTGAAATCCATATTTGTGTGTGTAAAAGTGTGGTCCAGGGGTTTCACACACAATAGTGCAACATCATTCAAACATCACAAATTCAAATACAGCAATATATTTGATAAGCGGTATAAACTATCACGCTTATCTTTTATTCACAGATCACAGATATATAAATTATAGATAATAAATTACATTCATCCCAGATAAATAACTACAGTACAAATCACACACAAATCAGAATATATATCACACAGCATCACAGATCAGAGTATCAAACAATTCAATCATTTAGTCAAGTCCAAACATTCACAAGTAAACCTATTAATCAACTGATTAATTTTTATCAGATGTATTACTTATGAATAATCATTAATCCGGGTTGATTATCATGAGTTAATTACAAATTATCTGAAATACATTTCCCTTTCATCATTTATTAGTTAACCTTTAATTATTAACTAATCATCCTTAATTAATGATTCAATTAACTTTTAATTATCAAATAAATCTTAATTAATCACCATTATTAATTAATCTTTTAATTTATTAACAAATAATTTTACTCAAATTTCAAATCATCATTCAATTAATTACATTCAGTAATTATCTATTAATTACTTCTTTAAGTAATTATACTTTTCAAAATTATCAAGGGATTATTCTAGATTAACTTAAGAAATTTGATTTTAACTAATCAAATTAACTCAATTAATCCTACTAAATAATTAATTCCTTAATTACTTACATTAAGTAATTACATTTAACAATTCCACAAATGGTTCTTATCAAATTAATTAATCTAAATTTATTGTTAAAATTAATTACATTGATTATTTATTTAAATAATCTTAGTTAATGACCTTTATTAACAATTAAAATCCTTTTATTTCTTTTCTAAAGAAATTTACTTATATTAATCATTATTGATTATACATTGATTAACCATTGAGAACTCATTCTTTAATGAAATTATAAATCGTTAAATCTTCATTACTTAAAGTAAAGTTCATTCATATTTAAAATTAAATTATTATTCACAATATGTTTGAAACATTGTTTCAAATTTTCTTTTAAATTTCATTTTTTAAACTTATTTTAAACACTTAAGTTATAAAACTTAATTAAATTTCAAAATCTTGAAATCAGATTTAGAATTAATTCCAGATTTAAACTTTTAGTTTCAACTTGTTTAAATTTTTCATTTAAAATTTCAAATCTATTTCAAACTCAAATTTCTCTAATATATTAAATTGCTTTTAAGTTATTAAAACAATTTGAATTTAAAACTTATTTATGTTCAAACTAAATTCCCAATTCAACTTGAATTTATATTTACATTTTGATTAAAACCTCAGTTTTAAAACCTTGCTTAAGAAATTTAAATTTAGTTTAAAATTTCAAAATAGAAAAACAGGTTTCTAGTTCAAAAGCCTGTAGCCACACTTGACCCGAGACTACCCATTCCTTCTTCGAGTAAACAACTCGAACCACTCGAGTCCAACGCGAAGATTTCCTTTGTTCTTTCCAGGCAACAACACCCAGGCATACCCCAATGCTCGTGCGCGTGCACATCGCCGATGGCCGACTTCCGGCATCGTCACGACGTCGAGCACATCGACAATCCTCCCCAGAACCAACTCCGACCAACCTAACCCCGTCATCGCCTCGAAACTCGAATTCGAGATCAAGCTTGCAACTTGGAACAACCCAGACCATCATGACCCTCACCTGTCAACACTTCGTTACCGACCCTCTGACCACCAGCACAACTGAAATTCCGGCTACGACCTCGCCTATACTTCAGCTTCCCTTCCTCAGAAACCGGTAGCACTCGATCAATCAGAGGTGATGAAATCACCTCGTTTCCAAACACGTCAAAAACTCGAGCATGAACCCTAATTTTGCTTCATCTCATCAATTCGTGCAATGGAAAATTTATTCAACAATTTTCCCATTACTATCAATTGCTAAACTTGCTTCAAGCAAAATCTCAACATTCAAAATTTGTTCGATCATCAAAAATTGATTAAAATGCATATTTTGTTCCAATATGAACTGCACTTGGAATACTTAATTAAAAATCATCGTATTAATTTTAAAAATCCTATCTTTGTATGTTTATTCAAGTTATATAATCAAATCCATAATTTAAACTACTCGAATAAATCATATGATTTCTTATTTAACTGTAAAACTGAGTTTACAATGTCAAGTTCTTCATTTTCAAGCTTAAATAATTTCTGGGCCATGGTTTAATTTTAAACAAACTTGTTTCGTTTGATACCTTAAGCCTAACTAAGGTTGAATGATAATATTTTAGATTTTGATTACAATTTCAACTCTGTAACTAAGAACAGGTATGCATATATGCCTGTATAACAGATATGCACTGACATATTCAAACACACATGCCTATTAATCAATATTTCCATAGCATGTTTTAAGCTTCAATCACAATATCAAAGAATATATGCCAATATAAAAGAGTTTGCTCACCGTGATTTTCCAGAAATAAACAGAGTGTGAAATGTGAAACCATGCTTAGGCCCGTTCCGGAGAGGTTGTTATAATATCGGTCGTTACCAATCGATTTCACATTTTACAAGGATCATACGAGTTGACTTGTTCTCTATACTACAACTTTGGATTTGAAGATATTTACCATTTTAAACTAGATATGGTGATTTTCATTCTAGGATTCGCCTATAAATAACAAGCCTTCATCAACTGAAAATGGCTTGTATTTGGGGTATCTTCCTTTTCTTCCTCGGACTTTTAGAAAATTCGAAATTTGACTAGTGTAACTTTGAATTTCGTTGTAAATCGAGTATTCTAAAGAGAATTAATCAGTAAAAACAACTAAGCGTGCATAAGTTGGAGATTTGCCAAACCACTATAAAAAGATTACGTCTTCTCTCTTTTCTCTCTTTGATCTTTCATTTACTTAATTCACTTTTATCATTTTGTAGTGTTACTAGAAAAAAGGTAACATTTATGGTGCTTTCATTGAGAATTGAACTCATGATCTGATTTGTTAAAGATGAAAAATCCTATAGTTCATTTGATGAGATACATCCAACACACGTGGGTGTTGGGAGCTCCATAAGAAGTAATGAGGCTTTGTTTCCCACCGTTCTTAACTGATTTGGTTGCCATGTGGTTTAGCCAACTCGATAATGGCATCAGCACATGGATCGAATTGGTTGAGAGATTTATTAGCTATTTTAGAGTTCATATTATTCTACCAAGGAATGTGATAACGCATTCAAATGTGAAGGAGAGAGAGAATGAATCTTTACGGAGTTACTTGACCAGATTTAACGCAACATTCACTGTAGTTCAGAAACTAGACTAGTCAATAGCTCTTATGGTGGTGGTTACCAAAGCCGCTAATAAGACAGAGTTTAAGAAGGCTTTGAAAAGGGATCCGCCAGTGGATCTCTTGGATTTATACTATCAAGTTGAAAGATATTTGCGTTAGGAAGACATTGAAATCGAGAACAATGAAGTTAATGTCATATAGGATGGAGGACCATCCAACGCAGGACTTGGGAAAGATATAAGAAAGAGAAAGGTCAATGATAGTTTCAGAGCTCCAAAGCGCCTAAAGAGGGGGCCAAAGTTTACTTCTTATATGGATTTGACCGAAATCCCAAAGGGGATTTATCTAAATATTGGGGGTAGACTAAATACAAGAAATCTCCTAAGAGAGAGCCTATGGAATGAGAGAGAAAGTTTGGTAAATTTTTTCCATTTCATTAGCTAGATGGGTATAAGAAAAACAAGTGCAAACACTTAAGGAATCTGATTGACGAAAGGGTTTGTAGTAAATGATTGCAGCAGTAGGGAGATAATCCGTCGGAAAGCACATAGGAGACAGAAGAGAAGATGAAGACTTCTCATCTGAGCTTTCATTTGGTAAACTTTCTCTCTCTAAATTAGTATTGTATAGGTTTTGGTTACATCGTGGTTGCTAGATTGGATGGTAGGGGATAGTTGTCACACTTTTTTACTGTTAATTTTACACTCACATAGAATCTTATACATATTTAGAATGTTTGCATACATGCCTATATGTCATGATGCATTTACGCTAGGGTTGAGCTCACCTATAGTATGCTGCTTACGTAATCACATTGCATTTTTGGATGAGTAGATGGTTGTACAGAGAACTTGGTTGTATAACATGATTGTAGAGTGTGCATTACATTACTTGTCCCGTAGGAATTTTGAGGACGAAATTCTTTTATGGGGTGGAGAAAGTAACACCTCGTAAAAATTAATAAGAAATTAATTCATTAATAATAAGGTTAAAAATAGAAATTTTGTAAACATCGGAATTTGGCCATGAAACTTACACCGTTGTGTTGATGGCGATTTTTCGAGCAATTTTCATGTATAGGTTTTATGATTGGAGTTCAAACGAAGAAGTTATCGACGTTTGAAATTTTCAAATCAGAAATAATTCAAAACGAATTAAGGAAATTTGTTTAAATTAATAAACGTTAATGATATCTTAGGGTCAAAAGGACCATTAACATTAATTATAAAGGTAATAAATTAAAACAAATGGCAACAAATAATTTTCGATCGAAAACAAAGGCCGGTCGATTGCATATATAGGGCCGGTTGACCGAGCGTTCGACCGCCCAAGGTTGGTCTGTTGATTGGTTGGTGGATGTTGGCTAGGGTTTTCCTAAGCCAAAGACGGCCCAAAATTAATTTATTAAATTATTCTCGATTCGACGGCTCTAATGCATTCCAACCACTATAAATAAGAGACTAACCCCCTCACTTTTATTCATAAGAAAAATGGGAATGCTAGCAAAACTCCATCTGTTCTCTCCCTTCTCAATAAACTTTCTAGAGTAAAGATCCAAGCATTTGGGAAAATTCAATCAGATTAAAAGGGAAAAAGGTAATATTTTTTAGATATATGTATATTTCTTTGTTTCTATTCTTCCCTAATCCCTGAATTCTGTATCTACCTATATACAATTGATATGTTATATATTGAAAAATTAAAAGAAGGTAACTGGAGGAGGAAATAAGTAAAGGCATGGAATCGAATCCAAAGAAATTCAAGGAAAGCTATTTGTGAGTGAAAATTTAATTTTTCTCTTAATAGGAATTTGTGCAGTAAAAGTTTGGATTTGTTTATGCCTTAGGGAATTTTGTATACGAAAACTAAATCTAAAAACCTAAAATTCACTGGTAAAATGTTAATTCTTTGATTAGTTGGATTCTTAGATTGTTTTATTTTATTATAGTAGAATTTAATTTTTCATTTGCAACATGAATAATTTATATTTTATTCAGCTTTCGCTTTCCAATATCTATTTGTTATGAAAAGGGTTCTAAAAGAAAAGAAGTAGGAAATGGTGTGCAAAGTATGGATTTTTCTATTTGTGGTTTGCATCACCAATTTTTGTAATTTAAGTAAATATGAATCCTTTTTCACTCCACTCTTGTATTTGTAAAAGTTGAATAGAATATAAAGGATTTAAATTGTAAAGTTTTGTTTTCTTGATATAGAGACATTAATTCTACTATGCTAATGTAAAATATGTTGGATATTTTAATTCCATTCTCACTAGTTTAACTCTGAATACACCACAAGAAAATATATTATTGGATGGATTATATAGCAGTGTTTAATCATCTAATTGCATCCGTTGATGTAAAAAATAAAACAAATTAGAAAAACCAACGCTGCTGAACTGATCCCACCCAATATTTTAGAAGGCGGCAAATAGTTTTCGCCTTCCTTTATTTTTTTCGTTCCCTCGCGTCTTTTGCTCAAATCACCTAAAACCCTAAATTAAGCTTCTCTCAATCCAAAACAAAAAGTAAATTCTCTTAATCATATTTCATCAAACAACATACCTTGTTTTTTCTTCAGCTTTGAACCTCATCCATCACCACTTGAGTATCTAGCCAACCTACCGCCTCCATAACATCGCTTCAGTTATTAACCTCTCATGCCATGCCATGTCGGTGAGCTTCTTATTTATTCATTGAATTTTCAAATTTATTCAATTTTGGATGAAATTTTAATTCAAAATTTGAATTGATGCTTATTAGATTGCTATAAGATTCAGATCAACCACCAGTTTCAATGATTCATCTGCTATAATATTACACCTATGTAGCATGATACCGATTAACTTATGTCGATCGATTATTCCCTATACAGTCATAATGTTTTTTTGGTTTTCTAATGGTTTTCTCATGACTATTAAACTATTTTGGACAACCACTGCTGCAGCATAAAATATGAAGTTAAATATCCTGTTGGTTTTCAATTTTGTGGATTTATAGGATAGACAGTAGCCACTTCTAGGGTAAACTAATTTTGGTAAGCTCTTCTCTATGAAAATGGATTCGTTTTTAAACTAAATTTAGCACCTACTTGGTGTTATCTGATGGGAGTAGGTCACAAAGACTATTTTTGATGTTATTTTATATAAGCCTGCTTATATGTGAAATCTAATTATTAGTAGTTGAAGTTGTGACTAACTGTTGACGTTATTTTGTTACACGGGAGTAGGTCACAGAGACACACATGATAAAACTGTCTATGAGTTTGAGCATAAAAGGTATCCTGGTAACCTTTGAGTTTACATAAGAGCAAGATTGAATGGTCAGATTTAACGTGCAGATATCCTGGTAATAAGAGTATAATGCATAAAGTTTAAAGAAGCCATATGTATTGTAAGTTTGTAATACTAACGCTTGGAAAAATACATGTGCATTCTAACGAGGTTATCCCACCTGCAAATCAAATCACTCAAATGCAACCACTCAAATTTATACTAGCATCAGTACTATGTTAGCATTTAAGCACCACGAGTACTATGTAATGCTGAATAGTTATCATTTCTATCAGATCTAAGAAATCAATAGCTCTTCGATGATTATACATCATTTTTATGTTTTTAGTTTTGCAAGCAGATCATAGTGCACCAATATAAGAAAGAGGGTTAGCATACATTCTTAGGAGGATGGAGAATTTTCTAAGTAACATGTGTAAGCATGCTGTGGCTTTCCACAGTGGCTACAGGTAGATAAATATATAGTTCTAGAATTTGCATTGAAAATTCAATATTAAATTTTGTTCAATTGGTATGCTTACTTTAATTCACTACAAAAATACAATATTATATTACTATAGGTAGAGTTTCTTTGCAACCTAGCTATCAAATCCGACTTTCTTGAAAGATGCTATTAGAAGCTGCAAATTATGAAATAAAGCATGAAATTATTATAAAGGTATCTTCTTGGTATAATTACACACTTATTCATATGATTAATCCAGTTATTCAAATTAAATTATGTTCTTGGTCATCATCGTTAAATTTAGATCTTATTAATTATATTGTGTGTGATATATGAAACTTCATCTTTTGTATGTATTTCAATTCGACATAACTTTAGGCAATATTATTGTATTCATGTTTAAACAAAAGTACTCAGGTTAAATCTTATAATATATGTATAAATGATAAATTAAATCCAATGAATTAAATCATTTATACTGTAGTTGGTTTCTTTCTCTTGATTTCAGTTATTTAATTGAGGCGGGCCATGTTTTAACATTAAATTGGCTATAAGAATCTGCTGCAGAAAAAACACGATCTATAATTTTGAACACTTAAGGGTAGTTTTTAGGATTAACGGATGGATTCAAAGATTTAAACAACATGTAAGAATTTTTTTCAGGATAGGGAACTTACCGGTATAAGCTTTTAGAATCTAGAGCCGTTTGTTAAAGGCGGTATAAGTAAATTTTCTTGCAAGGCTTATATTGATGTTTAGTTAATATCAGGAACATAATATTTATTCCCCCATAAGTATAGGTAAACACATATTTTATTATAGATTTTATTGCACTGCTTTGACCAAGGCTTCTATTTGGTTTTTGGAACTAAGGTATGTTCTTCTTTCCTTTGTCATTGATGAGCATTACTATTAAAGCCTCTATTTTGAAGATATTAAGATCTAAAAACCTAGATGAAGTGTTTCCTGAAATAAAGCATTACAGTGTCTTTGTAAGTAGCTAGAATCTATATGTCATGCCCAGGAGTTTTGAAGTCAGCTAGTGTTTCTTCTCCTAAATAAGTCATGGTTATGTATTTGGATAAAACATGTACAGTAGAGGCTATTCAAAGGATTTAGTTAGCATTTCCTATGGTATATTCCTATATTTTTGGTTTATGATTACCAAAATAAGAAAAAATTCAAAAAAAAATCTTTCTATAAGTCAGAAAGTTTCTTTGTACGAATCAACAGTGAGGCCGAGAATTCTTTGTTTCTCACTAAAAGAGATATAACACTAACAAGTAGATATTGTATTCTCATGTATCTATTTTATTTTTTCTCAATAAAATATTTTTTTGATAGGTCCCTTTATATGCCAGAGCATAAGATCTTGCACATTTATTAGAGTAAAAGAAAGCAAATGCAACAGAAGCCATTATTCAAAATGCATAGGTAAATTTATTTGACATTCAAGCTTATTTAAAGAGTGTGCATATTTTAATTTGTACATTCCCCCACAAGTACAGAAGATCCTCGTTAACAATTGAAAATTTTGTGCTTCATAAGTTAAATTTAGATGATAACAGCCATTTTATGAGTATATAATAAAATATATGTTATATATGACACGGTTTGCTTTGAATATGCAAGCCTATTGTGAGTTTTAGGCATGTGTTATTGGACTTTGGTTCGACTTTTGTGCCATTAACAATATCATGAGTGTAATGAGTATCAATCTTAACACAATACGTCCTTAACCTTGTGCTAAAGGGATGATGCTTATCAGCTTTTGTGAAAATTCAAATACAATTTTCTTTTATGTTTTTCTGATACTAAATATTGCTGCTTGAATTTGTATAATATAAAGTTTTTTGGGTATGTAAAATAAAGTTACATGCACTTATGGTTCCTACTTTAGTGCATTTAAAGCGGAGCAGTGTTTGGAGGACATGGAATTTGAGATCAAGGAAGCCAAATTAAGATGTTAATCTACTTATTCCTAATTAATCCGGTTTTTTTGAAATGGTACTTAGATATAACATGCCACTGGGACTACATAACACAAATCACATGTCAATATATGTTCGAATCACACTACGCAAGTTTTGAACTTATGGCCTCTCGCACCAAAGTCGAATCACTTAACCACTGGGACAATGGTGCTTATCTAATTAATCCGGTTTGTTAGAAAGGTATGTGATTTGTGTCTGTTTGAAGGTTGGTTTCAGTTTGCTATTTAGATTCGATAAAATTCAACCTTTTCTTCAACTGTAATCAATGAAGATTTTACCGTAATCTACTAAGTTTATTAAGTTTACAATAATAATAATAAAAAATTAACTAAGTTTTTGAAAAATTTATAAATTTGAGATAATTTAAAAAAAATTAACTTAGTTAATAGAGCTTAATTTTGAGATAATTTATAAGTTTAAGTTAATTAAAATATAATTTATGATATTTTAAGTTTTAGCAATTGAGATAATTTATAAGTTTAATAATAATAATAATAATAAACAATAGTTTGAATAAATTAAATAAGTTTTATAAAAATTAAATAGGTTTATAAAAATTAAATAACTATTATAAAAATTAACAAGTTTATAAAAAAATTAATAATAAACTAAGTTCGACAAAAAATTAACTAAGTTTATAATAATAATAAACTATTGCTTGATAAATATCAACTAAGTTTATAATAATAATAATAAATTAACGAAGTCAACTAAGTTTTATAATTAATAATAATAATAACAATAATAAAAAAAACTATGTTTATAAAAATTAACTTAGCTAACTAAGTTTTATAAAAACTAAATATGTTTATAATAATAATAATAATAATAAATTAACTAAGTTTACAATAATAATAATAAATTAACTAAGTTTGTGAAAATTTATAAGTTCGAGATAATTTATAAAAATTAACTAAGTTAATAAATTTTTAAGTTTGTGATAATTTATAAGTTTAAGTTAATTAAAATATAAGCTATGTCATTTTATGTTTTGGTAATTGAGATAATTTATAATTTTGAGTTAATATAAATAAAGTTATAAATAAGTTAACCGAGCTTTATAAAAATTTAACTAATTTTTTACAAAATTAACTAATTTTTTACAAAATTAACTAATTTTTTACAAAATTAACTAATTTTTTAAAAGTTGACTAATTTTTATATAATTAACTAAGTTTTTATAAAATTAAATAAGTTTATACAAATTAATTAAGTTTTATTAGAATTTAACTAAGTTAACTGAGTTCTATAAAAGTAAAATAAGTTTATTACAAAAATTAACCAAGTTTTATAAAAATTTAACTAGGTTAACTATGTTTTATATAAATTATTTAAATTTAATAAAAATTTAATTAGAGATGTTTAACATACCTGAAATATGTAAAGCGCTTTCATAATCATTTGGTTATTTTTAAACTTGTCTACATGTAATTAGCTTTTTTAGAGCAAAGACCGACTGCAGCAAAGAATTTTGAGAAATCAAGTAATGAACACGGTTCTAATTGTTATATATATTGTAAAATTTTGTTAGTACTAGTTGTATAAACTTGTTTATGAATGGTTATGGATTTTAGGTGAATTTGCTCATTTTATTTAAAAACTATTATGGAAATGGTTATGAATATCATATTATATTATGTGGTTAATGTGTATTTTCAATTGTTTGAATGTGATGATTATGTGATTGATTGATTGATTATTGGTTTTAATATGATTATTATGCAATTGATTGTTGGAAACGATACACGCCATTAATAGGAAACGACAGCGTGTAATGTATGCTAGAAAACAGTCAATAACTTTTTGTAGCATTTTAAAAAGGCTACGAAAAATGTATAGATGCGGAAAAAAGGCAACAAAAAACAAAAGAATGATGCAAGTAAAAACGTTACTAAAAATGTTAACTTTGGTAGCAGTGGACAAATGCTACAGGAATAAAAATTTGTAGCGTTTCTAAAAAGCTACAATATGTCAGGTTTTGGTAGGGTTTACTACAACGCTACAAAAAGATTCAGAGTTTTAGTTGTATGTCATATCGCAGCGTTTACCGAAACGCTACTAAATGTTTTGGTAGCGTTTTTTCAAGGCCACGAAAGCCTTTTCTGGTGTAGTGATATCTTTGTAAATTGAGTATTTCAAATAGAATTACTCAATAAAAACAACTAAATGGACGTAGGTTAGAGATTTTTCCAAACCATTATAAAAAGATAGTGTCATTTCCCTTTCCTCTCTTCGAATTTCCATTTACTTAATTAGTTTCCATTATTTGGAGAGCTAGAATAGAGAAAAGGCTAACATAATAAAAAGACCTTTTTTGAAATTTCTCCTTTTACCCTACTGCTAATGCAATTAATCCAACAATATTGTTAGAGCAAGTAGATAATAGGGGTTCTCGAAGTATGATCTCTGATGAAGCATTGGCTCTTACCCCTACATGTCTTAGGTTAAGGATTTGACAGGTCATGCATGAGCCGAGAGGCTACATGTAAAATGTGCATTGTATGAATCTTGTTGGGTCACTCTAAAAGAACTTGGGGCCAACTAACAATGATCCAGGAGCTGATACAACAATGGTATTAGAGCTTGAATTGTGTTTACATGAATAATTAACCAACGCATAGAGCAGTGATTAGGAAAAACCAATAAGATGGGCGTATTTGGAAAGGTGCCCTAACCAAAGAAAAGTTTAACTAAGAAACGTTCTCATAAATGAATAACCTCTCGATCTCCAGGCCTTTACCTAGCTCGTCAAAGTAGTCTATTTCAAGGGTATGACCTTCTGGAAAGCGTAAAAGTGTTTTGAGGCTTAGGTTAATTCAAACAAGCGTATTTGAATATTATAAATTAAATATAACATTATTATAAATTTGAATTAAATATTACAACATTTTATAAAGAGTTATAAAAAGAAAATTTAAAATTATTTCAAATTTATATAAATATTATATTTGAAATTAATTAAAATGTTTAATAAGCAAAAAAATACATATGAATATATGTATGTATGTATATAACTTAATGAATTATAAATGCTATAATATATATATATATATATATGAAACGCCCCAACTCTATACCTTACAATCCAAGAGTATTACTAGGTAACACTGTCAGATAATACGGAGAATAAGGTTATATGAGGTACACGCATGAATATTCCCTTGGGCTGACATTGGTATGTATTTAAACAACGAATAAATAACTCACCTATATGTACATAGTATCGACACAAAGCAATAAACATGTATGCCTCCAGGATAAAACAATACACAATATATATAAAATATCAAAGATCACAGAGTCAGTATCGCAGTGATAATGTACATAATATAATATATATACAACATATGTCCAATACACGTCACAATAATATACACTCAAGAGACTATACAATACAGGATGACAATCTACAATGTTGAATATCTAGTCTACTCTATGTCTAGAAAACACAAGTTGGTCTCATCATCCCTGAACCTAAAATGTGTCGGACCGACCCGAGTATTTTGTAAATAACACACAGGTTAGACTATATCTAAATCAAGGGTTTATACGCATATATATAGGAAAATAGTACATGCATGGAAGGATAACAATGACATACATACAATAGTATTGCAAAATAGCAACAACCATGAAACCGAGCGTAAAGATGTTATCACCCATATAAAATCACGACAAATATTACACAGTCGATTGAATATCTAATGGGTGAATCACCCATATTAAGAATTATCATAAAAGTCCATAAATCATCAAATATGAGATGTCATCAAGTATACTTAGGCTAGCAACAGCAATGCCTAAGTATAACTCCCAATCTCGAATAATACAATACCAACATTGATATAAATATAGGACGCCTATCAAAGAAATCATATACAATAATAGATACGAGAATCCACTATACTTTGGCCACCTATCTAGATATAATCCCATCTCCTCATATATGAATAAATAATAATAAATCATGATGGGCGAATGACTGTACGATAGACACGAAGTCCCAAGTAGAGTTATATATACATTAATAAATGGCTCACCTAACCCTTAGTCGCCTAACCCATATATATACTTAGGTGAGCTGTATCAAAAGCATATATCAATCTACCACTCCGTTAGAACCAGAAATGTGATTAATGGCCGTCTACCCACTTCAGGAGCCCAGGGTTGCCTAACTGGATATGATTCTATAATCTTCAGCTACCTCAACTGACATCGTGACTTATACCCACCAATGGCTCGACAATGCATAGCCTTGGTCACGACCCTGCTTTGCCCCTATAAGTAACATACTGCTGGCTTATGTGACAAGAAGGGGCTTTAGGACACCTACCCTATGGGTAACCTAATCCAAATCCTGTGATATAGGGCACCTAGCCGATGGGCCATCTAAACCAAATCATGTGATGCGCATTGAATAGAATATCCAATAAAGGTGTCGCAAATTTGGGGTGTGATCCCAAGATCAGGCTACTAAGGTGGATTCTAGCCATCTGGTTCTCTCCAACATCAAAAAAGGAGTACATCATGATAGTGGCACACAATAACAATACATATAAGGGCATATACCCTGCTCACGCCTATGAACATCACCTCACGTAAGTACAATCTCATAATATGATTCATGTCATGTGAGTGTTATCTACTTACAACGAATGACCGAATAAATATCACAACAGTGTTCTATACAACTACGTGATACTTAATCCTTTATTCACTTCTCATAAACTAGACTCAATCTTCATAATATTCTATATAAAGAGTCCAAAGTATAATCGGAGGAATATTACCGAATGCCCCATCTCAAATAGTGTAATAACTCCGTTTATTCAGATTTCGCATCATATAGAATGTTATAACATTAAATTGAACTAAAGGATATCATCACTCTATGAAATTATATCAGAAGGAACTAATCAAAAATATATAATGGTGAATCATTCATATCATCAAAATTTGAATAGGAAAATGAGAAATCAAAAATGTAGAGATAGAAAATCCTATTGATTCAGAAATAAAATAATAATAAAGTTCAACAAAATCTTTCTTTAAAAAATTAAATCAAATATTCAACTATACATATAGCACAATTCAATAATATAAAGTATTCATATTATTAATGAAATAAACTTTAAAATACCTAAAATATTGATCAAAAGATTTTTCAATATTTTTTAATCTTTTAAATAATTAATTAAAACAAAATATAAAATTTTCTTTTCAATAAATTAATAAATTTAGATAAAACTTCATAAATCAATTTAATATTATGAAATCAATAAAAATCTCTGAAATATATAATATATATTGAATAACACTTTAATTTTATTTATATAATTCCAAAATAAAGATTTAAATACCAAAACTCATTTCCAAATCCCTACTTATATATTTTAAAACATTCAAAAAACTTTTCAAATCAAATATCCATTGTAGAAGTTTTCACATAATTTTCTATAATAAGTTACTATTTTTAAATAAATGTATAAACTTCAAAATAAATTATATTTATTTCAAACCGAAGAATACAACTCAAAATCTTCACTTTATAATCAAATTAATTAGAAGTAAAACATTTTTCCTTTAAATTATACCATATTTGAAATTCTAATATTATAAAAAGAGCATTTTATTTATTTAACTTATCCAGAACCATATAATTAAATCATAAACTAAAATTCTATATTCTTCCAAGTTTTAAAAATTCTTTCAATAATATTTAAATAACTTTTATATTAAAAATTACTTAAAATAATATTATTGTTTTTATAATATATTTTATAAAATAGCAATATATTATATTTTTCCTTTAAAACAATTCTAAACTTATAATATATTATATTATGGATTTTTAAATGAGTTTTATAACCAAAAGAAAACCATATTTATAATTATAATTCAAATTATATCTGAAGCATAAAAATAGTTAATTGAATAAAATTTAGTAAATTATTTAAAAAATACTTTTAAAAAGACTTTCAAACTGTTAAAATAATTTTCCAAAGCCTTTCAAAATCTTTTTAAAACAAGTAAAATAAGTTTAACATCCATAGAATTCACTCACATTAGCATTTGAATATATATATTGTTTAATTCATAAATAGACGGTTCCATTTGCAAATAGACACTTCCAACCAAACATCACAAACATCAATCAAACCATCCGATTCAACCAAACAATTCGAATGGTATATAGGATAAATAATATAAAAGCTATAATGATATAGTTATAAGCGTACAAACTCATCGAATTTGAATAATTAGCGAACGTATACCCAGCTATAGTTGATGTTGTCGACAATCACTGCCTTCGAGCCATTCTGCGTTGAAGTTTACTATCCCGCATCAATAACTCCACCCCAGAACTGCAACCATCAAACTATAGTCATCACCACGACTACCACTTCCACGCCTACATCTCTCACCGGCAACCTTTGATGCTTCATGAAATCGCAGCCATGCTCGATCAACATCAGCAACATCTCCCTCAACTACACCTTCGGTCGACCATCTTGACCCCATCATGCCATCAAACGCACGCACCAGAACAAGAGCTTGTCTTGAAGCCTCCTCAACCTCACGTCCTCCCACATTGTCACCAAGTCACGTCCCTCTCTCTCAAAACGTCATTCGCCAGCCTCCTCAAGTGCCTTGTGCCCGAAGCCCTTTTATCCTTTTTATTCAAGTTGCAATTTTATTTTTGTGATTAGGGTAGAAAATTAAAAATGAGGGGAAAAGCTACGGGTTTCGGCTTGAGTTGTTGCAGTAGAGGGAATTTTCTAGATAATGAGAGATATTAGATTTAAAAGGGCTCGAATGATTTAGGCTTTAAAATTCTAACTAAACTTTTATTTTACCTAATTTCCTTTACATTTAAATTTTAAATTTTTATCATTAATATTTATTTTATTGAAGTATTTCAATCTAGTTTAAATTGGTTTATACTTCATTTTACGCAATATATTTCGATAAAACCACAATTTCTTTTAATTCAATGCTTGTTCGTTTTTATTTAATTATTCATTGCATAATTACAAAATAAATTTACTTTCCAACTATTTCAATTATATAAAAATTATTTACACTTTAAAATATTTATAATTAATTTAAACATTTTATTCGATTCCAATATATTATTTATAAAGGAATTATTAATTTACTTCAATTTATTGAAACAAATTTTTTATTAAATAAAATTTTATTAGTAAAATTTTATTTCCATAAATAATAGTCATTAAAATCAAATTAAAATGTTTAATATTAATTAAATCTATTCATTATTACTATGTAGAAAGCATGTTGATATAGACTCCATTCTTATAAAAATTGCATCCTCGCATTATTATAGGAAGACGTCAAGCAACTCATTCCTTGACTTTCTTCGTATCTACGATCTTTTATAAAACCTAAACTACTCAATTCTATATATGGCACTTTCTCCAGTTTCTCTTATCGTATGCTACAATTTAAATATATTTAATTCAAAAACTTTCTATTTTAGAATACGATAAAAAATTTGTTAAAATTTTCTAGGTGTCGGATTTTTTGGAAAATTTCGGTAGAGTCTCTTTTGTATAGAGAGCATTTCAAAAAATCAAAACACAATAATATCGCAACATATATGCATCCCACATCCCGAAACACGGGGAAGCAATATAATATCACATATATTTTGATATATCGTAAAAACATACCTCTTTATTTAGCATTTCAGTGAACTACTTTGCTTTTACGCAAGCAAAAGCAGGTATGTACCAAAATCCAACCCTTAACGTCCTAATGTACCTGATTTTCGCTATAAAAAATATATAAGATCATGTGGTATAAATAAGAAGAGGTTTTGCATTCACATACCACAAAAACAATTTTGCATTTTCATTTGATGATTTTACATCTAAGTTTCAAGTATCAAAAACTCAAAATTGTTGAATGTTTCCAAAAATAAAGTTATAGCATAATTAAATAGCTTCTCAAAAATTTTTGGATCACAAAAATAAGATTTGCATTAAAAGTTAGGGTGATTTTTCTAAACACTGCAAATTATGAAACAGTTTTTATTCTGCAAATCCACCCTTTTTAAGGCAGTTTTTTAACCTAGCAAACAACATATTTTCGCAAAAATTTCAAAATGAAGCTTGTTCTTATCATATAAGCTTTAAAACAAGTACAATATCATCAAAAACAGATGAGAGAATCAAAAGGTATGATCAAAACATCATGACACTACGGCTCTGGAAATTTCAAATATAGGCTGAATTTTAATCCATTTTCAAACACATTTAGCCATTAGCAAACTTCATATTTTCAAGAAATGATAAACATCAAAGTTGTCTCCTATGTGGAACATCTTTCAATCTAAAAAGATTTCAGCCAATTTTGAGTAAGGAATCAAAAGTTATGGTCATTTTAATTGAACACATAAGATTGAAAAATATTTGGAAACTCACTTGTCAAAACATCAAGTTTACTTCACTTCAGTTTTTTTTTTCTTTTTTCTTCTCTTTTTAGAACTTAGAAAATCAAAATCTCATTCAATGTTTAACAAGCTTTTCTTGTCAAAGAACACTTTTTTTCACTTTCCACAATCCCATCATGTGTGTGCGTGTAAACAACGCAATAATACCTTCTTGTAAAATTTTATTACCAAAAAAATTTCGCAAAGTCCTCCAATAACCATTAGATAAAAATTTTGTTCAAAAATCATGTTATTCCAAAACATCTGATTCATATTATTTACTTTCTCTTATTTATACTTATTTTCTTCCCTTCAAAACATCTTAAATGATCTCATTCATTAACATTTTATTTTACTACTCTTAACAATTATTAGTTATAAGTTTAATTTAAATTAGGCTCTACCAAACTTTTTTTCCTTCATCGTAATTTCTTTATAATCATACTTCAGAAATTTTTGTTTTGCTTTTTTAATAAACAATCCTTATTCAAATAGCGGTCTTGTTTAAAAATTAGTTTTAATTAGAACTAATATATTTCCATTCATACTAAAAATATAATTTCTAAAACATTAGTTACTTCACAAAGTAGTATTTATATCATTAACAAAATCTTTATTTTTCTCCCAAAACATGTTATTCTTTTCAAACCATTGTGTCGAAATGCCTCATCCTTGTGTTTAGGATTCCCTATCGATAACGTTGGCCAATGCATTGATCAAAATTCTTAAAGCACTCAACGGACAAATTAACACAAATTTAGTTATAAATTTTTTTCCAGACATTTTAATATATATATATATATATAATTAATTTTCTTACTTTATCAAAATCATATGCTTGCTTTTATTAGATTCACATAGATGATTATGTTAATAACCAAATAACCTGTCACTAGCAAAAAATAATCAAGCAATCAATTTAATTAATTTATTTCACATTTTAGTTACGCACATATATATTATTATTAATTTCTTAAACAATTTTATTTTTCCCATAGCGTTCTAGATTTGGATAAACCGTTGGCTTCTATTAATATTTAGCTTCGTCTAGATTCTAGTGGGTTTTTAAATATTTTGGTGATAACTCCTACTCATTTCCACATTTTAGACTAGACTAATTGAAAACAAAATTAATACAACCAAACACACAATCAAACAAGCAAGCACACAATATAATGTATTTTAGACTAGACTAATTGAAAATAAAATTAATACAACCAAACACACAATCACGCAATCAAACAAGCAAACACCTTCAGTAGAAAGCAATTTATCAACATATGCTACACAATCTGATCTCTACTGGATCAATTTACTCTATTTAAATCTACACGGAGGTTTATTCATCTTTTCCAATGCCGACACAGCTGGTCTGGCTAACAACTCTATATTTCACTACCTCCATTTACAACTTAAATTTCACATGGAGATTAACACTCAAATGTGATAGGGATAAAAGCACACACACACACACACATATATATATAGTAAGAAAAATAACAAGTACGTCCCCAGATGATTACCCTAGTAATCATCGTATACTCTCGTTATCCCTTTAATGTAGGGTAACTTACCAACACACCCAAGAGGACAGGGACTCTAAGTCCCATCTAAGGTCAAGACTCATGCCTCTTATATATAATGTATTGTTCTAAATCTGCTCTGATACCAAATGAAACACCCTACATCTATACCCATACTTCCAAGAGTTTTACTAGGTAATAATGTCAGATTATACAAAGAGTGAGACTATATCGGGTACACATGTGAATATTCCCTTGGGATAACACTAGTATGAATTTAAACATGGAATAAATAACTCACCTATGCATACATGATATTGGCACAAAGCAATAAACATGTGTGCCTTCAGGATAGAATAATACACAATATATAGAAAATATCAGAGATCATAGAGTTAATATCGTAGCAATAATAAACATAATATAAAATAAACAACATATGTCCAATATACATCACAAAAATATACACTCAAGAGGCTACACAATAAAGGACAACGATATATAATTCTGAATATCTACTCTCCTCTATGTCCAGAAAACATATGTTGGTCTCATCGTCCCTGAACCTGAAATGTCTCATACTGACCCGAGTATTAATTAAATAACAAACGGGTCAGACTATATCTAAATCAAAGGTGTAACGATCCGGAATTTTATCACTTTGATTTTTGGGATATTTAAATAGTTTTAAATATTTGACTTGGGGTTTTTATAATATATGTTTCAAATAATTGTCTGATTTCTGACGACATATTTTTAATTTAATTTTTAGAATGTTTCCATAATTTTTAACTTGGAAATTATCTAAATTGGTTTTATCGCACTTCTATATGCGATCGTATGCTTATCTCTGTCATTTGTGCCTCGTACACAAACGTAGTACCGTGTAGCGGACACCCTGATTAATCATACACACATCCTTATGTACACAGAGTACATTGCCCATATCAACATTTATTTCCCCTGCACCACATCTGCCAATGTCCACCCTTGTCATCCTTCACCATAGCAGCCATTTTGCCTCTTGTACCTTGATGGAGGTGATCAAGCATATATATATATATATACAAAGGCATATATATAGAGAGCTAGACTTTTCTCTCTTCTTCATTTGGTTCCTTTGTACATGTTCAAGAAAACCATGAAATAAACTCCTCTTCATCATTCAAAAATCCACGTCTCCAAATTTACTCGTTTTTAACTAAATCGTCCAACATAAAAGTTGTTCGTAATGTTCCCTAGTATTTCTAAGAATTGATCGCATTCGATTTCGTCGAGAATCGAATGAGATGTCCTAATATTTCAGTAAAGGGGAAGTTTTGTTCATAAATTTCAAAAATCGATTTCTCTCGATTCCGGAAGAATTGATTGAATTGGAGTTTGGATTTGGAATCGGGGTGCCAAAACACAACTAGCAGTGGAATTAGACGAGGTATGGTGGTGAGAATATAGGTTGCGACATGGGGGAGGAAGAACCTGGACATGAGATTTTGGGATGGGTTTTGGTTCAGTCGCATTTTGATCTAGGGGAGGTGGAGGTGGTGCCATGGCGTCGAGCATTGGAAGAGAAATATGTTGGCGGGGCTCATGTGTTAATTTGGTAGCCCATGTACACGTGCACGTGCACAAGTGTGCATGTTTATTCGTTTCCAAGCATGGCCGAATTTGGGTGAGGGAGAAGGAGATACTGTTGAAGCAGGTTGGAGATTTGAATGGGGTCAGCCCATTTAAAAGCTTGGGTAAGAATCCTATTTTAAATTTGTTAATTAACTTGGATATGGAATAGTTTAACTTTAAAAATTCATATCGTGCTCATTTTAAATCTGTTTAACCTGCGAATTTTTACAATAGACTCGTGTTGACGAGTATTACACATTGATATAATTGTCGGTAATTTTAGTGTAGTATAATTTAATAATAAATAAATACTGCCTAATAATAATTACGTTGATTTTGATAATAACGTAGTTTAATTTATTATAAGTAATGGGTGTTATATATTTGGCCAAATAAACACCATACCGCTAAATGAATTGAATATGGTAATCTGAACACCTATTTAGAGAATAAATCAACATTTCGCTAGTTAAATTAGTTGGTCATTTAATTAGCAGAATAAAACCCCGTTTTGCTATTTTATAGATTTGGACATCAAATTTATATGTTGTTAATTGATATGCCAATTTGATTAAGCGATGTGTTAACCAATAATAGTGAATTTTTGAATTTATCTACATAGATGTTGATTATGTAAATGCCAGTAATTAAGTTGGAAAGTTAAATTGAATGATATGGTAGCTTGTTTAAGTACCATTGTGATCACTAAGCCTTTCAAATTTGAAAAGTTGATTATTGATTTGAAAGTTGTTTTAAGAATAATTATTATCTATTATAACAATTTTCAAGATAATTATTTTAGTAATAAGATTTAAAAGGGTAATAAATATTTTTTTATAATATTTTAAAGATATTTAATAATTGTTTTAATAAGGATTTAAAGTTAATTACTTTATTAATAAAAAAATTAAAAGTTATAACTTAAAGCTATTTAAGAATATTTATGTATTAATTTAAAAGTTATTTAATTATTTATTTAAAATGTTTTTAATTATTTATTCAAAGTGATTTAACTATACTTTAGTTTTTAATTAAAGTTATTTAATTATGTTTACAGGGTAATTAATTATTATATTAATAATAGTTAAAAGTTAATTGATTATTTTGTTAACAACGTTTTGAAGTTAATAGATTATTATATTAATATTATTTTGAAGTTAACTTATTAATACAGCAATATTGCTCAAAATTAATTTAATATATTATTAATGAGATTCTAAAGTTATTATTTTGATGAGAGTAAATTAAAATGAAATAGAAGGATGTTTAAATAATAACTTGTTATTTAAAGATATTTTAAATAATTCATTGTTTATCAAGGGAACCTTACTCACTTAAAGAGTTTGTTAAATAAGTTCGTTTAAAAAGGGAAGAGTTTTATAAATGGTTCCGGATATTTATAAAAGGATTATAATGAGTTTTAAAGATCTAAAAAGGAGAATTTTTATAAATGGGGTTTTGAGATTTATAAAGAATGTTTTATAAATAGATTGGATATTTGTAAAGAAGCTTTATAAATAGATTTGGAGATATTTATATAAAATAAAGAGATTTTGGAAAGAAATGGTTGATTTCTATGGCGTAATTCAAGGGGCAAAGATTGCCTATAGTTTACTATGGATTCACTGGGATATCGACGTAACCATTGTGTAAGCGGCGATCCATAGTCGATATTGAACGGTACTTTCCATGTCTATTTTTAAAAGTTTTCAAGTATTTTGAAACAAATGGTTGGTGAATATACTTATTTCGGTTAGATAGGTATTTGAATATTTTGATAAATATTTTGGAAGAGATTTTAGTTAATGGAAATTTAACTAAAGGAAGCTTGGTGATTTCCATGGGAAATATAATCTCTATTTGGAATGTTTGTTTATTTGACAGTTAAATAACCGACTATCAAATCTTGGCCTAAATATGTAATCCTTCTTAATTTTGGTGGTACTGAGATATTCTCTACTTCACACCGAAGGATTTTTACTCTGGAAATATCTAGGAGAAACATGGGAATTATATACATAGTTACTGTCGCTGGTGCTATACTGTAATATAAACTCATTTTGTTCTTCTAGGACAAATTATAAGGAGGTCCATCCACTTAAATGGTTAGAGGGTGATCCCCACTCTTATGTATTGTTTGATTATTTCCTGAAGAACCGATATTGAGAATTCCGAAAAATCGACGATTGGTTTTTGGAGCATCAGAGAAGCGAAAGAGTGTACTCGTAAGAGATGACTCGGAACCGTAACCACTCAAAATCATATACGGCTCTATGAAGGAGTTTCGAGATATACTGGGTTGTTGGAATTTATGTGTGATTCTGAGACCCGTTGGGGTAATGGAATCCATGTGGGATTCCATGTTCTGTTTTGATGGTGGTGCACGAGCTGGAACGCCGGATGTAGCCTCACCAGTAGTAATGGCTAAAACCGGAGATTTGAGGCATGGCTTGTACGGTTGGTAAACCCATAGGGTGCAGTCTGCTCCACTTAGACGTTACTTATAGTTGTTATGCATGCATGGGGCGATGCACTCGGTCTTAGCTAGACGAGCTATGTTTTTCCTATGGTACATCACTAGGGATGTATGTTGCTTTAGAAGGATAACTCTGATCCTTGTGTAGGAGGACCGTTCTCGAAGTATTGAGGGCACCTCCATGGAATCCTACACAATTAGCGAACTCGCCTTATCAATTTTTGATTGTATACCTTTTATTGTTGTGATGTAACCTCACGAGCATCATAGCTACTTGATTATTATTATTTTCACCCTTAGACATTATTATAATATCATTGGATTTTCTAATATAAATGTTTTGGTTATCGTAAGGTAAAAACCCGTCCGTGTTTATGTGCGACGTGGGCTTACGAGATACCTTTGATTTTAAAGGATTTTACAAGTTATAATAAATAAAATTTCTTGTAATTTGAGTTTCTTATGCTAGTTTTTACCAGACTTACCCAAGCGTTGTTTTTCTATAATGCTCAGGTCAGACCGAGCATGTTATAGATTGAGTTGGAGGCTTTGGAGCTTCAAGAGATGAGCTGGAGGCCCAGAGACGTATTCTCATACATGGTTATTTTTCCATTGCATTTATTGTTGTATTTATCAGCCATTGTGAGGATAGGTTGTTATAATTGTCCAAGCTGAAATAGGTAAGTAAAATCTGATTGGTGTCTGTATATACTTATATTACAGTTTGTTTTTGTATAAAGATTTGTTTTATATTATAGATTATTTGTTCTGCTGTGAGATTCTGTGTTGTTTAGTTTCTTCTTATCTTCTTTCTTCTTTCTTTCCCCTAATAATCCGCCATTCCGTTTAGTTTGAGTGAGTCATGTGTGGTTTATTGGCCACTTAAATTGTACAAAAAAGTGGGTCGTTACACGTGGTATCAAAGCTTAGGTTGAGCGAACACCTAGGCCTTGGTGGGGTAGACTCATTAGAGATAGGATTAGTAATACCCTAGGATGAGTTTGAGAGTATATATATAAGAGCGCGTATTTGTTAGTGATATAAAAAAATTTATATTGTGTTGTTTGATCTATTTAGTAAAATATGAATTTTGGTTGATGCATTTGGCAAACGTTATCGATAGGGATTTCCTAAACACTCGAACAAGGCTAAATCGACATAGTATTGTTTTAAAATTAGGTAAATGAAATAATTTTACATAAGATCATATTTTATATATAAAAGAATAATTTTTCAAAAATTTAATATAGTTATTCTTGCTTGTTTTTGGTTGTTAGGAAGGATAATATTATATCATTATCATCTAGCATTTGATTAGTCATGCTCGTCTAGTTTTGAGCATTGACTATTATTTGTTGATCTATCTGAAATCTTCCTTTTTGAAACCTAGTTTGGGTCGAAAGGAAATTTGGGAACATTGAAATGAACACCTTGTGAATTAAGTTTCACAGTTTGACTATAGGGCATTCATTGATAATGTTGGGTTAAAATTAAGTCTTAATAAATATTGTTTTATTAAAAGGAATTTGAAATGTAACATCCTGAAATTTTCAACCATTCGCATCCATACATGTCAGATTTGCTCAAAATATCAGATTGTTAATTTAAATTTGGCAAAAACTCAACATATACAGTAAATAAAATAATCACAGAATCACAGACACAGAGTAATAACAATAATGCAGCGGAAACAAATAAATAGTAATTCATGAAGCTACTATATATATATATAACAGAGTTAAACAAGATACAACAGAAGTCTCGAATACATAGATGTCTCAATACAATAGTCAACTACAAGATCAGAAGACATCACTGGAATCAACTGAATAATTGAAAGCTGGATAGATAGCTAGATCTCCAAGCGAAGCTCCAATTCCAAAGGTGAGTCTCGAACACCGAACCACTCAGTCTGACCCGAGTGTAAAGAAAAACACAAAACACTCAAGTCAGGATTAACATTCTTATATCAATAAATCTAACTCAAGTGAAATGTCAACTGAAATACAAATAACTCAAAGAATGTTTGGGATAACCATCCTCTAAGGATCCGTTAAACTATCTACTATGTTGTAATATACGCTATTATAATAATGTCTACAGTAAAGTATACTATTTAAAAATAGCGTTAAGGCTTTACATTTTCCACCTTAACACATTTTTAGGTGTGTCAATAGTCTATACAGTACCGTAATACCCCGTAAACTGGGGCTACCAGAGGATACTCCATAGGTACGATACAAATCAAACTCGTAGTAAAGCACGCTAGGGTAGGTGACATGGCACAACTAGGCAATGCCAGGGTAGATATACCAATTACAATTCCGGGCCGGTGGTAACGTAGAGCCGCAGCAATCGCCCACCTCGAGCCACACTCCCGAATCAAGGGTGCACACCAAATCGATCACAAAGTAATAGAATGGCATACGATGGAGTGTGTCTGATCAGAGGAGCTACCTCATTAGCCCGTCGATTGCTCCTGTTTTAGCCACCTTATGCCAACTCACGGGAGTCGGGTCCATGTATATACCTCATATAGGATCGTCGCCACCATCCTACTTCATTCTGGAATCTCCACCGCATACACAGTTGTTAAAGTGGTTTTCGGTATCGACAAAGAGTATGCCCATATCTGATCTTGGTCTCTTTAACAAGCAATCGTTATTATAACACCGCGTTCATTTCAAAATAGTTTATACTTCAAAACCAAAATATCATATCCATTTCAAAAACCAAATCAATACGATATCATTTCTTACTTAAAATAATATTCATTTCCAAAATCATATCACTTTCCAAAGTTATAATGCTTTTGAAATCATAAGTCTTTTTTTTTATAAAATCAAAACACTTTGGAAATCAAAATCTTAAAATTCATAAACTTTGAAATCATAGCTTTGAAATCATAGCATTTTGGAATCCATAACACTTTCCTCTTAAACAATTTATATATTAAAATTAGTATATATAATAAAATAGTTTATAAAATAAAAATAGTTTATATAAGTTAGTTATAAGTTAAAATAGTTTATAATAAAATAATTTATATTGAAAATGATTTATATTTAAATAGTTTATATTAAAATAATTTATAAAGTAAAATATAAATAGTTTTAGATATAGTTTAATAATACTTTATATAAAAAAATAGCTTCCTCAAATTCCACAAATCGATTCGAATCAACTCGAATTCCAAAATTCAAATGTAATCAAATCTCAAATCATCAATTTCAATTCGATTCAGCTTCTCAATAAACCATTTCAAATTATCGATTTTCAAATACATATTTGAACTGTAACAACCCGCATATCTATCAATTTTATATTTAAATATTTTATCATTAGTCGGATGTTAGTCCGAAAAGCTACTTTTTGCATACGGTCAAATTAGGACTCGAGACCACTTCCATTGAGTTCAAAATGACGTTTGCGATCTTTTGAGTGTAAACTTCGATACGTTTGGAGATAGTGAAATTTTCGTCACTTTTCCCACTTGTGACTTTGGTTGGGACTGCACCTTCTTAATTCAGCCCAACCCCCTCTTCTCTTCATCACTTCATCAAATACTTCAAGCTTCTTCAAAAATGGTGGAGGGAAAGAGAAATTAAAATTCCAAGCTCGAGATCTTTAGTAAATTCAACATCAAACTCCGAATTCAAGGTGAAGAACATAGATTCAAGCTAGGGGTTGATTCTTGCTTTGCTCTTAAGCTCTCCAACATCAATTTCGTGGAAAAGGTGAGATTTTTGATCTCACATCTTGCCTATAATCGTCATTGGACTGTTGGGAATGATTCCTCATCACTTTAGCATGTTTGTTGCATTTGGTTTGGATTGGATTGGCGAAAAACTCCAAATTTTAGTGATTTTGGTGAAAAACTGCTACTAGGTCGTTCTGGCCATTTTTAGCTCGTTCGGAGTTAGGTCGCTCATCCATAGGTCGTAGGTCGTATTCGACCTTAAGTCATTAGGTCGTATCGACCTTAGGTCGTTAGGTCGTATAGACCTTAGGTCGTGCACCTTCAGGTCGAAGCAGCTTTATGTTATAGGTCGTTGCCGACCTAAAATCCTCCAGGAAAACCTTAGGTCGTATGGCCTTGTACCTCTCTAGGTCGTAGGACCTTTTAACTGTTAGGTCGTAAGACTTCCCTTAGGTCGCACCTTGTTAGGTCGCGAACCCAGTTAGGTCGTTCGCCTATCTTAGGTCGCGAACCCAGTTAGGTCGCGCATTCTCTCTAGGTCGTAGGACCTTTTAACTGTTAGGTCGTAAGACTTTTTCCCTTAGGTCGCAAGACCTTAGGTCGCACCTTGTTAGGTCGCGAACCCAGTTAGGTCGTTCGCCTATCTTAGGTCGCGAACCCAGTTAGGTCGCGCATTCTCTCTAGGTCGTTCGATTCCTTTACCCCTTAGGTCGCTTGGCCTGCATCTGTTAGGTCGCTGGACCTTTGACCCGTTAGGTCGCGAACCCTCTTAGGTCGTGAACCCTATAGGTCGCGCACCCTGTTCCTTCGTTAAGTCGCTCTGTCTTCCACCACTAAGTCGTAGGTCGCCTCCGACCTTACCCTTAGGTCGAATGACCTGTGATTCGCTTGGTCGCGATTTTCCTTAGGTCGTATGACCTATTTTCCTTAGGTCGCTGGACCAGCTTGCCTTCATTAGGTCGAACCCCGTATTACTCTGCGTAGGCAATCTTATCTGAAAAGCATTCATCAGAACTTCCACTTTGATGCATTTTGAGCTGATTTCCTTGGATTGTATTCACGTCTTCGAATGTGAATTTTTGTGATAGATTGTTCCAACAATCGTTTTATGACTTGTCACTTTAAAGATATGAAGGTTTTAATACTAGTAGTAAATATCAAAACTCTTTCATCAAATCGATTTCAACACTATTTTTAATATCAAAAGTTCGTTTTCTCAAACCGATTTCCAATCTACTAATATATATAAGCCTTTACTTCACTCGAACGAGAAATCGACTTAAACGACTTAGTAAAACGAGTGGTATGAAACGCTTGCGTTCACTTCGTCGGTTAGCTCTTGGACTTGTTCGATTGAACCCTTTTCGTGACAATTTCCTAGTGAAGATCTACAGTTTGTTCGTAAATATTTAAGTTAAGCAAGTGGTTATGGGACATGAAGCTAAACTCATATATTTACTAGCTTAGTGTGATTGACACTTCCTTATGATCATGACGATCATTCTTGTGATTTAGACTAGCGATTGAGCGATGTCTCTTCGTCCGTGTGTTCGGACTTGCCTTCGGGCCATCCGTGTGTTTGGTAAATTAAATGGATAGCTTCCATGAGATAGCTTCTCGTCCGTGTGCTCGGACTTCCCACATTTAGTGATTTCTGGATTTCGTGTGTTGATTTCTGGGATTTGTTCTGGATTTCGTGTGTTGATTTCTGGATTTAGTGCTTCACCAACTTTTGTGGTTTTCACTGATATGATATCAGTTTTTGTGTATTGGTGAATTTGTGTGTCATTACCTTTTTATGTGTTTGGATCTTTGAGAAGATTCTTGTGACATTGATTAATCCCTTGTTGATTATCATTTACATACTTATAGTAGTATGCCATCATGGTTATTATATGTTTATGCCATACCCCTTATCCTATATCATGTCATCTGATATTTATAGTTAGACTGATCCGTTTATTATTTTCTTATAAATAATACTCGGGTCAGACCGAGATGTTACAGGTGCTTCTGCTTGACTTCTCTTCTGGATTATTCTGACTTTTGGCTAACTACTTGGATTAGTAGTTTTTGGTTGTACACATTTGAGATATAGACTCTATGTTGTGTATCTATTCTTTTGTATAGCACGTGATGCTATTCTTTTGTATTATAGTGGATCTTTCCGACCACTACTCTGATGTACACTTTCATGTGTTATATGTTTATTCATATCTTCTTCCGCCTTTGTGATATGGATGTCTGTGACTGAATTATGTTATGATTACTTCTATGTTTGTTTCCGAAGATTATATATAGCCACTGTGTGGTAGCTTTGTGTTTGTATTGGTTTGTCGGATTTCCTCCTTAAAGGATATGCATTCTACTCTATCTGACGTATCGGTGCTCGCACAACGAAGTTACATGGATGGTCGCTCCTCCACAGCCTTATTCTCCGTGCTAATTGACAGCACTACATCGTAGTGTTCTTGGTTAGCGTGGGTATAGAGGTGGGGCGTCACATGATCCATAAAATAATCCATTCAAATTTCAGTATATTTCAAAGCTTTAAATATTCAACATTTCAAAACTAAATTCGATAATTTCATATATATATATATATATATTAAATTCACTTTACTATTATTTAGTTTTGAAATATTTACTTAATCATTTCAATAACATCTAAATTCAACTTCAATTTACAATTTAAATAAACAAAATATCCCATTTAAATTTATATAAATTTGAAATATTCATTTAAGTCACTTTTAATCAAAATCAAGTTATAAAACATATCTTTAAAATTTCAATTTAATAAATTTCAAATCAAACTTATTTAAGTAAAATTCTTAAATAAATATAATTTCAAATCAATTTCAATTTTATCTTTCTAACCTGAATCATTTTAAACTCTATATTTGAAAATATATATATTAAATAAATACTTAAACATATCATATATCAACTTTATTAAAAAAACTTTAATAAATCTTAAAAATCAATATTTATTAAAACCAAATATTTCTTTTTTTTCAAAACCATAGAAATCATTTTAAAAATATTTATATATAGACCAACGGTGTCTGTATATAATTTTCTATCCTTTGGTCAAGTGATACAGATATTTATCATTTCAATCCGCAATTTAAATATATACGGGTATATATCTTTTCAACCCGCAATCCCAAATTCAATTCAATGAAAATCGCTTGGGTTTATCATTTCAACCCATAACGATTTTCTCATATTCCACAGATCGTTCGGGTATGTATCATTTCAACCCATAGTGAATTCTATACTAACAGGGAACTTGCAGAGTGATAACAGATATGATAATAACATAACAGGCATATATCATCAATATAAATAACAGATAATGGTGTCAGATGTCATAGGTGAACAGATACAGATAATAGCATATATAACAATGTAAATAACTAACAGTAGCATATTTCAATTGACGTTTCAAATGAAATCAAATTTAATAAACATAAGAATGTTAATTGTGAGTGATTGCTCACCTTTCGAGGCTAGAGATGAACGAGACTAAGAAGAGTTATGAACCCAATCACGAATTCCAAAACAAAGCTAGATTTGACACGAATTCAACAAACAAGCTGATAAATAGAATCGATGAGAATTAATCAAATTAGCTTGATATAAACTGAAACTAACATATATATTATCTACATATATTTCAAAAATAATTTTTTTAGAAATATATACTTAAAATAAAATCTCTATATATAATTCAAGTAAATCTTAAAACATAGTATATGTATATTTAAAGCTATCACAACATCATATTTTAAAAAGATTACACAATTCAAGTAAATATTCCAAGAATTTATATACATATACTTTTAACCACGTATATAGATATTTTAAAGCTATAACAAAGTATTTGACATATAAATAAAATTTCATATCAATTTTCAAACAAACAAGAATTGGTATAACAAATATCTATAATATAATATATACCTATAATTATATAAATTCACATAACAACTAACGTATATATTAAGATTTATGTAAAAAGATAATACCAATTTAGGCTTACATTCATATCAGTATCATTTACGCAAAATAATGTGCTCAAATGTATATACATACTAACTGACATATATCTATTACAAATCTGAGAATACACAAAACTTTTATATTGTCCTTGGAATAAAAAATTTGAGAAATAAAACCTTTATAACTAACAGGTTATAAAATTTAACACAAGCACATATACTCACATCTGTTATTATAAAACATATATATACTTAACTGTAACAAACTATTATACATACGTGTATACTTATAGTGTCAATATATTTCCTATAAAACCGAATATATTATTATCTCCTATATATACAACAATTGTAACTTTATATAGAAAAATTCTGTAACTAATATATATATATATATATATATATAGTTCTGTAACTCTTATAAACTAATATAACTGTCAGATGATAAAATCTACATATAGTAAGCTAATATGTAGGCTAATATGTTTATAAATGTAAGCTTGATATATATATATATATAAACCGTACAACTTGATACAACTCACATATGTATTATCTTCAAAATCAATGTTAGAATAAATAAATCTAAACTTATATAAATGGATTAGATATATATATATATATATATATATATATATAATACTAATATAAAACTATAAAACAGATAATATATATATATTTATATAATTCATATATATGTATATATTCAACAGCAGCTGACCTATGTACTTTCAACAGAGAGCACGAGCTAGTTAAGCAAGGAGAAGGTTCGCTAGGTGATACCGATGTCATGGCTATGGGGAGGAGGAGATGCAAAGAATGATGGTGGTCGAACTATACAAAGAAGAAAGTAGAAAATGTAAAAGGAAAAGGGAAAAAATAAACTTACTGTGAAATTTTATATTTGCAGAAGAGAGAATAAGAAGAGGTGAGAAAAAATGGAAAAGAAGAATGAGAAGAACAGGCAAATAGAAATGAATGCAAGAAAAAAAATAAGAAGAAAATGGGAAGTCAGGTAAAACGAATTAACTCATAAAAAAATGAACGGGCATATGGTTGTTGAGTTACCCGATGGAAAGTTGAATGGACAAGGGACTCAAAAGGTCACTAGAACCAAAAGTCACAAAACCCGGTACCGATACGGTTACCAACGTTTACAGATTCCGTCGCGTACCGGACTTCAAAACACAAAATTGAATATACCTCAGAGATTAGCATGACGAGACGATCAAAATGGTATACAGATATCAGTGATACGATCATCTGATCAAAAGTCGATAATCGGTACTGAAAATGCTGCTAAAACGTCAGAAATAAGATAGACGGAGCAATAGCAGTCCAAATTTAGAGAAACGAAATTTGACGTCTCACTCAAAAGATGATTTACTAATTTATTGTATAAAAATATTTAGGTTTGAAAAACATTTTATTATCATCAAATATTAACTGATTTAAATTGAAATAAAATTACACAAGAAAATAAACTTCCATATTATCATGTGAAAATTTTCCATTTACTATGTTTAAGTAAACGTATTCCAAATATTAAATTTTTATTTAAAATCCAATTATTTAAAATTTCACAAAATTTTAGTTAAATATATTATTAAAAATCATTAAAATTTTATAGGTTCTTACATGAAATATTTTGAAATAAATATTTTGGAAATAATTGAATATAAGAGTTGGTTGTATTTAATAGGGGTTTATGGAAGAAGTTTACTAAAAGAAAACTTAAATATTTCTGAAATAAATACTTGAAAAATGATTTATATAAGGAAGCTAGAATATTTTCGCAATAAATATTTGAGAAATAATTTTCTTTAAAGGGGTAATTTTATTTATAAAAATGTGTTTTATAAATAAAAAGGAATTTGAGAACTTAAATCCTGTGCTTTTGGAAAATGGTTTTCAAAGTTTTAAGAAGGTAATAATAATATTATTTGAAGATATTTTACGAATATGGGTATTTTAAAAAGGAATTTTTTATAGATTTGTTTGGGTAAAAATAGATTTTGAGTAAATCCCAAAAGCATAATTTGGTATATAAAAGGAAAGATATATATTATTATTTCAAATGATTTATGGGAAAGAAGTATTGATTTGGCAGAGTTTGAAGTATAAATATTTTAGGAAATAATGGCAATAGTTTACTTGAAACATTTTTAAGTATAAATTCTTATGAAGAAGAGAATTTAAAAGAAATGTGTATTCCTTTGGATTTGGTTTGGGAAAGGAGTCCCGATTTATTTTGTGGTGATCGAAATAATCATCTAAGTGACGATCGGATGTTTGATTAGGCTAACGATATTGTGCACTTAATAAATTATTCCTTTTGTCATTATACGATCGAGATGGATTCGAATCCGAACGAACCCAAAGCAAGTTGGAAAATGATATTATTGTTAAAACTATTTATTTGGAAATATATAAAGTATTATTTCAAAATGGGGGTTTCGAAATATAGAGGAAAAAAATTATTTTTAAATTAACTAGTTCGAGCGGCTCGAAAATAGCAAAATGGGCAAGGGATGTGTCCGGATGGTAGACACTTCTCTTGAGTATTCCGAATAAGGATTTATTATTCGATTTTTGATGGCGAACACTTGGTGGGGGTTCTTAATACGGAACCAAGGTTTTCTATCATAGTTTAAGGCTATGTAAGGAAAATAGAGGTTTTTGATTTGAGAAGCATGATCAGAGTACGCACTAGAAAATCAGATGAGCAATACTAGTTCGAAAGAAAAAGCTATGTATTCGAGTAAGTGGTCAAATCAGATTCTGTATATTAATGATCTATGAACATCATGCGAACTTATGAATAGTATTCGGTGTTCATATGGTGAAATTTCGGGGACGAAATTCTTTTTAAGGGAGGGGGAGAGTAACGACCCGGAATTTTATCACTTTGATTTTTGGGATATTTAATTAGTTTAAAATATTCGATTTGGGGTTTTTATAATAAAATCTATGTTTCAAATAATTGTTCGATTTTGATGACGTACTTTTAATTTAATTTTTAGAGTTTTTCCATAATTTTTAATTTGGAAATGATCTAAATTGGCGTTTGACGTATTTTACGTCGAACGTTGGAATTTTTGAAAAATTAAAACAAAATAAGTAAACTTGTATTTTTTATTATTGTCTTGGGGTTGCATCACACTTCTATACGTGATCGTATGTTTATTTCTATCATTTGTTCCTCGTACACAAACGTTGTACTGTGTAGCAGACACCTTTAACAATCATGCACACATCCTTATGTACACACAGTACACTGCCCATGTCAACATTTGTTTCCCCTGCACCACATCTGCCATTGTCCACCCTTGTCTTCCTTCACCATAGCAGCCATTTTGCCTCCTTATCCCTTGATGGAGGTGATCAAGCTTATATATATATATACACACACACGTCGGCATATATGCAGAGAGCTGGACCTTTTCTCCCTTCTTCATTTGGTTCCTCTGTACATGTTCAACAAAACCATGAAATAAACTCCTCTTCATCATTCAAAAATCGACATCTCCAAATCTACTTGTTTTTAACTAAATCATCCAACACAAAAGTTGTTCATAATGTTCCCTAGTATTTTTAAAAATTGATCGCATTCGATTTCGTCAAGAATCGAGCGAGATATCCTAATATTTCAATAAAGGGGAAGTTTTGTTCATAAATTTCAAAAATGTATTTCTCTCGATTCTGGAAGAATTGATCGACACTGTATGCGTCGTTGGAGTCATATGGAGGCATATTATTTTTAGGGAAGTTTCGGCGGAGTTTCGTGACGATGATTGACGATTGCTCATAGCTAGGGTTTGACTTTGCTCGAGGTATAATCATTTTTGAGCGAATTGGAGTTTGGATTTGGGATCGGGGTGTCGAAACACAGCTGGCAGGGGAATTTGGTGAGGTAGGTGGCGAGAATATAGGTTGCGACATGGGGTGGACGAACCTGGATGCACAACTTTGAGATGGGTTTTGGTCGATCACATTTGATTTGCGACTCTAGGGAAGGTGTCAGTGGTGCCATGGCGTCGAGCATTAGAGGAGAAGTATGTTGGCGGAGCTCATGTGTTGATTTGGTAGCCCGTGTGCACATTTATGTGCACAAGTGTGCACGTTTATTTGTTTCCAAGCATTTCCGAATTTGGGTGAGGGAGAAAGAGATACTGTTGAAGTGGATTAGAGATTTGAATGGGCTCGTCCCGTTTAAAAGCTTGGGTGAGACTCCTATTTTAAATTTGTTAATTAATTGGGATATGGAATAGTTTAACTTTAAAAATTCATATCGTGCTCATTTTAAATCCATTTAACCTGCGAATTTTTGCAATAGACTCGTGTTGATGAGTACTACACTTTGATATAAAGTGTAGGTAAATTTAGTGTAGTTTAATTTAATAATAAATAAATACTACGTAAAAATAATTACATTAATTTTGATAATAACGTAGTTTTATTAATTATAAGTAATGGGTGTTATATATTTGGCCAAATAACCACCATACTGCTAAATGAATTGAATATGGTAATCTGAACACCTGTTTAGCATAATAAATCACCGTTTCGCTAATTAAATTAATTGGTCATTTAATTAGTAGAATACAACCCCGTTCGACTATTTTATAGATTTGGACATCAAATTTATATATTTTTAATTGATATGCGAATTTGATTAAGCGATGTGTTAACCAATATGGTGAATTGTTGAATTTATCTACGTAGATGTTGATTATGTAGATGCCGGTAATTAAGTTGGAAAGTTAAATTGAATGATATGGTAGCTTGTTTAAGTACCATTGTGATCGTTAAGCCTTTCAAATTTAAAAAGTTGATTATTGATTTAAAAGTAATTTTAAGAATAATTATTATCTATTATAATGATTTTCAAGATAATTATTATTTAGTAATAAGATTTAAAAAGGTAATAAATAATTTTTTTATAATATTTTAAAGATAATTAATAATTTTTTTAGTAAGGATTTAAAGTGAATTACTTTATTAATAAAAAAAATAAAAGTTATTTCTTAAATTTATTTAAGAATATTTATGTATTGATTTAAAAGTTATTTAATTATTGTTTTAAAATGTTTTTAATTATTTATTCAAAGTGGACTATCTTTAATTTTTAATTAAAGTTATTTAATTATATTGATTTAATTTATTTAATTATATTTATAGGTTAATTAATTATCATATTAATATTAGTTAAGAGTTAATTGATTATCGTATTAACAACGTTTTGAAGTTAATTGATTATTATATTAATATGTTTTGAAGTTAACTTATTAATACAACAATAGTGCTTTAAATTAATTTAATATATTATTAATGAGATTCTAAAGTTATTATTTTGGATGAGATTAAATTAAATTGAAATAGAAGGATGTTTAAAAAATAACTTGTTATTTAAAGTTACTTTAAATAATTCATGGTTTATCAAGGGAACCTTACTGACTTAAAGATTTTGTTAAATAAGTTTGTTTAAAAAGGGAAGAGTTTTATAACTGGTTCCAGATATTTATAAAAGGATTATAAATGAGTTTTAAAGATCTGAAAAGGAGAAGTATTATAAATGGGGTTTTGAGATTTATAATAAAATGTTTTATAAATAGGTTGGAGATTCATAAAGAAGATTTATAAATAGATTTGGAGATATTTATATAAAAAAGAGATTTTGGAAAGAAATAGTTGATTTTCATACCATAATTCGAGGGGCAGAGATTGCCTACAGTTTATTATGGATTCGCTGGGATAGCGACGTAAACATTGTGTAAGTTGCGATCCATAGTCGTTATTGAAAGGTACTTTCCATATCTATTTTTAAAAGTTTTCAAGTATTTTGAAAGAAATGTTTTGTGAATATAATTTATTTCGGTGAGATAAGTATATGAATATTTTGATAAATATTTTGGAAGAGATTTTAATTAATGGAAATTTAATTAAAGGGGGCTTAGTGATTTCTATAGGAAACATAATCACTGTTTGGAATTTTTGTTTGTTTGATAGTTAAATAACCGACTATCAAATCTTGGCCTAGTTAAATAATCGACTATCAAATCTTGGCCTAGTTAAATAATCGACTATCAAATCTTGGCCTAAATATGAAATCTTTCTTTATTTTGGTAGTACTGAGATATTCCCTACTTAATACCAAAGGATTTTAACTCTAGAAATATCTAGTAGAAACACAGGAATTATATGGTATAGTCACCGTCGGTGATGCTATACTGTACGTATAAACTCGCTTTGTTCTACTAGGACAAATGATAAGGAGACCCGTCCACTTAAACGGTTAGGGGTGATCCCGTTGGGGTACTCATAAGATATGACTAGGAACCGTAACCACTCCAAAACCATATACAGATCTATGAAGGAGTTTTGAGATATATTGAGTTGTTGGAATTCATGTGTGATTCCGAGACCCGTTGGGGTATTGGAATCCATGTGGGATTCCATGATCTATTTTGATGGCGGTGCGCGAGCTGGAATGCTGGACGTAACCTCACTAGCGGTAATGACTAAATCCAGAGATAGAAGGCATGGCCAGTAGGGTTGGCAAACCCATAGGGTGTAGTCGGTTCCACCTAGACGTTACTTACAATTGCTATGCATGCATGGGTTGATGCACTCGGTCTTAGCGAGACCAGCTATGATTTTTCCTATGGTACATCACTAGGGATGTCTGCTGCTTTGGAAAGATAACTCTGATCCTTGTGTAGGAGGACCGTTCTCGAAGTACTGAGGGAACCTCCATGGAATCCTACACAATTAGCGAACGTGCCTTATCGGTTTTTGATTATATACCTAGTATTGTTGTGATGTACACTCACGAGCATCATAGCTACTTCATTATTATTATTTCCACTCTTAGACATTATTATAATATCATTGGGTTTTCTAATATAAATGTTTTGGTTATCGTAAGGTAAAAACCCTTCCATGTTTATGTGTGGCGTGGACTTACGAGATACCTTTGATTTTAAAGAATTTTACAAGTTATAATAAATAAAATTCCTTGTGATTTGAGTTTCTCACACTGGTTTTTACCAGACTGACCCAGGCGTTGTTTTCCTATAATGCTTGGGTCAAACCGAGCATATTACAGATTTAGTTAGAGGCTTTGGAGCTTCAGGAAATGAGCTAGAGGCCCAGAGACGTATTGTAACGACCACGACTTTCTCTCCATAGAAAGTCGTATCGCTAATAAGAAAGAAAGGGGTGAGAAGTAGAAAAGAGAAGAAGAGAAAAGAAACAAACACAAATACTCACAGCGGAAACGGAACAAAATATATTATATCACATAAATATTACATAGTATCATATACAACACTTATCAGAGTTACATAGATTACACATCATATACTAGACAGTTATAATCATCTGTCTAGTTATTACATCTCAATACACTACAGAGATACAGACACAGCGGAACTACTATATATATCTACAACGCTGAAGCCTCCTGCTCCATTGCTCCTCCACAATTCGTCAAAGCTAAACCTGAATATCTTGGCTACTCGTAAAAATTTGAGTACCCAAGAGTTTATAAAACAGAAATAAACACTTGGGTCAGACATGGGTCTGGTGTGAGTAACAGGTTAAACTTGCTTAACTTCAAAACCTTTAGAAAGAAAAGGTATCACGTAAGACTCCCCACAAGTAAACATGGGTAAGTTTTTACCTTATGCTAACCAAAACATTTGATAGGAAATCCAGTTATATTATAATAGGGTCTAGGGTTTTCAAATAAATATGAAATAGCTGAAATTGTTACATTATTAAATTCCAGCATACTAGCCACAAAGTGGGTTATACAATCAAAACCGTAAGGGCACGTAGGAAGAATGGGTTTCCATACAATGGCAGGGCTACTGGGGTACCGCCCGTCACAGTACGTGGCCTAGATCACCGTACCGAGGATCACTCCCAATCCCCTGCAACACAAGGTCGGAACATCCCTTACTGGATAATTCCCGCACAAGATACCTCACGGTTGGGATCAGCAACCGCACCACTAAGTCGAAAATAGAAAGGGACATCTAGACAGAGGTAATCTTGTCCTACTTGGGTGCTACCCACTAACCTTGCTGCACCTCCCCTGTTTTAGCCATTCCCGGTTTGTGAGGCTTGAGGTCACGATTACCTTAGAAAAGAACACATCACTTAGAATGCTCATCGTCCACCTGACGATGTGCTGAAAGCATTCAATCCATACAAGTTCGTTCCGGGTTCGAACGAAACCGAAGGCATTATCTCGTTACACTCGTTTTGGAATCACCCTCAGAGTTAACGACAATAACCCTTGCACTCTAAATCTTCATCTTCACTTGATTCACGACCTATCGTTAATTTGGATCGATGTGGTATTCGAGTCTCCAGACCTGGAAATCCGGTATACGGAAACCCGATCCCGGTCTCATCGAAATCCAAAGCGTATCTTTTAAGGCCAAGTTGTTTTAAAGTTAAAACAATTCAATTCAATTATCTTTATACACATAGAAGGATAATTCACAATAGATAATCAACATTATCAAATAATCCATATTATCATCACAATTCAACTAAACATCCATATCACACAGCATATATCTCATCAGAGATATCAATCAATGCAAAGCATTCAATATTATCATCCATTCTTAAGTAATGATTTATACCATTTCTAATTAATTTAAAATGAATTAAATTAATTACTTCATTCTATAAATCCTGCTTACTTAATCATTAATTAATTACAAATTAATTAATTATCCTTTACCACTTATAGTAATTAACCTTTAATTACTTCATTAATTAATTAACTATAATATAATTAAATTAATCAACTATAATTAATTACATTAATCCTTAATTAATTACATTAATTAATCACTTCAATTATTAATTATTACTTAATTAATCAATCTTAATTACATCATTAATTATATTAATTAATGATCCTTAATTACAAATTGATTATTAATTACTAAAATTAAATTAATTACATTAAGTAATTAACCTTTAATTAAACAACATTTATTAATCACCCTTGATTAATCTTCAATCGGTAATTAATTACCCTTAATTACTTTTATTAACTAAATTAATTATTCCTTAATTAATTTCTTTTAATTAATCTCTTGATTAATTTTCCAAAGTAATTAAACTCAAATTACATCATCCTTCATTTAATTACTTCCAGTAATTATATATTATTTGCTTCCCTAAATAATATACCTTAATAATTACAATTTAGTAATTATTTATCAAATCATCCATTGATTATCCTAAATTAATTAAACTTAATTAATTAACTTAAACTAAATCAATTAACTTAATTAATTACAATGAGTAATTAATTTCTTAATTACTTTCATTTAGTAATTTATTTAAAACAAATTCTATAATTGATTATCTTTAAATTAATTAATCTAATTAATTATTAAAATTAACCACATTAATTAATTATTTAATAATCCATAGTTAATGACCTTCATTAACTATTAACAACTCTTTAATTACTTTTCTTAAGTAATTAACTTAGATTAATTATTATTAATTTCAAATTAATAAATCTTAATAACCAATTTAATTAACCTTTAATTATTTAATTAATTAAGTGTTAACCATAACTTAATTAATATTTAATTACTTTATTAATTAATTCTTAATCATTAATTAATACTCTAATTTATAATCCTCAATTATAAATTAATCATTCCTAATTAATTTATCTTAATCATAAATAAATTAGTTTAAACCTTTAATTATTTATTTAATTAATCCAAATGATTAATTAATCAAATTAAATTAATTATCTATTAAATTTCCTTATAAATTTAATGAACACAAATCTTTAAATTCTAATTTACTTTAAGATAAAACTTTGTTCTTATTAATAATCAAGTTATCACTCACAAAGCATTTTAAATCAATTTACTTTAATTTTACCTTCAAAATTTCATTTTAAATTTAAAGATTTAAAATGAAAACAAATTATCTTTAACAACGTTTTAAACAACATTTCTAAAACTCTTTTATTTTACAAGTTAAAGAAATACTCATTCGATAAAGAAATTTAAAGGGTTCTAAACAAATTCATATTTAAATTTATAAAACTTATTTATTTCCAATCTAAAATTCAAAACCAAACTTGAATTCATATATTAAAAACTTTGATTTCAAATCCTGTCTTAATATTTCTTCATAATTTAAATTCAGTTTAAATTTTAAACTGACAGGCTTTTTAAAAACCTGGCAACACAATTACCCGAGACCACTCAAAAACACTCCGAGTCGAATCCTAAATACTTCGAGTCTCACACGAACAAAACTCGAGAAACTCGAGTTGCCTTCTCCTGTTCAAACCAGACTTCACCCAGCTATTTCAATCGCGTGCACGTGCACACCCACTGCCAGAGCTCCGATCATCGATGACTTCCCCCACCAGTCGACGTTCATCCACCTACCAGAATCAAATCACTCGAGCAACGAAACTAAGTCGAAATCGAAATCGAGCCTAAAACCAAACCTGGAACCACAGACTACAACTTCCAAAACCTGGCAACAACCCCTCGTGCTCGAGATTCCAACCACCGGAGTTACTGAAACTCCAGTCACGACCTCGCCTATGCCCTATCTACCATTACCCAGAGTTCGGTTGAACTCGATCATTCATAGAGTTCACAGTGATCAAATTATTATCGACTAAAGAAACTAGGGTTAAAATCTTAGATCCTAAATCATTTCTGTCTCACTACTTTAAAAATCCTCCTGACAATTTTCCTATCATCCATGATCATCCCACTATCCCTAGTGAAGAATTCAACATACCAATCCATCTAGATCAACCGAATTACCCAAAATCCCCTTTTTAATTCATCACAGAGCTACACTTTTATTTCCAAACTAAAAATTATGATTCTTATTTTAAAAATCATGTTTTAGTTAGAGTGTTTAATTTATAACTCTGAATTTATAAATTCAAAAGTTTGAATTTTACTTTCTTTTAACATGCATTGATGTTTTAAGCTTTCAGAGACACTCGGGCTTAAGATTTGACTTAATTAAATTTTAAAGCCATAGTCTATGATAAAACAACAATTTTTGTTTGTATATTTAATCCTAACAAAACTAGATCAAGTGGTTCAAACTTTTAGATGGAATAGAGTCTGGTAAACAAAAGAAATAACAGAGCATAGTCACATATGCACACAATTCATCCATATATATAAACAGGAAAATACACTTATATTCATACATCAATACATACATATATATGACAGAGATTCAACATGCAACACTATTTTACTTTAAGTTTAAAAGTTACTCACCTTATATACATCGAAACAGAGGCAGCCTCTTTAATTTTGAAAAGCTTTTGAAACTCTTAAAATCTGAATGCCTTTTTGATCTTTAAAACTTGAATACTTGCTAAAGAAACTTGCATGCAGGCTAGATCCCATATTTCATTTGAAAGCTTTAAATTTTGAATGCTTCTTTAAAACTCAGGTTGAAAAATGTATGCAGACTGGTTTTCGAATTGATTCCAGAGATGAGAAGAATGTTTGCAGGCCTTTGTTTTTGATTTGGAAACTATATTACAGGTTGATCTTTTGATTTGGTTTGAAGAAGATTTACATGCTTTTGCTTTAGGATTTGGAAATTTGGTTACTGATTACAGATTTGTTTTAGAGAAGGTTTACTGACTTGTTTTCAGATTTGTTTTAGAGAAAGAAGTTTGGGGTTTCTCTTATTTTGAAAAGAAATAGAAAGAAGTGAGGTGAAGATATGCAAATGTACATATAAGTAAATTTGTGATTTATAAAAATAAAAGAAAAATGAAAATAATAAAGACACTTGTCATTACATTGATTACTTAAATTACACATGTTATAACAAAGGCTTTAGATAATGACACATGTCTTTTAAGTAATTTTACTTATTTTAAAAGTAAATAAAAACCTTTTTCTTAATTTATTAAATACTTATCTATATATAAATTACTTTTTAAAGAACAAAACTAATTATATTTATAAATAAAAGTTATACAAATATTCTAAAATCCAAACAATTTAAATATTTATTCTTTTGAACTTCAAAACTTTAAATTCAAATTTAAATAAAATTAAATCCTAAGATTCAATTTAAAATTAAGTTATATATACATATACAATTACTCATTCAATTTAAAAATAACAATTCCATAGTCTTTAAAATTCATTTCTATTTATAAAATAATACATTATACTTATTATTTGAAAATAACATATTTGATATTTAAATAATTTATATAAGATTATATTATCAAGTAATATTTTAAAAAGAAATAAAACAAGCCTTTTTGTTTTCTTATTTATATTTAAGCTTAAGTTAAAATATATCTTAACCAATTTAAACATTTGCCTAAAGTATTTTAAAACTATAAAGTTATTTATTTAAATATCTTTGAAAAGTCCATATTAAATTTAATCTAAATTTCCAATTTACCAAAGCTTCTATTTACAATATATATAAATAAATATATATATATATCCAAATAGAAATATCTTATTAACTTTTAAAAGATAAAATCATCAATTAATACTAATTTAATCAGATTATTAAATTAAATTCAAATCTTATTATCAAAGATTATCCATATCAATTTAATTATTTAATAGATTATTAAATTGATATTGTTAAAATTTCCGGGATATTACACGTATTCTCGTACATGGTTATTTTTCCATTGCATTCATTGTTGTATTTATCAGCAATTGTGAGGACAGGTTATTATAACTGTCCGGGCTGAAATAGATTAGAAAACTCTGATTGATGTCTGCATATACTTATATTATGATTTGTTTTTGTATAAAGATTTGTTTTATATTATAGATTATTCATTCCGTTGTGAGATTCTGTGTTGTTTAGTTTCTTCTTATCTTCTTTCTTCTTTCTTTCCCTTAACAACCCACCATTCTGTTCGATTGAGTGGGTCATGTGTGGTTTATTGGCCACTTAAACTGTATGGAAAAGTGGGTCGTTACAAAGGGGTTATACACATATATATAGGTAAATAGTAGATGCGTGGAATGATAACAACGACATACAAACAATAGTATAACAAAATAGAAACAATTGTGAAACCAAGCGTAAAGATGTCATCACCCATATAAAATCATGTCAAATATTATACTGTCGATACAATATCTAATGGGTGAATCTTCCATATCCAGAATCATCATCAAATATGAGATGTCATCAAGTATATTTAGGCTAGCAATAGCAATGCCCAAGTATAACACCCAATCTCGAATAATACAATACCAACATCGATATAAATATAGGCTGCCCATCAAAGAAACCATATACAATAATAGATTTAAGATCCACTATACTCTTGGGCACCTATCTAGATATAATCTCATCTCCTTATATATGAATAAATTATAATAAATCGTGATGGGTGAATGACCATACGATAGACACGAAATCCCTGGTAGAGTCATATATACATCAATATGTGGGTCACCTAACCCTGGGTCGCCTAACCCATATCTTTACTTAAGTGATGTGTATTAATAGGATATGTCAATCTACCACTCTGTTAGTACCAGAAGAGAGACCGATGGCCATCTGCTCGCTTCAGGAGCCTAGGGCCACCTAACCGAATCTGCTCCTACAGCCTTCAATTACCTCAACGGACATCGCGACTCATATTCACTAATGGCTCGACAATGCATAGCCTTGGTCATGCTGCTTTGCTCCTATGGTTAATAGACTTTCGGCCTATGCGATAAAAAGGGGCTATAGGGCACCTACCCTATGGGTCACCTAACCTAAATCCTGTGATATAGTGCACCTATCCTATGGGTCAACTAACCCAAATCCTATGATGCACATCAAATAAAATATCCAATAAACGTATAGCGAGTCTGGGGCGTGACCTCAAGATCAGGCCGCTATGGTGGATTCTAGCCTTGTGCTTCACTCCAACGTTATTTAAGAAGTACATAATGATAATGGAAAATAATATCAATAAATATAAGAGACATACCCTGCTCAGACCTATGAGCATCACCTTACATAAGTACATCTCATAAATATGATTCCAGTCACGTGAGTGCTATCTACTTATAGTGAATAACCGAATAAATATCATAACAGCATCTCATACCACTGCGTGATACTTAATCATTTATTCGCTACTCATAAACTACACTCAATCTCCACAATATTCTATATAACGAGTCTAAAGAATAACCGAAGGAGTATTACTGAATGCCCTAACCCAAACAGTATTATAACTCCGTTTATTTAGATTTCTCGTCATACAGAATGTTATATCATCAAATCAAACGGAAAGATGTCATCACCGTATGAAATCGAAAATATATAATGGTGAATCATTCATATCATCGAAATTTGCATATGAAAATGAGAAATAAAAATTGTAGAGGTAATACAGAAAATCCTATTGATTCAAAAATGAAATAATAATAAAGTTCAACAAAATCTATCTTTAAACAATTAAATCAAATATTCAAATATATATAGCACACTTTAATAATCTATAAGTATTCATATTATTGATGAAATACATTTTATAATACCTAACATATTAATCAGAAGATTTTTCAAATTTTTTATAATCTTTTAAATAATTAATTAAAACAAAATATAAAATTTTCTTTTTAATAAATTAATAATTTTAGATAAAACACCTTAAATCAATTTAATATTCTGAAATCAATAAAAATCTTAAAATATATTATATATTGAATAGCACTTTAACTTTATTTATATAATTCCAAAATTAAGATTTAAATACCAAAATTAATTTCCAAATCTCTACTTATGTATTTTAAAACATTCAAAAATACTTTAAAAATCAAATATCCTTTATATAAGTTTTCCCATAATTTTCTCTAATTAGTTACTATTTTTAAATAAATGTATAAACTTCAAAAAAAATTATATTTATTTTAGACCATGGAATACAACTCAAAATCTTCACTTTATGATCAAATTAATTAGAAGTAAAACATTTTCCTTTAAATTATACCGCATTTGAAATTCAAATATTATAAAAAGAGATTTTATTTACTTAAACATATCTAGAACCGTATAATTAAATCATAAAATAAAATTTTATATTTTTCCAAGTTTAAAAACCCTTTCAATAATATTTAAGTAACCTTTATATTAAAAATTATTTAAAATAATATTATCATTTTTATAATATATTTTATAAAATAGTAATATATTTTATAAAATAGTAATATATTTTATTTTTCCTTTAAAACAATTCCAAACTTATAATATATTATATTATAGATTTTTAAAAGAGTTTATAACCAGAAGAAAACATATTTTTATTTATAATTCAAATTATATTTAAAAGTATAAAAATAGATAATTGAATAAAATTTAGTAAATTATTTATAAAATACTTTTAAAAATACTTTGAAACTCTTAAAATAATTTTCCAAAGCCTGCCAAAATCTTTTTAAAATAAGTGAAACATCCATAGAATTCACTCACATCAACATTTGAATATATATATATATATTGTTCAGTCCATAAATAGATGGAGTTCCGTTTGCAAATAGACACTTCCAACCAACAATCACAAACAATCAATCAAACTAATTGACTCAACCAAACAATTCAAATGATATATGGGATAACTAAATAATATGAATAACTATAAAGATAAAGTCGTGAGTGTAGAAACTCATCGAATTTGAAGAGTTGGAAACATATGCTTAACTGTAGTTGATGTTGTTGACAACCACTGCCTTCGAGCCATTCTGCATTGAAGTTTACTGCCCCATGTCAATAGCTCCACCCTAAAACTACCACCTTCAAGCTCCAGCCGTCAATGCGGCTGCTACCTCCACGCTTACATCACTCTCCAGCAACCTCTGCTGCTTCATTAAATCGCAACCGTGCCCGATCAACGTCAACAACATCTCCCCCGACTACACCTTCAGTCGACTATCGCAACCTCGTAGCGCCATCAACTATACGCATGCTTACACCAGAACACGAGCTTACCTTAAAGCCTCCTCGACCTCACGTTCTCCTACATCATCACTAAGTCATGGCCCTCTCCCTCTAAACATCGTTCGACAGCCGCCTCAAGTGCATTGTGCGCATAGCCCTTTTTATTATTTTTATTATTAAAGTCACGATTTTCTTTTTGTGATAAGGGCAGAAAATTGGAAATAGAAGGAAAGCTATGGGTTTCGGCTTGAGTTATTGACTAAAGAATGAGAGATATTAGATTTAAATGGGCTTGCATGATTTGCGCTTTAAAATTCTAATTTAACTCTTATTTTACTAAATTTCCTTTACATTTAAATTTCAAATTTTAATCCTTAACATTTATTTTATAAAAATATTTCAGTCTAGTTTAAATTGGTTTATACTTCATTTTACGCGATATTTTTCAATAACCACTCTATTTCTTTCAATTCAATACTTATTTGTTTTTATTTAATTATTCATTACACAATTACAAAATAAATTTATTTTCCAACTGTTTTAATTATATAAGAATTATTTACACTTTAAAATATTTATAATCAATTAAAACATTTTATTCGATTCCAATATATTATTCAAAAAGGATTTCTTAATTTAATTCAATTTATTAAAACAAAATCTTTTATTAAATATAATTTAATCAAGTAAAATTTTATTTTCATAAATAATAGTTATTAAAATCAAATTTAAAAGTTTTATTTTAATTAAATTTATTTATTATTACGACGGAGAAAGCATGGTTGTTATTATATATATATATATATTATATAAAGAAAACAAGAGTTTAAATGAATCAAAATCCATATAAACTTAATGGGGTATACATTGGATGTAAAGACATATGATAAGTATATACTTGTCTCCCTTATAACGTTGATATAAACTTAAAATAAACTGCTCCCCATTATTTGCAATATAAATAAAATACTTTACATACCTATGGTTATTGAGCACCTTCAAGCTATAAAATATCTGAATTGATGTTTATATTGTCCCTAGATAGTATTAAAATATTATTTGATTTTGTTGAGCATCCTGCAGGGTTACATAATTAACCTTACGCTATCGCGAAATGATGGGTCTAGAGTATCTAATCTACTTTATGATTTGTTGAGCACCCTTAAGATCATAGAGATAGTTATGAGAAAAGTAAAAGTATTATTGGGAATTCTATACGAGATATAATTAGTAAAGTGTTACTTACCATTTATGGGGATTATAATTTGTTGAGCACCCTCAAGATTGCAGTAACATGATAAATGGGTCGTAACATCCATTAAAAGAATTCATGAAATTCCGGTGTCTCTTTTACGATTTTTGAGAGATCTATAATTCAATGGGAGCCTTATTATATAAATAAAATATACCAATCTAGTAAGTATAAGAACATATGTAATTGTGTCTAAGTTACATTAATGAATTTTCATAGATTGAATGGTAACTATGAAGTTATTTCTAGACAAAAATAAACTAACTAGTGCGAAATATAGAGATTGGTTAAGGAACTTTAAAACTGCATTCACCTATGAATAACTATGGATGTGATCGCCAACGAGCACATGGCTAAACCCGATAATGATGCCACACCCAAAAAACTTAAGTCCTACGAAACTTGGTCATTAGACTGTGAGCTTGTCCAATGTTATGTTCTATCAACTATGAGAATTGAGCTCCAAAGGTAACATAAGAATATGGATGTTCAAGCCATACTCAAACATCTATGAAAGTTGTATAGTGAGCAGTCTTATACCACAAGGTACGAGATCTCATGGAAACTGTTCTGCACGAAGATGAGAAAGGGCACCCCCATCCAAGATCATATACTAAATATGATTGGGTGCACTGAGAAATTGATAGAGTTGGGAATGACTCTTGATACTAGTTATAGACAGATTTATTTCTTGGGTCACTCACTTCACAGTTTGATCCATTCATAGAGAATTTCGATATGAACTCATTGGAATTCGTTGAAGTGTATTATCATGGACCACCATAATATATTAAGGATGGTAGAGAGTACGTTCATGAAAGAGAGGAAAGTGGTGCTTGCTGTCAAGGGTGTCTCTTCCTCGAATATTTCGAAGAAAAAAAGCATAGGAAAAAGAATAGCAAAGGTAAAGCCAAGTTCAATCAAGAGAAAAGAAAATGTTACATTTGCTAAAAGAAGGGACATAGAAAGAGTAACTGCTCGGATTTTCGAAAAACACTTCAAGGGAAGGAAACAAATTTCTCTCTTAAAGGTATATTCCTTGTAGAAAATTGTGTATCTACAAGAACTTCTAGTTGGCTTTTAGATATTGGATCTGGAACTCATATTTGTAATTCATTACAGGGACTCAGAAGGAAGAGGCTCATGGTAAGAGGAACCATGAAATTCCAAGTTACAAATAGAGTTACTACAATTACTATCGCGATAGGAGATTACCGTGTTAAACTTATTAGTAGACATGATTTAATTTGTATAGTTGTTATTATGCACCAAACATTATTAGTGTAATAATTTCAGTTTCTTGGTTGATGGAAAATGGAAATAGTTTTTATGATAATATTATGAATATTCAGGCCAAGGTCCAATAGCTCAAGTAGCTCTGTAGTATAGCGTTGTAAGCTAAGGTCCTAAAGGTCGTGGGTTCGAATCCCCAACATTTCAAAATGAGTGCTCTGCTTAAATGATGTTCCACTCTTATCATCAAAGATATAATATTATGAATATTTTTCATGGTAATAAGACTGTATATTTTGGTATTTTAAGTAATGACATTTATATACTTAATCAAAATCATGAAATTACTTCTAAAAATAATAATGCGCATAAAATAAATGACAATTATCTTTGACATGGTAGACTAAGCCATATTAGTAATAACAAATCAAATGAGTTAAGAAATAAAGGGTTTCTACCATCATTTAATCCTGAGTCATTTGATACATTTACATCATGTCTTAATAATAAAATGGTCCAGTAACCATTGAGTGGGAGCAATGAAAGAGTTGATGAACTCTTAGGACTAGTACATACTGACGTATGTGGTCTTTTGTCTATACCTACCAACGAAGAAATCTCTTACTTCATTACATTCACTGATGATTAATCTGGATATGGATATCTATTTCTGAAACGCAAACTAGTGATCTATGATAAATTCATAGAAAACAAGAACAAACTTCAAAGTGCAGTCTTTTATTGGCTTTATAGAGCTTCTTAGCTTAATCAAATTTCTTTTTAGCTTTTAAAGTGACTTCAACTATGGTAGTTAGAGACCGTATTTTTCTTCATCGTTCTAAAAACAAAAGAAATAAGAAAATTAAAATAATTTGATTCCATTGAGGTGCTGAGTCCGTCGGATATAAGCTCCAAGAGTACCTAAAAGAGAATGGTATTCTCATGATAGTCATTCCTTCCTATACTCATTAACACAACTATGTTTCACAAAGGAAGAAACAAACTTTGTTGTACATGGTTCGATCGATGATGAGTGACACTAAGTTACCTCTTTCTTTTTTGGGATTTGCACTAGGAACCGAGTCATATATCGAATAATTTACCATCTAAATTTGTGCCCAAGGCCCTATACGAGTTATGGACTAGTAAAAAACACAACTTTAATTACTTTAAGGCATAGGGTTGTTCGGCTTACGTTAAGAATATATCCTAAGTAAACATGAGGCATGAACAGTTTTAAGTAAGCTTATAGGGTATCCAAGAAATTCTCATGGATACATATTCTATCATGCCAAGGAAAAAGAGGTGTTTATTTCGAGACATGCCACCTTTTTGGAAAAGGAATTTCTCTCTTTAGAAATTATTGGTAGTAATATAGACTTGGATGAGATCCAGAAAAATTCTACTTAAATCAAATAATTAGATAGTAATTCAGTTCCAATAAAAGATACACAACCTATTATAAGGTCTAATAGGGAATCTCGCACTCTAGAGAGATACTATTGGTTTCTCATTAACGGTGAGAATGTAGATTGCGTCATTCATGAAGTTGATCCTCTCACATACCAATAAGCCTTGGATTGTAAAGACTCAATGTTGTGGCTTGATGCAATGAAATCTAAAATGGATTTCATATACTATAACAAAGTTTGGACATTAGAGAATATACTCGAAGGCATGAAACCTATAGGCGACAAGTGGATCTTTAAGAAGAAGATCGACGTAGATAGAGAAATAGATACCTCTAAAGCAAAGTTGGTCGCGAAAGGTTACCATTAAATTCAAGATGTTGATTATGATGAAACGTTTTCACTAGTCGCCATACTTAAATCAGTTCATATTTTACTTGCAATTGCTGCTTATTATGACTATTGAATATGGAAGATGGACATTAAAAAAGTGTTCCTAAATGGTGATTTAGAAGAGACTGTTTATATGTCATAGGCAGAGGGTTTCAACGTTAATGGGAGCAGCAATAAGACTTGTAGACTCTTAAGATCAATCTATGGTCTAAAGATAGCATCTAGAAGTTGGAATACATGTTTTGAAATGGTAATCAAATAGTTTGGTTTTAATCAAGAAATAGATGAAGCATGCACATACAAGAAAGAACAGAATGGTGCTATAATGTTCTTACTTTTTTTACATCGATGATGATTTACGAGTAATTAGTACTGATATACCACTTTACAGCAAGTGAAAGATCAATTGTCCAATAACTTCTTAATAAAGGAATTAGGAGAGGCATCCTTCATATTAGGTATTAAGATCTATAAAGATAGATCGAGGAGGTATCGGGATTGTCCCAATTGGTGTATATATACCATACTTAGACGATTTAGTATGGTAAATTCCAAGCGCGTAAATATTTCAATGCGACATGGAATTATCCTTTCTAAGAAGGTATCCCCACTTAAGGATGAGGAAAGTGTAAAATCCCTAATTTTTTATAACATTATTCAGAAGATTTAATTAGATAAATTAAATAGAATAATGATGATAAGGGGATTGAGATTTGAATAAATTACATAGGGTCGTGCTTAACCATAAGATAAATGGGCTTTAAATTGATTTAAAGGTTAATTAAACTACATATGGGCATATTAGTAAATTAGCCAATTTATTATAAATGGCTATATCTTCTTGTAATTGTCCATTCTCGTTCATTTTTCTCAAAATCAAAAATAAAACGCAAACCCTAAGATAGCCGGCCATTAACAAGGAGGAAAAGAGGAATTTCAATCAAAAGCTAAAGATCAAAAGCTAGGGAGGTTTAATCAACAACATATCTCAAATTCCTTATCAAGTTTAAGGTGAATAATAATTTTATTCCATCTCTTTTGTTTCTATAATCCTATAATTTTGTATTTAAGTGTTTATGTCGTTTCTATGATAATTTGGGATGATTATATGCTAAAGTTATGGATTGTTTGATTTAAACAATTTAATTATGCAAAATCCGTACAGTTTAGAGTCAAACCGTAGTTTATTTATTTTAAAATGCCATGTAAATTTTTTTTGTTAAGTAAAACATGATTTTGGAGACGGGTTTTACTTTTCAGAATTTTCCATGCTATGGAGATTTTATTATCAATTTTTGATGGTAAATATGAAGTATTTGGGTTAAAAATTTATTTTGAATATCCCTGGAAGAATTTGGGTCTAAAATTTTAATATGTTTGATTACATGATGAAATTGATTTTTCATGGTTTTTGGAGATTTTTCCTAGTGGATTTATTTAGGAAAACAAATTATTATTAAAGAAGGACTTTTCTGCAAATATTGGTTTTGTCATATGGAAGGGCTTAACGTTACAAAGCTTTGATTTAGATCTAATTAATGCAGTAGTTTTTATTTGTAAAGTATTTGAAAAGTTTTAAAGTAGCCAATCAAGGAGTTACAAATGGCATGTACTGCAATTGCTATTTTTAGATATAAAACAACGTTTCAGGAAAAAGAAGGTTCAGTCTATTTCGATGGCACCTTTCAACTCCTTTATCTCCACTCCATCTCAATCAAAACATCACTGTCGAAACCCATAAAGTTGGAACCAAGGCACGTGGTATCAGTGGAAATTGGTACGAAGTGTATTGGTAAGTAGCGGAAGGTAGGGTGTCGAAAGTTATGCTTACGTCAGAGTCGAAACCAAGGTTCAATTTTAAAAAGATCAATGCCCGCCTAGTTTTTGGAAAGGCTTTCGACTGAGTCGATAACCTATAGAGTCAAAACCTTTGTTTGTTTTCTAAAGCTAAATTCCTGCCTTGTTTTACTTAAATTTTTAACATAGTCGAAATCTATGCTTTCGAAAGGAACTCTAAAAAAATAGCTTTCGAAGGGGAACGTTCTCTTTACATAAGAAGCTTTCGAAAGAGCAGGTTCGATCTAGTTGAAACCTAGCCACTATTTTCCTTTCGAAGTATTGAAGTCATCAATATCATCGAAAGGTTATCCTTGTTTTTACCTGAGTTATGTCGCTTCCTAATTGCTTTCGAAAGGGGTGAGGGTTTCAAAGGTAATGGAGTCGAAAGGATGTTTCAACTCTGTCCTTCGAAGTTTTAATTATAAAGGTCTTTGCTTTTGAACTAGATGGTTCTGACACCATCAAATTTTCCCCAAATTTATTTTTGTTGGTTTCAAAAGAGATACCTTGGTATATAACCATTTTGACCCAAATGATTTTTAAAGAGTAAACCCAATGCTTTCGAAAGGGTACTTCATTTGTTTCGAAGCTATGTTTTAAAGAATGTTTCTTGATACCATCGAAAGGCATCATTGGTTTCAAAAGGTAAATACTTAGAGTTTTGAAAAGAGATTTTTTATGCTTTCGAAGAAGGTCATCCAGGGGTTTCGAAGGTGATGTTTTAAGGTTTTAAAACAAGTAACACATTCTTAGTTTTAAAGGAAAAGCCATGGCATAAACAAAGATTTTGGAAATATTATTCACATTGTTATTAACCCATAACTGTATTTTGGGGAAAGGGTAGAATAACCAGTTAGGTTGACCCAGTAGTGAATATAACTTAACAGATGTTAAAATCTTAATTAAAGATATTGGCAGGAGCCAATAGGTTTACAGCAAGTCCATGAAAACTGTATGATATTGGCAGGGGCCAAATAGCTAGCCCATGAAAACTATGATTTGATACTGGCAGAGGCTGGTAGGTTTGTAGTTAGCCCATGAAAACTATATCTGGATTAAGATATTGACAATCAGTCAATAGGTTCCTAGTTATCCCATGAAAACTAGGATAAGAGATAAGATATTGGAATTACCAATAGGTTCTTAGTGCTCCCATAAAAACTAAGTAATTGGAAAGATAGTCCTTAACATTTAACAGGTTACTAGTAACCCTAGAAACTATAACTACGACAGATAGTCAGAATGAATGGGGATGGATAATCCAGAATTGATTTATTTGTTTTGCATATCATCATAATGTTATGAAATACTATGTTTTAACCACTGTGGATGTAGAAGCACAATATATGGTTTTATAAAAATTTTAGGATAGTAGTGAGGGAAAAACCCATTCCGCTAAGCGGCGTGGTCTCACTAGATATCTAAATGGTTTGAGATGGTATATTATTATTCATACCAGGCTTTATATCCGACTCGAAGTTTTTGTTTTCCCCTTATACTCTCGGGTACCCAATTGATTTTGAGTAAGATGAGAGTTAAGGCTTCCAGGTGTTCTTTTAGACGAATAAAGCTTCCAAGGACATGCAGGAGGCAAGCTTATTATTAGAGTTCTTTTTATTTCCGCTATGTGTTTGTTTGTAAAGGAAAATTGTTTTCTTGCCTATCTATATACTTCGATCTACCAAGAGGGCATCTTCATATGTCGCTCTTGGCGTAGTTTGTAATAATTATATGTTATCTAAACGTGGTCTGTGAATTAGGATTATGTAATCAATTTGGAATATTTTGAAATGGAATGTGGAATTTGTTTGTTGTTTAAATTTTTTTCTATATTCTTGTGTTTTTGCGTATCAATGTATCTAATGTCGCCGTATTTGGTCACCGAGGATTAATAACTATGGATGACTGCAGCATCTGTAGCCGTTAGTTTTGGGCCTCTAAGTAGGGGGATGTTACAAGTTGGTATCAGAACATAGGTTTATGAAACTTTAAAAGAAACTTAAACCTAAAAGATTTTTCCAAACATAATCAATCAGATAATAAGATTGGGGGTTTGGGTTTACGTTATGGCAACGTACTTGTATTTTCTATATAGTTATATATAAGTATGTATTCTCCACTCTCTTAGACCATTCTTCTATATCTTACTAAGGCTCATATGCAGATTTACGAGAAAGGAGATATGGAAGTAGGAAATGGAAGAGGAAATCTCGGTGGAGGGAGCACCACAACTAATGGAAATGCTCACCCCACTACCAAGAGAAATATGGGTCGATCGACTAATGCTAATAACCAAAATGTTGAAGCCAATGTGAGTGCTGGAAATCCACCAGTAGATATGGGGCGATGTATCAGTTCTTTGTCGGTTTGATGCAAGCTTGAGTTGCTGCTGGAGTTGTTGGAAATGTAGGAGGAGCTAATCTTGTGGCTCGATTTGGGAATATTGCTTTGCTAAGTAGAGATTACACCAGTTTGGGTGGGATGCCATTCTTGGTAATGGAGAGTGCCGTAGAAGTTCAAAACTGGCTGTTGCATTGTGATCGTATATTTACTGATTTAGGCCTGAATAATATGCAAAAGAGAAGGCTGGCCTCTAGACAGTTGCAAGGGTCAACACTACATTGGTGGAATAGTGTCACTGTCGGAGTGCCAGAAGAGTAGTTAACTTGGGCTGATTTTAAAACGAGATTTGAGCAGAAGTTTGTATCTGAGTTTGCCAAGTTTGAGCTGGTGAGGAAATTTATGGATTTAGTGCAAGGAGAGATGTCAGTAACTGAGTATGCTACTAAGTTTGAAGAGTTGTCTAGATATGGATATGCTATTATAGATACTGACATCAAAAGGAACGAGAATTTCATTCGTGGACTGAGGCCCAAGCTTGCTAGAATGACCATGACACATATCCGAGATCCTTGTAATATAGTGGTAGAGATGGCCATTCGCCATGAGGAGTTACTTGTTGTTTTAGCTAAAGAGAAGTCGGTGGAAACTCAGGGTTCTCAGGGGAAGAATATGAAGTTCTTTAAGAAGAAGGGAACCTAGAGGGGAGATACTACCAAGAAACCAAAGGCTGAGGTAGTTTGCTATAAGTGTGACAAGAAGGGTCACTTTGCTAATGAATGTCGGTTAAGAAATGGGAAGAAAGCTGCAGTTAAGAAGAATGTGAAATGCTTCAACTGTGATCAAGTTGGGCATTACAAGAATCAGTGTCCAGAGCCAGTTAGGGAGGATAAAGGAAAGGTCTTTGCTATCGGATGAGCTAGGCCTACTGCAGCTGATAAAGGAAAGACTGATGGAAGGTATGCTTTTGATTCAGAGTATTTCAGTTAGAGTACTTTTTGATACCGATGCATCACATTCATTTATATCTCAGTGTTTGGTTGATAGATTATGTCTAGATCCCACCTACTTTGTTACTTCCTTAAGGGTTGCAAATCCAATAGGAGGGTATGCAGCTCTAGGATTAAGATGTGACTAGTTAGAACTTGATTTGTTGGGTCATAAATTTGCATGCAGTTTGTATGTTATTGATTTCGTAGATTTCGGGATCATTTTGGGTATGGATTGGTTGGGTAGGTTTGAGGTAGAATATTTTGCCAGGATAGAGAGATATCACTGAGACACCTTGATAGTCATAACCGAGTGATATTCTCAGTAGAGAATACTGACCGGAGTGTTAGTGCTATGCTTAATGCTATGGAGATAGGAAATGAGTTAAGCCAGGTTCGAGTAGCAAGAGAGTTTGCAGATGTCTTTGAGCCAGTCACTAGACTACCCCCGAAAAGAGCTGTTGAGTTTAGAATAGATCTTGTGCAAGGAGTTGAACCAGTAAGTAGACCACCTAGCAGGATGAAACCTAATGATATGAAAGAGTTGGGTGCAGCTAGTAGATCTAGAAGGAAGGAATTTTATTAGACCAAGCAGTTTGCCTTGGGGAGCGGCCACGGTGTTTGTGAAGAAACTGGATGGGTCGTTGAGGATGTGCATCGACTATCACATGTTAAACGAAAGGACAATTAAGAATAAGTATCCTTTGCCAAGAATAGATGATCTGTTTGATCAGTTAAGTGGAGCCAGAGTATTTTCCCAGTTGGACTTGGCGACAGGTTTTCATCAATTAAGAGTGGCGGAGGATAGTATTCCTTTGACGGCATTTTAGACTAAATATGGTTCATATGAGTGGTTGGTGATGCCATTTGGATTGACAAATGCACCTACTTTCTTCGTAGATTTGATGAACCTAGTTTTCTGAGAGTACTTGGATTGGTTTGTACTAGTGTTCATAGATGACATTCTAGTCTACCTTAGAGATGAGAGAGAGCATGAAGTTCATCTTAGAGTGGTACTTGAGACGCTGAGGTAGAATCAGCTAAAGGCGAAGTTTACCAAGTGTCATTCTGAAAGAAAGAGGTAAAATTTCTTGGTCACATGGTTTCAGAGAAAGGGTTGTCAGTCGATCCAAATAAGATCGAAGCTGTGAATAATTGGAAGAGACCAGAAACAGTAATTGAGATCAGGAGTTTTCTTAGACTTGCTGGCTACTACTGGAGATTCATTAAGGATTTCTCGCGGAGAGCAGCACCCTTAACTAAGCTAACTAGGAAGGAGGTGAGATTTGTTTGGTCCGACAAATGTGAGGAGGCATTCCTTAAGTTAAAGCATTTGTTGACCAATGCACCCGTGTTAGTTGTTCCAAACGGAAACCAAGGATTGGTGGTTTATACTGATGCATGTGGAGCTGGATTAGGAGCGGTGTTGATGCAGAATGGTAAAGCCATTGCCTACGCATCTAAATAGCTTAGGCCGCATGAAGTTAGATATCCTACTCATGATTTAGTGTTGGCAGCTGTGATCTTTGCATTGAAGATTTGGAGACATTATCTCTTAGGGGAGAGATTTGAGTTGTATATCGATCATAAGTCTTTACGGTATTTATTCTCTCAGAAGGAGTTGAATATGAGGCTGTAGAGGTGGCTGGAGTTTTTGGCTGCATATGATTTTGGTATAGATTATACACTAGGAAAAGGTAATAAAGTGGAAGATGTCCTTAGCAGAAAACATCAGAATGTGGTGTTAGCAATGTTGGTGGAGTGGAAGGACTTAGAAGCCTTAGTCAGTTGTGATGTGCAGTTAAGATCGACCGCTTGTGGTTCTAGTAAAAGTTCCGCCAGGCTATATTGTTTAGAAGTCTGACTGGTATTGATTGAGAAAGTTGCTTCTAAGCAGAAGGAGGATCCAGTATTAGCTGAAAGGATCAGAAGACTGGAGGTTGGAACAGAGATCGATGATTTAAAGGATTTTAGCCTTGACTAGAAAGGATGGATAAGAAAGAAGGGATGGTTGTGTGTTCCGAATATGGAGGACTTAAGGAAAGAAGTTCTTGGAGATGTCATTGATCCAAGTTTACGATTCATCCTGGAGGAACCAAGATGTATCATGATATGAAGAAGAGCTTCTATTAGGAAGGCATGAAGAGGGATGTTGGCTTGTGGGTTAGGCAGTGTGGAAACTGTCAACAAGTGAAAGTTGAACATCAGAAACCAAGTGGATTACTTCAACCTTTAGAGATTCCAGTTTGGAAATGGGATTCGATATCTATGGATTTTATAAATGGGTTGCTAAGGTCAAATAGAGGTAATGAAAGTATATGGGTTATAGTGGACAGATTGACCAAGAGTGCCCATTTCATTCCAGTTAAGTCAACCAAAACGACACCTGTTTTAGCTAAGTTGTTCCTGAAGAGCATAGTTAGACTGCATGGAGTTCCTAGTAGTATAGTCAGTGACAAAGATACATTATTCACTAGTGAATTCTGGAAGAGTCTACAGGAAGTGATGGCTACCAAGCTTAATATGAGTACTACGTATCACCCTCAGACAGATGGGCAGATGAAGAGAGTCAACAAAGTACTCGAGGATCTACTGAGAGCTTGTGCATTAGACTTTGGTGGATCTTGGGAGGATCACCTACATTTGGTTGAGTTTTCCTATAATAATAGTTATCAGGCTAGTATAGGAATGGCACCATTTGAACTTTTTATGGAAGACCATGCAAATCACCAGCATATTGGTTGGAGACTGGAAACAAATTAGTCTTAGGTCCAGATTTGGTTAGAGAGGCATCAAAGAAGATTGAGTTAATCCGAGGAAGGATGAAGGAAGCTCAATCCAGACAGAAGAGTTACGCAGATAAGAGGCGTAAGGACCTAGAATTCTTAGTTGGAGATAAGGTTTTCATTAAGGTATCAGCTATGAAGGGTGTGATACGATTTGGAAAGTTAGGGAAGTTAGCCCCAAGATATGTAGGTCCATTCCAGATTATAGAGAGGATTGGAAAGGTCTCATATAGAATTGAGTTGCCAAGCAGTTTGGCAGGTGTCCATAATGTATTTTATGTGTCTCATCTTCGCAAGTATGTGCATGATCCAGAGACCAATATTCCTTCGACGGGGTTGGATGACTTAGTGGTAGAGCCTAATTTGACTTTTGTTAGACAATCAATTCGGGTTGTAGTTAGAGATGAGAAAAGATTAAGGAACAAGACAGTCAGGTTGGTGAAAGTTCAGTGGAGTGACAACGAGAAGGATTGTACTTGGGATATAGAGGACAAGATTAGAGATACTTATCCTAATTTTCTTTGAGGGATGTCCATATTAGATTTATATAGATAGTTGCTAGTCAACTAGACTAGTATGGTTGTTAGGTATTGTTACAGATGATTGTTGTGTTTAGTATTTAGTCCTTACTGAATTTCGAGGTCGAAATTCTTTAAGGGGGGAGCCTATAACATCCCTAATTTTTTATAACAATATTCAAAAGATTTAATTAGATAAATTAAATAGAATAATGATGATAAGGGGATTGAGATTTGAATAAATTACATAGGGCCATGCTTAACCATAAGATAAGTGGGCTTTAAATTGATTTAAAGGTTAATTAAACTACATACGGGCATATTAGTAAATTAGCCAATTTATTATAAATGGCTATATCTTCTTGTAATTGTCCATTCTCGTTCATTTTTCTCAAAATAAAAAATAAAACGCAAACCCTAAGATAGCCGGCCATTAACAAGGAGGAAAAGAGGGATTTCAATCAAAAGCTAAAGATCAAAAGCTAGGGAGGTTTAATCAACAACAAATCTCAAATTCCTTATCAAGTTTAAGGTGAATAATAATTTTCTTCCATCTCTTTTGTTTCTATAATCCTATGATTTCGGATGTAATTGTTTATCTCGTTTCTATGATAATTTGGGATGATGATATGCTAAAGTTATGGAAATTTGATTTAAACAATTTAATTATGATTAATCCGTACGGTTTAGGGTCAAAACCGTGGTTTATTGATTTTAAAATACCATGGAAAATTTTTAAGTTAAGTAAAACATGATTTTGGAGATGGGTTTTACTTTTTGGAATTTTCCAAGCTATGAAAATTTTATTATGAATTTTTGATAGTAAATATGAAGTATTTGGGTTAAAAATTTATTTTGAATATCCCTAGAAGAATTTGGGTCTAAATTTTTAATATGTTTGATTTCATGATGAAATTGATTTTCTGTGATTTTTGGGGATTTTTCCTAGTGGATTTATTTGGGAAAATAAATTATTATTAAAGGACTTTTCTTCAAATATTGGTTTTGTTATATGGAAGGGCTTAACGTCATAAAGCTTTGATTTAGATCTAATTAATGCGGTTGTTTTTATTTGTTAAATATTTGAAAAGTTTTAAAGTAGCCAATCAAGAAGTTACAAATGGCAGGTTAGTTATAAAGCAATTGTTATTTTTAGATATAAAATAGCGTTTCAAGAAAAAGGAGGTTCCGCCTATTTCGGAGGCACATTTCGACTCCTTTACCTCCGCTCCATCTCAGTCGAAACCATCACTATCGAAACCCATAAATTCGGAACCAAGGCACATGGTATCAATGGAAATTGATACGAACTGTATTGGTAAGTAGCGGAAGGTAAGGTGTCAAAAGCTATGCTTTTGTCAGAGTCGAAACCAAGGTTCAATTTTAAAAAGATCAACACCTGCCTAGTTTTTGGAAGGGCTTTCGACTGAGTCGATTCCCTAAGAGTCGAAACCATTGTTTATTTCTAAAGCTAAATTCTTGCCTTGTTTTGATTAAAGTTTTTAACATAGTCGAAAGCTATGCTTTCGAAAGGGACTATTAAAAAATTAGCTTTCGAAGGGGAACTTTCTCTTTAAATAAGAAGCTTTCAAAAGAGCAGGTTCCGACCTAGTCGAAAACTAGCTGTTATTTTCCATCCAAAGTATTGATGTCATCAATACCATCGAAAGGTTATCCTTGTTTTTACCTGAGTTAAGCCACTTTCTAATTGCTTTCGAAAGGGGTGAGGGTTTCGAAGGTAATGGACTCTAAAGGAGGTTTCGACTCTGTCCCTCGAAGTTTTAACTATAAAGGCCTTTGCTTTCGAACTAGATGGTTCCGACACCATCAACTTTTCCCAAATTTATTTTTGTTGGTTTTGAAAGAGATACTTTCGTATATAACCATTTTGACCCAAATGATTTTTAAAGAGCAAACCCAATGCTTTTGAAAGGGTACTTCATTTGTTTCGAAGCTATGTTTTAAAGAATGTTTCTTGATACCATCGAAAGGTATCATTGGTTTTGAAAGGTAAATACTCAGAGTTTTGAAAAGAGATTTTTTATGCTTTCGAAGGAGGTCATCCAGGGGTTTCGAAGGTGATGTTTTAAGGTTTTAAAACAAATAACCCATTCCCATTTTAAAGGAAAAACCATGGCATAAACAAAGATTTTGGAAATATTATTCACATTGTTATTAACCCATAACTGTATTTTGGGGAAAGGGCAGAATAACCAGTTAGGTTAACCTAGTAGTGAATATAACTTAATAGATGTTAAAATCTTAATTAAAGATATTGGCAGGGGCCAATAGGTTTACAGTAAGCCCATGAAAACTATATGATATTGGCAGGGGCCAATAGATTCATAGCCAGCCCATGAAAACTATGATTTAATACTGGCAGGGGCCAGTAGGTTTGTAGTTAGCCCATGAAAACTATATCCGGATTAAGATATTGACAGTCAATCAATAGGTTCCTAGTTAGCCCCTGAAAACTAGGATAAGAGATAAGATATTTGAGTTGCCAATAGGTTCTTAGTGATACCATGAAAACTAAGTAATTGGACAGATAGTCCTTAACATTTAACAGGTTAATAGTAACCCTAGAAACTATAATTGAGACAGATAGTCAGAATGAATGTGGATGGGTAATCCAAAATTGATTTATTTGTTTTACATATCATTATAATGTTATGAAATACTATGTTTTAACCATTGTGGATGCAGGAGCACAATATATGGTTTTATAAATGTTTTAGGATACTAGTGAGCGGAAAACCTGTTCCGCTAAGCGGCGTGGTCTCACTGGATATCTAAATGGTTTGAGATGGTATATATTATTATTCATACCAGGCTTTATATCTGACTCGAAGTTTTGGTTTTCCCCTTATACTCTAGGGTACTCAATTGATTTTGAGTAGGTTGAGAGTTAAGGCTTCCAGGTGTTTTTTAGACGAATAAAGCTTCCAAGGATGTGCAGAAGGCAAGTTTGTTATTAAAGTTCTTTTATTTCTGGTATGTGTTTGTTTGTAAAGGCAAATTGTTTTTTGCCTATCTATATACTCTGATCTACCAAGTGGGCATCTTCATAAGTCACTCTTGGCGTAGTTTATAATAATTATATGTTATTTGAACGTGGTCTGTGAATTGCGATTATGTAATCAATTTGGAATATTTTGAAATGGAATGTGAAATTTGTTCGTTGTTTATTTTTTTTTCATATTCTTGTGTTTTTGCGTATCAATGTATCTAATGTCGCCGTATTTGGTCACCGAGGATTAATAACTATGGATGACTGCAGCATCTATAGCCGTTAGTTTTTGGCCTCCAAGTAGGGGGATGTTACAGAAAGACGGTGCATTAATTGAATTCCTTATGCTTTGGCAATAGGATCCATCATGTATGATGTATTATGCACTAGGCTAGATGTCCCTTTTGCACTAAGGGCAGTTAGCCGTTATCACTCAAATCCGGGATAAAATCATTGAACACCAGTTAAGGTCCTCCTTAAGTATTTAAGAAACACTAAGGATCTGTTTTTTAATATATGGAAAGAACTCTCTATGAAGGGTCAAATTAGTCTTAGGTTTCATATTTACCCTCAACGGAGGGGTCGTTGGTTGGAAAAGTTCCAAACAAGAAATTATGGACGATTTGACCATGGAGGTTGAGTACATTGCCTTGAAAGATGCTATGAAAGAAGCATTATGGATGCGGAAATTCATTAAGGATGTAGGAGTAATCCTAAACATTGAAGGTTTGATGATGTTGTATTACAGTAATAATGTAATAATACGAATTGCTAATGAGCCTCAAGCTCACAAGAAGTCAGGACACATCCTTTGCAAGTTCCAAATGATAAGACAATTTATCAATGATGGAAAGATCACAGCCGAGAGAGTAGATACTAAAGATAACATTACAAATCCATTTGCCGAGTGCTTTCTCAGTTTATTTTAGGTAGATTGATTGAAGGTATAGGCATGATGCTCCATAATCGACCCCAAGTGCAAGTGGGAGATTAATAGAGTTAAGGGTGTGCCTTTGGGGAAATTATGTAAAAAATTATATAACTTAATTCTTGTAAATAATCATATATGAAAGCATGCTTTTGGCTTTATTTTTCTTTTATATGGGTTGTTATACAAAAATATAAATAGTGATTATAACACATTAAACATATATAAGTAGGAAGTCCTTAGAAGAAAGTAGTGTATTGATTGCAGTTGTAAATGAGTTTGTAACCATGACTATTGAATCAATATTTTAAGTACTTACCTATTAACTGTTCATAGTCAAGATGTATCAAGATATCGGTACATCCACCAAGACTATATGATTGATGGTGAATTACTCATGACTGTCAGGGGCACAAAGGGGTTATGTTCTTGTAGTTATTTATGATAATCACCAAACAACTCAACAAGAGTTTTATATAGTTGATACAACTAAGTCAATAGTTTTCAGACTTGAGGGTACTGTGAATCTAACTATGCTATACTTTGATTATGGTCAATTACATGGCATATCGATCGTGTTATGGCCATAGTTGCGCATATGCTGTACTACTTAAAGTGAAACACTACTCAAGAGAGGATTCGTCTCCTTCATTGTAGAAGGTTAGTATCCTTGTAATTGGTAGTCAACTTAAAGTCAAAATCTCTAAATAGAGTAAATCGGTTAATAGATAAATGTAATCAGATTGAACCAAGGACTTTAAAGTGGTCTATGAAATTAACTATGGTATTTAATAGAGGTTTGACTTTAGTCCAAACTCTAGAAATCTTAGTGATACAATGCCGAAGAAAATAAAACGTGCATAAAATATCATTACAAGGTGTGGCTTAATAAAGATCAGAAATTGGATTTCGCCAAAATAATGAATAACCAATCGAACTTTGCCTAGTATTGTACTTCAGGAAAGCTCGTATAGGGTTTAGTATTTAAATTATTTTTTATGCTAACTACAGACTACATTCAATTAGGGGAGTCAACACAATCGTCTAGTAATTTCGAGTTCAACAAATCAAAAATTACTTTATAAATGTTATAAATTAATAATAAAATTAATACAAATGTTGTATTGAATTTTTTACGCAGTTTAAATATTTATTTGAAGCCTAAAAAATAATTATAATGATATATGAAAGTTATATAGTGATTTAATTAAAGGATAGGCTTAAAAAATTAATTAAATAATTGATCTAATTGTTAAATCAATTAGGCTTGAAGTCTGCAAGCCCAGACCTAGGGGCCGACATAACATTAGAGAGGAGGGCTGGAGACTTTTCCTTTAGATCTATAGAGAAGGGTGCTGGATATTTATGATCTTAATGGTTATAAATGAAAGTCTATAGGGTGGTGGATAGATTATACAAATGACAAGTATATAACTAAATTAAACTATAGTGTAACGATAGTAAAGAATGTAAATAAGAATAATCACACTAGGATTTTATACTGGTTCGGACCTCCCGTCCTACGTCCAGTCCCGAAGCTCCTCTTCGGAATTTCCTTTCACCAAATAACCCTCACTTTACCCGGAGGAACATGTTTACAATAGCAGAGTTTCTTTGTCAATTGTGTGTTCTCTATTACACGGATTTTGACTATATAGTACAAATGCTTCCAATATATATCTAGAGATTATTGTCTATGAGGAACTGTATATTTGGAAGAGTAGAATAAAAGTATAGATTGCTAGAGATCAAGAGTATATGATAGAGTATATAATCAGAGAGCATAAGTAAGTAAGGTTAATGTTCTTTTTGATTCTTGATGATATATATATATGTAGAGAGATTCCTTGAGTAGTTGCATCCATTAACAAGTGCTCTATAGTTGCTTCTGATGATGATGAAGAGTTGCAGCGAAGAGAAGCAAAGATGTCTTTTCAAATGCGGCAGTTGTAATTTGAATTTTAAATTCTGAGTTCAGCATCAGACGTCTGGTATTTGTTTCAGACATCTGGCTATATATATTTTTTGTATACAGTAGCCTTTCAGACGTCTGAGTGCAACAACCAGATGTCTGATCCATTCTGTTTTGTATTCCAGAGGATTTCTTCAGACGTTTGAAATCTGTGCATGTTGAATTTGTGCATCTGTGTCATTGCTCCATTGATCCTATCGACTTGTAGTCTTTTGTAACATTCGTTGAGCCTTGTTCTTGTCTTTGTAGTGATGTTATTCTAGCAAGTTCTTGTATATATACATATATATGTACATTTGGTTTTCATTGTATAGTTGTTGTCATTAAAACCATGAATTTGGTTTCCTAACAATAAATAGCCATCCCCTTCTTAGTCTCCATACACAAAAAAACCCTGACCCTAGCCTCGTTGCTAGAATATTGGTGACACCTAGTAGATGGAGTTGCCTTCCGTGGTCAAGCAGAAAGGACTAGAAGTTCGAAGAAGTAAATCACTGGCAACTTAGGTGGTGACAATTGACAAGATCTTAATAAGGTAAATTCAAATTTTAATAACTAATTCACACACACAAATACACACACACACACACATATATATATATATATATGCCCATCCCTTAAATTTTATTTGTCCATAAATAAATAATTTTTTTGAAAATTAGATATAATTTTTAGTAAATAAATAATCTACAGATACATTTAATTATATTATATATTTATAAAATTTAATTTGAATTAAAAAAATTCACACGAAATTGAACATATGTACACATTTGAATTATTTAAAATTATTTTTATAGTTTTAAATAAAAAACTTTTCTTGAATTTTATAATTGAACTTGTATCCGTATATATATGCATAGATTATAAATTATATTAAAAAAAATTAGTCATGACATTTTAAGATAAAAAAAGACTTTTTCATATCTCGAAAAGGTCAAATTAATTCAAATTTTGAATTTTAAAATATATATAGCATTACCAAATATAAAATAAAAATGAAATGATATGTTTAAATCTAATAGAAGTTGTGTATATATATTATCAAATATATATATGTGTCGAAAGTAAAAAATTATAATATATATATATATACATATTAAAATTTTATAATATTATGCTATATATGTATACCATTATTAAATTAATGGCCGAATAAGAAAAAACCTACTAGTTGTTTCCATTAATGAGGGTGTGTGTGTGTGTGTATGTACATGTATATGTATATGCGTTATTGACCTGTGATAGTAAAACCTATTTATTAATCATAAATCCCAATGGTTAATTAAATTATGTGTGTATGATATATGTTCATCATGTTTACCTTAGATTAGATCACCATATTTAATGTCGTTGTAATATTTGTATTATGAATGTGCATGTATATTATATAATTAAAAATACTAAATTAATTGAAATGATAATACATATTATAATTAAACATAATGAGTAAACATAAAAGTTTAATACACAAATTAAATAAAATAAAATTAAACCCTAAATTCTTTTATTAATCAATACTAAATACAATTTAGTACAAAATGATTATTCATATAAACAAAATATATAATCTTGTGCAAATCAATAAAAGTATATTTTTGAAATTCCTCATTTTACCCATTATCAACGCACCTGATCTATATATATATATATATATCTGTGTTTGTGTGTGTATGTATATACTAAGTAAAATTGCACCCTAGGGGTAATTGTGTGATTTGTTACATCGCTTAAGTCTTGAATGAGAATCTTGTTCGAAATAAAATATCATTTTGGTTTTATTTTCTATTTATGGATTGTTTATGGTGATACAAGCAATGATCTGAGTACATTAGATATATACAACTAGAAAATCCCTACGAAAAGTATCAATCGATTGTAGCTATGAATGGGTTTGTAACCATGAGTTTTGAATCGATCAATAAAAATATTTATCATTGAATTATTCCTAGTCAATGTGTATTGAGGAAAAGATATTGATATATTCATTGAGACTAGTGTATGAAGTGTTCTCCATGTGATGGAATGTGTATTACTCATGACCATTGGTGACATTAAGTGATTACATATTTATGGTTATTTGGAACAATCACAGAATGACTTAATGGGGTTATTTTATATGTTGATACAACTAAGTCGAAATAAAAGATCTCATGTAATGATGTACCATGTAGTATTATTCAGAGTAGAGAGTACTATTGCAACAACCAGCATTTCAACGATTGGATATCCAAAAAATTAATTTAAATATTGGATCATTAATTAACTGAAGGTCCAAATATCTAACTTTTCGTATACGGGCGAGTTAGGATTCGAGACTACTTCAATTGAGTCCAGATTGACGTTGCAAATCAAAATGTGTATAAATATAGCTGTAGTTAGAAAATCTCATTATTTTTATGATTTACATATTATTATACATATTTTGATAAAATACGTTCGTAGTTGGGACCAGTGGGAACACGGCTATAGTCATTTTGCGAATTTTTGAAATCGAGCGATCCGATGGCCAAAATGACCTCGAAATGCATGAAATTATCATCACGAAGCGCCATTTAGGATGGCGACGAAATTTACACCATCGTGACCGAAATAATGAGGTGATGTCACAACGTGTTTCGTGGTGATCCAATGTGCTATGTGATAGTACGAGCTTAAAATGTGTGGCGATCTATATGAGAAATGAAATAAAAAATGTATATTTTATTATATATACACCTCTCTCCAACAAGATATTGGATTCCCCACTTTTATACTTTTCCCCTTCCATTTTCTATCTCCTTTAAACAGCTGCTCTTCTTCATTGAACTAAATCAAGAGCATCGGGCCACAATAGATGATAAGGTTAAATCCATTAGCCGAGGATAGGAGAGTCTCGCATCTATATTGGCTTTGTAGTGTGCGATGGTGATTGGGATCATCGACGTCATGAGGCCATTGTGTTAGGGTTGGGATTTGATGTTAGGCTAGGGGGAGTTAGGCGAATGGGGAGTGTCGTTGCACTTCTCTTCGCGGTACGCATCATTTGAGGTTAACGGTTGAAGCTCTGGCCCTACATTGAGAAACACAACATGTGGATGCCACTAGAAGGGCATTAGGTCGTGAATAAAAGGGGGAGCCAGAGTTGACATCGTGGGGACGATCGTAGAGAGGACGCGAAGAGAAGCACATTGCAATTGACTGTTCGTCGATTCGTCGAGGATTGGGTGAGAATTTGAGGAGAAAAGGGATGGAAAAAGTGGGTTTGTGCATGTTCATTTGCAGGCATGTGATATCGGGGAAGAAGGATATAAATGTGATTAACTTCGTTAAGAAAGTGATAAAGTTAATTAATTAATTTCTTCATTTTTAATTCTTATAAAATTCGTATCTTTTGCATATGAGGTCCAATCGAGATATGGTTTCGCTACTGCACTCGTAGTGAGATTATCTACGTCATGGTGTAGCTTTGGTTAAGATTCGGACACTTGAGAAATTATTGTTTAGGTGAGCGAAATTATAATTCTGAATTTATATTTCAATACAAATCACCATAATTATATATATTGAAAAATATTACTCAAAAGAGGTAAAATAATATATATATATATATATAAGCAATATTTTCTTATTGAATTGGATTGGTTTGAATAGATATTCAGGATAATTGATTAAGATCCCGTATATATGGATATTGTGTTCTATTCATATTGAATAGAATTAGATGTAGTTGATATTAATTTATAACATGGTTATAAATTAATTAGAACTCTAATTTGTTGTTATATTAGTTATAAAATAATTATTATATATATTTTATCACTAATCTAAAATTAGAAGTATGACCTTTAAATTAAGCTGTAAGGCTAATAATGATTTGGGAAGGTTAATTATTAAAATGGCTTTGACGTTTATTTGGCTTTGATATTGGTTTATTAAAGTGTAAATCAATAATTAACTAACTAGTGAATGTCTATAAAGATGATTTGAGAAGCTAAAAATTACAAAGAAGTATTGTATTATTTAACAGGGTTTGATTAAAGTTATAAAATTCCAAATATTGTAATAACATGATTTATTAATTGTAGATCCTAAGAAATGGTTTGAGATATATGCGTAAACATATATACATAAATTATATACATGAGCTATATAATATTTTGAGGCCTTATCGATACTAAACTTGACTTAATAGAAGAATTAAGTGAAAATAAACTATAGTATTATTGATAGACAGCACTATTGTATGTGTGAATTGTTATTGATATAGAGATGATAGATTTGTCACTTTGGTTGTGTACTTCCTCTGTGTATGTAAATGTGCACAATATGTGATTATTAGTTCCATATAGTTGGACTGGTTATGTATGTATGTATGTATGTTTGTATACACACTATATCTGTGAATTGTTATTGATATAGAAATGATAGATTTGTTACTTTGGTTTTGTACTTCCTTTTTATATGTAAATGTGCACAATATGTGTTTATTAGTTCCATATAGTTGGACTGGTTATATGTATGTGTGTGTGTATACATACACACATACACACACACACACCTACATACAGTTTATGTGATTTATATATATGTCCACATGTATAAATATAGTTCTGGTATATCCTACTTAGGGCTACTAGGAGATGCATAGAATAATATATATATATATATATTGATATGTGATTTAAAGCATTTATATTTAGTTTCGGTATGTCCGAATTGGGGCTACCGATTGCTGCATGGAATCCATTGTACTATTAAGGCGCAAGACTTGCAGATGTGGTCCCAAAGCAGGGATGGAAAGTGACTAGGACGTCAATTTAGAGTAGGATGTTGTTCCGTAGTACGATTTAGTGCTACGACGGGACCTACAGGCCAACGTTTTTTGAGGTGTTGGTTTTAAGGGGAATCCACAATATAGTTATGGATTTTGATAGGTCTCTTTGCTAGCTAGTGGCAATTCAGCATGATTTATCGATATGCAATTTAAGCGTATGTATAGTTTGATATGCCCGACTTATTGTTATCGAATAGTGGATGAAATATATTATACATGTATAAGTATATGGATCAAGCGATACACACACACACAAACATACATAATTATAGATTCACGGTTTAGGCAATTTATATATATTGGTTTGGTATGCCTGATTTGGGATGGCTGGGTAGTGCAAGGCACTTTAAGAACAAATCACGATCCACACGGGGATGACAATACTTCGGTGTTGTGTGCCCATGTGGGAAGGGTGTATATGGAGTTTAGTGTTTACATACGGTTTCGGTATGGTTGTGTAGACAATTGAAAGGAAAGACGCTAGTGAGGGAATCCATTGTACCATTGAGGCAGATGACCTGTAGTCGTGGTCCCGGAGTAGGGGTGGAAAGAGATTGGGAGGTCGATCTAGAGTAGGTCATATACTATTACGTAGTACGATTGGGTACTACGACATGACCTACAGGCCAAATTATTTTGTGGACTTTTTTTTAGGGGAGTCCACAAGTTAGTTGTGGCTCTCGATAGGTCTCTTTGGTAGCTAATGGCAATTCAAGATGCGTACCAGTTATAGATATCCGTATTTTGGTTTTGGGTATAAAGATGCTTTGTTAGTAGCATAGTTATATCGTTGTATTTGACTTGCATTTCAAATGCTTCGATGCGGATTGAGAGATCTATGACACCATTGCTTATGAAGTATAGTATTACTACACTCGTTTTTCAAATTCAGTAATATGGCATGTTATAGTATGTATTGTTTCAATTAGAAAACCACTGATGTATCATCCTGACTTGTTTGTGTATGGATAAAGTAGGGGGAAGTATGATTAGTATTACACATTGATCCTTGCTAATGTTTATTAGATGTATATAGGTTGCATGTATATACAGTAATTAGAGATAGTTCACCTCATACCAGGCTTTATGTCCAACCCGTGTTTTGTCTTTATCTACTATGTCATGACAACTCTTGGATACTCGATTGAGTAGCATGGGAGTTAGGTAATTTTAGGGTAGGCTTACAAGGCAGTTGGAGCATTCTAGAGGAGTGAAGTTAATATATTGGATATGTATACTTGTTAGTGATATAGTACATGGCAGACATGCAATTTTGTATATGCGGCTTATGATACTAGATATTATATTCAGAACTCCATATGAATGGGTAATGTATTCTGAGTTTTTGTATTGATATTTATTTATCAGTTGCTTCCGCTAGTACTGTCTCTTATATATTGTTTGTCCTATTCTATTCATGTATATTCAGTATATTATATGTTATCTTTCCGTTGTGAGATTGTATCAATGTGCCTTGATATGGTATTTTGTTTTAACTTTTACCTTGACGGACTATCTTTTGTAGTATTTAGGAGTCATACGTTTCTATTCGATGTTGATTTAGGTTATTATGAAGGGCAGGTCGTTACAGTTGGTATTAGAGCAGAAGGGGTGATAGTCTTTCGTCTATTGTATTCACGAAAGGGAGTTGCACCACTTAAACAGTTGGGTCATCTAGGATGTCGAACAGAAGCATGGGAGTTTACAGCTTGGCATGCATGCTATGACTATTATTGGTTACCTACGTGTTGTTATAGACTCCATTCGAATGATGGGTTGTTTGTATGGAAATTATTGTTGATTGATTTTTATTGGTTATCGAGTGTTGATTGATTATTTGTTTTGTTGACTGATTTTTGTTGCTTCTTAATTACTTGCTATTTCTTGATTATTGATTAATTATTTTTGTTGATTGATTTTTTTTTTGCTTCTTGATTACTTGTTGTTGCTTGATTATTGACTGATTGTTTATTTTTGTTGATTAATTTTTTTTGTTGCTTATCGGTGTTGATGATTGTTATTTCTAGCATATTATGTTCATTTTCCTTTTTCGTAGGAATGCATGATGAATTTCATGAATTTTGTTTATATAAATGTGAAATTCTAGTGATGTCATCGTGATGAGTCGACTAGAAAAAGTTAATGCAGACCGGGCGATCCGATGGCCAAAATGACATCGAAACGTGTGAAATTTTCATCTTGGAGCGCCGTCTCGGATGGCCAAGAAATTTATACCATCGAGACTAAAAAAATGAGGTGATGTGCGCCGATGAGTTCTGTGACGATCCCATGTGTATGTGTGTGATCGTACGAGCTTAAAAACATATGGTGATTTACTTGAGAAATCAAATAAAAATTCAGTAATTTATCATATATATACACCTCTCTCCAACCAGATATCGGATTCCTCGCTTTTCTTCTTCCCTCTTTCATTTTCCCTCTTGTAAATAGCTGCTCTTATTCATTGAATTAAATCAAGAGCTTCGGGCTATGATACATGATGAGAGAGGATCCGTTGGACTTTGGGTTATGTAAGCGATAAGTTCGACCAAAATGTCACGCCACTAGCTAAGGTGACGTGTGAACGTTAATATTCGAATTGTTTGTTATTCAGCACTGACTAAATTTACACCTTTGAGTCGCACAACCGTAATGATGAATGCTCCTAAAATCACATAGTTTAGTTAGTTGATAATCATTGTAAATGAATTAAATTAGTTGATATTTGTGAAATATTAATTTTTTTTATTTTGATTTGTTTAAATGCCATTAGTATTTGATAAGGTGCGCATATAAAAGTTATATATGTATATATCGATATATGATATTGATGAAAATTTTAAATTGGATTTTAATAGGTTAAATACTAAATGGGTTTAGGAATATTTTGAGGCCCATCTAACCTCATTCATATATGGCCATAAGAAAAAAAATGAGGCATGAAATCCAATGGTTGGATCTAGAAAATGAAGGGAGTAGGTTAAGAAAGGTTCCCTCTATAAATACCTTACCTTTCATTCACTTGCCTCTCTTAATCACTCTCCTTCTAAACCCTAGCCTCAATCTTCAATTTTTAACATTCTTGACTGAAAATTCATAGCCTCAAAGCCACAAAAAATTCCCAATACAAAATCAAATCAAATTAAATTAAATAAATACAAAAGTAGTGCTTTACATTGTTGCAATTTCTAGAGGTGCATAAATCGGAGCTAGAAGCTTTCATCATTCAAGGTGCAAATCAAAAGGCAACATCAACGAGGTAAATTCAATTATTTTTTTATCTATATATTCCATTATATTGTAGATCTAGTGATTGTTTCATTCTGTTGGATTTATATATCCATTTGGTATCCCTTAAAAATATACGCATGTAGATCTTAAAGTATTACAACATATTATCATTTAAATTGGTTTTGATTTGATGTTGATAATTTCAATTAATTATTTTCATTGATAACTTCTATTGATTTTTGTCTAAATTTAGATCTCGTAATTAATTAGTTGTTTTGTATTTTTATTTGTTCAATTGTCGATGATAGTTTCTATTGATTCAAAATTGGTTTTCTATTCTAAGAACATACATACATACACACACGCATATGTGTATGTATGTATGTTAAAATAATTTTAAAATATTTTACAATGAAAGGTTTCATAAAAAACAACATACTTTATATCTATACATACTACTAATAAAGGAGAATTATAGTGATGTATAAATGAACATAAACCAAACATAATATTATTAATAAACAAAATATACTTTTGCCAAATTATTATTAATTGTAAAATATTTATATTTTATCTTACTTTAAATTATTAATTTATACATATAGACTATATTTGGATTATAGATAAAGATCTGTTTTTAAATTTTTTTATGAAATCAAATCATTACATGTTTGGTAATAAATCTTGAATTCATAATAGTTAACTTGGTAGAATTAATTTAAATCTTTTAAAGGATTCATTAACTATATATATATATATATATATCTAAAATATGATTAAACACGCGCGCGCGCACATATACATACATACATATAATTTTAAGAGATGTTTTAAACAGCCAATGCATCTATAAATGGCAAATGTGTCTGTTGCGGTGTAAATCCAAGCACCCAAATACGTACAAATTAACTAGATGTGTTTCACTTACACAATTTATACTAGAGTATATTTGGATATACTCACAACATATGCCAAATATAATTTTGGTCACTAATGTCATTTAATAAATTATTCAATTTAATTAAGGGAAAGAAATGAAAAAATTCTCTCTAATTAAAACCATACATCCTCTCATTAATTGAATAAGTTAAGTGAAGAAAAAAAAGGTTTTTGTCTTTAAATTAAATTAACAAGTAACTGTCACACACAAATACATATATAAGAGTATATTTGATGTACTCTTATTTATGCAAACGTTAAATGTAAATCTTTAAAATAAAGGATTTTATTTAAAAATATTTTAGAATGGATCTAAAATCCCCTTTAGACTTCATAGACCTAATAGATCCAAAATATAAATCTTTTTTGAAATTTACGCATTTCATTCGCTTCTAACTGGCCCAGATCCTTTAGATACTAACCTTCAATTCTAAAGAAACGAACGCTCTCTTGATTAGTGTTTCATTTTAAGTAGTTCAACTTATACGTACCCAACTATGGCATTAACACTATCACCATTGTCATGTGATTGACCATAGTCAAAATATAGTTTAGACACATTAAATTCAGAATAATCTTAAGTTAAAAGACTATTGTACAGTTTGGCATGAGATATTCTATTTGACTTTATATTAATTTAAAGGCTCTCGATGAATCATTTAGTAATTGTTCCAAAAAATTGCATGTACACAACCCCTTGGTACTCTCAACCATCATGAGTAATTCACTATATAGCATATGAAGTGTGTTACATACACTAGTCTCAACAGATGTATCGATATCACAATCTTAATACATCTTGAATAGGAACTTTAAGAATAAATATATATTGATCTGATTCGGTACTCAATAGTCACGAACACATTCATAGATCATTAAATACTTTTTGTGAGGATTTCCTACTTGTATATTTTTAATGTATTGAAAAAAATAAACAATACATATATCCCAATAAAAATATATACTGTAAAAAATAAAATCAAAAGTTTATTTTATTTGTAACAAGATTTATTATAAAAGTTAAGTAATACAATCAAATTATATAATTTTCACTCAGGCACAAGCTTAACTCTGTCAAGCAATATAAGGTATACACCTAAGTTTAGGACCCAAGTTCTAATTATAAGTCAAATCACTATTTCTATCCGATGTTATAACTATACGGATAAAGATATTCATGATTTTTGTTATATCGAAGTAAATAATGTTTCTTTTTCTCATATTAATGATGTGAAACTGATAATAAAATGATTTCGACAACTTGATTTTGCCTCCAATATAGCTCGTTGTACTCCCGTTCTTTTCCACTATATCTTTGTTATATCCCTGTTATAGTTTTTGGCGCCTTCATTGTTATTCAAATCGCCCAACGCTTAAACTATACAGGAGGAGGGATCTAGTTTGCCTTTTATTTATCCTTTTAAATCTCCTCTCCTTGAATTATTGTAGAAATTTTATGTTTATTAGCAATATAATCTTATGCAAAATTCAGAATCATTCTGAAACTTCCATCACTTTCAAAATAGCATTTAAAATCAATAATTAATATAAATATTTTTAATGGTCCATATTTGTGTGAAATTTTGAAGAAATTAGAAGTTTAAAAATAGTCACATGTTTTGCATATATAATCTTGCTAATGAATAAAACATTTCCACAAAAATTCACTTAAAACTGAATTTATTTTTTCATAAAATGGTGAAAGATGGTTTTAAGGATATGTAGCTCCCTCATTATGTAGCCTAACTGCATGCCACGTCCATCTTTTTCTTTAAAATTATTCATAATAAAACAAAATTTTACAGATATAACTTGTGTATTATCAAGATCGACCAGACAAAAATTTAAATCTTTTCAAAATATCTAACTTCAAAATCATAAATCAGTGTGAATTATAAAAAACATATATTACTCGACTATTTGAAATTATTATTTGAATGAGTTAATAATCTCTTAGCAATCCCTAGGAGGCCTTTGGCTCACTTCGCTTGCAGTCTCGTTCAATCCCCTTCGCCAGACAAAGAGTGTGCTACTTATATTTGTGTTATCGAGTCAAATTGATCGTATCATGTGAAACGTCCATCAATGATGATTCGTGAACGTCCATTGGTTTAGACTCCTTCGGTCGAAGAATAGATAGTCCCTCTGTTTTCTACTTCTAGCTACACACCAAGAACTCCCGATGTGGTCGCACACTTTAGGCAGACTAGTTTAAATAACAAAGAGAATTGCTATGGAGTGAGTTTGCAAATCACTTGCAGATGTGGTGGCTCAGCATGAAGATGTAGCAGCTGGCTAATAGCTTGCACTGAACAGATGTGATGTGTTATGCATCCAAGTGATATTCATATTAAGTAAAGGCATTTTGGATTCAAGTAGGATTAGTGTTTGAGAACTCTTAAGGTTGAATAGATGTGTAAATTTTTACGGTAATGCTACTTTGCCTGGAAATCAACACTCGAAATAACTAGGGAACAATCTGAACCTCATATATGATGCAGCCTCTGATTTCCATCATTAAATGTGAGATCCGCATTTTCGTATACTCTAAATTTGGATATTGTAGCATCGTGAAAATTTTAAACATTTTAGTAGTTTCATAAGTTCATGTAACTCTGAAATATACTATGTGATTTGATTAGATAAATAAACAGTGTGAAAGCACTCTATTAATGAACACATTGTGCAGAACATGAATTTTACGACTAAGGGTGGGTCCGTAGGTTTCAATTATGTTGCATGAACAAAATAATCATTCATATTAGCCCATTGAGTTGGCGTGGAAGAAATGAACATTGGCGTCCGAAGTATCAGACACCAATGATTAATGTCCCTATACATAACCCTCTTAAACCATCTTCTTCTTCTTCACAACACTTCATCTTCTTCTCTGTACACCTTCTTCTTCTTATCTTCTTCATATATAACAATGTCTGATATTGATTTTGACAGTAAAGATTTGACTACGTTGCTGGCCATAAATGAATTTCTCAATGGAACGAAGAGCGGAAATACATTTATGCACACTTCAACTTCCATTGGTATGCATTGGGTTTCTGATATTCTTTTCGGAAACCAAAAGCATTGTCAACGGAACTTTCACATGAAAATACTTTACTTCGTTGCATTATGTGATCACTTGCAAGCTACAGTCTCACATCTATAAAAGAAATCTTCGTTAAACAAATGGTAGCAATATTTCTATACATCATAGCTCTGACTCTTCCAACAAGTTGGGTTGCAGAAAGGTTTAAAAGATCATGTAACACTATTTGTGTTTATTTTTATGTTGTTCTAAAAGCTGTGTTTTTAATGTCCAAATATATAATTAAACCGAACGACCGATAATTTAACATTGTACTGGAACAAAATAGAAATTCAAACCGATACTATGTATTTTTTTAACTTGTACCAAAGTTAAAGACGATACATATATAGTGTACATGTGTCCAATGATAGTGCTCAATCATTTATTAGTCAAAAAGGTATGGCGATATGCGACACAAAATGTTATGGCTATTTACTCGTTTGATGTGGCATTTACATATGTAATGGCTTGTTGGAAAAGAACTGTACACGATAGTAGGTTTTTATTTCGATAATAAAAGATAAAGGTACGTACCCAAATTTTTCACTATTTAGTTTACTCAGGGTATCCCTAATAGAAGGTTATATACCCTCTTATCAAAATAGAAGATATCATATTTCTGATTTCGTGAAACCTAAAATCAACCATAATTAGAAAATGAGATTTTCAACTACTACCACTAAGCTTACGTATGGTAATTGAAAGGACATTTGAAATATATACAGAAAAATTTGCGATCTTTAATAATAGATTGATTTTCCAATTTTCAATTCAAGTAAAAGTGTTTGTTGCTACATTGACTAATCACAACATCATACGAAAACACAACAGTGGAGATTTCAACTTTATGCAATTTGACAATGATTCTAATCTAATTCTAAATGAATACCTTGAAGAATACTGCAAAGTTTAAACTACTAGTGATAAAAAGAATGAAACAGATAGAAGAATTAAGTAATAATACAACATTGGTTCGAGATAACATAAAGAATAAACCATTTGTTGTTGGACTTTGCTAAGTTATTATCTTTATCTATTCTATACTTTATCGACTAAAGATGTATTCTCAATTTTACACTACTGTATCTTTTTCAATGTATTTGTTATTATAAACTATTCTATTTTTATTATTATGTATCTTAAGCATGTTTATACTAATTAATTAAAAAGTAATCATCAGACACAGCTCACATAAAAATAACCCTTTCATAAAAAAAACACATTTCCCTTTCCCTAACTTACCCCTTCATAATACACTTTCAAAATACCCCTTTTCACTTAAGAAAAAACACACCCTAATCACATGCAATAACATTGCAAAGCATAATAACCAGTTCTTCAAATTATGGCACAAGCAAATGGACAAGATTTCTGAAATTGAGATAAAATATTCAAACAAGAAAGAAATAATACTAATAATATCCAAAACAACTAAAACCAAGAAATAAAATATTAAACCAGTGCGAAAGAATAAAAATTGACTGTATCCATAACTGTTGTTATGTAGTACAGATGACAAAAGTAGCAAAAAGCAAGGAGCGTAAGCAGAGAGAGACTGAGAAACAAGAAACATGTCTAATTACTTCTAATAACCAACTTTGTACATTCCGTTCACTAAAGGAAAAAAGGAAGAAAAAAAAAAGAAGAAATAAAGAGATAAAACAACTGAAGTAGGTTCTTTTCCTACTTCTCTAAGAAAAGCACCAGCATATACCTTGCTTTTTTCCTCTACTTTTTCACAATAATATTACATTTGACAATAGCAAGTGGAAGAGAATACTATAACACCATTGTATCTGATCACACCGTGGGTTCAAATCATATTGGATTGTCGATGACGCTGATTTAGCATAAAATCGGTAATAGTTGCTCTTCTCACATGATAGTTTATCTTTGAAAACCATAATTTAGGGGAAAAAATGCGTCGGATGAAATTGTTAGCTTTATTTTGTCAACCTGCAAAACAAGTGAACATTTGCATACATTAATAATGAAAACAACTGTTACATCGATGTATATGTGTTAACAATAATGGGGCAACAGTGTGAGGTTTCATTTCAAACTGGGAAAATGACAGAATAGTTTCTTATAATTCTACTGGACCAAATATCAGGATAATTGGTTAAGGAAACTCAATCAAACAGTGCATGTGTCATTCGCCTTCTACAATTAAACCAAATTGCTACAAAGGAAGCATAACCAACATGTGCCTTGAGAAGCCCTAGAAGCAAAGTACACCAATAATGCAGAAACAATAAGCTATATGATATATTAAGCCAGCCCAAAAATAGCATTGAACGTTTCAAATGAAACTAGCAAGCATTGTTGATTAATCTGTAACAGCTTAAAAGTTAACACTGTTTCCACCAACCAGAAAAATAATACCAAGGAATACTCCTTAATAGATAATAAACCTTCACTGGAGAAGTCCATTTCTATTTATGTTTCCCAACAGCGAACGCTTACATACAAAATAAAAAATAAAAATCAAGACACATTTCAAAACGGAGATTTGTAAATGCTACTTTAATAATTTTTGCATTTGTATAAGAATTTGATCGTAATACTGATTTTAATTTAGAAAACTAATGGTGATTTGGGAAAACATTCTTTGAACAATCACCCTAATGATTGTGAGTTGCTCGAGCTGATTTCCTCGTCATTTTAAAGTCAGTTCAGTGGAATGACCTATGTTAGTATAAATTTGAGAATTTTTTTGTATAAATTTGAGAATTTTTTTGATGAATCTAATGGTTAGAGGGATAGGTTTTATTCAAGAGGGAAGACAAGAATGTTTTATTAAATGATTGTGTGTTGGTATTACAAACTATGTTATTCTATCATGAAGCATTTTACAGAATTTTACGTAGCGTTTGACTTAAAAAGTAGTTTTGTGTTTTGCGTTTTCAATATGTATCAAATGACATGGGAGAGAATGAGAGGTCGGAAAATCATAATTTGTCCAACAAAGTGGAAAAGGCCTAGGGGAGAAATAGTTTTTGATATTTGCCAAAAAGGTCGAAAACAAGAAAAAAAATCATTTTCAATTTTATATGTTAAATCCATTTTCCAACTCCACTGTTTTCTACCATTTCTCCTCTTCCGTGCATTTTTAAATGTTTGAAACGCAAAACAAAAAATTCATTTTCAAACCAAACACTATCTTAGTGGTTTTTTTCGATGAAATAATAGTACAAAGTTTTTATGGTCCTTTTAGGACGCAGAACTAAGGCGTGTCATTCTCTAATGGTTTAGTACTTTGGTATCAATCAACCCGAAGATATAAAGAAACATAAAACAAGGATTTCTATAACTACTGGTTTAGTGTTCTAGTGTCATTCAACAAGAGGATGTCACATTAGACAAACAATTAACACAAGGGCGTCAAACACCCAATTTGCTACTCTACACATCACATAAAAGCTCTCAAATAATTTTAATCACAACAATAACAAAGTAAACATACCTCGTATGCTTCAACCATCCAACACTCATATTACCAAACACCAAAACAAACCTACATTCTCCACCTAATCCTTGAAAATCACACTATCCGCAATCTCAAGCAAAGGCCCCAAAGTATCATTCCCAAACTTCCTCGCAAAAAGATACGAATAACTCGAATCATTTGACTTCCTCAGCTCCCTAATCAGACCACCCGATATCTCATACGACTTGTACAAATGTGGATGGCCACCAACACTATCCGTCCAATTAACCCTAGTCAATGTATACTTTGAACACCCTTTCAGATCTTGCATTGACAACAAAGTAGGAAAATAATGCTCTTCTGGGTAACAAGAATCCTCTCTGGACTTCAAACATGGCATCTTAAACTTCTTCCACAACTTCCTATCTCTAACAACCATCAAAGCATGCCTTCTTGACAACACAAAAAACTGTGACCCAACTCTAAATTTCTCAAATGGAACCTCCGGCAGCATCACATTGTCACCTCTAGCTATGTACCTATTCCATAAATGTTCTTGATTGTCCAAAATCTCGATAAAGCTCATCCGCTTTCTTGGAAAATTTACGTGTTTGGAATTCACTATCTGCCTATAAACAAACCTAAACGAATGTAGAGGAATACAAGTTTGACTAATCAAAGCAAAGTAAGCATTGGAAGCATCGTCAATCAGTGCTGCAGCCAGTAGTCTCCTGGCAGCGGAAATCAAAGTGGGAGATGCACGTTGCGTCGCCTTAGCAGGAATGAATTTATTTTGGAAAGTAAGAGAGAGTGGTTGCTTAAACTCGTAATTTGGATCTGAATGAACATAAATATTGAAAAGATTACTGTGTCCATGAAAGAACTTATCCCACAAAGGCGCGAAAGTCAAATCCGAGTTCGTGAGGAAAAGGAAGGCGATTTTGGGTTGAGACGGCGGCGGTGGCTGACGGCGACGGTCGGCAGTGGTCGACGCTAACGTGGCGCGTCGGAAAAGCGCGAGATCGTCTATTTCGTCGGGATCGGGAATCGGCGGTAGGGTTTTTGGCGGCAAAATGCGAGGGGCGACGAAGAAAAGAACAGGGATCGAGAGGAGTAGAAGGAAAGAGAATATGAAAGGGGAGGAAGGGTACATGATAATTTGCGAACAAATTTAGGGTGTGGATGTGTAAATTAGAAATTGTTTGGGTTTACTGGTGCAGATTTGAGAACTGGGATGGAAGAAGAGATACAGATATGGAGTGGTTTCGTTTATCTTTTAATTTTATAAGCCAAAATTATTTTGAGATTTTAAATTTGTAGTTTGTGCTTTTCGGGAAGAAATCAGTAGATCTTGATGATTAAATTTTGGTAGGTACAACGTCAGGATGCGATATTTCCGTCATTTTTATTAAATGCTGTATTTTTATTTGGACGTAATTAGCCAGTAGGTTTTGTATTTGGTAGGTACACTTGTTAGAATTTGAAGATGGTTGCATCAAATGGCTCAAATTATTACTCAACAAGTATGTACTAAACATGAGCAAAACCATACTAAGAATATATCAAAACTTGATACAACCTCCATCTTTTATTTGACATGTGTACTAAACAAGGAAATAATGCATTCACTTAAAAATATTACATGTAATACACATATCAAAAATTAAAGAGATTTGTATCGAATATTTAATAGAACGGTGTATTTAATTTTTTTATTTTATTTATTATTTGGTATGGAGAGAATTAAAAATACTTATACGATACTGCTTTATTTTGTATTTACTGTGAGGTAGTTTTGGATAGCAGCTATCAAGTAGAGTTGTTTCGATATAAATTGACTTTTAAATTATAATAATTATAATAATTCGATTAAACTACTTATGAAATTTGTCCTTTAAGTCGTAAGCGATAATTATTACCTTTCACATTTTTGCCTATAAATTATATTTTAAATTTTGTTGTAAAGAGTTTTCAAACAATAAAAGTGAAATGCATGAAGTAGTTTTAACTGTTTATAACTAACTGGTAACATACTTTAAAATTATAATATGGGTTAAACTTATTTTATTTTATCTAAATGATACTTTATATTAATGGTACCAATAATAAAGATGTTTTGTGACGACCCGCCTCCTCGATCCTCAAAAATCGACACTAACACATCCTTGGTATTCACGTGCCGCAAATCCAAGTGCTGGAGAGGCGGATTATCATGGAGTAAAAGAAAATAAAGACATAACAGAATCTTACACGAATGGAATAACATATATTATATCAATATATATATCTTTATAGTGGAAATTTTAAATATGTTTATCAAAGTTAAACATGGACAGTTATAAATATCGATCCTTTCAAATGCGGAATACAATAGTACACAAGTAGTGTTAAAAAGAGGCAATAGTCTACTGAAGAATCTTCTAACTCCATGCTCCGAGCTCTTCCAGATTTCTTCTAACAAAACCTGACTAATGGGCTGCCCAAAAAAATAGGGAACCCAGAGTTTAATGGGAAAGAAAATAAGCTCCGGGTGAGTTATGGAACTGGTGTGAGAAACTCAAAATACAGATATTTGAAAACAATGGTATCTTATAAGACCACGCCGCACATAAACATGGAAAGAGTTTTTACCTTATGATAACCAATACCTTTACTATGCAAAATCTGGTAATATTATTTTTAATGACATTCTTTTGAAAATATTTTTCAAATAAACTTATGAATCTTAGCCGAAATTATTACATTGATTAAATTCCAGCATAATAGCTACAAAGTAGGTTCTACAATCAAATCCAAATGCACTTATTGGAGAATGGATTTTCATACAATGGCATGTAAGAAACAACCTTCCGTACAGTACACCTCTAGAGGGATGTACCGAGGATCAACAACTTTTGAAACCTCTACACCTTGCAAGACCGGCCTACCTGCAGACCCAACTTGGTGGCAGATAGAACCGAATATGATATCACGATGGTCGTAACCGACCTATCCGTGGCAACATCATACACGACATATTCGACATATAGAGAGTAATCTAGAAGGGTGATGACCATACCCTTATGGGCGCGACCCACATAGGCTCACAGCATGCCATGTTTAAGCCATTTTCGGGCGATGAGGCCCGAGGTAACGATTACCTTTCTCATAGCATATTCCACTTTGAATGCCACACTGTCACTCAATGATCACACAACCGATTTCTACAAACTTATAACTCCTGAGCTTATATGTCTCAGGAAAGGGAAGTTGCTTTCTCCGTCACCAGATAGATAATACGTTTATAGAGATCAATCAATGTGATTAGAAATGCAACGTCAGACATTCATCCATACAAGTTGTCTAGGAACAAGACAAATCAAAGGAACTCTCCTACCACATCGTGTTGGGAGTCATCCCTAGGATTAGTAGCGAGCATCCCTTGCATCGAAGATCAAATGAAGATACTACTGCCACATATATATGATATGGGGAATTTCCTCCGAGGGTCAGTGACAAGCAGCTCTTCATTCATTTACTATCATTCCATGTCTTCACTTCGAATACGTAAATTGGTTCGAAGTGGCTTTCGGACAAAAATCACTCAAATCTGACCTCGGTTCCTTGAACCAATCATCGATAAAAAGATATTAAGTAAATAGGCGTTTATCATTTGATTTCTTTTTATCAAAAATATCTTCCAGAGATATATATCTTTAAAACATTTATTTCCGGTATATACAGAATCATTAAACCTCTCTTTAACTTTGAAAATACCAAATCATTTTCATAAGTCATATTAGAAAACATTATTGAGTTAAAAAGGGTCGATAGAGATTTATACTAATTCTACTCAACGTCAATTTCCGTATTCAACCTTACTATCCGTTGAATAACGGTGAAATCACCTTTTAAATTCACATGAATAGTACGGGTTCCCTCCTCGGAATTTAATACCAAGTGTAAGAAGATTATCTCTATACAATCCAAGTTCTATTAAATTAAATTTGAAAAATTGAATCTTTTATACTTGCCTCATTTCCGACATTTCGACCTTATCTATTCCTCGTCCAAGAAAGAGGCCAGGTGAGCCAAGGCATTGGATGCTCTTAAACATCTCCTTAGTTTAAGCACTTCACATCCGGATCTCACGAATAGAAAAATCCAATCTACTCGTCGGCTTTTAGAGCCAAGATTAAATCACTTTATTTATAACAGCTTTTCTTTAAATCAATTATTTAAACCTTTTAAAATAAATTATAAAACCTTCAAATCATCTTTAAAACACTTATTGATTTATTTGAAAACATTTATAAAAGATTTGGAAAAGAATACTTAAGTTTAAAGTTATACATCAAAAGTTATTAAAAACCGCTGCGAATAGTGCTTTTTAAGGCTTATTTGATCAAAACAACTTTTCGATCATTTAGAATTCCATTTTTATAACTCAAATCTCTTTTAAAACAATTTAAAAGATTTATATAATTTGTTCCATATTTTTAAAGAATTTAAAAATATCATTTATGAAAAATTTGCCGCTTTGGTTTCCGAACTGCCAAACCGTGACTATTTTGAAAACTTTTTTTGCTCATATTCCAAAATCTACTAAATGAAATATCAATCCTTTTCTTTTGTTTGAAAATTTTGATTGTAAGAGCTCGAAAAATTCTTATTCCAAAGAATTCCGGCTCTGAATCCATCGTATATATGGATTTAAATTTCTACGGCGCGAAATCGCGAACTGCCGTTACGCGATGCGCCTATTTTTGACTCAATTTTCACAATTTGTCAAAACTTCACCAAATTTGATTCTAGTGTTTATAAAACATTTATAAACCATTTTAAACCATTTTCAAGAGTTTTAACAATCTCATATACACCATTTCATTTACTAAAGGAAAGTGGTTTCCGTTGGAACATTGTCAGCCCGCAGCGGAAGAAATGGGTGAATTTCAAAAAAAATACCATTTTGAATCTTTAATGGGCCTATGCAATCTAAATTTATTTAGAACTTTTTTAAATTTGATTTAAATAAAATCATGTATTTTATTTAAATTTACAAATAGTAGTTTGAGATTTGTTTAATTTTGGTTTTGCCTATATATTTGTGTATATATATATATATATGTATCATATACATATATATACGTGTGTGCATGTGTAACATAGCAATCCACGTAGGGTATAACATGCATGTATATAGATGTTGGGATTTGCATCGCAACAGACACATTAGCTTATTTTGTATGTATTGTATGTTGTCGAATATGTGCGAAATATATAACTATGAATTTCATGTGATTATTTTGAAAAATTATATATATCTATTTTATGTATGCATAAAATTTATTTTTATCATTAAAATATTGTAGAAAATACTTATTTATTTATATGACAATATATTGAACCATAATAAACAATGAATATATATATATATATATAAATTGGAAAATCCTTTTATCCACAATTACTAGTTAGAAAATATACTAGATCTGGAATTCCAAAGATTTTATTATTTAATTTACATACATACATACATACATACATATAATATTGAATAAAACAGATTTAGCCATAATAAATTATCATAAAATAACCATATAATAAAAATATAAATTTTATAATTTCAAAAAATCTAGAAATACATTTTTGGCCTCAGAAAAAATTTCTGAAATTTTCTCAATTAAAATAAAATTTTAAATATATAATTTATTGTAGACCCGAAATCAAATTAATTATTAAAATTATAAAATTAAGTTATAAAAATCTGAAACTTTGTCTAAGGTTTCTATAACATATTTTGGGTCTTAAGAAAAATTTCCAGAATTTTTTAAATTAAAATGATATTTTTATTCAATTAATTGTTTTCAGGTCCGAAATAAAATTTATTTTAAAATTATTATTTTAAGTTCAAAAAATTTGAAACATTTTCTGAAGGTTTCTGACATGAAGGATGAATTTTAGAAAATATTAAACTATAGTTAAGAAACGTTTATTATTATACATATGAATTATGGTTCAGATAATCACTAAATATTAAAATTAATAAAATATATAAATAAAAAAAATTCAGCACTTGTAATTCATGATAAACACAAAACGACATTTGCAAATATTCAGATCTATATCTACAATATATAATAAAACATATCTCTTAATTCAAATTGTATGTGAAAATTTAACACAAAAGATTAACATATCAGATTTACACATATGATCAATATGTATAAAGATAAATAATTTCAAACTTAAAATTAATTTTAATGTTTAATTTCAGATCTAAAACATAATCATGGAATAGATCTTTAATTAATTTACACATATCCAATCTCCATTGTGACAACATAAATACGTACAAAAATCTCACCTAACTAACAAAACAACAATCTAATTATACACATATGTTCATATTATTAACAAATTATGAAAGCACAATAATATGATAAAAATAAAATCAAAGTTACCCAAATTAGATGCCCTAAATTCCACCTTGAATAATCAATTACCTTCTTTTGAAATGTTTTGATTCTTCAGATTGCTGATTTGGAATCTACGACCAATTACTATCAAATAGCTTTTAGTTTTGATTTGAATTTGATATGAGAACTTTAAGATTGATTTAGAGGTGGATTTCAACCATGAAAGAGGAAAGAAGGTGGCGGCTCAAAAATGAACCGAAAGATTTCTAACAAATTAGGGTTTTGAGACCGTTTAATTATATGGTAAGATAAGAGAGCAAACCACTAAATCTTAACCACACATCTCCAAACCCTAACAATTTGTTCAAGCCACATCTAACCCTAGCCATAACCAACGCCTACAACTCCATAATTTATGGATTGTTAGCCCATTTAACCCAAATTAAATATGTACAATCATATTTAACTCAATTTCTTATCGATATCTTATATCGACCAATATATTTACAACTATTATAAATATATGCAATAAATTTAGTTCTCATATCATATTCAAATTTCATAATTAATATTTCATAAATATTAATTAATTTAATTACTTTATAACAATTATAAATCAATTAAATCGTTTGGTTTAAAGAGAATTAATTATTTTGGTTGTGTGACTCTTGGGTGTAAATTCGATCAGCGATCAACATTGAACTATTCAAATGTCAATGTTCACACGTCACTTAGCATGTGGTGTGACATTATGGTCAAATTTATCGCTTACTAAACTTTGGTAAAATCCAATTTCACTTTATTAAGCGTTACCCTTTTATGATAATTATTTACGCCAATTCTCTTCGTCAAATTATATCACTTTGGACTTAGTGAATTTGGTTATGGTCAAAATTCCAAAATCATCCATATTCAACTCTATAATTCAAACACAAAGACCTTGGTTCAATAATAATTATTATTATTAACCGAACTACTCTGGCCAGAGATTTTGACTTTGTATTGACTTAAGTTAACCGTGATACTAACCCCATATAACTGAGGAGACGAATCCTCTCTTGAATAGTTTTCACTTTCAATACTTCTATTAAACCCAACTATAGTCACTTGATGGACGTCATGCCATAATTTGACTATAATTAAAACGGAGCTTCCACATTAAAGATCTATAGTATTCTCAAGTGGAGAGAACTGTGTAAATCAGTCACATTGATATTTTCTATTTGACCTTAGTTATATTAACCAATAAAAAACTATCGACTTAGTCGTTCCATAGTTATCCAATAACTATTAGTATATAAACTCTAGGTGCCCCCAGCAGTCATGAGTAATACACTGCCCAACATTTGGAGAGCATTACATACTCTAGTCTCACCGGATACACCGATATTCAGTGTCGATGCATCTTGACTAGGAACATTTAAAATGGTATATTTGTTTTTATTGTGATAAATTACTCACGGTTACAACAGTTTGTAACTACTATCACAAAATATGGCATTTATGGATTTTTTTATTAAATATACTTTTAACTAAATAAATTAACTAATATAACCACATTATATCAAGTATATAATAGAAAGAAATACCTTTATTATAAACAAGATTGTTCAACGAGTTAGATATATGTAACAAATTACATAATTGCCCTTAGGGCATACCCCTAACTCTATCAATCTCCCACTTGCACTTGGGGTCAATTATGGAATCTTATTTCAACTTCTTCAATCGGTTTGTCAAAACTAGTTGGATTAATCTTTTTGTGAACAGGTATGCTATTATGTTTTAATTATCTACTCTGTCATTCAACTCTCTCCGACGGTGATAAACTGTTTTATCATGTAAAACAATTCGGCGTATGTCTCTCGACTTCGAGTGAGCTCTAAGTTCTATTACGAACTATATTACGACATTGTTATCATATAACTCTGTCATGAGATTCTCAACATTTGAAATCTGCTCAGTTATAAATTTGTGCACTTATATATTTTATATACATTGTTTTGATTGCGCTGCTATTCAAGGTGATGTACCTAGCCTTTTTTTATTAAATCGGCTATGGTCTTTTATTTGGAACATTTCCAACTTAAAGATTTGTTATTGACATATTATACTCACTATTACTTGTGAAAGTTTGAGTCTGAACATTCCTTTATAAGGAATTTGTGTTTCTGTAAACAATTCTCTAGTATTTCATAAATACATGAGAACACTTCAAACAACCATGTAGTGATATCAATTTGGATTTGATATTTGCTTCATTACCAAATACATAAACAAATCATGATTTCGTAGACAACATAACACGTATGATAATTCCTATTACCAATGCCAAGGAATCAAACTCTCATGTTCCATATTAAACATTTTTATAAGGGGTCCTTGCATATAATTTGGGACATTCCCGACATCTTTTATACTTACTATAAAAGAAATCATTTATTAATCCAATGTTGAGTATTAAAATAACTAAGGCTGATTTTGACACAAGTACATCGTTAAAATCAACAATGTGTTGTTTACTTATAGTTTAGAAATATCAATGTACCTTTTATCGTTCTTTCTTATGAACACACGCTTCCTCTGCACTTTGATTGAAAATTAAGCTATTTGATATTCCTATCAAAGTACTTATTCAATCTTGGTGCTTATAAAATGATACTTTCGTATCATTTCTTGGATCATATCCAAAGACTCACAAACTCAATATCTCTCCCACCGACTTCGAGACATTTTGGTTATTATATGTAAACAGTTTACTATAAATTATTATTTAGCATTTTCTGTTTCATACATACGTACCAAACATAAAGTCGTATCAAGTGGTAATTTTGTGAGTAAATCCAAATTAACTTGAGCATGTTGAATATCGAATCTATTACGCTAATTTCAACAATTGAAATTTGCGATATTATTCTCATCAAGGTTGCTCATTTAATTCCAACTACATTAGTTTTGCTCATAAAGACACAATCACGGCCGATGGATCACATCCCTTAGGTTACGACTACCAAAATCATATTTTGATAGCTAGCTTGGAATTCTTTCAAATTTGCGCATTATACCATATGATAGAGTCAACACTCTTAGTGGTTCAATTAAACAATCGAGGATTATATATTTTTGACATTGACAAGAAACTCATAGTTTCTCTTCAATGAGCGAGAGTGCTTATTAGACATTCTAATGTAATGTGTTCGTTTTGGTTAGTCAATGTTATTTCATCTCATCTAATCAGTTCTATCTTTGGATCGTATCCAAATCCTTTTTACTACTAATAATTTCGCAAGGAAATTCTTTCACAATAATGTTGGTATTTCTTGAAATGTTTCTCAGCGCAATGGAATAGGTATTCATAAACGTTTTATGAATTTCCTTATTCATTAAACTGATTTGGTTTTAGTTTACAAAAGTTATGTTTGAAACATAAATAGATCATCCAATGATAGCCTTTTCAAAATCTTTTTGGGAAGATTCATACATGATCCTTCATGAACAATTATTACGTGCAATCTTTCGACTCGCACAACCTGCCAACTCCTTGGCCTAGGATATGTTGGAGTTTCCTATAAACCCTTATCATGTGTGATTTTGTAAATCGTTATTTAGATGAAATAATATTAACCTTGTTTACTACTCTTAAGTACACGAGTTTATAGAAAGAAATTAACTCAACTTCACTCACAATTAATCGCACATTGTTCAACAAAGTTCGATTACCCCTTATCGATGCATCATTATGCATCACATGGAGGAGTGACTTTTGAGATTGAATCTTTATTCATTTTTAGGTACATTCAGACCTTTTCCAATATACTCACTCATTTGATCAAATCGAATCATTTCTATTGCATGTTATTTTATTTACTTTTGTTTTATACTCTATGAGTTTACCATAGACACACTACATGTCTATCAAATACACATGTCTATGTTGACGATAACTCATCGGTGAATATGACGAAGTACAAGGAACCGTTTTGGTATTTATAGAATTATGATTGCATACATCTATATGTATCAATCCGAAAAGTTCATCAACTCTTATGATACCCCCACTGAATGGGTGCATAGCCCTTTATTGTTTGAGATATAATTAACAAGTATCATATGATTCAAAATCATACAATAAAATTATTTTTCAAAACCATGGCTTAGTCTATAATTCCAAAACAACCATAAATAATATTAGATACTTTTGTATTTTCCAACAAATCACTTTTCTTATAAAAAAATTACCACATTATAGTTTTATTTCACAAAGAATATTCATATTGAAATATAGCTATGTCTATATTTTTCAGTCGATACCGAAAAATAATCATTATTTCATAAATAATGTATGGTAAGTTTTACAAAAACAATTTTCATACTATGATGCAATTAATAAGTGCTATATTGCATGCTCCCACTATATCCGCCATTACTATGATAGCGTATTAAATTTGGAGATCCGTCATTCACTTAATATAATTTGTTTATTTCATACACTGGAACTATTTACAGTGGAGAGTTCGTTGGTCAAATATCTTGAGCTCAAAAAAATAAATCTCATAGAAAACAATTATCTATATGAAAATACATTTTAGAACAGAAATCATATTTCTTATTCCAATATTAAGTATCAATTATTTATTACAATTCATATTTCCAATGTTTCTCTATGAAGCAGAAGTGAGTATTCATTCTCTTCATTCCAACTGTACCTTAAATTACATTTATTCTTATACATTCGTTTTCCTTTCAAATGATCAGACTATTCAAAAGAAAACCTTACTACAATATCATACTAACCTCTTTACAAAAGCGCATTTGATTATCCTTAACATTTAAGGACATCAAATATGTTGCACTTTACGTAAACCGATCAAAATGACATTTCAGCGATCGAGTTCTTATATCTAGCTTGTAGTTTTTGGTCTTGTGTTACATTAACACAATATGATCTCTTTTATAATCAATCAGATTGAATACTCGATCTCGCACTAAGGTTTGTTCGGTTTTTCGGATGACCTAATTTCATCGAAATATTGTACATTACAAACTTTGACCATTCACCATATAACATTTATATGCAATTGTATATGGATCAAATATCCATAGTCTTGTATTGTTCTTAGAGTTCAAAACTCATAGAATGCAATACATGGTCTTGACCAAATAAATGCATAAGTGACCAAACCACGAATGTATTCAGCAGTAGTAAAATCAGGCACTTGAATGGGTGTTGAAATGTTAACATGCAATAGGAATTTGATAGTGGGTATTATATTTCCATTTGTCAACTTTCAATTCAGTTCGTTTGTATATGTTAATTGATAAACATGTTATCAATCATATTAAATGCACCAATTTATCATTGTAGATAATTATAACATTATTTAGCATATGTTCTTACAATATTAGAAAGGTTAAATGTTACCATTTCATTTTTCTAATAAGGCTCCCACTAGTCTTTTATGTTTCTCCAAACCCTAAGCTGAAACACAGAAGTTATTCGACTTCACTAGTGGGTGTTAGGACTCATATGTCTTGGTATTCTGACCTTGAGTTTGCTTAACAAATCATAGCTCCACAAACGATGGATAACTCCTTGTCGGTTGTATCACATACAACTCCTAACCCATTTTTCCTTGTCCTAATCTCATTTCGACCTTGAGTTTGCTCAGCAAATTGAAAGAGATTATTCACTTGTACCTACCATATCGTGATGGCCTAAGTATAGTATATGTACCTTGAGTTTGATCAACAAATACATATAGTTATTTTACCTCATCTGTTCAATATATTAATAATACTACACATAACATCCACAGCTTGAGTTTGCTCAACAACCAAGGAGTATGCAAGTAATTTATCAATATATATATGGTAGAGGACAACATTATATTGAAGATTCATAATCTTCAATATATTATATTGAGTGATATCGACTTATGGAATAATGTATTTCTTATGAAATACCCTCGTGATTCAAGTGTCAAACACATCAGAAATCACAGTATATGTACATTTACGTATGTATTTATTCCTTAAGTCTATTTGGGTTTCTTTAATGTTCCACTTTTAGTTTATACATTCATATCATATAAGTTTTGTTGTTAAATAACTTTTATATTTCATATTACTTATATGATAGTCTTATGTATAAAGCTTCATCAATTAAATCTTATGTAATTAATTTTAATTAATTAACTCTTTAATTAATTTTATATTAGTATTCCAATACAACTTTTATATTAAACATATCTACTATAACCTTTATTGTGTAATATATATATCTTATATATGTGTGCTTTTATTTAATTAATTAACCTTTAATTTATTAATTAAACAATTTTAATTAAATTATATTAGTTTCAAAAATGTGTCTTATATACATAAATGTATTCTTATGTTATCTTAAACACTTTAAAATAACATAACATATATCAACATATATAATACATATGTATAAGTATTGATTAATTAACTCATTTAATTAATTTATATTATTAATAATTTTAAATTTCGAAATTAAATTTACATAGTTTCAAACATTTTAAACTTTTTCATTACATTTTCAAACGTTTTGAAAATTTATGTTATATTATAACCTTTAATAATAAACATGTTTTTATTTTAAATTTAACTTTTAAATTTAAAATCATGTCTTAATTTTCAAAACTATTTTGAAATTAGCCCAAGGTCCAATTCAAATTGAGCCTTTTCTATTAGGGGCAACCTTTAGGCTCACATCACCTTTCAAGCCAGGCAGGTAACCAGGTAGGACATGGTACTTGATTACCCAATTCCAATCCTAGACACCACCTTTCTAGACACCGTACTAAGTGCACAAGCTTAATTGGTTAGCCCTAACATGACTAATTTAGACCGCATAGGCTATTGGGCTCTGATACCATTGTTGGAACTGTGCCAGCCCACAGCGGAAGAAATGGGTGAATTTCAAAAAATTTGCCATTTTGAATCTTTAATGGTCCTATGAAGTCCAAATTTATTTAGAACTTTTTTAAATTTGATTTAAATAAAATCATGTATTTTATTTAAATTTACAAATAGTAGTTTGAGATTTGTTTAATTTTGGTTTTGCTTATATATTTGTGTGTGTGTGTGTGTGTGTCATATACATACATACATATATATATATATCTATATATATATACGTGTGTGCATGTGTAACATAGCAATCCATGCAGGGTATAACATGCCCGTATATAGATGTTGGGATTTGAATCGCAACTGACACATTAGTTCATTTTGTATGTATTGTATGTTGTCAAATATGTGTGTAAATATATAACTATGAATTTCATGTGATTATTTTGAATATATATATATATATATCTATTTTATGTATGCAAAATTTCTTTTATCATTAAAATATTATAGAAAATATTTATTTATTTATATGACAATATATTGAACCATAAATAACAATGAATATATATATACACACATATATATAAATTAAAAATTCCTTTCGTTTACAATTACCAGTTAGAAAATATACTAGATCTGGAGTTCCAAAGATTTTATTATTTAATATACATATATATATACATATATATATATAATATTGAATAAAACATATTTAGCCATAATAAATTACCATAAAATAACCATATGATAAAATTATAAGTTTTATAATTTTAGAAATCTATAAACACATTTTTGGACTCAAAAAAAATTTCTGAAATTTTCTCAATTAAAATAATATTTTAAATATATAATTTATTGTAGACCTGAAATAAAATTAATTATTAAAATTATAAAATTAAGTTATAAAAATCTGAAACTTTTTCTACGATTTCTATAACATATTTTGGGTCTTAAGAAAATTACTTGAATTTTTTAATTAAAATGATATTTTTATTCAATTAATTGTTTTCAGATCCGAAATAAAATTAATTTTTAAAATTATTATTTTAAGTTCAAAAAATCTAAAACTTTTTCGGAAGGCTTCTGACATGAAGGATGAATTTTAGAAAATATTAAACTGCAGTTAAGAAACGTTTATTATTATATATGAATTTATTGGTTCAGATAATCATTAAATATTAAAATTAATAAAATGTATAAATATAGAAAAAAAATCAGCACTTATAGTTCGTAATAAACACAATTTTTTTTTGCAAATATTCATATCTATATATACAACATATAATAAAACATATCTCTTAATTCAAATTGTATGTGAAGATTTAAAACAAAAGATTAACATATCAGATTTACACATATGATCAATATGTATAAACATAAATAATTTCAAACTTAAAATTAATTTTAATGTTTAATTTCAGATCTAAATCATAATCATGGAATAGATTTTTAATTATTATACACATATCCAATCTCCATTGTGACAACATAAATACGTACAAAAATCTCACCTAACTAACAAAACAACAATCTAGTTATACACATAGGTTCATATGATTAACAAATTATGAAAGCGCAATAATATGATAAAAATAAAATCAAAGCTACCCAAATTAGATGCCCTAAAGTCCACCTAGAATAATCAATTCCCTTCTTTTGAAATGTTTTGATCCTTCAAATTGCTGATCTGGATTCTACGACCAATTACTATCAAATAGCTTTTAGTTTTGATTTGAATTTGATATGAGAATTTTAGGATTGATTTATAGGAGGGTTTCAGCCATGAAAGAGGAAAGAGGGTGGTGGCTAAAAAATGAACAGAAAGATTTATGACAAATTAGGGTTTTGAGACCGTTTATTTATATGGTAAGATAAGAGAGCAAACCACTAAATCTTAACCACACATCTCCAAACCCTAACCATTTGTTCAAGCCACCTCTAACCCTAGCCATAACCAAAGCCTACAACTGCATAATTTCATGGGTTGTTAGCCCATTTAACCCAAAATAAATATGTACAATCATATTTAACTCAATTTCTTATCTATATCTTATATCGACCAATATGTTTACAACTATTATAAATATATGCAGTAAATTTATATCTCGTATCATATTCAAATTTCATAATTAATATTTCATAAATATTAATTAAATTAATTAATTTATAACAATTATAAATCAATTAAATCATTTGGTCTAAAGAGAATTAATTATTTCGGTTGTGTGACTCTTGGGTGTAAATTCGATCAGCGATCAACATTGAACTATTCGAATGTCAACGCTCACATGTCACTTCGCAGGTGGTGTGACATTATGGCCAAATTTATCGCTTACTAAACTTTGGTAAAATCCAATTTCACTTTATTAAGCGTTACCCTTTTGTGACAATTATTTACACCAATTATCTTCGTCAAAACTATATCACTTTGGACTTATTGAATTTAGTTATGGTCAAAATTCCAATATCATCCATATTCAACTCTATAATTCAAACACAAAGACCTTGGTTCAATAATAACAATTATTATTAACTGAACTACTCTATCCAGAGATTTTGACTTTGTGTCGACTTAAGTTGACCTTGATACTAACCCCATATAACTGAGGAGTCGAATCCTCTCTTGAATAGTGTTTCACTTCCCATACTTCCACTCGACCCAACTATAGTCACTTGATGGATGTCGTGCCATAATTTGACTATAATTAAAGCGGAGCTTCCACATTGAAGATCTACAGTATTCTCAAGTCGAGAGAACTGTGTAAATCAGTCACATCGATATTTTCTGTTTGATCTTAGTTATATTAACCAACTGAAACTATCGAGTGAGTCGTTCCATAGTTATCCAATAACTATCAGTACGTAACCTCTAGGTGCCCCCAGCAGTCATGAGTAATACACAACCCAACATTTGGAGAGCGTTATATACTCAAGTCTCAACGGATACACCGATATCCAGTTTCGATGCATCTTGACTAGGAACATTTAAAATGATATATTTGTTTTATTGTGATAAATTATTCACGGTTACAACAATTTGTAACTACTATCACAAAATATGCCATTTATGGATTTTCTATTTAATATACTTTTAATTAAATAAATTAATTAATATAACCACATTATATCAAGTATATAATAGAAAGAAACACCTTTATTATGAACAAGTTTGTTTAACGAGTTAGATATATGTAACAAATTACATAATTGCCCTTAGGGCATACTCCTAACTGTATTAGTTTCCTTTGTGATATTCAATTTGTATTAAACGTGAATCATTTCAACATCAAAGTAAACATATAATCAACATCCAAACTTGATGATTAAACATAGTAAACAACCATAACAATCATATCACATTATCATATATATATATATATATATATATATATATATATAAATAGAGTTTCTCACCTTCATTTTCACTCGAACTAATTTTAAAATGGCTATAGCTCTGCTATCTCAAAATTAAACTGCATGGAATTAGGCTTTGAACCCTTGAGGTGGCTCGACCTTTCCTTGGTGTTTACGGCCTAGGTTGGAGGAGGGTTATAGGCTTGGTTTTCGTGAATGGAGGTGGTGGACGTGGGTTATAATAGAGGGAAGAAGTTGATTTGAAGTGGATTTGCTAATATAAGTATATATGTATATGTATATGTATTTATATATATGTATATATATGTATATATGTATATATATAATACTAATTTAATTTCTTTTTGAAATAATTTTCTCCATTATTTTGCTAAGACAAGAAGCTATGAAAATAGCTTGAAGTGGAAAAGAAGATGGAGAATAAGTGTTAGAAATTTATGAAGAAAGGGGTGGGTATTTATAAGAAAATTTTGAAAATAAATATCCAAAAGTGCATGGACTAAAACACCCTTGCCCACATCCTCCCATCCCCTCCGAGGACTCATGGCTATGTCCTCCTTCCCCATGTGCTTGAGGTGGTATGATGTAAGGTGAGTTGATGGATGCTTTTAGGTTGCTTAAATGGTAAGAAAAGTAAAATATCTTAGAATTTTTCTTATATATGTATGTATAAATGTAAATGTATATATATATATATATATATATTTATGTGTGTGTGTAAATGTGTGTATATATATGTATACGTATATATATATATATATATATATGTTTATGTGTTCATGTGCATGTTTTAAAATGTGCATATGTATGTTATATATGTGTATATGACATATAAACAAGGTTGCAACAACTTTGAACAGCTTCCGTTCGTTAAACCGTTGAAAATCGGAAAGCCGATTACTGGTCATATTTTCACTTATAAATTAATTTATATACAAAGGTAAACAAAATTTGAAAACTCATTCATATCATTATTAATTAATTAAAATAATCACATTTGATTTATAAAACCATATAAATAAATATTAGACAATTGTTTACAAAAAGTGCTATTATATCGATAGAGCGATATGAATTTTTCTTATATTTTTTAATTCAAATATATATATATATATATATATGTTTATAAAACTATTATAAATGATTTATTATCACTTAATAATTAATTAAAATGGATTATTATCATTTAAAAACAATTATTTTATAATTTATAATAACTATTAAATCACTAAATCTCAATTTAAAATCATAAATCAATTATTAAATATAATGGCATCACTTATGATGTCATAAATACATTTAATTTCCAAAAATAAAATAACTAATTTTATTTCTTATTCTTGTTTAAATGGATAAATAAGTGTATGTATCCTGCTCCATGCACGACGTTTTATGATTATAGAGCTGTTTATCGATAAAACGGTTTTCGGCCATTTTATCGCTATTTTTCCAAAGTACATATTTTTTTGTAAATACTTATTCAAAATAAGATTACCATCATTCTTATTCAAAACATCATAATCTATGTTTAGAACCATATATTTGAATAATTAAAAATAAATATAATTTATCAAATTGATAAATTTGCGGGTCGTTACATACTTCCTCCCTTTAAAGAATTTCGTCCTCGAAATTACAACCCGAAACCCAAAGGTATTTGCCCAAAATATTTATTTTTTAAACTTGCACCCATACGATGTATATAGATCATCCGTATCTAATATCTGATTCGTTCTACTATTTACTTCTGAACCAGTATTGATCCTTCGATTCTCTAGTGCGGACTTTGATCAAGCTCTCTAATCAGAACTTTAGTTTTCCTTGCATAGCTCTCAATTATGATAGAAAACTCAAGTATCCAAGCACAAACCCTCATCAATGTTCATCATCAAGAATTGAGCGATAAATCCTTTTTCGGACTAGGGTAAACACCTCCAAGTTCTGTACTTGAACCTTAGATTAGAATCGTGCGACGAAATAATCCACACTCTTTATATATATAATCTTTCTAAGAAATCATTCGAGTTAAAAGATAACTAAACTTTTATTTTAATAAACCCTTTATATTATATTTTACTTCTTTTAGATCAATATTAATTGCAATACTTTTGTATTAAAACTTCTTTGTTAGTCAAAACTTTCTTATTTAATTAATACCTCTTTATTAATCAAAACTTCCTTTACATATATATATATAAATATATCTTTTTCAAAATGTTTAGCAAAGTTCCATTTGGAGTTCAAAAGAAGTTTTTCCACTTAAATTTTGCTTCTTTAATCAAGAATCCTTAATGATTCATTTAACAGATTTATGTAATTGCATTGAACAAAGTTGAAAATGAAATATCATATTTATATTATACACTTCATAATTTACAACAACGCTCCAAATTTGACAAAGGTCATACCTAAAGCATACAACTCATATCTAGGTACATGGTGGGATACGTAACACTAATACCACACTACCAACTAGTACAACATCTTATCTCACATCATACATAAGCTATACATAGATATACTAAATAGATAGATAGAAACTGCCTTCAACTATCATCCTCATCTTCTTCCTCATCCTTTTGAATCAGAGGCCGACGGGGCATCCAATATCCAAAATCTACCACAAAGTCTCCAATCCCTTCTTCATCGCTCTTCTGCTCATCATCTGCATTATTCCCATCTTCCAATTGCTACATCTCTCCTTCAACATAAGGTGTTGATAGCCATGGTTGGTTCCATGGAATGTGACCAAGACCAACAGGTATTTCCTACACTACTTCACCTTCTACTATTTCTTCGAGTCCTTGCATCTCAACCTCCCATGGGTTTTGAAAACTTCAGCTTCTTCCTAAGATATTTCCTCCTCGTCTCCTTCCATTTCATCCCATTTGATGTAAGAACTGGATGATTCTTCTTGTCAGATAACGTGTTCTCCTTCCATTTCCCAAATCACATTGCTGCATGCGCTACTGTAGTCCGATATTATGGTTTCTGGGTCCTCCATGGGTTCTGATTCCTCCTCCATAGGCTTTGATTCTGCTATAAGTTCCAACCCAAAACTGACCGAATATGTTATCCATATTCCTTCCGAGGCTCATGCAGACTTATCATCACTAGATATAACGATCATTCCTAGAGTAGCGGGTGGGATGAGCATTCCCGCCATTGGATGCCCGTCTTCATCCCTTTTGGTGTACGGGATACACTCCTCTTCAATCCAAGGCCAAATGTTGCTTGTGACTACCCGCAAATCCGCACAATTCAAGTTGATAATAAACCACACATATCCAACCCAAAATGTATGAAAAGACGGACAGTTATGGGAAAGAATGAAGAAAGAGAAGAGAAGAAGAAGAGAAAAGAAACTGAAAACAACACAGAATCTCAAAATCGCAGTGGAATGATATATTATATAATATCAATGATCTTTGCAAAAGAGAAACTATTTTATACATACATCAAATTAGAGTATACTAACCTATCTCAGCCCAGACAGTTATAATAGCATGTCCTTACAAATTCTGATAATACAACCACCAAACAACATAGTGGAACACAAATAAATACGTAGATACGTCTTGGACCTCCAGCTCCAGTTAAGGGAACGTAATTGGGTTTCATCCGCCCCAAGGGCGGAAATATATCCAAACCAGCTAATAAAATAGTAAATCATCCAAACAGTCAATAACGATTAACAATAAAATATCCATACATCCAATCAATAATTTTTATCGACTATATTTCTGGTTAACCAAAAAGGTGAGTTTAACTCACATTGATTCCTGTTTTGTCAAAACATTCCAGTTTGAATTAAAATTGAACAGGCGTTTAATTTTAACCTAAATTTCTGCTAGCTCTGAATCCATCCAATCCAACTCCATTGTGTAGTATTCGTTAATACGATTGCAACGCAACTTGTCACGTTCAATTTGGACCTAAAATGAATTAAATATTAAATTTACAAAAATCATTATTTAAATAATATTTTAAATTTGCTAATTACGAATTTACTTAGCGTAAACCTTTATTTTCCCCCTAGTTTTCCCTTCTCCCTCTCTCGATTATGTACGCGAACCCACCCTGGCCAACTCCACTTCGTTGCCGCTGCCACCCCAGCTCACCAACCGCCACCGCATTATCACCCTATGCTCCGCCGACCTCGACAAGCTTCCAGCCCCAACCACGTCGCTTATAAAATCCCCTTCACTGAGAAATCCATCTACAACCAAACTTCGTTCATTTCGATATAGTAGCCGCCCCTGTCCATGTCGCGTCGCCGTGAGCTCACCGCCCACTGCTCTCATCACCAGCAAACCAACAGTACCAACCTCGTCGTCCAAAACTCCTTCTACCCCCAAAAATCGACCCAAAACCCGAATTACGTTCATCTCAAAACTACTGCCACCTCGCTGCGACTCAACTGATCCAAACGTACAATCCCCACGTCTCATCGCGGCTAACATAATCCTAGTTGAACCCTTTACCTAAAAACACCTCGAAGGGCTCCGATCGATTCTAGTCGTAGGATTTAGGGGAATTTGAATTGAAAATTTTCGAACCAGCCTAATGTAAATGCGGTTCTTAAAGGAAAAAAGGGTATGGTATGAACAGTGAAAAGTATGGGTATGGGTATGGCAAAGTTACAATTATAAAATATTATATATTATTTAAATTAGAAAATATCTAGCTTGTAAATGTCTGAAATTTTCGAACTTCAAACGAGGCGTACCGCCTGACGTTCTATATGTTATACCCCTTATCTCAAAAACAATGGAATTAGTCGCGAGACCTAATTCGATCATATAGAGAAGATAACTTTTCAAACCTAGTTATTATATAAGTTTCTGAAATTAACCTCTATGCGTTTCGATCTCGCATGCCCAAACGATACGTCTGATCCCCACAAAATTTGATGGCGTACTATAATTCACTATTACGGATCCAATGGAAGTAGTTTCGTCCAATTCCAAGATAGTGACCCGGAAGGCTATTTTTACACGTTAATTAAAATGAATTATTATAAAAAATCAGTTTATTCACTTTTTATTCCAATTTAAAAGTTTATTATTTTTATTCTTATTCAAAAAGAATTTAAATCCACTTTCGAAGTCATTTTTATTCACAACAAATTTAAGATTCAATTATTTAAACAATTCCAATTATTCAACTAATCGTTATATTTGAAATTCAAGTTATTTAACTTACAAAATTAACTTTTTAAATATTTAAAATCAATTAAATTTTCCAGATTCAAATGAATGAAATTCTAGGTCGTTATTTTTCCCTCCTAAAAAGAATTTCGTCCCCAAAATTTCTAAGGTAAGAAAAATTTCTCAAACCCATTAACTTTTCAAAACCAATTAGCTGTATTAGATTCTAAAATATTCAAGTCTTTTAAATTCACCTACCCATAACAACTAATTCCCTTCCATTTATTCATTTCAAGTTATAACTCAAAAATCAAATTTTAGTTATCAAAATTTTTTCAAAATTCTCAAACAAAAAATTTCTCTAGTTTCTCCTTTGCACCGCTCGATCGAAAAATTTACAATATATATATATATAATCACAAATATACATCTCATCTTCAAGGATGAGGCATTCCATAGGGAAAAATATAAAAATACGATATGTAATCCAAGATGTGTACCTTTTATTAATATTAACAATATATACAACCAATATAATGTGAAAGTGAGCTCCAAATGCAATGCATACGCCATCCGCACCTACTAATCACTCAACAACCAATGAGAACAAGTATAAAGAAAGTAATATCAATATATAACATGTACTAATACAATAACTATATATAAATGTAGCAAATGTAACAAGAGAAACCATCAAACAAATAATACTCATCCAATTAATTCATAACCATATCAATTTACATTTTCCAATGTCAACATTATATTTATACACTTTCATTTCTTGTTAACATTCAATTGATTTGTTTTCAATTTATTCACATTCAATTTATTTACATTCAATTTATTCCCACTCAATTTATTTACATTCAATTAACATTCACTTTATTTTCAATTTATGTTTATCAACATTTCATTTTATACTAAATTCATTTATGGACCATTTTATAAAGTCGTTGCATTTTAATTTTTTCTAAGTTAAATTTTATTTCATTATCACTCAGTATATTTCTTCAATACTATTTAAGAACCGTCCCATCGAACTTTTACTTAAGTCCATTATAAACATTTTATATTTTATGTTTATTTTCACTTCATAACCTAAGTTCATATTCAATTCTATCAAACAACACTCCAAACATATTCAACTCATTTTACAACTTAAGTTGAATTTCATTTTATTCATTTCATTAACTCAATTTATTTAACTTTACTTAAGTTAAATTTTTATTTCATGTCTCGATTCCAAATTTTTTTTTCTTATCTATACCATTTTCAAATTATAAGTTCAAAAAGTTATTTTCATATATCTATCAAATCATACTTTGGATTTTAAAATCAAAACTTGTTTTACCAAAACAAAACTCCAATGTAAAATCACTAAGGTAGCAATTCATCACTTAGAGTCTCGAAAATGAACGCCGATGATGCTGGAGTCATCACCAGAATTATTTTCCAGTGACTGGAGTGAGTTCAGTGCTTTCTATCTCTTTTATATCCCATTTTAAATATTTCTAACCAAAATATTTCATAATAATACTATTATTATTCTTCCAAAACAATTGAAAAATAATTTTTCAAAATCAATGGGTTTTAAATTCTCAAATTTTATGTTTTAAATCCATTTTTATTTACAAATCATATTTCTAAATGTACTTATACAATTTTATTTCCTTTCCATTTATAAATCAAATTTATGAATCATCTTTATATAATCCCACTTCTTATGTAATATCATTTCACAAATGTTGATTATTTTAATTATAATCAATATTATATAATTCATATTTTTAAATTTGCTTTTAATATAACTCATTTTACAAATGTTTATCCTTGTTTAGATTATAATAATCACACTTTATTTGACGACGACAACAAATGATAATAATCAAATATTATCATTCACTAACATCCAAACACACCATATATAACTATAAAAATTTCTGAAAAATTATTCTTTAATATATGTATAATATGATTTAGGTAAAATTATTTCATTTACCAATTCAAAACAATATTGTGTCGGTTTTCCTTGTTTAAGTGTTTAGAAACCCCTATTGATATCGTGGCGTCCCACGTACGGACCAGAACTCATAAGCCACTCAACAGATAAATTAACACAATATAAAAAATGTTTATATCACTAACAAGTACGCTCTCATGTATCTACACTCAAACTCAAAAAAAGACATTCCATTACCTTATATCTTAATGAGTTACCCTACCAAAGCCAAGGTTCTCGCCGAACCTTGCACTCTGATACCAAGTGTGGCGACCCACAAATCCACACAATTCAAGTTGACAATAAACCATACATGTCCAACTCAAAATGTATGGAAAGATGGATAGTTATAAGAAAGAAAGAAGAAAGAAGAAGAGAAGAAGAAGAGAAAAGAAACTGAAAACAACACAGAATCTCACAATCGCAGCGGAACAATATATAATATAATATCAATGATCTTTACAAAAGAGAAACTGTTTTATGCATATATCAAATCAGAGTATACTAACCTATCTCAGCCCAGATAGTTATAACAGCCAGTCCTAACAATTGCTGATAATTCAACCATCAAACGACATAGCGGAACACAAAGAAATATGTAGATACATCTTGGACCTCCAGCTTGTCTCCTGGGCCCCAATGCATCCAAATCAATCTATAAATATGCTTGGTCTGACCTGTGCATTATAATAAAATAACACCCGATCCAGTCTCGTAAACCAGCATGATAAAACACACCCATCTGGATTTTAAAGTTATAAAAATCTTTGAAATCAAAAGCATCTCGTAAGACCATACCACTCAAAAACATGGATGTGTTTTTACCTTACGATAACCAAAACATTTTCAATAGAAAATCCATTGATATTATAATAATGTTTAGGGGTCAAAGTAAAATATGAATATAGCTGAAATGCTTGCATCTCACGTTTCAGCATAGTTAGGCACAACTAAGTCCGTGCAGTGCTTATTATAGAATGGATTCCATACAATGACTGGGCTATTGGGGTACCGCCCGTCACGGTGCATCTCTAGATAAAATAACACCGAGGACCTGGCCTGGATCCACTACCAACACAGAACCGGCCTACCACTTGACTAGTAGTACCGAATACGATAACCCCTCCGTTAATGGGCCCGGAGCATACAAATGATAGATAATATCGACTCTAGATAGGGATGATCATAGCCTACTTGGGAGCGACCCACTTAGCCCTGCTGCATCTCCCTTTTTTTAGTCATTCCTGGTTGATGAGGCTTGAAGCTACGTTTTACCTTTCATATAGCACTTCCCACTTGGAATGCTAACATTGCCTTCCAAGCAACAATGCAATGCCAGCATTCATTCATACAAGTTCATTTTGGGACTGAACGAAATGCTTGAGAGCCCCATCTTCAAATTCCATCATTTCTAAGATGTCTTCACTTCGAAACACTTGAGCTGGATCGAAATGGTTTTTGGATAACATATCCGATCCCGATCTCTTCGAAACAACATTTGATAATCCACGGTAAACTCAACTCATGTTCTTTATGAAATAAACAGTCAAAGATAAGAGCGGAGATCACCTCCTAACCATTAGTGGATGGATTTCCTTATCATTTGTCCTAGGAGAACGAAACAAGATTTATATGCATGGTACAACATCATCAAAGATGATTGTGCCATATAACTCATGTGTTTCTCCTAGATATTTCCAAAGTTATGTTTTAGGTCCAAATTCGATAGTCGGTTATTTCACTATCGAATAAACAACATTCAATCAGGGATTTAATTCCATCGGGGAAAACCAACATTGGTTAAACACATAAGTAACCATTGAGCTCTTCAATTAGTTTTTTCATTAATTAAAATCACTTTGTAAATATTTGTACCAAAATACTTTTACAAAGATTCATTCACAACCTTTATATTTTCAATACTTGAAAAATATCCATATACTTATCTCAACGACATAAGTATATTCACAAAACAGAGAAATGTTTCCTTTTTACACACATCTAGAGCAAATTTATAAATTCCTATATAAATCTCTAAAACCCGTTTATAACCCCATGCATTAACCTCTGAAATCATTTATAAACTCCCATTTTAACATTTCTAAAATCATTTACAAACCCTTTATAAATCTATAAGACCATTTATAAAGCATCTTTTTTAAAATCTATAACCCATTTTAAAGCTCTTTTATAAATATCTAAGATACTTTATAAAACTATTTTTACCCTTGTAAAATCTTCCTTTAAGCCCTTAACCCATTTTATAAAACTTCCCTTATAAAACCCAAGTCTGTTATAAAACTCTATTTATAAATCTCGAACATTCATAAATAAATTCTAATTATTTACTTTAAAACACTATTATATAATAATAAACATTATAAATAAATAGATATTAACTTTAAAACATCTTAAAATAATAATAATTAATAAATTTCAAAACATTCTCAAATAAACATTAATAGTTTATCTTCAACATTATTAAAAATAAAAATAATTAATTTCGAAAACTTTATTTATAAATAATTGAAATAATTAACTTTTTAGAATATTAAAATATTGATAAACAATTTTAATATAATAAACAATTTTTGAATATAAATATATTTCCATAATAAAAATCCATACTTAAATTTCAACATAATCGTTTCCATATTTATAAAACTATATTTAATAATCTCTTTCTATTTATAAAACTTCCTTTTTATAAAATCCCTTTTATTTATAAAACCCCATTAATAACTCTATCCCTTTATTAATCTCACTTATTCATAAAATCCCATTTTAAACATCAACTGCAATACGTTTTTATCGTTGCTTCCATATTTATAAATATTTTTTTATAAATTCCTTTCTATTTATAAAATATCGTTTAACATCTCCCATCTATCCTCACTTTCCATTTCCAAAATAGAATCAACTATTTCTCTAAAAACAACATTCCACCTATTACCATAAATCCACAAATTGATTTATTTTCCCAATCTATCCAATGATAATGGTTCCATTTCATTTATAAACACCATTTATAAATCTACCCTTTTATTTATAAAATACTATTCTACAATCTTCACTTTATTTGTAAAATGCCACATTATATATTATCACCTTTATAAATTCCCATATTTATAAATAAATCTTAATATATGTGTATATATATATCACTCTATATAAAATGGTTAATAAATATTTATACCAAATATTTCTATCTTATTTTTAAAAAGAGGGAATTAGGGAAAAGGACAAACTTTGATAAAAAATTAGTCTAAAGGACACCAAGTTTTTTTTTGGCTGAAGGACAAACTTTGGAAAAAATTATGTTGAAGGACAATGCTAGTTCTAACTAGCATTATATTAAGTTTTTACACTATACAAAATGCTAGATAGACTAGCATTATATTTAGTTTTTACACTATACAAAATGCTAGTTCTAACTAGCATTGTCCTTCAGCCTAATTTTTTTTCAAAGTTTGTCCTTCAGCCCAAAGATGAAACTTGATGTCCTTCCGCCTTAATTTTTTTCAAAGTTTGTCCTTATGCATATTTTCCACTTTTAAAAACATATCCCTTTATTATAAAAGACAGACTTATTTTTAAGATTTTAAAAAATCTTTATCATACAGTTCAAAAATCTCTATTTAAAATATCTTATAAACTATAAATTTATAATATCTACAAAAAAATCATACTTTCTATTTTAAAAATAAATTTCTTCTTTAGACCAAGAATAATTATTAAAGTATATAATTTTTGTAATCACTTTAAATCCTTTTAAAAACTAAATCTTCATTTTATAGTATTTCAAAATACTACAAATATGACCCAACATTATCATATCACTTAATAAGGAAAATTCATCAATGTCATCAAATATGGCATTCAACACATCATATATCCAATATATATGAAAATAAAATCAATAGTGTGAGGAATCCTATTGGATCCCTCCAACCTATCCCTTTGCATCACATACAGTATATAATCATAAAATATAAATCAACCGCTTGAGATGGGATCGTATACAAAGGGTCATCCGCTCTTACACAGGAACGTAATAGGGTCTCATCCACTCCAAGGGCGGGAATATATCCAAACCAAATAATAAAATAGTAAATCATCCAAACAGTCAATAACGATCAACAATAAAATATCCATACATCTCAATAATTTTATCGACTATATAATATTTTTGGTTAAACAAAAAGGTGAGTTTAACTCATATTGGTTCCAGTTTCGTCAAAACATTCCAGTTTGAATTAAAATTGAACAGGAATTCAATTTTAACCCAAATTTGTACTAGTTATGAATCCATCCAATCCAACTCCATAGCATAGTATTCGTTAACACAATTGTAATGCAACTTGTCGCGTTCAATTTGGACCTAAAACGAATTAGATTTTAAATTTACAAAAATCATTATTTAAATAGTATTTTAAATTTGCTAAGTACAAATTTACTTAGTTTAAACCTTTGTTTTCCCCCTAATCTTCCCTTCTCCCTCTCTCGTTTACGTACGCGAGCCCATCCAGCCCAACTCCACTTCGTCGCCGCTGCCGCATTATCACCCCATGCTATGTCGACCTCGACAAGCTTCCAGTCCCAACCACGTCGTCTATAAAAGCCCCATCGTCGAGAAATCCATCTAAAACCAAACTCCGTTCATCTCAATACCATATTCGCCACTACCCATGTCGTGCCGTCGTGAGCACACCGCCCACTGCCCCATCACCAACAACCCAACGACAACAACCTCGTCGTTCAAAACTCCGCTTACCCTAAAAAATCGACCCAAAACCCAAATCACGTTCATTTCAAAACTGCCACCACCTCGCGATGACTTAGCCCAATCCAAACATACAATCCCTATCTCTCGTTGCCGCGAACATACTCCTAGTCGAACCCTTGGCCTGACAACGCCTCGAAGGGCTCCGATCGATTCGAGCAGTAGGATTTAGGGGAATTTGATTGAAAAATTTCGAACCATCCTGATGTAAACGCGGTTCTTAAATTAAAAGGGGTTATGGTACGAAAAGTGAAAAGTATAGGTATGGGTATGGCAAAGTTATGGTTATAAAATATTATATATTATTTAAATTAGAAAATGTCTAGCTTTTAAACTTTCGAAATTGTCAGACTCCAAACGAGACGTGCCGCTTGGCATTCTATATGTTATACCCCTATCTCGAACATAATGGAAGTAGTCTCGAGACCTAATTCGATTATACATAAGGTAGCTTTTCAAACGCAGTTATTATATAAGTTTCTGAAATTATCTTCTACGCATTTCAATCTCGCATGCCCAAATGATACATCCGATCACCATGAAAATTCGACGACGTACTATAATTCACTATTACGGATCCAATGGAACTGGTTTTGTCCAATTCTGAGAAAGTGCCCCGAAAGGCTATTTTTACATGTTAATTAAAACGAATTATTATAAAAAATCAGTTTAATCACTTTTTATTCCAATTTACAAGTTTACTATCTTTATTCCTATTCAAAAAGAATTTAAATCAACTTTCGAAGTGATTTTTAATCATAACAAATTCAAGATTCAATTATTTAAACAATTCCAATTATTCAGATAACCCTTATATTTGAAATTCAAGTTATTTAACTTATAAAATTTACTTTTTAAATATTTAAAATCAATTAAATATTCCAAATTCAAATGACTAAAATTCCGAGTCGTTACATTGCTCAGTGACTGCTTCGATGGTTCTTCCTCGTCGCTTGAGAGGATAATGAGATTATCCTTTTCACCCCAATTTTCTCATGATGATTCACCCTTGGAATACTTTCTTCCATATGGTTTCTACAAATGTAAACACAACCTACTTAGATACAGGCACTAAGCATTTATTCTAACTCATTCTAAGGTTAAGTTATTAATATCTAAATTACTTAGGCATATCCTAATATAAATCGGCCTTAACTATAACCATTTTAAGGGAAAGGATTTTCCAAGTACTCGACGTTATTTTCCCTAAACCAATTTTTGAAATTTTTTTTTGAGATTTCTATCAAAATATTTTATCTCCTTAAAATCCTTTTGAAATTGTTTGTCAAAGGAAATACCAAATATACTATTTCAAATCTTTGAAAACTCCTTTTCAAAAATTCCGACCATCTGTATATTCCTCAACTTATCTAGTTTTCATACCTTATTAATCCTTTCAGTGTTATTATAAACATCTTATAGTCAAACTGTGAAACTCTAATCATAAGATGTTTATACTTAGTTTTCCTAACATGATTTTAAACACCCAATACTAAATTTTTGAAAAAATATCCTTTTGTTCGAAATGTAATCCTAAGTAAAATTATTTCATTTACCATAATTTCAAAATAAAAATCATTATATATATATATCATTAACTAATACACGCTTATATATAATACACTCAACTCAATCTAGGGTGTTACCAACCCTATCTCTATGAGTAACTCATCCTAGGGTATTACTAACCCTATCTCTGATGAGACTTTACCCCTACCTCTATGAGTAACTCATCCTAGGGTATTACCAACCCTATCTCTGATGAGGCTTTACCCCTATCTCTGATGAGACTTTACCCCTATCTCAGATGAGACTTTGCCCCTATCAGGCTCAGGTGTTCGCTCAACCTAAGGTCTGGTAACAAATGTGACGACCCGACCTTTGGCCTTCCAACAGTGGGTGCAACCACCGTGGCTCACACTGGTACCTCATCATTTGCTTTAACGGTCAGCCTCTCAACTGCACCAACCCGGAGGACATATAGGAGTAAGAGTCAACTACTTGCCACCAAACACAAAGCGAGAACCCCATATCATGTTGCACTACGTGCCAAAGCAAATCCGATCCTGGTTCCTTCGAACCAAAATCATCGATAAAAAGATATTAAGTAAATATGTGCTTATCGTTTGATTAATTACTTTCTTTTTATCAAAAATATATTCTAGAGATATATATCTTTAAAAGATTTCTTTCTGGTATATACGGAATCATTAAACCTCTCTTTAACTTTGGAAATACCACATCATTTTCATAAGTCATATTGGAAAACATTATTGAGTTAAAAATGGTCGATAAAAATTTATACTTATTCTACTCAACATCAATTTTCATATTCAACCTTTACTATCCGTCGAATAATGGTGAAATCACCTTTTAAATTCACACGGATAGTTTCCTCCTTGGAATTTAGTACCAAATGTAAGAAGGTTATCTCTATACAATCCACGTTGTATTAAATTAAATTTTAAAAATTGAATCTTTTATACTTGCCTCGTTTTTGACATTTCGACTTTATCTATTCCTCATCCAAGAAAGAGGCCAGGTGAGCCAGGACACTGGTTGCTCCTGAATATCTCCTTAGTTTAAACACCTCACATTCGGATCCCACAAATAGAAAAATCCAATATACTCATCGGTTTTTAGAGCCAAGATTAAATCACTTTATTTATAACAGCTTTTCTTTAAATCATTTATTTAAAACTGTTAAAATAAATTATAAAACCTTCAAGTCATCTTTAAAACACTTATTTATTTATTTTAAAATATTTATAAAATATCTGGGAAAGAATACTTAAGTTTAAAGTCAGACTTTAAAAGTTATTAAAAACCACTGCAAAAGAGTGCTGCGAATAGTGCTGCAAATAGTGTTTTTTAAGTCTTATTTGATCAAAGCAACTTTTCGATCATTTAGAAAACCATTTCTATAACTAAAATCTCTTTTAAACATTTTAAAAGATTTATATAATTTATTTCATATTTTTAAAGAATTTAAAAATATCATTTATAAAGAATTTGTCGCTTTAGTTTCCGAATTGCCAAACCACGACTATTTTGAAAACTTGTTTTGCTCATATTTCAAAATCTACTAAATAAAATATCGATCCTTTGTTTGAAAACTATGATTGCAAGAGCTCCGAAAATTCTTATTCCAAAGAATTCCGACTCTTGATGATCAAACGTGGATTAAAGGAAAGCGATTTCCTTTGTAATGTTCAACGTGTATTAAACGTGGATCATTTCAACGTCAGAGTAAACATATAATCAATATCCAAACTTGATGATCAAACATAGTAAAATACCATAACAGTCATATCACATCATCATATTATATATATATATATATAGAGTTTCGGACCTTCATTTTCACTCGAACTAATTTTAAAACGGCTATAGCTCTGCTATCTCGAAAGTAAACTCCACGAAATCAGGCTTTGGACCTATAAAGTGGCTCGGCCTAGCCTTGGTGCTTACGGCTTAGGTCGGAGGAGGGGTATGGGCTTGGCTGCAATGAATGGAGGTGGTGGCCGTGGGTTATAGTGGAAGGAAGAAGTTGATTTGAAGTGGATTTGAGTGAATTTGCTAATATATATAATACTAATTTAATTTCTTTTTGAAATATTTTTCTCCATTATTTTGCTAAGACAAGAATCCATGAAAATAGCTTGAAAGTGGAAAAGAAGATGGAGAATAAGTTTCATGAATTTATGCAGAAAGGGGTGGGTATTTATAGGAAAACTTTGAAAATAATTATTCAAAAGTGCATGGAGTAAAACACCTTTGCCTACACCCTCCCATCCCCTCCAAGGACTCATGGCTATGTCCTCCTCCCCCATGTGCTTGAGGTGGTATGGTGTAATGTGAGTTGATGGATGCTCTTTGGTTGCTAAAATGGTAAGAAATGTAAAATATCTTAGATTTTTTCTTACATATATGTATAAATGTAAATGTGTGTGTGTGTCTATATATATATATATGTATATATATATATATATGTTTATGTGTTCATGTGTATGTTTTAAAGTGTTCATATGTATGTTATATATGTGTACATGACATATAAACAAGGTTCCAACAACTTTGAACAACTTCCGTTCGCTAAACCGACGAAAAATAGGGAAGCCGATTACGGGTCATATTTTCACTTATAAATTAATTTACATATAAACGTAAAAAAAATTTGAAAACAAATTTCTTATCATTATTAATTAATTAAAATGATCACATTTGATTTATAAAACCATATAAATAAATATTAAACAATTGTTTACAAAAAGTGCTATTATATCGATAAAGCGGTATGAATTTTCCTTATATTTTTCAATTCAAATTTATATCTTTATAAAAATATTATAAATGATTTATTATCACTTCATAACTAAATAAAATGAATCATTATCATTTAAAAACAATTATTTGAAAAATTATAATAATTATTAAATCATCAAATCTTAATTTAAAATCATAAATCAATTATTAAATATAATAGCACCAATGATGATGTCATAAATACATTTAATTTCCAAAAATAAAATAAAAAATTTTATTTCTTATTTTTATTTAAAAAGATAAATAAGTGTATGTATCCAGCTCCATGCAAGACGTTTTATGGTTACAGAGCTGTTTATCGATAGAACGGTTTTCGGCCATTTTATCACTATTTTTCCAAAGTACATATTTTTTTGTAAATACTTATTCAAAATAAGATTACCATCATTCTTGTTCAAAACATCATAATCTATGTTTAGAAACCTTATATTTGAATAACTAAAAATAAATATAATTTATCAAATTGATAAATTTGCGGGTCATTACATGTTTATTGAGTAGACTATTAATCACTATTTTAATATTTTTCTTACTTTTTATGAGTTATAACTGATAATTGGATAAATTCCTAACTCATAAGACTATCTATACTGTAATGTTCTGATGCAAAAAGTGCAGTATTACATGATGAGTTATGTTTTGTATTTCTTTTGTTTATTTTTGTCAAAGGGTTCTATTTATTTATTATGTCTTTCTGAATACAAAGTAAAATTTTAGGCTATGTAAGATGTAAAAAGCATATCCGACCCAAAATTATATTAGCATTGAACAACATTAATAAAAAATACGACCGATATTTAATTATTTTAAGAAACTCAAAATATAGGATTAACCATTCAAAAAACAATGCATCGCATACCATGATGTTGCGGTCTTCAAGTATATCACTTGAAGAATTCACTTTTGAGGTAATTGTTTATTTTGATTTGATATTTGGAATCTTAGGGTATAATATAATGGAGCATTATGTATTTTACCCCTTTTGTTTATAATAGAAAAAAATTATTCATTTCTTTTAAAATGTAAAATTTACAATTATAAAACCGCAATCAAATTAATCATAAGCATATACAAATTCGTCATCTTACGAAATTAGTAATCAAATCTGTAAATCTAAATCCAAAATCTTCAAATTAAATGCGACGATGATAATTCAAGTTACTAGCACTATATAAAATGACAAATGCAACGAAGAAAGAAAAATGCACAAGTGATATTATTTTGAATATCTAATATATTTATATCACTCAAATACATGAAAATATTCATTTATAAATATAATCCAAGTTATTTTATATATTCACATAACTTGCATTATAGTGTAATGTACTGAACATAACACTCTTGTTTTTCTAATCGTTTTTTTACAAAAAAAAAGAATAAAAAATTCCATTAATTTACATTGAAAGTGCAATATACAATGATGCCACCAAATTAGAGATTAATTTAGTCATTTTCATTTAATTTTCTTTGGGAATAATCATTAATTCGATTCTCTCCTAAAAAAATATTTTAATAAAAATACCGACATTTTTTATTCCCCTGAACCTAAATAATAGTTCTTTTAACAACTTCCAAGAATAAGGGTGTAATCATAATTTCCACTAGTGATGAGTCTTAGATTTGATTTCTGCATCTTTTTCTACAAAATTGGGGTTATGTTTGTTTCATATAAATATTATCAGTATTATATGCAATAAAATGATAAAATGAAGAAAGTGTCCTTTTACCAATTTAGACTGATTGGGTATTCGCTAAGAGTACTAAAGTTCTAATATTGGTATTGTTTTCACTTAACAAACATATAGAAATTTATTTTCATCTGGCTAATTTTAATTTTTTAAGTAGAAAATGGTGTCAATAGGAAAATCAGGCTAAATGAAAGAAATTTTTTATGATAGTATCATTTGAAATTATATATTAGCACATTAATCTTACTAGTTACTATTGTCATGATCTCTTCAAAATAGTCCATTTTACTAAATAGTAAAAATAAGCTAAGTTTTGTTTATGAGTAAACTTGATACATCGAAGATAAATAGTCTAATACTTAAATTTATACTGATAAATAATAATATTGTTTTTTAATATATAAAGTAAGGTTAATCCTCGATGACAAATATGGTTAATAATAAGTGTAGTTAGTTAATAATGACGTTGATAGGTGAATTTTAATCGATTTTTAATCATGTGAATAAACATATTTTGGCTAAAGCAAGATGATATAAAGATTTTTGAATAAACCTGGAGCGAACAGAAAATATTTTGTTAACTGTTTTAGATTAGAGGTGATTAAAGAAGCATTTAAACTTAATCACTGAACAAATGCTTGAAGAAGATGTTCCTGAGATAAAATGCTCTAGGAACGAATGATCAGATAAAGGTTTTGGAAGTGCTCATAGAAGGGTGCTCGAGTGGACATGCTCGCTTAAGAGTTATAACACCCCACCACTATGCTCATACTACCAAAGAATATTACAAGGTAATATTGTCTTATAATATAGAGAGTGAGGCAATATTAGGCTGTCATACATGAATATTCCCTTAAGCTAACACCAGTATATATTCAAAAATTATATCTAACTCACATATACGTACTCGGTATCGGTACAAAGTAATAAACACGTGTATTTTTAGGATTAACAATAACCAATATATAGTAAATAACAGAGATCACAAAGTCATAAGAACACAATGATATAGTAGATGGAATATACAAGCCCAAGTGGGTCTACATAAAGAGTCAAATGCCCGTTAGCTCTTAAAATATACACGACATGTCCAATACATACATCCCAACATATTACAACATATACATGCATAAGGCTATACAAATACATATATGTTATACCACCATACTAATAAACTAGCTTCTAACTCTATGCCCAACAACCACAAGTTAGTCACTTCATCCTTGAACTTGAAATGTCTCTGATTGATACGAGTATTATATAAATAATAAATGGGTCATACTGTATCTAAATGTGGATGTCAATATATAGTAGCAACTGGCATGGTATAAACATATGTATCTCAAAGTGGCGTATTAACATCCCAAATGTACCATCACATCACAAACCATACACATATCCTATCAAAGCAAACTCAACCAACATAGCAAGTAGAACAATATCAAATGGGTGAAACAACTACACATTCATCCATCTTCTATACATAAGAATCATCAAGTACTATATGGCTTTCTCTTAGCTATGGCCAAGATTATCTCTCAGATAATCATAAAGTAGACACACTCGGGGTTCGTCATACCAAACATATAAGGTAATAACAAAACCCAAGGCAAACAAATGTCAAACAAAGATATTTCATGCTTTTAGATATGTCCATGATTATCTCAAATTATCAGGTATATATAAGTATGAGTTCAAAGTGCTCAATATGGCATGCTCTCAGCATCCATGGTTACCTCGTAGATAACCATATAATATATATGTACATGGTCACTCCATTTCACGGACTCTTGGTCTCATGAATACTCCAAATAATCCTCGGTAGCATAAATAATCGTTTTGACTTTCATCCTTATAGTTAATAAACTTGGTTTTCAGCCTTATGACTGATAATGTGGGCTCTCAGCCCTTCAAGTATCTAATCGACTCTCAATCTCATAAGTAGTCATCTGGACTCTCAACCCAATGAATAATCGTATGAGCACTCAACCTCATAGTAGTTAGAATATCTTTAGTATCCTCGTATGATCAAATCAGCTCTTAGCTGCATGCTTAATGATCTAATAAGGGTAAAATAGTGTAAGTCTATTTCATCTCATCAATAACTAGACGGGAGACTGGAATTCTTTTAGCTTTACTCCAAGGGCCTTCCTCACATACTCTCTATGCTACCCTACAGTTTTAAGTTACCTCAATGGCCATCGTGACACGGTATCCATCTTGCACCAACATGATGCATGACTATGCAATGCAATGGTCCTGACCCTGTAAGTGCCCCCAAATGATAATAGACAACTAGCCTATGTGACATGAAATTGTGGCACTCAGCCACATACAACAAAATATGTTACCAATTCGACATGCGACTCCACAATCAGGCCGCTAGGATGGATGCTAGCGTAATCGAGTTTACTCCTTGCATAATAATAGAGGTGCTCACATAATAGATAGTCACACTCATGCAATCATCTCGCAACACCCAATATCTGAATCCCCGTTAACTCATCCACGTGGCATTTACTCACAAAAAGAAACCAAATAAATATCAACTCATGTGTCCCATACCACTTGGTGCTACTCGCTTGTGATAGAGTTAGGGGTATGCCCTAGGGGCAATTATGTTATTAGTTATATATATCTAACTCGTTGTCCAATCTTGTTCGAAATAAAAGGTATTTTCTTTCTATTATATATTTGATATAATGTGTTATGTTAATTAATTAATATAATTAAAAGTATATTTTATAGAAAATCCATAAATGGTATATTTTGTTATAATCGTTACAAATTGTTGTAACTGTGAGTAATTTGTCATAATGAAAATAAATATACTATTTTAAATATTCGTGCTCAAGACGTATCGAGATTGGATATCAATACATCTGTTGAGACTAGAGTACGTAACGCTCTCCAAATGTTGGGAAGTTTATTACTCATGGTTGCTGGGGGCACCAAGGAGTTATGTACTGTTAGTTATTGGATAACCATGGTATGACTCACTCGGTAGTTTTTTATTGGTTAATAAAACTAAGGACAAGCAGAAAATATTGATGTGACTAATTCACACAATTCTCTCGACTTGAGAATACTATTGAACTTCAATATGGAAGCTCCGCTTTGATTATAGTTAAATCGTGGCACAACGTCCATCGAACGACTATAGTTGGGTCGAGTGGAAGCATTGAAAGTAAAGCAATATTCAAGAGAGGATCCGTCTTCTCAATTATATAAGGTCAGTATCATGATCAACTGATGTTAACTCAAAGTCTCTGGCTACAGCAATTTGGTTAATAATAATTATTATTGAACCAAGGACTTTGTGTTTGGATTATAAAGTTGAATGTGGATGATTTGGAATTTAACCACTACCAAATTCCATAAGTACTGATGTGATATAGATTTGATGAAGAGAATTGACATAAATAATTGTCATTATTGGTACCGCTTATAATAAGTAAAATTGGATTTTACCAAAAGATGTGAAGCAGTAAATTCAGCCAAAATGTCACACCACTAGCTAAGGTGACGTATGAACATTAATTTTTAGATTGTTCGACATTAATTGCCGACTGAATTTACACCTTTGATTCGCATAACCTTAACGATTAATACTCTGAATAAACCACATGATTTAATTAATTTATAAATTATTGTAAATTGATTAAATTAATTGATAATTATGAAATGTTAATTATTAAACTTTATTTGATTTGTTTGAATATCATTAGCATTTAATAAAGTGCGTCTATAAAAGTTATAAACGCATGCATTGATATTTGGTATCAATAAAATATTTAAATTGGATTTGAATAGATTAATTGCTAAGTGGTTTTGAGAATTTTTTTTTGAGGCCCACATGCATGTGAAAAATGGGGAGTTTTCAAATGTGATTTGGAAATCCAAAGGAGAGATCAAAAGAAAGAAATAAATCTCCTCTTTATGACTCACTAAAATTTAACTTATGAAATGAATTTTGTTCTTTTCTCTTTTTGTCTATTTCTTCTAACGTAAATCTGAAGAGGAAGGAAAAGGATTTGATTGGATTTAATTAGGAATTAAATATGGAGGTTTTAAAAGTGAAATCGAAATGTTTCCTTTAAAACATATCCTCTCTTATTCAATCCATCATTAATTCTTTTCTTGACAAAACACATTTGATCTTCTTTCATTTTTGGTAATTCTAATTTTATTTATTTGTATACTCATCATGTTGAAATGGTTTAAATTTCATTTATGTTTTATCACTTCTATATTGTGTGTTCATCGTGTAATATAACTTAGATCCCCTTTATGTTCACTTCTATTAATTATATGTTCATCATATATATTTAATTTGGATCTCTCCTTATTTACATGTCCATTGGCTATATGTTTATAGTAACGACCCGGAAATTTCGAACCCGAAATTTCCAGATAGTTAGAAGAAAAAGAAAAGAGATAGAAGAAGAAAACAGAACAAGACAGATTCTCACATTCGCAGCGGATCAAAATACAATATCAAATAATAATATCAGTTATACAAAGAAAACTGTATTTGTCAAATTACACTTTAATATATCAGAGTTACAACTTATTTACACACAAGACAGATAAATCAATCTGTTTCAGATACTATCATATATCACAATAGAAACTCTCCATACGTTCCTGCTCTCCAGCTCGCCTCCTGAGCTCCAGAACATCCTTACCTGAAAATCTGTAATACTCGGTCTGACCCGAGCATTACATCAAAGTAACACCCGGGTCAGGCTGGAAACCAGTGTGAGTAAACCCATAATATGAATACTAAGCTATAACATATGTGAGTATCAAAGCAACTCGTATCCTTTACAAGTTCTTATAGTCAAACATTTATCACACACTACTGTTTCCAGGTTAAATGTCCATTTTACTCAATTCATTCCATTCCAGCCTGTTGATTACACATGTCAAATCTACAAAGAATTATAGATTACTAATCGAAGTGGTTCCGGATATCGCTGATATCCGATCCGATCTCTTCGAATTCAAATATCATCCTTTTTAAGCCAAGATGTTTAAATTAAACAATTTAATTTAAATTCAAGATATCATATAACAATTCATCTCAGATAGATAACCTACATTATCACAGTTCAATTCTACCGTATCCTATCATAGTACAATACAAGTTATCAGCCTAGATATTAATCCATTCCTTCAATATAGATCAATCATCAATAAGCAAGATCGATTTACCACCATTTCTAATTAATTTTAATTGCTTTTAAATCCTGCTTACTTAACATTAATTAATTACAATCATTGATTAATCCTCCATTAATTATCTATCTAAATTAATTATTCCTAATTACTTTCATTAAGTAATTATACCATTGGTTAATTATCCTTTAATTATTAATTATCCTCTAAAAAAATTTATTAAATTAATTAACCCTCAACAAATTAATCCTTAATTACTTACATTAAGTAATTATCATTTAAGTAATTAATCTCCAGTTACTTACATTAATAATCTCTAATCACCAATTAATTAATTTTTAATTATCACTTAACTAATCTCTAATTAATTGACTTATTAATTCTTAATCATTTATTAATTAATTACCTTTTTATTACCTTATTAACTTAATAAAATTTAAATCATCAAAACCTTATTTATCTTTTAAGATAAACCTTTTATCTTATTAATTACTAAATTATCAATCACATATAAAGTTAAGCATTTAAACTTTTAAATTAACGCTTGATTCCATTTCTAAATTAAGTTTAAAATAACTTACAAATCTAAGTTAACAAATCATATCATTTCTTAAATTAAATGTTAAATAAAACATTTATTATTGTTAAAATTTTGCTTAGGGTCCAACCCGATTCTCACCCGAGACAAGCCCGGCAAATTTTCCCTAAAACTCGAGTCATCAACTCACAGGAAAAACTCGAGTCAACTCGAATACAACCCCATGCTCACCCTAATTCCCGATCCACACTCTCTTCTTCTTCCTTCTTCTTCACCTACCTGGAACGATACATTCGTGCACACACATATATCCGTGCACGCACCACCCAAACTTCCCGCTAGGCCGCCGATCATCTCCGCAAATCTCGTACGATCATCCCATCCCATCCAACCACCCAGGCCTCGACGAACTACCTTGTTCGGCAAAAACAACCTTGGACCCCCTACTGGAAATGAACAGAACCCATCGATCACCACACTCCGACCATTCCTACCATCATATCCCCTCAATCTTCATCGGAAGACCCGCTACCACCTCCTACATCGTTTCCCCCACTCGCGCAGCCTTCTAATTTTCCCCTTACTTCGCTATTCATCTCGAAACCTAAGGTCAGTCGAAGATCCCTTAAACCCTAATATCCGATCGTCCTGCTTCCACGAGAACTTGAAAATTCCAGCGACATTTTTCCCGTGTTCCCCATGTCCTACTCCTCCTCCACATCAAGTACCACACCTTCAAATCAACCCAGTCGCCCCAATTCGCCGACTTGCCCAAATCTGTTCAACCTCACTTATCTTCCTCCCTACTCCCTAAAAAATTTCAAAACCCACATCAAAAATCATGACTTTCCCTCACGAATCTAATTAGACAATCAAATCTTGAGAATTTAGCAAATCAAATTTTGACTTGAGTTAACCTTTCACTGTATTTCTACTTTCCCAGTTAATTTCTTTCTAATTATACTTACGAACATTTTTAAAAAAACATGATTTAGCTAATACAAACATTTTTCCTTTAAACACCATAATCTAATATAGTTCATATGAAGAGGAATTAAATTTTGAGTGAGCTTTTGGTTTGTTTTAAACAAAACAGAGACATGCACAATCCAACTCAGACATGTACACAGATCTTCATACTTGTATACATGCAAGCATATTTATACATTCATACAAACAACTATCACAACATTATTCCATATATCTATCCATGCAACAAGATAAAACAGGTTAAAGCTTTATCTACTCACCTGTATAAATTTTGGAACAGAGGAAAGCTTTTGAAATCTGAAAACAGCTAATTGATTTTTGAAACTGCAACTGATCTTGATCTTATTTTGTTTTAGCTTGAATTTGTACTTTGAATTGCTTTGAAACTGAATCTGAAACTTGAATCCCAGGTTTGAATTTGAACAAAAGTTGTTTGCTTTGTTTTGAAGCTTTTAATCCTAGCTTTGCTTAAGCTCAGATAAAAAGAACTTGGAAGAATTTGTTTTGATTCTCACTTAAGTTAAAAAAAAAAATTTAGTTTCAAAGAAGAATTTTAGAAAAGAGTCAAATGAGTACGTACAACCTGGTTTTATCTTAACACTAATTATAAAAATAAAAATAAAAGAAAAAGAAAACACATATGCCACTTGTTAATGCATAAGTCTCTAAGCTTACACATGTTTGAATGCATGTATTACAAGCTTACAAATGTTTTTATGCATGCATTTATATTTATTTATATTCTATTTATCTTTTATATTTATACATTTTCTTTTATTAATTAAGGTAACTTTAAAAAAAAGAAATCATAAATCTATATTAATTACTAACTATATGTATATATATATATATATATATTAGTGAAAATGTAGAGTTTAAATCTAGTTTACTTTTGAAAATTTGAAAATAACTTTGGAATAATAGAATACCTTATATATCCATATTATAACAACTTCCCAATATTTTATTTCATAGGCATATATATATACTCATATACATTATAAAGCTTGTATATATTTATTTATATAGATATAGATATTTTATCTTGAATTTTATTTGTTCAATTTACAAATTAGTATTTTAAATAAATTTAATCCTATTAATTTCAAATTAACAGATGTTCCAAAAATCTGGGTTATCACATTCCTTCCCCCTTTGAATCTTTTCGTCCTCGAAAAGGAACGAAACCAGAATTTTTATCCAATACTTGAAATCAGATAAATTTTTCTTTGATCATTTTTAAAATACTTTTAAAATCTATATAGTATTACAAAAATAGTTTTTATAAAAATACTTTTTATAACTTGATGTCTCAACAAATCTATCCTTGTTCTCACAGAAATTCGGTCATACGTTGATCAGACGTAGGACTGAAAATCTATAAGTACTTGGTAAACCCGTTTCAACATTCAGTGAAAATATTTGGAAAATAATTTATGAAAATATTAGAAAACAGTTTTGAAAATAGAGGAAATATCTTTGGTGAGAATGCTCTGGAAATCATCACCCCCATCCATGGTCGCAGTTAACCCGATGGTTACGTTGCCGTCCCGGCAAAATCCACAGATAACTGTAGGTCTCCGCGCTCCTCGATTACGCCATGGAACCCGCTACAGATCGCAGTTATACCCGGGCCTTACGTTGCTAGCACAGCACAAACCCATATAACTGTAGGCATCAGCGCCACCGAATTTCGCTGCCAAATAATGAAACTTCTCCCACATAGGTCGCAGTCTACCGATATAAAATCAAACGCAGACTGTTGGCTCTCAGCGGCACAAACGACTTTCGCTATGTTACCATAGTGTCACAGTCTACCGATATAAAATCAAACGTAGACAGTTGGCTCTCAACGGCACACATGACTTTCGCTATGGTCTGTAGTAGATCGCAGTGACATTGAGTTACACTATCGTCACAGCATAACCCAAATGCCTCTGTGGGCACCAGCCCCTCGACTTTCGCTACACAAATAATCCTCAGGAACTAGTTTGTCTGGACTCCTCACAGGATCAACTTTAGAATCCCCCTTGGGGTTCAAGGCAGTACCACCCAGTGGCACTCCTGAGAAGTTCATTTTAAGGAAGCGCCTTTTTCCCCAGAGCTATTCTCAAAACACTTTATACTATATACTTATAGTATTTTCAAATCATACCCTTTATGATTTATCAAAATCTCCTTTACGCAAAATCGATTACCAAAATCGATAATTCTCAAACTAGGCTTTTCAAAATCCAAAATTGATTTCCCAAAAATCAAAAGCCTTTTCCAAATTATATAGGTTCCCAAAACCTTTTCAAAATCATTCTCATAAGATCCTCTTTATATATATAGATATATATACTTTTAAAAATCTTTGGATCACTTCAAACTTGTATAAAACCTCTTTTTATACTTCAAATATTTCCAAAAACCCTTTTTATTCTGGCTAGATTCAATAAGGGGAGTTTATCATATTACAAAATATAACTTTATTTATTGCCAAATCAAATATTCAAGTTTGATTTCTTTATAAAGTTATTTATCATTTACTTACTTCCATAAAGTAAATTTCAACCAAAGAAATATCCAATTCCATTATATATTACAAATATACTTTTCATTTCAAAACCATTCAAATTCCTTATTCACAAATTTCAATATCAATTTCATCCAAACTCGTACGATGTACACATATCATCCGTATGCTATATCAATTTGATCGCTTCCTCGATCACACAATTTCACTTCCGAACTAGTATCGTCCACCCGACTTCCTAGTGCGGACTCAGATCTGGTTTCTTGATCAGAAACCGTCATTCTCTTTGCATAGTCGTAGCTATGATAGAGAATATCCAGAACCAATCAACAATCCATATCCAGGTTCGCCGTCGAAAATCGAGCGAAAAATCCCAACTCGGATCGATAATACTATCTCGAAATTCTGTGTTCGAATCTGGATCAAATCACTATGCGAATAGAATAATATACGTATATCTTACGTATTTATCTTTATTGGTTATTAGCCAAATCAATTCTCTTTTCTATTCACATTTCCTTTAATTCCATTCACTTATTCTCAATTGCTTCCATTTTCGATTGAGTTATTATTTCAATTACAAACAGTTTGAACTCTGACCAATTTAAATTTAAAAATAGCTTGAATTAACAGATAAGTAGTTGAAAAATAGTTATTAGTTTGTAAAATAGCCGTAAAACAGTTAAGTAGGTATAAAATAGTTAGATAATTACAAAATAGTTTTTAAAATAGTGATTAGATATAAGTAACTGAAAAATAGTAATTAGTTTATAAGACAGTTTCAAAATAGTTAAATAGTTCTAAAATAATTGTAAAATAAGTATAAGATAGTTTGGGGTTTTTAAGGAGAAAGATTGTATACTAAATAGTTTGAAAAAAATAGGTTTATATTAAAACAATTTAATTTGAAAATAGTCCAGAGCCAAACTGTTTAATTTCCCAATCTCCATTTCCAATTAATTTCCCATCAATTTAATTTAAATTCCCACTTCCATTTAAATTGATTCAATACTTCAATTTCCATTGAAATTGATTTAATCTCAATTCAAGTTGAATTAACCTTAATTCCTTTCCAAATTCAAATCAAATTTCATTTGATTTTTAAACTTATTTAACTTTAATCACAATTCCAAATTATTCCAAATCAATTTGGATTAATTTCAAATTGAACCAACTTCAATTTCAAATCATTTCAATTCTAATTTACCATTTAAACTTATGCTTATCCATCTTCAATCATAATTCTAATTAATTCAAACCAAATCCAATTTGAACAAATTTCAATTTAAAACTCAATTTTAAGCTATCTCGAATTATATAAATTCGAGTTAAATTTAAATGTTAATTTAATTCCTTAAATCAAATTAACTTATATCTTTAAACCATTAAATTCTGAATCCAAATTTCAAAATTCCTTTTTAATTATCTTTACTTAACCTATCATAAAGTTCAAATAAGGATTCAAAAATAATTAAATTTCAGATTCTAATTTATTATCCATTTTTCAATTTCCAAATCTCAAACCCATTTTGAGATTACTCATAACTCCCATTTAAAACCAACCATTTAACTTTCCAAGTTAAATTTAAATTTCATCTTGAAATTTCCAATTCAAGTTATTTATTCAACTTATTTAACTTCCTTCAAGTTAAATTCAATTTAATCCAGTCAACTTATCCAATTTGAATTCCCATTTCAAATTTAAACTTTATATTAATAAACTTTCCCACTTAAATTCAAAAACTTATCACTTTGGGTTTTCATATCACATTCCAATTTAAAACTCAACACTAAGAGTTATTTCAAATTATCTTTGATATTATGTATATCCTTATATATACATTTTCTTTACACACCAAGTTATACCTTAAATTTTTAAACCATCTCTGGTTTTAAATTCAAAAATAATTTCAAGTTTTCTGGATTTAAAACTTCACAATTTAAAACCCACTAGAATTTACAAGTCTTACTTGCCTAAATGTTTTACTTCCCTAAAACATTCCATTATTAAACACAACAACCATTTATGATAATAACCAAGATTATCATATCTGGAAACCAATTCATTTTTTATCTTTATTCTAATAATACTTCTATATATTCAAGATTTTAATTTCAGTTTGAATCCATTTCAAACTTATCTTCATTTAATTTCAATTTGGTTGTATTACCATTATCATTTATATTTAATTCAATAATTTAACAACCAATTACCTTGATATTTATTAGAAAGAAATATCATTTTATATCAAAATATATTCTTATATAAAATCATTTAAAATCCTTATATAAGAAAATAACAATTACGCTCTCATATATATATATACACTCAACTCGTTCTAGGGTACCATTGACCCTATCCTTAACGAGTAATCCCAACAGAGCCAAGGTTCTCGCTTAACCTTCAGCTCTGATACCAAAAGTAACGACCCGAAAATTTCGAACCCGAAATTTCCAGATAGTTAGAAGAAAAAGAAAAGAGATAGAAGAAGAAAACAGAACAAGACTGATTCTCACATTCGCAGCGGATCAAAATACAATATCAAATAATAATATCAGTTATACAAAGAAAACTGTATTTGTCAAATTACACTTTAATATATCAGAGTTACAACTTATTTACACACAAGACAGATAAATCAATCTGTTTCAGATACTATCATATATCACAATAGAAACTCTCCATACGTTCCTGCTCTCCAGCTCGCCTCCTGAGCTCCAGAACGTCCTTACCTGAAAATCTGTAATACTCGGTCTGACCCGAGCATTACATCAAAGTAACACCCGGGTCAGGCTGGAAACCAGCGTGAGTAAACCCATAATATGAATACTAAGCTATAACATATGTGAGTATCAAAGCAACTCGTATCCTTTACGAGTTCTTATAGTCAAACATTTATCACACACTACTGTTTCCAAGTTAAATGTCCATTTTACTCAATTCATTCCATTCCAGCCTGTTGATTACACATGTCAAATCTACAAAGAATTATAGATTACTAATCGAAGTGGTTCCGGATATCGCTGATATCCGATCCGATCTCTTCGAATTCAAATATCATCCTTTTTAAGCCAAGATGTTTAAATTAAACAATTTAATTTAAATTCAAGATATCATATAACAATTCATCTCAGATAGATAACCTACATTATCACAGTTCAATTCTACCGTATCCTATCATAGTACAATACAAGTTATCAGCCTAGATATTAATCCATTCCTTCAATATAGATCAATCATCAATAAGCAAGATCGATTTACCACCATTTCTAATTAATTTTAATTGCTTTTAAATCCTGCTTACTTAACATTAATTAATTACAATCATTGATTAATCCTCCATTAATTATCTATCTAAATTAATTATTCCTAATTACTTTCATTAAGTAATTATACCATTGGTTAATTATCCTTTAATTATTAATTATCCTCTAAAAAAATTTATTAAATTAATTAACCCTCAACAAATTAATCCTTAATTACATACATTAAGTAATTATCATTTAAGTAATTAATCTCCAGTTACTTACATTAATAATCTCTAATCACCAATTAATTAATTTTTAATTATCACTTAACTAATCTCTAATTAATTGACTTATTAATTCTTAATCATTTATTAATTAATTAATTACCTTTTTATTACCTTATTAACTTAATAAAATTTAAATCATCAAAACCTTATTTATCTTTTAAGATAAACCTTTTATCTTATTAATTACTAAATTATCAATCACATATAAAGTTAAGCATTTAAACTTTTAAATTAACGCTTGATTCCATTTCTAAATTAAGTTTAAAATAACTTACAAATCTAAGTTAACAAATCATATCATTTCTTAAATTAAATGTTAAATAAAACATTTATTATTGTTAAAATTTTGCTTAGGGTCCAACCCGATTCTCACCCGAGACAAGCCCGGCAAATTTTCCCTAAAACTCGAGTCATCAACTCACAGGAAAAACTCGAGTCAACTCGAATACAACCCCATGCTCACCCTAATTCCCGATCCACACTCTCTTCTTCTTCCTTCTTCTTCACCTACCTGGAACGATACATTCGTGCACACACATATATCCGTGCACGCACCACCCAAACTTCCCGCTAGGCCGCCGATCATCTCCGCAAATCTCGTACGATCATCCCATCCCATCCAACCACCCAGGCCTCGACGAACTACCTTGTTCGGCAAAAACAACCTTGGACCCCCTACTGGAAATGAACAGAACCCATCGATCACCACACTCCGACCATTCCTACCATCATATCCCCTCAATCTTCATCGGAAGACCCGCTACCACCTCCTACATCGTTTCCCCCACTCGCGCAGCCTTCTAATTTTCCCCTTACTTCGCTATTCATCTCGAAACCTAAGGTCAGTCGAAGATCCCTTAAACCCTAATATCCGATCGTCCTGCTTCCACGAGAACTTGAAAATTCCAACGACATTTTTCCCGTGTTCCCCATGTCCTACTCCTCCTCCACATCAAGTACCACACCTTCAAATCAACCCAGTCGCCCCAATTCGCCGACTTGCCCAAATCTGTTCAACCTCACTTATCTTCCTCCCTACTCACTAAAAAATTTCAAAACCCACATCAAAAATCATGACTTTCCCTCACGAATCTAATTAGACAATCAAATCCTGAGAATTTAGCAAATCAAATTTTGACTTGAGTTAACCTTTCACTGTATTTCTACTTTCCCAGTTAATTTCTTTCTAATTATACTTACGAACATTTTTAAAAAAACATGATTTAGCTAATACAAACATTTTTCCTTTAAACACCATAATCTAATATAGTTCATATGAAGAGGAATTAAATTTTGAGTGAGCTTTTGGTTTGTTTTAAACAAAACAGAGACATGCACAATCCAACTCAGACATGTACACAGATCTTCATACTTGTATACATGCAAGCATATTTATACATTCATACAAACAACTATCACAACATTATTCCATATATCTATCCATGCAACAAGATAAAACAGGTTAAAGCTTTATCTACTCACCTGTATAAATTTTGGAACAGAGGAAAGCTTTTGAAATCTGAAAACAGCTAATTGATTTTTGAAACTGCAACTGATCTTGATCTTATTTTGTTTTAGCTTGAATTTGTACTTTGAATTGCTTTGAAACTGAATCTGAAACTTGAATCCCAGGTTTGAATTTGAACAAAAGTTGTTTGCTTTGTTTTGAAGCTTTTAATCCTAGCTTTGCTTAAGCTCAGATAAAAAGAACTTGGAAGAATTTGTTTTGATTCTCACTTAAGTTAAAAAAAAAAATTTAGTTTCAGAAGAATTTTAGAAAAGAGTCAAATGAGTACGTACAACCTGGTTTTATCTTAACACTAATTATAAAAATAAAAATAAAAGAAAAAGAAAACACATATGCCACTTGTTAATGCATAAGTCTCTAAGCTTACACATGTTTGAATGCATGTATTACAAGCTTACAAATGTTTTTATGCATGCATTTATATTTATTTATATTCTATTTATCTTTTATATTTATACATTTTCTTTTATTAATTAAGGTAACTTTAAAAAAAAGAAATCATAAATCTATATTAATTACTAACTATATGTATATATATATATATATATTAGTGAAAATGTAGAGTTTAAATCTAGTTTACTTTTGAAAATTTGAAAATAACTTTGGAATAATAGAATACCTTATATATCCATATTATAACAACTTCCCAATATTTTATTTCATAGGCATATATATATACTCATATACATTATAAAGCTTGTATATATTTATTTATATAGATATAGATATTTTATCTTGAATTTTATTTGTTCAATTTACAAATTAGTATTTTAAATAAATTTAATCCTATTAATTTCAAATTAACAGATGTTCCAAAAATCTGGGTTATCACATTTATTATGGTTGACATACTTCAAATCCTTTAACTTTTTAACTTCTTGTCCTTTTTGTATAGTTAAAACTGAATTATCATATAATGAATTTGTATATGCCCAAGTGTTCAACTTTTTTATCATTGTTTTGAAAATGTAAAATTATTTCATGTGTGCTGCAATTGGCACCCAAAAATTACTTCTGGCTACCATGAAAATTTTAATATATATCACTTTTCTTTATATGCTACTTAACACCAAATTCAATTTTTTCATTTGGTCATAAACATCCATGCATCTTTGATTTCCAACGGCTATTCACAACAGTACGGTGATAAACAATCATATGTCTTTGATTTATGATGGTAGTTCACTACCGTACGTTGATAAGCAGTCGAACAACATTTGGTTGCCTATTTGATAAAACAAAATTAATATATGGTGTTAGTAAGCATGTAAGCAGAGTTTATATGGTGACCACTATTTATCGGAGCCAGAAGTAATTTTCTGGGCATCTATAATAATACACTTATTTCATTATGTTGTATATAAAATTTTGTAACATTTGTGTACATAAACATTAATAAACTATATTTGTTGGTTGTTTAAAATTACATTAAAAATTGATTTCCAATGTTGCATAATTACTTTCTAAAATGATTTCTTTTGTTATTTTATTCATAAAAGCAAAAGTTTTCTTTTGTTCTAGAATTCATAAAGTGGTCATTTTTGTAAAGTTACATATTTTCATTTCCTACCTTAGTTAAAAGATTGAATTAAATTTGTTGGCATTAAACTTAAACATATATGGTACTTAAATTGCAATCTTCATACATATATATATACATATATATATATATATATATATATATATATATATATATGCTATTTTAAACTTAATACATAACTTGCAATTATTTATACATATAGATATACATGTGTTTATGTCATTTTAACTTAAATCAAAATGGACTTTTGTATTAAACTGCAGAATTTCATTTCAAACTCCTCATTAATTGAAAGCATTTTTACAATTATAATTCTTGTTTTGACAAACTTATATACGTACGGAAACCTATTTTGACATGCATATATGTTAACTTATCAATTATTATACAAGTATATTTTTTTACTTAGAAAATTAAAAAATTAAAAAACCCGGACAAAAAAGGTATATGCAAATTCAATTGTAAATGCCATTTAATACGTCATTCAATCTAATTAAAGGGAGAGAGAACCGAAAGGCTTTCTCTCTCTACATTTATAGCCTCATCTTTCCTCAATTAATTATACATGTTAAGAGGAAAAAAAGGTTTTCCTTCTCTACAAATTTCTCATGCTTAGTTACACAATATACACTACCTATATGCTACACTTATATTTGAGAACATGAATATATTTGATACATTCATTACATTACATACACTTTTAAATTAAATTTAATACTTTGTTCATAAATCTAAATAAAACAAAGATTTTATTTAAAAGAAAATTTAGAAAAGTTCTAAATATATTTAGACTTTATAGGTGAAATATAAATCTAAAATAGCAAAATTTTTGAAATCCACCGATTTTTTCCACTGTGGGCTGGCGTAGTTATAACAATGGCATCGGAGCCCAATAGCCTATGCGATCTAAATTAGTCATGTTAAGGATTAAGCTTGCCCATGTAGTACGGCGTGTAGAAAGGAAATGGCTTGGAATTAGGTAATCAAGTACCCTATCCTACCTGGTTATCGGCCAAGCCTTAATGGTGAAGTGAGCCCAACGGTGCCCATAATATAAAATGCCCAAATTGAAAATGGCCTTGGGCTAATTTTCAAAATAGTTTTGAAAACTATGACAAGATTTTAAATTTAAAAGTTAAATTTAAAATAAAAACATGTTTATTATAAAAGGTTATAATATAACATAAATTTTCAAAATGTTTGAAACTATTTAAATATTAATTTCGAAATGTAAAATTTATTAATAAGATTAATAAAATAAATTAATTAAATGGAGTTAATTAATTAATACTTATATGCATGTATATAAGTTGGTATATATTATTTTATTTTAAAGTATTTAAGATAACATAAGTATACATGTATATATATAATAAAATTTGAAATTAATATAATTTAGTTAAAATTATTAAATTAAATTAATTAATTAAAAGTTAAGTAATTAAGTAAATTAATTAAAGGTTGATTAATTGAACAAATTAATTAAACAAATTAATTAAAGGTTAATTAGTAAAATAAAAATACATATATATGAGATATATATGTTATACTATAAAGGTTATAGAAGACATGCCCAATATAAAAGTTGTATTTGAATATTAATATAAATTAACTAAAGAGTTAATTGATTAAGATTTAATTAATAAAATATTATACATAAGACCACTATATAAGTAATATGAAATATAAAAGTTATATAATAATAAAACTTATATGATATGAATGTATAAACTCGAGTGCTCTCCTCACAATGAGGAACACTCTTTTATCAACACTGTATAAACTAAAGGTGGAAAGTTAAAGAAACCTAAATAGACTTAAGGTATAAATACATATGTAAATGTACGTCTACCATGATTTCTGATGTGTTCAACACTTGAATCACAGGGGTATTTCATAGGAAATACATTATTCCATAATTCGATATCACTCAATATAATATATTAAAGATTCTGAATCTTCAATATAATGTTGTCCTCTACCATATATACTAATAAATTACTTGCATACTCCTTAGTTGTTGAGCTGACTCAAGCTGGGAATGTCATGTGTAGTACTATTAATGTATTGAATAGATGAGGTAATATAATTATATGTATTTGTTGAGCAGACTCAAGGTACATATACTATACTTAGGCTATCGCGATATGGTAGGTATGAGTGAATAATTTCGTTTCAATTTGTCCAGCAGACTCGAGGTCGAAATGAGATTAGGATGAGGAGCAATGGGTTAGGAGTTGTACGTGATACAACCGATAAGGAGTTATCCATCGTTTTGTGGGGCTATGATATGTTGAGCAGACTCAAGGTCGGAATTCCAAAACAAACAAGTCCTAACACCCACAAGTAAAGTAGAAAAATTTCTATGTTTCATCTTAGGGTTTGGCGAAACATAAAAGACTAGTGGGAGCCTTATTAGGAAAATGAAATGATAACATTTAACCTTTCAAATATTGTAAGAACATATGCTAAATAATGTTATAATAATCTACATCAATAAATTTGTGCATTTGAAATGATTGATAAAATGTTTATCAATTAAGATATACAAATGAACTGAATTGAAAATTGATAAATCAAAATATAAAACATACTTACTAATAAATGCTTATTGCATGTGAACGTTTCGACATCCATGCAAGCACTTAATTTTACAACTACTTAATATGTTCATAATTTGGTCGCTTATATGTTTATTTGATCAAGACCCTTATTGCATTCTATGAGTTTCAAACTCTAAAAGCAATACAAGACTATGGATATTTGATCCATATACTATCGCATATAATGTTATATGGGGAATGGTCACTGTTCGTAATGTACGATACTTCGATGAAATTAGTTTTCGAAATAAGCCAATAAACAGTACTATGAGATCGAGTATTCAATTTGATTGATTACATAAAAGATCGTATCGTGTTAAATGTAACATAAGGCCAAAAATATAGTATAAATTTAAGAACTCGATCAATGAAATGCCAGTTTGTTCGGTTTACGTAAAGTGCAACACATTTGATGTCCTTAAATGTTAAGGATAATTGAATGTGCTTTTGTAAAGAGTTCGTTATGATAGTTTAATAAGGGTTTTCTTTTGAATGTTTTGACCATTTAGAAAGGAAAAAGAATGTATAAGAGTAAATGTGATTTAAGGTACAGTTGGGATGAAGAGAGTGAATAGTCACTTCTATTTCATAAAGAAACATTGGAAACGAGAATTGTGATAAAAATGATATGATACTTAACACTGGAATAAGAAATGCGATTTCTATTTCAGAATGTAATTTTGCATAGAAAATTGTTTTCTGTGAGATTTATTTCTACGTCCCTACAAGAAAATGTTCTATTAATAGCAAGCTGGGATTGTATGGAAACTTGACTTGCTATGGTTAGGTAGATAATGACTATTTAGGTTAAAAGATTGCTTGTTTTAAAGCTGTCGTTAAATGTTAAACAAACAAAAGAATTGGCGATCCAATATTTCACATTCCCTCCTTCGTATTCTCCTACCGCCAACCATCCCTCTTTTCATTTTCACTTTCCCAAAATTTAAAATTAGAAGACCTATTCACTCACGAATCTTATCTTCACTCATGGATCCCTCTTTAATCATGAATCCCTAAAACCTCGATCCTACAACCCGTTTGATTCCTCAAAGCTTGATTCCGCACGATTCCTCAACGAAGTCGATTCCTCCACTTCGCTTAACCGCGATTTTGAGTTGAAGTGCGATTCTTCAAAGCAGCTTAAGCACGATTCTTCAACCAAAGCTTGATTATTGAAGCATGATCCCTAAACTTTGCGAACTTCTGTAGGTATATTTTTCAATTCCTATTTTTTAATGGAGCGTTGAGTGGTTCCAGAACGGACTTGCAATTAAACTTTTTTTGATAATCCAACGAAGCGGAAGTTTTTTTGCTAAGAGTTATTCAACATTTCTTTTTGATAATTTTTAGAAGAATTTGACATTAAGACTACGATTATTTTGTCTGTTTTTGCTCATGTTTGATGCATAAGCCATTCGAATTGGAATATTCCTGTAAATAATACATCAAACTTCATTTATCTTACTCCTAAATCAACCTAAATATTTCCTATTTGGTTGAACGCATAGAATTCTTCTATCAAAACTTTTGAAAGAAACTGCATATATCTCTAGATCTTCTCTTTCCCATTTTTTTAATCTTCACCACTTGAAGAAGATTGGAGTAGGGTGCATTTGCTAGTTGATATAATATTCACTACTTTTGAAAACTTTACTTGCTGACGCTATGACCAGGTTTGATGGTTTTGTTCGGATCTTCCAGAAAAACATGTCCCATCAATGCTCTTACTATCTATTAACAGGAAATTCAATTTACATTTTGCAAATGCATCAAACTTTAAATGTAATGCCACATACCCATTAATCCATAACAAATGTCAAACCTACATGTACTCATCTTTGGTCTATGTAGTGCATAGTGGTATACACAAGAAGCAACAAATCTAACCATCCATGCCATCTCATCGATTTGAATATATTTCCTATCTCCTATTTTATATCTTTTTTCATTTTATATCAAATAAAAGAAATTTATAGATATTATCTTTATGATTTAATGTATATACCGTTTCTTTCAATTTGTGAATTTGAGTTGATTTTACTGAGAAATGAATTTCGTGCACTTATAAACTATAAAATCATTACAAAATGGTAAACAGATTTTATCAGTGTCATTAATTTGTAATAGTTAAGTAGTGTAAAAAGGTAACTATTTATTTAAACTAATTTATCATTTGTATCTTTTTCCTTGTAAATTAGAAAAAAAATATGAATGTAATCAGCGACAATTGTTATTAAGTACCACGACTTTAAAATTTATTTCTTTTTCCTTATAGTCAAAGTTATTAAGGACCTTAACTTTAAAATTAAGTCAAAGGAATCAAATGCTCATATTTTGAAAAAGGATAAAAAAGATTAATGTCAATACAAAGATTTGATGAAAAAATAAACATATTTACCTTTTCGTCTGCATGATGTTTATCTTTTTGTTCAAAGCTTAATTTATTTAGTTTTCTTTAAACAATATTTCCATTTGTTTTTCAAAAAAAAAGTTAATTTGGTTTGTGAAAACAAATAAAAGCATATAAATTGGGTTATTAAATTGTAGAAATACTTTCCTATCTTTCCAGAAATAGATATGTTTATAGTTATTTTCACAAAGATAATTTACCTACCGATATATCAAAAAGGCAAAATCATTTTCTTTTATGAAGAAGGATATATTCATTTATCTTATCAGTATATCTTTTAACAAGATAAACTAAAAATGAAAAACAAACTCAACCGATTGATTTGTTTATCCTTTTCTAACAGAAAATCATTATCCACATATATTGATTTATCTTTTTATAGTTTTCTATATCGGAGGTAGTTTAATTGAAAGATAAATCGATTAATTTATTTGTTGAAAGATAAATACATTATTCGGTTATTAATTAAATCCTCTCTTTTATAGAATCATAAAATATAAATAAATTCACCTCTATTTAACTGATTTCTCAATAAAATCAGATTATATCATTAAATATATAATTCTATTAAAATGATAAATCATTTATCTTTCTCCATAAAATAGTGAATCATATGCACAATAATCTTATTTTTACCCACACAATAATTCATAGAATAATAAATGCTTCTATATAAAATGACAAACAATCAATCTTATTATATAGCTTTTATCTTTTTTATTAACAATATACAAAATGAAAAATAAAAAAATGATGAAAGCATTTATCGTTTTGCACTGATTTTATACATCATTATAAAAAAAATGAACATTGATCTTTTAGTAACAAAATTGAGTTTAAAATATGGATGATAAAATCATTTAGCCTTTTGTAAGAAAGCTAAATTAAATTATATTTAATAAGAAATTTTTGATCTAGGTGAATTAAACTTGTAAATTTGCATTACTAAATTTCCTTTCTAGTTTTTACATAAAACCAAAAGCTTGTAAATGACTCTTTAGTAGACGAAGAGATAAAGAAAGTTCTTTGTTTATATCATTAACTTGTATATTTCTATCATGCAGACTCGAACAAACCTCCTGTTCAGATTCAGAGACATCTGGAAACATTTGAAAGAACATTGCCAAGTGGGCTTCATCCAATAGGGGAGGTGTAGGGTATGCAGGAGGAATTGTTAGTGCTGCTGGCATGTAATGTGGCTTTGCTATCGCCAAATCTCTTCAATTTTTACCAAGATATTAAGAGCATATTGCAGGTACGACACAGAGAAAAACAGATTTGGTTAAATACTAGTTTTTTCTATTTTATGAAAACAATTTTGATATCTAGTTTTAAATTCAACTATAGAATTCAGAGGTAGTTTAAAGAAACGAATTATTAAATTTTTTGCCTTTGGAATAGTTTAATGCACATTCTTGCATTGTGATACATGTTTTTGTGTTTTTCCACTTTCTGTGGAATTTCAATAATCTACACACTTTTTGCGCTGGAAGTATTTCAATTACCAAAAATTTCATACTAACCCCATAGATAATATTTAAACGGAAAAAACAACATTTCAAGTTGGGAAAAAGATGATGTATTACCAATAACTTCTCCATACTTCACATCATGATACGATTCTTATTTGATGACAAGATCACACATGATACCAAAAATCACATCAACTTGAAAATAAACACAAAAGCGAGGTATAATTTTTATAAATACTCAGGCCAAGGCATTAAGCAAAACTAGTATACAAGATCCTAGCATATATGCATTGAACTTGTTTAGTCTCCTTTTATTATTTTGTATTTGGTATAAAATTAGGTCATATGTATGTGACCATATTGGGTATATTTTCTCATCTACGCATTCTTTCATTCTTTTATAAGTGGACCTGTAGCCTGTGTTTTCCTTCGCATCAATTGTTTCCTCGGGAAGGTTGCATTCATACATGAAGCAAACTACACATAGTTGCTATATGAACATATAATGAGTTTAATGAAAATTATGGATGTATCTACGGGTAAATGGTTGAGTAAACTAAGGTTTAGTAGACTTAAATCGAGTCCATAGTGGTTTAGTGAGGATCTGTCTCAGCACTGAACATGGTGCATTATAACTGGTTTCTTCGCGTTGGCTGGTGTTGGTGAGCATACAAGTGAAGGGAATGACTTATACAAAGAAATGATTGAGGGTGGTGTGATAAAGCTAGGAGACAGACAAGTCTGACAATTAATATCTCTTAGCTTGTATGTATCATTTGTAAAATTCTATTAGCTAAGTTAATGCTTCCTTTATTTTGCTCGGTTGGGAGCAAATGTGCTCTTATGTATTGTTAAATACTTATATTTTTATTTCTACAGGTAATCTAAATACTAAACACCATTCATTTTCGTTTTCATTATGTATTTACATCATAATTAAGAAAACTGAACTAAGGCATGCTGCATGTTCTTTACTGCAATTGACATACACGCTTTAGTTTAGCTTTAGCTGAGGCATACATACCTTGGTTCACTATACACCACAATTCAGTTCAGTTTTAGAGTGAGGCATACACGCCTCGGTTTTACCTGAGGCATACATGCCTCAGTTCAATTTTCTTAATTATGATGTAACAATTTTTGCTTTGGCAAGTGTAGTTTTTGTAGTCTTCCGCCTGCTTATAATTATATGTAATTTTTGTGTAGTTTACACTAATGACGCAAGTTCAATTTCTATGCAGTTCCATAATTGGATCTCTCTCCTTCAGGCTATAACCCAAATTACTATGCAGTTCCATTTTAGTTTACATTGTTTTTGCATTCAAGTGATCCAAAAGAACTTATAAATGATCTCCCTCTTGGTCCGGCTGCAATTGTAATTTGGATAGATAATCCAAAAATCGAAGATGCTTTTCTATGGAGGCCCACTAAAGGATCGACACGAGTTGGAGAAGCCATTGGTATCAAAGTTGCATGGCCTGAATTAAAAGTAGTTATCGAAACAGTTAACATTACATCGTCAAATAATCATACGAGTAATATCGGAGTTGTCGAGAAGGTAGGTATCGAAGTTGCATGGCCTGAATCAAAAGTAGTTATCAAAACAGTTAACACTACATCATCAAATAATCATACGAGTAATGTCGGGATTGTCGAGAAGGTAGGTATCAAAATTATTTATATTTGATTCAATTTTTTTTCATCGTACAAATTATTGAAGCACATTATAAAATAACCTCTTTGTTTAATTGATAGAGTACAAATTCTATGGAAAATAGTAAATGCAAGCTGGTCGATTGGTCGGGAAAGAGAGAAATAGTTGCATTAGGCCGTGTGTATTCAACTGATCCAACTTCAACAGTTCATTGTGTTCCTTTAGGGAAAAATGCAATTAAAGTTTGGGCAGATATTGTAAAAATTCCAAAAGCACGTCTATGGAGAATAACGTCCGATTTAGTAGTCATTGAAGATGCTCTTGGTACTACGATAGCTTGGCCTGCTGCGAACGTTATAATGGAATCAATTTCTAGTAAGTATAATTCAAACTTTGTTTAGATATGAGACTTATTTGATTTAGTTGAATACAATCTATTTCTTATTTGCTTTTGGAACATGCTTGTGTGATACGATCACCATGATTGGGCCTAATATCCTAAAGCTAGCATTAGGTTGGTTATATGCTTATAGCTCCTAATGACGAATAAAGACACAACATTGCAATAATATACCTTTAATTCGTACATCTTCTTCCTACCTACCTCATAACCTGATATCCCTTTGACCTCAATAAAACTTCCACTTATTAGCATAGTGTTTGATGGTTGATATAAGGTGATTAGAGATGAGGTTTGGTTGAAGGAATTGAATGGAGATTGGGAATAGTGCAAGTTTTCCGGAGAGAAAGCTTGCACCAGGCAAGCTTGCTCCAGCAAGCCGACACAAGGCAAGCTTGAACCAGGCAAGCTTTCTCCTGTAAGCTTGCACAAGGCAAGCTTTCACCAGGCAAGCTTGCTGGTGCATGCCTGCACCAGGCAAGTCTGCTCTAGCAAGCCTGCACAAGGCAAGCTTGCCCCAGGCTGAACCCACACTTGAAGATGTCAACCTGGAAATATCAGAATCTGCTTTCCGCTTCCTCCTCCTATGATGGTGATGGTTGTGTCTTCTCCACACATAGTAGTCTATATCTAAGAGAATATCAATTATAAAACTACATGCACTTATTAGATGACTGCTACTAGCACTACTAATTACTCTGTTATTATATTTTTTGGCTAGTAGAATGGACGTTTTCTATCAAACTAGAAGTTTGCATGAAATAACAAGTCTATTTGAAATAGCTGGTCCTGTCTGAGTTGCTTGTCTACTCTGAGTTAGCCTTCGTCGATGTTTCTTAGTTATTTTAAGTGATCAATTCATAAAGTTTCTATTTGAAACCATATTGTTTAGTACTTATACATTTCTACATTTATGACTAACATATGCACATATGTGCTTCTTTTTGACACGTGTTGTATGATGCTTTTGAGGTTGCTACATGATGTTGCATTCTTTCTCCTTCAAATCGATCATGCTCGCATTAATTTATTGTCCATCTACATTCATATGTCTTTGTTTTTAGTATCTATCGTTTTGGTTAGCTACAGTTGTATGTATTGTTACTTTTGGTCACAAATATTTATAAGCTTAGTACTCCGTGTATGAAATATTATGGATATATATATATATATATTATTGTTTGGCTTATGGCTCCATTTGATTATGTACATTACAATGTGATAAGTGTGGTTTTTTGAATTGTTCTAATATATTAGTTGAAATAAGTTTAGTAGAATTGAAAACTGTAAGCTTGAATGTATATGGCAATAAAAAATGCAATGGAATTTTTTTTATAGTGTTTTAACCATGCTACGAAAATTAAAATTGTTACAGCTTTCATATACTATAGCATTATGCTAGTGCTATACAAAATATTCTACAAGATTAAACAGTTTTCATAGAAAAAAATATGCTACAATAGATAGTAATGAATTTTCTAGCGGAATAAAAGATTTGACATAATATTTCCACAGCGTTTTTAGACGCTATAATAATATGGCATGTCAACATATTATTACAATTAAATGATGTCATAATTGTTAGTATCCTAAAACACAACTCTGTGTAAAAGTTCTATAGAAAGCTTTAAAACGCTATAGAAAAGTAGTTGTACCGATACGCCTAGTCTAAGACGGCAATAAAAACGCTTTTAAAAGTCTGTTTTCCTTTGCAATTTTGAAACGCAATTGTATCTATCAGACTTATTACAACTTGTTGATCTATGGCATTTATAGAAACGCTATAAAAGGCTTTAATAGCGGTTTTAAATGCTATAAAAAGGTCTGTTTGTTATAGTGTGTGTGCAAGATATTTGATCAAAGAACTCTCCATTGTAAACGTGTTACAGTATATGAAATAAATAGTCTATATTAAGTGGATGACGGACCTCCATATTCGGTACGCTATTATAGTAATGGCGGAAATAGTAGGAGCATGCCATATAACACTTATTGATTGCATCAAGTTACGAAAAATATTTTCATAAAACATAGAGAACATTATTTATAAAATAATGATCATTTTTCGGTGTCGATTGAAAAATAGACATAGTTATATTTCAATGTGAATAGTATGAATATTCGTTATGAAATAAAACGATAATGTTGTATTTTTCTCATAACAAAATGATGCATTGGAAAATAATGAAGTATCTAAAATTATTTACAATTATTTTGGAATTATATACTAAGTCGTAGTTTTGAGAAATTACTTTTATTATATGATTATGAATAATATGACACTGGCTAATTATATCTCAAACAATTAAGGGTTATGCACCCATTTAGTGGGAGCATCGTAAGAGTTGATGAACTCTTCAAATTGATACATATCGATGTATACAATCGCAAGTCTATTTTGTACCAAATTGGTTCCACGTACTTGGTTATATTCATCGATGACTCATTACCGGCATAGACATGTGTATTTGATACACATGTGATATGTCTATGATAAGATCATAGAATATACAACAAAAGTAAATAAAATAACATGCAATAAAGTAGAAATGATTCGATCGGATCGAATAGGTGAGTATATATTGGAAAGTGTTTGAACGTACCTAAAATGAATAAATATTCAACCTCAAAAGTTACTCCTCCCTATGATACATAATGATGTAACGATAGGGAGTAATCTAACTTTTTTGGATAGAAGTACGATTAATTGTGAGTGAAGTTGAGTAAATTTCTTTCTATAAGGTCATGTACTTAAGAGAAGTTCACAAGGTTAATATTATTTCATCTAGATAATAGTTTATAAATCATACAAGGTAAGGGTTTATAAGAAACCCCAACATATCCTAGGCCAAGGAGTTGGCAGGTTGTGCAAGTCGAAAGTCTGCACGTAATAATTGTTCGTAAGAGATTTTGTATGAATCTCCCCAAAAGGACTGACTTTGAATGACATATTTATGTTTTGAACATAAGTTTTGTAAACTGAAACCAAATTAGTTTTATATATAAGGAAATTCATAAAATATTTATGAATACCTAATCAGTTGCATTGAGAAACAATTGTTGTTTTAAGAAATACCAACTTCATATGAAGGAATTTCTTTGAAAAATTATTGGTAGTAAAATGGAATTGGATGTGATCCAAAGATAAAACCGATTACGTGAGATGAAATGAAATTAACTAACCTAAACGAACACATCATATTAGAATTTCTAAAAAAAATCTCGCACATTAAAGAGAGACTATGATTTTCTTACCAATGTAGAGAATAAATGATCATCCGCAGTTAATTAAACCACTAAGAGTATTGAATCTATGATACGATATGATGCACTAATCTGAAATAGATTCAAAGTACATTATCAAAATATGATTCTGAAAGTTGTACCTAAACTTTATGATCCATTGGCCGCAAATGTGTCTTTTAGAGAAAGACAAATGCAGTTGGAATATAGTGAACCACATCAATAAGAATAATACCTTTAATTTCAATTATTGAAATTAACGCAATAGATTCACCATTCGATGTATTCAAGTAAGTTCATATTTTACTCACAAAATGTAACGACCTAGGATTTTAGTCATTTGAATTTGAAATATTTAATTAATTTTATATATTGAGAAGTTAATTTTTATAAGTTAAATAACTTATATTTCAAATTAAGCAATTTATTTGGTAATTGAATTGTTAAATTGAATATTTAGGATTGTTTAAAATAATTAAATCTTGAATTTAATATGAATGAAAATGATTTCGGAAGTTGTTGTAAATTCTATCTAAAAAGAATAAAGATAGTAAACTTTTGAATTTGAATTAAAAATGATTAAACTGATTTTGGAAATAACTTGTTTTAATTAATGTGTGAAAATAGATTTTTGGAACACTGTCTCGGAATTGGATGAAATCAGTTCCGTTGGATCCGCAATAGTGAATTATTGTGTGCCGTCGAATTTCGTGGAAATTGGATATATCGTGTGGTCGTACGAATTTGAAACGTCTATAAATTAATTTCAGGAATTAACATAATATAATTGGGTTTGAAAAGCTACCTTCTATATATGATCGAGTTAAGTCTCATGACTAGTTCCAGTGTGTTCGAAATAGGGGTATTGCATATAGAATGTCAGCCGGCACGCCTCGTTTGGAGTTCGGGATTTTTGGACGTTTAAAACTGGATATTTTCTAATTTAAAAAAATATAGCCATACCCATACCACACATTAGCCCATACCCTTTATTTGCGTGCCCATACCCAGCCATACCATTTTCCCCTATATATAAATCGTGTTTTATCAAAAGGTTTTGTTCGTTTTTTTATTTAAATATAAACCCCTCTCACAATCCAACGGATCTCCTCCCTCGGCGCCACCACGTCCACTTTTAGGCTTCGACCTCAACTAATGAAATGTAGAGATCGATGATGGAAGCAACTTCAACAGTTGGATTATCGTATGGCGTGGCATGGAGGCCAGAATTTGGCTGAGTTCGCAGCGACATTTGGGGTTGGTTTGGCTTGTCGATGAGGCTTTGGGCAGCGCTTGGGGGAGGGGGGTCATGGGGCGAGGTGAGGTCAGGGGTTGCCTTCATCGAAGTCGTGGCGATCTTCGCCAAGACAACGGCGGCACGACAAACGAAAGGGGATCACGGTCGATGTTTTAGCCTAAAACGAGATGGGTTGAGAGGGAAATGGTAAATTAGTTAATAGTTTATTAAAATTTAATTGTTTCAATTGTTCATAAATTCATAACTTTTCCAAACGAGGTCCAAATTGAATGCGACAAGTTGCGTTGCGATTGTATCGATGAATACTACGCTATGGAGTTGGATTGGATGGATCTTGAGATCGTAAGGAATTGAATTATAATTGAACACTTATTTAATTTTAATTCAAATCGGAGTGTTTTGGCGACTTTTGGAATCAAGGTGAGTTAAACTCACCTTTTTGGTTAACCACAAATATTATATAGTCGATAAAAATTATTTATTAGATGTATGGATATTTCATTGTTTATTGTTATTGACTATTTGGATGATTTACTATTTTATTAGTTGGTTTGGATATATTCCCACCCCTGGAGCGGATGAGACCCTTTTACGTTCCCGTGTAAGAGCGGATGACCTTTTGTATACGATCCCGCCGCGAAGCCGTTGATTTATATTATTTGATTATATACTGTATGTGATGTAGGGTAACAGGTTGAATGGATCCAACTGGATTCATCATATGTTGATTTTATTTTTCATATGTTTTGATATATGATGTGTTGGATGCCATATTTGATGGCATGGACAATTTTTCCCTATATAGTGCTACATAGCACTGGGCCATATTTTTAGTATTTTGAAATACTATAAAGTGAAGATTTAGTTTTTAAAAGGATTTTATGCGATTTCAAAATTTTATATATTTTATAATTATTCTTGAATTACTAAAAGAGAGAATTTATTTTAAATTAAAATAAAAGGTATGATTGTTAGATATTATAAATTAATAGTTTTATAAAATATTTTAAATAGAGATTTTGAACTGTAAAATAAAGATTTTTGAAGTCTTAAAAATAAGTCCGTCTATTATAATAAAGGAATACGACTTTCAAAAGAAGATAGTAATATTTGGTATAAATATTTACTAACTATTTTATATAAAGCGATATATATACATATATTAAGATTTATATATAAATGTGGAAGTTTGTAAATGTGATAATGTATAAAAGTGACATTTTACAAATAAAGTGAAGATTTGTAAAATCATATTTTATTAATAAAAGGATAGGTTTATAAATGGTGTTTATAAATAAAGAAAACTTTTATCATTGGATAGATTTGAAAAATAAATCACAGTTGTGGATTTATAATAAGATGCGAAATGCTGTTTTAGAAAAATAGTTGATTCTATTTTGAAAATTGAAAGCGAGGATAGATTTGAAGATGTTAAACGATATGTTATAAAATAGAAAGAGATTTATAAATACAGTTTTATAAATATGAAAATGATTATGTTGAAATTTAAGTATGGATATTTACTAAGGAAGTATATTTATGTTTTAAAAGGTGTTTATTTATATTAATATTATTTTAAAGTTGTTTATCAATATTTTAATATTTTGAAAAGTTAATTATTTAAATTATTAACATGGTTTGAAATTAATTATAATTATTTATCAATAAAGTGTAACGACCCTGAATTTTGAACAAATTAAATTGAAAATATTTAATTTATTTTAATTATTTGAACGATGATTTAATTTGAATCCCCGATATAACTTTGAAATTTGCGATTAAACTTTAAAATTTAATCGATTGAATGCTGAATAAAAATTTGAATCTTCAATTTTAAGGTGAAGAAAAATATTTCGAAAAGCTTTTAATATTTATATTTATGATACTGAAGATAATTGGAGCTTCAGAATCGAATTTGAATAAATCTGTTCAGTTTTGAAATTTATATCGTTCAACCGATATTTGAAAATAGCCGTCCGAGGCACAGTCTTGGAATTCGACGAAACCAGTTCCATTGGGTCCGTAATATTGTTTTATTATCGGATTTCAAATTTCGTATTATTCGGAGTTGTTACGTGAGCATACGGTAAGCAAACGCGTTGAGATTTAATCGAATTCAAATTGAATTTTAAAATTTAAAATTTGTCAACATCGGCCACCCTAAGTTTTCTAAGCAGACCTACTCTCTGCAATGTCGCGTACCCTTGTCTCCCCCGTTCATTACAAATCCCACGAGAACATTTCAGTTCAAATGAACAACAAAAATCAATGGCCGCAACCTATCTCTTCAATTATTTCAAAAGTAGATAACAAATAAAAGAAAAGTCTCGTTCATTTCAAAATTTATCAATGGTCGATCGAACGAATCTCGCGCGAGGGGGCAAGGCAACATTGGGATTTCGTGTGTTGGCCGTAGGCGATGTCGAGGCAGCGTGATTTCAGTAGGCTGCATCTCGACTTCGTGCAGCGTGAGCTCGCGATTGGGCGGAGCAAGTTATATCGAAGCTAGGGTTTCGCGTGGATTTTGGGGCAGCAACGATCGTCGATGTGGCTGGGATGTTGAGCAGTTGACAGGGGTGCGATGATGGAGGCAGCGTCGTGGCTTCGGCGACATCGTGGAAAGCCGATGGCAGCAGTGAGATACGCGTATTCACGTGATGCTGGGTAGTCGAGGAGTTCGTTGGAAAAAATGGTGATTGTTGTAGGCTCAGTAGGAGAAGGCAGTGCTGTGCTCGAGCAAGCGTTCACAAACGAGTCGCGATGGCGAACTGAGAGATTGATGGCCTAGGGGTCATCGAGTTCGTACAAGCAGTAGGTAAAGGCAGTTTCCTTTTACTTTTAAATTTATTTAAAATATAGATATGCAGAAGTTGTAAATCTGAGAAGGCAGCAATTTTAAAATACTTTGAATTGTAAAGTTATATAAAAAATTTGGGTTTTGGAAATTTAAACTGTTAGAAAAGAAAACGGAAATTTTAATAGCAGCAAGGCCTATTTAGTTTTCAAGATATATATTCAGAAAAATTGTCTCAGTTAGTTAAAAATATATATAAAAGAAAAGGATTAGTTTAAAACTAATGAATAGCTAAGTCAGATTTTAAATTGAGAGTTAATCATTCGATTTTTCGAATATTAATGAAGTGTACAAATTATTTATACTAGGTTAGAAACCGTGAAGAAATGGACAAGATGGAATTGCGATTGCATAATAAAAGCTAAGGTGAGATCTTCTCACTCAAAATTTAAAGTGGAATTTTTGCAGTTATTGATGATTGCTATTGGATGTGATATTAGATATGATAGGATATATCTATTATATATATAGCAATATATACATATTGGCATATGTATATATTGGATTGATGATTTCCCGCCTCGTATAGCGGATGAGACCCTATTGCGCCGTTAGTAAGCGGATTATTTTTATAAAACCCATATACCGCGATATTCCACCTCGAAGTGGAATTGGTATTGTGCTAACATCTATGGATGCAGGGAAAACAGGTTGGAGGGATCCAACTGGATTCCTCACCAGTATTTATTTATTTACAGATATTGATGTATATTCTGTTGTCATATGTTGATATATGATGTTTGATGTTGTGATTGACTAATTGGTGCTGTTGCATCATCGGATTCAAGTTTTAAAAATAACGACTTTTAATTAAAAAGGATTTTAAAGTGATTTTTTGAAAGTAGACGTGTTATTGAATTTTTGAAGTGACTTATTTTAAATAAATAAACGTTTAAAATTTTAAAGTTATAAAAGTTAAGATTTTTGTGGATTATGACCGTAAGGTGATTTTTGAAATAAATAGTTTAAGCAATTTATAAAATGGTTTGAACTGAGATTTTCGAATTTTTGTGAACAGTTTATTTAAAAGATTTAAAAAGTTGATATTTATAAATTTAAAATATTGGAATTTTAAAACGAGTTTATAAGTGTTAAAAATGAAATTTATAGAATTATAAATCGTGAAGATATGGAATTTATAGATTTATAAATTGTGAAGTTATAAAATGGATGAAACTGTAGAATAAAAGATTTATAAGAAATTAACTTATAAATTGGATTTTTGATTGTTAATAAAGAAGACTTATAAATCAAAGTTGTTAGAAAATATAAAGGTGAATTTATAAACGCTGTTTTATAAATTCAAAATCAATCAAATTTGATAAATTTAATATAGAAAGTGATTAAGGGAATTTTATCCACGATTTTGGATAGTGGATAAATTCTTGAAATAAATGTGTAGAAAAGATTGAAATTGGGTTAAGTGAATTATATTCACGATTTTGGACAGTGAATATATTTTTAAGTAAAATGGATACGTTTTTGAAGAAGTGATATTAAAAATGAAGTTAAACATTTTAAAGATGTTTTAAAATGTATTATGAATCGAAAGCATAGATTTCAACATTCATTGTTGAAATAGACGTTTTCGAGAAATAAGGAAATGATGGACTATAACACTGTTGTTATAGTAAATGATTTCGAAAGAAAATGTTTTATGTAGTATTGGGGTTTATATATATATCTATCTTAAAATCTGAATCCCTATACTAGTGATTTTGAGTCGTCGTAACGATGTTTTACGCAACATTCGTTTTGACTCAAATAGATATTAAAATTAATGATTTCCTTAAAGAATGAAATATATACTTAATTTGATTTAAGTATGTCGAATATTTTCCAAGTGTTGAAAATAAATGGATTTGCGAACTACTTATTATTAAATAAGTATGGAATTGCTTTTCCAATATGAAATGAACGTTTTTGAGAATTTATCTTTGTAAAGATAAATCGAAAGTGAATATTGAAATCGATTGAAAATCGTATATCAGTAGATATTTGAAATATAAATTCACTATGGAATTTATAAAAGAAATGGAAATCTGTTTAAAAATAAACATTGATTTATTTTTAAAGTGTGGAAATTTTATATCTAGTAAAGATATTTCTGAAGATGAAATAACTTGGAAAATTATTTGGAATCTGATGATGTTGCGCATCTTTATTGATAGTTAAATAACCGACTATCAATAATTACCTTGAATATGGTATTTGTTGTGAATTGGATGAATTTGAATGCCACACTTATTTTTGAATAAGCGCTCACTATTCGGGTTAGCCGGGAAAGGACCATGGGGTCGTATAACCCCTTCCGAATATGTGATACGTCGTTATGAATTGCATTCGAAGACCGGTGTTGAAGACTGGATATTTTTGAAAACGGAAGGATTACCGTCGAGTTACTCTACATCGGCTGATCTCCGATTTAGATGTTTTATCACCCTTAGTGACGGGAAGTCCGGACGTGATTAGAAATTATCCGGATATGCAAGGGCTTCGTGAGAAGTGCCTTCGGTTCTGTTCGATCCCGGAACAGACTTGTATGGATTGTATGTCTGACGTTACAAATTGAGATATAAAGCTGATTTCTTTCAAATACATTTCTGTTGGTGGCGGAGAATTTATTCTCTTAGCTTAACACCCTTCTCTGAGACGTACGAGCTCAGAGGTTATGTGGTTGAAATTTATCAGCGATATACTCCCAATTTGGTAACGTGGCATACTGAGTGTTGCTGTGAAATGATCAGTGTTTGATCATTTGCGATATGATCATTTGTTTGATCTTATATCTTTGTGATCATAGGTTGATCATTTTGTTTGACCCGAAGCAGGGCTTTGTAGAAAGCGTAGCTTTGTGGACGAGACTTCGTCGAGCCTCACACCCCGGAAATGGTCAAAACAGGAAGGATGCGGCAAGGTTCTAGGGAGTAGCGCCCCTTAGTGTATGTCATTCCTTCTGGATAGAGGTGGTATCATGGTATGGAGCCCAGATACTTAACCTATGTGGTTGCTGCATTTTTTCTATGTGGTTTGTTACGAATCAGGGATCCTCGGGAAGATCGGTTACGATCGGGGGATGGCATACGCGTGTCAGTAGTTACCTATTTTTGCAGAGGTAACCCGGCCTTGTGTTGGCAGAGATCCGGTTAGGTTCTCGGGTCGCCTATTCCAGGGGCGTACCCATCGGGGAAAAGGAAGTTCCTTAGCCTGACCATTTGTTGGAAATCCAAAGAAACAATACGAGCCTTTACGATTTCAATTGTATAACCTGTCTCCTCAGGAGGCAGCTATAGCAGGCATAATATAATGGTACCTATGCTGGCTAAGATTAATATTATACATTCGAAATGTTTTCTACACTATGCACTAATAATAATATCCAAAATGATTTGATTTTGCGTAGTAAGCATCTTTGACTATCATAAGAAGAAATCTCCTCCAATTCTGCGTTTGCATTGTGTGTGTGGCGGGAGGTCTTATGGTAGTTTCATTTTCTAAAAACATTGCGAATTTGTTTTATTTTCTTTGTGAAAAATAACTGTTTTACGATCTCACACCAGTCACCATGACTGACTCGGAGTTTATTGTTCCCTTCTAAACTCTGGGTGCCCACCAATTTCCACACGGGCAGTCTAGAGTTAGATTATCAGGATATTCTGGATATTCTGGAGCTTTGGAGATAAGCTGGATGACGAGACGTAGTATTTGTATCTGATAGTATTTATTCCGCTGTGTATTCTGTATGAGGACAAGTTATATAACTGTCCATTGTTGTATATTGACTCTGATGATTGATGTATGTATAAACTGATATAGTTCTTTGTTTTAAAAGACTAGTAATTATATATTGTATATTGTTCCGCTGCGATGTGTAAGATTCTGATATTGTTTCTTGTTCTGATGTTGTTCTGTTGTCCTTCTCTTTTTCTTCTATTTTCTTCTGCTTCTATCTTTTCTTCTATTTCTTCTTTCTAAAACCCTCACTATTGGAGTTTCCGGCGTTCGATTTCTCGGCAGTCGATAAAGTGAGTATCGATGTCGAATTTTCGGAAGTCGAAAATTTCCGGTACGTGACATAAAGTTTTGGAAATTAATTATTATTATTTATAATAATGTTGAAGATAAATTAATATTGTTTTTATTAAGAATGTTTTGAGATTATTAATAATAATTTCTAAGACGTTTTGATGTTAATTATTATTTATTTATAATGTATATTATTATAAAATAGTGTTTTATAGTAAATGATTAGAATTTATTTATAAATGTTTTCGAGATTTGTGAGCAGGGTTTTATAAATAGATGTGGGTTTTATAAGAGGAATCTTATAACATGGTTTGGAAAACTTAAAGGAAAACTAGCTAAAGGGTAAAACGAGTTTTATAAATGGTCTTATATATTTATAAAAGAGTTTTAGAAATGGGTTTATAGATTTATAAAAGTAGTTTATAAATGGTTTCATCGATTTATAAAGGGTTTATAAATGATTTTAGGAATGTATAAAAGGGAGTTTTATAAATAATTTCAGAGATTAATGAATGGGGTTATAAATGGGTTTAGAGATTTATAATGGAATTTATAAATTGTTCTAGAATTGTGTGAAAAGGAAATCTTCCTCCGTTCGGTGAATATACTTATACCGTTGAGATAAGTATATAGAATTTTTTCCAAGTATCGAAAATATAGGGGTTTGTAGGTATTTCTTCGTAAAGATATTTTGAGATAAATATTTGGAAAGTTTTTTAATTAATGAAAAGATTAATTAAAGAGGCTTAGTGTGCTTGGTGCTTAATCAGTGTTGCTTCCTTTGAAAATTTGATCTCTTGTTGGATTGTTTGTTTATTTGATTGTTAAATAACCGACTATCAAATGTTGGCCAGTTTATAAACTAAAGTTGTCGGTTCGGAGGGACCAGGATCAGATATGTTATCCGAAAACCACTTTGAGTCGGCATAAGCATTTAAAATTAGAATATCTTAAAGATAATCGAAATGGAGTTTTAGAAGTGCAAGGGCTACTTGCTACTAATCCTGAGGGTGATTCCCAAAATGGATGTAGTAAAAGCGGTGCCTTCGGTTTCATTCAGTCCTAGAGAAAACTTGTATGGACGAATGCTGGCATTGCATTGTTGCCTGAAGGGCACTGTTAGCATTCCAAGTGGGAAGTGCTATAAAGATAACGTAGCCTCAAACCTCATCAATTGGGATATGACAAAAATCGAGCATGCAGCATGGTCAAGTGGGTCCCTCCTATTAGGTTATGGTCATTCCAAAATCTAGATCGATTGTTATCTACTCATGTATGTTTCGGGGCCCATTAATGAAAGGGGTGATCATATTCTGTATTACTAGTCAAGTGGGAGGCTAGTCCTATGTGGCAGGGGTACAAGATGTTCTTGTCAAAGCTCGGTACATTTTATTTAGAGATGTACCATCGGAAGGTAGTTCCTTACCTTGTCATAGTATGGAATCCGTTCTCCAATACGATCTTTATGGACTTAGTTGTGCCCAACTATGCTGAAACGTGAGATGCAAGCATTTCAGTTATTTTATATATTTACTTTGAATTCCAAGACATTATTATAATATCACTGGATTTTCTATATAAATTTTTTTGGTTGTCATAAGGTAAAAACCCATCCATGTTTATGTGTGGCGTGGTCTTATGAGATACCTTTATTTTGAAAGAGTTTGATAACTTCAAAAAAAATCCAACTGAGTGTGTTTTCTCACGTTGGTTTACTAGACTGACTTGGGTGTTATTTTATTATAATGCTCGGGTCAGATTGAGCAAATTTACAGATTGCTTTGGATGCATTAGAGCTCAGGAGATGAGCTGGAGGTCTTAATTACGTATTCCCATATATTTTTTATTTTTCCGCTGCATTGTTGTTGAAATTATCAGTGTTGTGAGACGGGTTGTTATAACTGTCCCGGTTGATGATTAGTTATTTGTTTACTCTGATTAATGTATGTATATTACAGTTTCTCTTTGTAAAAATCAGTGATATTATATTATATATGGTTCCGCTACGATTGTGAGACTCTGTGTTGTTTTCAGTTTCGTTTTCTCTTCTTCTTTCTTCTCTTTCTTCCCCATAACTATCTGTATTTCCGCTCAACTTGGGTTGGATATGTGTGGTTTATTGTCAACCTTAATTGTGCGTATTGACTGGTTGTTACACTAAATTATTGAATAATATGACATTTTGTTTTGGTATGTATGTGTTGAAATGGAAAAATTCTAAATAACGATTTAGATTTAACCGTTTAAAGGTAATAACCAAAGTGTCTCAAAGTCAGTAGGAGCGATATTGAGTTTATAAGTTTTTGGATATGACCTAAGAACGAATACGAAAGTATCATTCGGAAAAGCATCCAAATTGAACAAGTGTTTTGATAGTAGTATCAAATAATTTGATTATCAATCAAAATGCAAAGGAATCTTGTGCTCATAAGAAAGAAAGTTGAAAATGTACATAGATATTTACGAACCATAAGTAAATAACACACTGTTAATTATTAATGATGTATTGTGTTAAAATCAGCTTTAGTTGTAAAACTCGACATTGGATTTATAAATGATGTCTTTTATATTAAGTATAAAAGACGTTGGAGATGTCCCAAAACGAAAAGTGAGGACACCTTATTAAAATGTTTAATAAGGAACATGTAAGAAGTATTCTTTATGTATTGGCAACATGAATTATCATACATGTTATGTTGGCTACAATACCATGATTTGTTTGTGTATTTGATACATGATGCGAATAAGGAGTGTTCATACTCACATTTCCATAAGTGATATTAAGTATAATATGCTAATAATAAATTCAAGTTAAAAATATTTAAGTTGTAAATGTTTCAAATGAAAGACTATAGTTTATTCAATGAAAAGGCTAAGTACATCACCTTGAATAGCGTCACAATAAAAGCAATGTACATAAATATATAAGTGCATAAATTTATAACTGAGTCGATTCCAAATGTTGAGAATCCCATAACATTGTTATATGATAACAATGTCGCAATATAGTTTGTAACAGAACTTAAAGCTCATTAGAAGTCGAGAGACATACTTCAAATTGCTCCACATGATAAAGGTAGTTTATTAGTGCCAAAGAGAGTTAATTGACAGAGTAGATGATTAAAGCATAATAGCATACCCGTCCACCGATGGACTGACTAGATTGGTTTTGAAAAAATAGATTGGAAAAGTTAGAATAAGATTCCATAATTGATCCCAAGTGCAAGTGGAAGGTTGATAGAGTTAGGGGTATGCCCTAGAGGCAATTATGTAATTTGTTACATATATCTAACTCATTGACCAATCTTGTTCGAAATGAAAGGTGTTTTCTTTCTATTATATACTTGATATATTGTGTTGTATTAATTAATTAATATAGTTAAAAGTATTTTTTGATAGAAAATCCATTAATGGTACATTTTGTGATAGTAGTTACAAAGTGTTGTAATCGTGAGTAATTTTTCATAATGAAAATAAATGTACCACTTTAAATATTCCTAGCTAGGATGTATCTAGACTGGATATCTATACATCCATTAAGACTAGAGTACGTAACGCTCTCCAAATGTTGGGCAGTGTATTTCTCATGGCTGCTGGTGGACCAAAGGGTTACGTACTGATAGTTATTGGTTAACTATGGAATGACTCATTCGGTAGTTTTCTGTTGGTTAATTTAAGTAAGGTCAAGCAGAAAATATCGATGTGACTAATTTACATAGTTCTCTTGACTTAAGAATACTGTTGATCTTCAATGAAGCTCTGCTTTGATTATAGTTAAATCGTGGCACGGTGTCAATCGAACGACTATAGTTGGGTCGAGTGGAAGCATTGGAAGTGAAGCACTATTCAAAGAGGATTTGTCTCCTGAGTTATATGAGGTTAGCGTCACGGTCAACTAATGTCAACTCGAAGTCAAACTCTCTGACCAGAGCAGTTCAGTTAAAAATAATTGTTATTATTGAACTAAGGACTTTGTGTTTGGACTATAAAATTGAATGTGGACGATATTGGAATTTTGACCATTACTAGATTCCATAAGTCCTAATGTGATATAGTTTTGATGAGGAGAATTGGGGTAAATAATTTTCACTATCGGGACTTTACTAAAAGCTGTGTAAGCGATAAATTCAGCCAAAATGTCACACCACTAGCTAAGGTGACGTGTGAACGTTAATTTTTGAATTGTTCGATATTAATCGCTGATTGAATTTACACCTTTGAGGCACATAACCATAACGATGAATACTCTGAATAAAACGTATGATTTAATTAATTTATAATTGTTGTAAATTAAGTAAATTATTTATATTTATGAAATGTTAATTATTAGACTTTAGTTGATTTTTTTGAATACCATTAGCATTTAGTAAAGTGCGTCTGTAAAAGTTATAAACACGCGCATTGATATTCGGTATCGTTAAAATATTTAAATTGGATTTAAATAGATTAACTGCTAAGTGGTTTGGGAATTTTATTTACTAAGGCCCACATGCATGATGAAAATAAGGAAAGTTTTCAAATGTGAGTTGGAAATCCAAAGAAGAGATTAAAAGAAAGAAACAAGTCTTCTCTTTATGACTCACTAAAATGTCATTTATGAAACGAATCTTGTCCTTTTCTCTTTATGTCTATTTCTTCTGACGTAAATATGAAGAGGAGGGAAAGGGTGTGATCAGATTTAATTAGGAATTAAATATGGAGGTTTTAAAAGTGAAAGTTTCAATGTTTCTTTAAAACATTCCTCTCTCATTCAATCCATCATTAATTCTCATTCAATCCATCATTAAATATGGAGAAAAAGTGAGAGTTTTCAAATTGATCTTCCTTCTCTTGCTCTCCTATCTCTTGATGGCCTCTATGAAAAAAAGTTCCGTAAAACAAATTCAAACAAAAAATAAATGCAAGGTGGTTCTTGTCTCTAGATGCTTGTAAAATCTAGAGACTAATTCAAGCAAATCAGTGTTTTATTCATCGTTCAAGTGCAAATCGTTGGCTTCATTTTTGGTAATTTTGATTTTATTTATTTGTATACTCATTATGTTGAAATGGTTTAGATTTCATTATGTTATATCTCTTCTATGTTTTGTGTTCATCTTATAATATAACTCATATCTCTTTTGTTCACCTTAATTAATTATATGTTATTCATGTAGATTTAATTTGGATCTCTCCTTATTTACATATCCATTGGCTATATGTTTATTATGGTTGACATAGTTCAAATCCTTTATCTCTTTAATTGCTTGTCCTTTTTGTATAGCTAGATCTGAATTATCATACAACGAATTTGTATATGTCCTAATGTTCGATATTTTTTGTCAATATTTTGAAAATATGAAATTGTTTTGTTATGTTGTATATAAAATTTTGTAACATTTGTATACATAAACATTAATAAACTATATTTGTTGGTTGTTCAAAATTACATTAAAAATTGATTTCCAATGTTGCATGATTACTTTCCAAAATGATTTCATTTGGTTATTTTATTCATAAAATTAAAGTTTTTTTTAGTTCTAAAATTCATAAAGCGGTCGTTTATGTAAAATTACAAATTTTCATTTCCTACCTAAGTTAAAAGATTGAATTATATTTGTTAGTATTAAACTTAAACATATATGGTACTTAAATTGCATTCGTGTGTGTGTGTGTTATTTTAAACTTGACACTTAAAGTCAATTATTTATACATATAGTATACATGTGTTTGTGTCATTTTAATATAAATCAAAATGGACGTTTGTATAAAACTGTAGAATTTCATTTCAAACTCCTCATTAATTGAAACCATTGTTACAATTATTAATTCTTGTTTTGACAAACTTATGTATATGTATGTATGTATGTGTGTGTGTGTGTGTGGAAACTTATTTTAACATGTACATATGTAAACTTAACAATTATTATACATGTATATTTTATTACTTAAAAAAACTTAAACAACAAAGGCATATGAAAATTCAATTGTAAATGTCGTTTAATATGCCATTCAATCTAATTAAAAAGAGAGTGAAATGAAAGGGTTTCTCCCTCTATATTTATAGTCTTATCTTTCCTCAATTAATTATACATGTCAAGAGAAAAAAAGGTTTTCCTTCTCTACAAATTTCTCATGCTTAGTTACAAAATACACATTACCTATATGCTACAGTTATATTTCACAACATGAATGTATTTGATACATTCATTACATTACATACATATTTAAATTAAATTTAATACTTTATTTATAAATCTAAATAAATAAAGATTTTATTTAAAATAAAATTTAAAAAAGTTCTAAGTATATTTAGACTTCATAGGCCCAATATAGATCTAAAATGGCAAAAAAATTTAGATTCACCCATTTCTTCTGTTGCGGGCTAGCACAGTTCCAACAGCTTGTTCACTCAATACACAAAGACTACACCTGAATCACACAATAACGTCCTATATAACGACTCCAAAAAATAACCGGAGAGATATTACTGAATGTCCCATACTAGATGGTATTATAAATTTGTTTACTCAATATTATCATTACAAAAAAACATAATCAAACAAAGTGCACAAATCATTTAGAATAGAGATTTTATTTATTGAAAATATATTAAAACTTTCAAAAGGCTTTATATTATTTAAAAGTAAAAAATATAATTTCTCATTTATCTAAACCTAAAAATAGGAATTTAAAACCATATAATAAATTTCAAAATCTTTTTGCCATATCTAAAAATTATTGAAATCACTTTTAAAGTCAACCATTATTCATAAAAATCATGCCGTAATTTTTTGAGACCAAATACGACTTTTAAATAATTTTTAAGACCTCAAAATTAATTTTCTACTTAATAAATCAATTTCATTTATAAAATTATTAATATTCAATTAAGATAATTCTTTTTCTATAAAATAATTTTCAAATATTTCTAATATCTACTTCAAAACATTAAATTTGTTTTAAATTTAGAAAATATTTTTTTAAGTAAACCATTATGCGCACAACAAGGCAGCGCCTTAAGCTTCAAGCTTCAGGCCGGTTGACCATTGGCCAAGACCGGTCAACCTCTCCTGACGCTAGAGTTAATCGCTCCAGCCATTCCAAAGCTTGAAGTTCTAGACTCCTTCCTCGATGTTGCCCTGATTTAGCTCCGATCATTCCTATCTTCGATGTAATACATTCTTACACTATTTCAGAACCTAAACACTCAACAAACACATAGAAATGATCACAAATCCATAAGCTTGGAATAGTTTAAAATTTATAGTAATGGGTTTAGTGAAACACAGAGCTATTTTCAAGCATAGCTACGTAAATAGGCAAAGCGTTCACACATTCAAAAATTTGACATTTTAAACATAGATTTTGCGAGTGATAACACTCACTTTAACTTTAGCAATCCAAATCACTACTTGCATTCCATAGCTCCACCATAGTGTAAGGAAAATTAAACGTTTCCTTTCCCATTATGTGTTCATTAATAGGAATATTTTGCTTTCCCATAATATGGTCGGTAATAGGAATATGTAGGAAAATTAAAATGTTTCCTTTCCCATTATATGGTCATTAGGAAATCAGTTTTCTTATTAATATGCTAATCAACAAAATGGTTACGATTTAGAATATTAATTTACCCTGATTTGATCTTGATGGATGATCAAGATTAGGTAAGAATCTAGAAAGTCGGTCCTCTCTCTAGCTATATATATTGACCTTTGTCCATCATAAAAAGTCACTGAAAGATAACGAAATAAAACACATAACTTAAGCTTATATGCAAAGAGAGAGAGAAACCAATTTCCTTCTCCATTGAAGCAGTTTCAGAAACAACTACAACAATTCCAGTTATAGAATCAGATTGCTCTTTTCATCAACATGTTTGGAGGTATGCCTAATTGATTAACTTTCATTATAAACATGATGGTCATGTAATTCAAGATCTTAAGGTTCATATTATGTATAAAAATATCTAACATGTGGTATCAGAGCAAGGTTTAGAATTCATGATTATCCGTTAGTAGGATTTATATATAATTTGAAACAAATCAGCATGTATAGATCTTACTGACTCTGTTCTGGAGCAAATCCGGATCTAACTATTATGGTCCAGATGTATATTTATTTAAATTCTGCAACTTTTTCTCTTTGACACAACGGTTGAATTGAGATTTCCTCATTATCCTTCTTTGATAATTATTGTTGTTCGTTTTACTATGACTCTTACTATTCATATTTTATAACTATTCAAGGTCTCATAATTATTATTGACAAAAAAGGGTGGGTTTACCATATTACATATTGAATTGGAAAATTTAATAAACACCATCTTATGTGAATAATACATATTGGTCAAATGCATGAATCAATTTTCGTCCACAGGCAGATAGCATTTTGAGAAATAATTAAGAAAAGTTGTCAACAGATTTGTTAATTACGATATTTTAATGTAATGAACTAAAATGGTATCATGTATATAATTTTATGTGACTACCAACAAGAGAGATTAAAATTATGTTGTTTATATTCCAAATTATTGCATATGTTATTTTAAGCCTTAATCTCCTTTTCTCAATTTGCAGTAAACATACCCTCGGCCCTTAATTCATATGCTACGTCCATTATGAAACTCAATGGAACTAACTACTCAGAATGGAAAGAGCAAGTTGAGTTTTCCTTGGGAATGGTTGAATTAGACATGGCTCTCCTTACAGAAAAGCCAACTCCACTTACTGATAAAAGTACCCCTGAGGAGAACAAACTCCATAATGATTGGGATCGATCTAATAGACTAAGCATGATGTTTATGCGAATGGTAATTGATACCAACATCAAAAACTCCCTACCCAAAACTGAGAGTGCAAAAGAATATTTGTAAGCCATTAAGGATCGGTTCAAGACTGCAGACAAATCATTTGCTGGGAAACTTATGGTAGATCTTGTAACTATGAAGTTTGATTATTTTCTCTCAATGAGTGCTCATGTCATTGAAATGATTTACCTTGCCGCCAAACTTAAGAACTTGGGATTGGTTAGGATGATGCTTTTCTCGTCCAATTCGTCCTAACTAGCTTACCTTCCCAGTATGAACCACTCAAAATTCATTACAACACTATTATGGAAAAGTGGAGTCTGAATGAATTAACTAACCAACTGGTTCAAGAGGAGTCTAGGCAAGGATCACAAGGCATTAAAGTTGCTTATTTCACTCAAGGAGCTAGAAAACTAACTAGGAAAAAGAATAACTCAACCTATAAAAGAGCATATCCAAATCCGATGAGGCTAATCAATCATCCAAGAAGAAAAAGAAGGATAACGCTTGCAAGTTCTACAATAAATCAGGTCATTATCAAGCATATTGTGCTAAGCGTAAAGCATGGGTCGAAAAGAAGGTAACCCTATGGGTTTCGTAAGTCATTTCGAATCAAATCTCACTAATGTACCTTCTTTTAATTGGTGGATTGAAACCGCTGCTAATGTTCATGTTTCGAATTCTATGTAGGGATTCATTACGATCCAAACCATAAACCCAAGTGAGAATTTAATTTTCATGAGGAATCAAGATAAAGTTCCAGTTGAAGCTATTGGAACTTTTTGTTTTTTTAGATAGCGATTATCAGTTAGACATATGTCAAACTCTTTATGTTCCATCTATTTCCTCTAATTTGATTTCTGTAAGCGTACTTGATAAGTTTGGATATTCAATTGAAGTAGGAAATGGCAATTTCAGTTTGTTTAAAAATTCTATCTTTATTGGTTCTGGAATTTTAAATGATGGACTTTATAAACTTAATCTCAAACATCAAGATGTTGAAATCCATCTCACCTTGCATGATAAGAAAAAAAAGGTAAGTCATCCAAAAATGACTCTCACTTCTTGAGGCATAAAAAGTTGGGTCATATATCCAGTGAAAGGATCAAGCGGTTAGTAAAAGATGGTGTCTTCCCAGACTTAGACTTTACTAACATTACAACATGTGTTGATTAAAGGAAAAACAACAAAAAAATACAAAGAAAGGAACCACAAGAAGTACCCAGCTTCTTGAAATAATACATATAAACATTTGTGGACCTTTTGAAGTTCAAAATTTTTGAGGAGAGAAATATTTCATCACTTTTGTCGATGATTATTCACAATATTCTATCTTTATCTATTACATGAAAAATCTCAGTCCATGGATGTTGTACAAGCATTCATTACTGAAGTTGAAAGGCAATTAGAAAGAAAAGTGAAAATCATTAGGTCAGATAGGGTGGTGAATTCTATGGAAGGTATGATGAAATAGGACAACATCCTGGACCTTTTGCTAGACTTCTCCAAAAACTTGGAATTGTTGCCCAGTACACAACGCTTGGATCTCGATGGAAGAACGGTGTAGCTGAAAGGTGAAATCGAACATATACAGAAATGGTTAGATCTATGATGAGTCGTTCTAATTTACCTACATCCATATGGATGAATGCATTACGTACAGTTGTTTATATCTTAAATAGGTTTCCAAGTAAGGCCATTCCAATGACCCCTTTTGAATTTTGGGAAGGATGGAAACGTAGCTTAAGACATCTCCAAATTTAGGGTTGTGTAACAACCCTAATTTTTGATAACATTATTCAGGAAATTTAATTAGATAAATTAAACAGAATAACGATGATAAGGAGATCGAGATTTGGGTAAATTATATATATAGGGTCTTGCTTAACCATAAAATAAATGGGCTTAAAATTGGTTTATATGATAATTAACTTACATAAGGCCTTATTAGTAAAAATAGTCGCGCTATCTATTCACGGCTATACATTTGCCTTTGTCCATTCACGTTCATTTTATTTCTCAAATCAAAACAAATGCAAACTAAAGCCAAGAAGAACTGGCCATTAACAAAGGAAAAGAGGAATTTTAATCTAAAGCGAAGGATCAAAAGCTAGGGAAGAACAATCAACAACAAATCTTCCTTATCAAGTTTAAGGTGAATAATAATTTATTCTATCTCTTTTTGGTTTTATAATCATATGATTTCAGATTTGAGTATTTATCTTATTTCTATGATATATTGGATGATGGTATACTTAATTTATGAGTTGTTTGATTTAAACAATTTATTTATACATGTGATGCGTATGGTTTTAAGGTCAAAACCATAGTTTATCAATTTTAAAATGCCATGGAAAATTTTTATGTTAAGTAAAACATGATTTTGGAGATGAGTTTTAATTTTCAGAATTTTCTAAGCTATGGAAATTTTATTATGAATTTTTAATGAAAAATATGGTATAATCGGATTTAAAATTTATTTTGAATATTTCAGGAAGAAATTGGGTCTAAATTTAATATGTTTGATTACATGAGGAAATCAAATTTCTGTGATTTTTTGGGATTTTTCCCAATTGAATTACAAGGGAAAATAAATTATTTTAAAAGGAGGGCTTTTCCGCAAATGTCGATTTTGTTATATGGAAAGGTTTTAATGTTAAAATCCTTTAATTTGGATCTGAATAAATGTAGCAGTTTTTATTTGTAAACTACTTGAAAAGTTTTAAAGTAGCCAATCAAGGAATCACAAATGGCAGGTTAGTTATAAAGTAATTGCTATTTTTAGATATAAAACAGTGTTTCGGGATAAAGGTGGTTTCGCCTATTTCGGAGGCACCTTTCGACCGCTTTACCTCCGCTCCATCCTAGTCGAAACCATCACTGTCGAAACCCACAAATTCGGAACTAAGGCACATGGTATAATAGAAATTGGTACGAAGTGTATTGGTAAATAGCGGAAGGTAGGGTGTCCAAAGCTATGCTTTCATCAGAGTCGAAACAAAGGATTCAATTTTAAAATGATCAATGCCTGCCTATTTTTGAAGGGCTTTTGACTAAGTCGATACCCTATAGAGTTGAAACCTTAGTTTGTTTTCTAAAGTTAAATTCCTGCCTTGATTTACTTAAAGTTTTCAACATAGTCGAAAGCCATGCTTTCGAAAAGAACTTTATAAATAGTTCTCGAAGGGGAACTTTTTTTTACATAAGAAGCTTTCGAAAGGGTAGGTTCCGACCTAGTTGAAACCTGGCGGCCGCTCTACCTTTCGACTATATTGACCAGTGATGCTTTCGAAAGGTATCCTTATTTTTACCATTAACTAAGCCTTTTTCCCAATTGCTTTCGAAAGGGCTGAGGGTTTCAAAGGTGATGGAGTCAAAAGAGTTTCGACTTTGTCCTCCAAAGTTTTTGTTTTAAAGGTTTTGCTTTCGACTAGATGGTTCTAACACCATCAATTTTTCCTAAATTAATTTTTATTGGTTTTGAAGGAGATACTTTTGTATATAACCATTTCGACCCAAATATTGTTTTTAAAGAGTAAACCCAATGCTTTCGAAAGGGGTACTTTCATTTGTTTCGAAGCTCCATATTTTAAAAAGATGATTTGATACCATCGAAAGGTATAATAGGTTTCGAAAGAGAATGTTTACTAAGGGCTTCGAAAAGTATGTATACAATGTTTTAAAAAGAAGTCTTTGCTTTCGAAGGAGGCTATCTAGAGGTTTTGAAAGAGATGTTTTTATGGTTTCAAAACATAAACCTAATCTCAAATTAAAGTAATAACCATGGCATAAATAAAGATTTTGGAAATGATGTACACATTGTTACTAGCCCATAACTGTATTTTGGGGAAAGGGCAGAATAACTAGTTAGGTTGACCCGGTAGTGAATATAAGTTAGATGTTAAATTCTTAATTAAAAATATTGGCAGGGACCGATAGGTTTACAGTAAGCCAATGAAAACCGTATGATATTGACAGGGGCAATAAGTTCATAGTTAACCCATGAAAACTATGATTTGGTACTGGCGAGGGCCAATATGTTTGTAGTTATCCCATGAAAACTATATCTGGATTAAGATATTGGCAGTCAGCCAATAGGTTCCTAGTTAGCCCATGAGAACTATGATAAGAAATAAGATATTGGAGTTACCAATAGGTTCTTAGTGATACCATGAAAACTATGTTATTGGACAAATAGTCCATAAATATTTAATAGGTTAATAGTAACCCGAGAAACTATAATGGAGACAGATAATAAGAATGAACGGTGATGGGTAATCCAGTACTGATTTATTTGTTTTGCATATCATCATAATGTTTTGAAATACTATGTTTTAACCATTGTGGATGCAGGAGCACAGTATATGGTTTTATAAATGTTTTAGGATACTAGTGAGGAGAAAACCCGTTCCGTTAAGCGACATGGTCTCACTAGATTTCTAAATTGTTTGAGATGGTAAAATTATTATTCATACCAGGCTTTATGTCTAACTCGAAGTTTTTTTTTTCCCCTTAAACTCTCGGTTACTCAATTGATTTTTAGTTGGTTAAGAGTTAAGGTTTCCAGTTGTCCTTTTAGATGAATAAAATTTCCGAGGACGTGCAGGAGGCAAGCTTGTTATTAGAGTTCTTTTATTTCCGCTGTGTGTTTTATTTGTAAAGGCAAATGGTTTACTTGCCTATCTATATACTCTGATCTACCAAGGTCGCATCTTCATATGTCGCTCTTTGCGTATTTGCAATAATTATATGTTATCTGAACGTGGTCTGCGAATTGGGATTATGTAATCAATTTGGAATATTTTGAAATGGAATGAGGAATTTGTTTTGATGTTTAAATTTTTTCCATATCCTTGTGTTTCAGTGTATCAATGTATCTAATATCGCCGTGTTTGGTCGTCGAGGATTAATAACAAAGGATGATTGTAGCATCCACAGCCATTAGTTTTGGGCCTCTAAGTAGGGGGATGTTACAAGTTGGTATCGGAGCATAGGTTTATGAAACTTTAAAAGAAACTTAAACCTAAAATAGTTTTCCAAACATAATCCAACGAATCAGATAATAAGATTGGGGTTTGGGTTAACGCTACAGTAATGCACTTGTATTTGCTATATATAGTTATATATATATATAATTACGTATTTCCCGCTCTCTTAGACCGTTCTTCCGTATCTTACTAAGGCTCATATGTAGATTTACGAGAAAGGAGATATGAAAGTAGGAAACATAAGAGGAATTCTTGGTGGAGGAAGCACCACAACTAATGGAAATGCTCGACCCACTACCAGGAGAAACCCGGGTCGACCGACTAATGCTAGTAACCAAAATGTTGAAGCCAATGTGGGTGTTGGAAATCAAACCAGTAGATATAGGGGTGATGCATCAGTTCTTTGCTGGTTTGATGCAAGCTGGAGCTACGGCTAGTGTTGCTGGAAATGTAGGAGGAGCTAATCCAGTGGCTCCAGTTTGGAATATTGCTTTGCTAAGTAGAGATTACACCACTTTAGATGGGAGGCCATTCTTGGGAATGAAGAGTGCCGTAGAAGTTCAGAACTGGCTGTTGCATTATGAGTGTATATTTATTGATTTAGGCCTGAATGATGGACAAAAGAGGAGGTTGGCCTCTAGACAGTTGCAGGGGTCAGCACTACATTGGTAGAATAGTGTCACTGCCGGAGTTCCGGAAGAGTAGTTAACTTGGGATGATTTTAAAACAAGATTTGAACAAAAGTTTGTATCTGAGTTTTCTAAGTCTAAGATGATGAGGAAGTTTATGGATTTAATTCAAGGAGAGATGTCAGTAGTCGAGTATGCTACTAAGTTTGAAGAGTTGTCTAGATATAGATATGTTATTATAGATACTGGCATAAAAAGGAATGAGAAGTTCATTCGGGGATTGAGGGCCGAGCTTGCTAGAATGACCATGACACATGTCCGTGATCCCTGTAATATAGTGGTGGAAATGGTCATTCTCCACGAGGAGTTACTTGCTGATTTAGCTAAAGAGAAGTCAGTGGAAATTCAGGCTCCTCAGGGGAAGAAGAGGAAGTTATTTAAGAAGTGAACCCGGAAGGGAGATACTACCAAGAAGTCAAAGGCTGAGGTAGTTTGCTACAAGTGTGACAAGAAAGGTCACTTTTCTAATGAATGTCGATCAGGAAATGAAAAGAAAGCTACAGTTAAGAAGAATGTGAAATGTTTCAACTGTGATCAAGTTAGGTATTACAAGAATCAGTGTCCAGGGCCAATTAGGAAGGACAAAGGAAAGGTCTTTGCTATTGGATAAGCTAGGCCTACTGCAGCTGATAAAGGAAAGACTGTGATGGAAGGTATGCTTTTGATTCAGAGTATTTCAGTTAGAATACTTTTTGATACCGGTGCATCACATTCATTTACATCTTAGTGTTTAGTTGATAGATTATGCTTAGAACCCACCTACCTTGTTACTTCCTTAAGGGTCGCGAATCCAATAAGAGGGTATGCAACTCTGGGGTTAAGATGTGACCAGTTAGAACTTGACTTGTTAGGTCATAAGTTTGCATGCAGTTTGTATGTTATTAATTTCGTAGATTTCGGGATCATTTTGGGTATGGATCGGTTGAGTAGGTATGGGGCTAGAATATTTTTTCAGGATAGGGAAATATCACTAGGACACCTTGATAGTCATAACCAAGTGATATTCTCAGTAGAGAATACTGACCGGAGTGTTAGTGCTATACTTTAACTCATGTTGGGATAGCAAGAGAGTTTGTAGATGTCTTTGAGTCAGTCACGGGACTACTCCCGAAAAGAGCTGTTGAGTTTAGAATAGATCATGTGCCAGGAGCTGAACCTATAAGTAGACCACCTAGCTGGATGACACCAACTGAGATGAAGGAATTGAAGGTGCTGCTAGTGGATCTAGAAGGAAGGAATTTTATTAGACCAAGCAGTTCACCTTGGGGAGCGGCTGTGGTGTTTGTGAAGAAACTGGATAGGTCGTTGAGGATGTGCATTGACTATCGTAAGTTAAACGAAAGGACGATTAAGAATAAGTATCCTTTGCCAAGAATAGGTGATCTGTTTGATCAGTTGAGTGGAGCCAGAGTGTTTTCCCAGTTGGACTTGGCGACCGGTTTCCATCAGTTGAGGGTGGCGGAGGATAGTATTCCTTTGACAGCATTTCGAACTAGATATGGTTTATATGAGTGGTTGGTTATGCCATTTGGATTGACAAATGCACCTGCTTTCTTCGTAGATTTGATGAATCGAGTTTTCCGAGAGTACTTAGATAGGTTTGTACTAGTGTTTATATATGACATTCTAGTATACTCAAAGGATGAGAGAGAGAGAGCATGAAGTTCATCTTAGAGTAGTACTTGAGACGCTAAGGCAGAATCAGCTAAAGACAAAGTTTACCAAGTGTCATTTCTGGAAGAAAGAGGTAAAATTTCTTGGTCATATGGTTTTAGAGAAAGGATTGTCAGTCGATCCAGATAAGATCAAAGTCGTGAATAATTGGAAGAGACCAGAGATGGTGGCTGAGATAAGGAGTTTTCTTGGACTTGCTGGAAACTACCGGAGATTCATTAAGGATTTCTCGTGGATAGCAGCACCCTTAACTAAGCTAACCAGGAAGGAAGTGAGATTTGTTTGGTCTGACAAATGTGAGGAGGCATTCCTTAAGTTAAAGCATTTGTTGACCAATGCACCCGTGTTGGTAGTTCTGGATGGGAACCGAGGATTGGTGGTGTATACTAATGCATGTGGAACTGGATTAGGAGCAGTGTTGATGTAGAGTGGTAAAGTCATTGCCTACGCATCTAGACAGCTTAGACTGCATGAAGTTAGATATCCTACTTATGATTTGGAGTTGGCAGCTGTGATCTTCACATTGAAGATTTGGAGACATTATCTCTTAGGGGAGAGATTTGAGTTATATACCGATAATAAGTCTTTACGGTATTTATTCTCTCAGAAGGAGTTGAATATGAGACAACAGATGTTGCTGGAGTTTTTGGCTGCATATGATTTTGGTACAGAATATACACCAGGAAAAGGTAATAAGGTGGCTAATGCTCTTAATAGGAAACATCAGAATGTGGTGTTAGCTATGTTGGCAGAGTGGAAGGATTTAGAAGTTTTAGTCAGTTGTGATGTGCTGTTAAAATAAACTGCTGGTTCTAGTCAGAGTTCCACCAGATTATCTTGTTTAGAAGTTCGACCAGTATTGATTGAGAAAATTGCTTCTAAGCAGAAGGAGGATCCTGTATTAGCTAAAAGGATCAGAAGACTAGAGGTTGGAATAGAGATCGATGATTTAAAGGATTTTAGCCTTGACCAGAGAGGATGGTTAAGAAAGAAGGGACGGTTGTGTGTTCCAAATATAGAGGTCTTAAGAAAAGAAGTTCTTGGAGAATGTCATCGATCCAAGTTTATGATTCATCCTAGAGGGACCAAGATGTATCAAGATATTAAAAGAAGCTTCTATTGGGAAGCAATAAAGAGGGATGTTGGCTTATGGGTTAGGTAGTGTGCAAACTGTCAACAAGTTAAAGCTGAACATCAGAAACCAAGTGGGTTACTTTAACCTTTAGAGATTCCAGTTTGGAAATGGGATTCAATATCCATGGATTTTATAGACGGATTGCCTAGGTCAAATAGAGGTAATGAAAGTATATGGGTTATAGTGGACAGATTGAACAAGAGTGCCCATTTCATTCTAGTTAAATCAAACAGAATGGCACCTGTTTTAGCTAAGTTATTCTTGAAGAACATAGTTAGATTGCATGGAGTTCCTAGTAGTATAGTCAATGATAGAGGTGCATTGCTCACTAGTGAATTCTAGAAGAGTCTACAATAAGTGATAGATGCCAAGCTTAATATAAGTACTGCATATCACCCTCAGACAGATGGACAGATAGAGAGAGTTAATAAGGTACTCGAAGATTTATTGAGAGCTTGTGTTTTGGACTTTGGTGGATCTTGGGAGGATCACCTACATTTGGTTGAGTTTTCCTATAATAATAGTTACCAGACCAGTATAGGAATGGCGCTGTTTGAAGCTTTGTATGGAAGGCCATGCAAATCACTAGCATGTTGGTTGGTGACTGGAGACAAATTGGTCTTAGGTCCAGATTTGACTAGAGAGGCGTCCGAGTAGATTGATTTAATCCGGGGTAGGATGAAGGAAGCTCAGTCCAGATAGAAGAGTTAAGCCGATAAGAGGCATAAGGACCTAAAATTCTTGGTTGGAGATAAGGTTTCATTAAGGTATCACCTATGAAGGGTGTGATACGATTTGGAAAGTCAAGGAAGTTAGCCCCAAGATATGTAGGTCCATTCCAGATTATAGAGAGGGTTAGAAAGCTCGCATACAGAATAGAGTTGTCGAGCAGTTTGGCAAGGGTCTATAATGTATTTCATGTCTCTCATCTTCGCAAGTATGTGCATGATCAGAGACTACTATTCCTCCGACAGGGTTGGATGACTTAGTGGTAGAATCTAATTTGACTTTTGTTAGACAACCAGTTCGGGTTGTAAGTAGAGATGAGTAAATATTAAGGAGCAAGACAGTCAGGTTGGTGAAAGTTTAGTGGAGCGACAACGATAAGGACTGTACTTGGGAGATAGAGGACATGATTAGAGATACTTATCCTGATCTGCTTTGAGGGTATGTCTATATTAGATTTATATAGATAGTTGCTAGTCAGTTAGACTAGTATGGTTGTTAGGTGTTGTTACAGATGATTGTTATGTTTAGTACTTGGTCCTTACTAAATTTCAAGGACGAAATTCTTTAAGGGGGAGCCTGTAACATCCCTAATTTTTTGATAACATTATTCAGGAAATTTAATTAGATAAATTAAACAGAATAACGATGATAAGGAGATCGAGATTTGGGTAAATTATATATATAGGGTCGTGCTTAACCAAAAAATAAATGGGCTTAAAATTGGTTTATATGATAATTAACTTACATAAGGCCTTATTAGAAAAAATAGCCGCGCTTTCTATTCACGGCTGAGAAGTACTAATATATTAGTATACATTTTCCTTTGTCCATTCACGTTCATTTTATTTATCAAATCAAAACAAATGCAAATTAAAGCCAAGAAGAACTGGCCATTAGTAAAGGAAAAGAGGAATTTTAATCTAAAGCGAAAGATCAAAAGCTAGGGGTCAATCAACAAAAAATATAAAATTCCTTATCAAGTTTAAGGTGAATAATAATTTATTCCATCTCTTTTTGGTTTTATAATCATATGATTTCGGATTTGAGTATTTTTCTTGTTTCTATGATATATTGGATGATGGTATACTTAATTTATGAGTTGTTTGATTTAAACAATTTATTTATACATGTGATGCGTACGGTTTAGGGTCAAAACAGTGGTTTATCAATTTTAAAATGCCATAAAAAAATTTAAAACATGATTTTGGAGATGGGTTTTAATTTTTAGAGTTTTCCAAGCTATGGAAATTTTATTATGAATTTTTAATGGAAAATATGATATAATCGGGTTTAAAATTTATTTTGAATATTTCAGGAAGAAATTAGGTCTAAATTTTTAGTATGTTTGATTACATAAGGAAATCGAATTTCTGTAATTTTTGGCGATTTTGCCCAATTGAATTACAAGGGGAAATAAATTATTTTAAAAGGAGGGCTTTTCTTCAAATGTTGGTTTTGTTATATGGAAAGGTTTTAACGTTAAAATCCTTTAATTTGGATCTGAATAAATGCAGTAGTTTTTATTTGTAAAGTATTTGAAATGTTTTAAAGTAGCCAAACAAGGAGTTACAAATGGCAGGTTAGTTATAAAGTAGTTGCTATTTTTAGATATAAAACAGCGTTTTAGGATAAAGGAGGTTCCGCCTATTTCAGAGGCATCTTTCGACTCCTCTGCCTCGGCTCCATCCCAGTCAAAACCATCACTACCGAAACCCATAAATTCGAAACCAAGGCACATGGTATCAATGGAAATTGGTACGAAGTGTATTGGTAAATAGCGGAAGGTAGGGTGTCGAAAGCTATGCTTTCGTCTGAGTCGAAACCAAGGATTCAATTTTAAAAAGATCAACGCCTGGCTTTCGCCCGAGTCGATACTATATAGAGTCGAAACCTTAGTTTGTTTTCTAAAGTTAAATTCCTGCCTTGATTTACTTTAATTTTTCAACATAGTCGAAAGCCATTCTTTCGAAAGGAACATTATAAATAGCTCTCGAAGGGGAACTTTTTCTTTACATAAGAAGCTTTCGAAAGAGTAGGTTCCGACCTAGTCGAAACCTAGCCGCTGCTCTACCTTTCGACTATATTGACCAGTGATGATTTCAAAAGGTTAACCTTATTTTTACCATAAACTAAGCTTTTTCCCAATTTCTTTCGAAATGGTTGAGGGTTTTGAAGGTGATGGAGTCGAAATGGGCTTCGAATCTATCCTTCAAAGTTTTTGTTTTAAAGGTTTTACTTTCGACTAAATGGTTCCAACACCATCAATTTTTCCCCAAATTGATTTTTGTTGGTTTCAAATAAGATACTTTTGTATATAACCATTTCCACCCAAATATTGTTTTTAAAGAGTAAACCCAATGCTTTCGAAAGGGGTACTTTCATTTGTTTCGAAGCTCTATATTTTAAAAGATGATTTGATACCATCGAAAGGTATAATAGGTTTTGAAAGAGAATGTTTACTAAGGGCTTCGAAAGGTATGTTTACTATGTTTTGAAAAGAAGTCTTTGCTTTTGAAGGAGGCTATCTAGAGGTTTCGAAAGAGAAGTTTTTATGGTTTCAAAACATAAATCCGATCTCAATTTAAAGTAATAACCATGGCATAAATAAAGATTTTAGAAATGATATTCACATTGTTATTATCCCATAACTGTATTTTGGAGAAAGGGCAGAATAACTAGTTAGGTTGACCCGGTAGTGAATATAACTTAACAAATGTTAAATTCTTAATTAAAGATATTGGCAGGGGACAAACAGTTTATAGTAAGCCCATGAAAACTGTATGATATTGGCAGGGGCCAATAGGTTCATAGTCAGCCCATGAAAACTATGATTTGATACTGGCAGGGGCCAGTAGGTTTGTAGTTAGCCCATGTAAACTATATCCGGATTAAGATATTGGCATTCAGCCAATAGGTTCCTAGTTTTCCCATGAAAACTAGGATAAGAAATAAGATATTGGAGTTACCAATAGGTTCTTAGTGATCCCATGAAAACTAAGTAATTGGACAGATAGTCCATAAACATTTAACAGGTTAATAGTAACCCGAGAAATTATAATTGAGATAGAAAGTCAGAATGAATGGGGATGGGTAATCCAATATTGATTTATTTGTTTTGCATATCATCATAATGTTTTGAAATACTATGTTTTAACCATTGTGGATGCAGGAGCACAGTATATGGTTTTATAAATGTTTTAGGATACTAATGAGGGGAAAACCCGTTCTGCTAAGTGGCGTGGTCTCACTGGATATCTAAATGGTTTGAGATGGTAAAATTATTATTCATACCCAGCTTTATGTCTGACTTGAAGTTTTTGTTTTCCCCTTAAACTCTCGGGTACTCAATTTATTTTGAGTAGGTTGAGAGTTAAGGTTCCCAGGTGTTCTTTTAGACGAATAAAGCTTCCGAGGATGTGCATGAGGCAAGCTTGTTATTAGAGTTCTTTTATTTCCGCTGTGTGTTTTGTTTGTAAAGGCGAATAGTTTACTTGCCTATCTATATACTCTGACCTACCAATGGGGCATCTTCATATGTTGCTCTTGGCATATTTTGTAACAATTATATGTTATCTAAATGTGGCCTGCGAATTGGGATTATGTAATCAATTTGGAATATTTTGAAATGGAATGTGGAATTTGTTTTGCTGTTTAATTTTTTTTCCATATCCTTGTGTTTCTATGTATCAATGTATCTAATATCGCCATGTTTGGTCATCGAGGGTTAATATTTATGGATGACTACAGCATCCATAGCCATTATTTTTGGGCCTCCAAGTAGGAGGATGTTACAGATTATCCAGCTAAAGCTAGACTATACAATCCACATGTAAAGAAATTAGATTTCGAGATGGTCAATGGTGACTTTATTAGTTTCCCAGAAAAATCCAAAGGATATAGGTTTTATTGTCCTAAGCATAATATGAAAATTGTTAAAACTGGTAATGCCAGATTCTATGAGAATGGTGAAATCGGTGGAAGTACAAAACAACAAAAAGTGGTCACTCATGAAATAAGAGTACCCATCCCCTTACCCTCTATCCCAAAAGATATTGGGAATCATCCCATTGTTTAGCCCATTCACAATGAGTAAAACCCAATAAATGATCAACAACTCCATAATGAGATTTTCACCAATCAGAATTTTAATGAAGCACCAAGGGAATCGGCCTTAAGAAGATCTCGTAGAAAAAGGAGATCGGCTATTCATGATGATTACCTGCTTTACCTAATAGAATCTGATGGGATTAAGGACCCGATTTCTTATTGACAAGCCATTAATGACGTTAATTCTACTAAATGGATTGATGTCATGAAAGATGAATTGAAATATATGAATAATAATCAAGTATAGGAAGTTGTTCAACTGCCTCCAGGGCTTAAAGTAGTTGGTTGTAAATGGGTCTTCAAAACCAAACGTGACTGCAATAGTAAAAGTGAATGATATAAAGCCAGACTTGTTTTCAAAGGTTTCAATCAGAAAGAAGGCAATGACTATAATGAAACTTTTGCTCTTGTTTCTAAGAAAGGTTCTCTTAGAATTATCATGGCATTAGTAGCTCATTATGACCTCGAGTTACATCAAATGGTGAAAACCACCATTTTAAATGCAGATTTAGAAGAAGAAGTCTACATGCGTCAACCTGAAGGCTTCATAATTGAAGGACAGGTAGACATGGTTTGCAAACTTAAGAAATCAATTTATGGACCGAAACAAGCTTCCAGACGATGGTATCTAAAATTTCATGAAACCAACACTACTTTCAATTTCACAGAAAACATAATTGACCCTTGTATATATCTCAAGTTCAGTGGGAGCAAGTTCACATTTTGGTTCTGTATGTTGATGACATATTATTACCTAGCAGCGACGTTGGTTTATTATGTGAAACTAAGGATTATCTCTCAACGAACTTTGAAATAAAAGATATGGGTGAGGCTTCCTATGTGGTAGGAATAGAAATTCCATGATAGATCACAAGGACTTCTAGGATTATCTCAAAGTGCATATATTGACAAAGTCCTTGAGAGATTTGGCATAGCAAATTATTCCACTAGTCCTGTCCCACTACATAAAGGAGACAAACTTGTTCTTAAGCAATTCCCAAAGATTCCTATGGAACAAGAAGAAATGACCAAATATCCTTATGAATCTCTTGTGGAGAGTTTGATGTATTCATAGGTTTGTACCAGGCCTGACATCAGTCATGCTATTGGTAAGCTGGGTGGATTCAAAGTAACCCAGGAATCGCTCATTGGAAAGCTGCAAAGAAAGTACTAAGAAACCAAAATGGAACAAGGAATTACATGCTCACATACAGAAAATCAAGTCACCCACATGAAACTAGTTATTTAGATTCAGACCTTGTTGGATGTCCTAACACCAGGGTTTGCACTCTTGGCTATGTGTATCTATTATGTGGAGGTGCAATATCATGGAGAAGCCAGAAATTTGAGTTTCTTTTTGGATCCACCATGATGGCCTAATACATGGCTTGTTATGAGGCTTCAATTCAGGGAACATGGCTATGTAATTTTGTATTACAGTTTGGCGCTTTAAGTTTTATCTCTAAGCCACTAACTAGCTACTATGAAAATGAAGCTGTGACCTTTTTCTCCAAGCATGATAGGATAACCAAGGTTTCAAAACACATAGACCTAAAATACCTATTACTGAAGCAAGATGTTAAACTAAAGAAAATTGTCGTTGAATTGATAAATACAGAATTATAAGTGGTAGACATATTCATGAAAGGACTACCTCCAAAGACTTTTCAAAGACATGTTGAAAGCATGGGTCTTGTAGGTAGTTCCTAATTATTATTATTTTATGTCATTTAATTTTGTACTTACGCATGACAATTATTGAGCTCTTAATAGTTTTTCTAAATTTGCTATTTCTGTTTTCTAATGTGTACACATTTATGTTTAGATGAATGACAATAGAAATAATCTTTACTTCAAGACATTAGGTGACCATTAAGTTAATCTCATTTATGGCCTAGTTATCAAAGTTGCCAATGTCGTGGTACATGGAAGTAAGCATGTTGCAAAATAATGTATACACGCCATGAATCCCATTGGCCACTAGAATAGCCAAGGCACTTATGATAACTGACTAAAGAAGTGTTTAGCATATCATGCATTTCTTATGACCTTAATACGAAAACATTAATGGATCTTCCTATTAACCAAGTGGGAGACTGTAAGGAAAATAAAACATTTCCTTTCCCATTATGTGGTCATTAATAGGAATATTTTCCTTTCGCATTATATGGCCATTAATAGAAATACATAAGGAAAATCAAAACGTTTTCTTTCCCATTATATGGTCATTTGGAAATCAGTTTTCCTATTAATATGCTAATCAATAAAACGATTACAATTAAGAGTATTAATTTCCCTTGATTTGATTTTGATGGACAAGATTAAGTAAGAATCTGGAAAGTCGGTCCTCTATCTATAAGTATGGACCTTTATCCATCAAAAAAGGTCACTGAAAGATAATGAAATAAAAAAACATAACTTAAGCTTATAGGCAAAGAGAGAGAAACTAATATCCTTCTCCATTGAAGCAGTTTCAGAAATAATTACAACAGTTCCAGTTATAGATCAGATTGCTCTTTTCATCAAGATGTCTGGAGATATGCTTAATTGATTAAGTTTCATTATAAACGTGATGGTCATGTAATTCAAGATCTTAGGGCTCATATTATGTATACAAATATCTAACAAATATTTCATCTTTTCCATTCACCGTGAATTATAATTTGACTTCAAATTAGATCAAAATCCCACTTTGATTGCTCCTAGTGGTGTAGTATTCGATTGAGAAGCTTATAAGTATTTCAAATTTTAGGATTTTTGGGATTTTATTTTGTTTGATATGAATATTAAGAGAGGAAGTTAGGACTTGTCATCATTTTTAGTAAATGGGAACATGAGCTACGAACTCAATTTTTGAAGATGAATGAAAATTCTAGAATAGTGGAGAGAAAGTATGTAACGACCTGCAAATTTGATGCTTTTGATATTAAAATAATTAAAAATGAATTTTTTAATAGATAGGAGAAGTGATTGTTGTATTTATAACTGTTGCAAAGATCTCTCCAAGTTGATCGGTTTGATACAAAATTTTGATGGATCTGGAGTTACAGCTTAGGAAGATATTAACTTTATGAGGTTAAAGATTTGCACATATGACCAAAAATTTTCCATGTTCTAATTCTATAAATAAAAAGTATGTTTATGTTTAATGTGGTTGGTTAAGAGAGTAAACTTCACTTGGAGTGGTCTTGGATTCGATCCTGGCCAGTGACATATTGTTTTTGAATTTATATAGAAAACTAATAAAAGGATACTTATCTAGGGAGGGAAATGTGTGTATGTATTTATATGTATAAGCAAGAGAGAGAGAGAGAGATAAGAAAGAAAATGTATGGTTAAAATATACACATACATGTATGTGTATTTATATAAGGAAAAATAAGGGAAAATAATTTTGGTAATTATGTGCCAATTTAACTTGTATGAAATTATGGATATGTAAATATGCATATATTCAATGCGATGAATTTATTTCGCATATCTTAGTTATCAAATACATACATTCATAGATACATACATACATACATATATATATATATATGTATATGTATATGTATGTATTTATGTTCAACAATTAGGAATATGACAATTAATGCTCAATTAATTGCTAGTCTATGCAATTAATCTCCCATAATATATGAAATTAATATACTACCAATTACACACACACAGAGCGTTGGTTTAAAGTGTTGTGGGAAACTAGCAAATAAGAGTGTAGGCTTCAAATTATATATCTTACGTTTCCACTTATGAGGCTTATATGCGTGTGTATTCAGTGTAAAAATATATATTATTCTTTATATCTTGGTTATGGAATTTTATTCAATATTTGAAATTTGAATGCATATTAATTACATATAATTTGATTTGGCTTTATAAAATGGGAATCAATTTAAACACATGAATTAGAAATAATTAAATGCGTCACATATGAGGTAATCAAATTAGTATTTTGAATAGAGAGGATATTGCAAAGAGAGAAATAGATTAATAAAATAAGCAAGCAAACCAAAACCTTTATAATATACATACATACATCTATACATACATACATACACGCATGCATACATACATATATATATATATATATATATATATCTGTGTGTATCAACCAACATATCTTCCTACTTATTTTTTTATTTCATTCTGAGCCACAAAAAGGAAAAAAAACTCAAAATTGAGAAATAGAGGAAAATAGCTTTTAAAAGCCATAAGTAAGGAAGGGCTAGAGATTTCCACAACAAATTCAAGGCTAATCTGTTAAAGATTTAGGAGATACTTTGATTGAATTTAAGGAAGGTGCTACTATTCATTGTTTTGAAATGGATTAAGGTAAATCTATTTTTAAACCGATTAGTTCAATACTTTAAAACTAAAATATTATTTGGACCAATATTATTGGATTATCTAGTTATTTATTGGGTACGGTGAGGAGTACAAATCTCTTACTTATTGTAGATTTCAATATATGTTTATTTATGTTATCCGGCCTTTTGACCCGGCTATATTCAGACTGATTGGATAAAATAGTCTCGATTATAGAAAAGACAAGCAGCCCGAAGAGGTGATCACAAAGACTAGAGATCAAACGCAGACAAAAATATGAAGTAACGATCAAGTGAGACCAAGAGATAGACTCTACGGAACATTCTAAGTATGGATTAGTGCTTCTCCTAGGCAGGAGATCAGATCAAATAACTATGGTTATGAATAGCTTGAATCAACTGTTCAACTCAACGGGAATCGATTTATATCTATAAAAACATGAAGACAACTATGCAAACAACTTTGAAACACGAAGCTAGCATAGAGGGGGACCCATCAAGGCGATCGCATGGCGCCACGTGGCAAGGAAGACCGATCATCCTCGATCGCTCCATATTGGGAATTGGACCTCGAAATTTTTTTGATGACCTCGACTACATCTAGAGATTCTACCAGCGAATTTTAAGGAAGATATTCGATCATCTACTCCTATAAATACAGGGTTCATAGCTCATTAGAGGGACCTTTAAGTTGTTGTTTTCTTTGTACTCCATTGTAATCACGGATTCTGATCTGATCCCTCTTGTATTTAGAAATTTAAGTGATTAATAAAGCTATTTCTTCAAAGTGGACGTAGGCATTCAATGCCGAACCACTATAAATCTGTTTGTCGTTGTTTTTTTACTTGTTTTCTGCTTGCTTCCTCTATTTTAATTTTGATTTATTCATTTATTTCTCTTCATATAATATATTGGGTGTTTGTGCTAACTTTTGGTGCAAACATTTCGGTGCTTTCACTGAGGAGGGATTCTCAGCCTGATTGGATCTCATCGTCTAATGGTGGATTCCCATATCCACGAGATAGATCCAGATTTCTACCGAGAAGTTTCTGTTTCTACTCAAATTTTAAGAAGATCTAAAAGAAAGCTATTAGCCATGGCTAGAGGAAAGTCTACTACTTCCCATGCTGTTGAAGGCAATGATAATGCTTGTGTTCAACAAGTTGATCAAAAGTACAACCGGAGGCTGCCAATGCCCAGAATCAAGCTGATTATGTCACCAAAGCGGACTTTGAAGTCCAATGAAGGAACTGATGGATAGCCGTCAGTAGCTCAACCAACAAATCCTGGCTAACATCGACCTGATGAACTGGTTGAAAGATCAATGTGGAAAGACAAGGAGTGAGCCTTCTCCATACTCAGGATTAGAGAACTCCTCCTCATCTGATGATTATTATAGAAACAGATGCCGCAAAACAGATGCAGATGATGCTATAGTATTGGGGAGGAACTACGTAGCTGGAACATCGGGACGGAATCAGGCGATTAGCCACTGCCAATCAGCACCGATCGATACCAAATCCCCCAAGGGGATCGACATTGAACCCTCGCATCATGGGGGCAGTCAACATGCAGGTGGAGAGGCTCACTTTGGAGGTGCCATGATTGATCAACGTGATAGAGCTTAGGAGGATGTGATTGAACTACATCTAAAAGACGACGATAGAACTGCTACTCAGGAAATGGACCAAGATTAAGAGGAGCTGAGGCAATGTGGTGATGCCCGGAGGCATGGATCAGGTTGTTCACGTGAGGTGGAATACGACTATCGCCCCGCACCAACTATCCAAACACCAGACTTAATAGTTATGGTGAGACGGCTAGTGAAATAAAGTCAAGGCTTGACCAATGATGATTGGGGACTCTCCGAAGTCATACTCCATTTATCGAAAACGTTCTACATGCAGAATATCCACGAAGGTTCCATATGACTACGATGCCTGTCTATGCATGAAAACCGACCCCAGGCAACGTCTCTTGAAGTACGAATGGCACATGGACTTCGCCTGAGCCATTGATGCACTCAAGTACAGGAGTTTACCCATTTTTCTAGAAGATGTTGCAACCATGTGGTTCACTAGGCTACCATCATGATCAATCTCTTCATTTGATGAGTTAGCAAAGATGTTCCTGAAGCAGTTCCGCATGCACACGACTCGCCACAAGGATGTAATGTCGCTCTTCAGTTTGGTCCAGGCACTAAGGGAGCCATTGAAAGATTTTCTGGAAAGGTTTAATATAGCTGTTATAGAAGTCAGTAATCTGAATGATGATGCAATACTCATGGCACTAACTAGGGGAGTTGACCCCAATTCTGAGTTTGGCGATTGATTAGCAGGAAAGCCTCCTTCTACAATGGACCATTTCTTGCAGAAGGCAGCTCATTTTTTAAGGAAGTAGGAGGCAAAGTGAACCAGGAAGAGAGATGTTGCAAGCCCAAGCGCCAAGGGAGTACAAAGTAATGTGGCAGTGAAGCGGTCTGGTGATCATTTTGGGAAAGTTCAAACCAATGTTCAGAACAAACTAAATGAGTAGAAGAAAGATGGTGATGGATACCACGACCGAAGACGGGATTCCGAGAGATGGAAGCCGAGGATCCCATCGTTTGATACATACACAATGTTGAATACGTCATTAGAGAATGTTTATCTATCGACTTATAATACTATGCAGTATAGGAAACCACCTTCGAGGGAACTAACGGAGAAGGAGAGATAGTTTGGAAAGTACTATAGATTTCATAAAAGTTATGGACATACCACAGACGAGTGTCGCCACCTCCGTGATGTTATTGAGAATTTAATTTGAGAAAGAAAGTTGTAGCAATTTGTTAAAACCTCGTGGGATGGCGAGCAGGGACATCCGATCCCAATCAAGGACAAGCTCCGCCCAGTGTTGAGGAACCTCCGCGGACAACATGGAGATTAGTTATTAATACCATTGTTGGGGGACCGCATTTGGTTGACAAAAGCTGGAATGAGATGGAGCGTTACGTGAACTCTATCAGACATGTTGACATTGAATGTTGCTCGAGCACGGAGGATGGTGTCTAGCAAAGTAGCAGTAAACTATGACAAATGATATCGTGTTTCGGAGTAGAGATGCGGACAAGGTGGAGGCCCCTACCCAATGGTAATCTCAGCCATGATCGGCCCTGGTTTGGTGGGAAAGATTCTAATTAATTATGGAAGTTCCGTGAATATTATTTTCAAGAAGGCGTACGACCAGATGTTACTGGAAGCCAAAGATCTGAAACCATGGAAAGCCCATATCAATGGCTTTAACGGTATTGCATCTGAAGCGTTAGGCTATGTCAAGCTACTAGTGGATTTAGGAGATGGCAGCCAAAGGAGAGTGCGGGTGCTGCCGTTTGTTGTGATGGATGTGAACTCTCCGTACAATGCTTTTTTGGATCGATTGGCCCTTGCTAAATTCAGGGCACCTGTCGCCCCTTGGTGTCTACCACTCAAGTTCCTAATCGAGAATAGCATGGGAATTATTCATGGAGACTAGTCGACTGGACATGCCTATTATGTGGCTGAGTTGAGAGACGCTCAGGGGAAGGAGGAAGAAAAGGATGTGGAGAAGCCTCTCTGCATCAGAACTATGAATCTTAGCAATCATCATCTGAGCCTTAGCTTGGACACCACTGTTGGTTCTATAAAGATATAAATTCGAGAGATGAAGAAGAGGAGCCCAAAGAAACCAAGGCCGCACCCATTGAGATGACAATTGACATCACGGTCAGCCGCGACAACCCATCACGGGTCCTGAAGATCGGATCACAGCTCAGTGCAACGATGATGAAGGAATTAGCTGACTTCCTCCGAGCAAATCTTGATGTGTTCGCTTGGACCCATTCTGACATGTCACTGACTATTGCAAGCCATGCATTGAATATCGACCCGAGGCATGTCCCGGTGAAACAAAAATGACGCGGCATGGATCCGGAGAGGTCTGCAGGAGATGGATAAACTAAAAAACAATGTGTTTATCCATGATGCTCTCTACCTAAAATGGGTATCCAATCCAGTTATCATGAGAGAAGCTAATGGAAAGTGGCAGACGTGCATCGACTACTCAGACCTAAACAAGGCGTGCCCGAAAGACAGCTTTCCGCTTCCGAGGATCGACCGACTAGTAGACTCAACTACTGGACATGAACTTCTTTCATTCATGGATGCACGTCCCCAATTAGGAACACACCAGCTTTATTACTGATTTGGGGTTGTACTGCTACGTTGCGATGCTTTTTGGGCTAAAGAACGCTGGAGGTACTTACCAGAGACTGGTCAACTTGATGTTCAAAGACCAGATCGGGCGATCAATGGAAGTATCTATGGATGATATGCGCAAGAAGTCACGGTGATCAAACGACCACATCGATGACTTGGCAGAGATGTTCAATGTTCTCTGGAGATATAGAATGAAACTCAAACCCTTGAAATGCTCTTTCGGCGTTACGTTGGAGAAATTCTTTTGTTTCATTGTTAACTCTCATGGAATTGAAGCTAATCCCGAGATGATTCAAGCTATAAGAGATATCTGGGTGTCGAAGACGATTAAGTAGGTGAAGAGCCTTAATGGGAAGGTCATCGCCCCGAGTCGATTGTTCTCTAGGGCCACTGATAAGTGCATCCCTTTCTTTGACTTGATCAGGAGAGGGAAAATGAACTTTAAGTGGACACAGGATTGCATTGATGCATTCTAAGCTCTGGTACATCACTTAGAGAGACCCTCCATCTTATCTAAGCCAATGGATGAAGACTTGTATATTTACTTGGCAGTGGTGGTACATGCCATAAGTGCCGCACTGCTATGCGATGAGAATCGAGTACAAAGGCCAGTGTATTATGTTAGCAAGCGACTGACAGGTGCTGAAAGAAACTATTCAAAACTGGAGAAGCTCGCGTACTACGGTTGATTGCGTCAAGAAAGCTCCACCTTTATTTCCAGACTCATCCCATCAATGTCTTCATTGACCAGCCATTATGACAGTTCCTACAGCAACTTGAGACGTCTGGGGGGTTACTTAAATGGAACAACAATTTATGCCAGTTCGATATCACTTATGTCCCTCGGAGAGCCATTCAAAGGCAAGCACTGGCGGACTTCATGGCCGAATTCACTGCACAAGACGACTCTCCGGAGAACAGTGAAGAACCTACCATCCAATGAAAGATGTACATGGATGGAGAATCCAACGATCGGTATTCTGGTGCTAGAGTTATACTTGTAACTCCTGAGTAAACCAAGTCAGGGGAGAACATCAAGCCAAAAGAGTGAGATTTGCTCCTTACCTCAACTGGGTCCAAGAGCTGCTAACCCATTTTGAGCACTACACCATTACACACATTCCAAGAGAACAGAATGAGAAAGCCGACTCACTGGCCAAGCCGGCCAATTTCGGGGATGCACAGCAAATAAGCTTGGTCCGAATTGAAATACCCAACGCTTCGAGCATTGACCAGATGGAGATTGATTGGGCCTTAGAGGCAGAGTCCAAGAAGGAGTCATGGATGACTTCGAATAAAGACTATTTGCAAAGGGGAATCCTTCCCAAATGAAGGAATAAAAAACGATGGATCCTTTGTAAAGCTTCACGATACATCCTTCAAGAAGGAGTCATGTACAGAAAGGGTTTCTCCATCCCCCTACTTCAATGTATTGCCAACGATAAACTCAAGCGAGTATTAAGAGAAGTCCATGAAGGAGAATGTGGCGATCACATCATGGAGCAAACCTTAGCAAAGAAGATACTCCGCTATGGTTATTTCTGGCTAACTGTCAATCGAGACGTGGGTGATTATGCTAGACGACGCGACAAGTGCCAGATATTTGCAACGATTCTAAGAGCCCCGCTGACGGAAATTACTCAGATGGTCAGTCCATGGCCATTTGCTACTTGGGGTATTGACATCATCTGCTCCTTACCGATTTCCAAAGGTGGTGCGAAGTACGCCATCGTAGCAGTCGATTACTTCACTAAATGGGCTGAAATTGAGCCTTTGGCCATGATCACTATGAAGAAAGTAATCAATTTTGTTGTTCGAAATATCATCTGTCATTTTGGTCTCCCCCGAACAATCATAACCAACAACATGACCCAATTCGATAGTGTTGAATTCAAAGACTCCTATCGTCGACATCATTTCAAGAAAAGATTTGCGACAGTTGGTCTCCCTCAAGCTAATGAATAGGTTGAAGCTGTCAACAAAATCATAAAGTCCAATCTGAAGAAGCATTTGGAAAAGATTAGAGGCAAGTGGATCGATGAACTCTCGACGGCACTATGGGCGTATAGAACCATCCATAAATTCACGACTGGCCATACTGCATTTGCCCATGCTTACGGCTTTGAAGCCGTGATTCCTGTAGAACTTGAAGCCTCTTCTCATCGAGTGACTTATTATGACCCTAGAACTAACAGTGATCTTCTTTTGGAATCTCTAGATATGGTCGATGAGAAGTGTGAAGAAGCTGATTTGAGGGCAGTTGCACACCGACACAGAGTCGCTCGGCACTACAATGTTAAAGTCTGACCAAGGACCTTTGAAATCGGTGATCTTGTCCTAAAACAGATCTTTCCTAGCATCTCAAACATGGGTCCGAGATGGAAAGGACCGTATGCCATCAATCATAAGCTTAGAGATGGAACTTTCAAGCTAGCGACTGTCGATGGTGTCACACTTCCTAGAGCATGGAATAGCAAGCATTTATGATGCTATTTCACTTAGTTTAATTTCATTCAGTTGTATTTCAGTTAGAATTTTCTTTTGCAGTTGAATTCAAAGCCATGTAATAAGTCAGACACTGTCACTTCTTTTCAATTTGCAATAAAATCTAAAGTTTGCTCCATATTTGTGAATTGTTTGTGCATAATATCATAGTTGTGATATACGACCAACTTACATCTACATATGCCTAATATAAACCAACAAGTACTTAGAGTTTGGTGCCAACTAAGTACTTGGGTCCAAAATCGAATTAAACAAAATAAACATGACTCGATTGTTCGTCCATTAACTTTCGCCTGCAATCCGACGGGCTGAGTATAAAACAGAGAACATGTGTTATTTGATCATCCGTTAACTAACTCCCTCTCCAAATTTGATGGGAGAGTGTAAGGTAAAAGTGGTCGTGATACGACCGACCACTCTTTAACTTCTACCCCAGACTTGGGGATAAGGGAACTAATGAAAGGAAATGTGATTCGACCATTTCCCAGAATAACTTCAGTCCTCAAAGTGTGGGCTAGATTATGAGCATCAAATGGGTATGATTGACCGCCCATCGACTAACTCTGATCCCCAGAGTGTGGGTAAGAGTATAAACAAAATAAATGAGTGTGATTTGACCATTCATTCTCCAACGGCCTAAACCCAACAAGAGGAGTACAAACTCATCGTGGATGGGCACCGGCCATCCACGAACTAACTCCGCCAACCCAAGACTGAGGGAAGAAGTATAATCACTTAACCGCTGAACATGATAGCACAACACTGTGGCTCCCACCTAGTGTTTGATACGAATTAAGGCCATGACCGAAAGGAGGCCTCGAGATGGATTTGTCGGATCAACGCCCGAAGCAACGGGTGACCAACAGACATTGCAACTTGAATGACGAGCGATGAATTACAAGTACATTGAATGGAAAACTTAATAGCTCGAACACCTAGACAAGTTTTGTACAAAAGCTGAACAGAAACGAAAGGATTTTTATTCACATATTGAAACTTGGAAACTAAGTACAAGTTTATTTCCAAAACTAAAAGCCAAAAACAGGGGCCGTGCCCACACAATTGCGTCCAACAAAAAGAAACTAGCTACCTAGCTACGTACTACCCAAGTCAGTTCGACGGCTATTTCTCACCTTTTTGGGCTTCTTTGAGGTGGATTCTCCGGAGCTACCACCTCGTCCTCTCCTGTTTGACCCTTTTTGCCCTTGCTACCCTTAGGAGAGATGCTTTTAGAGATAGAGGCGATGTAACTTTGGGATACAGAAGGATCGACCTCCTTAGGAGTGACTCTTCCCGACGGTATAAATTAGAGTGGAGTAATATCCACTTCGGCACTCTCCTTCTTAACTTGCAAATCCTGCTCCTCCTTTTCAATGTGCTCCTTCTTGCTAAGTTAACAAGTGTGTTCGGAGGCATGAGTCACTACAACATCCTCTGTTTCATCCTGGCCTTACTGGTGATCAGACTTTTCTTCATTCAGAGCCTCTATGACTTCAGCATTCTGGCTGGGAGTCTCAAAGGTTGATAGATAGGAGCCACCTATACAGCGATTGCCGTGGTGGATCCCATGGTCAGTGCCTGGTGTCCTTGGGAAACATCATCAGCGGGAGCAGGGACAAATGTCGACGAACCTGCAATTTCATGAAGACCAATGGGTAAGCCCATGACTATCGGGCGTGAGATGTAAACCTTCTCGAACTTCGGAGAAGTAAGAGATATACCTTCACCAGATTGGCCTTCAGTCGTAGCTAGAGTGCCGCCTTCCAAAATCAGAGATATCCCAAAAGATTTGTGCATCCCTGGATGATCTAGATCATAGCCCTCCAAGGCATGAGAAATTAAAGCACTATTTGCTTGAGTAGTAGGAGGGTCATGGGAGCCAGATTCCAAGGCTTCACCACCATCTTTTTCCTTTTCGGTGGTTGCTGAATCATTAAGTAAATTGCGCTGAGCATACCTGAGTTCATCAGGCTCTTCATCGCGCAAGATTTCGTGCATGAGCTGCTCTTCATCCACTTCAGCACCATGAGGGACTTCTTCTTCAGATCTACAATATGGTCCTAGGCTTCGATAAGCGACTCAGGATACTCCTCTTCAAGGAAGCGGAGGTTGCGAGTCATGAGGATGCATGCGTTGTAATATATCAGTAGCGGATCGAAATCAACCTTTATTTCTATCCGAACAGCCTCCCTAACCTCTTCCTTGAGGGCCTCTATCTACGTAAGTTGTCTATCAGCCTCTATTTTAGCTTCGCGAGCTTCGACGTTCTCCTCGTGGTATCATTGAGACTACAGCCGAGCCTCAAGTTTCCCTTGCTTTTCCTTCTCGAGCTCCTCCTTAAGCTGCTTAATACGAAGGGCTAAGGCATCATTGTCTTTTTTCAGCACTTCCTTCTCCTTCTGTAAGACGCCTTTCTCAAGGGCTAAAGTACACTGCGACGAATGGCAGTGTCCAGTTTAGCTGGGTGCACTTTCATTAAACGCTCGACGGCTTTAGAGGACTCGCTGGCTTTTTTCTCAACATCGACCAGCTTTGTACCCATTTGCTTTCCTCATCCAAGTGCTTATAATGTCTTTCTTGTGGAGCGCCTCAAGAGTTAAGCGATCGATCTCGTGTTTCCTTTCTATCGACACCTCAGAAAATCTCTCAGCCACACGGAGAGCTGTACTGTGCTAGACATAGACATCATTAACATAAGAAAGCACTATGTCCTTAGCCTCTAGATGAATCGAATGCATAGGAGGAACGAACATGAAATTGTCAAAACATAACTTAGGAAAAGTGGCCTTGAGCTCAGCCATCTTCTCAGCAGCAGTGGCATGAAGAGTAGTCATGGCCGAGAGGGCCCGTTTGTCGTACTTGCTAAATGAGGTATCAAGACCTACTGATCTAGACTAGCGTTCCGAAGATCGATGGATGCCAGAAGAACTCGAATGTTGCTCGGGCACAGTAGCCGAAGTGGGAGCATAAGGCAGCGACTTGCTACTACTATGTATAGATGGGTGTTGACCATCTCCCTTGTCGTAGGAGGACTGCTATTTTGACTTACGCCTGGACGGCTTGTCCTTGGATTAGTGGCTTCGATCTCGGTCTTCTCTTCCTTCATGCCCTTCTCTGTCCCGACTAGGGTTCGAACCTCGGCTGGGCCTAAAATAATATAGCTGAGAGTATGTTGATCCCTTCAAGCGATCATAGTTGCGGGGATGTCCCATTGAGCCTACAAACAAAATGAAAGTATATAAGAATCACTGGAGTTAAAGGATGATGAGTGTCGTGCGGTGCAGTGCACGCGATCATGAGTCTAGTGTCCCCCCAATGGACCAGTTACTAGAGCTTTGCTTGCTGGAGTAATCTATCCTATGTTAGTGCAGGAATGTCAGCGTCGAATCAAATAGGATATTCAAAGCACTCGAGACTTAAATCGAAAAAATCATAATTCCCAACATCATCTAGTATTGGGATGTTCGACAGCCCCTCAAATAAATTTTCTGGAGGCAGAGAGCTAGATTGATCTGTAGCAGTAGACGTTGACTTGGATTTCTTGGAGACCTGTTGTTAACGAAGCTTATAAATGAGCCTTTTTCTTCTTCTCTTTTCTGAGGCAAGGAGCTTGGGTCTTGGGAGGATCCGACCGTAGGCTCATGACCTGAGTTCACATCGCCAAAACCGAGCTCATTAGCATCGCCCCTCACCTGGCCTTCCTCGACGGTATCCCGAGCCCCTTCGACTAGGGGCACGACAGGATCAGCTTCGTCACCTGCTTGCCCAACGTCACCTCTTCTTTCTACAACTTCTTCCCTGGTGTTTCTTGGCAGTCCCATGCTGTGGCCCTCTTCTATTAAGTCGAAGATTAAAAGGCGTTCGTTGGTAAGAAGAGATCCAATGTCCCTATCCACCACCGAGCACATATTGCCGGTGGGACGTGGATGGCTACCTGCAATGTTCAATAAAAATTGCTTAGTTTAGGATACGACTTTAAAAGAACTTGAAGTTAAGTTTGAAACGACACTTATGTCCTTTTGGCCACCGTCCAGGAAAACCAGCTAGGCAACGCACATAGAACCATTTATTCTTAAAAGCGCTCGGTTTATTCCAAGCGTCAGTTACGACCTGGTAGTTAGTGACTGACTCAAGGAAAGTGTACGAGAGGCTTCCCCTTTGCCACTTGAGATTGTAAATGAATCTGATGTCTTCCAAAGTCGGCTCATGATATAAGAATTCGAGGAATATCATGTATGTGCAGTGCAGGAATGCATAGTTGTTCAGATGTAGCTGAGTCAGCGCCAATCTTAAATAATGTAACATTCTCCAAATGAATGGATTGAAAGGCGAAACACAACATGCCTAGCACATAAACTTGTTGCATGCAGTATACCCCTCCGAGGGTAAGTGATCCCTATCGTTACGAGACGGGACTCGCACATCCTCGTACGGAATCCCATGTTTAATGCACTGTCCGCATAGAGAGGCCTCATCAACCTCTAAGGCCACTGAATCCTCCGGATCATTTAGAAATACGGCATCTTCTAAAATGTCAGGTGCTGACTCAATTTCTGCTTCCAAGTTCTAAGGAACTTCTAGCACCTCTTGAGAACTTTCAAGCTGTTCAGATTGGTGGCCTAGAGAGTTTCGAGCGGATATTGTTGCAAAACATAACTCAACATCGGGATTATCATGAGAAGTAGTTTGCTTAGTACCCATAACAGCTAAATGCTCCGAGCGTTTGGAACCTATAGCTGTTAAACTCAATAGGTAGCAATCATTATAAAAATTAACCTGTTCTGCCTATGCTAAGTGTAAACTGGTGCGTTGTGGTGCAGTGTTATGCAGCGTAAAAATAGACAGTTCAGAATTAAAATGACAGTTATGACGAGACTCTGGAATTCAACCGGAGTGACCGTCATTCCTGACCGTCCTAACCGGCTTTCATGTCGATGGTTATGAATTTTATCTAAGATACGGGATCAGTTGTCGGCATGCTAGAGTACGGAATTTACATTCAAGTTCATTCAAGACTAAATGTTATACTTGTTCAAGTTCAAGTCATATTCGAAAGTGTGTGACTTTGGGTTCCATTGGTTCAAGTCATATAAGTCCAAACATTCAAGTTCTAAGTCATATGCATTTGTTCCGAAATTCAAGTATTCGAGTTCCAGATCATATGTAAGTCTCTAGTTCAAGTTCAGGCTTCAGGCAAATGCTCATATGTATATAATCAAGTCCAAGTATTAAGGTGTTCAAGTTCACATGTCCCATGGTTCAGATTCATTCATGCATATAAATTTATGTGATCGAGTCTTAACGTTCAAGTGTGCACAAACATGGCTGAAAAACGCCTAAGTGCCTCTAGGTGGGGGGATCACGACCGTTCCCTCGCATAGCGGCCTTGCCATATCAAATTTTGAACTCCAAAATGCCACAACCAATCCCACGAACTGAACCCTTACCAACCAATCTCTCTACTTATAACTCCTCCATTCCATCCTCTCCATACTATCAAAACTGATCCCTCCTTCATTTCATTGATCGCTCCAATTCATATTATAACTGATCCCACTTCATCACTTCATCTCCTCCACATCAACACCTATCACCATCGGCTGATCCCAATGTTTGCCGCTCCTCCATTCCACCAACACATAAAATCAACTTAGATTCTACCACGATTCCAACCATATAACTCCAGACTTCCTTCCAAATCCTAGATCTACATTCACCAACATGAATAATTCCATTGTCTCATCGCAATATAAACCCTACAATCCAATACTGATATGCATACAAATCGAGTTGTAAACCCACCTATATATGTAAATTCAAATACAAATGATTGGGTTGAGATAAAGGCGAGGCTAAGGGTCGAATTAAAGAACTAAAGTGATGTGAGTTCGGGCTTGGATCTGGAATTGAATTAGCGAGATTGAGGGCGGATGTGATTTGGAATAATGGTCAAGATTTTAGGTTAAGAGGAAGAATTGGGGATCTGTTTGGTTGAGAAGGAAATAAGTGAGTAAGTAAAGTGAAGAGAATAAGCTAAGTATTAGCTTATATATGCTTGGGTGCAGTTCGTTTTCTCAAAGCCCGAAATTGGTTAAGTCCACCTGTAACAACCCGTATATTTGGACCATTTAAATTGACAATAATCCACACATGTCAACTTAAATAGTACAAAACACGAATCATTAATGGAGTATAAGTATATAAAAGAGAATCACCATAGAATCACAGAAAATATAACATAACAGAATAGTGCAGCGGAATTACAACAATGTCATAATAGTAGTTCATGAAGCTACTAAGTAAATACAACAATGTCTCAAATAAAAGAAATACAACAACATAGATGTCCAAATAGTCCAAATGGAAAGAACAATACTGATAAAGATAAGATAGTCTTCAAGTCTTCAGCTCCAAGTAAGCAGCAACAGCAATCCTCAGTCTGATCCGAGCATATGCACAAACAATCACTCGAATCGGGACATATATTCTTATACAGATAATATGGTTAAAAATTTGAAATAACAATAACTCAAAGATGGTTGGAATAAGCATCTTTCAGGATCCGATAAACTATCTATATACAGTAGAGTACGATAAGTAGATAATGTCTATCAATAATATAAAGATATCAAAATAGTGTTAAGTCATGGCCCATTCCACCCTTAACACATTTTTATTCCCAAAAGCATATAAAAGACCGTAGTTTCCCCAAAACCGGAAGTCACCAGAGGGCAATCCATATACTAAAGGTACAAATCAAAATCGTAGTGGTCGCGCATAAATGGAATACAAGTATGACAAGGCACATGAGGCAATACCCAAGGTAGTGACACTACCGTTCGCCTGATCCGGACTGGTGAGAACGCAACGCCGCAGCGCCCGCAACACCGTGAAACAACACTCCCAAATCAAGGGTGCGCACCAATCAATCACAAAGTAAATGAATAGTTTACGAAGAAGTGTGTCCACTTGAGGTAGCTAATCCTCCATTGGCCCGGCACAGCTCCTGTTTTAGTCATTTCCAATTTGACACAAGTGTCAAGGCTATCCATTATCGTTCACTTTCTTCAATCATCGCGTTCGTCTATCCAACCACTTCATTCTGGATCATCACTTCGCGTATAGTTATTAAAGTGGTTTCCGGTTTAGACAGTGAGTATGTCCCAAACTGATTCCGGTTCCTTTAATAACCTTCGTGATTATAACACCGATTGGTCGTTAATATATTTCAAAACCCAAACAATTTCAATTTAAATTGGAACTCGTAAATCGAAAATTCGTTAGTCTTTCTAAATCAATTTCCAAAATTACGTCTCATAACTTTCCAATTTCAATTTCAACATTTCTATAATTCAATTCCAAAGTTTCAATTTAAACAATTCAAATAGTCCTTGCATTTCGTATATAAGTTCATTCCAAAATCATTTAACTAAATTTAACGTTCAAATCGATTTAAATCAATTATCGCTTCCATTCGATATTCATTAAATTGATTTATCATTAAACAATTTCAATTAAATTTCCAATTCATTACATTACGTCTTTAGTTCGATTTCATTATCAAAGTTTACGACTTATTTATAATTACATTTGTCAAATCCAATTCTTTAAATTACAAGCCTTCTAAATCTTCGATAAAGCGCATTCTATTTCTTATCAAAGAAATTCCTTTCAAATTTCAAAACTTAGTTAAAGAAACTTAGTTCACTTGTTCAAAAATTCAATTTCTCTTAATAAAGATATTCAATTTAATTAAAATTCAATTTCATGAAATTTCGATGATTTCTAATCTTAATTATTAATTAATTTCAAACTCATTCATTTATAATTCCAAACTTAATTGTTAATAAATTAAGAATTTAATTATTAACTATTCCAAACTTCGTTATTAATAATTTCACAACTTAACTATTAATAATTTCAAAAGTTAATCGTTAATAATTTCAAAACTTAATTATTAATAATTTCAAAAATTAATTATCAAATAACTCTAAATTTAATTACTAAATAATTAAATTTTAAACAATATTCTTTTTGTCAATTACTACGTTAATATTTGTCTTCAAATTCAAATACTCACATTTACATTCATTCGAATTTAAATTCCAAATTATTCAAAACTTTGTTATTCGTCAAATAAAACTTTATTTTATTTAAATCAAAAACATTTGACCAATCGGGTTTTATTTTAATTTTCTATCCTAAGTCAAGTTATTTGGGTATTTATCATTTCAACCCGATTCCATTTAAATTCAAAATCAAAACATACAAAGGGAACTTGCAGTGTGATAGCTGGGATGGTGTCAAAGTAAATAAACAAGCAATAGCATCCATTCACAACAATTCAACAATTTCAAATAATCCCGAAATAATCGTATTAATTCGCGTTTGTTATTTACGCAAATTAATATAACTATTTCTAGAATCTACTCTATCATTTCAAGTAGATTAAAGATTATAACATTACGGTTTCACTTGTCGTTCAATTTCAACTACAACAGTTAATTCAATACGTTCAAGAGTCCAAAGTGACATTTATCAAATTCTACGTGTCAATTAACTTATAAATTAAAAGGGTCAATTTAACTAATCGAATTTAACATATAAAGGGGTCAGGTTTAGCAAATTAGAATTTAACATATATAATCCAAATTAAATTCGTTAACTATCCTATATCAAATTTATTTGCAAATTATTTGTCACTTAACAATAACAATTAACATCCAATTCAACATCACATAGCAATCATTCATCAATTCAAACTTGCATAAGAATATAGTCGTGAAAATTAATTCACCTTTCGTGGATAAGAAATTTAACGACGAAGCACGAAGAAGTAAGAACAGAGTCGGTACAGCACGAACAACGAACACTGTAATATCGACAAAAGGAAACGATATTAATACGATGAACATTGTATATAATTTATAAATTTATATAAATGCGCTTACCGAAGACGGAGGAAAGACAAAAGCTGAAGATCGATGGTGCTGCGAAATAAATTCAGTCGGTTGCTGCAACAACAAGCATAGAAAAATCGGTTACTATTTTGGTAACCGGAATAGATATACGCGAAACTATTATTCAGCAAAAATCTAATACTAAACTCAGTTCCTTTCTTTTTTTTCTTTTTTTTTTAAAAAAAAACGCACACGACCCATTTCACTTGCACATATCTCCACCAAGAGCATTCACACTCATATTAACGCACACGGCCATGCACACTATTCACGCAACATACACGCACTCTCATCACCTCACACACGAATGCATACACATGCAACTTGCAACTGGATCACACATACGCACGCACGCCAATAAACAACACACGCACGCACGCCAATAGCAACACGTAGACAGGGTCTCGGCTCCGGCAGTGGACTGAAGACTGGAAGGCGCTCGTGATTGGGCGGTGGTGGCTGTACGGTGGTCGGCATCGGTGACTGGGTGGAGTTGGAGGCGGTGGCAGTGGGTCAGGGAGGTCTGGGTGGTTGGCTGCGTGGTGGAGACTGGAAGCGGTGGGCAGGGAGGTGCAAAGGCTGGGTGAGGTGGTGGCGTGGACTTGGTGGGTTGAGTGCTGGCGGTGGGCTCGGCTGGGTGGCGGTGGTGGTTGGGTGATGCGAAGTGGCAAAGCATGGAGAAGATGACGCTAGGTGGAGTGAAAGGCCAAGAGGCCATGCGTGAACAATTGTGACAAGGAAGAGATATTTTTTTTGGGTTTCCAGTGGAGTATATGCTTTGATATAAAGCTTTTTTTTAGAATGAATCATGAAGAAGAGAAAGAGGAATCGGTGATTACCTACAGCTTGCAAATGAGAATGGGAATAGTGAACGGAAATGAAATGTTGCTTCAACCTTTACTTAAATTTGAGTAACGTGAATAATGTTTTAGCTTACCCAAAAGTCTTGTACGTTTCCAAAGTTGACCCCCAGCTTCCAACTACCCTATTAATTACACCAGCCTATCAAAAATCTTTTTAAGTGAATACGGGCTAAAGATGTGGGCTGGAATTGTTAACCGGTCCGTCCAGAACGGTAAATTTTAACGCGACGCTTTGCGACTGATTCCGATTAACACGAACAAGTATACCATTTTGATCAGCGCGATGACGCGCTTACAATGGTACACAGATCTTTGCGATACGACGATTTTATAAAATTTGCATTTACGCCGCTTAAATTGTACGATTTGCAAAACAATTTAAATGGAGGCGATGATAGTTTTAGACGAAACGAATTACAAAATCTTGATCAGAATAATTTTTACAACATAACTGTGTAAAAATATTTGGATTTGGAAGATAAATTTTACGCAGCTTTATATGGACTGATATACAGTAAAACGCGAACGGATTTTACTGTAATATTTTGCAACGAAACTTTTTCTATGTCCATATCTAACTAGACGTATGTCATAAATAAAGTTTGGGCATAAATTGAGATCGTTTATAATTTCAAAATTTTTATTGAACGATGAATTTAAAATTTTAATTTGGGTCGAAAATTAGGGTCGTTACAATCTCCCCCACTCAAAACTTTTCGTCCTCGAAAAGGAACGAGAAGAGTGAAGTAGAAATGAAATAAGTAGGAAAGTCAAGATAGATTTCGAGAAATTTGAATAATACCTGAAATTAATAGTTCGGGGTTTGAATCCCGAATACTATCCTCAGTTTCCCATGTGCAATCTCGCTCATCTGTGCTCCACTGTACTTTGACGAGATTTACCGACTTCCTTCTGAGTTGTTTTGTCTCACGATCAACTATCCGAAGCGGCTTTCGCTCAATAGTCAAGTTTGGCTCAATAACTATCTCATCCAACTGAGCAGTGGGAATGGTCGTAGATGGATCGTGTACAACTTTGCGAAGATGTGAGACGTGGAATACGTTGTGCACACCGGCGAACTTCTCTGGCAATGCAACCCTATATGCTAATGTTCCGACTCTTTCTGTAATCTCAAACGGACCAACAAATCTGGGAGCTAGTTTCCCCTTCCTTCCAAATCGAACAATATTCTTCAAAGGCGACACTTTCAAAAATACTTTGTCTCCAACACTGAATTCGAGATCTCTTCTCCTTTTGTCAGCATAGCTCTTCTGTCTATCCTGTGCCGTCTTTATCTTCTCTCTGATTTCTTCGACTTTTTCGGAAGCTTCCATAATCATTTCTGGTCCAAGCACTAATCGATCTCCAGACTCGATCCAACAAGCTGGTGATTTGCACGGCCATCCATATAAGGCTTCGAATGGTGCCATACCAATGCTTGCCTGGTTTATAAAGGATAATTAATTCAAATTCAAATATACTTATTCAAATTTGAAATTCAAATTCTTTACCTGGTAACTATTATTATAAGTGAATTCTACCAAGTGAAGATGGTCTTCCCAAGATCCACCAAAGTCAATAATACAAGCCCGGAGAAGATCTTCCAAAATCTGATTCACCCTCTCAGTTTGGCCATCTGTCTGAGGATGATATGCTGTGCTCAGATTCAGTTTGGTGCCCAAAGTATCCTGAAATGCCTTCCAGAATTTACTGGTGAAAATATGATCTCGATCGCATACAATACTAGATGGTACACCATGAAGTTTAACAACTTCCCTCATGTATATCTCGGCCAAACTCGAAGCTGTACGAGTGGTCTTGACTGGAATAAAGTGAGCGGACTTTGTCAGTCTATCGACAATTACCCATATGCTTTCGTTACCCTTTCTAGTCCTTGGCAGCCCATCAATAAAGTCCATAGAAATCTGCTCCCATTTCCAACCTGGAATCTCTAGAGGTTGAAGCAATCCTGCTGTCTTTCTATGATCAGCTTTAACTTGTTGGCAAGTGGTACACCTGCTAACATAGGTAGAAATATCGCGCTTCATCCCACTCCACCAATATAACTTCTTCATGTTCTGGTACATTTTAGTGACACCGGGATGAAATGAAAGCGAAGACTTATGATTTTCTCTCAGCACTTCCTGTCTTAGACCATCAACATTAGGAACACAAATTCGTTTATCAATCCTCAAGATTCCATTACTATCAACATGTGCACCCACTTTATTATCAGCATTTTCAACTCTGCCAAGAACTATTTCTTTGATGCGATAAAGCAAAGTGTCCTCATACTGTTTGGCTATAATACGATCCATAAGAGCTGGGGAGACGGAAAGCTGGAATAACATTCCTTCAACAAGATTACAACATATCATAGCTTGGTTTCTGCTCAAAGCATCGGCTACGGCATTTGCTTTCCCCGGAGTGTAGTTAATATCAAGATCATATGCAGCTAGAAATTCGAGCCATCGGACTTGTCTCTGATTCAAGTCCTTTTGCGAGAAGATATACCTCAATGACTTATGGTCAGTGAATAACTCGAATTTTGTTCCCAATAAATAGTGCCTCCATAGCTTAAGAGCAAATACAACCGCAAGAAGCTCTAAATCGTGGGTTGCGTAGTTTGTTTCATGGGTCTTTAACTGACGACCTGCATAGGCAATAACTTTTCTTTTCTGCATTAAAACTGCTCCTAATCCATCACGGCAGGCATTAGTATAGACGGTCAATCCTTCGCTACCGTCAATAACTGTAAGAACTGGGGTAGCGGTCAACTTTCGCTTCATCTCATTGAAAGCTGCTTCGCACTTCTCGCTCCAAATAAATTTCACATTCTTTCTGGTCAGTGCGGTAAGTGGTGCGGCAATATGGGCAAAGTTTTCTATGAATCTGCGGTAATAGCCGGCCAAACCCAAGAAACTGCGGATATCTGTAGGAGTTTTGGGAGTCTCCCAATCCTGCAAATTCCAAAGATTCGAATTAAGAAATTGATAAGTTGTTTTGATAGAATTGATAAGTAAGAATAGAACTTACATTGATTACGGCGATCTTAGCTGGATCGACCGAAATCCCATTCTCTAAAACAATATGGCCAAGAAATCGAACTTCATCTTTCCAAAAATGGCATTTTGAAAACTTGGCTTTAAGCTGATGACTGCGTAGAGTTTCAAGAACAAAAGCCAAATGTGACCTATGCTCTTCCTCATCCTTAGAGAAGACGAGAATGTCATCGATGAAAACAAGAACAAACTTGTTAAGAACATCCCGGAAAACTCTATTCATTAAGTCGACGAAATAAGCTGGAGCATTAGTAAGACCGAACGGCATAACCAGCCATTCAAAGAAACCATTCTCAGTGCGGAATGCTGTCTTAGGAACACTCTCCTCGGCAATTCTGAGTTGGTGAAAGCCAGTAGCCAGATCGAGTTGAGAAAATACTTTAGCTCCATGAAGCTGGTCGAATAGATCGTTGATGCGGGGCATCGGATATCTGTTCTTGTGTGTGAGCTTGTTCAGCTCTCTATAGTCCACACACATTCTGAGGGAACCATCTGATTTTGTGACGAACACTACTGCAGCACCCCATTCTGAATGACTTCGCCGAATCAAGCCTTTAGAAAATAAGTCTTCAATTTGAGCATTCAGTTCAACTTTTTCTTTAGGAGCCATTCTCCGAGGAGGGAGAACTACTGGTCCGGCACCAGGAATAAGGTCAATGCGGAATTCGATTTCCCGCGGTGGTGGTAGAGAATTGACTTCTCCAAACACATCAGAAAAGGATTGGACCACTGGAGTAGAGCTTAGTTCATTTGGATGGGAGTCAAGTGAAAATATAAAATTCCCAGCATATTCTTGAGGGGATTTGCCTTTAATAACCAAAGGCATGCTCTTGTCATCGATGAGAGAGACTGTTCGAGCCTTGCATGAGATATTGGCTTCGAACTTCCGTAGCCAATCAATGCCTAATAGTATATCGAATGCTTCGAATCCGAGGACATAGAAATCCCAAGTGAAGTGGTGAATGCCATGCATAAGAGTGACATATTTACAAACCCTTTTAAGGTTAGCGGGCCCTCCAATAAGGTTTGATACACATAAGAAGGTAGATGAAAGAATGGGTTCCAAACCAAGTTTATTGCACAAATCAATAGATATGAAACTATGTGTTGCTCCGGTATCAAATAGAACTTTAACTGGTAAAGTATGCAACATAAAAATACCCTGTAATGTACCTTGGTTATCAGTAGGAGCAGGTGGGGTAGGTGGATCATGGGCGGAAGAAGTCATAGTAAATACTCCGGCCGTCTTTCCCTTTTTATACATAGGACAATCCCTCTTGAAATGGCCCGGCTGCAGACATACGTGACAGAGATCGTTCCTGGTATTCTGAGGAGGCGGAACAGCGGCACCGGCAGATGTTGGACAGCTGTTGGCGTAGTGACCCCTCTGGTCGCACTTGAAAAAAGTGATGGAGGATAAGTCAATAGGCTTCTTCTGAGAATAGCCAAGCCCGGATTTCTACTGCCAATTCTTCTTTTGTTGCTCAAAATTTTGCTTCCTCTTTCCCGACTGATTAGCTGGTGTCTGAGTAACTGGAGCTTTGGGGACAGATGTTCCCTTGGGCTTTCCCTCATATCGAAGAGCAAAATCCATCAACTCAGTGAAAGTTCCATGGACATGAGCGGTGAGGAGCTCGTAATACTCTGGGCGTGCGCCATGTATGAACTTCTCGTTCTTCAGTAGAGGAGTGTCAATCAAGCCAGGTCCGAACTTGGAGAGTTCGTTAAACCTCCTTTCGTACTCAGTGAAGGTCATGTTGCCTTGCTTGAGATCCACGAAAGACCGATAGAGTTGGGCCTTCCCAACAGCTGGCATCCACTGAGCCATCACTACACCAAATACTGAGATTTGCAACTAACCATCCGCACATTTGGCAACGGTTAATAACCGTTGCCATTTAGCAACGGTTAATAACCGTCTTGGTTCAGTTAGCAACGGGTTTTTCTTATTGCTAATTGGGAACGGTTATTAACCGTAGCTTCTTTGGAGACAAATGATGGCGGTGAATTTCATCCTTTCGCGCCATAATTTTTGGCGCGCTTCGTTCCAATTAGCAATGGTTTTCAACCGTGGCTAATTAGCAACGGTTATTAACCGTCCCAATCTTTTAGCCGGCCCAGTGGCAAGCCCACCAAGCCCCTGGGATGGGGCAACCAACTAAGCCGGGCAACACCCAAAATCTGTTTTACTTCACAGTTACAGCTCAATAGCAATCTCCATGTTGGCGATCTGCTCGAACCCAAAAATACTAGGGTTTCAAAAATCAACGCTTTCTAAATAATCATCGCTGCATACTCGGCTATTCCATTAGCCATCGTCGGCTCAAGCTTGCCTCCTACGCGATATTTTCTACTGCTGATTTGAAGTCCTGCTACAGTCTCTATACTGCCACTGCTAATTAAGTATGCGAATTTCTTGTTTTGAGTTGTCTAATTTTCTAAAATTGAGTCGCCCTTATCTGTTTTACTTCACAGTTACAGCTCAATAGCAATCTGGCGATCTACTCGAACCCAAAGAAACTAGGGTTTCAAAAATCAACGCTTTCTAAATAATCATCGCTGCATACTCGGCTATTCCATCAGCCATCGTCGGCTCAAGCTTGCCTCCTACGCGATATTTTCTACTGCTGATTTGAAGTCCTGCTACAGTCTCTATACTGCCACTGCTAATTAAGTATGCGAATTTCTTGTTTTGAGTTGTCTAATTTTCTAAAATTGAGTCGCCCTTTTACTGCTTTAGATTTCATTAACCTTGAAAACGCCTGAAGCTAATAACTTATTAGTATTTAGTTATAAACAAGTAGTTTTCTGTAAATAATCGTTTAGGAATTGAAATTTGAAAGCTGAAGCTAAAAAACTAATAATTATTTAGGAACTGATACTTACATGCTAGTTAGACATAGTTGCTTATAGTGACTGCTAGGGTATAAGTTGATGCAATGAATTTTGTTTTACTAAATATGAGACCATATTTAGTAAGTGGATAAAATTGTTGTTAATGGCGCAAACCAAGTATCAAGAGAGGGGTAATGCATAGACATTACTCTGGTGCTACAAAATGGCGCTGTTGTAATGGAAAATTTTTTGGAAACAGTTTGATGCTAATGTTAAATTTCAAGTGAAATCAAAAGAATATTCATCTGTTTAGTTAATATCAGAGTTGAACTTGGTGGAAAGCCATAAGATATTGTTACCCATGATTTATTATTAGCTCTTGTTATTTTCTTTCAGTATGTCTTTTAGTATAGACAAACAATGGATGAATAAATCTAATCGAAGAAATACAGAATATGTGGAAGGTGTGAGAAATTTCGTTAAATTTGTTGCTGAAAACGGTGGCAATAAGGAAAAGTATTCGTGCCCTTGCACGCGGTGCAAAAATGAAGATACATTCAAATTAAATGACATTCATTTTCATTTGCTTAGATATGGTATTGTTCAATCATATACCGTGTGGTGTTCACACGGAGAAAAAATACCGGAGAAGCCAAAACAACAACCGGTTAGTCATGCCACAAATACTGATGAGTCCGAACATATTAGGATGGAGGATTTGATCAATGATGCAGATAGATTCCATCATTTTCAACCTACAAGTCAGTTTCATGATAATGCTAATATTGGTGAGCAGTTTACAAATAAATCATTTTTTGATAGTGCAACTGCAACAGAGCCATTGTATCCTTCTTGTCCAAAAGAGATTACAAAGTTGTATGCCATTGTGAAACTGAATAGCTTGAAGACCCAATACGGCTTTTCAGACAATGGTGTGACTGCAGTACTCGAATTCATAAAGGAGTTACTCCCCGAAGGTAACACGCTACCTTCAAAGTACCCCGACGTGAAGAAGATCATTAAGCAAGTTGGGATGAATTACATAACTTATGATGCATGCATTAATGACTGCATCTTGTACTGGAAAGATAATGCGAACAAAGTTTCATGTACAAATTGCAACGCACCAAGATACAAGACATCATTCGACGAAGAGAGAAAAGCTACCACAGTACCTCAAAAGACCTTAAGACATTTTCCTTTAATTTCTAGATTGAGAAGACTGTATACTGTACCATGGATAGCAGAAGCGATGACCTGGCATGGTCGTGCCAAGTCCGGTACAACCGTAATGCGTCATCCGCGTGATACTTCTCAATGGAAAACTACAGATTCTTTTGATTCTTCATTTGCTGCTGAACCATGAAATATCACGCTTGGAATAGCAACAGATGGTTTCTGTCCGAATGCTTCTTTAACTAACCCTTACAGCTGTTGGCCAGTAATTGTAGTACCATATAACCTTCCTCCGTCTTTGTGCATGAAAAGAGAGTTCTCAATGTTAACACTTTGATTTCTGGGCCAAAACAACCGGGGAAGGATATTGATGTTTATTTAGAACCTTTGATAGACGAGTTAAAGCAGTTATGGGAAGGAGTCGTTACATTTGATTCATTTATGAAATCTGAGTTCACAATGAGAGCTAGAGTGTTGTGGGCAATCCATGATCATCCTGCTCTTGGGACTTTATCGGGATGTACAACTCACGGCTACTTTGCATGTCCTCTTTGTGGAGAAGAAACTACATCTGTTTATCTCCCTGAAAGTAAGAAGATTTGTTACATGGGACATCGTAGATTTCTTCCGTCCGGACACAAGTTTCGATACGATAAGACAAATTTCAACAACGACCAAGAACTTAAGCGTCCTCCAAAACCACTGACTGGTTATCAAGTTGAAAAAAAGGTAGCGAATATAAAAATGAAAGTTGGTAAAAACATACCGGAAATTGGTCGAAAACGGAAAAAGACAATCGATGAAGAAGTTCCTGCATGGTATAGGAGTTCGAAGTTCTTTGATTTGCCATATTGGAAAACAAATTTGACCCGACATAATATTGATGTTATGCATACAGAGATGAATGTCACGAAACATTTGATCAACACAATTATGAACCATAAAGACATGTCAAAAGATGGGATCAATGCACGGAAGGATTTGAAAATCATGGGTATAAAACAAAAGTTGTGGGTGATAGAAGATCCTGAAACAAGTAAAGTAACCATACCAAATGCGACTTTCACTTTGAGCAAAGAAGAAAAGATACGGTTTTGCACCGTTTTGAAAAATTTGAAAGTGCCGAGCAAATTCTCTTCGAACTTCCATAACAATGTGAGCATCAACCCTCCTGAACTAAAAAATATGAAGTCACATGATTACCACGTCATAATGCAACATTTACTTCCGGTATTGCTTCAGCATTGTTTTTCGCAACATAAGGATCTACGGAATGTTATTCACCGCATTAGTCTCTTTTATAACATTTTGTGCTCAAAGGTGATCAACAGGGAACATCTTCTAAAAGCAAAGGCTAGTTTGGTAGAAGCAATGTGTGTTATTGAAAAACATTTTCCGCCTGCATTTTTTGATATCAGCATTCACCTTATGGTTCATTTAGCCGATGAAGCATTGATTTCTGGTCCTGTTAGATATAGGTGGATGTACCCATTTGAACGGTAAATTACTAATTTTAGTTATGAACATAATTATTCGATTTAAATAGCTATTGATGTCTACATTTTACAATTATTCATCTTCATAGGTTGATGAAAACATATAAAGGATATGTGCGCAACAAAAGATATATTGAAGGGTGTATTGCAGAAGGATATATTGTACAAGAAGCTAGTCTTTACTGCATGGAGTATATGCCAAAAGGAGGTGCTGGCACTCATAAACATACCCGTGAAGCGTTTTTAGACGAGGATGATGAGTTTGCTGATGAAATAGCACTAGATAATGGTAAAGATATAACATTAACTCAAGTGCAATTTCAACAAGTGCGTAAATGGGTCCTTGATAAATACGACGGATTGGATGAATGGAAGAAGTAAATTCATGAATTTGTTCTGAATTCTTATTATTGTAAATCAATTCATATATATAGTATTTATTGTGTGTTTTTCGTAGGAGGTATAACTCCTATGTTCAAAGCACCAAATCTCAAACTCGAGGCGGGGGTACATCTGGGGAAGCTATTAAAAATTTCACTTTTTGGTTACGTGAGGAGGTATATGTATTAAATATTTAACGTATTTTCGAGTTGACCATACACCTCCTTGACAATGTTTTTTTACTTATTGTGTTTGTTGTAGTTGTTGAAGACCGTCGATCTTGACTCAACTCTTTGGCGGTTAGTTAACGGGCCGAAGTTTGATGCCCGTAGTTATATGAAGTACCAAGTGAATGGGTTTTTATTTTCTCCGAAGAGTTATGAAAAGCGAAAGCTAACACAGGATAGTGGTGTATGCATGAGAGCAATTACACAATTTAGAGCGAGTGGGAAGGATAAAAATTTTAAGGAAGCAGAAACAACTTATTACGGAGTCATTCAACAGATAATTGAGTTGGATTACATTGACTTCAAACAAACAGTTTTTTATTGTGATTGGGTAAAGGTCGAAGATAAGATCAATGGTTGTAAAATAGATTCTGTTTCAAGCTTGATCACAGTTAACTTGGGAAAATTGAAGAATAAAGATAGCGTGAATGATAAGCCATTTATTCTTGCATCGGAAGCGAGTCAAGTGTTCTACTCAAAAGATTTAAAAAATAATGGATGGTTTGTGGTTTTGCATACACCAAAACGGTTGACCATAAATGTGGATGACACTGAGTTTCCCACCGTTTATCAATCAGCTTTTGAAGACAATGAAAAATTAGAAGATCTTATCAAATGCATATGTTAACTTTGTATTTCAGAGCAGTTATTGTACCTTAACAAAATATTTATTTAAAATGGTGTAAAATGTAAAATATAGCATGAATGATAGTAATAGATGCATTATATTTTTTATTAGTGTCATTATAATATTCTGATGGATCCATAAGGATGGATATATTGCAAGAGTTCATTTTGTGTTTGTAGTTGTAGGTACTTACATATGATCACATACATACACACATGTACACATACATACATATGATCAGCTTGACTATTCTTTCTTTCTTTCTTTCTTTGTGTTTGTAGGTAGACAGGTAGTTCAAGATATTGCATTTGCACCCTTTAGTTCAGCAGTGCTAAGGTATTATATTTTTGTATTTGCATCCTTTATTTCAGTCAGTATTTTAGATATTGTTTTGAATCCGCTTAAGTTTAAAATTCTGGTGATGCAGGAAGACTTTATCACTGCCGCATTAAAGTGAATGTTCCCCTTCCCGTCCATCCCTATGATCCCCGATTGATGTTAGCCACATTATTGCATGGACTTCCCTCCATAACAAGGTCAAACGCATTATATGACTTAATAAAATTGCTCCAAGCGATTACTGGTAAGCTGCTGTACAGCTGATATAGTAAACAACGTCCCCTTCTGATTTGTCTGATCCCACCATTCTCTCACCACATTACGATTATTGTCAGTCGGACTGACAAAAATCGTAATGTGGTGAGAAGTTGGTGGGATCAGACAAATCAATAAGGTGATGTTGGTTCATATATCAGATGTACAACAGCTTAACTGTGATCGCTTGGAGCAAATTTTATTAAGACATATAAGGCGTTTGATCTTGTTATGGAGGGGACTCCATGCAATAAGGTGGCCAACATAAATCGGGCATCACAGGGATGGGCTGGAAGAGGAAGAACTGTACGTCATAATGTTGTTGGGATTATTTTAGGATTTGAGACTTTGCAGGACATAATGTCACAAGATGCCACACCACCGTCAACTGATACAACTTCCCAATCATCCACTTTAAAACGGGAGAAAATTGATATAGACAACTACGGTTCTCTAGTCGGAAAAAATGGTTCAAAGGTCGCTACGAAGATTGGTAAACTAGTAAGAAATCATGTGCCAATCTCATATCCAAGTTGGAAAAAAGTTCCGCCAAATTACAAGGAAGACGTGTGGAATCAATTGGAGGTAATAATGAGCTCCGTTCATTTATAATGCTTTCAATACAGAAATTAAAAATGGTTTACATGCATTTTTTGTTATGCAGAAATATTATGAGCTCGATCCTTTATCAAAGGACCTTATTATGAAAAAAATGTCCGAGGCTTTTAGGAGACACAAGAATGATTTGCGCAAGAATCATTATGACCTTTTCATCACTGACGAAGAAAGAATGAGAAATTGTCCACCGGAAATTGCTCAAGATGATTGGGATGAGTTCATAAGAAACGAATCAAAACCCGAGGCAAAAGAAAAAAGGAAGCGAGGCAAACAAAATAGATCAATGCTCGAATATGGTCATCATTCGGGACGTAAGAGTCACGCTATGATTACTCAAGAAATGGTATGTGTCATTGAATTGGTGCATCACATTGCATATACCGTTAGTTCCAAATATAATTTTAGGTCATTATATGCAGGTCGATTCAAGTAGTCCGGGAACAGAAGTATCACGTCTTCAAGTATGGGAGAAAACGCATAAGAAAAAAGATGGTAGCACGTCAGATGCGACATCTTCCTACTTTGTAAGTTAAACAAATAACAACGCCTCTAAATTAAATTTTCATTATTAATATATATGTATTTACTTTTTAGGACAAAATTGAAAAAGAAAAGGAAACGACGAGTGGTGGTGATGAAGCCGTCTTTATATCAGTGTTTGGTAAAGATGTAAAGGGCAGGAGCCGAAGTATTGGGACCAATATAGCTCCTTGCCAAGTTAAGAGTGCTGTCATTCCATGCAAACGGCTCAAACAGGCCCAAGGAATATATGAGCAACGACTGCAAAATGTGGAGCAAAAATTGATGAAGCTGGACAATATGGATGATAAACTGGAGCGTCTTCTCAGCATAGCCCAAGATAATCGTCAAGTAGGCAGTGAAATCGCATCTTCTCAGTTTGCCACTCCGAACAATCAGTTAATCGACCAAAGATGTGAAATCCTGAACTTCGAGGACGAAGTAATTGCAACAGGTACTATTTTATTAAAATTTGAAGAAAATAATATGTTGCAAAGTCAGTGAATGCTTAACTTCTTGAACGGGAGAGTGTATCAGGAAACATACATGCACCCATTTTTCCATTGTTGATTCTCAATTACCAACAAAAATTGTCATCTGTTGGTTTCATAATTTATTACTAATTTTTGCCCATGATTCATCTACTTCTAACTGACAGTCAGTACAATAACTCTTCATCAGGTTATCTTGGTTGCCTGAATCTAGTTATGTATTTGATTCCTTGTAATCAGCGATTAGCGTTGAGCCTTTGTGATGATAAGCAGTGACTACTGTTTCTACCATTTATATTCTACGACAGCAATTTTTATGCCACGAATAGTTACTTTGCTTAATACAAGTTTCCATTAGTGATAATACCCCCTGTAATAGTTTCCAGTAGACTGACTTATGCTTCGATTTGCACGCATTTAATATATATGTTGCTTGGTTGCCAAAAAAATTCTCTGTAATTCACTTCTGGCATTAAACCCAAGTCATTATTAGGCAAATTTGGGTCTAGTTCATATGCTATGAAACTTGGGCCATCGCTGCATGTTTGTGAAATGGTTTTGGGTAGCATGAGTTTTGTTTTTTGTTAGTTCTGTAAATGTGAATCCATATATTCACTCCAAAAATGCTTATATAACAGGTACTATATGTCGAGATTCCACAGCATTAGTAATTCATGGAAAAGCAGTACCACCCACATATGAAAAAGTGTTGTTGGATAAAATTTTATTGCCGAATGAGCTAACCGCCAAAATATGTCGACAATTTACCGAGACCTTTGGGGATGTTGGAGTCGGAGGTTATGTGAGCCATCAAAAGGGTTTGATACGATATCTTTAGTCGGAGGTATTGATATTTCTGACTTGTTCTTTGCATATATTGCTGATTTTCTTTTGTTTTCCTGTACACAATAGTACACACAGTCATGCATACATAAATACAAGCATGCAAGCACCTTTCACAATTTACATTCAAGACTTATCACATGCAAAATAGATATATCAAGTTTTAAGAATTTATAAGGGTGGTTTGCTCACTTGGATAGTTTGACAGAGAGGAAAGAGAACCTGAAAAAGATTTCAAAATCTGGAAATTGAGGCTTGATCAAATTTTCTTTATCCTAACCGTTGTTTGCTTTGAATTGCTTTGTACTAGTAGTCTTGGCTTTAGTTAGATGTATATATATATGCCTTGTACTTGTAGTCTTGGCTCTAGTTAGATGTGCAGTTTGCTTTATTACTGCCTGGTCTGTCGTAGATGTATACTTGTAGTTTCTTTTACTGGTCTGCCTTTGATCTTGTTTACAGTTTGGCATAGTATCCATACTCATTTGGTCCAACCAGTTTGTTCTTGTATATCATGTGATGGTTAGTTTGCATCAGTTATTTATGCATTTCAGTATAGTTGCATTCTTGTGCTTTGTCTCTGCATTCACTTCAGATATACTGACTTTTGTTTTCATCCCCTGGTTGCTTGGTACATTTCTGTAGCTCCACTGATGGTCTATATTGTGTTGAGCTTCAAGTCTGCACTGCAAATCATTTTGCCTCGAGTTTGTAGTTGCACTGCAAATCATTTCTGTAGCTCCACTGATGGTCTATATTGTGTTGAGCTTCAAGTCTGCACTGCAAACATTGAAGTCTGAAAACTGGAATGCTTTGCCCTGTAATGAACCATGTAGACTTCACTGCTTGCAAAACAATGTAGTGTAATTAATGAAATCTTTGTACTGTAGTGTAATAAACAATGCAGTGTAATAAGTATGATATTCCGGCACGGTAGTATTCTGTTTGCAAAACAATGAGTGTAATTATAAGTTTGATAATAATATTATATGTATGGAATATGTGCGATATGTTTATAGTGCTTGTGTACCAATATTTTGATATATATTGATATTCTGGTATATATACTGAGATATACGCAGTAGTGAGTTACAGATGTGATTTTGTAGGGGCAGGAGCAAACACTATGTGCAACGGTTGTTAACCGTTGCTTTATGTGTGACTTGGGCATAAAGCAACGGTTTTAAACCGTTTTTTACTGGACATAAAGCAACGGTTTATACCCGTTGCTTATTGTCCATAAAGCAACGTTTTATACCCGTTGCATTTTTCCTAATTTGCAACGGTTAATACCCGTTGCCTTTGATCCAATTTGCAACGGTTTATACCCGTTGCCTTTGACACAATTTGCAACGGTTTATACCCGTTGCCTTTTGGACATAAAACAACGGTTTTGTCCCGTCGCTAAATTCAACCACTCCTGTAATGAAGACGGTTTTTACCCGTTGCTTTTAGACTTAACAATGGTTTATACCCGTTGTTAATATCTTATAATGGTGTAGTGCATGAAAGAATCCCTATTACAAATGATATGAAACGAATCAAAATTATGATGAGATAAGAGAGAAATTTATTTAGTAGGAATTGAGATAGATCACTACCTAAACTGGGCCCAAGTGATGGTTTCCTCATCAGTTCGAGAAGTGACTGATTCCCACCAATCTTGAGCAGCATCCTGAAGCTGCCAAGCGGCCAACTTGCGCTTCTGAGCATCTGCGATCTCCAAGCCAGAAAAGATCCTTTCCAAACTCTTTAGCCATTGTTGTGCTTCGATAATACTCTCGGAGCCAGTAAATTTGACTCCACCAAGCTGAGTATACTCCTTGCTAAGAGTGGAGAATCGGACTGCGGGAGCTGGAGCATGTGGACCAGGAGCATTTCCACCCCTACCCCTAACATTTCTTCTGGTAGCCATCCTGGAATACCAAAAGTGATTTAGAATCAAATATAGAAATTTATAGAACTTAAGGAAATTCTATTCAACGAATTCAATAAGCAAGATGAATCAAAGGAGGTGGATTCTGAAATGATTCTCCTCATTCTAGGGTATGTTTACCCTATCTCTAATGAGCTTTAAACTCCACAGGCTAAGGTTATCGGGAACCAAAGCTCTGATACCAACTGTAACGGACCGTGTCAATGGGGTAACGCCCACCGTAGCATACAATAGTACCTGTGTTCTGCCTTTACAGCCAGCCTCTCGACTGCACCAACCCCGCAGGGACATGTAGGTGTAAGAGTCATCCGCTCGCTACCAAACCAAATGCGAGAACCCCCTATCATGCTGCACCCTCCAAGTGCATAGGCAGACACACATGTCAACTTAAATAGTACAAAACACGAATCATTAATGGAGTATAAGTATATAAAAGAGAATCACCACAGAATCACAGAAAATATAACATAACAGAATAGTGCAGCGGAATTACAACAATGTCATAATAGTAGTTCATGAAGCTACTAAGTAAATACAACAATGTCTCAAATAAAAGAAATACAACAACATAGATGTCCAAATAGTCCAAATGGAAAGAACAATACTGATAAAGATAAGATAGTCTTCAAGTCTTCAGCTCCAAGTAAGCAGCAACAGCAATCCTCAGTCTGATCCGAGCATATGCACAAACAAACACTCGAATCAGGACATATATTCTTATACAGATAATATGGTTAAAAATTTGAAATAACAATAACTCAAAGATGGTTGGAATAAGCATCTTTCAGGATCCGATAAACTATCTATATACAGTAGAGTACGATAAGTAGATAATGTCTATCAATAATATAAAGATATCAAAATAGTGTTAAGTCATGGCCCATTCCACCCTTAACACATTTTTATTCCCAAAAGCATATACAAGACCGTAGTTTCCCCAAAACCGGAAGTCACCAGAGGGCAATCCATATACTAAAGGTACAAATCAAAATCGTAGTGGTCGCGCATAAATGGAATACAAGTATGACAAGGCACATGAGGCAATACCCAAGGTAGTGACACTACCGTTCGCCTGATCCAGACTGGTGAGAACGCAACGCCGCAGCGCCCGCAACACCGTGAAACAACACTCCCAAATCAAGGGTGCGCACCAATCAATCACAAAGTAAATGAATAGTTTACGAAGAAGTGTGTCCACTTGAGGTAGCTAATCCTCCATTGGCCCGGCATAGATCCTGTTTTAGTCATTTCCAATTTGACACAAGTGTCAAGGCTATCCATTATCGTTCACTTTCTTCAATCATCGCGTTTGTCTATCCAACCACTTCATTCTGGATCATCACTTCACGTATAGTTATTAAAGTGGTTTCCGGTTTAGACAGTGAGTATGTCCCAAACCGATTCCGGTTCCTTTAATAACCTTCGTGATTATAACACCGATTGGTCGTTAATATATTTCAAAACCCAAACAATTTCAATTTAAATTGGAACTCGTAAATCGACAATTCGTTAGTCTTTCTAAATCAATTTCCAAAATTACGTCTCATAACTTTCCAATTTCAATTTAAACATTTCTATAATTCAATTCCAAAGTTTCAATTTAAACAATTCAAATAGTCCTTGCATTTCGTATATAAGTTCATTCCAAAATCATTTAACTAAATTTAACGTTCAAATCGATTTAAATCAATTATCGCTTCCATTCGATATTCATTAAATTGATTTATCATTAAACAATTTCAATTAAATTTCCAATTCATTATGTTACGTCTTTAGTTCGATTTCATTATCAAAGTTTACGACTTATTTACAATTACATTTGTCAAATCCAATTCTTTAAATTACAAGCCTTCCAAATCTTCGATAAAGCGCATTCTATTTCTTATCAAAGAAATTCCTTTCAAATTTCAAAACTTAGTTAAAGAAACTTAGTTCACTTGTTCAAAAATTCAATTTCTTTTAATAAAGATATTCAATTTAATTAAAATTCGATTTCATGAAATTTCGATGATTTCTAATCTTAATTATTAATTATTTTCAAACTCATTCATTTATAATTCCAAACTTAATTGTTAATAAATTAAGAATTTAATTATTAACTATTCCAAACTTCGTTATTAATAATTTCACAACTTAACTATTAATAATTTCAAAAGTTAATCGTTAATAATTTCAAAACTTAATTATTAATAATTTCAAAAATTAATTATCAAATAATTCTAAATTTAATTATTAAATAATTAAATTTTAAACAATATTCTTTTTGTCAATTACTACGTTAATATTTGTCTTCAAATTCAAATACTCACATTTACATTCATTCGAATTTAAATTCCAAATTATTCAAAACTTTGTTATTCGTCAAATAAAACTTTATTTTATTTAAATCAAAAACATTTGACCAATCGGGTTTTATTTTAATTTTCTATCCTAAGTCAAGTTATTTGGGTATTTATCATTTCAACCCGATTCCATTTAAATTCAAAATCAAAACATACAAAGGGAACTTGCAGTGTGATAGCTGGGATGGTGTCAAAGTAAATAAACAAGCAATAGCATCCATTCACAACAATTCAACAATTTCAAATAATCCCAAAATAATCGTATTAATTCGCGTTTGTTATTTACGCAAATTAATATAACTATTTCTAGAATCTATTCTATCATTTCAAGTAGATTAAAGATTATAACATTACGGTTTCACTTGTCGTTCAATTTCAACTACAACAGTTAATTCAATACGTTCAAGAGTCCAAAGTGACATTTATCAAATTCTACGTGTCAATTAACTTACAAATTAAAAGGGTTAATTTAACTAATCGAATTTAACATATAAAGGGGTCAGGTTTAGCAAATCAGAATTTAACATATATAATCCAAATTAAATTCGTTAACTATCCTATATCAAATTTATTTGCAAATTATTTGTCACTTAACAATAACAATTAACATCCAATTCAACATCACATAGCAATCATTCATCAATTCAAACTTGCATAAGAATATAGTCGTGAAAATTAATTCACCTTTCGTGGATAAGAAATTTAACGACGAAGCACGAAGAAGTAAGAACAGAGTCGGTACAGCACGAACAACGAACACTGTAATATCGACAAAAGGAAACGATATTAATACGATGAACATTGTATATAATTTATAAATTTATATAAATGCGCTTACCGAAGACGGAGGAAAGACAAAAGCTGAAGATCGATGCTGCTGCGAAATAAATTCAGTCGGTTGCTGCAACAACAAGCATAGAAAAATCGGTTACTATTTTGGTAACCGGAATAGATATACGCGAAACTATTATTCAGCAAAAATCTAATACTAAACTCAGTTCCTTTCTTTTTTTAAAAAAAAACGCACACGACCCATTTCACTTGCACATATCTCCACCAAGAGCATTCACACTCATATTAACGCACACGGCCATGCACACTATTCACGCAACATACACGCACTCTCATCACCTCACACACGAATGCATGCACATGCAACTTGCAACTAGATCACACATACGCACGCACGCCAACAAACAACACACGCACGCACGCCAATAGCAACACGTAGACAGGGTCTCGGCTCTGGCAGTGGACTGAAGACTGGAAGGCGCTCGTGACTGGGCGGTGGTGGCTGTATGGTGGTCGGCATCGGTGACTGGGTGGAGTTGGAGGCGGTGGCAGTGGGTCAGGGAGGTCTGGGTGGTTGGCTGCGTGGTGAAGACTGGAAGCGGTGGGCAGGGAGGTGCGAAGGCTGGGTGAGGTGGTGGCGTGGACTTAGTGGGTTGAGTGCTGGCGGTGGGCTCGGCTGGGTGGCGGTGGTGGTTGGGTGATGCGAAGGGGCAAAGCATGGAGAAGATGATGCTAGGTGGAGTGAAAGGCCAAGAGGCCATGCGTGAACAATTGTGACAAGGAAGAGATAATTTTTTTGGGTTTCCAGTGGAGTATATGCTTTGATATAAAGCTTTTTTTTTAGAATGAATCATGAAGAAGAGAAAGAGGAATCGGTGATTACCTGCAGCTTGCAAATGAGAATGGGAATAGTGAACGGAAATGAAATGTTGCTTCAACCTTTACTTAAATTTGAGTAACGTGAATAATGTTTTAGCTTACCCAAAAGTCTTGTACGTTTCCAAAGTTGACCCCCAGCTTCCAACTACCCTATTAATTACACCAGCCTATCAAAAATCTTTTTAAGTGAATACGGGCTAAAGATGTGGGCTGGAATTGTTAACCGGTCCGTCCGGAACGGTAAATTTTAACGCGACGCTTTGCGACTGATTCCGATTAACACGAACAATTATACCATTTTGATCAGCGCGATGACGTGCTTACAACGGTACACAAATCTTTGCGATACGACGATTTTATAAAATTTGCATTTACGTCGCTTAAATTGTACGATTTGCAAAACAATTTAAACGGAGCAGGCGATGACAGTTTTAGACGAAACGAATTACAAAATCTTGATCAGAATAATTTTTACAACATAACTGTGTAAAAATATTTGGATTTGGAAGATAAATTTTACGCAGCTTTATATGGACTGATATACAGTAAAACGCGAACGGATTTTACTGTAATATTTTTGTAACGACCCGAATTTCCAAACCCCGGAAAATCGAACCATTTTAGTTAAGAAGAAGAGGTAGAAGAAGAAAAAAAAAACAACATCAGAATCTAACCATCGCAGCGGAATAAAATATAATATATATTAACAGATCTTTACACAAATCAAAACTATATCAGTTTTATATAATATAGCATCAGAGTATACACCAGAGAACACATAACATACAACTGGATAATAATCATATCATGTCCTCAATACAACAGAGTACAACAATCAACACAGCGGAATATATATATAAACAAGTACGGGAGATACGTCTCGCCATCCAGCTCATCTCCTGAGCTCCACAACATCATATCCTGTAACCTATAATACTCGGTCTGACCCGAGCATCATATAAAACAATACCCGAGTCAGTCTGGAAAACCAGCGTGAGAAAATCACACTCAAATTGATTATTAAAGTTTCAAAAATCCTTTTTGAAAATAAAAGCATCTCGTAAGACCACGCCACAAATAAACATGTCGGGTTTTTACCTTACGATAGCTAAAACACTTTATATCAAAATCCTCTGATATTATAATAGTGTCTACAGAAAGTAAAATAGAATCTAGCTGAAATGCTTGCATCTCACATTTCAACAATAGTTGGGCACAATCAAAACCGTACAGGCACGTAGGGAGAATGGATTTCCAACGAATGACTAGGCACTGGGGTACCACCTGTCACAGTACGTGGCCTAGATCACAGTACCGAGGAGTACGCCCGCTCCCCTGCAACACAAGGCCGGAATCATCCCTTACTGGATAATTCCAAATAAAATCACCCCACGGTTGGGATCAGCAACCGCAACACTAAGCCGAAATAAAAGGGACATCTAGACAGGGATGACCTTACTCTCAAGTGGGGGCTACCCACGAAGCCTTGCTGCATAACCCCTGATTTTCAGTCATTCCCGGTTGATGAGGTTCGAGGCTAAACGATACCTTTATAGCACATATCCCTTAGAATGCCCATCGTCCACCTGACGATGTCACGAAAGCATTCGTCCATACAAGTCCGTCCCGGGTTCGAACGGAACCGAAGGCACTATTCCTACTACATCCATTTTGGAAATATCCTCAGGATTAGTAGCGACTAGCCCTTGCACTTCACTGCTCCATCTTCGACTTCGAACACGTTACACAAAACATACAAACCGAATCGAAGTGGTATTCGAGTCTCCAGACCTAGAATCCCGGTATACGGAAACCCGATCCCGGTCTCTTCGAAACGATCAGCGCATTTGGCCAATATTGATAGTCGGTTATTTAACTATCAATTAACATCCACAAGTAACCATCATACAATAAATAATTTCCCACATTATTTATTTGCCCAATTATCTTTCCAAGATATATTTCTATTTTCAAACTCCTTTTGAAAACAATTTCAAACAGTTTCCGCTTACGGAATACATTTCCCAAATAATTATTTCCACTGAATCACCAAGTACAAAATACTTTTAATTCTAAAATAATTTAAAAACACTTTATTTTAAATATATCTTATAACATTGAAATTAAACTACTTTAATACTTTAACAAAATATATACTTAAGGAATATTTAAAATGAAACCACTTTTCAAATATAAACTAAATTTCTCTTTTTAAAACATAATACCAAATCACTTTTATATAATTACTACAATAATAGATTTTTGAAAATACTACTTTAGGCTTTAACATTTAGAAATAATAGATTTTCTAAAATATGCTTTTAAAAACACAATTAGAACTTTTAACTTATATTAAAAATTGCTTTGAAAATGTACTTGGCTATCCAGAGAAATACACTTCTCATTTCCATCTTTTAAAAATAAACCAACATTTATTTTTAAACCAATCCATATTCTTTATAAATTCCCACCTTGAATTTATATCTTCAAATATCCAATGATATTTTATTTTACTTTATAAACCCAGTTTATATCTCCAAAATCTCATTTCTCTTTAAATTTCAAATCCCAAAGTATTTAAATCAATTTACAATTTGATTCTCCAATTTAATTTACTTTGAAATAAATTTCCTTACTAAATCCGTTTATTCCCAAATTCATTAACTTCCAGGTTTTATTCTCATTATGATTTAAAATCTTTAAACCGAAACACAAGTTTCAGATTTCCCAACTTCCTTCTTTCTTTTTAATTACATTTAAACATTGAATTAAAATAAATTATTTATTTCTTTAAATAATATCACATAAGTTTTTAAATTCAATATTTCTCGGTTTATTCAAAATTCTTCTTTTCCATATTTATTAGAATTTTGGGAATCACTTTTATTCTTAATCAGATTCATTCTCAAATCTATTCCAAACTCTTTATAATTATTTTACTTAAAAATTTACTCTTTTATTTCTTTTCAAAAATTCCATTCTAGAGATTTTGGTAACTCAGCACATCCAAATCAATCCAGCCAAACCATAACATCCAATTATCCATATAATTCATCACAGGATATCAACAATCATATCACAAAATATTTAAACAAAATTAAATATTTTGAGGAATCCAGTCGGATCCCTCCAACCTGTTTCCCTGCATCCACAGACGTTAGCACAATACCAATTTCACTTCAAAGTGGAATATCGCGGTATATGGGTTTTATAAAATATCATCCTCTATTATGTGGCGCATAGGGTCTCATCCGCTATATAATGCGGGAATATCAACGACTCCAATATATACATATGCCAATATATATATATTGGTATATACTACTATATACCATATCAATCAAATCAATCAATTCAATCATCCATCAATATTTAAATTTAACCAATTAAATTTAAATTATAATTTAACTGAGTGAGATTAACTCACCTTTTATTTTGTTTGCAGTCCATTTCCCAAACACTTCCATTCCCGCTTGTTCCTCTATTTTAGACCTTGTATAAACATTTATAATTTTTATTAATATTCGAATCAATTAGACAATTAAATGTCCATCTACTTATTTAATTAACTATGAGTTTGGATTTTAAGCTAATAATTTGATTTTAAACAACTTTTCCTTTTAAATAAAATATCCTTTTAGCAACTAAACAAAACTACTTCCATAATATATTCATTTTTAAAATCAAACAAGTAAATCAAAATGTATATAAATTTATTTGTTTTATTTTTCAATTTGAAACTCTTGTATACTTAAAATAATTTATAGATTTCCAAAACTTCCACGTTTAAAAATCCCTGTTTACCTTCCAAATCCTATTTATATGAAATACTGTTTAACTAAATACATATATTTATAAAAATTTGTTATCCTTGTCTGTACATATACATAAAAGTTTGCATACAGATATTCTATTGTAAAATAAACGAATAAATTAAAAGAAAAAGAAAAAATAATAATAAACTTACTGTAATTAAAAGAACTCAAATCGCAACTCCGAAGAACCCATCTCACCCCCCATCACGATCGCAACCCCTTCTTCGATGCTCGTGCCTCGCGGAACCGGCCGTGCTTGAAACCCTCGAGTTCGAATCGTCCCTTTCGCCTACGTGTCTCGACCACGCGATATCGCACGCGACCCCACCTTCATACGCGACCACCCTAATCGATATGATCCCAGCTCGAGAAACTGGAACTGCAGCAATTCGAATCGATTTCTTCGAACGAGGGCTTCGATTCGATTTCGATGAAGAAGATTGCTCGGCTCGGGTATTGAATCGCGATTGAACAACGAGGTCGGCCATCATCACATACGCACGATTCGATAGGAGGCGGCCACTTGAATTCAACTGCGACAATCTGGGTTCGATATCGGCAATATCGTTTTCGTTCGATTTGAACGAAGGAGAGGAGACTCTGATTAAATTCGAAGACTAGGGGTTTTGATCCTGATCTTTAGGCACGAAGAAAGAGTAGAAATTATTTTATCTTTCATTTACTGGAACGAGATCTTCTGGAGATTTTATTTTTAAAAGTGATAATACGCGATTAAATAAAGAAAACTATCGGCTTGCTTCAGAAGACAGAGGAGAATAGGTCGGCAAAAGAAATGTAGGCCGACTGTGATTTGATTGGTGACATAATAAATTATATTTAAATTAAAACGATAAATTATCGTCTAGGCGTTTTTATCCGTTACGATCACACGACAACTCCCAATGTTACAGAAATTGAACTCCGATAATAATAAAATATTACGGATCCAACGGAACTGGTTTCGTCGAAATCCGAGACTGTGCCTCGGAAGGCTATTTTTTTCCAAATTTAAATTTAAACAATATAATTTCAAAACAGAACAAAACAGTTTGAAATTACATTCTGAAGCTTCTATTATCTTCAGTATTATCATTACGAATTTTACGAGCTTTCAAAATATTTTAAATTAGCTTAGAATGTCATAATTACTATTTTATCCAACTTCAAATAAATTTAATTTAATTATTAAATTACTTAATAAACAGCGATATTTGAAATTTAAGTTTATAATTAACCTCTGAATATTTAAAATTAATTAAATATTCCAATTTCAAATGCTCAAAAATTCCGGGTCGTCACAATTTTGCAACGAAACTTTTTCTATGTCCATATCTAACTAGACGTATGTCATAAATAAAGTTTGGGCGTAAATTAAGATCGTTTATAATTTCAAAATTTTTATTGAACGATGAATTTAAAATTTTAATTTGGGTCGAAAATTAGGGTCGTTACACCACCAAAATGAAGGGATCCGATCCAATCCACACCAAGGAGATTTATACCGATCCCTAAACAATGTTTAAAAAAATATAATAAGAAATAAATAAAAAAGAGAAAATTTGAATGGATGATGAAGATATAGCAATGCAAATATATTTCAACTTCATGATATTGGCAACGACCCATTAACGTGCACGTGTACATACCCAATATTCAATTTCCCGAATCGACAGAGATTGAATTATTACTTGGATCTCATAGAAAAGATGTTGCTAGAGATAACCAAAGCCTTCTAACTCAATCAACACGGTCAATGGAACCGAGCATAAACAAAGACTGGGATTACATTTCGGATTTATATTGACAAATATCGACCAAGCATCGCAATGAACCGAGAGAGATACGTCTCTTCGGAAAGACAATTCAACGTAAGGATAATGACTGCCCAGGAAATTGAATGAATCCTTTCTGACGACTCTAACTTGCTTTGATTCAAAGCACGTCATGTTCGAAACAAGACGTACTTTGGGAGGCAAGTGTTATCCGGCCATTTAACCCATCTATATTTAGACTAATTAGATAGGTTAAACTTGATGGTGGACAAGATAAGCAGCCCGGAGAGGTGATCACAGAGACCAGAGATCAAGCGCAAACAACAATATAAAGTAACGATCAAGTGAAACCAAGAGATAGACTCTATGGAATATTCTAAGTATGGATGAGTGCTTCTCTTAGGCAGGGAGTCGGATTGAATCACTACGGCTATGAACAGCTTGAATCAGTAGTTCAACTCAATGGATTGATCGATATCTCTAAAAACATGAAGGAAACTATGCAAACAACTCTGGAAACATGAAGCTATAATAGAGGAGGATCCATCATAGTGATCGCATGGCGCCACATGGAAGGGAAGACCGATCGGCCCCGGTCGCTCCATATTGGGAATTGGACCTCGAAATTTTCTGGGTGACCTCGTGTACATCCAGAGATTCTACCGGCGAAATTTCAGGAAGATATTCGGTCGTCTACTCCTATTAATATAGGGTTTATAGCTCATTAAAGGGACCTTTAGGTTATTTTTGTTCTTTATAATCCATTGTAATCACGGATTCCGATCCAATCCCTCTTATACTTAGAAATACAAGTGATTAATAAAGTTATTTCTTCAACGTGGATGTAGGCATTCAACGCCGAACCACTATAAATCTATTTGTCATTGTTTTTTTACTTGTTTTTTGCTTGCTTTCTCTATTTTAATTTTGATTTCTTCATTTATTTCTCAACATATAATCTATTAGGTGTTTGTGCCAACTTTTGGTGCAAATAATTTATATTGAATGTGTTTGTTTTTAAAATTTTGAAATATCATGTTCATAATGATGGAATGGCACAACACGCGGTGGAAATATCATGTTCATAATGATGGAATGGCACAACACGCGGTGGAAGAATGGGTGAATATCAAAATTTTTATCACTTTTGGATCATTAATAGGCTTATGAAGTCTAAATGCATTTAGATCTTTTCTTTTAAATAAAATAAATATTTTATTTAATTTGGTAAAAAAATTCAAAAGGGTTTGAATATTATATAAATTATTTGGAGTGTATCAAATACACCCATGTGTGTAGTAATTACTTATTAAAATAAATATGAGAAAGTAACATTTGGTTTCCTTCTCTAATAGTCATGCAATTAATTAAGAAAGTAAACATTAATGGGGGGAGAGAGAGAAACCTCGTATTTCTCCATCTCTGATTAGATTGATAATATGTTAAATTAACATGTTAACATTTCAATTGAATGTTTTATTAGGAAAGCATTAATTCAATTTATTTTGATTAATTGCAAATGATTATGAGCACATCACATGCTCCTATATGTATAGTGTAAGTACAACATATAAAAGTGTACAAAGTTAATGTAAACATTGCTTAAGTGTTGGATTTACACCACAATGGACACAATTCCCATCTTTATATGCCTTTATCGTCCTAAACATGAACAGTTTTATTTATTTATTAATATAAATACGTACATGCATATATATATATACATACTATATATACACACACATATATATACAATTAATATTTAGCATAGTGATTCAAATAAATTAGATTTCAATTCAATAACAAGTAGTAAATCAAAGAATATTAAGATTAATGAAAAGTTTGAAACTCTTATGAAAATAATCCTTCCTTTTAAGCAAAGATTTAGTTTTTAGTTAGATGGAATTGCAAATTATGGAATATATCATTGATTTAATGTTTCCCTTTTTCTTTTAAAAAGAAGAGTTTATTATAGAATGATTTGAAACATGATATTTAAAAAATCTATTAATTAGATGACAATATTTCCAAGCTTTAATTACATAGAAACCCCATGTCCAAATACAAAAATCCAATACAGTTTTGTTTAGATATGAAAAACTGAATTATGAATATAAAAATCCAAAGTTCAATTATGTTCTGTTTTGGATTTTTAACAACAAAATCAAACGACATAGGCATATATAGATTTGAGATAAGTAGACCTAGATCTAGATTAAACAAACATTGTAAGCAATCACATAGATTACATAAAATTAAATTAAGAAAGACTAGATCTAGGTTAAATTAACTAATCCAACAATCATACATGAGAGAGAAAATGAGATGTTGTAATTCATAACAAAATAGCAGTGAACAAAAGAAAACATCTATGTTTTAACAAGATAGAACAATTGATTCAAGCAAGGGAATGGAGATATCCAAATCAAGATTCAAACTCACAAGTATGAACAGAAGGGAAAAATAGAGATTAAGAGGATAACAAAAAATTATAAGATATGTAAATATCGAATTATACACAAATATAATTACCTTAGGATGAAGCATGTAGAAACACCTTGAATGTTAGAAGAATACCTAGATATGATTGATCACTCTCTAGATACAATAAACCTTACCCTTCATCACACCTTAATTTGTGGCTTCTTCGTAGATTTCAAAACATCACCATCCCACTTTGCAAGAGAAGAATGAACCACCTTTTTAATTTAGTTTGATGTTGATTTGAATTTGTTTTGATGTTTTTCTCTTTTGTATGAAGTTTCATCCATGAATGAATGATAAAGAAGAGGAAGAAAAAAGAAAAAAGTGAAATTCAAGTTATGTTCTGTGCACTTTCAAAAAATGAGGAGGTTTTGTTTTCAATAGAATTAAAGGAACCTTTTTCTATTCTCCTATTAAAACTTCCTCCTTTATTTACTCTTATTAAATTTTAATTAATCTCATTAATTGATTTCCTTCTCTTACCACTATATGACTGATCCAAGCACATTCCAAATGTGCAACCTTTCCAAATAAAAGAAAAATATTTTTTATGTAATTATTTTATTATTTAAAACATGTTTAAAATTATATCGATATTGCATATCGATATATGCAAATATAACTTTTATATATGCATTAAAATAATTACCAACAATATTCAAAACATTAAATAAATTAACAATAATTAATATTTCATAAACATTAATTAATTTAATCAGTTTGTAACATTTTACAAACTAATTAAATTGTGTGGTTTTCGGAGAAATCACAAATGTGGCTGTGCAACTCAGAGGTGTGAATTCAGTCAGCGATTAATAATGAACAATTCAAATACTAATGTTCACACATCACTTAGCAGGTGGTGTGACAGTTTGGCTAAATTCGTTGCTTGCAGGTATTTTTGGTAAAATAAAATTTTACTTATTATAAGCGGTACCCAATAGTGACAATTATTTACACCAATTCCCTTCGTCAAAACTATATCACATAGGACTTTTGGAATATGGTTATGGTCAAAATTCCAATATCATCCACATTCAACTTTATAGTTTAAACACAAAGTCCTTGATTCAATAATAACGATTATTATTAATCGAACTGCTCTAGCCAGAGACTTTGACTTTGAGTGACATTAGTTGACCGTGATACTAACCTCATATAACTGAGGATATGAATCCTCTCTTGAATAGTGTTTCACTTCCAATGCCTTCAGTCGACCCAACTATAGTCGTTTGATAGACGTTGTGCTATGATTTAACTATAATCAAAGCGGAGCGTCCACATTGAAGATCAATAGTATCCTCAAGTCTGTGTAAATTAGTCACATTGATATTTTCTGTTTGACCTTAATTACATTAACTAATAGAAAACTATCAAGTGAGTTGTTCCATAGTTATCCAATAAGTATCAGTACGTAACACCTAGCTGCCCCCAGTAGTCATGAGTAATACACTGCCCAACATTTGGAGAGCATTACGTACTCTAATCTCAACTGATACATTGATATCAAGTTTCGATGCATCTTGACTAGGAACATTTAAAATGGTATATTTGTTTCATCGTGATAAATTATTTATGGTTACAACACTTTGTGACTACTATCAGAAAATATACCATTTATTAATTTTCTATTAAATACACTTTTAATTAAATTAATTAGCTAATATAACCATATTATATCAAGTATATAATAGAAAGAAACACCTTTATAATAGAAAGAAACACCTTTATACTTACATTTGTGATGCATTACTATAATGAATGATTAGTAAGAATGTAGGTATATTTGCATTGTTGTTATTTTTTTATTTGATGATTAGAGATAATATTATGTATTGTTAATGTTGAATGGCTAAGTATGCCACTTTTTTATTACCTTATGATTATTTGTTGTAATGGATGAGTAAGAAAGCTGTTTTCTACTTTTACTACTTGCATTAGTTGTATTGATTACATTGGTTGCGATAGCTGCAATGGTTGTGTTGGTTGCATTGTTTGTGATGATTGCAATAGTTGCATGTATGTTATAGCTGTTATGTACTAACAAGTATTTGGATGCAAAAGAAGAGCAAAAAATAAAACTATGTGAGTTTGATCCACCAAAAGGGGTACGTAGGCGGTCTTTTTCTATGCAAAAACTCTCGAGTTTATGGCCATAGTGTATACGGTTAGGTATAGTGCAAACATAGTTGAAAATATTTTCCTTTTTATTTTATGTGTATCAGTATAGGTGTGAAGTTGTAGGTTGGGGCAAAAGAGGGAAGGAAGGTGGATGAAGGCTACATCGTGGATAGTTGATTTGGTATATTCTTTTATATTGTATTTATATTATCTATTGGTTATTAATAGTAAATGTATTGGAATGAGAATTAATGTAATAAATGTTATAAATTGCATTATGAAGTTAGTGTTCATTCATTCTGATGATTGATTTTGCTGTGAGGTTTTCCTTTTTATTCATTATTTTAGATTTTTTTTAAACTTTTTCTCTAACTATGGTCCACTGTTTTTAATATTTGAAATTAGTTATAAGCATATTCTAAAGTCGTTTATAATTGATTTTAGATATTAAAAATAGTGGGTCATCACAAAGTAGGAAGAGAAAGGAGCTTGATCTCCTTTTATTTTGGTTTGAGCTTAATAGTATATGGCTTGTAAATTAAGCATTATCATTTTATTTAATTTTCATTCTTCCACTTAAAAATGCATATTCCAGCCTAAACTAATTCCAACTATTTACTCAAATTATCCCATTTATATACTTCAGTTATCAATTAAATAAAAATTCATTCTTCTTTGAAATAAGTCCTAATACAACTTTTTGTTCATTTTTAATTTTATAAAATTTATTTAACCACTTTTAATTCATTTCAAAAATAATTTCAGTCTTAAAAATATTAATATTACTTCAAAAGTACTCAAAATTACCATTATTAATAATTCATACTTCAAAAAAGTGTTTAACACCAAAATAAGTCATTTAAATACCACTTTACTAAATAATTTCTTTTTATTGCAATTAGTTTCTTTAAACCACTATATTTACCTCAAATCCCAACAAAATATTCTATTATTAAAATTCCTATTTTCACATAAATGTTATTCTCAAATTTCCCAACAAGTTATTTTTATTATTAAAATTTCCATCTTTACAAAATACTTCATTGCTTAATACCCAACAATTTCCATTTTTCCAACCATCTCAAAATTTCAATATATTAAAATTCAAATCCATTTAGTTACTTAAAAAAATATTATAATATTCCAATATTTGCGTCTCAACATAGGGTTGTTACAAACTCCCCCTTAAAAAATTGCGCCCTCGTAGTTCCTCCTCATGGAGAATCCATAACAAGCTAATAAACTTATAACATTCTACACACAACTGCAAGTTTACTATAAGTACACAACCATCAAACCAAATCACGACAATCAAAGCCAGCCATAATAAAACAATAAACTTCGCATTATAAGGAATTTAAAACTCTACTCATGAACAAGTATCATCAACCCGAAATCCATCCATGGAACATGTTTTATGGTCACCCGTATACACATATCTAGAATTTCTTAACCATAAAAATATGCAACAAAAAATGAGAAAACCTAATCGAATTTTTAGGTAATCCTAAATTGATGTTGCCTACCTTGTTACTTCCTAGTCTAGATGAAAAATGTGAGCAAATTGAAGCTCGGCACGTTTTCCCTAGCAAAGTTGATCTTCTCTGCGACTCATATTATAATTACTTCGAGCTATAAGGTGGAATACTCAAATACAAAAGTCATGTTGGAACAATTGAATCTCCACTGCCTTCACAAACACAACACATAATGCTTTTATTTACTTTCCCAGGTTAGCACAAAAAGTGATCTACATCAACGAATATTATTTTTTAAATAGATTGACATAAGACGACACTCCAAAAAAATTGATAATTGGGTTTTATCCCCTAATACTGAATGAGGAATCCTAATATACATATGTGGAATGGATCTTAATGTTATTATTACACTAGAGAGGTGAATAATGTTTATCAATTATTTGAAAAGTTAATTTGTGAAATTAAAGTTTTTGCACTCAGGTTAGTAAATGTAACACCCATAATTTTAGTTGCATATTATTTCATTTATCTAATTAGAAAATAATATATAATTTAAATTTCTAACTTTGAACGGAGAAATATTTCAGGAGGAAAGGCTTTAAATACATATGAGGGAAATAAGGATGACCCATATAATTTATTTCCCCTAACACCTACTCTCCCCTTTCATATTAACTCGGCCCTCATAAACAAAGAAAAGAGAAACAAAACACAGACTGGAGAAACTTCATTAAAAATTTATTCAACAAAGAAGAAGAAAACGAGGAAAGCTTAAGGGAAGAAGCAAAGACAATTATCTTCACACAAGATCAAATTAAGATGAGTAGTATTTCCATCTCTTTATTATATGTTATTTAGTTTTAGATTTGGGATAAAAAAAAAGAAATGAATTGTTGATTTTTATCATGCCTAGGGTTTAGGTAATCATTTGGTGGTGTTAAGGTTATCATTGAATATTTTTATGAAATTTTATTAAGGGAATTTGGTGTAAAAACTATGTTTTCGATTTCCAAATGCGTTGAATTTTTGATATAATGTTTGGAATGATATCTCGAAGTTGGTTTTTTTTTCATAATTTTCCATATTATTATGAATTTAATATGGATTTTGTAAGTGAGTAAATGGACAGTTTCGGATTTTAATTAGTTAAAATTTTAAAATTAATAATTTTTCTTTGAAATTTTTGTGTGATGTTGAAGAGGAAAATTTTGATTTTTGGGAACTTTATGGGATTTTTCCAATGTAATTACGATTTGATATAAATTGTTTTATGAAGAGGGTTTTAATTATAAAAAGGTAAATAATGACACAATTATTAAAATGTTAATATTTTAAGTAAGAAGAGAAATTTTCCCTTTGTTTTGTTGCAAATTTTCTGAAAAGATTTTGATTAACTAACGAGAATTTGCTAAATAAATTTGTTTGGTAAGAAGTTATAACTTTTAAAATAATAAATCATTTTTGCAGATATTTATAGAAATGCCATTATCAACTTGCGATAGCCAATATTTTATCAACTTACGACTACCATGTTCAATCAACCTGTAGTAGTAGTATATTTTGCAAAATTGCAATAGACGTCATTTTATCTACTTATAATAGCTATGTTTTGTCAACCTGAGATGGCAGAATATTTTGCCAACTTGCAATATCTATCATTTTATTAACCTACGATAGCTATGTTTTATCAATCTACGATAGCAGTATATTTTGCCAACTTGTAATAACTACCATTTTATCTACTTGTGATAGCTATGTTTTGTCAACCTGCGATGGTAGTATATTTTGCTAACTTGCAACAACTATCACTTGCGATAGCTAGGTTTTAATCAACTTGAGATAGCTATGTTTTATCAACTTGCGACGGCTATGAGTCTTCAACTTCCGATAGCTACTTGTTTTCAACTTGTGATAGCTTTATTTTGGTTGATATGCTGTAGCCTATAATGTTGACATTGATGGCTTGAAAAATGAAGTGTAATAGCATATATTATCAATGTGTGATAGCATAAGTTTTTGAAATGAAAGATAGCATATTCGTGACACTTGATAGTTTTTAACCATATGTTGGGATATGTTTCCTTAAACAACATATATTGTTTTTGTTACATATTTTAACAAGTTTTTAAAAGAAAGAAAGGATATTTAGGTCCATTTTAAGAAGAGTTTTTGTGAAGGAAAGTACTACTTTGTCACATGTAATTTTCTATATAAAATGGCTATCATATGAACATAAGTTTACGATAGTGGGTTAATTTTTCAATTTTGTATCTTGATAAGTTATTATTGCATATGCTAAATTGTTGACATGCTCACTTATATTTTAAAAGTTATCACTCGACATTATGACCATGGGGATTTGGAACCGATGAATAATTAGGGTAATTCCAATAGTGGGTATGGTTAGATTTAAACTCCTAAGTGAGTATACTTGCATCTAGGAGATTAGAAAGATCTCATTGTGTTGAGATGTCCTGAACTGATCAAAAGATATGACTCAAGGATAATTTAAAAATCATATTTTAGGTGGAGACCAGGGTCAAGTCACGCTCTACCTCCAATAGTTAAGCCTAATTTGATCAGGTCCACAATTCCAATGCGTAGGGTTTGTCAATATCAAGGCTAAATATTTTGGAGTTACGCTAGAAGGGAACTCGTTGTAAAGATGCTCACCATTTTTTCATTCTATTGGACAGATACTGAGGTTATTTACTCTTATTGGATAAGAAATTTTGGATTATCTGGTTATATTACGGCCTGAGTCAGCCTGAGATTTTTAGTTGGCCTAAGAAAACTAATATAGGTTCATGATGACCCTAGAAAAATTATGTCATGGACCATTTTATGGGGTTGGGTAACTACGGGAATGTGTAACCCTCTAACCTAGTGAATGACGGGTTGTTCGGTTTGACCCATTTATGCATGATATGTTTTATATTGATATTATGATTCTATCCTAATCATTTTAGTTACAGATATGCTATGATTGACATATAGATTATAAAAGTATTAGTTAGGGGAAACCCATTCTATGCTTCAACAGCATGGTCTCACTAGTTACCTAATTTGGTTTGAGATGGTATGATACTATTCACATTTGACTTTTTGTCCGACCTGAAGTTTTTGATTTTCCCCTAAACTCTCATGTACTCAATTGAAATTAGGTAGGTTGAGAGTAGGAATTTCTGGTCAGACAAATAAGCTTCCAGAGATGTGCTGGAGGCAAGCTACTATTTGTAGTTTATTTTCACTATGTAGTTTAACTGCTTTTATTTATTTTTGAATGTACGTTACCACAGGTACTGTAATCGTCTAAGTAGTTAAGATTATGTTCATCCAAAGTGGACCTTCTTATGTCGCTCTTGGAACCATATTTGTAGTTATAATATTTTATCTGAACGATGTAATCGTAGGGTTACGTGATGTAACTCGAATGTAATGTATTTGCAAATTAATGAAAGAAAAATGTTTTGCTAAAATTTGTAAATTCTTGTGCTCTTGATGTTATTATACAATAACCGATATCATTATGTCACTGGGAAATCATGCTAAGGATGACTACAACATCAATGGTATTTATTTTCGAGTTTTAAAATGGAGGATGTTAGAATAAACAAATTACAAACGAAGTAGATAATCAACAAGTAAATATAAAATAATAGTAGTAAGATAAATAACAACAAGAATTTTTATACTTGTTCGGTTTCCCAATCCTACATCTAGTTCAGTACTCTACATAGAATTTCCACTATATCAGCTTGTTTTTCACGGATGGCAAGTAAACTTTTACAATCTTGCAATTCCATTATGCTAAGATATGTCCGACCTCTTGACTTCCCTTGGATGGCAGGAACACAATTTTCTCTTTACAATCAACAATAAACTTTGTCAAGTAGTTATATCTTCATTAAGGATTCATGCAAATTCAATACAATTATAAAACTCCAATAGCAATATAACTTTGAAATCTTTGAGGAATAGGATGAGACCAGAGAGAGAATGATTAATAAATCAAGTACAAACTCTCTGATATTATGTCATTTTCAAACCCTTGAAGAATTAGAGTGAAAGAGTATAGATTTGAAAAGAGAGTGAAAATTTATTTAATATATTTTTCTCATAAAGTATAGAAGTGAAAGAGTAAGAGAAAGTGAGAGAATTGTTGTTATAATCTCGTTCTCCAAAGCCTTTATATGAGGATGAAAAGACACGACCATTGGCGAAAGGATGAAGGAATATATCCATTCATTTAAATTTGAAAATTTGACCAACGGTTAGTATGTCCATTATACGCATTTGGGTATGTCAACATATCCATCTATATGTCGACATATAATTTCAAGTATGTCGATATATCTCCCTATATGTCAACGTAGTCAATAGGAGTATGTCAACATACTCAGTGAATTTTCGTTTTCTTTTTCTAAAGTTCAAATAGAAACTTCCAGTTTTTAATACTCAAACTGTACGTTTATATGAAGATGTTAAGGATTATTATATATTTAAATGAAAGAATACTTTCAAGAATATTTACTATGGGGTCTTTAACAAAATTCTAAGGCACAAACTGACTCACTGGGCTCTACAAATATCTTTTGTTATTGAAGCACTTGTATTCCATCCGTCTTGAGCTACTTTAGTTCTTCCCTTAGCTCTAATTCATCTTCATATATATGTATGTACGTACGTATGTATGTATATGTATATCCTGAGGAGAATTAAGTTGTGCCTATCTGCTTCAACTCATGCCATCTATAATCCCCGGTTCTATTTTTTGCAAGAAGTGTGTGCAAGGCAGGGTTCGAACCCGGGGCTATTACAAGACCTGGGCACCCCTTTTCTATTGCTCCACACAAACACACATACTTCTACTGGTTTCTAGTTTATCTCTACAATGTCTCCATAATATACCTAAAAACTACAAAACACGGAGAAACATTCATAGTAATATTTATATGATTGTTGTCATCAAAATCAATATTCAAGGTATTAACAATCGCCTCCTTTTCTATAATGACAACCATATAAATATTTGAGAGATAAAGTATAATATTTTTATATTTGGCTCCCTTTCACTCTATGCACTCCCCCTATCATTTTTCATAATATGTTTATGCATTTTATCCTCCTTTGTCATCAACAAAATAGGCAGAAAAGTATCGTTTATGCACGACTAAACAATATGTATAGTGTTTGTCTATAGAATTGTGTATGAATATATATAGTCAATAATCACCAAAAGAATCAAAATCAATATAAAATATAACATTAAAAACAAGAAGAGTTTTAAGGTTACCGATGTTGTAGATGTCAATATCCTTTTAAACTAAGTTCACGGTTCCACCCTCTTTGTATATAATGTCGCTCGGTTTCTGTGGATTTTCTAACATATGCTTTGAACATCTATTGTCCAGTATCCATTTGTCCCTCTTTATTGAAATTTTTAGGCACTTGAAAAATAAGAAATATGTGTACTGGTTCCTTTTCTTATTTTGGATCATGGGGTTAAGTTTGGGAAGCCAAATCCATGAAGGGTTTGAATACCCTTTAAAAATGTAATCATTTGATAAATGAATTTTATCATTAAATTCATCAATATACTTCTCCTTATTAATTATCTAACCTTCTAGGAATCCATATATTAATGAATCATTTTGAGGTTTTAATTTCAGTTTCCTAGTTTTTGATTTGAACTTGGAAACCTTAAAAATTTAGTGCTTTGAGTACTATTTTTATTTAGTTTGGTCTTAGAGGTTTATCCAAGTCCATGTTTATTATTTGGGGGTTTAGACATAGTTAATGAATTTTCAAAATTATATTTCCATCTGTTAATCTTATCAATAATAGTTTTCATTTTATCAATATCCTTATTATAGTTGAGAATAACATTATATAATGATGTTATTTTGTCATTTAGATCGGTGATCTCTAGCTTCACTGAAATATTTTCTGGTATTAAAGATTCAATTTCACTTTTCAATTAGTCAAAAGTTTCAATTTTGAATCCTTTCATCACTAAGTCCCCTAAGTCGTTTAATTTCATCTTTTAGATATTGTTTTCCTTTAGTTAACATTTCATTAGACATCTTTAATCTATCTTTCTCTGTCAAACTTGGCTTGTATTGTTTTCTAAGAGATTTTTATCCCTTATACATATCATTTACAACGTTCATTATTTCTTCATTAGAATTTCATACCTGGTCAGCAATTGCCATGAAGCACATGTTGGAAATTTTTGGTTTCTGTCTCACTACCACTTGATGATGCATCTGAGTCATCCCATGCTACATTGTAAGCTTGCTTCTCCTTCTTCTTGAATGTGTCAATATTTTGTAGAGTACTTTGTTTCTTTAGTTTTGGGAAGTCTCTTTTGAAATGATTGGTTTTATCACATTCGAAACACTTAACAACATTTTTGTTTTTGGTATAGTTGTCAGTCCTTAGAAGTTCTTTCATTTTCCTATATTTTAGGAATTTTTTGAACCTAGTCATGAAATTGATTTCTTCTTCATCATCATCATCAGATTCATTATTTTCATTTATAGAAGTAAATGCCAGTGATTTCTTCTCATTTTTTTACTTCCATTTCTATCCTTCAATTTTACTTTATAGGACATAGGATTTCCTACTAATTTCTCTATTTTCATGATACTAATATCATTAGCTTCTTCAATGACCAAAGTTACTTGATCCCATTTACTAATGAGTGAATTTAAGATCTTTCTAACTTGATCTTCTTTAGAAATTTTCCTTCCTTATTATACTAGTGCATGCAAAGTATCTTGAAATCTAGAATACATGTCAGATTGAATTTTGCTTCATTTTAAAAGTTGAAATTGGTTAGTCAACATAGATATATTAATTTGTAACTTTACTAGTGCCTTCGTGTATGACTTATAAAGTCTTCCAAATTTCATATGCACTTTTACAAGTAGACACCCTGTAAAACTTATTTTTACTTAAGGAACAAAATAGAGTATTCATAGCCTTTGAATTATCGAGTACTTGTGTCCTTTGTTCATCAATCCACTATGCATAATTTGTATGGGGCTCAGCAAACTCTGTTTATGTGATGTTCCAAATATCTAAGTCATTAGATTGTAAATAACTTTCATTGTACAAGAGAATAGGGATAATTACTACCATGACATAATGGTAATCCAGTAGTGGATTATCCTTCTTCAAAAAGGTTAAAGAATGTGTTACAGGTGTTACCCGGCCTTTTGGCCTGGCTATATTCAGACTAATAAGTTAGACTCGACTATCATCAAGGTCAGTAGCCTAAAGAGATGATCGTGGAGTCCAGAGATCAAGCATAGACGATAATATGAAGCGGCGATAATGCGAAACCAAGAGATGGACTCTATAGAACATCTTAAGTATGGATTATTGTCTCAACTAGGTAAGGGATCAAGTATGATCCCTACCTCTATATAAGGGATCGGGTCGCATCAGATTAACACTTCAACTCAATGGAAATCGATCGATATCTCAAAATCCAGAAGTCAAATACGCAAACATTTTTGGTGATATGGAGCTAACACGAAAGGGGGCCAGTAGAGGGATCACAACTTGCCACATGGACGTTAAGTAGGATCGGGGCCGATCCCTATTCCTTGGGATTTGGGCTTGGTGATCGCTCGTGTAACCTTGTCCGCATCTGGAGATTCCACTGGTGATTTTTCAGTAAGATATTCGACCGTCTCCCTCTATAAATACATGCTTCACGGTTCATTTTAGGGATCTTTTACGGTGTTAATTCCTTTGTACTCATTGCATTCATGGATTTCGATCCGATCCCTCTTGTACTCGGAATTTAAAGTCATTAACAAAGCAATTTCATCAAAGTGGACGAAGGCAATCAATGTTGAACCACTATAAATCCCTACGTTCTTATTTTTGCTTATTTTCTGTTGGTTAATTGCTTATTTCCTTTATTTTCATTTAGATTTCTTCATTTATTTTACTACCAAAACCCTATTGGGTGTTCATGACCAATTTTGGCACAAACAATAGGTGTTAATATGCATTTAAAATTTTCAAAACTCAGATTTCGAATTTTTTTGAAAATCAGTGCTCTAATACAAATTGAAAAGTCATTATGCTCCAATGCTGAATGTGAGATCCTAATATACTTATGCAAAATGGATCTTAATGTTATTATTACACCAGAGAAGGTAAATAGTGTATACCAATTATTTAAAAGTTAATTTGTGAAATTAAATTTTATCTACTCAAATCAGTAAACAAATCACAAATAAAGCAGATAATCATAGAGTAAATATAAAGAAAGTAAAATTAAATGACATCGGAAATTTATACCAGTTTGGATTTCCAATCCTACATCCAGCCCTATAGCCCTGTAACATCCCTAATTTTTAATAACATTATTCAGGAGATTTAATTAGATAAATTAAATAGAATAATGTGAATAATGAGAGTGATAAGGGGATTGATATTTGAAAATAAAATTAAGGGCTTGTTAGGAAATAGCCGCACATAACCCATTACCTTTATATATTCTCGTTTCCACCTATTCACGTTCATTTCTCATTTTCACAAAACGTAAAACGCAAAACATAAGAGGAACATGCCATTACTAGGAGAAAAGAGGAGAAATTAAATCTAAAGCTAAGGAATTAAAGCAAGGGGAATTAATTTTAATCAAATCTCAAAGCTCTTATCATAATCAAGGTGAATAATAATCTATATCATCTCTATTTTGTTTTTATGATCATTTGTTTTCGGATTTAAGATTAAATCCATTTTAGTGATGATTTGGATGATGATATGCTTTGATTATAACATGTTTGATTTAAACAAAAATTGTTTAAATATGATTTTATACGGTTTTAAGGGAAAACCCAATTATAATTATTTTCGTATGCTATGAGGAATTTATATGTTAGGTAAAACATGATTTTGGAGTTGGGTTTTAATTTTCATAATTTTTCAAGTTATGGAGAATTTATTATGAATTTTCAAAGGAAAATATGGTTAATTGGTTTAGAAATTTATTTCGAAAATTATTTTGAGAATTTGGGTCTAAAATTTAGATATGTTAGATAACATATTAAAATTGAATTTCTGTGATTTTTGGGGATTTTTCCTAAGTGATTTACTATGAGAATTAAATTATTTTGAAAGGAGGACCTAAATGATTTAATTGTTTTGTTTAATGGAAGGGCTTATTTGCTAAATTAATCTTGATTTAGATCTAAAATTATGCGGCAGTTTTATTTGGAAAATGATTTGAAAAGTTTATGGCAACCAATTAAATGTTTACAAGTAGGCAAGTTAGGTATAAAGGTATTGCTTTTATTAGCATTAATTAGCTTTTACCCAGAAAAGTGGGTTCCACTCTTTCAGAAGCACCTTTCAACCTTGTGCTTCCACCTTCAATCAAATCAAAACCCCACGAAGCCGAAACCAATACACAAGGTATCAACATTGGTATGTAGTGGATTGGAGAAAGGCGGAAGGCATGGTGTCGAAACATAGCTTCTGATGGGAACGAAACCTTTGTTTTGTTTTCTAAAGAAATGTGTTTGCTTGTTTTTCCTTCGAAGGTGTCGAAATATATGCTTTCGAACGGGTCTTTTGAATAGCTTACGAAAGAGGGTTGCTGTTTAAAGTATAGCTTTCGAATGAGTTATTTAGTTTCCAAACTAATGATTTAAAAAGGGGTAGTTTCGACCTAGCCGAAACCCATCTGCCGACCTTATGCCTTTCAAAAGAATTGAAGATATCAATGCTTTCGAAAAGTAGCCTTTGTTTTGTAAATATGAGACACTTCCTAAAGCTATCGAAAAGGGTTAGTGGTTTTGAAGGCAATGGTTTTGAAAGGGGTTTCGAAGCTAACCTTTAACTGTTTTACTTATGTGGTTTAAGCTTTTGAAAGGATGGTTCCGACGCCATAAAGTTTTTCCCTAACCACTTTTATATGATAAATAATGCTTTCGAAAGGGATACTTTTGTTTATGTTCACTTTGACCCAAAAGATATTTTTAAAGAATAACCCAATGGTTTCGAAAGGGGTACTTTCAAATGGTTTCGAAGCTAAGCTTCTATGGTTGAATGGTAATACTTTAATACATTCGAAAGGTTTCGAGAGAAAGGCTTTAAAGTGTTTTGAAAGGCAGGTGCCTAAAGTTTTGAAAAGAAGATTTTAATGCTTTCGAAAGTAAGTTTTCAATGGTTTCGAAAGTAATGATTAAAGGTTTCGAAAGCCTTAGTTTTCAAAACAAATAACCCCATCTCATTTTAAAGGAAAACTATGGCATAATAAAAAAGTTTTGAAATGATTTTAAGTGTGGAGTTTTGAATGAGTTTCCTTGATTAATAGGTAAAATGGATTAACCAAGTTTTATATAAAATGATTTCAAGGATATTAAACCATGGGTGTTGGTATTATTATATTATTATGTTTACCTCATATATATATATATATTCACATTGTAATGGACCCATAACTGTATTTTGGGGAGAAAGGGCATAATACCCAGCTAGGTTGTCCCAGTAGTGAATATAAATTGAATTAACTCTTGAATGAGTAGAATTGCATCCAGAAGGTCAGACAGACTAGAATGTAGGATGCCTAAATATTGAAGTTGTCAGATAGACAGGTTCATAGTAAACCCATGAAAACTATGTTTAGGAAAAGTTATTGGCAGGGGCCAATAGGTTCATAGTAACTCATGAAAACTATTATTAGATTAAGTTAATGGCAGAGGCCAATAGGTTTGTAATGAACCCATGAAAACTATATCCGGATTAAGTTATTGACAAATGTCAATAGGTTCTTAGTCAACCCATGAAAACTAGGATAAGAGAGAAGTTACTGGAGATACCAATAGGTTCAAGGAGAACCCATGAAACAATAAAGTTATTGGCAGGAGCCAATAGGTTCCTAGTGATTCCATGAAAACGATAAATCGGACAGGGAGTCCATATGTATTAAACAAGTTAATAGTCAGCCCTTGAAAACTATTAGGTTAATAGTGACCTTAGAAACTATAAATAAGACCATAAGTCAAAATAAAAAGGGGATGGAAAATCCATAATTGATTTACTTATTTGCATATCATCAAATTATTTTGAACTACTATGTTTTAACCATTGTGGATGCAGGAGCACAGTATATGGTTTTATAAAATTTTAGGATACTAGCGAGGGGAAAACCCGTTCCACTAAGCGGCGTGGTCTCACTAGATATTTAAATGATTTGAGATGGTAGATTATTATTCATACCAGTCTTTATGTTTGACTCGAAGTTTATGTTTTCCCCTTAAATTCTCGGGTGCTCAATTGATTTTGAGTAGTCTGAGAGTTGAGATTTTCAGGTACCTCTTTAGACGAATAAGTTTTCGGAGACGTGCAGGAGGCATAGCTACCTAGAGTTCTCTTTTATTTTGATTCCGCTGTGTTTTGTTGTAAAGGAAAAAATGTTTAATTGCCTAGTATATACTCTGATCATCTAAGGGGGCATCTTCATATGTCGCTCTTGGTGTATGTTGTAATAATTATATTTTCTCTAAATGTGGTTAACGATTGTGGGATTATGTAATGAATTTGAAATGGAATTAGAAAGTTGTATTTTTATTTTTAAAATTTTCCATATCCATGTGATTTTGTTATATCAATGTATCTAACATTACTGTATTTGGTCGTCGAGGATTAATAACTGTGGATGACTACAGCATCCGTAGCCGTTAGTTTTGGGCCTCCAAGTAGGAGATGTTACCAACCCTTACAGAGTTTCTACTATATCATCTCCCTTTCCATGGGTGGCAAGTACACTTTTACAATCTTGCAGTTCCATGGGTGGTAATCTACACCCGATCTCTTGACTTTCTAAGGTGGAAAGAACACCTTTCTATTTACAGTTAATAGTAGACTATGGCAAGTAGTTATACTTCAATATAAATTCTTGTAGATTCAGTATAATGATCCTATAGAACTCCAATAGCAATATGACTTCAAAATCTTTGAAAAATAGGATGAGACCAGAGAGAGAATTTGTGAAATCAAGTGCAAACTAACTAATATTGTGTGGTTTGCAGATCCCTAAAGAAATAAAGTGTAAAGTATAGATATGCAAATAGGGTGGAAGAATATTTAATGGAATTTTCCATATAAATTATAGAAGTGAAAGAGTAAGAGAAAGTGAGAACTGTAATTAAAATCTTGTTTTCCAAAGCCTTTCTAAAGTTCAAATAGAAACTTCCACTTTTTAAACTCAAATTCTATGTTCATATGAAGATGTTAAGAACTAAAATAGAATTAAATGATATAAGAATTTCAAGAATATTTACTATGGGGCCTCTAACAAAATTATAAGACTGAAATTGACTCACTGAGCTCTTTAAATATCTTATGTTGAAGCACTTGTGTTCCATGCGCCTTGAGCCACATTAGTTCTTCCATTTGCTCAGATTCATCTTCATATGTGTGTGTGTTCTTCCTCTAATTTCTAGTTTATCTCTGTACAACGTCTCCATAATATATCTAAAATATTGCACAACTCGAAGAAACATTAATAGTAATATTTATATGGTTGTTGTCGTCAAAATAAATACTCAAGGTATTAACATATACTGCCCATTATATCCAATAACAACCAATTACTAACAAAAGCAAGCCTTCTACCATCCAAGGCACCTCTTAACAACTCATCAAGCTCACACAATTCCACAGCAAATTATTAGACCCTTTTTGGCGGCTTTCCCATAAATAATGGACTATCATCATTGCCCATCATCTATGGTTATGGCCTATGAGTTTGAACTAACTCGTTTAGGAAGATTCCAAACTCTCATACATAGAATCAAAATATATTTCAAATGTTGAAATTTTCAAATAACTCCAGAGCGGTCTCCATAGTACGAAGTTTATTCCAAAAATTTACAACACACAATTATAAATATAGCCTTTTTCATCAAACATATCTCATTACGAATTCTAAAAACAAGTTCATTCTCATTTTATGAGCATAAGTGAATATGTGCTTTGCATTAACCCAATCGTCTTCATATACTTATGCTCAAATCAAACAAGTCATGCAACATCTCAATTTGAAACACTTTACATCCATTTACTAACAAATACCTTAACATTCACAGATATAAAACACCTTAAGCTATTTAAATATACAACTCATTAAATACCTTTCAAAATAAAGATTAAACTACTTCCTAGTTTTCTCTTCCTATCCAAAACCCTTCTTAGATATATTAAAATATATAGGACACCAAAGTACTTTCCACATCATTCAACTTTTCAGAAATTATTATTTTTATAAAATCATGTCATCTTCTTTAAACTTCAGTTTTCTTATAATAAATCCTAAAATCACTTTAAAAAAAAGTTCTTCCTTACAAATATAACTAATCGAAAAACACAAAATCATCTAAAAGGGATTAACGGTTTGAAAACTAGGATTAAAACAATTAAATATTCAAAAGCAGAAAATAAAATAGAGGTATACTTATGCACAAGAAAATAGGATTTGGGTCTAGAAAACTTCAAAATGTCAAAAAGTGATTATGAAAAAAGTTGTTCATTATAGAAATGCCTTTCAAATCAAAGAAAGATCAGTAAAATAAGATCAACAAATCAAAAGTTAGGACTGTTTTAGTCGGCCCAAAAATACGAAAAATTTTGAAACTCTTTCCAACCAAATTTTTAGTTTCATTCAAATCATATTTCTACTTTAAAAAACATGGAATTAACAAAACCAGTTAACAAGAATTCGAATACTGCGACATAATCCCCTTTTCTATACCTAAAATATGTGTTGTAGGGTCAGTGCATACTTTCTTAGTATGTTATAGATGGTGAACCCATAAATTGACATCTAGTTTACCTAAGTGTTCAACCCCCCCCCCCCGTCATTACTTTTAAATCCACTTTTTGAAACATCAAAAGCTACAACATTCCAACTCCTTGATAAAAAGTTGTGCATAGAGAATAACATTGGATTTTCTCATTCTTTAATTCAAATATTTCATCTTCCAAAAAATTTCATTTCAAATTTTTTTCTTCAAAACACCTAACTTCATAGTTATTTAACTCATAAATTTATTTTTCTACATAACTTATTTTGCACCCTAATATTTACATCTCCAAAACACATTTCACAATAAATCATATTTAGACATCAAAATAACGAATGCAATAAGACAATATGTAATTTCATTGTCCTTTTCATATTAAATCACAATAATTGGAGGGATCACTAAGGAAAGTGTTCAAAATTGGAAATTATTGGATCAAGCATGTTACACAGTGCGTAATAAGGGGTAGTTTAAAAAAAATCATTTATCCTATTTTGAAAAATATCCTATTTGGTGTTATTACAAAAAAAATCATATTAAATCACATCGAATATTTTCTCCCGTCTCGATTGGATAAAAGTTCAATTTTATTTCATTTGTTAATGGAATTTAGTTGATTAATAATAATAATCCTTTTTGTTGAAAATAGAACATCATATGTTCTAATGGATATCAATGTATATTATATTATATTGATATCTGTGTAGTTAATGCCCCGCTATTACCCCGCTATAACCCCGCTATATCTCATAGCGGATTTCTACCGCTATGATATTTCCATATAGCCCCAAAATATAGCCTTTCCGCTTTAAGCCCCGCTATTTCCGCTATATCCCGTTATTCCTGCTATATTCCGCTATTTCCGCTATATCTTCTTTAATAAAATGAACTGAAAAATTGCATTTATACATTATAAATATTATGAAACTGATTTATTTGATTTAATTTTTAATATATTTTCAGAATGAAAATACTCTAATATTCTACTAAATTCAATTATGTTATATAACAGTTTTACGTTTATTTAAAGTATATTCGCACATGTTTTTATTTAAAATTATTTATGTATTAATTATAATTCATTTGAATGATATTTTTTTCATTTAATTACCATTTATATATCTGTAAAAACATTAAGTACGAGTTTTATATGCTATTTTAGAGTCATCCGCTATATCCCGCTATATCCTCGCTGTATCCCCGCTATGACTTTTTGCACCTCCACCGCTTTGAATCTGCCGAGCGCTTTAACTGCACAGATTGATATATATGTATATATAACCACTAGGACTTGTGTCTATTATATATATGTAATATGTTTGTGTGTGTGTGCATGCATGTGTGGATGTGTATTATAAATAAATAATAAGACATGCATATATATATATATAGTATTGTATATGAATACGAAATACACATAAAATATTTTATTTTTGTACTACAATCAAATTATGTGTATTATCTAAGTAAAACCATTTATTTATAAAATTCAATAAATTAATTTGAATTCGTATATTTACCCTAAAATTGTTAAACTTTTAGAAAAGGTTAACCACATTTAATTTAAATGGGCATATTGTTTAAAGAAAAAACTAGTATCTAAATTAAGTCCATATGCCACCATCTTCAGAATTTGGCCATAAGGACAAAACAAAGAAAATGTATCTTCTTCTCTCCAAATCATGCTTCTAGAACAATTTTACTCACCACCACAACTACACACCAGCAGCTGGCGCTAGATCTGTAGTCTGCCCACCCTACCATCCTCCATTAATCATTTTCGCCACTCTAACCGCTTTCCCTACCACCAGAAGTTGGCCTGCCTTTTAAAAACCTAACCCTTGTAAACAAATTTGTACCTCTTTTCACCACCTAATACATAGTCTGCATCTTCCAACACACCATGATATCATTTTCCATTTCATATTGCTCGTCCATCATCAACTACATAAAAGTAGTGAGTACAAACTGATACTATGCAATATCATTATATCAAAATGTCATGTGAAACAATAATAATAAGTATGAAATACTACTATGCCGTAGTAGTTAACATAAAATTCACTTATAATGTAAAACCAAAAATAATGTTATTTTATAATTCAGTAAACTCAAAATGCTACTATGTAGTAGGATTTAAATATAAAATGCTACTAGAAGGTAAATTTAAAAATTGCTATAGATTTTTTGATTTAGTAAATACAAAACGCTACTAAACCGTAGCTCCATAGCATTTAAACATAAAATGATACTGCAACGTAAGTTCAAAAATAATTTTATTTTAACTTAGTAAATAAAAATGCTATCGTGTAGTGGCATTTAAAAATAAAATGCTACTGGAAGGTAAAATAAAAAAGTAAATGTAATTGTTGACTATAAATTTAGCCAACTTCGGAATTATTTATTGAGATTTGATATTAACAAAGGTTATTCGCTTATATCTTGACTTGTAAATGTAAATGAGGAAATAGAAATGCATAACATATAAAGAGGCAGAAGATTTAGAGTGTTTCAATCTAAGTTGAACTATGTCTACTACGAAGATTTTATTATTAATTTTCTTTTCTTACAATAGCTTGGATTGTAGGAGATAATAAGAAAATAATTGCTTAAGAGCAAGAGCTATTCAACCCTTGTACAAATGCATGGTTTGATGGATTTATAACTGCTGGATTTAGGTTTCATGGCTAAGATTACATTACCAGACTCTAGTGTTAACTCTTAGCTGTTGATAAAGGCATTTGGCTGATATATGCACTAGTTAGGATGCCTATTGGATTGTATGGTGTAGAAGAAGCTAGACGGTGGTTTGTACCTAAGCATGCCTTGGTCGGGCACAAGCAACATGAAAGCAAGGAGTGGTTGTGCAGGGGCACTTTGCTAGGGTGGCAACAAAGTACAAATAGTGGTTACATGGTGCCTCTTTTGTCAAATGAATAGTGTTATATGTGCTAGCCTTTTTAGAGGAACTACGCAGTCATGGCTTCTTTTTGCAAGGCAATCAGACACCTATTGCAAAAGTCTAGGTGTCAAGACAAGAGGCTTTAAAAAGAGTGGGCGGACGAGGCAGAATACGGCAAACGACCTTGTTAGGGAGTGGGACATTGTCTAGGCCATTCGACTGTTGAGAATCATTTCACATATTGGGGTGCTATCTGTTGCCTTCACCCAATGATGACACCCATGGGCTTTGCTTGATTTGGGCGTACGCTAGAGTCGGGCAGGCTACTTTGATGTGGGAATAAGTCATTCGACCTAAGTGCAAGCTTCATGAAATGAAAGAGCTAAGGCACCAGCTTCTGAAACATATAGGCCAAGTTCAAGCCAAGGTTTCGGCTATTGGAATCATGTGGGATAGTAGAATTATGTAGGCCGACCCATTCAACATTTGCGAGAAAATTATGCAAAGTTTTGGCCCATAAATTTGAGCTTATGAGCAGTGGCAGACTTGTCACTTGTGCATTTAAAGCTACTGATACATGTCTCTGTACTACCGATGATGGCGGTTGGATTGTCCAAACATTGCTATGGCAGTTCAGTGCGATTTGAAAGAATACTTGATTAAACCTAGATAATCCAGATCGATTTTTTGCTTATTTGCCTCAACGGCTGAGATTGACTATTATTATGTACAAAAACTCCTCTCCCTTTTCTCTTCACCCTTTACCGAGCATTGCAAATTTTTACCATTTAGCAAGAAAAAGGAAATGCTTTCGACTTCTTTGTCTTCACTCAAATATTACAATCTTCGATCATCATCGGTATGTAACTTTTTTTTGATTTTGATTATGCTTTGTTTCTATTTGAATGTTGTGCTGAGCCTTGATTGTGGTTATATGTCAAGTAGTTCCCTAGTCTAAATATCAACTTTTTTTTCACTATTTTTATTTCTTTTTTATGTTTCTTTTGCATTGTTGATCTAAACATCACCATCACACTGATGAACTTTCCCTGAACATGATGTTGAATGATTATCGCTATGAAATCAATGTCGATCGATCAATGTTGAACACTTCCTCAATCGCCTGAAAAACTTACACAAGCGTCAATATTCCTAAACTACACCTAGTTAGAGTAGGAAGACAATAGATTAGGCCTCGACCCCCAACAATGGTTTAAACGAAGAACTGGTAATGAGCTCAAACCACATGACCCGTTAGCAATTAGGGTTAGGGTATATGGGTTTGAGTCAGACCAGTTGCTTTCCCCCTTGTTATGTAATTTCCAAGTCAGTCGAGGTGGTTCAGTAATTAGGTTGTTTGCTTATTGCAGATGATTAATGCAGCGTCTACCAACAGGCAGTTCTTTAGTTTGGCATAGTTGATGGTCCGGGAGGATGGAGTTGACCTTGCTCTTCGGCTTATTACATTTGTAAAGGGATAAATCCTCTTTGTCATTTGAATGCTGATAGAGCCAACCTACTACTAGCAAGCCACTTTACATGGTCGCTCGCATAGATGCAGAGCGAGGTGATGCTTCCCCATCGGCCCCTCTTCATCCAAAATCCTAAACGCCTACAACATAGCACTCGCGTAACTCTCCCCAAATAGCTGCAACCTCTAGGCTAGTTTATTCATTGTTTGATATGACCTGGGCATCTAAGAATAGGACTCATTCCTCACTAGATTAATTTTCAGGTTGTACATGCAGGTAAAGATTGTAGTCGGCAACTACTATCATCTTCTAGGGATTAATAAGCCATCCTTCTTTCATGGTTTCCCAGGCAAGGTGGTAGGCTATCAAGATCACTTTTGATTTTCATGCCTACAATTGTGAACCCTAATCTCACGACGCGGGCCTTTAATGTCCCTATTATGCATCATTTTGAAAAAAATCTATTAGTTTAACACCATGAATAACAACTATCTTTTTGATGCACTAAATCCTACTGACACTATCCTAAGCACGACCATCTATGAGGAACATCTCCACTGGATTATCGATACGCTCGATCTAGCCAGAAATCTAGCTGTGATTTTGATAGAAGAGAACCTTTGCCTCGTGGTGTTATTTGGGTCAAATGAGACCAAGGGAGGGGGTGAAGTAGTGGTTCAAGCCATAATTAAGCAGCTGACTAGGCCTGCGGGGGTCGTAACTAGGGAGTCGATGGTTTTAGAGCCAGTCATGGATATTGAGGATGATGAGCCTACCAAGTTTGACCCATTCCGCAATTAGGGTAAGTAGGAGGCCTATGATATGAGGCTTTTAAAGGACATGGCACTCCTCGACTGCTTCACCACATGGTCTCCAAGTTATTTCAGTACTCCCAAGATACCCATAGTGGTGAGGGTGGGCTGGTGGATAGAGCTAGATACACCGACGAGCACGGTGTAGAATACAATAGCCTATGATTTTTGTTTGATGATAATAAACATATATATTCATTTAAATGTATTTGATATTGTACTATTTTATTTTTCACATAATTAAATAAATATTTGTTGGATAAAATAAATAACACAGAATTCAAATTCAAACAAACATTTTATTTAAACAAATATTTTATTACAAATTCAAATAGTACAAATTTGAGCTCTCACTACATTTAGACATTGTCAATTACAATACAATTTCGATTACATCACAATTTTCAATTTACATATTACTCCTCACTACATATTCACTCAACACTCGTGTTTTTATCTTCAACTCTATTCCAGCTTGAATCCAGCATCTGAGCTATCTGCAAAATAAACACCAACGTAGTAAAATTGAAAATGAAATATTTTGCAGTCCAAATTAAAGTGTGTGTTTTTGAAAATGTTGTTTACCTCAGTTATTTGGGTTGTTCGTCATTTATTTCTTTTGAATTCATATACACGAACAACTTATGACATGCACAGTGTATCACTGTACATGCCACACGGCCGTGCACACCGATATACACTTGCGTGTTAGAACTACAGGGACAGGTGAGCACAAGGTCAAACCCAACCAAATGGTGGATTCAACTCAGGTGCAATACGAAAACAAGTCACAAAGTTTCAAATACACTAGAGCCTGCATATACACATGTGTACACGTACACATGTGCATGCCTCGGCATCTCGAACTTCAGCCAAGAGACATCAATACACATGAATATGAATAAAACCAGATTCAATATTGAACCAGACCAGATCAATGAGCAAGACCAACATGAAGTCTCAAATCAAAACATGTCACTTGACTCGACCAGCATGCAAAATGAATATGCAATCACACTAAAACATATTGGACCAAATCAGGGCCATGCACCAGAACAAGACTATTAAGAGACAAGCAGTGGTAGACTCAAGTAAACCAGACTTCAAGAAGATCACACAAACATGGATGCAGTGCTCATGTACACAGGGAACCATACTCAAGTTCAATGGTTCGACAAAAATGATCTCCAATGAAACTAGACTCAAGTGGCTGCAATAACCCATACATGTACACAAAATAAACCAGACTACAATGACTATACACATGAATGCATACATATGACAACCAGTACATATGCATTCAACATACATACAGTTCAAGCCTCAACCATTCAACCTCATATGGCACAAAGCAACTAAACATGAAGACCACAAGGGATGCAACACAACTTAGACCAGACAACATGACAACCAGACTCAACATGAAGCAATGCAACAAGTACACAAGAACAAAGACACAACAATGGTAACTTCAAGAACCAACAAAACATCAAAAGTGCAAGTTTTTCTGATATAGTGAACACTTGTGGGAGTGAAAATGAGTTATGGTCAGATTGTAGTAGAGTGTGACAGTGAAGCAGTATAACATGAATGAAATAACTCGAAGCATGAGTACATGAAGTTCAAAGCAACCAAACATGTATAAGACAACAGACTTCATGATGCAACAACCCAGATGCCAAGAGGAACCAGCGAACATACATGAACATACATGGACAAGGGAAGCAACCAGACTACAATGCAACACAACCAGTGCACAAATCAAAGGCAAGTTTAACTCGAAGCATGTACAAAGCAGCAGACCAGTCAACATGCTCACATGAACAGGTGAAATGCAATGAACATATACAACACGACAGTGGGTACAAAGCAAATGCAAGACTGCACAAATGCAAGACTACACAAAGCTCGAAGCAAATGCAAGCTCTATTACTCTCAGTTAGCATTCAACTCACACCAATTAATATAAGAGCATCAACACACTGCAATAAGATTTTAAATACAAGGAACCATACATAGTAGCAGTTCGAACAAATTAGAGCAGCTTCAAAAAGGATATTATCAATTGAAACTGTGATGAAGTGTTTTCAAACAAAGTCAATGTATTTCAAAATGATCATGTCATGCCAGAGTCAAAGCTAGCAAAATTGGAACAAAGTCAAGAGCGTGAACAAGTCCAGATGATCTCAAAATTCAAAGAGCTGAAGTAAAAGGGTAATGAACGGAACCGACCCAAAGCAAGTAACGAAAATTCGAAATATACAGTAACATGAACAAGTCAAGAATTCATTGCATCATTCAATAAAAATCGAATGGCCGACCAAAATTATCATGAAGAATTCAAACAATATATATGAACGAAAATTTAGGGATTTTATCCCTATAAATTAAACCCGTTACATCATCGGCAAATCATCGATTCGAGTTCAAGAAAATACAAGAGCAGTAAATCACGAAAACTCGAATCAAGTCGAGCGATAATCAAAATCAAAAAAGGAAAGTCACGTACCAATTTCATTCAAGCATTCGAGCTCGACAAATTGGAGCAGCCGAAAGCCAACCAAAGCCAGTGATCAATTAACGAAGCCAAACGAGTGAAATTATAATCTCAATTGATCACAATCGAAGCAGCAACATCAATCGAACAAAACTTTAGAAAGAGGAACGAAGAAAGAAAGGATCGGCCGAAGTTTTGCACAGAGAAAAAAATAATAAAGGGGAACGCTTCTTCGATTTACAAATTGGGCCGACATTTATATATTTTATATTGGGCTTAATGTATTAAAAAGGGTTTTGTTTTTGTTTTGTTTAGTTGTTTTATTTTCAGTTGTAATTTTCTTTTCTAAACTGTGTAACTTTCTAGTCGTGTGACTAGGTTACGAACTACGGTGGTGTAGTTCAAGAATTCGCAACTCAGTGGCTGAGTTCTGGTAGGGTTTTGAGCGTAGAGTTAGGTTAGTCATTAGCGGGTGTCCCAAGTTTACGCGTGTAAGCATTTGATCACTTAATTTCTAGTAGAATCCTTAGGGGCAACATGTAGGTAGGATTTTGCCGAAGCTGGGTAAATCTGTGTTGTTCTATTTCCGCTTTTATTATTCTGCTATTATCTATGCTGCAATTATTATATTTATTTCCGCATTAATTTTTATTATTATTAGTATCACCCTATTCACCCCCCCCCCCTCTAGGGTGAAATCGATCCTACAAGTGGTATCAGAGCTAGGAACAAAAAACCATCGTTTTGTTTTAAAATTTTGATTTTTCAAAAACCAATTTTTGTTTTAAAAAATTGATTTTTTAAATGGCTTCTTTTAATAATGCTTTTGCTGAGGGTCAGTCCATAGTTAGACCACCCATGTTCAATGGTGAATATGCTTACTAGAAAAATAGAATGAAATTTTTTCTGAAAACCATAGATGCATGGAATATTGTTGAGACGGGATATAGAACGCCAACTTAGTGGTAGATAATCAAGAAATTGAAAAGCCAATGGATCAATGGACAGATCTTGAAAATAAACTACAGAATGCTAATGCTAAAGCTATGAATTCTATTATTTGTTCATTGGATCAAATTGAATTTAATCGTGTCTCACATTGTCTAACTACGCAGGAAATTTGGCACACACTTGAAGTGACTCACGAAGGAACCTCCCAAGTCAAAGAATTTCGCCTTGCCATGCTTAGTAGCGAATACAAGAACTTCACAGTGGCCAAGGATGATAATGTCAAAGAGATGTATGGACGACTTTCTAATCTTGTATACAAATCAAAAGCTCATGGAAAACCATACACGGAATTGGAAATTGTTTGAAAAATCCTCAGAGTCCTTCCACGAAATTTTGAAGCAAAAGTTACTGCCATTCAAGAATCAAAGGATCTGAAACAAATCAAAGTTGAAGAACTCATCGGAAATCTCACCACTTATGAGCTAGAAATCAAATTCAAGAAAGAACGCGAAGGAGGTGATACGCGAAATAAATCAATAGCTCTTAAAGGAACAACGGAAAGTGATGATGACAATGATGATGATGGAGCAACCGAACCGGCACTATTAATAAAGATATTCAAAAGGTGGAACCACAAATATGGGAATCCAGCTCTAAATCAACAATTGAAAAGCAGAATAATCAAAGTACTAGACAACTCAGAAGAACAGGAGATCACATGTCACAAGTGCAATAAATCTGGTCATATCAAGCTAAATTGTCCTCAGAATCGACTTAGCCAAGGAAAGAAACCGAAAAGGAGAAGTTTTGCAACTACTTGGGATGAAAGTGACGAAAGCACTGGCAATGAAAATGAAAAGGCAAAACTATGTCTTCGAGGAGAAATAAGTGATAGCGATGATGACGAGCCAAGCGAGGTATCAAAACTTACTCACTCAGAATTACTTATATATTTTCACGAAGTAAATGGCTGTTTTGAACGACTTAGGGAGAAGTACACTAAAATTGAATCACAAATAGATAGTTTAATAGAACTAAATAAACAGCTTGATCAATTGGTTAAAAACTATCGAAATAAGAGCCCTAAGTGTCCATCATTCGAAGAAGAGATTAAAAAATTAGAAATTAAAGTTAAATCACTTGAAAATGAAATTCTGATTTTGAAAGAAAGTGAAAACACTAGGGGAGAATATTCTATTAAAAAGTGCACCTTTCTATTGAATAAAAATGAATCTTTCAAAACACAAGTCCAACAATTGTCTATAACTTTAGGGAAATTCTCTAAAGGAGAAAAATCACTAAATATGTTGTTAGGGAAACAAACTGTTAATACTGTTAGACAAGGACTCGGGTATATTCAATCTAAAAGAGTTAGAAGTGAAACTAATCATGTTAACTCCAAGTGCACGATTTGTAGAAAAATTGGACACAATCAAAACAATTGCTGGTATAAACCCAAACACACAAAAACCATACCTATTTGGGTTCCCAAAGGCACGAATGTAAAATTCCTTAAAGTCAAACAAATCTGGGTGCGGAAAGGAACAAACATAGATTGTCTTGGGTCTACGCAAACTTGTTTTTCAAAATCTTTTGTCACTAACAACCATGGACCTATAAAAACAAATAGGTCACAAAAATCTTTTCTCGTGTAGGTGTGGTGGCAGGCTAAGGAACAACAACCGTGTTACCTAGATTCTCGCTGTTCCAGGCACACGACAGGCGACAAATCAAAGTTCCTTAGCCTAGCACAATGGTGACAGAATCACAATGGGCAACAAATGAAAAATTATCGGTAAAGGTAAAATAGGTAACGGTGTATTTATCTTGAACGGTATATTATATGAAAATCTACACCATAATCTGATTTAAATCAGCCAGTTATGTGATAAAGAAATGAATGTTGATTTTGATTCTGATTTATACAAAATTGTTGGCCAAATATATTTTTATGCCGAGAAAACTATAAGTACCTCTAGAGTTTTTAAACTAGTTCATATAGATTTGTTTGGACTAACGATGTTGTTTTGTTGGTTGATGATTATTCTAGATACACGTGGATATATTTGACCTGACATTATGTTTTGTGTTTGATCAAATCCAAATGAATCTCATTTTAAAAGCTGTAAAATGATTATAAGGTTTTTGTTGCAACTTCACGGTCTGGTCTATGATATCCAATTTATGATAACTGTGATTTAAAGGGGTATTTAGATGCAGATTCTACTGGTAGTCTAGTTGATAGAAAAATTACCGGTGGAATGTGTTTTATGTAGGGACATTCATAAGTTGCATCACATTTCCAAATAAAATATCTGCATAATTTTCATTTTAACTGATTTTCGATTAGCAGACATTTTTTTTTCATAAAACCCCTTTCAGAAAATAGTTTTTGTTGACTTCGTTTCAGATTAGACATTTTAGAAATTTGATTTTATATTTATTTTTGGATTTGATCTTAAATAAATACATTAATTAATCTAGATCCCTACTGATTATCGAAAAGATAAATAGTGATTGAAAAAAATGATGAGTATTGATATTAATCATATATTATGACTTGAGACGGTATATTTAGTAAATTTCTTTAAAAATTTAAACAAGATTTCTAATAATTTTTGTTGGTAAAAATTCCATGACCATCTCTATTTCTATCATATTTCTAACGACCATCACTCATTAAAATCCAATATAGTATGTCAAAATGTGGTATTTTAAACGGAAAATTATTCGTTTTTATTTTATTTTTTAGCAATAAAAACATCCAAAGTATTCACTCTCATTTAAAATTTCTCGCGATTATGCATGGGTGAATTACTTGGAATATTTATTTATGTACTTTCATGCTTATTTAAAAGTCCTTACGGTTATGCATGTATGGAACACATATCAAAATTGATTATTAAATTGACAAGTTGATTCTAATCCCATTTAAAAGTCCTCACGGTTATGCGTGGTTAGAAGATACTTGAAATTCATTTTTTTGTTTTTTTATAAAAATTGGAAATACTACTAATCTCATTTAAAAGTCCTAACGGTTATGCATGGTTAGTAAGTATTCAAATTCCTGATATAAATATACCACAAATAGACACAACTATATGGTTTTATATGCCGACATCACCCCTATCATTCTAAAGTGGAATATGCGCCTAACAGAGTATTTATGATTTTTTTTATTGAAATTTAATATTTATACTCGATTAGGTATTAATGTCTATCACTTTATCTATATTTTTCTAACACTATTACTCTTTTGCTAATAACAAAAGGGGGAGAGAGAAGTTAAGATTTTGGAAAATAAGTCTAGTCATATTTTTTATTTGCATATTCCCATCTAGGTTCATTTGCATATTTTTTATTTATTTTCATGCATATGTGAAGGGGGGCTTTGATGTAGGGGGAGCATGCAAATAGGGGGAGCAAATGGAATTCATCAAGGTCAAATACATTTAATAGAGTCAAAATCTTAATATATGTTTGTTATCATCAAAAGGGGAAGATTCTAGAATACAATAGCTTATGATTTTTGTTTGATGATAATAAACATATATATTCGTTTAAATGTATTTGATATTGTACTATTTTATTTTTCACATAATTAAATAAATATTTGTTGGATAAAATAAATAACACAGAATTCAAATTCAAACAAATATTTTATTCAAACAAATATTTTATTACAAATTCAAATAGTACAAATTTGAGCTCTCACTACACTTACACATTGTCAATTACAATACAATTTTGATTACATTACAATTTGTCAATTTACATATTACTCCTCACTACATATTCACTCAACACTCGTGTTCTTATCTTCAACTCTGTTCCAGCTTGAATCCAGCATCTGAGCTATCTGCAAAATAAACACTAACGCAGTAAAATGGAAAAAGAATTATTTTGCAGTCCAAATTAAAGTGTGTGTTTTTGAAAATGTTGTTTGCCTCAGTTATTTGGGTTGTTCGTCATTTATTTCTTTTGAATTCATGTACACGAACAACTTGTGACATGCACAGTGTATCATTATACATGCCACAAGGCCGTGCACACCGATATACACTTGTGTTAGAACTACAGGGACAGGTGAGCACAAGGTCAAACCCAACCAAATGGTGGATTCAAATCAGGTGCAATACGAAAACAAGTCACAAAGTTTCAAATACACTAGAGCCTGCATATACACATGTGTACACGTACACATGTGCACTACCTCAGCATCTCGAACTTCAGCCAAGAGACATCAGTACACATGAATATGAATAAAACCAGATTCAATATTGAACCAGACCAGATCAATGAGCAAGACCAACATGAAGTCTCAAATCAAAACATGTCACATGACTCGACCAGTATGCAAAATGAATAGGCAATCACACTAAAACATATTGGACCAAATCAAGGCCATGCATCAGAACAAGACTGCTAAGAGACAAGCAGTGGTAGACTCAAGTAAACCAGACTTCAAGAAGATCACACAAACATGGATGTAATGCTCATGTACACATGGAACCATACTCAAGTTCAATGGTTTGACAAAAATGATCTCCAGTGAAACCAGACTCAAGTGGCTGCAACAACCCATACATGTACACAAAATAAACCAGACTACAATGACTATACACATGAATGCATACATGTGACAACCAGTACATATGCATTCAACATACATATAGTTCAAGCCTCAACCATTCGACCTCATATGGCACAAAGCAACTAAACATGAAAACCACCAGGGATGCAACACAACTCAGACCAGACAACATGACAACCAGACTCAACATGAAGCAATGCAACAAGTACACAAGAACAGAGACACAACAGTGGTAACTTCAAGAACCAACAAAACATCAAAAGTGCAGATTGTTCTGATATAGTGAACACTTGTGGGAGTGAAAATGAGTTATGATCAGATTGTAGTAGAGTGTGACAGTGAAGCAGTATAACATGAATGAAATAACTCGAAGCATGAGTACTTGAAGTTCAAAGCAACCAAACATGTACAGGACAGCAGACTCCATGATGCAACAACACAGATGCCAAGAGGAACCAACGAACATACATGGACAAGGGAAGCAACCAGACTACAATGCAACACAACCAGTGCACAAATCAAAGGCAAGTTTAACTCGAAGCATGTAAAAAGCAGTAGACCAGTCAACATGCTCACATGAACAGGTGAAATGCAATGAACATATACAACATGACAACAGGTACAAAGCAAATGCAAGACTACGCAAATGCAAGACTACACAAAGCTCGAAGCAAATGCAAGCTCCATTACTCCCAGTTAGCATTCACCTCACATCAATTAATATAAGGGCATCAACACAGTGCAACAAGATTTTAATTACAAGGAATCATACATAGTAGCAGTTCGAACAAATCAGAGCAGCTTCAAAAAGGATATTATCAATTGAAACTGTGATGAAGTGTTTTCAAACAAAATCAATGTATTTCAAAATGATCATGTCATGCCAGAGTCAAAGCCAGCAAAATTGGAAAAAAGTCAAAAGCATGAACAAGTCCAGATGATCTCAAAATTCAAAGAGCCGAATTAAAAGGAGTAATGAACGGAACCGACCCAAAGCAAGTAACGAAAATTCAAAATATACATTAACATGAACAAGTCAAGAATTCATCGCATCATTCAATCAAAATCGAATGGCTGAACAAAATTATCATGAAGAATTCAAACAATATATACGAACGAAAATTTAGGGATTTTATCCCTATAAGTTAAACCCGTTACATCATCGACAAATCATCGATTCGAGTTCAAGAAAATACAAGAGCAGTAAATCACGAAAACTTGAATCAAGTCTAGCGATAATCAAAATCAAAAAAGGAAAGTCACGTACCAATTTCATTCAAGCATTCGAGCTCGACAAATTGGAGCAGCTGAAATCCAACCAAAGCCAGTGATCAATTAACGAAGTCAAATGAGTGCAATTATAATCTCAATTGATCACAATCTAAGCGGAAACTTCAATCGAACAAAACCCTAGAAAGAGGAACGAAGAAAGAAAGGATCAGCTGAAGTTTTGCACAGAGAAAAAAACAATAAAGGGGAACGCTTCTTCTATTTTCAAATTGGACCGACATTTATATATTTTATATTGGACTTAATATATTAAAAAGGGTTTTGTTTAGTTGTTTTATTTTCAGTTGTAATTTTCTTTTTTAAACTGTGTAACTTTCTAGTCGTGTGATAAGGTTACGAACTACGGTGGTGTAGTTCGAGAATTCGCAACTCAGTGGCTGAGTTGTGGTAGGGTTTTGAGCGTAGATTTAGGTTAGTCATTAGCGGGTGTCGCAAGTTTACGTGTGTAAGCATCTGACTACTTAATTTCTAGTAGAAACCTTGGGGGCAGCACGTAGGCAGGGTTTCGCCGAAGCTGGGTAAATCTGTATTGTTCTATTTCCGCTTTTATTATTCTGCTATTATTTGTGCTGTAATGATTATATTTATTTCCGCACTAATTTTTATTATTATTAGTATCACCATATTCACCCCCCCTCCCCTCTAGGGTGAAATCGATCCTACACGCGGCTCCTCCTCCGAGACCTCTCTTACTTGTAGGACTCTAAACCAAGTAACACACACCATACCCCTCGGTGCATAAACTTCTGATAGGGCATGATTTGGCATTAGCAACATAGGGTCCCCTTGCCTTTCATTAGTTAGGAGGTGGTGGAGAGACGAGTCCAATGATGGTAACTTTAGTTTCTGTAGTGCTGTATGTTTTCTTTGAAGTTTTGCTAACTTTAATCTTCGTTTGTGTTTTGTAGTGGTTCGGTTGAATTTCGCACAGCTGGTGGATATAACTAGCTCAAGGGAAGCCTCCCAATAGACGTCGCCACATAGGATTAAATAGTTGTTGCCGCAAATAAGCAAACGGCCCATACCTCACAGTAGGATCATTTAGGGGACTGCGTCTATCTTATTACTGATCTTACATTGCAGCAACTGCCTTCGCATAAAGGAGTTAGAATGCTTCAGAGGTGGTCCATCCTTCAGATTTGTAGGTGAGTTAGATTTTTCAGACCCTTATCGAGAGCATTTAGTTTCCGGGTAGTAGGTTAAGCCATTCTGAAGATGATCAAGGAGGGTGATGAGGCTAGCTTGCAGATGCTTATGCGGGCATTAGCTAAGTTGGCTATAGATGCCTGAGCTAACATGGGCCGGCCTTGGTCTGGTTGGAGTCCTCACTCTTTGGCTGTGTAGTTAAAGCGCTTAGTGGTTCTATAGCGGTGGAGGTGCAAAAAGTTTTAGCTGGGATAAAGCAGGGATATAGCAGAAAATAGCAGAGGTGCAAAGATCTTCATTAGATATAAAACCAAATATTTAAAGTTAATTTATTTTTATTCTTACATCGTTTATGTAAGAAAAAGAAACATTGTTTAATCTTATATAACAAAGTTGACAAATATCTTGATTTATACAAACTAGATTTGGTGATTACAATAGATTTTTAACTTATATTGAGCACTTATGCATTAAAATTAGGTCTTTACCTCAAATTAATTGACTTAGTTTAAAAGATAACTAGTCAAATCAATCTTTGTATATTAATGTTGCTAAAGGGGTACTAAAATGCCTTAATTTAGTGGATGTAGCGGAAAATAACGGGGCTTAAAGCGGATCTATTGTTTAATAGCGCTAAATTGAAGTAGCATAGCGGTTAAAGAGCGCTATGCGCTATAGTAGGGATTTTGCAAGGCTTTAGCAGAGCTTTAACTACATAGCTCCTTGGAGACAATGGTGGATGCCCAACTAAAGGACGCCTATTTTGTAAGGGTTCTCAAACTTGGTAGTTTTTTATTTATACTTGGCTTATCGTGGAGGTCGAGGCCATCGCTCCCCAAATTCATACGGGCCTACAAGCTTTGAGGAAGTAGGTCGAGGACAAGTCAGCGGCTCGGCAACTGGTAGAGGGAAGGATTTGGGAGTTGGAGAGGTAGGCTCTTGAGGTTGAAAAGGCGAGGCATATGGCAGAGACAACTAGAGACACTGCTGTTTAGGGGCAGGTAGAGGAGAAAGAGATGCTCAAGAGGGAGCTTTTTTGGTTGCAAGCACATTTGGAGGCTAGCCGTAAGGAGATGGATGAGATAAGGGGTACGTCTTAGCAGCATCTTCATTGCATGACTGAAGGGGAGCATGCAAAGGCGAAAGATGCTCTGGAGGAGGAGTGGAACGGTGCGCTGATGTTTATGCTGAAGATGATCTTTAATGCCAACTACCACCTCCCCTTAGTTGTTAACTTCCTTCCTCCGGATGACAACGTTGATGTTAGTTAGGAGATTGTTGTGGAGGCAGTTGCTGCTTTGAGGACAACTCGGCAATTTTTTCCTTGGAACAGATCACCTCCTTGACCAACGACCCAAATGGACCATCCACTAAAGCTGCTCCAAAGGTGGAGAAGCGCCTGATGCAAAATGACGATTTCCAAGTCATTGGCCACCTCCCGCCCCCTTGAGCAGAAGAGTAGATTGCCCGCGTTTTGCCTTCCTTTTATTCATATTTTGTAATAGTTTGTTAGCCAGGTAAGCTTTGTACTAATACTTATTTAATGAAAACTATGGCATGACTCGACATTTTTTTTGTTGCTTTGTTCTTTGTTGATCTTTTACTTTTCTTCTAATATTTTGCATGTATGTTTGTCTACTTTGTTTATTATTGTTTATGACTATTTTCTTTTCTACATCGGGCAGCTCTAGCATCCCGACTTTGTTAAGAAAACACGTAGACTTTGGCATTTATGCACAACATAATAAACAAGTAAACAAGAGGAAAACAAAGAACAAGTAAACAAACAATAGGCTTATCTTTTGTTGAAGTTGCCTCTCCCAAGTTAACATGTGCGGGCAAATATGATCCTATGATGGGCCGTCCTTTGGTGATTGTGGGTGCTTTATTGGCTCACCTTATATGTATCTATAGATCGCTGAGGGGCCCAACTTTGCAAACATGGCCACCTTGGATAGTTGAGATGGCCAACACTATAGATGTCTGATTCAGGGTTACAGTGTGGGCAACCGTGCCCATCTTGACTCCAGTGTTGCGCGCTATTGGAGGACGGGCAACATCATAGGCAAATAAATTGGGACCACAACGTGGGTGGTCGCACCATCTGCTCATCAATTACTCTAGCATAGAAGGGTGCATTGATAGCTTGCTCATCCTACAAAGTAAAACACCAAGAATGTTGAAATCTAGACCATGACATGGTTGTCATGCCAGCTTTGAGATGGCATCTCCAGCACGAAAGGGAGCATTGGTAGGCTCATGCATATTCACGGAGTAGCACTACAGATGCCAGATTCATGATTACATTATGGGTAATCATGAACATATTGTACCAGTTCCCTTCCCAGTTGGAGGAAGGCAGCATTATAGGCAAACAAATCGGGACAACAACGTGTGCGATCACTCCATCTATTCGTTGATGCCTCCAGCATGAAAGGGAGTGTTGATTAGTTCGCTCATGCTTATAGAGCAGAAAACCACAGACGTAGGAATTAGGACCACGATATAAGTGGTCGCACCATCATTGTGATGGTTTCATCGGCACGGAAGGGAGCATTGATCGGCTCATGAATACTCATGGGGCAGTTGTACGAATGCCAAATTTGAGACAATATCATAGGTAATCGTGGACATCTTGGCACTAGTGCCCCACCTTATTGGGGGATGGACAACAACACCGGCGAATGAATCAAGACTATGATGTGGGCGGTCGTGCCATCTATTCAGTAATGCCTTCGGCATGGAAGATAGCGTTAGTGGCTCATGCATCCTCATGCAGCCAAACATCACGGATGCAAAAATCCAGACCATAACATGAGTGGTTGCATAATCCATGTGATGGTATCCTTGGCACGGAAAGGAGCATTAATTGGCTTGTGCATCCTCACAGGGCCATTTTGGCATTCTCCGGCATAGAGGAGGGCCTTTCAAGGCTCATATTTGCTAGATAGCCTTAAATGGTAGCATCCCTTGACCAAAAGAGAGTGTTGTCTAGGTCGTCCTTGTAAGCTAGCCTTGTTGTTGCTGACATTTGCGAATTTCCTGGGATCCGTTTATATTTCATATGAACAAAGTGTTTCAAAGAGCACTTTGCTTATAATTGCAGCTTGCAAGTTTCCCTAGACACAATAAGCTCCAAGATCTCCAGGTCCCAAGTATATGGCACGTGGGCCCCCTCTAGGTGCGAGAGCAATATGCCTCATTGGATAGTGCGACATTGACTATATGTTGGCCTTCCCAGTTTGGGGCCAATCCTCCTTCGGTCGGGTTTTTTGTGTTTGCAAAGACCTAACACAAAACTACATCACCGTTACGAAATGGCGGAGCTTTACCCATGCATTGTAGTGCTTGGCGATCTTTCTCTTGCATGCCTTTGTTCGTAGATTTGCCTCTATTCTTCTTTCTTCCAAAGCATCGAGTCCAAGCCTTGTTAATTCTTCATTTTTCTTGAGGTCGTCGGTGAGGCACCTAGGAGAGGGGATGTCCACTTTGATGGGCAATATGGCTTCATATCCATAGGGAAGGAGAAAAGGGAATGCCCGATGGAATTGTAGCTCGAGGTCATGTACAACAAAAGAAGAAGTGGGAGATCTTCTGCCCAATTTCCTTAGCTTTGTTGAGGCGCTACTTTAACATTAACTTGATGGTTTTGTTCACTACCTCAAACTGCACATTCGCTTGTAGATAGAGACCGAGGAGAAGCACTTCTTGATCCCATTCTTCTCGAGGAAACCTTGGAATATCCCACTTGTGAACCACATGTCATTGTTTGTAATGATCTTGTTCAAGATTCCAGAGCGGAAAACGATGTTCTTGATTACACAATTCTGGATTTTGGGAACGGTGGCCCTTATGAGGAGCTATGCCACAACGCACTTGGTGAAATAATCAATGGTGACGATGGCATGATTATATCTTCTTTTAGCATTGGGGAGCTTTCTGATTTGGTCAATACCCAAGTGTTGAACAACCTGAGGATGTCCTGACGGATAGCAACTTTGGGAAGCTCTAGGGATCTTAGTGAACTGCTGACATCGCCTGCACTTCTTGACGTTGTCCATCGCATATTAATTATGGGTGGCCAATAGTAACCTTGGCAGGCAGCTCATCCCTGCTGGTTGCATCCACAAGTTGATCGATTCGAGGTAGCGGAAAACTGTCTTTCGAGCAAGCCTTGTTAAGGTCTGAAAAGTCAATGCATGTTCTCCGGGCCCTATTAGATTTGAACTAGTAGATTGGTAACCTAGATCGGATATTCGGTCTCATTAATAAAACCATTGTCGAGGAGCTTTTCTACCTCTTCTTTGAGTGTTATATATTATTCCGGGTTGAGTGGTCTTCACTTTTGTCGAACAGGATGAGCTATTGGGTCAATGTTAAGGGCATGGTAGATGATAGAGGATTCTATGACGGTCATGTCATGATACCCACAAGAGAACACATCTTTTCTTTTCTTTAGGAAACATATTAACTCATCCCTTATTTTCAGACTCAATTATGTTCCAATCTGGATGACCTAACTGGGATCGTTGTTGTCAAGTGATCTACTTTGAGAGGACTTTCCAGTCTGTCATCAAGGTTTGAATTGCCCATATAGGGGTCGAGTGAATCTTCATCGCTTACTTCCGTACTTATCTCTAGATGACACTGGTTTAGCGCGAGTATCATGTAGTCTACGACTTCCTCGGTCAAGACAGACATCCATGTTTTAACCGGGGGGTTATTATTACCCCCGGCTTTCACAGATGAGTCTGTCATCATCGAGAGGCATGGATCGTGGTATCTTCAGTTCCCACTTGCCAATGGGGGTGAATTTGTTCGGTCCTTGCTGCTATGAGCTCTCTTGTCTTGTGTAGGCTCGCCAGGGAATGCAGCCCCTAGCAACTTGATCGTCTTGGCCTCCGACATAAACATGAGTATTGAGTGGCTCGTGCGTTATCTCAGGGGTGGTGTTTGATGCTGATGTCTCTTTATTGTCTTCAAGGAAGTAGGTAAACCCAGCACGAATCAGAGCATTGCACGGCTCGGGCTTTCTCTTGGGTTTACAGCCATTGATTATGGCTAGCTCTTGCTATAGTATAAGGACTCCCTTGTTGGCTTCTTGTAGTGATATGTTGTAGCAGTCTCTAGCGGAGTGCTGATCGTTGTTGACACATCCTATCTCCATTTGATTGGGAATTTCAATGTCACCCGTTGATAGGCTACGATAACATCTAGGCATGTGAGTGCTAATCTACCTATTAAAATATTATAAGTGGATAGGCAGTCCACTATAACAAAATTTACCTAAATCTTGGCCACAAGAGGTTCATGGCTGAAGGTGAGTACATGCGAGGTTGTCCCCAAGGGTACTAAGCTAACTCCCCCGAATCCATAAATGGGCAGTGTGTAAGGAGTAAGGCTGGAGGAGGCGAGCTTCATCTTGTTGAACACAGATTTAAACATTATATTTGTTGAGCTACCCCCATCAAAGAATACCTAATGTACTTTGGTGCTACCACATTGACCGAGATGACCACGGGGTCAAGATGGGGGAATCCCACTCCTTTGTTTTCCTTGGTTGTGAATTTGATGTCTCTCTCCTCTGCTTTAACCCTGGGAGATTTTGGAGCCTTGAGCTGGACCAATTATATTCAGTGACTTGGGTCAAGATCTCAACTATAGCAGACTAGGGTTCTCCACTGCTTTGGCCACATGTAGTGTAACAACCCGATGTTCAGAAGTAATTAATTAAATTAATAATGGAGATTTGAATAATTGAATGACTTTTAATAATACAATAGAGTATTGTGATTTGAGATGATTTAGAAATATAGAATTTATTTAGGATTTAAAATAAAGGTATAATTAATCAAAATCAGTTTTAATATTTAAAATGTGGATAGATGGAAATAATTAGGAAATCATATGGGAAAATGTTCGATAAAGTAGAGAAATAATATATTTAAGTAAATTTTGATTTCTAAAATGAGTTTGTACATTTTAAGGGTCAAAATGATTTTTAAATTATAATCAAAAGAAATAATTTTTGTAAAGTTAAATATTAAGAGCAAAGAAGATAAGGAACTTATTTTAAAGAAAGTGAATTTTATTTCACTTATAAAAGGAGATTATAAATTGATTATTGAAATTGGACTTTAAAATGGAAATGAGGAAATAATTATTTAATTAGTATAGATTATGGAAAATAAATATTGGGAGTTTATGAAATGGTAGTAAACCTATTATGAAGATTGAATGTGAATTTTATTTGGATATTTGGGCTAATTTTTCATGCTAGGAAAATAGATAAGCAAAGGAAAATAAAGGAAAAGAAATGAATACAAAATTTTAAGAAAGCCCATTAGGCCCATTTTGGCACTTAAGGAAAATATCCTCTTAATTGGTTTATCATGAGAAGTCTATAAATCTCTCCCTTGTTTTCATATTCACTTCACGTTTGCATTTTTGCCTCTATCTCCACTAAATTCAATTATAAAAAGCATAATTCCAAAGTTGTTAAGGATGGCGTCCACCTCGTCTTGAGTGGTTATATAAGAATGCTTTGAAACTACCTCAACCTTTTTTGTTTTGGGGAGGACTCTAACTCTGGGATGATTTCCTTACCAGAATTCTTAGAGATTCGTTTAGGACACATAATCTTGCCAGGTGATATTATATCATACGTAAAAAATAATATTTTTTCTTTTTATATAAATTCAAATAACATGATACATGTGATAATATTTGGAAGGCGGCTCCTAGGAATGAAGCTCAACTTTACAAGTGAGAAAATGTACGAGTTATGGTAGCATAAACTAACATAATTAAGCATTTGTAAAATTTCGAAGGAGTCGAAACCTATTAAAAACGGTACAAGTACCTGCCGCAACACTTGGTTCCATGCCTTTGAAGGGGTCGAAACTAATTAGAACTGTATAAATCATGGAACTTTCGACATAGTCCAAACCATTATATACAACCCCATTTTTGTAACATGTATTAGCCTGAACTTACCCTTCGGCAACATCGAACCCTCAGATTTCACTCTATCTTATAGAAAGTATAGTTATCCGCGAGGCATCTGCTTAAAAACAAGCATTGTCGAAACTCCATACTCCAACTAAGTCGAAAGACTTAAAACAGGGCGGCGTCAATACTAATAAAAGCCCTTAAGACGTTTTGTGTAACGACCCGTAAATTTAACTGGTTTTAAATAACGTTATTAATTGAAATTTTGCGAAATTTTAAACGATAAAAATTTTGAAATATAAATTTGATATTTGGAATGCGTCTAATTAATCATAGCAACGGGTGAATTTTCATCAGATAATTTGGAAGTTTATTTTCTTGTGTAATTTTATTTCAAATTTAAAATCAGTTCAAATTGATGATAATAAACTATTTTCTAAACCTGAATACTTTTATATAATAAATTTGTAAATCATCTTCTGAGTGAGACGTCATAATTTGTTTCTCCAAATTTGGAGTTCTATAGCTTCGTTTACCTTATTTTATGCGTTTTAGTAGCATTTTATAACTTGATCGTATCGTATTATTCGTGTACCATTCGGTTCCTCTCATCGTGTTGATCTCTATTTTTACATCCGACACGTAGCGGAATCGACGTAACAGGTTTGCGTAGCGATACCGTAATTGTGTCCTTGGTTTTCTTTGCCTTTTAAATTACCGGCCGAGTAAAACTATCAATCGTTCCTGCAATAAACTCTTGAAACCACCATTTGACATTTCATATCCCTTAGATTTTATATTTTGGGTATGCGTCCTCTCATCTTTCATTTTTTTCAGAGAAAATACGTAGCTGTATAGTCTCGCATTAGCTTCGAGATCGGCCTTCTCCCCTAATTTATTTCCTTTGCTTCAAGTCTTAGCAGGTTGGGAAATTTCCCTTTATAATATACGTTTAAAAATTTTACTTTGTTCGTTTCTTTTGGCCGAAGGAAAACAGCAGCCTCGTGATTCGACCAACCCATTTACCACCTCCGAGCTCGGTCTGCTACTCCTCATCATCACCGAACCATTAATCTCCTCATCCTTTCCCATCACTTTCGCCTTCCCCTTCGCACCTATCTCCACCTCCGCATCCCTGGACGAAACCCATCATCCCGACCTCGCCAGCAGTCAACGACATCAGCCTCTTCAGGCGACCACTCGTGCAGCCTACCCTCCAGAGCAAACTCAGCCTCTCTGTTTTAAAAGTAAGTTATATTAGTGGTCTACTAGTTTATATATATTTTAATAAGCTAAGTTATATTGTTTTACTGTTTGATTTCTATATATATTAGTTATAAAATTACAGTCCTATGTATATGTTAGTTACAGAATTTCAAGTTGTTGTATTTGATATATGTCTACAGCCTTTTATATGTATATGTTATGATTTATATGAGTTATAAAGTTGTTAGTTTGAAATGTAAATGTATGATATCTGTAATATGCTGTTCATATATATATATATATATATATATTAAGTATATAAAACCTACAGGTACATAAGTCAAGTAAAGTTATATACTTTGGTAAAAAAAAAACATATCGTCTGTTAGTGATAAATGTGGTTCAGTATAGTATCTTATATTATATATATAGTGTATCAGAGAATTTGTTGAAAGAAAATTTTATCTAGCTAGATCTGGAAAACCAATACATGTTGTTTATACGAACAGTTAATAATAGTCTTATATATTTTGAAGATGTCGTATGTATGTAAATCTGTAGGTATATATATGTTGGGAAAGCAGTTCTTTGAATTGCGTGTGTATATATATCCATGACTTGTCAGTTGTATATTGTTATAGTTTTTGTATTATGATAGTTTATATAGATTATAAAATTTGTTAGTATATATATACTGATTTTTGTTTTAAATATAGTATATACAATGATGATTGTTTTTCTTAAGTGTACATATATTGGTATATACAATTGTCTATTCATGTTTGTTTATGACTTTGTATAACATTGATATTATATTGGTTTATAAAGTGGTATATATTAACAGTCTGCGATTTGTCTAGTTTTGTAAGTATATTTGTTTAATATGATTGTTTACAAATAGGTGTTATATGAGCAGAAAAGCTATACCTTGTATGTATACCGTCTGTAAAAGTTATACTTGTTTTATATAAACAATGCAATTTTCTTTATAAACTGGGACATGTTTAGTTTATATACTTGGGTGTTTTATTCGTATGTACATATGATTTATATGGGTTGTACATATATAAAGTATATTAACATTTCATAACTTGTTGCTGTATACAACATATAAGAAATTTTTATAAAAGCAGTATATATTTGATATATTAACCTTAACTTATAAGCTCTATTTATAAAGTTTTTATATCTAAATATTTCCTTTAAGAAAGCAGTTCATATTATTAGTATAGGAACAGTTTGTTAAGGTTTTGTATATATATATTTGTATGTTTAGTTATAAAATATCAATGTGTATAAAGTAGATACATTTATGTTTCACGTATGTATGTTATTAGGTAAGTGATTTTGAAATAGTGGATATGGAGATTTGTTTTAAAGAGTTTATTTATTGGTTTTAAAGTATGTATGGTATATACTAAATATTTGTTTTAAATTTAATATCTATTTTGAGATATATATATATTTATGGAGTATATATATACAGTGTATACATGTTTGATTTTATATGTGTGCTTTAATTTAAACTATGATTTAAAAAAAAACCATATATATATTTAATTTAATATATATTCGAATTTAGAATATGATTTTATATATATTGTTTTATATAATTATATATATATGAGTTCACTGATACCAATTATCTTCATCTATCTTGTTCAGATGTGTTTCATCGATTTCTATTACCAGCTTTGATCGTTGAATTCGTGCCAATTTGCTTTGCTTGGATTCGTAACTCAATTTCACGGTCTGTATCAGTGTGCGTATCTGTGTAATCTTCTAGTCTCTCTAGCCTCGAAAGGTGAGCAATCACTCACGATTAATGTTCTTTTATTTAATAAATTTGATTTCAATTGGAACGACAATTGAAATATGCTGCTGTTAGTTAATTACACTGTTATATATGCTATTACCTGTATCAGTTCACATATGACATCTGACACCATTTTCTGTTTATTATTTATGCGATGATAATACAGTTGGCTGACAATTGATTGATTGTTGATGTTTATATTAGACGTTAAATTGTTAATGTCAAGGTGAGAAATAGTATGCAATTGAATTTGATATAGGGTAGTTAAATTTGTATAATGTGACCCCTTTAAATGTTAAATAAATTGACATGTAGAAATAGTGTTAACTATACCTTGAACCATTGAATGTATGTTGTATAAGTTGATATAGTATGAAATTGAATAGTGGATATCAAGTGAAAAAACCGTATAAATATTTGTGTAATAATCTTTAATCTACATGAAATGATAGTGTAGATTCTAGAAATAATTATATTAATTTACACAAACAACAATGTGAATTAATACGATTATTTCGGGATTATTTGAATTGATTATTGGATTGATATTGATTGTTGTTATTGTTTGTTTATTTACTTTGACACCATCCCAGTTATCACACTGCAAGTTCCTTTTGCTATGCTTTGATTTTGAATTGAATTGGAATCGGGTTGAAATGATAAATACCCAAATGAACTTGACTTAGGATAGAGAATTAAATAAAACCCGATTGGTCAATGATTTGTTTTAAAAATAAAATAAAGATTTTATTCGAATAAACAATAAGGTCTTGAAATGAAGCTGGAATTTGAATTTTAAAGAAAGGAAAATGTTAATATTTAATAATTCGGAATAAAATATTAACATAATAGTTGTGGAAAGAATGTTGTTTTAAAATTTATTATTTAATAATTAAATTTGGAATTATTAATAACTAAGTTTTGAAATTAGTTAATAATTAAGTTTTGAAATTATTTGATAATTAAATAAAATCGAATTATTTAATAGTCAAATAAAATTGAATTCTTTGTTAAGTGGAATTGAACTTCTTTAATAAGTGAAATCAAGTTTCTTTATAAATTGAGTTTTGAGATTTGTAACTAAGTAAATAAATCAGTGAAATTGAATTTCTTTAACAAGAAATAAAAATGTGATTTATGTGTTGAAATGAATATAAAACTTGTAAATTTAAGAATTTGATTTGACAATTTAATTTAATTCAATTTGAAGTTTTGATATAATAAAGTTGAACTTAAGTAATTGATTTAATGAATTGGAAATTGAATAGAATTGTTTTGAATGATAAATTTACTTAATGAATACTGAATAAAATCGATAAATGAAGTTAAACTGATTTGAATGTTAAATTAAATTAATTTAAATGATTTCGAAATGAAACTTGTATTCGAACTTGAATCAATAATTGAATTGTTTTACATGAAAATTTAAATTGAATTATAAGATTTTGAAATGATAATTTGAAAGTTTAGAAACGTAAATTATGGAAATTGTTTAGAAAGACAAATGAAATGTTGATTTACAAATTCTAATTGAAATTGTAATTGATTTGGTTTTGAAATATATAAACGACCAATCAGTGAAATAATGACGAAAGTTATTAAAGAGACCGGAATCGGTTAGGGACATACTCACTGTCTAAACCGAAAACCACTTTAATAACTATACGCGGAGTGTGATCCAGAATGAAGTGGTTGGAATGATGTACGTGATGACTGAAGAAAGAGAACGATAATGGATAGCCTTAACACTTGTGTCAAATTGGAAATGACTAAAACAGGAGCCGTGCCGGGCCAAATGGAGGCTAGCTACCTCGAGCGAACACACTTCTTCGAAACTACTCATTACTTGTTGTCGATTGGTGCACCCTTGATTTGGGAGTGTTGTTTCGCGGTGTTGCGATCGCTGCGGCGATGCGTTCTCACCAGTCCGGATCAGGCAAACGGTAGTTTCACTACCTTGGGTATTGCCTCATGTGCCTTGTCATACTTGTATCCCTTTATACGCGACCACTACGATTTGTTTTGCGTTATACCTATGGAGTACTCCCTGATATCCCACTAGTTTACGGTGGAGTTTACAATTCTGTATAGACTATAACGCTTATATAAAATGTGTTAAGGGGGATAATGGTAACGCCTTAACACTATTTTGATACTTTACATTACCGATAGACATTATCTACTTATCGTACACTACTACATAGTAGATAGTTTAACGGATCCTTAAAGGATGGTTATTCCAAACATCCTTTGAGTTACTTGTATTTCAGTTGCTATTTCACTTGAGTTGGATTTATAAATATAAGAATGTTAATCCTGACTCGAGTGTTTTGTGTTTTGCTTTACGCTCGGGTCAGACTGAGTGGTTCAGCTTTTGAGACTCGCCTTTGGAGTTGGAGCTTCGCTTGGAGACCCAGCTATCTATCTAGCTTTCAGATATCCAGTTGATTCCAGTGATTGTATTCTGATTCTTGTATTTGACTATTGTATTTGAGACTTCCGCTGTAATTTATTTAACTCTGATATGTATATAGTACCTTCATGAACTATTATCTTTTATTTCCGCTGCATTTATTACTCTGTGTCTGTGATCTGTGATTATTTTATTTACTGTATATGTTCAGTTTTGCCAAATTTAAATTAACAATTCGGTATTTTGAATTATTCAAGTCCGACATGTGCGGATGCGAATAGTCCAAAATAGCGGGTCGTTACAAGTGGTATCAGAGCTTTGGTAGCTCAAGGAAAAACTCAGCATATAGGGTAAATGTATTTACAGAATCACTCTCATTCGAGTTTCAATCTCTTCCTTTGACTCAATTCCTTTGAATTTTGGAACGTTCCCCTCGGTTCCGAAATTCATTCGTGTCCTTCACTATTCGTCTTCTTTCAATTCTGGAGCACCCCATAACTCCATCTTGAATGATATCTATAATAGATCGGCGGTCTCGCCAATCTTCGAATGATTCGTAAAGGAGCAAAACTCCTTTACAATAGGCATCGATTTACCAGAGATTTCTGTATCCTCGGTTTACGATGTTATCTATTCCCTGCTATACCTGAATGCAATCTCTTAAGATCGAGTGCTGATTCGCCTCGAAATTCTGCATCGATCTTATTTTTGAAGTTACGGACGACCCGGTTAAGGTTGCCCATGAATTTAATAAACTCATCCATCTCACGATTGTGGTAATTGAATTATCTTATCTTCTGTTTTAAGCTTATTTTCGAATCAAAATTCTCTTTGATTTGATTTCCATCAAATTTGAATCTCTATACATGTTTTGAAATCTGTTCTTGTATCGTCGAGCAAGGAATTGTATTTATAAAATTATATTTAAAATGTTTTAAAAAAAAATATTGTGTTGTTTGAGTTGTTGATGTTGATTTGGATTTTCAATCGATTCGTCTGATCAATGCTATCGATAGGATTTCCAAAACTCTTTAACAGAGCAAACCGACACAATATCGTTTTCAAATTTGGTAAACAAATTAAATTTTTGAATGATTATATTATATATACAAGTATAAATTTTTCTGAAATTAAATTGTTAATGAATTTGTTGTCAAAAATGATAATAATTTGATTTTCATTTCTTGTTTTGTAAACCATTGATTATTGCATAATATAAATAAATGAATTTATGAAACTTGGTTATAATTTGATTTGGGATTTGAAAGGAATTTAAATAAAGAATTTGAGAATTTAATTTCTGGTAATTTCAAACTTTGATTTGAAAGTTTTAAAGTGTATAGTATTTAAAATATTTTCGAATATAAATCATTTTCAAAGAATTTTAAAATGTTGAAACCAGTGCTCTTCTCTTTGTCGCGGGAAAATAATTTCGGTGATGGCGGCCGCATCATCGACATTCATTTTCGAGTTTCGAAGTGGAGAGACAATTCTGTAGCTTTGCTACGGTTTTGTTTTGAAAAATATATTTTTTGATTTGAATTTCTTCAGTATAATTTGATTTATATATATATATAGGTATCTTATTTTAAAAATTTAATTTGATTTGATATAAATATATAGATATATCTCTAAAATTGTTTGAAGTAAATCGGAGATTTAAATTTTTAAATTTTAGGTTAAAGATGATTTCAATTATAAACTGAAGTCAAAATTCTGGGATAAGTATTTAATTTGAAATAACTGGGTTGTAAAATTTTATTTGTATATACTCAATTTCATTTCAATATAGCTTACCTAAATTATTCAGAAATTGAAATTTAATTGGATAATGTACAATAAAAAAAATGTCTTTACAAATAAAATTTGAGTGTTTATAATAAATGTTATACGCTAAATTTTGATTATAAAGATGTGAATAGAGTTGGATAGGATAATAAGTAATTGAATAATAGATGAGACAAATAAATTTGTTTTGAAAGAATGAATAAATTGAAATTTGATCAACCTATGAAAATACCTTGAATTTAAAAGCAATTAGTGAATATAAATTAATTTAAATCGAAACTTTTATGGTTTAAATTAATTTATATGGGTTAAATATATGTGATTAAATATATTAAGTAGAATAAATTTAACAATAATTTGGAATAAAGAAGAATTTAAATTGCTGAAAAAAATATGATTATAATAAAAGACTATTCAAAGTTATGGTTTTAGAAATTGTAAATTGAAGATAATTGGATAACAAGATAATAAATTTAGAAATAGTTGAGATTGATTTTAGTGAAATCAAATGGATTAAATCAATTATTGAATATCAATTAATTTAAGTTTAAATTTATATGGTTTAAATTAATTGTTATTTTGTATTTCAAATCTGTTTTCTTTCTGGTTGTTTCTATTCTCCTACCTCGTTCTTTTTCGGGGACGAAAAGTTTTGAGTGGGGGAGAGTGTAACGACCCGTAAATTTAACTGGTTTTAAATAACGTTATTAATTGAAATTTTGCGAAATTTTAAACGATAAAAATTTTGAAATATAAATTTGATATTTGGAATGCGTCTAATTAATCATAGCAACGGGTGAATTTTCATCAGATAATTTGGAAATTTATTTTCTTGTGTAATTTTATTTCAAATTTAAAATCAGTTCAAATTGATGATAATAAACTATTTTCTAAACCTGAATACTTTTATATAATAAATTTGTAAATCATCTTCTGAGTGAGACGTCATAATTTGTTTCTCCAAATTTGGAGTTATATAGCTTCGTTTACCTTATTTTATGCGTTTTAGCAGCATTTTATAACTTGATCGTATCGTATTATTCGTGTACCATTCCGTTCCTCTCATCGTGCTGATCTCTATTTTTACATCCGACACGTAGCGAAATCGACGTAACAGGTTTGCGTAGCGATACCGTAATTGTGTCCATTGGTTTTCTTTGCCTTTTAAATTACCGGCCGAGTAAAACTATCAATCGTTCCTGTAATAAATTCTTGAAACCACCATTTGACACTTCATATCCCTTAGATTTTATATTTTGGGTATGCGTCCTCTCATCTTTCATTTTTTTTAAGAGAAAATACGTAGCTGTATAGTCTTGCATTAGCTTCGAGATCGGCCTTCTCCCCTAATTTATTTCCTTTGCTTCAAGTCTTAGCAGGTTGGGAAATTTCCCTTTATAATATACGTTTAAAAATTTTACTTTGTTCGTTTCTTTTGGCCGAAGGAAAACAGCAGCCTCGTGATTCGACCAACCCATTTACCACCTCTGAGCTCGGTCTGCTACTCCTCATCATCACCGAGCCATTAATCTCCTCATCCTTTCCCATCACTTTCGCCTTCCCCTTCGCACCTATCTCCACCTCCGCATCCCTGGACGAAACCCATCATCCCGACCTCGCCAGCAGTCAACGACATCAGCCTCTTCAGGCGACCACTCGTGCAGCCTACCCTCCAGAGCAAACTCAGCCTCTCTGTTTTAAAAGTAAGTTATATTAGTGGTCTACTAGTTTATATATATTTTAATAAGCTAAGTTATATTGTTTTACTGTTTGATTTCTATATATATTAGTTATAAAATTACAGTCCTATGTATATGTTAGTTACAGAATTTCAAGTTGTTGTATTTGATATATGTCTACAGCCTTTTATATGTATATGTTATGATTTATATGAGTTATAAAGTTGTTAGTTTGAAATGTAAATGTATGATATCTGTAATATGTTGTTCATATATATATATATTAAGTATATAAAACCTATAGGTACATAAGTCAAGTAAAGTTATATACTTTGGTAAAAAAAAAGAGAAACATATCGTCTGTTAGTGATAAATGTGGTTCAGTATAGTATCTTATATTATATATATAGTGTATCAGAGAATTTGTTGAAAGAAAATTTTATCTAGCTAGATCTGGAAAACCAATACATGTTGTTTATACGAACAGTTAATAATAATCTTATATATTTTGAAGCTGTCGTATGTATGTAAATCTGTAGGTATATATATGTTGGGAAAGCAGTTCTTTGAATTGCGTGTGTATATATATCCATGACTTGTCAGTTGTATATTGTTATAGTTTTTGTATTATGATAGTTTATATAGATTATAAAATTTGTTAGTATATATATACTGATTTTTGTTTTAAATATAGTATATACAATGATGATTGTTTTTCTTAAGTGTACGTATATTGGTATATACAATTGTCTATTCATGTTTGTTTATGACTTTGTATAACATTGATATTATATTGGTTTATAAAGTGGTATATATTAACAGTCTGCGATTTGTCTAGTTTTGTAAGTATATTTGTTTAATATGATTGTTTACAAATAGGTGTTATATGAGCAGAAAAGCTATACCTTGTATGTATACCGTCTGTAAAAGTTATACTTGTTTTATATAAACAATGCAATTTTCTTTATAAACTGGGACATGTTTAGTTTATATACTTGGGTGTTTTATTCGTATGTACATATGATTTATATGGGTTGTACATATATAAAGTATATTAACATTTCATAACTTGTTGCTGTATACAACATATAAGAAATTTTTATAAAAGCAGTATATATTTGATATATTAACCTTAACTTATAAGCTCTGTTTATAAAGTTTTTATATCTAAATATTTCCTTTAAGAAAGCAGTTCATACTATTAGTATAGGAACAGTTTGTTAAGGTTTTGTATATATATATTTGTATGTTTAGTTATAAAATATCAATGTGTATAAAGTAGATACATTTATGTTTCACGTATGTATGTTATTAGGTAAGTGATTTTGAAATAGTGGATATGGAGATTTGTTTTAAAGAGTTTATTTATTGGTTTTAAAGTATGTATGGTATATACTAAATATTTGTTTTAAATTTAATATCTATTTTGAGATATATATATATTTATGGAGTATATATATACAGTGTATACATGTTTGATTTTATACGTGTGCTTTAATTTAAACTATGATTTAAAAAAAACCATATATATATATTTAATTTAATATATATTCGAATTTAGAATATGATTTTATATATATTGTTTTATATAATTATATATATATGAGTTCACTGATACCAATTATCTTCATCTATCTTGTTCTGATGTGTTTCATCGATTTCTATTACCAGCTTTGATCGTTGAATTCGTGCCAATTTGCTTTGCTTGGATTCGTAACTCAATTTCACGGTCTGTATCAGTGTGCGTATCTGTGTAATCTTCTAGTCTCTCTAGCCTCGAAAGGTGAGCAATCACTCACGATTAATGTTCTTTTATTTAATAAATTTGATTTCAATTGGAACGACAATTGAAATATGCTGCTGTTAGTTAATTACACTGTTATATATGCTATTACCTGTATCAGTTCACATATGACATCTGACACCATTTTCTGTTTATTATTTATGCGATGATAATACAGTTGGCTTACAATTGATTGATTGTTGATGTTTATATTAGACGTTAAATTGTTAATGTCAAGGTGAGAAATAGTATGCAATTGAATTTGATATAGGGTAGTTAAATTTGTATAATGTGACCCCTTTAAATGTTAAATAAATTGACATGTAGAAATAGTGTTAACTATACCTTGAACCATTGAATGTATGTTGTATAAGTTGATATAGTATGAAATTGAATAGTGGATATCAAGTGAAAAAACCGTATAAATATTTGTGTAATAATCTTTAATCTACATGAAATGATAGTGTAGATTCTAGAAATAATTATATTAATTTACACAAACAACAATGTGAATTAATACGATTATTTCGGGATTATTTGAATTGATTATTGGATTGATATTGATTGTTGTTATTGTTTGTTTATTTACTTTGACACCATCCCAGTTATCACACTGCAAGTTCCTTTTGCTATGCTTTGATTTTGAATTGAATTGGAATCGGGTTGAAATGATAAATACCCAAATGAACTTGACTTAGGATAGAGAATTAAATAAAACCCGATTAGTCAATGATTTGTTTTAAAAATAAAATAAAGATTTTATTCGAATAAACAATAAGGTTTTGAAATGAAGCTGGAATTTGAATTTTAAAGAAATGAAAATGTTAATATTTAATAATTCGGAATAAAATATTAACATAATAGTTGTGGAAAGAATGTTGCTTTAAAATTTATTATTTAATAATTAAATTTGGAATTATTAATAATTAAGTTTTGAAATTAGTTAATAATTAAGTTTTGAAATTATTTGATAATTAAATAAAATCGAATTATTTAATAGTCAAATAAAATTGAATTCTTTGTTAAGTGGAATTGAACTTCTTTAATAAGTGAAATCAAGTTTCTTTATAAATTGAGTTTTGAGATTTGTAACTAAGTAAATAAATCAGTGAAATTGAATTTCTTTAACAAGAAATAAAAATGTGATTTATGCGTTGAAATGAATATAAAACTTGTAAATTTAAGAATTTGATTTGACAATTTAATTTAATTCAATTTGAAGTTTTGATATAATAAAGTTGAACTTAAGTAATTGATTTAATGAATTGAAAATTGAATAGAATTGTTTTGAATGATAAATTTACTTAATGAATACTGAATAAAATCGATAAATGAAGTTAAACTGATTTGAATGTTAAATTAAATTAATTTAAATGATTTCGAAATGAAACTTGTATTTGAACTTGAATCAATAATTGAATTGTTTTACATGAAAATTTAAATTGAATTATAAGATTTTGAAATGATAATTTGAAAGTTTTGAAACGTAAATTATGGAAATTGTTTAGAAAGACAAATGAAATGTTAATTTACAAATTCTAATTGAAATTGTAATTGATTTGGTTTTGAAATATATAAACGACCAATCGGTGAAATAATGACGAAAGTTATTAAAGAGACCGGAATCGGTTAGGGACATACTCACTGTCTAAACCGAAAACCACTTTAATAACTATACGCGGAGTGTGATCCAGAATGAAGTGGTTGGAATGATGTACGTGATGACTGAAGAAAGAGAACGATAATGGATAGCCTTGACACTTGTGTCAAATTGAAAATGACTAAAACAGGAGCCGTGCCGGGCCAAATGGGGGCTAGCTACCTCGAGCGAACACACTTCTTCGAAACTACTCATTACTTGTTGTCGATTGGTGCACCCTTGATTTGGGAGTGTTGTTTCGCGGTGTTGCGATCGCTGCGGCGATGCGTTCTCACCGGTCCGGATCAGGCAAACGGTAGTTTCACTACCTTGGGTATTGTCTCATGTGCCTTGTCATACTTGTATCCCTTTATACGCGACCACTACGATTTGTTTTGCGTTATACCTATGGAGTACTCCCTGATATCCCACTAGTTTACGGTGGAGTTTACAGTGCTGTATAGACTATAACGCTTATATAAAATGTGTTAAGGGGGATAATGGTAACACCTTAACACTATTTTGATACTTTACATTACCGATAGACATTATCTACTTATCGTACACTACTACATAGTAGATAGTTTAACGGATCCTTAAAGGATGGTTATTCCAAACATCCTTTGAGTTACTTGTATTTCAGTTGCTATTTCACTTGAGTTGGATTTATAAATATAAGAATGTTAATCCTGACTCGAGTGTTTTGTGTTTTGCTTTACGCTCGGGTCAGACTGAGTGGTTCAGCTTTTGAGACTCGCCTTTGGAGTTGGAGCTTCGCTTGGAGACCCAGCTATCTATCTAGCTTTCAGATATCCAGTTGATTCCAGTGATTGTATTCTGATTCTTGTATTTGACTATTGTATTTGAGACTTCCGCTGTAATTTATTTAACTCTGATATGTATATAGTAGCTTCATGAACTACTATCTTTTATTTCCGCTGCATTTATTACTCTGTGTCTGTGATCTGTGATTATTTTATTTACTGTATATGTTCAGTTTTGCCAAATTTAAATTAACAATTCGGTATTTTGAATTATTCAAGTCCGACATGTACGGATGCGAATAGTCCAAAATAGCGGGTCGTTACATTTTGATAATGTTAATATTGAGAAAATGTAGATGGTTATATTTCTTTTAACTATTGAAGGTTTCGATGAAAGGGCATAGTAATGTTTTGAAAATATTGACATTGAACTAAACAATGCAAATAGCTGTGCTTATTTCAGTTTTGGGGTTTCAACTAAGTCGAAAGGCTAAATTAATGGTTTTAACAATGACGGAAGGAGTTATCTTCCTCAAGTGGATTTACAATAAGAGTTATTTTAGCTACCCTTAATATCTTACAAAATAGGTTAAAATTAGGCATAACGGGTTTCGGGTTTAAACCTGCATCCAACAGCGGTAAATAACCCCAAATTGGGTGAAGTCACATCCAAACCCGAATATGTCCATAAACTAATTAAAATCGACATGAAATTCAAGTTTAATATCATCCTACATCCCTCAAGATTCAAAACAGCAAACATGAACTTAAACCCTAGAAATTTAAACTCAAAATTGAGTGTTTAAAACTGATTTCTAATTTGAAACAATGAATGCTCACCTTAGATCTGAAAGTTTCGTCTTTTAAAACCTTGAATTTGAAGGAAGTTTGAAGAATGAGATTCTTGCTCTAGAATTCTTGATTACAGGTAAAGGAAAAGGAAGAGGAAGGAGCACAATTTATAAGAAAAGCAAATATGAGGACAACCACACGATTTAATTCATTCGCGGTCAAGATTAGTACAGGAATATCAAAAGGCGGGAAAGCTTTCTGCCGAAATAAAAGAGGATGTCGAAACAGTTGACTTGAAAAGTCAAGACCATCCCTTCGTTAGGGGGGCAAATGTTACTACCAAAATCAAATCAATCCCGTCGAAGCCCAAAAGATGGAAAAGGGAAGTGCAATGAAGAATAATAGTGACAACGAGGCCTTTCGAGAGAATCAAAGGGATGCCCTTTTTATCCAAATTAGTGCAATTTTACCCAAATTAGCTCTTTTTGTTATAGCTTTTTGTGTAGTCCTTTTTGTTGGCACTCTGATGTATATTCTTTTGACCCATGTTTGGGTTGTGGTCGTCATACCACTTTGATGTATCATTTTGGATTGTACTAGTGATTGTATCTGTACTTATGCATATGTATGCATTTCTGCTGTTCTATGATGTTATTTACATTTGAGTTGTTATGTTTTGTTCTGATAGATCCGTTAAGCATTATAGTTTTGTATTAAATATTTATTGGATACGTCGATCCACTTGAGAAGAGAGAAAAAATAGATAGCACCTATCGACGTATTCAGTAGATAGTTAAGACAAGGTTATAGATGGTCGCTCATATCCAGCTCTATTCTCCGTATTAGCAGACGGTATTACCTCGTAATACTCTTTGTTAATATGAGTCTCAGAGTGGGGCGTCACAACTTGGTCTGTCAAATGAGTTATAGGCTTCCAAAGTGGTCGAAAGGGACATCAAAAGACAGTCCTCTGCGATAATCAAAGCCCAATACCTTTTGCAAGAGATAACTACTTCAACTAAAGCTACATTTTGCAAGTTTCTTCAACATAGAACACCTTCCGCAACCATCAAAGTATATGCTTCCGAAGCAGTTGACCCTTCCGCAGGGGTCAAATCATTTGCTAATGTAATTCCATCCTCGGTAAATGCTTCCGCAACTATCAGAGTAAAGGCTTTCGAAAGCATCATCCCTTTCGCAAGCATTTGTACCTTCTGCATATGTTGGAACATCCTTTCGCACTCATCCAACACGTTTACAGCAACATAGATCTTCTTCCATACCTTCCAACGGTGTCGATGGCATTCAAGTCCTAGACAAAAGCGGCATCAAAAAGGTGCTTTGGAGTCGATGACAACAAAAGGTTACGAAAGTATCCTTTCGACTAAGTCGAAGGGATGAATGCGAAAGGCGCCAACCCGCACCTATAAATAAGACCTTAGGGGTGCTGTTTTGAGAATCGAATTTTTCATTCTTTCCACTTGTATGCTATTTCTAATTTGCAAACTCTAATTTCTAAATTGAATTGGGAATTTCACTTTGTTATACACTTAAGCCTTTGTATTCATAAAAGTTATCAATTAAATGAATACATAGCATTCTCAAACACATGGATTCAGATTTACTGCTTGCATATGACTTTGTTTATGGAGTGTGAACATTTGTACCGTACGAATGAATTCCTTTCGAAGCCAATGATTTATTCAACACACTTAATACCTTTCGACACAATTGGACCACAGCCGTATGCTATATTAACTAGCTCGAAACGGGTTTCGTAGGGGTGTATTAACAACATCGAAACTCTCCCTTTTTATGCATTCAAAAGGGTTTTATGTGCTTATAACAACTTTGCTAGGATTCAGCAAGGCTCCTTCTTAGCTTTCCCTTACAACCTTCTCCACTAACCTTACTTCGGGGTGTTGACAAGATTTCTGGTTAATAATTGGTTTAGGTATTTGCATATATGTTGAGTACAATGGATCCTAGGTATGTCTACTTTATGATTATCTATGAGATAACCTTGGGCATTACTTTGTGCATGCCATAAGATATTTGATCATTTCTTAGTATTGGATAGATTTGCCACCAATTTTATGTTGTTCCATTGACGAGTTGCTTGTCTTTGTTTTCATTTGGGTAATGATATGAGAATAGTCAATATAGATATGTCATATCTGAGATATTCAAATACCACTTTGTGTTATATATGATTATACCATGCCAGTTATCATTATATATTGACATTAGCATTCTATATATAGTTTGACCATGTGTTATTTATATGATACTGAGGACAGTCTGAGACATTTCAGGTTCATGGACGAAGTGACATGACTGTGGATGTTAGGCATAGTAGAGGCTAGCATATTAGTTGATTAGTGTATCATTATGCACTTCTGTAACCTATTTGTGGATATGTATTTGGATGTATGTATTAGACGTACGTTGTATGTATGTAGTATGTATACTGGGCATTTGAATTTTGTAGTCCCACTTAACCATAAGTATTTCACTTATTATACTTTATCGTTGTGTTTTGACTCAATGATCTCTGTTATATTATTTTATATGGTGTATTGTTCTATCATGGGAACGCACGTGTTTGTTGCTTTGTGCCGATACAGAGTACGGTAGGAAAGTAGTTTGTGATTTTTGGAATACGTACCAGTGTTAGCCTCAGGGAATATTTACGTGTGGTAGTCCAATATCACCTTGTTCTCTGTATTATTAGATAGTATTACTTAGTAATATTCTTTGGTAGTATAGGTATAAAGGTGGGTGTTATAGTTGGTACCAAAGCAAGTTTAGAACAATACAGAGTATAAGAAACACGAGCCTTGACCTTAGATGAGACTTAGAGTCCATGTCCCATTGAGTGTGATAAGTAGTTACCTTATAGTAAGGGATATTAGGAGTTTATGATGATTACTAGGGTAATCATCGAGGGACATATTTGTAATTTTCTTATTATATAATATTTATTTCTTATACCTTTTAACAGTTAAACCCTGCATGGGATGCAGAGTAGTTGGCGTGTCTGTTAGATCATTGATTGTATAATTGTTTTAATGATGACAACTATATATATAAATATCACTTGTATCATCCATTATACAAGGCTTTGAAGGCATCGATGATTCGAAAAGACAAGAAGCAAAAGAAAGAAATATTTGTCTACAAGTCAAAAAGTATGTTCTTTTGTCCCTAGAAATAATTTGTAAAATCACCTAGATGATTCATATGCATATACACATATCACTGGTACACAAGATTTTCAAAACAAAGACCAAAAGTAATTACAATTATATTTTTACAAAGCTTTAAATAAAAAAACAAAAATATGAAGGTTTAGTCGACTGAATTCAAATCAAGTCAACTGAATTCAAATCCAATCAACTGAACTAGTCGACTACCTAACTATTTAGCCTTTTTGTTTTAGTCTTCTTCTCTGGATTGTTTTCTACAAATAGTCAATTCACTTGTCATCATTTCCAATCGACTGAATGAATAGTAACAGCTATATTTTCTAAAACAACACTTTGAAGAAATATGACTCTTCACTGGTTCTTCTTCAAAGGAGTGTGACTTTCTGGATATATACAACTCCTCAGAATAACTATTGATTACAACAAATAGAGCCAAAGGCAAGAAGTTTGGTAATTAACTTGTTGTCTTGATTTCTGAAACTTCTTACGACTATTTGCTCGTTAAAAGTGAATATTGTTTATTCACTCAAAAATCACTCCTTGCACTTCCTTGATCACATTGCATGCATCATTGAATCATCAAAGGAGATTATATGAAGTTTGTAACAGAAGTCCAAATCGGTGTTGATAGAACACAACATTGTCAAGTCAGCAAACTCTTGTAATGCCTATTCGTCTAGGCTAAGTGAGGGTGGTTGATTAGTGGAAATCCTAAGAGGACTGGACATAGGACAGGATGTGGGAACCAGTATAAAAATCTTGGTGTGGTCGCTTTTTATTTTATTCTATTTTATTGTTATCTAGCTTGATTATATATACATTTACATTAGTTAACCATATTAGAGATCCTTTGGACTTTCGGTGTCAACTTTGTCCTTAAGACAAAGAAATAAGTGGGTTGGTCTTCTGGCAATAAAAGGCCTCAAGTTTTCCTTCAAACATTTTTCATGCAATTTAAATCTAATGTGCATTGAAGGAGGGGTCCTGAAATTCAAATTGGCTTAATAAAGGAACTAGTGTCTACATGTATTCCAAGATTTGTTTTCATCAACAGGGTCATAATTAAAATTAAAGATATATGTATAAACCCAAGATACGATTATGTACACACGTACATATTAACAATTATGTATTTATCTTTATTAAATTTGCTTTATTTAATACATGTAATTTAAAATCCAAAAAATATATTTTATAAATCATTACTATTAAACATTAAAGATGATATATATATATATGAATATATTTATTGAAATATCATATTTATAAAATCAGAACAAATTACTTTTGAGATTATTTTGAACGCACACAAACACACACACATATGTATGCATGCATGTATATGTGTATAATTGCAATAACATTATAGACACATACATATTTAAAAATGAATTATAAACTAAAATTTAATTGGACGATATAGCTAGTTATTTTTTGTTGGATAAAGCACATTAGGTAACGAGGTAAAAGGAGAAATTTCAAAAAGAAAAATCAGTTTTATTCACTGTGCACTAGAGCTTTTTATGCATATTCTTGAACAATAAAGTTTACGCTAAATCATCTTTAATGTTTTATTTGATATAATGAGATTTATTTTGGGTTAAAATTACATTTATTGTAATTATCTTAACAAAATAATTTATACTTTTGGTAACAAACATCACATGTTCATTAATAATAATACAATAATATCTAAAGGATATATATATATATTACATTGAAGTCTATAAATATTATGACATAAGTGTATATATACATGATTGTTGAGATTTACAACCACATAATATATATATATAAGTGTATAAACCATACTATGTTTATATATAATATATTTTTGGCATCTTTTGTGTGTGTATGTATTAATCATATTGATGGAGCTGAGGATGTGCTTGGGGACAATTATGTAATTTTGATTATATAGTTGGACACTTAACTCTTATGTTTAAATCTTGTTCTGAATGAAAATATGTGTTCCTACTTATGTTTCTATTGTACATGCATATATCTGTAGATGTAAATTGAATGTTGATGATTATGATCATAAAAACAATATGAAATCCTTAAGAATAAATTATTGCAGTTACAAATGTATATCTGATCATGAGTGTTGAATGGTGTGTATATATAAATAAATACTTATCCTAAATTTTCGTAGTCAAGGTGATACGGGAAAGGGATACGATTCACCCACCAGACTAATGCATGTATTGTGTTCCATGTGATGGATGGCTATTTAACCATGACTATAGGGGATACCAAGAGTTACATACTTGTTGTTGTGTACCAACTACAAAATGACTCAGTGCGAGCCTTCTATAGGTTAGTTATGTCTATGTTAAAATAGAGGATATTACATGACGATGTGCAATGGTCATTTGACCTAAGAGCACTATGTATCTTGTTTATTGAAGTCCTACTTTGATGATGGTTAATCACACATACGACTTCATGTTAAGACCATAGTTAGTTGGGTATGGGACTAGAAATTTGAAGTGAAACACTACTCAAGAGAGAACATCTCCTTCGATATAGAAATAGTATCACCGTAATTGGTTTTTACTTAACCTAAGAATTCACCGACCAGATTATTTTGTTAGCCGATAATTGTTATCGGTCGAACTAGGTAACTTCGAAGCTCAAATTCACAACTAAGGAAATTATTAGCATTTTGACTGATGACCTAACCATAGATGTCTGAGTGACATAGTTTTGATGAAGATATAAATCTGTACAAATATCATTGCATAAGGGTGCAGGTTTGAAAAGATTATAAGCTAGGACTTCACCATGATGATAGATAAGCGTATGACTTCGTGACCTTTACTACGCTTCAGCAAAGTCCACACATGCTTTGACATTTAAATAGTTTAAATATTTACGAAGGACCAAAGTCACACTTATAAGTCACAAAATAATGAGTTGTAGCATTAGAGATGATTTATATATGTAGTTGTGATGCATATATGTGAATTTTATTTTTAAACATGTATAATCGTTGCATATTGTTAACTTAATTTAAATGGGTAAGTTAATTAATTAAAATGGGTAATATAAAATATATATATATCATATATATTTTTAAGCCATAAATTAAGTAATTAATAGAAACTAATTACCTACTTATTATCGGCCCTATATGGGAAAGGAAAAGAAAATTTTGTTTGCTCCAAGTGGAAGTAAATGGAGATCTTATAAATATGGCATATTTGAATAGCTAAATAAAACATAAATAAAATTTTAATTTATTTGCACATTTTTTTAGTCAGCCGTACAATGGTAAGAGAAAGGGTCAAATGTTGTGAAGTAAATAGAGATATACGAGATTTTTTCCCCTAGTAAAAGTACCCAAAATGATCACACTTCCATTTTTATAGCATATCAGTTCTAAAAAGAGAAGCCAGAGTTCTCTTCCTCGTCTCTTCCATTAGAGAAACGTTCTCTTTCTAATCCATAAGAGAAAGTTCTCTTTCTCATGTCCTCCATTAGTGCAATTTAAGTTAGGCCTTGTAAACCATAGCTAGAATCAAAAAAGTAGTCTACGAAGGTTGACCAATAATTTCGATGTGTACAACGCTAAGCTCTTTCATCGAGGTAAATTCTATTTCTTCGTTTTAAATATGTCACAGTAATTCACATAATTATATTCGACCATTATTCACAAAAAATAAAACAAATTTATATAAACTTAATTATATATTTACATATATGTATTCATAATCTTATATCAACATCTATACATACTATAATCATTTGCTAATTATATCTTATGTTTTAGTCATAATATATATAAACATATGTTTATTTTGTGTATGTATAGTGTGTGCGCACGTGCATTTTTTCCTATTTTTCTTGGCTTCACAAAACGTTTTTTTGTTGTAGCTAAACATTATATATAAACAATGATTTATACATGTATATTATGTATTAGATATTTCATAATATCAATTTTACTTCGAATTTAAATAAATGTGTAGGTCCTAATAATTAGAAATTAGATCCTGATCAAAAGAATTAACTGTTTATCACGGTATATTAAACATATATAAAGGCCTTATTTAATAGGAAAGGTGTCTTAATAAACTTTACCCAAAATATATCTCACATTAAATGTAAATACAAATATATATTTAATAGGAAAGAAGTCTTAATAAACTTTACCCAAAATAAATTTAATATAAGATTTTTTTTTTTGAAATTAACCTTTTAACTCCACTGCATTACCCTCTAGATCAAACAATGGTATTAGAGCCATCACGTGTTCTTATTAATAAATTATCAACACATAAGATAGATAGAATGAATTACACTATGATAGATGTCAAGAAAAGGGTGTTTAATAAAGGAGATGGCTACTCTAATTAAGGAACATTCTTATGAATGGGAAACCTCCCTACTTCTGGCCCTTACTTGGCTCATCTAGTGGTTTGTTAATAGAGTATGGCCTAAGTGTAAGGCCCAAAAAGTTTGTCTTAGGTTGATTTAAATACGAATCTAAAGTAAATATAAATCAAATTAGAAAATTGTTTTTAAAATTGAATTGGTAAAATTTATATTTTAGAATTTTAAAATTGTTTTAAGTTTGAATTGATACATGACGTTAGTATATATCGAGGGCATGATGCATACTTTCTCGGAGTTTACAAGCAATAACATCAGTTCATTGTGGTGTGAGTAGATTATGTGTGTTTATGTATTGTGATGTTTGAAACACAAATTAAGTTATTTATGATGTTACCATGGTCTGAGTACATTAATACATAGAATTTGACTATGCTTATCATGAATAACATTTGTTTAATATCCACTCTATATAGGCCTTAAGGCTTTGTTTTCATGCTTAATGTATAATATATTTTCTACAACCAAAGAAGGAGAAAAATATATGGCATGTAAACCAAAATGTTATAGTGGGAGGATTAAACATTTATACTTCATTTTGTATTGTGGAACTTATACTTCATTTTATATTATGGAACTTGCATGTACTATATTACAGTACTAATTATTTTTGTGAGTGTTACATAAAATGTAACAATAATGAGGGGAGTGCACAACTAAAAAGAACTATATCCACTTCTGTTATCACAACTAATAGAGACTGAAGCAGCAACATCCTCTTTATGTTGCTCTCTAGTGTATTTCACTTAAATTTTCTACTACTTATGCTGATAAAAACATAAATAGCAATCCTCACGATTCCAACGGCCTAACCGGTTCAACCTTCAAAAATCCTCATGATTCTAATGGTTCAACCCTTCAAAACCTTCGACCTTTGATCATTCAGTTCTCATGACTTTGACATCCACAATCATTATAACATTTTCTGGGTATTTTCAATAACATTTTCTGGGTTTTCCAGCATTTTCTCGGTTTTTCTTGGATTCCTAAAAAATTTTAAAGTGTTTTAATTCGTCAACCTTTTCCCATTGCGTATACCTTTGATTTCTAGTATGTCACATTTTCATGTCTGGAATATATTCTTGAACCTCCATAACTTCCCTCATTTGCACCATTTTCACTTGTTTTTGTACTCTAGCTCACAAATTCACAGAAATGAGTCATTTTATAGCAAAATGAAACCTTAGCTACTAAACAGAACCACGCCTTTTGAATCAATGATGCATAATATGAAAATAAAATTGAAATACAAAAAATATTACTCATATCTACAAACTAGTAATTAAGAATTATAACATGAGAAAAATATGTGGATAAGACCCACAATACATACGGGTGCCACTAGAGGTTTTTATTTTGATTGAACAAAAAGTTTAAAGCCTTCATGTAAGAAGTTAACATCATGTTTGACAATTTTTTAATAAAACAAGGTTTATAATCTTCGTTTGGTAAACAGGGGTAACTTAGAATTCAAATCTATGTACTCAAATCAAAAAGTCCCATGTGTCCATTTCATAACAACAACTAGATAAATAAATTGATTTACTTGATTTAATCATAAATGTAAAATGGATGTTTGAAATTCTAGAAGGTCAAGGAGCGCACACAAATGGAGTATAGAGGGTCTCATGTGCTTAAGTTATATCATATGCAATATAAAGTGAGAGGTCCTACAGGTAATATTTTGAAATATGGGTATGTCAACCAAAATTATTCATTAAGAGAATCTGACATCTAAGTACCACAATGAGCGGCCCTTAAGAGGTAATGAAGGAACTAACATTGCTGGTAGTTTCCCTAGTATCATTTTAGTCAAGCATATCAGAACATAAGTATGAAAGATTATTGACCTTGTACTTTCTCACTTTCAACTGTAAAAACATAAGTAGATGGCAGCAAAATGTTTGGGACAAAATGGCAATTACCACACCTTAGTGCATAAAAGTCCTTGTATCATTTATTGATTCCTCTTACTGACAGCGTATGCAAATATTTGTATAACAATGGCCAACGCTTCAAGAAGATCAGGTATAATGTATCATCTTACAGGCGATTCAGCAATTTCAAATGGGTGTGTGTATAGGGAGAGACACATAAAGGACACAAGGACATGTAGTTTTGACTATGCTGAAATTTCATACATAGAGCCATCTTGTGGCGAAAAAAAAGAAAAAAAAATTAGGATTGTATATCATGAACACATCCCTAACCGACTAGGAAACAAGTTCATTCATCAACCAGTGTTTCATGACACCAAAAGAATGCATTGTATAAGTTGATGATCCAGAGTTAACAATGTACATGCTAAAAATGATATCTTTCCTTAAAACAGTAAACAATTATCATTATCATTACAAAACTAAGGCGTGTATCGCAAAACCTTGATTCTCATGTTTACCTAACCAAAAATGATTGTGATTGGCAACAAAATTTATTGCTTTCTAGCTGAAATGACAAATTTAAGTGCAAAATGATTAAAGATGATGACAGAGTTGCTACTGATTTTCTACATTTATTGAACATGTAATATTTGTAAATGGTTGTCATCAGACATAATCCAAGATGTGATTGTATATTCTCAAATTCTGAACTATCGCCAACATAATTGAAGAATTACCATGGAACACTAAGCCAGTGCTTTCTCACCCTTCACCAAAACAGATCCAGTGGTATCAGTCTCTTTAGATGTCAAATCTTCCTCCTTCGCTTTATCCAACTCTTCCCCCTCACTCTCTGCATCCAGCATAGCCTTTTCAGCACCTAAAACTGGCTCGTAATAATCGGAATGAGCATCCATGCATTTCTTCAAAAGCGATGTTATTTCGAAGCACTTTTCCACTATATCTTCTTTGTTCTTCTCGCCTTCCTCGACGCAGTTTTCCCAAGCCACAAATTGGTCTTTACAGCCGCCGCCTTTCATGAATAGGCAGAATCCGCATTCTCTTTCTTCTTCCTCTTCTTCTACTTTTTCTTGATTTGGATCTTCGGTGTTTGTGCCCGGATCTTGATTAGAAGTTGGGGTTTGAGAATTACTAGGACTTTGGTCCATGGCGGCGTTCAGAATATGGCGAGAGATTGAAGTGCGCCTCACGGCAGTTATGTCACAAATTATAAGTAGTTTAATAATTGTAAATGTTTTAACGGGCTTTGGGTTAGGGTTGGTTGGCAGGCTTCTTTTGGGCCAGTTCACCTGGAACGCGTAACTTTTATGATCCGGTGAGAACGCCAACTGCAATTGTCAATTTACCAACCACTAATTCCCATTCCTTTGCAAGCCATCACACTCTACCACTCTAAGAACTCTTTTAACATCGTGTTCTTCATCTCATACTTTATCTTCACCTTCCTCAACTCAAGCAAACAATCAATGGTTAAAATATAATTCAGATTCTAAAGATGAGGATTTGACCAACACACATTCTATTAGTAGAATAAAAGCACTAATGGACCGAATTCACACTTCAGCATATAAGAAAACCCACTAGATTAACGATAAATTGTGCAATCATACAGAACGTTGCTAAAGAAACGACTGAATGAAAAGACATTGTTTCATTACATTGTGTGAGCGGTTGAGAAGTTACGATGCTAACTTGAAATATACATTTGAAAAATGGTAGTCATCTTTCTGCATATAATTGTTGTGGCTTTTACTACATAGTAGGTTGTTGAAAGATTTTAATGATCAAATAACACAGTTGTGTTTATTTTCATGAAGTTTTAAAATTTGACGAGTTAATGTTTATGTATATTATTAGGTCATTGAAACCTTAATTTAACGGAGTTTTAGAACAAATTAGGACATCGCACTGATATTATCTGTATTTTAAAAACTATATCGAAACTATTGATAGTACACATGTAGTTGCACATGTGTCTGCTGCAGAAATCAAATGCCATATTAGACGCAAAGGATTTGCTACGTAAAATATTATGGCTACATGTACATTTGATTTAACATTTACACTTGTAAAGGTGTTGTGAGAAGGAACTAAACACGAAGCTATTTTTCGTTTAGTTTTAACCAATAGAAGTTTGGATTTTCCTCATTTACCGTCAGGACAATATTGTTTAGTTGATTCAGGATATTCACTGATGGATGGGTACTTACCTCTTTACTGCAATGTTAGCATATTCCATGTTTTAATGAAACGTAGAACTAACCAAAGACGGTAAATGAATTTTGCAATTTCTATCATTCGAGTATAGGCGGTTGCTACTACAGTGGCTATTCACAATTTTATAAAGAGATACAACGAGGGTGAGCTGGAATTTATGACATATGACGATGATTCCAAGCTAGTTCTAGAAGAATTTCTACAAGAATACTATTGTATATCATCAAGGGACTCGGATGAAGATTTGGCCAAGAGTCTAGTTTAGATAATTCCAAAACTTTGGTACAAAGAACTTCCGTTGTTGCATGCATCAATGAATTTTTTTTATTTTTAGATGATAATTTTACTATCTTGAATAATTAATTCAAGTAGCACATTTCTAGATAGGCTTTTCTTTTGAAATTTTCTCGTATTTCTCCCAATTCATATGTGTCAAATAGTTACCATAGTAGCTACATTAGGTAGATCTGTTTCAAATCCCTTCTTGTCATGATAATAGCTATAAAACTGTTGATTTCTAAAATGGAATCAAATTGAAGAGACGATTGCTGTAACTTCTGTTTAATCTATTGTAATTAGCATATTCGCACTTGAAAAAGTGATTCTTATTCTCGTCATCATTGTTAAACAAGTTACAGATGGTAGATTGAATGTTGCACCAATTCCTGATTCTATCTAGTGTCTTAAATTTGTTCATTAATGCCAAGTAAACACACACATACATTTTGGGAGGCCATATGATGTTCCATACACGATGACTCCATGCTTGAGTTGTGTCCTTACTTCTAATGTTATTCCAGGAAGATTTGAGATAGAAAACCCCATTATTTTTTGACGCCACCAGAAATTTTTCACCACATTATTAAAGATGTTTGTCTACTTTTTTTTTGCAAATGTTGCATGGAAAGTCTAATGTGTTGAGGCTCCATTTTGATTCAAAAATGAGAGCATATACTTCTTTTTTCCCTCCACCAATGCTACTCATATGATGCATACTAACATAATAATCAAAGATTTGCCTTTAATCCATGGATAAAACCACTTGTCAGTCTCCTTTCCATTGGCTATTCTTTTTTCTATTAATCCATGACTTGTATTTTTGGAACTAAGCGATAAATTCCATGTCAAAGAGGCATTTGAAACTTTCTTAATTACTGAAAGTTGTTGCCTTCTTATAAGAATTTCCATAATAACTTAAGGGCTAAAGCATCACATAGATCATGCAAGCTTCTTAAGCACATTTCTCCTTCATCTTTTGGTTTACATACAGTAAGTTTACTTGATGCTTTTCCCTTACCATAAGAATTTTCATAAATATTCTTAATGTAATATATGACAAATTTTGGCGTTTGACATATTTGATCCAGAATGCTATTATTGAATGTATAACTATCCTAATTAATTCAAGAGTCCTACTTATTAATAATAGTCTACAGATCTATCCATTTAATTTTTGTTTAATTTTGTCTATTAGCTGGTTGAAATCTACTCTTTCAAATTTGGGATCGCTGAGGGGAATATCCAAAGAGGCGGTAGGTAAGCTTGCCATTTTCACTCCTAATGCATTAACTATACATTATTTCATTACAACACCTTTATTGAAAAACAGATTTGATTTCTACTCATTCATGGATATACTGGTGTAAAGTTCTAAAATTTTCATTATTTTATATATATAGAAATGGAATTTTCTATATTGGCTTTAGAAAACACTAACAGATTATCAGCATATAGCAGATGATTAATAACCGAAATGCATTTATATATCGGGCATAATTTCCTTTTTAAATGCTTTAAATTAAACAAGACGGAGAGAAATTCTATTACAATGGAGAAGAAGTAAGTGGACAAAGGATCCCTTTGCCTTAACCCTCTGCTAATGTTTATGAATTCCCTTGGATTACCATTAATTAATATGGAAAAAGAGGAGGAAGAGATGCATCTGTAAATTAATGAAATCATATTATCTGGATCAAAGCCCATTAGCATCAGCATGTAACAAATAAATTCCCTACTAATTTTATCATAAGCCTTTTGCAATTCAAAATTTGAGCATAGGTTGTTTGACCCTTTTCTGTTGAAGATTCTTACCATTTCATATGTTAAAATGAATTTCCACTGTAAATCAGCCTACAATGTAAGCATTTTTTATCATGTGATATAAATTTATTCATGTACCCTTTAATTCTATTGCATATTATGTTAGCTATGTAGCATGATATTGGTCTAAAGTCTGATACGGACTGTGAATTACTCTTTTAGGACTAAAGTGATAAATGTATGATGGATTTCATTTATAAAGTTTCCATTTATGAATATACCTTGCATGGCTGAAAAGAGTGATAGAATTAAGGGTTTGACCTTAAGGCAATTATGTAACTAGTTATATAAATTTAACTCTACAAACAATATTTTTTGAAATAATTTATAATTTTGGTTTTATTTTCTTTTATATGTGTTGTTATATATGGGTATAAATAATAGGGTGAATATATTCAACATATGTAAGTAAAAAATCCTTAAAAGCATTATTTTATCGATTGTAGTTACAAATGTGTTTGTAACCAAGAGTATAAAGAAAAATATAAATACTTACTCCTTAAATGTTTGTAGTCAAGATATATCGAGAAAAGGATATCGATACATTCACTTAAACTAGTGTACGTAGCACTCTACATATGATTAATAGTCAATTGCTCATGACCATTGGGGACATTAAGGGGTTACGTACTTGTAGTTGTTTGTAATAATCATAGAATGACTCGATAAGATTCTTCTATACTTTAATGCAACTAAGTTAAAATAGAAGATCTCATTGTAACGACATACAGTAATCTTCAAACTTAACAGTACTATCATCTTAAATAGTTAGGTTGTACTTTGACTATGATCAAGTATATGGCATGGCAACCATGTCATGGCCATAATTGGGTACACCTTAAACTACTTGAAGTGAAACACAACACAAGAGAGGACTCATTTCCTTTATTTAGAAGGTTAGCATCACTGTAATCGATAGTCAACTTAAAGTCAAAATATATGGCTAAAATAAATCGGTTAACTGATAGTTGTTATCGGATTGGACCAAGGACTTTAAAGTGGTCTACGTAGTTAAATACAAATATTGATAGAGTTTTTGTAGTTAGAGAAAACTCTAGATATATAAGTGATATAGTGATGATGAAAAGAATACGTGTATGAAATATCATTACTATGCGAGTTTAAAAAAGATTAGCAATTAGATTTTTACTAAATGATTTGTAAGCTTTGAAGTTGTGCCCAATATTGTACTTCAGCAAACTCCATACATGCTTTAATATTTAAATTGTTTAAATATTTATCGATGCACAAGTTCACACCAAAGAGCCAACACAATCGTGTTTTTGGTTATTTTGAATTCGACCAATGTGAAAATAATTTGTAAATGTTATAAATTAGCAATAAAATTAAATACAAATGTTTTAATAAAATTTTAATGGAATTTATTTATATGTTTAAAGGATGAAAAATTATTTAAAACGACGTATAAATAATGTACATTGATTTAATTAATAAACATCTTTGGATTAATTAATTAAATAAATGGTTTAAAACGTTAAATAATTTTTTTAGCCGTTGTTTCGAAGCCTGGACATGCCCATGTAGTGGTCGGCCATGCAAAGAGGGATAAAGCGGGCATGAGTTTTGAAATACAAAAATATCGATGTTTGATTGAAAGATGGAAAGTCATTTGTTATACATGGCCCAAAATGTCTATAAATAGATATATTTCTCTCTTACCCTAAAGACTAGAGAAAACAATAACCTTGGCTTTTAGTAAAGAAAAAAAAACATTGGCAAAACCAACGAGACGATATTGTAAAATGTAGCCAAGTAGATTAAGGAGATAACCAATAATCAAAGTGTTCAATAATCGGCAAGATCGCAAGGAAAGGTAATATATAAATTTAAATATACTTCTAATAATCTTATGTTTATGGTTTTTTCACTTTCTCATCTTGTTTATTTGAGCATGACTAAAGTTAATTTTATTTGTATTTTTTTAGCTACAATTTTGGTGATTGATTAATGAATAAAATAATTATATTGTACAACGTACAAATATATACATATAAATGGTCTCGGTTTTATGATAAAACATATATCTTTATATTTCTTAATTTTCAGGTCATATAATAATAATAATATACATGTCTCATTCATTTAGGTTTTTCCAAATAAGTTTTTGGATTTTATGAAAAAGATATTTAAAATGCTTTTAGTTTTAAATTAAAAAAACTGAAGTTATTATACATACATACGTACACACACATATGACCAACTACACACGACATTCAAATAAAATAATTATATCTGGTTTATTTAGTCCCAAGTTCAACCAAAATATTTAAATTATTTTATTAATTTTGAAAAGGTCAAAATGCGTTACAATTTGATTTAGTGGAGTGTGTGTCTATGCGTGCGTGCGAGTGTGTATGTTCGCATGGACGAAAATATATATGTATACGTGTTATTCCTCGATCGATGAAAATAATTATTTTGTTTTGAATTAATTAGACCAATTTTTAATGCGAAGTTATATTGTTGAATATACAAATATTAATGAATTAAAACTTATATATATGTATTTAGGTATAGTAAAATCAAAATTACTTATGTTAAATGAACACATCTATATGAAAGTCAAAACACTCATTTCATATTTATACATATATATACATTTTGTAATGACCTGAAATTTCGGATACTTCGTATTTAAATATCTGAATTATTTGAATATTTGAATCTTGAATTAAAAGTATTTAAAAGATTTAACAAGATTTTAACCCCCTTTTTAAATCATAAGTAATGATCGTAAACTTGTCTTTGAAAAATGTTTACAAATATATATTTCCATTTATGAAAATAACCTTAATAAACTTTCTAAGCTTATCTAGTTAGGTGTGAAAAGGAAAATAAGCATAAATGGAAACTCCTTAACACTTAAGCAATTATGACATAAAATAGTCATGATAGAAGTAATTAATGCTAGTAGTGTTTTGAGGGGTTTTTGGTCTTTTCCCATTACATTCCTAAGCCTATATAAGTGAGGGCACCCTTAGGAAATAATCACAAAAAATCCTAAGCAAAACCAAGCTTTTCTAATGACATCTTCATCTTCTTCCCCTCTTGTGTTCTAAAAAGAAAGAGTTGCAAATCAACTCCAAATCACTTCAAACTTTTCCACAAGGCTTGGTATAATATTAGATAACCTTCTACCATGTTAGAATTAGAAATAGTAAAGCCAAACTCCCATGGAAAGGAGAGGCCGTAGGCAATCCAAGAGAAGGAGGAGGGAAAATGCAAGAGAAAGAGGAGGAAGGAGGAAGGAAGGAGGTGGTTGCAAGTGGGGTTAGGCTTTGGTTCTTGGATCTTGGTTTTGGTTGGATTAAAGGTGGATTGACATCTCACTTTGAATGAAAAATATAACACATATATATTGTGTTTGATTGTGCTAAAGTTGGTTAAATTGTTGTTAACTTATGCTGAAAACAAAGGTTGTAACTTCTTACTTTAAAAGTAAGTGACACATGTGATCCATGTACATGGACTTGAACAAACTTGTAATGGACTTATATGACATGTGACTAGACCTTGAACAAAGCACATAAGTTATAGATGGACTTTGGTTTAGATCAGACTCAGATTTGAAAGTGCACTTATAGCGATAGTCGCGATAGATGCGGTTGTGAATTGCCTTGTTTTTGGCAATTGTTATGGAACTTTGTAGAGAGATCTATAGGGATTTCTCATCATATTTATGTTGTTATATATGCATGTTTGTTGCTATTAAAATCTTGAATAGTAAAAGGTTAAGTAACATCTCGAAAATGGCCAAAACATCACTAGTGCAAAATTGTCCCGTTTAACCTTGATTTTAGGACTTCAAATTTTTCGAAAAAAACTTTAAGTTTAAGCGATTTGTTTCATTCTTTTTAAAAGTATTGTTTAACTATTATTAGAGTATTTTAAAAGTATTTTGAGTTTTATATTAATTTTTAAGAATTAGTTATGAATTAATATAAAAAGAGTGTTTTGTGAAAAAACACGGTTTTTTATGATTTCAAGTAAATTTAAAAACGATTATTTTTAAGTAATATTTTGTATAAATGTTTAAAGCCTATTATAAGTATTTTCAAGTATTTTAAAAGTATAAACAAAGGTTTATAAAGGGGTTAGTAATTGCTTAATGGCCAAATAGATAATTGTTTAATTACTTGTAACGACCCAGTATTTCGAATCGTTCGCATCCGCACATGTCGGACTTGAATTGTTCAAAATGTCAGATTGTTAATTTATATTTGGCAAAACTCAGCATATACAGTAAATAAATCAATCACAGAATCACAGACACAGAGTATTACAACAATAAGCAGTGGAACAGAAAAATAGTAGTTCATGAAGCTACTATAAACATCAGAGTTTGAAACAAAAGACAACAGAATCTCAAATACAAATGAATCTCTAATACATAAGCAACTGACGAGTTTGAACATAAACGACTGGAATAAACTGACATAACTGAAAGCTGGATAGATAGATCTTCAAACAAAGCTCCAATCTCCAAAGGTGAGTCTCAAATGCTCAGTCTGACCCGAGCATAAAGCAAAATTCAAAACACTCGAGTCAGGATTAACATTCTTATATTAGTAAATTTAACTCAAGTGAAACGTCAACTGAAATACAAGTAACTTAAAGGATGTTTGGGCTTTCCATCCTCTAAGGATCCATGGAACTATCTACTATGTAGTAATATACGCTATTATAATATGTCTATAGTAAAGTAAATTATTAAAATAGCGTTAAGGCGTTACCCATATCCCCCTTAACACATTTTATATATTCCCATAGTCTATACAGTACCGTAACTCCTCCATAAACTAGAGGCTATCAGAGGGCACTCCATAGGTATGGTACAAAAAACTTGTAGAAGGCGCGATAAGGCATGTGACAAGGCACGCGAGGTAATGCCAGGGTAGATATACCAATTGCACTCCCGGACTGGTGGTAACGCATAGCAGCTACTACCGCCCACCTCGTGACACACTCCCAAATCAAAGGTGCACCCAATTAAATCACAAAAACAATAGAATGGTATCGATGAAATGTGCCCGATCGGAGGTGTGACCTTACTTGGCCCGGTATAGCTCATGTTTTAGCCACATCAAGCTGACTCGCGGGAGTTAGGGCTGCGCTAAAACCTCATATAGAATCGTCGCCAAACCATCCTACTTTGTTTTGGAATCTCTACCACGTACACAGTAGTTAAAGTGGTTTTCGGTATTGGCAGAGAGTATGACAATATCCGTTCCCGGTCTTTGTAACAACCAAACGCTTATTTCACACCGTGGTCATTTCTTTTCAAATAGTTCATACTTCATATCAAAATATCATATTCATTTCGAAAACATATCAATTTGATATCATTATTCACTTTAAATAATATTCATTTCCAGAATTGTAACACTTTCAAAATTATAACCCTTTCGAAATCATAACACTTTTGAAATCATAACACTTTGGAAATCATAACACTTTTGAAATCATAACACTTTGGAAATCATAACACTTTTGAAATCATAACACTTTGGAAATCATAACACTTCCGACTTAAACAGTTTAGATATTGAAAATATTATATATATTAAAATGGTTATAAATTAAAATAGTTTATATATGAAAATAATTTATATATTAAAATAGTATATATATATATATATATATTGAATACTTTATATAATAAAAATAGTTTCCTCCAATTTCACAAATCGATTCCAATCAGCTTATATTCCAAAATTCAATTTAAATCAATCCTTGTTCAATACTTTTCATTTAAAGGGTTAAAGATTCAATTCAAATCCTTAATAAACCATTTCAATCTTTATCAATTTCAAATCCAGGTTTGAACTATCTCTTCAATTCCAATAAGATTCAAAGTTTAAATATTCAAACATTTTCAATATAAGTTTCATTTATATTTCAACATTTAACTTTACTATTATTTAGTTTTGAAATATTCACTTAATCAATCCAATAATCATTTAAATAAAATCTCAAATTACAAATTTAAATAAGACTAAATATCCTATTTCAATTTATTTAAATTTGAAATATTCTTTTAATCACCTTAAATCAAAAATCAAGTTATAAAATCATTTCTTTAAAATCTCAAATTTAATAAGTTTCACGTTAATTTTATTAAGTATAATTCTTAAACAAATACAATTTCAAATCAATTTCAATTTATCTTCCCAACCTTAATTTATTATAGTTATTACAAAATCTATTTTTTTTAAATATTAATATAAATTAAATTAAATATTTTAAACATGTTATATATATTAAGTAAATTAAATTTTATTCAATTAAATCTATTTTAAATCTAACTTTATACTTATTTGAAAATAATAAAATTTAAGTAAAAATTTAAAAATTTATATTTTCAAACTAACTTAAAATTTCCAAACATATAGTTTAAAAATCTAATTTTACAAAATAAAATATCTTTATATTATATTTAAAAATCAATATTTAATAAAATCATTCCTTTCAAAACTTTGGAAATCATTTCAAAATATAGACCAACGGTGTCCGTATATAACTTTCTATCCTATGATCAAGTGATATGGATATTTATCATTTCAATCCGCAATTTAAATATCTACTGGTATATATCATTTCAATCCGCAATCCCAAATTCAAAGTCAATGAAAATCGCTTAGGTTTATCATTTCAACCCATAATGATTTTCCCCTAATCTATAAGATCGTTCGGGTATGTATCATTTCAATCTATAGGGAATTCTAACTAACAAGGAATTTGGAGAGTGAGAACAAATATGATAATAATATACTATCAACAACATGCATATATCATCAGTAACAATTTAAATATAATATATACAACAGGTTATGGTGCCATATGTCATAGGTAAACAGTTACAGATAATGGCATATCATATATTGCAATTAAATAACTAACAATTCAAATTTAACAACATATTTCAATTGTCATTTAATGTGAAATCAAATTTACTAAATATAAGAATGTTAATCATGAGTGATTGTTCACCTTTCGAAGCTAGAGAGAGATAACAAGAACAAGTTGCGACGAATCCAAGCACACCTTCCAAAGCCAAGCACGACGGACACAAATTTTGACGAACAAAGCTGAACAGGAATTCGAAAATCGATGGAAATGAATATATATATATATATATATATTTAATTTATTTATATAAAATCTTTATAATGTATATTTTCCTTTAAAATCCACATTCGATTTGAAACACAAATCAAAATAAATTCTTTATATTATATATATATATATATCCTAAAATCAATATTGAATCCAAAACCCATACATAAAACAAAATATGTGTATAATATATATAAAAAAATCATCACTTATTTTAAAACACGTATTTTACAATAACATATTTGTATATTATAGTTTACTCTAAAATCAAAGCGTATATTGAAAAATCAATATATTTACATACTATAACTTTATGAAAACAGTACATGCATGCTACTCAAAATGTATGTAGCTATATTTACATACATACACGCTACAAAATAATATATATATATATATATATATATGCAGACTATAAAATATGCATACTACATTTTACAAACAAATATATACGTCTAATTAGACTACAACAGTTATGCATACTATATTTACAACAAATATATATGTAGGCTAAGCACTTAGCAGACTGTACATATGCAACCAAAAACAAACCTACGCACGCTAAACATATATGCATGCTATTCATATGCAACAACAAAATATATATCTATGCAAGCTATATAACAACCTAAATGCATACTGTATTTGTAACAAAATGTATATAACCTGATATACATATATAAAAACTTGAATTATATCACTACAATACTATATATATATCATTACAAAAACTAGTTTCAAAATATAATCATAAACAAACATTTTATATATAGAATAAATAGAAAGAGGAAGCGCTCAGGTCAGAAAGATGGAAAGTGTGACTGGTCTGGTTTGGTCGTAGAAGTCTGCTCGGAGGCGGAGAGGCCGGGGTAGGTGGCTGCGTCTGTTGTGTGGGATGTTCGACTTCAAGGTGGAGATTGGCGGAGGTGAAGGAAAGGAGGCGGGCAAAGAGTTCGAAGGCACGACGATGCTGGTGGAGAAAGGTAGGGAAACAGGTTGTGTAACAACCCGCATATTTTACGATTGTATAGTTAAATGTTTTATTTAAATATAACATCGTTAATCGGATTAAGGTCCGAAATGTTACTTTTTGCAAACGGCAGAATTAGGACTCGGGACTACTTCCATTGAGTCCAAAATGGCATTTGCGACTTTTTTGAGTATAAGCTTCGATACGTTTGGAGCGAGTTGAATTTTGATGTTTTCTTCTAGGGCTTTGGGTTTGGGTTCAGCCCATTAGCCTGTCTAATAACTCAGTCCACCTCTCCTCTTCATTACATTCCACTCTCACTTCTCTTAACACTCAAGCTCAACTGAAAATGGGGAGAGGAATGGGAAATTGAAATTGCCAAGCCCTAGATTCAATTGCAAACTCCATTTCTTGCTCCAAAATCCAAGGTGAAGCTTAGGTAAGCCTTCTATTCTTCTTCTCCATCTCTTCTTCTCTTCTATTTCAGAATTCCTAAACCCTAACTTAGGAAATTTTTTTCTATTTGAGCTTAGATTGAAGCTTCTAGGGTTAACATTGAAGAGTGTTGATCTTTTCTTTGCATTTGAGCTTCCCATTTTTGTTCTTATGTTAAAAAGGTGAGAATTTTATCTCACATCTATGTCTATAACTACCTTTGATTGTTAGGTATGAATTTCTAACATCTTTACATGTTCATTTGATTTTGATTTGGATCGATTCGGTGAATTGTCCAATTTTTGGTTTTGGAATCCAATTTTTGAAAATCCAATCTTTGATGTTTGAACACGTTAGCGGAGCGTTTCGGAGAGCCATACAAGGATGGGTTGTCGTTTGGCATAATTCCTCAGTCGTAATTGCTCGCTCGTCGCTCCCATTTTTGTGTTGTTGATTTTGCCCCAAAGGGGGCTAGGCTGATTCTGCTCTGGTAGCAGGTTCAGTCGACTGAACCAGTAGGTCGGTCGACTGAACCAGACCCCAGGAATTTGCCTGGGTTTGTATCAGTCAACTGACCTTCTGGGTCAGTCGATTGACTCTGGGGCAGAAAATTTCGTACCCTTATGTCAGTCGACTGACCCACTGGTTCAGTCGACTGACCTAAAAACATGAAGTTTCCAGGCACTGGTCCAGTCGATTGACCCGCTGGTTCAGTCGACTGACCTACTTGTCTCAGCCCATTTGTTATTTTGCTTTGGTTTTCCAATTTCGATCGATTCGTGTCGATCCAATTAGTTGTTATTGCATTTTTTACTTTGATGATTCCTTTTTAATTTCGTACACGGAGTTTTATAAAATGATCTCTTTAAATTATATTAAAAGCTCGTTTCTTCAACTTATAATTTCTATTTAAAACACACACATAATTTTGCACTTCGAGCGAAGAGGGAGGAGAATTAAATGATTAAATAAAACACGTGTTATGAACACGTGTGTTTATCTTTTCAGTTAATTCCTAATCTATTCGTTTGACCGTTTTGGCCTTTGGGTTTGGTTTACCGATGATATGAGGTGAACTTTGTACTGCTTTGAGTGTGAAATTGACTAACGGTTAGTAAACCGTTTAGTGCGAACGTGGGGTATGGGACTCACGTTAACATTTTCCGGGTTCCTTTCTGAGAGTTGTGACACATTCCACCGGACAGTGGTGTCCAGTACCGCCACTACGGTTTGTTGCTTTCGGGTATGTTGCCTTCGAGCTTGTACCTTCGGGTTTGTTGCCTTTTGGCGTTGCCTTTGGGCATTGCCTTCGGGTTTGTTGCCGATAGTATCACTTTTGGAGTTGGTCCATCGTCACCGCTCGAGTGATATTAAGGTTTGTTGCCTTCGGGTTTGCTTCCCGATAGTATCACTTTTGGAGTTGGTCCATCGTCACCGCTCGAGTGATATTGAGGTTTGTTGCCTTTGGGCGTATGGATCCTTGTTACAGTACTGAGCTCGAGCATCTTTTGGTTCTTTAACAATTATATTTCCCTAGTGTATCGCCTTCAGTGTAGGTCCTTTGAACCACACAATATATAGCGATTACCTTGTGGAAACTTGTGGTACCTTTGTTGGTATTTATTATTTGCCTTTTGGCTTGTTTTGGGATATGATATCCTTTGTTTATTTGAGTTGCCGATGATATGAGGCTTGTTATAATTCATCTTATGTTAGATGATTTGGTTATCTCTTTTGGGAGATATTTGTGGTACTTTATGATTTTGTATGTTCATCATCATTTAGTTTATTTGATTGATTTGTTTAGCTAGACTGACCCGTGTATTTTATACTCGGGTCAGACCGAGATGTTTCAGGTTAGGTACATTGGACTTAGCCTATTTTGCTTCTGCATGGACTACTCCGCTAGCTCCTTTTTGTCATAGCTTTTTTGTAGTCCTTTTTGTCTATAACTCTGATATATACTCTATTGACTCGTCTGTATATTGTGGTTTGCTTTACCACTTGACATGTATCATTTTGTAAACTCTTTAATGTATCTGTATATGTGTAAATGTATGTGATGATTAACTGTTCTGTGATGTGTATTACATTTGAGTTATTATATTTGTTCTAATAGATCCTTCAGCCACCTATGGATTTGCGTTAAGTATTTATTGGATATGTCAATCCACTTGAGAAAAATATAGATATATGCTACCTTGTCGACGTATTCAGTAGATAATTAAGGCAAGGTCATAGATGGTCGCTCCTATCCAGCTCTATTCTCCGCATTAGCAGACGGTGTTACTTAGTAATACTCTTTGCTAATGTGGATCTCGGAGTGGGGCGTTACAGCTTGGTATCAGAGCTGAGTTCATAACAAAATATGATAAACATAGAACAGAGACACATATTACGGTACATCAAAGTGTAGTATGAATGTTACGAATCTTTGAATCATCGTGCCTTTATTCTTTCAGTGTCTTGGGGTAGATAGAATTTTGGGAATATGTCTAGGAATGCATTTTTATTCCGTAATATTCCATATTTGAATTAATGATATCTACCTTGTCCCAGAGGTAATTCTTCTTCTATCCTTGATGGCATTATTTTATTTCGGGATCTTCCTCTTTGATTTATTTTTATACGAGTGCGTCCCACTCTTTTATATCAGAAGAACTTGTTGATTCTTTTTCTTTTTATGGGTTGGATGACTTCTTTGAGAATTGCAAATCCGGTTGGTGGATCCGTAACACTCAGTTTGGTTCTTTTAAAGATGTAAAGATTATTTTTGTGATTATCCTTTTTGAGCCAATTTGCATGTTATGCGTTATTTAGGCTTCGAAAATTGTTTTTGGGAAAGGATTGGCTTAATTATTATTAAGCCCATATCCTATATCCAATGTGGACTATTCCTCTTCGACATCTTCAATCTGTTAAGCAGATTTCTTTTGTTCTTAATGATTTTGATTTCCAAATTCGGTGATATCATTCTATTCTTTAAACCCACTTGATGAGGAAAGTTTTATTTCTCTCATTCAAGTAGTTTGTGAATTTTCCGATATTTTTGAGATTTGTATTAGGATTATCACCTAAGCAATCTTTTGAGTGGTGCTAAGGTCTTTTTAGTTCGACCTTGCCACCGGTTTTCATCAGCTACGAGTTGCGGAAGGTAGCATCCTCTTACCGCATTCCGCACTCGTTGTGATTTTTGTGTTTGGTTCGTTATGTCATTCGGTATGGCGAACTTTCTATCTTATTTCATCTAGTTTGTGAATCGAGTATTCTACGAATATCTCGATTAGCTTATCTTGGTATTTATTGATTATGGATGAAAACTACGATTTAAAAATTTGCAAATCTTTTTAATAAGATATTTATAAGTATAATTGGATTTTGTTCTTAAAACGAGCAAAGAACATTTGTAAAATTTTTAAAAATGATTTTGTGTTGTTTTTCCCATTGAGTGCTTTAAGAATTCTGGTCGATGCGCTTGATCAACGTTATCGATAGGAATTTCCTAAACGCTATAATGAGACAGTCAGACACAATAAATTGACTTGTAAAAAGTAAATTTTTCTAAAAAGATGATTACACGAAGTTAATTATAATTTTGAAAGTTTTAGCTTTACGGGAAAGAGGATCAATTGAATGAACTCTATTCCGATGCTTCTATTCTTGTGTTTCCCAAAGGGAACCAAGACTTTACTGTTTACCGATACTAGTCGTATTGGTTTGGGTGTCGTTCTCTTGCAAAAGGAAACGTTCTATCACTTATGCTTCTATGGTTGTTACTCTTCATTTTTCTTCTTAAGTATTGCGAGGATGCAATTTCTTTAAGGAGGGGAGTCTGTAACAACCCGCATATTTTACGATTGTATAGTTAAATGTTTTATTTAAATATAACATCGTTAATCGGATTAAGGTCCGAAATGTTACTTTTTGCAAACGGCCGAATTAGGACTCGGGACCACTTCCATTGAGTCCAAAATGGCGTTTGCGACTTTTTTGAGTATAAGCTTCGATATGTTTGGAGCAAGTTGGATTTTGATGTTTTCTTCTAGGGCTATGGGTTTGGGTTCAGCTCATTAGCCTATCTAATAACTCAGTCCACCTCTCCTCTTCATTTCATTCCACTCTCACTTCTCTTAACACTCAAGCTCAACTGAAAATGGGGAGAGGAATGGGAAATTGAAATAACCAAGCCCTAGATTCAATTGCAAACTCCATTTCTTGCTCCAAAATCCAAGGTGAAGCTTAGGTAAGCCTTCTATTCTTCTTCTCCATCTCTTCTTCTCTTCTATTTCAGAATTCCTAAACCCTAACTTAGGAATTTTTTTTCTATTTGAGCTTAGATTGAAGCTTCTAGGGTTAACATTGAAGAGTGTTGATATTTTCTTTGCATTTGAGCTTCCCATCTTTGTTCTTGTGTTAAAAAGGTGATATTTTTATCTCACATCTATGTCTATAACTACTTTTGATTGTTAGGTATGAATTCCTAACATCTTTACATGTTCATTTGATTTTGATTTTGATCGATTTGGTGAATTGTCCAATTTTTGGTTTTGGAATCCAATTTTGTGAAAATCCAATCTTTGATGTTTGAACACGTTAGCGGAGCGTTTCGGAGGGCCATACAAGGCTGGGTTATCGTTTGGCATAATTCCTCAGTGGTAGTTGCTCGCTCATCGCTCCCATTTTTGTGTTGTCGATTTTGCCCCAAAGGGGGCTAGGCTAATTCTGCTTTGGTAGCAGGTTCAGTCGACTGAACCAGTAGGTCAGTCGACTGAACCAGACCCCAGGAATTTACCTGGGTCTGTATCAGTCGACTGACCTTCTGGGTCAGTCGACTGACTTTGGGGCAGAAAATTTCATACCCCTGCGTCAGTCGACTGACCCATTGGTTCAGTCGACTGACATGGAAACATGAAGTTTCCAGGCACTGGTCCAGTCGACTGACCCACTGGTTCAGTCGACTGACCTACTTGTCTCAGCCCATTTGTTATTTTGCTTTGGTTTTCCAATTTCGATCGATTCGTGTCGATCCAATTAGTTGTTATTGCATTTTTTACTTTGATGATTCATTTTTAATTTCATACACGGAGTTTTATAAAATGATCTCTTTATATTATATTAAAAGCTCGTTTCTCCAACTTATAATTTCTATTTAAAACACACACACAATTTTGCACTTTGAGCGAAGAGGGAGGAGAATTAAATGATTAAATAAAACGCGTGCTATGAACACGTGTGTTTATCTTTTCAGTTAATTCCTAACCTATTCATTTGACCGTTTTGACCTTTGGGTTTGGTTTACCGATGATATGAGGTGAACTTTGTACTGCTTTGAGTGTGAAATTGACTAACAGTTAGTAAACCGTTTAGTGCGAACGTGGGGTATGGGACTCACGTTAACATTTTTCGGGTTCCTTTCTGAGAGTTGTGACACATTCCGTCGGACTGTGGTGTCCAGTACCGCCACTACGGTTTGTTGCCTTCGGGCATTGCCTTCGGGCTTGTACCTTCGGGTTTGTTGCCTTTTGGCATTGCCTTCGGGCATTGCCTTCGGGCATTGCCTTTGGGTTTGTTGCCGATAGTATCACTTTTGGAGTTGGTCCATCATCACCGCTCGAGTGATATTAAGCTTTGTTGCCTTCTTGTTTGCTGCCCGATAGTATCACTTTTGGAGTTGGTCCATCATCACCGCTCGAGTGATATTGAGGTTTGTTGCCTTCGGGCGTATGGATCCTTGTTACAGTACTGAGCTCGAGCATCTTTTGGTTCTTTGACATTTATATTTCCCTATTGTATCTCCTTCGGTGTAGGTCCTTTGAACCACACAATATATAGCGATTACCTTGTGGAAACTTGTGGTACCTTTGTTGGTATTTGTTATTTGCCTTTTGGCTTGTTTTGGGATATGATATCCTTTATTTATTTGAGTTGCTGATGATATGAGGCTTGTTATGATTCATCTTATGTTAGATGATTTAGTTATCTCTTTTGGAAGATATTTGTGGTACTTTATGATTTTGTATGTTCATCATCATTTAGTTTATCTGACTGATTTGTTTAGCTAGACTGACCCGTGTATTTTATACTCGGGTCAGACCGAGATGTTTCAGGTTAGGTACATCGGACTTAGCCTATTTTGCTTCCGCATGGACTACTCCGCTAGCTCCTTTTTGTCATAGCTTTTGTGTAGTCCTTTTTGTCTGTAACTCTGATATATACTCTATTGACTCGTCTGTATATTGTGGTTTGCTTTACCACTTGACATGTATCATTTTGTAAACTCTGTAATGTATCTGTATATGTGTAAATGTATGTGATGATTAACTGTTCTGTGATGTGTATTACATTTGAGTTATTATATTTGTTCTGATAGATCCTTCAGCCACCTATAGCTTTATGTTAAGTATTTATTGGATATGTCAATCCACTTGAGAAAAATATAGATATATGCTACCTTGTCGACGTATTCAGTAGATAATTAAGGCAAGGTCATAGATGGTCGCTCCTATCCAACTCTATTCTCCACATTAGCAGACAGTGTTACTTAGTAATACTCTTTGCTAATGTGGGTCTCAGAGTGGGGCATTACAGCTTGCGTGAAATGGAAGTGGAAGGACTAAGCGTTTTAAGGTGGAGTGGAGGTGGAAAGCGGCAAGCTGGAGTGGCGCGGGTTTCAGTGGCGGTGGATTTGCGCGCATGGGTTTCTACCGTTCATTTGGAGGGAGGCTATTGGTGGATGTTTTCGACTGACAGAGGGAAGGCAAGGCGGGTTTGAGGTTACGGCTGTCGGTGGGAGGTTCGGGTCGAAGTAGCCCTCATGGTGGAGATGTAGGTGAGTGGTCGGTAGAGGGGGAGGCAGTGAGAGGCGAACGAAGTTTTGGGTTCAGGAAATGCAAGAGCGAGCATAGTTATAGACTTACGAGATAAACTTTATATATATATATATATTCTATTTTTTTAAGAGAAGAGCAAAGGCTTCAAGGTGAAAAGACGTGGTGGAATGGGTAGGTTATAAAACAAGTATGTGAGCAAACAACTGATACATTGGAAAGAGGAGTGGAAGCAGTTTTAACATAAATATATAATTTTATATTATATTTATATTTTTAAAACAAGAACAGATTTAATGAGCCGGGGAAATTGAATCAACAAATAATATCGAACCGGTGGAACAACAAACGTTAATAGATTGGACTCAGCCAATAATAAAGGTGAGTGGCTCTTTATTTTCTCACGTGGGAAATTGAATGGTCACGGAAAACAAATGGACTCGAACGGATACCGATACGGCTGACCGTTTCATGGTTTTCCCCGCGTACCGGACACCGAAATGCACAAATGAATATACTGTGGAGATCAGCACGACGAGACAAACAGAATGGTATACAGATATGAGTGATACAATCATCCTATCAGAAGTCGATATTTCACTGCCAAACTGATGCAAATTTGCTGAAAATAAGATAAACGGAGGTAAAGGAGTCCGAATTTGACGAAACGAAATATGACGCCTCGCTCAGAAAATAGTTTACATTTTTATTATATAAAAATATTTAGATTTCGAAAGTATTTTATTTACATCAATTTTAACTGATTTAAATTGAAATTGAAATTACACAACAAAACTAACTTGCATATTTATCAACGAAAATCTGTCATTTGCTATGTTTGAATAGACGCATACGAAATACCAAATTTTCGTTGCTAAATTAAATCATTTAATTTCAAGCAAAATTTCAGTTAATTATGTTATAAAAACTGTTAAAATTTACGGGTCGGTACACTCTCCCCCACTCAAAACTTTTCATCCCCAAAAAGGAACGAGGTAGGAGAATATGAACAACCAGAAAGAAAAGATAGATTGAAATACATATTATGAGATACACAACAAATTCAAAATCATATAAATTTCATCAGTTTTAAATTGATTCATATTCAATTAATTTGGTGTCAATCCAATATTTAATCAATAATATTCATTTATATTCATATTTTGTTGATTTTCAATTCAACCTATTTTCATTCAATTTGATCTGTTTCAATTTATTAATATTTATGACGAAAATTTCTTTCAAAACAAAATTTATTTGATTTAATTCATTTATTAAAAGGGCATTTCACCAGAAGGACAAACTTTGCAGTCCAATTAGTTTCTAGGACACACATTCAAAGAAATTACTTTCAAGGCCAAAGTCAGCAGAATAATTACTTTCAAGGACAAAGTCAGCAGTCCAATTACTTTTAAGGACATAATTTCATAGGTTTTTAGGCCCTAGAAACTAATTATTTTACGTTTTGTCCTTGAAATTAATTATTTCAGTTGTGTGTCCTAGAAACTAATTCCACTTGCTAAAGAGGCCCTTGTGGCTAATTTCCACTTTATTAAATCCATTTGACTTTACTTAAGTTGATTCCACTTATAATTCAATCTCAACTATTCCTATATTCGTAGTTTTATTATAACTACCAAATTTTATTTATGAATTTCCTTATCAAAAATTCATTCTAGGAACATTTTGTTTCATACATTTTATGTTATATATTATTCAATTACATTCAAACCTTTCCCAGTTGAGTTTTATTAATATTTTCCGAATGTAATTGAATACTATACAAATTTGTCTTTTATTTATAATATTTTATTAAGCAAGAATTTAGTTTGAACATTTATATTACTTAAGTTTCTCTTGTATAACCTTCAATTATATATTCACCCTAACATTTTAACTTTTGAATATTTTAGGTAATTTATATATATTAGAATGCAATTGACTATTATACAAATAAATTTTAATCCTATTTCTACTATTTAAGTTGTTAAATTTCCATTTTAGATACCCCAATTATTCAAAGTTTCACTTTATTTCAATAATTGAAATCATTTCTTAATATAAAACTTAAGAGTTAAATTTCCAGTTTCACCTCAAACTATTTTGAAATAAATATAAACATATATATTTTATAAATCAAATTATACACCAGAAATTTAAATCGAATCCATTTTTCCAAAACAAAATGTAGCAAGTTACTAAGTGGTCTCTCCACTCTGAGACTCGAAAATGAACGTCGATGATGCTGCAGTCATCACCGAAATTATTTTCCAGCGACAAAAAAGGAGAGTAATGACTTTTAAAATTCTTTGAAAACAATTTCCATTCAAAATACCTTAAATAATATATTTTCAATACTTTGAAAACCATATTTAGAAAAACACCGGAAATTAAATTCTCCAATCCTTAATCTAAATTTATTCCATTTGCAAATTAGATTTATAAACTACGTTTATAAAATTCAACTTCTTATAACAAACATCAATAGTTAGTGGTTTAGTAATGTTAACAAAACAATAAATGATAATATAGTATTATCATTTCTAATAACCAATTCATTTAACTATTTAATTTCAGTATATCTTTATATATAAAATATAATTATACATAAAATTATTTCATTTACCAATTTCGAAAACAATATTGTGTCAGTTTGCTCTGTTCAAGTGTTTTGGAATTCCTACCGATAGCATTGGCCAGACGAATCGATCGAAACCCCAAATCCAACCTAACAACTCATACAACACAATATAAAACATTTTTATATTAATTACAATTACACTCCCTCACAGGATGGTTCAAGAATAGATTAAAACAAGGATAGAGATTTAAATTAGAAGGACCCTAATCAAAAGAACTATAACCATGGAGATAGGCTTGAAAGGAAGATAAGATAATTAAATTACAAAAGAGGAAGTTGGATAGACTTACATTAATCGCGGCGACCTTAATCGGGTCAACCGAGATTCCATGGATAAGATCGATGTGGAATTCAATTTCCCACATGGAAGGAAGAGAAGTTACTTCACCAAAACATCAGGATAATCCCTGACTATCGGAGTGGGGTTGAGACCACTAAGCTGAGAATCAAGCGAATAGGTAAAACTGCCTGCAAAATACTGAGGCAATTGATATTCAATCTAAAGAGAATTACCATGGTCGTCTACTAGAGAAACAGTTCGGGCTTTGAAAGAAATAACAGCATCAAACTGAGGATATAGAAATCACCGGTGAATCGATCTTATTGCAAAGGAGTTTCACCCTTTTACAAATCATACAAAGGTTGGCAGGACTGCCGATGGGATCAGTCACACTTAAGGATAAAGCTTCCAATAGGAGTGGAAAGATGAGCTCAAATTGATTATAAAGATCAACAGAAATAGAGCTATGGGATGCTCCAATATCAAAAAGAACACGAATAGGGAGAGACAAGAATGGATTTCAGAACAAAAGGGAAAGTTTCGAAATTCAAAAGAATCCTAATCAAGGAGGGGAAATTCAAGCTCGAATGAAGGTGATTCTGTAATTAATTTTTACTCCATATGCTAAGTTTTGCCTAATCCAGAGCTCTGATAGCACTTGTAACGACCGGGTATTTCGAACTGTTCGCATTCGCACATGTCGTACTTGAATTGCTCAAAATATCAGATTGTTAATTTATATTTGGAAAAACTCAGCATACACACTAAATAAATCAATCACAGATACCACTTGTAATGACCCGGTAATTTGAACCGTTCGCATCCGCACATGTCAGACTTGAATTACTCAAAATGTCAGATTGTTAATTTATATTTGGCAAAACTCAGCATATACAGTAAATAAATCAATCATAGAATCACAGACACAGAGTATTACAACAATAAGCAGTGGAATAGAAAAATAGTAGTTCATGAAGCTACTATAAACATCAAAGTCTGAAACAAAATACAACAGAATCTCAAATACAAATGAATCTCTGATACATAAGCAACCGACAAGTCTGAACATAAATGACTGGAATAAATTGACATAACTGAAAGCTGGATAGATAGATCTTCAAACAAAGCTCCAATCTCCAAAGGTGAGTCTCAAATGCTCAGTCTGACCCGAGCATAAAGCAAAATACAAAACACTCGAGTCAGGATTAACATTCTTATATTAGTAAATTTAACTCAAGTGAAACGTCAGCTGAAATACAAGTAACTTAAAGGATGCTTGGGATTTCCATCCCATAAGGATCTGTGGAACTATCTACTATGTAGTAATATATGCTACTATAGTATGTCTATAGTAAAGTAAACTATTAAAATAGCGTTAAGGCGTTACCCATATCTTCCTTAACACATTTTATACATTCTCATAGTCTATACAGTACCGTAACTCCTTCGTAAACTGGAGGCTATCAAAGGGCACTCCATAGGTATGGTACAAACCAAACTCATAGAAGGCGCGATAAGGCATGTGACAAGGCATGCGAGGAAATGCCAGGGTAGATATACCAATTGCACTCCTGGACTGGTGGTAATGCATAGCAGCAACTACCGCCCACCTCATGATACACTCCAAAAGCAAAGGTGCACCCAATCAAATCACAAAAGCAATAGAATGGTATCAATGAAATGTGCCCGATCGGAGGTGCGACCTCACTTGGCCCGGTATAGCTCCTGTTTTAGCCACATCAAGCTGACTCATGGGAGTCAGAGCTGCGCTAAAACCTCATATAGAATCGTCACCAAACCATCCTACTTCGTTCTGGAATCTCCACCACGTACACTGTCGTTAAAGGGTTTTCAGCATTAGCAGAGAGTATGACAATATCCGATCCCGGTCTCTTTAACAACCAAACGCTTATTTCACACCATGGTCATTTCTTTCCAAATATTTCATACTTCATATCAAAATATCATTTTCATTTCGAAACCATATCGATTTGATATCATTATTCACTTTAAATAATATTCATTTCCAGAATCGAAACACTTTCAAAATTATAACCCTTTCGAAATCATAACACATTTGAAATCATAACACTTTTGAAATCATAACACTTCATAACACTTTTGAAATCATAACACTTTGGAAATCATAACACTTTTGACTTAAACAGTTTAGATATTGAAAATTGTATATATATATATATATATATTAAAATAGTTATAAATTAAAATAGTTTATATATTAAAATAATTTATATATTAAAATAGTATACATATATATATTGAAAATACTTTATATAATAAAAATACTTTCCACCAATTTCACAAATCGATTCCAATCAGCTTATATTCCAAAATTCAATTTAAATCAATCCATGTTCAACACTTTCAATTTAAAGGGTTAATGATTCAATTCAAATTCTTAATAAACCATTTCAATCTTTATCAATTTCAAATCCAGGTTTGAACTATCTCTTCAATTCCAATAAGATTAAAAGTTTAAATATTCAAACATTTTCAATATAAGTTTCATTTATATTTCAACATTTAACTTTACTATTATTTAGTTTTGAAATATTCACTTAATCAATCCAATAATCATTTAAATAAAATCTCAAATTACAAATTTAAATAAGACTAAATATCCTATTTTAATTTATTTAAATTTGAAATATTCATTTAATCGCCTTAAATCAAAAATCAAGTTATAAAATCATATCTTTAAAATCTCATATTTAATAAGTTTCACGTTAATTTTATATAAGTATAATTCTTAAACAAATACAATTTCAAATCAATTTTAACTTGTCTTCCCAACCTTAATTTATTATAGTTATTACAATTTTTTTTTAAAATATTAATATAATTTTAATTAAATATTTTAAACATTTATATATATTAAGTAAATTAAATTTTATTCAATTAAATCTATTTTAAATCTAACTTTATACATATTTGAAAATAATAAAATTTAAGTAAAAATTTAAAATTTATATATTCAAACTAACTTAAACATTTAAAATTTCCAAACATATAGTTTAAAAATCTAATTTTGTAAAATATCTTTATATTATATTTAAAAATCAATATTTAATAAAATCCTTCCTTCCAAAACTTTGGAAATCATTTCAAAATATAGACCAACGGTGTCCGAATATAATTTTCTATCTTATGGTCAAGTGATATGGATATTTATCATTTCAATCCGCAATTTAAATACTACGGGTATATATCATTTCAATCCGCAATCCCAAATTCAAAGTCAATGAAAATCGCTTGGGTTTATCATTTCAAACCATAATGATTTTCCCCTAATCTATAAGATCATTCGGGTATATATAATTTCAACCCATAGGGAATTCTAACTAATAGGGAACTTGCAGAGTGAGAACAAATATGGTAATAATATAATATGAACAACATGCATATATCATCAGTAATAATTTAAATATAATATATACAACAGGTTATGGTGTCATATGTCATAGGTAAACAGTTAATGATAATGGCATATCATATATTGCAATTAAATAACTAACAATTCTAATTTAACAGCATATTTCAATTGTCATTTGATGTGAAATCAAATTTAATAAATATAAGAATGTTAATCGTGAGTGATTGTTCACCTTTCGAAGCTAGAGAGAGATAACAAGAACAAGATGCGACGAATCCAAGCACACCTTCCAAAGCCAAGCACGACAGACACAAATTTTGACAAACAAAGCTGAACAGGAATTCGAAAATCGATGGAAACGAATATATATATATATATATATTATTTATTTATATAAAATCTTTATAACGTATATTTTCCTTTAAAATCCACATTCGATTTGAAACACAAATCAAAATAAATTCTTTATATATTATATATATCCATCCTAAAATCAATATTGAATCCAAAACCCATACATAAAATAAAATATATGTATAATATATAAATAAATCATCACTTATTTTAAAACACGTATTTTAAAATAACATATTTGTATATTATATTTTGCTCTAAAATCAAAGCATATACTGAAAAATCAATATATTTACATACTATAACTTTATGAAAACAGTACATGCATGCTACTCAAAATGTATGTAGCTATATTTAAATACATACATGCTACAAAATAATATATATGCAGACTATAAAATATGCAGACTACATTTTACAAACAAATATATACGCCTAATTAGACTACAGCAGTTATGCATACTATATTTACAACAAATATATATGTAGGCTAAGCACCTATGCAGACTATACATATGCAACCTAAAGCAAATATACACACGCTAAACATGTATGCATGCTATTCATATGAAACAATAAAATATATATCTTTGCAAGCTATATAACAACCTAAATGCAGACTGTATTTCTAACAAAATTATATAACCAGATATACATATATATAAACTTGAATTATATTACTACAATACTAAATATATATATATATATATATATCATTACAAAAACTAGTTTCAAAATATAATCATAAACAAACTTCTTATGTATAGTATAAATAGGAAGAGGAAGTGCTCAGGTCAGGAAGATGGAAGGTGTGACTGGTCGGGTTTGGTCGTAGAAGTCTGCTCGGAGGCGGAGAGGCCGGTGTAGGTGGCTGCGCCTGTTGTGTGGGCTGTTTGACTTCAAGGTGGAGATTGGCGGAGGTGAAGGAAAGGAGGTGGGCGAAGAGTTCGAAGGCACGAGGTTGGTGGAGAAAGGTAGGCGAACAGGTTGCGTGAAATGGTAGTGGAAGGACTAGGCGTTTTAAGGTGGAGTGGAGGTGGAAAGCGGCGAGCTGGAGCCGCGCGGGTTTCGGTGGCGATGGATTTGCGCGCATGGGTTTCTGCCATTCGTTTGGAGGGAGGCTATTGATTATTGGTGGATGTTTTTTGTGACGACCCGGAATTTTGGGGGCAATTGAAACCGGAATATTTAATTAATTTTAAATATTCAAAGATTAATTATTAACTTTAATTTCAAATATCAAGATTTATTTGATAATTAATTGTGAAATTTAATTATCGAAATTAGATAAAAATATTAAATCCAGATTTTTAAGCCGGTTAAAAATAATTTGAAGGCTTATAAAATTCATATTAATAATACTGAAGATGATAAAAATGTCAGAATTGAATTTGGAAGTGTTTTGTTAAGTTTTGAAATTTATAACGTTTAAATTGAATTCAAAAATAGCCTTTCGAGGGACAGTCTCGAAATTCGACGAAACCAGTTTCATTGGATCCGTAATATTGAATTATTACCGGATTTCAGTTTTCGTAGCGTTCAGAGTTGTTGTGTGACCGTACGATATATAACCGCATAGAAATCTATACTGAGACCAATTGAATTTAAATAAATTATATTCTCTCTCTTTTAAACCGACAATACGTACATCCCGCACCCAACTTGTTTCCTTCGTACCCTTTCTCTTCTCTAAGAAGCTATCGAACAAAAATATCTGAGGCAAATTTTAATACTTCGAAGTATCGCGTCTCCTTCCATTTTCTCTCAGAACAAATTAACTTCAACAAAAAAAGAATGGCTGAAGGAAGTAATTCCCGCATTCGAAATTTATACCCTCTTTCTATTCGTAACCAAACAGAAGTCTTTTTCAAAATCAAAACCCACAAGATAACTCATAGCTGCCTCCTGCCCAGATCTGGGCCTCAACTTCGAATCTCGACGCTCGTCTTCAGGAAGTAAGGTCGAGGCGCGTGGAGTTTTCTGTCGTGCGGAGATAGGATTTGAGCCCTTCGTTTCTGACAAGGGTATCGCGATGGGGCGGCGTACGCACGCGATTTTGGGGCCGCGACTTGCTTTGGTATGGGTCGCGGCGTTGGGCGTCGAAGGGCTGCAGGTTGGAGCTCGCGGTAGGGGATGGTCTCGCGACAGCTTGTTGGTGGCAGTCGGGTCAAGCGCGTGGGGGCGACTAATGAGTAGAGCAGGGGCATGGAGGATTCTCGGCCAACAGGCAACGCGAGAGGTGGCTCACGATCTTGGGTGAACTCGCGATGGCGGGAAGGGTGCACGATATTTGGAGGAGGCGGTGAGCAGGACCTAAGTTTTCTTTGATCTGGAATGATTTAATCGATGTTTGGAAACTCGATTTGCAAGTGAAGTCATTTGGAGTTGAGGCCAATATGCCGTTTGAGATAAGGAAGGTGCAGTGCTTGAAATCATTTGTTCAGTTTGGAGCTGCGTTGACGATGGCGTAGGCTCGTAGTGTAGAAGGCCGGATCTGATGTGGTCGCGGGTTGTAATGTCAGGTTCAGATGTGGTTGAGGTTTCAAAGAAGGAGATGCTTATGTTGATGTGGCTGTGTATTTTGAGTTCGAGCGGAAGTAGGTGACGAGCTCGTCACAGGCGTGAGGTGGATTTCGAGCAGCAGTTGATTTTTGGGTTCCTGTTCTTTGAGGTAGTTAATCTTAAGCAATTTTAGTTTTTATGTTTCCACAGTTTAAACTGGCAGACTGTTTGATTTAAATTAGCAGTTTGCTATAAAGCAGAAAAGTTTATGAAATATGGAAATTCATTACACTAAAATAAATAGTTAGTTATCTAAAATAATATATTAGGGTAGTTAATTGGGTTAATTAACTTGGTTAATTGTTTCAGTTACTAAAAATAATTTATCTAATAGGAAACTGATCAATAGCTTAGTTTAAATTTATAGTGTTAATTAATTGAATCTTTTAAAAGGAAATTATGTGTAAGATTTAAATTATTAGGTTAACCAAACTTTAGTTAAATTAAATGGTTGGTAACTAAGTGATAGTTAACTGTTTGATCAATTCAAGTATTTATAAACTGTATAAATATTTTTACAAGGTCTGAAATTATGGAAATCAAATCGGGTTGGATGGACGGCAAAACAATAAAGCAAAGGTGAGTTAATCTCACTCAGTTAAATTTAAATTTAAAAGGTTAAATTTAAATAATTGATTGAATGATTGATTTGGTTTGATGTGATAATATATATATAGTAGTATATAGCAATATATACATATTGGCATATGTATATATTGGAGTTATTGATATTCCCGCATTATATAGCGGATGAGACCCTATGCGCCGCATAATAGCGGATGATATTTTATAAAACCCATATACCGCGATATTCCACCTTGAAGTGGAATTGGTATTGTGCTAACGTCTGTGGATGCAGGGAAACAGGTTGGAGGGATCCAACTGGATTCCTCAAAATATTTAATTTTGTTAAATATTCTGTGATATGATTTTTGATATCCTGTGATGAATTATATGGATAATTGAATGTTATGGTTTGGTTGGATCGATTTGGATGTGCTGAATTATCAAAATCTCTAGAATGGAGTTTTTGAAAAGAAATAAAAGAGTAAATTCTTAAGTAAAATAATTATAAGGAGTTTGGAATAAATTTGAGAATAAATCTGATTAAGAATAAAAGTGATTTCCAAAATTCTAATAAATATGGAAAAGAGGAATTTTGAATAAACAGAGAAATATTGAATTTAAAGAAAACTTATGTGATGTTATTTATAGGAATAAATAATTTATTTTAATTCAATATTTAAATGTAATTAAAAAGAAAGAAGGAAATTTGGAAATCAGAAACTTGTGTTTCGGTTTAAAGATTTTAAATCATAATGAGAAATAAAATCTGGAAGTTAATGAATTTGGAAATAAATGGATTAAGTAAAGAAATTTATTTCAAAGTAAAATAAATTGGGAAATCAATTATAAATTGATTTAAATACTTTGGGATTTGAAATTTAAAGAGAAATGAGATTTGGAGAGATAAACTGGGTTTATAAAGTGAAATGAAATATCAGTGGATATTTGAAAATATAAATTCAAGGTGGGAATTTATAAAAGAATATGAATTGGTTTAAAAATAAATGTTGATTTATTTTTAAAGGATGTGAAGAGAAGTGTATTTCCTTGGATTGCCAAGTACGTTTTTCAAAGCAATTTTAATATAAGTTAAAAGTTCTAGTATGGTTTAAAAAGCATGTTTTAGAAAATTTGTTTTTTTCTAAATGTTAATTTCCAAAGTAAGTATTTTCAAAAATCTTTATTTGTAGAAATTATATAAAAGTGATTTGCTATTATGTTTTAAAAAGGAGAAATTTAGTTTATATTTATAAAGTGGTTTATTTTAAAGTATATATTTTTAATAAAGTATTAAAGTAGTTTGTTTTCAACGTTATAAAATATATTTAAAAATAAAGTGTTTTTAAATTATTTTAAAATTAAAGGTATTTTGTACTTGGTGATTCAGTGGAAATAATTATTTGGGAAATGTATTCCGTAAGCGGAAACTGTTTGAAATTGTTTTCAAATGAGCTTTGAAAATTTGGAAATATATCTTGGAAAGATATTTGGGCAAATAAATAATGTGGGAAATTATTTATTGTGTGATGGTTGCTTGTGGATGTTAATTGATAGTTAAATAACCGACTATCAATATTGGCCAAATGCGCTGATCGTTTCGAAGAGACCGGGATCGAGTTTCCGTATACCGGGATTCTAGGTCTGGAGACTCGAATACCACTTCGATCCGGTTTGTACGTTTCGTGTAACGTGTTCAGAGTCGAAGATGGAGCAGTGAAGTGCAAGGGCTAGTCGCTACTAATCCTGAGGATATTTCCAAAATGGATGTAGTAGGAATAGTGCCTTCGGTTCCGTTCGAACCCGGGACGGACTTGTATGGACGAATGCTTTCGTGACATCGTCAGGTGGACGATGGGCATTCTAAGGGATATGTGCTATAAAGGTATCGTTTAGCCTCGAGCCTCATCAACCGGGAATGACTGAAAATCAGGGGTTATGCAGCAAGGCTTCGTGGGTAGCCCCCACTTGAGAGTAAAGTCATCCCTGTCTAGATGTCCCTTTATTTCGTCTTAGTGGTGCAATTGCTGATCCCAACCGTGGGGTGATTTTATTTGGAATTATCCAGTAAGGGATGATTCCGGCCTTGTGTTGCAGGGGAGCGGGCGTACTCCTCGGTACGGTGATCTAGGCCACGTACTGTGACAGGTGGTACCCCAGTGCCTAGTCATTCGTTGGAAATCCATTCTCCCTACGTGTCTTGTACGGTATTTGTTTGTATACCTAGTATGCTGGAATTTAATCATGTAACAACTTCAGCTATTTGAATAAGTATTTGTGAATAGACACTATTATAATATCAGAGGATTTTTATAAAAAGTGTTTTAGCTATCGTAAGGTAAAAACCCGACATGTTTATTTGTGGCGTGGTCTTACGAGATGCTTTTGTTTTCAAAGGATTTTGAAACTTTAATAATCAATTTGAGTGTGATTTTCTCACGCTGGTATTCCAGACTGACTCGGGTATTGTTTTATATGATGCTCGGGTCAGACCGAGATAAACAGGTTCAGGATATGATGCTGCGGAGCTCAGGAGACGAGCTGGATGACGATACGTACTCCCGTACTTGTTATTATTTTTCCGCTGTGTATTCAGTTGTATGTTATGGATGTTGATGTACTCTGATGATGTATTCTGATGATGTATTATATAAACAGATATAGTTTTTGATTTGTGTAAAGATCTGTTGATATATATTATATTTTATTCCGCTGCGATGGTTAGATTCTGATGTTGTTTCTATTTTTCTTCTTCTACCTCTTCTTCTTAACTAAAATGGTTCGATTTTCCGGGTCTGGAAAGTCGGGTCGTTACAGGTGGTATCAGAGCTTAGGCTAGCGATAACCTTGGCTCTGGTGGGAATTTTGAGAGTACTAATAGATATGAGCGCGTATTTGTTAGTGAATATAAAATGGTTTTATATTGTGTTGGTTGATTTATTGAGTGGCATATGAACCTTCGTCGACACAGTCTGGACAACTGTATCGAAGGGGTTTCTAAACACTTGAATAGAACAGTTCGACATAGTATTGTTTTAAATAGGGTGAATGAAATAATTTCGCCCAAATTATTTTGTATATAAAAGAAATAATTATTTGAATTTATTATAGTTATATATTTGGATGCTTGGTTGTTAGAAAATGACAATAATGAGTTAGTCTCATTATTGAGTAGAAATTGAAACTTATAACCTAAGTTGAAGAATAAATTTATATAACAAAATGGAATTTGAAATATAGACTATAGATGTAAATTATAAATTGAGATAAAACTTTATATACAAATGTGGATTACAAATGTGATTTATAATCAAATGAGATAAATTCATAAACAAATGAAATTTGTAAATGTAAATTGTAAATGTGACTTATAACTTGAAATAAAATGTGATAGAATTCCAGAGTAATGTTTGGATATAAAATTGAATGGGTTTTGAATTTGAAGTTTTGGGAAAGGTTTAAATTCCTTTGGATTTAAAAATAGTTTAAAGGTTTTGGGGAAATAATGGTGATATTATTTCATGAATATTTTTGAAATTGAATTGAAATCTGGTGGGATTTGGGAATTAAAAATGTTTGAAATGTTTTAAAGTGATAAAAGCATTAAATTCTCTTACGGTCGCTGGAAAATAATTTCGGTGATGACTGCAGCATCATCGATGTCTATTTTCGAGTTTCCATAGAGAAATTGCTACCAAACTGTTTTAAATTGGAAGTGATTGTGAACTGGGTTGGTTTTGAAATTCAAAGGGAAAATTGTTTGGTAAAAGCAGATTGTTTTGGAAATTGGGATTTGATGTGATATACCAGATATGTATGAGTTATTTATGGATTCAAAATGGTTTTGAAATAAAACCGGGCAATTGGAGTCTGGGAATTCTATTTAAAATATAAATGTGGAAATTTAAATGAATCAACAATATAAAGTATAGAATGAAGTTGATTGAAATAAGAAGGGAATGAAAGTTTAATTCTGGGATTATAATTATGAGATGGAAATAACTCAATGAGTAATATAAGTTGGTAGATAAAAGAGTTAGAGAACTTGAAGGTGAATGAATTATAAAACTCGTATAAATTTGTATCCTGGAATTAAAATTTAATTCGAGTATATGAAGGTGAATAAAATATATTTGAATTTAACTTAAGATAAGTTAAATAAAATTGAGATTTGGAATTGAATTAAATGTAAGTAAGTTGAAGTTGAATTGAATTGGATATAAAGGTAATGTAAAATGCTTATAATTGTGTAAAGGAATTCATATTCTTAAGTTCTTAAGTGTAATAATTTGAAATTTAATTGTAAAGATGAAAATGGACTTAAATGAATAGTCCCAGGTCTTAAGTAAGTAAGTTAAAACTTATGAATAGAAATGAAATTGTAAGTCATAAATGGGAATTCATTTCTTTGAACCATTAAGAGTTATAATTTGAAATTGTAATTATCAAATGGAAACGACTAAGATGAGCAATCTTAATTTTTAAATAAATCCAAATTTGAATTATAAAATAAATTGAACTTAAGATGATTAAGTGAAGTGGTATTTGGAATTAAAAAGCAAGTATTTAATTTTAACCAGCGGAGGAACTAATTAGATAATAAATTAGTTAATGAAATTGAATTGTGAGTTAATGGAATTGGATTAACATAGTGATGGTTTGGATGGCGAATGAAATCCAAATAAGTGAAAATAAATTGGAAATGGCCTGGTTATTAATAAAATAATTCCAGATGAATTGAGTATGGAAAATAAAATTCATAATGATTGAGTGAATGAACCACTTATATTAAATAAATAAATGGATGGAATTTGATTAAATAAAAATCAAATGAAAGATGGAATTAAAACTTTAAAGGGTTGGTTAAATGGAAAATAAACTTAAGTTATTGACTTAAGTAAATGTTGAATGGAAACTGAACTCAAACAGAATTGTGATTTAAATAAGTTGAGAAATAGTTATTGAATGAATTAACTTGGATTGTTTTCGAGCTAAATAAAATTCAATTTTTGGAAGTTGGAGATGAATTGAATTTAAGAAAATTATTAGAAATGAAAATCTGAATAAAATGTGGAATAAGTATTTATATTTGAAATGAAGTAGTAAATTGAAGTAAATTGAAATTCATATGAAATTGGAATTCAATTTGAATATATACACTTCAGTGGTGAAGTAGTAAATAAATATAAGAAAAATTTATATTGAACTTAAGAATTGAAGAATGAAATTCTTAAGAAAATTTGTATTGGAAATATACTTAGTAATTTTGGAAGAAAAAAAATGTATATATACTAAGTGAATAGTTGAATGAAGACTAAAACTGAAGTTGTGAAATGGGATAGTTGTGAATAAGGGGATAACAATCAAAAAGGAATGTGAATAAAAGAGAATTGATATAATTGGTAATCAATTGGAATTTATACGTAAGATGTACGTATATTATTTTATTCGCATAGCTATTTGGTCCAGATGTCGAACACAGAATTTCGAGATAGTTTTATTGATCCGAATCAGGATTTTTTCACGCGATTTTCGACGGCGAGCCTGGATATGGATTGTTGATTGATTCTGGATATTCTCTATCATAGTTGGTTGCTATGCAAGGAGAATGACGGTTTCTGATCGAGAAACCAGATCTGAGTCCGCACTAGGAAGTCGGGTGGACGATACTAGTTCGTGTCACATACCGGAATTTTCGACTTTCGAAAATTCGACATCGATACTCACTTTATCGCTTGCCGAGAAATCGAGTGCCGGAAACTCCAATAGTGAGGGTTTTAAGAAAAAGAAAAAGTAGAAGAAGAAGGAGATAGAAGAAAAAGAGAAGAAAGAAAGAAGAAGAACAACAGAAAACATCTGAACGACATCAATAGAAACACAGAACAGAGACAATATCAGAATCTCACATATCGCAGCGGAACAATATATAATAGATAAATGAATAATCTTTAAAACAAAGAATTTTATCAGTTTATACATACATCAGTCATCAGATTCAATATACAACAATGGACAGTTATATAACTTGTCCTCATACAGAATACACAGCGGAATAAATACTATCAGATACAAATACTACGTCTCGTCGTCCAGCTTATCTCCAAAGCTCCAGAATATCCAGATAACCTGATAATCTAACTCTAGACCGCCCGTGTGGAAATTGGTGGGCACCCAGAGTTTAGAAGGGAACAATAAACTCCGAGTCAGTCATGGTGACTGGTGTGAGATCGTAAAACAGTTTATCTTTAAAATAAATAGCAGGATAATTTTAAAGTCAATTCGAAATGCTTTTGGAAAATGAAACTACCATAAGACCTCCCGCCACACACACAATGCAAACGCAGACTTGGAGGAGATTTCTTCTTATGATAGTCAAAGATGCTTACTACGCAAAAATCAAATTCTTTTTGATATTATTATTAGTGCATAGTGTAGAAAACATTTCGAAAGTAGAATATAAATCTTAGCCAGCATAGGTACCATTATAGTATGCTTGCTATAGCTGCCATATTAGATGGCAGGTTCTACAACTAAAACCGTACAAGTCACGTATTGTTTCTTTGGATTTCCAACAAATGGTCAGGCTAAGGAACTTCCTATCCACGATGGGTACGTCCCTGGAATAGATGACCCGAGAACCTAACCGGATCTCTGCCAACACAAGGCCGGGTTACCTCTGCAAAAATAGGTAACTACTGACACGCGTATGCCATCCCCCGATCGTCACCGATCTTCCCGAGGATCCCCGATTTCCAACAAACCACAAAGTAATAATAACTGTGCAGCAACCACAGAGGTTAAGTATCTGGGCTCCATACCATGATACCACCTTTATCCAGAAGGAATGACATACACTAAGGGGCGCTACTCCCTAGAACCTTGCTGCATTCGTCCTGTTTCGACCATTTCCGGGGTGTGAGGCTCGACGAAGTCTCGTCCACAAAGCTACGCTTTCTCAAAAAGCCCTGCTTCGGGTCAAACAAAATGATCAACCTATGATCACAAAGATATAAGATCAAACAAATGATCATATCACAAATGATCAAACACTGATCATTTCACAGCAACACTCAGTATGCCACGTTACCAAATTGGGATATATCGCTGATAAATTTCAACTACATAACCTCGGAGCTCGTACGTCTCAGAGAAGGGTGTTAAGCTAAGAGAATAAATTCTCCGCCACCAACAGAAACGTATTTGAAAGAAATCAGCTTTATATCTCAAATTGTAACGTCAGACACACAATCCATACAAGTCTGTTCCGGGATCGAACAGAACCGAAGGCACTTCTCACGAAGCCCTTGCATATCCGGATAATTTTCAATCACGTCAGGACTTCCCGTCACTAAGGGTGATAAAACCTCTAAATCGAAGATCAGTCGATGTAGAGTAACTCGACGGTAATCCTTCCGTTTTCAAAAATATCCGGTCTTCAACACCGGTCTTCAAATGCGATTCATAACGACGTATCACATATTCGGAATGGGTTATACGACCCCATGGTCCTTTCCCGGCTAACCCGAATAGTGAGCGAAATATTTAAAAATAAGTGTGGCATTCAAGTTCATCCAATTCACAACAAATACCTACTCAAGGTAATTATTGATAGTCGGTTATTTAACTATCAATAAAGATGCGCAACATCATCAGATTTCAAATAATTTTCCAAATTATTTAATCTTCAAAAAATATCTTTACTAGATATAATAATTTCCACACTTCAAAAATAAACCAACGTTTATTTTCTTTAAAACGAATTTCCATTTCTTTTTATAAATTCCCTATTGAATTTATACTTTCAAAATATCTACTGATATACGATTCTTAAAACGATTTCAAATATTCAATTTCATTTTATCTTTAGAAGATAAAATCTCAAAACGTTCATTTCATTTTGGAAAAGCATTTCCATACTTATTTAATAATAAGTATTTCACAAATCATTTATTTTCAACATTAGAAAATATTCGATATACTTAAATCAAATTAAGTATATATTTCATTCTCTAAGGAAATCTATTTTCTATAACAACATCAATTTGAGTCAAAACGAATGTTACGTAAAACATCGTTACGACGACTCAAAAATCACTAGTATTTGAATTCGAATTTATATAGATATATAAATCCCAATACTACATTAAAACATTTCCTTTCGGAAATCATTTACTATAACAACGGTGTTATAGTCCATCATTTCCTTATATTTCTCGAAAACGTCTATTTCAAAAATAAATGTTGAAATCCATGATTTCGATATTTAACACGTTTTAAAACATCTTTTAAAACAATCAACTTCATTTATAATGTCGCTTTCCCAAAACCATATCCATTCTACTTTAAAAATATATTCACTGTCCAAAATCGTGAATATACTTCACTTAACCATATTTAAATCTTTTCTACACATTTATTATTTCAATAAAATTCGCTATCCAAAATCGCGAATATACCTTCTTTAAAAATCTTCTATATTTAATTTCTCAAATTCAATTGATTTCGAATTTATAAAACAACGTTTATAAATTCTATTTCTCTCTTATAACAACTTTGATTTATAAATCTTCTTAAATAACCTTCTATAATCCATTTATCAAAATTGAGTGATTTTAGATTTATAAAACAACTTTTATAAATTTCTTTTACACTTCATAACAATTTCAGCTTCAAAAATCTTTTTATTAGCAAGTTCTATTTATATTCCATCTAAGGGCAAAAAGTCAAGTTTATAAGTAAATTTTCTTATAAATCTTTTATTCCACAATTTCCTTCACATTTTATAACTTCAAAATTTATCAATCCATAAATTTCGTATCTTCACATTTCATAATTATAAATTCATATCTTCACATTTCATAATTATAAATTCATATCTTCACATTTCATAATTATAAATTCATATCTTCACATTTCATAATTATAAATTCATATCTTCACATTTCATAATTATAAATTCATATCTTCACATTTCATAATTATAAATTCATATCTCTTATAAAACTTATTTTAAAATTCCAATAACTTTAATTGACAAATATCAATTTGATACATCCTTTTATATACATTGGTTTAAGAATTCAAAAATCTCAACTTAAACTATTTCATAAATTTCTTAACTCTTTATTTCAAAAGAAATTACTTTTTTGTTAAAATTCACAACATCTCAAAATTTGAATCCGATGATGCAACGCATCAATTAGTCAATCACAACAGTCAATATCATATCTCAACATATGACAACAGAATATATATCAACATCTGTAAATAAATAAATACAGTTGAGGAATCCAGTTGGATCCCTCCAACCTGTTTCCCTGCATCCAAAGATGTTAGCACAATACCAATTCCGCTCCAGTACGGAATTATCGCGGTATATAGGTTTTTATAAATCCGCTTACTAACGGCGCAATAGGGTCTCATCCGCTATACGAGGCGGGAATCAATCAATCCAATATATACATATGCCAATATGTATATACTGCTATATATATAGATATATCCTATCATATCTAATAGCACATTCAAACAAATCAAACAATAACTGCAAATCCAAATTTAAATCTGAGTGAGAAGATCTCACCTTAGCTTTTTATTTTGCCATCCATTTTCATCCAATTTGTTTTCTTGATTGATAGACCTTGTATAAACATTATACAAATTAATTAATTAATATCCAAACCAATCAAATAACCAATTTCCGTCCTTGATTGTTTAGTTAACTAATAGTTTCATTTAAACCCATTCCTCTTTTAAATAAATTTATTTTAACTAATTATTTCACTGTAAACTAATACCTTTAAATCAATTTCTCTTTAATATCTAAAATAATTTGGATAAACTAGTTACACAATTTTTTTTTCTTTTTCTACCAAATCCATCATTTTTAATTTCAAACTAATGACTTAATAAATTAGTTAAAAATCAAATTTCCTTTAAATAATTTATCTAGCTAACAATTTAAATTTAAAACTAAATTTATTTTAAACAGATTTCTTCTTTCAATTTAACCCAGATTTAAATTAAACTGAGATGATCATAAATAAGAAATTTCTATACCTCTCTGAACAAAATGAACCAGATTGAAACATTCTGCTGATGCTCGAACGCGATTGCAATGCAGTCTCGACGTCGCCTCGTTCACGAACGCCATCAACCTCCATCATCGTCGCTCCGCCTCCCCAACCCTAAATCAATCGAACGACTCCCCATCTTGACGCGCCTCGATTGCCAACGTCGAACCCAATTTGCACGCCTGCTGCCTCGCGTTGTCGCACCATCGCGACATTGCCGCCCCAGCCTAAGGCGCCGCCGCCTTCGCGAATCGATCGCGCACGCCCTCAGAGACCACGCGCCGCCTTGCCTCGTCGTCGCAGCCCCGATTTCAATTTCCACCAACAACCCACACGCGAACCCTAGTCGCGACCCATAAAGGAGCTGCCGCCGCTTCGACCCGTGCTACCCCCTCCCTTGACGCATCTCGCGTTCGAGTCCTGGCTCACGCGCCTTCGATCGGTTTTGAATTGATTTTTAGAGGCTCGCGACTTGAATTCTTTTGAGAAGAAGCGGTCCGCCATTTTATTTTTTATCTCGGCTGTTCGAAATGGTAAGGGAGAAGGGATATTAAAATTAGAAGGCATGGGTTACACGATTTGTAACCGTGATTTTAGGCAGAAAGAAGGGAGAAGAACGTGCTTACTTGATTTCGTATCGTGATCGTCTGCGTGTTTAAAGGAAGAAAAGTGTGCCGTCTTTGACCAATAATTTAAACATTAAAATTTCAAATTGATTTTAATTTAATTTCAATGCGTTTATATGTCGCACGCTCATATAACAACTCTGATCAATATGAAAATTTAAATCCGGTAATAATTCGATATTACGGATCCAATGGAACAGGTTTCATCGAATTCCGAGACTGCGCCTCGGACGGCTATTTTTAAATTCGATTCGAACGATCTAATTTCAAAACTGAACGAAACAGTTTGAAATTCGATTCTGAAACTTCTGTTATTTTCAGCATTATAAATATGAATTTTAAAAGCTTTCGAAATATTTTTCTTCAGCTTAAAACTGAAGATTCAAATTTTTATCCAGTTCAATAGATTAAATTATAAAATTAAATCGCCAATTTCTGAATTATATTCGGGATTCAAATTAAATTACCGTTCAAATATTTAAATTTAATTAAATATTCTCAATTTAATTCGTTCAAAATTCTGGGTCGTTACAAACTTCCCTCCTTAAAAGAATTTCGTCCTCGAAATTACAAGTTAGGAAAAAATGTCCTTAACTCGTCTACTATTTTTCACAATTCAATAGTTTTATCAATTCATCAAAATAAATCTTTCTACTAAAGATTCGCTATCATTCAACTAAATTTCCAACTTCAATTATAAGTTCCAAACAATATTGTTTACTTAACAATTCAAATTTAAGTTTAAATTCAAATTTTAACTGTCAAAATTTCTCAAAAATTTTCTAACGCCCTAAATTTTCGAAAAATTTCGCCAGCGTCTCCTTTGCGCGGCTAATACGGTACGACTACAAAACGTCCCTACGGACTCTCAGATTTCGAAAAGAAAAAGAAAAAGCCAAGCGGCTAGAGAGAAATCATCAAAAACTCATATTAAACTCAAATACGTACCTTTTGTCGAGCAATTCAAATTATCTGTGAAATCAAATTCAATTCCCTTTATACCTGTATATCTACTAGCCATAATATCTAGTTATAACATCCAACTATTTTGCAAATTTTATTACAAACTTCTAATATCAACTTCTTATACCATTTCTAGTTTACTATAGAAGTTATATCCATTATCATTCAATTTCGCATTTCACATTCATTTGAATTTAATCTACACTTTCAATCTAATTTAGATTCAGTTTACTTCTGAATATTGAATTTCATCAATTATCTTTAGTTCACTTCAAACTAATCTTAAAGCTTCATTTTTATTTCACACAATTCAAATTTGTTTCAACATTCAGTTTCAATTCCAGTTTTATTCACTTTTGTTCATTCCCAAAATTTATTTACAATTCACTATTTTGGTTTACAATCACTTATATTAAACTGGATTTCCAATAACATATGAATTTTAATCCATCTTTCAATTTACATTATTCAATTCCATTCATTTGCTTACGAATTCGAAATGAATTTTAACATTCGATTTTATTTTCTCGCATTTGCCATTGCAAATTTATTTATTTGTTCACAAATTCTTTTGTTTCAATTTTGAACTTTCATTTCAATCAGATTCCCAATATTCTATAAGTTATCAACTTATTAATATTTCGTAAGTATTTTTAAATAGGATTCCAGAGTCATTTCCACTTTTTCAAAACCATTTGAAAACAATTCAAATTCCATTTGAATTTCCAAACAAAATCCCAAATTTTCAAACAACTCCTATTTAAAACAATTTGGCAGCAATTTCTCTTTTGGAAACCCGAAAATGAACACCGGTGATGTCGCGATCATCATCGGAATTATTTTCCAGCGACCTAAAAGAGTTTAGAGCTTTCAACTCTCCAAAATATTTCTCAAAACCTTCGAAATTCATTTTCAACTCCAAAAATGATTTAACTTTCCAAATCTCCAAAATTTTCAAGTTCCTTTCAAAACATTTCCAAAAACTTCTCTGGAATTCCGTTTTAAATTACAATTCACATTTATAATTTACATTCTTAAATTTCATTTATATGTGAATTAATTTCTTAACTTTGAAGTTACGATTTTTTTTTTCTTATTCAATTTCAATGATAATAGATTAATATTATCACTTCAAACAACCATGCAACCATATACTATAGTAATTCATAGAAAACATTTCTTTTCTATACAAAATAGTTTTGGGTAAAATTATTTCATTTACCCGTTTTAAAATCAATACTGTGTCGATTTATCTTGTTTAAGAGTTTAGAAACTCCTATCGATTACAGTTAGCTAGACTGCACCGACCAGAATCCATAAACAATCAACCGATAAGTCAACACAATACAAAACAATTTCATATTCAAATAACAAATACGCGCTCATATCTATTATTACACTCAACTCATTCTAGAGTACTACTGACTCTATCTCTAATGAGTAACACCCAACAGAGCAGGGTTGTCGCTTAACCATATGCTCTGATACCACTTTGTCACATACCGGAATTTTCGACTTTCGAAAATTCGACATCGATACTCACTTTATCGACTGCCGAGAAATCGAGTGCCGGAAACTCCAATAGTGAGGGTTTTAAGAAAAAGAAAAAGTAGAAGAAGAAGGAGATAGAAGAAAAAGAGAAGAAAGAAAGAAGAAGAACAACAGAAAACATCTGAACGACATCAATAGAAACACAGAACAGAGACAATATCAGAATCTCACATATCGCAGCGGAACAATATATAATAGATAAATGAATAATCTTTAAAACAAAGAATTTTATCAGTTTATACATACATCAGTCATCAGATTCAATATACAACAATGGACAGTTATATAACTTGTCCTCATACAGAATACACAGCGGAATAAATACTATCAGATACAAATACTACGTCTCGTCGTCCAGCTTATCTCCAAAGCTCCAGAATATCCAGATAACCTGATAATCTAACTCTAGACCGCCCGTGTGGAAATTGGTGGGCACCCAGAGTTTAGAAGGGAACAATAAACTCCGAGTCAGTCATGGTGACTGGTGTGAGATCGTAAAACAGTTTATCTTTAAAATAAATAGCAGGATAATTTTAAAGTCAATTCGAAATGCTTTTGGAAAATGAAACTACCATAAGACCTCCCGCCACACACACAATGCAAACGCAGACTTGGAGGAGATTTCTTCTTATGATAGTCAAAGATGCTTACTACGCAAAAATCAAATTCTTTTTGATATTATTATTAGTGCATAGTGTAGAAAACATTTCGAAAGTAGAATATAAATCTTAGCCAGCATAGGTACCATTATAGTATGCTTGCTATAGCTGCCATATTAGATGGCAGGTTCTACAACTAAAACCGTACAAGTCACGTATTGTTTCTTTGGATTTCCAACAAATGGTCAGGCTAAGGAACTTCCTATCCACGATGGGTACGTCCCTGGAATAGACGACCCGAGAACCTAACCGGATCTCTGCCAACACAAGGCCGGGTTACCTCTGCAAAAATAGGTAACTACTGACACGCGTATGCCATCCCCCGATCGTCACCGATCTTCCCGAGGATCCCCGATTTCCAACAAACCACAAAGTAATAATAACTGTGCAGCAACCACAGAGGTTAAGTATCTGGGCTCCATACCATGATACCACCTTTATCCAGAAGGAATGACATACACTAAGGGGCGCTACTCCCTAGAACCTTGCTGCATTCGTCCTGTTTCGACCATTTCCGGGGTGTGAGGCTCGACGAAGTCTCGTCCACAAAGCTACGCTTTCTCAAAAAGCCCTGCTTCGGGTCAAACAAAATGATCAACCTATGATCACAAAGATATAAGATCAAACAAATGATCATATCACAAATGATCAAACACTGATCATTTCACAGCAACACTCAGTATGCCACGTTACCAAATTGGGATATATCGCTGATAAATTTCAACTACATAACCTCGGAGCTCGTACGTCTCAGAGAAGGGTGTTAAGCTAAGAGAATAAATTCTCCGCCACCAACAGAAACGTATTTGAAAGAAATCAGCTTTATATCTCAAATTGTAACGTCAGACACACAATCCATACAAGTCTGTTCCGGGATCGAACAGAACCGAAGGCACTTCTCACGAAGCCCTTGCATATCCGGATAATTTTCAATCACGTCAGGACTTCCCGTCACTAAGGGTGATAAAACCTCTAAATCGAAGATCAGTCGATGTAGAGTAACTCGACGGTAATCCTTCCGTTTTCAAAAATATCCGGTCTTCAACACCGGTCTTCAAATGCGATTCATAACGACGTATCACATATTCGGAATGGGTTATACGACCCCATGGTCCTTTCCCGGCTAACCCGAATAGTGAGCGAAATATTTAAAAATAAGTGTGGCATTCAAGTTCATCCAATTCACAACAAATACCTACTCAAGGTAATTATTGATAGTCGGTTATTTAACTATCAATAAAGATGCGCAACATCATCAGATTTCAAATAATTTTCCAAATTATTTAATCTTCAAAAAATATCTTTACTAGATATAATAATTTCCACACTTCAAAAATAAACCAACGTTTATTTTCTTTAAAACGAATTTCCATTTCTTTTTATAAATTCCCTATTGAATTTATACTTTCAAAATATCTACTGATATACGATTCTTAAAACGATTTCAAATATTCAATTTCATTTTATCTTTAGAAGATAAATCTCAAAACGTTCATTTCATTTTGGAAAAGCATTTCCATACTTATTTAATAATAAGTATTTCACAAATCATTTATTTTCAACATTAGAAAATATTCGATATACTTAAATCAAATTAAGTATATATTTCATTCTCTAAGGAAATCTATTTTCTATAACAACATCAATTTGAGTCAAAACGAATGTTACGTAAAACATCGTTACGACGACTCAAAAATCACTAGTATAGGAATTCGAATTTAGATAGATATATAAATCCCAATACTACATTAAAACATTTCCTTTCGGAAATCATTTACTATAACAACGGTGTTATAGTCCATCATTTCCTTATATTTCTCGAAAACGTCTATTTCAAAAATAAATGTTGAAATCCATGATTTCGATATTTAACACGTTTTAAAACATCTTTTAAAACAATCAACTTCATTTATAATGTCGCTTTCCCAAAACCATATCCATTCTACTTTAAAAATATATTCACTGTCCAAAATCGTGAATATACTTCACTTAACCATATTTAAATCTTTTCTACACATTTATTATTTCAATAAAATTCGCTATCCAAAATCGCGAATATACCTTCTTTAAAAATCTTCTATATTTAATTTCTCAAATTCAATTGATTTCGAATTTATAAAACAACGTTTATAAATTCTATTTCTCTCTTATAACAACTTTGATTTATAAATCTTCTTAAATAACCTTCTATAATCCATTTATCAAAATTGAGTGATTTTAGATTTATAAAACAACTTTTATAAATTTCTTTTACACTTCATAACAATTTCAGCTTCAAAAATCTTTTTATTAGCAAGTTCTATTTATATTCCATCTAAGGGCAAAAAGTCAAGTTTATAAGTAAATTTTCTTATAAATCTTTTATTCCACAATTTCCTTCACATTTTATAACTTCAAAATTTATCAATCCATAAATTTCGTATCTTCACATTTCATAATTATAAATTCATATCTTCACATTTCATAATTATAAATTCATATCTTCACATTTCATAATTATAAATTCATATCTTCACATTTCATAATTATAAATTCATATCTTCACATTTCATAATTATAAATTCATATCTTCACATTTCATAATTATAAATTCATATCTCTTATAAAACTTATTTTAAAATTCCAATAACTTTAATTGACAAATATCAATTTGATACATCCTTTTATATACATTGGTTTAAGAATTCAAAAATCTCAACTTAAACTATTTCATAAATTTCTTAACTCTTTATTTCAAAAGAAATTACTTTTTTGTTAAAATTCACAACATCTCAAAATTTGAATCCGATGATGCAACGCATCAATTAGTCAATCACAACAGTCAATATCATATCTCAACATATGACAACAGAATATATATCAACATCTGTAAATAAATAAATACAGTTGAGGAATCCAGTTGGATCCCTCCAACCTGTTTCCCTGCATCCAAAGATGTTAGCACAATACCAATTCCGCTCCAGTACGGAATTATCGCGGTATATAGGTTTTTATAAATCCGCTTACTAACGGCGCAATAGGGTCTCATCCGCTATACGAGGCGGGAATCAATCAATCCAATATATACATATGCCAATATGTATATACTGCTATATATATAGATATATCCTATCATATCTAATAGCACATTCAAACAAATCAAACAATAACTGCAAATCCAAATTTAAATCTGAGTGAGAAGATCTCACCTTAGCTTTTTATTTTGCCATCCATTTTCATCCAATTTGTTTTCTTGATTGATAGACCTTGTATAAACATTATACAAATTAATTAATTAATATCCAAACCAATCAAATAACCAATTTCCGTCCTTGATTGTTTAGTTAACTAATAGTTTCATTTAAACCCATTCCTCTTTTAAATAAATTTATTTTAACTAATTATTTCACTGTAAACTAATACCTTTAAATCAATTTCTCTTTAATATCTAAAATAATTTGGATAAACTAGTTACACAATTTTTTTTTCTTTTTCTACCAAATCCATCATTTTTAATTTCAAACTAATGACTTAATAAATTAGTTAAAAATCAAATTTCCTTTAAATAATTTATCTAGCTAACAATTTAAATTTAAAACTAAATTTATTTTAAACAGATTTCTTCTTTCAATTTAACCCAGATTTAAATTAAACTGAGATGATCATAAATAAGAAATTTCTATACCTCTCTGAACAAAATGAACCAGATCGAAACATTCTGCTGATGCTCGAACGCGATTGCAATGCAGTCTCGACGTCGCCTCGTTCACGAACGCCATCAACCTCCATCATCGTCGCTCCGCCTCCCCAACCCTAAATCAATCGAACGACTCCCCATCTTGACGCGCCTCGATTGCCAACGTCGAACCCAATTTGCACGCCTGCTGCCTCGCGTTGTCGCACCATCGCGACATTGCCGCCCCAGCCTAAGGCGCCGCCGCCTTCGCGAATCGATCGCGCACGCCCTCAGAGACCACGCGCCGCCTTGCCTCGTCGTCGCAGCCCCGATTTCAATTTCCACCAACAACCCACACGCGAACCCTAGTCGCGACCCACAGAGGAGCTGCCGCCGCTTCGACCCGTGCTACCCCCTCCCTTGACGCATCTCGCGTTCGAGTCCTGGCTCACGCGCCTTCGATCGGTTTTGAATTGATTTTTAGAGGCTCGCGACTTGAATTCTTTTGAGAAGAAGCGGTCCGCCATTTTATTTTTTATCTCGGCTGTTCGAAATGGTAAGGGAGAAGGGATATTAAAATTAGAAGGCATGGGTTACACGATTTGTAACCGTGATTTTAGGCAGAAAGAAGGGAGAAGAACGTGCTTACTTGATTTCGTATCGTGATCGTCTGCGTGTTTAAAGGAAGAAAAGTGTGCCGTCTTTGACCAATAATTTAAACATTAAAATTTCAAATTGATTTTAATTTAATTTCAATGCGTTTATATGTCGCACGCTCATATAACAACTCTGATCAATATGAAAATTTAAATCCGGTAATAATTCGATATTACGGATCCAATGGAACAGGTTTCGTCGAATTCCGAGACTGCGCCTCGGACGGCTATTTTTAAATTCGATTCGAACGATCTAATTTCAAAACTGAACGAAACAGTTTGAAATTCGATTCTGAAACTTCTGTTATTTTCAGCATTATAAATATGAATTTTAAAAGCTTTCGAAATATTTTTCTTCAGCTTAAAACTGAAGATTCAAATTTTTATCCAGTTCAATAGATTAAATTATAAAATTAAATCGCCAATTTCTGAATTATATTCGGGATTCAAATTAAATTACCGTTCAAATATTTAAATTTAATTAAATATTCTCAATTTAATTCGTTCAAAATTCTGGGTCGTTACAGTTCGGATGTGAAATTGTGTGATCGATTGAGCGATCGAATGTGATATTGCGTACGGATGATATATGTGCATCGTACGGGCTTAAGTAAAACAAATATTGGAAATTTGTAAAGAAGTCGATAAAATGACTTTGGAATTGTGATTGAATATTATTGCTTAATAGGATATACAGGTGTATAAAAGCAATGGATTAATTGGGATTTTTGATTTTAGAAGATAAAATTTAATGGCCCGACAAAAGGTATGTATTTGAATTTCTATATGAAATTTGATTGGGTTTTTGATCCAGCCACTTGGCTTTTTGTTTTCTTTTTGAGATTGGGAGGCCGTAGAGCCATTTTGTAGTTGTACCGAGCTAGCCGCGCAAAGGAGACGCTGGCAAAATTTTTCGGAAATTTAGGGAGTTAGAAAAATTTTGGAAAATTTTGATAACTTAAAATTTGAATTCAAATTTAAATTTGAATTGATAAGTAGGTGATATGGGTTGAACTTATGAATAAGTTTGGAAAGTTAAAAGATGATTAGTGTATCATTAATAAAAGATTGTTTGGGTGTTGTTAAAACTGTTTGGTTTTGGAAAATAGTAATGGGTATTGGATCATTCTTCCTAACTGGTAATTTCGGGGACGAAATTCTTTTAAGGGGGGAGGAATGTGACGACCCGGAATTTTGGGGGCAATTGAAACCGGAATATTTAATTAATTTTAAATATTCAAAGATTAATTATTAACTTTAATTTCAAATATCAAGATTTATTTGATAATTAATTGTGAAATTTAATTATCGAAATTAGATAAAAATATTAAATCCAGATTTTTAAGCCGGTTAAAAATAATTTGAAGGCTTATAAAATTCATATTAATAATACTGAAGATGATAAAAATGTCAGAATTGAATTTGGAAGTGTTTTGTTAAGTTTTGAAATTTATAACGTTTAAATTGAATTCAAAAATAGCCTTTCGAGGGACAGTCTCGAAATTCGACGAAACCAGTTTCATTGGATCCGTAATATTGAATTATTACCGGATTTCAGTTTTCGTAGCGTTCAGAGTTGTTGTGTGACCGTACGATATATAACCGCATAGAAATCTATACTGAGACCAATTGAATTTAAATAAATTATATTCTCTCTCTTTTAAACCGACAATACGTACATCCCGCACCCAACTTGTTTCCTTCGTACCCTTTCTCTTCTCTAAGAAGCTATCGAACAAAAATATCTGAGGCAAATTTTAATACTTCGAAGTATCGCGTCTCCTTCCATTTTCTCTCAGAACAAATTAACTTCAACAAAAAAAAGAATGGCTGAAGGAAGTAATTCCCGCATTCGAAATTTATACCCTCTTTCTATTCGTAACCAAATAGAAGTCTTTTTCAAAATCAAAACCCACAAGATAACTCATAGCTGCCTCCTGCCCAGATCTGGGCCTCAACTTCGAATCTCGACGCTCGTCTTCAGGAAGTAAGGTCGAGGCGCGTGGAGTTTTCTGTCGCGCGGAGATAGGATTTGAGCCCTTCGTTTCTGACAAGGGTATCGCGATGGGGCGGCGTACGCACGCGATTTTGGGGCCGCGACTTGCTTTGGTATGGGTCGCGGCGTTGGGCGTCGAAGGGCTGCAGGTTGGAGCTCGCGGTAGGGGATGGTCTCGCGACAGCTTGTTGGTGGCAGTCGGGTCAAGCGCGTGGGGGCGACTAATGAGTAAAGCAGGGGCATGGAGGATTCTCGGCCAACAGGCAACGCGAGAGGTGGCTCACGATCTTGGGTGAACTCGCGATGGCGGGAAGGGTGCACGATATTTGGAGGAGGCGGTGAGCAGGACCTAAGTTTTCTTTGATCTGGAATGATTTAATCGATGTTTGGAAACTCGATTTGCAAGTGAAGTCATTTGGAGTTGAGGCCAATATGCCATTTGAGATAAGGAAGGTGCAGTGCTTGAAATCATTTGTTCAGTTTGGAGCTGCGTTGACGATGGCGTAGGCTCGTAGTGTAGAAGGCCGGATCTGATGTGGTCGCGGGTTGTAATGTCAGGTTCAGATGTGGTTGAGGTTTCAAAGAAGGAGATGCTTATGTTGATGTGGCTGTGTATTTTGAGTTCGAGCGGAAGTAGGCGACGAGCTCGTCACAGGCGTGAGGTGGATTTCGAGCAGCAGTTGATTTTTGGGTTCCTGTTCTTTGAGGTAGTTAATCTTAAGCAATTTTAGTTTTTATGTTTCCACAGTTTAAACTGGCAGACTGTTTGATTTAAATTAGCAGTTTGCTATAAAGCAGAAAAGTTTATGAAATATGGAAATTCATTACACTAAAATAAATAGTTAGTTATCTAAAATAATATATTAGGGTAGTTAATTGGGTTAATTAACTTGGTTAATTGTTTCAGTTACTAAAAATAATTTATCTAATAGGAAACTAATCAATAGCTTAGTTTAAATTTATAGTGTTAATTAATTGAATCTTTTAAAAGGAAATTATGTGTAAGATTTAAATTATTAGGTTAACCAAACTTTAGTTAAATTAAATGGTTGGTAACTAAGTGATAGTTAACTGTTTGATCAATTCAAGTATTTATAAACTGTATAAATATTTTTACAAGGTCTGAAATTATGGAAATCAAATCGGGTTGGATGGACGGCAAAACAATAAAGCAAAGGTGAGTTAATCTCACTCAGTTAAATTTAAATTTAAAAGGTTAAATTTAAATAATTGATTGAATGATTGATTTGGTTTGATGTGATAATATATATATAGTAGTATATAGCAATATATACATATTGGCATATGTATATATTGGAGTTATTGATATTCCCGCATTATATAGCGGATGAGACCCTATGCGCCGCATAATAGCGGATGATATTTTATAAAACCCATATACCGCGATATTCCACCTTGAAGTGGAATTGGTATTGTGCTAACGTCTGTGGATGCAGGGAAACAGGTTGGAGGGATCCAACTGGATTCCTCAAAATATTTAATTTTGTTAAATATTCTGTGATATGATTTTTGATATCCTGTGATGAATTATATGGATAATTGAATGTTATGGTTTGGTTGGATCGATTTGGATGTGCTGAATTATCAAAATCTCTAGAATGGAGTTTTTGAAGAGAAATAAAAGAGTAAATTCTTAAGTAAAATAATTATAAGGAGTTTGGAATAAATTTGAGAATAAATCTAATTAAGAATAAAAGTGATTTCCAAAATTCTAATAAATATGGAAAAGAGGAATTTTGAATAAACAGAGAAATATTGAATTTAAAGAAAACTTATGTGATGTTATTTATAGGAATAAATAATTTATTTTAATTCAATATTTAAATGTAATTAAAAAGAAAGAAGGAAATTTGGAAATCAGAAACTTGTGTTTCGGTTTAAAGATTTTAAATCATAATGAGAAATAAAATCTGGAAGTTAATGAATTTGGAAATAAATGGATTAAGTAAAGAAATTTATTTCAAAGTAAAATAAATTGGGAAATCAATTATAAATTGATTTAAATACTTTGGGATTTGAAATTTAAAGAGAAATGAGATTTGGAGAGATAAACTGGGTTTATAAAGTGAAATGAAATATCAGTGGATATTTGAAAATATAAATTCAAGGTGGGAATTTATAAAAGAATATGAATTGGTTTAAAAATAAATGTTGATTTATTTTTAAAGGATGTGAAGAGAAGTGTATTTCCTTGGATTGCCAAGTACGTTTTTCAAAGCAATTTTAATATAAGTTAAAAGTTCTAGTATGGTTTAAAAAGCATGTTTTAGAAAATTTGTTTTTTTCTAAATGTTAATTTCCAAAGTAAGTATTTTCAAAAATCTTTATTTGTAGAAATTATATAAAAGTGATTTGCTATTATGTTTTAAAAAGGAGAAATTTAGTTTATATTTATAAAGTGGTTTATTTTAAAGTATATATTTTTAATAAAGTATTAAAGTAGTTTGTTTTCAACGTTATAAAATATATTTAAAAATAAAGTGTTTTTAAATTATTTTAAAATTAAAGGTATTTTGTACTTGGTGATTCAGTGGAAATAATTATTTGGGAAATGTATTCCGTAAGCGGAAACTGTTTGAAATTGTTTTCAAATGAGCTTTGAAAATTTGGAAATATATCTTGGAAAGATATTTGGGCAAATAAATAATGTGGGAAATTATTTATTGTGTGATGGTTGCTTGTGGATGTTAATTGATAGTTAAATAACCGACTATCAATATTGGCCAAATGCGCTGATCGTTTCGAAGAGACCGGGATCGAGTTTTCGTATACCGGGATTCTAGGTCTGGAGACTCGAATACCACTTCGATCCGGTTTGTACGTTTCGTGTAACGTGTTCAGAGTCGAAGATGGAGCAGTGAAGTGCAAGGGCTAGTCGCTACTAATCCTGAGGATATTTCCAAAATGGATGTAGTAGGAATAGTGCCTTCGGTTCCGTTCGAACCCGGGACGGACTTGTATGGACGAATGCTTTCGTGACATCGTCAGGTGGACGATGGGCATTCTAAGGGATATGTGCTATAAAGGTATCGTTTAGCCTCGAGCCTCATCAACCGGGAATGACTGAAAATCAGGGGTTATGCAGCAAGGCTTCGTGGGTAGCCCCCACTTGAGAGTAAAGTCATCCCTGTCTAGATGTCCCTTTATTTCGTCTTAGTGGTGCGGTTGCTGATCCCAACCGTGGGGTGATTTTATTTGGAATTATCCAGTAAGGGATGATTCCGGCCTTGTGTTGCAGGGGAGCGGGCGTACTCCTCGGTACGGTGATCTAGGCCACGTACTGTGACAGGTGGTACCCCAGTGCCTAGTCATTCGTTGGAAATCCATTCTCCCTACGTGTCTTGTACGGTATTTGTTTGTATACCTAGTATGCTGGAATTTAATCATGTAACAATTTCAGCTATTTGAATAAGTATTTGTGAATAGACACTATTATAATATCAGAGGATTTTTATAAAAAGTGTTTTAGCTATCGTAAGGTAAAAACCCGACATGTTTATTTGTGGCGTGGTCTTACGAGATGCTTTTGTTTTCAAAGGATTTTGAAACTTTAATAATCAATTTGAGTGTGATTTTCTCACGCTGGTATTCCAGACTGACTCGGGTATTGTTTTATATGATGCTCGGGTCAGACCGAGATAAACAGGTTCAGGATATGATGCTGCGGAGCTCAGGAGACGAGCTGGATGACGATACGTACTCCCGTACTTGTTATTATTTTTCCGCTGTGTATTCAGTTGTATGTTATGGATGTTGATGTACTCTGATGATGTATTCTGATGATGTATTATATAAACAGATATAGTTTTTGATTTGTGTAAAGATCTGTTGATATATATTATATTTTATTCCGCTGCGATGGTTAGATTCTGATGTTGTTTCTATTTTTCTTCTTCTACCTCTTCTTCTTAACTAAAATGGTTCGATTTTCCGGGTCTGGAAAGTCGGGTCGTTACAGGTGGTATCAGAGCTTAGGCTAGCGATAACCTTGGCTCTGGTGGGAATTTTGAGAGTACTAATAGATATGAGCGCGTATTTGTTAGTGAATATAAAATGGTTTTATATTGTGTTGGTTGATTTATTGAGTGGCATATGAACCTTTGTCGACACAGTCTGGACAACTGTATCGAAGGGGTTTCTAAACACTTGAATAGAACAGTTCGACATAGTATTGTTTTAAATAGGGTGAATGAAATAATTTCGCCCAAATTATTTTGTATATAAAAGAAATAATTATTTGAATTTATTATAGTTATATATTTGGATGCTTGGTTGTTAGAAAATGACAATAATGAGTTAGTCTCATTATTGAGTAGAAATTGAAACTTATAACCTAAGTTGAAGAATAAATTTATATAACAAAATGGAATTTGAAATATAGACTATAGATGTAAATTATAAATTGAGATAAAACTTTATATACAAATGTGGATTACAAATGTGATTTATAATCAAATGAGATAAATTCATAAACAAATGAAATTTGTAAATGTAAATTGTAAATGTGACTTATAACTTGAAATAAAATGTGATAGAATTCCAGAGTAATGTTTGGATATAAAATTGAATGGGTTTTGAATTTGAAGTTTTGGGAAAGGTTTAAATTCCTTTGGATTTAAAAATAGTTTAAAGGTTTTGGGGAAATAATGGTGATATTATTTCATGAATATTTTTGAAATTGAATTGAAATCTGGTGGGATTTGGGAATTAAAAATGTTTGAAATGTTTTAAAGTGATAAAAGCATTAAATTCTCTTACGGTCGCTGGAAAATAATTTCGGTGATGACTGCAGCATCATCGATGTCTATTTTCGAGTTTCCATAGAGAAATTGCTACCAAACTGTTTTAAATTGGAAGTGATTGTGAACTGGGTTGGTTTTGAAATTCAAAGGGAAAATTGTTTGGTAAAAGCAGATTGTTTTGGAAATTGGGATTTGATGTGATATACCAGATATGTATGAGTTATTTATGGATTCAAAATGGTTTTGAAATAAAACCGGGCAATTGGAGTCTGGGAATTCTATTTAAAATATAAATGTGGAAATTTAAATGAATCAACAATATAAAGTATAGAATGAAGTTGATTGAAATAAGAAGGGAATGAAAGTTTAATTCTGGGATTATAATTATGAGATGGAAATAACTCAATGAGTAATATAAGTTGGTAGATAAAAGAGTTAGAGAACTTGAAGGTGAATGAATTATAAAACTCGTATAAATTTGTATCCTGGAATTAAAATTTAATTCGAGTATATGAAGGTGAATAAAATATATTTGAATTTAACTTAAGATAAGTTAAATAAAATTGAGATTTGGAATTGAATTAAATGTAAGTAAGTTGAAGTTGAATTGAATTGGATATAAAGGTAATGTAAAATGCTTATAATTGTGTAAAGGAATTCATATTCTTAAGTTCTTAAGTGTAATAATTTGAAATTTAATTGTAAAGATGAAAATGGACTTAAATGAATAGTCCCAGGTCTTAAGTAAGTAAGTTAAAACTTATGAATAGAAATGAAATTGTAAGTCATAAATGGGAATTCATTTCTTTGAACCATTAAGAGTTATAATTTGAAATTGTAATTATCAAATGGAAACGACTAAGATGAGCAATCTTAATTTTTAAATAAATCCAAATTTGAATTATAAAATAAATTGAACTTAAGATGATTAAGTGAAGTGGTATTTGGAATTAAAAAGCAAGTATTTAATTTTAACCAGCGGAGGAACTAATTAGATAATAAATTAGTTAATGAAATTGAATTGTGAGTTAATGGAATTGGATTAACATAGTGATGGTTTGGATGGAGAATGAAATCCAAATAAGTGAAAATAAATTGGAAATGGCCTGGTTATTAATAAAATAATTCCAGATGAATTGAGTATGGAAAATAAAATTCATAATGATTGAGTGAATGAACCACTTATATTAAATAAATAAATGGATGGAATTTGATTAAATAAAAATCAAATGAAAGATGGAATTAAAACTTTAAAGGGTTGGTTAAATGGAAAATAAACTTAAGTTATTGACTTAAGTAAATGTTGAATGGAAACTGAACTCAAACAGAATTGTGATTTAAATAAGTTGAGAAATAGTTATTGAATGAATTAACTTGGATTGTTTTCGAGCTAAATAAAATTCAATTTTTTGAAGTTGGAGATGAATTGAATTTAAGAAAATTATTAGAAATGAAAATCTGAATAAAATGTGGAATAAGTATTTATATTTGAAATGAAGTAGTAAATTGAAGTAAATTGAAATTCATATGAAATTGGAATTCAATTTGAATATATACACTTCAGTGGTGAAGTAGTAAATAAATATAAGAAAAATTTATATTGAACTTAAGAATTGAAGAATGAAATTCTTAAGAAAATTTGTGTTGGAAATATACTTAGTAATTTTGGAAGAAAAAAAATGTATATATACTAAGTGAATAGTTGAATGAAGACTAAAACTGAAGTTGTGAAATGGGATAGTTGTGAATAAGGGGATAACAATCAAAAAGGAATGTGAATAAAAGAGAATTGATATAATTGGTAATCAATTGGAATTTATACGTAAGATGTACGTATATTATTTTATTCGCATAGCTATTTGGTCCAGATGTCGAACACAGAATTTCGAGATAGTTTTATTGATCCGAATCAGGATTTTTTCACGCGATTTTCGACGGCGAGCCTGGATATGGATTGTTGATTGATTCTGGATATTCTCTATCATAGTTGGTGGCTATGCAAGGAGAATGACGGTTTCTGATCGAGAAACCAGATCTGAGTCCGCACTAGGAAGTCGGGTGGACGATACTAATTCGGAAGTGAAATTGTGTGATCGATTGAGCGATCGAATGTGATATTGCGTACGGATGATATATGTGCATCGTACGGGCTTAAGTAAAACAAATATTGGAAATTTGTAAAGAAGTCGATAAAATGACTTTGGAATTGTGATTGAATATTATTGCTTAATAGGATATACAGGTGTATAAAAGCAATGGATTAATTGGGATTTTTGATTTTAGAAGATAAAATTTAATGGCCCGACAAAAGGTATGTATTTGAATTTCTATATGAAATTTGATTGGGTTTTTGATCCAGCCACTTGGCTTTTTGTTTTCTTTTTGAGATTGGGAGGCCGTAGAGCCATTTTGTAGTTGTACCGAGCTAGCCGCGCAAAGGAGACGCTGGCAAAATTTTTCGGAAATTTAGGGAGTTAGAAAAATTTTGGAAAATTTTGATAACTTAAAATTTGAATTCAAATTTAAATTTGAATTGATAAGTAGGTGATATGGGTTGAACTTATGAATAAGTTTGGAAAGTTAAAAGATGATTAGTGTATCATTAATAAAAGATTGTTTGGGTGTTGTTAAAACTGTTTGGTTTTGGAAAATAGTAATGGGTATTGGATCATTCTTCCTAACTGGTAATTTCGGGGACGAAATTCTTTTAAGGGGGGAGGAATGTGACGACCCAGAATTTTGGGGGCAATTGAAACCGGAATATTTAATTAATTTTAAATATTCAAAGATTAATTATTAACTTTAATTTCAAATATCAAGATTTATTTGATAATTAATTGTGAAATTTAATTATCGAAATTAGATAAAAATATTAAATCCAGATTTTTAAGCCGGTTAAAAATAATTTGAAGGCTTATAAAATTCATATTAATAATACTGAAGATGATAAAAATGTCAGAATTGAATTTGGAAGTGTTTTGTTAAGTTTTGAAATTTATAACGTTTAAATTGAATTCAAAAATAGCCTTTCGAGGGACTGTCTCGAAATTCGACGAAACCAGTTTCATTGGATCCGTAATATTGAATTATTACCGGATTTCAGTTTTCGTAGCGTTCAGAGTTGTTGTGTGACCGTACGATATATAACCGCATAGAAATCTATACTGAGACCAATTGAATTTAAATAAATTACATTCTCTCTCTTTTAAACCGACAATACGTACATCCCGCACCCAACTTGTTTCCTTCGTACCCTTTCTCTTCTCTAAGAAGCTATCGAACAAAAATATCTGAGGCAAATTTTAATACTTCGAAGTATCGCGTCTCCTTCCATTTTCTCTCAGAACAAATTAACTTCAACAAAAAAAAGAATGGCTGAAGGAAGTAATTCCCGCATTCGAAATTTATACCCTCTTTCTATTCGTAACCAAACAGAAGTCTTTTTCAAAATCAAAACCCACAAGATAACTCATAGCTGCCTCCTGCCCAGATCTGGGCCTCAACTTCGAATCTCGACGCTCGTCTTCAGGAAGTAAGGTCGAGGCGCGTGGAGTTTTCTGTCGCGCGGAGATAGGATTTGAGCCCTTCGTTTCTGACAAGGGTATCGCGATGGGGCGGCGTACGCACGCGATTTTGGGGCCCCGACTTGCTTTGGTATGGGTCGCGGCGTTGGGCGTCGAAGGGCTGCAGGTTGGAGCTCGCGGTAGGGGATGGTCTCGCGACAGCTTGTTGGTGGCAGTCGGGTCAAGCGTGTGGGGGCGACTAATGAGTAGAGCAGGGGCATGGAGGATTCTCGGCCAACAGGCAACGCGAGAGGTGGCTCACGATCTTGGGTGAACTCGCGATGGCGGGAAGGGTGCACGATATTTGGAGGAGGCGGTGAGCAGGACCTAAGTTTTCTTTGATCTGGAATGATTTAATCGATGTCTGGAAACTCGATTTGCAAGTGAAGTCATTTGGAGTTGAGGCCAATATGCCGTTTGAGATAAGGAAGGTGCAGTGCTTGAAATCATTTGTTCAGTTTGGAGCTGCGTTGACGATGGCGTAGGCTCGTAGTGTAGAAGGCCGGATCTGATGTGGTCGCGGGTTGTAATGTCAGGTTCAGATGTGGTTGAGGTTTCAAAGAAGGAGATGCTTATGTTGATGTGGCTGTGTATTTTGAGTTCGAGCGGAAGTAGGCGACGAGCTCGTCACAGGCGTGAGGTGGATTTCGAGCAGCAGTTGATTTTTGGGTTCCTGTTCTTTGAGGTAGTTAATCTTAAGCAATTTTAGTTTTTATGTTTCCACAGTTTAAACTGGCAGACTGTTTGATTTAAATTAGCAGTTTGCTATAAAGCAGAAAAGTTTATGAAATATGGAAATTCATTACACTAAAATAAATAGTTAGTTATCTAAAATAATATATTAGGGTAGTTAATTGGGTTAATTAACTTGGTTAATTGTTTCAGTTACTAAAAATAATTTATCTAATAGGAAACTAATCAATAGCTTAGTTTAAATTTATAGTGTTAATTAATTGAATCTTTTAAAAGGAAATTATGTGTAAGATTTAAATTATTAGGTTAACCAAACTTTAGTTAAATTAAATGGTTGGTAACTAAGTGATAGTTAACTGTTTGATCAATTCAAGTATTTATAAACTGTATAAATATTTTTACAAGGTCTGAAATTATGGAAATCAAATCGGGTTGGATGGACGGCAAAACAATAAAGCAAAGGTGAGTTAATCTCACTCAGTTAAATTTAAATTTAAAAGGTTAAATTTAAATAATTGATTGAATGATTGATTTGGTTTGATGTGATAATATATATATAGTAGTATATAGCAATATATACATATTGGCATATGTATATATTGGAGTTATTGATATTCCCGCATTATATAGCGGATGAGACCCTATGCGCCGCATAATAGCGGATGATATTTTATAAAACCCATATACCGCGATATTCCACCTTGAAGTGGAATTGGTATTGTGCTAACGTCTGTGGATGCAGGGAAACAGGTTGGAGGGATCCAACTGGATTCCTCAAAATATTTAATTTTGTTAAATATTCTGTGATATGATTTTTGATATCCTGTGATGAATTATATGGATAATTGAATGTTATGGTTTGGTTGGATCGATTTGGATGTGCTGAATTATCAAAATCTCTAGAATGGAATTTTTGAAAAGAAATAAAAGAGTAAATTCTTAAGTAAAATAATTATAAGGAGTTTGGAATAAATTTGAGAATAAATCTGATTAAGAATAAAAGTGATTTCCAAAATTCTAATAAATATGGAAAAGAGGAATTTTGAATAAACAGAGAAATATTGAATTTAAAGAAAACTTATGTGATGTTATTTATAGGAATAAATAATTTATTTTAATTCAATGTTTAAATGTAATTAAAAAGAAAGAAGGAAATTTGGAAATCAGAAACTTGTGTTTCGGTTTAAAGATTTTAAATCATAATGAGAAATAAAATCTGGAAGTTAATGAATTTGGAAATAAATGGATTAAGTAAAGAAATTTATTTCAAAGTAAAATAAATTGGGAAATCAATTATAAATTGATTTAAATACTTTGGGATTTGAAATTTAAAGAGAAATGAGATTTGGAGAGATAAACTGGGTTTATAAAGTGAAATGAAATATCAGTGGATATTTGAAAATATAAATTCAAGGTGGGAATTTATAAAAGAATATGAATTGGTTTAAAAATAAATGTTGATTTATTTTTAAAGGATGCGAAGAGAAGTGTATTTCCTTGGATTGCCCAGTACGTTTTTCAAAGCAATTTTAATATAAGTTAAAAGTTCTAGTATGGTTTAAAAAGCATGTTTTAGAAAATTTGTTTTTTTCTAAATGTTAATTTCCAAAGTAAGTATTTTCAAAAATCTTTATTTGTAGAAATTATATAAAAGTGATTTGCTATTATGTTTTAAAAAGGAGAAATTTAGTTTATATTTATAAAGTGGTTTATTTTAAAGTATATATTTTTAATAAAGTATTAAAGTAGTTTGTTTTCAATGTTATAAAATATATTTAAAAATAAAGTGTTTTTAAATTATTTTAAAATTAAAGGTATTTTGTACTTGGTGATTCAGTGGAAATAATTATTTGGGAAATGTATTCCGTAAGCGGAAACTGTTTGAAATTGTTTTCAAATGAGCTTTGAAAATTTGGAAATATATCTTGGAAAGATATTTGGGCAAATAAATAATGTGGGAAATTATTTATTGTGTGATGGTTGCTTGTGGATGTTAATTGATAGTTAAATAACCGACTATCAATATTGGCCAAATGCGCTGATCGTTTCGAAGAGACCGGGATCGAGTTTCTGTATACCGGGATTCTAGGTCTGGAGACTCGAATACCACTTCGATCCGGTTTGTACGTTTCGTGTAACGTGTTCAGAGTCGAAGATGGAGCAGTGAAGTGCAAGGGCTAGTCGCTACTAATCCTGAGGATATTTCCAAAATGGATGTAGTAGGAATAGTGCCTTCGGTTCCGTTCGAACCCGGGACGGACTTGTATGGACGAATGCTTTCGTGACATCGTCAGGTGGACGATGGGCATTCTAAGGGATATGTGCTATAAAGGTATCGTTTAGCCTCGAGCCTCATCAACCGGGAATGACTGAAAATCAGGGGTTATGCAGCAAGGCTTCGTGGGTAGCCCCCACTTGAGAGTAAAGTCATCCCTGTCTAGATGTCCCTTTATTTCGGCTTAGTGGTGCGGTTGCTGATCCCAACCGTGGGGTGATTTTATTTGGAATTATCCAGTAAGGGATGATTCCGGCCTTGTGTTGCAGGGGAGCGGGCGTACTCCTCGGTACTATGATCTAGGCCACGTACTGTGACAGGTGGTACCCCAGTGCCTAGTCATTCGTTGGAAATCCATTCTCCCTACGTGTCTTGTACGGTATTTGTTTGTATACCTAGTATGCTGGAATTTAATCATGTAACAATTTCAGCTATTTGAATAAGTATTTGTGAATAGACACTATTATAATATCAGAGGATTTTTATAAAAAGTGTTTTAGCTATCGTAAGGTAAAAACCCGACATGTTTATTTGTGGCGTGGTCTTACGAGATGCTTTTGTTTTCAAAGGATTTTGAAACTTTAATAATCAATTTGAGTGTGATTTTCTCACGCTGGTATTCCAGACTGACTCGGGTATTGTTTTATATGATGCTCGGGTCAGACCGAGATAAACAGGTTCAGGATATGATGCTGCGGAGCTCAGGAGACGAGCTGGATGACGATACGTACTCCCGTACTTGTTATTATTTTTCCGCTGTGTATTCAGTTGTATGTTATGGATGTTTATGTACTCTGATGATGTATTCTGATGATGTATTATATAAACAGATATAGTTTTTGATTTGTGTAAAGATCTGTTGATATATATTATATTTTATTCCGCTGCGATGGTTAGATTCTGATGTTGTTTTCTATTTTTCTTCTTCTACCTCTTCTTCTTAACTAAAATGGTTCGATTTTCCGGGTCTGGAAAGTCGGGTCGTTACATTTTTGGCTGACAGAGGGAAGGCAAGGCAGGTTTGAGGTCACGGCTGTCGGTGGGAGGTTCGGGATGGAGCAGCCCTCATGGTGGCGATGTAGGTGAGTGGTCGGTAGAAGGGGGAGGCAGTGAGAGGCGAACGAAGTCTTGGGTTCAGGAAATGCAAGAGCGAGCATAGTTACAGACTTACAGGATAAACTTTATATATATATATATATATTATTATTATATTTTTATTTTTAAGATGTAACAACCCACAAAATTTGAAAATATTTTAAATGAAAATTTATTTGAAATTTTGAATATAATTATTTTAAAATTTGATAATTTGGAAATTTAATGTAATATTTTGAGTTTTGATGTGAAATGTTCTTCCAAATTTAATAAAATAAAGATTTTCTTAAAATACAATTTTTGGTCAACTTTGTTCAAAGTTTGACTTTCTGTGAAAATTTTAAAATTTGAATTTGTTAACTATTACTTTTTTTTATGAAGATGAATTTAATTCTAACATTTTCCTTGTTTTCCATTTTGTTAAATTTTGATTGCTACATTTCAAAACTTACAACTTTTGGCATAGTACATGCAGTTATTTTCCCTACAACTTCTATTTTATTTTTATTTTGATTTGCTTGGGCTTAGACCATTTGGGTAAGAAAACCTTTAGTTAGATGAGTAGCCTATATATAATCTCCTAGGGTTTCGGCTAGCCTCCACATCCATTCATTTGTGCCTCCACAGAAAAGTGTAAGTCTTCTTCTCCTTCATCTTCCTTCACAAAACCCTAGATTTCTTCCCCTCTTCTTCACCAATTTTCCTCCTCCTCCCCTCCACAAATTTTGGCCACACCTATCTCCACCTTCCCCAATCACCAATCACCAAACTCCAACCAAAACCCTTTCTCCTCTTTCTTTTTCCTTCTTCTTCTTCTTTACAATTTTCGGCCTCTACCTCCTCTCTTCCCACCACAAACTCCTATGGCTGAACTTCCTCAACACTTCCCCTTGCCTTGCCTTGGCCGTGACCATCTCCTCCATCACCAAAACCCCTAGGCCAAGCCTCCATCACCAAACCCTAGCCTAAGGCCGAACACACCAAACCAAAAACCTAGCCTAACCCTAAACCTAGCTATGGCCAAACCCACCTAATCCAAACCTAGCCTAGACCAAACCAAAACCACCTCTAGACCAAGCCTATGCAACCCTTAGACAAGCCCTATTATGTGTTTGCAAATATATATTTTTCTATTTTTATTTTTCTATGTGAATTATTTGTTTACGTATGAATTTATTTTATTTTGCAAAGCGGCGGATTTGGATTCTTCTCTCACTCAAGCTTGTCCGTAATTTGTTGTGCTTATCATAGTCGTTGTGTTGCGCTTTGAATCACTTTCTTAACCAAAGAAAGGTGAGAAATAACACTTGACATACATACTTATTTATTTGATGAATTGATGACAATTGAATTGTGAGGATATGTATATGCAAGATTGACATTTCACCTATGATTTTATCATGTTATTTCATGTGTTATATCATGTTATTTCATATGTTTATATCATATTACTTCATATGTTTATATCATGTTATTTCATATGTTTATATTATGTCATTCATATGATTATATTTTGTTATTTCATATCATATTATGTCTGTTTGATCATATGTCATGATATGTTGAATATTTTTATGTTTATTTAATATTCTGGAATCACACTGCAAGTTCCTTCACTATGGGTTGAAATGATACATACCCGAACGATCTTTTGAGTAAGGAAAAATTGTTATGGGCTAAAATGATAGGCTTGAGAAAATTTTATTTGACTTGGGATTGCGGGTTTGAAATGATATAAAAACCCGGAAAAATTAATAAATTGCAGATTGAAATGATATATATCCGTGGTTACTTGACCCTAGGGTAGAGAATTTTATACAGACTCCGTGGTTGATTTAAAATGATTTTTCTAAAAATTATTAAGTATTTTGGATTTTTATATATGAACCTCAACTAAAATTAAATGTAAGAATTGCTGAAGAAAAATTTATTTACATGTGTTAAGATTTTATAAGAAATAAATAGTTGGAAATGTAAATTTTGGAATCTAATTTACAATATGAAGGTTAATTGAAATTTTATAAGCCGATTTGACTTAATAATAGTATTTTATTCTAACCTATAAATTATAAGTTTTAACTCATGTAATAGTGATTAAAATGATAAATGTTTTGTGAAAAGAAATGTAAGTTAAAACGTACATTTGGCATGTAAGTTTTAACTAATGAGATGGTATGATTGGGGAATAAAAATGATAAATGTCATTTACTGAGAAGAAATTAAATTGTAAGTTAGAATACCTTTAACTTGGTATAAAGATTTCTGTTTTAAAATTTGATATTTTAGTAACAAAGTTACTTTACTAAAAGTGTAGTTTCTTTAATGTCCAAATAGCTAAAGTTGAGTAGTAAAATAGGAATGATATAATGACTTTGATAAAAACTGCAAAGATATGTACTATTTGATTATATAAACTATTGTAGTAGGAAGTATACGGTAACAATTTTGCACTGCTGCGATTTCCTTACTGTAACAATTCTGCCTTGCTGCGATTTCCTTACTGTAACAATTCTGCACCGTTGCGAATTCTTACAGTAGCATTTTTGCACTGCTGTGAATTCTTGAAATAGCATTTTTGCACTGCTGCAAATTCTTACAGTAGCAATTCTGCACCGTTGCGAATTCTTACCGTAGCATTTCTGTACTGCTGCGTTTTCTTAAAAGCGACATTTTTTGAATGCTACAAATTTTTCTAAAGGGTTATAGTTCCGAATGTTATGGTTCTAAAGGTTAAATTTTTAAAGTGCTATGATCTCTAAATTTTTACGCCAAAAAGAGGTTATAATTAAATGAATTTGGAAGTGTTACAACTTTGTAAAAATGAATAACATCTTAAAGAATAATGATATGGAATTTATATGGTTTTGAAAGGAATATGTTTGATAGGAAAAATAAACCATTTGAAATTGAATAACCATGGGTTATAATAACGTTTGGTTGTTAAAGAGACCGGGATCGGATATGGGCATACTCTCTATCGATACCGAAAACCACTTTAACAACTGTGTACACGGAGGAGATTCCAGAATGAAGTAGGATGGTGGAGACGATCCTAAAGGTATATTATGTGGACCTAACTCCCGTGAGTTAGCATAAGGTGGCTAAAACAAGAGCAATCGACGGGCCAATGAGGTAGCTCCTCTAATCGGACACACTCCATCGTATGCCATTCTATTACGTTGTGATTGATTTGGTGTGCACCTTTGATTCGGGAGTGTGGATCGAGTTGGGCGGTAGTTGCAGCTATGCGTTACCAACAGTCCGGAAGTATAATTGGTATATCTACCCTGGCATTGCCTAATTGTGCCGTGTCACCTACCCTAGCACGCCTTCTACGAGTTTGTTTTATGTCGTACCTATGTGGTATCCTCTGGCGGCTCCAGTTTACGGGGAGTTACGGTACTGTATAGACTATTGGCATACCTAAAAATGTGTTAAGGTGGAAAATGTAAAGCCTTAACGCTATTTTTAAATAGTATACTTTACTTTAGACCCTATTATAATAGCGTATATTACAACATAGTAGATAGTTTAACGGATCCTTAGAGGATGAGCGATCCCAAGCATCTTTTAAGTTACTGATGCATTTCTTTACAGGTCACTTGAGTTGATTTACATTTTATAAGTATGCATGTCCTGACTCGAGTGTTTTGTGTTTTTGCTTTACACTCGAGTAAGCCTGAGTTTCACAGCTTTGGTTTCATCCTCTTTGGAGCTAGAGATCCATCGGAAATTGAGCTTTCTACTTGATATTTCTATTCCAGTTATTTCCACTCAGCTTTTGCTTTTGTGTTAGAGAACTTATGTACCTAGAATTTCCAAATGTATTTGTTTTCAGACTATGGTATTTTGTATCTGTTTGAGACTTTGTATCTAGTAGCTTCATGAACTACTATAGTTATTTTATTCCGCTGCGAGTTATTCTGATATTCTGTGTCTGTGATTCTATGATTGATTTTATTTGCCCCAAAATTTATTAACAATCTGTCGTTTTGAATTATTCAAGTCTGACATGTGTGTCTACTTATGCACTTGGCAGGTGCAGCATGATAGGGGGTTCTTGCTTCTTGGTTTGGTAGCGAACGGTTGACTCTTACTCCTACATGTCCCATGGGGTTGGTGCAGTCAAGAGGCTGGCCGTAAAAGAAGAACGCCAGTACCATTGTATGCTACAGTAGGCGTTACCCCACTGGCTGGTGTCCCGTTACAGTTGGTATCAGAGCTTTGGTTTTAGGAAAACCTTAGCCTATGGGGCAAAAACTCATTAGAGATAGGGTAGAAATACCCTAGAATGAGTAAAATCAATCTTAGAATCATTCTTTGCGAGAGAACGTATTTTCAAGTATAACATGGTTTTCAAATGATTTTAAAAGGATTATTTTGGATATAAAAATTTTCATGTTTTAAAATCTTAAATTTTCTTAGAATTTCCTTCCTTTCGAATCCACCTTGTTTAATAGAATTCTTTGATTAGGATTTCCATTCTAGTTGAACCTTGCCTTTTTATCTCTTTCCTTTATCTTTGTCCTAAAATTCATTTTGAATTTCCAGGATGAATCGTAGGAATGCTAGAGGTCAGGGTCATGGCACTTTTACTTTGTTTAATTTTCATGTTCGTGTTTTATTTGATACTGGAGCTTCCCATAATTTCATTTCTGTGGACCTTTGTGATAAGTTTGAGCATATCCTTTCACCTAAGTATGCAACCGAACCTTTGTGCGTTACTAATCCTATTGGTGGTTCCACAAACCTTAGTAGGATTTGTAACAATGTGAAACTCTTCCATTCTGGCTATCGTTTTTCTGGTGATTTCCATGTTCTTAGTTTCGATGCTTTTGATCTATTACTTGGAGGAGATTGGCTGAAGAATCATGAAGCTGTTATTTCTTGTAAAGCCCAAACCGTTTCTCTAGTTAGTGATAAAGGTGATCGTTTGGTGATTCAATGTCGTACGCCTCAGGAGTATGCAGGCAGTTTTATCTATTCTCTTGATTCTTCCCCTAGTGATCTTGATTCTACTCCTATGGTCAAACTCTATTTCGATGTATTTGGTGAAGTCACTTCTTTACCTCCTAAATGGGAAATCGAATTTCGTATTGATCTTATTCCTGGAGCTCGACCTATAGTTCTTCCTCCCAGAAGAATAGCACCCCGTGAGAAGGTTGAGTTAAGGAAGCAAATTGAAGACTTGTTCTCCAAAGGTTTGATCAGACCCAGTCATTTCAAATGGGGAGCAGCGGCGGTTTTTATCACTAAGTCTGATGGTTCTTTGAGGATGTGTGTTGATTATAGGAAGCTGAACAAGCTCACTATGAAAAATAGATATCTGATGCCTCGTATTAATGATATGTTCGATTAGCTTTATGGAGCTACCGTATTCTCTCAGCTTGATCTTGCCACCGGTTTCCACCAACTCAGAATTTCCGAGAAAAGTATTCCTAAAACTAATTTCCATTCTAAGGATGGTTTCTTTGAGTGGTTAGTTATGCCTTTTGCACTACACCACAAAGCTGTTTTAGCCACACCCCTATCCGCCTTATTTGATACGTCTCAAAGCCGTATCAAATTTGATACGGCTAAAAACCGTATCTAAACGTTTAAATACGGCTCAAAGCCGTATCAAATTTGATACGGCTTTGAGCCGTATCAAATTCGTGCCTATTTTGGCTGGAAAATCATACACCCTGGAAAGCACGGTCTCCCCCAAATTCATTCCTTCCCTCGTTTTTTTTCGTTCTCCCTCCAAAACATAAATGTCGTTGTCTTTCCCCCAAATTCACGTCCGTTGCATCCCAAATCTCTAAATCACTTTGCTCTTCCCCTAACTCACGACCGTGATTTGCTGTACCTCGGTTCGGATCGATTTGCTGGCGATTGGGGAAAAAACCCTAAATCCACTTAACTGCCTAAACGAAACATACGTCCCCAAAATCGAAAAAGAAAAACCTGCAACCTCATCTCGCCTGCACCTGCCGCATCGATCTCGCCTGTGCATGCCATCGATCTCGCCTGCGCCTGCCGTCGACGCCTCTCAGCCTTCTGCTGCCAGTCGATCTCGAGCTTCTGAGTGGTATGTGTTGTTTTAATCTTTAATTTTAATTTATTTAAGTTTATAGTTTAATAATATTGAAACTGATTTTTATTTAACATGTAGTGGTATGGTTTGACAGATTTATTTACTGGCTGTTTTTTAGGTATGCATATTCTATTTGGTTCTCAGAGCCCTTGATACAGTAGGTATGTTTTCATAAACTTTTGTAACACAATATCATTCAGAGAAAAATGTTATGGAGTGAGGGAAACTAAACTTATACTTCTCAAAATATCTTGGATGATCCAACTCTAAAAGTTTATGTTGAAAGAAGAACATTGGGCATAACTATCACATATAGATCAATGTGACACATCATGAAAATTTGCCTTAAATAACAAAAGCAATTCATATATCAAATTTTTAGTTTTAATGTATGCAATATTGGTTCATATATTCAATGTAATTTTTCAGTGAATAAGCACGTTTCACTTCCATTCTTTTAATCAACGTTTCAATATTTAACAATGAAAAATCGGGTGTTAATTCGAGATTAGGAGGAAAGCAGTAGAATTTCATTAGCCTTACCACATCATTTGGAATTTCTTTTGATATTTTGATTCTCTTATCTTATATTCTTATTCCAAACTAACACACCACTCTTTTTTTCCCTTTGATATTCTATTTAAGTTGGTATAGCCTATAGGTTGGAAAAGATACGTTTTTATTTTTTATATTCCTTATTGATTAGGTATATTGCTGGGACTGGCAGTATTAAGTACTTCATATTCTCAGAGTGGAATGCAAGATTGACTACTTCATATTCTCTGTTTCAAATTTCCAGCTCTTATCTCCTCTTTCTCCTTCTATCTACTCCACCTTCGAACATTCTCTCCTATTAATATGCTTGAAGAGGTGTACAATCTTTTCCAGGTAAGTTGCTCGATAAAACAATTTTCTCACCACGCTTTTCTCTGACCTTGGATAAAGCATGGTATATGCCAGCCTAGAAACGATGTGGTGATTGTATTCCCACTGCCACCTGCACTAGTTTCTTTTTCTCGGCCTACAAAGACACGGTGATTGTATTCCCACTAAATAATTAAGAAAAGACGTTTAGTCATATTTGATTTTGAAATATAATAAGAATCATTAAGTTAACATACCTAATTATTTTGACATGAAGTTGTCGCTTAACCGATTGGGTTTCATTCTTCTTGGTTTCTTTGCAGCACATTAGTTAATACATGTGTAATACCACCTGTATCTGTTTGTAATCAAAGATATAAGAACAAGTGTATATATTAATGAACCTGTAAATAATTCTACATATATTAACGTAAACGTTTATTACTGTACAACTATATTCTCATAGCTTCTTACAGATAATGCGTTATTTTAACATCATTCAATGTGCAACGCATTGTTTTCATACTTGATAATAGATGAGTAAGATAAGCAAACAAATATAAAGTGCAGTGCAAAGTGCTTAAATTTAGATGATATCATCAACGAGTTAAAAAAAATTACCAGTCAGTTGTCCCTTTTTGTTATGACGGTCAGGTAGAATGCTTTCTTCAATGAAGCCAAACTTGTATCTTGGTGTGTTGTCTATTGTCTCATTAACCTTGTTGACCATATTTTGATTGTGATTTCAAAACAGTAAATCATTTGTAGAGTATATTTCTAATATAGTGATTCAAAATAATATTTTTTGATTTTATCAGAGCTTATGTCTGAACTCTGAAGTCAACAAATTTTATGACTAAGCAAGTCAGTATTTTCCATTAACCAATGTGAGTAGGTTTCTAAACCATAATTCCTATCAAATTTCATCAATAAATACTTATTTTTGAACATTCATGTCACGAAAGAGACTGCAAGTATTTGAACTGAAAATGAATATCGAGTATGTAATAAAATATAACGACATATCTAAAGAGTTTGCTTGAAGAATGCAAGGTATTCTTTCTGATGATATGGATTTATAGGTAAATAAAATCATATATAGTTTAATGATATGGAGTTCTCTTCAGTGATACAGAATAATGAACAAAGAGCTGAATACCTCAAAATATTGCATACACAAATGAGCCAATAACTATTTATGTTGCTATATCTCACCATACCTGTCATGGTTATATTGTAATATCTTCTGTATGGATCAAGTTTGTTTATTTATTAAACTCTTGTTCTGACAGTTCTGTATGGATCAAGTTTGTTTGTTTATTAATATCTTCTGACAGTTCTGTAATATCTTCTGTATGAGAAAATAACCACTCTTGTATGTTACTTTGTTAAACTTGTTCCGATATGTATTTGTAGAGGATGATACTAGCATTCCTACAGATGTCAAAGTGCCAATTCTGCAATCTTTTCATCGGCACATTTATGATCGTCATTGGCATTTCTCATGTATAGTTTTTTCACTTCATCTTGAACTTGGTGAACTCTCGAAAGCATATAAGCTTATGTATATGTTTGGATATACTTTCACTTGTATTATTTTTATTCGAAATTTTACTGAAATATTAAGTAGTTATCTTATTGGTATATCAATGTGGAAAGTGTGGGAGTTACAGTATGGATATCTTTAACAACAACATATATGAGCAAAATCTTTTCCAGTTATTTTGTATAATACTGCTTTTGTATAATATTGACCATATTTTGTATAATACTGCTTCTATTGTAATCCAACTATTGCCGTATCTATTACTGCTTTAAATACTGAAATATTAATGCATTATTTTTTTACTTTAATACATTAATTTGATACGGCTCAAAGCCATATCAAATTCATGAATTTGATACGGCCCAAAGCCGTATCAAATTCATGAATTTGATACGGCCCAAAGCCGTACCAAATTCATGAATTAGGCAGTGCTTTGAGCCGTATCAAATTCATGAATTAGGCAGTGCTTTGAGCCGTATCAAATTCATCAATTTGATACGGCTTTGGGCCGTATCAAATTATTAACCACGCCAAAATTTGATACGGCCCAAAGCACTGTCTAATTCCATTTGATACGGCCAAAAGCACTGCCTAATTGGCATTTCTGGTGTAGTGTTGGTTTGACTAATGCCCCAGCTTTCTTTGTTGACCTTATGAACCGGGTTTTCCGTGATGTTCTTAATAAGTTTGTTCTAGTCTTCGTCGATGATATTCTTGTTTTCTCTAAGTCTAAGGTGGAACATGAAGTCCATTTAAATTTTGTTCTCGAGACTCTTAGAAGTCATCAGTTGAAAGCCAAATTCTTGAAATGCCATTTTTGGAAAGATGATGTCCGATTTCTTGGACATATAGTTTCTGGTGATGGAGTTTCTGTTGATCCAGTTAAGATCGCTGCGATTAATGTAGGTCTATCTTCTCTTCCTTCTTTTGTGAATTTAATTATTCTATCTCTTTCTCTGTAGTTCTTATTCTTCCCTATTCCGTTTTAGGATTGGGAAACTCCTAGGACTCCATCTGATATCCATAGTTTTCTGGGCCTTGCCGGTTATTATAGGAGATTCATTGAGAATTTTACTCGGATTGCTGCACCTCTCACCGCTCTAACTCGTAAGAATGCTAAGTTTAGATGGAATGATAAGTGTGAAGCTGCATTCAATGTGTTGAAGCGCAAGCTTACTTCGGTGCCAGTTCTTACCGTTCCAAATGGAAATGAGGGATTAACGGTATACATTGATGCTAGTCGTGAAGGTTTGGGAGCTGTTCTGGTGCAGGATGGGAAGGTTATCGCTTATGCCAGTCATCAGTTGAAGACCCATGAAGCTAATTATGCAGCCCATGATTTGGAATTGCTTGCTATAGTTTTTTCTTTGAAGCTTTGGAGACATCATCTATTGGGAACTAAGTTTGAGCTCTTTACGGATCATAAGTCTTTGAAATATATTTCCACCCAGAAGGACTCGAATTTAAGGCAAGTTAGGTGGCTTGAGTTTCTATCTTCTTATGACCTCGACATCAACTATACCCCAGGGAAAGATAATGTTGTAGCCGATGCTTTAAGTCGAAAGAAGGCGATGTTGTGTCAACTTGTTGTTTCTTCTCCCCTTATGGATCGTATTATTGCTAAGCAGGATGAGGATATGATAATTAGGCTTATTAAGGAAAATGTTTGTAGCAGGGTTGGTGGTAGTAGCCTAGATGGAAGTTGTCAGGACCCGCAAATCCGTACCTCTTGATTAAACACTAATCTCCATTGATTAACTCAAAATGAACGGAAATACGAACCATGATGGTTTAAGAAAGAAGAAAAAGGTAGAAGAAGAAGAAAGAAGAAGAAAAGACAGAAGAAAAGAGAAGGTAGAACAACAGAACAACATCAGAAATATAACAATATCAGAATCTCACATTCGCAGCGGAACAACATATAATAGATAAATGAATAATCTTTAATCAAAGAACTATATCATTTTATACATTACATCACATCAGAGTTTATAACAACAATACAACACTGGACAGTTATATAAACTTGTCCTCATACAGAATACACAGCGGAATAAATAATATCAGATACAAATACTACGTCTCGCCATCCAGCTTGCTTCCAAGGCTCCAGAATATCCAGAATATCCTGATAACCTAACTCTAGACTGCCCGTGTGGAAAATAATGGGCACCCAGAGTTTAGAAGGGAAACAATAAACTCCGAGTCAGTCATGGTGACTGGTGTGAGATCGTAAAACAGTTTATCTTTAAAATAAACAACAGGAAAATTTTTAAGTCAATTTCGCAATGCTTTTGGAAAATGAAACTACCATAAGACCTCCCACCACACACACAATGCAAACGCAGACTTGGAGGAGATTTCTTCTTATGTTATTCAAAGATGCTTACTACGCAAAAATCAAATCATTTTGGATATTATTATTAGTGCATAGTGGAAAATCATTTCGAAAGTAGAATATAAATCTTAGCCAGCATAGGTACCATTATATTATGCCTGCTATAGCTGCCTCCTGAGGAGACAGGTTATACAATTGAAATCGTAAAGGCTCGTATTGTTTCTTTGGATTTCCAACAAATGGTCAGGCCAAGGAACTTCCCATTGCCACATGGAAACGCCTCTGGAATGACGTCCCGAGAAATAACCTAACATTACGGTTAGATCTCTGCCAACACAAGGCCGGGTTACCTCTGCAAAAATAGGTAACTACTGACACGCGTATGCCATCCCCCGATCGTCATCGATCTTCCCGAGGATCCTCGATTCGCAACAACCACATAAGAATAATAATACAGTAACCACATAGGTTAAGTATCTGGGCTCCATACCATGATACCACCTTTATCCAGAAGGAATGACATACACTAAGGGGCGCTACTCCCTAGAACCTTGCTGCATCCTTCCTGTTTTAGCCATTTCCGGGGTGTGAGGTTCGACGAAGTCTCGTCCACAAAGCTACGCTTTGTCACAAAGCCATGCTTCGGGTCAAACAAATGATCAAAGTAATGATCATAAAGATAAATGATCAAACAAATGATCAAACAACGATCATTTCACAGCAACACTCAGTATGCCACGTTACCAAATTGGGAATATATTGCTGCTAAATTTCAACTACATAACCTCTAAGCTCGTACGTCTCAGAGAAGGGTGTTAAGCTAAGAGAATAAATTCTCCGCCACCAACAGAAATGTATTTGAAAGAAATCAACTTTATATCTCAATCTGTAATGTCAAACATACAATCCATACAAGTCTGTTCCGGGATCGAACAGAACCGAAGGCACTTCTCACAAAGCCCTTGCAAATCCGGATAATTTTTCAATCACGTCCGGACTTCCCGTCACTAAGGGTGATAAAACCTCTAAATCGGAGATCAGCCGATGTAGAGTAACTCGACGGTAATCCTTCTGTTTTCAAAAATATCCGGTCTTCAACACCGGTCATCAAATGCAATTCATTTCGACGTATCACATATTCGGAATGGGTTATACGACCCCATGGTCCTTTCCCGGCTAACCCGAATAGTGAGTGTTTATTCAAAAATAAGTGTGGCATTCAAATTCATCCAATTCACAACAAATACCTATTCAAGGTAATTATTGATAGTTGGTTATTTAACTATCAATAAAGATGCGCAACATCATCAGATTCCAAATAATTTTCCAAATTATTTAATTTCCAAAATATCTTTACTAGATATAAAATTTTCCACACTTAACCATTTGAAAACAAATTTCAAATATTCACTTTTAAACTTATCTTTAAAAAGATAAATTCTCAAAAACGTTTTATTTCTCATTGAAAAAAAAACATTTCCATACTTATTTAATAATAAGTAATTCACAAATCATTTAATTTCAACACTTGGAAAATATTCGATATACTTAAATCAAAATTAAGTATATACTTTATTCTTTAAGGAAATCATTTACTATAACAACATCTATTTGAGTCAAAACGAATGTTATGTAAAACATCGTTACGACGACTTAAAATCACTAGTATAGGGATTCGAAATTAAGATAGATATATAAATCCCAATACTAGATAAAAACATTTCCTTTCGGAAATCGTTTACTATAACAACAGTGTTATAGTCCACCATTTCCTTATTTCCTCGAAATCGTCTATTTCAATAATGAATGTTGAAATCTATGATTTCGATATTTAACACACTTTAAAAACATTGTTAAAACAATTAACTTCATTTTTAATGTCACTTTCCCATTTCATTTAATAATATATTCACTGTCCAAAATCGTGAATATACTTTACTAAACTAAATTTCAATCATCCTACACATTTTAATAATTCGCTATCTAAAATCGCGAATATATCTTCTTTCATAACCTTCTATATTTAATTTATCAAATTTAATTGATTTCGAATTTATAAAACAACGTTTATAAATTCTATTTCTATTTTGTAACAACTTTGATTTATAAATCTTCTTTATTAACAATTTGATCAATATCCCATTTAAAGGCAAAAATCCAATTTATAAGTAAATTTCTTATAAATCTTTCATTCTACAATTTCATTCATTTTATAACTTCAAAATTTATAAATCTATAAATTTCATATCTTCACGATTTATAATTCTATAAATTTCATACCTTCACGATTTATAATTATTTCATTTTTTTACACTTATAAAAACTCGTTTTATAATTCCAATATTTTAAATTTATAAATATCAACTTTTTAAATCTTTTAAATAAACCGTTTACAAAAAGATTCAAAAATCTCAATTCAAACCATTTTATAAATTGCTTTAACTATTTATTTCAAAAATCACCTTTTGGTTATAATTCACAAAAGTCTTAACTTTTATAACTTTAAAATTTGAACGTTTATTTATTTAAAATAAATCACTTCAAAAATCTCTTTTAAAATCAACATCATCATTTTTTAAATTCAAAAATGAATCTGACGATGCAACGCACCAATTAATCCATCACAACATTCAATATCATACATCAATATGATAACAGAATATACAACAAATATCTGCAAATAATTAAATACTGGTAAGGAATCCAGTTGGATCCCTCCAACCTGTTTCCCTGCATCCACAGACGTTAGCACAATACCAATTCCACTTCGAGGTGGAATATCGCGGTATATGGGTTTTATAAAAATATCATCCGCTTAATAACGGCGCAATAGGGTCTCATCCGCTATATAATGCGGGAAATCAATCAATCCAATATAAACATATGCCAATATGTATATATTGCTATATATAATACTATATATATACTATCACATCCAAATAACAATCAAAAACTGCAAACCACATTTATTTCGAGTGAGAAGATCTCACCTTTGCTTTTAATTTGCCATCCATTTCAATATTGCCTCGGTTTCTCGACTTTTGACCTTGAATAAAAATTTATATTATTTATTAATATTCGAAATATAAATCGAACTCTTGATTACCGTTTAATAACTTAAGGAAATTTTGAACTGATTTCCTTTTATTAAATCTTTAGTAACAAAAATGGTTTAGATAGATCAAATTTACACGGTTAAATTCCTATAATATGTTATTATAATATAAATTAGTTAGATTATATTTATTTTATTTATGAACAATATATTTGAAAAAAATCTGTATAGACATTAAATTCAAATAAAAAATTTCATTCCCAAACCTAGACACATGAATTAAATTAAAAAGAAACAGATCTTTTTTTAAAAAAAATTCTTATACCATTCCAAAATCTAAATTTGACTATAAACATATCTGTATATTTTCCTAACAAAAGTTATACCCAATTTGAATTTTTAAAACAGAACTCACTGCAACTTAAATTTCCATATATGTATAGAAATCTATTTGAATCAATTTAAACTAAATTAAGACAAAGTCGATACCTTACTACAACACCCATAGCACTCGTGACCCCACCTGCCTTCATCTTCCCAAAGGAGAAGAACGTAAACACACGTCGCCCAACATTCGAGCACGAACCCCTACCAATAGAGACTATTCCCCCTTCAAGCCGGAACTTCATCAGAGCTCGGCCCAAACGAATGCTAATGCTTCAAGCTCTCAGGTGCTGTCGACGTCGCCAAGCTCGAGAAGTACAACGAACCTCTCTGGTAGCTACTGCTTGTTGCCATGACCCTGATAACTCGAACGCGAACCCAGCTCTCACGAGATCGAGCAGCCTCAATCGCGACCAACCCAGCTGAACGCGGCGCCAGAATTTGCCACCACGAATTCGTCGAACTCTGCCCCTTCGCGCCCCTCGCCAGTAGCCATCGCGCTAAAACGCGCCTCTCGATTTTAACTTGAATTACGAAACGTTGAGGTGGGGCGAGCGATTGAATTTGGAGGAGGGGAATTGTTCGGCCATTGATTTGTTTTGTTTGAACTTTTGAATTTAACGAGAAAGCTTTGATTTTTTTTCTCAATTCGAATCGATTTACAGATCGTTCGATTTTTTTTCTTTGAGATAAAAAAGGCTTCGGCCTCGATTATTTTTCCTTCGTTGATTTTCGAATGAGAAAAGGGGATCGAAGAATTTAAAGATGGAAGCTCAGCCATTTTTTTTCTTTGTTTGATTTTGAACTGAACTGAGGAAGTTGCGTGATTTGTAAAGGAAATGGGGAGGAGACAAGAGTACGCGACATTTCAGAGAAAAAGTATCGATGTTGAATGAAGGCAGGCTGAAGAAAGAATCTCTGCTGCGTTGACAAATTTTTAAATTTTAAATTTAAATTGAATTTGATTTTATTTCAACGCATTTATTCACCGTACGGTTACATAACAACTCCAAATGCTACGAAATTTGAAATCCGGTAATAATTCAATATTACGGACCCGATGGAACTGGTTTCGTCGAATTCCGAGACTGTGCCCGAAACGCTATTTTTAAATATCGATTGAACGATATAAATTTCAAAACTGAATAAATCATTTTCAAATTCGATTCTGAAGCTTCTATTATCTTCAGTATTATTAATATAAATTTTACAAGACTTTGAAATATTTTTAATCAGCTTAAAACTGAAGATTCAAATTTTTATTCAACTTTCAATAGATCAAAATTTTATAATTTAATCGCCAATTCCAAAGTCGAGTTGGGGATTCAAATTAAATCATCATTCAAATATTTAAAATTAATTAAATATTTTCAATTTAAATTGTTGAAAATTCTGGGTCATTACAGAAGTGGAGCTCAGATTGATGATAAAGGGATTTTAAGGATTAATAATCGGATTCGTGTCCCGAATGTCGATGGATTGAAGCAAGAGTTACTTCGGGAAAATCATCGGTCTAGACTTTCTATTCATCCTGGTGTGATGAAGATGTACCATGATATGAAGAAGCTGTATTGGTGGAGTGGTATGAAGCATGATATCTCCATTTTTGTTAGTAGATGTGCAACTTATCAACAGGTTAAGGCTGATCACCAGAAGACCGTTGGATTATTGCAACCCCTTGAGGTCCCCAATTGGAAATGGGAACAAGTATCTATGGATTTTATTGATGGATTACCGAGGACTAGGAGAGGTAATGAAAGTATTTGGGTTATTGTGGATAGATTGACTAAGTCAGCTCATTTCATTCCGGTTAGGTCTAACCATTCTGCTTCCAGTTTAGCTGAGATCTATATGAGAGAGATAGTTCGTCTTCATGGTGTTCCTGTTAGCATTGTTTGCGATAGAGACCCCATCTTTACTAGCCAGTTTTGGAGGGCTTTTCAGGAATCTTTAGGTACTCGTCTGAATCTGAGCACTGCTTACCATCCGTAGACCGACGGTCAAACGGAATGGGTAAATCAAATTTTAGAAGGTCTTCTTCATGCCCGTGTCCTTGATTATGGAGGATCTTGGGAAGATCATCTCCATCTCGTTGAATTCACCTATAACAATAGTTATCAGGCTAGTACCGAAATGGCTCCATTTGCTGCTCCTTATGGACTCCCTTGCAAATCTCCGTCTTGCTGGATTGAATCCGGTAATCGTTTGGTTCTTGGTCCTGATATGATTTTAGAAGCATCCGAGAAGGTTGAGGAGATTAGGAGAAAGATAAGGATTGCTCAGGATAGACAGAATAAGTACGCTGACAGGCGTAGGAGGAGTTTGGAGTTTTCTGTTGGTGATCAGGTTTTCCTTAAGGTCTCTCCATTAAGAAATTTGATTCGGTTTGGACGGAAAGGGAAGCTCGCTCCTAGGTTTATTGGTCTTTCCGCATCTTAGAGAGAGTTGGTTCCTTAGCTTATAGTTTGGAATTGCCTGAGAAACTTTCTGGAGTGCATAATGTGTTCCATGTTTTGCATCTTCGTCGGTATCTTCATGATCCATCTTTGATTGTCCAGCCTTCTACTCTCGAGAGTTTGGATGTTGAGCCGAACCTTACTGTCGATAGGAAGCCACTTCGTATTATCGATAGAGGTACGAAGCAGCTTCGAAGAAAATCTGTCAACCTAGTCAAAGTGCAATGGAGCACTGATGATCGGGATTATACCTGGGAAACAGAAGAGAGCATTCGTGCTTCGAAATCCAGAATTGTTTGTACCAGGTATTATTCGTTATTCTACCTTATCCTTCTTGGTTTTCTATGTCTCGTTCCTTTTCGAGGACGAAAAGTTTTGAGTAGGAGAGAGTGCAACAACCCGCAAATTTTGAAAATATTTTAAATGAAAATTTATTTGAAATTTTGGATATAATTATTTTAAAATTTGATAATTTGGAAATTTAATGTAATATTTTGAGTTTAGATGTGAAATGTTCTTCCAAATTTAATAAAATAAAGATTTTCTTAAAATACAAATTTTGGTCAACTTTGGTCAAAGTTTGACTTTCAGTGAAAATTTTAAATTTTGAATTTTTTAACTTTTAATTTTTTTATGAAGATGAATTTAATTCTAACATTTTCCTTGCTTTCCGTTTTGTTAAATTTTGATTGCTACATTTCAAAACTTACAACTTTTAGCATAGTACACGCAGTTATTTTCCCTACAACTTCTATTTTATTTTGATTTGCTTGGGATTAGACCATTTGGGCTACAAAACCTTTAGTTAGATGAGTAGCCTATATATAATCTCCTATGGTTTTGGCTAGCCTCCAAATCCATTCATTTGTGCCTCCACAGAAAAGTGTAAGTCTTCTTCTCCTTCATCTTCCTTCACAAAACCCTAGACTTCTTCCCCTCTTCCTCTACAATTTTCCTCCTCCTCCCCTCCACAAATTTTGGCCACACCTATCTCCACCTTCCCCAATCACCAAACTCCAACCAAAACCCTTTCTCCTCTTCCTTTTCCCTTCTACTTCTTCACAATTTTCGGCCTCTACCTCCTCTCTTCCCACCACAAACTCCTATGGCCGAACTTCCTCAACACTTCCCCTTGCCTTGCCTTGGCCATGACCATCTCCTCCATCACCAAAACCCCTAGGCCGAGCCTCCATCACCAAACCCTAGCCTAAGGCCGAACACACCAAACCAAAAACCTAGCCAAACCCTAAACCTAGCTATGGTCGAACTCACCTAATCCAAACCTAGCCTAGACCAAACCAAAACCACCTCTAGACTAAACCTATGCAACCGTTAGACAAGCCCTCTTATGTGTTTGCAAATATATATTTTTCTATTTTTATTTTTCTATTTTTATTTTTCTATGTGAATTATTTGTTTACGTATGAATTTATTTTATTTTGCAAAGCAGCGGATTTGGATTCTTCTCTCATTCAAGCTTGTCCGTAATTTGTTGTGCTCATCTTAGTCATTGTGTTGCGCTATGAATCACTTTCTTAACCCAAGAAAGGTGAGAAATCACACTTGACATACGTACTTATTTATTTGATGAATTGATGATAATTGAATTGTGAGGATATGTATATGCAAGATTGACATTTCACCTATGATTTTATCATGTTATTTCATGTGTTATATCATGTTATTTCATATGTTTATATCATATTACTTCATATGTTTATATCATGTTATTTCATATGTTTATATTATGTCATTCATATGATTTTATTTTGTTATTTCATATCATATTATGTCTGTTTGATCATATGTCATGATATGTTGAATATTTTTATGTTTATTTAATATTCTGGAATCACACTGCAAGTTCCTTCACTATGGGTTGAAATGATACATACCCGAACGATCTTTAGAGTAAGGAAAAATTGTTATGGGCTAAAATGATAGGCTTGAGCAAATTTTATTTGACTTGGGATTGCGGGTTTGAAATGATATAAAAACCCGGAAAAATTAATAAATTGCAGATTGAAATGATATATGTCAGTAGTTACTTGACCCTAGGGTAGAGAATTTTATACAGACTCCGTGGTTGATTTAAAATGATTTTTCTAAAAATTATTAAGTATTTTGGATTTTTATATATGAACCTCAACTAAAATTTAATGTAAGAATTGCTGAAGAAAAATTTATTTACATGTGTTAAGATTTTATAAGAAATAAATAGTTGGAAATGTAAATTTTGGAATCTAATTTACAATATGAAGGTTAATTGAAATTTTATAAGCCGATTTGACTTAATAATAGTATTTTATTCTAACCTATAAATTATAAGTTTTAACTCATGTAATAGTGATTAAAATGATAAATGTTTTGTGAAAAGAAATGTAATTTAAAACGTACATTTGACATGTAAGTTTTAACTAATGAGATGGTATGATTGGGGAATAAAAATGATAAATGTCATTTACTGAGAAGAAATTAAATTGTAAGCTAGAATACTTTTAACTTGGTATAAAGATTTCTGTTTTAAAATTTGATATTTTAGTAACAAAGTTACTTTACTAAAAGTGTAGTTTCTTTAATGTCCAAATAGCTAAAGTTGAGTAGTAAAATAGGAATGATATAATGACTTTGATAAAAACTGCAAAGATATGTACTATTTGATTATATAAACTATTGTAGTAGGAAGTATTATGGTAACAATTCTGCACTGCTGTGATTTCCTTACTGTAATAATTCTGCACTGCTGCGATTTCCTTACTGTAACAATTCTTCACTGCTGCAGATTATTACAATAACAATTCTGCACCGTTGCGAATTCTTACAGTAGCATTTCTGCACTACTGCGAATTCTTACAGTAGTAATTCTGCACCATTGCGAATTCTTACCGTAGCATTTCTGTACTGCTGTGTTTTCTTATAAGTGACATTTTCTGAATGCTACAAATTTTTCTAAAGGGTTATAGTTTCGAATGTTATGGTTCTAAAGGTTACTTTTAAAAGTTCTATGATCTCTAAATTTTTACGCCAAAAAGGGGTTATAATTAAATGAATTTGGAAGTGTTACAACTTTGGGAAAATGAATAATATCTTAAAGAATAATGATATGGAATTTATATGGTTTTGAAAGGAATATGTTTGATAGGAAAAATAAACCATTTGAAATTGAATAACCAAGGGTTATAATAACATTTGGTTGTTAAAGAGACCGGGATCGGATATGGGCATACTCTCTCTCGATACCGAAAACCACTTTGACAACTGTGTACGCGGAGGAGATTCCAGAATGAAGTATGATGGTGGAGACGATCCTAAAGGTATATTTACGTGGACCTAACTCCCGTGAGTTAGCATAAGGTGGCTAAAATAGGAGCAATCGACGGGCCAATGAGGTAGCTTCTCTGATCGGACACACTCCATCGTATGCCATTCTATTACTTTGTGATTGATTTGGTGTGCACCTTTGATTCGGGAGTGTGGATCGAGTTAAGCGGTAGTTGCGGCTATGCGTTACCAATAGTCCAAAAGTGTAATTGGTATATCTAACCTGGCATTGCCTTGTTGTGTCGTGTCACCTACCCTAGCACGCCATCTATGAGTTTGTTTTATGTCGTACCTATGTGGTATCCTCTGGCGGCTCCAGTTTACGAGGAGTTACGGTACTGTATAGACTATTGGCATACCAAAAAATGTGTTAAGGTGGAAAATATAAAGCCTTAACGCTATTTTTAAATAGTATACTTTACTTTAGACCCTATTATAATAGCGTATATTACTACATAGTAGATAGTTTAACGGATCCTTATAGGATGGGCGATCCAAAGCATCCTTTAAGTTACTGATGCATTTCTTTACAGTTCACTTGAGTTGATTTACATTTTATAAGTATGTATGTCCTGACTTGAGTGTTTTGGGTTTTTGCTTTACGCTCGAGTCAACCTGAGTTTCACAACTTTGGTTTCATCCTCTTTGGAGCTAGAGATCCACCGAAGATTTAGCTGTCTACTTGATATTTCTATTCCAGTTATTTCCACTCAGCTTTTGCTTTTGTGTTAGAGAACTTATGTACCTAGAATTTCCAAATGTATTTGTTTTTAGACTATGGTATTTTGTATCTATTTGAGACTTTGTATCTAGTAGCTTCATAAACTACTATAGTTATTTTATTCCGCTGCGAGTTATTCTGATATTCTGTGTCTGTGATTGATTTTATTTGCCCCAAAATTTATTAACAATTCATCATTTTTAATTATTCAAGTCTGACATGTGTGGATTTATTGTTGATTTGAATGGTCCAAAATGGCGGGATGTTACATAAGAGAAGAGCAAAGGCTTCAAGGTGAAAAGACATGGAGGAATGGTTAGGTTATAAAACAAGTATGTGAGCAAACAACTGATACATTGGAAAGAGGAGTGGAAGCAGTTTTAACGTAAATATATAATTTTATATTATATTTATATTTTCAAAACAAGAACAGATTTAATGAGCCGGGGAAATTGAATCAACAAATTATATCGAACCAGTGGAACAACAAATGTTAATAGGTTGGACTCAGCAAATAATAAAGGTGAGTGGCTATTTATTTTCTCATGTGAGCAATTGAATGGTCATGGAAAATAAATGGACTCGAACGGATACCGATACGGCCGACCGTTTCACGGTTTTCTCCGCGTACCGGACATCGAAATGCACAAATGAATATATAGCGGAGATCAACAAGACAAGACGAACAGAATGGTATAAAGATATGAGCGATACAATTATCCTATTAGAAGTCGATATTTCACCGCCACTGTTGCAAATTTGCTGAAAATAAAGTTAAACGGAGGTAAAGGAGTCCGAATTTGACGAAACGTAATATGACGTCTCCCTTAGAAAATAATTTACATTTTAATTATATAAAAATTTTTAGATTTCGAAAGTATTTTATTTACATCAATTTTAACTGATTTAAATTGAAATTGAAATTACACAACAAAACTAACTTGCATATTTATCAACGAAAATCTGCCATTTGCTATGTTTGAATAGACGCATACCAAATACCAAATTTTTGTTGCTAAATTAAATCATTTAATTTCAAGCAAAATTTCAGTTACTTACGTTATAAAAACTGTTAAAATTTACGGGTCGTTACACTACTTATTAGGAAAGTAATTAACTATGTTTAACACTAATAAGCCGACAAAGTAATCTTATCTATTTGTGAGAGTTGAGATTGATGCCAAGTAGGGATAGAGTAATAGAGCTCTAACCTACTGGGTTTCTCTCTTAACCATGGAATAGATAAGTGGAAAATGTCGGTAACGTGTTAATCAAGTTGATTTCTTATTGTTCATTGAAATCATTAATACTATACTTAATAATAAAAGATGATGAGGTAGACTTATCTACTTTTGAGATTCAAGAATGAAGTGTTTAGGCAAGGCTTGGAGCAACCAGTGCCCTAACTTACCTAGCTTCACTCTTGGATGAGGAATAGTTAAGTTGGAATGTCATAAACGAGTTAAGCGTACGAATCGTGATTTGTATAAGTAATCGTCTTTAGAACTTGATAGTTAACTAGTCCATACTGAACTTGACTGAATATGAACGTAGATCTTTAAAACAAATGTTTGTAAAGATAGTGACAAGTAGGGAGATGGTTTAGGTTTATTGTGACAATGTGTTAATCACATTCGTCTTTAACACTTTTTGATTATACTTATGTAATGTAAATAGATCTTTAAAAGAATGATTTAAAGATAAGCAAAAGCGAAATGGTTTTGGATTTGTAGCGACAATATTTAAGTAACATTCATCTTAAAACTTTTGAATGGATTTGTGAAAGTGCTTAAATCCTTAAAATGAATATTTTGAAGGCAATAATAAATGATGGAATCTTTTGGAAAAAAGATAGAAAAAGTAAAAGTTTATTAGATAAATGAAGTTTACTAATAAATGAGTTTTAATTAATAACAGGATTAATTAAATGGAAGGGGTTAGGAGTTACTTAAGTAACTTAATCATACTTTATGTGGCTTGATTATGTTTTGGAAGATGGTAGTATTTTATGTGTTTATTCGTTTATGGAAAGTAAATGAAACTTGGTTTCTGTTTAGAAACATCTATCTTGTACCAGATAGTCAATTAGTCGACTATCGAAATTGACCAAAATACGACTTAAGAAGTTACCGAAAGGCTTCACGATTTCATACCAACAAGAACCCCCGGGAGGAGTATTGGTACGAAATGTCTTTAGCTATTGCTTACTTCTGAGAGAATTGGGATTGAGTTAACTGGAAAATTCATCAATTGGTTTTGAAGAGACCGAGATCTGTAAGTGTTCTACTTATCGAATACCACTTCAAGACTAGTATGTGATCTATGTTCTGAAGCGGTTGTGAAGTGGAATGTTATAGAGTTGAAATGTCTATCCTAAGGTTAAGTCCAAGGGAAAGGTCAGCGTTAACCTTTTGATCGATGCTATCGTGTGGGACTGCCTATCTTGAGGAGTACTCTAAGGGAGAGAACATCATTAGCATTCGTTAGAAGACTTTTGCGAGGGAACCTATATGGATGCTCAAGATCTGTTCAAGATGCTCGAATCCATGTAGTGGTTCGTAATATGTTCGAAATATAGGAATTCAATTGGGAATTCGTGATTTGTTCGAGATGATGGAATTCACTTGGGGATTCGTATTTTGTTCAAGTGATGAAAACTTGTGTGAAAGATGCCGAATGTAACCTTGACATCGAAAATGGCTATAGACAGAGTAGGATGCACAACCTGGGGTAAGCAACTCATGTTAGGGTATTATCAACTCCATATCTAGAGATACTTATCGATTGTTGGCCGGCGGGAGTTGATGATATTTGGTTCACGTTGTTCATGTTTATGTTCAGACGTTGGGCCTTTTGTATTTACCTTAGAGTATATACCATCCAAAGATATATGTTACTTGGAAGGTAGTTTCTGATGCTTGTGCAAGGAGTTTGGATTCGGCTTCCCCGAAGTGATCTCCATGGAAAATCCATTATGCGAACTTTCCTTATCGATTTTGGTTGTACCTCTATTATGCTGGAATGTAATCAATGTAACCTTTCAGCTATGATTAATTTATTTTGAACCTTGGACATTACTATAATATCACTGGATTCTCTATAAATGGTTTGGTTATCGTAAGGTAAAAACCTGTCCGTGTTTATATGAGGCATGGTCTTACAGGATACATTTATTTTAAAAGGTTTTTGTAACGTTAAAAATCTATTTGATCTGTGTTTCTCATGCTGTTTTACTAGATTGATCCGGGTATTATTTTCTTTTAATGCTTGGTTCGGCCCCGTGTATGTTTCCAGATTTAGCCGAGGATGCTTTAGAGCTTCTGGAGAAGAGTTGGAGTCCACTTACGTAGTATTTATTTCCACTGCATTACTTTGTATGTATCATCAGCATTTGTGAGGACATGTTATTATAACTGTCCAGGATGATTACTGTGACTCTGAAAAACTTTGTATCTTAGAATGACAGTTTATACTGTCTTTTGATATTATATATGATCATTCCATTGTGAGATTCTAATATTGTATTTCTTCTTCCTTGTTCTATTTCCTTTTCTTTTATTTCACCCTAACAATTCGTCTTTCCGGCACTTGGGTGTTTAGCATGTGAATAACGTGGATGTATTAGTGTCGACATTTTGGGGTCAAAAAGTCGAGTTGTTATAGCTGGTATCATAGCTAAAGGTTAAGCAAGAACCTTAGCTTTGGTGGGTATGACTCATTAAGAGATAGGGTAATGGAATGCCCTAGCATGAGTAAAGAGTATTATACATATGAGATCCTATTTGTTAGTGCTATAAAAATGTTTTTTATTGTGTTTATTGGTCTGATGAGTGGTTTATGGATTCTAATCGATACATTGGACGCTACGGTATCAATAGAGATTTCTAAACACTTGAACAGAGTAAATCGACATAGTATTATTTTCGAAATTGGTAAATGAAATAATTTTACCTAGGATTATATTTTATATAAAAATATATAATTTTCATAAATTAATATAGTTATTTATGATGTGTTTGGTTGTTAGGAAATGATAGTGTTCAATTATTATCATTTATTGGTTGATTAGTTGTGCTCGGCTAGTTTATGAGCATTTACTATAGTTTGTTTATTTATAGGAAATTTACCTTCTTACAACATGGGTTGGGTAGATAGTAAAATTTATGGGAACATTAAATGCGAACATCTTATGAATTAAGTTTCACGGTTTGACTATAAGGCGTTCGATGATAGTGTTGGGTTAAAATTTAATTTTAACAAGAGTTGTTTAATTATAATCTAAACGAAGATATATATATTTTTGAAATGAATTAGATAAGAACGCAACTTTATATAAGAATGTGATTTTATATAAGTAGGGTTCATAAAACATAGTTTATAAATGAAGAGGATTTAAAAAGAAAATTTGAGGACTTAAATCCCAGTAATCTTTGAAAATGCTTTTGAAGAATTTAAAGAAAATAATAGTAGTATTATTTGAAAGTAAGTATTTGGGAAATTTGTTTATGTAATTGAGATCATGGTACTTAGTAACATTTACGAAGTATTTGATACCATTTTGAAATGATTTTGGTTAAGTCCGAAAGGCATAAGTTGGATGTACTGAACTCACTCTGGTCGCTTGAAAATAATTCTGGTAATGACTTCAACATCATCGGCATTTATTTTTGGGTTTCTAAATGTGGGATGCTACAAAGTTGTTTTGGTAAAAAAGGTTTTGATTTAATCCCAAAGTAAGATTTGATATAAAACGTTATATGTATATATTATTCAAAATGATTTGAAATAAAAACCGGTGTTTAGTTCTAAAGTTTTCTTTGAAAAGAGATCGGATATGAACCTTTTTTATGAATAGAAGTTTTATATGTAGGGTGGCCGAGTGGTAGTGGCATAGTCCGTAATAAATTTTGGAACTTTTCAGGTTTTCCCTTTTGGGAAATGTGTGTTTAATAAATTATTAAAATTTGCAAAGTTATTTTGTGGACTCATATAGGCCATGCATTAGAAAAGTATGGATGTGCATCATGATACGATATGTTGTTCGGTAGTTTTCATTTGTTAAAATGAAAATGAATTTTTCGACGACTTTGTACAGTCCGGAACATCCAAATCGTTATAGAACTTGTAGTTAAGTATTTTTGAAAATATAAAGTTGAGTTTATGTAATACTTGAATTGAGAAGATAGTAAGTTAAAACAAGTTTTAAATTTGTCAATTGTACAAGTTTGATGTTTTGGTATATACTCTTAGGATGTAATGGAGTATTATATGAGGATGAACTTAAGTTATAAAACGTTTATAAACTTGAAGTTATGATTTATGAAAATAATTCATAAATGAATTTGGTATTGAATGACATACTAATTGAATAAATGAATGTGATTAAAAAGGAATTGGTGTAGTTAAGAAATCAATAGGATAAATACGTAAATTGTATTTCGCATGACTGTTCTTGATCCAGTATTCGAGTACATGTTTTCGAGGTGGTTTACGCTGGTCCGAACAAGGATTTTTCACTCGATTCTTAATAGAGAACACTTGATATGGATTCTTGATAAGATCTCAAAGTTTTCTATCATAGTAAATGGCTATATAAGGAGAATGGAGGTTTCTAATCAAGGAACCATGTTGGAGTCCGCACTAGAGAGCTCAAGTGATCTATACTAGTTAGGAAGGGAAATCTATGTGAACGAGTAAGTGATCGAAATTGATATTGCGTACGAATGGTCCATGTACATCGTACAGGCTTTAGTATATTGGTATACTATGTTTGTTGGCTTATGGAGAGTTTAAGGAATGGCTCTTTGATTTCTTCTAGTATGGCATGAATAATCGTCTAAATAATAACCTTTGGCTGTATGCTTAGAAGATTGATTATCATCCTTGTGCAATAAGAGGGTTTGGACTTGAGCAAACCATGGGCTTTGTTTGCTAGTGATTGTAATGTTGTTAAGTATCAATGTATGATTGTTTCTTTGGTTGCTTGTGTTGGAATTTCGAGGACAAAATATTCTAAGTGGGAGAGAATGTAACAACCCGGAATTTCGGAAACTTCATATTTAAATATCTGAATTATTTGAATATTTGAACCTTGAATTAAAAGTATTTAAAAGATTTAACAAGCATTTTAACCCCCTTTTAAATCATAAGTAATGATGGTAAACTAGTTTTAGAAAAATGTTTACAAAAATATATTCTTTGAAAAAATATCGATAATGTGATCGAAAATCGTTTTATCGATAAATAGTATGTTAATCGTTAGAAGTTGTTCGGATTTTTTATATACACTTATTTTCTTAGGAAATCAATTTAATGAAATAAAAATATTTTGCCACGTATGGAAATAACCTTTAGAAACTTCCTAAGCTTACCTAGTTAGGTGTGAAAAGAAAAATGAGTATAAATGGAAATTCCTTAACACTTAAGCAATTGTGACATAAAGTAGTCATGATAGAACTACCTAAAAATAGTAGGGTTTTGAGGGGTTTTTGGTCTTTTCCCATTACATTCCTAAGCCTATATAAGCGAGGGCATACCCTTAGGAAATAATCACAAAAACTCCTAAGCAAAACCAAGCTTTTCTAATGGCATCTTCATCTTCTTCCTCTCTTATGTTCTAAAAAGAAAGAGTTGCAAGTCAACTCCAAATCACTTAAAACTTTGCCACAAGACTTAGTATAATATTAGATAACCTTCAACCATGTTATAATTTGAAGAAGTGAAGCCAAACTTATATGGGAAGTAGAAACCGTGGGCAATCCAAGAGAAGGAAGAGGGAAAAATGCAAGAAAAAGAGGAGGAAGGAGGTGGTTGCAAGTGGGGTTAGGCTTTGGTTCTTGGATCTTTTTTTTGTTGGATTACAAGTAAGTTGACATCTCATTTTAAATGAAAAATAAAACACATATATGTTGTGTTTGATTGTGTTAAAATTGCTTGAATTGTTGTTAACTTATGTTGAAAAAACAATGGTTGTAACTTCTTACTTTAAAAGTAAGTGACATATGTGATCCATGTACATGGACTTGAATAAACTTGGAATGGACCTTAATGGAATTATGTGCTATGTGACTAGACATTGAATAAAGAACATAGGTTATAGATGGACTTTGGTTTAGATCGGACTTTGATTTGAAAGTGCACTTATAGCGATAGTCGCTATAGATGAAGTTATGAATTGCCTTATTTTTGTCAATTGTTGTGGAACTTTGTAGAGAGATCTATAGTGATTTCTTGCCATATTTATATTATTTTATATGTATGTTTGTTTCTGTCAAAAGCTTGAATAGTGAAAAGTTAAGTAACATCTCGAAAATGACCAAAACATCACTAGTGCAAAACTGCCCGGTTTAACCTTGATTTTTGGACTTCAAACGTTTCAAAAAGGACTTTAAGTTTGAGCGATTTGTTTCATTCTTTTTAAAAATATTGCCTAACACTTATTAGAGTATTTTAAAAGTAGTTTGAGATTTATATAAATTTTTAAGAATTAGTTATGAATTTATATAAAATAGTGTTTTGTGAGAAAACACGGTTTTGTATGTTTACAAATAAATGTCAAAACAATTATTTTTAAGTAATACTTTTTTTTAAATGTTTTAAAGCCTATTATAAGTATTTCAAGTATTTTAAAAGTATAAACATGAGGTTTAGAAAGGGATTAGTAATTTTTTAATGGCCAAATAGATAATTGTTTATTTACTTATTAGGAAAGTAATTAACTATGTTTAACACTAATAAGCCGACGAAGTAATCTTTATCTATTAGTGAGAGTTCAGACTGATGTCGAGTAAGGACAGAGCAATAAGCTCTAACCTATCGGGCTTCCCTCTTAACCGAGGAATAGGTAAGTCGAAAATGTCGGAAACGTGTTAATCAAGTTGATTTCTTATTGTTTATTGAAATCATTAATACTATACTTAACACTAAAAGCCAACGAGGTAGACTTATCTATTTGTGAGATTCAAGAATAAAGAGTCTAAGCAAGGCTTGGTGCAACCAGTGCCCAAACTTACCTAGCTTCACTCTTGGGCGAGGAATAGTTAAGTTGGAATGTCGGAAACGAGTTAAACGTACGAATCGTGATTTGTATAAGAAATCATCTTTAGTACTTCATAGTTAACTAGTCCATACTGAACTTGGCTGAATATGAACATAGATCTTTAAAACAGATGTTTGTAAAGATAGTGACAAGTAGGGAAATAGTTTGGGTTTATTATGACAATGTGTTAATCACATTCATCTTTAATCCTTTTCGATTGTACTTATAAGTGTAAATAGATCTTTAAAAGAATGATTTAAAGATAAGAAAATGCGAAATGGTTTTGGGTTTATAGTGACAATGTTTAAGTAATATTCATCTTAGATATTTTGAATGTATTTGTGAAGGTACTTAGATCCTTAAAATGGATATTTTGAAGGAAATAATAAGTGATGGAATATTTTAGAAAAAAGATAGAAAAGGTAGAAGTTTATTAGATAAATGAAGTTTACTAATAAAAGAGTTTTAACTGATAAAAGGATTAATTAAATGGAAGAGATTAGGAGTTACTTAAGTAACTTAATCATACTTTATGTGACTTGATTGTGTTTTGGATGATGATAGTGTTTTATGTGTTTATTCGTTTATGAAAAGTAAACGAAACTTGGTTTCCTTCAAGAAACATTTATCTTGCACCAGATAGTTGATTAGTCAACTATCGAAATTGACCAAAATATAACTTTAGAAGTTATCGAAAGGCTTCACGATCTCATACTAATAAGAACCCCCGAGGAGGAGTATTGGCATGAAATGTCTCTAGCTTTCGCTTACTTCTGAGAGAACTGGGATTGAGTTAACTATAAATTCATCGATTGATTTTGAAGAGATCATGATCAAAAATGTTCTACTTATCGAATACCACTTCAAAACTAGTATGTAATCTATGCTCTGGAAGCAGTTTTGAAGTGAAATGTTATATAGTTGAACTGTCTATCCTAAGGTTAAGTCTAAGGGAAAGGCCAGGTTAACATTTCGAACGATGCTATCGTGTGGAACCGTCTATCTTGAGGAGTACTCCAAGGGAGAGGACAATGTTAGCATTCGTTAGAAGACTTATATGGGGGAACCTATGTGGTGATTCGAGATCTGTTCAAGATGCTGGAATCCATGTAGTGATTCGTGGTCTGTTCGAGATATGGGAATTCATTATATGTTCGAGATGATGGAATCCATTTGGGGATTCATGTTCTGTTCAAGTAATGAAGACTTGTGTGAAAGATGCCGAACGTAACCTTAACATCGGAAATGGCTAAAGACATAGTAGAATGCACAACCTGGGGTTAGAAACTCATGGTAGGGTATTATCAACTCTATATCTAGAGATACTTATCGATTGTTGGCCAGCGGCAGTTGTTGATATTTGGTTCACCTTGTTCATGTTTATGTTCGGACGCTGGCCCTCTTGTGTTTACCTTAGAGTATATCCCATATAGACATATACGTTGCTCAAAACGTAGTTTCTAATCCTTATGCATGGAGTTTGGATTTGGCTTCCCCGAAGAGATCTCCATGGAAAATCCATTATGTTAAAGCTCCTTATCGATTTTGGTTGTTGCTCTATTATGCTGGAATGTAATCAATGTAACCATTTCAGCTATGATTAATATTTAGTTGAACCTTAGACATTATTATAATATCACTGGATTCTCTATAAATGATGTGGTTATCGTACGGTAAAAACCCGTCCGTGTTTATGCATGGCATGGTCTTACGAGATACTTTTATTTTGAAAGGTTTTTATAACGTTAAAAATCCTTTTGATCTGTGTTTCTCATGCTGGTTTACCAGACTGATCCGGGTGTTATTCTCTTTTAATATACGGGTTAGCCCCGTGTATGTTTTTAGATTTTACCGTAGATGCTTTGGAGCTACTGGAGAAGAGTTGGAGTCCTACATACCATAATATTTATTTCCAGTGCATTACTTTGTGTGTATCATCAGCATTTGTGAGGATGGGTTATTATAACTACCCAGGATGATTATTATAACTTTGAAAACTTTGTATCATAGGATGACAGTTTATACTATCTTTTGATATTATATATGATCGTTCCATTATGAGATTCTGATATTGTGTTCCTTCTTCCTTGTTCTATTTTTTTCTTTTATTTAACCCAAACAATTCGTCTTTCTGGCACATGGGTGTTCGGCACGTGAATACCGTGGATGTAATAGTATCGACATTTGGGGATCGAAAAGGCGAGTCGTTACACATATTTTGAATAATGTAGTACTAAATATACATGTACATATATGAATATTAATTAACTAAAGGCGTGATTATATATATATATATTGTGTTATTGTAGATGTAATTACTTTCATGTGTAAACCTATTTCTTGTTACATCATTGACATATGGCTCTAATTTATTTGTTTATTAAACATAAGTAACAATGGTTAATTACACTTATGTTCTCATATTACACCTAGGTTAGGCAAGCTCTTCTAATATAGTCATGATGTATGTACTACGAATACAAATTTGTCAAAAAATTAAAGCAAAAAATTAAATTTAAACTAAATTAATAAATTAAATTTAAAATAAATTGACAATAAAATATTATCATTAAACAGTAACTAATAAATGAATATCTTAAATATAAATAAATAATTTGAAAATATACTTCAAACTCTTTTATTAGTAAATACTAAATATGATTTAGTATAAAATTATTTATATATAAATACAAAATATGATCTTATGGAAATTAATAAAATAAATTTATTTTGAAATTCACCATTTTACCACGTTGTCAATGCACGTGATCCAACAACGATATTAGAGCCCGCATTTTGTTTATATGAATAATTAACCAATATGTAGGGCGGTGGCAAAGAAAAACTATCCAGATGGTTGTCTAAGGAAAAAATGTTTAACTAAGGAGAATGTTACTAAATTAACGAATGTTTCTGAACGGAAAACCTCCTCGCTCATGGCCTTGACCTGGCTCATCGAAGTTATCCCTTTTCTAGGTATGTCTTTAAGGAAGGCTCAAAAGTGTTTTGCTCCTTAGGTTGATTTAAATAAGCTTATTTGGATAAAATAAAATAAATTTAAAATTGTTTTAAATTTAAATAAGCACTTATATAATTTTATGAAGATATATAAAATGTGAAATTTAAAATTGTTTTAAATTTAAATAAATATAAAAGTTATATTCAAAAAAGGGTATGCATATGAATATATATGTATATCGTACTAAATTATAAATGTTATAGTAATTAACACATATACATATTGTATGCATAAAAAAAATGGTGCATATATGAATTAAAATCTATGAGAGTAAAGGAAGTATATATTGGATGTATAAAGATATATGGTATCATAAGTTATACTCGTTTTTCTTTCCTTCGTCTAACTTTGACTACTTATTCTTTTTTCTCGGAATTAAGTAATTGATAATACTCTATAAAATTATTTTAATCAGGGGTTTCTATTATTAAGAATGTAGAAATCATATCATTCATAGCTTGACACTTGGCATTTAGTGCTTTATTTTACCATTTGAAATTTATAGTTTGTAAATCAAAATAGTAATCCATTTCCTTAGACAGTGTTATTTTTTTTGGTTATATATCTTTTCTCCATCTTTTGTTTCCTCTCCATCTATCCAAAAACAAAATTTCTCAAGCCCTAATTCCTTATTCTATACAACCCAACGCTCTTTATCTGCAATTGTTAGGGCATCTCCAGTGGGTTCATAGTTGAATATTCAGGGTGCTGAATATTCAGTCCTGAACTGGATAGGAATATCCAATAGTCCGGCGCCCATTTAATGGGCATCTAATGATCAGGCACCATTAAATAGGTGCCTGAAGTTTCGACTTCCATTTAATGGGCGCTTGAACATCAGTCATAAAATGGGAGTCTAACTCCCCCTACATAACCCCTCCCGCCATTTTTTCCCATTCAATATCCATTATCCTCCATTTTATACCTTTTTAATCAGAAATTATAGCGAAATGCCACTGCGTCCAACTAAAATTGCTAGAAGAACCCTTTGTAGACATCCGTAGAAAGAAGCTGGCCCACTACACATTCCTGCAGCCTTTGGACTAACATTAGACGATTTGCGTATACTTCATGAGCTTCCAGACGGTTATCGGCATAGATAAACCGCATTGATTATAATGCAGGTATATTTTAACCATAATTTCAATATAATAATTTGTTTATATTTATCTCGTATTCATATTAAATAACCGCTAGTAGATTTAATTTTTTTTTGTAATTTATATATAGGATCGGTATATTCATTGTCGCGGTAGTTGGGCCAAGTGTATTATACAGTTTTACAACACTCTTCCTCGTCCTATTATAGATAGGATACGGGCTGGTCCTTTTGGTATGTTTTTGATGATTAGACATATCCAGTCCTTCAATCGATCTCTCATTCAAGCATTAGTTGAGAGATAGTGGCCCAAGATGCATATATTCCACTTTTTAGACTTTGAGTTGGGTACTACCCCTATCAACTTCTACATGCTCATGGGTAATGAAATTGGAGGACATGCGCATAGGCATTTCCCATTTGACGAGTTATACGAGTCCTCTAATTTGTTTACCGTTTTTCTAATTCTAATAGATGCTAGCTACATTTATAGTGGTTTTGTGCCATTGACCTACCTTCAGCTTTACATCACAATTTACAGAGATAGAGTGGATATGATGGATGCGGCCATTCAGGCATTTCTTTTATATTTGTTTGGTTCGAACTTTTTCTCGAACCAAAAAAGTACGGTTCGTCTAGGTTATCTAGAATCGCTCATCCGATTAGACTAGCTTCATACTATTGATTGGGGCATGGCCATTCTAGGTATCTTATATACCGCATTGGATTCATTTGCGCTTGACGAGGTCAAGCAAATGTCTGATTTTTGGTACATATTGCCATTATGGTACTACGAGTACACAACAAACATGCATTCCCACATCCAAGGGATAGCTAGTCAGGCTCCCGAGCAGTACTTTCCTAGGCTGGCATGATGGAAAACAGTTCAGTATTTGCCTCATGCTCCTTTAGGTTTTTGACATAACCTGATGGAGGCTAGGTCACAGCTTGACATGCGCAGTCGTGACAACATCATACAGACTCCTTGGGCCTCCCATTGGACACAGCTTGTAGATGTAGGCCTTATGACATATGACCATCCATTGATGATCTCATATTCACTGTCTAGGCATAGGTTCGCTTTGCACACTCCTGCATTCTTCCCCATGTGGTATCTAGATGAGCGATGTGCATATCAAACCATAGACGATGGTCGTATACCAGTCGATCCTTTATCATGCGAGGACATGTTTGGTAGACATATGGTGATTAGTGATTAGTATATGCTTGCTCTTCGACGGGCCGGATGGGTGGATACTAGCACATACTTCTTAGTTGGAGACTATGGTGTATATTGGTCTATAGTAGCACCACGTCATTTCATTTTACCAGATTATGTACGTAGGGTCAACTTTGATCATATAGGCCCTCACATCACAACTGGGAGAGTTTAGGTACCGTAGTTTTCATTCGATCCTACTACTTCGCAGTTGTCTCAGGTTCCGATGCAGTTGGAGCTTTACTATACATTTAAGGCATATGATGTCACTAGTACATTGATTGAGCAACCCTTAGTCCTTCCAGAGTAGTATGACATTCCTTGTGTGCCTTTAGTCGAGTTATACCCTCCATACGAGGTACTTATTGTCAGTTATATGCATATTATTTTCTATTTTAAACTAAATTACTTACATGTTATATTAGTTCTTCATTTAGTATACATCTAGATTGGATCAGTCTAGAATTTCATTATCCATGATGCAAGATATGATGCTCGCACATACACACATCCATTTTGAGATGTACACACAACATACACATATGTTAGAGGCACAGATAGATGATTTGACTGTTAGACTTACTGTATATGAGCCTTATGGACCTCCAGATATAGGTGGTCTTGGTGATGCTGGGGGAGGCAGTGGTGATGTTGGAGATGGAAATGATTATGGAGATGGAGGCCTTAATGATGGTGAGGATGAGGATGATGATGATGAGGACGATAGTGATGAGGAAGGTGGTGATGAGGACGACGACGACAATAGTGTTAAGGATGGTGATGATGATAACGATGGAGGTGATGATGATGATGCAACATTGGATTGACATACTTATTATCTACCATTGTTTGACTTTGAGATATGTATTTGTATGTCATTATATTGATAGTGTACGTTGTATTTTATTATTCTTATCTATTATTTGTTGTTCGTTTATATTATTATATTGTCTCCATTATCCGTTTATCTGTAGTCTATGTCTTTGGTTTATGTTGTATGTCATTATATAGACAGTGTACATTATATTTTGTCATTCTGTGTTGTTATTTGTTGTTAGTTTATATTATTATGTTGTATGTCAGTATTTGTATTTCATTGCCTTATATACTGCATTTGGGTTATTATATTTTTCAACATGATATATTGGAAAATTAAATACTTGATAAACATATTACTAGAAATAAACATAATCGAGATACAGATATTGCCAATGCTAGATAGCTTAACTATCATGATGATTAAACCCTTCATGCAATTGATTGTAGTACGAATTATTCACTCTTTATAAGTTTGTAATAAAGTCAATCGCCCTTCAGGAAAATGATCCATCTATCTATTGGTGTAACCTATAGATGTTGTATCTACAATAGTAGTTTCGATGTCCAACATCCCTACCATACGATAAAGTGGCTAGGCTTGCTAGCCAACCATATTGACATCTTTTAGCATATCCATCCATATCCAATGGTTCTATATGTACGAATGGATGTTGGTGGTGCTTAGGATCATTAAAACACCTTGGTAAGTCAAAATCAGGGACATCATTAAGCCTGCATTTTTCCTCTTGTTCCTCGTTCTCTTGCCATCGAATGTGTTCATAATGTTGGTTCTGTAGATAGATGTTATACCCCTCTGGAGTTCCACCAAGCGATGAATTCTCACGTTGATGATTCTCATTGTCTTGATTGTCACGTTGACGAACATAGTCATTTGTAATGTTTTGAACATTTATCAATGAATTATCTGGAGGAGAATTAAATATTAGAAAAAATAATATTGTGTGTGTTGTATTTGCTTGTGTGTTAATTTATAACAATTTGAATGCAAAGACAAAGGTGCACAATGCATGGTTGATTTGATAGAATATTCCAAGCCGATAAGACGTATTATTCTTAGCTGTACAGAAGATTTGACACAATATTCGTATTTCCACCCACAAAGCAAAGTCGATTTGAAACAATATTCTCCTCTGTTCCAATTGACTAAAGTTGATGTGACACAATACATAATTTAACAAATAACATATAATAATTTAAAAACATGATTAGTAATTAGTACTCCCTAATTATTATCGGGATGGATGTTGGATGAATTAAGCTGTCGCAATAACAAACTATTTCCTCTACTAAGGTTCGAAGCATACTCAACTTCCCTTCTAGAAAATGGATCATCAATCCATTGCCGAAAATTACATTCACGGGGCTCGTTACTTGGTAGTAGCATCGTCCAATATTCCAATCAAGCACTGTTACAGTGATGATTTTAGTAGGCAAATCGCATCGACAATGCCCAATATTGTTGACTTCAACTCCCTATTGTCATTGATTGTGCCTATTTTGTTCCATTTTGATGTACACAAAATTGATAAAGTACGAACCATACTATAGGTGGTAGTTTTTGCAGAAATAGTCTAAACTTTACCCCAAAGCAAACTGATAAGATAATATTCGTAACTTTACTCCAAAGCAAACTGATGGGACATAATATTCCAATCTTTATCCCAAAAAAATCGATAAGACATATTATCCTTAGCTTTACAAATGATTTGACACGATATTCATATTCCACCCCATAAAGCAAAGTAGATTTGAAACAATATTCTCCTACGTTCCAATTGACTAAAGTTAATGGGACAGAATATTCCAACCTTTACCTCAAAACAAATCTGATAAGACATATTATTCTTAGCTTGACACAATATTCGTATTCCCACTCACAAAAGAAAAGTTGATTTGAAATAATATTCTCCTCTATTCCAATCCTATAAGAATAATATTTCATCACTTTACCTCATACCCAATTAGATGTTATAGAATATTCCAATCTTTAGCCCAAAACTAAGTCGAGAAGACACAATATTCCTTTCATTACCCTAAAGCAAAAACGATGTGACAAAAAATTCCAAACTTTACTGTAAAACAAGTGATGTGACAGAATATTCTGAACTTTACACCAAGGTGACACAATCCTATATAAGCATACACTTATCAAACTTATTTTACACAACTTGAACTTATCATATATACTAAAATCAAACAACTATCTTCACCAACAATGTCTTCAAATATGCTAAAAGATATAATGTTATGCAATAGCGACTCTGAAGAACAAGTGTATGAACTAGCATATTAACAAGAAGAAGAGAAACTGTTGGAAATCTACCGTGAAGCATATGGTTCAATTTCAGGGACACACGGTGGCTTGGTCATGGGTCGAAAATACGTTAACCGTAACCAAGCAGCATTCCACAAAACACTTGTGCAAGTTTACTTTAATCGTGATCCAACTTATGGTCCTGAGATGTTTCACCAGCAATTTAGAATGAGTCGTGCATTGTTTTTAAGAATTCTAGAAAGTATTAAACTGAATAATAATTACTTTGTTTATAAGCAGGACGCATCAAAAAAGCATGGTTTCAGTGGGCATCAAAAGATGACTGCAGCTTTGTGGATGTTAGCTTACGGTGCACCCGCCGATGCCTTTGAAGATGCAAGAGAGTACAACATTGGAAAATCTGCATCACTTTTGCCAAGCCACTGTGGAATTTATGGGACCGAATACCTTCGTTCTTCTAACGAAGCAGATGTAGCGAGATTGTGCAAAATGCTTGAAAGTAGGGGTTGGTCTGGAATGCTCGGAAGTCTGGATTGTATACGTTGGAAGTGGAAAAACTATCCTAAAGCTTTTCATGGAGCATACAATGGTAAGGAAAAAAACCAACTATCATTCTTGAGGCAGTCGCGTCCTATAATTTGTGGATTTGGCATGCATTCTTCGGAATGCCAAGTTCTCATAATGACTTAAATGTTATTGGACGATCATATTTGTTTAATGATTTAGGGCTTGGTAAACCAACCCCTGTATCATTTACACTTGGTCAGAACACATATGATTATGGATACTTTCTAGGAGATGAAATTTATCCTAAATGGAGCACGATTGTTAAGGATTTCACAAACCCATTAACAACAAGATAACGGAAGTTTGCTGTAATGCAAGAAGGACAAAGGAAAGACGTTGAAAGAGCTTACGGAGTACTTAAAGCAAGATTTGCAATGGTGAGTAATCCATGTAGACTATGAAAGAGATCGAAAATGGCTACAATTATGTTCACTTGTATAATTCTTCGTAACATGATCAATGAAGACAAAAGGGGTATGGACAATCCCAATTACGAGTATGATGAGGCAAAACAAACGCTTAAATGGTTCCACATTGACATGCTATGAACTGGAGGAGAGTACATAATTCACGTAGATCATCAGTTTACTTATCGAAATGCAGCTATTCATAATAGGCTTTAAAATGATCTAATGGATCATATTTGGAATTCTTATGGAAAACAGTAGTTAACTTTCAAATCACCTTGTTTAATTATTTGTCTTAATCTTTTTATTTGTGTAATGCAGTATATCATGCTATGAATATGCTATTTATAATCATATTTAACTTTGTTTAAGTAGAACTATTCTGTTAAATCATGAATTCATTGATAAAATGATAAACCAATTAACATTTCAAACATATATAATAGTACACAATTTAGAACAATAATTAAAGATACAGTTTGCTCTTACTCAACTACATATGATTTGTTCCACACTGCACCAGAAATGCCAATTAGGCAGTGCTTTTGGCCGTATCAAATGGAATTAGGCAGTGCTTTGGGCCGTATCAAATTTTGGCGTGGTTAATAATTTGATACGACCCAAAGCCATATCAAATTGATGAATTTGATACGGCCCAAAGCCATATCAAATTGATGAATTTGATATGGCTCAAAGCACTGCCTAATTCATGAATTTGATACGGCTCAAAGCACTGCCTAATTCATGAATTTGATACGGCTTTGGGCCGTATCAAATTCATGAATTTGATATGGCTTTGAGCCGTATCAAATTAATGTATTAAAGTAAAAAAAATAATGCATTAATATTTCAGTATTTAAAGCAGTAATAGATACGGCAATAGTTGGATTACAATAGAAGCAGTATTATACAAAATATGGTCAATATTATACAAAAGCAGTATTATACAAAATAACTGGAAAAATGTTGCTCATATATGTTGCTGTTAAAGATATCCATACTGTAACTCCCACACTTTCCACATTGATATACCAATAAGATAACTACTTAATATTTTAGTAAAATTTCGAATAAAAATAATACAAGTGAAAGTATATCCAATCATATACATAAGCTTATATGCTTTCGAGAGTTCACCAAGTTCAAGATGAAGTGAAAGAACTATACATGAGAAATGCCAATCACGATCATAAATGTGCCGATGAAAAGATTGCAGAATTGGCACTTTGACATCTGTAGGAATGCTAGTATCATCCTCTACAAATACATATCGGAACAAGTTTAACAAAGTAACATACAAGAGTGGTTATTTTCTCATACAGAAGATATTACAGAACTATCAGAAGATATTAATAAACAAACAAACTTGATCCATACAGAACTGTCAGAACAAGAGTTTAATAAATAAACAAACTTGATCCATACAGAAGATATTACAATATAACCATGACAGGTATGGTGAGATATAGCAACATAAATAGTTATTGGCTCATTTGTGTATGCAATATTTTGAGGTATTCAGCTTTTTGTTCATTATTCTGTATCACTGAAAAGAACTCCATATCATTAAACTATATATGATTTTATTTACCTATAAATCCATATGATCAGAAAGAATACCTTGCATTCTTTAAGCAAACTCTTTAGATATGTCGTTATATTTTATTACATACTCGATATTCATTTTCAGTTCAAATACTTGCAGTCTCTTTCGTGACATGAATGTTCAAAAATAAGTATTTATTGATGAAATTTGATAGGAATTACGGTTTAGAAACCTACTCACATTGGTTAATGGCAAATACTGACTTGCTTAGTCATAAAATTTGTTGACTTTAGAGTTCAGACATAAGCTCTGATAAAATCAAAAAATATTATTTTGAATCACTATATTAGAAATATATTCTACAAATGATTTACTGTTTTGAAATCACAATCAAAATATGGTCAACAAGGTTAATGAGACAATAGACAACACACCAAGATACAAGTTTGGCTTCATTGAAGAAAGCATTCTACCTGACCGTCATAACAAAAAGGGACAACTGACTGGTAATTTTTTTTAACTCGTTGATGATATCATCTAAATTTAAGAACTTTGCACTGCACTTTATATTTGTTTGCTTATCTTACTCATCTATTATCAAGTATGAAAACAATGCGTTGCACATTGAATGATGTTAAAATAATGCATTATCTGTAAGAAGCTATGAGAATATATTTGTACAGTAATAAACGTTTACGTTAATATATGTAGAATTATTTACAGGTTCATTAATATATACACTTGTTCTTATATCTTTGATTACAAACAGATACAAGTGGTATTACACGTGTATTAACTAATGTGCTGCAAAGAAACCAAGAAGAATGAAACCCAATCGGTTAAGCGACAACTTCATGTCAAAACAATTAGGTATGTTAACTTAACAATTCTTATTATATTTCAAAATCAAATATGACTAAACGTCTTTTCTTAATTATTTAGTGGGAATACAATCACCATGTCTTTGTAGGCCGAGAAAAAGAAACTAGTGCAGGTGGTAGTGGGAATACAATCACCACGTCGTTTCTAGGCTGGTATATACCATGCTTTATCCAAGGTCAGAGAAAAGCGTGGTGAGAAAATTGTTTTACCGAGCAACTTACCTGGAAAAGATTGTACACCTCTTCAAGCATATTAATAGGAGAGAATGTTCGAAGGTGGAGTAGATAGAAGGAGAAAGAGGAGATAAGAGCTGGAAATTTGAAATAGAGAATATGAAGTAGTCAATCTTGCATTCCACTCTGAGAATATGAAGTACTTAATACTGCCAGTCCCAGCAATATACCTGATCAATAAGGAATATAAAAAATAAAAACGTATCTTTTCCAACCTATAAGCTATACCAAACTAAATAGAATATCAAAGGGAAAAAAAGAGTGGTGCGTTAGTTTGGAATAAGAATATAAGATAAGAGAATCAAAATATCAAAAGAAATTCCAAATGATGTGGTAAGGCTAATGAAATTCTACTGCTTTCCTCCTAATCTCGAATTAACACCCGATTTTTCATTGTTAAATATTGAAACGTTGATTAAAAGAATGGAAGTGAAACATGCTTATTCACTGAAAAATTACATTGAATATATGAACCAATATTGCATACATTAAAACTAAAAATTTGATATATGAATTGCTTTTGTTATTTAAGGCAAATTTTCATGATGTGTCACATTGATCTGTATGTGATAGTTATGCCCAATGTTCTTCTTTCAACATAAACTTTTAGAGTTGGATCATCCAAGATATTTTGAGAAGTATAAGTTTAGTTTCCCTCACTCCATAACATTTTTCTCTGAATGATATTGTGTCACAAAAGTTTATGAAAACATACCTACTGTATCAAGGGCTCTGAGAACCAAATAGAATATGCATACCTAAAAAACAGCCAGTAAATAAATCTGTCAAACCATACCAATACATGTTAAATAAAAATCAATTTCAATATTATTAAACTATAAACTTAAATAAATTAAAATTAAAGATTAAAACAACACATACCACTCAGAAGCTCGAGATCGACTGGCAGCAGAAGGCTGAGAGGCGTCGACGGCAGGCGCAGGCGAGATCGATGGCATGCACAGGCGAGATCGATGCGGCAGGTGCAGGCGAGATGAGGTTGTAGGTTTTTCTTTTTCGATTTTGGGGACGTATGTTTCGTTTAGGCAGTTAAGTGGATTTAGGGTTTTTTCCCCAATCGCCAGTAAATCGATCCGAACCGAGGTACAGCAAATCACGGTCGTGAGTTAGGGGAAGAGCAAAGTGATTTAGAGATTTGGGATGCAACGGACGTGAATTTGGGGGAAAGAGAACGACATTTATGTTTTGGAGGGAGAACGAAAAAAAACGAGGGAAGGAATGAATTTGGGGGAGACCGTGCTTTCCAGGGTGTATGATTTTCCAGCCAAAATAGGCACGAATTTGATACGGCTCAAAGTCGTATCAAATTTGATACGGCTTTGAGCCGTATTTAAACGTTTAGATACGGTTTTTAGCCGTATCAAATTTGATACGGCTTTGAGCCGTATCAAATAAGGCGGATAGGGGTGTGGCTAAAACAGCTTTGTGGTGTAGTGCCAGATCTACTCTCAACAATGCATTGTTTATATTACATCTAATACTGCATTAACAGTGGATCCATTCCCGTCAGATCATCTTCCATAACATTGGTCTCATGATATTGACGCTCTATTTCAAACCTCGCCTCTTCAATTGAGGTTGTTTCTTTTAACACGACCAGCTTCTCCACACTATCCTTTTGAGATTTAGCATTTCCTCTCGCATGTTTTTCATGCATAAGGGCTATTCGAGAATCGATCTGGGTTTGAACAACAATTTTCTTCTAAGATGACCACTGCCCCATTGGTCTAGCATCTTCGTCCATTCCAAGTTCTACTTCCTCAACTTTGTTTTCCGGGCCTAAATTAGAATCCATACCAGAAGAGTTTCTTATAGTAGAATTATAAGTTGATCGCGATACCTTTTTCTTACCCTTCTAGTTCGATTGGACATCTTTCAAGGACTTTGCGTTCTTGGAGCTCCATTTTTGATGACTGGTAAGCAAGTCATAACCGTTTGCAAATTGATAATAGTGAGGTTTTTTGCGATCATTTTCTCTTGGAAATAATTTCAAGAATTGATCGTTCATCATTCTCTTCTGCGACCAATAATAAAAAGAATAAATATGATATGAAGTAAATTACGAAGTGATATTTTTAAAAAACGTACCAGGTCAGCTTTGCCTCCCATTCCACTAGGATTTGCTTTTATTATTTTGTAAATTTGAGACTCATTAAATTGTGTTTTTCGATTAATCTTTCCAAATCAACTGGTAATTGCCGACATTGATCGTGTCTTCTCAACATGTTTTTAGTTGAACGCGTTCATTACTTTCGCCTAAAATATTTCTCCACTTTAGTCATTTCCCTTCACTAAGTCATTCGAAAAGTGACAGTAGGTTACACAAAGATCCTTGTCTTCTTCGCTATTCCATGCAGCAGAGCAGTGGAAGCTTAGAGGGGGAACACTTTATGGAAGCACACTTTGATCGGGTTGTGAATCAAATTCCCAGTTATCCATATTCATCGCTTCAGTATATGAATGAAATGGATGAGGTATACTTTGTTTATACTAAATTTGAGAAAATATTTTAAGAGTAGAAGAATTGTGTATTTGTTATTGATAAAATGGTCTGAATTTATAAGATGAATTCTGAAGTATGGTCGTTTATAGCTATTGAAATGGAGCCGAAATATAAAATATGACCGTTTTTTAGCCATCGAAATGACCGTTTATAGTCGTTGTTCACTAGGGAATGAGCCGTTAGGAGGCTATTATATAGGGCGTCTATTTAATGGGTGCCCGATAACGGGGCGCCTATTAAATGGGCGCCCATGCTCAGACGACCATTTAATGGGCACTCGAATGTTGGGCGCCCATTTAATGAGTGTCTGATCTTGGGCGCCCATTAAATGGGCATTCATATATAATTTGGTATTCTGAATCCAAATATGAACATTCAACTGAATGTTCAGACATAAGTGGGCCACTGGAGATGTTGTTACAATCTATCATTCTACACCTAGATTGAAGCATCTTTTTACACCCATTAATTCCTTATTCTCAGAAACCCATCGCACTTTATCTACAATTGATTACAATCTACCATTCAATGCTCGGATTCAAGCAATGATTTGAAAAGTTCTTCTTCGGATAATCGTTAGATGAAACAGATGTAAATTTGTTGGACTAACATATTACGATAACTCAAAGTATGATAAGTAATATTTTTTAGTCTTTAACTTGCTCGAAATTTACTAACTAGGTTTAATTTACCTAACCTTGCATATCATATGATTATTGTTCACAATCTTGCCACATTTAGGTGAACGTTCTTATATCCGATAATATTAACGCTTTGAATTTTTCAATAACATAAACTTAAGATCTGCCATCCCTACGTACTGTTGACTTTACACAGTTCATGTGCCTTCTTATAAAAATAGTGCTTCTTTAGGACAAAAGTTGATTTAAATAAGTGAATTGTAATAAAATAAAATAAATTTAAAATGATTTTAACATTAAATAAGTAATTACATGATTTTATAAAGATTTATAAAATGTGAAAATTAAAATTGTTTTAAATTTAAATAAATATAAATTTTATATTTACAAAAGGGAATACATATGAATGTATACATATATCTTAATAAATTATAAATGTTATAATAATTAAAACACACACACACACATATCGTATGAAAAAATATGGTTACATAAATGAATTAAAACCCAAGAGAGTTAAGGAAGCATACATTGGAAGTATAAAGATATATGATATCATGAGTTATATTCATCTCCCTTTCTTCACTTAGTTTTTATTCATTTTTTCTCCAGAATTAAGTAATCGATAATATTCCATAAAGTTATTTTGAACTAAGAACTTAAAATAATAATTCTCTCCATCATCTTTTATTTGAATAGGAATGTAGAAACTAAATTATTCTTAGCTTGGCACTTGGCAATTAGTGCTTTATTTTAGAGTGTTACTATTAACACCCACCAAAACACTTACTAGTGCCACTTAAACATTTAATATAATTAAATCATAATAATTACTTCAAAAACCCGCCTTAAAATTTTAATAAAACTAAATCATAAAAATTTCATATTAGAAGTGACGAGTTAAATAATTTAATTATGCTTCAAACATGCATGTGAATCAATATTTTTGTGACATTCTTAATATTCTAAGGAATATAATGATAATTAGCAACATTTAACTACATTATACTTCTTTCTATTATAATTTATTCTGTCGTTCTTTTTTCATTTCCTATTAAAATAGCTAAAAAAGGCAATAATGATTGGATATTTTTTATTGAAGTAGTAATGAATGTTTTAGCTATGTTCTACAATAGCATAAGGTCTAAGCTTCAATTTACTTTTTGCAATGTTAATCTTAGTTAGGATTAAACAATTTATAAAAAAATGAAAATCTACATACAATTAAAGTGCTAAACCATATTCACAATCAAATTAGTTGGATTCATATGAATTGGTAAAACATTAGATGGAAATAAAAGATTATAGGTGAAGAAATTAAATGAACAAATTTTGATTTCATTGTACGAAAAAGAGACGAGTGAAATTGAGCTATAATTATGAGAAAATTAAAAAAACTAAAAAAAGATGGATATGGATGGATAAGTGAAGTATTTAATTAGACGAGAGGATAAATAGTTGAAAGAAGTGTTTATGTGGATGTACATAGTATTACCATAATTTATAATGTGTAAATCAAAATAGTAATCCATTTCCCTCGGTGATATTTTTTTTTGGTTACATGTCCCTTTCTCCATTTTTGTTTCCTCTCCATCCACCCAAAATCAAAATTGCTCAACCACTGATTCCTTATTCTATTCAACACAGTGCTCTTTTATCTGCAGTTGATTACACTCTATCATTCCACACTTGGATTCAAGCTTCTTTTCCACGTTCCCTAATTCCTATTCTCAAAAACCATCGCACTTTATCTACAATTGATTACAATCTACTATTCAATCCTCGGATTCAAGCAATGATTTGAAAACAGGTCTTCTCCAGATAATCGTTAGATGAAATGGATGTAAATTTGTTGGTCTAACATACAACGATAACTCAATGTATGGTAAGTAAAATACTTTTGCTCTTTAACTTGCCTGAATGTTCTTATGTCTGATGATATTGACATTCTGATTTTTTTCATTAACATAAACAGAGGATCTGTTGTCCCTATGTATTATTTAGGATGGTTTAGAGAAGTGAAATAAAAAATATGTATACTTTCTTTCTCAATACATTCAGTTCCAAAAATCTAAACGAATACTCTCTTTTATCACATAAACCCTAGCTCTAATAATCCCCAATTCAAGTTGCAAATCATAGGGCTTTTGGCTAATACTTGTAAAAATCAAAAGAAGGTAATCTCCTACCCCTCCTAGTACATCAATTAGGATTAGTAACCTTGGTTTTATCTCTTGGTTGTAAATTTTTTTTTTTGCAATTTCTGAAATTAAAACTTAGGTAATTGCTGAAATGTCTTAGCCTGGAGAGTTCAAGTTCTTAGTTTCAATTCAAGACCATATAGGCGAGTTAAACATTCACACAACTATCTCCAAATTTATGTTGAGTGCATGTATTATTTTGAATGAATTGTTGGTAGGATCTATCATTGAAATGAGCCTTATTTCTTATGTTGTTTGCATTTTTGGATGTACAATTTTCTGTTTGCTGAAAACCTACATGTTTAATCTATTGAATCATCAAATTATTGTTGAAATCATAGTTGCATGACACAAAAATTAGTACCCTAGGAGTCAAAACAATCACCATCAGGAAAATCATCGATATTGGACCACCAGGGATGCTGCGGCACTGCCTAGAACTCTGTCCAGGCAATGCCACCGGTACACCTGGATCGGTGCACCGGTAATGGCCTGGACAGAGCTCCAGGTCATGCCATTTTCTTCCTTGATCGCTCATTTGGCCTCTTGTTTGTTCGTTTTACTCTTGTTAACTTATTGCCTTATTTCTATTGCTTATATGTGATGATTTTGGTGCATGATTTCAAGTTTTAAACTATTGAATTTGTGAATTTGTTTTGAAATGGTTATACTAAAGAGTCCATATCACAACACTTAATTTCCATCGCCTGTTTTTAACAAGGTTTTTTTAAAAAGGACCGGGTTTCAAATCGAACCATTTCTTCTAAATATTTTTAAGTATAAAATTAGGTTATTTATTAAGAATATTTGAAGGTGAAAAAGTATATATTTATTTATTATTTATATATTAATAATGATTTGAAATATAAATTAAGTTGGTTATAATCAAATGTTTAAATACTTCTAAGGGCTGGGTTATTTGTTCTTATGGATTTATAAAATGAATGGACTATTTATAAGGTTTTTGAAATACGGTTTATTAATCAAATATCTTATATGGAATTTTAGAAACAATTATATATGCGTGTGTGTGTCTAAAAAGGCATTTTTAGAATTATGCGGATTTATTGGATATTTTATCTATCTGTAGATATTTATATAAAGTTAAATAATAAATGAGTTTATAAATTTTATATTGAGAAGTTTAAAGATATATATTACCTAAATAAAGTATTAGGAATCATTTCATTTATGATAAATTTTTTCTCAAACTATAAACTAATATTGGGTTTTATGCCTTTTTGGCATTTTCATGCGATTTCTTTAAATAAAAATATTTTAAGAACCTTAATTCTATAATTTGGAAAATACTAATAATTGGCTTAGTGTTATCGATTAGTTTAAATGCTTTTGAATAAAGCTTCGTCGAATATAGTATAACTCATCGAATAGAATGTTTGAACGAAACTTACTAGCCCATTAGCAAATACTCAAATTTTACCAGGTAGTATGAGATGCCTTGGTTAAATTCTTTTGATTGCTATTATGAAGTATTTAACACAACTCTTTTGCTGTTTGGCGGGGTCAATAGATCCTTAAGAGAATATAGTTTAGGTTTTTCAGTTATATCAACAATAAGTGATATTTACTAGCTTCTAGTAAATAGTTGAATTTCGCCGGGTGGTATGGGACATTTTGGTTAAGTTCTTGTGATTACTAATAGTGATAGTATCTGACACTTAAGAGTGTATTCCTTTTGGTGTTTGGTCGGGGGCCGATAGATCCTCAAGGAGTATTCTCCTAGATTTCTTTAAAAACTTTTGTGTCGTGCTATGTATTCTGCGATCATCTTGATCGGTACGGACAATCTTTGTGATTGGCTAGGGTTTGATTCACGGTAAGGACAATCCTAGCATCAGATTGGTACGAGTGATACCCGATTTGTTTGTTTTCCACGGTACAGACAATAATTGTGATTGGTATGGACGATCGAGATGATCAATATGGATTGTTTCGGTTTTTATGACTTTCAAGTGTTTCATGATTTAAATGTTCTTGGGTTTTGTGATAAGTTTCGAGTTAAATCATTTTTGTAGTTAGTTTAATTTTATAATGTCATGTACGTTATGTTGTATCTTATTCTCACCCTTTTGATTATTTAGAGATAATCTGACGGGTCAGGCCGAGACTTTTCAGGTATCAAGACTTACAGGCTTTTGGATAGGTGGGTTAGCAGATGATAGACTATTTTTATTTATCAGTTGATCTTTTGTAGAGCATATTTATGTATATGTATATTTTGGAAGTTTATTTTTGAGACAGTGACTTATTTTGGATGGTTATTATGTGAGTCTAGTACTATTTTGTTAACTCATAGTATGTATTTATATACGATGTATTATCTGCCGTGATCTGTGACTGTTGTCTATATGATATATTGTTCTGATTTTGGGAAACTGGTGTGAGTATTACTTTAGACTGAAACTGTACACGTCAAAATTTTATTTCAGATATTCAAAAAAGCAATAAGTATGACGTGTCAGTGTTAGTTTAAAGATATATTCACATTTGATCGTCCTAACAAGCCATAATCTCCGTTCTATTAAACAATATTATTTATAATGTTCTTTAGTAATATGAGTATAACGGTAGGGTCGTTACAGTTGGTATCAGAGCATAGTCAGAACATTATAACATAAAATATCACAGATCTGAGGCCTAGATGACTTAGAGTTATGTCCCTTGGGTGTGTGTGGTAGATAGTTATAGTAATTATCTTATTAAAGATAGGAATATAAAATGATTATGGGATAATCATTTTGGACGTAGTTTGATTTTGACTAGTATATTAAAAATAACATTAGAGTTTGGATTATGCAGAATTGGATTATGGCTGGAGGCAGACCTAGAGTTACATCAGGATTGACCAGTAATCCCGATACATGAGGGATGATTTTGACTCCCAAGTAGATCGCAGAGATTGTCCATGCTGCCCAGACAGTTACTTCTGTTGGTCATTTGGTTCGTGCTGATTTTTCTCGCTCTTGCAATGACTTCGGACGCTTAGGAGGTAGACCCTTTAAGAGAACAGAGAAGCTCATAGAGATACATGCTTGGATAAAGACATGCGAGAGGATCTTTTCCCGCATGAGCCTTAGTGATGCCCAAAGGATTCAGGTAGCATCCAGTCGGTTGCAAGAAAGGGCGTTAGAATGGTATGACTTGTTAGTAGCAGGGGTTGAGGAGGATCAACTTACTTGGGCATAGTTTAGAAAGAGATTTGAGTAGAAGTTTCCGCCAAAGGCAGAAAAGGAAGCAATGACTAGGACATTTCATTGATCTTAGGCAAGGTCGGACTTCTATTATGGAGTACGTTGCAGAATTTGAGGCATTATCCAAGTATGGGTTGGATTTCATTAATACCCTGAGGAAGAAAAATCGGAAATTTATTTATGGATTGCGCTAGTCTTTGAAGAAACCCTGCTACTTCAGATGGATATACCTTTCGAGTCTTTAGTTGATTCAGCACTTCATCTCGAAGAGGCAGAGAAGGATAGCGAGGAGGAAGAAACTCCTAAGAAGCAAAAGAAAGTGCTTAACCAGAAAAGAAAGCAACCTGTTGAGCAAGGAAATTCCGAAGATAAGGGTAAAAAAAGAAAGCAGGATGAGTCCGGTTCTACAACCCCACATAGGAGTCAGATAGCATGCTTCAACTATGGAACCAAGGGCCACTATTCGAGTGAGTGTAGGAAGCCTTGAGTTTCTTCTCTAGCAGATGTTTGCTTTTATTACAAGAAGGAGGGACACTTGATAGCAGCTTGCCCATATAGGGAAACGAAGGAAGGGAAGGGGAAGGCCACGAAGACTTTTGGTAGATCGGCCTAGCTAGGTATAGTTCTTTTTATTTTTAGAAAGTGTTCTTTCTTTTGCTAAGTTGCAATAAAGTTAGTTTTAGAAATAAGTTAAATATCCTTTTATGATGAGCTTTTGCATTTTGTTGATCGGGTTTAGGATAAAAGTTGTTTGTTTTTGGTTGATGGGTTATAAGAAATTGATTGTTTAGTTATATTTATTCAACTTGGATGCATGAATGCTATTAAAATAAAGTGGGAATTAGCCACAAGGGCCTATTTAGCAAGTGGAATTAGTTTCTAGGACACACAATTGAAATAATTACTTTCAAGGACAAAACGTAAAATAATTAATTTCTAGGGCCTAAAAACCTATGAAATTATGTCCTTGAAAGTAATTGGACTGCTGACTTTGTCCTTGAAAGTAACCATTTTGCTGACTTTGACCTTGAAAGTAATTTCTTTGAATGTGTGTCCTAGAAATTAATTGGACTGCAACGTTTGTCCTTCTGGTGAAATGCCCCTAAAATAAAATAGTCATAACTAAGAAAAAATTGTAATTAATTATTGTGTTGACTTGTTCGGTAAATGTTTAAGTATTTTGATTGATATATGGTACAACATGTTATCGATAAGAATTCCTAAACATTGATCGAGACATTTTGACATGAGAATCTAAGATAATTGTTTTGGGAAAAATATTTGAGTTAAAAATAAATTGAAATAATATTTTCCCCATAAAATAATTATGTAAAGTGGAGGGACTTGGTAAGGCATTGTTGATAGCGTATGTGATCCACTTTGTAAGTAACGAAGTGGATCACAATAATTTCGTGGCTTAGTATTATTTTATATAATGAGATAATTTATAATTTATGAATTTCTTGAAATTTTTTAAGAATTCTTTGAAGAAGAAAAAAATTCAAAGATAGAGTATCTTGATCATCCTTAAGTGTTTAATAAACTTGGTTTATGGATTTAAAAATTTAATTAATAGATTTCTTTCGTTAAAGAAATTGCGGAGACGTAATTTTTTTAAAGGGGGAATTCTGTAATAACCATGTTGTTAATTACATAATAAATTAAGTTTAATTATGGAATATTAATTCTAATTTGTGATTTATGAAATTTAATTGTGAAATTAAAACTAGTTTTTAAAACAGTGATTCGATTTTTTAAGGAATGTTTCATTTCTTAAAAAGGATTTAAATTTAAATTTTGAAGTATTAGTAAATCAATTAATTAGGCTTGACATTTAGGGTAAATTGTTAATGTTGAGATTATTGTTAAAATGAGATTTTTGGAAATTTCTAGTCCATCTTTATCAAAATGATAATAATAATTAGTATTTGCAAAACTTATATCGAATTTATACAAAGTACTTCAATATTGATTAAAATGGTAATTTCTAACATATTAGTGTTTATCAAATTTTGTGGAATTAAATTTATAATTTATAAATTTTTGTTTAGTGTAAAATAGTGTTTTATAATAAGTAAAACTTAATAAATTAGTAACACTTCTCTTAAAAATTGTAACACCTTGCTTATTGGATCCTTATCACATCCACATGGCCCATTTAGGATGGTTTAGAGAAGAGAAATAAAAAGTACATATACTTTCTTTCTCAATACATTCAGTTTCAAAAATCTAAACGAATACTCTCTTTTATCACATAATCCCTAGCTCCAATAATCCTCAATTCAAATTGCAAATCACAGGGCTTTTGGCTAATACTGGTAAAAATCAAAAGAAGGTAATCTCCTACACCTACCTAGTACATCAATTAGGATTAGTAATCTCAGTTTTATCTCTTGGTTGTAAATTTATCCTTTTTTTGCAATTTCTGAAATTAAAACTTAGGTAATTGCTGAAAGGTCATAGCCTAGGAGAGTTCAAGCTCTTAGCTTCAATTCAAGACCATATAAGTGAGTTAAATGTTCACACAACTATCTTCAAATTTATATTGAGTGCATGTATTGTTTTGGATGAATTGTTGTTAGGATCTATCGTTGAAATGAACCTTATTTCTTGTGTTGTTTGCATTTTAGATGTACCATTTTATGTTTGCTGAAAACCCTAGATGTTTAATCTATTGAATCATCAAATTATTGTTGAAATCATAGTTGCATGATACAAAAATTAGTACCCTAGGAGTCAAAACAATCACCATCAGGAAAATCACTGACATCGGACCACCAGAGAGGCTATGGCAGTGCCTAGAACTCTGTCCAGGCAGCTCCACCGGTCCACCTGGACCGGTGCACTGGTCACGGCCTGGACAGAGCTCTAGGTCATGCCAGTTTTCCTCCCCGATTGTTTGTTTGGCCTTCCGTTTGTTCATTTTACTCTTATAAACTTATTGTCTTGTTTCTATTGCCTATATCTGATAATTTTGGTGCATGATTCCAAGTTTTAAACTATTGAATTTGTGAATTTGTTTTGGAATGATTATGCCAAAAAGTCTATAGCATAACGCTAAATTTTCGTCGCATGTTTTTAAGAAGGGTATTTAAAAAGGATTAGGTCTCAAATCGAACCTTTTCTTTCGAATCTTTTTAAGTATAAAATTAGGTTATTTATTAAGAATATTTAAAAGTGAAAAATATATATTTATTTAGATATTTATTTATTATTTATATATTGATAATGATTTGAAATATAGACTAAGTTTGTTATAATCAAATGTTTAAATACTTCTCAGGGTTGAGTTATTTATTCTTATGGATTTATAAAATGAATGGACTATTTATATGGCTTTTAAAATATGGTTTATTAATCAAATATCTTATATGAAATTTTAGAGACAACTATATATATAGAGGCATTTTTAGAATTATACGGAGTTATTGGATATTTTATCTGTTAGTAGATATTTATATAAAGTTAAAAAATAAAGAGTTTATAAATTTTATATGAGAAGTTTGAAGGTATATATTATCTAAATAAAGTATTAGGAATCATTTCATATATGATAAGAATTATATTTTTCTCAAACTATAAACTAATATTGGGTTTTATGCCATTTTGGCATTTTCGTGTGATTTCTTTAAATAAAAATGTTTTGAGAACCTTAATTCTATAATTTGAAAAATACTAATAATCGACTTAGTGTTAACGATTGGTTTAAATGCTTTCGAATAACGTTTCGTTGAATATGTTATAACTCACTGAATAGAATGTTTGAGTGGAACTTACTAGCCCATTAGCGAATACTCGAATTTCACCGGATAGTACGGGATGTCTTGGTTAAATTCTTGTGATTGCTATTAGGAAGTATTTAATACTTTAGAGTTGTATTCTATTTTGGTGTTTGGCGGGGCCAATAGATCCTTAAGAGAATATAGTTCAGGTTTTCCAATTATATCCATAATAAGTGAGGTTTACTAGCTTTTAGTAAATACTTGAATTTTACCAAATGGTACGAGACGTTTTGATTAAGTTCTTGTGATTACTGATAGCGATAGTATCTGCCACTTTAGAGTATATTCCTTTTGGTATTTGGCTACGGGCCGATAGATCCTCAAGGAGTATTCTCTTGGATTTCTTTAAAAATGTTTGTGTCATGCTATGTATTCTACGATCATCTTGATTGGTATGGACAACCCTTGTGATTGGCTAGGGTTTGATTCATGGTAAGGACGATCCTATTATCAGATCAGTATGAGTGATACCCAATTAGTTTGTCTTCCATGGTACAGACAATCATTGTGATTGGTATGAACGATCAAGATGATTGGTATGGATTGTTTCGGTTTTTATGACTTTCAAGTGTTTCATGATTTAAATGTTCTTGTGTTTTGTGATAAGTTCCGAGTTAAATGATTTTTGTAGTTGGTTTACTTTTACAATGCCATATACGTTATGTTATATCTTATTCTCACCCTTTTGATTATTTAGAGATAGCCTGACCCGTTTATTTTATAATACTCGAGTTAGGCCGAGACTTTTCAGATACCAGGACTTACAGACTTTTGGATAGGTGGGTTAGCAGATGATAAACTATTTTGATTTATCAGTTTATCTTCTATAGAACATATTTATGTATATGTATATGTTGGGATGTACATTTTTGAAACAGTGACTTATTTTGGATGGTTATTATGTGAGTCTAGTATTATTTTGTGGACTCACAATATGTATTTATATATGATGTATTATCTGCTGTGATCTGTGACTGTTGTTTATATGATATATTGTTTTGATTTTGAAAAACCGATGTGAGTATTACTTTAGACTAAAACTGCACGCATCAAAAATTTTATTTCAGATATTCAAAAAAGCAGTAAGTATGACATGTCAATATTAGTTTAAAAATATATTCACATTTGGTCGTACTTAACAAGCCGTATTCTCCGCATTATTGGACAACATTATTTATTATGTTTTTTAGTACAATGGGATTGTGGCCCTTAGTGCACAGATAAATTCAAACATAATTTTCAGAAAACATTTTTCTTGTTAGAAATGAACTAAAATATGCATGAAAAATACTTGAGTATGTTTCTGGATAACAATAGTGCGCATGCAAGTTCGTTTAATGCGACTGTATAAATATATAAAATGCAATTATCACGATCTTCTGACTCCCAAATGGGTATCTGCCGTGTACGTTACTAATAGAAGAGTTCAAATCCTTTGTCCCTTTTTAGCATTCCTCGTGCGTTTGCTACATCTCAAGGATTGGTTTATGAATATTTAATTTCTTTTATAGAATGATTATTAACCCCATTTACTGATCAAATCAGCACGATTTGATGGCTGAGATTCAAGAGAGTACATGGAAAAGTTAAAAAGAGGTCAAAGGATTTGAAATGGTGATAGGAGGAAAGATAACATGCATATACCATGTACTCTTGTTCATACGATTTTTGTTAGTATTTAGCCTTTGTTAACTGACTCGATTTAAGTTTAACATATAATTTGTGTTTTCAAATACTCAATGGGCCTGAATTGAATAACAAAAGGTACCCATAGGCCTTACATATGTTAGAAATTATTATCTTGAGCATGTCCCAGTCTATAACTTTTTTAGCTTTTTATACTATTTTCTTCCCCCAGTTTGTAAAAAATTGACACATTAGTTTTGTTAGCTGAATTCATTTATTTTATTTTTATATGGTTATTCATAACAATGGAAGAAAATTTCGTAGAAAAGCTACATTCTCCTGACCGGGAAATGAATACTGAGGTTGTTTTTTATGGAAAAATGAAATGGGAATTTGCATCAAAATATTTCATTGAGTACAATAATTAGTGAGAACTGTTTTTTTACATTTAATGAAGTAACCTTGCTAGGCATGAGGTTCACTATTAAGTAGAGAGAAATTAATTAGGAAGCTTGGCTCATCTATAGCTTGACATCGTATTTTAAAACATAGTCGACAGCCTTTGGAAAGAGCTAGATAAAACTTATTGTTGTGATGAGCTTAATGGTACAGTTTGATAAATAGTCTAGTATTATCTTAAATATTTCATCAATTAAAATGTCTTAAATTTTTTTTAACTGTAATAATGAGCAATAATAGGATTACAAATCAAACAAATTTAAAGATGATCATAACATAAAATCAAGAACTTGGTATGTTGGTTATTAAAAAATGAGACCTTCATATATAAACGATCCCAAACAGTTTCCATGCCATGTGTATAGGGCTCATGGAGTCATTACCTCATTGGAAAATTTTATGATTACAATATGATGCATCATTTTAACATAACTAACTTTATTTCTTTTATGACTAGTTAATTGGTACAAGTTTATATTTTCTACTGTTCTGTTTATTGATATCACTTGGAATTACTAATTAGCATGCAGTATTAAATAAACAATTAACATTAATTTGGTTTAAGTATTTTGCACATATATTTACACCAGTTGGAAGATTTACAAAAAACATGAATCGATTGAAGTTCTTTTGTATAAGTTTATATAAACTCTTCATAGCTATGTTTTAGCTTTTATACTTGAATGCAATGTCCTACACCATGAACACTCCATTCTTCTAATACACGTGTTTACCTTATGTGATTAACCTAAACAAGAAATAAATCTTCTAATACGAATGTTTATCTTAAGTTACTGATCGAAACACTTTTTGCGTGGCTACAATACGCAGTTCATTATATTCTATTGACAACACTTTTGTGATATAATATTTTATTCAATGTCTTTATGTTAAAGAATTGATTGAATTTTAAAAATAATTATCGATATGTGTATATTTACATACAGATAAAAAGTTGACCGTGGCTTGAAAATTATATTATGAACAGATGAAAATGTAGAAGCTCTCACAATTAGTACATCCCTATGTTAATTATAGTAATTACCATTGCTCATTTACTCACATTTGCATAAATAACTCTTACTAGCGATATAAAAGTGGTAGCTCTCTGTTGCATTAATAGTTCTTGTACAAAAGCAGCACAAAAAAGGCAGCTCACATTTGTTGAAATCATCATTACATTATTCCTACCACTAACTGTTAAAGCAATATTTGGTCAGGCTAACTGTTATGGGTGCAGATGTGGACGTTATTGTGCAGGGACAGGAATAAACTTTGCATGAACTGGTTCATACTCAAACTAGGTATGTTGATGCTTAATCTTTTCCTCTTTGTAACTCATATGATATAAAATAACATGTTAAACAGTAAATTATGTGATTCAGAATAACAGGCAGTAGAATCTGCAGCTGTTGCAAAATAACATGTTTACTCCAAAAGCCTACTACTCAGTTGGAAGTCTTATTTGTGAAAAGGTATGTTGATGCTTAATCTAATCAGTCTGGTATATAACATAAAATGCTAAGCCTAATACGATGTTGCTCATAATAAGAGGCCAATGTAATCAATTGATGTCAAATAGCATGGTAAACCAAAAACACAATAATCATTTGTGCGTAATTTGTTTGAAAGTGTGTATGTAGTTAAGGTAGCTGTTAGAAAATGAAGCAAGTATATTACTTACAGATTCAAAAAATGTTTTGTAATTAGCAATGTGTACTACATTCACAATGACTAACATCAGGGCCATCGATCCCAAGACATCACAGGACCATAAGCAAAATTATATGTATTTTTCTTCTTTTCACTTTTTTAAAAACCCTCATCCTTGTTCTCGACTTGGGACCGGCAACGTATCGTTATTTCACATTACAAACAAATAGAATGACGATATATAGGCGGATTAAAAAAACTTTTTATATATATATAATTATTTTCTTAAAATTAATAACTAATTAAAAAAAAATTCTTGCTTTTTTAGATGCAAAGTCATTGATCAAACCATTATAGTCAAGGTTTTCTAAAATTTCCTTGTCAATAGACAGTACCGCTAAACACTTAATTTTTCTTGTGACATAGTTGATCTTAAGTAAGATTTTATTAATTTTAATTTTGTAAAACTTCGTTCAGCGGAAGCGACAGTACATGTATTGTCAATAAAATTCGATATACTATATATGCATTTGGAAATGAATTAACATTCTTTATGTAATTTAATATTTTAATTATCGTTTTTACATCGGGTTTTAAAATTTTTTTAGAACTTTTAATTCTACGAATAAATCAACCCCATCAATATTTGAAAATTCTTAGGCTTTAAAAACCGGGCAAGGTCGAGACAAGATTTTTTTTAATCTATCATCATTTACTGATTTTAATTGTTCTAATCAAACAAAAAACCAAATATTTCTTCGTATAATTTGAATTGTTCAAATCTATCGTTTATTGACATAATTGCTTTATCAATTACAAAATAAAAGTAATCTATTTTAAATCTATTTTCAGGCGATTGAATTATTCCATTATTTGACGTTTCATCAAATTGTTTTTTCCCCGAATTATCCGTTTTTCATGAAAGGCAGGTTCAATTTCCATCTCTTGTTCTATTGCTGAGATTATAGCCTATTTATATCAACTGATTCTAAAGTTTTGCTAACTTCAGTAACCACAAATAAAATTTCATGTCATATAATCATACTTAACAAAAATTCATAATCTCCTAATTCATGTATTGCTAGACTTTCTGCTTCACCTTTTGTTTTTGCATCGACATCTTTAGATTTTGCTAGTTCAATTAAAGTATCTCTTATTTGTGGGGGTTTGGTATCTTAAAGCTTTTACACTATCTATTCTACTTTTCCATCGGGTTTATGGTAACGATTTTTTTAAAATATTGGATACTTAGATGATAGTACATATTAGTACTACACGTCTTAGGTAGTGTATAACATACTACATGTTAATATATGTTCGAATCACGCTATGAAGTTTCGAATCTATGACTCCTCGCATCAAAGTCCAAGCGCCTAACCACTGTGACAATAGTGCTGATCAAATACTTTGGATATTTGTTACATGGTTGTCAATTTCGAGGTTTGAACTCGTGACCTTTGGTCCAGTAGTTCGGACCATCAATCAACTGCACCGACCTTGTTAGCTTTGTGATAACAATTTAACCGTCAAAGAAGGTACATTGTCTAATAATATTTTCCAATGCTTTGGTGATAAGAAAATAAAGTATAAATTCATTGTACGAATCCAAAAAATGACATGGCATTTGAAGAGCAATTAGGCATACAACATATTACTAAATTTAAACTATGACAACCACATGGTGTATAAAATGCTTTATGATTTAATTCTAACAATCTTTTTTGAACACCTCGATTTTTTCCTTTTGATATTAGATCCATCATCGTATCCATGTTCTCTTATATCATTAACATCAAGTTGAAGTTTTTCAATTATCTTAACAAGTTCAATAAAAAGTCATTTTCCTATTGTATTATCTACTTTTATAAATTCTAAAAAAAATGTTCTTCTATTTTAACTGGATTGGTCGAAACGTTAACATATCCTAGAATTAATGTCATTTGTCCTTGATGACTTATGTCGGGAGTACAATCTAGTATAACAAAGAAATATTTGGCATCTTTGATTTTTTTTTTATAATTGCTCTTTTTACTTCACATGCTCATAGTTGTATTAATTCATTTTGGACATTATGTCCTAGATAATGGTAATGGATTCCACCATTTTTTTATTCGACAACATGTTCTTGCATAATTGGATCGAATTCGGCTATCATTTTAATTGTACTTAGAAAGTTTCCATTTATTATTTTCAAACAATTTTTCATTTGTTCCACGAGAAGCAATATTATTCCTTGAAAGATTTTTTTATAACAGCTATGACTATGAGTAAGACGCTTCTCCGGTGCTCTCTTTCTTTATTAATATGTTCTTGAATTTTGTTGTCAATTGTTTTATTTGCTAGTAGTCTTGTTTCTAAGTCAAACCAACGATTCATGTTTAAAATATGCACATTTGATGTCTTTTGACTTTTTAATTTTGAACAACTATTATGCCAGTCATTGCTTCCTTCATTATTCAATTTAGTATTAGACTTCGATCAAGTTTTTTCCCCTTTTAAAGGATTTGAGTATAAAGTTCATTAGACAATTTTCTTTTATTGTCGTCTAAAGGACATTCTCCTAAATTTTCTCTAATTGGACCTTTCTTTACTAATAAATTCTTAATTTAATATCAATTTCTTTCCATGTTCCCGGATCATAAATTTGATTAGCAAAATGAGACACTAAATTTTCATTGCTTAAGATTCTATTAGTTAATTCATCCATTGATGTATCACTATGCTCGCTTTGTCCTATGCTCATCAAACATATCATTGTTTTTAAAATTATCATTAACATGATTGGTAGCACAATTTTGATTGTTGATGTCGGATTCTAACGCTCAACCATGTCTTCAGTTTGTTCATGTGAAAACTACTCGAACTTATTTGTTTATTACCGTTAGTTTTTGTAAAGTATTTATTAATATCTCCTCTTTGGAAAACAATTAAATTTTCTATTCTCACTTTCTTTTTACCTTTCTCATATCCACAAACATATTTTCTTGTCGACATGGTTGTTTGTTAACTGAAAACTAGAAATAGAAATTGAGTTATACCTAGATCCAACAAAATATTAGCAAAAAGACCTGAAAATTAATGATTAAAAGTCAATAGTTAATGGATAATTATTAAGAAAGATCATGCCAATGTTAGTATTGAAGGTACTAGTAAACTAGTAATATAAAATAGACATATACATATTGGAATAACTGATTTTTATTTCTTATTGCCTTTTTATCCTCATTAAAAATATTACTCCAAATACTACATATATATAATATACCAGTTTATTCTCATTTATTGCATTTCACAAGAATACCCAATTTAGAATCTTAGATTAAAATTGATATATAAATTACAATTTACAGAGATTAGGAGAATGAAACATCTAATTTGTAAATCTGCAACCTAATGTAATAACCTCAGCCTGATAATGCTTGGTTTCGGGGAAGGAAAGTATAGGTGGCAACAATTTCTGGGTCAGATCATCAGTATCCGGTCAGATTTCGTCAGAGGTGATGACTGAAGATGGCCAAAGCAGACCTGTAGTCGATGGAGTTGCTAGCTGTAGTGAACCAGGCTTGGGGAAGGAGATGGATTGATGTGTCATCTGTGCATGTGTGCACGTGCACAAATGCAATTCTTGATTTCTGGGCTTACTGATGCATCTGGTTGAACTGCTGAGAATATGGGCCAGTATTGTGTAAATGGGCTAAAGTGTGTGGACGAAAGTGTGGGCAGCAGTTATTTCATTTCTTTTCATATTTTTTTTCAGTTCAATTTCCAATTCATTTTCACAGTCCTTACATTTTAATCTTGTTTTTTCTTTCTTTTAGCAATATCTTGTTAATTCGTTTTGCTTGTTATAGTTTACTTCAATCTCTACCCATTTTGTGTTCATCTTTTGCAAATTTGCCTATGTTCTTGAATACTGCCAGTTTTACCATTCTTGTTATTGTTCCAATTATTAATTGATAATCCTTGTTCTTGTTTCATATTTTTTGTACTCTGTAACTTGAAAATCCCATTTCTTGTTATTAAAATCATTCAATTCAAATTTCTGTTCTAAATCCATTTAGCTACCATTTGTTGTTTCTTGCAGAACAATATTTGTTCAAATTCTTTGCGCAAATTCAAGTTCCTGTAATTGCCCATTCATACCCAAATATATTTGTTTGTGCATCCGTGTATGACAATTCCAACAACCCTGTCATCATTCAAAAATCTTGCATATCTTGAAAATTTTCTTTGAATTACATTTTTTAAGCCAATTCTTGAATTTCTTGTAATTTTTACATCATCTGTTCTTCAAATTGAACAGAGCTTCTTTTCTTGAATCTGATATTCAATTTTGTTTCTGTGTGCTTTCCTACCACTGTGCACGTACACAAGTTCAAATTCATCTTCTAAATTCCAGAACTCATCTTCTTCCTTCAAGTTATCTTCTCCAACAATCATGGCTAAAACTACAGATCAACCAGGGCCTTCCACCTAAGCGTTCATTCATTTCATTCCAGAAGAATAATTAAAATTTAAACATCTAATTTGGTCATTTTTATTAGGAATTAAAAGTTTATCACATAAATTAAAATAAAACTAAACGGAAACATCTAATTTATTGATGGCAATTGCGATTTGTAAAGCAGTAATAAATGGTAATTCTTAGGTATTAACCATGCATCATACATAACTTAAAAGGTAAACAAAATGGTAATTCGCTAATTTAATTATTGAATGAAATAAAAATAAAACAAGGACTGTTGACTGTGGAGAGCCTGCAAAGGAGAATCAAATTTATTATATCAGATAAATCTAAGAAATAGCAAATAGCAACTTAAATTAAGTAAGTAAAATGAGAAAGATTTGATCTTTTTTAAAGCTGCAGTGTGGAAGAAGGACATGAAGAGAAGGATATGTAGAATTAGAAGTAACACAGTTATAATATCTCTTCTCATCATTTACTCCTGACCTTTAGATCACTAAGGATCCTTCGACTGATAATTCTTCAAAGCTAGAGATGCGGATTGCCAGCCTGGCTGGGCCTAGCCCACTTATCAAAAGTTGTATAAATAAAGAATACCGTGTAACTCATTTATCAATGTATTCAAATACAAGTGTATAATAAAAAATTCTCTTATTACATAATCTCTGTACTGTTTCAATTTCTATTATGGTATCAGAGCAATAGTCAAATGACTGATCATCAGATTAAGCTTCATGTTCATCATCGAGCCATCCAGAAAGAAAGATTCGTAATCTAAACTTTCGGTTGCTCTTAGTTCTTTTACGAAGCAACTCATCATTTGATTCTGTTACCTTTTCTCCATTACCAGTTAAAACCTAAACCAATTTTTTTTTCATATCTGATCTTATCAATCTTTCCTTTCAAGATTTACTTTCTTGAATCAATATCTGGCTGCAAGGTAAACACCTGCCTCGCCAGTTTCCATTCATCTCATCATGACTGAAGAAAGTGCAACCGTTGCCACATCAGAATTCAGAGCCAACAAAGCTGCCATTTTTTCTGAAATAATAAAGTTGAAAATTCAGACTGCAGTACAACTTGCTGAAATCAACTATATCATGTGGAAATATCAAACTGAAACTGCAATAAAGGGACATGGATTAGAAGAATATGTTAATGGTACTCTGGCCATTCCACCCAAGATGATAACTAATAATCAAGAAAAGGCAATCCCCAATCAAGATTTCATATTTTATCAAAGACAAGATAATCTTCTTGCAACATGGCTAATGTCCTCTATTAGCACAAACATCCTATCTCATATTGTTGGATGCAAAACTTCATAAGAAATCTGGGAAGCCATTGAACAATTCTTTAATTCTCAATCTTCTGCAAGAATTATACACTACAAGAGGCAACTGCAAAACTTGAGAAAGAATGATATGTCAATAAGGGAATATCTAACAAAGGCCAAGAATTACTGTGATCTCCTCAGTACAGCAGGATACAAAGTATCTGAAACAGAGCAGATTCTCACAATCTTGAGTGGTTTAGATGAGGACTATGAATCTATAGTAGCTGTCATCTCAACTAAAAAGAAACTACCCAACATTCAATATGTACATGCAACCCTTCTAGCACATGAAGGGAGAATTGATCAAAAGAAAACACAAAACTCTGACTACTCTATCAATTATGCTTCTGTCAATAAAAAGAAAAATCAAGACACCTCTCAAAACTCAAACAGAAATCAATCTGGAAATTTCAGAGGAGGAAATCAAAATAACAGAGGCAGAGGAAGAGGCAGATGGAACAATTCTAATAAACCAAAGTGTCAGATTTGTGAAAGGATGGGACATACAGCATCAAAATGCTACTTCAGATTTGATCAGAACTACTCTCTCAACAACAATAACAACAACAGTCAGAGATCAAACAATCCAAATGTTAACATGGCACATACAGAAGTGGATACCAGCAATCAAAACCCTGCACAACACTCAAAGAATGAAGATGCAACATATGAAGAATGGTACCAAGATTCAGGAGCTACAAATCATATCACCAACAGTTTGGAAAATCTGAATCTAGGAAACAAAGAATACAAAGGTACACAATCTATTCTTTTAGGTAATGGTAAATCTATAAGAATCACACACACTGGGAATGCTAAAATCTTTGGTAAAAGAGAATTACACTTAAATAATTTACTTAGAGTTCCTCAAATAAAGAAGAATCTCATAAGTGTTTCTCAATTTGCCAAAGATAATCAAGTATACTTTGAATTTTATCCAAAACTCTATTTAGTTAGAGATGCATCAACTAGAGAAATTTTACTGCAGGGTAATGTGCAAAATGGTCTATACTCATTCAATCTGAGGCAGCACAATAGGGTATCCAATTCTGAAAAATGGTGCAACAATGTTGAAAATAATATCAAAAATAACAAAATCTTTGATCTTTGGCATTGTAAATTGGGTCATCCCAGTATCAATACTGTAAAATCTGTGTTGAAGAGTAATAAAATTGCCATTGATGATATATCTCTACCCTATATATGCTCTGCATGTCAAATAGGAAAGAATCACAAATTACCCTTTATTAATTCATCAACTAATTACACCAAACCATTAGAGATGGTTGCTACAGACTTATGGGGTCCTGCCCCAATAAATTCAGATTTTGGTTTCAAATATTATATATCTTTTGTTGATTCTTTTTCAAGACATACTTGGATATATTTTCTAAAAACCAAAACAGAAACACATAGAGCAGTCATTCAGTTTATTACTCAAGTAGAAAGGCAACTAAATCATCAACTTAAAATCATTCAAACTGATGGAGGAGCAGAATTCAAACCATTAAAAAATTATTTCTTAGAAAAAGGAATAATACATAGAACTACCTGCCCCTATACTTCTGAGCAAAACGGGTTAGCAGAGAGGAAACATAGGCATATAGTTGATACTGGTATCACTCTTTTGGCACATGCTTCTATGCCACTCAAGTTCTGGCCGGATGCATTCAACTCAGCTGTTCATCTAATCAACAGAATGCCAACAAAGGTACTACATAATAAAACTCCCTTAGAATTACTATTTAATATTGTACCAGATTACAATAGCCTAAAAACATATGGTTGCTTATGCTTTCCCTATATGAGACCATATAATTCTCATAAATTAAGTAATAGATTAACATCTTGTACCTTTATTGGTTACACTTCTAATCAGAAAGGTTACAAATGCTTAACTAGTAATGGAAAAATTATAATATCTCGACATGTTGGATTTAATGAATCTATATTTCCATTTGCTAGTACAGAAATCAAAACAACTGAAAAAGTGTATAACACAAAAAATGTTATACCTGAAATACCCATCCTCTCTAGCAATAAAATAGACGAAACTGCTCATCAGAATCAACTTGAACCTCAACTCACAGTATCAGGTGAAGGATCAGGTCAAGATTCAAGTGGTTCCAATAATGACTGGAACAACAATAATGAGTCTAGCACATAGACTATCCTTGCTCCAGAAAATCAAAGCAACGACACTCCTCATCAAGATGATCTTAATAAGGAGGAAACAGGTCATCACATGATAACCAGATCAAAGCATGGAATATTCAAACCCAAAGCATATCATGTCATCAGCAACTCATCCGAGCCTGTTTGCTTCAACGAAGCCTTACAGGATGAGAAATGGAAAGCTGCAATGAATGATGAGTATAATGCTCTCATCAAAAATAAAACCTGGACTCTTGTTCCTGCACCAAAGAATAAAAACATCATTGGATGTAAATGGACATACAAGATCAAGAGAAACTCTGATGGTAAATATAAAGCCAGACTTGTGGCCAAGGGCTACTCACAACAATATGGGATAGACTTCTGTGAAACTTTTCACCAGTCATAAAACCCACTACTATAAGAGTTATTCTCACCATTGATCTTCACAATAAATGGCAAATAAAACAACTTGATGTCAATAATTCCTTCCTAAATGGTGAACTTCATGAAGAAGTTTATATGCAACAACCATCAGGCTACATTCAGAGTAATAAGAAGAACTGGGTATGCAAACTTGACAAAGCCATTTATGGGCTCAAACAAGCTCCACGTGTCTGGTATGAAAAGCTTAAAACTACTCTTATTAATCTCAACTATCATCCCACTAAGTCTGACAATTCTTTATATATCAAAAATTATAACAATATTAGTGTTTTCATACTTGTTTATGTGGATGATATCATAATTACAGGAAACTGCACAAAGGAAATCAGGTATGTTACTGATTACTTAAACAACAAATTCTCCCTGAAAGACTTAGGAGACTTAAAATATTTTCTAGGCATTGAAGTCATAAGAAAATCTGAACATGAACTTATTCTGTGTCAAAGAAAATACATATATGAAGTTCTAAATAGAGCCAAAATGAGTGCTGCAAAGCCCATGCCTACCCCAATGTCAAGTAATCTACACTTATCTAAAAACAAAGGAGAAACCTTTGATAATGAAAAACTTTACAGAAGTATCGTAGGGGCTTTGCAGTATATCACTATTACCAGACCTGAATTATCATTTTCTGTAAATAAAGTTTGCCAATTTATGCAGAAACCATTAGATCCTCACTGGAAGGCAGTTAAGCATATTCTAAGATACTTAAAAGGATCAATCAATCAAGGTCTAAAGCTAAAAGCATGTAAAGACTTATCTATTAAAGGATTTGCTGACGCCGATTGGGCTTTAGACTCTGATGATAGAAGATCTACCTCAGATTACTGCATCTACCTAGGAAGCAACCCAGTATCGTGGTGTTCCAAAAAGCAACCCACCGTGTCTCGCTCCAGCATCGAAGCTGAATATCGTAGCGTGGCAAGCACTACAGCTGAAATCACTTGGCTCGGATCTCTTCTCAAGGAAATCAAAATCGTATCATTCAATCAACCAGTGATATGGTGCGACAACTCTGGAGCTGTTTCTATCTCTGCAAATCCAGTCCTTCATTCTCGAACGAAACACATCGAAATCGACTTGTATTTCGTTCGAGAAAAGGTTATCAAAAAGGAACTTGCCGTTAATCACATTCCAGCAAGCCATCGGATCGCTGATATTATGACAAAAGCTCTCTCAAGACATAACTTTGAAAGATTCAAAGCCAATTTAATGATTGAAGATGCTAGAAGCAGATCTGAGATAAAGAAGGAAGAAAATGAAACCCTAGATCGAAATGAGGGAGGCAATTAGAAGTAACACAGTTATAATATCTCTTCTCATCATTTACTCCTGACCTTCAGATCACTAAGGATCCTTCGGCTGATAATTCTTCAAAGCTAGAGATGCGGATTGCCAGCTTGGCTGGGCCTAGCCCACTTATCAAAAGTTGTATAAATAAAGAATACCGTGTAACTCATTTATCAATGTATTCAAATACAAGTGTATAATAAAAAATTCTCTTATTACATAATCTCTGCACTGTTTCAATTTCTATTATGGAGAATAAATGAAATGTTAGTAATCAGATAAATTATATGCAGAATTTGAAGAGGCAAAAGTGGAAGGCTGCTTTGCTCTTTGTGTTTTTAATTAATGCCGAGTAAAAGCGTGTTACTAATGAATGCAAATATAATAATGTCAAATTTTCATAAATTCACTTAGATATGTACCAACTTTTTTCGAACTTAACACAATCAAATTAGAACAATGGGCTGAAAGCCTACAACAAGTAAGTATGAATTTTACGCTGAAGGGAAAGCACACTGAATTTTGCATCCATTCACGTAATTTAAAAAAAAAAGTTCATGCATCTGAGCGCGTCATTTATTGGTAGGTGACAGTAATTTTGTATATCACGTTGACTGTTACCAATTTTCTTCTTCTTCAGTTTAGAGAACTAGTTGTAATTCACAAAACCAACTAGTCAATGTGAATGGTAGTCTGATAGTATTTATGCAGGATTAAAATTTTAAATTTCTCGATGTGTATATTCATCACACAACCTCATGTGTGGCGAATTTGAGCCAACAACGTTATTATAGTATTCCGGATGGCGCGACACACACATGACGGTTAAGCACATACGTATTAGTTGAGGTCCTAGCTTCGGTTACTTTTTTGGCTTATATTTTCATCATACACGTATCTCATGCTGTTTAAGTACCTAAATTGTTCATATGGTAATTAACTGTTTTGCAAATTATGAATTATGAGTCTGAGTAAAGATTAAGAATGACTGGATTTGTTTTTCACTTGAACGTATGTTACAGAAGTAGGTTGTTAGTGCAAATGTTGAAATGAAAAGGTTAACCCTCTTTTTCCCCGAAGTTGAAGTATGGATTCAATTTATTTCAGCAGTTCAATATGTGTTCTTGTACAGGAGCTGTATACCAAGCAGTTGTGAGGCTTTTTAGCAGAAATCCTTGATAGGTTTTAATTCACCCCTATTTTTATTAAATGAACAGATGGTATTGTTGTTGTGCGTATGTTGTACTGTTTATTTCTAACCATTGTTTTAAAACGCGAAAGCATACATATGAGTCGTTTTTAGGTTTGTGTGACGGGGTGCAAACCTCGAAACGTTAAGGCGTAAGCTTTTCTGATAAAACTTATACACAAAACATATAATAAAAATTGACATTTTAAATTAATTTTTTTTGCAGAACAAATTATTCAGATTTGACACTGAATAGGTATATTTTTAAGATTGAAAATAAACAATCGAAATTTATACGATTTCAGTTTCTATTCCGCAAAATTCTAGTTCCAATTCCTTGTACAAATTCAAATCGGTCCGCATACTCAGTTCTATCTTGTTTGAATGATGTCAATAGGCTGATAAAGTTCTATATTGCATACTGAGTTGAACTAATGAAGGAATTGATCTTCAATGTTATAATTTATATTCTGGGTTCATGAGATAAGTTATGTTTAATAATGTGGAAAATATTAACTAATTGAGGTCTGTGTAGCAGCAAATAGTAGTTTGCAATGAAAGTGCTAATTTTGTAGAATTCCAAAACTGAGTAGCTATTTAATTTTGTGCTTCGAACTATACAAATTTATTTCAATGAAAATTAATCATATGGTAACAGCAAACGGAAATCTGCATGAGTAAAGGAAGAATGTGGATTAGGATCAGTCAACTGATTTTGTTGAATCATTTATGTTAAAAGTAGGTGACATAAGGCACAATTTAATTCCTTTGAGGAGTTTACCAATTCGTCGGGTTGTCGTGAGCATGTCAAAAAAAAGTTATAAGCTAACAAAACATTTCTTTTAAGTAAAAAACCAAACAATAGGACCAACATAGTTCTAACGGTGAGTATGATTTGAGTTCCAACATAACTGTTTGCCTTTCATATGGAAATGCAAGAAAGATGATTAAAACCCTAAACAGTTGGTTCATTATGTATACTAGTGTTTAACCCGTGCATTGCACATGGCGATGTTAATAAAAAATATTATTTATATTTTAATTATTGCTAAAATTAGAAATCTATTATGTAATTTATGATAAATTTATTGTGATATATTAATTATAAACTAAAATGACATGGATGCTCAGATGTAAGGTTGAAGGTTCAATCATTGCTAACTATATATATTTGTAGCAATTAATGTCCTACTAAAAAAATTAAATTTTTTAATATAATAGATGTAAATAATTTATGTCATGTGATATATATTTTTTATATGTATGAGTGAATAAATAACTTTATCATGTTTGTTTTAATTGTTGTGTATATATTGAATTTTTATTTTTCAAGGATTTATAAATAGATTTACGAATATATGTAAATAATTTTAATTAATAATCAACATAACTATCAAAAATAAGAAGTTGAATATGAAAAGTTATAGAAAATTACGAAAAGCTTACGTATTTGTACTTGAGAAGAGCATCTTATGCCCTTTTATCTATCTGTGAACTTTGATCCATTATTTAGTTTTCATTTTTAAACAATTTCATAGTTAACCATAGATTTTATGTTGTTATTGGAGAGTCACACTTACAACTTTGATAATCGCAAATAATGTTACGTAGCATTTAGTTGAGTTATGAGCTTGACATGGTTCGATAACATGTTGAAAGTAAATGTTTATATAATCTAATTTTTATCGATGAAATTTGTGCGTCTACATAGTAATGTTGTAAAATATAAATTTATTTATGTACACATTTTATGTTATGCGATTTATATATCATTATGTCTGAATAAAGAAATAACTTTATCATTTTTTCCACATATAAATGAATATTATATATATTGAAATTCTTATATTTTTAGTATTTATTAGATTGATTAATGAATATCAGTTAATCAAATTTATTTAAATAATATAAATTTAAGATTACACAATTAGTTAAATATATGGACTTGAGTGTAAAATATTAGAAAAGAATTGAGAATGGTTTCTAAGAATTGTAAAAAAATTTAAAATTTTGGTGTTTGAAGTTAATAGAATTATATAATGTATTATATGATAAATTTGTTCAGTAAATAAATTATAAAATAAATTTTTTATTATCATTAGTGTATATAATTTATGCTATGTGATTTACATACGCACACAAGCACACACACATATCTAAATAAAAACAGATCTTTTTTTATACCAATTTGTTGATACGCCTGTAGTATATATATTGAAACTTTAGTTTTTTAAAATTTATTAATAAATATTAGTTGACTAAGATTGTCCATTAATTTAAAATTTGGATTATATAATTAATTTAAATATGTGGGCTTTGATGTAAAATATTGGAAGAGAATCAGGAAAGATTTATAAATAATTGTAGACTTATTAAAAGAAATAATTGTAGACTTATTAAAAGAGTAGGTATTTGAATATAAAATAGTATGAGAAGTTTAGTATAATAATTGTAAAGCGATAAATTATAAGATTTTAAAAATAAAATATCTATAGTTGAAGAGAATTAAGGGGAATGAAGATAATTCCTAGAATTAATCATAGAGCTTAAAATTCTTCCGCTTTACTATTATTTAATAGTTTAAGGACCCAGAACTAATTAAAATTAAACCACGGAACTTCAGCACATTGACTTTTCAGTGATTAAAATTGTTAGAATGATTGCTAAAATCGAAATCAATGAAATACAGGAAGGAAATGTTAAATTTCAATAAAATAAAGTGTAGTATATTGAATTCAAAGATTTTATATAGTAATAAATACCAGGTTCATTTGTGTAGAAAAAATGACATTAATTCAAACATTCGATGATACAAATGTACAACGTTAAACAAACTGAAATTAAAATACAAACATGAAAACACATTATAGCTATGTAGTGGAGAAGTAGGTACAAATAAGTAGTACTTCATAGTAGTAGTTTGTCTTCATAAGTCATAACTACTTCTATCTTCCATTTATTTCTTCCACTACTTTGCCTACCATGATCCTTTTCGAAGTATCTTGAAATATGGAGTAAAGATTGTGTTATACTGAATGTAAACATACATTTTAAATTCCGCAACTGCCTATATGTGTAATACGGACCACTCACTAGTTTATATATAAATAGAATGCCTTACGTACCTATGCTTGTTGAGCATCCTCAAGACATAAAATATCTAAGGCGATGCTTAAATTATCCTTGGTTAAGTAAGAATGTTATGTAACTTTGTTGGGCATCTTCAAGGGTTACAATAACTCCCCTTAGGATATTGTGAAGTGATAGGTTTAGGATATCTAGTGTACATTATGATTTTATGAGCACCCTCAAGGTATTAAAAATGATTATGAGCATAGTAAAAGCTAGTTAGGAGTTACATATAAAATATAATTAGTAATAGGTTACTTGCCGTTTACGGGGACGATAATTGGTTGAGAACCCTCTAGATTATAGTAATGTGATAAGCAAGTTCTAATACCGACTAAAGGAATTTATGTATTTCCCGTATCTCTTTTTTGGTTTTTGAGTGACAGGTAGCCTTATTAGATAAATAGAATAAACCGATTTAATAAGTATACGCACATAATATCATCTACTCTAATGAATTTGCATAGATCAAATGACAACAATGAAGTTATTTTTCAGAAGGAACGCACTAATTGGTGCAAACTATAATGATCAGTTAAGAAACATTAAGATTGCACTCATCTATGAAAACTTTGGTACGTTGTCGCCTATGATCCCATAGTTAAACCCGACAAAAGATGTCGCACCGAACAACTTAAGAACTACAAAAACTAGTTAATGGACTGCGAGCTTGCCAACTGCTAAGTGATGTTGAGTATGAGCATTAAGCTCGAAAGACAACATGAGGAAATGGATAATCAAGAAGGATTCAAGCACCTAAAAAAGTTGTATGGTGAGCAGTCTTGCACCGTAAGGTATGAGATATCATGGAAATCGTTCCATTCGAAGATGAGTAAGGCCATTTCAGTCCAAGATCATATACTCAATATGATTTGGTATATTGATAGTTTGGTCGAGTTAGGAACTGTACTTTATACTAAGCTTCAAATTGATTTGATTCTTGGATTTTTGACTCTGTAGTTTGAACCGTTCATCTTGAACTTCAATTTGAACTCGTTGGAGTGTACTATCGTGAACCTCCTTAATATGTTATGCATGGTTGAGCACGTTCATGAAGGAAGCAAGTTTAGTGCTTGCCGTCAAGGGTACATCTTCCTTGAATAGTTCCAAGAAGATAAAGCATAAGCCGAAGGGAGGCAAGGGTAAGGCCAAGGTGCATGAGTTATGTGATTGTCGCTTTTGCTCATAGTAGGGACACTAGAAGAAGAACTGTTTGTCCTATTTAATGATGTTGAAGGGGTATGAATCAAATTCCGCTCCTAAAGGTAATTTTCTTATAGAAAATTGTTTTTTATAAGTGGTTATAGTTGGATTTTAGATAGTGGATCTAGTACTCATATCTGTAATTTGTTACAGGGACTTAGGAGCAAGAGACTTGTGGTAAGAGGAAGCATAGAATTCCAAGTTGCAAATACAGCTATTATATCTACCGGAGCAACGAGAGAATACCTCGGGAAGCTTGCTAGTGGACACGATTTGATTTTATATAATTGTTATTGTGCACCGAACTTTATTGGTGGAATAATTTCTATTTAACTTTGACGGAAAATGAATATGGTTTTATTTATAATGATAGTGTTCTGAACATTTGTTATGGGAATAAATCGGTTGATTCTGGTGCTTTAAATTATGCCATTTATATACTTAATATGAATTGTATATTTGCAGTTGGAAATAATGTGTTTGGGAATGAATCTTCGAGTAGTTATAAGGTAGCATGAATAATCGACTAAAGTAATAACCCAAGGCTGTTAAGCGAAATGTACGCTTAGTAGTTTATTTATCATCCTTACGCAATGAGAAGATTTTTGGACCTGGTTAAACCATGAGCTATGTTTGCTACTGAATTTTGAATGTTGTTAAGTATTAATTTGCCATTGTTGTTTTTTTTGCTTATCGTAGAATTTCGAGAACGAAATATTCTAAGTAGGGAGAATGTAACGATTTAGAATTTCGAATACTTCGTATTTAAATATCTGAATTATTTAAATATTTGAATCTTGGATTTAATGTGAATAAATATGATTTTATAACCTTGTTAACCCTTTTAAATAATAATTAATAATAAGAAAATCGTTTTTGAAATTAGTTTACAAAAATAAATAGTCCACAGAAATATCGATAATATGACCGAAAATCATTTTATCGATAAATGACTTTTTATTCAACAAAAGTCATTCGAAGTCTTTGGAACTTGTATAGTAAAATACAAACACATTACAAGTATTAACACATCTCTTTTCATAACCAAAATTAATTAAAACCAAAGAGATAATTAAGGGAACATTGACTCTTGAATCATTAGTGATTTAGGGGGGTATGGTGTGTAAGAAGGCATGGACTTGTACTTACGCATGATGTGCATGTGCATGGAGAGAAGGTGGAGGGGGTTTGTAGTCACTTGGCACTTTATTTTAGCCTACAAATAAGTGGGTGAAGCTCCTTTCTTTTGTTTACCAATTCACAAAAATCAAAAGTCTAAACTCATCTTCACTTCTCTCTTCATAAAATCCTAAACAAAATAAATTCAAATCTTCTTCAAATCCAACAAAACTCTAGTATAATCCTTACAACACCTTCTAGCAACTCAATGTGGAAGAATTAAAGCATCTAAGCCCAAGATGGCCCAAGGCCACGAGCACCATAAGGCTAAAATAACCATAGGCTATGAGCAATAAGTAGATGGGGAAGGTTTTGGAGCTTGCTTTGGTTATGGTAGGAAGTGGTATTTTGTTCTGGTGTGCTTTGGCTTATGTTTGGTTTACTAATAGGTGAGTTATCTCACCATCTTGCAAGGGTATGTTGTGATATAAATGTTTGATTGCAAAAATATAAATGTTAAGTGAAATACAATGCAAGTTACAACTTTTTGAACCCTTCTTGCTTTTGAAAGGAAATGACAACATATATTTTGTTATAACTTCCCTTATAATCCCTCTTAATCTTATAACGTGCCCATGACTTGATGTGTACATGTTTGAATATGTTGTATGTGATGTAAAAGTGTGTATGCGAATGTTTGAAGCGAGAAAGTCGCTATGAAAGCACTTTAAATCCCTTGTATTTTAACTTGCTTTAAAATAATGTTATATGTGTATTATTGGATAATATAATTTAGTTGTTATATACACTTCTATTAGTTTTTTGGATAGAAAATAATTAGCTTGAAAAGTTGTGGAAATACTTGAATAAAATTGTAAAAGTTTGAAGCAAAATAGTCTCTATGGATGCACTTTGAAATCGTTTTGTGTTTGGCGATTTTAAAGTTAACATCGAAAGACATCTATTGGGTTTTCTTTGTGGTTTTAATAAGTAAAATATAAGTACAAACTCATGTAAAAATATAAAGTTTTAAAAAGGTCTAAAACTAGTCAACCAAAGTTAAGAAAGTTTGAAGTAAAAAGGTCACTATATGAGCAATTCGTTAAAATAACTTGATTTCTTTAAAAGTTGAATAATCATGTTTAAAATTAAGTATTCTCCTAATTCTTTTTTAGAAATATTTTCTAACATATATAAGAGTATTTTAAAAGTAGTTTCGAATTATATTGTATTTTTAATAATTAGTTATGAATCTTTAAAGTTAAGGTTTTTAAGTAAAACATGCGTATTTTTTGTTTTTATTAAATTTGAAAACTTGGTATTTTGACATGGTATTTCTATAAGTTTCTAAAACATAATTATAAGTATTTTTATAGTGTGTGTGTGTATAAGTTTTAAGAAGTAAGTTAAGAATTTTATAAAAGTATAAAGGAGGATTTGGACTTAACTCTTAAGCTTAAATAAATGGTTTTGTGAAGTTAAATAAAAGTGTATTACCTTAATTAATAAGTGTATATATAGTCGAAACTTCAATAATGGATGTTTTAAAGTTAATGATAGTGTTATTATACTTAACACTAAATGCCGAATGAGGTAGACTTCTCAATTTGTGAGAGTCAAGATTGATCTTCGAGTAGGGATGAGCAATAGCACTCCAACCTACCGGCTCCTCCCTTGACTGAGGAATAGTTAAGTTGGAATATTGAAAATGTGTTAAGTATATGAACCAATGTTTTTATAAGCAACCGACTTTAGAACTTGACTTAATAACATGAGTAAATGGTTTTGGGTTGTAGTAAATAATGCTTGAGTAAATTTTTTAACCCTTATTAATTATAATTAAGATTATAATCAAGATTATAATTAGGAATATAATTAGATATTTAATAATAAATATATTAAAGATAACTATTAGTAAAAGATTTTGGGTTGTAGTAGACACTGTTTGAACAACAATTGTCTTTAACCCTTAAATGTAATTAAATCTATAAAAACAAATTTTAATAAATAGTTAAGTGTGAAATGGTTTTGGGTTATAGTGACAATGTTTAAATAAAACTTGTCTTAAACCCTTAAGAATAAAATTAGATCTTTAACAATGAAGTTTTAAAGATAATAATAAGTATAAAATCTTTTTATATAAAGATAGAAAAGTAAAAGTTTAACTTATAAAAGAGAAAAGGTTTATAGTAACGAAGTTTGAGTAACATTAGTTTTTAATCTCTTTTTGATTATAAATCAAAGTAAGTAAATCTTGTTAATGATTTGTGAATATACTTATACAATGTGAGATAATTATATGAATACTTTTGAAGTATATAAAACAGTGTAAATAAGTAGTGAAATACAGTATAAATAAATAGTAAAATACAAGTATATATATCTTTTATAAAGAGAAATTAAATCCACACACCAGTTTTAATAAATAAGAAATTTAATTAATAAGTTAAGTTATTAATTAAATAACTGAATTTTTAATTAAAGAAAATGTTTAGTTAAAAAAAGTTTTTAATTAAAGAAAAATGTTTAAATAAGTGAAGTTTTAATTAAAGAAAGATGTTTAATTAAAAGAAGTTTAATTAAAGAAAAATGTTTAATTAAAAAAGTTTTAATTAAAGGAAGATTTTTTTAAATTAATAAGAAGTTTTAATTTAAAGAAAGAAGTTTTATATCAAATGAAGGAAGTTTTATTAGATAAAAAGAGTTACTAATAAAAGAAGTTTTAATTAATGAAAAGATTAATTAAATAAAAAAAGGATTAAAAGTCGTTCATGTGACTTGGTCGTGCTTTATGTATGTTAATCGTGTTTTGTGTGTTATTTATGTATGGAAATCATTTAGTCGAGTGCTTAGCATTAAAAGCCGATGAAGTAGAATTGATTTGATCTATGAGAGTCAAGATTGATGTCCGAGTAATGATGGAGCGATGTGCTCTAACTTACCAACTTTCTTCTTGACCGAGGGATAGTAGAAACTGAAAATGTTGGAAATGTGATAAGTATACGAGCCTTGGTTTTCATATGTGATCGTTTCATTATTGTTTAAAATGACCAAATTAATTTAAGAAGTACCAAAATTACTTCACAGTTTCATACGCTTTGAGAACTCCTAGGGAGGAGCATTAATATGAAATGTTTCTAGCTTTCACTTACTTTTTAAAGGATCGGAATTGAGTTAACCAGAAATTCGTCGATTCAGTCTTGAGGAGACCGCGATCGATAAGTGTTCTACTTACCGAAAACCACTTCAAGACTGAGATACATGTTTTATCTCTTGGAAGTGGAACTGTTCGCGATGCTAGAATCCATTTTGGTATTCATGATTTGTTCGAGTGATGATGGCTTGTGTGTTAAGATATTGAACATGACTTCATCATCGGTATATGACTAAAGAAAGGTTTGGCTGCACAATCCCGGGTTTAGCTAACCCAATGGGGTAGATGATCAACTCCATATCTTGAGTATGCTTATCAAAATGTTGCACGCGAGAAGTTGATGGTAGTTGGTTCATGTTGTTCAAGAAAGTGTTCGGATGTTGGGCCAGTTGTGTTTTCCTTTTGGTATATTTTATCTAGAGATATACGATACTCGAAAGGTGATTTCTGATCCTTGTCATAGGAGATCGGTTGCAGTTTACTTAACGAGTTTTACTAGTAATGTCTCCATGGAAAATCCATTATGCGAATGCACCATAACAATTTTGAATATACTCTAATATGTTGTGGTGTGATCAATGTAAGCATCATAGCTTTTTCTAATTTATATTCTTCACCCCAGACATTATCTATTATATCGCAATATGTACTTATTAGATGGTGGTTCTTTTGAGGGGATAATGTTATGGCATTCTATACGGTCTTAAAAGTACTGTTATATGTTGGCCGCATATTTCTTGAGTTTCTCATACCAGACTTATGTCTGACTTGTGGTTGTATATTTCCCTTATTTCCATGGGTGCTCACACGAGTAATCCAAGAAAGGCTTCGTTGCTGTTCATTGGGCTCCTAGAGAGGAGCTGGAAGTTACTTACCGTAATATTTATTTCCACTGCATTACTTATGTGTATGTGTATCAGCAATTGTAAGGATAGATTGTTATAACCATCCAAGCTGATAATGGTACTCTGATTGGTAACTCAGAAATGCTATGTATATTAGAGTAGCTTTGTATATTATCTTTTGATATTATATGTCATAATTCCACTGTGAGATTCTGATGTTTTGTTCTTCTCATTCTTGTTCCTTTCTTTTGTTTCTTTACCCTAACTTTTTGTCCTTCCAACACTTGGGTGCTTGGTACGTGAATACCGTAGATGTATTTGTGTTGACATTTAGTGGTCGAAAAAGTGAAAAGTTACAATTAGAGATCCCTGATTCCTTACATAGACATATACTATGATATAAAATCTTATAATTATATCAAGAATTCGTATCAAGTGTTCGACATCAAGAATCTAGTGAAAATCCTTGTTCGGACCATTGTAAACTACCTCGAAATCATGTACTCAAATCCTAGACCAAGAACTATCATGCAAATAAAATAATCTACGTATAACTAACGTACTTTATTCCATTGGTTTCTTAACTACACCAATTACTTTACATTTTAAATCATATTCATTTTCATAAGTAGTATATCTCATTTAATATTAAAATCATTTATTAAACATTTCAAAAAACATTCCTTAAGTTTATAAATATTTTATAAAGACTTATCTTTATTTATAAAACATTTCATGAAAACATAATTTCATTTTAAAACATTGCAGGACTTTAAGTCCATACTTGTATAATACTCCACTGCATCCTAAGTGTATACACAAAACATTCATCTTTATTTTATTTTTCAAGGATGCTCAATAAATTTTTAACTTGTTATAACCTACTATCTTTTCAAATTAAGAGTTATAAAAATTCAACTTTTTTCAATATTAATTTTTTATAATGAAAACTTTAAAATTAAATACTGGATTTCATTTCAAATCATTTGAAATAATCATATAGACATATATCTTTTGTATATTAAATAACACTTTCAAGATTTAAATCAAAAAATCATTTTCAAAACCAATTTTCTAAATATTTCCTTAAAATCCATAGAAAATATATAGATCGAGTAATACCAAAATGATACCAAGGAACTAGGTCCTATCAAGAAGTTTCATATATCATTTACTAAGAAGGGTGATACTCAAGAGAAGTGCTTACCATCCAAACACATCTTTTGCCCATTTTAGTTACTTTTGAGCCACTCGAACTAGCTAACATAAAAATACTTTGTTTTCGAATTGACTCGTCGATTCCGAGAGCAACCTCGAACTCCAATAAATCTTGTGTAACGAGAGTGCAAGGGCTATGGTCGTTAACTCTGAGGGTGATTCCAAAACGAGTGTAACGAGATAGTGCCTTCGGTTTCGTTCGAACCCGGAACGAACTTGTATGGATTGAATGCTTTCAGAACATCGTCAGGAGGATGATGAGCATTCTAAGATAGATGTGTTCTATAAAGGTAATCGTGACCTCAAGCCTCATCAACCGGGAATGGCTAAAACAGGGGAGGTGCAGCAAGGCTTCGTGGGTAGCGCCCATTGAGAGCAAGATATATCCCTGTCTAGAAGTTCCTTTTTATTCGGCTTAGTGTGTGGTTGGTCGCGCCAACTACGGGGTTGTCTTGTTCGGAATTATCCTTAGATGGTTCCGGCCTTGTGTTGTAGGGGATTGGGAGTGATCCTCGGTACGGTGATCTAGGCCCCGTACTGTGACGGGCGGTACCCTAGTAGCCCTGCCATTGTATGGAATCCAAACTCCAATAAGTGATCGCGGACTTGATTGTATAACCCACTTTGTGGCTAATATGCTGGAATTTAATAATGTAACAATTCCAGCTATTTCATATTTATTTGAAAACCCTAGACCCTATTATATTATAACTGGATTTCCTATCAATGTTTTGGTTATCGTAAGGTAAAAACTTTTCCGTGTTTATGTGCGGGAAGTCTTACGAGATACCTTTTCTTTCCAAATGATTTTCAAAGTTAAACAAATTTTAACCCGTTTACTCACACCAGACCCATGTCTGACCCAAGTGCTTATTTTCTGTTTTATTAAACTCTTGGGTACTCAATTTTGTATTGAGTAGTCGAGGGATTCAGGTTAGCTTTGACGAATTCTGGAGGAGATTTGGAGCAGGTGGCTTCAGCGTGTAGATATATTATGGTTCCGCTGTGTTGGTGTTGTGTCTGTATTATATAGATGAATTGGAGTTGTATGATAAACAGGTGTTTATAACTGTCTAATATGAGATGTATAAGTTGTGTAACTCTGATGTATATGATACTATGTAATATCTTATGTGATATATTATATTTCATTCGTTCCGCTGTGAGATTCTTTTATGTTGTTGTTCTTTCTTTTCTATCTTTTCTTCTTCTATCCCTTTCTTTCTTAAATCATGATGCGTCTTTCTGGGCTAAGAAAGTCGGGTCGTGACAGATAGTTAAATAACCGACTATCAATTTTGGCTAAATTCGTTGATCATTTCGAAGAGACCGGGATCAGATTTAATTTTCGAAAACCACTTCGATCCGATTTGAGCGTTACGAATGGACATCGTGAAGACGATGATTCGGTTTGTCCAGACCCAGGACAATTTGTATGGACGAATGCTCAGAACATCGTCACTGGAAGATGATGAGCATTCTAAGTGAAATTGTTCTTGAAAGGTAAACGTATCCTCAAACCTCATCAACCGGGAATGACTAAAACAGGGGAGATACAGCAAGGCTAAGTGGGTCGCACCCAATTAGGGTGTGTTTATCACCTATCTAGATACCCATAGATATATTAAAATTATGGATATGGTTGTGCATGGAAAAGTGAGCGCTCGATTTTAAGGGTGGGAACACCTGGGGTGATAACATATTCGGTTCTATCCAGGTTAGGGTTAGGGGCGGTCTTGTGTTGTAGGGGATCCCGACGAGGTCCTCAATATATTTTTCTAGAGGTGTACTATGATGGGCGGTACCCCAGTATCCCAGTCATTGTATAGAATCCATTCTCCAATAAGTGTCGTACGGTTTTGATTATGCCCAACTATGCTGAAACCTGAGATGCAAGCATTTCAGCTATTTTCTATTTACTTTCTATAGACACTATTGTAATATCAGATGATTTTGATGAAAATTGTTTTGGTTATCGTAAGGTAAAAACCCGTCGTGTTTATGTGTGACATGGTCTTACGAGATGCCTTTGTTTTCAAAGGATTTTTATAAAAGTTAATAATTCAAATTGAGTGTGTTTTCTCACGCTGGTTTTTCCGACTGACTCGGGTGTTATTTTATTATAATGCTCGGGTCAGACCGAGTATACAGATTCAGGATAGAATGCTATAGAGCTCGGGAGACAAGCTGGGTGATAGAGACGTATTTTCGGACTTGATTTATATTTCCGCTGTGTGAGGACAAGTTATTATAACTATCCAGATTGATGTACTGATTTTTGTACTATGATGAATGTAAGTATAAAACAGTTACAGGTTCTTTGTACAAAAATTTCTTATTATATATTATATTTTGTTCCATTGCATTTGTGAGATTCTATGTTGTTGTTCTATCTTCTTCTACCTTTTTCTTCTTCACCCCTAATGATCTAGTATTTCCGGCACACGATTGCTCGGCATGCTATACAGTTAACGTATTGATGTCGATTTTCAAGGGTCAAAAATCGCCCGTTCGTTACATGTGGTATCAAAGAGCAAGGTTAAGTGAGAACCTTGGCTTCGGTGGGGATTACTCATTATAGATAGGGTCAGCAGTATCCTAGAATGAGTTTGAGTGTGTTAATAGATATGAGCGCGTATTTGCTAGTGAATATAAATTGTTTTATATTGTGTTGATTAATCTGTTGAGTGGCATATAAATTATGGTCAAGTAGTGGGACGCCACTAGGAGTTTCTAAACACTTAAACACAGTAAATCGACACAGTATTGTTTCAAAGCGGGTAAATGAAATAATTTTACCCAAATTATATTTTGATATAAAAGGAAATAATTTTCTAAGAATTATTATAGTATATTGGAGTGTTTGGTTGATATTATTATAATTGAGACAAGATTATAAAAAAAAATTGAATTGGTTATATACAACCAAAATGAAAATTGTATAAGTATGAATTATACAAATGAATTATAAATAAAAATGGATTCAAACCAGAATTTGAAAGTTTAAAATACCGGAAACTTTGAGAAATGTTTTAAAAGGATTTGGACTAATTATTTGGAAATTTTGGAATTTCAGAAGTTGGGAAATTTTTTGTTAACGACAATTTGATTTCAAATTGTAGTTGGAATAAAGGGTTTTGGAATTGAATTGAGAACAAATTGTTTTGGTTTGAACTAAAAGATTAGAAAAGTGAAATATCGAGTTTCAACTAAGTGGGTTTTGATAAGTTATTGGGTTTGGAGAGTTTTTCCTACCTTAGCAATTTCAGGGACGAAATTCTTTTAAGGGGGGAGGAATGTAACGACCTGGATTTTTTTCGTCGTTTGATTTTGAATATTTAAGTGGTTTTAAATATGGATTTGGAATATAATTTGATTTTTGACTATGAAGATGTTGGTTGAAAATTTTAAAATGAATTTAAATTCCAAATATAGCGATTTACTGAATAAATTTAATTGTTGAATTTATAATTGAGAATCGTTAAATAATTGGAAATTGGAGTTGTTTATGAATCAAAAGGATTTCTAATGTTAGTATAAATTCTATTTGAACTAGAATTTAGTTAATAAGTTTTTATAACTGGGATTTTAAGCGATTTCGCCGATTTTTGAAATCGTCGATTCAATCGACGCATTAAAATATTGATGCGGGGCACAGTCTCAAAATTCGACGAAACTAGTTCCATTAGATCCGTAATAGTGTATTATTATCGGATTTCAAATTTTGTAACGTTTGGAATTATCGTTTGGTCGTACGAGCTAGAAACACGTTGAATTAAATATCGAAAATTTAATATTTTAATTCGATTCAAAAGCTATCTTCCGCATACGATCGAATTAGGCCCCGAAACATGTTCCATTATGTTCAAAATAGGGGTGAAACATTTTAAATGCCAGGCGGCACTCTTTGTTTGGAGTTCGTCCGGAAAAGTTGAAAATAATATTAAAATAATATGTCTACATGTATATATATGCGTCCATATAGTAAACTCCTAGCTATAACTTAGCCACCGCCATTTGTTTAGTTTAATGGCCGAAATTACTCCTCTTCCTCCTCGATTATCTCCTCCTCCATGCATTTTTGTCGAAATCTTCCAACCACAATCTTGTGGAGCTCGTAGAGATCTTCAAGATTAACAGCTGTGATCTGAATCAGAACTTTGTAGTGGCCCAGAATCGACGATGAAGGCCATGCGTTCGTGCGTAGTTTTCGAGGCATTGGAGCAACCGAGGTCGACCGAATCATGGGTGGTGGTAGATCTCGCGATGGGCATCGTGATGGCATCGCCTGATCTTCGTCTAGTCGTTCGTATAGGGTGCCGCAATAGGCTTTGGATGGTGGTGTGGGTTCGTTCTCGACCTGGGATAGAATGCGTGAGGGAAGAAAGCATATTCATAGCCGTTGTCATGGCCCGTTTTTTCGTACCCTTTGAATCAACAATAAACTACATATGTCCAACTCAAATTGAACGAATAGATGGAACATGAAGGGTAAAAAGAAAATAAGACAGAACAGAATCTCACACGAATGGAATAATATATAATATTGAAAAAATATCTTTACAGCAGAATACTTTTAAAATACATATATCAGAGTCTAACCTAAATTCAGCTTGGACAGTTATAAACATCTGTCCTTACAATTGCCGACAAACATTAAACAAAGACAAATAGACAACAGCAGATAATAGAATATACCCATACGTAAATGAATACCTCCAGCTCTCCTTTGGAAAATTCAACCGTTTTCGACTAAAACTGAAACTACTCGGATCTGACCCGAGTATTGAAAATACCCGGATCATGCTTGATAAACCAGCGTGAGAAAAACTCAATAATAAATGACAGTGTCATATCAGCCTTTGAATAAAATCCTTTGAAAAGAAAGAGTATCTCATAAGACCACGCCCACACATAAACATGGATGGGTTTTTACCTTATGATAACTAAAACACTTTTATATATATCAAAACATTTGATATCATTTTAATGACATATCTTTGAAAACATTTGCAATTAAACTTATTAATCTTAACCGAAATTGTTACAAGAATTAAATTTCAGCATACTAGGTTCTACAAACAAAACCGTAAGTTCTTATCGAAGAATGGATTTCCATACAAATGACCAAGTGAAGGGACTACCTTCCGGCAGTACATCTCTAGAGGAATCTACCGAGGACCATCACAAAGGATCCTCTACCAACACAAGACTGGCCTATCTCTGTAACTAGATAGTACCGAATATATCATCCCCCGGTCGTTACCGACCTTTAACTGAGCGCTCGTTTTCCATACAACACATTAATTTACATCCCGAACGTCATAGCGGGAAGAAATATATCTAAAAGGGGAAGATCATACCCTAATTGGGAATGACCGACTTAGCCTTGCCACATCAAACCCTATTTCGGTCATTTCCAGTTGATGAGGCTTGAGGCAACAATTACCGTTTCACATAGCACATCTTCTTTCACTTTGAGTGCCACTTTGCCATTCCACATTCACACGACTGATTTCTATAAACGTATAACTTCCTGAACTCGTATGTCTCGGGAAAGGGTGTTAAGCTAAGAGAAGGTGTCTTCTCTGCCACCGACTGATATACTTTTATAGAGATCACTCATTATGATTTGGAATGCAAGATTAGACATTCTTCCATACAAGTTCGTTTTGGGACCGAACGAAACCGAAGGACTTTCCTCGGCCATTACTAGGCGAGAAGCCCTTATGGTTTTGAGGTTTTTCATAACAAAGTGACCACTACTACAATATAGTGAATCAGAAGTTTATCCCCGATTAATCAACAAGTTGTCCCTCGTTATTATTTGTCTCAATATCTCCATCTTCAAATATCTTCATTCTTCGAAGACGTAAACTGGTTCGAAGTGGTTTTCGGATATGAATCACCCAAATCCGACCCCGGTTCCTTCGAAATCCAATTATCGATAAAAAGTAAATACGAGTATACATGATTTATTAAGTCTCTTTTCACTTTAATTCTTTTTGGATGATTTCAAAATCTCTCTCTTTTGTCTTAGAATAATTCTAAGTAATTCATTCTTTTGCTTTGGATAATATCTCAATCTTCTTTTATTTTGGAAAAATCAATACAATATTTTTTAGAGCATGCGGGCTTTCCTTTCGATATGTTCCACCCCTTGCCTCAGAAAAGAAACAGAGGCCAGGGAAGTTCGGGGCACTGGTTACTTCATCCCTAACCTTCGTTAAACACCTTGTTTTATCTTCCCAGATCTCATAGGTGGGACAAATGTACTAGTCGTTTCCGCATACTCAGTTATTAACTTTATTTTGGAATTGATTATAAAAATCCCAAATTATCTTTTAAACGCTTAATTTTCCTTTTAAAAACATTCACAATAGATTCTAGGAAAAATTGTTACGTTTAAACTTGTATTCCAACAGTTATAGAATTCGCAGCATAAAATTGCTGCGGAAAGTGCTATATAAGCTTATTTAACTGCACTAGCGTGATTTTTCTAAAAAATTGATTTGGATATATTTCAAAATCTACTCAACGAAATTTTAATTTTCTTTCTTCGTTTAGAAGATATGGATATAACGGGCCAGAATTTTCTTATCTCAAAGAATTCCGAGCAATATTTCACTCTATACACTCATTTGAACTTTTCAGCGCGAAATCGCAAACTACCGTTGCGCGACGCACCTAGTTTTAACTCATTTTTCAATACTTGAAATTATTTATTCAAATTGAATTTTATCACTTATAAAATCATTACAAATCATTTTAAATCAATATATCCACTTTTTAAAGTATTTAAAAATGTATTTTCACTATTATCATATTTTAGTATTATTTTATTCCTATTATTTTAATAATAAATTTTAAAATCCAATTTCAATTCTAACTTCAAACTAAACTCAATTAAAACTTAGATTTCAAATCTAATTTCAATTCTAATTTAAATTTCAACCTTAATCTCACTTTCAATTTTCAAAATCGATTTCAATTTCACTATTTAACTCAATTTCAATTTCAATTTAACTATCCTTTTTAAATCCAGTTTTACTTCAAATTTCAAATTCTCTTTTATTTCCACTTTAATTTCAATTCCACTTAAAAAGAGGCTTATTTTTTCCAAAGTATATCATATCACCAAAATTGATCTTAATTAACAAAAAGATCACTTAATCAAAATGATAAAAATTTGATGTCCATATTAACAGCACAACCATACAACTAATCATATGACATTAACATATTCAATACGGGTGTAGTACGATAAATGTCATAATATTACTATGGATTATCCAACATTCAAACATCCATACCATAAAATGGTGATTATCTGTCATAGCAAATCAACTTAATAATCAACATAAATTACGTAGCGTTGAGAATTTTCTCACCTTCATATCCACTCCGTCAATCTTTTTTATATGCTAGCGTGCTCCTTGATCTATCGTGCTTTTTTCTCCGAACGTCTTGAATTTCTTTCTCTCTCTTTTTTCGTTTTCTTTTTCTCCTTTTTTAATAGGTCGTGTGTATTTGGAGGGGGTATGGAGGGTACGACCTTAGAGTAGAGTTGCATTAAATGTGTGGAATGATGGTTTAGGAAGAGTATGTTAAGAGATAAGGAGGTGTCATCATTTTATGGTTTGTAAATATTTTAATACATAAGTTTGCTTCTTTTCTATGCATATACATAACATCCCATTAATGAGACATGAAATATAAGCAATGATGTTGTTTAAAAAGATTTAAAATAAAATGAAATTAGTCAAATCATACCTACTTATATTTATATATTTATCTTTAAACTTTTCTAATATAAATATTTTTTCTTTAAGTGCTAAATGTACTGTGTTTTAAAGTTTGTAAAGTTTTTATTATATATGTTATAAAGTGAACATATTTATTCAACATTGCGATAACTTGTTACAATTGAAAATGGTGTTTTTGTTGACCAATTTTACAGTCAAAATTTGATGTTTTTGTTAAACTATATATTAAAGTAAACCAAACTTAAAAATGAACTTTTTACTTTTTTTAAATAAATTAAAACATGTTATTAATATTTTAAAATCATATCTAAATAATATCAAAATCTCCATTTTTACATTGTATGTAAAATTGACAAAATACGACAAATTTTGGTTATTTTGTAAAACGATTATTAACATACTTTTAAATCTTTTAGTATACTTTTATTATCTTTATTAGATGTTTTTAATAAGATTTAAATTTTCAAATAAATATTTAAATCTATTTATTTAAGCCTATATTTATTTTTAACAAAACTTAACTTTTGCTGATTTGTTCTAAAATCCAAATTTATGCTTTTTAATTAGTAGTTATAAGAACAAATAATTTTATTATTATTATTTATTATATATAACTTATTTATTTAAGTTTTAAATTCTTTTAAATTTAAAAATAAGCAAAATCTCTCATTTTCGAAGTAGCGAAATTATGGATCGTTACATTCTCCCATACTTAAAAGCATTTCGTCCTCGAAATGAAAGTTAGGTAAAGGAATCTATCTCATACTCGTATCCTCAAACATTTTGACTGATTTATATTGATGATAGAAAGAAAATGCAATATTGAAAAGAAAGTTGATACCATAACAACACTAAAATAAATTATACTAAACATATAGAGATTCCCCACACTAACCTTAGTACGTATCACGTATTTAAGGTTATATGTACATACATTAAGTCAAACTTCTATCCTATCTATCCTAGTGCGTACTGCACACTTAAGATAATACATCCAACAACCAAACAAGACTATACATTCAAAAACAACCAAACTAATACTATATCAACATAAATGAATACACCCACATAACTCATCCCCTGACCTGAGCATGTACTATACCTGAGGTCTATATATATACATACCAAAACATCGGTCCAACCCTTATATCTTAGTGTCTACTATTTAAGATAACTATCCAACCACTATGTAGATAGACCTGGAACATCATACTATATGTGGTATATGATTCGATCTATTATTCGAATCCACACTTTACTTCCGAACTAGTATCGATCTCCCGATTTTCTAGTGCAGACTTTGATTAGGCTTCTTGATCACAAACCTTTGCTTTCCTTGTATAGCTCTCAACTATAATAGAAAACTCGAGTACGTAATCACAAACCCTCATCAATGTTCGCCGTCAAGAATAGAGTGATAAATCCTTTATCGGATTGGTGATAAAAGAAGTAGAAAAGGGCTAATTGGAATTATAGTCAAGTGTATTTGACTTTGGAAAATATTAAAGGGAATAAATCAAGGAATTCCGGGACTTATATAAATCGTTAAGGAGTTTACAAATAATTTGTAAATGAATTTTGATAAAATAGGGAATAGGAAATAAGTGGAATACTTCCTAAGTGTTGAACAAAAAATGGAGTTGGAAAAATATTCTAAGTATTGGAATGGTTGGAAATATTCCGTTGAGAATATAAGAATTTGAAATTGTTTCAAATATTGGAATAATGAATGTAATTATCCGAAAATCACTTCGATCCCATTTGAGTGTTACAAATGGACATCATGAAGATAGTGAAGACGATGATTCGGTTTGTCCAGATCCAGGACAATTTGTATGGACGAATTCTATCAGAACAACGTCACTAGTGGATGATGAGCATTATAAGTGAAATTTTTCTTGAAAGGTAAACGTAGCTCAAGCCTCATCAAACGGGAATGACTAAAACAGGAGAGATGCAGTGGGTCACACCCAACTAGGGTATGTTTATCACCTTTCTAGATACCCTCGGATATATTAAAATTATGGATATGGCTGTGCATGGAAAAGTGAGCGCTCGATTTTAAGGGTGGGAACACCCGGAGTGATAACATATTCGGTTCTATCCAGGTTAGGGGTAGGGCCAGTCTTGTGTTGTAGGGAATCCCAACGAGGTCCTCGGTACATTTTTCTAGAGGTGTACTATGGTGGGCGGTACCCCATCCCAGTCATTGTATGAAATCCATTCTCCAATAAGTGCCGTATGGTTTTGATTGTGCCCAACTATGCTGAAACGTGAGATGCAAACACTTCAGCTATTTTCTATTTATGTTCTATAGACACTATTATAATATCAAATGATTTTGATAAAAATTGTTTTGGTTATCGTAAAGTAAAAACCCATCGTGTTTATGTCTGACGTGGTCTTACGAGATACCTTTGTTTTCAAAAGATTTTGATAAAAGTTAATAATTCAAATTGAATGTGCTTTCTCATGCAGATTTTCCAAACTGACTCGGGTGTTATTTTATTATAATGCTTGGGTCAGACCGAGTATACAGACTCAAGATAAAATGCTATGGAGCTCAAGAGACAAGCTGGATGACAGAGATGTATTTCCGTACTTGGTTTATATTTCCATTGTGTGAGGATAAGTTATTATAACTGTCCAGATTGATGTTTTGATTTTTGTACTCTGATGAATGTAAGTATAAAACAATTATATGTTCTTTGTACAAAAATATGTTATTATATATTATATTTTATTCCGTTGCGTTTGTGAGATTCTGTGTTATTGTTCTATCTTCTTCTACCTTTTTCTTCTTCACCCCTAATGATCTAGTATTTCCGGCATTCGATTGCTTGACATGCTATACAGTGAATGTATTGATGTTGATTTTTGAGGGTTGAAAATCGCTCGTTCGTTACACAAATGCGGAATGATAACATATAATATCAAAAGACAGTACATAGAGCTACCTTAATATACATAGAATTTCGGAGTTACTAATCAAAGTACTATCATCTTTTGGACAGTTATAACAACCTGTCCTTACAATTGTTGATATATACAAATAAGGTAATACATTGGAAATAAATATTACGATAGGTAAAACATCCAGCTCCTCCCCAAGAGCCCAACGAACATCAACGAAAACCAACCTTTCTCAGACAACTCGAAAGAGCACCCATGAAAATAAGGGAAAAATAAAAACACATGTCAGACATAAGTCCAGTGTGAGAAACCAAAGAAATATGTGATCGTCATGTAATATTACTTTTGAGATCGTCGTAATAGTTATCTCCTTAAAAGAACCAAACCCATCTAATAAGTACATATTGCGATATAATAGATAATGTCTAGGGTGAAGAATATAAATTAGAAATAACCATGTCGCTTGCATCTCATGACATAACAATATTGAATGGGTATATAATAAAAACTGCTAAGTTGCGTTCGCATATGGATTTTCCATGGAGACGGCGTCAATACGTCGAGGCAGATCTCCATGATAAGAATCAGAAACTACATTCTGAGCGTTGTATGTCTCTAGATAGAATATAACATAAGGTAAACACAACTAGCCTAATGCCTAAACATGTGAACTATGTGAAACCAAGTATCAACAACTCCCCATGCCCAACAATCAAAAGAATCTCTAGATTTGGTGTTGAGATACCCTTATTATGACGCCCCACCTCTATACCCACGCTAACCAAGAACACTACAATGTAGTACTGTCAATTAGCACGGAGAATAAGACTGTGGAGGAGCGACCATCCATGTAACTTCTTTGTGCGAGCACCGATACGTCAGATAGAATAGAATGCATATCTTTTAAGGAGGAAATCCGACATACCGATACAAACACAAAGCTATCACACGGTGGCTATATATAATCTTCGGAAACAAACATAGAAATAATCATAACATAAATCAGTCACAAACATCCATATCACAAAGGCGGAAGAAGATATGAATAAATATATATCACATGAAAGTGTACATCAGAGTAGTGGTCAGAAAGATCCACGATAATACAAAAGAATAGCATCACGTGCTATACAAAAGAATAAGTACACAACATAGAGTCTATATCTCAAAGGTGTACATCCAAAAACTACTAATCTATGTAGTTAGCCAAAAGTCAGAAATATCCTGAAGAGAAGTCAAGCAGAAGCACCTGTAACATCTCGGTCTGACCCGAGTATTATTTATAAGAAAATAATAAACGGATCAGTCTAGCTATAAATATCAAATGATATGGTATAAAGTAAAAGGCATGACATGAACATGAAATAACCATAACGACATACTACTATAAGTATGTAAATGATAATCAACAAAAGATTAATCAATATCACAAGAATCTTCTCAAAGATAAGGTAGGGTATCATACCCTAAACTTGTATTCATAACAAGTCAATAACACATGAATTCACCAATGCACAAAACTGATATCATATCAATGAAAATCATGAAAATTGGTGAAGCACAAAATTCCAGAAATCATCATCAGAAATCCAGAAAACACATAAAAAGGGGGGAGGTCTAACACATGAATGGGAGCATGAAAACTCACCTACGCGTAAACACATGACGAGAAGCTATCTCATGGAAGCTATCCATTAAATTTTCACACAGGAATGGCCCGAAGACCATAGGGTGCTACCTTAGATATGTGATGGTGAAACATCACATAAACGGGGTATAGTCTCCCACGCAGACAAAGAGACATCGCTCAATCGCTAGTCTAAATCACAAAAATGATCGTCATGACCATAAGGAAGTGTCAATCACACCAAGCTAGTAAATATATGAGTTTAGCTTCATGTCCCATAACCACTTGCTTAACTTAAATATTTACGAACAAGCTGTAAATCTTCACTAGGAAATTGTCACAAAAAGGGTTCAATCGAACAAGTCCAAGAGCTAACCGACGAAGTGAACGCAAGCGTTTCATACCACTCGTTTTACTAAGTCGTTTAAGTCGATTTCTCATTCGAGTGAAGTAAAGGCTTGTATATACTAGTAGATTGAAAATCGGTTTGAGAAAACGAACTTTTGATATTTAAAATAGTGTTGAAATCGCTTTGATGAAAGAGTTTTGATATTTACTATTAGTATTGAAACCTTCATATATCTTTAAAGTGACAAGTCATAAAACGATTGTAGAAACAAATCAATTCACGTTCGAAGACGTAAGTAAAGTCCAAAGAAGTCAATCCCAAAACCATCAAAGTAGAAATTCTGATAAATGTTTTTCAGAAGAGATTGCCTACGCAGAGTAATACGGGGTTCGACCTAAAACTGGCGACCTAAGGATACGTGACCTAAAGGCTTAGCAGGGTCGAGCGACTTACGAGCTACGACCTATGGTGACGAGGGACTTAACAGTTTAAGGGTCTACGACCTAACGGGTTAAAAAGGTCCAACGACCTAAGAAAAATTAGGGTCATACGACCTAAAGAGGTTCGCGACATAAGGTTGGTCGCGACCTAAAAGTGCACGACCTAAGGTCTTACGACCTAAGGAACAGAAAAGTCTTACGACCTAAGTGTTCACGACCTAACGACTTGACTAGGCACGCGACCTAACGACTTAACAAGGCACGCGACCTAATGACTTAACTAGGCATGCGACCTAACGAGTTAGCAAGGCACGCGACCTAACGACTTAACTAGGCACGCGAGCTAACTGCAAACGACTTAAGGCCTTTAACTCGTGAACGACTTATGCCTTTAACTCGTGAATGACTTAAGTTCTGTGACTTTTCAACGCAGCGACCTAACTCCTTAACTCGAGTACGACCTAGCGAAGGCCAGAACGACCTAGTGCCAGAAAAATCACCAAAACACCGAAAATTGAAGTTTTTCGCCAATCCAATCCAAACAAAAAGCAAATGTTGATGCTAGAGTGATAGGGAATCATTCCCAACAGTCCAATGACGATTATAGGCAAGATGTGAGATCAAAAATCTCACCTTTTCATGGAATTTGATGAAGATGGAGATTTGAGAGCAAAGCAAGAACACCAACAAGCTTGAATCAATGTTCTTCACGTGAATTTGATGTTGGATCTCGGATTTGCAATAGAATTTGTGTTTGGAGTTTTAATTTCCACTTCCCACCACCATTTTTGACAAAGCTTGAAGTGTTTTGATAAAAAGAGGAAGATGGTTGGGCTGAACTAAAGGGGTGCAGTCCAAACCAAAGTCAAAGGCGGGAAAAAGTGCCGAAAAGTTCACTATCTCCAAACATATCGAAGTTTACACTCAAAAAGATCGCAAATGTCATTTTGAACTCAATGGAAGTGGTCTCGAGTCCTAATTTGACCGTATGCAAAAAGTAGCTTTTCGGACTAACATCCGACTAACGATAAAATATTTAAATATAAAATCGATAGATATGCGGGTTGTTACACTCATGGGTTAGCTAAACCTGAGATAATGCGTCTAAATCTATCTTTAGTCATTTCTGATGGTCAAGTCACGTTCAGCATCCCAACACACAAGCCACAACTTGAACAGATTACGAATCCTACATGGATTCTAGCATCTTGAATAGATCCACTTCCAAGGGATTGAACACGTATCTCAGTCTTGAAGTGATTTTCGATAAGTAAAAGACTTACCGATCTCGTTCCTTTTAAGACTGAATTGACGAATTTTTGATTAACTTAACTATGATTCTTTCAGAAATAAACGGACAATGATAAGGGTGAAGATAATCTCCTATCCAAATGAATTTCCTAATCTCTTGTCCTAGAAGAGCAATATGAGTTTATACATAGGTTATATTATCATCCAGTGAATAAATGTATCGTATAGTTCTTGTGTTTCCTCTAGATATTTTTAAGTTAATTTGGTTATATTCAACAACAATGAAGATGGTCGCATATGGAAACCAAGTCTCATATACTTATCGTATTTCTGACTTTTTTACCTTCTACTATGCCTCGGTCAAGTGTGAAACTTGGTAGGTTAGAGCACTATTGCTTCTACACCCTACTCAAATCATCATTCTTAACTCTCATAAATATAATTAAGTCTACTTCGTTAGCTTTTAGTGTTATGCACACGATAAATATTTTCTATAGACAAGCAAACACAAAAGGACGATTAACCTACACAAAGTACGATCAAGTTACATAAAATGACTTCTAATCCCCTTTTTATTTAATTAATCATTCATTAATTAAATCTTCTTTTATTAATAAAAGTCCTTTTATCCAACAAAACTTCTTTCATTAATTAAACTTCCTTATTAATTAAACTTCCTTATTAATTAAACTTCCTTTATTAATTAAACTTCACTTATTTATTAAAACTTCACTTATTTAATTAAACTTTATTAATTAAAACTTCACTTATTTAAACTTGCATATAGATTTACTGTTCACTTATTTCGCTTTATAAAGGATATATACTTGTACTCTACTATTTCACTGTTCATATATTTCACTATTCATGTGTTTTACTATTTACTATTCACGTATTTTACTATTCATGTATTTTCTATTTATTTAAACTTTTTCTATACTTCAAAAGTATTCATGTACTTATCAAATGGTATAAGTATATTCACAAATCATTAATAAGATTTACTTACTTTAGCGTATAATCAAAGAGGTTAAAAACAAATGTTACTTAAACATTGTTATTATAAACATCTTCTCTTTTATAAGTGGAACTTTCACTTTTTCTATCTTTTTATAAAAGATTTCATACTTATTATTATCTTTAAAATTCCATTATTGAAGGTTTAAGTATATTCATAAGGGTTGAAGATAATTATTACAAACATTTGTCACTATAAACCTGGACTTATTTCACACTTAACCATCTTCTTTAAAACTTGCTTTTAAAGATTTAATTACACTTACAAAGGTTAACGATGACTTTTACTCAAACATTTGTCACTGCAAATCCAAAACCATTCACTTATAATTATCCTTAAAATATTTGTTATTAAATATCTTATTATATTGCTTTGAATAATTAATAAGGGAAAAAATGTTACTAAAATATCGTTTATTACAACCGAAAACCATTTTTATACTTATCATTAACTTTAAGTCATTCATTTTAAAGATCAAAGTATATTTGCATTTATTAATTAAGGTAATACACTTATATTTAATTTCTCAAAGCCATTTATTTTAACTTAAGAGTTAGAATTCAAAACTCCTTTTCCTACTTTTATAAAATACTCACTTACTTTTAAAACTTATGTATATATAAAAATAATTTAAAATACTTATAATTATGTTAAAACACTTTTAAACTACTTAAAATATATTTTAATTATCTATATAGAATATTATGTAAAAGTAACAAATTTTGAAATAAATATAAAACAAAAAATAAACATGTTTTATTTTAAAAGCCTCTTACTTTAAAATATTTAATTAATTATTAAAATTATATTTAAACATGCAAATAATTTTAAAACACTTTAATATAAGTTAAAAAACAACCCTAAAAAGATTAAAGAAAATTACTTAACTTAAATATGATTTTTGGACAATTTAAAGTTTCACAAAAAAAAGAAAGTGCTTCTGGAAATGCAATCTAAAGTATTTGCAAAAGGTAAAAAGTTTTAGAAGCAAAGATAGCATGCAAAAATGCTATCTAATGTTCTGGGCCTATTTTAACATGATTTTGCTGCAACTTTGAAGCTAGTTTTCATCACTTAAACAATTGATTTTTGATCCAATTTTTTTATACTTGTTAGTATACTTATGGTACTTAAAATCCATGAAGAGAAACCCTTAAGAATATCTTTCAGTTAATTTATAAAAATCCTGAAAATAAAGTATTTTTTCGAAGCCTCATATAATGACTTTTTCATTATAAATTTTGCCACTTTGTTCAACTAGTTATTAAATGATCTAAACTCCAAAAATTTTACATTAAGAAAAATATATATAATTTACATGTTAACATGGTAAAGAAACCCCTATGGATGTCTCTACAAAAATAAACATTAATTCTAAAAAATAAGGTATTTAAAAATATTGATATAGCGACTATTTCGCTACTAACTTTTAAAAAAAACATACTTCAAACTGTGGAGCTAGGTAATTTGGTAGGCCGCTCCAACCGACCTCCCGTTATAGCAAGGCACTCGCAGAGGTAATTTTTAGTCCCGAGATTTTCAATAAATAGCTGCTAAAGTGTAGCTATCAGGGTTTGAAACCTCTTTCTCTGCTAGGGAGCTGGAAATCCCTGCCAACTCCACTATAACTGCAGACATATTTCGCTATTAACTTTTACAACTTTGTTTGGCTAGTTTTAAACCTTTTTAAACCTTGATATTTTTACATTAGTACGTACTTATATTTTATTTATTAAAACCACTAAGAAGTCTCTAATGATTTCTTCCAAAGTTGACTTAAAAATCATCAAACACAAGGATTTCAAAATGCATCCATAGCGACCTTTGTGCTTCTGACTTTTGCAATTTTGTTCTATTGTTTTAACAACTTTCCAAACCAATTCCTTTATATCAGACACACCAAAACATGTGTAGAGAATATTCAAATGTATATTTTTACACTAAAATCACATTTTAATCAATTTAAAATATGTCAGATACAAGGGATTTCAAAGTTCGTTTATAGCGACTATTTCGCTTCAATCTTTCACAACATACTTCAACTTTTCACACAACATTATCAAACATGTAAATAACAAGTCTTGGCCACATTATATGTTTTAGAGGGTTATAAGAGAGATTATGCTACAAATAATGTTGTCGTTTTCTTTCCAAAGCAGGAAGGGGTCCAAAAGTTATACTTTGCATCGTTCTTCATTTTAAACTTTATATTTTACACAACAAACATTATAAATGCAACTCATGCAATTCGATGATGAGAAAACTCACCTTTAAACCAAGCCAAACACAAGCATAAGCACCTAGAAACAAAGAATCACTTCCTACCATCCATAAACTTCACAAGATCATAGCTATTGCCAACATAAGCCAAGACAACCTCTCCCCTAGCCAAGAATTGTTCACGGTCTAGATTGGATGGCCAACCCTTTTCACTTTTCTTCAATTTTGACTTCATTTTCATGCTTCCTAAGGTGATTAAAGCTATGTTTTAAGTTTAGTAGAGGTTGGTGTTGATTTGATATCATTTTGGAGGATTGAAGAAGAGAAAATAAGAAGAGGCCATTTTTGAGTATAAACTTGGAAATATATTTTTGTGATATAATGAAGTATTTTGATGTTTACAAATGAGAATAATAACTCTTTCTCTCCTATTTTAGCCAGCCAAAATACTTGGTTCTATACTTCTCTTGCCTTGAAACAAGTTTCCTATATTCTCTCCATTTTTCATGCCTTGAATCAAGAGTTTTGTCTCCTTAGTTAATCCTACTTAGTTTATTTAATTTGTAGTTAACTTAAGTGTTTATAACTTGCTATTTGTGGTTTCATAATTTAATATACAAGTTCCAAAGAGTTCGAACAACTTTTGTTTAGAAAAAAGCCGTTTATCGATAAAACGATTTTTGACCACATAATTGATATTTATTCGAACTAATTATTTTTGTAAACAAATTTAAAAAACTAGTTTCTTATTATTAGTTATTATTGAAAAGGGGTTAATAAGGTTATAAAATCACACTTATTCATGTTAAATCCAAGATTCAAATATTTAAATAATTCATATATTTAAACTTGAAGTGTTCAAAATTTCGGATCATTACAAATAATTAGTCTATATGTACCATGATTTAGCAAAAATGGTTAATAAACCTGAAGCTAAAAATACAAAATTGAAATTGGTCAAAAGTGAATTGCCACATTACAATACAGAATTGGAAATGAAAATTGAAGAATTTGAAAATAATCAAACAAGTGTTAAATTCAAAAAATGTTTAAAATGACATGTTATACAAAAAGAACATTAATTTACTTCTCATAAATTATTTGCTAGATGAAGAGGTTGAAAAGTTTAGGAGATCTAAAAATTTGGATGCAAAAAATGTTTGGGTGTTATGAAAAGAATTTACTATTTTAAAATATAAATTTAAATTACTGAATACGTAAGTTCTTTTTAATTCGATAAAATGATAGGTTGGAAAAAGATATTAGGCATCTTAAAGAAAATCAAAATTTTGAATGTAAGAAGTGTGGGATTCTTGAATAAGAAATTTTAACGAGCCCTAGAATTTTCTAAATGGGCTTGATATAGAAATTGAGAGAGTAAAGAAATTTGAGAACCTTGAATTTGAAAATAGTACAGTTTTCGAAATGGATTTAATTTCTTTCAAAAATAAAGAAAGAATTGAGAATGTTCTTTTAAATTATAATTTGGTTAAACAAGTTCAAAATCTCAAAATTTTTGAAACTCATGAATTTTAGAAAAAGTCAAACAATTGAAAAAGAGATGTAAGAGATATATTAGAACAAAAGAATTAATAAATGAAATACAATCTTAAAGATGAATGAAATCCAACAGAGGGAAAATTCCATTAGTTGTTTAAATTTTGTGATGGAAACAGCCTTTTGAAATTTGAAATCAATAATCTGAGGTTGATTGTAAGAAAACTTGAAATAGGAAAAAAAATTAACATGTTGTCAGGGAATCAAATTTCACAAATAATGGAAAAAGAACACGATTCAAAAAAAAGTTGATGAAAATAGCAGTCAAACGACTAGGGAAGAAGTGTTTTCCAAATGTATAAAATGTAAGCAAGATGTATCATTAAACAACACTACACAAAAGGTGGCGAACCAAATAAGAAAGCAACTAAAAATAATCATTCTACTACATCTCAAATATAGGTTTAACAAAGTGAACCCCTGGTAAACACTATAAAAACTTGGAAAGTAATACATGATGCTTTAGTGTTAAAACAAATTTTTTAATTAGGAATTTAAAATATTACCACCTACATGGATCAAATAATTCTAACATTAAAAATGTGGGGAAAAAGACATATAGAAATCTTGGAACTAAATATAGGGGAAAAGGCAGTAAAAATGCAGAATTGTACTACCGTAGTTAATAGGTTAAACAATGTAAAAAAATATTCCAATATTATCAAAATAATTAGTCAATCCATTACAGAACAAAACATCAATAAAGCCTTTCTAGCCCAACAAATTAACTGAAGTAGAAGCAATTTCAGAAAGCCATGTGAGCAGGAAGCACTTTCAATTAACAGGAGTATAAAAAATTACTGAAAACAAAGTTGAAATCAGTGTTTATGTTGAGGAATCGAAAGATTCATGCAATCTGAGTAAATTGAAGGAGGTTAAGATGGAGAACAATATTTATGGAATTCGATTTTATATATAGGTAGGAATTAGAATACCCATTACTTGAGTATGTAGGATTGATTTATGGAATGTAAGGGGATTGATTCATCACCATTAACGCATTAGGGTAAATTTGCAGAAGAGGATGGTGGTCTTATAACCATTCAATTAAAGTTTAAACATGTCGAGAGGGTTTAATCAAAATTTAGCATAAATTTTCTAAGAATTAGGCATTTGGAATACGAGTAAAGGATGACAAGACAAATATTGCCTTTATTTGATTTCAGGAGAACACATATATTAGGATTTAAGATTTTGTTTTAGACGGAGAAGATGAAATAAACAATGTAAAGTGAAGGAAAAACATGTAAATATATTTTTATCTTTAATAATATTCGTAATGCCTTTGGTGTCACACTTTTTTAGTATCAGCGAGAACTACCAAAAATGCCCCTCTATCTTAATATTACTTAAAAATTGGATCTAACTTCTTTTACAAATTCAAAATTTCCCTTTATAAGTTTTACCAACTTTTAATATCCCTTAAACATAGGAGCTAACAAATAAACCTCTACAGATATTATCAAATCTTAGTGTCGCTTACATATAAGATCCAACAAATAAATTTCCTTTACAAATTCAAAACTTCACTCTACAAATATTACAAAATCTTAATAACACTTAAAAGTAATATCTAGCAAATAAATTTCTTTCACGGAATTAATAGAAATAAAAATTCAAACCAACAACAAATTAGATGTTGCAATTAAGAAATAAAAATTCAAACTAGCTACACATGACCTCAACGTAAAAATATAGCTTAACATTTGTCCAAATAATTTCTCTTGAATATGTTAAACATATTGAATTTATCAAAAAATAATTCATGCGTAAAGCGCATGCCATCATCACGCGCGAAACGCCTGTCGTAACGCTCGTTTGAATAAATGAAATAGGAGATGTGTAACGGACTGGGATTTTCGACCCTCGAAAATTGACATTTATACGTCCACTGTATAAAATGCCAAGCACTCAGGTGCCGGAAATACCAGTTCATTAGGGGTGTAGAAGAAAAAGATAGAAGAAAAGAAATAGAACAACACAGAGTCTCACAATCCCAGCAAAACAAAATATAATATATAATAATAGATTTTTATACAAAAGAATCTGTAATTGTTAAATACTTACAATCATTAGAGGACAACAATCGATACATCAATCTGGATAGTTATATAACTTGTCCTCATACAACGGAAAATATTAATCAAGTACGGAGGTACATCTCTGACATCCAGCTCGCCTCCTGAACTCCATAATTTCCTATCCAGAATTTGTAATACTCGGTCTGACCCGAGCATTATAATAAAATAACACCCGAGTCAGTCTGGAAAACCAGCATGAGAAAACAAACTTCACAAAGTCCTTTGAAAACAAAGGCATCTCGTAAGACCACGTCAAAAATAAACACGATGGGTTTTTACCTTACGATAACCAAAACAATATTTATCAAAATCATCTGATATTATAATAGTCTATATAGAAAGTAAATAGAAAATAGCTGAAATGCTTGAATCTCACATTCCAGCATAGTTGGGCTCAATCAAAACCGTACAGTGCTTATTGGAGAATGGATTCCATCGAATGACTGGGCCACTGGGGTACCGCCCACCATGGTACACCTCTAGAACAATGTACAGAGGACCACGCCGGGATCCCCTGCTACACAAGACCGGCCTACCCCTAACTTGGATAGACCGAATATGTTATCATCCCGGGTGTTTCCACCCTTACCATCGAGTGCTCCTTCTTTCATGCACAACCATATCCATAATATATAGGTTTCCGAAGACATCTAGAAAGGTGATAACATACCCTAATTGGGTGAGACCCACTTAGCCTTGCTGCATCTCCCCTGTTTTAGTCATTCCTGGTTGATAAGGCTCAAGGCTAAGCGTTACCTTTCAAGAACACAATTCTACTTAAAATCCTCATCGTCCTCCAATGACGATGTCCTGATAGCATTTGTCCATACAAGTTGTCCTGGGTCTGGACAAACCGAATCACCGTCTTCATCATCTTCACGGTATTCATTCATTACATTCAAACCGGATCGAAGTGGTTTTTGGATAATTAAATCCGATCCCGGTCTCCTCGAAACGATTAATGAAAATTGGTCAAAATTGATAGTCGGTTATTTAATTATCAATACACATCCATAAGCAATCATGAGGCTTTATTATAAATTTCCCAAAATTTATTTCAAAATACCTTTATAGATATTACTTCCAATTCTTCAACATTTGAAAACAGTTTTCAAATCCTTATCTCTTCAACGGAATATTTCCACCCTTTTTCCAACATTTAGAATATTTTTCTCCCATTTCATCTTATATTCACACGTAGGTAGTATTCCATTTATTTCCTACTTCCTAATTCTCAAAATCATTTACAATTTCATTTGTAAATTCCTTGACTAGTTTATAATGAACTCTATAAATTCCGGAATTCTTTAATTAATTCCCTTTAATATTTCCAAAGCCAATTATACTCGCTTATAATTTCAATTTCCTTTTGTACTTCTTTATGAATTATACTCCATTTTTTCGAAGTTCACTTTTACTTAACTACTTCGGAAATTTCCTTACTTTTCTTCCCAATTCTATTTTAAGGATTTCCTTATAAATTGCATATACCGAATAACCCCATTTTCCGAGAAATTTTATAAGTAAATTTAAAACATTTCAAAACTCTATATATATACATATGTAAATAAAAATAAGTGTTTAAAGGAACATAATAATTTGTTTTTAAGACATATTCAAATAATTATTTAAAATATTGAAACACTCTTTATAACATCATTTTTCCAAAGCAGGTTTTAAATTTAGGATTTATTAAATAAATATTAAGTATTTGAAAAAAATTAACTTCTGAAGTATTTAAATACTAACCGACTTTAAATTACTTAGTTTAATAAATAAATAAATAATTCCTTTTTAAAATTAATGTAACGACCCGGAAATTTCGAACCCGAAATTTCCAGATAGTTAGAAGAAAAAGAAAAGAGATAGAAGAAAGAACAGAACAAGGCACAGATTCTCACATTCGCAGCGGATCAAAATACAATATCAAATAATAATATCAGTTATACAAAGAAAACTGTATCAGTCGATTACATTTTTATACATCAGAGTTACAACATTTCACAATCACTATACAGTTAAAATAACTCGTCCCAATAATTAACAATATATCACACTCCATACGTTCCTGCCATCCAGCTCGCCTTTTGAGCTCCAGAACGTCCTTACCTGAAATCTGTAATACTCGGTCTGACCCGAGCATTACATCAAAGTAACACCCGGGTCAGGCTGGAAACCAGCGTGAGTAAACCCATATAATTTGAAATACCAAGCTATAAAACTTAGGTGGATTATCAGGGTAACTCGTACTTTTCTACGAGTTCTAATCTTATTTAAGTCGATCATTTATCTTAAAACAATATCCAATAATCGTTATCCAGTTTTAAATATCCATGATACTTAACTTATTCCATTCCAGCCTGTTTGCTTCCAAACTCACATTTATAAAGAATCGAAGTGGTTTCGGGTATTAACTGATACCCGATCCCGGTCTCTTCGAATTCAATGTCATCTCTAATCCAAATTGTTAAGTTTTTAAACAATACAATTCAAATCCAGAATATCATACAACAATTCAACTCAGATAGGTAACCTACATTATCACAGTTTAACCCATTCATATCACAGCACATCTCGATCGTCCATCAGAGATAAAATCAATCCAAGTAATCCAATATCATTCAACCATCCGTAACAAGTTGATCCCTTCTTAATTAATTTAATTAATCTCTAATTAAATTAGTTACTAACCTTTAATCACTTGGATTACCTTAATCCATCTTACTTAGCATTAATTAATTACAAATTAATTAATCATTTCTTAATTATTTATCTTAATTAATTTTCCTTGATTAATTATCCCTTAATTACAATAAGTAATTATTCTTTAATTATCCCTTTTTATTAATCATTCTTGATTAATTAACTTTTAATTACATTAAGTAATTAAACCTTAATTATAGATTAATTATCTTTCCATTCTCAATAATTTACCTAAATTACTTCCATTAATTAATTAATGATCTTCTAATTACTTCATTAATTAATTACTCTTTTAATTTATTACCTTAACAAGTAATTAATCACATTATTAATTAACCTTAATCCTTTAATTAAGTAGTTATTCTTTACTTAATTAACTAACCCTTAATAAATTATATTAATTAATCCTTTAATTAATTACACTAGGGGATTAATCCTTAATCATTTAATCTCTAGTTAATGATTCATCTCTTAGTTCATTAACTACCCCCTAATTACTCCATTAAGTAATTATTCTTAATTACAATTAGTAATTAACCTTTAATTACTAATTATCTTTTAATTACTTACATTAAGAATTTAACCTTTAATTAATTAATTATCATTTAATTAATTATATTGAGTAATTATCTTTTTTATTACTTTCATTAATTAATTAATCTTAAATTACTTTATTAAAGTTTAATATCACATCTCTTAATTAAAAATAATTCATTCTAATACCTTTAACTAATCCCAATCTTAAATAAGATAGTTATTATATCATAAAAATAAAACCCTTATAGCCTGTAACACCCACGTGAACTCACCCGAGGACACACTCGAGCCAAACCAGACATTTCTCGCACACGACCCTGAGCTGAACATCGTCTTCTCCGATCCCTTAAACATCCCAGCGAAAACAGATACGAATGCCAACCCGTGCACGTGCACAAGCAAGCGCCGCTTCTCCAGTCACAGCCACCACCTCCAACATGTCGACGATGACCTCGCCTTAGATTCCGACCACCCAGATATTCGAGACGAGCACGAAATCCAAATCGAACATGTCGACTTCTACCTGGAACAAAACAGTTCATCCAAGAACCTTCTCGACTCGCCGCCTCGATCCACCAGAACCCTCGAAACTCCGATCATAGCTTCACCGAAGACCCACGCTCCGTTTCCCCCACCTCCAAACCATTCCGATGCCTCGACGACGACGCAGCACTCTGGAAACTCACATCAACCAAAACCGGTCCTTAAACCCTACTACGTCGCCGTTTGTTAACCACGGTGAACGATAAACTCTGCCACAATTTTTGCCAAGGCCCATGACCTCCGAACTTCCTCCAGTAATGATCCCGATCATCCACCCTTCCCCAATCGCCAGAAATCAAGCAAAATCTCGATTCCGTTCAACTTGTAAATTCTACCCAAATACTATCTTAAAAATCTTGATATTATTATTAAAAATCATGGTTTTCCAAATCGAACCCTATGATGTAAGTGAATCAATAAACTTTGATATTCGAATTTTAACATATATTTAAGCTTCACTGTTTTATCTTCTTTCCAGTATAAACTGTTTTCAAACTTTACTTAAAATATTTTTAAAATTTTGATCTTGTTCATTCAAGCTTATTATGTTCAGGTATCATGAGCTATAAGAAGCTAGAGAGAGAATTTGAAATTTTAAACAGGATTTAACCCTGTAATGGATGAACAGAGGCATGTTTTTGCCTGTTCCCAGACATATACACATATATTAACACACACACACATATATTTATATATAAATAATCATTTTTAACCAACATGCACATCATAAATCATAGCATACTTCAAAGATCATCACATGCAAATCAGATATATCAAGCTTTAAGAATTTATAAGTATGGTTTGCTCACCTTAAATGGAACAGAGACCAGATTTCTTGTTCCAGGCTTTTGTTCTGGAAATTTTTACATTTGATTTGAATTCTTTGTTGTTGAATCTGAAACTGATGTTGATTCTTGTTGCATGCTTAGATTCAGGTTGAAACAGAAATTGATTTGGCTTGAGTTGTTGTAGAATTCGTTTTGATCCTCACTGCTGTTTTGATTTCAGCTATGCAACTTGGTTTCCCAGGTTTGTATTTTGAAGATGAAAACTTGTTTGATTTAGTTTGAAAGAGTGGAAGCTTTGATTTATTTTCTGGTTTGCTTATTCTTTTACAGGTTACACACTTGTTCTTGTTTTTGAATGAAGATAGGAAAAAAAAAATGAAGAGAAGAGATAGATGCATATATAGATTTAATTATAATTTTTTTTTTAAATATAAAAGAAAATAAAATAAATTGGTGACACTTGTTAGATTTGTTAACATTTGTCATTTGCAAATGTTTATTAACTTACACATTATGTCTTTAGCTTCCATTTGTCTTTTATGTTGTATTAATATGTTTTTTTTTTATATAAATACTTTTAAATTTTAATAAATATACAAGTGAGAATGTATGTAAATATTTATTTATAAATAACTTATGTTTTTATCCAAATGAATGTATTATATGTTTATATGCTAGTGGATTTTATTTTAACTCTATCTATATATATTTTTACAACCCAAATTGTCTTATGTTTAAAAATTTTAACAACAAGGATAATTTCCTATTTATTTTAAAAAATATATATTTTAGCTTGAGTTTAAAATAAGGATTTAAAAAGTTCATTTACATTTCTTTTATATTAACTTATGTGTCAAGTTAATATGTACATATCCAACTATATTTATAATAATGTGTATATATTTTTCTTTTTCATAGGCATACATATATATATACCTATATAAATTATAAAGCTTGAATATATCTACTTATATATATATATATATGGATGTCTTATCCAGAATTAAATAGTGAGATATATTATTTATTATCCTGGAAGATTTAACACTTGTATTATAGTTTTAACCTATGTTCATATATTCAGATATTTGTCAGAATTTTATCTATTTAATTTGCAAATTAGTATTTAAAGAAAATTTAACACTGTTAATTTTCAATTAACAGATGTCCAAAAATCTGGGTTATCACATTCCTCCCCCCTTAGAATCTTTTCGTCCTCGAAAAGGAACGAAGCCAAAATTTATTAAATTGCTTATTATCATAAAAGTTTCTCTTTGATCACTTTTTACCATAAACTCTTTTTATTAGAAATTTTAAAATACTTATAAAAATTTTATATAATATTATCAGGAATAGTTTTTATAAAAATACTTTTATAACTCGATGTCTCAATAAGTCCATCCTTGTTCTCACAGAAATTCAGCCATACGTTGATCAGGCGTAGGACTGAAAATCTATAAGTACTTGGTAAACCCGTTTTCAACACCCAGTGAAAATACTTGGAAAATAATTTATGAAAATATCGAAAACGTTTTTGAAAATAGAGGAAATATCTTTGGTGAGAATGCTCTGGAAATCATCACCCCCATCCAAGGTCACAGTTACATCACGGGTTACGTTGCCATCGCAGCAAAAGTCCATGTAACTGATTACACCATGGAACCCACAACAGATCGCAGTTACATCCAGGGTTACGTTGCCGTCGCAGCAAAAGTCCATGTAACTGTTGGCTCTCAGCGGCACACACGATTTCGCTGTCAAAATGAAACTTCTCCCACATAGGTCGCAGTCTACCGATATAAAATCAAACGTAGACAGTTGGCTCTCAGCGGCACAAACGACTTTCGCTATGTTACCATAGTGTCACAGTCTACCGATATAAAATCAAACGTAGACAGTTGGCTCTCAGCGGCACACATGACTTTCGCTATGGTCTGCAGTAGATCGCAGTGACATTGAGTTAAATTGTTGTCACAACATAACTCAAATGCCTCTGTGGGCACCAGCCCCTCGACTTTCGCTACACAAATAATCCTCAGGAACTAGTTTTGTCCGGACTCCTCACAGGATCAACTTTAGAATCCCCCCTTGGGGTTCAAGGCAGTACCACCCAGTGGCACTCCTGAGAAGTTCATTTCAAGGAAGCGCCTTTTTTCCCCAGAGCTATACTCAAAACATTTTATACTATACATTTATAGTATCTTCAAATCATACCCTTTATGATTTATCAAAATCTCCTTTACACAAAATCGATTACCAAAATCGATAATTTCCAAATTAGGCTTTCCAAATTCCCAAAATTGATTTTCCCAAAAATCAAAAGCCTTTCCCAAATTCATAGGTTCCCAAAACCTTTTCCAAAATCATTCTCATAAGATCCTTTATATATATATATAGATATAGATATATATAACTTTTAAAATCTTTGGATCATTTCAACTTTGTATAAAACCTCTTTTATACTTCAAATATTTCAAAACCCTTTTCTTTTAGCAATAGATTCAACAAGGGAAGATTTACCTTATATAACAAGGATATATAACTTTATTTTATTCTAAATCAAATATTCACATTTGATAAATCTTTTATAAAGTTATTAACCATATTTCTTTTCAAAAACCATTTTACAGTTCTTATCCATAAATCTTCAATATCAATTTCATTCAAATCCGTATGATGTACACATATCATCCGTACACAATATCAATCTGATCGCTCAATCGATCACACAATTTCACTTCCGAACTAGTATTGTCCACCCGACTTCCTAGTGCGGACTCAGATCTGGTTTCTTGATTAGAAACCGTCATTCTCCTTGCATAGTCACAACTATGATAGAGAATATCCAGAACCAATCAAAAATCCATATCCAGGTTCGCCGTCGAAAATCGAGCGAAAAATCCCAACTCGGATCGATAATACTATCTCGAAATTCTGTGTTCGAATCTGGATCAAATCACTATGCGAATAGAATAATATACGTATATCCTACGTATTTATCTTTGTTGGTTATTAGCCAAATCAATTCTCTTTTCTATTCACATTTCCTTTAATCCCATTTATTTATTCTCAATTGCTTCCATTTCCAATTGAGTTATTACTTCAATTACAAATAGTTTGAACTCTGACCTATTTAAATTTAAAAATAGCTTGGAAAAGTTTAAAGTAGATAAGTAGTTGAAAAATAGTTATTAGTTTGTAAAATAGCTGTAAAATAGTTAAGTAGGTATAAAATAGTTAGATAACTGCAAAATAGTTTTTTTAAAATAGTGATTAGATATAAGTAACTGAAAAATAGTAATTAGTTTATAAGACAGTTTCAAAATAGTTAAATAGTTCCAAAATAATTGTAAAATAAGTATAAGATAGTTTGGGGTTTAAGAAGAAAGATTGTATAGTAAATAGTTTGGAAAAATATATTTGTATTAAAACAATTTGTTTTGAAAATAAACCAGAGTCAAATTGTTCAATTCTCATCAATTCAATTTAAATTTTCCACCTCCATTTAAATTAACTCAATTCCAATTTAAATAACTTCAATTTCCATTGAAATTGATTTAACCTCAATTCAAGTTGAATTAATCCTCAATTTCTTTCCAAATTCGAATCAAATTCCATTTGATTTTTAAACTTATTCAACTTTAATCACAATTCCAAATTATTTTAAATCAATTTGGATTTATTTCAAATTGAACCAGCTTCAATTTCCAAATTCAAATCATTTTAATTCTAATTTACCATTTGAATTTTTAAACTTATACATCTTCAATCACAATTCTAATTAATTCAAATCAAATTCAATTTGAACTAATTTAATTCAAATCTCAATTTAAAACTATCTCGAATTATATAAATTCAAGTTAAATATTTTAAATGTTCATTTAATCCCTTAAGTCAACTTAACCCTTATTTTTAAATCAAATCAATCTTTATTTTTAATTTAACAACTTAAATCTTTAAACCATTTAATTCTGTATCCAAATTCCAAAATTCCATTTTAAAATTATCTTTACTTAACTTATTACAAAGTTCAAATAAGAACTCAAAAACAATTTAATTTTTAGATTCTAATTTATTATCCATTTTCAATTTCCAGATCTCAAACCCATTTTGAGATCACTCATAACTCCCATTTAAATTAACCATTTAACTACCCAAGTTAAATTTAAATTTCATTTTGAAATTTCCAATTCAAGTTATTCATTCAAACTTATTTAACTTCCTCCAAGTTAAATTAAATTTACTTAATCCGGTCAACTTTACACAATTTAAATTCCCATTCAAATTTTAAACTTCAGATTAATAATCTTTCCACTTATAAGTTCAAAAACTTATTACTTTGGGTTTTCATATCACATTCCAAGGAAAAATTTAAAACTCAATACTTAGAGTTTATTTCAAATCATCTTTGATATTATGTATATCTTTATATATACATTTTCTTTACACATCAAGTTATACCTTAAATTTTTAAACCATCTCTGGTTTTAATTCAAAAATAATTTCAAGTTTTCTGGATTTAAAACTTCACAATTTAAAATCCACTATAATTTATAAGTCTTGCTTGCCTAAATGTTTTACTTCCCTAAAACATTCCATTATTAAACACAACAACCATTTACATGAACTGGACAGTTATACAACTTGTTCCAGACTTCAATCTATACAGACCACATAATATCATATACACAACGGAATACTTCATTTCAAACTTATCTTTATTAAATTTTAATTTGGTTGTATTTCTATTACCACTTAATTTAATTCCAATATTTTTAACAACCAATTATCTTAATATTTATTAGAAAGAAAGACCATTTTATACATCAAAATATATTCTTAAATAAAATCATTTAAAATTCTTATATAAGAAAATAACAATTACGCTCTCATATATATATATACACCCAACTCGTTCTAGGGTACCATTGACCCTATCCTTAACGAGTAATCCCAACAGAGCCAAGGTTCTCGCTTAACCTTCAGCTCTGATACCAAATGTAACGACCCGGAAATTTCGAACCCGAAATTTCCAGATAGTTAGAAGAAAAAGAAAAGAGATAGAAGAAAGAACAGAACAAGGCACAGATTCTCACATTCGCAGCGGATCAAAATACAATATCAAATAATAATATCAGTTATACAAAGAAAACTGTATCAGTCGATTACATTTTTATACATCAGAGTTACAACATTTCACAATCACTATACAGTTAAAATAACTCGTCCCAATAATTAACAATATATCACACTCCATACGTTCCTGCCATCCAGCTCGCCTTTTGAGCTCCAGAACGTCCTTACCTGAAATCTGTAATACTCGGTCTGACCCGAGCATTACATCAAAGTAACACCCGGGTCAGGCTGGAAACCAGCGTGAGTAAACCCATATAATTTGAAATACCAAGCTATAAAACTTAGGTGGATTATCAGGGTAACTCGTACTTTTCTACGAGTTCTAATCTTATTTAAGTCGATCATTTATCTTAAAACAATATCCAATAATCGTTATCCAGTTTTAAATATCCATGATACTTAACTTATTCCATTCCAGCCTGTTTGCTTCCAAACTCACATTTATAAAGAATCGAAGTGGTTTCGGGTATTAACTGATACCCGATCCCGGTCTCTTCGAATTCAATGTCATCTCTAATCCAAATTGTTAAGTTTTTAAACAATACAATTCAAATCCAGAATATCATACAACAATTCAACTCAGATAGGTAACCTACATTATCACAGTTTAACCCATTCATATCACAGCACATCTCGATCGTCCATCAGAGATAAAATCAATCCAAGTAATCCAATATCATTCAACCATCCGTAACAAGTTGATCCCTTCTTAATTAATTTAATTAATCTCTAATTAAATTAGTTACTAACCTTTAATCACTTGGATTACCTTAATCCATCTTACTTAGCATTAATTAATTACAAATTAATTAATCATTTCTTAATTATTTATCTTAATTAATTTTCCTTGATTAATTATCCCTTAATTACAATAAGTAATTATTCTTTAATTATCCCTTTTTATTAATCATTCTTGATTAATTAACTTTTAATTACATTAAGTAATTAAACCTTAATTATAGATTAATTATCTTTCCATTCTCAATAATTTACCTAAATTACTTCCATTAATTAATTAATGATCTTCTAATTACTTCATTAATTAATTACTCTTTTAATTTATTACCTTAACAAGTAATTAATCACATTATTAATTAACCTTAATCCTTTAATTAAGTAGTTATTCTTTACTTAATTAACTAACCCTTAATAAATTATATTAATTAATCCTTTAATTAATTACACTAGGGGATTAATCCTTAATCATTTAATCTCTAGTTAATGATTCATCTCTTAGTTCATTAACTACCCCCTAATTACTCCATTAAGTAATTATTCTTAATTACAATTAGTAATTAACCTTTAATTACTAATTATCTTTTAATTACTTACATTAAGAATTTAACCTTTAATTAATTAATTATCATTTAATTAATTATATTGAGTAATTATCTTTTTTATTACTTTCATTAATTAATTAATCTTAAATTACTTTATTAAAGTTTAATATCACATCTCTTAATTAAAAATAATTCATTCTAATACCTTTAACTAATCCCAATCTTAAATAAGATAGTTATTATATCATAAAAATAAAACCCTTATAGCCTGTAACACCCACGTGAACTCACCCGAGGACACACTCGAGCCAAACCAGACATTTCTCGCACACGACCCTGAGCTGAACATCGTCTTCTCCGATCCCTTAAACATCCCAGCGAAAACAGATACGAATGCCAACCCGTGCACGTGCACAAGCAAGCGCCGCTTCTCCAGTCACAGCCACCACCTCCAACACGTCGACGATGACCTCGCCTTAGATTCCGACCACCCAGATATTCGAGACGAGCACGAAATCCAAATCGAACATGTCGACTTCTACCTGGAACAAAACAGTTCATCCAAGAACCTTCTCGACTCGCCGCCTCGATCCACCAGAACCCTCGAAACTCCGATCATAGCTTCACCGAAGACCCACGCTCCGTTTCCCCTACCTCCAAACCATTCCGATGCCTCGACGACGACGCAGCACTCTGGAAACTCACATCAACCAAAACCGGTCCTTAAACCCTACTACGTCGCCGTTTGTTAACCACGGTGAACGATAAACTCTGCCACAATTTTTGCCAAGGCCCATGACCTCCGAACTTCCTCCAGTAATGATCCCGATCATCCACCCTTCCCCAATCGCCAGAAATCAAGCAAAATCTCGATTCCGTTCAACTTGTAAATTCTACCCAAATACTATCTTAAAAATCTTGATATTATTATTAAAAATCATGGTTTTCCAAATCGAACCCTATGATGTAAGTGAATCAATAAACTTTGATATTCGAATTTTAACATATATTTAAGCTTCACTGTTTTATCTTCTTTCCAGTATAAACTGTTTTCAAACTTTACTTAAAATATTTTTAAAATTTTGATCTTGTTCATTCAAGCTTATTATGTTCAGGTATCATGAGCTATAAGAAGCTAGAGAGAGAATTTGAAATTTTAAACAGGATTTAACCCTGTAATGGATGAACAGAGGCATGTTTTTGCCTGTTCCCAGACATATACACATATATTAACACACACACACATATATTTATATATAAATAATCATTTTTAACCAACATGCACATCATAAATCATAGCATACTTCAAAGATCATCACATGCAAATCAGATATATCAAGCTTTAAGAATTTATAAGTATGGTTTGCTCACCTTAAATGGAACAGAGACCAGATTTCTTGTTCCAGGCTTTTGTTCTGGAAATTTTTACATTTGATTTGAATTCTTTGTTGTTGAATCTGAAACTGATGTTGATTCTTGTTGCATGCTTAGATTCAGGTTGAAACAGAAATTGATTTGGCTTGAGTTGTTGTAGAATTCGTTTTGATCCTCACTGCTGTTTTGATTTCAGCTATGCAACTTGGTTTCCCAGGTTTGTATTTTGAAGATGAAAACTTGTTTGATTTAGTTTGAAAGAGTGGAAGCTTTGATTTATTTTCTGGTTTGCTTATTCTTTTACAGGTTACACACTTGTTCTTGTTTTTGAATGAAGATAGGAAAAAAAAAATGAAGAGAAGAGATAGATGCATATATAGATTTAATTATAATTTTTTTTTTAAATATAAAAGAAAATAAAATAAATTGGTGACACTTGTTAGATTTGTTAACATTTGTCATTTGCAAATGTTTATTAACTTACACATTATGTCTTTAGCTTCCATTTGTCTTTTATGTTGTATTAATATGTTTTTTTTTTTATATAAATACTTTTAAATTTTAATAAATATACAAGTGAGAATGTATGTAAATATTTATTTATAAATAACTTATGTTTTTATCCAAATGAATGTATTATATGTTTATATGCTAGTGGATTTTATTTTAACTCTATCTATATATATTTTTACAACCCAAATTGTCTTATGTTTAAAAATTTTAACAACAAGGATAATTTCCTATTTATTTTAAAAAATATATATTTTAGCTTGAGTTTAAAATAAGGATTTAAAAAGTTCATTTACATTTCTTTTATATTAACTTATGTGTCAAGTTAATATGTACATATCCAACTATATTTATAATAATGTGTATATATTTTTCTTTTTCATAGGCATACATATATATATACCTATATAAATTATAAAGCTTGAATATATCTACTTATATATATATATATATGGATGTCTTATCCAGAATTAAATAGTGAGATATATTATTTATTATCCTGGAAGATTTAACACTTGTATTATAGTTTTAACCTATGTTCATATATTCAGATATTTGTCAGAATTTTATCTATTTAATTTGCAAATTAGTATTTAAAGAAAATTTAACACTGTTAATTTTCAATTAACAGATGTCCAAAAATCTGGGTTATCACATTCCTCCCCCCTTAGAATCTTTTCGTCCTCGAAAAGGAACGAAGCCAAAATTTATTAAATTGCTTATTATCATAAAAGTTTCTCTTTGATCACTTTTTACCATAAACTCTTTTTATTAGAAATTTTAAAATACTTATAAAAATTTTATATAATATTATCAGGAATAGTTTTTATAAAAATACTTTTATAACTCGATGTCTCAATAAGTCCATCCTTGTTCTCACAGAAATTCAGCCATACGTTGATCAGGCGTAGGACTGAAAATCTATAAGTACTTGGTAAACCCGTTTTCAACATCCAGTGAAAATACTTGGAAAATAATTTATGAAAATATCGAAAACGTTTTTGAAAATAGAGGAAATATCTTTGGTGAGAATGCTCTGGAAATCATCACCCCCATCCAAGGTCACAGTTACATCACGGGTTACGTTGCCATCGCAGCAAAAGTCCATGTAACTGATTACACCATGGAACCCACAACAGATCGCAGTTACATCCAGGGTTACGTTGCCGTCGCAGCAAAAGTCCATGTAACTGTTGGCTCTCAGCGGCACACACGATTTCGCTGTCAAAATGAAACTTCTCCCACATAGGTCGCAGTCTACCGATATAAAATCAAACGTAGACAGTTGGCTCTCAGCGGCACAAACGACTTTCGCTATGTTACCATAGTGTCACAGTCTACCGATATAAAATCAAACGTAGACAGTTGGCTCTCAGCGGCACACATGACTTTCGCTATGGTCTGCAGTAGATCGCAGTGACATTGAGTTAAATTGTTGTCACAGCATAACTCAAATGCCTCTGTGGGCACCAGCCCCTCGACTTTCGCTACACAAATAATCCTCAGGAACTAGTTTTGTCCGGACTCCTCACAGGATCAACTTTAGAATCCCCCCTTGGGGTTCAAGGCAGTACCACCCAGTGGCACTCCTGAGAAGTTCATTTCAAGGAAGCGCCTTTTTTCCCCAGAGCTATACTCAAAACATTTTATACTATACATTTATAGTATCTTCAAATCATACCCTTTATGATTTATCAAAATCTCCTTTACACAAAATCGATTACCAAAATCGATAATTTCCAAATTAGGCTTTCCAAATTCCCAAAATTGATTTTCCCAAAAATCAAAAGCCTTTCCCAAATTCATAGGTTCCCAAAACCTTTTCCAAAATCATTCTCATAAGATCCTTTATATATATATATAGATATAGATATATATAACTTTTAAAATCTTTGGATCATTTCAACTTTGTATAAAACCTCTTTTATACTTCAAATATTTCAAAACCCTTTTCTTTTAGCAATAGATTCAACAAGGGAAGATTTACCTTATATAACAAGGATATATAACTTTATTTTATTCTAAATCAAATATTCACATTTGATAAATCTTTTATAAAGTTATTAACCATATTTCTTTTCAAAAACCATTTTACAGTTCTTATCCATAAATCTTCAATATCAATTTCATTCAAATCCGTATGATGTACACATATCATCCGTACACAATATCAATCTGATCGCTCAATCGATCACACAATTTCACTTCCGAACTAGTATTGTCCACCCGACTTCCTAGTGCGGACTCAGATCTGGTTTCTTGATTAGAAACCGTCATTCTCCTTGCATAGTCACAACTATGATAGAGAATATCCAGAACCAATCAAAAATCCATATCCAGGTTCGCCGTCGAAAATCGAGCGAAAAATCCCAACTCGGATCGATAATACTATCTCGAAATTCTGTGTTCGAATCTGGATCAAATCACTATGCGAATAGAATAATATACGTATATCCTACGTATTTATCTTTGTTGGTTATTAGCCAAATCAATTCTCTTTTCTATTCACATTTCCTTTAATCCCATTTATTTATTCTCAATTGCTTCCATTTCCAATTGAGTTATTACTTCAATTACAAATAGTTTGAACTCTGACCTATTTAAATTTAAAAATAGCTTGGAAAAGTTTAAAGTAGATAAGTAGTTGAAAAATAGTTATTAGTTTGTAAAATAGCTGTAAAATAGTTAAGTAGGTATAAAATAGTTAGATAACTGCAAAATAGTTTTTTTAAAATAGTGATTAGATATAAGTAACTGAAAAATAGTAATTAGTTTATAAGGCAGTTTCAAAATAGTTAAATAGTTCCAAAATAATTGTAAAATAAGTATAAGATAGTTTGGGGTTTAAGAAGAAAGATTGTATAGTAAATAGTTTGGAAAAATATATTTGTATTAAAACAATTTGTTTTGAAAATAAACCAGAGTCAAATTGTTCAATTCTCATCAATTCAATTTAAATTTTCCACCTCCATTTAAATTAACTCAATTCCAATTTAGATAACTTCAATTTCCATTGAAATTGATTTAACCTCAATTCAAGTTGAATTAATCCTCAATTTCTTTCCAAATTCGAATCAAATTCCATTTGATTTTTAAACTTATTCAACTTTAATCACAATTCCAAATTATTTTAAATCAATTTGGATTTATTTCAAATTGAACCAGCTTCAATTTCCAAATTCAAATCATTTTAATTCTAATTTACCATTTGAATTTTTAAACTTATACATCTTCAATCACAATTCTAATTAATTCAAATCAAATTCAATTTGAACTAATTTAATTCAAATCTCAATTTAAAACTATCTCGAATTATATAAATTCAAGTTAAATATTTTAAATGTTCATTTAATCCCTTAAGTCAACTTAACCCTTATTTTTAAATCAAATCAATCTTTATTTTTAATTTAACAACTTAAATCTTTAAACCATTTAATTCTGTATCCAAATTCCAAAATTCCATTTTAAAATTATCTTTACTTAACTTATTACAAAGTTCAAATAAGAACTCAAAAACAATTTAATTTTTAGATTCTAATTTATTATCCATTTTCAATTTCCAGATCTCAAACCCATTTTGAGATCACTCATAACTCCCATTTAAATTAACCATTTAACTACCCAAGTTAAATTTAAATTTCATTTTGAAATTTCCAATTCAAGTTATTCATTCAAACTTATTTAACTTCCTCCAAGTTAAATTAAATTTACTTAATCCGGTCAACTTTACACAATTTAAATTCCCATTCAAATTTTAAACTTCAGATTAATAATCTTTCCACTTATAAGTTCAAAAACTTATTACTTTGGGTTTTCATATCACATTCCAAGGAAAAATTTAAAACTCAATACTTAGAGTTTATTTCAAATCATCTTTGATATTATGTATATCTTTATATATACATTTTCTTTACACATCAAGTTATACCTTAAATTTTTAAACCATCTCTGGTTTTAATTCAAAAATAATTTCAAGTTTTCTGGATTTAAAACTTCACAATTTAAAATCCACTATAATTTATAAGTCTTGCTTGCCTAAATGTTTTACTTCCCTAAAACATTCCATTATTAAACACAACAACCATTTACATGAACTGGACAGTTATACAACTTGTTCCAGACTTCAATCTATACAGACCACATAATATCATATACACAACGGAATACTTCATTTCAAACTTATCTTTATTAAATTTTAATTTGGTTGTATTTCTATTACCACTTAATTTAATTCCAATATTTTTAACAACCAATTATCTTAATATTTATTAGAAAGAAAGACCATTTTATACATCAAAATATATTCTTAAATAAAATCATTTAAAATTCTTATATAAGAAAATAACAATTACGCTCTCATATATATATATACACCCAACTCGTTCTAGGGTACCATTGACCCTATCCTTAACGAGTAATCCCAACAGAGCCAAGGTTCTCGCTTAACCTTCAGCTCTGATACCAAATGTAACGACCCGGAAATTTCGAACCCGAAATTTCCAGATAGTTAGAAGAAAAAGAAAAGAGATAGAAGAAAGAACAGAACAAGGCACAGATTCTCACATTCGCAGCGGATCAAAATACAATATCAAATAATAATATCAGTTATACAAAGAAAACTGTATCAGTCGATTACATTTTTATACATCAGAGTTACAACATTTCACAATCACTATACAGTTAAAATAACTCGTCCCAATAATTAACAATATATCACACTCCATACGTTCCTGCCATCCAGCTCGCCTTTTGAGCTCCAGAACGTCCTTACCTGAAATCTGTAATACTCGGTCTGACCCGAGCATTACATCAAAGTAACACCCGGGTCAGGCTGGAAACCAGCGTGAGTAAACCCATATAATTTGAAATACCAAGCTATAAAACTTAGGTGGATTATCAGGGTAACTCGTACTTTTCTACGAGTTCTAATCTTATTTAAGTCGATCATTTATCTTAAAACAATATCCAATAATCGTTATCCAGTTTTAAATATCCATGATACTTAACTTATTCCATTCCAGCCTGTTTGCTTCCAAACTCACATTTATAAAGAATCGAAGTGGTTTCGGGTATTAACTGATACCCGATCCCGGTCTCTTCGAATTCAATGTCATCTCTAATCCAAATTGTTAAGTTTTTAAACAATACAATTCAAATCCAGAATATCATACAACAATTCAACTCAGATAGGTAACCTACATTATCACAGTTTAACCCATTCATATCACAGCACATCTCGATCGTCCATCAGAGATAAAATCAATCCAAGTAATCCAATATCATTCAACCATCCGTAACAAGTTGATCCCTTCTTAATTAATTTAATTAATCTCTAATTAAATTAGTTACTAACCTTTAATCACTTGGATTACCTTAATCCATCTTACTTAGCATTAATTAATTACAAATTAATTAATCATTTCTTAATTATTTATCTTAATTAATTTTCCTTGATTAATTATCCCTTAATTACAATAAGTAATTATTCTTTAATTATCCCTTTTTATTAATCATTCTTGATTAATTAACTTTTAATTACATTAAGTAATTAAACCTTAATTATAGATTAATTATCTTTCCATTCTCAATAATTTACCTAAATTACTTCCATTAATTAATTAATGATCTTCTAATTACTTCATTAATTAATTACTCTTTTAATTTATTACCTTAACAAGTAATTAATCACATTATTAATTAACCTTAATCCTTTAATTAAGTAGTTATTCTTTACTTAATTAACTAACCCTTAATAAATTATATTAATTAATCCTTTAATTAATTACACTAGGGGATTAATCCTTAATCATTTAATCTCTAGTTAATGATTCATCTCTTAGTTCATTAACTACCCCCTAATTACTCCATTAAGTAATTATTCTTAATTACAATTAGTAATTAACCTTTAATTACTAATTATCTTTTAATTACTTACATTAAGAATTTAACCTTTAATTAATTAATTATCATTTAATTAATTATATTGAGTAATTATCTTTTTTATTACTTTCATTAATTAATTAATCTTAAATTACTTTATTAAAGTTTAATATCACATCTCTTAATTAAAAATAATTCATTCTAATACCTTTAACTAATCCCAATCTTAAATAAGATAGTTATTATATCATAAAAATAAAACCCTTATAGCCTGTAACACCCACGTGAACTCACCCGAGGACACACTCGAGCCAAACCAGACATTTCTCGCACACGACCCTGAGCTGAACATCGTCTTCTCCGATCCCTTAAACATCCCAGCGAAAACAGATACGAATGCCAACCCGTGCACGTGCACAAGCAAGCGCCGCTTCTCCAGTCACAGCCACCACCTCCAACACGTCGACGATGACCTCGCCTTAGATTCCGACCACCCAGATATTCGAGACGAGCACGAAATCCAAATCGAACATGTCGACTTCTACCTGGAACAAAACAGTTCATCCAAGAACCTTCTCGACTCGCCGCCTCGATCCACCAGAACCCTCGAAACTCCGATCATAGCTTCACCGAAGACCCACGCTCCGTTTCCCCCACCTCCAAACCATTCCGATGCCTCGACGACGACGCAGCACTCTGGAAACTCACATCAACCAAAACCGGTCCTTAAACCCTACTACGTCGCCGTTTGTTAACCACGGTGAACGATAAACTCTGCCACAATTTTTGCCAAGGCCCATGACCTCCGAACTTCCTCCAGTAATGATCCCGATCATCCACCCTTCCCCAATCGCCAGAAATCAAGCAAAATCTCGATTCCGTTCAACTTGTAAATTCTACCCAAATACTATCTTAAAAATCTTGATATTATTATTAAAAATCATGGTTTTCCAAATCGAACCCTATGATGTAAGTGAATCAATAAACTTTGATATTCGAATTTTAACATATATTTAAGCTTCACTGTTTTATCTTCTTTCCAGTATAAACTGTTTTCAAACTTTACTTAAAATATTTTTAAAATTTTGATCTTGTTCATTCAAGCTTATTATGTTCAGGTATCATGAGCTATAAGAAGCTAGAGAGAGAATTTGAAATTTTAAACAGGATTTAACCCTGTAATGGATGAACAGAGGCATGTTTTTGCCTGTTCCCAGACATATACACATATATTAACACACACACACATATATTTATATATAAATAATCATTTTTAACCAACATGCACATCATAAATCATAGCATACTTCAAAGATCATCACATGCAAATCAGATATATCAAGCTTTAAGAATTTATAAGTATGGTTTGCTCACCTTAAATGGAACAGAGACCAGATTTCTTGTTCCAGGCTTTTGTTCTGGAAATTTTTACATTTGATTTGAATTCTTTGTTGTTGAATCTGAAACTGATGTTGATTCTTGTTGCATGCTTAGATTCAGGTTGAAACAGAAATTGATTTGGCTTGAGTTGTTGTAGAATTCGTTTTGATCCTCACTGCTGTTTTGATTTCAGCTATGCAACTTGGTTTCCCAGGTTTGTATTTTGAAGATGAAAACTTGTTTGATTTAGTTTGAAAGAGTGGAAGCTTTGATTTATTTTCTGGTTTGCTTATTCTTTTACAGGTTACACACTTGTTCTTGTTTTTGAATGAAGATAGGAAAAAAAAAATGAAGAGAAGAGATAGATGCATATATAGATTTAATTATAATTTTTTTTTTAAATATAAAAGAAAATAAAATAAATTGGTGACACTTGTTAGATTTGTTAACATTTGTCATTTGCAAATGTTTATTAACTTACACATTATGTCTTTAGCTTCCATTTGTCTTTTATGTTGTATTAATATGTTTTTTTTTTATATAAATACTTTTAAATTTTAATAAATATACAAGTGAGAATGTATGTAAATATTTATTTATAAATAACTTATGTTTTTATCCAAATGAATGTATTATATGTTTATATGCTAGTGGATTTTATTTTAACTCTATCTATATATATTTTTACAACCCAAATTGTCTTATGTTTAAAAATTTTAACAACAAGGATAATTTCCTATTTATTTTAAAAAATATATATTTTAGCTTGAGTTTAAAATAAGGATTTAAAAAGTTCATTTACATTTCTTTTATATTAACTTATGTGTCAAGTTAATATGTACATATCCAACTATATTTATAATAATGTGTATATATTTTTCTTTTTCATAGGCATACATATATATATACCTATATAAATTATAAAGCTTGAATATATCTACTTATATATATATATATATGGATGTCTTATCCAGAATTAAATAGTGAGATATATTATTTATTATCCTGGAAGATTTAACACTTGTATTATAGTTTTAACCTATGTTCATATATTCAGATATTTGTCAGAATTTTATCTATTTAATTTGCAAATTAGTATTTAAAGAAAATTTAACACTGTTAATTTTCAATTAACAGATGTCCAAAAATCTGGGTTATCACAATTAAAACTTAACTTATTGATAAAATATATTCTCAAATCCGGATAACCAAATTTTCAATTTATAACCCCTCTCGATTTCCATCACCTTACTCCCATTCCGGTCTCCTTAACCATCTTCACTTAAAAAAATAGTATGCACTATCTTTTTCTCACCCGATTTCCATATTCAAATATAAATTATTCCCATAAATTTATATTCCAAATTTATCATCCGATATCACTTTCCTTTATTTATAAACTTCGTCTATAAATTTTTATAACTCCTTTGAGTTTCCACTAAAAATAATCTCATTTGTAAAATTCCATTTTATAAATTTCATTCATTTTCCCCAATCTCTTTTTTTTAATATCGATTTCAACTTCTTTTCGTATTTCTTCCCGAGTATCATATTAAAATCCAGTCTTAAAAAAAATTCCTTTATGTAATTTATACTGAAAGCTCTATTTGAAATATTTTTCCCGCATTATTTAGTACGATCAAAAACCAATTATTTATTATTCAAATCAAACTCTTTTAAATAATCCAAATTTGGATATACACATTTTTATATTAAAAATCTCCTTTTAATTCCTTACAAGTTCAAATAATATTTACGGTATTTAATATACCAAAATTAATTCCCATGCTGTTATAACTTTTAAAAACCATAATAATCCAGTAGATTTTCAAATCACAACATATATTATATATATATATAAACACTAAATATATTCGGGGAATCCAGTTGGATCCCTCCAACCTGTTTTCCTGCATCCATAGATGTTGGACGACAATAAAAATACCAATCTTACTTTGAGGGGGATATCGCGGTATATAGGGTCATCCGCTATTATGCGGGGCGCATAGGGTCCCATCCGCTATAATGTGCGGGAATATCACTCCAATACTAATATATATACTACTATATATATATATATATCACATCCAACAGGTAATAATTATAAATTGATCCAATCATTCAATAATTAATTTTCAACAATTTAATTTAAAATAGTAATCCAAGATGAGTGAGATTTACTCACCTTGATTTTCATTTTGCTAGACGTTCCAATTTTATTTCTTTGCACAGACTCCACAGTTTCGAACCCCACATGACTGATTCTGTTTAATTAAACCTCGTATAAGCAAATTTTGGAATTTATATAAATGAATAATTTCACTTTTAATTAAAATTAATCAACCAATTACTAATTTAAACTAATTACGTAAATTTAATTAACCATAAATTGCAAAATTTCAATTACCTTCACTAACACGCATAAACGCTAACCATCCCTGCTTTCAACTATCGTGCGCGACATCCACCATCATCTGTCGCAAGTGCCATCTCTAGCTCACACTCACTTGACTTGAGGAGCCCAATCCCTACTGCGCTCGAACGCGCCACACCATCGAATTCACCTACCGCCACGACTCTGGCTACTAACCTTCCTCCCTACGCTCTGCTCCAACCACGCCTCTCTTGAGATTCCATCGCGAACCCTAACCTAACAGTGACATCGCTTGCACGACCCTTCCATTCGCGACCCAAAAATCCAATCGCGACCAAGTTGTCGCGCGCGCCTTGCCGCCTCTTCTTCCTCCACGTGCACGAGTTCCAGTTGCCAATGCCGCCGATCCCCTAAACCATCGTGAACCACCAAACTTGCCACCAAGATGCGCCACCACCTCCCTCGACATGAAAATGACCTCCACCCGAACTCGTGCTTCATGAATCGCTCGAGTCGCTTCCCCTCGTTCACGATTTTTAACGCGTGAAATGGAACGAATTCAATTTCGTTTAATTGAAGGGGAAAGGAGGGAATGTCATGATTTAACTTCGATTTCGTTTTTCCCTTTTTTTTAAACAGAACAAACATTTCGTGTATTTGAACTGAGAAGAGGAAGGAAGCGCTCGTGATTTTATAAAAGTGGGGATGTGATGTTAGTGTGTAGAGGAGAGGCTACAATGTTCTGAGGTGAGCAGAAAAACTGCTGATGTGAACCAAAGGTCAAAGTCATATATATATATATCATATAAAATTTTCAAACCGTCTCGATTTACACAACTCAAAATCTAGAACCCCTATCGAGGCATGTTGCTAGGCATTTATAATGTTATACCCCTATGCTGAACGTAATGGAAAAAGTTTCGAGTCCTAATTCGATCGTATGGAGAAGATAGCTTTTTGAACCAAATTATTATATTAAATTTTGATGTTAATTTCAACGCGTTTCTATATCGTACGGCCAAACGACAACTCCAAACGCTATGAAATTTGAAATCCGATAATAATACACTATTACGGATCCAATGGAACTGGTTTCGTTGAATTCCAAGACTATTCTCCCGATTTCTATTTTAAATCGTCGATTACAAAAATTGACGAAATTACTTAAATTTCCAGTTTTTAAAACTTACTAACTAAATCCTAATTTAAATAGAATTTACATCAACATTGGAAATTGTTTCGATTTAAATTCATCTCCATTTCAATTCTTTATCCATTTCGTATTACGATAACTTGATATATTTGAAATTTAATTTCATCCATATGTTCAACCAAAAATCTTCATATGTCAAAATCGATTTATATCTCAAATCAATATTTAAGGCCAATTAAATATTCAAAATTAATCATTGAAAAATCCGGGTCATTACATTCCTTCCCCCTAAAAAGAATTTCGTCCTCAAAATTGCTAGGATAGGAATAATTGCTCCAAACCCATTACTTATTCAAAACCCACTTAGTTAACTTGCTATTTCACTCTTCTTCAACCTTTAGTCCTATCCAAAACATTTAGTTTCCATTTTTCAACCAAAATTTCCGATTTCAATTTCAATTTGAACATCAACTTTTTAGTTAACAAATTTTTTGAAAAGTTTCAAAAAAATTTCTAACTCCCTAAATTTTCGAAATTTTTTGGCAGTCTCCCTTGTATGAAGAGCCTTTTGCAATATGACAAGAGAGATAAAAATGTATACATCGACCCACACGGTCGGAAAATAAAATATATATCAATATTTTTATATTATGCTGTATTTAATCCGAAAACGTACCTTATTTTAGCATTTTTAAGCAAGCGACTTATTTTATAAGAGATTAGCGCGATCAAAATCTAACCAACTGCCTCCGCATACCTGTGCTTACTAAATTTAAACACGTAAGTTCCAAAACATCAAATTCAATAACATTTCACTTATTTAAATAGTTAAAACACATAAACTTCATAAACCAACATGCCAAACATATATTATAAGCAATTATAGGTTCCGATTCTAATCTAATTGCTTTCAATCAATTTTCATACCATTTCATTCAATCTGAATGATGTACAACCGAATTATTTGCATTTAATTCATATTTATATCAAACAAACCCATATCCCTTTCAAATTGATTAAAAATCAATTGATTCACCTCTGATCAATTCATAGAATTTTATTTGCTTCCGTTTACGCCAAACGACAAATTTCCATGCAAATTCGGCGATATCCATTTAATAAAATAACCATTTTAGTTTATAGCTATTTTAAATTGATTCCAAATCAATTTATATTTAATTTTATTCCATTTCCAATTCAATCCATTCATTTGCATCCCATTCATATCCACGTTTGTTTCAAACCCATTTTATTAAGCTTGGAATTATTCCAGGCTATTTATTTAATTAGTTTCTTCATTTAATCCACTTCAAATTTCAATTTCATACTCAAATTCATTCTCGAATTCATTTTAAAATAACATTCAAGACCATATTCAATTTACTTACACTCACATTGAATTTATTTATAACTCAAGCCATTTTAATCTTAATCCAATTCCATTTGGTCGCATTCAACATATATATAATCAGTTTATATATATGAGTCAAATTTTATTTATTACTCAAGTTCTATATTCAACTTTAGTTTCAGCCCACCATCCATTTTATTTTAATCAAGTTAAATTCCATTCCCATATTCACTTAACTAATTAATTTATCTAATTAATTCACTTCCGTTTTACAATTCAATATCTGATTTGTATTTCAAAAATCACTTCACTTAATTTACTTGGGTCCAAATTTATTTTATAATTCACGTTTGGATTTTTATTTCTTTACTAGAACATCACTCCATTTTTATTTTTGGTTTTCTATTTCACTTTTCAAATTTCATAAGTTACACAAACTTATTTTCTCACATTTCCCCTAATTTTGTACTCGAGTATATTCACATTTTATTTTTAACGTACGATTATACATCACTTATAGCTTAATTATACTTTTATTCCATTAATTTCAAATTTTATAAGCTATTCAAATTTATTTATTCACAATCCCAATTTTCACTTAAATTTTATTTCATTTACATTTTTATAACTTATAGTTAATTAGTCACTTACAATCCAAACTTATATATTTCATTCAACATGGTTTCACATCCAATCCAATTCAAATTAATTTAAATTTCAATTTCCTTTAACCAATATTTCCAAACCATATTCGAATTTATTCATACTTAAATTAATTTCATTCCAAACAATTTTATTTTTAATTCATTCAATTTAATCAAGTAAGAATCTAATTCCAATTTCAAATTTCAAAATTTTCCACTTCCTTACTTATTTTTATTTGTTCCATTCACTTACACATTCATCATTCACTTATATTTAGTTAACTTCATCACATTCTACTCATTTCATTTTTATTTATTTTAATCACTTTATTTAATTTATTTCTTCAACTTTTGCTTAAGTTAAATTCCAATTCCTACAAATTTCCTTTTACAAATCCAATTTATTTAACTTACACAAGTTAAATTTTAATTTCATACTGAAATTTCCATTTTCCAAGTTTTATTTCAAAGCTTATTCTCTTCTTATTTCACTTCTCTTTTAATTAGAAATTTCAGAGTTCAACACCCGGTACTTATTTCAAATCATTTGAAATAATACACACACACACACACACACACACACATATATATATATATATATATATATATATATATATATATAACTCTGTTTTAACAACCATTTTCTTCAACTTTCAAAAATCAACTTGATTTTTTTCCCGAAACAATTCCCTCGGAATTTCTAAAACAGCATTTGTTTTTCACAAAAATCTCCATATCAAATTACTACGGTAGCAATCCGTTACCTAGAAACTCGAAAATGAATACTCGTGATACTGCAGTCATTGGCAGAATTATTTTCTAGCGACTGAAGTGAGCTATGTGCTATATCTCTTCCAAAATCCATTTTAAAACAATTTTCTTTCAAAAATATTCCTAAAATGATACTCTTATTATTATTTTTCCACACCACTTTGAAACACATTTTTTCCAAGCTTCTCGAGATTTGAATTTCCAGATTCTGGTTTGAATGCAATTTTAATTATAATCCATTTGTATAATTTATAATTATACAAATTTTCATTTGGTTATATAAACCATTCCAATTTGATAATCTTATTTGATTATAATATTATCATCCAAACATTCCAACTATATATGTAATAATTTTTAGAAAATTATTTCATTTATATCAAAATAAATTTTGGGTAAAATTATTTCATTTATCTCATTTGAAAATAATACTATGTTGAATTGCTCTATTCAAGTGTTTAGAAACTCCTATCGATACAGTTGTATGGGCTGTGTCGACCAGAGTTCATAAGCCACCAAATAAATCAACCATCACAATATAAAACATTTTATATTCACTAGCAAATACGTGCTCATATCTATTAATACACTCAAACTCATTCTAGAGTACTAGCGACTCTATCTCTAATGAGTAATCCCCACTAGAGCCAAGGTTCTCGCTTAACCTTCAGCTTTGATACCAACTGTAACGGACTAGGATTTACGACCTTCGAAAATCAACATTTATACGTCCACTGTATAAAATGCCAAGCAGTCGAATGCCAGAAATACCAGTTCATTAGGGGTGAAGAAGAAAAAGATAGAAGAAAAGAAACAGAACAACAAAGAGTCTCACAATCGCAGCGGAACAAAATATAATATATAATAACAGATTTTTATACAAAAGAATTTGTAACTGTTAAATACTTACAATCATCAGAGTACAACGATCGATACATCAATCTGGATAGTTATAATAACTTGTCCTCATATAGCGGAAAATATTAATCAAGTACGGAGGTACGTCTCTGTCATCCAGCTCGCCTCCTGAACTCCATAGCTTCCTATCCTGAATCTATAATACTCGGTCTGACCCGAGTAGTATAATAAAATAACACCCGAGTCAGTCTGGAAAACCAACATGAGAAAACACACTCAATTTGAATCATTAAATTTTCTCAAAGTCCTTTGAAAACAAAGGCATCTCGTAAGACCACGTCACAGATAAACACGACGGGTTTTCACCTTACAATAACCAAAACAATTTTTATCAAAATCATCTGATATTATAATAGTGTCTACAGAAAGTAAATAGAAAATAGCTGAAATGCTTGCATCTCACATTCCAGCATAGTTGGGCACAATCAAAACCGTACGGTGCTTATTGGAGAATTGATTCCATCGAATGACTGGGCCACTGGATAGACCGAATATGTTATCACCCTGGGTGTTCCCACCCTTACCATCGAGCGCTCCTTCTTTCATGCACAACCATATCCATAATATATAGTTTTTCAAAGACATCTAGAAAGGTGATAACATACCCTAATTGGGTGCGACCCACTTAGCCTTGCTGCATCTCCTCCGTTTTAGTCATTCCTGGTTGATGAGGCTCGAGGCTAAGCGTTACCTTTCAAGAACACAATTCTACTTAGAATGCTCATCGTCCTCCAATGACGATGTCCTGATAGCATTTGTCCATACAGGTTGTCCTGGGTCTGGACAAACCGAATCACCATCTTCATCATCTTCACGGTATTCATTCGTTACGTTTAAATCGGATTGAAGTGGTTTTCGGATATTTAAATCTGATCCCGGTCTCCTCGAAACGATTAACGAAAATTGACCAAAATTGATAGTCGGCTATTTAACTATCAATACACATCCATAAGCATTCATCAGGCCTTATTATAAATTTCCCAAACTTTATTTCAAAATATCTTTATAAGATATTACTTCCAATTCTTCAACATTTGAAAACAGTTTTCAAATCCTTAGCTCTTCAATGGAATATTTCCACCCCTTTTCCAACACTTAGAATATTTTTCCCCCATTTAATTTTTATATTCACACTTAGGAAGTATTCCATCTATTTCCTACTTCCTAATTCTCAAAAACATTTACAATTTCATTTGTAAATTCCTTGACTAGTTTATAACGAATTCTATAAATTCCGGAATTCTTTAATTAATTCCCTTTAATATTTCCAAAGCCAATTATATTGCTTATAATTTCAATTTCCCTTTGTACTTCTTTATGCATTCTATTCCATTTTTTTGAAGTTCACTTTTACTTAACTACTTCGGAAATTTCCATACTTTTCTTCCTAATTCTATTTTAAGGATTTCCTTATAAATTCCATATACTGAATAACCCCATTTCCAGACTTCCGAGAAGTTTTATAAATAAATTTAAAAAATTTCAAAGCTCTATATATATAAACATATGTAAATAAAAATAAGTGTTTAAAGGAAAATAATAATAATTTGTTTTTAAGACATATTCAAATAATTATTTAAAATATTGAAACACTTTTTATAACATCATTTTTCCAAAGCAGGTTTTAAAATTTAGGATTTATTAAATAAATATTAAGTATTTGAAAAAAATTAACTTCTAAAGTATTTAAATACTAACCAACTTTAAATTACATAGTTTAATAAATAAAAAAATTCCTTTTTAAAAATGAAAATTAAATTATTGATAAAATATATTTTCAAATCTGGATAACCTAATTTTTGATTTATAAACCCTCTCGATTTCCTTCACCTTACTCCCATTTCGGTCTCCTTAACCATCTTCACTTAAAAAAATAGTATCCACTATCTCTTTCTCACCCTATTTTCATATTCAAATATAAATTCTTTCTGTAAATTTATATTCCAAATTTATCATCCGATACGACTTTCCTTTATTTATAAACTTCGTCTATAAATTTTTATAACTCCTTTGAGTTTCCACTAAAAATAATCTCATTTGTAAAATTCCATTTTATAAATTTCATTCATTTTTGCCAATCTATTTTTTTAATATCGATTTCAACTTCTCTCCGTATTTCTTCCTGAGTATCATATTAAAATACAGTCTTAAAAAAATTCCTTTATATAATTTATTCTAAAACCTCTATTTGAAATATTTTTCCCGCATTATTTAGTACGATCAAAAACCAATTATTTCTTATTTAAATCAAACTCTTTAAAATAATCCAAATTTCGATATACACATTTTTATATTAAAAATCTCCTTTTAATTCCTTACAAGTTCAAATAATATTTATGGTATTTAATATACCAAAATTAATTCCCATGCTGTTATAACTTTTAAAAACACACAATAATCCAGCAGATTTTTAAATCACATCATATATTATATATATATATATAAACACTAAATATATTTAAGGAATCCAGTTGAATCCCTCCAACCTGTTTCCCTGCATCCACAGCTGTTAGACAACAATAAATATACCAATCCCACTTCGAGGGGGATATCGCGGTATATAGGGTCATCCACTATTATGCGGGGCGCATAGGGTCTCATCCGCTATAATGTGCGGGAATATCACTCCAATACTAATATATATACTACTATATATATATCACATCCAACGGGTAATAATTTATAAATTCATCCAATCATTCAATAATTAATTTTCAAAAATTTAATTTAAAATACTAATCCAAGATGAGTGAGATTTACTCACCTTGATTTTCATTTTGCTAAACATTCCAATTTTATTTCTTTGCACAGACTCCATAGTTCCAAACCTCACATGACTGATTCTGTTCGATTAAACCTCGTATAAGCAAATTTTTGAATTTATATAAATTAATAATTTCACTTTTAATTAAAATTAATCAACTAATTACTAATTTAAACTAATTACGTAAATTTAATTAACCATAAATTGCAAAATTTAAATTAACTTTACTAACTCGCTTAAACGCTAACCATCCCTGCTTTGCACTACCGTGCATGACATCCACCGTCAACCGTCGCAAGTGCCATCTCTAGCTCACGCTCACTTGAATCGAGCATCCCAATCCCTACTGCACTCGAACGTGCCACACCATCGACTTCGCCTGCCATCACATCTTTGGCCACTAACCTTCCTCCCTACGCTCTACTCCAACCACGCCTCTCTCGAGATTCCATCACGAACCCTAGCCTAACGTCGACGTCGCTCGCACGACCCTTCCATTCGCGACCCAAAAAATCAATCCTGAACAAGCCGTCACGTGCGCCTTGCCGCCTCGTCTTCCTCCATGTGCACGAATTCCAGTTGCCAACGCTACCGATCCCCAAAACCATCGCGAACCACCAAACTCGCCACTAAGATGCGCCACCACCCCCCTAGACATGAAAATGACCTCCACCCGAACTCGTGCTTCACGAATCGCTCGAGTCGCTTCCCCTCGTTCTGCGATTTTTAACGCGAGCTATTTTTTTTGAAATGGAACGAATTCGATTTCGTTTAATTGAAGGGGAAAGGAGGGAAAGTCGCATTTTAACTTCGATTTCGTTTGTCCCTTTTTTTTAAAACATAACAAACATTTCGTGTATTTGAACTGAGAAGAGAAATGTAACAACCCGCATATTTTACGAATTTAATATTTAAATATTTTATTTAAATATAAAATCGTTAATCGGATTAAAGCCCGAAAAGCTACTTTTTGCAAACAGTCGAATTGGGACTCGAGACCACTTCCACTGAGTCCAAAATGGCATTTGCGACTCTTTTATGTATAAACATCGATATATTTGGAGTAAGTCGAATTTTGTTATTTTCTATTGGGCTTTGGGTTTGGGTTTCACCCCAACTATCTCTATGACCTAGTTCAGCCTTCCCCTCTCCTCTCCACTTATTCATTTCATTTCTTTTTCTCTTGCTCAAAACTGAAAATGGGGAGAGGAATGAGAAATTAGAAATCCAAAGCCCTAGTTTCCATTTGCAAATCAAGTTCTTGCTCCAAATTCAAAGAGAAGCATTGGTAAGCACCATCTCCTTCTTCTCCAACTCATTCTCTCTTTGATTTCAGAAAATTCCTAAACCTAATTTGGGAAGTGTTTCTCTTTTAAGCTTAGATTCAAGCTTCTTGTGTTGAGATTGAAGTGTGGTTGATCTTCCCTTGTCTTCAAGCTTCGCATTCATTGTTTTTGGGTTCAAAGGTGAGATTTTTATCTCACATCTTTGTCTATAACTATCTTTGACGTTAGGTATGAATTCCTAACACTTGTTCATGATCATTTGCTTTTGGTTTGAATTGATTTGGTGAACATGTTTTGAAGCCAAATCTTTAAAAATCATAACTTTGATGTTTGATCATGCTTTTTGTGGTGCACCGAAGAGCCTATAGGGCTGGGTTGTCGATTAGCATAAACCCTTAGCGCCATTGCTCGTCCGATTGCAATTGGGAAGAGTTTTGCTCTTCTCTTAGATAGGTTTGGAAGTGCTGGAAACAGGTTCCGGTCGACCGAAGCTCTGGCCCAGCCGACCGACCTGCTACCAGAACATTTCTCTGGCTCTGGTCCAGTCGACTGGCATACTGAGTTCGGTCGTTTGACCAGCATCCCGTGGATTTTTCCAGGCCTGTGTTCAGTCGACCGAACTCAGTGGGTCAGTCAACCGACCTGCTCCTATTTTGTCTATTATGTCTATTTTTGCCTATTTTGCTTGATTTCCAAATTTTATCGATTCATGTTGATTCCCATTTGTTGTTATCATCTATTATTGATGTTGATGACTTCTTTTTCGGGATTTTTAAGAATATCCATTTGGATGGATTCGGTATCCATTTCTTTGGATTCAATTCACATCTTCGAATGTGGATTTTTGTGATTGATTGTTTCTACAATCATTTTGTGATTTGTCACTTCTAAATACCAAGGTTTCTATACTAATAGTAAATATTCAAACTCTTTTACAAAAAATGATTTCGACTCTATTTTAAATACAAAGATTGTTTATAAAACTATTTTCTAATCTATTAGTATATACAAACCTTTACCTCATTCGTATGAGAAAATATAATTAAACGGCTTAGCAAAACTAGTGGTATGAAACACTTGCGTTTACTTCGTCGGTTAATTTTTGGACTTGTTTCATTGAAATTCTTGTGACAATTTTCGAGTGGAAATCAACAATTTGTTTGTAAATATTTAAGTTAAGCTAGTGGTTATGGGACATGAAGCTAAACTCATATATTTACCAGCTTAGTGTAATTCACACTTTTTATTGATCGATGATGATCATTTTGTGATTTAGACTAGCGATGTGCGATGTTTATTTGTCTGCGAGGGAGACTAAACTCCGTTTCTGTGGAACGTCGGTTCAATTTGGCGGGGTAGCGACCCGTGGTCCGTGGAATAGCGTTCCATTTGTGATACGTGTGTTGGTGAGTTTTCATGCTCCCGTTTATGATAGGCCTCTCCCTTTTGTGATTTCTGGATTTTTGATTGATGATTTCTAAAATTTGTGTTTCTCCAACTTTTGTGATTGGCATTAATATGTTTGTCAATATTTGTAGTTGGTGAATAAAATAAAGAATATGATATTCTTTTTGGTGCTTTGAGATTTTGAGATATTATATGGTTTTGTTGTTGGTTAAATCATATTTGTTCTAGCATGAAATTATTGTTATCATACGTTCTAATATCATCTCTACTTATATCTCATTCCTTTACCTGATATTTATAGCTAGACTGATCCGTTTATTATTTTCTTATTAAATAATACTCGGGTCAGACCGAGATGTTTCAGGTGCTTCAGCTTGACTCCTTATCTGGATCATCTTCTGACTTTTGTCTAACTACAGAATATTTGTAGTTTTTGTTGTTATACATTCGAGATATAGAGTCCATGATGTATACATATTCTTTTGTCTAGCACTTGTATCTATTCTTTTGTGATATTGTGGATCTTATTTGACCACTACTTTGATGTACACCTTTTTGTGTTATATATTCATATCTGTTTCCGCCTTTGTGATATGAATGTCTGTAACTGATTTATGTTATGTTTATTTCTATATTTGTTTCCGAAGCCCACTTAGCCACTGTGTGGTAGCTTTGAGTTTGCATCGGTATGTCGGATTTCCTCTTGAAACGAAATGCATGTTATACTATCTGACATATCGGTACTCGCACAAGGCAATTGCACAGATGGTCGCTCCTCAACAGCCTTATTCTTCGCGCTAGTCGACAGCATTACCCAGTGGTGTTCTTGGCTAGCGTGAGCATAGAGGTGGGGCGTTACAAGGAAGGAAGCGCTCGTGATTTTATAAAAATGGGGATATGATGTTAGCGTGTAGAGGAGAGGCTACAATGTTCTAAGGTGAGCAGAAAAACTGCTGATGTGAACCAAAGGTCAAGGTCATATATATATATATATATATCTGTATATAAATATATATATATATATCATATAAATTTTTTAAACCGTCTCGATTTACATAACTGAAAATCCCGAACCCCTATCATGGCATGCCGCTAGGCGTTTATAATGTTATACCCCTATTCCAAACGCAATGGAAAAGGTTTCGAGTCCTAATTTGATCGTATGGAGAAGATAGATTTTTGAACCAAATTATTATATTAAATTTCGATGTTAATTTCAACGCGTTTCTATATCGTACAGCCAAATGACAACTCCAAACGCTACGAAATTTGAAATCCGATAATAATACACTATTACAGATCCAATGGAACTAGTTTCGTCGAATTTTGAGACTGTGCCCTGAATCGTTATTTTAGATCATCGATTAAATCGACGATTACAAAAATTGACGAAATTACTTAAAGTTCTAGTTTTTAAAACTTACTAAATAAATTCTAATTTAAATAGAATTTACATCAACATTGGAAATTATTTCGATTTAAATTCATCTTCATTTCAATTATTTATCCATTTCGTATTACGATAAATCGATATATTTGAAATTTAATTTCAAATCCATCTGTTCAACCAAAAATCTTCATATTTCAAAAATCTTCATATTTCAAAAATCGATTTATATCTCAAATCAATATTTAAGGCCAACTAAATATTCAAAATTAATAGTTGAAAAATCCGGGTCGTTACAAGATGAAAGTATATATGGTTATAATATTATATAGAATTAATTTATGGTTTGAAATGGTAAATAATTATCAGAGAGGTGGTAAAAAAATTCTTAAATTAAAAAGCGAATGACATTCTCATTGAGAATGAGTAAGGTGGAAGGATAAAAGGAGTCCAATATTGTAACGACCCGTAATATTCGATAATTAAAATATTGATTAAATAAGATTTTGGTATTTAATATTGGAAGAAATTAAATATGTATGGTTTATTAATGAAAAAATATAACTAGAATGAAATGTAATAATGTTAATTTAAGATAATTGCTAACTATTTTAATGTTGGTTGAAATGATTGTAAAGTTATAATTGGGTATAGATGGTAAATAAGAAAATAAATTAAATGTTATATTTAATGGTGAGATAATATGTAATTAACTGAAGTTGAATATAAAATCAGTAATGTGAGAGTGGTTTTAACAATTGTTTGTAAATAATAAAAATTTATAATTATGATTAGAATACTTAAAAGTAACAACTGTTTATCACCTCATTGTTATATGTGTAAACAATTTGGTAATCAATTAAATTTTAATGTAAACCAATTAGTGCGGTTAATAAGAAGTAAGATGATAATTGTAGAATATTAATGTAACAAGATGTAAACCAATATATCCATAATAAGATAGTTGAGTAAATAATAAGATGAAAATCAAAATAAATGAATTTATTGGAATGCAAATTATAGTTAATGAATTTACATTGATTAATTACTTCATTTATTAATTATTACTTAATTAACCAATCTTAATTACATCATTAATTATATTAATTAATGATCCTTAATTACAACTTAATTATTAATTACTTAATTAAATTAATTACATTAAGTAATTAACTTTAAATTAAACAACATTTATTAATCACCTTGATTAATCTTCAATCAGTAATTAACTACCCTTAATTACTTTCATTTACTAAATTAATTCTCCTTAATTAATTTCTTAATTAATCCCTTGATTAATTATTCAGAGTAATTAAACTCAAATTACTTTCCTTAATACATAACCATCAATTAATTACTTCTAGTAATTATCTTATTAGTTACTTCCCTAAATAATCTTACCTTAATAATTACATTAAGTAATTATTATCAAATCATCTCTTGATTATTATAAATTAATTAAACTTAATTAATTAACTTAACTAATCAAATTAACTTCAATTAATTACAATAAGTAATTAATTCTTAATTACTTCCATTAAGTAATTCCATTTAAAACAAATTCTATAATTGATTATCTTAAATTAATTAAACTAATTAATTATCAAAATTAATCCTATTAATTAATTATTTAATAATCTATAGTTAATGACTTCATTGACTATTATTTAATTACTTATCTTAAGTAATTAACTTATATTAATTATTATTAATTCCAAATTAATAAACTAAATAACCAATTTATTAATTTCTAATTACTTAATTAATTAAGTATTAACCATAACTTAATCAATATTTAATTACTTTATTAATTAATTCTTAATCATTAATTAAAAATCAAATCCTATTTAATAAACGAATCTTATTTATAAGTTAATTATTCTAAAAATAATTAATCTTAAACCTTTAAGATTAAACCTTTAATTACTTTTAAATAATTATTTATTTCATTAATTTATTAGATAAATTAATTATCCATTTAATTACTCTAATAATTAAATGCATACAAATCATTAACTTATAATTAAACTTCAACAAGTTTTAAAATCAATTTAAAACCTTTAAGTAATAAATAATATTTTTCTTATAAAAGAAATTTTACAAGATTTAAACAATTTAAGTTATTAAAACAATTTCATTTAAAACTTCCTTTTTATTTTAATTCTGAAATACAGATTTACATTTGATTCCAGTTTTAAGTTTAGATTTAAACTTACTTCCAATTTAAAACTTTATTTTTAAATTTACCTATTTAAACATTTTAAGGTTGTTCAAATATTTAAATGTTAAAAACTTATTTTATTTTGGATTGAGATTCAAATTTAACTTAAATCAATTTAAACTTAAATTTAAAACATGTTTAAATATTTCTTTACAAATTTAATTTTAGTTTTAAACTTTTTTAAACATACAGTTTTAAACCTGTCAACACCAACATACTCGAGACCCCTGATTTCTTCGAGTCGTACCCTTAAATCCTTCGAGTCTCACCCGAGTTTCCCCTGTCAAAAACCTACAGCTAAACGAAGAAACTCACCAATCTCTACTTCGAGTCAAACAATAAAAAACCCCGAGTCTCCTACGAAATACACCCGAGAGCTCGAATTACCTTCCAGTAAACCAGACTTCACCAGATATTCCAAACGTGTGCACGTGTACAATCACCTGCGGCGTCTCCGACCATCACCGAACATCCCCACACATCGACGATCAACCCTACACCAGATTACGATCCTCCAACCTTCGAGCAACACTCGAAATCAAAAACGAGAATTTCGAGCCTACAAATCGAAACCTGGAACAGTTTTCAATTCCTGGAAACTACCTCGTACTCGAGATTCCGATCACCAGAGAGTCTACTTTTCTGGCCATGCCTTCGCTCATCTCCAATCTTCCACTTCCCAAAGTATAGAAGCACTCGGTTCACCAGAGACGTAACCCCGATCATCTCAGTCTAACCTACTCAAACTAGGTTTAAAAAACAAAAACGATTCCCTATCATCGCCACAGTGTTATGAACATCTTCCTGGCATTTTTCCTCGAGTCTCTGATCATACATCTACCACCATAGGAGATCCTGACATTTCCTAACAACTAGATCATCGGAATTTCCCAAATTCCCCTTTGTTCATCACAGAACTGCTTCCTAAACTCTTTACTAAAAATTATGATTTCAATGCTAAAAATCATATTATAGTTTATGTTTTCAATTCATGTACCTGAATTTATAAATTACAAGATTTACATTTCTACTTTTATATAACATATACTGTTGTTTTGGTTACAGAGACATTCAGATCTTAAATTTGACTTAACTAAGATTTTTAAACCTTAGTATATGATAAATCAAACCATTCTTATTTATAAATTAAGTCCTAATAAAAACTAAATCAAGTGGTAAGGATTTTCAAATAGAATTCCTGAGTCTGGGCAAACAAAAACAAGAACAGGGTACTGTCACATATGCACACAAAACCACCACATATACATATAGGAAAAATGCACTTGTATATTCATATATCAATACATATATATGCAGAACTACCTATAATATTCACATGCAACCATCTTTTATTCAGAACTTAACATGAAATTATTGATTTTGATCAGGATTTAAACCTGGAATCCTAGAACAGGCAATAACATATCAAAACCATACATGCATTCAAAACTATACACATTACAGAGAATTCCATCACTCCAACCATGATTATCACAGGAAAAATCAAGCAATTATATTTACTTAAGTTAGTTTATATTAAAATTGTTACTCACCAAACATGCAGAGCAGAGGTAGTTTAGCTTTTGAAAACTGGAATTGATAAAATGCTTGAGTCTGGAAATTTTAATACTTTTAAAACTTGAATCTTGATTCGTTGAAGAATGCATGTTGCTTCCAGATTGCAAATGAATGCAGACAGTTTGAATTGTTTTCAGAGTTGAAAAGAATACAGCAGTTGCTCTGATTTGATTCCAGATTTGAGAAAATGAAGGCTGTAGGCTGATTCTTTGATTTGGATTTTGGAAAATTGTTTTCAGAGATTTGATTTGAATTGAAGTTTTGGTTTTGTGAGAAGTTTAATTTCTAGTTTGAGGCATTTGAAGATCTGATTTGTTTCAGATTTTAGTTAGAAGAAAGATTATTGATTTCTCTTGGCTTTTGAAAAAATGAGAAGATTAGAAAGAATTGGAAATGAAGATATGCAATGTTAATATACATGTATATTTTTGATTTTATAAAATAAAAGAAAATGGAAAATAATTAAGACACTTGTCCTATACAATTGTTTATTAAATTACACATGTTATAATGAAGCTTTAGATAATGACACTTGTCATTTAAGTAATTACTCATATTTCTTTTTCTTTTTAAAATTATTTAAAAAGCCTTTTCTTATTTATTTAAACACTTATCTATATATATCTATTTTAAAGAAAAACAAAAGCTAATTATATTTAAAAATAAAAGTTTATACAAGTATTTTAAAATCCAACAATTTAAATATTTATTCTTTTGAACTTCAAAACTTAAATTCAAATTCAAATTAAATTAAATCCTAAGATTCAATTTAAAAGTTAAGTTATATATATTTACATACACTATTTATTCAATTTAAAAATAACAATTCCTTTTAGCATTAAAATTCATACATATTAAAAATAATACATTATACTTGTTATTTGAAAATAACATATTTTATAATTTAAACAAGAGATTATATTATCAAGAAATATTTAAAAGAAATAAAACAAACCAATTTTTGTAAATCTTATTTAAACTTAAGTTAAAATATATCTTAACAAATTTAAACATTTATCCAAAGTATATTTAAAACTAAAATGTTATTTATTTAAATAACTTTGAAAAGTCCGGATTAAACTAAATCTAAATTTCCAATTTACCAAAGCTTCTATTTACAATATATATAAATAAATATATATATTATTCAATAGAAAATATCTTATTAGATTTTAAAAGATAAAATTACCAATTAATATTAATTTAATCAGATTATTAAATTAAATTCAAATCTTATTATCAAAGATCATCCATATCAATTTAATTATTCAACAGATTATTAAATTGATATTGTCAAAATTTCCGGGATATTACATTCCTTCCCCCTTAAAATAATTTCGTCCCCGAAATTTAAACAAAGGTAATTTAATAATCTTATTAAAGATTTAAATTTAAAACACAAGCATATACTATCATCCATATGCTAGCAACCATAGCAACCAAATCATCCAATCAAACAATTCAAACTATCTAGACTAAATTCTAGATAAAATTCCTCGAGTTTCCCCAAGTATATATATATATCGGGATACTCGCTCTACAAACAATCTAAACTACTAAGCTATAGATCTCCTACTTATCTAGATCTACAGAACTAAACAGACTATCAGACTACAGACGAGTCTGACTCAACTACCAAACTTCCAGAACTACTGATTCAACAACCAAAGATAGATCAAATACGTACTCCCTCAGAGATACATGAAAACACAATGAATTCCAATTATCCAAATTGACAATTCAACCAAGTAGACCAATTACTTATCCAAATCAGAACACAGAAGAGATCCAAAACACAACTCTACTTCACAACTATCAGTAGATTCCAAACTTACTTCTCCCATCCAGAGATACACTCCAAACTGCTTTCGCTGCTCAACTCTGATCTGAGGTAGAACACAAGCACAGACTGGACAACTCACTTCTAGAAATAAGGTTCACTGATCCATAAATAAAACTCAGATACTCCATCAAACTTGAGTTGCTTCACCAACTCCATCTCTAGGAATCATCCTTCAACTAGACTGAACTACCGGTACTACTCATGGAATCCAAGTCGATAAGAAAACTCAACCTTCAGATGCGGACAACTCCTGACTTCTCTGAAGACATCCAGAAAAACTCTGACAACACAAGAGAACACTCAGACAATCGCAAGTCACTTTTGCGGTCAACCCATCCTAATTCCAAACAGACTGTTCTCTCTTTACCAATCAGAACAGCTTACACTTATTTATCCAATTTATCGAAGAAATGGATCCACTCTGCTGCTTCTGAACTTCACTTCCAGAAAAACTTCTCATCCAGAAAACTTCCTGCCATCACAGAATACTCCGAGCTGCACTACTGACACTGATGCCAAGGACTTCCTACTCCAAAGATCTTTGAGAAATTCGAACTCCAAACCAAACAGAAACACCATGCTGAACTCAGCCACAACACCGAAGCATACACACTTCCTTAATCTTGTTCCAAAGAAAACATCTTCGGGAACATCCATCGTCACTGTATCTCATCATACAGCTACTATTACCTGAGGTATCAAGGTACCATCACTCGCTTCTGTTCAACCGACAGATCCAACCTTACTCATCCAAACTTCAAAGATAAACTCCGAACCTTTAAAAGGTTTCCTTCAGAGATCGATGAAATCCTTTACCATAGCAAAGCTTACTCGAGACGGTATTAGGTCTACAGTCTCGACAGATACACTTCCAACCTCAATACTCAGACTCCAACCATTAGTAGTCGTGTTACACACACCACTACCCTATCTACCTTTATATCCTATATTGGAAAACCCGAACAGGTAACCCAACAAATAGGTAGAAATATATATATATATTTAAAATGGTACTTTTTATATAGAAATTATTTCTGGGTAAAATTATTTCATTTACCTCTTTAAAACAATATTGTGTCCGTTGGCCTGGTTCAAGTGTTTAGAGATCCCTATCAATAACGTTAGCTACTCGTATTGACCAGAATCCATATACCACTCAACCGATCAATTAACACAATATAAAACCATTTTATATAACTAACAAATACGCGCTCTCATATATATATATACACTCGAACTCAAACAGGTTGTTACAGATCCTATTTCTAATGAACAATCCTTCCGAACCTAGGTATTCACTCAACCTAGTGTTCTGATATTCACTTAACCAAAAGCTTAGGCATTCGCTCAACCTATGCTCTGATACCACGTGTGACGTCCTAGGCTTTTCAACCTTCAGCAACGGTTCACGACCGGTAGGCTTTTCAACCATCCCAGCCCCGCTGTGGCTCACAGTGATACCTCGGGTTTGCTTTTACGGCCACCCTCTCGAGTCGCAACCAACCCCAAAAGGCCTTATACTACCCCCGGGGACATGTAGGGGTAAGAGTCTCCCGTTCGCCACCTAACGCAAAGCGAGAACCCCCTATCACGCTGTAATGTAGCAAACCCGATCCCGGTCTCATCGAAATCCAAAGCGTATCTTTTAAGGCCAAGTTGTTTAAGGGTAATACAATTCAATTCATTATCTTTATTCACAAAGGAAGATAATTCACACAGATAATCAACATTATCAGATAATCCATTCAATTCAACTAACATCCATATCATACAGCATATATCTCATCAGAGATATCAATCAATGTCAAGTATCCAATACTAACACCCATTCATAAGTAATGATTTATATCATCTTAATTTAATTTAAATTGAATTAAATTAATTACTTCATTTTATAAATCCATCTTACTTAACCATTAATTAATTACAATCAATTAATTAATTATCCTCTAATAATTCATTTCAATTAATCATCTTGATTAATTATCTTTGATTACATTCAAGTAATTTATTCTCAATTAATTACTTAAATTAATTATCCTTATCCACTTATAGTAATTAACCTTTAATTACTTCATTAATTAATTTACTAAAATTAATTAACTTAATCAACTATAATTAATTACATTAATCCTTAATTAATTACATTGATTAATTACTTCATTTATTAATTATTACTTAATTAACCAATCTTAATTACATCATTAATTATATTAATTAATGATCCTTAATTACAACTTAATTATTAATTACTTAATTAAATTAATTACATTAAGTAATTAACTTTAAATTAAACAACATTTATTAATCACCTTGATTAATCTTCAATCAGTAATTAACTACCCTTAATTACTTTCATTTACTAAATTAATTCTCCTTAATTAATTTCTTAATTAATCCCTTGATTAATTATTCAAAGTAATTAAACTCAAATTACTTTCCTTAATACATAACCATCAATTAATTACTTCTAGTAATTATCTTATTAGTTACTTCCCTAAATAATCTTACCTTAATAATTACATTAAGTAATTATTATCAAATCATCTCTTGATTATTATAAATTAATTAAACTTAATTAATTAACTTAACTAATCAAATTAACTTCAATTAATTACAATAAGTAATTAATTCTTAATTACTTCCATTAAGTAATTTCATTTAAAACAAATTCTATAATTGATTATCTTAAATTAATTAAACTAATTAATTATCAAAATTAATCCTATTAATTAATTATTTAATAATCTATAGTTAATGACTTCATTGACTATTATTTAATTACTTATCTTAAGTAATTAACTTATATTAATTATTATTAATTCCAAATTAATAAACTAAATAACCAATTTATTAATTTCTAATTACTTAATTAATTAAGTATTAACCATAACTTAATCAATATTTAATTACTTTATTAATTAATTCTTAATCATTAATTAAAAATCAAATCCTATTTAATAAATGAATCTTATTTATAAGTTAATTATTCTAAAAATAATTAATCTTAAACCTTTAAGATTAAACCTTTAATTACTTTTAAGTAATTATTTATTTCATTAATTTATTAGATAAATTAATTATCCATTTAATTACTCTAATAATTAAATGCATACAAATCATTAACTTATAATTAAACTTCAACAAGTTTTAAAATCAATTTAAAACCTTTAAGTAATAAATAATATTTTTCTTATAAAAGAAATTTTACAAGATTTAAACAATTTAAGTTATTAAAACAATTTCATTTAAAACTTCCTTTTTATTTTAATTCTGAAATACAGATTTACATTTGATTCCAGTTTTAAGTTTAGATTTAAACTTACTTCCAATTTAAAACTTTATTTTTAAATTTACCTATTTAAACATTTTAAGGTTGTTCAAATATTTAAATGTTAAAAACTTATTTTATTTTGGACTGAGATTCAAATTTAACTTAAATCAATTTAAACTTAAATTTAAAACATGTTTAAATATTTCTTTACAAATTTAATTTTAGTTTTAAACTTTTTTAAACATATAGTTTTAAACCTGTCAACACCAACATACTCGAGACCCCTGATTTCTTCGAGTCGTACCCTTAAATCCTTCGAGTCTCACCCGAGTTTCCCCTGTCAAAAACCTACAGCTAAACGAAGAAACTCACCAATCTCTACTTCGAGTCAAACAATAAAAAACCCCGAGTCTCCTACGAAATACACCCGAGAGCTCGAATTACCTTCCAGTAAACCAGACTTCACCAGATATTCCAAACGTGTGCACGTGTACAATCACCTGCGGCGTCTCCGACCATCACCGAACATCCCCACACATCGACGATCAACCCTACACCAGATTACGATCCTCCAACCTTCGAGCAACACTCAAAATCAAAAACGAGAATTTCGAGCCTACAAATCGAAACCTGGAACAGTTTTCAATTCCTGGAAACTACCTCGTACTCGAGATTCCGATCACCAAAGAGTCTACTTTTCTGGCCATGCCTTCGCTCATCTCCAATCTTCCACTTCCCAAAGTATAGAAGCACTCGGTTCACCAGAGACGTAACCCCGATCATCTCAGTCTAACCTACTCAAACTAGGTTTAAAAAACAAAAACGATTCCCTATCATCGCCACAGTGTTATGAACATCTTCCTGGCATTTTTCCTCGAGTCTCTGATCATACATCTACCACCATAGGAGATCCTGACATTTCCTAACAACTAGATCATCGGAATTTCCCAAATTCCCCTTTTTAGTTCATCACAGAACTGCTTCCTAAACTCTTTACTAAAAATTATGATTTCAATGCTAAAAATCATATTATAGTTTATGTTTTCAATTCATGTACCTGAATTTATAAATTACAAGATTTACATTTCTACTTTTATATAACATATACTGTTGTTTTGGTTACAGAGACATTCAGATCTTAAATTTGACTTAACTAAGATTTTTAAACCTTAGTATATGATAAATCAAACCATTCTTATTTATAAATTAAGTCCTAATAAAAACTAAATCAAGTGGTAAGGATTTTCAAATAGAATTCCTGAGTCTGGGCAAACAAAAACAAGAACAGGGTACTGTCACATATGCACACAAAACCACCACATATACATATAGGAAAAATGCACTTGTATATTCATATATCAATACATATATATGCAGAACTACCTATAATATTCACATGCAACCATCTTTTATTCAGAACTTAACATGAAATTATTGATTTTGATCAGGATTTAAACCTGGAATCCTAGAACAGGCAATAACATATCAAAACCATACATGCATTCAAAACTATACACATTACAGAGAATTCCATCACTCCAACCATGATTATCACAGGAAAAATCAAGCAATTATATTTACTTAAGTTAGTTTATATTAAAATTGTTACTCACCAAACATGCAGAGCAGAGGTAGTTTAGCTTTTGAAAACTGGAATTGATAAAATGCTTGAGTCTGGAAATTTTAATACTTTTAAAACTTGAATCTTGATTCGTTGAAGAATGCATGTTGCTTCCAGATTGCAAATGAATGCAGACAGTTTGAATTGTTTTCAGAGTTGAAAAGAATACAGAAGTTGCTCTGATTTGATTCCAGATTTGAGAAAATGAAGGCTGCAGGCTGATTCTTTGATTTGGATTTTGGAAAATTGTTTTCAGAGATTTGATTTGAATTGAAGTTTTGGTTTTGTGAGAAGTTTAATTTCTAGTTTGAGGCATTTGAAGATCTGATTTGTTTCAGATTTTAGTTAGAAGAAAGATTATTGATTTCTCTTGGCTTTTGAAAAAATGAGAAGATTAGAAAGAATGGGAAATGAAGATATGCAATGTTAATATACATGTATATTTTTAATTTTATAAAATAAAAGAATATGGAAAATAATTAAGACACTTGTCCTATACAATTGTTTATTAAATTACACATGTTATAATGAAGCTTTAGATAATGACACTTGTCATTTAAGTAATTACTCATATTTCTTTTTCTTTTTAAAATTATTTAAAAAGCCTTTTCTTATTTATTTAAACACTTATCTATATATATCTATTTTAAAGAAAAACAAAAGCTAATTATATTTAAAAATAAAAGTTTATACAAGTATTTTAAAATCCAACAATTTAAATATTTATTCTTTTGAACTTCAAAACTTAAATTCAAATTCAAATTAAATTAAATCCTAAGATTCAATTTAAAAGTTAAGTTATATATATTTACATACACTATTTATTCAATTTAAAAATAACAATTCCTTTTAGCATTAAAATTCATACATATTAAAAATAATACATTATACTTGTTATTTGAAAATAACATATTTTATAATTTAAACAAGAGATTATATTATCAAGAAATATTTAAAAGAAATAAAACAAACCAATTTTTGTAAATCTTATTTAAACTTAAGTTAAAATATATCTTAACAAATTTAAACATTTATCCAAAGTATATTTAAAACTAAAATGTTATTTATTTAAATAACTTTGAAAAGTCCGGATTAAACTAAATCTAAATTTCCAATTTACCAAAGCTTCTATTTACAATATATATAAATAAATATATATATTATTCAATAGAAAATATCTTATTAGATTTTAAAAGATAAAATTACCAATTAATATTAATTTAATCAGATTATTAAATTAAATTCAAATCTTATTATCAAAGATCATCCATATCAATTTAATTATTCAACAGATTATTAAATTGATATTGTCAAAATTTCCGGGATATTACATTCAATCTTATTTTCTAAGTACGATTTGACATATAAGCAAGATATGAATGTGTATATATATATTTGATTTGAAAAGAAACCCGGAATTTAGTTCTTAAACTTTCTGATAATTAGTAACTTTCAATTATTGTAATAAAATGAAATCTTAACTATTTTAATAATTGGAAACTTCTAAATTGTGTAATTTGAATTAGATGCTAAGTGATTAATGGAATATATATAAGAATTGAAATTTGTAACTTGTAGATATGAAGGAAAAATAAGAAAATGTAAATATTGAACATTTTGTTAACTAAAGGAATAAGATAAGCTTGTGTAACATTCAATTACATTCTGAAAGACACACACACACACACACACATATATATATATATATATAACCTACCTAAATATTATAAGTTGAAATGTTAATAAGAATATGCAATAGAATATTATACAAGTAAACTTAGAAAATGAAAGTGTTCAATGGAATTTCTTTTGTAAATAATAATTATGATATTATAAATTGTTATAAACTTAAGTTAATAGTTTGAAATGCTACTAATTAAATGTAACAGAAAAGTGAATAATGTAAGAAAAATGATTATAAACTTAAGTTAACATTTTAAGCTATTTATAATCAGATTGAATGGTAAAGGTGAATACTGTAAGTAATGGATTATAAACTTAAGTGATGTTTAAAAACGAAATCAAAGTAAATATAGATGTGAAGTAAACTGGAAAATGTATGTAATCCTCCAATAATGAATTCACTAATTATTTTAAACAATTGAAATGGAAGTAACTTATGTAAGAAAATGAATGTAAAGTAATGAAAAGAGAAATTGGCATTATATGAATGAATGGAAGATGAATTTTGTAAGTAATGAACGTAAATTAGAGGGAATAATCATTGTATGAAAAAAAATTGAACAGTAAATGATGTGAAATAAGATTTATAAGAACAAACTTAATAATATTTGGAATTCTTAGTCGTTTAGCTCATGGGTTGTTTGGGAGGTGATACTTTTAAATTGTTTGAGATGTATAAATAATCTGTTAGGTTTTATCTAAGACCGTTGAGTGTATCGTACACTTAGTAGTTTATTTATCATTTTATATGATTAAAATTTCATGAACCCGAACAAACCATTTGTTTTGGCTTTTATGAACGGATGGTTGATTACTTTAATTGCATGTGATGATTGTATGGTTTTGTTGCAAGTGAACATCATTATGTTGTGTTGATTTGTTTGTTACTAATTGAAACAACCTATATGTTACTCTTTTACATGTTTATTAACTTCTTTGGATTATAAAAGTGGAATACAGGTTTATGGAAGCAATAGCTATTGCTGTTGGTTTCATAAATAAAGTGTTGTTTGCCCGACAAATAGGTGTGTTTTCATATTATGGTTTTATAGTGATATTATATTATTTTCCTATGTTTTGGGACATTTTATTTTGAAATGATATATATATGGTTATTATTGATATTATTATTTCTCCCAGGCCTCTCTGTACAAAGGAAACTCTACCGAAATTTTCCATAAATTTTTGACTTAGAAAATTTTATGTAAGTGAGGTATTTTCAAACTTTTAATTACTTGAATATGAAGATTTAATTGTTTATTAGATTGATATATTTTATTTAAACACATAATTATGTAAGTTTGAAGTACTTATAAATTTATTATTTGAATAAGATATATTAGTTTCTTAATTCCTTCTTTTTCCTTTTCAAGGACGAAAAGTTTTGAGTGGAGGAGAGTGTAATGACCTGTAATTTTCGATAATTAAAATATTGGTTAAATAAGATTTGGTAATTAATATTGAAAGAAATTAAATATATATGGTTTATTAATGAGAAAATATAACTAGAATGAAATGTAATAATGTTAATTTAAGGTAATTGCTAACTATTTTAATGTAATTCCAATTAATTGAAATGATTGTAAAGTTATAATTGGGTATAGATTGTAAATAAGAAAATAAATTAAATGTTATATTTAATGGTGAGATAATATGTAATTAATTGAAGTTGAATATAAAATCAGTAATGTCAGAGTGGTTTTAACAATTGTTTGTAAATAATAAAAATTTATAATTATGATTAGAATACTTAAAAGTAACAACTGTTTACCACCACATTGTTATATGTGTAAACAATTTGGTAATCAATTAAATTTTAATGTAAATCAATTAGTGCAGTTAATAGGAAGTAAGATGATAATTGTAGAATATTAATGTAACAAGATGTAAACCAATATATCCATAATAAGATAGTTGAGTAAATAATAAGATGAAAATCAAAATAAATGAATTTATTGGAATGCAAATTATAGTTAATGAATTTACTGCAATTGAAACTGAACACTGTAATTAGTGCAACAGTTAACGTTGGATTTGACATGGAAAATTTGTTTAAAAGATTATGAGTTTATAGGAAATCAAAAATGATAAAATTGTTAGTTATTAAATTTGAATTTGAAACGTGATAAAAAAAATTAATATAATAATAATTCATTTAATCAGCGTGAAAATAGCTGTTTTGGCCACTGTCTCGGATTTCGACGAAATCAGTTTCATCGGATCCATAATGGTGCATTACTGCAGGATTTCAAGTTTCGTAGCGATCAAACTTGTTGTTTGATCGTGCGGGTTCAAAACGCGTAGAAACCAATTTAATGAATTCAATTGAAATAAGCCGATTTTAAATGATAACTTCTTCATACAATGGAATTAGGACTTGAAACCTGTTCCATTGAATTTAAAAATATGAAAAACATCTATTTTGATATATGGGACGACCTACTTTCGTTTCGGAGATGAAACGGGCTTTTCGGGTCGTTATTATCGTTTCAAACCAATTCGTTATGTTCATTCATTCTTATCGGGCTTTATCTATATAAATAGCTTTGTTTCTCAAACCCTAGTAGTCTTTCAGTTATTCTGTACATACTATTCTATTTGCCTATTCTTCCAATGGCTGAAGCAAAATTCCAATTACAAATCCCTAAATCCAATTTCAAAATCAATTTCGAAAATTCAAACTCTCCAAACTATAGCAATTTATATATAGTTGGAAAGCTCTCAACGAACGCAATCCACTACAGTGATTAAGTTTTCAATTTGATTCATCATTTGGCCAGAAATCGAGGATGAACCTCGGTCGTCCATAGTAGGGTTCGTCGTTTTAGAGGTGGATCATCATCCTGACGACGACAAGGAGGCATGGGCTTGTTCCACTGCAATCGTATCGAAATTCCAGACATTTTGAAACTGGTTTGAACGAATTCTGAGACTGTTTATTTTTGGGCTAAATTTGGATTTTAAATCAACGACAAACCAAAGGTGAGTGTTTTAACCCACTCACGACTACTAAATTGTCTTGTGTTAGTTATATTGAATTTATGATGTGATTAGAAATTGATTGGTTGATGTTTGGTATATTTAGATCGTCATTCCAGTTAAATCTGACTTTTATTGAATATTATCGCCATTAATTTGATATTAAATTCTAAATTGCCAGTTAATACCCATTATTGATAATCAGTCACTTGTTATTGTTTATTGATTAGTTTGAATGGTGATTGTGATGGATGTTGATTGTTGATATTGGATGACTGGATGTTATATTTTTATATTATTATAACACTGCAAGTTACCTATGGGTTGAAATGATACATACCCGAACGATCTATAGATAAGGAAAAATCATTATCAGTTGAAACGATAAACCCAAGCGATTTTATGGATTTTGAATGCTAATACGGGATTGCGGGTTGAAATGATATATACCCGTAAATTTAAATCTATTGCGGATTGAAATGATATATGTCCGTATTCACTTGACCATAGGGTAGAAAACTATATACTGGCACCGGATTTGTTAAATTAAATGATTTTTAAATCCTTTAAATTTGAATTCAGTTAATGATATTTTGAAATAGAATTTTTTTTGATTTTCTGAATTATTTCGAAAATCCAAGCTTTAAATGTTGAAATTGGAATTGGTTTAAATGAATTGTTTAAAGGATTAAATTGAAATTTGAAAGCTGGACGTGGTCTAGATGTGTTGAATGAAAGAAACAGTCTAGTTTGATATTAATTCAGTTTAATATAAATTGTGTAAAGATTTATTATTTTAAAATCCTGATTTTAAGGTTTTCAAACTATTAAACTAATTTAATCTATTTTCAAATATTTTAAACTATTTTAATCAATTTAAACTATTTTGATTTATTTTAATCTATTTTAATCTATTTAATCTAATTCAATCTATTTTAACCTATTTTAAAACTAATTAACCCATTTTAATCTATTTTAAATCTATTTAAGCTATCTTAAATCTATTTAAACTATTGTTAATCTATTTTTAAACTATTTTAGAGTATTTTAACTATTTAAAAAATTATTTTAACTATTTTAAAACTATTTAAACTATTTATGACTATCTAAACTATTTTCTAAATTTCAGACCGTGTAAAGTTGAAATGTTTATATTTAAATCCTTGATTTAAAAGCGTATATGGTTAAATGATGTTATAATCTAAGTTGGGATATGAAATGATATTTCTAGTAAAATAACATATTCTGAGTAATATAATGATTTTAAAGTGAGGGTTTAACCTATTTTGGAAGTATGATTTCGAAAGTAAATATGATTTTGAAAGTGATAGGATTTCAAATGTGATATGATTTCGAAAGTGATTTGAGAATATGATATTTTGATATAACTTATGAATCAGTTTTGGAAATGTAAAAGAACCATCCGGTGTGAAATAAGCATTTGGTTGTTAAAGAGACCGGGATCGGATATTGTCATACTCTCTACCAATAACAAAAACCACTTTAACAACTGTGTACATGGTGGAGATTGCAGAATGAAGTAGGATGGTTTGGAGAACAATTCTGTATGAGGTATTTATGTAGCCCTGACTCCCATGAGTCATCTTGATGTGGCTAAAACAGGTGCTATACTGGGCCAAGTGAGGTCGCACCTTCGACCGGCCACATTTCTTCAATACCATATTATGACTTTATGATTGATTTGGTGGCCACCCCTCGATTTTGATTATGGGAGTGTGTTCCGAGGTGGGCGGTAGTAGCTGCTATGCATTACCACCAGTCTGAGAGCGCAAATGGTAGAATCCTATCCTGGCTTGCCTCGCGTGACGTGTCACATGCCTTATCGTGCCTTCTACGATTTTGATTTGTGTCGTACCTATGGACTGCTCCCTAATAGCCCACTAGTTTATGGTGGAGTTTACATTACTGTAAAGACTACGACATTATATAAAATGTGTTAAAAGAGATATGGGTAATGCCTTAACGCTATTTTAATATTTTACTTTACTGTAGACACTATTATAAAAGCGTACTGTACTACATAGTAGATAGTTTAACGAATCCTTAGGAGATGGTAATCCCGAACATCTCTTAAGTTATTGCACTCACGTTGACACTGGATAAGAGATGTCAAATCCCGTAAACATCTCTGACGCCGTTACATTCATATTTACTTACTGTTGATTTAACTTACATAAGATCTTTTAGTTCTGACTCGAGTGTTTTGTCTTTTCAATTTGCATGGGTCAGTCTGAGCTTTTTAGCGTATCGAAGACTGCCTCTGGAGGACGAAGATTAAGATTTATTACTATTATTACTTATTTTATTTATTCCACTGCATCATGTTGTTCTGCTGTATTTGTGTAACGACCTGCCTTTTTGGACGATTTTAAATCGACGATAAACCACACACGTCAGACTCAAACCATTCAAAAGGGCAGATTGTTATGGGGTAAATAAGAAAAAGCAGAGAAAGAAAGAAAAAAATACAAAATCTCACAGCGGAATGACAAAATATAATAATCAAATATACTGTTCATGAAGCTGTTTACAAATAACATTGATTATACTTTTACAATACAGATCAGAGTTACATACAACACGAATAAATAAATAAATAAATAAATGCAGCGGAACAACATGATGTGGTGGAATAAATATAATAAATAGTAACAGTATTAAATCTTTATCTTTGTCCTCCAAAAAGCAGTCTTTGATAAACTGAAAAGCTAAGACTGACCCGAGCGAATTGAAAGACAAAACCCTCGAGTCAGAACTAAAAGATCTTATGTAAGTTAAATCAACAGTAAATAAATATGAGTGTAACGACGTCAGAGATGTTTACGGGGTTTGACAATCTCCTATCCAGTGTCAACGTGAGTGCAATAACTTAAGATATGTTCGGGATTTCCATCTCCTAAGGATCCGTTAAACTATCTACTATGTAGTACAATACGCTATTATAATAGTGTCTACAGTAAAGTAAAGTATTAAAATAGCATTAAGGCGTTACCAAATCCCCCTTAACACATTTAATATATTCTCATAGTCTATACAGTACCGTACGCTCCTCCATGAGGTTTACCCAGAGGGCACTCCATAGGTATGGTACAAAACAAACTCATAGAAGGCGCGATAGGGCATGTGAACATGGCACTCGAGGCAATGCTAGGGTAGATATACCAATTGCACTCCCGGACTGGTGGTAAAGCATAGCAGCTACTACCGCCCACCTCGGACACACTCCCATAATCAAAATCGAGGGGTGGCCACCAAATCAATCATAAAGTCAAAGTATAGTATCGAAGAAATGTGCCCGATAGGAGAAATGACCTCACTTGGCCCAGTATAGCTCCTGTTTTAGTCACATCTAAGCTGAATCACAGGAGTCAGGGTCACGTAAATACCTCATACAGGATCGTTCGCCAAACCATCCTACTTCATTTCTGGAGTCTCCACCACGTACACAGTTGTTAAAGTGGTTTTCGGTATTGGCAGAGAATATGACAATATCTGATCCCGGTCTCTCTGACAACCAACGCTTATTACACACCGGTTGGTTCTTTTACATTTCCCAAAACCAAATCATAATTGATATCAAAACATCATATTCTCAAAACCATATCACTTTCGAAATCATATTCCCTTTCAAAATCACATTCATTTCTAAAGTCATATTCACTTTTGAATTTATCAATAAGATAGGTTAATTAAATCCTCATTCCAAAATCATCATATTTACTCAAATATGTCATTTCATAAAAGGTATCAATTCCAAATTCCAACTTAGGTTGTATCATTATCAAGGATTTAAATATAAATACTTCAACTTTACATAGTTTGAAATTTTAGAAGATAGTCTAGATAGTCCTAAATAGTTTTCAATAGTTTTAAAAATAGTTTAAAATAGATTAAAATAGTTTAAATAGTAAAAATAGTTTAATAGATTTAAATTTTATTTAATTAGATTTAAAATGATTTAAATAGACTAAAATAGATTAAATAGATGTAAATTATATTAATTAGATTTTTAATAGATTAAATAAACTTAAAATAGATTAAATAGATTTAACTTATATTAAATAGATTTAAAATAGGTTAAATAATTTAGTTAGTCTAAAATAGCAAAAATAGATTAAATTGGATTAAATAGGTTATAATAGATTAGAAAAACTAAAATAGTTTAAATTGATTAAAATAGTTTAAATTAGTTTGAAATATAATTTCAAAGTTATATCCAAACATTTCAATAACTCAATTCTGATAAATTCATTTATATTTAACACTTCGACTTTGAAATTCCAATTTAAATCCTTTGAACAATTCATTAAATCAATTCTAGTTTCAACATCAACGCCTGGATTATCGAAAATAATTTAGTTTATATAAATCAATTTCTATTTCAAAAGTCCAGTTAACTGAATTCAAAATTTAAGGAATTAAAAATCATTTAATTTAACCAATCCGGTGTCCATATATAATTTTCTATCCTATGGTCAAGTGATATAGATATTTATCATTTCAATCCGCAATTTAAATTTTTTACGGTTATATATCATTTCAAACCGCAATCCCGAATTAAATAAAATCCATAAAATCGCTCGAGTCTATCATTTCAACCCATAATGATTTTTCCTTAATCTATAGATCGTTCGGGTATATATCATTTCAACCCATAGGGAACTTGCAGTGTTATAACAATATAAAAATACAACATCCAGTCATCCAATATCAACAATCAAACATCCATCCCTAATCGTCATCAAAATCAATCAATAAACATCAATAGTGTTAGCGCCAAAATTGGTCACTAACGCCCGAATGTAAATGAAAGCACCAGCTAACAGTCACAGCTCACAGATAGAGTATATAGAGAGAGTAATAATGTGAAGAACAGTAAAAATTAAAAAGAAAGCAGTAAAGAACAACTGATTTTATAGTGGTTCGGCTAACTCCGGCCTACGTCCACTCCAAAAGTTTCCTTTTTATTGATGTTCGAATCAATTACAGTTATAAAATGGCAGAGTAGCCTCAGCCTTCGAAAATATAAAGCAAGGGAGAAGAAAGAAGATCCTTTTTCTGAACCCTCACATGCTGTATTTATAGGCAAATCCTGAGTTGTTGGGCTTCCTGAATGATCCGAGCCCATCAAGGCCTTCCACCGAGCCATATACCTCCACAATGTCGAGCGAGGTTCGATGTCGAGCGACTTCCTGTGCCGAGCGACTTCCTGTGCCGAGAGACTTCCTGTGCCGAGCGGCAGGTACGCCAAGCGGCATCTGCTGAGGGAGGTACGCCGAGCGGCATCTGCTGAGGGAGGTACGCCGAGCGGCATCTGCTGAGGGAGGTACGCCGAGCGGCATACGCTGAGGGAGGTATGTCGAGCGACTTCCATGCCGAACGACCTCCCAAACGTGATGCGTTACCTATCCATCCAATCGACTCAAACCTACCGCATTCCATCCTTGATAACTAAGAAATCGACTTAGTTAAATCCGTCTGCCTACAGTCTTGCCAAAGGCGGGTTAACACTTTGCCTCCCAAAACATGCCTTGCTATTGGAAGGTGTGTTTTGAATAGCCTCAAATCTGATATCCTAAGTCCGTACTACATTCGTTATCAAACGATTCCATCCGAATCTGATAGTTTTATTTCGTGACCGTTCCAAGTCGTTATTCAATTCCGAATTTGCCACTTGGAAGTCAGCAATTGAATCATACGATCTTTCCAGACCGTTGACGGCCTCTCCGGACCCTTGCTAAGTTCAATCCAAACTTAACGATTGAATAGGCAGATCATGTTTCGCTTTGACGAAGCAACCTATCCCTTGCACTCTGGCCCCAACGAGGGCATATAGCGATGTCTTGGTCTTTCTAGACCGATCATAGCCTCTCCGGGCTCTTGCTGGATCTCACCCTGTCACTCTCCGGTGAAGGGGAAACAGCGTCGAGTGAGCCGATCCTGTTGCTCTCCGGTGAAGCGGCAACACCCCCTGCACTCCGGTCCAGTGTCTCTGAACATTGAGCGATGTCTTGGCCTTTCTAGACCGATCATAGCCTCTCCGGGCTCTTGCTGGATCCCATCCTATCACTCTCCGGTGAAGGGGAAACAACGTTGAGTGAGCCGATCCTGTCGCTCTCCGGCGAAGCGGCAACACCCCCTGCACTCCAGTTCAGTGTCTCTGAACATTAAGCGATGTCTTGGCCTTTCTAGACCGATCGTAGCCTCTCTAGGCTCTTGCTGGATCTCATCCTATCACTCTCCGGTGAAGGGGAAACAGGGTTAAGTGAGTCGATCCTATCGCTCTCTGGCGAAGCAACTCACTTGTTGCACTCCGGACTTCGTCTCTCCGGGTAGGGTCATAAAGCGATTAATTTCAAATTGACTTCCAATATTCATCCTTTAACTCTCCGGTGAAAGGTTTGTTTTATGAAATTCAAGTTCATTTATTAAATTCAAATTCTAAATGTTCAATCACAAACAAAGGAAAAACCTAAATACTGCCTCTCCGGGCAGAGCGGTCTGTTACCATCTCAGAGCATGCCTGGGGATCTCTCTAGTTCCCGTACATGTGTAAATGGAATAGCCGTTTTATTTTAAAATCAAATCTAAAGAGTTTATGTAATCGACCAAAGTTCAAGTCCTGAACTTGGCCCTTGCCATCATGATCAATTGATGACGAGTCGTGATCCCGATCCAGGATTAGTCCTGTTAGGTGGAGGCGGTAGTTGCTTAGGTCCTATGGCCACCGTCCGATCTCTAGCGTATTGTGGCAATCTACCACTTCTGACATGCTCTTCCACCTCATCCTTCAGATGGCGACATTCATCGGTAGTATGCCCTTCCAGCTCATGGAATAGGCAGTACTTTCCACTTCTACGTTCCCGTTCTGTGGGATCTCTCCTGGGTGGTTTTCGATAGGGGAGCTGCCCCCGAGTCTCCGTGTAAATCCGTTCTAGGTTTGCCGTCAAGTCCGTGTATTGTTTGAACCTGGGTTCTCGGAATTTCTTTCGTCTGTCAGGACCATCGTATTTGTCACCCTGCTTTCGCTTACCTTTGTCTGCTCCAGGCAGTTCTTCAGAGGTTCCTTCACCTTGCACAGCATTTGTTTCTTGCCTCTCGGTGCGTGAATCTTCCAGCTGAATAAATCTCTCAGCCTCATGATAGAATTCTCCGAGGTCTTGTGGTGGATCTCTTGCCAGAGAATCCTTAAGCTCTATGCCTTCCGCAACCCCTGCTACCGCCGCCATCAAAATCATCGATGGATCCGGGCGATCTACTGAAGCCACCGTTGCATTGAATCGCAACAGAAAATCTCTTATGGACTCTCCGGTCCTCTGCTTCATTGAAGCTAAAGTCATCACACTCTTGGGTCGCGTCACGTGGATCCTAAACTGTCTCATGAAGCGTTCCACTAGCTCACCCCATGTTCTGATTGATCCCTTCTCTAGCTGCCTGAACCAAAGCGCAGCCAAGTCTGTCAGATATAGAGGGAAGCATCGTGCCATCACTTCCTTGGATGCCCCCAGCACTTCCATATGCCTGATATATCTGGTAATATGCATGGTTGGATCTGATTTCCCATCATAAGGATCCAACGCAGGTAACTTGAACTTTGGAGGATTCCTTGCATTTCTGATATTCAGACTGAACGGACTCCGACTAACTTCCTCTAAACCTCCGCTTGACAATCCTCCTCTCATAATTCGTCATACTAGTCCATCCATTCTTTCATCTCCATCCAGGGGTTGTCCCCTGTTTGCATCTCTACTTTGCCCCCCATGTCCTAGGGGGTACTCCATGTAGTACTCTTCATGTTGGCCATTTACGTTCACGTTGGTCCCTACTTGCTGAGCTTCATTCACCGCTCTCCTAGTATCCAATCCTGGAGGTCTGCCCCCAGGTCCTGGCTGATTTCCTCCAACCTCTCCAGTCTTGTTCTGGTTTTGACCTCCAGATACTTCTGCAGCCCCGGTTTCTTGTTCTGCAATGCCGGCAGCCGCGGTTGGTCCATTCCCTTGACTTTGTGCCCCAATATGCACAATATGTCGAAGCAGGTTTTGTATCATGTCTTCCTGCCTTTTCAGCATCGCCTCCATCTCGTCCTTGGTGATATAGATGGACGCTTGACCTGCTCCAGCTCCAGAGGAGGCCTCTTGACTTCCCTCTTGATTGCTTCTTTCTATCACTTGCTTCCTTGTTGATGGCCTAGCCATTGCTTCCTAGAATCCAAGCTCTTAGCTCTAAAATTCCTGAGTTCAACTCTCAGTGAAAGCACCAAAGTGTTAGCGCCAAAATTGGTCACTAACACCTGAATGTAAATGAAAGCACCAGCTAACAGTCACAGCTCACAGATAGAGTATATGAAGAGAGTAATAATGTGAAGAACAGTAAAAATTAAAAAGAAAGTAGTAAAGAACAACCGATTTTATAGTGGTTCGGCTAACTCCGGCCTACGTCCACTCCAGAAGTTTCCTTTTTATTGATGTTCGAATCAATTACAGTTATAAAATGGTAGAGTAGCCTCATCCTCCGAAAATATAAAGCAAGGGAGAAGAAAGAAGATCCTTTTTCTGAACCCTCACATGCTGTATTTATAGGCAAATCTTGAGTTGTTGGGCTTCCTGAATGATCTGGGCCCATCAAGGCCTTCCACCGAGCCACATACCTCCACAATGCCGAGCGAGGTTCGATGCCGAGCGATGTCCAATGCCGAGCGAGTTCCTATGCCGAGCGAGTTCCTGTGCCGAACGACTTCCTGTGCCGAGCAACTTCCTATGCCGAGCGACTTCTTGTGCCGAGCGACATCTGCTGAGCGAGGTATGCCGAGCGGCATCTGCTGAGGGAGGTATGCCGAGCGGCATCTGCTGAGGGAGGTATGCCGAGCGGCATCTGCTGAGGGAGGTATGCCGAGCGGCATCTGCTGAGGGAGGTATGCCGAGCGGCATCTGCTGAGGGAGGTATGCCGAGCGGCATCTGCTGAGGGAGGTATGTCGAGCGACTTCCATGCCGAACGGCCGATGCCGAACGACCTCCTAAACGTGCTGCGTTACCTATCCATCCAATCGACTCAAACCTACTGCATTCCATCCTTAATAACTGAGAAATCGACTTAATTAAATCTGCTTGCCTATAGTCTTGCCAAAAGGCGGGTTAACAAATAGATAACTGATCATCAATAACATATATTAAATTGACAATTTAAATTCAATATTAAATTAAATGATGATTAAATGCACTAAAAGTCAAATTTAACTAGAATGACAATTTAAACATAACATTGATCAATTAATTCCTAATCACACCATAAATTTAATCTAACTAACATACAATAATTTAGTAGTTGTGAGTGGGTTTGATTTCAAATCGATTTGAAATCCAAATAAAGGCTTAAAATTCTACAGTCTCAGAATTCATCCAAACCAGCGTTAAAATGTTTGGAATTCCGATATGATCCCAACGGAACAAACAGTGCATGAATCCGAGCTTGTACGCAAAAGATATGATCGTTAGAACATTTAAAGTTTGAATTTAAATTAAATAAAATAATATAAACATACCACGTCATCACGTTCCACGCAAAACCCTAGCCTCCTGAAATTTCGAAATCGCGCCAACTCACGTACTGCCACCCTCGATCAACTGCCAAAACGCGCCGCCACGTTGACCATCACCAAGATCAGAGACCCCCGTGATTACGTACAGGCCCCACCGACCCTATCCACGCCACGCGCCACCTCCCAGATCGCCATAGGCGTTTGTCGCCGCCGCCGCTTCCAATGCCGATTCTGGCAAACCCATGACCCTTTGGCACAAACAAATACCACCATGATGACCTACTCGACACCAGCTTCCCAACGCCGCCTCCCGATCTTCGATCGGACGACGATCCACCATTGGATCATCCAAATCTAGAATGGACGGCCCAGGTTCATTCTCGATTTTTGGACAAACGGTGAATTCGATTGAAAAACGAATCACACCAGTGAATTACGCTCATCAATAGCTTTGAATTGATATATAATTTGATAGGGTTTGAGGAATTTGATTTTGGATTTGGTTTTGAAATTGGATTTAGGGTTTTGCAGGTTTATCTGCCATTGGGAAGAGGAGATGAGAATGAAATGTATGTACAAAAAAATGGAATAAGAAACAGAAAGGCAGCTAGGGTTAGAACAGAACAATATATACCAACGAAGCCCGATAAGAAATGAATAACATCCGAATGGATTTTGAAGCAACAAATATGACCCGAAAAGCCCGTTCTGCCTCAAAACGAAAGTAGGTCATCCCATATATAAAAATAGATGTTTTTGATAATTTTAAACTCAATGAAACAAGTTTCAAGTCCTAATTCCATCGTATGTTAGCTTTAAAATTAGCTTATTTCAAATTGATTTCAATTGAATTTAATTAAATTGAATTCTACGCGTTTCGAGTCCGTACGATCAAACGACAAGTCTGATCGCTATGAAACTTGAAACCTTACAATAATTCACAGTCACAGATCCAATGAAACTAGTTTCGTTAAAATCCGAGACAGTGGCCAAAATGGCTATTTTCACGTTATTTAAATATAAATTAACATTAAATTAGTTAATCACGTTTAATTCAATATTTATAAACTAACAAATTTTCATCATTTTTGATTACTTAGACATTTCTAATAGTTTAAAACAAAATTTCATATCAATTCAATGTCAATTATTTTACTAATTACAGTGTTTAATTTCAATTGAAATAAATACAGTGGTTATTACCTTAATTTCCAATGAATCCATTTATTTGCCTTTTTTTTCTTGTTATTCAATCAATTTTCATCTTATGCTATAATTTACATTTGTTTATATCTTATTACAATAATATTTAACCATTATCATCTTAGTTTTCATCAACGTAGTATTTAATTACATTTAATCAAATAAATCCATTATTATAAATTAAATTCCAATAAATTGATCAACTTGATTTCAATTCTTTTTATTAAATCAATTATCATATTATGAATAAAATTTACATTGGGTTACATCTTATTGAATCAATATTATACAATTATCAATTTAATCTACATTTACTGTACTAATTAAGTGAATTAACTGCAATTGATTTTCAATTTAAATTTAACAGACCAAATAAATAGGTAACATATAATAATTGTCACCATTAACTTTTAATCACATCTTATAAGTTTATTATCCACAACAAGTGTTATAATTACTACCACAACACTAATTTATTCAATTTACAATTCATTACATACTATTTAATTAATACAACATTTAAATTATCTATTACTCTTATTATCCAATTATCAAATAACACACATTATTACAATTAATTTACAATCTATATTCAATTATAACTTTTTAATCATTTCAATTAATTGGAATTATATTCAAATCAATTATAAATTACTTTAAATTAATACTATTACATTTTAATCCAATGACATTCTTATTATTTAACCACAAAATTTTATTTCTTCCAACATTAAATCACAAAACCTTATTAAATTAACTATTTTTAATTATCGAAAAATACGGGTCGTTACAGTTTATTTATTTATTCCTATTATATGTAACTCTGATCGGTATTATAAATAGTGTAATCAAATGTTATTTGTAAAACAGTTTCATGAACTTTTATTTGATTATTATATTTTGTTATTCCGCTGTGAGATTTTGTGTTTTGTTTTCTTTCTTTTCTCTTCTTTTTCTGATTTAACCCATAACATTCCTTCCTTTCGAATGGTTTGAGTTTGAAATGTGTGGTTTATTGTCGATTTAAACCGTCCAAAAAGATGGGTCGTTACAAATATTCTATTTCATATGTAATAGATTAAATAGTTAGTATAAGATTAGTGATGTTTGGTGCTATGAGGTATGTTTTTTCTTTTATATTATTTGTTTTTAATCCGTCATATTAGGCGTAGGAAGTTAATAAACATAATATAAAATAATTTTGCACAAAAGGAATAAAAGGGCCATATGCAACTGAACTAGGGTCATACCTGCGGGGTAGGCAATTGTCGGCGTATGTAGGGAATAGCCAATACATAGGCATACAATTATTAAAAAAATCATTAAAATGATGCATAAGGTGCATCGTTGAGGCTTGGCATAGGGAAGTTATTAGAAAACATGGGGTGGTGGTGAATAGACAATTGCTTTTTTGGCAGCGTCTCACCTTTTTTCAGATGACTTGGTTGCCCGCATTACTAAATTCGCACCAAACAAAGTTAATCATGCCACATTGCAGCACATTTCGCATAAGAAATTAATTGTTTCTTCTATTGGAGAAAATCTATTAGAGAAAATTTTGTTTATAGTATGAATATGGAGAGTAACTTAGACAGTAATGAAATTGAAATATAACAAATTGAAAATGTTTATTTAGTTAAGTTTTAAATCTGAGAATGGTCATAACCACATTTCCATAGGTTATAAGGAAGTTTTAAGAGTAATAATTACCTTATGTGCTCCTACATCCTTTCATCAATATTTTTAATTAGATTTTTTTTTATATTTCTTTATCTATGAGTGAAAAAGAAACCAATAACTCATTTCCATTCTACTACTTTATTCGTTGATCTTGCCCAAATATTTATGCAAATCATTTAATATATAAGTCACCAATTTTCATTGTAATGGACTTTCCACACGCGCACACACACATATGTACGTGTGTGTATATGTATGTGTGTGTGAGAGAGAATTTGTGTATGTTTACATAAATATATATTAAATCGACATTATATAATAAGTTACATGGCATTTAATTATAGGGGGGCACCATATCAAATGCTTAACCACATAAATATATTTGGACACCTTTCTAATTATGGATAAAATTAATACAATTAAACTTATTTCCCAATTTATTATGAAATTTATCATTATAGTCAAACTAATATTATTAAATAATAGTAAATATATATATCAAATGAATGCAGGAAATAAATGGTGATGCAGGCCAAGTACTAAGTCGTAACCGACTTAAGGAAAATGAAGAAGCTATAAGTCGTGACCGACTTAACAAAGTTCAAGGCATGAGTCGTGACCGACTCAAGGAAGCAGAAGACATAAGCGTAAGTCGTGACCGACTTAACATAATGGGGGACTTAAGTCGTGACCGACTTAAGAGAGTGGAAGACCTAACTCATGAAGAGGTACGGGTTATCAAAGAACTTAAGTCGCCAGGACGACCTACCGAGTTACTCAGAGAGAAGGCAAAACAAACTGTTGAAGTAATAGGTCGTAAATGACTTAACGAGTCAAACGATAAGTCGGAACCGAGTTACGACTTAGTTAAGTCGTACCATCTTAAGTTGCAGAAGCCTAAGCCGTTGATTCCTCTGCCGAGTTAATCTCTACCGTGGATTTCTTAAGTCGTAAATCTGGGATGCCGCATGTTTTAAATCACTGAAGCTGTTGCCGTTGATCTTTATGCCGAGTTAATCTGGACCGCTATTCTTAAGTCGTTACTAGTTGGGTCGCGTAGAGTTGTTAAGTCGGCAACGACTTAAGTGGTTCTGTTTGTAATAAGTCGTATGCTTTGGAGGTGTCATAAGTCGGAGTATTTTAAGTCGCAACTATTATAAGTCGTAAGTCGTCTGTTTCCATATGTCGTCTGTTGTAAGTCGTATGGTCTGTATTTTAGAGTTGTAAGTCGTGTACGACTTATGTTGAGTCGGAGTCTTTGTTAAGTCGGAACCGACTTAGGACTTGATGTTTTTTTTTGTTGTTTTTTTTGTGTGAGTTGTAAAAAGCTATAAATAGGCCGGTGGTGCCATTTGTAAAGGTTGTTGAGTTTTGAATAAAATTCTCTTTTGATTGCTTTGTGCTTTCATTCCAAATTGGTAGTTGAGTGTAATCTCCTATCTCCTCTTTCGGATAATCGAGTGCGCTCGATTCAACGATTGTAGAAGCCGATTCGCGGAATCAAGTGCGCTTGATCAACGCTTGAAGAATTCAAGATCTTTGAACCCGATATCGTGCGCGATCAACGAGTTCGAGATAGCTAGAGTTCGGTATCTTCGGATCAACGAATTCGGGCATTTCAGTATCTTCCAATCCATCGATTACTACATTCAACGATCTATATTGTTTTTGTAATATCCGCTGCGTCAGTTTGGTATCAGAGCCTTATCTAGCCAATCATAGCTAGATCGAGACTTGGAGCCTATTCATTTAGAAGTTTGAAGTTGTTTGGCCGAGAGGCTTGAAGAGTGAGCCGTGAGCAAGTAGAAGTGTTCGACTTGCATTGAAGTTGTTTGATCGAATTTGAATTGGAGGCCGAAACTTTGTCCATCGTGTTCATCGTGATTTGCTACAAAGTGGAAGTTTTCGATCCGTTTCATTTTGGATCAAAGTCCGAATTGTGTTTGAATTTTGAAGTGTTGAAGAGTTGTAAAGTTTTCAAGTATGCCGCCAAGAAGAGCTAATCGCCACCAAAACGTAGAAGCTTTGTATCGAAGAGAAGAAGCTGATGAGATGGAGCAAAGAATCAATGAGAACTTTAGTGAAAAGCTTAACGAAGGAATTGGCCGGTTAGAGAAGCTTATGACGGAGATGAATCAAAATCGGAGAAGGGTTTCACCTGAATCTAACCATGGGGGTAGTAGAGTCTCGCCACATTCCAATCGAGACAGAAGTGTTGAAAATGATCAAGGGCGTGGGAGGAATGCGAATGATCGTGAACGGAGGAATGTAGATAGAAGGGATGATGGTGGTAGACGTGATGGTAGTAGAGATGTGGGTGGACGAGATAGACAACGATATACATCTAATTTTGAAGAGGAGTATGATGGTGGTAGTGTTCAAGGACAAGGATGAGGACAAGGAAGAAATCACTCTGAGTATGATCACAAATGGGAGTCGGGGATGAAGACTGAAATTCCTGAATTCAAAGGTGGTATGCAAGCAGAGGAGTTTCTAGATTGGGTAGCTAATGTTGAAGAGATTTTTGACTTTAAAGAAGTTCCAGAACAACGTAGAGTGAAGTTGGTTGCTACAAGGTTAAGGGGTAGAGCTTTGGCATGGTGGCAACAAACCAAGCTTACACGTGATCGGATGGGAAAGTCAAAAGTTGAATCTTGGGAAAAGATAAAGAGATTGATGAAAGCAACGTTCTTACCATACAATTATCAATCTTTGATGTATCAACGTTTTCAGAACTTGAGGCAGGGCACGAAGACAGTTAATGACTATGCTGATGAATTTTACCAACTGATTGCTCGAAATGATATTATGGAGAAGGAAGAACAACTGACAGCTAGATTTGTTGGGGGACTACGAATGCAGATCCAGGATATGGTTAATATGTTCGATCCAAGATCTGTAGCAGAGGCACATCAGAAAGCGTTGGCTTGGGAGAAGCAGGGACGACGAGGAGGTGGTGTGTTTACTAATTCTAACAATCAAGCGAAGGGTGTTGGTGGAAGTTCTAATGTTTCTAAACCTATCAGTAGACCAGTGGTGAAGGAGGCTGAGAAGGCAAGGGTTAACAATGGTTTCAAATGTTACAATTGTCAGGAATTGGGTCATAAAAGCAGCGAGTGTCCAAAGCCGAAGAAACGAACCATGATTGTAGAAGTTGAAGATGAGGATGTTGATGGGGAGTGTTTTAGTCCAGTTGAGGAAGATGAGCAGGATATTGCGTCAGGAGATGAAGGTTGTAATCTAATGCTGAGGAGATCGTGTTTGACACCAAAGCAGGAAGAAGCTAGTTGGTTGAGGAGTAATATCTTTCAGTCAACGTGTACTATTCTGGGGAAGGTGTGTAAGTTTGTGATTGACGCAGGAAGCTGTGATAATATTATTTCAACCGAAGCTGTGACAAAGTTGAAATTGAAAATAGAGAAACATCCGAGTCCATACAAGTTAGCATGGTTGAGAAAAGGAGGAGAAGTGAAAGTGGATAGACGAGTTCGTGTTCCATTCTCTATCGGGAAGAAATACAAAGATGAAATATGGTGTGATGTAGTAGAGATGGATGTTTGCCACTTATTATTGGGAAGACCATGGCAGTATGATCGAGCAGTACAACATGACGGTCGGACCAATAGTTATAGTTTTATGTTTAAAGGCACAAAAATTGTCTTAGTTCCAAAGAAGAGACAACCGGGAGAAAGTAAGTTGGAAGAGATTGAAGAACTGAAAACTTTATTGACTTTAAAGGAGTTTGTTAAAGAAGTTGAAGAGGAACCTGAAGTGTTTTTGTTAATTGGGCGAGAGAACAGTGAAGAGGTTGAAATACCAGAAGAAGTTAAACCAGTTTTGAAAGAATTTGACGATGTATTTCCAGAGGAGTTGCCAACGGAGTTGCCAACGTTGAGGGATATTCAACATCAGATAGATCTTGTTCCAGGTGCTGTGTTGCCACACAGACCACATTATCGAATGAGTCCGAAGGAACATGAAGAATTGAGAAGGCAGGTAGAGGAATTGCTTGAACAGGGGCGTGTGCAGGAGAGTTTAAGTCCTTGTGCTGTACCAGCTTTATTGGTACCCAAAAAGGATGGAACGTGGAGGATGTGCACTGACAGTCGAGCATTGAATAAGATTACTGTGAGATATAGATTTCCAATGCCGAGGTTGGATGACTTGTTGGATCAAATAAGCGGAGCAACTATCTTTTCGAAGATTGATTTGAAGAGCGGATATCATCAAATTCGTATCAGACCAGGCGATGAGTGGAAAACTGCTTTTAAAACCAGGGAGGGTCTATACGAATGGTTGGTCATGCCATTTGGTTTATCCAATGCACCGAGTACTTTTATGAGGGTGATGAATCAGATTTTTCGACCGTTCATTGGGAAATTTGTGGTGGTGTATTTTGATGATATTCTGATTTACAGTGGGAGTCCAGAGGAACATTTGAATCATCTTAGAGAAGTGCTGATGGTATTGCGACAAGAACAATTTTATGCTGCAATGAAGAAATGCGTGTTCATGACGCATAGCGTTTTATTTCTGGGATATGTTGTGTCGGAAAAAGGAATACAGGTTGACCAAAGTAAAATTGAAGCAATTAGAGATTGGCCGCAGCCCAAGACGATAACGGAAGTTCGTAGTTTTCACGGGTTGGCTTCATTCTATCGAAGGTTTATACCACACTTTAGTAGTGTAATGGCACCTGTTACAGATTGTATGAAAGGCAAACAATTTACATGGTCAGAGGAAGCAGGGAATGCTTTTGGGAAGATCAAGGAGTTGCTGACGTCTGCACCAATTCTAGTATTACCTGATTTTCAGCTAGTGTTTGAACTACACATTGATGCATCCAAGATTGGGATTGGAGGAGTGCTGAGTCAGAGGGGACGTCCAATTGCATATTTCAGTGAGAAGTTGTCAGGAGCGAAGATGCGATACAGTACATATGATGTGGAATTCTATGCTGTTGTACAATCTATTAAACACTGGAGACACTATCTATTTCAGAAGGAGTTTGTTCTGTATACTGATCATGAAGCATTGAAGCATTTGCAAGGGCAAGACAAGATTTCAGCGAGACATGCATCGTGGATTGCATATCTGCAACAATTTACCTTTGTTGTAAAACACAAGTCGGGAGTGACGAATCGTGTTGCGGATGCGTTGAGTAGAAGAAATCACTTGTTAACTACATTGAAGGTTGAAGTGACGGGGTTTGAAATATTGCCAGAATTATTTACCGATGATCCTTACTTTGCAAAGTTTGTTGATAAAGTCAAGGATGGAGAGACGGATGAGTTCGTGATGGTAGATGGTTTTCTGTTTAAAGGAAGTCGATTGTGCATACCGGAGGGTAGTATGAGAATGAAGATTATCAAGGAGTTACACGAAGAGGGACATGTTGGGAGAGACCGTACCTTACAGTTGATTTCACAGTCCTACTTTTGGCCATCAATGAGAAAAGAAGTAGAGAGGTTTGTTGAGAGATGTCATATCTGTCAAGTTTCGAAAGGAACTGCGACTAATGCTGGATTATATATGCCGTTACCCGTGCCTGTAAAACCATGGGTGGATATCAGTATGGATTTTGTTTTGGGTTTGCCTAGAACTCAAAGGGGGAATGATTCTATATTTGTTGTGGTGGACAGATTTTCGAAGATGGCACATTTTATTGCATGTAAGAAGATGGCGGATGCTGTTCATGTTGCTCAATTGTTTTTCAAGGAGATCTATCGACTTCATGGATTGCCAGAATCTATTGTGTCGGATAGAGATACTCGATTTCTGAGTCACTTTTGGTTGGGTTTGTGGAAAATGGTGGGAACGAAGCTGAAGTTTAGTAGTGCTTATCACCCGCAAACGGATGGACAGACCGAGGTTGTAAACAGATCGTTGGGAAACTTGTTGAGGTGTCTTGTTCAAGATAATCTGAAGAGTTGGGATGTGAAGTTATGCCAGGCAGAGTTTGCCCATAATCATGCTGTGAATCGAAGTACTGGGTTCAGTCCATTTCAGATAGTATATTCAAATTTACCGAAGGGACCGTTGGATCTAACGGTAGCGCCACAATCAAAGAAGACAGTTAAGAAAGCTGCTGATTTTGTTGAGGGGCTGACGGATTGCCATAAAATCGTTCAAGAACGATTGGAGAAAGCAAATGAGAAGTATAAACAATCTGCAGATTTGAAACGAAGAAATGTTGAATTTCATGAAGGTGATTTGGTTTATGCAGTGTTAACAAAAGATCGTTTTCCAGTAGGCGCGTACAATAAATTGAAAGCACGAAAAATTGGTCTGGTGGAAGTTGTGAAACGAATCAATGAAAATGCTTATAAACTGGAGCTGCCAGATGATGTGTATACGTCTGACGTATTCAATGTTAAGCATCTCGTACCCTATCACGGGGATGAGAATATTACGGGGAAAGAAAGTGCAAATTCGAGGACGAATTTTTCTCAACCTGGGGAGGATGATGCAGGCCAAGTACTAAGTCGTAACCGACTTAAGGAAAATGAAGAAGCTATAAGTCGTGACCGACTTAACAAAGTTCAAGGCATGAGTCGTGACCGACTCAAGGAAGCAGAAGACATAAGCGTAAGTCGTGACCGACTTAACATAATGGGGGACTTAAGTCATGACCGACTTAAGAGAGTGGAAGACCTAACTCATGAAGAGGTACGGGTTATCAAAGAACTTAAGTCGCCAGGACGACCTACCGAGTTACTCAGAGAGAAGGCAAAACAAACTGTTGAAGTAATAGGTCGTAAACGACTTAACGAGTCAAACGATAAGTCGGAACCGAGTTACGACTTAGTTAAGTCGTACCATCTTAAGTTTCAGAAGCCTAAGCCGTTGATTCCTCTGCCGAGTTAATCTCTACCGTGGATTTCTTAAGTCGTAAATCTGGGATGCCGCATGTTTTAAATCACTGAAGCTGTTGCCGTTGATCTTTATGCCGAGTTAATCTGGACCGCTATTCTTAAGTCGTTACTAGTTGGGTCGCGTAGAGTTGTTAAGTCGGCAACGACTTAAGTGGTTCTGTTTGTAATAAGTCGTATGCTTTGGAGGTGTCATAAGTCGGAGTATTTTAAGTCGCAACTATTATAAGTCGTAAGTCGTCTGTTTCCATATGTCGTCTGTTGTAAGTCGTATGGTCTGTATTTTAGAGTTGTAAGTCGTGTACGACTTATGTTGAGTCGGAGTCTTTGTTAAGTCGGAACCGACTTAGGACTTGATGTTTTTTTTTGTTGTTTTTTTTGTGTGAGTTGTAAAAAGCTATAAATAGGCCGGTGGTGCCATTTGTAAAGGTTGTTGATTTTTGAATAAAATTCTCTTTTGATTGCTTTGTGCTTTCATTCCAAATTGGTAGTTGAGTGTAATCTCCTATCTCCTCTTTCGGATAATCGAGTGCGCTCGATTCAACGATTGTAGAAGCCGATTCGCGGAATCAAGTGCGCTTGATCAACGCTTGAAGAATTGAAGATCTTTGAACCCGGTATCGTGCGTGATCAACGAGTTCGAGATAGCTAGAGTTCGGTATCTTCGGATCAACGAATTCGGGCATTTCAGTATCTTCCAATCCATCGATTACTACATTCAACGATCTACATTGTTTTTGTAATATCCGCCGCGTCAAATGGTGAACAAAACGTGCATTTGTTATCATTTATTTTTATTAGTTTACTATTATAGACACAAATAGCTATTATATAGCGAAGTGTGTCTATAGATAAAATTATGTAACTATCAAAATAAAGAGTATTAAAGACACTTAATTAAGGGCAAAATAAGATAATTGCCTCTAAATAACATGGGATTAGAGGCAAATTTTAATTGGCCGCTGCTGTTACTAAGAAAGGCGGATCAGTTTGCCTCTAATGTAGTTATTATTTTTTAATTACCACGTTCTTCAAACACTCAGAAAACCCTCTTCTTCCCTCTCCTCCTTCTACCTCCTTCGTAAAAAACCCTAATTTCTGAAATTAATTAATTCATATCACCGGTTTAATCTAAGAAATAGCACTACCCATATTATAAACAATATTTTCGCAATATTGTTACTGATGTAGGTTTCCATGAGGATTTGAATCCACGTCTTCAAGCATTAAATTTGGGGAAAGGTAGTTACAGCCAATTTCACCTATATCCTTCTCTTAATTTAATTTACTTACTCTGCAATCCTAGATGAGGTTTTGATGTATCATTTTGTTCTTATTTTGAATCCTTTTGGAAAGCTTGATTGTGGCGATCTTTGAAATCGAATTGGTACTTTCTCGTCATTAGTTTTGCTAGTCTGTAGAAACTCTTAATTTTCATGAACAAAATACATTGATTATTTTTTCACTTTTCATTCTGAGTTAAATTGATAACCTATAACAATAACCTTTAGCTCAATCCAAATCATAATATTTGTAAAATCTGTAGATTGTAACATCGGCGCTTAAGGTAATATGTGATAAATCAATTTTCTTAGACTATTTTACATGTTTATGAGTAGTTATTTTTGTTTTCTTAACAGATCTAAAATTTGCTGTAACAACAAAGCTATGATGAAACTGTGCACAGTGTCAGGGACATTAGAAAGGAAGAATTCTGATGAAGTTCTACAAGGCAGAGCAACTGATTCTTCAAGGTGGAAGGAGGTCGAAGTTGAACAGCTGACAGGAGCATCAACAGTGGAGATTATGAGCTAAGAGAAGGCTGGAGGAGTGTGCATGTTTGCACGTGCACGTACTGTTCTTTGATCTGAGCATTGTTAAATGGGCCAAATAAATGCTGTAAATTTGTATGGATAAAATACTTGTTAAAGTCTGGGTCCATGGAATGATATGATTGTATAAATAGAAGATTGTATATGTTACTGAGAACGGAATTGGAATGAAATAAAATCTGTTTCTTTCTGTTTTTGCTTATCTCCTTCTTCCTGTTGTTTCCTATAATGTTTTGTTGATTCTTAAAATTGTACTTCTTGCTCAATTCATTCTCTGTTTGTAGTTAATTCATTTTCTTGTTCAACTACATTTCTTTACAGTTAAATCTTAATTCTTGAAATTGTATTTTTTTTTCTTCTTCTTACCCATGTTAATTTCCAGTTTTAGTTGATATATCTGTCACTTGAACTTTCTCATCTTCTGTAATATGTAGTTGTTGATTTCATCTCCTTGCTAATAAAATTGAATTAGTATAATTCTTGTTCTAGATTTTGTAAATTTTAAACTGTTCTTTTTCCCGAAAAACAATCTTACAAAATTCATTTTTTGGATCTTGAAATTGTTCTTATACTCTGTTGTACAAGTTCACTTTTTTATTCAAATACACTATGCTGTCAGTTTTCTTCGAGAAATTCATGTCTCTTCCCGAACTCTCCTTCAAGTCATAATTTTCACTCTTAGTTCTTGATTTGTTTTTTTGTATTTCTACTATTCAATTCCTTCCTAATTTTTGATAATATCATATATCTGATACGTGCACAAGCAGTATCATCCTTTTCTTCTTCTTGAATTCATCATCAACTTTCCAGTTCAACCTCCACAACTATGGCCAGGAGCATGGATCCACCGGGTCCTTCCAATTTGGTATCAGAGCAACCTCCTAAGGCGCCAGCAAACCCTCAACTAGATCCACATGACAACAATGACAACGCCCCATCACTGTTTCACCATCAGAATCCAACAAGAACAACGCAAGAAGAATTTAATCGAAGAATCGAGCAAGCCCAGCAAGAATTGAGTACAAAATTTGAAGGATTTCATAATGTGCTTACTATTCTTTCTCGAGATATTCAGCACCTCAAAAATCAACCACCACCAGTTGTGCCGCCTTCCAATTCCTATCAAGAACCTCGTCGTGGATCTTGGCCTCCCCAGATACCTGTTTACCCACCACCTTCATACCCTCCTTACCCTCCTAATCCCTCAAATTTTCGAACAACTCTGCCACGAATGGACGTACCTCCAAGAAACCATCGAAACTTTCAATATGAGCCTCAAGAACCCCCATATTCTTCCCTCAACTCCGAAAATCTATACCCGAATTATCATTACCCAGACAACACACCAAGAAATACTCCCTTAACCACTCTTAAGTTGGACTTCCCTGTATTCAACAATGAAGAAAGGGTAATTGATTGGCTTCAGCAAGTTGAACAGTATTTTAGATTTTACCAAAATGACGAAAGGTTGTGGGTGGATATATGTTCTTTTTACCTGAAAAAGGAACCCCTGCAGTGTTATAACTGGTATGTGCACAATGTACCTAATCATTGTTCTTGGCAAATTTTTAAGGAAGAAATTTTGGTACGATTTAATCCAGGAGAAATGGAAAGACCCTTTGAAGCATTGGCAGGATTGAAACAAACTACCACTGTTTTGAATTATCTTAACAAATTTGAGCAATTGCAAATGGCCACCGAAGCTTTACCACCAAAGTTTGTGTTGGATCGATTCGTTGGTGGTTTAAAAGAAGAACTGAAGTATGATGTCCTCACTTCTAGGCCGACTAATTTCAAAGAAGCAGTTGCTTTGGCAAAAATGTATGAAAGCAAACAAACTTACACTAGAAAGAACAGTAAATCAGCAAGTGCTACTATAAATGCTCAGAGAAATACTAATGCCTATCCCACTTCATCTCAAAGTCCTTCCATTAATCAACCCATAAACCCTACCAGTAATCAAAAGGATACGCAGCGGGAAGCTTTAGCAAAAAACAAGGGTCTCACACCCAGTCAACTAACTGAAATGAAAAGACAAAACTTATGTTATGGATGCAAAGAAAAGTGGCATAGAGATCATAAGTGTAAAAACCCACAAGTATATATTTTAGAAGGAGTAATGCCTTTGACTGAAGAAGAACAAGCATAAGCAATTGGAGTTAAAACACGAGTAGATTCAGAAGACAATGAAGATGAACCACTGACCATCACATTACAAGCTATGTGTGGAATACCCACTCTATCAACTATTAAAGTTAAAGGAAGTATACAAGGAAAATCAGTTCATGTCCTAATTGACTCGGGATCTACTCACAGTTTTCTTAATGCGGAATTGGCAAAAAAATTAAAGCTCAAAGTTGAGGAATCTAGAGTTTTTGAAGTGGTGGTAGCTAATGGTGAAAAGGTAATGGGTAATGGTGTGTGTCAGGACGTGATATTCAAGTGTCAAGGGTGTGTAATGCCTTTAGACCTGCTTTTGTTTCCTTTAGAAGGGTGTGAAGTCATTCTAGGTGCACAGTGGATGAGAAAGCTGGGAGAAGTAACTTTAAATCTTGAGAAATTACAAGTCAAATTCACGTACAATAACAAGGAGTATGTGTGGCAAGGAATGCAGCAAGAAGAGATGAAAGTTGTCAGTAAGAAGGCCATCAATAAGGAATGCATTCAAGGGCAGATTACCATGATGTTATGCACTTCAGAAATTTCAAAAAATGACACTCCAGACACTCCAACAGAGATAGTAAAACTTCTTCAAGAGTTCCCTGAAATCACAACAAATCTACCACTCCTTCCTCCACACAGATTGCAAGATCATAAGATACCACTATTACCAAATACTCAACCTGTTTGCATCAAGCCTTACAGACATTCCTATCATATTAAGAATGAACTGGAGAAGCTTATTAAGGAAATGCTAGGTTCAGGAATCATTAGAAACAGCAATAGCTCGTACTCTTCTCCTGTAGTGATGGTGAGAAAGAAAGATGGGACATGGAGATTGTGTATTGATTATAGAGTTCTTAATTCTAAAACTATAAAAGACAAGTTTCCCATTCCGTTAATAGATGAATTGTTTGATGAACTACATGGAGCAAATTTTTTTTCCAAGCTGGATTTAAGGTCAGGTTATCATCAAATAAGGATGGATGAAGCAGATATACATAAAACAACCTTTAGGACTCATGATGGCCACTACGAATTCATAGTAATGCCATTTGGATTGGCTAATGCACCTTCTACTTTTCAATCTCTAATGAATGAAATATTTAGACCTTATCTGAGAAGATTTGTGTTAGTTTTCTTTGATGATATACTTATATACAGCAAGTCCTGGACTGAACACTTAGAGCAATTGCTAGTCACTTTTCAGGTACTAAAACAGAATCACCTAGTGATTAAAATGTCCAAGTGCAGTTTTGCAAAGGAATCCTTGGAGTATCTTGGCCATATCATTTCAGTAAGTGGGTTAGCTGTTGACCCAAGCAAAATTAAAGCAGTAATAAATTGGCCACTGCCAAATAATATCAAAGCTTTGAGAGGATTCTTGGGTCTCACTGGTTATTATAGAAAGTTTGTGAAATATTACGGGGCCATTGCTAAACCCCTGACAACTATGTTAAAAAAAATGCATTTACATGGAATGAAGAAGCTAAAGAGGCTTTCAGCAAACTCAAGTATTGTTTGGTTTCTCCTCCAGTGTTGGCAATGCCTGATTTTACACAACCCTTTGTCTTAGAGTGTGATGCAAGTGGGTATGGTGTAGGAGCTGTATTACTGCAAAACCAAAAACCTTTGGCTTATCTGAGCAAAGCTTTGCATGGCAGGAATTTAAATCTATCCACATATGAGAAAGAACTATTAGCTATCATCATAGCTACAAGGAAATGGGCACAATACTTGATGGGTAGACAGTTTATTATTAGAACTGACCATCACAGCTTGAAGTATCTTTTGACACAAAAATTACACACTGGAGTGCAAAGCAAGTGGCTTGCCAAACTTCATGGATTTGACTATAGAGTTGAGTACGAAAGTGGACGAGACAATAGAGTGGCCGATGCATTATCAAGAATAGAAGGTAGTGAAGAAGAAGCTTCTCAACTACAGGCAGTTTCTGTTGTACAGTCACCATGGATGCAAGATTTAAAAAACACTTTACTAAGCTACTCTTGGTATCAACAGTAGTTAGAACGAATTAACAGGAATGAATTGCCAAGTAGTAGATATAAGGTAGTGGACAATTTAATTTTTTATAAAGGAAAATTTTTAATAGATCATCACTTGAACACCATTACCAGAAGCTTAGTAGCAGAGCACCATTCAACTCCATTAGGGGGACATTCCGGAATCAAGGCTACCTTGAAGAAATTAAAGCAAGTTTTTTACTGGAAGAAATTGAAGACAACAGTGGAGGAATATGTTAAAAACTGTGATGAATGCCAAAGAAATAAAGGTGAGAACATACTTATTCCTGGTCTCTTGCAGCCACTGCCTATTCCAGAAGAAATTTGGATGGACATCTCTATGGATTTTATCACGTGTTTGCCACGAAGTCAAAGATATACTGTTATATATGTTGTTGTAGACCGACTTAGTAAATATGCACACTTCTTTCCTTTGAGTCATCCTTACACAGCTAAAGAAGTGGCCACCATCTTCTTCGATGGAGTGTTCAAGCTACATGGGATGCCCAAGACCATTGTGAGTGATAGAGATGCCTTGTTCACAAGCAATTTTTGGAAGGAAATTTTTAAACTACAGGGCAACAGTTTGAAGTATAGCTCGGCATACCATCCGCAAAGTGATGGTCAAACTGAAGTAATTAACAAAATTCTTGAAGGCTACTTAAGATGCTTTGTTTGCCACAAGCCTCAAGAATGGTCAAAATGGATAACTTTAGCTGAGTTTTGGTACAATACTACCTGGAAGACTTCCACTAATGCTACCCCATTCAAATTAGTATATGGCATTGATCCACCAAATTTACTGTCGTATGTCCCAAATTCTGCAAAGGTGGAAAGAGTTGAAGAGGAGTTGTATTCAAGAGATATAGCTTTAGAGTTTTTGAAAGACAGTTTGAAATTAGCTCAAGATAGAATGAAGAGATATGCAGACTTAAGAAGATCGGATAGGGAATTTGAAGTGGGAGACTGGGTGTACTTGAAGCTACAACCATATAAACAACTTACTGCTAGGCTTCAGAAAACTCACAAACTGACCTAAATATTATGGGCCTTATCGAGTTGAAGAGAGAATAGGAAATGTGGCTTACAAATTACAACTACATGCTAGTGCCAAAATACATCCTGTTTTTCATGTTTCTCAGCTGAAAAAGAAAATCAGTGAAGGTTTGATCATACAAGAGGATGTACCTAGTTATGTAGAAGAAATAATGGAGCAACCTGAGGAAATTCTAGACAGAAGACTAGTCCCCAAAAATAATGAACCAGTGGTCCAAGTGCTAATCAAGTGGAAGAACAGGCCTAGGGATGAAGCAACATGGGAAGATTATTGGCCATTAATTAGGAGATTTCCGACACTAGACCTTGGGACAAGGTCTGTTCTTAAAGAAGAAGGGAATTGTAACAACCAAGCTATGATGAAACTGTGCACAGTGTCAGGGACATTAGAAAGGAAGAATTCTGATGAAGTTCTACAAGGCAGAGCAACTGATTCTTCAAGGTGGAAGGAGGTCGAAGTTGAACAGCTGACAGGAGCATCAACAGTGGAGATTATAAGCTAAGAGAAGGCTGGAGGAGTGTGCATGTTTGCACGTGCACGCACTGTTCTTGGATCTGAGCATTGTTAAATGGGCCAAATAAATGCTGTAAACCTGTATAGATAAAATACTTGTTAAAGTCTAGGTCCATGGACTGATATGATTGTATAAATAGAAGATTGTATATGTTACTGAGAACGGAATTGGAATGAAATAAAATCTGTTTCTTTCTGTTTTTGCTTATCTCCTTCTTCCTGTTGTTTCCTGTAATGTTTTGTTGATTCTTAAAATTGTACTTCTTGCTCAATTCATTCTATGTTTGTAGTTAATTCATTTTCTTGTTCAACTACATTTCTTTACAGTTAAATCTTAATTCTTGAAACTGTATTTTTTTTCTTCTTCTTACTCATGTTAATTTCCAGTTTTAGTTGATATATCTGTCACTTGAACTTTCTCATCTTCTGTAATCTGTAGTTGTTGATTTCATCTTCTTGCTAATAAAATTGAATTAGTATAATTCTTGTTCTAGATTTTGTAAATTTTAAACTGTTCTTTTTCCCGAAAAACAATTTTACAAAATTCATTTTCTGGATCTTGAAATTGTTCTTATACTCTGTTGTACAAGTTCACCTTTTTATTCAAATACACTATGTTGTCAGTTTTCTTCGAGAAATTCATGTCTCTTCCCGAACTCTACTTCGAGTCATAATTTTCACTCTCAGTTCTTGATTTGTTTTTTTTGTATTTCTACTATTCAATTCCTTCCTAATTTTTGATAATATCATATATCTGATACGTGCACAAGCAGTATCATCCTTTTCTTCTTCTTGAATTCATCATCAACTTTCCAGTTCAACCTCCACAACCATGGCCAGGAGCATGGATCCACCGGGTCCTTCCATTTGCAATTTATCTTTAGCATATAGTAAATGATAATCTTTAGCCACCAATTTGATGGTTTTATTTATGTCCTTTTTTTGTTTAATTCTTGAACAAGCTTTCTTATGGACATGCAAGTTATATTGTATAAGCATTTTTGTTAAATTAATTTATGGCTATCACTTGGTACTCTCATGTATATATGTTATATTAGTGTTTTAACTTACATAAACTTGTATGGAAAGCATATATTGATTATCATAGGATATTGATGCTTACTCCATTATTTGCTTAATGGAGTTATTATATGTACATAAGTGTGCGTGTGTGCGCGCGCCCCTTTATATTTCACTTTGCTCATATAAATAATATGAGTGCATGCATGCCTTTATATTTCACTTTGCTCATATAAATAATATGATGTCTTTTGCATATCATGATTGAAAAATCAAGATCTATAAAAATTATTGATAATAAACAGAAACTCAATTCTTTGTAGGTCGAAATTGAACAAAACTGTGATTTGGGAAAAACTTGTTTATAATGTAAATTCACTGAAATCAGCTGATGTTTTCTCAAAATTAATTTTAATTCTTTTTTTTAGAATATCACCTTTTAAAAAAGGCTTTTATACATGGTTTCAATAATATCTCCATTGGATTTCATTATTTTGTACTTGTACAACTTAATTTCAAAATGTATTTATATCATACTTTTAATTTTTGACGCATTTACATTACAATTCATTTTCCAAGTTGGAATATTAGATAATACAAAACTTAGACCTAGAAATATGAACTTGTGATTTACTAGATTTCATGTACATGCTCTTTTCACTCCCTAAATATTTATGGCTTCAATCTGGGTATTCTATTTACGAGTATTTATTCTTATATAATAAAATGATTTATTCTGCTAAAATCTATCTTCCTAGGTATTCTATTTATGCGAGAATAAAAGTTTTCAAATATTAAATATTTAGTTTTAAATGGATATTGTGGTTGCTTGAAGAACAAGACTCAAGAGAAGCGAAAATTTTGGTCTTGAATAGTTTACTTTCTCTGATTATTATTTTCAATCTTGTTGTCTTTCATTATGCTACATGCTTTCTTTGTCATTTCTCTTAGCATGTTTCAGTACTACTAATATTAATGCTCTAGATTTGATTATAAATACTATGATTTTGATGGTTTTACCAAGTACAATGTTTGTTTCATATTTTTCATGCCTTTTGATTGTGTTCTTTTGGTAATTATTCTTCTATGTTCTATTATCTCTTCCATTTTTACTTGACAAACAAATTTCATTCTTAACGTCTAACTAATTTTTAGTTTATATAGAATTTATCATTAGAGTAGTAAAGATTAATTTAACAATTTACATAGTTAATTTAAGTAGTATTAACAGAACAACATTTGTATAATTTTCAGGTACAGATTTTATTCTTTTGGGAACCAAATTTACATAATCTTTTGAAAAGCAGTGGAGGTAAAATTTGCACTTTTATGAACTAAAAATAATAAGTATTAAATGCATTTTTAGATGGATAGTCCGATTTGGTTTAATAATGCAGATTTTCAATGTGAAGATATTTTAAAAAAACAGCTGATTTTAGAATCATATAAGAGAATCGAGATAAATGGTGCTCACATTTTTTGCTTTCTTTTAGCATTAAATACTCTTCTTGATAGTTGGTTACTTGAACCACATAATCCTTGCCATCACATCCGGATTTACCTATTGCTAATAACATTTTTAAAGAGTGAAATGAATATTTTTGTAGTTGTTATACCTTAGGTCTTCTCATGTTCAACTGTGTGAAGCAATATCTATATTAAACAAAGTTTTACATTGTCTACCTTGGAAATTAAGGGAGTTTGTCCAACTATCAGTGTGGTATATAATGAACCATACAATGTTCTTATCATTTCTTGCTTTAACCATCATTTATACTTTTCCCATCTATGCATGATGATTATAACTTTTCAATCCAGAACTAACATTCTAGTGTGAGCAACAATTTAACCAATATTTTGAAGTGAAATCACAATGATGCGATATAAGTTACAAAATTTCAAGCTGTGTATACAGCTAATTGGGAGCATGTTTGTACACTTAAACATTCAGTTAAAACCAAAAGGTCCAAAAGTTTGTATGTTGTCAAGATTAAGGCGTATGTTGAACCTTATATCAGACCACAACAATTCATTTTGAAACCAAGAATTTTATTTTAACTCGCGATGGTAATATAGTGGATAAAAATTTGATTATCCTTAAATTATGATGCAATATATTATCTGGGTATATTGTAGTCTATATTGAACCAGTTGATGAACACATAAATATAACTTGGTACATCTCCTCATAGGTTGACACAAAAAAAGTCATGATCACTATCATGTTGTTTTATTGGAATCATGTTTCAGATGTAGAGAGGCTCCAACCATAGTTATTGGTTGTTGTCAGGTATGCACATATTGTATTACCATTTTTTTATCTTTAGTATTTTGTATGTTCAACATTGTGAATGTTATCTCTTAAACGACTAACCAGAAGAATTTGTGGCTTTCGAACCAGGTGGAATTATAGCAAGAACTAACCCATTGCTTTCCGCTATTGCTAAAGCATATGACATTATGCATTCATCCTCAATGGATCATCCAGGTTCTATTTTCTTTTTCTTTTAGGTAGATAAAATATATTTTTTCACTTTATAAGCAACCAACTGTATACAGGAGGGTTATTTTCATTAAAAAGATCTAGAAGTAATTATTTTTGATCAGCTTTGGCATTGGTACATAGTTCTTTCAAAAGAACAATTGTATTATTCAGTTCATATGGAATAGAACCAGTACGATTTTATTTCCTTTACAGGCTTTCCTTCTCCATGTTTCTAGACTTTTGTATAAAGCTTATTAATGTGTCTCAGTAAGATACTTTTTTGACCCGATTCACCAAATATTAGCTATCAATACTACCGTGAAAATGACAAGCTAGATACATAAGTATATTAATATGTTAAGATAAGTATAGTTAGTGTTCATTGAAGAAAATCTAAATAGAAGTTATTCAAAGAGCAGTATAATTTATAAACATTCATATTCCATAATTGTTAAAGTATACTTTTACCTGAGCTACTGGTGAGAGTAGTCTAAGTACGAGTAAATAACTCTCTCAAGGTACAACAAAAATCTATGATCCAAACATAGTGCAAATAAAGGGACACTTGCAATATCAGGAAATCCTATTCAATCTCATGTAATTAAAACCCTTTTTCATGGTTCATCTTGCATGGCCAGTCATTCGGCTACATGATAATCTCAAGTTCCTACTGCCTAACAGGTGGCTGTTTAAGATGGTGTTCTCTTACTTTATAGAATCCAGCTTCAATATCGATGCCTAATTTTGGTAGCTCGATTGTAGTTCCAAGTGACTTGTAAATTATATCTAATAATGAAATTTGTTTATTGTTTATAGGTAAGGAATAATTTAATGTGTGTATTATTATAATGTATTACTGAAATTTAGATCATCTCAAATAGTTTGGCTACATTCTTTGACTATAAAAAAGAAAAGTATATACAAAAGTGGTAATGCAAGGAGAGAGGATTTTATAGTCATGCATGTACACGAGGATAGTGAACATGTAATTGCATACCATCCAAGCCATCCTAATTACGTTTATCAATGAAAACTTTTGGATGCGAATAGTGTCATATTCGCATTCGAAATTATTTTTGGATATCAGATGTCTGCATCTGCTGATACGAACGTATATCAGTTAATTATCTGATTCGCAAACGATCGATAAATCAAGAAACATAAACATAAAAATTTGGTTTAACATAACTTTTTTCCAATCCTACTGATTATAAAAATGTGAAAAATAATGATGATAATAAATAATTTTTAGCTGTTAAAATGTATTAAATGCATATAATATAAACTACTAACTTGTTAAAATAATAGATACATACCTTTCATTTTACAATAATACACATGATATAAACTATAATTAACCTTAACAAAAATCAGACAGATAATTTTCGGATCAGATGCCTTTGTATCCGCATTTGTATCCCTTTTTCTAAATATTGGATTTTTACATGCTTTTCGGATACGGATGTTGACAGATTTCAGATTTTTTGGATATCTGTCCACAAGCTTAGTCCTGATAACGTCATTAAACAAATGGCACTAGGCACTCAGTTTGTACTTGAACCATGCGTATGTCTAGATTATTTCAACTTATGCACTGAACTGCACTTTGGAGTTACTGTGTTCTATTGTACTTTATCTTCCATAAGCATTACCTTCTTGTGGTTTTTTTCTCGATGACTGCCGCCATATCCATTATCACGTCAAATAATTTTAACAACAGTGTATGAATAACACTAGCTTCCGACCCTACAATTTCTGTTTTATAAATACCATCGACTACTGTAAGACAATTGACATAAATATACCTATGTTTTATAAATATTGCAGGATGTTGAAGGAGTCAGGATGTTAAAAGGTGGATATAATCCTGTAACATGAATGCTTGAGGTGGCCACACTGTCACAAGAATGTATTCTTGGTGCCAATTTCACATAGTATTACTATAACAGTGATTTATATAGGTATGTCTTCTATATAATTTGGATAATATTATAGTATACCGAGTCATATTTTACATATCACTGTAATATATAGGAGATGAATAGTATTGATATCAAAATTGAGCTCTCCTCTTTCTGCCATCAGACCTTTTTCTCTTAAATTAGTAGTTGCACCGCTATCATTGTTTTGATCTTTAGATCTGATTTTTGGAAATTTGGAATAAAACAACTCTCTCTATGTTGCTCTCTACTTCGAAACTAAAAATTGGAGACTAATATTATTATGATTTATTGCAGAGGTAACAAAATCTGTCTACTTCTGTCATCTCAATGTACACTGCAGTTCCCTTCATTGGTGTCCAGAATGGCAAAAACTCCATAGTCTATTTAGTAGTTATGGAAAGAACAGTTGTTTTTACCGATAAATCAGTACAATAATTTTAAGTCTAAGTTAACAATTTTTGATGTATTAGATAATTATCATAACTAACATATGTTAAGTCATTTTGTTGTATCACTTTAATGTATCTAACAGATATCAAGGTAGTAGATGTTATTTTCTTTTATGAATGAAATTATCTTTATTGTAATGTTTGACTTTTATGAATGATAATATCTTTACTGTAATGTATTCAAGTTGCGTTCGTATTTGTTAAATGGTGAATTACATATTTGCAATATGGTATGTTCTTTCTATTTTATAATTCATTTGGATGAACATGCATCTTTTTAAATGTTCTATTGTAGAATTATTTAATAATTTAATTTGATAATAGGGGAGCTTATAACCGCCTCAACTGTTTATGAAATTATGTATCCAATGTGGCAACCATACTAATAGGGGCAAATTATTGATTCCATTTGCCCTAATATATTAATAGGGACGCGATTTTCTGGGGCAAATCTTAATTTGCCTCCCATGTTTTCAGGGGCAGTTTAAGGCTAATTAGTGCCCTTATTAATACTGCTAGAGGCATTTTCAATTGCCTTTGATAATCTAATATTTTGTAACAAAGGTGCTTAGAAGGAAATAATGATAAAGCAAACTAATTTATGATATGCTCTTGTAAAATTATGTATAACTTTAGCATTTTGTGATGCTGACAACAATGGTGGATTTGTTCACACAGGTGATGGAAATTCATTCTCAATGAGAAAAGTTTCAGTTTCAATGGTTTCAATGCACATTGGATGCTCCTTGCGGCTAGTGGAGTATTAACAATCTATAATACTACTGATGTTGTTTCTGTAATGAAACAAGCCTTAGTGAACGGACTTACCACTGGAAGATTTTGGGCATTTAATGATGGTGGTTATTTTCCATGAAACAACCCGACTTCCATAGCCCAGAAAGTCGCATCGTTTGAAGAAAGAAAGGGATAGAAAGAGAAAAGAAGAGAAGAAAGAAAGAAACAACAACAACGATCTCACAGCGGAACGAATAAATTATATTAATAACATAAACTATTACATAGTATACAACAATTTACAGAGTTACACAGCATATACATCACTTACTAGACAGTTATAAACATCTGTCTAGACATTACAACTCAAATACAAGACAAGACACTATCACAGATATCAACACAGCGGAATATTATATCTACGAACGCCGAAGCCTCCTGCTCCATTGCTCCTCCAGAATATTCGTCAAAGCTAAACCTGAATCCCTTGGCTACTCGTAAAAATTTGAGTACCCAAGAGTTTATAAAACAGAAATAAACACTTGGGTCAGACATGGGTCTGGTGTGAGTAACAGGTTAAACTTGCTTAACTTCAAAACCTTTAGAAAGAAAAGGTATCACGTAAGACTCCCCACAAATAAACATGGGTAAGTTTTTACCTTACGCTGACCAAAACATTTGATAGGAAATCTGATTTTATTATAATAGGGTCTAGGGTTTTCAAGTAAAATATAGAAATAGCTGAAATGCTTACATCTCACATTCCAACATAGTTGGGCACAACTAATACGTACGGCACTTATTGGAGTTTGGATTCCATACAATGGCAGGGCTACTGGGGTACCGCCCGTCACAGTACGTAGCCTAGATCACCGTACCGAGGAGTACGCCCGCTCCCCTGCAACACAAAGCCGGAACCATCCCTTACTGGATAATTCCGAACAAGATAACCCCTTAGTTGGCGCGACCAACCACACACTAAGCCGAATAAAAAGAAAAGGGACCTCTAAACAGGGATCTATCTTGCTCTCAGTGGGTGCTACCCACGAAGCCTTGCTGCACCTCCCCTGTTTTAGCCATTCCCGGTTGATGAGGCTTGAGGTTACGATTACCTTTAATCAGAACATATCACTTAGAATGCTCATCGTCCGCCTGACGATGTGCTAAAAGCATTCAATCCATACAAGTTCGTTCCGGGTTCGAACGAAACCGAAGGCATTATCTCGTTACACTCGTTTTGGAATCACCCTCAGAGTTAACGACAATAACCCTTGCACTCTGAATCTTCATCTTCACTTGAGATTCACGACCTATCGTAAATTTGGATCGATGTGGTATTCGGGTCTCCAGACCTGGAATTCCGGTATACGGAAACCCGATCCCGGTCTCATCGAAATCCAAAACGTATCTTTTAAGGGCCAAGTTGTTTTAAGGTTAAAACAATTCAATTCTTATCTATACTACACACAGATAGATAATTTACAATAGATAATCCATATTATCATCCAAACAGATAATTCATATTATCATTTCAATCCAACCAAACATCTATATCATAGATCAGCACATCTCTTATCAGAGATATCAACAATGCAAAGCATTCAATATCATTCATCCATTCTTAAGTAATGATTTATCATCTCTAATTAATTTAAAGTGAATTAAATTAATTACTTCATCCTATAAATCCTGCTTAATTAATTATTAATTAAACCAATTAATTAATCATTACTCTAAGTATCCATCTAAATTAATCATTCCTGATTAATTACCCTTTAATTACTTTAAGTAATTAATACTTAATTAATTTCACAAATTAATTATCTTAAACCTTTCAGTAATTAATCTTTAATTACTTCATTAATTAATTAACTATATTTAATTACATTAATCCTTAATTAATTACAATTAATTAATTACTTTAATCACTAATTATTTATTAATTAATCTTAATTAACCAATCCTTAATTACATCATTTAAATTAATTATATTTAATAATTAATTCTTAATTAAACCACATTTATTAATCACCTTTGATTAATAACATTTAGTAATTAACTACCCTTAATTACTCTTCCATAAATTAATTTCTCCAAAATTAATTATCCTTTAATTAATCCCTTGATTAATTATACAAAAGTAATTAAACTAAAATTACTTTTATTATTAAAAATCTTCTTTAGTTAATTACATCCTCTAATTAACTTTAATTACTTTCCTAAGTAATCACTCTTCACTAATTACATTTAAGTAATTATATTTATCACATCTCTAAATGATTATCCTAAATTAATTTAATTAATTAATTTAACTTAATCAAATTTATTTAATTAATTACCTTAAGTAATTAATTCCTTTAATTACTTCCATTAAGTAATTCTACTTAACCAATTTCATATAAGTTAATTAATCTAATTGATTATCAAAATTAATCATATTAATTAATTATTTAATAATTCCTAATTAATGATCCCTCATTAATTATTAAAAATCCTTTAATTACTTTCTTTAAGTAATTAAACTTTAATCAACTATTTATTAATTACAAATAAATAAATTCTTAATTACCAATTAATTAATTTCTAATTACTAAATTAAATTTACTTAATTAATCTTTAATCACTAGGTTAATAAATTTCTAATCATTTATTAAAAATCCATACTTATTTAATTAAATGATTCTTAATCCCAAATTAATTAACCCTTAATTAGTTAACTTAAAATTCTAATTATTTAATTAAACACCCAATTCATTAATTAAATAATTTATTAAATTATTCTTTAATTACTTTATTAATTTAATGAATCTAAATCATTAAACCTTAATTACTTTAAAGTATTAATCTTTAACTACTTTAATTTATAATTAATAAAGACTTTAAAAGATTTTACTTTAAAATCTTTCTTTTAATTCATTTTAAATTAAAGATTTTAAAATAATTACAAGTTTAACTTTATCCAAATTTTAAATCAAATACAAAACCTTTTTTAAAATCAAATGTTAAGAAACACTTAACATTTATAAAAGAAATTTTATAAGATTTTTAAACCAATTCTTTTATTCAAATCTTTTTAAATTATACTTTCAACCTTTTATATTTGTTAAAACATTATAAATTTATAACTTATTTATTTAACTAGGATATTAATAAACTGAATCCATACCTTAACATTTTATTTAAAACTTTGTTTTGAATACTGCTTTTCAATTTAAATTCATTTTAAATTTAAAAACACTATCAGATCTTAAAAACTGTTAACACCAAATCACCCGAGCCCACCACTAAATGCTTCGAGTAAAAACCCTAACTGCTTCGAGTTATTCACGCTATCACTCGAGAAATACTCGAGACCTTCTCTGCTAAAACCAAACTAAAACACTGACACGCTGATACTCGTTCACGTGCACACACGAGATGATCGCCTCCGATCATCGCTGCCAACGCCAGCATCTCGACCCCGACCATATCATACGATTCCGACCACCAGCGACTCGAACCATCTCCCCGATCGAATTCGAGTTATTCGATCACAACCTGGAACAGAACCCAACCTGGAAAAATGCTCGAACCCAACTTCTCCGATCATCAGATCATCTATGCTTCCACCTAAAGCTTCGTCAACTTCACCACTTCAATTTCCCACAGTTTGGTGGAGCTCGATCCACCAGAGCATTCGCAACAACCAAAATTCCGACCAACCTATAAACTAGGGTTAAAAACGAAATCAAACTCCTACCATCACCACAGTGAATTATTATCACTTCTGATATTTTTCTCAGATTCTCTGATCATCCATCATCCTCCAGCCTTAACCACGACCTCAATTCATCTCGCGATCACCAGAAATCAACATAAACCCATTTCACGTTCAACTTCCTAATGCTCTAGATTTACCTAATTAAAAATCGTGATTTTTCTTCCAAAAATCATTATTTTGTATAAGGAATCAATTTATAAACCTGAATTGATAACTAAAGATATTTGAATTTTCACTTATTTGAACATGCACTGTTATTCTCTATTTTCCATGGCCATTCAAGTTTGTTTTAACTTAAATTAAATTATTAAACTCTAATCTATGATTAAACCATCAATTATTGTTTATAATTTAAATCATAACAATGCCTAGGTCCAGAGATACAAAATTTAAATCAAATCTTGAACTTGAAACTGGGACAGAGCAAATAACAGACATGCACACCAACATTCCTATCAACATTCATAACATATGCAACTTATTCACAAACATTCATTAATACTAATTATATGCAAACCAAAATGTGTATAAGGTTATGGGTTTGCTCACTTTAAACAAAGAAAACTTGAGAAGTTTTCAAAACTGGAAACTATACAGGTGTGATATCAGACATACATACAAAAATATCAACATATATACATACAATTCATATTAAGCAACATGCAGGCATATTACATCATAGATTCAAGAATTTATAGCATGCAAACAGATATCATATACTTAAGTTTTAAAAAATGTAAGTTACTCACCTTTTTAAAAGTGAACAGAGCTTGAAACAGATACTTGAAATATGGAATGCTACTTGATTTTAAACTTTAATACTTTCTGAAGAAACTTGCATGCATGCTTTGATTTATAACTTGAATTGCCTCTTTGTTTTGATTTGAAACTGCATGCTAACTTGTTTGTTGAGATGTTGCTTTAAAACAGGTTTTCTTGCTTCCAGACTTGAATAAAAATATGCAGGCTTTAATTCCAGGTTTAAAGAAATGCAGACTTTTTGTTTTTAGATTGAAGAGAGGCTTACATGCTTGGTTTGAAATGAATTACGGTTTGAAGAATGTTGATTACTGATTGTTTTGAGGATTTAGTTTGAGGAGTTTGTTACAGGCTTTTGTTTTGAGAAATCTTATTTCAGGCTGAGGTTTTTTTTTTCTTAAGTTTTTGAAAAGAATAGAAAAGGGAAAGTGTAGATGAGAACATATGTTTATATAAGTTAGAATGTAGTTTATTAAAAATAAAAATAAAAGAAAACTAAAAATAAGAACTTGACATTTGGCATTTACTCTAATTCACTAACTAACACATGTCACCATGGTTACTTAATAAATTAACACTTGTCTTTTTAATAAATTTTATTTATTGTAAATGTAATTAAAATCCTTTTCTTTATTTTATAAATGCTTATTTAAATTTATATATATATATAAGTTACTTTAAAGAAAATAAAACTAATTATATGTAAATAAAAGCTTATCCATATATTTATAAAATCCAAATATTTAAAATATTACCCCTTTTTAAATTTCAAAATTAATTTAAATTTAAATTCAAATTTTATTATCAAAGATTATCAAATCAATTTAATTATTTAAACAGATTATTAAATTGATATTGCCCATAAATTCCGGGATATCACATTCCTCCCCCCTTAAAATAATTTCGTCCCCGAAATTTAAAGCAAAGGTAATTTAATAATCTATTTAAATCACAAGCATATATTATCATCCATATGATAACAACCATAACAAACAATTCACCCAATAAACATTTCTAATTATCCAGACAAAATTCTGAATACAATTTCCTCGAGTTTCCCCAAGTATATATATATATATATATATATCGGGATACTCGCTCTACAGAATCCAAACAATCAATACTACTAAGCTATAGAGCTCCTACTCATCTAGATCTACAAAACTAAACAGAATATCAGACTACAGACGAGTCTGACTCAACAACCAATTCCTCCAGAACTGCTGGTTCTAAAACCAGAGATAGATTAAACATGTACTCCCTTAGAGATACGTAAAATACATTGAATTCTAGTTATCCAAACTGACAATTCAACCTTGTAGATCAAAGTACAAATCCAAATTAGATCACAGAAAAGATCCAAAATAACTCGGAGCTAACTTCCCAGACTTACCCAATCTTATAGCTCCCTTTAACCAGAGAAAACCTCACAACAACGAAGTCTCCAACTTCGAATTTCAAATTCCTTCGTCTCTTATCCACAAAATCCTTCAGACGATCTTGGGCTCTCTACAGATCCTTCCTGATCAGCTTAACCTTCGCTGATACTTCTTGAAACAATCAGGACCTAAAATAACTCAACAGAATGATCTCCTCAAGATCTATCCAATCCAAAACAAAACTCTACTCACAAACATCAGAAGATCGAACTAACTTCTCCTATCTGGAAAAGACAAACATATGTACTCGCCAAATTGCTTTCGCTGCACCACTCTGATCTTGGAGTAGAATGAAAATGCTGATGAAGAACACGAGCACAGACTGGACAACTCATCCCAGAAAATATCGGATAATCTCAAAAGAATACTCAAACTATCGCAAGTCATTTTTGCGATCAACCCAGCCAAAATGCAAAGAAACTGTTCTCTCTTTACCAATCAGAACAGCTTACACTTAACTATCCAATTCATCGAAGAAATGGATTCACTATACTGCTTCTGAACTCTACCTTCAGAAAAACTGCTCAGCCAGAAAACTTCCTGCCAATGCACAGAATACTCCGAGCTGCACTACTGCCACAGGTGCCAAAGACTTCTCAATCCAAAGCTTCTCGAGAAACTCGATTCCCAAACAGAATCACCATGGTGAACTCAGCCACAACACCGAAACAGACACACTTCATTAACTTGTTCCAAAGAAAACATCTTCGGGAACATCCATAGTCACTGCGTCTCATCACACAACTACTATTACTTGAGATACCATCACTCGCTTCTGTTCTCCGACAGATCCAACTCTACCCATCCAAACTTCAAAGATGAACTCCGAACCTTAACAGGTTTCCTTCAGAGATCGATGAAATCCTCACAACTATAAAGTTCACTCGAGACGGTATTAGGTTTACAGTCTCGACAAATACACTTCCAACCTCAACACTCAGACTCCTAATCCTAGATGATAAATTATTATCATCTCAACCAATCATTACAAATACCATATACATTTAAAATGATACTTTTTTATATATAGAAAATATATCTGGGTAAAATTATTTCACCTTCCCTTTTAAAACAATATTGTGTCCGTTGGCCTGGTCCAAGTGTTTAGAGATCCCTATCAATAACGTTAGCTACTCGTATTGACCAGAATCCATATACCACCCAACCGATCAATTAACACAATATAAAACCATATTATATAACTAACAAATACGCGCTCTCGAATATATATACACTCAAACTCAAACAGGTTGCTACAGATCCTATCTCTAATGAACAATCCTTCCGAACCTAGGTATTCACTCAACCTAATGTTCTGATATTCACTTAACCAAAAGCTTAGGCATTCGCTCAACCTATGCTCTGATACCAACTGTGACAACCCGACTTCCATAGCCCAGAAAGTCGCATCGTTTGAAGAAAGAAAGGGATAGAAAGAGAAAAGAAGAGAAGAAAGAAAGAAACAACAACAACGATCTCACAGCGGAACGAATAAATTATATTAATAACATAAACTATTACATAGTATACAACAATTTACAGAGTTACACAGCATATACATCACTTACTAGACAGTTATAAACATCTGTCTAGACATTACAACTCAAATACAAGACAAGACACTATCACAGATATCAACACAGCGGAATACTATATCTACGAACGCCGAAGCCTCCTGCTCCATTGCTCCTCCAGAATATTCGTCAAAGCTAAACCTGAATCCCTTGGCTACTCGTAAAAATTTGAGTACCCAAGAGTTTATAAAACAGAAATAAACACTTGGGTCAGACATGGGTCTGGTGTGAGTAACAGGTTAAACTTGCTTAACTTCAAAACCTTTAGAAAGAAAAGGTATCACGTAAGACTCCCCACAAATAAACATGGGTAAGTTTTTACCTTACGCTAACCAAAACATTTGATAGGAAATCTGATTTTATTATAATAGGGTCTAGGGTTTTCAAGTAAAATATAGAAATAGCTGAAATGCTTACATCTCACATTCCAACATAGTTGGGCACAACTAATACGTACGGCACTTATTGGAGTTTGGATTCCATACAATGGCAGGGCTACTGGGGTACCGCCCGTCACAGTACGTGGCCTAGATCACCGTACCGAGGAGTACGCCCGCTCCCCTGCAACACAAAGCCGGAACCATCCCTTACTGGATAATTCCGAACAAGATAACCCGGTAGTTGGCGCGACCAACCACACACTAAGCCGAATAAAAAGAAAAGGGACCTCTAGACAGGGATCTATCTTGCTCTCAGTGGGTGCTACCCACGAAGCCTTGCTGCACCTCCCCTGTTTTAGCCATTCCCGGTTGATGAGGCTTGAGGTTACGATTACCTTTAATCAGAACATATCACTTAGAATGCTCATCGTCCGCCTGACGATGTGCTGAAAGCATTCAATCCATACAAGTTCGTTCCGGGTTCGAACGAAACCGAAGGCATTATCTCGTTACACTCGTTTTGGAATCACCCTCAGAGTTAACGACAATAACCCTTGCACTCTGAATCTTCATCTTCACTTGAGATTCACGACCTATCGTAAATTTGGATCGATGTGGTATTCGGGTCTCCAGACCTGGAATTCCGGTATACGGAAACCCGATCCCGGTCTCATCGAAATCCAAAACGTATCTTTTAAGGGCCAAGTTGTTTTAAGGTTAAAACAATTCAATTCTTATCTATACTACACACAGATAGATAATTTACAATAGATAATCCATATTATCATCCAAACAGATAATTCATATTATCATTTCAATCCAACCAAACATCTATATCATAGATCAGCACATCTCTTATCAGAGATATCAACAATGCAAAGCATTCAATATCATTCATCCATTCTTAAGTAATGATTTATCATCTCTAATTAATTTAAAGTGAATTAAATTAATTACTTCATCCTATAAATCCTGCTTAATTAATTATTAATTAAACCAATTAATTAATCATTACTCTAAGTATCCATCTAAATTAATCATTCCTGATTAATTACCCTTTAATTACTTTAAGTAATTAATACTTAATTAATTTCACAAATTAATTATCTTAAACCTTTCAGTAATTAATCTTTAATTACTTCATTAATTAATTAACTATATTTAATTACATTAATCCTTAATTAATTACAATTAATTAATTACTTTAATCACTAATTATTTATTAATTAATCTTAATTAACCAATCCTTAATTACATCATTTAAATTAATTATATTTAATAATTAATTCTTAATTAAACCACATTTATTAATCACCTTTGATTAATAACATTTAGTAATTAACTACCCTTAATTACTCTTCCATAAATTAATTTCTCCAAAATTAATTATCCTTTAATTAATCCCTTGATTAATTATACAAAAGTAATTAAACTAAAATTACTTTTATTATTAAAAATCTTCTTTAGTTAATTACATCCTCTAATTAACTTTAATTACTTTCCTAAGTAATTACTCTTCACTAATTACATTTAAGTAATTATATTTATCACATCTCTAAATGATTATCCTAAATTAATTTAATTAATTAATTTAACTTAATCAAATTTATTTAATTAATTACCTTAAGTAATTAATTCCTTTAATTACTTCCATTAAGTAATTCTACTTAACCAATTTCATATAAATTAATTAATCTAATTGATTATCAAAATTAATCATATTAATTAATTATTTAATAATTCCTAATTAATGATCCCTCATTAATTATTAAAAATCCTTTAATTACTTTCTTTAAGTAATTAAACTTTAATCAACTATTTATTAATTACAAATAAATAAGTTCTTAATTACCAATTAATTAATTTCTAATTACTAAATTAAATTTACTTAATTAATCTTTAATCACTAGGTTAATAAATTTCTAATCATTTATTAAAAATCCATACTTATTTAATTAAATGATTCTTAATCCCAAATTAATTAACCCTTAATTAGTTAACTTAAAATTCTAATTATTTAATTAAACACCCAATTCATTAATTAAATAATTTATTAAATTATTCTTTAATTACTTTATTAATTTAATGAATCTAAATCATTAAACCTTAATTACTTTAAAGTATTAATCTTTAACTACTTTAATTTATAATTAATAAAGACTTTAAAAGATTTTACTTTAAAATCTTTCTTTTAATTCATTTTAAATTAAAGATTTTAAAATAATTACAAGTTTAACTTTATCCAAATTTTAAATCAAATACAAAACCTTTTTTAAAATCAAATGTTAAGAAACACTTAACATTTATAAAAGAAATTTTATAAGATTTTTAAACCAATTCTTTTATTCAAATCTTTTTAAATTATACTTTCAACCTTTTATATTTGTTAAAACATTATAAATTTATAACTTATTTATTTAACTAGGATATTAATAAACTGAATCCATACCTTAACATTTTATTTAAAACTTTGTTTTGAATACTGCTTTTCAATTTAAATTCATTTTAAATTTAAAAACACTATCAGATCTTAAAAACTGTTAACACCAAATCACCCGAGCCCACCACTAAATGCTTCGAGTAAAAACCCTAACTGCTTCGAGTTATTCACGCTATCACTCGAGAAATACTCGAGACCTTCTCTGCTAAAACCAAACTAAAACACTGACACGCTGATACTCGTTCACGTGCACACACGAGATGATCGCCTCCGATCATCGCTGCCAACGCCAGCATCTCGACCCCGACCATATCATACGATTCCGACCACCAGCGACTCGAACCATCTCCCCGATCGAATTCGAGTTATTCGATCACAACCTGGAACAGAACCCAACCTGGAAAAATGCTCGAACCCAACTTCTCCGATCATCAGATCATCTATGCTTCCACCTAAAGCTTCGTCAACTTCACCACTTCAATTTCCCACAGTTTGGTGGAGCTCGATCCACCAGAGCATTCGCAACAACCAAAATTCCGACCAACCTATAAACTAGGGTTAAAAACGAAATCAAACTCCTACCATCACCACAGTGAATTATTATCACTTCTGATATTTTTCTCAGATTCTCTGATCATCCATCATCCTCCAGCCTTAACCACGACCTCAATTCATCTCGCGATCACCAGAAATCAACATAAACCCATTTCACGTTCAACTTCCTAATGCTCTAGATTTACCTAATTAAAAATCGTGATTTTTCTTCCAAAAATCATTATTTTGTATAAGGAATCAATTTATAAACCTGAATTGATAACTAAAGATATTTGAATTTTCACTTATTTGAACATGCACTGTTATTCTCTATTTTCCATGGCCATTCAAGTTTGTTTTAACTTAAATTAAATTCTTAAACTCTAATCTATGATTAAACCATCAATTATTGTTTATAATTTAAATCATAACAATGCCTAGGTCCAGAGATACAAAATTTAAATCAAATCTTGAACTTGAAACTGGGACAGAGCAAATAACAGACATGCACACCAACATTCCTATCAACATTCATAACATATGCAACTTATTCACAAACATTCATTAATACTAATTATATGCAAACCAAAATGTGTATAAGGTTATGGGTTTGCTCACTTTAAACAAAGAAAACTTGAGAAGTTTTCAAAACTGGAAACTATACAGGTGTGATATCAGACATACATACAAAAATATCAACATATATACATACAATTCATATTAAACAACATGCAGGCATATTACATCATAGATTCAAGAATTTATAGCATGCAAACAGATATCATATACTTAAGTTTTAAAAAATGTAAGTTACTCACCTTTTTAAAAGTGAACAGAGCTTAAAACAGATACTTGAAATCTGGAATGCTACTTGATTTTAAACTTTAATACTTTCTGAAGAAACTTGCATGCATGCTTTGATTTATAACTTGAATTGCCTCTTTGTTTTGATTTGAAACTGCATGCTAACTTGTTTGTTGAGATGTTGCTTTAAAACAGGTTTTCTTGCTTCCAGACTTGAATAAAAATATGCAGGCTTTAATTCCAGGTTTAAAGAAATGCAGACTTTTTGTTTTTAGATTGAAGAGAGGCTTACATGCTTGGTTTGAAATGAATTACGGTTTGAAGAATGTTGATTACTGATTGTTTTGAGGATTTAGTTTGAGGAGTTTGTTACAGGCTTTTGTTTTGAGAAATCTTATTTCAGGCTGAGGTTTTTCTTTTCTTAAGTTTTTGAAAAGAATAGAAAAGGGAAAGTGTAGATGAGAACATATGTTTATATAAGTTAGAATGTAGTTTATTAAAAATAAAAATAAAAGAAAACTAAAAATAAGAACTTGACATTTGGCATTTACTCTAATTCACTAACTAACACATGTCACCATGGTTACTTAATAAATTAACACTTGTCTTTTTAATAAATTTTATTTATTGTAAATGTAATTAAAAGCCTTTTCTTTATTTTATAAATGCTTATTTAAATTTATATATATATATAAGTTACTTTAAAGAAAATAAAACTAATTATATGTAAATAAAAGCTTATCCATATATTTATAAAATCCAAATATTTAAAATATTACCCCTTTTTGAATTTCAAAATTAATTTAAATTTAAATTCAAATTTTATTATCAAAGATTATCAAATCAATTTAATTATTTAAACAGATTATTAAATTGATATTGCCCATAAATTCCGGGATATCACATTCCATTCCAGTTTACTACAGGCGTCTATAGCGATACATGATTCGTGGTAATCTACTTTCAATTGTTACACACTATTATTTTTATTTATTTTTCTTAAATTCTGACATATGCAACTTATATCTAACTTGGATTAATTAATAAACAAGGAATGGCTGCTAAGTCCCCAGAATTGAAAGATGATGAAAGAAAAGTCCCTCCCAATAAAGTTGTGAAAATTAGGTCCCTATTTTTAGTTTTTGGTTAATTTATTCTACTTTTGCCCTTGATTTCAATGCTAGGACGATTTTCTAGGAAGGGACAGTTTGGTAAAAAATAACAAAACAGGGACTTAATTTACATGGATTAATGAGCAGGGACTTTTTGTGTATGAACTTTGAGAGTAGGGACCTTTGGTCCAAAACCCCATCTGTCTTATTTTAAGCTTGGTTAATAATGACGATTATTCAGGTGGTAGACCACAATATGTTAAATGGGCTCAAGGGATGGGAAAGAACGTTACCTCCGTAGATGAATTTTATACAAATAAGCTTATTAAGAAATTTTACAAAAACAACGCAAAAGCACTTGCAACAAATCAGTATCAACAAGTCCTTTCTAATTCTAGCTACAATTCTTCTACATACTATATTTTTGAAAAACTAATTAAATTGTATGTTATTAGACAATACTAACAAGGATCAACTGTGACGACTCGGGTTTTGCACGCTCGAAAATCAACATCCGTACTTCACATTGTACTAGAATGCCGCAGATTCGACCGTTCAAATCCGATTCGCCGGAGCTATAACACAATTAAGTAAAACAACACAGCGGAATAAAGAAATCAATGATATCATATACAACTCCAATGAATACAATATCCAGAATGATATACAACAATGATATCAATATGATACAACAATATCAGAGATACAAAAAAAAATAGCAGCGGAAAAGAAAAGATAACAACAACAGCGGAACAATATCAATAGAAGTGATAACTCCAAAATGATCTTCAGACAAGAATGAATCCACAACTCCAAGATAAGCAACTCCGATGAATGAACTAGCTCCAGATAATCTACTAAACCTGAATATCTGAAAAGAAACCCAACTCTAGACTGCTCGTGTGGAAAATTATGAGCACCCAGAGTTTAGGAAGGGAACAATAAACTCCGGATCAGTCATGGGACTGGTGTGAGCAACAAAAACAGTTTATCTTTAAACAAACACAAAAGATTTTAAACATTGAAATCCGCAATGCTTTTGGAAAATGAAACTACCATAAGGCCTCCCGCCACACACACAATGCAAACGCAGAATTGGAGGAGATTTCTTCTTATGATAGTCAAACATGCTTACTACGCAAATCATTGGATTATTATTCTTAGTGCATAGTGAAAAACAATTTGAAAGTAGAATATAAATCTTAGCCAGCATAGGTACCATTATACTATGCCTACTATAGCTACCATATTAGATGGCAGGTTATACAACTAAAACTGTACAAGTTCCGTATTGGAGAAATGGATTTCCAACAAATGGTCAGGCTAAGGAACTTCCTTCCGCCGCATGGGACCGCCTCTGGCGGGACGTCCCGAGAGACAAACTGCTCTCTGCCAACAAAGCCGGGTTACCCCTGTAACAGGTAACTCACGAATATGTCATCACCCGGTCCTTTGGGACCTTTATCCGAGCTCGGTATCCAACATCACACATCATAAAGAAAGTGTATCCACATGTGTAAGTATCAGGGCTCCATACCATAATACCACCCCTTTCCAGAAGGAAATGACATACCCTAAAGGGCGCGACCCTCATAACCTTGCCGCAACATTCCTGTTTCGACCATTTTCGGGTAGTGAGGCCCTGACGAAGTCTCGTCCACAAAGCTACACTTTTTCAAAAAGCCACGCTTTGGGTCAACAGATGATCAACCTATGATCACAAAGATAAATGATCAAACAAATGATCATATCACAAATGATCAAACACTGATCATCACACAGCAACACTCAGCATGCCACATTACCAAATTGGGAGTATATCGCCGATAAATTTCAACTACATAACTTCTGAGCTCGTACGTCTCAGAGAAGGGTGTTAAGCTAAGAGAATGAATTCTCCACCACCAACAGAAATGTATTTGAAAGAAATCGGCTTTATATCTCAAAGTGTAATGTCAGACATGTATCCATACAAGTCTGTTCCGGGTTCGAACAGAACCGAAGGCACTTCTTACGAAGCCCTTGCAATTCCGGGTATTCACAATCCCGTCCGGACTTCCCATCACAAAGGGTGATAAAATCTCTATACCGGGGACCAGTCGGTGCAGAGACATTCGACGAGTTGTCCTTTCGTTTTCGTAAATATCCGGTCTTCAACACCGGTCTTCAAATGCTATCCATATCGACGTATCACATATTCGGAACGGGTTATATGACACAAAGGTCCTCTCCCGGCTAAACCGAATAATGAGCACAATATTTTAAAAACATATGGATATTGGGATTTCAATTAAGTCACAACTTATTACCCAAATTTTCTTTCAAATGGTTTAACAAATTACCATTTCAAATCTTTAAACAAAAAGATTCATTTTAACAACCTTCAACGGTTTAACAATTTTCCACACTTTAATCTTTTAAACAAAAGATTTAATTCATAAAGTTCACCCAGTTTCACAAAGATTCATTTACAGATTTTCCAAATCAATTTCCATTTCAATTTGATTAACTCGTTAAATCTTTAAATCAAAGATTTAACTCATAGCTTTCAAAACAATCCCATTTCAAATGATTTAAACAAATCACTATTTCAAATCTGTTAAAAATAAACAGATTTAATTCATAGCTTTCAAAAACAATTTTATTTTCAAAAACTGAAACCGTTCAACACAATTTGGAAATTCATTCTTAAAATGAAAGCTATTAATATTTGAAAACAAACAGTTTTCGTTTCGGAAAAATCCCGTTATATTTACACGAGTTAAAACCCTTAAATTCAAATTCCCAAATCAGTACCTTTAAAATAGTTTAACCCATATTTAACTGGTATAACATCTTTAATCCCTAGTTTCAAATTATAGGATTCAATTTCAAACTTGAATTCAAATTTAAATCAAATTATTTAAATTATCAAAACTCGATTAAGTTATTCAAAATAACTTTTATCTTTGAAATTTCATTTCAAAAACTTTTCACTTTAAACCCAATCCATTTCCAATTTCAAAATTAATTGAAATTAAAATTTCAAAAACATCAAATTTAAATTATTTGTGACTTAACCGATTTCCACGTGAAATCCATATTTGTGTGTGTAAAAGTGTGGTCCAGGGATTTCACACAATAGTGCAACACAATGAATCATCACAGATCAAAATACAGGATATAGTTGATAAGCGGTATTAACTATCACGCTTATCGTACAGATCATAGATATATATCACAGATAATAAATTACATCACAGATAATTTATCACAGATCACAATACAAATCAGGGTGTATCACAAAGCATCATATATCAGGGATATCAAACAATTCGACATTCAATAGAATCCAAACATCCATAAGTAAGATCAGTTAATTGTTTGATTAATTTAAATCAAATTTAAATTCTATGAATAAATTACTAATTCTGGTTAAATAACATTAATAAATTACAAATCATTTTGATTAATTATTCTTTAATCATTTATTAATTAACCTTAATTTTTAATTTAATTATCCCATAATTAATTATATCCATAAATTTCACTAAGTAAATTCACTTATCCAATTATTTTCTTAAGTTAATTAAACTAATTTAATTAACTCTAATTAATCAAAATATCCAAAATCAATTACAATAAGTAATTTATCCTTAATTACCTTCATTAAGTAATTATATTTAAATCAATTTATAATTGATTATTTAATTTATTAATTTAATCAACTATCAAAATTAATCACATTAATTTAATTACTTAATAATCCCTAGTTAATTGTCTTCATTAACTAATAACATTTCTTAACTACTTTTAATTAATCTCTAATTGTAAATTAATCTAAATCATTAATTTATAAAGTTGATAAATAAATCATTCCTTTGTTTAAAAAGAAACTTTTTGAGATTTGTTAACTAACAAACTCGAGCTCACCCCAAAAACTACCCGAGTCTACCCCTGTGGCACCCTTCCTTTTCGAAGCTTAATCATGTTAAAAATTTATAAACTTGCTTCCTAGTTAATACATGCAAACGAACCCGAGCATGTCCAGTTTTCACTCGAGTCAAACTTGAGTTTCCCCCTTTCCTTCCCCGAGTCATCTTCTTTCTGCCCCTCTCGTATACTCCTCTGTTTCTTTAAAACTAAAGTATAACTGCTGAAACAACTTACACGAATGCCAGAAAACCCGAGCCAACCTATCTCCTACTCGAGCACTCCTTCGAGTTTCTTCCCAGCCCAACCATTACACGACTACGTACCCGAGTACTCACTCGCCTTCTTCCCCAAACCTCAACTCCAGATGCACGAATTTCACGCGTGCACGTGCACGTGCACGATGATCAGACCGACATTCCCACCTTATCGACCATGCTCGCGAGTCAATGGTGATCTCAACTTCCACCCCGACCATTTCAAATCGCCAAAACTCCAGAGAGACGAAAAGGAGCTGCAACGACCAAAACTGGAACGCGACCCATTGGAGAAAACACTCTAGGCCAACGCCACCGACCACCTGTACCCACGCCGACCTACCCAGAGCGACGTCACGACTCCAGCCACGTCTTCCCCCATATGCGATTGAGACCGGTCCCCTCACGGCGACGAACGAATCTCGATTACCACGTCTTCACGGTCCAGACTTTAAACCCTAGTACGACAATTTCCGATCATCACGGTTAAAAGAAAAATCCAACAATATTTTTCCATCACTCTACCATACTCCAACCTCCCCCCTGCCAAAACTCGAAGCTCCAATCGACGCCGTTCAACGGCAATACCCCAAAAACCCAAAACCGAGAAACTCACAAATTCTTGATCAAAACAATATTAAAAATTACAAGAGTTTCACTAAAATTCATGATTCGTTTGGATAAATCAGACTATATAATTCAAAGATGAAATTGTTGTTGTTGATTTTTAACCAAACTTGATTTTACTGTAATCCCAATATTTACAGTTTATTTATTAAATAATTTCACCTTAAACTGTTTTCAAAAACAAGATCATGTTATCATTCGCATTTTATCTTCAGAATCCAAGGCCTAATGTAGAGTATTTAAGAAGATAGGAATTAATCTGAAAATGTTGGGTCTGTAGCTATTAACAGAGCATTCATATTTGAAGCCTGTATTTTTTTCTAAATTTGCCAGATAATTTATAACCAACATACTTTAATTATTCTTGGATCTTAGTTTATATTTCAACACATGATTCATTCAAATATTAAAGGTTATTAGAGATTAGTTAAAGAAAACCCGAGTTTTCTTGGATAAAATCAAAAGCCTGTGAAACTGTGAACAGAAGCTTCATTTCCCAATTTCCAGACATGCATAGAACTATGTATATATATTTGCTGATATATAGGTGTAGATATACACAAGCATTTATCATTTTCCAAGGCATCTTCATCACAGACATAGAAGGGCAAAGAAGTTGGTTTTAAAAATTTGAGTTTGCTCACAACAAACTAAGTTCAGAGATGAGCAGGCAACAAAACAATATAATCAAACTATTTAGATTGTGGAGCTACTCACAATCATCAAGATATCAAAACAGTTAAGCTTTGAAAAATAGGAGTTGCTCACCTGGAAACAAGAATTGAACAGGGAAAGAACAGAGCTTCCACTTTGAAACTGGCTTGTGAAATTTGCAAGCTGAAGCCTTGATTTTTGATCTTTGATTCACTTCTCTGGTTTGATGCTTTCAGATTTTTTTCTATTTTGTTTGCATTGCTCTAAGTTGAAGTTTATTTATGGTTTTACTTAGTCTCGAATGAACAACTAAAGATGTTTGATATATAAAAATGAGTTTATTGGGTATAACATTTTGTTGTACAGGGTTGTGTTAATACTGGTATAAGAGATGTACAAAAAATATTTTGTTTATTTGTTAACCAGAGATATTTGTTTCAATTGGAGGCTAGCATTAATTACCACGTACAACTTATCTTCATTTGCAAGCCAAAGAGATTTATCTTTTCTACTTTGGTGGCTGCAGACCTCAGGTTTTGGTGGCTGAAGTAAATTGTGATGGCTTCATTAATTAAAAGTTGTACCAAAATATATTTTATTTTGTTTACTTACTTATTATTCACTTTGCAAGTGCTTTGTAATAGAAACGCATTTCTATTTTACATGTCGTTTAAATTTTTATTTACTCATTTTCATACTTGTGTCTAAGGTATACATTTATTTATTTTTTTAAAACCATTTATTTGTGATTCAATTTTAAGTTCAATGTGTGTGTGTGTATATATATATATAAATTCAAATTTACTCATATTTATTCCATATACATATATATTCACATATATAAAATATTTAAATTTAAATGATTTATATCAAATTTATTTGGTTCGGGGAAACTCGCATCACTTTAATCCATTTATTCTACTATTTTTATTCAAAAAATTAATTAATTATTAATTTAAATATATATAAAATTCGGGGTCGTTACATCAACAATATAACAAAAGTCGGATATAAGGATGATCGCACCATTTTTGCAGGGGAATTGATTAATCAACCACGTTGTGAAAGTGATCCCTCAGGAAAAGCTTTTCAGGTTTACATTTTCTATCACACATACACATCTATACATACATACATACATACATACATACATACACACGCGCGCACACACACACACAGATATATATATATATATATTACCATTATACATTTATTTGCACTAATAATTATAAGCATATTTTTTTAGAGTTGGGTTAGAGAGATGGCTTCATTCCTAAAATCCATAGATAAAAATCACATGGTTACGATAGGAGCAGAAGGGTTTTACGGCCCGTCGACTCCTGAAAGACAATTGGAAAATCCTAATAGTGCTCTTTATGGAGTAGATTTCTTACCGATAATCAAGTGCAAGAAATTGACTTTGCCACCATTCATGCTTATCCTGATAAATGGTATGTTTTCAGAGTACCTTTTACTCTCTTTATTACAATGACCGCTCATGTTAATTAAGCATACAATAAATGTTATTAGTAAGGCTAATTTTATCTAAAACCCCATAATTTCCTTTACCGTCCTATAAAAATTTAAACATTTTTTATGACAAAAGTATATTGTTTCTTCTTATTTCTTCTCATTGTTGCCAAACTCAAAAAGTCTATAATTCTAATTCAACCTCATTTCAAATCATATTCTTAGTTAACAGCTTTTTTTTTAACAATGGTGTACTCTTACAGAGGTTGATAATCAAATTTATTCTTTCATAACAAATGCACAAATCTCTAATCTAATGTGTAGTCATATATATTTCCGATTTTCTTATGAAAAATTTGTCTACAAACCCCAAAAAGCCATTATTTATGGTAAATACAAAGAGAATTTGTTGAATGATAATGCACTAGTAAGAGGTGTACTTTTATTAAGGTGAGGATGATATTTCTAGATTTAGATCTTGATATTTTTATATAAAAGATATAACATAAAGACAACAAGGTTACTTTTGAAAATAATTTGGGTATGCAAGTCATTATTTAGGTATAGGAATAGATTTGAAATATATGTGTGGGAAAAGAAATAATTGGGGTTCAAATAAATTCTTCCTATTTATAATCCATGGACTTCTCTACAAGCTAATATGATCCAGTGAACAGAATCAGCTAGCTTACTTACAAAGTTGGATTCAATCACACATTAATCTCACATCTACATTGTTGAAAATACCTCTACTGATCACAGGATTTCGTAAATCATTGGAAAATTCAAGCATTCCTCAAAGAAATATAATGATCGAGAAAGCATATAACATTATTTATAACTCAGCAAAAGAAGGGGGTATTCTTCATGGTGGACTAGTCTGGAACATCATAAACAGAGGAATGTATGAGATGAGAGATGGTTATTAAATTATTTTGTCTGACGACTCTTCTACAGCGCGGTTGTATATCAACAACCTCAAAGGACGAATGCTTTGAAAGATATATAGTTTATCATGGTTATTTGTCTTTAAGATAGTTTAATGAATGCATGTTGTTGTTGTATGTTTTTTCTAGCTAATGTATTAAATAAAAAGAGGAATTTAAAAATATTCTGAACTTCCATCCTTCAATATTTTCTTCCTAATTGCACATATGCCGTAAATAAGTTTATTCGAATAGTCTTATTTAGTATATAGTTCTTGATTGCACTACTATAAAATTAGATTAGTTACCTACCGATTATACAAAATATATGTGAACTTCCAAAAATAGCAATGTATCAGTATATATGTGGCATGAGTTTGAATCTCACTTAATAATACTAATCTTCTTTGTTATTTTCATGAGGTTACAAGTTCAGAGCTTACTATCGGTAAAAATACAATTTTGTTTTTATAAGGCCACAGGTTCAAATTTGGACTTTGATTTTAAATTTTGTATTATATTCTGTATTAATTTATTTTATAATGTTAACACAACATATTTTTTATAGATATACTTCATGATTTGTCTTTATAAACATATATGTTTAATATTATAATATTTAAATGTCTATTTTGATAAATTATTTCTATCTTATTGTAAGCTATTTATAGTTGGTTGACCTTATTTCCTTTGTTTGCAAAATAGAATTTTGATATTATGAATACTATATTTTATTTTTAGAAATAGGAAGTTAATTTTTTACTAAGATTTTTGTATTTCCTTTCTAATCCTGAAAATTTATATAATTCAATTTTTTTTATATAATTTATAAATATTGAAATAGGATAATTCAGAAATACTATAAAAAATTATACATGCATACATTTTATTGAAATTGGTACTTCATTACAAGAATCAACATATACTTCAATAATATGCTCATCAAAATATTACAACCTCCTAACCTATGTGGATGTCTTGTAAGTGAAGGAAGTACACGTGTCTCCGAATATTCAATTACATAGTTTATACTTTAAAATTACAATAAAATAAATAAAAAAATAATATAAGGCCGAACAAACCCAACCCACAACACTCCTTAGTCAACATAGAATTTCATTCGTAAACCCGAAACAAAATATTTCATGGTAGCGCACAAGCTCATCTAGAGTCCATTAGTTCATGGTAGCGCACAAGCATTGGTTCCATCCTATAATACTTTATTAAAACGTTCATTTCTAGTTACCTTAGTTGAAATACGTATTTCCATGTTCTCATATAGTTATAATCGATAGCTATTGTCCAAAAAGGCAGGTATTTGCAATATCTAGATTTTATCCACGAGGACCACAGATTGTTTTTAGTTAAAATATTCCACATGTTTTTGAACATGGCCACCTTTTTTAAATAATTTAAGTTTTTCAAGCCATCTCCCCCTTCTATTTTAGGTTTACAAAGAGTTGATCAAGCAATCTTATGTCTTGTACACCTCACCCACCCTAAAAAATAATCTAAATTGATTATATTTACCTTTTCAATACTTTTTTCTGGTATTTGGTAGATAGAAAGCCAATAAAGTACCATAGAAGTAATAACATCATGAATGAGCTTAAACCTTCTCGCGATTGATAGAAATTTTGAAACCTATTAGTCAAATTTCTTTTTGTATTTTATCATATGGCTAGAGAAATGTGAGTAAGGAAGGATGATAGTGGCATTTTTAAATATGTAATAAGCAAGTTTCCTTTTTCCGAACCTAAAATTTGCTTGATTTCCATTTTGTTAACAGTAAATGTAATGAAAAATATGGTTTATTTTCACACATTTACCTCCAGTCAAACATGCAACTGTAATTTTTCAAAACCTCCTTAGTGATAGTTACATTTTGTGAAGTATATTTACCGAATAACATAAAATCATTGGGGCAGAGTAAGTGTGTAATTATTGGTTGCACTCTAGATAATGGGTAAATAACTTCCTCATGCAAGAATCTTCCATTAAATATGTGAAATATTCTATGGCAATTATGAAAAGGTGCATTGGAAGTGGATTGCCCTATCGCAAACCCCAGTTGCTATTTATAAAACCCTTTGGAATACCTTGTAGAAGAATAGAAAAGGTAGAAGTGTTAATACATTCATGTATAACATTTATAAAATGAGTAGGGAATCAAATTATTTCCTCAACATAACAAATAAATTCTTCTATTTATTTTACCATAAGCTTTCTTTCAATCAACCTTGATACACATATTCTCTATCCTTGTTTGTTAAAATCCCCTAAAAGTTCATGCGCTAATAGAACATTCTTCCCTATATTTCTCTCATGAATAAATGCATATTGCTTAAGAGTGATCAAATCAGGTAGAAACAATTTCAGTTTGTTGCCCAAAACCTTGCTTAAGATTTTGTGGTACATATTTGTAAAACCTCATATTTTTAATAAAAATAATTAATTAGACAGATATTTTGGTTATTTTACATGTGCTGAAAAATCAAATTTCTAATAATGAAGGATTTTAAAAGCTGATTATAAAAATTAGAATTTATTTCAATTAATGTTAGATATTTGAAAAACCACTTTCCAAAGTATTTTAATACTAAAGCAGCTTTAAATTACATAGTTTAAATAAATAAAATTTCCCATTTAAAAAAACTTAATTTCTCGATAAAAATATACTTTTAAAATCCCAATAGCCAATTTCAATTTATAAATCCCTCTCGATTCATAACACATCGATTCCATTCCGATTTCCTAATCATTCTCACATTTCAAAAATAGAATCCACTATTTCTTTTTAAAAAATGATTTTCACTTCTCGTTATAAATTCACTCTTGTTGAATTTATATTTTCAGTTTTTATTAAATGATAATCATTTCTCTTTATTAATAAACATCGTTTATAAATTGATTAACTCATTCGAATTTCACTTGTTTATAAAACATTCTCATTTATAAACTTCATTTTTAAATCTATCACTTTATAAATCCTATTTATTTTTTAAATCCATTTTAAATATTGATTTTAACTACTTATCCATATTTTTAGAAGTATCATTTAAAAACTCATGGTTAAAAATACCTTATATAAATTATTTTAAAATCTCTATTTAAAATATTTTACGAATAGATAAGTACAAACTCAAAATCAAATTATTGTTTTATCCAAATCAATTTCCTTTAAAAATGTAACATCCTAAAATTTTCAACCATTCGCATCCATACATGTCAGACTTGAATTGCTCAAAATATCATATTGTTAATTTAAATTTGGAAAAACTCAGCATATACAGTAAATAAATAATCACAGAACCACAGACACGAAGTAATATAAAAATAAGCAGCGGAAGCAAAAGAATAGTAGTTCATGAAGCTACTATATATATATATATAACAGAGTTAAACAAGATACAACAGAAGTCTTCGAATACAAAGATGTCTCAATAAAATAGTCAAATACAAGATCAGAATACTTCACTTGAATCAACTGAATAACTGAAAGCTGGATAGATAACTAGATCTCCAAGCGAAGCTCCAACTCCAAAGGTGAGTCTCTAACACTGAGCCACTCAGTCTGACCCGAGCGTAAAGCAAAACACAAAACACTCGAGTCAGGATTAACATTCTTATATCAATAAATCCAACTCAAGTGAAATATCAACTGAAATACGGTAACTTAAAGGATGTTTGGGATAACCATCCTCTAAGGATCCGTTAAACTATCTACTATGTAGTACAATACGCTATTATAATATGTCTATAGTAAAGTAAACTATTAAAATAGCGTTGAGGCTTTACATTTTCCACCTTAACACATTTTATATAGTGGAAATTATGTTGAAGGGCTTCTATTTTCAGGGTAATAAGTTTTAAGGACAACACTTCTAAATAATTAGTTTTAAGGACAATTTACAGGATAATGATAAATCCATTTATCTTTTTAAGTTATACAGGAAAATGATAAATCTTTTTATCATTATTTCTGTATAACTGAAAATGATAAATCCTTTTATCTTTTTCCTGTAAAATGTCCTTAAAACTAATTTTTTAGAAATAGTGTCCTTAAAACTTATTACCTGCACAAATAAGCCCTTGAAGTGAAAATCCCCTTTTATATATTCCCGTAGTCTATACAGTACCGTAATCTCCCCCGTAATGGGCGTCGTCAGAGGGCACTCCATAGGTATGGTACAAAACAAACTCGTAGTAAAGCACGCTAGGGTAGGTGACACGGCACAAGGCAATGCCAAGGTAGATATACCAATTACGCATCCGGACTGGTGATAACGCAAAGCCGCAGTAATCGCCCACCTCGAGCCACACTCCCGAATCAAAGGTGTGTACCAAATCAATCACAAAGTAATAAAATGGCATACGATGGAGTGTGTCCGATCAGAGGAGCTACCTCATTGGCCCGAAATCGCTCCTGTTTTAGCCACCTTATGCCAACTCATGGGAGTCGGGTCCACGTATATACCTCATATAGGATCGTTGCTACCATCCTACATCATTTTGGAATCTCCACCGTGTACATAGTTGTTAAAGTAGTTTTTGGTATCAACAGAGAGTATGCCCATATCCGATTCCGGTCTCTTTAACAACCATCGTTATTATAACACCGTGGTCATTTAAAAATAGTTTATACTTCAAAACCAGAATATCATTTCCTTTTCAAACCATATTAAAACGATATCATTTTCACTTCAAATAAATCCATTTCCAAAATCATATCACTTTCCAAAGTTATATCGCTTTCGAAATCATAAGTCTTTTAAAATCAAAACACTTTGGAAATCAAAACCTTGAAATTCATAACACTTTGAAATCATAGCTTGAAATCATAACATTTTGGAATCCATTACACTTTCCTCTTAAACAGTTTAGATATTAAAATTAGTGTATATAATAAAATAGTTTATGAAATAAAATAGTTTATATAAAATAGTTATAAGTTAAAATAGTTTATAATAAAATAATTTATATTGAAAATGATTTATATTAAAATGGTTTATATTAAAATAATTTATAAAGTAAACTATAAATAGTTTTAGATATAGTTTAAAAATACTTCATATAAAAATAACTTCCTTAAATTTCGTAATTCGATTCAAATCAACTCGAATTCCAAAGTTCAAATTTAATCAAATCTCAAATCATCAATTTCAACTCGATTCAGTTTTTCAATAAACCATTTCAAATTATCAATTTTCAAATACATATTTGAACCATAAAATAAGCCATTTCATTTCAATATATTTTCAAAGTCAATATATACAACATTTCAAAACTAAATTCGATAATTCCATATATATATCAAATTCGCTTTACTATTATTTAGTTTTGAAATATTTACTTAATCATTTCAATATCATTTAAATAAAACTTCAATTTACAAATTTAAATAAACAAAATACCCCATTTCGAATTATGTAAATTTGAAATATTCATCTAAGTCACTTTTAATCAAATCCAAGTTAAAAATCATATCTTTAAATTTCAAATTTAATAATTTCAAATCAAACTTATTTAAGTAAAATTCTTAAATAAATAACATTTCAAATCAATTTCAAATTTATCTTTCCAACCTGAATCAATATAAATTCTATATTTGAAAATATATATTTTAAATAAATATTCAAACATATTATATATCAACTTTATTAAATCAACTTAAATAAATCTTTAAAATCAATATTTATTAAAACCATATATTTCTTTTCAAAACCATAGAAATCATTTTCAAAATATTTCTTTTCAAAACCATAGAAATCATTTTCAAAATATTTATATATAGACCAATGGTGTCTGTATATAATTCTATCCTATGGTCAAGTGATACAGATATTTATCATTTCAATCCGTAATTTAAATATATATGGGTATATATTTTTTCAACCCGCAATCCCAAATTCAATTCAATGAAAATCGCTTGGGTTTATCATTTCAACCCATAACGATTTTCTCCTATTCTACAGATCGTTCGGGTATGTATCATTTCAACCCATAGTGAATTCTATACTAACACGGAACTTGCAGAGTGATAACAGATATGATAATAATATAACAGGCATATATCATCAGTATAAATAACAAATAATGGTGTCAGATGTCACAGGTGAACAGATACAGATAATAGCATATATATAGCAATGTAAATAACTAACAGCAGTATATTTCAATTAACGTTTCAATTGAAATCAAATTTAATAAATATAAGAACGTTAATCGTGAGTGATTGCTCACCTTTCGAGGCTAGAAAGAAAAGCAACGGGATGAGTTACGGATCCAAGCACAGATTTCAAAGCGAAGCACGATGGACTCGAGTTCGACGGACAAGCTGATAATAGGAAGTGATGGGAACGAATCAGAAACATCTAGATATATCAGAATATATATTTGTTATTTTATAGAAATCAACATTATAATCTAAGACAAAATTAAAATAAAATATATATAGTTTAAAAAAAATACATACTTATAATATAAAAAAATCAATTCAGTTCAAAACCATTAAAAATTCATGTATATTCTATTAATAAAACATACTTAAAACCAATATACTAGTTACCAAATCCAGTACAACTATATCCACAAATATACCTATTATTCAATATATATATATATACCGACCATATATTACAAATATACAAATGCAAACAGTACATAATATATGCAGACAAAAGTGTATATGCGAATAACTAAATATGTATAAACAAATATGCAGACTTGACTTTATATCTACTAATATATATATACTGTACCACATTATATAATAAATATAACTTGCATAAAACACTTAAACACATCACATTATTATATATATTATAGTTATCAAAACATATCAGAACATATTACGTTATTAAAAACCAAACATATATATGTATGCAGCTTATATACAATACAACTTACTTATTACCCATATAAACAAACAAGCCTTTGCTAAAAAATCAAGTAAACTTACTATATAGAAATTTATACAAAACTTATGCAATACAACAGAAAATGTACAACGGGCTAAAAAAATCTACATAGGTAAGATATTTGAGGAAAAATGTTTCGATCTGGAAATGCCAAAATAACTACCATTATGTAAAAATTCACGTATACTAATACTAATACAGAAACATATATATGAACTTACATTCATTACATTTTTTTAATATAAGCTTTTATATACAATATCATATCTTATATATAAACTAATATATATATATATATATCTAAACTCACAAAGTATGCAAACTAATATATGGAAATCTCGTATATTATAACATTTTAACATAAAGTATAAATACTGTAACTATAAAACTAGCAAACTTTTCTGATGATTTTCAAACATACCCATTTACATGTAATATAACACATTACATAAGATGTCAAGTATCAACATATCTTTATATAATAAAATTTTATAACAGCAACACTAGTATAACTTATAGATATAAACTGAGTACTAACCTAACAAGAGATGGCCAGATAAATGGAGCTGTTCACGCAAGACTACACGATGAAGATGACAGGGAAAAGATGACTTTGGCTGCGGCCAGAGCCTAGGCGGAGGGGAGGAGATGGATGGAAGTTCGACCATTGGTTACCTGGCGTGGATGCGAGAAGAAGCGTAGGAAGGGTGAGCTTTGGTGATGTTGCTTTGTAGGAAAAATGCAAATTGAAAAAGAGATGAACAGTTTACATTATCAAAATATATTATAAACGAACAGGAAATGAACCAAAATTTTGAAACTAAACAAAACCAAGGGTCAAGTCTATTGGAATTCAGAAGAAATAAATTTTAGTGGTTGAATGCTATAAATATTGATACCTGATTGCTATTGGTTTCACAATACGGTGGATAATTGAATGGTCACAAAAGTCGTACCGATACGGTTATTTGTTTTACCGATTTCGTAGTGTATTGGGCGTCGAAACACACAAACGAATATACTACGGAGATCAGCACGACGAGACGATCAAAATGGTATACAAATATCAACGGCACGATCATTCTATCAAAAGTCGATAATCGGTACCGAAAATGCTGCAAATTTGCCAGAAATAAGATAAACGGAGCAATAGAAGTCCGAATTTGAAGAAACGAAATATGATGTCTCACTCCGAAGATGATTTACAAATTTTCTATAGAAAATTATTCAGGTTTGGAAAACATTTTATTATCATCAAATATTAACTGATTTAAATTGAAATAAAATTACACAAGAAAATAAACTTCAATATTATCACCTGAAAATTTACCATTTGCTATGTTTAACTAGACGTATTCCAAATATCAAATTTATATTTCAAAATTTTGTTATTTAAAATTTCACAAAAAAATTCAATTAATCAAATTAATAAACCACAAAATTTACGGGTCGTTATAAAAAATAATCCAAATTTCGATATAAATATTTTTGTATTCAAAATCTCCTTTTAATTCCTTCAAATTCAAAAATAATACTTATGGTATTAAAAATACCCAAATTAAGGCCAGTGCTACTATTGCATCCAATAAATCAAACCACACAACACTCCGCAACAGATTATTCAATCATATCATATACCGCTATATATGATTAACAATCAATATAGTCGAGGAATCCAGTTGGATCCCTCCAACCTGTTTCCGTGCATCCAGAGATGTTATATAACATAAAATACCAATTCCTCTTCGAGGCAGGATATCGTGGTAATATAACGCCATCCGCTATTATGCGGGGCACATAGTGTCTTATTCGCTTACCCAACTACTAATATATATATACTATATGTATATATATATATATTTTGAAAATGGGTAAGAACTTTTATTAAGGCATTTCAGCCCAAGGTGAAGCCCAAAACACAGGCCCATAACAAACAAACACAGCAAACATAAATGTTAAACCCAACATAACTCACAACCTTTCCAAAAAAGAAAAAACGAAAAGTAAAAACGCTTCTTCTTCTTCATTCATGGCGGCTGGTGGTGAACAAGGTAACTTGTACTTGGGTTATTTGCCAATGAATAGCTCAGATCCTCTTCTCCAGTATGTTCTCTGTCTCGTCCCCGTGAGGTAAGGTTCTAATTTTTGATTCTTCTCTGCACCATTCGCATGTCGTTAATCGCGAGCTTACTGACTTCTTCTTGTTTTCTTTGTTTATTCTGAAAAACTCTGCGATTTCTCTCCTTCCACACACTCCAAATTGTGACAGTGATGGCAATACTACTCAGTTTGGCTTCCATGTCTTCGCCACCCCCTTTATGAATCAGGTAATTTATCACATCTGCTAATAAGTGAGTCTGAATCGATGAGTTAAATGTGATTTTACACATATTCCACACCTCTTTCAAAAAATTGCAGGAAAAAAAGAGATGTTCATGAGTTTCCTCTTCTTGATTACATAGCACACACGTCTTATCTGTTAAAATCCCCCATTTTGAGAGTCTATCCTTTGTGGGTTGTCTCTTAAGCATCGCTTTATACGCAGTAAAAGCCATTTTGGGGCTATTTACACGATTCCAGATGATTTTGCTCCATTCTACTTTGCTATCCGTGTGTCTTACTTCATTCCAAGCTGATTTAGTGGTAAATTCATTTCCAAAATGCTTCCAAACCCAGATATCATTTTCTCGACCACTAAATATCGGCATATATTAAATTTTTCCTTTAATTTCTTGACTCACTAGTATCACCGAACAATTCCACTCATTATTGTTAATTGCTGCTGTCACTTTTTTATCTGGGCATCCATAATCTGAGAAGGTATTAAGTCCTAGAATATTAATTAAGGATTTTCCTAGGATCCAAGGGTCCTTCCATAAATCAGTCTCCTTGCCTGTAGCAATTTCCCTTGTACAACAAAAAGCAAGTGTACTTCTTATTCTCATAATAGCTTTCCATGTCGAAGAAGCATTATTATATATTTGCATGCACCAGAAATTACCTCTGGTATATCTTTTCCTCATCCAGTTCCCCCACAAACCCTTTCCTTTTATGATTCTCCAGGCTTGCTTCAGAGTGTAGACCAATCTCATGTCTGTAAGTTTTCTAAGACCAACACCTCCTTCCTCCTTAGGTCTGCATAAATTTTCATATTTAATCTTGTGTAACCCTCCTTTCCAAATAAAGTCTGCACAAACTTTTTCTATTTTCTGTATTGAAGCATCAGGGAGTTGGAATGTTTGAAGCCAAAAATTAACTTTGGAATGAATAACTGTGTGCACCAGTTCAATTCTGCCTGCTAGAGATAGGAGACTTGAACTCCATCCCTGTAGTCTATCTCTAATCGAAGTGATTAAAACTGCACATTCTCTGTCAGTAATCTTATTGGAGGATAGAGGTACACCTAGATACTTAACAGGGAGATTACCTTCTTTCACATTTAAGTACTCCAAAATTTCATTTCTTCTAATGCATGTTTTGTTGAAGTAACATTTGGTTTTTTGTTCATTTAGTCTGAGTCTAGTAAATCTCTCTAGATTGCAAAAAATTTCCTTAACAACTCTAGCTGATGTCTGGTTGGATTTTATACAAATGAGAAGATCATCTTCATAGAGTAAGTGGGTCACAATAGGCTGGAAATTGTATATAGGTTGAATTAGTCTGTTGAATGTTGCCAGCTCCATCTGTAATGAAAAAAATTCCATGGAAATTGTAAACAAATAAGGAGATAGCGGATCACCCTGCCTGATACCTCTATTGGACCCAATAAATCCTTTTGGTATGCCATTTATCAAAATCGAAAAAGTCGGTGTGGAGATACATTCTTTGACTATGTTCACAAATTTTGAAGGAAACCCCATAGCTTTTAGCATATGTATAATGTGTAAAGACCCGCAAATCCGTCTTCCAAAAACCCGACACTGCTACGTCCACTGTAGCAACTGTCGAACGATCGGATGGCGGAAATGCGAACTTTAATGTTTAAAAGAAGAGGTAGAAGAAAAGATAGAAGAAAAAGAAGAAGAAGAACAACAGAATAACATCAGAAACAGAACAATATCAGAATCTCACATTCGCAGCGGAACAATATATAATAGATAATCAATATTCTTTTAAAACAAAGAACTATATCAGTTTTATACATACATCAATCAGAGTCAATATGCAACAATGGACAGTTATATAACTTGTCCTCATACAGAATACACAGCGGAATAAATAAACAAATACGGATGATACGTTACGCCATCCAGCTTGCTTCCAAAGCTCCAGAATATCCAGAATATCCTGATAACATAACTCTAGGCTGCCCGTGTGGAAATTGGTGGGCACCTAGAGTTTAGAAGGGAAACAATAAACTCCGAGTCAGTCATGGTGATTGGTGTGAGATCGTAAAACAGTTATTTTTCAAAACAACAACAGAAAATTTTTAAAGTCAATTCGCAATGCTTTTGGAAAATGAAACTACCATAAGACCTCCCGCCACACACACAATGCAAACGCAGAATTGGAGGAGATTTCTTCTTATGATAGTCAAAGATGCTTACTATGCAAAAATCAAATACTTTTTTATATTATTATTAGTGCATAGTGTAGAAAACATTTCAAAAATATAATATAAATCTTAGCCAGCATACGACCAGTATTGTATGCCTACTATAGCTACCATCTAAACAGTGGTGACCACCGTACATAAATGGCAGGTTCTACAACTAATACCGTACAAAGTATGTATTGGGGTTTGGATTTCCAACAAATGGTCAGGCTAAGGAACTTCCTATTCCACGAAAAGAACGCCTCTGGAATGACGTCCCGAGAAATAACCTAACATTACAGTTAGATCTCTGCCAACACAAGGCCGGGTTACCTCTGCAAAAATAGGTAACTACTGACATGCGTATGCCATCCCCCGATCGTAACCGATCTTCCCGAGGATCCCCGATTCGCAACAAACCACATAATAATAATGCAGCAACCACATAGGTTAAGTATCTGGGCTCCATACCATGATACCACCTCTATCCAGAAGGAACGACATACACTAAGGGGCGCTACTACCTAGAACCTTGCCGCATCCTTCCTGTTTTGACCATTTCCGGGGTGTGAGGCTCGACGAAGTCTCGTCCACAAAGCTACGCTTTTCAAAAACCATGCTTCGGGTCAAACAAATGATCAACCTATGATCACAAAGATATAAGATCAAACAAATGATCATATCGCAAATGATCAAACACTGATCATTTCACAGCAACACTCAGTATGTCACGTTACCAAATTGGGAGTATATCGCTGATAAATCTCAACTACATAACCTCTGAGCTCGTACGTCTCAGAGAAGGGTGTTAAGCTAAGAGAATAAATTCTCCGCCACCAACAGAAATGTATTTGAAAGAAATCAGCTCAATATCTAAATTTGTAACGTCAGACACACAATCCATACAAGTCTGTTCCGGGATCGAACAGAACCGAAGGCACTTCTCACGAAGCCCTTGCAAATCCGGATAATTTCCAATCACGTCCGGACTTCCCGTCACTAAGGGTGATAAAACCTCTAAATCGGAGATCAGCCGATGTAGAGTAACTCGACGGTAATCCTTCCGTTTTCAAAAATATCCGGTCTTCAACACCGGTCATCAAATGCGATTCATAACGACGTATCACATATTCGGAATGGGTTATACGACCCCATGGTCCTTTCCCGGCTAACCCGAATAGTGAGCGATTATTCAAAAATAAGTGTGGCATTCAAATTCATCAAATTCACAACAAATACCATTCAAGGTAATTATTGATAGTCGGTTATTTAACTATCAATAAAGATGCGCAACATCATCAGATTCCAAATAATTTTCCAATTATTTTATTTTTCAAAATATCTTTACTAGATATATAATTTCCACACTTCATTATAAATCAATATTTATTTTTAAAACGAATTCCCGTTTCTTTTATAAATTCCATAGTGAATTTATATTTCAAAATATCTACTGATATACGATTTTCAAATCGATTTCAAATATTCAATTTCAATTTATCTTTAAGAAGATAAATTTTCATAACGTTTCATTTCATTTTGGAAAAGCATTTCCCTACTTATTTAATAATAAGAAATTCACAAATCTATTTATTTTCAACATTTGAAAATATTCAATATACTTAAATCAAATTAAGTATATATTTCATTCTTTAAGGAAATCATTTGCTATAACAACATCTATTTGAGTCAAAACGAATGTTACGTAAAACATCGTTACGACGACTCAAAATCACTAGTATAGGGATTCGAATTAAGATAGATATGTAAATCCCAATACTATATAAAAACATTTCCTTTCGGAAATCATTTACTATAACAACAGTGTTATAGTCCACCATTTCTTTATTTTTCGAAAACGTCTATTTCAACAATAAAAATGTTGAAATCTATGGTTTCGATATTCAATACATTTTCAAAACATCTTTTAAAACAATTACTTCATTTTATAATATCGTTTCTCCAGAACATATCCATTTCATTTAATAATATATTCACTGTCCAAAATCGTGAATATACCTCACTAATCAAATCTCAATCTTTTCTACACATTTTATTTCAAGAATTATCCACTATCCAAAATCGTGGATAAAATTCCCTTAATAACCTTCTATATTAAATTCATCAAATTTGATTGATTTTCGAATTTATAAAACAACGTTTATAAATTCACCTTTTTATATTTCATAACAACTTTGATTTATAGATTTCTTTTTATTAACTTCTATAATTCACTTATCAAAATAAGTGATTTCGGATTTATAAACAATGTTTATAAATCACTTTTATACTTTATAACAATTTCAACTTATGACATCATTTCATTTAGCAATTTCTATTTATATCCCATCTAAGTGCAAAAATCTAAATTATAAGTAAATTACTTATAAATCTTTTATTCTACAATTTCATTCATTTTTAACTTCACAATTTATAAATCTATAAATCTCGTTCACTTACGAATTCCATTGATATTTCATTTCTAACACTTATAAAAACTCGTTTTATAATTCCAATACTTTTAATTTCATAGATATCAACTTTATAAATCTTTTATATAGACCGTTTACAATATTAAAAAAATCCCAACTTAAACCATTTTATAAATAAATCAACTTTTATTTCAAAAATCACACTTTGGTTATATTTCACCAAAAATCTTAACTTTTATAACTTATAAATTTTAGACGTTTATTTATTTGAAATAAGTCAATTCAAAAATTAAATAAAACGTCTACTTTCAAAAATCACTTTAAAATCCTTTTAAAGTAAAAGTCGTTATTTTTAAACTTCAAAACTGAATCCGATGATGCAACAACACCAATTAGTCCATCACAACATTCAATATCATATATCAATATGATAATCAACAAATATCACAATATCTGTAAATAAATAAATACTGGTGAGGAATCCAGTTGGATCCCTCCAACCTGTTTCCCTGCATCCACAGATGTTAGCACAATACCAATTCCACTTCGAGGTGGAATATCGCGGTATATGGGTTTTATAAAAATCATCCGCTTACTAACGGCGCAATAGGGTCTCATCCGCTATACGAGGCGGGAAATCAATCAATCCAATATATACATATGCCAATATGTATATATTTCTATATATATATAGATATATCCTACTATATCTAATATCACATCCAATAGCAATCAATCAGTCAATAACTGAAAAAAAAATCAAATTTTCATTTGAGTGAGAAAAATCTCACCTTTGCTTTATGTATGCAACCCATTTTGTTCCAGTTTGTATTCTCCAAATTTTGACCTTGTATAAATAATTTATACAATCTTATTAATATTTGAAATAAATCAAATAATTAAATTTTATCGAATGATTTATTTTAAATCAATCTCTTTATAAATAAATTCATTTAACCAATATTTCAAACTAACTTTCCTTTTAAATAATTTTCTTGATAACTAAAACAAATTTAACAAGCTATTATTTTCTTTATTCGAAATCATATATATTTATAAAAATGGTCTATATGGATTTTATAAACCAAACTTCTAATTAATCTTTCAAACATTTCAGAATTCCTATTATTATTTTCTTTGCCTACAAACCAAATTCCCAGTCTGTATATATATATATATATATATATATATATATATACATTATTTTTCTGAAATAAATCTTTCTGTTTTAACCTTGTATATTTTGCAGTGAATAAAAGTTTAACTTTTTGTTACAGTGTTTAATTTCTTGATAACTTAATTTTTTTTAAACTATCACTAACATATTTAATTCTAAATTCAATTTAAAATTGACAAATCACCTGCTAGCTCACAGACCTCCCCAAACCACCGAGAATCACAACTTCGGCATCGAAAATCCTGACTGCAATCAGAACTAACACTGCCCACACCCAAAATCGAGATCGAACTCGATGGGCTCAGGTCACCATGCTCTCGTGGAATCACGATCGCCTGAGTCGATTGCGTGCCTCCTTGCTTCAGCCTGCAGCTCCGACTCCGCGCTCGCGTACGCCTCCCAGATAACAAAGTCGCTGTTGTCACGTTCCTGGCCTCGCGAACCCTAAATCGCCGAGACCCTCGAGTCGCTCGCCGCCGCCGCTAACTCCCATCCTCCTATCGCCGAGAGACCCCAACCCCACGAAATCCTAGCATGTGCAAGTCGCCGTCTTCATTTTGAGTTTCGTTCAAACGAAATGGAGGCACTCGACTGAATAGTGCTCGCGATATTTTCGTGAATAAGGCTCGGCCATTTTTTAAATTTCTTTGTTTGAGATTTGCTCTCGTTTGATTTGGAACTGAGGAATGAGGGAGAGGGGTATTTGAAATTGAAAGAGTATGGGTTGCATGATTTTTGTTCGTGATTCTCTGCGTGATTGAAGGAACGAACGTGCTGCAGTTGACCAGATTTAAATATTAAATTTAATTTTGAATTTGATTTGATTTCAATGCATTTACTCGCCGTACGGTCACGTATTAACTCCGAAAAATACGAAAATTGAAATCCGGTAATAATTCAATATTACGGACCCAATGGAACTGGTTTCGTCGAATTCCGAGACTGTGCGAAAAATGACTATTTTTAAATATCGATTCAAACAATTAAATTCAAAACTGAACAAATCGTTTTCAAACTCGATTCTGAAGTTTCTATTATCTTCAGTAATATCAATACGAATTTTAAAAGCTTTCGAAATATTTTTCTTCAGCTGAAAATTGAAGATTCGAATTTTTATTCAGCATTCAATAGATTAAAGTTTAAAGTTTAATTGCCAATTTCAAAGCGATTTTGGGGATTCAAATTAAATTATCGTTCAAATATTTAAAATTAATTAAATATTTTCAATTTAATTTGTTCAAAATTCTGGGTCGTTACAAACTTCCCTCCTTAAAAGAATTTCGTCCCGAAATTACAAGTTAGGAAAAAAGGTCCTTAACTCGTCTACTATTTTTCACAATCCAATAGTTTTATCAAATTTATCAAAACAAATCTTCCTACTAAAGATTCGTTATCTATTCAACTAAATTTCCAACTTCAATCATAAGTTTCAAACAACATTGTTTACTTAACAATTCAAATTTAAATTCAAATTTAAACTTTAAACTTTCAAAATTCTCTCAAAAATTTTCTAACGCCCTAAATTTTCAAAAAATTTCGCCAGCGTCTCCTTTGCGCGGCTAACACGGCACGACTACAAAACGTCCCTACGGACTCTCAGATTTCAAAAAGAAAAAGAAAAAGCCAAGCGGCCAGACAAGAAATCAGCAAATCTCATATTTAAATTTAAATACGTACCTTTTGTTGAGTAATTCAAATTTATCTTTGGAATCAAAATTTCCAATTCCTTTATACACCTGTATATCCTACTAGCCATGATATCTAGTTACAACATTCAACTATTTTGCCAATTCCATTACAAAATTTTCAATATATACTTCTTATACATTCTTTACTTCACTATTGAAGTTATATATTCTTTTCATTCAATTTTACATTTCAATTTCATTTGAATTCAATTCACAATTCCAATCTAATTTGGATTTAGTTTACTTCTGAATATTGAATTTCATCGATTAACTTTCATTTACAACTGCACTATTTTAAATTAGTTCCAGTTACTAATTCATTACAAATTCTAGTTCATTTTATTTAAATTTGTTTTCAACATTCAATTTCAATTCCAGTTTTATTCTTTTGTTCATTCCCAAAATGTATTTTCAATTCACTATTATGGTTTATAACCACTCATATTAAACTGGATTTCAAATTCCATATGAATTTTAATTCATCTTTCATTTATAATTATTCAATTCAATTCACGGCTTACAAATTCGAAATGAATTTCAACTTTCAATTTCACTTTCATTTAATTGATTCACTTGTACTTATTTTAATTTAACTCCATTCTTTAAGTTAAATTCATTCTATCAAAATTCAAATTGTATAAGTTATCAATTCAATAATATTTCATAAATATTTTTATATAGTATTCCAAAGTCTTTTCAACCTTTTCAAAATCATTTTGAAAACAATTCAAATTATCCTTTGAATTTCCAAAACAAAACCCAAATTTTTCCAAACAACTTTCATTTAAAACAATTTGGTAGCACTACGCCATAGATGGCCTATTGCAACGAAAATACAAGATGTTGCTAGCTACAATGTAACGATAGATATGCTGATTTTTGTCTATTACAACATTAGCTTTAGGATGTTAGCATAGATATTAACACTATGTTGCAGTAGCTATAGACTTATAAAAATATTATAAAAAATGAGTGTGGGCAGAAAAAAAATCGGGCTGAAATAATTTTTAACGCAGGAAGCAAAAACAAAGCGGCAAAAGTTAACAAAATATTGAAGGGTTTCACTCAAACACTTAACAAAATACGTACTCCGCCGCTCAATCTCTCAAACACTCAAACCCTCTGTGATTTCAATTAGGGCTAAAAGTTCTAAGTTTACTTGGGTTCGATTAGGGCAAGTTCGAGTTCAAGTTCAATTAGGGCTTCGGCGTTTCAAGTAGGAAACAAACGAACGAACATCGAATCAATGCCCGTTTCCTCTTTCCCCATCGCCTCCGCTCATATCGTCGACATTCCTTCCGATGCTACTTTAGCCGACGCCGTTCAGATTCTTTCCAAAAACAACATTCTCAGTGCGCCTGTGAGAAACGTTGATGCGCTAGAAGATGCTAGCTGGATTGACAAGTACATCGGCATGGTCGAGTTTGCTGGCATTGCTGTCTGCCTTCTTCATCAGGTTCGATTTCTTCTTCCTTGCTCTTTTGTTTGTGATCTAATTATGCTGATTTTGCTGAATGATGTAGGCTTAGTGTGTTTGTTTATCACCAGAAGTTTATACTTATTCAGTGTGTTTTGATGATGTAATAACTAAATAACAGAAGGAAATCTTTGTCTTTTACGCGACAAATGCTTGCTACAGTAAGCAATTTTTGATTAATTATAACTATTAAACATTTAGCACTGTCTTCCTTCTTCTTGAAACTTAGTTATTAAATGGAGATGTGCCTCTTATTTAGAAACCAGTTTTAAAGGAAAGGAACATACTATAAAGGGGCACAGAAAAGTAGTGCTCCACTTAATAGTTTATAATTTTATCCTGTCACTGCATGTGAAATCTGGAAAAGAAGATTTTGAAGTTCTAATGTATTAGATTTGCATAGCAGGACATGCAAAAATGTGAAAGAGATATGAGATTATAAATGATAAACAACACTTTTTGCAATAAGTTTTGGATGTTACTGCCATTTAGTATCAAGCAATTATCTCTGCGACAACTAGTAAAAGGAAAAGAATACTGCACTCCTAATCTTGTTTTCATAAACATCTTTAGCAAAAAAAATCATTGCCTCTAGAAAGTAAAAACTTTCATAACATGAAGTATGAAAACATGAAATGATTCATATATTCCCCATAATATATACTCAAAAATCACTGCCTTTATGAATATGCAGTCTGAACTTGCAACTAGAGAAGAGAATTCAAATGATTCAAAAGTAGGTGTAGAAGGACTGACAAATAAACTGAGCACTATCAAAGTCAATGGCACAAAAGAAGAACTACCTGCTGCTTCTGTGGATGGAACTTTTCTCCAAAATCTGACTTCTTCAGATCTTTACAAAAATACCAAGGTTTAATTAACTGCATTCTTTGATTACTCAATATTAAGCCATTGAACCCCGTTATTTCAATATATGTCTGCATGTACATGTTTTCAGGTTAGAGATATATCAGGGTCGTTTAGATGGGTGCCGTTTCTCGCCTTGCAGAGTTCAGACTCATTTCTAACAATGCTTTTGCTGCTTTCAAAGTACAGAATGAAAAGCCTTCCAGTGGTTGATCTTGGTGAAGGCAAAATAGAGAATATAATTACACAGTCTGCTATTGTTCATATGCTTGAAGAGTGTGTTGGGTTGCACTGGTTTGAAGATTGGGGCACCAAAAAGCTATTTTAACTTGGACTTCCTATTAATAATAAACTTGTCAAGGTCAGCCTTTCGTTATGCGTTTTCTTTTCTTCAATAAATTTACTTTAAACCACAAAAGTTAGCTGACATAGTCATAACATTGAGATACCATCATTTTTATCTCAGATTCCATTTCATTGTCCCTTTCTTTGTGGTCTATGTTTACATTTTTGTTTTTGCTGTCTTTGTTCCCAATAAAGCACAAATTTTGGTAAATATCATAACATCTTCCTTAAAATGAAGATTAACAATTATTGCCTTCAACAAAACAAATATTATTACATTTGGGCTTGCAAAATATACTTAAACTATGGTCCTAAAGTACATAATATAATTTTAGGTTCTATATGATGGTATATGCCGCATCATTATCATTAGGGATGCTATGATAATGATAACTGTTACCATACCGATACTAAAATAAATGTTAAACTATATACTATGTAAAGGTGAGGGAAGATGAATCAGTTCTAAAAGCCTTTCAGTTGATGCGCAAAAGAAGAGTTGGAGCACTTCTAGTAGTCGATAAAACCAGAAAGAAAGCAATCGGAAACATAAGTCTGAGAGACGTTCAGTATCTGTTAACTTCTCCTGAAATCTTCAAAGATTACAGGTCTACATGTCACTCTAATAACAACCAAGTAAATAACTATAATATATCATTTAGTAAGCGGTGACTTATCAATATGTTATATATGTAGTACAGATCAATTACAACAAAGGATTTCATTACCACAGTGAGAAACCACATAAAAAAGCAGAAGAAAGACTCATCTGGATCACTTGAAGTGGTCAGTTGCAAGAGAGATGACACGATTAAAGACGTGATAATAAAACTTGATGCTGAAAAGATACAGAGAGTTTATGCTGTGGATAAGGATGGTAATTTGGAAGGTGTGGTCACATTAAGAGATATAATATCCAGGTTGGTTCATGAGCCTAATGGCTATTTTGGTAATTTTTTTGATGGAGTGGTTCCTTTGCCAGAGAACAGTACAGTTTGATTAACTACAAGTTTCCCTTCTTTTATTTTTCCTTTTCTTCTTCTTTTTACTTGTTTGTTTTGCTCATTTGGTGTTTAGAAAGTTGATTTCATTCTGTTTGATATTGTTTTATCAATGTACTAGTATTGTGAACTAAATTTGAGGAATCATTAACTTGTAGTGGCATAACATCAGTCATTTTCTTCTATCTCAAGAAACCACGAAGTGGTAAAAGAATGTTCTTTATCTAAACAATCAATTCAATCATTTGTTTTGATTTAATACTGATTAATCACTTTAATAATTTTGCAGTTGTGTGGTATAGAGCCATAATAAACAATTAGAAAAGTCTTACCCAAGGACATATGACGTTGAAGATAGATTTTAGACAGTAACAAATAGTCTAAAAAGCTTACAAAATCAGAACACAATAAGGTAGATGCAACTGATGATGATATATATTTGACAGTGACAAATCTTCTAGAGTGTATGTATTTACAAAATATAAAACACGGTGACAAAAGCAACTCAATAGTCCTAATCCGCCTAGGTACATTTGGAAACTGAACAAACGACAAGTATCATTCATTTTAAAGTAAAATATGTTTCATGCTTTGACATTTGAACCATTTGCACTGTTCCCTCATGATAATCGTTTTTATTCATTCAAATCAGACAGATAAACATCTTTATTTCATGTTTTTGTAGTCCAATGCCCTTACAAATTGTGCAAGTCGGAAATCGTATACAGACACACACATTGCTAGTCCAAACTTTTTTTCCAAATTCGGCATAAGATGGTATGTATTTTGCTTATTTTTATGGTTGGCTGGAGGTATGCATTTTATTTTATCTGAAATTCCTCTCCTTATTTAGCAAAGCGATATCTGTTCCAAAATAAAATTTAAAATAACTACTTGTTCCAAAATAAAATATCACCTCACTCAAACAACTCACTCAAACAAATAAGCAAAATAAATATTAGTGATATATGTTCTGTTTATGATATAGAAGTTTGTAACTAAAAGAATAACAAGCAAGCTATATAATCTGATCTGTCACATTAATCATCCAGCAAATGTTTTTATTTCAATTTTAATGTATTAATTTTTATTGTATCTGTTTATTATTTTTGCATTTATTATATCATGGCTCATGGGGTAATCACGGGGTAATCTTAGTTTTGCATCAGAATTTAAGATGAATCATGGGATATTTGTTATCTCTGTGCTTACAGTTAATAATCTGAAAGCATAGACATATGAGATAATTACTATGGAAATTTCCTTAGCTCAGCCTTGAATTTGGCAAAACTGATACATCACTTGATACTATGCTTGAAAAAGCTTTGATATTGTTGCTACATATGTTGTGATTTTATACTTGTTGTTTCTTTATTTTTGCACTTGTAAGCTGCTTGAGAACTTACTGTTGCTCCATTTTTGCATCTGTGAGTTGCTCGAGACTTTTAGCTTGTGTGCACTTGTGGTTTCTGTTCTTCATTTGAACCGAGATTTGTTTTTATATAAAGGCGATCATATTTACCTTAGTTTTGCTTTGACTTTGAGTATAATTTCTGAATTGATTAGTGATATATGTTCTGGAAAAATTGGTTTGATATCCTTTTGCTGTCTAACATTTTTCATTTAATTTGTATCAGTCCAACGAATCAGATGGAGAACTTTTTGTTAAAACTCGCAAGCGGAAAGAAGGAAAGGTGTACAAGACTGATACTTCAGTAATGAAGTACAGAATTGTAAGAATTTTATTTTCTCTTCAATCAGATGTCAAAAAAATGCTTCATTTTGCGCATCGACATTTTTGTAGAATTAGATCCTGTTTTGTTGAAACCTATAGCAGGATATTTTCTGAATCCATTTTAAAACTGTTAATAGATATTGCAAAGGTGAACCAAAAAGTTCGGGAGAACTTGACATGGGTGCTTAAGAAATTAGGCGAAGCAAACCCTGACATGCAAATTGACGTTGGGGATCTTTGTGCGACCGTCTGCAGTGATGGCACTGGAGGCACTGGAGGCACTGATGGCACTGGAGGCTCACAAATATGAATGTACTGTTAATAAGTAGAATTTAGTATGTACTGGCTGTAACTATGAATACACTGGCTATGTTTTTAAGTATGTTTGTTATTTTGTACTTGACTAAGTAAAACTTGTGTTGCTGGTTATTCTGAAATGAAAAGTTCTTTGTTGCAGTGTAATGTTGCCATTAGATATGATATAATGTTGTCATAGATATGATATAATGTTGCAGTACATTTTCAATTTAAATTGCAAAATGTGTTGTCATAGATATGATATAATGTTGCAGTATGTGATGTTAAATGTGGTAATAAACTGGCAAAGTGTTGTCGTTGGATGGTAAAAGTGTTACCATAGATTAATGAATATAGGCCCCACAACAGGGTTCCGTAAAGGTGGGCCACAGAATTAGTGGGCCCCACAATGTGGGCCCACATGTTGGGGCTCACTTTTTAGTCAATTTGGTACCTGTGGCAACAACAGAACCGATGTTGCCCTAGGATCGCAAAGATGTTGCCTTTGACTCTAGGGCAACGCGGCAAAATGCATCACCGAGAAAGTGTTGCCTTTACCCTTTTTTAGCCTACAGCAACATTTTTTGGCACTTCCTGCATCACTTCTTGGGTGTTGCAGTATGCAATCGATGGCGTAGTGTAGCAATTCCTCTTCCGGAAACCCGAAAATGAACACCAATGGTGCCGCGGTCATCATCGAAGTTATTTTCCAGCGACCGAAAAGAGTTTAGAGCTTTTCATTCCTTCAGAATACTTTTCAAAACCTTTGAAATTCATTTTCAAATCAAAAAGGAATTTAAACTTTCCAAATCTCCAAAATTTTCAAATTCTTTTCAAAACATTTCCAAAAACTTCTCTGGAATTCTATTTCCAATTATAAGTCACATTTATAATTTATATTCTTTAAATTTCATTTGTATATGAATTTTATTTCTTAACTTTGGAGTTACGATTTCAATTTCTTATTCAATTTCATATAATAATGATAACACTTCAATATTATCACTTTCCTAACAACCATGCAACCATATACTGTAATAATTTACAGAAAATCATTTCTTTTATATACAAAAATAGTTTTGGGCAAAATTATTTCATTTACCCTATTTAAAACAATACTGTGTCAGTTTATCTTGTTTAAGAGTTTAGAAACCCCTATCGATTACAGTTAGCTAGACTGCACCGACCAGAATTCATAAACAATCAACCGATAAGTCAACACAATACAAAACAATTTTTTTATTCACTAACAAATACGCGCTCATATCTATTATTACACTCACACTCATTCTAGAGTACTACTGACTCTATCTCTAATGAGTAACACCCAACAGAGCAGGGTTGTCGCTTAACCATATGCTTTGATACCACCTGTAAAGACCCGCAAATCCGTCTTCCGAAAACCCAACACTGCTACGTCCACTGTAGCAACTGTCGAACGATCGGATGGCGGAAATGCGAACTTTAATGTTTAAAAGAAGAGGTAGAAGAAAAGATAGAAGAAAAAGAAGAAGAAGAACAACAGAATAACATCAGAAACAGAACAATATCAGAATCTCACATTCGCAGCGGAACAATATATAATAGATAATCAATATTCTTTTAAAACAAAGAACTATATCAGTTTTATACATACATCAATCAGAGTCAATATGCAACAATGGACAGTTATATAACTTGTCCTCATACAGAATACACAGCGGAATAAATAAACAAATACGGATGATACATTACGCCATCCAGCTTGCTTCCAAAGCTCCAGAATATCCAGAATATCCTGATAACATAACTCTAGGCTGCCCGTGTGGAAATTGGTGGGCACCTAGAGTTTAGAAGGGAAACAATAAACTCCGAGTCAGTCATGGTGACTGGTGTGAGATCGTAAAACAGTTATTTTTCAAAACAACTACAGAAAAATTTTAAAGTCAATTCGCAATGCTTTTGGAAAATGAAACTACCATAAGACCTCCCGCCACACACACAATGCAAACGCAGAATTGGAGGAGATTTCTTCTTATGATAGTCAAAGATGCTTACTACGCAAAAATCAAATCCTTTTTGATATTATTATTAATGCATAGTGTAGAAAACATTTCGAAAATATAATATAAATCTTAGCCAGCATACGACCAGTATCGTATGCCTACTATAGCTACCATCTAAACAGTGGTGACCACCGTACGTAAATGGCAGGTTCTACAACTAATACCGTACAAAGTGCGTATTGGGGTTTGGATTTCCAATAAATGGTCAGGCTAAGGAACTTCCTATTCCACAAACAGAACGCCTCTGGAATGACGTCCCGAGAAATAACCTAACATTACGGTTAGATCTCTGCCAACACAAGGCCGGGTTACCTTTGCAAAAATAGGTAACTACTGACACGCGTATGCCATCCACCGATCGTAACCGATCTTCCCGAGGATCCCCGATTCGCAACAAACCACATAATAATAATGCAGCAACCACATAGGTTAAGTATCTGGGCTCCATACCATGATACCACCTCTATCCAGAAGGAATGACATACACTAAGGGGTGCTACTCCCTAGAACCTTGCCGCATCCTTCCTGTTTTGACCATTTCCAGGGTGTGAGGCTCGACGAAGTCTCGTCCACAAAGCTACGCTTTTCAAAAGCCATGCTTCGGGTCAAACAAATGATCATATCGCAAATGATCAAACACTGATCATTTCACAGCAACACTCAGTATGTCACGTTACCAAATTGGGAGTATATCGCTGATAAATCTCAACTACATAACCTCTGAGCTCGTACGTCTCAGAGAAGGGTGTTAAGCTAAGAGAATAAATTCTCCGCCACCAACAGAAATGTATTTGAAAGAAATCAGCTCAATATCTAAATTTGTAACGTCAGACACACAATCCATACAAGTCTGTTCCGGGATCGAACAGAACCGAAGGCACTTCTCACGAAGCCCTTGCAAATCCGGATAATTTCCAATCACGTCCGGACTTCCCGTCACTAAGGGTGATAAAACCTCTAAATCGGAGATCAGCCGATGTAGAGTAACTCGACGGTAATCCTTCCGTTTTCAAAAATATCCGGTCTTCAACACCGGTCATCAAATGCGATTCATAACAACGTATCACATATTCGGAATGGGTTATACGACCCCATGGTCCTTTCCCGGCAAACCCGAATAGTGAGCGATTATTCAAAAATAAATGTGGCATTCAAATTCATCCAATTCACAACAAATACCATTCAAGGTAATTATTAATAGTCGGTTATTTAACTATCAATAAAGATGCGCAACATCATCAGATTCCAAATAATTTTCCAATTATTTTATTTTTCAAAATATCTTTACTAGATATATAATTTCCACACTTCATTTATAAATCAATATTTATTTTTAAAACGAATTCCCGTTTCTTTTATAAATTCCATAGTGAATTTATATTTCAAAATATCTACTGATATACGATTTTCAAATCGATTTCAAATATTCAATTTCAATTTATCTTTAAGAAGATAAATTTTCATAACGTTTCATTTCATTTTGGAAAAGCATTTCCCTACTTATTTAATAATAAGAAATTCACAAATCTATTTATTTTCAACATTTGAAAATATTCAATATACTTAAATCAAATTAAGTATATATTTCATTCTTTAAGGAAATCATTTGCTATAACAACATCTATTTGAGTCAAAACGAATGTTACGTAAAACATCGTTACGACGACTCAAAATCACTAGTATAGGGATTCGAATTAAGATAGATATGTAAATCCCAATACTATATAAAAACATTTCTTTTCGGAAATCATTTACTATAACAACAGTGTTATAGTCCACCATTTCCTTATTTTTCGAAAACGTCTATTTCAACAATAAAAATGTTGAAATCTATGGTTTCGATATTCAATACATTTTTAAAACATCTTTTAAAACAATTACTTCATTTTATAATATCGTTTCTCCAGAACATATCCATTTCATTTAATAATATATTCACTGTCCAAAATCGTGAATATACCTCACTAATCAAATCTCAATCTTTTCTACACATTTTATTTCAAGAATTATCCACTATCCAAAATCGTGGATAAAATTCCCTTAATAACCTTCTATATTAAATTCATCAAATTTGATTGATTTTCGAATTTATAAAACAACGTTTATAAATTCACCTTTTTATATTTCATAACAACTTTGATTTATAGATTTCTTTTTATTAACTTCTATAATTCACTTATCAAAATAAGTGATTTCGGATTTATAAACAATGTTTATAAATCACTTTTATACTTTATAACAATTTCAACTTATGACATCATTTCATTTAGCAATTTCTATTTATATCCCATCTAAGTGCAAAAATCTAATTTATAAGTAAATTACTTATAAATCTTTTATTCTACAATTTCATTCATTTTTAACTTCACAATTTATAAATCTATAAATCTTGTTCACTTACGAATTCCATTGATATTTCATTTCTTACACATATAAAAACTCGTTTTATAATTCCAATACTTTTAATTTCATAGATATCAACTTTATAAATCTTTTATATAGACCGTTTACAATATTAAAAAAAATCCCAACTTAAACCATTTTATAAATAAATCAACTTTTATTTCAAAAATCACACTTTGGTTATATTTCACCAAAAATCTTAACTTTTATAACTTTAAAATTTTAGACGTTTATTTATTTGAAATAAGTCAATTCAAAAATTAAATAAAACGTCTACTTTCAAAAATCACTTTAAAATCCTTTTAAAGTAAAAGTCGTTATTTTTAAACTTCAAAACTGAATCCGATGATGCAACATCACCAATTAGTCCATCACAACATTCAATATCATTTATCAATATGATAATCAACAAATATCACAATATCTGTAAATAAATAAATACTAGTGAGGAATCCAGTTGGATCCCTCCAACCTGTTTCCCTGCATCCACAGATGTTAGCACAATACCAATTCCACTTCGAGGTGGAATATCGCGGTATATGGGTTTTATAAAAATCATCCGCTTACTAACGGCGCAATAGGGTCTCATCCGCTATACGAGGTGGGAAATCAATCAATCCAATATATACATATGCCAATATGTATATATTGCTATATATATATAGATATATCCTACTATATCTAATATCACATCCAATAGCAATCAATCAGTCAATAACTGAAAAAAAATCAAATTTTCATTCGAGTGAGAAAAATCTCACCTTTGCTTTATGTATGCAACCCATTTTGTTCCAGTTTGTATTCTACAAATTTTGACCTTGTATAAATAATTTATACAATCTTATTAATATTTGAAATAAATCAAATAATTAAATTTTATCGAATGATTTATTTTAAATCAATCTCTTTATAAATAAATTCATTTAACCAATATTTCAAACTAACTTTCCTTTTAAATAATTTTCTTGATAACTAAAATAAATTTAACAAGCTATTATTTTCTTTATTCGAAATCATATATATTTATAAAAATGGTCTATATGGATTTTATAAACCAAACTTCTAATTAATCTTTCAAACATTTCAGAATTCCTATTATTATTTTCTTTGCCTACAAACCAAATTCCCAGTCTGTATATATATATATATACATTATTTTTCTGAAATAAATCTTTCTGTTTTAACCTTGTATATTTTGTAGTGAATAAAAGTTTAACTTTTTGTTACAGTGTTTAATTTCTTGATAACTTATTTTTTTTTAAACTATCACTAACATATTTAATTCTAAATTCAATTTAAAATTGACAAATCACCTGCTAGCTCACAGACCTCCCCAAACCACCGAGAATCACAACTTCGGCATCGAAAATCCTGACTGCAATCAGAACTAACACTGCCCACACCCAAAATCGAGATCGAACTCGATGGGCTCAGGTCACCATGCTCTCGTGGAATCACGATCGCCTGAGTCGATTGCGTGCCTCCTTGCTTCAGCCTGCAGCTCCGACCCCGCGCTCGCGTACGCCTCCCAGATAACAAAGTCGCTGCTGTCACGTTCCCGGCCTCGCGAACCCTAAATCGCCGAGACCCTCGAGTCGCTCGCCGCCGCCGCTAACTCCCATCCTCCTGTCGCCGAGAGACCCCAACCTCGCGAAACCCTAGCATGTGCAAGTCGCCGTCTTCATTTTGAGTTTCGTTCAAACGAAATGGAGGCACTCGACTGAATAGTGCTCGCGATATTTTCGTGAATAAGGCTCGGCCATTTTTTAAATTTCTTTGTTTGAGATTTTCTCTCGTTTGATTTGGAACTGAGGAATGAGGGAGAGGGGTATTTGAAATTGAAAGAGTATGGGTTGCACGATTTTTGTTCGTGATTCTCTGCGTGATTGAAGGAACGAACGTGCTGCAGTTGACCAGATTTAAATATTAAATTTAATTTTGAATTTGATTTGATTTCAATGCGTTTACTCGCCGTACAGTCACATATTAACTCCGAAAAATACGAAAATTGAAATCCGGTAATAATTCAATATTACGGACCCAATGGAACTGGTTTCGTCGAATTCCGAGACTGTGTGAAAAATGACTATTTTTAAATATCGATTCAACTAATTAAATTCAAAACTGAACAAATCGTTTTCAAACTCGATTCTGAAGTTTCTATTATCTTCAGTAATATCAATACGAATTTTAAAAGCTTTCGAAATATTTTTCTTCAGCTGAAAATTGAAGATTCGAATTTTTATTCAGCATTCAATAAATTAAATTTTAAAGTTTAATTGCCAATTTCAAAGCGATTTTGGGGATTCAAATTAAATTATCGTTCAAATATTTAAAATTAATTAAATATTTTCAATTTAATTTGTTCAAAATTCTGGGTCGTTACATAATGAAATTTCTATTTATTTTATCATATGCTTTGTGAAGATCCACCTTTAGACAGAATTTGTCTGCACCTGGTTTGTTGAAGTTTCTAATCAATTCATGTGCCATCAATGAGTTTTCGGAAATGCTTCTGCTTTTGATGAACGCACTTTGACATTCTGATATAAGATCAGGTAAAATGAGTTTCATTCTGTTGCATAGTATCTTGCTTAGAATTTTGTACACCACATTACAACAAGCAATAGGACGGTAATCTTCAATTTTTGCTGGGTTTTCCTTCTTAGGAATTAAACATATAAATGTGTGATTAATTTCTCTCACAAATTTACCATTTTGGAAGATATCTTGCATTGCTGATAAAATGTCTTCTTTCAGATCTTCCCAATGTATGAGGAAGAATTTGGAGCCCAAACCGTCTGGCCCTGGGCTGGAATCAACATGTATGGAGTGCAAGGCCTCCCAGACTTCATTCATGGAGATGTTCTTGGACAGCATCCGTCTCCCTTTGGAATTTATCAGCCTCCTGCATTGAACTTCTGGTAAATTGTTGTTAATATCTCCATTAAACATTTCAGAATAGAATTTGATAGCTTGTTCTTCTATATCAGATATGTTATTGATCATATTGCTATCCTGATCCATTAGGTGATTAGAATTATTAATATTATTCCTGACAGCCATTTTTGTATAAAAAAATTTAGTACACTCATCCCCTTCAGTCAACCATTTTTCTTTAGCCTTTTGTTTTAGTTCTATGGATTTTATTCTAAGCGCCTCCTTTAGCTTGCTTTGTGATTGATAATATTGTTTCCATGTGTCATCTGTAGCCTCACTGTTGTCAATAATTAATAGAAATTCTTCACATTATTTCTGTAAAGAACTTATCTGGTCTCCATCTTTTATTCTTTTTTTGTTCCACTCTTTAAGGTTTGCCTTAGCTGCCTTAATTATCTGCACAAGTTTGTAGCATTGAGTACCCTCCTCCCTAGGCATATTTTTAATTTGAGTGGCTTTAGTATAACCTTCTATTTCATGCCAATGGTTAGAATATCTAAAAGGTTTGCCTTTCTCAGTCAAGTTCTTTTCTTTTAGATTTATCAGTATGGGACAGTGATCACTGGTGGAGGGGGGGGAGTATGTTGAATTTAATGTTAGATAGTTTATTTATGCATGCAACATTAATAAGAGCTCTATCTAGCTTGTAGGATATTTTCTTACACTCTCCACTTCTCCATGTATATTTCAGACCACCATGTATGCGTTCTAACAATCCAGCTCCAATGATGCAATTATTAAACTCTTCCAACTGGGACACTCTGATGGTAAACCCTCATTTCTTCTCCTCTGCTTTGAGAATAGAATTAAAGTCTCCCATGACTATCCAAGGTTCAATGATCGTTTTGCTAATCTCAGCGATTGCTTTCCAGAGATGTGTACGGTGAGAGGCTAAATTACTTGCATAAACACAACTTAAAATTAGCTTAAGACCACCCAAATTCTTTACACTAATAGTCAGTTGTTGATCATCCTTATTCAGCAAATTTACATCCCATACTTTTTTGTTCCATAGAAATAAGATGCGACCTTTACCCCCTACATCATTGTTGTGTAAGTAATCCCAGTCAGATTCTAGTGAATCCATAAAAAAATTAAGATTATCAGCTGTAAATTTATTTTCTAAGATACTTAAGATTGAAGGAGAATAAATTCTCCTTAGATTTAAGAGGTCTAAACGTCTAGAATCATTGTTTAGACCTCTTACATTCCAGCTGATTATAGACATTTCGATGGAGGAGGCCGACTCCTCAATTTCATAGGAGACACCTCGCGACTTGAGATCGCCTTTTCCTTTCCTTTTGAGTCCTTTTCTTTAAACTGATTTTCATATCTTAAGTTAGAAGTAGTGTATTTATTTTTGCTATCTCCCTCAGATTCAGTTCCTGAATCCATTTTATCAAGACTAACATTATTAATATCATCCTCTTCCTCTAGTGTTATAGATGAATTCCTTGCTATATCCTCTTCCAAGCTATGGTGCATTGCAGTATTCACCTCCTCTTCATTCAATGAATGGCCTGCAACCTGGACTACATCCTCAGACCCATCATTATTTTCCACCTGCTCTGTAGTCTTCAAGTTTGTTATTTCAGAATGTATATAAGTATCAACTATACTTGGATTAGTCTGTGTCTTATTTTGTTGTAAGTTTTGATCAGTTGTTGTCTTCTGCCTCCAGACTTGTTTGATGGGGGGAGACACGGTCTCGCATTGATCTAAGGTATGGCCAAAACATTTGCAGTTGTTGCATATAGGTGGGATGTGCTCATACTCTAATTCCTGAATGTATATGTTACCATTTCTGTCTTTAGCTCTCACCTGTTTTTTAATTGTGTCGCTTGCTTTGATTTCTACAAGAACTCTAGCATACTTTAATCTTTTAACATGTCTGGTATAATCGTCCATATCTAGAGGATTACTAATTAAGCTTGCAATTTTACTGATCCTCCGCGCATTCCATAGAGATAAGTCTAAGTTCTTCAGTTTCACCCATACTGGGTGATTCTAACATGTCCCTCTCAAGTCTTAGATTAGGTTCCCATCTTTTAGTAAAGATAAGTTTACTGTCTATAAACCAGGGACCCCCATCCAAAACTTTTTTACAGTCTTCTTCATTACTGAATTTAATAAGGTAGAATCCATTTTCCCGAGGAAAAACATCCCATTTACCAGAAGGTTTCCATTCTCTTTTAATATATGCGTTAAGATGAATGTAGTAAGGTTTCTTACCAACAACATATACGTATAATGAAGTGCCCCATAGATTTTTCGTAGTATTAAAAACGTCGTCATCCAGATCTGCATATTCTCCTTCATCATCTTCCAAAAAGTCAAATTTTTTGACCCCACCATCAATATACGTGTTTGCAGATATTGCGTCTGCCCAAGATCTGATGCCTCTCCTAAATTCTGGCTTATTAGTAGACCCCACCTGAGGTTAATCCTTAGAATTCGTGTTGTGATTTGGTCCCATATGAACAGGAACCCTAGACCTAGGTCCCGCATGTGATGAAGCCCTAGACGACAGCTGCTGATCCCTAATTAGATTCACGCTTTTATTCTTGTGACGAACCTCTGTCCAACCCGTGTCATCCGCTTCATTTTCCACGGTGATAGGTTCAATAGAGGAGATCTCAACTGCAGCTTTGTTCGCTTCGTCCGCCATTAATTTATCTGATTATATATATATAAAATACCTTTACCTCTATATGTATGTATATATATATATAACATCCAACTGATAATAATTTATCAGTCCATCCAATCAACCAATAAATAAATTTTAACTATTTAAAATAAACCAATTATCCTAGATGAGTGAGATTTACTCAACTTGATTTTTGTTGTTGCTTTCGCGTTCCGTTTGAATTAAAATTAAACAAGTGTTTAATTTTAATCCAAATTCCTACTAGCTTCAATCGACTCCAATCCAATTTCATATTATTGTTCACGTCAATACGATCCTAACGCAAAAATCTGTGGGTTAACTGGGTTTCGTATGGAGGAGTTATTGATTTTATAAGTTATCGATATCTTTTTAAATAAAATAATATAAACTAATAACAAGTTCAAACTACTTACACTTATGCCATCTTCCCCCCATTCTCTATTTACCTATGCACGAGACACAACGTCACAGCCGTGCATCACCCATTCCGATATGGAGCTCCAATCGTCCGATTGACGAACCGACTTCGTCGTTGCTCCTCCCTCTCCGATCTCCATGCACCCATACCCGGAAACCCACGAACCACCATGCAAATCAAATCGCGACATTCCCTCCACTTCGGCCACTGTTCGAATGCGACCCCCAAACCTCGACCGCATCACTAGAAAATCACCCACTAAGTGCCGTTCGACAAGCCATAATCAAAAGCGACCTCGAATCAAGCTAACACTTCTTAAATTTCACGAATTTCCCAACCCTGGTTCTATACTGCTTTCGACCTTAACTGTCGAACCCCAAACCAAGGTCCAACAATACCAAATACCCATCGGCACCAAGCCCTCATCGATACACGAATTTTAAAGCTCGTTGCATATTTTTATATCGGGTGGAGTTTGAGAAATAAATTTTTGAAGTTGAAATCCACTTTTTTTCTTCTATTAAGTCGCGTTTAAATAAGAAGGGGAAAGGAAAAAGGTCGGCGTATTGGGTGGCTGATGTGAAGTAAGGGGCTATTCGATTTGATTTTTATATTTTTATATTCAAAATATCTCGCTTAGCATATCTCGAAATCCCGAACTCCTATCGAGGCGTGCCGCCTAGCATTCCTAATATTATACCACTATTCTGAACGCCATGGAACAATTTTCGAGATCTAATTCGATCATATGGAGAAGATAGCCTTTTGAACCCAATTAAAATATTAAATTTTCGATATTAATTTCAACGCGTTTCTATCATGTACGACCAAACGGTAACTCTAAACATTACAAAATTTGAAATCGGATAATAATACACTATTACAAATCCAATGGAACTGGTTTCATCGAATTCCGAGACTGTGCTGCAGATCGCTATTTTAACGTGTCGTTTAAATTGACGAATTCAAAAATTTACGAAATTACATGAAATTTTAGTTTTAAAAACTTATTAACTTAATTCTAATTCAAATAGAATTTATACTCACATTAGAAATTGTTTCGATTCATATTCAACTCAATTTCAATTATTTGCTCTATTTCCGTATTACGATAAATCGCTATATTTAAAATTTAAATTCATTCTATAATTTCAACCAAAATCTTCATATTCAAAAATCAATTTATATTCCAAACCTAATATTTAAAACCATTTAAATATTCAAAATCAAACGATGGAAAATCTGGGTCGGTACAATAAGTCATTAATCTTCATTGTAATGGACTTTCCATATGTGTGTGTGTGTGTGAATTTGTGTATGTTTACATCAATATACATTAAATCAATATTATATAATTGACCAAAGTTTATATGGCATTTAATTATAGGGGGCCACCACATCAAATGCTTAATCACATAAATATATTTGGACACCTTTCTAATTATGGATAAAAATTAATACAATTAAATTTATTTCCCAATCTATTATGAAATTTATCGTTATAGTCAAACCAATATTATCAAATAATAGTAAAATATAGATATCAAATGAATGTAGGAAATAAATGGTGAACGAAACATACATTTATTGTCATTTATTTTTATTCGTTTACTATTATATATACAAATAATTAAATTTTAAAATTCATTGGTGAAATTATTATGATTTGCAGAGTATTAAATTCTTCTCTAACTCTTAGTTAAGTTAAACAACAAAATTTGAAAAATTCAACATTTTACCATCGAAATTTAATTTGATTTGCTATATATAAATAATTAAATAGATTTGAATTCAATTAAGATATTTGAATTTGAAAATTGAAATTTATAAAAGTGATTTTGGATAAATTAGGAAACTTGGTTTTATTAATGCACGAATAGGGAAAACTTAACGAAATGAGATAAGCGTTTTGTTTTATTCCAAAGTGAGGATAGTTTCGTAACACGTACGGTGTATGCTAAGTAAATAATGGTATATCTGATTTTAGCTAATTTTTCTATGTATGTATATTAATTTATGTTGTATGAATAAAGTTTGCTCAGATAGTATACTATTAGTGTTGTATGGTGCTATGAAGTATGTTTTTCTTCTATATTATTTGTTTTTAATTGTAATGTTAGGCTTAGGAAGTTATTAAAAATAATGTCAAATAATTTTGTACAAAAGGAATAAAAGGGCCATATGCAACATGGGCCATACCCGCAGGGTAGGAAATTATCGTCGTGTGTAGGGAACGGCCAATACATAGGCATACAATTATTCAAACAAATCATTAAAATTAAGGCTGTCAATGGGTACCCGAAAAATCAGATGTCTGTCTGAATCCGTATCCAAAAGCGGATATGGATATCCGATATTCGAAAAGCTTTTCAGATACGGATATGGTTATTATGGTATCCGTATCCGAAAAATATCCGTCTGATTTACTGATGCATATATATATATATATATATATATATATATATACATATATATATATAATTAAAATTATATTTAATTAATATATAATTTTCCAACTATTTCCTAACCATTGGATGTTACTATAATATGGTTTTTTGCTCATTTTTAGTGAAAACGGACAGTTTTAGTGTTTAAGTTTTGAATATTTTTGGATAAGCATACGGATATTAGTATAAAACAATGTTTTATCATCATATTATTTATTCTTTGGTTTTTTTTATGAACATTAGTACAAAAACTATTTTATGTTGATCCAAACCTTTTCATTTATACTGGGCGGAGCGGATAAATATCCGATATCCGTCCGTATCCGAAAATTAAGCAGATACGGATATCCGATATCCGAAAATGATTTCGGATATTGGATACGGATATGACACTATTCGTATCCGAAAGTATCCGTTGGCAGCCCTAATTAAAATGATGCATAGGGTGCATTGTTGAGATTTGGTATAGGGAAGTTATTAGACAACATGGGGTTGTTGGTACATGGGCAGTTACTTTTTTTACCCATTTTAGGCAATGCATCACCTTTTTTCAGAGGACTTGGTTGCCTACATTACTAAATTCGTACCAAAGAAAGTTAATCAAGCCACAATGCAGCACATCTCGTATAATAAATTAATTATTTCTTCTGTCGGGGAAAATCTATCAGATCAAAATTTTGTTTCTAGTGTGAATATGGAGAGTAACTTGGATAGTAATGGAATCAAAATATAACAAATTGAACGTGTTTATTTAGTTAAATCTTAAATTTGAGAATGGTCATCACCATATTTCCATAGGTTATATGGATGTTTTAAGAGTACGTAATAGTCACCTTAAGTACTCCTACATCCTTTCATCAATATTTTTAATTAGATTACTTTTATATTTCTTTGTCTATGAGTGAAAAAGAAACCAGCAACTCTTTTTCGTTCTACTACTTGATTCGTTGATCTTGCCCAAATATTTATGCAAATCATTTAATATATAAGTCATCAATTTTCATTGTAATGTACTTTCCATAAGTGTGTGTGTGAATTTGTTTATGTTTATGTAAATATACATTGAATCAATATTTTATAATTCACCGAAGTTTATGTGGCATTTAATTATAGGGGGACACCATATCAAATGCTTAATCACATAAATATATTTAGACACCTTTCTAATTATGGATAAAATTAATACAATTAAAGTTATTTCCCAATTTATTTTGAAATTTATCGTTATTGTCAAACCAATATTATTAAATAATAGTAAAACATAGATATGAAATGAATGCAGGAAATAAATAGTGAATAAAACGTACATTGATTGTCATTTATTTTTATTAGTTTACTATTATAGATACAAATAACTATTATATAATGAAGTGTGTTTATAGATAAAACCATGTAACAAAGGTGCTTAGGAGAAAAAAATGATGAAGCAAAGGAATTTGTGCTACGTTCTTATAAAATTGTTTATAACTTTAGCATTTTGTGACGCTGGCAACAGTGGTGGATTTGTTCACACACGCGATGGACAATTCATTCTCAATGAGAAAAGTTTCAGTCTTAACGGATTCAATGCACATTGGATGCTCCTTGCGGCCAGTGGAGTATTAACAATCTATAATACTACTGATGTTGTTTCTGTAATGAAGCAAGCCTCGATGAATGGACTTACTGTTGGAAGATTTTGGGCATTCAATGATGGTGGTTATTTTCCATTCCAGTTTACTCCAGGCGTCTATAGCGCTGCAGGATTCGCGGTAATCTATTTTTTACAATTGTTACACAATATTATTTTTATGTATTTCTCTTAAATTCCAACATATATAACTTGTATGTAACTTGGAGTAATTAGTTCTCTTTGTGCTCTTAAATAATGCCAGGGATTGGACAGTGTTATTGCTGAAGCTGGAAAACATGGTATCCGTCTTATTTTAAGCTTGGTTAATAATGATGATTATTCAGGTGGTAGACCACAATATGTTAAATGGGCTCAAGGGACGGGAGAGAACATTACCTCCGTAGATGAATTTTATACAAATAAGCTTACTAAGAAATTTTACAAAAACAATGCAAAGGTACTTACAACATATCAGTAACAAGTACTTTCTAATTCCAGCTACAATTCTTCTATATACTTTATTTTTGACAAACTAATAAACTTTTATGTTATTAGACAATACTAACAAGGATCAACAATATAACAAAAGTCGCATATAAGGATGATCCCACCATTTTTGCATGGGAACTGATTAATCAACCACGTTGTGAAAGCGATCCCTCGGGAAAAGCTTTTCAGGTTTACTTATTCTATCATACATGCAGACATATATACACATACATACTTATATATATTATCATTGTACATTTGTTGGCAATAATAATTATAAGTATATTTTTTCAGAGTTGGGTTAGAGAGATGGCTTCATTCCTAAAATCTGTAGATAAAAATCACATGGTTACGATAGGAGCAGAAGGCTTTTATGGCTCGTCGACTCCTGAAAGACGATTGGAAAATCCTAATGGTGCTCTTTATGGAGTAGATTTCTTAACCGATAATCAAGTGGAAGAAATTGACTTTGCCACCATTCATGCTTATCCTGATAAATGGTATGTTTTTAGATATGTTTTTAGAGTACCTTTAACTCTTTTTGTCACAGAGAGACTACCCATGGCTAATTATATCTAAAACCCTATAATTTTCCTTTCCCATTCAATACAAATTTAAAAAAATTTATGACAGAAGTATCATGTTTCTTCTTATTTTTCTTTTCATAGTTGTCAATTAACGGTTTTTAGTTAACGGTTTTTTTAACAATCCTGTGCTCTTATAGAGGATGATAATCGAATTTATTCTTTCATAACATATACACAAATCACTAATATAACCTGTAGTCATACATATTTTAGATATTCTTCTCATAAATTTTTCTACAAACTTTAAAAAGCCATTATTTGTATATATACAAGGAGAATTTGTTGAATGATAATGCACAGTAGGAGATGTATTATTATTAAGGTGGGGATAATATCTCTTGATTTAGATCTTGATATTTTTATACAAAAGATATATATAACATAAAGACAACAAGGTTACTTTTGGAAAGAATTTTGGTATGTAAATCATTACTTCAGGTATAGGAATAGATTTAAAATATATGGATGGGGAAAGAAATTATTGGGGTCCAAATAGATTCTTCCTATTGATAATCCATGGACTTTTGTACAGGCTAACAGGATCTAGCGAACAGAATCAGCTAGTTTACTTGCACAACTGGATTCAGTCACACATCAATCTCACATCTACATTGTTGAAAAAACCTCTACTGATCACAGGATTTGGTAAATCATTGGAAAATTCAAGCATTCCACAAAGAAATATAATGTTCGAGGAAGTATATAACATTATTTATAACTCAGCAAAAGAAAGGGGTATTCTTCATGGTGGATTAGTCTGGAACCTCATAAATAGAGGAATGGATGAGATGAGAGATGGTTATCAAATTATTTTGTCTGACGATTCTTCTACGGCACAGGTTGTATATCGACAATCTCAAAGGATGAATGCTTTGAAGAATATATAGTCTATCATGGTTATTTGTCTTTAAGATGGTTTAATGGATGCTTGTTGTTGTGTATGTTTTTTCTAGCTAATGTATTAATTAAAAAGAGGAAGTAAAAATTATTCCCAACTTCCATTCCTCAATATTTTCTTTCTAATTGCATATATGTCATTATTTACAAATAGGTTCATATGAATAGTCTTGCTTAGCATATAGTTCTTGATTATACTCTTATAAAATAAGATTAGTTACCTACCTATTATACAATGATTATTTTTTTATTACGTGGATTATTCAAAGTTACTTCAAACTATATATTTGTGAACTTCCAAAAATAGCAATGTATCATCCTATATGTGGCATGAGTTTGAATCTCACTTAATAATAATAGGCTTCTTTAAAATTTACTATGTTGTTACAATCAGAACTTACTATTGGCAAAAATACAATTTTGTTTTTATAAAGCCACAAGTCCAAATTTGAACTTCGATTTACTTTGTAATTTTTTATTATACTCTGTATTAATTTATCTTATAATGTTAATACGACATGATTCTTTTAGATATACATTCTTCATGATTTGTCTTTACAAATATAATTCATAAATTATGTTTTTGTTATTGTAACCTATTTAGTGTTGGTTGACCTTCTTTCCTTTGTTTGCAAGGTAGGATTTTGATATTATGTAGACTATATTTTATTTTTGGAAATAGGAAGTTAATTTTTTAGTATGATTATTATATTTCCTTCTAATCTTGAAAATTTATAAAATTCAATTTTATTTGTATAATTTATAAATATTGAAATTGGATATTCAAAAATACTATTAAAAAAATATACGTACATACATTTTTTTGAAATTGGTACTTCATTGCAAAAACCAACATATACTTCAATCCATGATTCCCTACATCAGTCAATAATATATATATATATATATATATAATCAATAAATGGCATTGGTTGGAATTATAATACAAGTTATTGATTCCAATTATATTTAATGAATTTGGGATAATATAAACGTTATTTTATATAAGGAAATAAAAGGAAAAGAATTAAAGGGTAAGTGATATATAAATAAGCAAATAATTTTTCCTAAGATCTTGATTTCACCTATAAATAGTTAGTGTAATTAATTTGTTTTAATTAATTCAAAATCTTATAAATTGAATATCTCTCGCATACGAGGTCAAGTCGAGACACGATCTTTTGCGTTATGCTCATAGGAATCATATCTACCTGTTGGAACTGATTTCATTGAATTTTGGAGCAAGTGAAATTTTGAGCTAAAATTGAACCTTATTCGATTTTAGATCAAACTGGAATGCTTAAGCGTCCGCTGGAATTTTGGTGAGTTAACTCACCTCTGATTGAATACTATACGACCCAACTTTTCGATCCTTGAATGTCGACACTAAATACATCCACGGTATTCATTTGCCGAGCATTCAAGTGCCGAAAAGATAAAAAGTTAGGGTAAAATTAAAAAGAAAAAGAAATATAACAAGAAAGGAAGAACACAACATCAGAATTTCACAGCGGAACGATAATTTAAAATATCAAAGAACAGTACAAAGGGTTACTCCGAGTACAGGATTTTCAGAGTTACAAAACTTTAGTACTATCATCAGCCTGGACAATTATAGCTACCTATCCTCACAATGCTGATATATGTACATAGCTAGTATGGAACAACATAAATAGAAATAGCTAGATAATGGAAGCCTCTAGCTCACCTTCTGAACTCTGGAGCGTCCAAGGTAAAACCTGATAATCAGCCTACTTGAAAGAGTACATGAGGATTTTAGGGAAATAAAAACCAAGCGTCAGACATAAGTCTGGAATGAAAAAAGTCGAGATACATGCAACATGTAACAATAACTATTGAAACCATTCTTATTCCCATGACAGTTTTCCCCTCCAAAGAAACCAACCATTTATTAAGTTTAACATAGTGATATGATAGATTATGTTTAGGATGTAGAATATAAATCATATCAAACAGCTGTGATGCTTACATTGGTCACACCACAACATATTTAGGTTACACTCAAAACTGCTAAGCTATGTTCGCATAATGGATTTTTCAAGGAGATCTCTTCAGAGGAGCCGAATGCAATCTCCATGCACAAGTATCAGAAAACACCTTCCGAGCCTTGCACATCTCTAGATAAAATATAGCACAAGGTAAACACAAAGGCCCACGTCCGAACATAAACACGAACAACGTGAACTAAATACCATCAACGCCCGGTACCAACATATCGATAAGCGTACGTTAGATCTGGAGTTGATAATACTCTATCGTAGGTAGCTAAACCTCAGATTGTGCATCTTACTCGATCGTTATCTATTTCAATGTCGATGTAACGTTTGACATCTTTCACATGAGTCTTCATTGCTCGAACAGAACACTAATCCCAAATTGGATCCACACATCTCGAACAGAACTCGAAACCACACATGGATTCACATATTTAAAAAGAACTCGGAATCACACATGGATTCCCACATCCTAAATAAATCACGAAGACCTACATGTGTTCGAGCATCTTAAACAGATCACAAATCTCTACATAGATTCCCTTCTTCAACCGCTTCCAAAACATAGAACCCGTATACTAGTTTTGAAGGTTTCGTAAGTAAAACACTTACCGATCCCAGACTCTTCAAAACTAATCAATGAATTTTCAATAACTCAATCCCGGTTCTCTCAGAAGTAAGTGAAAGCCAAATATGTTTCATAACCATACTCCTCCCCGGGAGTTCTTATTAGTATGAAATCGTAAAGCCTTTCGATTACTTCCCAAGTTAATATTAGGTCAAGTTCGATAGTCGACTATCCAGTCAAAACTATTGTTTATACAAATCAATATTCGTATGCTTAACTCGTTTCCGACATTCCAACTGAACTATTCCTCGCCCAAGAATGAAGCCAGGTAAGTTTGTGCACTGGTCGCTCCAAGCCTTGACCAGACACTTCATTCTTGAATCTCACAAATCGATAAGTTTACCTTGTCAGCTTTTAGTGTTAACTATAGTATTAATGATTTCCATAAACAATAAGAAATCAATACGATTAACACGTTTTCAATACTTTCCACTTAACCATTCCTTGGTTAAGAAGGAAGCCCGATAGATTACAGCTCTATTGCTCCGTCCCTACTCGACATGAATTTAAACGCTCACAAATAGATAAGATTACTTCGTCGGCTTATTAGTGTTAAGCATAGTTAACTACAAATAAGTAATTAAACAATCAACCATTTGGCCATTTAACAATTCTAACCCCTTTTTAAAAACATTTAAAATACTTGAAAATACTTATAATAGGTTATAAAATATTTATCCAAATTATTACTTGAAAGCAACAAGTTTGAAAATTCTACAAAATTTGGAAAAAGAAAATGTTTTGTTCTAAAAATTCGTTCTTTAAAATTTCACAGCTAATGATCAATTCTATAATAATTGTAAAAAACAAGACAATTCCGAACTACATCTATAATAACTACCGCTATAAGTGCATTTTCAAATCCAAGTCATTTCTGAATCTGTGTTTAACTATAACCTATGTGCTTTGTTAAAGGTCTAGTCATATGTCATATAAGTCCATTTAAGTCCAATTAAGTCCATATATGGATCCTATGTGCCACTTGTTTTTAAAGCAAGAATCCAAATCAATGTTTTCAACATATATCACTTAACAATTCAAAAAATTTAACACAACAAAATATAATCATATATGAGTAATATTATCAATCCAAGTGGTGAGTTAGCTTACCTTAAACCCAACAAACAACCAAGCTTAAGCACTCAAGTTCAAACCCAATCTAGCAACCTTCTTTCCTTCCTCTTTCTACCTTGCTTCACTTGCTCCTTTGCCTCCTCTAGCTTCCAAATGCTCACGACCTTAATGTGCAAGGGATTTTAGCTTTGATTTTTCGCAATCTAACTAAGTAGAAGGTGTTTTTATGTGGTGGTAATGTCTCACTCCAAATTTGAGGTGATTTGGAATTGATTTGCAGACTATTTGCTTTAGGAAACTAAGAACAAGAAGATGATGAAGACATGGATATTTTAGCTCAAAGCTTAGGAATTTTGTGATATATTTCCTAAGGGTGTACCCCTCGTTATATAGGCTTAGGAATGATGATGAGAAAAGACCAAAAAGCCCTCAAAATCCTAATGACATTAATTGCTTCTTATCATGACAGCTTTATGTCACTTCTCCTTTATTCACTTTACAATTATACCCTTGCCATATAATATCATTTATCCTAATAGAACTTTTTATAACATTCCAAGCTTTGTAGAGTGTGTTGATTGGTTGTTAATGTGCTCCTTTGATTATTTGTTAAGTGCATAAAAGTTCAAACAACTTATATCGATCGAAAAGTTGTATATCGATAAACCGATTTTCGGTTATGTTATCGATTTCTCTACGAAGAATATTTTTGTAAACACTTTTCAAAAACAGGGTTATTATCATTATTTATTAATTAAATGATGTCAAAAATATTATAAAATCATATTTATAACACTTAAACATATCTTAAAATGTATTAATGTTTAAAGATGAAGTATTCAAATTTTCGGGTCCCTACATTCTCCCCCACTTAGAACATTTCGTTCTTGAAATTCAAACAAGACCGATAATCAATGAAGATAGAAGAACAAGATATATTTATATATATATCACTGTTGAAACTATATACAAACTAAACTGCTACTCAAATGCCAACTAAGATAAGAAAACTCCAGTCTAAGAACAAATTAGGATAGGACTCCCTCTAACTATCTTCAGTCTCCCACGTACAATCCCGAGCATCCTCGCTCCATTGTACCTTGACTAACTTTACAATCTTAGTCCTCAGTTGCTTCGCATCTCTATCAACAATAAGAATTGTCTATCTCAATACAGTTAAGTTTGGCTCAATCTCCTAGTCCCACTGCCACGCTTCCACTATCATTAAAGGATCATACAAAAACTTACACACACATGATACATGAAATACATTGTGCACACCCGATAGCCTAATCGGTAACTCGACTATATCAGCGAGTGTACCAATCCTCTCGTGAATCGAAAACGGTCCCATATAACAAGGAGCCAACTTCGCAGCCCTTCCAACCGAACTACACTTCTCATCGGAGAAACCTTTACAAATACAAAGTCCCCAACCTAGAACTCCAAGTCTCTGTGCCTCTCGACTGCATAACTATTATGTCGATTTTTCACTTCCTTGATTCACTTTCAAATCTCTATAACCTTATCTAACGCCTCCCGGATCATATTAGGTCCAAGCACAAAATGATCTATGGGTTCTACCCAATAGGATAGAGATTAACAAGGCCTTCCATACAACGCTTCAAATGGTGCCATTTGGATATTGGCTTGATAACTGTTGTTGAATGAAACTCAACAACTAGCAAGTGCTATTTCCATGAACCTCCAACACTTGGTTCACCCTTTCCATTCTCCCATCTGTTTGTGGATGGTAAGCGGTACTCAAACTTAGCTCAATCCCTAATGCTTTATGCAAACCCTTCAAGAATTGGCTTGTGAATATCGGATCTCTATCACTCACGATATCACAAGGAACATCGTGCAACTTGACGATATCTTTAACATATAACTTAGCCAAATAAGAAACTTCCTCATAGTCTTAATTGGTAAGAAGTGTGTGCTCTTGGTCAATCAATCCACAATAAACCACACATCTTCGTTACCCCTCCTTGACCTAGGCAAGTCGTCGATGAAATCCATAGAAATATGCTCCCACTTCCACTTTGGAATCTCAAGTGGATGAAGAAGCCTGGTCGTCTTTTGTTGACTGCCTTTTACCTATTGCAGTTAGCATACCCACTTAAAAGATAGAAACATCTCTCTGCACGCCCTCCCATTAGAACGTCCTCTTCATGTCTTGATACATCTTAGTGACCCTAGGATGTATCGTAAACCTAGAATGGTGACTCTTTACTAGAACTTCTTGCCTAATCCCATCAACATTCGGGACACACAACCTACCGTTCACTCTCAAAATACAATTGTTATCCACCTTGAATCTTTTCCACCTCTTAGATGCCTCATTCTCACTTACATTCTTGGCTATCCTAGCACAATGAAGATCTCTATGCTGATTCTCCTCGATATCCCTAATCTGAGTCGAACGAACCTCAACATTTTCCATCATTGCATACCTCCAACTGAGCGCATCAGCTACGACATTAGCTTTTCCTGGAGTATATAAAATATCCAGATCATAGGCCACAAGAAACTCCCACCACCTTTAATTCCTAATGCTCAAGTTTTTTGCATAAAAAGATACTTCAAAGACTTATAGTCTGTGTATAACTTGAACCTTTCACCTAGAAAATGATGCATCTAGATCTTTAACACAAATACCACCGCTAAAAACTCTAAGTTATGAGTTGCATACCTCACTTCATGCGGTTTGAGCTGCCGACTCGCATAAGCGATAATCCTCCCATGCTGCATCAAGACAGCACTTAGACCCGTTGCACATGCATCAATGTAAACAATCAAACTCTCACCTCCATCTGGCACGGTAAGAACTAGAGCAATATTCAACTTTTCCTTTAGCTCTAAGAATGCTTGCTCACATTTATCTGTCCACACAAATTTGTCATCTTTCTTTGTCAAATTCGTTAAGCGAGAGGAAATCTTTGAGAAATCCTCTATGAAACTCCTGTAATAACCTGCTAGACCCAGAAAGCTTCTAATATTAGTTGCACTTTCCGGCTTCTTCCAATCCTATGCTGCCACAACCTTAGCGGGATCAATAGAAATACCCTCTACCGAAACAACATGACCTAAGAACCTAACTTCCAAATGACAAAAATGAAACTTCAAGAACTTAGCTTTCAACACATGCTCTCTTAGTGTTCCTAAAACAATCCTTATATGATATGAGTGTTCCTCCTTGGTTTTGGAATAGACTAAAATACCATCGATAAAAACAAGGACAAATTATTCAACACATCTTGGAAAACCCAATTCACTAGGGCTACGAAATATGTTGGAGCATTAGTTAGGTCGACCGACATAACTAACCACTCATAAAACTGATCAGATCTAAAGGCTATCAATGGTACACTCTTCTTTGCCACCATCAACTGATGAAACCCAGTAGCGAGGTTAAGTTGAGAAAATACTCGAGCTCCATGGAGCTGACTGAACAAGTTATCAATCCTAAGCAAAGGATACTTGTTCCTCACAATCCACTTATTGAGCTCGCGATAATCTATATACAATCTTAAGGAACCATCCGCCTTCGTAGCAAAGACGACGGGTGCTCCCTAAATCGAACTACTTGGTCGGATCAAACCCTTCTGTAGCAAATCACTAACCTGATTTGTTAGCTCCATCCTCTCTTTTGGTGCAAGTCTACGAACCGGCAATACAATAAGGTTCACATCCTTTCCTAAATCAATGCGAAATTCTATCTCCCTATGAGGTGGTAAACCTGAAACCACTTCAAAGATATCCACAAATTCCCGAACAATAGGGATCGAACCTAACTCCTCTTCTGGCACATCAAGAATAAAGAAAACTAGTCGTAAGCGAGTTAGGCTCTTCACAAGGTAATGTATGAACTCCATCCCCCAATTTGGATAATTTGGAATTTAAATTGGAATGAATGTAAATGTGAATATTTGAATTTGGAACGAATATTAAGTAGTAATTGACAAAAGAATATTGTTTAAAATTTAATTATTTAATAATTAAATTTAGAATTAGTTGAAAATAAATTTTGAAATTATTAATAATTAAGTTTTGAAATTATTAATAAATTAGCTTTTGAAATTATTAATAGTTAAGTTGTGAAATTATTAATAACGAAGTTTGAAATAATTAATAATTAAATTTTGAATTTATTAACAATTAAGTTAGAAATTATTAATGAATGAGTTTGAAATGATTAATAATTAAGATTTAAAATTATTGAAAGTGGATGAGATCGAATTATAATTAAATTGAATTGAATATCTTTATTAAGAAAAATTGAATTTTGAACAAGTGAAAATAAGTTTTAACTAAGTTTGAAATTTGAAAGGAATATCTTTGATAAGAAATTGAATGCGCTTTATCGAAACAAACGAAAGACTTGTAATTTAAATAATTGGATTTGATAAGTGTAATTGTAAATAAGTTGTAACTTGGATAATGAAATCGAACTTAAGACGTAACGTAATGAATTGGAAATTGAATTGAAATTTGATGAATGATAAATTAATTAAATGAATATCGAATGAAAGCAATATTAGATTTAAATCGATTTGAACGTTAAATTTAGTTAAATGATTTTGGAATGAACTACAGTGAATATTGAATTGTTTTAATTGAAACTTTGAAATTGAATTATCGAAATGTCGAAATTGAAATTGGAAAGTTTGAAACGTAATTTTGGAAATTGATTTCGAAAGACTAACGAATTGTCGATTTACGAATTCAAATTGAAATTGAAATGGTTTTGAAATATATTAACGACCAATTGGTGTTAAAATCACGAAAGGTTATGAACCGGAGTCGGTTTGGGACATACTCACTGTCTAAACCGGAAACCACTTTAATAACTATACGCGAAGTGATGATCCAGAATGAAGTGGTTGGATTGGCGAACGTTGACGATTGAAGAAAGAGAACGATAATGGATAGCCTTGACACTTGTGTCAAATTTGAAATGACTAAAACAGGAGCTGTGCCGGGCCAATGGAGGATTAGCTACCTCAAGTGGACACACTTCTTCGTAAACTATTCTTTTACTTTGTGATTGATTGGTGCGCACCCTTGAATTGGGAGTGTTGTCTCACGGTGTTGCGGGCGCTGCGGCGTTGCGTTCTCACCAGCCCGGATCAGGCGAACGGTAGTATCACTATCTTGGGTATAGCCTCATGTGCCTTGTCATACTTGTATTCCATTTATGCGCGACCACTACGACTTTGATTTGTACCTTTAGTATATGTATTGCCCTCTGGTGACTTCCGGTTTTGGGGAAACTACGGTCTTGTATATGCTTTTGGGAATAAAAATGTGTTAAGGGTGGAATGGGCCATGACTTAACACTATTTTGATACCATTATTATTACTGATGGACATTATCTACTTATCGTACTCTACTATATATAGATAGTTTATCGGATCCTGAAAGATGCTTATTCCAATCATCTTTGAGTTATTGTTATTTCAAAATTTCTAACCATTATTATCTGTATAAGAATATATGTCCTGATTCGAGTGTTTGTTTGTGCATATGCTCGGATCAGACTGAGGATTGCTGCTGCTGCTTATTTGGAGCTGAAGACTTGAAGACTATCTTATCTTTATCAGTATTGTTCTTTCCATTTGGACATCTATGTTGTTGTACTTCTTTTATTTGAGACATTGTTGTATTTTCTTAGTAGCTTCATGAACTACTATTATGACATTGTTGTAATTCCGCTGCACTATTCTGTTATGTTATTTTTCTGTGATTCTGTGATGATTCTCATTTATATACTTATACTCCATTTACGATTCGTGTTTTATACTATTTAAGTTAACATGTGTGGATTATTATCAATTTAAATGGTCCAAATATACGGGTTGTTACAGTTGGTATCAGACTTGGACGACTCTTACTCCTACATGTCCCTGCGGGGTTGGTGCAGTCGAGAGGCTGGCTGTAAAGGCAGAACACAGGTACGACTGTATGCTACGGTGGGCGTAACCCCACTGGCGCGTCCCGTTACAGTTGGTATCAGAGCTTTGGTAGCTCTAGGCAAAACTTAACATATAGGGTAAATGTATTTACAGAATCACTCTCATCCGAGTTTCAATCTCTTCCTTTTGACTCGATTCCTTTGAATTTTGGAACGTTCCCTACGGTTCCAAATTTCATTCGTGTCCCTCACTATTCGTCTTCTTTCAATTCTGGAGTATCCCATAACTCCATATCGAATGATCTTTATAATAGATCGACGGTCTCGCCAATCTTCGAATGATTCGTAAAGGAGCAAAACTCCTTTATAATAGGCATCGATTCACTGGAGATTTCAGTATCCTCGGTTTACGATGCTATCTATCTCCTGCTATACCTGAATTCTATTTCTTGAGATCGAATGTCGATTTACCTCGGAATTCTACAACGATCTTATTCTTGAAGTTACGGACGACCCAGTTAAGGTTGCCCGTGAATTAAATAAACTCATCCATCTCCCGATTGTGATAATTGAATTATCTTATCTTCTGTTTCAAACTTATTTTCGAATCAAAATTCTCTTTGATTTGAGTCAACAAATTTGAATCCCTATCCTTATTTTGAAAATTCATTCCTGTATCGTCGAGCAAAGAAATGTATTTGTAAACTAATATATAAATGTTTTAATATATATTGTAACTCAAACAACAAAGTATACATTATTTTCGAATTTGGAAAATGAAATAAATTTGTTTGATTATATTGTGAAAATATAAGTAAAAATTTTCTGGAATTTAATAGGTTAATTAAATTGTTTGTTTGAAATGATAATATTTGATTATCATTTATTGTTCTAAATGAATTTATAAATACGGTTTATAAATTGATTTGGAATTTGAAATGAATTTAATTCAGAAATTGAGAATTTAGTTTTCCGGTGTTTTCGAACTTTGGTTTTAAAATTTTAAGTATATATTTTTGAAAATATCTTCGAATATAAATCGTTTTCAAAGAATTTTTAAAATGTTGAAATGAGTGCTCTCCTCTTTGTCGCTGGAAAATAATTTCGGTGATGGCGGCCGCATCATCGACGTTCATTTTCGAGTTTCGAAGTGGAGAAACCATTCTGTAGCTTTGCTATGGTTTGTTTTGAAAAATATTTTGATTTGAATTTCTTCAGTATAATTTGATATATATAAATATAGGTATCTTATTTTAAAATTTAATTTGTTTTGATATAGAGATATTATATATATATCTAAATTGTTTAAAGTTAATCGGAAATCTAATTCTTAAATTTTGTTAAAGGATGATTTTAATTATAAATAAAACCAAAATTGGAATAAATATTTAAACTTGAATAATTGAATTGGGAAAATTTTATTTGTATATTGTTCAACTGCATTCTAATACAACTTACCTAAATCATTCAGAAGTTGAATATGTAATTGGATAATATATATGATAAATTGAATTTATAAATAAAATTTGAGTGTTTATAATAAATGTTATACACTAAATTTTGATTATAAAGATGTTAATTGAGTTAGATAGGATAATAAATAAAACTCAGTTAATAATGAAATAAATTTGTTTTGAAAGAATTAATAAATTGAAATTTGATCAACTTAAGAAAATACCTTGAATTTAAAAGGAATTAATAAATGTAAACTAATTTAAATCGAAACTTTTATGGTTTAAATTAATTTATATGGTTAAATATATGTGAGTAGATATATTTAGTAGAATAAATTTAACAATAATTTGTAATAAAGAAGAATTTAAATTGGTTTTAGAAATTGTAAATTGAAGATAATTGGATAATATGATAATGAATTTAGAAGTAGTGAGATTGATTTTAGTGAAATCAAATGGAAAAAAAAATCATTGAATATCAATTAATTTAAATTGAATTTATATGGTTTAAATTAATTGTTATTTTGTATTTCAAATCTGTTTTCTTTCTGGTTGTTTCTATTCTCCTACCTCGTTCCTTTTCGGGGACGAAAAGTTTTGAGTGGGGGAGAGTGTAACGACACGTAAATTTCAACCGTCTTAATAACGTAATTAGTTGAAATTTTGTGAAATTTTAAACGATAAAATTTTGAAATAAAAATTTAATATTTGGAATACGTCTAGTTAAACATAGCAATTGGTAAATTTTCGTCTTAAAATATGAAAGTTTATTTCGCGCGTAAATTCACTTCAATTTAATCAGTTAAAAAGCGTTGAAAATAAAACGTTTTCAAAACCAAAATATTTTACACAGAAAAATTCTTAACCATCTTCTGAGCAAGATGTCAGTTGGTCGTTTTTCAAAATTTGGACATCTATTGCTCCGTCGTTCTTATTTTCTGGAAATAGTAGTATTCTGGTACCGATATCAATTTTTATAATCCAATCAAACCACTGATATCTGTATACCGTTTTGATCGTCTCGTTGTGCTAATCTCCACAGTATATTCAATTGTATATTTCGGGGTCTGGTACGCCACGAAATTAGTAAAACGATTACCGCATCGGTAACCGTTTTCGGACCTTTTGACTCCCGTGACCCTTCGTTTGTTCACCAGCTGAAATTAAATAGCCACTTGATGTTAAATTTCACTAAATTCAACTCGTGACTCTTTATTTCCTATATATCTACTGTTTTGCTTTATAATTTACGACCCTTTTCATTTTAATCTTCACTGTGCTAATAGAAATAATGTATTCTGTACCGCCCCTTCCCTTCATCTTCTTTCTTCATCTAATCTGCTCATCTTATTCTCCACTATTCTTGCTCCGGTTTATATAAAAAAAGAGGCAAGTGACAGCACACAATATATAATTCATGATATATATCACGTCCTAGTTCTCTTGCATGCAAAACTGTCCTCTTCATGTTGATCGTTCACTGCTCGTCTTCCCATCCTCCGCGTGCAGCCAAGGCTTCGTCACTTTGCCACCTCAGCAACCATCCACCCACACTTGACAATACGCCACCTCCACCCGCCGCAACCTCGCCTGTCCTCCCTTCACGAGAGTACGTGAGTGCATGCCGTTGTTATATATTTATACATATTGAATTATAAGTTTGGGACAGTGGTGGTTCCTATTCTTTTATATAATGTTACGGTTAGTATATGTTATGTATGTTGAGGTATATCTATATATATGTCGTATATTTTTTTCTAAACATGTGTAAGGGTTGAGTGTCCATTGTTATAAAATTATTTCTTTGAGAAAAATATATATAATTTAATAACTATAGTATATATATATATATATACATAGCTTTGCGTGCTGTAGCCTGCCTATTTATTTCCCTCCTTTCCGGCTATTGTACATATGTAAATATATACCTGTATATGGATATTCATGCATGTATACCAATATTTGGAAAAAATACTACTACTGCTGCAATCGTATTTAATTTACATTGAACCACCATAATATTCTTTTACTAAACTACTTTGCTTCTTTGCTGATTTTACATTTATTGAACTGTTATGATATAAGTAACTGGATTTTTTTTCAAACTGTAAAGTGTCGTTTGTAATTATTATATAGCTAATATACAGAGCAGGGGTGAACTATACTATTTATTCCATCTTTCACGCATGAAACGTATTGTTTGCATTTGAATAACTACTCTCAATTACAAAGTTAGACCACGTGACGTATAACAAATCATGAAATGCTCTTTTTTTTGTGCAAATTGAAACAATGGGCTGAAAGGGTATTTTAGGACTTAGTAGGTGGACCAAAATATTTGTGTATGGGTTTGTATAAGTCCCACTTGCTATATTTTTTGTTATATATTTGTTATAAAAAAAAATATGTTATAAAGGGTTGGTGAACATGCTTTGTTTATAGACTAGGATTTAGCCTGTTGCATTTTGATATAATATTTATATGTGTACGAAAGATTTTACAGTTTTAATTCATAAATTATTCAAAGTATAAAGCTTATATATATTTATAGAATAGGCAGTACAGATTTTTTCAATCGGTATATATATAATGTTATATCGGACGGTACAAATAATATTATATATGAATAGCTATAGGTTTTGTTAGCTTACATTTATGTGTTTTGTAAGTCCACCTATTTATGTTATCTGTTAGTTCATATAGGCAGTATATGCTAATTTGGTTTTCTAATATATAATCTATATTTGGATTTTCGTTAATTTGCAAAGATATAGGTAAAGTAAATAAGGGTTTATAAGTATATAGGTACATATATTATAATAATTTTGTTTTAAATTGTGTATACATATGCATCTTTCTTTTTCAAATATATTATCCATCTATCCAGCTGATTCGTTTTGATTTCGTCAAATCCCTCTTTACCAGCTTTGTCCATCGTGACTGATTTCTTCATCAAATCGTGTCATCTAGCATTGCGTGGGATTCGTAATTCAAATTTCAGTGTTCGTATCGGTGTGCGAATCTGGGTCATCTCTTGTTCTCTTTTAACCTCGAAAGGTGAGCACTCACTCACGATTAACGTTCTTTTATTTATTAAATTTGATTTCAATTGAAACGACAATTGAAATATGCTGCTGTTAGATATTTACACTGTTATTACCTGTATCAGTTCACCTGTGACATCTGACACCATTATCTGTTATATATGCAATGATAATCCAGTTTGGTTGTTAAATGATTGATTGTTGATGTTTATATTGGACGTTAAATTGTTAATGATGTAAGTGATAAATAATATGAAATTGAAATTGATATAGGATAGTTAATTGTTAATTTTATTAACAGACATTTGTATAATATGACCCCTTTAACTGTTAAATTTATTGACACGTAGGATTGTTAACTACACCTTGAACCATCAATTGTATGTTGCTTAAACTGATGATGTATGAAATTGTAAATAGATAACAAGTGAAAACCGTAATGTAATAATCTTTAATCTACATGAAATGATAGTGTAGATTCTAGAAATAATTATATTAATTCGTACAAATAACAATGCGAATTAATACGGTTATTTCGGGATTATTTGAATTGATTATTGGATTGATATTGATTGTTGTTATTGCTTGTTTATTTATTTTGACACCATCCCAGTTATCACACTGCAAGTTCCCTTTGTATGTTTTGATTTTTTTTAAATTGAATTGGAATCGGGTTGAAATGATAAATACCCAAAATTGAATTTTGACCTAGGATAGAAAATTAAATAAAAACCGATTGGTCAATAATTTGATTTAAAAATAAACGAAGATCTTATTTGAATAAAAATATGGTTTTGAAACGAAGTTGGAAATTGAATTTAATGAAATTTAAACGGGAATATTTAATAATCTGAAATGAAATATTAATAAAGAAATTGATGAAAGAAGGTTGTTTAATTTAAGAAATGATTGAATTAAGTTTGAAATTATTAAACTTTGAAATGATTTAATAATTAAGTTTGAAATTATAATTGACTTTGAAATTATTAAACTTTGAAATTATTTAATAATTAAGTTTGAATTATTTAATAATTAAATAAGATTGAATTATTTAATGATTAAATTGAATTGAATTCTTTAATAAGAGAAATTGAAATTTTGAACAAGTGAATTTTACTTCGTAATAATTGAAATTGAGTTTCTTCATTAATTAAGTTTTGGAAAATTATTTTGGTAAGTAAATAAGTGAAATGGAATTTCTTTAACAAGAAATGAAAATGTGATATTTTTGAATCAATGTAAGACTTGTAATTGAAGAATTGATTTGACGAATTTAGTTTAATTCAAAATTGTAAATTTTGATGTAATGAAGTTGAACTTAAGAATTGACTTAATGAATTGGAGATTTAATAGAAGTTGTTTTGAATGATAAAGTAACTTAATAAATATTGAATGAAATCGATAAATGAATTTAAATTGATTTAAATGTTAAATTAAATTGATTTAAATAATTTCGGAATGAATCTTATATACGAAATTAAATTGATATTTGAATTGTTTTAAATAGAAATTGAAATTGAATTATAAGATTTTGAAATGGTAAATTGAAGTTTTAAAATGTAAATTTTGGAAATTGGTTTTTGAAAGACAAATGAAATGTTGGTTTACGAATTGTAATTGAAATTGAATTGATTTGGTTTGAAATATATAAACGACCAATCGGTGAAATAATTACGGAAGTTATTAAAGAGACCGAAATTCGGTTATGGATATACTCTCTATCTAAACTGAAAACCATTTTAATAACTATACGCGGAGTGATGATCCAGAATGAAGTGGTTGGAATGATGTACGTGTTGACTGAAGAAAGAGAACGATAATGGATAGCCTTGACACTTGTGTCAAATTGGAAATGACTAAAACAGGAGCTGTGCCGGGCCAATGGAGGATTGATACCTCAAGTGGACACACTTCTTCGAACTACTTATACTTGTTGTCGATTGGTGCACCCTTGATTTTGGGAGTGTTGTTTCACGGTGTTGCGGGCGCTGCGGCGTTGCGTTCTCACCAGTCCGGATCAGGCGAACGGTAGTATCACTACCTTGGGTATAGCCTCATGTGCCTTATCATACTTGTATTCCATTTATGCGCGACCACTACGATTTTGATTTGTACCTTGAGTATATGGATTGCCCTCTGGTGACTTCCGGTTTTGGGGAAACTACGGTCTTGTATATGCTTGTGGAAATAAAAATGTGTTAAGGGTGGAATGGGCCATGACTTAACGCTATTTTGATATCTTTTTATATTACTGATAGACATTATCTACTTAGCGTACATTACTACATAGTAGATAGTTTAACGGATCCTTGAAGGATGGTTATTCCAAACATCCTTTGAGTTACTTGTATTTCAATTGCTATTTCACTTGAGTTGGATTTATTAATATAAGAATGTTAATCCTGACTCGAGTGTTTTGTATTTTGCTTTACGCTCGGGTCAGACTGAGTGGTTCAGCTTTCGAGACTCACCTTTGGAGTTGGAGCTTCGCTTGGAGATCCAGCTATCTATCCAGCTTTCAGATATTCAATGATTCCAGTGATGTACTCTGATTTGTATCTGATGTATCGTGTTACTCTTCCGTTATATCTGGTTTAACTCTGATGTATCGTATTTCACTTCTGTTGTAAACTCTGATGTATTTTATATATTCATATAGTAGCTTCATGAACTACTATCTCTTTTATTTCCGCTGCACTTATTACTCTATGTCTGTGATCTGTGATTATTTATTGTTTATGTTCAGTTTTGCCAATTTAAATTAACAACGCGGTATTTTGAACAATTCAACTCCGGCATGAGTGTCTACCTATACACTTATAATGGATGCGAATGGTCCAAAATGGCGGGTCGTTACAGTACACAGGTCAAAGTTCAATTTTGGGTATTTATCATTTCAACCCGATTCCAATTCAATTCAAAATCAAAGCATAGTAAAGGGAACTTGCAGTGTGATAACAGGGATGGTGTCAAAGTAATAAACAAGCAATAACAACAATTTATAACAATCCAATAATCAATTCAAATAATCCCGAAATAACCCTATTAATTCGCATTGTTATTTGTACGAATTAATATAATTATTTCTAGAATCTACACTATCATTTCATGTAGATTAAAGATTATTACATTACAGTTTTTCACTTGTCATCTATTTCGATTACATACATCATAAGTTTAAACAACATACAATTCAATGGTTCAAGGTATAATTAACACTATTCTACGTGTCAATTTATTTAACATTTAAAGGGGTCGTACTATACAAATGTCAGTTAATCAAATTTAACATTTTATTTATCCTATATCAAGTTCAATTTCATACTGTTTATCATTTTAACATCAACAATTTAACGTCCAATATAAACATCAACAATCAATCAATTATCAGTCAAACTGTATTATCATCGCATAAATAATTAACAGATAATGGTGTCAGATGTCACAGGTGAACTGATACAGGTAATAGCATATATAACAGTGTAATTAACTAACAGTTGCATATTTCAATTGTCGTTTCAATTGAAATCAAATCTAATAAATAAAAGAACGTTAATCGTGAGTGAGTGCTCACCTTTCAAGGCTAGAGAAGATAGACAATGCGATAAGCTATGAATCGAATCACGAACCCGAAATCGACTAATTCAAATGACAAATCTCAAAGCAAAGCAAGGTGAACACGGATTCGACGAACAAGGATGATAATAGGAATCGATGAAACAAATCAGAATCAGCTTGATATAGTTGAAACGAAGAGTATATTATATTATTATTTTATTACTTTCTTAAAAAAAAAAAATCAATGTTTAAATCAAAACACGTATTTTAAAATAAAATCTATATATATTTGAAAATCAATATAAATTTTAAAACGCATACATATGAAAATACCTTGAATTTAAAAGAAATTAATAGATGTAAATTAATTTAAATCGAAACTTTTATGGTTTAAATTAATTTATATGGGTTAAATATATGTGGTTAGATATAGTAAGTAGGAAAAATTTAACAATAATTTGAATAAAGAAGAATTTAAATTGTTGAAAATAAAATATGATTATAATAAAAGATTATTCAAATTTATGGTTTTAGGAATTGAAAATTTAGGGTAATTGGATAATAAGATAATGAATTTAGAAATAGTTGAGATTTATTTTAGTAAAAATCAAATAGATTAAATCAATTATTGAATATCAATTAATTTAAATTTGAATTTATACGGTTTAAACTAATTGTTATTTTGTATTTCAAATCTGTTTTCTTCCTGGTTGTTACTATTTTCCTACCTCGTTCCTTTTCGGGGACGAAAAGTTTTGAGTGGGGGAGAATGTAACGACCCGTAAAATTTTAACCGTTTTTATAACGTAATTAGTTAAAATTTTGTGAAATTTTAAACGATTAAATTTTGAAATAAAAATTTAATATTTGGAATACGTCTTGTTAAACATAGCGACTGGTAAATTTTCGTCCGAAAATATGGAAGTTTATTTCGCGCGTAAATTTACTTCAATTTAATCGGTTAACAAGCGTTGAAAATAAAATGTTTCCGAAACCTAAATATTTTTACATAGAAACATTCTAAACCATCTTCTGAGCAAATTATCAGTTCGTCATTTTTCCAAATTCGGACATCTATTGCTCCGTCGTTCTTATTTTCTGCAAAATGCAGCATTCTGGTACCGATATCGATTTTTATCGGATGATCGTACCGCTGATTTCTATATACCGTTTTGATCGTCTCGTTGTGCCGATCTCAACGGTATATTCGATCGTCAAATTCGGAGTTCCGGAGTACGTTGCACTTTGTGAAACACCTTCCGTATCGGTACCAGTTCCGTTTCTTTTTATTCTTGTAATCTTTCAATATTCCACTGTATAAACGAATGGTCATTAGCATTTTTTTTTTTCTCACTGAATTCAACCCTTTATTTTATTTCCGAGAAAATTAAATTTTTAAACGTATGAAACCATTCCTCTTCATTTTGTACAAAACTTGTTCATCTTCTTCTCTGTAAATTTGCTCCTCTTGCCTTCATGGTTTCGCATCCCATCCCTATCCAGACGCTCACCATTTTCCCCATCCTCTCCACGCCTCAACCTGCAGTGCCACTTTGTCATCCACCTCCTCAGCCTCGTCCTCTCCTTGCCGAGACCTATCACCACCGCCTCCTTGTATTTCCTTCCCTCTCTTCCTCTCGCACCCATCCTTCCCTAGTCGTTCACTAACCTCCGACCACCCCTTCCTCTCGCCGCCAACAATAGCTCCACCGAAGCTTCCAGCTCCCGCTACACAGCCGATCCAAGCCTAAGCATCCCCTCCTCAACTTCAACGCCTCCTCCACATGCATGTTCCACCATATTTCCTTCTCCTCCGCCTTCTTTTCTTTGTCAATTGTCGACCAAGCACACCCCTCCGCCTACCACCCTCCAATAGCCATCGAGCTTCCCTCCTCTGGCTGTCCACCTGAGCACCATCACGCGGCACAACAGCCCCGAGTGCAACAGCTCGTTGTTTCAGCTAAGCCTTCTTTTATATATACAGAGCATATATTATAATACATATATCTTTTGTTTTTATATATTGTTTTATGTGAAATATGTTGATACTGTGAGTTGGAAGATTGTGATATATAGAAGTTTGTATATTTAGATTCAAGTATATATTTTAAAAATATAGGGATACTGCTTATATATACTTGATTTCAGCAAATGCTTGTTTCGTTCGTATATAATATGTATATGAGCTGTACTGTATACATACGTGATTTTTAACATATATGTGTAAAGTTTATAGGTATATTTATATATTATATGTTGTAGTATATAGTGCTTACAATATGTTATACATATATTTTAAATTTTCATTTACTGTTTAAGTATTATATTATAAGTTTAAAGGTACATATTATATATATATGTGTTTATAGTATATATATTACACTATAGGAGAGGTATTATATGTTTTACAGTTTATATATATATATATATATATATATATATTTACAATAATATATATATGTTGTGTAGTATAATGCGTTTAATGGTATATAATATAATATGCAAGCTATACAAGTTGGGTAGTCTCTGTTGAGTTTATATGTATATTATATAGTAGATATTGATTATAATTTATTAGTTCTGTTTATATAAAAGTATATAAATTATAAGATCTACATATATATTAGTATAAGAAGTTATATTGGTCTGCATATGTTACGGTCTGCATATATATATATAGGCTCTATTTAAGTAGCCGCATTTATAATTGTTTTCACACCTATATTATCTACATATATTATATGAATTTTTGAAAGATAGTATATTGTTTATTTAATATTGATGTTTAAAATGTGTGTGTATATTTATTTATTTATTTATTTATTTGTTTTGCAAATAATGGTTCACAACCTGATATATATAATTGTTTATAGGTATAAGTATATTAGCATACCGGCATTTGCTATTTGTATATAAATGTTTATAGTACGTATACTATAAAAGAAAATATATGTCTGCCAATATATGTGTCTTATTATATATTATATATATAGGTGCTTTGATTTCAAAATGCCTATAGATTTTATATTATAATATATATGTGTATTTTGATTTTTATATATATAGATTTTGATTTTCAAATGTATGCGTTTTAAAATTTATATTGATTTTCAAATATATATAGATTTTATTTTAAAATACGTGTTTTGATTTAAACATTGATTTTTTTTTTAAGAAAGTAATAAAATAATAATATAATATACTCTTCGTTTCAACTATATCAAGCTGATTCTGATTTGTTTCATCGATTCCTATTATCAGCCTTGTTCGTCGAATCCGTGTTCACCTTGCTTTGCTTTGAGATTTGTCATTTGAATTAGTCGATTTCGGGTTCGTGATTCGATTCATAGCTTATCGCATTGTCTATCTTCTCTAGCCTTGAAAGGTGAGCACTCACTCACGATTAACGTTCTTTTATTTATTAGATTTGATTTCAATTGAAACGACAATTGAAATATGCAACTGTTAGTTAATTACACTGTTATATATGCTATTACCTGTATCAGTTCACCTGTGACATCTGACACCATTATCTGTTAATTATTTATGCGATGATAATACAGTTTGACTGATAATTGATTGATTGTTGATGTTTATATTGGACGTTAAATTGTTGATGTTAAAATGATAAACAGTATGAAATTGAACTTGATATAGGATAAATTAAATGTTAAATTTGATTAACTGACATTTGTATAGTACGACCCCTTTAAATGTTAAATAAATTGACACGTAGAATAGTGTTAATTATACCTTGAACCATTGAATTGTATGTTGTTTAAACTTATGATGTATGTAATCGAAATAGATGACAAGTGAAAAACTGTAATGTAATAATCTTTAATCTACATGAAATGATAGTGTAGATTCTAGAAATAATTATATTAATTCGTACAAATAACAATGCGAATTAATAGGGTTATTTCGGGATTATTTGAATTGATTATTGGATTGTTATAAATTGTTGTTATTGCTTGTTTATTACTTTGACACCATCCCTGTTATCACACTGCAAGTTCCCTTTACTATGCTTTGATTTTGAATTGAATTGGAATCGGGTTGAAATGATAAATACCCAAAATTGAACTTTGACCTAGGATAGGAAATTAAATAAAACCCGATTGGTCAATAATTTGATTTAAAAATAAAATGAAGATTTTATTTGAATAAATAATATGGTTTTGAAATGAAGTTGGAAATTGAATTTAATGAAATTTAAACGTGAATATTTAATAATCTGAAATGAAATATTAATAAAGAAATTGATGAAAGAAGGTTGTTTAATTTGAGAAATGAGTGAATTAAGTTTGAAATTATAATTAAGTTTGAAATTATTAAATTTTGAAATTATTTAATAATTAAGTTTTGAATTATTTAATAATTGAATAAAATTGAAGCATTTGATAATTGAATAAAAATTGAATTCTTTGATAAGAGAAATTGGACTTTTGAATTAGTGAAATTTGAACTGTATTAATAAAATGAAATTGGGTTTCTTTATTTATTAAGTTTTTGGAAATTTATTTAAGTAAGTAAATAAATAATTGAAATTGAATTTCTTTAACAAGAAATGAAAATGTGACATTTTTGGAATTAATGTAAGGCTTGAAATTTAAAGAATTTGATTTGACGAATTTAACTTAATTCAATTTGTAAGTTTTGATATAAGGAAGTTGAATTTAAATAATGGATTTAATGAATTGGAAATTTAATAGAAATTGTTTGAATGGAAAATTTACTTAATGAATATTTGAATGAAATCGATAAATAAGTTTAAATTGATTCGAATGTTAAATTAAGTTAATTCAAATGATTTGGAAGGAAACTTATTTGCGAACTTGAATCGATATTTGGATTGTTTAAATCGAAATTGAAATTGAATTTTAAGATTTTGAAATTTTGAATTTGGAAGTTTGAAACGTAAGTTATGGAAATTGATTTGGAAAGACAAATGAAATATTGGTTTATAAACTCTGATTGAAATTGAAATTGATTTGGTTTTTGAAATATATAAACGACCAATCGGTGTAATAATTACGAAAGTTATTAAAGAGACCGGAATTCGGTTATGGGTATACTCTCTATCTAAACCGAAAACCACTTTAATAACTATGCGCGGAGTGATGATCCAGAATGAAGTGGTTGGAATGATGTACGTGATGACTGAAGAAAGTGAACGATAATGGATAGCCTTGACACTTGTGTCAAATTTGAAATGACTAAAACAGGAGCTGTGCCGGGCCAATGGAGGATTGATACCTCAAGTGGACACACTTCTTCGAACTATTTATACTTGTTGTCGATTGGTGCACCCTTGATTTTGGGAGTGTTGTCTCACGGTGTTGCGGGCGCTGCGGCGTTGCGTTCTCACCAGCCCGGATCAGGCGAACGGTAGTATCACTATCTTGGGTATAGCCTCATGTGCCTTGTCATACTTGTATTCCATTTATGCGCGACCACTACGAATTTGTTTTGTACCTTGAGTATATGGATTGCCCTCTGGTGACTTCCGGTTTTGGGGAAACTACGGTCTTGTATATGCTTGTGGGAATAAAAATGTGTTAAGGGTGGAATGGGCCATGACTTAACGCTATTTTGATATCTTTATATTACTGATAGACATTATCTACTTATCGTACACTACTACATAGTAGATAGTTTAACGGATCCTTAAAGGATGGTTATTCCAAACATCCTTTGAGTTACTTGTATTTCCACTGCTATTTCACTTGAGTTGGATTTATTAATATGAGAATGTTAATCCTGACTCGAGTGTTTTGTGTTTTGCTTTACGCTCGGGTCAGACTGAGTAGTTCAGCTTTCGAGACTCACCTTTGGAGTTAGAGCTTCGCTTGGAGATTCAGCTATCTATCCAGCTTTCAGATATTCGATGATTCCAGTGATGTATTCTGATCTGTATCTGTTACTCTTCCGTTGTATCTAGTTTAACTCTGATGTATCGTATTACTCTTCTGTTGTAAACTCTGATGTATTTTATATATTCATATAGTAGCTTCATGAACTACTATCCCTTTTATTTCCGCTGCACTTATTACTCTGTGTCTGTGATCTGTGATATTTTATTTATTGTATATGTTCAGTTTTGCCAAATTTAAATTAACAACGCGGTATTTTGAGCAATTCAACTCCGGCATGAGTGTCTACCTATACACTTATAATGGACGTGAATGGTCCAAAATTCTGGGTCGTTACAGTAATGTGTTTACAAAAGTGTACGTGAGTGTGTTGAGAAATATATGCATGTTATTCATGCATGCGTGTTGTCTAGTTGTGGAAATAGGTGGATAAAAGTTGCGTGTTTGTAATAAAAAAAAAAGAAAAAAGAAAAAAAAAGGGGAAATTAGCTCCCAAATTTGTTGGTCCGTTTGAGATTACAGAAAGAGTTGGAACATTGGCATATAGAGTTGCATTACCAGAGAAGTTCGCTGGTGTTCACAACGTGTTCCACGTCTCACATCTTCGCAAAGTTGTACACGATCCATCTACGACCATTCCCACTGCTCAGTTGGAAGAGATAGTTATTGAGCCTGACTTGACTATTGAGCGGAAGCCGCTTCGGATAGTCGATCGTGAGACAAAACAACTCAGAAGGAAGTCGATAAATCTCGTCAAAGTACAGTGGAGCGCAGATGAGCGGGATTGCACATGGGAAACTGAGGATTGCTGCTGCTGCTTATTTGGAGCTGAAGACTTGAAGACTATCTTATCTTTATCAGTATTGTTCTTTCCATTTGGACATCTATGTTGTTGTATTTCTTTTATTTGAGACATTGTTATATTTTCTTAGTAGCTTCATGAACTACTATTATGACATTGTTGTAATTCCGCTGCACTATTCTGTTATGTTATATTTCTGTGATTCTGTGATGATTCTCATTTATATACTTATACTCCATTTATGATTCGTGTTTTGTACTATTTAAGTTGACATGTGTGGATTATTTTAATTGTATTGTCTCCTTTCAAATTTTGGAGCATCACATAACTCCACTTCGAATGACCCTTATAGTGAATCGGCGGTCTCGCCAAACTTCGAATAATTTGTAAAAGGATGAAACTCCTTTATAATAGGCATTGATTTACCGGAGATTTCTGTATCCTCGGTTTACGATGCTATCTATCTCCCGCTATACCCGAATTCTATTTCTTGAGATCGAATGTAGATTTGCCTCGGAATTCTACATCGATCTTATGCTTGTAGTCACGGTTGATCCGGTTGAGGTTGCTCGCGATTTATATAAACTTATCAAATCTCTCTACGTTGTTATTTAATCATCATATCTTTGTTTCGAACTTATCTTCGAATCGAAATTCTCTTTGATTTGAGTCCATCAAATTTGAATCTCCTTCTTTGCTTTGAAATCTATTCTTATATAGTCAAGCGAGGAAGTGTATTTGTAAATTAATATTTAAAATGTTTTAAAATATATTGTGTTGTTTGAGTTGTTGATGTTGATTTGCGTTTTTGATCGATTCGTCTGATCAATGCTATCGATAGGATTTCCAAAACACTTGAGCAGAGCAAACTGACACAATATCGTTTTCAAATTTGATAAATAAAATAAAAGTTTTGTATGATTATATTATATATAAATATAAGTTTTCTAAAATCAAATTGTTAATGGATTTGTTGTTTGAAATAATAATATCTGATTTTCATTTATTGTTCGATAAATGAAGTTATAAACTTGGTTTATAAACTGATTTAGAATTTGAAATAAAATTAAATTAAAAATTTGAGAATTTAATTTCCAATGATTTCGAACTATGGTTTTAAAGGTTTAAAATGCACATTATTTAAAGGTATTTTAACTATAATTTGTTTCCAAAGAATTTTATGTAAATTATTTAAAGTATTTTCGAATAAGAACTGTTTTCAAAGAATTTTAAAATGTTAAAATCAGTGCTCTTCTCTTTGTCGCTGGAAAATAATTTCGGTGATGGCGGCCGCATCATCGACATTCATTTTCGAGCCTCGAAGTGGAGATACTATTATGTAGCTTTGCTACGGTTTTGTTTTGAAAAATATTTTGATTTGAATTTCTTCAGTATAATTGGATTTATATATATATAAGTACCTTATTTTAAAATTTAATTTGATTTGATATAAATATATTATATATATCTCTAAATTGTTTAAAGTTAATCGGAAATCTAATTCTTAAATTTTGTTAAAGGATGATTTTAATTATAAATAAAACAAAAAAATTTGGAATAAATATTTAAACTTGAATAATTGAATTGGGAAAATTTTATTTGTATATTGATCAACTACATTTCAAAATAACTTACCTAAATTATTCAGAAGTAAAATGTAATTGGATAATATACAAGATAAATTGAATTTATAAATAAAATTTGAGTGTTTATAATAAATGTTATACACTAAATTTTGATTATAAAGATGTTAATAGAGTTAGATAGGATAATTAGTAAACTCAGTAAATAATGAAATAAATTTGTTTTGAAAGAATTAATAAATTGAAATTTGATCAACATATGAAAATACCTTGAATTTAAAAGAAATTAATAAATGTAAATTAATTTAAATCGAAACTTTTATGTTTTAAATAAATTTATATGGGTTAAATATATGTGAGTAGATATATTAAGTAGAATAATTTTAACAGTAATTTGGAATAAAGAAGAATTTAAAATTGTTGAAGAAAACAGAATTATAATAAAAGACTATTCGAATTTATGGTTTTAGAAATTGTAAATTTAAGATAATTGGATAATAAGATAATGAATTTAGAAATAGTGAGATTGATTTTAGTGAAATCAAATGGATTAAATCAATTATTGAATATCAATTAATTTAAATTTGAATTTATATGGTTTAAATTAATTGTTATTTTGTATTTCAAAAATCTGTTTTTCTTTCTGGTTGTTTCTATTCTCCTACCTCGTTCCTTTTCGGGGACGAAAAGTTTTGAGTGGGGGAGAGTGTAACGACCCGTAAATTTCAACTGTTTTAATAACGTAATTAGTCGAAATTTTGAAAAATTTTAAACGATAAAATTTTGAAATATAAATTTGATATTTGGAATGCGTCTAGTTAAACATAGCAACTGATAAATTTTCGTCCGAAAATATGAAAGTTTATTTCGCGCGTAAATTCACTTCAATTTAATCAGTTAAAAAGAAATGAAAATAAAATGTTTCCGAAACCTAAATATTTTTACATAGAAAAATTCTAAACCATCTTCTGAGCAAGATGTTAGTTTGTCGTTTTTCAAAATTCGGACATTTTTGGCTCCGTCGATCTTATTTTTCAGTGTTTTTCTTGCATTTTCCGTAGTAGAAAATTCGAATTTTTATAATTCAATCATACCACTGATATCTGTATATCGTTTTGATCGTCTCGTCATGCTGATCTCTACGGTATATTCGATTGTCAGATTCGGAGTCCGGTGTACGTTGCACTTTGCGAAACGCCTACCGTACCGGTTCCGCTTTCAAACCTTTTGGCTCTCCAACCTTTCAATTTAACACCATATACAACGAACAGTCACTGAAATTTTTACATTCTTGAATGCATCGCCTGACCTTTGCTATTTCCAACTCTTCAATTTAATTGCCTATTTTTTTTAATCTCTGACTCTACAAGTTCTAGTCTCGGTTAAAGAAAATAGAATAACGTACACATGCATTGAATTATACATAGCTGCAACCTACATTTCCATGCATCTCTCTGTCCACTCTTTTCATCTTCTCACTTTTTCTCCTTCTTTCACAACACTAAAGGCCGTTCTTCTCTTTTAGAAAAAAAATGACAACATAATTTTCATCCAACTTCCACCTCCTCCTTTATTTATTTATTAAGAGTATGAGTATATTATGGTCTTCATTCTTTGTTTTGCCTGAGCACCTTCCACCTTCTATTTAAAATATGTTGACATGTATTTTTGCAACCACCTGCACATCACACAGTGACTTCCGCATGTATCCTTGCCCGCTGGCCTTTACTACGACCACCATGAACATTTGCATGACAGCCGTTTCACAGAGATCCGGCGTCACTACCGACCGAGCTCCGCCTCACACGCAAGCATCACCACCACGTCAAACACCACAGCCGCGCCTTCACTTAGCGTCAGCGGCCACCGGTTCTTCCTCGCGTGTCGCAGCCCTCCACCATCTTCTCGCCACGCCTTCCACCGTGAAGCCAACCGCCTTCCCTTCCAACTCCGGCCCTTCGCCTCCCCGGCCTCCGAGTTCAACACGCAACCGCTGCCGTTCGTTTTCCCCCCTCTCTCCACTGTTGTGCTGAACTTCACATTCGCTACGTCATTATAGCTTGCTCCGCCGCGAACCCGCAGAGCTATCCCATTTCCGCGTCATTTCCCGACTCAGACTAGCCTCCGATGCCACGTCCCTTCCATGCCGATGAATAGGCAGCTCCCTACCAACCCTTGCATGCCTCTCCTCTTCTCTTATAATTGACTAGCAGTAAGCATTTTATTTACATTGTTTATATTACATATACAAGCATACGCTTTGAGTTACATATATCATCAGTTAGTAAAGCATGTGTGTAAGTTATAGGTTAGTCATATATATTATGTGAGGCATTATAAGTATAGTTTGAAATACAACGTATATAGGTTATCATCTTTTGTTTTGGTTATTGTATGAAATAGTAAGGTTTGAATATATTAGTGAAGGTTTAGCCTACGTGGGATTACAGTAGTGTAAATGTTTTTTGTTTCAAAATAATAATAATTATATAACTAATAATAATAATAATATAATAAAATATATAAGGTAGTACATTTATGCATTTGTTCGCTGGTTCTATATAAAGGTTGCAGTTTTACTTGAGTACTTAGATTAAGTTATTTGAGTTAGTAACCTATGTTATATATGTATTTTAAGACATGCAATATAGTCCGTTTTATGTTAGTTCATACCTGTTGTAGTGTTGTATTGCTACGCATATTTTATATATATAGATTTTAATTTCCCAATTACTGTTTAAGTTATATATATATATTATAATAAATTGTAGATATTGATTTTAAATGATACAATTATAAGTGTACATGTGATGTATGTATATAGGTCATTCTATATATAAAATTGATATGTATAGGACTTTATTTTAATAGAAGCTTAAATAGAATATTGAATCTATATAGTTGGGTGTTTATTTTAAATTATAAGTGTATACGATTTTTATATAGTATATATAGTTATATATGTGTTCATTTATGCCATCTACCTTCGTCAATTCGGTTTTGATTTACTTTCGTCTAATCGTATTATCAGCTTATCCGTTGAACTGGTGCCAATCTAGCTTTGCTTTGAAATTCGTGCCTGGATCCATAGCTCATTTGATCGTCAAATCATCCCTAGCCTCGAAAGGTGAGCACTCACTCACGATTAACGTTCTTTTATTTATTAAATTTGATTTCGATTGAAACGACAATTGAAATATGCTGCTGTTAGTTAATTACACTGTTATATATGTTATTGCCTATATCAGTTCACATGTGACATTTGACACCATTATCTGTTAATTATTTATGCGATGACAATACAGTTTGGCTGATAATTGATTGATTGTTGATGTTTATATTGGACGTTAAATTGTTGGTGTTAAATGATAAATAGTATGCAAAATCGAAATGGATATAGGATAGTTAACAAATTTTAAAACTGATTTATATGTTAAATTTGATTAGTGAATATGACCCTTTTTAATTGTTAAATTAATTGACATGTAGAATAGTGATAATTACACTTTGAACCATCGACGTATATTGGATTAATTGTTGTAGTGTAAAATTGAAATTGAATGATAAGTGAAAACCGTAATGTAATAATCTTTAATCTACATGAAATGATAGTGTAGATTCTAGAAATAATTATATTAATTCGTACAAATAACAATGCGAATTAATACGGTTATTTCGGGATTATTTGAATTTATTATTGGATTGTTATTGTTTGTTGTTATTGCTTGTTTATTTACTTTGACACCATCCCAGTTATCACACTGCAAGTTCCCTTTGATATGCTTTGATTTTGAATTGAATTGGAATCGGATTGAAATGATAAATACCCAAATTTAACTTTGACCTAGGATAGAAAATTAAATAAAACCCGATTGGTCAATAATTTGATTTAAAAGTAAACGAAGATTTTATTTGAATAATAATATGGTTTTGAAATGAAGTTGAAATTTGAATTGTAATGAAAAGAAAATGTTAATATTTAAAAATCTGAAACAAAAGATTTACAATGTAATTAATGAAAGAATGCTGTTTAATTTGAGAAATGATTGAATTAACTTTGAAATGATTTAATAATTTAGTTTGAAATTATAATTAAGTTTGAAATTATTAAAATTTGAAATGATTTAATAATTTAGTTTGAAATTATAATTAAGTTTGAAATTATTAAACTTTGAAGTGATTTAATAATTTAGTTTTGAATTATTTAATAATTAAATAAGATTGAATTATTTAATGATTAAATTGAATTGAATTCTTTAAAATTGAACTTTTGAATGAGTGAATTTGTACTTCGTAAATAATTGAAATTGAGTTTTCTTGATTAAGTAAGTTTTTGGAAAATTTATTTAAGTAAGTAAATAAGTGAAATTGAATTTCTTTAAACAAGAAATAAAATGTGATTTATTGAAATTAATGTAAGACTTGAAATTTAAAGAATTTGATTTGATGAATTTAATTTAATTCAATTTGTAAGTTTTGATATAATGAAGTTGAATTTAAATAATGGATTTAATGAATTGGAAATTTAATAGAAATTGTTTTGAATGGCAAATTTACTTAGTGAATATGGAATGAAATCGATAGATGAGTTTAAATTGATTTAAATGTTAAATTAAATAAATTTAAATAAATTCGGAATGAATCTTATATACGAACTTGAATCAATATTTGAATTGTTTTAAAGGAAATTGAAATTGAATTATAAGATCTTGAAATGGTAATTTGAATGTTTTGAAACGTGAATTATTGGAAATTGGTTTTGAAAGACAAATGAAATGTTGATTTACGAATTCTAACTGAATTGAAATTGATTTGGTTTTTGAAATATATAAACGACCAATCGGTGTAATAATTACGAAAGTTATTAAAGAGACCGGGATCGATAATGGATATACTCTCTATCTGAACCGAAACCACTTTAATAACTATGCGCGGAGTGTTGATCCAGAATGAAGTGGTTGGAATGATGTACGTGATGACTGAAGAAAGTGAACGATAATGGATAGCCTTGACACTTGTGTCAAATTGGAAATGACTAAAACAGGAGCTGTGCTGGGCCAATGGAGGATTAGCTACCTCAAGTGGACACACTTCTTCGAACTACTTATACTTGTTGTCGATTGGTGCACCCTTGATTTTGGGAGTGTTGTTTCACGGTGTTGCGGGCGCTGCGGCGTTGCGTTCTCACCAGGATTATTTTAATTCGTATTTTGTGATTATTTTAATTGTATATTTTGGTTATTTTAATTGATTTCCTGATTTAAAAACTTTATTTTATTTATTAAAATGAATAAATTTTGTTATTTTAAATATAAATTTTGATTTTGATGTGAATTAGAATTCCAAACATGACTAAAAAGAATATTTTCCAGAAAAGTGAATTTTGGTCAATATGGTCAAAATTTGACTTTTAATTCAGAAATTTGAAAGTTTGAAAATTTGAATTTTTTCTTTTATTATGAAATTAAATAAAATTTTAAGAATAATGCTTTTCGTTTCGTTAAAATCCGATTTATAATGTGAAAGTTATGCCTTTTTCAATATTGAGTGTAATTTGTTGTATTTAACAAAATTGTTTATTTTAAATTATATAAATAATATTTTTATTTGGTCATGTAATGTTCAAATTTTTGTTTATATGGGTAAAATAACATGTTATGTATATATTTTGGTTTTAAAACATTTTTCAAAATGTAATTGACATTTTCCAAAGTCAGTTGTATTCTGTTTATAATTTCTAATTTCTAGTTTCATTTAATTAAAGAATTTTTTTTGTTTATTTTCTAATTTCTTAAGACTTTATTTTATTTTAATTTACACTTCATTTTATTCAGAATTTTTTTTTTCTTGACTTTTATTGGTTAGAAGTAAAGTTGTAATTTTTCTAAAACTAGTGATATTCTATTTGTAATTTTTAAGTCCTGTTTTGAATTTTTAAGCAATTTCTTTAATTCTTTTTCTATTTTATTTAAATTTAATTATTTATTTTCATTTTATTTTACTTTGTTTCAGTATTAAAACTCATTTTACTAAATTATCATTGGTTTTTATTTAATTAAAAAGAATGGAAATTTGAAGAGACAAAAGGTTTCAAAACAATGACTTTTGGGTTGCTAGACTTTTCAAATCATTGGCCGTTCCTTTCTAATTGATAGCCGTGAGTTCCTTAACTCATTTTCACGTGAAAACACCTCCTTTTCACTTCATTTTCACAGCACTTCAGATCTGAGAAAAATTAGTAATGTCTTCTTCTTCTTTTTCCACTTTTTCCCTTCATTTTATTGAATTTTCTATTAAAATTTGCCTTGCTTCTTCATAGTGTTGATCGGCCATAGCCTCTCCACCACCTCCACGACCAGCACCACCACCATCCACAGCCACATCACCCTCCTCTCCATTTGTCTTGACCAGGTTGTGACCATCACTTGAAGGTAGCACCACAAAAAATCCACACAAACATTGCAAAACTCCTTAAACCAATGCCTAGCCACCTTAGCACCTTCACCACCACCATAGTTCACCTTGGCCACCCCTTAGCCGCCACCACCTGCTCCTCCACCACCTCTGGCCTCTGCTCCAGCCACCACCAGACCTGCTCATGCCAAGGCCGAGCCCAATCCATGTAAGGCCAAGCCTTGTTGTTACACCCAAACACTCTTTTGTTGCCTTGACCATTTGCATTCCTACCTTGTAACTCCCCTCCATGTTCATGCTTGTAGCCTTACCTTTTCCAGACCCATACCTAATCCAAACCAAGTACAAACCTGACCTAATTGATCCCCTAGGCCATGCAAACAAATAGAGAAAGCATGGCAAAAGATTTGGCATTCGTATCTCTCTTTATTTAAAAGTTATTTCATTTCTAGTGTATTGAAATTTATGGTTCGCTTTGATTTTTGTTTGGGTTATAACACAAGATCTATATCATTGGATTTTCTCTCCACACTCAAATTGTATTAGAGTTGTCGTGCCCTCGTAATCTTTGTGTTGTGAGCTTTGTTGGCAAATCTCCAGCTTAACAGGTGAGTTATTCTCACCAGACAATATGTACATATATAACTAGTGAATTGACCCCTTTTGAATCTGTAAAATGCATTATCATGTTACACTTGCTATGTTATGATTTTATGATGTTCACCCATGCTTAAACACCTATTATATTATATGTTACTGTTATATTATGCTGTTCTATTATTTTTATCAGTTTATCACACTGCAAGTTCCCTTTAGATTAAAATCACTACGGGTTGAAATGATACATACCCGAACGGACTTTAGAATAGGAGAAAATCATTATGGGCTGAAATGATAGGCCTGAATGATTTTCAATTATTTTTTTCATCTCCTTGGGATTGCGGGTTTGAAATGATCAAACCCGGGTTTTCTTTGTAAATTACAGGTTGAAATGATATATTACCTGTATCACTTTACCTAGACTAGAAATGAAATACAGACCCGCAGTTAAAATATGTTTTATAAATTTTTTTAAAAATATTTTTAAAATGTAAATATTATGATATTTTGATTTAAACTAAATAAAAATGATTTTTGTAAAGCATTATTGATTTTCTGAAAATTTATAAGTGAAATAAATTAATGGTAAAATTAGAAAATTTGAAATGTAAGTTATTTTGGGAAATTTTAATTTGGTGATAATTGGAATTTAAATTAAATGTGAAATGTGATAAATGCATGATAATTTGGATTAAAGTGAATTTAAATGATTTTTATATTATATTAATGATTTTGAATAAAGTTAAAATGTGAAATGAATGAATATTTAAGTTGAAATTTTGATATATAACTAAAATTGGAAATTTGTGAATTTGGCTTAAAAGTGAATTTTAAGTTAAGTAAAAAAAAATGGAATTAAGTTATATTTGAAAATTTAAACTTAAGTGTTAAGTTAATTTAATTTAATGAATTTATAATTTAATATTGGAATTTAATAAGTGAATTATTATTAAATTTTGATTTTTGAATGGAGGTTTAACTTTATAAAATCATGAATATAAGGGTATTTGAATGATTGTTTTAAAAGTGAAATTATATGATTTTTTAAGTTAAAAATAATTTATATAAAAATATAATTGTTTGTGAAATTATACTAAATATTTGAAGTTAATTAACTGCATTTCTGAAATGCTATTAATTCTAATGTAAATGATAATACAACATTTGTAAAGGCTGTAGTTGATAATAATGAACAAAATGGCTAAATTTAATTAAAGGCTATTATAGCATTTTTGTAAATGTTATAATGGTTGAATTTAACTAAGTTTATTTGAAACTAATGTAACCCTATTACAGCATTTTAAATGCTGTCTTTTGTTAAATTGAACTGTTTTAAATGTGACTTTCCGTAGCATTTTTTAAATGCTGCGAAAGTTGAATTTCCATTATTTTAATTAATTTAAGTGAACGAATGAACTTTGAAAGATTAAAATTTTGGAAATTTAATAATTTAATTATTAAATATAATAACTTCATTTTTATGATTTAAAATAAAGTAATTTGTTTCGAAATATAAACTATTTTGAAATATGATATTTTGATATTTTGAAATGGATATTTGAAGGATATTGAATTTTGAAATGATATTTGATTTCGAAGTATAAAATACCATTTTGAAATTTTAACCACGGGATGTATTTAATTTATAGTTTAACTGATCCTTAAAGGATGGGCGATCCTAAGCATCCTTTGAGTTATTATGCATTTCTACTACAGTTCACTTGAGTTGGTTTACATTATATAAGTATATATTGTCCTGACTCGAGTGTCTTGTGTTTTTGCTTTACGCTCGGGTCAGCCTGAGTATTTACAGCTTAGCTTTGGATTTCTTTCTGGAGCTAGGAATCGCTGGAGATTCTGCTTGTCTAGTTATCTGTTCCTTTCAGTTCAGTTGTTCTATTTCAGTTCTGGTATTCATAAACTTCTATTTATTTGAGATTCCTATTGTATATGGTTTCAAACAAATATTATGTATTATGTTTTGAGAGTTTGTTATAGTAGCTTCATGAACTACTATGGTTTTTTATATTCCGCTGCGAGTTATTCTGATATGTTCTGTGTCTGTGATTCTGTGTATTTGATTTCATTTGCTCCAAATTTATTTACAATATGTTATTTTGAATTATTCAAGCCAGACATGTGTGTCTGCCTATGCACTTGGCGGGTGCAGCATGATAGGGGGTTCTCGCATTTGGTTTGGTAGCGAGCGGATGACTCTTACTCCTACATGTCCCTGCGGGGTTGGTGCAGTCGAGAGGCTGGCCGTAAAGGCAGAACACAGGTACAGCTGTATGCTACGGTGGGCGTTACCCCACTGACGCGGTCCGTTACAGTTGGTATCAGAGCTTTGGTTTTAGGCAAACCTTAGCCTGCGGAGCAAAAACTCATTAGAGATAGGGTAGAAATACCCTAGAATGAGTGAAATCTATCTCAGAATCATTTCTTTGTGAGAGAACGTATTTTCGAAGTATAAAATGATTTTCAAATGATTTTTAAAGAATTTTCAAAGATTATTTTGATATAAATTTCCTTGCTTTGAAAGTAAAATATTTCTTAAACTTCATTCCTTTTGTATCCACCTTGTTAGTAATTTCTTTGATTAGGATCCTCTAAAATTTTGAACTTCTCTCTTGATTGATCTAGATCCATTGTTGATAGGAATCTATTTTGAGTATGGCAAAATCTGTAGTTTGTTAGGTTGTTTTGAGTAAACTCTGTTGTATCTTTTGCTTAGCTAAAGTTGTCCAACTAAAGATATTTATGCTTCTGTTTTTGTATGTTATGAATTCGAGTCATTCCAAATTTTGAATGGGAATTTTTCTGTATCGATATAGGTTATATTTCTCTAATCTTCGTTTGGATTCTTATCGAATAAGATTCCTTTGAATTTTGGAATGCTCACTTGTTTTGAAATCCATTCCTATCTCCCCTAATTGTATTCTTTTGATTTTGGAGCATTGCATCACTCCACTTTGTATGACCTTTATAGGGTGGCGATTCCGCCAATCTTTGAATGATTATAATTGGCATTGATTCACCGGAGATTTCTGTATCCTCGGTTTACGATGTTTTCTATCTTCTGCTATATTTAGATTCTATCTCTGGCAATCGAAGGTCGATTTGCCTTAGATTTTCGCATCGATTATATTCCTGAAATCACGGTTGACCGGTTAAGGTCGCCCGCGATTCATATAGGCTTATCCATCTTGTATTTGGTAATTTAATTATCTTATCTTCGTTTGAGCCTATCTTTGAATTAGAATTCTATTTGATTAGAGTCCTTCTAAATTTGAATCTCTGTTTTGCTTTGAAATCCATCCTTGAATCGTCCCTTGGAAAGTTTGTGGTTGATTGTCTTTTGAAAATTGTGTATTCATCGTAGTTTTTATTTTGATAAGGATGACCATATTTTTATATAAAGATGAAATGTTTTTGATAAGGATTATATACCTTTTAAAAAAATGAGAATTTGAAGTTTTGAAAGGATTTGAAATTGTCAAAATTTTATAAGAAATGGTTTCATATAAAATGATTTATAACTGAAGGTTTTGAATCTGAATTTAAGTGATTGAACTCCGGCATTTTGGAACTGGTTTTAGGATTTTGAAATAATAAATAATATGATTTGAAATTATTTTTCCGAATAAGTAATGTTTCAATGATTTTAATGGGTTTTAATGATTTCAAAGGAATTTCAAAGAAGTTTTCAAAGTAAATGGAAGTCCAGAACTCACTTGTGTCGCTGGAAAATAATTTCGGTGATGAGTGCACACATCATCGACATTGATTTTCGAGTTTCTGAGTGAGGGAGAGGCCACTTTAATAGCTTTGCTATGACAGTGATTTTGTGAAACCATTTTTGATTTCAAATTCCGAAGTATGATTTGATATTCGAAAGATATATGTAAATATATTTGAAACGATTTGAAATGAACCGGTGTTCAGTCCTCGAGTTTTGGATTTGATATAACCCTATCTATTAAAATTGATTTACTGATTTGTTGCTAATTTCCAACTCTTGAATTTGAAAATGATTTCTTCAACTATTTCGAAGTTCGAGTACTTCCAAATCAAGGTTAACTTTTCAAAGCTAAGAAATTTGAAAGGTATTTTGATAAAGTATATAAGTTTGTTTTGAATGTTTAAGTATGAAGTAATTTGATTTAAATAAGTTGAAACTGTTTTGTTAAGTAAATGAATAAGGCAATTTAAATTTTTTTTCTAATATGAAATTTAGATTTGAAATGTTTTGAAAAGAAATTGTTCTTCAAAATATTTTGAATAAATTTTAAGTGTTTTAACTTAGTAACATCTTTATGAAACTATATAGGTAACAAGTTGGAATAAATATATAAGTTGTACGTATGCTGTTTTATTCGCATAAGTAATTTGATCCAAGTTTGAGTACACAAGTTCGAGGTGAATTACACCATTTCGTGTTAGGATTTTTCATTCGATTCTTGATGACGAATATTTGATATGGATTTTGGGCTCGATTCTAGAATTCTCTATCATAGTATATGGCTATGCAAGGAGACTGATGGCTTCTAGTCGAGAAACCATATCGAAATCCGCATTAGGGAAGTGAATGGACAATACTAGTTCGAAAGCGAACTTGTGTGATCGAGCGAGCGATCGAATGTGACTTTGCGAAATGATGACATATGTACATCTTATATTCTAATATCTTTGATACATTTTGACGCTGAAATTGAAAGCCGTCGAGTTAGAATATCTTTGCTTACTAAAAGAAAATTTCCAATTTAAATTACAAAGATATATAACCCATAAAAGCAAAGATATTCAAATCCCATATGGCTCTTCATACAGCGAAATTTATTTTGGAAAATTTGATCCTTATATAAGACGGACCTTACGTAAGTATAAGATGATTTTGAAAACTTTTGATTTTGGAAATGAATTGGTTGACTTAAATTATATTGATTTGGAAATTTGGATTTATTTTCAAAAATCTATTATTTTGGAAACTTTGAAACTAAAGATATTTAATTTGAGAAGAAAATAATTTGGTGAAATTGTATATGATTTTGAAATTGAACTGATATTGAAACAAATTGAAATTTGAGAACCTTATGTTACTAAACACTTGATTTGGGAGTTGTCGAACTTATATAAAAATGATTTGTATGAGTATGAAATTGATTCGAAAACTATAGATTTGAAAAGGTACTCAATTTGAAAGTGAAATCTTATATAATTGAAGTCTATATAAGTATGATTTGATATACTATTGATTTTGGAAAGTATTCGATTTGAAAATTAAATCTTATATATAATGGATTTTATATAAGTACGATATTTGAAAGTGATTTGAAAAGGTACTATATGATACATATTTTCGAAGTAAAGATATGGAAAGTGCCTTCTGCTTGATATCCGATTTGTGGCCACATCTTGGATTCATTCTATCAATATTATTCTCTTTGATTTTTGGTTTTCCGGATATGATACTCGAGTGTCCTTCGAATTCCATGGCGTTACCCATGGTCTTATTGTTCTCTCGTGACTGCATAGCGCAACTGCCTGGCTGAGTCTTGCCTAGGGGTACGGATTGTTTCCTGGGGGATCCAGGCGTAATCATTGTGTATCCTGCAATCTGTGTAGGTCGCGAATAGTAGCGCAAATGCTTGGCTGAGTCTTGCCTGGGGGTACGGATTGTTTCCTGGGGGATCCAGGCGTAACCATTGTGTATCCTGCATTCTACTAGTCATCATGGCGTAACTCGCAGGGCTGAGAAAGCTTACGGATATGGATTGTTTCCTGGGGGATCCAGGCGTAACCATTGTGTATCTGCGAACCATGGTTAGACAAAGGTTTTGTTTGTTTTTGTTTGGATTGTACTTTCCATATCTGTTTTTAAAAAGTTTTCCAGTATTTTCACTGGGTGTTGAAACAAGTCTACTAAGTACCTGGAGAATTCTAGCTTTGCGCCTGATCAACGCACTGCCAGAGTCTGCAGGAACGAGGATAAACTTGTTAAGACATCGAGTTAAAAAGTATTTTGATAAAATATTATAAAGGATATTTTGATCAGTTATTTCCTTTCTAAAAGATTTTAAAGTGTTTTAAATATTGTTTACCTCTTCAACCAACAATTTTAAAATAATGGTTCATCCTTGTCTTTCAACCTGTTTTCCCTTCTAGCTACTTTTTCCCTACCTTCTTTCCGGATGTCTTCCAACCTATTGTTCTTTCTAGTTGTCTCTCCGCTTCCTTTCTTTTCGGGGACGAAAAGATTTGAGTAGGGAAGAGTGTAATAACCCTATATTTTGTGATTATTTTAATTGTATATTTTGGTTATTTTAATTGATTTCCTGATTTAAAAACTTTATTTTATTTATTAAAATGAATAAATTTTGTTATTTTAAATATAAATTTTGATTTTGATGTGAATTAGAATTCCAAACATGACTAAAAAGAATATTTTCCAGAAAAGTGAATTTTGGTCAATATGGTCAAAATTTGACTTTTAATTCAGAAATTTGAAAGTTTGAAAATTTGAATTTTTTCTTTTATTATGAAATTAAATAAAATTTTAAGAATAATGCTTTTCGTTTCGTTAAAATCCGATTTATAATGTGAAAGTTATGCCTTTTTCAATATTGAGTGTAATTTGTTGTATTTAACAAAATTGTTTATTTTAAATTATATAAATAATATTTTTATTTGGTCATGTAATGTTCAAATTTTTGTTTATATGGGTAAAATAACATGTTATGTATATATTTTGGTTTTAAAACATTTTTCAAAATGTAATTGACATTTTCCAAAGTCAGTTGTATTCTGTTTATAATTTCTAATTTCTAGTTTCATTTAATTAAAGAATTTTTTTTGTTTATTTTCTAATTTCTTAAGACTTTATTTTATTTTAATTTACACTTCATTTTATTCAGAATTTTTTTTTCTTGACTTTTATTGGTTAGAAGTAAAGTTGTAATTTTTCTAAAACTAGTGATATTCTATTTGTAATTTTTAAGTCCTGTTTTGAATTTTTAAGCAATTTCTTTAATTCTTTTTCTATTTTATTTAAATTTAATTATTTATTTTCATTTTATTTTACTTTGTTTCAGTATTAAAACTCATTTTACTAAATTATCATTGGTTTTTATTTAATTAAAAAGAATGGAAATTTGAAGAGACAAAAGGTTTCAAAACAATGACTTTTGGGTTGCTAGACTTTTCAAATCATTGGCCGTTCCTTTCTAATTGATAGCCGTGAGTTCCTTAACTCATTTTCACGTGAAAGCACCTCCTTTTCACTTCATTTTCACAGCACTTCAGATCTGAGAAAAATTAGTAATGTCTTCTTCTTCTTTTTCCACTTTTTCCCTTCATTTTATTGAATTTTCTATTAAAATTTGCCTTGCTTCTTCATAGTGTTGATCGGCCATAGCCTCTCCACCACCTCCACGACCAGCACCACCACCATCCACAGCCACATCACCCTCCTCTCCATTTGTCTTGACCAGGTTGTGACCATCACTTGAAGGTAGCACCACAAAAAATCCACACAAACATTGCAAAACTCCTTAAACCAATGCCTAGCCACCTTAGCACCTTCACCACCACCATAGTTCACCTTGGCCACCCCTTAGCCGCCACCACCTGCTCCTCCACCACCTCTGGCCTCTGCTCCAGCCACCACCAGACCTGCTCATGCCAAGGCCGAGCCCAATCCATGTAAGGCCAAGCCTTGTTGTTACACCCAAACACTCTTTTGTTGCCTTGACCATTTGCATTCCTACCTTGTAACTCCCCTCCATGTTCATGCTTGTAGCCTTACCTTTTCCAGACCCATACCTAATCCAAACCAAGTACAAACCTGACCTAATTGATCCCCTAGGCCATGCAAAAAAATAGAGAAAGCATGACAAAAGATTTGGCATTCGTATCTCTCTTTATTTAAAAGTTATTTCATTTCTAGTGTATTGAAATTTATGGTTCGCTTTGATTTTTGTTTGGGTTATAACACAAGATCTATATCATTGGATTTTCTCTCCACACTCAAATTGTATTAGAGTTGTCGTGCCCTCGTAATCTTTGTGTTGTGAGCTTTGTTGGCAAATCTCCAGCTTAACAGGTGAGTTATTCTCACCAGACAATATGTACATATATAACTAGTGAATTGACCCCTTTTGAATCTGTAAAATGCATTATCATGTTACACTTGCTATGTTATGATTTTATGATGTTCACCCATGCTTAAACACCTATTATATTATATGTTACTGTTATATTATGCTGTTCTATTATTTTTATCAGTTTATCACACTGCAAGTTCCCTTTAGATTAAAATCACTACGGGTTGAAATGATACATACCCGAACGGACTTTAGAATAGGAGAAAATCATTATGGGCTGAAATGATAGGCCTGAATGATTTTCAATTATTTTTTTCATCTCCTTGGGATTGCGGGTTTGAAATGATCAAACCCGGGTTTTCTTTGTAAATTACAGGTTGAAATGATATATTACCTGTATCACTTTACCTAGACTAGAAATGAAATACAGACCCGTAGTTAAAATATGTTTTATAAATTTTTTTAAAAATATTTTTAAAATGTAAATATTATGATATTTTGATTTAAACTAAATAAAAATGATTTTTGTAAAGCATTATTGATTTTCTGAAAATTTATAAGTGAAATAAATTAATGGTAAAATTAGAAAATTTGAAATGTAAGTTATTTTGGGAAATTTTAATTTGGTGATAATTGGAATTTAAATTAAATGTGAAATGTGATAAATGCATGATAATTTGGATTAAAGTGAATTTAAATGATTTTTATATTATATTAATGATTTTGAATAAAGTTAAAATGTGAAATGAATGAATATTTAAGTTGAAATTTTGAAATATAACTAAAATTGGAAATTTGTGAATTTGGCTTAAAAGTGAATTTTAAGTTAAGTAAAAAAAAAATGGAATTAAGTTATATTTGAAAATTTAAACTTAAGTGTTAAGTTAATTTAATTTAATGAATTTATAATTTAATATTGGAATTTAATAAGTGAATTATTATTAAATTTTGATTTTTGAATGGAGGTTTAACTTTATAAAATCATGAATATAAGGGTATTTGAATGATTGTTTTAAAAGTGAAATTATATGATTTTTTAAGTTAAAAATAATTTATATAAAAATATAATTGTTTGTGAAATTATACTAAATATTTGAAGTTAATTAACTGCATTTCTGAAATGCTATTAATTCTAATGTAAATGATAATACAACATTTGTAAAGGCTGTAGTTGATAATAATGAACAAAATGGCTAAATTTAATTAAAGGCTATTATAGCATTTTTGTAAATGTTATAATGGTTGAATTTAACTAAGTTTATTTGAAACTAATGTAACCCTATTACAGCATTTTAAATGCTGTCTTTTGTTAAATTGAACTGTTTTAAATGTGACTTTCCGTAGCATTTTTTAAATGCTGCGAAAGTTGAATTTCCATTATTTTAATTAATTTAAGTGAACGAATGAACTTTGAAAGATTAAAATTTTGGAAATTTAATAATTTAATTATTAAATATAATAACTTCATTTTTATGATTTAAAATAAAGTAATTTGTTTCGAAATATAAACTATTTTGAAATATGATATTTTGATATTTTGAAATGGATATTTGAAGGATATTGAATTTTGAAATGATATTTGATTTCGAAGTATAAAATACCATTTTGAAATTTTAACCACGGGATGTATTTAATTTATAGTTTAACTGATCCTTAAAGGATGGGCGATCCTAAGCATCCTTTGAGTTATTATGCATTTCTACTACAGTTCACTTGAGTTGGTTTACATTATATAAGTATATATTGTCCTGACTCGAGTGTCTTGTGTTTTTGCTTTACGCTCGGGTCAGCCTGAGTATTTACAGCTTAGCTTTGGATTTCTTTCTGGAGCTAGGAATCGCTGGAGATTCTGCTTGTCTAGTTATCTGTTCCTTTCAGTTCAGTTGTTCTATTTCAGTTCTGGTATTCATAAACTTCTATTTATTTGAGATTCCTATTGTATATGGTTTCAAACAAATATTATGTATTATGTTTTGAGAGTTTGTTATAGTAGCTTCATGAACTACTATGGTTTTTTATATTCCGCTGCGAGTTATTCTGATATGTTCTGTGTCTGTGATTCTGTGTATTTGATTTCATTTGCTCCAAATTTATTTACAATCTGTTATTTTGAATTATTCAAGCCAGACATGTGTGGATTATTGTCGATTTGAATGGTCCAAAATAGTGGGTCGTTACAATCCCCTTCTTTAATAACACGGTTCACTTATCATAATCCAAGTTTGTGTTATTCCGTGATAACCAATGCATCCCAAGTAGAACATCAAAACCCGTAAAACCCAGGACATACATATCGAACTAAAAGAGTCGGGAAAAATAAGAGATATGAACTTTTAAGCAAACCATACTAAGATTGCCCAAGCCGCCAACAGGGTTTGACACACAAATAGAATCCGAAGCTATAGTTGGTTCAAGTTTCAGTTTGTCGACAAGAGCATGAGAAATAAAACTTAAAGAAGCACCAGTATCAATAAGACATGAACATGAATGCCAAAAATAAATAGAACACCTTCCAAAACTTGTTTCCCCTTTGCTGCAGTGGAAGTGAAAGGGTACCAGAGCTCGAGATTACTACTCCTTATGAAGCATCGAACACTTCCTAGCAAATTGGCCCAGCAGATGGTAGTTGTAGCAGCTCTTGGGTGCAAACTGTGCCTTGGCTGTCTGTGGCTCTATTTTTATTACCTTAGCAATAGGTCTCTTAACCAATAGCACTTTCCCCACTTGTTTCCCCCTAACCGATGGATAGTTCCACACAAGATTCCCCTTCTTCCCACACTTATAACAAGCAAGATTAGAAATATCCCTAAGCGGAGGAAACTTTTGCTTGTTGTTTCTAGCTGGTGCAGTAATGGATGGCTTCGGTGCTAAGCTCTCAACCTCAACACCATGTTCACTGGGTTCACATAAGACCCCAAGATGTGATTAGTCATATTTCCCTTGAACTCTGGACCCATCCCTGCAATGATCATCTCATTCCTCTTTAAGGGCGTATCTACCAAACTAGGCCCAAATCTTGATAAGGCAATGAATCGATCATCATATTCCACCACTATCATGGCTCCTTGCTTTAAGTCGAGTAAGGTACTATAAAAACAAAGTCTTCCCAGCTTTTGGGACAAACTTTATCTCAAAACCCTCTTTAAATTGGGCCCAAGAGAAGTTGTTCTCTTAGACGTCTTCAGTGATAGTACTCCACCAATCCATGGCCGCATCCATCGGATGTCATGATGCCAACCGACGTTTCATCATGTCGTCTAACTCCATATCCCTAAATATACGGTCACATAACTTAATCCAAGTCTAGACTTCTATGATCTTCTCTGTACCACTAAACCTCTTACCTCCCAACCTCTCATAATCGCAGAAGAGCGAAGCAAAGTTCACCCGAGCCCCAACTTGCACGATCTCCTCTACAGTATCCAACCTTGGTTCCTTGATTAGAGCAACATACCTTGATGCTCGATTTCCAACATTAGTGACGGTACTACACCGACCACCTCTACCTCTACCTCCTCGAGCATTGGAGGCTCTAGTACTCATGATGTACAACCTGATCATAGCAGAATATATTCAGTATATGAAAGGCTAGAGTTATTTCGAAGAAAGAGATTATTCCAAAGGAAGCTTAAAAGGGGGCATAGTTTTATAGAAAATACGTTCTCATTTACACTTGACTCATTCTTGGGTGTCACTTACCTATCTCTAATTAGCCATACCCAACCAAAGCCATTGGTCAACCTTGGCTCTGATACCAAATGTAATGAGCTGACTTTTCAACCCTCGAATGTCGACACTAAATACATCTGTGGTATTCATTTGCCGAGCACCCTAGTGCCAAAAAGATAGAAAGTAATGGTAAAATTAAAAAGAAAAAAATATAACAAGAAAGGAAGAACACAACATCAGAATCTCACAGCGAAACGATAATTCATAATATCAAAAGAACAGTACAAAGGGTTACTCCAAATACAGGATTTTCAGAGTTACAAAAGTTAAGTACTATCATTTGTCTGGACAGTTATAACTACCTATCCTCACAACACTGATATATGTACGTAGCTAACAAAGAACAATAGAAATAGAAATAAATGGATAATGGAAGCCTCTAGCTCATCTTCTAAGCTCTGAAGCATCCATGGTAAAAGATAATACTCAGCCTACACGAAAGAGTACGTGAGGATTTTTGGGAAACAAAAACCAAGTGTCAAATATAAGCCTGATATGAGAAAACTCGAGATACATGCAACATATAATAGTAACTATTGAGACTGTATGGATTCCCGTAACAGCTTTACCCTCAAAAGAAACCAACCATTTATTAAGTTTAATATAGTGATATGATAGATAATATCTAGGGTGTAGAATATAAATCATATCAAATGGCTATAATACTTACATTGGTCACACCACAACATATTTTGATCACACTCAAAACCAACAAGGTACGTTCGCATAATGGATTTTCCGAGGAGATCTCTTCGGCGGAGCCGAATCCAATCTCCATGCGCAAGGATCAGAAAACACCTTCCGAGCGTCGTATATCTCTAGATAAAATATACCATAGGGTAAACACATGGCCCACGCCCGAACATAAACATGAACAACGTGAACCAAATACCATCAACTCCCGGTACTAACATATCGATAAGCATACGCTAGATCTAGAGTTGATAATACCTTGTCGTGGGCTAGCCAAACCTCAAATTGTCCATACTACTCTGTCTTTATCCATTTCCGATGTCGAGGTTAGGTTTGGCATCTTTCACATGTGTCTTCATTACTCGAACAAAACACAAATCCCAAATTGGATCCTTACATCTTGGACAGGTCTCGAAACCACATAAGGATTCCCATATCTCAAAAGATCACGAAAACATGCATGGATTCCCACATCCTGAATAGATTACAAACAACTACATGTGTTAGAGCATTTTAAACAGATCTCGAATCTCCACACAGATTCCCTTCTTCAACCGCTTCTAAAACATAGAACTTGTATACTAGTTTTGAAGTGGTATTCGGTAACTAAAGCACATACCGATCCCGGACTCTTCAAAACTAGTCGATGAATTTTCGATTAACTCAATTCCCGTTCTCTCAGAAGTAGGTGAAAGCTAGAGATGTTTCTTACCTATAATCATCCCCAGGAGTTCTTATTAGTATGAAATCGTAAAGCCTTTTGATTACTTCTAGAGTTAATATTAGGTCAAGTTCGATAGTCGACTATCTAGTCAAAATACTTGTTTATACAAATCAATATTCATATGCTTAACTCGTTTCTGACATTCCAACTTAACTATTCCTCGCCCAAGAATGAAGCCAGGTAAGTTTGGGCATTGGTTGCTCTAAGCCTTACCTAGACACAGTATTCATGAATCTCACAAATCGATAAGTTTACCTTGTCAGCTTTTAGTATTAAGTATAGTATTGATGATTTACATAAAAAAAAATAAGAAATCAACACGAATCACACGTTTTTGACATTTTCCACTCAACTATTCCTTGATTAAGAGAGAAGCCCGATAGGTTAGAGCTCTATTGCTCCATCCCTACTCAACATCAATCCGAACTCTCACAAATAGATAAGATTACTTCGTCGACTTATTAGTGTTAAGCATTGCTAATTAATTTTCAAATAAGTAATTAAACAATCAACCATTTGGCCATTTGACAATTCTAACCCCGTTTTGAAAATATTTAAAATACTTATAATAGGTTTTAAAACATTTATCCAAAATATTACTTAAAAATAACAGATTTGAAAAATCTACAAAACTTGCAAAAGAAAATGTTTTATTACAAAAATTCTTTCTTTAAAAATTCATGACTAATTCTTAAAAATTCATATATATCTCAGGCTAATTTTAAAATACTCTAATATGAGTTAGAAAATACTTTTAAAAATAATGAAACAAATCGCTCAAACTTAAATTTCTTTTTGAAACAATTGAAGTCCAAAAATCAAGGTTAAACAATGCAGTTTTGCACTAGTGATGTTTTGGCCATTTTCGAGATGTCACTTAACTTTTTACTACTCAAGCTTTTAATAGTAATAAAAATGCATATCAAACATTGTAAATATGACGAGAAAACTCTAAAGATCTCTCTACAAAGTTCCAACAATAGTCAAAAAGAAGACAATTCCGAATTATGTCTGTATCGAATATCGCTATAAGTGCACTTTCAAATCCAAGTCATTTCTCAACCTATGCACTTTATTAAAGGCCTAATCATATGTCATATAAGTCCATTCAAGCTCATTTAAGTCCATATATGGATTCTATGTGCCACTTGTTTTCAAAGCAAGAGTCCAAATCAATGTTTTCAACATATGTCACTTAACAATACAAACAACTTTAACACAACAAAATATAATCATATGTGAGTTATATTATCAATCCAAGTGGTGAGTTAGCTCACCTTAAACCCAACAAACAATCAAGCTTAAGCACTAAAGTTCAAATCCAAGCTAGCAACGTCCTTTCCTTCTTCATTCTTCCTTGCTTCACTTGCTCCTTTGCCACCTCTAACCTCCTAATGCTTATGGCCTTAATGTGTGGAGGGAGTTTTTGGTTTTGTTTTTTCACAATCTAACTCAGTAGAAGGTGTTGTTATGTGGTAGTAAGGTCTCACTCCAAATTTGAGGTGGTTTGGAATTGATTTGCAAACTATTTGCTTTTGGAAACAAAGAAGAAGAAGATGATGAAGACATGGATATTTTAGCTCAAAGCTTTGGAATTTGTGATATATTTCCTAAGGGTGTACCCCTCCTTACATAGCCTTTGGATGATGATGGGAAAAGACCAAAAAGCCCTTAAAACCCTAATGACATTAATTGCTCCTTATCATGACAACTTTATTGTCACTTCTCCTTTATTCATTTTACCATTATACCCTTACCATATAATATCTCTTATCCTAATAGAATTTTCTAGAACATTCCAAGCTTTATGAAGATGATATGTGTTAATTAATTGTTAATGTGTTCATTTGATCATTAGTTATGTGCACAAGAGTTCAAACAACTTATATTCGAATTTCCGGGTTGCTACATTCTTCCCCACTTAGAACATTTCGTCCTTGAAATTCAAACAAGAACGATAATCAATGAACATAGAAGAACACGATATATTTACATATATAGAACTATTGAAACTATATACAAACTGAACCGTGACTCAAATGCATAGTAAGATAAGAAAACTCTAGTCTAAGAACAAATCTAGATAGGACTCCCTCAAACTATCTTTAGCCTCACATGTACAACCCCGAGTATCCTCGCTCCAATATACCTTGACTAAATTTACAACCTTAGTCATCAGTCACTTCATATCTCTATCAACAATATGAATTAGCTGCCTTAATACTGTCAATTTGGCTCAATCTCGAAGTCCTCTTGCTGCGACGCTTCCACTATCATCGAAGAATCATGCACAAACTTATGCAAATGCGATACATGAAATACATTGTGCATACCCGAGAGCCTAATCAGTAACTCGACTGTATGTGCGAATGTACAAATGCTCTCGAGAATCGAAAATGGTCTTATATAAGGAGGAGCCAACTTCCCAGCCCTTCCAAGCCAAACTACACTTCTCATCGGAGAAACCTTTACAAATACAAAGTCTCCAACTGAGAACTCCAAGTCTCTGCACCTCTTATCTGCATACTCTTTTGTCAATTTTGTGCTTCCTTGATTCGATTTTGAATCTCTATAACCTTATCCATGCCTCATGGATTATATCAGGTCCAAGCACAATACGATCTCCAGGTTCTACCCAACATGATGGAGATTTGCATGGCCTTCCATACAATGCTTCAAATGGTGCCATTCCGATAATTTCTTGATAACTGTTGTTGTATGAAAAATCAACAAGTGATAAGTGCTCTTTCCACGAACCTCCAAAGTCTAAAATGCATGCTCAAAGCAAGTCCTCCAACACTCGGTTCACTCTTTCCATTTTCCCATCTGTTTGCTAATGGTAAGTTGTACTCGAACTAAGCTTAGTCCCTAATGCTTCATGCAAACCCTTCCAGAACTGGCTTGTAAATATCGGATCTCTATCACTCACGATATCACAAGGAACACCGTGCAACCTGATGATCTCTTTAACATATAACTTAGCCAAATAAGAAACTTCCTCATAGTCTTAACAGGTAAGAAGTGTGCGCTCTTGCTCAATCAATCCACAATAACCCACACATCTTCGTTACCCCTCCTCGACCTAGGCAAGTCGTCGATGAAATCCATAGAGATATGCTCCCACTTCCACTTCGGAATCTCAAGTGGCTGAAGCAGCCCGACCAACTTTTGATGACTATCTTTTACCTATTGGCAGTTAGCATACCTGCTCACAAATATAGAAACATCTCTCTACATGTCTTCCCATCAGAACGTCCTCTTTATGTCTGGATACATCTTAGTGACCCAAGGATGTATTGTCAACCTAGAATGGTGACTCTCTACTAGAACTCTTGCCTAATCTCATCAGCATTCGGGACACATAACCAATCATCATTCTCAAAATGCAACGACTATCCACCTTGAATCTTGGCCACCTCTTCGGTGCCTCATTCTCGCTTACATTCTCAGCTATCCTAGCAAAATGAAGATATCCATGTTGATTCTCCTCGATACGCCTAATCAGAGTTGGACAAACCTTAACATTTTCCATAACTGCATACCTCCTACTAAGCGCATCAGTTATGGCATTAGCTTTCCCCAAAGTATACAAAATATCCAGATCATAGGCCGCATGATGCTCCAACCACTTTTGCTGCCTCATGTTTAAGTCTTTTTGCATAAAAAGATACTTCAAAGACTTATGGTCCGTATATAACTTGAATCTTTCACCTAGCAAATGATGCCTCCATACCTTTAATGCAAATAACACCACTAACAACTCCAAGTTATGAGTTGCATCCCTCGCTTCATGCGGTTTGAGCTGCCAACTCGCATAAGAGATAATTCTCCTATGCTGCATCAATACAACACCTAGACCTGTTCCACATGCATTAGTGTAAACAGTCAAACCCTCACCTCCGTTTGGCATGGTAAGAAAAGAAGCACTAGTCAACTTTTCCTTTAGTTCTATGAATGCTTGCTCGCATTTATCCATCCACACAAATTTGACATCTTTCTGCGTCAAATTCGTTAAGCGAGAGGCAATTTGAGAAATCCTATATGAATCTCCTGCAATAACCTATTAGACCCAAAAAGCTTCAAATATCAATCGCGCTTTCCAACCTACTTTGGTCCTGAACAGCCACAACCTTAGCGGGATCAACAGAAATACCCTTCGTCGAAACAACATGACCTAAGAACCTAACTTCCGAATGCCAAAAATGACACTTCGATAACTTAGCCTTCGATATATGCTCTCTTAGTGTTCCTAGAAGAACCCTTAGATGATATGAATGTTCCTCCTCGGTCTTGGAATAGATGAGAATATCATCGATAAAAAAGTGATAAACTTATTCAACACATCTTTGAACATTTGATTCTCTAAGTCTATGAGATATGCTAGAGCATTAGTTAGACCGAACGACATAACTAACCACTCATAAAACTAATCGAATCAAAAGGTTATCAAGGGTACTCTCTCCTCTACCACCGTCAACTGATGGAACACTGTAGCAAGGTCAAGCTGAGAAAATACTTGAGCTCCATGGATCTAATTGAACAAGTCATCTATCCTAGGCAAAGGATACTTGTTTCTTACAGTCTGCTTATTGAGCTTGCGATAATCTACATACAATCTTAAGGAACCATCCAGCTTCATAGCAAAGACGATGGGTGCTCCCCAACTCGAACTACTTGGTCGGATCAAACCCTTCTGTAGCAAATCACTAACCTGATTTGTTATCTCCGTCCTCTCATTTAGATCAATTCTATGAACCGGCAATATAACAGGCTTCACATCCTTTATTAAATTAATGTGAAATTCTATCTTCGCGTGAGGTGCTTGAAACCTCTTCGAAGATATCCACAAATTCCCGAACAATAGGGATCGAACTTAACTCCTCTTTTGACATGTCAAGAGAATAAAGAAAACTAGTCATAAGCGAGCTAGGCTCTTCACAAGATAATGTATGAACCTCCATCCCCTTCTTTAATAACATGGTTCACTTATCACAATCAAAGATTATGTTATTCTGTGATAACCAATCCATCCCGAGTAGAACATCAAAACCCGTAAAACCTAGGACATAAATATCACACAAAAAGAGTCGGACAAAATAAGAGATATGAACTCCTAAACAAATCATATAAGATTGGCTGAGCCCCCAACATGGTTCGACACACAAATAGAATCTAAAGCTATAGTTGGTTCAAGTTTCAGTTTGTCAACATGAGTACGAGAAATGAAACTTAAAGAAGCACTGGTATCAAATAAGATATGAACGTGGATGCCAAAAATAGATAGAATACCTTCCAAACCTTACTTCCCCTTTGCTGCAGTGGAAGTGAAAGGTGCTAAAGCTAGTGCCATAGCTCGAGGCTACTCCCCCTCATGAATCATCAGACACTTCCTAGAAAAGCGGCCTGGCTGATGGTAGTTGTAGCAGCTCTTGGGTGTAAACTGTGCCTTGGCTGTTTGTGGCTCTATCTTCATTACCTTAGAAATAGGTGTCTTAACCAACAGTGCTTTTGCCACTTGTTTCTCCCCAACCGATGGATAGTTCCGCACAAGATGTCTCTTCTTCCCACACTTATAACAAGTGAGACTAAAATATTGCTAAGCGAAGGAAACTTTAGCTTATTGTTTCTAGCTAGTGCAGTAATGGATGGCTTCAGAGCCAACTCTCAAACTTTAACCCCGTGTTCACCGGATTCACATAAGACCCCAAGATGTGATTAGTCATATTTCCTTTGAATTCCAGATGCATCCCTGTAATGAACATCTCATTCCTCTTCAAGGGCATATCTACAAAACCAGCCCCGAATCTAGATAAGGCAATGAACCGATTATCATATTCCACCATTGTCATGGCCCCTTGCTTCAACTCGAGGAAGCTACTAAAAAACAAAGTCCTTTCGGCTTTCGGGACAAACTTCATCTTAAAATCACCCTTAAATTGGGCCTAAGAGAAGTTTTTCTCTTGGATATCTACAGTGATAGTACTCCATCAATCCATGGTCACATCCGTCAGATGTTGTGATGCCAACCAACGCATCATCGTGTCATCTAACTCCATATCCCCAAATATACGGTCACATAACTCAGTCCAAGTACGGACTTCTATGATCATCTCTATACCACTAAACCTCTTACCTCCCAACCTCTCATAATCACAGTAGAGCGAAGCAAAGTTCACTTGAGGCCTGACTTGGATGATCTCCTCTATAATACCCACCCTTGGTTCCTCGACCTTTGCAACATTCCTTGGTGCTTGATGTCCACCATTAGTGACGGTACTACCCGACCACCTCTACCTCTACCTTCTCGAGCATTGGCGGCTCTAGTACTCATGATGTACAAACTGAACATAGCAGAATATATTTAGGATATGAAAGGCTAGAGTTATTTCAAAGAAAGAGATTATTCCTAAGGAAAGCTAAAAAGGGAGTATAGGTTTATAGAAAATACAAATACGCTCTCTTATACACTAGACTCATTCTAGGGTGTCGCTTACCCTATCTCTAATGAGCCATACCCAACCAAAGCCAAGGTGTTCACTCAACCTTGGGCGTAGGTGCCAATTATAATGACCCAACTTTTCGACTTTCGAATGTCGACACTAAATACATTTATGGTATTTGTGTGCCAAGCATCCTATGCTGAAAAGACAAAAGTTATGGTGAAATTAAAAATAAAAAGAAAAAGAAAACCAAACATCTGAATCTCATGGCATAACGATAATTTATAATATCAAAAGAATAGTACCAAGCGTTACTTTGTGTACAAGATTTTCAGAGTTGCAAAAGCTAAGAACTATCATTAGCCCGAACAGTTATAATTAGCTGTTCTCACAATACTGATATATGTACATTGCTAATATGGAACAACAAAAATAGAAATAGATGGATAATGGAAGTCTCCAACTCATCTTCTGAACTCTGAAGCATCCAAGGTAAAGCTTGATACTTAGCCTACTCGAAAGAGTACACAAGGATTTTAGGGAAACAAAAACCAAGTGTCGGACATAAGCCTAGTATGAGAAAACTCAAGGTACATGCAGCATGTAACAGTAACTATTAAGACCATATGGATTCCTGTAATAGTTTTTCTCTCAAAAGAAACCAACCATTTATTAAGTTTAATATAGTGATATGATGGATCATGCCTAGGGTGTAGAATATAAATCATATCAAATAGCTGTGAGGCTTAAATTGGTCATACCACAACATTGTTAGAACCTCGATTTTCAGTGTTTTGATTGTGACAACTATATAAGTCAATATTCTTATGTACTAATCATTTATGTAGGAGATTCATTGTAGATTCGGATTCAGAAAGCTATAAAGTTTTTATTCTTTTGTTTAGAGTCTGTATATTATTAGAAATATGTTAAAATCTCTCCAATATAGTATAGAAACACTAACAAGTACACAAACCATGCACATGCACAAAACAGGCTATAAAAAGCCGACTGAATGACACCAGTCAGCCGTCTGTTTGCTGAAACATAGAATATTTTCTATGCATTTTCAGTCGGCTGAATGGTATCATTCAAACGGCTGAAAAAGGCCAAAAATAGCCTATTTTCTTACTGTATCGAATTTAAAATAAATCAGAAGGCTGAATTGAAAATTCAGACGACTAATTATCTATAACGGCTAGTTTTCTAAAAGGATGCTTCTCTTCAACGAAGAGAAACATCTTCTAATCTAAAGGTTGCATCTATTCTTTTCATCGTTCCTTTTCATCAAACATTGCAACTCTTAAAACTCTATAAATAGAATCTAGAATTCAACAAACAATTCACCTTACTGATTTTATTGTTTTTGAATTCTTATCTCTTATTCTCTATTTTCAATTTGCACTCAAACTACATACAATCTCTAATCATTGATCACTCTATCTTCCACATTCTTCAAGCACATAACACTATATATCATAAAGGAGAAGATTATAGGAAGATTGTACTTTATTGACTTATCAATGCTATTTTAAAGAGCATATTATAGTTAGATACTTTTATTTATTTGTAAAGAAGTCCTGTTCGTTTGCTCAGGCGGTAGAAGTCCTATTCGGTTACTTAGGCGGTAGAAGTCCTGTTCGGTTGCTCAGGCGGTGTAAACCTATTCCTCTGGGTTAAGTGAGGGTTTCTAGTTTAATTCCAGAAGGAGTCTAGGACTGGACGTAGAACGGGAGTTTGAAACAGTATAAAAATCTCCGGTGTCATTTACTTTACTGCATTATTTATTTACTTACTTAGTTTTTATTCTGCACAAGTAGTTTATAAATTCATCCATATTACACGATAGTATAGCACAGTCACTTTCAAACATATTTGGTTACGCTCAAAATCGCTAAGGTACGTTTGCATAATCGATTTTCCATGGAGATCTCTTCGGGGGAGCCAAATCCAATCTCTATGCACAAGGATCAGAAAACACCTTCCGAGCATCGTGTATCTCTAGATAAATATACCACAAGGTAAACACAAAGGCCCACGTCTGAACATAAACATGACCAACATAAACCAAATATCATCAACTCTCGGTACCAATAAATCGATAAGCATACTCTAGATCTGGAGTTGATAATACCCTGTCGTGGGTCAGCTAAACCCCATATTGTCAATCATACTCTATCTTTATCCATTTTTGATGTCGAGGTTAGGTTCGACATCTTTCACATGAGTCTACATTACTCAAACTGAACACAAATCCCAAATTGGATCCTCACATCTCGAACAGATCTCGAAACCACACATAGATACACATATCTCAACTGATCTCGGAATCACACATGGATTCCCACATCCTGAATAGATCTTGAACAACTACATGTATTCGAGCATCTTAAATAGATCTCGAATCTCCACATAGATTCCCTTCTTCAACTACTTCCAAAACATAGAACCCGTATACTAGTTTTGAAGTGGTATTCGGTAAGTAAAACACTTACCAATCCTGGACTCTTCAAAACTAGCCGATGAATTTCTGATTAATACAATTTCGATTCTCTCAGAAGTAACTGAAAGTTAGAGACATTTCATACCAATACTCCTTCCCGCGAGTTCTTACTGTTATGAAATCATGAAGCCTTTCGATTACTTCCTAAGTTAATATTAGGTCAAGTTTGATAGTCGATTAATCGACTATCCAATCGAAACACTTGTTTATACAAATCAATATTCATACGCTTAACTCGTTTTCCACATTCCAACTTAAGTTTTCCTCGCCCAAGAATGAAGCTAGGTAAGTTTGGGCACTAGTCGCTCTAAGCCATGCCTAGACACTTCATTCTTAAATCTCACAAATAGATAAGTCTACCTCATCGCTTTTAGTTTAAGTATAGTATTGATGATTTCCATAAACAATAAGAAATTAATAAGATTAACACGTTTTCGACATTTTCCACTTAATTATTCCTTCGTTAAGTGGGATTCCCTATAGGTTAGAGCTCTACTGCTCCGTCCCTACTCGACATCAATCTTAACTCTCGTAAATAGATGAGAGATTACTTCCTTAGCTTATTAGTGTTCAACATATTTAATTACTTTTCAAATAAGCAATTAAACAATCAACCATTTGGCCGTTTAACAATTCTAACCCCCTTTTGAAAACATTTAAACATTTATCCAAAATATTACTTAAAAATAACAAGTTTGAAAAATCTACAAAACTTGCAAAGAACATGATTTATTCTAAAAAAAATTCTTTAAAAATTCACAACTAATTCTTAGAAATTCATAAATATCTCAAACTACTTTCAAAATATTCTGATATAAGTTAGGCAATACTTTTAAAAAGAATGAAACAAATCACTCAAACTTAAAGTGCTTTTAGAAACAGTTGATGTCCAAAAATCAAGGTTAAACGAGGCAGTTTTGCACTAGCGATGTTTTAGCCGTTTTCAAGGTGTTACTTAACTTTTTACTATTCAAGCTTTTAATAGCAACAAAAATACATATAAAGCATTGTAAATATGATGAGAAACCCCTAAGTATCTCTCTACAAAGTTCCATAAAAATTGTCAAAAAAAAGAAAATTCCGAACTACATCTATATCGACTATCGTTATAAGTGCACTTTCAAATCCAAGTCATTTCTCAACCTATGTACTTTATTAAAAGCCTATTCATATGTCATATAAGTCCATTCAAGTTCATTGATGTCCATATATGGTTCCTATGTGCCACTTATTTTCAAAGCAAAAATCCAAATCAATGTTTTCAACATATGTCACTTAACAATTCAAACAACTTTAACACAACAAAATGTAATCATATGTGAGTAATATTATCAATCCAAGTAGTGAGTTACCTCACCTAAAACCCAACAAACAACCAAGCTTAAGCACTCAAGTTCAAACCCAAGCTAGCAGCCTCCTTTCCTTCCTCTTTCTTCCTTGCTTCACTTGCTCCTTTGCCTCCTCTAGCCTCCTAATGCTCACGACCTTAATGTGTGGGTGTAGTTTTGGGCTGTGCTTTTTCATATTATATCTAAGTAGAAGGTGTTATTATGTGGTGGTAAGGTCTCACTTCAAATTTGAGGTGATTTGGAATTGATTTGCAAACTATTTGATTTTGGAAACTAAGATGAAGAAGATGATGAAGACATGGATATTTTAGCTCAAAGCTTAGGAATTTTATGATATATTTCCTAAGGGTGTACCCCTCCTTATATAGGCTTAGTTATGATGATGGGAAAAGACCAAAAAGCCTTCAAAATCCTAATGACATTAATTGCTCCTTATCATGACAACTTTATATCAATTCTCCTTTATTTATTTTACCATTATACCCTTACCATATAATACCTATTATCCTAATAGAACCTTCTAAATGTTCCAAGCTTTATGAAGAGGAAAGTGTGTTACATAGTTGCTAATGTGTTCGTTTGATCATTAGTAAAGTGCATAAGAGTTCAAACAACTTATACCGATCGAAACTGTTTATCGATAAACCGATTTTCGGTCAGATTATTGATTTTTCTTCGAAGAATGTATTTTTTAACACTTTTCAAAAACAAGTTTCTTATCATTAATTAAATGATGTTAAACAATGTTATAAAATCATATTTATAACACTTAAGCATATCTCAAAATGTATCGATATTCGAAGACGAAGTGTTCGAGTCGCTACAAATACTATATTATATCACTACACCAGAAATGACCTTTAGTAGCATTGAAAAAATGCTACCAAAACTTTTAGTGCGTTTTAAAGAACGATACTATATGTCGCACAACTAAAAGTACGTTTTTTTTGTTGCGTTTTAATAAACGCTACAAAATATTTCCGTATAACTGCGTTTTTTAAAGGCTACTAAAGGTTTTCTGCAGCGTTTAAAAAACCTACCAAAACTAACATTTTTAGTTGCGTTTGTACTTGGATCATTCTTTGATTTTCTGCAGCATTTATTTTATGCAACTAAAAACTTTTTGTTGCATCTATTTTATGCCACTATAAATTCAGGTGGTATTTTACATTTGTTTCTATAGCATTTTTAATACGCTACTAAAAGGTATTGATTGTTTTGTAGCATATTTTAAATGCTACTATATACTGTTAATGGCTAATATTATTTCCAGCAACTAGTTATATAATAGTCGTATTAAAATCAGCAACAATCGTATAATTACCATATTCAAACCCACAATCAATCAATCATATAATCGTCATATTAAAATAATTGAGAACACGTTAATCACATAAGTGTAATATCCATAACCATTTAGATAAAAGTTATTTGACAAAATGAGCAAATTCACATACCACAAGCATTCACAAACAAGTTTACACAACTAGTACTAACAAATATCATAATACATATAACAATTGAAGTCATGTCCATTGTTACTGATGGTCTTCACTCCGGAAAAGCTAATTACCTGTAAATAAGGTTGATAATCAACAATAAGAATTTTCCATGAATTATCAAGTAACATTCAAACAATATTAATTGATTATTATTCAAACAAGCACATAAACAATCAAGCCATCAAGTTCACAACATTTCATAGCTCATGTCATGATATTAGTTATGTAACTTCTGTTGTTTACTTGGTCATGAATTAAAGGATTAGGATGACAGTTTTATATAAAAATTGAACGGGCAACATCTATTTCAGTCCACCAAATAGGAATGTAAGTATGCTTCTTTTACCACCAAAGGTTTTAACATGAATTATTATTAGATATATGTTTTGAATCCTGACTTTTAATTTGTTGCTAGATGTATAATTTAAGTGTAATTAATTATAGGCTATAATTGACAAATTCTTTAATTTTACCAACGTGTAATTAATTGATTTTGAATTGACTAATTAATCCTAGCTCATTTGGCATTGTTTAAGTTACCCGGTTTTAATATGATCAACGAATCTTCATGCTGGCTACCATTTCTCAATACCCCTATGTAACTACTATTACTGGTTGAAGAAACGTCAGCCTTGTTGCTAATTAAAAGGGTACTTTAACAAATAACGTAACTACAAATTTTGTTGTTCTCTAAAAAAGGCAACTTTGCAACTTCAAAATTTCCTATCTCTCTCCCTTTTGAGTTTTGAATTTATTTACCTTAAACCATTTTCTTAACTATAAACTATATATACCCTCTATATAATTAGCAATTTGTATCAATTATTACTTTAATTCACAGTTTGCTAATTTTGATTTTTTTAAGGGCATATTATATAGAATCCTTGAACATGATCAACGGTTATAGGTGATTTTGTATGGTAACAATTACATAACCAAAAAGATAGATGATTCAATAGTTGAATCAGTTAATAAATAGATAGAATAAGGAAATATAAAAATGCCGCCATTACAAATACTTACTAGAACTTGATTCCCCAATGACATATGCTGTTTTATTTGATTTCAAATTATAAGTTGTTTAGTTTGATTTCATGAACTAAAATTAGTTGTCACTATCCAAATAGACTTGTATTTGGGTTTGAACTTCATGGTTAATATACATCTTCATAAGTAGAATTGAATCAATTGATTACCTCAGTTCTTAAGGGTCTAGTAAGACGGACATAATTTGATATCCTCAAACAAGTTTGTCTTCGGGATCTTCAAAATTCTCTTCAGGCTAGAAAAACAAGTCTGCTGCAATTAAATGCACAATTCTCTGCAGCTCATGTACATGCACAGTCCAATAAGTTTCCCTCAGTCATGTTATGCTTCAGCTATTGTTCAGCCTACTCATGCTCATGGTCCAGTCTAGGCAATCCAATAAGCTGAGGAGAATGCTCATGCTCATTTGACCCATGAGGCAATGCTTCTGGCAGTTCAGCATAATCATGATGGTGATCAACCAACTTCAGCTACTCATGCTTGGGTTTTAACTGCATATTCCCCTAGTCCGGTGCAATCCGATGAATTGATTCGTGCATCAGTACTTGCTGGTCATTTAATGCTAGTATCTTAATAACTAAAATAGAAATCTAATATACAATAAGATAAGCTAGCTAGTATCTTAATATTTCCCCATACAACAAACGTAACAATTTTGTACATTTTTGTTCCAAGAAAATATCTATGAAAAGAAGAATTCAACAATACTTCAGTTAGATAGTAAAGTGTCTTTGAGTGAAGCCATTTATCAAACTCATGAAAGGACAAAGCAGAAGCTAAGACTGAATTTGGAAAATATTACTTTACAATTAGATCATTTAGATGCATATTCCCAAAATCTAAATATTATTTTATTTAAATTAGCTATTAATTCTGTATTCCTAAACCATGTAACTTTATATACTAAACATGCATTTATCATATTAAGATAAAAATAATGTTGGTTATCTGAACTTACTCGAAACACTTACCTGGAGACTCTAGATGTGTTGATTATCAGGACTTACGTGTAACTTCTTTTACTTGGCTTCTCCCTATCAGCAAATTTATTTAATAACACAGAACAGGGGTACTAGTATAATCGCTACAAGGTATAAGCAGTCAATGTTACCTTTTTTGTACAAATTATGTGCACGTATTGGTTTAAACCGCAATATAAATATATAATTTATTTCAGTATTAAACAACTGTTCTCAATGGTATTAGACAATTTTGAATAACAAAGTTAAATAGTACTATAATTTCCAGCATAACTTAATATATTGATAAAGGCATACAAGGATATAATAAGTAGAAGTCAAATAATAAGCAGCTAATCATTAAATCAGCTTTGAATGAACTACAGCTGATAAAGTACTATAATTGTTTAATGTAGTTGATAAAAAGAGTTGATAGAGTACTATAACGGTACAAAGCAGTTGATAAATAGAGTTTAAATGAACAACAGCTATATCATCTTGTTGCAAAACAATGATCTGTTACTAGCTTTAGAAAGAAGCTAAAATGAGTCAAGCTATAAGCATGAGTGGATGATACTTTGAGTTCGCAAAGGAAAACAGTGAACTAATTCAAATTACATTGTACATGCATGTAATAATCGAATAGATTAATTTAGTAAACTAATTCACTTGCTTGACGAAAATTTCTTGAACTGAGAACTGCCACTAATAGCTTCCTCCATTTACTCTTTTCAGAAGTGATTCTTTGTTTGATAAAAGGATTCAAATTGTCTTGCATTTTGTTGAGGCGAATGACTTCTTAACCTGAATATAGTTTCAAACACTGAAGTTCCACTGTTCGCCCCTCTAAAACAGAAATAAGGTGACAATAAATATGATGTTATAATAGATTATTGGACAAATAAATAATTACAACATTCATAATCACCCATGTTTAAACATTATTCTTATTTATTCAAGCAGTGTGATGTAATGTCAGCATCCAAACCTAAAGTGTACCATACAAAATCGACTGGATACCAAGTAATCTCATCTTCCAATAGTTATTTTCTATGATACTATTAAAAATCATGATTTTCAAAATCCATACATAAATGATTCACATTAAATACAAGGAAACTTATAAAAAAATAAATAAATATTGGTATATAGGAACTGTGATTATTCGAAATACATGCTAATTCATTCAATTTTTTCTCTAAAGTATTCCTTAAGAGGCTTGCCGTAATATATTTTTTATAGATGCTCGAATATGATAAAATGTAGAATTATCCATTGAACCTAAATGCATAGGAACAACTGGCAGATCACCTAATGCAGATACATCATAAGAAGGAAAACGTATAAATAGTTTCACTATTCCTGTCTATCCAAAACACATAGTTATTTAAACGCCGACAAGCAAGTATTACATGTCATGCCTATATAACAAAGTTACATGTCACGAATAAGGATCCAATATACTCTGCAGATCATAGTAGCGTAAAGATAACGAACATAGGAAATATAAATATGTCATGTGTATATAACCAGCAAAATATTGCTCTGTCATCGCGTTTGTGCATCTCAAGTGTCCAATTTCTTGTCCACCGGATAGGGTGCCTCAAAATTGTACTTAAAAATGCATCCAAAGAAGAATAGTTTTTAAATTTGAACTAAATTAATAGATGGTATCGAGGATAAGATAAGTTATGGATGATAGGATGTAGGAAAACCAAAGAAAGTTGGATAGGAAGGCTACCGATTACCATATTCACTTGAAAACTAAGATATTTGTGTTGGGGGTAACTTGTATAATTTTATCACTATGAAATTTGTTTATAAACTATGTTTATGCATAGTTTTTAAGTTTTATGACTTAAAGTGATGTAATATTAAATTTTAAGATGTGTATTCAGTTTCTACCAAGCAGATTTACTTGGGCAATGAATTTGAAATACCCAGGCTCGAACCAAACTCTGATTATGATTTTAGTATATGGTATTGGATCCAGATTTTAGTCCATTCAAATAGTATCCGATAAATTAATAGGTATACTTGTGAGCACTAATTTCATGTACAAAAATATCCAGATCAATAAATAGTATGTACTCATAATTCAATCCTACTATTAGTTTTAGAAAGTATCCTTAAAGCAGGTGTAGCTTGAAGAGTTTATACACACAAAAAGAGTATCCAATAGCATACTATTGCAGAGGATCTTGTATTAAGTTTCAGCGAAGTTAGAATCTGCTTAGTTTATTACTTGTTTCAAATAAATAACTTGATAGGAGTAACAAGTTGTCTTCAAGACTTATGTTTCAAATAAATAAAATAACTTGGCGACTAAATATGAATTTTCCAGCAATCATCTTTGAAAATGCATATCACGAGACAAATAAAAAAGAAACAAAACTGCGTTATAGGTATGCAGAGAATAAGTACTTTATGTTAAAGGATAGGCGGTATAAATGCACCAAAAGTAAGACAGCCAAATATAGTTGCTTGGAACAACAATGTGCAATTCAGCCATTATACCGTCTCATTCATTTCACATAGTAAAAACTTATTTCCAATTGTCAGCCAATGCATATAAGCAAGATGAAACCACCAAACTTCACATAACAGGAAATTACTGACTAAAGCAACATTATCCTGCCTAACAACCAAAATGTATCTCAGCACATAAAAAGTGTAACATCAAACCTTAGATTCCTTATCGGAATTGCTTGATTCTATACCGCCACCGGTAGCTTCAGGAGAAGAACCAACATTAACGATCTCAGCTTCTTCTTCCTTCTCTTCACTGTTCTCCAGTAGTTTCTTTTTACCTGTCATTAATTCAATGGCAGCAGCACTAGCTCTAGCAGCTGCAGCATCCTTAGCAGCAGCTTCGGCTTTCTTTTTCTCTTCTGCTTCCCTGGCTAGTACTTCAATTCTAGCCTTCTCCGCTGCTTCTCTAGCTAATTCTTCTGCCTTTTCTTTCTCCACCTCTTCATAAAGCTTGCCCATATCCTCTTCCCTTAAATTCAATGACAGGCGAATGATAAGCATACTGGATAAAAGTGGTTAGCCTTAAATAATATTCAACAAACAACAAAATTTAAGATATTTACACATTTTCATGAGTTGAACAACTATTGTATAGATAATGAATATCAACCAAAGAAATTAACATAAAAATTTATGTTTTACCTGAACCGTTGCTCCAAATGTTTGCAAAACATTAAATTCCATGCCATTATTCTTCATATACCAATTCAATTCAACTAATGTATCCATATCACCATCCAATCTCATAAGAGCAGCATTGGGCACTGTGAGAAAATCGAGATGTGAACCACGATGAGGTAAGCCAATTCTAGGGTTTTGTATCTTTGAAACAAAAGTCAAGGATCGATGGAGACGAAAAGTGGATTAGATGGAAGTGGGTTAGACGAGACTGAGGTTAAAGAATCGACGAGATTGGAGGGGTCGGGTAAGGAAGCATAGAGCGGAGGTTGGCGGTAGAATTCTAAGCTTCTCTTGTCTTTTTTTCTGAATGAAAGTAAGAAATGTTTTTGTTTAGGGAAGAAAGAGAGATATGAGCGACTGGCAATAAAATTTCACCAAAATTCTTGGCGGGAGCATTTGGTAGCGACTACGTATCTATTTACTTATTATAAATGATTATTAGTTGCACTTAGCATCAAACGCAACTAATTAATGCAACTAATAATAAGTTTTCTTCTAGTCCACTTGGACCCGTTGAAGTACCCGAGCAAATGTAACAACCCGACTTTTTTTGATTAGCCCTGTAAATTATAAATTTTTGAGCTGAATACATGATATATATTTCTGAAAACTATTTTTTTTCTTATTACAATATACTGCTATAATAATTCTTTATTCAAAGATCAGGCCTAAATTTTTGATTGCATCAGGAGATATGAAAATTGATTTGTGTGAGCTTGAGACTGCAGATCTCAGAGCAGATTTTGTTTATTCATACATATATGTTTACAGGCATTACAAACATCTCACATATACATACATGCACTCATATCCATATACTAAGAAACCCAATCTAAAATCATTCATCACATGCATCATAACAACAGATTTTTAAAACTGTTTTTTTAAAAGAAATTTACTCACCTTTTTATTTCCAGAGAACAAAACAGAGCAGTGTTTTCCAGGCTTTTTAAAATTTTGAATTTGCTTTACTGTTGCATTTGAATTTGTTGTGATACTTTGCATGCTTGCAATATGATGTTTTAAAAGTTGAAACTACTGTTGTACTTCCCTTTGAATTGCAGCAGAGTTGAATCTCAAATTGATCTTCATTTTAGTTGCAGGTTGAAGTGGCATTTGAAACTGCTACTTTGAATTGCAAGCTTGTTGAAGATTTGAAAATAGTTGTTTGATCTTCTATTTGTTTGCAGATTTGAATTCCAGGTTTGAAATCCTTTTTGATTTTGGTTTCAAGTTTAGATTTTGTTTCCAGGTTTTAGTTAAGAAAAGAGAAGAGTTTAGGCAGGAAAAGATTTTGAACTGAAAATCAATTAGTCTCGTTTCTCAATTCAGTTTAATGAATATATTCGCATATATTTTCAAATGAAAACAATGCTGCCACTTGTCCTTAGATTCATTATCAAGTTTACACCTATTCAATAAATTTACATATGTATAAAAATGTTTACAAGTGTTAAAATCAATGCCTAATTATGTTTAAATCCTTGTCTTAAAGGTATTTATGTTTTCTTAATTATGTAATATGAATATGTATTGACATTTATGAATTTATGTAAATGTGAATTAGTACTAAATTTATTTATGTTTATATATATAAACCATTTAAATTAAAGAGATATTAAAAAGAAGGCTTATTTAAAACTATATATATTTATAACTATTTTATGCTAAACACTTTAAAGAAAACAAAAACTTTATTTAAACTATCATATTTTTAAAATAAATAACTATCTTATATTTTGAAAACAATTGAATAAATCTTAAGGTAACTTTTGAAAAATATTAATTTTAAAACAAAGCTTCAAATCACAATATATACATATAAAATTTTATCAATAGATTAAATTAAATTCAAAACAATTTCAAATTATAACATATACTTACATATACAAAACAATTGAAAAATTCATCTTTTATTTAAAACAAAAGATATCCTATTCACAATATATATCAAATATATATATATATATATTGTATATAGAATAAAATTTTATTAGCTTTCAAGGATAAATTTTATCCATTTTAAATTATTGGAAAAGATATGAATTAATATTGCCAGATTAAATATTGATTATCCTTTAAAGATTAAATTACCAATTTAAACTACAATTATAAAGGAAAATTATCAATTTAATTGAATTATCAATACAGATTATTAAATTTATATTGCTCAAAAATCCGGGATATCACATTCCTCCCCCCTTAAAATAATTTCGTCCCCGAAATTAAAAGCAAAGTTAATTTAATAATCCAGCAAAGATTTTTAATTTTAAATACAAACCTATCATCCAATTCCTATCAATCAAAGCAACCAATCAAACAATCTAATCTAACTAACTATTCTGATACAAATCAGGATAGATCTACTAACACTATCTCGAGTTTCCCCGAGTATAAATCACCGGGAGACTCGCTCTGCAGAAGCTAAACAAACTACACCACTATAATCCAAAGCTCCTCTCTTCTCTAGATCCACTAATCTGAACGGAACATCAGACTATACTCAAGTCCAGTTCAACTTCCAAATCCATCTGAACTGCAGATTCTACAATCAGTAATAGATCATACACGTACTCCCTCAGAGATACGTGAAATAGAATGGATTCCAGATATCCAAACTGGCCATTCAACCCTGTAGACAAAGAATTACTCCTCTCAAGAACACAAGAAAATTCCAAAATATTTTGGAGCTAGCTTCCAGACTTACCAAATCTTATAGCTCTTATAATCGAGGAAAATTTAAACAGTTTCTAATTTCCAACTCCGAATTCCAAACTCTGATTCATATCTGCATAGCTCACCAGACGATCCTGAGCTACCTCATCTCTTCCTGATCATCTTAACCTTTGCTGATGCTTTTTGAAACAATTATGAACCAAGCACAAAATGATCTTCAAATCTGCTGAAATCCACAAACTCTACTCCACAAGAAATAGAAGACTGAACTTCTTTTTTCCAGATTTCAAAAAAATTCTATACACACTTAGAAATTCACATAAACTTCTTGTAGAAATCTGAGGTTACTTCCTTTCTTGCACAGCTACTACCTTTGCTTTCGCTGTACAACTCTGATTTTGAAATAGATGAGAATGTTGATGAACTCGAGTACAAACTAGATCCATAAACAAGCGGAACATTAGTTATCTTAAAAACATAACCAACTACTCAAAGGATAGACGAGTCCTCGGTCAAGGGTACTGTCTTCAGCTATCCTTGGCTAGAGGAAACTCGAAACTAGAAGTAGAAGAGAAAACACAGATACTCCATAAAATTCTAAGATACTTCACCAAATCCTTCTCTAGGAACCAAATCGATATAAACTAAATCTATGACCTCTTCGATAACTTTTACTTCCTCTTGAGATGTCTCAATTTCATACAAAAGATTACTCAAGATGAACTCTCAAAATAATCGCAATTCACTTTTGCGATCCTACCTAGTTCGGATTCCAAAGAAACTGTTCTCTCTTTATTAATTAAAACAGCCTTAAACTTTTCCGAACAAGGTTAACCCTTCAAGAAAACATTCACTATCTTCCCGGACTGCTGATAGAAGAACCACAAAGATTCCGGAACCATCGAAGAAACGAACCACACTGCTGCTTCCAAACTCTATCTCGACAGCACACCGAACACTCCGAGCTGCACTGCTATCACAGCTAACCAAGAACTTCTAATCCAAAGGCTTCTCAAAACTAAAACCATCAACAAACCTCTCAACGAATCTCCGAGATGGCAGACATCCAAAAGAAACTCGGGCTCCAAACCAATCGCCAATAACTTACTCTTCTTAAGAGAACAATGAGACCATGTCCGAAGAACAACTAATCGACCTTAGTCCCATACTTCAAAATAGACAAAACTCTCATACTTGATATTAGAGAATTCCTATACAGTCGAGTCTTTCCTGCGGTAGACATCAACTGTCCCTCCAATACCTTCTTAATCTTGTTCCAAAAGAAACATCTTCAGAAACGTCCATAGCCACCGTGTCTCATCACACAGCTACTACTTCCTGAGGTTACCAAAATACCATCACTCTCTTCAGCTCTTCCAATAGATCTACTCTATTCATCCAACTTCAAAGATAAACTCTAAACCATAACTGGTTTCCTTCAGAGATCGGTGAAATCTTTACACCACAACAAAGTTCACTCGAGAAAGTATTAGGTCTACAGTCTCGTCAGATATACTTCCAACCTCAACACTCAAATTCTAACTATTGGTAGTCGTGTTACTCACACTACCACCTTATCTACCTTTATAACTTATATTGGAAAACCCGAACAGGTAACCCAACAAATAGGTAGAAATATATATATATATATTTAAAATGATATATATTTTTTTTTATATAGAAATTATTTCTGGGTAAAATTATTTCATCTACCTCTTTAAAACAATATTGTGTCCGTTGGCCTGGTTCAAGTGTTTAGAGATCCCTATCAATAACGTTAGCTACTCGTATTGACCAGAATCCATATACCACTCAACCGATCAATTAACACAATATAAAATCATTTTTATATAACTAACAATTACGCGCTCTCAAGATAGACACCACTCCAGAGCCTAGATATTCACTCAACCTACTGCTCTGATACCAAATGTAACAACCCGACTTTTTCTCCACAGAAAGTCGTATTATTAATAAGAAAGAAAGGGATAGAAAATAGAAAAGAAGAGAAGAAAGAAAGAAACAACAACAACGATCTCACAGCGGAACGAATAAATTATATTAATAACATAAACTATTACATAGTTTACAACAATTTACAGAGTTACACAGCATATACATCACTTACTAGACAGTTATAAACATCTGTCTAGACATTACAACTCAAATACAAGACAAGACACTATCACAGATATCAACACAGCGGAATACTATATCTACGAACGCCGAAGCCTCCTGCTCCATTGCTCTTCCAAAATATTCGTCAAAGCTAAACCTGAATCCCTTGGCTACTCGTAAAAAAATTGAGTACCCAAGTGTTTATTTCTGTTTTATAAACTCTTGGGTACTCAATTTTTTTACGAGTAGCCAAGGGATTCAGGTTTAGCTTTGACGAATATTTTGGAAGAGCAATGGAGCAGGAGGCTTCGGCGTTCGTAGATATAGTATTCCGCTGTGTTGATATCTGTGATAGTGTCTTGTCTTGTATTTGAGTTGTAATGTCTAGACAGATGTTTATAACTGTCTAGTAAGTGATGTATATGCTGTGTAACTCTGTAAATTGTTGTAAACTATGTAATAGTTTATGTTATTAATATAATTTATTCGTTCCGCTGTGAGATCGTTGTTGTTGTTTCTTTCTTTCTTCTCTTCTTTTCTATTTTCTATCCCTTTCTTTCTTATTAATAATACGACTTTCTGTGGAGAAAAAGTCGGGTTGTTACATACCCGTTGTGTTGAATAATTATGTGTAACTAAGTTGTGTTGAATGGTTGTAACTGAGTTGAAAACAATTGTTAATGGAAGACCATATAATGAAAAGAAAATGGTCCAAAATATAATAATTTGGAAAGATCATGGCTCAGAATATGATTGGAGCTTATATACCTAATCCTTCTTTACCTATCACTTTGGTAGTATATAGTTTACTGTTAATTTTTACTTAACAGTAAAATCCATTTTGTTATGAAAGCATAACAGAAAATATATATGCTTTACTTTTCCACATATATGACTTTATGCTTTGATTGGTAGAAAAAAAATGCAATACCATACGACTTTATGCTTTGATTAGTAGCAAAACAAAATGTTGAACCATATTAATGCATACTAGCCATACCATTGCTGCATATGCAAGTTTACTGGGGAAAGTTGCAAAGCCTATCCTATTGTGAACCTCTTTTACTGTTACTTAATAACTTATAAATGAATTTTTTTAACTAGACAAATCAAAAAACGAGAACAAGATACCTGTACATTAGTAGTCCTTCAAGTGAGACAGTTTCATCACCCATTATTTTCATGCACCATCTTCCATTAGCAGTGCAAACTTCCTTGAACCAAAAAGATATATAAAAATGAATATTGGACTACTGTAACCTCCATAGAATAAAATATACAATTTTAATTACCAATGAGAAACCTTACTCGTTCATAGTTTTAGCCTTAATATGTTTAGAAATGATGTTGGCCTTGGTGGCACCAATGAAGGTCCTATGGATAGGTTCAAGATATCCAATCCATCTTCCACTGCTCATTGAGTTATATACATTTCTTCATTACTTTTTATTTCTAGAGGTTAATGGTATCCATCTTGGTATAAGTTCTTTTAACCTTGTCCACTACTGCAGCTACATCAATGATGTACCTACCAAATGAAAACATTGTTTTGTAAACAACAATACTAGGCCATACATAGAGCAGCTAGAAAAGTTATTATGCAAGATAAATATAGTAAAGCATTGTTCTTATTGGGCTCCTAATGTCATTCCACTTGCATATCCATAGTTATATTCGTTAAAGAGAACCACTACCAGGAAATTTCCAACTGCAGTTGAAGTGGTATGGCAGCAACATAAATGGAATATCTGGTTCGTCCCAATCAAGAATAAAAAATACATATACATCTATCTCATCAAAAGAATATAAATCAAGTCCTACTGTTTATACTTATAATATAATTATTGTAGTTGATGTTTTGATTATTTTTATAATCATTATTTAACCTGATATTATGTCTAGTCAAAGCATATTGTAAGTTTTCTTATGCTCATCAAAAATTAATATAAGATGATAAATACAGTTAATAAAAATGTTAAATTCCTTTATAATTAGATTTTGAATAAATTAACATATACAATGGGAAAGAGAATTCAAATAAGCATGCATAACCACAAATTTGATGTTCAAATTTACTTATGGAATTCCAACATTACATGATCATGGTAAATCCTATAAATATGCATCGTTATTTGGTTAAGATATTAAATGAACAATACCAAATATGTACTGCTTACATTATATTCTGATAACCTGTAATTTTCAAAGCAGTACTCATGGGAGAGATACTAAATGTATAAATGAACATCTTCATCATGCACACATTTTCAATACTAATAAGCAGATTATTTTCTTTGTTTTTTAGAAGATAGGAATTCATAAGTATTTGTGAAAAATCCACAAGGATTAGCTATTTTTTCTTCAGTAGGAGTGAAAATAGCATCGAATTAAAGTTGAAAACAAAAGCAATGTAACGAAATTTTATGGAAAGTACATAACTATGTTAAATGTAAATAACAATTGCTCATTCGATTAAATTGGTCTTTTTTTGGATAGTCACAACTTTGAACGTTTATATGTAGTTTAAGTCTGATACCACAACTTTATGAACTTATGTCAGGGTTAAATAAAAAATAATGGAGCAAGACCAAAATTATACACTTATTTTTATGTAATTTCAAATTCTAGAAACACCCAATCACTCTATTAGTTCCCATCGAGATTGGGAATCTTTCAATTGTTTGTAAAGATTTAAGTTTATTTTTATTTGTGTTTTCAAACACATTTATTATTTATTTCATTGAACTTTTAGAAACTATTATTTAGTTGCCTTTATAGATTTTTTTTAATTTTAATTACAAAACATTATCGCTATGTTATTTTACTCCATATTAAAAAAAATTATTTTTAAATATTTTGGTTTTTATAATATAATTAAACTTCAGCTGTTTCATCAATTATTTATTTTAAAATTGTATATTTTGATGATAACGTTTTTATTATATTGGTGTTTTAAGAAGGGAGGATTCAACTTTGAAGTCATTTGATCATTTTGATTCATTATGTTTAATGTTGAATGATTCTCACGCATATGTAACAAGTCACATGTGCCAGTGTATTAATATAACTAAAAAAAATACCAGACATGATTTTACGAAGAAATGAAACATTATAGTTATTTCATCGAGTAACTTACAAATGCAAATGGAACATTAATTTCAGTTCCTTAAGTATTGAAAAATAAATTTTAATTTGGTCGAATTATATTACAAATGCGATTTGTTGATGAAAAATAGTTTGGATAAATATTTAAAATTGTGTTAAATAAAAAAAATTCATCACTTGGATGATACTATTTTTGTTGTATGTAAAAATTGTGAGATTTTTTAATTGAAGACAATGATCATTAGAATGATAGATGATGCTGAAAATCCCATCTTAAGAAAAGTTTGCTAACTTTCAAATATTTGGATGATGATACATAACAATATTGGAAAGTGGGATAACTTATCCACTATTTAAGAGATAAAAATGTACTTGAACTAACACTGGTCTTATCGATAAATGTATTAATTCAGTCTTGCTCTCACATTTCAATTGTAAAAAATTTTAAATGCCAGGCTGTTGGTATAAGTATTTTTACAACTACATCATTTATTTTTATGATTAATGTCACTTAAGTGAAACACTTATAGAAATAAATGAATGATTCATTTTTTTATTCATCATTGCGTCTAAGTTAACATCTTTGATATTGTGGAAGGCATTGCTAAAGGAATTTCATAATCTACTTTAGAGGGCCTTTTAAGAAGGGTTATAAAAATGATAAAAATATGTCAAGTTTCACATGTGTTCCTACTTAAAGACATCAAAATAGGATATAAATGCATATTCACTACTCTTTTATCGAAATAGAGAAAATAATTCAAGATATATCTATCCTTTTAATGGCCTCTCTTAAAAAAGGTTTTCCTAAACCAAGTATGTATGGACGAGCCATGCATAGATTCAAACAAACTTATGTATACTATTACCCATTTATGTTATTTACAACAGTTGTGTAAGATTGCCTCATTTACATCATATTTTCTCATTGAAAAAACCTAGAGAACAAGATAAATTGAGTTTATGTTGCATGTCATTTATTTATACATGTTCTTGCATTTTTTTCTTATAAAGACTGCACATGCTTTTCTTTTATTATAAGTTGACTATGTCTAGTATTTAGTGTGTAAAGAATCAAAAGGAGGTGAAACATAAGAATAAATACTAACCAAATTAATGGAATTTGACTAAACAAGCCATTTCTTATTGAATGACTACATGATGAATCACATACTACTATTAAGTAAACTTGAAATTAGATTATGAAATTATACTAAAGTATATCATGTTTAATTATACTAAAACTATACAACTTTAATACTTACAAAAATTCAGTTATTCTCTATTGCTAGCAACAAAAACAAAGGTATTACATTTATATTTTCAACAAATATTTCCTTATAACAGAAATATTATTATTAATTTAAATAAACTGACTGCCAAAGGGGAAAACATCATTAAGCGATTGATCATGCATTGAACCCCTAATCAGTATCTGTACTTTATTAACAAAAAAAGATTGAAAAATGTTTTTCACCATGACTTACAAACTAATAAAACAAAAAAGGACAAAGTAATACTTATTACCTATGCTTGACATAAAGTTGGATATCCAGAAATTTTAAGTGTGATTAGATCCCTTACGACAAACGTATCCAACTCTTGGAGAGAAATGAACTTGCTGCATGTTGTAAGCACCCCGAACTCTCCCTAAGAGTTGGAAATTTTTGACAAAGGAGAAACAAGTCCTGAAGTTTCACCTTTAAAAATCTTGTTTCAATATAGTCAAAGTTTAAGGCAACATTAAGAGTGTTTGGCATTAACATTTCGGTCATGTACTTCATAATAATATAATTCAAGTGCAGGTCTATGTTTTAGGAAGAATCTTGACAAATAATATGGAGTAATTAATTCAGAAGCTTGAAAAATAAGGTCCTTTAAAAAATGGATGCTAATTCCATATCATCTGAATTTACTCACATAAACTAAAATCTAAAATTTTATTCCATATTCAGTTAATAAAAATAACATAATTTATATACCAAAATATCAGAAATAGTTATAACTCCAATTTGTGATTACATGGAAATAGTAGTGCATCTCTTGCTTTTTACTTTTTTAACTTATTGTAAATTTTTAACACCATAATGTTTCTTAAGCATTTTTTTCATTTTAATCTTGAAAATAAGTTAACAAGTGGAAGTGCCAAAATTAAGCAATATAAGTTGAGTAAAACAGTGCATTGAAGACCTGACAGCTAAGACATCAGGAGCATAATAAATTAAAGAGGAGATCTAGAAAGTTTTGGTGGAATTCAACGATGTTGAGGGTATGAAACTTGAAGAAACATAATATTCATCATAGAAATCTAAAAAACCAACAAAAAATAAACAAATTAATATAACAACAAACCTGGAGATTATTCGACAATAAACACACGACCCTACTTTTTTATTACAAATCATAACCAAGCTAGCCTTATGATGTGACTTTAGAAGGCGATTGATTTTTCATAAAAACAGAAGAAACAGGAACAAAAAATTAGTTTGAGAAGATTTAGAGATAAAGGGAGAAGTAGAGAAAATGATTACAGATTAAGAGATTCAACGCTTGATTGTGTTGGAGATGAAGGGTACGAGACAAGACCGAGGTTCCTTGAGAACATACCAAACTGAGAGAAGTTGGAAATTAAGAATTTGGCTTAGGGCTTTATTTTATTTTGGGGGTAAAGGACAAAAAGAGTGAAAATAAGGTGGGAATAACAAGCGGGAATGTAAAAACTCAGCCTGCCCCGAAATAGTTGCATTTCATGTTCAAACGCCGCCATTGAATGCAACTAAAAGCACATTTTCTTGTAGTGTATATAGTAGATTTAAATTATTGTTCCTGTATTTAAATGATTAATTGGTTTGGTTTCATTGAATATCCACTTTTGAAAAGCGAATGACATTTAAAACAAAATACATGGAATTTTTTTTAGAGAAATCTGGATTTCTCTCTGTTGTTATTTTAAATTTCAGTTATATACCCGCTAATTTTAATTCAATTAATAAATTTGTTATATAGATTGTTGAATGTCAAAACTTGGTGGTTTTGCAATATTTGATGTGACACTAATATATGGCTTTATTATCTACAACACATCAAATATACACCTCTCATCCATTTTCCTTCTCGCCTACTAAATTATTTCATACACCTATCCAAACCCACTAATTTAAATATTTATTTTTCCGCCAGCGTATGCCCTTCCTAAAAATAAACCAACAATGTGGTATTATATTTCCTCCCTCAAATTAAGTTTCATCCAAAACTAAATATTACGAACCGTTTCAAAACTACTAAAACATGAACAAAAAATAATTGCACAGAACTGTTCAATTTCGAAACCTTTTTACCCTTAAAAATTAAATTAGTTAGCCTGTTACTCTTTCAACCAAATTAAAAGTTATAGTACATATTAGCTTAAAATAATATTTACAAAAATTACAATAAATTCAACATTGATTTTAGTGGATTACAATAAAAATAAATATCTTGCATACGTTGAATAATAATAAAAAACAATCCATTCATACAACAACTTATTCAAAAACAAGAATTAGGTCTTACGTACATTATGAATTTCAGTATACTCTTAATTAATTGATGATAAGAGAAGCTATTAACGTGTTGTATTATTAAGGTTTTGGATTTTATATTTGCATTATTCGTTTATGCAAACTATGTGACTATTTCTTCACTCATTTTCACATAATAGGCCGTAGTGGGTGTTTGAAGTATTTTATTCGAATTAATTTTAATTCATATTTAAGTCGCATTATGGATAATTCAAATGTGTGTAGAAGTAATACCCTTAATATATGTTAAAAGTTGAACCTTTTTAGTAATAAAGGTAGTAGTACCATTGATTAAGTGCTATGATAGCTATTGGCCTCATTATAGTATTTTGAAATACTATTAATTGATGTTTTGAATTTGAAAATGATTTTAATTCGAAGATTGATTTTAAATGTGACTTTTAAGATTTTCCATGGCAATTTATTTAATAATGGTTTTTGGACTTCTCTATTTTCCTCCAACCTTTCTGGAAATGTTTTAGAAATATTTCGAAGGTATTTATTTTTATAAAAAAGCTTTTATAATATTGAATGTTTGTTTCAAAGAAAAAAAGGAATATATCTTTTTATAAAGTGATTTGTTATTAAAAGAAGATAGCAATATTTTGAGAAAAATATTTATGAAACATTTTATATAAATGTTGTATAAAAGAATAAATTTATAAATGGTATTTTATAAATAAAAGAATAGGTTTATAAATGGTATTTTATAAATAAAAGAATATATTTTTAAATGTTGTTTTATAAAAAGTAAAAATTTATATCATTTGATAGATTGGAAAATAAATCCCATTTGAGAATTTATAGTGATATATGACATGATCATTTTATGAAAAATATTTTGTTCTATCTTAAAACTAAAGGTTTACGATAAGTAAATGAGGTTTACAAATGGAGTATTTTAAATAAATTATGAGATTTATAAAAGGAGTTTTATAATTGTATTTGAAGACTTATGAACGAAGTTTTATAAATAGAAATGAGTTTTATAAAAGAAGTTTTATAAATGAATTTGGAGTTTTATAAAAAGAGTTATAAATAAATTTGGAGATTTATAAAAGAAGTTTTATAAATGAATTTGGAGTTTTATAAAAAGTGTTAATAATAAATTTGGCGATTTATAAAAGGAGTTTCATAAATAATATTTTATAAAAGGAGTTTGTAAATATAAAAAAGGTTTATAAATAGAAAGAGGGGTTTTATAAAGAAATTTTATCAAGAGAATTTATAAAAAGAATGAGACTTGATATCCATAAATAATCATTTTAAATTATTGTGGTATGGGCAATACTCTTTTCATACTTAACACCAAAAAGAGAAAAGTGGTTTGGGTTTATAGTAATAACATTTTAAATGATATTAGTTTTGGCTCGGTTAAATACGGTTTTCAAAATGAAATCTTTCTTAAGATTTGTGAATATGCTTATATCATTGATATAAGTATATCGAAAAGTTCTCTAAATATTGAAATTGAAATGTTTTATGACTATACTTCTATAGTTGAGATAAGTATATCAATATTTTTCAAGTAATGAAAAGAGTAGAGAGGGTTTGTGAATATATCTTTGTAAAAGTATTTAATATAAGGATTTACAAAATGAATTTTGAATAGATTAATTAAAGAGGTTTAGCGGTTGCTTATGTGCTTAACTATGCTTGGTTTCCATGTGAAATTAAATCTCTGATTTGATTGTTTGTTTATTTAATAGTTAAATAACCGACTATCAAACCTTGGCCAGTTTTGAAATTATCGTTGTCGGTTCGGAGAATCAAGGATCGAATTTGGTTGGTGATAGGTTCACGCATGATAGGGGGTTCTCTCATTGTGAACGATATGACGAAGCTTTGTCTCTTACCTACGTGTCCCTTTTTATGGGTTGGTGAGCAGTCGAGAGGCTGGCCGTAAAATCAGATTTGAGGTTACAATTTGTAGTCACCTCCAACAAGGGAGAGGGTTACAACATGATATTAGAGCTTAGACTGAGCGAGCACCTAGGCTTTGGCTGGGTAGACTCATTAGAGATTGGATAAGTGACACCCTAGAATGAGTTTAAGTGTATTATATATACGAGAGCGTATTTGTTAGTGCTATAAAAATGTTTTGTATTGTGTTGGTGGAATGCCACGGTATCAACATGGGTTTTTAAATAGTTAAGCAAGGCAAAATGACATAGTATTGTTTTGAAATTTGGTAAACGAAATAATTTTACCCAGATTTCATATTTTATATGTAAAAGAATAATTTTCAAAAATTGATATAGTTATTTGTGATATGTTTGTTTGTTAGGAAAGATAATTTCATTTAGTATTATTTATTGTTTGATTAGTTGTGCTGGACTAGTTTATAGGCATTAACTATTGTTTGTTTATGAGCAGTTTTATCTTTTTCACTGCAGAGGTTGTGTAGATTGTAATTGTGGGAATATTGAAACGAATACCTTATGAATTAAGTTTCACAGTTTTCCTATAGTGCGTTCGGGGATAATGTTAGGTTAAATTTAATTTTAATAGAAGTTGTTTAATATAATCTAAACAAAGATATACATTTGTGAAATGTTTTTATTTAAGAAAGGGAAGTTATATAAGTATGGTTTATAAATAAAAGGATTTAAATTGAGATTTTGAGAACTTAAATCCCATTGTTTTTTAAAATTGTTTTCCAAAGTTTTTGACAAAATAATACTAGTATTATATGTAAGTATTTATGAATGAAATGTTTTAAAAAGTATTTTAAAAGAAATAGAAATCACTTAACTCAATTCTACCACTGGAAAATAATTCTTATGATGAGTGTAGCATCGTCGGCGTTTATTTTTGAGTTTCGAAGTAAGGGATTGTCACTATAGTAGTTTTGCTTCATAGTGTTTCGACAAAACAAATTTTAAAATTTGAAAGTATGATTTGCTATACAAAATCAGATATGCATATTATTATTTCAATGAGTTGAAATAAAACCGGGTGTTTAATTCTGATGTTCGCAGGTAAGTTATTATATAGATACATGTATCCTATGCATTAGAATAGTTTGGGTGGTACATCTTATTATGATAGGTTGTTTGGTAGTTTTAATTTGTTAAAATGAATTGGATTTTTGGCGATTTTGGACAGTAGGAAACTTCTGATTTAATATAAAAGTTAAAGCTATGTGTTTTGTGAAATTATAAGAAAAAAAGTTTTTGTAACTTATAAATTTGAGAAGTTAATAAGTTAAAACAAGTTTTAAATTTGTTGAACATCTTGGTTAAGTAAAACCAATATGATATTGTGTATATACTCTTCGAATGTAGTGGAGTATTATACGAATATGAACTTGAGTTATAAACTAAAATTTAACCTAAGTAAACCTTAACGGAATGGTTCATAAACGATTTTAGTATTAAATGAAATACTGTAAGTAAAAATAAATGTAAATTAAAAAAGAATTGGTGTACTTAAGAAACTAATGGAATAAATACGTAATTTGTGCATAGATCATTTTATTCACATAACTGTGCTTGATCCAGATTCGAGTATATGATTTTGAGATGATTTACACCAGTTCGAACAAGGATTTTTCACTCGATTCTTGACAGCGAACACTTGATGTGGATTTTTGATAAGATTCTGAAGTTTTCTATCATAGTATATGGCCATGCAAGGAGAATAGAGATTTCTAATCAAGGAACCTAATCGAAATCTGCACTAGGAAAGTCGAGTAAGCGATACTAGTTTGGAAGTGAAATTCGTGTGATTGAGCGAGCGATTGGATTTGATATTGCGTACGGATGACATATGTACATCGTACAATCTTTAGTGTAATGTTTGCTTTGACATTAGAAAATGCAAGTTATATGGTTTGATGGTATTTGTAAGTGAGATAAAGGTATATGAAGCAAAGGCTAACTTGCTTCTTTTGGTTTCATGACTAGAGTTTGATTGCTCGACAAATTGGTATGTGTTTATTGCTTAACGGGTATGTTTGTTATATGTCATATACATATATTGTCGTTGATGATTTTATGCCCCAGATATGGGAGGCCACTTTGGACTTTTGTTTTCTTTGTTGACTTGGTCTAGTTATGGCAAATTGTAGATTTTTCGGATCGAGCCATGCAAAGAAGGTGCTGCCGAACTTTTCCATAACATTATTGTTTTTAAAAGTTTAAGGGTTATGAGAAATTTTTCTTCCTTTGGGAATTTTGGGGATGAAATTCTTTTAATGGGGAAGAATGCAATGATTCGAAATCTTTAATGTACGAGAATATTTAACTCATTTAAATATTCAAATTTAATTCGAATGTGATAAAAAATAAGAAAATCAATTTTTATTATAACGACTTGATTTTCATTGATGTATTTTAATTTAATTTATAGGATTTTTTCATAATTTTTAATTTGGAAAATATTTAAATTATCATTTGACATATTTTTTGGCAAACGTTGGTATTTTTGCAAATTTTCTAAATAAGATAACTAGTGTATTTTGTTATTAATTTTGGATCGTGTCATAAATTCGTGCGCGAGTGTATTTTTGTTTTTTCGTTCATGGTTCATAAGCGAACGAAATGGTGTGTAGCGAAGAGCCAAAAGTCACAACATAAACACCAGTCTACCCTAAGACTTCTCTCTACTTTATCACTTTCCTCCTCATTTCCCTTTTCCCTCCTCTCTCTCTTGTTTTTGTTAACAGTACAAAGAAAATTAAATCACCTCCACCAAAATTCAAAATAAAATAAACCACTCAACTAAAAATCACAAAATCAGATCCGATGAGTTTGTGGTGATGAGATCTTCGAATCTATAAAATTTTGGATGGACATTGCTAAGTGGAGGCTGATGTGACCATAGGGAATGAGGGTTTCAATTTGAGCAAGGTATAGGCACGGTAGACTTCGGGGAGAGTTGCATCCAGTCTCTCATGTGGAAGAGCTCTGGGTGGCCGTGTTTTAGGTGGTGCGGTCCTCTATAGTGGAACGTAACATCTTGGTGGTCAAAGGGGAAGCCCCAGGTCGCATCAAAGTATGGGTAGTCGAGTAGGTTGGCAGGGGTGCGAATCCAAGCATAAGTGGAGAGGAGTTGATTGCAATCGTCGGCACGTGATTTCGTGAACTAGAGAGGAAATAATCTCATGCATGCATGGCCTGGGGCTGATATGCACGCACAAGGGGAGCGATGGGTTTGGGGAAGAAGGATTGTGGTGGGTGATTGAGTTAATTAAAATAATTAGTGTAATTAATTTGTTTTAATTAGGTTAAAATATTGTAAATTGACTTTCTCTCTCATACGAGGTCCAATTGAGACGCGGTCTTTTGCGTTATGCTCATAAGAGTAATTTCTATGTGCTAGAACTAATTTCGTTGAGTTTGAAGCAAGCGAAATTTGAGCTAAAATCTAATCAAACTGGAACGCTTAAGCGTCCAATGGAATTTTAGTGAGTTAACTCACCTCTGATTGAATACTATATAATATATAGTAGATATTAGTTATTGCCCCTATATTTAAATGATTTATTGGTTTTGTTTGATTGAATATCTGCTATTGAAAAGTGAATGACATTTAAAATGAAGTACAAGGAATTTTATACAGAAATCTGGATTTCTCGCCATTGTGATTTTAAATTCTAGTTATATACCTGTTGAGTTTAATTCCATTTATATATCTGCTATATAGATTGTTGAATGTCAAAACTTGGTTACTTGGAAAAATTTGATCTGACATTGTTATATGTTAAAAGTTGAATCTTTTTAGTAATACATGTAGTACTAGCATTGGTTAAGTGCAATGGTAGCAATTGGCCTCATTATAGTATCCTGAAATACTATTAATTTTTGTTTTTAATTTGAAAATGATTTTAATTCAAAGAATGATTTAAATGTCATTTCTAAGATTTTCTATGGTATTTTATTTAAAAATTCTTTTAGAACTTCTCTATTTTTCTCCAACCTTTTTGGAAATGTTTTAAAAGTATTTCAAGAAGTATTTATTTTTATGGAAATGTTATTATAGTAATGAATGTTTATTTTAAAGTAAATAAAGAGGAATATACCTTTTCATAAAGTGATTTTTTAAAAGAAGATAACAATATTTTGGGATAATTATTTGGGAAATGTTTTATATAAAATGTTGTATAAAAGAATAGATTTATAAATGGTATTTTATAAATAAAAGAATATATTTATAAATGGTATTTTACAAATAAAAGCATAGATTTTTAAATATTGTTTATAAAAAGGAAAAAAATACATCACTTGATAAATTCGAAAATAAATCTCATTTGAGAATTTATAGTGATATATGGAATGATTGTTTTGTGGTAAGTATTGGATGTTATCTAGAAACTAAAGGTTTATGATAATTAAACGAGATTTATAAAAGGTGTTTTATAAATAAATTATGAGATTTATAAAAGGAGTTTTATAATCGTATTCGGAGATTTATCAAAGATGTTTTATAAATAGAAATGAGTTTTATAGAAGGATTTTTATAAATGATTTTGGAGTTTTATAAAAAGAGTTATACATAAATTTGGAGATTTATAAAAGGAGTTTTATAAATGAATTTGGAGTTTTATAAAAAGAGTTATAAATAAATTTGGAATTATAAAAGGTGTAACGACCCCAAATTTTCTATATATTTAAATTAATAATTAATTGTATTTTTGAATAATTTTTTTTTTGAAATTAATCGATGAATAGATTCGAGTTTCCCCGAATCCAAATAAAAATATATTAAATCATTTTAAATTTAGAAATTGTATATATATGTGAATTTATATGGTTGTGCCTATATGAATAGATTAAAAATGATATATATATATATATTAATAATTGAATTTAAATCTTAATATAAATGGTTTAAAGATAAATATGAAAATATAGATAATTGATACAAGTTTAAAAATAAATAACTTTAAATTTGAAATTGATGGGTTATGTTAAAAATAAAATAAATTAATAATAAATATTTAATTTAGAAATAAAATATAAATATGTAAGATAAACTATAAAAATATCAAGTAAATACATTTGCTAAACTTTAACAATAAAAATACAAATATGGAAATTCATTTATATTGTAAAATAAATAAATTCTATAATTCATACAATATAAAGTAAATCTTAATATTAATTAATCAATACAAAATAATACAAATAAGAGATACAAAAAAATAATAAAAGAAAAATAAAAATAGAAGTTCACTCATATTCTTAAGTAATAAAATAAACAAAAAGAAATACAAACACTAATATATATTCATGTATGAACACTTGCAAAAGAATGAAACAAAAATATATACACATGGAAATAAAAGAAGACAAAGTAATAAATGCAACTCTTTTTAGCCACCAAAACAATTTCAGCCACCACAATATTATAGCAGCCTGCCTAAGTTGTAAGCAAATAAAATAGGTACCAAGGTACGTGATAATTAATGCAGCCACCAAGCTAAATTTATATCAGCAAGCAAAGAAAGATCTCTGCTAAAATTATACAAAAATATTACCCTGATGTACAAACCACATTATCACCTTGTATAAAAAAAATACATCCCTGTAAACTCATTTTTTTTATCTAGTCTTCTTCATTTCACTTCGTTTCCTCAAAGCTGAGAAAAGATCAGAAATAAACAATAACATCTTAAACAAAACTTCAATTTAAACCAACTGGAACCAGATTTGAGATCAAAGAAGAAAAAGTTTTCAACTTGCATTTCTCCAGCCTGTGTCAAAATAGAAGGAGCTCTGTTCTTTCTTTTAACCACTGTGAGTAACTTTTCTATTTAAAATTTAAAACTTGATTCAGTTGCAAGTACTTGTGGTAAATATAGTTGTATATATGTATGTTCTCTGGATATGCATGAGTGATGTATGAATGTGTATGCTCAGTCATCTCCTATACCATTTGTTCTGGTTCCAAGCTCTAGTTTAGCTTCAAAAAATCATGTTCTCTTGATCAAAGCGTGATTTAGATTTAAGATAAAAACAAAACTTGTTTGTTATAATATATATTGAAGATAAAAAATCAATTTAAGTTTAAACAACTTATAAATGGCTCTGGGAATCAAGAAACCTGAGTACAACTTTCCATAAGTCAAAATTTAAACTTTTTAAATTACGATTTCAGATATATAAATGGAATGCATATGCGAAAATATGATTTTTAAAACAAGATTCGTGATTTTTAGTGGGGTGTTTTGGTAGCAGTTCGAGGATGGTTGGAGTGGGTATTTTGATCGAATTCCAGCGTTATGATGATCTAGGGAGGTCGAGTTGCCTCGTGGGGATGGAGGGGCCTATGGCGGTTCCAGGAAAAATATCGCGATGGTTGGCCGATGACCATGGTGGTGGCAGGAGGCGTTCGAATTCTGGTGACCTAATTTTGGTGTGGCTGATGTTTTCCACTCGCGCATCGTCGATGATGGATCGAGTGTCACGTGCTTCTGGGGTTTGATAGAGGGAAGGTGGACGAAGTTACGGCCGGAGTTTGGTGGCCTCCGGTGGTCGAGACGATGAAAACGAGCTGTTGCCAGGTTTTGGTGGAGGAGGTTCCTGTTGTTGTTCCAGGTTTTTGGTAAGGGCTCTCAAATTTGATTCGAGCTTGAGTAGCATGATCTGACGATCGTGGATGGATAGGAGGATGGTTACCGATGTGGGCGAGTGTTTGGAGATGGTTGGAGCGACCTCAGATGATCGTGCATGTGCACGGTGCACTGCTTGTTGCCAGGGGATGTTTGGTTGGGTCAGGGGTTTATTCTCGAGCAATTTGATGATTGACTCGAAGATAGGGAAGTGTGGACTCGAAGCAAAATGGTAGTGGCTCGAGTTATGGGTTGTGTTACAGGTTTTCAAACCTGTAATGTTAAATTCCAAACTGAATTCTAAAAATGTTAAGCAAAGTTTTAAAACAAGTTTAATCTAAGTTTTAAATCTGGAAATTGAGTTTGAATCACAGTTTTGAAATAAAAATAAAATTTTGAATTTAAATTGTTTTAACTACTTTAAAATGGTTAAATAGTTTGAATTTTAAAATGGAAGTTTTTAAATAAAAAAAAAGATTTAAACAATATTGATTGTTAAAGTGTATTTTTAAAACGGAAGTTTCTAAAATGTTTTATCTTTAAAATAAATGAAGATCAATGATTTATAATTCATTAAAATTAATAAGGTAATTAAAGAATGATTTATTTTATTTATAAATTAATAAATTAAATTGATTAGAAATGATTAATGATGATTTAAACCTAAGAAATTTTCTTAAGAAAGTAATTAAAGAAATATTATTAGTTAATAAAGATAATTAACTAAGGATTATTAAGTATTGATTAAAGTGATTGATGTTAATAATAAATTGGATTTATTTATTTAGATAATCAATCGTAAATTGTTAATTTCTTAATAAAAGTAATTAAGGATAATTAATTAAATGATAATTAATTAATTTATTAATTGAGGCTAATTAATTTATTATTAAAGGTTAATTAATTAAAATAAATTTGTAATTAATTAATATTAATTAACCAGGATTAGTAATTTGTTCATAGAAATTAAATTTGATTTAAATCAATCAGATAATTAAATTGATCCCACTCATGTATGTTTGGATTATATTAGTTATTGAATTGTTTGACATCCCTGATATATGATGCTTGGTGATATATTCTTATTTGTGTGTGATTTGTACTGTAGCTATTTATCTAGGATGAATGTAAATTATGATCTGCAATATTTATATATCTGCGATCTGTGATCTGTGTACAAAAGATAAGCATTATAGTTTATATCGCTTATCAACTATATTTATGTATTCTGATCTGTGATGATTGATTGATGTTGCACTACTGTGCAAAACCCCTGGACCACACCTTTACACACACAAATATGGATTTCACGTGGAAATCGGTTAAGTCACAGATGATTTAAATTTGATGTTTTTGAAATTGAAATTTTAATTTCAATTGATTTTGGAATTGGAAATTTGGGTTTAAAGTGAAAAGCTTTTGAAATGGAATTTCAAAGATAAAATTTATTTCGAATAACTTAATCGAGTTTTGAAAATTTAAATAATTTGATTTAAATTGGAATTCAAGTTTGAAATTGAATTCTATGATTTGGAACTAGGGATTAAAGATGCTGTACAAGTTATATATGGGTTAAACCATTTTAAATGTATTGATTTGGGAATTTGAAATTAATTCAAGGGCTTTAACTCGTGTAAATATAATTGAATTTTCCGAAATGAAAACTGTTTGTTTTCAAATGATAAAAGCTTTCAGATAAGAAATGAAATTACAATTTAATTAAAGGAATTTCATGTTTGAAATGAAAAAAAGGTTTTTCCAAGTTATGAATGAATTATTTTTGAAAGCTATGAATTAAATCTGTTTATTTTTAACAGATTTAAATGGTGATTTATTTAAACCATTCGAAATGAAATTGTTTTGAAAGCTATAAGTTAAATCTTGATTTAAAGATTTAACGAGTTAATCCAAGTGAAATGGAAATTGTTTTGAAATATATGAATGAATCTTTGTGAATGGGGTTAACTTTGTGAATTGAATCTTTTTTGTTTAAAGATTGGAAATGGTAATTTGTTTTAACCATTCAAATGAAAAGTATTTGGGTTTTAAACTGTGACTTAATTGAGACCCCAGTATCCATATGATTTTTAAATATTTCGCTCACTATTCGGGTTAGCCGGGAAAGGACCTTTGGGTCGTATAACCCATTCTGAATATGTGATACGTCGATATGGATGGCATTTGATGACCGGTGTTGAAGACTGGATATTTTTGAAAACGGAAGGGTTACCGTCGAGTTACTCTGCATTGGCTGATCCCCGATATAGAGGTTTTATCACCCTTAGTGACGGGAAGTCCGGACGTGATTGGAAATTATTCGGATTTGCAAGGGCTTCGTAAGAAGTGCCTTCGGTTCTGTTCGAACCCGGAACAGACTTGTATGGTAACATGTCTGACATTGCACTTTGAGATATAAAGCAGATTTCTTTCAAATACATTTCTGTTGGTGGCGGAGAATTTATTCTCTTAACTTAACACCCTTCTCTGAGACGTACGAGCTCAGAGGTTATGTAGTTGAAGGTTATCAGCGATATACTCCCAATTTGGTAATGTTACATGCTGAGTGTTGCTGTGTGATGATCATTGTTTGATCATTTGTGATATGATCATTTGTTTGATTTTTTATCTTTGTGATCATTACTTTGATCATCTGTTGACCCAAAGCATGGCTTTGTGACAAAGCGTAGCTTTGTGGACGAGACTTCGTCAGAGCCTCACAACCCAGAAATGGTCGAAACAGGAATGTTGCGGCAAGGTTATGAGGGTCGCGCCCTTTAGGGTATGTCATTCCCTTCTGGAAAGGGGTAGTATTATGGTATGGAGCCCTGATACTTACTCATGTGGACACACTTTATTTATTATGTGTGATGTTGGTTACCGAGCGCTCGGATAAAGGTCCCAAAGGACCGGGGGATGGCATATTCGTGAGTTACCTGGTACAGGGGTAACCCGACCTTGTTGGCAGAGAGCAGTTTGTCTCTCGGGACGTCCAGCCAGAGGCGATCCCATTCGGCAGTAGGAAAGGAAGTTCCTTAGCCTAACCATTTGTTGGAAAATCCAAACAAACAGTACGAGCCTTGTACGGTTTTAGTTGTAGAACCTGCCATTTACTTATGGTGGCGCCCCACTGTTTAGATGGTAGCTATAGTAGGCATAGTTCGGAATGTCTATGCTGGCTAAGATTAATATTATATCTTCGAAATGTTTTCTGCACTATGCACTAATAATAATAATCCGATGATTTGCGTAGTAAGCATGTTTGACTATCATAAGGAGAAATCTCCTCCGATTCTGCGTTTGCATTGTGTGTGTGCGCGTGAGGCCTTATGGTAGTTTCATTTTCCAAAAGCATTGCGGGTTTCAATGTTAAAATTCTTTTGTGGTTTGTTTAAAGATAAACTGTTTTTGTTGCTCACACCAGTCCCATGACTGATCCGGAGTTTATTGTTCCCTTCCTAAACTCTGGGTGCTTATAATTTTCCACACGGGCAGTCTAGAGTTGGGTTTCTCAGATATTCAGGTTGAGTAGATTATCTGGAGCTAGTCAGTCCTTGGACGACTGACCATGCTTTCCGCTAGCTATGGATTGGAGCATTCTATTGGAGATATTCTATCTGCTGCTGATGTTATCATTTTCTTTTCCGTTGTTATTTCTTGTATCTCCGATATTGTTGTATCATATTGATATCATTGTTGTATATCATACTGGATATTGTATTCATTGGATTGTATATGATATCATCTATTTTTATTCCGCTGTGTTGTTATACTTAATGGTGTTATAAGCTCCGGCGACTCGGATTTTAACGGTCAAATCTACGGCATTCGAGTACGATGTAAAGTATGGATGTCGATTTTCGAACACGAAAATCTAAATCGTTACAAAAGGAGTTTCATAAATGATATTTTATAAAAGGAGTTTGTAAATATAAAAGAGATTTATAAATAAAAAGGAATTTTTTAAAGGAATATTATAAAGAGAATTTATAAAAAGGGAAAGACCCGATTTCCATAAATGATCATTTTAAATTATAGTGTTATGGAAAGTATTCTTTTTATACTTAACACCAAAAAGAGAAAAGTAGTTTGGGTTTATAGTAGCAATGTTTTTAATGACATTTATTTTAGGTCGGTTAAATATGGTTTTGGAAATTAAATGTTTCTTAAGATTTATAAATATACTTATACCATTGATATAAGTATATGAAATAATTTTATAAGTCTTAAAGTGAAATGTTTTATGACTATACTTATGCAATTGAGATAATTATATCAATATTTTTCAAGTGTTGAATAGAGTAGAGAGGGTTTGTGAATATATCTTTGTAAAAGTATTTGATACAAGAATTTACAAAGTGGTTTTAATTAATGGAAAGACTAATTAACAAGGCTTAATTGTTTCTTATGTACTTAACCATGCTTGGTTTCCATGTGAAATTAAATCCATGATTTGATTATTTATTTATTTGACAGTTAAATAACCGACTATAAAATCTTGACCAGTTTTGAAATTATTGTTGTTGGTTAGGAAAGACCGGGATTAGATATATTATCAAAAAACCACTTTGAACTGGCATAAATGTTTGAAAGTGAGACATCTTGAAGATAATGGAATCGATGATGAAGTTCTTTGAAGTGCAAGGGCTACGTGGTATTATGTTAGCATTGCATTATTGCTTGGAGGGCAGTGTTAGCATTCCAAGTGGGATTGCTATATAAAAGGTAAAACGTAGCCTCTAGCCTTACATTCGAAAAATGTCTAAATATGGGATATGCTTCAGGGCTATGTGGTTCGCTACCATTAGGGTATTGTTCATCAACCGATCAAGATTGATATTGACCTATTTACACATGCTTATGACTCGGTGCGATTGTTGGTTGGCAACCAGGGTGATGACATATTCAGTGTTATTCAGTAAAGGGTAGGACATCCTGATTTGTAGGGTCCATGTCAGGCCCTCGGTACATTTTTCCAGAGGTGTATTGTGGCAGGCGCTACCCAAGTAGCCTTGTTATTGTATGGAATCCATTCTCCAATAAGTTCCTTTCGGACATAGTTGTATACCTAATATGTTGGAACATAATTAATGTAACCATTTTGGCTATGATTAAATATTTATTTTAATCCCCAGACATTACTATAATATCAGAAGATTCCTATAAATGGTTTGGTTATCGTAAGGAAAAATCCCTTCCGTGTTTCTGTTTGGCGTGGTTATACAAGACACCTTTATTTTTGAAAGGTTTTATAACATTTAATATCCAGATGATTTGTGATTCTCAAGCTGGTTTACCTGACTGATCCCGCTGTTATTTTTTTGTAGTGCTCGGGTCAGCCTGAGCATATTTCAGATGTAGTTATTAATGCTTTGGAGCTTTAGTAGACGACCTGGATGCCTCTAAGATGTATTCAAACATATTTTATTTCTACTACATTTGTTGTTTTATAATTATTAACATTTATGAGGAGATTGTCATAAGCGTTCAGGCTGAGGATAGGTTAGTTTACCCTGAGTGATGTATGCATATTACAATTCTCGTTTGTAAAGATCTATCATATATTATATATCACTCATCATGATATGAGATTCTATTCTCTCATTTATTTCTTTTATCCCAACAATCTGTCTTTCTAGCATTTGGATGCTTGGCATGTGAATATCGTAGATGTGTCAGTGTCGATTTGTGAGGGTCGAAAAGGCCGGCTGTCACATTTAAAATCGAAGATTAATGTTCAGAATATTAAGTATTGTTTCCAATTCGAACTCGGTTACTTATGGAAATTAAGTAGTCTATAATTGGCACTAAAAGCTGATGAGTAGACTGATCCTTTATCTGTGAGATCTAGAACCAGGGTGCTAAGGCAAGGATCTAACTTACCTAGTTTCGTTTCTAGGTGAGGGATAGGATAAGTCGAGAATATAAGAAACATTACAAGTGTAGGAGATTGGATTTCCATAATTTATCTTTACAACTTATGGTGGTATGGAAAATATTCTTTTCAAAGTTAACACCAACTTTCAAGGTAAGGAAACTCTTCCCTATCTTCAGAATTAAGAATGTATGCCGAGGCAAGGACAGTTCTCTAACTTGTCTGATTTCATTGTTAGTCGAGGGATAGTACTGTTTGAAATCGAAAAGTGATGGTAAGTATATTGGTTATGATTTCCATACAATCTATTTACTTACACCAAAAAGAAAAGTAGTTTGGGTTTATAGTATACAATATTTTTAAATGATAGTTGTTTTAAACTTAATTTAACATGATTTGGAAAAAACATGAAATCTTCCTTAAGATTTGAGAATATACTTATACCGTTGAAATAAGTTTATAAATACAATTTCTAGGTATTAAAAGTGTAGTGTTTGTGAATATACTTATACCGTTGAAATAAGTATAAGGATATTTTTTCAACCATTGAAAAAGTATATATGAAAAATGAACGAGTAGTATACTTATGTATACCTTTTGTAAAATGATATTTAATACAAGTATTTACAAAGTGTTTTTTAGTTAATTAAAAGAGGCTCAGGGATTGCTTATGTGTTTAACCATGCTTGGTTCCCATACGAAATTAAATCTATGGATTTGATTCTTTGTTTATCTAATAGCTGAATAACTGAATATCAAATCTTTGTCAGTTTTAAAAATTATCAGTTGTTAGTTTGAAGAGACTGGGATCGGATAAGTTATCCATAAACCACTTCAAACCCGCATAATTGCTCGAATAGTAGACATCTTGAAGATGATGAAAATCAAAGATGAAGTTCTTTGAAGTGCAAAGGCTACTTGCTATTAATCCCGAGGGTGATTCCAAAATAGTTATGTGATGCCCCACCTCGAGACCCACATTAACAAAGAATATTACTGAGTAATACTGTCTACTAATGCGGAGAATAGGGCTGGTTTGGAGCGACCATCTATAGCTTTGTCTTAAACATCTATTAAATACGTCGATTAAATGCTCTAATATTTTTCAACAAAATACAACTAAATACAACAACTAAATGTACATAACAGAACAACAAACAACAGATATATACATATACATATACATCCCTAGTACCATACAAAATTATACATCACAAGTGTTCGAAGACCACACTATATACAACGAATCAAAATATACACATAACATAGTCAAACAAAAGGCTACAACAACAAAAGGTGATAAACATATATCCAAGCGGAAGCATCAAAGCGCAGTCCAAAAGCAGGTATCTAACCTGAAACAACTCGGTCTGACCCGAGTATAAAATACACGGGTCAGTCTAGCTAAAACAATCAATTAAGTAAGATAAGTGATAATATGAAGCATAAGGTAAAGTGAAGGGTATCCTCTTGAATGAGAAGAAACAATAATAAGAGCATGTCATTGCTTCGAATGAGTTAATTCACTAAGCATATATATATAGTCTCAAAAGAGATAACTAAACATTAAAACAATTAAGTATAAACAAGCCTCATATCATCGACATAATCCCAAAAATAACAATAATGATTTAGAGAAACCATAACTCCTAAATAGTAAATCTCAAAACTCAAACACGCCAAAATGGCAATGTAACGATCCCGGATTTTAACTAAGTTTAAATTGATAATTAATTTAATTTTTGAATAAAAATTGTGAAATTAATTGGTAAATCGGTTTGAGTATCTCCAAATTAAAATAACATATGTGTTAAATCATTTGAATTTAAATTTTAAGTAAATGGTTTAAAAATAATTTGAATTTATAAATAGATATATATAAGATAAATTATAAAATACAAAGTAAACACATCAACTGAAATCTAACAACATATTAAATAGAAATTTATTTATATTATAAAGTAATATTACAAAGCATAAGACAAAAGAAAGAAATATGTTCATAGAAACAAATGAAGTATAAGTATGTACACTTGTAAAAGAAAAAAAAAATGTATTAGCTTGCAAAAGAAGACACTAACATATATTCAAGAATGAAAAAAAAATTATAAATATCTATGTACGAGCAAATAAGGATAAGTATGTAGATTTGTTCATGGCAATTAATACTAGCCATAATATATCATCTCAGCCACCAAGAGATAGAAAAAAAATCAGCTTAGTCAAACAAAGAGAAAAAAATCTCTGTCATATATTGTATAAACAAAATAATATCACACAGTAAACTCATCTCCTATATATCAAACTCTCCAATTCAGTTTCGTTCATTCTAAGCTGTGTAAACATAAAGTAGTACCATCCTAAAACTTAAACAAAATTCAACTCAAACCAAAGATCAAAGAAGAAGGTTTCAGCCAGCAAATTCAAGCCTGTTTCAACATAAATGAGACTCTGTTCATTTTGGGAATCAATGTGAGTAACATTTTCTTAAAATCTAAAAAAAATATGGATCTGTTGCAAGTTGAATCTTTGATAAGTATGTTTGAATCTATATATGAATTCTCTGTGAATGATGGATATATTGTACAGGCTGATGTTTGTAACTGTCTTTGTTCTGAGTTTATAAACACCAGATTTTTGATTCAAAAAAAATCATTTCCGCTTGTTCTACTTGATGTTTGGACTTAGCGTTAAAAAAATGTTGCTTGTCTGATCTTGAACTAAATTTTAAAAATTTATTTAAGTTAAAACAACCTGATGAAGTCTTTGGAAAGCAAGAAACTTTAGCATAGCTTTTAAAGAGTCAAAATTTAAACTCCTCAATTCTCGAATTCAGGTATGCAGATCGAATTTGTATGCTTTAACTTGATTTTTAAAGCTTAAATCCTAATTTTTCGAGTTAGGATTTGAGAGCAGTTCGAGTTTGTTCAAATTTCATTATATTGGCGAATTCTGGTGATCCCGTCGATGGGGAAGGTCGAGGTTCTCTGGGGTGGTAATGGAGTGAATGGTGGTTGTAGGAAAAATACTGTGATGGTGGGTAGTTGATCGTGGTGGCGGCGGCGAGCGTTTTAAGTTTCTAAACCTAGTTTTGTCGAGTGCGAAAGTTTTGATTCGTTCGTCATCTACGTTTGATCGAGCGCTTCGTGGTTTTGGGTGATGATAGGGGAAGTGTCGACGAAGCGTTGACTGGAGTTTCAGGAGTTCTGATGGACGAGGTTTCGAGAACGACGACGATTCCCAGGTTGGATGTTGAAGCCAGTGATGTTTTCCAGTTTTGGTTATGATGCTCGATTTCGAATTCGAGAAGATGGCGACGTTCTGATGGTCGGGGAATGGTGCGTGGGTGATCATCGAGTTGCTCGATGTAGTGGCGACGACTGGAGTTGATCGTCGGGGTTGTGTATGTACACGGTGCCGTTAATGTCTGGTGATCTGATGTTGTGTGGTTTTGGGTATCAGGGTGAACTCGAGATTTTCTTGAGTAACTCGAGTGATTTACTCGAAGATTTTCAATGTTGGTCTCGAAGTAGAATTTGCGTGGTTCGGGTAGTAGTTGTTTTGTACAGGTTTTACAAAACCTGTTCTGTTTTGTTTTAACATTTTAAAACTAAATTTTTAATTATAAACAAAGTTTAAATTAAGTTTTAAAAAAAATTGACTGTGAATTCAAGTTTAGTTGGAACTTAGTTTGGACATAAATACGTTTTTAAATTCAAATTATTTTAGATAACTAAAAGAGTTTAAGTAATTAAGTGAAACGGAAGAACATGAATTTAAATTGGAGTTTGAATTTATAAAGAAAGAATTTGAACAAAGTTAAATTAAATTTGGAACCTGGATCTTAAATCTAAATTTGAATTCTAGATTTTGAAATTGATTAAGTTTTATAATTTAAACGTTTAAATAAATTTTAATGTTAAAATATACTTTTAAATATGTAAAATTGAAAGAGAATTTTATTATAACTCTTTTAAATTTCTTTTGTAATAAAAGTATTACTTAAACATGTGAATTCAAAAGTTTTAAAAGTTGATTTTAAAATTTATAATTAAGTAATATAAGTGATTAAGGAATTTCTTAACGTAAGTAATCAAAAGCTAATTACTCTATGTTATTTTATGAAAGGATAATTAATATAAGTAATTAAAGGTAATTAATTACTTAAAGATAATTACTTAATTAAAAGTAATTAAATAAATGATTAAAATTGATTAATTAAATGATTAAAGGATAATTGCTCAATGTAATTAATTTGTGATTAAGGATAATCATTTTTGTAATTAATTAAGGGTTAATTAATTAATGTAATTTATTAAGAATAAATAATTAAGGGTTAATTAATTAATGATTTATTCATTTATTAATTAAGGTTATTAAATTAAAATTTAAAGTTAATTAATTATTAAAGGTTAAAATAATTTGTAATTAACCTGGGTTAGTGATTTATCTGGTTTCAATTAATTAGATGATTCATTAACCTTACTTATGAATGACTGTATTCTATTGAATGTTGTGAATTGTTCGATATCCCTACTATGTGATGCTGTGTGATATGAATTGTTTTAATTCAAGCTGTGATGAATGTAATTTATTTTATCTATGATTTATCTGTGGATCTGTGAATAAGGATAAGCGTTATAGTTTATACCGCTTACCAAATATATTGCTGTATTTGAATCTGTGATGATTGAATGATGTTGCACTATTGTGTTAAACCCCTGGACTACACCATACACACACAAATATGGACTTCATGAGGAAATCGATTAAGCCACAGATTTTTGAAATGGTTTTAAAAATTAAATTTGAATTCAAATGGTTGGGACATGGAATCGGGTTAAATGTGAAAAGCTTTGGAAAAGGAGTTTTGAGGATAAAGTTATTTTGGGTAACTTCATAAAGTTTTGAAATTTAAAATGGTTGAACCTTGTTTTGAAATTGAAGAGGATTTTAAATGGTGTATCTTTTATATATAAAAGATTTGAAATGAAAAATGGTTTTCCAAGTCATGAATGAATCTTTTTGTAAGCTATGAATTAAATCTTGATTTAAAGATTTGATGAGTTAATCCAATTTGAAAGGGAAATTGTGTTGAAAAGAATATGTATAAATCTTTGTAAAAGATTGGTATACTTTGTTTTCAAACTGAAAAGGGGTCTTAAAAGTGTATCCTTTCTATAAAAGATTTGAAGCGGAAATTGGCTTGAAATCTGTGAATGAATCTTTGTGAAAGATTGTGAACTTTGTGAAATGAATCTTTTTATTTAAAAGATTGAAAATGGTAATTTTTTTAAACCATTTGAAGAAAAGTTTTGGGTAATAAGTTGTGACTTAACTGAAATCCCAATATTCATATGTTTTTAAATATTGCACTCACTATTCGGTTTAGCCGGGAGAGGACTTATTGTCATATAACCCATTCCGAATAGTGATACGACGTAAATGGATAGCATTTGAAGACCGGTGTTGAAGACCGGGTGTTTGCGAGAACGATAGGATAACCTATCGATTATCTCTGCACTGAGTGGCTCCGGTATAGAGACCTCCATATGTGATGGGAAGTCCGATCAAGATTGTGAATACCCAGATTGCAAGGGCTTCTTTGGAAGTGCCTTCGATTCTGTTCGAACCCGAAACAGATTTGTATAGTTGTATGTCTAACATTACACTTTGAGATATAAAGCAGATTTCTTTCAAATACATTTCTGTTTGGTGGCGGAGAATTTATTCTCTTAGCTTAACACCCTTCTTTGAGACGTACGAGCTCAAAGGTTATGTAGTTGAAGGTTATCAGTGATATATTCCCAATTTGGTAATGTGGCATGCTGAGTGCTGCTGTGTATTGCTGATCATTTGTTGATCAAAGCATGGCTTTCGTGTAAAGCGTAGCTTTATGGACGAGACCTCATCGGACCTCACACCCCGGAAATGGTCAAAACAGGAAAGAGGCGGCAAGGTTATGAGGGTCGCACCCTTTAGGGTATGTCATTTCCATTTGGAAAAAGGTGGTATCAGGTATGGAGCCGTGATACTTAACCTATGTGGTTGCTGCAATCTCATTACTGTATGGTTGTTGCTTTGTGATCGAGAGCCCTCGGATAAAGGTCGCAAACGACCGGGGGGTGGCATACTCGAGTAGTAGTTACCTAAGTACAGAGGTAACCCGGCCTTGTGTTGGCAGAGAGCTAGTTAGTTCTCGGGACGTCACTCCAGAGGCGTACCCATGTGGCATAGGAAGTTCCTTAGCTTGACCATTTGTTGGAAATCCAATTCCCAATACGAACCCAGTACGGTTTTAGTTGTAGTACCTGCCATTTAACATGGCAGCTATAGTAGGCATAGTATCATGGTACCTATGTTGGCTAAGATTAATATTATATTTTCGAAATGCTTTCACACTATGCACTAGAGATAATATCAAAAAAAATTCTCGTATAAAGCATATTTGACTATCATAAGGAGAAATCTCCCCCAAGTATGTGATTGCATTGTGTGTGTGTCGGGAGGCCTTATGGTAGTTTCATTTTTCAAAAGCATAAACAGTTTTCTTTTGTAAATCTTGTTTATTTAAAAGCAACTGTTTTTGTTTACTCATACCAGTCCCATGACTGACCTGGAGTTTATTATTCCCTTCCTAAACTCTAGGTGCCCACAATTTTCCATACGGGCAGTCTAGAGTTGGGGTTTTCAGATAGTCAGGTTTAGTAGATTAGTCGGAGCTAATTCAGTTATTGGAGTTCATGGACTACACTTGCTTATCTTAGTGCAACGTGATGGTGGTTCGAGCTTGATGTTAGAGTTGCTGGACTCATTCTCTTTTAAAGATCGTTTGGAGTTATCACTTCTGTTGTTTCCGCTGTAACATTATTATTTGTCTCTGATATTCTTGTATCATATAGATATCATTGTTGTATATCATATTCTGGATATTATATCATTTGTGATGTATATGATATCATTCATTTCTTTCTTCCACTGTGTTGTTATACTTAATGTGTTATAAGCTCCGGCACGAGTCGAATTTCAACGATTGAATCTGCGGCATACGAGTACAAGTGAAGTACGGGTGTCGATTTTCGAACGCTGGAATTTGGATCGTGACATTTTGGTATCAGAGCTAAGGTTGAACTTTAGCTCAGGAGTATAACACATTAGGTATCTCAATAGAGATAGGGTGAAGTATACCCTAGAATGAGTAAACCCTAAGATATCTGTCTGTATACCTCAGTAATTGTCTTATAGTAAGTATGAGTGCAAGAAGAGGAAGAGATGGGGGACAGGGGAATACGACTATAAATGGTCAATACCCTGTAACAACAAGGAAACAATCTTTTCTCTATCAATCTCTTTTGTTCGTCGTCTTTTCTCAATTCTTTGATAGTTCCTGGTAGATCCAGAAAGAAGATTTGATATATTTGCATGGGACATAAACTCCAAATAGGTCAGAATTGTTTGTTTGGATGAATTGATTGCTTTGGTTGCTATGGTTGATAGGTATAATTTTGTTTCCAAATTAAAAAGTTTTGGAATTGTATCCATATATCTGTCAATTTTTGGGTCCGGATATGTTCTACGAATGGTTAGTTATCCCTTCGAACTGACCAATGCCCCTGCATATTTCGTAGATCTGGATAACCCGAGTATCTTGTGAAAAATTAAAAAGACTCGTTCTTATATCAATTATTGATATTCTGATTTGGTAAGCCAAATGCAGAATAGATGCTCAATTTGATTTGATGAAACATTCTTCATATATTCTTTTGGTTGTCTCCCTACTTTCAAATTTCGAGGACGAAATTTCTTAAGGGGGGATCTGTAACGATCCCAGATTTTAACTAAGTTTAAATTGATAATTAATTTAATTTTTGAATAAAAATTATGAAATTAATTGGTAAATCGATTTGAGTTTCTCCAAATTCAAATAACATATGTGTTAAATCATTTGAATTTAAATTTTAAGTAAATGGTTTAAAAATAATTTGAATTTATAAATAGATATATATAAGATAAATTATAAAATACCCGCTGTTCGTAGCTCGGTTGGTTTTGGAGATGGGAGATGGGGACCAAAAGGACTGTGTCCGGGCAGGTTCGAATCCCAGCGCCAAACCATCAGTGGGAGTTTCAACATTACGCATCCGTGTGCGACGAATAAGTAAAAGCGGGGTAGACACACGGCGTGGGGTTTACTTAAGTGAGTATCAATGAATACCATGATCTTAAGGTTCCCCATGATCTCAAAAAAAAGATAAATTATAAAATACAAAGTAAACACATCAGTTGAAATCTAACAACATATTAATATAGAAATTTATTTATATTATAAAGCAATATTACAAAGCATAAGACAAAAGATAGAAATATGTTCATAGAAACAAATGAAGTATAAGTATGTACACTTGTAAAAGAAAACAAAAATATATATGTATTAGCTTGCAAAAGAAGACACTAATATATATTCAAGAATGAAAAAAAATTATAAATATCTATGTACGAGCAAATAAGGATAAGCATGTAGATTTGTACATGGCAATTAATACTAGCCACAATATATCATCTCAGCCACCAAGAGATAGAAAAAAAATCAGCTTAGTCAAACAAAGAGAAAAAATCTCTGTCTTATATTGTACAAACAAAATAATATCACACAGTAAACTCATCTCCTATATATCAAACTCTCCAATTCAGTTTCGTTCATTCTAAGCTGTTTAAACCAGAAGTAGTACCATCATAAAACTTAAACAAAATTCAACTCAAACCAAAGATCAAAGAAGAAGGTTTCAGCCAGCAAATTCAAGCCTGTTTCAACATAAATAAGACTCTATTCATTTTGGGAATCAAGGTGAGTAACATTTTCTTAAAATCTAAAAAAAATATATGGATCTGTTGCAAGTTGAATCTGTGATAAGTATGTTTGAATCTATATATGAATTCTCTGTGAATGATAGATATATTGTACAGGCTAATGTTTGTAATTGTCTTTGTTCTGAGTTCATAAACCCCAAATTTTTGATTCAAAAAAAAATCATTTCCGCTTGTTCTAGTTGATGTTTGGACTTAGCGTTAAAACAAATGTTGCTTGTCTAATCTTGAACTAAAATTTAGAAATTTATTTAGGTTAAAACAACTTGATGAAGTCTCTGGAAAGCAAGAAACTTTAGCATAGCTTTTAAAGAGTCAAAATTTAAACTTCTCAATTCTCGAATTCAGGTATGCAGATCGAATTCGTATGCTTTAACTTGATTTTTAAAGCTTAAATCCTAATTTTTCGAGTTAGGATTTGAGAGCAGTTCGAGTTTGTTCAAATTTCATTATATTGGCGAATTCTGGTGATCCCGTCGATGGGGAAGGTCGAGGTTTTCTAGGGTGGTAGTGGAGTGAACGGTGGTTGTAGTAAAAATACTGTGATGGTGGGTAGTTGATCGTGGTGGCGGTGGTGAGCGTTTTATGTTTCTAAACCTAGTTTTGTCGAGTGCGAAAGTTTTGATTCTTTCGTCATCTATGTTTGATCGAGTGCTTCGTGGTTTTGGGTGATGATAGGGGAAGTGTAGACGAAGCGTTGACCAGAGTTTCAGGAGTTCTGATGGACGAGGTTTCGAGAACGACGACGATTCCCAGGTTGGATGTTGAAGCCAGTGGTGTTTTCCAGTTTTGGTTATGATGCTCGATTTCGAATTCGAGAAGATGGCGACGTTCTGATGGTCGGGGAATGGTGCGTGGGTGATCGTCGAGTTGCTCGATGTAGTGGCGACGACTGGAGTTGATCGTCGGCGTTGTGCATGTACACGGTGCCATTGATGTCTGGTGATCTGATGTTGTGTGGTTTTGGGTATCAGGGTGAGCTCGAGATTTTCTCGAGTAACTCGAGTGATTTACTTGAAGATTTTCAATGTTGGTCTCAAAGTAGAATTTGCATGGCTCGGGTAGTAGTTCTTTTGTATAGGTTTTACAAAACCTATTCTGTTTTGTTTTAACATTTTAAAACTGAATTTTTAATTATAAACAAAGTTTAAATTAAGTTTTAAAACAAAAGTTTGACTGTGAATTCAAGTTTAGTTGGAACTTAGTTTGGAAATAAATACGTTTTTAAATTCAAATTGTTTTAGATAACTAAAAGAGTTTAAGTAATTAAGTGAAACAGAAGAACTTGAATTTAAATTGGAGTTTGAATTTATAAAGAAAGAATTTGAACAAAGTTAAATTAAATTTGGAACCTGGATCTTAAATCTAAATTTGAATTCTAGATTTTGAAATTGATTAAATTTAATAATTTAAACATTTAAATAAGTTTTAATGTTAAAATATACTTTTAAATATGTAAAATTGAAAGAGAATTTGATTATAACTCTTTTAAATTTCTTTTGTAATAAAAGTATTACTTAAACATGTGAATTCAAAAGTTTTAAAAGTTGGTTTTAAAATTTATAATTAAGTAATATAAGTGATTAAGGAATTTCTTAACGTAAGTAATCAAAAGCTAATTACTCTATGTTATGTTATGAAAGGATAATTAATATAAGTAATTAAAGGTAATTAATTACTTAAAGATAATTACTTAATTAAAAGTAATTAAATAAATGATTAAAATTGATTAATTAAATGATTAAAGGATAATTGCTCAATGTAATTAATTTGTGATTAAGGATAATCATTTTTGTAATTAATTAAGGGTTAATTAATTAATGTAATTAATTAAGAATAAATAATTAAGGGTTAATTAATTATTTATTTATTCATTTATTAATTAAGGTTAGTTAATTTAAAATTTAAAGTTAATTAATTATTAAAGGTTAAAATAATTTGTAATTAACCTGGGTTAGTGATTAATCTGGTTTCAATTAATTAGATGATTCATTAACCTTACTTATGGATGACTGTATTCTATTGAATGCTGTGAATTGTTCGATATCCCTACTATGTGATGCTGTGTGATATTAATTGTTTTAATTCAAGCTTAATGAATGTAATTTATTTTATCTATGATTTATCTGTGGATCTGTGAATAAGGATAAGCGTTATAGTTTATACCGCTTACCAAATATATTGCTGTATTTGAATCTGTGATGATTGAATGATGTTGCACTATTGTGTTAAACTCCTGGACTACACCATACACACACAAATATGGACTTCACGAGGAAATCAATTAAGTCACAGATTTTTGAAATGGTTTTAAAAATTAAATTTGAATTAAATGGTTGGGACATGGAATCGAGTTAAATGTGAAAAGCTTTGGAAAAGGAGTTTTAAGGATAAAGTTATTTTGGGTAACTTCATAAAGTTTTGAAATTTAAAATGGTTGAACCTTGTTTTGAAATTGAAGAGGATTTTAAATGGTGTATCTTTTATATATTAAAGATTTGAAATGAAAAATGGTTTTCCAAGTCATGAATGAATCTTTTTGTAAGCTATGAATTAAATCTTGATTTAAAGATTTGATGAGTTAATCTAATTTGAAAGGGAAATTGTGTTGAAAAGAATATGTATAAATCTTTGTTAAAGATTGGTATACTTTGTTTTCAAATTGAAAAGGGGTCTTAAAAGTGTATCCTTTCTATAAAAGATTTGAAGTGGAAATTGGCTTGAAATCTGTGAATGAATCTTTGTGAAAGATTGGTGAACTTTGTGAAATGAATCCTTTTGTTTAAAAGATTGAAAATGATAATTTGTTTAACCCATTTGAAGAAAAGTTTTGGGTAATAACACTACGCCATAAATGGCCTACTGCAACACAAAAAAAGGTTGGCTCAGGCCCGAAAAATGTTGCCATAGGTCTATGGCAACACTTTTAGGGTGATGCAATTTTTGCCGTTGCCTTAGACCTCAAAGGCAACATTTTGACTATCTAAGGCAACATAAGTAATATTGTTGCAATAGAACCCTATTTGGGTCTATGGAAACACCCATAGGTATCTGTAGCAACATTCCAAAATGTTGCTATAGATATTAACATTCTGAATTTGTGGGGCCCACAATGTAGAGCATATTTGATTTTTTAATAAAAATAAATTTTTATTTAATAAAATGCTATTGCATAGAATTTGATATTTAAACAGTAATTTATTTAAATAAATATTTTATTTCAACATTTGAAATAGTACAAATTCCTGACTCCACTATTTTACAATTCAATGATATATAACACTGATATTCACATATACAGATATTCCTCACTACATCACTCAGTTCACTCATTACATATGCAGTTTCAATTTATACAGACACCGACACTAACAAATATAAGACGAGCCGAAGGCGAGCCAAGTGCCGAGCCGAAGGCGAGCCTAGAAGCGGGTCCGGGCGCAGCGCCGGCGGGGGTCCGGGGCACCGCCCGATTCATCCGATTTCGGAAGATCGAGCCTTCTTTGAAACGACGTAAAATGATGCACAAATGAACACCTCCTGCGAATTTGAACACCTCCTCGATGATTGACTTTTGCAACTCTTTCATGGCTTCTTCTGAATCATCCGACCATTTTCCAGCCATCATTCTTAGCTCTGCCTTGGTAAAAGACCTGAAACCATGATAAATAAAAATTGACATTTCATCGAACATGTTGCGTGTTAATAAGTAATACATTACCCTTCATCGAACATGTTTCCTAATCACCTAATCACAATCGCTGGCATAACCACCCATTCCTTCCTTCCACAAAACAATAATAGCAACCTACCATTCCACCACCAACTTCCTTTCACCAATCCAAACTGCCTTAATCCAAACTCCTCCCTGCTACATTTCAAGCAACAACAACCTTCTCAAGCAACCACTGCATACTTCATTATCGAAACCCCTACCAACAAACTGCATTTTCTTCCAAACTACCATCTCACAACCAAAACATCCCAAACGCGCAACAACAAACAAAGCTCTAACCTATCACTTCATATACTTCAACCTCCATCACACCTTCATATCCAACTTCTACAAACTGCGACAACCAGATTCACCATCCAGCTATAATCAGCCACAAACTCCTGCCCCTATCACCTAATGAACTCGAACCATTTCTGCACATAGCACAACAAATCCCTTCCTCTACAATCTGTCACAACCAATTCGCATCTCCTCACTAACCCAATGCCTTCACCATCACAACAACCACCTACCTGCCTTCTCCGACAACCCGAACTACCCCTACACCCTAACTTCCTCACCAATCAAACTGAAAACCAACCTGTTAAAAACTCCTCCAAATCGCGAACCCACCAGCGCCTCCCATATCAAATTCACCAACCGCAATTTCAGCAACCCATCGACCAGAACTACCTTAAATCACCATTGGCCTCACCTCCATCGCTTGAAATTTCAATCGCAATCACCCACTGCCGTAACCCAGTCCAATCATGACCTAACTCCAACAACAATCGCCGATTCACAAGCTAAACAGACATTTCCAGATCTCGACAACAAAGCAAACGGGGCTCGACATGTAGGCAAACAGCAGCGAAATTGGAGGTGAGAACGAAATGGGGAACGAAGCTTGTCTGAGATCACTACCAACCTTTGAAAAAAGGACGAGATTTTGTTTTTGGAAGAAAAAAAAGAAACGAAAATATGATTTGGAAATTAGGGATTTGGAAATTGGGGGTGAGAACGAAAATGATATGGAAAGTAAAGCGGGAAAACGAAAATTTGGAGCAAATTGTAGCGGTGATCCAGTTTAACAATCGGATTAAATGTAGACCGTTGGATCGTATTCACGCGGATTGCTAATTTTATTAATTTTTTAATCTGAATACATCTATAGCAACACTATATAAAAATGTTGCATCGTGTTACACTTTTTTAGCTAGAGCAACAGATTTTTATGGCTAAGGTAACACCATAAATACAACGTTGCAGTAGGACCAAAATTTTATATCTATCGCAACATTTTAGCTGGCAACACCTTGCAAAAATGTTGCAGAAGGTCATTTATGGCGTAGTGTAAGTTGTGACTTAACTGAAATCCCAATATCCATATGTTTTAAAATATTGCGCTCACTATTCGGTTTAGCCGGGAGAGGACTTTGTGTCATATAACCCATTCCGAATAGTGATACGACGTAAATGGATAGCATTTGAAGACCGAGTGTTTGCGAGAACGATAGGATAACCTATCAATTGTCTCTGCACTGAGTGGCTCCGGTAGAGAGACCTCCATATGTGATGGGAAGTCCGATCAGGATTGTTAATACCCGGATTGCAAGGGCTTCTTTGGAAGTGCCTTCGATTCTGTTCGAACCCGGAACAGATTTGTATGGTTGTATGTCTAACATTACACTTTGAGATATAAAGCAGATTTCTTTCAAATACATTTCTGTTTGGTGGCGGAGAATTTATTCTCTTAGCTTAACACCCTTCTTTGAGACGTACGAGCTCAGAGGTTATGTAGTTGAAGGTTATCAGTGATATATTCCCAATTTGATAATATGGCATGCTGAGTGCTGCTGTGTATTGCTGATCATTTGTTGATCAAAGCATGGCTTTCGTGTAAAGCATAGCTTTGTGGACGAGATCTCATCGGACATCACACCCCGGAAATGGTCAAAACAAGAAAGATGCGGCAAGGTTATGAGGGTCGCACCCTTTAGGGTATGTCATTTCCTTCTGGAAAAAGGTGGTATCAGGTATGGAGCCCTGATACTTAACCTATGTGGTTGCTGCAATCTCATTACTGTGTGGTTGTTGCTTTGTGATCGTGGGCCCTCGGATAAAGATCGCAAACGACCGGGGGGTGGCATACTCGAGTAGTAGTTACCTAAGTACAGAGGTAACCCGGCCTTGTGTTGGCAGAGAGCTAGTTAGTTCTCGGGACGTCACTCTAGAGGCGTACCCATGTGCCATAGGAAGTTCCTTAGCCTGACCATTTGTTGGAAATCCAATTCCCAATACGAACCCAGTACGGTTTTAGTTGTAGAACCTGCCATTTAACATGGTAGCTATAGTAGGCATAGTATCATGGTACCTATGCTGGCTAAGAATAATATTATATTTTCGAAATGCTTTCTCACTATGCACTAGTGATAATATCAAAGAGTTTTCTCGTATAAAGCATATTTGATTATCATAAGGAGAAATCTCCCCCAATTATGCGATTGCATTGTGTGTGTGCCGGTAGGCCTTATGGTAGTTTCATTTTTCAAAAGTATAAACGGTTTTTTTTATAAATCTTGTTTATTTAAAAGCAACTGTTTTTGTTTACTCATACCAGTCTCATGACTGACCTGGAGTTTATTGTTCCCTTCCTAAACTCTAGGTGCCCATAATTTTCCACACGAGCAGTCTAGAGTTGGGGTTTTCAGATAGTCAGGTTTAGTATATTAGTTGGAGCTAGTTCAGTTTTTGGAGTTCATGGACTACACTTGCTTATCTTGGTGCAACGTGATGGTGGTTCGAGCTTGATGTTAGAGTTGTTGGACTCATTCTCTTTTAAAGATCTTTTGGAGTTATCACTTCTATTGTTTCCGCTGTAACATTATTATTTGTCTCTGATATTCTTGTATCATATAGATATCATTGTTGTATATCATATTCTGGATATTGTATCATTTGTGATGTATATGATATCATTCATTTCTTTCTTCCGTTGTGTTGTTATACTTAATGTGTTATTAAGCTCCGGCATGAGTCGAATTTCAACGATTGAATCTACGGCATACGAGTACAAGTGAAGTATGGGTGTCGATTTTTGAACGCTGAAATTTAGATCGTGACATTTTGGTATCAGAGCTAAGGTTGAACTTCAGCTCAGGAGTATAACACATTATGTAGCTCATTAGAGATAGGGTGAAGTATACCCTAGAATGAGTAATCCCTAAGATATCTGTCCGTATACCTCAGTAAATTCTCTTACTATCCACTGATAGTAAGTATGAGTGCAAGAAGAGGATGAGATGGGGGACAGGGGAATACGACTATAAATGGTCAATACCCTGTAACAACAAGGAAACAATCTTTTCTCTATCAATCTCTTTTGTTAGTCGTCTTTTCTCAATTCTTTGACAGTTCCTGGTAGATCCAAGAAGAAGATTTGATATATTTGCATGGGACATAAACTCCAAATAGGTCAGAATTGTTTGTTTGGATGAATTGGTTGCTTTGGTTGCTATGGTTGATAGGTATAATTTTGTTTCTAAATTAAAAAGTTTTGGAATATTATCCGTATATCTGTCTATTTTTGGGTCCGGATATGTTCTACAAATGGTTAGTTATTTCTTCGAACTGACCAATGCCCCTGCATATTTCGCAGATCTGGATAACCCGAGTATCTTGTGAAAAATTAAAAAGACTCGTTCTCATATCAATTATTGATATTCTGATTTGGTAAGCCAAATGCAGAATATATGCTTAATTTGATTTGATGAAACATTCTTCATCTATTCTTTTGGTTGTCTCCCTACTTTCAAATTTCGAGGACGAAATTTCTTAAGGGGGGAATCTGTAACGATCCCGGATTTTAACTAAGTTTAAATTGATAATAAATTTAATTTTTGAATAAAAATTGTGAAATTAATTGGTAAATCGATTTGAGTTTCTCCAAATTAAAATAACATATGTGTTAAATCATTTGAATTTAAATTTTAAGTAAATGGTTTAAAAATAGTTTGAATTTATAAATAGATATATATAAGATAAATTATAAAATACAAAGTAAACACATCAGCTGAAATCTAACAACATATTAAAATAGAAATTTATTTATATTATAAAGTAATATTACAAAGCATAAGACAAAAGAAAGAAATATGTTCATAGAAACTAATGAAGTATAAGTATGTACACTTGTAAAAGAAAACAAAAATATATATGTATTAGCTTGCAAAAGAAGACACTAATATATATTCAAGAATGAAAAAAAAATATTATAAATATCTATGTACGAGCAAATAAGGGTAAGTATGTAGTTTGTACATGGCAATTAATACTAGCCACAATATATCATCTCAGCCACCAAGAGATAGAAAAAAAATCAGCTTAGTCAAACAAAGAGAAAAACATCTCTGTCCTATATTGTACAAACAAAATAATATCACACAGTAAACTCATCTCCTATATATCAAACTCTCCAATTCAGTTTCGTTCATTCTAAGCTGTGTAAACCTGAAGTAGTACCATCCTAAAACTTATACAAAATTCAACTCAAACCAAAGATCAAAGAAGAAGGTTTCAGCCAGCAAATTCAAGCCTGTTTCAACATAAATGAGACTCTGTTCATTTTGGGAATCAAGGTGAGTAACATTTTCTTAAAATCTAAAAAAATATATGGATCTGTTGCAAGTTGAATCTGTGATAAGTATGTTTGAATCTATATATGAATTCTCTGTGAATGATGGATATATTGTACAGGCTGATGTTTGTAACTGTCTTTGTTCTGACTTCATATACACCAGATTTTTGATTCAAAAAAAAATCATTTCCGCTTGTTCTACTTGATGTTTGGACTTAGCGTTAAAACAAATGTTGCTTGTCTGATCTTGAACTAAATTTTAAAAATTTATTTAAGTTAAAACAACCTGATGAAGTCTCTGGAAAGCAAGAAACTTTAGCATAGCTTTTAAAGAGTCAAAATTTAAACTTCTCAATTCTCGAATTCAGGTATGCAGATCGAATTCGTACGCTTTAACTTGATTTTTAAAGCTTAAATCCTAATTTTTCGAGTTAGGATTTGAGATCAGTTCGAGTTTTTTCAAATTTCATTATATTGGTGAATTTTGGTGATCCCGTCGATGGGGAAGGTCGAGGTTCTCTAGGGTGGTAGTGGAGTGAACGGTGGTTGTAGGAAAATTACTGTGATGGTGGGTGGTTGATCGTGGTGGCGGCGACGAGCGTTTTGAGTTTCTAAACCTAGTTTTGTCGAGTGCGAAAGTTTTGATTCGTTCGTCGTCTACATTTGATCGAGTGCTTCGTGGTTTTGGGTGATGATAAGGGAAGTGTCGACGAAGCGTTGACCGGAGTTTCAGGAGTTCTGATGGATGAGGTTTCGAGAACGACGACGATTCCCATGTTGGATGTTGAATCCAGTGATGTTTTCCAGTTTTGGTTATGATGCTCGATTTCGAATTCGAGAAGATGGCGATGTTCTGATGGTCGGGGAATGGTGCATGGGTGATCGTCGAATTGCTCGATGTAGTGGCGACGACTGGAGTTGATCGTCGGCGTTGTGCACGTACTCGGTGCCACTTATGTTTGGTGATCTGATGTTGTGTGGTTTTGGGTATCAGGGTGAACTCGAGATTTTCTCGAGTAACTCGAGTGATTTACTCGAAGATTTTAAATGTTGGTCTCGAAGTAGAATTTGCGTGGCTCGGGTAGTAGTTGTTTTGTACAGGTTTTACAAAACCTGTTCTGTTTTGTTATAACATTTTAAAACCGAATTTTTAATTATTAACAAAGTTTAAATTTAGTTTTAAAACAAAAGTTTGACTGTGAATTCAAGTTTAGTTGGAACTTAGTTTGGAAATAAATACGTTTTTAAATTCAAATTATTTTAGATAACTAAAAGAGTTTAAGTAATTAAGTGAAACGGAAGAACTTGAATTTAAATTGGAGTTTGAATTTATAAAGAAAGAATTTGAACAAAGTTAAATTAAATTTGGAACCTGGATCTTAAATCTAAATTTGAATTCTAGATTTTGAAATTGATTAAGTTTTATAATTTAAACGTTTAAATAAGTTTTAATGTTAAAATATACTTTTAAATATGTAAAATTGATAGAGAATTTGACTATAACTCTTTTAAATTTCTTTTGTAATAAAAGTATTACTTAAACATGTGAATTCAAAAGTTTTAAAAGTTGGTTTTAAAATTTATAATTAAGTAATATAAGTGATTAAGGAATTTCTTAACGTAAGTAATCAAAAGCTAATTACTATGTGTTATTTTATGAAAGGATAATTAACATAAGTAATTAAATGTAATTAATCACTTAAAGATAATTACTTAATTAAAAGTAATTAAATAAATGATTAAAATTGATTAATTAAATGATTAAAGGATAATTTCTCAATGTAATTAATTTGTGATTAAGGATAAACATTTTTGTAATTAATTAAGGGTTAATTAATTAATGTAATTTATTAATAATAAATAATTAAGGGTTAATTAATTAATGATTTATTCATTTATCAATTAAGTTTAATTAATTTAAAATTTAAAGTTAATTAATTATTAAAGGTTAAAATAATTTGTAATTAACCTGGGTTAGTGATTAATTTGGTTTCAATTAATTAGATGATTCATTAACCTTACTTATGGATGACTGTATTCTATTGAATGTTGTGAATTGTTCGATATCCCTACTATGTGATGCTGTGTGATATGAATTGTTTTAATTCAAGCTGTGGTGAATGTAATTTATTTTATCTGTGATTTATCTGTGGATCTATGAATAAGGATAAGCGTTATAGTTTATACCGCTTACCAAATATATTGCTGTATTTGAATCTGTGATGATTGAATGATGTTGCACTATTGTGTTAAACCCCTGGACTACACCATACACACACAAATATGGAATTCAAATGGTTGGGACATGGAATCAGGTTAAATGTGAAAAGCTTTGGAAAAGGAGTTTTGAGGATAAAGTTATTTTGGTTAACTTCATAAAGTTTTGAAATTTAAAATAGTTGAACCTTGTTTTGAAATTGAAGAGGATATTAAATGGTGTATCTTTTATATATAAAAGATTTGAAATGAAAAATGGTTTTCCAATTCATGAAGGAATCTTTTTGTAAGCTATGAATTAAATCTAGATTTAAAGATTTGATGATTTAATCCAATTTGAAAGGGAAATTATGTTGAAAAGAATATGTATAAATCTTTGTTAAAGATTGGTATACTTTGTTTTCAAATTGAAAAGGGGTCTTAAAAGTGTATCCTTTCTATAAAAGATTTGAAGTGGAAATTGGCTTGAAATCTGTGAATGAATCTTTGTGAAAGATTGGTGAACTTTGTGAAATGAATCTTTTTGTTTAAAAGATTGAAAATGGTAATTTGTTTAAACCATTTGAAGGAAAGTTTTGGGTAATAAGTTGTGACTTAACTGAAATCCCAATATCCATATGTTTTAAAATATTGCACTCACTATTCGGTTTAGCTGGGAGATGACTTAGTGTCATATAACCCATTCCGAATAGTGATACGACGTAAATGGATAGCATTTGAAGACCGGTGTTGAAGACCGAGTGTTTGCGAGAATGATAGGATAACCTATCGATTGTCTCTACACTGAGTGGCTCCGGTATAGAGACCTCCATATGTGATGGGAAGTCCGATCAGGATTGTGAATACCCGGATTGCAAGGGCTTCTTTGGAAGTGCCTTCGATTCTGTTCGAACCCGGATTAGATTTGTATGGTTGTATGTCTGACATTACACTTTGAAATATAAAGCAGATTTCTTTCAAATACATTTCTGTTTAGTGGCGAAGAATTTATTCTCTTAGCTTAACACCCTTCTCTAAGACGTACGAGCTCAGAGGTTATGTAGTTGAAGGTTATCAGTGATATATTCCCAATTTGGTAATGTGGCATGCTGAGTGCTGCTGTGTATTGCTGATCATTTGTTGATCAAAGTATGGCTTTCGTGTAAAGCGTAGCTTTGTGGACGAGACCCCATCGGAACTCACACCTCAGAAATGGTCAAAACATGAAAGATGCGACAAGGTTATGAGGGTCGCACCCTTTAGGGTATGTCATTTCCTTCTGGAAAAAGGTGGTATCAAGTATGGAGCCCTGATACTTAACCTATGTGGTTGCTGCAATCTCATTACTGTGTGGTTGTTGCTTTGTGATCGAGGGCCCTCGGATAAAGGTCGCAAACGACCGAGGGTGACATACTCGAGTAGTAGTTACCTAAGTACAGAGGTAACCCGGCCTTGTGTTGGCAAATAGCTAGTTAGTTCTCGGGACGTCACTCCAAAGGCGTACCCATGTGGCATAGGAAGTTCCTTAGCCTGACCATTTATTTGAAATCCAATTCCCAATACGAACCCAGTACGGTTTTAGTTGTAGAACCTGCCATTTAACATGGCAGCTATAGTAGGCATAGTATCATGGTACCTATGCTGGCTAAGATTAATATTATATTTTCGAAATGCTTTCACACTATGCACTAGTGATAATATCAAAGAGTTTTCTCGTATAAAGCATATTTGACTATCATAAGGAGAAATCTCCCCCAAGTATGCGATTGCATTGTGTGTGTGCCGAGAGGCCTTATGGTAGTTTCATTTTTCAAAAGCATAAACGGTTTTCTTTTATAAATCTTGTTTATTTAAAAGCAACTGTTTTTTTTTACTCATAGCAGTCCCATGACTGACCTGGAGTTTATTGTTCCCTTCCTAAACTCTAGGTGCCCACAATTTTCCACACAGGCAGTCTAGAGTTGGGGTTTTCAGATAGTCAGGTTTAGTAGATTAGTTGGAGCTAGTTCAGTTTTTGGAGTTCATGGACTACACTTGCTTATCTTGGTGCAACGTGATGGTGGTTCGAGCTTGATGTTAGAGTTGTTGGACTCATTCTCTTTTAAAGATCGTTTGGAGTTATCACTTTTGTTGTTTCCGCTGTAACATTATTATTTGTCTCTGATATTCTTGTATCATATAGATATCATTGTTGTATATCATATTATGGATATTGTATCATTTGTGATGTATATGATATCATTCATTTCTTTCTTCCGCTGTGTTGTTATACTTAATGTGTTATAAGCTTCGGCACGAGTCGAATTTCAACGATTGAATCTGCGGCATACGAGTACAAGTGAAGTACGGGTGTCGATTTTCAAACGTTGAAATTTGGATCGTGATAGGCAATCACAAATTTATTCTCAAAAATAGAGAAATCCCAAATCTCGAAAATACGCCAAATAATGGTAACACATATATCTCAAAAAGGAGATTAGAAATCTCAAATAAACACCATAGAGTGGCAAATCTCAAATCTCAAAATAAACGCCAAGTGTTGGCAGACCCAAATCTCAAATATAGAACTCGAAAAGGAGTTCAAATTTCCAAAGATGTAATCGCCATATATAATGTCTCGAACGGCTCAAATGGCCAATAATGTAAAATGGCGATGCACTTGGAAAATCACAAAGAAATCAATGAAATCGTCTCGAAGATATAGCATGTGCATATGGCCAAAGCCTGCCAAGTTCTGTTCTCACAAATATAAGGTGCCACGTTTCTTAGCAAACATCCCGAAGGACAAATAAATACGTCTCTTAGACAAACATCCCAAAGGACAACATCCCGAAGTACAAATACGTCGCAATGACAAACGTCTCTTAGACAAACATCCCCAAGGACAAATGACCCAAAGGTCGAGTACTGGCAAATAAGCCTCTTAGACAAATGTGTCATAAATTCTCAGATAGGAACCCAAAAAGTGTTAACGTGCGTCCTATACCACACGTTCGCACTTAACAGTTTACTAACCGCTAGCTAATGCCACACCAGAAAGCAGTAAAAATATTTGCCTATCTTATCGGCAAATACGACCTGAAGGTCAAACCGATCAAACGGACAAGTCAGGAATTAACCGAAAAGATAAACGCATGTGTCCCATACTACGTGTTTTACCCAATCATTTGATTCTCCTTCTCATTCGTTCGAATAGCGCAAAAAAGTGTATTTTATATATAAACTAATTTATTTGAGAAAACAAGCTTTTAAAACAATTTTCGTAATCGTTTTTGGAAAACAATCTTTGAAATTCCCTTATTAAAGAGAATATATAGTTTTTATAGCTTGAAAATAATTTATAAATATTATATAACAATTATTTCCATAGTCAATTTATTTAAAAAATGATTTCAAAATCATTTGGAAAATCCCATGCTCGAAATCAAGTGAAAACACCGAAAATTCACAAAAATCGACATTCGAATTCAATTCAAAAACGATTCATTTTGAGTCCCAAATTAACCAAAATATTGGCTAGCCTATTGATAGGCATCATAGCCATGAAACACATCAGAAATTTCACAAATATATGGAGCAGGAAGTTAGAAAAGCAAGCTGGAACAAGGCAGAAACCAAAAAAACACAAGGCAGAAAACATAACTCCCCAGGTCGACCTCCAGGTCAACCTAGTTGCCGACCTAAAACTCCCATAGGTCGACCTAAGGGGCTTCTGGTTCGACCTATAGGTCGACTTAGGGAAACTAGTGGTCGACCTAGACCACGCTATGTTGTGCAGGCTAAATTTCTGTGCTTGTATTGATTTTGCAGTGTAGTTTTCAGGCATCAATCGAATGTGTTTTGCTATGAAATTTTCCACACTTAAACTACAACACATGAACTATCAATAGAAGGAAATATGGCAGCATTTCGTTGCCGGAATTGAGAGAAAATGACATGCGAAGTGGCACCAGAAATAGTTTTTCACAAACAAAAACACTACAGGAAAATCAATATACATAGGCAATTTTTTTTTTACAGATTTTGGCATTTCAAGCTTTGCTTCAGCTAGATTTGTGAGTTTTGTTACTCACCTTGCAATTGCAGAGCAGATACTCAGATTTATAGCTGAAAGATGGAAGCTTGTTGCTTGAATTGGCTTCAAAGACCTGTAAATACTTAAAACAGAAACATGAAAGCAAAGAGATAACAGTTACAGACTACCCAATTCACAATTAGATTTCTGATGAAAAGACTGAATTTTGGAATCGATTACCTGTAGTAAATTAGCTATAAGTTGATTAAAACTGTAAATTTGGTGAAAGAATTAAGATTGGAGCTTTAGATTTGAAAATAGGGTAAGTTTCTTCTTTCTGTTTTCAGTTTACAGTAAATGAACGTACTGAAGGAAGAAGAGATGTTTCTCACTTCTCTTAATAGGCTAAGGAAAATAAATGGGCTTGAACCCAAATAAAAGATTTAATTAACCCAAAGTAATTAATTTTATCACTAAAAACACCATTACACTTATGTAATTAAATCAAACAACATGTTTTCACCAAGTTTTAACACAATAAAATTATGTAAACATATTTTCATGTTTAATACAAAAATAATTTTACTATAAAAATAATTTTATTATCAAAAATTCTCATTTCTAAATAAATACACAATTTTCACCAATATTTACATAAAACATCATTTTTAACTGTAAATATTACACAAAAATAATTTTCTTGCGTAATAAAATACAACAAACCATTTTTCATCATTTTTATGATCAAAACTTATTTGTAAATCAAATTTCATCTTCTTATTAATAATAAACACCTTTTAAAATCAAATACTTCCTTTTAAAAAAATTATTAAAAGAAGCATTTGGCAATAATTAAAAGAATTATTGCATTTCACTAAATAAAAATCATATTTCACTCATACTTCTCACAAACAACCAAGATAAAGTTTTTAAAACTTTAAATTTCACATTTTATTTCCAAAATCCATTGTTTATTTAAAATAAACAATTTAAATCTCCAATTTTTTTTATTTCACAATATTAAATTATAACCACCGTTATAATTTAATATTTACAAGTAATCATCAAAACCAAGGTTGTTACAGACTCCACCTACAAAAATTGCATCCCTGCAATTTCTAGAGAAGAACTGTATTCAACATGACTATTTCATCAAGCAAAAGAAAATAGATAAGCTCGAGTTCAAAATTTCTCACTCTCAACTAAGAATGATAGAAAATCAAGATAAGATCGCTCGATAAATTCTATGGTTTTTCGAGTGTAATTACCGGGATTAGCGGACCATTGAATTTTCTTTAAGCAATACATCATGATTTCAAAGGTGTCCCACCTCCGAAATAAGAACACAGACAGGGTGCTACTCAAAAGATCAATCGAGTGAGATTGATTTCTCAGAAGCTTCTCGAATAGAGCCGGGATTTAATAAAATTTTATCCTAATTTCAACCAACTAGATAATTGTTAACATGACTTTCCGTATGTCAATACGGAAAGAGCCACACCGACATTAGATTGACACGGTGTAGGTAAGAAAACTCAATAAGAGGTAGGTGGTTTCCTCAATACGACCAACCCAAACGACCTCATAAATGTAAGTCGCTAGATAATTGCACAAAGGCAAGACAAACTCAAAGAATGGATTTTTATACTCCTATTTAACTAAACAAATATTTTCAAGGTTGTCAAAATCCTTTTACTACATAATAAAATTCTCAAATTTCAATATTTCGAAAATTTCCAAAACCTCTTACAACAACCACTTTAATCTCAAAACTCTTCACTTAAAGTGAATAAAAATGTTTCACTCTTAAATTCTACCACAATATATTTCAGTTTGAAACATATACTTTCATACTAAACATCAACTCAATTATATACACAATATGTAGGAGCTCTTGACCAATAAGAAAACAAGTTATTTTCAATTACAAACCCTTTGTCAAAATCGTAAATTTTGACCCAGCAAAACTCAAATCTGAAAATACTTATAAAATGAAAGTTGTTCTACTAAGTCTAAGCTTTCCAGCAATATGAAGATTATCAAAATCGAATTCACAGTTTGAAAGTTATGCCAAATTTACTTTCAGGACAAATTTTAGAAACTTATAAGACAAAAATGTTTATTCATTTTCAAACCTACTTTAGACAGAATAAAAGCAAAATCTTCCAATGTGGTAAAAAGAAAATTTATAATTTTCTAAAGACTCTTCCATTTGCAAAAAGTTAGAACTAATTCGGAGTTATAAATCTCAAGTTATTGTTGTTTTAGCATACACTTTTCAAACCAAATTTCATCTTTCAAATAAATTTAAATTTTGAAATTTTACCAAACCATTTTAATTTCAAATTGTATTCTCAAACAAGCTTTTTGCTAAATCATTTATTAAAGGGTGTTCTTCTTTTTTCAAAAAGCTATGACATACCAAAATATGATCAACTCTAAGTAATCAACATAAAAGAAACAATTCATTAATTGGAAAAATCTTCATTACTTTTTAAATCTAACTTTAAAATAATTAACTAAGAAAACTCATTTGAAGAAGATAGCTAATCTCTTTCATTATCAAGAAATGATTATTGATTATCCATAAAAAAAATTTAAAAATTATTCTCACAATTAAAATGATTATACTACAAAATGGTTCATTTATCAAAACAATTCAAATTCACATTTCCTATTTGTCACAAAAAATAAATTTCCATTTAATTATCAACATAAAACTAATTAAAGTTGATAATTAATTGAAACTTGTTTCCAAAAGAATTTCACAAATTTACACCAACAAATTTTTAATACAACCAAAATTTTAAAACAAAACTTGCTCACAAAATGCTAAAATTTAAAATTAGCATACCCAATTTCAAAAATTTCAAATAATACAAGGGTGTTGCCTCACCATTGATTTATAGCGAATGACCCCATCGATTGGCTGCAGAGTTGACCTAATGATCAAAACTGCCTCGCCACTCATCCAACACTCACTAGGGTTTAATGGCTGCTTACATATTCAAAATAAAATTTAATTTCTCAAACCTTATTAATTTATTTCCAAACTTTACTTATAAAAACTCAATTTATCGTGTTTGACTGTCTCATCACAGCGTTTAGGAAATTCCTATCGATAACGTTGATCAGGCGTATCGACCAGAATTCTTAAAGCACTCGATGGACAACCCAACACAAAAGTCATTTTCTATAAAAAGAAATACCTCATATATACTCTACAAAATATGCTTTGCTTACCTCAATAAACAAAATCCAATTTCACTTAAAACATATCTTCTATTTGAAAGATTTGAAAATTCAAATTGTTGCTTACACTCAAAATCAAAGAACACAAGAAGAACTCACCGAGATATTCCCAGAATACTCGATTCACAAGGTTGACGAATTAGCTGGAGTGTTCACCAAACCAAACGGTATAATGAGCCACTCACAAGAACCATACGAGTGTGGAATGCAGTAAGAGGGATGCTATTCTCTGCAACTCGTAGCTGGTGAAAATCAGTGCAAGGTCAAGCTGAGGAAAGATCCAAGCACCACTCAATAAATCAAATATCCTCAATCATAAGCAATAGATACTTGTTCTAATGGTTAACTTGTTAGGCTTGCGAAGATGGATGCAAAGCCTAAGAATACCATCGGATTTCTAAGCAAAGATGACCGTGGTTAATCACGGTAAAGGCTGGACTAAATGAATTGCTTGGTTTCACGTTTTAGCAATTACTTCTAGGGTTTCTCATTTCCCTAGTGGACACCCTCTAGGAGGGATGGCTAATAGGCTAAAAACCAGGAACAAGGTCAACACAAAACTCAATCGCCCGATTGGGTAGCAAACCTGAAACAGACTCACATATATTAACAAAATCACAATTAACTAGAATTCGAGATACTTCGTCATCATCTCGATACTCAAGAACAAATAAAGATACTTCGGAATTATCATCAACATTCTGAAGAACAAGAGACAACTAATCAGCCGAATTAGGATGCCTAAAATATAGATCCTTCCAGAACATAGGATTGGACTTCATAACAAGCATGTCAATCCATCCCTAAAATCATATTAAACACAAGGTGATGACTAATGTGCAGATTTTCACCGAAAGGAAAACTACAAAGATCAACTCCAATATTGTCACATGACAAGCCAAATATTGCGGATCCCTTCAATAGGATACGCAATCCTCAAAGAAGTAACAAGATAAGAAACATCCAACGATATCACAAGCTCCTTCGATACGAATGTGTCAAACACTGGTATCGAAGAGAGCTAGAATAAAATAATCACAATAAGGATTATTCATAAGATAAGGTATATTTAATTCAATTTTGGAATACTACAGAATAAAATATATTCCTAGACATATTCCAACTTATACCTACCCCAAAGGACACGAAAAGGTCAAGGACAAGATGATTAAGGGATTTGTAACACTTGTACTATACTTGGATGTACCGTAATATATGTTTATGTTCCGTGTTTATCATATTTTGTTTTGAACTCGGCTCTGATACCAAGCTGTGACGCTACACCCCGAGACCCACATTAACAATGAGTATTACTGGGTAATATTGTCTGATAATCAGAGAATAAGGCTGGTTAGGAGTGATCATCTATAGCTTTGTCTTAAACATCTATTAAATACGTCGATTAAATGCTCTAATTTTTTTTCAATCCCAAGTGGATCGACATATTCAATAAATGCTTAATACAAAACTATAGGTGGCTAACAGATCTATCAGAACAAAATACAACTAAATGTACATCACATCACAGAACAACAAACAACAAATATATACATATATACAGATACATCTTCAGTACAATACAAAATGATACATCACAAGTGTTCGAAGACCACGCTATATACAACGAGTCAAAATATACACATATAAGAGTCAAACAAATGGCTACAACAACAAAAGGTGATAAACAGATATCCATGCGCAAGCATCACAGCGAAGTCCAAAAGCAGGTATCTAACCTGAAACAACTCGGTCTGACCCGAGTATAAAATACACGGGTCAGTCTAGCTAAAACAATCAGTTTAGTAAGATAATTGATAATATGAAGCATAAGGTATAGTGAAGGGTATCCTCTCGAATGAGAAGAAACAATAATAAGAGCATGTCACTACATCAAATGAGTTAATTCACTAAGCATATATATATATATATATATAGTCTTGAAAGAGATAACTCAACATTAAAACAACTAAGTATAAACATGCCTCATATCATCGGCATAATCCCAAAAATAACAATAATAGTTTAGAGAAACCATAACTCCTAAATAGGAAATCTCAAAACTCGAACATGCCAAAATGGTAATCACAAATATATTCTAAAAAATAGAGAAATTCCAAATCTTGAAATACGCCAAATAGTGGCAACACATATATCTCAAGAAGGAGATTAGAAATTTCAAATAAACGCCATAGAGTGGCAAATCTCAAATCTCAAAATAAACGCCAAGTGTTTGCAGACCCAAATCTCAAATATAGAACTCGTAAAGGAGTTCAAATTTCCAAAGATGTAATTGCCATATATAATGTCTCGAACGGCTCAAATGGCCAATAATGTATAAAGGCGATACACTTGGAAAATCATAAAGAAATCAATGAAATCATCTCGAAGATATAGCACCTGCTTTTGGCCGAAGCCTGCCAAGTACTGTTCTCACAAATATAAGGCACCACTGAAAGTATATATGAGTGGATCGTATAGGATATATATATATGCAAGTATAAACAGCTAACTATATAATATAACTTGATAAACGATAGTAGCAAAGTAAATGAAAATAATCACACCGGTATTTTATACTGGTTCGGACCTCCCGTCGTACGTCCAGTCCCGAAGCTCCTCTTCGGAATTTCCTTTCAACTAACCCTCACTTGACCCGGAGGAACAGGTTTACAATAGCAGAGTTTCTTTGTCAAGAATGTGTTCTATAACACGGATGTTGACTATTGAGTACAAATGCTTCCAATATATATATCTATCTAGAGAATATCTGAATGAGGAGTTCTGTATATATGGAAGAATTAAATACAGGTAGTTGATTGCTTATAGATCAGAAATAAATCAGAGTACAAGAGATAAGAGCGTAAGTGAGTAAGGTAAGACTTTCTCTTGAATTCCTGATGCTATTTATAGTGGTGAAGAGTTTCTATGTGTAGTTGCCTTCATTAACAATCGTTGTATAGTTGCTCCTGTTGGTGATGAAGAGTTGCGGTGAAGAGGAGCGGATGTGTCTTTTCGGATGTGACAGTTGGTGTTTGAAAATACACAGTCGAGCCTATAATCAGACGTTTGGAAAGTGACCTCAGACGTCTGGCCTTCATATAATTTTTGTGTCTGGTAGCATTTCAGACGCCTGGGTTTATTATCCAGACGTCTGATCTTCATTTCTGTTTTTTGTCTGGATATCTTTCAGACGTCTGAGTTCAGGATCAGACGTCTAGTTTCTTCTGAGTTTGTGAACCAGAGAACTTAACCAGACGTCTGGGTAGTACACTCAGACGTCTGGATTAGTGCATGTTGCTTTTCTTGTGCCTTTATCATTTCTTTTCTGATTCTCTCGACTTGTAGCCTCTTGATACTTCTTTTGAGTCTTGTTCTTGTCTCTTTGATGATGTTACCATATCAACTTCCTGTATATGTACATTTGTTTTTCATTGCATAGTTATGATCATCGAAACCAAGGAATTGATTTCCTTACAATCTCCCCCTTTTTGATGATGACAACTATTCAATGTACTTATATATATATTCTAAATCTCCCCCTGAATATATGCTTAATTTTGTTTTAAGTTTATTTCTATATTTCTCCCCCTTTGACATTATCAAAAAGAATATATAAAAGTTCAAGCCAAAAAAGAAATTTTCATTAATAATACGAAGGAGATACATTCATATATTTGAACAAAAAGAGAACAAATCCTAAATTTTAGAGTTGCTTAGGAGAAGCTTGTTTTGGATCATCTTCCTTTGATTCTATTTTGTCAGAAGTGTTAGTCTTTGAAGGAGATGTCGAAGCTTCTTTGGATGATTCACCCTCGAATAGTTTGGAATGTTTTGCGGGAGGAGAAGGCACAGGAGTTGTCCAATCTTCTGAGGATGGAGATGGATTACGTACTTGTTGAAGTACCTCCTTGAGAACTGATAAAACAGTCGAAAGAGATTCTTCGACTGTGGCTAGTCTTGTAGCAAAAGATGTCTCGAAGCTGTCGATTCGTTTTGCTAGAATTTTTGATTTTGAGACAAGATTTGTTGATTTCGAAGCGTTAGATCTCGAATGCTTTCATTTTGATTTGTTTCCATTCGAGTTTCCAAAATGTCATCTTGTCCCGGATATTCAAATGAAGCGGGAGGTGGAGGAGTGATTTCCCGATTTTGTTCTTCTTCTTGAGATGGACCAATATGGGTTTGAGGAGGAGGGTCAACCCTTCTAGATTGTTGATGGTGAGTCCAATCGTCGAAGGACATGAATTTTGGTGGAATTTCGGGTAAGTGCATCAAGGAGAAGAATTTGGTGGAGGCATACTTAGGTGAAATTTCTTCGAAGGTTGATAGATAAGACGAAATATTGTTTGCACGAAGAAGTTTCATAATATAAGTTGGATAAATGATCGATCGCCGCGATCGATTCCAAAATTGCTTGAGTTCATCGAATATGAATTTGGCCCAATTAACTCGAGTTCCACTAAAAAGGGCATAGAGAGCTTTGTGTTCCAATTCGGTGATTTGTTCATGACTACCCATGCGTGGAACAATTGTATTGATTATCATTCTTGTCAAGAGTCGAGCTTTTGGACGTAAGTGTTTTGAAGCAAATTTCGGCATTTCGTCCTCCCATATTTGATGAGTGATATTATTCCTGGGTTTAAAACGCATATCCGGGATGTTGTGTAGATCCTCGCCGGTGTCGGAGCATCCCAAAGTTCTTCCTATTATTCCCGGAGTTAAACGAATAGTATTTCCATAAACGCTTGACCATAGCCAGGTGTCTTCGTTTTCGGTATTCCACACTGCAGTGCTATCTAGATTGGCGTAGAATAAGAATATAGCCAGTTGATCTATTTGAACATCATTGGATGTAAAATAAATTAAAGTATCCAATCCAGCATTCTCACAAAGTTCATCGAGATCATACATAGGAAACTTATGTAGATTATAGAAAGGTCCTATATGAAGTCTTTTCTTTTGAATATCTTGATACCTTTTAATCGAATGAGGTGCCTTGAGCATCCATCGTTCGATTTGATCATCTGAACACACTTGAGGGTTTGATGATGACGTAGGTTGATCTTGTTTGCGTTTTGGAGCTTTGATGTTCTTTGTACGAGGAGGCATTGTGATTTTGATTTGAAATAATGTGGAATTTGAAATTGAATTGCAAATCGGCAGGAAGGAAATTTGATTTGAGTTTTAAAAGTGAAAAAATGATGTTATTTTGGGGGTATAATAAAGGTCGATTGAATTCCAGACGTCTGAATCTGAAAGCAGACGTCTGGTTTGCCCTAAAAATTATACAGAAGATTCAAACAGACGTCTGTTTGTTATGTGTTAGACGTCTGGTTTGATACATTTTGAAGAATTTAGAGGCAGAGAGATTTATCAGACGTTTGGAATTAAACACAGACGTCTGATTTGATTTAAATGTTTAACCAGAGAACTAAGTCAGACGTCTGGATTTTATTTCAGACGTCTGAAATATTCTGAATGTAATTTGGAGAAGGCAGAGCTTCATTCCAGACGTCTGAAGGGTATATCAGACGTTTGACATATGCACATTGATTAAAATTGCGACATATATATCAGTGGATCAGACGTCTGAATACCATAGTCAGACGTCTGAAAGGAGCAGGTTTGCTAAAAATAGTCTAAAATTGATGGTTATATTTATTTATCAAATGTTGATAATAGATATCTTTATTATTGTAAAATATAATAACATATAAATACATATAACAATTAAATTAAATTATTTATTTAGTAGGCGACGGAGTTCTGGGATTTCCTGAGTCGTTATCCTTCCATGGTTTAAGTGGAGACCATATATTCCTACGTTCGTGGGTCCGTGGGGAGCCAGAATATCGTCTTGGGGAAGGATCTGAAGGAGTGCGATACGAAGAAGATGGATCTAATGAACTACAAGGTTTTGGTAGTGGTTCATGTATATCTTTCTTTCGTGATAGCAAAACTTCATCGCCACTTGTTCTAGAAAACTTAGCCTTTGTGCCGTAACCTTCTGTTCGAAATAAAGCTCTCGTTGAAGATCCATCTGTTGTTTTTGGTAATGATGAATTTCATCAATTTTCTCCTTTGTATTAGGAGAAGTAAACAAGGATTTTTTAGTTTTCTTATTCTCTAGAGTAAAACCCGTATGATACGAGGACCACATATTTGTTGGTTCTTGGTTTGGTGTAGGTGTCGGAAGGCATTGTGGTGTGTCTACTGAGCTGTCCGTCGATGGTGTGGGGACGGAGATAGATATATAGGAATTCCCAGAAGACATTGTTTTTCTAAATTTTAAGAATTTGATTTTTTTGTATATATTTGTGATGTAAATGTGTGTATATATATCTGATGAAAACGTTATTTATAGACAAATTAGTTTTCTAATTTTTAATGGTTCAGAAATTCATCAATTTGTGGTAATGAAGAAGTGAACTAAATTTAGTCTTTAATTCAAGCTTAGTTAAGATCTTGAAGTGAACAAATTCCCAAACTTCGTCTTAGTTTAATGAAAGTTTGTTCGTTTAATGGTTTTGTAAATATGTCGGCTACTTGATTTTCGGTACTTACGTATTCTAAAGAGATAGTTCCTTTTTCAACATTGTCTCGTAAAAAATGATGTCGTATATCTATATGTTTGGTTCGTGAGTGATTAACATGATTTTTTGACAAATTTATAGCGCTTGTGTTATCCCAATATATTGGAGATTTTTGATAATTTTACCAAAGTCCATTAGTGTTTGTTGCATGTATATTACTTGCGCACATGCTAGAGCTGCGGAGATGTATTCGGCTTCACAAGTAGATAAAGAAACACAATTTTGCTTTTTGCTAAACCATGAAACTAAAGATTGTCCGATAAAATGACATGTTCCACTAGTACTCTTACGGTCTGTTCTACAACCACTGAAACCGCATCGCTATATGAGACAAGTTCAAAAGATGATCCTTTAGGATAAAACAAACCATAATCTTTAGTACTAGATAAATAACGTAAGATGCGCTTAACAGCTCGTAGATGAGATTCTTTTGGTTTTGCTTGAAATCTAGCACAAAGACATACACTCATCATAATATCTGGTCGACTAACCGTTAAATATAGTAAAGAATCAATCATGCTTCGATATAACTTTTCATCAAAATCTTTTCCATTTTCATCCTTTTCTAAGTGAATAGTGGTACTCATTGGTGTTGGTTTGCTTGAAGTTTTATCCATTTTAAATCGATGTAATAAATCGTTACAACATTTTTCTTGGTGAATAAAAATTTCATTTTCTAGTTGTTTTATTTGTAATCCTAAGAAGAAATTTAATTCTCCCATGTGTGACATTTCAAATTCATTTGTCATAATATTTGAAAAATTATTACATAGATTTTCGTTGGTTGAACCAAAGATGATATCATCAACATAAATTTGTACAACCAAAATATCATTATTTTCTCTTTTAATAAATTAAGTTGTATCAATTTTTCCTATATGGAAACCAGATGTTATTAGGTGATTTTTAAGACGTTCGTACCATGCACGAGGTGCTTGTTTTAATCCATATAGTGCTTTATGTAATTTAAAAACATGATCGGGATATTTTTCATGAACAAAAAGTGGTGGTTGTTCGATGTATACATTTTCTTTAATAAAACCATTCAAAAAGGCACTTTTGACATCCATTTGAAATAGTTTAAAATTGTTATGAGTTGCAAAGGAGAGTAAGGTACGAATGGCTTCTAATCTTGCTACCGGTGCAAAAGTTTCATCGTAATCTATGCCTTCTTCTTGATTGTAGCCCCGAGCGACTAATCGTGCTTTATTTCTAACAATATTTCCATTTTCGTCCGCCTTGTTTTTAAATACCCATTTTGGTCCTATTACTGATTGATCTTCAGGTCTTGGTACTAATTCCCATACGTTATTACGTTCAAATTGATGTAATTCTTCTTGCATAGCTATTATCCAAAAATTATCATTTGAGGCTTCTTTATAATTCTTTGGTTCAAAGTCTGATACAAATGCTATATGACTTATTTGATTGAGTTGATTTCTAGTAACTCTTGAATTAAGATCTCCAATAATATTATATATTGGATGATTCTTAAGAATTCTAGGAGATGATAAAATAGTGTTATTTTGTATATTGGCTTCATTATTACTAGAATTTGTTGAATTTGTTAGTGGAATAATTTCTTCTTCATCATTAGTCTGATGTTTGAAAGGATTTTCGTCGAATGAGACATGTAAGCTCTCTTCTATAGTATTATTCTTTTTATTAAAAATTCTATATGCCTTGCTACGATCCGAATACCCAACAAAGACACCCTCATCGGCTTTCGGATCAAATTTTCCTAATTTATCTTTTGTATTTAATATAAACCATTTTGAGCCAAAAGTTTTAAAGTATGACACTTTAGGTTTCTTACCAAAAAATATTTCAAAACAAGTTTGTTTAGTCATTGGGCGAATAGTTACTCGATTTAATACATAACAAGATGTAGCAATAGCTTCGGCCCAAAAATGTTTTGGTAATCCGCTACTATTTAATCATGTTCGTGCGCATTCTTGTAATGTACGATTTTTTCTTTCTACAACACCATTTTGTTGGGGTGTACGCGGAAAAGAAAAATTATGAGTTATTCCTTTTTTATTGCAAAAATTTGAAAAAATATCATTTTCGAATTCTCCTCCGTGATCACTTCTAATATTTTTAATTTTCAAATTCATTTGAGTTTTAATTCGTTTCGCAAATATTTTAAACATACCAAAAGTATCACTTTTATGTTTTAGAAATAAAGTCCATGTATATCTCGAAAAATCATCGACTATTACAAAAACATATTTGTTATGATTAATAGATCCTATTTGTGTTGGACCAAATAAATCTAAATGTAATAATTCTAATGGTTGTTTTGTAGAAATATTATTTTTAGATTTAAACGAGCTTTTCTTTAGTTTACCAATTTGACAATCGTCACATAAATTTTATACTTTGTAACTTATTTTAGGTAACCCTCTTACTAACTCATATTTAGCTAATTTATTAATATTTTTAAAATTAATATGACAAAATCGTTTATGCCATAACTATGGATCATCATGTTTGGCGGTTAAGCATAAGTTTGAATTTTTATTAATATTCATGTTTAATACATAAATATTTTTGTTTCTAAAACCTTCAAAGATGAGTTGTTTGTTATTATCTAGAATATTACATCTATCTTTTTCAAAATTTATTTGAAAATCTTTATCACATAATTGACTAATGCTTAATAAGTTGTGTTTTAAATTTTCTACTAATAAAACATTTGTAATAATAGGAGAGTTAGATATACCAGAGTTGATGACTTCTCCAATGCCTATGACAAATCCCTTTGAATTGTCTCCAAATGTTACCGTTCCACCATCGATGTATGTTATATTTGATAACATTTTTGAATTTCCGGTCATATGTTTGGAGCAACCACTATCTAGTATCCATTTCTCCTTATTTTTTATTTTGGGTACCTGCAAGATAAAAAATGTTTTAATTGGTACCCATATATTTGATTAGGGTCCTAATTGTTAGAAGAAGGTAGCCACACCCAAGATGGTTTGGTACCTTTATAAATATAGTTTTAATTATAGACTACATTTTCTAAGTAATTACTGATATGCTTTTGTCTAATCAATTTATTATTTGTTTTAGGAACCCAAATTTTCACATTCAATTTTTGTTTAGATAAACTTCTAGTTTTTATATAACTAATATTTTTAGCATTATTTTCTTTTTGTTTAGAACATTTTTTAAATCCTATTCCATTTCTATTACCTGATGGTTTTGATGGTTTGATAAGATTTTCCAAATCTTGTTTTCCTTTGTTGAATTTTGACACATTATTGGTAATTTTATCTAATTTTTCTTTTAATTCTCTATTTTCTGTTTTCAATAATTCAATACTATTTTGAAAATGAACATTTTCTTTTACTAGAGTAATGTTCTCACTTTCTATCACATTATTTCTTAATGTTTCTTGAGATATTTCAAGTTCTTCTTCTAAAATAGTTTTTTCATCTTTCAACATTCCTACTTTAAGTTCTAATCTATTTATTTTTACTATATATTCTTTTTTCAATTTTTTAATTTGTCTAAATTTATCATCTAATTCTATGCTAAGTTCAAATAATTCTTCATAACTAAGTTCCGGACATACCTCATCTTTTTGTGCCATAAAACATACATTAGCTTGCTCTCCGTCACTATCGCTATCACTTTCTGAAGATGAAGAATCGGTGTCATCCCATGTTACTTTGAAAGCTTTCTTCTTTTTGAATTTTTCAAATTTTCTCTTCTTTTTATCATTGTTAAGGTTTGGACAATCCTTTTTCATGTGTCCGTATTGATCACATTCATAACACTTAATTTGAGATAGATTTGTTGAGTTGGTCTTTCCTTCTTTTTGAAACTTGGTCATCTTTCTAAATTTCTTGAATCTATTATAGTTTTTGGCAATAAATACTATCTCATCTTCATCTAAATCTGAGTCATCATTCTTTATTGATGGAAATGCTATGTTCTTCTTCTCCGAATTTAATTCTTTGCGTGCCTGCAAATTAGCTTCATAGGACATCAAATTTCCTATCAACTCTTCAACTTTGAGAGTAGAAAGATTATTAGCTTCTTTAATAGCTAATACCTTTCTTTCCCAATCAGGTGTTAAAGAGTTGAGTATTCGAGAAACTAAATCAAAATCAGTAAACTTAACTCCTAATGCCATCAGATCATGTTGAATAGTTTGAAATCTAGAATGCATGTCTACTATAGTTTCATTTTGTTTCATTTTAAATGATGAAAATTGGTTTTGTAAAATTGAAATTTTAGTTTGTTTGACCTTTGTTGTACCTTCATGTGTAATTTGTAAGGTACGCCAAATATCAAATGCAGTTGTACATAACATGACACGTGAAAATTCATTTTTGTCTAGTGAGCAAAACAAAACATTCATAGCTTTAGCATTATTTGATGCTAAGGTCTTTTGTGCATCGGTCCATGTGTTTATAGCAGTAGTTAGAGCTTCATATTTTCTTGAGTAGCTGACCAAATTTCTAAACCATTAGCTTCCATAAAAATTCTCATACGTGTTGACCAATATGAATAATTAGAGCCATTAAAAAGTGGGGGTCGTGCTGTGGATTGTCCTTCTTGAAAGATACTTGCCATATTAGATTGATTAAAAAACGTGTTACTATTCTTTTAAACAAACCTTGCTATGATACCAATTGAAAGTCTATATAAGTGGATCGTATAAGATATATATATGCAAGTATAAACAGCTAACTATATAATATAACTTGATAAACGATAGTAGCAAAGTAAATGAAAATAATCACACCAGTATTTTATACTGGTTCGGACCTCCCGTCCTACGTCTAGTCCCGAAGCTCCTCTTCGGAATTTCCTTTCAACTAACCCTCACTTGACCCGGAGGAACAGGTTTACAATAGCAGAGTTTCTTTGTCAAGAATGTGTTCTATAACACGGATGTTGACTATTGAGTACAAATGCTTCCAATATATATATATATATATATATCTAGAGAATATCTGAATGAGGAGTTCTGTATATATGGAAGAATTAAATACAGGTAGTTGATTGCTTATAGATCAGAAATAAATCAGAGTACAAGAGATAAGAGCGTAAGTGAGTAAGGTAAGACTTTCTCTTGAATTCCAGATGCTATTTATAGTGGTGAAGAGTTTCTATGTGTGGTTGCCTTCATTAACAATCGTTGTATAGTTGCTCCTATTGGTGATGAAGAGTTGCGATGAAGAGGAGCGGATGTGTCTTTTCGGATGTGACAGATGGAGTTTGAAAATACACAGTCGAGCCTATAATTAGACGTCTGGAAAGTGACCTCAGACGTCTGGCCTTCATATAATTTTTGTGTCTGGTAGCATTTCAGACGCCTGAGTTTATTATCCAGACGTCTGATCTTCATTTCTGTTTTCTGTCTGGATATCTTTCAGACGTCTGAGTTCAGGATCAGACGTCTAGTTTCTTCTGAGTTTGTGAACCAGAGAACTTAACCAGACGTCTGGGCAGTACACTCAAACGTCTGGATTAGTGCATGTTGCTTTTCTTATGCCTTTATCATTTCTTTTCTGATTCTCTCGACTTGTAGCCTCGTGATACTTCTTTTGAGTCTTGTTCTTGTCTCTTTGATGATGTTACCATATCAACTTCCTGTATATGTACATTTGTTTTCCATTGCATAGTTGTGATCATCAAAACCAAGGAATTGATTTCCTAACAACCACATCTTTTAGACAAATGTCCCGAAGGACAAATAAATATGTCTCTTAGACAAACATCCCGAAGGACAACATCCCGAAGGACAAATACATCGCAATGACAAACCGCTAGCCAATGCCACACCAGAAAGCAGTAAAAATATTTGCCTATCTCATCGGCAAATACGACCCGAAGGTCAAAACGATCAAACGAACAAGTCAGGAATTAACCGAAAAGATAAACGCACATGTCCCATACCACATGTTTTACCCAATCGTTTAGTTCTCCTTCTCATTCGTTCGAATAGTGCAAAAACGTGTATTTTATATATAAAATAATTTATTTGAGAAAACAAGCCTTTAAAACAATTTTCGTAATCGTTTTTGGAAAACAATCTTTGAAATTCCCTTATTATAGAGAATATATAGTTTTTATAGCTTGAAAATAATTTATAAATATTATATAATAATTATTTCCATAGCTAGTTTATTTAAAAAATGATTTCAAAATCATTTGGAAAATCCCGTTCTCGACATCAAGGGAAAACATCGAAAATTCACAAAAACCAACATTCGAATTCAATTCAAAAACGATTCATTTTGAATCCCAAATTCACCAAAATCTTGGCTAGCTTATTGATAGGCATTATAGCCATGAAACGCATTTGAAATATCAGAAATATATGGAGTAGGAAGTCGGAAAAGCAAGCTGGAACAAGGCAGAAACCAAAAGAACACAAGGCAGAAAACATAACTCCCCAGGTCGACCTACAGGTCAACCTGGGTGTCGACCTAAAATTCCCATAGGTCGACCCTAGGGTCGACCTAAGGAGCTTCTGGGTCGACCTATAGGTCAATTCAGGGAAAATAGTGGTCGACCTAGACCACACGATGTTGTGCAGGCTAAATTTCTGTGCTCGTATTGATTTTGCAGTGCAGTTTTCAGGCATCAATTGAATGTGTTTTGCTATGAAATTTTCCACACTTAAACTACAACACATGAACCATCAACATAAGAAAATCTGGCAGCATTTCGTTGCCGGAATTGAGAGAAAATGACATGCGAAGTGGCAACAGAAAAAGTTTTTCACAGAACAAAAACACTACAGGAATATCAATATACAAAGGCAAATTTTGTACAGGTTTTGGCATTTGAAGCTTTGCATTAGCTAGATTTATGAGTTTTGATACTCACCTTGCAATTGCAGAGCAAATACTCGGATTTATAGCAGAAAGATGGAAGCTTGTTGCTTGAATTGGCTTCAAAGACCTATAAACCCTTAAAACAGAAACATGCAAGCAAAGAGATAACAGTTACAGACAACCCAATTCACAATTAGATTTTTGATGAAAAGACCGAGTTTTGGAATCGATTACCTGTAGTAAATTAGCTATAAGTTGATTAAACAGTAAATTTGGTGAAAGAATTGAGATTGGAGATTTAGATTTGAAAATAGGGTAAGTTTCTTCTTTCTGTTTTCAGTTTACAGTAAATGAACGTACTGAAGGAAGAAGAGATGTTTCTCACTTCTCTCAACAGGCTAAGGAAAATAAATGGGCTTGAACCCAAATAAAAGATTTAATTAGCCCAAAGTAATTAATTTTATCGCTAAAAACACCATTACACTTATGTAATTAAATCAAACAACATGTTTTCACCAAGTTTTAACACAATAAAATTATGTAAACATATTTTCATGTTTAATACCATATTTTACAACTAATAAAAGATAATTTTACTATAAAAATATTTTTATTATCAAAAATTCTCATTTCTAAATAAATACACAATTTTCACCAATATTTACATAAAACGGCATTTTTAACTCTAAAATTACACATAAATAATTTTCTTTGTAATAAAATACAACAAACCATTTTCCATCATTTTTATGATCAAAACTTATTTTTAAATCAAATTTCATCTTTTTATTTATAATAAACACCTTTTAAAATTAAATAATTCCTTTTAAAAAAATTATTAAAAGAAGCATTTGGCAATAATTACAAGAATTATTGCATTTCACTAAATAAAAGTCATATTTCACTCATACTTCTTGCAAACAACAAAGATAAATTTTTAAAACTTTAATTTCACATTTTCTTTCCAAAATTCATTGTTTATTTAAAAAAAACAATTTAAATCTCCAATTTATTTTTATTTCACAATATTAAATTATAACCACCGTTATAATTTAATATTTACAGGTAAGCATCAAAACCAGGGTTGTTACAAGTTATAGAAGAAGTAGTGTCTTCGTTCATTCATATCATGAACAACTTGTACAGATGAATGCTGACATCACACAACGCTTGGAGGGCGGTGTTAGCATTTCGAGAGGGATTTTCTAAGAGGAAAAAGGTAATCGTGGCCTCACAATCCTCACAACTCGATAATGACAAAAATTAGGGGATGCAACAGAGCTATGTGGTTTGCTGCCATTGGAACCATCATTCCTCTAATCTAGATCGATATTTATGGATTTGGTATATGTGTGTATAAAAAGGGTTGGGCCAGGTGCAATGTTTGCAGTCTCGGTGCCAAGGGAGGATTTAACTCGGTATGCTATATTAAAGGGGGAGCCGGCTCTATGTTTGCAGGGGTTGCAATGTTTGCAACCTCAGTGCATTGTATTTAGAGTACTATGGTTGGTGATATCCCCGTGCCTTGTCATTATATGGAATCCAATCTCCAATATGTGCCTTACGGCTTTAGTTGCAAAACTTAGTACTGTTGAATGTAATTACGGGTTACCATTCTAGATATGTTATATATTTATTTTAAATTCTAGACATTATTATAATTTCACAAGGTTTCTTATAAAATGGTTTGGTTACCATAAGCTAAAAACCCGTCCATGTTTATGTGCGGCGCGGTCTTATAAGATACCTTTTTTTTGAATGGTTTATAAATATAAAAATCTATATGATTTGATTTGAGTTTCTCATGTTGGTTTACCAGATCCGGGCGTTATTTTCTTATATGCTCGAGTCAGCCCAAGCATATTTCCATATTTAGTTATGGAAGCTTTGGAGCTTCAAGAGACGAGCTGGATGCCTCTAAGATGTATTTTGGTATTTTATTTTTCCTTTTCATTTCTTGTATTGTATTTATGTGCATTTGTAAGGACAAACTGTTATAACTGTCCAAGTTGATAATATGTTAGTTTACTCTGATTTATATATATATATATTACAATTTTCTTTTGTAATGGTCTATATTATATATTGCTCATCACGATGTGAGATTATGTTCTTTCTTTCTTGCTTTCACCCCAACAATCTTTCTTTCTGACACTCGGATACTCGGCACATGAATACCGTGGATGTATTAGTTTCGAATTTTGAGGATCGAAAAGGCAAGCTATTACAATTTCAGATACCCACTGCGATTCATTCCATGCTTCATGAAGTGCTTCAATATGGCCGTATAGTCTGCATTTCATACATTAATTAATGTAATCATATCAAATTAAGAATTTCCTTTTTTCCCATGCATGTAATTGAACTGTAACAAAATATGGTATGAGTTGTGAACAAAAACTTGTTTGAGAATTTTTGTGAATTTTGTAGTTTTCCTGTTTACTAGTACATTGTTCGGTTTAGGTGGAATGCCAATATTACTTATTTATAAGTGACAATCATCAACACTTAATAAAGCCATATCCATTTGATGAATATTAGTCCGTACTCGAACTTTATCCAATTTCATTCAATCAAATGGAAAATCGAGATACCAGTGATGAACTATGATTAATTTCAACAATATGAAAATGATTTTTATCCAAAACCATAGTCTACTTTTCTTTCAAATTTCACATCCTAATAACCATTTCTTCCATCGTGGATTATGAAATCAAATTTGGGTCTCCATACCTTTGTTATGCAATTTCTCAACTGGTAAAATGGAATTTCAATATCTTTTGCATATAGCATAAAAGTATTCCTCTACTCCTCTTTTGATTTTTGATAAACTTCTTTTGGCAAATTAACCACATATGTGTCAATTGGAGTGTGGCGGAGTTTTATGATTGAGTTCTTTGATTGTTGAGTATTGCATACAACATTAACATAGGATTAAGAATTTTGGGTAATGTCTGGGGATAAATCATCTCCCTTAACATTGGTTGAATTTCCATCCACTATAGAGTAACAGTTTCTATTATCTATTGGCAATACCCCTTCTCCTTCACACAACTTATACATACATACAACATATATATATATATATATATATATATATACAAGATTCCTTTTATTATGACTGTACTCGCATATACCTTATCAAATCATTCAAAACCAAAACAAAATCTGGAAGAAACCTTAGTCTATGTTATGATGACTTGAACATCATATTAAGTCGATGATAAAAGAATTTCACAGCCCTGAATCCAGTTTATTTGACTTTAAAAGTCGCCATGTCTAAGAGCCATGAATCTGAGGCTAAGGATTCTCTATATGCTAATTGATACTCAACCAACACAATTAGACTAAGATTCTCATATTTATTGGCATGAAAAATCAAAGAGTACAGCCTTCATATATCAGAACAAATTTTCCAAAACTATTACGACTTTGTTGAACAAAATTCCAATACTTTATAACTGTCGAAAAATTAGATCGAACCTGATGATAAAAGGAAAACAAGCGGCGTTGACAAACAGTTCAGTGCGGGCTACTTATCCAGATCTAAACAACCGCCTTCCTCTGGCCTGATCTCCACCTAATCATTTGATCCGGATATTAAATCGACAGTCGAGTATCTGAAATCATTGACGAATCATCATATTAGACTCTGGAAAACTATGTAAAACACACCCATAAGGATACTATGTTTGGAACTCAAGCGGACTGATAAAAGGTAAAATCCCCAAATCCGGATGACGAGATAAAATTTGTGTGTGTGTGTTGTTTGTGTATGTGTATATAGTATACATGTAACAACCATACTTTCTACGTCGTTTGTAAAATTAATTTTAATTAAAATAAGATGTTTTAGTCCAATTTATAATAATATTTATGTTTCAATATATGTTATTTATTGAATTAAAGATTATTTGATAAAGTATTTAGTTTTAATAAATTGGATTGATCAATTAATTCATTTTAGAAAACAAAATGAACATGAATAAAATATTCACAATGAAAATTGAATATTTTTATACTGTAAATAATTTTATATGATTGAAATAATTAAGAAGAAATTTTATTTAATATTAATAAAATCAACAAATGAACGAAGATAAAATATTTATTGAATTTAAATTATTTTTTGTAATTCATCATTTTTTTAAATTATACTGGACAAATTGAAAATATATTTATAAATAAATAAGAAGAATAATTTGTATGTGAATAAGGATTATTGAATTTGAAATTGGAAGAGACAGAATGAAAGTTATATTTTCTTATAGGCTTAGTTGGAAATAAAAAGAAGAAATCAGAGCAACAGACAAAATCAACCCATTCATTTCCATCCTTTGATTAATCAGACCCAATTCCTTTTTTTTTCTCTCCCAAATTCACTTGCCTTAATCACACAATCGAAAAGAAAAGGATAAATAAAAATAATAATGTGCATGAAAAAGGGGATGTGCATGCCTAGGCTATAGTAAGGGCGACAAGCAAAGGACAATATGGCTAGAAATGCACAAAATAGCAATAAAGTTTGGCTACATGCGAGGAGAAGGCGATCTTGGCCATGCATTCGTGCGCTGGAAGGCTAGCATGATGCTATCAACATCGAGAGGGATGCCTGGCAAATCTTGAGCATGCTTGGGGATGGCATCCGCATTGCGATGTTGTTGACAAAACGAGGTTGCTGAGATTAAATTCATTCCATTGTGCATTATTGTAGAGTTATCTCAAACATAATAATGTTCTAGTATCGGTTTCGCTTTGCGTGCCTTTATTTGACTGTTATGATGATCTTTTGGCAGGATATTTGATTAAATCTAGCCGATATGTTATATGGTTTAATTTGTTGATTGAATGTGGTAATGTGTTTGATCCTTTCTTCATTGAACATCAGTTGATATTGGTTTGAATTGTATATATGATAATTGCATACTCCTAATTTGCTTTGGTAATGGCCTAACAATATGCTTGAAATTGATTAAAAGGAGAAATTTTGAGGTAAACATTTTTGGAAAAATTTATAGAATAATTGCATGAATTATATTATTTTCTAAATAATTATTTTTCGAAAATTGTTATGTAAAAGAATTTTGTAAAAGAGAAATTTATATTGGAGTTATTTTGAATATTTGAAATTATAATTGCTCTAGTTTATAAATGGAAATAAAGTTTTTATACTAAAATAATGTTATATTTATAGATACACACTATAGTTGAAAAAAATAAATAGTTTTGGGTTATATAAAGAGAATATTTGTGCGTGTGTGTGTGTTAGCACGAATATTTTTAGAAGTTGAAATTATTGTATTTGTTTTATAAGTGGGAATACAAACATTCTATTTATCTAAGCTTACAAAATATTTGATGTTTTTTATAAAAAGAGATCTAAAATTTGTAATCCAAAATTGATGAGTTCGTTTTAATGGAAACTGGAAAGATGTGAAGTTTCGTAAAATAATACTATTGGAATAATAATAATTTTGAATGTGATTTACTTATTATATGAAAATTTTTATTATTGAAATTCATTATTGTATTTTATTAAGGATAATTTATGGAAGTAACTTGTCGTGTAATTGATTATGTTTAAATAAATAGAAATAGATTTAACTATCTTTGTATATATGTATGAAAGTGTGTGAAAGGAATTAATTTTGGAAAGTGAAAATGTGCTATTTGTTTTGTAAATGGAATTATGAATAGACATTTTATTTAATTATGATTATAGAAATATTTTGAAGGATTTTATAAAAGGGATTTAGAATTTATATTCCATGATGATGGGTTTATTTTATGGAAATATAGTAAGTAGAAAGCTTTGTAAATACATTTCAAATGAGATTTGTTATTTTATAGAAAATTATTAATGGAATTATTTAGGAAGGAAAATTGATGCAGCGTAGAAAGTTAAAGGCCTAGGTTGCTCACGACCTAAGGAGTTCGTAGGTCGCTCATGACCTAGCGAGATAGAGGAGGGAGCAAGTAATGCTGGAAAAAGTGGCAGTGTCCAAATTGGTGAAGTATTAGGTCGCATACGACCTAACGAGGCTTTTAGGTCGCTCCAACGACCTACCGGTTTCAAAGATCACATGCTACGACCTAACAGGCTAGGGGGAAATGAGCTACGACCTAACAGTCTGAAGGGAAAGGTGATTCGACCTAACGAGTTACGACCTATGTTAGGTCGCAAGAAAACGGAACGAGCTAAGTTAGGTCGCGAAGTCTTACGTCGTGAAGTCTTAGGTCGTGGAGACTTAGGTCACGAGGCCTTAGGTCGCGAAGAATTTCTGAAGCCACTTCTGTTAGGTCGCAAACGAAGGGATGCCGTTCATTCTTAGGTCGCAAAGCTCTGGATGCCATTGATTTTCTTTAAATCGCTGATCTAAGATGCGCATGCTTTTAAGGCGCTGAAGACTTGTTGCCGTTGATTTCTATTGCCGAGTTAATCTCTGCCACTGATGAAAGCTGGAGCTGATGATAAGTCGTTACCGACCTATATTAAGTCGTAGCTCGCAACTTTTATAGGTCGTATGTCATCTGTTGTATTTTTTTTGTTAAGTCGCTGAAGGTTGTAAAGTTGTAACTGTTGAGTCGGAGTCTTTGTTAAGTCGTACATCTTGTTCTGGTAAGTCGTAGGTCGGAAGCTGTTAGCTCGGAACCGACTTAAGTACTTGTATTTTTTTTGAAGTTTTTATGTGTTGAGATGTAAAGCTATAAATAGCGGGGTTGAGTCATTTTTAAAGGTTGTTGATTTTTGAATAAAATTCTCTTTTGACTGCTTTGTGCTTTCATTCCAAATTGGTAGTTGAGTGTAATCTCCTATCTCCTCTTTCGGATAATCGAGTGCGCTCGATTCAACGATTGTAGAAGCTGATTCGTGGAATCTAGTGCGCTAGATCAATGCTCGAAGAATTGAAGATCTTTGAACCCGGTATCGTGCACGATCAACGAGTTCGGGATAGCTAGAATTCGGTATCTTCGGATCAACGAATTTGGGCATTTCAGTATCTTCCAATCCACCGATTACTACTTTCACCAATTGAAAATCGTTTTGATTAATCCGCTACGTCAGTTTTGGTATCGGAGCTTGTTCTAGCCAATCATAGCTGGATCGAGACTTGGAGCCTATTCATTTTGAAGTTGAAGTAGTTTGGCCGAGAAGTTTGAAGTTTGAGCCGTGATCGAGAGAGAAGTGTTCATCATTGATTGAAGTTGTTTGATCGGATTCGAATTGGAGGCCAAAACTTTGTCCATCGTGTTCATCGCGATTTGCTACAAAGTGGAAGTTTTCGATCCGTCTCATTTTAGATCAAAGTCCGAAAAGTGTTTGAATTTTGAAGTGTTGAAGTGTTTGGAAGATTTCAAGTATGCCGCCAAGAAGAGCTAATCGCCACCAAAACGTAGAAGCTTTATATCGAAGAGAAGAAGCTGATGAGAAGGAACAAAGAATCAATGAAAACTTTAGTGAAAAGCTTAACGAAGGAATTGGCCGGTTAGAGAAGCTTATGACAGAAATGAATCAAAATCGGAGAAGGGTTTCACCTGAATCTAACCATGGGGGCAGTAGAGTCTCGCCACATTCCAATCGAGACCGAAGTGTTGAAAATGATCAAGGGCGTGGGAGGAACGTGAATGGTCGTGAACGGAGGAATGTTGATAGAAGGGATGATGGTGGAAGGCGTAATGGTAGTAGAGATGTGGGTGGACGAGATAGACAACGATACACATCTGATTTTGAGGAGGAATATGATGGTGGTAGTGTTTGAGGACAAGGAAGAAATCACTCTGAGTATGATCACAAGTGGGAGTCGGGGATGAAGACGGAAATTCCTGAATTCAAAGGTGGTATGCAAGCGGAGGAGTTTCTAGATTGGGTAGCTAACGTCGAGGAGATTTTTGACTTCAAAGAAGTTCCAGAACATCGTAGAGTGAAGTTGGTTGCTACAAGGCTGAGGGGTCGAGCTTTGGCATGGTGGCAGCAAGCCAAGCTTACACGTGAACGAATGGGGAAGTCAAAAGTTGAATCTTGGGAGAAGATGAAGAAATTGATGAAAGCAACGTTCTTACCTTACAATTATCAATCTTTGATGTATAAACGTTTGCAGAACTTGAGACAAGGGATGAAATCTGTGAATGACTATGCTGATGAATTCTATCAACTTATTGCACGGAATGATATTATGGAAACGGAAGAGCAACTGACATCTAGATTCATTGGGGGATTGAGAATGCAGATCCAGGATATGGTGAATATGTTCGATCCAAGATCTGTGGCGGAAGCACATCAGAAAGCGTTGGCTTGGGAGAAACAGGGTCGACGAGGAAGTGGTGTGTATACTAATTCTAACAATCAAGTGAAGGGTGTTGGTGGGAGTTCTAATGTTTCTAAACCTATCAGTAGACCAGTAGTGAAGGAGGTTGAGAAGACAAGGGTTAACAATGGTTTCAAATGTTACAATTGTCAGGAATTGGGTCATAAAAGCAGTGAGTGTCCAAAGCCAAAGAAGAGAACCATGATTGCGGAAGTTGAGGATGAGGATGGTGATGGGGATTGTTCCAGTCCAGTTGAGGAGGATGAGCAGGATATTGCGTCAGGAGATGAAGGTTGTAATCTAATGCTGAGGAGATCGTGTTTAACACCGAAGCAGGAGGAAGTCAGTTGGTTGAGGAGTAACATCTTTCAGTCAACATGTACTATTCTGGGGAAGGTGTGTAAGTTTGTGATCGACGCAGGAAGCTGTGACAATATTGTTTCAACCGAAGCTGTGACAAAATTGAAGTTGAAGACCGAGAAACATCCGAATCCATACAAGTTAGCATGGTTGAGAAAAGGAGGAGAAGTGAAAGTGGATAGACGAGTTCGTGTTCCATTCTCTATCGGGAAGAAATACAAAGACGAGATCTGGTGTGATGTCGTAGAGATGGATGTTTGCCACTTATTATTGGGAAGACCATGGCAATATGATCGAGCAGTACAACATGACGGTCGGACCAATAGCTACAGTTTTATGTTTGAAGGCACGAAGATTATCTTAGTTCCAAAGAAAAGATCACAAGGGGAAAGTAAATCCGAAGAAATTGAAGAGCTGAAAACTTTATTATCTTTGAAGGAGTTTGTTAAGGAGGTTGAAGAAGAGCCGGAAGTGTTTTTGTTGATTGGGCGTGTGAGCAGTGAAGAAGTTGAAATTCCAGAAGAAGTAAAACCCGTTTTGAAAGAATTTGACGATGTATTTCCAGAGGAATTACCAACGGAGTTGCCACCGTTGAGGGATATACAACATCAGATAGATCTTGTTCCAGGTGCTGTGTTGCCACACAGACCACATTATCGAATGAGTCCGAAGGAACATGAAGAATTGCGGAGGCAAGTGGAAGAATTGCTTGAACAGGGGCGTGTGCAGGAGAGTCCGAGTCCTTGTGCTGTACCAGCTTTATTGGTACCCAAAAAGGATGGAACGTGGAGGATGTGCACTGACAGTCGAGCATTGAATAAGATTACTGTGAGATATAGATTTCCAATGCCGAGGTTGGATGACTTGTTAGATCAAATAAGCGGAGCTACTATATTTTCGAAGATTGATTTGAAGAGCGGATATCATCAAATTCGTATCAGACCAGGAGATGAGTGGAAGACTGCTTTTAAAACCAGGGAGGGTCTATACGAGTGGTTGGTCATGCCGTTTGGCTTATCAAATGCACCAAGTACTTTCATGAGGGTGATGAATCAGATTTTTAGACCGTTTATTGGAAAATTTGTGGTGGTGTATTTTGATGATATTCTGATTTACAGTGGGAGTCCAGAGGAACATTTGAGTCATCTTAGAGAAGTGCTGATGGTATTACGACAAGAACAATTTTATGCTTCAACGAAGAAATGCGTGTTCATGACGCATAGTGTGTTGTTTCTGGGGTATGTTGTGTCGGAAGAAGGTATACAGGTTGACCAAAGTAAAGTTGAAGCTATCAGAGATTGGCCGCTGCCCAAGACGATAATGGAAGTTCGTAGTTTTCATGGGTTGGCTTCATTCTATCGAAGGTTTATACCACACTTCAGTAGTGTGATGGCACTTGTTACTGATTGCATGAAGGGTAAACAGTTTGCATGGACGGAGGAAGCCGGGGTTGCTTTTGAGCGAATCAAAGAACTTTTGACGTCTGCACCAATTCTAGTATTACCTGATTTTCAGCTAGTGTTTGAACTACACACTGATGCATCCAAGGTTGGAATTGGAGGAGTGTTGAGTCAGAAGGGACGTCCAATTGCATATTTTAGTGAGAAGTTGTCAGGAGCGAAAATGAGATACAGTACATATGATGTGGAATTCTATGCTGTTGTACAATCTATTAAACACTGGAGACGCTATCTATTTCAGAAGGAGTTTGTTCTATATACTGATCATGAAGCATTGAAGCATTTGCAAGGGCAAGACAAGATTTCAGCGAGACATGCATCGTGGATTGCATATCTGCAACAATTTACATTTGTTGTGAAACACAAGTCGGGAGTGACGAATCGTGTTGCAGATGCATTGAGTAGAAGAAATCACTTGTTAACTACATTGAAGGTTGAAGTGACGGGGTTTGAAATATTACCAGAATTATTTACCGATGATCCTTACTTTGCAAAGTTTGTTGATAAAGTCAAGGAGGGAGAGACGGATGAGTTCGTGATGGTAGATGGTTTTCTCTTTAAAGGAAATCGATTGTGCATACCAGAGGGTAGTCTGAGAATGAAGATTATCAAGGAATTACACGAAGAGGGACATGTTGGGAGAAACCGAACCTTACAGTTGATTTCACAGTCCTACTTTTGGCCATCAATGAGGAAAGAGGTGGAAAGGTTTGTGGAGCGTTGTCATATTTGTCAGGTTTCGAAAGGAACTGCGACTAATGCTGGTTTATATATGCCATTACCTGTACCAATTAAACCATGGGTTGACGTGAGTATGGACTTCGTGTTGGGATTACCGAGGACACAGCGTGGTAACGATTCCATATATGTGGTGGTGGACAGATTTTCGAAGATGGCACATTTTATTGCTTGTAAGAAGACGGCAGATGCTGTTCATGTTGCTCAGTTATTTTTTAAGGAGATCTATCGACTTCATGGATTGCCAGAATCTATTGTGTCGGATAGAGATACTCGATTTCTGAGTCACTTTTGGTTGAGTTTGTGGAAAATGGTGGGAACGAAGCTGAAATTTAGCAGTGCTTATTATCCACAGACGGATGGATAGACCGAGGTTGTGAACAGATCATTGGGAAACTTGTTAAGGTGTCTCGTTCAAGATAATCTGAAGAGTTGGGATGTGAAGTTATGCCAGGCAGAGTTTGCCCATAATCATGCTGTGAATCGAAGTACTGGGTTCAGTCCATTCCAGATTGTCTATTCGAGCTTACCGAAAGTACCGCTGGATTTAACGGTGATACCACACTCAAAGGGAACAATTAAGAAAGCTGCTGATTTTGTTGAAGGGCTGACGGAATGTCATAAAATCGTTCAAGAACGATTAGAGAAAGCAAATGAGAAGTATAAACAATCTGCAGATTTGAAACGACGAAATGTTGAGTTTAATGAAGGAGATATGGTTTATGCAGTGTTAACAAAAGATCGTTTCCCAGTAGGCGCTTATAACAAGTTGAAAGCCAGGAAAATTGGTCCGGTGGAATTTGTAAAACGAATTAATGAGAATGCTTATAAGTTGAAGCTGCCGGATGATGTGTATACGTCTGACGTGTTCAATGTTAAACATCTTATACCATATCATGGGGGTGAGTCTGTTGTGGAAGAAGAAGGTGCAAATTCGAGGTCGAATTTTTCTAAACCTGGGGAGGATGATGCAGCGCAGAAAGTTAAAGGCCTAGGTTGCTCACGACCTAAGGAGTTCGTAGGTCGCTCACGACCTAGCGAGATAGAGGAGGGAGCAAGTAATGCTGGAAAAAGTGGCAGTGTCCAAATTGGTGAAGTATTAGGTCGCATACGACCTAACGAGGCTTTTAGGTCGCTCCAACGACCTACCGGTTTCAAAGATCACATGCTACGACCTAACAGGCTAGGGGGAAATGAGCTACGACCTAACAGTCTGAAGGGAAAGGTGATTCGACCTAACGAGTTACGACCTATGTTAGGTCGCAAGAAAACAGAACGAGCTAAGTTAGGTCGCGAAGTCTTACGTCGTGAAGTCTTAGGTCGTGGAGACTTAGGTCGCGAGGCCTTAGGTCGCGAAGAATTTCTGAAGCCACTTCTGTTAGGTCGCAAACGAAGGGATGCCGTTCATTCTTAGGTCGTAAAGCTCTGGATGCCATTGATTTTATTTAAATCGCTGATCTAAGATGCGCATGCTTTTAAGGCGCTGAAGACTTGTTGCCGTTGATTTCTATTGCCGAGTTAATCTCTGCCACTGATGAAAGCTGGAGCTGATGATAAGTCGTTACCGACCTATATTAAGTCGTAGGTCGCAACTTTTATAGGTCGTATGTCGTCTGTTGTATTTTTTTGTTAAGTCGCTGAAGGTTGTAAAGTTGTAACTGTTGAGTCGGAGTCTTTGTTAAGTCGTACGTCTTGTTCTGGTAAGTCGTAGGTCGGAAGCTGTTAGCTCGGAACCGACTTAAGTACTTGTATTTTTTTTGAAGTTTTTGTGTGTTGAGTTGTAAAGCTATAAATAGCGGGGTTGAGTCATTTGTAAAGGTTGTTGATTTTTGAATAAAATTCTCTTTTGATTGCTTTGTGCTTTCATTCCAAATTGGTAGTTGAGTGTAATCTCCTATCTCCTCTTTCGGATAATCGAGTGCGCTCGATTCAACGATTGTAGAAGCCGATTCGTGGAATCTAGTGCGCTAGATCAACGCTCGAAGAATTGAAGATCTTTGAACCCGGTATCGTGCGCGATCAACGAGTTCGGGATAGCTAGAATTCGGTATCTTCGGATCAACGAATTTGGGCATTTCAGTATCTTCCAATCCACCGATTACTACTTTCACCGATTGAAAATCGTTTTGATTAATCCGCTGCGTCAAAAATTGAGTTTTAAAATTCAGATATAGTAAAGAATTTACTATTTGTAAGATCCTTTTATTTTTATTGTAAAATATGGAAAAGAAAAATCAATTTGTTAAACTATTTTTCCAAAGTAGTTTAAAAATGTTTGGAGGTAAATATGGGGTTTTAAATATATTTTGATACTAAATATGGTTTCTAGAAAATTATAAAATTATAAAATTTAATTTTTTAAACTTATTATTGATATTTAAATTTTTATTGAAGATTCTAAAATGAGTATTTTATAATAAAACTCTTATAAATCAGTAATGGTTGAATTGAATAATTTATATGTAATCTTCCATGTAATGAGACTACTAAATAAACTGAGTTATATTCTGGGTGATACAAGATAGTCACTAATATTTCTTTGGTTGCTCAATTGACTCGTTACGTAGAATATTAAATATTTTCAATTATATTTTAAAGACATTTGGTAAATGAGTAAATAGCGCATGATGAAGTGTGTAATAATCCACCCTTTCGATCCCCAGTCTGACGCCTAGACTGATGCCAACAACCTAAGAACCGAAAAATGAGCCATTGGGGTTGAGTTATAATATAAACAACTATGGACTAACTAGGACTAATATCATATATTAAATAAAACAGTAACTAACACTGTTTACTTTCAGAGTCCCACCGTAGAATAAAATAAAATAAAATACATAATAATAAATACCATAGTCACATCACCACAATATGTTAAAAATGTCAAACACAAATGTCTACATAAATCAAGATATAACCTAAATCCATGCATACAAAAATCAAATCCATGTATAATACTGATCTACACCATATAGAATACATCAATCAATCTCCATCTTTAACACTACGTCATCTCTAAACTCCATCAACCTAGATATATGTATGAAAAGGAAATTAGGAATGGGTCAGACCTAAGTCTGGTAAGTGAGCCACGCTATACTCTACATATAGTAAAAAAAATACTACAACATGATATGAGTCTAATGTTCAACCACCATATGTTCCTTCACCATATCATATCCCACTATCTTATATATCTAACGCATCATGTCATATCTGTACATGCTCATTCCCTGGTCCAACCACATTCTCTACAAGGTATCCTATTACCCGTCGTCGCCGAAATCATGTATAGGACTCTCTTCTTTAGACCGTACATAGCCTACAGGAAAGCCTGCTGTCCTCATGCTACCTAATTGGACTTATGCCTTGTTCCGCCTATAGCCTGCAGGGTTACTTAACATCTGTTATTTCCATATATATTGATTTTGATGACAACAACCATATAAATATAAGTACTAATATTTTTTTAGAAGTTATAAAAAGTATTTTTGCAGGATATTATACAGGTGTATACAAGCATAGGATAGTCGAGTTTAAAGACCGATCAGTAGAAAGACTAGAGATCAAGATTCAGAGATGATAAAGATAATTGAAGGCTCATGAGTTTAGAGATGGAGATAAGAAGAGTTCAAGATTGTAGTTTGTAGTAGATAAACTTTAGAATAGTTTGTCAAATTCCTTGGATACTAACTGTTTGGTGTTCTTCGAGTACTTTCTTATTCAATATTTATCATTATTGTATTATTAAAATATTTTATGTTATATTCAAAATACATATTTTTACAAAAATTTTATAAAGGTTTTTATATCAATATATTTTAGAAACTATGCTTAAATAATTTTATAGGAGTTCAAGAATTTTGCAACAACTTAAAAGTGTTTTTTTTCAAAACATACATATGTATGTCAACATATGCTATACAGATATGTCGATATTTAGACCATTGGGGAGACGGTTTTTTAATTTAAAAATTTATGATTTTTGATCACATATCTTCACGAATAGACATGTCGTTTTAACACTGTTTAAACCAGTAAAATGATGTCTTTTTAATTTCAAAAAGTTGTGATTGTTTACTACATCTTTCATGAATAGAGACATCTTTTCAAACACTATATAAAGGGTGAGAAAATGAATTTTTCAACTAACTTTTCTATCTTCTTCTTAATTTGAACTCTCACTATATATTCTCTCAAATTAAAATTCTACTTTGCTCTCCACAAACTACCCAATTATTGCACGTATTCTCTTAACAATTCAAAGATCAAAGTCCTATCAAAAGGGATATAGGTTATCTTGTATCAAAGTACAACTGTTTGTATATGGAAATCAAAAACTCTTTACTACTATTTGTTTGGGTGTGTTTGTTGCCCGTTCAAATCAAGTGGGTGTTCTTGTTGCCCATTCAAATCAAGTGGGTGTGCTTGTAGCTCGTTTAAATCAAGTGGGTGGTCTTATTGGCCGATTAAATTAGGAGAGTCTACTACGAACTCCAAAATCATGAGGGTGTATCTTGTTGCCTTGAAATCGAGACTATATTCTGATTTTTTTAATACTTGTTCAATGTTGGTGATTGGAAATAAATATATACAAGAACTTTTATGGGATTAGATATAGGAGAAATCCTAACTAATATAAAACTCCTGATGTCATCTCTTTAACTCATTATATTTTACATTATTACATATGTAAAATTCTATGATTGCCTGCTAGTATATACATCTTTGATTGTTGATTGAAATATTGAAATAAGTAAAAAAGTTCATTAAAGTTAAAAAAACACTATTCACCCCCTCATAGTATTAAATTAGCCTTAACATCAGTTCATAAGTGTTACTATCAAAAATTCCTTTCGACTTAGTCGAAACCATTTTGACCAGAGGTCAAAGAAGAGAAAGAGGAAATGGTTCCAGCTAGACCTTTCGAAGGAGTCGAAGGGACGCTATAGTCAAAGTCTAGAAGCTTCAGAACCTTTCGAAGGTGTCGGAAGGATGCTACAATCAAGCTCCATAATATACCTTTCGAAGGAGTCGAAAGCACCCTTCCACCTTTACTAACCACCATCTGAACCAGATGATTCTACAAGCTTGAGGACCTTTCGAATGAGTTGAAGCAACTTCTTTCGAAGACAATGAAGGCCAACTCTTTAAATACGCGCCAAACCTTTCGAAACCAAAGGTTTCGCCTTCACTCAAATCAATCAAAAGCAAGTATTGTCCTGAACAACCCCTTCAAAAGCTATAATAAGCCTTTCAAACTGGTCGAAGCCATTGTGATCTTGGAGGGTTCCGCATCAAGTCACGGGCAAGAGATCAGACATAATCAGCACCATCGAAACCACCGAACAAGGCCCATCGACAGATTCAGAAGCTCTTACAAGGCAACATAAAGAAGAGAAGCACAACCGCTCCTTTCGACAAAGGCGAAAGCATGCTAGTGTTAACACAGCAGCCACCTTTCGATCAGGTCGGAAGCATTGGGGTCGAAAGGTGTTGACCCGCATCTATAAATAAGGCCTAAGGGGTCAGGTTTAAGGGATCCGATTCTAGTCATTCTAACTTGTACTTACAAAATTAAAAGTACTATAAAACCCTAATTTCTAAATCAAGTTGGGGATTTTGAGTAATAAAATCTTCTTTCGGTTATGAAAGGGAAGTCTCAAATCTTTGAGATTACTTTACTATTTTTAAAGCTTTTATCAGGTTTAACCTTGTGTTTCAGGTGCTGCTTAAACCGAAAGGACCCTTCCGACATAATTGAAACCTGTCGTATTCAAATAACTTCAGTTATATACTCCAAGCTACCTTTCTCTAGGCTTTAGCTTTCGACAAGGTCGATACCTAACCTCCATCCATTCAAACCTTAGAAAGCCTTATCAGATATAAGGTGCTCAAAGATCCAATTTTCGACAAGGTCGAAACCCCAACTCCAGATTCCTGCTCCAAGTCTTACCACTTAAGCGACTTTACTTTCAACAGAGTCGGAACCTCTGTCTCAAATTCTTGGGTAAAGTCCTAACCACAAAACAACTAAAGCCTTCGACTAGGTCGAAACCAACTAAGGTAAACCTTATTCAGGGTATCTTAATTGAATCGAAAGGAGAGCTTTCAATGGAAGACCCACACTATTTTAACCGGGTTGAAAGATCGTTAAGTAAAGAAACCAACCATTTTAATTGAGTCGAAAGGTCGACCTGAGCAACTTTTTATTACAGCAATCTATTCGAAAGCAAGTTCAAGAAGGATATACACATTCCACCCTTCTCCATCTACCCAAGGGATAAACCTTGTTCCTTAACACAATTTTGGGGTATTGACAAGGTTTCTTGTTAACAATTTTGGCACTAGAAGGTGGGTCGAACCTCCGACTTGGTTGAACATCCAACACTAGTTGTCTCTTAGCCCACTTAACTCAATCTCAAGTTCATCTATTTTAGTATAATAATGGCTAGAAATCATAAGATCTGAACAAGGATCCTCTGAACTACATGAGATAAGATTCCCCTCAAAAGCCATCAAGGATTCCAACCAAAATAAAGGGCAAAGGCTAAGACTGGAAGCTTTAAGAATCATAAACAATAAATAAGCGAAATCGTATGATCTTGAAAAATGGAGCTTAAATCCCTTTAATATTGGCCCCACCCCTATCTTTGCCTTAGGAAGAAGGGAAAATGGAAGCGACAATTTATTCAACCAAATGAGAAAAACCATTCAGCGTTATTCCAAAGGCACAATCTTTGAAGAAGAAATAATGGCTGACTACAATGCCTTTGCACATAAATGGCAATCAACTACAACAAGGACGCTTCCAACACAAGGGCTACAAGTGGCAAAAAGAAAAGCGATCGAGGAATACAAAACTACAAGGCCAAGGAACAAAAAGTCAAAAACCCGTCCTCAAGCATCAAGCTTCAAGTCTATACTCCCCAAAGAATGCAACTTGACGACTTCCATAGAGAATGTCTACTTTCTAACCAAGGATGAGCTTAACTATTAGCCATCACATAAAAAGAAGCCAAAACATGAAAAGAATCTAGGGGATCCTATTGTCACTATCATATGATGAACGGACATGAGATCAATCATTGCAGAGCCCTAGAGGGGATGATATCAATTTCTTCCGTCAAGGAAAGATCAAAGAATTTATAATGAAAATTTGAGAACAATAAATAAAGAGTTACTTTTTAAAGAAAGATCTACATGGTTGGGAGTGAAATACTGCTTATATTTGGATACTACCTAAGACGGTAGTCCACCTAAGATGGTAGAAAACCTCTGTCCACGCCAAGATAGCCAGGGCAGAGCACCTCCTAGAGGGAGGGCGGAGTAAGCCTTTATTCGCACCATAAGATGGCTAGGTTAAAGCACCAGACAAGCCGTTGGTCGTGATTCTGATCAGGTCAAGGCACCTCCTAGAGAGAGGATGGGTAAGCCTTTATTCCTGCCATAAGATGGCCAGGGTAAAGCACCAAACAAGCCCTTGTCTGCGCCACGCTATTGCTAAGGCAGGGCGCCTCCTGGAGGGATGTCGGAGTAAGCCTTTATACACGCCACGCTATTGCCAGGTTAAAGCACCGGTCAAGCTCTAGATCGTGTCTCTAGCAAGGTCAAGGTGCCTCTTGGAGGGAGGTCGGGTAAGTCCTTGGTTCCAACCTCTAAGATGAGCTAACCAAGAGCACCGGACAACAATGGACTAAGATGTCCAAGCCTAAAAAGAGGCTCATCCAATAATGGACTAAGATATCCAAACCCAAGAGGAGGCTCATCCAACAATGGATTAAGATGTCCAAGCCCGAGAATAGGCTCTTCAAATCATGGACTAAGATGTCCAAACCTAAGAAGCGGTATACCTCCAATGGACTAAGATGTCCAAGCCTAAGAGGCAATTGATCGAATTATAACTACATACAGGACCTAAAGGGTTCATACATGTCAAAGAGGATAGAATCAAAGGAGTAAAGCCGAACTCTGTCCATTAAAAATCCGAACCTGGGTTTCTAGTTTCTCATTTCAGGATTTTATTTCTAATACTCGAATCTTGGTTTTGGGCCATTATCAATCACTTATAATCTTTATTATACCCGAATCTGGGTTTCGGGACTATATTCTAATACCCCAATCTGGGTTTCGGTTCCTAATCAATCTCGAGTTATCTCTATCATACCCGAATCTGGGTTGCGGAATTACCACTTATTAATGCCCCAATCTGGGCATGGAATTACTGTTACGGATTTCTATCATGAATTTTTATCACAAATACCCGAATCTGGGTAAAAGAATATTCTTAAGAAGATCATAATTATAAGCTTCTAATAATACCCAAATTTGGGTTTTGAATTTCAAAATCTTTGAATTTTATTAATAACTAAGAACAGGTTATTGAGTTTCCACTGCAAATATTCCGATAATGATCTTTGACTCTTTCATATTAAGCTCTTAAGAGATTGACTCTCTGCATTTATACTCCAACTTTAGGGCAAGATTTCCTATCAACAGAGTACATACCTTCCAGAAAAATGGTTAAAGTTAAATTCTTAATTATTTCTCATCACAATTAAGGATGATATTTAGACATGTGGTATAGACTACATTGCATGTGATTAACATGATGATTTTTTAATCTACACAAATGGTACACATAATCTTATATGTCAATTTCATGCTAACAATTGGAAATATTGTTTGCTTCATACATTACAGGGAAATCAAGATAGCAAAGAAGAGTAAAAGATTCAACAGATACAAAAATAAAAGTATGAGCTATCAAACAAGCGTTTCAGAAATGACATTACAAGAAAGAATCACAAATCAGGTGATATTTACAAAGTTTATATATGATTTACATGATTTATGGAACTATTTACAAATATACAAAACAAGTATATACATTCTACAAATACAAGTCTATCACAAGTCTTGAGTAGCTTTGCTCAGATTTTCAGCAATCAAAGAATCAACTATGTGGCGAAATGCAATGCAAAGGACTTCTTTAAGCTTCTTTTCTTTCCTCCTTACCCTGTCTACATCATCGATTGCATCAATATTAGTCTTTAGAGCATGGTTGAAAGCTTTGTTCGTGCCTTTAAGGGTTTTATTTTCTCTTTCTAATTCCACGACGCGCTTCTGGAGGAAATAGTTGTCGCGCTCAAGTTCTTGGATTCTAGCAGCATACTCGTTTATACATTGTAAATATTTAACCCTTTGTTGTTCATCAAAATACTATGCCACTTTAAACTTAACTTTCCTACACCATTCACCCACTATCCTCTCGTCTAAGCCAGAGGGAGGATTAGTCACTATGGGGAATTTCTGAGCGGTAAGGGAAGCAGACCTTGTAGGCCTAGTAATAGAGGGAGTAGCACGGGGAGCCGGTAAATCGATACTCTGAATATTATGCCCCATAATATATTCAAGCGATTCGCATTGAGCTTGGATATACCTCATTTTAGTCTCTAAATCGCTTATTTTTTGAAGGAGCTCTGACATTTTTTGGTCAAAGTCAATCGAAGGATTCGACTTTACTTGTCACTTCAGTATAGAGATAATTTCGTCTGTGCTTTTGATATCGGCCTCCAAGCTGGCAACATGATCCTTAAGGTTGCTGGCTATAGTTTTCTGAAGTAGATATCTTTTATGCTATTTAAAGCTTCAGCATTGCCATGAAAGCATGCGAGTAAAGTGTTATCAAGGAGTTTGCTCCTTTCAAATTCTGTCAACAGCTTATCCCTAAGATTAGCAAAGTGCGACGCTGAATCAAGTGGGAGAGGAGTTGCTGGTAATTGTAACTCCTATTTAAATAGAAGAAGAAACAAAATAAAGTCAAAATCAGAATGAAAACATCTCTTTATTATTATGATAACAGATTACAACTCAAACAACAACGAAGCTAAAAGATACAATAAACAATTGCATTATATCTAAAGTTGAGAAACTACATTTCTAACTTTATCTAATGAATTAGCAGAAAGGGTGATTGTTGAATTAAAAGGAATATTGACTCCTTCTAGAGTGGTAATTGGTAGACATCTGCTATAGTCCCACTTCCCAGCTTGAGGACTATCACGACCACAAATTAATTTAGAATGGAATGTCCTGATTCCCTTAAGAAATTTCCCTATTTCATCACCTAGAAAATCAAAGCGAAGACGAGGATATTCCAAGTAAAGTTTTTGTAAATCTCGAAGGAAGCAGTATCTTGCTAGTTTCGAAGATTTTAAAATTGATGTCTTTTTGAGATAAAATCGTCTCAGTTTGATGTATTGACTTAAATGGTCTCTAGAAACAAGTTGACCAGACGAAAAATCATTTTATGATAATATAATAAAATGAACTAAGCATAAAAAGCAAGACTAAAACAAATATTTATAAATCGAAACATTGTTACATGTTTACAATTAGTCATCTGATTCATACAAAATAGATTTGCTAAATAATTCAAAGACAAATTTATCCTTATAATACTTAAGTTTTTCTGGAGGAAGATCTTGGGGAATGGATCTGACTCATGGTAAATTCCAACAAGCTCAAGGATGCGGGTCAGATCCGAATTTGTCCAAGTACTTCTTATGAAAGCATCTATATAAACCCCCGCTAAATTCGCCTAAATATGAAACTTAACAATTGGGCGTCTACAATAGGCCTTATGTAAAAAGTTGACTAAAATGTCCTTTTCTTCAATCAATATCCAAGATAAGGTGATTAACTCTCGGTTTTCTTTTAAAAGGGTGTTATAGCAGAGGCGCGCTGGTGGGGGCAGCTTCTTGATGCGTAAAGGACACCATCACTGCTGCACTTCTATTAAGCCTATGATATTTATCTGAAAGTACATTATGCTCCTTTACTTGCTTGTCTAACTCCCTATATAATCTGTTTATCTATGCTTGTTTTCTTTCAAGTTTGGTTTTATAGTGGAGAACAGATTTCTTCCTTATCTAAAATGAGTGATTTACACAATTATTATCTTCGAAGTGAAAGATATTTAAACAGAGGATCCCATACCTGAGATATCAGGACAGAAGTCTGAGAAACCTGCTCTTTTCCTCTTGGTTCTTCAACATTAATAGAAGCAGCCTCTTCTTCTTGAGGGTCAGAGGGCCCGGTAGATTTGGGCGCGACTTCTTTCTAGGGAGATGGATCTTTTTTATGAAGCTTTAGTATTATCATCTCCTTCCTTGTCAGAAGTCTCAGTGTAGCGCCCTCTATCACCACCTAAACCTTGGCTGCTGTTAGTGTTATCATCGTCGTCATCATTGTCATCATCATTATCATCACCATCACCGTTGCCCTCTTCCTCGACAGAATCATCTTTGTCGCCCTCACCCTCTGAGTCGGATTCAATTTCAAAAGAGGGGACTTCAAAAGAGAGAATTTAGGAGGCACCAATTTCTACCTTTTCAACAACCTCGACTCCCTGCTTCATCTGGTTTATTTTGCCTATAACTCCATCTACGAGGGCGTATCGAGCATAGGAAAACTGAGCTCTAGGCATTTGCCAATATTATCTACATAGGCAAGCATTAAGGTGTCTTCAAAGGAGCTCAACTCATCTCTCTAAGTGTAGTGTCGAGAAACTACGACACTCGCTGTTTAGCATTGGAGGTAGTGTCAACCGAAAGTTTCAGGGAAGCTCTGTTTTTCTTCAACTTCACTTTCTAAAAAGCGTTCTTTGCTGCCATGCGGGCCCTCTCCTTGTCAGTTTCTTTTATGGATGGTGCATGGAAAAGTTCTCATCGGCAAGTAGTTGACAAGCCTTTCTTTCCTCTAGTTCAAAACTAGCCAACTCGTGCAAAGTCGGTGTTTATAACTTGGCGAGAGAAGTTTTCAATCGCTCTAGTTCAGAGGTTGCATCATCTCTTGTTGCAGAAAGGGAAGAAACTTGATTCTTTAGAGCAGAAATTTCCTCCTGAAACTTGGGGAACTCAACAGAAGATTTCGATGCCTGCTCATGCAAAACTAGCCAACTCTTAGAAATCTGAAAGAAGAAGTACAACGTAAGTAAGAGATTAAAAAGAGAGAGAGAAAAAGAACAGCAATGATAAAGTTAATCAAAGTGAAACTTACCAAGAATTGTTGCTCTATCAAAGAGCCGTAATGACCCGCCAAATCAGAGACGGTGGAAGGCGGGTGGATGAAGGTGAAGGACTCATAATTTAAGATAGACTGGGCTATCTCTTCAAAATTAAAGAAAGGAGAAGAAGATGTTGGCTTTGGAGGAATACACTTTAGAGTGGGGGTCATCTCCAAAGCTTATTCCATTTGTTCGAGCACGACCGAAGAGCTAGAAATGGTAATGCGAGAGAGGGGATCAGTAGCAGTAGGAGTTACTCGGGTTAATCTTAGGGAGCTTCAACGATTGGGCTCTACGAAGCTTTATCAAAAGACGAATATTCCTCCTTTTCTATGTCAACAACTTTGGCTATCTTTAGAGGAGGTTCTGCTTCAGTTGATAAAGCCAACTTCCTTTTGATGGCTATCTTAGTTTTGGTGAGAGATTGGACGATGGATGGCGCACGAGAAGTAGCTAAAGGGGGAGCAGTACCACTAACAGGCTTTGTAGCCTGAGACGTAGCTATAAAGAATTCATATAGATTAAAAGTCAGCAGAATAATTTGGAAAGCAACACAGAAATAGAAAACAAAGGCGGTGTTTATAACTTACCAGAATGGTCGGAGCAAATAGGTGACATTGGAGAGAAACGTTCGGGGTCTCTCAAGGAGAGGAAAGTTTTACTCTTGGATGTATGTTGGATCAAAGGAGGAAGCCCCCAAAATCCTTTGATCGGGGGAGGAGGGAGAAGAGAATGTTTCTTCAAGTTAGAAGGGATCAGCAACTTCAGTCGGTTTCTGATCTGTGATTAGAAGCTCCACCATTCTTTTGTCAGCCTCATTAAGTTCTTTGGCAAGAGAACCTGACATAAGACAAAGATTAAATAAGAGAAGAAACAAGATATAAGGAAGAAAATGGAAATCTGAACTTACGGGGAGTACAGAAGGTCCCCTTGATATTTCCAAAGTATCTAACGAATAAAAACTAGTTCCCCCAGTCTTTAAACTTGTTAACCCCCTCAGATATCAGCTTCTTTGAGGGGTTTTCTCTAAAGATTTGATTGTTGAGATTGCTAAGCTTTAGTAGTCTGAAAATGTAGTTCAATACTTCAGGTTTAGTGAAGGGAGGCTAGGCTCTAAGGCCATCAACTCCAAAGATGGAAGATAAGTGTAACCATTTAGGGACAGGTTGATTGGAGCAATCCCAAGATAAGAAAGGAGCTTGGATAAGAACTCTGGAAAAGGAAGAAACACCCCTTGCCATATATGGATGGTAGTGTAAGTAAAGAACCCTTCGGGAGGGTTGTTGATGGTATCAGACTCCTTCGGTGGGATACCAGTAATCCCGTAGTCATTAAGAATTGTATCGACTTCGTCTTGCGTGGATATCAGAGAATGCTTTGAGATAGCTTCGACCTTCTTAGGAGAGCTCATGGTTCTGCTAGGTGAAAACATTCTAGTTAAAATTCTCATTTTATTATGAACTTAGCATTCTTTCAAGAATTAGTAAAAACCTACTGAAGCAACTTAAACACAAAATCAGAATGGAACTTCAAATTCTTAGAAAAATGTTAAAGTTAAAAATCAGAAATATGGAGCTTTTGATAGAGTCGAAAGGGGAAGAAAAACTAACATTTAACAAACACCTTTTGACTAATTCGAAAACCTAAATATAAACGTTCAGTGAGCTTTCGACAAGGACGAAAGGTTGGGTTGAAATATATATTCAATCGGCACCCTTCGACAATCCCGAAAGCTCGGTAAGGACTTTGTTGTTAAAAGGAAATGGTTTAAACAAACCTAAAAATCTAAACAAAGTATATACAACTAGTATTCTAGAAACAAGGTAACAAATTCCTTCAACACCGTGTATACCTATTGAGTCGAAAGGTCCTAAGTTAAGTTTATACGAACCTAGAACGTTTCGACAATGCTGGGGAAAGGTGATTATAGAAGGTTTCGACTCAATAGTTACAAAAGGTTTCAATAGGGTCGAAAGGGCGTCATGGTTTCGAAAACATACTAAAAAGAAAGGATTTCAATCGACACAAAGGATTTCGACTAGGTCGAAACGCTTTGCTTTCGAAAGGGGTGACTGCATTCCGCTCTACACAAAACCTTTCGAAAAGGTTGGCCAAATTTGCGCTACAATACCTTTCGATCCCATCAAAAGGGGCTAAGAAAGCAAATTCAATGTTGCCGCCTTATTCCCTTTCGAAGGTTAGAAAGTTAAATTTGTGGCACCCATTTTTCATCCATACAATTTAGAAGCTTCCGGGCGAAGAAGACAGAAACCCATTTCTTCCCTAAACCTGATTAATCCAAAAATTCAAAAATAATTAATAATTAAATGAACCAAACCCATTAAGAGAACGGATTTAAGCATGAATCATTCCTTTAAATTTCAAAATTCATTAAATGAGAATTCAAAATCTTTAAAAGGTAACGGTAATCATAAACACTGAAATAAAATTCAAAACGAGAAACAAATCCCATCGATTCATGGAATTGAATCGGAAAAAATCTCTCAGATGAATTGAATTTTAAAACTCAAGCAATTTTCAGTAAAATAAAACAAACATGCTTTCAATAAAATTTAAATTCAAACAGGTTTGGATTCAAAACCTCGATTGAGAGATTCGGGAAAACCTAAAATTCGTCGAAAAATAAAAGAAGATAAAGATTTTAAGGGCAAAATGATTTTAACTTACGAATTAGATTTGATTTCTTCTTTGATTGGAGAAAAAGATAATTTGAGAATTTTGGGACTCCTTTACTTTCACTCGAAATCTATTTTGATTACAGAGAAGTGAAGAGGGAATAAAAAGACATAATTTATAAGAAAAATCAACAAAGGCTGTAGGCCGTTAGATTGGATTTAAATTAACGGTCCATATTCATGCTGGAATGCCAAAAGGTGGGAGAACCCTAGGTTTTGACATAGTTGACTTGGAAAGTCAAGTGCATCCCTTCGCAAGGGGAGGGGAAAATGTTACTACCAAAAATTCCTTTCGACTTAGTCGAAACCATTTTGAGCAGAGGTCAAAGAAGAGCAAGAGAAAATGGTTCCAGTTAGAACTGTCAATGGAGTCAAAGGGATGTTATAGTCGATGTCCAGAAGCTTCAGAACCTTTCGAAGGTGTCGGAAGGATGCTACAGTCAAGGTCCATAATATTCTAACCATTCGAAGGAGTTAAAGGAGTCAAAAGCACCCTTCCGCCTTCAGTAAAAACCTTCCGAACTAGATGAATCTACATGCTTGAGGACCTTTCGAATGAGTTGAAGCAATAGCTTTCGAAGATAATGAAGGTCAACTCTTCAAATACACACCAAACCTTTCAAAACCAAAGGTTTCTCCTTCACTCAAATCAATAGAAAGCAAGTATTGTCCTGAACAACCCCTTCGAAAGCTATAATAAGCCTTTTGAATAGGTCGAAGCCATTGTGATCCAGGAGGGTTCAACATCAAGTCACAGGCAAGAGCTCAGACATAATCAACACCATCGAAACCACTGAACAAGGCCTATCGACAGAGTCTAAAGCTCTTACAAGGCAACACAAAGAAGAGAAGTGCAACTGTTCCTTTCGACAAAGGCAAAAGCATGCTAGTGTCAACATGGCAGCCACCTTTCGACCAGATCGGAAGCATTAGGTTCAAAAGGTGCTGACCCGCATCTATAAATAAGACCCAAGGGGTCAGGTTTAGTGGATCCGATTCTAGTCATTCTAACTTGTACTGTCTAAATTAAAAGTTCTGTAAAACCCTAATCTCTAAACCAAATTGAGGATTTTGAGTAATAAAGTCTTCTTTGGGTTGTGAAAGAAAGTCTTAAATCTTTGAGATTAATTACCGTTTTTAAAGCTTTTATCAGGTTTAACCTTGTGTTTCAGGTGTCTCTTAAACCGAAAGGACCCTTCCGACATAATCGAAACTTGGCATTTTCAAATAACTTCAGTTATATACTCCAAGTTACCTTTTTCTAGGCTTCAGATATCGACAAGGTCGATGCCTAACCTCCATCCATTCAAACCTTAGAAAGCCTTACCAGAAATAAGGTGCTCAAAGATCTAATTTTCGACGAGGTTGAACCCCAACTCTAGATTCCTAGTCAAAGTCTTAACACCTAAGCGACTTTGCTTTCGATGGAGTCGGAACCTCTGTCTCAAATTCTTGGATAATGTTCTAACCACACAACAACTAAAGCCTTTGACTGGGTCGAAACCAACTAAAGCAAACCTTATTCAGGGTATCTCAACTGAATCGAAAGCAGAGCTTTCGAAGGAAGGACCACGCTATTTTTACTGGGTCGAAAGGTCGTTAAGTAAAGAAACTAACCATTTCGACCGAGTTGAACGGTCGACCTGAGCCATTTTTTTATTACAACAGTCTATTCGAAAGGAAGTTCAATAAGGATATACACATTCTACCCTTCTCCATCTACCTAAGGGATAAACCTTGTTCCTTAACACAACTTTGAGCTGTTGACAAAATTTCTTGTTAATAATAAGTAACTACACCGTGCCCCCACGACATCCACCTCCTCCCCTGGCCTAGCATAGCACTATAGGGGAGCAAACTTCATGCCTTGACCACCTACTAAATGTCACGGGACCACATTCATATTTGCATACATGCTTTGGGTTGTCCACCTATGCCCCGGACTCGTTCACGTTGACCTCCATTGTCGTATCACAATGCCATATAACAACATATATAAATTTCACTTTAAACAACAACCAAACCATTCCACACACTCATTCATTTCGTAGCACCATCTTTTATCTTGTCATGCCTTAGATCACCATGCAGATCACAAGGGAAAAAAGAGTTGAATCGTTTGTTAATTATTTATATAGGCCTTTATATATAGGCCTTTATGGCCCAGGTTCAGATTGACAGGAATATAGTACCCTGGTGGACAGTTGGCACAGAATGGTGCACCTGTGTACGTTATTTCTAGGGTTTTCAGACTTTGGGATTTTGAAGTTTTCATCGACATTTCCTCCTGCGGTCGCAACTACTTCACCTTTGATCATCTGAGAACATGCCTATACCCTAGTTTAAGTTCTTAAGTTAAACTCGACCATTTATTTCACCAAATTTGATATATAATCACCATGTTACCAAATTATTATTAAACCTAGTTTCTAAATGTTATTACCATTCAAATCCCACTCAAATCCCTTTAAATTTTGAATTTAACTTTAGAATGTGTTTATCTCCTCTCTTACAACCTGCACATCATAATTATAATGTTATAATTGCGTTATATGAAGAGGAAGAATAGTTCACTCATCAAACCGCTTATTCATGTCCAGATCCTCATTGTTTGGGCTTCTGCATCTCCTCTCTTTGGATTTCTACCTCCAAAACATTGCAGGTACATGGCCTTGTCCGCTAGCTTCGTGATGCTTTTTGTTCGTTCAATTCGATGGAATTTTGAGTGAGAAATATGAGTTTAATTGGAAGTTGTTTTACAGAAAGATGGAAGAAAAAGGAAATGTGTTAGGGTAGTTTTCTGAAGTGAGTTATGTCATTCAGTTTTAAGTAGTTGGAGGGAAGAGCAGATGTCTACCTATTTTGAAAATTCAAATTCAAACCATTTGGCGCCAACTCAACTCGATGATGTTTTTGACCAAAACTCCTCCATACAAATTCCAAAGGAGGCAAACCAAGATTCTGCATAAATCAGAATAATGAGACGGTCATATTGGCACTGGTGTTTTTGTCAAATTCCAAAGTCATAAAAATGATCATTTTCCCCCTCGTTACATTTAATTTATTTGATTAATTCATAAATTTTAGTCATTTCATAATATTATTTTATTAATATTAAATTGAAATATCTATCAAATTTTCAGGTATTATAGTATGGGACACTTAAGCGGCTATTTATTTGGTTACTTCTTGAATGAGAATGTCACTCATTTTTGGTGTGTTAAAAATAATGTCTAAGTGTACAGCTTGCTATGTGCTCACAAATTATATGTGCTGGCCAAATAGGGTAGTTGTCACCCTAGCGACTAATTACAGAGGTCACGCCTCCAATCATGAAATCAACTATCTTGCTATGTGCTTGATCCTTATTTTGTTACTTGTTGTGTGCTCATATTTGCCCTGATGTCACAAATTCAGTAGTCTGTTACCAATGGCCCATTTGATATCTGACATTGTATTTTGAACAATTGCAATATGCTACATCATGTATATGAAAGATAGATTGTTATAACAGTCGGCTATAACCAGAAAGATTGTAGGAGTATTGTTGTGTGCTTCCCGAAAGCTCATAGAGCAGTACTATGCGCATATCATCCTCCTATTTGAGATAGTAGCCATACGGGAAATCCAAAATTAGGTATTATTCGGACTTGTTATGTGCTCATCCCTTACACCGACTTGCTTCGTGCTCATCTACTATTATGACTTGTTTTGTGCTCGTCAATCTTTCGGACATGTATGCTCATCCATTATTTATATGCTTTGTATGATTATTTACTTTATTCGCCTAATCGTTAGCTCACCACTATAAAGACTTGATGTGTGCTTATTTACGTCACTTTATTTGCTTAAACATAATTTTTGCATCTCGCCCTATATTTTATTCTGTTTTATATTTAATAATATATTCCATAGGTGTCCATCATTATGTTATGCATGGCACTTTGTTATTGATGCTAGTTCGGATGTTCTTACTATATCATGTACATTATGTCTTTATCACCATGTTATATTGTTTATGTACCGAAATTTGAATCTAGACATGGTCTAACCCATTTTTATTTGTATAATACTTGGGTCAGTCCGACATTTTCTAGGTACACGGACATATTAGCCTTCTTTTGGAAGTTGGGCTATTAGAGGAGACGATTTATAGACTATGTTATATTTTGGAAGTCTAATATGTGTATGTTCTTTTGTTGTCACCATGTAAGTATATACAAGATGATGTTTGGGATATATAGTACCTGACTTGCATCGTTGTATAATTTTGTAGTAGGTCAGATACGACATTTTATAAACCTACTTTGTTATGTATATGTGATGATATTATACCTTTAATTATGTTCTATGACTATGTTGTATTGACCTGGAATTTTGGATACTTCGTATTTAAATATCCGATTATTGAAATATTTGAGTATTGGACTAAATATGATTAAAGTGATTTAATAACCTTGTTAACACCCTTTTAAATCATAATTAAATATGCTAAACTTGCTTTAGAAAAATGTTTACAAAAATAAATACTCTAAAGAAATATCGATAATGTGACAGAAAATCGTTTTACTAATAAATATCTTTTTACATGTGAGAAGTTGTTCAAACTTGTTTTACATACACTTATTTTCTTAGAACATCAAATAATTTATCTATACATATACATTATCGGCACAAAGCAATAAATAAGTATGCCTTCAGGATAGAACAATACACAATATACAGAATATAAGCAGAGAACATAGAGTCAGAATCACATCGATAATACATAATACATAATATACAATGTATGTTTAAAATAGAATCTCAAGAACATACATCCATGAAGTATATCTTATATAATAACATACAACTAAACTACATAACTAGTCCCCACTAAACCCAGTACACACGAGCTGGTCTTATCGTCCCTATACTTGAAATGTCTCGGGATGACCCGAGTATTATATAAATAACAAACAGGTCAGACTATGCCTAAATTATAGGGTTAATAAATATAGGTGAAACGGTATATCTTGGATGATAACGTGATAAAACGGCATGACAATTCATGTCAATCAGTACTATGTAATGTAACATAATATAATATATATAAGTATAAATAGGGAGACGTATGCATAGTTTATAATTACAACAACATAAGAGATCACTGAAAATCTTAAAATATAAATATTACCAAAACCATGTATAAAGATGTCATCACCTTTATAAAACAAATCAATAGAAATCAAGAACACCATATCCAATGGGTTAATCATCCACACAATAAACATCAACATCGAAAATGAAACCATCAAGTGAATCGGGGTAACACATCACAAAGCCCTAATATAATATCATAAAAGCATATAATTAGTAGATAATGTGAGATAGACCATCAAATCATTTATACAATATCCAACATCGTATAAATCATAAAGATGACCAATCATAATTCAAACCACAATCAATAAATAAAGGCTATCTTTAAAATATCAAAACGTCAAGAGTATGGATATAACGAGGAATGACTACACTTTAGACACACGGTCAATAATATAACCAACTCATTGGATTGTGAATAATATATACCAATTCACAGTACACACATAAACCCGAACCAAAAAGGAAGGCTGATAGCACACAACACGCTCTAGGAACCCAGGGTCTACTAGCCTCCCTCTAATAGTCGGATCTTTTCCTACAGTCTTTAGTTACCTTGACGGACATCGTGACCCCATCCACCAATGGCTCGTCAACGCGTAGCCTCGATCATGACCCTGAACTTTCCTATATGGTAATAGACTACTAGCCTATGCGACAAAAGGAGCTATCAACTATTAACCATGTGATGCGCATCGAATGATAACCAACAACGGTGTTGAGGATCTAGGGCACGACCCTATGATCAGGTCGCTAGGGTGGATACTGGCTAATGTAGTTCGCTCTCGAAATAGAAAGGTAGTTGGACACAAGTGGATGACATATACTACCTATATCCTATATCTACAAATAGCTCTAGATGTAAACTGATACTCGGTTCCATATAAGTCAACACATAACTTTGATACACTAGATTTCTAATCTCTCAACAACATATAGCTTTACCCTCTAGCCAACACATGGCTATAATATACTCTCTGCAGCGAGTATTATCATATATATGAGTCCCCGTTTGAGTGACACTTACTTACAAAGAATAATCAAACTAATAACATAATGGCATAAACTAATAACATAATGGTGTCCCAAACTATGACATATTGTTTTAATAATTATTCAATGCTCATAAACTATGCTCGATCCACACTAAATATCTCTATACGACAAGTCCGATGAATAATCGAATAAGTGTTACTGAAAGTCCCATACCAAATCGTAAACTAATCTGTTTTTTCAAATTTCTCATTACATAGAAATGAAATCACCCAAATCAAATATAATGATGTCATCACCGTATCATGTCAAATCGATAAATAGAGCCATATCACTGGTTAATCATTCATATAATCCAATTCAATGTAAGAAGAAGTAAAATTTGATAAACAAGATAAATAGCTCAACCAAAATTACATATATGTATAAACAAATTAATATTTCATAACCCGTCATAACATATAATCTTATATAACAAATTAAACATTTAAAAATGGATAATAACGATATACTCTAGGACTAGACAGATAATTAACTAAACCCAAATATCAAATACATTATTAACAAACTTCTCAATATTTTATAATATTAAATAATAATGTAAGATTCACAAATAGCATTAGGAAAACCTTTTCTTTCATTTAATAATCCAAAATAATTTGTGCAACTAAATATTGCACATAAGAATCGATTCATAATTTTATATAACTAAATACTATTTTCAAATAATTATAAAACATCCAAATTAATTTAATTTTTTTGTAATCCAATGAATCCATTTATTAAAACTTGAATTATAAATTATAATTGCATAAATATACTTCAAAAACTATAAAATAACAATTAAAGACCATCTAATCTCACTTCATTTAAATATACAATTAAGTTCACTTTTATTAGATCATTAATCTTATATTTACATTCTTATTTAAAAATAATATCTAGTGTATATGTACATATATTAAAGTTTAAATACATTTAATTTAGTTTACTTTACATACAACATACATACATACATACATACATACATACAAAGATATATGTATATATAAATATATGTAGTTTAGTTATAAAATATTAAGGCTTGCATACATATAAAATTACATATAAACATACGATTAAACAAAATACATAACTAAATGATTTAAACTTATAATTATTCTTCTTTATCAACACAACCAAGTTATGCAAAATATATAATAAAATAGAAGTTTTAAAATAGCAAAATAGACATAGTAGTATGGCCAAAATCATAAGTACTAAGTCTAGTACTCTAAATATGTGAAGCATCACTTAAATGTACACACCCAAACATTCAAAGACCCTGCACACATTAACACACACAGACAAAAGTGCACACACAACTAAACAAATACATAAACACATATCACAAAACTTTCACACATGCACAGCTAACACACATACACATCTACACTTCACGCACACATACTAATACACAAAGTTGCATATATAAAGCTCGCACATGATTGTGTATATATATACACACTCATGCATACATCCACACAAACACACTCAAGACCACACGCATAAAATCACTTAACAACAACAGCAACATCTGGTCACAGGTCGACCTATCAGCACCACCAGTCGACCGGTGCCTAGTAATTGATCGTGAACTGATGCTAATTTGTGCATGATCAACAATAATATCGAGGCCTCTCTCAACCAATTTTTGATGCTCGATTCCATTCTATTTACAAAACTTATTTCGTTTCATACTTATGTATATGAAATCATAAGATTAAACATAGGATTTGTGAGTGAGAAACTCACTTGAAGTTTGTGTTTCCTATTTCTTCCTCTTTCCTAAAATCGCACACACCAAAAATCAACACCTCAATGAAGCTCCAATCGGTTCCTGAAGTGAGCATATAATGGTGTCGGGAAACACACACTTAAATTTGAGAATTTATAAATTTATTTTGAAATTTAATTTGATTTGAGTGTAGGGTTTAGGGATTGAAATCAATTTTCTAAAGTTTGAAAATGTGATCGCTGACCTTATATTTATCAATGAGTAAGAAAGGTGTGGAGAATGAAGTCTTTAGAAATGGATTATGGGTTTTAGATTGGTGGGCTATGGGCTTCACTTCGTTTTATTTTTATTTTTCTTTCTTTTCATCACTTTATACAACAATTTATATCCAAGCCCAAATACAAAATTACTTTTATACAAAACTACTTTCTAATAGCTTATAAAATTATTTATTTTACAAAAATTTATTTTCTATAATTTTATTTATTTAATTAATCATTTTATTCAAATCATTACCATATAATTTCAAAACAATATTAATAAATTTATTCACTTACTAAAACTAAACTTGGTATTTACAAAACTCTAATTTATCATTATTTCCAAAACAATTTATCTGTATTTTAAAATTCCAAAATAATTAATTAAATAAGTTATTAAACACCATTGTATTAAAATATTCCCTTACCATTATCTAAATCATCACTATTTATCTTATTATAAAATTTCTTTATCCTAAAATAAATTCAAATTATTTATTTTAATTCATAAAATCCAATTTAATTGATTAAATATTTACTATGAATTACCCATAAATACAGCGTTATTACGGACTCCTCCCTAAATAAAATTACGTTATTGCTATTTCCTTGGGAGAAATTTATAATAAAGCTAATGACTCCATTGTAAATCAAATAACCATTAAAACAACTCTCACGATATTGAACTTCTAATACAAAATATTTTCCATCAAAATAACTTTACTTTAAACCAAATTTCACAACATTAATTCAAAAACACATTTTCTTATAAAAAAATACTTCTCTTTATAATCCAAATACTACCCAACAATAGTTAATTTAAATATATATGCATATTCCCCAAAAAATTCTCTCCATATTAACTTATAACCTTACTTAAGTCCATAATATCTCAATATAATTTTCAATTATCATAGGTCAATGCGACTCCAATACATGTTTATTTCATAAAACTCTCATTTTCCCAAACTCCCAAATATTGATTTCAAAATCCGTTTTATCAAAATTACTTTACTTTTAAAGTTACTTAAAATATTCATCCTTTCCAGAATATTTATATCTTCTTAAAACTTCGTGTTCACATGTCTCATTTTGGTGTTTCGGTATCTCTATCGATGATGTTGGCTAGAAGTATTGACCAGAATTTTTAACTCGCTCAACGGACAGGTGAACACGATCTCATTTCAAAAATCTCTATAAATGTTACTTTCAAAAATTAATTATTATACTTAGGCTATATTCTTTTTCAAAATATTTTACACTTGACTACCAAAATCATTTAATAAGAATAGACTAAATCTTCATAAAAGTATTTTCTTTTATCAAACCTTTAGTGGCTTCAAAATAACTTCAAACCACTTTTAACCACACACAAATTTCAAAATTTAATACTAGCAATTTTTAAATAGTTAAACAATCATAAGAGACTAAAATAAATGCACTCAGTGGAAACTAATAAATATATTTCCAATGTGCACTCTGATTAAAATCAAATCTAAACTCAACTACACAATCTCGAACCAAACCCCACAATACAATATCAAACCTTCCAAAATCATAAATACAAATGCTACTAGTTGGCCTATCCCCTTTTGTCCTTGCTACTCTAACCATTTCAGAAATCATACTTGAAGGAAAAGAAATTAATTATATATTTAAATACATAATAAATAAATACGTCCCTTGATGATTACCCCTAGTAATCATCTTATATATATACATTATCTCTTACTATAGAAAATTACCCAACATACCCAATGGGATAAGGATTCTAAGTCTCACCTAAGGCCTAGACTCGTATCTCTTTTATATGATGTATTGTTTTGAACCTTGCTCTACTACAGTTTTGTAAAACCCCACCTCTATACCAATACTATCCAAGAGTAATACTAAGTAATACTACTGGATAATACAAAGAATGAGACTATAAATGGTACACACTCAGATATTCCCTTAGGCTAACATTGGTATGTATTAAAACATAAAATAATTTATCTATACGTACATAATATCAGCATAAAATAATAAACATGTGTGCCTCCAGGATATAAAAAAACACAATATACAGTGTCTAAGCAGAGAACACAGAGTCAAAATTGCAGCGATGATACATAATATACAATGTCTGTTCAAAATACAATCCCAAGAATATACATCCATGAAGTACATCTTATATAATAACATAAAACTAAACTGTATAACTTATGTCCAATAAACCTAGTAAACAGAAGCTGTTCTTATAGTCCTATACCTAAAATTTATCGAGCTGACTTGAGTATTATATAAATAACACATGGGTCGGACGATGTCTAAATTATTGGGTTAATAAATGTTGGTGAAAAAGTATATGCTAGGATGATAACGTGATAACACAGCATAACAAATCATGTCAATGATTACAATGTAATGTAATATATATAAGTATAAAAAGGGAGATGTATGCATAGTTTATAATTACAACAACTTAAAAGATCACTGCACATCTCAAAACATAAATATCACCAAAATCATGTATAAAGACATCATCACCCATATAACACAAATCAATAAAAAATCAAGAATACTATATCCAATGGGTGAATGATCCATTTAATAAAATATCATCATCGAAAACGAAATCATTAAGTGAATCGGGCTAACACACAACAAAGCCCTAATATAATATCATAAATAATATAACTAATAAATAATGTGATGTAGCCCATCAAATCATCTATACAATATCCAAATTCATATAATTAAAAGATGATAAATCACAATTCAAAACACATTCAATATACAGAAGCTATCTCTAAAATATTAGAACATCAAGAGTATGGATATAGCGGGGACTGACTACACTCTAGATACATGGTTTCTTTAACAACTCCACCTTAATGGGTCTGAATTTTGACAAAAATCGAACCTAAGTCCATTAAAGTATGAATCATTGGTTTTGGTAACCTGTAATAAACAAAAGTATATCATAGATCGATCAAACTAAACTCACAACGGAATAGAAAAATATAATAGGATATAAATATTGACGAAGGCCACTACCTCGGAATCAAAGATATTCCTTGGACGTCCAATCGCCTTGTTAGTACAGAGCACAAATAAGAAGATTTCTCCATCAACCATTCCACCTTACTCTAGTGACATGTTCCTCTAAATGTATCCCGTGGGTTGTAAAAAGGAGGTAGGTAGAACAATGTTCTGGTGATTGGAAAATTGCATAATTTATCCATAACATAAATTTACATCGTTTGGTTTCCATTTAGATGTTATGTCTATTAATGACGGCTAGCCCATTTAATTTAATATATGTGTGCATGATATATCTATCCTAACCTTCTCCAAGGTATACTATACATATATACTAATGTATATATACGTCATAATCATTCTCTACCCAAAACCTTAGCCACTTAATACTTCTTAATTATAAAGAGGGCCTTGCGCATCATCGTCGCTAGTCTATCAGTCCTAGCTATAAAGATTAATGACTCCTATATATGGCTTAATAAAAATAATAATAATATGTAATTTATTTTTCGTACTACTATCGCCATTCAAAGACTTATCCAAGGGTTAACTAGCCTACCTCCACTAAACTAATTATCAACTACCTCTATCATGGGGTCCATGCGTATCCCATATGAATTTTACACTAGTAGGAAGTGAAATCCAACAGGGCATAACCCAAGTCTTTACTACTACTCATTTGAGATCGTTGGGCATGCAAGCCTATATGCCAGACGTACTACAAAATATTGGTACCAACTACTAACATAGCTTGCTGATCCTCCATAGCCGACATTCCCAATTAGAGTAATCTAAGTAGTTAAGAAATATACCCATTACTTACTACCTCTTATTGGGTAGGAAGCTGCCCTCATGTCCCAAAAGGTACTGGGCCATTTAATACTTCAAATCCAAGACGAACCACCCGACATACTTTCCTCTAACCTATCCCCAACAACGTAAATCCCTTTCCATGGGTCCTAAGGTTGGAGATATCCTGCATCAGTAGTAAGTGTACACAACTGCTGGTAGCATTTGAGTAATGGGAAGACTTCTGTTATGTAACTCTACCGACCTCGCATTCCAATCCACTAAATCAAATTAATTACTTTATACTTTAATATTGGGCATACCCGCAAATCTCTATTTGCATATTTATGGCTATATATTGTGCTCTAATGATAATTATACTGCCTTAAATTATTCAATTACCACCTACATTTTTATTTACTTTTAATAAATATCACTTTGTCCGAAATAAATGAATATTATCTCAGTGAACGTTTCCTAAAGACATTTATTTACGTATTCAAATTTTTCTTAGCATTCCTTTTTTATCTCTCCATATTTATTATTTAACAATATCATCAATCAGTCCATTACTCCATATACCCTATTTAAACCCTTGTAACACTCAAATTTATTCCACATTCATTACCTATTTAATTGAAGTTATAATACTTCCATCTCTATTTCCTAATCCTATTATTGAAGGCATGATTTATTCTAATGTTCAAATTATACCTAATGTGAATATTACACATAAATCATCGTACTAGTTAGGTTTCCATTTTAATTGATTTGCATGGATAAATATGTGTGTGTGTGTATATATAAATATATTTTATATATATATATATATATTTACTAATTATATTTCTAGTTAACAGTTCCTAATTAGAATATTCTTTTCCATATTTTACCTTGTTGGAACTATATTTCTAAAAAGGTTTTCCATCATAATTTCCATAAATTTGTCCAAATTAATGGATTTGCTTCATTTGAAATTACAAGGAATGACTTATTTCATTTTTATCTAGAATAGACAGTTAAACTATGGAAAATAAACCCATACTTTACACATCTCATTCCTCTGTTTACGCATATTCCATGTTAAATCAAATGCTGCACTTTTCTATGAAATTAAGAAAATCAGGAAAATTTATAAAAAATTAAATAGATAATATTCCTAACAATTGAAATATAGAAAGTCAACATTCCAACAGAATTAGAGTATAAATCTTGATTATACTAACATCTTTGCAACCCAATTGTAGATCTGGAATAAATTCTATATCTTATCAACATTCAATTCTTAATATCTTAGGGACTGATTTTCAGATCTGGGTGTAAACAGTATTCCTAATCAAATTTCCTAAGTTGCAGGATATGCCGGCAATGTTTCATACATTTAATTCGAGCCTACAAATCTTAGATCTTTATTTAGGCATAATAATCAAATAAAAATTCCAATGAAATAAATTTCAATTTTATGCACAAATTACATAATTTTCCATTCATCTTTTAGAGCATTCTAAATCTCTAGATCTGAATTCTGATTCCTTAGTTCTACTCCATCTCCTTTTTAATCCAAAGAAATATGCATAAAAAAGGTATATATATCATTAGAATTTCAGATCTGAGAAGAGATTTGGAGTTAAAGGGAATATGAATTTAAAATATTGAAATTTACTTTGTTGTTGCGCAACGTTGATCCGCTCCTTCTCTTGTTCTATTTATTTTATGCTCTTCTCAAATTTATATAAGTACAAACTATTTTAAAGTTAGGAGGAATGTAGAGAAGGGAAAATGGAAAAGCTTTGTTGCCATAGATTAAAAAATATGAAAAGAGAAGGGAAGGGTTAAGCCTGTATTTGTATGCTCTCGAATCAGTCGTAACCATTAGATTGAAAATATTAAATCCGGGCCCTTGGCCGAGGTTCAAATCGTAGCTGAAAACCATCGATCGGTCGATCGCACCCTATGAGTGGTCGACTGCTACTGGTTAACTAGCCCATGAAGGAGGGTCGACCGGTGGGTCCCGGTTAATTTATTTATATAAGCTAGTTTTTGTTATTTAATTATTTTCGTTCCAATTTCTTTAAATGCTCATAACTTCTTCGTTTGAACTCCGATCGCAAAACTCTAAATATGAAAGTTGCTCAGAAAATTGCCCTGAACGCAACTGGTGCAAGCCTCATGGTCCAATTACATCGTTTGCTCAAGTTCCATTTTTGGAGCCTAATTGATTGCTGAATTATTAGCCTAAATTTATGGGGTGTTACAGTCTCTAGTATAGCCAACACATTGGATAACGAATAATATATGTCAATCCACAATACACACATAACCCTTAACCAGAAAGGGATACTAATAAAACACAGCATGCTTTAGGTACCTTGGTTACACTAGCCTCTCGTTAATAGTTGGATCGGTTTCTACGTTCTTCAGTTACCTTAATGGACATCATGACCCCATCCACCAATGGCTCATCAACGCATAGCCACGCTCACGACCCTACACTTACCCTTATGGTAACAGACTGTAGGCCCTTGTGACACAAGAGGCTACCAACTAACAGTCCAGTGGTGCACATCGAATATAGTAACAACAACGATGTCGTGAATCTAGGGCAAGACCCCACGATTAAGCCGCTAGGATGAATATTGGCCAATCTGGTTCACTCCCGAAACATAAAATGAGCTGGACATAAGTGGATGACATATAGTTCCCATATCCTATATCTACACACAGCTCTAGATGTAAACTGACACATGGATCCATATAAGTCAATACATGACTTTGATACACTAGAGCTATAATCTCTCGCCGACACACGGCTCTACCCTTTAGCCACCACATGGCTATAAAACACTCTACTTAGCAAGTACTCCTCGTAACGAGTATTATCACATACATGAGTAATCCCCATTTGAGTGACATTTACTAATAAGGAATAATTAAACAAATAACATAATGGTGTCTCATACCACTACATGTTATTCAAACAATTATTTAATGCTCATAACTACACTCAATCCGCACTAAATATCTCTATATATCAAGTCCGACGAATAACAAAAAATGTGTTACCAAAAGTCCCATACCAAATGGTATACTAATCCATTTATTCAAATTTCTCATCATACAAAAATAAAATCACACAAATCAAATATAATGATGTCATCATCTATCATATCAAATCATTAAACAAATCCATATCAAATGTGAATCATTCATATAATCCAATTCAATGTAAGAAGAAGTAAAATCTGATAAACAAGATAAATTGCTTATCCAAAATTACATATATGTATAAACAAATTAATATTCCATAACTAATGTTGTGTGATTGTTTGTGATGTGGATGAAATTTTGTGAAAATATTGTGATATGAAATTTTGTGATATATATTTTTGTATGTGTGTGTCTATATATAAGTTCTTAACTCAAAATTGTTTTTGTTTGAACTAGTATAGTTTTAAAAAGTTTATCATGTATCCAAGTATTAATGAAGATTTTTGTTTAAGTGATGAAGAAATATGAATTATGAAAAGCGAATTAGAAATATTATATATTGTTAATAGTTTGAAATTGATTTATACTTAAAAAGATGAACAAATTTATATTATGGAAAATTAAAGCTTTGAATAAAGATGTGTTTTAGTAAGTTGAATAAAATTGGAAATGTACTTGTGAATAAATTTTAATGGCTTATCTTTTGATTTTTAAAAGAAGTCCTTAAAAGATAAATTTTTATGATAAAGATTATTTTGGAGTTTGCAAGATTTATTATATTTAATGAATATATGTATTTGAAGGTTTGTTTTGTAAGAAATATAATATTACTTTGAACTATGATTTTTGAATATATGCTTGAAGTTATCTAAGGTAATGATGTTTGAGGAACTTTGACAAAGAAGTTAAAGTTTTAAATCTTTAACTTGGAAAGGAGATTGAATCTTAAACAAATACGTGGTGTTTAGAAGAACTATTTTAAATTTTTTATATAAAAGACATTTAGAGAAAATGTAAATTTTTCAAAGCAAAGGCATGATGTTTAAAGAATGTTTAAAGTATTAACATTTATTGGAAATGATATCTATCAAGCAATAAATAGGTAAATTTTTGTAAAATAAAAGTTTCTAAAAGGAAATATATTTGATAAATATTTATTAGTTTTAAAATGGATATTTAAAAAATACACTTTTAAATTCCGATTTAAAAAAGGGTAAAGAATTTTGTGTAGTTTTTGGAAATGGAATTACTTTATAAAGGATAAATTATGAAGGTTATACTTTTTGGAAATTGATTTAGTTCGAAATAAGTTGATCTTTATTCAACTAAAATGATTTTGAATTGAGATGATTTTGAAGAATAAATACTAGTTAATGTTTTGATATTTTTGAGGATAAATATGTATTTGATATTTATAAATATAAAAGAATTATCTAGAAAATGATATGATATTTTATATGATGGTTGGAGCGTTGAAGGTTTTCAGGATATTATAACACCATGTAATTTGGCATTAGTTATTTAATTAGTTAATTAATTAGGCTCCAAAAATGGAATTTGTGCAAATGATGGAATTTGACCATGAAAATTACACCATTGTGTTCGTGGCGAAATTATAAGCAACTTTCATATTTGGAGCTTTGCGATAAGAGTCCAAACGAAGAAGTTACGCATGAAAAACGAATTCGGAATGGATATAATTCGATTAGAGTTAATTAATGTTTTGTATTAATTAGCCCGGGCCTACAGGTCGACTCACCACTATGAGCAATCGACCCCTAGGTAGGAGCGGTCGACCCCTCCTTATGTGGCGGCTAGTGTTAGCCTAGGCCTAATGGCCAGGATTTAATATATTTCGATTTGACGGTTGAGGTTGATTCTTCTGCCTATAATTTAAGCCTAAAACTCCCTTTTCCTCTCATATTATTCTGGAGACAGTAGCGAAAATTTGTCATTTCTTTTTCTCCACTTTCTTTCTTAGTTATAAAAATACGATATTTTTATCTTAATCATACAAATCAGAGAAGAATAGAAATCAAATAAAAAAGGTGAAGCGAACAGAATCAACAATATGCATATTTAAGGTATTTTTTATATATTTGTATCTGTTTTCACTCCCAATCCCAAATATCTTCTCAGGTCTATAATTCTAATGTATTTTATGCATATTTCTTGGATTAAAAAGGATTAAAGGATGATTTAAGGTTCTACTTCAGATATGGAGATTTGGATCACTTTTAAAAGGTGAGTGGGAAATTATATGTATTGTTTATGATTTTAAATCTATTTCATTGGCATACGTTTAATTTTTATGTCTAAATCAATTTTATTTATGAGTTGTAGGCTTAAACTATTGCCTACATATTCTTTCTCAAATATGTCTTGGAAATATGTTTATACCTAGATTTGGAAATCAGTCCCAAAGATTTTAGGATCTGAATGTTGTATATTTTTATTCCTGACCTATACTTTGGTGTAAAATAAGATTTTTGGTATTGCCCTATTTGTGCTATGTTGTAGATTTTCCATAGTCCAATTCGTGGAAGAACATCCATTTGATTTTTATAATTTTTTTTACTTTGTCCACTTTTCATTCAAAAGGGCGCCATTTGATCTAACAAGGAATAAGAAATTATCCACTCTTTGTAATTTCAAAGGGAGTTAATCTTTCCTTTTTGTGTTAAACCAATTTATGGCAATCATAGCGGAAAATTTTCCTAAGGAATTTAACTTTGGCAAATTAAATATGAAAAGCATATTCTAGTTACATATTTATGAATGGGATATGTTTGGTTATGAATAGGTAGTTTTATTAGGCAGTTTATACTTTTTTATTAGTCTAAAACCCATGAGGGAATTTAAAGTATGTTTTAGAAATGCCTTAGATTTTGGAAAAAGGGTTTTCAAAGGATTTCTTTTCCCAAGGATTTATTTTGGAAATTTTATTTTAGGAAAGTTTTGAAATTTTATTTTACAAAGAAACATGTATACTATTACGTTGGTCGTGTTAAGAAATTTTTAGTTTATAAAGGATTAATTCCTAAAATCCTTAAATATTTATATGTATATGTTAGTACTAGCTTGATTTTGATTTTTGGCAAGGAAATAAATTTCCAATGTGGGAAATTTTTGTTTCAAAAAAAGGTTTTTGGACACACTGAAATATTTATATATATATAATGTGACGACCCGGATTTTCAGACCAGTTAAAATTGCCGAAAAATCCGTCCGTTCTAAAACTACTAATGAAAACTACCAACTTAAAACACCATATTTGATAAATATTCAACATTACTAAATGTATAGGATACAATTTCAATTATACGACATATCAGAGTAATTAATTAATTTATTAATTCTACAAAGTGTGCTTTAATACATACCAAATACAATGACTATAAATCAACCACTGCACAACTTTGATGAGAGAGACAACACTATCCTTACCTGCGAACTCAATAAACAATGTAAATGCGGAATAAAATAGTAAGCAGGAAAGATACAATAACACAAGATAAACAACAACCAATAACAGATAAACATGAAAGGGTTATATTATTTTAGGGGCTGCATCACTACCACTTATGACTGCCTACGTACCCCTATCTAATATTGTTTAAATCATATAACCTTACCTAATTTATATTTAAAATTATCTTAAATGTCATTTTTAAGAGTGGTCAAATTCTGGGTCGATACATTCTCCCCTACTTAAAAGAATTTCATCCTCGAAATTAAAAGGACGAAGAAATATAACGAAAAAACAACAATTAACGAAAGTTAAGCACACCAAAAATAGTAATATCACCCATAACCCCGGTCGGAGGTATGGTGCCATATCCTATCCATTTTATTTATCGAATTAAGGTAGTTTCATTTTTAAAATTCCTAGATTGATATACTAATCCTAGATGAATTTTACTTAGGCACCTAACCTAAGCTCTGATAGCACGTGTGACGATCCGGATTTTCGGACCAGTTAAAATTGCCGAAAAATCCGTCCGCTCTAAAACTACTAATGAAAACTACCAACTTAATACACCATATTTGATAAATATTCAACATTACTAAATGTATAGGATACAATTTCAATTATACAACATATTAGAGTAATTAATTAATTTATTAATTCTACAAAGTGTGCTTTAATACATACCAAATACAATGACTATAAATCTACCACTGCACAACTTTGATGAGAGAGATAGCACTATCCTTACCTATGAACTCAATAAACAATGTAAATGCGGAATAAAATAGTAAGCAGGAAAGATACAATAACACAAGATAAACAACAACCAATAACAGATAAACATGAAAGGGTTATATTATTTTAGGGGCTGCATCACTACCACTTGTGACTGCCTACGTACCCCTATCTAATATTGTTTAAAGCATATAACCTTACCTAATTTATATTTAAAATTATCTTAAATGTCATTTTTAAGAGTGGTCAAATTCTGGGTCATTACATATAATTTTGACTTTTAAGGAAAGTTTTGGTATGAAATAGTTTCAATTATTTAGAAACAAGTATAAAGTAGCATATATTTAGCTCAGTGATTTTTCAATTTATAAAATCGAGGTTTTTAAAATCTTCTCTCTCTAAGGTACAGACAAAATAGGAATGACATTCAATTTTATTGGAGTATGTAGTTTGAAGTGTTATTGTACCACCAGCTATTGGAGGAAATATTTCCATGCGAAATAGGCAGGAAATAGAAGCTAGAATATTTTTGGATTTTTGGAATTGTTTTTGTTTACAACAATTTTTTTGGGACTACTACGAATTGTTGCAGCATGGTTCGGGACTAGGCGGTAGTCTTTGACACCACCATGATGAGCAAAGGAAGTTTTCGAATCGTTTCAAATCAAAGAACATGGTGCAAAACGATTATTATTATTTAATTCGACCCAAGTTTGGTTTAGGTTAAACTAATGTCCAAAGCCCATCTAGTGTTTGACCATCTAGCGGTAAACCTAGAGTGCTCTACCAGATAAGGAGTTTTGGAAAAACTTGAACCTGGAATGAGACTATAAAAGCCACGTCCAATTTCTCCAGTTGCCTTCTTTCATTCCTCCTTCCTCAACAAGCCGAACCCAATCTCCATCATCCTCCAACAAGTATCAGCCTCTCTCTTCCGTTCCTCATCTAGGCGACGCCGTTTTTCCCTAGATGTAGCAGCTTCACCTCCCCTTCATGTTGATTTTGAAGGTTAGATCTCTCCCCACCGCCACTCCAGATCTAAACCTTATTTCCTACCTCCGACCATTTCTTAGCCCAAGACACCTTTTCACACTGTCGGTTTTTCCTCGCACCATTATGGTTTCAACACTCAAAAGGCCACTTGTTGGATCGGAATGAGCAGAAGGTTTCATCGCTTTTGGGCTGCAGGAGCAATTCGTCACGGTAAGATTTGCACTGATCCTCCGCTTCGAGACCTTTAAGTGGAAATGTAACCCATGCTGCATCTGCCTTCTTAATGTCCGTTGGCGCAGAATTTCGATGGAGGCAACAGCTTGATACGTTCGAAGGTGAAGGGTGTCTTGATTGAGCTAACTAATGATGATCTCAATGAGATTTTGGAGGCCTCCACGAAGGATGCGAACTCAGATGATTTTGAACTGACCGACTCAAAGATTTTGTAGCAGATCTTTTCATAGGATTTTGGTGGTTAGAAGACGGATAATCCATGTCAGACTGTCCATCAGATTATGCGCATCATTCAACATAACTTCATCCTTAAGACCAGAAGTTACGACTGGATTTATCCCATGGTGCGAAAGACCACCTATGCTAGTATTGGCGACATCGCTGTCAATTGGACCCGCACCCTAATGATGCAATTTGTTGATCGAGGGTTAGCACTCCATAGAGTCACTTTTCGTATTTTCACCTATCCACTCTCGTTTTTAGGTAATATGGGTGAATCTCCATGAAGAGGCAGTTTAGTAGAAGGTTTCTTCTGCCATCATTAGATCCTTCCTTAGAAAGATGCCAACTCCGAAGTCATCAGCAACACCACCAGCACCAACGACATGAGATTTTGGTGTATAGCCGCCATACCATGACCATTCAAGGGTCGCAGTAATGGATCGAGCTCCAGCCATGGAGCAAGGCATCTTATAGTCTATAGGCATTGTTTTAGGATTTATGGTGTTATTGTCTTTTCTCTTTCAGCATTTGTTCTCTTCTTTTAGGTGCTTTGGTTGTAACTGTTAGTTGTCTTGTAAAAGGCATGCATGATATTATGAGTTCCTACTTATTTACTATATTATTATTTCTGAACATGCAAACCACTCTTTTATATAAATAGTGAAGAAGCAGTATAAATATGGAATTCTCGTAAAAGACACATAACTAACAGTAAATGCAATATAAGGCTGGATGTTTAGAATAATTGGAAAACTTTAGCGATGGATACGATAAAGTTGTTTTTGTATCATGGGTCATTGCTCATGTTCCTCAAAAGCTAAAAAAAATTGGCTAATTGATCATGATAACATTTTTAAATAAAATGTCAAGTTTTATGGGTAAAGGTTAGTTATAGAATTTTAGAATTTGGTTTATGCATTTAGCGCATAACCGACTTCCGACTATGCTGTAATTGTGGCTTAATTTATCAAAATTTTTGAAAAGGAATTTTTTTTGAAAACTTCTCTTATTAAAAAGGAATTTTTTTTAGATTTTAGTTATTTTTAGCTCTTAAATTATTTTTAAAATTTTTGTTCAAAAATGTGATTTCAAGGGAAAATGTGCATCTAAATATTTTGGGATTTTATTTTTCAAATGATATACAAATTTGAAAAATGAGAAAGATTTTTGTGAAATATTTGATTTTGAAGGCCACATGTTAAGTGTAGGGAAGACAAAAAGAGTTAGAATTTGCAGATTTAGCGGTGCATTAGGATCGACGATGCGATAAGTGAAAGAGATAATAAGGGAAAAGCTACTTTAGCCTTGAAAATTATTTTCATACGTTGTAGACAATGCATGCAACTCTATATTTTGGCTCAATTCTGTTTTAGAGCTTGAAAGTATGCCTCCTTATGTGTTTTGTGCATCGAAAATTCAGAGTAAATCCGGGGCAGCGAGGAAATTTCCAATGTACTACGGGGGGGAGATTATTAAGTGGCAAGGATGTTAAATTCTCCACCTAAATTTCTTGTTTCGACATAGGGGTAAAGTTTAGGAAGCGATTTTTTGACGCATTAGGTTTTTGGATGGTAGGAATTGAATGCAAAATTGATTGTTTCATACATATAAAACTTCTAGTATATATAGGTTGTTCGCATCATATTTTCAAAAGAGTTTTCAAAGAAATGCATTCGTGTAAGAGGATCTGATTTAGAATTATTCCGCATATATATTTTCTATGTGGTGATATAGTAATATACTATGCACTTGTGCACGTTGGGTGGCAAAATTGGTTGTACACTCATTGGTCATGTAATTTAGGATAATTATGAGTCAAAATCATGACTTAGTCATTGGTGATATTTTGGGGATGAAATTATTTTTAAGGGTAACACCCCATAATTTGTCGTTGGTTATTTAATTAGTTAGCTAATTAATTAATCAGGCTCTAAAAATGAAATTTGTGCAAATGATGGAATTTGACTATGAAACTTTCACCATTGCGTTCATGGTGAAATTCTAAGCAACTTTCATATTCGGATTTTTACAATCGGAGTCCAAACAAAGAAGTTATGGATGAAAAATGAATTCAAAATGGAAATAATTCGATTAGAATTAATTAAATTAGCCCGGGCCCATAGGTCGACCCGCCACTATGAGCGATCAACCAGGGGTGGTCGACCCTCAGGTAGGGGGCTATCGACGGCTTCCTGGGTCAGCTAGGGTTAGCCTAGGATTAATGGCCTAGATTTAATATATTTCAATCTGACGGTTGAGGCCGATTCTTGTGCCTATAAATTCAAGCTTAACCCTCCCTTATCTTCTCATATTATTCTGGAGGCAGTTATGAAGCTCTGCCATTTCTTCTTCTCTACTTTCTTTCTAAATTATAAAAATAATATTTTTATATGAATATTCATACATACCGGAGAAGAATAGAAATCAAATAAAAAAGGAGAAGAGAATCAATAATACACATATTCGAGGTAATTTATATATATTTGTACAATTGTTTCTGTTTTCTCTTCCAATCCCGAATATCTTCTCATATAGGTAATTCAAATATATGTATATACCCATTTTATACATGTTTCTTGGATTAAAAAGGATTTAAAGATGAATTTAAAGTTCTACTTCAGATATGGAGATTTAGATCGCTTTCAAAAAGTGAGCGGGAACTTATATATATTGTTTATGATTTTAAATTTACTCCATTAGCACAAATTTGATTTTTATGTCTAAATCAATTTTATTTGTGAGTTGTAGGCTCAAATTAGTGTAGAAAACTATTGCCTACATATTCTTATCTTAGATCTATCTTAGAAATATGTTTACATCCAGATCTGAAAATCAGTCCCAAAGATTTTAGAATTTGAATGTTGTAGATTTTTATTCCAAATCTATACATGGGTTTAAAATAGGATTTTTGGATTATTTCCCTATTTGTGCTATGCTATAGATTTTCCATAGTTTAATTTGTGGGAATAACATTCATTTGATTTTTATAAATTTGTTTACTTTTTCCACTTTCCATTTAAAAGTGCAACGTTTGATTTAAGAAGGAATAAGAAATTATCCATTCCTTCTTATTTTAAATGATCTCAATCTTTCCTTTTTGTGTTAAACCAATTTATGAAATCACAGCGGAAAATCTTCCTTAAAGAATTTAATTCCAGCGAATAAATATGGAAAGCATATTCTGTTATCCGGCCTTTTGGCCCGACTATATTCAGACCAACTAGACAAGTTAGACTAGAAGATCATCGAGGAAGATAGCCTAGAGAGATGATTATTAGGCTCAGAGATCAAGAACATGAAATGATATGAAGCGACGATCAATCGACCCAAGAGATAGACTCTCCGAAATATTCTAAGTATGGAATAATGCCTCCCTTAGGCGGGAGATCAGTGCCTATCCCTTTCCCTAAAGGGTCGGTACATATCATCAATTTTTATCCCAAACTTGGTAAGATCAATATAGAGTGACAAGGAAGGCCCCATGAGACTACATTTTCAGTTTAAAGTCATTTGGAGTTCGTATACTCAACTTATGGGAAAATTACTTCACCTATCAAAAGGAATCGGTATAAATGTGATCGGTATAAAAGGGATCGTCCATATTCAGCTTTCACTACATATTGCAACAATGATCGGTCAATAACTCAAAATCTACAGATTCTATCAACATGAAACTTGGAGTATTAGCTAACTAGGATGTGTGGAACACCCCATAGGGATTGCATAGCATTTGGAGCAATTTGAAGGGATCGGCACCTATCCTTCTAGAGGGATCGGTAGAAATCAAAATTCAAGCAACACTATTTCACGGAAAATGCGATATCTCACAAACCGTACGTCAGAATTGCATGAAATTTGGGAAGCAAGTAGCTAACATCATGGGGCATCTATAATATGGATCGCAGCCCATTTGGATGCATTTATAGGGATCGGTACCGATCCCTATTGTGGGTCCTGGTGGGCCTTCAAATTTTTGGGTAGCGTCGTCTTGGTTTTCCAAACCTTCTACCAGAATTTCAGTCTAATCCGTATACGTCTTCGCCTTTAAATATAGCAGGCATAGCATCAGAAAAGGGATCATGTTTCCTCTGTCGATGCTCTGTGATTTTTATTCTTTACTTTTGTACTAATGGATTCCAACTGATCCAAACACTCTTGTAATTATAATCAAGTGGAATATCAATAAAAACATAAAGTGGACGTAGGCCAAGATTGTCGAACCACTATAAAAATTCTGTGTGTTTATTTATAATTTCAACTCAGTTTTAATTTCATTCGTCATTTAATCTCTACTAGATTCTATTGGGTGTTGATGCCCATTTTAGCATCAACATTTTGGTGCTTTCACTAAGAAATGAATTCTCAGCTTGATTGGATCTCATCATCTACTTGTGGATTCCCATATTCATGAGATAGCTTCAGCTTTCAAACGATAAACTTCCTATTCTACTCAGATTTGAAGGAAATCTAAAGGGAGCTGATAGCTATGGTTAGAAGAATTAAATCAACTTCGCGTAGAGTTGACGCGAATGATGACGCTAGTGTTCTTGTTTGGAGTGTTCATCTATTCATGCCCGTTTGGAAGGGATTGGATTCACTCATGTATGCAAGATCATGGGGTCAGATGTTGAAGTTTACACTTAAGTTAGGAGATGGCCGATCCTGGCCGACCCCTTAGCCTAAATGACCGAACCCTCACCAAGGCAAATATATGTATACCGATCCCTCCAAAAAGCATATATACCAATCCATCCAAAAAGCATATATACCGAGCCCTCCAAACTTGCTCAATACCGAATCTCCACACTTGCTCAATACCGTGCCCTCCACACTTGCTCAATACCGATCCCTCCACACTTGCTCAATACCGATCCCACCACACTTGCTCAATACCAATCCCTACACACTTGCTCAATACCGAGCTCTCCAGACTTGCTCAATACCGATCCTTCCAGACTTGCTCAATACCAAGCCCTCTAGACTTTCTCAATACCGAGCCCTCCACACTTGCTCAATACCGATCCCTCCATACTTGCTCACAACTGATCCCTCCATACTTGCTCACAACCGATCCCTCCATACTTGCTCACAACCGATCCCTCTAACTCTGTATGCTGAGCCCAACTCGGCAAGATGTTTGCGAATAAGGGATCGGTACTATGTTACCAAAACCTTATACTACCGATCCCTCTCTAAAAAGCTTCTAAATTGCAACCAGGGAACGGACAAGCAACCGCTACTCAAATAATACTCCCAAAGGTTGGAGAACATAGGTGATGTGACTCTAAGCAAACCCAAGTAACTTTGCCCCAAAGCCAAATTCGGGTAAACCCAGATGACTCCAAACACTGTTCTTCACTGACCTAGCACTTCGAATTTAGTGACTCAAAGCAAACCAGTTGTTGACTCCAAGCAAATAGCAGATTTTCTAGGGTTGGACTCCAAGTAAATTATCACCAATCTGTCTAACGTTGGACAATCATGCATACACCATTCACAAGCGTTACAAGTAGTCATAACTTGGAAATGGACTGGACTGTCAAGGATTGGAGCATCTCCCCCAGTCGAAGCTTATTCATCGAAGCTATTCAATATGCAGAATATCCTTAGAGATTCAATATGCCAATCATGCCGGCGTACTCTAGAAATACAGACCCTCGGTAGCATCTAATGAAATATAAGTGGTACATGGATTCCGCCAGAGTAATATTTGTCATCGAATGCAGATGCTTTCCTATATTCCTCGAAGGTGTATCTATCATGCGGTTTATGCTATTATTGCCCAAATCCATCTTCTCATTCAATCAACTGAATCAGAAGTTTGTCGAGCAGTTTAGAATGCATGCGACTCACACCAAGGATGTGATGTCATTATCCAATTTATTCCAAATGCTAGGTGAGCCACTCATAGACTTTCTGTAGAGATTCAATGTCGTCGTCATCGTCACTAAAGCGAGCAATCCCAACGAGGATAACATACTGATGGCGTGGATGAATGGAATCGACCCCCGGACAGATTTTGGTAGCTAGTTAGCTGGAGATCCTCCTACGACCTTGGGTTGTTTCTGTTACAAAGTGAATCAGAACCTAAGCAAGGAGGACGTAGAGCAGACTAGGAGAAATAATAATGCAGGCTCGTTGGCTAAGGACTCAAATTCCAAGAGATAATCCAGAATCTCAAAATTTGACTCATATACTCATTTGAACGATTCAATCGATAACATCTACTCAGAGACTCATGACTCAGAGCAGTACTAAAAAACAGCCTTGAGAGAGTCCAAGCTAAGAAAAAATCCAGGGAATGTTGTATATTCTAAGATGCACACGGTCCTAGCACTGGCGATTACAAACACCAAGAGATGTGATCGGAAAGCTGATTCAAAAAGGAAAGCTTCAATAGTTTGTGCAAGCCCTATAGAATGGCGGGCAGGGAACATCTGATGCCAATCTATAAAGAACTCTGATTATCAATTAGATCGCTGACGGTCGACATCCTACTGAAAGGAGCTAGGGGCAAAGTTGAATAGTGAGCACACGATGCTGCTTCACTTATCAATGAAATTTATTTTGATCTTCTTTGAATTATTTATATTTCAATTTCAATTGTTTTTTGAACGGCGACCAACTTGAATTAAACAACTTCCAAACAATGCAGGTGACCAAGTACTTAGTATTGGGCCCCGACCAACCTCCGTGGACCATAATCGGACCTTTGGAGTTTCATCGGTATAAGAGTGATCCAACTGCTCATCAGCTACCATATGCCCCTGACTTGGGGCCAAGGACTCGAGATGGAAAAGCTCGATAAGGTTAGGATACAGCAAAAAGTGGACACGGCTAATCATTTACTCATCGACTTCCACGCCTAACTTAGAGACCAAAAAAAGACTTGGAGTGGATGCAACCCAACCATCCACTCCCCAACTTAAGCTTGAAGTTTGCTAAAAAAATTATGCCTTTCCCAAAGCTCAGCATGACCGAGGTCCAATTAAAGTGGATGCGATTTGACCGTCCACACAATAACTCCTTCCCTGAACACATGAGGTAGTTCGAAAGCTTGACTTAAAGTAGGCATGATCAACTACCGACTCATCAACCACTGCCCTCAACACGTGGACACGACTGCATCTTGAGGTGGATGTGACCTGACCATCCAACCCAAGCACGGATATGATCCGACAATCCATTGCCTACTCCCTTCCTTGACTTGACAAGGGGAGCTACAACCACCAAGTAGATACGGATCGATCATATCACTTGTCAAGTTTTATCCTTCATGTTGGGGGCAAAATTCCATTCCATGAATGAACGTGAATCGACCGTTCATTTGATAACTCTTACATTGACTTGGAAGATGGAGTACACACAAAAAACAGTTGCAATTGACCACCCACAAACTACTCTAAGTCCCCAATGTGCGGACTGGATTATAAACATAAATCAGGTGAATACCAACTGCCCACGAGAAAACTCTATGTCCCCGAAGTGCGGACTGGAGTATAAATAATTCAGCAAAAACACGATTGCCCATGAGAAATCTCTAAGTCTCTGGAGTGTGGACTGGAGTATAAACAATTTGGGGGGAAAAACGACTGCCTCGGGTAGAAAAATGACTGCCTACGAGCAAACTCTAAATCCCTGGAGTGTGAACTAGAGTATAAACAATTCAACGGAAACACGACTGCCCACGAGAAAACACTAAGTCCCCAAAGTGTGGACTGGAGTATAAACAATTCGGTGGAAACACACTGCCCATGAGAAAACTCTAAGTCCATGAAGTGCGGAATGGAGTATAAACAATTCGGGCGGAAAAACGACTGCCCACGATAAAACTCTAAGTCCTCAGAGTGCGGACTGGAGTATCAACAATTCGGCGAAAAAATGACTTCCCATGAGAAAACTCTAAGTCAATGGAGTGCGGACTAAAGTATAAATAATTTGGGCGAAAAACGACTGCCCACGAGAAAACTCTAAGTCCCTTAAGTGCGGACTGTATAAATAATTCGAACGGAAAAATGACTACCCCGAGTGGAAAAACGACTGCCTACGAGAAAACTCTAAGTCCCCGGAGTGCGTATTGGAGTATAAACAATTTGGCCGGAAAAATGACTGCCCTGGGCGAAAAAACGACTGCTCACGAGAAAACTCTATGTCCCCAGATTGCGGACTGGAGTATAAACCTAAATCGGGCGGATACCGACTGCCCACTAGAAAACTCCAAGTCCCTAGAGTGCAGACTGGAGTATATAACTAAATCAAGTGGATACCGACTGCCTACGAGAAAACTCTAAGTCCCCAGAGTGCGGACTGGAGTATAAACCCAAATAGGGTGGATACCGACTGCCACGAGAAAACTCTAAGTCTCCAGAGTGCGGACTAGAGTATAAACCTAAATTGGGTAGATAGCGACTGCTCGCAAAATAACTCTAAGTCCCCAGAGTCTGGACTGGAGTATAAACATGAATGAATAGATGATTGGATTTTGACCGTTCTATATTCCACAAACTCCGACCTGAAATCGACAAGAGGAGTATAAACTCACTAAGGATGGAATTCGCCCATCCGACTTATGGCCTCACCAAATCAATGCTGGGGGTAGGAGTACAAATCACTAAAAGATGAATATGATAGCTCACTATAGCTCCGATTTAGTGTTCTTTATGAGTTAAGCCAACGACCATAAGGAGGCCTTAAAACAAAACTGATCAGAACGACGTCTGATGTTATGGGGGATTGACAATATTGTGTCGCTGGATCGACGGTCAATATCGATCTACACCAAACACAAACAGATACAACTCGGATGTCCCTCGAAGAACTATGATCACCAGAGTGCGGATAGGAGAATAAACCATGAAGACTTGATCATTAATTCTCTAGCACCCTCCTTCGATTCGTCAGGAGGAGTATGAAACCGGATGAGCATGACCCGACTGCACCTGATCCAACTCTACCCCTAGTTTGATTAGAGAATATGGATCAAAGTGGACGTGGTTGACTGTCCAGTACCCTACTCATGCTCGAAATCCAACGGAGCATCGAATTATTCCCCTTTGAAGGAAAAACCAGAATACAATCCAGGATAGGCAAGACTCGGCCTTCCATCAACTAACCCAATCCCGCGATTCAACGGCAAAGAGTGTAAAGCTAAAGTGGACATGGCTTGCCTTCTTGCTTATCGATGTATGCCCCAAACTAGGAGGCATGAGCAAGAAACAAGATGAATGTGAACCAACCATTCATCGATCAACTCTATGTCTTTGGAGCTTAGGTGGGAGTATAAGCATAGATAGGACGAGACTCGACCGTCCATGAAGTACATTTATCAACTCGAGACTGGGAGCAGAAGTGTGATCATCCAAACACTGGCTATAATAGCTCAATATTGTAACTTATATATAGTGTTTACAACAACTCGAGGCTACGGCTGAAAGGATGCCTAGAGATAGAATCATCAAATCGTTGCCCAAGTTCATGGGCAACCGAATATCATCCCAACCTGAACAACGAGCAACAGTTCGCCAGTACAGTGAAAGGAAAGCACGTTTCTCGAATACACAAGCAGATTCAAACTCAAAGCAAAAGCCAACTATGCAGCTGCATGCAACTCAAGGCTGACCCTTACTCGAAATTTTCTTCAACGTGCTTCTAAGCCTGATCTTTGGCTACTTGCAGATAATCACTCAAAGCATTTAGAGCCCTTCACTATCGGACTTAATAACTCATGACAAGACTCTGGGATTCGACCAGAGTAACCGTCATCATTGACCATCCTAACCAAATTCCATGTTGATTATTATGTGAAATAGTTACATTTGAACTCAAAGAATCCAAGACTGCACCCACTGAGCCGATAGTCGACATCATAGTCAGCCATGGCAACCCATCACGGGTACTAAAGATCGGATTACAGTTCATAGCAACAATGATGAAGGAATTAGCTAGCTTTCTCTGAATGAATCTTGATGCATTCGCTTGGCCTCACTTTGACATGCATGTGATCTCACCGACTATCGTGAGCCATGCATTGAATATCGACCCGAGGCATGTCCCGGTAAGACAAAAGCAACATGTTATGGATCCAGAGAGATCTGCTGCACTTAAAGTGGAAGTGGATAAACTCAAAACAGCAGGTTTACCCACAACACCCTTTGCTCGAAATGGGTATCCAATCCAGTTCCTGTGAGAAATGCTGATGGAAAGTGGCAAGCATGCATCAACTACTCTTACCTAAATAAGGCATGCCCGAAAACTGCTTTCCACTTTCGAGGATCGGCCAGTTGGCAGACTCAACCGCTAGATATGAACTGCTTTCATTTATGGATATGTACTCCGAGTACAATAAGATCCAAATGCACGTCCTCGACCAAAAGCACCTCAGCTTCATTACCGATCTAAGGCTATATTGTTATGTTGTGATGCCATTTAAGATAAATAATGCTGAAGCTACTTACCAGAGACTGGTCAATAGGATGTTCAATGAATGGATCGGGTGATCAATGGAAGTATATATGGATGATACGCTTGTGAAGTCACGATGGTCAAACGACCACATTAATGACTTAGCAGAGATGTTCAGTTCTATCCGAAGAGATGAAATGAAACTCAATCGCTTGAAACGCTATTTCGGTGTTGCGTTAGGGAAGTTCCTGGGTTTAATGCTCAAATCTCGCAGAATTGAAGCAAACCCTAAGAAGATTCAGGCAATCAAAGACATCTAGTACCAAAGACAATCAAGTAGGTATAGAGTCTAAAAGGGAGGTCATCGCCCTAAGCTGATTCATCTCCAGGGCCATTGACAAGTGTACTATTTTGTTCGACCTAATTAGGAGATGGAAAAGAAACTTTGAATGGATGTAAGGCTGCATTGATGCATTTTAAGCTCTAGTAGATCACTTAAAGAGACCTCTCATCCTATCCAAGCCAACAGATCACAAATATTTATACATCTATTTAGCTATGTCGGTACACGCCATAAGCACTGCAATGCTATGTGAAGAAAAACGGATACAAAGACCAGTATATGATATAGGCAAGTGATTGACAGCCTCACCCCATTAACGTCTATACCAACCAGCCGTTAGGATAGGTCCTACAACAACCTTAGACGTCTGGAAGGTTACTCAAATGGAATATCGAGCTAAGCCAATTTGATATCACTTATCTCCCTCGGAGAGCTATCCATGGTCAAATAGTAGCATACTTCATATCTGAATTCACTGCATCAGACGATTATCCCAAGAGCAGTGGAGAACCGACCAACCGATGGAAAATGTATACAGATGGAACTTCCAATGATCGGTGTTCTAGCGTCGGAGTTGCGTTAATGAATCCTGAGGAACAATCGATCTGCTATGCACTGAAACTTGACTTCCCTGCAACAAATAATGAAGCTAGGTATGAAGCCTTGGTCGCCACGCTTAAACTTGATAGAGAACTGGGAGTGGAAACTTTACATATCTTTTGTGATTACTGGTTAGTAGTATGCCAAGTCAGGGAAGATTATCTTACTAGGGGCAGCGTCTTGCTCCTTATCTCAACTAGGTCCAAAAGCTACTAGCCGACTTCGAGTATTCCACCATTACATACATCCTCAGAGAACAAAATGAAAAGGCTGAGTCACTGGCCTTGCTGGCCATTTCCGAGGATGTTTAACAAATAGACTTTGTCCGTTGAAGTACTTAACATTCTAAGCATTGATAGATGGAGATTAATTAAATCTTGGAGATGGAGCTAGAAAAGGAGTCATGGATGACTCCTATCAAAGACTATCTACAATGGGGAATTCTTCCCGAATGGAGGAAAGAAACAACAGATCCTCCTTAAAGCTTCACACTACTCATCCAAGAAGGAGTCATGTACAGAAAGGGTTTCTTCGCTCCTCTACTTCGGTGTATCTCCCATGATGAAATCAAACGAGCCTTGAGAGAAGTCCGTGAAGAAGAATCCGGCGATCACACCCTAGGGCAAACCTTGATAAAGAAAATACTCCACTACAGGTATTACTGGCCAACTGTCAATCAAGATGTAGCTGATCATGCTAGACAATGCGACGAGTGCAGATGTTTGCAAAAATTCCGAGAGCCCCACCGACGAAAATTGCTCAAACGGCTAGTCCATATCCGTTCGCCACTTGGGGTATTAACATCATCAGCTTCTTGCCGATTCCAAAGGTGGAGTGAAATACACCACCGTAGCAGTTGATTGCTTCACAAAATGGGCTGAAGTAGAACTTTTAACCATGACATGACGAAGAAAATAAACAACTTCATTGTTCGGGATATCATCTATCATTTTGACCTTCTATGCACCATTATAACTGATAATGAAGCCCAATTTGATAGCGCTAAATTTAAAGACTTCTGCCATCAGCATCGTATTGAAAAGAGATTTGCGGTAGTTGCTCGCTCTCAAGCAAATGGACGGGTTGAAGCAGTGAACAAAATTATAAAGTCGGTTCTGATGAAACATTTGGATAAGGCTATATGCAAGTCGAACGATGAACTCTCATCAGCATTATGGGCATAACAGAACCACTTACATGTCCACGACTGGCCATTCTCCATTCACCCTTGCTTACGGCTCCGAGGCCATCATTTCGGCAGAACCTGAAGTCCCCTCTCATCGAGTGACTTTTTATGACCCTTATTTCATTATAAAATAATATATAACCAACGAATTTCAATCCAATTGCAATTAAACTAGAAGGAATTAACGACGATTTGTGAGCGTACAAATGCATCCGGGAGCCAATGACAAGAACGTGTACCTAAACCTGCACGTGTATATTCAAAAGATTCAATTTCTTAAAATTGACAAAAATTGAATTTTCACCTTGAGTTATTAATGAAAAGACTAGATTAGATAGCCAAAGCTTACTAGCCCTGTAGAACCGGACAAAGATAGCAACTAATGGAATACAATCCTAAATTTGTACTATTGGAAATCGACCAAGCATCATGACGATCAAAGAGGGATACAACACTTTGGGAAGATAATTCAATGGAATAATAGCGATAATTCATGAAACTGAATGGATATGTTTTCGGTGACTCTAACTTGCTTCAATTCAAAGCACGTCAAGTATGCAACAAGACGTACTATGGGTGGACAAGTGTTATCCGGCCTTTTGGCCTGACTATATTCAGACCAACTAGACAAGTTAGACTAGATGATCATCGAGGAAGACAGCCCGGAGAGATGATTATTAGGCTCAGAGATCAAGCACATGCAATGATATGAAGCGACGATCAATCGAGACCAAGAGATAGACTCTCCAGAATATTCTATGTATGGAATAATGCCTCCCGTAGGCGAGGGATCAGTGCCTATCTTTTTTTCAAGGAGATCCGTACATATCATTAATGATGATCTCAAACTTGGTAAGATCGATATAGAGTGACAAGGAAGGCCCATGAGGCTACATTTCAAGTTTCAAGTCATTTGGAGTTCGTATACTCAAGTTATGGGAAAATTACTTCACATATCAATAGGGATCCGTATAAAAGGGATCGTTCATATTCAGCTTTCACTACATATTGCAACAATGATCGGTCAATAACTCAAAATCTATATATGCTATCAACATGAAACTTGGAGTATAAGCTAATAAGGATGTGCGAAACAGCCCATAAGAATCGCATGGCATTTGGGGAAAGTTGGAGGGATCGGTACCTATCCCTCTAGAGGGATCGGCAGAAATCAGAATTCAAGCAACACTACTTCATGGAAAATGCGATATCTCACAAACTGTATGTTGGAATTGCACGAAATTTTAGGATCAAGTAGCTAACATCATGAGGCATCCATCAAAGGGATCAAAGCCCAGTTGAATGCATTTATAGGGATCGGTACGGATCCCTATTGTGGGCCTCAATGGGCCTTCAAATTTTTTGGTAGCCTCATCTTGGTCTCCCGAACCTTCTGCCAGAATTCCATTCCGAGTCATGCATATCTTCCCCTATAAATACAACAGACATGGCATCGGTTTCTCTGCCAAGGCTTTACCATTTTTAATTCTTCACTTTTGTAGTAATGGATCCCAACTGATCCAAATATTCTTGCAATCATAATCAAGTGGAATATCAATAAAAATATGAAGTGGACGTAGGACAAGATTGTCGAACCACTATAAAAATTCTATGTGTTCATTTATAATTTCTTCTTTGTTTTAATTTCATTCTTCATTTAATCTCTACTATATTCTATTAGGTGTTGATGCCCATTTTTGGCGTCAACATATTCTAGTTACATATTTATGAATAGGATATGTTTGGTTACAGATAGGTAGTTTTATTAGGCAATTTATATCACTTCAAGGAAAGTGGATTTTTATAGCACCAACAGATAACACATTTTTCATAGTGTTACTGTATTTTCCAACTTTTTTGATTTAGCGAATAGATTGGTGTGTAACGCATTCTAATCTGCCTTTTATTTTTCATAGCCACCAATTCGCTAAATTATTTCCCCCTCTTCGTGTCTCAAGCCGCCACGGTGCAAATTAAAAAAACCTTGCAATATCAATTCGCCGCTGAAGGAAAAAAGAAAAAAAGGATTGAACACTCGAACATTATTGGGAAGGCGACGGGACCATGGCGATAGGAGGATGCCGGCTTTTACGAGCCTTTATCACATAAGGTGATCCTTATCTCATTTTTATATACCGCCTCAATTATATCCAAACCCTATTCCATACTTATTCCCTAATTCACAAATTTATTGAATGGTAAGAAAAAAAATCGCATTCTCGTGTGATTGGGTGGTGCTGGGAAGAAAGGCGCGGGGCTATCATAGCGATATAAGCAAAGAGGTGCTGGCGTATGTTGGATGCCAACAATGTTTGCTTGCGCGCATCAGGTGGAGGACGATGCGATGGCAGGAGTTAGCATGCGTTCTTGAAATAGGGGATCGCTAGGAGGTTTCTCGATGACAGTGGAGGTTGTTGAGAACACGAAAATCAAATTCAGGTGAGTATAATACCTTTTATTAATCTAACAATGAAGTATATACATATTTCTATCAACAATGAGTCTAAATACCTATTTTGATTTACAGTAGATTAATTTCTGTTTTGATTTCTAATTGAAATATATGTTAATTAACTACCTTGTTTTTGTGGTTATGAATTGTTGAGTATTGATTTGCTATGGATTATATAAATTTGATGTTCATTAATTTGAAGGGCTAATGAATTGAATTATATGTGAATTGAATTAATGATTTGGGTTTAACTGTTTATATTAACTATATCAAAGAAATAAATTTTCTAATTTGATATAAATTTAGTTCAGTTTTAACAAAAATGGCTTGGTTGACTGATGTAATGGAATTATTTTTAGTAAATAAAGAATTATTTTGATAATTTGATAAGAACTTTGATGAAACAGTGAGTATTACATAATATTTTGCATTTACATTGAGTATAATTTGGTTTTTGGATTTAACGTATGATGGTTCAGGTATACACTTGCTGTTATAACGTTTATATGCCTGCAAACATAAGTATTGATACCATATAGTAGTGTTCTTATATAAATATACTTTTGCTTGCAAGGTATGCTTCTAGATGAAGATTATATTACTTTCTTATATCATTTAGATAATATCTAAATAGTGAAAATACCATAGCTATATTTTACACAAGATTCTATCACTAGGAAAATAACTTGGTTTTCCATCCTGTTAACTATCGTTTGGCTAGAATAGATATTAAACTTCTAGCGGTGGCCATGTAATTTCTATATTGCAAACATGGCTATGATTTTTCTTATGAAATTTAGTTGATATGTTGTCATTATATTACTTCATTAGGTGAACAGAGGATTGCACAAAAAGTTTCCAGTATGTTAACTTTATTAATTTTCATTGTTCTTGGATTGAAACCTCCAGTTCAGGTATTATGATGTTTACAAGTATTTATATGAACTCATAACTTTACCTCTCTTATATAAGGATTATTTACGTATCAAAAATACGTTATATCTAAAGTAGGAAAATTTGACAAACTAAATTATAGGCTAACTTATTGAGTATATTGATTCATCTAGAGGTAAAGAATAAAATTACTTGAGAAGAGCGGATTAAACAATGAACGCTGCAACTACAATGCCGGTGATTTAAATCTATCATTTATTTATAAGCATTTATTTAAGTGCAAGTTATTCTTTTAGACTTGAGAATGTCTATTTGTTATCCTCTCTCCATTGTAAAATTAGATAATAGAAGTAGATAATTTTACATCCAAAAAAATACTAATTTGTAAATCATTTATCTTATTTGGCCATAAAAAAGATAATCATTTTTGTTGTATTTGGGACATTGTGTTAAGGGAACATCAAACTCAGCTCCCCTAGACATAGACAAGTTTTTGAAGATTGTTTAAATGTATTATGATGCTATACATGAATTTTTTTAGTTAAAAGGTTGTTAAAGGGAAAAACAAAATAGTATGGGATGTGATGAGATAACAAAATATTAGAACCAAACTTTGAATGCACAATCATTATAAATAAAAAAGAAATCCAAACAAAACAATTTGATATGATAACTGACGCAGCGGATTAATCAAAACAAACTTCAATCGGTGAAAGTAGTAATCGGTGGATTGGAAGATACTGAAATGCCCAAATTCGTTGATCCGAAGATACCGAATTCTAGCTATCCCGAACTCGTTGATCGCGCACGATACCGGGTTCAAAGATCTTCAATTCTTCAAGCGTTGATCAAGCGCACTTGATTCCGCGAATCGGCTTCTACAATCGTTGAATCGAGCGCACTCGATTATCCGAAAGAGGAGATAGGAGATTACACTCAACTACCAATTTGAATGAAAGCACACAGCAATCAAAAGAGAATTTTATTCAAAAAAATCAACAACCTTTTACAAATGAGAGACCTGGCCTATTTATAGGCGTTTTACAACTCACACAAAAAAACAACAAAAATTTACATCTCCTAGGTCGGTTCCGCGCTAACAGTCACGACCTAACATAAGTCGTACACGACTTAAGCCCAAACAGTTACAACTCAACACACACAAAAACTTCAAAGAAAATACAAGTACTTAGGTCGTTCGCGACCTACGACCTACAATGATGCGACCTATAAAACCCAGCGACCTAGCAGTCTTTATTACAACACAACCATTACAAACACGTCTTTACAACACTTAGGTCGTACGCGACCTAATTACTTACGACTTACAATCATACGACATAACATCTGTATCTATCAACGACCCAAGGAAGCAACGGTCCAGATTAAGTCGGCAATAGAATCCATGGCAACAAGTCTTCAGCGACTTAAAACTTGCGGCATCCCAAATCAATGTATTAAAAGAATCAAAGGCAGAGATTAACTCGGCAGACGAATCAACGGCTTCCAGAGCTTCGCGACCTAAAAGATAAGCGGTTCCAGGAATAACTTTGCGACCTAAGCCTTGCGACCTAAGTCCTTGCGACTTAACTCCCAGTTCACCCAGCGACTTACCTTAAGTCGTAACTCATTTATGCGACCTAACTTAGGTCGAATCAAAACTCCGCGACCTAACTCCTTGCGACCTAACTTAGGTCGTAACGTCTTCCTGCGACCTATCATAGGTCGCGCCTTGTTAACTCGTAGCACCTTCTTAGCTCGTTCCAGCGACCTATTCCTTATCTCGCTAGGTCGTACACGAATTAACTGGTTAAGTCCTTCTTGCGACCTATCTTCTAACTCGCTAAGTCGTATACGGGTTAAAAACATGTTAGGTCGTTCCATTAGCTCGTTAGCTTGCAAATCTTCGGTAGGTCGTTGGAGCGACCTAAAAGCCTCGTTAGGTCGTATGCGACCTAACACTTCACCAATTTGGACACTGCCACTCTTTCCAGCATTACTTGCTCCCTCCTCTATCATGCTAGGTCGTGAGCGACCTACGAACTTCTTAGGTCGTGAGCGACCTAGGCCTTTAACTTTCTGCGCTGCATCATCCTTCCCAGGTTGAGAAAAATTCGACCTCGAATTTGCACCCTCTTCTTCCACAACAGACTCATCCCCATGATATGGTATAAGATGTTTAACATTGAACACGTCAGACGTATACACATCATTCGGCAGCTTCAACTTATAAGCGTTTTCATTAATCCGTTTTACAACTTCCACCGGACCAATTTTCCTGGCTTTCAACTTGTTATAAGCGCCTACTGGAAAACGATCTTTTGTTAACACTGCATAAACCATATCTCCTTCATTAAACTCAACATTTCGTCGTTTCAAATCTGCAGATTGTTTATACTTCTCATTTGCTTTCTCTAATCGTTCTTGAACGATTTTATGACATTCCGTCAACCCTTCAACAAAATCAGCAGCTTTCTTAACTGTCTTCTTTGATTGTGGCACTATCGTTAAATCCAATGGTCCCTTCGGTAATCTTGAATATACTATCTGAAATGGACTGAACCCAGTACTTCGATTCACAGCATGATTATGAGCAAATTCTGCCTGGCATAACTTCACATCCCAACTCTTCAAATTGTCTTGAACAAGACACCTCAACAAGTTTCCCAACGATCTGTTCACAACCTCGGTCTGTCCATCCGTTTGCGGGTGATAAGCACTACTAAACTTCAGCTTCGTTCCCACCATTTTCCACAAACTCAACCAAAAGTGACTCAGAAACCGAGTATCTCTATCCGACACAATAGATTCTGGCAATCCATGAAGTCGATAGATCTCCTTGAAAAACAATTGAGCAACATGAACAGCATCCGCCGTCTTCTTACAAGCAATAAAATGTGCCATCTTCGAAAATCTGTCCACCACAACGAATATAGAATCATTTCCCCTTTGAGTTCTAGGCAAACCCAAAACAAAATCCATACTGATATCCACCCATGGTTTTATAGGCACGGGTAACGGCATATATAAACCAGCATTAGTCGCAGTTCCTTTCGAAACCTGACAAATATGACAACGCTCCACAAACCTCTCCACCTCTTTCCTCATCGATGGCCAAAAGTAGGACTGTGAAATCAACTGTAAGGTACGGTCTCTCCCAACATGTCCCTCTTCGTGTAACTCCTTGATAATCTTCATTCTCAGACTACCCTCCGGTATGCACAATCGATTTCCTTTGAATAGAAAACCATCTATCATTATGAACTCATCCGTCTCCCCATCCTTGACTTTATCAACAAACTTTGCAAAGTAAGGATCATCGGTAAATAATTCTGGCAATATTTCAAATCCCGTCACTTCAACCTTCAATGTAGTTAACAAGTGATTTCTTCTACTCAACACATCCGCAACACGATTCGTCACTCCCGACTTGTGTTTCACAACAAATGTAAACTGTTGCAGATATGCAATCCATGATGCATGTCTCGCTGAGATCTTGTCTTGCCCTTGCAAATGCTTCAATGCTTCATGATCAGTATACAGAACAAACTCCTTCTGAAATAGATAGTGTCTCCAGTGTTTAATAGATTGTACAACAGCATAGAATTCCACATCATACGTACTGTACCTCATCTTCGCTCCTGACAACTTCTCACTGAAATACGCAATTGGACGTCCCTTCTGACTCAACACCCCTCCAATCCCAACCTTGGATGCATCAGTATGTAGTTCAAACACCAACTGAAAATCTGGTAATATTAGAATTGGTGCAGACGTCAAAAGTTCTTTGATTCGCTCAAAAGCAACCCCGGCTTCCTCCGTCCATGCAAACTGTTTACCCTTCATGCAATCAGTAACAGGTGCCATCACACTACTAAAGTGTGGTATAAACCTTCGATAGAATGAAGCCAACCCGTGAAAACTACGAACTTCCGTTATCGTCTTGGGCTGAGGCCAATCTCTAATTGCTTCGACTTTACTTTGGTCAACCTGTATTCCTTCTTCCGATACAACATATCCCAGAAATAAAACGCTATGCGTCATGAACACGCATTTCTTCGTTGCAGCATAAAATTGTTCTTGTCGCAATACCATCAGCACTTCTCTAAGATGATTCAAATGTTCCTCTGGACTCCCACTGTAAATCAGAATATCATCGAAATACACCACCACAAACTTCCCAATGAATGGTCTAAAAATTTGATTCATCGCCCTCATGAAAGTACTTGGTGCATTCGATAAGCCAAACGGCATGACCAACCACTCATATAGACCCTCCCTGGTTTTAAAAGCAGTCTTCCACTCATCTCCTGGTCTGATACGAATTTGATGATATCCGCTCTTCAAATCAATCTTCGAAAAGATAGTAGCTCCACTTATTTGATCTAACAAGTCATCCAACCTCGGCATTGGAAATCTATATCTCACAGTAATCTTATTCAATGCTCGACTGTCAGTGCACATCCTCCACGTCCCATCCTTCTTGGGTACCAATAAAGCTGGTACAGCACAAGGACTCAGACTCTCCTGCACACGCCCCTGCTCAAGCAATTCCTCTACCTGCCTCCGCAAATCTTCATGTTCCTTCGGACTCATTCGATAATGTGGTCTGTGTGGCAACACAGCACCTGGAACAAGATCTATCTGATGTTGGATATCTCTCAACGGTGGCAACTCCGTTGGTAACTCCTCTGGAAATACATCGTCAAATTCTTTCAAAACTGGTTTAACTTCTTCTGGTATTTCGACCTCTTCACGGCTTTCTCGCCCAATTAACAAAAACACTTCAGGTTCCTCCTCAACCTCCTTAACAAACTCTTTCAAAGATAATAAAGTTTTCAGCTCTTCAATCTCTTCTGACTTACTTTCTCCTTGTGATCTCTTCTTCGGAACTAGGATAATTTTCGTGCCTTCAAACATAAAACTGTAGCTATTGGTCCGACCGTCATGTTGTACTGCTCGATCATACTGCCATGGTCTTCCTAATAATAAGTGGCAAACATCCATCTCTACTACATCACACCAGATTTCGTCTTTGTATTTCTTCCCAATAGTGAATGGAACACGAACTCATCTATCCACTTTCACTTCTCCTCCTTTTCTCAACCATGCTAACTTGTATGGACTCGGATGTTTCTCTGTCTTCAATTTCAACTTTGTCACAGCCTCGGTTGAAATAATATTATCACAGCTTCCAGCATCAATAACAAATTTGCAAACCTTTCCCAGAATGGTACATGTTGACTGAAAAATATTGCTCCTCAACCAACTACAATCCTCTTCGTGCTTTGGTGTTAAACAGGACCTCTTCATCATTAGATTGTAACCTTCGTCTCCCGTCACTTCTTCTTCCTCCTCATCAGGTGGTGAATTGGAATATTCAGCTTCTTCACCCTCATCCTCAACCTCTGCTATCATAGCTCTCTTCTTCGGCTTTGGACATTCGCTACTTTTGTGACCAAATTCCTGACAATTGTAACATTTGAAACCGTTGTTAACCTTTGTCTTCTCAGCCTCCTTCACTACTGGTCTACTGATAGGTTTGGTAACATTAGAACTCCCACCAACACCCTTCACTTGATTGTTAGAATTAGTAAACACACCACTTCCTCGTCGTCCCTGTTTCTCCCAAGCCAACGCTTTCTGATGTGCCTCTGCTACAGATCTTGGATCGAACATATTAACCATATCCTGGATCTGCATTCTCAATCCCCCAATGAATCTAGATGTCAGCTGCTCTTCTGTTTCCATAATATCATTCCTTGCAATAAGTTGATAGAATTCATCAGCATAGTCATTAACTGTCTTTGTGCCCTGCCTCAAGTTTTGCAAACGTTGATACATCAAAGATTGATAATTGTAAGGTAAGAACGTTGCTTTCATCAACTTCTTCATCTTCTCCCAAGATTCAACTTTTGACTTCCCCATTCGTTCACGTGTAAGCTTGGCTTGCTGCCACCATGCCAAAGCTCTACCCCTCAGCCTTGTAGCAACCAACTTCACTCTACGATGTTCTGGAACTTCTTTGAAGTCAAAAATCTCCTCGACGTTAGCCACCCAATCTAGAAACTCCTCTACTTGCATACCACCTTTGAATTCAGGAATTTCAGTCTTCATCCCCGACTCCCACTTGTGATCATACTCAGAGTGATTTCTTCCTTGTCCTCGAACACTACCACCATCATATTCCTCTTCAAAATCAGATGTATATCGTTGTCTATCTCGTCCACCCACATCTCTACTACCATTACGTCTTCCACCATCATCCCTTCTATCTACATTCCTCCGTTCACGATCATTCACGTTCCTCCCACGCCCTTGATCATTTTCAACACTTCGGTCTCGATTGTAATGTGGCGAGACTCTACTACCCCCATGGTTAGATTCAGGTGAAACCCTTCTCCGATTTTGATTCATTTCCGTCATAAGCTTCTCTAACCGGCCAATTCCTTCGTTAAGCTTCTCACTAAAGTTTTCATTGATTCTTTGCTCCATCTCATCAGCTTCTTCTCTTCGATACAAAGCTTCTACGTTTTGATGACGATTAGCTCTTCTTGGCGGCATACTTGAAATCCTCCAAACACTTCAACACTTCAAAATTCAACACTTTTCGGACTTTGATCCAAAATGAAACGGATCGAAAACTTCCACTTTGTAGCAAATCGCGATGAACACGATGGACAAAGTTTCAGCCTCCAATTCAAATCCGATCAAACAATTTCGAACAATGATGAACACTTCTTCCTCTCGGCCAAACAACTTCAACTTCAAAATGATTAGGCTCCAAGTCTCGATCCAGCTATGATTGGCTAGAACAAGCTTTGATACCAAACTGACGCAGCGGATTAATCAAAACAAACTTCAATCGGTGAAAGTAGTAATCGGTGGATTGGAAGATACTTAAATGCCCAAATTCGTTGATCCGAAGATACCGAATTCTAGCTATCCCGAACTCGTTGATCGCGCACGATACCGGGTTCAAAGATCTTCAATTCTTCAAGCGTTGATCAAGCGCACTTGATTCCGTGAATCGGCTTCTATAATCGTTGAATCGAGCGCACTCGATTATCCGAAAGAGGAGATAGGAGATTACACTCAACTACCAATTTGAATGAAAGCACACAGCAATCAAAAGAGAATTTTATTCAAAAAAATCAACAACCTTTTACAAATGAGAGACCCGGCCTATTTATAGGCGTTTTACAACTCGCACAAAAAAACAACAAAAATTTACATCTCCTAGGTCGATTCCGAGCTAACAGTCACGACCTAACATAAGTCGTACACGACTTAAGCCCAAACAGTTACAACTCAACACACACAAAAACTTCAAAGAAAATACAAGTACTTAGGTCGTTCGCGACTTACGACCTACAATGATGCGACCTATAAAACCCAGCGACCTAGCAGTCTTTATTACAACACAACCATTACAAACACGTCTTTACAACACTTAGGTCGTACGCGACCTAATTACTTACGACTTACAATCATACGACATAACATCTGTATCTATCAACGACCCAAGGAAGCAACGGTCCAGATTAAGTCGGCAATAGAATTCATGGCAACAAGTCTTCAGCGACTTAAAACTTGCGGCATCTCAAATCAACGTATTAAAGGAATCAAAGGCAGAGATTAACTCGGCAGACGAATCAACGGCTTCCAGAGCTTCGCGACCCAAAAGATAAGCGGTTCCAGGAATAACTTTGCGACCTAAGCCTTGCGACCTAAGTCCTTGCGACTTAACTCCCAGTTCACCCAGCGACTTACCTTAAGTCGTAACTCATTTATGCGACCTAACTTAGGTCGAATCAAAACTCCGCGACCTAACTCCTTGCGACCTAACTTAGGTCGTAACGTCTTCCTGCGACCTATCATAGGTCACGCCTTGTTAACTCGTAGCACCTTCTTAGCTCGTTCCAGCGACCTATTCCTTATCTCGCTAGGTCGTACACGAATTAACTGGTTAAGTCCTTCTTGCGACCTATCTTCTAACTCGCTAAGTCGTATACGGGTTAAAAACATGTTAGGTCGTTCCATTAGCTCGTTAGCTTGCAAATCTTCGGTAGGTCGTTGGAGCGACCTAAAAGCCTCGTTAGGTCGTATGCGACCTAACACTTCACCAATTTGGACACTGCCACTCTTTCCAGCATTACTTGCTCCCTCCTCTATCTTGCTAGGTCGTGAGCGACCTACGAACTTCTTAGGTCGTGAGCGACCTAGGCCTTTAACTTTCTGCGCTGCATCAATAACCCACTAAATGAACAAACCTTGATGTGCTTGTTTTCTTCCTTTGTTTTTTGTAGGGTATTATAGATTCCATCCATGATAACAATGTTGTTAGATAAAGCCCAAATGACCCATGCTGAACAGAGAAAAGATAGAATGGATTGAACTGTTAATTAGAGTTGATATCCAATTACTAGGAGAGTTTAAAAGGTTACTAGCTTTGATCATGTAATATCATCACTTGTGCCACTTATAGCTTATTACTTCATGTTTACTACCAGGAGTGAAAATCTCTGCTTGCTAAGTATACAGCAATATTTACTTTTATGTCGTAACATTTGATGGTCAGGTACATTATTTTTCTTCCACATTTATTTATCTTATTTATTTTGCATTGATTTAGGCATCAACATTTTCATTCACCATTTCTCACAAAAATTTATCTTTATCCACGCTTATTATTAATTGAGAAAACACAAAAATTCAATGTGTTTGGCAAAGCTTTCTTCTTAAAATTTCATTAGTAGTCCTTATACTGCATTCGATAGGAGTTTATTCACTTAATTCATTATTTGTACACAAGTTGTTTAGACATAAAGGCATGACAAATGATAAAGAGTTTTCAATCTCTTAATTATCTAAGAAAAAGAAAGCAGCCATGTTGCTTACGAGTAAAGCAATCCAAATACCTAGTGATCAAATGCAGATAGACATGCATGTATACTCGCTTATATAAAATAACATAATGAATCCAAAAGCAAATTACTAATTATTATTTAGCTTAATTTTTATGATTTTCATTGAAACGGTAAACTAATCGGATACTTTGTAATTTTGTAATTCAGTTTACATAATCTAAAATGCAACTTCCTTTCATATTTAACTCATTATCAGAGATTAAACTACCAAAAGGGATGAATAAATATTTCACCTCAAGTTACTACTTCTAAATACTACCAGTAATGCTTGCTTGGTGGCTTTATAGCCGACTCCTTCCTAAGCCGGTTTCTCGCTATTTCAATATATTTACAATTATATATGAACTATCTTAAGTCATCAAATTTGATTATATTTTGACATTAAAGGAAATGATTTCTTTAATAATAACTAAAATTTATAAACTAAACTAGGTTTTATAAAAATTAACTAAATTTATATAATATAAATTAACTAAGATTATAAAAATTAGTTTCGTTTATTAAGTTATATAAAAATTAAATAAGCTTATAAAAGTTAACTAAATTTATAATAATGATAATAATAAACAAATAAATAATAATAATAAATTAAATAAAAGCTTTATAAAATTAACTAAGTTTATAATAATAATATATACCAACAACAACAACAATAATAATAAATTAACCAACTTAACTAAGTTTTATAAAAGTTAACTAAACTAATATAATAATAATTGTAAATTAACTAAGATTATAAAAATTAATTTATATTTATATAATAATAACAAAAATTAATTATGTGTTTAACCAACCCGATATTCGGTATTCACTTGAGGTATACATCTAATTAGCGGAAAAAATACACATCCTATTACTGGAAAAATACAAACAGTCATATGTTCGTATTTCGAGCAACTTAACAATCCCCTTTTTAAATGAGCAAATGTAGTTGCCACAAATACCAATTGTTTGTATAAGTTTTCCTCTAGCATATTTCTTTAAATATTCCATGTTCTCATATTCAGAATGAAGAATGTGGAATACACACTCAAAATAAAGTTTGAAAGGAATCTTTAAGCAATTTAATAGGTATGTTTTTCAGCTATTTATTTGAATTAATTAATATTTAAAGTTATGTATTCATCTACATTGTTCTTTTATGTAATTTAGGTGATGCAGATATGCATGATGTATCTGCTACTCTACCAACATGTTAAGACGCCAAAGTGAACTTACTTTGTTGTTGTACTCCCGGGTCCATTTTCAAGGAAAGAAAGGCATGTTCCTTTTAATTATCTTTGTCAAAATTGTACTTAGGGTAATAGTAATAACTTATATATTTGTTATAACACCAATTTTAGTAAATTATTTTTTAACAATTTTTTAACAATTTTTCTGTTCTAAATTGAAATATAAACATGTCCTGTTTGGTACTATTATACATTACTGGAGTAATTTCACTTCTTCCCTATAAAGCATCTTTTGTAGTGCATCTTTTTGTATAGTTCTTTTATGTTTCCACATATGAGACTAAGTACAAGCTTAAACATGAACTAATTGGTTGTGTGATGTTGATATTCAATGTGTTTTATGATTCAAACATGTAAAGTGAATGTACAAGATTATAAAGATTCACTTTTTGTTGTTTTCAGTAGTTTTACTTAGTTTTCTTTATCATTTGTAATTTGTAAACCACCTAATACGTTTTCAAGGATTTTAAAAGTACACATTGATTGTAGTTCTTTTTGTTGTATATTGATCTTTAGTTAGACCAGATATAGTTGCATTAACCAAGGAAATGATCTTTACGGTATTTTATTCTCTTTAAATTACATATTTTTATTATTTGTTTTCTACAACCGAGTAGCCGATTTAACCCTTTTGTTTTTAACTTATGCCTACGAGCCTTAATCGCCTGGATTCGTATGAACGCAGAAATAAAATGGCGATTTGTATGGATGACAAAAAATTAAATAACGACATGGTTAAACTTACTAGTTCATAGCTAGCAAAAGAAAATTGACATATTCGATGTACAATTAGATATTTTATACAAGCTGCACAAAAATTAATTTGGTTGGATTAAATTGTTTAAATTGAAGATAGTTCATTTTGCACTGGACCTCATATATGGTTGGATTATTAGTATGTTTTGAATTGGACTAAACATGATTGAATCAAACTATAGTATTTTGTATATAATATGATAATTTTTTCAAAAATTTAAAATAATAATATTCAATCTATAATTTTTGTATTTAGTATCAAAAATACATCATAGATTATATCACATACTTTATTCGCTGATACTACATTACTTGAATTTCATTACAAAGTAACTGGCATTTTTGTCTAGAACCATGAATCCAATAGTAAACAATGTTAAATGCTGATAAGCGTCCAATTTCTATTTAAATAAGGTTGAGAAGGATTTGATAAGGGTTGAGTTGGATAGAAAAAAACATCAGACTACACAGTACCATATTCGATCGAACTGGGTTGGGATGAATTGGCCATGTATGTGTTGGGTTTGTTTTAATATGGCATGTGTACATGGTAGATAAAGTAACCCTTTCTGTGAAGTCTAAGAATCAGGTTTATTTACAATTTGCTTACACAACATGAAACAATTATGACAAATAATATAGAAATACTGAACGGGCAAAGTTGGAGGTTTTGCACGTAGGCTTATGTCCAAATGAAGTTCACTTTGGCTTTATAATGCATGTCAACATATAATCAACAAGCTAGCGATTGGATGATATTATGTATATAAACACAGCAGAAAACACAAACACTCCTACATAATTATGCAATTGCACTTGGACTCCAGTTTTGGAGGCTTTGTTCTCCTAGGCACTTTGGTCGTAATATTTTCCTTGTAAATATGCAGAAAAATAATGATGTGGTTGGAACAATAACTGGAGCATATCTTGCATTGACAGTAGAAGATACAACACACGAGCTTCATGTTAATTCCACCTTTTGCTTTTACATGTTTATATCTTTGTTTTTGTAATTAACATGCACATAATATACAATGGAAAATTATGTGGTTAACACTATGAGATATTATATGTGTACGTATATTTGATTATGTTTTAATATTTATGTTACATTATTATGTTTATCATTTTTTAGGATTACTGTATTATTATGTGTACACAGAAAAATAAAATATAGCGCTTAAAAAGCATTATAGTTATATAATATAAGCGCCATGAAAATGTACTATAATGTAGGTGCTTACCGTGGAAGAACAGCGGAATAAAAGCACTATTGTATCTATGAATTTTATAGCGGCATATACATGCTGTAGTAATATGTAAATAGCGGACAAATAGTACTATAGAAAAAGAATATTATAGCAGCATATATGCGTTATGGAAGCTTACTTTTTTATAACAGCATTTTTGTGTTATGAATAAGCCATTGGTTTTTTATCACATGTCGATATATAGCGTCTATCGAACCGCTATGTTTTTCTTTTATAGTGGTTATATGCCGCTATGGATGACTCTTTTTCTTGTAGTGCATGTGCTTATTGTCTTAATAAAGAAGAACAACATTTATTCATGCATTATTTATGCGTAACATTCGTTAGTTATTATTATATTTTGGGAAGCGAATAGTTATAATTAGAAAAGGTAATAATTCATGGTAATAGAAAATAAATTAGGAGTTCCTATTAATTAATTAATAGAAAATTAAAGATTATAACCTAAATTAACATGCAATTAATGGGAAATAATGGATAGTATTAAATTAAGGGTTACAATTAATAGAGACAAATGGATTAAAGGGACTGATAAAAATGGAGTATATCACTACAAGAAAACCTACCTTTAGATGCAATTATTGGTAGCGTTTGTAGTATAAGTGCAACAAATATTACCTTTTCCATTTTTTTATTTTCCGTTTAATTTTAGGGCTTGCCGCCTTCCTTTATTTCCATAAAAAACTTGTCATGTTTTTTCCTCCTATTTCCCTCCACCGCCTCCTTTTTCCCTCCACTGTTACATTTTTACCTCTTTCAACAAAATTTCCCTCCTCTCGCTCATTTCTACCGTCCTCTCGCTTCGACTTCCATCACCGCACGCTACCTCGTCGATCGGCTCCCATCCACTTCGTCGATCTGCTCCCCTCTGCTTTGCTCACATGCCCTAAATCTACAAATCAAGGTAATCGCTATATAACTTGTTTAGGATTTAGTAGATTACAAATCGAGGTAATCTACAAATCAAGGAAATCATGTGTGAGCAATTTCTTAGGTTAGTACTTGTTTGGGATTTCAGTCCGTCGGCTGGAAGATTAAATCAAATTTTCATTCCTAGATATACTATTTTCTTAACGATTAAGAGCAAGAAAACCAAGTACAAGAAAGGGTCAATGTGTAAAAGTTTTAGTGTACAACTTTTAAGTCTAAAGTTTCATACCTAGACTGAATTTTCAATCTATAAATTTTAAGTCTGAAGCTGTGTAGTTGATGCCCCGCTATTACCCCGCTCTAACCCCGCTATATCTCATAGCGGATTTCTAACGCTACGATATTTCCATATAGCCCCAGAATATAACCTTTTCGCTTTAAGCCCCGCTATTTCCACTATATCCCGTTGTTCCCGCTATATTCCGCTATTTCCGCTATATCTTCTTTAATAAAATGAATTGAAAAATTGCATTTATACATTACAAAAATTATGAAACTAATTTATTTGATTTAATTTTTAATATATTTTTAGAAATGAAAATACTCTAATATTTTACTAAATTTAATTATGTTATATAACAGTTTTACGTTTGTTTAAAGTATATTCGCATATGTTTTAATTTAAAATTATTTATGTATTACTTATAATTTAATTGAATGATAATTTTTCATTTAATTACCATTTATATATTTGTAAAATATTAAGTATGAGTTTTATATGCTATTTTAGAGCTATTCGCTATATCCCGCTATATCCTCGCTGTATCTCCGCTATGACTTTTTGCACCTCCACCGCTTTGAATCTGTCGAGCGCTTTAACTGCACAGGTCTGAAGTTTCAGTTTTAATTTTCTTTTGTGACTAGTGAATTAGTGATTGAAAAATCAGTTTTTGATTTAAAGGTTTTCTAAAAAAGAATTTTAACCTTCATATGAGTATAAAAATAGCAAAATAATGCATTACTTGTAAGATTGTTAACTTACTGATTGAAAAGGGAAATTTTTTTCCTCTTCTTTTGTTAGAAATATTTATATTTCCTATGTTCTTACTTGTTTTCTCCATCTTAAAGTTTTGAAGTAAAATATATTTATTTATTTTGTTAGACAAATATATTTATTTAGTTGTATGTATATTAACTAATCAAGTATAACTACTTATTAATATCACATCAATTAGGGATAAGTAGAAGTTTCGGCGAAATCTAATTTTTTTTGGATATCTGACTAAAAATATAAATATTGAATATGCATGATTTGTTTTAGTTTTATTGTTGTCTGAATTCTATTAATTACTTACTATAGAATCATTAAGCACATTAAGCATTTTTCACTTGATGGATAAATGTTTATAAGTAATTAACAATAATTATCGCCACTATTTGAGGACATGATTAAAGTTTCAGGAAGTTTCGTACGATCATAAAAACTTCTATATTAAGCTTGTATATTCTAAGAAATATATAGTAATTATTTTTTACTTGAAAACTTTCTATGATCTAAATAAAGACGCTTTATATTAGAATACAAAGTATAAAGCGCACAAGTAAATTAGGTTGTTTTTCCAGAAATGGTGATTAGCTGGTTCTCATTACTTAGGTACTATAATATCTTCTTTGAATGCATACATAAATCAAAATTTTCGCAAATAGGATATTATGGAATAAATATATTATTCATAATCATTTATACACGACGGTTCTTTAATACATGTTAGCACCAAAATTGGTCACTAACCTCGTTCAGAAAGATTGTGTAGAGATATAAGTGATGAAAGTAAATTAAACAGAGAAGACAATGCTAATTTAAATGCAGAAAGTAAGAACACCAAATTTATAGTGGTTCAGCGTAATTGCCTACGTCCACTTTGTTCAACTTTATTGATTTCCTTTATAGTTGATTACAAATACAATTCGTGAATCAAATGCTTGAGTGAAGTTGTTAAGTAGAGAAGATGAGTCTTGAAAATGGCAGAGTCTCCCCGGTGTTTTCTCTCCAAAAAAGGATCCCATTCACTGTGACCCTGCCCCTCTATTTATAGGCAAATATGGGCTGGACTTCCCAAGTGGGCTGGATAGCCGAACGCTCTAGCCCAAGCATAGTGGTCGCTGCATGCCGAACCAGATATGTCGAACACCATAATTCCGAACGATCCTTTCTATGCCGAACGGTATGTTTGATGTGCGGGAAGTGCATAATGGTTGTCAGTCGAGGCCGAACGTGCCTCTGGATGCCGAGTACTACTATCGCCGAGTTCTACTTGATGTCGAGCACTACGCCGAGTACTCCTGTCGCCGAGTTCTATTGGATGTCGAGCACTACGCCGAGTACTCCTGTCGCCGAATTCTACTGGATGTCGAGTACTACGCCGAGTACTCCTGTCGCCGAGTTCTACTGGGCGCCGAGTACTACCTGATGCCGAGTGCTACCTAATGCCGAGCACTACCTGATGCCGAGCACTAGTTGATGCCGAGTGCTACCTAATGCCGAGCGCTACCTGATGCCGAGCACTAGTTGCCTGGTCAAATCTCCAGGAAACACTTGCCCCCCAAAGTGTATTACGTGACTGCACGTAATACGCTTTGAACTATGTATCCTCCATGTCTCGTTTCAAATCCTTGAATAAATTCTATTGGAGATGCCTTCTTGAGAATATCAGTGGTCATCCGTGTCTGATTCTGCAGAGCTATTAGGCTTCGGCTATCTGATCTAGTCTTCTCTTAATAACCCTTAGTGAGAATTCAATTTCTATTGATTCCAAGAAGTCGTACTTTTTCGGACGTACACATGCACGTTCGGGTACATGTTCTTGCCATTGGCTCTCGGATGCGTATAAGTCGTCGCCAACTCCATCTAGTTTAATTGCAATTCAATCGCGATTCCTTGTTTGTATTTTCTGTGAAATAAGGGTTGCAATCATCCACTTGAGGAGTTTTCCAAACCTCTCTTCAGTACAAACTCTATGATTTTGTTCACAGCTTCGACCTGTCCATTTGCAGTTATAATGGATCATGGAAGGTCATAAGGACAGATGACGTTACGGATAAAGAAGTTGATTATTTTCTTCATCTTCGTCGTGGTTAAGAGTTCTTCATCTGCCCATTTGGTGACGTAATCAACTGCTATGATGGTGTATTTCGCACCACCTTTAGGATCGACAAGAAGATGATTTTAGTGCCCCCAAGTGGCAAACGGCTATGAACTAGCCATTTGACTAATTTCCATCGGCGGGGTTCCCGGACTTTTTGCAAACATCTTACACTCGTCACATTGTCTAGCATGATCAACCGCATCTGGGTTGATGGTTGGCCAGTAATACCTGTAGCAGAGTATCTTCTTTATCATGGTTTTTCCTCTGATGTTATTACCGCATTCTACTTCATAGACTTTGCTCAAGATATCATTATGGGCGATATGCCGAAGCATGGGGATGGATAAACTCCTTTTGACACACGAATTATTCTTAGATGATTTGGCGTGAAGCTTTGAGGAGGATCTGTCGTTTTCCATTCCTCCGTTCAGTGAGAATTCCTCATTGTAGATAGTCTTTGATAGGAGTCAACCATGACACCTTTTCATTTTGTTCGCTGAGTACGTGTGTAATGATGTAATATGTGAAGTCGGTTAGTAGCTCTTGGACTTGGCCGAGATAAGGAGCAAGACAATGCCCCCTAGCAAGATCAACTTCCTTAAATTTGTATACTACCAATCAAGAATCACAAAAGATATGTAAAGTTTTCACTTCAAATCCTCTAGCAAGTTTGAGGCTGACAGTCAAGGCTTCATACTAAGCATCGTTGTTTGTTACAGGTAAATCGAGTTTTAGGACGTAGCAGATTGATCGTTCCTCAGGAGTCATTATCAAGCCATAACACTGATCATTGGATGCTCCATCCTCGTACATTTTCCATCTTATGGTCGGTTCTCTGCTACTCTTCGAATAGTCATCTGAGGTAGTGAATTTGGGTGTGAGGTCTGCTAACTTTCGTCCTTGGATAGCCCTTCGTGGGAAATAAGTGATATTGAATTAGCTTAGTTCGATATTCTATTTAAGTAGTCTTTCAGACGTCTCAGGTCATTGTGTGCCCTGTCGCAACGGCTGGTAGGCGTAGACGTTGATGGGGTGAGCCTAAAAGTAAGAGTGGATCTTTCATGATGAAATCAATAGAGATTGTGCTAGCTTTTGTAGCTTCGGGTTGATATCCAATGCATGGCTCGCGATAGTTAATGAAATCACATATGCATGTCAGAATGGGTCCAAGGGAAGATATCATCATTTATTCAGAAAAATTCAACTAATTCTTTTATCATCACTGCACTGAGCTGTGATCCGATATTCAGCGCCCGGAAAGGGTCGCCATGGCTGGTTGTAATGTCGACCGTCAGATTAACAGGTGCCATCCCAGATTCTTTGAGTAAAGATGTAACTATCATAACATTCAATGTGAAATATGGTTGGGACGGCCAATGTTGATGGTTACTCTAGTCGAATCCTAGAGTCTTGTCATGAGTTATTGAGCCTAATAGCGAAGGGCTCTGAATGCTCTAATAGATTATCAGCAAATGGCCAAAGATCAGGCTTAAAAGCGCGTTGAAGGAAACGTCGAGTAGGGGCCAGCCTCGAGTTGCGTGCAACTGCATAGCTGGATCTTGCCATGAGTTTGAATTTGCCTGTGTATTCGAGTAACGCATTTTCTATTCAATGCATTCATGATCCTTCACTCGCCCTTCGGGTTGGAGTGACAGTCAGTTGCCCACAAGCTTTGGCATTGATTTAATGATTCTATCTCTAGGCATCCTTTCGGTCGTTGCCTTGAGTAGCTGTAAGCACTATACACAAGTTTTAATACTGAGCTATCGTAGCCAATTTTTGGATGACCATGCGTCTTCTCCCAGTCTCGGGTTGATAAACGTACTGCATGGACGGTTGAGTCTCGTCCTAGCTATGTATATGTTTTCACCTAAACTCCAAAGACATAGAGGTGATTGGTGAAAAGTCGGTTCACATTCATCTTGCTTCTTGCTCGTGCCCCAGGTCTGGGGCATATACTGATAAGTAGGAAGGCCAACCACGCCCACTTTAGCTTTACTCTCTTTCCCGTTGAATCGTGGGATCATGTCAGTCGATGGGAGACTAGGTCTCGCCTATCTTGGATTTTATCGTGGTTTTTCATTCCAAGAGGAATACTTCGATGCCACGTAAGTTTCATGGCGTAATTTGGACAGTGGATGGTCATCCACGTCCACTTTGGTTCATGCTCTGTAATCATATCTCGAGGTAAAGTTGGCTACAAATGCAGTTGAGTTATGCTCATCCAGTTTCATACTCCTCCTGACGAATCGAACGAGGGTGCTGGAGAATTTTTGACCAAGTATTCGTGGTTTACCCTTCTTTCCATACTCTGGGGCTTATAGTTTTTCAACAAACATTTGAGTCACATTCGTATGTGCTTGGTGCGGATCAGCATTGACCCTTGGTCTGAGGTATGATATAGTGGGTTGCTCATAGCTTTGGATGCCGTTTCAATTGGTTCTGTATTGAGGCCTCCCTGCAGTCGCTGCCTCAAGTTATAAAGAACGCCACGCTAGAGCTATAGTAAGCTGTCGTATTCGGCTTTTTAGTGTTTTGTACCCCTGCCCCCGGCATTGATTTGGCCAGGTCACTGGTTGGATGGTCGAACTCCATCCTCAGCGGGTTAATAATCCTCATGTCGATTCCAGGCTGAAGTTTGCGGAATAGAAAATGGTCGGCATCCACTCGTCTATTTATCGATGTTTATACACCACTCTGCATTCTGGTGACTTAGTGTTATTCTCCCCCCGGTTGACTCGCGCCCAATTTGTGTTCATGCTTCGGTCCACACTCCGGGGACCTAGAGATTTGTCGAACGGTTTATGCTTTAGTCCACAGTTCGAGACGCAGAGATTTTCGTCAACTCGTTTATACTCTAGTTCGCACTCTGGGAACTTAGAGTAATTTGGTCCGCTTCTGGGATTTATGGATTTTTATGAAGTCGTCTATAATCTAGTCCATGCTTTGGGGACTGAGAGTACTGTAGTCCGCACTCTGGGGACGTAGAGATTTTTGAGTCATTTATACTCTAGTCCACACTCAGGGACTTATAGTACTTTAGTCCGCATTCTGTCTCCCGTTCTAGAGGGTGAGACCCCCCGGATGGCTGAGAGTTTGCCTAAACCTGGTAGATAATCCTTCTCTTTAAGATTCTCTTTGAGATTTCGAAAGTCATTATTCTTTATGCAGGACTATTGCATTCCAATGCTTGTTTTCCACGATTTTGTGCATGCCGTTCTGACCCCGAGCCCACTCCGAGGAGCGATGTCGCCAAGGAAGTGGAGGGGAAAACAAGTGAAGCCACTCACGTAGGGGGGCTTCTGGTCCAGACGCTCAGGTGATCGGAGCGCTTGATGAAGACAAGCCTGAAACCTCCTCTCCTACTGATGGGGGTTATGAAGTATAAATTACAGGAGCCTCTGAGCACACATCCGAATTGAGCATGGAGGAGCGGCTCGAGAAAGAGAAGGAGGAGACAGTCAAGGTCATAGTAGAGCCCCGAGTTGTGGACTTGGACGATCCTTTGAACAAGCCGTTGAAGGTCATCCTTCCTGGCGGGTCCAAGCCCATGGAAGGCCCCCGTACTCCTTCAGTTGCTACCCCTCTATCAAAGAAGAGTACCAAGGGTAAATGCTCTAGAGAGGAGCCGTCTGGAAAGAAGTTGAAGAAGCACAAGAAGTGATTACTATCCTCGTTCAACAAGAGTTAGTTTAAGTCATGTAATTATTTTCATCTATTTCCTTAGTCCTTGTAAATAGAATGTCGACCCTGAACTTTGGAGGGGTTGTAATAGAAACTCATTTCTGAATAAGATTTAGTTTCTTTTTCTGTCTTACAAAAGACTCTTATTGTTCAGTTTTCTTTGTGATTGTGATTTTAATCCAAGCAGTTGTGAGTAACATAGACTTCTTAGTCCATCTTCATATAACTCGGAAACTCTTCGGGAGTCGTTGAACTTCCATTTTGTGCTTCGAGCACTTAGAATACTTTCTAGCCCATATATCAGGGATTTGACAAATTCAAGTTATTTGTGTCATAGTTCATATTCAGGGAACTTGGAGATCCGATTCGCTTATATTTGAGTCCGCACTCTGGGGAGTTAGAGTACTCCAGTCCGCATTCTGGGGACTTGGAGGTTTAAGTCATTTATACTCCAGTCCGCGCTCTGGGGACTTAGAGTACTCTAGTCCGCGCTCTGAGGACTTGGAGGTTTAAGTCGTTTATACTCTAGTCCGCGCTCTGGGGACTTAGAGTACTCCAGTCCGCACTCTGGGGACTTGGAGGTTCAAGTCGTTTATACTCTAGTCCTCGCTCTGGGGACTTAGAGTACTCCAGTCCGCACTCTGGGGACTTGTAGGTTTTAGTCGTTTATACTCCAGTCCGCGCTCTGGGGACTTAGAGTACTCCAGTCCGCGCTCTGGGTACTTGGAGGTTTAAGTCGTTTATACTCTAGTCCACGTTCTGGGGACTTAGAGTACTCCAGTCCGCGCTCTGGGGACTTGGAGGTTCAAGTCGTTTATACTCTAGTCCGCGCTCTGGGGACTTAGAGTACTCCAGTCCGCACTCTGGGGACTTGGAGGTTTTAGTCATTTATACTCTAGTCCGCGCTCTGGGGACTTAGAGTACTCTAGTCCACACTCTGGGGACTTGGAGGTTTAAGTTGAGAGCAGTCGTATTTCCACTCTTTAATTTGTATTCATCTACTGTATCGAGGCTAATGTCGTCGAATGAACAATCGAACCACGTTTGCTCACGGAATGAGATTCTGCCCCCCAGGATGAGGGATGAAATTTGAAAAATGGACGATCGATTCTCGTCCGCTTGGTGATTATAGCTCTTCCAATCAAGTCAAGGAAGGAGGTATATGACAGATGGTTGAATCACATCCATGTTGGGTTAGATAGCCAAATCTCTTACAATTTGCACCGTATCTCCTTCTTGAAAATAAGGGTAATAGATTGTTGAGTAGACAAAGTAAGTTGCATATGTTCCAAGGTGCAGTCGTGTCCATATATTGACAGTGATGGTTAGCGAGTACGCAGTCTACCATAGCTACTTCAAGTTGGGCTTTCGAACAACCTTTCGTGTTCAGGGTAGGATTTGATGTGTAGATGATCAAATCACGTCCACTTTTGACGGATCCCGGCGTCACTGAGCTTCATGAGGTGTATCTGTATTTTGTCGAACTTTGTTCTATGACTCGATTGGAGTGGATGATCGGGCCATATTCATTCCAAGCAGTTTAGGTCTCCAAGTCAAATGTGGAGGTTGATGGATGGATGGTCGGTTGTTCGAATCGATCATAAGTTGAGCATACGAACTCGGATCGTCTTGAAACTTGGAACATTGGCTTCCCTAGCTTTGATTGTTATGTCTTGTTAATCGTGGCTCGATCCAGACTCGGACAAAATCCATCGATATCCATAGTGAGCCTTTGTGTAACCGATCTCCAAGATGAACTGTCACTGGTTTCTAATCAAGTTCTTGGTGTCACGGCCTTGGCAAAAGGCGGGATAACATTTGCCCCCCAAAGGACGTCTTGTGTAAACATGACGTGCTTTGAAAAACAGTAGTCTTTCTTGCTGAATATTTCCGTTCAGTTGATTGCTTGAGAGTCGTCTCTTAATCGTTTCGTTGCAACCTTCTTTTAGACAAATGTTCAACTAGCATGCTTTGCTTTGGTTCTGCCCCCAGTTTCGGGGATGAGTATGGGGTTGATGTATGTTTATACTCCGTCACGCACTCTGGGAGTACGGAGTTGAGTAGATGTTTATACTCCGTCTTGCACTCTGGAAATACGGAGTTGATTAATGTTTATACTCCGTCTCGCACTCTGGGAGTACGGAGTTAAGCGAATGTTTATACTCCGTCTCACACTCTGGGAGTACGGAGTTAAGTAGATGTTTATACTCCGTCTCTCACTCTGGGAGTACGGAGTTGTGCGAAGGATCGTCGTGTATCAACCCATTTTTAGCCTTGATGTGATGGCTTGCCCCCGAGCTCGAGTTTCACTTAGCGAGTGGCTGGTCGTATCGCAGCCGCTCTCTACTTGAATAAATTCCACTTGCAGGATGGAATTCAGCTCTCCGTGCATCGTGATGTTGTACATTGTATTTAATCCATAGCCCCAAATCAAAGGCATATGGTTGATGATGAGCAATAGAATTATTCTCGTCTAGATGTAACTCCACACGTCCGATCATGGTCTGCGTAGATTGGTTGGCAACCAAATCTGAGTACCTGGACACCTGCATCGTTTTGAAAGTAGTTTAGTTCAAGCTAGTCATAGTTCATAGAACAATTGAAATAGAGATGGAAATGGAAATGATTCAAAGAAGATTATGGTAAATCTCATTGATATGTGAAGCAGCATCGTGTGCTCGCTATTCGACTCCGCCCCTGGCTCCTTTCAAGGGGATGTTGGCCGTCAACCGTCCAATTGATAATCATAGCCCTTTATTAATAGGCATCAGATATTCGCTGCCCGCAATTCTGCAGGACTTGTACATACTATTGAAGCTTTCCTTTCTAGGTCATCTTTTCGATCACACCTCGGAGGTGTTTGTAATCGTTCGTGTTAGGATCAGTGAGCATCTGGGAATATACAACATTCCCCTGATTTTGAGGTTGTCAATTGAATCTTTCAAAGAGCATATGAACTGAATTCTGAAGTCTTGTTTCGGCTACTGGGATCTACATCCTTAGCCAACGGGCCTTCATTGTTATCGTTCTTAGTCTGCTCCACTCCTCCTCACTTTAGTTCTGATTCATTTTGTAGAAGAAACAATCCATAGTCGTAGGAGGCTCTTTAGCTAACTAGCTGCCAAAATATATCTGGAGGTCGACTTTCCTCAAACGCGATCAGTTTGATACCCTTGTTAGTATTTGGAATAAATTGCTTAGAGCATTGGTTTGCTTGGGGTCATTAAATTCGAAGTGTTGGGTCAGCGAAGAATGGTGCTTGGAGTCATCTTGGCATTTGCTAGAGTCATATCATCTATGTTCTCCAACCTTTGGGAGTATCGTTTGAATAGCGGTTGCTTGTCTGTTCCCTTGATGCCGTTCATAAGCTGCCGCTAGATCCTCTATGCCATGGTCGATCACGGGATGTCAGGGAAGTGGATAGAATGTTCCTTTACTAAGTTGAGTTTTGAACTCATTATCCGAAGGCACTGCGCTGCGGCTAATGTTCCTTTACTAAGTTGAGTTTTTTTAGCCTCTTTTTTGGAAATTTGGGTCGTACCCGAAAAAGATTTTTATTTTGAAAATAAGGGTCGTACCCGATCCATATATTTTTTGTATATGGACTAGTCAGATTGTTTTTTGAGAGAGAGATCGGTATACAGTGCATGGATCGGTCTGGATACTTCGTTCGGCACAGAAGTACCGTTCGGTCATACAGAAGTACCGTTCGGCATTGGGGCGTTCGGTGTTGGCACGTGGCTCAACCAAAGCTATTCGGCACAAGGCTGTTCGGCAGAGTGGATCGGCCTGGAGTGGTTCGGCCAAAGCTGTTCGGCATCCACACTGTTCGGCACAACCGAGTCGTTCGGCATACAATACCGTTCGGCATTAGGGCGTTCGGTGTAGAGGTATGGTCGGCCTAGAAGAGTGTTCGGCCTAGAGGTATGTTCGGCCTGGAAGAGCGTTCGGCCTAGAGGTATGTTCGGCCTGGAAGAGCGTTCGGCCCAGAGGTATGCTCGGCCTGGAAGAGCGTTCGGCCTAGAGGTATACTCGGCCTGGAAGAGCGTTCGGCCTACGCCTTTTCTGGAGCGTTCGGCATACGCCTTTTCTGGAGCGTTCGGCCTACGCCTTTTCTGGAGCGTTCGGCCTACGCCTTTTCTGGAGCGTTCGGCCTACGCCTTTTCTGGAGCGTTCGGCCTACGCCTTTTCTGGAGCGTTCGGCCTGCACCTTTTCTGGAGCGTTCGGCATACGCCTTTTCTGGAGCGTTCGGCATACGCCTTTTCTGGAGCGTTCGGCATACGCCTTTTCTGGAGCGTTCGGCATACGCCTTTTCTGGAGCGTTCGGCATACGCCTTTTCTGGAGCGTTCGGCATACGCCTTTTCTGGAGCGTTCGGCATACGCCTTTTCTGGAGCGTTCGGCATACGCCTTTTTTGGAGCGTTCGGCCTACGCCTTTTCTGGAGCGTTCTGATGGTCTGGGCCTCCAGCCTCCATTTGTACTCCTATCCTGAAGTTTCCAGCTCTTGCTTGGTCACGGTCTCCAGCTGTTTGAACAGCAGCTTCAGTCTTGCGGCGTCTGCGCCTGGGAGGTTCATCAGAGGAAGTAGAGCTGTCAGATGAGGAATAAGGAGCGGGATTGCCCCCCAGCATTCTGTTGCTGCTGTTGAGTGAGTTGTGCCATCAGGTTGGCGTTAGCTTGCATCTGCTCTCCTAGTTGTCTCCTGCTTTCCCTGAGCTCTCTCATCAAGTCGTTGAACTCTATTCTGGCGACAACTGAAGTTTGGTCATGGGCGGCAATTCCTTCACCCGGAATTGCTGGTTGATTGCAAGGTCCTGCTTGTTGCACGCTAGCTGTCTCGCGGGCATCCGCATTATGAGAAGCTGACCTGGTACGTGGTCCTGCCATTGTAGAGTTATCGGTATGAACTCTGAGTAGAATCAACGGATGTCCTATCAGTGAGTCGGATCTTCTTTGGGGGATTTATTCAATCCAGTAGCTTCAAAGCAGATCCTTGAGGTCTGAGAATTCAATTCTCAGTGAAAGCACCAAAGTGTTAGCACCAAAATTGGTCACTAACCTCGTTCAGAAAGATTGTGTAGAGATATAAGTGATGAAAGTAAATTAAACAGAGAAGACAATGCTAATTTAAATGCAGAAAGTAAGAACACCAAATTTATAGTGGTTCAGCGTAATTGCCTACGTCCACTTTGTTCAACTTTATTGATTTCCTTTATAGTTGATTACAAATACAATTCGTGAATCAAATGCTTGAGTGAAGTTGTTAAGTAGAGAAGATGAGTCTTGAAAATGGCAGAGTCTCCCCGGTGTTTTCTCTCCAAAAAAGGATCCCTTTCACTGTGACCCTGCCCGTCTATTTATAGGCAAATATGGGCTGGACTTTCCAAGTGGGCTGGATAGCCGAACGCTCTAGCCCAAGCATAGTGGTCGCTGCATGCCGAACCAGATATGTCGAACACCATAATGCCGAACGATCCTTTCTATGCCGAACGGTATGTTTGATGTGCAGGAAGTGCATAATGGTTGTCAGTCAAGGCCGAACGTGCCTCTGGATGCCGAGTACTACTATCGCCGAGTTCTACTTGATGTCGAGCACTACGCCGAGTACTCCTATCGCCGAGTTCTACTGGATGTCGAGCACTACGCCGAGTACTCCTGTCGCCGAGTTCTACTGGATGTCGAGTACTACGCCGAGTACTTCTGTCGCCGAGTTCTACTGGGCGCCGAGTACTACCTGATGCCGAGTGCTACCTAATGCCGAGCACTACCTGATGCCGAGCACTAGTTGATGCCGAGTGCTACCTAATGCCGAGCGCTACCTGATGCCGAGCACTAGTTGCCTGGTCAAATCTCCAGGAAACAATACATATGACCAAATTTAATTGTAATTACTGTTTAATACTTAAATTGTATAATGTAGTCCACTATATCTACCAATATAATTAAAAATATATAAGCGAGTGGTGGATAGTTAAACTGTTCTATGTTTATGGCTCCTCTTGGAACTTCTGTGTTTATTTGATAACCACTGCTAATATGTCAAGATAAATAATATTGTTTTAGGTCCTATCATATCTTTACATGAAACATACATGAAGTATAAGACATGCTTCTACTTGTGAGTAAAATCAAATGAAGTTATCTACATTTTTGCCTTTATTTGATCATTTTTTATTAAGGCCACAATACCATTGTAATGTTATGTCCTGACTATGAAATACGACCGTGAAAATCAATTTCAAAAATGTATAAGTTTCAAATTCATGAGTGGTGACCAATACAAATGAGTAATTTGAATTTTGTTCTTATCCTCTTACTATAACGTCAATTACGAATCCAAAAAATCAAAAGATAAATTGAATTACTCCCTACGATCTCTTAGTAATTAGAGCATCGCTCTTATAGATTTTCTTGCTCTGCCTTCCAGATAACTTCATAATTATTGAGTGTTTCACATACTTTCCTAGGTTAAATGTACTATAACTTCAAATGGTCGATCTTTAATCTACAATTGTAGTTGCCTAAATATTTAAGATAGCGTTATTCTAGAAATAACCGAGTTATTATTACAGTAATGAACAATGTTAAATTAATCTAAGTCATTTTTTAGTAACAATGGTTTCACTTATTTGTTTGCATTGATACATAGATATTTTGGTCACTAGGTATATGGGCACTGTTAAAACTTCTGTAAAAACACCTTTTTTCGAGTTTTTCTTTAGTGATTGTGCTGTCATTTATTTCATAGTCTTCCTGTGCTTAGCAAAGAATAAACATATTTTGATTTGATTACAGTTTTTGGACATATTTGTTAAGTTTTGTGAACTCTATTATTCATGACTTTTTTTAATCTTTACCCTATCCAAAATGAAAATCTTAAAGTAGACTTTGAGCTATTTATTTGAAATTCTAAAGGCATAATATATATTATGGTTTTTCATTGGATCCATTGTTATAACTATTTGAATATTTCTCAATTTACTGTCTCAAAAACATAAGGTTAGAAACTTATTGTTTGATTTTCTTCAGTATAAAACAATGATCTATCTTGTGCAACTTATGAAGTACTTATATTATGACTTATATCTTGTATACCATTTCTCTAAAGTTTCAACTTTAAGATATCAAACTGTGTTCTTGAAAATAATTAATATAGTAAGTAGTTGCATGATCTAATTAAGCTAAAAAGGATTTAGACTATAATTAAAGAGATCAACTAATCATTATCATGTATATGCAAATTTACAAACTTTTTGAAGAATGTCATCAGATCTTCATACTTCAGATGATCAACAAAGAGTTCTTTGTCGTCATTGGTATTAAAACTTATGATTCCTTATTTTATTCTTGATGATTGGTTGAAATGGTTTACTTCTTCGAAACCTTTGATTGTTTCCTGAATGAGTAATGATTTATGTGACTATCCCTAAACTAGTTGATTGCTTCTTAAACTATCATACGCATGATTCGATCCATAATCCAGTTGTTAAAGGGCCGTACTAATAAAATTTATGTGCATCATATATGGTTACTTTGTTTATCAAATGTCAATATAAGGGGAAAAAATTAAAGAAGAAGAAGCAAAAAATGATATAACAAATTATGTTATATAAACAATTTCACTATGAATGTAAGATTTTTTACAGTTAAATTATAAAATATTTTGAACTGTTAATATATGTAACTATCCAAATATCAAAATATTTTTTGAAGTGCTAAAGCTCTAGAGTAAATATTAGCAAATTTTGGACAGTTCGTTGAAATTTTGGGGAATAATGCATCAAATTGAATAGAACTTTGATCAAAGCAACTACGCTGCCAAAGCTAGCTATATGATTCTTATATTTTTAATTTTACAATCACTCACAAATTATCCTAAAGCAGCATACTTGTACAAATGGAAAAGCGATATGCGACAGTGTGCCTGTATTTCTTATGCTATTTTTGGTAGAGCATACTTGAATGCATTCTCAAAATCAGTCCTATCTTCAAAATTGATCATATTTGCTTCCCGTGCCTAAGTAATACACTACGATCGTAGGAGGATAATAAGTAACTAAGAAACTTTCTTTCATATCTTATCTCATACAAGCTATATAGTCAAGTTCCGCTAAAACATTCCCAAAATAGGATTAAAGTGTATGGCAATCTTTGAACGCTATGGTTTTACAAATTTGTGCTCCTAAATAGCAGATCGACTTATAGTGTCGTTATTTACTGCTAGACCTTCTAAATTGGGTATTTTAGCATCGACTTCGGTATTTTTTCCATATTTTTTTTAATTTGTCCACCTTATTTATAAACTTACCGAAGCTTGGTTGTAGACTCAAGTTTCGAGTGCCATTTCTAGTCCTACAGTTTGAATTGTATGAGTTGTTTAATGGATCTAATTTGAATATTTCTCAAGAAAGTCAAATTTGTGTTTGGAATTATAGATGGAATCATAAATTGATTTTAAGTATTTTGTTGTTTGATTATAACAGAAAATCAAATTCGATATCGAAGTTTGGAAACTTATTTGATTGCCTATATTTCTGATGGAAAAAGATTGGGTGTATTTAAACATGTGACTATATAATGCTTAACTTAAAATGTATTTTGAGAATTAACACATATATGTTAATATTAAAAGTCATTTTTTAATGTTTTTAGTTTTTGTCATAGGACTAGTATAGAGTATCGACAAGGAGCTTTCAATTTCGTGCATGTGGCAAAAAGAAATCTAAGAAATGTAGAGAAAATTTTGTGCCCATGTATAGATTGTCGAAATTTTAGTCGGCATGATGACCGCATCATCGTTGAGCATTTAATTATAAAAGGAATCGATTCTAAATATAAGAACAGTAGATGGTATTGCCATGGCGAGCAAATAAATATAGATAAGAAACAAAGTCGTTTGACACATATGACTTATTCAAGATGATTCACTATGAAAAAGATATTATGAATCATGAATTTTTTGCCGATGATAAGGATAATGATGATTTTCAAAGAAGAGAGGATGAACTACTTAAGAAATTGGAAGATGCAGAAACTCCATTGTATCTCGGATGCACAAACTATACAAAATTATCCGCCGTCATCGTCTTATATAATTTTAAAAGTGAAACTGGCCTGTCCGATAGTGGGTTTGACAAGCTGTGAAACGTGCAACAATTGTTTTTGCCGAAGGATAACATACTTCCCAAAATTTATATGAAGTAAAGAAATTTCTTAAAGCATTTGACATGGGTTTTGAAAAGATACATGCTTGTGAGAATGACTGTATTCTTTCTGGAAAAGAATACAAAGATTTAGAAACTTGTCCAAAATATGGTTCTTCAAGATGGAAGATAAATCAAGATACCAACGAGATTATAAAAGGTGTTCCAATTAAAGTGTTGAGATATTTTCCAATAATTTCAGGATTTAGAAGAATGTTTAGATCTCAGAAGATGGTTGAAGATTTAAGATGGCATTTCAATAATAGAAGTAATGATAGAAAAATGCATCATCCGGTGGATTCTATGGCAATGAATATAGTGGATGACCGATGGAAATATTTTTCAACCGATTCGTGCAATCTTAGACTTGGTCTTATTACAGATGGATTCAATCCATTTTCTATGTTGTGTTCCAAATGTAGTTGTTGGCAGATAATGCTTCTGACATACAAACTCCCACCTATGTTGTGTATGAAGAAGGAAAATATTTTGTTAACATTACTTGTTCCCGGTCCAAAGCAGCTCGGGAATGATATTGATGTATATTTGGCACCTTTGATCGAAGACTTGCATTATTTGTGGAGTAATGGAGTTGATGCTTATGATGCATTTAGTAAAACATTATTTAAAATAAAAGCAATTTTGCTATGGATAGTAAATGATTTTCAAGCTTATGGAAATCTTGCTGGATGTTGTGTGAAGGGAGAAAAAGCTTTTCCATTGTGTGGTGTTAATATTTATCACCATTGGTTGAATTAAAGTTGAAAGAATGTCTATATAGGTCATAGAAGATATCTACCTATGTCAGATTCACGGAGGAAACAAAAGACTTGGTTTGATAACACCGTGGAGATAGGTAATGCTCCTAGAATTTTAACTGCAAGAAATATTTTTGTATTGTTAAAAGATTTTCCAAATGATTTTGGGAAAGAGAAAGAAAAGAAAAAAAGGCACAGGAGAAACAATAAGCAAAAGACCACTAAGATAGACTCCATTAAGTTGAAAAAGAGGAAGAGGAAGAGTACCATGATATGGACGATGAAGGCGATAAAGATAACGATCCTACAAAATTAGAGCTATCAAGGTGGAAAAAGAGATCAATTTTCTATGATTTCAATATTGGGGGGTTAGTGGTTTTTTTAAAATGTTTTAACAATTAAATATATATAAAATTATTGTTACATTATTGATTTTTATAGGAACTGTCATTACGTCATAATTTAGATGTAATGCATGTGGAGAAAAACATTGGTGAAAGCATATTAGGCATAATGTTGCATGATAACAAATCAAAAGATGGAACCAACTCCAGAACGGATTTAGAGGATTGGGGAATTTGGCATGAGCTCCATGCACAACCTCATGGGAAGAAAACATATCTTCCACCGGCTCCTTATACGTGGTCAAATTCCAAGAAAAAAATATTTTGTAAAATATTGTACGATTTTAAAGGACCTGATGGTTACTGTTCAAATTTGAAAAATCGTATATCGTTGGAGGATTGTAAAATTAGTGGCTTGAAATCACATGATTACCATGTTTTAATGCAACACTTGTTGCTGGTAGCAATAAGAGGGATATTTTCAAAGAAGGCAAGAAAAGCAATAATTCACTTATGTTCATTTTTCAACAAATTATGTCAACGTGTCCTTGACAGAGAGAAGTTGCAGCAAATCAACGTTGAGATTACTCAAATTTTGTGTGAGCTTGAAATATAATTTATGCCATCAATTTTGGACATAATGGTACACTTGTCAATTCATCTCAGTAGAGAAGCACTAATATGTGGTACGGTTCAATTTCGTTGGATGTACCCATTTGAAACATATACGAAGACGCTTAAAGATTATGTAAGAAACTATTCACAACCCAAGGGATGTATTGTAGAATCTTATCTCGTAGACGAATGGATGAGGTTTTTTAGTGAATTTTAAAAAAAATCAGGACATGTTGGGGGGACAACAGCTTGAAATGAAGATTATCAAAACAGTGTAATACTTGAAGGACATCCAAATTCAATGTCTAAGATAGTTACACTATCCTCCCATGAGAAAGAAAGTGCTCATTTAGCCATGTTAATGAATATGACCGTGGTGGAACCATTTTTAGAGTAAGTATACGTTACATTATTTTTCAGTTATTTAGATGTGTTTGTACTAATAAATATAACTTAGCATGCCTTATTTTAAACTAGTTTTCGTTTGGAGGAATTACAATATTCAAACAAGCGTATGGAAAGAAATTCAACCTTACTTTGGGAAACGCATACAAATAAATTTGCTGATTGGATTAAAAAAAAGGTTAAATGATTTTTTAAATATACACTTATTTGCCTAAGAATATTACTGTAAAATATTGTTGTCGATGAAATTTTTTGTAAATACCTATGAAATCTAATGATCATAATGAAATGTTGAAGTGGATTGCATACGGTCCGAAGAATGATGCTTATCTTACAAAGGATATATCATCAATGATAAACGGTTTCATATAAAAGATGTAGGGAGAGAAACTCAAAATAGCGGAGTGACTTATGATGCGACTACTATGTGTAGTGCAAGTGCAAAAGATATTTCTCAAGTAGTTGATGTGGTTACCTATTATGGAATATTGACTGATATAATTTTATTAGATTATCATGTGTTTTATATTCTGGTTTTTAAGTGTCATTGGGCACATATAGGAAATGGAGAAAAAGTTGATGAAGATGGTTTCACTCTTGTCAATTTACATCAAAATCAAGCATCATATTCTAAAGATCCATACATCCTTGCATCTCAAGCGAAACAAGTATTTTATTCAAGAGAAAATGAATTTTCAAGTTGGTATGTTGTAATGAAAGCATCACCAAGAGGTTTTCATGATTTAGAGACAAATGATTATCAAGAAGAAGCTATCAATGTCATGGAAGATTGCGATGTAACGGATACGGATGTTAAAGATGTTAGTTATGTTAGTGTAACGATTGCGATTTTTCGTCGCTCGAAAATCGACATTAATACATTCACTGTATCAACTGCCGAGCAATCGAATGTCGAAAACCCGAATTGTTATGGAGAAAAAGAAGAGGTAGAAGAAGACAAAAGAAAAAGAAAGAAGAAACAACAGAAAACACAGAAACAGATACAATATCAGAATCTCACGTATCGCAGCGGAACAACATATAATAGATAAATGAATAATCTTCAAAACAAAGAACTGTATCATTTTATACATTACATCATCATCAGAGTTTACAACAGCAATACACAACACAACACAACACAACTGGACAGTTATATGAACTTGTCCTCATACAGAATACACAACGGAATAATACATAGTATAGATGATACGTCTCTCCATCCAGCTCGCCACTTGAGCTCCATAGCATTTCCTGAATCCAGAATGACTTGATAACCTGACTCTAGACTGCCCGTGTGGAAAATGATGGGCACCCAGAGTTTAGGAAGGAAACAATAAACTCCAGGTCAGTCATGGTGACAGGTGTGAGAACTAAAGCAGTTTATCTTTAAAACACACAACAAAAGAATTTTTAACATTGAAATCCGCAATGCTTTTGGAAAATGAAACTACCATAAGACCTCCCGCCACACACACAATGCAATCGCAGACTTGGAGGAGATTTCTTCTTATGATAGTCAAAAATGTTTACTATGCAAAACAAATCATTTTTGATATTATTACTAGTGCATAGTGTAAAATTCTATCGAAAATACAATATTAATCTTAGCTAGCATAGGTACCATTATATTATGCCTGCTATAGCTGCCACCTGAGGAGACATGTTATACAATTTCAATCGTAAAGGGTTCGTATTGTTTCTTTGGATTTTCCAACAAATGGTCAGGCTAAGGAACTTCCTATGCCACGTAGGAAACGCCTCTGGATGGACGCTCCGAGAGACAAACTGCTCTCTGCCAACAAGGCCGGGTTACCCCTGTAACTAGGTAACTCACGAATATGCCATCCCCCGGTCCTTTGGGACCTTTATCCGAGCGCTCGGTAAACAACATCACACATAATAATAAGGTGTGTCCACATGAGTAAGTATCTGGGCTCCATACCATGATACCACCCCTTTCCAGAAGGAAATGACATACCCTAAAGGGCGCGACCCTCATAACCTTGCCGCAACATTCCTTTTCGACCATTTCCGGGTTGTGAGGCCCTGACGAAGTCTCGTCCACAAAGCTACGCTTTATACAAAAGCTATGCTTTGGGTCAAACAAACAAATGATCAAGGTAATGATCACAAAGATAAATGATCAAACAAATGATCATATCACAAATGATCAAACAATGATCATTTCACAGCAACACTCAGCATGTCACGTTACCAAATTGGGAATATATCGCTGATAACCTTCAACTACATAACCTCTGAGCTCGTACGTCTCAGAGAAGGGTGTTAAGCTAAGAGAATAAATTCTCCGCCACCAACAGAAATGTATTTGAAAGAAATCAGCTTTACATATCAAAATGTAATGTCAAACATGTAACCATACAAGTCTGTTCCGGGTTCGAACAGAACTGAAGGCACTTCCAATGAAGCCCTTGCAATCCGGATATTCACAATCCCAATAAAACTTCCCATCACAAAGGAAATCTCAATACCGTAGCTAACGGTGCAGAGACAATCGATAGTTCATCCTATCGTTTTCACAAACACCCGGTCTTCTCCACCGGTCTTCAATACGATCCATATCATCGTATCACAAATTCGGAATGGGTTATACGACTCAAAGGTCCTTTCCCGGCTAACCCGAATAGTGAGCGCTTATTCAAAAATAAGTGTGGCATTCAAATTCAAGCAAATCACAACAAATACCCATTCAAGGTAATTATTGATAGTCGGTTATTTAACTATCAATAGGTCTGCACAGCATCATCAGATTCCAAATAATTTTCCAAATTATTTATCTTCCAAAAATATCTTTACAAGATATATAATTTCCACACTTCAACTATTTGAAAACAATTTCAAATCAATTTCCACATTTCAATTTATCTTTGAAGATAAAATCTCAAAACATTTCACTTCATATTGGAAAAACATTTCCATACCTATTTAATAATAGGTAATTCACAAATCCATTTATTTTCAACATTTGAAAATATTCAATATACTTAAATCAAAATTAAGTATATATTTCCTTCTTTAAGGAAATCATTTTCTTAAACACATTTATTTGAGTCAAAACGAATGTTACGTAAAACATCGTTACGACGACCTAAAATCACTAGTATAAGAATTCAAAATTAAGATAGATATATAAATCCCAATACTATATAAAACATTTCCTTTCGGAAACCATTTACTATAACAACAGTGTTATAGTCCACCATTTTCTTATTCCTCGAAACGTCTATTTCAACAATAAATGTTGAAATCTATGTTTTCGATACTTAACACGTTTTAAAACATCTTTTAAAACAATTACTTCATTTCGTAATATCACTTTTCCAAAACATATCCATTTTATCTAATAATATATTCACTGTCCAAAATCGTGAATATACTTCGTTAACACATTTAACGTTTCTACACATTTTACTTAAAAGATTATCCACTGTCCAAAATCGTGGATAAAATTCCCAACCAAACTCTTATTATTACAACATTTAACTTAAAGGATAATTCGTTGTCCAAAATCATGAATATATCCCCTTTATTAAACTTCTATGTTTAATTTATCAAATTCAATTGGTTTCAGATTTATAAAACAATGTTTATAAATTCACATCTATATTTATAAAAGCTTCGATTAAAAAATCCCTTTTTTATAAATCAATTCAATTTATAACTCAACTTTATACCCAAAATCTGATTTATAAGTTAATTATTTATAAATCCTTTATTTTACAAAATCTATTCATTTCATAACTTCATAATTTATAAATCTATAAATTTTATTCACTTGTGAAATCCATTTATACTTCATTCTAATACTTATAAAACTCGTTTTATTATTCCAATATCTTCAATTTATAAATATCAACTTTATAAATCTTTTTATATAAATCGTTTATAATTTTTTCAAAAATCCCAATTTAAAATCAAAATCGTTATTTTTAAACTTCAAAAAAATGGATCCGATGATGCAACAGCACCAAATAGTCAATCACATCATCCAAACAACATATATCATCATATGATAATAGAATATACAACAATATCTGTAAATAAATCACTACGGTGAGGAATCCAGTCGGATCCCTCTAACCTGTTTCCCTGCATCCACAAATGTTAGCACAATACCAATTTCACTTCACAGTGAAATTATCGCAGTATATGGGATTTATAAATATTATCCGCTATTATGCGGCGCAATAGGGTCTCATCTGCTATACAATGCGGGAAATCAACTCCAATATATACATATTCCAATATATATATATATATATTGCTATATATATATAATACCAATTCCACTTCAATGTGAAATTATCGCGGCATATGTTTTTAATAAATAACCTCCGCTTAATATACGGCGTATAATGTCTATTTATCACAATAAATAGCAATCATCATTCAATCATCATAATTAACACTATCAACAATTTTAAATCTCAACTATTTAAAATTTTAAATCGAAACAAAACATTCGATTGAGTGAGGAGTTCTCACCTTTGCTTTTATAACGGTTGCAGTGTTTTATTTCAGATAAAATTAAACGGACGTTTAATTTTACCCAAAAATTTCACTGATTCCAAACGACTCCAATCCTGCTCCATTGCTTATTGCTCGACAAAACGAAGCTAACGCAATTCATTTCGTGCAATTCTGACCTCGTATGACAAAGTTATCACATTTTAAAGTTCGTACACATTTTAATATAATCAAATTTACAATTCTATTTATAATTTTAAACCTAAATTCGATCTGGGCCCTTGATTTTCAGAGGCAAGATCCTGGCCATGACCTTTGTCTTCTCCTCTACGTGAATATCACGTTCCTTTTCACGTACAAAGAACCCAAAGGCCGCCATCTAGGGTTCCAAACGCAACCACCATCGATCACCTAGCCTCCGATCAAACACCATCATTCGAACGGCCATTGCCTACTCCACCTTCACCCCAAATAGCACCAAGCTTGGCCCTGACCTGACCTGGGAATGCGTGCACCAACAGCAGCCGAACGCGGCCCCTTAGCTCCCACTCCGGTCGACAAAAATCGATCTCCACCGTTGAATTTATAGTTCTCGACGTGCTCTACAACATTGCAGTTGAACGTTTTTGATAATTGTTGGTGGATTGGAAGATATTAGAGGAAGAAGAAGATGAATTACTGGCCATTGAAAAGAAAAATGGCGGCTGGAAGAAGAAGCTAGGGTTTTGAGTGTAAAACAGAATGATAGAGGGGCTTTTATAGAAAAATATGCGACACTATTCATCCCGGATTTTCCGAACTCCAAACAAAGCGTGCCGGCTGGCGTTTCTAAGGTTTACCCCCGCGTTCCGAACACAATGGAACGTGTTTCGAGAGCTAATTCGATCATCTATGCGAGTTACGAAAAGAAACGATCAGATTTAAATTAAACCGATTTAAACCGATTTCGATGCGTTTTAACTTGCCCCGGACAAACCGTACATCCGATTGACACAAAATTTGAAATCTTAGAATAATATCACATTACGGATCCGATGAAACTAGTTTCGTCGAAATCCGAGACTTTTTGAAAAATGACTATTTTAACTCGCCAAATTAATATTAAAACAATTTCGATGCGTTTCGAGCTACCACGGTCACATGACAACTCCGATTGCTATGAAAATTTAAATCCGATAATAATAAACTATTACGGATCCAATGGAACTAGTTTCGTCCAATTCTGAGACTGTCCCAAAAATGGCTAATTTCACTAGTCGATTAAATATTAAAATATTCAATTTTCACAGATTAACTCTAAATTCAATTTAAAAGTTCTATAACATCACTATAACTTCAATATGATTTAATATAACTTTATAAATCATTTTTAATTACCTTAAATCCAGATTTCAATTATTTATGGAATTTCAACTATTAAATTATCTATTTAATTATCCAATTAAATCTAGTTATTCGAAAAATAAATTATTCGACTTATTAATTTCACTTATTAATATTTAAAATCAATTAAATAATCCAATTTCAAATGTCAGAAATTCTGGGTCATTACAACCTTCCCCTCTTAAAAGAATTTCGTCCTCGAAATTGCCAAGTAAGAAAAATTCACAAAATCCATTAACTTTTCAAAAATCGATTTTGTGAAAATTTTATATTCACCTTTTCCAAAACCTTTAACTTCAGCCAAAACAATGGTTTCCATTTTCTAGTTCAATTCCTATATTTTCATTACAATTTAGAAAATTGACTTTTCATTAACAAAAAATTCCAAAATTTCCCGAAAATGTTCTAACGCCTTAAATTTCCAGAAAAATTTGCCAGCGTCTCCTTTGCGCGGTTCGATCATAGTAGGATCACAATAGACATAAATATATATACATCGACCCACCCGGTCGGAAAAACAGAAAAACAGTTCATATTTCCTATTTTTATTGCGTAGGCGTACCTTTTAGCATTTTTAAGCAAAGCAGTTATTTATTTAGCATTTTAGCGCAACCAAACCAACCGAACGGTAGCCACTGCACCTGTACTTACTCAATTTAAACATGTAAGTGACATATATATAAGGTTATTAACAATTTACTCTTTTAAACAACTGCAACACTTGCATATCAAAGAAATGCATACTAAACAAGGTTTATAAGCACTTATAAAATCTCAACATTACTTGCAATTGTTTACAACCAATTCATATACAATGACATTCAATTATTCATTTTCAATTAGTTTACATTCACTAATTTACATTCAAGTTGGTTCACTTCCAATTCAAATCAATTTCTATTTAAATTTACTTCACTTTCAATTTAAATCTAATTACATAGCTTCCAATTTTAATCAATTCAATTTCATTAGCACTTAATGAATTATACTACATACAATCAACCAACAATCAAATAACAACCAATGTATATTCAACACAACCAAATAAATTCAATTTACTTTACTTACATTCAATTTGGTTCAACACATTAAATTTTCCAATTGGTTTATATTAAATTGACTTCCATTCAATTTATTCAACTTCCAATAACATTTAGCTTTTAATGAATTAACACTTACATTCATTTTTCCATATCAATTTATTCACATTAGATTGATTAACATTCAATCCATTCATTCATTAATTCAATTGCTAATTCATTTAACAAATAAAATTGAATTTTATTTATATAACTCAAGTTCACATTCATTTAATAAATTCACTTTATTAATTTACTTTGATATCAAAATCAAACTCATTCAACATTACTTAAGTTATTTTCCATTTCAAACATCATTTGTTCAAATTAACTTAAGTTTCCACTTATAAATCCAATTCAGATTCCAATTCTATTTAACTTTTACCAAAGTCAAATTTATTATCTCATATTATAAGTTCAAACTTGATTACTTATATTCAACAATTACAACTTGGATTTTATTGATTCACTTATACTTACTTTAATTTAACTCCATCCTTAAGTTAAATTTATTCTATCAAAATTCAATTTGTACAAGTTATCAACCCATTTATCATCCTCATAAATATTTTAAATAGGATTCCAGAGTCTTTTCAACCTTTCAAAACCATTTTGAAATTAATTCAAATTATCTTTTGAATTTCTAAAACAAAATCCAAATTTTCCAACCAACTTTCATTTAAAATAATCTGGCAGCAATTCCTCTTTTGGAAACCCGAAAATGAACACCAATGATGTCGCGATCATCATCGGAATTAATTTCCAGCGACCTGAAAAGAGTGTAGAGCTTTCATCTCTCCAAAACAATTTTCCAAAATATCAAATCCTTTCAAAAACATTTCATTGGAATTTTATTTCAGATTATAAATCACTTTATAAATCTTTTACTTATAAAATTTCACTTTTATATATAAGATTATTTTTACCATTGCAAAGCATTTTAATTATAACTTCATACATTATAATTCATTTGCTTATACAATTTACTCTTTCACAATTGTTGTTTTATTTAACTTTTTTAAACAACTTTTATAAACTTATATATATATTTATATTTTCAACATCCAAACAATCAATCATATACACTTTAATAATTTCAGAAAAATTATTTCTTTATATACAAAATATAATAGAGGTAAAATTATTTCATTTACCCAATTCAAAACAATATCATGCCGAATTGTTCTGAACAAGTGTTTAGAGATCCCTATCGATAGAGTTGTACAGACTATACCGACCAGAATCCATATACCACTCAATAAATCAATCATCACAATATAAAACAATTTTATATTCACTAACAAATACGCACTCGTATCTATTATTACACTCAACTCATTCTAGAGTACTACTGACTCTATCTCTAATGAGTAACACCTAACAGAGCCATGGTTGTCGCTTAACCATATGCTCTGATACCAAATGTAACGATTGCGATTTTTCGTCGATCGAAAATCGACATTGATACATTCACTGTATCAACTGCCGAGCAATCGAATGCCGAAAACCCGAATTGTTATGGAGAAAAAGAAGAGGTAGAAGAAGACAGAAGAAAAAGAAAGAAGAAACAACAGAAAACATAGAAACAGAAACAATATCAGAATCTCACATATCGCAGCGGAACAACATATAATAGATAAATGAATAATCTTTAAAACAAAGAACTATATCATTTTATACATTACATCATCATCAGAGTTTACAACAGCAATATACAACACAACACAACTGGACAGTTATATGAACTTGTCCTCATACAGAATACACAGTGGAATAATACATAGTATAGATGATACGTCTCTCCATCCAGCTCGCCACTTGAGCTCCATAGCATTTCCTGAATCCAGAATGACCTGATAACTTGACTCTAGACTGCCCGTGTGGAAAATGATGGGCACCCAGAGTTTAGGAATGAAACAATAAACTCCAGGTCAGTCATGGTGACAGGTGTGAGAACTAAAATAGTTTATCTTTAAAACACACAATAAAAGAATTTTTAACATTGAAATCCGCAATGCTTTTGGAAAATGAAACTACCATAAGACCTCCCGCCACACACACAATGCAATCGCAGACTTGGAGGAGATTTCTTCTTATGATAGTCAAAAAATGCTTACTACGCAAAACAAATCATTTTTGATATTATTACTAGTGCATAGTGTAAAATTCTTTCGAAAATACAATATTAATCTTAGCTAGCATAGGTACCATTATATTATGCCTGCTATAGCTGCCTACTGAGGAGACAGGTTATACAATTTCAATCGTAAAGGGTTCGTATTGTTTCTTTGGATTTTCCAACAAATGGTCAGGCTAAGGAACTTCCTATGCCATGTAGGAAACGCCTCTGGATGGACGCTCCGAGAGACAAACTGCTCTCTGCCAACAAGGCCGGGTTACCCCTGTAACTAGGTAACTCACGAATATGCCATCCCCCGGTCCTTTGGGACCTTTATCCGAGCGCTCGGTAACCAACATCATACATAATAATAAGGTGTGTCCACATGAGTAAGTATCTGGGCTCCATACCATGATACCACCCCTTTCCAAAAGGAAATGACATACCCTAAAGGGCGCGACCCTCATAACCTTGCCGCAACATTCCTTTTCGACCATTTCCGGGTTGTGAGGCCCTGACGAAGTCTCGTCCACAAAGCTACGCTTTATACAAAAGATATGCTTTGGGTCAAACAAACAAATGATCAAGGTAATGATCACAAAGATAAATGATCAAACAAATGATCATTTCACAAATGATCAAACAATGATCATTTCACAGCAACACTCAGCATGTCACATTACCAAATTGGGAATATATCGCTGATAACCTTCAACTACATAACCTCTGAGCTCGTACGTCTCAGAGAAGGGTGTTAAGCTAAGAGAATAAATTCTCCGCCACCAACAGAAATGTATTTGAAAGAAATCAGCTTTACATCTCAAAATGTAATGTCAGACATGTAACAATACAAGTCTGTTTCGGGTTCGAACAGAACCGAAGGCACTTCCAAAGAAGCCCTTGCAATCCGGATATTCATAATCCTGATAAAACTTCCCATCACAAAGGAAATCTCAATACCGTAGCTAACGGTGCAGAGACAATCGATAGGTCATCCTATCGTTTTCACAAACACCCGGTCTTCACCAACGGTCTTCAATACGATCCATATCGTCGTATCACAAATTCGGAATGGGTTATACGACTCAAAGGTCCTTTCCCGGCTAACCCGAATAGTGAGCGTTTATTCAAAAATAAGTGTGGCATTCAAATTCAAGCAAATCACAACAAATACCCATTCAAGGTAATTATTGATAGTCAGTTATTTAACTATCAATAGGTCTGCACAACATCATCAGATTCCAAATAATTTTCCAAATTATTTATCTTCCAAAAATATCTTTACAAGATATATAATTTCCACACTTCAACTATTTGAAAACAATTTCAAATCAATTTCCACATTTCAATTTATCTTTGAAGATAAAATCTCAAAACATTTCACTTCATATTGGAAAAACATTTCCATACCTATTTAATAATAGGTAATTCAAAAATCCATTTATTTTAAACATTTGAAAATATTCAATATACTTAAATCAAAATTAAGTATATATTTCATTCTTTAAGGAAATCATTTTCTTAAACACATTTATTTGAGTCAAAACGAATGTTACGTAAAACATCGTTACGACGACCCAAAATCACTAGTATAAGGATTCAAAATTAAGATAGATATATAAATCCCAATACTATATAAAACATTTCCTTTCGGAAACCATTTACTATAACAACAGTGTTATAGTCCACCATTTTCTTATTCCTCGAAACGTCTATTTCAACAATAAATGTTGAAATCTATGCTTTCGATACTTAACACGTTTTAAAACATCTTTTAAAACAATTACTTCATTTCGTAATATCACTTTTCCAAAACATATCCATTTTATCTAATAATATATTCACTGTCCAAAATCGTGAATATACTTCGTTAACACATTTAACGTTTCTACACATTTTACTTAAAAGATTATCCACTGTCCAAAATTGTGGATAAAATTCCCAACCAAACTCTTATTATTACAACATTTAACTTAAAGGATAATTCGCTGTCCAAAATCACGAATATGTCCCCTTTATTAAACTTCTATGTTTAATTTATCAAATTCAATTGGTTTCGGATTTATAAAACAATGTTTATAAATTCACATCTATATTTATAAAAGCTTCGATTATAAAATCCCTTTTTTATAAATCAATTCAATTTATAACTCAACTTTATACCCAAAATCTGATTTATAAGTTAATTATTTATAAATCCTTTATTTTACAAAATCTATTCATTTCATAACTTCACAATTTATAAATCTATAAATTTTATTCACTTGTGAAATCCATTTATACTTCATTCTAATAATTATAAAACTCGTTTTATAATTCCAATATCTTCAATTTATAAATATCAACTTTATAAATCTTTTTATATAAATCATTTATAATTTTTTCAAAAATCCCAATTTAAAATCAAAATCGTTATTTTTGAACTTCAAAAAAATAAATCCGATGATGCAACAGCACCAAATAGCCAATCACAGCATCCAAACATCATATATCATCATATGGTAACAGAATATACAACAATATCTTTAAATAAATCACTACAATGAGGAATCCAGTCAGATCCCTCTAACCTGTTTCCCTGCATCCACAGATGTTAGCACAATACCAATTTCACTTCATAGTGAAATTATCGTGGTATATGGGATTTATAAATATTATCCGCTATTATGCGGCGCAATAGGGTCTCATCCGCTATACAATGCGGGAAATCAACTCCAATATATACATATTCCAATATATATATATTGCTATATACATATATAATACCAATTCCACTTCAATGTGAAATTATCGCGGTATATGTTTTTAATAAATAACCTCCGCTTAATATACGGCGTATAATGTCTATTTATCACAATAAATAGCAATCATCATTCAATCATCATAATTAACACTATCAACAATTTTAAATCTCAACTATTTAAAATTTTAAATCGAAACAAAACATTCGATTGAGTGAGGAGTTCTCACCTTTGCTTTTAAAACGGTTGCAGTGTTTTATTTCGGATAAAATTAAACGGACGTTTAATTTTACCCAAAAATTTCACTGATTCCAAACGACTCCAATCCTGCTCCATTGCTTATTGCTCGACAAAACGAAGCTAATGCAGTTCGTTTCGTGCAATTCTGACCTCGTATGACAAAGTTATCACATTTTAAAGTTCGTACACATTTTAATATAATCAAATTTACAATTCTATTTATAATTTTAAACCTAAATTCGATCTGGGGCCTTGATTTTCAGAGGCAAGATCCTAGTCATGACCTTTGTCTTCTCCTCTACATGAATATCACGTTCCTTTTCACGTACAAAGAACCCAAAGGCTGCCATCTAGGGTTCCAAACGCAACCACCATCGATCACCTAGCCTCCGATCAAACAGCATCATTCGAACGGCCATTGCCTACTCCACCTTCACCCCAAATAGCACCAAGCTTGGCCCTGACCTAACCTAGGAATGCGTGCACCAACAACAGCCGAACGCGGTCCCTTAGCTCCCACTCCGGTCGACAAAAATCGATCTCCACCGTTGAATTTATAGTTCTCGACGTGCTCTACAACATTGCAGTTGAACGTTTTTTATAATTGTTGGTGGATTGGAAGATATTAGAGGAAGAATAAGATGAATTACTGGCCATTGAAAAGAAAAATGGCGGCTGGAAGAAGAAGCTAGGGTTTTGAGTGTAAAACAGAATGATAGATGGGCTTTTATAGAAAAATATGCGACACTATTCATCCCGGATTTTCCGAACTCCAAACGAAGCGTGCCGGCTGGCGTTTCTAAGATTTACGCCCACGTTCCGAACACAATGGAACATGTTTTGAGAGCTAATTCGATCATCTGTGCAAGTTACGGAAATAAACGATCAGATTTAAATTAAACCGATTTAAACCGATTTCGATGTGTTTTAACTTACCCCGGACAAACCGTACATCCGATTGAAACGAAATTTGAAATCTTACAATAATATCACATTACGGATCCGATGAAACTAGTTTCGTCGAAATCCAAGACTTTTTGAAAAATGACTATTTAACTCGCCAAATTAATATTAAAACAATTTCGATGCGTTTCAAGGTACCACGGTCACATGACAACTCCGATTTCTATGAAAATTGAAATCCGATAATAATAAACTATTACGGATCCAATGGAACTAGTTTCGTCCAATTCTGAGACTGTCCCAAAAATGGCTAATTTCACTAGTCGATTAAATATTAAAATATTCAATTTTCACAGATTAACTCTAAATTCAATTTTTAAAGTTCTATAACATCACTATAACTTCAATATGATTTAATATAACTTTATAAATCATTTTTAATTACATTAAATACAGATTTCAATTATTTCTGGAATTTCAACTATTAAATTATCGATTTAATTATCCAATTAAATCCAGTTATTCGAAAAATAAATTATTCGACTTATTAATTTCACTTATTAATATTTAAAATCAATTAAATATTCCAATTTCAAATGTCAGAAATTCTGGGTCGTTACAGTTAGGGAGGACTGCGATGGCTTACCTGAGTAGTTTAAGTATTTTGTTTGATTATAAGGATTGTTTTCGAGTACATGGACATGTCATTCTTGTTTGTTTTTCCATTGTCTTCTCATAAGATCAATGATTGTTGTGTAAGAAATGATGTTGCAATTAAGGTAAATGTGATTATTATTTGTGTCTACATTAGGCAAATGTAATTAATATGTTTGATAACCAATTAATTTTTCACATATGCAGGTATTGAGTTATTGATTTATCGTAGAGATCTACATACTTAAAGGCATACTCAATCTTTTTCGTGAAGGTATCCATGTTGTCTTTTATTTTATTTTAGAATTTTAGAAATTGCATGTGTTGATGTTTTCCATAAATTCTCCAATTGCATATGTGCCTATATATTAACTATGCTTTCGAATATATTTACTATGTTGATTTTACTATCTCATTTCTAGCCTCTAATTTTATTGTTCCTACTTCTGTCTTGTATTCTATTGCTCAGCCATCAGTTTATGGATAATAAACATTAAAACCTAACCGTTTCTTAACATTTTCAGTTTTAAAATTTTTTTGAACCTCTTAATTAATCTATATAGATAGTTGATTCAGATATTATGTTGGACATCCCTTTCAAATTTTTAGAACAGGATAATATCATAGCAGACATTTTTTCCAGTCATTTTGCTTTGTTAGCTAATTTATACCACGTTATTATATCTTTAGAAATGACTTAATGCTACTAAATGTTGTAACTACTTACTGGAAGAGTCCCTGTAGAATATCTAGACCTCCTGGTGAACAAGTTTTAGTTTACCACCAAATCAAATTGAAGATATGCATTAATTAGTAGGCTTACCACCAAATCAAATGTTTACAATAATGAATTTGTTCTTTTATAACTACTTACTTGAAGAGTCCCTGTAGATATATCTAGACCTCCTGGTGAACAAGTTTTAGTTTCATGGGTTCTTGCCTAATTAACAAATAATTATCAATTCCCAATATTATCACATATCTTCAAAAAAAAAGGGAAGGATAGAAAACTGTTGCAACGCAGTAGTGTCAAGCTGCTACGATATACAGCAGCGTACAGGAGGAGGAAATAAAAATGTTATTGCTATATGCAGCCACGGACAGGGAAAAATATTAATGTTCAATGGTTGCTTCTTTTTAAGTAGTGATCCATATATGATCATTTCTCTATAGAGCAGCATAGAACTGTAAATGCCATTTTGGACTATCCTACCATCTCTCTGCACATTTGAAGTATGAAACTATTAGATCACTTATAACTATTTTCATAAATTTTTCTAGAACTTATAGTTTGTTACATGTATTGTTGTTCATATAGTATAGTTATATACATTTTATGTTGATGCTTGATAGTTTGATATTTTCTAACTATGATTTTGGATCTCAATTAAATATGTGGTGACCATAACATTGAAATTGCTTTTATTAAATGTTTTTATAGAAACAGGATATGCATACAAGCAGTGTACGCACTCGCCAATAATTGAAGAACGAGAAATCCAGAAATTATAAGCCAAATGTTAAATATATTGTGCCAACCGACGAACCTTGCCATGTAGAGAAGGAACAAGAATTAGGGCACGACACCATACGAATGTCATGTGAAGAAAATGAAATGTCTTGTGAAGAAAATGAAATGCATGAAGGAAATGAAATGCCTTACGAAGAAAATAAAATGTGTGAAGGAATTGGAATGCCTTGTGGAGAAAATGAAATGCATGAAGCATATGAAATGGCTTGTAAAGAAAATGTTGTTGCCGAGATGGAAATCGAGAGGCCAACCAAAGCTGAAACTGCAAATATAAATGTAAACAAACATGGTAGTGGACCAACGAAAGTAAAACGACTTCCATTAAATTTTGAGAATCGAATTGAAGTTGAATTCAATGAGGCAGCCGTACTGATAAAAGAAGGCTCGGTACACTTATCTTCTTATCTTGGACCACCAGTACGGGAGCATGTTTTGGTTACACTTATCGACTAGAGTCTTCTAAGTGATGAATTAAAAACTGTCTTGTGGGATTCCATTCAGGTATGAAAAATTACTATTTTTGTCGCATAATAATAGATTTATTTACAAAAATAATCTATTTAGCAGAATGTCCTTTTAAATTCATTTTAATATGAAATAACACCAGTTTTTCCTTTTGATTTGTAGGCTAGATTTAAAGTGGATGATGAATGGCAAGAAACCTCCATATTTCAACAAATGAGAACAATTTGGAGAACCTCAAAAGTAGATTGGTTCGAAAAATAATTAAACTAACGATGGAAGAGGAAAGACTTACTTTGAAACCTTACAACATCAAAAATGTGAAGGAGCGGAGAAAGTTTGTAAAGGAGAAAACAAATTTGGAGTTTAAGGTAAAATTTCTTATTGATAAGCATTTCTTTCTGATTAATCCAATAGGTAAAAACAACTGATGGTTTCTCTGGTTAATGAAATGATGAATATAAGCAAGGTAATTGACATAAGATAGTGTAACGTGAACATTTTGAGAAATAATAATTAGTTTACACTGAATATAATGAATAAGTATGAAACAGTAGAATGAAAACTAATATAGAGGGCAATGTTGGGAAAATTGGATTAATAAAAAAGCAAAATAAGAATGCTTACTGATGAAGGCAATGTGTTCATGGCAAGATGTCATAAACAAAAGAACCTAATTCTTACTTGATAGAACAATGCATATTGTAATGAACAGAAGAAGAAAAAATTGACTCCTTAAACCAGTTAGAGAACTAGACCTGCCACACAAACTGAAGTATGTGATAACAATATCGAGCAAAATAGATTGACTACTTAGTGGATGAAAAAAAAACCTGTTATAGCTCCCTCTCAGTCTCCTCTTAGCCTTTGTGCTATGGTTTTCACTTTTGTGCCCATGCCTTAAGGAAAAAAACCTGTTATATATAGCTCCTTCCCAACTAGCATATGGGATATAGGGGATATAGCATGGAAATTTTGAAATAATTTGCTGCTTCATATATAAACTAGAAATTTTTATCTTTTCATACAAATAAGCAGTTGATTATTTATGCATAGAGCAAATTATATACATGGGCAGATGAGCTAAAAACGAACCCAACAAAAAACCGATGATGTAAATTCTTTTGTTTTTCTTTAGCCTTTTATTATTTTAAATATAAAAAATAAATCAATTCTTATAATTCCTAGCTATGCTGAGGGAAATTATCATAGACAGAAATTGACTACTAGTACTAGAACAATAAGCATTAAAATACTAGTAGAAAAATGCACTTAGGCCAAAGCAGGAAAAGAAGTATTTGATAACCAACACACTTAGGTTTGTTCAAAAAAATTAAATTAGGTTGTGTCTACTTCTTGTGGTTAGGCAATCCTGTATTGCTTTAAGATAGCTTAACCAAGTTGGTCAAGCATTGTTAAACTTGATTGGTTTACTATTGCTCACCACTGTCATTTCTGAGTTTGATAAGGATGGGTGAATGGTCATATGTCGAGTGATTGAAAAGTGATAGAAATTTGGCTAAATTTTGAGAAAAATTCAATGTTACCAAAAAATGTCTATCCTGCTACGTAAGGCATAATTTAACCCTAGCATTTATTTATTTTAGACCACTTGAGTTGATACATTCATGCCGCTAACTGGTTTGTTTCTATTATTCTCTCATTATTGTTCGGTGTACCATTAAAGTCTCCAACCCCTTGGATAAGTGTTTCCACATATGTTCTCTTTCTGAATCCTGATGCTTAACATATGTTATAGTTATAACACATCTGAATCCCCTTTTATTTTCTATCAGGCAACTTATGTATTGATCGGATTTTGATATCATATCGGTAGACCATATAGAGTTGTTCCATATGATCATAATTCTACCTCTACCATCTAATTCATTATTGTGCACCACTTCCCATTCTTGACATATGCTTTTGAAGAATTTATGTATGTCATATATTGATAATTTGTGTTCAGCTAACCTCATTATATCTAATTTATGACTTACAAGATGTTGTGTAACATCATGTATTCTTATGAGGGAGTTTAAACCCCTCACATTACACACAAATATCAACATTAATTATCTTATGAACTCCTAGCATTAGAGCTGCTTGGAGTTTTATTGCTAGTTTCAATCTTTTTTCTTGCTTTAGTTTTAAGATGGGTTGCATATTGATCATATAAAGGATTGTTAGTTACATCCTTATTATATGTTGCCGTAAACTCAAAAAATTGCTTCATCGGTCCTTGTTTTCCTTGTAAGTCTGGTTCTAACTGTACTTATGTTTGTAAGTCTGGTTCTTTTAATATGTTTGCAATTTCTCCATTCAGAGCATCTTATAGAGGAGCATCCTCTATTGTTGTAACTATAGCTATATTGCCCTTTGCAGAATCTTCCATGCCTGAATTTTCTTGGGTATCTTCTTCCTTCCTGACAACTACTGTGGGAATTTTGGATTGAGCTGCTATTTGCTCATTATATTTTTTCATTACGTTTGAGTCAATTTGAACTTCTGTATCATTTAGTATTTAATTTTTTACAGCCAGAATTTGGTTTGAAACCATGCTGCTCTGCTCTAAATTAACCGTATGACTATGGACTTTATTTGTAGTATAATTAGGACTGTTAAACTCTGTATTATTTCTGTTATCATAATTAGAACTCTCAAAATTATAAGACTGCGAGCCACCTGATGTGTTGACGTTACTTTTTGGGTTTACTTCCATGCACATATTTTAAATTTGTTGGTATTTGTGTTGATAACCAACACATATCATCTAAGTACATGTAGTTGTACCATCCAACAACTTTGTACATTTCTTCACCTTTGGCATGCTCTCTCATTACCTAAATTCAGAAATATATTTTTTCATCTATGGCATCCTTTAACTTTGTTTATCCCTTACCTTCTTTCATGCACGAAGTGAGAAATATATCGCCATTAGGCAAAAACAATTGTCGCACACAACTAGACGTAGAGGAATGGCTAGATTGACCGACGATTTGGTTAGTTAATTAAACATCGATTGATTTATTCAATGTCTTTCTAAATGTAGAAAAAGCAAAGTCAGGATTCATTGTCTATATCTAGAGTGATGTTTGGGTTAAATCTTGCACTAAAAAAATGGCGAACCTGTGAACAAGGATGTTGCAAATATTCTTATAAGAATATTTGATTTTGTCAGCAACTAAACATTACAATAATTTTATCATCGTATATAGCCTATATGTATATTAATTTTTATGTAGGAGGAGGTTAAAACAATTGATAATGCAAGACAATCTGACTAGACAAATAATGTCAAAGAAGATGCAGTTGTACAAGTACTTGGGCACGATAAACCAACACGCTTAAGAGCACTAGGAAGGGGCTACACCTTAACCAAGGTTACTTTGTCACGATTTAGAGATAAGGAAAAACCTCAATGTCAGAAAAGAATTTCAGAAATGGAGAGTGCGGTACACATGTTAATGAATAAGCTGGAAAATCTACCTCAGAAAGTTCGCTTATTGCATCGTTTATTTTTCATGAACTTCTTTAAATTTCAAAATTTAAACCTTTAGCGATTAGTGCTGCTAATTTTTTGCTTTGACAGGTAAAGAATGTTCGAAATAAGGGAGGACACCTAAAATGGTAAAAATCACTTCTATTACTGATATAACATCATTTGTAGTTTAGTTTTAATCCAATAATCAATATAATTTTTATTTAGAATTTAAGAATTAAACCTTTAACTATTGATGTTGCTATTTTCGCTTTGACGGAGTAAAGAAATTTCAAAAAAAGGGAGCACAATTGAAATGGTAAGAAAACTTATATTGCTGATATAACATCATTTGTAGTCTAGTTTTCAAACCAATAATTAATATAATTTTTGGTTGAATAATTGTAGGGCAATGACAACGCATGTGAGTTGAATTGGGATGAAACTAACGAAATTGTTGTCGAAGGGAGAGTGGTGTCCGCTGATCCTAATGAGGTTGTCAATGACATTCGTATTGGACCAAATGCTATGAAAGTTGTTATAGATTGTGTAAAGAAAGCAGATGTTTATTTATGGTGGCCTACACCAAGTTTGTCACTATTAGGAGAAGCCGATAATAAGTTAGTAGCATGGCCTGCTAATTGTGTTGTTGCACTGCGAGGATACTTGGACGAAGACATTAAATTTTATAATTTACGATAACTATTTGTAATTGTATACATACATTTTTCCATTAAATTTATTGTTCTTTTTACAGTAAAACTAATAGCACAAACAAAAAATGCAAGCTTTATGATTGGAATGAGAGTGAAGTGTTAGTGGCTGAAGGAAGATTCTGCTCCAGTGATTCAAAAATGATTGTAAATGGTATTCCACTTAGTCCACTAGCCATTGTGGTTTGGGTAGACTATGCCAACAAAGGAGATACTTTCTTATGGTGACCCACAACTAATATGTTATGCATTAAAGAGGCCACTGGTAGGAAAATAGCATGGCCAAAATCAAAAGTTGTAGTTGAAAAAGCAAGTGTTGTGACTACTCCTTGCAAGGCTAGAGTAAGCATTGTGACTTCTCCTTGTAAGGCTACAACAACTCCTCAGGTAACTTTGTTGTCCCTTGTAGTGTTTCTAAATTCCTAATATAATATAATTACCCAAAAATATGATAATTCATGCATTTTTGCTTACCCAACAGAGTGCAAATCTGGTAGCACATAATAAATGCAAGTTGATTGATGTGGCTGAAACGGGACGAGTAGTGGCTGAAGGAGCTATCATTTCAACTGATCCAACAGTGATGGTTCACTTTATTCCATTGAGAAAATATGCGGTAAAAGTTTGGGTAAAGTTTGTTAAAGTCAATAATGCATTGCTATGGAGACCTACATCAGAGTGTATGTACATGGAAGTTGCATTTGGTACTACCGTAGCTTGGCCGGCCACATATGTCATTGGGGAATCAAGTTCTAGTAAGTATTAGTTGGTATTTGTATGCATCTCTTATATATACACACACACGTATATATACATATACTCACACAAATTCTAGGTTCGTGTTGTTTAAATTACTCTGATATTATTTTCTTGAAAGTAGTAACTGACCTTTTCCAAGCTAACTGAGACTCATACCCACTACTGCTTGGGGTAACATCAGTTATAGGAATAAAAACTTGTAATAGTATGTTATGTATCGTAGTCCGGTACCCTTTAGTTCGTAAAACAGCTATATTTTTATTAATGTTGAGTGAAATTTACTCTGATATTATTTACATCAGTGATATAGGTCCATACATCATATTTTCTATTTAGTTAACTATGTTAACTGCCCATTCAAAGATTTTTAAAAGGAGAATCAAGCTGGTAGATGCTGAGTACCTATACTCTAGAAAATGGTTGCATATTCCTTATAAAAAAGCCTGCTTAAAAATCGGTTAACCAGTCCTTAAAGTTTGCTGTTATAGTTCTACCATAAAGGGTATGCGAAAGCAAACATAACAGCTGTTGATTATTTGAATACATTGCAATTAGTTGAGTGCAAGATGTTTCCGTAGGAATTTTAAAAAATGTGATATGTCTTGCTATATTGTAGTAATGTCTGTCATGGTCAACCATTCCTGATTGTAAGGTTACAATGATGTATACCATACTGTCAATTTTCAACGAAGCAAGTTCACTCATTTTGTTTTGCAGCACTATTCGAATCAGTAAATCATTTTTGGATATTGATATTGTTAAGGAACCATTAAACTTTTCCATTTCTAAATGTTGTCTAAATTACACCATACTGTCAACACATACTGTTACTAAATCTCCATGTTGTCTCCATGTTGCCTAAATTTATTACTACCGGTATTTGGGATATTGGGATATTAGTATTGTTAAGGTTATAATAATGTATACCATACTGTCAGTAAATCTCCATGTTGTCTAAATTTATTACTATCAGTATTCTCTTCTTTGTACAAATCGACCATGGCTTGTTACTGTCTTGGTTTTGCTTCATTCTTGAATATTGAATGACTTGTTATTGTTTATTGGTACTGGTATATATAGTAAAGAAAAACATTTAGATATTTAGACATGATCAAGTAACAAGAAGAGTTTTACAGACATTCTAAATGTAATCAAGTATTCAGAATGCTGACAGTAACAAATTACAGACATGATCAAGTAACAGTTCTATTGTTACTGTCTATTGGTATAGTAACAGGTTGGAAATAATCAAGTATTCTAATTAAATGCTTCAATTTTTCCAAACATTTAGACATGAACTAACATCTATTGGTGCTGGTATATATAGTAAATTATTAGGACTTGTATGAAATTCTAACCATCGACCGTTATACTTGTGTACAGGTAATTAGCATTTCCGAAGTGAAGACCAGCCACAACAAAGAATTGTCGGTAATTAAGCCATGAACAAGACTTTAACTGTTATATATTATAATATTTTGTTCGTACTAGTTGTGTAGACTTGTTTGTAAACGGTTGTGGTATTTGGATTCGCTTATTTTGTCGAAATACTATTATTTAAATGATTATGGATATTATACTTGATTATGCGATTAACGTGTTTTTTCAATTATTTGAATATGGTGATTATCGATGTTGGTTTGAAAATGATAATTATATGATTGATTGTTGGTTTTAATATGGCTATTATATATAAGTGATTGTCAGAAATGATACAAGCCATTAATAGTAAATAGCGGCGACTAAAATGTGATGTACATCAATCAATAAGTTTTAGTAGCGTTTCAAAACTACCATGGGAAAAAATGCGATTTACAAAAAAAATATTGTAGCGGAACTAAAATGCAACAAAAAATATATAGTAGCATAGAAAAAACGCGAAAAAAAGAAGGGTGCAAGTAACACTTTGGTTGCATTGTGAAGACCCTACCAAAAAAAGCTTTTGTAGGGTTTCAGAAAAGCTACAATATGTTTGTTTTTGGTAGCGTTTACCACAACGCAACTAAAACTTACAGACTTTTAGTTGCATGTCGTGTCGCAGCATTTACCAAAACATGAATAAAAGTTTTAGAAGCGTTTTTTTAACGCCACGAAAGCCCTTTACTGGCGTAGTGTATATAAAAAGGTTACTATTTTGAAATTAGTAATTATACAATAATGTCTTAGAAAATGTCCGTCAGGATTGTGTGGACAAATTGACATTATGAGCCTTAAAAGGGATATGGGTAGACAGGTAATTAAAGTAAGGCTTATTGCCTTAAATAAATAGGAAAGTAGTAAGCTAAGTCTAATGTCAACCTAAGATGGTATAAGTAAAGACTTAGGATGGTTAATTGGACTAAAAGTTACTCGATGAAAAACCACCCTTCACTTTAAGGCTACGAGCAGCAGGTGCACTTATTGCTGATATAAGATATCACTAATCCTAGGACCCATGATGACGTGAGAGATTGGACTTGCTTCCTTAATTGGAAAGTATTAAATGGTCCAAATCTGGAATTAGGAAGTGATAAGGGATATCTCTAAAAGGGTTTACTATAGTGTTGTGGTATTAAGTGGCTATCTTAGGATCTGCCTCCCTACCAAAAGAAGTAACCTAATGAGATTCCATATTTATAATTTAGAGTTATGATGGATATCTTGGGAAGGGTTTGCTTTGGGTTTGAGGTACCTAGTGACTGATCTAGGGTTCGACTCTCTCCTACAAAAGAAGTAATAAATAGGCTAATGAGATTTCATATTCATAATTAAGAGTGATGATGGATATCTCGGGAGGGATTTGCTTCAGGTTTAAGGTATAAGTGACTGATCTAGGGTTCTCCTCTTGCCTATAAAAGAAGTACTAAGCAGCCTAATGAGATTTCCAAGCAATGTCAACTAGATAGTACCAATGAGGAGTCTGCTTTGGTGTTAGGTATTAAATGGCAAAGGCCTACCTATTAATAGGCGTTAAATGGTCAGGGACCTACCTAGTCCTTGTTAATGAGGTGTTAAGTGGTTTGGGTACAGTCTCTTACATTGCTATGACTTAATAACAATAGGTACGCTAGTAGTATGGCTATTATAAATTATAAGGCCATAGATAGTGGTCAAAGGTCTCTGTAGCTAGGACCAATGGAACAATAATGACGACACTAGAAGTACACCTTGGGAATAAGTCTTAAATGACGAAGTCTACCTCGATTGAGGTCTTAAATGGAAAAGTCTGCATATTTCTCTTTTAAAAGTATTATGTGGTGATTGTAGAAGACCACTTCATATTTATAAATATTAAGTGGAAAATGAGTATGGGAGTATTGGATGGTTAATAAGGCTTCGTCAGTATTTTGTACCTTGGGAATGGGTAGGTAACTAATTATGTGTGCAATGAAAGGTTAGATTAGGATTTCCGACCTTAATAGACATAACAATTAAATGGAAACCAATCGGTATAAATTTATGTTATTGATAGTTAATAGATTTTTCAGTCACTAAAACGTTGTTCTGAACCCCTCCACATTACAACCCATAGGATAGATTTAAAGCAATAGGTCACTGGAGTTGGATGTATTTAATTGTTGGAGGTCTTCTTTTCTCTTATGCTCGATGCCGATGTGACAAACTGCTATCCAAGGAATATGATTAATTTCAAAGTAGTAGTCATAATTAGTATTCTTATCCTATTATTGTTTTTGCATTGAGTTAGATTTCTATCAATCTCTGGTAATGCTCATGTTTATTTGCAGGTAACAAATTCAAACGATTTGTGCTTTGATGGACTAGGGTTTTGATTTTTGTCAAAATTTTAGCCCATTAAGGTACGAGTTGTTGCAGATATACTTCATGCCATAAAGATTACTCCAAAGCATCCTGGAAGTCTAAATACTTAGGCTGTTTGTACAGATACTAAAATCTTCCAAATAAGTTCATCTTTTGAACTCATAGTCCATGATATTTGCTAATAGGCGAGGAAGATAATATTGTAATTATGTTTGCCACCAATTGAAGGTCTATTTGTTAATTTGTATGTTCTATTTACACTTATCTGGTCTGGGCAGATCACTATTCATGCAAACCCATATATAGTGAAGGTAGAATAATATGAATATGAAATTGTTTGGAATTAAATGTTATAAATTAATCGTGTAGAGGAGCTGGAATTTATCTAGATAGTTATGGATTTTTCCCTAAATAGGAATTGCGAGGACGCAATTTTCTAAAGGGGGAGTCTGGAACAACCTATTGTCGAGATGCATTTAGTTAATAATTAAATAATATTAAACAATACAAATTAATGAATTGAATGTGTTTTGAATTTATTATTATGGAATTATGGGAATGACTTGGAAATTTGATAAGAGAGTGGAATTATTAATATAATGTTGGAATCCATTCATAAATTGATTTTAATTAAATGGTTTAATTAAATTAATAAAATAATGGAAAATAATTTGATAAAAGATAAAGATGTTGAAATTTATTAGAAAATGATTTAGTGATATAATTGAATTTTACTAGGCTTGAGTATGTTTATTTCATGAAGTAAAAGAAAGAAAAGAATGAAAAGAAAAAGGAAATGGAGTAAGACCCAAGCTCAACTTATTCAACCCAAATAACATTAAAGCATGTTTCCTGAGGTTTCAGTCTCCAGATAATTCTCTTTGCTGGATTCTTCACCTTGTTCTATAAATAAACCCTCACGTTCCTAATTCTTTACTTTTAGAAAAATCATCTTCAACCCCAAACTGTACTCCTTCAATAAATCAAAGTAAATCCAAATATAAATCTATAAATTCTCAAATTCAAATATGTGATTCTCGACATTAATATACACTCATGCTTGAATGGGAATTGGATTTTGTTTAAGCGTTGAATGCTTCGGGGCCTGCGTTCGTGAAGGAAGAAGATGAAAAGGGAACACGGTATGCAGGTGACTGTTTTTCACTCATGCAATATATGTCTAACTTCATAATCTTACTTATATATATATACACACACATGAATTAAATGATGTTTGGATTTATGTACTCCTATATTCTTTGAAATAATGAAGTTATCAACGACGAAGAGGTTCAATATCGATCATAGAATACTTGACCTGGGGCTTAATTTAACACCCGAGGTCAGTGTCGACCGATGGACCGGTCTTGGGTAACTAGTGCGCCGGTGGTTATGCACCATTTTTTGTGTGTGCATGTGTTGTATCATGTGTGCGTGCGAGTGCTTGGGTGAAGTCTATGTGTATATTTGTGTACTTTGCCTGTGCATGTGACGACCCACCTCCTCGACCCTTAGAAATTGACACTAATACATCCTCGGTATTCACGTGCCGTAAATCTGAGTGCCGGAGAGGCAGATTATCATGAGGTAAAAGAAAATAAAGATAGAAGATAAATAAAATAGAATCTTACATCGTATTCAACATTTAATTATACATATATGTAGTACATGAAATCACTCCAAATTGCCCTATCTGAGTTAAAGTAAGTACTAATCCAGCTAGGATAGTTATAACAGCCTATCCTCACAAGTGCTGGTTGATAAATAACAAAATACAACATAAATAGAAATAGATGACTACAAATATAGGACCCTCCAGCTTCATGCTCCATCCAAAATGCTCCGGGCTTCTCCCAAAAGGTTTCATGCTACCCAATCACTTGGTTTGTAACGACCTGTAATTTTGGACTATTCGCATCCGCACATGTCGGACTTGAATAATTCAAAATACCGAATTGTTAATTTAAATTTGGCAAAACTGAGCATATACAGTAAATAAATAATCACAGATCACAGACACAGAGTAATAAATGCAGCAGAAACAAAAGATAGTAGTTCATGAAGCTACTATATACATATCAAAGTTAAATAAGTACAACAGATGTCTCGAATACAATAGTCAAATACAATATCAGAATACATCACTAGAATCAACTGAATATCTGAAAGCTGGATAGATAGCTGGATCTCCAAGCGAAGCTCCAACTCCAAAGGTGAGTCTCGAATACTGGTACACTCAGTCTGACTTGAGCGTAAAGCAAAACACAAAACACTCGAGTCAGGATTAACATTCTTATATCAGTAAATCCAACTCAAGTGAAATAGCAGCTGAAATACAAGTAACTCAAAGGATGTTTGGAATAACCATCCATTAAGGATCCGTTAAACTATCTACTATGTAGTAGTGTACGATAAGTAGATAATGTCTATCAGTAATATAAAGTATCAAAATAGTGTTAAGGCGTTACCATTATTCCCCTTAACACATTTTTATATAAGCGTTATAGTCTATGCAACACTGTAAACTCCACCGTAAACTAGTGGGATATCAGGGAGTTCTCCATAGGTATAACACAAAACAAATCGTAGTGGTCGCATATATAGGGATACAAGTATGACAAGGCACATAAGGCAATACCCAAGGTAGTGAAACTACCGTTTGCCTGATCCGGACTGGTGAGAACGCATCGCCGCAGCGATCGCAACACCGCGAAACAACACTCCCAAATCAAGGGTGCACCAATCGATAACAAGTAATGAGTAGTTTCGAACAAGTGTGTTCTCTCAAGGTAGCCAACCCCATTTGGCCCGGCACGGCTCCTGTTTTAGTCATTTCCAATTCGACACAAGTGTCAAGGCTATCCATTATCGTTCTCTTTCTTCAGTCATCACGTACATCATTCCAGCCACTTCATTCTGGATCAAACTCCGCGTATAGTTATTAAAGTGGTTTTCAGTTTAGACAGTGAGTATGTCCTTAACCGATTCCAGTCTCTTTAATAACTTTCGTAATTATTACACCGATTGGTCGTTTAATATATTTCAAGACCAAATCAAATTCAATTTCAAATAGAATTTGTAAACCAACATTTCATTTCTCTTTCTAAATCAATTTCCATAATTTACGTTTCAAAACTTCCAAATTACCATTTCAAAATCTTATAATACAATTTCAATTTTTATTTAAAACCATTCCAATATTCATTTAAATTTGTATATAAGTTTCATTCCGAAATCATTTAAATTAATTTAATTTAACATTCAAATCAATTTAAATTCATTTATCGATTTCATTCAATATTCGTTAAGTAAATTTGTCATTCAAAACAATTTCTATTAAATTTCCAATTCATTAAATCAATTACTTAAGTTCAACTTCATTATATCAAAACATCAAATTAAATTAAATTAAATTTGTCAAATCAATTCTTTAAATTTCAAGTCTTTCATTAATTCAATAAATCCCATTTTAATTCTTGTTAAAGAAATTCAATTTCACTTATTCATTTACTTAGTTACAATTTCAAAGCTCAATCAATAAGGAAACTAAATTTCACTTATTCAAGAAGTTCAATTTCACTTATCAAAGAATTCAATTTATTTAATTATTAAATAATTTCAAAACTTAATTATTAATAATTTCAAATTTTAAAACAACGTTCTTTCATCAACTACTATGTTAATATTTTTATTCGGATTATTAAATATTAACATTTTCCTTCATTAAAATTTCAAATTCCAACTTCATTTCAGAAACTTATCATTTATTCAAATAAAATCTTTATTTTATTTTTAAATCAAATTATTGACCAATCGGGTTTTATTTAATTCTCTATCCTAAGTCAAAGTTTTTATTTTGGGTATTTATCATTTCAACCCGATTCCATTTCAATTCAAAAATCAAAGCATAGTAAAGGGAACTTGCAGTGTGATAACTGGGATGGTGTCAAAGTAAATAAACAACCAATAACAACAATCAATAACAATCCAATAATTTATTTAAATAATCCCGAAATAATCGTATTAATTTACATTTGTGGTTTGTGCAAATTAATATAATTATTTCTAGAATCTACACTATCATTTCGTGTAGATTAAAGATTATTACACTAATATTTATACGGTTCTTCACTTGTCATCCATTATTCAATTTTATACTACAATAATTTATACAACATACATTCAATGGTTCAAGGTGTACTTAACCAAATTCTACGTGTCAATTATTTAAAAGGGGTCATATTATACAAATTTAACAAATCAAATTTAACACATATATCAAATCTAACTATCCTACGTCACTTTCAATTTCAAATTATTTCTCACTTACAACATTAACAATTTAACGTTCAATGTCAACATCAAACAATCAATCATTTATCAACCAAACTGGATTATCATTGTATATATAACAGATAATGGTGTCAGATGTCACAGGTGAACTGATACAGGTAATAACAGTGTAAATAACTAACAGCAGCATATTTCAATTGTCGTTTCAATTGAAATCAAATTTAATAAATAAAAAACATTAATCATGAGTGATTGCTCACCTTTCGAGGCTAGAGAATTTTACCATAGAGCAAGCTATGAATTCCGAAGCGAAGTAAGATGTGCACGAATTTGATGGACAAAGCTGATAATGGGAATAGACGAAATCAGATCAAAACTGGATTGATGAAGATAAGTGATATAGGTGAATATATATATATAGCTATATATAACTGTATATATAAAATCGTATACTTAAATTCAAAAACACATAAAAATCATTAAAAATAAATATAGAGGAAAATAGATATTACATTTAAACATATGTACAAGTATCCAAATCAAAAATCTCTATGTATATCAAAATACATATATATAGGTCATTATATAAATCTATAACCAAACTTGAAATTAGAGTTCCTATACAAAATATATAACAAAACACTCAGATTGGTAGTCATGCATTTGCTTTCATAGTATGTACTATATATAACAAAGAACTAATATGCTTACAAACTACCAAACGAACTCAAATATACTACTCAACCATATATATATCTAACTTTAATAACTGTTTATATATATCACCAATCATATACAAGCTAATATCAAATTCTATACATCTTTATATATATGTACGGAAATCTTGTAACTCATATATACAGTAAAAGCAAATGTGTATAGGTATATATATCATATAAAACTGCAAAACCATTGCATATCATAACTAAATATTCTTTTAAAAAAAATTCTACTATATAGCATAAAATATTGAATAAAGTACTATATACATCAAACATATTATAAAATACTGTTAAATCACATACGTGGCTATAAACACTTTTATAAAGTAAGAACACATTTGAAGGAAGCGAAACTTCAACTATGTATAAAAATACATATAGACTATTGCAGACACTAAGGATGTACACAGACATCTATATATGCAGACAATACATCACTAAAATCTAGCTACCCATATACAAAAGTCTACCACTTCAAAATATGCGTAATTTCTTCAGACCGATATTTAAAACAAAATATGTGTGTATTAAAGTTATCACCAAAATGATTTAAATTTGATAACCCTTTATATAAATTTGAAACATCAACAGACTTATAAGCTATCCTGTGAAAACTTTATATAGGACTCATCTGCAACTAATATCCTATATGTATGCAACCTATCTACTAAGTTTCAATATACAGTGACCCATATATAAACAACTAATCAACTATACATAGCTGCACAATTTATATATTATATGAAACAAAGCAGCTTACGTAAATCAATACACATATATAATAATATACATATATGATTGTAAAACACGTATAAACACATATATATAATATGCAGCATACAATATACAAAGTGACGGCTTGTAAATCCAATATATATAAAGTTATATAATATAAATATAGAACATACCTATTTCAACAGAGAAGACGGAGGCTAGGGGGAACGGGGTGGTGCAGCGGTGAGGGGAAGGAAGAGAAGTGGCGGAGCTGGGTTGCGTGAGGCCGAGGAGAGATGGAGGCCGGAGGCGCTTGCATTCGGTTTGAGGGAAAATTCTCTGGCATGCCGTGCTTGGGTTGTAGGCAGGCCGAGGTGGATGATGTAGGAGCGGGGTTGCATGGGTGGTCGGCTCACATGGGCTGAGTAGGCAACGAGGCGGTAGATGCAGGAGACACCAGCGCATTCGGTTGCTGGTCTCAGGTCGGCCGCGATTTCGATGAGAGGGATGTGGTGGAGGACGAAGCGGCAGAGTGGAGGTGAAAGCTTCCATCAACGTACGCTTCAAAAAAAAATTATTTTTTTATTTTTTTTATTTTTATTTTTATTTTTAAATCCATGGCCGAATAAGAGATGAGCAAGAGGAGGTATAGCGAAGGCCTTCAATTGAATAAGCAACAGAGCAAAAGTTGAACAGGCAATAAGTTAAAAATTTATGCAAATGCTTGGCCTTTGAATGAATAGCCAAACAAAGTTTTTGAAAAGGTGGAACTGTAACAGTTTCCAAAAAAAATGAAATGCAAAACGTAGGAATAAAGGAAGAAAGCAAGGCAGTTAAAGAAAGAGCTAGGGAAGAGAAATAGGCCATTGAAGTAGTAACAATTATAAAAGCAACTTGACCAAAATGTGAAAGGACAAACCAATTTATGAAACTCTCAGAATAGCAAAAATAAAAGCTGCATTCAAGGAATAATAATGGCAATTGCCTGTTTGAATTATTTGATTGGACAACACGTTAAGGATTTTGAAACGTAAAGGAAAGATATAAAGTCAAAATTTCGGTACAGCTACAATGGACTGTTCAATCATTTCGTCGTGCATCGGACCTCAACAAAAAAGAAATAAATATACCGTAGAGACCAGCGTGACGAGACGATCAAAACGGTATACATATATTAGCAGTACGATTGAATTATAAAAATTCGAATTTTCTACTAGCGGAAAGTGCAGCAAAAACGCAGAAAAATAAGATCGACGGAGCAAAAAAAGTCCGAATTTGGAAAAACGAAAAATGACGTCTTGCTCAGAAGATGATTTAGAATTTTTTCATGTAAAAATATTTAGGTTTCGAAAATATTTTATTTTCATCAATTCCTAACTGATTAAATTAAAATAAAATTTCACACGAAAATAACTTTCAAATTTTCGGATGAAAATTTACCGGTTGCTATGTTTAACTAGACGCATTCCACATATCAAATTTTTATTTCAAAATTTTATCGTTTAAAATTTCACAAAATTTTAACTAATTACGTTATTAAAACAGTTAAAATTTACGGGTCGTTACACTAGCTCGGAAAAATAGGACACCCAAAGTTTAAGTGGAAAAGAAAATAAACTCTGGGTCGGTCATGGGACTGGTATGTGAACTCAAAATACGAATATTTAAAAACAAAGGGTATCCCATAAGACCAGACCTCACATAATTACAGAACGGGTTTTTATCTTACGATAACCAAATCATTTGCTATGAAAAATTTGGGATATTATTTTAATGACTTTCTTTGAAAACACTTTTCAAGTAAATATACATAATCTTAGCCAACATTGTTACATTATTAAATTCCTGCATACTTGGTTCTACAATCAAGTACGAAGGCACTTACTAGAGAATGGATTTCCATACGATGGAAGGTAACGAACTACCTTCCATATAGTACATCTCTAGAGGGATGTATCGAGTATCATTAACTCTGAAACCTCTGCACCTAGCAAGACCAGTCTACCCGCAGACCATTTTGGTGGCGGATAGGACCGAATATGACATCACCCTGGTCGTAACCGACCTATCCGGAATCCCATAGCATACATTACATACTTTACATATATAGAGTAATCTAAAAAGGTGATGACCATACTTTATTGGTTGCGAACCACATAGCTTTACGACATGCCCTATTTAAGCCATTTCTAGGTGATAATGCCCGAGGAAACGATTAACTTTCACATGGCACATTCCTCTTTCAATGCTACGTTTCCAATTCCATCACACACCATTGGTTTCAATAAATGTACAACCTTTGAGCTCGTACATCTTAGAGAAAGGTGTTAAGTATAGGAGAGTTACTTCCTACACCACCAAGTAGATGTACGTTCATAAAAATCAATGTACATGTATGTTCGAATGCAATGTCAAACACTCGTCCATACAAGTTATCCAGGAACAGAACAAAGTTAAGGAACTCTCCTACCACGTCCTGCCGGGAATCATCCCTAGGATTAGTAGTGAGCAGCCCTTACATCGAATATCAAATGAAGATACTACTGCTACATATATATGATATGGGAAATTTCCCCTGAGGGATAGTGACAAGCAGCCCTTCATTTCATTTATTATCACTCCAAGTCTTCAATTTGAATACGTAAATTTGTTCGAAGTGATTTTTAGATAAGAATCACTCAAATCCAATCCATGTTCCTTCAAACCAATCATCGATAAAAGGATGTTAAGTAAATAGGTGCTTATCATTTGATTAATTACTTTCTTTTTATCAAAAATATCTTCTAGAGATATACATCTTTAAAACATTTCTTTTCGGTATATACAGATTAATTTAAACCTCTCTTTAACTTTTGGAAATACCAAATCATTTTCATAAGTCATATTGGAAAACATTATTGAGTTAAAAAGGGTTGATAGTAATTATACTATTCTACTCAACATCAATTTCCATATTCAACCTTACTATCCATCGAATAACTGTGAAATCACCTTTTAAATTCACATAGATAGTACATGTTCCCTCCTTGTAATTTAATATCAAGTGTACGAAGATTATCTCTATACAATCCAAGTTGTTTAAATTTGGAAAATTAAATCTTTTATACTTGTCTCCTTTCCGACATTTCGACCTTATCTATTCCTCATCCAGGAAAAAGGCCAGGTGAGCTAGGGCACTAGTTGCTCCTCAACATACCCTTAGTTTAAGCACCTCACATCCAAATCTCACGAATAGAAAAATCCAGTCTATTGGTCGGTTTTTAGAGCCAAGATTAAATCACTTGATTTTAACAGCTTTTCTTTAAATCATTTATTTAAAATTTTCAAAATAAATTATAAATCCTTCAAATCATCTTTAAAATACTTAATTATTTATTTGAAAACATTTATAAAAGATTTTGAAAAGAATAATTAAGTTTAAAGAAATACTTCAAAAATTATTAAAAGTGCTGCAAAAGGTGTTGCGAATAGCGCTCTAAATAGTGTTTTCAAAGCTTATTTGATCAAAACAACTTTTCTACCATTTAGAAATCCATTTTTATAACTCAAATCTCTTTAAAAAATTATAAAATATTTATAAAATTTATCCCATATTTTTAAAGAATTTGTCGCTTTGGATTCCAAACTACCAAACCGCGACTATTTTGAAAACTTGCTTTGCTCATATTTCTAAATCTACTAAATAAAATGTAAGGACCTAGAATTTTGGTCATTTGACTTTGAAATGTTTAATTGATTTAAATATTTAAATGATGGTTTAAAAAGCTAAACAACTCAAAATCCAAATATAAGGATTAAATTAAAGTTAATATCTAGAATTCAAATACATCGATTATTCAAAATCTATGAATTGGTAAATTTATATTTGAATAGCACTTCAAATAACTAGATTTTTAATTAAATATAAATCAATTAATTTAGTTGGCTTATTTAAATCACTTTAACGTAACAAATAGTAATGGTGAATCAAATTGCAATAATAAACAGTTCGAATAAATAATCGAAAAATAAATTTTTACTTTACGACTCGATTTCTATTGATGTATTTTTATTTTATTTTTCCATAATTTTAATATGGTAAATATTTAAATTATTCGTTTTATGCTTTATCACTAAATAGCAGGGTTTTTGTGATTTTCTATAATTCAATAACCAGTGTATAGTATTATTGTTTTGGAATCACGTTGATGTACTGAGCACGATCGTATTTTTGTTTCATCGTTTGGAGTCTATACGCAAAATAGAAGTGGTGCAGTGATTTGCCGTAAACTTCAAGTTAATTATAAGTCAAACCTGACCAATCATACCATCAACACGCATTTGCCTTCCTTCCATTAACTCTTCATTCTTATTTCTGAAACAGGTAAACTGAGAATCCAAAGCTTGTAAAATTACTAACAATTCCTATAAAAATTTAAAAATCAAAAAATCTTTGATCTTTAATTTAGTTAGGTTGAGATACTTATCTATGTACCAATATGTTCGGCTGCGATCAGGAGAGAGGGTGTTCGTTAGTCCAGGCGAGGTATTTTAAGCTAGTGTTCAAGTGATATGGAGATATGGTTATTGTATGGAAAATTGGAAGGTGGATTTCGGTTTAGAAAAGTAAATGGCACCTCTGGTGAAGTTTTGGCAAACTCCGGTCATCATTTGACCATCGCGTCCACGATATGGCGGCAACGGGCATACCCAGGTCGCGTTTTCCATCGTTGCTTCGGGTTTATCGAATTAGGAATAGGTAGGTGGAGATTTCGAAAAGAAGATCAATGGCGGTGTCGGCTTGGTTATTCGATGACTTGTGATGGAGAAATCGTAGAGGGAAGTGGTGTGGCATGATGTTTGTGTGCACAGGCTCATGCATGATGGGTAGTTTAGAGAAGGGGGAAGAAAGACTATAATAGGGTAATTAAAATTTAAGCATAATTAGTTGATTAATGGATTATTTTAGTTTTCAAAATCTTATATATTGTATAATTTTACATACTAGGTCCAAATAAAACGCGGTCCATCACATTAGACTTGTATTGACAATAGCTACACTATGGAGTTGGATTGGATGAATATGGGCCAAAATTGAACGTCTTTTCAATTTTAATTCAAACTAGAGCGTTTTAGCGATTTCTGGAATCAAAGTGAGTTAACTCACCTCTCTGGCATACTTATATTTTTATATAGGTGTGGATAATTTTTTTGTTGGCTATTTGGAAGATTTACTATTTTATTTGTTGGTTTGGATATATTCCTGCCCCTGGAGCCTATTACGTTCCTGTGTAAGAGTGGATGACACTTTTGTATACGGTCCCGCCTTAAAGCGGTTGATTTATATTATTTGGATATATATTGTATGTGATTTGGGGGACAGGTTGGAGGGATCCAATTGGATTCCTCACACTATTGATTTTACTTTTCATATATTTTGATATATAATGTGTTGGATGCCATAATTGATGACATTGATGATTTTTCCCTATTTTAGTGCTATAGTAACACTTGGCCATATTTTTCATATTTTGAAATACTATAAAATGAAGATTTAGTTTTTAAAATGATTTTAAGAGATTTCGAAAATATATATATAATTTTAATAATAATTATTGAATTACTAAGAGAAGGAATTTATTTTAAATAAAATAAAAGGTATGATATTTAGATATTATAAACTAAGAGTGTTATGAAATTTTTTAAATAGAGATTTTTGAACTGTAAATAAATATTTTTAAAATCTTAAAAATAAGTCCGTCTTTTATAATAAAGGGATATAGTTTTAAAAAGAAGATAGAAATATTTTGGTATAAATATTTATTAACCGTTTATATAAAGTGATATATATATATATACGTACATATATTAAGATTTATTTATAACTGTGGATATTTATAAATGTGATAATGTATAAAGGTGACATTTTACAAACAAAGTGATGATTTGTAAAATGGAATTTTATTAATAAAAGGATAGATTTATAAATGGTGTTTTAAATAAAGGGAAACTTTTATCATTGGATAAATTGGGAAATATAAATCACAATTGTGAATTTATAATAAGATGTAGGACGTTGTTTTAGGAAAATAGTTGATTCTATTTTGGAAATTGAAAGTGAGGATAGATTCGGAGATGTTAAATGATATGCTATAAGATAGAAAGAGATTTATAAATACAGTTTTATAAGTATGGAAATGATTATGTTGGAATTTAAGTATGGATTTTTATCAAGGAAGTATATTTATGTTTTAAAAGTTGTTTATTTGTATTAATATTCATTTAAAGTTATTTATCAATATTTTATTGTTTTGAAAAGTTAATTATTTAAATTATTAGTATGGCTTGAAATTAATCATAATTATTTATCAATAAAGTTTTGGAAATTAATTATTATTATTATTGTTAATGTTGAAGATAAATTATTACCTTTTTATTAAGAATGCTTAGAAATTGTTAATTATTATTTCTAAGATGTTTTGAAGTTAATTATTATTTATTTATAATGTTTATTATCATTTATAATAGTGTTTTAAAGTAAATGATTAGAATTTATTTATAAATGTATTCGAGATTTATAAATAGGTTTTATAAAACAGATGTGGGTTAAGAGGAACCTTATAACATTTTTGGAAAACTTGAAGGAAGATTAGTTAAAGGGTACGAAGAGTTTTATAAATGGGCTTAGATATTTATAAAAGAGTTTTAGAAATGAGTTTATAGATTTATAAAAGTAGTTTATAAATGGTTTTATGGATTTATAAAGGGTTTATAAATGATTTTTGGAATGTATAAAAGGGAGTTATATAAATAATTTCAAAGACTAATGAATGGGGTTATAAACGGGTTTAGAGATTTATAAGGAATTTATAAATTGTTCTAGAATTGTATGAAAAGGAAATCTTCCTTTGTTCTGTGAATACACTTATACCGTTGAGATAAGTATATCGATTTTTTCCAAGTATTGAAAATATAGAGCTTTGTGGGTATATCTTCATAAAAATATTTTGAGATAAATATTTGGAAATTGTTTTAATCGATGAAAAGATTAATTAAATAGGCTTAGTGTGCTTGACGCTTAACCAATGTTGCTTCCATTGGAAATTTGATCTCTAGTTGGATGGTTGTTTATTTGATAGGTAAATAACCAACCATTAAATGTTGCCTAGTTTATAAACTAACCTTGTCGGTTTGGAGAGACCAGGATCAAATATGTTATCCAAAAACCACTTTGAACCGACATAAGCATTTCGAATTGGAATAACTTGAAGATAATCAAAATGGAGCTTTTTGAAGTGCAAGGGCTATTTGCTACTGATCCTGAGAATGATTCCAAAATGGATGTAGTGGAAGTGGTGCCTTCGGTTTCATTCAGTCCGAGAATGAATTTGTATGGATGAATGTTGGCATTGCATTATTGCTTGGAGGGCAGTGCTAGCATTCCAAGTGGAAAGTGCTATATAAAGGTAAAACTTAGCCTCAAGCCTCATCAATCAAGAACTGACAAAAACCGAGTATGCAGCATGGCCAAGCGGGTTTCTCCCATCAAGGTATGGTCATTCCAAATCTGGATCGATTACTATCTACTAATGTATTCTTCGGGGCCCATTAATGAAAGGGGTGATCATATTCGGTACTACTAGCCAAGTGGTAGGCCAATCTTGTGTGGTTGGGGTACAAGAATGTTCTTGTCAGACCCTAGTATATTTTATCTAGAGATGTACCATCGGAAGGTAGTTCTTTACCTTGTCAAAGTATGGAATCTATTGTCCAATTCGAGCTTTACGGACTTAGTTGTGCCCAACTATGCTAAAGCATGAGATGCAAACATTTCAGCTATTTTATGTATTTACTTTAAATTCCTAGACATTATTATAATACCATCGATTTTTTCTATAGAAAATGTTTTGGTTATCGTAAGGTAAAAAATCATCCGTGTTTATGTATGACGTGGTCTTACAAGACACCTTTATTTTGAAAAGAGTTTGATCACGTAAAAATCCAACTGGGTGTGTTTTACTCACGCTTGTTTACTGGAAAAACTTGGATGTTATTTTATTATAATGCTCGGGCCAGACCGAGCATATTTACAGATTGCTTTGGATGCATTTAGCTTAGGATTTGAGTTGGAAGTCTTCATGGCGTATTTCCGTATTTGTTTATTTTTCTACTGCATTGTTGTTGAAATTATCAGTCTTCTGAGGACAAGTTGTTAAATCTATCCAGGCTGATGATTGGTTATTTGTGTACTCTGATTGATGTATGTATATTATAGTTTCTCTTTTGTAAATATCATTGATATTATATATTGTTCCGCTGCGATTGTGAGACTATTTGTTGTTTTCAGTTCCTTTTCTTCTTCTTTTCTCTTCTTCTTTCTTCATTCTATCCCATAACTATCCATCTTTCCATACATTTAGGGTTAGACATGTGTGGTTTCTTGTCAACTTGAATTGTGCGGATTTGCGGGTCGTTATAGCTTGGTACCAGAGCGCGAGGTTAAGCGAGAACCTTGGTTGTCGTGGGGCAACTCATTAAGAGATAGGGTAGTTGAATGCTTTATTATGAGTTTGAGTGTATTATATATATGAGAGCGTATTTGTTAGTGAATAAAAAAGTTTTATATTATGTTAATTTATCTGTCGAGTGGCTTATGAATTCTAGTCGGTACATGGGATGCGATAGTATCGATAGGAGTTTCTAAACACTTAAGTAAGACAAACCGACACGGTATTGTTTTGAGAATTGGTAAATGAAATAATTTTACCTAAATTATATTTATATATAAAAGAATAATTTTTCAGAAATTATTATAGCTATATACGGTGTGTTTGGTTGTTAATGAATGATAATATTTGATTATTATCATTTGTTGTTTGTTATTCTAATAAAAGTTGTTACTGTTATAATCTAAATAAAGATAAACATTTGTAAAATGAGTTATATAAGAAAGTGAATTTATAAATATGAATTATAGAGTATTGGTTATAATTGAAATAATCAACATTTGTGAATGGTATTTCATAAGAAGTGGGATTATATAAATATGATTTAGAAATGTGATTTATAACTGGAAAGAAAATGAATTGTATAAGTACATTTATAAATATGATTTATAAATGAAATGAATTTAAAACCTGAGAATTTGAGAATTCAAAACCCGTAAATTTTGAAAATTGTTTTTCACAGGTTTTGGAAGAATAATAGTAGTATTATTTTGAAAATATTTTGGTTAGAAATATTTTTAAAATGGAATTTAAAGGAAATAGAAGCACTGAACTCGCTTTAGTCATTGGAAAACAATTCTGTTAATGATTGCAGCATCATCGGCGTTCATTAACGAGTTTCTAAGTGATGGATTGCTACCATTGAAGTTGTGTTTTGGTAAAACAAGTTTTGATTTTAAAATCCGAAATATAATTTGATAAATATGAGAAAATAAGTTTTGATAACTTATAACATTTTGAGAATTAGTAAGTTAAAACAAATTTTTAAAACATGTTGAAGATAAATGTTGGGAAAGGAAAATTTGAAATTGAACTATGAAAGGAAATACTTGAGTTAAGTTAAATAAAATGAATTTGGAAAAGAAATTTAACTCAAGTAAAGGTAAATGAAGTGAATTAATGAAATGGATATGAACTTGAGTTACAAAAATGGAATTCAACTTAAGTTGTAAAATGAATTGAATATGTTTTGGAATGTGGTTTGATAGAATTGAATATGGACTTAAGTATTGAAGTGATAATATATATTAGTGGTGTTGTGTAAAATGTTTATAATAGACTTAAGTAAAATTCTATGAAATGGCTGCTAGTGTTATTCGTATGTAAAGAACTATACTAAATTAATGGAATGTAAATGAATTGAATATTGTTACACTTAAAATCAACCATTCGACTAAGATGAAAGGTCTTTCAACAAAAGCAAAGGAAAAGGAGTACAACCAAAATCTTTCAAAAGAGTCGAAGGGATGCAGTCATCAGAATTCATTAGCATCAAACCTTTCGAAGGAGTCGAAAGGTTCCATCTCTAATATTCAAGGTGTTCTTACCTTTCGAAGGGGATGAAGAAGTCAAAGCAAGTGTGAGCAACTACTTAGTGACCTTTTTGAAAGGATAACAAGCCTTACGAACTAGTTAAAGCACATCCAGGTTACGTTTCGACAATGGCGAAAGGTTTATGAAGAAAGCAGCATCCACAAGTCAACAAAGAGCGAAAGATAACCTTACGATGACATTGAAAGAAAGTACAGCTCTCGAGGAGCAACCTTCCAACAAGATCGAAAGGTTCACAACAACCAAGAGAAGATCAACCTTCCGACAAGGTCGAAAGGTTCACAGCAGTATAAAGAAGGCAAACCCTTCGACAAAGTCGAAAGGTTTATGAAGGCATAAAGTGTAACGACCCCGGATTTTAATTGAATTTAAATTGATAATTTATTTAATTTTTGGATAAAAATTGTATAATTGATTTGTAAATCAATTGAGTTTCTCCGGATTCAAATAAAATAATAAAATATATTAAATCATTTTAAATTTTGAAAATTGTATATGTATGTGAATATATATGTATATGTGCGTATATGAGTAGATTTGAATTTATATTTATACATGGTAGATTTGAGTTAAATCTTAAATAAATGGGTTAGAAATAAATGTTTAATAATAAATGATAATAATAAATACAAGACAATTAATATAGGCTTTGGACACAAGTATATAAATAAAAATAAATTACATACATAGAAGATAAATTAACACTTAAATAAAATCTAACAACAAACTAAATTAGAAATTCATTTATCTTATAAAGTAATATTTTAAAGACAAGTATGTAAACAAATCAAGTTGATGTGAATAAAAGAGTAATGCAAATAAAATACAAGGTCAAGCTTCAGTTCAAAGCCTGGAAAAGAAAGAATAACAAGTAGATAAAAATACATATTTTGTACAAGTAATAAATGCCATATCCTATAGCTACCACAACATTATCATATCAGCCGAAATGAAACAAAAGATAAGTATGAACAAGTAAAAGAAGCCACCAGATCATACTCATGCATTGTACAAATGAAGAAAAAAGAATACAAGTTTGTACAACCGAAATGGAAATAGGGTAAGTGTATGGTACAACACCATTAATGCCATCATCTCTTTAGCCACCAAACCAGACATCAGTAGACAAAGCAAGGAAAAAAATCTCTGATTTCTTTTGTACAAAACATATTATAACCAGTATTGTACAAAACAATATTATAACCTGTGAGCTTTCTTCTTATACACTAACTCTTAATTAATTCGTCCATTCTAAACTGAAGTGAATATCAACTAAAAACTTCAACAAAATTCAATAAAAACAACAATCTACTATCAATACAAATTCCAAAAATCAAAGAGAAGACTTCAGCTTGTTTCAACTCAGTTAAAAGCAAATCAAACATCAACAACTAATCTTCAGTTTCAACTCAATTATATCAAGTAGCAGATCAAAAACAAACGCCATCTTTCAAGTTTAAATTTGCATTTCCAGGATTTCTCTGTTTCCAGTTAAGGTGAGCAAACTCAAAATTTTAAAACCAACTTCTTTGCCCTTCTATGTCTGTGATGAAGATGCCTTGGAAAATGATAAATGCTTGTGTATATCTACACCGATATATCAGCAAGTATATATACATAGTTCTGTACATGTCTGGAAAATAGGGAAATGAAGCTTCTGTTCATAGTTTTACAGGCTTTTGAATTTATCCAAGAAAACTCGGGTTTTCTTTAACTAATCTCTAATAACCTTTAATATTTTAATGAATCATGTGTTGAAATATAAACTAAGATCCAAGAATAATTAAAGTATGTTGGTTATAAATTATCTGGCAAATTTAGAAAAAAAAATACAGGCTTCAAATATGAATGCTCTGTTATTAGCTATAGACCCAACATTTTCAGATTAATTCCTATCTTCTTAAATACTCTACATTAGGCCTTGGATTCTGAAGATAAAATGTGAATAATAACATGATCTTGTTTTTAAAAACAGTTTAAGGTAAAATTATTTAATAAATAAACTGTAAATATTGGGTATACAGTAGAATCAAGTTTTGGATAAAAATCAACAACAACAATTTCATCTTTGAATTATATAGTCTGATTTATCCAAACGAATCATGAATTTTAGTGAAAATCTTGTAATTTTTAATATTATTTTGATTAAGAATTTATGAGTTTCTCGGTTTTGGGTTTTTGGGGTATTGTCGTTGAACGGCGTCGATTGGAGATTCGAGTTTTGGCAAGAAGAAGGCTGGAGTAAGGTAGAGTGATGGAAAAATACTGTTGGATTTTTCTTTTATCTGTGATGATCAGAATTTGTCATACTAGGGTTTAAGGACTGGGGTAAGTTGAAGTTGCTTTTCGAACTCGAGTGATGCAAATGAGGTACCGGAGTGGACCGGACTTCGAGGAAAGACGAGTGGGATGGTGGAGCAGCTGTAGGGGGTGATCGCAAGACCTCCGGTGGCCAGAAGTGGCCACGCGGGGTGGATTTGGATGAATTGGGTTAGTTCCAGTTCGAGTGTAATGCTCAAATCGCGAACCACGGCGATGTAGTAGGTTCTGGAGGGCCAGCTAGCTTGCGATGGTCATGGTCGACTTATAGGTGGTGGTGAGATCGATCGGAGAAACTCCGATTGTATGTGTATGTGCACGTGTCAGTGAGCGTGAGTCAGGGCTGATGGTTGGGGAAGAAGAAGATTACTCGAAGTCGTTCTCGGGGTTTAAGATGTTGGCTCATGTGTTGATTCGAAGTACATTTAAGTTATACCAGGTTTAACACTTAATCAAATTTTAAGTTGAAAAAATTACATGTATACGGGTAAGTTTTGGTTAAAACTCGAAGCAGGGAGTGTGCTTTCTCGGGTGATGCTGGAAGCAGGTCTCAGGTAGGCATATAAAGGGAACAGTTTTAAACTTTGAAACCCATTTCAAAACATGTTAACACTTATATTTTAAACAATTGTTTTGGTTTAAAATTTGTATAAATAAAGGATTTAAGAAGAATTTTAATTAAAGTAATTAATTAATAATTCAAGCTAATTAATCAAGTAATAAATGAATTGTTAAATAAAAATAATAGATACTTAGTGAAAGTAATTAGGTGGTTGATAAATTTAAAAACCACCCAATTTATTCATCTTAGTTGTAGATGTTTGCTTTCTATTGAATGCTATGTGATGGATTGATATATTTGATATGTGATTATGATGCTATGAATTGCTTTATGCTGAACTGTGACACCTGTGATGAATATACTGCTATGAGAATGTGAGAACCCCTTTGCCCGTAAAACGACATTTGAATTTCGATGTGACAGGGAGTCAGATTCCGATTGATTAGTCGAAACCCACATCGAATCGTAATAGTGAATCTTTGTGACTGATAAATTTATTTTATCTATGAATCTGTAAATGAAGATAAGCGTTGTGGATTATACCGCTTATCGATTTTGATATATCTGTGATGATTGATGATGTTGCACTATTGTGTGTAAAACCCCTGGACCACACTTATACACACACAAATATGGATTTCACGTGGAAATCGGTTAAGTCACAGATGATTTGAATTTAATGTTTTTGAAATTGAAAATTTTAATTTCAATTGATTTTGAAATTGGAAATTTGGGTTTAAAGTGAAAAAGCTTTTGAAATGGAATTTCAAAGATAAAAGCTATTTCGAATAACTTAATCAAGTTTTGGAATTTAAATAATTTGATTTAAATTTGAATTCAAATTCGAAATTGAATCCTATGATTTGAAACTAGGGATTAAAGATGTTGTACAAGTTATATATGGGTTAAACCATTTTAAAGGTATTGATTTGGGAATTTGAATTTAATTCAAGAGTTTTAACTCGTGTAAATATAACTGGATTTTTCCGAAACGAAAACTACTTGTTTTCAAATAATAATAGCTTTCATTTTAAGAAAGGATTTCCAATTTGTGTCAATAGAATTTCAAGTTTGAAATGGAATTGAAATGTTTTGAAAACTATGAAATGAGTCTTTGATTCAAAGACCGGATAAGTTAATCCAACTTGAAATTGAATTGTTTTGAAAGGCTATGAATGAATCTTTGGAAACTAGTTTTGAAAGCTATAAGTTAAATCTTGACTTAAAGATTTAACGAGTTAATTCAATTGAAATGGAAATTGTTTTGAAATCCATGAATGGATCTTTGTGAATGGGGTTAACTTTGTGAATTGAATCTTTTTTGTTTAAAAGATTAAAAGTGTGGAAATTTGTTTAAACCATTGAAGGTTTTTGAAATGAATATTTTTGTTTAAAAGATTGGAAATGGTAATTTGTTTTAACCATTCGAATGAAAAGTTTTAAGCTTTAAAGCTGTGATTTAACTGATTCCCCAGTATCCATATGATTTTTAATTGCGCTCGTTATTCGGTTTAGCCGGGGAAGGACCTTTGTGTCATATAACCCATTCTGAATAATGATACGTCGTATATGGATTGCATTTGAAGACCGATGGTGAAGACCGGATATTTTCGAAAACGAAAGGACAACTCATCGAATGTCTCTGCACCGACTGGTCCCCGGTATAGAGATTTTATCACCCTTTGTGATGGGAAGTCCGGACGTGATTAGAAATTATCCGGATTTGCAAGGTCTTCTTTAGAAGTGCCTTCGGTTCCGTTCGATCCCGGAACGGACTTGTATGGATGTGTGTCTGACGTTACACTTTGAGATGTAAAGCCGGTTTCTATCAAATACATTTCTGTTGGTGGCGGAGAATTTATTCTCTTAGCTTAACACCCTTCTCTGAGACGTATGAGCTCTGAGGTTATGTAGTTGATGGTTACTAGTGATACATTCTCAATTTGGTAATGTGGCATACGAAGTGCTGTTGATCAATTGTTGATCAAAGCATGGCTTTGTGAAAAAGCGTGGCTTTGTGAAAAAGCGTTGCTTTGTGAAAAAGCGCAGCTTTGTGGATGAGACTTCTTCGACCCTCACAACCCGATAATGGTCGAAACAGGAATGTTGCGACAAAGGTTTGTAGGGGTAGCGCCCCTAGGGTATGTCATTTCCTTCTGGATAAAAGGTGATACCATGGTATGGAGCCCAGATATCTTACCTATGTTGATTATACTTTATGGTTGTTGCTTTATGATTGAGGATCCTCGGATAAAGGTCGGTGACGACCGGGGGATGACATGACTCGTGTGTTAGTTACCTAGTTACAGCTGTACAGCGTGAGGTAGCGTCAGTGTGTTAGTTACCTAGTTACAGCTGTACAGCGTGAGGTAGCGTCGGCCTTGTGTTTGCAGAGATCCGGTTAGGTTCTCGGGGCGTCTTTCCAGAGGCGTTTCCATTTTGGTAAGGAAGTTCCTTTGCCTGATCATTTGTTGGAAATCCAAAGAAACAATACGAACCCTGTACGGTTTTAGTTGTATAACCTGCCATGGAATGTGGCGGTAACCTGTTATTGAACATGGTAGCTATAGTAGGCATACGATGAAATGTTGTATGCTGGCTAAGATTAATATTATACTTTCGAAATGTTTTCCACTATGCATGTGATATCCCGGGATTTCGGGGAATTTAAAATGTGATAATCTTTTAAATTAATTGGTAAAATTGTTATTTTCAAACAATTTAATAAAGAGTTGATTAAAAATATAGTTTGGATTTAAAAATATATGAATAAAGTTTTTATTTAAAAATAAGATTTCTTTTATATCATTTTCCTGAAAGGAATTTATTTATATGAATTTATAAAGTATTTAGTTGATAGTAGATAAATATAAAAGTTTTATATTAGCATTTAAAATGGATTAAATACACTATATATGATTTAGTTAAAATCTAATTGGTTTTTATTTTATTTTCTTTTAAAAAAGTTTATTTTTATAAATTAAGAAAAGCATTTATAAAATAAGATATGTATTTATCTATTTAGAAAATGTAATTTAAAAGCTTTAAAAATCACTTAAAAATATTATAAAAAGTAAATAATTACAAGTGTTTAATTGTAAGGGCTTGTAAATACATGTGTAAGATAATTAGCATTCAAATTGACAAGTGTTAACATTTGAAAGCAAGAGTCATCCTTTATTTTTATTTCTTTTAATTTTTAATAATTTATAAATTACATTATATAAACAAACATCTCCTCTCTTCCATTTCTTTTTCTATCTTCTCATTTTAAAAGCAAGTGAACATAGCCTGTAGCCTCATTTTCTAAAACCAGAATCGAATTCCTCAACCCAAAGAAATTTTCATAAACTAAAATCTGAAGTCATTCCTCAAAACAATCAGAGAAAATTCAAAACCCTGTAACCTCCTCAAGCTAAAGCCTTAAATGCCTCAAACCAGAAATGTCATTTCCCTGCAAACCTTCTTCAAGTTTAAACACAAAACCTGTAATCTTTTCAAAGCCTATAACAAAGATCAACAAGCTTCAAGTCTTTAAAAGAAATCATCTCATCAACGAAGCATTTTTAAGGAGATCACAGCAAATTAAGCTTTTCAAGTTTCAAGTTCTCAGGATTTCAAATTTCAGTTTTAAGCTCTCTGCATTTTTCAAACTGGTGAGTAAACATCTTATTTTTTTTAAAAGGCTTAAATAAATTAAAACTGTTTATAGGATTCCTGATTAAAATTATGCTTTGCATGTGTATATACAAAAGTGAATCCCTGTATGTTTGTTGTGTTTGAATTATGCATGTTAGTTTTTCCCTGTTTCATAGTTACAGGTTTGAAACAAACCAAATTTAATGTCCATGCACCTGTTCTATGTTTGGTTTGTCTCTGGGATGAATGATGGTTGCTTGTATATATATATATGTAGTGGTATCTTTGTGTTTATAAATGCATATAAGCATGCATGTCTGATATATCAGAGCATACCTCTGTTCATAATATAGAGTTGAGTTTTTGATAAAAAAAAGTGCAAATCTATTTATCTGTTCACTATAAAACTTAGGATTTCAAACAAGATAGTTAGTTTAAACTTAATCTAGATTTTAAAAATAGATTCAAGTATTTTAAGTTTGAAATCTCCTGGAATCAAGATGATACAGTAGTAATTTTAATAGTATGTTAAAAATCAAGTATTTTAATTTGTTGTTTCAATTATATAACTCGAATCAGCTCGGGATAATATGATTTTTAAATTGAAAATCATGATTTTTAGTTTTGGATCGAACGAGTTATTCTGGGTTAACCAGAATATGATCTTTTAGTGTTATCTGGTGATCGGCATGGTGAACTTCATCGGAATCATGGTCGACGTTGGCTGGAGGTCTGACGACCATGGGAAAAATGTGATTGTATTTTATTTTGAACCATGGTGACTGGAATGAAGTGAATTAGGGTTTAAGGGGTTTTCGAAGTCAAAGTCGGAAATTTGGTGAAGGCGTCGTCGTCAATGCATTGGAGTCGACCGGTGGTGGGGGAAAAGGTGCGTGGTTGATCGGGGAAGCTGTGGTTGGGGTCGCGGAGACTCTGGTGATCGGGGACGTTGGGTTCGAGGCGATTTCTGGCGAAGGTTTGGTTCCAGTTGCTCGTTTTCGTTCGATTTCGATTTCCGGTTGTATTGGATGATCTGGGTGGTCAGTTCATCTGAGGAGATGTTCGGCGACGTGTTGAAGGTCGAAGCGACGATCTCTGGTGGCCGGAGGGGATGTGCACGTGCACGTGTGCACGTCTGTGGATTTGGGTTAGTTTCTGGATTTGGGGAAGAAGAGTTAGATCGGGAGAGATGCGTTGTTTTCTCGTGTTCGACTCGAAGGGATACTCGGGATTTTGGAAGATAGACTCGAGGCTGTATCGTGTTAGTGAGTGTTAACAGTTATGGTTTTAATAGTTTTAAAGTTTGAACTAAATATTTTTGTAAAAAAATAAAATAATACACAAGCTTAAGAAGAAGGTGGAAGGCAACTCGGGTTGGACTCGAGCAGGGTAAAGATTTTACCCGAAGCAAAGATCAAAGGAATGATAAGCATGTTAAAAGTTTTTATAAGGTAAATTTAAGTTTTTGAAATTTAGAAACAAATTTAGTTTAAGTTCCTTATATAAATTCCTAAATAAATAAATGTTCTCCTTAACATTTGATTTAGAAGTTTTGAAATTTGTTTAATTTAAATTTTATTAAGTAAAATTTAAAGTTATTTTAAACTTAAGTTAAAATGAAATTTTAAAGGTTTTTATAAAAACAAGTTTTAAAGTTTAATTTGAAAACTAGTTTAAACTATTACTTGTTAATGTTTAAGGCATTTAAGGGAAGTTATGTTTTATTAACTTTAATTTATCAAGTTAAATGATTATTTATTTTAAACCTTAATTAATGATTTAATTAAGAAAAGTTAATTATTAAGATATATGATGTTTTAATGGTAATTAAGGCATTAATAAGATAATGTATTATCTTAAGATAATTAAAGTTTTAATGTTTTGAAATTAATTAAGTTAATTAAGGAAATTAGGTATAATTAATTTATTTAATTAATAATGATTAAGGATTAGTTAAGAAATTAATTAAGAGTAATTAATTAATTTAATTAACTCAATAATGAAGGTTGATTTAATTAATGAATAAAGGATAATTAATTTGTAATTAATTAATTAAGTAATTAGAGGTTGATTAATTTGTAATTAAGAAGTACTTAATTAAGTTTATTAATTAATAATTAGATTTTATTAATTAATAAATCAGAAATAATTAATCTATAAAGATTAATTAAAGGTTAATTAACTGTTATTAAAAATTGATTAACTAATAATTAAGGATAAATTAATTTATTATTAAGTTTTATTTATTGATAATTAAGGTTTATTAATTAATAATTAAAAGAATAATTAATCTGTAATTAATAATTAATTAAATTGTTTAAAGATAATTAAGGGATGTATTACTCAATTGTAATTAATAAATGAATGTGTTTAATTTAAGTTAATTAATTTGTAAATTTATTTAAAGATAATCACTTGATAAGAAATTAAGTATGAATACTTAATAAGTGTAATTACTTAATATAAGCAATTAATGTATAATTACAGGATGTAATTAATTAAAGAGAATTACTTAATGGGAAGTAATTGAAGTATAATTATTTTGTAAAAGTAATTAAGGATTAATTACATGGAGTAATTAATCAATGGATTAATATAATTAAGGAGTTAATTAATTAAGGTAATTACAGGATGATAATTACTTAAGGTTAATTTATGAAGGTATTAATTAAAGTTTAATTAATTAAAGTAATTAATTAGAGGTCAATGTAATTAATTATAGTAAATTAATTAATGGAAGTAATTAATTAAGGATCATTAATTAATGAAATTAATGAGAGTAATTAAAGATTAATTACTGTTAATGATTAAGAATAATTAATTTGTGAAGTTAATTAAAGGATAATTACTTTATGTAATTAATGAATAATTAATCAAGGATGATTAATATTTAATGAGTAATTAATTAATTAAAGGTTTGTAATTAATTAATGATTGATTAAGCAAGGTTAGATGATTAATTCTTAAGTAATTAATTTAATTTAAGTTAATTAAATTAATTATAACATAGGGTTAATAATTGTCGCTTATGAATAATGGTTGTGTAGAATATCCGATTGGATTGATATCTATTGGATGATATGCTTTGATATTCTGTGATATGATATTGGATATATCTATGATAAATGTGTGATATTTATCTGTATTAAATACTGTGTGAATTCAAGTATTGAATTGAATTAAATTGTTTAAACCTTAAACAACTTGGACCTAAAAGATGGCGATTTGGATTTCGATGAGACCGGGATCGGATTTTCAGATTTGGATATCCGAATACCACATCGATCCAAATTAACGATAGGTCATGAATCTCAAGTGAAGATGAAGATTTAGAGTGCAAGGGTTATTGTCGTTAACTCTGAGGGTGATTCCAAAACGAGTGTAACGAGATAATGCCTTCGGTTTCGTTCGAACCCGGAACGAACTTGTATGGATTGAATGCTTTCAGCACATCGTCAGGTGGACGATGAGCATTCTAAGTGATGTGTTCTGATTAAAGGTAATCGTGACCTCAAGCCTCATCAACCGGGAATGGCTAAAACAGGGGAGGTGCAGCAAGGTTAGTGGGTAGCACCCAAGTAGTATAAGATTCCCCTGTCTAGAGTCCCTTTTTATTTCGGCTGTGTGGGTGGTTGTTTGGCCGTAACCACGGGGTTTCTTATGCGGGAATTATCCAGTAAGGGATGTTCTGGCCTTGTGTTGCAGGGGATTGGGAGTGATCCTCGGTACGTTGATCTAGGCCACGTACTGTGACGAGCGGTACCCCGGTAGCTCTGCCATTGTATGGAATCCAAAATCCAATAAGTGCCGTACGATTTAGTTGTGCCCAACTATGTTGGAACGTGAGATGTAAGCATTCCAGCTATTTCTGTATTTTACTTGAAAACCCTAGACCCTATTATAATATAACTGGATTTCCTATCAAATGTTTTGGTTAGCGTAAGGTAAAAACTTACCCATGTTTATTTGTGGGGAGTCTTACGTGATACCTTTGTTTTCAAAAGGTTTTGAAGTTAATCAACTTTAACCGTTTACTCACACCAGACCCATGTCTGACCCAAGTGTTTATTTTCTGTTTTATTAAACTCTTGGGTACTCAAATTTTTACGAGTAGCCAAGGGATTCAGGTTTGCTTTGACGAATCTTTGGAGGAGCAATGGAGCAGGAGGCTTCAGCGTTCGTAGATATAGTGTTCCGCTGTGTTAGTCTGTATGAGTCATTTGTTGAATGTATTTGAGTTGTAATGACTAGATAGATGTTTATAACTGTCTAGTATGTGTTGTATAAGCTGTGTATCTCTGATGTATATGATACAATGTAATATCTTATTTGATTAATATAATTTATTCGTTCCGCTGTTTAGATTCTGATGTGTTTCTTTCTTTCTTCTCTATCTTATCTCTTTTCTATCCCTTTCTTTCTTCTTGATGATACGACTTTTTGTGGAGAAAAAGTCGGGTCGTCACAGTTGGTATCAGAGCTATAGGTTGAGTGAATACCTAAGCTCTGGAGTGGTGTCTATCTCGAGAGAGCGTATTTGTAATTTTTATATAACTATATATATATATATATTTATTCTACCTATTTGTTGGGTTATCTGTTCGGGTTTTCCAATATGAGTTATAAAGGTAGATAGGGTGGTGGTGTATGAAACACGACTACCAATGGTTGGAGTTTGAATGTTTGAGGTTGGAAGTGTATATGTCGAGACTGTAAACCCAATACTGTCTCGAGTAAGCTTTGCTGTAGTGTAGGATTTCATCGATCTCTGAAGGAAACCTGTTAGGGTTCGGAGTTTATCTCTGAAGTTGGATGAGTAGAGTTGGATCTGTCGGTTGGGCAGAAGCGAGTGATGATATCTGGGTAACCTCAGGTAATAGTAGCTGTATGATGAGATACAGTGACTATGGATGTTCCCGAAGATGTTTTCTTTGGAACGAGTTTAAGGAAGTGTGTCTGTTTCGGTGTTGTGGCTGAGTTCAGCAGGGTCTTTTCTGTTTGGTTTAGGGTCCGAGTTTCTCGAAGAGTTTTGGATAGGAAGTCTTGGTATTTGTGTCAGCAGTTGCAGCTCGGAGTGTTTTGTGTGCCGGCGGGAAGTCTTCTGGCTAAGCATTTTCTAGAGGTGGAGTTCAGAAGCAGTAGAGGGGATCCATTTCTTCAATGGATTGGTTGGACAAGATTATGTTGTTCTGATTGGTAAAGAGAGAAGCAGTTTCTTTGGAATTTAGGCTGAGTGGATCGCAAAAGTGACTTGCGATAGTTGAGTATTCTCTTGAGTTATCTGAGACTTTCTGGATGTCTTCAGCGAAGTCAGAAGTTTGTCTGCATTTGAGATTGAGTTCCTTATCGACTTGATTCTAGGAGTAGTACCGGTAGTTCAGCTAGGTAGAAGTATGTCTCCTAGAGGAAGGATTTGGTGAAGCAGCTCAGTATTTCATGGAATTTCTGAGTTTATTTTTATGGATCTGTTGAACCATATTTCCGGGATGTGTTGTCTAGTTGGTGTTTTTGGTTTCAGTAGATCTTGAGAGGATCATTTTGTTGGATTGTTTTTGGTCCTGTTTGTTTCGAAAAACATCGGCAAAGGATGAGCTGATCAAGAAGGATGTAGGCAGCCCAGGATCGTCAGAAGAGTTCTGTGGATTACGGAAGAATTTGGAATTCGAAGTTTGAGATTTCGTTGTTGTTGAAGTTTTCTCTGGTAAAAGGAAGCTATAAGATTGGGTAAGTCTGGGAAGTCAGCTCCGAGGTGTTTTGGATCTTTTCTGTGTTCTGATTTGGATAAGTGTTTGATCTACAGGATTGAATGGCGAGTTTGGATAACTGGAATTCGGAGTATATCGCGTATCTTTGAGGAAGTACGTGTAGGATCCATCATTGGTTTTGGAACCAACAGTTCTAAAGGAATTGTTAATTGAGTTAGACTTATCTGTAGTCTGATATTCTGTTTAGTTTTATAGATCTAGTTGTGTAGGAGCTCTGTAGCTCAGTAGAATTGGTTGTTTGGATTCTGTTGAGCGAGTATCCCGGTATATATATATATACTTGGGGAAACTCGAGGAAATTTTAGGAAGCTTATCCGGATCTGTGTCCGGGTAGCTAGTATAGTTGTTTGGATAAAATTGTTTGTTTGGATAAATAGTTGTTTGTTGATAGTGTATGGTTGATAAGTAGGCTTGAATTGTTTTAAAATTGGTTAAAATAAAATAAAAACTTTAGATTATCTTTTGTTTTAAATTTCGAGGACGAAATTCTTTTAAGGGGGAAGGAATGTGATATCCCGGGATTTCGGGGAATTTAAAATGTGATAATCTTTTAAATTAATTGGTAAAATTGTTATTTTCAAACAATTTAATAAAGAGTTGATTAAAAATATAGTTTGGATTTAAAAATATATGAATAAAGTTTTTATTTAAAAATAAGATTTCTTTTATATCATTTTCCTTAAAGGAATTTATTTATATGAATTTATAAAGTATTTAGTTGATAGTAGATAAATATAAAAGTTTTATATTAGCATTTAAAATGGATTAAATACACTATATATGATTTAGTTAAAATCTAATTGGTTTTTATTTTATTTTCTTTTAAAAAAGTTTATTTTTATAAATTAAGAAAAGCATTTATAAAATAAGATATGTATTTATCTATTTAGAAAATGTAATTTAAAAGCTTTAAAAATCACTTAAAAATATTATAAAAAGTAAATAATTACAAGTGTTTAATTGTAAGGGCTTGTAAATACATGTGTAAGATAATTAGCATTCAAATTGACAAGTGTTAACATTTGAAAGCAAGAGTCATCCTTTATTTTTATTTCTTTTAATTTTTAATAATTTATAAATTACATTATATAAACAAACATCTCCTCTCTTCCATTTCTTTTTCTATCTTCTCATTTTAAAAGCAAGTGAACATAGCCTGTAGCCTCATTTTCTAAAACCAGAATCGAATTCCTCAACCCAAAGAAATTTTCATAAACTAAAATCTGAAGTCATTCCTCAAAACAATCAGAGAAAATTCAAAACCCTGTAACCTCCTCAAGCTAAAGCCTTAAATGCCTCAAACCAGAAATGTCATTTCCCTGCAAACCTTCTTCAAGTTTAAACACAAAACCTGTAATCTTTTCAAAGCCTATAACAAAGATCAACAAGCTTCAAGTCTTTAAAAGAAATCATCTCATCAACGAAGCATTTTTAAGGAGATCACAGCAAATTAAGCTTTTCAAGTTTCAAGTTCTCAGGATTTCAAATTTCAGTTTTAAGCTCTCTGCATTTTTCAAACTGGTGAGTAAACATCTTATTTTTTTTAAAAGGCTTAAATAAATTAAAACTGTTTATAGGATTCCTGATTAAAATTATGCTTTGCATGTGTATATACAAAAGTGAATCCCTGTATGTTTGTTGTGTTTGAATTATGCATGTTAGTTTTTCCCTGTTTCATAGTTACAGGTTTGAAACAAACCAAATTTAATGTCCATGCACCTGTTCTATGTTTGGTTTGTCTCTGGGATGAATGATGGTTGCTTGTATATATATATGTGGTGGTATCTTTGTGTTTATAAATGCATATAAGCATGCATGTCTGATATATCAGAGCATACCTCTGTTCATAATATAGAGTTGAGTTTTTGATAAAAAAAAGTGCAAATCTATTTATCTGTTCACTATAAAACTTAGGATTTCAAACAAGATAGTTAGTTTAAACTTAATCTAGATTTTAAAAATAGATTCAAGTATTTTAAGTTTGAAATCTCCTGGAATCAAGATGATACAGTAGTAATTTTAATAGTATGTTAAAAATCAAGTATTTTAATTTGTTGTTTCAATTATATAACTCGAATCAGATCGGGATAATATGATTTTTAAATTGAAAATCATGATTTTTAGTTTTGGATCGAACGAGTTATTCTGGGTTAACCAGAATATGATCTTTTAGTGTTATCTGGTGATCGGCATGGTGAACTTCATCGGAATCATGGTCGACGTTGGCTGGAGGTCTGACGACCATGGGAAAAATGTGATTGTATTTTATTTTGAACCATGGTGACTGGAATGAAGTGAATTAGGGTTTAAGGGGTTTTCGAAGTCAAAGTCGGAAATTTGGTGAAGGCGTCGTCGTCAATGCATTGGAGTCGACCGGTGGTGGGGGAAAAGGTGCGTGGTTGATCGGGGAAGCTGTGGTTGGGGTCGCGGAGACTCTAGTGATCGGGGACGTTGGGTTCGAGGCGATTTCTGGCGAAGGTTTGGTTCCAGTTGCTCGTTTTCGTTCGATTTCGATTTCCGGTTGTATTGGATGATCTGGGTGGTCAGTTCATCTGAGGAGATGTTCGGCGACGTGTTGAAGGTCGAAGCGACGATCTCTGGTGGCCGGAGGGGATGTGCACGTGCACGTGTGCACGTCTATGGATTTGGGTTAGTTTCTGGATTTGGGGAAGAAGAGTTAGATCGGGAGAGATGCGTTGTTTTCTCGTGTTCGACTCGAAGGGATACTCGGGATTTTGGAAGATAGACTCGAGGCTGTATCGTGTTAGTGAGTGTTAACAGTTATGGTTTTAATAGTTTTAAAGTTTGAACTAAATATTTTTGTAAAAAAATAAAATAATACACAAGCTTAAGAAGAAGGTGGAAGGCAACTCGGGTTGGACTCGAGCAGGGTAAAGATTTTACCCGAAGCAAAGATCAAAGGAATGATAAGCATGTTAAAAGTTTTTATAAGGTAAATTTAAGTTTTTGAAATTTAGAAACAAATTTAGTTTAAGTTCCATATATAAATTCCTAAATAAATAAATGTTCTCCTTAACATTTGATTTAGAAGTTTTGAAATTTGTTTAATTTAAATTTTATTAAGTAAAATTTAAAGTTATTTTAAACTTAAGTTAAAATGAAATTTTAAAGGTTTTTATAAAAACAAGTTTTAAAGTTTAATTTGAAAACTAGTTTAAACTATTACTTGTTAATGTTTAAGGCATTTAAGGGAAGTTATGTTTTATTAACTTTAATTTATCAAGTTAAATGATTATTTATTTTAAACCTTAATTAATGATTTAATTAAGAAAAGTTAATTATTAAGATATATGATGTTTTAATGGTAATTAAGGCATTAATAAGATAATGTATTATCTTAAGATAATTAAAGTTTTAATGTTTTGAAATTAATTAAGTTAATTAAGGAAATTAGGTATAATTAATTTATTTAATTAATAATGATTAAGGATTAGTTAAGAAATTAATTAAGAGTAATTAATTAATTTAGTTAACTCAATAATGAAGGTTGATTTAATTAATGAATAAAGGATAATTAATTTGTAATTAATTAATTAAGTAATTAGAGGTTGATTAATTTGTAATTAAGAAGTACTTAATTAAGTTTATTAATTAATAATTAGATTTTATTAATTAATAAATCAGAAATAATTAATCTATAAAGATTAATTAAAGGTTAATTAACTGTTATTAAAAATTGATTAACTAATAATTAAGGATAAATTAATTTATTATTAAGTTTTATTTATTGATAATTAAGGTTTATTAATTAATAATTAAAAGAATAATTAATCTGTAATTAATAATTAATTAAATTGTTTAAAGATAATTAAGGGATGTATTACTCAATTGTAATTAATAAATGAATGTGTTTAATTTAAGTTAATTAATTTGTAAATTTATTTAAAGATAATCACTTGATAAGAAATTAAGTATGAATACTTAATAAGTGTAATTACTTAATATAAGCAATTAATGTATAATTACAGGATGTAATTAATTAAAGAGAATTACTTAATGGGAAGTAATTGAAGTATAATTATTTTGTAAAAGTAATTAAGGATTAATTACATGGAGTAATTAATCAATGGATTAATATAATTAAGGAGTTAATTAATTAAGGTAATTACAGGATGATAATTACTTAAGGTTAATTTATGAAGGTATTAATTAAAGTTTAATTAATTAAAGTAATTAATTAGAGGTCAATGTAATTAATTATAGTAAATTAATTAATGGAAGTAATTAATTAAGGATCATTAATTAATGAAATTAATGAGAGTAATTAAAGATTAATTACTGTTAATGATTAAGAATAATTAATTTGTGAAGTTAATTAAAGGATAATTACTTTATGTAATTAATGAATAATTAATCAAGGATGATTAATATTTAATGAGTAATTAATTAATTAAAGGTTTGTAATTAATTAATGATTGATTAAGCAAGGTTAGATGATTAATTCTTAAGTAATTAATTTAATTTAAGTTAATTAAATTAATTATAACATAGGGTTAATAATTGTTGCTTATGAATAATGGTTGTGTAGAATATCCGATTGGATTGATATCTATTGGATGATATGCTTTGATATTCTGTGATATGATATTGGATATATCTATGATAAATGTGTGATATTTATCTGTATTAAATACTGTGTGAATTCAAGTATTGAATTGAATTAAATTGTTTAAACCTTAAACAACTTGGACCTAAAAGATGGCGATTTGGATTTCGATGAGACCGGGATCGGATTTTCAGATTTGGATATCCGAATACCACATCGATCCAAATTAACGATAGGTCGTGAATCTCAAGTGAAGATGAAGATTTAGAGTGCAAGGGTTATTGTCGTTAACTCTGAGGGTGATTCCAAAACGAGTGTAACGAGATAATGCCTTCGGTTTCGTTCGAACCCGGAACGAACTTGTATGGATTGAATGCTTTCAGCACATCGTCAGGTGGACGATGAGCATTCTAAGTGATGTGTTCTGATTAAAGGTAATCGTGACCTCAAGCCTCATCAACCGGGAATGGCTAAAACAGGGGAGGTGCAGCAAGGTTAGTGGGTAGCACCCAAGTAGTATAAGATTCCCCTGTCTAGAGTCCCTTTTTATTTCGGCTGTGTGGGTGGTTGTTTGGCCGCAACCACGGGGTTTCTTATGCGGGAATTATCCAGTAAGGGATGTTCCGGCCTTGTGTTGCAGGGGATTGGGAGTGATCCTCGGTACGTTGATCTAGGCCACGTACTGTGACGAGCGGTACCCCGGTAGCTCTGCCATTGTATGGAATCCAAAATCCAATAAGTGCCGTACGATTTAGTTGTGCCCAACTATGTTGGAACGTGAGATGTAAGCATTCCAGCTATTTCTGTATTTTACTTGAAAACCCTAGACCCTATTATAATATAACTGGATTTCCTATCAAATGTTTTGGTTAGCATAAGGTAAAAACTTACCCATGTTTATTTGTGGGGAGTCTTACGTGATACCTTTGTTTTCAAAAGGTTTTGAAGTTAATCAACTTTAACCGTTTACTCACACCAGACCCATGTCTGACCCAAGTGTTTATTTTCTGTTTTATTAAACTCTTGGGTACTCAAATTTTTACGAGTAGCCAAGGGATTCAGGTTTGCTTTGACGAATCTTTGGAGGAGCAATGGAGCAGGAGGCTTCAGCGTTCGTAGATATAGTGTTCCGCTGTGTTAGTCTGTATGAGTCATTTGTTGAATGTATTTGAGTTGTAATGACTAGACAGATGTTTATAACTGTCTAGTATGTGTTGTATAAGCTGTGTATCTCTGATGTATATGATACAATGTAATATCTTATTTGATTAATATAATTTATTCGTTCCGCTGTTTAGATTCTGATGTGTTTCTTTCTTTCTTCTCTATCTTATCTCTTTTCTATCCCTTTCTTTCTTCTTGATGATACGACTTTTTGTGGAGAAAAAGTCGGGTCGTCACAATGCACTAGTAATAATATCAAAAGAGTTTTTCTTGCGTAGTAAGCATGTTTGACTATCATAAGAAGAAATCTCCTCCAATTCTGCGTTTGCATTGTGTGTGTGGCGGGAGGTCTTATGGTAGTTTCATTTTCCAATAGCATTGCGAATGTCTTTTACTTCCTTTTGTGTTTGTTTAAAGATAAACAGTTTTTGTTTGCTCACTCCAGTCCCATGACTGATCCGGAGTTTATTGTTCCCTTCCTAAACTCTGGTTGCCCACTATTTTCCACACGGGCAGTCTAGAGTTGGGTTTTTCAGATATTCAGGTTGAGTAGATTATCTGGAGCTAGTCAGTCCTTGGACGACTGACCTTGTTTTACGCTAGCTATGGATTGGAGCATTCTATTGGTGATATTATATCCGCTGCTGGTGTTATCTATTTTCTTTCCGCTGCTATTTCTTGTATCACATCTCTGATGTATATTGATATGTGTTGTATCATTCTGTTGTATCATACTGTATCAGATTTTGTATCTGTCATTGTATCAATGTTATATATATTGATATCTTCTTTTTCTTCCACTGTGTTGTTATACTTAATGTTGTTATAAGCTATGGCGACTCGGATTTGAACGGTCGAATCTACGGCATTCGAGTACGATGTAAAGTATGGATGTCGATTTTCGAACGCGAAAAATCCGTATCGTTACATAAAGAGAGGCAAACCTTTCGGCTAAGTCAAAAGGTTTAGAATAGCAGATAAAAGGCAAACCTTTCGACAAAGTCGAAAGGTTCAAAGCTGCATATAAAAAGAAGACCTTCTGACCCAGTCGAGAGCATGGAGTCGAAAGGAGGGCCGCCTGCATCTATAAATAAGACCCAAGGGGTCCTGTTTTGGGGATCCGAATTCTCTCATTCTAATCTTGTATTTCCTTAATCAAGACATTGTGACCCTAATCGGGTGCTAATTTTGGAATTTAATAAAAATAGAGTTCATTCATGGATAAAGAGGGAAGTCTTATGCTCTATTAATTACTTTATTATTTGATTATACTTTTGTTGGATTAACTCTGATTTCAGGTTCAACATCATCGAAAAGGTTCTTGTCGACAAGGTCGACAACACTTCTGCTACAAGAAACTACTGCAACCTTTTGAAGCCCTTAATCCTATAGTTTAAACCTTTCGACAAGGTTTATAATAAAATTGGTTTAAACAACATGGGTAACCTTCCAAAGCGATTAACTTTGAGACCCAAACCTTTCGACTAGGTCAGAAGTGCTTATGCTATAAATATCAATAACCTTTCGGAGTTATAGTCCAAGTGGTCTAACCGTTCGACTAGAGTGAAGACTGCTCTTTAAGTATAGATACCTGAACTCATAAGGCTTAATCCAAAAGAGACCATTCCTAAACCTTTCAACAAGGATCAAAGATACATCATATAAGTGACCTAACCTTTCGATAAGGTCGAAATCTTCTACATATCCATTGAGAAGTTTGATATCCAACCAAGACCCAAAGAGGGCTATCCTCCTGACCTTTTCAACAGGTTAAAATATAACCTTTTATGGACAAATTCAAGGAAACTCAATCTCAAAAAAAAGGAAATTCTTGAAGAGGATCTCATACTAATTCAATAAAGTCGGAAGGTTTCATAACCTAGCACCTGAACTTTCAACGACGTCGAAAGGTCTGATTCGAAAGCTATCCACCAGTAAAGCTAAGTTTGTAGGCAATTCCGAAGCGATTCGCATCCGCTTTTCATAAAAAGGACTTTCATCCTCCTAAGCACTATTTTGGGGTGTTGATAAGAAATCCTGTTAACATATTTAGTGCTAGAAGGAGGACTCGAAGCTCCGACTTGGTTAACCCCCTAACATTACTATTCTCTAACCCCCATTGGATCAATCCTACGTCAAGTTTACCCATTTTGGTTTGAACATGGCTAAAAGATTTAAAAGATCTGAACAAGGGTCTTCTAAACCATACTTGACAAGATTCTCCCAAGTAGACATCAAAAGCTCCAATCAAGATGAAGAGCAAAGACTAAGGCTCGAAGCCTTAAGGATTATAAACAAAAAGAAAGTAGAATCTTATGACCCTAAAAATGGAGTCTAAATCCTTTTCATGTAGGCCTTACCCCAATCTTTGCACTTGGAAAGAAAATAATTGGAAATTAAAATGTCTTAAGTCAAATGAGAAGAACAATTCAAAATTATCCCAAGAGCATAATTTTTGAGAAAGAAATAATGAATGATTACAATGCCTTTGCACACAAATGGCAACCAACAGTAACAAGAGCACTTCCAACCCAAGAGATTCAACGGGTAGCAAATAGAAAGTTAATTGAAGAGCATGAAATGATAAGGCTGAAAAGTAAAAAGCTAAAGAATTATCCTCCAAAGTCAAGTTTCAAGTCCAGACTTCCAAAAGAATGTAACTTAACCACATCAATGGAAAACGTCTACTTGCTTATAAAGGATGGACTTAACTATTGGCCATCACAAAAGAAAAAGCCAAAACATGAATGGAACTTGGGAGGATCCTTCTGTCACTATCATATGATGAATGGTCATGAAACCAACCAATGTAAAGCCCTGGAGGGGATGATCATCAATTTCTTTAGACAATGAAAGATCACTGAATTTGTAAAGAGAACTTGAGAAAAGATTAATAAAGATCAGCTTTCTGAAAAGAGAAAGTCTACATGGTTGGGAGTGAAATGCTCCTCAAATTTGGATATTGTTTAAGATTGTAGTACTACCTAAGATGGTAGAAAAGCCTTTGTCCACGCCGAGATGGCCACGGCAAAGCACCTCCTGGAGGGAGGACGGAGTAAGCCTCTATCCACGCCTAAGATGGTCAGGGTATAGCACCGAACAAGCCCTTATCCGCGCCATGCTATGGCCAGGGTAAGGCACCTTCTAGAGGGAGGATGAAGTAAGCCTCTATCCGCGCCTAAGATGGCAAGGGTAGAGCACCGAACAAGCCCCTATCCACGCCGTAAAGGGCCAGGGTAGGGCACCTCCTAGAGGGAGGTCGGGTAAGTCCTTGGTTTCAGCCTCTAAGATGAGCTAACCAATTTTGCCGAACAATAGACTAAGATGTCCAAGCCTAAGAAGAGGCCCAATCAAAAAAGGAGTAAGATGTCCAAGCCCAATTGAGGCTCATTCAATAATGGACTAAGATGTCCAAACCCAAGAGGAGGCCCAATTAAAAAAGGACTAAGATGTCCTAGCCCAAACGAGGCTCGATCCGTACTGAACTAAGATGTTCAAGACCAAGCATATTCAATCATGGACTGAGACGTCCTAGCTCAAGAGGTATTCAATCAAATTATTTCTATACATTCAAAACCTGGAGGGTTCATGAACGTCAAAGAAGACGAAAACAAAGTAGTAGAATGGAACTCCACTTTCTATTACCCGAATCTGGATTTCGGGACTTTCTTAACATCATCTATTAATACCCGAATCTAGGTTTCAGGACTTCTTTGACATCATCTACTAATGCTCGAATCTAAGCTTCGGAATTCTCATATTTGAATCTCAGTAACTAATACCCGAATCTAGATTTCAGAATTCCATCAATCGCCATCTTTACTAAGCCCAAATCGGGGCATGAGAACATTATCAATCACTCACTTACTATACCCGAATCTGGGAATTAAAGACTGCGGTTTATTTAAGCCCTAATCTGGGTACAAGACCTTTAGATTTCTATCTATTTCAAATGCCCAAATCTGGGCCAAAGAATATTATCAAAAAGACCGTTATTAAGATCCTCCGAATGGGAACTTCGGGCTTCTATCTTTTTAAATCCCATTAATGTTAAGGAATGGGTGAGAGAGTTCCTACTTCTAAATTTCAGACATTGACTCCTGGATCAGGTTCTTTATCTAATAAAAGTTATATTCTAATATTCATGACCTAATGATAAGGCAGAATCTACTGCCTACAAGTTTTGTGCACTCTAAACAAGTGGAAAGAGCCAAGTCCTTAATCATTTCTCATCATGGTTTGAGATGAGATCTTAACATTTTGAATAAGTCACTTTGCATACAATTGGAAAGAGGATTTGCTAATTTAAGAAAATGGTATACATAGACAAATATGTAAATTCCAAGCTAACGGTTGAAGATATTGTTTGCTACATGTTTCTCAGGAAAATTAGAATGACAAAGAGTACCAAGAGATCCAGCAAGCACAAAAGTCGCTGAATGAACAATTCAAAGGCATATCAAAGGTTACACTACATAAAAGGATCACAAATCAGGTAATATTTACAAAATTTCTATTATGTACATAAGTTATGAAGTCATTCACAAATGACAAAATTATGAACAAGATATATTTTCATGACTCAAATACATAAATGAATTACAAATCTTGAGCTGCTTTATTTAGAGTCTCCGCCGCTGAAGGATTTATGACATGATTGATTGCTGAGCGGAGAACTTCCATAAGCTTCTTTTCTTTTCTCCTTATTTGGTTTTCATCATCAATTGCATCGATGTTAGTCTTCAAGGTGCGATTAAAAGCTCTGTTCGCAGCCCTGACTGTTTTATTTTCCCTTTCTAATTCTGTAACCCGCTTGTCGAGCAAATAATTATCCCGTTCTAGTTTTTGGTTCTTCGCAGTGTAATCATTGATAGTCTGGGAATACTTCATCTTCTGCTGCTCATCAACATATTTGGCGATTTCAAATTTTACCCTCCGACAACAGTTCCCCACTACATTATCTTCTAAGCTGGTGGGAGGGTTGAGCATAGTAGGAAATTTTTGAGCTGCGAGAAGTTTTGACCTAGTAGGTTTGGCAGCTGAAGGAGTTGCTTGAAGGGCTGGAAGCTTAATCTTTGGAATCTTGTCTCCCAAGTTAAATTCTAGAGAGGCACACTACACCTGGCTATCTTTTAACTTCAACTCTAAATCACTTATTTGTTGAATAAGTTCAGACATCCTTTGGTCAAAATCAGCCGTGGGATTGGTTTTCACTTGTCTCTTAAGTGTAGTGATCGTCTTATCTTTTTTCTTGATATCGGCACCGAGGTAGGCTATATGGTCTTTGTAGCCACTAACGATGGTCTTTTGAATGAGGTATCTTTTATGCCACTTCACATCTTCGGTTTTGCCACCAAAACGCTCGAGAAGGATTTCATCATGGACCACGATCTTGCCATTCCTTGTTAATAATCTATCTCTAATAGCGTCGGTGCAAGAAAGAAAATTTTGAGAATGATGAAACATAATGGTTGTGGCTCTTATTTAAATAAAAAGAAATGAGAGAAAATCAAAATTAGGATAAAAAAATATTTTTATTATTGCATAAATGAATTACAACTCAAATAACCACAAAGTTAAAAGGTACAACAAACACTTTCATCACATCTAAAGTTAAGAGACCGCATTCCTAACTTTGTCTAAAGTATTAGCAGAAAGCATGACTGTCTAATCAAAAGGTATAGTGACTCCTTTAGGAGTTATAACCGGCGAACATTTACTATAATCCCATTTCCCGGCTAGTGGACTATCACGACCACAAATTAACTTGGAATGGAATGTTCTGATTTCTTTTAAGAATGATTCCTTTTCTTTGCCGAGGAAGTCAAAATGGAGACGAGGGTATTCCAAGTATAATTTTTGTAAATCCCAAAGAAAACAATATCTCGCTAACTTAGAATTCTTTAAAGTTGGTGCATTTTTAGAGTAAAATCTCCTCATGTTAACTTATTGACTAGGTGATCTCTTGGGACGACACGACCTAAAAAACTAATATTTTGAAATAGTACTATAAAAAAACTAAGCATAGAGAACATAACAAAACATGTATTTAAAAATCAATTACGTGATACATATTTACAATCACTCATTCGGTTCATACAAAATAGACTTGGAGAAAAACTCAGAAACAAATTTGTCCTTATAATACTTAAGCTTTTCAGGGGGAAGATCTTTAAGAACCGATTTAACCCACGATAAGTTCCAGCAAGCTGCATTTGCGCTAGCGCAGTTGGGGAATCAGTGATGGTAATACAAGGAAGAGGTTCCGGAGAAGGCGGAGTTTGCTCCATTTGGTTTTTAGAAGCTTCAATAGTAGGGCACTTTGAAGTTTTCTCTAGAGATATATGCTCTTCTTCCTCCTCCACATCAATGATTTTTGCTACTTTAGCTGGAGGAGCGTCTTCGGGGGGCACTGTTAGTTTTCTTTTTGAAGGTCTCTTGGATCTAGCAAAAGCCTCCAAGACTAATGTCACATCTAAAGAGGGTGGAGGAGGAGCAGCATCATTTGAAGATATAATGGCCTTTGAGGGAGCTGAAACAAATTCAAGCAGATATAAAATCAATCAGAGTAATTCAAAGAGTTTCAGAGACAAAGAAGCTAATAACATACCTGAAGTGTCAGCACAGATGGGGGACATCGAAGTAAATTGCTCAGAATCACCTAAGGAAAGGAAACGCTTGCTGCGAGAGGTGTGCATAATGTTGGGTGGAGTGCCTAGAATCCTCTGGCTAGGCGGCAACAAAGAGTGTTTCCTTAGATTCGAAAGAGTTAAGAGCCTAAACCTGCTCCTAAGTTGTTTTGGAGCTGCGGTTAAAGAATCGATTATTTTCTAGTCTGCATCACTAAGTGTCTTGGGAGATTCACCTGAAAATATCAGAGATTAGTTAATGGGAAATATAGAGAAAAGCATAGACAATATTAACATAGACTTACGGGGAAGGCAAAGGCCTCGTGAACATCCGCAAAGCACTTGACGAAGAAAAATTGGTTTTCCCAATCCTTAAACTTATTGATTCCATCTAATATCAGCTTCTTGTATACATTAACTCTTAAGATCTTCTTGTTAAATTTGCTTAACCTTGCTAGCTTGGTCAAGGAGTTTAAAACTTCAGGATTGAGCGAAGGAAGTCCGGATTCCAACGCTAGCATTTCAAGAGATAAAAGATGGGTATAAACATTGGGAGAAAGTTGTATTGGAGCAACTCCAATGTGAGACAAGTAGGAAAGCAAGAATTTAGGAAATATAAGAAAGCTACCATGCCATATGGGGATGGCCGTGTATGCAAAATACCCTTCTGGAGGGTTGTTTATAGTATCAGTGGGTTTAGGAGGGATGGCTTCAATCCGGTGATGCCATAGTCTTTCAGTATGACATTCACTTCACTTTGAGACTTGATGGAAGATTACTTAGCAGTGGCTTAAATCTTTGGAGAACTCATGATTCTGCCATGTGAAAATGCTTTAATTAAAAACTCTTAATCAATTATGAATGTTAAAAGCAATCAAGAATTCAAAAGTAAATAAGTTTGCTTAGATAGCTTAAGCATGAAAACAGATACAAGGTTTAGAAGATGGTGTAAAAAGTTTGAGTCAAAAACTTAATAGTTAAAGCTCTCGGCAAAGTCTAAAGGTTAGCAATTCAAGCCTTTGACGATGTCGAAAGGACAATGACATCAACTTTGACCATCATACTTCAACAATGTTGAAAAAACAAGTAAAAATATAACTTCCTAAAGCTATCAACAAAGTCGAAAGGAAGAGGTGGAACATCTGCCCATTCATCACCTTTCGACAATGTCGAAAGCTCTATGGAAACCCGGAACTACTTCAAGTGTAACATAAAGTTAAGTAGCAAGACCGTTCGACATGGTCAAAACCAAAACCTTAAAATTCCTAAGTTATAAAAAAATATTGATATGGTTGAAGTTGTTGAAAGGTCTGGTCAAAGTTATCAAAATATTTCATATCCATTGAAGTCGAAAGGTTTCTAGTTTGACTCATGTGTACTTTAAACGTTTTGACGAAGACGGACAGAAGCAGCCCTAAGGTTGAGGAATTTCAACCTTGTCGAAAGCAAGAAGTCGAAAGGTTCAAAACTCTTCAACCTTGTCGAAAGCTCGTTGCCGAAAGATTACACCATAAAATTATCTGACCTTTCGACAACAATGAAAAGTTGGCATCTCAATACCTTCAAACCCCATCGAAAGGTACAAAGAGGGCAAATCCATTATTGATGCCTTAGTCCCCTCCAAAGGGGTAGAAAGGTCATTTTGGGTTACCAAGTTATACAATAGTGGGTTCCAGGTTATCATATTGGATTTAACCAAACCCAAACCCAATAATAAATGCAGCTTCCAAATTCTTCTTGAAGAACAAGTAAAACAAACCCATTAACAAAACTGATTTCATCTAGAATCGATCTAATTCGATTTCGAAGAGGAATACAAATTTTCAACAAGTCAAAAACCAGGATTAAAAACCAAAAGCTAAATTTAGAGACTATGGATTTAAAATTGAACCTGATAAGGGGATTTTCTTTTATCAAACATCACTAGTTTAAAAATCCAAAGCCACAGATGGATTTTGTTAGAAACCGGTTTAGAGAAAAAAAATTCAGCAAACCAAATCAAAATTAGATTTCGATTTTGTGTTTAAAAAAATGGGAATTTAATCGAAAACTGATAATGGTAAAGATTAGACTAAGATTTATGAAACGAATTCAAGGAATTACCTTGTTGTTGCAAATCGAGATTTAGAAAATTTTGGGAATTCTTTTACTTGTATACGATGATTATAATTTTAGGTAAAAGAGGAAGAAAGAGAAGAAGCGTACTATATAAGAAAAGTCGCCCAAATTCTCAACCGTTGGATTAGATATGAATGGACATCCTAGATCAATGCGGGAAGGCCAAAAGGTGGGGAGTTTTATAGCTTTCGACAAAGATGACTTGGAAAGTCAAGAGCATCCCTTCGAATGGGTAGGGGGGCAAATGTTACACTAAAAATCAACCTTTCGACTAAGACGAAAGGTCTTTCAACAAAAGCAAAGGTAAAGGAGTACAACCCAAACCTTTCAAAGGAGTCGAAGGGATGCAGTCATCAGAATTCATTAGCATCAAACCTTTCGAAGGAGTCGAAAGGTTCCATCTCTAATATCCAAGGTGTTCTTACCTTTCGAAGGGGATGAAGAAGTCAAAGCAAGTGTGAGCAACTACTTAGTGACCTTTTCGAAAGCATAACAAGCCTTTCAAACCAGTTAAAGCACATCCAGGTTACCTTTTGACAATGACAAAAGGTTTATGAAGAAAGCAGCATTCACAAGTCAACAAAGAGCGAAAGACAACCTTTCGACGACGTTGAAAGAAAGTACAACTATCGAGGAGCAACCTTCCGACAAGGATGAAGGGTTCACAACAACCAAGTGAAGAGCAACCTTCCGACAAGGTCGAAAGGTTCACAGCAGTATAAAGAAGGCAAACCCTTCGACAAAGTCGAAAGGTTTATGAATGCATAAAGAGAGGCAAAACTTTCGACTAAGTCGAAAGGTCCGGAATAGCAGTTAAAAGGCAAACCTTTTGACAAAGTTGAAAGGTTCAAAGCTGCATATAAAAGGAAGACCTTCCGACCCAGTCGAGAGCATGGAGTCGAAAGGAGATTGCCTGCATCTATAAATAAGACCCAAAGGGTCCTGTTTTGGGGATCCGAATTCTCTCAATCTAATCTTGTATTTCCTTAATCAAGACATTGTATCCATAATTGGGTGCTAATTTGGAAATTTAATAAAAATAGAGCTCATTCATGGATAAAGAGGGAAGTCTTATGCTCTATTAATTGCCTTATTATTTGATTACAGATTTTTTGGATTAACTCTGATTTCAGGTTCAACATCATCGAAAAGGTTCTTGTCGACAAGTTCGACAACACTTCTGCTACAAGCAACTACTGCAACCTTTCGAAGCCCTTAACCCTATAGTTTAAACCTTTCGACAAGGTTTATAATACAATTGGTCTAAATAGCATGGGTAACCTTCCGAAGTGATTAACTTTGACACCCAAACCTTTCGACTAGGTCAGAAGTGCTTATGCTATAAAATATCAATAACCTTTCGGAGTTATAGTCCAAGTGGTCTAACCTTTCGACTAGAGTGAAGACTGCTCTTTAAGTATAAATACCTGAACTTACAAGGCTTAATCCAAAAGAGACCGTTCCTAAACCTTTCGACAAGGATCAAAGATACATCAGATAAGTGACCTAGCCTTTCGACAAGGTCGAAAGATTCTACATATCCATTGAGAAGTTTGATATCCATCCAAGAACCAAAGAGGGCTATCCTCCTGACCTTTTCCATAAGTTAAAATCTAACATTTTAAGGACAAATTCAAGGAAATTCAATCTAAACAAAGAAAGAAATTCTTGAAGAGGATCTCATACTAAATCAATAAAGTCGCAAGGTTTCATAAACTAGTACCTGAACCTTTCGACGACGTCGAAAGGTCTGATTCGAAAGCTATCCACTAGTAAAGCTAAGTTTGTAGGCAATTCCGAAGCGATTCACATCCACAATTCATAGAAAGGACTTTCATCCTCCTAAGCACTATTTTGGGGTGTTGATGCTTAACAAATATGAATTAATGGAATGAGAATAAAAGAATGGGATATAATAAGAAACCAATTGAAATAAATACGTAGGTTGTACATAGGTCATTTTATTCGCGTAACTATTTGATCCAGATTAAGATATACGATTTCAAGGTGCTTTAGACCAGTCCGAGTTTGGATTTTTCACCCGATTATTGATGGAAAACACTGGATATGGATTTTTGATATGATCTTGAAGTTCTCTATCATAGCATATCGCTATGCAAGAAGAATGACAGTTTTTAATCAAGGAACCAGATCAAAGTCTGCACTAGATTTGTTGGGTAAGCGATATTAGTTCGAAAATAAAATTTGTTTAATCAAGTGAGCGATCAAATTTGATATTGCATATGGATGGTAAATGTACATCTTACAAGCTTTAATAAATTATATGTTTTGACATGAGAGTGCAAATTATATGGTTACAAGTTATTTGGATGAATAATATTAGTAAGTAAGATGTAGGTTTAGGAAAACAAAGGCTAGTTGATGCTTTTGGTTTAACTAATAGGTACATGTTTATATTATTGTTTAGATTGATGGTTTTTATGCCCTAGATATGGGAGGCCACTTAGCTTTTGTTTTGTTTTGATTGGTTGGGCCCGTTGTAGTGATTTGTAGTTGTTCCGATCAAGCCGCGCAAATGAGATGTTGCCGAAATTTTCCGTAAATTTAAGACTTAGAAATTTTAAATAATCCTTTTTAATTAATTGTTTTTGGAGAGTTTAAAGGATTTAGAGGCATTTTTCCTACCATTATAATTTCAGGGACGAAATTCTTTTAAAGGGGAAGAATGTAACGGCCTAAAATTTTGGTCATTTGACTCTGAAATGTTTAATTGATTTAAATATTTAAATGATGGTTTAAAAAGCTAAACAACTCAAAATCCAAATATAGGGATTAAATTAAAGTTAACATCTAGAATACAAATACATTGATTATTCAAAATCTATGAATGGTAAATTTATATTTGAATAACATTTCAAATAAATGGAATTTTAATTGAATATTAATTCAATTAATTTAGCGGGCTTATTTAACTCATTTTAATGTAATAAATAATAATGGGCAAATTCAATTATAGGTTTAATTGTAGTAACAAACAGTTCAAATAAATAATCAGAAAATAAAATTTTACTTTACGACTCGATTTCTATTGAAGTATTTTTTAATAATTTTTAATTTGGAAAATATTTAAATTATTTTTTCGATAATTTATCGCCAAATAGCAGGGTTTTTGTGATTTTTTAGAATTCAATAACTAGTGTATATTATTGTTTTTTTGGAATCACGTTGCTATACTTAGCATGACCGTATTTTTGTTTCAACGTTTGAAGTCCATACGCAAAACGGAAAGTGGTGCAACGATGTGCCGGAAACTTCAAGTTAAGTATAAGTCAAACCTGACCATTCGTACCATCAGCACACATTTGCCTTCCTCTCATCAACTCTTTATTCTTATTTCTGAAACAAGAAAAATGAGAATCAAGGGCTTGTAATATTACAAACAATTCCTATAAGAATTTAAAAATCAAAAAAGTTTTGATCTTCAATTTAGTTAGGTTGAGATCCCTATCTCTATTCTAATATGTTTGGCTGTGATCAGGAGAGAGGGTGTTCGTTAGTCTAGGCAAGGGTATTTTGAGCTAGTTTTCAAGTGATATGGAGATATGGCTATTGTGTGGCAAATTGGAAGGTGGACTTGGGTTTAGGGAAGTAAATGGCACCTTGGGTGAAGTTTTGGCGAACTCTAGTCATCGTTTGACTATCTCGTCCACGGTACAGCCACAAGGGGCATACCAGGTCGCGTTTTCCATCGTGGCCCCGGGTTCATCAAATTGGGAATAGGTAGATGGAGATTTCGGTGGGAAGATCAATGGCGGTATCGACTTGGTTATTCGATGACTCGTGATGGAGAAATCGTGGAGGGAAGTGGTCTGGCATGGTGTTTGTATGCATATGTTCGTGCATGTTGGGTAGCATAGAGAAGGGGAAAGAAAGATTAGAATAGGGTAATTAAAATTTAAGCGCAATTAGTTGACTAATGGATTATTTTAATTTTAAAAATCTTATACATTGTATGACTTTTCCACAGAAGGTCCAAATTGAACGCGGTCAGTCGCATTAGACTTGTATTGACGATAACTACATTATGGAGTTGAACTGGATGGATTTGGACTAGTAGAAATTTGAGTTAAAATTGAACGTCTATTCAATTTTAATTCAAACTAGAGCATTTTGGCGATTTGTAGAATCAAAGTCAGTTAACTCATCTCTCTGGCTCACTTATATTTTTATATAGGTGTTGGTAATCTTATTGTTGACTGTTTGGATGATTTACTATTTTATTTGTTGTTTGGATATATTCCTGCCCTTGGAGCGGATGAGACCCTATTACGTTCTTATGTAAGAGCAGATGATTCTTTTGTATACGATCCCGCCTCGAAGTGAATGATTTATAATATTTGATATATATTGTATGTGATGTAGGGGACAGGTTGGAGGGATCCAACTGGATTCCTCACAGTGTTGATTTTGCTTTTCATATATTTTGATATATGATGTGTTAGATGCCATAATTGATGACATGGATGAATTTCCTTATCAAGTGCTATAGTAACACTGGATTATATTTTAGTATTTTGAAATACTATAAAATGAAGATTTAGTTTTTAAAAATGTAACGACCTAGAATTTCACTATTTTGATTTGCGAATATTTAATTAATTTTAAATATTCAAATAATAGGCTTTATAATGAAATAATGCTCTTTTAAATAATTAGTTTTCAAATTTGGTTTACAAAAATATTTAGTTCGAAGAAAGATTGAATGTGACTGAAATTTGTTTTCTAAATTTTCGAGTTTTCGTCGGTTGAAAGTTATCGGAAATGTCGTGACACTTTGGTACATACATACATTTACAAATATTTTGATACGGAAATGTGTATCTGTACATGTATGTACACTTAAGTATGTATGTATGTGTGTGTGTGTGTGTGTGTATATAAGATAAGATTTTATTATAAAAAATTAATATATTATATAAAGATGCTTTTCCCGACATAAGTACAATTAAGTACAAAACGTGTTTTAACATGTTAGAACATGAAGTGTTAGGATGGGGACAAGCTTGGTGAGGTGGCGCAAGGTGGTGGAGGGTAATGGACATGGGGTGTTTAGGTAGTTTATTTTTTTCTACTTATAGCCCTTTCCTCCTTTCATTTTTACTCCTCTTCCTCCTATCATATTTTCCTCATCTATGATCCAAATGAAGGTTTTATTTTTCCAAACCGTGTAAAATTTCAGTGGTTACAAATTTTATTTGTATCATTTCTTCAAATTTTAAGCATAGCAATGTCATAAATGCATTTATTTCAGGCCTATTTTTGGAATCAAATTTTCTAGTCCGAAAATAGCACTCCTTATTTTGGCCATATCTCTCTCAAAAAAATCCAAACTGAGTAATTCATTTTTTTAAATGATAGAGAAAAGAATTTTCAATAACTTTTATTTTGACAATTCAAAGAGTAAAATGGCCAAAAATCGAGGGGAAGATGACCCATTTTTGAGTTGATTTTGTGGTTTTCCAAGCTTTGCAAGTTCTTAAGTATCTCAAGTTTTCAAAAGAGTTTGCTTCGTATTAGTAAGTTCCGATGAGTAAACTATTGTTTTGGAAAAGTTTTTCACTTTTTATGCTAGTTAGTATGTTGCATGATATGTTGGTTTGAATTGGTTAAATTATCATGTGATTCTTATATATGCATATTGATTGTATGTGAAATGATATTAGGCATGAGGTTGAAGTCTAAAATTGTTGTAAATGGTTAAAGCTTACATCTTGCTTACGTTTGTAGTGTGACATGATTATGGATTTTGTGATTATGATAGACTTGGATATGTGGTATATATGCTAAGGAAGTTGACACATTGGCATGAAATTGGCAATTGAATTCTTGTCTGAAACTAGTGTTAGTTTTAAAGGAAGTAAAAATTACTTCAAAGGTTTCAACTTTGTTTCCATATACAAACTCTTACTATATGTTTTGAGATAATTTATCAAGTATTTAAGGGTTTACTTTTCAGAAAAGAAAGGCAAAAACATTTCAAGTTATGGTATCCATAGCGATAGTCGTTGTGGCTGTAGTTTCGCTTAAAAATCTCATTTCTGCGAAATTTAGATTTTATAATTAAAAGTGCTTTGAAAATGTTTTAACTTACCAATGATGTTTCAAAAGTTAATTAATAATTTAAGAATTTATTTTTTTAATTAATTAAGTTTAGTAATTAATAATTAATTCAGATTAAACAAGGTTTATTAACTTTAATTAAGTGGAGATTAGTTTTAATGAAATATCTTTTAAAAAAATATTAAAATTTAATTAATTATTGATTAAGCAAGATCAATTTTTAATTAATTATGAGTTAAGTACATAATTTATTTTTTAATAATTATTATTTAAATATTGGTTTAATTATCATTTATTTAATTAATCAAGTGTTTAACTATTTTTGATGATAAATTAATTAAGGTTTTAATTTAACATAATTATTTATTAAGGGTATAATTTATTATTTAATTTTTAATTAAAAGATTAATTAATTAATTAATTAAGATTAATTAATAGTTAATTATTAATAAAGGTTTTTAATTATTATTTAATAATACATAAAGGATTAATTAAGGGTTTAATTTCTAAATAAATTATTTATAATATATAATTAAATTAAGTTCAAATTTAATAAGGATTACTTATGATTTAATAAAAAGTTTAACTTGTAATTAATCATTTAAAAGGTAGTTTTAAGTTTTAAATCCTTTGTTCCGAGAATCAAATTGTTTTAAAGGTACTTCTTTTTCAAAATGGTTTTGAACACAAGGGATTCAAATGTTGATACCATTAAGTAGACAAACAATTATGAATGAGTTATATAAATCGATTGATTTTATAGACATGTTTTAGCAGAATAAATCCCTGTTCTACTGTAAGTTGATTGTTTGGACGTTTGATAGTAGAATAAATTTCGTTTTGTTATAACGTAATTGTTTATTGTATAGACATATGTTTAGTAGAATAAACTCCTATTTTACTATAAGTAGTGAATTGTTTGGACATCTATTTAGCAGGACAAATCACCATCCTGCTATTACGTTTTTTAGATATGTATATGCTAATTGAGTTGTATTGAGATGTTATTCCCTGATTTGGATATGAATTGCTTTTACATATATGTTGACTTATGTAAATAAATGGTTAAGTGACTTAAAAGTGAATTGATGTTAAATGGTAACTTAAATTACTACTATTGGGATTGCTAAGCTATTTTTGAAATTATAAAGTATGGTTTTGAATTAATTTAAATTCTTTAATTAATTTGGGGTTAAGGTTTATAAATAATTTTTCAAGTTATATTATTATTTTATAAAGATATTTATATGTATATAACTTGTTTATAAAAATGGGTTTTACCAAGCAAAAATGTTTATTTAAAGTGATTTAAAAGGATGAGTTGCAAAAGATATTTTGCAAAGGATTTTTCTCAAAGAAGATTTAATAGAGGAATTTTAAATTGGGAAATGTTTTATAAATGATTTTAGAGTTTTGTAAAGAGATTTTGTAAATTGACTTGTAGACTAATAAAAGTGTTTTATAAATTGATTTCGTAAATTTATAAAGGTATTTAAATGAGAAAGGAGCTTTTAAAAGGGAAATTTTATAAAGGATAAGTGGATCGGTTTATAGTAAGTAATGTTTTCAAAAATAAATTTGAAATGAGGAATTTTTCAATTGTCTTGATAATATACCTATACCCCTAAGATTAGTATAAATATTTTCCCAAGTATAAAAGGGAAGTAAGGGTTTTGGAAATAGTGTTGTGTAAAGATCTTTTGATCAAGTTTTATAAAGTGATTTAATTAATTAAAGATTAATTAAATAAGGCTTAGTGGATTCCATATAGGATTAAACCCATGTTTGAATGTTTGTTTATTTGATAGTTAAATAATCGACTATCAAAATCTGGACCAAAACATAACTTTGGAAATATTTAGGAGAAACACGAAAATTATATGATATAGTTACCGTCGATGATGTTATATTGTACATATAAATTAGTTTCATTCTTCTACGATAAATGATAAGGAAATCCGTCCACTAACGGGGTTGAGTTTACTGAAATTTTTTGAAAATTATCTCAAAAGACCATGATCAGATATGTTATCCGAAAACCACTTCAATACAACTCAAGCATTTTGAACTAAAGACATCTCGAAGAATATGGAATCGAAGATGGAGATTTGAAGTGCAAGGGCTACTACTAATCCTGAGGGTGATTCCAAAATGGGTATAGTGGAGGTAGTGCCTTCGGTTTCGTTCACTCCCAGAACGAACTTGTATGGATGAATGCTAGCATTGCATTGATGCCTGGAGGGCAGCGTAGCATTTCAAGTAGGAAGTGCCAAATAAAGGTAAAACGCAACCTCAAGCTTCATAAACTGGGAAATGACAAAAATCGGGCATGCAGTAGGGCCAAGTTGGCCGCTCCCATCAGTGTATGGTCATCCCAAATCTTAATCGATTACTATCTAATCATGTATGCTTCGGGGCCCAAAGTGGGGTGATCATATTCGGTACTACTAGTCAAGTGGTAGGTCAGTCTTGTGTGGCAGGGGTACAAGATGTTCTTGTCAACCGCTGGTTCATTTTATTTGGAGATGTATTATCGGAAGGTAGTTCCTTACTTGTCATAGTATGGAATCCATTCTCCAATACGTGCCTTTATGATTTTAGATGTACCCAACTATGTTGAATTGTGAGATGCAAGCATTTCAGCTAGGCTTGTAAAATTACAAACAATTCCTATAAACTAATATGAGAATCCACGGCTTATTTCAATACATTCTTATTTATGAAACAAGAAAAATGGAAATCCACAGCTTGTAAAATTACACATAATTCCTATAAAAAATAAAAAATAAAAAAGCGTTGATGTTCAATTTAATTAGGTTGAGATCTCATCTATATTCTAATATGATTGGCTGCGATCAGGAAAGAGGGTGTTCATTAGTCCAAGCGTTGGTATTTCGAGCTAGTGTTCGAGTGATGTGGAGATATGGTTGTCGTGTGGCAAATTGGAAGGTGGATTTGGGTTTAGGGAAGTAAATGGCACCTCGTGTGAAGTTTTGGTGAACTCCGGTCATCGTCTGACCGTCGCGTCCATGGTACGGCAGCAAGGGGTATGCCCAGGTTGCGTTTTCCATCGTAGCTTCGGGTTCATTGAATTGGGAATAGGTAGGTAGAGATTTCAGAGGGAAGATCAATGGCGGTGTCGGCTTGGTTATTCGATGATTGGTGATGGAGAAATCGTGGAAGGAAGTGGTGCGGCATGGTGTCTGTGTGCACAAGTTCTTGCATGGAGGGTAGTTTACGGAAGGGGGAAGAAAGATTAGAATTGGATAATTAAAATTTAAACATAATTAGTTGATTAATGGATTATCTTAATTTTCAAAATATTATATATTGTATATCTTTTCCATACTAGTTCCAAATCGAATTCGGTCAGTCACATTAGACTCGTATTGATGATAGATAGATTATGGAGTTGGATGGGATGGATTTGGAGATAGAAGGAATTTAGGTTAAAACTGAACGCCTGTTTGATTTTAATTCAAACTAGAGCATTATGGTGATTTTTGAAATCAAAGTGAGTTAGCTCACCTCTCTGGCTCACTTATATTTTTATATAGGTATGGATAATTTTATTTTTGACTATTTGGATGATTTATTGTTTTATTTGTTGGTTAGGATATATTCCTGCCCTTGGAGTGGATGAGACTCTATTACGTTCCCGTGTAAGAGCGGATGACCTTTTTGTATATGATCCTACCTCGAAGCGGTTAATTTATATTATTTGGATATATACTATATGTGATGTAGGGGGACAGGTTGGAGGGATCCAACTGGATTCCTCACATTATAGATTTTACTTTTCGTATATTTCGATATATGATGAGTTGGATAACATAATATGGATGATTTTCCCCTATTTAGTGCTATAGTAACACAAGGCTATATTTTTAGTATTTTGAAATACTATAAAATGAAAATTTAGTTTTTAAAAGGATTTTAAGTGATTTCAAAAATATATATATTATAATAATAATTCTTGAATTACTAAGAGAAGAAATTTATTTTAAATAAAATTAAAGGTATGATTTTTAGATATTATAAATTAAGAGTTTTATGAAATATTTTAAATAGAGATTTTTTAACTTTTTGTACCAAAATTGGGCACAACACTCTCCGAAAGGGTTTGAAGAGATAAAAATGAAGAAATTAAATGGAAAAAGAGGATTATTTAACAAACACTTCAAAAACAAGTAAGAAAATATGCAGAAACACAGAAGTTTAGAGTGGTTCGGCGTGTTGCCAACATCGACTATGAAATTGATGATTTTATTGATGTTTTATTGATGATTACAGCGGATTACAGCGAATTACAATATTGAAATTCGAGTACAAACAGCCTTGTAGCGCAAAAATGTTTTCGGCAGAGTCTGGACATCAAAGAGCCAAAAGATCCCTTTTCTGGAGGCTCTGGGATGCTATTTATAGGCGTAGGATGCAAATATCTCGCTCGGATCTCGATAGATCTCTTCTGGCACGTGAGCGGGCCCACCGATCGATTCCACGTGGTTTCGACTCGATCCGTGATTGATACGAACAAATTATGATCGATGCAAATTAGAGTTTTTTGGTTACGGTTCCCTTCGCATCGATACTGTTTGTATCGATCACTTCGACTCGATGTTGAGCACGTGCCTGTGAGTTGACGTGGCGCTTGATTTTTGGATCGCTCCACTTTCGATGCCGAGTTGACCGAGTCATCCCTAGGTTTTCGCCTCGTTCGTATCGAAGATCGTTGCCTTGTTCGTATCGATCATATTATGTTGTTCGTATCGATTGGATGTATTTTACTTCGCATCGATCTTTTGTATGCCATCTCATATCAAGGAGAGGTGTTGGTTTCGTATCGATCTGTGGTAGATCGATACGAAGCATGTTGAAACTTAATCGATACGAACTGGCCACTCGCATTTCAGATGGATACGAAGTAGACTGTTTTCGATGGATTCGAACAAGACAGTTGTGTGGCAATGGACACGAATAGATAGATACGAACCAAGATCACCTAATGGATACGAACTAACGAAGCCCGATGGATTCGAACAAGGCTCTCCTAGGATGGATACGAAGAAGGTCATCTTCGGTGGATACGAAATAGACAACCGCCGATTGATACAAAGTGGAGCTTGTTCGATGGTGGAGTCGAATAGATCGATATGGATAAACATATTCCATTGATGGATATGAACTAATGCATTTTGATGGATGCGATTGATGCGATTTCTTTGGCTTGCGTCGATCATATCTTGAGCATACGAACCCGGATTGACTAGAAACTTGGAATGTTGGTTTTCACAGCTTTGCTTGTCATGTCTTGTTAATTGTAGCTTGATCCGGACTCGGACAAAATTTATCGACATCCATAGCAAACCCGCGTATAACCGATCTTCGGGACGGACTGTCCTTGGTTTCCGGTTAAGTTCCTGGTATCATGGCCTTGCCAAAAGGTAGGATAACATTTGCCCCCCAAAGTACATCTTGTGAGAACACGACGTGCTTTAAAAAGCCGCAATCTTCATTCTGAATGGTTCCATCTTACTTGTTAAATAGTTATCGTCTTCGCGTTGGAAGTTGTAATCTTTGATTGATCCATAAAGGCATAAATTATGAACTGTAGACTGCCCACTGTTGTACTGTGTTCTGTTGTAACTGATTGTTGTATGATAGTGATTATTTGTTTTGTTGTTGTAATTTTTCATTAGGTGGGCATTCGACCTGTGAATTTTGAAAATTGAAAATTAGTCTGACATACATGGATATATGTTAACCTGACTCTCGTTAACGTCGCACATTCATGAGTCATTTTCAGTTCTCTCGTATCGAATTCTGTATCAATCCTCTCCTAAACCGATGTGAAATTCGAGTTGTAACAACGTTTGTTGGTTGTTTTGGAATGTCCCTTCATATCGATCCTCTCCGAGACCGATGTAAAAGGTTGAATGATGGTTTTCGTATCAATGTAATACGCATTGATGGATACGAAATAAACATTTCGCATCGATGGTCTTATGAGAGATGCGAACAAAGTAGCTGGTCCTCTGGGTACTATTTGTATCGATGTGTAAGTCTTCATGGGTTGCATGTTGATGGATACGAACGGTGCAGTTCGTATCGATGCGCCTCTGATGGAGATGAAAACGATGGATACGAATAAGTGCTTCGTATCGATGGGATCCAATGTTTCATAAAGAACTTCATTGCACATTTCGTATTGATGAGGCTCGAGCTGTTGGATATGAATAGCCAATTTGTATCGACCTGGGGAGGAACCGGTTGGAAGCGGTCGCGATGACTGGGAGTCGAATCGTTTTTTACCCTCTATATATATACCTGACTCTACACTTAGAGAAATTTTACTTGCTCACTTTACTTTTCCTATTTTCGTATCGATTGAGAGAACACGAGAAGAAAGAATACCTTCATCTCCAAATCAAATATCTTATTAATCCCTTGAACTAATCGTTGAAATAAAGTAAATAATCGAGCAAATTCGATCCTAAAATGATGAGATTCGAATTCTTGTGCCATTCCATTCGAATTCGTTACCGAATGTTGTTTGGAGGAGTAGATCTTGTGCGAGGTCGAGGAAGGACTGGGATATTTTTATTGGGGGAAGAAGAACCTTCGTATCGATGGAGGAGAAGAGAGGGCTTGGCTTCGTATCGAGTCTCGACAGTAACCTGGTGTTGGTGTGTCATTGATCAGGGAAATGGTGAGCTTCGTGTCGATCTTGAAGAGATGGTGGTTCGTGTCGATCGGAGTTGGTCGATACGAAATCGAGTGGCTTTCAATGGACACGAAACCCGTAACAGGAGATCGATACGAATTTCACAAGTTGGGATCGATACGAAGTTGGGGGCTTCTGATCAATACGAGATTTCTTTTTACAATCTGATCGATGCGAAGCCAATGTGGTTCGATCAATGCGATGCCAATAGGTTTCTCATTGATACGAAGTGAAGGCTTTGGATCGATTTAAAAGGGAGTATCGTTACGAACTGACCTACTCGATTGATACGAATAGTACATCTGGCGATCGATTCGAACCTGCGATCTGATCGATACGAACTGACTACCGTTTGCATACTTAAACGTTTGACTCCGATGAGCTTTAGCCTTGCATAACTGAATTTAACTGTTAAACTGTATATTTGACTATCCTTCGAAGCTCGTCAATGGAACTATAACTTAACTGAACTCAATAAACTCTAACTTGGATCGGTCGCTCAAGTCTGGATGGCACGGTCATGATGGTCAGCGATGACGGTCATGTCAGTTGAATGTCGAAGTCTCGTTGTTTGGATGTTCTCTTTAACTCTTTAGAATTACTCAAGTAACATGTAGCACTACACTAGCACATTCATATTCACGCACATCACACTGGGGAACACTTGGGTTTTTTATTGTCTAATGATGGTTTCTAATAAGTTGATTAGCTATGGAATCCACAAGTTCTCAACAGCAAGAGCTTCAGGATTCATCTCCTTTTGTTTTCGAGATTCCGGCCATCGCGGCCGAAGTTATAGACCCTGCTACGGACGAACTACCTGATGTTACGTTCATCTGTAATCCCCAAGATTATGTACCGTCCAATGTCTCTGAAGACATGTTGGGACGAATATGCCTAAGGCATGGTTTGTCATTGGACGATGTACTATTACAGGGACCAAACGATAGACCACATGCTCCCCCAAAGAGATTTACTGCCTTCAATCGCCATGCGTGTACCGCAGGAACACTTCCTTCGTTCAATAAATACATTAGGAAAGTGTCGTCTTTCCTCGGAATTCCTCCATAACAACTACACCCCAATGGATATGCTTTGCTGAACAGTTTATTTATTGTCTTTATGGAGCATCTCTTTCGGCCACCAACTCTAATAGAAATCATATATCTTTTTAACTTCAAGAGTAGGGGGGATAGTCCATCTTTTACATTCCTGGAGGCGGTCAGGAATTGTCAAGTAGTAACCGGATCATGGACAAGGGTGAGCTACTTTAAAACAGAATGGTTCTACGTTCGATGCCCCCTAGGTTTTGCCAGCCGATGGCTAGTCAGACGTAAGTGTTGCAGTATTCTCCAAGAATTATCAAGATAACAGTAGTTGATGTAAAACTAATATCTTCTTTTCTTTACAGCCGCAATTTCACGACCTGAAGGTGGGTACTTCAAAGAAATAGTAAAGGTCCTTCAAGAAATTCCAAGTGAAATGAGGGACATTGATTCGGTTTTAACTGACAGAAACTTGAGAATTGTTGGACTGATCGAGCGGAATCAAAGCATAAGGCTTGATGGAACACTGAGGGCAGCCCCGAAGAAGCAGTTGAAATGCAAAACACCCGGGGTCATAATAACTGAAGGGGGTGATGAAGAGAGAACGCCCACGGACGATGAACTTGTTGTTGGGTCTTCGGTTGGATTTCAAGTGACAAAAGGAAGAAGAAAAGGCAAGGTCGCTGCTTACAAACGTCCTAAGTCTTCGAGGTGGAAATCAGTTGTCATTTCCTTGCCGGTTCGCGGCATTAGAATCTCAGACTTCCTCGCCAACAGAGAGTCCTTTTGAAGGGCTTGCCGATATCCCGATTCCGGATTATGTGTCACTTCAACACGACACCGGGTTGGAGGAGCTTGATAGTGCTCTTGACCTAAGAGAGTCGCTTCCTATAAATGCGGCCGACATTTCCGGTTGGTCGGGGGGTTGCACATACATACACACTTCACGGCACTACACGATTTCCAATCATAAGTTGTCCAACTCAAGAAATCACTAAGTCTGCTTCTCTTTCTTTTTACAGGTACAATGTCCGGACGAGGGTCGATGTTAGGAAGTCTTCGTTCAGCTTGCCGATCTTCTTCATATTATGAGTCACGCAGGAGGGAAGAAGATAGAGACTGCGATCGCGGGTACCCTAACCAAGAACGTCAAGAGAGAGATAGGGATAGGGAGTATAGACATCAATCCCGATCCTACTCTCCTCCTCCTAGACTCCCTACACAACCTTCAGGTCAAGGGAGACAGCCAGTAGAGCCCCTTCGTCACAAACTATCCTCAAAAGCTTCTAGGCCTGAGCCACAACGCCATAGAACTGAGGTTGAGCCTCCCGTCATCGTTGAGCAGGCTATCACCGAGCCCACTGGGGAAGGGGCTATTAAAATTGCTCAGCTAAAGAAAGACCTCCTAAATATATGCTTCGACGGCTACATTTTCCCCCCTCACTTAAAGAGAATTCCATCAGAGGTGAAGAACACGATGCATGATTACATTCATGACACTTATTCCCAGTACAAAGAGTGGGCGAAGGCTGCAGAGAAAGCGTCGAAGGTGGCCTTAGACCGAGCTAAACTAATTGAAAAGTTAGAATCTGATCTCGCCCAGAAGGACCGCATCGTCCAAGTGCTCAACGATGAAGCCGAGTCCTCTCGAAAATCAGAGATAGAGGCCACCAAAAAGGCCGATGAGACGAATTTGGCCATGGAGAGGATGAGGCAGACACACAATGCCTTGGTGGAGCAGATGGGCCACCGAAACACCACGGTCACCGCTGAACGGGACGCTGCTCTGAAAGAACTTGCTGAGCTTAAAGCTAAATTCTCTGAAATTATCAAGAAAAAGGATGATGCAAACAATGCCGCCCAGGAGGCGTGTGAACAGGCTGTTGTGATTCGGAGTGAATGGGATGCGGCCACGGCTAAGGTTCGAGTGGTGGAGACTGAGGTCGAGGAGAAAGTCCAAATGGCTGAGTCTAGGCTAGAGGCTGATATTGAAGATCTCCTCATTGTTTATAATGCCAATGTTTTGAGGCACAGAAGTCTAGCCTGGCTCGACAACTACCCGACACATTTATATAACGCTAGGGGCCGATTGGTTGAGGAGGAGAAGGCGGTGCATCTGGGTGAATCAATCGACGAGTTTGAGCTTGAGAATCATATGTTAGATGAAGATGAACGAAAGATTCTCCACGAGTCGATGATTCTGCATGAAAAAGAAAGGCTCGACACCCAACACTTGGAGGTCGGAGAAGGTTCAGGTGTTGAGCATCACGACGTGAGTGCTGAAGTTTTTGTGCCAACCCAGCCTGAATCTGCACATGTGGTTGATCCCCAGCCCATTCTTGCTTATAATCCAGATCAGCCGCAGTTATCTCCGCCCAGAGAACAAGTTTCTGAGGCTGTTCAGTCGTCCACAAGCCAAATTAAGGAAGGTATTCTGAACATTCTCTACGCTTATCTGAATTAGTTATTAACAGTTCTTCTTTTGTTTTTGTCCAATGATTGATGCTGCACCGGTTGTGCCTCCTGCCACTCAAGAATCACATCATATGCAGGAGGCCATAATAACTGAAGCAACCACAACAACGACCACGGTATCGACTGATGGAACGTAGGGGTGCACGCTTGTTTTTGATGAGCAGATGATGGAGGAACTCCTCGGTCATCACAGCGATCCTTTTGCGGACCTACCATTTGTTATGGGTGGAAGCGCACCTGCTGCTGGCTCTTCAATGCCAACCACCGATGCTCCCAGCGAGGCCCAAGAAATTCGTGAAGAAGAAATACTGGAAGAAATCGATGCTGAAATGGAGGCAGCGGCTCATGGTGGTGGTTTTGCAGGTGGGATGGCGGCACCTAGTCCAGCTCCGTTAAGGATGATATCGCCTGGTGGTACAGTTTTTGATACTAGTGTGCCTATCCCGCCTCCTATAGTCGATCCAGTTCCTCCGACTCCACCTTCAGGGAACATTCCCGTGCACTTGAGCTCGGATGAGGAAGTTGATATCATGCCACCTCCTGGAGATCAGCCGCCGAAAGGAAAAAGCTCAAAAAGAAAGATAAGTGGCAGCTCCAGTGGGTCAACACCGAAAAGGTAGCCGAAAAAGAAAAAAGAGTAGACATTCTTCTTCGGTTTATTTTGGTAGATAGATAGGGATATACTTTCGTTTTTCTTTCGTAGGGCGTGTATAGATGCGGGTTCGGCCCCCGCTAGTGGGAATTTTGGAATCAACTTGTAGATAATTTCTTTTCACAAATAGTTGAAATGAAACTTTATTTTGTTTTGAACTTGATGTGTGTTTACTTGCTTAAGTGTTTCAGCATTTGACTTCCTCGTTCAATACACTTGTGAAGTTTCAACTTTTGAATCTCGTTTGAGTTTATCCGTCAAGTTCTGAAATACGGCCACAAGTCATGACAGGATGTTAAGTTGAACTCCGATGTTGTTCCGCTTCAGTCAGCGATTAACACTTAGTTCCGCCCTCAGTTTTAGGGATGAATTGAGAAGATCAGGTAGCGATCGTATTTCGCTTTCAATGCAGCATGCTTAGCATTATTGGATTGATGTTGAAACAAGGAGAATTCGAGTGGTCGAATCACAATCACTCTTTTATTGATGATTGTATCCACGCTCCGGGGACTTAAGTTATTTTCACGGGCGATCGGCCACGTTTGCTTAACACTTATCATTTCGTCCGCCCTCTGGGGACTTAAACAAATTTGCAGGCGCTCAGTTACACCCGACTTGAGTTTATACTCCGGTCCGCGCTCTGGGGACTTAGAGTCGATTAACATTTTATAATCCAATCCACGCTCTGGGGACTTGGAGTTGGTTGACGTTTACTCTCCGGTTCGCACTCTGGAAACCCGGATCGTTTCGATGTCTATACTTTGGCTCGCACTCTGGGAATTCGAAGTTAGGCGACGTTTTATACCCCATTTCACACTCTGGGAACTTAGAGTTAGTTGATGTTTATACTCCAGTTCGTATTCTAGGAATCGGAGTTGGTAAACAGACGGTCAATCACATCTGTTGTATGTTTTTGAGTTTCGCTCGCACTTTGGGAACGGAAGGTGTATCAGGATCGTGGACGGTCAGATCACATCCACCCTGAGCTAACAAGTGAGGTCGTTAGATGGACGGGTCCACCCTCCTCAAACTTGGTTCAAATACGGGCGAAGTCGTTAGGTGGACAGATCCACCCTCTGTGAAACCGTATTCGTAAGTTTATACTCCAATTCGCACTCTAGGAATCTGGAGTTAGGTGAAGGATTGTCGTGTATCAATCCTTTTTTGACTTTAGTGTGATGGCTTGTCCCCGAGCTCGGGTTTCACTTAGCGAGTGACCGGTCGTATCACAGTCACTCCCTATTTGAATAAATTCCACCGTATGATGGAACTAAGCTCTCCATGCATAGTGATGGTCATATGAAGTATTTCAAGTAAATCACAGCTCTGGCTCGAACAGATTGCACTTTATTGCTGAAATAAGAAAATATGGCAAAGTCAGTTGCCTTATTACAAATTCTAATTTCAAAATGCAGAAACAAATTGCAAATGAAAAATAGACTGAATAAATAAACAGAGCCTGTTTTGTGTAGTAGCGATGAAGACTCTCGCTGTTCCAGGCTCTCGGAAGAGTGAGACCGTCAACAGTCGATAATTTGAATGTGCCATCTCTAAGTTTTCGTTCAATAACATATGGTCCTTCCCAAGTTGGTTTCATATGCGAAGGGACCGGATAAATTCTTTTGAGTACGAGATCACCAAGTTCAAAGGTTCGAGGTCGAACCTTGGCATTGTATAATCGGGCGACTCGACTTTGATATGCGGCTGCCCTCAGATCAGCCTCTTCATGCTTCTCATCCAATAAATCAAGAGATTCAGCAAGCAATATAGCATTTGTCTTCGAATTGTAGTATGTCACACGATGAGAAGGTACTTCTAATTTGACCGGAATAACGACTTCTAAACCATAAGAGAGAGAGAATGGAGTGTGACCGGTCGCGGACTTGTGGGTTGTACGGTAGGCCCATAAGGCCATAGGAAGTTCATCGACCCATTTGCCCCTGGCTTTTTCCAATCGTTTCTTCATAATGGATTTTATAACTTTATTAATAGCTTCAACCTGTCCAGTCGCTTAAGGGTGTGCGACTGCGGAGAATTTCTTCTGAATGTGGAATCGTTGACAGAAATCCTTAAATTCGGCACTATCGAATTGGGTCCCGTTCTTAGTGATAATAGTACGTGGGAGACCAAACCGGCAGATGATGTTGCGCACTACAAAGTTGATCACCTTCTTCATTGTGATTGTAGCAAGGGGTTCAGCTTCTACCCACTTGGTAAAGTAATCAACTGCTACGATGGCGTACTTCACACCACCTTTGGCTAGAGGTAAAGAACCAATAATATCAATGCCCCATACTGCAAACGGCCATGGGCTGACCATTTGAGTTATCTCAGTAGGTGGGGCCCTAGGAATCTGAGCATGCTTTTGACATTTATCACACTTCTTGGCATAATCTGCTGCATCACGGTTTATAGTCGGCCAATAGTATCCATACCGGAGTACTTTCTTAGCGAGTGCTTGCCCCCCGGTGTGATCACCACATTCTCCTTCGTGTACATCATGTAATACTCGTTTGATTTCATACTAAGTGATACACCGGAGTAAAGGAACAGAGTGTCCTCTTCTATACATAACTCCGTTTTGAATAATGAACCGAGAAGCTTTTCTAAGAATCTGTCTCTTTTCACTTCTACGTTCTGGCAGGGTTCCGTGTTCGAGATAATTTCTGAATGGAGTCATCCATGACTCCCTTTCGGAAACGACATCAAATGTCCAATCGGTTTCCATCTGATCAATGCTTGGCGAAGATAATATCTTTACGGGAACAAGTCACATTTGCTGTGCTTCACCTGTACTGGCTAACTTTGCCAACGAATCAGCTTTCTTGTTGTGTTCTCGCGGTATGTAATAAATAGCATAATAGTCAAACTGATTCAATGTCTCCTGAACCTAAGCAAGGTACGTGGCAAATCTTCGATCTCTGGCTTGGTACTCCCCTCGAACTTAACACACGATCAATTGCGAATCACAGTAAATTTCCACCGCAATGATTCTTAAATCTCTGGCAAGTTTCAATCCAGCCAATAGGGCTTCATATTCAACTTCGTTATTAGTTGCACGGAAGTTGAACTTTAGAGCGTAACATATAGATCGACCTTCAGGAGTTTCAAGCACAACTCCTGCACCTGAGCAACGGTCATTTGATGCACCGTCTGTATGCAGCTTCCATATATACTTGGGAGATTCACTGGTTTCGGGCAAGTCCTCTGGGATGGTAAATTCAGCAATGAAATATCCTAGGACTTGTCCTTGAATGGCTCACCTTAGAGTGTAAGTAAGGTCAAACTAACTTAACTCAATATTCCATTTGATTAACCTGCCAGACGTCTCAGGATGCGTAAGGGCTTGTCGTAACGGCTGGTCGGTATAAATGGTGATTGGGTGAGCCTGGAAGTATGGACGAAGCTTCCTCGAGGCAATAACAAGACAATATGCCAAATTTTCTAGCTTCGGATAATTTCTCTCAGCTCCGGTTAGCCGCTTGCTTATGTAGTATACAGGCTTTTGTATTCGGTCTTCCTCCCGAACTAGAGCAACACTGATTGCGTTTTCTGATACCGCTCAGTAAATGTACAATTTCTCGTGATCGATAGGCTTTGACAAAATTGGCGGTGTGGAGAGATGTTGAATTAGTGCTCGGAATGCGCCCTCACATTCCGTAGTCCATTCAAAGTTTCATTTTCCTTTTCGGATCAGATCGAAGAAGGGAATGCATTTGTCAGTGGACTTTGAAATGAACCTGCTCAGTGCTGCTACTTTCCCGTTGAGACTCTGGACTTGCTTTATAGTTTTTGGAGTTTCAAGATTTCTGATCGCCCAGATCTTTTCGGGATTGGCTTCGATTCCTCGAGCATTGATGATAAACCCGAGGAATTTTCCGGATGCTACCCCAAAGTGACATTTCAATGGGTTGAGCTTCACTCTATATTCTCGGAGGATATTAAACATTGACTCTAGGTCTCTGATGTGATTGGTGGAAAATCATCACTTGACTAACATGTCATCCACAGATACCTCCATGGTCTTTCCGATCTGGTTAGCGAACATTCGATTAACTAACCGTTGATAAGTTACCCCAGCATTCTTGAGTCCAAAAGGCATGACTTTATAGCAATAGAGTCCCATATTGGTTACGAAGCTGGTATGCTCCTGGTCAAGCAAGTGCATGGGTATCTGATTGTAGCCAGAGTACGAATCCACGAAGGATAAAAGCTCATGTCCAGCCGTTGAGTCTACAAGTTGATCAATTCGTGGAAGTGGAAAACTGTCTTTGGGGCAAGCTTTATTCAAGTCTGAGTAGTCAACACATGTTCTCCATTTCCCATTTGGCTTTCAGACAAGTACAGGATTGGACACCCATTCCGGGTATAATGCATTTCGAATGAACCCATTCGCCTTAAGCTTATCTACCTCTTCTTTAAGGGCGGCAGATTTCTTTGGATCCATACCACGCCTTTTTTGCTTGACCGAGACGTATTGCGGTCAATATTCAGTGTGTTGCTCGCGATGTCCGGTGAGATCCCACACATATCAGAGTGTGTCCAGGCAAACACATCAAGGTTTACCCGGAGAAATTCAACCAATTCCTCTTGCATTTGTTGGCTTAGCTGAGATCCAATCTTTATCATCTTCGAGTCATCATTATTGTCAATTAGAACATCGATCGTCAGTTCGGCCGGAGAAGCTTGACTGTCTTTACTTTCATCTTCACTTTCGGTATCTCTTGGGTCAAGATCTCTTTGGAATTGGTTGGGGTTCCCGGGCCCAGGCCCAGGCCCATGCACTAATTGTTAATTGCCTGCAAAGCGGACACAAAGAGATTCCTCTGCGCCCTTTCCTTTTTCATTCCGCTGCGCCTCGCGCAGCTCAGCAACGTAACAGGCTCGCCCTACGGCATGATCCCCTTGAATAACTCTGACACCATTGTCGGTAGGGAATTTCAAAGTTAAACACCATGGGGCAATGGCAGCCCTGAATTCAGCTAGAGCTGGTCGGCCCAAGAAACCATTATAAGGGGAGTTTATATCCAACACAACAAACTATAGTATCCAGACTCTCCAGCGTTCACCAATTCCCAACTCCACCGGCAATTCCACCACTCCAGTGGGTATAGTTGCACTCCCGTTGAAACCATGAATGCAAGACTGACATGGCTTAAATCTTTAGTCTCCATTCTCATCTGGTCGTAAGCTCGTTTAAACAAAATATTCATAGAGCTTCCGATGTCTACCATGATCCTCTTCATCCAATCAGGACCTACTTGAGCTGATATGACTAGCGGATCAATAGTGGGGGCTTCGACCCTGTCGGCATCCGGACCTCGAAATACGATGTCATCTGCCATCGTTCTTTGTTGTTTGGCCGAAGCCCCATCTTCAGAATTACTACAACATTCAAAGTCCGCATGCCTGATAGAGCTGGCATACGACTCCATTTCCTTCCAACTTCGGTCTGCTGGATGAGGACCACCACAAATAGTGTTTATCACCAACCTCCCTCCAATACGAGCGGGTTCCTTCGGTCTAGCCGGATTAGACACATGATTTTGATTCGATGGGCCTGCACCTCCAGACTGCGGCGCCTGAACAAACTGTTCTAACTTCCTCTCTCTTATCAACTTTTCGATGAGATCCTGCAAGTGACGGCATTCATTTGTGTTATGGCCGTAGCTTTCGTGGAATCTACAAAACTTTCACTTCTGAATTTTCTTTTCCGATGACTGTTTCGGAGCAGGCTTCTTGTACTGAATAGTATTACAGGTTTGTAGATATACGTTCTCCAGCAACGTATTCAGAGGAGTATAATTATCAAACATTGGAGCTCTATGCCGTGGACCACGGTTCTGATCCCGTTTTCTATTTTGGTTATCACTGCCTTTTCGTTGATCTTGTTTATTCTGAATATTCAATTGCACTTTTCTGGAACTCTCCCCGGATTGTTTAACAGTAATATTACTCTGAACTCCTTCCACACTAGACCCCGCATCATCCTTCTTCCTAGATTGTTTCGCATCCTCCCTTCTCAAGAATTGAGCTGCTTTGGAATAGAAACGGTCCAATGATGTAGGGGGTTTTCCGGCCAACCAGCTGCCGAATTCAGAATCGGGCTCAATTTCCTTAGTCAGTGCCATAAGAATGGATTATCATTAGGGTTGCTGATCTCAGCACATGCAGCATGAAATCTCTCTAAATAACGCCTGAGTGTCTCTCCAGGAGCTTGGGTGACACTAGATAAAGTATTAACATCCTCTGGTCTTGCGACATGCATACGAAATTGCTCAATAAACTTTGTTGCCAACTGATCAAAGCATGAGATCGATTGGGGTGGTAGTCGGGTAAACCACATAGTTGCTATACCCCCTAGTGAAATCGGGAAGCTTCAACACTTGACTGCATCGTCAGCTCCTGCAGCGTTCATCAACCATTCGTACTTTAGAATATGCTGATTAGGGTCAGAGTTTCCTTCATAAACGGGAAAATTCGGCATCCTGAATCGCCAAGGTGGTTCAGCATAAAGTATCTCATCAGTAAAGGGGGTATGACTTTGGGAGATTCCTGACAAGTCGGGCATTTGGACATTCTGAATAGGTTGGGCCAAGGTGTGGTCGGGTTCCACAATGCGAGGAGGGGCCGGTCGCTGTCGACGGTCCATGTCTCGCCTCCTTGGTTCTATGTCTTCGAGGACATAAGGCTTATGATGGTAATCACGCTGGTGATGGTTCAGATCTATCCGATTTTGGGTCTCAGTGCCTAAATCAGTAGCTGTCGTAGTTTGGTTATCGGTAACATGATGCGGGGTAGTGCCTCCTCGGGAGGATGGTCCAGTCTGGTGGCTGGTTGACGGGCCAACTCTCAGTTGCCCAACATTCAAGGTATGCTGATGCCCAGTAGCTTTTGTGTAACTTCCGTCTAGCCGTGGGCGTGTAGATCTGTGATGATAATCGAAAGAGGCTGAACTCTCGGTGGAAGAATAGGAAGCTTGATCCCTCCTGGATCTCCTTCGTCGCTGACAGTTCAGTTGGTTAGTTAGTTCCGCGTTAGCATGGAGTTATTGAGTGAGCTGTTGGCAGCTCTGAGCCAATTCTTGCATCAACATCTGAAATTCTTCTCTGGTGACCGGCACTTGCGGATCTGATGGTCCGGTAGTATTCTGTTCGGTTGGAGGCTGTTATACGGGATTTTGTTTGTCCCGTCCTTCAGGATCTACAGCTGCGGAAGTAGTCCTTGTGTTAACCATGGTGGATGATGAAGCTCTCTCCTAGACTTGTAGAAAATCTGAATAGGATGGAAGAACTTCTGAAATTGAGATCTGGATCTTCTCCTTGCATGTTTGCAATCCGATATCGGCAGTAGATCCAATGAGCAGAAGGAAAAAGCTGGGTTTTTCTCAGTGAAAGCACCAAAGTGTTTGTACCAAAATTGGGCACAACACTCTTCGGAAGGGTTTGAAGAGATAAAAATGAAAAAATTAAATGGAAAAGGAGGATTATCTAACAAACACTTCAAAAACAAGTAAGAAAATACGCAGAAACACAGAAGTTTAGAGTGGTTCGGCATGTTGCCTACGTCCACTATGAAATTGATGATTTTATTGATGTTTTCTTGATGATTACAACTGATTACAGCAGATTACAGCGAATTACAGTGATGAAATTCGAGTACAACAGCAGCCTTGTAGTGCAAAAATGTTTTCGGCAGAGTCTGGACGTCAAAGAGCCAAAAGATCCCTTTGCTGGAGGCTCTGGGATGCTATTTATAGGCATATGATGCAAATATCTCGCTTAGATCTCAGGAGATCTCTTCTGGCACGTGAGCGGGCCCATGCGATAGATCCCACGTGGTTTCGACTTGATCCATGATCGATACGAACGAATTTCATATCGATCAAGATTTGACCCAATCGAGTCGAAACTTGGTATGAACATTCCTTAGGTCGTACGCAAGCTCCTGTGAAAATTTCATAGCATTTGGACTTGTGGATTGCAAGTTATGATCGATGAAAATTAGAGTTTTTCGGTTATGGTTCCCTTCGCATCGATACCGTTCGTATCGATCACTTCGACTCGATGTTGAGCACGTGCCTGCGAGTTGACGTGGCGCTTGATTTTTGGATCGCTCCACTTTCGATGCCGAGTTGACCGATTCATCCCTAGGTTTTCGCCTTGTTCGTATCGAAGATCGTTGCCTTGTTCGTATCGATAATATTATGATGTTCGCATCGATTGGATGTATTTTACGTCGCATCGATCTTCTGTATGCCATCTCGTATCGAGGAGGGGTGTTGGTTTCGTATCGATCTATGGTCGATCGATACGAAGCATGCTGAAACTTAATCGATATGAACTGGCCACTCGCATTTCAGATGGATACGAAGTAGACCATCTTCGATGGATTCGAACAAGACAGGTGTGTGGCAGTTGACACGAATAGATAGATACGAACCAAGATCACCTGATGGATACAAACTAACGAAGCCTGATGTATTTGAACAAAGATGGATACGAAGAAGGTCATCTTCGGTGGATACGAAATAAACAACCGCCGATCAATACGAAGTGGAGCTTGTTTGATGGTGGAGTCGAATAGATCGATACGAATAAACATATTCCATTGATGGATACGAACTAATGCATTTTGATGGATGCGATTGAGGCGATTTCTTTGGCTTGCATCGATCGTATCTTGAGCATACGAACCCGGATTGACTTCAAACTTGGAATGTTGGTTTTCATAGCTTTGTTTGTCATCTCTTGTCAATTGTAGCTTGATCCGGACTCGGACAAATTTTATCGACATCCATAGCAAACCCGCGTATAACCGATCTTCGGGACGGACTGTCCTTGGTTTCCAGTTAAGTTCCTGGTATCACGGCCTTGCCAAAAGGCGGGATAACAGAACTGTAAATAAAGATTTTGAAAATCTTAAAAATAAGTCCGTCTTTTATAATAAAGGGATATGGTTTTAAAAAGAAGATAGAAAAATTTTGGTATAAATATTTATTAATGGTATATATAAAGTGATACACACACACACACACACACACACACACACATATATATATATATATATTAAGATTTATTTATAAATGTGGATATTTATAATGTGATGATGTATAAAGGTGACATTTTACAAACAAAGTGAAGATTTGTAAAATCGTATTTTATTAATAAAATGATATATTCATAAACGGTGTTTATACATAAAGGGAAACGTTTATCATTGGATAAATTAGGAAAAATAAATCACAATTGTGGATTTATAATAAGATGTGGGATGCTGTTTTTGAAAAAATATTTGATTCTTTTTTGAAAATTGAAAGTGAGGGAGATTTAGAGATGTTAAACGATATGTTATAAGATAGAAAGAGATTTATAAACACAGTTTTATAAATAAGGAAATGATTATGTTGAAATTTAAGTATTGATTTTTATCAAGGAAGTATATTTATGTTTTAAAAGTTTTTTATTTATATTAATATTGTTTTAAAGTTGTTTATCAATATTTTAATATTTTGAAAAGTTAATTATTTAAATTAATAATATAGCTTGAAATTAATCATAATTATTTATCAATAAAGTCTTGGAAATTAATTATTATTATTATTTATAATAATGTTGTAGATAAATTATTATTGTTTTATTAAGAATGTTTTGAAATTATTAATTATTATTTCTTCTATGTTTTGAAGTTAATTATTATTTATTTATAACGTTTATTATTATATAATAGTGTTTTAAAGTAAATGATTAGAATTTATTTATAAATGTTTTCGAGATATATAAATAGGGTTTTATAAACGGATGTAGGTTTTATAAGAGTCATCTTATAACATGGTTTCATAAATTTAAAGGAAGATTAGTTAAAGGGTAAGAAGAGTTATAAATGGTCTTAGATATTTATAAAAGAGTTGTAGAAATGGTTTTATAGATTTATAAAAGTAGTTTATAAATGGATTTACCGATTCAAAAAGGGTTTATAAATGATTTTTGGAATGTACAAAAGAAAGTTTTATAAATAACTTCAGGTCTTAATGAATGAGGTTATAAACGGGTTTAGAGATTTATAAAGGAATTTATAAATTGTTCTAGAATTATGTGAAATGGAAATCTTCCTTCGTTTTATTAATATACTTATACCGTTAAGATAAGTATATAGATTTTTTCCAAGTATTGAAAATATAGGAGTTTGTAGGTATATCTTCGTAAAGGTATTTTGAGATAAATATTTGGAAAGTGTTTTAATTAATGAAAAGATTAATTAAAGAGGCTTAGTGTGTTTGGTGCTTACGCAGTATTGCTTCATTTGGAAATTTGTTCTCTGGTTGGTTTGTTTGTTTATTTGATAGATAAATAACCGACTATCAAATGTTGGCCAGTTTATAAACTAAGGTTGTCGGTTCGGAGAGACCGGGATCAGATATGTTATCCGAAAACAACTTTGAATCGACATAAGCATTTCAAATTGGAATATCTTGAAGATAATCGAAATGAAGCTTTTTGATGTGCAAGGGCTACTTGCTACTAATCTTGAGGATGATTCCAAAATGGATGTGGTAGAAGTAGTGTCTTCGGTTTTTATTCAGTCCTAGAATGAACTTGTACGGATGAATGCTGGCATTGCATTATTGGCTGGAGGGCAGTGTTAGCATTCCATGTGGGAAGTGCAATATAAAGGTAAAACGTAGCCTCAAGCCTCATCAACCGAGAAATGACAAAAATCGGGCATGCAACAGGGCTAAGTGGGTCGCTTCCGTCAAGGTATGGTCATTCCAAATCTAGATCGATTGCTATCTAGTCTTGTATGCTTCGAGGCCCATTAATGAAAAGGGTGAACATATTTGGTACTATTAATCAAGTGGTAGGCCAATCCTGTATGGGAGGGTTACATGATGTTCTTGTCATACATCTGTACATTTTATCTAGAGATGTACCATAGAAATGAAGTTCCTTACCTTGTCATGGTATGGAATCCATTCTCCAATATGAGCTTTATAGACTTAGTTGTGTCCAACTATGTTGAAATGTGAGATGCAAGCATTCCAGCTATTTTATATATTTACTTTAAATTCCTAGACATTATTATAATATCACCGGATTTTCTATAGTAAATGTTTTGGTTATCGTAAGGTAAAAACCCATCTGTGTTTATGTGTGGTGTGGTCTTACGAGATACCTTTATTTTGAAAAGAGTTTGATAACTTTAAAAATCAACTGGGTGTGTTCTCACGTCGGTTTACTAGACTGACTCAAGTGTTATCTTGCTTGGGTCATACCGAGCATATTTACAGATTGCTTTGGATGCATTGGAGCTTAGGAGACGAGCTAGAGGTCTTCATGACATATTCGTGTATTTGTTTATTTTTCCGCTGAATTGTTGTTGAAATTATCAGTGTTGTGACGATAGGTTTTAATAACTATCTAGGCTGATGATTGATTATTTATGTACTCTGATTGATGTATGTATATTGTAGTTTTTCTTTTGTAAAGATCATTGATATTATATTATATATTGTTGCGCTGCAATTGTGTGACTCTGTGTTGTTTTCAATTCTTTTTCTTTTCTTTTTCTTTTCTCTTCTTCTTTCTTCTTTCTTCTTTCTTCCCCATAACTATCTGTCTTTCAGTACATTTTGGGTTAGACATGTGTAGTTTATTGTTAGCTTGAATTATATGGATTTGTGAGTCGTTATATGAAATTTCGATCGTTTTCTTTTGTTTGAAAACTATGATACAATAGTTTGGAAAATTCTTATTTCAAATAATTCCGACTCTGAATCCATCGTATAAATGGATTTAACTTTCTACGCCACGAATTCGCGAACTGCCGTTACTGGCACGCCTATTTTTGATTCAATTTTCATTATTTGTCAAAACTTCACCAAACTGGATTTAATGTTTATAAAATATTTATAATCCATTTTAAAGAGCTTTAACAATCTCATATACACCATTTTATTATTAAAGGAAAGTGATTTCCTTTGTGATATTCGTCGTGTATTAAATGTGAATCATTTCATCAAAATGGACATAAATCAACATCCAAACTTGATGATCGATCATAGTCTATAACCATAACAATCATATCACATCATCAATATATATATATAGTTTCTCACTTGAATTTCGACCAAACTAACTTTTAAATGGCTATAGCTCCATTACGACCGCATGGGAGCCTATGGAATCGAGCCTTGGACCTTTGAGAAGGCTTGGACTATGCTTGTTAATGGAGGTGGGCTCGTCCTTGGTTGGTGGAAGGTGTGGTTGTGGGTTGTAGAGGTGAGAAAGAGTGGATTTTCTTTGGTTTTGAAGAGTATTGATAATATATACTTACTATATAATTTTGATTTCTTTTTGCCATAATTTTCTTTAATTAAGGAGCCATTAATGTAGAGTTTAAGAAGTAAAGAAGCTTAGAAATTTTATGAAGAAATGAGCAAATGAAGTGAAGAGATATGGGTGCTATTTATAGGAAAAAGTAAGGATATAAACATCATGATATTTCTACACAAATACATCACCATTTGCTCACCACCCACTCCCCTCCTAGCTCATCATGTCCAGCCATGTATCTCCCATGTATGTGTACCCATGTGGTTGTACTTTAGATAAAAGAGGTTAACTTTGGTTTACTTAAGTGTGAAGTTTTATTTAAAATATCTTGATATTTTGTAATATATATATATTTAAATGTATATGCATATTTGTATGTATATATGTGTTCATGTGCATGTGCATATATATGACAGTGTTCGTGTATATGTACATATATCCATGCATATGTACATCTCAAATGATTTACAACGTTGCACAACTTTTCTACATTGAATCGTTGCAGATTTCGATTTCGATCTCCGATCATATTTTCCTTCTTATTTAATATATATGTATATATATATATATATATGTAAAAAAAAGTTTGATAATAATATTTCTATCATTATATAATTATTAAAAGGGCTTATTTAATAATCATAATAATTATTAAATCATTTAAACTCAATTTAAATTAAAAAATCATTTATTTCAAAATAATCGATGATCTCATAAAGGGATTTTATTTTCAAAAATAAAATAAGCAATTTTATTACATTTTTTCACTCGTATATATAAATGAGTATGCGTCCAGCCCCTAGCACGGTATTGGATGTTCTAAGAGCTGTTTATTGATAAAACAGACTTCGGTCATTTTATTAATATATCTTTCAAGGTATAAATTTTTATACATGGTTATTCAAAATAAGATTACCAATATTAAATATTGTTCATAACATTATGATTTATGTTAAAAAAATTATATTTGAATATTTTAAATTTTTTCTAAAATGATGAATTTGCAGGTCGTTACGGTGCATGTGTTGTGAATGCCCATGGAATTTTGTATGGCTGTCAACTATGTTTTATGTGTTTAGGTAGTGTATGTGTGATATGTGTGTCCAGGTGTATATACGTGTGTGTTCTGTGTTTGTGTGTATTGGAAGTGTATATGCACAACTATGTTTATATATGTGTTGTTTTAGTAATTTATAACTAGAATATATATATTTACAATTAAAATAACCAAATCAAATATATCTAAATTCTAATATATATTTATTAAATATTATATATACATGCTTATGAATGTAAATAGAAGTTTGAAAAATTAATGAGGTGAATTTAATTATATTATTTAAATGGTCTTTAATAATCTTTTTATAGAAGTGGGAAATTAAATGTATATAATCAAATTTTTGAATATGTATTTATTTGAATACGAGTATACTAGTTTAATTTAGATGTTTTATAATTATTTGTAATAGTACTTAGAGGCTTATAATTGTGTAATAAATGTTATGTGCACTATTTTATTTATGAACCAATTTGGTTTTCAAAATGAAAGAATTGGGTTTTCTATTAATATTGGTGAATGTTTAATTATTATTAATTTTCTAAAAGATTGAGAAATTAGTTATTTATTGTATAGAATATCTTGTATTTGAGTTTAGTTAATTATCTAACTAATTCTAAAGCATATATATACATACATATATATATATATCATCTATTAACCAATTATGAGTATTAATTTTGTTATATAAAATTATACGACTTGAATGTTTTGTTATTAAATATAGATTTGTTTATTTATATATATTTGAATAGTATATTTTATATTAGTTTCTGATTTCTGATTTCTTATCTTCTTTATATTAATTCGATGATATTTGTGATTTTGATATGGAGTTAGTTGATGATTTTAATATGATATAGTGATGACATCCTATATTTGATTTGTGTGATTTCATTTCTGAGTGACGAGAAATTTGAATAAACAAATTAGTGATACCGTCTTGTATGGGACTTTCGGTAATACTTTTTTGGTTATTCATCAGCTTGTCATATACATATACCTAGTATGGATCGAGTATAATTTATGAGAATGGAATAATTATTCGAATAACATGCGGTGGTATGGGACATCGTTATGTTGCTTGTTTGGTTATTCGTTGTAAGTAAATATCACCCAAATGGAGATATGCTCATGTGTATATTATGATACTCATTGTAGTAGGAGTACATTATAGCCATGTGTTGGCTTATGGGTAAAGCCGTATGTCGAGGGATTAGAGTTGTAGTATATCATAGTCACGTGTTGTGTAACACCCCGCATTTTTATATAATTAAAATGAAGCAAATATCGATGAATAATGAAAATAAACATTTTTGAAATTGTCGGAATGTGGCCTCGAAATTTGTACCATTACGTCCGAGGCAATTTTCTGATCAGTTTCCATATATAACTTTTCAAAATCCGATCTATATGAAGAAGTTACGGGAGAAACGAAAAAGGGAAATAAAAGGAAAAGAAAATGAAAAATATATATATATATATATATATATATATGGGTCGACCGCTAGGTCGATTTAGCAAGCTCCAAGGTCGACCGCCCAGTCGACCTTAGGAGTAGGGTGGTCGATACCACGGTCAACCCACCTTGCTACCTAGACGATGTTTCATCCAGGTACGTGCCGAGTGATGTAAAAACTGATTTTCGCGCGATCCGAGCCCTACGTTAATTAATCTGATGGCTCCAAACAACCCTGTGACGTGGTGGCTCTTTTCTCACAATTAGATTTTCTCCTATGGGTTCATTGCCTGAGGCTGGACCCTAAATAGAAAATATTTCTTTGGGTTCATTGCCTGAGGCTGGACCCTAAAAAGAAAATATTTCTAGCGAGGGGATCTTCTAAATTAAAATATTAGGCACCTAAGAAGGGGATCCAAAAGGACCATTGAGCCAAGCTGAGCACAAGCAAAGCTAAGGACGACAGGTGAGTGGATTTAATTATATATCTTTTACGTTTATGTTATATTATCGTTAGATTCCCGTTAAATAATTTTATTCAGTATTTCAGTAATTAATCCTGTCAATTAGTTATGCCGAACTGTAAGAAATTTACATCTATTTTAAAGTTATAATTTAGCCTAAATGCTAGCTTCTTTGTATTCCCTTTTATGCGAATAATATAGTTAAAGAAGAGAATTCGCAGTTATGGATTAAAATAAGAAAATACTAGATTTTAGGAAAATTAGATGTATGATAAGAAAAGCTGAAATAAAGCAAAAAAATTAAGAATTCTGCAATTAATCATGCTAAAACGGGAGCAATAAATTAGAGAAAAATATAATAACTTGATTTGGAAGTAAGTGATAAAACTAATTGGTTGGTTTAGAAAATAGGATACATTTCTATAGTTTAATATTTAAAAGATAATGATAAACGTAATTGCAAGAATAAAAGAAAGAAAAAGGGAACTTGTATAAAATAGAGAAACCATTGTTTTACACTATCCAAAAATAATAAAAGAAATATCTTACAGTTACGAATTATTGTTTATAGTATTATTTAGTATTAAAATATGGAAATTGATTTTTAGTACGGTTTTCATAACCAACTAAATAGAATAGGACTACTTCTTAGAATAGAAGAATATAAAGCAAATAATTGAAGGAATCAAGTTAATTACTAGATAAAAATCTGAAGCTGTAAACGATAATGAATCTAGATCTACATTTACTGCATAGACAATAAAATTAAGTAAAATAGTTATTATGATAAGTAAAGTGTATAATATAAGAGAATTGAATTCAATGTCATAATAAAAGAAGACGGACTAGGGTAGAAAAGAGACGCTTGTAATTATATAATATGCAGATTATAAAAGAAGATAAAAAGTGACAATTACAAGTAAAATTATAACATAGGTTATAATTAAGTAGAAAGAACGTAAAGGCTTATTTTAAGACTTAGAATAAGTTAATAAGAAAATATAGTAAGGATACTAGTAGAGGCTTATTTAAAAAGACTTATACTAAGTTAATAAGCAATAGAATAGAAATAATAGAAGAGGCTTATTTTAATAAACTTAAGACTTAATTTAAGTTAATAAGCAAGATAATAGAAGTGTCCCATATCAACAGCATTCCCTTTAGTCAGAAAATGATAGTCCCACAATAGTTAGGTGAGGCTGGGATAAGATTATGCTAATTAGGGTAAATATGTAGCCAACATATAAGGAAAGTAAACTAAACGCAAATTAAAGATATTAGACTTAGGGTCTTATAAAAGAGTGAGATGCATTTGGAGCAGCCCAAAGGATGAAGAGCCTAACGAAGCAGTTCATCATATATTTCAGCGATGGAGAAGCACGTCCAACTTAGTTATTTTGGACTGGAAGGAAGTACGAGACTTCAACGGGACGTAAGGATAATCTAGGATGGCCCTCTGGTGTAGGTGTAGTGATGAGGTCCTCCGGAGGCAGGTCTATAGGTGTTCCATCAAAAGAGTATGCCTCGATTGCTGTTTTCATGGTAGGACCATTGTAGGAAATCAGAAGGGGTTGGTGTTTGGAGTAGGATATTCGTATGTCCCAGTACTTGCAAGTAAGTTTAGTGGACAAAACCCAAAAGGATAGTCGCATGCGAATATCGGCCAGCATCAAAACCAAGAACAAGTTCGGGAAGGACTAGAGTTAAACCAACAGTCCAATGATACTTTCACTATCGAGACATTGGATGAGGGGCACCGCCAATTGGATGTTAGATTGTTTGCAGTAGGGCACGACCACTTAAGTCTTTAGAGGTCTTTCGATTAGTTGAGCGGTGGCTGCGTAGGGCCATATCCACGATGAGAAAAGAGACAGACCAAGTAGAATATCTGTATTGTAGGCCTAAGGAAGCTGTCCTTTAAAGATATAGAAAATCCCGACCGAGTTCTGTACAGGGTAGACCTTGTTGGTGGGATTCAGAGAGTAGACGGAACGATTACATATATTCCTCAATGTACGCACTGGGTGGTACATTGTGGATGTCCGAGCATTAGTATAGACTAGTGCGGACATGGTTTTATGTTTTCTTAGTAAACGACGGAACATCTATATTGTAGGCCTTATGGGGCGGTCCTTTATAGATATAGTCATAGAACGCCATGAAAGTAAGACGATGGAGTCCTTTACGAGGAGGATACGGAAGGTACCATGGTTAGTACCTAGGACCAATTTGGTCATTGGGCATATAACTATATATATATCAGTTATTAGGTTTTAATCTACTAAGGAGTTGATGGGTACGATTCACGCACAGAGGAGAGAGTATTATAAACCTAATGAACCTAATATAACGGTAAATGGAAATAAAACAGTATATGTAGAACTAATCTTAGAAGTATATAATTTTTTCATTCACTATAACTTTAGTTCTGACCCCCTCCTCATAACACCCTACGGGTTAGGTAGATGGTAGAGACTTTTCAGTTTTGAGGCACTTATTTAGAAAGTGTTATTATAGTGGTGAGTATTTACTTACTATTATATTTTAATCAGTTCCGCTATGAGATATTTAATTGAGTTCTGCTATATTTGTCATTGCCCATTTGCAGGAAATCGGATACCTAAATCGGGCTTCAGTGGGCTTGGGTTTTAGCATTTTTGCGAAAAATCTGGACCTATTCGAATTCGGGTTGTTACATTTGGTATCAGAGCCAGGTTTAGGATTCCTAGGTAGGTAGTGAGTGAACGTATTTGTATTTTTAATATATATATATAAACCCCTAGACCCAAAGAGAAATCCATTTTTGGAGAAAAATTTGGAAAACGGTTCTATATATCAAAGTTTGGATTATAGAAATCCCAAGAGCTAAAAGACCTAGAAGGACAAATATTTTAGATATACAATAGTTTAATAAAGAATAGTCTCGTGGAAACAATTCCCAATTTGAAATTATTTCAGAAAAGCAGGTTTGGCGTTATAACCTTAGAATTAAAGACAAGCATAAGAAGGAAATAGATTGGGAAAATATATAATGGGATTGAGGAGAATATCTTCGTGTGGGTATTTGGGAAAGGGTAAGGAAGTTAAAAAGCAACTTTAAGTCTAGCCCAATAACCAAACTTTTGAGAATTTGAATTTTTTTAAAAGGTTTTCAAGTTTTAAACTTAAAAGTTTACAGCTTCATATTTGTACTAGTTTAAACATGGAAAACTGGGGGGAAACAATTTTAGAAAAAAGCATTTTGGAGATTTGAATATATATATATATATGTATGTATATGTATGTATATGTATGTATGTATGTATGTATGTATGTATGTATGTTTCACTTCGATTAAATCTAAAAACTAGTACTATGGGCTGTAGTGACGGTGTTTTACGCAATAACCGTCTTGACCTAAGTGGAAACATATTTTTGAAAATGTTATCTAAGCATAAAGTGGTTTGTAAGTACATTAAAATATTTCCTAGCTGTAAAAATATTAAAACAGTTTTGAAAGAGAAAATTTTGGGGTTAGATAATTAAAGTGGTTGGAGCAAGTTTATGGATATTAATAAAGATTTAGTTGAAGTATAGAAGACGTTAAGACTCCACTTGGAGAGTGGAGAGCGGTCAGGATTATTTAACCAAAGTCGTAATTGTGACTCAGATGACCCGAAAATGGATAGAATAGGATTGGGCTTTGATTAGTTAAGGAGGAAACGGGTGAGGCAAGCACGACAATTAGCAAAAAAAAATATTTAGGCCGACCAGGTCGACCGCCTTGGTCCAAATTTACGTGTATAAACGCGTAAATCCCCCTTCGTCATCGTCATTCTAGCCTCCTCCCCCAAAACACAGTAGCCGAACCCAATTTTGCCGATTCCAACCACCCCCAACACCTTAAAAACTCCACCAATCAGCTCATGGTTAGTACCAAATTGAAGTGTATCATGGGATCTACCCAGATACATACTTCTTTCCCACAGATCTGGAAGCTTTTCGCCATGCCTCCAAGACCATCCTTGGTTCACCTTTTTCCCCACCATACACCAAAGCTTTGCTTTAGTTTTTCTTTGTAATTTGTTAGATCTTTTTAAAATTCTCAAAACAAGGGTTAATCATGCCATTTATCAAGTTGAATTGTAATAGGAAGAGCTTGTTCTGTCATTTATTTGGAATTTTTGTCCCCCAGGAGATAGCCTGGTGCCAGAGTGATAGGAGGATAGTGCAGGCTTACTCTGATACAGCTTCGTACCAATTTTTTCAAGGAAGAGCGGTGAATTTTTATGATTTTCATGGCACGCCTTTAGAGCAGCTCTTTATGGAAACCGGGCTGCGGCAGATTCTGAGACACGAGACGTTCGAGCGACGGGCGTACCTCAGCTTAGTACATCTTTTTTATGCTAATTTGCGTACTAGTGATGGGGATGATGAGATGGCCTTCCAGTTGGAGGTCAAGGGAGTAGGCATAGCATTTATGGAGACTCGGTTTGCTGGTATTTTGGATATTAGAGGGCATGGCTTAGATGTAGGATAAATTAAGATGACAGGCCGTCTTACATCAGATTTTAGTAGACCCCCAGCACCCCCGATTGGCGCATTGGACAGTTGCACCAATTAGCTAGGTTAGTTATATGCATTCTACAGTATAACCTTTTTCCCAAGACGGGGAGTTATGATCAGATTTATCCCATAGTAAGGCAGGCCATCTACGCCATATTCGAAGTCTTACAGGTGAACTGGGCCAAGGCGATCATGGCCTAGTATGTGACAGCAGCAGGACTTCGCCGATCTTTTATGATCTATTATCATCTTTGGACATGGGTCTTTATGTGGGCCGGGGTTGAGATGGATAGAGAGACTTATAGTGAGAAGACCCACCCTATGATTGATTCATCCACTCTGAGGAGGATGAATATAGATTTGGTGCTGATACAGGCTCCACAGGAGGAGCAGGAGCCCGAGCCACAGCCCTTGCCACATTACCAGGCACCATAGTATTTCCACGAGCAGTAGAGCTTTCCTTCGCCACCATTTGGAGGCGGCATTGGACAAACATAGTCGCATTGGCCCGCTTGGCCACCAGAGCCCGCGACGTAGAGTACTTGGGGATACAGATCTTGGAAAGAGGGAACATGACCCTCCCAACCCCCTCTGTGGATGAGCTACGATGAGTAAATTAGGAGCATTGCCGAGGGGCAAGAGCAGCTCGCCAAGGAGCACGCAAAGCTTCTTCGAGGACAGCAGGAGTTAGTTAGGACATAGCAGGAGTTAGCTAGGGCACAACATGAGATTGTGAGGAGCACCAGACGGCAGGAGGAGCGCCTTAGCTGTTTAGATTCATTTATTAGGGCCTTCTTGTGTCAGGGTGGACAAGGTCCTAGCCCTCCTAGCCCTAGATGATAGTTGTGTTAGCCTATTAGTGTTACCTATCTAGTATCACCTTGTAGTAGGGTCTGTTTTCTCTTTATATAATATTATACTCTTATGTAAGCATTTAATTCCTATTATATTAAATCAGTATTAATGCTTCTTCTTTGTGTTTTTATGATTTTCACAAATAGAGAATAAGGACATAAGACATTATTATAAAAAGTAATATCAGATTTAAGAATAACAGAAAGAAGAATAACAAATTTAAAGAAAACAACGGAAACGTCAACAGGAAATTTTAAAAAAAATTTATGTAAACCGTGCTTGGGAAAATGAAAAAGGGATTTTTTTAGAATAGTAACCCAAAATTCCAAATACGGAGAAAGTGGTGCGTAAAAGAAAATCGGAGAAATATGAAGTTGTTCTGTTTTCTATCTTCTTTCTAACATAAGAAATCGAATTCAGAAAATTAGATTTTTCTGAAATTCGAATATTAAAAGTTGTGTATTAGGGTTTGGATGAAAAATTTGTTAAACTACACCCCTATTCAATAGGAGTGTGGGAAAAATTGGATGAAAAATATTTTGATTTTTTAAGAAAAATTGCATATATATAGAAATTGCAAGTATATTTAGGTTGTGTACATCATGTTTTGAAAATAAAATTTTTAGAAAGAAAAGCATTCATGTAAGAGGTACCGCTTAGAAATTCATGTGCATGCATATATATGTATTGAATGACACTTTTTGCACAAAACACGGATGATTGCAAAATTGGATGTATAGAAAATGGTTGTGATTAATGCGAGGAATTACATAATTTTTTACCCTTATCGAATTTCGAGGACGAAATTTCCTAAGGGTGGGAGAATGTAATACCCCGCATTTTTATATAATTAAAATGAAGCAAACAACGATGAATAATGAAAATAATTTTTTTTGAAATTGTCGGAATATGGCCTTGAAATTTGTACTATTACGTCCAGGGCGATTTTCTGATCAGTTTCCATATATAACTTATCAAAATCCGAGTCTATATGAAGAAGTTGCGGGAGAAACGAAAACGGGAAATAAAAGGAAAAAAGGAAAAAAATAAATACATATATGGGTCGACTGTTAGGTCAACCGAGCAAGCTCCAAGGTCGACCGCCCGGTCGACCTAAGGAGTAAGGCGGTCGACACCATGGTCGACCTGCCTTGATAACTGGATGACGTTTCTCCCAGGAACATGTCGAGTGATGTAAAAATTGATTTTCGCGTAATCTGAGCCCTATGTTGATTAATCTGACGGCTCCAAACGACCCTGTGACGTGGTGGCTCCAGATTCAATCCAAGAATCCGACGGCCTGAGATCCCCAAACTCCCCTATAAATAGAACCCTAGGCCTAGCTCTTTTCTCATAATCAGATTTTCTTCAAATGCGTTCATTGCCTGAGGCTAGACCTTAGATAGAAAATATTTCTTTGGGTTCATTGCCTAAGGCTGGACCCTAAAAAGAAAATATTTCTAGGGAGGGGATCTTCTAAATTAAAATATTATGCACCTAAGAAGGGGATCCAAAAGGACCATGGAGCCAAGCTGAGCGCAAGCAAAGCTAAGAACGACAGGTGAGTGGATTTAATTATATATCTTTTACGTTTATGATATATTATCGTTAGATTCCCATTAAATAATTTTATTTAGTATTTCAGTAATTAATCATGTCAATTAGTTATGCCGAACCGTAAGAAATTTACAATTATTACATCTATTTTAAATTTATAATTTAGACTAAATTCTAGCTTCTTTTTATTCCCTTTTTATGCGAATAATATAGTTAAAGAAGAGAATTCGCAATTATGGATTAAAATAAGAAAATACTGGATTTTAGGAAATTAGATATATGATAAGAAAAGCTGAAATAAAGCAAGAAACTTAAGAATTCTGCTATAAATCATGATAAAACGGGAGCAATAAATTAGAGAAAAATCTAATAACTTGATTTGGAAGTAAGTGATAAAACTAATTGGTTGGTTTAGAAAATATCATACATTTCTATAGTTTAATATTTAAAAGATAACGATAAACGTACTTGCAAGAATAAAAGAAAGAAAAAGGGAATTAGTATAAAATAGAGAAACCACTGTATTTTACACTATCCAAAAATAATAAAAGAAATATCTTGCAGTTACAAATTATTGTTTATAGTACTATTTAGTATTAAAATATGGAAATGGATTTTTAGTACGGTTTTCATAACCAACCAAATAGAATAGGACTACTTCCTAGAATAGAAGAATATAAAGCAAAGAATTGAAGGAATCAAGTTAATTAGTAGATAAAAATCTGAAGCTGTGATAATGAATCTAGATCTACATTTACTGCGTAGACAATAAAATTAAGTAAAATAGTTATTATGATAAGTAAAGTGTATAATATAAGAGAATTGAATTCAATGTCATAATAAAAGAAGACGTACTAGAGTAGAAAAGAGACGCTTGTAATTATATAATATGCAGATTATAAAAGAAGATAAAAAGTGACAATTACAAGTAAAATTATAACATAGGTTATAATTAAGTAGAAAGAACGTAAAGGCTTATTTTAAGACTTAGAATAAGTTAATAAGCAAATATAGTAAGGATAACAGTAGAGGCTTATTTAAAAAGACTTGTACTAAGTTAATAAGCAATAGAACAGAAATAATAGAAGAGGCTTATTTTAATAAACTTAAGACTTAAATTAAGTTAATAAGCAAGATAATAGAAGTGGCCCATATCAACAGCATTCCCTTCAGTCAGAAACTGATAGTCCTAAAATAGTTAGGTGAAGCTGGGACAAGATTATGCTAATTAGGGTAAATAAGTAGCCAACAGAATAAGAAAAGTAAACTAAACTCAAATTAAAGAGATTAGACATAGGGTCTAATAAAAGAGTGAGATGCGTTTGGAGCAGCCCAAAGGATGAAGAGCCTAATGAAACAGTTCATCACAGATTTCAGCGATGGAGAAGCATGTCCAACTTAGTTATTTTGGGCTAGAAGGAAGTACGAGACTTCAACTAGACATGAGGAAAGAGACAGACCAAGTAAAATATATGTATTGTAGGCCTAACGAAGCTGTCCTTTACAGATATAGAAAATCCCCGACTGAGTTCCGTACAGGGTAGACCTTGTTGGCGGGATTCAGAGAGTAGACGGAACGATTATGTATAGTCCTCAATGTATGCACCTGATGGTACATTGTGGATGTCCGAGCGTTAGTATAGACTAGTGCGGACACAGTTTTATGTTTTCTTAGTAAACAACGGAACATCTATATTGTAGGCCTTGTGGGGCGGTCCTTTATAGATATAGTCACAAAACGCCATGGAAGCAAGATGATGGAGTCCTTTACGAGGAGGATACGGAAGGTACCACGGTTAGTACCTACGACCAATTTGGTCATTGGGCATATAACTACGTATATATATATCAGTTATTAGGTTTTAATCTACTAAGGAGTAGATGGGTACGATTCATGCACAGAGGCGAGAGTATTATAAACCTAATGAACCTAATATAACAGTACATGGAAATAAAATGGTATATGTAGAACTAAGCGTAGAAGTATATAATTTGTTAATTCACCAGAACTTTAGTTCTGACCGCCTCCCCGTAACACCCTATAGGTTAGGTAGATGGTAGAGACTTTCCAAATTTGGGGCACTTTGTTTAGAAAGTGTTATTATATTGGTGAGTATTTACTTACTATTATATTTTAGTCAGTTCCGCTATGAGATATTTAATTGAGCTCTGGTATATTTGTCTTTGCCCATTTGCAGGATACTGGATACCCAACTCGGGCTTCAGTGGGCTTGGGTTTTAGCATTTTTTGCGAAAAATCAGGACCCACTGGAATTCGGGTTGTTACATCTTGACTTATACAGAGTCGTATGTTGGCTTACGTCTAGAACTATGTATAGATATATTATTTTAGTACTATTTGTCGTCCACTTATGTCCAGCTCCTTTATGTTTCGGGAGTGAACCAGATTGGACAGTATCTACCTCAACGGCTTGATCATGAGGCCACGCCGAGATCCAAGTCACCGTAATTATTATGGTATTTTATGCACATCACATGATTAGTAGTTAGTTATCCCTTTGTGTCGCATAGGCCAGTAGTTTGTTGCCATACGGGCAAGTTCAAGGTCGTGACCGAGGCTATGCATTGATGAGCTGTAACGACCCGGATTTTTCGACGTTTGATTTAGAATATTTAAATGATTTTAAATATTGAATTTGAATTATAGATTGATTTGAATACGAAAATTTGGGTTTATTTATAGAGTAAATACAGAATTTAAATATAGCGATTTATTGAATAATTTAATTATTGAGTTTTATAATTGAATATCGGTTAAATTATTGTATCTTGAGTTTTAAGATCGATAAAAATAATTTAAAGGCTTGTAAAATTTATATTAATAATAATAAAGATAATAAATTTTTTAAAAGTGTATCTAGAAGTGATCTGTTCAATTTTAAAAATAGCTTGTTTAGATTGGCTTTTAAAAATAGCTTTTCGAGGCATAGTCTCGGAATTCGACGAAACCAGTTCCATTGGATCTGTGATAGTATATTATTTTTGGATTTCAAATTTCGTGGTGTTTGGAGTTATCGTTTGATGGTACGGGATAGAAACACGCTGAAATTTATATCGAAATTCAATTAATAATTGGATCCGAAAAGCTATCTTCTACATACGATCGAATTAGTACTCGAAACCTTTTTCATTACGTTCAGAATAAGAGTATAACATTATGAACGCCTAGCGGCACGTCTCGATAGGGATTGTAGATTTTTAGTTACCGATAACGAGATATTTTGAAAATTAAATAATATTATAAACTCAAAGACAAAACCTATGATGTCCATCAGTTGTCTTACATCGTTGAGCTGCCCTACATCTGATAAACCATTTAAACGCGCAAGTATTCACGTTCCCTTCCTTTTCAAATCACATTGCTCTCCTTCTCGTTTTAAAGCCTCACTTTTTCGTTTTAAAACCGCATATCTCATCTTCCTTCAGTTAAAAAAACGAACTAACAAGAAATCGAATTCGTCGACACGCATAAACAAAATATATGTATTAATGATCGATCGAATCAAATCCGCGTGGGATCGAGGGCCTGGAAGTGGCAAAGTGCACGAGCATCTGGGATCGAGGGCCGCGTGGATTAGGGCAAGGTCGCGAGGTCGTAGGGATCTCCTGAAGGAAAGAGTGGGGTGCTGGTGAAGGGACTTACGATTTTGGGGTGGAGCGATGTCAGGGCGACGCAGTGGAGCTAGGTGGTGGCGCGTACGCGCACGTGGGCTATGGTGTGCATAGGCAGAGGCATTTGCAAGCTAGCGTCGATTCGAATGGTGTTCGCGAGATTGGGTTTCACGGCGCGTACGTGGAAGTTGGCGGCAGCGTCGGGGTGACATGGAGGGGCGCGTTCGATTGATTTTGGGATTGGGCTTTTCGGAGCGTCGACAATGGAGTTTAGGGGAAGGTTTTGGCAGGTAATACTGTACTTGAGGTTAATCATTTAGTTAGCATATTTAGTTAAGAATTTAAACGAGGTAGTAAATTAGCTAATTATTTAAATTATGGTGATTTGGAAGTTGATGTGTTAAATTACTGAACTGAGTTAGTTAATTATATCAGTAAAAATCGAATGCGAAGAGGAAAAAAAGAAATTTAATTAGTAAAAACAATTTACAATTTTGAGTTAACCTTAATTCAAGCAAATTTAATTATCTCGATGTTAATTTGCTTGTACGAGGTCGAAGGTTCGCAAGAATCAGTGGTGTTGGATCCATGGTGACTTAGGCTATGCAATGGAATTAAAAATTGAGACGGATTGCAAATTAAAATAAAGGTGAGAAAATCTCACTCATTTGGATTACCATATTTAAATTTAAGCGTTTAAATTTAAATTATTGAATGCTTGATTGATTGAACAATTTATAATTTATCTGATGGATGACTATATATATATATATATGGTAGTATATATATTAGTATTGCAGTGATATTCCTGCACATTATAGCGGATGAGACCCTATGCGCCCCGCATAATAGCGGATAATCCTATATACCGCGATATCCCCCTTAAAGTGGGATTGGCATTTATTTTATGTTGTATTAACATCTATGGATGCAGGGAAACAGATTGGAGGGATCCAACTGGATTCCTCAAATATATTGTTTATTTTTCATATATAGTGATATATGAATTGTGTAGAATAATCTAGTATAGATTATTGCAATGATTGAAATTATTGGATGCTATTGCAACACTGGCCTGAATCTTAATATTTTAAATACTATAAATATATTTTTAAAATTTATGGAATTGAAGGGAAATTGATAATAAATATATATATATTGGAATTGGAGTTATTTTAAAGAAATTGAATTAGAAAGAAAAATATATTTGACTATTGTGGATTTATAAATGGAACTTTTTAAAAGTGAATTATATAAAATAATTTATAAATGATATTCTAGAAATATAAAAGGAGTTAAAGTCAATATTAAAATGGATTGGAAGTATAAAAGGAATTTATAAGAAATGAAGGTATACAACGGAATTTTATAAATAAGATTTGTTCTATAAATAGGTAAAACCAAGGGATTATAAAAGTTATAAACGATGTTTATAAATAAAGGAATTCGATGTTAGACGATAATTGGAAATATAAATTCATAGGGTGAATTTATATTAAATATGAAAAACAGGTTTGGGAAAATAGTAGATTCTATTTTTGAAATGAGAATGGTTAGGAAATCGACAATGAATCGATATGTGTGAAATTGAGAGAAAGTTATAAAGTAAATTGGTTATTGAGATTTTAAAAATATAATTTTAATTTTAAGAAGTGAGTTTGTTTTAAAGGAAACTTTTATTATTTTAAGGCTATGGAATTTTAAACTAGATGAGATTGAAATACTACGGTAAGTAGATTTTCAAATATTAAGTATTTAATTTATTAAATTTTAACTTTTTAAAAACCAGCTTTGAAATTTATTTGTTTAACTAAAAATGAGTTAATGATATTTATAAAAAGTTTTTTTGATATTTTAAATAATTATTCGAACATGTTTTTAAAACTAAATCATGTTTCTTTGAAATACTTATTATATATATATAGAGAGTATCGAAGTGATTGAAATTTTTATTTTATAAATTCTCTCGAGATTCGAAAAAGGGGCTTATAAAAGGATATGATTTGAGGAGAGGAAATTTATTTGTGATTCCGGAGATTTTGGGAATAAGTTGCGGAATAATTCTCTGAAACGTTAATATTGAAAAGATTTTGGAAAAATAAGTCGGGTAATATTGTAAGTATAGAAGATAGAAATTTTGAAATATTTCTAAGTGTTGAGGTGTTGGAAGTATCATGTTACGGATTTAAGTATTTGAAAAATTGTTTTCAAATGCTTGGAGGAATTAATATATCTTTTAAAGATATTTTGGAAAGTAAATATTTTGGGAAAAATTTATATTAAGGCCTGATGATTGCTTATGGATGTTTAATTCGATAGTTAAATAACCGACTATCAATATTGGCTAATTTCGTTAATCGTTTCGAAGAGACCGGGATCAGATTTAATTATCCGAAAACCACTTTGATCCGGTTTGAACGTTTTGAATGAATACCGTAAAGATGATGAAGATGGTGATTCGGCTTGTCAAGACCCAGGACAACTTGTATGGACGAATGCTAAACATCGTCATTGGAGGGCGATGAGCATTCTAAGTAAAATTTGTTCTTGAAAGGTAACGCTTAGCCACGAACCTCATTAACCGGGAATGACTAAAACTGGGGAGATGCAGCAAGGCTAAGTGGGTCGCACCCAAGTAGGGTATGTTATCATCTTTCTAGATGTCCTCGGAAACCAATTATTTATTAATATGGTTGTGCATGGAAGGAGCGCTCGATAGTAAGGGTGGGAACACCCGGGGTGATAACATATTCGGTTTATCCAAGTCACGGGTAGGCCGGTCTTGTGTAGCAGGGGATCCTAGCGTAGTCCTCGGTACATTGTTCTAGAGGTGTACTGTGGTGTGCGGTACCCCAGTGGCCCAGTTATTCGATGGAATCCATTCTCTAATAAGCGTCGTACGGTTTTGATTGTGCTCAACTATGCTGAAATGTGAGATGCAAGCATTTCAACTATTTTCTATTTACTTTCTATAGACACTATTATAATACCAGATGATTTTGATATAAATTGTTTTGGTTATCGTAAGGTAAAAGCCCATCGTGTTTATTTGTGACGTGGTCTTACGACATACCTTTGTTTTTCAAAGGATTTTGAAAAGTTAATAATTCAAATTGAGTGTGTTTTCTCACGCTGGTTTTCTAGACTGACTCGGGTGTTATTTTACTATAATGCTCGGGTCAGACCGAGTATTACAGATTCAGGTTAGGATGCTATGGAGCTCAGGAGACGAGTTGGAGGTTTTCTGATGTATATCACGTACATGTTTTATTCCGCTGTGTGAGGACAGTTTATTATAACTGTCCAGATTGATGTATTAATTATTGTACTCTGATGATTGTAAGTATAAAAAAGTTACAGATTCTTTTGTATAAAATCTATTGTGATCTATTATATTTTGTTCCGCTGTGTTTGTGAGATTCTGTGTTTGTTGTTCTATTTTCTCCTCTCTCTTTCTTCTTCTTACCCTAAAGATTCGTATTTCCGTCCGATTTGAGTTGAGCTGATGTGAAATATTGTCGACTCAAAGGGGTACGGATTTGCGAGCCTTTACATGAGCCATAGATGGATAGGATCAAGATGTCCATCAAGATAACTAAAGACTGTAGAAATAGATCCATCTATTAGTGGGAGGCTAGTTGACCATGGTTTTCTGGAGCGTGTTGTATGCTATCAGTCTTCCTTTTTGGTTCAGGGTTACGTATGTGTTGTGGATTGGCATATATTATTCGTTATCCAATGAGTTTGCTATACTAGAGATTGTGTGTCTAAAGTATAGTCGGTCCCCGTTATATCCATACTCTTGATGGTTTGATATTTTAGAGATAGCCGATGTGTATTGATTGTGATTTCGATTATGATAGATTATCTTTGTGATTTCTATGATATTGGATATTATTCGAATGATTTGATGGGCCGTCTCACATTATCTATTGATTATATGATTTAGGACATTATATTAGGGCATTGTAGTGTGTTAGTTTTTTTCACTTGATGATTTTATTTCCTATAATGATGTCTTATTGCATGGATGATTCATCCATTGGATATAATATTCTTGATTTTTATTGATTTATTTTATATGGGTGATGACATCTTTATGCTTGGTTTTGGTGATACTTATGTTTTGAGATGTTTGGTGATATTTTAAGTTGTTATAATTATGAACCACGCATATGTCTCCCTCTTTATATATACACTCTATATTACATTATATTCATTGACATTAGCTGTTATGATGTGTTATCACGTTATTATTCTAGTATATACTGTTTCACCTTTGTTATACCCTATGATTTAGACATAGTCTGACCCGTATGTTATTTATATAATACTCGGGCCAGTCCGAGATATCTTGGTTTTAGGGACGAGGTGATCGATTTATGGATGTTAGGCATAGATGGAGACTAGGATGTAGCATTGTGATTATCATCTTGTATTGTATCTCTATCCGTGTATGTATATTCTTAAGTTGTATTCTAGAATTATATTATATGTTATCGTTGCGATTCTGATATTATGTTCTTAATTATATATTGTATATTGTTCTTTCTTAGAGGTACACGTGTTTATTGTTTTATGTCGGTACTATGTACGTATAGGTAAATTATTTATTTGATGTTTTAATATGTACCAGTGTTAGCCCAAGTGAATATTCATATGTCTATCCTATATAGCCTCATTCTCCATATTATTTGACAGTATTACCCTGTAATACTCTTGGATAGTATGGGTATAGAGGTAAGGTGTCACAAATGCATGTATTGTATGATTGAATTAAATGAAGGCTGAAAATATATTGCTTGGAAATAATGGAGTTATTGACAACGAAGAGGTTCAATATCGATCTTAGAATGCTCGACCTAGGGCTTAAATGCCCCATGTCATTGCAGACCGGTTCATCGATGGATGTGCACCATTTTTGTATGCACGTCTGTTGTACTGTGTTTGAGCGCTCTTGGGTGAAGTCTGTGTGTATTTGTGTACTTCGACCTATGCATGTGTTATGAATACATGTGCAAATGGGTGTGGTTGTCGACCGTGTATTATGTGTTTAGGTAGTGCATGTGTGATATGTGTGTCCTGGTGTGTGTATGTGTGTCTTCTGTATTTGTGTATTGGAAGTGTGTGCGCGCCACTATGTTTATATGTGTGTTGTTTAAGTAATTTATAACTAGAATATATATATACACTACTAGAAAAGGCTGAAATACCGATAGCAGCTGGCGACGACTTCCGATGGGCCATTAGCGACTATGATATGTGTGTCCTGGTGTGTATATGTGTGTTTTCTGTATTTGTGTGTTGGAAGTGTGTGCGCGCCACCGTGTTTATATGTGTGTTGTTTTAGTAATTTATAACTAGAATATATATATATACACACACACTACTAGAAAAGGCTGAAATACCGATAGCAGCTGGCGACGACTTCCAACGGCCAATTTCCGACGGCTTCCGATGGGCCGTCGACGACTATCGGAAGCCGTCGAAAATTCGTGAATTTCATGCCTCAGTAGAGACCTTTCTTCCTTATTGCTTAGTATGAAAAAAAAGGAAAACCCCTAAAACCCAATTTCTTGCTTCCAATCCCCAAATTTAAGTTTTCAGATCCTCCATGGCTGCCTAATCACAGTCTATTGCTCTCAATCTCAGGTATAATATCTTATTTTTGCGAAAAATCTAATTTTTACCCTAAGTCTATATTTGCATAATTTGATAGATTAGAGCTAATTAGTGAATCTAATTGTTTCTAATAGTCTAATAATGGTTTATAGTATCACATGGTATAGCTATTTCATTTGTTAGCGTGAAATTGTAAAGAGTAGGTATAATTTATGATTTTGTATGTATGTGTAAGCCATTATATATGTGTTGTTTCTACCATTGTCTTGTGTTAATTAGAATCCATAGAACTTGAAAACAAGTTACTTATCAAAAAACAGAGATACATTCTACTTCAGTCGGAGTTAGAATCATCCATGTCCATTGCTTTTAAACATCTTGACTTAAATAAAAATAAATGCATGAGTCACAAAAAGAAATTGACTGCATTGGAAAATGACAACATTATTGAAGCAACCTTATTCGATAAAATATGCGGAATAATGTGGTAAATTAATAATTTTTTGAAAAATATAAAATTAGTAAATTTTCAACCATTTACAAACAATAATATATTACATAATAAATAAGAAGACAAACTATAAAACTTCCACTTTTTGTACAAACTACTTTTTTATTGCGTCCCTTAGAGAGTTTTGGCCCCGTCCGACAAGTGTTGTACATGATCATTATATAAATAATCGATTTTGTCACAAAACGGACATTTATATTCATCTGGTACAATACTTGGTGGATTTGTCCCTCTTATTGACAAGTTATAAACACAGTAAACAATTACATTTTGTACATTATTTTATTTTAAACGGTTTATAAAATTTCATCGTCACTTTTCTTTTTAGTTTCATGTGTACACGTATTTGTGTACAATGTAGGAAACAAAGGGGAAATGCTGCCGAAATTTTATTGAATCGTTTAAAACAAAATAATGTACGAAATGTAAGTGTTTACTGTGTTTGTAATGGGAAGTAGGATGACTGACCAGCAAAAAAGAAAACCATAAACCAACATTTCAATATTGTATTCTTAAGTCGGGTAAAATTGATGCGTATAAGTTTATGTATCAATACATTGAAAAATAAAATGTCAGTTCATAAAATGGCCAATATTTATTTTTGAATTTGTGACATATTTTTTTAAATAGGAAAAATGATCGATTATTTTGTTGATCAGAGGAAGCAGATGTATCAAAGATGGAGATTGAGAGTCTCAATAAAGGAAGATTTTTATAATGGTATAACGTATTTGTTGAATTCTCTTTAAGTGATAATGGAAAAGATGTAGAAATTCATTGTCCATGTAGTAGGCGTAAACATTTGAAGTATTTGTTACCCGATGTTGTGAAAGTTCATTTGTGCAAAAATGGTTTCGTGCCACGGTATTATGTTTGGGATCGTCATAGAGAAGTTGTAGCACAAACTTCTGCAGAGTCTGAATTAGAGATTGCTAGTAATGAAATTGTTATGACGAACCATATAGAAAATATGGTTGAAGGTGTAGCACGATCAATGTTCCCTACGGTTGAAGTTGATGATGATGATGTAAATGTTGAAGAAACAAATATTGAAGCAAAAAAATTATGATTTATTAGATGCTGCTAAGAAACCTCTGTAACGACCCATATTTTTTTCTTCTGATAATTAAAATATAGATTTAAATAAGATTTTTGAATTTAATGTTGTGAGAAATTAAAAATTATGATTTACTAATGAGAAAACAAACTAGAATGAAATTTAATAATGTTAATTTAAGGTAATCAATGACTATTTGAATGTAATCTCAATCAATGGGAATAATTGTAAAGTTAAATTGGTTATAATCGTAAATAAGAAATGAATTCAATGTTGTGTTAAAAAGAGAAATTATATATAATTAATTGAAATCTGGTTAATATAGAATAACTAACCAGTACGTGAATTTATTAGTTTGGGCTGTAAACAATAAAATAGAAATGTGTTTGAAATTGTAAGTTGTAACAATGGTTTCATATCATTTCACTATTTAATCCATTGAAATTAAACTGGAAATCAATTGTAATTAATCTACTTAAATATTTCAGTTAATATGAATTAAAACGATGATTGTAGAATATTGATGTAATAAATGGTAAACCAATGTAAATTTTATCCATAAGATGATGGTTGATTGAATAATTGATTTAATAATAAGAAATAAATCAAAATAAATGAATTTATTGGAATTTAAATTATAATAAATGAATTTACTACAATTGATATTGAACACTGTAATTAGTGCAATATTTAACATTGGATTGACATATTAAAAAGATTTTAAATTACTAGGTAGCCAAAAATGAAAAAAAAAATGTTAATTGTAAAATTTGGACTCAAAAGTGATTAATCAATTTAATAATAATTTATTTAATTAACGTGAAAATAGCCATTTTGGCCACTGTCTTGGATTTCAACGAAACCAGTTTCATCAGATCAGTTACAGTGAATTATTATAAAATTTCAAGTTTTGTAACGATCGGACTTGTCGTTTGATCGTGCGGGCTCGAAACGCGTAGAAATTAATTTAGGGAAATCAATTGAAATTAAGTTGATTTTAAAAGCTAACTTCTTCATACAATAGAATTAGGACTTGAAACCTATTCCATTAAATTTAAAATATCTAAAACATCTATTTTTATATATGGGGTGACTCAATTTCATTTCAGAAGCGGAACGGGCTTTTCGGATCATTATTGTCGTTTCGAACCAATTCGGTATGTTCATTATTTCTTATCGGGCCTTGTTTATATATATAGATTTTATTTCTCAAACCCTAGCAGCCATTTAGTTATTCTATACGTACAATTATATCTGCCTATTTCTTTCTTCCAATGGCAGAAACAAAATTCCAATTACAAACCCTAATTCAATTCCAAATTCAAATCGAAAAATTAAACACCTCAAAACTATGTCATATTAAATATCGTTGGAAAGATCTCGACGAGCATAATCTACTGCTATGATTAGTTTCCCAATTTGGTTCATCGTTTGGCCAAAAATCGAGGATGAACCTCGGTCATCGAAATTAGGTTTTCGCGATCTAACGATGGATCTTCATCCGATCGACGATCGGGAGGTGGCGTTGGGAAGATGGTGTCGAGCAGGTCGTAGACCATATATTTGTTCATGCTAGAAGGTCACGAATTCGACAGAAATCAAGGGAGGACGCTGGTGGTGGCGAACTATTCAAGCGGAGGCAGGTGTAGCGGCGTTTACGCCAGAGCGTGCGGCTTGATGTGGGCGAGCCAACGACGATGTCAGATCTGCAGGGAAGCTTGCATGGTAGTAGCGATAATCGATGGAAGGTGGCGGCGCATCTATGTTGATCGAGACTGTGATTATCGCATACGTGATCAAGGGTTTTGCATGAGAACGGAAGGTGACGTCTCGACATCAATTACTATTTAATTTTAATTAAAAAAATTGATTTCAAATATTCTAACAATGATAACTTTTTCATACGAACTCGGATTTGGGCGTGGTTTGCTCTGCTGCGATCGTATCCAAATTTTGGACATTATGCAACTAGTTTGGTCGAATTCTGAGACTATTGAATTTTGGGCCTTTATTTAGATTTTAAATCGATTTGAAATCAAAGGTGAATGTTTTAACTCACTCAAAACTACTAAATTATCTTATGTTAGTTAAATTGAATTTATGATATGATTATCAGTTGATTGATTGCTGTTTGGTATATTTAATTTGTCATTCCACTTAAATCCTGAATTTTGTTGAATACAATCGCCATTCAATTGAATATTAAATTTTAAATTGCCAGTTAAGACCTGTTAATGATAATCAGTTAATTGTTGTTATTTATTGGTTGATTTAAATGATGATTGTGATGGACGTTTAATTTTGATATTGGATGACTTGATGTTGTATTTATATATCATTATCACACTGCAAGATCCTTTAGTTTATTGTTAGGAAAATCACTATGGGTTGAAATGATACATACCCGAACGATCTATAGATTAGGGAAAATCGTTATGGGTTGAAACGATAGACTCAAGCAATTTTATGTTTGAATTTTAATTCGGGATTGCGGGTTGAAATGATATATACCTGTAAATTTAAATTATTGCGGGTTGAAATGATATATATCCGTATCACTTGACCATAGGATAGAAAATTATATACGGACACCGGATTGGTTAAATTAAATGATTTTAAAACCTTAAATTTTTAAATCCAGTAAAATGATATTATAAAATAAAGATTTGATTTATATAAACTAAATTATTTTCGAAAATCCATGCTTCAAATGTTGAAATTGGAATTGGTTTAAAGGAATTGTTAAAGAATTTAAATTGAAATTTTAAGTTGGATTTGAAGTATAAATGAAATTTATCGAAATTGAGTTATTGAAATATTTGAATATTTAAACTTTGAAATCTACTAAATTTGAAATAGTTTAAATTTATAGTTCGAACATGGATTTGAAATCGATATTGATTAAATGGTTTTAAATGAGAATCTGAATTGAAAGACAAAATTTGATTTGTTGATTTGAAAGCTGGACATGGTCTATATGTGTTGAAATGAAAGAAATAGTTTAATTTGATATTAATTTCAAATTAATTATTTTAATATAAACTGTTTAGAAGATATATTATTTAAAATTCTGGTTTATTTAGATTTTCAGAATATTTACTATATAAACCATTTCAATAATTAAACCATTTTATATTTAAACTATTTTAAATTATTTAAACCATTTTAATTTAATTTAAACTATTTTAATTTATTTAAACTATTTTAATCTATTTAAAACTATTTTAATCTATTTAAAACTATTTTAATCTATTTTAACCTATTTAAACCATTTTAATTAAAATTAAGCTATTTTAATATAATTTAAACTATTTTAAACCATTTAAACTATTTTAAACTATTTATGACCATGTAAACTATATTTCTAAATTCTCTAACGGTGCAAGGTTAAATTGTTTATATTTAAATCCTTGATTTAAAAAGAGAATATGGTTAAATGATGTTATAACCTAAGTTGGGATTTGAAATGATATTTTCTAGTGAAATGACATATTTGAGCGAATATGATGATTTTGAAATGAGAATTTAACCTATTTTGTCGATATGATTTCAAAAGTAAATATGATTTCAAAAGCGATATGGTTTGAATTGAATATGATATTTTGATATCAATTATGAATCGGTTTTGGAAATGTAAAAGAACCATTCAGTGTGAAATAAGCGTTTGATTATAAAAGAGACCGGGATCAGATATTGCCATATTCTCTGCCAATACCAAAAAAAACTTCAACAACTGTGTACGTGGTGGAGATTCTAGAATGAAGTACGATGGTTTGGTGAACGATTCTGTATGAGGTATATACGTAGCCCTGAGTCCCTCGAGTCAGCTTGATGTGGCTAAAACAGGAGCTATACCGGGCCAAGTGAGGTCGCCCCTCCGATTGGGCACATTTTTTCGATACAATATTATGACTTTGTGATTGATTTGGTGGCCACCCCTCGATTTGATTATGGGAGTGTGTTCCAAGGTGGGCGGTAGTAGCTGTTATGCGTTACCACCAATCTGGGAGTGCAAATGGTAGAATCCTACCCTGGCATTACCGCGCGTGCCTTGTCACATGCCTTATCGCGCCCACTACGAGTTCGGTTTGTACCGTACCTATGGGGTGCTCTCTAATAGCCCTCCAGTTTATAGAGGAATTACGGTACTGTATAGACTATAGGAATATAACAAATGTGTTAAGGGGGATATGGGTAACACATTAATGCTATTTTAATACTTTACTTTACTGTAGACACCGTTATAATAGCGTATTGTACTATGTATGTAAATAGTTTAACGGATCCTTGGGAGATGGAATCCTGAACATCTCTTAAGTTATTACGCGCATGTTAGACACTGGATAGGAGATGCAAAATCCCGTAACATCTCTGATGCTGTTACACTCGTATTTATTTACTGTTGATTTAACATACATAAGATCTTATAGTTCTAACTCGAGTGTTTTGTCTTTTCATTACGCTCGAGTCAGTCTGAGCTTTTCAGTGTATTGAAGACTTCATTTCTGGGGAACGAAGATAGAGATTTATTACTATATTATTTCATATGTGTTCCACTGCATCATGTTGTTCCGCTCCATTATTTATTTATTCCTGTTGTATGTAGTCTGATCTGTATTGTAAAAGTGTAATCAAATGTTACTTGGAAAACAACTTCATGAACTGTTTATTTGATTTTTATATTTTTGTCATTCCATTGTGAGATTATGTGTTTTGTTTTCTTTCTTTTCTCTTCCTTTTCTTATTTACCCCATAACAATCCTACCATTTGAATGGTTTGAGTTCGACATGTGTGGTTTATTGTCAATTTAAACCGTCCAAAAAGGTGGGTCGTTACATTTGGTATCAGAGCGAGGTTTAGCGATAACCTTAGCTTTGTAAGGTCCGACTCTTTGTTGATAGGGTAGTAATACCCTAGAATGAGTTGTTTGAGCATAGATATATGAGAGAGCGTACTTGTTAGTGTTATAAAATGTTTTATGTTGTGTTAATTTGTTCCATTTAGTATTTATAAATTCTTGTCTGTACATAGGACGCTATGGCATCGATAGGGATTTCTAAATACTTAATAGGGCGGACCGACATAATATTGGTTTTGAAATATAGGTAAATGAAATAATTTTGCCTAGTATTATATTTTGTATATAAAAGAATAATTTTTATAAATGGATATAATTGTATGTGATATGATTGCTTGTTAGGTAGTAAAATTTTATAAATATTAGTTGCAAACAGAATTTACAAGTAAAGTGAACATAAATTGGAAATTTGAGAACTTAAGTTCTGGGTTTTGAAATTGGTTTTCAAAAGATTTTGGAATATGATATTAGTATTATTTGGAAGTATTTTTAGATATAAATATTTTCAATGTGATTTAAAAGAAATGTGTTTAAAGGAAGTTTAAAAGGAAATAAGTTTTGTACTCCCCTTTCTGTCACTGGAAAATAACTTCGGTGGCGAGTGCATGCATCATCGACGTTCATTTTCGAGTTTCAAAGTGGGAAGGCCACTGTAGTAGTTTTACTACACATTTGTTTTGAAAACAAATCTAAAGTTTTAATTTATAAATGTGGAATGATTCAGAAATAGATTTAATATTCAATAATACTATATATGAAGAAAAAAATGTGAAATAGAAATAATCTATTAATGGTGAATTAAATTTGTAAAGAGACTTACATAATATTTTAAGAAATGATTATAGAGGATCTAAATAATTAAATGAAAATAACTTATGTAAGTACAAGAATGTAAATGAATGGAAAAAGAAGATATTATATGAATAAATGAAAATAAATAAAAAGTAAAATATGATGTGAAAGGAAATTTATAAGAATAAACTTAAATGATATTTGAAATTCTTGGTTGTTTTGGCTTATGGGATGTCTGGGAAAAGATACTTCTAACTGTATAAGGATGTATAAATAATCTATTGAGTAATTATCTAAGGCTGTTGAGCGTAGGATACACTTGATAGTTTATTTTATCACCCTTGTATGATTAAAAATTCCCAAGCCTGAACAAACCATTTGTTTTGGTTGTTGTGGATGGATGATTGATTCCTTTGTTACATATGATGGTCGTGTTGTTCTGTTTGCTTATGACTACTGTTATGTTGTTTTAGTTTGTTTTGCTATTGATTGAAACAACTTAAATATTTCTCTTTTTACATAATTATTAACTTCTTTGGTTGTATAAGGGAAATTCAGGTTATGGAAGCAATAGCTACTGCTTTTGGTTTCATAAATAAGCGTTGTTTGCTCGACAAATAGGTATGTTTTCGGATTACGGTTTTATAGCGATATTTTATTGTTTTCCCGTGGTTTGGGATATTATATTTTGAAATATGATATATATTGTTATTATTGATATTATTTCTCCCGGACATCTCCGTACAAAGAAGACTCTGCCGAAATTTTCCGTGAATTTCAAACTTAGAAAGATTTTTGTGAAAGTGAAAATATTTTCGAACTTTTATTAAACTTGAATATGAAAGGATTTAACTGTTTATAAATTGATATATTTTATTTAAATTCCTTAATCATGTAAATTAATTTTTTATAAATTGAATACTTTGAATAATATATATTAACTCCTTAATTATTCCTTCTTTGCCTTTTCGATGACGGAAAGTTTTGAGTGGGAAAGAGTGTAATGACCCGTATTTTTTTTGGATAATCAAAATATTGATTTAAATAAGATTTTTGAATATAATGTTGTGAGAAATTAAAAATTTATGATTTACTAATGAGAAAACTAACTAGAATGAAATTTAATAATGTTAATTTAAGGTAATCAATGACTATTCGAATGTAATCTCAATCAATGGGAATAATTGTAAAGTTAAATTGGTTATAATCGTAAATAAGAAATTAATTCAATGTTGTGTTAAAAAGAGAAATTATATGTAATTATGAAATCTGGTTAATTTAGAATAACTAACCAGTATGTGAATTTATTAGTTTGGGTTGTCAACAATAAACATAGAAATGGGTTTGAAATTGTAAGTTGTAACAGTGGTTTCATTATCATTTCACTATTTAATCCGTTGAAATTAACCTAGAAATCAGTTGTAATTAATCTACTTAAATATTACAGTTAATATGAATTAAAATGATGATTGTAGAATATTAATGTAATAAATGGTAAACCAATGTTAATTTTATCCATAAGATGATAGTTGATTTAATAATTGATAATAAGATATAAATCAAAATAAATGAATTTATTGGAATTTAAATTATAATAAATGAATTTACTACAATTGATATTGAATACTGTAAATAGCGCAATTTAACATTGGATTGACATGAAAATTTATTTTAAAGATTTTAAATTACTCGGTAACCAAAAATGAAAAAAAATTGTTAGTTATAAAATTTGGACTAAAAAGTGATTAATCAATTTAATAATAATTTATTTAATTAACGTGAAAATAGCCATTTGGACCACTGTCTTAGATTTTGACAAAACCAGTTTCATCGGATCCGTAACAGTGAATTATTATAGGATTTCAAGTTTCGTAACGATTGGACTTGTCGTTTGATCGTGCGGGCTCGGAACGCAAAGAAATCAATTTAGTGAAATCAATTGAAATTAAGCTGATTTTAAAAGCTAACTTCTTCATACGATGGAATTAGGACATGAAACCTGTTCCATTAAATTTAAAAATATCGAAAACATCTATTTTGATATATGGAATGTCCAAGTTTCGTTTCAGAAGCGGAACGGGCTTTTCGGGTCATTATTGTCGTTTCGAACAACTTCGGTATTTTCATTTTTTTCTTATCGGGCCTTGTTTATATAAATAGACTTTGTTTCTCAAACCCTAGCATCCATTTAATTATACATACAGTTCTATCTACCTATTCCTTTCTTCTAATGGCAGAAACAAAATTCCAATTACAAACCCTAATTCAATTCCAAATTCAAATCGAAAAATCAAACTCCTCAAAACTATGTCATATTATATATCATTGAAAAGCTCATAACGAGCGTAATCTACTGTAGTAATTCGTTTTCCAACTTGGTTCATCGTTTGGCCAAAAATCGAGGATGAACCTCGGCCGTCGAAATTAGGTTTTTACGATCCAACGGTGGATCTTCATCCGATCGACGATCGCGAGGTGGCGTTGGGAAGATAGTGTCGAGCAGGTCGTAGATCATATGTTCGTTCATGCTATAAGGCCACGAATTTGCCAAAAATCAAGGGAGGACGCCGGTGGTGGCGAACTGTCCCGTCGGAGGCAAGTGTGGCTGCATTCATGCCGGAGCATGCGGCCTGATGTGGGCGAGCCTACGCCGATGTCAGATCTGGAGGGAAGCTTGCGTGGTAGCGGCAATAATCGATGGAAGGTGGCGGTGCATCTGTGTTGATCGAGACTGTGAGTATCGCATATGTGATCAAGGGTTTTGCGTGAGAACGGAAGGTGATGTGTCAACATCAATTATTATTTAATTTTAATTAAAAAATTTGATTTCAAATATTCTAACAATGATAACTTTTTCAAATTAACCCGGATTTGGGCGCGGTTTGCTCTGCTGCGATCATATCCAAATTCTGGACATTATGCAATTGGTTTGGTCGAATTCTGAGACTATTGAATTTTGGGCTTTTATTTAGATTTTAAATCGATTTGAAATCAAAGGTGAGTGTTTAACTCACTCAAAACTACTAAATCGTCTTATGTTAGTTAAATTGAATTTATGATGTGATTATCAGTTGATTGATTGCTGTTTGGTATATTTAATTTGTCATTCCAGTTAAATCCTGAATTTTGTTGAATACAATCGCCATTTAATTGAATATTAAATTTTAAATTGCCAGTTAAGGCCTGTTAATGATCATCAGTTAATTGTTGTTATTTATTGGTTGATTTGAATGATGATTGTGATGGATGTTTAATTTTGATATTGGATGACTGGATATTGTATTTATATATCATTATCACATTGCAAGTTTCCTTAGTTTATTGTTAGGAAAATCACTATGGGTTGAAATGATACATACCCGAACGATCTATAGATTAGGGAAAAATCATTATGGGTTGAAACGATAGACTCGAGCAATTTTATGGATTTTGAATTTTAATTCGGGATTACTGGTTGAAATGATATATACCCGTAAATTTAAATTATTGCGGGTTGAAATGATATATATCTGTATCACTTGACCATAGGGTAGAAAATTATATACGGACACCGGATTGGTTAAATTAAATGATTTTAAAACCTTAAATTTTTAAATCCAGTAAAATGATATTTTAAAATAAAGGTTTGATTTATTTAAACTGAATTATTTTCAAAAATCCAAGCTTCAAATGTTGAAATTGGAATTGGTTTAAAGGAATTGTTAAAGAATTTAAATTGAAATTTTAAGTTGGATTTGAAGTATAAATGAAATTTATTGAAATTGAGTTATTGAAATATTTGAATATTTAAACTTTGAAATGTACTAAATTTGAAATAGTTTAAATTTATAGTTCACATGGATTTGAAATCTATATTGATTAAATGGTTTTAAATGAGAATCTTAACTGAAAGAAAAAAATTGGTTTGTTGATTTGAAAGCGGGACATGGTCCATATGTGTTGAAATGAAAGAAATAGTTTAATTTGATATTAATTTCAAATTAATTATTTTAATATAAACTGTTTAAAAGATATATTATTTAAAAATCTAATTTATTTAGATTATCAAAATATTTACTATATAAACCATTTCAATAATCAAACAATTTTATATTTAAACTATTTTTTTGGCAAAGCCGGGGATTAATAGCCCTTACCATTTATTTATAACAGAATTATAAATAAAGAGCATACAAAGGAGGGAGGTAGATAGAAAAAACGTAAAAACAAACAAAAACTAAGGGAAAAGACATATAATGACGGCAGAAGACTGTTATATCCACTTGACCATAGAAGCCTGATCAAACGGGAAAGCAGATAAGGTAATCATGTCATGAATTTTTCTGCATAATTCAAAATATAGTTCCATTTTGTTCTTTCTTCTCTGATTGAAGATAATTCTATTCCTCTCCTCCCATACCATAGTAACCATGACTTTTAGCATAATAAGGAGTTCATATGTTGGCTGTTGCTTCCACCTTGCCGTCTTATATATTCTAGTCCATTCAATCCTACTTTCTCTGCTAGCTGTGCCAAAACCACCTCTTTTTTTAATTTTGTTCCATATGAAGCTAGTAAAGGTGCAATTAAAATATAAGTGATGGATATCTTCTTCAGCCGAGTGGCAATATTTGTAGATATTAGCTACATTAATACCTTTGTAGGATAGATTACTTAATGTATTCAAGGCATTTCAAAAAACTTTTCACAGCATGAAATTATATCTTTCATCCGCATTTCTGTTCCATATTCTTGTATACCACGGAAAGCATCCTATCTCTCCAATAAGGGCTTTATAAACTGTTTTTTTAATGGTCTTTGAGCTTGTCTGTCTACTTGTACTCATCTGTTTGCACAAAACAGATCAGCTGGTCATTATATTTATCCCATAGGGCATTTACAGTAGTATTTCTAGTGTGATTCAAGGTAATTCTTCCATCAACTATATATCTTATAGCTTTGGCATTAGAGGATATCCCAGTCTGTATCATGTTGTCATATGAGATGATTTTCTGAAGGATCAATCCATGATTAATCCAGGGAGTTGTCCAGAATTTGGATGAACTATTAGAGGCAAGGTGTAATTTTGCATGAGGCATCAATATATCATGAATTTTTATCGTGGTCTTCCATATCCAACTATGAGATTGCTTACTTTCTACTATCCAAATGTCATTTCCTTTTAAGTTGTTTCTTATTGACCACTGACCCATACTGATTCAGTTTTAGTTATGAGGTTATGGAAATGCTTAGACAAGGCAGCCAAGTTCCATATTTTCATATTCATTATCCCCAAACCCCCTAGTCTCTTTGGTTTTTCCAGCTTTTGGTATGCTATTGGAGATGACTTCCTTGTATGCATTGAGCCAGACCATAGAAACTTTACTATAGCTGATCTAATCATAGATAACAGTTTGGAAGGAAGCAAGAAAGTTCTACTCCAGTATACAATCATAGAGTGGATAACGGCATTAATTATTACAAGTCTCCCTGGTTGTGCTATATGCCTGTTCTCCCATCTATTCATTACAGCTGTGATTTTTTCATAAAGAGGAATACACTGGGCAATAGTAAATCATTTTGTCGCTAGGGGAATCCTTAGATAAGCCATATCAAAGTCAAGAGGAAGCATTTGTGCTATGTTGAAGCAAACTTTTTTTGTGTATCAGTCTGGCCAGCCAATAGGATCAGATGGGATTTTTGAGAGTTTATCTGAAGCTTGGAAAAGTTGTAAAAGGAGGTAAGATATCCATTATCGTATGTAAAGATTTTACTGTGGGTTTTTGTGAAGATTATCAAATCATTAGGAAAAGCAATAGTGGTAACCATCAGGTTTCTACACTTAGGATGCAGTGCAAAATTCTTCAGTTCAACCTGTTTTTGAATTGCAAGGGTGAAAATCTCCATGATCAGAATGAAAATGTATGCTGACATATGGTCTCCTTGTCTCAAGCCAGTGGTGCCTTTGAAATATCCAACAGTGTGACCATTGAAGACAAGAGAGTATCTGACTGTTGAGATGCAGATGTACAGCCATTTGTTGAAGTCTGTTGGGAATTCCATAATTTCAAGAACAGACATTATTGCAGACCAGTTTACCAAGTCAAAGGCTTTTCTTGTATCAATCTTTAACATGGCTCTGGGGGACTTGTACGTCGATGAATAGCCATTCAATAGTTCATGTGACAGTACAACATTATCTAGAATACTTCTGTTAAGAAGGAAAGCTACTTGATTTGGTGATATTATATGTTAAAGCACATTTTCGAGGCAAGAAGCTAGAATACGAGATATGCACTTGTAAATTACATTGCAACATGCAATCGATCTATATTGGGAGACATCAGATGGTGAAGCAGTTTTGGGGACCAGAATAAGATTTATAGAGTTGATAGTGGCATGTAACACACTTTTGTTGAAGAAATTGTGAATTTCTTTGATAACATCAACAGATATGATGTCCCAGCAGTGCATAAAGATGGATATTGTATATCCATCAGGGCCTAGGGATGCTGATTTTCTTATTGTGAATATAGAATTTGTTATTTCATCATCTGTAATAGGACTAATAAGAGAGCTCTGCATGTCAGGAGTGAGTTTAGGGATATGGAGATTATGTAGGATTGAGTTATCAGGTGCAAAGGGGGACCACCAAGTAAGTTGGTGTAGTAATTCAAAAAAGCATCATCAACTTGGTCAGGGGAGGTGTGAGTTATACCTTGCATGTCATTAATCTAATGAATCATTGACATAGCTTGTCTGATCTTCAATGAAGCATGGAAGTGTTTAGAGTTCCTATTGCCATATGTTGACATTGATGCTTATCCTTTTGCCTTGCCATATTAGCCTCTAAAATGTAGGCTTTCTCAAGCTGCTCGGTTAATTCTTTTTCTTTCTGGATTATGTTTAGGGAAGAGTTTGAGTTTAATATCATTTGCTGAATCTGTTGAAGTTGAGCCGCTACATTATTGGATTGTTTATTTCCATGACCATATATTTTCCTTGCCCATATTTTGATTGCTTCCTTTGTGTTCTTGAGTTTTTTCTGCAGTGAAAGCATAGGGTTCCCATATGTATGCAGTTTCCAAGCTTCAGATATTACCTGCTTCAGTTCAACATTATTAGTCCATTCATCATAAAATTTGAAATTTACCTGTTTGTGTAAGGCAGCAGAACCAAAGGAGAGGATTAATGGGCAGTGGTCAGAGAGGAGTGGCATTGGGATGTGTATGTTTATGGATGGCCATTGAAGGATAGTGGAGATGTTCATGAAGCCATGGTCAATTTTGGTTAGAATAAGAGGGTGATGATTGCTTTTATTAGTCCAAGTGAAATCAGATCCATAGTAGGGGATTTCAAGAAGAGAAGCATTTTGCATGGTAGTATTTAGATGAGAAAGTTCAAAGAGGGATAGAGGTCTACCACCAGTTCTATGATAAGATAGAAAGGAGCAGTTAAAATCACCAACAATTATCCATGGGTGTGTTATCTGTATGAAGTGAGGAATGCGGTCATGCTTTTTTCTGAGATGTGGAGAGTTTGAGGCATATATGAAAGTGTAGTACATAGAAGTATTTGAAGAGAGGTGTAGAGCTTGCGTATGAATGAATTGAGAGTCAAGTATGATAAGGGATAGCCTATATATTGTTGGATCAAACAGAACTAGTAATCTCTTATATGGAGATTGAGAAAAATTTGTTATGAAGGACCAGTTTATATATTTTGCTGCTTTCTGAGATAAAGTGGTATCAAGTTTTGTTTCAGAAATGGAGATTAAAGAGAGATGATGGATTCGAATTAGAGATTTAATCTGATCAAGCTTTGAATGATGATGGGCCCCCTTTATATTCCAAGCAGCTATGTTGTTCATCATTGATAAACTTTGGTTGGTTTTTTATTAAGGCTTCTCATTCTTCTAGCATTAGAAGATGGAGTATTTTCTAGATTTGATACATGACAGAATCTAAATCATTTTCTAATTCAATAGGAGATAGAGAGATTGGGGATTGCTTGTTTATTGCTGTGACGACCCGGAACTTTGGATGTTTGAAGTGGGAATATTTATTTGGTTTTAAATATTCAATAGTGACTTTTTAGCTTGAATCTCAAATATCAATATTTATTTGATAATTTAATTATTGAATTAAATAATTTGAAGTTGGGTAAAATGTTGAATCTGGAGTTTTAAGCTTGTTAAAAATATTTTAAAGGCTAAGAAAATTCATATTGATAGTACTGAAGATTGTAAAAGTGTTGAAATTGAATTTGGAAGTGTTTTGTTAAGTTTTGAAATTATATCGTTCAAATCGATATTTTAAAATAACCTTCCAAGGCACAGTCTCGGAATTCGACGAAACCAGTTCCATTGGATCCGTAATATTGTATTATTATTGGATTTCAATTTTCATAGCGTTTGGAGTTGTTGTGTGAGCATACGATATATAAACGCGTTGAAATCTATATCGAATTCAATTTAATAACTTGATTCAAAAAGCTATTTTCTCCATACAATCGAATCGGGACTCGAAACCTTTTCCATTTCGTTCGAAATAGGAATATAACTTTACAAACGCCTAGTGGCATACCTCGATAGGGGTTCGAAATTTTAGACTGTGTAAAATGAGACGATTTGAATTTAATTAATATATATATATTTAGATATTTTTAGTCAGCAGTGAGATTTCTTCCCATTAGCCACCATTCTTTCATTTCAGCTATCTTCTTTTTGAGCAAGCCGATACGCAGATGCAATTTTGCACGCTAACGTCCTTTCAAAGTCGCATCTCCATCCTCCTTAAAAATACAACCGAGCTCAATAGATTTTAGAAATAAGTAAAGGAATGGTTGAGCAAAAAGTTTTCCACTTCAAAATCGCACCTTCTCCCTACCGTTCCATTTCTCCTTTTCAAATTGAATTTACCCAGTAAAAACAAAGGGAAGGAAAGGGCCGACTTCGAATTAAAATCAAAAACCAGATTCAAGCACGTTTGATTAGTCGACAATCGATTCGTGACTGTGGTAGTCAGGCGCGCGCGAGAAAGGGGGTCGCGACATATTTTTTTCTCACCACTGTTCGAACTCGAGAGGAGCGGGTCGATCGAGAGCAGTTCGAGAGCGTTGGGGTTGCGAGTTTCGAAAACAAGGAAGGTCGAGGTGCTCGTTCGGTCAAGGCAGAGGCTGACGATCACCTAGGGCATGATGGCGATTGCGACTCGTTAACAATAGCATCGGTGAGCTCGAGGTCATGAGTTCTGGCCAAGTGTTTATGGCAGCTTCGGGGTAGTCGTCGGTGGGGTAGTAGCAGTGAGGTAAAATTTCAATCTGTATTTTCAATTTAATATTAGCAGTGAAGTAAATATTAATTTTGGTTATTCACTGAAAAAGAAAAAAATACATACTGTTCAATTTTTAAAGTATGAACGATGGTAATTAGGATATGCATATATATACACTATTAACAAATTTATAATTTGGTCGGAGAGAAGGAAATATATGTTTGCAGTGGGATATATGTAAATGCAGGTTTCAATTTATATATCTATATTAAGAAAGCAGGAAATAATAATTACATTTTTGAATCGATATAAATTAAGTTTTCAAATATATATAGTTAAGCAGGAAAATTGTGGGGAGTAAAGTAAATTTCTGGTATTTTATTAAGAAAAGAAAACAAATTTTGATAATAAAATTTTATATATAAATATACACATCTCTTTTAATAAATATGGGAAATTGGTTTAATAAACTTATTTAATTACTTTAGTCACTAAAAATATTTTATTGAAAGAAAATTTGTTTAAAAATAAATTATTGGTTTAAACCCAAATTATTAGCTAAATTAAGTGAATAAGTAATGATTAATTGTTTGACTAATTCAAATATTAATATACCGTACAAATGCTTGTACAAGGTTTAAAATCGTGGAGAAACAAGTCGAGATGGATCGGATTGCTAATTTAAAAAGCAAAGGTGAGTTAATCTCACTCATCTGGTTGCTATTTAAATTTAATGGTTAAATTTAAATAATTGGTTGAATGATTGAATTGGTTTGACGTGCTATATTATATATAGTAGTATATATAGTATATATTGGAGTTGTTGATATTCCTGCATTATATAGCGGTTGAGACCCTATGCGCCGCATAATAGCGGATGATAATATTTAAACCCATATACCGCGATATTCCACCTCAAAGTGGAATTGGTATTGTGCTAACGTCTGTGGATGCAGGGAAACAAGTTGGAGGGATCCAACTGGATTCCTCAAAATTATTTAAATTATTTGATATTCTATGCTATGAATATTGATATCCTGTGATGATTTTATTGATGATTGAAATATTGGAAGATATAGCTGGATTGAATATCTAAGTATAATGAGTTATTAAATTCTATAGAATTGGATTTTTGAAAGAAATAAAAGAGTAAATTTTAAGTAAAATAATTCAAGTGAATTGGAATAAATTAAATAATGAATTGAAAAGAAAATAAAAATAAAAGCGATTTAGAATTTTAACAAATATGGAATAAGGGAATTTTGAATTAACAGGGGAAATATAAACTTTAAAACTAAAGTGATATTAAATTTAAAGAACAAAGAATTTATTTTGGAATGTAAGGATTAAATTTAATTAAGGGATAAAGAAGGAATTTTGGAAATTTAAAATTAGTATTTTCAGTTAAAAGGGATTTTAACTCACAATAAAGAAATTAATCTAAAAGTTAATGTATTTTGAAATAAATGAAGTAGTGAAGAAAATTTATTTCAAAGTAAAGTAAATTGGAAATCAATTGGAAATTGATTTATCTGTTTAAAATTGGAATTTTAAAAGAGAAGTAAGATTTTGGAATTTATAAACTGGGTTTATAAAAGTGAAGAAATATATCAGTGGATATTTGGAAGATTAAATTCACGGTGGGAATTATTAAAGAAATGGGTGGATTTGATTAAAAATAAATAGTGATTTATTTTTAAAGATGTGAGAGAGAAGTGAATTTTCCTGAATAGCCAAGTACATTTCCAAAGTAAACTTTTAAGTATAAGCTAAAGGTTTAAAAGTTGATTTAAAGTATGTTTTGGAAAATCTATTATTTTTAAATGTTTAATCTTTAAAGTAAGTATTTTTGAAATCTATTTTAATAGTAATTATTTAAAGATCGATTGGTATTATGTTTTAAATGATAAAGGAATCTAGTTTTATATTTTATTAAGTAGCTTTATTTTGAATATTCTTTAAGTATAAATTTTTGAATAAAGTATTAAAGTAGTTTTAATTTAAATGTTTTAAAGTATATTTTATAATAAAGTGTTTCTAAAATATTTAAAAATCTAATGTTTTTGGTACTTGGTGATTTCAGTGGAAATAGGAATATTTGGAAATTTTATTCCAAGAGAGAAGGACGGTTTGAAATTGTTTTCAAAGGATTGAAAATGGAAATATATCTTGCGAAGATATTTTGAGATTAATAAATAATTTGGAAAATTATTTATTGTTTGATGGATGTTTGTGAATGTTAATTGATAGTTAAATCACCGACTATCAATATTGGCCAATGCGCTGATCATTTCGAAGAGACCGGGATCGGGATTAATTTTCCGAAAACCACTTCGATTCGGTTTGTACGTTTTCGTGGAAAACGAGTTTGGAATCGAAGTTGGAGCAGTGAAGTGCAAGGGCTAGTCGCTACTAATCCTGAGGATATTTCCAAAATGGATGTAGTAGGAGTAGTTCCTTCGGTTCCGTTCGAACCCGGGACGGACTTGTATGGATGAATGCTTTCAAAACACCGTCAGGTGGACGATGGGCATTCTAAGGGATATGTTCTGAAAAGTAACGCTTAGCCTCGAGCCTCATCAACCGGGAATGACTAAAAATCAGGGGTTATGCAGCAAGGCTTCGTGGGTCGCCCCCACTTGAGAGTAAGGTCATCCCAGTCTAGATGTCCCTTTTTATTTCGGCTTAGTGGTGCGGTTGCTGATCACAACCGTGGGGTGATTTTACTCGGGGCTGTCCAGTAAGGGATGGTTCTGGCCTTGTGTTGCAGGGGACTTAGTGTGGGTCCTCGGTACTGTGATCTAGGTCACGTACTGTGACAGGTGGTAACCCAGTGCCTAGTCATTAGTTGGAAATCCATTCTCCCTACGTACCTTTACGGTTTTGTTTGTATACCTATTAGCTGGAATTTAATCATGTAACAATTTCAGCTATTTGAATAAGTATTTGTATATAGACACTATTATAATATCAGAGGATTTGATAAGAAAGTGTTTTGGCTATCGTAAGGTAAAAACCCGACATGTTTATTTGTGGCGTGGTCTTACGAGATGATTTTGATTTCAAAGGGTTTGGAAAACATTAATAATCCAATTGAGTGTGTTTCCTCATGCTGGTTTTTCCAGACTGACTCGGGTATTATTTAACTATAATGCTCGGGTCAGACCGAGTATTATAGGACACAGGATATGATGCTATGGAGCTCAGGAGATGAGCTAGTTGGCGAGACGTATCTTCCGTATTTGTGTATGTATATTCCGCTGTGTAGATTGTTGTACATTCAGTTGTATTGAGGACATGATATGATTATTGTCCAGTTGTATGTTATGAGTACTCTAATGATGTATTGTGTAAAACAGATATAGTTTTAATTTGAGTAAAGATTAGTTGTTATCTATTATATTTTATTCCGCTGCGATGTGAGATTCTGATGTTGTTGTTTTCTATTTTCTTCTTCTACCTCTTCTTCTTAACTCAAATGGTTCGTATTTCCGTTCTTCTTGAGTTCATTAATGGAGATTAATGTCAATTCAAGGGGATCGGGTTTGCGGGCTGTTACAGTGGTATTAGAGCGAAGGTTGGCGATAACCTTGGCTCTGGTGGGAATTTTGGGTGTATTAGTAGATATGAGCGCGTATTTGTTAGTGAATATAAAATGGTTTTATATTGTGTTGATTTATCGGTTGAGTGTTTATGGATTCTGATCGATATGTGGGATGCCACGTCATCGATAGGGATTCCTAAACTTTTAAACAAGATAAACCGACACGGTATTGTTTTAAAATAAGGTAAATGAAATAATTTTACCCAAATTATTTTTGTATATAAAAAGAAAAGTTCTTGTAAGCTATTTAGATGATATATGGATTGTTTGGATGTTAGGAATGATAATATCAAATTATTACCAACTACGAGAAAATTTAAAGTAAGGAAAATAATGTTTTAACCAAAGGATAAGGAATAAATAAATTTATAAACAAGTAAAAATTTGTAGATGTAAATTGTAAAGGTGATTCATAATTGAAAATGAAATAAAATTCCAGGGTAATGTTTGAATATAAATTGGATGGATTTGGAATATGGAATTTTGAGAAAATTTAAATTCCTTTGGGTTTGAAAATGGTTTTCAAAGGTTTTGGAGAAATAATAGTGGTATTATTTCGGAAATATTTTTCAATTGAATTTGAAATCTGGTGAGATTTGGAAATTAAAAATATTTGAATTGTTTTTAAAGAGATAAAAGCATTTAACTCTTTTCGGTCGCTGGAAAATAATTCGGATGATGATCGCGTGTAATGACCCAAGATTTTAGGAATTTATTCTGGAAAATATAAATAAATTTAAAATAATTTTTAAATAAATTTTGAAGGAGGAATTGATATAGCTTGATAGTGTATCAGTGTGTGTACATGTGTGCACAGGAAATGCACATGAATATAAGCTAAAACCCTGAACTCCAAGAATACATACATATTGATGTGTATGGAAATATATATATATATATATATATGTATGTAGATTAAATTCTTAAAAGTAGTATGCATGAGTAAATGTATATATGAATGCTACTGAATATTTTTGAGTGTACATGTGCATGTGTGTGTCAGTATAGAATGATGTATGAATATATAGGTGGGTGTACTAATTATTTCAGTAAGACTTATATAGATATATATGTGTTAATAAAATACTAGAGTTTAAACTAGTGAAATAAAATATACAGACATATTTTAATATAAGCAGAAATAAAAAGAATGAAGATATAAAAAGGAATAATCCTCTTATAAATAAATGAAGGAAGTACATACCATTTGCATGAAAGCTAAAAATAGAAAAAAATAAGATAAAACAGGGAAGTGCTTGGTATAGGCAGAATTAGAAAAGAGTATTTAATAAATAACAAAATCAAGTCACATTTTTAGCATGATTGTAGACAAGGGGAAAAGTATTTTCTGAAAAGCAAATTTCTGAAAAAATGTGTAACCACTTTTCTCTTCACCCAAATTAAGCCGGGAAGGGTAAAACTTTGGGTTTAAAATGCAGATAACATGATTTTTCTGGTGGGCAAAAATGGCCTTAGCCAATACCCAAAACCCTAAGAGAGACCCTGTATATATATACATGTATATGCAGCAGCCTCCTCTCCTCCTCAGAAAAGAATTTTGAAAAAAAAACAACACCATAGAAATCATAAGACAAGGGAAGGAAGAGAGCTTGAGGCTAAGGGCAGAAGCTCATCAATTAATTAAGGAAACAAAGAAGAGAGCTAGGTGAGAAAACTCACTCAAAAATCTAAGGCAATAAGTCCTAATGTAGGCAGCCAGTTAAAAGTATTTTTCTTAAAAGAGTATTTTCATATATGAATGCTTATCTGTGAATTTAAATCTGAAAATGTTTTGATTCTCTTTGGTTGATCACTTGTTTTATTATAACAAAGTTTTATGTGTTGTTAGTATACATATCTGTTTTATACACTCAGATCTCTGATATGTTAATGTTTAGGGATATAAACAAATAACCAGAAAATAAAATGTTGAGAATAGGCAAGTAGTATTGGTTTTGGCTCAACCCAGAAAGATGTAAATAATGTTGAGCTGCAATATACTCATGTATAAGTGCTGAGGCTTGAAATAGAAAGGAATTAGGGGTGCAATAGGGTTGCCTATGTGCTGATGCTCCTGATTCAATAAAATGCATAGCAAACAAAATTTTGTGATTCAGTGAAACCAGGTCATCCTGAGTTTAACTCAAGCACAAATGTTTGCAAAAGAAAAACTCTCCCAGAAACCATAAGCCAATGTTAGTTGCCTAAACTCCTTTTAAATACCAGGATGAATATATATATGTATACAGAACCTTATTTTATAATCACCAATGGTTGTTTGCTTGTTTGCCTCTGTATGGTCATGAATAATATGAGATGCCATGTTATGGATGTTTTTAGCTAATGAAATGAATCACTGAATGGTTTTGTCATGAAAAATCAAAAGAGTTATTATTAACTTAAACCTGATTAGGAAATTGGGGTCAAGAACACTGCAGGAATGACTTGTGTGCTTGAGTAACACAAGTTGACACATGGCTTGTTTAAGTCCTGAGATCTTTGTGTAATGGAGTGAATTAGTTCATTACAGTGTGTCCATTGATTCATAAATATTGCAGATGAGACCAAGGATAGATAAATATACCCAGGGAATAATACTTGAGATGATGAGAAAACTAGAGTTTTTCCCAGATTTGAAATATGAGAATTGAATAAATGATTTAACTCATATTGGTTATTTTCCTGTTTGGTATGAATGATTGTTTGACTATGATTGAATTGTATGCTTGAATGTATGTGCCATTTTTATACATGTAGTCTCTGGAAAGAAAATTAAAGTGTGCACATGCACAATGACACAAAGCATGCACACAAGTATTTGCCTGATTCCAAAGGGCCGAACTTTCTGTATATGTACTTAACTTGACTTTAACCTAATTAACTAATTATATTTGTGAGCTTTCTCATACCAGACATGTGTCTGACCCTAGTGTGCTAATGGCATCTGGGGTGTCTCATTTAAAATGAGGCAGTTTCAAATGCTTTTTCAGGGATTGCAGCAACTAAGTAGGAGTAGGAGCAAGGCTTTGAGAAGAAGATATAGCATGCTAAGCTTAGTTAGATAAGAGCCTAAATGTTGAAATCTGCATGTATTGACAATTTAAATTGCTACTTGTATTAAGTGTTGAATATTGGATGGATATTTTGTTAGGTATTTTATTAAGAGATTGACTTGTATCTGGAATCTATGAACCAAGTTAAATATCTGTTATGTTTAAAAAAAAATTAATCAAATCTTATAAGTGGATTTAGCAAGAACACCATGTTAAAATCGAATGATTGCATTTTATAAATGTATTAGTCAATCTTGAGTCTTTGGAAAGGATTTAAGTTTTGGAAAATCTGGATAGTTGATTCTCAGAAAATTAAATGGTTTTATTTTCTACCATGGCATATGTATACAAAAGAAAATAGGCATAGGTTGAATGTTTTATATGGCTGTAAGGTTCCCATAATTAAACTTGTTTCATACAAATGTCTCATGTCCTAATTTTTTTTAAAGAAAGGATTTGTAATAAGGGAAGTGTAAGCCAGATCCAAATAGTTGCAGATATATATGCACATAAACATGTTTAGTGCAAATATTACCACACCTTTTCCTTTGTATTTGTGATAAGAATCTGAATTTCACTCAGATTCTAACCAAATGCATTCTTAATTCCAGACAGATTTTGTGGGAAGAAATTCAAACCTGGATAATGATAAACACTTCTATCATTTACAAAACCCAAGTAATAGACCCTTAATTTACATCAATCATGAAGCCTTCCAGGTTGTAGGAATGGGTTTCAAAAATAATTAAGCAAGAATTATTGTTTTGTATGATAGAATATAGGCAAAAATAAAGTATATATGTGCAGATATAGGTAGATAACAGGTTCCAAACTGTACAGGAGAAAAATGAAAAAGGAAAAAAAAACAAAAATTGTGTTTGAACCAACCAGCATAGTACTCGAACTCGTGACCTCTCGTGTATAAGTTAGGCGCGTTTCCATTACGCCTAGATGTTGCTTGTGTTCTCTTATGACCCGCTTTCTTTTAGCCTGAGTTTGATACTATTCAGACTTTAACTCAAACATCTATATTAAAAGCTTGCTTTCCACTGATTATTACTTGATCACTTCTTAGTTAGGATAAACAGACTAAAGTATATGTTTCCAGTGGATTGTTTAGTCAAAAAAAAAATCAGCAATCCAATATCCTCTTGTTTTCCAGAACTCTGATTCAAACAAGAGAGGCATATACATCCTCACATGTATGTGCTTATCTTTGTGAATGTACTGATATATTTATATTGGTTGATTATTGTGATCCTGGATATATTTGGTTTATTGGAAAAAGATATTGACCCTGAGAATTATAATTGCAATGGATGATATATCCATCTATATATATATATCCTCTTTACCTTAAAAAAAAAATCCTTATGGAATTAGAGTAGAAATAGGAGGGTCATTTCAGTTGGTATCAGAGCTATGTTATTTAACATAGTAGAAGTAAGGATCAAGTTCTTAGATAGAAATAAAATTAAAAGGAACTAAATATATATATATAACAATGTGTTCAGTGTGAAAAAAAACCCACTGAAACAACCAAATTACCAATCAAACTAACCAGCTATGTAAATTATTATTAGCAAACTATGGTAGGGAGACCACCAAATCAGGGAGCAGGATCTTCCCATGCACCACCAATGGTCAATCTGCAAGACTTGGTGAGAGCATTTAGGGATGGGGCAGGACAAAGGCAAGAAAATCCCTATGAAGAACTCTCAAAATTACTTAAGACATATACTCATTTAGGAGGCAAAAGCTTTGAAGGGACAGAGAGTATCATAGAAATTCAAACATGGTTGAGAACATTGGAAAGAATTTTCAATGACATGCAACTTGATGATCAAAGAAAGAGGCAAGTGGCTTCAAGACAGCTAAAAGGAGTAGCTTTAGGCTGGTGGGAAGTAATCATTGCAGGAAGGAATGAGAATGAAATCACTTGGAATCAATTCAAAGAGATGTTGGAAGCAAGGTTTGTACCAGCATCAGCAAAGACTACCTTGCTAGAAGAATTCATTAGACTTAGACAAGGAACCATGACTGTCACAGAATACACTCAAAAGTTTGAGGGGCTTTCCACATATGGAGCAATGCTTGTGGCAGATGAGGCATCTAAAAATGATAGGTACATAAAAGGTCTGAACCCAGGACTTAGCAGAGCCATGTTACCCTATGCAGACAAGACTTTTGACCATGTGATAGACTTAGCTTTGAGGTTGGAGCAGCATGACAAGGAAAGGGAGAAGTTCAGAAATTTTAAGAGCAATAATAGCAAGAAAGGTAAGGGGAGGTATCACCCTTATGATAAGAAGAAAGAAGAGGCTAGTAACAAAAGCATTGGAGATGTCAAAGCTAAGGAAAACAAGAAGAAAATTGTGTGCCATCAGTGTGGAAAGGAAGGTCATATCAAACCAAGATGTCCAGAATTGAAAGGAGGAGCTTTCAAATGCTATCTATGTGGGAAAGAGGGGCATATGAAGAGGAATTGTCCTGAGTATAAACAGCAAGGCAAATTGGCAAATTTGGAAGGAAAAGGCAAAGCCACAGTGGAGAGTAACACTGTAAACCATAGCCAAGTGGAAGGTACATTACTTATTTGTACCATACCCATAACAGTAGTATATGATACTGGGGCAACTCACTCTTTAATTTCTTATGAATTGGTTAAAATGCTAAAACTGAATTGCATATTGGTTGAAACCCCATTGCATATACACAGTCCATTGGGGAGTTCTAGTGTTTTAAATATGATTTGTGTGGATGTGGAATTAAACATAGGAGGAAATATTTTTATTTCCAATTTATATGTTTTGAATTACCCAAATATAGGTGTTATATTGGGGGTAGACTGGTTAAGGCAATTTAAAGCCATAATTAATTTAGACTCATCCACCATATCATTGCAAAATTCTAGAGGCCAGAGAATCACAGTTTTATGTGAGGTAGCTAAGGAAGGAAAACTATATCATTTAGTTGACTCAGAAAAAGATTTCAGTGAACTAACCATTGAAGAAATTCCCATAGTCAATGAATATTTGGATGTGTTTGGTGAGGTCAAGGGTATTCCACACCATAGACCAGTAGAATTCCAGATCAATCTAGTTCCAGGAGCAAGCCCAGTGATTAAAAAGCCAACTAGAATGGGGCCAAATGAACTAAAAGAATTAAAGAAACAGTTAGAAGAATTGGAAGAAAAGGGTTTTATAAGACCAAGTAATTCTTGCTGGGGAGCACCAGTGGTATTTGTTAAGAAGCAAGATGGCTCCTTAAGACTCTGCATAGATTATAGAGAATTAAACAAAGTAACCATTAAAAATAAATACCCATTGCCAAGAATAGATGATCTTTTTGATCAATTAGCAGGGGCAAAAGTATTTTCTAGACTAGACTTAGCATCTGGTTTTCATCAAATGAAGGTGGAAGAATCAAGCATCAAGTACACTGCCTTTAACACTAGGTATGGGTTGTATGAATTTTTGGTTATGCCATTTGGCTTGACCAATGCACCATCTTACTTTGTAGATTTAATGAACAGAACCTTTAGAGATTGTTTAGACAAGTTTGTGCTTATTTTTATAGATGACATTTTGATTTATTCCAAGACAGTGGAAGAACATAAGCATCATTTGCACCTGGTTTTGTCTAGATTAAGGGAAAAAGATTTAAAGGCAAAATTTTCAAAATGTGTGTTTTGGAAAGAGGAAGTACATTTTCTTGGCCATGTTATATCTGCCAAAGGAATTTCTGTGAACCCCAATAAAGTAGTGGCCATTCAAGCATGGAAGAGGCCAAGCACTGTGAGTGAAGTGAGGTCATTTATGGAGATGGCAGGGTATTATAGGAGGTTTATAAAAGATTTTTCAAAAATTTCTACACCACTCACTAACCTAACCAGGAAGAACCAAGCTTTTGTTTGGTCAGAAAAATGTGAAAAGTCTTTTGAACAGTTGAAGGAGGCATTGGTGAATGCTCCAATTCTAAAGGTACCACATGGAAATGAAGAATTAGTGGTATACACTGATGCTAGTGGATTTGGCTTGGGTGCAGTGTTGATGCAACAAGGCCAAGTCATTGCATATGCATCCAGACAACTTAAACCCCATGAAGTAAGGTATGCCACACATGATCTCGAATTAGCAGCTGTGATATATGCTTTAAAACTTTGGAGACATTATTTGTTAGGCACTAAGTTTGAACTTTACACTGACCACAAGTCTCTAAAATATTTGTTTTCACAAAAAGATTTGAACATGAGGCAACATAGATGGGTGGAGTTCTTAGCTGCCTATGACTTTGACATACTTTATACACCAGGAAAAGCAAACAAAGTTGCAGATGCTCTAAGTAGACAGCATGCTAAATTGGCTATGATGATGATAGAAGAATTTAAAAACTTATTTTTGCTAACTGAGTTAGAGATTGGGGAGAATGGTTGTGTGCACATTAATAAGCAGATGCATGGTGCACAAGAAGATAAAGGGAAATTAAGCTTAATGACATTTCAACCAGATTTAATTCTGAAGGTAGGAAAAATGCAAGAACAAGATGCTCACTTATTAGAGAAGAGAATGCTCCTCTCAAGAGGGGAGGAAGTAATGAATCACCACATTGATAAAGATGGTTATATGAGATACCAGAATAGGATGTGTGTACCAGAGGACATAGAATTGAAGAAGGAGATATTGAATGAATATCACAGAAGTAAATACTCCATACACCCAGGTAACACAAAAATGTATCAAAATTTGGAAAGAGACTTCTGGTGGAAGGGGATGAAATCTGATATAGCTAAGTACATTGCCAAATGTATGACTTGCCAACAAGTCAAGGCTGAAACTCAAAGACCATCAGGGTTGATGCAACCTCTTAGTGTACCACAGTGGAAGTGGGAAGACATATCTATGGACTTCATAGATGGACTGCCTAGATCTAAGAGAGGTAATACAAGTATATGGGTGATAGTTGATAGGCTAACCAAGGTAGCACACTTCATCCCAGTCAAGTCAGAAAGAACAGCACCAAAACTAGCTCAAATTTTTATAAAAGAAGTGGTAAAGTTACATGGCATTCCCAAAACCATTGTGAGTGATAGGGATACCATCTTCACTTCAAAATTTTGGAGAAGCTTTCAAGAAGCAATGGGAAGTGAACTATGTTTAAGTACTGCCTACCATCCTCAATCAGATGGGCAGACTGAGGTGGTAAACAAAGTTTTGGAGGACACGTTGAGGGCATGTATACTGGATTTTGGGGGCAACTGGGAAGATTATCTTCATCTAGTTGAATTTACATACAACAACAGCTACCAAAGCACCATAGGAATGGCTCCATTTGAAGCCTTATATGGTAAACCCTGTTTGTCACCTGTTTGCTGGGTAGAAGCAGGAGAAAGGTCTATTTTAGGACCTGAGTACATACAAGAAACCAAGGAGAAAATTGAGTTGGTAAGAAGAAGAATGACAGCAGCTCAAGATAGGCAAAAGAAATTTGCAGACATGAGAAGGAGGCAGGTAGAATATGAGGTGGGAAATTTTGTTTTCATCAAAATCTCACCCATGAAAAATGTGCTGAGGTTTGGAAAACAAGGCAAATTAACCCCAAGATATATTGGACCATACAAAATTCTGGAGAGAATTGGTCCCTTGGCATATAAGTTGGAATTACCAGAAAACATGCAAGGTATACATGATGTTTTTCATGTATCACAATTGAGAAGATGGGTCCATGACAAGGCAGAAATTCTTGAAACCCCAACCCAAGTGCAGATAAATCCTAATTTGATTTATGAAAAGGATCCAGTGGGAATTTTGGCAAAAGATGTGAAGAAGTTGAGGAATAAATCTCTGAAACTTGTGAAGGTACAGTGGAGTCTTGATCCTAGTGATTGCACATGGGAATTAGAAGACAAAGTTAGGATGAATTATCCTAAGCTATTTTCAGATTAAGGTAATTCTGATTTTTGATTGTTTTCTTTATTTTGGATGAATATATTTTTAGTTAGTATAGAACTAAGAATCTATTTGGTAGAGAATATACTTGTTCTCTGAATTAAGTTTAAAATTTATTTTAAGCTTAGGAAAATTGTGGGACACAATTTCTAAAAGGAGGGGTGTATGTAATGACCCAAGATTTTAGGAATTTATTCTGGAAAATATAAATAAATTTAAAATAATTTTTAAATAAATTTTGAAGGAGGAATTGATATAGCTTGATAGTGTATCAGTGTGTGTACATGTGTGCACAGGAAATGCACATGAATATAAGCTAAAACCCTGAACTCCAAGAATACATACATATTGATGTGTATGGAAATATATATATATATATATATGTAGATTAAATTCTTAAAAGTAGTATGCATGAGTAAATGTATATATGAATGCTACTGAATATTTTTGAGTGTACATGTGCATGTGTGTGTCAGTATAGAATGATGTATGAATATATAGGTGGGTGTACTAATTATTTCAGTAAGACTTATATAGATATATATGTGTTAATAAAATACTAGAGTTTAAACTAGTGAAATAAAATATACAGACATATTTTAATATAAGCAGAAATAAAAAGAATGAAGATATAAAAAGGAATAATCCTCTTATAAATAAATGAAGGAAGTACATACCATTTGCATGAAAGCTAAAAATAGAAAAAAATAAGATAAAACAGGGAAGTGCTTGGTATAGGCAGAATTAGAAAAGAGTATTTAATAAATAACAAAATCAAGTCACATTTTTAGCATGATTGTAGACAAGGGGAAAAGTATTTTCTGAAAAGCAAATTTCTGAAAAAATGTGTAACCACTTTTCTCTTCACCCAAATTAAGCCGGGAAGGGTAAAACTTTGGGTTTAAAATGCAGATAACATGATTTTTCTGGTGGGCAAAAATGGCCTTAGCCAATACCCAAAACCCTAAGAGAGACCCTGTATATATATACATGTATATGCAGCAGCCTCCTCTCCTCCTCAGAAAAGAATTTTGAAAAAAAAACAACACCATAGAAATCATAAGACAAGGGAAGGAAGAGAGCTTGAGGCTAAGGGCAGAAGCTCATCAATTAATTAAGGAAACAAAGAAGAGAGCTAGGTGAGAAAACTCACTCAAAAATCTAAGGCAATAAGTCCTAATGTAGGCAGCCAGTTAAAAGTATTTTTCTTAAAAGAGTATTTTCATATATGAATGCTTATCTGTGAATTTAAATCTGAAAATGTTTTGATTCTCTTTGGTTGATCACTTGTTTTATTATAACAAAGTTTTATGTGTTGTTAGTATACATATCTGTTTTATACACTCAGATCTCTGATATGTTAATGTTTAGGGATATAAACAAATACCCAGAAAATAAAATGTTGAGAATAGGCAAGTAGTATTGGTTTTGGCTCAACCCAGAAAGATGTAAATAATGTTGAGCTGCAATATACTCATGTATAAGTGCTGAGGCTTGAAATAGAAAGGAATTAGGGGTGCAATAGGGTTGCCTATGTGCTGATGCTCCTGATTCAATAAAATGCATAGCAAACAAAATTTTGTGATTCAGTGAAACCAGGTCATCCTGAGTTTAACTCAAGCACAAATGTTTGCAAAAGAAAAACTCTCCCAGAAACCATAAGCCAATGTTAGTTGCCTAAACTCCTTTTAAATACCAGGATGAATATATATATATGTATACAGAACCTTATTTTATAATCACCAATGGTTGTTTGCTTGTTTGCCTCTGTATGGTCATGAATAATATGAGATGCCATGTTATGGATGTTTTTAGCTAATGAAATGAATCACTGAATGGTTTTGTCATGAAAAATCAAAAGAGTTATTATTAACTTAAACCTGATTAGGAAATTGGGGTCAAGAACACTGCAGGAATGACTTGTGTGCTTGAGTAACACAAGTTGACACATGGCTTGTTTAAGTCCTGAGATCTTTGTGTAATGGAGTGAATTAGTTCATTACAGTGTGTCCATTGATTCATAAATATTGCAGATGAGACCAAGGATAGATAAATATACCCAGGGAATAATACTTGAGATGATGAGAAAACTAGAGTTTTTCCCAGATTTGAAATATGAGAATTGAATAAATGATTTAACTCATATTGGTTATTTTCCTGTTTGGTATGAATGATTGTTTGACTATGATTGAATTGTATGCTTGAATGTATGTGCCATTTTTATACATGTAGTCTCTGGAAAGAAAATTAAAGTGTGCACATGCACAATGACACAGAGCATGCACACAAGTATTTGCCTGATTCCAAAGGGCCGAACTTTCTGTATATGTACTTAACTTGACTTTAACCTAATTAACTAATTATATTTGTGAGCTTTCTCATACCAGACATGTGTCTGACCCTAGTGTGCTAATGGCATCTGGGGTGTCTCATTTAAAATGAGGCAGTTTCAAATGCTTTTTCAGGGATTGCAGCAACTAAGTAGGAGTAGGAGCAAGGCTTTGAGAAGAAGATATAGCATGCTAAGCTTAGTTAGATAAGAGCCTAAATGTTGAAATCTGCATGTATTGACAATTTAAATTGCTACTTGTATTAAGTGTTGAATATTGGATGGATATTTTGTTAGGTATTTTATTAAGAGATTGACTTGTATCTGGAATCTATGAACCAAGTTAAATATCTGTTATGTTTAAAAAAAAAATTAATCAAATCTTGTAAGTGGATTTAGCAAGAACACCATGTTAAAATCGAATGATTGCATTTTATAAATGTATTAGTCAATCTTGAGTCTTTGGAAAGGATTTAAGTTTTGGAAAATCTGGATAGTTGATTCTCAGAAAATTAAATGGTTTTATTTTCTACCATGGCATATGTATACAAAAGAAAATAGGCATAGGTTGAATGTTTTATATGGCTGTAAGGTTCCCATAATTAAACTTGTTTCATACAAATGTCTCATGTCCTAATTTTTTTTAAAGAAAGGATTTGTAATAAGGGAAGTGTAAGCCAGATCCAAATAGTTGCAGATATATATGCACATAAACATGTTTAGTGCAAATATTACCACACCTTTTCCTTTGTATTTGTGATAAGAATCTGAATTTCACTCAGATTCTAACCAAATGCATTCTTAATTCCAGACAGATTTTGTGGGAAGAAATTCAAACCTGGATAATGATAAACACTTCTATCATTTACAAAACCCAAGTAATAGACCCTTAATTTACATCAATCATGAAGCCTTCCAGGTTGTAGGAATGGGTTTCAAAAATAATTAAGCAAGAATTATTGTTTTGTATGATAGAATATAGGCAAAAATAAAGTATATATGTGCAGATATAGGTAGATAACAGGTTCCAAACTGTACAGGAGAAAAATGAAAAAGGAAAAAAAAAACAAAAATTGTGTTTGAACCAACCAGCATAGTACTCGAACTCGTGACCTCTCGTGTATAAGTTAGGCGCGTTTCCATTATACCTAGATGTTGCTTGTGTTCTCTTATGACCCGCTTTCTTTTAGCCTGAGTTTGATACTATTCAGACTTTAACTCAAACATCTATATTAAAAGCTTGCTTTCCACTGATTATTACTTGATCACTTCTTAGTTAGGATAAACAGACTAAAGTATATGTTTCCAATGGATTGTTTAGTCAAAAAAAAAATCAGCAATCCAATATCCTCTTGTTTTCCAGAACTCTGATTCAAACAAGAGAGGCATATACATCCTCACATGTATGTGCTTATCTTTGTGAATGTACTGATATATTTATATTGGTTGATTATTGTGATCCTGGATATATTTGGTTTATTGGAAAAAGATATTGACCCTGAGAATTATAATTGCAATGGATGATATATCCATCTATATATATATCCTCTTTACCTTAAAAAAAAATCCTTATGGAATTAGAGTAGAAATAGGAGGGTCATTTCATCGCGACATCATCGGTGTTCATTTTCGAGTTTCCAAAAGGGAAATTACTACCAGAAGGTTGGAAATTAGAGTTGTTTGTAAAAAACTTGGTATGGGTTTGAAATTGGAAAGGATTCTGGATATAGTTGATTTCAAGAGTAATTTTGGAATTTTGGCAAATTGTTTAAACTTTGGATAAATTTGTTTTTTATTTTGGGAAATGGATAAAAATCAAATATTGGGTAAAATTAGAATAAATTATTTGATTAATTAATGGAATATGGAAATGGAACTCGAATTGGTTAATTAAAATTTGAGTTGTGAATAAATGATAAAAATTTAAAGTGAGGCTTAAGTTATTCATAGTAATTCAACTTGAAATTGTAAGTGAATTAAATATGAATTGCAGTTGAATGGAATTGAATTAAAATAAGAATGATTTATATTGCAAATAAAATTCAAGTGAGTAGAAATAAAATTAAAGTGGCTTTATTATTAAAATAATAAGTTCGGAGGTGAATAGAAATGTGAAATAAGTTTAAAATGGATTTAATGAGTACTAATTGAATTAAATTAGTAAAATAAAATGGAATTGATTGATAGAAGTGAAATAAAATTGATTTCGATATAAATGAATATGAATATGAGCTTGTTTGGACCTAAAAATGAATTGGATGAAGGGAAGTGAATTGTAAACCCTTAAGTTGAATGGGATGGCATGTGAATTGATTTCAAACAATTTAAAACTAGTGTTGAAGCCTTGCACATGTGTTTAAGAATATATATTGCATACATTACCTAAGAATCTATGTGTTAGCTATTTGAATATAAGTGAAATGTTAACAAATTTGCATATATATAGTACTTACGTGTTTAAATTGAGTAAGTACAGGTTCACGGAAGCCGTTTGGCTGGATTGGGTCATGCAAATTGCTAAAAATAATAAGCCGCTTACTTGAAATGCTAAATAAAGGTACGCCTACGCAATAAAAATAGGAAATATGAACTGTTTTTGTTTTTCCGACCGTGTGGGTCGATGTATATATATTTATCTCTTTTGTCAAATTGCAAAAGCTCCTCCGTACAAAGGAAACTCTGCTAAAATTTTCGGAAAATTTTGGGAGTTAGAAAATTTTTGCAATTTTTGGAAATTTTTCTCTAACGACAAGTGATTTAAAATTTGGAATTTGAGATAAAGGTAAATAAAATTCAATATTCAGAAGTTGGAGATGAATTGAATTCAAGTAAAATTGAAAATGAAAATCTGAATGGAAACTGGAAAAAAATATTTATATTGAAGTGAATTAATAATTGAAGCAAATTGATTTTATATGGAATTAGAATCCAATTTGAATAGAAGTAAGTTAAACCAAGTGGTATAGTGAAAGTAGTAATATAAGGGTATACAATGTGCCTATATTGAACTTAAGAAATGAATGGAGAAAGTTCTTAAGTAAATTTGGTATGAGAAGTATACTAAGTTGATAATTGGATGAAAATCAAATTGGAATGCTGTGATTGGATATTATTGCAGAGTAGTATACAGGTAATTTAAAAACAAGAGAAATTGGGATTTTGATTGTAGAAGATAGATAAAATTTCTCATCAAAAGGTATGTATTTAAAATTTCTGTATGAAATTTGATTGGGTTTTTGATCTAGCTACTTGGCGTTTTGTTTTCTTTGAAATTTGGGAGCTCGTAGAGGCATTTTGTAGTTGTACCGAGCTAGCCGCGCAAAGGAGACGCTGGCAAAAATTTTCGGGAATTTAAGGAGTTAGAAAAATTTTGAGAAAATTTTGATAATTCAAATTTAGGTTTCGAATTTAAATTTGAATTGATAAGTAGGTGATATGGGTTGAACTTATGAATAAGTTTGGGAAGTTAGAAGAGGATTAGTGTATCTTTAATAAAAGATTGCTTTGGAAATATTTTAAAACCGTTTGATTTTGGGAGAAAGGTTAATGGGTTATAGATCATTCCTCTTAACTAGTAATTTCGGGGACGAAATTCTTTTAAGGGGGGAGGAATGTGACGACCCGGAACTTTGGACGTTTGAAGTGGGAATATTTATTTGGTTTTAAATATTCAATAGTGACTTTTTAGCTTGAATCTCAAATATCAATATTTATTTGATAATTTAATTATTGAATTAAATAATTTGAAGTTGGGTAAAATGTTGAATCTGGAGTTTTAAGCTTGTTAAAAATATTTTAAAGGCTAAGAAAATTCATATTGATAGTACTGAAGATTGTAAAAGTGTTGAAATTGAATTTGGAAGTGTTTTGTTAAGTTTTGAAATTATATCGTTCAAATCGATATTTTAAAATAACCTTCCAGGGCACAGTCTCGGAATTCGACGAAACCGGTTCCATTGGATCCGTAATATTGTATTATTATTGGATTTCAATTTTCATAGCGTTTGGAGTTGTTGTGTGAGCATACGATATATAAACGCGTTGAAATCTATATCGAATTCAATTTAATAACTTGATTCAAAAAGCTATTTTCTCCATACAATCGAATCGGGACTCGAAACCTTTTCCATTTCGTTCGAAATAGGAATATAACTTTACAAACGCCTAGTGGCATACCTCGATAGGGGTTCGAAATTTTAGACTGTGTAAAATGAGACGATTTGAATTTAATTAATATATATATATTTAGATATTTTTAGTCAGCAGTGAGATTTCTTCCCATTAGCCACCATTCTTTCATTTCAGCTATCTTCTTTCTGAGCAAGCCGATACGCAGATGCAATTTTGCATGCTAACGTCTTTTCAAAGTTGCGTCTCCATCCTCCATAAAAATACAACCGAGCTCAATAGATTTTAGAAATAAGTAAAGGAATGGTTGAGAAAAAAGTTTTCCACTTCAAAATCGCACCTTCTCCCTACCGTTCCATTTCTCCTTTTCAAATTGAATTTACCCAGTAAAAAAAAGGGAAGGAAAGGGCCGACTTCGAATTAAAATCAAAAACCAGATTCAAGCACGTTCGATTAGTCGACAATCGATTCGTGACTGTGGTAGTCAGGCGCGCGCGAGAAAGGGGGTCGCGACATTTTTTTTCTTACCACTGTTCGAACTCAAGAGGAGCAGGTCGATCGAGAGAAATTCGAGAGCGTTGGGGTCGCGAGTTTCAAAAATAAGGAAGGTCGAGGCGCTCGTTCGGTCAAGGCAGAGGCTGACGATCACCTAGGGCATGATGGCGATTGCGACTCGTTAACAATAGCATCGGTGAGCTCGAGGTCATGAGTTCTGGCCAAGTGTTTATGGCAGCTTCGGGGTAGTCGTCGGTGGGGTAGTAGCAGTGAGGTAAAATTTCAATCTGTATTTTCAATTTAATATTAGCAGTGAAGTAAATATTAGTTTTGGTTATTCACTGAAAAAGAAAAAAATACATACTATTCAATTTTTAAAGTATGAACGATGGTAATTAGGATATGCATATATATACACTATTAACAAATTTATAATTTGGTCGGAGCGAAGGAAATATATGTTTGCAGTGGGATATATGTAAATGCAGGTTTCAATTTATATATCTATATTAAGAAAGCAGGAAATAATAATTACATTTTTGAATCGATATAAATTAAGTTTTCAAATATATATAGTTAAGCAGGAAAATTGTGGACAGTAAAGTAAATTTCTGGTATTTTATTAAGAAAAGAAAACAAATTTTGATAATAAAATTTTATATATAAATATACACATCTCTTTTAATAAATATGGGAAATTGGTTTAATAAACTTATTTAATTACTTTAGTCACTAAAAATATTTTATTGAAAGAAAATTTGTTTAAAAATAAATTATTGGTTTAAACCCAAATTATTAGCTAAATTAAATGAATAAGTAATGATTAATTGTTTGACTAATTCAAATATTAATATACCGTACAAATGCTTGTACAAGGTTTAAAATCGTGGAGAAACAAGTCGAGATGGATCAGATTGCTAATTTAAAAAAGCAAAGGTGAGTTAATCTCACTCATCTGGTTGCTATTTAAATTTAATGGTTAAATTTAAATAATTGGTTAAATGATTGAATTGGTTTGACGTGCTATATTATATATAGTAGTATATATAGTATATATTGGAGTTGTTGATATTCCCGCATTATATAGCGGATGAGACCCTATGCGCCGCATAATAGCGGATGATAATATTTAAACCCATATACCACGATATTCCACCTCAAAGTGGAATTGGTATTGTGCTAACGTCTGTGGATGCAGGGAAACAGGTTGGAGGGATCCAACTAGATTCCTCAAAATTATTTAGATTATTTAACATTCTATGCTATGAATATTGATATCCTGTGATGATTTTATTGATGATTGAAATATTGGAAGATGTAGCTGGATTGAATATCTAAGTATAATGAGTTATTAAATTCTATAGAATTGGATTTTTGAAAGAAATAAAAGAGTAAATTTTAAGTAAAATAATTCAAGTGAATTAGAATAAATTAAATAATGAATTGAAAAGAAAATAAAAATAAAAGCGATTCAGAATTTTAACAAATATGGAATAAGGGAATTTTGAATTAACAGGGAAATATAAACTTTAAAACTAAAGTGATATTAAATTTAAAGAATAAAGAATTTATTTTGGAATGTAAGGATTAAATTTAATTAAGGTATAAAGAAGGAATTTTGGAAATTTAATATTGGTATTTTCAGTTAAAAGGGATTTTAACTCACAATAAAGAAATAAATCTAAAAGTTAATGTATTTTGAAATAAATGAAGTAGTGAAGAGAATTTATTTCAAAGTAAAGTAAATTGGAAATCAATTGGAAATTGATTTAGTTGTTTAAAATTGGAATTTTAAAAGAGAAGTGAGATTTTGGAATTTATAAACTGGTTTATGAAAGTGAAGAAATATATCAGTGGATATTTGGAAGATTAAATTCACGGTGGGAATTATTAAAGAAATGGGTGAATTTGATTAAAAATAAATAGTGATTTATTTTTAAAGATGTGAGAGAGAAGTGAATTTTCCTGAATAGCCAAGTACATTTCCAAAGTAAACTTTTAAGTATAAGCTAAAGGTTTATTGTTTATAGTATGTTTTGGAAAATCTATTATTTTTAAATGTTTAAAATTTAAAGTAAGTATTTTTCAAATCTATTTTAATAGTAATTATTTAAAGATGGTTTGGTATTATGTTTTAAATGATAAAAGAATCTAGTTTTATATTTTATTAAGTAGCTTTATTTTGAATATTCTTTAAGTATAAATTTTTGAATAAAGTATTAAAGTAGTTTTAATTTAAATGTTTTAAAGTATATTTTATAATAAAGTGTTTCTAAATTATTTAAAAATCTAATGTTTTTGGTACTTGGTGATTTCAGTGGAAATAGGAATATTTGGAAATTTTATTCCAAGAGAGAAGGACGGTTTGAAATTGTTTTCAAAGGATTGAAAATGGAAATATATCTTGCGAAGATATTTCGAGGTTAATAAATAATTTGGAAATTTATTTATTGTTTGATGGATGTTTGTGAATGTTAATTGATAGTTAAATCACCGACTATCAATATTGGCCAATGCGCTGATCATTTCGAAGAGACCGGGATCGGGATTAATATTCCGAAAACCACTTCTATTCGGTTTGTACGTTTTCGTGAAAAACGAGTTTGGAATCGAAGTTGGAGCAGTGAAGTGCAAGGGCTAGTCGCTACTAATCCTGAGGATATTTCCAAAATGGATGTAGTAGGAGTAGTGCCTTCGGTTCCGTTCGAACCTAGGACGGACTTGTATGGATGAATGCTTTCGAAACATCGTCAAGTGGACGATGGGCATTCTAAGGGATATGTTCTGAAAAGTAACGCTTAGCCTCGAGCCTCACAACCGGGAATGACTGAAAATCTGGGGTTATGCAGCAAGGCTTCGTGGGTCGCCCCCACTTGAGAGTAAGGTCATCCTGTCTAGATGTCCCTTTTTATTTCGGCATAGTGGTGCGGTTGCTGATCACAACCGTGGGGTGATTTTACTCGGGGCTGTCCAATAAGGGATGGTTTCGGCCTTATGTTGCAGGGGACTTAGGGTGGGTCCTTGGTACTGTGATCTAGGCCACGTACTGTGACAGGTGGTACCCCAGTGCCTAGTCATTAGTTGGAAATCCATTCTCCCTACGTACCTTTATGGTTTTGTTTGTACACCTATTAGCTGGAATTTAATCATGTAACAATTTCAGCTATTTGAATAAGTATTTGTATATAGACACTATTATAATATCAAAGAATTTGATAAGAAAGTGTTTTAGCTATCGTAAGGTAAAAACCCGACATGTTTATTTGTGGCGTGGTCTTACGAGATGCTTTTGATTTCAAAGGGTTTGGAAAACATTAATAATCCAATTGAGTGTGTTTCCTCACGCTGGTTTTTCTAGACTGACTCGGGTATTATTTAACTATAATGCTCGGGTCAGACCGAGTATTATAGGATACAGGATATGATGTTGTGGAGCTCAGGAGATGAGCTAGTTGGCGAGACGTATCTTTCGTATTTGTGTATGTATATTCCGCTGTGTAGATTGCTGTACATTCAGTTGTATTGAGGACATGATATGATTATTGTCCAGTTGTATGTTATGAGTACTCTAATGATGTATTGTGTAAAACAAATATAGTTTTAATTTGAGTAAAGATCAGTTGTTATCTATTATATTTTATTCCGCTGCGATGTGAGATTCTGATATTGTTGTTTTCTATTTTCTTCTTCTACCTCTTCTTCTTAACTCAAATGGTTCGTATTTCCGTTCTTCTTGAGTTCATTAATGGAGATTAATGTCAATTCAAGGGGATCGGGTTTGTGGGATGTTACAATTGCTTTGCTGATGCTTGTAGATTTTTTCTTTTTTGATTCCTTCAGTGGAGCATTTGAGGAGTTAGACTTCTTTTTGTTAGAGTTTTGGATTTTTTTTGGCTGATTTGATGACATCAGAAGGTGTTATCAGTGTCGAAAGTGAAAGGAGGGGAGTATCATCAGTAGATGAAGGTGCATTTGGATTCACAATGCCTTCGGTTGGATTGAAAATGCAGATTCCTCCAATGGTTAGCATATCAGGTTGATTTTGGTTTGACATGTTGTAATCTTTTGATATAGTGTGCGTGTGTGCACGATCAGGAGATTTGGAGAGTATAAGATCAGAAGAGGGAGTGGGAAGCAGTGGAGGTAAGCTGGAATTAGATTCAAAAGAATGAAAAATGGTAGGTGGTGAGTTGTAGCCGGGAGTGGTTGCGGTGATTACAGAGGAAGAGGTGGGTCGAATTGGTTTAGAAAGGAGGTGAGCTTGCATTATGGTCTGGTGAGATGAAGTTGAGGACATGTGGTTGTGCATATCTGAATGGTGCACATGCACATTACATGGCATAGTGTTCTCTTTGCAGTATTGTTGCATTGACTTGACCACTGCATTTTCTTTTATAATAGAACTTATTCCATTGTGTTTTTCATTTAAAGCATCTGTTTTCTTTCTATTAAATTGTTGAGTCTCTTTTCCAGCAGCATTTGTTATGATTCCCATTTCATCTAATTCTGCTTCCTTTTCTATTTCATTGCATTCCACTTCATCAAATTCAATTATCTCTCCTTCTTCTTGTAAGTGCAGAACTGAGTATTTGTTACTGACTTTTATTGCATTTTCATTTCTAATCTCTTTTCCATGTCTTATTTCTACTCCACTTTTATGTTTAGCTGCTTCTTTCTCACTTAATGGCAGTTCAGTGTCGGAGTTGTCATTGTGCCTTTTTTATCATGTACTTCAATAGTAGCTCGACCTCTTTCAATATTTATGTTCCTATTTTTTTTCAAAATCTTTTTCCATACTGTTTTTTTCGTCATTACAGGTTTATTACTGTTTCTTTTAATCTCGGCTTCATCTATATCAGTCTGAACTAGCTCCCCAACTTCTTTTCCACTAGAGTTTTGAATTATCTGCTCTGTATTTAAATGACAGTTCTCATTTTATGGCTAAACACTTTACATACAGTGCATATGTCTAGTTTCCAATGGTATGAAACTTATATACTCTGCCTTGTGCCATCTGTATTCAATACAGGAAAGGAGTCTACTAATTCAAGACCAGGGGAGATTTCAACAAGGCATTTCGCATATCGGATTCTACGAATTTATTTTGTTGCCTCATCAAGGCACACCAACTTCCCCAATCTACTAGCTAACCAATTTATTCCAAGTGGTGACCATAGGTGTAACATCCCACACCCTTAGTATATCCAAAAGGACACACTAAAAGATGTGGTGCGTTGTAGGTATAACTAAAACTAGCATAGACTAAGATTCACAAGACAAAATAGATAAAAACAGCGGAAATAGTTAAAATAATAATTTTCTAAAATTCAAACTACATAATATAGAATTATAAAACCAAATACATCATATGTCTCAAAATACCAATATATGTCTCATGAAATCAAAATCTCAGTCTCATAAATATCAGAGTACAAGCTATCCCTCACAAAGTGCCAGTACATGGAATAAGCTAAAAACTGAAAATAAAGAAGAGAAATACATAAGAAATATCTTCCAAAGAAGTCTCCAAGTGTCTGCAATCTATCGTCCTTGCTCTTGCTAGCCTATGGGGGGAAAAGGGAAAAATGGAGGAGTGAGTCAGACTAAAAGCCTGGTGAATGATAGTAATTACTAGAATCTTTAAGCAAAGTAAAAGTAATAGACTTTACAATAGTTCTAGTATATAAAAGGAAAGAAAGGAAATAGAGAGAAGGAATAAGCTGGAAATAAATACGAATTAACTAAATTGACATAATTGATTAACTTTGATTGTTTGCACTTGTCTTTGATAGCTGCTTTGATTAGGATAAATTCCTAATCCTATAATTAGGCTGAAATCCTAATTCTACCCTTTGATCGGCCTGCTATTCCATAGACCTATTGCGGACTAGACGCCATATAGCTCCCTACACAGAAGGTAATGGTGTATACGAATGACACGCAAAGTATCTAATGCGTACTAGACATTATATAGCTCCCTACACAGAAGGAAATGGTGTCTACGAAAGACACACATATTAAGCGCTTGGAACTCATAACGATTTATAAGCCATCACTGGAAGTCGCACGCGTGACCACCACTAAGCTCGCGTTACCTGTTGTTCCACCTATTAGGTCTTCTTATTACCTCAAGCTCCAGCATAAGCGTGCCCCTCGTCTCACTTCAAGATTATGTGAAACATCGTGTCCATAGAAATAATAGGGGAAATGTTGTTAGTATTGGCCCGTCATCCAAACAATATCTAGTTGCGCCCCTTGCCCAAATCCCCATGATTTGGACTTCTACGTATTGACCAAATACTACCATTATTAGCATAAGCGTGTCTCTCATCTCACTTCAGGTTTATGTGAAACACCATGTCCATAGAAATAATAGGGGAATGCTATTTGGTATAGGTCCTACTTTCATCTTTGCTTATTAAATTAGATAAATTATTAAAATAAGCCTTTACAATTTATCTCTACTATCTTTGCTTATTAATTTATCATGTCTTAAAATAAGCCTCGTTATGTTCTATTTCTTATTATAACCTACGTTATAATCATGCTTATTACTTAACCCAAGGTCTAAGTGTAAAAATAAGCTTCTTTCATCTTATAATCTTTTTAGTTATAATTCTAAGTTATAACTAGGCCAATTATCTTTAATTAGTCAAATTCTAATATTAATATCATAATTAGGCTCACTTTCAGTCTTAATTCCATTTTTATTACAGTCTTTACAATTTACATCTTATCTTCCGTTATTTCAGTATTCTTATAATTTTGATCCATATTCGTGTTTAATCTATTCTAATCCATACGCGAAGAAGAAGGAGAAATAAAAGAAAACTGAAAATAGAAGAAAATCCAAAGCGTAGGAAAAGGATGTAAATAATGCATAAATAATAGTAAATAAATTAAAATACTATAAATAAACTGTAATTAAATGGAAAAGCTATAATTAACAGAAATAAACTAAAATCAACTGAAAAGAATAGCTAAAAGAAATAGACTGAAAATAATTCTAAAAAACTGTAAATAAACTACTAAAAAGGTTATTCCAAAAATCATAGTAAAACTACAACTATTGGAAACCCTATTATTTTAAATTACTTAAAAATCTAAATAATTACAATCACTCACCTAAGACAAAAGCTAGAATCCCTTTTTTTACAGCAACCAAAATTCTCTAGAAATCTCCTCTAATTTGTACAATCGCCATCTTTTATTTGAATGTATATAAATAATATAATTTTATTTTATAAATGAAGAATGTAGGTAAATATTTGAGAGAGAGAAATGGAGGCTAGGTTTTGATTTCAGAGTGAAAACCTAGGTTAGTTTAGGTCCTATTTATAGTGTTTTAGGTGTGCTTTCAACCGTAGATTAGAATCTCTAGAAACTTCTGCTGGCACATTGCTGTGTCAAATCTTACAATGCGCCTTGTCAGTGCCTTATCTTGTATTTAATTTAATTAATTACACCTTCAATAATATACAAACTTTCAATAACATTTTCTTCTCCTCAATTAGTTTCTAATTTGTGACATTTTATTTCATATTAAATTTCCATGCGTCTCTCTTTATTCGCATGTTTCATTTCAGTTTTCAACATCCCATTTAATTTACATGTTTATGTCTGAAATAAATAAATAAACAATATATCAATATCTTTCCACATTTACATCTGAAATAAGTAAATTAACATGTCAATACTTCTCCATGTTTATGTCTAAAATAAATTAATAAATAACTAGAAATTCTTATGCCAGTATTGTACATATTCACGTTTGAATTAATTGGATGAATAACATGTGAATTGTTATGTCAATATTCTATATATTCATATATGAATTCATTAAATAACATGTGAATTGTTATGTCTACATTTTTTCTCCATATTCACATCTGTTGTAGTTGGATAAATAACATATGTCCAAAAACGTGTATATATGTTGTGTATTAATTAGTAGCCTAATTCTTTACCTTTAAATTAAGCAATCAGTTACATTAATTGATTGGTATTAATGTTTATTTGTTTAAAAATCAAACTGACCCTTATTCTTTACTAACAAAGAAATAAATACCTTATATTTTCTGTAAGAAATGTAATCCTTCCATAATACACTCTTACCTTTTCTTTTCAAAATATAACGTTTATTTTATTAAATGCCTTCTTTTTATAAATATATGGTTACATTTTCTCTCATTTACAATAACCCATCTCATTTGAACATCGTCGTCTAAATTTATAAAAGTGGATGCCTTCTTTTTAAATACACTGTTATACCTTTTTTTCTCTTTTGTAACAAAACAAACTCCCTGTTTATAAAATCATACATATATTCAAAAATGAGAAATTTATTTTATTTATCTCAAAACATGCATTTATTTTTATTTAAAATGTTCATTCCATTTTGACACAAATGCAAGTTCTTATATTAAACTCAATCATTACAATTTAGTTCCTTTTTCCCTTTCTAATCGAAACATTTCAATAAATCTACCACCAATTAATTTCAATACTAATTTCAAACGAATTCTAATTATAAACACTATTTTTTCACTTATAATTATTTATTAATTCCCCTTTAAATTTTGGCTTGTTACAATAGGTATATAGGGATATTCTATAATTGTATCCAAATTGGAACAGCTCTAATTGTTCCACATACGTAGCTTGCAGTGGGAACCCACTGTTTAAGGATGAAGAGCTTATTTTTCATTACTATTGGATCGCTTCTTATAATTCTATCTCTGTCATAGGCATCGGAGAAGAGGAAGAGAAATATAGAGCCGTCGGATTTGACTTGAATATTACCTTTTAGGCACCATCTTCTTTTTAGATTCTCAATCACATAAGTAAAGGATAAGGGTTTGTCGAGGAAAAAACCTACCACATAATTCTGCCATATACTGACGCCAGCATCAATTACATGAGGAGGGGGTACTATCGCATCGCCATTGAATGATAAGTCCATATGAACAGGAGAGTATTTCCCAGCATTACGAGGTAGGTACTTAAAGAGAGATGACCAACTCGGTTCAACAGGCATAGGGAGAGGAGGAGTTGGATCAGAGGAGAGGTTAGGATCAGGTGGATGAAGGGAAGAAGATGGATTGCTAGTCGTTGGAGGATTAGATAAGGGAAGATGGTTGAGAAAAGGGTCGGGTGGTCGGGAGAGGGACGGGGGAGCAAGGGAAGGTATAGGGTGGGTGTCAGAAAGGGTACAAGGAAGAAACGTGGTTTGATTGGATAGGGCGGGATAAGGTTCTACTACCATTAAATTGAAATTTTAAAATTATAAGTGGTTCTTTCTATTTCTATTTAAACTATTTTAATCTATTTTAAATTATTTAAACCATTTTAATTTAATTTAAACTATTTTAATCTATTTAAACTATTTTAATCGATTTTAAACTATTTTAATCTGTTTTAAACCATTTTAATTAAATTTAAGCTATTTTAATATAATTTAAACTATTTTAAACCATTTAAACTATTTTAAACTATTTATGACTTTCTAAACTATATTTATAAATTTTCTAACGGTGCATGGTTAAATTGTTTATATTTAAATCCTTAATTTAAAAGCGAATATGGTTAAATGGTGTTATAACCTAAGTTGGGATTTGAAATGATATTTTCTAGTGAAATGACATATTTGAGTGAATTTGATGATTTTGAAATGATAATTTAACCTATTTTGTCGATATGATTTCGAAAGTGAATATGATTTCGAAAGTGAATATGATTTCGAAAGTGATATGGTTTGAATTGAATATGATATTTTGATATCATTTATGAATCGGTTTTGGAAATGTAAAAGAACCATCCGGTGTGAAATAAGCGTTTGGTTGTTAAAGAGACCGGGATCGGATATTGTCATACTCTCTGCCAATACCGAAAACCACTTTAACAACTGTGTACGTGGTGGAGAGTCCAGAATGAAGTAGGATGCTTTGGCGAACGATTTTGTATGAGGTATTTACGTAGCCCTGACTCTCTCTAGTCAGCTTGATGTGGCTAAAACAGGAGCTATACCGAGCCAAGTGAGGTGGCTCCTCCAATCGGGCACATTTCTTCGATACCATATTATGACTTTGTGATTGATTTGTTGGCCACCGCTCGATTTGAGTATGGGAGTGTGTTCCGAGGTGGGCGGTAGTAGCTGCTATGCGTTACCACCAGTTCGGGAGTGCAAATGGTAGAATCCTACCCTGGCATTGCACCGCATGCCTTGTCACATGCCTTATCGCGCCCACTACGAGTTCGGGTACCGTACCTATGGAGTGCCCTCTGATAGCCCTCCTGTTTACGGAGGAATTACGGTACTGTATAGACTACGGGAATATAAAAAATGTGTTAAGGGGGATATGGGTAACACCTTAACGCTATTTTAATACTTTACTTTACTGTAGACAGTATTATAATAGCGTATTGTACTATGTATGTAGATAGTTTAACGAATCCTTAAGAGATGGAATCCTGAACATCTCTTAAGTTATTGCACGCACGCTAGACACTGGATAGGAGATGTAAAATCCCGTAACATCTCTGACGCTGTTACACACGTATTTATTTACCGTTGATTTAACTTACATAAGATCTTATAGTTCTAACTCGAGTGTTTTGTCTTTTCATTACGCTCGGGTCAATCTGAGCTTTTCATTGTATTGAAGACTTCATTTCTGGAGGACGAAGATGGAGATTTATTACTATATATTTCATATGTGCTCCACTACATCATGTTGTTCCGCTGCATTAATTATTTATTCATGTTGCATGTACTCTCATCTGTATTGTAAAAGTGTAATCAAATGTTACTTGTAAAACAGCTTCATGGATTGTTTATTTGATTATTATATTTTTCATTCCACTGTGAGATTCTATGTTTTATTTTCTTTCTTTTCTCTTCTTCTTCTTATTTACCCCATAACAATCCTCCCTTTTGAATGGTTTGAGTTCGACATGTGTGGTTTATTGTTAATTTAAACCGTCCAAAATGGTGGGTCATTACAACCTCTTTGGGATGGTTGTAAAAGCGGCACTCATCTATCAGTAATCGCAAAATACATTGCGATGAAGTCAAAATACAACATCACCGAAGCCGGATTTACACCTGTTGTACAAGCTACAAAACGACATATGCCGCCCAATAATTTAATGTGTGAAAATCACTATGAAGTTAAAAAACTTATGTCGGCTTTTGGTTTACTTTATAAAAAAATAGATACATGTTTAAATGGCTGCATGTTGTTTTCGAAATTGGACATCACCCTTAGAAAGTGTAGAATATGTAACGAGGAAAGGTACATGTAACGACTCATATTTTTAGCTATTTTAAATTATTAAATTTAATGAAATTACTGAATAAAAATAGTTAAAAATAGAAATTTAATGATTTTGATTGTAAGTTATTGGATATGAACTTGGATAAAATTTTGAAATAAATTAATTTCGAAGATTTAAGTAATAATAAGTATTTAAAGGTAATGCTATGTATTGAATGTGTTTACTATCAATAGTTGGATTAAATAATAAATGTTGAATTCATTAGATGAAAATAAAGTAATTGATTGATAACTAAAATTCATTTAAAATCTAATATTAAAATTTGTCGAATATTGAACAGTTAAATTGTTTAAATTTAATATTGGAAATTATTTGAATAATTGAATTCTGAATTTAATATGATGGAAAATGATATCGGAAGTTGATGTAAATTTTATTTAAACAACGATGAAGATTGTTAACACTTAAAATTGAATTTAAAAGTGAATAATTAGAAATTGAAAATATTATATTTTAATTGACGTGTAAAAATAGCCATTTTTCACACAATCTTGGATTTCGACTAAACTAGTTCCATTAGATCCATAGTAGTGTATTATTATCAGATTTCAAATTTCATAGCGTTTGGAGTTATCGTTTGGTCGTACGGGATAAAAACGCGTTGCAATTAATATCGAAAATTCAATATAATAATTGGGTCCAAAAAGCTGTCTTCTCCATACGATCGAATTAGGATTTGAAACATTTTCCATTGCGTTCGAAATAGGGGTATAACATTATAAAATCCTAGTAGCACGCCTCGATAGGGGTTCGAGATTTTAAGTTACGTAAATCGAGATATTTTGGAATTTAATTAAAATATTGTCAAGTCAACCCTTCACTTCAACTTCTTTTCTTCCTTTCACTCAGTCACTATTCCCTTCAAAATCATGTCCCTCTTCTTTTACTCACAAACGCAACTGTACAGAAGGAAAGAAAAAAATGGTGGCAAATGAAACTTCAAAAATTATTTTCTCACAAAATACTCAACTAAAAAATCTCAAACTTGTTTCTAAAATCTAGTTTTTGCATTCTCTTCAACCTGGTAAGCTTCGTTTATGGTGTGGTTGCTTTTCATTTGGGATGACGTTAGGAGTTTTAAACTAGGGTTTGGGAATATAGGATGGGGAGTGCTTGATTCGAGTTATCGACATCGTACTTGAATTCTGGGGATCGAAGTACACCTCGGCGCAAAATTTGGTGACCTCCGTCACCTATGGAGGTGTGCGTCACCTAGGGTAGCGCATGAGGGAGGGCAAGGTCGTGATTTGAACGAAGGTGTCGAGCTCGTATCTTTGTGGTCGAAGTGATGGAGATTTCGAAGAGGAATCATTTGGTGAAGACGGCATGTCGAACGGAGCATCGATGCTCCGTATCACTTGGATTTGTGCACGGCCATGGTTTCTTGTTTGTATATAGGCAATGGCTACAGGAATCTTTGGGGAAGAAGAACATTTGGGCCTTGGACCGATTAGAGTGGGTAATGTTTATTTAAAAGTAATTAGAATTTAAATTTAATTATAAATATAAAATGAACTTATAAAATGTATAACTCTTGCATACGAGGTTCGATTGGGACGAGACCTTTTGCATTGCGATCGTGATGAAAAGAACTTCGCAATGAATCTTGTTTGGACAGATTGGGAGACAGTCGAAAATGGGGCTAAAATCGGGTGTCATCCGATTTTAGTTCCAAACCGGAACGTTTCAGCGACAACAGAAACTCAAGGTGAGTGTTTTATAATGCTCACAAGTACTAGAATATTATTATGATAGTTAAATTGGAAGTTATGAAGTGATATAAATTTATTGGTCGTTGTTTGATAAATTTAATTGTCATTTGAATTAAGTGTTAAAAATTAAAATTGACAGTTAGATCTGAAATAGGAATTGAATTGCCAATAAAACACCCGATTTTAATAATTATGAAATTATTGTGAATTATATTGACTGCTTAGATGGTTGATTGCGATGGATGCTATTGGTTGATATCTTGGATGATTTGGATGTTTATTTATTCTGATATATTTTATTATCACCCTGTATATTATTTACAGTATATAAGCTGTAGATTGAATTACTACGAATAAATTAAGAAATAAGTTGAAATGATATATACCCATGACACTGTGATTTGGATTGAAATGATATATATCCATCCCCGAAATTAAAATGAAATAACTGATCACTTGGCTATAGGATAGAAAATTATATACGGACACCGGACTGGTTAAATTAAAAGATTTCAAAATTTTTGATTTGAAATTTATTTAAACGATTTTGATTTAAAAGAAATAAAAATTGGATTTATAGAAATCAATTTATTTTCGAAATTGAGCCCTGAACGTTGAAATTTAAATTTGATAACTGATTGTTTTAAATAATTAAATTTGGGATTTTTAAGTTATAATCGAATTATGATTTAAATTTCAAAAATTGATTTGATTTAAAGGATGTGACTTTTATTCGAACTTTGAATTTTACTAAGTAAAAGTATTTGAAAATTTGGATTTCAAATTGGGTATTGAAGGTAAATTTAATTTAAGTATTTTGGATCGATGTTTTGAAACTCGAACTCGGAATTGATAAATCGAAATGGTTTTAATTTGGGATTGGAAAGGTTTTTAATTGAAATTGAATTAATTAGATTTGAAAGTGGAATTGAATTAATTTGAAATCGAAGTTAAAATTGATTTGAACTGAAATTGAAATTGGATCAATTGAATGGAAATTTGAATTGATTTGAATTGGGAAGTTAGAATTGAATCGATTTGACTTTGAAATAATATAAGACTATTTAAAAGCTAACTTCTTAAATATACAAATTATTGTGGTTTTCCAAATTATTTTGCTATATAAACCATTTTAATACTTAGACTATTATATTAAACTATTTTAACCATTTAAACTATTTTTAACCATTTTAACCTATTATTTAACTATTTTAACCATTTACGCTATATTTAACTATTTTAATTATTTAAACTATTTTAAACTATTCAAACTATTTTTCAAAAATTCAAAATGGTCAAAAGTGGAATGTTATTTTTAAATCATGGATTTAAATACGAATTGGGTTAAATGAAGTTATAACCCAAATTGGAATTCGAAACGATTTTGGAAGCGAAATTGAGATATTAAGGCGAAAATGATTTTGAACTGAAATAGTATATTTTGAGTAAATATGATGATTTCGAAATGGATTTGATTGTGAAGCGAATATGATATTTTGATATCAAGTATGAACTATTTTTGAAAGGTAAAAGTACCAACCGGCGTGAAAAATGACGTTTGGTTGATAAAGAGACCGTGGCCGGATATGGGCATACTCTCTGTTGATACCGGAACCACTTTAACAACTGTGTACGTGGAGGAGACTCAAGAACGAAGTGGTTGGATTCGGCGTCGTTTACTGGATTTGAAGAAAGAGAACGATGATGGATTAGCCCTGCATCATGTTGCCTGCTGCATTATTTATTTATCTTTGATGTATATATATAACTCTGATGAATGTTGTATATATTATAATCAAATGTAAAATATAAACAGCTTCATGAACTGTTTATTTGATTATTATATTTTGTCGTTCCGCTGCGAGATTCTGTGTTTGTTTCTTCTTCTTTTCTTATTTTTCTTATTTAACCCCAATGATTATCTATGTTCCAGATTGTTTGGATTGGACATGTGTGGATTATTGTCAATTTAAACCTTTCGAAATGTGGGTCGTCATAGTACAAACCAAGAAAAAAGAAGGGAAAGGAAGTTCTGTACAAACGTATGCATTATTTTCCCATCACTCCTAGGCTTCAAAGATTATACGCATCTTCTGTAACTGCACCTCATATGAGATGGCATGGTGTAAGAATAGAGGAAGAAGGTACGTTGACACATCCAGCCGATGGAGAAGCATGGAAGCATTTCGACCAAACTTATCCCAATCTTGCAGCAGAGAGTCGTAATGTTAGACTTAGATTATGTACTTTATGTCATTTATATACTTTATGCACTTTATGTCATTTATGTCATTTAACTATAAAATATATTTCATTATTATGTTATTATTCTCTTTTAAAATGATGTGTCTATGACAGGTATCATGTCGTCCAGAGGGAGGAATTCTTCCCAATCATCAGGAGGCGACGGCAGCGGCCCATCGCAGCCGCCATAGCATCCTGCTGTGTATCTAATACCTAGAGTGGAGGAGTAAGTATTAAAAAAATTCAGCATCTTAAATATTTTTTATAAGATATAATAATATGTATCATATTTACCACAGGGGATTTGACCTACAGCCGTCAGTTGTAGCTCTATCAGTTTTGAGATATTCGTATAAGAGTAGGACGATGGCTTGTTGGCCCAAGTGGGATAATATCCCTTCCCACATCATGGAGTGTATATGGCATGATTTCATTGTAAGTATAATCTTCTATTTGTCATTTTTAATTTTTTTGTCGCTTATTTATTGTTCACCTTTTATTATTTAATTATTTGTCGCTTGTTTATCATGAAATGCAGGTCATAGTCGACGTACAATCAGATGACCTGCAGTTGGTATGACACTACTGGATGCAGAAGATGAGGAAGAATTACCAAGATTCTATATTGGCTATGAAGCATAAAGGGGAGAAGCCGAACTGGATGGGAGCGAGTGTGTGGGAAGGGTGGCTGGCGCATTGGGATAGTGACGAAGCGAAGGTAAGTGCACTAAACTTTTATTAATTATTTGATTGATACGTAAATATCAAAAAATATTTGGTAAGTAAATAATGTATTGTTTATTTAAATGTACAGGTAGAGTCGTAAAGAAACTCTGCAAATAGGAACATAAGTCCTGTCACTCATCGAGGAGGGTCCAAGTCATTCCAACAATATCGACAAGAGTTGGTAAATTTATTAAATGACAATTGTAAATAGTTATTATGCTGTATAATTTTGAATATACATTAGTAACACATAATAATCAGTTTCAGGAAGCTGAGGCACAGGGTCACGTATCGTGCATAGATGTATTTACCCGTACTCATGTCATTGAGCATGTAAATCTAGACAGGACAATTTCATATGGCATGGCGATAAATCGAGGAAGAGCCATGTAAGCATATTTTTGTTTATACACTATTAGTAATTGTTTTAATTATTAAAGTATAATGAATTAAGATATCATGTTATTAATTTGAACTGTATTTTTATTTGTTCATGCATGCAAGGTTTATGGAACAACGACAGAAACTCCTAGAGGAAACTGGTCGAGAGCAGCTGACTACCAACGAGGAGGATGTCATTTTTGAGTTGGTCATGGATCCACCATCATGGAAAAGGCGTTACGGCTTTGGCAATCAAGTGGTAATAAATAATATATTAAGATATAACAATTTAGTAATTTTTCAATTCTAAAGAACTTCACATCGCTTTACTTTCAATAATAAGTTTATACATATAACAATTAACATATTATGTTGTAGCTTGGATGATAAGATTATAGTAATTGAACTTTTACTAAATTACATAAGTATTGAAGGATAGAGAGAGGAGAGCCAACCAGAGCAGAGCTCAGATCGATCTTGCGAAGATTGAAGAGTTGAGAGCTAGGGTGGCGTAGTTAGAGGAGCAGAACCGTCGGCAGGCCATTGAGATGACACAGCTGTTGGACCAGCATATTGCTGAGACATGCAGCAGTATGGTGGTCGTTTTCCATCTACAGCTGGATTCGGAGATTCTAGAGGTAACTGACAGGAGTGATAGGTTTTTTTTTGCGCCATTGTTTAGTAATTTTTGATGGTACATTGAGTTGGTGGAGTTGGATACTTTGAAATGTAGTGTATATTATTTGATGATACATTTGGTGATGGTAATTCTAACATTTGGGAGTTGATGGTGGAGAGTTGATGTCCCATGATGTATATTTTGTACAATGAGATGTATGTACATTATGTTAACGAAGCGTTGGTTTGATTTTATGCGAGTTATGCTTGGTTTATTTCTTTATGTGATTTGATTATATTTGTATGATTTGATATTATATTGAATATCTGAATTGGATATGTTCTTGTGTGTGAATATATTATGTTTCTGGATTGTGTATGGTAGGCTAGAACACAACAAAAAATGCAAAAAATAGTTTTAGTATTTCCGACGGCTTCCGACGGCCGGCGACGGCCTATAGGTCAAAATTTTCAATAGGCTTCCAACGGCTTGCGATGCTTTATACCGACCGACGACTTTTGACGGCTGACGACATTTTTTGCACTCCTGTGATCGTCCACGTGTCTTCGACGGCCATTTGGAGTCGTCGTTCTGTCTGTTGGTAGCCGTCGAAAATATTATGACGAACGTTGTTGGAAGCAGTCGAAAAAATAGTGCGACGACGGGTATAGTTGCGAATGCTTTTTGCGTCAGCTTTCGACGGCTTCCGACGGCCATTAGCCATCGGCAACTATACGTTTTCTTGTAGTGATATTCTACAATCAAAATAACCAAATCAAATATATCAAAATTATAATATATATATTTATTAGATGTTATATACATGCTTATGAATGTGAATAGAAGTTTGACGAATTAATAAGGTGAATATTATTATATTATTTAAATGGTCTTTAATAATCATTTTATAGAAGTGGGAAATTAAATACATATAATCCAGGTTTTGAATATGAGTATACTAGTTAAATTTTGATGTTTTATAATTATTTATCATAGTATTTAGAGACTAATAAATGTGTAATAAATGTTATGTGCAGTATTTTGTTTATGAACCTATTTGGGTTTCAAAATGAAAGAATTGGATTTTCTAATAATATTAGTCACTACAAGAACAACAGTGTTTTCCGACGGATATCGGCCGTCGGAAGACCGTCGAAAACCATAGGAAAGTCCGACGGAATGTGAATCTCGTTTCGTAACATCTTCCGACGGCATCAATGGCATATTTCCGACAGCGACCAACGACAATCTGGGACGGTTTCCTACGGCTATGTTGGACACGGCAAATCAGGATGACTAAATTGCCGTCCGAAGCCATCGAAAACTGTCAAAATTTACCGTAGCCAACCGTCGGAAGCCCTTGGAATGTAATGACATATAAGCCGTCGGTAGCCGTCGGAAATCTAGGTGTTTTTTTTCTGTTTTTAAGCCTACTACCTTCCAACCACTACACATCCATTAATACACATAACAGCTCCATTTCGAGCATATCTAAACCACTAATCATATAAATAACCAAACATAATATTCAATCCAAAAAATCCATATCAAAATCCAACATAAGATAATATACAAATCCATCAAAATGTATCAAACACATCCTCACCCACTCGAAGCGTATATATATAGATAAAAAAACATAACAGAACATACCTAGCATCACTCATCATCCCTTGTAGAACCACCCGACGAAGGAAACCTCCCATGTTGCTCCATATACTCCGCTAAGCGCTGGTTCAACTGCTCCATCTGCACAGCACGACGGCGATCATGCTCCTGCAACTCGGCGATCTGGGCTCGTAGCTCTGCAATTTCTTCTTTGTGTTGAGCCATCTTATATGCCTTCTAAGATGTCCTAGCCTACGAATAAAAATAAATTGTTATAATGCCTCCAACATCATAAACGTAATTTACATAACTTTAATTGAAAAATATGCAATATTTGAATTTAGTTTTTTTTTTTTAAATTACCGCTTGGTCAACTCATCCCGTCCTGTCTCAGCCAACAGCTGTGCCCGTGCTTCCTGGAACTTTTGCTGTAATACAAAATACAATTGAGTATAAATAACAGCAATTAAAATAACACTAATCATTTTTAAGTAGACTAATCGCTATACTAAATAACAAAAGGTTAGAATGGTCACTAGTATAAATAACGCTAATTAAAATATCTATAAATGTGTACTTAATTAATTGATAACTATTAACTTAATTATAATATACTTACATAGGCAACAGTCGCTTTATCATCATGCTCCCATGAGTATACGACTGAGCCGGAATCGTCGGTCTGCTTCATGGCATGAGTATGAGCAAAAATATCCCAATACGACACAGGACCATCGCGCGCTCTTTCTTGAAATATGAATATATATGTGTGTGTATATATATATTGTTTTATTAACTATCTATTAACAACTTATAAATTAAAATATAAAAATGTGAATATAAAAATTTACCAAATCCTTGCGATGATGCTAGAATGACTTGGAACCACCGCGATGTGTGACGGAATTCTTGTTTCTATTTGCGAAGTTCCAATCTGACTCTCTCTGTAAATTTAAATAGGAAATAACATTTTACAATTCTAAATTATGCATTAAATACATGCAACAATTTAAGGTAAATAATATGTGGTATACTTACTTGGAGCTCCTCATTGCTCCACCATGTGACCGAGATCTCCCACATGCTAGCACTCATCCAGTTTGGTTTTTTCCCGCTCTTCTCATGGCAGACACTGTATCCCTATAACTTTTGGCAATTTTGTTGTTCCATTGGCGTTGCACCAGGGAAAGATCAGTCTCTTGAAGGTCCACCAAACCCTACACGTTGAGAAAATGAAAGTTATACATTTTTATAAATAGTCTACAATATATAAAGTGGTCTAGGATCAAATAGAAAATGCAAAATATAAATTTACACTTACCAGGAAGTCCTGCCAAATGCTCTATCTGACATTATTCGGTATCTTGGTCCACTTGGGCCAGCAGGCGGTCATCCTGCTCATATATGCCTGTCTAGATATAGAGAGACCTATAGCTGATGGCTCGTGCTCGAAGCCACTGTGTTAAAAAGAAACAAACATTTAATAAAGTAAGACTAATATATAATAGATCGTACAGAAAATATTGTTAATACTGAAATAAATTTAATACTTACGATCCATCAGCTTTGGCCTGGAACCAGACCGTAGAAAGAGCTGCCTCCTGTGATGGGCCACTGCCATCACCAATTGGAGGCGCACCAGTCTCTCTCTGAGAAGAAGACGGAGATCCTGTATGGGAAGAGCTACGTCTACGGAAGACATATATAGTACCTATTACAGACATATCATATATGAGAAATATATAATTTAATTATGTGAAACATATATTATGGTAGAACATAAAAGGATTATGTGAAACAGAGTACGACTAAACATATCATTAGCAGAACATATCATTTTTAATGAGAAAATGTAACATAAATAAACACAGAAATTACCTTCTCCCAAAATGTAGATTATTAATCAGTCCTCGTCGTTTTCTGATTCAGACTCCGTTTCGTACTCTATGTTTTGTTCTTCTGTAGTCTCAAATGCTTCTATTAATGCATTTGATTCATCGTTTAGAGGTCCAAAATCAGTTTGATCGTCGGTTATTATTATTTCAGTATTTTCCTCGATATTTGCTTGATAAGCTTGTTCATCTGGAATATTATGTCCATCAAATTTAAATCTTGCCTTTGTTTTAAAAACAGCCGACCAATCTGCTTTATCTCTTCGTAGAGATGGGAACGGAGCATAATAAACTTGAAGAGCTTGTTTGGCAAGTATAAAAGGATCATACTTATAATAACGCGAGGTATGCTTTATTTTCTATAAGATTATACTTTGGGTGCACGTTGATTCCAGAACCTAGAATGTTGCTGAACCAGTTGCATTTAAACAAAAAACTTCTTCTACAGGTCTTGTGAAATATGTCAATTGCAAAACTTGGGTTAACACGTCATAAAAATCATTTACATGATCATTTGGATCATCACTACCTTTAACAAATACACTGGTATTGTTAGTTAATTTTTCAGCACCGTATTCTTTGGTGTTAAATTTATATCCATTAACGAAGAATATTGGATAGGTCTTGACTTTTCTTTTTGGTCTCATAGCTAAATGTTTTAATTCTTCATCGACCACACAATTTGTCGTGTCATAAACATAATTTGAAAACCAAGTAGCGAAATCTTTGCCGATATCGCTATTTGGATGTTATGATTCGTAAATACCACAATTTTAGAAGAAATATTGCATTATAATTAACACACACGTGTGCATATGTGTATATACGCATATGTAGATGATATAGTGCATTAAGAATACTATATGTATATTACCTAACAAATGGTGCAACTTCAGCACAATTGAGAAGAATATATGTGTGTGCTACATGGTAATCTCTATCGTCCAACCATAATTCCACACATTTACTAATAGGTCGGCCATGTTTTTAAAAAATAGATAAAGTCGCTTGACAATTATCTTGATCAATGCCTTCATCATTACGCATAGCACTTTCAAACGATAAGTTCACATGATCACTAAAATAATGAGAGAGAAAAATGAAGCTTCTTCTTCGATATATGATTTGTAAATCGAACCTTCAACTCATGCTTTCTGTCTCACTTTTTTCTTTAGATGATTTAAGTACCTATTAAGAATTATTCCAAATTAAAATTTATTTATACATGTAATTAAACTATATTTAACATCTTAAACATTAACACCTCATAAATGGATACATCCATCCATATTGCACAGACCCTCGAAGACGTGCTTCAGATGGAAGAAGAACAGGTAAATGCTCCATTATATTAAATAAACATGGAGGAAATATTTTCTCTATTTCGCAGAGCAGTATAAGGATTTCTTCCTCAAGTTTACGTAAACGATCAAATTTTAACGTAGTAGAACAAAGCTCCTTATAAAACAAACTAAGTTCTGTTACAACCATTCAAACTTTTATGGGCAACAGTTCTTTAAAAGTAACAGGTAATAAATTTTCCATCATAATATGACAATAATGGCTTTTCATCCCACTAAGTCTGTTATTTTTATAGTCGACACATTTACGAATATTGGAAGAAATATCGTCAGGAAATCTTAATCCTTCTACCCATTTTAAAAGTATTTTAACTTGGTTATTGTCTAGCTCATATCATGTTTTTGGTTTTTTTGTGTCATTTGGCTTGATATGAAGCTCAGGGCGATTACATATTGCTTCGATATCGTGTCTTGATTTCAAATCATCCTTCGTCTTCCCCTTAACATTCAAAATTGTATTAAAAATGTTGTCAAACACGTTTTTCTCGTTGTGTCACGTCAATATTATGACGAAGTAGTAGATTTTTCCAATAAGGCAACTCCCAAAATATACTTTGTTTACAGCAATTATGAATCGTTGATTTACCTTGAATTTCAATTTGTTCTCCGGTTTCATGTATCTTTGGAAAATCCTTTACAATTTCATACATATCTTCGCTTGACCAAACCGTTGGTGGCTGCAAGGGCTCATGTCTTTTAGCTGTAAAGTTTTCTTATCTCTTCTAAAAGGATGATTAATATAGAGAAAACACCGATGACAATCAAACCATGAAATTTTCTTTCCATGCGGTAAAGAAAATGCTTGTGTTTCCTCCATGCAATAAGGACAAGCTAGACGACCGGCCGTACTCCAACCTGAAAGCATTGCATACGTAGGAAAATCGCTAATAGTTCACAGCAAAGAAGTAAACATACGAAAATTCTTTTTTTTGAGATGTTATATGTTTCAACTCCTTCGTACCACAGTATTTTCAAATATTTAATCAACGGCTATAAATAAACATCGATTCCTTGTGTCGGATCATCAGGGTCGGGGATGACAATTGTGAGAAACATATATGGAGTTTTCATACACATCCATGGAGGTAAGTTATAATATGTAACGATTATAAGCCAAGATGAATATTTAGAACCAAATTGAGAAAATGGTGAAAATCCATCCATACATAAACCAAGTCTAACATTACGGCTCTCCGTTGCAAAATCAGGATATTTCTGATCAAAATGCTTTCATGCTTCCCTATCAGCTGGGTGTGTTAACATACCTTCTTCCTATGTTCTAACACTGTGCCATCACATATGATGCGTGGTTATAGAAGATGCATATAACCTTTGAAGCCTAGGAGTAATATGTAATTAATGCATACGTTTATACGGGACTTCCTTTCCCTTCTTCTTTCTTGGCTTGTACCTTTCCTAATTACATATTTTAAAATTCCTAAGACTGATATCTTCTTTCCAAAACAATATGCAACCATTTAAACATGTATCTATTTTTTGATACGGTAAACCAAAAGTTGACATAAGTTTTTTCACTTCATAATGATTTTCGTACATTAAATTATCGGGAGGCATATGCCGCTTCGTAACTTGTACAACAGCTGTAAATCCAGCTTCTATGAGGTTATATTTAGATTTCATCGCAATGTATTCTGCAGTTACTGATAATTGGATGTCGCTTGTACAGCCATCCCAAATGAGTTTCTTCACGGAATCCAATAAATCATATATTTTTTTTGCTCCGATATTTGGTTCTTCTTCAATATTAACATCGTCATCAACAAATAGAGCGGTATGGAACATTGAACGTGCTGCATCTTCAACCATATGTTCTACGAGGTTCATCGTAACAATTTCATTACTCACTACCTCCTCTAACTGTACAGGATTAGGTGCTACAAGTTCTTCATGACGATCTCATACCAAATAGTTCGGCATGAAACCGTACTGATGCAAATGAACTCTAACCATTTCTGGTATCAAATGCTTCAACAATTTTCACCTACTACATGGACAATGGATTTCTTCGTCGTTTCCATTATTACTTAAAGAAAAATCAATAAACGTGTACACCATTATTAAAATGTTCACTTATTGAGCCTCCAAAATTTCCCTTCGTTGTTTATACATCCAGCTTCGATCAATAAAATAATTGATCATCTCTCCTACTAATTAAAAAATACAATAAAATTAAAACCACATTGACAATTTATTTTTCAATACAATTTAACAGTTTAATGTTTTATTAATTGACCATTGACACTTTGTTGCTGGGTCATCCTACTTCCCATTACAAATACAGTAACGTAATTAAATCTCATAAATCATTTCATTTTAAACGATTCAACAAAATTTCGGCAGCACTTTCCTTTTGTTCCCTGAGTCGTACACAATTGTGTGTACATAGGGAACATAAAGAAAGCGCTGTCGAAATTTTATGGACCGTTTAAATTGAAATGATTTACGAGATGTATTTATATTACTGTGTTTGTAACTTGTCTAACACAGGGATAAATCCAACAAATATTGTATATGATGAATATAGATGTACGTTCTGTGACAAACAACGAATACCCACATAACGATCATATATAATACTTATTAGACTGGACCAAAAAACACTCTAAAGGTTTTATGAATAAAGTATATTACATATTTTATATTTTAAAAAAAATTGGTTTTCGACATTTAAATTAAATTGATTAACATTTAACTTAAGTTACAAACTACCGTATACGATAGTTTATCACATACGCACATGTTTAAAACTTTAATTAACTAACCGTATATTATATAAAATTAATTATCATTTTCGACGTTTTAGAAAACGCATAAACTAAATTATGTTCATCCACACTAAATAACCCAAGTAAGGCATAAAAGTACTAAACTATTCAACTCATGTCCACTAATTTCTTATCGCACAAACTAAATAAGTTAGCATTCAACACTTATATAAGATAATAATAGTAATTAACATTGAATAAACTGTACTACACAGTCAATGAGATAATATAAACAATTAAACTAACAAACACTACAAGAAAAACCATTTATAGTTGCAAAAATTGGTGGCGTTTCTTTCTAAATGCAACCAAAAAGTATTTCCCTAAAAAATATAAATGCGGCTAAAAAGATTTCACGTTCCCGCTTTGCACCCGCGTAAAGTAAAAAATATTTCACCAATTTTTTTTATTTACTGTCACGTTTCTCTTCCTCTTCATTATTTAGAAACTTTTCTCCTCACGCTTTCTTTTTCGCTCCAGCAAAATCTACCTCACCCTCCAACAAAATCCACCTTGCTTCGTTATCATTGTTGCGGTAGACGTCCTTCATTCTACTCCTCTCCACATCGTCACGGTAGCCCTTCACAGATCTCGCCTCGCGGAACCCTAAATAGGTATATTTAGGTATGAAATTTTATAAACCGATTTTATGAGTCTACTGGATTTTATATGATTATGTATGGACACTCTATACGAATTTCTATGTAAACCCTAATTGGATGTAAGATTGTGATGAAAAAATCAATCGTCGGATTAAAGTCGGCCATTTCTACATTATTGAGGTAATTTGATTGTTATTCCTGGATTTTATACTTTGGCACTTATTCCCTTGCGTATTGATACTTATTTTATTGCAAATGATACGCTAGAGACGTTTACTGACTGCAAAAACCATTCAGAAAGGAATCTGGAATTATTTAAGTTGGGAATGAAAAAGAAACTAGAATTTGTAAATTCAAACTTCAATCTTTTGAACTGCAAATTAATTTACCCTTTTAAATTTTAGTTTCCTTTATCATTATTCTCGTTATTGATAGGAATTTATTTTGTATCAGTTTTGAAGAAAAATAGGGAAATGGTATGAACAAGAGATAGGATGCAAGGACATAAGTCATTCACTGAATGCATATATTTACATTTGATTTTCAAATTAACAAGTTGATATTGGCACAATTATGACAGTTATAAACATCATATGTATTTATGATTTTATCTAGAAAAATAAAGAACAATGTTGTTCTTCCTTCAATGCTACTGATCTTCACAATGCAAATTAAACTTTTCTAGGCTACGTATGTGGAACAACCATTAGTTGCGCTTGGTGTTTGACTATGTTTATTTTCCGAATTTGTTCACTGACCATCTCATTGTCATTTATGGTGTTTGACTATGCTTATTTGTAAGTCTCATTATTTCTGGAATATAGCTTTAACCTGAATACCTCCATTTTACAATCATGAAACCATGATTAGTTTTCATTTGGATTTTTATGTCCTTGCAAAATCTACTTATGCTTAACCATTCGTTTTCATTTTTAGAACTGGAATTCGAACTTTAAAAATTAGAATTCGATGTTGAAATCCATTAACTTTTGCAATCGAGTGATAGTTTTGAGCAAAGAGTTATGACTTATAATTTCTTTTTAAAGAAATGATGATTGCCAAAATTTGTAACCATTATATTTTTTAGAAAAAAAATACATGTCAGTATAAATAACAAGATTTTCTTGAGATGCTAGGAGAAATCTGTTAACTGTTAACAACTTTACACTTGTTATTTTAGATAAACGCTAACCATGAGTTGTAACATAATACTTAATACGGTAATTAGACCTCACAATATTCTAAACTTATTGAATATATATGGGCACGCTAGTGTTGTCTTAATCTTAGCACGTGCCACACAAATTTCACATATACTTTCTTTGACTACTAGATTTTAAATTTGGTTGTGTATAATAATTCGACTTGCCAACGTTCATGGATTCAGTGGGTTGTAGTTTACCATTAAAAAGATAATGGAAAAGTTGGATGATCAAGGAACTAGATGTATCATGGTTCATTATATGGAGCAAATCATACGTAATTCTCATTATACCAGGATTGTTTTCTAAAACTATATTTTATGTTCATCAATATATTTTTATATAAATTGTTTCACGATTCATGTGCTAAATCATGTTGTAAATTATTCAATTGGTAGCATTTGTGCAGTTAAGAAAAAATTTCCTATGGAATTTGTTGTTAAATTCATCAAATTGTCATCTAAACAACTATTCTAATTTTGCTATATTACTGAACTTGGTCAAGTGCATGGCTCAGGTTTATGGGTGGTTGATGTAACAGAGTGAACATAGGACTACATGTTTTTGTTTGCTTCCTCACTAGCTGCAGGTTGTGGCTACTATCTGGCCAACAGCTCGGATTTTGATTTCACTTTTAAAGATATTATTTCTTTTTGTTAAAGATATTGTTTTTGGCTTTTACACCAGATTTTGTAACTCACATAAGTAATCATCAAAGCCTTGAGAAGGAGATATTATTACATTTTACATGCATCTTTTCAAGATTTTTTTGTTCTTTTCATATCATCACTCATTTAAGCAAATGGCTATTCTTGTGCGCAAATAAATTTTTATTTCCCTGATAATGCAACCGAAGGATATAATCAGCACAGTTTTAAAAGTGGTTTGATTGTTATTTATAAACGTCTGTAGCACATTACCTTCTTTACGATTGATTTATTTACTTGATGCACTTGATATCTCATAGACTTAATCAACTTATATTTTTGTATAAATTTTCTGTGCCGGTTTTCTTCTACAGGGAGTATTATTTTTTGTCAGCATATTCATATTTACTGGATCAGTTGTAGCCCATGGCACAATAGCGTCTGCAAAGCCCTTATATGCTTTAGGTTACAAGGGATGGAGTGGTCATCATGGATGGGCAATAAATGCCGTAATCGCTTTGCTAGCTACTGCTATTCTACCATCATTTCGTGGTTTGCCACATATCGATTTTATATCTCTTCTGCTTTATGCATTACCCTATTTTCAGGTAAGCCAAACTATACCATAATATCTTCCTTATTATAATCATATTTATTTCATCTCTAAACTATAAGTTTTTGATTTAGTGGTTCTTGTTGCTTTTTGTGGAGTGACATATTGGGAAGTAGTGAATTCTCAGGTGGATAGAGTACCGACGAAGGTGGGTTTTCTCGCAGCTTTGCTTCCTTTAATTTGTGTACCTGGGATATTCTCATTATTCGTCGGGTTATATAAATGCAAGTCCACATGACTTCTTTTTCTGCAGGAAAGATGATGGTTGGAAACTTTTGATAATTTGTAATCATTCCATTTGTTACAGGTTGAGGTCACATTCCTTGTTATCCTTCTAGCTATTCTTGGCATTGGTGTTATTCCTTATTGGGCTTCCAAACAATTTCTTTCGGACTAGAACTCAAATGTTCTTTGTTTTGCCTTTTCGTATTCCTTCTTGGTCTGGCTGCTTTTTTGGTTGGATATTTTGAAGGTGACAAAAAAAATTCCTTGTTTGTCAGTTAGTTGGGTATAAAAGTATTTATATTCATTGTTTGTAGTCAAACCGTACATTGGAGCATCTGTGGACTATTTTTCATTTTGTTCCTCCTCACAGGAAGAGCTTTAAGAGTATGCAGATTGTGCCAAAAATATCAGGTCGGTAACAATACTGAAACATATTCATCATTTAATCATGAAATCACAATATTTTGCTTGTAGAATTAGGTCCTTTTATCATCAAATTAGTGCGGTTACACTGGCTTGAATAATTATCTGAAAGTACACGAAAAATCCATACACTATGAACGTAACTTAAAACTGAAAGATAGAGCGAGAGCAGGAATAAGAAATGAAAAATGCCACCATTTAGATTGTCCATAATTTGAAGCAAAAACATGCTTTATCTTTGATAATATTTACTAATGTTTCCATGAAATTATACAAATGTTTCAACATAATTTTAATTTATTGTATTAGGTGTTTGTTTAGTAACAGGCACATTTTGTTGGCTAATTAGGCAAGCCCATAAAACTCAAACACAATATGCAGTAACATAGTTAATTTCTAGCTTACCAAAATAAAATATGTTATGTAGTATAGTTTATGTTACAATACTAATAGAATTAACAATTAGATAAAATTTATGGATTGTAGACAGTGTTACCAGGCTTGCATTCTCAGCCTTTAACTGCATTTTCAGCCAGGCATGGATCGCAATCTCCGCCACAGACGTACAGTTTGGCGTCATTAGCTTCATCTTAATAGTTTCGTAACAAAGTCTCAACATTATATATGATGAGAAGGAAATGAAAGAGACGGATTGCAATCTTCTGCATACTATAATTGCTGCTACTACCCACCATGAATGTCTACGATTAATACAAGCGCAGAGTGAACAGGTACATTGTACTATTAAAATGTCTGCAAGTTTAAGATAATTACAATTTCAAACAAGTGTAATAATGTTGCTATAATATTTAGGGAACCAAATGAAATCCATAATACTTTAATGTGAGTGCTCAGTCGATAATGAGTGAACTCATACATTATAGTATTTTGTATGTATTACTTTCTATTTGTCATTATTTATTATCTTGGTTATATGCCATGGCTACTGTATGATTAAATCGTGCATGGATTTGCTTCATAGGCTGACAAGCTAGCTAATACTTCCAAATATAATTTCTATAAAAATTTGCATGCTAGACCTCCACGTGATTTGCATATATAATTACTATATTCATAACGTTAGCTCAAGCTACTCTACAGTATATTCATAGTGTTGTAATTTTATACAAATGCTCATGTATCGCTAATTTGGCTTTTGCACTAACTAGTACACCTTTATTGTTTAGAATAAACAATGTTGAAGTGAGATTGCAAAAGGGTTTTACCTTAGGAATAATAGTTGGATAAAAGCAAAAGTCGCAGTATTTAGGTAAAACCAACAGCACCTAACAATAATCTAAAAATATGTAAAAGTTTATATGTTCATTTATTTTCTTAAAAGGTAACCACTAATCAATTTTTTATTTCTAATTACGTGAACTGACCGTTGGTCAACATATTAAGTACAAAAGGATAAAGTTATCACAAAACAGTTTGTAAAAGTACATTATTACACAACATACATAAGATACTTTTGGGTGTAAATGCATAATTTAAGTGACAACCAATCAAACTATGATAGTACCTACAAAGATATGTTCTATATCGACTAAATTCATTGGTTCGAGGATTAGTACAAGATGAAACTATGATATTAGCTATAAAGATATGCTAAAGTTCATCAATTTGATCAAATTCATGTAAATAAATACATTCTTATTTTGTTTGTTAATTCCTCAATTTAACTCTCATTACTAATGTATACTAAAATTGCAACTTTATAAACCCTAATGAGATTTTGCTAGCTTCAAATGATTTTATGCTAATCAACACATAGAAAAAAGAATTTTATTTATATGCATAAAACATCCTATAATATTTGTTTACACTTTTTATATTTTATTTTAAAATATATCTATTTCTATGCACCGAAAAGTCTAAGGACTTCTATATTTGTCCATTTTTGATCTTTGGTACCTTCACCTCACAAATATTTAGTAACATGATTATTATTGTTTACAGGTAGATAAACGTTTGTGAAGAATTCAAGCAGCAGCACTGGTTTTTGGTATGGTAGCAGCACATGTATGTAGTTAAGTTGATTAAAACTGTTATGAAACTATTATGAAACTAGTATGTATGGTAGCAGCACTACTTTAGTTGCATGTACTATTATGAAACTGTTTATGGTAGTTTGGTTGTGTAAACGTATGGTTAACCTTTTGTCTTGACACTAATATTATGATATAGTGGTGATTATGCAATTGCTTTTGTTTGTATTATTGTGGTTCATTGAATGTGTTATTTTTGAATGTGTATGTGTTTATATATTACGTTATTGTATAAGTTTTGAAGTAATTGAATTGGAGGCGAAATCAGAAGTAGTCGTGGAACAGCAGGCAATAAAATCGAAACATACGGTGGCGGAGAAAAACGCCACCAAAAATATTTTTTTGTAGCGTTTAAAAAGCGCTACAGAATCAGCAATTATAGTAACTCAGATAATCTCCGTGGCGTTCAAAAAACGCTGCCAAAAATAATAATAAGTGCAACAAAAAAAATAAGATATAACGGCACCTTTTCGGTAGCGTTTCTTAAACACTGTAAAAAAGATCTTTAGTAACGTTTAAAAAACGCTGCCAAAAATTCATTTATAGTGGCGTTAAAATAAATGCAACAAAAAATCATGGATTTTTAGTCACATGTTTTCTAGCGGCGTTTATCAAAACGCCACCAAAACTTTTTGTAGCGTTTTTTGTACGCCACTAAAAATCAAATTTCTTGTAGTGAAATTAATCCTAAATTAACAAATTCACGAAATTAGGATTTATGAATAAGGGGGAATTAATTTAAAGTCAAAAATTTGTATATTTTTAGCCTCAAGGACACGGCCTCAATATTTTAACCACAATGACAAACATTATTCTAAAAATTATTCATAAGGACAAATATTTTTTCAAAATTATTCATAAGGACCAACATTTTTCCAAAACTGCTACCGAACTAAAAACTGATACCTAAAAACTGCTACTGATAACTACAAACTGATACCTAAAAATTATAAAAACTGATATCTAAAGAAAGTTGTCATTCAGGCTAAAATACTGAAGGTCTGTCTTTGAGGCTAAAATGCTGAGAAATTTTATCCTTGACAATAATTTCCTGTTTTAACTATTACAATGTCTACTGCTTTTCTCTTCTACCATTTTACATTTAAATACCAACAATTAATAATTTTTGCAATAATTTATATATTTTCTCAAGTTTCTTTGTTATTTTATGTTTAAGTCCACTTGTCAAAATCAATCAGGTGATTTTAAATTGAACTTATTAAATATAAAAAAAATTAATGAATATTCATTAGTTGATCTAGTAAATTCTAAAAAAGTGACAATTCGATGTGTGTACCACATTTATAATCATCAAAACAATAAAACTAATTTTTCATTCAAGTCCACGTAGTTTAAATTTTCTACAAATATATAAAAGCTATTAAAATATTTGACTAATTTTATCTTCTATCACTTTGCATTTAAATATCAGCATTTAATAATTTTTACAATTATTTACAAATTTTTCCAAACTTTTCTGATATTGTTTTACATTAAAGTCCATATATGAATTTATTAAATGATCTTAAATTTAAACTTTTTAAATATATCAATTATTAATAAATATTTATTAATTGAACTAATAAATAATAAAAAATGACAATTCAACATGTATACCACATTTGCATTGAAAAAAAATGATAAACTAATTTTTTATTCAAGTCCATGTAATTAAAAAAATTTACGATTATGAACAAAACTATCTTTAATTCTCGTATATTATTGTACATTCATATATTAATAAAATTTCTTTTTTTTCTAAAATTTGTATTTTAATACAAAGATATACATAATTTGTTTTTCTAAAGTTGGTATTTTCTTTTGTGTGTGTGTGTATGCAGTTTTTTCTTTTTAAAATTGGTATATCATTACAAACATATATAACTTTTTTATTTTTCAAATTGGTACATCGAATGGATTCTTTATCATTAACAAAATTTATTTTTGTGAAGAATGACATTACAACGAATGATAAGTGATGAGAGTTGTACTCTATAATGGTGAAAAATAATAAATATTTTCGATTAGCATGTTTTTATTAAAAAGTTACATTTTAACTATTTATATTTGTAATTTATGTTAATCAATGGACAAAAATTATACCATATTTCGATCAGAGATATTTTTTTGTATTTTATTATTTTTGTAAATGTTAAATATTTTTTGAAAACTTATATTATAAATTAAATTTTTTGAGGTATGAAACAATAAATTAGAAATCATTTTTTACATACTTAGAATGGCAATATGGTTTGTAATGTTCCAGGTCTTATTTACACTTAATATTATTTTAGTAGTTAAACAAATATTTTGTTCATCACTTTGAGAATATTATATACTTATTTTTGATAAGTATATGCTACATGAACTTAAATACATAAAAACACAATTATTCATTAGCATTACAATTCTAATTTTAGTTTTAAGTAATATTTGAAAGTCAATATATACATCATTTATCTTTTAGTCAAATGTATCAAAAGTTAAATGTCACTTTCAAAATTGGTGTTCATGAATGTTTATGTATAAAAATTTATAAAGATATTAATTTCAACATTAACTAAGAGTGCTACTTTTCATTTATTTACTTAAAAACATGGAATACCAAAAAATAAGAAATCAATATATTATGCGTTTTTATCGATAAAAATGATAATTTATTTTTTATTCAAATATAAAATACATAAATCTCATAACAAAAATTACAGAGTTAAAAATATAATAAATTTAATTTATAATTTATTTATCCTACAAATTCACCGCATAGTGAACATTACTTTACTCCAATATATTGTTTACAACGTAGGGTAGGGTTGGTAGTCCGGATGTAGGATAGGTAAACTGAGACGCACATAGCGGAGTACGATTACAAATCTTTCAAATCGTGCCACGCTGTGTGCGTCTTAACCACTCTCTCTCCGCACTCCTCTTTATCTTATGCTTTCGTTTTTCTTCTTCTTCTTACCTTTAACTTAAGTATATGTTATTATGCAAATGGTTTACGCTGCTTTGCTGCTTCTTTTTGTTCACTGTTTTTATAACATATACATGAAAAGGATCAACCTTGAGTTGAGGAGAATGGGTAAGTGCTCATATTGCTGGGCTTGAGAAAAAAATACTGTATATGAGTAAAATTTCCGTGTATGCTATGAGAAACAGAAATAACTTGAAGAAGGCTTTGATGCGTTACTTTTAGAACAAAGACTGCAGTGAGGATACAAGGTGGAACACTGATCTGCTGCACCGTGGCTTCTTCTTCATTGCAGTGAGGATACAAGGTGGAACACTGTTTTTATATTATCTCATTTCCAACTATATATATACAAGCACAATTTGGCATAAAACATAAGCTACACCAATGAAATCCTAAGGCGTTCCAAACTCTATATGGCCCTGGACAAGAAGCGTACATGGGTCTTGGACCAAAATGAATATAAATTGACTAAAATATAAAATAATACACTGCCTATAAGGATTCAAACCTGAACGAAGCTAACAACCATGAAGCAACATAACCAATAACGCTACAAATACAATGATCTTTAAACTAGGAATATGCAAATTTTACAGATTAATAATGTATAATATTGGGACCACTCCGTTGATGGGTCCTGGGTGGTTGCCCAACTGGCCATGCCTAAGGCTGATCTTTAGGACACTCACGTATAAATATCAACATTTACAAGGCATCATTCTTAAAACGATATGGGCACATGAAACATGTATATTGTACTCAATCAAAATAGGTTGGCATAAAGAAAAATCAACGTCATATGCAAAAAAAACATACTTCCACAAAATGACTAGTGAACTATCCACGTAAGTAGCACGGATCATACACCAGTAAATATAGATAAACAAATCGATACTTAATAATGAAACATTCAAGTCATATAATTTTATATAACAAAATTAATACTCACTACAAGAACAACAGTATATTCCGACCACATGCACTAACGACCGCCGATGGAATACTTCCGACGGCAAGTACATTTTAGACTTTGTTACGAATAAATAATTAGTCGTCGGAAGCCGTTAGAACAATACCGTTTGCGGCCGTTGGTAGCCGTCGGAAATTCGCGATTATCTTCCTCCCCAGGCCGAAACAGATTCATTTGAGCTCTCCTCCCTAAATCACCAAAACCCTTCTTCCACCATTTCCATCTCCACCTTCAACGTTCGAAATTCGACCGAAATCACCTCCTTCTTCGTCAATTCGGAATCTCATCTTCTCCAAACCCCTAATCTTCTCTATTTTAAGTATTATTCATACAGAAATTATTATCAAGGACAAAATTTCTCAGCATTTTAGCCTCAAGGACAGACCTTCAGTATTTTAACCTGAAGGACAACTTTCTTTAGGTATCAGTTTTTAGTTATTGGTAGCAGTTTTTAGGTATCAGTTTGTAGTTATCGGTAGCAGTTTTTAGGTATCAGTTTTTAGTTCAGTAGCAGTTTTGGAAGAATGTTCCTTATGAATAATTTTGAAAGAATGTTTGTCCTTATGAGTAATTTTTAGAAGAATGTTTGTCCTTGTGGTTAAAATATTAAGGTCGTGTCCTTGAGACTAAAAATATACAAATTTTTGTCCTTTAAATTAATTCCCCCATGTTATAATGTACGACACATGTTTTTTTCATACATTTTTAGAAAAAGCCCTCAATTTACAAAAGTATCGGAAGAAAATTAAGATTTTAAATGGTGGTTGTTCTTATTTTGAATCTTACTCTGGAGTTGTATTTCCCATCCCCTCTTATTTCCCAATTCCCTGTCCTAACAATTTTTTAAATTATACGTACTATCTTTTATAATGGAACTCTGTTTTTTCCCCCTACGTTCTGCCATTTGCCTTTTGCCACATGCATGTGCTACCGGTCCAGGACAATACTTATCTGCCTTGTAATAACTAATAAGACTACTTCCAAGATAAGTTTGAACATCGAATTCCCTATAATAAAATAGAAGAAGCTAGAAGAATCTCAATTATTTCTACCGATGAACCAAAGGAGCAAAGAACACTCGGTACAAAAGGCAGGCAGTGTACTACGCCAACTGGTGAAATAACAGCCACAAATCAACCTAATGATAATCACAGATGTACTATACTACAGATAATATAAACAATTAAACTAACAAATTAATCCTAAATCAACAAATTCATGAAATTAGGATTTATGAATAATACCTAAAATAGAGGAAATTAGAGGTTTGGAGGAGATGAAATTCCGAATTGACGAAGAAGGAGATGATTTCGGCAGAATTTCGGATGTTGAAGGTGGAGATGGAAATGGTGGAAGAAGGGTTTTGGTGATTTAGGGAGGAGAGCTCAAATGAATCTGTTTCGGCCTGGAAAAAAAGATAATCGTGAATTTCCGACGGCTACCAACGGCCGCAAACGGTATTGTTCTAACGGCTTCCGACGGCTAATTATTTTATTCGTAACAAAGTCTAGAATGTACTTGTCGTCGAAAGTATTCCGTCGGCGGCCGTCGGTACATGTGGTCGGAATATATTGTTATTCTTGTAGTGAGTAAATGTTTAATTATTATTAATTTTCTAAAAGTTTGAAAATTTTGTTATTTATTGCATAGAATATCTTATATTCGAGTTTAGTTAATTATCTAACTAATTCTAAAATATGCATATACATACATACATATACATATATATATATATAATTATTACTATTATTTATTAATCAATTACGAGTATTAATTTTGTTATATAAAATTATATGACTTGAATGTTTCATTATTAAGTATCGATTTGTTTATCTATATTTATTAGTGTATGACCCGTGCTACTTACACGGATAGTTCACTAGTCATTTTGTGGAAGTATGTTTTTTTTTGCATATGACGTTGAATTTTCTTTATGCCAACCTATTTTGATTGAGTACAATATACATGTTTCATGTGCCCATATTGTTTTAAGAATGATGCCTTGTAAATGTTGATATTTATACGTGAGTGTCATAAAGATAAAGATCAGCCTTAGGCATGGCCAGTTGGGCAACCATCCAGGACCCATCAATGGAGTACTGTTCCCAAGATTAAACATTATTAATCTGTAAAATTTGCATATTCCAAGTTTAAAGATCATTGTATTTGCAGCGTTATCACTACTAGAATTACAGTGTATTTCAACGTCGAGATTCCAACGGCCTTCAACAGCTTTTCTAACGGTTTTCAACGGCTCATTGGAATTTGACGAAACCGTCTGAAGCCGTTGGAAACCGTTGGAAAATCGCCGTTTGCGGCCGTTGGAAAATTTCCTGCATATTTTCCAGAGAACGGACCTGCAGCTCATTCTCTTCTTCCACACTCAATATTTCCCCCAATTCCACCATTCCACCACCTCCAACCTCCAACTGCCGGCCCAAACACCATCCCAACCACCACCAACGCTATCTAGAAGCTGCTCCGGCCGATCTCCACCTTTCTAGCTCTCCAAATCGGTAATTTTGCTAAACCTAATATTTAGGTTTTTTTGAATTTAGGGTTTAATTCGAATGTTGATTGATTCCTACTTGTTAGTGTATGCATATTACATCATGTTATTCCCTAATTGCAACTATCATACCATAATGAACAAGTTATTATAATTGATTGAAAATTTTGTAATTTAAGATATTGCATTAGTTTATGTTTATTTGGTTATAAGTATATTAAATGTATGTGTGTAATAGAGTTTATTGCATTTGGAAGTCGTTAGAACGGATATTGCATTTGTGCGAACACGAGCTTTGTATTTGTACGAACACGCGAATTGATTTAGTTTATAAATGAATTTTGTGTACAAATTTTGTGTATAAATGAATTTAGTATATTATGTAATAACACGGTTAAATGTAAACTAATATTAATTAAACGAGTTATATATTCAAATTTAATATAAACAAATATTTAAATCCTTAGATATTATTCGGCCCCGTCTGACAAGTGTTGTATATGATCGTTTTAGGGATATTCGTTTTTTCCACAAAACGGACAACTCTATTCATCTGATACATCATTTGTCGGATTTGTCCCAGTATTGGACAAGTTACAAACACTATAAAGTAATTATATTCCGTCAATCATATCACTTTAAACGGTTCACAAAATTTCGACGGCATTTCCTTTACGTTTCTTGTGTACGCGCATTTGTGTACGATACAAGGAACACGGGGGAAATGCTGCCGAAATTTTGTGAATCGTTTAAAATGATATGATTTACGGAATATAATTACTATTGTGGTTGTAATGGAAAGTAGGATGAACGACCATCAAAGAAAGACACATAAGTGGCAATGAAACAATAGTTGCTTATTTAAAATAAAGTTTGTGAAATTAGCAGTTTGCGTCCGTTGGAAGCCGTTGGAAAATTTCCTGCAAAATATAAAATGAATGATTTATAACATTTTTACTCTATCATAGGTTTTCTAGTAGGGAAACATGGTCAATTACTTTAATGATCGGAGTTGGATGTATCAAAGAAGGGAAATTAGTGGCGCAATAAGCGAACATTTTCTAAAAGGGGTACAAGTGTTCATCGAATTTGCTATAAGTAATATTGCAAACAAGAAATTCATTGTCCGTGTAGTAGATGCAAATTGTTGAACTATTTAGAACCGAATATGGCTAAGGTTCATTTGCGCCAATTCGGTTTCGTACCCAATTATTTGCTGTGGGATCGTCATGGAGAAATTGTAGCCCCTAATAATCAAGAACAGTCGGTGGAGGTCTTCAACGAAGAAGGTAGTACGAATCTCATAGAACATATGGTCGAAGATGCAGCACGATCAATGTTTCCTACCGTTGTAATTGATAACGACGATGTTAACATCGAAGAGGAACCAAATATTGGAGCTAAAAAAATATATGATTTATTGGATCATGCTAAAAAACTCCTTTGGAATGGATGTTTAAGCGGCTCTCAATTATCGGTAACTGCAGAATACATTGCAATGAAATCAAAATACAACCTTACAGAAGCTAGATTTACGGCTGTTGTTCAAGCTGCTAAACGTCATATGCCATCCGATAATTTAATGTGCTAAACGTCTGGCAAGTAGATGAGGCTGGCAATATCATATATCAGTGGGGTGATCAAGATAGGGCGACCGAGGCATATGTATGCATTTTTAAATTTCTAATACTTACACCGATAAGTTTATTAATTTCTAGCTATGCAAAATAATTACATGCTACTATTTTTCAACTGAAATTGTTTTTTTCATTATAGTCGAGGTTGTAGGAGGCACAGGCTTATGCGCTTCAGCAGTCTGGTCGTGATGCGCTGACACAGGAGGAGCAGGATAATATTTTTACCGTTGTTATGGATCCGGCGCAATGGAGTAGACGTTTTGGCTTCGGGAACCTAACGGTAATTAATCCTTTTACATATTTACAAAAAATCAGCGTTTAGATATATAATGTTATAATATTTTATATGCTGAGACAACCCTTTTGCTATTATTTCTATTTGCAGACTCGACAGGCTCGACAAGCTCAAAAAGACCAAGACAAAGAAGAAATCAAGGAGCTTAGAGCTATGGTTGAGCAGCTACGGGAGGAGAATCGTCTACGAGCCATCCAGGTGGAGCAGCTGGATCAAAAGCTTGCGCAGTATTTGCAGAATCATGGTACCCTTCCTTCGTCGTCTGGTGCTTCGGGAGGCGACGAGGATCCTTGAGGAGGTATGTTTTTGAGTATTTGTGTTTGAACAATGTATATATTGACTTGGAGATGTTTTGATGTTGATGGTGATGTTGTATATATTGGTACAGAGTGCACTACACCAAACAGTCCATTTTGTAACACTTTTCCGCTTTTAATTTGTAACGGTTATAACCGTTATAAATTTGTAACAGATATTTCCGTTGTGAATGTTTGTCACGGTTATTACCGTTACTAAATCCAGTAATATGGTAAATAGTTGAAAGTAACATGGGCAGGAGTGTAATTTAATTTCTATTATACTTATCCCATTCTTATGCATAAAATTTCATTATTTCAGTTTCTTTACTCTTTCGTTAGGTTATCGCCCGTCCGATTTTCCTACCACCACCTCCATCGTTCTGTCACCGCCTTCGCCGTTCTGACCCTGCCTCCGCCGTTCTGCCAGTACCATCTGTCACTGCCTCCGTCGTTCTTCCACAGCCTTGGTTGTTTATTTTCCACGAATTTGAGGAAGACAAAGGAAGATTAGGGTTTGCGTTTGCAACCAATTGCAGCCTAATTTCGATCTCAGATTAGGTAATTACTTCAATTTAACTTATTTTTTGAAATTAGGTCTTCTGTGCCTCAAGTCGCAATCATGAATTTTACTCTACTATGTTCGAACAAATAACCATTTGATATAGTTATAAACATTGCTGTCTGCAGCAGCTGCAACTGAGCTGATGCACTAATCGGTAACTGTTGTTAAAGGGTATTATAGTAATTGTATCCAGTTTGTTTTGGTGAATAGCCTTATGCTAAGGACATGATATCGAGTGTAGCAGTGGCTGCTGCAGCTGCATTTTTCACCAGATGGTGATTGGTACCTCTTTTGTAAGTATTCAGTTAATATTGCCTAAATCCTCGTTTGGTTCAATTAGAAAATCTAGTACATATAGTGAAGTGTAGATAATTGATGGCATGAATAAGATAAAAAATAATATGTAAAGCAAGCATACTCCAACTATATAGTATTCACATGGGTGTAAAAGCATGATTTCTACTTACCAAATAACAAAAGAGGAGCCCAATTGATACCCGAAGTGCCATGCTCTTTTCTTTTACTCCAAAGGTAAAAGACATAACAATGTACGTAAGTGACAAGCAGGAACCAAATACTTAAATATCAATCTTATATCAACCCATTATGTTAACTTATCATATATAAATCATCCATATAAGATGTGATTCACAAAACAAAGACGTGGATTATGAGATATGAGTGGACTAGGACTGATCTGATGAACATAATCCCTTCATTGGTGCAATAATAACTATTACTTTGTATCTATTGATTCATACTTGATGAATAGTATAGACTATGAGTAACATACTTGCGTACCACTATATTCATATTTATACCATGTTACTTCATTTCAAGTGAGCGGTATACTTAATAGTGAGAGATTTGCTTCATTTCTGCCTGATGCAATTATTTATACCATGTTACTTCATTTCAAGGCTGCATTGCATGTTAATAACCAGATTCTATTATTCCTCGTGGTTAGGTGCATAAAGGAAAAGGTAAGGATTTAACTGGGATGCAGAAGGAAAAGCTATCACGATCCTTTCTGCATTTTTGTAAAAGCTAAAGAGGAATTATTTGGGAGTACGTGTAAAAGTAACTGAACCAGCGAGAAAGCGAATTATTTGGGATAGCTATCAAATATTTTTCAGGGAATCTTCTTGGAGGCAATTAACTACGTACCAGTAAATTATTCCCTAGCTGCTAGGTATATTTTTTTATCGTCTTAATACATATTTCTTGAGTTTTATTGGTTGTCAAAGAAATAGCCACTTATGTTTTATTGGTATCGTCTAAACAGATGTCAACTTGTATGTTATATCTTAACTTTTTCATGAAACCTACGTATAAACTCAAGCGAAACACCAAATACACACACAGCCGTAAACTCTCTCACCTCACCTGACACACATTTGGACAAAAGAAACTATAAAACTGTTTGTGATACTGAGGATGTGTGTGTGTCTGTATGTACTATGATTTTATTGAGCATGGTATAACTTTTTATAACATAGAAGGATGATATCTGAAAAATCTCAACGCTTCTTGTGTTAATATAATATATGTATCCCTGAAATGTATCTATGCAACAGCTACTACAAGAACAGAAAAGAATTAAATCATGACATGTCTAATTATTGTCATTGGAAGTTGAACCGAACGTAATAACAAACTGATAATATATTTTGGAACAAATATTGAATAGCTTTGTGTTTTGTATACCAAAAATGGCAAGGATATTTAGAAGGGTACAGAGCTACACTCAGGAAGAAACTGCTATATGTTACAGATGTAGACATCTAAGATTGAACATATTAAACCATGGAGGTGACATTTCAATCAAACGATATGCAATAAGATCACCCACATGAGGAATACGCGTCAATGGAAATAGGCTTTCAAAATCTATAGGGCTGCTTTCTTTCTTCTCACCTGGAGGTGCATTTCCCTTTTCATTCGATTGTTCACCATCAATACGTCCACTACTTATTCCTTTACACGGCTTTTTATCGATTTTACTACCCCAAATTGATTTCTTCTCATTGTGATCATTAGCATTTTCCCAATTGCTTGTAGCCTTATTTTGGTTGCTATTGTTTGCATGATCACTCCATCCATTAGTTGTATCATTGCATGACCCTTTACAATTTTTATTCTTTCAATTTGATGTTTGTCGATTGTCATCATTAGTGTTGTTCCATTTGCTCCAGGTGTTCATAGCATAATTTTGGTTGCTATTATTTTCATAATTGCTCCATTCGTTTCTCTTTTCGTTTATGTTACTATGATAATTAGATCCATTCCACTTGTCCAAACTTTCATAATTTTCTGTTTTTTTGTTGGCAGGCCTGTTCAAGTTATTATTTACCTAAAACACAAATTAAGAATTTCGTATGAAGTTATAAATATAATTTGTCGTTACATGGTAAGAATATACACTATATAACGTTGATTGTATGGTATATGAATACATTATAGATGACAGTAAAGCAAGCTTATTCCTACAAGGTTAACATGATATGATATTTTGATATGACAAATATAAGGAGAAAATTTAGTTACTAGCTAAATTATTATGCATTCATTGTGACCTTTATACGTGGTTTCAAGAATTTGAGTGTCTTAATTTGATATTATTCCAGCACGTAAAGGGAGGAAAAGAAAAAGTTATCAACCTTCGAGAATCCTATGAGATGAAAAATAGTTTAGACGTCTATTTTCAACGAAATTTTAAATATTTGTTGGATTTACGAAACTAATATGGTTCTATCCTAAAACCTAAACACATATGGCTGGGCATTTACCTGTTCCTTCAGCTGTGTTTGCCATTGCCAACCTGTAAAATTTTATTTAACAATATTAAACAATGAAATAAAGCATAATAAATTCTATGTTTAAAGGCTATTAATTAAATACTACAACAAGAATATAGTAACAAACAGGCAATTTGAAACAGATACACTTATATTCATGAAGCCCTAAAATAAAGTTTGTATGCCTTAATTGACTTATACTATTAAACATAATGATTAAATAAAGAATGTGGAGACAATGACAATTCCTTCTCATTAGCAACCATATCAATATGGTATGTTTCTTCAAGTAATATTTGTTCATACGGTATACTTTTTGTCACCTTGTGCACAGTTAATTGTAAAAATACATGTGATATTTATATCATTACATGTCGAATATGTAAGAAATATGAAGCTATATTTAACAAAAACACATTCAAGATTTACGTATAAAACCATTTTCATTTACCTGAAGGCGCTGGAGGAGCAGTTTCCTTCTCTGTTTCATCCTTCTTCTCTGGGCAGTTTCCTTCTCTGTTTCATTTACCAAACTCATCTGAATCAGTCTCGGCGTTTTCCTTCATTTTGATACCGATGATATCGCTCTCATTCAACATACAAGTAGACTTAAGTGGTGGTAGAATAAAATCATTTATAGCTAAAACAATCCCATTTGGGCACGTTTCATCAAGATTGAAACTCTTTTGAACATGCCACTGAAGGTCAGAAATTTTCTTGATATTTGGCTTCAATGAAACCCAAGAGCACTTCAATCCCTCTGTTCTTTGATATTTATTGAGTACTTTGTTATCAAAGACTACTCTGACCTTTGAGGGCCTTTTCATGCTGAAACGAAGTAGGAGGAGGAGGAGTGATGATGAATTTTTTTTTTGTTTATCAGGAGAATTTGGAATTGAAATCGGAAGATGTTAAACCCTTAAAAGTAAAAGTATGATCTAAGTGTTCATTTTAGATTACATGGCTATTTATATACATTGCGAAATGATAAAAATACTAATCACATTTATTCTTAAAACACGATTTAGTATCTTACTTCATATGCATTGCCTCATTATTGTAATTAATTATAACAAATATTCAAATCTGATTGTATATGCCAAATAACATATATTTAGTTAATGCAATTTATTTCATGCCCAAATTAATAATGCATTGATTTGTCTTAACTATCAAATGTTGTGCAGTAAAAACTTAAAGCTGTAGCAGTTCAAATAACTACATGATATCTGTTAAAAGATACAAAAAGCCTACATTGGGTTAAAAGTATAATCAAGTGAAGCCATCTCATTTGTCATATGCAAAGTATGAAAGTAAGTAGCAGAAAAAATGTATCATTGGTCATTGTGGTCCAAGTACTAACTGCTTGATATTGTTTTCAAGCGTGTTCTTCTTAAGACAAAAAACAATGTAAATTTTTGTTGCATATCTCAAAACAATGCATAGGCATATTCTTAGACTATGCCATGGATACTAATATACATATACCTTCATGAAGAGATACATCATTTGGATTACAAGCTATCTTTTCTTTAAAAGCTATGTCATGCATTTTTACATACATATTCATTCACTATACACACGTCCCAAATTATATCTTTGTTTATAAGTATAATTATAAGGAACAGTAAATAAATAAAAGAATACAATTATGGATCGTATTAAGTTAAATATTCTCACACTTGCCTGCAATTTATATCTATAAATATATAACACTTAATGGGCGAAATCAACAAGTTTAACCAACTTGAAGCTATTCAACCAAATTAGTAATGCTAATTAATATATTGCAAAACAAAAATTCCTTATTCCTAGATCCTTTAAGAAACTTCCAAGTAACTTGTTATATTTGTTTATTACTAGGTGCAGATTACTGCAGTGGCTATCTTCGATGTATTAGTTACTTCGACTATCAAACCGTTAAAAGAGCTACAAATAATTTTCATCCTAATAAACAACTTGGTTGTGGAGTTTTTGGGCTAGTTTATCAGGTAAAATTTACATAAAATATAATCTGAACTAGCACGTTACATAATCTACACTGCTCTATCCATCATCTGACCTGCATTACCTGAACTGTTGTGCTTAGTTTAATTAGTTGATGACATGTAGTTCAACACATGACACATTATGCTCTGTTGATTTACCATGTCATGCTAAGTTATATTTCATCGTTGCACCTTTGAGTATTAACATGTTCTAAACTATATTAACATCGTTGCACCTCTGTAGAGCATACGTTGCTAGTGCGATTTTTATGCCAACTATAGATATGTCTATTTTACTTTTTTTTCTTAGCAATTTGTACATAAAAATTTGTCCACGTATCATAATGGACCGAATTTATGACATACCAGAATCCTTAATTAGAACATAGGTGCTTTGAACCCCTGTATAATGACTGATTCATAATGGACTAAAACTGAAAAATGATACACAATTTGAAGAGATGTGTCAATTCACCAATGATTATGTCCCCATATATGATGTGTCATTTGTTTACTTAATTTTTTTTGTGTTTATATGAAATGACAGGAAGAGATAAAAGTCCTTGCTAATGTCGTTATCTACTTCAAGAGAGTGGATTAGATGTCAACGTAGGAACACCGATGAGTACATACAGGGGGTTCGACATTTTATAAATTTCGCAAAGCGTCATGCACCGTCTGACTTTGACATGTGCAATTGTCCTTGCAAAAAGTGTAGAAATTCAAAAAAACTATCTTTCAAAACAGTCGAGAAACACTTAATCATTTACGGTATGGATCCAACATATGATGAGTGGTTTTTTCATGGTGAGAGGAACGACACAGATGCAGTAATCAATTCTACAACAAATGTTACCGCCAATGAGGCTTGCATATCTCATCAAATTCGAGTGGAAAACCATGTAGAAGGTGCTCTTGGAAACCTTGTTGACAATGCATATGGTGTGTATGATCGCATTCACGGTATCGGTGATGGTTATCTGGGAAAAAAGTACAACGAGTATAAAAGAAAAGCAAATGAAAAGCTGTATTCTTCTTGTGAAGATGGTCTTACAACGTTAAGCGTCCTTATAGAGCTACATAATTTGAAAAAAGAATTCAATTGGTCAGGAAACAGTGTGACCGAGTTGTTGAAGAGATTGAAAAAGTGGCTTCCAAATGGAAATACACTACCGGATAAATACCCTACAATGAAACAAATATTAAAGGATTTGGGAATGAATGTAGAGTGCATACATGCTTGCGAAAACGATTGCATATTATTTTGGAAGGAGAATAAAGATGCCGTTGAATGTCCTCGTTGCCATACTTCGAGATTTAAAGTTAAAGATGAAGGTGAAATTGTAAAAGTCACAAAGCAACCAAGAAAAGTTCTAAAAAAATTTCCATTAATTCCTAGATTAACTAGATTGTACACTATACCATGGATAGCTCGAAAAATGTTATGGCATAGTGAAGCAAAAACTTATTGGGATTTCATGCGTCATCCTATCGACTCAGCTGAATGGAGATCGCTTAAGAATAAGTGACCAGAGTTCGCTAACAATGCTCGAAATGTTTGGCTTGGAATTGCTACCGATGGGTTTAATCCTAATACAATCCACTCTAATAGTTATAGTTGTTGGCCTGTGTATATGGTTCCTTATAATTTACCTCCTTCATTGTGCATGAAATCAGAATTTCAAATGTTGTGTTTATTAATTCCTGGACCTAAAGCACCAAGTCAAGATATTGATGTATATTTAGAACCCCTTGTGGATGAGTTGAAAAAACTTTGGACAATAGGAGTGCCTGCATTTGACATGGATAAGAACGAGTATTTTACATTGAAAGCAATGCTATTGTGAGGAATTCATGATCTACCTGCATTTGGGAATCTATCGGGTTGTGTGACCCATGGTTATAAAGCATGCCCTATTTGTGCTACAGAGACCGAAGCGGAACACGTTGGTAATAAGATTATTTATACGACGTATAGAAGATTTCTGAAGAACGGTCATCCATATAGAGCACCAAAACATGGATGGTATAAAGATATAGAGTATAAGGAACCTCCAACACGACTGACAGGATCAGCTCTTTTAGAGAAAATTGCTCATATCAAATACATACCCGGTAAATTGAATAGAAAAAAGAAGCGTATAGGAGATGATTTTGATCATGATGAACACTTTGGAAATGAGAATGACAATGGTGTAATACCAGCATGGTATAAAAAGTCAATTCTTTTTTCCTTAGAGTATTGGAGTGGCCATAAAGTGCGACACACAATAGATGTAATGCATACTGAGAAGAATGTGGCAGAGCATTTTATTAATTTGTTATTCGATAGAACCAAACAATCCTCTAAATTTGCATTTGATAAAGCTTACAAGATCCAATGTTGTCAAGTTCTAAAAGACGTAAAGCTTCCATCATGCTTTGGAACTAAATTAGGCAACTTAGTAAGCATTCAACCACCTAGTTTGAATATTAGAAAGTCATATGACTATCATATTATTATCCAACATTTTTTGCCTGTCATGGTTCAACATGCATTTCCAAAGTTTCGTGACTTGAGGCGTGCGATTTTGCAAGTATGCTTGTACTTCAATATTATTTGTTCAAAGGTTTTGATTCGAGAGCATGTCCAAGCTGCCAAAGATATGATTGCGGAGGCGTTATGTGTGTTGGTCCATTATATTTCCCCTCAGTTTTTTGATATAAGTATACATCTAATGGTGCATTTAGCTGATCAAGCACTACTTTGCGGACCGGTTAATTATACATGGATGTATCCATTTGAAAGGTGAGACATTCTTTTTAATAATTATAATCCAAATTATTATCCAATGATAATATAAAAACGTGCATTATTTTATGTTTTCTTAGAGCTATGAAGGAGTGTAAAAACATACCAAGCAATAAACGATATGTGGAAGGGTCAATTGCCGAAGCATATCTTGTTTCAGAATCTGTTAGGTATGCAATGGAGTATATGCCAGATCCACGTGCTGGAAATCATAGCTCTAAACAAGCACCATTCTTGGATGAGAATGGTAATGATACATACGAACACTCCATTATTGAGGGTAAAACTATCAAGCTAAGTGGCGTACAACGCATACAAATTCGAAGATGGATACTTTTTAGAATGGATATACCCGATCTAGACGATTATTATAGGTTTGTGTTTTTTAACAAATTATAAATTAGCTTTCTATTTACTTAATATATAACATGTTTACTTTGTAGCGAGTATCGATTGTCATTAGAAGATGCTCACCGTAATAAAAAAAGACTTCAAACAAAGGCAGAAGTTATTGTACAATCTGAATTCATTGATTGGTTGCACATCAAGGTTTGTTAGGCTTCAAGAAAACAATAGTTTTATTACACAATTACAACTTTATTTAATATATTTTAGTGGTTTTAACAGTTAATGGAAGAAAAATGCATGAATTCATTGTTATGGTATTATGTTAGTGGTCCAACGTGGGAAGCCAAAACTCATCTCAAATATAGGATCAATGGTTATGTATTTTCTCCCCAGCACTACGACAACACTCATTCAACACAAGATAGTGGTGTTTGCATGGATGCAATTACAACGTTTATCGCAAGCGCAAAAGATTTAAATCCTATGGATGATGATACTACTTGGTATGGTGTTATCAAGGAGATCATTGAGGTTGATTATTATGATTTTCAACATGTAGTATTCTACTGCGACTGGGTAAATATCGCCGACAAAACACATGGGTTTAAGGTTTGTCCGGACTCTAGTCTACCGATGGTAAATCTAAAGAAGCTTAAAAGTAGTAATGGAGAACATGATGAGCCTGTCATTCTTGCATCTGAAGCAAGCCAAATCTTTTACATAAAAGACATACAAAATCCTGATTGGTCCATTGTACGACGTTCGCCTAAGCACTTGACTGATGACACAGATGATTATGAGATGCCAACAAACTTCCACTCCAATTTGAATGAGCAACACAACTTAACATTGTTGAAATGCATGGAATCTAGATAGAAAAATATGATTGTAACTAGTGATGTTTTGTTTGTTTTTTGTTTGATGTATTGAATCTATGTTGACATCTGAATTCTGCAGTAGTAAAACATGCATTTTTTTTGAAATATGACAAATATCTTGTTAGAACTTTGAATTTTGGTATTTGACAATCATAGTAAAGTTAGAATATTAGATTCAACAATGACAAAGGAGATATTCAAAATCAAAGTTAATATTATTCTGGAAAATAATACTAAAAGCATGGAAAGAGGAATTAAGTATACATTTATTCATGAGAAGTATGCAAGGCTAATTGATAATTTCTTCAAAAAGGAGCTTGAGCCAAAATATCCAGGTCAAGTTTTGCCTTTGTACAAACATTGGGTTTACCACTACATTCACAGGAATTCCCTTTACATTTATTTATGAGAAGTATGCAAGGCTAATTCTATGGGTTGGGATTTATAGAAAACAACAGATTTGTCACTGAAGTGCAGATCTTTAGGAAAATTAAGGGTCATCGGTTTCGTTGCAATAAAGAACGTCTTTATAATGAAGTTTTATATTAACGGCCACCATCAGTTTTATATTCATTATGATGAAATTAAGAACGTCTTTATAATGAAGTTGCTAAATATTTTTCTTTTTTTTTATTAATAAAAACTGATATTTTGTTATAACTACGATATTTCGTTATAGCTATGAAGTTTTATATTCCCATTTGGCTGATTTTATTATTCGTAAAATTTAAATTGGTTGATTTCAATCTTATTCCATTTTATCAACTATTTTATCACTATATTTGATTGAAGGGGGAAGAACTATTTAGGGAGAAAGGTCACGAGTTACTTAATATTGATATGGTCTGTTAACAACTGAGTAATTAATGTAAATAGTTTGGTCACTTTATCATTTTTCCATCGAAATTTATATAAGTTTTATTGGTAAATATTAAACAATCAAATATTTAAAATTTGCGTTGATGTGTATTTTTAAAAAAGTTGTATCCTAGCTTGAATTTGAATTGAAGTAATTGTTTCATTCTATTTCATTGTGGGATAGATTTTAACTAAAGCTCAGGTTTTCTTCTGTTTAAATGATTGCCTGATGCATATTTTTGTATTTTAATTATTTCAGTCGATTAGTTTAGTTATTGTTTGTACAGGTTGGTTTATAATTGATAATATAAGGTGAAATAGCTCTTAATTACAGACACGCAAGACAAAAAGTTGTTTTGGATCCACTTAGTTCTTACCTTTTTTGAAGTAATAGTGGCGCATGGGACTTGATGATGTTCATGGCAATGGCAATGGATCTACAGATAACCTCTAAGCTCAGTATAACATGCGTTTGAACATTGTGATATAAATAGCAATCTGTATAATATGAATTGGGAAGACTGGATTGTCTGCAACAATTAATAGGTGTGAGTTAGAACTGTTACTGCGTGCATGGGCAGAGAACATTCTCTATTTTGAAATTCAAAAGAGTAGTTGGTGTGTTAATTTGAAAGACATATAAGTCGAGTATCGTCTCTGTTGCATATCTGTTTTTAAGTTATACGTTAGGTGTTTTTAGTTGATATCCATATGGACGTTCCTTCCTTCCATGTTTGTATTACATGATCTTTTTTATCTTGGTTTGCCAATATACTGAAATAAAATTATGACATGCATTATGCAAAGGTTTTCAACATCTTAAAGCTGTGTTTGTGATTTTGTTTAGTATTTTGATGCTAGTTTGAGATTTGCAGGATATTCATTTGTTTTATGTACGCTGCTGGTAACAGCAATGATAACGCAGAAAAAATTTAGAATGTCCATCATAAAACACATTCAAATTTCATTTATTCTAAATCCATTGCACAGTCGTTGCCTTAACTGGTCTCTACTGCTTTAGACTATGGAGGCTAGTACTTTTTATGCTTAGTAAATTCACCATAAAACTTCTGAAAAAAGAACGTGGGCTGTTGATTCTTTTGTTCCAAAAATATATCCTAGTTGTTGAAGGCAGAAGGACGAAATCTATTGATGTTCATGAATTTTCAGTACAGGATGGCATAGTCTGGCTTTGCTCACAGTTTTATTTTTTAATTCTATATTTTTAATTCTTTATATAATTATCAACTGATTCACAAGTTAACGTGTATATTGCAGAATGTCAACTAGTTGCAACAATGCATCACAGTGTCAAGAAAGCACCAAAGAAGACGTTGCTCCTCCACCAACAAATAAAAAGTACTCAATAATTGTTGATATGGATGGTGCTAAAGGTAGAGATGCGAAAAAATGGAGTTCTCGTTGTGGGGTTTTGATTCGTGCACTCATTCCGGTTAGTTACGATGATTGGAAGAAAGTAGACAGCTTTTATAAGGATAATTTATGGAAAGCACTTACGGTATTTTACTTCAATTATTTACTCATTTAAATCATGTCTTTTTCTTCCATGGAAAGATTATTTATTAGCATAGGAAACAGTATAATTTCCTTTTTTGTTCCATTATTAGCACTTACGGGGTTTAGCTTGTTCAGAGCGAACACTTTCCCTATGGCCAAAAGCATTACATATAATGCAGCAAGGAGGGGTATTAGTATAGGAAACAGTATAATTTCCTTTTTTGTTCCGTTATGTAATAATATTGGAATCTTTGTAACTAATTTGGACCGAACTATTATCATGGTCAAAAAATATGCAAATTTTTTGTCATTTTTTTCTCCGCGGTCTTTGCATCTAGTTTAATCGGATTGCCTATATAACTTGCAATGATAGATTGTGCTTCATTAGACCATATTTCCATCACCAAACCAAAGAAGTTCGCCCAGATTTGTATTTTATGCAAGTAAATTACTTTACATTCAACACCCGGGTTCCAAGATTCGACAATAGTCAACCGACCAAAATAAGAATAAGTTTTGCGATTTAGCGCCTTTCCATGATCCATGCTGTCCAAAAACTGCACTGTGAAGAAACTATTTTTAGTATTATGAATGATGTAATTACCTAAGGGTTTACAGACGTGATCCAAGAAAGTCTTTAATCTAAAATAGGACATTTTATATCCAACTTCATAGGCCAACTGTATTTGCCCATGTCTCTACCATGTGGAACACCCTCTGAATTTATGTCTCACAGTAGATTCTGAATTTCTGACTCTAAGCTGGGAGTATTTATGTAATTCTGCTATAATGACCCATTTAATGTAGGATGTTTTCTCCTATTTTCATAAAACATTTGATAAGTGATTACCTTTTATATCTAACTTTGATATGAATCAGGATCAACAATTGTTTTGATTTTTTTCTTTTGCTTTTGTAGAAAGAGTTTGACATGAATCTGGATCCAACTATTGCTCGACCTATTTTGGAGAGAGGTTTTTCACAATTTTTTAGATCGGAAAAATCAAAGCTACGAGACAAATATTTAAAGAAAGATAAAGAGTTTTTACCTAGACGCATTGCGATTGATAATCGTCCGAACGATATTGATAAAGTCCAGTGGGAGAAATTCATTGATATTGAGTACACTGATAAGAAAAGAAAACAATGCAAAACAAATGCTGAAAATAAAGGAAAAAATATCATAACTCATACTTTGGGAAGAAAATCATATACTCGACTTTATGAAGAATTGGTATGTAGTCATTATTGTACAGGTAGTCTTAATGGTATGTATAATTTTCAAATAAATTCATATATATTCATGTAGGAAGCGGAGAATCCGGAATGCAAGCCTACACGAGTAAAGGCGTGGAAAGTAGCGCACACAAGTAAAAAAACCGGAGAGGTGCTTCCGTGCGCAGCAGAAAAATATGTAAGTTTTTATCACAATATTAACGTTTTATTTCAAAGAAGTTATGTGAACTGTTTTGTGAACTGTTTCAAAGAAGTTATGTGAACTGTTTTGGCACAATTTTCTGCTATAATTGACATTTTAGATTTAACTCACAGTATTCACTTGGCTTTTATTATATTGAAAACTGATTGCATTGTATTAAAAAAGTAACGCTCATTGTATTAAAATTGCACTGCAGTATGGATGATTTTGAAATGCATAATATCAAATTGAAAAAGTAATGACATAAAACTGATTGCACTGCAGTTTTCATTGTATTATATTGCACTGCAGTTTTGAAATTGCACTGCAGTTTTCATTGTATTATATTGAAAAGTAATACGTTTGGATAGCAAAAACTCCACCACCAAAGCTAAAATACATATGTGGATACCTTTACAGAGTAAATTATATACCATCGAACATTTAAAAAAAAGCATAAATTATGTTAAACCATGTTTTGTAAGTCTGTTTCTGAAACTGCCAAACTATACCTATACATTTCAGCCAAATTCTTATTTCAATCATAAAGATAATCCATACATGTTTACTCAATCATATTGCTGCTCAAACGTGCTCTGGTTAATGCTTGTTTATCAATCGGTTTTCTCTTTTGTAACAGCAACGTACTATACTACTATGTAAGGTCTGAACCTGGAGTGACTTTTTGAATATTCCATATATAAGAGGAACATATTATATAATATAATGTATACATAAATAGGTTTCAGGCTGAATTTCTCCCTATCTACAAATTTTAAACTGAACCTACCTTGAAAACCACCTAATGAATATAATTGATCTTCTGCCTGACCTGCATGCTTCTTGTTCATACAATATTAATAAAATGAAAAAGCTATCCACGCTGAGTTTAGATACCTTACCGTTACAGTCATAATGGATCACACCGGAAAAGACTAATGGATCATACTTTTCACCCATGTAAAGTAACAACTGAGTTTTTGGCATCTGGATGAGTAGGATGTGTTTCATCCTGAGTTTTTGGCCTATGAAGTTGGATATAAAACTCAGTTTTCCACATCGATTGGCATTAAATCATACCATACACTGTTAGGCAAATAGAAAATAGAATAGCTTATAATTTTTAACAAATATGTTGGCTTGCTCTAGACTGACTTTGTGTTCTGCTAATAACATACTCATAAATTTTTATATCAATTCGTTTTAATATTCAGGCTTTAATAGAAGCAGCAGAAGAGAGGCAAAAATCAGAAGCCAGTGTTAATGGTAATGAAGGAGTAGTTAGCTTGGAAAATTTTGAAAGAGATGCTGTTGCTGAAGTTTTTGGAAATGATAAAAAAAAGAAGCTATTGCTGTGCAATTAGTTCTACATCTACTGTGAAGCATGTAAAACTCACTCAAGCTTCAAAAGCAATTATCAATTACAAAGAGAATGAAGATAAGCGATGGAAAATGGAGATGCAACAGAAGATTGATCAAATGCATGAAGAAAGTAGAATAACGAATTCAACTCTTGTTGAAATGCAACAATGTATACGGCAACTTGTTAGTCAGATTGGAACGAATGCGATGACACTAAGAACAAAAATTGGTTCCCATATCGAGCACCATCCTAGCCCTACTCCTACTCCATCTACTGCTGGTATTGGATCTTCTACGGTTGAAAGGCAAGCGGTGCAATTATTGTCACGAAAAATGGAAGTTGTAGCTAAAGGACATCTTGGAGTGCAGAAGATTTGTCATGGTAGAAAGGTTGGAGATGGAGAAAAGGTTGTTTGGGTGGAGGATGTTCTTAATCCGGACGAGCCACTTTTTGATGCACCTCAAAATGGTCATTATACATTGTCGGAGTTGGTTGATGGTGGTTTTGTAGTTTGGCCGGAGTGTCGTATTCGTTGTTTGTAAGCTTCTAGATATGTTGTAGTGAAATTTGAAGTTGTCACAATGAACTTTGTAGAAGTTGATATGTACTATTTCGTACGTTTGTTGCTTTTTAACAATTTGATGACATGTTAGTTTTGAATTTTAGTTTCGTGTTTTCTATTGTTATATATTCGTATAGATATATATTAGATGCTGAATATGATGGTTCTGCTGTTGTGTTGGTAACACTTATACAAGGAATTCCTAACGCTTATAACCGTTGGAAATGACCAAAATTTATAACGGTTATAACTGTTGGAAATGTCCAAAATTCCCAACGGTTATAACCGTTGGCAATGTGAAGTAATTCCCAACGGTTATAACCGTTGGAAATGAACAAAATTTGTAACGGTTATAACCGTTGGGAATGACCAAAATTCCCAACGGTTATAACCGTTGGGAATGACCAAAATTTGTAACGGTTATAACCGTTGGGAATGACCAAAATTTGTAACGGTTATAACCGATACAAAATATGTAAAAAAAATTGTAACGTACCTGCTACCAACGGTTATAACCGTTGGGAATTACATTACCAACGGTTATAACCGTTACAAAATGACAGTTCTGGTGTTGTGGTGGGTGAAATATTTTAATGGCATGTACATGGTTTATTGACATTTGTTGAAGGTATGTACGTTGATGGTATATTTTGTGATGTTTGATCGGTTTGATTTGTTTATATTGGTGTTTTATTGATTTATGTGTGTTGTTTGTATTCAAAGTTCAAAATTCCTATAAATCTTGATGACATGTCCACCTGCAATATTTCCAAGCAGTCGTGTTTGGCTGATTTGCTTAGGCAAATGGATTTGATTATTTGGGATGAGGCTCCTATGGTTCATCGAAATGCACTTGAAGCATTTGAAAAGTCATTAACCGATATAGTCTCCTCCGATGCAAATAACGTAGGTGATCAAATTTTTGGTGGGAAAATAGTTGTACTGGGTGAGGATTTTAGGCAGACACTACCTGTTGTTCCTAAAGGCACAAAAGAAATGATTGTTCGCTCTGCTATTAATCATTCACCACTTTGGGAAAAATGTGAAGTTTTCACTTGCAACAAATATGCGATTAAAAAGCAACAACTTAACATGTGATGAAAGAGCGAAGCTGTCATCGTTTTCCAAATGGATATTAGATTTGGGTGAAGGGAAGGTATCTTCTTTGTCATTAAACATGGATGAAGAACCTACTTGGATACAAATACCTGATGAATACCTTATACCGGATGCAAATGATGTCATTCATAAAATTATGCAAATCATATATCCTGATTTGGATAGGAATATGTTAAGAAAGTCTTATTTGCGAGATAGGTGTATCCTGGCCCCAACAAATGATTGCGCTGAGGAAATTAATTCCTATGCAATTGGTCTGGTGGGTGGTTCCATGCAAACTTATTTTAGCGCATCTTCAATTAGTCTTATGTCGGATACAACCGAAGAACATCATCTTTTATATCCTTTCGAATTTTTAAACATATTAAAACTTTCAGGCCTGTCAAATCATGAATTACGTTTGAAGGTGGGTGTGCCAATAATGTTGCTGAGGAATCTTAACCAAAATCTAGGTTTATGTAATGATACGAGATTAATTGTTACTCAACTGTCCAAAAAAGTGATTGAAGCGGAGATTGTAAGTGGGAACAATGTGGGTAGGAAAGTATTGCTTTCAAGAAAGTTTTAACATACACAAAGTGGCCACTTATCCTGCGTCGATGTCAGCTCCTAGTTAAAGTTTGTTTTGCGATGACAATTAACAAAAGTCAGGGACAGACTTTGGAGCAAGTAGGAATTTATTTACCAAGGCCTGTTTTCACACACGGACAGCTCTATGTAGCCATTTCTAGGACAACATCAATGTCAGGGTTGAAGATATTGATTGGCACGAACAAACCAGGTTTTCAAAAATACACGTAAAATATTATTTACAAGGAAGCCTTTAGAAATCTTGCCGGTATGCTGTTCTTTATCCACAATTTAGTTTTTTTAATTACTACTTTTTACACTACTAAAATTTTCTCATATCATCATGTTCAATATACTTCCTACGATATAGGTGTAGAAGGAGCGGATGATGCCATAGAGGTTCATGACTAACAGTATCTACTGTTGTCAATGGTAATTTCCATGCAAGTTTGAATTATTTATCTCTGGCTTTATGTAAATATTTTAGTTTTTCTAATATGTTACTTACGTTTAGATGCTTGGTTTTGTTTGTAACCAACTATTATAATATTGCACAAACAACTATGTTACGACACAACTGTGTTTTTATGCACTTTTCAACTTGTTATGTACTCTTTTTTTTCAAACAAAGTTGACACGGTTCACATTGTTTCACGGAGGGGAGTGCCTATATTCTGGTTCTCTTTCCCATCTACTGTTCCAGATCAGACAAATGTTACAGTTGTTAACTGGTTAAAAAAATGAAAAAGAAAAGGAATGACACTATGGATCGCTATTTGGTAATTCTATTTCAGTATTTTGCATAAATAGCTACAGTTTTAACGTTGCTTATCGGGCACCTGTTTTCCATTTACAAATTAGTTCAGTACTATTTTTTACTAATAGTATGTTTGCCAATCACTTAAACAGAGAGAAACGCAGTGATTGTCCATTATATTTTATCAACATTGTCATTACAAAGTACTTGGTTTTGTAAGTTATGTTTATTATATTTTATCAACATTGTCATTACAAAGTACTTGGTTTTGTAAGTTATGTTTACTGAGCTCACTACTAAACGTGTGTCTGACTGTATTTTAACAAAATTTGACGAAATATGTATATATCAAGTATTCGTAAAATAAATTTCCTACCCGCTCAAGCAAGGTGTGACTCATTTAATTATTCACTTAGTTGATTTAATGTTGATTTATGTCGTCTTCCAATCTTAACATAGTCCGAATCGGGATGAGCTGATGTTACCTCAATTATAAACATAGTAAAACATAAGTTGATTATGTAAGCCAAAAAATAAAAAATTGTTGTGTGCATACTGCTGTTAATCTGTGACTTTCGGTCTACCATTGATTCAAAAGCACTAACACTAATTTTGTACCCCTGTTTTCAGGAATTACACCAACTGGTGATAGGATTGTAAAGAAACAACCCTGTACGATGCTTGAAACCTCAACAGGCTATGCTCACATCGCATTATAGATGACTCGAATATGCTCTTTTTATTTTTATATTACTGCTTAAAGGTGTTATATATTTGTCTACCAGTTGTACCTATCATAATTTTGTATAAGTTTGTTAGTGGTGCTGTATGACATATGCACATAAACTATGTTGTTTAACAATATGTTTTTGTGGATTTATGGTCATCAATGTACTGTAACAAAACTATACTATTGACAATGCCGCATATTTAACACCTCATGCCTCTTTGGCTGATGATGTGGCTTCTAAAGGAAAAAAAATGAGTGAAAAACTATGACCATTAAGGTATCATGTTGTGAATCAACTATGTATCAGTTTGCCTCGAATTAAGCATTTTACCTTACTGTTTTTCCAACGGTATCAGTACAACCTGAGTCTAAATATGTGTGTGTATGTATATATATATATAATGTCCAAATAACTAGGATGTCAATTACGCCTGTGCACTAACCTATTACGTGTAGTTTTCTAATCAGAAGAGTATAAAGTGCCATCTCCTCCACATATGCCACTGCGAAGAATCAAAATAACAGACGTAAGAAGCAAGCTTGTACGTTTAACATTTCACTTTACATAACGTGACTACCAGTGTCGACCTTCATTTCATTTGTACGCTATTTTCCATAATTTTGTTCTGTTATCTATGTGCCTCTTTGCTAAATTAGTGTAGCTAGCTTTGTGTGCAACAATATGGTTAACCTTTTCTACTCTGCTGCATATTACATAAAAACATTAAATGTGTCTGATATAATAGTGTATAAATGTATATAATAAGCGTGTCCAGCGACGAAACCAGAATTTTTGGTTGCGATGGGCGAAAGCACAGTATTTCTGACCAGACCGCGAGTCAAACCATAATGACTCAAGGTTTCAGATTTGATGGTTCAACTGAGCAAACCGTCGATTTTTTTTATGAAAATTTACATATTTAAAAACAAGCTATATTAAAATAAAAATGCTAGACGAGCTGTAGACGATCTTCAAGTTCTACAACCGATGTTGTATACTGCTGCAGTGCACAACTGCACTAGCACAACTACAGTTATGTACACGGTAACAATGCACAACGAGAAAAGTTCGGTGATGAACTTGACGACTTGCAGTGGTTTGGATGGACTTGCAGCGGTGAAGAACGAAGTGGTGGAACTTACTATTTGAACCACTGATTCGAAAGTCTAGCCTGGATTCGTGCACACCTAAGATCTAATTATTCTCCAGATCAAAGTAGTCCATGATTAAGGCTTATTCGAGATCGGACTGTAGTTGTGTCTGATCATGAAAACTATGGACGAGAGGTTTTTAAGTGATTTTTGGATAATCAAACTTCAATAATAAGAAAAGTAACCATGCATTTGCAGAAGAGCTGATGTAACCAGAAAAGTCAAATTTTTATCATGGTTTAAGGCAATGTGAGAAACATTTAAATTGTTGTCTAAAGCACATATGGTACAATTTTTGTTCTCGAAATTCCATAAAAACAAAGCAATAATAATGAATTAGTTATATATAGTCATATGCATATGTATACGGTTAGTCATTAATAAAACTAAGATGATAAATGTTATTTATCAACTAATTTATATTGCAATACTCGTTGAGTTATATATTCTTTATAATGTTTGCACTTTAAATTTGAAATGTAGTAACCAGACTTATAAAAGTAATACATACTAGTTTAAGTTGCATTCTATAAATAATACGTGACCAAAATTATTTATTATACTAGTAATTTTTATGTTTTCAAAATCTTGGGTAGGGCAGTTGCCCACCCCATCTACAATCTAGTCTCGTCACTGAGCGTGTCCACCTATCTAACTGTATCATACGTCATTAACTTAATACAAATAATTTTGATGCTACAATCTCAACATCTGCCCGTGTTTACTGGCTGGTTGCTAAGTATTGGGTGTTCAGTGTTGCTCTGATAATGTACTGATGTCTGTGTGTTTTGCTGTTGAAAAAAAGAAGGAAAAAATGCATATATGTAATTATGCATGAATGCATGTATTAGACTAAATAAAATAGGTTCAGTGTCCGATTCTATTCTGTAAACATGTAAGATTATGGGCTAATCAATATTAACCGTATAAAGTCAATTAGTTACTAATTTGGTTTGCCGTATATCACGGTTAAATGTTTCTTTTGTAGTAGTAATGATTTGTACTGTGATGGTGCTACTGTTTCTTTTACTATATATTTTTTCGGTAAGCTTCTCATAACGTACCCTGTAAATAATGTATTCAGTGGTGCAGAAAGTGGGAGAGAAAATGTACGTGCACGGTTGTTGTGGCAACTTCTCCACGTTTACAATAACAACCTCTCTTTAGCAACATATTGTGCACTCTGTCTTCTCCATTTCAAAGTATCTGTACTAACTTATCTACCTCTTTTCAGTCTGCTTCATATCATGAATTGTAATAACATGTTGCTTTCAAAATTGGTATTTGGTACCAATTGAAATACCGTTTGAGTAAGGGTGGCTAGGCTATGGAAATTGGCCAGTCAGGGAACAAATGAAGCTTACGCATTGAACATGCAGTTTGTTGATAGTGAGATATGTTATGATCTAATGTTGATGAGTCGGGTGTTGTACATTTTTTTATCGGAGTTAATATATATTACGAATTATATGAGACCTGTGAAAATGGAAGTGTGTATGAGGAATTGTATTTAGTTTGATTCTAATTCTTGCTTTAATAAGCTTACTTCTCATATACTACGTGCATGCTCTGGTACTAAAATGTATACTTAGAAGCATGTGAATTTATTTACTTTGTGTGCCTGGGTTTTGCAACAATGAAATATATAGCATACAATGTTACAGATGACTGCAAGTAATATTGATTGCAGTTAGCTCACATTTATTTGTAGGTGAGGGAACATGACACACTTTATATAAAGCTGGCAGTAATGCTAAAGTCTTCTGCAATGGACTAATGCTATTTAACACATTATAGGCTCATGTTTGATGCCAGTTTACATAATTATTAAATGCATATGTTAATTTCTATCTATACATAAATTAATCGATGTAACAGTACATATATCCTGACAATCAAAGTCAATCTTCTGCATGACAGGGAAATGAGAAGGTGGCAACGGTCCAAAAGCATATTCTGCGCAAGTTTGAAAGTGTGTTTGAGGAACCTTCAGTGTATAACGTGGCAAGGTTCAATGTACAAAACACTGAAACAACATATAGAACTGTACACGATGATTGAATAATAGTTCTGAGAATTGATACGCAAGCAGTCAAGGTAACAGATGCATTAGACAAAATACCAAGGTACAAGTTTGTCTTCGCTGATGAAAGCATGCTTATAAGCAGACTATGCCGTATAGATAACCTTACCGGTACTTTTTCCCTCCTACATTTATATCACTTGTTTCCAATAATCTAAGTACATGTACTCACGTCTTAAATGCATGACTTGATATAGATTTGGCTAGTATATTACGTGCTATAACTAATGTATTCAGTATAACTACTAAAAGTGGAACCCAATCAATAAAGCGAGAGTTGCATGTGGAAAGCACTAGGTGCTGCCAAGTTTACCTAATTTTTGAATGCAATTACTGAACTGCTAATTTAATTTTCTTTCTCACACAGGGGGAATACAAGCGTCGTGTCGCTACGGGCGAGCCAAAGGAATTTAGTTGACAAATTTGTTGTAGATAAGTTTGAGAAATCACCTACGATTGTTGTCACCTCACTGACAATCTCAACATATGGCCGTATGCTATTACTCCACGCACTTGCTCTCCGCCAGCATATAAAAATTGCCGTCTAATTTATATTTACCTTCTTGGGTGCATTTACTTTCAGCTCTACCAAAGCAACAAAGATATATCTGGACGTTGATATGCCGAAACTAAATGACGTTAAATCTAGGTATGTTGTCGTTACATACTGGTTGTATTTTTAACTTTCTGATGGCATTTGCCTTTGTTTTTGACACTACATAGATCCAACCAAGATGAAGAAAAAAATCGAGTATATAGACCACTTTGCTCCAAGACGTGGTTGCGTATTAGAAAGGATCGATTCTACAATTACGCAACTTCTGAACGATGTTAGGACAGTAAACTATCGGGTACGTTGTGCTTACACCTGAAATATGCAAATGTATAGTATTCCTATGTCAACGTACCTACCCTTTTACTGGTTCACTACTATTTTTATTTGGACGTTTCCACCATGCTCTGCAAATGCTCTATGTATTCTCTGAAATTGAAAAAAAAACAACTCTAATCCGATTGCCGTTTTTATTTTCAAATTTTGCATTTTGAATTTAAACTATTTTCACTGATGTAGTTAATTACTGATTTAAACACTACTTTTATTTAGGGTAAAACATATATCATACCGGCAACCATCGTGAAACTAAAAAGTTCTACCTAGAGCTATCTTTTATGCTCGTTTTGTAAATCAATGGTTCACTTTGAGGGAATAAACTATTTTTGCTCTGGATGTCACCGAATGGCTGTAAATCCCATAAATAAATAACATTTCGCTAATTATTTCTTCCATTTTTTGGGATATATTAACTACTACCATTAAAACTTTGTTCTATAGGTATCGTTTAAATATGGACATTGTTAGAAACAAGGGTGTCTAAAACACAATGTTGGATCTTAAGGCTATTCAGACACTAGAAGTGGTGAAATGTGTATTAACTACTTACTTATGAATATAAAGAAGTAATCAAAGAATAAGTAAGTAATAAAGTAAAATGCAGTAATGTAAATAACACCCGGATTTTAATACTGGTTCGGATTAACCAATCTTACATCCAGTCCTGCACTCTATCGTGCAGAATTCTACTATAATCGCTTGCTTTCCACGGGTGGCAAGAACACCTTTACAATCTTGGTTTCACGGGCTACAAGACACACCCTCTTGATTTCCAAGGCTACAAGAACACCTTCTCCTTATCACCAATAACAAACTATGGCAAGTAGTCGTATCTTCAATACAGATTCGGTACAATGATCCTATAGACCTCCAATGGCAATATATCTTTGAATTCTTTGAGGAATAGGATGAAATCAGAGAGAGAATGATGTGAATTCAAGTACAACTCTCTGATATTGTGTGGCTTGCAAATCAGTGAAGAATTTGAGTGAAATAGTATCAATTTGCAAGGAGATTTGAAGAGTATGCAATGGAATTCTTTTGCAAATGTTTGGAGGAGTAAGAGAAAATGAGAATTCTTGATGTTAAAATTCGTTTTCAGAGGCCTTTATATAGTGGTTGAAGAGACATGTCTTTTGGTGAAGAGGTGGAGGGAAATGTCTCTTCATTTGAAATTTGAAATTCTGAAAAACGGCTAGCATGTCGACATCCCCCTACCTAGTATGTCGACATGGGTATGTTGGAAAATGGACAGCAACACTAATAAGTGTTGCGAATTTTCAGCATTTCAAATTACCTTATATTTGTGGATTTTTGTGATTCGGTTGAGGTCAATGGTTGATGATCTTCAAGTATAATTGCCATAAGATCTTTAACAAGATATTCTAAGGTTCAACCAACTCCTCATCACTTCAAACACCTTTATCCTTCTCTAATTTGATTTTGTTCTTCAATTGCTTTGATTAACCTTCTTCTATAATTCATTTGCTTCCACTGTATTCTTGATTGTCTCTGTAAATGTCTCCATAATATATCTGATATGACTGCATAACTCGGAGATACGTTAGTAGTAATATTTATGTGGTTGTTATCATCAAAATCAATACCTAGGGTATTAACAGACATATTGGACTCCTCTACATCTACTACTATCACCAATTTTGACAAGGAAGCTAAATGGCTGCTCGGCCATAAGGGTGAAGACATGCTTGCCATCCTCAACTCGGTAAAAATGCGGTGTTATATATTTTACTACAATGTCCAATTTGTTGAATACTGTATGTATTAGCATCAACTTCCATCGGTGTTGATGAATTTATTACCACACTAATATTTACTTACCTTATGTTGCATGCACATTACCAAGCTTATGCAGTTGACATCCATCCATTTGTAATTGCTTACTGCATTCCATATGTTTGACATCATGCCAAAGGCAAATTATTTTTTAACTTTAACCATATATGCAAGTGAGCAATGTGCCCATTTACAGCGTAAACTAAGTAGTGTTGTTAGTTGTAAATTGAATTAGACACTGCTCATTTGCATTTGCAGTAGAACCCAGCGCTCAAATGCATGTTCCACTGAGCATTATGGTCGGTTGCAAAATGCAGTTGAGCATTGTACTTCAATTGTAAAATGCAACTGTTCAACTCATATCAGCTGTTATTTGTAACTGGGCAATGCTCATTCACGCTGTTCTCTTGTACAAATGCATCTGACCACAATCTATGTTGAACTTGCAACTGCGTGCTCTCTTTGTTCATACTTTAACCTGTCACTACATAGTCTGGCTGCCATTTCCTTCTATTATTAGGATGATTATATTTGAAATTACACAGTCGATTCCAATCATTTGGTCAAATGGTAGTCCTAAAATCAGTACATGAGATCGCAAATTGAGTTTATACCACCATTCTTATAGTAATAGAAGGCAGACTGAGTTTATCAACCAACGCTTATTACAACGCTGGACTTCACAAATAAAAAAAATGAGAAATACATCAGTGCTTGGTACAGCTTTGTATACAAACGATTGGACTATGACATAGTTTAATTAAACTATATGTTGCTGTATTATACCTTTCGCATTTCCCAGTTGACATGCCTTCTCTTAAACGTTTTACTGTTTAATTTAATACTTCACGTAACACTGCTCCATCTCTTCGTTAGCACCAAATATAATAATACGGTGGTTTCACTGTTTGAGGTTTATCCATAACGGTAGTATTCATTTATACACATTTCTATATGACCCGACATCTGCACACCTACATGGGTAATAAAAACAGTCTGACATTTAAATAAAAAACATCCCCCCTAATGCAATATAGCGTAGTATTCGATGAACTTACCGCATGGAATTTTTTCTTTTGCCATGCATTGTTTACATTGTACCAAACAAACATTGGTATGCTGCAAAGAAGTATCTGTGTTTGTTATACTGATCAATCTAATTATACTATTTGTCTATAACAATAAATGCACGTTCTAAATTGTGTATCCCAAAATAAAATATGATATGCTGTAGGAAAATGGGGCACAAAAAATTGACAGGATTTTCCAACATCTATCGGGGATTGAGGCGTTATTTGAATTTAGACCAAGTAACTATGAGATGAATAATCCCGATGCTTACCTCACTACTAGACAAATCACTAAAAACGTAGTTATGACAGAGACGGTAAGTGCTCATCCTCGGGTAGCCATTATCTTATAATTTATGTACATACAACTTCACTCTTATTGACGTTGTTTGCTGTTTTCCAATATTTAAAAAATTACAGCTAACTCCGCCTAGCGATCAAAGTTCTAACTTAGGTTGTCTCTCAATACGGATAAACATACCTTACAGTCCGGGACAGACATCAAAGGAAAGAAACAGATTACTCAGATTTGATCTACAATCTCGGTCACTCTTATGTCTTCATTATACTTTTGGTGTAGCCATGACATTTTTTTTTGTTTATTAGGACGACGATCGTGTGACCCACCCGATAGTATGTGCTTCTGGTCCACCACTCCCCTGAAAGACGCTCAGAAGAGGAAATGTGATTCAAGTAAGAATATTTAAACTATTTACTCCACGTTTAATTTTGCTCGTAATTATTTCAAAGCATGCACAATTACTATCTATGCATTATTTATATCTACAAATATATATTATATGTCACGTACAAGGCAGCGCTGTACATCCCATGATACGTTGTTTTAGTAATAACATTATAGTACTTCTTCATTATCGACTTCTAACAAGTTGCTGTACTTATGGATACTCATACTTTGAACTGTTAGACCTTCAAACCCATATTGTATGTAACGACCCGACATTTTGGACCATTCGCATCCATTATAAGTGTATAGGTAGACACTCATGCCGGAATTGAATTGCTCAAAATACCGCGTTGTTAATTTAAATTTGGCAAAACTGAACATATACAGTAAATAAATATAATCACAGATCACAGACACAGAGTAATAAGTGCAGCAGAATTAAAAGAGATAGTAGTTCATGAAGCTACTATATGAATATATACAATACATCAGAGTTTTCAACAGAAGAATAATACGATACATCAGATACAAATCAGAATACATCACTGAAATCATCGAATACTGAAAGCAGAATAGATGGCTGGATCTTCAAGCAAAGCTCCAACTCCAAAGGTGAGCCTCGAAAGCTGAACTACTCAGTCTGACCCGAGCGTAAAGCAAAAACACAAGACACTCGAGTCAGGATTAACATTCTTATATTAATAAATCCAACTCAAGTGAAATAGCAATTGAAATACAAGTAACTCAAAGGATGTTTGGAATAACCATCCTTTAAGGATCCGTCAAACTATCTACTATGTAGTAATGTACGCTAAGTAGATAATGTCTATCAGTAATATAAGAAGATATCAAAATAGCGTTAAGTCATGGCCCATTCCACCCTTAACACATTTTTATTCCCAAAAGCATATACAAGACCGTAGTTTCCCCAAAACCGGAAGTCACCAGAGGGCAATCCATATACTAAAGGTACAAATCAAAATCGTAGTGGTCGCGCATAAATGGAATACAAGTATGACAAGGCACATGAGGCTATACCCAAGGTAGTGATACAACCGTTCGCCTGATCCGGACTGGTGATAACGCAACGCCGCAGCGCCCGCAACACCGTGAAACAACACTCCCAAAATCAAGGGTGCACCAATCGACAACAAGTATAAGTAGTTTGAAGAAGTGTGTCCACTTGAGGTAGCTAATCCTCCATTGGCCCGGCACAGCTCCTGTTTTAGTCATTTCCAATTTGACACAAGTGTCAAGGCTATCCATCATCGTTCTCTTTCTTCAGTCATCACGTACATCAATCCAACCACTTCATTCTGGATCATCACTCCGCGTATAGTTATTAAAGTGGTTTCGGTTCAGATAGAGAGTATATCCATTATCGATCCCGGTCTCTTTAATAACTTTCGTAATTATTACACCGATTGGTCATTTAATATATTTCAGAAACCAAATCAAATTCAATTTCAATTTCAATTCGTAAACCAACATTTCATTTGTCTTTCCAAACCAATTTCCAAAATTTACGTTTCAAAACTTCCAAATTACCATTTCAAAGTCTTATAATTCAATTTCAAATTTTATTTAAACCAATTCAAATATTGATTCAAGTTCGTACAAAAGTTTCATTTCGAAATCATTTCAATTAATTTAATTTAACATTCAAATCAATTTAAATTCATTTATCGATTTCATTCGAGATTCGTTAAGTTACTTTATCATTCAAAACAACTTCTATTAAATTTCCAAATCATTAAATCAATTTCTTAAGTTCAACTTCATTAAATCAAAACTTCAAATCGAATTAAATTAAATTCGTCAAATCAATTCTTTCAATTACAAGTCTTATATTAATTCCAAAAATATCACATTTTCATTTCTTGTTAAAGAAATTCAATTTCACTTATTTACTTCTTAAATAAATTTCCAAAACTCACTTAATAAAGAAAACTCAATTTCACTTATTACGAAGTAAAATCCACTTATTCAAAAGTTCAATTTTTCTTATTAAAGAATTTCAATTCAATTTAATCAGTTAATAATTCATTATTAAATAATTCAAACTTAATTATTAAATAATTTCAAAGTTTAATAATTTTAAACTTAATTATAATTTAAAACCTAATTATTAAATCATTTCAAAGTTTAATAATTTCGAACTTAATTATAATTTCAAACTTAATTATTTAATCATTTCAAACTTAATTCAATCATTTCTCAAATTAAACATCGTTCTTTCCTCAATTACATTGTTAATATTTTGTTTCAGATTTTACTATTAACATTTTCCTTTCAATAAAATTCAAATTTCAACTTCATTTCAAAACCATATTATTTATTCAAATAAAATCTTCGTTTTATTTTTAAATCAAATTATTGACAATCGGGTTTATTTAATTTTCTTTCCTAGGTCAAAGTTCAATTTGGGTATTTATCATTTCAACCTGATTCCAATTCAATTCAAAATCAAAGCATAGTAAAGGGAACTTGCAGTGTGATAACTGGGATGGTGTCAAAGTAAATAAACAAGCAATAGCACAATCGATATTAATCCAATAATCCATTCAAATAATCCCGAAATAATCGTATTAATTCGCATTGTTATTTGTACGAATTAATATAATTATTTCTAGAATCTACACTATCATTTCATGTAGATTAAAGATTATTACATTACGGTTTTCACTTGTCATTCAATTTCAATTTCATACATCATCAATTTAACAGCATACATTCAGTGGTTCAAAATGTAATTAAACAAATCCTACGTGTCAATAAATTCAACAGTTAAAGGGGTCATATTATACAAATGTCAGTTAATCAAATTTAACATTTAATTATCCTATATCAAGTTCAATTCCATACTATTTATCATTTTAACATTAACAATTTAACGTCCAATATAAACATCAACAATCAATCAATTATCAGTTAAATTGTATTATCATCGCATAAATAATTAACAGATAATGACGTCAAATGTCACAGGTGAACTGATACAGGTAATAGCATATAAAATAGTGTAATTAACTAACAGCAGCATATTTCAATTGTCGTTTCAATTGAAATCAAATCTAATAAATAAAAGAACATTAATCGTGAGTGATTGCTCACCTTTCGAGGCTAGAGAGGATGGACAATGATGTGAGTTATAAATCCGAACACGAACTTCGAAATAAAGCAAATTGGACTCGATTCGACGGAGAGAACAGGCACGACGGACAAGGCTGATAACAGAATCGATAAACAAATCAGAATAGATTTGATAGAATAGCAACGCTAAACATATTATTATTGTTATTTCCATGAAATCAATATTTGTGCAAACACATATTATTTTAAATAATGATAAACACATATAAAACTGACATCTATTTATTTTTATAAAATCACATAACAACCTTATTGTGTATGAAATATTAAATTATCACTAACCCAATATATTAAAGTGTACCGAAATCAAAATTCCAACCTAGATATAGCAACCCTTTAACAACATTTAAAACTTTACATACTTCATAAACAGTAAAACTTATACATATTGTATCGTGTACTTAAAACACGGCATAACTCAACTTGCATAACAATATTTATATATTTAAAATCCTGTAGCCACAAAAATAACCAAGCTTACATAACTTGTATACTTCGTACATATATATAAACTATATAACCTATCAACTTATACGCGAATATCTGTATATAAATCCTTAAAACAAAGCAGTGGAAATTATCAATATATACGCCTAATATATAATAATATATATTACACACGCAATCCCATATGTACATATATATACGTTTTTTTTATATACAAAGAAATCACTGAAACCCCCCCATATGATGAAAACACGTACTACTATTAAGAGTTTATCTTTGTAGTGACATAGAGTATATTAGACAAAACTTATCACCCTTAGACCTTAGTATAGCCTCGCCTATATATAAATATTTATTATATACATATTAGTTATCCAAATCATATATAAACCTATATAAACATGTATATATACCCAGAAACAGATTATAAAACTTATATAGCTGATATGTAACAATTAGCTCATAAATTATTATAACTAATATACTAACACGGATTATACATGACTTGCATACTACATATATATGAACTGACATATCATATAACTTGCATAAACTAACATATCATAACTAACAATATTATAAACTATAAACATATATATATATAATATATATACCTTAATATATATATCATACAGAGAAGCTCGGCTGGAAGATAGTGAGGCGGGGCTGCCGATGTGGAGCGGGTGAAGGAGGGTCGGAGCAAATGAATGGAGAGGGGATGGGTTAAGCAAAGCTTGTCTAGTGGAATGGCGGTTATTGATGGGCGCACGGTTGTGAACGGGAAGGGCTGCTGTCGTATGGGGCTGATCGATTGCTTGGCTTGGGTCTGCAGTGGTAGAGGGTTCGGTGGCTAGTTGAGGGGGTGCTTGTCCGAGTGGAGATGGTGATCAGTCTAGGGGTGGCATTGAGTGTCAGGCTAGTTCAGACTTATATATACTCAATGTATATATATACTTTTAAAACAAGAGAGGTGGATGGGTTTGAAGAGTGACGTGCGGCCATGGATATGGTGGGGAAGGAGATGCGGCCATTGGTGGAAGTTGAAGGGTACGGGAAGGTTTGAGTCACGGCTACTGGTGAATGGGATGTTTGCTGCAGTGGAAAGCGAACACGAGGTGGAGGGGCGATGGGTAATGGGCCGCTCAATAGTGGTAGAGTGGAATGTTTTGTTTCGGTGGATTCGAAGAGGACAAGTCGAGTTAGATAGTAAAATCACGAGCAGGCTGCCACTATTGTATGCTTTTCATTTTTTTTCGAAATGACAGACAAGAATATGAAAAAAAAAGAAGTAGAATGCGAATAGAAGCGAACTATAAAAGATTTATTGCAAGCAGTTGGTAATGGAGGAAACCAATCATCGAATTCATGAATATTAATAATGAATGTCTTTTGGTATACACGGTTGAGAAATTTGAAAGGACACTGAACAAATGGCTCAAAAACGGATACCATACGACAAGACGTTATGCCAATTTTTTTGCCACGTATCGGTCATCAGATTACAGTAATTAATATACTGTAGAGATCAGCACGACGAGACGATCAACATGGTATATATATATCAGTGGTATGATTGAATTATAAAAATTCGAATTTTTTTACCAGCGGAAAATGCAAGAAAAATGCTGAAAAATAAGATCGACGGAGCCAAAGATGTCCGAATTTGGAAAAACGACAAACTGAAATCTTGCTCAGAAGATGGTTTAGAATTTTTCTATGTAAAATATTTAGTTTTAGGAAACATTTTATTTTCAACGCTTTTTAACTGATTCAATTGAAGTGAATTTACGCGCGAAATAAACTTCCATATTTTTGAACGAAAATTTACCAGTCGCTATGTTTAACTAGACGTATTCCAAATTTTAAATTTTTATTTCAAAATTTTATCGTTTAAAATTTCACAAAATTTCAACTAATTACGTTATTAAAACAGTTGAAATTTACGGGTCGTTACATTCTCCCCCACTCAAAACTTTTCGTCCCCGAAAAGGAACGAGGTAGGAGAATAGAAACAACCAGAAAGAAAAACAGATTTTGAAATACAAAATAACAATTAGTTTAAACCATATAAATTCAAATTTAAATTAATTGATATTCAATAATTGATTTAATCCATTTGATTTTTACTTAAGTTAAATCAAACTCAACTATTTCTAAATTCATTATTTTTTCCTAATTATCCTAAATCATCATCTTCTAAATCATTAATTTGTATAATCATTTATCATACACATATTTTATTCAACAAATTAATTCTTTTATTCCAAATAATTATTAACTTTATTCTACTTAATATATCTTATTACATATATTTAAACCATATAAATTAATTTAAACTATATAAATTCCAATTTAAATTAATTTATATTCAATTATTGGTTTAAATTTAAGGTATTTCCATAAGTTGATCTAATTCAATTTGTTAATTTTATTCAAAACAAATTTTTTTCATTAGTAACTGAGTTTACTAATTATCCTATCTAACTCTATTAGCATCTTTATAATCAAAATTTAGTGTATAACATTTATTATAAACACTCAAATTTTATTTATAAATTCAATTTATCTTATATATTATCCAATTACATATTCAACTTCTGAATGATTTAGGTAAGTTATATTAGAAATGCAGTTGAACAATATACAAATAAAATTTTCCCAATTCAATTATTCAAGTTTAAATATTTATCCCAAATTTTGGTCTTATTTATAATTGAAAACATCTTTTAATATGATTTTTAAGAATTAAATTTTTGTTTAATTTCAAACCCTTTAAAAATAACTTTGTATATATTATATATTAAATCAAATTAAATTTTAAAATAATATACCCATATATATATAAAAATCAAGTCATACACTACATATGTGCGTGTTTTTTAATTGCAAATCCAACTTTGTACTACCCGGCTTATTTATGTTTGTTCTGCTCATCTGTACTAATGCTTTAACTATATGACATGGCTGTGCTGACATATGTATCCGCTGTACATTGTGCATGAGTATGTATATGAAAGATACGGTCACTCTTCCATCCTCAAATTGCATTTCTGGTGTTGCAGTAAAAATTCATGGGGAATAACACTGCCTATGTGCATAGCACGGGCCACTCACTAGTATACCTTAATTAAGGTATGGAAACATAATTTGTGGGTTGGTTATATTTACACAAAATAAATAGTAGTTAAGCTTTGTTGTTTTACTTAGTTTATTAGCGTGCTATTCTCAGGTCAAAACTATACATTTGTTTGATAAGTGGACATCTTGTATCCATTTCTAAAAATGATAATATCCATATTCATAAATAAATATAAAAAAGTGTTTTGCATCCGCTATCAAAAAACAAAGCACACGTTTGCAATTATTCAAAATTAAACGATAGCAAAACATCATAAAATTTTAGACCTATAAAAAAATCACATCAATGAATAGGACAGTTAAAACTATAGTTTTCATAATCGGACCGTGATTCGAACTATGACGACTCAAGGTTTAATGTTTTGATGGTTCAACTGATTGAACCGTCAGAAACTGATTTCTTTTTCCAAAAATTTTACACATTTAACAACAAGCTATATGAAAAAATATTAAAATAATAATGCTATCTTACGAGCTGTGGATGATCTTAAACTCTACAGCCGAAGTGTGTGTTGTTGCAATATACAACTGCACCAACACAAATACAACTGTGTACGTAGTAGAGCAGTGCACAACGATAGAAGTTTAATGGCAACAAACTTGACGAATCATGTAGTGGTATTAAAGGAGTTTGCAGTAGTGAAGAACAAAATTATGGAGTTTGTGATTTAGATTCTGAAATGATTATGATTTTTGGAATATGGATTTATTTATTTTCTTTAAAGCAATAGAAAAGATGAAAATAAGAGTTACATGATGAGAAAGTAGAGGAAAACAAAAGAACCATTGTTCAATTAGGTAAATTTGATGGTTGGACAGCTGATTTAAAGGTCCGGCTAGGGCTCATGCATGACTGAGGTCTGATTGAGTTAACCATGGTGATTCAAGGTTTAGGGTTATTCGAGGTCGAACCAAAGTAGGGTTGGGTCATTACAACACTTTTTAAACCCTTTGAAGCATTGAGCATTTAAAGTGCGGTATTCAACCCCAGTACACATATATTTTGGTAATCTATATTTTCAAAGAAAAGCAATTGAGTTTGTCCAATTTTTTAGTGGAATCAGTACTAAAGCAGAATTTCTATGCCCCCAACTAGGGATGACAATCAGACCCGACCCAATGGACCCGGATCCGATTCGGGTCTCGGTTCTACACAGATCGATTTTATCAGGTCCAAACTATACATTTTAAAAACCTAGACCTGAGCTTTGGTTCGCGTCGGGTCGGTTCGGGTCCGATTGGATAATAACACTAAAAATGCATATATTTTAAATTTTTTTGGTTGGGTCTTTCGGGTTGAGTCGGCTCGGGTCCGGTTGGGTAATAACATTAAAAATGCATATATTTCAATGCTTTTTGGTTGGGTCTTTCGGTTTGGGTTAGTTTGGGTCTAGCTTGATCGAGTCTTTATTGTATTTTTCATCATCTGGACCGAACCCGAGGACCATCGGGTTTGGTTCGGGTTTGGATCATTTTGGATTGGCTCGATTTGGTTTTGCAGTTCTCGGATCTAGTTGCCGGTCCTAGTCCCAACTTTACATCCATTGTGTAAACAGGCTTCTTACCCTATCTTTTGCAACAAACCATGGGCACGTTATCAAGATCAAATGCTAGGCCAAGAATAAAATGGGTGATGTGGTTCCTTGATATAAAACCGAGAGGTTTGACTCTTGATGAATCCAACAATGTGGATTTATACCTATGCTCGGCAAGCATTTGGTCAATTGAAAGAGAAATAGTTGAACATAAAACATTTATAATACATGTACCTAAGATATTTATAAATAGTGAACAATTCACCAAATAGTAAGTGAGTCTAACATTGTAGTTTACTTGAAGATATTGGATAGAATATTATACAATATTTCACAACAACACTGATACGTATAGTAATGCAATGAACCATACATATTTGTATGGAACTTTCCCTATATCAGGGTATATACATATGGTTTTTTTAATGTCTTTTCTTCTAAAAAAATTAAAATTTTCATGTAGGAACATATGGGTAGAGTTGCATTAGTAAATGTTTATGAATTGAATCAATATGTATTTGCAACTTCAGGCTAAAAAAATTGCAGCATTCAACTTCATATGCTAAAGCAACTTCATTTACATTATGGATTTTTTATTTGTTCCTTGACAATATTTCCATATTCAAAATTTTATGTTTTTTTAGATGATTCTTTAAGCTAAGTAGATCACTCGGTTAAGATTTACATACTTAAATGAGTGGGATACTAAGACACGGAAGGTCGTGTCATGAATGCTTCTCAAATACCCAATTTTAATCTTTATGATTAACTTTTTTAGTAAAGATGAGTGGATTGACATAAAAGATCACTTCTTAATTATAAAAGTTAGCTCTTCTTTTGGTACAAAAGAAAGAATTGGTGAAAGATGAACTTAATCAGTGAGTTGTATTTGAATGAAAGAAATATTATATTGATTTTCACAAAGCTTCCTTATACAAACTGATGTGTGTATAGTAATATAAGTGGATATATGAATATTGGGCCATTGTACCCGTTATCTATATTATTTGATATTACATATATCCTTAGTTGAGTAACAACAACCGCTTCACACTTCATTTCTAACTCCCTCCCTCAAACCGATATTAGGGTTGGGGTTCTCGAATTTAATTGGGGCTTTGGGTTCGATATGGTTGATTTGCATTTCACTCCTTCAATCTCTTTGTCAATCGCTTTGAAATGTTTATATGCTTTGCTGGAGCGGAATTGTTTCAACAATCTTCGATATGCTTAGAATTGAACTTTTAACACGATGTGCTCAGAATTGAACTTCTTTTTCTTTATTTGCTGTTAGATTTTGCTTCACCTTGTTTTACTTTCAATTCTGCTCTAAATCTCAGAAAATTCCTTGCCGACAATGCTTTGGTAAGAATATCTGCTCGTTGGTAAGTGGAAGGTATGCGATTCACTTGCAGTTTTCTTTTTTGAATCTGCTCTCGAACAAAGTATAGATCAATTTCAATATGTTTTGTTTTGGAATGAAGTATTTGCTATCATATACACTATACTTGATAGTCACACCATGATATCGGTTTGGTTTCTGACTTGATCTTTAACTCTCTTAGTGATGATTGTATCCAAATTATTTCTACATTTGCACTTGCAACACTTCTGTATTCAACTTCAGTGCTAGATCTGGAGATGGTTATTTGCTTCTTTGAACACCATGATACCGGGTTGTTTCCAATGTAAATGTAGTAACTGGTTAGTGATTTTCTGTCATCTATATCAGTTGCCCAGTTTGCATTTGCATATGCTGTGATGTTTAGATTATTACATTTCTTTAGAGTAAGCCCATAGCTTGATGTCCTTTTGAGATACCTCAGAATTCTTTTAACAGCTTTCCAATGTTCATTATGAGGTTCCTGCATAAATTGAGATACCTTGTTAACACTGAAAGAAATGTCTGGTCTAGTTATAGTAGTGTATTGTAGAGCTCCTACAGTACTTCTATATTGTTTGCTATTTGATATTGGTTCTCCCATGTTTTTAGAAAGTTTCTAATGACCGATCATGGGAGTTGGTTGTGGTTTAGCTTCATCCATCTTTGACTTGACTAGCAATTCTTTGATGTATTTCTTTTGGCTCAACATTATTCTTGAATCTGATTTCCTTATTACTTCTATACCCAAGAATTAATTTAGGCTGCCAAGGTCCTTGCTGAGAATTACTTGTTAAGATAGTAAATTATGTTACTGATCTCATCTTCATCATCACCTGTTATAATTAGATCATCAACATATATTAAAATGTAAATGGTAGACTTGCTATTGATTTTAATAAATAATGAGTTATCCGATTTGGTAGACTGATAGCCTAAATTAATTAAAGTGGCTTTCAGCCTATCAAACCACATTCTTGGTGCATGTCTCAGCCCATATATAGCTTTGTTTAGCTTGCACACATAATGTATATCTTGCTTGTATCCCTGTGGCTGCTCCATATAAATTTCTTCCTATAATATACCATTCGGAAAGGCATTGTTGACATCTAACTGCTTTGTATTCCAATTTTTGTATAGTGCAATTGTGAGAACAATCCTAATGGTTGTTGGCTTCACCATGGTGAAATTTTTTTACTGAAGTCAAATCCATATTGCTGAGTATATCCCTTAGCAACAAGTCCTGCTTTATATCTTGACACTGTTCCATTTGGAATTTTCTTTAATTTATATGACCATTTACACTCTATTATGTTTTTATTTGCTGGTGGATACACTAGATTCTATGTTTTGTTTTTCATAAGTGCCTTGTACTCTTCATCCATTTCTGTTTTCTAGTTTTTATCCTTAGTAGCTTGCTCAAATGTTTCAGCTCCTCCATACCTGATTTTGCAGTATAGATTTTTGGCTCAAATATTCCACTCTTTGATCTAGTTATCATATGATGACTTGTTCTAGCTTGTAATTCAGTATGTGATGATGCCGAATTGCTTCCATGATCAGTATCCTCCATTGATTAACCTTGTTGATTGTCTTCACCGTTGCTTTGAATTTGGTCATTTGATTATGTAGGTGACTGATTGTGTGAACCGGGTTGCTCTCTCGTGCCATGACCTCGTTTAGATAACACTGTGTGTTATGGTTTAGAAGCTCCTGTTTCCTTCTCAGTCTCTAATTGATTCCATACACTTGAATACACTGGTATAGTAGGTATGGATACTCTTGGATTGTACACTTTTGTGTAGTTTTAATATTTTTGTAGACAAATGGAAATATTTTTTCATTGAAAACGACATGTCTACTTATAGTTATTTTTCCATTGTTATTAAGACACTTATATCGTTTCTGTTTTGTTGCATAACCTAGAAAAGTACATGGTAATGATCTAAAATCTAGTTTGTGATTATTATATGGTCTTAAATAGGGAAGACATAGACATCCAAATGTATTTTAAACTTTGATAATCAGGTTGTATTCCAAAAAAAATTAATTAGGCTTATCCCTTTTATTACTTCTGTGGATAATCTATTGATCAAATATACTACAGTACTAAAAGAGTTTGGTCAAAATTTAAAGGTAGTGATGCTTGTGCAAGTAAAGCAAGACCAGTTTCAACTATATTTCCATTGTTTATTTCGACTGGACCATTTTGTTCAAATGTATATGGACATGTAGTTTTATGGATATTCTCTTATCTAAGAAAAATTTACTAGGTGATTTATACTCAGAACCACCATCACTTTGAATAATTTTAACTTTGTGATTTGTTTGCTTTTCAGCTTGTGTTATAAAATATATAATAGCATTATAGGATTCTGCCTTTGTTTTCAGGAAATATATCCATGTATGTTTAGTTGTGTGCATCAACAAATGATATATAATACTTGTAGCCATAGTCTGAACTAATGGAAGCTGGACCCCAGAGGTCAGTTGCAACCAATTCTAAAGGCATCTTGTATTAAGTTGAAGAATCTGCAAAAGCCAGTTGCCCATTTGACAATAAGTGCAAACATATGGTAATGTAACATTATCAAAGAAAAAATTATTTTCTACAAGAACATGCTTCGCAATACTTGCATTAGGATGACCTAACTTGTAATGCCATAAATCAAAGATATTTTTGTCACTTGTAGTTAGTGATATTTCAATATTGTTACAACTCTTTACTTTCTTTATAGAAATTCTACAATTAATCAAAGTAAACTTGTAAAGCCCATTCACTGCATCACCCTACAAAGAATTTCTTTAGTTAGCATGTCTTTAATTAAACAATACTTACGATAAAATTCAAAGTAAACATTATTGTCATGAGAAAATTGAAAAACACTCATAAGATTTTTCTTTATGCTTGGTACTCTCAATAAATTATTAAGATATATTTGCCTATCACGTTTGATACAGGCATTTCCAGTGTGGGTGATCTTAATAGACTTACCATCTCCCATGAAAATAGACTGTTTACCTCTGTATTCCTTGCTACCTAGGTTTGAATTGTCAAGATTGCTTGTTAAGTGATCGGTTGCTCCTGAATTTGGGTACCATGCTTCATTTTGAATGTTTTCAGGCTCGGTAATTTCATTCAGGTGATGATTCTTGTTCCCATCAGATTGGTTGTTTGATTCTTATTGTACTTATGCTAAATTTGCACGGAAATTACCACTTCTTTGGTTGAACCTTGTCCTTGTACGTAATTTGCATTAAACCTGAAATAACACTTTAGAGAAGTATTACTTATTCTCTCACATATTTGACATTTTGGTTTAATGCCACCACTCCATCTCCCTCTACCTCTTCCTCTATTTGATTGATTCCCTCTCTGATATTATTGATCGGTCTTTCCATAGTTCTGAATTTTAGCTTTGTTGCTTGCTGCAAAGTTGATTGACATATCAGAATCAATGGTTTTATTAAAATCAAGTCTTTCTTCATGTGCTAGGAGGGTAGAGTGAACATATTCTAAGGATGGTAAAGTTTCTTGCGATGATATAAATTCTACAATAGCTTCATATTCATCAATTAAAACACTCAAGATAGTTAATACTTATTCAGTGTTTGAGATTTTATGGTCTGCTGCTTCAAGTAAATCACATGTATTCTTGATTTTTGCTAGATATTCTCCCATTGGTTGGTTATCTTCCCTTACATTTTATAGCTGCCTTTTGGAATGCATGCCTTAGCTGTAGATTGTGTATTGAATATCTTTTCAACTGTTGTCCAAATTTCATTTGTAGTCTTGCATCCAATTACTTATGGCAATAGTTTTACACTTATTGATAATGGCAACCAAGAACTTATCAAACTGTCTTGTCTTTGATACTTTATAAATTCTTCATTACTCGTAGTTTTTTTTTCTTGATCGGTAACAAACCTGGGTGGAATAGCAAGTGTACCATGTATGAACCCTTCAAGACCATATCCTCTGACTGCGGTTTCAACCAAAACTTTCGAAAGAAGATAATTATCTTCTTCTAAATGTGTTGTGATAAGCTGAGGACAAATAATGGTTTTAATAAGACTTTCTATTGTTGCAGAGATTTGCTTGGGAGGATTTGAAGCATTGTTAGAAGTTTCTGGACTATCTTCAGCCATGGTGATACTTCTTAAATCAAGAAAAACTTGTAAAATCAAAATTCACTACTAAAATAAAGAAGTTCCTCTCTACAATGACCAGGTATGATACAACCAAGTCTAAATAATGATGTAACTCCGATAGACTTCTAGCAAGGCACTTACTCTCTTCTCGATTTGATGAATTTCTTGATTTTCGATTGTTTTCTGATTATTTCAAGTTCGAATTTGCTTTAAATATGAGACTTGTTGCAGCCAGTGATTTTCTTGGCGAGGCAACTGTGCCTTGAAGCAAATTCTCCATTACCCAAATGATGATTTTGGATCTGATAGGTAATCTGATCTCATAATGATGAAATTACTCTAATGGATGACCAGATTTTTCACTTTTCACTGATGAGAATCAAATGCTATTAAGCTTGTACTGCTCTGATACCAAGAAATAATTAGTGAAAGATAGATTTAATCAATGAGTTGTATTTGAATGAAAGAAATATTGTATTGATTTTCACAATAGTTTCTCATACAAAGCTTCCTTATACAAACTGATGTATATATAGTAATATAAGTGGATATATGATTATTGGTCCACTGTACCCATTATCCATATTATATTATATTACATATAACCTTAGTTGAGTAACAGCAGCCGCTTCACACATCATTTCTAACTATAAATTAACCTAAAATCACTCCACTCGGTTCTAATTTAAGTACTTATTGCTGCTTATCAATTGGTAGAATGACTCATAGGTCTAGTACTAATGCTATAATATGCTACACCTATTCACTGGGTATAAAATGGGACTGCAATTATAAATTATTCTTCGAAAGGATTACTACGTAGAACTTGGTGTACATTATATATAACACATTTTATATAAAATTCAAGTTAAAATTCTTTCAAGCTTAAGTATATATTTAGATGATTGAAATCCGTAGGAGAATAATTATATTAATCATTAACATAAACATTATTTTGAGAAGGATATGTTTTATCACCAACCCTAACATGCAGAATTTTCAAGACAGAATTTTTTTCTACGATTGTTTCAAATTCTAAAACTTATTAAAAGATTTTGCATTTATCTGATAATACATCTTTATGATACATTAATATTAGAATTATAAATCTTGATAATTTTGACGACGTGAGTAACGTAATAAGCAGGAAAGCCCATGCAAAATTTTAAAGATCGTCCGCTCTTTTAAAGCTCTTCATGGTGCAACCTAATGAGACAATGCATAGGTATTAAAAATGCATTTCACTACATTACTGAATTTTGATTTTTAGTTAATTGAAAAACATAGCACATGCAACTACTAAGAATCCAAAAAACAAGTGAGGATAAGCCATAGTTCTTACATCATTAAAACCAAAGGAATCTCTAAAAAGCTTGACCCTTTGTTCATTGGAACCAAGCATACCTATAATTAGTTCCATAGCTCTAAGAATGTAATGATCCAGAATTTTATCGCTTTGATTTGTGAATATTTAATTTATTTTAAATATTCAATTAATGGTTTTAATAATTAAATAAACCACTTTTAATTTATAACTATTTTTGATTTTGTTTACAAAATGTACCAGTTCAAAGAGAAATTGAAAATGTAAACGAAAATTGTTTTTCAAATTTTTGACTTTCATCGTCTAAAATTTGTCGAAAAACATTCTGTACACAAGGATAAATACACACACATATTTAAATAAAATAAGTATGATCAATAATGATAATATGGTAAAAATATATTTACTTAAGTAAGTATAAAGGGGATGTGACTTTTTATCTAAAATTTAAATAAAAATAAAATAAGATGTGTTGTCACCTTTCACATAACATCGTGGTAAAAGGAAGGAGTTTGCATGTTGGGTAAAGAAGGGGGTAGTGATTCCATGCGTATGGGACAAGTAAGGAGGAGGTGGTGATGAGGTGGTGAAGAATAAATGGAGGGTGTGTACTAAAAGGGGTGTTTTAGTAATTTGTTTTTTCACTTTATATAAAAACAATTTCCAAAATTTCTCTCTCTCATTTTTCATTCCATTCCTTATTTTCAAAAACTTCATCTCTTTTTTTATGTTCTAAAAACTCTTTAATGGCTTCCATTATTTTTTTCAAAGTTTAAAAATCCTTCTCCTTTCCATTTTAATTCTTAAAAACTTATTTAAAACACTTGCTCTTCTTTTATACATTTTCCTCGAAAGCAAACCTTAAAATCACCCCTTCAAGCATGGCCGAGCCCATGCAATCGATGGCTGAACCCACATGTCCCTTTTTGGCCTCCAGAAACCAATTTTTACTTAAGTAAATCAAAATTCTAGGTCGATTCAAGGCGTAGTAGAAGTTTGGTTTGTTTCCATGAGCTTTTCTTGAGTAATGCTCACATTTTTAAGCAAGTTTTAGACTTTATGTTATTGCTAATAATTGTGTTGATCTTGGTTGAAAATATATTGTGTTTAGTGCTTTATATATGTGAGTTTATATATATTGTTTAGTTATAAACTTGGAAATATAATTTGGATGTTAAGGAACGATGGAAGTAATGATTTTACTTTTTTCATGATGATTAGCATGTGTATAAGTGTTTGAGCTTATATAATAGTTATTGTATGTTAAAATGGAAGTCAGCAATTAAAATTGCTTTATGTGTGACATAGAAAATCCCTTACGTTTAAATGATTTTACTTAGTTTGTTTTCTAAAAAGTTTTATAAAGTTTCAAACTTTACTTTTAAATTTCCAAACCCTTATACAATGTTTGTAAAGTAATTAAAAATACAAAAGGGAAGGGTTATAGGATATTTGCTATATAAAAACTATTTTTAATGTTATGATATCCATAGTGATAGTCGCTATGGATGCAGTTCGCAAGATGGAAATTTTCATGTAAACCAAAATGGGATTTTCACTTAGATATTTTTGAAGAGTGATTAAAACTATATTATAAGTATTAAAAAGTTTTAATTATTATTTAATTAATTTATGTAATTAAGGCTTTAATGATTAATTAATTAAGTAAGTAAGTAAAGGTAATTAGTCCTTAAGTATTAATTAAGTAAGATAATTATAATTAATTAATTAAGCACATGTTACCTAATTTTTATTTAAGTAAAGGTTAAGTATCTAATTAATTATTATCTAAGTAAGATATAAATATTAACTAATTATTAATTAACTAAGGTTTTGTTATTATTTAATTATTAATTAGGTACGGTTAACTATTAATTAATTATTTAATTAAGTTAAGATTTAATTAGGATTTAATAAAGATTTAGTTAGGTTTTAATTAAGATTTAATTAGGTTTTAATTAAGATGTAATATTAAATAAAGGTTTAAACTTAGTTTGAATTAATTAAATAAAGGTTTTTGTTTTTAGTTACTTTATTTCCACAGATCGTGTTGTTTAAAAAGGAGCTTTATTTTACAAAGAATAGTTTAAATACAAGGGATTCTCTTTGTTAGTGCCACTAAGTAGCCAAACAAATATGAGTAAATTTTGATGACATCTATTTAGAAGAATTAATCCCCGTTCTACTATAAATTAATTGAATATATTATTTTGGACATCTGTTTGGCAGAATAAATTCTCGTTCTGCTATTAATTAAATGGAATACATTATTAATGATATCTGTTTAGAAGAATAAATTCTCATTTTGGTATTTTATTAATTTGGACATTTACTCATATGCCAGTTAATTAATATGTAGATTAATTAATATTGAATAAGCGATGGATTAGCCAGTGATTGCTAATTGATTTTATTTACATATATGTTGCTGATGTAAATACAAGTTTATGACTTGAAAGGTCAAATTGAATTAAATGGTAACTTTATTTAATACCATTGTGGTCGCTAAGCCTCTTTTCGAATTTGTAAAGTATGGATTTAAAATTAACTTCAATTCTATATCAATTTGAGGGAAAGTGTTTATAAATAAAGTTTTATAGTAATTTACTTAATTATTTATTAATGAGGTTTTAAAGCTAATTAATTATTTAGTTTTGATGTTTAACGAAAATCAATTAACTAAACAAAGGTATTTGTAAATAATTATTTATATATAAGAAGGAATTTTACTTAATAAAAGGATTTATCTAAGGATATTTTTCAAATGATATTTTATAAAGGGTTTTTATAAAGGAGTTATAAAGGAAGGTTTATAAAAGAATTTTATAAATAGAAAGGGATTTTACAATCATTTTAGTAATTTATAAAAAAAGTTTCGTAAGTTAATTTAGAGATTTATAAAAGTATTTGTAAATATGAAATGAGCTTATAGAAAGGGAATTTTATAAAGGAACGAGTTTTGATTTTGATAATTAATCCTTCTTAATTATGGTGGTATGGAAACATTCTTTCCATACTTAAACCGAAGGATAAGAGGTTTGATTTATGGTAAGAAATATTTTAAATAATATTTGTTTTGGCCAATTTAGATATGATTTTGGAAAAGAGAAAACCTCCCTCAAGTTTTGTTAACATACTTATACCGTTGAGATAAGTATGTTAATATTTCCTAAAGTATTGAAAATATATAATGTTTTGAAATATAGTTATACCATGAGATAAGTATATGAATGTTTTTCCAAATATTGGAAAGAGTATAAGGGGTTTGTGAATATATCATTTTTAAAGGTATTTTGAGTCAAATAATTGAAAGAGATTTTAATAATTTGAAAGATTTATTTATATAGGCTTATTGGATCCCATATGGAATTGAATCTATGATCGATTGCTTGCTATTTGATAGTTAAATAACCGCCTATCAAATCTTAGCCAAAATATACTGTAGCAGGTATCTAGGAGAAACATGGGGGTTATATGGCACAATCATCTTTGATGATGTTATATTGTGCGTATAAATCTTGTTTTGTTCTCCTAAGACAAATGATAAGGTAATCCGCCCACTACACTACAACAAAAATGACTTTTCACAGCGTTTGAAAAACGCTGTTAAAAGTTTTCACAGCGTTTTTAAAAATGCTGTATAACGACATGCGGTCGTTGACCCTAAAGTTTTAACTGCAAAATATAAACGCTGTCAAAAACTCACTTTCTACAGCGTTTTCTAAACGCTGTTAATAATTTTTCTACTACAAGGTATAAACGATGTTAATAGTTTTCTACAGCAAGGTATAAACGCTGTCGTAGGGATATGCATTTTTTTCCCAATGAATTGACAGCAATGTATAAACGTTGTCGTAGGGATATGCATTTTTTCCCAATGAATTGACAGCAATGTATAAACGCTGTCGTAGGGATATGCATTTTTTTCCCAAAGAATTCAGAAAATGCTCTATACTCAGTACATTACAATTACAATACTTCGTGCAATTCAGTTCAGATAGTACTCACTCCCCAGTTCAACAATAATACATATAGTACAATTCAATTCAGATAGTACTCACTCCCCAGTTCAACAATAATACATAATACCATATGCAATCCAATTCAGATAGTACTCACTCCCCGGTACAACAATAATACATATAGTACAAAGTTCAACAAGGCAGGCAGCAACAATACAATATTGTACATAGTTCATAACCTAAAATATCGGCAAGAAAATGAAATATAATATGGTCATAGACCCTAAGTTGCATGAAAACTCTAAGTCAACTGTCATAGAATCACAACGCGTCCGCAAGTTGCAGCAGTTATTCATGATCCAACCAAGCAATTTGCAGGCTTGCAGTAGCTCTGAGACATAAGTAAGAAGGCAAGTTCTTAAACTGTGAGCATGAACTGTATATAATTCAAACTGCGAGCAATACAATTTAGCATGAACTACTATATGACTAACTTGCAACATGATTGAGGACCCTAGTTTCTTATATCCCCTTGGTCCCTAACAAGCCAATGAGCTGACAAGGTCAATCAGGTCCTCTCGGACCTTTGTGGAGAACAAAAAAAAAGTTTCATTCACTAGTGGACGCAGCTCCAAACAACTGCAGTAGAACAAAACCTAATTTTTGAATCACCTAATAGACTTGGAAACTACTTCAACTCGGGGGAAAGAACCCCCCCAACTCAAACCCTTTGGCCCTAGCCTTAACATAAAGTGAGTCATGTGGCCCACGCCCGCTATCGATTCATTGCATAACCCTAGTCAGCGGCCAAAGCTCTATATATATATTGAGTATAGAGCATTTTCTGAATTACAAAAAGCTAATACCCTATATCCTATATATATATCGTAAGTACTGTCTTGATAAATTATTTTATTCAGAAAAACATTAAATTAGATAAAATTTGATAAAAATTCTACTTCTCTTGATTACATTTATATATATTACCCACAGAGTTGTTTGTCACAAATCTTCTTAATTTTATAAAATTCCTCATCTGCATTTTAATATTCAGATCTCTTTGACGGGCTGTGATGCATTTTTTTTTATCTAATAAAAGTTTTTAAGACTTGATGTACCCTCCCGAGCATATTAAATAACTTGAAGTTCAAGGGTAGTTACCTGAAAACTGCTAAACTATACAAATATTTCAAACTGCTGAAGTTGAGTCCACGGTAACATTCGCAGTAGGCCATGCTACCGTCGAACCAATAGCATCTGATAAGCATTCCATGAATGACGTAGGTCTCCATAAAGACGCATTCGGGTCTTTGATAATATCCACCCAAACTCTTATTGCATTTGGTCCTAGTGGAATAGAATGAACCAAATCATTTGGATTAGTTGAAGATATGGTGCCTTCAGCTACAATTTTTCCTGTGCCCTCCACAGCAAATAACTTGCACTTGTTATTCATCGCGTAATTTGCACTCTATGATATTAAAAAAAGTATTGATACATTATCAACAAATCGTATATATAAATATTAGCAATATAATATATTACCATACGAGATATTGGAACGTTGCTCATAGGAGTGGATGGTATTGTGTTTTCAAAAACCAATTTTGATGATGGCCATGCTATTGTCTTACCGACGGCTTCTCCGATACATGTCACACCTGTTATGGGCCTCCACAAAAAGGCATCTTCTTTTATCGGATTGTCCACCCAAACTATTGCGGCTTCTGGTCCAAGAGGAACACCATTAATAATCTGATTTGAATCACTCGAGTGCACACGTCCATCGGCAACCAATACTTCAGTTCCACCCCAATCGAACAACTTGCATTTGTTTTCTGTGCTATTGGTTTTGCTCTATCAAAGAAAAAAATTATAGTCATCTAATAAAAGTCTTGTTTCTATAGTCTTACTGCATTCAACATTTTATCATGTGTCAACCAATTCAATACAAAGCAAATCAACATTGTTAAATTTTCAATAATCATTTATCAAACTTTAAACTTTATTTCACCCACCAAATGTTATTAAAAATAATAATACTAACATAGCTAGAAATGTGTAATAAATTAGTATTCGAATCTATGGAACTGATGCTTCTGGTAGTTGGATTTTCACATATTTTAGTTTTAATATGTAAAAGAATGTACTAATCTAATGGGAACATGGACTAAATTGGATAATATCAATGTTAATTCCACGGTTCTCTTATAAATATATTTTTACCGTTGCATTATACAGATTTTTAATGTGCAGATGCTAAACAAATCTTATTATTTACCACATTGTTTCCTAGATGACGATAACAAAGCTCTGAATAGTGGCAAAAACAGGACTAGGAATCTGCCACCTCCAGTTCAAAAGGGTGGATGCAGAGACACATATCAATGCTATATTTGTAGAGAGTTTTTCATACCTCGTTTTCTTTTTCAGAGTTTTCTTTTATGCGGATAACAACTCTATCAACTGGCCATGCTATCTTCTCATTCTTGGCGTCTCCTATGTATACCATACCAGGTGAAGGCCTCCACAAAAAAACATCGGATTTTTTAGGATGGACTACCAAAATTTTCTTGGCATTCCGACCTAAAGGTAGTCCATTGAGAAGATCGTTTGGATCACTTGACATGATTTTTCCTTCGGCAATTACCTCATTATCATTCCCGTGCCAATTCAGCAAACTACAACCGTCACCTATTTCATTATGCTTACTCTGCAATTAATAAAAAATAAAATACATAACTTCTGATTTAGATATCAAATTATGTATGATGTTTTAACCTTACTATCGTATATTTTTACCGTTTGAGATACGTTCTCTCCTCCACAATTTTCTTTATCCTGCAAATCAATAATATTACAAAAATATTAGAGAATTTGAACCTACAGTGAAATTGTAGTGAACCTGTAGTGAACTTGTATATTTATTCCACTTATGATGAAAACAAGTACAAATTTCAAAGAGAATACATTTTCAGAATGAATTTTGATATAACAATTGACAAACTTATGTATGGAAATGATACATCATTTGTAGAGTAACCAGATAAGGATGAGAAATTTTACAAAAGAGTCCTTTGTTGTGACATGGCCTGATTTCTTGATATACAAAGAGTCCTTTGTTGTGACGTGCGCGCACGCGCCCCCACAGACATATTATATATATATATATATATATATATCTGAATGTATAATTGTAAGAAATATTTTATATTTGAAACCTTAAGTTAACTGGAAATGAAGCATGAAAAATGAAGTTCAATTGAAGTTAGGAAGTAGGATATAAATAAGAGGGTTGAAGTAAGATCTTTTACTTATTCGTTAGGTGTTTAGTATATCAAGAAAATTTCGCACAAAACATCATGATATTTATAAAATAAATATGTTCCACTACTAAGGTTATTCTATTTTTTATAAACTTGGTATTGAAGAAAAATAATTTTATTTAATAGATATGTTGAATTCATGATCTGTTTTCTTCGAATGGTTGCCCAACAAATACATTATACCTCGTGAACTTTAGAAAGTGATTCACCTTCAGTTAACTTTACATTATATCTAAATTCACGTCTTAAACTGATATTGGCCCGTGTGCAAAATAATTAAGTGTTTAAATTACCCTCTTAAACCTTAACCCTTCCTTTACCATTATAAGTACTACAACGACGACACGTTATTGTGGAGCACCTAATCTTGCTAACCGGGTACAATTAGTTTAATGCACGATGTCATAATTCGTCGAATATTTCTTTGTAGACAATGTTCTCCATGTAACATTCATTTTCCAATACTTATCGATTCGATAGGAAGTAGAGTAGTGGTCCCGATGTTTTTCCAATACTTATGTAGCATGTAGCTTTTAATAAGAGAATGATTACACAAATTAAGTCGAAAATCATACAATGCAAGGATCACATACATGCTAACTAAGCTTTCATATTTACACAAAGTGATTATCGACATACCTGACGTTTCATTACGGTGTGAATCAACTGCTCTAGCTCTGAAATCCTATGCTGACATTGAGCTACTTGTTTATCTTTGATTTGTGACACTGCAGTGGTCATGGTTACACCCCTTCCCATTCCTCGTAGTCGTCCCGGTCTATCTTTTCCCAACACCAATGAGAGGGCATCTTCTTTGATCTTACAAGTTGAGCTAGATGGTGATTCCTTTTCAGCATTCTTTATTTTCTCCTACAAAGTGAACACAAATTATATTTTGTAGAAGAGTTCAAAATTATATATTTTCCAAAAATTACGCTTAAACAAAAACAACATAGAACTTACGATAGTATCTACAACATGCGGGTTCACTGGTTCACCATTTTATCGAGTGTGAGATTTAATCCAAACATCAGATCTACAAATGGAATGCAAACATGTCTAATTCGACTAATTTGAAGCTCGAGTAATAGGCTTGGATTGCAGAACGGTAGAGAAATAATAAACATGAATACTTGTACAACTGAATGAGAGTTAACATAACAAAAAATAAAGCCAACCCAACCTTCACAAAGTATCTGAACATTTCTCAAAAGGTAAGGATTTAAACAACCAAGGCTGACCGGGTAAAAACATCCAAATTAAAAACCGAGTGCAATAAATGTGTGAAACAGATAATAATGAGACACATGACACATAAAGCATTTTTTTTTCTAGGATAGAATTTAAAGCCACAACAGACAATTGTTCTGTATGGCCAAAACAAACTCAACATCTGAAGTTTCATATTTATCCACAGTTATCAGACTGAGGGAAAATGGTATGTATGAGAGAGTAGGTACAACAGATGTCGAATAACGACCATTTGGAACAACCACTTCCGAAAAGAGAACTTCAAACATTTTGCAGATATATACCAAATACATTTTAGGCCAAACAAACAGTTACTGCTAGATTTTAAGATTTATTCACCGTTGTCAAAGTTAACAAAGGGTACGTTGCCAAACATACAGACAACATATTCTAATCAGATCAATGTAAAAACAGAAAGGGGTGATGATAATGGAAAAATATATTCTAATAGGTCATATGAAGTTACATGCAAACGCTTATGCATCATAATAAATATGAAACGTTATATTATTACCTGAACGGATTTCCATAGAACTACTTTCAAATCGTCACCAAGTAGCCTCCAGTCATCTAGCGTAAATGAAACATGCTCACGGACAAGTGGCCCTAAATAAGAAGATAATTTCACTGATCCTTCTCCTACAGGTACGCCCGATGAATTAAGCTCAACTTCAATTCGGCTTGCAACATTCGAAGGAAGTCTTTTCACTTTAGTTGGGCCTCTAGTCCTTTTTTTGGAAACCTGTTTTGCATCATCTACAATTGCTCTATCCACTTCCACTGCAGTTTCAGGATTTTCATCAATTTGCAGAGCTGTGCATGCGATTGGCTGGCTTGCATTTCCAACATCCATGTTTTCCGAAGGTGGCTCAACATGCTCTTCCATTACATTAGACCTGTCAGATGCATCTTCAAATTCTGCGAGTCTTTTTTGATAGCGAGTAAGTTTCTTGTTCGTTGTTTTCTTTGTACTTCTAACCATTTTCTGCAAGCAGACACAGGAATTCATGATATTCAAATAAACTGGTTTGCTAATCAATTTGTAAACTGCTGCTAAGATACAGGAATTCATGACACAAGAATTCAAGAGTAAATTGGTTTGCTGATCAATTTGTAAACTGCTGCTAAGATACAGCAACAGTTGATACGCGATATACATGACATTCAAATGCAAATAATAATATAGGTATGATGAACATAAAATATTTAGATAACAGTGCAGTGCTAAAATGGCAGTCCTATATTAGATTTTTATTGATTTTTGTATACTGAAAATTGTTGGAGCTGATACGGTTTAAAAATCTGAATTCAGTGCTGATAACAGTGAATAGATAACAGTGCAGTGCTGATAATAGTGCAGTACTGAAGATTTTTGTATATTAGATAACAGTGTAGTGCTGATAACAGTGAAATACTTAGTTATCTGAATTCACGTGTGGGTTTAAAAATCTAAACATATAAAATCTAAACATCTAAAATCAAAGGCAAAATCTGAACAGTTAAAATCTGAACATATAAAATCTGATACCTTGTGGGTTTAAAAAAAATATGCTAACAAATAAAAATACATGATACGGTGTAATACATGATACCTTGTGCACCTGCTGTTTCTATACATCCTTCTTCATTATTAAATGCCTGAACAAGTTTCCCCCATGACCACACACACGAAACATATGCCTACTACTTTCAGTCACATATCAATGACTACCCAAAAAAACGTGATATTAGAACTACTCAATTATGCCTTCGCAATCCTCCCTAACATAACTAGCATCCTCGACCAAGTCATCCTCGATTTCTTCACAATCTCCTCCAATATAGCTTACTTCTTCAATAAAATCGTTCATCTCTAATTCATGGTAACCTCTTGGCGGTGCTTTCATCACAACATACCAATTAGAAGAATCATTTTCCCTTGAATAAAAAACTTTTTTCGCTTGAGATGCAAGGATATAAGGGTCTCTTGAAAATGAAACCTGACTTTGATGTAAATTAACAAGCGTAAATCCATCTTCAACTTTCATCCCATTTCCTATGTTTGCCCAATGACACTTAAACAAAGGAATATAAAAAACATTATAATCCAATAAAATTATATCAGTCAATATTCCGTAGTAAGTGATCACATCAACCACTTGAGAAATGTCTTTTGCACTTGCTCTACACATAGTAGTCGCATCATAGGTCACTCCGCTATTCTGAGTTTCTCTATCAACGTCTTTTGTATGAAATCGTTGACCGTTTATAATATATCCTTTACATGATAGCGCAGCATTTTTAGGACCATATGCAATCCATTTTAACATTTCATCATGGTCATTTGAGTCAATAGGTATCTAAAAATATATTTAAAATGGATTTTAAAAATAGTACCCTTGATTCACATATAAAAATAGAGAAATTTTTAACAAACCTTCTTTTTAATCCAATCAGCGAAATTATCTCCATGGTGTTTCCAAAGTAATGTTGCGTTTTTTTCTAAGCGTTTGTTTGAATTTTGCAACTCCTCCAAGTGCAAACTAGTATAATAAAAACAATGTTAAGTTTATAATTGCAATTACAAACACAACAAATCAATGGAAACATAACATAATATATACTCACTCCAAAAATGGTTCTACCACGGCCATATTCATTAGCACCGCTAAATGAGCAATTTCTTTCTCCTTCAAAGACAACGTAACTGGATTGGACATTAAAATTGGACGCCCTTCAAGTATTGTGTTATCTTCGTAATCTTCATTTCGATCTTTTTTTTCCACATTTATCGATTTACTCAAAAATTCTTTGAAAAATTTCATGCATTCTTCTGCAAGATAGGATTCTGCAATGCATCCCTCTGGTCGTGCATAATCCCTCACGTAATCTTTAAGCGTTTTCATATATCTTTCGAAAGGATACATCCAACGAAAATGAACTGGTCCACACAACCGTGCTTCCCTTCCAAGATGAATTGTCAAGTGTATCATAATATCGAAGAATGAAGGTGGAAAATATCTTTCAAGATCACACAATATTTTAACAATCTCGTCATCGAGTTGTTGTAACTTCTCTCTATCAAGAACACGTTGACATATTTTATTGAAAAATAAACATAGACGAATAATTGCTTTTCTAGGTTTTGTTGGCAACAAACCTCGTAGTGCGACCGATAATACTTGTTGCATCAAAACATGATAATCATGCGACTTCAAACCGCTAACTTTACAATCCATCAATGATACGGATTTTTTGAAATTTGAGCAATAACCATCAGGTCCTTTGAAATCGTACAGCCTTTTGCAAAATATTTTTTTTCCAATCTTGACAATGTATATGGAGCCGGTGGAAGATACGTTTTGGTCCCACGAGGTTGTGCATATAGACCATGATGAATTCCCCAATCCTCTAAATCATGTCTACAATTAATCCCATCCTTTGATTTGTTGTCATGCAACATTGTACCCAATGTGCTTTCACAAACATTTTTCTTAACGTGCATTACGTCTAAATTATGACGTACTGGAAGTTCCTATAAAAAATATTAGTTAAATGATAAAGTGTTCTATAATTTATTTTAACAAATTTTTTTATTAAAATTTTTTAATCCATGGGCCATGGATTAAAAAAATAACAAAAAAATTTGTTCGCGTGGCCAGCCCGCATCGATAATAAAAACTAAATCTAAATAAATGCTAACCTCCCAATATGGCAAGTCAAAAAAGATTGATTTTTTTTCCACCTTGATAGCTCTTTTTTAATAGGATCATTATCTCCATTATCATCATCTTCACTACTGTCGTCTATCTTGCTTTTTTTACCTTTCCGCTTCGCACTCTTCTTTTCACTTTCAGCGCCTTTTCCGAAATTATTCAGAAAGTCTTTCAAAATAAGAGAAATGTTTTTGCCGGTTAGAACTCTAGGCATCTTCCCATCCTCCACAGTGTTATCAAACCAAGCCTTTCTTTTTCTCAATGGATTTGAATGGGGTAGAAATCTTCTATGGCCCATATAAACATTTTTCCGACTATATTTCAACCATCGACGGTGGGTATTGATACCACATAATGGACAAGCTTTTTTACCCTTTACACAGCATCCAGCAAGATTACCATAAGCTGGAAAATCATTTATCGTCCATAGTAAAATAGCCTTCATGTTAAAAACTATCTTACTTAATGCATCATATGTCTCAACTCCAGTACTCCACAAGTAATGCAAGTCTTCTACTAATGGCTCTAGATATACATCAATATCATTTCCTGGTTGCTTTGGACCTGGAATTAGAAGTGTTAACATGATATTCTCTTTCTTCATGCACAACAAAGGCGACAAATTATATGTAACAAGCATTACTGGCCAGCAACTATACTTGGAGCTTAACATAGAAAATGGATTGAACCCATCTGTAGCTAGACCAAGTCTAAGATTACGTGGATCGGCTGAAAATGTTTTCCAATTTTCATCAACCATGCTCCATGTCACGGAATCTACGGGGTGCCGCATCTTTCCATCATTACTTTTATTTTTAAAATGCCATCTTAACTCTTCTGCCATTTTTTCGGATCTAAACATTCTTCTAAATCTTGGAATTATTGGAAAATATCGCAACACCTTAATTGGGATACCCTGCATAATCTCTTTTGTATCTTGATTTATCTTCCATCGTGATGAACCACATTTCAGACAATTATTTAAATTTTTGTACTCTTTACGGAAAAGACAACAATCATTCTCACAAGCATGAATTTTTTCAAAACCCATATCAAATAGTTTGAGGAATTTCTTTACTTCATATAAAGCCTTGGGAAGTACGTTATTCTTTGGTAAAAAAAATGTTGGACGGTAAGAAGTTTATCAAAACCAGTATCAGATAATCCAGTTTCACATTTAAGATTATACAAAATAGTAATGGCAGATAACTTTGTATGATCTATGCAACCAGGATACAGTGGGGTTTCTGCATCTTCCAAATTTTTAAGTAAATCATCATGGCGTCTTTGTGCATCGTCCTTATCTTTGTCGTCATCAAAAAAAGTATGATTGAAATAATCTTCATCTTCATAGTGAATCGCTTTAAACAAGTCGTACATCTCACCCATTTTAAATTTTTTTTCATCATTCACTTTCTCGCCATGATTATACCATATATCATCTTTATACTTAGGATCCATTCCCTTTATAATCAGGTGCTCAACAACGGTTTCACCATAATGACGACTAAGATTTTGACAATCTAAACAAGGACAGAATATTTTTTCCACATCTCCTAAATTTTTCTTCGCAACACACACAAAATTCCGAGCTCCTTGGCCATACTCTCTACTAGTCCTATGACTAAAATTTGAAAACAACAAAAATATTAGCTTTTATTATCAAAATATCAATTCTAAATTTAAGTTTAAATTAGCTGCTACATGATTACCTATGTAGACGCAACCAATCTCTCTCCATTAGCATATACAATATATGTATGCAACAAAGAATCTAAAATTTAAATAGAAATTAATTATTGATTATGAACAATATATATATATATATGATAATAACGACCAAACAGTTCTTAGTAGAAATGGACAAATAATTTTTTTATGTATAAAAGACAACAAAACAAATGTTCAAAACAAACAAATCCAAAGAGAAAAATATATTGTCAAAATGCAAGAACACAACATAGTAAAATATCACAAACTTTCTACTTCCAGTTGTAATAACCAAACATTCATTTTTATAGCCCGGGAGTTGATAGTACAAGCAAACTTTTAATTGATTAACTCTTTTGGCAGCAAATATCATGCTTTGTTTGTGTTTCAAAACTGAATCCGGGCCTTTAGTTGGGAGAGTATTTCAATTTAAACATTGATGATTGTTGCTTGTTATTGCATCAGAACTAAAAGTGATACAGATGCTAAAGTTGTACAAATAGAAACTGAAAGAATTTTAAAAAAATAAAAGAAAAAACAATCATATCTAATTAAACTACATCCCATATTTGGCAAACATGTTATTTAAACAGATGTTATTTAAACAGATGCTAAAGTGTCACTAAGATGCACATGATGCTAGCTATTCAATGATTGCAAAAAAAGAAACAAAAAGAAAAAAGAGGAAGGAAAAGGTACATGCCTTGTTTCTTCAGCTTTTGAATTCTAATTGAATGAAGCTCCTGCAGTTTCTCCGTAACCAACACAAGTTCAAGCTGTGATTATAGTAGGAAGTAAATAAATATTAAGAGTTCTCAATTATTTAACGTAAGTGTTTATGTGTATATGCGAAGAACATATAGTCTGTTATATGTGCTATTTTAGCTACAAGAGGGCATGTGCGCACAAACCAAAAAGATATGAAAAACTAGGATATGCTTTTAAAATTGACAGGTTAGAGAATTAAAAATATGCTTTCCAAGTTTAAAGTAAAAGAAGAAAAACATATAATCATTTAAGACATTTCATGCTGAAGTAAAAACCCTAACAAAGTAGATATCCAAGAAAGATGTACAACTAAATTTATCCCAATGCCACCAATTAGTTCGTAGGTGCATTGCTAAAATCAAATTATAGTCGCATAAATGATAAAGTCAATACAGGCATACAGAGCATAGCTATGAGCATCTACTGTTGCAAGAACATAAGGTAGAGGCTGATAAAGAGCAAGATGCAGATCATTATTTTTGGCCAAAGCTAACATTACAAGGGAAAAAAGATAGGCAAATTATTGGAGCATCTGCTTAGTGTTTTATAAACTTAGTCAACGCGGTTAATTTTTTTATAAAACTTAATTAACTTTTATAAATATAGTTATATTTTATAAACTTAGTTAGCTTGGTGAAAAAATTATAAAACTTGGTTAATTTCTATAAACTTGTATGATTTTTATAGAACTTAGTTAAAATGGTTATGTTTTTTGCAAAATTTAGTTAATTTTTATAAAACTTCATCAACTTAGTTAATTTTTTATAAAACTTTATTGACTTAGTTAATTTTTATAAAACTTAGTTAATTTTTATAAAACTTGGTTAATTTAGTTAACTTTTATAAAACTTGGTTACTATATGGTAACAATATATGAATCTCCTACAACTATATTTTTATTTATCAAAGTGATATTTTGTTGGTTGTTTATTAATAGCATGATTTAAGGCATTACAGTTTTTTATCCAGCAAAAGATATGAATTTAGAGTAGCCTTTTGATGAAATATGGAAGGGAATAAAACATAATTGTGAAATTATTTGATGGTAAACTAATAGACAATAATGATAATACTTGAGAGTTTTTAGCATCTGTTTCATACCTTGTTGTTTAAGCACACTAGACTGAAAATGACAGAACTCTACAAATATCAACTGTTCAAAGCCTACACGCATAAAATAAATTTGTTATTAGCTACTTCATGGCCACATTAGACTGAAAATGACAGAACTCTACAAATTAGTCATTTTGTTATTAGCACCAAACTGTTTTCAAAAAATTTGCCATTACAACGGCGCCATTTTGTAGCACCAGAGTAATGTCTATGCATTACCCCTCTCCTGATACTTGGCTTGCGCCATTAACAACAATTTTATCCACTTATACAACAATGTCAGAATCATATACAACATTAGCACCAAATTGTTTCCAAAAAATATATGAAGGTAATAGCTGTTAGAAAAATAGAACATATGTAAACTTCATTCCCTTTATTAATAATGATTAACAAATTTGCAATAGACAACCAGTTTCTTATTTATATTCACAGCTACAGATTTTTATAGAAAGATTCCAGAACACAGAATTGCTCTATCAACCCAAATTATAAGATGTTGTAGGGATCCAATCATCCGAACAACTTGTTCTTATCAAATTCTTCACATTTCAACCAGTTTATGTATATCCATCTTCACTAAAGGAGACAATTTTGATCAAAACAGAAGAACTATACATAATTCTAAAGGTGCACTTAAACATTCAATCAAGGATAGAGAACATTCTCCATGAAGTTGGGCTCATGTGATTGTCATACTTAGTTTTGTATCTGATTAACTGTGTGTGTCATTGACAATATGATTTTTTAGATTGATCAAAGAAGTGTTAGTAAATTGTAAATGTGGTTTGTTTAGTTTATTTTGACTGAACTTCGGTAATCAGCCTAAAGTTCACACATGTAGCTGAGGACCACTAGCATAATGGTAAGGCCCTCAAGAATGTGATCGGATTCTCTTTCCATCAAAAACCGTTTATAGAAATTAAAAGGAGGAGGAAGAAGTTCACACAAACAAATTCCTATTACAAAATTGTCATTACTTGATATAAGATGATATTAAATGTTTAACACCTTTACTTTTTATATTACAAGGCAAAATTAATAATTTATTCGACAAATGAGTAGCAAGATTTAAGCAAAAAGTTTTTATGCTCTAGCTATTTTTCGTTTTTTTTTCTCTAGATACTGTAATGCAGTTGGATTATGCTGCACTTGAAATAACATAATATATACTTTTGATTAAAAATATTTGAATGTAAACTATCATGGCATCTAAACATATAGCATATTTTGCACTATGATTAAACTATACTGCATAATAAATATACTGATATTTCATATGAACATAAAGCTTTTGATCATGTATAAATCAGCTACAAAATCTGCAGTGTCTAACATATCTTCTCGCATACTTATGCAAAGTTATGATTGATAAACTTTATAATAAATAATTTGACAACATAGCTATTATATTTAACAAAATGGATAATCCTAACAAGTTAGGTAACAAAATTTGATTGCCAAGTGTCCACATATGCTAAAACATGCACACATATGTGTTATTAGCTGTCAACTGTAAAAGGGTATTTTCAGATAAAATGTACCTAATCATCTATTAAAATAACACATGTATTTGGTAGTACATTTAGTTTATTCTCATCATACAAGGGTTTAAAATGCATCTAAAGCTAACATTTTTACTTGTTGCTGAAAAAAAGTTAAGTGAAACAAGATGTTGCACTGAAGCAAGAGTACAAAAATAAAGTGAACATACTCCTAAAAATTGCCTATGGAAACAAATTGAACATACTAGTTTTGAAGCATGAAAACAAACATACTACAAACTAAAGTTACACTGCTTGCTCGTCTGTCTTCATATCTCACTTGCATGTTCTTTTATGTTTATTATGGGAAAAAGAAGAAAAGTGCTAAACTAAATGCAATTTTAAATTTATCTCATACTTGTAAACAGGATATCAGATGTTGAAATCACATCCAGAACACACCAAACTTCAGAAATCACATCCAGAACACAGCATGATACTAAATGGTAATGTAGTCACACTAAAATCCATAAAAAATGGTAGCATAAGTGGTTTAGACATCAAATCTCAATCCAGAATTCAAATCCCAATGTAGGCTCTAAAATTTTAAAGTATGTTATGATACGTAACGGTATGTTCAATCTTAGCTTAGTCTGCGCCTGAGTTTGTCAATCTAAAACAAAGCAAAATGTGAATTCTAAATTTAAAGTGGGAAATTAAAACCTTGAACTCCTTTTCTTATTACTTGAATATCTCTTGCTTCATAAATCGTACCACTAGATTTTTGGCTTAGCTTTGCTTCCTATCTCTTAAGTAGTTAGAGGAGTATATTAATGAATGGTATACATGTATTAGTAGAGCAAATGTTAAAGTCTTGTAATTATTTTTTCCAATAGTAGGTTGCTACTTTGTAATTGTCATGAATGCATCAATTAGCTTATATGAACTGACACGGTAACATTGTATTAAAGTGCAGGTGGAACACTAGCATAACTAGTTTATAGTATTCAGTCTTTATTTTATCAATAAATGTGAATTTAGCATAAATATATTAATTTTTCGCAAGCTTTAATACCTACTGTCAAGTGGTATTGGGATATTTGGTAATATGAATGGTTATTATCATACCTACATGTATTACTATTTAGTCCATTGAAATTATGTCCAACTCATTGTAGTCCATAAGCATAGTTACAAAAGGCAGAACTAACAAACTAGATACAACTTTTAACACTTTCTCTGAGCAAACTAGATACAACTTTATTCACATGCATCTTGATAACAAAACTTATATGATTTTTTCCTAATTGGACAAGTAAAAAAGATTGTTTAGATTTCTGCCCTACCACAACAGTAGTGCTGACTCCACCATTGGCTAAGAGCAGACTCAATATGTTTTCTAATCAAAACTGATAATAAATTTTGTAAGTGATGAAACCCAAACTGAGCTAGGGTAAGGAAACAAATTCACCAAGTTTTCAACCTGTTTCTGCCGAGTTTGCAAGTTCCAATAAGACAATCGAACACAATTCAATTCAGAGCAACTGCAGCGTATTGGTTAGCACGTAGATGTGTTGAATGATGAAGGGGATGATTTCCAGTGTTAGTTGAAATGAAATCGACATCGGGAGTGATGAGGTAGATGCGGAGGGAAAATGAATATATTGAGCATAAGTAATAGAGATGGAGGCGGCAAACAATGAAAACCTAATGGATTGTTTTGTCAGCGTTTAACCCTAAAACCAGTTATCTCCAAAATAGTTTTACCGCATTTGACATTCAACGTTGAGGATATGTGCGGTCAAATCTTAATTTTGTTGTAGTGCTAAAACGGTTAGAGGGTGATTCCTGCTCTTATGTATTGTCTGTTTATTTCCAAAAGAATCAGATTTTAAGTTTATTGGAAACTATCAAGTGTTGGTTCAAAAAGACCGATATCAGATAAGTATGAATTATCCAAAAACCACTTCGAACCAACTCAATCGTTCAAATTGAAGACATCTTAAAGACGATGGGATCAAAAATGGAGCTCTTCAAAGTGCAAGGGCTACTTACTACTAATCCTAAGGGTGATTTCAAAATGGATGTAGTAGATATAGTGCCTTCGGTTTGTTCATATCCTGAACAACTTGTATGGACGAATGCTGGCATTGCATTGTCCTTTGGAGAGTAGTGTTAGCATTCTAAGTGGGATTGCTATCTAAAGATAAAACGTAGCCTCAAGCCTCACCAATCGGGAATGACTAAAGCAAATGATATGCTTCAAGGCTATGTGGTTTGCTACCATTAGGGTATGTAATCACCCTTCTAGATATATACACACACACACGCACATACATACATTTATGGATTTGGTTGTGCATGAAAGCTCTTTGAAAAAGGTTGTAAAGCAACTGGGGTGGTGACATATTCGGTACTATCCAATAAGGGGTAAGTCGATCATGATTCGCAGGGGTCGAAAGGTTTCGACCTCGGTACATTTTCTGAAGGTGTACTGCGACGACCTGTCGTTTCGAGCCTCAGAAATCGACACTAATATATCCTCGCTATTTGCATACCACAAAACCAAGTGCTGGAAGGATGGATAGTAAAGAATAAAAAGAAACAGAATCTTACACAAATGGAATAACATATATTATTTTACAGCGGAAATTTTAAATACATTTATTAGAGTCTATCTTATAAATCGGCGTGGATAGTTATGAATCTCTGTCCTTATAAATGCTGAATACAATCAATAAACTAATGCAGCAGAAATAAAAATAGATAAATATCTACAGGAACAATTTCAGCTCCAGACTTCAAGCTCCATCACAATGCTCCAAGTTAAACCTGACTACTCAGCTTCCCGAAAAAATAGGGCATCCAGGGTTTAAGGAAAAAGAAAATAAACACTTAGTTAATCATGGGACTAGTGAGAAACTTAAAAATACGTGTATTGGAAAATAAAGGGAGTTTCATAAGACCACGCTGCACATAAACATGGAACGGGTTTTTACCTTATGATAACCAGAACATTTGCTATGCAAAATCAGGGATAGTATCTTTAACGACATTCTTTGAAAATCCTTTCAAATAGCATATAAGCATAGCTGAAATCGTTACATTTGTTAAATTTGACAGCATGATAATTTTACAACTAAAACTGTAAACCCTCATATTGGAGAATGGATTCCACACAATGACAAGGTAAGGGACACCTTCCGATAGTACATCTCCAGAAAAATGCACCGAGGCACCAATTGATGGTCCTCTACCAACACAGAACATGCCTACCTTTAACATAGTAGTACCGAATATGACATCACCCAGATCATTTCTAATCTATCCGGGAGCTCTCATAGTATACATAACATACCCGATGTATAGAGGGTAATCTAGAATGGTAATGACCATATCCTAATGGGTGTAACCCACATAGCCCTATCGCATCTATCTTGTTTTTGTCATTCTCGAGTGTGAAGCCTAAGGTCATGTTTTACCTTTCATAGAATCATCAAACCATACTTAGAATGTCACATTGTCATTTCCATCACACACTATTGATTTTCACAAATGTACAACCTCTGAGCTCGTACATTTCTGAGAAGGGAGTTAAGTGTAAGAGTGGTTACCTCCTATACCACAAAATAGATGTACGTTTGTAGAGATCAATATACGTGTATTTTAGAAGTGCAACGTCAAACATTCATCCATATAAGTTGTCCAAGAATAGGACAAACTGAAGGCACTCTCCTACTACATCATGTTTTGGGAATCGCCTCTAGGATTAGCGGCGAGAAGTCCTTAAATCGAAGATTTTCAAACTTAAGTACTACCGCTACCATATGTATGTAACATGGATATCAGGGGCTAGTAGCAAGTAGCCTTTTATTATGAAGATCTCCGCCTTTAAAATCATTGCCTTTATCATGTTTTCACTTTTGAATGTACATTGGTTCGAGGTGGTTTTCGGATAAGAATCATCCAAATCCGATTCAGGTCTCTCCGAACTAATTATTGATAAAATACCTTTTAGAGATATTACATTTGTTTTCAAGTATATACAAGATTATTAAATCTCTCTTTGAAAAACACCAAATCATTTCTCATAAATCATGTTGGAAACATTATTAAGTAGAAAGGGTCGGTAGAAATTATACTAATTCTACTCAATATCAATTTCTGTATTCAACCTTTACTATCCAACGAATAATGGTGGAATCACCTTGTAAATTCACATGGATAGCACAGGTTCCCTCCTTGGGTTTTAATAGCAAGTATAAAAAGATTATTTCTACATAATCCAAGTTGTATTAAATTTTTAAATTTGAATCTTTCATACCTGCCTTGTTTCTGACATTTTGACCTTATCTTTTCATCTCCCAGGAAAGAGGCTAGGTGAGCCAGGGCATGGTTGCTCTTGAACATCTCCTTAGTTTAGGCACCCTACATTCGGATCTCATGATAGAAAAATCCAGTCTACTCATCGGCTTTTAGACCCAAGATTAAATCATTTATTTATAATATCTTTTCTTTTAACCATTTATTTAAACTCCTTTAAAAGTAATTTTAAAACTTCCAAATCATCTTTAAAATACATAATTTTTATTAAAAATGTGCCTAAAAGATTTGGGAAAGAATAATTAAATTAAAACCATTGTTTGCAAAATTTACTAGAAAGTGCTATGAAAAAATATTGCAAATAATGTTTTTAAGGCTTCTTTAATCAAAACAACTTTTCTATCCATTAAAAGTACATTTTTATATCTCAAACCACTTTTAAAACATTTTAATATATTTATAGAAATTATTTCATATTTTTAAAGAATTAAAAATATACATTTAAAGAATTTATCGCTTTGGTTTCCGAACTGCCAAAGCTTGACTATTTTGATAACTTATTTTGCTCATATTTTGAAATATACTAAATGAAATCTCGATCTCTTTCTTTTGTTTAAAAACTATGATTATAAGAGTTCGGAAAATTCTTATTCCAAAGAATTCCGAATCTGATTCCATCATACAAATAGGTTTAAACTATTATGGCATGAAATCACCAACTGCCATTACGCGACATGCCTATTTTAACTCCAATTTCAATTCTTTTCAAAACTTCACCAAATTAAGTTTTAGTGATTATAAACCAATTTAAAAAGGTTTAATCATCTCATAAAACTTTTATAATTCATTTCGGAAAGTGATTTCTGTTGTGTAATTTCGACGTGTATTAAACATGAATTGTTTACACATACAAACAACCATATTTTTCACAATCAAAACATGATGATCAAAACATAACAACCAATCATTCCAAACATATCATATCATTATCTATATCATAATATAAATAGAGTTTTCTTACCTTCATTGGCTACTAAACTTATGAAAATGGACTATAGCTTCGCTACGATCGAACTAGAACTAACGGAATCGTGATTCAGACCTTTGGGAAGGCTTGGCCTATGCTTGCAAGTGGAGGTGGGCTCGGCCAAGGGTGATGGAGGTGGTGGCCATGGATTTGCAAGGAGAAGAGGAGTGGATTTCACTTGATTTTGAAGTGGATTGCTAATGTATATATACTTATATAAATTTATTTTCTTTTTGCTAATTTTTCCTCATAAATTTCCTAAGTAGAGAAGCCATTAAAAAAGCTTGAGAAAGAGGAAGAAGAAGTTGAAGAATGGTGTTAAAATTATGAAAGAATGGTTGGGTATTTATAGGAAAATTTTGGAACAAAATATCTTAAGGTAGAATTATCTATTTACCCCTCACCTACACCCCTCCTTTCCCAACATAGCTTTTATTTTTCTTGCATAGCTCTCAACTATGATAGAAAATGTAAGTATCTGACTACAAACCCTTATCAATGTTTGTCATCGAGCATCGAGTGATAAATTCTTTTTGGATATCAAAGTCTTATATCAAAATCTTAGGTTAACATTGCGAAATAATTAATGGATAATGTATTTTTACTTTATCTTTTTCAAAATATTTAGAAAATTTTGGTTTTAAGTTCTTAAACATTTCATAACATAACTTTTTATCTTATGAAGAAAATTCTCCATTTAAATTTTGTTTTCTTATTAATGTATTTGAGGGATTTGTGTAATATCTAATGAACAAAGTCAAAACGAAAGCTCATGGTTATATTATAACACTTCATATCTTACATCCATCATTCCTACCATATTTGGATCATCCTTAAGTCATCCCAATCTTACTTGGGTACATAATAGAAGTACATAATACAAATACAAATACATGACTAACCACAACACCACCTTATCACAAGCCATACATATAGGCTACTATTTAATAATACTAGATAGATTGTCACAAACCTTCAAGCACAATCTTAATCATCACTCAGAATCCATTGTTGATGGTTTACTCCAATATCCATTGAAACTTTCCTAACATCCTCATCCTTACTTTCTTGTTCGTCGTCAGCTTAATTTCCATCTTCATTTTGTTGTATCTCATCCTCCACAAATGGTAGCCAAACCTGATTCCTAGGACATTTCCAAGTCCGGCTGGTACTCCCTATAACATTTCCCCTTCCTCTAATTCCTCTAATCCTTACACTCCCATCTCCCTAGGATTCTCGAATTCCTCCATAGCTTCTTCCTCAGCTTCCTTATTATTATCTTCCATATGATACCAATGGATGTATGAATTTGACGAATCCTCACACCAAATAATCCCCATCCATCTCCCATATGATATTGTTGTCCCCACCACTATGGTTTGATTCATTTGATATTATATTATTTGGGTTCTCCTCTGCTTCAGACTCTTCCTTCATGAGTTATTCTTTTGGTTCAAATTCTGATCTGGTAGTGTTAGTGATCCACCTTCCTTCTGAGGCGGGAGTGGCCTTAGCATCACTGGTATTATGAACAGATCTGGAGTTAGGAGAGGTATAAGCATTTTCGCTATCTGGTAACCATCTCCGTCTCTATGAGTATACGGATCATATTCTTCTTCTATGGGTTCTCCTCATCACTTGGAAGAATGATTAGATGATCTTTCTCACTCCAATTTGATCTTGCGATTTCTCCTTTTGAATACTTCCCTCTGTATGGATTCTATAAACATAGACACAAATACGTAGAAGCAGACACTAAGTATTTATCCTAACTTAACAAGTATACTGCTTTTCAAACCAAGGTTTGGTCAATACTTAGGAAGCAAATAGAGATCTTTATCACAACGCTTTAACTCTTTCCAAATATGTATTTTTTTTATATGCTTGAGTCAGCCTAAATACATTTTCCAGGTTTAGCTGGACACTCGAAGCTACATAGGACGAGCTGGATCCTCCAAGTCGTATTACCGTATTTTATCTTCCGTTGTTTTCTTTGTCTGTATTTATCAGCATTCGTAAAGACAGGTTGTTATAACTGTCTAGGTGAAGGATAGGCTAGTACTTTGATTGATGTATAATTTTTCTTTTTATAAAGTTCATTGATACATTATAGATTACTCGTCACGTTATGAGATTTCGTTCTGTTATTTTCTTTTCTTTCAACCTAACGATTTGTCATTCCGGCACTTGGATTTTCGGCAGTGAATACCATGGATGTATTAGTGTCAACTTCTAAGGTTTGAAAATGCGGGTTGTTACATTTGATGTCAGAGCTGAAGGTTAAGCAAGAACCTTAGTTTTGCTGGGGTAAACTCATTAGAGACAGGACTAGTAACACTCTAGAATGAGTTTGAGCGCACGTGTGTGTATGAGAGTGCATATTTGTTAGTGCTATAAAAGAATGTTTTATATTATGTTAACTAATCTGTTAAGTGATTTATGAATTCCGGTCGATGCGTCTAGCCAACGTTATCGATAGGGATTCCTAAATACTTGAACAAGGCCAACCAATAGATTTATTCTAAATCGATAAATAAAATAATTTTACTAGGTGTATAAATTATATATAAAAGGAAAATTTTCACAAGTTAATATAGTTTTTGATGTGTTTGTTTGTTATGAAATGATAATATTAAATTATTATCAATTAGGATTTGATCTTTCATGCTCGTCCAGTTTTGAGCATTGTCTATTGTTGTTGATTTGTCAGTAATTTCATTTTTTAAACATGGGTTGGTTAAATAGAATGTGGGGAAACATTGATACAAACAGCTTGTGAATTAAGTTTCACGATTTGACTATAAGGCGTTCAATATTAATATGGGTTAAAATTGAATTTTAATAAGAAGTGTCTATTAAAAGAAAGCTGGAATAGTTTAAAATTAGTATTTGAGAAATGATTTTGTACAAAGAAGTGATTTTATATAAATTTAGTTTATAATAATGCGTTTTGTAAATAAAATGATTTTGAGGACTTAAATCCTGGTGCATTTGGAAAATGGTTTTCAAGGTTTTAGGGAAGATGATAGTAGTATTATTTGAAGGTATTTATAAATAGAAATATTTCAAAAAGGATTTTTAAGGAAATATGTATATTATTATCTCAAATGAATTTTCTAAATAGCAGTAATAGTTTTCACAAAAAGTATTTTTAAGTATAAATACTTTTGAAAAGGAAATTTTAAAGAAAGATGTGTTTTCTTTGGGTTGGTTCGAGGAATGAGTCTTAATTTATTTTGTGATGGTCTGAATAATCTTCTAAGTGATGATCGGATGTTTGCCTAGGTGAACGTTGTAGTACACTTAGTAAGTTATTCTCTTTATCATTATACGATCGAAACGAGTCCGAATCTAAATGAACCCAAAGCAAGTTGGAGATAAATATTTTGTTAAAACTATTTATTTGGAAATATATACCATGCTATTTAAAAATGGGATTTCAAAAGAAGAAAAGTATTTTAAGTCAACAAGTTTGAGTGGCTCGAAAATAACGTAAAATGAAACAGAGATGTGTTCGGATGGTAGACACTTCTCTTAAGTATTATCATTCTAGTAGTATGATACCTGTTGGTAGTACCCAGTTCCTTAGTAATTTTGGGGTTACTCGGACTATATGGACATTTTCTTTGGTTAAATATATAGTCTCATTTCAAAAGGGATTTTTGGAATAAGATTGGGTATTAGGATCTTGAGTTTACTTAGGGGATATAAAATGCTAACCTATACAAGCCCTAATGCTGACTTTCTTTAGCATATACGTCACATACACGAGCTAACATGTCAAAATGGCTAGCCACAAACAAGCTCATAACTTTTAAACTATTCTCAAAATTAGATTTCATTTTCAAGTCTAAATTCAACATCATACATAAGCACATATATGCATAACAAAATCATCACTATAATCCATCAATAATCAAAATGGAAAATTTTGAACCGGATAATGGTATATTGTAACATCACTAATTTTTGATAACATTATTCAGGAAATTTAATTAGATAAATTAAATAGAATAATGATGATAAGGGGATTGAGATTTGAATAAACCATAGATAGGGCTGTGCTTATTAATAAAGTAAATGGGCTTTAATTGGGTTATTGGCCAATTAAGGTACATATGGGCATATTAGTAAAATAGCCACTTCATTATAAATGGTCATACACTTCTCATTATTGTCTATTCACGTTCATTGTTCTCAAAACAAAAATTAAATGCAAAAACCCTAAGGAGCCGGCCATTATCAAAGAGGAAGAATTTAATCTAAAGCTAAGGATCAAAGCTAGGAAGGATTAGTCAATAACAAATCTCAAATTCCTTATCATATTTAGGTGAATAATAATTTCGTACCATCTCTATTTATTTATGATTATATATTTTTGGATTTATGATTAAATTTGTTTTTTATGATGACATGGATGATGATATGCTTGAACTATATTATGTTGATTTATTTTAATTCATTCACATATGAATTTGCGCGGTTTTGATGTAAAACAGAGACTCTGTGATTTTAGATTGCCATGGAAAATTTTTATGTTAAGTAAAACATGATCTTGGAGATGGGTTTTAATTTTTAGAATTTTCTGAACTATAGAAAATTTATTATCAATTTCTAAAGGAAAATATGATATAATTGGGTTTAAAATTTATTTCGAGTATTTCAGGAAGAAATTGGTGTCTGAAATTTTAATATGTTTGATTACATGATAAAATTGATTTTTTGTGATTTTTGGGCATTTTTCCCAATTGATTTACTAGGAGAAATAAATTATTTCAAGAGAAGGACTTATCTGCAAATACTAATTTTGAAAATGGAAGGGCATAATAGTTTAAATTTATTTTGATTTATATTTGATAAATGTGGCAGGTTAATGGTAAAGCATTTGAAAAGTTTTAAAGTAGCCAATCAAGGAATTACAACAGGCAGGACAGTTATAAAGTAATGACCATATTTAGCTATAAATCAGCTTTTTTAGAAAAAAGTAAATTCCACCTATTTCGGAAGTACCCTTCAACTCCTTTACCTCCGCTCCATCTCAGTCGAAACCATTCCAGTCAATACCCACATAGTCAAAACCAATGCACATGGTATCAAGGGTATTGGTACGAAGTGAATTGGAGAGTAGTGGAAGGTAGGGTGTTGAAAGTAATGCTTTCGTTGGGGTCGAAATCATATACTATTCCAAAGGCTAAGTTCTTGCTTTGTTTTACTTAAAGCTTTCGACATAATCAAAACATATACTTTCGAAAAGGTTTATAAAAATAGCTTTTGGGAAAGGTTGTTTTATTATGTTAAAGTATTAGCTTTCGAAGGGATACCTTTTTCTTTAAATAAGAGCTTTTGAAAAGGTTGGTTCCGACTTAGTTGAAACCAAGCCGCTATTTCCTTCCGAGTGTATTGATGCCATCAATGCTTTCGAAAGGTTATCTCTGTTTTAACCTAAGTTAAGCCACTTCCTAAATGCTTTCGATAGGGGTTAAGGGTTTCGAAGGCAATGGAGTCGAAAGAGGTTTCGACTCTATCCTTTGATGTTTTAATTTAAAAGGTTGTTGTTCTCGACTAGATGGTTCCGACACCCTCAACTTTTCCCTAAAATAATTTTATAATTGGTTTCGAAAGAGATACTTTCGTATATAACCATTTTGACCCAAAGGATGTTTTCAAAGAGTAAACCCAATGCTTTCGAAAGGGTACTTTTATTTGTTTCGAAGGGTACTTTTATTTGTTTCAGAGCTATGTTTTAAAGAATGTTTTGATACCATCGAAAGGTACAATTGGTCTTGAAAGATAATGTTAAATAAGGGCTTCGAAAGGTATGTTTACTATGTTTTGGAAATAAGTTTATGCTTTCGAAGGAAGACATCCAGATGTTTCGAAAGAGATGTTTTAAGATTTTAAAACATAAACCCAATCTCAATTTAAAGGAATAACCATGGCATAAGTAAACAAAGTGTTTTGAAATGAAGAAGTTTTCATTTATTATAAAGGTTAAAGGGTTTAACCAAGATATATATAAGAAAGATGATAAACCAGAGGTGATGGTGTTATTTGTTGTTATGAATACTTCTTCATATACTTATTCACATTGTTATTAACCCATAACAGTATTTTGGGGAAGGGCAGAATAACCAGCTAGGTTGACACAGTAGTGAATATAATTTAAGCAATGTTGAAATCTAAATTAAAGATATTGGCAGGGGCCAATAGGTTCATAGTAAGCCCATGAAAACTGTGTTTAACTAAAGATATTGGCCAAGGCTAATAGGTTCATTGTCAGCCCATGAAAACTATGATTGATATTGGCAGGGGCCAATAGGTTTATAGTTAGCCTATGAAAACAATATCCCGATTAAGATATTGATAGTTAGTCAATAGGTTCCCAGTTACCCTATAAAAACTAGGGTAAGAGAAAAGATATTGGAGTTACCAATAGGTTCTTAATGATCCCATAAAAACTATGAAATTGGATAGATAGTCCATAAACATTTAATAGGTTGATAGTAAATCTAGAAACTATAATTGAGACAGGTAGTCAGAATGAATGGGGATGGGTAATCCAGATTTGATTTACTTGTTTTTCATATCATCATAATGTTTTGAAATACCATGTTTTAACCATTATGGATGCAGGAGCACAGTATATGGTTTTATAAATGTTTTAGGATATTGTGAGGGGAAAACCCATTCCGCTAAGCAGCGTGGTCTCACTAGATATCTAAATGGTTTGAGATGCTAAATTATTATTCATACCAGGCTGTATGTCTGAATCGAAGTTTTTGTTTTTCCCTTAAACTCTCGGGTACTCAATTGATTTTGAGTAGGTTGAGAATTAAAATTTCCATGTGTTCTTTTAGAAAAATAAAGCTTCCAAGGAGTGCATGAGGCAAGTTTTTATTAGAGTTCTTTTATATCCGCTGTGTGTTTTGATTGTAAAGGCAAAATTAGTTTTCTTGCCTTATTATATACTTTGATCAACAAAGGGGGCATCTTCATATATCGCTCTTGGCGTATTTTGTAATAATTAAATATTATCTGAATGTGATCTGCGAACTAAGATTATGTAATTAGTTTGGAATATTTTGAAATGGAATGTGGAATTTGTTTGCTGTTTAAATTTTTTTCATATTCTTGTGTTTCTGTGTATCAATATATCTAATATCGCTGTGTTTGGCCACCGAGGATTAATAACTATGGATGACTGCAGCATCTATAGCCGTTAGTTTTGGACCTCCAAGCAGGGAGATGTTACAAGTTAGTGTCAGAGCATAGGTTTATGAAACTTTAAAAGAAATGTAAAACTAAATGATTTTTAAACATAGTCCAATAAATCAGATAATAAGATCGGGGTTTGGGTTAACGCTATAGTTACGTATTTGTATTTGGTGTGTGTGTTTATGTGTGTATATATATAAGTGTGTATTCCCCGCTCTCTTGGACCGTTCTTCTGTATCTTACTAACGCTCATATGCAAATTTACAAGAAAGAAGATATGGAAGCAAAAAATGGAAGAGGAAATCTCGGTGGAGGAAGCACCACAACTAATGGAAATGCTCGACCCACTATAAGGAGGAACCCGGGTTGACCGGCTAATGCTAGTAATCAAAATGGTGGTGCCAATGTGGTGCTGGAAATCCATCAGTAAATATGGGGGCTATGTATCAGTTTTTTGCTGGTTTGATGCAAGTAGGAGCTGCTGCTGGTGTTGCTGGAAATGTTAGAGGAGCTAATCTTGTGGCTCCAGTTGGGAATAATTATGCTTTGTTGAGTAGAGATTACACTATTTTGGGTGGGAAGCCATTCTTGGGCACAGAGAGTGTCATAGAGGTTCAGAATTGGCTGTAGCATTGTGAGCGTATATTTACTGATTTGGGTCTGAGTTATGGGCAAAAGAGAAGGTTGGCCTCTAGACAGTTGCAGGGGTTAGCACTGCATTGGTGGAATAGTGTCGTTGCCGGAGTTTCGGAATAGTAGTTAACTTGGACTGATTTTAAAACGAGATTTGAGAAGAAGTTTGTATCTGAGTTTACTAAGTCGGAACTGATGAGAAAGTTTATGGATCTAGTTCAAGGAGAGGCGTCAGTAGTCGAGTATGCTACTAAATTTGAAGAGTTGTCTCGATATGGATATGCTACTATAGATACTGACATCAAAAGGAATAAGAGTTCGTTCGGGGATTGAGACCCGAGCTTGCTAGAATAACCATGACACATGTCTGTAATCCTTGTAATATAGTGGTGGAGACGGCCATTCGCCATAAGGAGTTACTTGCTGATTTTGCAAAAGAAAAGTCAGTGGAAACTCAGGGTTCTCAAGGGAAAAAGAGGAAGTTCTTTAAAAAGAAGGGAGTCGAGAAGGGAGATACTGCTAAGAAGTCAAAGGCTGAGGTTGTTTGCTATAAGTGTGACAAGAAGGGTCACATTGCGAATGAGTGCTGGTCGGGAAATGGGAAGAAAGCTGCAAGTAAGAAGAATATGAAGTGCTTTAATTGTGATCAAGTTGGGCATTACAAGAATCGGTGTCCAAAGCCAGTTAGGGAGGACAAAGGAAAAGTTTTTGCTATAGGACCAGCTAGGCCTACTGCAGCTGATAAAGGAAAGACTGTGATGGAAGTTACACTTTTGATTTAGAGTATTCCAGTTAGAGTATTTTTTGATACAGGTGCATCACATTCATTTATATATCTGTGTTTGGTTGATAAATTATGTTTAGAACCCACCTACCTTGTTACTTCCTAAGGGTTGCGAATCCAATAGGAGGGTATGCAACTCTAGGGTTGAGATGTGACCAGTTAGAGCTTGACTTATTAGGTCATAAGTTTCCATGCATTTTGCATGTTATTGATTTCGTATATCGGAATCATTTTGGGTATGGATTGGCTGGGTAGGTACGAGGCTAGAATATTTTGTCAAGATAGGGAAATATCACTGAGGCACCCTGATAGTCATAATCGAGTGATATTCTCAGAATACTGACTAGAGTGTTAATGCTTTAATTGACGCTATGGAGGTAAGAAATGGGTTAAGTCAGGTTCGGGTAACAAGAGAGTTTGCACATGTCTTTGAGCCAGTCACTGGATTACCAGTGAAAAGAGCCGTTGAGTTTAGAATAGATCTTGTGCCAAGAGATGAACCTGTGAGAAGACCACCTAGCAGGATGACACTAACTGAGATGAAGGAATTAAAGGTGCAGCTAGTGGATCTAGAAGGAAGGAACTTTATCAAACCAAGCAGTTCGCCTAGGGAGTGGCCGTGGTGTTCGTAAAGTAATCGGATGGATCGTTAAGGATGTGCATTGACTATCGTAAGTTAAACGAAAGGACGATAAGAATAAGTATCCTTTGCCCAGAATAGATGATCTATTTGATCAGTTGAGTGGAGCCACATTGTTTTCCCAGTTAGATTTGGCGATAGGTTTCCATCAGTTAAGAGTGGCAGAAGACAGTATTCCTTTGATAGCATTTCGAACTAGGTACGGTTCATATGAGTGGTTGGTGATGCCATTTGAATTAATGAATGCACCTGCTTTCTTTGTGGATTTGATGAACCGAGTTTTCCAAGAGTATTTGGATAGGTTTGTCTGGTGTTTATAGATGACATTCTAGTCTACTCTAAGGATGAGAGAGAGCATGAAGGTCATCTTAGAGTGGTACTTGAGACACTGAGGCAGAATCAGCTAAAGGCGAAGTTTACCAAGTGTCATTTCTGGAAGATAGAGGTTAAATTTCTTGGTCATGTGGTTTCAAAGAAAGGATTATCAGTTGACCCAGATATGGTCGAAGCCGTTAATAATTGGAAGAGACCAGAGACGGTGACTGAGATCAAGAGTTTTCTTGGACTTGCTGGCTACTACCGGAGATTCATTAAGGATTTCTCGTAGAGCAGCACCCTTAACTATGCTAACCAGAAAGGAGACGAAATTTGTTTGGTTCGACATATGTGAGGAAGCATTCCTTAAGTTAAAACATTTGTTGACCAATGCACCCGTGTTAGTAGTCCCGGACGGAAATCAAGGGTTTGTGGTATATAACGATGCATGCGGAACTGGTTTGGGAGTAGTATTGATGTAGAATGGTAAAGTGATTGCCTATGCATCTAGGTAGCTTAGACCGCATGAAGTTAGACATCCTACTCATGATTTGGAGTTGGCAGCTGTGATCTTCGCATTGAAGATTTGGAGACATTATCTCTTAGGGGAGAGGTTTGAGCTCTATACCGATCATAAGTCGTTATGGTATTTATTCTCTCAAAAGGAGTTTAATATGAGGCATCAGAGATGGCTGGAGTTTTTAGTTGCTTATGATTTTGGTATAGAGTATACACGAGGAAAAGGTAATAAAGTAGCAGATGCCCTTAGTAGAAAACATCAGAATGTGGTGTTGGTTATGTTAGCAGAGTGGAAGAATTTAGAAGCTTTAGTCAGTTGTGATGTGCTGTTAAGATTGAATGTTGGATTTAGTCAGAGTTCCGCTAGGTTGTCTTGTTTAGAAGTTCAACCGGTATAGATTGAGAAAATTGCTTCTAACTAGAAGGAGGATCCAGTTTTAGCTGAGAGAATCAGAAGGCTTGAGGTTGGAACTGAGATCGATGATCTAAAGGATTTTAGCCTTGACCAGAGAGGATGGTTGAGAATGAAGGGACGATTGTGTGTTCCGAATTTGAGGACTTGAGGAAAGAAGTTCTTGGAGAATGTCATCGATCCAAGTTTACAATTCATCCCGGAGGGACCAGGATGTATCAGGATATGAAGAGGTACTTCTATTGGGAAGGTATGAAGAGGGATGTTGGTTTGTGGGTTAGGCAGTGTGCAAACTGTCAACAAGTGAAAGCCATACATCAAAAACCAAGTTGGTGCTTCAGCCTTTAGAGATTCTAGTTTAGAAATGGGATTCGATATCTATGGATTTTATAGATGGGTTGCCAAGGGCAAATATGGGTAATGAAAGTATATGGGTTATAATGGACAAATTGACAAAGAGTGCCCATTTCATTCCAGTTAGGTCAACTAGGACGGCACCTGCTTTAGCTAAGTTGTTCCTGAATAACATAGTTAGACTGCATGGAGTTCCTAATAGTATAGTCAGCGATGGAGATGCTTTGTTCACTAGTGAATTCTGGAAGAGTCTACAGGAAGTGATGGGTACCAAGCTTAATATGAGTACTGTGTATCACCCTCAGACAGATGGGCAGACAGAGAGAGTCAACAAAGTACTCGAAGATCTACTGAGAGCTTGTGTATTGGACTTTGGTGGATCTTGGGAGGATCGCCTACATTTGGTTGATTTTTCCTATAATAATAGTTATCAGACTAGTATAGGAATGACGCCTTTTAAGGATTTGTATGGAAGACCATGCAAATCACCAGCATGTTGGTTGGAGGCTGGAGACAGACTAGTCTTAGGTCCAGATTTTGTCAGAGAGGCGTCAAAGAAGATTGAGTTGATCCGAGGAAGGATGAAGGAAGCTCAGTCAAGACAGAAGAATTACACAGATAAGAGGCGTACGCACCTAGAATTCTCAGTTGGGATAAGGTTTTCATTAAGGTATGAAGGGCGTGATACGATTTGGAAAGTCAGAGAAATTAGCCCCAAGATATGTAGGTCCAGTCCAGATTATAGAGAGGATTGAAAAGCTCGCATACAGAGTATATTTGCCGAGCAGTATGCCAGTTGTCCATAATGTATTTCATGTATTTCATCTCCGTAAGTATGTGCATGATCCAGAGACTACTATCCCTTCGACAGGGTTGGAAGACTTAGTAGTAGAGCCTAATTTGACTTTACTAAGTATTGACCCAAAGGATGTTTTTAAAGAGTAAACCCAATGCTTTCGAAAGGGCACTTTTATTTGTTTCGAAGCTATGTTTTATAGAACGTTTTAATACCATCAAAAGGTACAATTGGTCTCGAAAGAGAATGTTAAATAAGGGCTTCGAAAGGTATGTTTACTATGTTTTGGATAGAAGTTTATGCATTCGAAGGAAGACATCCAGAGGTTTTGAAAGAGATGTTTTAAGATTTCAAAACATAAACCCAATCTCAATTTAAAGGATTAACCATGGCATAAGTAAACAAAGTGTTTTGAAATGAAGAAGTTTTCATTGGTTATATAGGTTAAAGGGTTTAACCAAGATATATATAAGGATGATGATAAACCAGAGGTGATGGTGTTATTTGTTGTTATGAATACTTCTTCATATACTTATTTACATTGTTATTAACCCATAACAGTATTTTGGGGAAGGGAAGAATAACCAGCTAGGTTGACACAGTAGTGAATATAATTTAAGAAATGTTGAAATCTAAATTAAAGATATTAGCAGGGGCCAATAGGTTCATAGTAAGCCCATGAAAATTTTGTTTAACTAAAGATATTGGCCGAGGCCAATAGGTACATAGTCAGCCCATGAAAACTATGATTGATATTGGCAGGGGCCAATAGGTTTATAGTTAGCCCATGAAAACTATATCCGGGTTAAGATATTGACAGTTAGTTAATAGGTTCCTAGTTGCCCATGAAAACTAGGATAAGAGAAAATATATTGGAGTTACCAATAGGTTCTTAGTGATTCCATGAAAACTATGAAATTTGACAGATAGTCCATAAACATTTAATAGGTTGATAGTAACCCTAGAAACTATAATTAAGATAGGTAGTCAGAATGAACGGGGATGAGTAATCCAGATTTGATTTACTTATTTTGCATATCATCATAATGTTTTGAAATAATATGTTTTAACCTTATGGATGCAGGAGCACAGTATATGGTTTTATAATGTTTTAGGATACTAGTGAGAGGAAAACCCGTTCCGCTAAGCGCCGTGGTCTCACTAGATATCTAAATGGTTTGAGATGGTAAATTATTATTCATACAAGGCTGTATGTCTGACTCGAAGTTTTTGTTTTCCCCTTAAACTCTCGGGTACTCAATTGATTTTGAGTAGGTTGAGAGTTAAGGTTTCCAGGTGTTCTTTTAGACGAAGAAAGCTTCCGAGGACGTGTAGGAGGCAAGCTTTTTATTATAGATTTATAGTTCTTTTTTTTACGCTGTGTGTTTTAATTTTAAAGGTAAATTTGTTTTCTTGCCTTATTATATACTCTGATCAACCAATGGGGCATCTTCATATGTCGCTCTTCGCATATTTTGTAATAATTATATGTTATCTAAACGTGGTATGCGAACTAGGATTATGTAATCAATTTGGAATATTTTGAAATGAAATGTGGAATTTATTTGATGTTTAATTTTTTTCCATATTCTTGTGTTTCTATGTATCATTATATCTAATATCGCCATGTTTGGTCGGCGAGGTTTAATAACTATGGATAACTGGAGCATCCGTAGTCGTTTGTTTTGGTCCTCCAAGCGGGGGGATGATACATATATACTCTTTGGATGTAGCAGGTTATTATAAATGTTAAACTTAAGTTTAGTTTTCATGAAATGTTTTCATAAATAATTTAGCAGAAAATGAATTGGCATTGGTAAGAACCGATAAAATAAGTCCGTAAGTTGAAAGTAGATCATTTCTCTTTTTCATATAGTTTTGGATCCAAGATTCGAGTACATGACCTTAAGGTGTTCCACACTGTTCCAAATAAGGATCTATCGCTTGATTCTTGACGGCGAACATTTGGTAAGGGTTCTTGATATGGAAACAAAGTTTTCTATTATAGCGTATGGCTATGTAAGGAGAATAATGGTTCCTAATCAAGGAGCCTGATCAGAGTCCGCCCTAGAGGATTGGACGAGTGATACTAGTCTAGAAGTGAAGTTATGTATTCGACTAGAGATCGAATCAAATATTTTATATAGACGATCTATGAACATCATGCAGAATTATGAATAATGTTGGGTATTCATGTGGTACTATTTTAGAGTCCAAATTCTTTTAAGGGGGAATGTAACGACCCATAATTTTATCGCTTTGATTTGTGAACATTAATTTATTTTAAATATTCATTTAGTCGTTTTAATAATTAAATAATCCTTTTTTAATTTATAACTAACGATAGAAAATTCCTTTTTGAATTTTTTTTACAAAATATACTATTTTAGAGTAAAATCGAAAATCGTTTTTCGAATTTTTGACTTTTCATTGTCTAAAAGTTGAAAACATTGTGTATAAAAGGATAAATCCACAAACATATTCAAATAACATAAGTATGGTTAATAATAATAATATGGTAAAAATATATTAACTTAAGTAAGTATAAAGGAGATGTGACTTTTTATCCAAAATAAAAAAAAAGATGTAATGTCACCTTTCACATAACATCATGGTACAAGGAAGGAGTTTGCATATTGGGTAAAGAAGGGAGTGGTGATTCCATTTGTGTAAGACAACTAAGGAGGAGATGGTGATGAGGTGGAGCAGAATGAGTGGAGGGTATGTACTAAAAAGGGTATTTTAGTAATTTGTTTATTTCACTATATATAAAAACAATTTCCAAAATTTATATCTCTCATTTTTGTTTCATTCCTAATTTTTAAAAACTTCATCTCTTTTTTAGGTTCTAAAAAGTCTTTAATAGCTTCCATTTTTTTCAAAGTTTAAAAATCCTTCTCCTTTTCGACTTTTAATTCTTAGAAAATTATTTAAAACCCTTACTCTTCTTTTATACACCTTCCTCTTTCCAAAGTAAGCCCTAAACTCACCCCTCCAAGCATGGCGGAGCTTATACAACCAATGGTCGAACCCACATGTCCATTTTTGGCCCCCGAAAACCAATTTTTACTTAAGTAAATCAAAGATCTACATCGATTCAAGGCGTAGTAGAAGTTTGGTTTGTTTCCATGAGATTTTGGTAAGTAAAGCTCGCATTTTTTAGCAAGTTGAAAACTTTATGTTATTGCTAATAATTATGTTGATCTTGGTTGAAAATATATTGAGTTTGGTGCTTTTATATGTGGGTTTATATATATTACTTGGTAATGAACTTGGAAATGTAATTTAGATGTTAATTGGTAATGGAAAGTAATCATTTTACTTTGGGTATGATGATTGGCATGTATATAAGTGTTTAAGCTTATGTGATAGTTATTGTATGCTAAAATGGAAGTTAGCACTTGAAATTGCTTTATGTGTGACATAGAAAATCCCTTGGGTTTAAATGGTTTTACTGATTTTGTTTTCTAAAAAGGTTTATTAAAGTTTCTAACCTTACATTTAAATTTCCAAGCCCTTATACAATGTTTGAAATGTACTTCAAAATACAAAAAGGAAGGGTTATAAGATATTTACTATATAAAAACTACTTTTATGGTTATGACATCCATAGCAATAGTCGTTATGGATGTAGTTCGCAAAATAGAAATTTTCATTAAACTAAAATGAGATTTTCACTTAGGTGTATTTGAAGATCGATTAAAACTATATTATAAGTACTAAACAAATTTAATTATAATTTAATCAATTTATGTAACTAAGGAGTTAATGATTAATTAATTAATTAAAGGTAACTAGTACTTAAGTATTAGTTAAGTTAGATAATTATAATTAATTAATTAAGCAGAGGTTAATTAATTTTTATGTAAGTAAAGATTAATTATTTAATTAATTATTATCTAAGTAAGGTTTAGTTAATAATTAATTATTAATTAACTAAGGTTACTTATTATTCAATTATTAATTAGGCAGGGTTAACTATTAATTAATTATTTAATTAAGTTAAGATGTAATTAGGATTTAATCAAGATTTAGTTACGTTTAATTAAGATGTAATTATTATTAAACAAAGGTTAAAACTTATTTTAAATTAATTAAAAAAGGTTTTTATTTTTAATTGCTTTATTTTGAAGGATCGGTTTGTTTAAATAGCACCTTTGTTTTACAAAAAATAGCTTAAATATAAAGAATTCTCTTTGTTTATGCAATTAAGTAGCAAAACAAATATGATGAGATTTTTGATGACATCTGTTTAGTAGAATAAATCTCCGTTCTGCTATAACTTAATTGAATAGATTTCTTGGACATCAATTTAGCAGAATAAACTTTCGTTCTGCTATAATTAAATGGAACAGATTATTGATGACATCTGTTTAGCAGAATAAATCCATGTTCTGCTATTTTATTAATTTGGACATTTACTCATATGCTTGTTGATTAATATGTAGATTAATTAATATTGGATAAGTGAAGGATTAGCTAATGATTGCTAATTGATTTTATTTACATATATGTTGCTCGTGTAAATACCAACTATGTGACTTGAAATGTCAAATTGAATTAAATGGTAACTTGATTTAGTACCATTGCGGTCACTAAGCCTCTTTTCGAATCAGTAAAGCATGGATTTAAAATTAACTTCAATTCTATATCAATTTGAGGGTAAGTGTTTATAAACAATGTTTTTAAGTATGTTAGTTAATTATTTACTAATGAGGTTTTAAAGTTAATGAATTATTTAATTTTGATGTCAAAAGGAATTCAATTAACTAAATAAAGGTATTTATAAATAATAATCTTAATATAAGAAGGGATTTTACATAATAAAAGGATTTATTAAAGGTGATTTTTCAAATGATATTTTGTAAATGATATTTTATAAAGGGTTTTTATAAAGGAGTTATAAAGGAAGATTTATAAAAGAGATTTATAAATAGAAAGAGATTTTATAAATCATTTTAGAGATTTATAAAAGAAGTTTGTAAATTAATTTGGAAATTTATAAAAGTATTTGTAAATATGAAATGAACCTGTAGAAAGGGAATTTTATAAAGGAATGAGATTTAATTTTGATAATTAATCATTCTTAATTATGGTGGTACGAAAACATTCTTTCCATACATAACATTGAAGGACAAGTGGTTTAGTTTATAGTAAGAAATATTTTAATTAATATTAATTTTGGTCCACTTAAATATGATTTTGGGAACGAGAAAACCTCCCTCGGGTTTAGTTAACGTACTTATACCGTTGAGATAAGTATGTTAATATTTCCTAAAGTATTGAAAATATATAATGTTTTGAAATGTACTTATACCGCTGAGATAAGTATATGAATGTTTTTCCAAGTATTGAAAAGAGTATAAGGTGAATATATCTTTTGTGAAAGTATTTTGAATCAAATAATTAATAGAGATTTTAATAATTGAAAGATTTATTTATAGAGGCTTAGTGAATCTTATATGGAATTAAATCCATGATTGATTCCTTGTTATTTGATAGTTAAATAACCGACTATCAAATATTAGCCAAAATATACCTCAGCAAGTATCTAAGAGAAATATGGGGGTTGTATGGCACCATCATCTTTGATGATGCTATATTATGCGTATAAATCTCATTTTATTCTTCTAAGACAGATGATAAGAAAATCCATCCACTAAAATGGTTAGGCAGTGATTCCTGCTCTTTTATATTGTCTATTTATTTTTGAAAGAACGGGAGTTGACTTTATCAGAAACTATCGAATTTTGGTTCAAAGAGACCAAGATCGGGTAAGTATGAATTATTTGAAAACCACTTCGAACTAACTCAGGCGTTCGAATTGAAGACATCTTGAAGATGATGGGATCGAAGATGGAGCCTTTTGAAGTGCATGGGTTACTTGCTACTAATCCCGAGGGTGATTCCAAAATGGATGTAGTAGAAGTAGTGCCTTTGGTTTGTTCATAAACTGAACAACTTGTATGGAAAAATGCTGGCATTGCATTGGCCCTTGGAGGGCAGCGTTAGCATTCCAAGTGGAATTTCTATCTAAAAGGCAAAATGTGGCCTCAAGCCTTATCAGCCGGGAATAACTGAAATGCGGGATATGCTTCAGGGCTATGTTGTTCGCTATTATTAGGGTATGTCATAACCCTTCTAGATACCCACACACATTTATGGATTTGGTTGTGCATGAGTGCTCTCGGGAAAAGGTTGCAAAACAATCAGGGCGGTGACATATTTTGTACTATACAGTAAGGAGTAGGGTAGTCCTGATTCGCAGGGGTCAAAAGGTTTTCAACCTCGGTAAATTTTCTGGAGGTGTACTTTGGCAGGCGGTACCCCAGTAGCCTTGTCATTGATGAAAATCCAATCTCCAATGAGTGCCTTCAGATTTAGTTATATACCTGTTATATTGGAATTTAATTAATGTAACAATTTCGACTATGATTCTTAATTTACTTTAAACTCTAGACATTATTATAATATCACTGGATTTTATAATTAAAATGATTTGGTTATCATAAGTTAAGATCCCGTCTGTGTTTATATGCAGCGTGGTCTTATGAGATGCCTTTACTTTGAAAAGATTTATAAAACATTAAGAATCCATTTGATTGTGTTTCTCATGTTGGTTTTACCAGACTAATCCGGGCGTTATTTTTCTTATAATGCTTGGGTTATCCCGAGCATATTTTCCATATTTAGCTGGACACTTGGCACCGCAAGAGACGAGCTGGATCCTCCAAGACGTATTGTCGTATTTTATCTTCCACTCTTTGTTTTGTTCGTATTTATTAGCATTTGTAAGGACAGATTGTTATAACTATCCAGGTTGAGGATATGCTAGTACTCTAATTGATGTATGTATATAAGTTTTCTTTTTGTAATGTCCATTGATACATTATAGATTACTCGTCACGTTGTGAGATTATGTTCTCTTTTTCTTTTCTTTCACCCCAACGATCTGTCTTTCCAGCACTTAGGTATTCGACATGTGAATACTGTGGATGTATTAGTGTCGGCTTCCGAGGATCAAAAAGGCAAGTTGTTACAAAGAATAATTAGCCTACCACCTTTTCAAAGTGCAATATTTCCTTCACCAATAAAAATATACTATACAGTCATGAATACATAACATTATTACCCTATGGCTTAGGAATTAAAATTGATTAATAAGTGCAAACAAAATTATCTTTTAGCATAACTTCATCCTTCAAGCAATATACAAACCTAGCCTATTGTAGCAATATTATCGGATAAAAGAAGTGAAACGTGCAATTTAATAAGCTAATTGGGTTATACTTAATAAAAGGAAATCGGAGAAATAATCCAAAACCATATAGTATAAAATTTAAAAATAACTAATATACTTTCTAATTGATTGATTCAGCACATGTAATCTGTGCCACAAATTGCACTAATTTTTTTAGAGATTAAAATTATCTGCTACTCCATTGGCATTTTGATATTGTTACTCAGTATGTATGCAAAATCTGTTTGGGCACAAAAAGATGACACAAGTGGTGACATAATAGCTGACCCTATCCAATATCTATTATGTCACATTTTTTGTTTTACCTTATGTCACAATAGCCGATCCTATGCATCCATTCATATGTATGTATGTTCTTAATGAAATTTAATGACATATTAGTTGTAGTATTATATCTTGTATATGTGGTATTTTTCAAGAATAGTTAAGTAAATATTTATCATCGCTTTACTTTATTTGAACTAAGAGAAAATTAAAACGATGCAAAGAGTGAAAGAAAGAAACACTCCATCTTAATTAGGGATTCAAGTTGTCTTTTTACTAGTTGTCTTAAATGATTCATATTCACTGCAATAGTATTTGGTTTGAAGAGATTTCCTTGAATATATGCACTCAGCTAAAAAGTTTGTCATGTTGGATCACTTTAGCTAAATCAATTTTGTCTACTTTCACATGACATAGTACACATAATAAACATAGAAGATATATAGCCAAAGTAAGTGAACAATGCCAAATCTTTTATTTTCATACGAGTGTTTATTTTCAACTGAAACCAAAATTCCTCCCTAGCAATTTTACTGGTTAACATATATATATATATATACACATTAATATCATTTCGTCTAGTATTATTCATGTAGCAAGGCCCAAATATATATAAATCATTTGAAAAATATCATCTGATAACTTTCTCTTTCTAACTATTTATTCAGTTTGTAATAGCTTTCACCGTAGAAGATGGTATAATACTTTACCGATTTTACTTAAATCCAAGGTGTTATTTGAAAAGGATGAAGGTAATTTCATTCCTTGAATTACTCTTTCTTTCAGCTTCGAGTTCAAAAATGGGAAGAAAAAATTTATCACCTAGAAACGATTCCTTTTTTGTTAATAGCTTTTAAATTATCAAAATTCGGCATTTATTCACCAAGAAGAAATGAATTTTTTCAAAAAACTAAATCTCCTTTTCAAAGTTTAGAATCAGGATAAAAGATTAGAATAAGGATAAACTATGACGTTTTGTGGCAAATTATGAATATACCATTCTCTTTTGTTACTGCAAATTTATCTCTCTTCCATCTCTATGGAACAAAACAATTTCAATCCAAAAACTACCAGGTTTGATGATGATAGGGTATTGCGTCATCAATAGAACTAATATTGAAGAAAAACCAATCATCAGTCCCCATTTTTCACCAAAGAGTACCATTTTTTCAATAAATAAATTTTTCTAAAATTTAAATACCAATCATCACAACAATGTTTAGTTTGCATTAAACTAATCTATTAAAAATTCAGTTTTTATCAAATGAAAACAATTAAGAGAAAAATAACAAAATAGTGATTGGCCTCTTAAAGTGAAGCAAGATGACATGATGTTTTCAATGGTCCGAGTTTGACATACATTAGTAGGGAAAATTAGGAGTTATAATTTTTAATAGAATGTTATAATTTTAGTCATTACGCGCATCGAAAATTTACAAAAACCGGAAGAAGCATTATTATATTGGATTTACCCACTATTTTAAAGTACGTATAAACCAAGATGCAATTTGGAGCATCATCTCAAAGTGCATAAATAATTTTACAAAAGCTCATTAAAAATATGATGAACGAATGTAAATAAACCATAAAATGTGAACGATTAGTGAATGGTGGAGGACAAACGGGTAGTACCTTGAGGGCTTTTGTATCTCTACCAATAATCCCTCAGCTTCACTTATATCTAATTATAGTTTTATAGTCCTTGCACCAATGATAGAGGATCCAACTCCAATATGGATTGTGAATGGTTAGGTGTGGAATGAAATCGAAGCAGATTGGTCTTTGAGGCAAAAAGAAATGTTAATGACTGCGGTTGGAGAATTAGAACGAATGCAGTTAAAGAATTGGAAATGGAAGAAACGAATAGAATATTACCTATTGCCATATCATATTCAACACTTGTCAATTCACAAACCGTTGGTTTCTCCTTCCCTATTCAAGTAATAGATAGATTTGAATGGTCTATTTTTATATTAGTTTCTGATTTCTGATTTATTATCTTCTTTATCTTAATTTCGATGATATGTATGATTCACCATTGATATTGAGTTAGTTGATGATTTTAATATAATACAGTGGTCCTTATATTTGATTTGTGTGATTTCATTTTTGTATGATGACAAATTTTAATAAATGGATTAGTGATACTGCCATGTAAGGACTTTCGGTAACATTTTTTCGGTTATTCATCAGACCTGTCATATAGAAATACCTGTTGTGGATCATGAGTTGTTTATGAGCATTTAATAATTATTTGAATAACATGCAGTGGTATGAGATGTTGTTATGTTATTTGTTTGATTATTCCTTGTAAGTAAATATCACTCAAATGGGGCTACGCTCATGTATATATTGTGATACCCATTATGGTAGGAATACATTATTGCTATGTGTTGGCTTATGGGTAGAGCCGTGTGTCGACGAGGGATTAGAGCTCTAGTATATTATAGTCATGTGTTGACTTATACGGAGCCTTGTGTCGGCTTATGTCTAGAGCTATGTGTATATATAAGATATGAGGACTATGTGTCGTCCACTTGTGTCTATCTCCCTTTATGTTTAGGGACTGAACCGGATTGGCCAGTGTCCACCCTGGAGGCTTAATCATAGGGTCGTGCCCAAATCCATGACACCATTGTTTTTTTTTTATATTCAATATGCATCACAGGATTGGTAGTTGGTAGCCCCTTGTGTCGCATAAGCCATAAGTCTATTACCATACGGCCAAGTGCAGGGTCGTGACCAAGGCTATGCATGGACGAACCATAGGTGGATGTGGGCCATGATGTCCATCGAGGTAACTGAAGTCTATAGGAACAGATCCGGCTATTAGCGGAAGGCTAGTAGACCCTAGGTTCCTGGAGCATGTTGTGTGGTATCAGTCTCCCTTTTTGGTTCGAGGTTATATGTGTGTTGTGGATTGGCATATATTATTTCACTATATAATGAGTTGGCTATACGAGAGACTGTGTGTCCAAAGTGTGGTCAGTCCCCGTATATCTATATTCTTCTGGTAAATATTTTAGAGATAGCCTTTGTTTATTGATTGTGATAGATTATCTTTGTGGGTTGTATAATATTGGATATTCTTTGGAAGATTTGATGGGCTATCTCATGATATCTACTGATTATATGATTTTAGGATATTATATCAGGGCATTGTTGTATGCTAGCCTAACTCACTTGATTATTTCATTTTCTATGATGATGTTTTTATTGTATGGATGATTCACCCATTGGATATAGTATTCTGATTTTTATTGAATTGTTTTATATGGGCGACGACATCTTTATGCATAGATTTGGTGATATTTATATTATTAGATATTTCAGCAATTTTTTAGTTGTTGTAACGGTAAACCATGCATACGTCTTCCTCTTTATTTATATTATAATACATTGTAACCATTGACATGAGTGTTATGCTGTGAGTGACATTATTATCCTTAGTATATAATGTTCAACTATATTTGTTAACCCCATGATTTAGACATAGTCTGACTCATGTGTTATTTATATAATACTCAAGTTAGTCCAAGACATTTTAGGTTCGGGGACAAGGTGGCCGATTTAGGGTTGTTGGGCATAGATGGAGGCTAAGATATCATTATATATATATATATATATATATATATATTGTCATTGTTACACTTGTGATGTATTTATATGTAACGACCCGTAATTCTTGGTAATTAAAATATTAAATTTAATAAGATTTTGAAATATTAATATTGTAAGAAATTAAAATTTATGATTTGTAACGAAAAAATAAGTAGAATGTAATGTTAGTAATGTTAATTTAAGGTAACTGCTAACTATTTTAATGTAATTCCAATTAATTGAAATGATTGTAAAGTTATAATTGGTTATAAACTATAAACAAAGAAATACATTGAATGTTGAAATTATATGTGATCAATTAGAATTGGCTAATATTGAATATGAAATCAGTGATGTTATTTGAATGTTATTGATAACTATTTAATGTAATTTCAATCAATTGAAATAGATTGTAAGGTTATTTGGTTATAATTGTAAATAATGAAATAAATTAAATGATGCATTTAATGATAAGATTGTATGTAACTGATTGGAATAGGTTAATATAGAATATAAAATCATTTTGTTATAACCCTTCGTTGTAAATGATAAGATAATGGATATGAACTATAATTATAAACGATGGTTGTAATTATCTTCTGATTAATTTGTTCGTTTGAATATTAAATGAGTAATTAATGGAATTAAGGCAATTGAATGTTGGAATTATATGTTGTTAATTGAAATTGAATATAATCAGTGGTGTGTAAGTAGTCATAACATTTATTGTAGATAATCAACTTATAAATATAATTAAATTACTTAAAGGTAACAATTATTCATTTATCATCTCATTATTTAATATGTTTGGAATTAATTTGGAAATCAATGGAAATTTATGTAATTAATTATTGCAGTTAATACGATAAATAATGAATGTTATAAAATGCAAAATTATGTTAATATAATTCATAGGGTATTGTTGATTAAATAATAAGGATGATAACATAGGTTTGAATATAATTGGATGAGAATTGGATGCGAAGTTAATGGCATTTAACCTTTTAAATATGATAAGGGGAAACAAATTAATATTGCATCAATTGATATTACATCATTTAATTAAGATAAAGTGTAACGATCCATAATTTTAACAACTTTAAAATGGTAGTATTTTGAATTTAAATAAAAATTAAATAATTTTTTTTTGAATTTGTGATGTAGAGTGTTTTATTTGACCAAATTTAATATAATAAAAATATTATGAAATTTCAAATTTTGGTCAAACTTAGTCAAAGTTTGACTTTTGGTTGAAAGTTTTTAATTTGAATTTTAAAATTTTATTCTTTTTATATGACACTATACCGAATTCTGATCTTCTCTCCACTTTTCGTTTCGTCAAAATCAAATTCCTATTGCTCTAAAAATTTGAATTACTATGAAAACTTAACATGAATTGGTAGTGTTTAGTTGTGTTTTATTTGGCTAAGGCATATTGGGTTTGTTTGGTCTAATGGGCCTTGGTTAACCAAGAGACTCTAGTCAGTCATGTGACCATTCCTTTGCCTACGACCTTATGTTTCTTATTTGATAAACATAATTTTTCTCCTAAAAACTTTCTCTTCACACTTCTTCTTCCTTCTCAAAATCTACAGAGAACTCTAGATCTAAAACTCCAAAAATCTCACAAATCAAAATCTTTCCTCCTCTCCTTCAACCCTTCCTTCCTCCCCTATAGCCGCCACCCTCTCCACCATCTCCAAGGCCATCTCCTTCCACCTTTTCGCTCCTCTTCTTTCTCCTTTTTCCCTTCTTTTCCCCTTCCCTATTTTCCCTATTTCTTCCCCTTATTTTCATGGCTTCTATATTCCACTAAACTACTCTAAATCAATTTTTTTTGAAACCATGTATAATTTCAATGGAAACAACCTTGTTGTTGAACCCTTCTTCCCATTCCGAATATTTCTATATCGAAAACTCCATTTTCAAGTCCTTTCTCGGGTCCAGTTTTGGCCGAAAATACCTCATATTGTATCAATCATATCTCCTTCAGGAATGAATCAAATTATATGATTATTTTTCTCAAACCATTTATTTTTCTAGTGGATTCAACATTATTTTAGATCAGTTCCTCAAATTCCTTAATTTGCTATGCTAAAAACTCAAATATTTTCGAAGTATTTTTGAACCCAGATTTTCAACTCAGAAAACACCTCTGTTTGTTTTGGCTATAACTTCCTCAAGACAAAAGCATATTGAGTGATTCTTTTTTTGAAAGTGGAGAGAAAAGAATTTTTAACAACTTTCTAGTTAGTCACTTTTACAGATTCAGTAATATTTTGGTTCGAATATTTTTTTAAAGATGACTTAGTTTTGAGTTTGTTCGTAGTTTGGATCTTAGGTTGTTTGGAAGTTGGAAGTAGTTGAAACTTGTTTATTGATTTGGGTCTTTGCTAGGAATCTCCATATTGCTCCATTTTTATCATCACCTTCATAGCCACGAAAGGTGAGCAAACACTCACAACTACTAAATTTTCTTATGTTAGTTAAATTGAATTTATGATGTGATTAGAAATTGATTGGTTATTGTTTAGTATATTTTAAATTATCATTCCAGTTAAATCTGAATTTAGTTGAATTTAATTGCCATTTAATTTAATATTGAAATTTAAATTGCCAGTTAAATACCTCTTAATGATAACCAGTAAATTGTTGGTAGTTATTGGTTGATTTCAATGATGATTGTGTTGTATGTTCAATTGTTGATATTTGAGTGATTGGATGGATGTTATTGGTTGACATTTTAGATGATTGTATATTATTTATGTCTATATCTCTGTTATCCCTATGGGTTGAAATGATACATACCCGAACGATCTTTTAGATTAGGGGAAAATCGTTATGGGTTGAAATGATAAACCCGAGCGGTTTTCATTGATTTGGAAATGTTGATTTTTGATACTGGTTGAAATGACATATACCCATATAATTTCTTGAATTTGGATTTTTATTTGGAATTGAATTATTTGAAGGGTTTAAGTTAATTCAAACTTCGGATTTGTTTTAATTAGATGATTAAGATTGATATTTCGGATTATTTGAAGCCCTTTAAATAATTATATTCATGTTGTACACTTGATAGGAGATGAAAATCCTGTACATCTATGAAACCATTGCACTAATATTTCTATTTTACTTATTTTGATCTGACTTATATAAGATCTTTTAGTTCTGACTCGAGTGTTTTGTCTTTTCATTACGCTCGGGTTAGTTTGAGCTTTTCAGTGTATTGAAGACTATTTTCTGGACGACGAAGACGAAGATTCAGTATATTATTGCTATTTATTATTCCACTGCATTCTGTATTCCGCTGCATTATTTTTTTATTTCTGATGTATGTATAACTCTGATTTGAATTGTAAAAGTGTAATCAAATGTTATTTGTAAAACAGCTTCATGAACTGTTTATGTGATTATTATATTTTGTCGTTCCGCTGCGAGATTCTGTGTTTTGTTTTCTTTTTTTCTTTTTTTTCTTATTTACCCCATTAACAATCCTCCCTTTTGAATGGTTTGAGTCTGACATGTGGGGTTTATTGTCCATTTGAACCGTCCAAAAAGGTGGGTCGTTACATTATAATTTTATTCTTTTAGGAAAATAGGCATAATTATAAATTTTGAATAAAAATTAGGTTAAAGGACGATAAGTTTTTTTAGACTAAAGGACAATCCTAGTTTTTTATAGTGTAAAACCAAATATAATGCCTAAAAATAAAATTTGCATTTGTCCTTCTGTAACAACCCACTTTTCCGTATAGTTTAGGCCGACAATAAACCACGCATGTCCAACCCAAATTGAATGAAAAAGCGAATAGTTAGGGAAAAGAAAGAAGACAAGAAGACAAGAAGAAACTAAACAACACAGAATCTCATAGTGGAACGAATAATCTATAATATATAGCAAGTCTCTACACAAAAACAAAACTATAATATATGTATATACAGACATCAATCAGAGCATACTAACCTATTTCAGCCGGATAGTTATAACAACCTGTCCTCACAATTGCTGAATAATATACAACAATGAATGCAGTGGAAGAAAAATAACCATCTATGTGAATACGTCTCAGGGCCTCCAGCTCATCTTCTAAAGCTTCAAACATCCAACTAAACCTAGAAATATACTCGGTCTAACTCGAGCATTACAGGAAAACAATGCCCGAGTTGGTCCGGTAAAACCAGCGTGAGAAACTCAAATCACAAGAAATTTTATTTATTATAGCTAGTAAAATCATTTTAAATCAAAGGTATCTCGCAAGACTACGCTGCACATAAACACAGATGGGTTTTTACCTTACGATAACCAAAACCATTTTATATTAGAAAATCCATTATAATAATGTCTAAGGGTGAAAATAATAATAATCAAGTAGTTGTGACGCTCGTGAGTGTACATCACAACAATACTAGGTATATAATTGAAAACTAATAAGGAACGTTTGCTAATTGTATAGGATTTCCATGGAGGTGTCCTCAGCACTTCGAGAATGGTTCTCCTGCACAAGGATCAGAGATATTCTTTCGAAGCAGCATGCATCCCTAGTGATGTACCATAGGAAAAACATGGTTGGCCTTGCTAAGACCGAGTGAATCACCCTATGCATGTATAAAAACTGTAAGTGACATCTAGGAGGAGCCAACTACACCCTATGGGTTTGCCAACCCTACTGGCCATGCCTCCTATATCTTGTTTTAGTCATTTCCATTGATGAGACTACGTTGGGCGTTCCAACTTACGCACCGCCATCAAAATTGATCATAGATCCTGCATGGATTCCAGTACTCCAATAGGTCTTGAAATCTCACATGGATTCCCACGTCTCAAATAGATCTTTGAATCACACACAGATTCCTATACCCCAGCGGGTCTCGGAATCACACATGGATCCCAACATCTCAAAATATCATGAATCTCCTCCATAGAATCATATATGATTTTTGGAGTGGTTACGGGTATGAGTCATCTCTTACGAGTACGATATTTCACTTCCTAGGTGCTCCACAAACCAAATGCCAATTTTCGAAATGCTCAATACCAGTTCTTTAGGAAATAGTTAGACAATACATAAAAGCGGGGATCACCCTCTAACCGTTTAAGTGGACGGTTCTCCTTATCATTTGTTCTAGAAGACCGAAAGGATTTTATACGTATAGTATAGTACCACTGTAATACCCCAAAATTTTGTGAAAAATCATTTTTGTAAAATGATTTAATTTTTGGAATATTTAAATTTAAATATGGTGAAATTTTTGGAATAAATAGTGTGCAAGTATATGTGTGCACATGTACATTGAAAATAGCACAAGGAAGAGATTTAAAAATCTCTGAAATATATATATATATATAGGAAAGTAAATTCCTTATTTAAAGCATTGGATTGTAATTTAAGCATAAAGTTAAAAATGAAGTATATGCTTAAATGTATTTTCTGTGAAACAAGGGGGAGATTAAATAAATAAATATTTTTAGTTTTCTTTTCACATGTATATTCTGTGAGCAGAAAAATGTCAAGCTAAGCAAAAGAGTAACATTAAATAGGTATAAAGCATAAAACAGGTATGTATGTTATGTATAGACAGGAATAGAAAGAAGGGGGATTTCCAAAAATGAGCAAATGAATAAATATAAAATATGGTAGTCACACTTTTAACATGACTAGGTGAGTGGCCATTTTTCTGAAAAAGTAAAGGGAAGAAAATACTGCCTTTAACTAATTATTATGGCCGGGGTATTAAGGAGGAAAATGAATGAAAAATGCATGAAGATGGTTAGGTCAGAAATGGAATTTTGTTTTAACAAAACCCTAGTGGAAAAATGCATATAAATAGGCAGTTTCAGCCAGTAAAATTATCTTTACCCCGAGCTGCACAAAAATAAGAAAGGAAGAAAAATATTGGAAGGAAGGAGAAAACACTCATACAAGGATTTTTCTGGATTAATAAGAAGAAATATTTAGGTGAGTAACCTCACTGAGTTCATGGCATTAAGACCTGAGATGAGGCAGCCACTTTTTATATTACCATTTATATATTGTTGGTCTTGATGTATATGATTTCATCAATGCCTTTGGATGTCTTATTTTAAATCTGATATGATTTGATATGGATGTTTTTGGTGATCTTTGCTTTGTTGAGACATTTGTCTTTGGATGTGTATCATTACTGTTTTATTTTTACTCAAAAATGTTAAAGTCCAGAATCTTAAAATTATATAGAGAATACTCTCAACTGTTATAGATCTATGGCATGGAAACTTTACAAAAAAAATGTTTGGGAGCTGCATTATACTTGGTATAAGTGCTGAGGCTTGAGAAGAAAAATGTTAAGGGTGCAATAGAAATTTTCTAAGTGCTGAGCCCTTAATCAAATCAAAAAAAAAAGAAACTCACAAGCTAAAATTATGATTGAACCAGATCCTGAATCTGAATCAATCATAAAGGCTTGCAGATCAATATAATAAGAACATGCCATGCCTCCTTTACAGTTGCAAATATTCTTATATTTTACTGAGATCAAGACATATTGACCCCATTTAGGAAATAACTGTCTGCTTATTTCTGAGGAGAATTATGCTAGGAAAAATTATGGATGTTTCCATGTTTGCAGTGACATGTTCACTCAGCATATTTGATAATAGGATTTAAGTCAATACACTAGTAAATAAACTAGGGAAGGGAAGGCCAAGAAGGCTGCTGGAATGCTTGTCATATTTGAAGTATGCAAGTTGGCACATGGTTTGTTTAAGCCCTGAGATCTTTGTGCAATGATGTGAATTAGTTCATTGCAATGTGTCCCTGTGATTCCTTAATAGCAGATGAGGCAGGAATTTAAATTGAATTATGCAACCTGTAAATGAAGAAATAGGAATATGAATATTTCTTAGGATTGGTTGGTATGAAACCATGATGGTTCCAGTGAATGCAAATGTTGCAAATAGATAATTATGTTTGCATGGTTATGTATGCAAGTGTAAGAGTGATAGATGAATATATCATACCAGAATCAACTTATTTATACCATGTTAAAGTAATTGGATGCAGAAATTTGCTTAAATAACTAGTTGGTACTCTTACATTCTCTGTTGCTTAATATCATGAATGTATTGATGTACTCATACCAGATCTTAGATCTGATCCTTGTTTGCTCATGGCATTTGGGGTGTCTCATTTTAAAATGAGGCAGCCACTCATGCTCTTTCAAGGAACGCAGGCACTAAGTAGAAAATGAAGTTATGGCTATTATGGAGGAGTGAATGAACATGCTAGCTAGTTTCAATAAGAGCTTAAATTGATTATATCTGCATGTATTCAGGAAAAAATTATGTTTCTAAGATTTCCAATCATGTAATGAATATTTTATGATTAGTGATCAAGTTGCTCTTATGTTCTGTAAAGTGTTAGATTAAATTAGTTGTTCTGTCGAAATCATTGTATGTTAAGGTTTAATTTGTTTTTGAAGTAGTGTCTGGGATATAAACAAGAAAAATATGCTCAAGCATTAGCTATAAAAATCTGGTAAGAAATATACAATTATGTGAGCAAATTTCCTTGCAATTATATTATGTATTGGACAATCTTAAGTATTTTAAAAACACTGAGTTTTGGAGTAAATTTAGAATTTACCTTGAAAAATACCTTTAAGTATCTAATTGTTTTTCCTCTGAATTATGTCTACAAATGGTTCAAGCTTACTTTTTTTAAATTGTTTTGAGAGAGGTAATTGTATGGGAAGGCTTCAGGTATGATACAGATGACTGGCATTTCAATTGCCATGATCAGATACCTGGCATGACACTAGGCACATGAGTTAACCAGCTTCAAATAAGTGAAGTTTTGGTTGATTATGTTTGATTGTGTTTTGACAGTAAAATGCCTTTCAAAAAAAAAGCTTTGGGTCATTTAGCAAATGTTTTACCATAACCAATTTTCAAAGTCATAACAGATATACCATCTGGACAGGCTTGCACCAGCAAACCTGGAATTATTCTTATGAATATTTTTAAGTTCAAATTCTTGACATAGCAAATCTTATGCAAATACACAACTCACTATTTGTCATGTGGGCTAAGATTAAGGCAAACAAGTCACATAGATTGAATCTTAAATAAGAAAGTTTTTTTTTAGAAAATACATAAGTGGAAAATGATAAGTGAATATATCATTTCTGGCCTTAGCCAAATATCAATACCTTTGATCCATGATCTGAAAATAAAATCTCAAGAATCTTGAAATTTAACTGACATGGTAAAATTGATATTAAAAACTATCAATTAGAATGAGCAAGTTCATATAAATTAAATATGCATAGGATTTACTGACATATTACAAATATTCAAAAGTATATAGTAATAAACTTTAGGCAGAATTGCTAAAATCCAAATCAAACATAATGCTCTTGTACAACAATTAAAAATAAAGTATATACTCTGAATTTAAACAAGAGGAACACATACATCTTCATATGTATGTGTATATTATTAGAAATACACTGATATATTTATATTGGTAAATTATTTTGATCCTGGATATATTTTGTTTATTGGAGAAAGAAAATGACCCTGGGAAATATATTTGTAATGAATGATATATCTATATATCATCTCTTAAAAAAAATCCCTATGAAATTAAGGTAGAAATAGGAGGGTCATTTCAGTTGGTATCAGAGCACTTGGTTGCATTGATTGCTAGGTAATATAGAAATGTATTATGTCTGTTTGTTTTGGATGAAATAATTTAGATAAGAAAATAGAAATTATAGAAGTACTCATAATATACTAATACCATTTGCCCAGAATTTAGTTAGCAGACCATGGTAGGAAGAGGATCTCATCACAATGCAGGACCCAGTGCATCTCAAATGCTTGATATGCAAGAATTTGTGAGGGTTTTAAGAGAAGGGATTGGGCATAGGCCTGAGAACCCACATGAAGAGCTTTCAAAACTACTAAAGACTTATTCCAATTTGGGAGGCAGGAGTTTTGAAGGAACTGAGAGTGTGATGGAAATTCAAGCATGGTTGAGAACACTTGATAGGATTTTCAATGACATGCAGTTAGATGACCAAAGGAAGAGGCAAGTAGCTTCAAGACAATTGAAAGGGGTAGCTTTAAGCTGGTGGGAGGTGATCATAGCTGGAAGAAATGAAAATGAAATCACTTGGAATCAGTTCAAGGAGATGTTGGAGGCAAGATTTGTACCAGCATCAGCCAAGACCACTTTGCTTGAAGAATTTATCAAACTTAGGCAGGGAACTTTGAATGTCACTGAATACACTCAAAAGTTTGAGGGGCTATCTAATTATGGAGCAATGCTAGTGGCAGATGAAGCATCCAAAAATGATAGGTATATAAAAGGTCTGAACCCAGGACTTAGCAGGGCTATGCTACCATATGCAGATAGAACTTTTGATCAAGTAATTGATCTGGCATTGAAACTGGAACAACATGACAAAGAAAGAGAGAAATATAGGAATTTTAAGAGCAGTAACAAGAAGGATAAGGGAAGATATCACCCTTATGATAAAAAGAAGGAGGAGGCAGACAACAGGAAGAGTAAAGACACAAAAGCCAATGATACTAAGAAGAAATTGGTTTGCCATCATTGTGGTAAAGAAGGACACATCAAACCAAGGTGCCCAGAGTTAAAAGGAGGAGCCTTCAAATGCTACCTATGTGGGAAAGAGGGGCATATGAAGAGGAACTGTCCTGAGAATAAACAGCAAGGGAAATTGGCAACTTTGGAAGGTAAAGGCAAATCTGCAGTGAAAATTGATGCTGAAAATCATGGCCAAGTGGAAGGTACATTACTCATTTGTGCCATACCCATACCAGTAGTATATGATACTGGAGCAACACACTCTTTGATTTCCTATGAATTAGTTAAAGTGTTAAAATTAAACTGCATATTGGTTGAAACCCATTGCTTGTACAAAGTCCCCTAGGGAGTTCTAGTGTTTTGAACATGAATTGTGTGGATGTGGAGTTAAACATAGGAGGAAATATTTTTATTTCCAATTTATATGTTTTAAATTACCCAAATATAGGAGTTATATTGGGGGTAGATTGGTTAAGGCAATTTAAAGCCATAATTAATTTAGACTCATCCACCATATCATTGCAAAATTCTAGAGGCCAGAGGATCACAGTTCTATGTGAAGTAACTAAGGAAGGGAAATTATATCATTTAGTTGACTTAGAAAAAGATCTCAGTGAACTAATCATTGAAGAAATTCCCATAGTTAATGAATACTTGGATGTGTTTGGGGAAGTTAAGGGTGTTCCACACCACAGACCAGTTGAGTTTCAAATTAATCTCATTCCAGGAGCAAGTCCAATAATCAAGAAACCTTATAGAATGGGGCCGAGTGAACTGAAAGAATTGAAAAATCAGTTGGAAGAATTAGAAGGCAAGGGATTTATAAGGCCAAGCAATTCCTGCTGGGGTTCTCCAGTAGTGTTTGTAAGAAAACATGATGGTACCTTGAGAATGTGCATAGATTACAGAGAACTAAATAAAGTAACCATCAAGAATAAATACCCATTGCCTAGAATAGATGACCTCTTTGACCAACTCAGTGAAGCTAAAATATTTTCTAGACTAGACCTAGCATCAGGATTCCATCAAATGAAGGTTGAAGACTCAAGTGTTAAGTATACTGCATTTAACACAAGATATGGCTTATATGAATTTATGGTTATGCCATTTGGTTTGACAAATGCTCCTTCATATTTTGTTGATTTGATGAATAGAATATTTAGAGATTATTTAGACAAGTTTGTACTGATTTTTATTGATGACATTTTGATTTATTCCAAGACAGTGGAAGAGCATAAAAATCATTTGCATTTAGTTTTGTTAAGGCTAAGGGAAAATGATTTAAAGGCAAAATTTTCAAAATGTGCATTTTGGAAAGAAGAAGTACATTTTCTTGGGCATGTTATCTCTGCCAAAGGAATATCAGTAAACCCTAATAAGGTAGTGGCAATCCAAGCATGGAAAAGGCCTAGTACCATCAGTGAGATTAGATCATTTATGGGGATGGCAGGATATTATAGGAGATTTATAAAAGATTTCTCAAAAATATCATCACCACTTACCAATTTAACTAGAAAGAACCAAGCCTTTGTATGGACAGAAAAATGTGAGCAAGCTTTTATCAAAATAAAGGAAGCTCTGATTAATGCACCAGTATTGAGAGTGCCAGAAGGAAATGAAAATTTAGTTGTGTACACTGATGCAAGTGGCTCTGGGTTAGGGGCTGTGTTGATGCAGCAAGACCAGGTGGTAGCCTATGCATCTAGGCAATTAAAGCCACATGAAACAAGATATGCAACCCATGATCTTGAACTAGCAGCAGTTGTGTATGCTTTGAAACTTTGGAGACATTATTTGTTAGGTGCCAAATTCATTTTGTACACTGATCATAAGGCACTGAAATATTTATTCTCACAAAAAGATTTGAACATGAGGCAACATAGATGGGTAGAGTTCCTAGCTGCCTATGATCTAGATATACTGTATACACCAGGCAAGGCAAATAAAGTTGCAGATGCCTTGAGTAGACAACATGCCAAGGTAGCCATGTTGATGATGGAAGAGTTTAGGGATTTGTCTATACTTACTGATTTGGAAATTGAGGAAAATAGTGAGGTACAAATGATGCCCATTGAAGAAGATGAAGGTAAAGGAAAATTAAGTATGATATCTCTGCAATCAGATTTACTTCTTAAGATTGGGAAAATGCAGGAACAAGACCTAAACATGGTGGAAAAGAAAATGCTCATATCAAAAGGGGAGGAAGTAATAAATTATCAAGTTGATAAAAATGGTTATTTAAGGAATAAAAATAGGATATGTGTACCAGAAAATATAGAATTGAAAGAGGAAATATTAAATGAATACCATAGGAGTAAGTACTCCATACACCTAGGTAGCACCAAGATGTATCAAAATTTGAAAAGAAATCTTTGGTGGAAGGGGATGAAGTCAGATGTGGCCAGACATGTTGCAAGGTGCATGACTTGCCAACAAGTCAAGGCAGAGACACAAAGGCCATCAGGACTAATGCAACCCCTTAGTATACCACAGTGGAAGTGGGAGGATATATCTATGGATTTCATAGATGGTCTTCCTAGATCTAGGAAGGGAAACACAAGTATATGGGTAATAGTGGATAGGCTAACTAAGGTAGCACATTTTATCCCAGTTAGAACCGAAAGAAATGCTCCAAAATTGGCTCTAATATTCATGAAAGAGGTAGTAAGGTTGCATGGCATACCCAAAACCATTGTGAGTGATAGGGATACCATCTTCACCTCAAGATTTTGGAAAAGTTTTCAAGAGGCCATGGGGAGTGAATTGTGCTTAAGCACTGCCTACCATCCACAATCAGATGGTCAAACTGAGGTGGTGAACAAAGTCTTAGAAGATTTGTTGAGAGCATGTACACTGGACTTTGGAGGCAACTGGGAAGACCACCTCCATCTAGCTGAATTCACCTACAATAACAGTTACCAAAGCACCATAGGGATGGCACCATTTGAAGCCTTATATGGCAAGCCATGTTTATCACCTATATGCTGGGTAGAGACTGGAGAAAGGGCTGTTCTAGGACCTGAATATGTTAAAGAAACTACAGAGAAAATTGGGTTAATAAGAAAAAGAATAGCAGCAGCTCAAGATAGGCAAAAGAAATTTGCAGATAGGAAAAGAAAGCAAGTGGAATATGAAGTGGGAAACTTTGTTTTCATCAAGATTTCACCTATGAAGAAAGTCTTGAGATTTGGCAAGCAAGGTAAGCTCACACCAAGGTATGTTGGACCCTATAAAATTCTGGAAAGAATTGGTTCATTGGCTTACAAATTAGAACTACCAGAGGAAATGAAAGCAATGCATAATGTTTTTCATGTGTCCCAACTTAGAAGATGGGTACATGATAAAGAAGACATTTTGGAAGAGCCTACCAAAATTCAAATAAATCCTGACTTGGTTTATGAAAAAGAGCCAGTGGGGATTGTAGCCAAGGAAGAAAAGAAATTAAGGAGCAAAACCTTGAAACTAGTTAAGATCCAGTGGAGTAGTGATCCTAATGACTGCACATGGGAGTTAGAGGATAAGATTAGAATGGATTATCCTAAGCTTTTTGCAAATTAAAAGGTAATTTTTTTTTTCTGGAAAAATTTGTTATGCATGGTTGATATGGTTGAATTTGTTTGCTTATGCATATGTTTGATAAGTTTTCAGAAAAGAAAATGATGCTTGTTATAAATGCTAGAAAAATTGTGAGGACACAATTCCTAAAAGGAGGGGTGAATGTAATACCCCAAAATTTTGTGAAAAATCATTTTTGTAAAATGATTTAATTTTTGGAATATTTAGATTTAAATATGGTGAAATTTTTGAAATAAATAGTGTGCAAGTATATGTGTGCACATGTACATTGAAAATAGCACAAGGAAGAGATTTAAAAATCTCTGAAATATATATATATATATATATATATAGGAAAGTAAATTCCTTATTTAAAGCATTGGATTGTAATTTAAGCATAAAGTTAAAAATGAAGTATATGCTTAAATGTATTTTCTGTGAAACAAGGGGGAGATTAAATAAATAAATATTTCTAGTTTTCTTTTCACATGTATATTCTGTGAGCAGAAAAATGTCAAGCTAAGCAAAAGAGTAACATTAAATAGGTATAAAGCATAAAACAGGTATGTATGTTATGTATAGACAGGAATAGAAAGAAGGGGGATTTCCAAAAATGAGCAAATGAATAAATATAAAATATGGTAGTCACACTTTTAACATGACTAGGTGAGTGGCCATTTTTCTGAAAAAGTAAAGGGAAGAAAATACTGCCTTCAACTAATTATTATGGCCGGGGTATTAAGGAGGAAAATGAATGAAAAATGCATGAAGATGGTTAGGTCAGAAATGGAATTTTGTTTTAACAAAACCCTAGTGGAAAAATGCATATAAATAGGCAGTTTCAGCCAGTAAAATTATCTTTACCCCGAGCTGCACAAAAATAAGAAAGGAAGAAAAATATTGGAAGGAAGGAGAAAACACTCATACAAGGATTTTTCTGGATTAATAAGAAGAAATATTTAGGTGAGTAACCTCACTGAGTTCATGGCATTAAGACCTGAGATGAGGCAGCCACTTTTTATATTACCATTTATATATTGCTGGTCTTGATGTATATGATTTCATCAATGCCTTTGGATGTCTTATTTTAAATCTGATATGATTTGATATGGATGTTTTTGGTGATCTTTTCTTTGTTGAGACATTTGTCTTTGGATGTGTATCATTACTTTTTTATTTTTACTCAAAAATGTTAAAGTCCAGAATCTTAAAATTATATAGAGAATACTCTCAACTGTTATAGATCTATGGCATGGAAACTTTACAAAAAAATGTTTGGGAGCTGCATTATACTTGGTATAAGTGCTGAGGCTTGAGAAGAAAAATGTTAAGGGTGCAATAGAAATTTTCTAAGTGCTGAGCCCTTAATCAAATCAAAAAAAAAAGAAACTCACAAGCTAAAATTATGATTGAACCAGATCCTGAATCTGAATCAATCATAAAGGCTTGCAGATCAATATAATAAGAACATGCCATGCCTCCTTTACAGTTGCAAATATTCTTATATTTTACTGAGATCAAGACATATTGACCCCATTTAGGAAATAACTGTCTGCTTATTTCTGAGGAGAATTATGCTAGGAAAAATTATGGATGTTTCCATGTTTGCAGTGACATGTTCACTCAGCATATTTGATAATAGGATTTAAGTCAATACACTAGTAAATAAACTAGGGAAGGGAAGGCCAAGAAGGCTGCTGGAATGCTTGTCATATTTGAAGTATGCAAGTTGGCACATGGTTTGTTTAAGCCCTGAGATCTTTGTGCAATGATGTGAATTAGTTCATTGCAATGTGTCCCTGTGATTCCTTAATAGCAGATGAGGCAGGAATTTAAATTGAATTATGCAACCTGTAAATGAAGAAATAGGAATATGAATATTTCTTAGGATTGGTTGGTATGGAACCATGATGGTTCCAGTGAATGCAAATGTTGCAAATAGATAATTATGTTTGCATGGTTATGTATGCAAGTGTAAGAGTGATAGATGAATATATCATACCAGAATCAACTTATTTATACCATGTTAAAGTAATTGGATGCAGAAATTTGCTTAAATAACTAGTTGGTACTCTTACATTCTCTGTTGCTTAATATCATGAATGTATTGATGTACTCATACCAGATCTTAGATCTGACCCTTGTTTGCTCATGGCATTTGGGGTGTCTCATTTTAAAATGAGGCAGCCACTCATGCTCTTTCAGGGAACGCAGGCACTAAGTAGAAAATGAAGTTATGGCTATTATGGAGGAGTGAATGAACATGCTAGCTAGTTTCAATAAGAGCTTAAATTGATTATATCTGCATGTATTCAGGAAAAAATTATGTTTCTAAGATTTCCAGTCATGTAATGAATATTTTATGATTAGTGATCAAGTTGCTCTTATGTTCTGTAAAGTGTTAGATTAAATTAGTTGTTCTGTCGAAATCATTGTGTGTTAAGGTTTGATTTGTTTTTGAAGTAGTGTCTGGGATATAAACAAGAAAAATATGCTCAAGCATTAGCTATAAAAATCTGGTAAGAAATATACAATTATGTGAGCAAATTTCCTTGCAATTATATTATGTATTGGACAATCTTAAGTATTTTAAAAACACTGAGTTTTGGAGTAAATTTAGAATTTACCTTGAAAAATACCTTTAAGTATCTAATTGTTTTTCCTCTGAATTATGTCTACAAATGGTTCAAGCTTACTTTTTTTAAATTGTTTTGAGAGAGGTAATTGTATGGGAAGGCTTCAAGTATGATACAAATGACTGGCATTTCAATTGCCATGATCAGATACCTGGCATGACACTAGGCACATGAGTTAACCAGCTTCAAATAAGTGAAGTTTTGGTTGATTATGTTTGATTGTGTTTTGACAGTAAAATGCCTTTCAAAAAAAAAGCTTTGGGTCATTTAGCAAATGTTTTACCATAACCAATTTTCAAAGTCATAACAGATATACCATCTGGACAGGCTTGCACCAGCAAACCTGGAATTATTCTTATGAATATTTTTAAGTTCAAATTCTTGACATAGCAAATCTTATGCAAATACACAACTCACTATTTGTCATGTGGGCTAAGATTAAGGCAAACAAGTCACATAGATTGAATCTTAAATAAGAAAGTTTTTTTTTAGAAAATACATAAGTGGAAAATGATAAGTGAATATATCATTTCTGGCCTTAGCCAAATATCAATACCTTTGATCCATGATCTGAAAATAAAATCTCAAGAATCTTGAAATTTAACTGACATGGTAAAATTGATAATAAAAACTATCAATTAGAATGAGCAAGTTCATATAAATTAAATATGCATAGGATTTACTGACATATTACAAATATTCAAAAGTATATAGTAATAAACTTTAGGCAGAATTGCTAAAATCCAAATCAAACATAATGCTCTTGTACAACAATTAAAAATAAAGTATATACTCTGAATTTAAACAAGAGGAACACATACATCTTCATATGTATGTGTATATTATTAGAAATACACTGATATATTTATATTGGTAAATTATTTTGATCCTGGATATATTTTGTTTATTGGAGAAAGAAAATGACCCTGGGAAATATATTTGTAATGAATGATATATCTATATATCATCTCTTAAAAAAATCCCTATGAAATTAAGGTAGAAATAGGAGGGTCATTTCAACCACTGATGATAACTGTACCATATAATCTCCGTGTTTCTCCTAGATATTTCCAAAGTTAAAATCCTTCGGTGTTAAGTAGGGAATATTTCTCTACCACCAAAAGTAAGAATGATTACATATTAGACCAAGATTTGATAGTCGATTATTTAACTATCAAATAAACAACATTCCAAACAAAGATTACATTTCCCATAGAAATCACTAAGCCTCTTTAAATAAATCTTTTATTAATTTTAATTCACATTTAAGATACTTGGAAATCACTTCTATATACTTATCTCAATGGGATAAGTATATTCACAAACCACTATATTTTCGATACTTAGAAAATATAGCCATGTACTTATCTCAATGGCAAAAGTATATTCACTAACCATTTGACTTTCAAAGCTTAGAAACTTGATAACTCTTAAAAATAGATATGGAAAGTACTGTTTGATATCGACTATGGATCGCAGCTTACACAATGGTTACGTCGCTATCCCAGCGAATCCATAGAAAACTGTAGGCAATCTCTTCCCTTCGAATTACGCCATGAATATCAACCATCTCTTTCCAAATTTCTTTATCGTATAAATATTTACAAATCTATTTGGAAAGCTTCTTTATAAACCTTCAATCTATTTCTAAAACATCTTTTTTATATCGCAAAACTCCATTTATAAAACTTCTTCTTTCCAAATCTTCAAAACTCATTTATAAAAAAAATGATAAATATCTAAAACCACTTATAAAACACTTCCCATATTTAAACAACTTATTTACTAACTTTCAAGTCGATAAGATTCCCTTGGTAAACCATTAATTATTTAAAATAGCTTTAAATAACTTAAAATAATTAGTTATTATTTAAACATCCTTTTTTTCATTTAAATTAAATCTCATTTAAAATAATAACTTAAAATCTCATTAAAATATATTAATTAATTTTAAACATTATTATTGCATTAATAAGTTAACTTCAAAACAATATTAACATAATAATTAATTAACATTTTTTTGAATGATGATTTTACTGATTTTCATAATGTTCTTTTGATTAAAGGAGCATAAGGTTAATTTTTAGATTTCATAGTTTAAGATGTTGCTTAATGAGCTTTGATCCTTTTTAGTCTGTCTCTTATTTTAGTTTCACTGTCTTATAATTTTAGCTTCAGCTTTTTTACTTTTTCTTCATTAATACATATATATGTCTATAAATTTCATTTATATATGTGTGTGTATTATTCTTATATTTTTGTATAGTTCCATCTTCAAATGTAGGTTTAGGTCGGATATGGTCCTAGATTACTCTCTACAGGTTTTCAAGGTTGCTGTCACCAGGATTGCAGTGAGGCGTTCATTCTGGATCTTCCGTATTGGCAGTGAGACTTTCTTTTTGGATCTTCCGCGTTTACAGTGAGGCGTTCTTTCTCTGGTGGAGCTGCTTGTTAATTTCATCTGTGCACTTGGTCACATCATGGATCATCCGCATTTGTTGTGGGATGTGCTTTCTGGATCATCGAACTTGACCTAATATTAATTTAGGAAGTATCAAAAAGGCTTCATGATTTCATAGCAATGAGAACCCCCAGAGAGGAGCATTGAAGTGAAACATCTTTAGCTTTTGCTTACTTATGAGAGAACCAGAATTGAGTTAACCGAAAATTCATCGATTGGTTTTAAAGTGTTCGATAAGTGGGAAAAGTGTATTTATAAGAGATGACTCAAACCCGTAACCACTTCAAAGCTATATACGCAATCCATGTTCTGGAAGAGGTTGTGAAGTGGAATTTTTTAGAGTTGAACTATCTATCCTAAGGTTAAATCCAAAGGAGAGGTCAATGTTAACATTTCTAGGGACGCTATCATATGGGATTGTCTATCTTTAGGAGTATTCCGAGAGAGAGGACAGTGTTAGCATTTATCAGAAGACTTATGCTGAATCTATATGGAGATTCGAAATCTGATCGAGATGCTTAAATCCATGTAGTGATTTGTGAACTGTTCAAGATAATGGAATCCATTTGGGAATTCGTGTTCTGTTCGAGTGCTCGTATGAAAGATATCAAACATAGCCTCGGCATCGGGAAAATGATAGAAAACAAAAGAGAGGCACAGCCAAAGGTATTTAGCTAACCTCCAGGGTATATCAACTCCATATCTAGAGATGCTTATCGATTGTTGCTGGCGGGAGTTGATATGACTCGGATCACACACCGAGGGTGATCATGTTATGTTTACCTTAGTGTAGATCCTATCTTGAGATTTACAATGCTCGGAAGGTAGTTTTTTATCCTTGTCATGGAGTTCAGATGTAGCCAGACCGAAGAGATCTTCGTGGAAAAATCCATATACGAACACACTTTAGCGGTATCAATTGTGTACCTATTATTTTTGTGTTGTATGCATAATAGCTATTTTTGGATTTATGTTCTACACCCCAGACATTATCTATTTTACCGATATATTTACTCATCGGATGGTTAGTCTCATTTAAGGGGGAAACCATTATGGTAATCCATATGGTCTCAATGGTTACTGTTACTTGTTACATATTTCTTGGGTTTCTCACAACAGTTTAGCAGACTAATCCAGGTGTTATTTTCTTATAATGCTCAGGTGAGCCTGTGTATATTTCCAAATTTAGGTTTAGATGCTTTGGAGCTTATGGAAAGAAGCTGGATGATTACCTACCATAGTATTATTATTTCCACTGCATTACTGTATTGTATATATCAGCATTGTGAGGACAGATAGTTATAATTGTCCAGGCTGATGATAGTACTTAGATTTTGGTACTTTAAAATTTATGTATTCGGAGTAACCCTTCGTACTATTCCTTTGATATTATATATTATCTATGACATTTTGATGTTTTCTCACTTTCTCGTTCTATTTTATTATTTGACCCTAACTTTATGTGTTTTTGGCACTTGGTTGTTTGGCACATGAATACCGTGGATGTATTAGTGTCGACATTCGAGGGTTGAAAAGTCAGATCATTACATTTGGTATCAGAGCCCAATGTTGAGCAAACACCTTGGCTTTGGTTGGGTATGGCTCATTAGATAAAGGGAAAGCGACACCCTAGAATGAGTTGAGTGTATTATACATATAAGTGCGTATTTGTATTTTGAAAACTAAACTATAAAATCATTCCTTAAGAATATCTCCTTCTGGTAACTTCTTCTTTGAAATAACTATATCCTTTTATGTCCTAAAGAAGTTTTACCTTGGTTTTGTAGTTAAATCTATGAGTACTAGAGCTTTTAATGCTTGAGGTGATCGGGGTAGTACTATCATGAATGGCAGGAATCGAGCACTGAAGAATGTTGCTTCAGTTGACGAACCGAGGGTGGATGTCATAGAGGAGATCGTGCAGGTCAAGCTTCATATAAGTTTTGCTTCACTCTACCGCCATTGTGAGAGGTTAGCAATAAGAGGTTTAGTGGCATGGAGACTATTATAGAAGTTCGGTCTTGGCTTAGATTCAGTGATAGGACATTTGGAGATATGGAGCTTGATGATGCAATAAAAAGCAGGTTAGCATCACGACATCTGATGGATGCAGCCATGGATTGGTGGAGATCTATTACAACTGATGTCCAAAAGAACAACTTGCCCAATTTAAAGACGAGTTTAAGATGAAGTTTGTTTTGGAAGCAAAAAATATTTTTTTATTTAGGAGCTTCTTAGATCTGAAGCAGGGGGTCGTGACTATGGTGGAGTATGAGAACCAATTAATTGCTTTATCTCGGTTGGGGTTAGGATTAGTTGACATGTCGTTGAAGAAGAACGAGATATTCATTGCGTGTATGTGTCTCGAGTTTTAGAGAGATATGACTAATCATCTTATGGGGACTTTGGTGAATATGGGTTTGCAGTTCGAGAATTTGGCACTTATGCCTGTTGTTTCTGCACCAAATCCTCTTGCTCCTATACTAGTTGGGAACAATAAGAGAAAGTTTCGATAGTTGAAGTATACGTCCAACCATGTTTTCCATCGGTGTGAGCAGAAGAGCCACTTTGCTAAAAACTGTAAGAAGGGTGGAGGAGAGCAGATGGCATCAATAAAGGAGGTACCGCAGTTTGCACTGAAAGGTTGTTATGGTTGCCATCAGCCTGGCCATTTTGTTAGAGGTACCATGCTCAAGAAAAGGAAGCAGCCTAGGGTCTTTGCTATTTCTTCAACACCTTCCATTTTTGTAGCTGAGAATGGAAAGTAGATTCCTTAGGGTATACAATATGTTTACAGCTTTCTGATTCGTGTTTCCTTGACTCTAGTGCCTCTTAAAGTATCATATCCCTCAACCTCGATGATTGCTTAAATCATGCTCCGTTAATTTAGGAGCATTACTTATTATTGATTTATGCTCAACCGGTTTATGAGCAATTTTACCTTTCTACATCATGGGTTGGGTAGATAGTAATTTTAGGTATATTAAAATGAACATCTTGTGAATTAAGTTTCACAGTTTGACTATAGGTGTTCGGTGATAATGTTGGGTTATAAGTTAAAAACTTAGTAAAAAATATTTACTACAATCAAAAGGAAAAATAGAATATTTTGGAAATAAATATTTATGTAAAGATTTATATAAAAAGGTGATTTTATGTAAGTATAGTTTATAGAATATGGTTTATAAGCGAAAAGGATTTAACTAGAGAATTTGAGAACTTAAATCTCGAAATCTTTAAAAATGTTTTTCAAGATTTTGGAGAAAATAATATTAGTATTTTTGAAAGTAAATATTAGGGAATTAGTTTAGATCTTGATACTTAGTATTATTATACAAAGTATTTGATACCGCTTTGGAATGATTTTGGTTAAATACCAAAGGTATGGTTTGGATGTACTGAACTTACTTTTATCACTTAAAAATAATTTCGGTGATGACTACAGCACCATCGGCATTTATTTCCGGGTTTAAGTAAGGGATGCTACAAAGTTGTTTTAGTAAAATATATTTTGATTTAAATTCCTAAAGTATGATTTGATATACAAAAGTTATATGTATATATTATTTCGAAATGATTTTAAATGAAAACCGATGTTTAGTTCCAAAATTTTCTTATTAAGTTATTTCATGGACACATGTAGCATATGCATTAGGAAAGTATGGTATGTGCATCATGATATGATATGTTGGTAGTTTTCGTTTATTAAAATGAAATAGGATTTTTGGTGGTTTTTGATAGTCGGGAACCTCCAAATTGTTATAGAACTTGTAGTTAAGTGTTTTAAAAATAAATATAAAGTTGAGTTTATATAACACTTGAATATGAAAAGTCGGTAAGTTAAAATAAGTGTTAAATGGTTAAACATACTTGTTAAGAAAAAGAAATGTATTGTTTTGGTATATACTCTTAGGATGTAGTGGAATATTATATGAGTATGAACTTAAGCTATAAAATGTTTATAAACTTGAAGATAGGTCTTGCAGAATGGTTCATAAATGATTTTAGTATGGAGCATACTATTTGTATAAAAGAAATGTGATGTAAAGAAATTGGTGTAGTTAAGAAACCAATAGGATAAATATGTAAATTACACATAGATCATTTTACTTGCATGACTGTTCTTGATTCAACATTGAGTATATGTTTTCAAGGTAATTTACGTCGGTCCGAACAAAAAAAATTCACTTGGTTCTTGACGGCGAACATTTATATAGGTTCGTGATACGATCTTGATGTTTTCTATCATAGTATATGGCTATGCAAGGAGAGTGGAAGTTTCTAATCAAGGAACTAAATCAGAGTCTATGCTAGATAGGTCAAGTGGTCTATACTAGTTTGGAAGTGAAATTTACGTGATCGAGTAAGTGATCGGATCGAATATTGCATACGTATGGTTCATATGAATTGTACGAGTTTTAATATGTTTATTGACTTATGAAGGGTTTGAGGAATGACTCTTCGATTTGTTAAAAGGTAACATGAATATCAGCTAAGTAATGACCTAATGCTACTGAGCATAAGGAATGTTTAGTAGGTTGTTTATCGTCCTTGGGCATGGAAGCATTTTGAACCTGAGCAAACCATGAGCTTTGCTTCCTAGTGATTGTAAATGCTATTTAAGTATATGGGTACTTATTCTTTTGTTAATGTTAGAAATGCAATGGAGCGAGGATGTTCAGGGTTGTATGAGGAAGACAGAGGACGGTTTGAAGGAGTTCTATCCATAGTTGCTTATATACTAGGAGTGACATCTTTTGTAGTGTACTCACCGCTTGAGGTGGAGTCTTTTGGTATGCATTCAGTTTGCAGGTTAGCTTGTATATAGTTTCAGCAGTTATATATATATATATATGTTGCTTCGTTTATCTTCTTTGATTGTCGTTCTTGTTCGAATTTCAAAGACGAAATGTTTAAGTGGGGGAGAATGTAGCAACCCAAAAATTCAAACACTTCGTCTTGGGTAAAAGAAACTTCATTCTTGAATCTCAATATTATTGCAAGGCTATTGCAAAGACATGCCAGAGGGATTCAAAGAAGGGCTGAATAGAGGGTGAGTGAAACTGGTTGCAGCATACTGGCTTATATGAGTTGAAATGAAGTGCAAAATGATGAGCTGTTGAAGCAACAGGCTTCAGCTGCCTTCGGAGTTGAATGCTAATGGTGACTGCAATTCTATGGCTGGCTAGTGCATCCTAGCTTTAACTGACTTCCGGGTAAGTATAAGATCATGTTGTTAAGCTATATATATATGTATACGTATCTCCGGTTATTTGGATTCTTGAATTTTGTCAATTAGTATGCATTGAGTTGTGCATTTAGTGTTTCTTTCGGTATCCTATTATCAGTTTGTATCTTATGTACCTTATAGTCATTATGGATATTATTAGCTTTTAATATGATATATCTACTTTTAACAAATGCATGTTTCATGTTGAATTTAATATTTTTATGTGCTTTGCATCAAGGTGAAGTTTTAGGTGGAAACCAAATCAAAAGTTATCAGAAGCAATTGTTTAGCATCTTGCCACATATGGAGCCACAAACAAAAGAACAATTAGGAAAATTCAACATGTACACTTACAATAAAGCAAAAGCAATAATTTGCAGATTTGCGTCACCGTTGCAGGATGAGGTGTAGGTTACCGATTCATAGCTCCAGTATGTGGTAAGGATGAATCCAATTTTTTTGCAATTCATTATTAAATTGGAGTCTCCAAGTTTGTTAACATAAACTGATATTATGGTAGTCGGATTACTAAATTTAAATGTCAAATGAACCAGGTTGATGCATAGGTTTACTTTCATAATGTAGAGCTCCATGTTTTCTTACTCCTTGGTCTTAAGCATCATAATTTAGCTAAACAAGTTTGACCAAAAGTTAAAAAAATGAAAGTAAACAGAATATTCAATATGAATATGATGCGCTTGTTTAAATAACAGTTTTGATTTGCTCTTTGGAGATTGTTGTATGCTTTGGTTTGTTCTTTGAACATAATTGTGTAACTGGCAAATACTTGGAAATAGATTAATAATTTCTTTCCTAGTTACAGATTTATTTCCTAGAAAACAAGGTATATCATCACTATTTTTACAGATTTATTTCCAATAACATGTAAATATAGTTGTATATACTATATAGTGCAAAATGATGCTTTAACATGATTTTTTTTGTACATAGTGTAAAATATTTCTCTAACATGAAATGCTTATAAGTTCGAAGAATTATGAAACATTTATAGACAGTCGTCATGACAAAGAAATATTATGGAAGAGAAGAAAGGGAAGCCCAATGGGCTTGTTGGGGAAAATCCCTTCAGATGATCAGTCTAAGGGAATAAAAAACCCAACGAAGCGGAAAAACAATGAACTGGATCGTGATTGTAGTGAGGCGGAACAAACAGAGATAAACACCGGAACAGACAGTCACTGATCAATTCAATGCAAAAAAAATAGCACCAGCATTTATAGTAGTTCCACTACCGCGAGGCAGTGTACGTCCACTTGGAGAGAGGATATTTTATTAATCACTAAAAGATTTGAGTTACAAGATTGATTCACTTTTGGAGGCTATACATAAGAAGAATTTACAATACAGACAAAATTCTGCAGAGTTTAAACTCTCTAAGATGGCTTTGAAATTGGCTGAAATTAGCTATCAATTTCGGCTGCCATTGTTGTCCTGAAGCTCCACTATTTATAGAGTGAAGATATGAGAAGGGGTAGCTGTTATATAGCAGCCCTTGGGTTTGGTTTGGCATGCATCTAGTTTGGTTCGGAAAAACACCAAGCGAAAAATTTGGACCGACATCAAAATACCGAACGAAAAAATTCGTTCGGCAAAACACCGAAAGAAATATCTTGTTCAGCAAATCACCGAACGAAATAATTCGTTCGGCAAATCACTGCTCCAAATCCTTCCAAGCAATGCGACTTCTTCCTCTAACCTCGTCAACATTTCATTCGGCAACGAAGACTTCATTCGACAAAAACTAATGCCGCTCCATAATCATTGGACGAAATTTGTCGTTCGGCACACTTTACCGAACGTAGCTCCCTCAACACCGATCTAGGACCCTTCCAAACCCTAGTACTTTGTCTCCGTGCTTTCTCTTTGTAGCGTCACTTCTTCTGCTCCGTTTGGCAAATCTGAGCTAGGGTTTCGCCTCTTCCTTTGAATTGAATTCAGGTATCAAATTCAACAATCTCTGACTTGATACTGAATTCCAAGCAAGCCTTCCAACTTCATCTACGCCTTCATGCTCCAAGCGATGGATACTTACCCAATGAGCTTCGGCAATGCCATCACCCATTACACTCTATCAACGAACTCCGGCGAGGCCACCACCCGTTAACAAAGTGTTCGAAGTACCTATTCTGTGTAGAACCTATCAATCTCCACCATGAAAACAAATGTCTCCATGAACCATCTCAACTCTCCCCCCCCCCCCCCGTGCCACCCCGTGGCACCTAGCACTTCATTAAGCGAATCAAGTCCGAGCAATGCTTGAACTTAATAATAGGCAACGAATTGGTAAACATGTCTGCTGCATTCTCCTTTGTGTGAACTTTCTGAAGACGAACTAGCTTCTCTTCACTCATCGAGGCAAGGAACGACTCTCTCAACTTAATATGCTTCATCCTCGAGCCGAATGCCAGATTTTCAGCTAAGTTAATTGCACTCTGACTATAACAGTACACATTCACTCCTTCGTATGCGAAGCCCAAATCACACAACAGTCGCCTCAAATAAAGCGCCTCCTTAGCTGCTTTAACTGCAGCTATGAGCTCTGCCTCCGTAGTAGACAAAGCCCCAATCGTCTGCAACCTCGCTCTCCAATTGATCGCTGTCTCACCAATGGTGAACATATATCCGGAGGTTGACTTCCTTCGATCTTTATCACCGGCATAGTCGGAATCACAAAATACAACCAAGCTGAAATCTCTTCCTCTGCCGCCAAAGACAAGTCTATGGTTTGGAGTTCCTCAAGGTATCTGAAGGTACACTTCACTGCTTCCCAATGCGTCTTCTCTAGATTTGCCATGAACCTACTCACCAATCCAACAGCTTGTGCAATGTCAGGCCTAGTGCAGACCATGGCATACATCAAGCTGCCAACTGCACTTGCATATGGGACCTTCATCATATAAGTCTTGTCCATTTCCGAGATCGGAGAGCCTTTGCTAGAAAGCTGTATGTGCAAAGGCATGGGTGTGCTGGTTGCCTTTGCCCCTTCCATGCTAAATCGAGCAAGCACCTTTCGAATGTATTCCTTTAGAGTGAGGCTCAAAAGTCCTAGCATTCTATCCTTTTGGATTCCATACCCAAAATTTTCTTTACTTCTCCAAGGACCTTCTTCAGTAGTTTGGTCACTTATGCATTTATTTGGTTTTTCGAATGAACTAATTTTATCGAAATATTGTATATTATAAACTTTGACCATTCACCATATAACATTTATATGCATTTATTGGTCAAGACCATGTAACGCTCTCCAAATGTTTGGCAGTGTATTACTCATGACTGATGGGGGCACCTAGGGTTACGTGTTGATAATTATTGGATAACTATGGAATGACCCACTTGATAGTTTTATGTTGGTTAATATAACTAAGGTCAAACAGAAAATATCGATGTGACTAATTTACACGGTTCTCTTGACTTGAGGATATTGTTGACTTTCAATGTGGAAGCTCCACTTTAATTATAATTAAATCATGGCACATTGTCCATCGAACGACTATAGTTGGGTCGAGTGAAAGCATTAGAAGTGAAACATTATTCAAGAGAGGATTCGTCTCCTCAGTTATATGAGGTTAGTATCATGGTCAACTTAAGTCAACTCAAAGTCAAAGTCTCTAGCCAGAGCGGTTTGGATAATAATAATTATTACTATTGAACCGAGGATTTTGTCTTTGGACTGTAAAGTTGAATGTAAATGATATTGGAATTTTGAACATTAACAAATTCCATAAATCCAAAGTGATAGTTTTGACGAAGAGAATTGGTGTAAATAATTGTCACTATCGGGTACTGCTTATAATAAGTAAATTAGATTTTACTAAAAGATGTGTAAGCAATAAATTCAACCAAAATGTCACACCACCTGCTAAGTGATGTGTGAACGTTAATATTCGAATAGTTCGATATTAATCGCTAACTGAATTTACACTTTTGAGTCGCACAACCGAAATGATGAATGCTCTAAACTAACCACATGATTTAATTAATTTATAATTGTTGTAAATTAATTAAATTAATTAATATTTATGAATATTAGTTACTAAATTTTATTCAATTTGTTTGAGGGCCCTTAGCACTTAGTAAAATGCATATATATGAGTTATAAACGTGCATAATGATATATGGTATCTTTAGAGTGTTTAGATTTGATTTAACCATGATATATACTAAAAATGAGGGCTTTAAATAAATTAAATTTATCAGTATTTGTGAAATATTAATTATTAAAATTTTATTTTAATTTATTTGAATAACATTAGCATTTAATGGTGTGCGTATATGAAAGTTAAAGACGCGCGCACGATTGTATTGGATTTAAATGGGATTGATGCTAATGAGATTTTGGAAATTTTTGAGGGCCCATGTGGCACCATCTATGGCTAGCCATGCATGTAGAAGAGAGAGGATTTGATTAACATTTAAAAGGATTTAATAGGGGAAAGTTTTAAGGAAGGAATAGGAAAGGTTTCTATCATTCCTTTAAAACACATCTCCCTTTATTTTCTAATATGATTGATTTTTTTTTCTGTCATAATCATCCATCTTGCTCTTCTATAAGAGAATTTTGAATTTTCATGGCTTTCTAACCTCTAAATTTGCAAAATAAAATATCAAATAAAATTAATAACAAAAGGTGGTTCTAATCTCTTAATTCTTGCAAAATTCGGAGATTGATTCGTGAAATCTAAGAGCTTTTGATTCATCATTCAAGGTGCATTCTCTTGGCGGCATCTCAAGGTGATTATTCTAATTTTATATATTCATCATTCAACTTGTTTACGTAATTTATATCCATCTCCTATTTCATCTCATCTATGTATTTGTTTATTTGATCAAATAGATTAGATCCTTTTTTGCTCCATCTTGATTAATTATATATGTTCACCAAGTTATTTTAATTTGAATCCGTTTTAAGATATATTTTGATCGTTTGTCAATTCATGTTGTCACTATTAGATCTACATTAATGATCCCGTATTTAGTTTTTTTTTTTTGAAAGGCAAGAGCAAAGAGCTCACTTTATTCACTAATGTATGATTACAAACACTAAAGCATGACTTACAACCAAATACAAACAAGTGACAATTCAACAAAAGTACAACCAGACTCAACACTAACTTTACTGCTGTCAATAGCGATAATAGAACCAAATACATCAGCAGCAACAGCATAACATATAAACTAAAAATACAATATAGAAATACATGCCAATAGCAGTAAACTCAAATGTGTCTGATTTAGATTTAGATCTGAAACCTTTGCAACATATACATATGTGTCTGATTTGTCCTATCTATTTTGTTGTTGTTTCAAGTTTGTTATTAAAAAAATTCGATCAAAATCTAAGTCTTAATTAATGAAATATTTCTATTATTGATTCAAATAGAAAACATATGTAGTTTATTTATGTTTGCATGTATGTTTTGTGTTCAATATTTCAAATTCAATCTTTTGGTTTTTGCATACTTCGGTTTGAAGTTATTAAAAAAAGGTTTTCTTTATAAACATAATTGGACTTTATTGCAAAATATCATAAACCCTTGGATTTGCTTTTAAAATTAAAGTTAGGATTTAGTTGTTACTTTATATTAGAACATATACTAAATATAAATTTTAGCATAAAGATGTATTAAGTTTAAAATATTATTTACAGTGAATTTTGTATGTGTATATATATACACACACAAATTTGTGTGCGTGCGTATACATACATATATACATATATGTATATTATTTGAATTGAATTTATGTGATGGACTTTTATGTAAAACCAAAATTTGTTAATCTTAAAAACTTTCAGTTTTGAAACTAGGTTCAAAATTGCTGACCTTTTGGAGTTATAAAAGTGTCACTTAATTTTATCTCATTTATATGTATATGTATATTGTATATAAACGTAAATATATGTATGTATAGTATTTTAAATAATACTATGGACAATAATGACACATATGTAGGAAATATCACCTCTATACACTAGGGGTGGGCATAAACCGCACCGCTATACGGAAACCGTCCGCACCGGACCGTAAAAACGGTGCGGAAACCCGCACCGAATCTTCTAACCGAAACAGATACCCCAAACCGGACCGACCCGCATCGATACGGTTCAGTTGCGGTTTGGAAGATTGAACCAACCATATTAAACCGGACCGAACCGAAAATTTACATTAGTAATCTTTTGATAAAAATATAAGCAACTTCTATCTTATTTTAGATTCTAACAATGTACATTCTATTTTTAGCGTATGTTGTTGTTATATTAATATAATCGTTGTCATAAAGGAAGAAGTAATAGTTTTGGTATAATATTTTTCATATCATTTTTTTGGATAAATGCTAATTATAATCCTAGTTATTTTCCTTAATGATTATGCATTGATAATGTTGATGTTTGGTTAATCTACCAAAAAAATCTCACTTGTAGGTAAATGTCAAATTGAAATGTTCATACAATTAAAAAATAATCTTTCATTTCAGTATAACATTGTGTGTTTAACCTTTAAGTGTAAAAGTTTCACACAGTTGCCTTCGTAAATTGATTGTTAATGGAAGTAATTCTCTTATTTTATATATTTAATATGGGTTCAAACCGGACCGGACCGAAGCCGAACCATATTACATTCAAACCGGACCGAAATCGAACCGTTTAAAAGATTAGTATAATGGTTTGTATTTTTGGTTAACCGTTTGATGCGGTGCGGAAGCGGTTTGGACTCCAAACCGCACTAAACCGACCCGCGCCCACCCCTACTATACACTATCTGATTTGTTGCACTTACATAATTTACAGTAATGTACATTTGGACAATAGTTACATTTTATGCCATGAATAAATTTCCAATTAATATCATTTAATGACACAATAAATTTAATTGGAGAGAGAGAAAATGGAAGGTTTCTCCCTTCATATAATGTTTATTATACTCTCAATTAATTACCTATTTTTAGGGAAAGAAATGAAAGGTTTCCTTCCCTAAATTATCTCTTATAAACAATTGTTGAGTGTATATGATGCACTATAATTTTAAATTAAATTACTTTTAAACTTCCATTTAACCAACTTTAAATAAAATAAGACTTTATTTAATATTTTATTAGATTGGATATAATGTGCATTTAGACTTCGTAGGCTCATTAAAGATCCAAAATGGTAAAAAAAATTGAAATTCACTTATTTCTTCCACTGTGGGCTGGCCCAGTTCCTTCAATGGTATCAGAGCCCAATAGCCTATGCAGTCTAAATTAGTCATGTTAGGGCTAACTAATTATGCTTATGCACTTAGTACGGTGTCTAGAAAGGTGATGTCTAGGATTGGAATGGGTTATCAAGTACCCTGTCCTACCTGGTTACATGCCTAGCCTGAAAGGTGATGTTAGTCCAAAGGTTGCCCCTAATAGAAAAGGCCTAATTTGAATTGGGCCTTGGCTAATTTTCAAAATAGTTTTGAAAATTAAGACATGATTTTAAATTTAAAAGTTAAATTTAAAATAAAAACATGTTTATTATAAAAGTTTATAATATAACATAAATTTTCAAAATGTTTAAAAATGTAATGAAAAGTTCAAAATGTTTGAAACTATGTAAATATTAATTTCGAAATTTAAAATTATTAATAATAAGATTAATAATATAAATTAATTAAATAAGTTAATTAATTAATACTTATATGCATGTATTATATATGTTGATATATGTTATGTTATTTTAAAGTGTTTAAGATAACATAAGCATACATGTATGTATATAAGATAAATTTTTGAAATTAATATAATTTAATTAAAATGTTTTAATTAATAAATTAATTAAAGGTTAATTAATTAAATAAAAATATACATATATAAGATATATGTGTTACAGTATAAAGATTATAATATACACTATAAAGGTTATAACAGTTATGTCCAATATAAAAGTTGTATTGGAATACTAATATAAAATTAATTAAAGAGTTAATTAATTAACATTAATTAAATAAGATTCAATTAATGAAATATTATACATAAGACTATCATATAAGTAATATGAAATATAAAAGTTATTTAACAACAAAACATATATGATAAGAATGTATAAACTAAAAGTGGAACACTAAAGAAACCCAAATAGACTTAAGGAATAAATACATATGTAAATGTACGTATACTGTGATTTTTAATGTGTCCGACTCTTGAATCATGAGGGTATTTTATAAGAAATACATTATTCTATCAGTCGATATCACTCAATTTAATATTGTCCTCTACCGTATATATATTAATAAATTACTTGCATACTCCTTAGTTGTTGAGCAAACTTAAGCTAGGGATGTTATGTGTAGTATTATTAATATATTAAATACATGAGGTAAGATAACTATACGTATTTGTTGATCAAACTCAAGGTACATATACTATACTTAGACCATCACGATATGGTAGGTATGAGTGGATAATTATTTTTTAATTTGTTGAGTAAACTCAAGGTCGAAGTGAAATTAAGACTTGGCACCAAGAGTTAGGAGTTATATGTGATATAACCGATAAAGAGTTATCCATCGTCTGTGGAGCTATGATTTGTTGAGCAAACTCAAGGTCAGAATTCCAAGACGGACGAGTTCTAACACCTACTAGTGAAGTCAAAAGATTTCTATGTTTCAACTTAGGGTTTTGTGAAACATAAAAGACTAGTGGGAGCTTATCAGTAAAATGAAACATAAAGTTTGACCCTACTAATATTATAAGAACATCCATATGATTTGTCCTAATAATCTACCACTTAATTTGCAGAAAATTTCAACTCCAAAACTGTTTTCTAAAAGCGACAAGCTCACTGACCCTAACTATATAGACTAGCTAAGATCAATTAAGATAGCGTTAACTTACGAGCGCCTTTGAACTTCTGTTACATGCGAACCAAAACTGAACCCACTAATGACGCAGACCTTGAAGAACGACTTGCTTATTTAAAGTGGCAATCAGACTTAGAGATCGCCCAAGTTTTTGTGTTGTCCACCTTAGACAAACTGTTGCAAAGGCAACACGAAAATATGTATGTCCATGAGATTTTTAATAGTCTTAAAGCTCTTTTTGGTGAACAGTCCATTCCGTAAGGTACGAACTTTCGAAGAAACTGTTCAACACCAAAATGACCAAGGGACAGAAAGTGGACGATTACGTTCTAATGATGAAAAGCTATATTGATAGACTTGCACAATTAGGCATAGAAATAACCAACGAAATGCAAGTAGACTTGATCCTTGGTTCTCTCACTTCTCAGTATGAACCATTCATATTGAATTACAACATGAACCAATTAAATGTGAATCTCGTACAGCTCGCCAATATGTTGAGGTTAGCCGAGTCTACATCTAAGGATCAAGGTATCGTACTTGCTATGAAAGGTAATGCATCATGTTCGAAAGGTTCGTAGAAGCGGAAAAGAGATGGTAAGAAAAAGAAAAGTAAGAAGACCGATGACAAGGGTGAATGTCACCACTGCCACAAGAAAGGTCACTGGAAAAGGAACAATCCTAAGTACTTAAAGATTGTTAGGGAAAGGAAACGTAATGGTTCTGCAGCTCCATCAGGTACATTTATGGTTCCAAATTGTTTTGAAATCAATAAAATGTCTTGGGTTTTACATACTGGATCTGGAACTCATACATGTAATTCATTATAAGGGCTTAGGAATTGGCGCCGCGTGGTAAAAGGAGAACTGAGCCTCCGAGTTGTTGAAGGATCTATTGTAGATGCAATGGCAGTAGGAGATCATTATTTAGTTTTGCCTAGTGGTGTAGTATTTACATTAAATAATTGTTATTTTGTGAAAGACTTTATTTGTGGAATTGTTTATGTGTCTAGATTGTCTGAGACTTGATATGTTTTTCATTGTGCGAACAATGTTATGAACATTAGTTTGAATGGAAATAAGATCCGTGTTAGTGTTCTTGAAAATGGCATTTATGTGATCAATACTAATTATGTGTGTTCTGTGAATAAATCTTCTAACAATATAAATGAAAATTATCTTTAGCACTGTAGGCTAGGTCATATCAGTGAGAAACGACTTCACAAATTGAAAACCGAAAGTTTTCTTCCATCACTTGATTCTGAATCATTTGACACACGTGAGTCGTGACTCAAAGGTAAAATGACCAAGCACCCCTTCAGTGGGAGTAATGAAAGAGTTGATGAACTCTTAGAGCTGATACTATTGATGTATGTGGCCCAATGCCTATAGTTACTAAAGATAATAGTTCTTACTTTGTTACCTTCATTGATGATTTCTCAAGACTAGGATATATATATATATATCTTATGAAGAACAAATTCGACGTCTATGAGAAGTTTGTTGAGTATAAAAATGTAGTAGAAAATCAAACGGGCCGTAAGATTAAAATTCTTTGATCAGATCGAGGGGACGAGTATGTTAGACAGGTTTTCCAACAATACTTAAAAGATAATGGGATTATATCTCAAGTTACTCCACCCCATACTCCGCAACGCAATGGTGTGTCGGAGCGAAGGAATCAAACCCTATTAGATATGGTTCATTCCATGATGAGTAAGGCTAAATTACCTCTGTCCTATTAGGGATATGCGCTAGAAAAAGCATCACATATGTTGAACTTGTTACCCACTAAGTCTATGCCCAAAACACCATATGAGATGTGGTCTGCTAAGAAACCCCAACTTAAATATTTGAAAGTATGGGGTTGTCCAGCATACGTTAAGAACGTTGGTCCAAATAAACTAGAGGCAAGATCGGTACTGTGTAAGTTTATAGGATATCCTAAAAACTCGATAGGATATATATTCTACAATACCATCATTGTTTCTCGACACGCTATCTTTTTAGAAAAGGAATTTCTGTTAAAAGAAATTAACAGCGAAGTTATTAGACTTGGATGAGATCCGAGAAACTAACACTTAGGCCAAAACAGTGGGAGAAACAATTCACCTGTATAAGAAAACACGCAACTTATTAGAAGGTCTAGTAGGGAATCTCGCGCACCAGAGAGATACTACAGTTTTCTTATGGATGGGGAAAAGGAGGACTGTGTCTTAGATGACGACTCCTCTGACTTTCCAACAAGCATTGCAGAGTAAAGACTCTGCACTCTGGCTTGAAGCTATGAAATCCAAAATGGACTCCATGTACGAAAACAAAGTTTGGACTTGGTCAGACATACCCGAAGGGATAAAACCCATTGGCTGCAAATGGATTTTTAAGAAAAAACTAAATGCAGACAAGGAAGTGGAACAATTTGGAGTATGTCTCTTGACTTTTAGTGAGCTATAAGTTTTGTTACAAACTATATCATGACATTGTTATCATATAACAATGTTATGAGATTCTCAACATTTGGAATCAGCTCAGTTACAAATTTGTGCATTTATATTTTTATATACATTTTTTTATCGCGGCAATATTCAAGGCGATGTACTTAGCCTTTTTCATTGAATCAGCCATGGTCTTTCATTTGGAACATTTTCAACTTAAATATTTTTAACTTGAATTTATTATTGACATACTTGACTCAATATCGCTAATGAAGTTTGAGTTCAAACACTCCTTCATAAGGAGTTTTGTTTTCTAAAAACAATTCTCTAGTATTTCATAAATACACGAGAAAACTTCAAACAACCATTTAGTGATATCAATTTTGATTTGATATTTGCTTCATGTATCAAATACATAAACAAATCATGATATCATAGACAACATAACATGTATGATAATTCCTTTTGCCAATGCAAAGGAATCAATCTTACATGTTTCATATTAAACATTTTAATAAGATGTCCTTGCATATCATTTGGGACATTCTTGACATCTTTTATACATACTATAAAGGACATTATTTATTAATCCAATGTTGAGTATTAAAACAACTAAGGCTGATTTTAACATAAGTACATCGTTAAAATCAACAACGTGCTGTTTACTTATAGTTTAGAAATATCAATGTACTTTTAACATTCTTTCTTATGAACACACGCTTCCTCTGCACTTTGATTGAAAATCAAACTATTTGATATTTCTATCAAATACTTATTCAATCTTGATGTTTAAGAAATGGTACTTTTGTATCATTTCTTGGATCATATACAAAGACTCACAAACTCAATATCGCTTCCACTGACTTTGAGACATTTTTAGTTAATATGTCAACAGTTTACTCTAAATCGTTATTTAGAATTTTCTGTTGCAATACTTATGTACTAAAACACTAGGACTTATCAAGTGAAAATTTTGTGAGTAAATCCAAATTGATTTGAACGTGTTGAATATCGAATCTATTACGCTAATTTCAACAATTGAAATTTGCGATATTACTCTTATCAACATTGCTCATTTAATTCCCACTGCATTAGTCTTACTCATAAAGACACGGTCGTGGTCAATGGATCATATCCCTTCAGTTACGACCACCAAAATTTGGTAGCATACTTGGAATTCTTTCGGATTTGCGCATCATATCATATAGAGTCAACCTCTCAATGGTTTAATTAAATAATCTAGGACTATATATTTTCGACATTAATAAGAAACTCATTGTTTCTCTAAGATGTGTGAGAATGCTTATTAGACATTCTAATGCTATGTGTTCGCATAGGTTAGTTAATTTCATTTTATCTCATATCATCGGTTCTATCTATGGGTCGTATCCAATTCCATTTTACTACCAACAATTCTTTAAAGAAATTTCTTCACAATGAAGTTGGTATATCTTGAAACAACAATTGTTTCTCAGTGCAATAGAATAGGTATTCATAAACGTTTTATAAATTTCTTTATTTATAAAACTGATTTGGTTTTAGTTTACAAAAATTACGTTCGAAACATAAATATGTCATCCAATGATAGTCTTTTCAAAATCCAATCGGGGAGATTCATAGAAGATCCCTCATGAACAATTATTACGTGCAATCTTTCGAATCGCACAACCTGCCAATTCCTTGGCTTATGATATGTTGGAGTTTCTTATAAACCCTTATCTTGTAAAATTTTATAAATTGTTATTCAAATGAATTAATATTAACCTTGTGTAATACCCTTAAGTACATTACCTTATAGAATGAAACTAACTCAACTTCACTCATAATTAATCGTACATTGTCCAACAAAGTTCTATTACTCAATATCGATGTATCACTATGTATCACATAAATGAGTAATTTTGAGATTGAATCTTTATTTATTTTAGGTACGTTCGGAACATTTTCCAATATACTCACCCATTCGATCAAATTAAATCATTTCTATTGCATGTTATTTTATTTACTTTTGTTTTATATTCTATAAGTTTACCATAGACATACTACATGCATATCAAATACACATGTCCATGTCGACGATAACTCATCAGTGAATATGACGAAGTACATGGAACCGTTTTGGTATTTATAGAATTATGATTGCATACATCTATATGTATCAACCCGAAGAGTTCATCAACTCTTATGATACGCCCATTAAATGGGTGCATAGCCCTTTATTGTTTGAGATATAATTAACAAGTGTCATACGATTTAAAATTATACAATAAAATTATTTCCCAAAACTACAGCTTAGTCTATAATTCCAAAACAACTCTAAATAATATTAGATAAATTACGTACTCTAATCTCAACGGATACATAGATATCCAGTCTCGATGCATCTTGACTAGGAACATTTAAAATGGTATGATTAATTTTATTGTGACAAATTACTCACGGTTACAACACTTTGTAACTACTATCACAAAAACATACCATTTATGGATTTTCTGTTAAATATATTTTAATTAAACATTTAATTATTTATAACACATTACAACAAATATATAACAGAAAGAAGAAACACCTTTATTTCGAATGAGAATTGATTTCAGAGTTATTTATTTACAATAAACAACAGAATTGCCCATAGGGCATACCCCTAACCTACCAATCTCCCACTTGCACTTGAGGCCAATTATGGAATCTTAATCCCATCCATTCAATCAGTTTCTCGAGAATTGACCGAGCCAGACCTTTAGTGAATGGATCTGCTCTACCCTTTGAATCACAACTTCTTTCTTCTCAACGAATTCTCTAATTAGGTGGAACTTTCAAAAAATGTGTCGTGACTTCTTGTGTGCTCTTAGTTCCTTTGCGATTTGTATCACCGCATTGCTGTCACAAAACAATGCCATAGGATTCCTGGTATCGAGAATCACTCCGAGCACACTCAAAAACTTGCGCATCCAAACTGCCTCTTTTGTTGCTTCATTGAGGGCGATGTACTCGGCCTCCATCGTGGAATCAGCAATTATTTCTTGCTTGGAACTTTTCCAGCTAACAGCTCCACCATTCAGTGTAAATACATAGTCAGATACTGATTTACTATCATCTATATCACTTAATCTGTATATCCCTTCATAAGGAGGTCTCCATTTCTATATATGAGGAATAATTCCTTAGTATTTCTCAAATACTTAAGTATACCTTTTACAGCCGTCCAATGTTTTTCTCCAGGATTAGACTAGTATCGGCTTACATAACCTAATGCATATGCCACATCCGGTTTAGTACACAGCATAGCATACATTATGGATCATATGGCTGAAGCATAGGGAATCCTCTTCATATGCTCTTTCTCCTCATCGGTATGAGGAGCATCCCTTTTAGAAAGGATGATTTCAGATTGCATTGGAACACTTCCACGCTTGGAATTCTCAATACTAAACCTTTTTAGGATGGTGTCTATGTACAGGGATTGAGACAATCCCAACAACCGTAGATTTATCTCCATATATCTTTATACCAAGTATACAGGCTGCTTCTCCCAAATCCTTCATGGAGAAGTTTTTGGAAAACCAAGCTTTCGCTGATTGCAATAATGAAGTGTCATTGCCAATCAATAATAGATCATCGACATAGAGTACTAAGAAAACAATGGCATTGCCCTATTCCTTTCTGTATATGCACGCTTCCTCTATGTTCTGATAAAAACCAAACTGTTTGATTACTTTATCAAAACACTTGTTCCAACTCCTTGAAGCTTGTTTGAGTCCATAAATGGACTTGAACAACTTACAAACTTTGCCTTCACTCCCACTGTCCATGAAACCCTCTGGCCGCGACTTATAAACGTTTTCTTCTAAATCATCATTTAGAAAAGCTGTCTTTAAATCCATTTGCCATTTAATATGTCAATCAATGTAATTAAAAAGAGAGAGAAACATAAGGATTTCTCTCTCTACATTTATAGCCTTATCTTTCCTCAATTTATTATACATGTCAAGAGAAAGAAAACCGAAGGTTTTCCTTCTCTAAATTTTCTAATGCTTAGTTAAACAAATATACACTTCTTATAGGTTACACTTATATTTCACAACATGAATGTATTTGATACATTCATTCCATTACATGTAAATATGTACATAAGAGTATATTTGATATACTCTAATTTACATACACATTAAATTAAAGTAAAACTTTATTTATAAATTAAATAAAATATTGATTTTATTTAAAAGAAACTTAGAAAAGTTCTAAATGAATTTATACTTCATATGAATCTCCCCAAAAGGATTTTGAAAAGGCTGTCATTGGATGACATATTTATGTTTCGAACGTAATTTTTGTAAACTAAAACCAAATCAGTTTTATAAATAAAGAAATTCATAAAACGTCTATGAATACATATTCTATTGCATTGAGAAACAATTGTTGTTTCAAGATATATAAACTTCATTGTGAAGAAATTTCTTTAAGGAATTACTGGTATAAAATGGAATTGTATACGATCAATAGATAGAACTGATTATATGAGATGAAATGAAATTAACTAACCTAAATGAACACATAGCATTAGAATGTCTAATAAGTATTCTCACACACCTAAGAGAAACTGTGAGTTTCTTATCAATGTCAAAAATATAAAACTCTAGATTGTTTAATTAAACCATTGAGAGTATTGACTCTATATGGCATGATGCGCAAATCCAAAAGAATTCCAAGTATGCTATCAAAATATAGATTTTAGAGGTCGTAACTGAAGTGATACGATCTATCGACCTTGACTATGTCTTTATGAGTAAGACTAATGCAGTTGGAATTAAATGAGCAATGTTGATAAGAATAATATCGTAAATTTCAATTGTTGAAATTAACGTAATAGATTCGTTATTCAACATGTTCAACTCAATTTGGATTTACTCACAAAATTATCGCTTGATAAGTCCTAGTGTTTTGGTACATATGTATTGAAACGGAAAATTCTAAATAACGATTTATAGTAAATTGTTTACACATATTAACTAAAAATGTCTCAAAGACAGTGGGAGCGATATTGAGTTTGTGAGTCTTTGGATATGATCCAAGAAATGATACGAAAGTATCATTTTATAAGCATCAAGATTGAATAAGTATTTTGATAGAAATATCAAATATCCCTTCAGTTACGATCACCAAAATCTATATTTTGATAGCGTACTTGGAATTCTTTCGGATTTGCGCATCATACCATATAGAGTCAACACTCTCGATGATTTAATTAAACAATCTGGGATTATATATTTTCGACATCAATAAGAAACTCATAGTTTCTCTTTGATGTGCGAGAATATTTATTAGACTTTCTAATGCTATGTGTTCGTTTAGGTTAGTTAATTTCATTTCATCTCATATAATCAATTCTATCCAATGATTGTATATGATTCTATTTTACTACCAATAGTTCCTCAAAGAAATTTCTTCACAATGAAGTTGGTATTTCTTGAAACAATAATTGTTTCTCAGTGCAACAGAAAAGGTATTTATAAATGTTTTATGAATTTCTTTATTTATAAAACTAATTTGGTTTTAGTTTACATAACTTTTGTTCAAAACATAAATAAGTCATCCAATGACAGTCTTCCAAAAACTCTTTTGGGGAGATTCATACAAAATCCCTTACGAACAATTATTACGTGCAATCTTTCGACTCGCACAACCTGCCAATGCCTTGGCCTAGGATATGCTAGAGTTTATTATAAACCCTTATCTTGTAAAATCTTTATAAACTATTATTCAGATGAAATAATATTAACCTTGTGTAATGCCCTTAAGTACATTGCCTTATAGAAAGAAACTAACTCAACTTCACTCACAATTAATCGTACATTGTCCAACAAAATTCGATTACTCAATATTGATGCATCATTATGTATCACATGAGGGGGGTTAATTTTGAGATTGAATCTTTATTCATTTTTGGTATGTTCGGAACATTTTCCAATATACCCACTCATTCAATCAAATCATTTCTATCGCATGTTATTTTATTTACTTCTATTTTATATTCTATTAGTTTACCATAGACATACTACATGTGTACCAAATACACATGTCCATGTCGACGATAACTCGTCGGTGAATATGTCGAAGCACATGGAACCATTTTGGTATTTATTGAATTATGATTGCATACATCTATATGTATCAATCCGAAGAGTTCATCAACTCATAGGATACTCCCACTAAATGGGTGCATAGCTCTTTATTATTTGAGACATAATTAACAAGTATCATATGATTCAAAATCATACAATAAAATTATTTCTCAAAACTACGGCTTAGTCTATAATTCCAAAACAACCATAAATAATATTAGATACTTTTGTATTTTACAATGAATCACTTTTGTTATAAAAAAATTGCCACATTATAGTTTTATTTAACAAAGAATATTCATATTCAAATATAGCCATGTCTATTTTTTTCAGTCGATACCAAAAAATAATCATTATTTCATAAATAATGTATAGTAAGTTTTACGAAAACAATTTTCATACTATGATGCAATTAATAAGTGCTATATGGCATGCTCCCACTCACTACAACAAAACAGCCATTTTACAACGGGCAATGCCCGTTGTAATATGGATTTCGCAACGAGCATGCGCCCGTTGTATTAGGCCTCGTTGTAATAGATCGACCATATTTTACAACGAGCAATGAACGTTGTAATACACCTTTTTACAACGGTCATCGGCCCTTGCAATAGGCTCCATGACAACAATTAAAGCCCGTTGTAATAGACTATAATACAACTGGCATAGCCCGTTGTAATACATGATATTGCAACGGTCTCTGACCGTTGCAAAATAAATGCAAATTTTAAAAAAAATTACAGCAGCATCCATGCAATACATCCATACCAATAATGAATAATTTAACGAGTAATAAATATTATCATAAAACAACCAAAATCACATAAGAAAAGAGTAAAAGCTAGAGTCATAAAATTCCAACACATTCCAAAAAGTTAGAGAAGTTTACATCGACATAGTTCTAATATACACATGACAACTAGTTTCATAACAACCAAATACATAAAGCATTAACACATAAGCACAAAGCTTTTGTCAACGAACTCATCTTTCTTTGATTGTCGCTTTCTTTTTTCACGCTCTCTTTCTCTTTTCCTTTTGTTTTTCTTCTTGCTTTTATCCATATAATCTTCCTCTCTTTCTTCTTTCGTCTATATGGATAGGTGAAAAACACCAGTAGCAATTGCATATGTAAGCAGGTTTAAGTGATAGAAAAGGGACACATATACCATTTATATAATAGAGTAGTCGAAGCAGTGATTCATCTATATGTCCTTGAATCATAATAACTAAGTAATGTATGCTACTGGAAAGACAATAACCATTTATCCATAGATAATAACCTAGCGTTATCCAAAAGTAAGTGTTAACTGGAAATCATACACCCACTCGATAAAATGGATGACGTAAATAACGAAATGGTACAACTACATAATATATCTATCGTAGTCATAGTAAAGCAGCAGTCACATAACATATTTTAAATGTATTTTGAAAAAATTGGTATAATACAAATATATCAATTTATTTTTCTTTGATATCAAATAACACAACGGTCGGTTTCCCCACCGTTGTGCGGTTATACTAGTATTTATAATATACACATGCTAGAATGAAGTATTCGGTGCACTTAGGTCAATCTAGATGTAGGAAATCATGAATAGTCCAATGTTTGGTCTCCTATTAAATCAGTGTCTCCTCAAATGTTTGAAAACATTTACAGTACTTAGCTATGTACTTGGAGAGGCACAAGTGGATATATAGGCATACTTGTGTCATCATTATCAAATTAGTTGCAGGATTTAAGGCTTTAGAAGTGAGGAAAAAAACACTCTATCTAAATCCTATGGAACTGCTAAAAAAAATCTAAAACAGAACTAGTTATACTTATTACCCCTTCTTCCAAAAGTAAATAGCACTAACCATAAGTCTAAACAGTAATCATACATACTATAAGGTACTTTATTGGTCAGTATGGGCAATTTGAATTGACACTCACACAGGCATGACATTATGTGCAGATTTTGTACGCTGTACGTACCACTTCAATGCAATGTATAGTCATTATAGGCTGACAAATTAATTTTCAAACATATATGTGATGAGCTCAGGCACATCACCATTAGATAAGAAGAAATCTTTTATAAACTAATACTAATACTAATACCAATTAAGTAACAGTTATTGTTTACATTTTCTGTTTTATAACCATCCAAAACTAAAACTAAGTGACCAAAAATGTCCACATTGTGCATGCCTGAGAAATTTGACCACATATAAGCATGAAAATTTTGGGATCCATGCGTAGAACCAATAATGGCGATGCTTAGATCTCAAGCAAAAAAGGAGAAAATATTGAAACAATTATAAAATTATGGGCGGCTAGTAGACTTACAGTTTTACAGTTGAATAAATGAACCTTTGATTGCTCGCTCTTCCCTTTATGCTTACTCAGTAGTCTAGAAAAGCTACAATGTTTCTACTGTTATTGAAAAGTATGTAGTAGTATATGTTACAACTTCTAGGCATAGTAAAGAAAATTATAATGCTAAAACTAATTACATGAAAGTCACACATTACAGCCTCGTTGACTAATGTTTAGCTTGCTGCTTATGTCTAACTCAATAACACAATATGTCTGTTAGCTAATAAAAATAACAAAAGGCAACTCATTTAACAAAGTATTTTTATCATAATAAAAACACCAACCATAAAGAGCTTACGCGCTCTGTTGGTCATCATTTCTCTTTTTTACTTTACCATTATCCTTGTACTTTTATTATTTATGAGAAAATAGTAAACAAATACACATAGTGTAATGATGCCTCCAATTTGTCATGAACAGCTAAAACTTATGTATGATGTTTGTCAACTTGTGAATTAAAACTTGTGAATTTTAACCTTTTTGTTGAATTTGGAATGTTGAGTATGCTTGATAAGTAGAAGAAGAATAACTTATAATAAAGATTATTTATAGAAGATATGAAATATGATTTACAACATTATCTGATGGTTACAAATTCTCATATCCCATTTTCTTGTGCCAAATTAAAATCAACTATTCATTCATAAAATTTAATTAATTGAAACAAAGGAAATAAGAAAATGTGTCATTGAGATAAGAGTGGCTCCCCAAACATGGAAAAGTGGAACCAGGATACGAAAGAAATAAAGATCATAATCAAGAGGGATACAATAAAAGAACAAGTTGCTTCCACGTTTCCAAGAGAAGTCCCATCACAATGACATGAGAGTTTAAAATGTAAATTTCAAATTATTATGGTGTCAATGATGACATATTTGAATTAAAACATCTGGCAAATGGTATAATACGGCATATTTACTTCTAAATGGAAGTGAATGGACAAGTTATAAGACTTGTACAAAAAAGGTCCATCACATAAATGAAAATAAATATCTTTTCTACCAATACATGTGAGTCATGTGACACATTTAACATCTGCATTAAGTCACATACTTTTGACCATCTCATGTCCATCATTGACACCATAATAAGACATAACTTGGAATCAACTAAAACTTATGTCTGGCGTCCCAGTTTCAAAATTTTCAGGGCAAAAGGATATGAACTTGGATTTGAATTCAACTTACCTTCATCAATCTACTGTTATGCAGCCTAGACTTGGTAATCAACTCTCTCCTAATTTTTGTTTACCAAATTTGGTAAATATTGTGTAATTATGTTATGTTAACTGAGATGCATGCCAAACGCACGAAATTATGGATTTGCTAACTACATCACTGCTTCAAGTGGAAACCAATGCAAAGGTTTTTAAACGATTCGTTTGAATTGGTGCATATCAGGGTAGAAAATTTTGAAACACGGTTTATTGTTAATGGCTATCAATGTGAAATTAGTAATTTGAATGTCAACCTTTAAAAATAAGTTTTGTTTTCGTGTTAGAAGTATAAACAATAATAGTTAGTAAGCAGTAACTTCCTGTATGAAAGATAGCAAAATGAAACCTGAAAAGAGAAATTTAAATGTACATAAATTCTGTGTTTATGCCTATCGCATTCTATATATATTAGCTTGTGTAATTGGGTGAATGTATATGTTTTTGCTTGACTGTAGGAAGGTGATTAATCCATATATAATCTTTATTTGACAATAGATCTAACAAGAAAAGCCTCTCTCCAAAGATTTTTTGAGAAGAGAAAGGACAGGTAAACTACTCCTATTTTTGAATTCCTACTTAGTTTATTAACTTCTACCGAACACTTAACATTTTTTTTTATCTTGTTAAATTTTAGGATTAATGCAAAAGCGCCATATCAAGTTAAGCAGAAGAAAGACTCCCACCCAAACGTAGGAGAAGATAATCAGACATGGCTTGCCCTTAACCCTGATCTTAACACAAAATTGCAGTAGGCGAAGATGATATAAATACTACTGTGTATATATAAGTTTATGTTTTGCCACGTTGAACAACTGTTCTACAGAAATGATTAAAGTAAAATTTACCCAAAAAAAACAAAATTAAAGCAGCAAGGTTAATAAAAATTTCCAAAATCAATGTTATTTTATAATGAATCTTGAAGAAGAAACATACCAGCAGGATATGTAGGCGATTTGTCCCACTTAGACGTGCAAACTTCAGCATCATATCCAATTAGTTTCAAATTTTTTACTAACATCCTTATTAATTCTTCTTTGGATTTTACATTCACAAACATCTCCATGGTTTAATTTGTATCAGCTGTTAGATTCCATTCCATGCTGCTAGAGCATACTACCAATCCCTAGAACCCAACAAAAAAAATTAAAACTCTAAATAAATTTGGGATTAACAAATTCGAAGTAGGTACCACTACCTTCAGTAAGTCGCCTGTGTCGGAAACGGGTACAGTTCCTGGAAGTGGCGAGATCATCAACATCCGAGAGATCATCACAAACGCCATGAAAACAATTATACCTGTTTCCCCTTCCATTGCTATTGTGCTCTAAATAGCATCTGACCATCTTATCAAGCGCTACCGAGCTTGGATCTGCAAAATCGTCCCCACCATTGGTGGTCGGAACGTCCTTCATATCTTCGGCGCTGTCGAGCTTTTCGGATGAGCTGCTCTGTCGGACGCTGGTGAATAGACGTTTTAGCATCGATTTTTGCTTTGATTTGTCGATTTTGGTGAAAATATAGGGGTTCGAACCAACAAAGGAAGCACTAAATCATCATTCGATCGAGCAATTGAAGACAGTAGCTTCAATTTTTCCCAAAGCCCTAATTTCGAGCAAAAAGGAACGAGCGGCCAACATTTTACAGAGCAAAGTAGCGGAACGAAATAAAAGGGTCAACCTTGTTTTTTTAATTGAAAATTAGGATTTCGATTGGCACCTATTACAACAGACGTTTTTAGCCTGTTGTAAAATTGGCACCTATTACAACGGGCCTGAATGGACTGTTGTAATAGCCTTCTATTACAACGGGAAACCGATGCCCGTTGTAAAAAGGACGTTGTATGTGGCATCTTTTACAACGGGCCTGAATGGACCGTTGTAATTGCCGTCTATTACAACGGGCAACCAATGCCCGTTGTAAAAAGGGCGTTGTAATAGGGTATTTTTGTTGTAGTGACTATTTCCACCATTATTATATAGCGTACTAAATTCGAACGTCCATCATTCACTTAATCCAATTTGTTTAGTTCATACATTGCAACTATTTAAAGTGGAGAGTTCGTTGATCAACTATCTTGAGCTCAAAGAAATAAATCTCATGAAAACAATTTTCTATATGAAAATACATTTCGAAATAGAAATCATATTTTTATTCCAATATCAAATATCAATTATTATTATAATTCTCGTTTCCAATGTTCCTTTATGAAGCAGAAGTGACTATTCATTCTCTTCATCCCAACTGTACCTTAAATTACATTTACTCTTATACATTCGTTTTCCTTTCAAATGGTCAAACTATTCAAATAAAAACCATACTACAATATCATAACAAACTCTTTACAAAAGCGCATTCGACTATCGTTAACATTTAAAGTCATTAAATATGTTGCGCTTTACGTAAATTGATCAAAATGACATTTCAGCAATCGAGTTCATATATCTATCTTGTAGTTTTTGATCTTGTATTGCATTAACACAATATGATCCCTTTTGTAATCAAACAAATTAAATACTCGATCTCGCACTAAGGTTTATTTGGTTTTTCAGATGAACTAATTTCACCAAAATATTGTACAATACAAACTTTGACCATTCACCATATAACATTTCTATGCAATTGTATATGGATCAGATATTCATAGTCTTTTATTGCTTTTAGAGTTGAAAACTCATAGAATGCAATACATGGGCTTGATCAAATAAATGCATAAGTGACCAAACCACGAATGTATTCGGTAGTTGTAAAATCAAGCAATTAAATGGGTGTTGAAGCCTTACATGCAATAGGAATTTAAAAGTGGGTATTATATTTCCATTTGTCAACTTTCAATTCAGTTCGTTTATATATGTTAATTGAAAAAAATTTATCAATCATATTAAATGCACAAATTTATCATTATAGATAATTATAGCATTATTTAACATATGTTTTTACAATATTAGAAAGGTTAAATGTTACTATTTCATTTTCCTAATAAGGCTCCCACTAGTCTTTTATGTTTCTCCAAACCATAAGATGAAATATAGAAGTCTTTCGAATTCACTAGTGGGTGTTAGGACTCGTTTGTCTTGGTATTCTGACCTTGAATTTGCTCAAATAATAGCCCAACAAATGATGGATAACTCCTTATCGGTTTTATCATATATAACTCCTAACCCATTTTTCCATGTCCTAATCTCATTTCGACCTTGAGTTTGCTCAATAGATCGAAAGAGATTATTCACTTGTACTTACCATATCGTGATGGCCTAAGTATAGTATATTTACCTTGAGTTTGCTCAACAAATACATATAGTTATCTTACCTCATCTGTTCAATATATTAATAATACTACACACAACATCTCCAGCTTGAATTTGCTTAACAACTAAGGAGTATGTAACTAATTTATTAATATATATATGGTAGAGGACAACATTATATTGAAGGTTCATAATCTTCAATATATTGTATTGAGTGATACCGACTTATGGAATAATGTATTTCTTATGAAATACCTTCATGATTCAAGTGTCAGACACATTAGAAATCACAGTATACATACATTTACGTATGTATTTATTCCTTAAGTCTATTTGGGTTTCTTTAATATTCCATCTCTAGTTTATACATTCATATCATATAAGTTTTATTGTTATATAACTTTTATATTTCATATTACTTATATGATAGCCTTATGTATGATATTTTATTAATTAAATCTTATTTAATTAATTTTAATTAATTAACTCTTTAATTAATTTTAAATTAGTATTTCAATATAACTTTTATATTGGACATATCTATTATAACCTTCATAGTGTATACTACAACCTTCATGGTATAACACATATATCTTATATATGCATATTTTTTATTTAATTAATTAACCTTTAATTATTTATATAATTAAACAATTTTAATTATATTATATCAATTTCAAAATTTATCTAACATACATGTATACTTATGTTATCTTAACAGTTTAAAATAACATAACATATACCAACATATATAATACATGCATATAAGTATTAATTAATTAACTTTAAGTATTAATTAATTAACTCATTTAATTAATTTATTTTAATTATATGCATAAAACATTTATGAATACCTATTCTGTTGCACAGAGAAACAATTATTGTTTCAAGAAATACCAACTTCATTGTGAAGAAATTTCTTTGAGAAATTATTGGTAGTAAAATGGAATTGGATACGATATATGGATAGAACTGATTATATGAGATGAAATGAAATTAACTAACATAAACGAACACATAGCATTAGAATGTCTAATAAGTATTCTCGCACATCGAAGAGAAACTATGAGTTTCTTATTAATGTCGAAAATATATAATCCTAGATTGTTTAATTAAATCATTGAGAGTGTTGACTCTATATGGTATGATGCGTAAATCTGAAAGAATTCCAAGTATGCTATCAAAATATAGATTTTGGAGGTCGTAACTGAAGGGATATGATCCAACGACCTCGACTATGTCTTTATGAGTAAGACTAATGCAGTTGGAATTAAATGAGCAATGTTAATAAGAATAATATCGCAAATTTCAATTGTTGAAATTAACGTAATAGATTCGATATTCAACATGTTCAACTCAATTTGGATTTACTCATAAAATTATCGCCTGATAAGTCCTAGTATTTTGGTTCAAATGTATTGAAATAGAAAATTCTAAATAATGATTTAGAGTAAGATGTTTACACATATTAACCAAAAATATCTAAAAGTCAGTGGGAGCGATATTTAGTTTGTGAGTCTTTGGATATGATCCAAGAAATGATACGAAAGTGTCATTTTATAAGCATTAAGATTCAATAAGTATTTTGATAGAAATATCAAATAGTTTGATTTTTAAGCAAAATGCAGAGGAAGCGTGTGTTCATAAGAAAGAAAGTTAAAAGGTACATTGAAATTTCTAAACTATAAAGTAAACAACACGTTGTTGATTTTAATGATGTACTTGTGTTAAAATCAGCCTTAGTTGTTTTAATACTCAACATTGGATTAATAAATGATGACTATTATAGTAAGTATAAAAGACTTCAGGAATGTCCCAAATGATATGCAAGGACACCTTATTAAAATGTTTAATACAAAACATGTAAGATTGATTCCTTTGCATTGGCAAAAGGAATTATTATACATGGTGTGTTGTTTACGATAACACGATTTGCTTATGTATTTGATACATGAAGCAAATATCAAATATAAATTGATATCACTAAATGGTTTTTTGAAGTGTTCTCATGTATTTATAAAATACTATATAATTGTTTACAGAAACAAAAACTCCTTATTAGGGAGTGTTCAGACTCAAACTTCATAAGTGATATTGAGTATAGCATGTCAATAATAAATTCAAGTTAAGAATCTTTAAGTTGGAAACGTTCCAAATGAATGACCATGGCTGATTCAATGAAAAGGCTAAGTACATCGCCTTGAATATTGCCGTAATAAAAATAATGTATACAAAAATATAAGTGCACAAATTTGTAACTAAGCTGATTCCAAATGTTGAGAATCTCATAACATTGTTATATGGTAACAATGTCGTGATATGGTTCGTAATAGAACTTAGAGTTCACTAGAGGTCGAGAGACATACTTCGAATTGTTCCACGTGATAAAGCAGTATATCACCGTCGGAGAGAGTTGATTGACATAGTAGATAATTGAAACATAATGGCATATCCGTTCACAAAGGGATTGACCCAACTGGTTTTGAGAAACCAATTGGAGAAGTTGGAATAAGATTCCATAATTGACCCCAAGTGCAAGTAGGAGATTGATAGAGTTAGGCGTATGTCCTAGGGGCAATTATGTAATTTGTTACATATATCTAACTCGTTGAACAATCTTGTTAACAATAAAGGTGTTTCTTTCTATTATATACTTGATATAATGCGGTTATATTAATTAATTAGTTTAATTAAAAGTATATTTAAAAGAAAATCCATAAATGGCATATTTTGTGATAGTAGTTACAAAGTGTCGTAACTGTGAGTAATTTATCACAATAAAACAAATATACCATTTTAAATGTTCCTAGTCAAGATACATAGAGACTGGATATCGGTGTATCCATTGAGACTAGAGTATGTAACGCTCTCCAAATGTTGGGCAGTGTATTACTCATGACTACTGGGGGGCACCTTGGGGTTACGTATTGATAGTTATTGGATAATTATGGAATGACTCGCTCGATAGTTTTCTGTTGGTTAATATAACTAAGGTCACACAAAAAAATATCGATGTGACTGATTTACACAGTTATCTCGACTTGAGAATACCATGGATCTTCATTATGGAAGCTCCACTTTGATTATAGTCAAATCATGGCATGGTGTTCCATTAAGTGACTATAGATGGGTCGAGTGGAAGTATTGGAAGTGAAGCACTATTCAAGAGAGGATTTGTCTCCCCAGTTATATTGGGTTAGATCATGGTCAACTCAAGTCAACTCAATGTCAAAGTCTCTGGCTGGAGCATTTTGGTTAATAATAATTGTTGTTTTTGAACCAACGACTTTGTGTTTGGACTCTAAAGTTGAATGTGGATGATATTGGAATTTTTACCATTACAAATTCCATAAATCCAAAGTGATATAGTTTTGACGAAGAGAATTGATGTAAATAATTATCATTATTAGGTATTGCTTATAATAAGTAAAATTGGATTTGACCAAAAGATGTGTAAGCGATGAATTCAGCCAAAATGTCACACCGCCTGCTAAGTGACGTGTGAACATTAATATTTGAATTGTTCAATATTAATCGCTAACTGAATTTACACCTTTGAGTCGCACAACCGTAATGATGAATTCTCCGAAAAACCACATTATTTAATTAATTTATAAAAAGTTGTAAATTAATTAAATTAATTAGTATTTGAGAAATACTAATTATTATTTATTTTATTTGATGTTTGGGAGTTATATGTAATTATTTGAATGCATTTATAAAAGTTATATTTGCGTGCATTGATATATGATATCATTGTAATTAAATAAAAGATATTTACAAGCGTTAATTTATGGAATCTTATGTCATTTGTTGGCACATAATTTTCAGCCATACCTTGTAAATAAATAGGAGTGAAAAGAGAAAGTTAATCAAGAGAATCAACTAGAGAAGTTTTAATTAATTTTTTTTAATATATTACTCAGCTTAGTATATTTCACTTTTGTAAAAAAAAGGTCATATAGGTTGAATCTCTTGATTTAATTGTATACATATATATACATATACATATACATATATATATATATTATTAACTTATCTAAGTTTATATAGGTTCATAAATGCACCAGAAAATTTAAATGTTATATTGTTTATTTTGATTAATTACGAAGTTTTAGGTTAATCTTTATATAGAAATAATTATATATATATATATGTACATATAAAACTTAATGTTTCATTTCAAATGGTATAGTTTAAATGCTTTATTAATATCAAACAATTTTAAATGAGGCAGTAGTTTATGCATATGAATTATTGTTGCTATTCCTAATTTTATGTCATAATGATTCATTGATTGCTAATTGAATGCTGCATAAATCAAGTTTGTCAAAAAGGGGAAGATGAATTGTCTTCTTTTATTTCTTTCCTTTTGTCCCTTATGTGATTGCCTTTAAACTTATTCTTATTTATTCATATACATCATGTTATTAATTGATCATATTTGCCTTATATTTAACTATTATGTCACACAATTAAGGAATGAATATATTTGATATATTCAAACCTTATTTTTGTATCCCATTCTTTATTGTTTTAGAATCAAATTAATAAAACAAAATATGGTATTAAATAAAATACTGATCATATTTAAAAGAAATTTAGATAAGATCTAAATAAGTTTAAACTTCATAGGCCCACTAATGATCACTACGCCATAGATGGCCTATTGCAACGAAAATACAAGATGTTGCTAGCTACAATGTAATGATAGCTATGCTGATTTTTGTCTATTACAACATTAGCTTCAGGATGTTAGCATAGATATCAACACTATGTTGCAGTAGTTGTAGACTTATAAAAATATTATAAAAAATGAATGCGGCTGAAAAAAAAGCGGGCTGAAATAATTTTTAACGCGGGAAGCAAAAACAAAGCAGCAAAAGTTAACAAAATATTGAAGGGTTTCACTCAAACACTTAACAAAATACGTACTCCACCGCTCAACCTCTCAAACACTCAAACACTCTGCGATTTCAATTAGGGCTAAAAGTTCTAAGTTTACAAGCTTAATTGGGGTTCGATTAGGGCAAGTTCGAGTTCAAGTTCAATTAGGGCTTCGGTGTTTCAATTAGGTCTTCAATTGGGGTTCGTTTGGGTTTCGAATTTCAGTTAGGGCTTCGATTTAATCTGCTGCTTAAGGTATCACTCTATGTATATTTCAAGCTTTTCCTGATTTGATTGTTGTGTTGCCTAATTTACTGATATACTTGTGAGTTCAGGTGTAATCATATTCCTGATTTTATTATTGTGTTTGTCTTTGTATGTTATTTGTGTGTAAATTAGTGATGAACGACGAGGAAAAAATATGGACAGAACTTCTTAAGTTCAGTGAAGGATATATCAGTGGAGTGAAACATTTTATTCAAAATACTTTTTCTAGATCGTAGTAGGTGATGAAATTACATGCCCTTGCAAAAAGTGTCATAATCACAAGTGGCATCGTCGAGAGGTAGTCTACGACCATCTAATTTGGAATGGTCCATCTGAATTGTACGTGAAATGGATTTGTGAGGTTTCCTGTATAGATCCTGAAAGGAGCGATAACAATATGGATCGTGAAGCGAGAATAAATTTTGGAGATAATCTCAATGAGATGTTGCATCGTACTTGTGGAAATATGCAGAACAATGAAGGTGGATCTTTGGATGGAGCAAATGGAGTAGATGTCGATGCTAGAAAATTTCATCATCGTGTTAAAGAGGGAAAGCAACCATTATATTCCGGGTGTACTAAATTTTCGCGATTAAGTTTCATCGTCAGGCTTTATTCTTTAAAATGCCTACATGGAATCATAGAGTCTGCATTTACTGGATATGTTATCAATGGATACAGATTTCAAAAGATTAAGGAGGACATTTCAAAAGAAGTACAATTGCTTGCAATGAGCCCTCTTCCAACAGCTAAGAGGTTTACTGGATATGTTATCAATGGATATAGATTTTATACAAGGTTCAGAGATGCCAAATGTACAACACAAAACAGTGGTGTATTTTTGACAGCCTTGACTACTAGCTTTGCAAGTTCGAAAGATCAAAATCCATTGGTTGGTGAAGTTAATTACTATGGATCAATTGAGGAAATATTAGAACTAGATTATTGGGGAGAATTTAGTGTGGTTTTATTTAAGTGTTGTTGGTACCAAGAAGAGAAAGATTTATATGGGCTGACTCGTGTCAATTTTAATCGATTATGCTAGAAATCTGATCCTTATGTTATGGCTTCACAAGTACAACAGGTGTTTTATATAGAAGATCCAATTGATAAGATGTGCCACAATGTTATCAAGAAATTGCCGAGAGACTGGTGTGAAATCGAAAGCGAAGATGCAAATGAAGATTTGAATGATATCCAGCCTGCTTATGGAATGGGAAATCAAGATTTTGATGTTCGTTGGTGTAGAGATGATGTCCCAATAAGACGAATCTGCCTTCCACCTAGCAGAGTGAAAGAAAATGCTTCTTAATTTCTGTGTATCACTATCATATTTAATTAAGTAACTAATGTACCAAATTTAAGTAAGAAAATGTTGTTTTTGCCTTGATTAAATGTTGTAACGGATGTATCATATTTGTGGCTTTTTTGTCTCTTTTTTAGTGTTTCTGCCTTTATTACATTTTAGTGAAGTGATTGTTTTATTTTATAATGCAGTTGGTTTATTTTAATTTGTAATTATGTCATTCTAATGTTAATTCCTTCATTTTGTGTAGGATGGAGGCAAATCTTAAATTCCATCACAAGGGAAAATTTGAGAAGAATGGATATGTTGGTGGAGAAGAGACTTCTGTCATGGGCGTTGATCTGGATATGTTTTCTTACATAGTACTGATGGAGTATGTCAGGGATGAGCTAAAGTACACTGAAATTGGAGGAGTATATTCATGGAAAGGTCCAATGAGTGGGTGGAAATTGGTGACCAGTGATGCAGATCTGTGGGAATTGATGCAAATAAAAAATAATAGTGATTACATTGATTTCTATGTCGACACTGTGGTCGATGATAAAATTGAGCCAATGAAACAAATGCAGCCACATGTCATCGTACGCCCAAGGAAGAATCTGCTGTCTCCATGTATAAAAATATCTTCTCATTTGTACTATTTTGATGAATTTGGTCATAAGAAAACTAACGATGAAACAACCTATTTATGATTACTTTCAAATGAATTTAAACCAAGATCCAATTTTGAGCATCCGATTCGAAAATTCATAAATAATTCATACAGAAGCTCATCCAAAGTAAGTGATAAAAACTGTAAATAGTTAGCTTTTTGACTGGAAGAAGATAAAAATATCTTCTCATTTGTACTATTTTGATGAATTTGGTTCTCGCATGGTTGAATTTGTTTTTCATTTTGCTGCTTTTAGTGTACATAAATTTTTTGTGCATTTTTGTTTGAATATTAGGACTTGTTTGACTTTTAGTGCACTTAGTAGAATAATAAAGGAACTGGAATATTAGTGTACATGATCAAGTCTTAATTTCTTTAATTAAGTTTAAATAATTATGTTTATGGCATGATAAACTTTACTTTTATGTCGTTGTATGTTTGCAGCTGCGAAATCACAGAAACAGCAATTTGTCACCACTCACCATCTGCAACAGGCAGCAAAAAACAAGAAGCGGACTGAAGACTTTACTCCGATTCGAAAGTCGGCATGACTAAACAATCCACTTACCGACGAGACGCAGACTGATCAAGTCTTTAGTCCTAGAAAGTTGGCACGACTAAAAAATCCACTTACCAACGAGACGCGGATTGATCAAGTCTTTAGTCCTAGAAAGTTGGCACGGCGAAACAATCCACTTACCAACGAGACGCAGACTGATCAAGTCTTTAGTCCTAGAAAGTCGGCACGGCTAAACAATCCACTTACCAACGAGACGCAGACTGATCAAGTCAATTCGTGACTCTTGGAGGGGGTACAAGAGTCGTATTAAAAAGGCACATTATACGGCTCATGAAACTGATGAAGAGAGGCTTGAAAATAGGCCAGGCGAAATTCCACTTGCGGATTTCAGAGTACTCTTGATGTATTGGGGAGATGAAAAAATTCAGGTATAATTTTAAGTTTTATCACAATTTTTTTTTTCCGTTTTTATTCATTCAAATCAGGCAGATAAACATCTTTATTTCATGTTTTTGTAGTCCAAGGCCCTTACAAATTGTGCAAGTCAGAAATCGTATACAGACACACACACTGTTGGTCCAAAATTTTTTTCCCAAATTCGGCATAAGATGGTATGTAATTTGCTTATTTTTATGGTTGCCTGGAGGTATGCATTTTATTTTATCTGAAATTCGTCTCCTTATTTAGCAAAGCGATATATGTTCCAAAATAAAAATAAAAATAACTACATATATGTTCCAAAATAAAATATCACCTCACTCAAACAAATAAGCAAAATAAATATTAGTGATATATGTTATGTTCTGTCGCATTAATCATCCAGTAAATGTTTTTATTTCAATTTTAATGTATTGATTTTTATTGTATCTGTTTATTATTTTTGCATTTTCACATTAATTTACGACTCAATAGCTATTAATAACATTTGCTAAAAAAGTACATAAAATCTATAAAAATATAAATGAGCCTTTCTTTGCCCCCTTTGGCATAGAAAACTCAATTCTTCTTTTCCAAACCAGTGTCTGTCATGCTCATGCATTTGTACGCATTTGGTCAATATACGTCTACAAGTTAGATGCATATTAAACATTAAATATGAGTCCAATCCATCTCTGTGGAAATTAAGTAATTTGTAAACTATTGGATACACTCTTAACTCTTAAGCATATGGATGTCAAGTTGATGCCTGTCTTTTGTCTGTTGTATGTTGATGGCTTTACTGCCTTGCTAAGCTTAAATCGTTTTAGTATTATATATATGTTCATGGCTCATGGGTTAATCACGGGGTAATCTTAGTTTTGCATCAGAATCTAAGATGAATCATGGGATATTTGTTATCTCTGTGCTTAAAGTTAATAATCTGAAAGCATAGACATATGGGATATTTACTATGCAAATTTTCCTTAGCTCAGCCTTGAATTTTGCAAAACTGATACATCACTTGATACTATGCTTGAAAAAGCTCTGATATTGTTGCTACATATGTTGTGATTTTATACTTGTTGTTTCTTTATTTTTGCACTTGTAAGCTGCTTGAGAACTTACTGTTGCTCCATTTTTGCATCTGTGAGTTGCTCGAGACTTTTAGCTTGTGTGCACTTGTGGTTTCTGTTCTTCATTTGAACCGAGATTTGTTTCTATGTAAAGGCGATCATATTTACCTTAACTTTGCTTTGACTTTGAGTATAATTTCTGAATTGATTAGTGATATATGTTTTGGAAAAATTGGTTTGATATCCTTTTGTTGTCTAACTTTTTTCATTTAATTTGTATCAGTCCAATGAATCAGATGGAGAACTTTTTGTTAAAACTCGCAAGCGGAAAGAAGGAAAGGTGTACATACTTCAGTAATGAAGTACAGAATTGTAAGAATTTTATTTTCTCTTCAATCAGATGTCAAAAAAATGCTTCATTTTGCGCATCGACATTTTTGTAGAATTAGATCCTGTTTTGTTGAAACCTATAGCAGGATATTTTCTGAATCCATTTTAAAACTGTTAATAGATATTGTAAAACAATTCTTATTTAAGAAACTTGTTTCAGAATTGTTAATTTTATTTAATGTCACATTTTGAAACTGCTTTATTTTGCCGGATAAGATTGAAAAAGCAATAGGTGAAGGAGGAAGTGATGGAGTTGTTCAAGAAATGATTTCTGATGGAAAGTCGCACGGTCCATCTTGGCTTATAGGACGGCACACAAAGTCTGCAGAAGTTTCAAAATATGCCCCAACAACAAGCACATACATATAGGAGCTGGCAGCGAAGATAAGGGAAAATATAGCTGACGAAGTCGAAGCAAAGGTGAACAAGAAGGTCCAAAATGAATTTGATGCAAAGGTGAACCAAAAAGTTCGGGAGAACTTGACATGGGTGCTTAAGAAATTAGGCGAAGCAAACCCTGACATGCAAATTGATGTTGGGGATCTTTGTGCGACCATCTACAGTGATGGCACTGAAGGCACTGGAGGCACTAGAGGCACTGATGGAACTGATGGCACTGGAGGCTCGCAAATATGAATGTACTGTTAATAAGTAGAATTTAGTATGTACTGGCTGTAACTATGAATACACTGGCTATGTTTTTAAGTATGTTTGTTATTTTGTACTTGACTAAGTAAAATTTGTGTTGCTGGTTATTCTAAAATGAAAAGTTCTTTGTCGTAGTGTAATGTTGCCATTAGATATGATATAATGTTGCGGTATAATGTTGTCATAGATATGATATAATGTTGCAGTAGTATAATGTTGCAGTACATTTCCAATTTAAATTGCAAAAGGCATTGCCATAAATATGATATAATGTTGCAGTATGTGATGTTAAATGTGGTAATAAACTGGCAAAGTGTTCCCATTGGATGGTAAAAGTGTTACCATAGATTAATGAATATGGGCCCCACAGCAGGGTTCCGTAAAGGTGGGCCATAGAATTAGTGGGCCCCACAATATGGGCCCACATGTTGGGGCCCAGATTATGGGGCCCACTTTTTAGGAAATTTGGTACCTGTGGCAACAACAGAATCAATGTTGCCCTAGGGCCGCAAAGATGTTGCCTTTGACTCTAGGGCAACGCGGCAAAATGCATCACCGAGAAAGTGTTGTCTTTGCCCTTTTTTAGCCTACAGCAACATTTTTTGGCACTTCCTGCATCACTTCTTGGGTGTTGCAGTATGCAATCTATGGCGTAGTGGATCCAAAAATGGTAAATTTTTTAAATTCATCCATTTCTTCCGTTGTAGGCTGATCCAGTTCCTTCACATTCTTGTCAAGACTAAAATCTTTTAAGTCATCGCTCTCAGTTCCATCTTTTAACTTCTCGATCTGTTTAGCTAATACTAGATCCTCTTCCTGTTTAGAAGTAATCTTTTCGATTATCACTGGTCGAACCTCTAAACAAGATAACACAACAGTCTCTCCTCTAGACCTAGCCTCGGATCTCCATTGCACCCTGCAATCTGGTAAGGCTTCCAAATCTTTCTACTCAGCAATCATCGCTGACACTACATTCTGATGTTTCCAACTAAGTGCATCTGCAACCTTGTTGTCTTTCCCCATTGTGTACTCAATCCCAAAATCATAAGCGGTTATAAACTCTAACCACCTCTGCTGTTTCATGTTCAGATTCTACCGAGAGAACAAATACTACAGCGACTTATGATCTGTATATAACTCAAACCTCTCTCCCAAAAGGTAATTTCTCCACACCTTCAATGCAAAAATCACTGCAGCCAGTTCCAAATCATGCGTCGAATATCTAACCTCATGCGGTCTAAGCTGTCTAGAAGCATATGCAATCACTTTACCTCTCTACATCATCACAACTTCAAACCCTGTTCCACACGCATCTGTATAAACCACCAAATCCTGATTTCCTTCCGGAACTACCAACATAGGTGCATGGGTCAATAAGTGTTTCAAATTATGGAATGCTTCCTCACACTTATCGGTCCATACAAACTTCACATCCTTTCTTGTTAGCTTGGTCATCGGTGTTGCTATCCACAAAAAATCCTTAATGAACCCCCGATAATAACTAGCTAATCCAAGGAAACTCTTTATCTCTGTCACTGTCTCGGGCCTCTTTCAACTATTAACCGTTTCAATCTTAGTCGGATCTAATGACAACCCGTTCTCTGAGACTACATGACCAAGAAACTTCACTTCCTTTTTTCCAAAAATGACATTTCGAAAACTTCGCCTTCAGCTGATGCTGCCTCAGCGTCTCAAGCACCACTCTAAGATGAACTTCATGCTCCCTTTCATCCTTAGAGTATATCAAGGTATAATTTATAAAACCAATACGAACCTATCAAAGTGTTCTCGGAAAACTCGGTTCATCAGATCCACGAAGAAAGCCAGCGCATTAACGACATAATTAACCATTCATACAACCCATATCTGGTCCTAAACGCCGTCAAAGGTTGCCAAATCTAACTGAGAAAATATCCTGGTTCCACTCAACTGGTCCAACAAATCGTCAATCCTTGGAAATGGATATCGATACATTATTGTTCTCTCATTCAACTTACGATAATCGATACATAGCCTCAACGATCCGTCCGGCTTCTTAGCAAATACTGCAGCTGCTCCCTAAGACGAACTACTCGACCTAATAAAACTCTTGCCTTCTAAATCTACCAACTGCACCTTTAACTCCCTCATCTCTGCAGAGGTCATTCTACTTGGCGGCCTACTCACTTGTTCTGCTCCCAGAACCAAATCTATCCGAAACTCAATGGCTCGTTTCGGCGGCAATCCAACTATAGGCTCAAAAACATTTACAAATTCTCTAACCATGAAAACTCGTATCAGCTCATCATCCAACTCCATAACACCCAACAAAGCATTCACCTCATCGCTAGAACCTTCTACGGTATAAACAATCCTGTCAGTACAATCAGGGTGCCTAAGCGATATTTTCCTATCCTGGAAAAATATCCCAGCATCGTACTCACTTAACCAATCCATCCCAAGAATAATACCGAACCCCACAAAATCAAATACATGCAAACTGCAAACAGAAGTATGACCTAACAGGTCAAACTCTAACTAGTCACATCTCAACCCTAGAATTGCACACTCTCATATTGGATTCGCAACACCTAAGGAAGTAACTAAATAAGTGTGTTTTAGGTTAAGCTTATCTATCAAACATATAGATATAAAAGAATGTGATGCACCGGTATCAAATAGAATGCCAACAGACATACCATGAATCTGAAGTGTATCTCCCAAAACTGCCTTTCCTTTCCCTTGAGCCATTAGCTTCGAAGCAGCAGGCTCCAATGCATACACTCTGCCCTTTCCATCCTTAGCGGGCTCCTTGTACTGGTTCTTATAGTGGCCTATCTGATCGTAGTTGAAGCACCTAACATTCTTCTTCCCAATCACTTCCTTAGCCTTCCTAGTACGACACTTATTGGCGAAATGACCCTTCCTGTCACACTTAAAACAGACCACCTCAGACTTCACCTTCTTGGCTGCTCCACCCTTCTGAGCACCCTTCTTGTGAAAGAACTTCCTCTTTTGATTCTTCCCAACCTGGACTTCTTTCACCTTATTCTTCTTCTAACAAGCAAGCATCTCTTCGGGTCTTAAAGTCATCTCTATAACTACATCACATGGATCTCTAATATGCTGTAAAGTAGCCCTAGCTAACTCAGGCTTCAATCCCCTGATGAACTTCTCATTCCTCTTCATCATTGTATCAACAGAGCATAACTATATCTGGCTAATTCTTCAAACCTAATAGCATACTCTAGAATAGTCATCTCTCCCTGTTCTAGTTCAGCAAACTTCCTAATCAAAATAGACTGTTCCATAACCGACATAAACCTCTTTTGGAACCTCCTTTTAAACTATGCCCAGGTCATAGTCTCCTCGTCCACTACCACATTCACACTATTCCACTAAAACAAAGCAGCTCCCTGAAGCCGTCTTGATGCTAACCTTCTCTTTTGCTCATCATTGAGCCTCAAGTCTGTAAAAATCCTTTCATAGTGCAACAACCAGTTTTCCACCTCAATGGCATCCTCTGTTCCAATAAATGGCTTCCCTTCGAGCTTAGTGTAGTCTCCACTCAACTTAATATAGTCATTGACAACTATAATTCCCATAACTCCTCCTCCCACTACTCCAGCAGCAACACCCACTTGCACCATGTTCACGAAGAACCGATACATAGCTTCCATTCCAACCCGGGGGACTCCCGCACCCACGTTCTCCGCTTGTGCCTGACCTTGACCTCTCCTCACATTAGGCCTGGCATTCCCATCAGTGCCTTCCCCTCCTAGGCTAACTTTTCCTCTTCTACCTTCCATATTTGTATTCAAACCTTACGAGATATAGAAAAATAACCTAACAAAGGTAGGAGACTAGAGATAAAGCGTATATTTATATATAACAAATACAAGTACATTACTATAGCGTTATCCCATACCCCAATCTCACTCTAATTCTTTAGGATTATGTTTTTAAAAACCATTTTTTTAAGTTAAAGTTTTTCATAAACCTATGCTTTGATACCAAGTTGTAACATCCCGCGTTTGGAGGCCAAAAACTAAGCGCTACATATGTTGCAGTCATCTACAGTATTAACTTCTGGTGACAAAATACAGTAATGCTAGTGGTATCCATAATATCAGAAGCACTTGAATATAAACAAATCATAAATTTCAAAAACAAATTTTACCGAATACATTTCAAAATAATAATTCATATCCAACTAACATAATCCCATATCGTTTCCCAGGCAATGATCAAATATAATTTACAATAATACGCCAAGAGCGACATATGACGAAGCCCCCTTGGTTGATCAAAGCAATATAGTCATATCTGACTTAATACACAGCGAAAATAAACAAAATAAGCTGCACTCCTAATTAGCTATCCATCGGCCACCTGCTCATCTTCGGAAGCTTTATTCGCCAAAATTTCAAAAACCTAAAAACCTCAACCTCAGCCTACTCAAATCTATTTTGAGCATCCGAGAGTTTAAAAGAAACAAAAACTTCGAGTCAAACATAAAGCCTGGTGTAAATAATAATGTTCATCTCTGTTATTTTATGTTAAGTGAGACCGCGCCGCTTAGCGGAATGGGTTTTCCCTCACCAACATTCTTTTAAAATATATCTTTTGCAAATCCTTTCCTGTAACCAAAACTAGTTAAAATCTGTGAATCATCATTATGTAAACATACATATCAGGTAATAAATGAACTATCTGTTCGAACTTTATAGTTTTGTTTGGCTAACTATTAACCTTTAGTTGACTCGGGCTTTCTAGACAACATACCAAAATTTATCTAACATCTGTTAGACACTCCTCTTTTTTTAGACGTCCTATCCTTAACTATCCGTTGAATACTTTACTTCTGAACGGTCTATCCTTAACTTATCATCTCCCAAGGTCACCTGATCCTAATGGTTTTGCGGGCTCACCAATAACCTATCTGTATACAAACATATATTCCTTTCTGTATGTATTCATAATTTTAGTCTTACCTATGACAAAGCCCTACACACTGAAATTTTAGACAAAATTATTTGGGGCTAATAGCTAATGTATAGGGCGTGACCCTATACCAGTCCCATCTGGTATTCTAATATCCGAGTATTTTACATAGGGATCCCTTCCCATAATTTTCCTTGAAAACCTTTTCAAAATGATTTAAAACCTTTAAATCAAACTTAAATAAGGAAAATTTATATATTCTATGCTTTACTCAAAATCACCTTGCCATGTTATATATATACTTTACTCAAATCATAGTTGATGAAAACATTTAACCTTTGAAAGTCCCCTTTCGAATCTATTGAAAGTACCCCTTTCGAAACCATTGAAGTACCCCTTTCTAAACCAAGTAGAACCCTTTCTTTTATCTAGACCGAAAGGCCAAAACCTTCCTTTCGAAACCATTCTCAAAACCCTTTCGAAACCTCTGAAAAATCCTCCTTTCGAAAGCTTTATAACCTTAGACATCTTTCTTTTAAAACCTTTAAACATTGCCCTTTCGAAACCTTAGGAAAACCTTTCCATCTAATCCCTTTGAAACAACTAGAAAAATATACCTTTCGACTCCTTCGAAACTATTGGGGAACCACCCCTTCAAAACCTTACTTTAAAACCTTTCGAAACCATTCAAAAATTTACTCCTTTGAAACCTTTGAAAACTGTCTCGGTCGAAACAATTTGGATTATGCCTTCAAGTAGAGTAAAAGGATCATAAACCCATTAAAGTCGAAAGCACTTCTCTTTGAAATCATTTAAATCATCTCTTTCGAAACCATTTGGGTTATACTTCAATTGAGAAAAAAGGTCATTAAAACCATTTAAGTCGAAAGCCTACCTTTCGAAAGCATTCCTAAGTAAAGAAGTGATGGTGTTGAAACCATCCCTTCGAAAGCATTGGAGAAGTGGCCAAATGTTTAGAAAGCAAAGTACCCCTTCGAAACCCTTTGGGTTGAAAGGTAAAAAGACGTCGGCAAAAGTATCGACTTAGTCGAAAGCAGTTGTTTAAACATAAAGGCGCAAATCGATCGAAACTATTTCCTTTAAATCCATTTGACATAGTCGAAAGCCAACTAAGTCGAAAGTTTCTTAGTCGAAAGCAAGCATGCGCATTTTTATTTAAAAACAAAGTAAGCCTCAACCCCTTCGGAACCTCTGGTTTCGACCCACTACCTTTCGCCTACATCCAATTCACTACGTATTAGTTCCCTGATACCATGTGCATTGGTTTCTACTGTATCAGAGGCGAGGGTAAAGAGGCGGAACCCGGTACCGAAAGCATCGAAACAGCGAAAAACCTATTTATTTGTCCTTTTAAACTATTTCTTTTGTACCTAACCTGCCTTGTTTGTCTCAATCTAATTGGTTGTCATTTTACTTTTTCAAAAGTGCTGCCAATTTCTAGAATTAACAAATAAGAATTATTTGCAAAGAGCCCCATCTTCTTTTATAAATATATAAAACATTTAAGTCCTATACCTTAAATAATTTTATATATCCATTAAAACACATATGAAAAATCTATAAAAATTCCAGAAAATCTCTTTTAATATGTTTTTCAACATATAAAATTTCAGACTCAAATCTTTTATTATTTAACCTAAATAATTAATAACCCAAAATAACATTTTCTTTACTAGAAAATTCATATAAAATTCACAAAAATTTAGAAAATTTTGAAAATTGAAATCCATCTTCAAAATATTATTCCTAATCTATATAAAAATACGCAAGACCACCTTAAAACATATCATAAAATCAATATGAACATGCATAAATCATCAACAAGTATATATAATCATTCCATCATTCAAAAACATGGCAAGACATTGCAAAACATTTTAGATTTTTCCTTAAAACTGAAAACAAAACAAATAAGAGATGTATACATTATTCACCTTAGCTTTAGGGATTAAGGATATGAGATTTGAATGAATTTGATGTTGATTAAGCTTCCTCTTTCTCTTTCTTTCTCTAGCTCTTGTTAATGGTGGCCGACCTTAGCTTTTAAAATTTTGAAAATGAAATGAACATGTATAGGAGAATACACTGCCAAGTTTAAGGGATATAGGAATGACCTCTTTCCTATTTTACCCCTCTTATATTTCATTTTAAACTCTTCTTTTAATTCATTGTTTAAATGGCACAGCTACCTCTTAATTAAATCAAATCTCAATCCCTTAACCAACACATTATTTTATTTAATTTAGCTAATTAAATATCCTAAATAATGTTATAAAAAATATGGGGTGTTATAGCGAGCTTCAATTTGATTGTAGATTTTGAATTCAGTTAATGTTTAAGTATGTGATGTCTCCCTATAAGAAATTGCGAGGATGTAATTTTAATGGGGGGATGTCTGTAACAACCGTGTTTTCAAAGTCGTAATATTATACAGATTTAATTAAAATAAGAATGTCTGTATGCGATTTTTGTTAACTATTATTTTGAAATTCACTTTTTAACTTAATTGGAGTTTATTTAATAATAGATTTAGTTTTAATAAATTGAATTAATTAATAAATTCATTTGTGTTAATATATTGAATAATTAAATAGAGTTAAACATTATTGAATTAATTGGAATTGTGTGGTTATCGAAACATCTTATGTGAAATGAAATATAGATCAATTAAATTAAATTAAATTAAAATTATTTACAAAAGAATGAAGGGGATAGTCAAAAGAAAAGAAACTTTTTTTTATTGAATTAAGGCCAGCCCATTTCATCAAGCCCGTACCTTATTTCCCAACCCTTATCCATTATTTACACTTAATCTCCAAATCCATTCACTTAACCCTCAAATTCCCAAAAATCAGATATCATTTAAAAATCAAAAGTAAGAAAAAGGTATCCCTAGCAAACCGCGCATGAAAGAAGAAATGACCTTGAGCTATTCGGCGACGGCGATGGACGGGTGGGGTTAGCGCATTGGTGGAGGAGGCCGCGACCTGGTTAATCGAGCGGCGTTCGTCGTGGCATCTAGTGAGGTGCGAGCGTGCAGAGGGGTGGAATTGGAGGTTGCGACGTGCTGATGCAGGCAGGGTGATGGTCCAGGCAGGCTTTGTTCTGAAGCAACGAGCACGTGGTGCCGCTAGGGTTTGGGTTGTGGTGAGTTAATCAAATTAACTCACACATCTATATTTAAAAATGATTATATCTCTTTTTCATACCTTGTTTGATTATGAATTGCGATAACGTTTGGTAGTGAATTATTGAAATGCTTGAAGTAAAATTGCTTGCTATAAATTCAATTGGTTTGATGGATGATTTTGTTTAATTGTGTGTTTAAATATGAAACTTAATTTGTCGATCATTGAAAGTTGCAAGTAATCATGAATTCCTTAATCATATAATGTTTTTATTGATGGATGATAGTACATTCATTATTGTGTGACCCAAGTTGTCGAAAAGCAACTCGGATCGTTAAATAATTCCACATTATGGAATTATATTTTATAGAGTGATGTTAGATCTACAAGTTGTATTTTTGATGGATTTCTTGTCTGACTTGTTTAAATGTTTGTAAAAGATTTTCAATATTAGATTTTATCTACTTTGATCCTTGTTGGAATTTAGTTATAAAAAATAGTTAAATTATATTATCTTATTAACTTATTTCCTAATTAAAAATTTTTATTCAAAGCTTTTTAAGATGAGTAATATTTATTCATAAAATCTTTTAAAATTTACTATTATAAGTATATTAAAATTTTGGAAATGTTTTAGTGGCAAAAGATAAAATATAGTATTATTTTATAAAAGCTGTTTGGCAGTAATTATTTTAATTTCAAGTGATTTTGTTATAAAAGAGATTTAAATGATTTTGAAGAGTTGAAAAGCTTTTGTAAATAAGCAACTTTTCTTTAAGATGAGTTTATGAATTTATAAGTAAAGTTTTAATTGTTTTATTAAGGAAATCCTTTGGTTTATAAAACAAAATTTATTCTAAAATTCCTTTTAAAATAAACTTTTAAATTATTATTTCCAAAGGTAAAACAAAAATAATTTTAAACTCTTGCCTTTTCTTATACATTGAATTGGAATTTTAATGATATTTCTATCTGAATTTCGTGCTTTTCTATGAAACAAAGAATTTTAATAAACGATTGAATTGTCAGATTGGTATGGGACATTTCGTACAATTCTTTCGATTATTATTATAATTTGTTAAATAGAGTTTGAGTGGAATTTACTAGCTTTTAGTAAGTGCTTGAATTTATTATCTAGTATATGATAGTTAGTTAAATTCTTATGATTACTGAAGTGACAGTAATTAACACTTAGAGTTGTATTATCTTAGGGTGTTTGGATTTCAGACCGATAGATCCTCGAGAGAAGATAACTCATTTTTATCGATCTAAGAATCGATACATTTTTAGATTTGGTTAGGCATATCTCTTTGGGAAGATCTGTTATGGTGTAAATACGGCTATCTCTTTCGAAAGGCAGATTTGTACATGTATTGTAGTCTATAGATACTATAACCTATCAGTTTATTTTGTTTTATACAGTTAGACTATGTTTACCTCTTTCGGTAGGTAAATTTGCATATGACAGATTAGGTACACGGCTGCTCTTTTCTTTGAGCTGTATTCCTAATCTGCAGTCTCTTTCGGTATGCGTCTTTTCTATGTAGCGGGTTTCTTTCGGTAGATTGCGTGTCACTGTATTAAACTGATAGATGACTACCATTATTATTTTATTATTTATGATTAATTCTTCAGAGATTTTTAGTATGGATATTTGTATCCTTTATGGCTCTGAGAAATTTTGAATTGGTTATCAACATATTTTGAGATGATAGTCTATTGAGACTTGATGTGTATGTATGAAATGGTGATTTGTTAGATATGCCTTATTTGCGTATTTGTTTTGGACATTTTTTATTTATGACTTATTTGGTATTGTTAAGTCATAACTATGATATCTGTATCTATTGGTTTGATATGCCTTTTATGGATTTTTGGATTTTAGGCATATTTTGAGATGACTTATTTTAAAGTTAAGTCATTTATGGATTTATAAAGTGGTGAATTTAATTAATATGCCTTATTATGATTGTTTGTTCGACATATTTTATTATGGCTTATTATTTTAAGTCATATAATTATGATATTAGCATCTCACCTCTTTATTTAGATATAGTCTGACCAGTTTATCATTTTTAATAATACTCGGGTCATGCCGAGACTTGACAGGTACAAGGACTCCTTTACTCTTGGATTTTGGGTCAGCTTTGGAGTAGACTAGTTTGCCATTTTCAGTTTACTTCATCATTATGTATATTGACATTTAGTAGTTATGTCATGTATATTATTCAGTAATCATTTTGTACCTGATATAGTGTATGAGATACGATGTATATTAGAGTGAGTCTAGTATTGACATTTTGTAGACTCACATCTTATTATGAAATATGTTGTACATTAGTCCGTTGCAATCTGTGACTATGATTCTAATTTATCTATATTATATAATGTTCTGATTATTTTTAATCGATATATATATTGCTTTATATTAATATTGCGCACATCAATTTTTCAGTTTAGATTCTCAAAAAGGTAAATAAGACATGTCAATGTTAGTATAAAGATATATTCACATTCGATCGTTCTTAAGCAGTTGTATTTTTCAGATTAGCAGACAACATTATTTGTAATGTTCTTTTGCTAAACTGGACACAGCGGTGGAGTCGTCACAAAAAGTGTTAGCCAAACTCATACGTTGGCCCATGTAGGGATGTGCGGACTAGATTTCAACATTAAAACTAATGAAAAACTATATTAATTGCTTTTCTTTAAAAAATCATGAAATCGAACGGCATGGTTGTGGTTGCATTATAAATTTTGTCGCAATGGCTACTACACCATTATTTGTTTAACCATCATTACTAAACGACTACGTTTGTCAACAAGCAGGAAAAACATCGGTCCATGTTTCATTCTGATTCAATTGCAAAATACTACGCGCAGGCTGCTAGGTGATGAAAATGAAATAAATAAACAAAATAATATATATATATATATGTATGTATATGTATATATATAATATAATAATATTAATAATCAAGGAAAGCATTATCTCTCTACCCTTCAGCTCTCCCTTTCCGGCTTTAACTAAATCGTGATCAGATCCGCCACGTCACCACCGGTGCTCCAGGCGGTAATCTTAACTTTATGCTCAACGATAGGAACCATACCCGAAATCCCTAATTTGATATATTCTCGGTGCGCTTCATATTATTTTTCTTCTGCCAAAATCGTAAATAATGGATCTCGACTCGTCGATGTCGAGCGACTCCGACCACGATCCTGTCGTCGCATCGGTGCCTTCTGATTCTCAGCCAATGACTTCACCTCTACCCACTGGGCCCCGTCCCGCTCCAACGTATTCTTTGGTGAACGCCGTTATCGAAAAGAAAGAGGACGGACCTGGGTCGAGATGTGGCCACACGTTGACGGCGGTTAACGCCGTTGGGGAAGAGGGGAGCCAGGGGTATATTGGTCCGAGGCTGATTTTGTTTGGGGGAGCTACTGCTCTTGAAGGAAATTCTGCTGCTCCACCTTCTACTGCTGGCAGTGCTGGAATTAGTGAGTTTTTTCCCGGAAATTTTGGTTGCTGAAATGTATTTTTTGTTCCTTTCAAATTTCAGTTTATTTGAAATTGTGTAGGGTTGGCTGGGGCAACTGCAGACGTGCATTGTTATGATGCGTTGACGAATAAGTGGTCCAGGTGAGATCTTTGTTGGATGCATACGGTTATGATTCATGAACCAGTAATCATAATTCTATGGAAGGTTCATGAATGTGATATTTTAGTATTATATATTTGCAGCAATGCGCAGCAATTTAGGTAACCTTTATGTCAGATATTGGAATCAAGTATTTATTCCTTATAATTTCTGGATTTGATCACCCGATAAATACGGTATTTATTGTTTAGTGTAGTGGGATGCAAAATGTGGAAAATTTGCTAAATTTTTTCAAGAAGTTATTAATTTCAGGTGGAGTGGTGATGAATTGTGTGAGTAATGATTTTGCTCTTATATGTTTATTACAGACTAACTCCTCTTGGTGAACCACCTTCTCCAAGAGCTGCACATGTTGCTACAGCTGTGGGAACCATGGTTGTTATTCAGGTATTGGCATAGGTGCTATGTATATTCAAAATTTGATTGATTTATGTAAAGTGCAATGCATATATATGCGTGCGTGGGTGCGCGTAAGGTGCAGTGTATGATCGTCCATTTTTATTATTTTTTCTTTCGTTATGGATTGCTGCTCTTAGCTAGTTATCTACGCATGGAATGTTTTTTAATGGACATTTTTGGATTACACCATCTTTAAAGTTTTTTTTTTGGAGACCGTCCCCTTCCTGATTACGAACTTAGGTTTCGCTACTGCTCTCCTCTTGGTTATGGTATAAATTCAGGTGTAGTTCACAATTGCACTGCAACTTTTTTAACCGATTCAGATAGACAATTTATTTCTATGTTGTCTGATTTGACATTATTGGGCATAAACCATGGCGCACACAGAAAATGTACGGTGCATGAACATAAATAACTAAGGGCAACGTTTGACTGACTTGACATTTTACTAATCGTTGTTCATGCTGACACATCAATAAATACAATTTAGTTACTATTAACTCCGTCATAGAATTGATATGATATATTTTAAACCGTAAAGTTGACAGTTACGGATCTTTGTTCATACCGACACATCAATAAATACAATTCAGTTTTTGTTAACTTGGTCATAGAATTGACAATGATCTATTTTAACCGTAAAGTGCATGCAACAATTATACCCCATTTTATTTCTTAATTTACTAGGGTGTGGTGTAAATTTCATCTCATACGTCTATGGGCATAAAGTGGTCTAAATATGCACTGTATAACCTACATTTTTCGATGAAAATATAGGGTGGAATTGGTCCTGCTGGTTTGTCTGCAGAGGATCTCCATGTTCTTGACTTAACCCAGCAAAGACCAAGATGGCATAGGTGAGAATTGCGTTCTTGTCTATTTCAGATTTTGATGCATGTGAAAATTAATATTTACTTACATGTGATTATATGCTGCGATTAAAGGGTGGTTGTACAAGGACCTGGTCCTGGTCCACGGTATGGCCATGTGATGGCTTTAGTAGGACAAAGATTTCTATTAACAATTGGGGGAAATGACGGTATACCTTTTCTTTTTACATGTGTTACGTCATCGATGCAGACAAATATTATATTACATTATAGTGTCATACATCTTAAAATTTAACATGGAATCTTGGGTTGTAGGGAAGAGGCCTCTCGCTGATGTTTGGGCTTTAGACACTGCAGCCAAACCATATGAGTGGAGGAAGTTGGAACCTGAAGGAGATGGGCCTCCTCCTTGCATGTAAGTATTATTCCAAAGTTGTGTTGAGAAGTCTCTTGAAACGTTTTGCCAATAATCTCAGTCTGGAATTTTCTCATTTTATACTTTTTAGAGTTATTTAGTGCATTCTGTATGCTTAAGGTATATCACATTAAACACTGGTTGAAACTGCTCTATTAAATGGATTTAAGATGACCAGCTGCGTTGTCATTTGGCTGAATGCTATGTGACTGCATGTGGTTACGTATCAATACAACAACAACTAAGCCATTATTCCCAAACAAGTTGGGGTTGGCTAGAGATGAAACCCAAAACTAAATGACAAAGTCAATTTAAAAGTCATAATAATAACAATAACAATAACAAAATAAAGTCAAATAAGTAAATTAATAATAATAATAACTAAATAAAATAAAAATAAAGATAAAAATACATACATATATACATATACATATATATATATATATATGTATATATAAAAAGAAAAAATGATAATAATAATCTCTACTATTAATAATAGAAATTCATTTAATAGATTTCAACCGTGTCTTTTCAAACTACTGAAAATACCCTTCGTTATGTTTGCCTCTTTTTCCCGGTATGAATAATGCCATTCATCACTCCTTTGAAAGGAGTTTATTGTAGCACAGTCAATGTGACTGGGTGCTGAACTTAATGAACACGCATTGATTCTGTAGTTGTTCTTCAAACATCCTACTACACAGGTCAAGTAACCATAAATCTTAACGTCGAATGTCAGATGAGGCTAATACATATCTAATTAAACATTAATAGCTAAAGTGCTAAACTGACATGAAAAAAAAGGCAAATTGAAGTGCGTAATTTTTCCTTTTTTTTTCTAACTATAAGAGTGAACATGCAATTCTAATAAAAATAAACATGCATGCAAAGATACAGAATGAACGTGCAAATTTTTTTGTTCTTCAAGACTGTCTTCATAGTTTCTATAAAAACAAAGTGCAAATGGCAACAATAAATTTAATGAGTAATCTACCGCGTAATTTGAAATGCTAAAGTGCTAGGCAGACATCAAAAGTGCTGAAATGCTCTCAACCTGAAGTGCTCAAAAATATCAGATAGTTATACAACTGAAATGATGTCAGGTGACAGAATGCAGACAAAGGTTTATCAAATAATATATATAGCAGTCTATACATAGATATTAAATACATAGCACGATTTATATGGCGGTATATATGTAAATATCAAATAGTTGTTATATACATCAGTTTATCAAGTGAAACTGTCAATATTTGTAGCACAGTTTAATAGTTAAAATATCAAACTGTCGTTATGCTGAAATATCAAGTGAAACTGTCATTATATATAACACAGTTTATATATACTATAAACCACCGTAACTATTACAGTAATCTGACATTTTGAAGTGACAAAAAAAAAACTATAAACTACCACTACTACTGTAGCTGTAGGTGAAGACATTTCACTTTAAAGTGGATTAACTTGAATTATGGAACACATCACAACTTATATCAATTTGCAACCAACATATCACCAACTATTAATTTGAAATAAAAGTGTTGTGACTATCAATTTTTTTGCATTTATTGCACATATCCATTCATTGATTTTTTATTATAAAAACTAAATATCTTTAGCTATTAGATGCACGTATCGTGCAATTTATACTAGTACTAATAGAAATAATGGTACTAATAGTAATATTGATCAAAGACCAAACGCTACGTCTTAGGCTCCTGTTCCCTAGTCCTATAATCTAAAGCTTATAAAACTCATAGCTCATGGTTCTGCTACGTGGATCGTTAACTTCCACGCGCTCCTGTCCGTCACCAGCTCTTCGGATATACTCAAATCCTTCGATTCCTTTTTTACCACTTCCTCCCATGTCAACCTTGGTCGACTTCGATGCGGCCTATAATTCTAATGCGCACAGGTGCCTCGAGCGGCTTCCATTGGGATGTCCAAACCATCTTAAGTGATGTTGAATTAGCTTCTTCTCAATTGGTGCCGCTCCAAGTTTATTTCGTATATCATCATTTTTAATTCGGTCTCTTCTTGTATGACCGCAACTCCATCGCATCATACGCATCTCTGCTACGCTTATCACCTGGACGTGTTGGCTTTTAGTTGACCAACATTCTGTACCATACAACATCGCAGGTCTGATTGCCGTTCTGTAGAACTTCCCTTTAAGCTTCTGTGGGACTTCTCTGTCACAGAGAACGCCAGACGTTTGTCGACATTTCACCCATCCCGCTCGAATTTTAAAACTAACATCTTCATCAATCTCACCATCATACTACAACATTGATCCTAAATATCGAAAGGATTCCTTCTTGGGAACTATTTGTCTGGCCAGAGTGACATCTCCATCCTCTAACCTGACACCGCTAAACTCGCACTTTATATACTCTATTTTAGTTCTGCCAAGCCTAAATCCCATTTGATTTTAAAGTCTGTCTCAACAGCTCCAGTTTTCTATCAACCCCAATCCTACTTTCATCAATTAGCACATCATCAGCAAATAGCATATACCAAGGAATCTCACATTGTATATCCTTCGTAACCTCATCCATCACTAGAGAAAAAATGTAGGGGGTTCAAAACCGATCCTTGATGTAATCCTATGTTAATGGGAAAGTCACTGGTTTCACCATTTCATGCTTTGACACTAGTCACAACATCATCGTACATATCCTTGATAAGAGTAATGTACTTTGTTAGGATTTTCTTCTTTTTCAGAGCCCACCACATCACCTTTCGCGGTACTTTGTCATAAGCTTTCTTCAAATCGATAAATACCATGTGTAGATCCTCTTTTGTTCTCTAAACCTCTTCATAAGTTGTCTTATCAAGAAAATCGCCTCTGCGATCGACCTTCCAGGCATGAAACCAAATTGGTTTTTTGAAATGCTTGTCATTCTTCTTAATCGATGTTTAACGACTCTCTCCCAAAGCTTCATTGTATGACTCATAAGTTTAATTCCTCTGTAGTTTGTGCAACTTTGGATATCTTATTTATTCTTAAAAATTGGAACCAATATGCTTCTCCTCCATTCATCTGACATCTTGTCTGATTTGAAAATATTATTGAACAACTTAGTTTGCTAGACTATCTCTGCATCTCCACACCTTAATGGAATGTCATCAGGCCCCAATGCCTTGCTTGCTTTCATCCGTTTTAGCGTCTCCTTTACCTCGGATTCTTGAATTATCCGAACAAAATGTCTACTGGTGTTATCAAAAGAGTCGTCTATCTCGATCGTAGTGCTACCGCCTTCATTAAATAGTCTATCGAAATAATCTTTCCATCTATTTTTTATCTCATCGTCCTTCATCAAAAGTCTATTACTGTCATCTTTGATGCATTTAACTTGGTTAAAGTCTCTTGTCTTCCTCTCGCTGAGCTTAGATATCCTATATACGTTTTTTTCCACCCTCCTTCGTATTTAACTTATGATATAGGTCTTCGTACGTCCGACCCCTTGCTTCACTCACCGCTTTCTTTGCGTTCTTCTTTACCACTTTGTACTTTTGCATTTAACTTGGTTACGTATCAATGCCTTAGAAAATTTTCAATGTGGGGTGCGACTAAGAATACAAAATTACAACTACTTGCAAAATACTCGCTATAGAATGGAGCAAGTGATTCGTAAAGTTTTTGCACTACTTCCCCTTTCAACCAATCAATTACTTCTTAATGCAAGTAACATCGTTAATGCTGCCTTTGATTTTGACCATCTATTTATGACACATCATATTGTTTATTCTCTCTTCCCAGTTTCCCTCTATTTATGGAATATTTTGTTACTTTTTAAATTCCGAATTATGTTGTTTTCCAATTGTTTATAGTGTTTAGGATTGAGTTTCATGCAAGCCGATGTGATGTATGCTTTTATCATTTCCTTGTAGGAATGCTTAGAAATAAAAACTAAAATCATGATTATTTAAAAAGAAGTCAAATTCGGAATGAGGTGAATATGTGATGTATTAATGGAACTTATATTTATTGTACATGTTTTAATATTTATTAATAATCAAATCTGAATAATATTCGAAAATTTGCTAGATCGATGCACTGCATTATTTATAATAATGTAAGAAATTGCAAAATTTAGAATGCATGGAAGTAAACTAAAGAATGCTTTATAAATACGTTTATTTAAAATATAAAGTCAAAGGTGGTTAAAGCAACAACCACCTTGTTTAAGCGTCAAAAGGAAAAATATATAATCATTCCAATCTCTCTCACTCATTAACATTAACGAACATGTGTATAATTTACAAACATGCTTTTAATTGTGTTACTTTTGTCTTATTATCAAAAACATTTGTGTTGAAGGGCCTTTTTTTCATTCCCTTTAAAACATGTTTCCTTTTACTTAGATCTATGTTTTTGTTAAGTTTCTAGGAAAAAACTACAAATTAATATGTATTGTCACAATATGATTACGATTGTGTACATTTGTCTGAGAACCATGCAAATGATGCACGTGTAAAAATCATTTCTTAATTTTTTTTATAATATGAAATCCATTGTTTTAACAAATGATCATTCGTTTTTGGTAGGTTTTGTCCTTCAAAATTAATATAGCTTTATTATTTATGGTTTTAACCACTGGTGGCCATGATACATAAATACTGTATACAAAATAAATTTCTGTATAGATAAAATGAGTTCAATAAAACGACTTAAACGACTTACCATTGATCCATTTTCAAAAGCATAAATTATTTCATTTGGTTAAATTACCATTTTAATCTAACAAGCCCGCCATGCTGCAAGTTGTTTGTAGCAAATTTCATTTACATATTATTATTTAGTATTTTGTTAAAGCGTTAGATTTTATGATTATCGCAATCTTTAGTGTATACATATTATCGTTGATGAATTATGTTTACATATAGTTCTTTTGTGCTCCATTTAAACCATATTGATACGAGTATAATTGAAGTGTTGATGATCATCAACATACTATCTAATGTTTAGTTTGGACATCCCTCTTAATTCATGTATGTGTCACCATGTTCTCAAAATCGATCCTTTATAATTTCGGATACTATGTTAAAAGCATATTACAGCTTTTGATACAAATACGAAAAACATTGTATACCACAGTTTAATTATTACATTCATAAAACAATTGATCTTGTATAAAGTATTGCAAAATTATATTTAAAAAAATTATCAAGTTTCAGTCGTATCATTATTTATTTCCTTTTAAGTAAATAACTATGGAAAAATTTCTATAAAACGCACAATGCAATAAATAATAAACCGCAAGTTGGTTCATTGTTAACAACTTCCCCATGATTTTTAGAAGGGACCAACGTTTTATTATGTAAGAATACTGATTACTAATAGCTGTAATTTTTTTATGGAAACTAGTGATGAGCTATACCTTGCCACTTAAACATGGCCACCACAAATGTTCTTAATACAATATGAAAATTAGAGTATTCAATGTATGGCATGTTTAACATAATATAATGTACCAATTAACGGAGATGACGACGATTAAGATGTTCAAATACGTCTCTTTTACCCCCCCCCCCACACACTCTACTGAATCAATCAAAAAAAAAAAAAAACTGATTCGGTTTACCTATTATAAAAGTTGGTATAATCTCTTTTTTTGTAGCATTGTTGAAGCCCCATAGTTTAAGTATAAATATATTAGAAAAATAACGAAGTTGCAACTTTTGCTATGTAGAAGCTAGACGGTACAAAATAAATTTATTACACATCGATTTTCAGGAGTATAAAGTAATTTCATTTGGTTAAGTTGTCATTTAACTGGGAACACGTTGACAATGATATAAATTGATTTGTCGCAAATTTCATTTACATACTAATATTCAGTATTTTGGAGGAGCGTTAGTTGATTTTATGATTATGAACACCTTTAGACATATTCTCTTTGATGAACTATGTATGCATATAGTTCCTTTTAACTCCATTTAATGATTATGGCCTCTTTGATGAATTATGTATGCATACAGTTCCTTTGCACTCCATTTTATGATTATGGCCTCTTTGATGAATTATGTATGCATACAGTTCCTTTTCACTCCATTTTATGATTATGGCCACTTTTAGACATAGTTTCTTTGATGAATTATGTTTGCATATAATTCTCTGACATTCAGTTTAAACCATGCTGAATTTTATTTGCGAAGGATTGAAGTATTGATATGTTTGCAAAGTTAATCCTTATAATTTGGATTTGGTGACAGAAGCATATCACAACGTTTCGTACAAATATTAAAAACATTGTCTACCACAATGAATGTTATATTCATACATAATAATTGATCTTTTATATAACTTTAAAATTACATCTAAAGTAATTATTGAGTTTTAATCATAACATTTGTTATACCCATATACATAAACAGATAACCATGTTTCTGAAATAAAATAGACAAAGCAATAAATAACGAAACCACAATTTGGTTTGTTATGAACAATTTATTACCGTAATCTTTAAAGGGACCAATGTTTTACACATATGAAAATTGATTACTGATAGCTGTAATTTTTATGAGAAATAATGATGAGCTATCTCTTGCCATTTAAACATAGTCATCATTTTTCTAACAGCATTAAAGTTAAAATATTCGAAATAATTTTAGGTATGTTTAACATGATATAGTGTATCACTTAATAAATAAGTTGACGATTAAGATGGACAAAAACGTCTTTTACCATTTTTATTGGTGAATCAATCTTAAAAAAAGTCAGTTCAATTGATCTATTAAAAAAACATTTGTGAAGCATCTAATAATGGTTAAATTTTCATAGCATAACCAAAGCTTGGTAGGACCAAGTAATAATATATTAGAAAAATAAAGAAATTCATTACTGATACCTTGAGTCATGTTCTATAGGACCCCTTTAGTTCCCCTTCCCAACTCATTATTGATCCATTTTCAATAGTATAGAATAATTTCATTTAGTTAGGTACCACTTCATCCTAACGTGGCCGCATAAATTGATTCGTAACAAATTTCATTTTCATATTATCATCAGTATTTTGTAAGAACATTTGGTTTATTTGATCATGGCCGCCTTTAGACATAATTTTTTTTTTTGATGAATTAGGCTTGCTCATGATTTTTTGCACTCCGTTCATACATAATATATTGACCATTGACCTATTATTTTATGTTTAATTTGAACACCTGCCTCACTTCATGTATATTTTAATATCTTATCAAGTTGGCAAAGTCGTTCTTTTATAATTTTGGATTCAATGACAAAAGCAAATTTCAATGTTTCATACAAATACGGAGAAAATATTATATAGCATTTAAAGGAATATTCTGTTTCAATTATAAAAATTCTTTATACATTTTAACATAACCAGTAGCTATGGTTCTATTGAAAAAACACACGGTAATAAATGATAAACCTGAAAAAACACAAAGTAGTAAGTGATAAGCCACAAATTGGTTTGTTATTAACAATCTTTTTCCCATACTATTAAAAGGGACCAATGATTTGCCATATAAGTAAACTAATTACTGATAGCTTTATTTTTTATGGTAACCAATTATGTTTTATCTCTTGCCATTTAAACATGGTCATCACAAAATTTTCTTCTATTTTTGGTGTAACAGCATTAAAATTAGACTATTCATATCTTTTACTGTATACCATAGTTGATGTACTCGTTAATAGGTACGATGATGATTAAGATGTTCAACTACACATCTTTTACTGTTTATTAGTGTATCAACTATCAACTGAAAAAACCGGTTCACCTTACCTGTTTAAAAAATAAATGGTGAAACATTCAATAAAAGTTTCCATAGCATAGTCAAAGTCCGCTAGTTTCAAGTATTATTATATTAGAAAACTAAACAAGCTGTGGTGCTATGTGGAAGCTGGATTGCTTTTAGTTGAATGATTAAGGCTGTAGTGATTTACAATACCCCGACCGATGGGTTTTAAAAGGTACTATTTTTTGATATATATTTCAGAGTGGTCCTTTGATAAATAATTTTTGCATAGTCTGCACTGACTGTCCATCTGCTAGTAATTTCTACATAGTCTGCACTGACTGTCCGTCTGCATGATCAGTAATGCATGGTAATCATATTCATCTTAACCTATTAATGAAGTTCTATTGAAAGTTTGAAACTACAGTTGTTACACACATGATGCTATACCAGCACCCTGTACGATTCCTTGCAGAGGCAATAGATCTAAAACTGTTACAGTAGCACAATTATTGTCATTTACAAAGTAACATTTCTATTATATAACATCTTATTGTCATTTACAAAGTTACATTTCTATTATATAACCTGATGATGTCAAGATAGGCCATAGGCGTCAATAATGCTAAATAGAGTTTTGATGTATCCTCACAGCTTGCCTGTATAATAAACATCATCTTGCATCATATATCGGGCGCTATTGAAGGAATACCAATAAATAGTAAGGACATATTATAAGGGACCTAGCTGAATATTAAAATTATTAAAGGAACATCCGACTCAATTGATTTTTTTTTGATGTACTTCATTAACGTGCTAATATACCTTTTCTTTTTTTAAGGGAAATGAGTGACTCTCGAGCGGAGTAGAGCACTTTTATAATTTTATTCTACATTTAAAAGGAGCCGCCAACAAGTCTGCGAGGTAGCACAACACCCGTACAATGGAAAAAAGAGAAAAAGACCCTCCCAAAACCTAAGAGTAGAAAGGAGAAATAAAATAAAATAATGGAAGTACTAGACGAAGTGATATCAATCAAAACTATAACGTCTATGAAAGACAAAAAGCTCAACAGTAGTATATAGCAGCTTTGCCTCCGTAAAACACCTAGGGCTATAAGCGAGACCCAAAATGGCAATCAATCAGAGCAATTTAGCGTCCATTCTCCATCAGTGTATGCAATTCAGTCCTCAACAACCACTATAAATGAAAACTTAACGAAAACGTGAGACAAGTGCATATATATGTATATGTGTGTGTATATGTTCTCAAGAAAAGCAAAAGGAGGCCAAAAATCACAATGAAATTAGTTATTAATAAGTAGCAACACGTTCGGATAGTTGCCTCTTAGAAGTGTTTATTGGGTCGTTGTTTAAGATCGTTTTGTGTTTCCATTGTAAAAGTTAATTTTAAACTTCAAGACATCGATGTGTTTTTTTTTACTTTTTAAATAAATTCTCTAAAGGATACATTTTTAGCTAAATTATAGCTAGGATTAAGGTTTTAAATTTCGGATTTCAGTCACGTTTCGTCTTGAAAATTTTAGAGATCCGATCTCGTATCGGGGGATATCTCGGACGAGATGAGTGCATCTTGGGCGTCCATCTCGGATTTATGTCTCGGATCATAAAGTTCATTTTGGGAATATCTTGGGGTAAATCATTCAATTACTACCTTAAAAATAATATTTTCCACTTGATTTGCTATTTCGTTATTTCTATTCTAAATCATCCAATGTCACTTCTAAATTGATAGAAATTATTTCATAATCCAAAATCGAACAAAACACATAAAATTGGATATTTTTATGAATTGAACTTCTCCTACTAAATTCAATCAAATTACTTATAGTAAAGTTTTCTTAATTCTTTAACAAATAAAACCAACATGAAATCACAATCAAATTTTTGCCTAATCGAATCTGGTCATTTTCTAATTTCAAAATCAAGCGGACAATAACAATATTTATTATATTAAAGTATGAATGGAAAATAACATCCAGTCATGGATAAGAGAGATAAAGTGAGGGATTCACCGGCAGGTTTCTGTTAATTGATATTAAATTCAAATTCTCTTTTTTCTTCTCTCTCTTTAAATAATTTTTCATTCTACAATAAAGTTCTCTAGTCGAATGACAAAAAGACAGAACTATAGCGAATAAGATAGTTACGGCTTGTGAAATGTTGGCCTCAAAGTTGAATTTTCGAATCTCATCGAAATAGATACCAGTTCCCCTCAAAATATTTCTACTAGCCCTCCTTAATCAGGATGTAGCTGGATAAATTTGTGTACATCCCGAAATTAGTTTTTGTGTAACTAATCATATCTCGAATTATGTGCATCCAAAAGATGATTTGACTTGCGCCATTGTTTTTATTGATATAAAAAACCTCCATTTCGATTGGTTACATGCATATATAGATATTAATCATATTATTTATCACATAATTTTATTTTTCAACAAAATTGAAGTTGTCAGAAAAAAATCTTAATATCGGCCGAGATATCGGAATTTAATCTCGACCGATATATCGTCCGAGATACCGAGATCTCGACCGATATATAGAAAACGAGATTTTCATCGAAATTTTGTGTTTCGTTTCGCTAGAACTTCTCTTCGAGATCTTCGCCGAGATGGCCGAGATTTGAAACAATGGCTAGGATTCAAAACCCAATTTAAAATGCAATAACATAAATTAGGTTATCAAATGAAATGTTAACATTTCTAAACATAGTTGGTTTGCTTCAAACCGTAGATACGATGAAGATAGAATCAATTAAAATTCTATAGTTTTAGCATATTGAGTTCTAAAATTGTTCCAGTAAGAGTCATAGTCGAAATCAGAGTTTTTCAGGTTGAAGTCAAAGATATAAAGAGTGTTTACATAGTTAGAATTAGTTAAGGGACAGTTAGACTGTATGCGAGTTATGTTTTTTGGGTTTAAGTTGCAAGACATTTTTTTATTTATAAGCAAATTCTTTTTCTTCAAAAATTCAAGTGTGTTTAGTTTTTTATATAGGAATAACCACCTGTGTGCTCAGTTTTGGATGGAGCCTTGACTTTCCAAACACATTTGAAAATAACGGTTTAGTCTCTGAGAAATTCAAAAACTTATAAACTGTGCTTGAGGAGCATGATTTGTTATTATCCTAACATCAAATTTTAATTTCACTCTTGTCATCTAAGTTATAATATTCTAGTTTGGTACAAAGTAAAACAAATTGGGTTTAGGTAATACATTCAAGTATGCGGTTGAAATTAAAGTTTCATGTATATTCGTTATGAAAACTATAAACCTTCGAAGTTAAGAAATTTTTAAAATTATAAATATCATAAAGCTCTTTGAACTCAACTGTAAGTGGTATAGCGGAAATTCAACAATCAAAATGACGAATTGTTTTCCAAATGAACCACGTTATTAATTCCAATGTTAAATTCTAAATATTTTCTGGATGGATTTACAGAAGTGAGACATACCGTTGGGAATTTGGTATTAAAAGTGATATGGTGGTGGTTATAGGAACTGTCCTAAAATAGATTCGAAATAATTTCTTTGCAAATAAGGTTTTTATTTTTCAGTTAACTAGATAGTTAATATTACTATAGGAATCCCCACCCAAAGGAATTTTTTACTAATTTTATCTACTTTATCAATTACCCATTCTGAAATAAAAATAAAAATACATCCAATAAGTCTGAAGAGCTGATAAAACATAGTTTATTAGAATGATTTTGCCAGTTCCAGATAAAAATATGCTATTCCAAATGGATAATTTTCCATTATTTTTTTCACCTATTATTTGCAAATCTTCCTTTTTAGCTTACTTGGTCTACCAATTATATGAAATTTCATGATTTTGCAATTAAGAGTATTAGCAACAGGATGTTCAACATTATCAATGTCATCTAAGATTAGTACCAAACTCTTGTCAAAATTAATGTTAAAAACCCGAAAGCATTTCAAAACTATGTAAAATAAATTTGAGAGCCGTACGTGTTGAGGTGAATGAGAAGCAAAAATCATGGTGTCATCGACAAATTGAGAAGTCGAAAGACCATCGCTGGTGATGTCATTGCCAAGGACGACATTTGTAATAGCTAATTGGTGAAAATAAGATGCATCGAGTAAACATTAATAACCGATTAAATAAGCTGAACACAATTTTATTTCCTACCCACTATTAAACCTCCCGAGCTATCCCTAACTGGGGGCAGACCCAGTTACTAAGATAGAACCCCCACACTTCTATAGAAATGGTAGTTGAGACGTTCTATTTTAGTTTCTTGTAAAAAAACTATGTCGATGTTATTATCCTTTAAAAAGACTAAATTTTGTTATATTTGCTAATATAGTTTAAATCCTTAACGTACCAGCTAATGTATCTCATGATCTAAGTGAATGAACCCTCTCAAGTTCTTTGCTTTTAATGCACTCTATATGGGAATGATCTATATCAAAAATAAATCTTGTCCTCCTAGCTAAGTCAAACATAAAACTAGTAGGCAAATTGTTCAAAACAGTGGGACAATAAATGATTTCTAAATGAACAACCGAACCTGAGCTAGAGCTGTCTGCTTTAGGAGACAAACCAGAATATGCACCATGAAGTCGTGCACTCCTCCTAACTGAGCTGCCAAGCTGTGTAGATTTTCGCCTAGAGGCGCTCTTTGTGCCTGTAGCCAGCTCAAGGCTCGAAGTCAAATGCGAACTCAGAGAATCCTGCACCGCCACCTCTGAGACTAATATACCCTATCATATCAACTCTATCCTTCTTTTTATTTTTATTTTTTTAATACTACTTTCTCTTTATATTATATATAATATGATGTCGAGTTAGCGTCAGTAATGCTAAATAGAGTTTTGATGTATCTTCACAGCTTGCCTATGTACTAAACATCATCATCATCTTGCATCATATATTGGGTGCTATTGAAGGTATACCAATAAATAGCAAGGACAAATTATAAGTGACCTAGCTGAATATTAAAATTATTAAAGGAACATCCTACTCAATTAATTTTTTTGATGTACTTCATAAATGTACTAATATATCTTTTCATATCAGCTCTATCTCTTTTTCATACTACTTTCTCTTTCCCTTCACTTTTGAAATATGAGTTCAAAAAAGGAAATGCTAATCTGAAAGTAAAATAAAATGTGTGTATATGACGATTAGAATGGAAAACACTAATGCAAAACCTAAACTAAATCCACAAAAACTTGAGAAAATATTAAATCGAAGATATTTTTTCATTAAATATTAAAAAGTTATTTAAGTCCAAATTACTTTATATATTTTTAAGATTTTGAGAATGTTGGACACTTTTAGGGTTTTAGATTTGATTTGCATTTCTGCATCGGTGATGATTTAGGGTTTGATTTGAGGTATGTTGAATATTCAAGTAGTTATTTGGATTTGATTATATTTCAATATTTATTCATCAGCATCAGTTTCTTTTATAGTTATTAATGATCTTATGATTTGGATATTGAATTCAAAAAATGTTTAGTTTTATGGGTTTCAAAAGGTTAATAAGTTTTGAGAGGAAGATTAATGAAGAAGAAATTATGGGTAAATTAGGAAAAAAAATGTACTTGTTAAGGGGACCTATTTATTTATCGGTTCCTTCTAATAAAAATTTATTAATTAATTTTTTACCCTCCCTTCGCAATGAGTGATTTCCCTTTAATAGCACCCTGCCGATTAAGAATGATAAAATGTAATTTAGGCCCTAGACGGAGACTCACCGAATTATTTGATGTCTACTTATTATGCTGTATATGCACATGCATGACGAATAATTTTTTCTTCTTCTTATCTGGGAGGTGTACAGTCCTAAATAACTATCAATACAAGCCCCCCAACGTTTATTTAAAGCATGCATTTTACCCTTGTACCAGCGATAGGGACCCAGGTACCATGAAACTAAAAAATGGATGGTCATACAAAACTCTATTCCCACATATGTATGTAGGGATCAATGTTTTATTGTTTATACGGCCAAGTTCCCTTTTTCATGCTGTGTTCACAAAATTTTAATTTCTCTCTATTGGTGGATAGGTATGCGACTGCCAGTGCTCGTTCTGATGGTCTTCTCTTGCTTTGTGGAGGAAGGGATGCAAATAGTGTGGTATAATAAAAGTTTATCTGAAGAATATCAACATTAAAGATGTTATAAAAACAGTAAATTTGTAGAAAAAACACACATCATAATGGTACAGCAAGATATACAGTTATCTTTGGCTATTATAGCTTGTTCATTTTTTCAGCATTTTTCATTTAATTCAGGGACCTAATGAAAGAAAATTTACTTTTGTTACAAAGTTTCTTTAAGATTAAGAAAATACATTATATAAAGGATTTCAATTGTCCTTTGATCTGTTTTTGGCTAAACAGAAGCTGATAAACTCATCTACTATTATTCCAAAGAAAATTGTATTACTTCTGAGGTACATGAGTATGATTACCATTGTCTTACCATCGTCCTTTTGTATGTTTTGTAAATTATATTACTGTGTCCTAAATGGTAATTTTTTCTCTGGAACCAACTTTTTGTATATAATTAATATCCAGCATCCTTGCTGAAGACCTGAATTATATATGTTTCTGCAGTTTTCCCCATTAAACATTTCTATAACCATTTATTGGTTAGCAGCCTTCCCTCATGCATAGTTACATTTTTGTAGCTATTCTGTAGTGGTTGGTTGAAGTTTGCATATGGCCTGTTTAAATACCGTTGGTGTTTAATTTCAATTTGTGCGGTAATGTATCTGTTATCTCCATTAGTATCAACTCCTGGTAATTTTTTTCCATGAAACAGCCTCTAGCAAGTGCATACGGTCTTGCAAAACATAGAGATGGGCGTTGGGAATGGGCTATTGCTCCTGGAGTCTCACCTTCTCCTAGATATCAACATGCTGCCGTGAGTAAAATTGTTTTTGCTTCTATTTTCTACATAGTTCTTGGTTGATTTTTATTTGATAATTTCTCTAGGTTTTTGTAAATGCACGCCTTCATGTATCTGGTGGAGCGTTAGGTGGTGGCCGCATGGTAGAAGATTCATCAAGCATTGCAGGTTACCTTTTATTTAATACTTTATTGTATTCTGAAGGCATGATTCCAGCCTTAAAAAAAAGCTGTATTGGGAAGCCTTTGCAAGATAACAATGTTTACTGGAAGTTGCTTGAGCTCTTACTTTTTCTTCCAAAGCCCGCGAAACATATTCTGCCAATATATAGTGTTCATACTGAGGAATTCATACTGATGAAATACTTTGCATCATTTTTGAGAATCTCAGAAGTATTATATTTCACACACCGAGTTTTTTGTGACATGAATCGACTATTGATATGGAAAACACTTGAATCATCAAGATCATTTAGCCCTGATGAGTTGAATTTGACATAAGTTGTCGAGACCTTTAGTTTATGTGAACAATGTACAAAGAAGTATAATAATATTCTGGTCTCCAAATGTATGTAATCGGTCAGGTCATACTGATTATGATGTGCACAATTGAATTGACCTTTAGATTCCTTGTGCTGTGCTGAATATCAGATGGAAGACCTAGTCCTTTTCTTCTTAGATATCTTGTGCTGTGCTACCTATTATCCATAGAATCTAGTTGATACTGAGCTTAGCTCACCACAAAATAATCTTGGATGAATTGATCTATGCACAGATATAAATTGATCTAGTATTAACTTCTTCCAATTAGAGAGAAATTTAATAACAGCTTGAAACATTGTTAATGCTTACTATTGATGATACTTTTGGTTTCTCTTGGTTTAGCTACCATGTCATTTGATTTGTGTGCTTAGTCCAGCCTACAATATGGTAATATCTTGCAATGTTTATTCTAGCAATCTGATGGTTTGTTTGTATTTATTTTTCTTCAGTATTGGATACTGCTGCTGGGGTTTGGTGTGATACAAAATCGGTGGTTACGAGTCCTAGGACTGGAAGATACAGCGCGGATGCTGCTGGAGGAGATGCTTCTGTTGAGCTAACACGTCGTTGTCGGCATGCTGCAGCTGCAGTTGGCGACTTGATCTATATTTATGGAGGGCTACGCGGTGGTAAGGGTTGCATATTTTTTCTCTCTACTAGTCATTGTCCATTATGGAAGCAGTTTTGATGCTTTACTAACACAGGAGACTTCGCTATCACAGCACGATTTCTGGGATCTCTATGTTTATTTCAGTCTCTTTTAATCTATGAATTTAAAGTGGGACATGATGTGTCAATACACATGAATTTTTTAACATTATAAACTAACATCTCAAAGGGAAAACAAATTTTGTGATCCTTGTAATTAATATAATTTCTGATGACATACAAAGGACTCATGTCAAGAAAACTTTGTTGAAAATAGTTCTTTTTTTTTTCAATATTTTTCAAGTCATCTTGCTACTGTCTTCATGTTAATTTTTGGAGAAACATTCACTCACCAAGAAAACATATTTCAAACATCTTTTCATTATCATCTTAATATTCTTCTCTCTTAACCTTCTCTGCCTTATGTTTCCTTTCTGATGCAGATTACAACTGACCATGTGCTTTAGTTGCTTATTGCATCCTACTGTTTTTTTCCTTTTGATTCATCGAAGCTAATGCTGTGGAAACTAATTATTCGATTGGTTTTCTGACAGGCGTGCTTCTTGGCGATCTTCTTGTCGCTGAAGATCTAGCTGCAGCTGAAACCACAAGTGCAGCTTCCCATGCAGCTGCAGCTGCTGCGACATCAAACATACAACCAGTGAGATCATCTTCAAACCACTCAGCAAGTGATGAAAACCATGAAATGAATGGTGAAGCTATTCCTGAAGCAGTCCCTGATGGTGCAGTTGTTCTTGGTATTCCAGTTGCTCCTCCTGTTAATGGAGATATGCATACCGATATAAGCCCTGAAAATGCCATGCTTCAGGGTCCTAGGTAGCTTATTTACTAAATTGGGATTGTCGTTGTGGGTGATGATGGATAGCTATAACATCTATTTCATTAGGAAAAGTCACACAAAGCTTTATATAGTTTCTTAAATGGACTACTGTCAATCTCTAGTCCTACATCTCTTCAGATATTCTTCTGAAGTTACTTAACTGATTTGATCATGTTTAGGGTGCATTTTCAGCTTTCACTGGCATTTTTTTTCTTATCAGTGTTTTATATTGACAATAGTTAGATGTTTTAAATGGTTCATAGGGGGCTCAAATACTGATAAATGGGTTGATGGGTGTCTAATTGTGATTTTGAGTGAATAGGAGCTATTTGGCACATGCTAATACCATTTTGTTTTTTTTATCACATTAATAAAAACTTATGCATATATGCTATACAAAAAAAGATGCCAAAATTTAAAATACAAACGACTTAGGATTTTTATTTGATCCAGGAGATTGAATAAAGGTGTGGAGTATTTGGTTGAAGCATCTGCAGCAGAAGCAGAGGCGATAAGTGCTGCTATGGCTGCTGCCAAGGCACGACAAGTGAATGGTGAATCTGAACATATGGCTGATAGAGATGGTAGCATTGAGGCTACTTCTCCTGGAGTGAAACAAATATCACCGTTAACTAAAGTTCCGGAATCAAATTTATCAAATAGCACCCCATCACCTGGGGTTCGACTTCATCATAGAGCGGTTAGTATTCTTCAAGAGCGGCTGTTTGTTCTTTTGTCTACTGCTTAGTCCTGCTTGCTTGTTTAGCCATAAAATCCATAAGTTGCTAATTAGTTTCCACATGATCCAAATCCAATTGTTGGGACTATTTTCTTCAACATTAATCCTCAAATATTCTATATCTTCAACTATTCAGCGAATGGATTTCATTATCATTGAGTTCATGTAGCTTAACGCTTAACAAATGTTGAGTAAGGTTTAGGGCTTATAACGTGATACATTTACTCTGTAGGGTGTTAGGTTTTATTAAAGTATGTGTGGCATTCTCAACATGTATAATCATGCACTAATTTTTGAGCAGGTAGTTGTTGCTGCAGAAACAAGTGGCGTTTTGGGTGGTATGGTACGCCAACTTTCTATAGATCAGTTTGAGAATGAAGGAAGGAGAGTTAGTTATGGTACTCCCGAGAGTGCAACAGCAGCTAGGAAATTACTAGATCGACAAATGTCAATCAATAGCGTGCCTAAAAAGGTAATCTACCATATTGATAAAATAATTTCCTGCAGACTGTGTGGTACTTTTATTGAATTTCTTTGTACACATAAATAAAATCATGTCCTTGTGTCTCTCTCTCTCTCTTATATATATATATATAGGTGATCTTTTTTGTTATTTAAATGTTGTATTCAGTTGCTAAAGCAGCATCCGTGTGTTAATTTAGTGCGAGGCATGGTCAGAACTGAGAAGTTTAATAACAAAGTTTTTTCCATCTTCGCATTCTTAATATCTGGGAGAATGCCATATGAGTTTTTTTGGGTTATCCTTCCTGTTCAAGTATTAGAGATCATATATCATTTGTGTTTGTTGGTAGTTGGTAAAAAGACTCCTTACTGTCTTAGGTACTTGCTTAAGTCATTGGAAGGAATATTCGGTGGGTGAAGTATTGAGCAGTTTGGTCAGTTTGTTGTGGGAAATTTTTTCCCTTCTACTAACCTTCTTTATCAACTAAATCTCGTGTATAGGTGAATCGGAACTGCATGTGTAGTTCTCCTTAGGGCAATTATGGTAATAATGAATTTACCGTTACCATATCAATACCAAGCAACTGGTAATAAATATTGTGCTAAATCGGTATATCAATGCTATCGGTATGATAACGGTAAATTTATCATTGTTAAGGGTAAATGTAGCGATAAAGAAATGTCAAAACCAGTGACATTGAGAATTCGCCAGTCATATTACTTTCGTTATTTCAGTATTCAATTAATACCAACCATAAACACTTTTGAAGATGTATAATATTTTAAAAAGATGTTTGTAGTATTATTTATAATGATGTTTCTTTTTTAGTTTTCAAATTTGAGATTAGCAAAGTTATCATTTCATATTTTTTGTAAATAATTTGTTCTTAATCTAGAAAATTTTCTGTATCAACTTATAAATCAAAATGTTGATATAAACGTTAGTGGAGTTAAAATCAATAACAAATGTTTTACTTTTTTTTTATGATTATCTAAATCTGAATACAATAATTTATGCATTGGTAAATTTACCATTACCAAACCACGGTTTACCAGTCTATTGGTATACCAACAATTATTTTATCAATGGTTATGGTAAAATGTTGATAGTCATTTTTGACTTACCAATAGCATCGGTACGGTAACGGTTTTCTCGTATTGGTAATGGTTACCATCATCATAACAACCCGAGTTCTCTTGACATGAACCAGGCTAGCAGAGTTTACAGTTGCATACATTTTTCAATTCCAGTTTACATCCATTATCTTATGCTGTACAGCAAGTTTTATTGCATTAGTGCTAAGGCATCGGATGCTTTTTCTTTACTTTAAGCAAATTCATCAAAACTTTGGTAAGCCCCACAGGTATTGATTTGGTAATGCATGTGACCTTTGTTGGTGAAATCAATCATCTTCGACTTCACTTAGGGCACGTTTTCGGACATGTGGTTAGTGAATGGTTGTTCACTAAATTTATATTCTTGGACACTTTGAACTTAAGAGTCGAGAGAAGTAAAGTTATGTTATTTATTCACTTAGATAGTTATATTTATTTAATTAAGTTGAATAGTTATCATTAGCTAGATAATTATTTATAAACAAACTATTATCTAATTTACTAATATGATAATATACTAAATGTTATTTATTCACTTAGATAGTTATATTTATTTAATTAAGTTGAATAGTTATCATTAGCTAGATAATTATTTATAAACAAACTATTATCTAATTTACTAATATGATAATATACTAAATGTTATTTATTCACTTAGATAGTTATATTTATTTAATTAAGTTGAATAGTTATCATTAGCTAGATAATTATTTATAAATAAACTATTATCTAATTTACTAATATGATAATATACTAATTAATTAACTAACATCACTAATAGTTTATTTAACTTTAAATTCAGAATTTAATGTTGAAATAATTTTATAATAATAAATAAATTTAACTTAATAATTAACAACAATACCAACTATAAAATCAAAATTGCTTCCACATATATATAAAAGATCTAGAATATCGAAATCAAGGTAATAGGTTCCGGTCGGAACCACGAGATTCCGGCCATATCGACTCGGTTCCGGCCAGAGGCGGGACGAGATTATGTCAAAATCTCGTCTCGTTGCTCCTCGATTAAAAAAATAAAAAAAATCAAATTTTTTGCAATTGCTGCTTTAATCATAAAAAAAGGTAAACAACACCAAAAATCAAAGGAAAATCGAATTTTACAAAAAACTGACCTCAGAATCGACTTCGACCGTTCGAGAATCTTCCTGGGCTTCAACTTCGACTACGTGTGACGAGAAGTTCGCCTCTGACCTTCGAGTTCGAGCTCGATATTGTTTTCTTTCTTTTATTTTTTTTCTTTGGCTGAGATAATTTGATCGATCGATTGTGGTAGGGTTAGTATTGGTTAAGGTTTATATGTGCTGAATGGTAATGGGCTTTGGGATTTAATTTAGGTCTTTATATGTTTAAAAGAAAATGGTAAATGACAATGTGTTGGTTAATGTATATTAGGGTTAACTTATTTTTAATTTAGGGTTATTTAGGCAAAATTAAAAGTTCATCCATGTTTATTTAATAGCGGTGTATGTTATATATATTTGCAATTTTTGTCATTACTTTTTCATTAACATATAGAAATACAATATCAGGACTGAAACCGAAACAAAACCTAAATTTTCGAAATTTTCGAAATCGTTCGAAACTTATAAAATTTCAAATGACCGAAACCGAGACTGGAACCGAGTTTTCGAACCTTGATCGAAATACAATCTACAAAATAAAAAAACAGAAAAATTTAAATAGATTGATGTCGTCCTACAACAATAAAAAAGGCTCTAATCTCTTCAGGTTGCAATAATCTATCAAGCATATGTTGAACTAACATTAGTAGTGGCAAAGTATGCAAGTTAGTTGTGTATATGTTACTAATAAATGGGTCCGGTAACAATATCTTACCAAACACATAACCTGTTTTATATGTTATAAACATACATTATCCTTCATTCTAGCCACCAACAAATTAGGATTCCTATTCAAATTGTCCTTTATTTCAGAACGATGTAAATTCAGGCAAATGAAGAATTCTTTTTTGGGAAAATACTTTTCGTCTCCACTCCAATTGTCTCCTTGACAACTTAAAAGAATTATGGCAAGGGTGAGATTCACTATCTTGAGGTTGGGCTTCACTGTTGGGGAATTTTTTTAGGGCTTTATTGTTTTAAATTCAAAGGTTTAAGTTTTCAGATTTAGCTTTCTTCTATATTTTGTTTTGATTTTGTTGCTTTTTTTGTGTAATGTTGGATGCTTAATCTGTATAAATAGTTGGACGTCTCACTTTACACGCATATAATAAAACACATGTCATATGCAACACGATTTGCTATTAATATCTAAGTCTACCGTGAGCCTTATTTACGCATCGTTGGAGTTATGTCTCTCAGGCAGGGGTATGACTGCATACAACTTGCTCATCTCAGATACCGCTCAAGCGGAAGCCTTGTGCACTGAGTTTTTATGATTTTATTCCTTCTTTGTTTCTATTTTACTTCTCTTCTTCCTTGATTTTTTGGTGATTCAAACAAAAAAAATCATTTTTTTGTTTAACTAGCCGAAATAAAAGTGTGGTTGGATTCACCCCGATTCGGCCGAAACTAGGATGGATCAGTTGAAATTTTGGAGTCCAGTCAAAATCTTATACCTTGAATCTGATATGGTGGTAGATAACAATTTCTAATCTTATAGTTTGAATCTACCAGAGGATGGCGAAAGAATATTCTTCAGTAACATGAGTTAACAGTATGCTATCATAATCGCTGCATTTCCAATCAAACATTGTACGATTAAAAGTCTAATCTGAATTAACAGTGAAAATATGCTGTGTTTTAGCTCCTACGACATTTCAAAAAAAAGAAGACAGTGGATGTAATATCTAATTTCGTTAGAAATAACATCTAAATATATCGATGCGAAAACATTCTTGGAAAAAAGTAAAACAGAATATATGTTTGCTTGAAATTTGTATATAAATTCTATTTAACATGTCATGGTTAATTGCGTAAATAACCATTCCAGCCAATTCATAAATTTGTGTAAGCAGAGCGAAATACGAGTTATTACTTACTAGAAAGTACGTGATAAGACGTTCGAAACAACTCTTCATTTGAAATAAATACAAACATATGTTTTCGACATGGTTTGAGATTCCGGCCGGAACAACGAGATTACGGCCGGAACAACGAGATTCCGGCCGGAACAACGAGATTCCGATCAACTTGTACCGGTTCTTGTTGGTGACGGGACATGATTAGGGCAAAATCTTGTACCGTTTAAACAATCAAAGAAAAATCGAGAAAAATATTCACACGTGGAGTTGTTAAATCAGAAGAAGAATAGGAGAGCGACAATCAAAAAGCAAAAATTCACATGCGGAATCAACAATCGAAAAAGCAAAAAAAAAGAAAAATAAAACCTAGTCTCGTGTTTGAACAGTAAGAGAAAAAAATTTTCTCTATAAATACATCAATCGAAAACATTAATTACCACAATCAAGCTTCAGTAATCTTCCCTAATTCAAGCGCCGAGCATAACCGAGTTCAACCAAAATCGAGCAAGATTCGACGTCGCGGAGGTACTTCGACATCGCAAGAGGAAAATCGAGTATAAGTTCGCAATCACACGTGAATTTTGAATTTTTGCTTTTCGCCTTTTGTTCTTTGCTGTTCGCTTTTTTTTTCTGAGTCGTATTCGTTTTGAAGTCGCAGGAGGATGCAGTCGCTCAGGATAACTGCACTAAAGGATGCAGTCGTATTTGGAGGGAGGGGACACGGTTCTGTAAATCAGGGTTGAAGAGAAAGTTGGGCTGGGCTATTTAATTATGGCTAAATGTAATTAAAGAAGTTGGACTGGGCTATTTTATTCATTTAATTTAGAGTACAAGTGAAATTCTAATTCTAATTTACATTTGCTTAATTTAGTATAAATGTATTGGGTTAGGCTATTTTATATTATTGTTTACATCGATCATTATTAAATTATTGTTAACAAAACCACTGAAAACCGTAATTGGGATCGAAACCAAAATTAAAACCAAAACTTTCGAAATTTTCGAAATCGTCCAAACCAAGAAAATTTCAAATGAACGAAACTGAGTTCTTGAACTTTGGTTTTCGAGACCATTCAAAAATTCATTCGTCAACATATGCTCCATTATGTGACGTGGAGTATGAGTTATTCGATGAAATCCAACAACCAGTGCTGCAGTGAGAGTTTCAAGGACATTGTGTGCTGCAGTGAGAGTTTTAAGGACATTTTCGTCACACTTCTTTTTAGAAACTTCACACCCGTCTTTATAGTTCAAATCATACTTGTTTTCAGAATTTTAGATAGTGTTTGGTTTATCCTTTTTAGTTTTGGATTTTCGTCCATACAAAAATGACACGATGCAGGTATATTATGAAAAACTGCCAATTTAGAAAACAAAGTTAACATACAAAATAGAAAACAAATTTTTTATTTTTATTTTTTATGTTTTGAGAAATAAGAGAAACAATCCATCATTCCATCGTTCCTCCATTCCCTCCATAGTCCCCTCCATCTTCCTTCCATCCTATCTGTCGTTCCTCCACTCCTTTTATATTTTGTAATTAATGTTGAAAATACAAAACACAAAACTCATTTTAAACCAAACGCTATCTTATATTTTGAAGAAGAGATAGATACTGAAAAAGAAAGTAAAATAATAAATCATTAATAAAATCCTTAAAATCCTCATGTCATTCGCAATTTCTTACACTGGATGTAAGACTTTACGTCTTGCAAAAGCTCTCTTTTCCACCGTTCAAATGCTCTCGATCCCTTCATGGACTTATAGCCGACTTGTCTTTCTTATGTTAGACGTAGGAACTTTGCGTTGTAAAAACAACGCTGTTCATAGTGCCCAATAACTGGCCGAAATGCAACATTTTTGTATGCTGGGTAAGAGCTTATCCCCAGTTTTTACTTGTACAAACTTGGTTCTCAAGATTGCTCAAAAAATAACACTTACTGGAGTATGACTATTTGTTTAGCTCCAAGTAATTTACTGGTCTTGAAGTCAGATCGATTCTGTTCGACTAAAGTTGGGCATCAAATATCCCGGCTTTGATTATTTACTGAAGGAAATAATGGGTACAAGCATTAATTTTTTTTCTTCATTCCACTTAATTTTGTGACAAAATGATACTTGTTGAAAATTTGAAATAATACATCCCAAATGATGTTCTCTACCTGATTTGTTTTGCAAATTTAATTTGGTCATCTCATTAATAATCGTGTAAATCAATCAGGTCATTGCACATCTCTTAAAGCCTCGTGGTTGGAAGCCTCCTGTTCGAAGACAATTTTTCTTAGACTGCAATGAAATAGCTGATCTTTGTGATGGTGCAGAAAGAATATTTTCAAGTGAGCCAAGCGTCTTGCAAATCAAAGCTCCTGTTAAAATCTTTGGTGATTTGCATGGCCAGTTTGGAGATCTCATGCGTCTATTTGATGAGTATGGTGCTCCATCAACAGCTGGTGACATTGCGTAAGTGTATTAGTAAGCGAGTATAATTTCCAAGATTTTTCAAATTCGTCCTATAAAATACCTTATGGGGTACCATCCCTAAAATCTCAATAGTTGTGTGGTCTTATGACCGACCCTATCATACATGTAACCTTAGTGGTACATTGGTTACTATAACTTTTCTCGATGTTAAGAAACTGATATGCTCATAGTACAATCTTAGTATGCTTAGCATTTAGCAACACACAACCCTCACTTTGCTTCCAATAAATGACACTCCTGTTACCTAGGTGACTGCATTTTCTCCAGTGTTGATAGTTTTACCTTTATCCTGTGGGTTGAGGCCTATTATGCATATGTCATTTGTACTCCTACCCTACTGCATGGTTTTTGGTAGAAATTCATGATAGTAATTTTCAATAGTTACAAAAACAAAGTACCTTTTATTGTTTATGTGATACCTTATATTTGGGCTGTTAATGGATAATCGAAAAATCCGAAATCCATCCGCATCCGAAAAGTAGATATATATCCGATATCTGAAAAATCGGCATCCGAAAATTAGCCGTTCGGGTTTTTTCAATAATATAGTTTAAATTATGTGTATTTTAGTATAATGAAAGATATTTTTTTATTTTTTTATTAAGTTAGAAGTTCATATTATATGCACTAAATGCATGTTAACAGCTCAAAACTGTTTATTATCATTATATTTGTTTATTTTTAACACTTTAATAATACATGAGATTGAAAAAAGTTTATGCTAACTAGAATTTTCCATTTATGTTTTTTGATTTATCGGTTGTTAGCAGATAGGATAATTATCTGATATCCGTCCGTTTCCGCGGATGCGGATATCCGAAAATGGTTTCAGATGCGGATACGGGTATAGCACTATTCGCATCCGAAAGTATACGTTGGCTGGCCTACCTTATGTTGCTATTGTCATTATATCATACATCGTAGTGGCATAATGATAATCGGTCAGCATTCTTACTCCCATTCTGATTTGCTACAGTTATATTGACTATCTCTTCCTAGGAGATTATGTCGACCGGGGCCAGCATAGTCTAGAGACTATTTGTCTTCTTCTTGCATTGAAGGTATTATACTTGGCTATACATTTACAAATTTGTTATGTAGATAGCAACAGAAATTATCTAACCTCATAAAATACTGCATTTTACTATACTCATTTCTTTTGTTTTTGCTTCAGGTCGAGTATCCTCAAAATGTACACTTAATTCGTGGGAATCATGAGGCTGCAGATATCAATGCCTTGTTTGGATTTCGTATTGAATGTATAGAGAGAATGGTAACCTCATTTTTCATTGTATTTTATAATTCCGGAGTAAAGGTGGAACCCAGTGCACGAGGCTCCCGCACGATAGCGGGCTCTGAGGAGGTCGGTAATTTATGCAGCCTTTCCCTCGCATTGCGAAGAGGCTGTTTCCGGACTCGAACCTGGTCGTCCAGATCACCATGCAGGTGACCTAACCGTTGCGCCAAGGCTCCAAGCCTCCACCTCCTCAGAGCCCATACTTATATGCTCCAATCCATTCGATCCAATCCATTCCCCCAACAAGGTCAAATCCAAGGCCGCATTTGGTAGTAAAAGACTTCATAAACACTAAGTTATAGGGAGCTCTGTGCAGCAAATCTTTCTTTCTCACCCTTTGTATTTTTGGGCACTGCTTGATATTTTACAAATGAAACAGGGAGAAAGAGATGGCATTTGGGCTTGGCATCGTATAAATAGATTATTCAATTGGCTTCCTTTAGCAGCTTTAATTGAGAAGAAAATAATTTGCATGCATGGAGGTATTGGACGATCAATAAATCATATTGAACAGATTGAGAATTTACAACGACCAATTACTATGGAAGCAGGCTCGGTTGTTCTTATGGATCTATTATGGTTGGTAACATCCAACGTCTTGTATCATATTTGTAGCTAATGCGATTAAGTAGCCACATCAAAATATTTCAATCTTCTTCAGGTCTGACCCAACAGAGAATGACAGCGTAGAAGGTTTGAGGCCAAATGCTAGAGGACCAGGCCTAGTTACCTTTGGGGTTAGTTATGTTCTTCAATGTGCAGCATTAACTTAGTGACATAAGAGCAAATGTCATTACATGTGCAGTGAATAGTGTAATTGGATTCTAATGTATGCATAGTATATGGATGCATAATATTTCGGTTTCTGGTTGTTCTTTTTTAAGTTAAAACTTCAAAAAATCACTGATATTTCTCTTTTGGGTTATCTTAAATGCAATAGCTTCGTTTTCGTCGTTATATCATTTTTTTAGTTAGAAGTCTAAAGAACGTATTATTTCCTATTTATCTTAAATACAACAGTGTTGCATTGTGTTCTTTTGGGTATGTAATGTTTGATTTCAGGTTATTTTAAATGTGACAATTTCTTTTCCTTGTTTAAGCTTTTTTTTAAATCTAAAAGCAATAATGTATAAACTATGAAGAATGCCTGACACACCTGTTTATCGTGAAAATGCATTAGCTTCTTTTTCTTCAGATTTTTGGAGTTGAAATTTTTTCCTCTCTTCCAGCATATTTTTAACTATATAACTGTCAAACAAATTCTATAAAAATCTGGTATTATCGATTGATGTTTTCACGATCGCAGCTCTATGTTTGGCATTTTTATCATTTTTTCACCTTACATTTGGTGTTAAATTATTATGCAATAATGTGTATGTGACAATAATTAGGTCTCACTAATGATACTCTCTATCTTTGTCATGTATCTGTGTGTATCATGTATGAAAGAGTAGTGAATAATATTCTGACTGTATTTGTTCTTATGCAGCCTGACCGTGTTATGGAGTTCTGCAATAATAATGATCTCCAACTGATAGTACGTGCTCATGAGTGTGTAATGGATGGGTTTGAGCGATTTGCTCAAGGACATTTAATTACACTATTTTCTGCAACCAATTACTGTGGTGAGTGTCTCTTCCTTTAGGAGCTTATGCAAAATGTTTTCCCCCCCTTTCATTCCATTCTCTTTAACTTTTCACTATATTAATCTTCTTTTTCTTTGGCTTGCATGTAGGTACTGCAAATAATGCAGGCGCTATTTTAGTTTTAGGAAGAGACCTTGTAGTTGTTCCAAAACTCATACACCCTTTACCACCAGCCGTTACTTCACCTGAAACATCTCCCGAACATCATAATGATGATACATGGATGCAGGTATTACTAACGCTCTCCGGATAAACAACCATTCCAATTTATACACACATTTCTGTATGTCAATTAAATCACAGCTAAAGCATTCAACTACTAACATTACTTGTCATCATGGGATAAAATGTAAGTTGAATATTTGAATAGTAAAAAATGTTGAAATAAATTCGGACCATTGCCATTAATCTTTTCTTTTAAACATTCCGTATTGGCCTTTAAATTGTATTAATTGATAATATTGATAAGGCACAATTAAACAATATTTATGTTTGATCTCCGCTTTGAGCCAAATTCTTTGGTTTATTTCAACATGGGAAGAAAATATTAAAATCAATCTAAGAAAGTTAAATTTAACTGTAAATATGACTAAAGATAGAAAATTGTGGAGAAAATGAGAATTCATGACTGAAGGAAGTATCGGAATTTCCGAGGTTAGAGGGAAACTTGTACTGCTAGATCACCTTTAATATTTAAGAAATATAGCTCAAGCTTTAGAATTTAGAGTCTAATACAGATAAAAATTGAACACACATATGCTAAAGATATTAAACCGCATAGTGATCTCTCATCCTAAATTGTTCACAAGTGTAATAAATATTTTTATATCATGTAAATCCATCATACTTTTGTTCTCATTTTTTTCCGTCTTCTTGTTATGCCAATAGGAGCTTAATGCAAATCGACCACCTACGCCAACCAGAGGTCGCCCTCAAGCAACAAATGACCGAGGCTCTCTTGCATGGATATAGTAATTTAATCCCATCAAACTGTATAAATCTTTATACACATCACATATTATGAGAGACTTCAAAAGCTTTTCTGCCGCCGTTTTCTCTTGAGAGCACAAGGAATCTTATACTCAAGGATTGGGGAAAAATATATATATCCATGCACAAAGATTGTAAACACAGAAAAGAGTCATTGAACATCTTCACATTGTTACATGGAACGGTTGAACAAGAGAGGGGACAATGTTAATATCGAGCATTTTGATCTATATTTTCGTCTAGGAAGCTTGTGTATATTATTGCATATATATATACGTGCCAATTTATAAGGTTGTTTATTAGTTTTACCTTTCTTTTGGAGGATTAGTTAATTATTTGAACACTTTTCCCCTTGAGAGGATTGAATATATGGATTTGGTCATATGGGAATGAGTTGTACAGCTTACATTGGCTGTGTCTTGTATCATGTATGTTTTTATCTGCAGCACTTTTTGTGATGTAATTTCTTGTTGTGCTGTTGTACAAACTGTAGTATTGCTTTTGGTTGTAGAAACATACCTGAGGTTTGTGATATGTGTTCGGTATCACTTTGGCTTTTTGGGTGGTTCCCTTTGACTGGCTAATCGATCTCTTTCTCATTTTTGCTTTTGGGCCTTGCACATCATGTCGTCTCTATTTCTGATGTTATAAGAAAAAGTACCTTTAGCAATGAATATGTAGAGGGTAGGTTTATAATTTTTTAAATCAAAAAGTGTAAACTAGCTTTTATTGATAGGAAATGCAAGTTAACTTTCGTTTTTCTAAAATAATTTAAAAATTTAAATTCTTTATACGTAAATTTTTTTTAAGAATAATTTTAGTAAATAACTACAATTTTCCATTATTACGTAATTTTTTGTTTTGAAAATTGAAAAGCAACTTGCACTTTCAATCTTGTGTTTTATGTTTTTAAAAAAATGACTTGATTACATATTCATTGTTAAAAGTGACTTGTAACAAAATAAAAAACATGGACTTGGCTTTTTTCATAGAAATGATCTTATCAGATGTAGAGCTATATGAATCTGCATATGACAGAAATATTAACTGTGTTACAACACAGAAATTTACCTTTTTATCCTTCTGTTGTTTACCAGATCCAATTAGAATGCATATTAAAAACGTAACACGCTTTGTTACACATAGCTAATTGTCTATGTTACATAGATTCATTTATCCGATGAGGTATAATAGTTCATATTAATAGCTTGCAATGCTAGTTTCCTCTATACGTGTGTATATTTACCTAACGATGAGACCGGCATCAATTCATCCATTTCTATCGACCGACTCCACATTTTTTATCCCCATAGTCTTTAATTTCGATAATTGCTTTATTCGACCACCATTCGTTGGTGATCTAGATCGGGCCTTTGGTTCCATTTTCGATTGCCAATTTTTGGGTGCTTTTGATCACAATTTTGACTTCCTTCTTTAGCACTTTTATTCCCCAACCTTTGGGACTTCTCCTTCTATTTTCCATATAGTTTTATTAGCATAATATTCAAAGTGTGTTGTTAAGAAAATTCAAGACGGTTGTCCGCTGACCATGGTATAAAATAAAAAGATTAAAAAATTTGATCGGTGGTCGTCCTTGTAGCAACACACTATTTAAATGAACCTTTGTGTAATGATGGCTTTCTACCGAGACTTCTCAAACCAGTGATGTTCTTTGTAATCCAGTTAAAAGATTTGGTATACTTCTAAAGCGAAACTAGGGCACATAGCGAGCTCAGGACCATCATCATCCTCTCTTGGGGTTTTTGATCATTTATCATTGCTAAATTTGCATGTAACACTTGCATCTTAGGTTTACAGGTGTCAAATGGGTTAGGTTGGGTATAAATGAGTTGGTTGAAAATTAACTCAACCCATTTAAACAAAAAAAATACCCAACACATTAAACCATTTATTACGGTAAATCCAACACAACCCGTAATTTCATGGGTAAAACTAACCCGACCCATTAAACCCATTTTGGTTGAAACTATAACAGAAATGATAAAACCCATCTAAAGATTTAAATTTGATTTGACTAATAAAAAACAAACAGATATAAAATAATTCTAATTCTAGTTTTTATATTTTGAATTTTGATAAAAATCAAAATTTCAAAGTTTAAAATATAAAAATTTAATTCCGACTTTCATCAAAATTTAAATATGAGGATGTAGTCTGTTATTAAGTGCAACCGTTGGTTAGCATGGAAAATTATAACATGCGTTCATAAGATGAAGTATCCGAGTGTTCCATATTGTCCGTAGTTTAGGTAGGAGTTCATCAGTCAAAGTCTCGTCTGCTTCCGAGTTAGTATGAAGAAATTATTGTAGTTTAAACAAAAAATAGCGGCTTCTGCCTAAGCGAAGTTCAAATATCAGGATGTAGCATGTTATTTTCTAAGTACAACTATTAGTCACCATGAAGGACTACACCATGAAGTATCACCATGAAGTATTCGAGTGTTCCATATTGTCCATAATTTAGGTGGGAGTTCATCAGTCAAAGTCTCGCTTGATTTCGAGTTAGTACGAAAAAGTTATTGCAGTCTGAACAAAAAGAATAAGGGCTTCTGCCTAAGCGAAGTTCAAATATCGGGATGTAGCTTGTTATTTTCTAAATACAACCGTTAGTCACCATGGAGAACTACAGTGTGCGTTCACAAGATGAACTATCCGAGTGTTCCATATTATCCGTAATTTAGGTGGGAGTTCATCGGTCAAAGTCTCGCGTGGTTCTGGGTTAATATGAAAAAGTTACTACACTTCGAACAAAAAAATAGCACCTTCTGCATTTGGAGTTCAAATATGGGGATGTAGCATATTATTTTTAAGTACAACCGTTAGTCACCATGGAGAACTACGGTGTGTGTTCATAAGATGAAGTATCCGAGTGTTCCATTTTGTCCGTAATTTAGGTGGGAGTTCATCGGTCGAAGTCTCGCCTGATTTCGAGTTAGTATGAAGAAGCTATTGCAGTCTGAACAAAAAAAACAGTTTCTGCCTAGACAATGTTCAAATATGAGGATGTAGCCTATTATTTTTTAAGTACAACTGTTAGTCATCACTGAGAACTACAATGTGCATTCACAAGATGAAATATCCAAGTAATAAATTTAAATTTTCAAAATTGTTATTTTCAAATTTAAATTTTTGAATTTTAAGTTTAATAAATAGGTAAATGGGTTACCCATTTATAACCCATTTAAAAATGGATCAACCCAACCCATGACCGGTTTAATAAAATTCATAAATGGGTTAACCCAACTCATTTACAAGTAGGGTGAATGGGTTGGATCGTATTTTAACGGGTCTAGGTTTACTTTTGCATGAGCGGAAATGAACTTTATCGACCAAGTCTCTACGGTTTCTATCTTTTAAGTTTCAAGTTGGTCTTTTAGCTTCACGCTTTACTGTAGGATAGTAAATTCCAGCCTTTGAATTTCTCATTTGGAATTGTACCCATAATCCCCACTTTAATGGCGCTTTCATTTGTTCGAAATTGTTTTTGGTTTTCTCTGGACCATCCTTTGCGTAAAGATTTCTTTGCTAAATATAAAGGGGGTTTCCAGTGAAGATAATTGATCGTTCAAAGTGTTATTCAGGTAAGAATTTCTGTTTACTGACATCCCAAGTTAGCTTCAAGCCATCCTCTTGAGAAATACTTGACTTGCTTACGGTAAAAGATTCCTTAACATTGTCGAATAGTAATTTATAGCAATGGACCTATTCAGTTCATACACCTCTCCTCCTTTTGCATTGAACGAATTAGCTCCTTATCCATATAAGCATAAAACTACCCACCAGACTACTTAAAAAAAGATGGATTTAAACGGTGAAGTCTTTGCCGTTTTAAATACGGTGAAAACTTCATCGTTTAAATCCCTACACATCAAACCAGCCGTTGGCACTCTTTCTTCTTCCTTCTTTACTCATTTTCTTTTTTATCAGCCGAGAAATAAATCCTTACTCTTTTCATCAAAATTTTCACTCCAAACCTCTAGATCGAAGCAAAAACATACAAATTAAACCTTATTTTTGTGATCTACATGTATTGAAATGTCTAGATTGCTCAATTTTTTTATAAAAAAGTTCATGCAGGATAAAGTAGTAGCGGCAGCAGTGGTGGTGGTGGATTACGTGAAGAAGAGAATGTGATTCTGCCGTTTCGACCATAGAATAGAAGAGCTACTTGAAGTCGTCGAAAATTTCGGTAAGGAGAGCGGAGGTGAAGTGGTCGTGAAGGTCGAAGTGGTCATGGAGGCTGTCGAGGTGGTCAAGCAGGCTGGAGCTGTAGGGGAACAGAGCAAGTTTCTGCTAGAGCTGCTAAGCTGAATGGTTTTCAAGGTCCAAATTTGAGTGCGGATAAGGTTCTTATAGATTTTTGGATACTTCCAGAAGGAGAAGTGCATGTCAGTACACAGACTAGCTTGGTTGTAAGTATCTTTTTTTTACCTGTTACAATTAAAACGAATTATAATTTATTACGTATATTTAAGATTTTTCCATAGCTAATAAAGTCACCAAATAATCATTTTTAGGGTTCGTTAGCTAATACTCTAAACTATTTTCACAAGCATTTGACAAATATTTCTAGAGTTGTAGCATTTCTACATAAGCTTGGATTTTATCATGTCTTAGGTAATTTAATTTATTCGTTTAATTTAACAAATATTCCGTCAATTTATTGTAGTTTAGTTTAAGTTGTTATATAATTTAATATTCTGGGCATCAATAATGTTACTAAAGGCGATTCTCAATATTGTGCTGCTATTGTTGCTCTTCGATGGTATAATACTATCCATACATTTCATTTTCCTTACCATGAGTTATGGATTACACCGTTAAACTTTTATATGCACACTTGTATTAGCATAGAAGTGGCTGGTTTTCCATCGTTTCCATATGACGATAGGTGGCGTGATCCCACGCTTGTTCACGACCTTTTTCCATATTTAGATACTTCACCAACATCTTATCAGACTGCTACAACTATTAGAGTCAGTGCGATTACAACTACCATGGACGACATACTGATGACGTATTCACTAGAGCATGATTTAGAACTTGCTCGACTGTTTGTACTATATCTTATAGAAAACTTGTTTTTCTATACCAGTAGCAGTATTATGCATATTGCTTATATTGAGACCGTGGTAGGTTTGGACTTTGACTGTACTGTCATGTACGATTAAGACACTCCTATACTTGCATACCTATACAGATGTTTGGACGCACATTGCATTGTTTTTGATTCACAAGTTTCATTGTTTTGTTTTTGGGAGTTGTTATAGTATTGGTATTTTGAGTATTCCAAGAACTTTCATTTCATGACAGTGACTTCATATGCTTATAGTTTATTTCCTCGTTTATTATTCCAGTGTGCAAACAATAGAAGGACTAGGGATAACAAATCTCGTCATTTATATTTGACTATCCATAACCATATTGACTTGAGGATGTATAGAGGAAAGTTGATATGGCATCCATTTGATAGTAGTGACTCGATCGAGCTTGAGTTTGTGCAATTAGCTAGGGTACTCAACGTGTGGAGATTTCCTCTAGTATCGTATCATGTAGTGTTTGGTTTTTACTGGTATCTCTGTGAGAGGTGTTTAGAGACAGTTGGATGACCATGATGTCATTCCCGATGATCCACACTCTCATACGTATTGTTATATGATTTATGATTCAGATCAGCTTGCTGCTGTAAGAGAGGCAGGTTAGTGGCTAGTAGACAGATTTTTTATCACTGATCTATTATACATGGATTTTTAGCATAGATTTTATACTACATCTGGTGATACTATTCCTCATGCAGCATTGATAGATTTGGTAGGGCCAACTTCTATATGTCATGGGTAGAAAATATTAAAATCAATCTAAGAAAGTTAAATTTAACTGTAAATATGACTAAAGATAGAAAATTGTGGAGAAAATGAGAATTCATGACTGAAGGAAGTATCGAGGTTTCCGAGGTTAGAGGGAAACTTGTACTGCTAGATCACCTTTAATATTTAAGAAATATAGCTCAAGCTTTAGAATTTAGAGTCTAATACAGATAAAAATTGAACACACATATGCTAAAGATATTAAACCGCATAGTGATCTCTCATCCTAAATTGTTCACAAGTGTAATAAATATTTTTATATCATGTAAATCCATCATACTTTTGTTCTCATTTTTTTCCGTCTTCTTGTTATGCCAATAGGAGCTTAATGCAAATCGACCACCTACGCCAACCAGAGGTCGCCCTCAAGCAACAAATGACCGAGGCTCTCTTGCATGGATATAGTAATTTAATCCCATCAAACTGTATAAATCTTTATACACATCACATATTATGAGAGACTTCAAAAGCTTTTCTGCCGCCGTTTTCTCTTGAGAGCACAAGGAATCTTATACTCAAGGATTGGGGAAAAATATATATATCCATGCACAAAGATTGTAAACACAGAAAAGAGTCATTGAACATCTTCACATTGTTACATGGAACGGTTGAACAAGAGAGGGGACAATGTTAATATCGAGCATTTTGATCTATATTTTCGTCTAGGAAGCTTGTGTATATTATTGCATATATATATACGTGCCAATTTATAAGGTTGTTTATTAGTTTTACCTTTCTTTTGGAGGATTAGTTAATTATTTGAACACTTTTCCCCTTGAGAGGATTGAATATATGGATTTGGTCATATGGGAATGAGTTGTACAGCTTACATTGGCTGTGTCTTGTATCATATATGTTTTTATCTGCAGCACTTTTTGTGATGTAATTTCTTGTTGTGCTGTTGTACAAACTGTAGTATTGCTTTTGGTTGTAGAAACATACCTGAGGTTTGTGATATGTGTTCGGTATCACTTTGGCTTTTTGGGTGGTTCCCTTTGACTGGCTAATCGATCTCTTTCTCATTTTTGCTTTTGGGCCTTGCACATCACGTCGTCTCTATTTCCGATGTTATAAGAAAAAGTACCTTTAGCAATGAATATGCAGAGAGTAGTTTTATAATTTTTTAAATTAAAAAGTGCAAATTAGCTTTCGTTGATAGAAAGTGCAAGTTAACTTTTGTTTTTTAAAAACAATTAAAATTTAAACAGGAAATTATTGTTAAGGACAAAATTTTTCAGCATTTTAGCCTCAAGGACAAACCTTCAGTATTTTTGTCTGAAGGACAACTTTCTTTAGGTATCAGTTTTTAAGTTTTTAGGTATCAGTTTATAGTTATCGGTAGCAGTTTTTAGGTATCAGTTTTTAGTTCGGTAGCAGTTTTGGAAAAATATTTGTCCTTATGAATAATTTTGAAAGAATGTTTGTCCTTATAAATAATTTTTAGGAGAATGTTTGTCCTTATGGTTAAAATATTGAGGTCGTGTCCTTGAGGCTAAAAATATACAAATTTTTGTCCTTTAAATTAATTCGCCCTTGCTAAGAAAATTCAAGACGGTTGTCCGTTGACCGCAGTATAAAATAAAAAGATTAAAAAATTTGATCGGTGGTCGTCCTTGTAGCAACACACTATTTAAATGAACCTTTGTGTAATGATGGCTTTCTACCTAGACTTCTCAATCAGTGATGCTCTTTGTAATCCAGTTAAAGATTTGGTGTACTTCTAAAGCAAAACTAGGGCACATAGCGAGCTCAGGACCATCATTCTCTCTTGGGGTTTTTGATCATTTATCATCGCTCAATTTGCATGTAACACTTGCACCTTAGGTTTACAGGTGTCAAATGGGTTAGGTTGGGTATAAATGAGTTGGTTGAAAATTAACTCAACCCATTTAAACAAAAAAATACCAACACATTAGAACCATTTATTACGGTAAATCCAACCCAACCCGTAATTTCATGGGCAAAACTAACCCGACCCAATTAACCCATTTTGGTTGAAACTATAGCAGAAATGGTAAAATCCACCTAAAGATTTAAATTTGATTTGACTAATAAAAAACAAACAGATATAAAATAATTATAATTCTAGTTTTTATATTTTGAATTTTGATAAAAATCAAAATTTCAAAATTTAAAATATAAAAATTTAATTCTGACTTTCATCAAAATTTAAATATGAGAATGTAGTCTGTTATTAAGTGCAACCGTTGGTCAGCATGGAAAATTACAACATGCGTTCACAAGATGAAGTATCCGAGTGTTCCATATTGTCCGTAGTTTAGGTAGGAGTTCATCAGTCAAAGTCTCGTCTGCTTCCGAGTTAGTATGAATAAATTATTGTGGTTTAAACAAAAAATAGCGGCTTCTGCCTAGGCGAAGTTCAAATATCAGGATGTAGCATGTTATTTTCTAAGTACAACTATTAGTCACCATGAAGGACTACACCATGAAGTATCACCATGAAGTATTCGAGTGTTCCATATTGTCCATAATTTAGGTGGGAGTTCATCAGTCAAAGTCTCGCTTGATTTCGAGTTAGTACGAAAAAGTTATTGCAGTCTGAACAAAAAGAATAAGGGCTTCTGCCTAAGCGAAGTTCAAATATCGGGATGTAGCTTGTTATTTTCTAAATACAACCGTTAGTCACCATGGAGAACTACAGTGTGCGTTCACTAGATGAACTATCTGAGTGTTCCATATTATCCGTAATTTAGGTGGGAGTTCATCGGTCAAAGTCTCGCGTGGTTCTGGGTTAATATGAAAAAGTTACTACACTTCGAACAAAAAAATAGCACCTTCTGCATTTGGAGTTCAAATATGGGGATGTAGCATATTATTTTTAAGTACAACCGTTAGTCACCATGGAGAACTACGGTGTGTGTTCATAAGATGAAGTATCCGAGTGTTCCATTTTGTCCGTAATTTAGGTGGGAGTTCATCGGTCGAAGTCTCGCCTGATTCCGAGTTAGTATGAAGAAGCTATTGCAGTCTGAACAAAAAAAGCAGTTTCTGCCTAGACAATGTTCAAATATGAGGATGTAGCCTATTATTTTTTAAGTACAACTGTTAGTCATCACTGAGAACTACAATGTGCATTCACAAGATGAAATATCTAAGTAATAAATTTAAATTTTCAAAATTGTTATTTTCAAATTTAAATTTTTGAATTTTAAGTTTAATAAATAGGTAAATGGGTTACCCATTTATAACCCATTTAAAAATGAATCAACCCAACCCATGACCGGTTTAATAAAATTCATAAACGGGTTAACCCAAGTTACCCAACTCATTTACAAGTAGGGTGAAAGGGTTGGATCGTATTTTAACGGGTCTAGGTTTACTTTTGCATGAGCGGAAGTGAACTTTATCGACCAAGTCTCTACGGTTTCTATCTTTTAAGTTTCAAGTTGGTCTTTTAGCTTCACGCTTTACTGTAGGGTAGTAAATTCCAGCCTTTGAATTTCTCATTTGGAATTGTACCCATAATCCCCACTTTAATGGCGCTTTCATTTGTTCGAAATTGTTTTTGGTTTTCTCTGGACCATCCTTTGCGTAAAGATTTCTTTGCTAAATATAAAGGGGGTTTCCAGTGAAGATAATTGATCGTTCAAAGTGTTATTCAGGTAAGAATTTCTGTTTACTGACATCCCAAGTTAGCTTCAAGCCATCCTCTTGAGAAATACTTGACTTGCTTACGGTAAAAGATTCCTTGACATTGTCGAATAGTAATTTATAGCAATGGACCTATTCAGTTCATACACCTCTCCTCCTTTTGCATTGAACGAATTAGCTCCTTATCCATATAAGCATAAAACTACCCACCAGACTACTTAAAAAAAGATGGATTTAAACGGTGAAGTCTTTGCCGTTTTAAATACGGCGAAAACTTCATCGTTTAAATCCCTACACATCAAACCAGCCGTTGGCACTCTTTCTTCTTCCTTCTTTACTCATTTTCTTTTTTATCAGCCGAGAAATAAATCCCTACTCTTTTCATCAAAATTTTCACTCCAAACCTCTAGATCGAAGCAAAAACATACAAATTAAACCTTATTTTTGTGATCTACATGTATTGAAATGTCTAGATTGCTCAATTTTTTTATAAAAAAGTTCATGCAGGATAAAGTAGTAGCGGCAGCAGTGGTGGTGGTGGATTACGTGAAGAAGAGAATGTGATTCTGCCGTTTCGACCATAGAATAGAAGAGCTACTTGAAGTCGTCGAAAATTTCGGTAAGGAGAGCGGAGGTGAAGTGGTCGTGAAGGTCGAAGTGGTCATGGAGGCTGTCGAGGTGGTCAAGCAGGCTGGAGCTGTAGGGGAACAGAGCAAGTTTCTGCTAGAGCTGCTAAGCTGAATGGTTTTCAAGGTCCAAATTTGAGTGCGGATAAGGTTCTTATAGATTTTTGGATACTTCCAGAAGGAGAAGTGCATGTCAGTACACAGACTAGCTTGGTTGTAAGTATCTTTTTTTTACCTTTTACAATTAAAACGAATTTTAATTTATTACGTATATTTAAGATTTTTCTATAGCTAATAAAGTCACCAAATAATCATTTTTAGGGTTCGTTAGCTAATACTCTAAACTATTTTCACAAGCATTTGACAAATATTTCTAGAGTTGTAGCATTTCTACATAAGCTTGGATTTTATCATGTCTTAGGTAATTTAATTTATTCGTTTAATTTAACAAATATTCCGTCAATTTATTGTAGTTTAGTTTAAGTTATATAATTTAATATTCTGGGCATCAATAATGTTACTAAAGGCAATTCTCAATATTGTGCTGCTATTGTTGCTCTTCGATGGTATAATACTATCCATACATTTCATTTTCCTTACCATGAGTTATGGATTACACCGTTAGACTTTTATATGCACACTTGTATTAGCATAGAAGTGGCTGGTTTTCCATCGTTTCCATATGACGATAGGTGGCGTGATCCCACGCTTGTTCACGACCTTTTTCCATATTTAGATACTTCACCAACATCTTATCAGACTGCTACAACTATTAGAGTCAGTGCGATTACAACTACCATGGACGACATACGGATGACGTATTCACTAGAGCATGATTTAGAACTTGCTCGACTGTTTGTACTATATCTTATAGAAAACTTGTTTTTCTATACCAGTAGCAGTATTATGCATATTGCTTATATTGAGACCGTGGTAGGTTTGGACTTTGACTGTACTGTCATGTACGATTAAGACACTCCTATACTTGCATACCTATACAGATGTTTGGACGCACATTGCATTGTTTTTGATTCACAAGTTTCATTGTTTTGTTTTTTGGGAGTTGTTATAGTATTGGTATTTTGAGTATTCCAAGAACTTTCATTTCATGACAGTGACTTCATATGCTTATAGTTTCTTTCCTCGTTTATTATTCCAGTGTGCAAACAATAGAAGGACTAGGGATAACAAATCTCGTCATTTATATTTGACTATCCATAACCATATTGACTTGAGGATGTATAGAGGAAAGTTGATATGGCATCCATTTGATAGTAGTGACTCGATCGAGCTTGAGTTTGTGCAATTAGCTAGGGTACTCAACGTGTGGAGATTTCCTCTAGTATCGTATCATGTAGTGTTTGGTTTTTACTGGTATCTCTGTGAGAGGTGTTAGAGACAGTTGGATGACCATGATGTCATTCCCGATGATCCACACTCTCATACGTATTGTTATATGATTTATGATTCAGATCAGCTTGCTGCTGTAAGAGAGGCAGGTTAGTGGCTAGTAGACAGATTTTTTATCACTGATCTATTATACATGGATTTTTAGCATAGATTTTATACTACATCTAGTGATACTATTCCTCATGCAGCATTGATAGATTTGGTAGGGCCAACTTCTATACGTCATGGGATAGCACCCCGATTGTTGAGGTTTGTACCTAGCTTAGTCAGGGGTACCACATACTATATCATGTGTTTACTGCTAGCCACTTTGGTTGGACTATGACAATGTCTAAATCTTCTAGAGATGACTATTATGTCGACGTGTTTCACCTTTCTACACACAACCAGTTACTGAATCTCACCCAAATATCGTATGATGACCTATTCGACTTGCAGATGAGACTCCGCCATGCTGGATATAGAAAGCGCATTTGTAGCACCGATTATTATGAGTATGCGTTGCATCGACTAGCAGAGCAGACGACACAGTTCCAAGCATTACAGTGGTTTTATCAATCTCAGGCAGAGACATCTACACAGGCACATGCATAATTACATGCTGAGCTAGAGGCGGAGGGGAAGAGATTCTCTGATTACGCTTTACACATTGAGCACTTATCTAGCAGAGACGATGACGATGAGACATGTCGCCGCCGTGTATCCCATCCTCGTATGGATGACTAACGACGTGTTTTATGTATCTTCATATATGTACCCATGATGTATATTTCAGTGTTTATGTTCATAGTTTATGTACTGATTCTGATTCATGTTATATTTATTGTTATTCATGGTTTATGCACTATATTCATTATTATTCATGGTTTTCACTCTAATTCATTTTAAAGTCATCGTTTATGCATTTTTATTGATGTTGTATTCATTGTTATTCATGGATTAATCACTGTGATTAATGTTATATTCATTATTAATTATGCTTTTCATTCTGATTCACTTTTTATTCATCATTTATGCATTTTGATTCATGTTATATTCGGTGTTATTCATGGTTTATGCACTCTACTTCATGGTTTATAGTCGGTACTACTTGATGATTATATTCAAAGTTATTCATGGTTTATTATATTCTACTTCATTGTTTATAATTCATTAAGTTGTTTTATTTCGCACTGTAGCAATTTTTGCAGATATCATTTGGTGACTTGTCTTGCCTCCCACCATAGCTGTGTTGTGCAGATATCATTCATTGAGTTGTCATCTCTCACACTGTAAAAATTTCGATAGATATCATTCGGTGACTTGTCTCATCATCTACTATAGCCATGTTGTGCAACTTTTGTCAATGACTTATCTTATCTTACACTATAGCCATGTTGTGCTTATGTTTATCTAATATTCATTTTTTTGTGTACCATAGTATTATAAATAGTATCCTCCTAACATTGAGTTATACATAAACTTTTCTTGCAATTCAAATATAGTATATCAACATGGTAGACTACAACCATACTTATTTGTCTTATTCATACTCATACGAAGATTCTTTAAGTCATGAAATCCTTCCAAATCCTTCATCTCCTCAACCACTAATGGAGTGGTATACGAAATATAGGAAAGACACTGCGAAGACCTAAGGGAGCATAAGAGAGAGGAACAAGAGCGTCAGTTAAGAGAAGAGGGAACAAGACTTGGAGAACAATGTATAATTCAATATAGAAGTAGGCAAAGAGGACAAGAACTGCATAATCAACCTGAAAGAGAACATCAGGTGGATTCTCTTTTGTTCTTTTGTGTTTGTAGAGCTATGGTTACGTATTCTATCGTAAGTAGTAGAAACGACATTGGACAGCGTTGCTATAGATGCTTTAACTTTCTAGATGATTATGAGTTGTGGTAATGGATTGATGATCCATTCCCTTGACGAGTCGTAGAATATGCTACCGAACTTGAACATGAAATAGCAGTGCTTCGCAACAGGTTAAGTTCAAATTTCACGGTGGTCATAGATAGAACTGATCTACAAAATCTAGCATTGCTGATGTATCTTAATGTTTGTTCATGTATGCTATGTTTAAGTAGGTTTATGCTTGTACTAATGTATGTTTATCTATATTTAAGTATGAACTTGACTGACGTGTAGTGAAGTAGGGTTTACGTATGTTTGTTATTTACAAATTTGTTTGATATATCTGTCTACTATAACTAACCCACAGAACAAATATAATCCATTAAATACATAAAGCACACATAATGCATAGAGATATGTAGAATAAATACAATCCATAGAAATACATAGAACAATAAAATCACTCAAACTATCTAATATAACTAACCTATAGATCATACGCAACGTGACCAATGAAGGATTCCAACGATCCATAAAATACAAAGAGTCAAATGTTGATCTAGACATCTCAAACACATCCACCTGTTCCACTTCGGCTATAATTTTCTAATACCTTCGACATGCTCTAGTGAACGAAACATAAGTACTTCTAATATCCAAGTTTCGTCTTCTTAACCTACAATCTGGATGGTTATTATAAGCTTTACTAATGGTGACTTGGGTTGGCAACTAGACCCGACCCGAACTCTACCCGATGGAACCGGACACGACCCCGCGGATCTCGGTTCTAGGAAGGTCGAGTTTTGGCAGGTCCAAATTATACATTTAAAAAATCTAGACCCGACCGAGCTTCGGTTCGACTCGGTAAGCTCGGTTCGGGTCTGGTTGGGTAATAACACTAAAAAGGTATATATTTCAACGTTTTTTGGTTGGGTCTTTTGGGTCGGGTCGGGTCGGGTTTGATTCGGTTTTTATTGTATTTTTCATCACCCAGACTCGACCAAGACCCATCGGTTTCGGTTCTGGTTCGGGTCATTTTGGGTTTGTTCGGTTCGGTTTTGCGGTTCTCGGTTCTAATTGCGAGCCCTAATGGTAACCTAAAAATATTCATCAACCTCTTCCACAATGTATCTTTTATTAGCTTGTATATAAGCTTTAATCAACATTAAATAATCATGGGGAGTCCAAGTTTGATTTGCCATTTGAATCCTATGAACTTTATACACTAACCTTTGCATTATAAATAGCAATTTCATGATCCACATGACTTCCAACAACCAATTTAGAATGTACACGTGTCAATCATCCTTGTTCCTAAAAGAAACAAAGTTGTGTTTGTGACAACCAATTCAAAACGTACACGTCTCACCCATCCCCATTTCTGAAAGTAACCATTCAATGGCCTGTCCTATATCATTACTGTAGCCATGTTGTGTAATCCATAGATATTCAATGGTCTATCCATGCTGTGCAATCCATAGCCATTCAATATCTTGTCTTATACAATTACTATAGCCATGCCATGCAAGCCAGAGCCGTTCAATGGCTTGTCCTATACCATTATTGTAATCATACTATGCAATCCATAGCCATTCAATGGCCTGTCCTATACAATTAGTGTAGCCATGCTATGCAATCCGTAGCCATTCAATGACTTGTCCCATCGTACACTATAGCCATGCAGTGTAATATAATTCTATTTAATGGCTTGTTATCCCCACACTTATATATATATATACACACTTTAATTCTTAACTACTCATAACACAACTACAGAAAAATAAGCAAAGAAAAACTCAAATTACAATGTAATCTAAACAAAAATGGATCTTTACCTTTACTACTACAACCGAAAAAGAGAATAAATGATCGACGAGGAGGAAGAGCTGTACAATCAAACTATTGAGTCTGGTACACAATAATTTACACAAGGATATTCTTACTTTTTTGGTGAAGGATCTTTCAGTAACCACCATGGTAACATTCCCGAAAGAATTGATCGATGATACAAGACAGACTATAAAGATGGTCATGAAAGGATGATGTAGGACTACTTTATCAAAAATCTCAACTATAATATTACATTGTTCCATCATCAAATTAATGTAAATCTTAATATTTTCAGTAGAATTTATTTAAAACTCCATGAAGGTAAACCATATTTTACATATAGGTTAAACGGGGCATTTGAAACATGAATTTCACCACATATCAAAATCTCAGCTGCTTTGCGAATGTTAAACTATGGAATGACTAACAATTAGTTAGATGAATATTTTGACTTGCATCATCAACAACGATAGGGTGCACGAAGGAATTTTGTAAAATCATCATTTTGGAGTTCAGTAATGAATACTTACATATGTCGAGTCCAAATCATGTCGTTAGTTTGCTAGCAAGAGGAAAAGCAAGGGGGTTTCCTAGTATGTTAGATAGCTTGGATTACATGCATTCGACATGCAAAAACTGCTTGGTCGATGGGAATTGAATCTTCACCGAAAATAAAAATATGCCAACAATGATTCTAGAAGCTGTAACATTCGATGACTTATGGATTTGGCATGCATTTTTATAGTACCGGGTTCGTTAAACAGTATCAATAGTTTAAAGCAATCTTACTTGTTCTCGGAAGTGGCTAATGGACTATCATCGGATGTTAAGTACAAAGTTGGTAATGTCATGTATCAGATGGGATACTACCTCGTAGATGGAATATACCCAAAGTGGAGAACATTAATGCAAGGATATAGGCTTCCAAGAAACAGTAAGGAAAAGTATTTCACAGAGAAACTGGCAAGCTACAGAAAGGACATCGAACATTCATTTGGTGTTTTGAAAGAAATGTTTTAGATTTTATGTAATCCTATCCGATTTCATGATGCATGAGTTCTTTCTAAGATAGTGTATACATGTATCATAATTCATAATATGGTTGTGGAATCTGAAAGAAGCAGGTATAAGAATGAAAAAAATTATCCAAACATGTTCATAGGTTCAAATATTAGACCTCAAAGAAACATTAACTCGATGGAAGAATATATTTCAATAGTAAAGCATATGAAGTATCGAGTAGCACATTTTGGATTACATAACCAACTAATTGACCACTTATGGACGCATAAGGGAAGGAATGTTAGGACTACTTAGTAATACATGTCTAAGCAGTTTATTTATTGAATGTTTGTTAAATTGTGGGTGAAGTTGTTTGTTAGTTTGTAAAGCGTGTCTAAGTAGTTTGCTTACTAAAATTTTGTAGAAGTATTTGTTGAAGTCTTTGTGAAGTTGTTTGTGCATTTGTTTTCTAAGCTGTTTGTCGAGCTCATTATGAACTTGTTTCCTAACTTGCTTATGGAAATTGTATATCAAATAATTCTTTACCAAATAGTGTGTTTTTAAGGTTGCATAATGCTTTACAAGTAATTATATATGAAGTTGTATATTTACTTCTTACTAATGGAACAAACTTTGTCAAACAACGATATTTAATTTGAAATAAAAATCATTTATTAAAAATATAGACTCATCCAAACATCACATCTGTAAGATCACTGCATGAGGAAGAGAAGTTACTAGAAGAGCCATTTGATTTTAACATTCCCTTGGCTTGGTGTAGAATTAGCCCTAAAGAAGAGTGGTACTAAAGACACTTATAAAATGGGTTAACAAGATGGAATACCTTATAAACTTGAAATATCATATCTTATAATATTGCTACATGGGGAAGATAGGTCATTGGAAAATATATTGGATTGTGACATTTCCTTGGCTTAGTGGAAAATTAACCCTAAAAAAGAGAACTACTAAAGACACTTATAAAATGGGTAAACAATATGGAATACATTATTAACTTGAAACATCAAATCCTATAAGATCGCCGCATAGGAAGAGAAGTTACTGGAAAATCTATTTGATAATGGCATTCCCTCGGTGCCGGATTATAGGTAAAATAGGTAAAATGAATTACAAAATATACATACAATTTAAACGGCGTAGATTTTGCTGTTTAAAATTTAAAATGGAAAAATCTTTATCATTTTATTTAAAACAGCAAAGTCTTCGCCGTTTTATTTAAAACGGCAAAGTCTTCGCCGTTTTATCCACCGGTCCCTTGTTTAGTTCACTAGCCACAAAACCATATAGAACTAGCCATGGTCATCTGAACAAGCCATATCTTGTTGCATCGTGGCTAGTTCATCTCATTTTTTCCACTGAACAAGCCACTGGTAGTTGTGCTCTAAAGTTATACTCCTGCTTGAAGAGATTTTCGAGTATCCCAAGCCATCTTTCAGGACTAAGTAGCATAGTGCAATAGAGTTCTTGGTATTAATGTTTAGAGAGTTGCTCCAATCTATGTAGTTAAAGCCCCGCTAAAGCCTTGCTAACACTCGATAAAGTGCTTATAACACTTCGATCACTACACTTTTTCAACTAGTGCTATTGAATAGTGGATCCGTTTAAAGCCATGTTATTTTCCGCTCTATGCGCATTAAATCTTGAGTTATTGGCATTCACTTTAGTAACTTTAATATAAAAGGTTAATTTGATCAGTTCTCTTATAAGCTAGATCAATAAATTTATGGTATAAGCCTAAGTTCAAGTCCTAAGTGCTTAACATAAAATAGAATTTTATTCTATTAACCAAGTCTGAACTACATGAATCATGATTTCTTTAGTTTTGTTATAAAAGAATGAAAGTTGATTAAGTTCGCAATAGATTCCATCATAACATATTCCATCACATATGTTATGTACTAAATCAAGTTCTCTCATGAATTTGATATAGTAGGCAAATGTAAATCATGTCTGGGGATTTCACTAAGTGAAAGTTGAAATACTCTCAGGTATCTTTGAAATATCAAGAATTAGTTATAGAAATAGCAAAATCACCGTGAAGGATGTTCATACTAAACTTCATTGGTGATATTAAGTATAGTAAGACAATCATGAATTTAAAGTTCAACCTTAACTAAGGTCTTATGTTGAAAACGGTTCCAAATGACAAAATTACAACAAAGTTTAATTGGTTGATTACATCAATTAGAATAGTGTCGCAACAAAATATATATATATAACTTATAAGTGAGGTAAAGGGTGATTCCTTTATTTGAGTGTCCAGCAATATATTATGACATCAATAGTGCAATGAAGATTGAAAACGAAACCAAGAACTCACGAAAGGGAAAACGCATTGTTTGTAAATGCCGCATGATAAATAGCTTATAAAGTAAATGGATAAAGCATGATTGATTGAGTAGATAAAATATAATAATATAGTTCCACTCACTAAGGCCCCTCGATCTGATCTAGGATGATCGATTGAGAAGGTATTGGATTGTGAATCCAAAATTGGCTCAAATGCAATTGGTAGATTGAAAGTTTAAGGGGTATGTTCTATGAATAATTATGTAATTTAACTTAAATTTGGAACCGATCTTGTTCGAAATGAAGTAAGCTTATGATTTTGTTTTCTGTTATGCATGTTGTTATATATGATATAAATAATCACTAAAATCATTAAACATATATAAGTAGAAAATCATTAAATAAAGTATTATACGATTATAGTTACAAATGTTGTAACCATGAGTATTTATCATACACTAATTGATACTTTCTTTCAAAAAATTCTTGACCGAGATGTTTTGAGAAAAAAGATATCGATACATCCATTGAGACCAATGTACATAATGCTCTCAAAATGTTTAGTTGTGTATTACTCATGACTACTGAAGGCACCAAGGGGTTACACACGTGTAGTTATTGCATAACTACAGAATGACTTACCCAAGAGTTTCCTACTAGTTGATTATAACTAGGTCAAACAAGAAATCACAACATGATGGTATACTACATTCTTTTGACTTGAGAATACCGTAGAACATAAATGTGGATACTCCACTTTGATTATAGTTAAATATGACATGTGTTCATGATACAACTATAATTGGCTCTAAATTGAAGCGTTCAAAGTGAAACATTATTTAATAGAGAATTTGTTTCCACTGTTATAAGAGGTTAGTATCATGATCAGCTATTGTCAACTCAAAGTCTTAATCTCTGGCCATACATCGGTTAATAATAAATGTTATTATTGAACTAAACACTTTGGAGTTTGACTATATAGTTGTATATGAATATTATTAGAGTTTTGACCATGACCAAGCTCTAGATGTCTAAGTAATATAGTGATGATGAAGAGAATATGTGCATAACATCGCCGCTTAAAGGTGTTGCTTAAATGATTTAAAATACAATTTTATCTTGAGAATTTGTATGCAATAAATTTGGCAATAATGTCACACTATTAGGTAAGGTTATGTGTGGACGTTGATATTCGAAATGTTCAATATTGGTTGCTAATCAAATTTACACCTATGAGTAGTACAACCAAATCTGAGCAGTCTTTGAAGTAAAACCCGATTTACTAAATTTATAAATGTTATTAAATATAATAAATGTTATATTAATATCATGCGTGCTTATAGTAATTTTGGTAGGCTCTAGAAATTGTTTGAATATGTTTATTTATATATGTGTTTATTATTTAGAAAGCTTACATTAATATTAAATAATGATTTAGTAGTAAGAAAATTAAATACAAATTTTGTATTAAAATTTTATTGGCTTTTAATTATTTATTTAAAGGCTAAAAAATTATTTAAAATGATGCATAAACTTTTTACGTTGATTTATTAATATATAACTTTGGGTAAATAGGTTGAATACATTAGGCTGGCCATACAAAGGAGGCAAGGGGGAGAAATGATTTGATTGATAGAGAACCAATTGCTGGTTAGGGCTTGTTGAATAGTGAATAAAGGAAAGTAATATATTTACCCATGGCGTTTCTGTAAAAAAAATTATCAATATGAAAATAAGAATTTGTAAAATAAAATAAAATAATGGCGACATCTCTGGCGAATTTTCTCTACCACGCTTCTTCTTTCGTCTGAACCTTTTCCATCCTTCGTCTCCCGCCTCGTTTTCTCCGTCTCTCGCTTCCGCCTCGTTCTTTCTCTATGCCCAAGAAGCAGCGATCTGTGGATCTGGTGCCCTCGCTGACTTGCTCTGGCATGCTTTTCAATGCCGTAGCTTCGAATTCCAGTGTGCCCATTTCTTTTGGTTCAATCTCTGCTGCTTCTGCTATCGCGAGTTCTGTGGTTGTGCCTGCTTTGCCAGAGTCAAAAATCAACAATCCTCTTTATGGGCTTCTAAATGACATAAACTCCCCTTTATTACCCATGCCTTAATTGCTTGGCAGTCATTCAAATTCTGGTGAGAACCCTCTAACTTCATATTTAGCTTCTGCAAGTAATAAACCTTGGTCGGTAAAGGATGTTGCTTTACTAGTTAAGGTCGATTTAGGTTTTGTTGAATCTAAGAATAATGATATCGGGGTCGGTTATTTGTCTGATAAGGTGGTGGTTGTGGCAGTGGATGCCAGAGTTGATATAAATTGTGATGTTGTTGTGGATGGGTTCGTCTCATCTGCTAATGATCAATCAAGAAGCCCCTCGCCATGTGCTCGTGTTACTGCCGAGTTCAATCCTTGTATAACTCCTTCTTGTACAAATCCTGCTATTCCTGAAGTTGCTTCTCCACCTAGTGTTGTTCCGCCGTGGTCGTCGTTAATCTCCATGTTGCCAAAAAATGCGAGTGTGCTTTCTCCTTGCCGCTTTGATAAACTAGAGATTGAGGGTATTATGATCCCACCGGTGGAGGTGATTAACGCCGATGTTGCTTATTGGAAGGATTATTTGGTTGGATATTTCCTCGACTCCAATCCTGCCTATCATTTAGTTAAGGCGCGCTGCAACCAGGTTTGGAAGCCTAAATGAGGATTAAGTGTTCATTTCGACAATGCAATGTTCTATTTTAAATTCTCGCGTAGTGACGAAAGACAATGTATTCTTGAGGCCAATCCTATCCTCATTGAAGGAAACCTTTTATTATCACAACCTGGTGTCCGTCTATCGGTAGGGCAAAGGATCAGATATTATCTATCCCTGTCCGGTTCCATTTTTCTCACATCCCATTTGTTCTTCAATCCCTAATCGGGATTGATTGGCTAGCAGGCCTTGTTGGTAAGGTGATATGTTATGATGCTAACATTTTTAGCCAGAAAGAGATTAGTTTATGCCAAAGCCCTGATTGAAATAGCACCTGCCAAACCCTTTCCTTCGGTTTTGAAAGTAAGACTCGATGAGGGCCATTTCGCTGAGGTCAGAGTACGCTACAATTGGAAACCGAACATCTGTTCGGCCTATCAGTCTTTTGGGCACTTATCGGATGCTTGTACCAGATCTTCCTCTATTGCTTTTGTTTCTTTATCTGCTTGGATTCCACTTCCTCGACCTTCTATCAAGAAGTGGGTCCCGAAGGTTGCTTCTCCCCCCTCTGTTTCCCCTCCAGTTGTTGCTTCTGCTAGTGTTGCTCCTTCTGTTGATGCTCTTGTTTGTCTGGCCCAGCCTGAGATTGCTATTTCTATAGTTTCTCCTGTTAGTCCGGCCTAGCCGAAATTTGATACTTCTGTAGTTGCTCCTTTTAGTATGGCCCAGCCTGAGATTGCTACTTCGAATTTGACCGATTCTATTATTTGGAATTCTAAGGAGTGGGCTTGGATTCATGTTCCATCGAAAATGTGGTACGCGCCTGAGACTAACACCTATTTTGCTTTTATCAGTGATGTTGAGGGTTAGAATCGTTGTCTTATATACCACATTGACGTTGAGGGTTTGTCCCTTACTAGGGTTGGCGAGATAGGTGAGGAGAATAAAAGTAAGTTTTATGACGTCGGTTGGGATAGGAAATTTATTTACTCTCCTTCGTCTGAAGGTTATGACCCAAATCTGGCTGCTCTTTTCTCTGGGTATGTTAATGTTATTGGCCCGTTGTCCGATGTTGGCAGTGGCAGTACCTCTTTGGAGGGCTCGTAGTCATATTTGTTTAGTAGTATAGGCTTTTTTTGCCTATTTCCTATGCTTTATTTTTTTCGTTTGTTTGGGCTCTTCCCGTTTAGCCGTTCTATGCATGTCCAGAACACCTGTTTTCCCATTATATATACAGTGGCACGACCCACTATAAAGCTAGCTAGCTTGCTAAAAAAATATATATTTATCCATGGCTCAAAGTGTCTATAAATAGATCGCTTCCTCTCCATCCAAATGATGAAGAAAGTGTCTTTTTCTCCACCAAAATCCCAACTCGAATTCCATAAGCCTCCACCAAGGTGGACCGATTAGAAATTTGCAAACACTTGCTAGAACTGAGAATTTCAAAATAGAGACTTATACATCAAGGTGTGTCGAACAGGCAAAATTACAAGTGATATTTTTTTGGTCTAATAAAATTCCCTAACAAGTTATCGTATTTATTTCAACCGCTAATGTGTCTATTTTATAATACATGAATTTATATATTAATTTAATATTAATTTAATTTAATATTTATATTTAGATAGCCAAATTAAAAAACCTTTTTCTCTCAGCCATAGTATCTAATATATATATATATATACTTATATATAATATGTTATATTATAAAGTGTTTTATTCATATATATATATGTATTTATATATTTAAAAAAACAAATATTTATTATATATATTTAATATATTCGGTAATAATAAATAAAAACTATCCTTTTGCTTTAGGCATATATATATATATATCGATAAATATATTATAATATAATATTATCTAAATTATGATTTATGTACATTTATAATTTTTATAATTTTAAATTAATTTTGGTTTTATTAAAGATTCAAAAGCACACATGCGCATGCACACACACACATATATAGTTAAAAAATACATTTATAACAAATATGTGAATATGTATACATAATATTATCTTTATATATATATAACATAATATATTTCGGATTTATTTCAAAATATCAAAATATTATCAATATGTATTTATATAATCAATAAAACATTTATATGTGTATATAGTATAATTTATGGATTTCAAACTATAATTATATTTATATAAATATGGCTGAAGTAACGATGATAAATAAACATTTATATGTGTATATATATATATTTATATATATTATATACATATGATATTATATATACGTGCATACAAAACCATATGCATATATATTGATATACATATACATACGTATATATTTATACTTATTTATATGGAATCCATATTTATATAAAGGACCTTATATATATATATATGTGTGTGTGTGTGTATTATACACACATGTTATTACATTTTCTCTTGTCTAGACATATTATCTTATCAATATACTTTGACGTATATATGATATGCATCTATGTATATAACTACATTAATGAAAATGAAATAAATAAGATTAATTTTGATTTAATATAAAATCAAACTATTTATTTAAGCCCAAAAAAAATTTATTAAGGAAAATTTATTTAAAATCAACCTAATTTTCCCACTGCTAAATGGTCCGGATTCAAAAGAGCATTGAATGGTGTATCAAATTACTAATCGTTAAATGTTCCTAGTCAAGATCTATAGAGGAATGATACATCTGTTGAGATTAGTATACATAGTACTCTCCGTTTGATGGATGGTGAGATACTCATGACTGTTGGGAATAATAAAGATTACATACTTGTGTTGTTTAGAACAATTTCAGAATGGCTCAATGAGAATCTTCTACATATTGAATAAAACTAAGTCAAAATAAATGATCTCAAGTAAAGATGTGTAATTGTCATTTCACTTGAGAGTACTATGGATTCCAAATGTGTAGATTGTACTTTGATTATGGTCAATCACATGACATGACGCTCATATTAGACTATACATGGATATTCATCTAACCGTTTAAAGTGAAACATTACTGAAGAGAGGGTTTGTCTCCTTTGTTATAGAAGATCAGTATACTATAATTGGTAGCTAACTTAAAGTCAAAATCTTTGACTAGGGTAAAATGATTAAACGTTATCAGATTAAACAAAGGGCTTTGGGTTATTATTACACTATTAACTACAAATATTATTAGAGTTTTTGATCATTGACCAAGCTCTAGATACCTCAATGATATAGTGATGATGAAAAGAAAACATGCACAATATATCGTCACTTGTGGTGTAGGTTTAATTGAGAAATTTGATTTCACCAAAATGATATGAAAGCAATCGAGCTCATGTCTACTACTATGCTTCAACAAAGTCCGTACATGCTTTAATTTAAGGTTTAAATATTAATGAGAGCTGACTTCACACTAGGGAGTCATACAATAGTATTTGTTAGCATATTTCCGAATTTAGCTTAATAGAATTAATTTATATACGATATAAATTAAAATAGAGAAAATTAGTATAAATATTGTATTAATTTTATATGGCTTTTATGTATTTAATTAAGGTCCTAAAATTAATTAAAATAACACATAAATGTTGTATATTAATTTAGATAAATAAATATGTTAAAATAACCATTTAAATTATTAATATTGGATACTAATTAGGCATAAAATTTACTAATAATTTTTAAATAATGGGGGTTGACCATAGATGTAGCAAGTATCTATTTGATTTGACTATAGGAATAGAGATTAGATCTAGACCAAAACGAGGAGAAAAAGAGGGATATACTAGATATTTTATAATTATTTTGTGAACCATAGATATAACCTTCTTTTATCATTCTTTATATATTTTCAAATAACGAAACTGTGATGACCCGCCTTTTCGATTCTCCAAAGTCGATATTAATACATCCACGGTATTCACTACCGAGCATCCAAGTGCCAAAAGGGTAGGTTGTTGAGGTGAAAGAAAAGAAAACACAAGATAGAATCTCACATCATGACAAGTAATATATAATATACACATGATCTTTACAAAACAAAACTATAATATACATACATCAATCAGAGTAACTAACCTATCATCAGTCTGGACAGTCATAACAGTCCGTCCTCACAAATGTTGATAAATACAAAACAAGAAATGCAGCGGAAATAAAGTTATGTGAGTACGTTTTGGAGATATCCAGCTTAGCTCCTGAAGCTCCAAAGCATCCATAACTAAATATGGTAATCGCTCCAGCTGACCCGAGTATTATAAGAAAATAATGCACAAATCAGCCTGGTAAACCAGTGTGAGAAACTCAAATCATATGGATTTCTAATGTTATAAAATTTTTCAAAAATAACGGTATCTTGTAAGCCGACACTGCACATGAACATGGACGGTTTTTTACTTTACATTAACCAAACCATTTTTATTAGAAAATCTTGTTATATTATAATAAATTTTGGGGTTTAAAATAAATATATAACATAGCTAAAATGCTTGCATCTCACATTCCAGCATATTTGGTATACAACTATGTCGGTAAGGCACGTATTGGAGAATGGATTCCATATAATGACAAGGCTACTTAGGTATCGCCTGCCATAGTACACCTTTAAAAAATGTAGCGAGGGCCTCACATGAGCCCCATGCAAACTAAGATCGGCCTACCCCATCCATGATAGTACCGAATATGTCATCTTCTATCGGCTGCCAATGTGACAAACCATATCGGGCCCGAAGCATACATAAACTCATAAATATCGATCCAGATTGGGTGACGACCATACCCTAAAGTAAGTGAACCACATAGCCCTGAAGCATATTCCATGTTTAGTCATTACTGGGTGTGAGGCTTGAGGCTATGTTTTATCTTTTTAGCAAATCCTACTTGGAATGCTAACACTATCCTCCAAGTAATAATGCAATGCCAACATTCATTCATACAAGTTGTTTAGGATACGAACAAATCGAAGGCACTACTTCTACTACATTCATTTTGGAATCACCTTCAAGATTAGTAGCAAGTAGCCCTTGCACTTTAAAAAACACCATCTTCAATTTCCATCATCTTTAAGATGTCTTGCGAACGCTTATGCCAGTTCAAAATGGTTTTCAGATAACTCATGTACCATCCAGCTCCAAGGACTTTCTATATGCACCCATTCTATTGGTGGGATTATTAAGATTTAACATATATTATATTTATATTTATAAACAAAATAAAAATACGTTCACTCAACATTTCCTAGTTTTCAAGATCGACTAACCTTGCTCTGATACCAAATGCAACAACACACACCTCGGTGGGCTTGAATTTTCACTCAATTAAAAACCCCAGTACACCAAAGCATGGGTTGTTAGTTTGGTATCCTGCAAATAAAAAAAAGAATGCATGGCAAAGTTTTGGAAAAATAACTTGTAGTGGAATAACTAAAATATAATAGATCACATAACTACCGATCATGATTTGATACTTTCCAAAATCAAGTGTCCTTGTCAGCACCAAACACACCAAGCACCAGTACTTGCCCTTCTAACTGTCCTGTGGTGTAATAAGGAGGGTTCAGAACAACGTTCTGGTAATTTGTAAAATTAGATATTTTGTACATAATACTAGTTTATGTTGATTGTTCACTATATAATTTTATGTATGTTTACATTTTCATTAATCGTCTTGACTCCATGTTTGCGTACGAACCATTCCCATCTATCTCTCTTAGATTTATATCTATGATATATATATATATATATACACACATCCCATTGTCCCCTAATAGACCTAGATACCATCCCCACTGGTATCTCTCGTTCAGCACCTCGTCAGGATCCATCGCCTTGCTATATCATGATCACTGTATAACTCGAGGAAATCTTATGGTGCGCAACGATGACCTTTCCTCCATTAGGACATTTTCACTTTAGGGATTTTCTACTTTGTATGCTTCCTATAACGTGGAATCTGCTCCACTAAAAACCCTATCCATGTTTTGAAGGAATCTTGTTATGGGTTATTTAGCCTTGCCCTATCAACCAACTAGCAAATAATTGTGGTGGTGCATTATCCAACTGATTAACTCTGGTAGGCGGCGAAGATCAGTTAGGTGTAACCCTGTCTTTTCCGTTGTATCACAGGGGACCAATGACGGGTCCGAGACCTATGCAACCTTAACCCTTTAAAAGGAAATTGGTACCACACGTGTTGCATAGTGTCTGATCCAACCATCATCCGTTTAGATTGCCTAGTGCAATCAAGGCAATACCCTTCTCTAAACAGAATTTGAAGTAGACTACTCTATATTGCTTGTCCAGCCTCGACATCCGCCTAATGGACCGTCCAATTACCTACGTTTACGGAGCTTCTGTTTTAAGCACTAATCTAACCTGAAGGTATCCCTTACTCTATACGCAAGCATATAATCTCCACGGGTCCTATGGTAGTTTCACATTCCAACCAACTCTAATGACCATATGCCTTTTACTTTTTATAATTTATATATACATTATAACTATCCATATCCATCATAAATGCATATCCAAGGCTACATATATACATATTTAATATTCACATATATTCATTCTGCTTACTCTTTCTTTATTGCCTATACATCTTTTATATCTGACCCTAGATCTTCATTTTATTATTCGTTTAACTTTTTCTTCATCAAATTCATTTACCACTTCTTATTTCAGTTATCAATATCATTTCTATCATATTCCTTAGTTTCAACTTTGACTTCTATTCCATTCATTATCTATTCCTTTTTATTCTTGCTAATAACTTTGTATTACATGTTTCATTACTTCGATTCTTATTGGTATTTTTAATTCATTCTTATCTTAATTTTCAACCCTTACAATTTACTACATTTTAATACATTGGAACTAAATTTCCATTCAACATATGTTGACATGGTAAATTTCTATATCTTATCAAAAGAGGAGATGTTTGTGCGGTGTTTGTAATTATAAGGAGTTGCCTTTTTAATTCCTCTTGAAATCGACAGCACAAAACACAAATTTTTTATCTTGTTTTGTACATCTCTTTATTTTTATTTTTATATGGACATTCCTTGTTATTCCAAATGTCACACTTTGTTTATTTCAAACTTGATAATATGCGGAAATCTACTTGCAATATTTCAAATTCCGATACACTAAAATATCACAAAAATCCCAAAGATTTAAACAATTTATTATTTCAATTTTCATTCATATCGTCAAATAAAAACAAGTTCCTAATCATTATGCATTCATTAAGATTTCATTCAGTTCATATCCATCGAATAAAAATAATTTTTCTACTCATTACGCATCATTAAATTAATGTCCGACGTAGAAATAACAATTCAAGTTACAACACACTTGCAATCATAATTCTAATCATTACACACTTGCAATTATAATTCTAATCATTTAGAAATAAGCATAATTCAAAATAGGTTATAATGAAATAAATATTTTTTTGTTACAAAACATGTAATTTTTCCCAGTCACCATTTATTAACGCTCCCAAATCTCTAAATCTAATCCAGATATAAACGCTATTAGCTGTATTCTCCGTTTTGACTCCCTATTCGGATCCACAAATAATATTTATACAGATATATTAGAATTTGGATTAGAGAAAAGAGATTGAGATTTAATTATTAATTAAAATCAGATTTATAGTTTACCTCCGATGTAGCAACTTGGTTTGAACCTATTTCATATTCTCTATCATCTTCTTTCTTCTTCAAAGTGTATACATGCAAATTAAATTTATTTCTATGAAATCTAGAATTTTGAAGGAGAAGAGAAAGTGATGGAGCTTTCGTGCTCATTAGAAAATTATGAGTTGGAAGTCAAGCCGTAGATCTATATTTATAGAGGTTCAATCAGTGCTAACCGTCAGATCGAACTATATTAAATCTGGACCATACGACCAAAAATTGACGTTGCACAAAACACATCTCGGGTCGACCATGAACTAGCCTAGCTCAACCGCTCATGGCCGACATGATCACTCCTATGGTTAACTATACAGTATAAATTTGTGCAGCTTTTTAATTTCAGTTGCTTTGTTTGATTTCTTTACTTGATTAATCAATTAACATTATCTTATACCCTGATTAGAATACTTAACGTTTAAGTAACTACTAATTTTAACGGTGCTTACTTAATGCTCATTAATTTCAAATTATTTCCTTAATTATATATATATACATATATATATATATATATTTACGACTTCAAAAATTCAAACGTTAACAACCTTTTCGTTTGAATTTCGATCGAAAAAATTTATATATAAAAGTTGATCAGAAAACCGCCATGAATCCAACGGTGTAAGTTTTATAGCCAAACACTGACATTTGGAAAAATCCTATTTTTCACTATTTATTATTAACTAATTAATTTTCATTTTAATTAATTACCATAAAATCACGGGGTGTTACGTTCTCTCTCCCCTTAAAAGAATTTTGTCCCTGAAATTCTACAAGGGTTTGATCATGTAAACCAATGCACATCCATTCTGTGCTAACAATCAATTAGCGTACAACCAAATTTGCAATAGTCCGTTTACATGTGCATGGTGTATCAAAATTTATGATATGCATGAACAATAATTTCTAATTGGCGCTACCTATATGAGTGATTTCTTTTAAACCAATTTAGAAAGTATGATGCGACTTCTTGAATGCAACTTCCTGAAAAATCAAAAACGGTTTTCAATCCAAATTTCTCAGACTTCTACGAGTGGAAGTATAGTTCAACCAATTTTTGCATCAAATATCTACCATCCAAAATCCTAACACGCCATTGCTAACATCCAAGTTTTAGAAAAATCCATTTTTTTAAACTTGTTTTCTTGTTCTAGGAAAGGGTCTAGATGGAAAATTCCATATTCCCTCCTTCTCTTATGTCCCCCTTTCCTTTGTATCTTAGAATCTTCTCTTTTGCCCCCATTTCTTTTCTAACTTTTCCATGTATAGTTTGCATAAATCAATTTCTTTTTAAGTTTTTAAAACTTGGTTTATTTTAAGAATCAATCTTTTGGTTACTAACAAGATACAGAGAAAGGGATTCCCTAACTATAACAACTTTCTCACTTGTTTGTAATCGTATTTTATTTTACTGCCACTTCTGCTGCATAGTAAAATAACCTGTCAACTATTCTCCAACATCAAGTATGTGGCATTTTCAAAATTTAAATTCGTTTTCAATCTAAAATTATTTTTATATTACTTTCTAAAATATTCGTAAAAATTTAAACTTAAAAACCTTTCAAAACATTTTGTAGAGATATTTCGTTTTGCAAAAGTATACATACGTATAGGTTTTTCAAAACAAAAATTTCCACATCTTAAGAAATCGGGGTTTAGTTATCCAATGTCCATAGTTGACTTCTCTTAATTTACATGGTAAATTTAGGTTCCAAAAACTTTTATTTTATTTACGATAGCATCCCGCAACTAAGTTCAACTATAAATTTCTGCCTTTGAGGTAAAGGGACATTGACCCATGGCTACTCAACATTCCTACCCTGTCCTCCGCTTGCTGAAATTTAACAATATTATTTCATTTCCAGTTTAGCAGTCAATTTATAAATTTTCTTAATTTATTTCTTAACTTCCAATCTCTACTAATTTCTTTTCTTTTGTATTAGTTACCTATCATTTCTGAAATTTTCTTGTCTTATTGTTTTCTCATAACATTGCGGTCCACATTGAAAACAAAATGAAAGGAACATTTCCTATAATATCGTACGCACCACTATTCCCAATAAAGACAGCTAATGCAAACAAGCCAAACTAACTAGAACAACTTCTGGAAGCTACCTTACAACATCAACTAATACTAACAATGTTGTGACTCTATCACTTTAGACTCAAAATTGAATGGACCTTCCAATATGCCACACCTATGCGGTCCTTATATCTTAACTTTAATTTGCTAATATCCTCCATGAGTGTTTGCCACCTCATAATCCTCTGTTAACATCTTAGTTTAATCCAAATTCCTTGATGGTATTCTCAAATCTTGCACTCATGTCTAACGAAGTATTCCTAGGTTCTTGCTACAATCCTTTACACTCTACGGGATTCCTTATTACCACTTCAAGAGTAATCATTTCTACCTTCTTCATAGCCTTATATTTTACCCTGTCTTTCCTAGGCACCAATCCTATCTACTCCATATTTAAAATTTTGGTTTGGTCTTTATATTTATTTTTCAAAAATTAGAAACTTCAAAATTTTTGAAATGCTTAAACCCAAAACCTTTGTCTTTAAAAGTAGAACCTAAAACCCTTTGTTAAATTCAAAAGTTCTTAGAGTTTTAACCATTTAGAAACTATAATTTACAATTTTTGAATTTATCATACTTATTACATCTAAAGGAAATTGTTAGTAAATCAAACATTAAAAGTTCCTTTCTATCTCCTTCAAATAAACATTTCCTTTTCAAAGACTTTTTCACATTTCTTCCCTAAAATTTGGGATTTTTAAATCAAAATATTTATTAAGTTTTTCTTTCAAAAACTTATTCGTTACACCAAACCATTCTTAAAAATACACTTTTCTGTTTTTCCAAAACATCTTTTATAAACTTTAAAACAATAAAACCGGAGTAGATAAGAGCAACTCTCCCTTTGTCATTTCTTTATATCTCCACTTCCAATCATTATTGGAGTCTCTAATGTCACAAAAGGGGGACTTTTATAATATACTTGAAATGCATACAACAATGAAGATTGTCCATTTTTTTTATTCTGCCTTTAATCCCTTATGTTGCTTCTGACTATATTACTAGCACAATTTCTTTTCATGATCTCCAACATAATTTCTGATTACTATACTTTTTCATTATACTTAAGGATCCTATACTTTAATGCATTAGAACTACTTTTCCCTTTCAAAAGAAATTGTTAATGCTATAATTTTCTATGAACTACTTAAAAGAGAATTCATGTTTTGTGTGAAATTACATCTCATTTATTAAAACATTCAGGACTTAAGTTCATATTAGTATAATATTCCACTACATCCTAAGAGTATATATACAATATCATATATTTTTTTATTTAACCAAGATGTTTAACAAATTTAAAACTTGTTTTAACTTACTATCTTTCCATTCTGAAGTTACTGAACTCAACTTTTATATTTTCACAAACAATTAGATTCAAGTTCTCAACTCATCCGAAAATTTTCGACCGTTCAAAATCGCCAAAAATTCCATTTCATTTCAATGAATGAAAACTACTAAACAATATATCATAATGAGATGCATAAACAAAATTACTCTTATGCATAGGATACATGCATCCATAAATAACTTAACCGAAAACTTAAGAACTAAACACCGGGTTTTATTTCAAATCAATTTGAAATTATATATATATATATATATATATATATATATATTTCTTACTTTGTATATAAAATCATACTTGTAGGATTATATCAAAATCTGTTTTACCAAAATAACTTTATAGCAAACTGCTATAGTAGCACACCTCTACATAGAAACTCGTAGATGAATGCCAATGATGCTGCATTCATCACCAGAATTATTTTCTAACAATAGAAGTAGCTTCTGTACTTCCTATCTCCTTTAAAATCCTTTTAAAAATATTTCTATTCATAAATACTTCCAAATAATACTACTATTGTTTTCCCCAAAACCTTGAAAAACAATTTTCAAAAACACCAGGATTCAAGTCCTTGAATTCTCAACTTAAATCCTTTTTATTTATAAACTATACTAATATAATTTTACTTTCTTATATAAATTCATTTCACAAATTTATACCTTCGTTTAGATTATAATAAAAAACTTTTATTAAAATTAAATTTTAACCCACCATTATCACTGGACACTTTATAGTCAAACTGTGAAGCTTAATTCATAAGGTGTTCGTTTCAATGTTCTCATAATTACTATCTATCCAAACCATGTAGTGAAAAGGTAAAATTACTTATAAATTGGTCAAGCACAAAGCAATAATCAACAAACAATAGTCAACTCTCATAAACTCACCGTACCCAACTAATCAAACAGTAAATGATAATAATTGAATATTATCATTTCCTAACAAACAAACACATCGGAAATAATTATATCAATTTTAAAAATTATTTTTTATATATATAATATAATCCTTAGTAAAATTCTTTCATTTACCAAATTTCAAAATAATACTCTATCGGTTTGCCTTATCCAAGTGTCTAGAAACCCCTATCGGTACCACGACCTCCCATGTCTCGACTAAAATTCATAAACCACTCAACAGACCAATCAACACAATATAAAACAATTTTATAGCATTAACAAATACACGCTCTCATACACACACACACACACTCTCAAACTTATTCTATGGTATTATTGACCCTATCTCTAATGAGTTTACCCCACCAAAGCCTAGGTGTTCGCTCATCCTAAGCTCTGACACCATAGTGATGACCCACCTTTTCGACCCTCCAAATTCGATACTAATACATTACGGTATTCACGTGCCGAGCATCCAAGTGTCGGAAAGATAGATTGTTAAGGTAAAAGAAAAGAAAAGACAGAACATAATCTCACATCGTGACGAGTAATATATAATATACACACATTATCTCTATAAAAGAAAACTATAATATACATACATCAATCAGGGTAAACTAATCTATCATCAGCCTTGACAGTTATTACAGCGTGTCTACATAAATGCTAATAAATAAAAAACAAGGAATGCAGAGAAAATAAAGATACATAAATACAACTTGGAGGTATCCAGCTCGTCTCTTGAAGCTCCAAAGCTTCCACAACTAAATCTACAAATATGCTCTGGCTGACCCGAGCATTATAAGAAAATAACGCCCAGATCAGTTTGGTAAACCAGCATGAGAAACTCAAGTCATATGGAATTCTAATGTAATAAAACTTTTCAAAAACAAAGATATCTCGTAAGACCTTGTTGGACATAAACATAGAAGGGTTTTTATCTTACGATAACCAAACTATTTTTATTAGAAAATTTTGTTATATCATAATAATGTCTAGGATTTAAAATAAATATATAACATAGCCGATCAAAATGCTTGCATCTCACGTTCCAACATATTTGGTATATAACTAAGTCCGTAAGGCACGTATTGGAAAATGAATTCCATATAATGACAAGGCTATTGGGGTACCGCCTGCCATAGTACACCTTTAGAAAAATATACCAAGGACCCCACATGGACCCCTTACAAATCAAGATCGGTCTACCCCTTCCTAGATAGTACCAAATATGTCATCACCCCTCGGCTGCCAACATGACAAACCATACCGGGCCCTAAGCATACATAATCTATAAATATCGATCTAGATAAGGTGATGACTATACCCTAATAGTGGTGAACCACATAAAATGATATCCTATGTTTTAATCATTACTGGGTGCAAGGCTTGAAGCTACATTTTACCTTCTGAGCAAATCCCACTTGGAATGCTAACACTGCCCTCTAAGCAATAATGCAATGCTAACATTCATTCACACAAGTTGTTCAGGATATGAGCAAACCAAAGGCACTACTTCTACTACATCCATTTTAGAATCACCTTCAGGATTAGTACCAAGTATCCCTTGCACTTTAAAAAACACAGTCTTCAATTTCCATCATCTTCAAGACGTCCTGCGAACGTCTATGCCAGTTCAAGTGGTTTTCGGATAACTCATGCTTATCTAATCCCGGTCTATCCAAACGGACAACGATAGTTTCAAAACTGACCCATATTTGATAGTCGGTTATTTGACTATCAAATAAACAAACAATCCAATTAGAGATTAAACCAAGCATGATTAAGCATAAGCAACCACTAAGCCTCATAATTAATTCTTTCATTAATTAAAATCACTTTGTTAATACTTGTTTCAAAAATACTTTATAAACATATATTCACAAACCCTCTCTACTCTTTCCAATACTTAAAAAAATATTTATAAACTTATCTCAATGGTATAAGTATATTTATGAAACACTACACTTTCAATAGTTAGAAAATGTAACCATATACTTATCTCAACGGTATAAGTATATTCACAAAACACTACACTTTCAATACTTAGAATATGTAACCATATACTTATCCCAATGTTATAAGTATATTCACAAAACACTACACTTTCAATACTATACTTACTTGGGTTAAACAATGTCATTTAAAACACAGATATAATATACCTAAAACACTTTTGGTGTAAGTAAACGAATCACATGGAAATTGGACTAAATATACTCAAACTTGTACTATCCCTCGAGTAACAATGTAGTTGAAAAATTTATCGTACAAACTTGCCTCAACGCACATTCTTAATCCTTAGGATAGGGAAAAATTTCCATGCCTCGAAATTTGGTGTTAAGTATGAAAAGAACATTTTCCATAACATCATAAGTTAAAAGTGATCATTAATAGAAATCAAATCTTATTCCTTTTACAAAACTCTTTTTTATAAATCTCTTTTTTATTTATAAAAATTCTTTTATAAAACTCTTATATATTTGTAAAACTTCTTTTATAAGTATCATTTATATTTATAAAACTCCTTTTATAAATCTATTTTCTATTTATAAAACTTCTTTTATAAATCACTTTTATATTTAAAAATCCTTTTATAAATCTCTTTTATACTTACAAAACTCCTTTTATGAACCTCCTTAATTTAAATCTCATATATTTTCCATAAAACGATCATTCCATATATCACTATAAATTCACAGATGTGGTATATTGTAGCAATTTATCAAAATGATATCATTTCCCTTCTAAAAAATATTATTTATAAATCTATTCTTTTATTTATAAAATATCATTTATAAATCTCTCTTTTTATACATTTTATATAAAGTGTTTCACAAATATTTATTCCAAAATATTTCTATCTTCTTATAAAATAGAATCACTTTATTATAAAAGATAAATTCCCCTTTATTTTCCTTTAAAACAAACATTCATTATTATATTAACTTTTCTGTAAAATAAATACTTTCCTAAATAATTTTAAAAACATTTCCAAAAAGATTGCAGTAAAATAGAGGTACAAAACCTATTTCTATATAAGTTGCCATAGAAAATTCCAAAATTCACATTTAAAATCATCCTCCTAATCAAAACCCTTTCCAAATCAAAAACAACAAATAATAGTATTTTCAAAATATTATAATGAGGCTTAGAGCTACCATAGCACTTAACAAGTGCTTTCATAGATATACAACTAAAAGAGTTCCACTTTTTCAACATATCTATCCAATAGGGCCAAACCATCAAGCTTTGACATTCAACAATTTATATAACAAATATATAAATGAAATTAAAATCAACCGTGGTGAGGAATCCGGATCCCTCAATGAAATTCCGTGTATTACAGGTATTTCATTTCATATGTTATCCACTTTCCAATCGGGAAATCAACCAAAGAAATAATTCAAACACACAAAAAATAATTTATAACAACACATATATCATATAATGTTCATCCATAGGTGAGTTAACTTACCAAAATTCCAGCCAATGCTTATGCATTCCCGCTCGATCTAAAATCTAAAGGCGTTCAATGTTAGCTCAAAATCCTACTTGCTCCAAACTTGCCGAAACCAACTCTAGTGCGTAGATAGCGCTCCTATGAGCACGATGCAAAAATCCACGTCTCGATTGGACCTTTTTTAGAGAAGATATTGATTTTAAAAGATTTGAGATTAATTAAAATAATTAATTAACTTAATTATACACTAATTACCCAATTTAATCCTTCTCACCCAAATTCAAAATCATGCACAGTGCACTGATATACACAACTCACCAAAGCCGATCCCTTCCATCATTGATTCCTCCTCCGCTTCTCAATGATTCGACGAGCCGTCGATTCCTACATGCTCCTCTTCGCGAGCACTTTGCCTCGCACCTAATCACCTCAAGCTCGATCACCCAAGTCAAATTGTGACCAGCTCTAGCCCTAACGGCTACCAAAATGTCACGACCCCCAGCTATGAGTCACGCCACTTCAAACTCCTCCCACCTACACGTCTTCGCAAGAGAAACCCGAATCCCTCATCAACTTTGCCAAACTCCCCTCCAATCGCCAACAACTCGAAACCTTAGTTCAGCCTGCAACTGTTGAGTATCACCAAACTCGACCGCAGCAATCAATGACCACATGGATTTGAAGCTCTTGACCACATGAGTTGAAGAAGATCCGACGGTTTTGGTTTTTATTGAGCGAAGCTCCGGGAATAGTTTTTGGGATGGAGGAGGCTCACCTTTTGTTTACAGGAAAAATAAAAAAAAGAGAAGGAGAGAAAAGTCAAGAGTGAGATGGAAAAGTGAATTATGAGGTTTATAAACTTTAAATTTTCCAATACTTCGCTACACATTATCACGTTGGCGTATGTACTACGAACGATAGAAATAAAAATATGATCACGCACAACAATGCGACACGGTTCTAAAACAATAAAAAAAGTACATTGGTTATCTTATTCTTTGAAATTCCAAAAATACCAACGTATGCTACAAAATGTGTCAAATGGTAATTTAAATATTTTCCAAATTAAAAAATTATGGAAAAATTCTATAAATTCATTTAAAAGTACGACATTAAAAATCTAGTCATTTTATTAAAAATCAATTTTCTTGTTATTTATTGTATTTGAATCAAATTTTGAATATTTAAATAAATTAAATATTCCCATTCGAAATGTTAAAAATTGTGGGTTATATTTGAAACATCAGAAATTTTATAACCATTTTATGACCATAGATTCAACCTTCTTTCATCATTCTTTATATATTTTCCAATAACAAAACCCTTGTCTCCTTTAAAGAGAAGTTGGAGCTTATAGTTTAGCTTTGAAAACCAAGCTAGGAGGAGAAATATGGCATACTACAAAGACAAAAACGCTTACAAATATGAAATGTTACAACTGGCTTGATCAAAGAGATAAATAATTATAGTTTCATTTTATATACATATATAATATTTTATCCATGTTTAAAAAAAACAAATAAAAATATTTACAAATACACACTCACACATATCGTATTTTATTTAGTTAAACTAATATATATATATATATATGTGTGTGTGTGTGTGTTTATGTAGACACACATATATAGTAAATAGGAAACCCATACATAAATATAAAAACATTTATTTTTTATGGCCTAGTATAAAATATAAGCATAACCATTTGCTTATTATAAAATATACGCATATAACTTTATTGACATCGTACTAGTTTCTATGTATGCATTTTAAATATTCTATATTATAATATATTTAAATACAATATGTGCATGCATAAATGTTTAGCTTTGTATATTTCTAAAAACAGTTGATTTTTTATTTGGTCTAATATATATATATATATATATATTTACAATAGTATGTTTTGGCAAAGTTATATTTTGATATTTTTTTATATCTTTTAATATGAATTGTATATTCTACACATATATGTATTCAAAATATCCAAAAAATAATTTTTCTTTTGGAAAATCCATATACATAATTTATTTTTCTCTTTCTTATCCTTTTAATATTTTATTCAATTATATTTATTTATCTTATTGAACTTATTTACACACACATACATATAGACATATACATATGTTATATTAATTCTTTTGAAAAAATTATTTCAATCATGGGCCTTTGCATATAACTATAACATATTTTACAAAATTAATTATGGGCCAACCCCAACACATAAGTATATGAAATAGAAATAAAATTATATACATAACGTGTATATAATATAACATGCTATAAATATATACATATCACATATTAGATATTCAAATGTATACCATGTGGCCATAAATCCCAATGACCACATGTACACTATTATACATATGCTATTTTAATATGTATTATTCAGGTTAATATATATGATGGTATAACTTACATTGTATATGCAAATACGATTTTCAATAATAATAAGAAAACATAAAACAACCAACATAAAATTCAATTAAAATAATTTCAAACCATAAAACTCTCCTTTTATCAAATTATTAAATATCATTTAATATAAAAATATTATTTACGATAACACAAGTTAAATATCTAGTGCAATAATGAATAAAAAGATTTTTTTGGTTGAAATTTGCCCTTTTTTGCTTGGTTGCTAATGCACGTGATCCATAAGGAGTTAGTCTAGCTAGAATGCAAACCATTTCTCTCGAGGGAATTTGGTTGCTATCACTACCACCACCAAAGAAAACTGAAGATCTATTAATATATAAATATTGTTGGATCAGATGCATTGACAATGGGGGTAAAATGGTGAATTTCAAAATAAATTACTTTTGTTATTGTAGAAGATCATATTTTGTATTTATATGAATAATAAACTTTTATAATAAATCTTATTTAGTATTTATTAATATATGAGTCCAAGAAATATTTTCGGTTTATGTAATTTTATTTTAAATATTTATTTATTTGGTATTATTTATTAATAATATTTAAATTAAACTAATTATATTAATTTAATTTTAATTTTATGTTTTGGTGTTTTAATATGTTTGTATCCATAATATAAACATCATAACTGTATTAAAAGATATAATCTAACTTAAGGAAAATGTGATAACATGTGTATAAGTAACAGTTGTGGCTTATGGTTAATAAATATATAAGAGATAATCATATATCAATAATGATGTGAAAGGGAAATACACACATACACACATATACATACACACATCAAATAATTAAGTTTATACTTACACTAATATAATTTTTCCTCCATTTATATTTAGTTATTATATTTGCATACATACATACATACATATATAAATTGTGTGTGTATATATATTGTGTAATGTTATAAGTATATAAATACACACACATACATACACAATAGGAAATTTTACTTTTAACATCCCTTATTTGTAGCGTTTTATTTTGAAATGTTGTTTCTTTATTTTAAAACATTATTAAATATGAAGAAGAGCCTGCCTAAATCTAACGTGGCATAATTTTACTTTACCTGCCTTTGAGCGAATTCACTCTCACCTTTTCCCCCAAATTTCATTTTCACTCAAAAATCCCTAATTTCACTTCTCCCAAACCTTATACAGATCATCTCTTCCTCTGACTATGTTTTCCCTTCTGACCATGCTTCTCCACCTAATATGTTTTCCTCTAAGAAGAACACTCTCATCTACTTTAATACTCTTAATGTATCTTTTATCTGACGGGCAATTTACTTCTATCACGATAGGATTATTAGGATTTGTCATGTAGCGATCCGTATTTTACATATCGAAGGATTGTAAAATATTGTTATATAATTCATATTAGGTCGTATAACTCTAAAACTTTGGGAAATGCCTACTAGGGTCATTTTACACCTTTAGAATTTTTATTGGACAGTTTAGACCTATAAATTTTTGTAATGCCTATAACTTTTGATAGGGATTGAATTAAGGTCTGAAAGCACTTCCATTAGATCGGAATTGTGGTTTCTCTTTCCATCGTGTGGTATAATAGGAAAGTAGACTTGCCATTTAGGAGATATGGTAGTTTTAAATTAGAGCTGATGTTGGCTAGATTAGTGGTTGATTAGTTAGGCCTAAACTTAAGACCATTAACCATTTCAGGATTTGTGCCTACTTGGGACTGATGGGACAGATCCATATCATTTCCCACTTCCCAAAAAACAGTTTTAAACCTCCATTAGTCTAAATCCCATCAAAAAGTTTATCTTTTACATACTATTCTTAGCCTAAACCATCACTAGAAGGGCAATTCGCAAAGAGATTGCAGATCTATCATTTTGGGTGCTTGGGATCCGATTTCTTTCTATCCTCTTTAGATTTGGGGATAAAAGTTGCTAATTTGGGAATTAGATGAGTGATTTATGATCTCTCACTATTCTATGTATGTCCATATAGTTAAAAAAATGGTGTTTTTGATATGATTTCCATAATAAAACCATTCTAAACTTTAATTTAGCATAAATATATATATATATATATATATATATATATATATATATATTTACGGCCATATTTAAAAAGTTAAAAAAAGGATTTTTAAATGGTTTTACACCTCTTTTGGATCATATTATCATTTTTGCATTGAAATAGATCTTGGATTAACCTTGTTTGTTTATCGTGTTTGGATGAGTTGGTTGTGCTAAATGTATACTTATGAATGATGGTTGCTATTTCATGTATTGTTTTGATATGTTTATTAAGTTCTTTTAGATTAGTTAGGAAATGGTTGTCGATTTGAGAAAAAGAGGATCAAACATGCTCAAAATTGAATGAGACTTGGATATGCTATTGAGGGGAGTTTGGGAAGTCTACACTTCAGGTCGCATGCGATTAGGATTGACTTGGATGCTGGAATGCTGGTCAGTGAAGATATGGAGGAGTGGCTAGTGGAAGTTCCAAATTAGGTCGACGCGAGGTTTTCTCCAAGAATTAGTCTACAAAATTTCGAGAAAGGCAAAGGAAGGAAGTTGTAGGACTTAGCCTTAGTTTTAAAGTGGGCATTCTACTCGGTGCTGATCCGCTCTTCTTGGTATGGGCCTCAGTTGCCATATGTGGATGAAAGTAGTGGGCTTAGGGACTTAAGCATGAAAAGAGGGAGCTCTAAACTAGCAAAGGATGAAGTGATTAGGATATGAAGTACTTAGCCAAAATTTGGCAAAGTAATTCATATCAGTACCGACATAAGCCTATTCATGTCAGTATCCATGACTTGGGAAGGCCAATCTTGGCTAAACTTTCGGGGGCCAAGAGTATGTCCTGTAGGTTACGCTGAAGGTATTGTTCATTCATTTCATGTTTGATTGTGATGTAGTAGTATGATGAAGATGGCTTTGGGACTTTGATGATGGTAACTTGATGGTGATGGATTTATGTTCAGATGATGACGACTCGATGTTAAATGGTGTCGTAAAGATTGTTATCCACAAGGGAAGATTCTAGAAAGGATGACCCATGGATAGAATGTTGAATGGTTCTATCATGCAAAGAAAGGAATATGGAATGGTTCTTTAAGGATGAACGGAAACTAGAACGAGCAAGAAAAGGGCTTGGTTACGTGTAGGGATCGTTGATACACCTAGTGTTTTTTGACGTACTCATAAGTAGGGATATTGTGAGGACGCTTATTGGGTACTTGGAATGGCTACTCCGAATCGGTGGAATGGATCCATATACCCTAGATTGGTGTAATGGATCTAGTGTTAGTTATTGGTTGGTAGGCGAGTACACTGAAAACTGAGATTTTTCCATCAATCCCTAGTAAAGGAATGATCATACGGGTTATCATATATACAGGGTACACTGAGTGACAATGAGGATTGTTTGATAGATGCTATGTTTATTATATTTTTGTCTAGTAGTTTTCCACTCTAGGGATGTCATATGATGTAGGTATTGTGGATGTGGATAACTAGACACCCCAACTCCGTACTTAGAATGTAGTACACCTTTACGGCGATAATATAGTATTCATATTATAGTGGTTATGTGCTAACTCTTTGACTATAAGGATAGATCAAGTATGATTCTTATACATTTGTTCCTTTCTGCATCGACATGTGTAGCATGTTAAGATTTCTTATCACTCACACCTGACTGTTGTCTGACTCAAGGTTTTATGCTTTGCTTCTTATTATCTTGGGTAATCTTAAATGTGTAGACTAGATAACAAATCTAGGTGACGTGGTGACTGTGCAGAGGACGAACATGATGGAGATTTCTTGTATTATATATGATTTTACTATTACCTATTCCATTGCACGACACTATAGAGCTAGACAGTGTTCATTTATTTCACTTAGAGACAGTTCATCTTTGAGTTTATTATTAGTTGTATAAACTTTATTTCTATTTTTTTATAATTTTGTGAACCTACATACTCTGGTATTATGGTTCATTTATTGTTCCTGTCTTGCCTATTTCATATCTGTGATGTTTATTATTATATTCTATTCGATGCACTGTGAGATATATGACAGGTTCTATGATTGTATCCCTTCATTTTAACCCTTGACAATCGTCCTACATCGAACGACCACCATAGCAGTGCACTCTTTAGGTATATTGGGTGCTGGAGGTGTATGACTGTCATCACATGTCATCTCCAACAGTGTTATTGCATCTCCTATAGAGTCATTTGCCACCAGCATTGTCGGCCTTCTAACTCCTCTCTAGTCCTTTGATTCATTCACTAAAATAGATTACCCGCGGAAAATCATTATGTGAGTTTATTGAATTTTCAAAATTATTGTTTGAGTTATTAAATTATATTTGTTGAATTAATGTTTGTGTAATTAGGCTAATTCTATTTGCTATTTATTTATTTATTTATTTATTTATTTTTAGTTGTTCTTTTTATGCATTTATGAAACCTATGTTTTTAATGTGTTTGAATCTTTACATTGTTTAGTTAAAGAAAACAATCTAAACTGTCACTAAGTGTTTTACATAATATCTTGTTCCGTATTTGGATCATCTATCTAAAGAAAATTTAAGACGTTATAATTTCATAGCAAGTGAAGAAAAACGATTTTATGTTCTACAAACGAAAATTAACATACAACTTGATTGGGCAGAATGTACTATATTATAAATTATTTTTCAAATTTATAATTGCAATTATTTATTGCCGTTTTCACCAAAAATGGTCACACATCAAGAATAGTTTTTGTAGAGAAGTAAATGAAGAGAAGTAAAATTAAAATGAGTAAATGAATAAGTAAGTAACAAAGAATAAGTAGTAATCAAAGACACAGAAGTTTATCGTGGTTTGGCATTGTATGCCTACATCCACTTTGAAGATGATAGTTTATCACTCTCTTGTGAATCTGATTACAATAGTAGAACAAAGCTAGCACTTGATTACAATGGAGTCTAAAGTAACAAGCAGTGTAAAGATCCTTAAAATGAACCAATAAGTCTGTATTTATAGGGTGAGATGACGAGAAATTTCGCTAAGATTTCGGCAGAAGGTTCTCTTGATCCATAAGGGCCCACCATAACAATCGGTAGTCGTCATGCGTTGTTTTGGAATGATCGGTACAAACTATACCGATCGGTATTTTTGATTCTGATTACCATTCGATTATTTATGGGGGTCCCACATGCCTCTATACCTTTCTCCTAAAATGTGAAGTCATTCTGAGTTGTCGTTTATGAGATATGGATCAATCTTTGTCGTATTTGTGTTACTTGCTGAGTTACACCGATCGTTAAGAACGATCGGCATAAAACGCTCGGTATTTGTTGAACCTGAGAGTTTTGACTTGCGATCGTTTTTTTAGGCTCCACCCTCCAATATATTAATGCCCTGAAAGTTTCAAGTGAATTGGCTTTTGGGATTTTGAGATTTCAATCGACCTTTGCTGATTTGAGCTATTTTATGGATCGTTCCCGATCGATCCATATAAATCCTTGCTTTGTCCGTAACTCGAGCATATGAACTCCGATCGACTTGAAATTTGGAATGTAGCTTCATGGGGCTATGCCGGTCACTCCATACTAATTGCACCTCGATTGTGTCTCGATCCAGATCTACTCGACCATCGTCCATAGCATTGTATACACTAATTCTAAAGGTTGGTAACCATCCGTTTCTAGCCAAGTTGATGATATCACGGCCTTGCCAAAAGGTGGGATAGCATTTTCCTCCCAAAGTACGTCCTGTTTGAACATGACATGCTTTGAACCGTGGCGAGCTTCAATTGTTGTGAAGGATTCCATCTAGTTCATTGAATGGTCGTTACCTTTCCATTGAGTTGCTTTTTGTTGAGTGTCGTGTCTCCTTCTATTCATTATGACCATCGGTCGACTTCCAATAGTATAAATACTAGATCATGGCTTGTCGATGATCATCTAGTTGTTTTTTGGTGACTATTAGGCCATAATAATCTGGTTTTTATCTTTCTTCAGTTGATTTTAGGTGCGAATTCAATTTTCGTTGATTTTAAAAAATTTAACTTTAGAACGTATACTGGTTCGTATACGAGTTTATACCCGACCCCTGATCATGATTGCACTTCCATGGGTCATTGTCAAGTTTCAAAGTTAATTCTTGTTTTGTGTGAACAACCATGATCGATCGTTTATCATTGAGTAGAAGTTTGGATCGCTTTTGTATAATCATTTTAAAATAAAACAAATGATTAAGGCCGATCATTATCACTGAATGGATTTTTGTACCCATCTATTTACGATAGTTCTTGTACATTCGTTGCCATTTTCTATATATATATATATATATATTAATGATCATTAATGATCGTTAGTTCCTACAAAGGAGTTTTGGACCGTTCTGGGTAGTGAACAATCGATAGGAATTCTAGTTTGAACGATCGGTATATCTCATGGGTTGAATAATTGGTATATGCTCTTTTTATGAAAGCTTTCATACTTAACAATTTTTTATAATCTTATCCTATTTTTTCTGGGCTTGTAGAACTTTGGATCATTTAAAACGATCGGTGCAACCTTCTGGGCTACAAAGGATCGGCCTGTCTATTCATATAAAAGCATTTCACTTAGCAACTTCTATTCCCACTTCTCACTTTTATATCATTCAAGCCTTTAGCCAGAAAAGAAAAGTGAATCATCCTCCCTTTTCTCCTCCATCATTTCAAACAATGATCCGAATTTTCTGTAACAAGAATTAATCCCCCTTTACACTAATTATTGTTGTACTTATTCCTTTAGATCTCACCTTGACTTGAATTCAAATTTATCTTCTTTTCTCAAATCCCAAAATTAGGTAGGACGACTTGAACTTGCTTTATGGTTCGAGGATGAGACTTCAAGTGCCATGAATCTCGTGTTAGTTAGTTTGGTTGGTGGAGTTATCCAATCTAAATCAAGTTGGAGTGGATGGGAATTGAGGTAGATGGAGTTGCTTAGTAAGGGAAATGATGAAGATTGATGCTTGATGATTGTCCTTGGACGATCGTTAGAGCTTTGGACTTAGATGACTCTCGAGTGGGTGATGGTGATGATGTACCAATCGTTATGGAGTGATGTTGACATTTGGGTGTTTAATGATCGTCTTTGAACAATCGGTGGTGCTTTGGAATTGGAGGATTTGGAGTAGCGGTTGAACTTTTGGACTTAGGGAACTTTGAACTGAATGGATCGATTAGTAGAACAATTGTATGGATGGAACAGGGACAATGATCGGTTTGGAAGGCTAAGGAGAATAATCGGTGAACATGTCTAGTTATGAACGATCGGTAGATGTGGTCCAGGGGAACATTCGGCAATATGGCATGAAGTGAACGATCGATGTTCAACACATAGAATCTAAAAATGGAACTTAAATAAATGGACTTGAACTCAATGATGAGCTTCGGCCTTGCATATTCGAATTAACACATATGACTTATACACAACTTGAACTGCATATTTGGTAACGTGTGACATTTAAAATTTGACACGAATCAATGCCTTTGACTTCAGTGACTTGAACTTAAAAATCAAACTTTTACTTGCTGACAATCGATCATGAAACTCAAACAGCATCATTCCCTAATGACATAGAGAAACGGTTGAGACAGTCAGGAACGACGTTCTCTCTGATCAAACCTCAAAGTCTTGTCGTCTTTTCTATCTTTAATTCCACACAACTTACTACGATGTTGTATAGTACTTCACTGCACTAGCACTCACTATGCACTGGGGGGTACAGGTTACTTTATCTAATCATCATTTTTTACTAAGCTGAATAGCAATGCGTTCTAGATGTTCTGAGCATCTTACAACTATGCCAACTAGATTATCTTCTCAGTAGGACAATCCTGGCATGGAATCAAGTTCTACAATCGAGTCTGATAGTCCATCCTCTAGTCGTCATTCAGAAAAACCGAAAAGCCTAGGCCTACAGTTTGATTTTTCCTCTGCAGTTCCCATTCTTCCACCAGAAGTTGTTGATCCTGCTCTCGACACTTTGGAGGATGCAGTTATTTTAAAGGATCCTACTGATTCAGTAGCCTCTAAAATTAAGGAAGATGCTCTTTCCCGAATCTATATAAAGCATGAAATTCCCTTTGACAATGTATTGGTTCCATCGCAGGATGGTAGGGCTTATAGACCTCTAGAAGGATATACGACGTGCAAAAAATTCATGAGCTGGGCTGGATGCATCCTGCCATTTAACTCATACATCTGGGAAATTCTCAATTATCTAAGGATAGCTTCAGCGCACCTTCATCCGAACTGCTATGCTCTCCTTAATTGTATTTATATGGTATTTATGAGGTTCTTGTATCGTCCTCCATCCATCGAATACATTCGGTTCATATTCTCTTTCAAGCGACGGACATGAAGTCTTTTGTTTACATTTCTTAAGTCAGTGAAGAAGTATCAGATTCTAATTGGCGCATGGAATAAATTAAGCGCTTTTCAAAGCGAGTGGTTCTTTTTCGATGTCCTCCAGGTTTTGCTCGATTCCCAGGCCATACTCTTGACTAAGTTACTCTTTTTAAAGGCACCGTCGCATGGCCCAATGGTAATTTTTATAAGGAGATGGTTACGACTCTTAAAAATGCACCACCTGAAGATAGGAACATCGAATATCTTCTCATGGACGAACCGCTTGTTACTTTTTGTTTGATATAAGAGGGCCTCAGCGTAGGGCTAACAAAAGTTGCTCAAACTGGAGGGGTAAGACCATGGACTATAGCCAGTCAAAAGGGTGATCAAATCGATCCTGTTGTGCCCTCAGCTATATGTGCTCAGGAATTCACTAATATTGATGTCGAAGGAGATAAATGCAATGTGCTCAGTTGCAATGATGATGGATCTAGTCTTGTAGTCGAGGTCAGATCCTCCCAGACCTCACAACCTTCGGCTCTCGATAGAGGAAAAAAGAAAACGGTTGTTTATAAATTTCCTAAAAGTCATCTTCCTAATCAACTCAAGTTTTCGATGACCCCTAAGGTTGTTCAAGATGAATCCTCTTCTCAACTGTCGGAGCATTCAAGTCTACCGCTCAATTCTTTGTCTGGTCTACCAATACCGCATGACCTCGACACTTTCCACTTCACTGATGTGAGTGTTTATTGGTCGGAATCTCCTACCAGAACTGCACTAAAATTCCAACTTCTAAATGTGAAATTACTCCAATTAGCAAAGCTCCTGCATCTAGTTCGTCAGGGGGAAACATAAGGACACTTGCACACACTTACACCCCTCAACATTGCATTATGCTCAACTTGTGCCCTTTAATGCTTAAAGTTGATTAACTTTCGTTTTGCTTTGCAGGAACGATGGTGAAGAAAGGAACATGTTCGATTCCCTTGGGGATATGCACCACCAATTTTCCGATTCACGCTCTAGCTCGTACCGTTAAGGTAGCAGTCGAGAGTATTATGATTCTAGTTATCACTCTAGTTGGGACCGTAGTCATCAAGATAGGAGTGATAGGGATAAACCATCTTAAGATAAGCGTCGATCAAGATCTAGGTCCCCTCCTCCAAATGGTTCCGATAAGCCAACTGATCATCGGGACCTACCTGTCGATCCCTCTCACGGTCCCCTTCCTATTTCAGTTCCTCTACAGCCTTTTGTTCCTTCTCATTCTCAATGGTTTAGTGATCGCCGTCGCCGTAATGAACATGTTGCTGCTCACAGGCCCGACATGGAAAGCACTGAAGTCGAAATCGCTGCTAAAGATCCTATGATCGATCTTGTTGCCCGCATGGCATAGCTTCGAGAAGAGTCTCCAAACCTATACTTTGAAGGGTTCTTTTTCCCTCTTAATCTGAAGAGGATCCCAGACCATGTTCAAAAATGACTATCGATTGCGCTACTGATATCCACAAGCAGTACCATGAATGGATGAAAGTAGCGGAGAAGATGTCGAAAGTATCTTTCAAGCCTGTGGCGAAAATTGAAAAGTTAAAATGCCAAGAAGCTTAGAATAAAAGAATTATCGATACTTTGACAAATGAGTTAGAGGCTTCTAGGACCTCTCAAGCAGAGGCAAAGGGAAAAGCTAATGCTGCCGTCAAATCTATGGAGGAGATGAAGTCCAGTCATCTAGATATTGTCCAAGTGTTACATCATCGAAATTGCACTCGAGAGAGATACAACTCAAAATAATGAATCTACAACCTTAAAGGAGATAGCAGAACTCATCGCTAAGCTCGAGTATGCCAACAAAGAGAAAGAGGATGCTCAGAAAATCGCTTAAGATGCTTGTGATGAGCTGGTGAATGTTAGACTTTAGAGAGATACAGCCGTTGAAAGGGCCAAAGATGTTGATGCACTAGTTCAGCACGAAGTAGAAGCTGCCAAGGATAAGGTTAGAGAAGAGATAATGAATGAGCCCGACCCGCTTCTTATTTTTTACAACGCCAACATTCTTAAGCATAGAAATCTAACATGGGTTGGTGATGATTATCCCTACCAGCTCTAACGCGCGTGGTAATTTCTTGTTGCAAAGGAAAAGAGATTCCTTAACACTGAGGAAATCAACCTGTCCAGGCTTGAAGGTGAAATGTTATTGGGTGATGAATCCAAAACATTGCATGATATCCAGCTTACACTTCAAAGAGAATTTGCTACTGCCTCTTTACATGAAGTGGGTGAAGGATTTGGGTCGTCACAACCCGATGTTACTACTGAATTGCCCCTAGCATCCCAGGCTATCCCTAAGTCCATGGCATATTCTTCAACAATCCCCAAGTATGATCTGTACAAGCCTCAGCTTTCTCCAATTCCTGAGCGCAGTTCCGAGGGTATTTTAGCTCAACTTGGGAGCCACGCCGAGGAAGGTATTTTGCTGATATCTTCCGTCTTTCAAAAGATTGGGGTGTTATCAGTTGATATTTCTAATCGATTTACCTATTTTTCCTCAACTTTAACTTCGCCAGGCGTCGTTCCTCCTCCCTCTCAAGAGCCTTAATTGGGATCACAAGTGGCTATAACGGAATCCATTAAAGTAATAGCTTCAGCCGCTGCTCAGGGTTCTCAAGAAGAAACCTTCATTATCGGTGATCAATTCATGGAGGCACTGTTCAAAGAAGGAGGCGACCCACACCATGAAATTTCTTTTTGATGAGCATGTCTTAATCACGGGCTCTTCCAACCCTACTGCTGAGCTCAGAATGAAAGAGCATGTTGAGAAGTAAGTTATTGAAAAAGAAGGCAAAAGCTGAGCCTGTTAATATAGATTTCAATGAGCCGATTCTTATCCCGCTCCAGATAATCCCTCATAGTGGGACAATTCCTCGAGATGAGGTCCCCCTACTTTCGATATTGAGAGTGCCTTGATCACTCCTGGTTCTAATGATGGTGCCGCCTCGATCTCAATAACCAAAGATGTTTATTCGAAGAAAAGCCAAGGCAGAAAAGGATCGAAGAGAGGATCGAGTGGTAGTTCGGATGGAGCCACTCCCAACAAACAAAATAAAGAGAGGAAATCCAAGAAATAACCGTTGGGTTGATGTGATGTGTAAATAGCTTGGATGACTACTTTTTCTTTTTGTTGGTCATGTTTGTATGGGTACTACCCCTACTTTTACTTCTCATTTTGGATAAACTTGTATTGTGAACAGCAAGTTTAGTGTGAATAAGAATTCTTTTATTCTTGTGTAGAATTCTTGTACATGCTTGTTTAAAGGATCGAGCTATTACGTTTTCCATTTAATGTATTTGTGATCCGTTGCTCGTTGGGTCGGATATCGATTCGATTTATCCATCCCAAGGCCTCCCTGAGGTCATGGCCTTGAGTCGTACCAAACACTAGGCTCGATCCTTAGTGTTACGCTGTCGAATTCAGCGGTTGAGTAATTATACTCCAACCCCTAGTCTCAAGTTCGTGGAGTTAGACAGTGGATGGTTGAACTCCATCCTTAGCGAGTTTATACTCCTTATATCGGTTTCAAGCTAGAGTTTATGGAAAAGTGAGTGGTTGAACCGCACTCATCTATTTGTTTATACTCATATCTGCACTCTAGGGATAAGAGTTAGTTAGTGGGTGGTCGGATCGCACTTTTAGAATCTAAAAAATTATCATTATGCTCTTTTAATCAAAAGAATATTATGATAATCAGTAAAATCATCATTCAAATTCGAGAAAATGTTAATGCTATAATTATTAATGTTAAAAATATTGTTTTTCTCTTAAATAACTTAATGTTATTTCTAACCTTATTAAGATATTCTTTGAAATAGTTATTTTAAGCTAATCTATATTTAGGATTTGGGATCCAATTGAAACAAAATGATGATATTGTTAATATAAATCTATTAATATGGCTAGTATTATTATTAAAAAGTCTTTGGTTTCTCTCAAACCAAATATACTAACATATTATAATGAATAAAGTATCTAGTAAAAATATATTACCCTTTTTAAACTTAAATCTTAAATTTACTCCAGTAAAAATCACAATCAGTAACTTTAGTTGTAAGAATAAAGTTAAATATTTTAAGATTACCTTTAACGTACTGTCGATTTTCGACCTCGAAAATTGACACTACGTCCACTGTATCACATGTCGAACATTCAAGTGCCGGAAATACCGATTTGTTAGGATGGAAGAAGAAGGTAGAAGATAGAAGAAAACTAAACAACACAGAATCTCCCAACATAGCGAATAATATATAATAGAACAATGATCTTTGCAAAAAGGGAACATCTTATTCATATAACATTAGACTACACTATACTTATCCTAAATTTGGATAGTTATAGAAACCTATCCTTACATTGACAAACATACAAACTCTATAATACAGTGGAAGAAATTATACATGTATACGTCTTGACCATCCAACTCCTCTCTAACTCCAAAGTATCCAGCTAAACCTAGGAAAAATATGCTCGGTCTGACCTGAGCATTACATGGAATAACACCCGGGTCAGTTTGGTAAACCAGCATGAGTAAAACTTGATAACATGTTACAACCAAACAGATTTCTACATTTTAAAACATTTCAACAAAGGGTATCTCATAAGACCACACCGCATATAAAAACAGATGAGTTTTTACCTTATGATAACCAGAACATTTCATATCAAAATCCAATGATATTATCATAGTGTCTAGGTTTAAAGTAAATGGATAATATAACTGAAATGCTTGCATCTAATATTTCAACATACTAGGTTCTACAATCGAAAACGTAAGGAACATGTTGGAGATTGGATCCCAACAATGAATGGGCTACTGGGGTACTGCCCATCACGGTGCATCTTTAGATAAAATAACACCGAGGACCTTGCCTGGATCCCCTGCCAACATAGGACTGGCCCACCCCTTGCTGGATAGTACCGAATATGATCACCCCTCCGTTACTGGGCCCCGAAGCATACAATTTGATAGATAATAGCGATTATAGATAGGGATGATCATACTCTACTTGGAAGCGACCCACTTAGCCCTGCTGCATCTCCCCAGTGTTAGTCAAAGGCTCGAGGCTACGATTACCTTTCAAGAACATTTACACTTAGAATGCTCATTGCCCTCCAATGACAATGTGCTGATAGCATTCATCCATACAAGTCCTTTCTAGGTCTGAACGAAACCGAAGGCACTATGTAACGACCCGTATTTTACGGATCGAAAAGTTTGTCAAAATCTGGGATTTTCAGCATTTTCTAGTTGTTTCAGATTTTGGTTGAAATTTGCCTAAGTCCTAGGTCGTACGCGACCTAGAGGTTAGTTAAATGTTGTTGACGACTTAGGAGATAAGTCGTGAGCGACTTAGAGAAGGTCTGCGACCTAAGGGGATAGGCGAGTTAAGAGTTAGGTCGTAGCCAGATTAAGTGGTAGGTCGCACTGTCTTGAGTCGCACCTAAGTGTTAAGTCGTTCAGGTGATAAGTCGCGAGGTGGTTTAGGTCGTGGACAGTTTGGAGCGACCTATGGGAGTAGCAAGTTAAACCCAGTAGTTAACGACCTAGGGATGGGCGACCTAGTGGTTCCGAGTTAGCATTGTTAGGTCGGCAACGACCTAAGAAGGTTGGAGATAGCTGTGTTGCGACCTAGTATCTTGGTATGACCTATAGGTTAGCGACTTAAGGAGTATACGACTTAGGGAAGTTAAGTGGTAAGTCGTAGACGACTTATAGGGGCATCGACCTAAGGAAGCTAGGGGATAAGCAGGGAGCGACCTATAGTAGTACGCGACCTAAGGGTTAGCGAGTTAACAACCTAGTATGTTGCGACCTAGTGGATAGCTTGTTAGCATAGTTAGGTCGTTAGGCGACCTAAGGAGTTAGGTCGCATAAGTTGTTAGGTCGCTAGGATAGTTTAAGTGTTAGGTCGCGTGGGTCTAATTGTTAGGTCGCTGGGTTTTGTTAAGTGTTAGGTCGTAACCTCGTTAGGTCGTAGGATGGAGAGCTCTGTTAGGTCGCTAAGCGCGTAAGTTGTTAGGTCGCGCGTGCGATAAGTCGCTGGGTTTGGCCATGTGTTAAGTCGTAGGTTGTAGACTACCTGTTAAGTCATAGGTCGGAGGAGCTTAAGTTGCGACATTGTTAGGTCGTAAGGGTATGGCCTGTTAGATCGGAGATGGTTATGTCGCGCAGAGTGAAGTTCTGGTAGGTCGTGAGTTGTTAAGTCGTTAGACTTAGGTCGGAGGGGAGTCTTAGGTCGTAGGTCGGAAACGACCTAATACCGAGTTACGACTTAAGAGATTTTCTGCCTATAAATAGAGGGGGTTGGCTTCATTTTTGGGATCCGGATTTTGAAGCGACGAAGTGCTGCCATTTTGAGAGCTCGACTTCTACACTTCTTCACTTCTTTTCTCCACTCTAATCTAGTGCTTCCTTTCATCCAAATCGAAGATCAAGATTGAAGATTCAAGAGCTTAGATTGAAGATCTTCATCTTTTCAAGAGAGATTTCTTCGTTTGAAGCGGATTCGTGATAGATCAAGCTTGATCCTTCGCTGTCCAGATCTGAAGCGTGTAGATTTGTGGTTGTTTAGGTGATTTGGTGAGTGGTGATTATCTCTCACACGGATCCAAAGGAGTATATCGGATTGTTGGCTCGATGTGGTGTTAAAATAGTGATTTCCATGCATTTTCTTCATCCTAAGTGTAGATCCATATAGATCCATTGTTCATGATGATGTTACATCCATTTTATCATTTGTTAACCTATGCAAGTTCATTCATCAAGTTTGTAGGGATATAATTCATGCTTTCATGCTTATTGGACTTTCAACTCTTTAATTACGAAAATGCCATTATTGTGATAATTGTCTATTTAGATCTTGGTTGAATGCTTGATTGTTTGGATTAATGTTTGATTTGATTGATTGTTATGAATTAGATGATTGATGGTTTGATTTAGACCGAAGACGATTCAAAAGCTAAGGGAAAGGCTCTTGAATTGGGAAAGCTGCTCGTGGCATATGTAGCGGGATGATGAAGCTCTTATGCATAGATTTGATGATGTGATGTTAAGATGAGGCTTTGCGAGGATGTGATGAAGCGAGGCAATCATGTGATGAAGACTTGGTCTAATCCAGACGGGATCATTCCAAGCATGTTGATAACTCGGTGATATGATTCGAGTTGAGGATAATGAATGGATATGAGAATAGTTGTCGAGGAGGATGACTAGGAGGCTTGGATAGCATCGTTGTTGAAAGTTCTAGCATGCTCTAAGCAAGAGTACGTTTGGGCAGATTCGATAGTCCCAACGGCCAACCGTTGATGGTCGAGTACTCTGGGCAGATTCGATAGTCCTAGGCACGGGCTGCGACGACGTGCGGGAGTTATGTCTAGAACCGGGGTTTCCATTAGCCCTTGACGGACGGCTGAAAGAATGTGTCGGTCATTCAATTAACGGTGATATCGAAGCAATGATAACAGTGATAGCCAGAGTCATGGATGCTTGGTTGTATCGTCATTCGGACTCAAGAGCGGTATTTTCTGGGTGCTTATCTGATTTAGGCCTTGGTACTTGGAAAACATCGCCCTTGACTCGAGTGATAGTAGCTTTAATTTAAATTGTATGCTCTGCTATGTTTGCTTCTGCTTAGTGTGTGTCTGGGGGCTATCACTGTAGAATGAGGTTGGAGTGGGAGGGTTGTATTCCTATTCCTTTTCCTTTATGCTCTTTTGGTATGTTGTTAGTTAATTTACTGCTCACTAAGACTGTTGTCTGACTCAAGGCTTTATGTTTTTAATTCTTATTGCCTTGGGCTGTTCGTCCATTTTGGGACGGGCAGACTAGGTAGCAGGTGACAGGTGCTGTTCTCTTCTCACGATGCTGTTATCGAAGATGAGCTGGAGGGTTGCATATTATCTTTTTATTATATGTACTGGATGTTCCGCTGTTTTGTATTCTCTGAGTGTTATGTAGTGAGGCTTGATGTATTGGCTATTTGGATGCTTGTATTCAACTATTATGGAGTTTTATATGATATCACTTTGTTCTGTAAAGCTTCACTATACATATGTTCTATTGTATTTTGTCCATGCGCTGTGAGTAATACGATAGATTCTGTCGTTTTAATTTACCTTGACAATCGTCCATGGTCGCCTGACACACCTTACAGCGCACTATCTCTAGCTTCGGTGCAGGGGTCATGGGCGGTCGTCACATTTGGTATCAGAGCATTGGTTAATCGATTTTACCCAACGCTCGCTGTCGTAACTACTTATGAGAGACGTAATTGTAATTTGATGGATGATTACTATATATAATATAGTAGCTTAAAAGTAAGTTAGTCCTTTGTGCAGTTGTTTCTCTAGATATTCTAATCATTCCTTTTTATAGATATTGAGAATGAGTCGAAGAGGGAGACCAGCTGCTAGGGAAGGCCGTGCTACTGAAGAGACTGCTGATTATGCAGCCATGTTTGAAGCTATGATGACTTCGATCATGAGAAGGATACCAGTTCCGGGGGCAGCAGTAGATGTTGGAGTTCAAGTCCAAACTCCGAAACCAGTGGATTTTGCTAAGTTGTGCAAGGACTATACTGCTCTTGGAGGGAAGGTTTTCTTGGGAACAGAATCTACTATTGAGGTCCAGAGGTGGATAGATGCTTGTAGAAGGATTTTTGGTGATTTGGGAATTGATGATGCAACTAGGAGGAAGTTGGCATCAAGGAAGCTTCAGGGGAGAGCTTCTGATTGGTGGAATTCTATTACCATCACTACTCCAGAGGAAGAGATTACTTGGGAGCAATTCCAAGTCAGGTTTGAAGCTAAGTTCATTTCTACAGCTCAGAAGTCTGTTCTGTTCAAGAAGTTTGTGGAGCTCAAGCAAGGAGGGAGATCAGTTCTTGAGTATGTTTCTGAGTTTGAAGCATTGTCCAAGTATGCCCGGTCATATATTGAGTCTGCATATCAGAAGAATGAGAAGTTTGTGACAGGCTTGGACAGTTATCTGGGGAGACAGTTGGTGGATCATTTGGACGATTCATTTGAGAAGATTGTGGAGAAAGCTCTTAGGCATGAGAGTCTGTTTCCTAAGGAAGGATCTGTTGTTGCTGTGACCAGGGAAGAGTCTAAACCTCAGTAGGGTGGAAACAAGAAGAGGAAGCAGCAGCAGCAGAAGGGTAAAGATGGCCAGAAGAAGCCGAAAGGCGAGGTGACTTGCTACAATTGTCAGCAGAAGGGCCATTTCTCGAAGGATTGTAAGAATCCGAAGGTGCCGATGAAGTGTCACAACTGTGACAAGCCAGGGCATTTCAGGAAGAATTGTCCAGAATCGAGGAGGGACAAGCAGATTGTGCAAGCTTATGCTTTGGGAGCTGTTCCGTCGTCTTCGAAAGCTCCTACTGCTGAAGAGAAAGGAAAGAGTGTGGTTGTTCAAGGTACTCTTTTCCTATGTGGTGTTCCAGTTAGAGTTCTGTTTGATACTGGAGCGTCGCATTCGTTTTTTTGTAGTGAACTCGTAGGCCGGTTAGGTTTGGAACCGGATATTGTTGATAGGCCATTGGTTGTGACTAATCTAGTTGGGGGTTTGTCTTGTTTGTGTATGTTATGCCGTGGTCTAATTGTATCGAGTCATGGTTGCTCTTTTGTTTGTGATTGCTTTGTTCTGAACTTTGCGGGGTTCAGAATTATTTTGGGTATGGACTGGCTTAGGAAGTATGCAGCAAAGGTTGATTGCGAGAGGTTGGAAGTGACAATCGAGAATGTGGAGGGGCGAAAGGTTGTAATACAATGTAAGCATGAGGAAGGCGTCTTCATGAGTTCATGTATTCGCTGGTTGTTCCACGGGATGGACTGTCATCGGTGCCAATCGCTAATGGATTCGAGGATGTCTTTGACGAAGTCAAAGGGTTGCCGCCGCATAGAGAGATTGAGTTTCGTATAGATCTAGTTGAAGGAGCCAGACCTGTTGTGATGCCTCTTAGGCGGATGGCGCCTAGGGAACAGCAAGAGTTGAGGGTGCAGGTTGATGATCTTTTGCAGAAAGGATTCATTCGGCGTAGTGTGTCCGAGTGGGGTGCACCAGTTGTGTTTGCAACCAAGGCAGATGGGTCGTTGAGATTGTGTGTGGATTATCGTGAGCTGAATAAGGTGACAAAGAAGAACAAGTATCCATTGCCGAGAATAGACGACTTGTTTGATCAGCTTCACGAGGCTAAGGTGTTTTCTCAGATGGATTTGGTAACGGGATTTCACCAGTTGAGAGTGGCTAAGGATAGTGTGCCGAAGACTGCTTTTAGGACACCATCCGGTTTCTTTGAGTGGCTGGTAATGCCGTTTGGATTGACTAACGCGCCAGCATATTTTGTGGATCTTATGAATAGAGTGTTCAGAGATCAGTTGAACAAGTTTGTACTTGTGTTCGTGGATGATATTCTGATTTATTCCAGAACGGAAGAAGAGCACAAGACGCACTTGCGTATTGTTTTGGAAATTTTGCGGAAACATCAGCTGAAGGCTAAGTTTTCGAAGTGTCACTTCTGGAAGAGTGAAGTGAGGTTCTTAGGCCATGTGATTTCTGGAAGTGGAATAGCGGTTGATCCCGCTAAGGTGGCAGCAATCCAGGATTGGGTTAGACCTAAGAATGCGTCGGATGTGAGAAGTTTTCTTGGATTAGCAGGATATTATCGACGGTTTATCAAAGACTTCTCCAAGATAGCTGCACCGTTAACAGGATTGACGAAGAAGAACCATGTGTTCAGTTGGGATGCTAAGTGTGAGCAAGCTTTCGGAATCCTGAAAGAGCGATTGACAAGTGCTCCTGTTTTGACTATTCCTAGTGGGAATGATGAGATGGTGGTTTACACCGACGCATGTGGTACTGGACTTGGAGCAGTGCTGATGCAGAGGGATAAAGTTGTTGCGTATGCAAGTCGACAACTGAAGCCGCATGAAAGGAATTACCCGACTCATGATTTGGAGTTAGCGGCGATTGTATTTGCTCTGAAGATGTGGAGACATTATCTGTTGGGAGTTCGATTCGAGTTGTTTACGGATCATAAGTCGTTGAAGTATCTTTTCTCCCAAAAGGATTTGAATCTTCGGCAGCAACGTTGGCTAGAGTTTTTAGCATCATATGATTTTGGTATAGCTTATACTCCGGGAAAAGGTAACGTAGTGGCAAATGCGTTAAGTCGAAGACATGCAGGATTGGGAGCCATGTTTTCAGAATGGAAGAGTCTCGAGTATTTAGCTGGATTTGACTTCAGGCCTAGATGTGAATTGGAACCTGAGATGTTGGCAATCTTATCGATAAGACCTTCTCTTGTGGAAAGGATTGGTAAGAGCCAAAAGCAAGACGATAAGCTTGTCAAGATTATCCGTGAATTGGAATCTTTATTGGATCCAGAAAAGGATAAAGGATTCGAGGTCGATCGAGAGGGTTGGCTTCGGAAGCAAGGACGACTAGTTGTTCCCGATATAGATGAATTGAGGAGTGAAGTTCTGAAGGAAAGTCATCACTCGAAGCTGACAATTCATCCAGGTGGAAATAAGATGTATCGGGATATGAAGAGAACCTACTACTGGGAAGGCATGAAGAAGGATGTTGGAAATTTTATTTCCAAATGTATGAACTGCCAGTTGGTAAAAGCCGAACAGAAGAAGCCTAGTGGATTACTTCAGCCATTAGAAGTTCCTACATGGAAGTGGGAGCAGATATCGATGGATTTTATTGATGGATTACCTAGAACCAGAACGGGAAATGAGGGAATTTGGGTCATTGTGGATCGTCTGACTAAGAGTGCGAGGTTCATTCCTGTTCGATCGACTAGGACTGCATCAAAGTTGGCTGAGTTGTATGTTAAGTGGATAGTTCGTTTCCATGGTATTCCGAAGAGTATAGTGAGCGATCGAGACCCATTGTTCACTAGTGGATTTTGGAAGAGCTTCCAGGAAGTCTTGGGAACCGAGTTGTGTTTGAGTACAGCTTATCATCCCCAAACAGATGGTCAGACCGAGAGAGTCAACCGAGTTTTGGAAGATCTTCTTAGAGCTTGTGTTTTGGATTTCGGAGGATCATGGGAAGATCACCTTCATTTGGTGGAGTTTTCATACAACAACAGTTACCAGTCAAGCATTGGTATGGCACCGTATGAGGCATTGTATGGAAGACCGTGTAAGTCTCCAACATGTTGGTTAGAGATTGGAGAAAAGTTGATACTTGGGCCAGAGATGATTCGACAGACTTCAGATTGTATAGAGATCATTCGGCAATGAATGAAGGCAGCCCAAGACCGTTAGAAGAGTTATGCTGATAAGCGTCGAAAGGATTTGGAATTCGAAGTAGGAGATATGGTTTTTGTGAAGATTTCTCCACTGAAGAATGTTATTCGATTCGGGAAGAAAGGAAAATTGACTCCGAGATTTGTTGGACCATTCCCGATCATCGAGCGAATTGGAAAGCTCGCTTATAGATTGGAATTACCGAAGAAGATGTCGAGTGTGCACAATGTTTTTCATGTATCATATCTACGGAAGTATGTGCACGACTCGAATACAGTGGTTTCTGCTGATAGCTGTGAAGATTTCGAAGTTGATCCAGTCGATAGAAGACCTCGTAAGCCGCTTCGTGTTGTTGAAACTGACACGAAACAGCTTAGGAGGAAGGTAGTTAAGTTGCTCAAGATACAATGGAGTGATGATGATAACGACTATACGTGGGAGGTGGAAGAGAGGATGAAAGCAGCTCATCCTGAACTCTTCAAGGTATGGCCCTAAGGTGTCGTCTCATCTCGCGATATTGTAACTTGTTCTAGCTTTAGAATTCTGTACGCTAAGCTAGAATTGGATGCATGGTTTGTTGATTGCTATGGATGGTAGGCGTACAGAATAGTCTTTGATTGCTATGATTGCTTGGAATTTCGGGGGCGAAATTCCTAAGGGGGAGAGAATGTAACGACCCGTATTTTACGGATCGAAAAGTTTGTCAAAATCTGGGATTTTCAGCATTTTCTAGTTGTTTCAGATTTTGGTTGAAATTTGCCTAAGTCCTAGGTCGTACGCGACCTAGAGGTTAGTTAAATGTTGTTGACGACTTAGGAGATAAGTCGTGAGCGACTTAGAGAAGGTCTGCGACCTAAGGGGATAGGCGAGTTAAGAGTTAGGTCGTAGCCAGATTAAGTGGTAGGTCGCACTGTCTTGAGTCGCACCTAAGTGTTAAGTCGTTCAGGTGATAAGTCGCGAGGTGGTTTAGGTCATGGACAGTTTGGAGCGACCTATGGGAGTAGCAAGTTAAACCCAGTAGTTAACGACCTAGGGATGGGCGACCTAGTGGTTCCGAGTTAGCATTGTTAGGTCGGCAACGACCTAAGAAGGTTGGAGATAGCTGTGTTGCGACCTAGTATCTTGGTATGACCTATAGGTTAGCGACTTAAGGAGTATACGACTTAGGGAAGTTAAGTGGTAAGTCGTAGACGACTTATAGGGGCATCGACCTAAGGAAGCTAGGGGATAAGCAGGGAGCGACCTATAGTAGTACGCGACCTAAGGGTTAGCGAGTTAACAACCCAGTATGTTGCGACCTAGTGGATAGCTTGTTAGCATAGTTAGGTCGTTAGGCGACCTAAGGAGTTAGGTCGCATAAGTTGTTAGGTCGCTAGGATAGTTTAAGTGTTAGGTCGCGTGGGTCTAATTGTTAGGTCGCTGGGTTTTGTTAAGTGTTAGGTCGTAACCTCGTTAGGTCGTAGGATGGAGAGCTCTGTTAGGTCGCTAAGCACGTAAGTTGTTAGGTCGCGCGTGCGATAAGTCGCTGGGTTTGGCCATGTGTTAAGTCGTAGGTTGTAGACTACCTGTTAAGTCATAGGTCGGAGGAGCTTAAGTTGCGACATTGTTAGGTCGTAAGGGTATGGCCTGTTAGATCGGAGATGGTTATGTCGCGCAGAGTGAAGTTCTGGTAGGTCGTGAGTTGTTAAGTCGTTAGACTTAGGTCGGAGGGGAGTCTTAGGTCGTAGGTCGGAAACGACCTAATACCGAGTTACGACTTAAGAGATTTTCTGCCTATAAATAGAGGGGGTTGGCTTCATTTTTGGGATCCGGATTTTGAAGCGACGAAGTGCTGCCATTTTGAGAGCTCGACTTCTACACTTCTTCACTTCTTTTCTCCACTCTAATCTAGTGCTTCCTTTCATCCAAATCGAAGATCAAGATTGAAGATTCAAGAGCTTAGATTGAAGATCTTCATCTTTTCAAGAGAGATTTCTTCGTTTGAAGCGGATTCGTGATAGATCAAGCTTGATCCTTCGCTGTCCAGATCAGAAGCGTGTAGATTTGTGGTTGTTTAGGTGATTTGGTGAGTGGTGATTATCTCTCACACGGATCCAAAGGAGTATATCGGATTGTTGGCTCGATGTGGTGTTAAAATAGTGATTTCCATGCATTTTCTTCATCCTAAGTGTAGATCCATATAGATCCATTGTTCATGATGATGTTACATCCATTTTATCATTTGTTAACCTATGCAAGTTCATTCATCAAGTTTGTAGGGATATAATTCATGCTTTCATGCTTATTGGACTTTCAACTCTTTAATTACGAAAATGCCATTATTGTGATAATTGTCTATTTAGATCTTGGTTGAATGCTTGATTGTTTGGATTAATGTTTGATTTGATTGATTGTTATGAATTAGATGATTGATGGTTTGATTTAGACCGAAGACGATTCAAAAGCTAAGGGAAAGGCTCTTGAATTGGGAAAGCTGCTCGTGGCATATGTAGCGGGATGATGAAGCTCTTATGCATAGATTTGATGATGTGATGTTAAGATGAGGCTTTGCGAGGATGTGATGAAGCGAGGCAATCATGTGATGAAGACTTGGTCTAATCCAGACGGGATCATTCCAAGCATGTTGATAACTCGGTGATATGATTCGAGTTGAGGATAATGAATGGATATGAGAATAGTTGTCGAGGAGGATGACTAGGAGGCTTGGATAGCATCGTTGTTGAAGGTTCTAGCATGCTCTAAGCAGGAGTACGTTTGGGCAGATTCGATAGTCCCAACGGCCAACCGTTGATGGTCGAGTACTCTGGGCAGATTCAATAGTCCTAGGCACGGGCTGCGACGACGTGCGGGAGTTATGTCTAGAACCGGGGTTTCCATTAGCCCTTGACGGACGGCTGAAAGAATGTGCCGGTCATTCAATTAACGGTGATATCGAAGCAATGATAACAGTGATAGCCAAAGTCATGGATGCTTGGTTGTATCGTCATTCGGACTCAAGAGCGGTATTTTCTGGGTGCTTATCTGATTTAGGCCTTGGTACTTGGAAAACATCGCCCTTGACTCGAGTGATAGTAGCTTTACTTTAAATTGTATGCTCTGCTATGTTTGCTTCTGCTTAGTGTGTGTCTGGGGGCTATCACTGTAGAATGAGGTTGGAGTGGGAGGGTTGTATTCCTATTCCTTTTCCTTTATGCTCTTTTGGTATGTTGTTAGTTAATTTACTGCTCACTAAGACTGTTGTCTGACTCAAGGCTTTATGTTTTTAATTCTTATTGCCTTGGGCTGTCCGTCCATTTTGGGACGGGCAGACTAGGTAGCAGGTGACAGGTGCTGTTCTCTTCTCACGATGCTGTTATCGAAGACGAGCTGGAGGGTTGCATATTATCTTCTTATTATATGTACTGGATGTTCCGCTGTTTTGTATTCTCTGAGTGTTATGTAGTGAGGCTTGATGTATTGGCTATTTGGATGCTTGTATTCAACTATTATGGAGTTTTATATGATATCACTTTGTTCTGTAAAGCTTCACTATACATATGTTCTATTGTATTTTGTCCATGCGCTGTGAGTAATACGATAGATTCTGTCGTTTTAATTTACCTTGACAATCGTCCATGGTCGCCTGGCACACCTTACAGCGCACTATCTCTAGATTCGGTGCAGGGGTCATGGGCGGTCGTCACACACTATTCGTACTACATATATTTTGGAATCACCTTCAGGATTAGTAACGATTAGACCTTGCACTTCACATCTCTATCTTCAAATCCATGCTCTTCACAATGCCTTCACTGCGAAACACATTCGTTGGATAGAAGTGGTTTTCGAATAACATATCCGATCTCGGTCTCCTCGAAACAACGTTCGATAGTTTTCGGTAAACTCAACCTTGGTTCTTTAGGAAATAAACAGACAAAGATAAAAATAGAGTTCACCTCCTAACCGTTTGTGGATGGATTTCCTTATCATTCATCCTAGAAGAACGAAACAAGCTTATACGTACAGTATAACACCTTCGATGGTAACTGTACCATATGTTAGTCCATGAGTTGATGGTTTTGATGATAACAACCTTAGAATAAGATTATAAAATATAAATACTAACAATATAGTTTAGATATATATGTATATGCATGATTTAACCATGCAGGTACAAAGAATGAAGACTGTACAGTATAGAGATTCAAGATATCAAGATTGAAGACTCATGAGTATCAAGATTATCAAAAGTTCAAGATTTTAAGATAAGTATTGAGTCTAGAATTATGTTAAAACTTCACAATAGCACTGAAATCTTCACTCCATTTTTCTTTTGGGATGGAACCCATTTCTACCTTTTTAGTGGCTTACAAACCCACGATAAGTAGCTTACAAACCTACGACAAGTGGCTTACAAACCCACGAACATCCTGGTTTTGTACAAGTTCTTGAGTCCTGATATGATGAGATATTCTGCAGGAAGAAGCTTGCAAAACTACTTCAAATGATTTTCAAAACTACTTCAGAATGATTTTCATAACTGCTTTTCAAAATATTTTAGCCTTAAAAATTATCTTTTCAAATGATTTTCAAAAAGATGTTTTAGCCTTAAAATATTCTTTGTTTTTGTTTTTAATAAACTCTGGTTTTTAAACTTCGTTTGTTTTAAACTATCTTTTAATTATAATATATTTATACTTAGATTTAAATATAAAATTATAGTAAAATTATATATATATATTATTCTTTATATTTATCTATGTATTTTATCTATAGTGAAGTATATTTATAAAGTTTAAATAGTTTTTAATATAAGATAAAAGTTATTTTCAAAGAAAATCAAATCATCAAAAAATGCTTTGGGATGTCGACATGCCCAAGTACCCCATGTCGACATAGTGACAGTTAGATTCAAAAATTTGAATTTCAAAAGAAGTGTCTATTCGCCATAACTTTTCACGAATGGACATGGCTGTTGTTCTTCTATAAATAGGGGTTAGTTTCAACGAATTTTATATCAGATTTTCTGGTTTTTCACTTCTCTTCTTCTTCCACATTTTCTTATTCAAAATCCTATCATCACTCTGTCGAAATCAACATTGAATCTAACTAGATTATCTCTGATTTGATTCTCTATCACTATCTCAACAAGATCCCAGTGCTATTCAGAGTTATAGGCTTCTTTGTAATTTATCTAGCGAGAAAAGGTGTGATTGTAGCCTTGGAAATCAATCAAGCGAGAAAAGGTGTGATTGTAGCCTTGGAAATCAATTGGGTGAACTTGTTGCCTCGGAAATCAAGTATCTCTACCCAGAGGATTGTGATTCTGGAGGGTGTACCTCGTAGCCTTGAAACCGAGGGTTGTAATTGTTGAATTGCTTTTGAAAGGAAATCCGTACTTAGTTGTGTGGGACTGGATGTAGGGTAACTCTGAACCAGTATAAAATCCGGTGTGTTCTTTCCTTTACTGCATTTACTTTATTTCTGCATCTGTATTTTTTTCTATGATTATATCTATGTCTGAATATTACATACATTTGTGTTCAAATTAACATGAACTCAAAAAGATTTAGTAATTTCTTATAAACACTATTCTTCCCCCTCTAGTGTTGTTCCTAGCCTTAAGATCCGTAATCCGCATTCCTCACATTTGGTATCAGAGCAAGGTTTTCAAAAGTTTCATAATATGAATTTTGAAAAGTTTTCTAAATGGCTACCAACACCGGTACTATTTCTAACACTAGTTCATTTGTAGAAGGTCAGTCTACTGTCAGACCACCACTTTTTAATGTCAGTAACTATGCATATTGGGCATGTAGGATGAAAATATATTTACAATCTGTAGGATTAGACACTTGGAATATCACACAAACTGAATATTATGAACCCACAACTAATTTTGCACAGTGGACCACTGAGCAAAAGACTGTTGCACAAAATAATTCTAAAGCAATGAATATTCTGTTTTGTTCACTTGATAGGAATGAATTTAATAGAGTATCAGTTAGTAAATCTGCATATGAAATCTGGAAAACTTTGCAAGTGACTCACGAAGGAACAAGCAAAGTTAAACAGACCAAAATTTCCATACTCACAGATCAATTTCAGTTATTTAAAATGAATATTAATGAGTCTATTTCAGATATGTATAGTCGATTTCAAGATATTGTGCATTCTTTAATATCCTTGGGAAAGGAATTTTTGGAAGAAGATCAAGTCAGAAAATTTTAAATTCTCTCACTCCAGAATGGGATCAAAAGACACTTGCAATTGAAGAGGAAAACGACATCAATACCTTAAAGATAGAAGAATTGATTGTAAATCTAATGTCGTTTGAAGTCCAAATGATCGGGAGAAGAGAAAGCAAAGCATCTGAAAAGAAATAAATGGCATTCAATGCATTAACCGACGGATCAGACTCAAACAGTGATAATGATGAAGAGATAGCATTTATGACCAGGAATTTTTGGAAATTCCTGAAATACAAAAAGATGAATAATCTCAAGAGAAACAACTATAAGAATTCTAGAAATTAGAATACAGTGCCAAACAATGTCAAATGTTTCAACTGTGATGAACCAGGCCATATCAAAAGAGACTGTCCGTATCCAGAAATAGAATCCTCCTATAAACAATGATTCAGTAAAGAAACGGAAGTGTGCATTTAATGCTACTCTAGATGACTCAGACTCATCCTCAAGGGATGATGATCAGAAGATAGATAACTCAAATTTGTGTTTCACGACAGTTTACGACTTCAACAAATTCAAGGAAACGGGCTCAGAAAAAGGTACACATTTACAATACAATTGATTGAAATTGCATGCTTAGAATTAGATGATTGATTGCTTGATTGATTTTGAATTGATGTGTTGATTGAATTTTAAATTTATTTTTTATTATTTTATTATTATTATAATTTTATTATTATTTTATTTTTTTTATTTTTTAATAATATAATAATATTTTCTGGAATATACTATAATTCTAATAATATTCCAGATATATATATATAGACATTAAAATAATAAGTATATATATATTAGAATACTTAGGAAAAATAAATCATAGAAATTCACAGGCGTATGTCGACATGGTCCCTACCCTGATGTCGACATAGGTACCAGAATTTGAAATTCAAAATTTGAATTCAAATGGTTGAATTTCCCTCCACCTTTTCACTTCATTCAATACTCTGAAAAGGCATCTTTTGACCAGAGAACATGTCTTTCAAAAATCTATTTATTCACTATCTTTTATCATAACTTTTCACTTTCATTTTCAAATTCAAACTCTCTCTTCAAAACTTCAAGCTCTCTACTCTCTACTTTAATGGCTTCTTCAAGCAACCCCTCCACCATGAGACTTTCCAGAAACTTGAAAGAGCAACTCCTTAATAATTCGGAAGCCATAAAAGCATACATCAATTATGCTAATTATGGAAAAGTCCATCCCGGAAAGTTTGCTATTTTTCAAGATTTTGCTTCTTATGAAATTGATACTCTTTTTGCAAACAATCAAATTCTTAGTCTTGTTGACTCTTCTCAAAATGATTTTGTTTGTTACCCGAATCTTGTTAAAATTTTCTATGCAAATATCAATCGAGAATTTTATGAAGGAAATGATAATGAAATTTGGAGTAGTGTCAAAGGCACTAAAATTGTTTTGAATTGTGATCTTTTGGGTACCATTCTCAATTGCAAAAGCACGGGAATTGATCTTTCTAGTTTTCAAATCGATGAACATGATCGTGAGACATTTCATCATATTTTTGAAGGAGAAGAAAACTTTGAATTTAAAAACCGAAACTTTCGTCCTAAAGCAAGAATTGTCAATCTTCTTTTACAACATACTTTGACCCCAAGATCGGGAAATTTTAACAATCCTACTTCAAAAGTGTGCAAAGCACTTTTTAATATTTTCGGAAATTATGATATCAATTGGGCGCAAGTTATTTTGGATGAACTTTGTCCTAAAAATTTTGAAATGGGAGAAAACACTTTATATCATGGAATTTACCTTACTCGGATTTGCAACTATTTTGGAGTAAATTTCAAAGGAGAAGAATTTATTTCAAGAAAAGTTTTTAATATCTCAAACATTTCTCTCATGAAAATCTCATATGTTTTTCAACCTTATGAGACTCTTGCCGAAAAGGAAGAGCGTTTGGCTCATGAAGAAATGGAAGAGGAGGAAGTGGAAGAAGAAGAAGAAAGGGATGAAATGGAAATAGAAGAAGAAGAAGAAGGTGAAACATCCCTAGAAAGTATCGAATATCCCTCTAATCCTACCAACAAAACCCTTCTCAAAAACCAAAAGATTATTGTTGAGAATCAACGGGTTCTTAAAAGATCCGTTAGTAAGAAGTTGGACAAAATATCATCCAAGATGAACAAGTTTTTCTCCAAAGTCAGCAAGAAACTTGGATTATCTTCATCTTCATCATCCTCTAACTAGTTCTATATTTTCATATCATGTCGAATTAGCTTAAGTTTGTTTTAATTTTAGTGTTTATGTAGTTGTTTATGATTAATCATTGTATCACTCTTCTATGCAATGAAATTGAATTTCCTTTCCGTTATCTAGCTTATCTTATCTCTTGAATAAATGTTAGTATATTATATAAATATATATACACAATTATTCATAAAATCAAAATTACCATCAAATTTCACTGCCTCATGTCGACATACCCTTTACGACCATGTCGACATGTACTGGTCAGAAATGACACTTAATTTTGAATTTGAAATTTGAATAACTACCAAATGTCTATTCATTTCAAACGAATTTCTACACCTACATATACCCATTTCTTCCAGAATTCATTACTGAATATTATTTCTTATCTATTCTATCTCTCATTCTTCTCACAATTTCAAAAATGGCTAATCCAATTCATAACTTATCCAAGAATCTTGAAGAAACTCTTAATTCATTCAAGAATATTCTCTCGTTCATTCTTCGTAACCAGCAACACTTAGAATTGAGTCAAATGCAGATGATCAAGGAGCAAGAAAGACATTTCGAGGCAATTCGATGGATGATTTCTTCCCTGCACAAGGATGATAACGAAGCACATCCTCCTGTCTCTCTCACAAATGACAATGAAAATTGGGATGCCATCAAAGCAGACCCTATTTTCGGAGAAGAAGGATGGGTGGAAGTTCCTCGTAACGTTTAATTTGATTGCTTTATTTAATTTGATTACTTTGTTTTAATTGATTGCTTTGATTGAAATTATTGTTTTGATTGATTTGATTGACACTTATTGTGGATTGATGAATGTATAAATATACGTTGATATATTTATAATCGTTGATTGAATATCATGTCTATAAGTATAGTTATTTCTTAATATACTCTATTATATAGTTTATTAATGCAGGTACTTGAGTACAAGAATTAGGGGGAGTTATATAGTTTAGAGTTTGTTTGTTTTTGTTGATGACAAAGGGGGAGAAATATAAAATAGGAGAGTTAGGCATAGACTAAGGGGGAGTTATTAGATTTATGGGGAGTTATTAGGATAGAAGTAATATTTTATAAACAAAGGTTATCATCATCAAAAAGGGGGAGATTGTTAGTCCACGAGTTGATGGTTTTGATGACAACAACCTTAGAATAAGATTATAAAATATAAATACTAACAATATAGTTTAGATATATATGTATATGCAGGATTTAACCATGCAGGTACAAAGAATGAAGACTGTACAGTATAGAGATTCAAGATATCAAGATTGAAGACACATGAGTATCAAGAATATCAAGATTATCAAGAGCTCAAGATTTGAAGATAAGTATTGAGTCTAGAATTATGTTAAAACTTCACAATAGCACTGAAATCTTCGCTCCATTTTTCTTTTGGGATGGAACCTATTTCTACCTTTTTAGTGGCTTACGAACCCACGACAAGTAGCTTACAAACCAGCGACAAGTGGCTTACAAACCCACGAACATCCTGGTTTTGTAAAAGTTCTCGAGTCCTGATATGATGAGATATTCTGCAGGAAGAAGCTTGCAAAACTACTTCAAAATGATTTTCAAAACTACTTCAGAATGATTTTCAAAACTGCTTTTCAAAATATTTTAGCCTTAAAAATTATCTTTTCAAATGATTTTCAAAAAGATGTTTTAGCCTTAAAATATTCTTTGTTTTTATTTTTAATAAACTCTGGTTTTTAAACTTCGTTTGTTTTAAACTATCTTTTAATTATAATATATTTATACTTAGATTTAAATATAAAATTATAGTAAAATTATATGTTTATTATTCTTTATATTTATCTATGTATTTTATCTATAGTCAAGTATATTTATAAAGTTTAAATAGTTTTTAATATAAGATAAAAGTTATTTTCAAAGAAAATCAAATCATCAAAAAATGCTTTGGGATGTCGACATGCCCTAGTACCCCATGTCGACATAGTGACAGTTAGATTCAAAAATTTAAATTTCAAAAGAAGTGTCTATTCGCCATAACTTTTCACGAATGGACATGGTTGTTGTTCTTCTATAAATATGGGTTAGTTTCAACGAATTTTATATCAGATTTTCTGGTTTTTCACTTCTCTTCTTCTTCCACATTTTCTTATTCAAAATCCTATCATCACTCTGTCGAAATCAACATTGAATCTAACTAGATTATCTCTGGTTTGATTCTCTATCACTATCTCAACAAGATCCCAGTGCTATTCAGAGTTATAGGCTTCTTTGTAATTTATCTAGCGAGAAAAGGTGTAATTATAGCCTTGGAAACCAATCAAGCGAGAAAAGGTGTGATTGTAGCCTTGGAAATCAATTGGGTGAACTTGTTGCCCCGGAAATCAAGTATCTCTACCTAGAGGATTGTGATTCTGGAGGGTGTACCTCGTATCCTTGAAATCGAGGGTTGTAATTGTTGAATTGATTTTGAAAGGAAATCTGTATTTAGTTGTGCGGGATTAGATGTAGGGTAACTCCGAACCAGTATAAAATTCGGTGTGTTCTTTCCTTTACTGCATTTACTTTATTTCTACATCTGTGTTTGTTTCTGTGATTATATCTGTGTCTGAATATTACATACATTTGTGTTCAAATTAACATAAACTCAAAAAGATTTAGTAATTTCTTATAAACACTATTCACCCCCCTCTAGTGTTATTCCTAGCCTTAAGATCCGTAATCCGCATTCCTCACACCATATAATTCTCGTGTTTCTCCTAGATATTTCCAAAGTTACATTTTGTCCATATTTGATAGTTGGTTATTTACTATCAAATAATCAAACTTTCAATCGGGGTTTAATTTCCATAGATAAAATATTTCCCAAAAAGATTAGAATTTACTCACCATAAAGCTTTCCTAATCTTGAAATGTTTTAGAATTTGAAAAGCTTCACAACTTCAAAAAGTAACCCGAAAATAGGTCATCTTGCTCTCGGCTTTCCACCATTTTACTCTTGGAATTTCGGAAAATAACAAACAGAAAAGTTTTAGGAAATTCTTTTCTCTATCATTTTGGAGAAAGAATCATCGATTTGGATCATTTTTAAGAAAGTTATGGTCAAAAGAAGAGGTCGTATTTCGGCCTTCAAAGCATAGGCCCAAAAATGGGTTTTAAAGACAAGCATTTTTGACATAGCTAAACTGAAAACATGAGGAAGTAGTCAACATGAAAGTTGTAGCAACTGGATTTATATATGATTTGAAGAAAAGAGACTCATGATTTCGAGCAAAAAGGTGGAAGTTATGGCTGAAGGAAATAGGATGAAAATGGAGAAGATTTTGAGTGGATTCTAAACAGGTTTTCTAAGGATTTCTATTTTTCCTTTTTCTTCTCTCAAGGCTAAAAGAAGAAGCCATGAAAAACTTTAACAAGAAGAAGAAAAAGGAAATGGAAGCAAGGAGAAAAGAAAAAGAATAGGTGGGTATATATAGGCAAAATGAATTAAATAATATAACTTGTCATAATTATTTCTAGTCACATCACTAATCTTTTATAATATATATATACACACACATAATTATGTTTAATCACATCACTCATTTATATATATATATAATTATTTTTAGTGACATCACTTGCTTGTGTATATATATAATTATTATGTTTAGTCACATCACTTTCTTTTTTATATATAATTATTATGTTTAGTCACATCAGTTTCTTTATATATATATATATAAGTTAAACTATTAATTAAAGCTAAGACGTGACAAGGGATAATGATGGTTAATGATTACAATCTAAGATTTGACAATAATTAACATATATATATATATATATAACCTAAGATGTGACAATACTTATATATATATTTATATATAAGTTTATTATTTTTTAAAATATGTCTTGTCATATCACTTACTAATCCAAATTATCATAACATAATTTATTTCTAAGTGTATTATTATTGAGTTAATGAACTCTTATATATATGTGTATATTGTGCACAAAGACGAACAACATTTCTGACAAATTTCCGGCGTCGAAAGGTCGAAATTTCGTAAAACGTTCTTTGGTCACATTTTCTATTTTTCTACGAACTATTTAATTTGTTAAATGAATTTTAAAAACGATTTTATCATCATTATTAATTTATTAAAATGAGTTTATTTACATTATAACACCTACATATTGAATTTTTAAAATTTAAATTAAATAAATATTCACTAATCAAAGCAGTGAAATTCCAGGTCGTTACAGTTAAGAATGTAACAAGTATCTATACAATCATAATATATATGATTAATATCTTCAAAATACAATTTACAAAAAGTACATTTAATATCAATTTGTATATTCTACCTTTTTAAAATTCAATAGTATTTAGTTTCCTATGCATGATTAACCACATATGAATCTTAGCTTTAGGAGGAGCGTTTGCTTTCCAAATAAGGTTAAAAGAGTTATTAGTAACGCCCATGAAATTAAGAAATTTATATAAAGGATTAGAAGTGGATTTCTTACTTTTATCACATTCCCAGTTAATAATATCGTTTTCGTTATCAATATTATATAAATTCAATCTTGCACATAATAAAGAAAATTGTCTAAGAGTTGTACCTTCTAATATTCTATTAAAATTAAAGTTCCAAGGGGGATCATTATCTGGAGAAAAAACATCAAAATTTAAGCATTCTTAAAGTTACAAATATCAAAAAGTTCTTTAAATTCAAATCTAAGAGGAATGTCAAATATCCAACGACCAAAAAGAAGTATTATTTCCTGAATGAACAATCGTATTAGTACCAAGGTTAAAAATCTCATGACATTATAAAATTGATCTCCAAAAATTAGCTAATTTATTGATAACCGAAGGTGTAATTTGGTATAAATTATTACAACCATTATAATAATGTTTAGAACTAATTTCTTTCCAAATAGAATTGTCATTTATATCCTTAAATTTTCGTAACCACTTCTCTAATAAAGACAAATTCATGTTACGTAAATTAATAACTCCTAAACCACCTTCCTTTTTCGATTTACAAACTGTTTCCCAATTAACTAAACATTTAAGACCACCGTTAGGATTATCGCCACTCCATAAGAAATCTCTTCTAATTTTATCAATTTTATTAATCACCCAATCTGGCAAAAGATGCATAGACATCCAATAAATCGGAAGGGCATATAAAATAGAATTAATGAGAACTAATCTACCCGCTCTCAATAATAAACCTCCCATTCGAATTACAAATTCTATTTTTAATTTTATCTATTATAATTAGCCAGACATCATGCTTAACTTTAGTTGGTCTAATCAAAAAACCAAGATAATCAAAAGGGAAATTCATAGTTTTACATTAAGCGTATTAGCAAATAAACCTTTAACCTTATCAACATCATTTAATACTAAACCCAAACTTTTATCGAAATTAATTTTTAGCCTTGAAAGTAGTTCAAAGATGTATAAAATGAATTTAAGGGTAATGACATGATTATGCAAATGAGAAGCAAATAATAAGGTATCATTCGCAAATTGAAGAACAGAGAGACCAGTGCGTGAGATTTCACTAACAATGCACCCTAAAGAACCATTTCCAATCGCTTTTTTAACAATCATAGTGAAAACATCAGTAGTTAAGTTAAAAAAAAGAGGCGATAAAAGATCACCCTGCCTTAAGCCACGTTTAGATTGAATTATATTTCCTAAAATACCGTTAACCATTACACTAGAATTACCAGTTTTAAGCAAATTCATAATCCATTTGCAACTAAACCTCTAGCCATTAACATATCAATAAGAAAATCCCAATCTACCTAGTCAAAAGCTTTCGCAAAGTCCAGTTTTAGAAGTGCACATGTAATGTTAATTTTACAACAATGTTTAATGTATTCTTGAACAACAGCCACTCCATCTGTGATATTTCTACCCTTAATGAAAGTGGTTTAAGAACAATCAATTAGATCATTCATTCTTCTGCTAAGTCTATTAGCTAAGACTTTTAAGATAATTTTAATAAAACAATTGATTAGAGAAATTGGTCTAAAATCTTTTAAATTGTTAGCACCGATTTTTTTACGTAATAAAATGATGTTTGCAAAATTAAATCTACCTAATTGTATTTTCTCATTATAAAATTCATTAAACATGCTAATTAAATCAAACTTTAAAACATCCCAAAATAATTTATCACTAGGCATGTCGTTAATAGCCTTCAAAATCTCCTCTTTAGAAAAAGGATTATCAAAGTCAGTAAGGTTAATTCTAGATTCAGTAAGATAAAGTTCATTCCATCTAACGTTTATTCTATGCCTATTCTTATTGCCAAAAATATCCTTATAATAATCAATAAGTGCCTTATTTAGATCCCTTTGATCAACCAATTCAACATTATTCACAAAAATAGATTTTATCGTGTTGCTACGTTTTCTACCATTAGCCATATTACGAAATTTTTTTGTACTATTATCACCTTCATTAATCTATTGAATTCTAGATCTCTTGTAACGACCCACCTTTCCGATCCCTAGGAACGACACTTAACAAATCCTCGGTGTTCGTGTGCATTTGCCCAAGCATGAGAAAGGTGAATCGTCATGGGGTGAAATAAAGAATAGAATAAAAAAACCTCACAACGAAACTGTTAAATATAATATAATAGCAAATAGTACATCAGGTTCCTCCTTGACAGGGAGTTACCGGAGTTACACAAAAGTACTACAAAAACAGCTTAAGCAGTTATAACATCCCGCCTTTACAAATGCTAAAATAAAGTACACTTACACAAACAAAATAGTACAGGGGAATAGATAAATAAGCAAATGAAGAGCCTCCTGCTTGGACGCCATCTTCAAAAGAGCCCAACACAAACCTACTACTATCGGACTACTCAAATAAAATGAGTACCCAAGATTTTATGGAAACAAACAACTCAGGTCAGATGATATGCTTAGTATGAGTAAACTTTAAACAACGGGTATGTAATTAAACAAGAACATGTGGGACCATGCCGCTGAACACAGAATGGGTTTACATTGACATAAATCAATATCCAAATGTGAAAATTGGATAAATAATTAAACACCACGAAGAGTGGTTGACTCTTTCCGGTGAAAATGAGGGATAAATTTGAAGGTTCAAATCAAATAAGAAAAGGAAAATCTCCAACAAATGACAAGGAAGGTGCACCACCCTTAAAGTATACCTCTAGTAATATACTTCGGGGAAGCTCATTTACTCTGTGACACTTCTCGAACAATACCAAGCCGGACCCCGCCAGACCTTACCGAGTATCTGAATATTTCACATCTAATAGCGCTACCGAATCCAATCTAGATGAGATGTGAAACTATCCTGATGGGAGCAACCCCACATAGCTTGGCTTCCTTTCGCGCTTTGGATTTAGTCATTACCGACAAAGGATATCAACGCCCAACAGAGCAGTCTTAGAATGATAATAATAAAGAAACCGAAATAACCGATAGTTGAGGAAACAACTATCGAGGATATAAAACGATTGTATATGGAAATTAAGTCTTGTATAATTATCACCCTCTTCGAATTCAAATTTGTATTATTTCTTGGTTAACAATAATACCGGACAAGTCAAGGTAGTGTTACCTCAAAGTCATGTCTCATGATTATTCTTATCTTTCGAAATAACAAGTCTACTTCTCCGATGTTAGTGCTAATTATACAAATAAATTACTTCCATATAAGTGAATCGCTTTACGGAAATTAATACATTTTCATAAACAATTCAAACTTTTCTTTTAAAAACCCAAATTTGTACTTGGCTTTGCATTACAAGTATTAACTTTAAAACACTTTATTAAAAGAGTTTAATGATTTTGAAACATCATTATAAAAAGGATTTATCCACTTAAAACATCCTTATTATACTTACTAATCAACTTTAAAACTTCATTAATTAAGTCGATAAATTCACTTTAGTGCCCTTTAATTAAAAAGGGTAAATTACCTTTTTAAAACATCATTAATTCAATTAATAATATAATTAATTAATTTTAAATTAAATAATAATTAAATATCATTATTTAAAAGTGATTAATTAATTTAAACTTTATTTAATAAAATATTTATTTAAGGTTAAACAAATTTATTAACCTTTAAAACTCGTTAATTAAAAAGGGTTAATTAACTTTAAAATATATTTAATTAATAAATTAATTAATCTGAATCCATCACTATCCAAAGATTAATTAGTCTTAAACATCATTAAATAAAATGATTAATTAAAATTAAAACATAATTAACTAAGTAATTAGTTAAATTTAGAACACATCATTAACAAGTTAATTAGTTAACTTTAATCCTTATTAATTAAATAATTAATTAAATAATTAATTAAATTAACTAATCAATATTAAAATAATTATTTATTTCTTTAAACATCATTAATCAAAAATTGTTTAACTCATAAAGTAATTCGAAGCACGATAATGAAACCAAACGGTTTCGATTAAAGGCGATTTTCCGAAAGTGCCGATGTAGCGACTATCGCTATACGGGCGGTTTGGAATTATAGCGTATGACATTTGCAATACAACCACACATCACATAACCAAGGTATGAGCTTAAATACATGATGATTTACAATAACATAACCTATATCAAACATTTAATAACAATGGCATAAGTTTGCCTGCTAGATTTACATATAACCAATGGTTCGCTTACTAACTTTCAAATGCGACTATATTTTCAAGCAACAAACCAAACATCGAGAAAACCATCATTACAACCATATGATAAACATTTAATAGCTCAAGTATAGGCACAGATATAGTTTAAAGTTGGTGGTTCAAAGATGGAAGCTTTACTCACCATAACGCTTACTAATTTGAATGGAAAACACACCATCACTAGGACTAAGCTTTGACTTGATTTAGTGGACCTCTAATAGGCTTTTGGGCTCAGCCTAGAGCATGTGTGGCTTGTCCATGGTGGGTATGTGGGGGTGTAGGGTCTTTTTTTATGGAGAATGGTTTTGTTTTGGCAAGAGGAGGGGTTGTAGATGAATATGTGAAGTTTTGTAGCGAAGAAAGTTATATTTTTGGATTTCTTAACTTAAGATGCCATGGAAATTTTGGAAAGAAGCTTGGGATAAGAATGATGAAGTAGGAAATGAGATAAAATGAAATAAGAAATTAGAAAATTAGTTTTTATATGAAATGTACTTAGCATGTTACCAAAATGCCCTTAGAGACACTACCCTCCATCCTTTTTATGCCACCTCACTTCATTGTCCATCCTCCTTCATTTTATACGAAATAAGGTGGGCCTCCCTTTATTTTCTTCCAATGTGCCATTAAATGCTAAGTACTTTAGTGTATAAACATGTTTTAATATGTTTCACGAGGCATCTTTATGGAATATTCCATTTTGTTTTTCATGAAATGTTACAACACCTATATGTATATGTATATCTACGTAACTACATGCATACATGTATATACACATGCCCTACCTTTATTCATATGATTGTGCATATGATACACCAATGTGCACAACGTTTTTTGACAACTTTTTGACAACGAAAAGTCGATAATTCGAAAAACGGTTTTCGGTCACATTTTCTATTTTTCTTCAAACTAAACATTTTTGTAAACTATTTTTAAAAACTATTTCACCATCATTATTTATTATTTCAAAGAGTTTTACTTTATCATAAATCCATTAATTAATTATTTAAAAATATAATTAATATCCATATTTTAAAGAGGTTAAATTATAGGTTTTTACATTTTCCCCCTTAAAAGAATTTTGTCCTCGAAATTAATACACAAAAAGACAATCCAAATGGTATATATTATACCAAGAAATTGATATAATGATGCAAAGCAACTATGCCATAAAAGAACATACATAATGCATTCAAACAACAAACAACTAACCTGACATTACATCAGAGTAAATTTCTTTGATATGATCCTCAGTTTCCCAAGTACAGTCGCGAGGGCCATCACTCCACTAAACCTTCACAAGCTTAACCATCTTGCTCCTCGATCTCCTTTCATCTCGGTCTACAATATAAACTGGGTGTCGGACAATAGTCAAATTCGGTTCTATTTCTAGGTCTTCGTTAATAGACTCTCAACAATTAAAGATGGATCATGAACATGCTTTCTCAGATGAGGTACATGAAAGACATTATGAACTTCTGACAATCTTTCAGGCAATTCTACTCTATAGGCCAATGATCCAATTCTATTAAGGATTCTAAAATATCCAATGAATGTGGGTGCTAGCTTTCTTGCCCTTTTGAATCTTACAACTCCATTCATTGGGGAAACTTTCACAAATACCAAATCCCCTACCGCAAACTCTATGTCCCTTCTCCGTTGATCGAGATAACTTTTCTGTCGATCCTGGGCTTCTTTCATCCTTTCCTTGATCATAGCCACTTTCTCTGATGCTTCTTGAATCATCTCCGGTCCAAGAAATAAACGGTCTCTAATCTTAACCCAACATGAAGGTGATTTACATGGCCACCTAACAAAGCTTCATAAGGCGCCATGCCAATGCTGGCTTGGTAAATGTTGTTATAAGAGAACTCTACTAGGTGAAGGTGATCTTCCCATGATCCTCGAAAATCCAAAATACATGCCTTCAAAATATTCTCCAAAATCCAGTTCACCCTTTCAGTTTATCTACGGGTAATCAGTTGTGCTCAAATTTAGCTCTGTCCTTAAAGCGGCTTGCAATTCTCCCCAAAAACGACTAGTGAAGATGAGATCTCGATCACTGACTATACTTACTGGGATTCCATGTAGTCGAACGACCTACTTCAAATAAATTCCCGCCAAAGAATCTGCAGTTCTAGTTGACTTCACCGGAATAAAGTGGGTGCTCTTTGTTTGTCGGTCTATAATTACCTAAATGCCTTCATTACCTCTTCTTCTTCTGGGTAACCCATCGATAAAGTCCATGGATACTTGCTCCCACTTCCAATTCTATATATCCAATGGTTGGAGCAACCCAACAGTCTTCTGTTGGTCACTCTTGACATGTTGACAATTTGCACACTAGCTCACGAAGATCGAAATGTCTCTCTTCAGCCCTTTCCACCAAAAGGTCTTCTTCATATTCTGAAGCATTTTAGTTATTCTTGGGTGGATAGATAAACTTGACCGATGGAAGTCTCTCAGCATATCCTATCTAATTCCATTAACATCAGGCACACAAATCCGTCCATTCATTCTCAAAATGCCTAGAGAGTCTATTTGAAAACTAGAGATAGTTCCATCTTCAACATCCTTCTTAAGCCGAGCTAGAATAGGGTCTTCTTCTTGGAAATATGCAATTCTCCCAACTAGTGCTGGCTTAACTTCCAAATTTACAATCGTCGCCACATTCCTACTCAACACGTCTGCAATGGCGTTTGCTTTCCCTGGGGTGTAAAGTATCTCTAGGTTATAAGACGCGAGAAACTCCAGCCATCTTTGTTGCCTTAGGTTCAAATACTTTTGGGTAAAGAGATACTTTAATGACTTGTGATCCGTATATAACTCAAACTTTGCACCCAAATGATAGGGCCTCCACACCATCAATGCGAGGACTACTACCAAAAGCTCCAAATCGCGTGTAGCGTAATTTTTCTCATGAGGTTTCAACTGTCGACTCGCGTACGCTATTACTTTATCCTTTTGCATCAAAACTGCTCCCAATCCGGTCCTACAAGCATCTATGTGAACTTTTAATCCTTCATTCCCATATGGAATAGTCAAGACAGAAGCGCTTGTTAATTTCTCCTTTAACTCATTGAATGCTTGATCGCACTTTGGTGTCTAAATAAACTTAGCATCCTTCTTCGTCAGATTTATTAGATGAGAAGCAATCTTAAAGAAATCTTTAATAAATCTTCTACCTGCCAATACCAAGAAACTTTTGATCTCAGTCGTACTATCGGGTTTCTACCAATCTGGAACCGCATCTACTTTAGCTGGGTCCATTGATATGCCTTCCCTCGAAACTACGTGCCCTAGAAATCTAACTTCGGATTTTTAGAAATAGCACTTAGAAAACTTTGCTTTTAAAACATGACTTCTTAAAGTACTTAGAACAATTTGAAGATGGTACTTATGCTCTTCTCTATTTTAGAATAAACAAGGATGTCATCAATGAAAACTAGAACAAACTTGTTAAGAAAATCTCGAAACACTCTATTCATCAAGCCCACGAAATAAGCGGGTGCATTAGTCAATCCACACGACATGACTAACCACTCGTAAAAACTATTAGGGGTACAAAAAGCTATTAAGGGTACACTCTCTTCTGCTACCATTAATTGGTGAAAACTAGTGGCAAGATCCAACTAAGAAAATATCCGAGCTCCATGGAGCTGGTCAAACATGTCATCAATCCTAGGTATTGGATACTTATTCTTGATAGTCCTTCTATTTAATTCTCGATAATCCATACATAATCTAAGAGAACCATAGGTCTAGGTAACGAACACTATTGGCGATCCCAAACTTGATGTGCTCAGTCTGATCAAACCTTCCTGTAATAAATCAAACGTCCACTTCTCTAATTCTCTTCTTTCTTTTGGAGTCAAACTTCGAGGAAGTTGTGCAATAGGTCTAGTTCCTGGAATCAAATCAATGCGGAACTCTACTTCCTGATGAGGAGGTAAACCTTGCACTTCCTCAAAAATATCTTTGAAGTCCCGAACGATTGGTATACTCCTTATCTCCTTTTTGGGTACTTTGAGGGAATACAGAAAATTGCTCATCAACCCCCTAGGCTCCCCGCAACATATATCAACTATTCTACTTATTACATCTTTTACTACTATCGCCCTTCTAATAAAATCCAAGACAACTTTAAACTTAGACAACCAGTCCATTCCCAATAATACTCCAAAACCCATGAATCCGAGGACAAACAAGTCAGAAAATAAAGGCCGATCTCGATAAGAAATATGCACATTCAAACATAAGGTGTCAAGATTGGTCGGACCCCCAATTGGGTTCGACACACAAAGAAAATTATGGGGAATAATATATATAAGATTCAACAAGTTCATTAGGTCATATGAGATAAAACTATGGGATGCACCGGTATCAAATAACACTCTAACAAGAATATTAGACATGGATAATGTACCTTGCAACACTTGCTTTCCTTTTGGGTCCGTAGAAGTAGATGGTATTTCCTTAATAGCAAAAGCTTGTCCTTGAGATCCCGTCTTTGGAAAAGCACACTAGTTCTTCATATGTCCACGTTTGTTGCAATTATATCAGAGTGGTCCACTAGCTGTGTTTAGGCACTGATTTGCAAAGGGGCCCATTTGGTTGCACTTATAACAAAGGATCTTGGTTAAGTCTGACTGCTTATTCTGAGCTGGAGCTTCACCTCCAGGCTTCTTTCCCGACCATTTCTTCCCTTTACGCTTGAAAAACGGCTTACTAGCAACTGGTATCACTGATAAAGGTTGGGCATTAACTGCTGGCACTACTCCTTTCTAAACTCCTACCTCAATATCAAGATCTTCAAATCTCAAAGCCATGCTGATCAAATTGGTAAAGGTACCGCTGAGATGATTGGTCATTTCCCGATGAAATTCTGGTCGCATTCCTTTTATGAACATTTCATTCTTTTTAAATGGCATATCAATCAATCCTGGTCCAAAGTGGGACAATGCATTAAACCTATGATCATACCACGCCACTGTCATCTCACCCTATTTCAAATCCATAAAACTTCTGAACAATTGAGTTCTTCCCGCCTCTAGGATAAACTGATCTTCAAAAACCTCTTTAAACTGCGCCCAAGAGAAATCTTCTTCTGGTGTATTCATGGTGGTTGAATCCCACCAATCCATTGCTGCTTTCTAAAGTTAACGCGATGCCAATATTTTATTTCTAACATCTCCCAACTTAAGATCCCCAAATATCCTCTCACAAGAGCGGAGCCATGTCTGAACTCCTAAAATATCTTCAGTTCCATAGAAAAGGCTTACGACCTAAAGCAGTGTAATTATTGCACAAGGTCGCAAAGTTTTAAGGCGGCTAAACTTGCATCACCGCTTCTACTACCGGCTCCGCAACTGGCTCATTTCTAGGAGCTCTGCCATTTGTAGCCGTGCTGGTTCCAGATCCCCTCCCTCTTCTTCCTCTTGTACTCATTTCAAATAACCTGGATAAGTGACAGGTATTATTAGAATATAAAGATAGGATCAAAGATGAAAAAAAGGGAAACTGCAATAACGGGTCTAAAACCAGACTTTTAGGGGAGAAAAGGAAACACTCTCTCAAGATTAACTCATTCTAGGGATATACTCACCCTATCTCTAATGAGTAGTACCCCAATCAGGCTAAGGTGTTCGCTCAATCGAAGCTCTGATACTAACTGTAACGACCTACCTTTCCGATCCCTAGGAACGACACTTAACATATTCTCGTTGTTCGTGTGCTGTTGCCCAAGCATGAGAAAGGTGAATCGTCGTGGCGTGAAATAAAGAAAAAAATAGAAAACCTCACAACGAAACTTTTAAATATAATAGTAAATAGTACATCAGGTTCCTCCTTAACAGGGAGTTATCAGAGTTACACAAAAGTACTACAAAAACAACTTAGGCAGTTATAACATCCCGCCTTTACAAATGCTGAAACAAAGTACACTTACACAAACTAAATAGTACAGCGGAATAGATAAATAAGCAAATGAAGAGCCTTTTGCTTGGACATCCTCTTTAAAAGAGCCCAACACAAACCTGCTACTCTCAGACTACTCAAATAAAAGTTTTACTCACACGTTTATGTGAGAGTAAGCCCATTCTGTGTTCAGCGGCATGGTCTCACACGTTTGTGTTTAATTTCACACCTATTATTTAAAGTTTTACTCATATTGGACATATCGTCTAACCCGAGTTATTTGTTTTCCCTAAACTCTTAGGTACTCATTTTATTTGAGTAGTCCGAGAATAGCAGGTTTCTTATTGGGCTCTTTTGAAGACGACGTTTGAACCTGAGGCTTTCATCTTCATAGCTATCTATTCCATAGTATTATCTAGTTTGTGTAAGTGTATTTTTGTTTCAGCATATGTAAAGGCAGGTTGTTATAACTACCTAAGCTGATTTGTAGTACCTTTGTGTAACTTTGATAATTCCCTATTAAGGAGTAACCTAATGTATTATTGACTGGTCTGTTTCATTTAGCAGTTTCGTCGTGATGTTTTCTATTCTTTTCTTTATTTTACTCCACGACGATTCATCTTTTCGATGCTTGGTAACGGCACATGAACACCGATGATGTGTTAAGTGTCATTTCTAGGGGTCAGAAAGTTGAATTGTCACATTTGGTATCAGAGCATCAGTTGAGCGAACACCTTAGCCTGATTTGGGGTACAATTCATTAGAGATAGGGTGATTAGAGCCCTAGAATGAGTTAATCTTGAGAGAGTGTTTCGTTTTCTCCCCTAAATGTCTAGTTTTATCCTTTATTGCAGTTTCCATTTTATCATCTTTGACCCTATCTTTTTATTCTAATGATACCTGTCACTTATCCAGGTTATCGAAAATGAGTACAAGAGGAAGAAGAGGTAGGGGATCTAGAACCAGCATAGCTACAAATGGCAAGGCTCCTAGAAATGAGTCAGTTGTAGAGCCAGTAGTAGAAGTAGTGATGCAAGTTCAGCTGCCTTGGTACTTTGCGACTTTATGCAAGAATTATACTGCTTTAGGTGGTAAGCCTTTCTATGGAACTGAAGGTATTTTGGGAGTTTAGACGTGGCTCCGCTCTTATGAAAGGATATTAGGGGATCTTCAGTTGGGTGATGCTGGAAATAAATTGCTGGCATCGCATCAGCTTCAGAAAGCAGCAATGGATTGGTGGGATTCAATCACCATGAATACACCAGAAGAAGACTTCTCTTGGACACAGTTTAAAGAGGTTTTGAAGTTCAGTTTATCCCAAAGGCGGGGATGACTTAGTTGTTCAGAATTTTTATGGGTTTGAAATAGGGTCAAATGATAGTGGCGCAATATGAGCATAGGTTCAATGCATTGTCCCTCTTTGGACCAGGATTGATTGATACACCACTCAAAAAGAATGAAATATCCGTGAAAGGAATGGGACTAGAATTCCATCAAGAAATGACCAATCATCTTAACGGTACCTTTAGCAATTTGATCATTATGGCTTTGAGGTTTGAAGCTCTTGATATTGAGCAAGGAGTTCAGAAAGGGGTAGTGCTAGCAGTCAATGTCCAATCTTTAATGATACCAGTTACTAGTAAGCCATTTTTCAAGCGCAAAGGGAAGAAGAAGTGGTCGGGAAAGAAGCCTAGAGGTGGAGCTCTAGCTCAGAATAAGTAGTAGACTCGACCAAGATTCTTTGTTATAAGTGCAACCAAATGGGCGACTTTGCAAATCAGTGCCCGAACCCGGCTAATGGACCACTCTGCTACAATTGCAACAAACATGGATACATGAAGAACGAGTGTCCACTTCCGAAGAAGGGAGCTCAGGGGAAAGCTTTTACTATTAAGGAAACATTGTCTACTTCTATGGATCCTAAAGGAAAGTAGGTGTTGCAAGGTACATTATCCATTTTGGATATTCTTGTTAGAGTGTTATTTGATACCAGTGCAACCCATAGTTTTATCTCATATGACCTAATGAACCAGTTGAATCTTAAATATGTTACTCTCCATAATTCCCTTTGTGTGTCAAGCCCTATTGGGGGTCCGACCAATCTTGATACCATATGTTTGAATGTGCTTATTTCTTATCGAGATCGGCCTTTCTTTTCTGACTTGTTTGCCCTCGGGTTCATGAGTTTTGGAGTGTCATTAGGAATGGATCGGTTATCTAAGTTTAAAGCTATTTTGCATTATGTTAGTAGGGTGATTGTAGTAAAAGATGTAATAGGTAGAAGCATTGATGTATGTTGTGGAGAGCCTAGGGGGTTGATGAGCAGTTTTCTATATTCCCTTAAAGTACCCAAAGAGGAGATAAGGAATATACCAATTGTCCGGGACTTCAAGGATATTTTTGAAGAAGTGCAAGGTTTACCTCCTCACCAGGAAGTAGAGTTCTGCATTGATTTGATTCCAGGAACTAGACCAATTGTTCAACCTCCTCGAAGGTTGGCTCCAAAAGAAAACAGAGAGTTAGACAAGCAGCCGTTTGATTTATTGCAGAAGGATTTGATTAAACGTAGCACATCGAGTTGGAGATCACCAATAGTTTTCATTACCAAGACCGATGGTTCTCTTAGATTATGTGTATATAATCGAGAGTTAAATAAGAGGACTATCAAAACTAAGTATCATTTACCTAGGATTGATGACATGTTTGACCAGCTCCATGGAGCTCAGATATTTTCTCAATTGGATCTTGCCACCGGTTTTCACCAATTAAGGGTAATAGAGGAAAGTGTACCCTTAACAACTTTTTGAACCCCTGATAGTTTTTACGAATGGTTAGTCATGCCATTCGGATTGACTAACGTTCCCGCTTAATTCATGGATTTGATGAATAGAGTGTTTCGGGTTTTCTTAACAAGTTTGTTCTCGTCTTTATGGATGACATTCTTGTTTATTCCAACTCGAAGGAAGAGCATAAGTAGCATCTTCATGTTGTTCTAAGTACTTTAAGAAGTCATATTTAAAGGCAAATTTTTCTAAGTGTCATTTCTGGAAATCCGAAGTTAGATTTCTAGGGAACATAGTTTCTGAAGAAGGCATATCAGTGGACCCAGCTAAAGTAGTTGCGGTTCAAGATTGGAAGAAACCCAAAAATGCAACGGAGATAAGGAATTTCTTAGGGTTTGCAGGTTTCTATAAAAGTTTTATTAAAGATTTCTCACAGATTGCTTCTTATCTAACAAAGTTGATGAAGAAATACGCTAAGTTTGTGTGCACGCCCAAGTGCGATCAAGCATTCAATGAGTTAAAGGAGAAATTGACAAGTGCTCCCTTTTTAACTATTCTAGATGGGAGCGAAGGAATAATAGTTTACACGGATGCTTGTAGGACTGGATTGGGAGTAGTTTTGGTGCAGAATGAAAAAGTAATAGCGTATGCGAGTCGATAGTTGAAACCTTATGAGAAGAATTACGTTACGCACAATTTGTAGCTGTTGGCTGTAGTCTTTACATTGAAGGCATGGAGGCACTATCTTTTGGGTGCAAAGTTTGAGTTATATATGGATCACAAGTCATTAAAGTATCTATTTACCCAAAAGGATTTGAACTTTAGGAAGCAAAGATGGCTGGAATTTCTCATGTCTTATAACCTAGAGATTCTTTATACCTCAGGGAAAGAGGACACCATTGCAAATGGGTTAAGTAGGAATATATCAAAGATTGTAGATTTGAAAGTTTAACAAGCATTAATTAAGAGAATTGCATATTTCTAAAAAGAAGACCTATTCTGGCTCGGCTTAAGAAGGATGTTGAAGATGGAACTATCTCTAGTTTTCAGATAGTCTCACGAGGCACTTTAAGAATAAATGGATTGATTTGTATACCTGATGTTAATGGAATTAGACAGGATGTGCTGAGAGAATGCCATCGGTCAAAGTAATCTATCCACCCAGGAGTAACCAAAATGTTTGAGAATACGAAGAAGACCTTTTGTGGAAATGGATGAAGAGAGAAATTTCGATCTTCGTAAGCCGGTATGCAAATTGTCAACAGGTCAAGATTGACCAGCAAAAGACTACTGGGTTACTCAAACCATTGTAGATACCGAATTAGAAGTGGGAGTAAGTATCCATGGACATTATCGATGGGTTGCCCAGAACAAGGAAAGGTAATAAAGGCATTTGGGTAATTGTAGGTCGATTAATGAAGAGCGCCCACTTTATTCCGGTAAAGTCAACAAGAATTGTACCTTCTTTGGCTGGAATTTATTTGAAGGAGATTGTTCGACTACATTGAATCCCAGTAAGTATAGTCAATGATCGAGATCCCATCTTCGCCGGTTGTTTTTAGGGTGCATTGCAACCCGCTTTAGGAACATAGTTGAATTTGAGCTCAGCCTATCATCCATGGACAAAGGGACAAACTAAAAGGTTAAACCGAATTTTAAAGGATCTCTTAGGAGCATGTATTTAGGATTTTGGAGGTTTTTGGGAAGATCATCTACATTTGGCAGAGTTCTCTTATAATAATAGTTACCAAGCTAGCATTGGTATGACGCCCTATGAAGTTTTATATGGATGGCCGTGTTAAATCACCTTCATGTTGGGTTGAGACTAGAGACCGTTCAGTATTTGGACCAAAAATGGTTCGAGAATCATTAAAGAAAGTGGCTATGGTCAAGGAAAGGATGAAAGAAGCCCAGGATCGACAGAAAAGTTATGCCGAACAATGGAGAAGGGACTTACAGTTTGTGGTTGGGATTTGGTATTTGTGAAAGTTTCCCCGATTAAAGGAGTTGCAAGATTCAAAAGAGTAGGAAAGCTAGCACCTAGATTCATTGGACCGTTTAGAGTCCTTAAGAGAATTGGATCGTTGGCCTATGGAGTAGAACTTCCAAAAATATTGTTAGAAGTTCATAATGTCTTTCATGTATCTCATCAGAGAATGCTTGCTCATGATCTATCTTTGATTATTGAGACGTTTGTTCAGGAAGACTTAGAGATAGAACCAAACTTGATAGTAATCTGCCATCAAGTTCATATTATAGATCAGAATGAAAGGAGATTGAGAAACAAGGTGGCGAAGCTTGTGAAGGTTTAGTGGAGTGATGAACCCCCGCGATTGTACTTAGGAGACTGAGGATCATATTAGGGAAACTTACCATGATATAATGTCAAGTTAGTCGTTTGAATGCATTATTAATGTTTTATTATGGCATAGTTGCTTTGCATTGTTATTTAATTTCTTTATATAATATATACCTTTTGGATTGACTTTTTGTGTATTAAGTTTGAGGGCAAAATTTTCCTAAGGGAGGGAGGGTGTAACGGCCTATAAATTAATCGCTTTTATTTAAATATTTAAATCATTTTTAAATATTTAAATAATGGATTTTAATAACCAAATAAACATATTTTAAATATTAATCAGTGACATTAAAATCATTTTCAAATTTTGTTTACCAAAATAATTAGTTCAAATAAAAATAGAAAACGTAACCGAAAAACGTTTTTCAAAATTTTGACTTTTCGGCATAAGAAAGTTATAGGAAAAGTTATGCACATTTTGTATAACTCATATACACATGCATACACATGTACATATATCATATGGTAAGCTAATCAATGTGTTAAAGTTAATAATCAAGCTTAGTTTAAAATATTAAACTTGATTTGACATTAAATGCATAAAATATATTAAATAACCTTAGGAAATTGATTAAGTACCCTAACTATAACCTAAACAAGTACCTAAGACATGATGGAGGGTGTGTGTGCATCTAAGGTGAGAGGGGAGGTATGGAAGCATGCTACATGAAGACATTTCGCTATTTTATATTAATAAGTTATTTTAATCACCACTTCAATTCCTTCATCTATAAATACCCACCATCTCCACACATTCTCACTTTATGTCTTCATTTTCATATTCACTTCTCTTCTTGTTATCCTGCCTTTTGGCAAGGCCGTGACACCAAAAAGTTGTCTGGAAAACTAAAGAATGTTCATCGTAAAAGTTCGTTATACACTGTTTCACCATGGATATCGATGAATTTTGTCCGAGCCCGGATCAGGCTACAATTGGTAAGACACGTCAAGCAAAGTCATGAAAGCCAAGGCTCCAGATTTCAAGTCAACCTGAGTTCGTGTGCTCAAGTTATGATCGATGCAAAATGAAGGAGAATACCCTTATTCGAATCCATAGGCAACACCTCTGTTCGAATCCATCAGCGCCTCTCTGTTCGAATCCATCAGCATCTCCCTGTTCGAATCCATCAGCAGTTGGCCTCGATTCGCATCGATCAGCCATCCTCAACCCGCATCCATCAGATCGGTCCAGCCTTCGTATCCATCAAGCTAGGAAGTACTTCGAATCCATTGAAGTATTCCTCTTCGAGTCCATTCTGCAACCCCCTATTCGTATCGATCAACTGGAGACCATCGAGATCGATACGAACAAAGCGATGCATTGACTCCATAAAACACTGATTCGTTCGTATCCATTAGAACATCTCACTTCGAATCCATCAAGTCAAAGCGGCGAAGTCTCCAGGACGACTCGATCAACTCGGCGCAAAAGGAGGATCGAAGCGAGGAGTGCGCGCCGCGTCATCACAAAGCCACGTGAGAGGATCGATTCGAAGAGATCGATTCGAAACCATGGATTCGAACCAGACAGCATTCCGAAGATCACCAGCTCGTATCGACAATATCTCCCAAACCACAGATCCAAATGCAACGAAATTTTCACAGGAGCTTACATACATGTTGAAGAATGTTCTCACCAAATTTCAGCTCCATCAGATGATTTTTTGATCAATTCGAATAGAGTTCGAATCGATCCCGAAGCGGGCCCAGATTTCCTGGACGCGGGCGCATGGGCCCCCACACGTGCTAGAAGTAGTCTCCCTAATTTTAGACGAAATATCAGCCTCCTACACCTATAAATAGAGCCCCTGGTCATTTAGAAAAGGGGTCGGATAATTTTAAGAGCTAAAGAGCGCCCATATTCTGCCAGATTTACTCCAAATCACCACTGCTACCTTAGATTCAGACTTAGATCATAAAATCAGCTGTACTACATTATAAGAAATTGTAATCTTCAACGACCGAGCAATAAAATCATCAAACTTCAAAGTGGACGTAGGCAAGATCGCCGAACCACTATAAATCCTGTGTCGTTTACTGTTTTTATGGAGTTTTCTGAGTGATTTGCATACTTATTTCTCTACATATTTGATATTTGTGATCTGTGATTGCGAACTGGTGCTTTCAATGGCTATTGGGTGTTTGTGACCAATTTTGGCGCAAACATTTTGGTGCTTTCACTGAGAACTGAACTCAGGAGTTCTATCATTTGAAAGTTGAATCAGAAGGCTAAGAGATTTAGATTCGAAGAATCATGACAAGACAAACAAGTAGAAGGCAGAGACCAGAACAAAGTCAGCATGAAGGGAGTCAAGAGGCTTCCTCAGGGGCAAACCAAGCATCGATCTTCATCACCAGGGATGAGATGGAGATAATGATGAAAAGATAGGAGGAAATGATCCAGAATTTGCTTCAACAAATTGGACAACTTGGAGCGCAAAATCAAGGAACAACCAGAATCCAGAACGGAACAGGACCATCTGGCGCAGCGCCGGACCTGGGGGCATACACTTAGAGCATGTTGATCCAATCCTGGGAAGAGATTCAGGGACATCCGAGCAACCTGGTGGCAATAGAGGGATGAACGCTCAGCCAGGGGGGCAAAACGAAGGTAACACTCAAAGATCACAGCCTGACGACAATGATAGGTTTGCAGAGATGGTCAGACGGGCCATGAGAGGCGGACTAGTCAATAGAGATCTGGAGGATGTACATAGGAGTCCCTTTGCTCCTACGATCAGGTAGGCCAGGAATCCACCAGAATTCAAGCTACCAACATTAGAGATGTACGATGGGCGGACGGATCCAGCGGTCCATCTGACGAAGTATATGAGGCATATGGAAGTGCTGGGGGCATCATAGGAAGTCATGGCCTGGTGCTTTCCATTGTATTTGACGAACATTGCAGCGCTATGGTTTAGACAACTGGAGAGTGGCTCCATTGGGACTTGGACAGATTTGACAGAAAGGTTTATGAGACAATTCAGGGTTCACATAGCAAGACCCAAGAATGTGATGAGTTTGGCAACACTAAAGCAGAAAGCTGGGGAGTCTTCGAGGAATTTTCTGACATGATTCAATGCAGCAGCAGCATCGGTGGATCGGCCAGATCCATCTATGGTCATGATGGCAGCTGTATCTGGAATATCTGATGGCACGAAGTTCAAGAATTCACTAACTAAGGATCCACCTACGGACCTGGGAGAGTTTTATCATGAAGCCGAAAAGATTTTGCGATTAGAGGATGCTCGTATGGAGAGAGAAGAAGAAATCGATGTTTACGCAGTTAGAGGCGGTAATTCACCTGGAAAAGGTGTAGAGACTGGTAAAGGGAAGCGAAAGGCTGAAGAAAACGATGATAGGTCAAAGCGACAATGGAGAGAGCCGCGATTTACCACCTATTCAGAACTTAACGAGGGTTTGGAGCGAATCTACCAAGACACCCGAGAGCAAGTTGCCTATCGTAGACCAATACGATGGGATCCAACTACCGACGAGAGAAAATCAGACAAATATTGCTTATTCCACGAGCTGAATGGACATAGCACAAATGACTGTAGACACCTGAAGGATGAGGTAGAAGGGCATATCAGGAACGGTAGGCTACTTCAGTATGTGAGGAGGCGAGCTCCAGCAGTTGAACCAGAGCGACCACCGTCTACATCAGCTAGGGGAGACCCCGAGCCGAGACACCGTATGGTTATCAATTGATTTAAATAACGATGAACAAGTTGTAAACTTCTCACTAACACCATCAACCCATTTACACATGTATGAGATCGCGAACGATCCACAAGCATGCTCTGAATGATTATTGACCGTCTCGTAGTGAGAATTTACACTTTGACATCCTTGCTTTGCTTTCATTTCATGTTGATTTGGATATTTAGACTTTGCTTGTTTGGACATTTCTATTATGGAATTCATGTGAACGCTAATTTGATATTTGCAATCCTGTAGAAGAAGTTACTTGCGTATGCTTTGGATCGCGAACGGTCCACAAGCGCACCTTGTATGGCGACGAACCGCCACGATCGCTGATTCAGAAGTTCACCCGAACGTGAACCTGACATCGATAATACTAAGTCCCCCTCGGGCACACTCATTTGCCTCGAACGGCACCCGACCTCGAACGGTCACAATCAGCCTCGAACGGCACCCGACCTCGAACGGTCACCATTTGCCTCGAACGGCACCCGACCGCAAACGGTCACACTTCATCTAGTATAACATTCGATCGTGAACGATCACACTCTGCCTCGAACGGCACCCGACCACGAACGGTCAAAATTCACCTAATATGACATTCGATCACGAACGATCACATTTTTGCCTCGTACGGCACACGATCGCGAACGATCACATTCTTCTTTCAACGTCACCCGACCGCGAACGGTCATAATTCGTCTAGAACGACACCCGATCGCGAACGGTCACAACTCGTCTAGAACGACATCCGACCGCGAACGGTTCCATTTCTTTATTTGCCGCGAACGGCATCCGACCGCGAACGGTCTCATTTCGTTATTTGTCGCGAACGGCATCCGACCGCGAACGGTTCCATTTCTTTACCGCCAACGGTATCCGACCGCAAATGGTCCCCTTTCTTTGTTCGCCATGAACGGCATCCAACCACGAACGGTCCTATTTCGCTATTTGCCATGAACGGCATCCAACCTCGAAAGGTCCCATATCGCCTCGAATGACATATGGTCCCGAACGATCGTCATTCATGGTCAGATAAAACTATCAATTTCTTTGCAGGTCATCAACAGGTTATGAACATCCGGCTTATGGCATTACAAAACACACCTTCCAAACGCAAGGCATGTTTTGGGGGGCAAATGTTATACCGCCTTTTGGCAAGGCCGTGACACCAAAAAGTTGACTGGAAAACTAAAGACAGTTCGTCGTAAAAGTTCGTTATACACTGTTTCACCATGGATATCGATGAATTTTGTCCAAGCCCGGATTAGGCTACAATTGGTAAGACACGTCAAGCAAAGTCATGAAAGCCAAGGCTCCAGATTTCAAGTCAATCCGAGTTCGTGTGCTCAAGTTATGATCGATGCAAAATGAAGGAGAATACCCTTATTTGAATCCATAGGCAACACCTCTGTTTGAATCCATCAGCGCCTCTCTGTTCGAATCCATCAGCATCTCCCTGTTCGAATCCATCAGCAGTTGGCCTCGATTCGCATCGATCAGCCATCCTCAACCCGCATCCATCAGATCGGCCCAGCCTTCGTATCCATCAAGCTAGGAAGTACTTCGAATCCATAGAAGTATTCCTCTTCGAGTCCATTCTGCAACCCCCTATTCGTATCGATCAACTGGAGACCATCGAGATCGATACGAACAAAGTGATGCATTGACTCCATAAAACACTGATTCGTTCGTATCCATTAGAACATCTCACTTCGAATCCATAAAGTCAAAGCGGCGAAGTCTCCGAGACGACTTGATCAACTCGGCGCAAAAGGAGGATCGAAGCGAGGAGTGCGCACCGCGTCATCACAAAGCCACGTGAGAGGATCGATTCAAAACCATGGATTCGAACCAGACAGCATTCCGAAGATCACCAGCTCGTATCGACGATATCTCCCAAACCAAAGATCCAAATGCAACGAAATTTTCACAGGAGCTTACATACATGTTGAAGAATGTTCTCACCAAATTTCAGCTCCATCAGATGATTTTTTGATCGATTCGAATGGAGTTCGAATGGATCCCGAAGCGGGCCCAGATTTCCTAGACGCGGGTGCATGGGCCCCCACACGTGCCAGAAGTAGTCTCCCTAATTTTAGGCAAAATATCAGCCTCCTACACCTATAAATAGAGCCCCTAGTCATTTAGAAAAGAGGTCGGACAATTTTAAGAGCTAAAGAGCGCCCAGATTCTGCCAGATTTACTCCAAATCACCACTGCTACCTTAGATTCAGACTTAGATCATAAAATCAGTTGTACTACATTATAAGAAATTGTAATCTTCAACGACCGAGCAATAAAATCATCAAACTTCAAAGTGGACGTAGGCAAGATCGTCGAACCACTATAAATCCTGTGTCGTTTACTATTTTTATGGAGTTTCCTGAGTGATTTGCATACTTATTTCTCTACATATTTGATATTTGTGATCTGTGATTGCGAACTGGTGCTTTCAACGGCTATTGGGTGTTTGTGACCAATTTTGGTGCAAACACTTCTCTTCATGTTCAAGAATATCCATGGCTAGCAAATCCATGTCTAATGTTGGCAAAATATAGCTTCTTCACTTTAAAACTCCATATATTAATCTACAAACACTCCTCCACCAAAACAAAAGCCATTTCCACCTCAAAACTCCTAGGCCGAGCTCATTTATGCTAGGCCAAGCCCATTTATGCCCTTAGACAAGCCATGTTGGACTCTATAAGCCCATACTAGGTCCTATTTTGGAGTTAATGCAAGTTGCTAAGAGTTTAGGCAAGTTCAGTAAAAGTTTAGCTTAGTTTGGAACAAGTTTTGTTAGCCATAAAATTTACACAAGTGCAGAAATATGAAAGAAGGTTAATAGGGTCGAGGTTTCGATGAAGAAGCGTGCATAGGCCTCATTAAAGACAAAAGAGATTGTTTCGAAGGCAATAAGCAGGTATCGAAGCAGTCGAAGGCACCAACTACTCGTACATTGCAAAGGCTTTTCGACCCAGATGGAAAGAGATACATCCCTCCGCTACTTTCAACCTTTCGACATAGATAAACAAGTGAGGATAGCTTCGAAACCCTTTTCGAAGGTAATAGATGATGCTCTCTCGCTTACATGCCAAACCTTTCGAAGTCAAAGGTTTCACCCCTAACACAACCTTTTCGGAAGCATATACAAGCCATTCGAACCGGTCGAGGCTAATAATTTTAAGAGAAGGTTCCGCCCTAGTCCTAAGGCATGCATTCAAAGGCTACACAACCTCATCGAAACCATCGACACTTGAATCTCTTCGGAACCAATATGAACGACCTATTAACAGTGGTGGAAGCTTCAAACTTATTTCCAATAACAATAAGAAGGGAAAGGGTGCATTCAGGAAACCTTTCGACATCGGAAGGTGCTGTGGAGAAAGTAGTATTTAGAGATCAACAAAGGCGAAAGGATAATAAAGGCCCCTTTTGACTCAGTTGAAAGGTCTTGGAAAGGTTAAAGGAGTCGAAAGAGCAAACCAAGATGAACAAGAGGACGCCTTTCAACAACATCAAAAGGGGTCAGGGCCTTTCGACCAAGTTTAAAGGCTTGAGGCGGCATATAAAAAGGGGTCCTACCGACCCGGTCGAAAGCAAAGGCATGAAAGGGAGCCGACCTGCATCTATATATAAGACTCAAGGGTCTAGTTTTGGGGATCGGATTCTGGAATTCTAAATTCATTTCCTTTACTCTACTTTCTTAGTTACAATTGTATTCTCAAGAAACCATAAATCAAATTAGGGAAAAAGCTCTATATCTTGTAACTCATTTTGGATTATAATAAAAAAAGGAAGATGGCTATTCATTAAGGATATTGGTGACGAGGAAGATCATTCAGATCATTAGCTAGACTAATGATCCATTGCACACGATTCTAACGTTTTCTCATAATTTCTTTTTTTCTATGCAATGCATAGGGTCGAACTGGGTAAATGCGATTGAAATACATCTTCATCAAAACCTGCGCTTAATATTAAAAACTAGAGTGATGATGGGGTTTCGACCATGTTAAACTCAAGATACTTGCAGATACCTAGATTGATCTTATGCAAGGAAAACAAAGTGAATTGTAGGCAGTGATAAGCTAGGACCATTTCAAAAGGGAGGAACCCCTCTTGACCTGATCGAAAAGGGTGTTTTCGAAAGGAATCCTAGTTATAATTGACTAACAATTGAATACAAAGGAACTCGTTTGAAGGGGATCGATCCCTACAGGCATCAGAGACCCTTTCAAAGGAGTTCCACAACTAGAGTAACGAACCCATGGGGTCGAAAGCAACCGTGTCATACTATTGAAGTATACATCCCTTTTGACATGATTGGAAGGTCCTGAATGCAATCTTTCGACATGGTCGAAAGGAATGAAGGGCAAGGATGATCAGCTACTTTCGATTCACTCAAAAGAGAGGACTCAATCTGATGTTGCTCTCTAAATATGTATCCTAAAGCTAATTCCTTGAAGCCTTTCGACTAAGCCAACTTGGTCGAAAGGTCGAGATGGCTTTGTTAACCCTTTCGATTGAGTCATCTTGGTCAAAAGGTGAAGCTACAACCTTAACCCTTTCGACTGTGCCAATATAGTTAAAGGGCATGCTTTCGAAGGAGTTGATCCTTTCAATAATTTGGTTTCATTTGAATCTAATAACCTTACAAATAGCATTGGGGATGTTGACAAGTTTTCTTGTTAACATTTTTGGCACAAGAAGGAGGGCTTGAACCTCCAACCTTGTTACTGTATACAGACTAATTGTGGCTCGTTTTTGTTGCGTAGGAAAAATGAGGTCAAAGCATTTAAGTGGAATCATGGAAGGAGTAATGCATACCACCACTCCAGAAGAGAATGTAGCTCCAACTTTCAACAAGGATGGGGCCATCCCTGGACAGACTTCATCACCAGCTCAGCAAGATGAAAATGCAACTAAAATAAAAAAAACTTGGAACAACAATTTCAGGAGATGCATGAGCTGCTAAAGATGGCCTTATCTCAAAAATCTTTGAAGACACCGAGACAAACTCAAGGAGAAGAGCTAGTTTCTCCCAGGAGGAATCTAAAAGCTAATTCCAATGAGAATAAAGACAAAGTGGATCTGACATCCTCAAAGAAGAAGGGACTTCCCCAATCGAAAGCTAATCATCAGGGAAGAATTCTAGATAAGTCGTTGGAACAATCTGGGAGCTCAACATCGAAAGAATATTTCCCAGACTGGAAAAACTATGGAAATGTCAAAGTTTATCTGAAAGATGCCGCTGAGAAGGCCATTAAAGATGCTATGAATTCCAAGGGAAAAAGAACAATGGATGAAAACGTCAATGACAATAAGAGGGTGTCGCCTTTCACCCATGAAATCATGGCTACAGTAATACCACCATATGTCAAAATATCGTCCATGAAATATCATGGGGTTACAGACCTCGACGATCATCTTATGGCTTTTGAAAGTTAGATGGACTTGTATAACGCATCTGGAGCTGTCAGATGCCGACTGTTTCCAGTTAATCTTCAGGGAGCAATAGCTAAATGGTACAGGAAATACAAGGAAAAGACAATATACTCCTGGAAGCAATTTTCTTACGAGTTCTCAGCCCAATTCTGTATTTGCAAAGATCCTACTATCGATTATACAGTCTTGGAAAATATAAAACAAAGGCAGGGAGAGCCTTTGGGGGACTACTTGAGAAGGTTCAACACTGAAGCTTTAAAGGCCAAGGATATGAACGATCGTGATAAGCTCATAGCTATCCATTCTGGCTTGATTGAGAATACCCCTTTCTGGAAGTAGCTCTTTGTTAATGGCTGTAAAGACCTACAAGACTTCCACTTTCAAGCTGACAAGTTCATCTGATGGATGAGCTTTACTACGCCAAGAAGAAAACAATTCCTAGGAAATAAGGGGGAAGATTTGGCCTGGACCGTGGCCACAAATGGCCCAGATGAGAAGAACTAATTGCTAACACAGTTGCTTTAAACAAGCCGTTGTCTTACGTGTATGCTATAGCTAAGGAAAGAATCAACTTTCCAGTCTCCTTCAAAGCCAAGAACAATCCTAAACAGAAAAAATGAGGAGACTATTGTGCTTATCACAAAACTAATGGCCACAAAACTGATGAGTGTAGAGTTCTAGCCAGAATTATCCAAAAGCTGATCCGGGAAGGTCATTTAAAGGAGTTTGTTCAAGATCAGCAAAATGCCCCACGAACAGAGAATGCTCCGTAGAAGCACCCAAGCAATGTTGTGAATGTGTTAGAAGATGAGGATTCCTTAAGCTTAAGCCCGCCAATCAACAGGATTGATGTAATCCATGGTGGGCCACATCCAACAGGGAACAGCAGGGGGCACGAAGTAGATACATTAAAGAGGCCAAAGAAGGGATCTATTTTATTCAAGAAGAGCCCCCAATGAAAAACCCATGCCTTAACATTCAAATGCCTAATTTGATTGTCACTCCATAAGAGCTACGCAAGGGGGTTCATCATCCTCATAATGACCCTCTAATGATCACTACATAGATTGGGCTATCTATTTTCTCAAAAACTATGGTCGACATGGGCAGCGCAGTCAATGTAATTTTCAAACATGCCTTTGATCAGGTGAACATTCCAGAACACAAGCTGGAGCCAAGCACAGAGCCTATATTTGGATTCAATAATAAGGGATCAACTCTAGTGGGATAGATAAAGCTACTTGTACATATGGGAGTGCCACCTATATGCAGAATATTTAAAACTATTTTTGTGATAATCAATCAACCCAGCTACTACAACGCCTTCTTTGGCAGGCCAGCTTTTGATGAAATTGATGCTTTTGTCTCCCCGAAGTACCTTATTGTAAAGTTTCTGACAAAGCGAGGCTAATGGAGAGTCTAAGGAGAGGAGTTTAGCTCGCGGGAAATGTATTTTTCCACTCTTGATCAATATAAGAGGGAGTATTCTGCGTACTTTGATTCTTATACTATTTTACAACTTTCAGATGATGGATTTTCACATCCAACATTCGAAGCAAAAATTAAAGTTAATAAATCTAACAAGCATATTTATCAAAGGTACATTCCCTCGGGAGGCAAGAGGAAGAGAATTGATGCAAACTCAGTGGAAGAAGGCCCAATAGTCACGGAGTTTGATTGCTGAGGTGAAACAGAGAGGAAAAAACCCATGGTAGAGCTTGAGGAAGCTCACATAGATTCAGATGTTGTTTCTAAAATAATCAAGGTGGGAAAGGATCTTGATAGTGAGTTAAAGAAAGACTTGATACAATTCCTTAGGGTCAACAAGGATGTGTTTTCCTGGTCACATTCTAATATGGTGGGAATTGATCCGACTGTCATGTGCCATGCCCTTAATATCAATCCAGGAGCAACCCCCAAAAGGTAGAAAAAGAGACAATTGGACAAGGTACGATTAGATGCTCTAAGGGAAGAGGTTGACAGACTCCTTGAAAATGGATTAATCCGGGAGATATATTACCCTAAATGGTTAGCCAACCCAGTTTTGGTAAAGAAGTCAAACGGGAAATGAAGAACGTGCAATGATTACACGGACCTAAACAAAGCATGCCTAAAGGATTACTTCCCACTACTGGGGATATATCAGTTAGCAGATGCAATAAGTGGACACAAATTGTTATCCCACATGGATGCTTATTTGGGGTACAATCAGATACCGATGTTTAAACTGGATAAAGAGCATACCAGCTTCATAACTGAATGGCAAATTTATTGCTACAAAGCTATGCCATTTAGGTTAAAGAATGCAGGGGCTACCTATCAAAGATTGGTTAGTCGAATGTTTAAGGAACAAATTGGTAGAAACATGGAAGTTTATATTGATGATATGCTAGTAAAGTTTAGCGAGCTTGAGAATCATCTTTAGGATCTAGAGGAAATGTTCAAAATATTACGGAAGTATTAAATGAAATTGAACACACAAAAGTGTTCTTTTGGAGTCCACTTTGGAAAGTTCTTAGGCTACCTAGTAAGTGCTAAAGGGATCGAAGCAAGTCCTGACCAAATTCAAGCCATAAAGGACATGGCCGAACCTAAAACCAGTAAGGAAGTAATGAGCTTAAATGGAAGGGTAGCTGCCCTAAGCAGGTTTATCTCAAAAGCTACTGATAAGTGTATACCAATCTTCGATGTGATTAAGAAAAAGAATAACTTCGAATAGGGAGAGGATTGTAGGAAAGCTTTCTTAGAATTAAAAAGCCATTTGGAAAAACCACTGATACTTTCAAATCTCGAGAGCGGGGAAATATTATCCCTATACATGGCAGCATCAGAACATGCGGTCGACTCGGTACTTATTAGAGAAGAAAATGGGGCATAGCTTCTAGTATACTACGTAAGCATTCGATTAAAGGATGCAGAGGTTTGGTACCCAATTATAGAAAAATTAGCCTATTGCTTGATTCTCACAGCGCGAAAGCTCAGAGCACACTTTCAGGCACCCTCGATCAGGGTATTGACCAACTTTCCTCTTAACCAAGTTTTTAGAAAACCCGAAACTCTAGAAGACTGATAAAATGGGGGATCGAACTCAGTCAATATGACATAGAATTTCAACCATGAGCTGCAATAAAAGGCAGACATTGGTAGACTTTGTTAATTAGTGCACTAGATTTATTGAAGAACAATTAGAAAACGAGAAAGATCATAAGCCCGTGTGGCAACTATTCGTGGATGGTGCATCAAATGAACACGGGGCCGGGGCAGGATATATAATCAAAACCCAAAATGGACACCGCTTGCATTATGCCATGAAACTGGGATTCCCTGCAACCAATAATGTGGCAGATTATGAATCAATGGTGGCAGGATTAACCTTGGCACTAGAACTGAAAATCCCACGAATACAGATCTTTAACGATTCTCAACTGATGGTGAATCAAGTAAAGCAGATATATCAAACAAAGGACCCCAATCTATCCTTATATGTGAATAAGATATTACGAATGCTTGCTTTGTTTGAGGATTTTTCGATAAATCAAGTTCCAAGAGCAGAAAATGCACAAGCAAACTCCTTAGCAAAATTAGCCAGCTCAAGAGAAGCCCCATAGACACGAATTGTTCCAGTTGGATATGAAGAAAATCCAAGTATTAAAAAAGAAATATCTGAACAAGGAAAAGAATTATTGGTTATGACAAGATCTCAAGCTAAATCTCAAGGGGAAAAAAGAGAAGAAAATGCTAAAGAAATATTAGATGAAAGAGTTGACCATCTAAAATCAAGAAGTTTATACGATGATACCTGGATGTCACCTATTGTCGAATACCTTGTTAAAGGAATACTCCCATTCGATAATGGAGAGGCAAGAAAAATCAGGAGATAGGCTCATACTTTCATAATGATGGATGGAATCCTCTATAAAAAGGGATATGCTCTTCCCCATCTTAGATGTGTAAGCACAAATGATGGAATAAGATCAATGACTGAAGTGCATGAAGGGTTTTGTGGAGACCATTCAAATGGGACAAAGCTGGCAAAGAAAATAATGAGGTAGGAGTTTTACTAGCCCTATATGGTAAGCCAAGCCATAGAATATGTGAAAAGATGCGAAAAGTGTTAGAAATATTCAAAGATACCCATATTGCCCCCAAGTCAATTAACTCCAATTACAAGTCCATGGCCCTTTGATGTATGGGAAATAGATTTAATCAGCCCATTGCCAATTTCAAAAGGAGGGGCAAAGTATGTTGTAGTTGCCATCGACTATTTCACCAAATGGGTTGAAGCGGAATCGCTCCCAAAGATCACTTCTGGGAAGGTACTTAGATTCATTATCAAGAACATCATAACTAGATTTGGAGTTCCCCAAAAGATAATTTCTGACAATGGAACCCAATTTGAAAGCGAAGAATTCTCCCGCTTCTGCCATAAGAATGGGATTATTAAAAGTTTTCATTTGTCGCACATCCAAAAGAAAATGGAGCAGTTGAGGCTGCGAATAAAATCATAAAGACAATTATGAAAAAGCGACTAAATAGGGCGAAAGGAAATTGGGTAGATGAACTGCCACTCATCTGTCGCACATCCAAAAGAAAATGGAGCAGTTGAGGCTGCGAATAAAATCATAAAGATAATTATGAAAAAGCGACTAAATAGGGCGAAAGGAAATTGGGTAGAAGAACTGCCACTTGTGCTATGGGCTTACCGAATGTCTGCTATGAAGCAACGGAACATACCCCATACTCTTTAACATATGGATGTGAGGCGATGCTACCAATCGAGATTGAGATACCCTCACACTGAAGGATTGCCTACGCCTTCGATAAAAATCAAGAGCTGAAAAAAGAATCGTTAGACTTGATACATGAATTAAGAGATGAAGCAGCGGTAAGAACCGCCGAATATCAGAGAAGAATCTCAATGTATTATAATTCAAGAGTAAGAACTCGATTATTTCAAAAGGGAGATTTGGTAATCCGTAGAGTAATAGCCAATACTAAGAATCTTGCAGGTGGACCCCTAGGACCAAACTGAGAGGGACCATTAGTCGTTTCCAAATTAATCCCCCCAGGAGCTTACAAATTGTGCCACCCAGATGGCAATATGGTGCCTAGAATGTGGATTGCCGAGCATTTAAGGCCATATTTTCCGAAGATGAATCAATAAAGAGCTACTTTTTTAAAGAGAAAATCTACATGGTTGGGAGTGAAATGCTCCTTATATTTGGATACTACCTAAGATGGTAGAAAAACCTCTGTCTGCGCCGAGATGACCAGGGTAGAGCACCTCCTGGAGGGAGGGCGGGTAAGCCTTTATCCGTGCCATAAGACTGCCAGGTTAAAGCACCAAACAAGCCCTTATCGATGCCACACTATGGCCAGGGTAAGGCACCTCCTAGAGGGAGGACGAAGTAATCCTTTATCCGCGCCATAAGATGGCTAGGGTAAAGCACCGAACAAGCCCCTGTCAGCGCTGCAAAAGGGCCAGGGCAGGGCACCTCCTGGAAAGAGGTCGGGTAAGTCCTTGGTTCCAGCCTCAAAGATGAGCTAACCAAGAGCACCAGACAACAATGGACTAAGATGTCCAAGCCAAAGAAGTAGCTCAATCATAATGGACTAAGATGTCCAAGCCCAAGAGAGGCTCAATCACAATGGACTAAGATGTCCAAGCCCAAGAGAGCCTCAATCACAATGGACTAAGATGTCCAAGTCCAAGAGAGGCTCAATCACAATGGACTAAGATGTCCAAGCCCAAAAAGAGACTCATTCAACAACGGACTAAGGTATCCAAGCCTAAGAGAAGCTAATCAAATAATGGACTATAATGTCCAAGGCCCAGAAGAGGCAAGCCTATGAAATGACATATTCGATCATGGACTAAGACGTCCAAACTCAAGAGGCAGCTTATCAAATTAATTCTATATATTCAAAGCCTGAAGGGTTCATATATGTCAAAGAAGACAGAAGCAAAGGAGTGCAATAGAACTCCATTTATTATTACCCAAATCTGGGTTTCGGGACTTTCATTTCTTAACATCATCCATTAATGCCCGAATCCTGGGTTTCGGGACATACGTTTCAGGACTTCGTTTACTAATATCCGAATCTAGGTTTCGAGACTTTATTAATCATTATCTCTATTATGCCTGAAACTGGGTATAAGAACATTACTGATCACTACAATTTTTTATGCTTGACCTTGGGTTTCGAGATTATTATATGATTTTCCCTAACACCCTAATCTGGGCTCGTGGCTTATATTGTAAAGATAGTTTCCATGGACTTCTGGTTATCCAAGATATGCCCCAATATGAGCAAAGGATTTCTGTCTTAACAACAATTGTTGTGGAATTCTACTTATACAATATGTGCCCTATAGGCTAAAGATTCTTTTGCAAAGACGATTGTCTAACATATGCCCTAATCCGGGCTCACAACTTGATACAAAGACAATAACTGCTAATTCCCGTTTAATTTACCATGAAAACCCGAATCCGGGTTTATAAATACCATAGGGAGGACTATTTTTGGATATTGATTCTTGATGTCACATTCTCAACGTCCAAACTTCACAAGTCAATACCCTAATCTGGGTTAAATTTCATCATTTCTTAATCTCTATCAAATCCTAAACCGGAGGTATGATGCAATTTGAATTGGAATTATTACAGATAACCGAAATTTTCGAGCTGGTTTTCTTAATGCCAAAGTTAAAGTTGATGTTTATTAACTTTAAATGATGCTCACCAACATACGAAAGAAGGCTTAAGAATCGTTTAAAGTTTCTGAATAACAACTTATATCCTCTATTTGCCACTGTTGGCTATTTCCCACAAGGAACTCGTAAACCGTATCTACTATATGCATTAGTAGTTATTGATTACACGTCACATATCTGATAAGTCAGAATTATGATCGACTAACTGCCCAAATATGAAGGCATAAATATGCCAATTTATTATTAAACACGCATGTGAGTATGATAATGGGCCGACAACAGCAAATGTCACTTACTTTGAATTTTGCAGGAAAATAAAATTATGGAGAGTAAGAAATCTATGAAATCTTAGTCCTAAAGAACAAAAGCTTCTTTCATACATATGGAAAAATGTTAGCCATAAAATCTACATAAGAGCAGAAGTATGAAAAAGGTTAATTGGGTCAAGGTTTTGATGAAGAAACGGGCCTAGGCTTCATAAAAGACATAAGAGGTTGTTTCGAAGGAATTAAGCAGGCATCGAAGGAGTCAAAGGCACAAACTACTTATATAGTGCAAAGGCTTTCGACCCAGATGGAAATATATACCCCTCCACTACTTTCAACCTTTTGACACAGATAAACAAGCAAGGACAGTTTCGGAACCCCTTTCGAAGGCAATAGATGATGCTTTCTCGCTTATATGCCAAACCTTTCGAAGTCAAAGGTTTTTCCCCTAACACAACCTTTTCGGAAGCATATACAAGTCTTTCGAACCAGTCGAGGCCCATAATTTTAAGAGAAGGTTCCGCCCCAGTCCTAAGGCATGCATTCAAAGGCTACACAACCTCATCGAAACCATTGACACTTGAATCTCTTCAAAACCAATATGAGCGACCTATCGACAGCGTCGGAAGCTTCAAACTTATTTCCAATAATAATAAGAAGGGAGAAGGTGCATTCAGGAAACCTTCCAACAGAGTCGGAAGGTGCTGTGGAGAAAGCAGTATTCAGATATCAACAAAGGCGAAAGGATAATAAAGGCCCCTTTTGACTCGGTCGAAAGGTCTTGGAAAGGATAAAGGAGTCGAAAGAGTAAACCAAGAAGAATAAGAGGACATCTTTCCACAACGTCGAAAGGGGTCATGGCCTTTCGACCAAGTTGAAAGGCTTGAGGCGGCATATAAAAAGAGGTCCTTCCGACCCAGTCGAAAGCAAAGGCATGAAAAGTGAGCTGAGCTGCATCTATAAATAAGAGCCAAGGGGTCCAGTTTTGGGGACCGGATTCTGGAATCCCAAATTCATTTCCTTTACTCTACTTTCTTAGTTACAATTGTATTCTCAAGAAACCCTAAATCAAATTAGGGAAAAAGCTCTATATCTTGTAACTAATTTTGGATTATAAATAAAAAAGGAAGATGGCTATTCATTAAGGATATTGGCGATGAGGAAGATCATTCAGATCATTAGCTGGACTAATGATCCATTGCACATGATTCTAACCTTTTCTCATAATTTCTTTTTGTTTATGCAATGCATAGGGTCAACCTGGGTAAATGCGATCGAAATACATCATCGTTGAAATCTGCGCTTAATATTAAAAACTAGAGTGATGATGGGGTTTTGAACATGTTAAACTTAAGATACTTAGGGATACCCAAATCGATCTTATGCAAGGAAAACAAAGTGAATTATGGGCAGTGATAAGCTAGCACCGTTTCGAAAAGGAGGAACCATTATTGACTTGATCAAAAGGGGTGTTTCCGAGAGGAACCATAGTTATAATTAACTAACAATTGAATATAAGGGAACTCATTTGAATGGGATTGATCCCTAAAGGCATCGGAGACACTTTCAAAGGAGTTCCACATCAAGAGTAATGAACCCATAAGGTCGAAAGCAATTGTGTCATACTAATGAAGTAAACAAGCCTTTCGATATGATCAGAAGGTCTTGAATGAAATCTTTTGACATGGTCGAAAGGAATGAATAGCAAGATGATCAGTACTTTCGATTCACTCAAAAAAGAGGACTCAATCAGATGTTGCTATGTAAATCTGTATCCCAAAGCTAATTCCTTGAAGCCTTTCGACTAAGCCAACCTGGTCGAAAGGTAGGGATGGCTTTGTTAACCCTTTCGATTGAGTCATCTTGGTCGAAAGGTGAAGCTACCACCTTAAACCCTTTCGACCTTTTCAATCTAGTTGAAGGGCATGCTTCCGAAGGAGATGATCCTTTCAATAATTTGGTTTCGTTTGAATCTAATAACCTTAGAAATAGCATTAGGGATGTTGACAAGTTTTCTTGTTAACAAGTTTGGTGAGTAATGCTTCCACCTACAAACCAAATGTTTTCAAACTATTTTTTTCATAACATAGCTATTGAATGCCTGTTGTATTGGTGGAATAATGGTTTGGTTGTTGTAAGCGAATAATTAGTTATATGAAAATCTAGTAGTTAAACTACTTCCATTGTTAATAGATGCTTGATATAAGTTGTATTATTATAAATCACCATGTATATATGCCCATACCTTTGTCAAGTGATGTGTGGTTGTACTGCAAATGTCACAAACTTGAATCCTAAACTGCCCGTATAGCGATAGTCGCTACATCAACACTTTTGGAAAATCACCTTTTATCGAAACCGTTTGGTTTTATTATCGTGCTTGAAATGATTTTACAAGTTAAGCAAGTTTTTGATTAATGATGTTTTCACTAATAATTAATCATTTTAATAATTATTATTTAATTTAATTGATTAATAAGGATTAAGGTTAATTAATTAACTTATTAATGATGTATTTTAAATTTAACTAATTTCTTAGTTAATGATGTTTTAAATTTAGTTAATTATTTTATATAATGATGTTTAAGGCTAATTAATCTTTTGATAATGATGGATTAAGATTTATTAATTTATTACTTAAAGTTATTTTTAAAATTAGTTAATCTTTTTTAATTAATGACTTTAAAAGGTTAATAAATCTATTTAACCTTAATTAATTTTTCCATAAATAAAGTTTGAAATTAATTAATCACTTTTAGATAAAAATAATTAATTATTTTATTAATTATATTATTAATTAATTTAATTAACGATGTTTTAAAGGTGATTTATCCTTTTTAATAAAAGGTTATTGAAGTAAATTAATCAGCTTAGTTAATGATGTTTTAAAGTGGATTAATAAAGAATATTTTAAGTTATTAAAATTTTTTTAGTTATGTTTTGAAGTTAAGGAACTTTATCAACAAAATATTTTTTTAAAGCTAATACTTGTAATGTGAAGCCAAGTACGAATTCCAGTTATAAAAAGAGAAAGTTTGATTCGTTTATGGAAATGAATTAATTTCTGTAAAGTGATTCACCTATATGGAAACGATTTATTTGTATAATTAGCACAAAAAAGTAGACTTGTTGCTATTTCGAAAGTTAAGAATAATCGTGAGACATGAATTTTAGGTATCCGATATAATTGTTAACCAAGAAATAGTGCAAGCTTGAATTTGATGAGTGGTGGTAAGTATACAAGACTTAATTTCCATATATGATCGTTTTATATCCTCGATAGTTGTTTTCTCAGCTATTAGTTACTTCAGCTTCTTTATTATCGTCATTCTAATACGATGTGTTGCTCCATTGAGCATTCATATCCTTTGTGGAAAATGACTAAATCCAAAGTGCGAGAGGAAACCAAGCCATGTAGGGTTGCTCCCATTAGGGTACTTCCACATCTCATCTGTATTTAGTGCTATTAGATGTGAAATATTGGGATACTCGGTAAGGTTTGGCGGGGTCTGGCTTATTATTGTCCGAGAAGTGTCACGGAGTATATGAGCTTCTCAGAAGTATATTACTAGAGGTATACTTCAAGAGTGGTGCACCTTCCTAGTTATTTTTGGATATTTTCCTTTTCCAATTTGATCGAACCTTTAAATTTATTTTCTTATTTGCATCAGGAAGAGTCAACAACTCTTCGTGGAGTTTAATTATTTATCCATTCTTTATGTTTTGATGTTGATGTATGTGAGAGTAAACCCGTTCCGTATTCAGCGACATGGTCTCATATGTTTGTGTTTAATTTCACACCTACTGTTTAAAGTTTTACTCATACTAGATATATCGTCTGATCCGAGTTGTTTGTTTTCCCTAAACTCTAGGGTACTCATTTTATTTGAGTAACCTGAGAGTAGAAGGTTTCTTGTTAGGCTCTTTTGAAGATGGCGCCTGAGCTGGAGGCTTTCATCTTCTTAGTTATATATTCTGCGGTATTATCTAGTTTATGTTAGTGTATTTTTGTTTTAGCACATGTAAAGGCAGGTTGTTATAACTGCCTAAGCTGATTTGCTATACCATTGTGTAACTCTGATAACTCCCTGTTAAGGAGTAACCTAACATACTATTGACTGTTATGTTTTATTTAGCTATTTCGTTATGAGGTTTTCTATTCTGTTCTTTATTTTACCCCACGACGATTCTTCTTTCTAATGCTTGGGCAATAGCTCATGAATAGTGAGGATGTGCTAAGTGTCGTTTCTAGAGGTTTAGAAAGGTGTTCAGAAAAGTGGGTCATCATAAATCCCAAATTCTTTTCGCATTTTTTACCTATTAATTGGAATTACAGCCTTTCTATACCTCCCTTCCTATTTCTCATATCCACTATTCAATCTTATTTCTATGTATAACTAATTCCCTAAGTGAGCGTTACACGTAAATCATCATATTAGTTAAGTATCAATCTTATTTATTCGCGTGTATAAAGTACGTGTAAATACTTACTTTTAGCAAATATATTCTAGTTATAAATCTTTAACTAGAATATTCTTTCCATATTTAATTTGCCGAAATTATATTTCTTAGGAAGATTCTTCATTGTAATTTCCAAAAATTCGTGCTGAATAAAAGATCATAAATAAAAGGAAAGATTTGTGTCGTTCAAAATTACAAGGAATGATTATTTTCCTTTTATTGGAATAAATAGTGTAAACTATGAAGAATAAACCTGTACTTTACACATCTCTTCATTTTCATTTGCACACATTCCTTGTTAAATCAAACGTTACAATTTCAATGCAATTTAAAAAATAAACAAATTTATAAAAATCAAATGGACGTTCTTCCCACTATTAAATGACGAAAATTTCCCAACTCAACATAATTAGGGTAATAATCAAAATCATATTGTTAATGTACAACCCAATTTCAGATCAGTAATAAATTTCATATATAATCAATATTCATATCTATAAGCTTTGGGACAGATTTCATTAGGACCGATTTCCAGATCAGGGTGTAACACTATTTCTAATCATATCTCCTAAAAATATGTAGGCAGTGTTTATTACATTCAAATTTAGCCTACAATTCTCGTATATTTATTCATTTAGGCATAAGAATCGAACAAATGCCAATGGAATAGATTTAGTATCATAAACAATTTATAAATTTCCCACACACCTTCTAAAAGCATTCCAAATCTCCAGATCTAAAGTAAAGCCTTTGATTCAACTCCATTTCCTTCTTATTCCAAAAAATATGTATAAAAAGGGGAGTGTGTATTAGAGTTACAGATCTGAGAAGAGATTTGGAGTTGAAGGGATATATACATATATATATATATATATATATATATATATATATATATATAAAACCTCGCTATCGTGTAGTGATTATTTGCTTCTCTTCTTGTCTTATTTGATTTTTGTTCTTCTCTAAAAAATATAAATATTTTATTCTATAATTTAGAAAATAGTGGAGAAGAGGAAATGTTAGACCTTCGCTGCTACTTTTAGAAAAATATGAGAAGAGAAAAGAGGAATAGGCCTGAATTTAAATCCACTCGAATAAACCATAGTCGTTAGATTTAATTATATCAAATCTGATTCATTTGGCTAAGGCAACCTTCACTGTCTCAACCGATCGTTCACTTCATGGCACCAGCCGATCCCTACATGTCGATCGGTCGTAACGAGGCTATTCATATATAGGTCCCGATGATTAATTATATAATGTTAACTTTTTTAATTCAATTATTTGCATTTTGAATTCGTTTATCATCCGTAACTTCTTCGTTTAGACTCTGATCGCAAAACTCCAAATATGAAAGTTGCTTAGAATTTCGCCATAAACCAAATGGTGTAAGTTTCGTGGTCAAATTCCATCGTTTGTACAAATTCCAATTTTAGAGCCAAATGTATTAATTAAACAAATAATCATAAAATTTATGAGGTGTTACATTCTTTCCCCTTAAAAGAGTTCCATCTTCAAAATTATACCCATGACTAAGTCATGGTTCAAGCTTGCAATTGCCCTTAACTACACAATCAACTGGTGTACAACCAATTTTGCAACTAACGTGCACAACTGCATAGTGTATCACAACAAAGAAAACATGTATGTATAATGATTCTAATTCGAACCCTCCTATATGAATGCTTTCCTTCTGAAAACATTTTTGAAAAGATGTTATAGACAACCTATATGTATACAGGCAGTTCTATATCCATGCAGATTTTGAAAAAGGTTTTCACCAAAAATCCCCATAGTCCTACGAATAAAAGTATGGTGCAACCCATTTTTCATCCAATTCCTACCAATCAAAAGTCTAACGCGTCGAAATCTCGCTTCTTAAAGGTCACTCCTAGCCAAAAAAAGGGATTTAGGCAGCGAATTATATATTCTACCACTCTATAAGCTATCCATTTCTCATTGTATAGTGGAAATTTCCTCTTTGCCTCGGATTTACTCCAAATTTTCCTTTATTATCGACAAAGTATGGGAATAAAAATTTCAAGGCTAAAACAACTTTTCCCTTATTATCGATTGCGTTTTATTCTATCGTCGATCCTAATGCACTGCGAAATTCGTATTTCTAATCTATTTTCCTTCCCTATATTTAGCATGTGGCCTTCAAAATCAAAATCTTTATAAAAACCTTTTTCTCTTTTCAAATTTGTAGTTCGCTTGAAAAATAAATTTTCAAAATATTTAAACGCAAATTTTCCCTTGAAATAAAATTTAGGCAAAAATTCTAAAAATTATTTTAGCACCAAAAATAATTTTGGAAAAAATCAAAACTTTTTTCTTTCTTTTCAAGTGAAACATTTTAAATCAAGAGAAACATTTCAAAATATTTTCACTCTAAATTTTTTTGATAATTCAAGTCATATTTTTAGCGTTGGTCGGAAGTCAGTTACGTTAAACGTATAAGTTCAGTTCTAACATTTTTCACTTAAGCTTATTAACCCATAAAACTTGGCATTTTATTTAAAAATTTCTTCATACTTAGTTATTCAAAAAATTTAACTTTTAAGGAATAGGAACAATGACTCGTGATTCCAAAAAATTTAACCTGTTCTTCGCTTGCTATAATTTCTGTTTATTTAAAACTTCCAGTATCATATTGCATTTTACTATTAGTTAAGTGTCCTTATGAGATTTTCATATTTATACCGTTTCTTCAAAATATACATGTAAGAGTGGTTCACATATTTGGAAACAGTAACATAATAAAATAGAAATATATCTCATAATATCATGCGTGTCTTAAAAAGAGACAACTAACAGTTACAACCCAACAACCTAAAATGGAAAGAACAAATGTTGGAAGAGAAAGATACAACAACACACTACAGAACCTAAAACACTACATACAGACTATGGGACAACACCGATCCTCGATGGGAACTCGTAACGTTACCCCAGCGTCGAAATGGGCAAAGCATAGCAGCTAAGCACCCAGCCTCATGACTCCGGTGCTATAGCTCTGTAACACCCCCCTACTTGGAGACCCAAAACTAACGACTACGGATGCCGCAATCGTCCATGGTTATTAATCCTCGACGACCAAATACGGTGATATTAGATACACTGATACATAGAAATATAAGAATATGGAAAAAAATTAAACAACAAACAAATTCCACTTTTCATTTCAAAATATTCCAAATTTATTACATAATCCCAATTCGCAGACCACATTCAGATATCATACAATTATTACAAAATACGCCAAGAGCGATATATGAAGATGCCCCTTGATAGATCAGAGTATATAGATAGGCAAGAAAACAATTTGTCTTTACAAACAAAACACACAACGGAAATAAAAGAACCCTAATAACAAGCTTGACTCCTGCACATCCTCGGAAGTTTTATTCATCTAAAAGAACACCTGGAAACCTTAACTCTCAACCTACTCAAAATCAATTGAGTGCCCGAGATTTTAAGGGGAAAACAAAAAATTCGAGTCAGACATAAAGCCTGGTATGAATAATAATTTACCATCTCAAACCATTTAGATATATAGTGAGACCACGCCACTTGGCGGAACGGGTTTTCCCATTACTAGTATCCTAAAACATTTATAAAACCATGTACTGTGCTCTTGCATCCACAATGGTGAAAACCTAGCATGTCAAAAACTTTGTGATGATATGAAAAACAAGTAAATCAAATCTGGATTACCCATCCCTATTCATTCTGACTATCTGTCACCATTATAGTTTCTAAGATTACTATTAACTTGTTAAATGTTTATGGACTATCTGTCTAATATCATAGTTTTCATGGGATCATAAAAACCTATTGGTAACTCCAATATCTTATCTCTTCTCCTAGTTTTCATGAGCTAACTAGGAACCTATTGCGTGACTGTCAATATCTTAATCCAGATATAGTTTTCATGGGTAACTACAAACCTACTGGCCTCTGCCAGTATCAAATCATAGTTTTCATGGGCTGACTATGAAACATTAGCCTCTTCCAATATCATACAGTTTTCATGGGCTTACTGCAAACCTATTAGCCCTTGCCAATATCTTTAATTAAGATTTTATCATCTATTTAGTTATATTCACTACTGGGTCAACCTAATGGGTTATTCTGCCCTTTCCCTAAAATATAGTTATGAGATAATAACAACGTGAATAACATTTCCAAAATCTTTATTTATTCCTTGGTTTTTCCTTTAAAAATGAGAATGGGTTATTTGGTTTAAAACTTTAAAACATCACTTTCGAAACCACTAGATGACCTCCTTCGAAAGCATAAATACCTCTTTTCAAAACTCTAAGTATATGCCTTTCAAAACCAACGATACCTTTCGATGGTATCAATAAAACATTCTTTAAAGAATAGCTTCGAAACAAATGAAGTACGCTTTCGAAAACATTGGGTTTACTCTTTAGAAACATCATTTGGGTCAAAATGGTTGTATACGAAAGTATCTCTTTTGAAACCAACAAAAATTAATCTGGGGAAAAGTTGATGGTGTCAGAACCATCTTAGTCGAAAGCAAAGACCTTTAAAAATTAAAATTTCGAAGGATGAAGTCTAGACCCCTTTTCGACTCCATCACCTTCGAAACCCCCAACCCCTTTCGAAAGCAATTAGGAACCGGCTTAACCTAGGTAATAACAAGGGATAACCTTTCGAAGGTATTGATGACTTCAATACTTTGGAAGGAAAATAGTGACTAGGTTTCGACTAGGTCTGAACCTACCCTTTTGAAAGCTTCTTATTTAAAGAAAAAGTTCCCCTTCGAAAGCTATTTATAAAGGCCCTTTCGAAAGCATGTCTTTCGACTATGTTGAAAACTTTAAGTAAAACAAGGCAGGAATTTAACTTTAGAAAACAAACTGAGGTTTCGACTCTACAGGGTATCGACTTAGTTGGAAGTCCTTTAAAAACTAGGCAGGCGTTTATCTTTTTAAAATAGAACCTTGGTTTCGACTCTGACAAAAGCATAGCTTTCGACACCCTACCTTCCGCTACTTACCGATTCACTTCATACCAATTCTATTGATACCATGTGTTTTGGTTTCGACTATGTGGGTTTCAACAGAGATGATTTAAACTAAGATGGTGCAGAGGTAAAGGAGTCGAAAGGTGCCTCCTAAATAGGTGGAACCACCTTTTTCCTAAAATGTTGATTTATAGCTAAACATGCAATGACTTTATAACTAACCTGCCAGTTGTAATCCCTTAATTGGTTACTTCAAAACTTTTCAAATACTTTACAATTAGAAATTACCGCATTAATTTAGATCCAAATCCAAGAAACATAACATTTTAAGCCCTTTCATATAATAAAACTAACATTTGCAGAAAAGTCTCTCTTTAACAATAATTTATTTTCCTAAATAAATCAACTGGGAAAAATCCCCAAAAACCACAAAAAATCAATTTTATCATCATATCAAACATATCAAAATTTCAGACCCAATTTCTTCCTAAATTCTCGAAATAAATTTTAAACCCCATTTACATCATATTTTCCTTTAGAAATTCATAACAAATTTTCTATAGCTTAGAAAATTCTGAAAATCAAAACCCATCTCCAAAACCATGTGTTATTCATCATAAATTTTTTCCATGGCAATCGAAAATCATAAACCCTTGGTTTTCCCTTAAAACCGAGCAAAATCATATGTGTATGAATTAGAATAATTCGATCATAACATGACTCAAGCATATCATCATCCATATCATTATAAAAATGAATTTAAACATAAATCTGAAAACACGTAATCATAAAATAAAATAGAGATGGTATAAAATTATTATTCACCTTAACCTTGATAAGGAATTTGAGATTTGTTGTTGATTAATCCTTTCTAGCTTTGAACCTTAGCTTTAGATTGAAATTTCTTCTTTCCCTTCTTGTTAATGGTCGGCTCTTAGAGTTTTTGCATTTTGTTTTGATATGAGAAAAATGAACGTGAATGGACAATAGTGAGAAATGTATAGCCGTGTAAAATAAAGAGGCTATTTTACTAATATGACCATGTGTGAACTAATTACCCTTTAAACCAAAATAAATCCCATTTATTTAATTATTAAGCATGGCCCTTTTACAAAGTTTATTCAAATCTCAATCTCCTTATCATCATTATTCTATTTAATTTATCTAATTAAACCTCCTGAATAATGTTATAAAAAATTAGGGATGTTACAGGCTCCCTCCCTTAAAGAATTTCATCCTCGAAATTCAGTAAGGACTAAATACCAAACCTAGCAATCATCTGTAACAACTTCAATAACCATACTAGTCTAATTGACTAGCAACTATCTATATAAATCTAATATAGGCATACCTCAAAGCAGATCAGGATAAGTATTTCTAATCCCGTCCTCCGTTTCCTATGTACAGTCCTTCTCATTGTCCTCCACTAAACTTTAACCAACCTGACTGTCTTGTTCCTTAATCTTTTCACATCTCTAGCTACAACCCGAACTGGTTGTCTAACAAAAGTCAAATTAGCCTCTACCACTAAGTCATCCAACCTTGTCGGAGGAATAGTAGTTTTTGGATCATGCACATACTTGCGAAGATGAGACACATAAAATACATTATGGACACCTGCCAAACTGCTCGGCAACTCTATTCTGTATGCGAGCTTTCCAATCCTCTCTATAATCTGGAATGGACCTACATATCCTGGGGCTAACTTCCCTGGTTTTCCAAATCGTACCACACCCTTCATCGGTGATACCTTAATGAAAAATTTATCTCCAACAGAGAATTCTAGGTCCTTATGCCTCTTATATGCGTAACTCTTGTCTCTTGACTAAGCTTCCTTCATCCTTCCTTGGATTAACTCAATCTTCTCTGATGCCTCTCTAACCAAATCTGGACCTAAGACTAATCTGTCTCTAGTCTCCAACCAACATGCTAGTGATTTGCATGGTCTTCCATACAAAGCTTCAAACGACACCATTCCTATACTTGTCTGATAACTATTATTATAGGAAAACTCAACCAAATGTAGGTGATCTTCCCAAGATCCACCAAAGTCTGATACACAAGCTCTCAGTAGATCCTCGACTACTTTGTTGACTCAATCTGTCTACCTATCTATTTAAGGGTGATATGTAGTACTCATATTAAGCTTGGTACTCATCACTTCCTATAGACTCTTCCAGAATTCACTAGTGAACAAAGCATCTTTGTCACTGACTATACTACTAGAAAATCCATGCAGTCTAACTATGTTCTTCAAGAACCACTTAGCTAAAAAAGGTGTCGTTCTGGTTGACTTAACTGGAATGAAATGGGCACTCTTGGTCAATCTATCCAATATAACCCATATACTTTCATTACCTCTATTTGACCTTGGCAACCCGTCTATAAAATCCATGAATATCGAATCCCATTTCCAAACTGGAATCTCTAATGGCTAAAGCAACCCACTCGGTTTCTGATGTTCATCTTTCACTTGTTGACAGTTTGCACACTGCCTAACCCACAAGCCAACATCCCTCTTCATGCCTTCCCAATAGAAGCTCTTTTTCATATCTTGATACATCTTTGTCCCTCCAGGATGAACCGTAAACTTGGATCGATGACATTCTCCAAGAACTTCCTTCCTCAAGTCCTTCATATTCAGAACACACAACCGTCCCTTCTTTCTTAGCCATCCTTTTTGGTCAAGGTTAAAATCCTTTAAATCATCGATCTCTGTTCCAACTTTCAATCTTCTAATTCTTTCAGCTAATACAGGATCCTCCTTTTGCTTAGAAGAAATTTTCTTAATCAATACTGGTCGAACTTCTAAACAAGACAACCTAGTGGTACTCTTACTAGAACCAGCAGTCGACCTTAACTTCGCATCGGAATCGACTAAAGCTTCTAAATCCTTCCACTCCGCCAACATATCTAACAACATATTCTGATGTTTCATGCTAAGAGCATCAGCCACTTTATTATATTTTCTTGTTGTATATTCTGTACCAAAATCATATGCATCCAAAAACTCCAGCCACATCTGCCGCCTCGTATTTAATTCCTTCTGAGAGAATAAATTTGGTAAAGACTTATGATCGATATACAACTCAAATCTCTTCCTTAAGAGATAATGTCTCCAAATCTTCAATGCGAAGATCATAGCTGCCAACTCCAAATCATGAGTAGGATATCTAACTTCATGCGGTCTAAGCTGCCTAGATGCATAAGCAATGACTTTACCACTTTGTATCAACACCGCTCCTAATCCAGTTCCACATGCATCATTATGCACAACCAATCCTTGTTTTCATCTGGAACTACTAACACGGGTGCATTGATCAACAAATGCTTTAACTTAAGGAATGCCTCCTCACATTTGTCGGACCAAACAAATCTCACTTCCTTCCTGGTTAGCTTAGTTAAGGGTGCTACTATCTGCGAGAAATCCTTAATAAATCTTCGATAGTAGCTAGCTAGTCCAAGAAAACTCCCGATCTCAGTCACCGTCTCCGGTCTCTTCCAATTATTCACGGCTTCGAGATTATCTGGATCGACTAACAATCCTTTCTCTAAAACCATGTGACCAAGAAATTTTACCTCTTTCTTCCAGAAATGACACTTAGTAAACTTTGTCTTTAGTTGATTCTGCATCAGCGTCTCAAGCACCACTCTAAGATGAACTTCATGCTCTCTCTCTTCCTTAGAGTATACTAGAATGTCATTTATAAACATTATTAAAAACCTATCAAAGTACTCTTGGGCAACTCGGTTCATCAAATCCATAAAGAAAGCAGGTGCATTCGTTAATCCAAATGGCATCACCAACCATTCATATGAACCATACCTAGTTCGAAATGTTGTCAAAGGAATATTGTCCTCTGCCACTCTTAATTGATGGAAACCTGTCGCCAAGTCCAATTGGGAAAACACTCTAGCTCCACTCAACTGATCAAACATATCATCTATTCTTGGCAAATGATACTTATTCTTAATTGTCCTTTCGTTTAACTAACGATAGTCGATACGCATCCTCAACGACCCATCTGGTTTCTTTACGAACACCGCGGCCGCTCCCCAAGGCGAACTGCTTGTTCTAATAAAATTCCTTCCTCCTAGATCTACTAGCTGCACCTTCAATTCCTTCATCTCAGTAGGAGTCATCCTGCTAGGTGGTCTACTTACAGGTTTAGCTCCTGGCACAAGATCCATTCTAAACTCAATAGCTCTTTTCGTAGGTAGTCCAGTGACTGGCTCAAAGACAACTGCAAACTCTCTTACTACCTGAACCTGACTTAACTCATTTCCTACCTCCATAGCATTAAGCATAGCACTAACACTTCGATCAATATTCTTTACTGAGAATATCACTCGGTTATGACTATCAGGGTGTCTTAGTGATATTTCCCTATCTTGGCAAAATATTCTAGCCTTATACCTACTCAACCAATTCATTACCAAAATTATTTCGAAATCTACGAAATCAATAACATACAAACTGCATGCAAATTTACAAATCATGTTTTAACTGGTCACATCTTAACCCTAGAGTTGCATACCCTCCTATTGGATTCGCAACCCTTAAGGAAGTAACAAGATAGGTGGGTTCTAAACATAAGTTATCAACTAAACACCAAGATATAAATGAATGTGATGCACGATATTAAAAAATAATCTAACTGGAATACTCTGAATCAAAAGCGTACCTTCCATCACAGTCTTTCCCTTATCTGATGTAGTAGGCCTAGCTGGTCCTATAGCAAAAACTTTTCCTTTGTCCTCCCTAACTGGCTCTGGACACTGATTCTTGCAATGCTCAACTTGATCATAGTTGAAGCATTTCACATTCTTCTTTAACTGCAGCTTTCTTCCCATTTCCTGACCGACATTCATTAGCAAAGTGACCCTTCTTGTCACACTTATCGCAAACTACCACAGCCTTTGACTTCTTAGCAGTATCTCCCTTCTGGGCTCCCTTTTTTAAAGAACTTCCGCTTCTTCCCTTGAGAACCCTTAGTTTCCACTGACTTCTCTTTAGCAAAATCAGAAAGTAGCTCCTCATGGAGGATGGCCATCTCCACTACTACATTACTAGGATCAAGGACATGTGTCATGTTCATTCTAGCAAACTCGGACCTCAGTCCCCGAATTAACTTCTCATTCCTTTTGATGTTAGTATCTATAACAACATATCCTTATCGAGACAACTCTTCAAACTTAGTAGCATACTCTAATACTAACATCTCTCCTTGAACTAAATCCATAAACTTCCTCGTCAGCAAAGAATTAGCAAACTCAGATACAAACTTCTGCCCAAATCTCGTCTTAAAATCAGCCCAAGTTAACTGCTCTTTTGGAACTCCGGCAGTGACACTATTCCACCAATGTAGTGCTGACCCCTACAACTGTCTAGATGCCAACCTTCTCTTTTGCCATCAATCAGACCCAAATCAGTGAATATACGCTCACAATGCAATAACCAATTATGAACATCTATGGCACTCTCCATTCCCAAGAATGGTTTCCCACCCAAACCGGTATAATCTCTACTCAGCAAAGAAATATTCCCAATTGGAGCCACACGATTAGCTCCTCCTACATTTCTAGCGGCTCCAACTGCAGCCCCTGCTTGCATCAAACTAGCAAAGAATTGATACATCACCCACATATCCACTGGTGGATTTCCAGGACCTACATTGGCTTCAGCATTTTGGTTACTAGCATTAGTCGGTGGACCCAAGTTTCTCCTGGTAGTAGGTCGAGCATTTCCATTAGTTGTGGTGCTTTCTCCACCGAGATTTCCTCTTCCGTTTCCTGCTTTCATATCTCCTTTCTTGTAAATCTACATACAGGCCTTTGTAAGATACAGAAGAACAGTCTAAGAGAGCGGGGAATACGTACTTATATATATATATAACTATATATAGCAAATATGAGTACGTTACTATAATGTTAACCCAAACCCCAATCTTATTATTTGATTCATTGGATTATGTTTGAAAAATCTTTTAGATTTAAGTTTCTTTTAAAGTTTCATAAACCTATGCTCTAATACCAACTTGTAACATCCCCCTACCTGGAGGCCCAAAACTAACGGCTACGGATGTTGTAATCATCCATAGTTATTAATCCCCGGCGACCAAATACAGCGACATTATATACATTGATACATAGAAACACAAGAATATGGAAAAAAATTAAACACCAAACAAATTACACATTCCATATCAAAATATTCCAAATTTATTACATAATCCCAATTCCCAGACCACGTTCAGATAACATATAATTATTATAAAATACACCAAGAGTGGCATATGAAGATGCCCCTTGGTAGGTTAGAGTATATAGATAGGCAAGAAAACAATTTGCCTTTACAAACAAAACACACAGCAGAAATAAAAGAACTCTAATAACAAGCTTGCCTCCGGCACATCCTTAGAAGCTTTATTCGTCTAAAAGAACACCTGGAAACCTTAACTCTCAACCTACTCAAAATCAATTGAGTACCCAAGAGTTTAAGGGGAAAACAAAAACTTTGAGTCAAACATAAAGCCTAGTATGAATAATAATTTACCATCTCAAACCATTTAGATATATAGTGAGACCACCCTGCTTAGCAGAACAAGTTTTCCACTCAATAGTATCCTAAAACATTTATAAAACCATATACTATGCTACTGCATCCACAATAGTTAAAACATAGTAATTCAAATACTTTGTGATGATATGCAAAACAGGTAAATCAAATCTGGATTACCCATCCCCATTCATTCTGACTATTTGTCCCAATTATAGTTTCTAGGATTACTATATTCCTGTTAAATGTTTATGGACTATCTGTCCAATATCATTGTCTCCATTGGATCACTAAGAACCTATTAGTAACTCCAATATCTTATCTCTTATTCTAGTTTTCATGGGCTAACTAGGAACCTATTGACTGACTGTCTATATCTTAAATCGGATATAGTTTTCATGGGATAACTACAAACCTACTGGCCCTTGCCAGTATCAAATCATAGTTTTCATGGGCTGACTATGAACCTATTGGCTCCTACCAATATCATACAGTTTTCATGGGCTTACTGCAAACCTATTGACCCTTGCCAATATCTTTAATTAAGATTTTAGCATCTGTTTAGTTATATTCACTACTGGGTCAACCTAACTGGTTATTCTGCCGTTTCCCCAAAATACAGTTATGGGTTAATAAAATATGAATAACATTTCCGAAATCTTTATTTATGCCATGGTTTTTCCTTTAAAAATGAGAATAGGTTATTTGTTTAACAACTTTAAAACATCACTTTCGAAACCGCTAGATGACCTCCTTCAAAAGCATAAATACCTCTTTTCAAAACACTTAGTATATACCTTTCAAAACCAATGATACCTTTCGATGGTATCAAGAAAAAATTCTTTAAAACATAACTTCGAAACAAATAAAGTACCCTTTCAAAAGCATTAGGTTTACTCTTTAGAAACATTCTTTGGGTCAAAATGGTTATATACGGAAGTATCTCTTTCGAAACCAACAAAAATTAATTTAGGGAAAAGTTGATGGTGTCGGAACCGTCTCAATCGAAAGCAAAGACCTTTACAAATTAAAACATCGAAGGGTAGAGTCAAGACACCCTTTTGACTCCATCAGCTTCGAACCCCCAACCCCTTTCGAAAGCAATTAGGAAGCGGCTTAACCTAGGTAAAACAAGGATAACCTTTCGAAGGTATTGATGACTTTAATACTTCGGAAGGAAAATAGTGGCTAGGTTTCGAATAGGTCAGAACCTACCCTTTCGAAAGCTACTTATTTAAAGAAAAAGTTCCCCTTTGAAAGTTGTTTATAAAGTCCCTTTCGAAAGCATGGCTTTCGACTATGTTGAAAACTTTAAGTAAAATAAGGCAGGAATTTAACTTTAGAAAACAAACTAAGGTTTCAACTCTATAGGGTATCAACTCAGTTGGAAGCCCTTCAAAAACTAGGCAGGCGTTCATCTTTTTAAAACAGAACCTTGGTTTCGACTCCGATCAAAGCATAGCTTTCGACACCCTACCTTCCGCTACTTACCAATTCACTTGGTACCAATTCTATTGATACCATGTGCCTTGGTTCTTACTGTGTGGGTTTCAACAGAGATGGTTTTAACTAAGATGGTGCAGAGGTAAATAAGTCGAAAGGTTCCTTCGAAAAAAGCGGAACCACCTTTTTCCTGAAATGCTGATTTATAACTAAACATGACAATTGCTTTATAACTAACCTACCAGTTGTAATCCATTGATTGGTTACTTTAAAAAATTTCAAAAACTTTACATTAGAAACTGCCGCAATAATTTAGATCCAAATCAAAGAAACATAACATTTTAAGCCCTTCCATATAATAAATCCAACATTTGTAGAAAAGTCCCTCTTTAACAATAATTTATTTGCCCAAATAAATCAACTAGGAAAAATCCCCAAAAATCATAGAAAATCAATTTTGTCATGTAAGCTAACATATTAAAATTTCATACCCAATTTCTTCTTGAAATACTCGAAATAAATTTTAAACCCCATTTATATCATATTTTCCTTTAGAAATTCATAACAAATTTTCTATAGCTTAGAAAATTCTGAAAATCAAAACCCATCTCCAAAATCATGCGTTATTCATCATAATATTTTCCATGGCAATCAAAAATCATAAAACCTTGGTTTTCCCTTAAAACCGAGCAAATTCATATGTGTATGAATTAAAATAATTCGATCATAACATGATTCAAGCATATCATGTTATGATCATTATAAAAACTAATTTAAACATAAATCCGAAAACACATAATCATAAAATAAAATAGAGATGGTATAAAATTATTATTCATCTTAAACTTGACAAGGAATTTGAGATTTGTTGTTGATTAATCCTTCCTAGCATTGATCCTTAGCTTTAGATTGAAATTTCTTATTTTCCCTCTTGTTAATGGTCGGCTCTTAGGGTTTTTGCATTTTGTTTTTGATTGGAGAAAAATAAACGTGAATGGACAATAGTGAGAAATGTATAGCCATGTAAAATAAAGAGGCTATTTTACTAATATGACCATGTGTGAACTAATTACCCTTTAAACCAATTAAAGCCCATTTATTTAATTATTAAGCACGACCCTTTTACATAATTTATTCAAATCTCAATCCTCTTATCATCATTATTCTATTTAATTTATCTAATTAAATCTCCTAAATAATGTTATCAAAAATTAGGGATGTTACAAGCTCGATCCTCATCTCTCGCTGGTCGGTACGGATATGCTAGAGCTCAGTCTGGACTTGCCGAATGGAAACTAGCTCGGGACTCTGATGTCTCTCAATGCCCTGTCCCTGCTTTGCCTCCTTCTACGGCCATTGCTCTACTACTGGCTCGGTTGCTACGGCCGGTAGAAAAGGAATTCCAATCTTTCTAAGGGAGATGCTGTCAATGGCAGGCATGACCTTTGTTTGAGCAGTCCCCCGACTAAGATTCACCCTGTATCATTTGAAAACAAGAGTGAATAGATGAGCACATGGACAGTAACTCCATTGGGTTCCAAATCCCTGCTCGGAAAAATGAATCATAAGAGTGCATGCCCAATTTATGAATATACCACCCATAACTTCATAGGTGGCCTTCCGTACCTAAGGATAAATCTGATCATAGCCTTCCCTCTTCAGGATGATGTTGTGCCATATAATACGCACAACAAGACGGACAGTCAGATGTAGATTTTCCATCCTTGCAATTCATAAAACATACCACAAACCAATAAAATGTTAATATACTTCATAAACTGATACTATAACTTACAATGCTATTATAAAATAATGTTATGAAATACAATATGTACATCATCTAAAAAGAAACTATAATTATTGATAAACTGCTACAACAATTCAAGAAATGCTAGTATAAAGTAGCAATTTGAATAGAAATATACATAACCATATTTATTTTTAAAAAATGATACTATGCAGTATCATTACTACACACTTATAAAAAGAAGCTACAATTGTTCATAAACTACTACAATTTTAGAAAAAGCTATTATAATTCAAAAGAAGCTACTACAATTCATAATATGTTCATATAAAATAGTATTATGAGCAAAATATACATAACTATATTTATTTAAATATGCTAAAAATGATATTACAAAATAATGAAATGATACTGCAAAATAGACCTTTTTTTATCTACAAATGCTACTGCAAAATATACACTAGGGCCAGAATTATAAATAATTATTCTTTTTTTTCAAAAGGATATTAGCCAGTATCATTATTCGGTGTCATCTTCTTCTTCGGCAATTCCCTGTTGCTTTTTATTCATCTTTAGCTCATGTTGAAACTCGAGAGCATTGCTGCCACCAGAGCCATCCCTTCTCCATCCGTACACGCTGCCTCCATACCGTGGTAGCACTTCAACTTCACGCTTTCTCCAAAACCCTAGCCAACCACATCACCTTCAACTAAGTTGCCATCACCACCATCGCCTTCATCTAAGTCGCCGTCACCAACACCAAGATATGTTGCTTCATACTTGAGAACTGTTGCGCCATTGTCTAGATCCATTGCTTTCATTTCTCACTCATGTGAAAAGTTAATTTACATTGAATGTAATATGCCATCTTATATCTTATTCTATATACCCTATTAGCAGATCTCTCACAATTTCCTTTCTATTTTCTTAGAAATTTTGAAATAAAATACCGCTCTCTCCTTAATATGTTTCATTCTTCATAATATAGACCTCCACCCTCCAACAAAAATACTATTACCTGCACCTTCCATGTGCCCTTTCCATACACAAAATTTAATGCCTTTCTCCAAACATTTTGTTCACCTCCTTCAATCCTTTTCCTCTCATCCAATGCAATTTTTTGCTCTACTCATTTAGTGCAATTTTTTATCCTCCACAAATGATTGCTTCTCCTCCCCCAATGATCTCCCAATTCTCGAAAGTAACTCCACCCTTGGTAACAAAGATCCTTTCTTATTTCCTCCAACCATACTAAAACCCACCAAAATTCATCTTCTGTCATAAATCAACCACCATCGCTTCAATCTATTGTACATTTCTGCTCTACTGTGCCTACTATAGCTATATAACTAGGTGTTGACTCCACATAGTGGTCGACAATAGTCAGGTATGAACCCTATCCTTCAATTCATTTTCCTCATCTCAATCTAATTACCGTTGATTCCCTATGTTCATATCTGGTTCCTTGGTTGCCAGTACAGTAAAAGCAACAAAATTTAATTATGAAGGATCTAAGATGTTCATACTCAGTGGTTATGGTTTCAATTTATATATATATATATATATATATATATATATATCTATGTGTGTTTCTCTATAGTTATGGTTCCATGTCTACATTCCTTGGCTGCCTATAACATGAAAAGCAACAAAATTTAATAAGGAGGGATCTAGCATGTGAAGACTCTATAGTAGATGTGTTGTGTTTTTTCATGGATTTTGTAACTTAATTGTTTGAGGTGGCATTAGCATGATTATATGCATGCACAAACTACATTAATGATCATAAACTATGGAATAGCTCCTTTGTCCGGAATTTATTTATTTCGCCTTATATTTTGATCATTTGAACAAGTGTAAACTAAACCTACTACTAATTAGTTCAGCCTTAGGGACCATTGGGAGGGAAAAAACTTTTTTGAACATGATAAAATCAATAGGAAACTATTATGAAAATGATACGAGCTGTTTGATTCATTGGGTCAACATTACAATTTTTAATTTTACACTTACATTTTTAGTTCTTTATTATATAGTAATTATGAAATAGAGAAGCATTATTCTCAACTACATTACTCGAAGAGTCGCATGCTCAAGTTTTCCAACTAGACATAACCATGAAAAAAGTTGCTTTGATGCGTTTGCTGCAGCAACCGAGGGACAAGATATCTACAACTGAAAATGTGGTATGATTAGCATTTTAAAGTATTTGCATTTTGATATATCATCGATGAGTTCCTATTGCTGTAACTACGATTTTTTGCATTGTAAAAAGGCTGCTTTTTAGTTTCTCATGTAGTTTTTAATAGTTCCACCAACTACAACACAATTTAATATACTAATAATAGGTTAGGGATTTGAAGAAGTATTCCAATATATTCTTTATATTTTTCTTACTTTATGGAAAAAATACTTTCCACAAATGGAGAAATAAGAGACCTTTTTAGTAATCATAGATAAAACTATATACTTACATAACATTTCATACGAATATCAATTTCTCTAATTTTAAGTTTATCTAAAAACCCTCAATATGTCTTAACGAAAATTTACAAATTCTTTTCGGTGAACCATTATCGATTTTTTCCTCCTTTTTCGATAGGTTGTTGCAAATTTGGCTTTGCATAAGGTTAAGACTGTAAACTGTTTTATTCTAGTGGAATTCCCATAACAGTTTTTTACCCTACATTCAGTCCCCCTAAAATTTACCCTCCCCTATCCAATTTTGAAGTCACTTTAGTATTGTCTTAAATATTTACTAAAATATCCTTGCAAATAATATTTGTGTAATGGGTAAAATTATAATTACTACTAGGGTGTAACGACCCTAAGTTTGAGTAACATTATTCAGGATATTTAATTAGTTAAATTAAATTAAATAATGAAATGATTAGGGGATTGAGATTTGTGATTAGTAGGGGTAGCCGTGCCATGTTAACAAATAAACTAAAATGAATTAGAATGAAATAGATAAGGGAAGTTAGATAAGGAGCAAATTAGGGAAAAGACACATTCTAATACCCTAAACCCTTAAGCCGTATTCATTCTACATATTCATTATCAAAATTATAAATAGAGGTCGGCTACCATTAAGCAAGAACAAGAGGAAGATAAGCTAAAGGAAGAAGCTAAATCAACATTAATCAATTCTCAAATCTCAACTCCTTGATCTCAAAGCTAAAGTGAATAATAATTACATCTCATGTATTTAAATGATTTAAGTTTTTAGATTAAATCCGAGCTAATTTGCAAATGTTTAGCCATGTTTTGATTGTTAAAATGGATATTTATGCTTGTTGATGATTTTTGCTCATTCATATAGATTTTATGATATATTTTAATGGGAAAACCCTATTAAATGACATCCAAATGCCTTACGATTTTCATATATGATCAGAAATGACATTTTAAAGATGGGTTTCAATTTCCATAATTTTTTGAATTAATGTGGATTTAATATTAATTTTCTAGTGAAGAAAATGATCATTTGGGTTTAAAATTATTTACGGCAAAATTATATATGTTTTGGATTTGAAATTTATATATGTTGGAAAACATATTAAAAATGATTTATAGGAATTTTATAGAATTTTCCTAATTGTTTTAATAGATATATAAAATTATTTAAGGTATGGGACTTAAATGTATTATATATTTATAAAAGGAGAAGGGGTATTTTGTAAATAATTTAAATTGTTATTTCTCAATTTTCGGTAGTACTTTTAGAAAAGAAATTAGCAACCAATCATGTTTTGACAAAAAAGGCAAGTTAGTTGAAAAGAATTACTTTAAAAGGTTAAAAATCAATTTAAACATGTTTTACCACTTTTGGCACCTAGCTTTCGACCGTGTACTTCCACCTCCATCACCATCGAAACCAATGTGCATGGTATCAAAGACTTGGTATGCAACGAATTGGACATAGGCGAAAGGTATGCAGTCGAAACATAGAGTTTCAAAGGGGTCAAAGCTTGACTTTATTTTTAAATGAAAATGCGCCTGCTTACTTTTGCTTTCGACTTGGTTAGCTTCCGACAGGGTCAAATTGTTTTAAAAGGAATGTTTTCGAAAGAGGTTGTGCCCTTGTTTTAAGTAAATGCTTTCGAAGAGGGTCGAAACCCCTTGTTGCCGCATCTTACCTTTCGACGCAATGCCTTCGAAAGGGTTACTTTGTTTTAAACTTAGCCGCATCTCCAATGCTTTCAAAGAGCTGGTTTAGAAACTATCACTTCTTTACTTAGGAAATTGTTTTTAAAACAGTGCTTTCGACTTAATTGTTTTATGGCCCTTTGTTTTGTTGAAGGTAAAACCCAAAGGTTTCGAAAGGAAAGGTTTTAACTGGTTTCGAAAGGTTTTTCTACATGTTTAACTTGAACCCAAATGCTTTCGAAAGGTTGTTTATAGAAAAGGATTTGAAAGCTTTCGAAAGGTTTGTTTATGGAAAAGGATTTGAATGCTTTCAAAAGGTTTTAAAAGAAGGTTTCGAAGGGGTGGTTCCCCAATGTTTTCGAAAGGTTTAAGTGGAAGGTTTCCAAAGGTTTCGAAAGGTATATTTATAATGTTTTGATAAAAGGATGTCTCGGGTTTTAAAGCTTTTGAAAGAAAGGTTTTGAATGTTTTTGAAAGGTTTGTTAAGAATGGTTTCGAAAGGTATGTTTTGGCCTCTCGGCTGAGGTTTTACTTGATTTTGAAAACGGTACTTTCAATGGATTCAAAAGGGGTACTTTCAAAGGTTTAAATGTTTTCATCAATAAAGTTTTGTGTAAAGTATATGTACATGGCAAGGTGGTTTGAGTAAAGCATAGAAAATATTTTCCTTGTTTAAAGTATGATTTAAAGGTTTAAATTAATTTTGAAAGAAAAGGTTTTCAAGGAAAATTTAAGGGAAGATGAACCTAAGTAAAATGACCTAGATATTAGAATACCAGATGGGACTAGTATAGGGTCTCACCCTATACATTAGCTATTAACCCCTAACTAATTTAGTCTAAAAATCCAGTGTGTAGGACTTTGTCTCAGGTAAGACTAAAATGATGTTACACACATGATGGAATATACAGAGAGAGGACATGTTATTAGTGAGCCTGCAAAACCATTAGGATCAGTTGACCCTGTGAGAATTAAGTTAGGAACAGACCATTCGGAAGAGAAGTATTTAACAAAAGTTAGATTATTTGTTTATTTTGTTTGGTAGTCCCGGGTCAGCCAAAGGTTAGTAGTTAGCCAAATGAAACTATATTGTTCGGACAGATAGTCCATTTGTCACCTGATTTTTATGCTTTCGTGATATTGATATTATTGTTTTAACCAGTTTTGGTTACATGATTAAGATTTGCAAAAGATACGTTTTAAAAGGATATTAGTGAGGGGAAACTCATTCCGCTAAGCGGCGTGGTCTCACTTAATATCAAATGACCGAGATGTATAGTATTATTCACACCAAGATTTATGTTTGACTCGAAGTTTATGCTTTTCCCTTTAAACTCTCGGGTGCTTAAAATTGATTTGAATAGGCTGAGAGTTGAGGATTTTCAAGTTTTAGCAGGTGGACGAATAAAGCTTCCAAAGACAAGTAGAAGGCTAATGCTAGCTATATTTAGGAGTGTTTTGTTTTATTTCCGTTGTATTATATTAAGTCAGATATGACTATCTAGAACTCTGGTCAACCAAGCGGGCATCTTCATATGTTGCACTTGGCATAATTATGTAATAATTATATTTGTTCTGAATGTGGGAAACGTTTAAGATTATGTAACTTGGATATGAAAAGTTGTTTTGAAATGTAATCAGAAAAATGTTTTAATTTGTGATGATTTTATATTATATTCAAGTGCTTCTGATATTATAGATACCATTAACATTACTGTATTTGGTCACCGGAAGTTAATACTATGGATGACTGCAGCATCTGTAGCGCTTAGCTTCGGCCCTCTAGATAGGGGATGTTACAACTTGGTATTAAAGCATAGGTTTATGAAAAATTTTAAACCAAAATGATTTAAAAAAAAATAATCCTAAGGAATTAAAGATATGATCGGGGTATGGGATAACACTGTAGTAACGTACTTGTATTTGCATATATAAGTATATGCTTTATCTCTATTCTCCTATCTCTCTTAGGCTATTCTTTTGTATCTTATAAGGCTTGAATACAGATATGGAAGCTAGAAGTGGAAGAGCTAACCTTGGAGGGGGAAGCACCACTACAAATGGGAATGCCAAACCAAATACGAGAAGGAACCAAGGTCAGGCACAAGCTGCAAATGTGGGTGCTGGAGTCCAGCAAGTTGACATGGGAGCAATGTATCAATTCTTTGTCAACATGATGTAGGCAGATGTTGCTGCTGGAGTTGTTGGAGGAGTTCAAGAAGCTTCGGTGGTCAACAACTATGCTATTCTGAGTATGGATTATGCTCGGTTGGGAGGAAAGCCATTTATAGGAACTAAGGACGCAATCGTAGTGGAGAATTGGCTGCTTCATTGCGAGAGGATTTTCGCTGATTTAGGGCTCACTGGCGAGTAGAAGAGAAGACTTGCTTCTAGATAGCTTCAGGGAGCAACGCTGTACGGGTGGAACAACGTTACAGTTGGAGTTAATAAGGAGACGATGGCATGGGCTGAGTTTAAAAGGAGACTTGAGGAGAGGTTTATATTCGAGATTGCGAAGTCCACTCTACCCAGGAAGTTTGCTGAGTTAGAGCAGGGGGATATGACTGTACTTGAGTATGCGAGGAGGTTTGAGGAGCTAGCAAGGTGTGGCTATGCTACAGTTGATACTAATATTAAGAGAAATGAGAAGTTCATCAGGGAATTAAAGCCTGAGCTTGCTAGGGCAATGTTATCGCACATTAGGATCCATGTGACGTTGTTGTTAAGATGGCATTGAGACATGAAGAGATGCTTGCTTTTCTGGAGAGAATAAGGCAAAGAAAGTACAGGTGGGGCAAAGTCGGAAATGAAATTTTTTCCACAAGAAAGGAGCTCAGAAGAGTGGAGCTGCAAAGAAAGGGAAGTCGGAGGTTGTCTGCTTTAAGTGTGATAAGAAAGGGCATTTTACTAATGAATGTTGCTCATGAGATGGAAAGAAGGTGATCGGGAAGAAGAATATCAGGTGCTTCAACTGCAATCAAATTGGACATTATAAGAACCAGTGCAAGGAACCTACTAAGGATGGCAAAGAAATGGTGTTTGCATTGGAGCCAGCTACCTCGAGGCCAACGGCAAAGGAAAAAGGAAAAGTTGTGTTGGGGGTATGCTTTTGATTCATGGTATGCTAGTTAGCATTCTGTTTGATACTGGTGCATCACATTTTTTTTATATCTTGTTGTTTGGTAGATAAGCTTAACCTAGAACCCTCATACTTAGTTACTTTTTTAAGGGTTGCAAATCCAATAGGAGGGTATGCGACACTTGGTATGAAGTGTGACCACCTAGAGATTAAATTGTTTGGTCATACCTTTTTTTGCAGTTTGCATGTGTTTGACTTCGTAGGTTTCAGAATTATTTTGGGTATGGATTGGTTAAGTAAGTACGAAGCTAGGATATTTTACCATGATAGGAAAATATCACTTAGACACCCTGACTATAGTGATCAGATTGTATATACCCTAGAAAACCCTAGTTGTGAGGTGAATGCTTTGTTGGTTGTTGTGAAGGTAGAAGACAATAAAATCGAGTTTTCGTGGTTAGAGAATTCGCGGATGTTTTTGAACCTGTGGTAGGATTGCCACCGAAACGGGCTACTGAGTTTCAGATAGATTTGGTACTGGGAGTAGAACCAGTAAGTAGATCGCCAAGCAGGATGACCCCTACCGAGATTAGGGAGTTGAAAGTGCAGTTGGTGGATTTGGAAGGCAAGAATTTTATTAAGCCAAGTAGTTCACCTTGGGGAGCAACCGCAGTGTTTGCTAAGATGCTGGACAGATCATTAAGGTTATGTATCGATTATCGTAAGTTGAATGAGAAGACGATAAAGAATCGATATTCATTGCCTAGAATTGACGATTTGTTTGATCAGTTGAGTGGAGCTAAAGTATTTTCTCTGTTGAATTTAGCAACAGGTTTCCATCAGGTTAGAGTAGTAGAGGATAACATTCCTTTGATGGCATTTAGAACTAGATATGGGTCGTACAAATGGTTAGTGATGCCGTTCGGATTAACTAATGCACCAGCATTCTTTGTGGATTTGATGAACCGAATTTTTCGAGAGCACTTGGACATGTTCGTGTTAGTTTTCATATATGATATTTTGATATACACTAAGGATGAAAGGGAGCAAGAAGTTCATCTTAGAGTGGTCCTTGAGACATTGAGGTTCCATCAACTGAAGGCGAAGTTTTCGAAGTGTCATTTCTGGAAGAAGGAAATGAACTTTCTTGGTCATGTAGTCTCAGAGAAAGGGTTGTCTATAGATCCGACTAAGATCGAGGCAGTGAATATTTGGAAGAGACCCGAGACAATGACTGAAATAAAGAGTTTTGTTGAATTGGCTGGATATAATCGAAGATTCATAAAGATTTTTAGTGGATAGCAGCACTGATCACTACAAGAAAATTACTGATCAGTACCATTTTAGAATAGCGTTTGAAGGCACAAGGTTATTTTAGTCCCTTGATAACAAGTACTAAAAATACATAAACGCTATACAATGAATTCACATGGCGGGCTTCCAACTTATTCCAAAGCCCACCTTTTTTTAGTATTATTCCCGCAATTCTATTTTTCACACTTCGATTGTCCTTCTCCTTCTTCCCAAAAAATTTAAAACCCTAAAAAACCTATCAAATATGATGCTCGCACAATTTTTGCCGATAGTCGTCTCCAGCACATTCCTTCATTTCGAACTTAATCAGGTATGATTTTTGAAACTATACCTGTTTAACTTAGCCTTTCCTCTTCTTCCAATTTATATATCGCTTAGTCATTAGGTTTTGACCTCTTTCAGAACTATCATGCTTTTATGCATATTGATTTATTTGATTTCTTACATCATTCAATCTCTTTCAATAGTTATAAAATCTTATATCTTGTCCGTAACTCAATTTACCCTAATTGTTCCAACTGTTATATTAAATAGAATCTTCCTTCTCTATGCGTTCTTGCAAATTTCAGGATCTAATGTAAAAGAGACTGAAATATGAATCACATTCTAGGTAGTTTAATTGCAATATTATATTTATTTTTCAATAATTAGTTCGAATTTTGTTTGTCCCTAATTTTAGTATATTAAAGGGTGTGATATGTAATTTTTTTATCTTCATTAATGGTTGGTTTAACTAGGGAATAAACTTGATTGAGTTAGCTAAGTAGTGCTGCTAAATACAAAAATGGATTAAGAGGTTCTCACATGATTTGTTTGTTGTTGTCGGATGATATAAGAATGATTAGCTTTTTGCTAATTTTTTTTAATAGGCTGTTTAGATTGTAATGTGCCTTTTTCAATAGGCTGTAAATTATTTACTTTTAATTAGTATTTTAACTATGTTTTACAAGCTTTTCTTATTATCCAAAGTGTAGAAAGCAATTTCAACATGCTTTATCACTGCATTTTACAACTATAACAACAATATGAGTCAGGTGACTTTCATAATTCACTTCCTCGGTTTCTAACAAACACATTAGAAAACGTCATATGCCACAAATGAAAATATTTATGATATGGTTTAAGTCAGAGTCAATGATCTATTTAATGTGAAAACTATTATTTTACCTAGTTATTTTTGTATAATTAATATTATTATCATGCTTACTTACCATAGAGTATTATGATATAATCGCTTCTCTTGGATCCAAGAATAATAGAAATTCTTTCAATCCTAAATTTAATATGACTGCTTCACTGTATGTATAATCTGAATATCGTTGCCAACAGTTGATGGGGTCTACTCAAGGAGTAACAGGGTGGGTCATGAGGAAAGTGAAAACCATTCCTTCGGGTGACTGCGTCATGATAATGGCAGTTACCAAATCAGAAATTTCACCTGAAAAATTAGTACTTTGTCATCCATTATTGTCCTAAAACTGGTACGAGCCAAATCATTCTATGCAAACTACTATAATTTCTCAAATAGAAATGACATATGGCCACATTTCCTTACAATCATGAATTCTATCTAAACGATACCTTTTTCGTGATAAAGAAATAAATGTTTCTTGTTATTTTGCTTATTGCAAGATTTGTTATTTGATTACATTTCTTAAGTTCTTTTCAGTATTTAGAACACATTAGTCCTTATGTTTGAGCTATCGTCAGTGTTGAAAACTCCCAAATCTGTTAACAAGTAGGTGTACTGATTCTCCTAAGGTATGAGTATTAAATTAACATGCATGATTATACAACAATATGGAAATGGATTCGCTTGTGAATACTCAAAATCTTAAGAATGCACATGTAATATTGTTGATAGATTTACCATTCCAGTGGACTTATTTCATTGAGTTCGCATGTATTTACAGAGTGTGCTATAGATTAAGCAGTTAATTAGTTAGGGTTATACTCTACTAATGGTTCCATTGTAATTTCCTGTTATATTTTGACATGATAAGCATGCCGTGGTGGAGTTAATGAACCTTTTCATGGAATAACATAGAATATCTAAGGGAACTTTGCATGGATGAGGAATTTCATTTTAACATTGTAATTAGTGATTATAGTAGACTACTATATGCCAATATGATATTTAAATAGAATATATTAAATATTTTCATTTAAATTTCTTATGTAGGAAGTCACGTTCAGAGTAGAATATTCTTTTCCATCAATAGGAAGAGAGTTTGGTACTATTTTCTTGGAGACAAGAATATCAAAAAATTAGTCGTGGAACAATGGGGCGGGGGGGGGGGGAGGAGGGGGGCAAAGGTGCATGTGTTAGTTTAAGTTATTTTCCATCCTTGATAGTCCTATGTGAGCATAGGACTGAATTTTACCATTGGGAACAATGCTAATGGTATACTTTTCCTTTCTCCAAATGATCGAAAGGTTAGGAAACAAGGTCAAAAAAGGGAGAAGTTAGCCTATACTTTGCAGAATTAGTGCCTTTGGAAGAGAAGGTGAAGCAGGTTAGTCGAGGATGTTGGAGTATGGTTAGTTTTTGTTTTTTTCTTTGCATATTTAGATATGTTTTTAGCATAAATATGTGAGAGGAAAGGGTGATGTGATATTTTGAACAACTTGATCTATTTATTATGGGTTATAAATTGTTACCAACCTTAATATAATAGGCACAATTAAAAGCACGTTACTTTGAAATTAATGGAAAGTTGTTAATTACCCAAAGTGTTACATGGAAACTTTGTTCCCCTTAAACTTAATTTAATTTGATATATTATCATAACATTTTTTCAGTACTTTTAGTGATGCCCTAAATCAGTTAAACCATCGCAATTGATGTGTGCGAATGAATGTACTTTCTACAGTCATGTTAGGTTACCATCAATACCTCATAATTTATATTTTAATACGATGAAACAACTTCTCCCTTAACCCATCAAATAGCTTCACAACAATAATGATACCATAACAATTAAAGAAAATACTATGTCGCATTATGATTAGAAGGACCTATAAGTCTCTGTGGGATTGTGAATACTGCACAAACTAGTGACAGTAGAAACAACTCAAGCCACTTCAAGTACATGTAAGATAATTTCTACCCGCTTACCCCTTGTTAGGTAGGATAAATGCATATGAGTAGTTATTTTTCGACTAACTCATCCATGTTGGTTTCTACATCACATTCATCTTTTGACAATTGACATAGGAACCCAAGGTTTCAGGCAAAGTAGTGCGAGAACTACCGCCTTCAGTCATTGGCGATTCCACATCTTTTGATTCCGTTGCCTTTAAAGAAGTAAATAAAGGAAGGTCTATTAAAGCTGTTGTTGAGCAAGTTCATGGCAGAACATAGTACGACTCTATTTTCTCCCACAAATGCAATTATTTTATATGTTTGTGGTAGGAGTTCGGGTAAATGCTTGTATTCATTCATTTTTTCTACATGTAAATATCTTAGATATTGTTTTAGAAAAAATGGTTGCAATGACGTTTGTTTCTAGAGAACACTATTGATTTCTTAACATAACTCAATGGTTTTAGATTTATCTTGACTTGTAGAGAAAAATCTTGATTTTTTAACTTAGCTCAATGATGTGAGATTTATCTTAATTTGTAATTATTAATAGATACCTCCATTAACAATTCTTTTGTTCACATCAATGCACCCCCATTGTTTTTTACTTTGTTCTCTGTGGTTATAATCAAAGAAGAGAATATGATGAGTGCTTGGTGTCTAAATGGGGCTATTGAATGTAGAAATAATTATATTAGTAGTTGGCATTAACATTATAATGACATAACTAGATGCAATAGGGAGGATACTAAATTGAGACACTAAGTACAATGGATTCAATTGACTGGCTAAAACAAGAGTGATCTCCATGAATGTAGTCAGTGTATTTACTTGGAATTTTAATATATTCCAATGGATGTATTTTACCCTCCAGAATAAGTTCTAATCAAGGGTAGGAGAGCGGTGCCCGAAACAGTTGCTGATAATGCAAATGGTGTGGATTTTTTCGTTGCCACTGTATTGTTGACATCTGCATAGAGACTCTCTTCTATCTATGATAACCAAGAATTACTTGGATTAGGCTTTAGCCTCATACAGTGCAATTGAAGGTCGTCTTTCTAAGGGTATGGTCTTTCTAAATTCCCTACTTTTTTTCATTTTGAGTTAAATGTAATAATATATCCATATTATTCGAGTGCCTTTTTCATTTCAAATTTTGTTATCAGAAAATGACCTTGTTTAATTGTTGTTAGTAATAGCAGAAAATGATCATAAATATAATGTTGGACAATGTATTAAAGGTTGGTACTATCTATGTGCTAGGCTATACTAATCAAAAATATCACAAAGTCTGACATGATATGTTTAATAGTACTTTCTAAAATGTTTTAGTAAAGAAACTATGGAAACTGAGAAAGATAAAAATGTTATATATATACACACACACTTGATGGACTCAACATATATTAACTTTTACACTTTTTAATTGGTGCACCGATGCCGAGATAGATGCATAAGATATTGTAAAGATATATATGCATATTCGGTTCATATACTAATATGAACATTAGATTGTGATAACACATTTATTACAACCGAACCAAGCAAAGAGGAAGCAAAGTCTGCTAAAAATGTATCTGTAATGTAGTCGAGTGGCCTCCATAATCAATAACAAAATTTGACCTCTCAGCAACCCCAAAAGGATGCCAATACCCCAACTAGGTAATTCTACAACTATACATATAATTGCATTTACATATTGTAGTGGAAAATTCCTTCAGACAATCAGTCTAAGTGAATAAAAAAACCCAACGCAGTGGAAAATAACTAGATCGTGATTGTAGTGAGACAAAACAAACAGAGATAAACACCAAAATAGACAGTCACAGATCAATGCAATGCAGAAAATAAATAACACCAGTATTTATAGCAGTTCCACTACCTCGAGGCAGTGTACGTCCACTTGGAAAGAGGAGTTTTTATTTATCACTGAAAGATTAAAGTTACAAGATTGATTCACTTTTGGAGACTATACATAAGAAGAATTAACAATACAGACAAAATTCTGTATAGTTTCAGGTTTCTAGGATGGCTACCATTGTTGTCCAACAGCTCCACTATTTATAAAGTGAACAAATGAGGAGGGGTAGCTGCTATATAGCAGCCCTGAGGTTTGGTTCGGCACAGCTAGTTTGGCAAACAACATAATAGCATTTGGTTTGGCAGACAACACTCAAGATCTGGACCGGCATGGTCCAATACCGAACCAAATACTTGGTTCGGTCAACTTGGTTCGGTGTCCATCTGGTTCGGCATTGGCATCTGGTCTAGCACTCAATGCCCGAACAGGAAAACTGGACCGGCACTCATCTGGAGTGGCACTACTTGGTTCGGCACATAGCATTTGGACCAGCATCTACTTCAGTTTGGACCGGCATGCCCAAATACCGAACGAGATATTTCGTTCGGCATCACATGGAGCGGCAAAGAAAATTGCTTTCACCGACCGAGATCAGTATTCCCCATTTCACCGCTCCAGACTTCTCCTTCACCAAATCACCGAACCAAAACCTCTTACCTTCATACCACTCTAAACCCCAAACGAGATACTCAAATCCTCACCGGACCAAACCTTAGCTCCACCAAACGGACACCGCCAGACCACCATCTTGGTTCGGTCATCCTCAATGCCGCTCCAGCTAGGGTTTCCAGCCCCGTGACTTCAATGACTCCTACTTCTACCTTGGCATTCTCTTCTACGATGAAATTGGTATCACATCTAACAATCTCCACCTTGATACCAAATTTTATACAAGCCTTTCAATTCCATCTACCCCACTATGCTCCAAGCAATGGATACTTACCCTATGAGCTTTGACAATCCCATCACCCATTACACTCTGTCAACAAACTACGACAAGGCCACCGCCCGTCATCAAAGTGTTCGAAGTAGCCAGTTCGTGTAGAACCAATCAATCTCCACCATGAAAACAAACGTCTCCATGAACCATCTCAACTCTCCCCCGTGGCACCTAGCACTTCATTAAGCGAATCAAGTCCGAGCAATGCTCGAACTTAGCAACAGGCAACGACTTGGTAAACATGTCTGTTGCATTCTCCTTTGTGTGAACTTTTTGAAGACGAACTAGCTTCTCTTCACTCATCGAGACAAGGAACAACTCTCTCACCTCAATATGCTTCGTCCTCGAGCTGAATGCCAGATTTTCAGCTAAGTGAATTGCACTCTGACTGTCACAGTACACATCCATGCCTTCATATACAAATCCCAAATCACATAACAATCGCCTCAAATAAAGCGCCTCCTTAGTTGCTTCAACCGTAGCTATGAGATCTGCCTTTGTAGTGGACAAAGCCACAATCGTCTGCAACCTCGCTCTCCAACTGATTGCTGTCCCACCAATGGTGAACACATATTCGGAGCTTGACTTCCTTCGATCTCTATCACCGGCATAGTCGGAATCACAAAATCTAACCAAGCTGAAATCTCTTCCTCTGCCACCAAAGACAAGTCCATGGTTTTGAGTTCCTCTAAGGTATCTGAAGATATACTTCATGCTTCCCAATGCGTCTTTTATGGATTCGCCATGAATCTACTCACCAATCCAACCGCCTGTGCGATGTCAGGCCTAGTGAAAACCATGGCGTACATCAAGCTACCAACTGTACTTGCATATGGGACCTTCTCCATATAGGTCTTGTCCTTCTTCGAGATCGGAGAGCCTTTACTAGAAAGCTGTATGTGCAAAGGCATGGGTGTGCTAATTATCTTTGCCCCTTCCATGCTAAACCGAGCAAGCACCTTTCGAATGTACTCCTTTTGAGTGAGGCTCAAAAGTCCTAGCTTTCTATCCCTTTGGATTTTCATACCCAAAATTTTCTTTGCTTCTCCAAGGTCTTTCATTTCGAATTCCACTTTTAGCTTTCGCTTTAAACTATCGATTTCTGCCTTATCCTTGGAAGCAATCAACATATCATCCACGTACAAGAGTAGGTACACCCATTTACCATTCTTTAAATGGTTGAAGTACACACAAACGTCTTTGATGCTATGATCAAAACCAAGTGAAAGTATAAAAGAGTCAAACCTCTTGTACCATTTTTTAGGCAACTGCTTAAGTCCATACAAAGACTTTTTCAATTTGCAAATCCAATTTTCTTTTCCATCTAAAACAAATCCTTCTGGCTCCTTCATGTAGATGGTCTCATCCAAGTCTCCGTGCAAAAATGCGGTTTTCACATCCAGTTGCTCCAGCTCCAAGTCATGAGCTGCGATGATAGCAAGCAAAATGCGGATGGATGTATGTCTCACTACTAGAGAGAATATCTCATCATACTCCAATTCATTTCTTTGTAAAAACCCTTTAGCAACTAATCTAGCCTTATATCTCCCATCATCCTTCACCTTGAACATCCACTTGCAACCTATGGCTCGACTTCCTTCAGGAGGTGGTACCAAATCCCAAGTCTTGTTCTTCTTCAACGACTCAAACTCCTCTGCCATAGTGCACATCCACTTCGAACTGTCACATGACTTCAAAGCTTCATCAAGGTCAAGCGGCTCCTCATGAACCACATGTAGGGCATAGTCAAACTGATCACCAAGACTAAGGTTTGCAAACTGCCAATCACCATACCTTTCGGACGGCCTAATAGTCATACGACTAACCTGAGTAGGTACTACTTTGCCTAAACTCCTTTCAGCTCCACCTTGAACTGAACTTCCTCTAGATTCATGCACATCATCAGCACTACTAGAATGTACCCGTGGACTATCATGTGATGTTTCATCAACTGCATTTTCCTCGACAGCATCAACAACAACTCTACTATTTGGATGGAATGCGAGAACTTCTTCCATCTCCTTAAGCATATCATAATCTTTTGATGTGGTAGGTAGCTTCTCCTTCGGATTGAACATAGTAGACTCATCAAAAGTAACATGTCTAGAATGAATAATCTTTCAATCAACAGGGTTCCAAATTCGACACCCTTTGATACCATCGGTGTATCCCATTAGTATGCCCTTGTATCCTCTAGCCTCTAACTTGTCATCACCTGTATGGTGAACGTACACAGGACAACAAAAAATTCGGAAGTAACCAAGATACACTGCTTTACCTCTCCATTTTTCTTCTGGAATCTTCCCATCTATGGCTGAACATGGAATTCGATTTATGATATGCGCTGCAGTTGATAATGCCTTAGCCCAAAAGCCTCTAGACAAGCCCGTTGTCAATCTCAAGCAACGAGCCTTCTCCAGTAGAGTCATGTTCATCATTTCTGCAACCCCATTGGATTGCGGATCGCCGGGTGTAGTAAAATATCTTTGAATGTCATGATGTCTACAAAAATAGAGGAATTCCCTAGAGACAAATTCACTGCCATTATCAGATCTCAGCACCTTCAACCTAGAACCAGATTGGTTCTCAACAAGCGCTTTCCGGTCTTTAAACTTCTCAAAAATATCTAATTTGGCCTTTATCACATACACATATACTTTCCGAGAACAGTCATCAATGAAAGAGATAAAATACTTTGCTCCTCCAAGAGAAGGAGTAGCAACCGGTCCCCAAACATCTGTATGCACATACTCAAGTATTCGCCTCGATCTTTGGTGTCCAACTCAAAAAGATACTTTAGTTTGCTTACCTAACACACACTCCTGGCAAAAGTCCATCTTGTCGAAGCTTCCTCCTTTGATCATCTTCCATCTTCGAAGCAACTCTAAGCCCTTCCCTGAAATATGACCCAACCTGAGATGCCAAAGCTTTGTGGCATCCAATGCACGAGAACTGTATACTCTAACACATGACTCTCCAAGAACCGTGGTTTCTTTCAGCAAATACAAATTTCGGAACACATCTCCTTTCATAAGAGCTAGTGCACCTCTCGAAACCTTCAGACTATCCTTCTCGATAGTTACCTTGCATCCCAAAGATGTCAATTGTCCTAAAGAAATTAAGTACTTCCGAAGACCTGGAACACACCGGACACCTGTCAAAGTGCGTATCACTCTGTCAAACATCATGTTCCTCATTGTACCTTCACCCATTGCTCTACAGCTAGCATCATTACCCATAAGAATAGAGCTTCCCTCTCGTCCAATGAAAGAACTGAAGTAATCCTTGTTAGGCGTCAAATGGAAAAACGTCCCCGAGTCCAGCACCCAATGGTCTGAGACATCCGATACTACTGCAGACAACACATCTCCAGATACAGACTTCTCCACCGCAAATGATGAAGATTCGTCTTCTTCCTTCTTATTCAAATCTGGACAATCCTTTCTCCAATGACCAGGTTTCTTGCAGATAAAGCACTTCCCGTCCTTAGACTTTCCTCTCCTGCCATTACCGGACTTCTTGGACTTAGAATGCCCTCTAGAGTGCCAATTCTTCTTATCTTCACTACCTATTTCAACAAACAGGCCGTGACTACTACTTCCACCTCTACTTCCTTCACTTATCTCCTTCATCTGATCTCTCAAGCCCTCAGATAGAAGGCCTGACTTCACATCTTCCACTATCAATGTGTCTCTAGCGAAGATAAAGCTGTTAGCGAAACCTGTGCAATGCTCCGAAAGAGAACATAAAAGAATCATTGCCATTTGCTCCTCATCCATCTTCAAGTCATCAGTCTTCATCTCCATCATGAGATCATCAAAGAAATTAGGATGTTCCTTCATTGAAGTACCCTCTCTCATCTGCATGGTGAAAAATGTCTTAAGCAATATCAGACGGTTAGTCAGAGATTTCTTCAAGTAGAGATTTTCTAGCTTGGTCCAAATGCCCCTAGTAGTGGTCTCACTGCTAATCATTGAGATAATATTCTCTCCCATAGCTAGCTATAAAGTAGTAAACGCCCATTTCTCCATCTACTTCCTTTCCACGACTGAGATGTCAACCGTCAACTCCTCAGGAGCAAACACTACTGGATGGACTTCATTCCTCATTAGAACAGCCTTCATCCTCTATTGCCACATCTCGAAGTCTTTATCCCTATTCCATTTCTCAATTGCCAACTGTGATCCTGACGCGATATACATCCCTCTAGTATAGGGTCTTGTAACAACTGGAGTCGTTTCATCTCCTGCCATAGCGTCTAGCACTCCTCAATCAACCTTGCAGCTTTGATACCAGACTATTGGGGAAAATCCCTTCAGATGATCAGTCTAAGGGAATAAAAAACCCAACGCAGTAGAAAACAGCTGGATTGTGGTTGTAGTGAGACAAAACAAACAGAGATAAACACCAGAATAGACAGTCACAGATCAATGCAATATAGAAAAATATATAACACCAACATTTATAGTGGTTCCACTACTGCGAGGTGGTGTAAGTCCACTTGAGGAGAGGAAAATTTATTAATCATTGAAAGATTAGAGTTACAAGATTGACTCACTTTTGGAGGTTATACATAAAAAGAACTAACAATAAAGGCAAAATTCTACAGAGTTTCAGCTCTCTAGGATAGCTACCATTGTTGTTCAGAAGCTACATTATTTATAGAGTGAATAAATGAGGATGGGTAGCTGCTATATAGCAGCCCTAAGGTTTGGTTCGGCACATCTGGTCCGGTAAACAGTACAATAGCATTTGGTTCAGCAGACAACACTCAAGATTTGGACCGGCATAGTCCAATACCGAACCAAATATTTGGTTCAGCTTTAACTTGGTTCGGTCAATCTGGTTCGGCATTTGAATCTGGTCTAGCACTCAATACCCGAACAAGAAAACTGGACCGACACTCATCTGGAGTGGCACTACTTGGTTCGGCACACAACATTTGGACCGGCATCACTACTTTAGTTTGGACTGGCATGCCCAATACCGAATGAGATATTTCGTTCGACATCATATGGAGTGGCAAAGGAAATTGCTTTCATCGAATGAGATCAATATTCCCCATTTCACCGCTCCAGACTTCTCCTTCACAAAATCACCGAACTAAAACCTCTTAGCTTCATATCGCTCCTAACCACAAATGAGATCCTCAAATCCTCACCAGACCAAACCCTAGCTCCACCGAATGGACACCGCCAGACCACCATCTTGGTTCGGTCCTCCTCAATACCGCTCCAGTTAGGGTTTCCAGCCCCGTGACTTCAATGACTCCTACTTCTACCTTGGCATTCTCTTCTTCGATGAAATTGGAATCACATCTAACACGTATGTATATGTATATATATGCGTATATTATGTGTGTGTATGCATGATTTGTTGTTGTCGTTGTTGTGTGCTTGCTTATATATATAATGCTTAATAGCTGATATCATTTTTTTCTTTGTAGTATACTCGCAATAGTTAAGGAGATGACGGCTGAGTTCCTGTTCAAGGATACTAGAACTGCAATCAACTAGGTGTAGATGGTTAGAATGAAGGTTGATTCTTCTTTCAATCTTGCTTTTGTGCAATCTTTTATTTTGAAGTTCTAAATTTAATTAACCTTCGCTGTAATTTTCTGATTAACTAATTCCTTCTTTTTTATTACATAGCCTGGTCCGGATTCCATTGGAACCATTGTTGTATAATACAACTATTATGGTGTTGTAACAAGAGCTGTGGTTGTGTGAGTCTTGAGCCCACAAACGTGATTCAATCTAAAAAAAATTGATTTATGGATTATTGTTTTTTATGAAGCTCTATGGTATTGCTTTTTCCTCTCATTGCTTTATGGTTGTTATATGATTCATAGTTTGTAATTTGGCTAGGTGCCTCAAACCCTAAATTAATTGCTTTCCAATTCACGTTTTCGTTGTATGTTAAGTTCTAGTTGGTCGTTATATATTTTAGATTAACGTGTTCATGTTAAGTATAAACTCGAGTCCTCTACGCTGGGCTGCCTATACGGTAGTTCTTTGAGCATAGCCTATGTCCTTTGAGTTTTGCTCATGTCCTGCTCTTGGGTTTTCATAGTACATAGACATGTCTCCTAAGGATCCTAAGGCAGCGTTGTTTTGATGCACACCTATTAGTAATGTCTTGTTTGGCCAAGAAAGAATTTCATGGTAGTAGAATTGGAGTTTGGTTTCGTTTTCTTTTGGATGGAGGATGGCAGAGGGGAAGGTGAGATCAGTTAGGGAGAAGGTTATGCTGATGGTCGAAGACATTATCGGTGTTGGACTTGGAAAGGTTTTGCATGTGATTATTTATATAGGTTGAGGGAGAAGGACTTGGTCAGTGATGTTATTGTAGGTGTAAGATTAGTTGTGGTAGCATGTATCTCCATTGTAAAATTATGTCCCACAAAGCATCTGAAAGGATGCAATACTACTCTTGTTAAAGACAACTATATTTGTTATTCAATTTGGTTTAGTGTCTGTATATTCAAGTAGAGGGTTTCTAGGATGAAAAAAGCTTAAAATAAGTTGAATTAACCATTTGAGCAACTCCGACAAAGCTTGAATGACATATAATAAATTTGTAATGCAAAATATTATATATGTAACTAAGGTGCATCTATTTAGCGAATGGTCAAAACTGAATATCCTAACACATGTTAAATATGCATTCATCTTGATTTGCTTACAAAAAGCATCTAACTTCACATTTTTACCATACTACTCCATTATTTCTCATTTTTATTTAAAAAGTCAAATAAAATGCCATCTCAGTCAACTATAATCAACATGTAAAATTATGGTCCAGCCCTTACCATTAAATGCAGGATTTTCACCCTAAATTGTATTGTAGTATTTTATTAATTATTTGTTTCTTCTTATTCTATTTTATATTTGGGTGGAATCATGTTTTAAAACACAAATAGGTAATGTCAAAGCAATAATAGAAGTTTATTGCCCAGTTATTTCTTTATTTCTTAATGCTTTGAATACTATTGTGCTCATTATATTATGTATACATTTTTTTGTAGCCTAGTGCACTTGATCCTCATTGCCCTGCTCATATCGCACTGAAAAACAAACACACACAACCTGGTTTGATGAATTATCCTATGATTGGTTTCTTAAACAAGGTCTGCATTGCCTTTCATTTGTTTTTTGTTCTCTTTTCCTTTATTCATTATCTATAAGGTGCATTGTATTGTTTACATAATCCCAAAAGGTTAGTTGAAAAACAAATGCATAGGTTTCTATCTATAATTATTATTATACAACAATACATAGGTTTGTTGAAAAACAAGCGCACTAATTTAATTATTTGTATCTTATTATACAACTATACACATCTATTTATACTTGTAAAGAATGAAAAACATGCTTTGGTTATAATTCATAGTACGATAGCTCTAATTTAAATTTTAGAAGTGCACTTTTTTAATATTAACAATGCACTACTATATAAATTATTGCGAATCACCAAATTTGGCAATTGAGATCAGGAACTATTGGTAGGGCTCCAAGTAAAAGTTATATAGCTTGTTGCACCGCCCATTTTCACGTGCCTTTCATTTTAGTTTTGTCCAGTGTATGTTTCTAACACCTCTATATGTTACTACCAAATAATCCCATCCTGATGCTTATACAGTACCTCTTCTATGAAGAACTAGATTATTCAAATGCAAATTTAAGTTAGTTTGTGCAGATTCAAACATAGTGATGGTATACAAAGAACTACTTATCATCACAATTTAATTTTTTTTGCAAGTAGCTAGCCATTTAAACAGTCAAGTACATTATAGTTAATTTATAAGTAATTTGGTTGAAAGATGGATGCTTAGATTCAGTTTATATGTAAATATTGTTTATATGGGAACATTTGTAAATGTCATTTATATCTGTAAATGCATAAGTTAAGTTTATTTGTAAATATGTTCACTATATTTATATATATAAATGCAGTGACTACATTTCATACTTGTTAATACTTGTAAATGCATAGATTAGCAAAATTTCAAGTTAAAACTGTAGATTTCTACCTATGTAATTTTTGCATGCAGGAATTGTTGAAAATTATTAATAGCTATTTTTGGGATTGAGTGAGGAGGGAAATATCACATAGCTATAATGTATCATTTGCACAGATGAGTTGTTGTGGTGCATCATTTGCTAGGAGATAAATATAAAACCTTCTTGTTAGGCGGCTATTTGTTAGGAGGTTGATGCAAATATGTAATAGGTTTGAAATATTATGTATGGACATGGGAAAAGTTGTTTGATCATATATGAAATATCATGTGCTTTAATTTACATATTTTGTTTCTACTTGATGTAATATATGTAAAAATCTATTATATTTATATGCAATGAGGAAATGGATAAAAGGACATTATTTATGATGTAATGTATGTAACTAATTGATCTTTTGAAAGCTAAAACGACATTATTTATGATGTAATGTATGGACATGGGAGTCTGTAATGACACTACGTTTGAGTAATATTATTTAGGATATTTAATTAGTTAAATTAAATCAAATAATGAAATGATTAGGGGATTGAGATTTGTGATTAGTAGGGGTAGCCGTGCCATGTTAACAAATAAACTAAAAGGATTAGAATGAAATAAATAAGGGAAGTTAGATAAGGGGAAAATTAGGGAAAATACATATTCTAATACCCTAAACCCATCAGCCATGTTCATTCTACATATTGATTATCAAAATTAAAAATAGAGGTCGGCCACCATCAAGCAAGAACAAGAGGAAGATAAGCTAAAGGAAGAAGCTGAATCAACATTAATCCATTCTCAAATCTCAACTCCTTAATCTCAAAGCTAAGGTGAATAATAACTACATCTCATGTTTTTAAATGATTTCAGTTTTTAAATTAAATTCGAGCTAGTTTGCAAATGTTTTACCATGTTTTGATTGTTAAAATGGATATATATTCCTGTTGATGATTTTTGCTAATTCATATAGATTTTATGATATGTTTTAATGTGAAAACCCTATTAAATGACATCCAAATGCCTTGTGATTTTAGTATATGATCAGAAATGATATTATAAAGACGGGTTTCAATTTTCATAATTTTCTGAACTAATGTGGATTTAATATTAATTTTCCAGTGAAGAAAATGATCATTTGGGTTTAAAATTATTTACGGCAAAATTATATATGTTTTCGGTTTGAAACTAATATATATTGGAAAACATATTAAAAATAATTTATAGGAATTTTTATAGAATTTTCCTAAGTGTTCTAATAGATATATAAAATTATTTAAGGTATGAGACTTAAATGTTTTATATATTTATAAAAGGAGAAGTGGTATTTTGTAAATAATTTAACTTGTTAGTTTTGAAATTTAGGCATTACTTTTAGAAAAGAAATTAGTAACCAATTATTTTTTGACAAACAAGGCAGGTTAGTTGAAAAGAATTACTTTAAAAGGCTAAAAATCAGTTTAAACATGCTTTCGACCGTGTACTTCTGCCTCCATCACCATCGAAACCAATGCGCATGGTATCGAAGACTTGGTACGCAGCGAATTGGACATAGGCGAAAGGTATGCAGTCGAAACATGGGGTTCCAAAAGGGTCAAAACTTTACTTTATTTTTAAATGGAAATGCGCCTGCTTACTTTTTCTTTCGACTTCGTTAGCTTTCGATAGGGTCAAATTGTTTTAAAAGAAATGGTTTCGAAAGAGGTTGTGCCCTTGTTTTAAGTAAATGCTTTCGAAGAGGGTCGAAACCCCTTGTTGCCGCATCTTACCTTTCGAAGCAATGCCTTCGAAATGGTTTCTTTGTTTTTAAACTTAGCCGCTTCTCCAATGCTTTCGAAGGTTTGGTTTCGACACCATCACTTCTTTACTTAGGAAATTGTTTTTGAAAGATTTCTTTCGAATTAGTTGTTTTACGGTCCTTTGTTCCATTGAAGGTTAAACCCAAAGGTTTCGAAAGGTCGTTCTATATATTTAACTTGACCTAAATGATTTCGAAAGGTTTGTTTATAGAAAAGGTTTTGAATGCTTCAGAAAGGTTTGTTTATAGAAAAGGATTTGAATGCTTTCAAAAGGTCTGTTTATAGAAAGGATTTGAATGCTTTCGAAAGGTTTTAAAAGAAGGTTTTGAAGGGGTGGTTCCCCAATGTATTCAAAAGGTTTAAGTGGAAGGTTTCCAAAAGGCTTCGAAGGGTATATTTATAGTGTTTTGATAAAAGGATGTCTCGGGTTTTAAAGCTTTCAAAAGAAAGGTTTTGAATGTTTTCAAAAGGTTTGTTAAGAATGGTTTCGAAAGGTATGTTTTGGCCTTTCGGCCTGAGGTTTTACTTGGTTTCGAAAGGGGTACTTTCATGGATTCAAAAGAGGTACTTTCAAAGGTTTAAATGTTTTCATCAATTAAAGTTTTGTGTAAAGTATATGTACATGGCAAGTGGTTTGAATAAAGCATAAAGAATATTTTTCTTGTTTAAAGTATGATTTAAAGGTTTAAATCAATTTGAAAGAAAAGCTTTCCAAGGAAAATTTAAGGGAAGATGGCCCTAAGTAAAATGATTCAGATATTAAATACCAGACGGGACAGGTATAAGGTCGTGCCTTATACATTAGCTACTAGCCCCTAGCTAATTTAGTCCAAAATTTATATGTGTAGGGCTTTGTCTCAGGTAAGGCTAAAATGATGTTACAGCCAGAATGAAATATACAGAGAGAGGATAGGTTATTGCTGAGCCCGCAAAACAATTAGGATCAGTTGACCCTGGGAGAATTAAGTTAGAAATAGACCGTCCAGAAGAGGAATATCTAACAAAAGTTAGATTATTTGTTTATTTTGTCTGGTAGGCTCGAGTCAGCCAAAGGTTAGTAGTTAGCTAAACAAAACCATATTGTTCGAACAGATAGTCTATTTGTTACCTAATTTATATGCTTTCATGATATTGGTATTATTGTTATAACCAGTTTTGGTTGCGGGATTAAGATTTGCAAAAGATATTTTTTAAAGGATATTAGTGAGGGGAAACTTGTTCCGCTAAGCGGCGTGGTCTCACTTAATATCAAATAACCGAGATGTATAGTATTATTCACAATAGGCTTGGTGTTTGACTCGAAGTTTATTTTTTCCCCTTAAACTCTCGGGTGCTCAAAATTGATTTGAGTAGGCTGAGGATTGAGGATTTTTAGGTTTTAGTAGATGGACGAATAAAGCTTCCGAAGACGAGTAGGAGGCTGATGCTAGCTATATTTAGGAGTGTTTTGTTTTATTTCCGCTATGTTGTATCAAGTCAGATATGACTATCTAGTACTCTGGTCAACCAAGGTGGCATCTTCATATGTCGCTCTTGGCGTAGTTATGTAATAATTATATTTGATCTGAACCTGGGAAATATTTGGGATTATGTAATTTGGATATGAAAAGTTGTTTTGAAATGTAATTAGAAAAATGTTTTAATCTATGATGATTTGATTTCAAATTCAAGTGCTTCTGATATTATAGATACCATTAACATTACCGTGTTTGATCACCGAAAGTTAATACTATGGATGATTGCAGAATCTGTAGCGCTTAGCTTTGGGCCTGCAGATAGGGGATGTTACATAAGGGTAAGCAAGTTTTGGTTAAAACCAAATAAACCAACAAAACCAGCTTATTTCGATCTGTTTGGTTTGGTTTTAAACTAGATTGGTTTACAATCGTCTTTTAAAATAATTTAGTTTGGTTAGTGGTTTAACCACCAAAAGTTTTATTATACTAGAATGCGAAGAGTCTATGCAAATTACGATCGAAGTAAAGGTAAGAATCATTTTACTAGAACGAATATTTATTGTTTAGTTCGTTTTTGAATACTAACTTATATTTTGTGCATAATTGACTTTGGGTAAATTTAACATATTGTCGTAAGGTAATATTTGATATTGTTGTTGATCAATGGATCAAAATATTCAAAGGTGGTAGGTTGTACATAAAATAATATCTCTAAGATCTACTTATTCAACCAGTGATTTAGAAATCTAAATCCCCATTTTCTTTAATTTTTATGCTAACTTGGGGCACAGGTTGCATATGTTGAGTAGAACTACTAAAAAGTATATTAGTTATTTATCTATTATACCCTACATGCTTTTGGATTGTTTCTCCTATTTTCTTTCATTAAGTAAGATGCAATTAGCTTATTAACTTGCATATCTACCTAACATTATCCTATAATATGGCTTCAAAGTGTTGATGATATATATATTACTTGAAGGATAAATTTACTATGATAACAAATAATTGGGTTAACCCATGTTCATTCAGTCCCCATTGTGTAATAATGATATTTACTCAAGACTGTATAGTATTGAATTTGATCTCTTTAGTATTGCAGCCAATGAAGGGATTCTAAAACTTATAAAAAGTTGCTTGACCTACTGTTCTTAGGGCCATGGCACTAAATATGTGTATTCTTGACTCCAACGATAAGAGTGTCGAGCTTTTTAGAGATTCACTACGTTTTAGGGAAGTAAGCCCTATGGTTTGAGCTTGTGCTATTTAAGGATTCTTTTGTAGTTGCATGTAGTTTTTATTTGATTTTCTAAAAAACTTAATTTTAGAATATACAGCCAGATGCAAGTATTAAACACCTATACGTTGGCTCAATAGGTTGTGCCACGAAGACAAGAAAAGGAGTGGACGACCATTCAAATTTTACATTTGGTTTTCTGCTTACTGTTCTCCTTGTGTCATAGTAAGTTACAGGTTTAACAATTCTTATAGCACTGTACACATAAATGCAGTACCACTAAATGGTTTATGGAATATGTTTAGACGTTTCTATATTTAAAGGAAAACACACTACAAAAATAAAGCCCAATAGAGACTCCTTTATTTAGTATCTAATCAAAAAAATTTGTCTCTAATTTGTAGTTGAGACCCGCTTGAAAAAATTATTGTTGTCTTTGTAACGACCCACTATTTTGGACCATTCAAATCGACAATAATCCACACATGTCTGGCTTGAATAATTCAAAATAATAGATTGTAAATAAATTTGGAGCAAATGAAATCAAATACACAGAATCACAGACACAGAACATATCAGAATAACTCGCAGCGGAATATAAAAACCATAGTAGTTCATGAAGCTACTATAACAAACTCTCAAAACATAATACATAATATCTGCTTGAAAACATATACAATAGAAATCTCAAATAAATAGAAATTTATGAATACCAGAACTGAAATAGAACAACTGAACTGAAAGGAACAAATAACTAGACAAGCAGAATCTCCAGCGATTCCTAGCTCCAGAAAGAAATCCAAAGCTAAGCTGTAAATACTCAGGCTGACCCGAGCGTAAAGTAAAACACAAAACACTCGAGTCAGTACAATATATGCTTATATAATGTAAACCAACTCAAGTGAACTGTAGTAGAAATGCACAATAACTCAAAGGATGCTTGGGATCGCCCATCCTTTAAGGATCAGTTAAACTATAAATTAAATACATCCCGTGGTTAAAATTTCAAAATGGTATTTTATACTTCGAAATCAAATATCATTCCAAAATTCAATATCATTCAAAAAATCCATTTCAAAATATCAAAATATCATATTTCAAAATAGTTTATATTTCGAAACAAATTACTTCATTTTAAATCATAAAATGAAGTTATTATATTTAATAGTTAAATTATTAAATTTCCAAAATTTTAATCTTTCAAAGTTCATTCGTTCACTTAAATTAATTAAAACAATGAAAATTTAACTTTCGCAACATTTAGAAAATACTACGGAAAGTCACATTTAAAACGGTTCAATTTAACAAAAGACAGCATTTAAAATGCTGTAATAGGGTTACATTAGTTTCAAATAAACTTAGTTAAATTCAACCATTATAACATTTACAAAAATGCTATAATAGCCTTTAATTTAATTTAGCCATTTGGTTCATTATTATCAACTACAGTATTTACAAATGTTGTATTATCATTTACATTAGAATTAATAGCATTTCAGAAATGCAGTTAATTAACTTCAAATATTCAGTATAATTTCACAAACAATTATATTTTTATATAAATCATTTTTAACTTATAAAATCACATATTTTCACTTTTATAACCATCATTCAAATACCCTTATATTCATGATTTTATAAAGTTAAATTTCCATTCAAAAATCAATATTAAATAAAAATTCACTTATTAAATTCCACCATTCAATTTCAATTCATATAATTAAATTTTAACTTAACATTTAAGTTTAAATTTTCAAATATAACTTAATTTCATTTTTTTACATAACTTAAAATTCACTTTTAAGCCAAATTCACAATTTCCAATTTTAGTTATATTCCAAAATTTCAACTTAAATATTCATTCATTTCACATTTTAACTTTATTCAAAATCATTAATATAATATAAAAATCATTTAAATTCACTTTAATCCAAATTATCATGAATTTATCACATTTCATATTTAATTTAAATTCCAATTATCACCAAATTAAAATTTCCCAAAATAACTTACATTTCAAATTTTCAAATTTTACCATTAATTTATTTCACTTATAAATTTTCAGAAAATCAATAGTGCTTTACAAAAATCATTTTTTTATTTAGTTTAAATCAAAATATTATAATATTTACATTTCTAAAATATTTTAAAAAATTTATAAAACATATTTTAACAATGGGTCTGTATTTCATTTTCTAGCCTAGGTAAAGTGGTACGGGTAATTTATCATTTCAACCCGAAATTTACAAAGATACCCGGGTTTGATCATTTCAAACCCGCAATCCCAAGTAAATGAAATAAAAAAATCATTCAGGCATATCATTTCAGCCCATAACGATTTTCTCCTATTCGAAAGTCCGTTCGGGTATGTATCATTTCAACCCATAGTGATTCTAATCTAAAGGGAACTTGTAGTATGATAAACTTATAAAAATAATAGAACAGCATAATATAACAGTAACATATAATATAATAGGTGTTTAAGCATGGGTGAACATCATAAAATCATAACATAGCAGGTGTAACATGATAATGCATTTTACAGATTCAAAAGGGGTCAATTCACTAGTTATATATGCACATATTGTCTGGTGAGAATAACTCACCTGTTAAGCTGGAGATTTGCCAACAAAGCACACAACACAAAGATTACGAAGGCATGACAACTCTAATAAAATTTGAGTGTGGAGAGCAAATCCAATGATATAGATCTTGTGTTACAACCCAAACCAAAATCAAAGCAAACCATAAACATCAATACACTAGAAATGAAATAACTTTTAAATAAAGAGAGATACGAATGCCAAATCTTTTGCCTTGCTTTCTCTATTCTTTTGTCATGGCCTAGGGATGGTTTTGGCTCTGGTTTGAACAAGTTTGGCTCAGGTTTGGTCATGTGTATGCATGGCCTAGGTAGTAGAATATGAGGAGGAAGTTTATACAAAGGAATATGAAGAGTTTAAGGCAAAATAGGTGGGTTTTGTTCACAAAAATGGCTCAGCCATGGGCTTGTGTGGTCAGGTCGGAGGGGTATGGATCAGGTCAGTGGAATGAAAGGTTTGTTTTGGTATGGCCAGAGGTGGTGGAGGCGTCCTAAGGTGGTGGTGGTGGTGGAAAATGGAGTGGTGAAGCAATAGTGGTAAACAATCATGTTTTTATGGCTTGTTTTGCAATTTTTGTGGAGTTTTGGCATCATGGTGGCTCGGCCTTGGTCAAGACCAGAGGAGTAGCTGGTGTTGATGGCAGGGAAGAGATGTAGGAGTTTGTGACCGTGGATGTGGAGGAGAGGCCTATCCAAAAACAAGAGAAAACAAGGCAATTTTCATAGAAAAATAAGGAGAAAAGAAGAAAAATGGTGGAGGCCATTACCAATCCGTAGATGAAGCCATGAGAAATGAAGAGCTGAAGTAGTTTTCACGTGAAAAGTAAAGGAATACACAGCTAGGAAAAAGTAATGTACAGCCAAAATGCAAATAAATGAGGAGTTGTGAAGATGAAGAGTTTTGAAGGTGAAAAGGCTTCGGTTTCAAAAGCAATTCTAAACTCTTCATATTTCTTTTTCTTTTCAATTATATATAAACAAAATAACTTCAGAAAATACTTTTAAAAACCGAAACCAAGTGAAATAATATGAAAATAAATAATAAAATTTAAAGAAATTAGAAAAAATAAAAGAAATTGCTTCAAAAATACAAAACGGTGTCCAAAAATTACAAATAAATCACTACTAGTCTTGGAAAATTATTAACTTCATTTTAAAAATATTATAAAAAAAAATTGAAATAAAAATGACTTTTAAAACATTTTCAAAGTGAATAAATAATTAAATTTTAATTAAATAGAATTTAAAATAAGAAAATAGCTTTAAAATGCAAACTGGGCTTTAAAAATTGAAAATAAATTCAAATGAACTTTAGAAAAATTATATTATCACTTTAAAAATATTAAAAGACAAAAATATACATAAAATAAAATATTAATACATATTAAAATAAAATATGACAAAGAAAATATAATTTATACAATTTAAAATAACAAAATTGCAGAATGAAACAAATTGCACTCAATATTGAAATATACATAACTTTTACAGTTTAACTCCGTTTTCAACGAAACAAAAAGCAGTGTTCAAATTATTACATCTATTTTCATAATAAAAGATAAAATTTAAGAATTTAAATATTTAAATTTAAGGTTTAAAAATCAAAGTTTGACCAAAAATCCCTTTTTACAGGAACATAAACAATTTATTTTTAAAAATGAAATGTTTGAAATAAAACAAGTTTAAAAATAGTTTTCAAAATATAATAAAGTCAAATAAAATATATACAAAAATCTAGGGCTGTTACACTCTCCCCCACTCAAATCTTTTCGTCCTCGAAAAGGAAGGGAGCGGAGAAACAACTAGAAAGAACAATAGGTTGGAAGACATCCCGAAAGAAGGTAGGAAAGAAAAGTAGCTAGGAGGGAAAGCGGGTTGAAAGAGAAGAATGAACCATTATTTAAAATTGTTGGTTAAAGAGGTAAAATATTTAAACACTTTAAAATCCTTTAAAAAAGGAAATAACTGATCAAAGTATCATTTATATAATATTTTATCAAAATACTTTTATAACTCGATGTCTTAACAAGTTTATCCTCGTTCCTGCAGACTTTGGCAGTGCGTTGATCAGGCGCAAAGCTAGAATTCTCTAGGTACTAAGTAGACTTGTTTCAACATCCAGTGAAAATACTGGAAAACTTTTAAAAACAGATATGGCAAGTACAATCCAAACAAAAACTAACAAAACCTTTGTCTAACCTTGGTTCGCAGATACACAATGGTTACGCCTGGATCCCCCAGGAAACAATCCATATCCGTAAGCTTTCTCAGCCCTGCGAGTTACGCCATGATGACTAGTAGAATGCAGGATACACAATGGTTACGCCTGGATCCCCCAGGAAACAATCCGTACCTCTAGGCCATCTCAGCCAGGCAGTTTCGCTACTAATGCGACCTACATAGATGCAGGATACACAATGGTTACGCATGGATCCCCCAGGAAACAATCCGTACCCCTAGGCCATCTCAGCCAGGCAGTTGCGCTATGCAGTCGCGCTCGTAAGACCATGGGTAACGCCATGGAATTCGATGGAAACTCGAGTATCATATCCGAAAAACCAAAAATCAGAGAAATATCGATAGAATGAATCCACAATGTGGCCACAAAGCGGATATCAAGCAGAAGGCACTTTCCGTATCTTTACTTCGAAAATATGTATCATATAGTACCCTTTCAAATCACTTTCAAATATCGTACTTATATAAAGTCCATTATATATAAGATTTTATTTCCAAATCAAATACTTTCCAAAATCAATAGTATATCAAATCACACTTATATAGACTTCAATTATATAAGATTTCACTTTTCAAATTGAGTACCTTTTCAAATCCATAGTTTTCGAATCAACATCATACTTATACAAACCAAATTTTTATATAAGTTCGATAACTCCCAAATCAAAGTATTTAAATAAACAAAGTTCTCAATTTCAAACCATTTCAATATCAATTCAGCTTCAAAATCATATATGATTTCACCAAATCATTTCTTCCAAATTACATAAATTTAGTTTCAAAGTTTCTTAAACAATAGATTTAGAAAATAATCCAAATTTTCAAATCAACAAAATTTAGGTCAAACAAATTCATTTCCATTTCAAACATATATTCACTTCAAAAATCATAATACTTTCAAAGTTGTAATCTTGCGAAACCAAATACTTGAAATCATTTCACTTTGAAAATCGTAACAATTTGAAATCATACATTTGAAATCATAAAACATTCCCTTAATTCTTTACATTTCACAAATTTATTCAATTAAACCAAAATCTAAAATTTCCAATTTTAATTCAATTCAAACCATCAGTTTCAATTCAATTTAGTTTTCCAACAAAACCATTTCAAATATTATCAAATTTCAAATATTGATTTGATTTACAAAATAAACTATTAAGTCTTAAATATGTTTCAAGGCTTAAATATACCATATTTCAAAAATAATTTTTTTTTCATTTCATTTCATATATCTCATATTTTACTTCATTATTACTTAGTGTTGAAATATTTATTTCATAAATCCATTATTTTTAAATAAACTCAAATTACATGTAAACCAAATATCCTTTCATACTAATATAAGCTTAAATTATTCATTTATCAAAATCAATGGTTTTCAAAATCATCTTATACTTACATAAAGTTTATCTTATATAAGGATCAAAATTTTCAAAAATAAATTTTGCTGTACGAAGAGCTATATGGGATTGAACATCTTTGCTTACTAAAAGGTTTTGAGTTTAGAATAGTTTTGTATACAAATTAGTTTGTGAAATAGTTTTGTACATAAAATTGTTTTGTAAAATAGTTTTGTATATAAAATAGAATAAAATAGTTTGTTTAAGAAAATAAAAGAAAAATAGTAAAAAAAAAATGGTTTAAATTGATAGTAGTTTTTCATAAAGGAAAAATTCCAATTAAATTACAAAGATATCCAACCCAACAACTTCCAATTTCAGCGTCAAGTATATCAATGATATTAGAATATAAGATGTACATATGTCATCATTTCGCAAAGTCACATTCGATCGCTCGCTCGATCACACAAGTTCGCTTTCGAGCTAGTATTGTTCATTCGACTTCTCTAATGTGGATTTCAATATGGTTTCTCGACTAGAAACCATCAGTCTCCTTGCATAGCCATACACTATGATAGAGAATTCTAGAATCAAGCCCAAAATCCATATCAAATATTCGCCATCAAGAATCAAATGAAAAATCCTAACACGAAATGGTGTAATTCACCTCGAACTTGTGTACTCAAACTTGGATCAATTTAATTATGCGAATAAAACATCATACGTACAACTTATGTATCTATTCCAACTTTTTTAAATATATAGTTTCATAAAGATGTTACTAAGTTAAACAATTAAACTATATTTTATTCAAAATATTTTGAAGACTAAATTCTTATCAAAACATTTCAAATCTAAATTTCATATTAGACAAAATTCAAAATAGCCTTATTCATTTACTTAACAAAACAGTTTCAACCTATTTAAATCATATTACTACATACTTTAAACATACATACCAAACTTATATACTTTATACTTTTAAAATTACTTAGCTTTGAAAAGTTAACCTTGATTTGGAAGTGCTCGAACCTTCAAAATAGTCGAAGAAATCATATTTCAATCCAAGAGTTGGAAATCACAACTAAATCAGTAAATCAATTCCAAAAATAGGGTTATATCAAATCAAATCCAAAACTCAAGGACTGAACACCGGCTCATTTCAAATTTTACAAATATATATACATATATCTTTTGAATATCACATCACACTTCGGAATTTGAAATCAAAATTGGTTTCACAAATCAGTCGCATAGCAAATCTACCGAAGTGGCCTCTCCCTCACTCAGAAACTCGAAAATCAATGTCGATGATGCGTGCACTCATCACTGAAATTATTTTCCAGCAACACAAGTGAGTTCTGGACTTCCATTTACTTTGAAAACTTCTTTGAAATTCCTTCGAAATCATTAAAACCCATTAAAATCATTGAAACATTACTTATTTGAAAAATAATAATTTCAAATCATATTATTTATTATTTCAAAATCTTAAAACCAGTTCCAAAATGCCAGAGTTCAATCACTTAAATTCAGATTCAAAACATTCGGTTATAAATCATTTTATATGAAACCATTTATTATAAAATTTTCACAATTTCAAATCCTTTTAAAACTTCAAATTCTCATTTTTTTAAAAGGTATATAATCCTTATCAAAAACATTTCATCTTTATATAAAAATATGGTCATCCTTATCAAAATAAAACTACGATGAATACCAAATTTTCAAAAGACAATCAACCATAAACTTTCCAAGGGACGATTCAAGGATGGATTTCAAAGCAAAACAGAGATTCAAATTTAGAAGGACTCTAATCAAATAGAATTCTAATTCAAAGATAGGCTCAGACGAAGATAAGATAACTAAATTACCAAATAGAAGATGGATAAGCCTATATGAATCGCGGGCGACCTTAACCGGTCAACCGTGATTTCAGGAATATAATCGATGCAAAAATCTAAGGCAAATCAACCTTCGATTGCCAGAAATAGAATCTAAATATAGCAGAAGATAGAAAACATCATAAACCGAGGATACAGAAATCTCCGGTGAATCAATGCAAATTATAATCATTCAAAGATTGGCGGAATCGCCACCCTATAAAGGTCATACAAAGTGGAGTGATGCAATGCTCCAAAATCAAAAGAATACAATTAGGGGAGACAGGAATGGATTTCAGAACAAGTGGGAGCGTTCCAAAATTCAAAGGAATCTTATTCGATAAGAATCCAAACGAAGATTAGAGATATATAACCTATATCGATACAGAAAAATTCCCATTCAAAATTTGGGAAGACTCGAATTCATAACATACAAAAACAGAAGCATAAATATCTTTAGTTGGACAACTTTATCTAAGCAAAAGATACAACAGAGTTTACTCAAAACAACCTAACAAACTACTGATTTTGCCATACCCAAAATAGATTCCTATCAACAATGGATCTAGATCAATCAAGAGAGAAGTTCAAAATTTTAGAGGATCCTAATCAAAGAAATTACTAACAAGGTGGATACAAAAGGAATGAAGTTTAAGAAATATTTTACTTTCAAAGCAAGGAAATTTATATCAAAATAATCTTTGAAAATTCTTTGAAAATCATTTGAAAATCATTTTATACTTCGAAAATACGATCTCTCACAAAGGAATGATTCTGAGATTGATTTCACTCATTCTAGGGTATTTCTACCCTATCTCTAATGAGTTTTTGCTCCGTAGGCTAAGGTTTGCCAAAAACCAAAGCTCTGATACCAACTGTAACGACCCACTATTTTGGACCATTCAAATTGATAATAATCCACGCATGTCTGGCTTGAATAATTCAAAATAATAGATTGTAAATAAATTTGGAGCAAATGAAATCAAATACACAGAATCATAGACACAGAACATATCAGAATAACTCGCAGCGGAATATAAAAACCATAGTAGTTCATGAAGCTACTATAACAAACTCTCAAAACATAATACATGATATCTGCTTGAAAACATATACAATAGAAATCTCAAATAAATAGAAATTTATGAATACCAGAACTGAAATAGAACAACTGAACTGAAAGGAACAGATAACTAGACAAGCAGAATCTCCAGCGATTCCTAGCTCCAGAAAGAAATCCAAAGCTAAGCTGTAAATACTCAGGCTGACCCGAGCGTAAAGTAAAACACAAAACACTCGAGTCAGGACAATATATACTTATATAATGTAAACCAACTCAAGTGAATTGTAGTAGAAATGCACAATAACTCAAAGGACGCTTGGGATCGCCCATTCTTTAAGGATCAGTTAAACTATAAATTAAATACATCCCGTGGTTAAAATTTCAAAATGGTATTTTATACTTCGAAATCAAATATCATTCCAAAATTCAATATCATTCAAAAAATCCATTTCAAAATATCAAAATATCATATTTCAAAATAGTTTATATTTCGAAACAAATTACTTCATTTTAAATCATAAAATGAAGTTATTATATTTAATAATTAAATTATTAAATTTCCAAAATTTTAATCTTTCAAAGTTCATTCGTTCACTTAAATTAATTAAAACAATGAAAATTCAACTTTCGAAGCATTTAGAAAATGCTACGGAAAGTTACATTTAAAACGGTTCAATTTAACAAAAGATAGCATTTAAAATGCTGTAATAGGGTTACATTAGTTTCAAATAAACTTAGTTAAATTCAACCATTATAACATTTACAAAAATGCTATAATAGCCTTTAATTTAATTTAGCCATTTGGTTCATTATTATCAACTACAGTATTTACAAATGTTGTATTATCATTTACATTAGAATTAATAACATTTCAGAAATGCAGTTAATTAACTTCAAATATTCAGTATAATTTCACAAACAATTATATTTTTATATAAATCATTTTTAACTTATAAAATCACATATTTTCACTTTTATAACCATCATTCAAATACCCTTATATTCATGATTTTATAAAGTTAAATTTCCATTCAAAAATCAATATTAAATAAAAATTCACTTATTAAATTCCACCATTCAATTTCAATTCATATAATTAAATTTTAACTTAACATTTAAGTTTAAATTTTCAAATATAACTTAATTTCATATTTTTTTACATAACTTAAAATTCAATTTTAAGCCAAATTCACAATTTCCAATTTTAGTTATATTCCAAAATTTCAACTTAAATATTGATTCATTTCACATTTTAACTTTACTTAAAATCATTAATATAATATAAAAATCATTTAAATTCACTTTAATCCAAATTATCATGAATTTATCACATTTCATATTTAATTTAAATTCCAATTATCACCAAATTAAAATTTCCCAAAATAACTTACATTTCAAATTTTCAAATTTTACCATTAATTTATTTCACTTATAAATTTTCAGAAAATCAATAGTGCTTTACAAAAATCATTTTTTTATTTAGTTTAAATCAAAATATTATAATATTTACATTTCTAAAATATTTTAAAAAATTTATAAAACATATTTTAACAACGGGTCTGTATTTCATTTTCTAGCCTAGGTAAAGTGATACGGGTAATTTATCATTTCAACCCGAAATTTACAAAGATACCCGGGTTTGATCATTTCAAACCCGCAATCCCAAGTAAATGAAAATAATTGAAAATCATTCAGGCATATCATTTCAGCCCATAACGATTTTCTCCTATTCGAAAGTCCGTTCGGGTATGTATCATTTCAACCCATAGTGATTCTAATCTAAAGGGAACTTGTAGTGTGATAAACTTATAAAAATAATAGAACAACATAATATAACAGTAACATATAATATAATAGGTGTTTAAGCATGGGTGAACATCATAAAATCATAACATAGCAGGTGTAACATGATAATGCATTTTACAGATTCAAAAGGGGTCAATTCACTAGTTATATATGTACATATTGTCTGGTGAGAATAACTCACCTGTTAAGCTGGAGATTTGCCAACAAAGCACACAACACAAAGATTACGAAGGCACGACAACTCTAATACAATTTGAGTGTGGAGAGCAAATCCAATGATATAGATCTTGTGTTACAACCCAAACAAAAATCAAAGCAAACCATAAACATCAATACACTAGAAATGAAATAACTTTTAAATAAAGAGAGATACGAATGCCAAATCTTTTGCCTTGCTTTCTCTATTCTTTTGTCATGGCCTAGGGATCATTTTGGCTCTGGTTTGAACAAGTTTGGCTAAGGTTTTGTAACGACCCTAGATTTTAATTTATTTAAATTGATAATTAAATGAATTTTTGAATAAAAATTTGTAAAATTAATTATAAATGGAAGCAAGTTTTCCCGAACCAAATAAATTTGGTATAAATCATTTAAATTTAATTATATTGTATATATGTGAATATATATGTATTTGAGCATATATGAGTAAATTTGAGATTTTAAATAATATATATATATATACACACACACAAATTTGATTTGAATTGTAAATAAATGGTTTAAAAGTATAAAGTAAATACATTGGCAACAATTCTAACAATATATTAATTATGGATATTCATTTTTGTTTCAAAGTAACAAGGCCAAAATAAATAAAACTATAAGTATGAACAAACAAATACAAATACAAGTATGCAAATAAGTAACATAAGTATGAAAGTAATAATAAGTAAATTTAATATTTGATAGTTTAAGTTTAAAATAAAAGAGGAATTTAAAATGTGCAATTGTATTTGAAATAGAATTAAAATACTTAAATTTAAAATGTATAACAATAACCATAATAACTTTATATATGTACACTTGAAAACAAAACAAGATAAAATATGAAGCCACCAAATAAAAGTGATAAATCTGCATAGTCAAATGGAAGACAGCAATATATGTTTAGTTATGAACAAGCTGATTAAGATAAATTATAAAATGTAAGGTAACACACAACTAAATTTAAACAACTTTATATATGTACAAATTAACATATAAGACCTGGAAGAAAAACAAAAGTAATAAGACAAAACAAAGAAAAGATAACAAATAAAATACACTCAAGTGTTCAAACAAAAGAAGACAGCCAAGTAAAAAATATGTATATAGCTTGTAAATAGATATGCAGGCAAGTAAAATAAATGATCTATCTACATACACAAATATGAGCTAAGCATGGAACAAGGTACTTTGCATTTAATGCTAGCATAAACAATAGTCAATTCGAAATATTATATGTAACGACCCATAAATTTTGAATGGTTTTAATAACGTAGTTAATTGAAGTTTTGTGAAATTTTAAACAATAAAATGTGAAATTAAAAATTTATTATTTGGAATACGTCTATTTAAATATAGTAACTGGTAAATTTTCATCTGATAATATTGAAGTTTATTTTCCTGTGAAATTTTATTTCAAATCAAACCGGTTAATAACAGTGAATTTAAAAGTTTTCCGAAACCAAAATATGTCAACAGGAGAAAATTTATTCAAATCATTCTGAATCAGACTGCGAAATTCGTTTTTCCAAATTTTGACTTCTACTGCTCCGTTTATCTTAATTCTGGCAGAATAGCAACATTTCTGGTACCGATTATCGACTTTTGATCGGATGATCGTACCACTAATATCTGTATATCGTTTTGATCATCTCGTCGTGCTGATCTCTGCGGTATATTTAGTTCTATATTTTGAAGTCTGGTTTGCAACGGAATCCGTGAAAACAGATATCCGTATCGGTATCCATTTAGAGCTTTTGATATTCTGGGGCGATTCAAATTTCAAAAGGCCACTATCGTTTATTTATATTCAGTTATGACTTTTGCGTTCCATTGGGTCTAGCATTCTCAAACGTTCCATCACTTCAATTCTTTCGCCTGAATCACCGTAAGTAACGTATGGCCGCTGCTTTAATTTTATTTTGAAAGGAATTATATATAGGAGAATGTGTAGAGTTGTTCATCTTTCCCCTATAGCTACTGTACATCTCCTCATTTCAATTCCTTCCTCCGGATCCAACAATTCCCCTTCATTTTCCCGAGCTATGCTCGTCCACTCTCTCGTACGCCCGCTCTCCCTCTTCCTCCTCCCTCGTGACCATATGCTCCGCCATGGCCACAACCAACCACCCACGCCCCGAGTCGCATCTCCTCTGCACCCTCACTCTCCGTCACCAAACCCGATGCCAACCCTCCATCAACAGGCTGAAGCCACCTTGGCCAGTCGAGCTCCGCCTCTTGCCGAGCTTCCCTTGCACTTCTCCTCCCGCCCTCTCGCAGTGGCCAGCCTCCATCACTTTGTAACCGCGTGAACTTTGTGTGTAAGTAATTGATATTTTGTCTGTGTATTATCTATTAAAGCTTTATAACTTTATATATATATGTATATTTATATAATATAAAATTTTGTTCACATATACATCTATATGAGTATTATACAAAAACCGGCCTGTTGTTGAATAGAGGAGCTCTATTGTTATGTTTAATGTACGTATAAGCTTGCTGACTCATCTTTTATACATATAAACATTGGTATAGATTAGCGCGTATGGTTGTATATGGTGTTATAAGGTATCAGTGCTGTTTGTTTTATACGTAATATGTTAACCATACATATTTTGATAACATATAATCCTAAGGTATATAATGTAAAGTAAATTTGTTGCATAAATGGTCGGCATGTGTTTATGTTTGATTTTATATAACGTATGAATATATACGTATATGTATAAGTATGATGTATATATATATATTAGTTTTAATGTAAATATGTATATAACCTGTATATGCTGTTTAAATAGTTTATTCAAATATGCCAGTTTATGTAATTGAACAAAGTTAAGTTATATAGGTTTATATATTGATAATCTGGTGTATGTATATAAGGTTATATAGTTATATATATAGCATTTGTTATGTATATTCACATATAGGTCATGTAGGTGTATATATCTGGAGAAAAAATTTTTAGAAATGAAAGATAGATATGTGTGTCATATATGATATGTCATTTGCTGTTTGATGTGTTTTGTATACATTGTGGTCTGCAGTCTATATAATAGTTTATACATAAGTATATAGTTAAGATTGTAGCCTGTATTCATTTTATGTAACACATTTAAATGTTATATTATATAAGTTTTATTTGTGTTTTACTGTATAAGTTATAATATTGATTTCCTGCATAAGTGTATAACCGATGATATATATAATTGTTTGAACTTATAGGTATAATGTACAGTTAGGTTTGAAATTATACTGTGTTGCATGTATATATTATAGAAAAATAAGATTGGTTATATAAGGGTTACATAGATTGTTGTTTTCGGTTGTATAGGTACAAAGTGATATGTTCGTGTATCTATATAAGTATTTATTTCAATTTATATTATGTATATATGTTAGATTTTGATATTTGTGTTTTAAATTAACCAATGATTTTGAAATATATATATAACTTAAGAATGTGTTTGTATTTAGAATATGATTTGGTATATACATAGTTATATATAGTTTATATATATAAACCCACTTCTACTATTGATCATCATCGATCCTGTTCTGATTTGATTTTTGTCAATTCCTTATCTATCAGCTTATTCGTCGAATCCGTATCCATCTAGCTTTGATTTGGAATCCGTGTTGGAGTCATAACTCATCTCAGTCTCATTCATCTCTAACCTCGAAAGGTGAGCAATCACTCACGATTAACGTTCTTATATTTATTAAATTTGGTTTCAATTGAAATGACAATTGAAATATGTTGTTGTAGTTATTTAAATTGACATATATGCTATTATCTGTAACTGTTCACCTGTAGGATATGACACCATATCCTGTTGTTTACATTATATTGTTATTGATGATATATCTATGCCTGTTATATTATTCCTATATCTGTTATCACTCTGCAAGTTCCCTGTTAGTATAGAAATCACTATGGGTTGAAATGATACATACCCGAACGGACTTTAGAATAGGAGAAAATCGTTATGGGTTGAAATGATAAACCCAAGCGATTTTCATTTGAATTGAAATTGGGATTACGGGTCGAAATGATATCTACCCGTATATATTTAAATTTCGGATTGAAATGATAAATATCCGTATCACTTAACCATATGATAAATATATATACAGACACCGTTGGTCCATATATATAAATATTTAAAAAATGAATTCTATGGTTTTGGAAAGAAATATATGGTTTTAATAAATGTTGAGCCTTAAATTATTATATATAAATGGGAATGATTGATTTAAATACATATTATATGTTGAGTATTTAAAATATATTTCAAATAGATTTTGGTAATAATTTGAATAAGTTAAGGTTAGAAAGATAATTTGAATTTAGTTGAAATTGTATTCAATAAAGAATTTTACTTAATTAATTATTAAGTGAATATTCCCTGATTAAATAATAAATGAAGTTAAATCAAGAGCTATTTGAAACTGTTAAATTTAACTTTGAAATTGTTGAATATTAAAGCTTTGAAATATATTAAAAATTTAAATGATCTGTTTAGAAATGAATTAAATTGATGAATTGAACTTTGAATTAATTTGAACTTGGAAATTGAGTTGATTTGAACCGATTTATGGAACTTAAGGAAATTATAAATACTTTATTTTATAAATTATTTAACCTATATATACTATTTTGGAAAATAGTTATATTTGAAATGAAATGATATTTGGGTTTTGAAGTATAAATTAAATTGAAATGACCACGGTGTTATAATGTATATTTCCACCTTGTAGATAGTTCTGAAGATCCTTAGAGGATGGTTATCCCAAACATCCTTTAAGTTACTCGTATTTCAGTTGATATTTCACTTGAGTTGGATTTATTTATATAAGAATGTTAATCCTGACTCGAGTGTTTTGTGTTTTGCTTTACGCTCGGGTCAGACCGAGTGATACAGCATCTGAGACTCACCTTTGGAGTTGGAGCTTCCTTTGGATCAGATCCATCTATCGCCTCAGCTTTCAGCTCTTCTAGATGATTTGTTCAGAGAAGTCATCTGTTGTACTGGAGACTTCACTGTATTTGAGATATTCTGTTGTATTTTAGTTTAACTCTGATGTTTATATAGTAGCTTCATGAACTACTATTTTATCTATTCCGCTGCGTATTATTGTATTACTCTGTGTCTGTGATTCTGTGATTGATTTATTTACTGCATATGCTGAGTTTTTGCCAAATTTAAATAACAATCTGATATTTTGAATTATTCAAGTCCGACATGTGTGGATTTATTGTCGATTTGAATGGTCCAAAATAGCGGGTCGTTACAGTTGGTATCAGAGCTTTGGCTCTAGGCGAAACTTAGCATATATTGTAAATTTATTTACAGAACCACTTTCATTCGAGTTTAATCTCTTCCTTTTGACTCGATTTCTTTTGAACTTTGGAACGTTCCTTGCGGTTTCAAAATTCAATCTTGTCTCTCCCTATTTGTATTCTTTTGATTCTAGAGTATCTCATAACTCCACTTCGAATGATCTCTATAAGAATAGGCGATCCCGCCAATCTTTGAATGATCGTAAAGGGGTGGAACTCCTTTACAATAGGCATTGATTCACCGGAGATTTTATATCCCTCGGTTTTGATGTTGCCATCTCTTGTTATGCCGAATTCTATCTCTGGCGATCGAATGTCGATTTGCCTTAGATTTCCGCATCGACTATATTCTTGAAGTCACGGTTGACCCAGTCAAGGTTGCCCGCGATTATATAAGTGTATCCGACTACTGTTTTGTAATTAATTATCTCATTTTCGTTCGAACTTATCTTCGAATCAGAACCAAATTGATTAGAGTCCCCCTAATTTGAATATCTATCTTTGTTTTGAAATCCGTCTGTGAATCGTCCTTTGAAAATCGGGTTTGTTTATATTTTAGAAATTGTTTTCTAAACCGAAATTATTATTTTGATAAGTATGATTATATTCTTTATATAAAAGTGTAATGTTTTCGATAAAGATTATAAACCCTTTTAAAATAAGAATTTGAGGTTTCGAAAGGATTTGTAATTTTGAAAAACTATATAAGAAAAATGATTTATAACTAAAGGATTTTAAATTTGAAATTCGAGAATTGAACTCCGGTATTTTGAAAATTGGTTTTAAGATTTTGAAATATATAATAATAATATGATTTAAAAATATATTTTTTTTTTAGAAATGTTTCAAATGATTTTAATAAGTTTCGAATGATTTCGAAGAAATTTCAAAAAGAAGTTTGAGAAAATAGAAGTCCAGAACTCACTTATGTCGCTGGAAAATAATTTCGGTGATGAGTGCACGCATCATCGACATTGATTTTCGAGTTTCAGAGTGAGGGATAGGCCACTTTAGTAGCATCGCTACGTGAGTGATTTTGCGAAACCAATTTTGATTTCAAAATTTTGAAGTATGATTTGATATTCGAAAGATATATGTAAATGTATTTGAAACGATTTAAAATGAGCCGGTGTTCAGCCCTCGAGTTTTGGATTTGATATAACCCTATCTATTAAAATTGATTTACTGATTTGTTGCTGATTTCCAACTCTTGGATTGAAATATGATTTCTTCGACTATTTTGAAGGTTCGAGCACTTCCAAATCAAGGTTAACTTTTCAAAGCTAAAATTTTTGAAAAGTATGAATTATTTGATAAAGTATATAAATTTGCTTTGAATGTTTAAGTATGAAGTAATATGATTTAAATAAGTTGAAACTATTTTGTTAAGTAAATGAATAAGGCAATTTTAAAATTTTCTAATATGAAATTTAGATTCGAAATGCTTTGAAAAGAATTTGGTCTTCAAAATATTTTGAATAAAATTTAGTTTAAATGTTTTAACTTAGTAACATCTTTATGAAACTATATATATTCAAGTTGGAATAAATATATAAGTTGTACGTATGGTGTTTTATTCGCATAATTAATTTGATCCAAGTTTGAGTACACAAGTTCGAGGTGGATTACACCATTTCGCGTTAGGATTTTTCATTCGATTCTTGATGGCGAATATTTGATATGGATTTTGGGCTTGATTCTAGAATTCTCTATCGTAGTATATGGCTATGCAAGGAGACTGATGGCTTCTAGTCGAGAAACCATATCGAAATCCGCATTAGGGAAGTCAAATGGACAATACTAGTTCGAAAGCGAACTTGTGTGATCGAGCGAGCGATCAAATGTAGTTTTGCGAAATGATGACGTATGTACATCTTATATCCTAATATCATTTATATATTTTGACGCTGAAATTGAAAGCTGTCGAGTTATCCCATATGGCTCTTCATACAGCGAAATTTATTTTGTAAAGATTTGATCCTTATATAAGATGGACCTTATGTAAGTATAAGATGATATTGAAAACATTTGATTTTGGAAATGAATTGGTTGACTTAAATTATATTGATTTGGAAATTTGGATTATTTTCTAAATATATTATTTTGGAAACTTTGAAACTAAAGATATTTAAATTGAGAAGAAATAATTTGGTGAAATTGTATATGATTTTGAAATTGAACTGATATTGAAACAAATTGAAATTTGAGAACCTTGTGCTACTAAATACTTGATTTGGGAGTTGTCGAACTTATATAAAATTAATTTGTATGAGTATGAAAGTGATTCGAAACTATAGATTTGAAAAAGTACTCAATTTGAAAGTGAAATCTTATATAATTGAAGTCTATATAAGTATGATTTGATATACTATTGATTTTGGAAAGTATTTGATTTGAAAATTAAATCTTATATATAATGGATTTTATATAAGTATGATATTTGAAAGTGATTTGAAAAGGTACTATATGATACATATTTTCGAAGTAAAGATATGGAAAGTGCCTTCTGCTTGATATCCGATTTGTGGCCACATCTTGGATTCATTCTATCGATATTATTCTCTCTGATTTTGGTTTTCCGGATATGATACTCGAGTGTCCTTCGAATTCCATGGCGTTACCCATGGTCTTATTGTTCTCTCGTGACTGCACAGCGCAACTGCCTGGCTGAGTCTTGCCTAGGGGTACGGATTGTTTCCTGGGGGATCCAGGCGTAATCATTGTGTATCCTGCAATCTGTGTAGGTCGCGAATAGTAGCGCAAATGCTTGGCTGAGTCTTGCCTGGGGGTACGGATTGTTTCCTGGGGGATCCAGGCGTAACCATTGTGTATCCTGCATTCTACTAGTCATCATGGCGTAACTCGTAGGGCTGAGAAAGCTTACGGATATGGATTGTTTCCTGGGGGACCCAGGCGTAACCATTGTGTATCTGCGAACCATGGTTAGACAAAGGTTTTGTTTGTGTTTTTGTTTGGATTGTACTTTCCATATCTGTTTTTAAAAGTTTTTCCAGTATTTTCACTGGGTGTTGAAACAAGTCTGCTAAGTACCTGGAGAATTCTAGTTTTGCGCCTGATCAACGCACTACCAGAGTCTACAGGAACAAGGATAAACTTGTGAAACATCGAGTTATAAAAGTATTTTCGAAAGGAAATTTGTTTCGACTATAAAGGTATTTTATTATAAAAGTATTTCCAACAAAGAAATTTTGAATTAATATTTGAAATTGAAATCCTAATGGTTTGAATAAATTATTCATGCCCGATACTATTCTTTGAATCTACCTTATCTGCTCAGCTTTATTTATTCACCTATATTCTGTTTTTCCAAGTCCTCCTTCTTTTCCTTGTTGACTATATCCTTTTGAACATGGTTTAATAGAAATTTTAGTGTTATAAATATTTTAGAAGTTATTAATTAAATAAAACATATTTAAAGAAATGATGATTGATTTATTAATAATATTTGAAAAGTATTTTAGATAGAATTAATAAATTTATGAATTATAGATTTAATAGCTTCTTTGTAAATATAAGTAATAATGAAAATAATTGTTTTCAAATGGTTTTCATACATTTATAAAGGTGTCATTTAAACATATAAATGGTAATTGTAAAGGAAGCAAGAAATTTTGCAAATGGGTCTTGAAAAAGTTTTAAAGTATATAAGACAATTGAATTGCAAATGAAGTTTTCAAATTTAAGTAAAATTTATATAGTTCAAATTAATTGTTTAATCTTGACTTTCAATCTACTTTTATTTCTGGTTATTCTATTCTCCTAGCTCCTTCCTTTTCGGGGACGAAAAGTTTTGAGTGGGGGAGAGTGTAACGACCCATAAATTTTGAATGGTTTTAATAACGTAGTTAATTGAAGTTTTGTGAAATTTTAAACAATAAAATGTGAAATTAAAAATTTATTATTTGGAATACGTCTATTTAAATATAGTAACTGGTAAATTTTCATCTGATAATATTGAAGTTTATTTTCCTGTGAAATTTTATTTCAAATCAAACCGGTTAATAACAGTGAATTTAAAAGTTTTCCGAAACCAAAATATGTCAACAGGAGAAAATTTATTCAAATCATTCTGAATCAGACTGCGAAATTCGTTTTTCCAAATTTTGACTTCTACTGCTCCGTTTATCTTAATTCTGGCAGAATAGCAACATTTCTGGTACCGATTATCGACTTTTGATCGGATGATCGTACCACTAATATCTGTATATCGTTTTGATCATCTCGTCGTGCTGATCTCTGCGGTATATTTAGTTCTGTATTTTGAAGTCTGGTTTGCAACGGAATCCGTGAAAACAGATATCCGTATCGGTATCCATTTAGAGCTTTTGATATTCTGGGGCGATTCAAATTTCAAAAGGCCACTATCGTTTATTTATATTCAGTTATGACTTTTGCGTTCCATTGGGTCTAGCATTCTCAAACGTTCCATCACTTCAATTCTTTCGCCTGAATCACCGTAAGTAACGTATGGCCGCTGCTTTAATTTTATTTTGAAAGGAATTATATATAGGAGAATGTGTAGAGTTGTTCATCTTTCCCCTATAGCTACTGTACATCTCCTCATTTCAATTCCTTCCTCCGGATCCAACAATTCCCCTTCATTTTCCCGAGCTATGCTCGTCCACTCTCTCGTACGCCCGCTCTCCCTCTTCCTCCTCCCTCGTGACCATATGCTCCGCCATGGCCACAACCAACCACCCACGCCCCGAGTCGCATCTCCTCTGCACCCTCACTCTCCGTCACCAAACCCGATGCCAACCCTCCATCAACAGGCTGAAGCCACCTTGGCCAGTCGAGCTCCGCCTCTTGCCGAGCTTCCCTTGCACTTCTCCTCCCGCCCTCTCGCAGTGGCCAGCCTCCATCACTTTGTAACCGCGTGAACTTTGTGTGTAAGTAATTGATATTTTGTCTGTGTATTATCTATTAAAGCTTTATAACTTTATATATATATGTATATTTATATAATATAAAATTTTGTTCACATATACATCTATATGAGTATTATACAAAAACCGGCCTGTTGTTGAATAGAGGAGCTCTATTGTTATGTTTAATGTACGTATAAGCTTGCTGACTCATCTTTTATACATATAAACATTGGTATAGATTAGCGCGTATGGTTGTATATGGTGTTATAAGGTATCAGTGCTGTTTGTTTTATACGTAATATGTTAACCATACATATTTTGATAACATATAATCCTAAGGTATATAATGTAAAGTAAATTTGTTGCATAAATGGTCGGCATGTGTTTATGTTTGATTTTATATAACGTATGAATATATACGTATATGTATAAGTATGATGTATATATATATATTAGTTTTAATGTAAATATGTATATAACCTGTATATGCTGTTTAAATAGTTTATTCAAATATGCCAGTTTATGTAATTGAACAAAGTTAAGTTATATAGGTTTATATATTGATAATCTGGTGTATGTATATAAGGTTATATAGTTATATATATAGCATTTGTTATGTATATTCACATATAGGTCATGTAGGTGTATATATCTGGAGAAATTTTTTTTAGAAATGAAAGATAGATATGTGTGTCATATATGATATGTCATTTGCTGTTTGATGTGTTTTGTATACATTGTGGTCTGCAGTCTATATAATAGTTTATACATAAGTATATAGTTAAGATTGTAGCCTGTATTCATTTTATGTAACACATTTAAATGTTATATTATATAAGTTTTATTTGTGTTTTACTGTATAAGTTATAATATTGATTTCCTGCATAAGTGTATAACCGATGATATATATAATTGTTTGAACTTATAGGTATAATGTACAGTTAGGTTTGAAATTATACTGTGTTGCATGTATATATTATAGAAAAATAAGATTGGTTATATAAGGGTTACATAGATTGTTGTTTTCGGTTGTATAGGTACAAAGTGATATGTTCGTGTATCTATATAAGTATTTATTTCAATTTATATTATGTATATATGTTAGATTTTGATATTTGTGTTTTAAATTAACCAATGATTTTGAAATATATATATAACTTAAGAATGTGTTTGTATTTAGAATATGATTTGGTATATACATAGTTATATATAGTTTATATATATAAACCCACTTCTACTATTGATCATCATCGATCCTGTTCTGATTTGATTTTTGTCAATTCCTTATCTATCAGCTTATTCGTCGAATCCGTATCCATCTAGCTTTGATTTGGAATCCGTGTTGGAGTCATAACTCATCTCAGTCTCATTCATCTCTAACCTCGAAAGGTGAGCAATCACTCACGATTAACGTTCTTATATTTATTAAATTTGGTTTCAATTGAAATGACAATTGAAATATGTTGTTGTAGTTATTTAAATTGACATATATGCTATTATCTGTAACTGTTCACCTGTAGGATATGACACCATATCCTGTTGTTTACATTATATTGTTATTGATGATATATCTATGCCTGTTATATTATTCCTATATCTGTTATCACTCTGCAAGTTCCCTGTTAGTATAGAAATCACTATGGGTTGAAATGATACATACCCGAACGGACTTTAGAATAGGAGAAAATCGTTATGGGTTGAAATGATAAACCCAAGCGATTTTCATTTGAATTGAAATTGGGATTACGGGTCGAAATGATATCTACCCGTATATATTTAAATTTCGGATTGAAATGATAAATATCCGTATCACTTAACCATATGATAAATATATATACAGACACCGTTGGTCCATATATATAAATATTTAAAAAATGAATTCTATGGTTTTGGAAAGAAATATATGGTTTTAATAAATGTTGAGCCTTAAATTATTATATATAAATGGGAATGATTGATTTAAATACATATTATATGTTGAGTATTTAAAATATATTTCAAATAGATTTTGGTAATAATTTGAATAAGTTAAGGTTAGAAAGATAATTTGAATTTAGTTGAAATTGTATTCAATAAAGAATTTTACTTAATTAATTATTAAGTGAATATTCCCTGATTAAATAATAAATGAAGTTAAATCAAGAGCTATTTGAAACTGTTAAATTTAACTTTGAAATTGTTGAATATTAAAGCTTTGAAATATATTAAAAATTTAAATGATCTGTTTAGAAATGAATTAAATTGATGAATTGAACTTTGAATTAATTTGAACTTGGAAATTGAGTTGATTTGAACCGATTTATGGAACTTAAGGAAATTATAAATACTTTATTTTATAAATTATTTAACCTATATATACTATTTTGGAAAATAGTTATATTTGAAATGAAATGATATTTGGGTTTTGAAGTATAAATTAAATTGAAATGACCACGGTGTTATAATGTATATTTCCACCTTGTAGATAGTTCTGAAGATCCTTAGAGGATGGTTATCCCAAACATCCTTTAAGTTACTCGTATTTCAGTTGATATTTCACTTGAGTTGGATTTATTTATATAAGAATGTTAATCCTGACTCGAGTGTTTTGTGTTTTGCTTTACGCTCGGGTCAGACCGAGTGATACAGCATCTGAGACTCACCTTTGGAGTTGGAGCTTCCTTTGGATCAGATCCATCTATCGCCTCAGCTTTCAGCTCTTCTAGATGATTTGTTCAGAGAAGTCATCTGTTGTACTGGAGACTTCACTGTATTTGAGATATTCTGTTGTATTTTAGTTTAACTCTGATGTTTATATAGTAGCTTCATGAACTACTATTTTATCTATTCCGCTGCGTATTATTGTATTACTCTGTGTCTGTGATTCTGTGATTGATTTATTTACTGCATATGCTGAGTTTTTGCCAAATTTAAATAACAATCTGATATTTTGAATTATTCAAGTCCGACATGTGTGGATTTATTGTCGATTTGAATGGTCCAAAATAGCGGGTCGTTACATTATAAAACATTTCAGCCACCAAAGATCTTCAATATATCCCTTCAGCCATGCCTATATGGTACAAACAAGAATTACATCACCCTGTTCAAAGAAAATTTTATCACCCTGTACACTTCTTTTTATATATCAATATCAAGCTTCACATTTTCAATTCGTTCATTCAACTGGGTAATCTTTGAAGTAATACCATCCAAAACTTAAAACGATAATAAAACTTGAACAACAATTTAACCAAACCAACCAGAGATCAAAGAAGCAAAGTTTCAATGGGAAAATCAAAGCCTGTTTCAAAAACAAAGCTCTGTTCTTCCTTCTAAGACATCTGTGAATAACTTTCTCTTTTAAACTTAAGCATCTCGATATCTGATCGCATAAGGATGTCTGGAAATAAAATGATATTGTGTAGATGTATTTAAACTTAATTCTCTATGTCTATGCATGAATGGATGAAGGCATGCTTTGCTTACAGTTGTGATTCATTCTTGCCTGTTCTTAGTTTGAAAGCCAAGTTTTGAAGAAAAAAAATCATTTCCACCTATTTACTCATTGTTTGGATTTGTGATTAAAACAAAAGTTGTTTGTTTGTTCATGGATTAAACTATAAAATTTTATTTTAGTTTAAACAACTTGTAAACACCTCGAAAACTCAAGGAAACTGAGCAAAACCTTAACTTAGTTAAAATTCAAACTTTTTTATTTTCGATTTCAGGTATACAAACTGAATTCTTTTACTATAACATGATTTTTAAAGCATAAATCATAATTTTTCGAGATAGGCTTTGAGAGAAGTTTGAATTTGTTCGAAAATTGGTTTTTAGCCAATTTCTGGTGATCGATTGACTCATGGTGGTCGTGTTTGTGGCTGGAGATGGTGGAGCCTACAGAGTGTTTGGGAAAAATACTAAGTAGTTGATCATTGCTCGGTGGTGGTGGCGGCGACCGATTTAAATATTTTAACCTAGTTTGGCTGGGGAGGGAATTTTCGATCACCACGTTTGCTATGGTGGACCGAGTGCTACAGGATTTTGGGGGATGGTAGCGGGGTAGTAGACGAGGGCGAGGCCGGATTTTCAAAGGTGTTGATGGTCGGTGAGGTGAGGACGAGACAGTTTCAGGTTGATGGTGGAGTGGCGCTGTTTTTTTTCTTCTTCAGGTCTGAGGGTGGGTTGATTTTCGAATTCGAAGGGGAAACGTGCCGTAGGCGATCGGAGTTCGTTGCTTCGACAATGGTCGACGTGTGGAGCGTGCCGTAGGCGATCGGAGGGGTTGCTGGTGATGGTGCACGTGCACGTGCACGTTTGGGTTGTTTGCGTGGGTTTGTCTCGAGTTGTACTCGGGTAAACAGGGTTATGGCACGAGTTCGAGCTCGTGTGTTTTTTGGTTTAGCCGGGTCAAATTTTTAACACTTAGAAAAAATTTAAGTTTAAAAAAAATGGCATACGGGTCAGTTTGGGGGAAAACTCGAAGCAAAGGGCTTTTTGACTCGGGTACCACTCGGGGAGATCTCCGGGAGGTTTAAAAAAAAATAGTTTTCGGGTTTAAAAATAAATTCAAGTTTTAAACATGTTTTAAATTATTCTTTTAAAAATAATTGTTTTATTTGAAATGGGATTAGCAAAGGTTTAAGTTAATTATTTTGGAAATAATTAAGTTTTAATTTAATAGAATTATGACATTTTTTATTAATTAATTATTCTAAACAAATAATGGAATTAATTAAGATAAATCTATATTTTGATTAACCTTGATTTCCTGAATAAATTAATGTGTTAATAATGATAAAAAAAATTGTAAGGTTATTAATTGAAGATTTTGATATTAATGGAGATAATTAAGAATAATCACTTATTGTAATTAATTAAAGGTAATTAATTAATGTGATAAATAAATTTGAGAATAATTAGTTAAGTAAAGGTTAATTCATAAATGAATGTGATTAAGGGATGATTTTTAATTGAGGAATAATTAATTAAAGTAATTAATTAAAGTTAATTAATTAAATGGCGAATTAAATAATTAAAGGTTAATTATTTAATAATTAAAGGTTGATAATAATAATTTAAGGGTTGATTAATTAATAACAAAAGGCTAATTAATAAATGATTTAAGGATAATTTATCAAAATGATTTGTAATTTATTAATAATTAATTAACCAGGATTAGTAATTTATTCATAAGAAATTAATCTGATTTGAATTAATCAGACAATTAACTGATCTTACCTATGGATATTTGGATTCTATTGGATGACTTAATTGTTTGATATCCTTGATATGTGATGCTTTGTGATATATCCTGATTTATGTTGTGATCTGTAATTTACTTATCTGTGATCTGTGAATGAACGATAAGCATGATAGTTAATACCACTTATCAACTATATTTCTGTATTTTGATCTGTGATGATTGAATGATGTTGCACTACTGCGTGAAACCCCTGGACTACACTTTTACACACACAAATATGGATTTCACGAGGAAATCAATTAAGTCACAGATAATTTAAATTTTGAAGTTTTTGAAATTGAAATTTTTATTTCAATTGATTTTTGAAATTGGAAATCGGTTAAGTCACAGATAATTTAAATTTGAAGTTTTTGAAATTGAAATTATTATTTCAATTGATTTTTGAAATTGGAAATTTGGGTTTAAAGTGAAAAGCTTTTGAAATGGAATTTCAAAGATGAAATTTATTTTTGAGTAACTAGATTGAGTTTGAAATTTAAATTATTTGATTTAAATTTGAATTCAATATTTGAAATTGAACTCTATGATTTGAAACTAGGGATTAAAGATGTTATATGAGTTATATATGGGTTAAACTATTTTAAAAATATTGATTTTGGAATGTGAATAAAATTCAAGGGTTTTAACTCGTGTAAATATAACTGGATTTTTCCAAAACAAAAACTATTGTTTTCAAAAGATAAAAGCTTTCAGATAAGAAATGAAATTCCAGTTTAATTAAAGGAATTTCAAGATTGAATTGAAAAATGGTTTTTCAAGTTATGAATGAATTCTTTTTGAAAGCTATGAATTGAATATATTATTTTTAACAGATTTAAAAATAGTGATTTGTTTTAAACCATTCGAAATGAAATTGTTTTGAAAGCTATAAGTTAAATCTTTGATTTAAAGATTTAACGAGTCAGTCCAATTAGAATGGAAATTATTTTGAAATCTATGAATAGATCTTTATGAAACGAAGTAAACTTTGTGAAATGAATCTTTTCGTTTAAAAGATTTAAGAATGGTAATTTGTTTAATCCATTTAAAAGAAAGATTTTGGGTAATAAGTTGTGACTTAATTGAAATCCCATATCCATATGTTTTAAATAATTCGCTCACTATTCGGGTTAACCGGGAAAGGACCTTTGGGTCGTATAACCCATTCCGAATAATGATACGTCGTTATGGATAGCATTTGAAGATCGGTGGTGAAGACCGGATATTTTCGAAAACGAAAGGACAACTCGTCGAATGTCTCTGCATCGACTGGTCCCCGGTATAGAGATTTGATCATCCTTTGTGATGGGAAGTCCGGACGTGATTAGAAAATTATCTGGATTTGCAAGGGCTTCTTTGGAAGTGCCTTCGGTTCTGTTCGAACCTAGAACAGACTTGTATGGATTGTATGTCTGACATTACACTTTGAGATATAAAGCTGATTTCTTTCAAATACATTTCTGTTTGGTGGCGGAGAATTTATTCTTTTAGCTTAACACCCTTCTCTGAGACGTACGAGCTCAGAGGTTATGTAGTTGAAATTTATTAGCGATATATTCCCAATTTGGTAATGTGACATGCTGAGTGTTGCTGTATGATGATCATTATTTGATCATTTGTGATATGATCATTTGTTTGATTTTATATCTTTGTGATCATTACTTTGATCATCTGTTAACCCAAAGCATGGCTTTGTGCCAAAGCGTAGCTTTGTGGACGAGACTTCGTCGAACCTCACACCCCGGAATGGTCAAAACAGGAAAGATGCGGCAAGGTTATTGGGGGTAGCGCCCCTTAGAGTATGTACATTTCCTTTTGGATAGAAGTGGTATCATGGTATGGAGCCCAGATACTTAACTTATGTGGATGTCGCAAGTATATATATGTCTTACTTTGTGATTTGTTGCTGGGGCCCCGGTTAAAGGTTGGTTACAACCGGGAGATGGCATACTCGTGTCAGTAGTTACCTAGTTAGGGGTAACCTGGCCTTGTGTTGGCAGAGATTCGGTTAGGTTCTCGGGACGTCCTTCCAGAGGCTTTTCCATGTGGCAATGGGAAGTTCCTTGGCCTGACCATTTGTTGGAAATCCATCTTCCAATACGAACTTTGTATGGTGTTAGTTGTAGAACCTGCCATTTACGTACGGTGGTCACCACTGTTTAGATGGTAGCTATAGTAGGCATACGATAATGGTCGTATGTTGGCTAAGATTTATATTCTACTTTCGAAATGTTTTTCCACACTATGCACTAATAATAATAATAATCAAATGATTTTGCGTAGTAAGCATCTTTGACTATCATAAGAAGAAATCTCCTCCAATTCTGCGTTTGCATTGTGTGTGTGGCGGGAGGTCTTATGGTAGTTTCATTTTCCAAAAGCATTGCGAATTGACTTTAAAATTCTCTGCTATTTGTTTTAAAGATAAACTGTTTTTGTTGCTCACACTAGTCCCATGACTGATCTGGAGTTTATTGTTTCTTTCCTAAACTCTGGATGCTCAAAATTTTTCTACACAGGCAGTCTAGAGTTGGGTTTTTCAAATAGTCAGATTAGTAGATTTTCTGGAGCTAGTTCAGTCTTTGGATATGGACTGCACTTGCTTATCTTTGTGCCTCGTTATTGGGAGTTCGAGCTATTTCTGGATTGATGCTTTGGAGATGGAGATTATCCGCTGCTGGTGTTATCTATTTTCTTTTCCGCTGCTATTTCTTGTATCATATCTTTGAGGTATATTGATATTCATTTTATCATTCTGTTGTATCAGATATTGTATCAGTATTGTATATCAATGTATTATTCATTTCTTCCGCTGTGTTATTTACTTAACTGTGTTATAAGCTCCGGCGACTCGGATTTGAACGATCGAATCTACGGCATTCGAGTACGATGTAAAGTATGGATGTCGATTTTCGAACACGAAAAATCTAGGGCGTTACAGGTTTGGTCATGTGTATGCATGGCCTAGGTAGTAGAATATGAGGAGGAAGTTTATACAAAGGAATATGAAGAGTTTAAGGCAAAATAGGTGGGTTTTGTTCACAAAAATGGCTCGGCCATGGGCTTGTGTGGTCAGGTCAGAGGGGTATGGATCAGGTCAGTGAAAGGAAAGGCGTGTTTTGGTCTGGCCAGAGGTGGTGGAGGCGGCCTAAGGTGGTGGTGGTGGTGGAAAATGGAGTGGTGAAGCAATAGTGGTAAACAATCATGTTTTTATGGCTTGTTTTGCAATTTTTGTGGAGTTTTGGCATCATGGTGGCTCGGCCTTGGTCAAGACCAGAGAAGTAGCTGGTGTTGATGGCAGGGAAGAGATGTAGGAGTTTGTGGCCGTGGATGTGGAGGAGAGGCCTATCCAAAAACAAGAGAAAACAAGGCAATTATCATAGAAAAATAAGGAGAAAAGAAGAAAAATGGTGGAGGCCATTACCAATCCTTAGATGAAGCCAAGAGAAATGAAGAGCTGAAGTAGTTTTCACGTGAAAAGTAAAGGAATACATGGCTAGGAAAAAGTAATGTACAGCCAAAATGCAAATAAATGAGGAGTTGTGAAGTTGAAGAGTTTTGAAGGTGAAAAGGCTTCGGTTTCAAAAGCAATTCTAAACTCTTCATATTTCTTTTTCTTTTCAATTATATATAAACAAAATAACTTCAGCAAATACTTTTAAAAACCGAAACCAAGTGAAATAATATGAAAATAAATAATAAAATTTAAAGAAATTAGAAAAAAATAAAAGAAATTGCTTTAAAAATACAAAACGGTGTCCAAAAATTACAAATAAATCACTACTAGTCTTGGAAAATTATTAACTTCATTTTAAAAATATTCTAAAACAAAATTTGAAATAAAAATGACGTTTAAAACATTTTCAAAGTGAATAAATAATTAAATTTTAATTAAATAGAATTTAAAATAAGAAAATAGCTTTAAAATGCAAACTGGGCTTTAAAAATTGGAAATAAATTCAAATGAACTTTAGAAAAATTATATTATCACTTTAAAAATATTAAAAGACAAAAATATACATAAAATAACATATTAATACATATTAAAATAAAATATAATAAAGAAAATATAATTTATACAATTTAAAATAACAAAATTGCAGAATGAAACAAATTGCACTCAATATTGAAATATACATAACTTTTACAGTTTAACTCCGTCTTCAACGAAACAAAAAGCAGTGTTCAAGTTATTACATCTATTTTCATAATAAAAGATAAAATTTAAGAATTTAAATATTTAAATTTAAGGTTTAAAAATCAAAGTTTGACCAGTTTGACCAAATATCCCTTTTTACAGGAACATAAACAATTTATTTTTAAAAATGAAATGTTTGAAATAAAACAAGTTTAAAAATAGTTTTCAAAATATAATAAAGTCAAATAAAATATATAAAAAAATCTAGGGCTATTACAGTCTTTAAATTCAGGTCTCAAAATAATTAAAGACCACAAGTATAGGTCTCAAAGATATTAAAGACCTAAATAATGGTTTCAAATAAGTTTCTAAGTTGGAAATTCATTAGAGACAATTTTGAGTCCCACAACATTTGGGGTCTCAAGTCAGCTTGTAGAATAGCAATTAATATAAAAGTTACAATATCAATTCATTGTTAAAAATATTTGGAATGCAAATCATTCATCATACAGTCCATACTATCGATTCACTATACAATTCATATTTGATTTGAACTGCAACACACAGTCCATATTATTATTTTTCTATGTAAAACATTGAAAAGACAAACTGCATACAAAATGAAATTGACCTTTTCAATACACGACACAAATATAACATACTATCATTTGCTGAAATGAAATGAGTGCTTCCAATACACAACAAAAAAAGAACATACTATCATTTGCAGAAAAGAAACAAGACAAATAGAACTTAAAGCTATTATCCAAAGAGTACAAATATGTCAAATCTATTATACATATGTAAATCAAACAAAATATGAACTTAAAGCTATGAATACAAATGCAACTAAAACAGAATCAAGACTAAAAGTTTGAATAGGAAAGTCATGCTACAAGTATTTTCCAAGATAATATACTTGAGATACTTGAAATTTGAGAAGCTAGCATAGATGAAACTTACATGCAGTTCGTGTGTTGTCTTCATTTTTGAGATAAATGGTTTCCACTATGTGTTGATGCTTGATATTTTTCAAGTTGATTTAGATAAACTCGATCTTAAGTTATAAGTGGGTAGTTGCATAGATGAAACTCACACATTTCCATCTTCTTGTAGTTCATCCTTTATTCCATGTATGTTTCCTGGAGAAAAATGTTGAATATTATAACATACATACAATAGAGTAATGTTATATTGGTTATTAGTCTCATGTATGACATAATAATAAAAAAAATCCTCATTGTAAATGGAATTCACTATGGAATCAAGACGAAGCCTTGACTTTAACTGAAACCAGGGCGATTTTGATGGATTAACTGAATTAATTCTTACTATAATGGGAAAACTCGTTTTGTTATCCATTTTTAAACATGAGTGCTTTTTTCATGACTTAGCTTGGAAAATTATGAAAATAACTTTGGAAGCTACAATATTGTTTATATGCAAAAATAATCTATTAAAGTATACAAAATTATCCATACTACATTGCAAACAATACAATTTTTCTATGCAGCATTGTAATTATGTAATATAACAAATATTTTCAACCTCCAACTCCTCTTTTGTCAAAATAAAGCAAGTAAAGAGTCCCACGTCATTTTTTTTATGCAGATGTAGCAAAAACGTTTTTAGTTCAAAAAAAGCTTTTTCAAAAGGAGTCATAAATTATAACCCTTCAAGGGTAAAAAACTAATCAAATAACGAAAACAACAATGATAACCTAATATTTCAACTCAGGAAGAAACTAACAAAGTTCAGCTAGCATGAAATTGACAGAGTAAAACCATAGTACTTTACTGAAATATTTAATAAAATCATCAAATTTTAAACTTAAAGCTAATTAGTTTTTTTCGAAACTCAATAAAGAAAGCTAACTTTGTTTATCCTATGAGGTAAAGAGACAGTTTATTAGGTAAAGAGATAGTTCATTGACATCAAACCAACAACAAATAATATTATAACATGACAAATGCACTTGTGTAGCACGCTCTTCTAGGGAATCTAAATATGGAATTGTTGCTACCATTGGACCTATAGTGCATTAAATATGTTCTTAACTCAGTGAGTTAAACAAGTTAATCTACCTGCCATGTGATTCTCTAATATGACAATATTGATGCACAAATATATGCTCAAATTTGAAGTTCCCTTCCCGTATAAAACATGTTGCACTTAATTATCACTTCATTAAAAACAAGTTTAAAGGGTTATCTCAAAGTTGCTTAGGTCTTATATATTAATCAGCTATTAGATGCACTCGTCAATATCTTCCCTCACTCTCGTTTCCAACAGCTGATAAATAAGGATAAAATAACCTCAAGGTTCTTCATCATAAGGAATTATGAAAAATGAATTGATCGCTATTGATTCCAACTAATTTGAATTCAAACTAATTAGAGAGCTAAAAAGGTGGAACCCAGTGCACGAGGCTCCCGTACGATAGCAGACTCTAGGAAGATCGATAATGTATGCAGACTTTCACTCGCATTGCAAAGAGGCTGTTTTCAGACTCGAACCTAGATGCCCAAATCACCATGCGAGTGACCTAACCGTTGCGCAAAACTAATTAGAGAACTAAATACAATTAATTCTCTTTAACTGAAATTCAATTTGATGAGAAAATCAATTACACAACAATTATCTTAGATGTTAGTATATTTTTGTTCTCTTCGATACTAATCAATTAGAGAATTAATTGAAAATCGATTACATATTAATTCTCATTAATATTGATTAATTTAAAGATTAATTGTAATTCGAATTTCAAATCATTACCAAAATTGTGTATAAACAACAATGAAAACTCAATTCTTCAATATGACCCTTCACTCTTATTTTCTATATTTCTTTCTTCATAATCTCGACGATCTCTTAACTCCTAAATTATGTGTCATTGTGTCCCATGTTATGTTTTTACGTCATAAATAACTTATGCTAGCACGCAGTAGTAGAAACCGATTGATTTCCTTAACAAAATTTGAACTTCTTTATGAAAAATAAAATGTTCAAAATTACTTATATTTTTAAGAGTTATTTATACTCTTTTTAAGTGACTTTTTTGGAAGAGAATCTTTTATTTAAAAAATGTTTATATTTTTATATATTTGAATTTCCTAAAAATATTTTTTTTCAAAATTTACTAAATTGTAAATATTTGATTTTAAACTTATTTATTTTTCAACATAACATAAAAAAACGATTTGAGTATTCGAAAAGAGAATTAAGGAGATATTTAATGAACATATTTAACAAACAAGATTATTTTCTATTTTTTCTTCTTCATTTTACCATAATAAAACATACCGTGGGGTTTGGTTTGATTAAATAAGATAATCATCATAAACATAATGGAATTAAACATTAAAGACACATGTTATTGGTGCAAAATTAAGGTATTTTCTTGCTCTTCTAGTGGTACATGTGGCTATTATTATTTTTGCCATGATATATATTTGAAAGTCTAGGAAGATGTTGTACATGTTTCAAAACTCTGTGCTATTTAGCCATAAGTGCATAACCTCTATATTTCTTGTGGCTAATAATTTTTAATCATAATATCTAAAAATGCAAACTGCTTTGTGTGTGCAAGAACGAAAATCATCAAGACTTTAAGAATTATGAAAAATAATTTCAAGAAAAGCCCATCCGTATGTAAAATGGGTAATAAGCTTATATAAAGCTTCTTCCCACTCCTTTAAAGGAGAAATTATAGAAGATACAGCTAAATCATTTGTAGCTAAGCATTTAAAAGGTTTAGAAAATCACCAAAGTAATTACAGAAATGGTGGATATTCCCTTACAGACTTTAGAAATATTAATATCATATTTAGGAGGAAGCACATGTGGCAGCTACTTCACTTCAGTTTACTAAGATTGATTTCAATACGATACAAAATATACAAAAAAAGAACTGGCTAAGGTCACAATCTATTTCAACATTGATACTACAAGTTAAGAAAAGTTATTGACTCATCACGAACCTATTTTGTTATATTTAGCCCAGTCAAATGCATAAGGTCAATAACATTTCAGAAAACCATGATTTGTTTAATCATTTCGTACATTTGAGTGGTGAGAAACATATATATGGTCCCAATGCTTTTATATAAAGAGAAAATAAAAATAGTAATATGAAATATTTTAGTGACAAAAAAAATGCAGTGAAATATGATATTTTAATTTACACAAAATGTGATACATGCACAGACTGAAATAAATTATAATTTTTTAAATCGGTAATGAAAGGGAGAAGATGGTATAACTAATCTAATTAATGCACATGTATAGAATCACATATTAAGACATGCAATACTAAATTCAAACCAAGAAGATAAATTGTCACGACCCAACTTTCTATCCCCAGAAAGTCGTATCATGATGAAGAAAGAAAGGGATAGAAAAGAGAATAGATAGAGAAGAATGAACCAAACAACAACAGAATTTCACAGCGGAACGAATAAATTATATTAATCACATAAGTATTACATAATATACAACATCAATCAGAGTTACACAGATAATACATCACATACTAGACAGTTATAAACACATGTCTAGTTAATACAACTCGATACAACTCAAATACAACACAGAGATACCAACACAGCAAAAAATTATATATCTATAACGCAGAAGCCTTCTGCTCCATTGCTCCTCCACAATTCGTCAAAGCTAACCTGAATACCTTGGCTACTCGTAAAAATTTGAGTACCCAAGAGTTTAAGAAAAACAGAAATAAACTCCGGGTCAGACATGGGTCTGGTGTGAGTAACAGGTTAAAGTTGCTTAACTTTGAAAAACCTTTGAACACAAAAGGTATCACGTAAGACTTCCCACACATAAACATGGAAAAGTTTTTACCTTACGCTAACCAAACATTTGATAGGAAATCCAGTGATATTATAATAGTGTCTAGGGTTTTCAAGTAAAATACAGAAATAGCTGGAATGCTTACATCTCACGTTCCAACATAGTTGGGCACAACTAATACGTACGACACTTATTGGAGATTGGATTCCATACAATGGCAGGGCTACTGGGGTACCGCCCGTCACAGTACGTGGCCTAGATCACCGTACCGAGGACCCAACCTAAGTCCCCTACAACACAAGGTTGGAACCATCCCTTACTGGATAATTCCCGCACAAGACACCCCAACAGTTGTTGCAATCAACTGCCCACACAACCGAAATAAAAAGGGACATCTAGATAGGGGAAATCTTGTCCTACTTGGGTGCACTACGCCATAGATGACCTACTGCAACGAAATTACATGGTGTTGCTAGCTATAATTTAACGATAGGTATGCTGATTTTTGTCTATTACAACACTCGCTTCAAGGTGTTAGCATAGGTATCAACAAGATGTTGCAGTAGCTATAGATGTATTCAAATTAAAAAATTAATAAAATTAGCAATCCGCGTGAATACGATCCAACGGTCTACATTTACTCTGGTTGTTAAAATGGATCACCACTGCAATTTTCCCCAAAATTTCGTTTTCCCGCCTAGTTCAGAGTAGATCCCTTTTGGTTTTCATTCCAATTTGCCTCTTCCCATTCGCCTCCTCCCATTCGCCTCCGCCACCAAATTGTCACCCTCCTCTTCTTCTGCCTCCTCCCATTCGCCTCCGCCACCAAATTGTCACCCTCACCCCCAGCTACCCCCTTACCCATCGCGACCATCTAGCTCCAACCAGAGCCCCGTCACGACACCTAAACCCGAAGCCAAACAAAGTTTTCCGTTCAAACCCCTTTTGCCACCGCTGTCGTCGCTATCAGCTCTCACCTCCAACAGAAGACTTGCTCGCCACCAACCCCTCTACCTTTCTCCTTTAGACTACTTCACCTGAAAACCCTTCTAGCGCCTTAATTTCTCCCAAAACCCGAACTGCTGCCCTCGAGATTTTGGTTCACTTCGCACTTTCCATCGCAAGTTCAGAGCAGATTCCAGGCTGATCTCTTCGTACTTTCCCCTATGATTGCGGTTGCTTCACTTGGTACTGGTAATTTCAATAAGATAGTATGCCCCCCATATGTTTGTGCAAATGCTCCTTTAACACTTGTTAATGTTTCAGAATCTGGCTGGGTATGTACTGCTTCTGGATGCCCTGTGCCTCCATCGCAAGTCCATCGCAAGTTCATAATCTGGTTGGTTGGTTCACCATTGAATCTGGATGTAGTTGTATTGGTTGAAGGTTGGTTGGTTGGTTTGGTAAGTTATGGAAGTGATGGTGGAAGTTGGTGATGTAGAGGAGTTTCAGTTGGCAGTGTGATGCCTGAATGTTGGCAGAGAGATGTAGACAGAGTTTGGAGTTTGACAATGGTAGAGTGCTGTTGTGTATTGGTTACGGAGAGAAGCTAATGTGGTGATTGGAAATTGAAAAGAGTTTGCAGTAGAGTTTTGGTGTTTGGCCGTAGGGGATTCAAGCAGATTTAGGCGAGGAGATGGAGGATAGGAATTAAGCTCAGTCTTCATTTGTGCATCATTTTACGTCATTTCAAAGAAGGCTCGATCTTCCGAAATCGGATGAATCGGGCGGTGCCCACTTGTTCGACCTGCCCCGGACCCCCGCCGGCGCTGCGCCCGGACCCGCTTCTCGGCTCGCCTTCGGCTCGGCACTCGGCTCGTCATATATTTGTCAGTATCGGTGTCTGTATAAATTGAAACTGCATATGTAATGAGTGAACTGAGTAATGTAGTGAGGAATATCTGTATATGTGAATATCGGTGTTATTTATCATTGAATTGTAAAATAGTGGAGTTAGGAATTTGTACTATTTTAAATGTTGAAATAAAATATTTATTTAAATAAATTACTGTTTGAATATCAAATTCTGTGCAATAGCATTTTATTAAATAAATATTTATTTCTATTAAAAAATCAAATATGCTCTACATTGTGGGCCCCACAAATTCAGAAAGTTAATATCTATAGCAACATTTTGGAATGTTGGTACAAACACCTATGGATGTTGCTATAGACCCAAATATGGTTTTATTGCAACAATATTTCTTATGTTGCCTTAGATAGTCAAAATGTTGCCTTTGAGGTCTGCGGCAACGCGGCAAAATGCATCACCGAGAAAGTGTTGCCTTTGCCCTTTTTTAGCCTACAACAACATTTTTTGGCACTTCCTGCATCACTTCTTTGGTGTTGCAGCATGCAATCTATGGCGTAGTGGTGCAATCCACTAACCTTGCTGCACCTCCCCTGTTTTAGCCATTCCCGGTTGATGAGGCTTGAGGCTACGATTACCTTTAGAGAACACATCTCTTTAGAATGCTAATCGTCCACCTGACGATGTTCTGAAAGCATTCAATCCATACAAGTTCGTTCTGGGTTCGAACGAAACCGAAGGCATTATCTCGTTACACTCATTTTGGAATCACCCTCAGAGTTAACGACAATAACCCTTGCACACTGAAGCTTTATCTTCACTTGAGATTCACGACCTATCGTAAATTTGGATCGATGTGGTTTTCGGACATCCAAATATGGAAACCCGATCCCGGTCTCATCGAAATCCAAATACGTATCTTTTAAGGCCAAGTTGTTTTAGAGTTTAAAACAATTTAATTCAATTATCTATATACACACAGATAGATAAATCACAATATAACAATGGATAATCACATTATCATCATAAACAGATAATCCATATTATCAACTCAAATAGATAATCAATATTATCATACTTAAAACAAGCATCCATATCACATAGATATTATTCATCTCATATCTGAGATCACAATCAATCAATCGGATATCAATATCATTCATCCATAAGCAATGATTTATTATTCACAAACTATAAATAATTTAAAATGAATTAAATTAATTACTTCTATCTTTAATTAATTTAAAGTAAATTAAATTAATTACTCATTCCATAAATCCTTCTTATACAACCATTAATTAAATAAAGATCAATTTAATTAATTATTCTCTAAATATTCATCTTGATTAAACACCTTTGATTAATCATTCTCTAATTACAATAAGTAATTTAGTCTTTTAATTAATCCCACAAATTAATTATTATAAATCATTCATAGTAATTAACATTTAATTACTTCATTTATTAATTAAATATAATTAATTACATTTATCCTTAATTAATTACATTAATTAATCTCCTCATTATTAATTATTCCTTAATTAAACAATTCATGATTACAACATTAATTATATTAATTAATGATCTCTAATTTATATTTAAATTAAATTACTTCATTTAAGTTAATTACATTAAGTAATTTAATCTTTAATTAAACACAATTATTAATCCCCTTGATTAATAACAAACCAGTAATTAACTATCCTTAATTACTTATTAAATAAATTAATTATTCCATAATTAATTATCTCCATTAATTAATCCTTTGATTAATTACAAAAGTAATTACCCAAATTACTTCACTTACAAATCATCTTGTATTAGTTACATCAAGTAATTATCATCTAATTACATCCCTAAGTAATTATGCTCCATTAATTACACTAAGTAATTTCACTTTCAATTTATCAAATGACTATGTTAAATTAATTAAACTAAATTAATTAACTTAAATTAATCATATCATCAAAATTAATTACAATAAATAATTAATCTCTGAATTACTTTTATCAAGTAATTACATTTAACAATTTACAATAGATTATCTAAATTAATCTAATTAATTATCAAAATTAATCACATTAATTAATTATTTAAATAATCCTTAGTTAATTATCTTCATTAACTAATAACATTTCTTCAATTTCTTCCTTAATTAATCTCTAATTCTAAATCATTAATTATAAATTAAATGAATAAGTCACCCTTTAATTAACTTATTAATTAAATCACTTAAATATTTTTAATTATCTCTAAGATAATCCATTTCTTTATAAATGAATTCATTAGCATTAAAGTGTAAAACATTACACTTTTGAATTTAAATTTAAATTACATTTTGAATTTAAGATTCAAAATGAATATTCTTTTAAACATTGATCCAATTTAAAGTTCAATCTAAAATCCTTAAAATGAACTATGTCAAAATCAAATCAAACAATTATTTGAAACAATTTATTAATAAAAACTATTTGATTTAAACTTGTTTTAAACATTCAGATTTAAAAAAAAACTGATTTTAAATTACAGATTTGAATTCAAGAAAACTTGAATCCATATTTAACATTTGATTTAAACTTGGTTTACTTGCTTTTAAAACTTGATTTTAAATTCTTGATTTAAAAATCCAAATTCATTTTAAAATCTTAAGATTCAAAAGTTCCATTTGAATCTATACTTTAAACTTTTAATTTTTAAAACAGAGTTTAAATTTTGAACTAAAATTAAAACCTGAAACAGTCAGGTTTGCTAATACCTGAACAAACAACTGACTCGAGTCAACCAGATTTTGCTTCGAGTCATATGTCCTCCTGCTTCGAGTCATTCACTCGAATACTTGAGTATTCCTCGAGTTCAAATTCCTCTGCACACAAAGAAAATCCATCAGAGTTAAACTGCACGGTGCATGTGCGCATCGCCAGCGACCAACTCCAGTCGCCTCCACTTCATCGAGCACATCGACATCCACCTACAAACCATCCTTCGATCCTCATCAAACCCATTCTCCGCACAGATTCGAATTCGAGTATGAACTTGAAAACCTGGAACTTGAACTGCCTCATCACCAAACCTGGAACATCACGTCGTTCGCCCAACCTCGACGATCAGAAACCCAAGAACCCTAGCCATCTACTCATCATTGACCAACCTTCCATCCTCAAGACCCCTCACACTCGATCAACTATAGAAGGAGAGATGATCAAGTTTCCCAGCCTTGTTAAACCTAGGGTTCCAAACCAAGAATCCACCACCGCTGCCTCCTCGATGAAATGCATCATCATCAGCCATTTTTACACTACTCTCCGATCACTCCACCACCTCGAGGAAGAAACACGACTCCCCAAATCAATCAGATCACCAGTGACTACCCACAAACCAATTTCTGGCCAAATAAGAAATATACATCCAAACCCAAACTAAAAATTTAGATTTTTGATTTAAAAATCATGTTTTAGTTTAAGTATTCAAATTATAATCTTGGATTGATAATTTAAAATGTTTGGGTTTTTTCTTATTCAAAGTTTGCTCTGTTGTTTTAAATATCCAGTGAGATTTCAAATTTAATTTAACTTAAATAAAATTTTAAAAACTTCTCTATGATAAAGCAAACAAGTTTTGTTTAAAACTTAAACCTTAACACAGATTGGATCAAGAGATATGATTTTTGAATCAAAAACTAGAGCTTGAAACTAAGAACAGAGGGATTACAGGTATATCAACCATGCACACATCATACATTTATAAACATATAGATAATTCGTATATACATTCACATAAACATATTTATTTCCAAATGTAAACATGCAACCAATTTATACTTAATAAATTTTTAACAAAAATGTTACTCACAGTTTTGAGAAGATGACAGAGCTCTTGATTTTTGGAAAATAGTTTTTGAGCTTTAAACTTGAATATGCTTTTGCTTTTAAAACTTGAGTTGCTGAAGCTTGTTACTGGATCTAGTAGTGACTAGTATTTAAAACAAAGATGCATCTGCTCGATTAAATCTCAGGTTGAAGAAAAATGCAGGCTTTGGTTTCATCTTGCAAATGGGTTTCAAGTTTGATTTTTGAGTTTGAAAAAAAGGAAAATGCTTGCTATATTTTTTTTTCTGGTTTGCTATGTTGATGATCGAATTAGAAATGAGAAGAGATGTATATGTAGAAGGAAAAGATTACAGGGGAAGGTGATATCTGGGTTTGCAAATGCTGGTACAATATTATTATCTTTTGATCAGAGATTTTTTTATAAATGGAGGCTGAATTTTGTTTAAACAATTCGATTTTGACTTTACTTGTTTTGTTGAGAGGAAAGCATTAAATGAATAAGTACTTTATGTCCCCTACTACTTATTTTTATGTGTATGATATTTTGTTACTTTGCTTTGTTCTTGCATTCTAAACTTTTACAGGTTACATACAATACTTATTTGCCTGGGTATGTTTTATATCTTATATACATAGCTATTTTATATTTTTAAATCATAGGTTATAGATTTTAACTTATGTACTTTAGTTTTAATCCTAACATATGTACTTATTTTATTCTCTCTTTTTATTTTAACTTAAACTATCAAATATTACATTTATATATTATTATTTCCTTTTATACTTATATTAATATTTATAAGGTTTATTTTATTTAAACATTTTTGAAAGATTTCATTTCAAATTTACAAATCATAGTTTCTTCCAAAATTTATATAACAATTCTATTCATATTAAAAATCTATTTGTAAAAATATTACATTATTAATATTGTTTAAAAATAACTCATTATTAAATTAAAATCATTTATAAAAGAAATTATCACTTTATTACTTGTTTTCATCAAGCTATACTTAAAAGAACAAAACAACCCTTTTGTTAATCTTATTTAAATTCAAACTTAAACTAAAATAAATTTAAAACAATTAATTTTTCTTAAGTATTTTAAACCCAGATGGTTATTTATTTAATATTAAATTAAATCAAATTTCCAAATTACCAGAAATACTAGAATTAGAAAATATGCCTTTATTTGTTAACTTTAAAACAAAGCTTATCTATCTACAATGTATACAAATATATATACATTATAAATAGAAATAATTTATTGGGTTTTAAAAGTTAAATTATCAGTTAAATATTTATTTAAAAGAAGATTATTAAATCAATTCAAATCTTATTTAACAATTATTATCATAACAATTTAATTTTAACATAGATTATTAAATTGATATTGCTTAAAATTTCTGGGGTATCACATTCCTCCCCTCTTAAAAGAATTTCGTCCCCGAAATTTAAAACAAAGGTAATTTAATAATCCAATTAAAGATTTGATTTTAAAACACAGGTATATATCAATCATATGCTAACAACCATAGCAATCAATCAAACCAATCTAACTATCCAGACAAAATACTAGGTAGAATTTTCTTGAGTTTCCTCGAGTATAAATACTGGGATACTCGCTCTACAAAATCCAAACAATCTAGCTACTAAGCTATAGAGCTCCTACTCATCTAGATCTACAAAACAAGACAGGATATCAGACTACAGACAAGTCTGACTCAACAACCGAAACTCTTGAACTACTGGTTCCACAACCAGAGATAGATCTCACACGTACTCTCTTTGAGATACGTGAAAACAACGAATCCCAGTTATCCAAACTGACAATTCACTCCTGAAGATCAAACACTTATCAAAATCAAATCTCCGATTCTTATCCACAAGCTCTTCTGACGATCCTGGACCTCCTACATCCTTACTGATCAGCTCATCCTTTGCTGACGCCCTCTCGAAACAATCTAAACCAAAACAATCCAACAAAATGATCTTTCCAAGATCAACCAAACTCAGAACACAAACTCTATTCCAAAATCAGAAAACAGATCTCACTTCTCACATCCGAAAGAGATAAAACAGATGCGCTCCAATCTGGCCTTAAGATCCTGAAAAATTTCCTGTAGAAACTCTCTAATCCAAAACACTGCAACATCCAAATGGTTCCACACTAAAACAGCTGCCACCATGCTTCCACTGCGTAACTCTGACTGAGCAGATGAAGATGCTGATGATGAACACAAGTAAAGACTGGACAACACATCCCAAAAATATGGTTCAACAGATCTAAAAATAAAACTCAGAAGTTCCTCCAAAACCTGAGCTGCTTCACTAAAATCTTCCTCCAAAAACCATCCTACTACTAAGCTGAACCATCGGTACCACTTCTGAAATCTAGTTGATACCAAACTCAATCTCCAGATGCTAGCAAAACTATAACTTCCTAAAGACATCCATAAAAAATTTTGAAACACAAGAGAACACTCAAGCTATTGCAAGTCACTTTTGCGATCAATCCAGCTTAATTCCAAAGAAAAACTGCTCTCTCTTTACCAATCAGAACAGCTTACACTTATGTAGCCAACCCAACGAAGGAATGGAACCACTCTACTGCTTCTGAACTCCATTGTGAGCTAGAAAGCTTCCTTGCCAACACACAGAACACTCCGAGCCGCACTGCTGACACCAAGATGCCCAAAGACTTCCTAATCCAAAGCTCTTCGAGAAACTCGGACCTCAAACCAAACAGAAACACCCTGCTGAACACAACCACAACACCGAAGTAGACACACTTCTTTAAAACCTGTTCCAAAGAAACATCTTCGGAGGCATCCATAGTCACCGTGTCTCATCACACAACTACTACATCCTGAGGTATCAAGATATCATGACTTGCTCCTGTCCAACCGACAGATCCAAACTCTAGCTCATCCACTTACACTTCAAAGATGAACTCCGAACCTTAACAATTTTTCTTCAGAGATCAATGAAATCCTTTATCACATCAAAGCTCACTCGAGACGGTATTAGAATTACAGTGTCGACATATACACTTCCAACCTCAAACATGCAAACTCCAACCATTGGTAGTCGTGTTACACACACCACTACCCTATCTACCTTTATAACTTATATTGGAAAACCCGAACAGGTAACCCAACAAATAGGTAGAAATAAATAAATAAATAAATAAATAAATAAATATATATATCAAAATTACAAATACGCTCTCTCAAGAAAGAAATCACTCAAGAGCCTAGGTATTCGCTCAACCTAGCGCTCTGATACCAACTGTCACGACCCAACTTTCTATCCCCAGAAAGTCGTATCATGATGAAGAAAGAAAGGGATAGAAAAGAGAAAAGATAAAGAAGAAAGAACCAAACAACAATAGAATCTCACAGCGGAACGAATAAATTATATTAATCACATAAGTATTACATAATATACAACATCAATCAGAGTTACACAGATAATACATCACATACTAGACAGTTATAAACACCTGTCTAGTTAATACAACTCGATACAACTCAAATACAACACAGAGATACCAACACAGCGGAAAACTATATATCTATAACGCTGAAGCCTCCTGCTCCATTGCTCCTCCACAATTCGTCAAAGCTAACCTGAATACCTTGGCTACTCGTAAAAATTTGAGTACCCAAGAGTTTAAGAAAAACAGAAATAAACTCTGGGTCACACATGGGTCTGGTGTGAGTAACAGGTTAAAGTTGCTTAACTTTGAAAAACCTTTGAAAACAAAAGGTATCACGTAAGACTTCCCACACATAAACATGGAAAAGTTTTTACCTTATGCTAACCAAACATTTGATAGGAAATCCAGTGATATTATAATAGTGTCTAGGGTTTTCAAGAAAAATACAGAAATAGCTGGAATGCTTACATCTCACATTCCAACATAGTTGGGCACAACTAATACGTACGACACTTATTAGAGATTGGATTCCATACAATGGCAGGGCTACTAGGGTACCGCCCGTCACAGTACGTGGCCTAGATCACCGTACCGAGGACCCACCCTAAGTCCCCTGCAACACAAGGTTGGAACCATCCCTTACTGGATAATTCCTGCACAAGACACCCCAGCAGTTGTTGCAATCAACTGCCCACACAATCGAAATAAAAAGGGACATCTAGACAGGAGAAATCTTGTCCTAGTTGGGCGCTACCCACTAACCTTGCTGCACCTCCCCTGTTTTAGCCATTCCCGGTTGATGAGGCTTGAGGCTACGATTACCTTTAGAGAACACATCTCTTTAGAATGCTCATCGTCCACCTGACGATGTTCTGAAAGCATTCAATCCATACAAGTTCGTTCCGGGTTCGAATGAAACCGAAGGCATTATCTCGTTACACTCATTTTGGAATCACCCTCAGAGTTAACGACAATAACCCTTGCACTCTGAATCTTTATCTTCACTTGAGATTCACGACCTATCGTAAATTTGGATCGATGTGGTTTTCGGACGTCCAAATATGGAAACCCGATCCCGGTCTCATCGAAATCCAAAAACATATCTTTTAAGGCCAAGTTGTTTTAGAGTTTAAAACAATTTAATTCAATTATCTATATACACACAGATAGATAAATCACAATATAACAATGGATAATCACATTATCATCATAAACAGATAATCCATATTATCAACTCAAACAGATAATCAATATTATCATACTTAAAACAAGCATCCATATCACATAGATATTATTCATCTCATATCTGAGATCACAATCAATCAATGGGATATCAATATCATTCATCCATAAGCAATGATTTATTATTCACAAACTATAATTAATTTAAAATGAATTAAATTAATTACTTCTATCTTTAATTAATTTAAAGTAAATTAAATTAATTACTCATTCCATAAATCCTGCTTATACAACCATTAATTAAATAAAGATCAATTTAATTAATTATTCTCTAAATATTCATCTTGATTAAACACCTTTGATTAATCATTCTCTAATTACAATAAGTAATTTAGTCTTTTAATTAATTCCATAAATTAATTATTATAAATCATTCATAGTAATTAACATTTAATTACTTCATTTATTAATTAAATATAATTAATTACATTTATCCTTAATTAATTGCATTAATTAATCTCCTCATTATTAATTATTCCTTAATTAAACAATTCATAATTACAACATTAATTATATTAATTAATGATCTCTAATTTATATTTAAATTAAATTACTTCATTTAAGTTAATTACATTAAGTAATTTAATCTTTAATTAAACACAATTATTAATCCCCTTGATTAATAACAAACCAGTAATTAACTATCCTTAATTACTTATTAAATAAATTAATTATTCCATAATTAATTATCTCCATTAATTAATCCTTTGATTAATTACAAAAGTAATTACCCAAATTACTTCACTTACAAATCATCTTGTATTAATTACATCAAGTAATTATCATCTAATTACATCCCTAAGTAATTATGCTCCATTAATTACACTAAGCAATTTCACTTTCAATTTATCAAATGACTATCTTAAATTAATTAAACTAAATTAATTAACTTAAATTAATCATATCATCAAAATTAATTACAATAAGTAATTAATCTCTGAATTACTTTTATCAAGTAATTACATTTAACAATTTACAATAGATTATCTAAATTAATCTAATTAATTATCAAAATTAATTACATTAATTAATTATTTAAATAATCCTTAGTTGATTATCTTCATTAACTAATAACATTTCTTTAATTTCTTCCTTAATTAATCTCTAATTCTAAATCATTAATTATAAATTAAATGAATAAGTCACCCTTTAATTAACTTATTAATTAAATCACTTAAATATTTTTAATTATCTCTAAGATAATCCATTTCTTTATAAATGAATTCATTAGCATTAAAGTGTAAAACATTACACTTTTGAATTTAAATTTAAATTACATTTTGAATTTAAGATTAAAAATGAATATTCTTTTAAACATTGATCCAATTTAAAGTTCAATCTAAAATCCTTAAAATGAACTATGTCAAAATCAAATCAAACAATTATTTGAAACAATTTATTAATAAAAACTATTTGATTTAAACTTGTTTCAAACATTCAGATTTAAAAAAAACTGATTTTAAATTACAGATTTGAATTCAAGAAAACTTGAATCCATATTTAACATTTGATTTAAACTTGATTTACTTGATTTTAAAACTTGATTTTAAATTCTTGATTTAAAAATCCAAATTCATTTTATAATCTTAAGATTCAAAAGTTCCATTTAAATCTATACTTTAAACTTTTAATTTTTAAAACACAGTTTAAATTTTGAACTAAAATTAAAACCTGAAACAGTCAGGTTTGCTAATACCTGAACAAACAACTGACTCGAGTCAACCAGATTTTGCTTCGAGTCATATGTCCTCCTGCTTCAAGTCATTCACTCGAATACTCGAGTATTCCCCGAGTTCAAATTCCTCTGCACACAAAGAAAATCCATCAGAGTTCAACTACACGGTGCACGTGCGCATCGCCAGCGACCAACTCCAGTCGCCTCCACTTCATCGAGCACATCGACATCCACCTACAAACCATCCTTCGATCCTTAGCAAACCCATTCTCCACACAGATTCGAATTCGAGTATGAACTCGAAAACCTGAAACTTGAACTGCCTTATCACCAAACCTGGAACATCACGTCGTTCGCCCAACCTCGACGATCAGAAACCCAAGAACCCTGGCCATCTACTCATCATTGACCAACCTTCCATCACTCAAGACCCCTTCACATTCGATCAACTATAGAAGGAGAGATGATCGAGTTTCCCAGCCTTGTTAAACCTAGGGTTCCAAACCAAGAATCCACCACCGCTGCCTCCTCGATGAAATGCATCATCATCAGCCATTTTTACACTACTCTCCGATCACTCCTCCACCTCGAGGAAGAACCACGACTCTCCAAATCAATCATATCACCAATGACTACCCACAAACCAATTTCTGGCCAAACAAGAAATATACATCCAAATCCAAACTAAAAATTTAGATTTTTGATTTAAAAATCATGTTTTAGTTTAAGTATTCAAATTATAATCCTGGATTTATAATTTAAAATGTTTGGGTTTTCTCTTATTCAAAGTTTGCTCTGTTGTTTTAAATATCCAGTGAGATTTCAAATTTAATTTAACTTAAATAAAATTTTAAAAACTTCTCTATGATAAAACAAACAAGTTTTGTTTAAAACTTAAACCTTAACACAGATTGGATCAAGAGATATGATTTTTGAATCAAAAACTAGAGCTTGAAACTAAGAACAGAGGGATTACAGGTATATCAACCATGCACACATCATACATTTATAAACATACAGATAATTCGTATATACATTCACATAAACATATTTATTTCCAGATGTAAACATGCAACAAATTTATAATTAAGAAATTTTTAACAAAAAATTTTACTCACAGTTTTGAGAAGATGGCAGAGCTTTTGATTTTTGGAAAACAGTTTTTGAGCTTTAAACTTGAATATGCTTTTGCTTTTAAAACTTGAGTTGCTGAAGCTTGTTACTGGATCTAGTAGTGACTAGTATTTAAAACAAAGATGGATCTGCTCAATTAAATCTCAGGTTGAAGAAAAATGCAGGCTTTGGTTTCATCTTGCAAATGGGTTTCAGGTTTGATTTTTGAGTTTGAAAAAAAAGGAAAATGCTTGCTATTTTTTTTTCTGGTTTGCTATGTTGATGATCGAATTAGAAATGAGAAGAGATGTATATGTAGAAGGAAAAGATTACAGGGGAAGGTGATATCTGGGTTTGCAAATGCTGGTACAATATTATTATCTGTTGATCAGAGATTTTTTATAAATGGAGGCTGAATTTTGTTTAAACAATTCGATTTTGACTTCACTTGTTTTGTTGAGAGGAAAGCATTAAATGAATAAGTACTTTATGTCCCTTACTACTTATTTTTATGTGTATGATATTTTGTTACTTTTCTTTGTTCTTGCATTCTAAACTTTTACAAGTTACATACAATACTTATTTGCCTGGGTATGTTTTATATCTTATATACATAGCTATTTTATATTTTTAAATCATAGGTTATAGATTTTAACTTATGTACTTTATTTTTAATCCTAACATATGTACTTATTTTATTCTCTCTTTTTATTTTAACTTAAACTATCAAATATTACATTTATATATTATTATTTCCTTATACTTATATTAAATATTTATAAGGTTTATTTTATTTAAACATTTTTGAAAGATTTCATTTCAAATTTACAAATCATAGTTTCTTCCAAAATATATATAACAATTCTATTCATATTAAAAATCTATTTGTAAAAATATTACATTATTAATATTGTTTAAAAATAACTCATTATTAAATTAAAATAATATATAAAAGAAATCATCACTTTATTACTTATTTTCATCAAGCTATACTTAAAAGAACAAAACAACCCTTTTGTTAATCTTATTTAAATTCAAACTTAAACTAAAATAAATTTAAAACAATTAATTTTTCTTAAGTATTTTAAACCCATATGGTTATTTATTTAATATTAAATTAAATCAAATTTCCAAATTACCAGAAATACTAGAATTAGAAAATATGCCTTTATTTATTAACTTTAAAACAAAGCTTATCTATCTACAATGTATACAAATATATATACATTATAAATTGAACCGATTTATTGGCTTTTAAAAGATAAATTATCAGTTAAATATTTATTTAAAAGAAGATTATTAAATCAATTCAAATCTTATTAACAATTATTATCATAACAATTTAATTTTAACATAGACTATTAAATTGATATTGCTTAAAATTTCCGGGATATCACATAAATTACCTAAGTTCAAGAGCTAACATTGCACCTACAACTGTTTTAGAACTTTTCGTTTAACGTGCCTTTATTTTAGAGCCTCTAATCATATACAACATAAGTTTAGCTTAACTGCATATAGATATAGATTTTACACCAATCAAAATAGGTTTTATGTTTAAAAATCATCACACGCCTAAATAATTAGTCTTCGTTGAGTAATATGATTTATTGCACTATGCATTTAATCCATTCATCTGAAGATGCATTAGATAACTCAAATCCATTTAATGCTTGTCTTAATTATAGATCTATTTTTAAACATATTGTACCAATATTTTCTATCAATACGTATACTAATATATCGCATGAATGTTGATATCTATGCATATGCTAACATAGTTTTTCCATGTTCACAAACATAAGTTCATGTATATAGTTGGTTTGCTCCATGTATGAAGTTTACCGCTAGGTATAAAGCTATAGAATATTGTCTTATGCATCTAACTCAAATCTAATTGACTAATGCCGCCACTATGCCAAAAGCTTTTATTTTTACGACTGAAATATGCAGTTTATCACTAGGTAGAATTTGCACCTTTAGCTAATTTTACTAGTAACGTGCATGTGCAACTTAATAGTTACTTTAAAAGTACTATTACAAGGTTAAGAATGCAACTAAATTTGTGAAGTCGATGAACACAATCCCCTAATACAGATCCATAATTGTCTGATCTATAACACGCACGCATGCGCGCGCAGCTATGAACTAGAACAAGTGATTCATGAAAGTAGTTTGGTGAAGAAGTTAGTAGTGGTAAGTGTTTATTCCTAACATTATTGACTATATATACAATTTCTTAGTCCAGAAACATTGTACATCATTCAACGATTTCATTTACAAATCCACAACTTATTTTAGTTCTTTGAGTAAAAAAAATCAAGTTGAATTTTGTCATGTATCTGCTAAACCCACCCTTTGTACTATATCTACTTGCCATGGTTTCCTAACTTTTATAAGTTATATTTCTATTCTAATGCATTGTCTTTAGCCTTTTGTTATTTCTAAATCAACATGAAAGCTTAATGGGTGAAATGTTTATGATGCATCTTTTGTCAAGGACATGCATGAAACGAGAATATACAGATTCTACCAAGGGATTATACATTGGCCTGCCAGAGGTCAAGCATATTGTATAGCACATGCACTTTCCAAAACTAGTAAGAGCTATCTCATGGAAGTAGAATATGACAACTATTTAGGAAATGAAATCTCTAAGGTAGAAGAATAACTATTATGTTACTATAATCATTTTATTAAACTACTTTGGTAACATGGCTCCATATATTTGAGAAAAAGTTAGGAAGAACAATGAAAATTAATCCCACCATGCATGGTCATCATCCACTTCTATACCTCATAATTGTTGTCAAATTCGTGAATCATATGCCAAATAACATATTAGACAAAAATATTCAATTGATATCGTTTTGGTTAACGTCACAATGCAAATTTTATAAAATCAAAATAAATTAATAGATAAAATCAAAAATCAAATCACTAGCAACATAACAAATACAAAATTTATAAAAATTACCACCAACTAATAATCAATACTTGCAGCCAAATCAACTTAATTAGTGCAAAACTACTAAAAGAACTAGTTGTACATCAAAATTAAAGCTTTATAAGTAGATTAGGGGAGAACTTACCGTTAATTTCTTCAAATAAATTTTCCTTTTTTATTACCCGTTGGGTTTAAAGCATCGCTGATTTTTTTTTTCGTTCTGTTTTTATTTGGGGGGAAGAGAAGATAATTTAGGTTTTACGTTTTGGGGAGAAGCACGTTGTAGTTGGGGTGATGCGGAGACTTACGTGAGAAATATCTAATGAAGCGGTTAGTAACTGAATACAGGCCTTCTAAATATTAATTGAGACCCGCTAGAGACGATCATTTGGTCTTTTAAAAAATCAGTAGAGACACAATTATTTTGTTCCTAATTAGATCTTAATTAAAGACAAATTGTCTTTGGGTCTCTAAAAACTGTCTTAAATTGTCCTTTTTGTTGTAGTGAAATTTTTTATCTATCTTTGAAAATTCTTCTTTGTAAATATTAGTAACAATACATATATCATCTTTAAAACAATCTTTATTTTAATGTTTTATACAATTAAGCTTCCCTAAATTTTTACTATGTACTTTAGCTAAGAATATATTTTACTCGGATTTTTTACATAAAATGTATTACATGTGCGTGTATTTGTATGTTAATTCATAGTCATTGACAGCTATAGTATATTAATTCAAATAAATATGAAGATAAACAAATATGAAGTTCCCTTTAGAAGTCTCATCCTTGTGCTAAGTTTATTTTTCCTATGTATTAAATTCCTGTTATGTCTAATATTTCTACAAAAAATTGTCCCATAAGGAGTTAAAGGACCTAATCTTAAATTTTATTTAGGAAATCCGGATGAGATTAAGAGCATGAAAATGGAAGCAAGAGGTATTGGGTTGGATGTAAAATCTCATGATATCATACCTAGAATTCTTCCACACCATCTTAAATGGATTGCTAAATATGGTATGTTGGTATAGAATGTTATTTATTAGTTCTCAATTAGTTTACCTATAGTATCAGGTTGATATCATAAGAAAAAAGTACGTAGATACAAAAATATTATACTTTTTAGGTGAAGTATTTATGTACTGGTTTGGTCTGGAGCCAAGGATCTACATCACTACACTTCCATCGATTATACAAATGAATTGCTAGGCATGTCAATGGATACCCAAAAAATCTGAAATGTCCAAATCTGTATCCAAAAATACGGATATTATTTGATATTAGAAAAAAAATTTGAATGCGGATGCAGATATGAGTGTATCCATGTCCAAAAAATATTTGTTCGACCCAAAAGTAAATACATTTATAATAATTATTATTTTAAATAGACGCTGCATTAAGTTGTAATTAAAATTTATTACCTATTCCAAATTTTTGAACAAATTTCACAACTGTTAGGTTCCATATCCATAGCCTACTTACATTTACAAAATAAACCCTAATTATATTCACTTTTTCACACAATCACTTCTCTTCCCATTCACATAGTCGTACTTCAAAAAATTGAAAAACCCTAAATCGATCGCATACCCTAAAGATGCCTTAGCTCCGCCCCCAAACTGCCAATTACCCTCGTCCCACTAGTCACGCAAGGCAAGGATATTCATCGATGATCCTGCACGAATCACGTAAACCATCTTTATCCTTCCATTTTATTTGGAGCTCGATTTTGGTTTCGACAATCTAATACTTATTTTTCATTTCCATTAGCTATTTCATGTGCTTATTACATGTGCTTATTACATGAATCGCATAAGCCAATACTTAATCTGGACAATCACATAAGCAATACTTATTTTGCATGAATTTTTAGCATAATGATGTTTTGGTTTTAATTCATGTGCTTAGTGCCGGTCTTGTGTTTTCATTTTTAGCCAATTCGAATTTAATTCGTGTGCTTATTCGAGTATGTTTTGGGTTTATTTTGTACATGGGTATCTTTGAACATACACATCTTCGGATATTGTATAATGCTTAAGTTGTATTAAGGATTCGTTACAATCGGTTATTGGTTAGTTTCTTTTTTACATATTACAATTAGTTTAGAAAGAGACCATTTAATGCTATTGTTTAAAAAAATCATTTAATAGGCAAAGATATACAGCTCGTAGATGAAGCATCAGCTCCACTATAGAGGGGTCGCACAGGGTAATTTTTTGTATTTCAAAACTTCATTTCTTCTCTTCAAAAGGGGATGATAAGTATTGTTGCTAATAGAGATGAAGCTATTTCTGAAAAGAATAATCTAACTTCTTCACTTATTGAGGAACAAAAGGCCAAGCAAAAATTAAAGGAGAAAATAAAAAATTTGGAGGCTGAACATACGAAATCTTCCAAACTTAAAGAAGTTGCAGAGAGGGTGGCCAGAGAAAACGCCGAATTGACAAAAAGGAACGCCGAGCTAGTTAAAGAGAATGAGTTGCTTAGCAAACACCTTGAGAGAAAACCCAGCCTTTTGGACTATTTGAATGATATTATTATCGACGCCAAAAATAAGGTTGGCAGTTTCCTAAATGTTACTCTTCTGAGATCAAGGAAGAATGTTACGAAGATGCTTTGTTTATTGCATATGCCAATATCATCCGAAAGTGTCCAGATCTGGATTTCCCATCTCTACCGCCTATTAATGATACATGCAAAAGAAAGTTCGATTTGAAATTGAAGAAAGACAAGGAGACCCTTGATAGGTAATTCCCTGCTATGGAGAGAATCAATGCTGAGGAGTGGTTAGCATTTGACGATATTCCTAGTGATGAAGAATAACAGTCTAACAATAAAGGAGATGGTCATACTGATAATGATGACAAGAGCAGCGATGATAATGATAACAAATATGATGGTAAAGGTGGAGCTGGAATTGACGGGAATGAGAATGACGACGACGACGATCGCCATGATGATTATAGTGGTTGCGATGAGAGTGGTGAATTGAACCCACCAGATCAGTAGGCGATAAAGATGGGGCTGGTGATGTTAATCAAGGCACATCCGCTCGAGATGTTGAAACTGTTGCTACCACTAGCCCTTTATAGAAAGATCTTTCCGACAAAGGCGGTGCATCTCAAAGCCAGAAACCAATGGAGAGAAAAATTCCATCACCTCCGGTTTCTTCTTCTAAGGTATGAATTGGTCTAGGCAAATGCTTTTGATTTTCAAGTACTTTAGTTAATTCGTTGGTTACTTTGATTAAAGAGAAAGTCGAAATACTATTATGATGCTCTGCTTGAGAAGAGATAATGGACATAGATCAGTTAAAAAGAGAAATGGATAAGGTGGTGAAAGAGTACGATAATTTATCTAGGAAATACCACGACCTTGACGGGAGCACCCTAAAACTGTGACATTTTAAAGAACAAGAAATTACTCCACAGATGAAGAAGGCTCGTGAACAGCGGGAAAAACTCTTAAAGAAAAAGCTAAATTGATGACCCTTTTCTGGATGCTCATAGATGATAGGGATACTCTAGTGGAGTTTATGTATAAAACTTATCGCAGGAATCGAATCACCGATTTCTCTTATTTAGGCGAGAAAAGCGAAGGACTAATCAGACGACCACATCGTAGATATTTGGATGAATTTGAACCTCTTGATCCTCACCCCAGGGAGTGTTGGAACCTTACCCGAGTCCATCCTATTCCCCTCTCATTACTCTCTTCCCCCAAAAAAGCTTAAATATTGTAAAAAGAGATTTGTTCCTGTAGTGTACAAGAATTCCATTTTGTATGAACCAGAGTAAGCTGTATAACTATTGTGTACCATTGGGTTTAATTTATGAATGTTATTATTTTAATTTCTTAATTCTTAGTTTAATTTTAACATATTGCACATAATAAAAATCTTGCAAATGGCCCTGCTCTTAAGGACATCTTGGGTAAATATGCCAGGTTAAGGAGGGAGTTTTCAGGAAAAACTTTAATTTTTTGAATGTCGAAGTTAGCCAGACATTGTTTCCTCCAAGGTTTACAGGAAGTTTATATGCAGCATCCTAGTTTTTGCTTTGACTTCCTAGGCACTGAAGAAGATAGGATACTAAAGAAAATTTGATCATACCACGCAAAATTAATATATGGCCATGACAGCCCTTCAGTCAGAGAATGAGATCATCACCGATATCCTCCTATTTACACCCCAGAAGGCATCAAGGCTCCTTTCGGTTCTACACTTACTTTGACTGCTAGATCACTTGAAAAAGCTAAGGTTGCAGTTTCAAAACTCTAAATACTAGTGATACGTAATTTTCATTGTGACCTATTTTTGACAGAAATGTGATGCAAACTTTACTTTTATTCTCTTTGATTTGTAAACTCTACTGTTGTTGTAATGAAGGAGATTGTTTTCGCATGTATTAATTCTTATTTTTTATATATATTTGAATAGGAAATGCAATTATCAACTACGCTCGTTCTCATAGAATCTCACTCTCGGCTGATTGTTCTCAAGGATAGATTGCTAGCCGATCTCGAAAAAAGGAGTTCTTGTAAGGTTGCCCCGCCATCAAATTCCAAGAAAATTCAAAAGCACAAAAATGGAATAGGAAGTTTATACTCCAAAGAGCGATCATCGAAGGTTTTAAAGAAAAAATCGCTAGCTTGGAAGCTGAATCTAAGAAAAAGAATGAAATAATTTCAAGATTAGAGGCTCGAATAAAATCTAAGTCTCCGGTTGACTTTGATATTGAAATAGCTAAGCTTTACTAACGAATAAGTGATCTCAATGTAGAATTGTCAAATAGTCAGGCCTATCGTAAATCCTTGGAATTTTTTATGCGTGAAAGCATTTCGGACTTACCTTGTCCCACCGTTCCCGCTACTTCAAATGTCGGTAGGACAACCAGATCTCGTTCCTTGGCGATCCGAGAATTTCCGACTTTGATAAATCCACCACCGAGTATAAGTAATGAGGTAATCACCAAGTGGAGTAGAAAAGTTAAGTTAGAAATCATGCAGTATTTAGATAAGCAATGGAAAAAAGACATCTCAATGCTATATTAAATATGAAGGTAAGGTCAAAGACTACGTGAAGAATACTTTCTTAAGCAAAAAGTCAAGGAATTGGAAAGTGAGATCAAGAATTTAAATGGTGTTAACCGAGCTTCTAATCATGCTTTGAAGACTAATATTAAGGCCATTGATAAGGCCGACATGATTTGAAAGAAAGTGAAAGCTTAAAGAAGTTCTCAGTGAAGCTATTCGTCATGTCATCGATCCTTTAGTTTATAAGAATCTCGATAAAGTAGCACATAGCCTTTGAATTGAAAGCTTTTTTGTTTGATCTTTTTGTACCTGTAACTTTACACATGATGTAATACTTATAAGATTATTTTATAAATTGAAAAGATATCACCTCAATTGCAGTTTTTGAACTGAATTTTGTCTTTCGTACTTGAACCGAAATTAAACAACAGACCAGAGATGCTATTTGGTAAAAATAGTAGACGACTAGCAATACTCATTTGGTGATGGTTAAATAATAGATGTTAATTATCTTGGAGTGTTTTTCGATTCTTAATTTTGGCTGATCTTCCTCTAAAAGACTAATTGTTTAGTTTTTTTACTTTGTGCCACCCTCCGGGCTATGGATATTGTTAATCTTTTGTTTTGCCACTCTTCGGAATTTGGATATTATTAATCCTTCGTTGTGCCACTCTTTGGGCTTGGAAGTTGTTAATCCTTTTTTGTGACCCTTTACCACCATTTTAGGTGATGAACTAGGTCGTCCGGTGCGTTTGGTTAGCTTTCATCAAGCAGGACCAAAGACTTGCCAAACTCTCTCCAGAAGGTGCTTCAAACAGGCCTTATAGGCAGGAATGAAGGCTGGTTCGATGCTTTGGTCATGCTATTGTTAAACGGAACCAAAAGCTTACTCCATCCTCCCTCGAGGAGAAGCTTCAGACAGGCCTTTATAGATGAGAATGAAGGTTGGCTGGTGTTTTGACCTGGCTGGTTAGGGTGATATAAAAGGCTTACTCCATCCTCCCTCTAAGAGGTCCCTTGATATAGCCAGGTAGGTGGTATCAAGGGCTTGCAGATACTTTAGCCTGGCCATTTCTAGTGGGACTAAAGGCTTACTCTGACCTCACTCTAGGAGGTGCTTTGACCTAGCCAACTTGGGGCAGTCAAAGGCTTTCTACCATCTTAGGTAGTTTCCATGTTTAAGGAGAATCTTACTCTTGACCATGTAGAATCGCTTATTCTTTATTACTGGATTGATTTAATATCTTTTAAAAAATCATTGAGCTTGCTTTAACTTAGAAAATTGATGATCTTTCCCTCTAAACCTCTACAATGGTAGGTGTCATGTCAACTTGAAAGGTGGTAATGTTAGTACAAATTCTCAAGGTTCCTTTAAAATTTAGGCCTTTTCTTCTGTGAAGGCTAATAATTAAGATCATCCTTTCTGAGAAAGTAAATATTTTCGAGAGAAGTAATAAGAACATAATTCTTCGAGAGTTTAGATTTGAATGCTGGCTTTCTGGATCGCTGCCGAGCCTTTTTGTTGCTTGCCATTGGTATTTCATCATCTATTATCAGCTTCCTCTTTAAAGTTCTTTGAACTTCATTGGGAGTTAATGATCGACTCATTACTCCATGCCACTTCTGAGCGAAGGCATCGAAGTCACTTGTTATCTTATCATTTAATATAGTTTCCTTGACTTGAAGTTGAATAGCTCCTTTTATCCTTACAAACAAATTATTTTTCTTTGGGGTATTTTTCCCTTAGGCAAAAATTGGAGTTGGACCCACATAGAATAGATTTATGCTCCAATTATCCAGATCATAGAGAGCTATTTGTTTCTTTCTATCTATGATTTGCAAGGCCTTTGATCTTAGTGCTTATTCTTCATGATATTGAGGATCCATATCCTTTTGATAAGTGAGACTAACTGCTCGAGGTTCGAAGGAGCCTTGATCAGATTGCTTAACACGATTAAACATCATTGTATTAGAAATTTAGGTTACTTGGAATGTGGTAGGAATAGAATTTTTAGGGATGAGCTATGTGCAAGCTTTGAACGAGGTCGGAGGTTCGAGCCCTCCTTCTAGCACAAAAAATGTTAACGAATATATTCATCAACACCAAAATGTGTATAAAAAAGGAATTTTTTAGAGAAGAGCCTTGCCGAGGCAAATGGGAGTCATCGAGGATGAGCCCGAAGTCATTGAGGTCATCGATGTTATATGCGAAGCTATCATAGTCATTGAGTTTGCATGTTTACTCATGTCGAGCTTTAACTTTGATGTCGAAGTCTTTGATATTATTGAGGAAGAAGTTATTCAAAGTGAGACTAGTATAGTAGTCAGCGAGGTTCTAAACAATTGTAAGGCTCGACCAGAACTAGCAATAGATATCCCTAAAACCTGCCGACCATCCAAAAAATAGAGTTTTCCCTAAATAACAAGTCTAGGGAAGCTATGTTATTATATAAATACATTTACAATGTAGGAAAATAGTTTCTTGATGAAGTTTTCCAGTAAACAGTGGGCCGTGAAGTTTTCTTCAAGGTTAGGCTGTAAATTTCCAATATGAAAATAGCCTTAACAGACTTACAGCCAACAAAATCCAACAAGGTTAAAGAGGAGATTGAAGAAAATACAACGATGATAAAAAAAACAGGTACATTGGTAAAAGGATAGTAGACAATAAAAATATTTTTTTTCCCACTTCTGATAGATATCAAGTTATGTGATGGCATCACTACATGGTTATCTTTCGAATATCATCATTTACAGAACAACCTACAAACTAAACGTGAACCCTTCACCCCAACACAATTTTAGTAATAATTAAATTTATACCACTGACTTCGATTTGGTAGTCGACTTGAAGAAACAAAACCCTCTAATCCACCCTTCATCTGAATCCCAAGTTAAGAGAAGGATGGCATGAAGGGTTCAGTTTCAAACTCCAAGAAATGGAAAACGACATGTGCATCTGTTGCATAACTTAACAGTCACTTTCATCCATTGTAAAGTTCGCAATGCTTTACTGTCTTCAAATTTTAGATCTACGATGCATTTTTATTTAACCAATAGTCATTGTTTCAACTAGGATCAATACATTGTTGTATGAAGTTTTATTCCTTAGATTCTCTACTGCAATGAACAACTGCTACTAGCAGTATGGCCATAGAGTATATTATGCTTTCCATAGTGCTTTTTTTTCCTTCTTCCTCACTTTTTTAAACGTGCTATACTCAAGTGGTATTAATTACAGTTGTTTATATCTACTTTTGTTAATTTTATCAGGCACTTTGAGTTTGAAAATTAAGAATATGTAATCCATTGTCAAGAATTAACCAACAGGCGATTAATTAAAAATTACAACTTCTGTACATGTTTTACGTTTTGCAAATAAATACGCATTTCATCACAAAGTACTGTATCATTATTTGTCTCCTAGCATTAGAGCAATCTCAACAAGTGGGGTTGGTTGGGGTCGAGTCAAGGCAATCAACCTCGTACCAACCCCCAACCGGTTGTGAGAAGCACAGTTTTGTGCTTCCCCTTAGTCGACCAAAATAAGGCCGGCTAAGGGTAAAGGTGTGGATTGCAATCAACACCAGTTGGATTGCAACCCACAATGTGGTGTGAATTGCAATTCACACCACTCACTTAGCCGGCCAAATTTTGGCCGGCTAAGTGAGTACAGGGTAACCGGTTATATAAGAGCCGGTTGCCCTGCTTCCTCCCTACTTTCATTTTTCCTTATTCCTTCCGCCATTTCTCCTTCTTCCTACAAATATCTGCACACAACCGTGTACCTTAAAAAATGAGAAGAGCGTTTCAGAGACTCTGAGACAGTGGTAGTCGCAGCGTAGGAAATGTTTCACCGGCCGTGGAAAACGCCCCTGCCGAAGGTAGCGCACCCGCACCGTTCGAAGCACGGTGGTTAGGCGAAGACGTGGGGGAAGAAATACAACAAATGCAGTTCTGGACCCCCACATCGACCAAAATTTGGGTCCAGACAAAGATTTGGTCAATTTGTGGATACTCCCAGACGAAGAAGTACACGTTAGCACATGTGTTGATAATTCTGTAAGTTATCTACCTCCAAATTTTCTTATTAGTTCAAATTGTACAATAAAAATTGAATACATAAATTTTTTTAACCTAGGCTCATCGTGAGCGCACCCGTGGATCTTGGGTTAGCGTAATACGCCTTTATAGGATGACACGATCTTATGATGCCGACGGTATTATACATGCTTTGTTGCGAGAGATAAGATTTGGAGATTTTTTGAGTACATAATTACATAATTACTGTTTATTTTTTAGTGATGTTTAGGCTTTAAATAATCGTAAATTGCTTTAATAGGTATCGATAATCTATTAAATTTGGATGTTTAGTTATGCGGTGCTTTAGCCACCTATTGGTGGAAGACAACTCATATCTTTCACTTTAGTTTTGGAGAGATGGGTATTACACCATTAGACTTTACTATGCTTACCGGTTTAGGCATTGGTCGAGGGGAAACCTTACCTTATGATGAGGAGTACCAATATTTCCACCGTTTATCTAGTGTACTTCCACATCTTGATTTGCATGACGGACTTTCATCCGGACTGCAGATTAGATGCTCATACATTAGACAAGCAATAATGGAATTGATACATGGTCGTAGTTCAGATAACCACTTGGAGATTGCTCGACTTTTTATTATGTACATGATGGGGAACTTATTCTTTACAAATGCATCGAACACGCTGCCGGTTGGATATGTTGCAGCTGTAGCGGAGTTTTTGTTTAATAGTCCAGTCACATATGATTGGGGGACTCTGATATTAGCGTATTTGTATCACTCTTTGGATCATCAGTGTATCGTTAGGGGTAGATCCTCGTCCATTACAGCATTTTGGGAGGTTCTACAGTATTGGTACTATGAGTACTTCTGTAACATGACTTATCCAACGCTGGACTCCACATTAACCCTTTTCTTTGCCTGAGTCAGAGTATAGGCATGTGATAACCGCAGAATGGTGCAAGGAGGGGAGGCACGTCATATTTTTGTTGTGGCCCGAAATCAGGTCGAGTATGGACCACACGAGAGAGTGTTGTTTGGCATCCGTATGATGGTTCACCTTTTATAACCGACTCCATCATAGTGCATGCTGCTTTCCTTTCTAAGAGACATTTTCCATTGGTTTCATCCCCATCCATCTTAGGATGCTACTGTTTCCTCGGTGAGCGTAGTTGGAGACAGACCTTAGATGGTGATTTTGTTCCTGACGATCCACATTTGAATACACCTTTTTTGAGGGTTTATGATAGCACTGCATTACAGGAGTATGCAGGGGATGGTGGTCCGCAAATTACTTCATCATTGTGAATGTAGATTATGCTTCCTATTGGCGTCGGTTTTACACTCCGTCGCAAATGGCTACATTTGTTCATGCTGCATTTGTTTATTTGGTTGGGCCCTCATGCATACATAGTGTTGTTGCCCCATATTTTACATGACCTTACACAGAGTACTCAGGTGTATCTTGCTCCACAGCCCTCCCAGGTAGGAGATTACGGTTGGACAGTCGGTATTCCGACAACATCTAGGGTTGATAGATACGTTGATATTCCTCGGTCGGAGATTTCCTAGTATCCCGATCCAGAAGCATTTTTCTATGAGGATTCGTTTCAGATGCAGATGGGACTCCGCCAGGTCATGTAAGTCGAGCATCTATGCGAGGTATTTGGTGTCGTATTTCATTCCTTTTTCTATATTTCTGTTATGGCTACACCGCTCTTCTCTTTAAAGTCTTCCATTGTCTAGCAGCATACGCTCCTGCACTTGCATCTCATGCTCTCTTACATCAGCATTATGTCTCTCCTCCATTTCAATATACCACTCGGTAGGTGGTTGCGGGGAGGATGTATTCAGTGGGCTATTTTGCTGTAACGGACCCTCGTATGAATATGAGGATGGCAACGAAATATGGTTGTAGTCTACCATTTTTATATACTAAAGCTACGATAATAATGAAGAGAAGCATGACAAGTAAACCAATATTTATATACCAGATTACAGTATCCATGTATAGCATTACAAAGTAGATATAGTACCGACCTCCTGCTTTAATCAGTATGAGAAGTGGGCATGTCTGCTTTAGCTCTGTTTGAGATAAGACCCGACCTTCTGACTACCGACAGCTTTAATCATAATGACATCTTTAATCAGTATGAGAAGTGGGTCCATTTTCTTTAGCACTGTTTGAGACAAGACCCAATCTTCTAACCACCGGCAGCTTTAATCAACACGAGCATCTTCAATCAGTTTGAGAAGTGGGTCCGTCTATTTTAGCTCTGTTTGAGATAAGACCCGACCTTTTGACCACCGACAACTTTAATCATAATGACATCTTCAATCAGTATAAGAAGTGGGTCCATCTGCTTTAGATCTGTTTGAGACAAGACCCGACCTTCTGGCCACCGGCAGCTTTAATAAACACGAGCATCTTCAATCAGTATGAGAAGTGGGTCCGTTTGCTTTAGCTCTGTTTGAGACAAGACCCGACCTTCTGACCACCGACAGCTTTAATCAACACGAGCATCTTCAATCAGTATGAGAAGTGGGTCCATCTGCTTTAGCTCTGTTTGAGACAAGACCCGACCTTCTGACCATCGGTAGTTTTAATCAACGGGAGCACCTTCAATCAATACGAGAAGTAGGTCCTTCTGCTTTAGCACTGTTTGAGACAAGACCCGACCTTCTGACCACCGGCAGCTTTAATCAACACAAGCATCTTCAATCAGTATGAGAAGTGGGTATGTCTACTTTAGCACTGTTTGAGACAAGGCCCGACCTTCTGACCACCGGCAGCTTTAATCAACACGAGCGTCTTCAATCAGTATGAGAAGTGGGTCCGTCTGCTTTAGCTTTGTTTGAGACAAGACCCGACCTTCTGAATACCGGCAGCTTTAATCATAATGACATTTTTAATCACTATGAGAAGTGGGTCCATCTGCTTTAGCACTGTTTGAGACAAGACCTGAACTTCTGACCACCAGCAGCTTTAATCAACACGAGCATCTTCAATCATTATGAGAAGTGGGTCCGTCTACTTTAGCTCTGTTTGAGACAAGACCCAACCTTCTGACCACCGGCAGTTTTAATCAACGGGAGCATCTTCAATCAGTATGAGAAGTAGGTCCATTTGCTTTAGCACTGTTTGAGACAAGACCCGACCTTCTGACCACCGGCAGCTTTAATCAACGGGAGCATCTTCAATCAGTATGAGAAGTGGGTCCGTCTGCTTTAGCACTGTTTGAGACAAGACCCAATCTTCTGACCACCGGCGGTTTTAATCAACACAAGCATCTTCAATCGGTATGAGAAGTGGGTCCGTCTACTTTGGCTCTATTTGAGACAAGACCCGACCTTTTGACCACCGGCAGCTTTAATCAACACGAGCATCTTCAATCAGTATGAGAAGTGGGTCTGTCTAGTTTAGCACTGTTTGAGACAAGACCCGACCTTCTAACCATCGACAGCTTTAATCAACACGAGCATCTTCAATCAGTATGAGAAGTGGGTTCGTCTGCTTTAGCACTGTTTAAGACAAGTCTCGACCTTCTGACACCCAGCAGCTTTAATCAACACGAGCATCTTCAATCAGTATGAGAAGTGGGTCCATCTGCTTTAGCACTGTTTGAGACAAGATCCGGCCTTCTGACCATCGGCAACTTTAATCAACATGAGCTTCTTCAATCAGTATGAGAAGTGGGTCTGTCTGCTTTAACTCTGTTTGAGACAAGACCCGATCTTCTGACTAACGGCAGCTTTAATCATAATGACATCATTAATTAGTATGAGAAGTGGGTCCGTCTGCTTTAGCACTGTTTGAGACAAAACCCGGCCTTCTAACCACCGGCAGCTTTAATCAACACGATCATCTTCAATCGGCATGAGAAGTGGGTCCGTCTGCTTTAGTACTGTTTGAGACAAGACCTGACCTTCTGACCACCGGCAGCTTTAATCAACACGAAGATTGTGTTTTAGGTGTTGATGAATGATTTATGACATTGATGATGAAGAAGATTGATTTGTATGAGAAAAAAATGAAAGTTGAAGGAAAAAGAGTAATATGAATTTGGTAGCACAAATTATAGTTAAATACAAAAAATAGGGTATGAACATACTCATTTTATCGAGGTGGAACTTTTTTCAATAGAACATTAAAATTAAGAACTCATTAGTTATTTTTTGTATCAAAAATAGCCGAGGTTTAATAATAAAAAAAGAAATCCTTTGTTTTATAATTATTTGCACCCAAATCCCTTGCTTTTGAAAAAAAAGTTGCTCATTGTTCATTGTTTAGTTTCCTTTAATTGTATATATGTAACGACCCCGAAATTTAAATTTATTTAAATTAATAATTAAATGAATTTTTAAATTTAATTGAGTAATTAAATAAATTTTTGGATAAAAATTTGTAAATTTAATTAGAGAATTGGAGCGAGTTTCCCCGATACATCAATAAGTGAATTTGAAAATAATAAATATATAGATGTATATTTGACTTGAGTTTAAATTGTAAATAAATAATTGATAATAATATTAAATATTAAAATGTATGGTTAATAATAATTTGAAATATATATAAATTAAATATAAGACGATAAATATAAAAGTAACACAAGAAACAAACAAATACAAATATAAGTGAATACATTAGCTAAAAAAAAATACAACAAACATTAACAAACAAAAACAAACAAAATAATCAAAGTAACATATAGTTAAATTCAAACAAGTGTTTAAACAAGACCAAATGATAAGAACGTAGCCTGTGAGTGGAATGGCAAGAATAAACAAATAAAACAAGACAAAATAATATAAACAAAGCAAAAGAAATATGTACAGTCAACAAGCAACAAAGCATAGTTGTAAACAAGAAAGGACTCTTTCTTTTAATACCACATCTTCCCTAGTACAAAATATATATTCCCAGCCGAGTAAAATAAAACAAGAACAAAGTATAAAACAAGAAAAGGCTTACCAAAGAGGCCACCTCAAATTATCTTCAACTTGTACAGCCGGGAGAAGAATTTTTATAAAATAAAATAAAATGGTACAAGGTAATAAATGTTTTTACCTCTAGCATACAAAAGTAAGAGTACCATAGTCTACAAAACTTAGAAAATCTCCGATCAAAGATTTATAAACAATTCTTAGTACAAATATATAACACCACAACCCTATTATCTATCAGCCGAGATCTTGAAAACAAAAAAATATAAACAGGTTTGTACAAAGCAATAAATGCAAGATATCTTTAGCACACATTTTGTATCACTTCAGCCGAGTTAAAAAGATGTAGGCAAGCATGGGAACAAGTACTCAAGCATTAAATGCTTACATCTTTGGCAGCACAAAAATATAAGATTTTGTTTGCCTCCAAAGTCTCTGCTCTCAAGTGTACAAGAAATATTGTATACCCTGTACACTTTTTCTTATATACATCACCTTCCTCGTTTTCAATTCGTTTACTAAGAAAAAAAAAGAAGCTGAAACAAACTTCAAACCAAAACCAACATCAAAACAAATCAAAGAACTATAAACAAGAAACATTTTCAGTTTGGAAATTAAAGCTTTAACCTGGAAGCAGGAAGATCAAAAAGCAAAGGCAACTTAAAAACATTTTTTTTCTTTCAAAGAAAACCAAGCAAAGTTTAAAACAGGACTCAACTGCAGTTTCCAGACAACAAATATCCTCTGTTCTTTCTCTGTTCTTCCTCTTCTTTCAAAGGTGAGCAAAAACCCCTTAACCCTGCTATATTTATTGATGTTAGGATAAATATCCGATATATGAGATGAATTATGCTGAATGATGGTGTGAATGCGTTGCATGCTTTATAAATATGAATGTTACAGGAATACTTAGACTTGAATGCATGTTTAAGTTATGTCAGTGAATGTGAAAATAAATACTGCTCTGTTGAATTTCAGGAAACCTTCCCACCCTATAAAAATGTGTCTTCTATGTTAATCTTAGGCTTAGATTTCTTGATGAAAATATATATAAGTATATAAGCCTAGTTTTAAAAAGAGTTTAAAGATTTTATATCTAGAAATTTTTTTTTTACAGAAAGATAATATACAGGGATGATCAAAATATAATTTAAAAATTCATCATCTTAATTTCTGTATCGGGTTAAAGATTTAGATTGGCCTTAGAAAATGATGAATTTAGACAGTAAAATCTTGATTTTAAAGTAAGAAATTGTCGAGATAATTAGAGTTGATCAGATTTGATGTTTTGATCAATTGCCGTCGATCGGAGATAATTTGGAGCTCGGGGTGGTTGTCGAAGTAAGTTTAAGGGATGACGACCTATGGAAAAATGTGGATGGAATTTATCTTGGCCACGGTGGTCAGACAGGGGGCGATCTAGGGTTTAGTGACCGGTTAGTATCAAGATTGATATCGAGTTTCGTTCATCGTCTACGGCGTATCGGAGTGGATCGCGAAGGCCGGAGTCGTTGCGTGGATGGGTGAAGATGCTCTGGTCAGAGTAACGTGAGTTCCGGTCATCGAGATCGTGGTGCCGAACCAGTTTTGTCGGAATAGTTGGGTTCCAGGTTGTGTCGAGCAGCTCGATTTCGAGTTCGTCGTCGATTCAAAGTTCTGGGTGTTTGGGAAGCTAGTAGGTGTTGTCGGCGACTCGTTGAGGAGATCGGCGGTGGTCGGAAGTCAATCGAATGGTCGTACACGTGCACGCGTGGGTGGACGTATCTGGTTTTAGTTAAGGAAATTGGGGAAGATGAAGTTTTGTCTCGGGTTCGAAATCGAGATTTTGTCTAATTGGCTCGGGGCGAAATCGAAGTTGGCTCGGGGTTGTCTCGTTAAATACCAGGTTTTAACATTTTGAAAGGAAATCTCGTTCCAGGTTTTAAAATGTAAAAGGGAAGCATAGTTTTATGTTTAGGCAAGTTTTTAAAACTGTATTTAAAGTGAATGAGTTTTTAATGGAATGATAATAAAGTTTTCAAAGAATAAGTATTTATTAAATTTATTCATCAGGTTTTGAAAAAAATTTCAAAGACTTAAATGTTAAAGTTAAATGTTTTTTTCTTTAGTTGTTTGTTTTAAAGTAATTAAGGATGGATAATTATTGATTAAAGATTAATTAATCAAGTATCTAAAGGATAATTAATTTAAACGAAGAATTAATTAATGTGATTAATTAATTAAGGTGATTAATTCGAGAATAATTAATTAATTTGAAGGTTGATTTATTAATGAAGATGATTAAGGAATGATAATTAATTGAGAAATAATTAATTAAAGTAATTAATTAATGATAATTAATTAAATGGTGAATTAAATAATTAAAGGTTAATTATTTAATAATTAAAGGTTGATGAATTATAATTAAAAGTTAATTTATTTATTATTAATGGCTAATTAATAAATGATTAAGGAATAATTAATCAAAATGATTTGTAATATTAATTAACCCGGATTAGTAATTCATAAGTAATAAATCTAATTTAAATAAATCAGACAATTAACTGATTTTACTTATGAATGTTTGAATTTTATTGAATGTTGAATTGTTTGATATCCCTGATATATGATGCTTTGTGATACATACTGATTTATATTGTGATCTGTAATGTACTTACCTGTGATATATATCTGTGATCTGTGAATAAAAGATAAGCGATATAGTTTATATCGTTTATCAACTATATCCTGTATTTTGATATGTGATGATTCATTGTGTTGCACTATTGTGTAAAACCCCTGGACCACACTGTTACACACACAAATATGGATTTCACGTGGAAATCGGTTAAGTCACAGATAATTTAAATTTGATGTTTTTGAAATTGAAATTTTAATTTCAATTGATTTTGAAATCGGAGATTTGGGTTTAAAGTGAAAAGCTTTTGAAATAGAATTTCAAAAATAAAAGTTATTTTGAATAACTTAATCGAGTTTTGAAAATTTAAATAATTAGATTTAAATTTGAATTCAAGTTTGAAATTAAATCTATGATTTGGAAACTAGGGATAAAAGATGATATAAATGTGTTTGTATGAATTAAACCATTTTTTAAAGTATAAGTTGGGAATTTGAATTTAACCCAAGGATTTCAACTCGTATGAATGAATCAGGTTTCCAAATTGAAAACTGTTGTTTTAAAAGAATTAAAAGCTTTCAGATAAGAAATGAAATTTCAGTTTAATTAAAGGAATTTCAAGATTGAATTGAAAAATAGATTTTCCAAACTATGAATGAATTCTTTTAGAAAGCTATGAATTGAATCTGTTTATTTTTAACAGATTTAAAGTGATGATTTGTTTAAACCATTTGAAATGAAATTGTTTTGAAAGCTATCAGTTAAATCTTGATTTAAAGATTTAACGAGTTAATCAAATTGAAATGGAAATTGATTTGGAAAATCTGTGAATGAATCTTTTGTTTAAAAGATTAAAATGTGGAAAATTGTTTAAACCATTGAAGGTTGTTAAATAAATCTTTTTGTTTAAAGATTTGAAAATGGTAATTTGTTAAATCATTTGGAAAGGAAATTTGGGTTTAAGTTGTGACTTAATTGAAATCCCAATATCCATATGTTTTTAAAATATTGCGCACATTATTCGGTTTAGCCGGGAGAGGACCTTAGTGTCATATAACCCATTCCGAATATGTGATACGTCGTATATGGATAGCATTTGAAGACCGGTGTTGAAGACCGGATATTCACGAGAACGAAAGGATAACTCATTGATTGTCTCTGCACTGGGTCGCTCCTAGTATAGAGATCCCCTAAGTGATGGGAAATCCGATCGGGGTTGTGAATACCCGGAATTGCAAGGGCTTCATGAGAAGTGCCTTCGGTTCTGTTCGATCCCGGAACAGACTTGTATGGATTGTATGTCTGACATTACACTTTGAGATATAAAGCCGATTTCTTTCAAATACATATCTGTTTGGTGGCGGAGAATTTATTCTCTTAGCTTAACACCCTTCTCTGAGACATACGAGCTCAGAGGTTATGTAGTTGAAGTTATCAGCGATATATCCCAATTTGGTAATGTGGCATGCTGAGTGTTGCTGTGTGATGATCAGCGTTTGATCATTTGTGATATGATCATTTGTTTGATCATTTATCTTTGTGATCATAGGTTGATCATCTGTTGACCCAAAGCGTGGCTTTTTGAAAAAGCGTAGCTTTGTGGACGAGACTTCGTCGAGCCTCACAACCCGGTAATGGTCGAAACAGGAATCGTGCGGCAAGGTTTTCAGGGGTAGCTCCCCTAGGGTATGACCATTCCTTCTGGAAAAGGGTAGTATCATGGTATGGAGCCCAGATACTTACTCATGTGGACACACTTTATTTATGACGTGTGATGTTGGATTCGAGGCGCCTCGGTTAAAGGTCCCAAAGGACCGGGGGTGGCATATCTGAGGTTTCTTTTATCCCTTGGGAAAAGGGGTTGCCGGCCTTGTTTGGAAGAGAACAGTTGGTTCTCGGAACGTCCCGCCAGAGGCGTTTCTTTCGTGGAATAGGAAGTTCCTTAGCCTGACCATTTGTTGGAAATCCAAACAAAACAATACGAGCCCTGTACGGTTTTAGTTGTATTACCTGCCATGGAATGTGGTGGTAACCTACTATTGAACATGGTAGCTATAGTAGGCATAAGTGCGAAATGTCTATGCTGGCTAAGATTTATATTCTACTTTCGAAATTTTTTCTACACTATGCACTAATAATAATATCAAAAATGATTTGATTTTTGCGTAGTAAGCATCTTTGACTATCATAAGAAGAAATCTCCTCCAATTCTGCGTTTGCATTGTGTGTGTGGTGGGAGGTCTTATGGTAGTTTCATTTTCCAAAAAGCATTGCGAATTGACTTTAAAAATCTCTGCTATTTGTTTTTATAGATAAACTGTTTTTGTTGCTCACACCAGTCCTATGACTGATCCGGAGTTTATTGTTCCCTTCCTAAACTCTGGGTGCTCATAATTTTCCACACGAGCAGTCTAGAGTTGGGTTTTTCAGATATTCAAGTTTAGTAGATTATCTGGAGCTAGTTCATTCATCGGAGTTGCTTATCTTGGAGTTGTGGATTCATTCTTGTCTGAAGATCATTTTGGAGTTATCATTTCTATTGATATTGTTCCGCTGCTGTTGTTATCTTTTCTTTTCCGCTGCTATTTGTTGTATCATATCTCTGATGTATATTGATATTCATTGTATCACTCTGTTGTATCAGATATTGTATATCAATGTATTATTCTTTTATTCCGCTGTGTTATTTACTTAATGTTGTTATAAGCTCCCGAGAACCAGATTCGACATTTGAATCTACGGCATTTTGAGTACAAGTGAAGTACGGGTGTCGATTTTCGAAGGTCGACTTTTGGGTCTTGACAAGTGGTATCAGAGCTAAGGTTGAACTTTAGTTCAGGAGTATAACACATTAAGTAGCTCATTAGAGATAGGGTGAAGTATACCCTAGAATGAGTAATCCTTAAGATATCTGTCCGTACGCCTCAGTAAATTCTCTTGTTATCCACTGATATTAAGTATGAGTGCAAGAAGAGGATGAGATAGGGGACGAGGGAATACGACTATAAATGGTCAATACCCTGCAACAGTGGAAACAATCTTCTCTATCAATTTTCTTTGATTCATTTCCAAATTCTTTTGATTTCTTCGTATCAGCTACAAGAAGCAGTTTCGGTGTGATGATGGCTCTACAAATCGTTGTAGGAAATTTTTACTTCGTATCTTCATCGGTTTCTTATCAGCTCTTTGATTTAAACCTTAATGAATATAAATTTGAAATTAGAACTTAGAAATTTAAATAAATTGGAAAATTTAATATAAGGATAAAATTGAATTAAATCGATAAAACAATTTCGTTTGAAACTCAAATTTGAAATTCTATGGTAATTTCTTGTGAATACCAAAGTCCGAAGATGGACAAATTGGTATGTATTCTGAGATATTCCGACTTGAGTTTGGAAGTCATATCGTAGTTTGAGAAATTATAGGAGATCGAATCTGTCTATCTCTGTCTTTGTTTCGTGCCTGCGAATTTCGAGGACGAAATTCTTTTAAGGGGGGAAGTTTGTAACGACCCCGAAATTTAAATTTATTTAAATTAATAATTAAATGAATTTTTAAATTTAATTGAGTAATTAAATAAATTTTTGGATAAAAATTTGTAAATTTAATTAGAGAATTGGAGCGAGTTTCCCCGATACATCAATAAGTGAATTTGAAAATAATAAATATATAGATGTATATTTGACTTGAGTTTAAATTGTAAATAAATAATTGATAATAATATTAAATATTAAAATTTATGGTTAATAATAATTTGAAATATATATAAATTAAATATAAGACGATAAATATAAAAGTAACACAAGAAACAAACAAATACAAATATAAGTGAATACATTAGCTAAAAAAAATACAACAAACATTAACAAACAAAAACAAACAAAATAATCAAAGTAACATATAGTTAAATTCAAACAAGTGTTTAAACAAGACCAAATGATAAGAACGTAGCCTGTGAGTGGAATGGCAAGAATAAACAAATAAAACAAGACAAAATAATATAAACAAAGCAAAAGAAATATGTACAGTCAACAAGCAACAAAGCATAGTTGTAAACAAGAAAGGACTCTTTCTTTTAATACCACATCTTCCCTAGTACAAAATATATATTCCCAGCCGAGTAAAATAAAACAAGAACAAAGTATAAAACAAGAAAAGGCTTACCAAAGAGGCCACCTCAAATTATCTTCAACTTGTACAGCCGGGAGAAGAATTTTTATAAAATAAAATAAAATGGTACAAGATAATAAATGTTTTTACCTCTAGCATACAAAAGTAAGAGTACCATAGTCTACAAAACTTAGAAAATCTCCGATCAAAGATTTATAAACAATTCTTAGTACAAATATATAACACCATAACCCTATTATCTATCAGCCGAGATCTTGAAAACAAAAAAATATAAACAGGTTTGTACAAAGCAATAAATGCAAGATATCTTTAGCACACATTTTGTATCACTTCAGCCGAGTTAAAAAGATGTAGGCAAGCATGGGAACAAGTACTCAAGCATTAAATGCTTACATCTTTGGCAGCACAAAAATATAAGATTTTGTTTGCCTCCAAAGTCTCTGCTCTCAAGTGTACAAGAAATATTGTATACCCTGTACACTTTTTCTTATATACATCACCTTCCTCGTTTTCAATTCGTTTACTAAGAAAAAAAAAAGAAGCTGAAACAAACTTCAAACCAAAACCAACATCAAAACAAATCAAAGAACTATAAACAAGAAACATTTTCAGTTTGGAAATTAAAGCTTTAACCTGGAAGCAGGAAGATCAAAAAGCAAAGGCAACTTAAAAACATTTTTTTTCTTTCAAAGAAAACCAAGCAAAGTTTAAAACAGGACTCAACTGCAGTTTCCAGACAACAAATATCCTCTGTTCTTTCTCTGTTCTTCCTCTTCTTTCAAAGGTGAGCAAAAACCCCTTAACCCTGCTATATTTATTGATGTTAGGATAAATATCCGATATATGAGATGAATTATGCTGAATGATGGTGTGAATGCGTTGCATGCTTTATAAATATGAATGTTACAGGAATACTTAGACTTGAATGCATGTTTAAGTTATGTCAGTGAATGTGAAAATAAATACTGCTCTGTTGAATTTCAGGAAACCTTCCCACCCTATAAAAATGTGTCTTCTATGTTAATCTTAGGCTTAGATTTCTTGATGAAAATATATATAAGTATATAAGCCTAGTTTTAAAAAGAGTTTAAAGATTTTATATCTAGAAATTTTTTTTTTACAGAAAGATAATATACAGGGATGATCAAAATATAATTTAAAAATTCATCATCTTAATTTCTGTATCGGGTTAAAGATTTAGATTGGCCTTAGAAAATGATGAATTTAGACAGTAAAATCTTGATTTTAAAGTAAGAAATTGTCGAGATAATTAGAGTTGATCAGATTTGATGTTTTGATCAATTGCCGTCGATCGGAGATAATTTGGAGCTCGGGGTGGTTGTCGAAGTAAGTTTAAGGGATGACGACCTATGGAAAAATGTGGATGGAATTTATCTTGGCCACGGTGGTCAGACAGGGGGCGATCTAGGGTTTAGTGACCGGTTAGTATCAAGATTGATATCGAGTTTCGTTCATCGTCTACGGCGTATCGGAGTGGATCGCGAAGGCCGGAGTCGTTGCGTGGATGGGTGAAGATGCTCTGGTCAGAGTAACGTGAGTTCCGGTCATCGAGATCGTGGTGCCGAACCAGTTTTGTCGGAATAGTTGGGTTCCAGGTTGTGTCGAGCAGCTCGATTTCGAGTTCGTCGTCGATTCAAAGTTCTGGGTGTTTGGGAAGCTAGTAGGTGTTGTCGGCGACTCGTTGAGGAGATCGGCGGTGGTCGGAAGTCAATCGACTGGTCGTACACGTGCACGCGTGGGTGGACGTATCTGGTTTTAGTTAAGGAAATTGGGGAAGATGAAGTTTTGTCTCGGGTTCGAAATCGAGATTTTGTCTAATTGGCTCGGGGCGAAATCGAAGTTGGCTCGGGGTTGTCTCGTTAAATACCAGGTTTTAACATTTTGAAAGGAAATCTCGTTCCAGGTTTTAAAATGTAAAAGGGAAGCATAGTTTTATGTTTAGGCAAGTTTTTAAAACTGTATTTAAAGTGAATGAGTTTTTAATGGAATGATAATAAAGTTTTCAAAGAATAAGTATTTATTAAATTTATTCATCAGGTTTTGAAAAAAATTTCAAAGACTTAAATGTTAAAGTTAAATGTTTTTTTCTTTAGTTGTTTGTTTTAAAGTAATTAAGGATGGATAATTATTGATTAAAGATTAATTAATCAAGTATCTAAAGGATAATTAATTTGAACGAAGAATTAATTAATGTGATTAATTAATTAAGGTGATTAATTCGAGAATAATTAATTAATTTGAAGGTTGATTTATTAATGAAGATGATTAAGGAATGATAATTAATTGAGAAATAATTAATTAAAGTAATTAATTAATGATAATTAATTAAATGGTGAATTAAATAATTAAAGGTTAATTATTTAATAATTAAAGGTTGATGAATTATAATTAAAAGTTAATTTATTTATTATTAATGGCTAATTAATAAATGATTAAGGAATAATTAATCAAAATGATTTGTAATATTAATTAACCCGGATTAGTAATTCATAAGTAATAAATCTAATTTAAATAAATCAGACAATTAACTGATTTTACTTATGAATGTTTGAATTTTATTGAATGTTGAATTGTTTGATATCCCTGATATATGATGCTTTGTGATACATACTGATTTATATTGTGATCTGTAATGTACTTACCTGTGATATATATCTGTGATCTGTGAATAAAAGATAAGCGATATAGTTTATATCGTTTATCAACTATATCCTGTATTTTGATATGTGATGATTCATTGTGTTGCACTATTGTGTAAAACCCCTGGACCACACTGTTACACACACAAATATGGATTTCACGTGGAAATCGGTTAAGTCACAGATAATTTAAATTTGATGTTTTTGAAATTGAAATTTTAATTTCAATTGATTTTGAAATCGGAGATTTGGGTTTAAAGTGAAAAGCTTTTGAAATAGAATTTCAAAAATAAAAGTTATTTTGAATAACTTAATCGAGTTTTGAAAATTTAAATAATTAGATTTAAATTTGAATTCAAGTTTGAAATTAAATCTATGATTTGGAAACTAGGGATAAAAGATGATATAAATGTGTTTGTATGAATTAAACCATTTTTTAAAGTATAAGTTGGGAATTTGAATTTAACCCAAGGATTTCAACTCGTATGAATGAATCAGGTTTCCAAATTGAAAACTGTTGTTTTAAAAGAATTAAAAGCTTTCAGATAAGAAATGAAATTTCAGTTTAATTAAAGGAATTTCAAGATTGAATTGAAAAATAGATTTTCCAAACTATGAATGAATTCTTTTAGAAAGCTATGAATTGAATCTGTTTATTTTTAACAGATTTAAAGTGATGATTTGTTTAAACCATTTGAAATGAAATTGTTTTGAAAGCTATCAGTTAAATCTTGATTTAAAGATTTAACGAGTTAATCAAATTGAAATGGAAATTGATTTGGAAAATCTGTGAATGAATCTTTTGTTTAAAAGATTAAAATGTGGAAAATTGTTTAAACCATTGAAGGTTGTTAAATAAATCTTTTTGTTTAAAGATTTGAAAATGGTAATTTGTTAAATCATTTGGAAAGGAAATTTGGGTTTAAGTTGTGACTTAATTGAAATCCCAATATCCATATGTTTTTAAAATATTGCGCACATTATTCGGTTTAGCCGGGAGAGGACCTTAGTGTCATATAACCCATTCCGAATATGTGATACGTCGTATATGGATAGCATTTGAAGACCGGTGTTGAAGACCGGATATTCACGAGAACGAAAGGATAACTCATTGATTGTCTCTGCACTGGGTCGCTCCTGGTATAGAGATCCCCTAAGTGATGGGAAATCCGATCGGGGTTGTGAATACCCGGAATTGCAAGGGCTTCGTGAGAAGTGCCTTCGGTTCTGTTCGATCCCGGAACAGACTTGTATGGATTGTATGTCTGACATTACACTTTGAGATATAAAGCCGATTTCTTTCAAATACATATCTGTTTGGTGGCGGAGAATTTATTCTCTTAGCTTAACACCCTTCTCTGAGACATACGAGCTCAGAGGTTATGTAGTTGAAGTTATCAGCGATATATCCCAATTTGGTAATGTGGCATGCTGAGTGTTGCTGTGTGATGATCAGTGTTTGATCATTTGTGATATGATCATTTGTTTGATCATTTATCTTTGTGATCATAGGTTGATCATCTGTTGACCCAAAGCGTGGCTTTTTGAAAAAGCGTAGCTTTGTGGACGAGACTTCGTCGAGCCTCACAACCCGGTAATGGTCGAAACAGGAATCGTGCGGCAAGGTTTTCAGGGGTAGCTCCCCTAGGGTATGACCATTCCTTCTGGAAAAGGGTAGTATCATGGTATGGAGCCCAGATACTTACTCATGTGGACACACTTTATTTATGACGTGTGATGTTGGATTCGAGGCGCCTCGGTTAAAGGTCCCAAAGGACCGGGGGTGGCATATCTGAGGTTTCTTTTATCCCTTGGGAAAAGGGGTTGCCGGCCTTGTTTGGCAGAGAACAGTTGGTTCTCGGAACGTCCCGCCAGAGGCGTTTCTTTCATGGAATAGGAAGTTCCTTAGCCTGACCATTTGTTGGAAATCCAAACAAAACAATACGAGCCCTGTACGGTTTTAGTTGTATTACCTGCCATGGAATGTGGTGGTAACCTGCTATTGAACATGGTAGCTATAGTAGGCATAAGTGCGAAATGTCTATGCTGGCTAAGATTTATATTCTACTTTCGAAATTTTTTCTACACTATGCACTAATAATAATATCAAAAATGATTTGATTTTTGCGTAGTAAGAATCTTTGACTATCATAAGAAGAAATCTCCTCCAATTCTGAGTTTGCATTGTGTGTGTGGTGGGAGGTCTTATGGTAGTTTCATTTTCCAAAAAGCATTGCGAATTGACTTTAAAAATCTCTGCTATTTGTTTTTAAAGATAAACTGTTTTTGTTGCTCACACCAGTCCCATGACTGATCCGGAGTTTATTGTTCCCTTCCTAAACTCTGGGTGCTCATAATTTTCCACACGAGCAGTCTAGAGTTGGGTTTTTCAGATATTCAGGTTTAGTAGATTATCTGGAGCTAGTTCATTCATCGGAGTTGCTTATCTTGGAGTTGTGGATTCATTCTTGTCTGAAGATCATTTTGGAGTTATCATTTCTATTGATATTGTTCCGCTGCTGTTGTTATCTTTTCTTTTCCGCTGCTATTTGTTGTATCATATCTCTGATGTATATTGATATTCATTGTATCACTCTGTTGTATCAGATATTGTATATCAATGTATTATTCTTTTATTCCGCTGTGTTATTTACTTAATGTTGTTATAAGCTCCCGAGAACCAGATTCGACATTTGAATCTACGACATTTTGAGTACAAGTGAAGTACGGGTGCCGATTTTCGAAGGTCGACTTTTGGGTCTTGACAATATATCTGTTAAATAATAGTAAAACAGAAGAATTTCTAACTCTCATATTGCTTCTAGGAATTTTCTATCTTCTCCTCACTTCTCCCTTAATATTTTAATTTATCAATTCACACTTATTTTACTGAATCTCTTCCATCATTTTACATTTTGCTACATACATTTAAATTATACAATTATTTACAACTAATTCATCAGTAATCTTCTAACAATTTATATTCAAGTCCGTATACTTACGTTAATTACATAATCTAAAAGTTAAACTGTTTAAATAAATTCAGTTGACTAATATTTATTAATATTTGTAGTAAATACTAAAGAATGACAATTTCAATATGTGTATCACTTTTGTGCAACCAAAAAGGTAGGCATAATTTTTTAAATCACATAAAATAATAATCACATATTTAATTTGTAATTCATTTATGTATTTATCATACATTGCATTGTAAAATTCTACTTTTAACTTCAAATACCTAATTTAAAATCACCACAATAATTTACAAAAGGCACCTCACTTTTCTTGTAATATTTTATATTTCAGTCCATATATTTTAATTAATTATGCAATCTTAAATTTAAACTAATTAGATAAATATAATTAAATGACATACGTTTCTTCGTCTACTAAATTATGAAAATATCAATATGTACACCATACTCATATTAACAACAGTGATGAAATTACTTTTCCATTAAAGTAAGATACAGAAGTACATTGAAATACGGTATATACATAAATAATAAGGAACTTCTGTAAAATACCCTCTTTGAATTTCAAAATATATACGAAGCCTATTCTCAAAAGTATGTTTACAAAAAACATCCGTATTTTTAGTTTTAGCCAAACAACAAATATTTGCAGTAAAAACTGCAAATATTTGCGCTAGTAAAAAATGCAAATATTTGCACTTTGCAAAAAAGAATATTAATATTTGCACTTTGTTATAACAAATATTTGCACTTTGCAAATTTGCAAAATGTCATGGAAACATGCGATTAAGTTCAGACTAAATTTTTGAAAAAGAACGGAATTTTTTTATCGAAAATAATTCTAATGGTATAGTTTAAAACATGTTTTTGGTTAAGGATCACTAGTTTAACTGGATAGTGGTATGACGTTCTAGACATAGGTTCTAGAGGTTGAAACATCAAAATGAGTGCTCTGCTTAAACAAAGTATCACTTTTACTATCAAAAAAATTTAAAACATATTTTTGGAAAGTACTTTTCGTGAATTAAGTTTGAAAATAGGGGGTGCATCCTAATTTAAGCAATAATAACAAGTTCAATTTATAATTCATTTTTCTCATTAAATTCATCATATAATGGATTACAAAATTATGTCCTTTTACTTTAATTACCTTCATTTTAAAATTTCTATAACCTTTTAAAGAACCCTGGTTCTCTTATAATATTTTTCATTTAACTATATATAATAGAATTAATCATGTAATCTTAAAACTATTTAAATAAATTTAGTAACTATTATTCGTTGATTTGTCTTATAAATCATAAAAATAAAATTTCAATGTTTATACCATATTCATATTAATAAAAATTTATAAATTCATTTTGATATATAAATATATCTATCATACAACATTGTTATATACATGAGATTTTATGGCACGTGCAATGCACTGCATATAAAGAACTCTAATAAAATTATAAAATTTAAAATTTTTAAATAAAAAATTAACTGAAAATGTAAAGAAAAATTATAATTTCTTTTTTTTTGGAGCATGGTTTCGAACTTTCCATTTGAAAATAGACATTAGTTTTTGTTCTTTGTGGGATTCTAACAGTCTGTTTGCATATAAGAGCATTTTTAGAAATTCGCGGTCGGACCAAAAGATTGTGTTTCTATTACAACTATTAATAAACATAAGTAATAATTACAAACTTAATATATAATTCATTTTTATCAGTATATTAATGCTTGCATTGCAAAATTCTTTTTTAACATGAAGTTCCTACATTTTGAAATTTCTGCAGTTGTTTACAATACCCTCCTTAATAACAAAATATTGTACACTTAAGTCAATATATTTTTATTAATTATGTAAACCTGAATTAAAACCATTTGAACAAATTTCGTTAGTTCATCTAACATATCCTAAAATATGAAGGTTTCAATATGTATACCATATTCATATTAACAAAAGTGGTAAAATTGTCTTTCCATTCAAATATAAAGATATATAAATACATAACATAAATAATATACATAAACAATATTAACAGATTCAGTTTATTATTCATTTATCTCAATAAATATATCCTACATTGCATTGTTTGATTTTGTTTTAACTTCAAATACCTACAGTTTAACATTTCTACAATTATTTATAAAACCCCACTCAAATGTTTCCTAATATTTTATATGTTAATACATGTATTTAAATTACTTAAGAAATCTCAAATCACGGATATAGTTAGTCTACTAGTCTAATAAATCCTTAAAATACATGTCAATTTTAACACGCGCGCGCGCACACACACAAATATATATATTCATATTAACAAAAAATGGTAAAATTATTTTTTCTACTCAACTATAAAGATATGTAGACCACATTATGTACATAAACAATAATGATAAGGTTAATTTGTAAATCAATGATAATCATTTATGTCAAAAATGTAACATACATTGCATTACAAAATTCAGTTTTTAACTTCAAATACTCTACATTAAGATTTCTACATTTTTGACGAAATCATTTTCAATTCTTTTCTTCTATTTACCTTTAGGTCCATATATTTAAACTAATTAAGTAATTTTGAATTTAACTGGTTTAAAAAATACAATTAAATAATATTTGTTCATTCATCTAAAATCATTAAAATATGTTAGTTTCAACATGCATACCATATTCACACAATTTTCGATTTATAATTCCTTTATCTCAATAAATTCAACATATAGTATATTACAAAATTATTATTTTTACTTCTTATATCTTCATTTTAAAATTTCTATGACCTTTCAAGGAACCCCTCAGTTCCCTTCTAATATTTTACATTTAACTTCATATATTAGAATTAACCACATAATCTAAAAACTATTTAAAGAAATTCAGTAAACCGCCATTCGTTGATTTGTCTAATAAATAATATAAATATGAAAATTTCAATATTTATACAATATTCATATTAACAAAAATGATATAAAATCCATTTAAATGTATAAAACCTCAATCACGTAACATAACTATATACATAAGTAATAATTATGAATTTAATTTATAATTCATTTATATCAATATATATTAAGGTGTTGCATTGTAAAATTCTTTTTTAATGTTAAGTACCTACAATTTGAAATTTCTATAGTTGCTTATAAAATGCTTCTCAATATCACATAATATTGCACGTTTAAATCAGTATATTTTAATTATACTGTATTGAAGTTAAGCTATTTAAATAAATTTAATTAACAAATATTCATAAATTCATCCAATAAATCCTAAAATATGACGGTTCTAATATGTATACCATATTTATATCAACAAAAATGGTAAAAAAAATTCATTAAGATATAAAGACATAAATCATATAACATAAATAACATGAATAAAAATATCAACAAATTTAATTCATTATTCATTTATCTTGATAAATTCATCATACATTGCATGCAAAATTCTATTTTAGGTTTAAACTCCTATAGTATAACATTTCTCTAATTATACACAACCCCCTCCCTCATCGTTTCCTAATATTTAAATCCATGTATTTAAATTACTTGCGAAACCTCAAATTTAAACTATTTAAATAATCTTAGTAAATAGTTAATCTATTTTTCTAATATATCCAAAATATATTTCAATTTAATATATATATATATGTATGTATGTATGTATGTATGTAATCATATTAACAAAAACGGTGAAATAATTTTTTTCGTTCAGCTATAAAGATATATATATCACACATATTAAATTATATACGTACACTACAAAAAAGAGGGCTGTTTTCCAACCCAGAATTCCCTACGCCATCCCTACGCCGCGTAGGCGCGGCGTAGGGAAAACGTGGAAACATAGGGAAGGGGTAGTGACGGCGTAGAGAATTCCCTACACATTTCCTACGCGCACCAGTTTCTCCAACAATTGACTACGGCGTAGGGAATGTGTAGGGAATTGCCTACCCATTCCATACACCTTATTGTACTCCCTACGCATTCCCTACGCCTGTGGAGGAAAGAGGTTGGAATTTCTCTACGCTTTACCTACGCCAGACAATTATTAACTTTTGTAGTTTAACTTGAAATTATATTATAAAAATATATAATTTAATTTTTCAGTAAATCGTATTAACTTTCGAAACTAAAATAAAATTATATGTATATATATATATTAAATTTAAATTATAATAATTAACTTTTAGGTGTTTAATTAACTAAAAAAGAATAATAATTAAATTTAATAAGTTGAAATACCAAATTAATAGTTCGAAATATGAAAATTATGATTCAAGAAAAGTAAGCAAGAAATTTACATTATATAAAAAAAATTTAAATTCAGTTAAACTTAAAAATAAAACTGATTAAACTTTGCGGAAAATCTACTTTTGTTAGAAATGTGACATGTTTTAATGAGTTATTGTTTTTTCTATATTATTGTAAAAGTCTTTTTTTTTCTTTTGATAATTGATTATACTTAACATAAATTTGCAAAATATAGGCATTGAGATATATCTGTTCAACTTTTGCATCCAAATTAACTATTTTTTGTCTTTTTAACATATTAAACATTTAGTAATTTTTTATTTTACATGGCCTACATAAAAATGAAATCGCGTAGGAAACGCATCAGCCAAAGGCACTTGAACAATCTATTGCTTAAACTTAAAAGCACAATTTCCAAATCGCACAGGTGGATTCACATAATGATCCGCTTTTGAAATTCTATTCTCCCGTTATTTGTAGCTCTTTTCCTTTTCCATAAACTGTAAATTAAAAAAATATCACCGTATACCCTCTCCAAACAGTTTCTTTAATTACATATCGTTACCCACGATTTTCGCATCCTCAATCCCTATCACAAACCCTAACCTAAATCATCTCAAAACCTAGTCCAAAATTTCTAATCGATTATCGGATCGCTTGACGTCTCGACCATCTGCTGCGATCTTTACTCTCACCATCATCCTCATACCTGAATATTGAACTAGATCCAAAATATTCAATGCTTCTAAATAAACTTGAGGTAAAATATTGTTAAATTTCGGAAATTTTGTTTTTTCATTTTTTTTCTATCTTCTTTTGTTTGCGATTTTTCCAACGCTAATGATGTCGCCCAATTGTTCCTGTTTGCAGTGTACAAAACTGTAAACCATACTTCAATCATGTTTTCGGTGTCTTCTACGTAGCTCAAGTGGTTTCAGGAAGCGACGACGTCTAACCAATCATTGTCTAGCTTATTCAGCTGTTGTTCACAACCAATCAAGAGTTACTTTCGAAGAACTGGGTGTCAACTGGTTCTAGGTACGCTTATTTAAACCATTCAATGTTTGATTGTTGTTATAGACGGTACTCAATTTTTTTGATCGTTGAATTAGGGCATAGGGACATATGTGGGTAATGAGTTGGATAATTATTCAACCCACTTCATGTATTAAGACCAGTTCTGCAATGTTTTTTGCAATATGCAACTTGTAGGTGTTCCACAAATTTAATTTGTAAATATATTCTGAACAAGATTTGGCTTAGTTACTAGACCCTTGATTTACACATCGCTTTCAGTTCAATATCATCTGGTTCAGCGTTGTTGATGGTTTCTGTTTGATCTGATTTTGTTTGCTTTCCAAGGGGGCTGATATGATTATTTATTTTTACGTAAATTTTTTATAGTAGTAATTTTATTGTTAAGTGATTCAGGTACTGTGTTCCAAGATCTTTGGTGTTGTTTTCCACTTAAATTTTATTGCTGATTCTTGATATTACTAACTGCAACTTTATATGAAAAACCAAATGTAACTTTATAGCTTTCCTTCTTTAATAATGATAATGATATTGAATACATCTATTGCATATACGTGTATTTTACTTTTGTACTATAAATAACATTTTAGAGAGGTGTTGGAATGACCACACAACAAATCTCTTTTTCTATGAAAAAGCAATACAACTAATGAATAAAAAGAAAAGTATGGAAGAACAGAACGCCAACTTACCTGAATATGAATGCAAGCACTGTGCATTAATTAATAAATTACATAGAGGTTCTGCCATCAAACACCAAGCATTCTTAGTTATTTTATGAATGCAGCACCATGTAGCTCCTCCAAACCTGCTGACCCTGTTGATTTAGACAATGAAATTGAGTACAACATTGCAGATTTATTTCCATCTTATGCTTTTGTTAGTTTTGACGGTGAGTTTATTGTATTATCTTCTGATGTTTTGTCACTATTCGTCTGGGTTGTATGACTCTTTTCACTGGTCTGGTGTTGGATGAGTTTCTATCCGCTGGGCCATCATGCCTGTTTTTCAATGAATTATAAAAAGTGGACGGACCAATAAAAAACTGGCTTACCTTTCGAAAATAAATAAAATAATAATAATTACTAATAGCATTGTTATTATTCGCATTATTATCCTAACAATATTATTTTCATTCAATTCATATTAACATTTTCAGAAAAGGAGTTTGTTTTTCAAAATGAGCATAATATAGACTCAATTGTTCCAATCTTATATTACATTAGCAACTGAAAATTCAGTTTAGTTTAAGATAAACCAACTAAACCAACCAAACCAAACGGAATGTTTTCAATGTGATTGGTTTCGGTTTTGGAAAATATTGGTTCGGTCCGATTCAGTTTTCGTGTCTTGAATGACCACATTGATTTCAATATTTTTTCTTGGTTTCAAACCGAACCAACCATTTGCTCACCCCTACTTCCTTGAGAAAACATGTTGTTGGCTTGCAGCTAACCATATGATCATGTACCCAATACTTTGCATTTGTGTTTACTGTATACACTTAAAATCAGCGAGCATACACAGAATTCAATATAGTTACTGATTTTATTCAGTCAAATACAATACCCCAATTTTATGTCAATGGAAATAATTAGCTTAAATTTTCATGAACCTTTTGTTTTCTCCATTCTATTGACTAATGGAAAAATGATGTGGTGGCGAACAGGTATTTCAATGAGAATGGCTGGCCCACTTCGTCTGTATTTGAAACATCTCCTATGGAAAAATCAGACAGGGAAAAATTAGTGGATGTGCTCCAGGTGATCCGAATGTCAATACTTTCCATATATTCAATTATTTTCGATTTTCTTCATTGATTGTAGCCAGAAGCTCTATTAATATCTCATAATTCTTTCACACTTGAAATTGAGATATTATGTTATATGAATGTTTTTGAGTTGAATAGATTAAGTTATAACACCGTGATATAAAAAGTGAACCACATTTTAGATTTTACCATCGTGAGAAAGGGAAGAGAACAAGAGAGTAAAACACACATATACCAATATTGACTGTAAAAAACCTGTAAATTGTAAGAATCAAACTGGAGAATACAACATGCTAAGATCCTTTCTTCAAATTATTTGGGTTATTTTGGCGTTCTTGCTCAAAGGCCTACTAGTAACACAGTTAAAACTGGTTTACTAGTTTAAGTAAACTCTAATCCAAGGTATATTAATTTTCTGCTCCATTGTTTGTCAATATGAGCAGGCCTTATTCTAACATTGTATACAATTGTGTAGGATTGGAAAACTGAGAGGTACAAATCCATTATCAAGTCCGGAAGTGTAAGTGAAAAAAATCCCATGAGTTTCACTGTACATAAAAGCATGAATGCATTGAATATGGGTGCATGATACAGTTACTACTTTACCCTTACCTTTCTACAGGTGCAGCCTAGACCTGGTGTTTTACAATTAATGGATGATGCCAAGGAAGCGGTAATATAACACCCATGCAGCCTTAAATCAGTTTGTTTAATGTATTGTTCACATGTAATAATTATTTTCTATATGTTGAATCATCTGTTATTTAATGTTTTTCTTGCTTTTAGCTATTATTTAATGTTTCTCTCTCTCTTTTACATTGATGTCCAGTAGGGTATCAAGCTAGCTGTGTGCTCAGCAGCAACAAAAAGCTCAGTTGTGTTATGTCTTGAAAATCTTATTGGTTTAGTAAGTATATTTTTTTTTCATCAACTTAGTATGATCATACATGGTTATTTTTTCTTATAATTTTGCATTCTTTCCCGTTAGGAGCGTTTTCACAGTCTAGACCGCTTTCTTGCAGGTATTTTCGTATGTTTATGTACTCTTCTGACAAAATTACTGTAAACAAAATATATTCAAGTTAGGTCATATGGTGTTTCAGGCGACGATGTCAAGGAGAAAAAACCTGACCCATCAATATACTTGACAGCTGCAACGGTAATCAAAATAATTACTGTTGATATCTGTAAATACAATATCAAGGGCAATAAATTGATGTTTAACTAATTGATGGCCATCACCATGCTCAGAAACTTGGTGTATCCATAGAAAACAGTTTGGTAGTTGAAGATAGTATTATCGGTTTGCAGGTATAGTCTTATTATCAATTTTTTATTTGAGATGGTTATTGAGGTAAAATAGAGCCTTTCGCATCGACAGGCAGCAACTGGAGCAGGAATGCGATGCATTATAACGTATACTTCATCTACTGCTACTCAGGTAAAAGAAGGCCCATCAGAATAACATTATATCTTTCTAAATATTCCTCCGCAACAAAACTTCAAATTGAATTTATTTACTACATTCTACATGCATAGAGCTTCGCCAGTAGTTTACATTCTGAAACAACTGGGAATCCCACCAGTTTTTGTTTCTCAACACCGACTCTTAAAGTATACTTCCAACAGCTCCTATTCTTCTCATCTTTCAAAACGGTATGATAAAGCTCAGTGATTCTTACAAGAACCAGCAAAAATGGAAACGAAGAAGAAGAAAAATTATAAAACAAAAATTATATATTTTCAGTGAGTTTATAAGAACCTATGGATTCATATAGTGCTTTTCAAAGAACATGTAAACGCAGTAAATCTTAGAACTAACGTATGATGTTCTATTTTTATAAGGTACATTGTATGATGTTTGAATTAGATGAAACAACTATGTTTGAGTTATGTAGCAACTTTATTTTATTGTTGGACATGATTTTTTTAAATACATTTGTAGCAATTTTATGGTAATTTGACAATGATATGCATTCTACATTAATGTTTTGTAATGATATATATTGTTACGATTTTGCATGTGGTTATATATTATATTTAATGCTTTCTGTTGTTGATGTTCGGGTTTATTATATTTTATTATGATCTGTGGTAGATGAAGATAAATACAATAGAATCATACTGAATTTTGGTGTACGGTGGCGTAGGGAAGGCGTATGGAATTCGTAAGGAAAATTCGATTTCTGCACTTTAAAAGGAAGAAGGCTAGGCGTAGGGAAGACGTATGGAATTAGGCGTAGAGAACGCGTATGGAAATAGGCGTAGGGAAGGCGTATAGAATGCGGCGTAGGGAAGGCGTATGGAATGCGGCGTAGGGAAGGTGTATGGAATGTGGCGTAGGGAAGGCGTATGGAAGGAGGCGTAGGGAACCCGTAGGGATTTTTTTGCGACGCATTGTTTTCCAACCTCTTCTTTGGCGTAGGGATGGCGTAGGTAAAATCTTTTCCCTACGCCGCGCATACGCCAAACTGGCGTAGGGAATCCAAAATTCTTTTGTAGTGGTAAACAATAATGACAAAGTCAATTTGTAAATCAATTATAATCATTTTCTCAAAAATTTATCATGCAGTGCACTACAAAATTTTGTTTTTAACTTCAAATAACTTCGCGTTAAGATTTATACAATTTTTGGTCATTCTCAACTCTTTCCTACTATTAATTTTAAGTCCATATATTCAAACTAATTTCATAATTTTAAATTTTAGTTAAAATAATATTTGTTAATTCATCTAAAATCATTAAAATATGCTAGTTTCAACATATATACTATATTCATATTAACGAAAATGATAAAAAAAATTATTATAAAATAAAGATATATAAGCTATATAACATAAATTATACATAAACCATGATAAGAATTTGAACTTATAGTTCATTTATTTCACTGACTGTATCATATATTGCACAATAAAGTTCTAATTTTAACATTAAAAGTATAAATACTATATTTTACAATATTATCGTGTGCGACGCATTAGTTACACACTAGTATTTATATATTTTGATTCATGCCATTAATCCTATCAATGAGTTGAGTTCGGTCCAGGTGGCTTAAAAACCGTACCCGGGTATGTTTATTGAAATCAAAATCGAGCCTACTAGGTATTTCAAACTCATTACCAAGCTCGATCCGTTGGGTAAAAACTGTATACTCAATCTCAAAAATTGACACCATAATCATTTTTTGAGCTCTTAACTTTTTATAAATGGTACGTAAACAAAATTTACAAACAAATTGGATGGTGATGAAATAAAGTTCTAAAACAAAAGTATGCAAAATTTTCTGTATTTAGACAAACAAATGGCACACAAATAACATATACGCTCATATTTTTGGTACAGTGAACATATAATAATTGGGTCGGGCCAAATCGGATTGGGTAGTAATGATCGAGTCGGGTCTGATGGTAATTGGGTCAGGCCCGAGTTCGAGTTTGGATAGTCAGATTAAACCCATATCTGTGTTAATAGTACGGGTTTGGGTGGGTTTGGGTAGGGCTCGGGCTAATCCCATGTCATTGATAGACACATAAGCACCATTACAATAATTGACTCATTCCATCTTTCCGACTTTCTTTAGGCCGATTCATCTATTCCTAATCTCTTTAACCCAAATCCGAGATACACAAACATGAATAAATTCCTGAAAACAGAGTGTTAATTTTTTGTAAAATGTTTTAATAATTTCTATTTATGATGCACCCTATTTGAAAGCAAATTGCCACATTATTGGACAACAATAAGAACGGAGTTGTGCAGTACTGTTTTTTCAATATACCTCCACTATGCCATATTTGAAACATAACGTGATATAGTGCCCATATGAACCTGTACCTCCAAGCATTAATCCCCTATAGACATCACATGTTATATGTAGTTATTTCTTGATCCATGAAACATGATGTTGGTATGCTGAAAAATTTGAGGTGAGAGTGCAGAGACATGTATCCTTAGCTATGTTTATTTATTTATTAATCACATGCAGTCCCTTCATGCATATCAAAATGTTCTGGTGCTTAGGATTATAATTGCTCACTTTACATATGCATTTTAGGTCCTTAGGGAGATGTATCATGCCTCAAATGTTCTTGGTTGTATGTAAGGATATGCAGGTGCAGCGAAACTAATTTAGAGGCAACACTGCTTGGATAGTGTTCATATCGGACAGGTGTGTAGAAATTGCTATTTAAAAAAGACGACCCAATATATATTTATATGTCTAGGTGCATTTATAAAAGACAGTGAATATCATCATGAAACCGTTTAGGGACCTAGTCCTCATCATGAGGTTCAATTATTCAAATGGATGGATACCTGAGAATAGCAGCCCCACCCTCTTTGGTTTAATATACTTTTTTTGAAGATAAAACAGACTTCGCTCAGCAATATGCAAATTCTATACACCTGTACTCACCCTTTAGCAATCTCTTCCCAATCATTCCTATTAGAATATTACTGAAAAATATACAGGCTATGAGACATATATCTACCTATATCTAATTTGGAATAGCCTTTTGATCAGGTTGATTATCAACTTTAATTTTCTAGGATCCTTTTGGGTGATGGCCAGCTTCTCTGTTATCCTTACTCGTGTGACTTTACAATGGGTTCATTTTGCGACAGATACTGTTATATGTGATAAAGACAACTTTCTGTGTTCCACGTGGTTTTATCATCCAAGATTTAGTGTGCATTGTTTATGTGAGAAAATCGTGTTTTCTGTTTGTAGGTTTTGGTCTATAGTTGCCTCATGCTGAATTTGAGGAATCTATATTTTCGAAATAACGAAAGGGCACGATGAGTAACATTAGTTGCATTGAACGGTTAAAGAATAGATATTTTGTTCTTATTGTAGCTAAAAATGTATCCAAGTACCATGATTTATGGAATTGCGACCTTATCTTTACCCTGTTCATACTTTATACGTACACACACACACAAAATTGTAAAATTCGGCTAGGCGAAAGTTATGCATCAAACATGGACTATGAATTAATCGTTTGGCAGGAATTAGTTGGAGATTAATTGAAGCTACCAGCTGAAACTAGATGGGCCTAGACACTTAAAAAAATTGAAATCTAGGGTTTCCTCTCAGCCATGGGGGAAAATCAATTTCCTCACCAAATCCTCTCAAATCTCTCTCAATCTTCTTCTCTAATCAGACCATTTGAGGTTTCTCATGTCAGAAAACCATCAGGGGTTATCAGCATTGATGATGAAGGGTTCAAATTGGTTCAATCGAAACAACAAAAAAGAAAAGAGGCCAAAAAAGCTCAGGAGTCACCATTAGTTCCTCAATTTGACAACCGAAAAGGCAGAAATGGTCAGACTGCAACCAACCAGGGCGAAAAGAGGAATGTAATTTTGTCAAATCAGAGAAAACCAATAGCCGTCTCACTGAACAGAGATCAAGGCCGGAAGTCTTGGGCAGACATTGTTGCCGATCAACCTCAAGAACCCAATGTTGAAGAAAGCAGTCTTGAGCATTTTGCACCAATCAGTATAAATAACAAGAAGTATGGTTTGGTTAAGGAAGAGGTATGTAAAAGAGCCACTGAATCTTGGAATAATTCTGTTCTTGTTTATGTTGTGGGCACCAAACCTTACTACTTGTTTTTTAAATCTTACATACAAAGAGTATGGAAACCGGTTGGTGAGTTTGAAATCTTTACTAGAGAGAATGGATTCTTTCTAGTAAAGTTTAAGGAATCTCAAGACTGTAATTCAATATTAAAAAATGGACCATATTTCTATAATGGCAAACTCATCATAATGAGAAAGTGGTCTGATTCTTTGAAGATGGACAAAGACTTATTAACATCTATGCCGATCTGGGTAAGGTTACCCTGTGTTAATCTAAAGCTATGGGAAAGAGAGGCGTTCAGTGTTATGGCAAGCATCATAGGTAAACCCATAAAAATGGATGCATCCACAACGTTGAAGACGAGATTGAATTACGCTCGCCTTCTGGTCGAAGTGTCTGCAGAGTATGAGTTTTCTCATGAGATTTATCTTTCTTTGTTTAATGGAGAAAAAGTTACTCAGAAAGTTGAGTATGAATGGGTCCCGCCAAAATGTAGTGTATGCAAATGCTTTGGGCATACTAGAGATCAGTGTAACCCAAAACAGGCATGGGTACCCAAGATTCAAAATCAAGAAATTCAAGAAAAAGAAGCTTCTTATCCAAATCCAAGAAACAATTCTGTATCACAAAAACAGGTTATGCTTTCAGAAGATAATGATCGGATCAATCAAATAGATGTCATCTCCGATCACAGAAAGAATGATAAGGTGCTCTCTGATCAAGATGATCAAGTCATAGCAGAGGAAGCTCATCAAACTAATTCAGAAATCATAAAAGAAAATTTGCAGAGCAACAAAATGGTGGGTGAAAAGAATACAAAGGTCTTTGAATCTGTAACCCCACCAGTTACAGATCCTTGTATTATTACAGACAAGCATGATACAAATAGCAAAAATGACAGTGAAGAATGTCTGCAATCTGCAATCTCGAATTTGGACAAGCTTCTTGAAACAGCCCCTCCACCAGAGCAGGCTGCAGTGACTGAGAAGTTTGACTCAGACATGCCTCGCCCTGCTGTTCCATTCGACATTTCAGCTATAGTAATCCCAGAAGGTAATAATCACTCTGGTAATGAAATGGAAATGGTGGATGCTGCTGATCAGTTTGATATTTCTGAACTGCATATACCAAAAACAAAAGCTATTGGTAAGAACAAGGGTAATAAAGAGAAGAAAGCTTTTAAACAAAAATACATATCTATAAATCCAGATTGGAATGAAATGTCAACCAGGTTAAAAGCTAAGAGTGTGGAAAATAAGAGGAGAGGTAAGGGTACTACAGTGTCAGGTACCATCTAATTTTTCTTTTTATTATATATATATATATATATATATATATATATATATATATATGTCTATATTTGCTTGGAATGTCAGAGGGATGAATTCCCCTACTAAACAGTCTGATATCTTATATATAATTAACATGTATAAACCTACCATTATTGCTCTCTTAGAAAACAAATTGAACAATGATAATTATGACAAATTTTGTTTTAGGCTGTCTAGTAACTGGAAATCTACAAATAACAATGATTGTGACTGTAAAGGAAGAATCATTGTTATATGGGATTCTAATATTTGGACAAACTTAAAAATTAATAAAAACAAACAATTTATTGATTGTCAGTTTAAAAATAGTGGTGGTTTCCTTATTCAAGTTACTAGTGTGTACGGTAGAAACTTTGAAAATGATAGAAATGATTTATGGTACAATCTGACAGACTTGAATTCTAAGTATAATTTTCCTTGGATTATAATGGGGGACTTTAATACTGTTTTTCATGTTTCAGAAAAATTTGGAGGAAGTAAAATTCCTGAAAGTAAATTTGATGGAGTTAATAATTTTTTATTAAACACTGGTCTTATTGAACCAAATATTAGTGGGAATAAATATACTTGGAAATCTTGTGTAGCTAAGAATATCCATTGTAAACTGGATAGAATTTTAATCAACAAAGATTTTTTAAATACTTTCCCAGACTTTATCTGTTCAACTCTTAAACAAAATTCTAGTGATCACACACCCCTTCTGTTAAAACTCTTTTCCATTGAGAATTTAAGTAATAAAGTTTCTCCTTTTAGATTTAAAAACAGCTGGGTTTTAGAAGAGGATTTTAAAACTTTGATGGATAATAGTTTAAACTTTTCTTGTGTTGGCACTAAGCAATTTCAATTCAGTATGTTGTTGAAAAATATTAAATTCAATATTAAGACCTGGAATAAGAATAATTATTTAAATAACAATAGACTGGATTATTTTAGAAAAGAGGGTAGAATCTTACAAAATTTGGCTGATAATAATCCAGCAGATAAGGATATTGCCAACAATTTTTTTAATAATCAGAAAAATTTATCTAATGAGATTTATAAGAATGCAATGAATGCTAAGCAAAAAGCTAAAGTTGACTGGCTAACTCTTGGTGATGATTGCATCAATTTTTTTATGCTAAAATGAGTAACAGAAAGCATATTAATAATATTGGTAACATCATAGATAATTCTGGTAGTCTTACTAATGCTTATGTCAAAATTGCTAATGAGGCTGTTGATTATTATAAGAAGCTATACTTTAATGAAAATATTGAAACAAATTTTCCTTATATTATTTGCAAAAAATTTTTGAAAGAGAATGCTTCAGATATCTTACTTGCTCCTATTTCTTTAGAGGAAATTAAACATATTATTTTTAATGCTGGTGATAATAAAAGCCCTGGCCCAGATGGTTTTAATGCAAAATTTTATAAGAATCAATGGGAAAATATTAAGAATCAAATCTTTGAAGTCATTAATGAATTTATGGTTAAAGGTAAAATTGTTAAAAGTATCAATCACACTTTTATTACTTTAATCCCTAAAAAGAAAAATCCTTCTAATATTGGAGACTATAGACCAATCTCTTGTTGTAATTTTATTTACAAAATTATTTCTACTATTTTAAGTAACAGAATAAAAAAATTTCTGCCTTTCATCATTTCTGAAAACCAAAGTGCTTTTGTACCTAGCAGGTTAATTTCAGAAAATTCTATGCTAGCTCATGAAATGGTGAGAAATTTCAATACTAAAAAAGGGGATAATGTGTGCCTAAAAATTGATTTACAGAAAGCTTATGATAAAGTAAATAGGCAATTCATTATTCACATTATGAATTGTATGGGTTTTCCTAGTAAATTTTGTGACTTAATCATGGAATGTATTAATACTCCTACCTTCTCTATACTTGTTTAGGGAAAATCTGAAGGTTTCATCAATAGTAATAGGGGTATTAGACAAGGTGACCCTTTGTCACCTTATCTTTTTACTATGGTCATGGAGTATTTTTCTGTTTTGATGGAAATTGAAACTTTGAAAGGGAATATCAATCCTATAAATAGAGTACAACCATGTATTAACCACCTTATTTACGCTGATGATCTAATGGTTTTTATGAAAGCTAATAAAAAAATGCAGTTTCTATTAAAAATGTTTTTGATAATCTGAACAATCATGCTGGGTTGCAAATAAACCTTGACAAAAGTAAAGCTTACTTTAGTAAGCATAGCAGTTATAAAAATGATGTTCTTAATGTTTTAAAATTTACTAAAGGTAATCTTCCTATAAAGTATTTGGGATTGCCTCTATCTGTTAATCAAATAAAAGATTCAGACTGTTCTATATTATTGGATAAAATACAAGATAGAATGGAAACATGGTCTAGTAAACTTCTATCTATTGCTGGTAGAATAGAATTGATTAAAACTGTGGTTTATGCTATAATATTATACTGGCTCCAAACTTTTCATATCCCTTCAGCTTCTATTAAAAAATTAGAAAGCAAGTGTGCTAATTTTTTATGATGAGGTAAATATCATAAAGTTAGCTGGGATACGGTGTGTAAACCCAAGGATGAAGGTGGGTTTGACATTAGAAATATGAAGAACCTTAGTCTAACTTGTCATTTAAAATTACTTTGGAGATTTCTTAGTGCAGACTCGCTTTGGGCTAGGTGGATGAAGGCTAAGTATCTCAGGAGAGGTAATTTTTGTAATATTACTCCTAATAGCAATCAGTCTAACACGTGGAAGCAAATTTTAAATTGCAGAAATATTGGTAAGTTTCTTTTGGATAGAAATTTTAAAACAGGTGAGGAAACTAGCTTATGGTTTGATCTGTGGTTTAATAATGACTCATTTGTTAATAAGATTGGTTGGAGTAATTTGGTAATATTTGGTGATGCTAATGCAACTGTGTCTTCTATTATTATTAACAATCAATGGCAACCTCAAATTCACCCTATAACTAATCCACACAAAGATGAAATATGTAAAATTCATCTAGATTGTAATGCTGACAGTGACTATTGGTTATGGAAAGCAAATAACAAAAGGAAGTTTTCATTTAAAAACACTTGGAATGCTATTAGAAATAAAGTCACCAAGGTTGATTGGTATGCTTGCATTTGGAATAAGGTGAACAGTCCTAAGATGGCATACTGTACTTTTTTTGCATTTCATAATAAATTGCCAACTTGGGACAGAATTAATAAGTGGAGTAATAGCTCTAGTTCACTTTGTTCCTTATGCAATCTAGAAAATGAGAGCTCTAATCATTTATTTTTTGAATGCAGTTATTCACAGTTTATTTGGAAGCATATTAAAGATAAACTGGATATTCACAACAATGATCTACTAGTTCTCAAGCAAATTATCAAGCTAATAAATATCAAATTCAAAGTAAAATCAGTGGATCGAGACCTAGCTCACATTTTTATAACTACTACGGTCTATCATTTATGGAAAGAAAGAAATGCTCGTACTCATAATAATGTTAGTAGCAGTAAAGAGCAGAAATGGCTAATTATTGAAACTGACAGTAAAATCCTGCTTCACAAATCGAAGAAAAAAAGGGAGGATCAAACCAAGTTTCCAATTTTAGCTGAAGATTGGAGTACAGAAGCAGACAGTAAGCATCTGGAACATCTATTAGCTCATCCAGAGAGTATTAGAGCAAGGAATCATTCTTCTGACGAATTTATTCCAGATAGAGCTTATAACAGATTTCGTACTGCATCGAGTAGAGATCGCGCTGCTTTCTTTAGATTTGACTCAGAAGATCAGAGTCGTGCTGACTACAGATCTGGTGATCTTAACAACAAATCGTCGATCAGAAATCCAACTGCCACGAGCCAAGTTCGTGTTGAGCTTCAAATTGAGGAACGAGCAGATCTGAGTCGCAGTGACAACAGATCTACTAATTTACCTCGGGAATTCCAACATCAGAATAGTTTCTTCACAAACGAAGAAAGGAAAGGCATGCGAGGTATTTTTAACAAGGGGCTTTCGTACTGGGAAAGAGGCGAGACTAGTGGAGTAATGAAGGGAGGCGGCGAAGCTAGTGGTGAGAAGAAAAATGATGAGATAAATTTGGTTTCCTGAATCGCTTTCCGCCATTGTTGTGGCTTGTTGTTTTTTCTTTGTTTGTGTTTCGAGTGAAAGTCGGCAACCCTAATTAGGGCTAGTGTTGTTTGAGGCTTCGGGTGTTTGTTTTCTTACCCGGTTTTGTTGTTATGTCACTTGGGCTGGGCCTTTTACCCATCTTCAGAAAAAAAATAGATGGGCCTAGACTGATGACTAGGCAGGCTAGTAGGATTTCTACAACGTGTACTGTAAGTTCAGTGTTGGTGTTGATGCTATAACCCTATTTGAAAACAAAATATATCTAGGCAATAGTCGTACTTATAAATGCCAACTAAGTTTTCTTGTTCAACCTTTTGGTATGTCACAGATTTAAGTAAGGTAGAATGTAAAGAAATAGCGATATCATGCCATACACACCCACCATTACCAGAGTCGCCCCAAGAGAAGGCTATTAAGACTAATTCCTAGGTCAACACATCAATAGGGGCAACTAGAAAACATGGCTAATAATGAAAATCTAGTTTCTAAATGTTTTAAATGAAGCTTTTAATCTAGCATACCATAAATATCATAAATATATGGACTACAAATGTAATATAGTGTCTAGGTTCCAGATTCTAGATCCATAGTACGGAAGTGTAAAATAGTTTTAGATGCATTGTACTATAGTATAGTTCCTTATCTATAATATGCATATTGATGAACAGTACTAATAAGAGTATTAGCTGGAATTCGTCGAGAGCAACAGAATGTCGTGGGCCAGCGCTGGCTATTATTAGTGTTTTCACCTCACCTTACCACTTGCTCTGATTAAGAGCATGTATAACGTTTGCTGTATGAATATATTCCTTTTGTATTCAACATGGACACATATAATAATACTAATCAAACTGGGAAAAGGGCCAGTTGTTTTAATGTAAGTTAGAATGTGATAATGAGTTGTCATCCTACTTTAATGGTCATGCATGCCCTGCTGTTACTGGGAGACTTCTAATTAAGCATTTTGACCTCTTGTTTAACCCTTAACAATGCTATTAACATGTTGATTTTAAAGACTGGCTGTGTATAACAAGTGATGATTTGTTTATTTGAGTTAATCTTTAATAGGTTTGCTTGAAGCAAGGTCAATTGCTTTGTAAGGGACATTGTTTGATCATTGTAATTCAATGCTTAGAGTATCTCCAACAAAGTGGAAGATTTTTAGGTGAGGAAACTAAAAAAAACGTTGATTCCTCCTACTATTCCAACAGCGAGTGGGAGGAAATAGGGGTTTTATTATAAAAAAAGAATATTGTATAAACAGTTTTCTTTAGACTGCTAAATGGTTTTCTGAAAACCATTTAAGTATAAAACGAGCTTTTAAAAACCATTTACGCTAAACGGTTTTTTGCACACCGTTTAGGGTATCCGCACTCAAAAAAAGGGGAGGGGGACTCCTACTTTCTCCACTTTCCTATGCTCAAACTCACACCGCTGGAATGTGATGAGGGTTGAATAAATGAGAATTTTCACCGTTTTTCATCTCTAATTCCTGCTGGAGATGCTCTTACTAAGATTATTGGTGAGGACAAGAGAGAACATGCCAGAGGACACAATGAATTTTATTTAGCCGCAAGTGCAGCTTTTGGAAACATTGTATTATTAAGGTTACAAAATATGATTAAAAAAGGAAACCCAAAGCACATAATACTGGCATGTTTTATTAAATTTGTTGGATTCACACCCAGGAGAATGCAACCAAGTAGGAATTGTGAATCCAACTATTGTTCATTTCAAGTAATTTATGATTGTTAGCTTCACATTAAACTGGCCAATGACCATTGTCTCAGGTGCTAAGATTTCCACCTTGAGTTGTTATCAGAGACCTTGGGCTCCCTTAGACATACATTAAAGTTAATATTTTATCTAAGAAAAAAATGGAAAAAACATTAAACCGAGGGAATTTGGGAAAATCATTAATTATGGGTTTTTCACATTATTTTAAGTTGAGTTTTTTAACATTCAAAATGCATTTGGTTTATTATATTTCAAACTGCATTTTAATTAACAATCATTTTTCAAAATGATCAAGCATACAAGGGTCCATTTCCCTCGAAATTGGTTAGAGATTAGAGATTGAAAGTGTTTCTAGACACATTTGGTTAAATGTCAGATATAAGAGATTGATTGGAAGTATTATTAGAATAAATAATAATAATAATTTAATAATTAATAATATTATAACTTAAAATAAGTAATATTTGATAATTAGTCATTTATATTTTCACTACAAAAGAAGCACTGTTTAGCGACGGCTATTAGCCGTTGACGGCCGTCGCTGGCCGTCGCTGGCCGTCCCTAAATGTCGTTGCAAATTATCTCGTTGCAACAAAAGAAAGCGACGGCCAAAGCGACGGCTCCGTCGTTCTTTTTGCAACGGCTTGCAACGGTTAAGTGTCCACGTGGAATCAACCGTTGGGTTGTTGGTTTCCCGGGTTGTTGATGCAAACCGTTGCAACACGTTGCAATTTGGCCGTCACTAGCCATCGCTATAGTCAACCATTTGGTCGTCGCTAGCCGTTGTAATCCTGGAATATATTTGCTGCCACATTGCAGCACCTTCAACCCTCAATCCCAATCAATCCAAATAATATAATTCCATCATTCCGCACATATAATACAATTCCATCATACCATATAATCAATATCAACACAACCAAATCATCAAATATTGCATATTCCAACATATATTCACAAAATCATATAAGAAAATCAACATAACCAAATATGAAAATCCACCAAACCAACCCACATAACTAAATTAAATGACCAGTACATATCAAGTGCCAAAGTATCAATGACAACAACCAAAATACCAAATCCACCAAAACATTAAGTATCAATCACAACATCCAAATTACCAAATGTCAAACCCCTCATAATATGTATATATATATATATATAAAGCGTACCCGTCAAAACAAACCAACTAAGCATCATCATTATCTGCACCTCCTTCCTCGGGCATTGACCCATGCTCCTGATAGAAGGCAGCAATACGCTCATCTATCTGCGTCGCCAAATGACTCTTCCGCCAATCATTGAGCTCATCCAATTGTGTTTGCATCCGAGCAATCTCTTCCTCGTCTATGGATCTCCTATATGCTCTTTGGAAATTAAGAGCCTGTGAAATAATTCAACTGAATAAGAAGTTCATGGCATACAATAACAATAAGAAAACTCAAGTTATCGGTAATAAACTCAAATGAATAAGAAGTTCATGGCATACAGGTTTCTACTTTGTAAACGTTGAGTACATACCATATTGCCAAAACTGTAACGCCTGTTTCGACTTGCTGGTTCAATGATTGAGTCCTATATCCGATTAGACTCATCAACCGTAAGCGACTCCCGTCCACTCGCTTGTATCGCTCGTTCATGCTCTACATTATATCTCTCCTACAATTACGAATAGATATTTGACACAATTGATATACAATTTACTTATTTACTGTGAAATAAACGAATATGAAATATTTTCATTACAGAAATAAACATATTTACCATTACAGAAGCAACCTTGTCGTCCGACCAATCATATGAAACATTCCCATCCTCATCTGTATGCTCCACTGCATGTGTGACTCTGAAAACCTCAGCCGCTGTAGGCTCCCTTCCATACTTTGCCCATTGAATATATACAAGAATAGATTATATTCATAAATTGCATGAGTATATACAAGAATTGATTATATACAAGAATAGAATAGAATAGTTAATTTATTTACCAATTCCCTCCTATGTTGTTGGAAGGATTTCGAGCCACCACGATGTAAAGCAGGGTTTTTGTTCCTATTAGCCTTGTTTCTTGCCGATAATTCCTATTAATTTATACACACTATTAAGTAAAATAATTCAATACATTTAAATTTAAAATATAGTGACAATATAACTTACTTTGAATGCTTCAGATTCCCAATATTGTTGGAATCCAGCCCAAATATCATCCCCCATCCAACTTGGCTTTTTCCCTGAACTCTTAGCCCTTGAAAGAGTCTCTCTGTAATTTTTCCGCATTTTTTATTCCAATGATTTATAAAAACATCCATATCCTGCGGATCCACACGTACAACTGCCTGCATATTGAATTATCATACGTGTTATGTAAAAGAGATTATATAATTAAAAAACAATGAGCAGAATAGAATACATAAAACTGATATCATAAGGCATGATGGCATATTGTTTTTTGTTTCTTACAAGGCATAATTATATATTACAAAGTTGTACTTACCATAAGATCAGCCCATATTGCGTTTTTTATATGTGTTGGGATGTTATCCCACTGAGGCAAACAGCCGGACATCCTACTTTTGTATGATTCCTTTGATACTTGTAAAATGAAATCGGACGACTCCACCTCGAACCCTCTGTAGAAATGTTGATTTATATATTCAATATATTTCATATAATATAATTCAAATAAGTTTGATACATACCCAGCACTTTTCGGAACTATCTCCGCAACTCGACGGAGATCTGGCTCAGAGCTACTCGGACCTGCTCCAAGTGAAGGTGATTGAGATGTACTACGTCGATAACGGGGCCTATCAGACATAGCTCCAAGTGAAGGTGACTGAGATGTACTACTTAGAAAAAAGTACTGATAACATAAGCATCACATAATCATCAATCAATATCACATAACCATTAATCATCGCATAATCATCAAATAATTATTAATCAAGTGGTAATCATCACATAAACATACTCTGCACATAATCATCGAAAAAAACATACATAAAAAGAATAATGCATAACTCAGAATGATACAGATCCAATACAGCACGCAACCTTTTACACATGTATCTATCTTCTGGTACGGCAATCCAAAAGCAGACATAAGTTTTTTTTACTTTATATTGACTATCACACATCAAATTATTAGGTGACATGTGTCGTTTTGCAGTTTATACAACTTCTGTAAATGGAGCTTCTGTAAGATTAAATTTCAATTTCATAGTGATGTATTCGGCGGTTACAGATAATTCGGTTCCGCTTGTACATCCATCCCACAATGCCCTCTTAGCAGAATCCAATAAATCATAAATTTTTTTAGCTTCCGCGGTCGGCTCTTCGTCAACATTTTCGTTCCCATCATCACCTTGGTCAAAGGTAGGGAACATTGATCGTGCAGCATCTTGCACCATGTTTTCTATAGGATTGGTCATAGTATTATTTTTTTTAAAAAAAAAATATAATATATATAGAGGAGAAAAAACGCCTTTCTCCGATGGCTCACAAAAATAGGAAACAAGATGGGACGAAAACCACCAAAAAGAAAATACCGCAAAACAACAGCGGAAAATAAAACCAAGACACTAAAGACAGCAACAAATCCACACCAAGATAGTGGAGGAACCAAGATAGAGGAGAAGAATGAGGAATCGATCCACCAGCAAGCACAAACCCGCCTTTACCCTAAGGAAAAGGCCAGACCTCCAAGCCGAACCAAATGAGAGCCAACAAGTAAATGCGAATCCAACAAAAAAGGAACACACGGAAGATGGCAGTCAGAGTAAGGCAGACGCCGTCAACGCCAAACCAGTGGCATAAAAGAAGATCAAGACCAGTCGAAGCCGCCGAACAACCACAGTGAAACCACCAAAAATCAGCGATCAAAAAGAGGTCGGATCCCGATACCAGCCAACCAAAACCCAGCCGAGCCAAAGAAGAACCAAAAAGAAAAGAACCTGGAAAACTAACAACAACATTAAACACAAAATAGGGGGAGGGGAAGTGAGCGCTGGGTGAAGGCCAGCGATCGCTCGCGATGATCAACCTACTCCCAGTCTAGCGTGAGACAAAGCACACGAGATAGAGAGATGTCCGACCAGATGCTCCGCACGGGAGTTCAAACGACCCCTGAAAGGTCTACCACGAAAGGCAAGGAAGACGTCTTTCCTCACACACCGAATAATAGATGAGGGATCCATCCTAGAGTTTTCGAAGTTTGCCTTGTTCCGCGCACACCAGAGGTGCCAGCAGATGAGGCAGGGGATCAAGCGAAAAACAATAGAGCGAAGAGACTTACCACCATTCCCAGACCACCAAGAGTTAAGGAGATCAGAAGGGGAGCAGGCTAAATGGCGATAACCAAGGAGGATTCCGAAGTAATTCCAGCACGATCTGGCCGAGAAGCCACCAAAGAACAAATGATTCAGGGATTCTGAATCCCCGTTGCCACAGCATCTACAGCGAGACACAAGAGGGATACCGATTTTTTGAAGGTTCTCGTCAAGTGGCAATCCATCATGGAGAATCCGCCACATCAAAATAGAGACCTTGGGGGGAATACGAGAGTCCCAGATGAAAGAAAAGATCGGACGAATAGGGGCTTGAATTCTAGTAGAGGACCAAGCTTTAAGGATGGAAAAAGGATATCCATCCCAACCAGAAGAGCCACCATGAGAGTCGGAGAGAGGCTTCACCGTCTGCATGTGCTTCCAGGTCTCACTAGCAAAAGACGGAGAGCCTGAGAAGTTAGAGCTCTCAAGACTGCGATATTTCGCATGAAGGAAAGAGGCCCATAAGGAATTGTTGGCGCCAAATCTGTGCCACAATTTGCAGGCGAAGGCAGCACAAAGGTCTTTTGGATTGCGCAGACCCAGTCCGCCTTCGTTTTTGGGGCGACAGACTGCGTCCCACGACACCCAATGGTGTCGACGGCCACTGTCCTTGTTGCCCAAGAAGAAAGCGGAGGCCAAAGATCGATAAGACCGGAAGAAAGAAGAAGTGGGGTCATAGCTGCGAAAACATGAGTTCCCATCGAATCCAACACGGATTTGATAAGAACAAGTCTACTAGCTTGAGAAATAAGAGAAGCATTCCAGCGTAAGATCTTGCACCTAACTTTATCAGTCAATGGGTCGAAAATAGCGTTGAGCTTTCTACCGCGGTACAGGACAACACCCAAGTAAGGAAGAGGAAGGGAGGCTTCCTTGAACCCGGAGACAGACTCGATCCACGTAGCAGGAGTGAGAGGCAAATCTTTCGCATGGACGAAACAGCTTTTGGCAGGGTTAACAAGTTGGCCCGAAGAACGCTCATACTGATGAAGAAAGTCGAGAAGCCGGCGGACAGAGGAGACGCTGCCATTAGAGAAAATGACAACGTCATCAGCGAAGGACAAGGAAGAGACCATGGGGCAGCCCCTCGGTATCCCGAATCGTTGAATCTGGCCATAGATAGTCAAGGATTGAAGAGCATGAACGAAAGCCTCTGCCGCGATCACAAAGAGAGTAGGCGATAGAGGGTCTCCCTGACGCAGCCCCCTACCCGCTTTGAAATAACCATGAGCCAATCCATTAATAAGAACAGAGAACCAGCAGTTAGAGATAAGCCTCCAAACCAAATCAATAAGGGGTTCTGGAAAGCCGAAAGCCCTTAATACCTTGATGATGAAAAACCAGGACATGCGATCATAGGCCTTAGCCATGTCCAGTTTGAAGACAACATTAGAACCCCTGACCTTCCGGTCGATCTGGGAAATAAGTTCCTGAGCGAGAAGAACGTTATCAGTAATCAAACGCCCCTTTACAAATCCCGCTTGAGAAGGAGAGATGATACGCTCAAGGTAGGGGGCCAAACGAGAGGACAAAATTTTAGAAATAACTTTGTTCGAAAAATTGCAAAGACTGATTGGCCGGAAATCCAAACACGACCTAGGGTTCTCGCATTTTGGAATAAGGACAATGTTGGTCGAAGTCCATCCAGAAGGAAGAGAACCCCCAGAGAAAAAGGATTGAATAGCAAGACAAAAGTTAGCCTGAATAATAGACCAAGCACTTCTGAAAAAAACACCGTTGAAACCATCCGGACCACTGGCACTGTCCTTGCTAAGCGCAAAGACAGCAGCACGTATCTCCTCAGAGGTAGGGAGATCCGCGATAAGGTCACTTTCCGGAGAAAGAACAATACGAGGAATGAAGGCCAGCAGAGCAGGGTCAGAAACAGAGACCGAAGGAGAGCCCAGAAAGGATTGAAAATGGGACAGGATGGTCTCTTTGACATCTTCGGGGGAAGAGGCCGTAGATTGATCCTGTCGCAAGATCTCACGGATCGTGAGGAGGTTATTCTTCTTGCGAATAGAGGAATGGAAAAATTTAGAGTTAGTATCACCAACAACTACCCACTTGATCCTAGCCTTTTGACGAAGGTAGTCGTTCTCGATACGAAGTTCCGAGGAGAAAATGGTTTGGGCAAGAGCCCAGGCCTCCTTGTTAGCCACGTTAGGATCCTCATCTAGCAAGGATTCGGCTGCGATAAGAGACTCTTCGGCCAAACGAACGCGGTCGAAAATGTTCTTAAAGACCAGAAGGTTCCAATCCTTAAGGCAAACTTTAAGACGCTTAAGCTTACGACCGAACATCTCACAGGGAGATGCAACAAGAGGAACGCTCCAAGAATTAGCGACAACTTGGAGGAAGGAATGGTGAGATATCCACATGCTCTGAAACTGAAAGGAAGATGGCCCAGTTAAAGAGCGGGGAGAGCAGCGGACAACCATGGGGGCATGGTCAGAGAAAGACCGATGGAGATGCTCTATCGAAAAGGAGAAAGGGAGACGAAACCACTCCTCCGACCCGAAAACCCGATCAAGTCGGGAAAGGATGCGGATCGGCCCCTCTTGGTTGTTGGACCAGGTGAAAGCAGAACCAACAAAGGGAAGCTCAGACAGACCAGAGCTGACAATGAACGAGTTGAAATCCGCCATCGCAACCCGGTTGATGGCGGCTCCTCCCCATTTTTCCGCTTGGTAGGCGACAACGTTAAAATCAGCACCTATCACGGAAGCGGAGAAGCCCAGCGAATCGAGCCCTAATATGTCCGCCCAGAGAACTAATCTCTCCAATCGATCACATTTAGCATAAACCGCAGAGAAAAGAAAGGGAGAGCTAAAAGAAGGGGACGAGCAGGCTAAGGAAAAGAGCTGATGGGAATCAAATGCGGCCTGAACCGATATGGATTTGGACCATAGGATCCAAATCTTCCCCGAAACATTGGCAAAGCCTCCGCCAAATCCCAAGGATAAGACAATGTCGGAAATGCCTTCCGGACCCAGAAAGGGTTCCAGAAGAGCGATCAAGCCAACAGAGTGCTTCTTGACAATGCGTCTAAGCCTAGCCAAAGACGCTTCATTGCCTATACCACGGACATTCCAGAAAAGCAAATTCGCCATTAAAAGCAAGAACCGGAACCCCAAAGAGAGGACTCAGACGAGGTAAAGCGAGTACCGAGTAGATCGGTCGATCTGCTCAGATGCCGCTATAGAGCGTGTGCGAATGGTGCGGGGGGTAGTCTGGACTCTGCGCGAGCGACGTCGAGACGTCTTGGTGATAGAGTCGGAAAGCTAGGGAACCGTCTCTGAAGACACTACAAGACCCGGACCCGAAGCAGAAGTCAAAGAGGCACCAAGCGGCGATGGCGCCTGCGAAGAGTTCCTAGCAATGCAGTCGAGACGCTCGTTGAGGAGCGCAATCTCTGCCTTACTCATAAAAGGAATGGAAATGGACAGAGAGCAAGGAGAAGCAGGAAGGGAGCAAATAGAAGAGCAGTAGGAGGAAGAGAGACCCTGAGCAACCGGAAGATCCGAGTGCTCCTGGGTAATCCGACAAAAAGAGGGAAAGCGAATCAGTCGCATGCCAATCTGCCGAAGAAACCAATCAGATAAAAAAAAGGAGAATAACTAAAAGCTCCGAGAAGGCAAGAGTAAGGCGACACCGGTAGAGAAGCCTCACCCGACGAGGGGGGATAAGAGAAAGGCGAAACAGCGGATAGAGGTGAGGAAGAAAAAGAAGAATCGGAAGTAACAGAATGAAGAAGTGGAAGGCCGCTAACGTACAGCGACCCATATTGCTGTCGGAGTCTTACCAATGCAGGACTGTTACTAACAAAACAGCCCCGCGTAGCAGGTAAGAGTCGCAAGACGGACGAGAGAGGGGGACAGGAACAGCAGAACAAGCAAGTCTGGCTATATCTCAGTCTGTCCGTATAGTAGTCAAAAATGGCTACTATACGACCAGTGCGATGAGAAAGCCCGAACCAACAGCTCCATTCCCTCGTAGACCTTCGAATACTCAAATCTAATCCAGACACTAGAGAGACTGTAGAATAAAAAGAACGTCGCTGACGACATAGGATCGGCGTCGCCAGGACACACAGAAAACCAACAAAGGACTACCAAGTCACCGTCAAAGCGACAAAAGTAAGCCCGCAAAGGCACCAGAGGCCAGAATGGCAGGTGCAAAGATAAGGACGACAAGGACCCGCAGAACGAGTAAAGGCCAACAATAACTAAGGGACCTGACACACTCCCAGCCTCATATGAGACGGCAGTGTCAGGGAGCTCACACGATCGTGTGACAACGCTCATGAAGAACCGACAGACCAACACATCTGACAACCAAACAGCAGTAAATAGCCCACAAAAATCAACGGCAAAAGAACAACAGAAGGAGAAGCTTACCTGCCTGCTCTGGATAAAACAAACCTGCGAAGGCGGAGAAATAGCCAACAGCGACGCTGAACAAGGCAGCTTAGGAGCATCCATTACCTCCTTCGCCTTAAGAGAGGTCGAAAACAGTGGCACCGAAAGATCGGGCATGGACAGTGCAGAGGCAAGGTCTAACCCATCATCCACTGGCAAATTTGCACTAGGAGGCAGGGTAATCACATCCCTAACCTCTGACGAAGATGCACAGCCAGAACCAAGAAAAGACCCAATAGCGTAATTAGCATCAATAGGCCAACAGTCGTCAACAACGCCAACAAACTCGACTCGAGGCTCAAAACGAGTGATGAGATCTCGTCTGAAGCTCGAGCGGGTTACACTGTCCACCAACGAGCCAAAATCGAGAGAGGCCTCAAAAGTCCTACAACCAGCAGCAGTGCCAACAAACTCAAGTCGAGGCTCGAAACGAGTGATGAAATCTCGTTTGGAGCTCGATAAGGGGTCACTGTCCACCAACGAGCCAGACTGCTCAGACAATGAAGCAACTCCCAACGAACCAAAACAGATGTCTGGCAAGTCTGAAACAGCATCAACCAACTCAGGGGCAAATGCTAATCTCGGAGCAAAACGGGTGGTGAAGTCCCGAATGCCGAGAGAAGCACCAACCTGAAGCCCAGAATCCCAAATCTCTACCGTTGCAGCAGAGCTCACCAACGATCCATCAACACGAGCTTCGCGAGACGGAAACGAGAGGAGACAACTGAAAATCGGTTCCAGAACCAAGAAACAACCACCAACGTCCACAAATCTGGATCTAGAAAGGGTCGAAAAAGACAACAGAGAACACGCAAATCTCGATCGTACGAGGTCCAGTGAAGCAGACCGAAAGCGGCGGAGCTACCAGCGCTAACAACGCAGACGCAATCGCCTCGAAAGAGGGACAATTCTGCACAAAATCACCTCGCAGATAAAAAGGCCCAAAAGCCATTGGCGGAACCCTAGAAACGGCTCCCAGAAACAGGCGATAGAAATACTCGCAACCAGAGAGCAAAGCGGAAGACCACTAGAGAAAAGAGCGTAGACAGACGAAGAGAAAAGTAAGGGGCAGCAAATCGCTAAACAGAGAAAATAGGGGAAGCCATGGAAAAGTTTTTTATGACCGTTGATATCATTGATTGGTCATAGTATTATCGTCCTCTAACACTACAGGATTAGGTGTAGGTTGAACAAGTTCTCCATGACGATCCCATAAGTAATAATTCGGCACAAAACCAAATTTGTACAAATGTACTTCTACTACATCTGGTTTCCAATGCTTCAGATGTTTGCACTTACTACACGGACAACGAATGTCTACGTTATTTCGATTATTAGATTGAGCAAATCTGATAAATTCTTGTACACCGTTACATAAACATTCTTTTATTGATTCTTTCATACCTTTTCGAGGTTCATAAATCCAACTACGATCGAGAAAATAATCGAACATATTTCCTGATTTGTAAAATGTAGGTTAGAAGATTGAATAACACACTTCATATTAAAGTCTTGTAAAAATTCATATATAACCCTTTACTATTTTAACAAATTCAAATAAATATTGCATTCAAATTTTCAATTCTTAAGTTTATTATTTTTTTACTTTGACGACCAGTTATCCTACTTCCCATTACAAACACAATAACGTAATCATATTTTATAAATCATTTCAGGTTAAACGATTCTAAAAAATTTCGGCAGCACTTCTCTTTATTCCTTGTATCGTACACAAATGCGTGTACACAGGGAAAAAAGGAAGTGCCATCAAAATTTTCTGAACCGTTTAAACAGAAATGATTTATAAAATATGATTACATTATTGGGTTTGTAAATTGTCCAAATACTAGGACAAATCCAACAAATGTTGTATCAGATGAATATAGATGTCCGTTCTGTGGAAAAACAAATATCCATATAACGATCATATAAAACACTTGTCAGACGGGGCCAAAAATTCTCTAAGGGGTTCACATAAATAAAGCACAAATTAAAAATATTAATATTGAAGTATTAGTGGTCTATAGTGAAATAATGATCTTAAATTTTTTTAGTAATGTAGCCAAATACAATTCATTTAATTCATTTAACCACTTAAATATTTATTAATTAAATCTAAATTTTTAAAACATATTTTAACTTTTGTTTAACTACATAAATTTTAATTAACGATTTTGTGAACTAAATAAGTAGTTAGCACTTACAACAGTATAACAAACATTCTCGTAAACTTATCAATATCCATATTATTCAATAATCATGGCCTATTTTTTGGTTTTTAAATTAGCCATAATTTTTAACAACATAGTAAACAATAAATTCACTAATTAATACCACCAAATCAACACTAATTATCATCACCTAATATGCAATAATCACCATTTTCAAACACACAATCAACTAATTTTCAAAATTAGGTTACCATTATATACCCAATTCAAATAATAAACTATATATCATAAACTAATAACATATATTCATCAATTCCAAACCCCTAAATCATCCAATTTCAAATCCCTAAATCATCAACTAATTTAATTTAAACCTAAATTAAACAAAGAAAATGGAAAATAGGACAAACCAGCAAGTTTGGAGAGGTTGAAATTAGCGACGGAAGCTTGCGACGGCTCCTGGTGGCGGACGGCGGCGGCAGCTTGTGGGGGAGACGGAACTGAGATGATTTGGGGGGAGAGTGAGAGTGATTTTTTCTGTCTCGGCTAGCAGGTATGTATTCGCGATAAGCGACGGCTAGCGACGACCGCTTTTTTTAGTCGTCGCTAGCCGTCGCTCGGTGCTGTCGCTTTTCCAAGCGTTTCTTGTAGTGTTTATCTAATAATTAATAAGTAATACTTAATAAATAATACTCAATAATTCATAAATAATACTTAATTCTACTTCATTAAACTCAACTAAAATGAATGACGACCTCGCAACATCCTTAATTTCGCTTCATTAACTCTCGTGCTGAGGTATCATCATCTTCTAGCATTTTCAAGCCTCTTTGAAAATTCCAGTTGAGAGCTTGCTTCGTGATCTCTGCATGACCATAATGGTCCAACCTCATGCATCGGTCTCGACATTCCATCGCAACAACCAATTTGAGATCGTTTTGCTGTCGAGGACGTCACTATCTCCAAGCAATTCCACAACCTTGTGGATGTTCTTGTACAATGCAATCATCAAACTTCTTTTATTAAAATGAGCAGCTTATTGAGCGCTAATTGGACATTGACCCAAAGACAGACTATCCATATCATCAACAGCATGCTCATTCGAAGTAAATTCGTTTGCTGGGAAGGGTTGGGTAGGTTGGGGATCGAACAAACCACTCACATGACATGGTATTCTGCTTCCAAATGCATTTAGAGGTAAGATTTGAGACTGTAGTGTGGACATCAGGGGAGTAGGATCATCTTTAACTTCGTTCACTGCCATATTTTTGTAGCTGTTTGTGTATTCTTTTGTATAAAATCATGACTTATCATGGCTAGATCCTTCCACTATTGGTCCTCGTCAGTAACAATCTTTTTAACAATATCTTAGCCTGTTCCAGCCTTGTTTCTAAGCTTATCTCATTTCCTGAATTCTTTGCGGTTTGCATCATGTTTGTTCTTCGCTTGTCCAACGTCCAACGCTTGATTAGTCCTTCCATAATGATTGAATTTACCGTAATTCGCTCATAAACTCCAATTTTGACCCTTACGTTAGTGGATGCAAACTTCTCCACCGTTGCAATGGCGAACAATGTGGACAACTTGGGAGTGCATACAAAAGATTTTTTTTTGTTGGTTGGACTGGCTGTAGTGGAATTCATATACGAGAGTGTGTAGTTGAAAAAATATATAATTCAGTAGAGAGTATGAGGTAAAATGTACGGAGTTATTAATAAAGGAAATTCAAAAGTTTTACGTTAGACGAAAGATATTTTACAGCCAAAGGTTAGGAAATGATAGAGAGAACATTCTTGGATCCGCTGCTTATGTAAACTTACATCAAGCGTAGATTTTGCCAAACGCGAATGTCAATTGTTCTCCTTTGTTTCGTTAAAACTCAATTTTTTTTCCAATGCTTAAATGAACTAATTAAAATGTGGAAAACAAATAGAAAATACATTTAAAAAGTAGAAAACAAGGTGCCAAACAAATTAAAATGGTAGAAAGCAAATTAGAATTTTGAAAAACATTTTGTTTTGAAGTCAAACCAACTAAAACAATTCCTAATTAAGTTTTTAAAAATTTCAAACCAAACAAACATGTTTTCTCTCTATTAGATAAAATTTCAAATTAGTTAAACTCAAAGCCAACGGAAACAAAATTTCGAACTTACTGACTAAACATGTTAATATATAAATATCTCCAGAGTAAAATTGATTAGAAAAATTCAAACTAAAAATGTAAAAAATCAAATACTACCTTAGCTTTCCATCCAACCAAACGCCTATAAGTAGTGGATATTAGTGGTCTCCCTTGTACTATCCTAGTGTACAATAATTAAGACACATGAACGATCATGAAGTTTTTAAAAAGAAAAAGGAAAAAAGAAATAGAAAATTGGTTTTTACTCTTAATTGTTTTAATAAGATATTTGTGGTTACTGAATGCCTGAGAAGATCTATTATGTATGTATATATATTATCTAATAACAAATATATGTGGCATGCTAGTTCTCTTGGAATATACACTAGTGGATATTCTCAAGAAGCCATTGATTTCTTGTCTAATACTCTGTGAGCCTTGTGACTATTTCTGTGTGTGTGTGTGAAACATGCAAATTTGATTTTTTTTATTTTTTTGATTTGGAAACATGAATTTTTGAAACTTCATAAATTCAAAATTTTGAATATGAAAATTTAATTTTAAAAGTGTTAGTTTTGAATTTAATATGAATTTTGTTGAAATTATTAAATACGAAATTAAACAAGTATGGAAAAAACAAAACTGAGATATACGTGGAAAGAATATATACATATATATATATGTGTGTGTGTGTGTGTGTGTGTGTGTGTATGTGTGTGTGTGTGTGTGAAATATGCAATTTTGATTTTTTTTAGTTTTTTGATTTGAAAACTTGAATTTTTGAAACTTCATAAATTCAAAATTTTGAATTTGAAAATTTAATTTTAAAAGTGTTAATTTTGAATTTTTTTGAAACTATTAATTACGAAATTAAACAAATATGGAAAAAACAAATTTTAGATATACGTGGAAAGAATAAAGTAAATAGTATTGGAAAGATTTAAAGAGATATGTTAAAGACATCTTTAATGTTACTTGTTTTTCTTTGCCGTCATACTATTTGATTTTGCAAGCCTACGGTAGACAAACCTTCCTAACGGTTTGTTCGATTAGTTTTTGTTCGACAGTTTGTATAAGAGAGAACACAAAAAGGAGAAATTGATGGAATTGTTGAGGAAAAATGTTGTAATATTTATTTGATTTTAAATAATAAAAACTTCATCATAACTTATGTTTTCATTAATAGATATGAAAACGGGATCTGAGTATTATATCCTTATTTTTTGTGTAGTTTCAATTTTTTTGAATGTCAATGAATATGCATATTACCTCCTTATTTTTTGAATAAGAGAAAACACAAAATAATGCATATTGTTGGTATATTCAAATTAGATATGATTTTCTTCTTCGAAATTCTTTAAAATTCAATAATGGTAAAACCAATTTTATTCACCCTAAAATATACTTCTAGAAAAAGAGAAAAAAATGTTGCATATTAATAAATAATGCCAGTTGATTTGCCCTATAAATATATTCACTGTGGAAAAAATGCAAACTAGTTTATGCTTAAAAAATACATGTTAAACTAAATATTTTCATAGACAATCATTAAAATACATCAGAAAGAAAACATGCGACCGATTTTAGTCAGAAAACATACATCTTGTAATGCAAATCGGTTTGCATTATAATAAGTCTAGACTATGGAAAATGCAAACTACTTTGTGCTTCATAAAATACGGGAAAAGGAGTTTGCGTTTTAGGTATCGATGCATGATTTATGACGTTGATGATGAAGATGATCGATTTGTATGAGAAAAAAATGAAAGTTGAAGAAAAAAGAATAACATGAATTTGGTAGTATAAATTATAGTTGAATAAAAAAATAGGGTATGGACATACTCATTTTAATCGATATGAGACATTTTTCAATAGAACATTAAAAGTAAGAACTGAACAGTTATTTCTTGTATCAAAATTAGCCGGGGTTAATAATAAAACAAAAATCCTTTAATTGTACCCAAATCCCTTGCTTTTGAAAAAAAAAGTTGCTCATTGTTCATTTTCTAGTTTCCTTTAATTGTATATATCAATTAAATAATAGTACAACAAAAGAATTTCTAGCTTTTACATTAATTCTAGGAGTTTTCATTTTTCTCCTTGTTTCTACGTTGATATTTTATTTTCAAATCTATTAATTTATCAATTCATACTTATTTTACGAATCTCTTCCATCATTTTACATTTTGCTACATACATTTAAAGTTTATACAATTATTTACAAATAATTCATCAATTACATCCTAACATTTTACTTAAGTTAATTACATAATATAAAATCTGAACTATTTAAATAAATTCAATTGACTAACATTTATTTATTATAACGACCCGTATTTTTAACTGTTTTAAATTTTAAAGTTTGATATAATTATTGAATAAAATGGTTAGAGATAAAATTTAATGACTTATTATTGTACTTTATCGGATGATTAAATTGTTTAAATTTAATATTGGAATTATTTAAATAATTGAATCTTTAATTTATGTGAATGAAAATGGTATCGAAAATTGATTTAAACTTTATTTAAGTATGAATGAAGGTTGTTAACATTTATCATTGGAATTTTTAGTGGATAAATAAAAATTGAAAATTGTATATTTTATTTAACGAGTTAAAATAGCCATTTTGGCCTCTGTCTCGGATTTCGATGAAACCAGTTTCATCGGATCCGTAATAGTGAATTATTGTAGGATTTCAAGTTTCGTAGCGTTCGAACTTGACGTTTGGCCGTGCGAGCTTGAAATGCGTAGAATTTAATTTAATAATTCGACTTAAAAAGCTATCTTCTGCATACGATCGAATTGGCTTTCGAAACTAGTTCCATTGCGTTTGGAACAGGAATAAAACATTATAAACGGCAGGCGACACACTTCGTTTTGGATTTCGAAATTACACGGGTCGAACGGACGAGATATTTTCTAATTATAATATTTTATATTATTTATTCTCTTCTCTCAACTGTTTCATATCACTCCTCTTTTTCCTACCGAATAACACTCCCCCTATTTCGAATCGCAGCAGTTCTTAAAAAAATATATGAATCGAACAAAAATTTAATAGCGTGAGGCGATAGGAAGGAGCGGTGGCTCGGCGTAGGGGTTTAGGCGTGGTGCTCAGGGCATCGATGAAGGCTAAGGCAGAATGGAGCAGCGTTCATCGTCGGATTTTTTAGTTCGTCGTCGTCGTGTGGTTTGGTGCCTTGTCTTTGCGTGCGCTGGAGGCTGGGGGATTGAGGTATTGGCGATTGTCGATCACGAAAAAAAAACGGAAGCATATAAATCACGATCTGGAAGGAGCACGTGCGCGTTGACCTGGTTCGTCGCGTTCAGCCGAGAGGAGCTTGCGTTTGCCTGGAGGTTATCGAGCAACAGTGAAGATAGGGTAATGTGTTAAGCTTAATTAGTTAGTTAATTAGTTTATGTTAATTATATTTTATTTTAACAAATATTAATTAAATCGTAACTCTCTCGTACGAGGTCCATTCCGCGTGATACGAGTTGCTGAGAATTCGTATCGACGTCTTCTATGATATGAGATTGAGCTGGAATTTATTTGAAGCTGAAGAAATTTTTCAGTATCGAATGGAAGGTGAGTGTTTATACGCTCAAAAGTATTGATATTTTTTTTGTAGTCGAATTATATCGTGAAGTGAATTGAATTTATTGATTGTTGTTTGATAAGTTTAATTAACATTTAAATTGACATCTAAATTAATTGATAGAATTTGAATTGATAGTTAAATTGGATTAGAATTTAAATTGCCCGTAAAATATCCGATATTGATAATTATGAAATCGCTGTGATTTTATTGACTGTTTGGATGATTGGTTGTGATGGATGTTATTGGTTGATATTTTGGATGTTTATTTATGTTGATATATATCATGTTATCATCCTATATATAATTTACAGTATATAAAACTGTAAGTTGAATCATTTCGAATAAATTAAGAAATAGGTTGAAATGATATATACCTATGACATTTAATTTAAATTGAAACGATATATATCCTTCCCTGAATTTAAATTGAAATAATTATTTCACTTGGCCATAGGATAGAGAATTATATACGGATACTGGATTGGCTAAATTAAATGTTTTTAAATTTTGATTTGAAATTATTTAAATGATTTGGTTTTAAGAAATAAAAATAGAATTTATGGAAATCGAATTATTTTCGTATTGGAACTCGGAATGTTGAAATTTAAATTTATTTAATTAATCGAAGTTGAGATTTTTAAGTTACAATCAGAATATGATGTGAATTTCAAAATTTTGTTTGTTTTAAAAAATGGAACTTTTATTCGAACTGTAGATAGTGTTAAGTAAAAGTGATATAAACGATATTTTGAAATTTAGCTTGGAATTTATTAATATTTGAAGGTTTGGATTTCTTTTTAAAAAAAATTGGATATTGAAGGAAAATTTGATTTAAGTGTTTTGAATTGATATTTTGGAAATCGAAATTTATATAAATCGAAATGGTTTAAATTTGGAATTGGAATTTAAATTAATTTGGAATTGGAATTTTAAATTGATTTGGAATTGGAATTTTAAATTAATTTGGAATTGGAATTTTAAATTAATTTAGGATTGGAGTAGAAATTAATTTGGAATTGGAGTTGAAATTAATTTAAAATTGAAATTTAAATTAATTTGGAAGCGAGGTAAAATTCGACTTGAAATTGGAATTGAATCGATTTAAATCGAAATAGAAATTGGAAATTATTTGAATAGGAAAATTTGGAAAGTGAACCGGTTTGACTTTGAAACTATTTTTAAATGAATTATTTTTGTATAAACGGTTTCAAATCTATTTTCTTTAAATATTCAAACTATTTTAATTTCCCAACTATTTTACTATATAAACCATTTTTAATACTCAAATTATTTTCTATTAAACTATTTTAACTATTTAACTATTTAAACTATTTTCTAAAATTCAAATTGGTCAAAGGGTGGAATGTTTATATTTAAATCTTGGATTTAAATGTGAATTGGGTTAAAGTGAATTATAACCAAAACTGTAATTCGAATCAATTTTTGAAGTGAAATCGATATATCGAGTTGAATTAACATTTGAAGTAAAAATATGTTTTTGAAGCGAATATGACAATTTCGAAATGAATTTGATTTTGAAGCAAATATGATATTTTGATATCAACTACGAATTGTTTTCGAAATATAAAAGAACCAATCGGTGTGTAAAATAACGTTTGGTTGTTAAAGAGACTGGGGCCTCTTATTGGCATACTCTTTGTCAATATTGGAACCACTTTAACAACTGTGTACGCGGTGGATGATATCCAGTTTGTTGTGGTTGAATTGGCGAACGTTTACTGGAATGAAGTAAGAGAACGATGATGGATAGCCTTGACACTTGTGTCATAATTAAAATGACTAAAACAGGAGCTTATGTCTGGTCAATGAGGTTAGCTATCTCTAGCGACGTTGATTACTAGTATTACTATTATGATTTTTGACTCGATGGGTACACCTTTTGTTTGGATTGATTGTCGCGGTCGGCCACAGATCGGTTACGATCAGCCAAAAAGGGTAAACTAGTAGAATCCTACTTCGGGCATTGCCTCACGTGCCTTGTCATATTTATCCTATACGAGCCCATTACGACTTTGGTTTAGAATTGTAAAAATGTGTTAAGGTGGATCGATGTAAAGACTTGATGTAGAACGTACATCGATAATTCGCGAAGAAGAAGAAGAAGACGAGCGACTTACCTCAGGTCGCGATCGAAGTCAGGAAGAAGAAGAACGCGAGCTTCCATTGTTCCTAAATCGCGAAGGCCAGCTAGGTCACGAGTCGTCTTCCGCTTTAGGTCGCGATGGTTTCCTAGGTCGCAAAGAAGAAAGTCGCTGCTCCTCTTTAGGTCGCGGCCAACCTTCCTTAGGTCGCAAACGACCTATGCCAGCTCCAACCCTAAGTCGCGAAGCTTCAATCGATCATCCCTGTTTTAGGTCGCGAGATGCTCATTCTTGTTTAGGTCGTGGACGACCTATCCTAGGTCGCGAGATGCTCATTCCTGTTTTAGGTCGTGGACGAAGTTGTCACTGAAGAAGCTTAAGTCGCGGCGAATGATTATCTCGTGAACGAGCTGGTTTAAGTCGCCGAAGTTAGGTCGTAAGTTTTTAAGTCGCCTGAGTTTTGTTTTAGGTCGCAATTGTTAGGTCGTTCACGACTTATGAGTTGTGTTGTAAGTGTTGTGTTGTAAGCCTATAAATAGGCGAGTTATGTCATTTGTAAAAAGTTGTTGAATTTGAATAAAATTTCTTTTGTGTGCTTTTGTGCCACCATTAAAATTGGTAGTTGAGTGTTATCTCCTATCTCCACCTTCGGCATTCGAGTGCGCTCGAATCAACGATTGTTGAAGCCAATTCACGGAATCAAGTGCGCTTGATCAACGTCGAAGAATTGTAGATCTTCTCTCATGGCATCGTGCACGATCAACGTGTCGAAGATAGCTAAAGTCCGGTATCTTCGTGATCAACGGATTTGGGCGTTTGATATCATTAATTCATCGATTCATATTGCTTCATCTAATCGTTTCATCGATTAGTTTGACACGAATTATTCAATTCGTCGTCAAGTGTTATTTCCGCTGCGTCATTTGGTATCAGAGCTAGAGCGCAAGGAGTTTGCGTAGATTTTTGGAGTTGTGCGAGATTCACATCATTTGGAGAAGTGGGTTATCGAGATTTTGAAGAGATTTGTTCGTTTGGAGATTTTTGAAGATTTCAACAAGTGGGTAGTTTTGATTTGAAGATTTTTAGATCGAAGTGAAGTTTTTGTTGGAATTTGTTAAAGAGTGATCATGCCTCCGAGAAGAGCTAACCGTTATCGCAACATTGATGCTTTGTATGGGAGAGAAGAGGCCGATGAGATGGAGCAAAGAATTAACGAAAATTTTAATGAGAAGCTTAATGAAGGGATTGGACGATTAGAGAGGATGATGTTGGAAATAAGTCAAAATCAGAGAAGGGTTTCACCTGAATCGAGCCATTTGAGAAGTAGAGTTTCACCACATTCAAATCGAGAGAGAAGTGTTGATAGTGATCATAGAAGCGTGGATCGAGATTGTGATAGAAATGTTGATGATCGAAGTCGTGATGGAAATGTGAATGATCGTGAACGGAGGAATGTAGATCGAAGAGATGTTGGTGGAAGAAATGGTGGTAGTAGAGATGTTGGTGGTCAGGATCGACATCGATATACATCAGATTTTGAAGAGGAGTTTGATGGTGGTAATGTTCATGGACGAGGACGAGTTCAAAGAAGAAATCATTCGGAATATGATCACAAATGGGAGTCCGGGATGAAAACTGAAATACCAGAATTCAAGGGAGGTATGCAGGCCGAGGAATTTCTTGATTGGCTAGCTTATGTTGAGGAAATTTTTGACTTCAAGGAGGTTCCGGAGGATCGTAAAGTGAAGTTGGTTGCTACTAGGTTGAGGGGGAGAGCTATGGCGTGGTGGCAGCAAACCAAACTTACTAGAGAGCGGATGGGGAAGTCAAAGATTGTTGTTTGGGAGAAGATAAAGAAATTGATGAAGGCTACTTTCTTACCCTACAATTACCAATCACTGATGTATCAGAGATTACAGAACCTGAGGCAAGGGACGAAGACTGTTGCTGATTATGCCGATGAGTTCTACCAGTTGATTGCTTGAAATGACATTATGGAGACAGAAGAACAATTGACCGCTAGGTTTGTTGGGGGACTTAGAACACAGATCCAGGATATGGTGAACATGTTCGACCCTAGATCTGTGGCAGAAGCACATCAAAAGGCGTTGGCTTGGGAGAAACAAGGTAGATGTGGGGGAGGTGTGTTTCCAAGTTTTACGGGACAGAACAAAGGAGCGGGTAGTAGTTCTAATGTTCCTAAAGCATCGAGTAAGCCGGTTGTTCATGAAGTGGCTTAACCAAAAGTCAATACCAATTTCAAATGCTATAATTGTCAGGAAGTGGGTCACAAGAGCAACAAATGTCCGAAACCGAAGAAGAGAACTATGATTGCTGAAGTGGAGGATGAAGATGTAGAAGAAGATCTCACATCACACGGTGATGAGGAGGAAGAAGAGGTGTCGGGAGACGAGGGATGTAATCTGATGATACAGAGATCTTGTTTAACCCCGAAGCAGGAAGAGGAGTCGAGTTGGTTGAGGAGTAACATTTTTCAGTCAACGTGCACTATTTTGGGGAAGGTCTGTAAATTTGTCATTGACGCTGGGTGTTGTGATAACATCATTTCTACCGAGGCTGTGAAGAAGTTGAAGTTGAAAATGGAGAAACATCCTAGTCCTTATAAACTTGCTTGGTTGAGGAAAGGAGGAGAAGTGAAGGTAGAGAGGCGAGCTCATGTTCCGTTTTCTATTGGAAAGAAATACAAAGATGAGATTTGGTGCAACGTGGTTGACATGGATGTTTGCCATTTGCTGTTGGGAAGGCCGTGGCAGTACGATCGGGAGGTACAGCATAATGGTCGAACAAATAGCTACAGTTTCTTGTTCGAGAGCACAAAAATCACTTTAGTTCCGAAGAAGCGACAGCAGAATGAGAACAAGCTAGAGGAGATTGAGGAATTGAAGACTTTGTTGTCCTTGAAGGAGTTCGCGGAAGAGGTAGATGAGAGCCCTAAATTTTTTATGTTGATTGGGCATGAAAGCAGTGAAGTTACTGAAGTTCCAGAGGAAGTGAAACCAGTTTTGGAGGAATTCAAAGATGTGTTTCCAAAGGAGTTACCGAAGGAGTTACCACCGCTTAGAGACATACAACATCAGATTGACTTGGTGCCAGGTGCTGCATTGCCTCATAGACCACACTATCGGATGAGTCCAAAAGAACACGAGGAGTTAAGGAGACAGGTGCATGGAGGAATTACTGGAACAAGGGCGTGTTCAGGAGAGTTTGAGTCCTTGTGCAGTACCAGCTTTGTTGGTGCCGAAGAAGGATGGAACGTGGAGAATGTGCACAGATAGTAGAGCATTGAATAAGATTACAGTGAGATATCGATTTCCTATGTCGAGACTGGATGATCTGTTGGATCAGTTGAGCGGTGCTGTTGTGTTTTCGAAGATTGACTTGAAAAGTGGCTACCATCAGATTCGTATTCGACCGGGTGATGAGTGGAAGACTGCTTTTAAAACTCGAGAGGGTCTGTACGAATGGTTGGTGATGCCGTTTGGCTTGTCAAATGCTCCGAGTACATTCATGAGAGTCATGAACCAGATTTTTCGACCATTCATCGGGAAGTTCGTAGTGGTATATTTTGATGACATCTTGATCTACAGTGGAAGAACTGAAGAACACCTACAGCATTTGTGGGAAGTGTTGTTGGTTTTTAGACGTGAGGAATTTTATGCTGCAACGAAGAAGTGTACCTTTATGACTACAAGTATTCTATTCTTGGGCTATATTGTGTCGAAGGATGGTATTCAAGTTGATCAGAGTAAAGTTGAAGCTATTCGAAATTGGCCACAGCCTAAGACAATAACAGAAGTGAGGAGTTTTCATGGTTTAGCATCATTCTACCGAAGATTCATTCCACTCTTCAGTAGCGTGATGGCACCAGTTACGGAATGTATGAAAGGGAAGAAGTTTGTTTGGACTGAAGAGGCTGATTCTGCTTTTCAGAGAATCAAGACACTCTTGACTACAACGCCCATTCTTAAATATCCAGAGTTTCAGTTACCCTTTGAGCTACATACTGATGCATCCAAGGTTGGAATTGGGGGAACGTTGAGTCAAAGTGTTCATCCTATTGCCTACTTTAGTGAAAAACTAACGGGAGCTAAAACGAGATACAGTACTTATGACTTGGAATTCTATGCTATAGTCCAAGCCATAAAGCATTGGAGACACTACTTATTTCATAAGGAATTTGTGCTATACATTGACCATGAAGCTTTGAAACATTTGCAGGGGCAAGATAAAATTTCAGCAAGGCATGCTTCGTGGGTTGCTTATTTACAATAGTTTACTTTCATGGTGAAGCACAAATCAGGAGTTACTAACCGAGTTGCCGATGCATTGAGCCGTAGAAATCATTTGCTGACAACCATGCGAGTGGAAGTAGTGGGATTTGATTTGTTACCAGAATTGCTTATTTCAGATTCTTATTTTGCGAAAGTGCTGGATCAGATGCAGGAAGGGAGTTCTGATGATTTTGTGATGAAAGATGGATTCTTGTTCAAAGGAAACCGATTGTGTATTCCGGATTGTAGCTTGAGGATGAAGATTGTCAAAGAATTGCATGAAGAGGGTCACGTGGGCAGATATCGTACATTACAGTTGATTTCACAATCATATTTTTGGCCTTCCATGAGAAAAGAAGTTGAAAGATTTGTGGAGAGATGTCATATTTATCAAGTTTCAAAAGGGACAACGACGAATGCGTGATTGTATATGCCATTACCCGTGCCTACTAAACCATGGGTTGATATCAGCATGGATTTTGTTTTGGGTTTGCCTAGAACTCAACGGGGAAATGATTCTATATATGTTGTGGTAGACCGTTTCTCGAAGATGGCACATTTCATTGCTTGTAAGAAAACGACGGATGCAGTTCATGTGGCACAGTTATTCTTTAAAGAAATCTATCATTTACATGGGTTACCTGAATCTATTGTTTCTGACCGAGACACTCGATTTCTGAGTCACTTTTGGTTGAGTCTATGGAAGATGGTTAGGACGAAGCTGAATTTTAGTAGTGCATATCATCCTCAGACGGATGGGCAAACTGAAGTTGTGAATAGATCATTGGGAAATTTGTTGCGGTGTATTGTGCAGGATAATTTGAAAAGTTGGGATATGAAGTTGTGTCAGGCAGAGTTTGCTCATAACCATGCTATTAACCGAAGCACTGGTTACAGTCCATTTCAGATTGTATATTCAAGCTTGCCAAAGGGGCCGTTGGATTTAGAGATAGTACCACAACCGAAGGGGATAGTTAAACGGGCTGCTGATTTTGTTGATGGGTTGACAGAATGCCATAGAATCGTTCAGGAACGTTTGGAGAAGACAAATGAGAAGTATAAACGAGCTGCAGATAAGAAGAGAAGAAGTGTGGAGTTCAACGAGGGTGATTGGGTGTATGTTGTGTTAATGAAGGATCGTTTTCCAGTGGGTGCTTATAACAAGTTGAAAGCCCGAAAGATTGGTCCAGTAGAAATTATAAAATGGATCAATGAAAATGCTTATAAGTTGAAGCTGCCAGAGGATGTTTACACTTCTGACGTGTTTAATGTTAAACATCTTATACCTTATTATGGAGATAAACAACCTAATGGGGAAGAACTTTTAAATTCGAGGATGAATTCTTTCCAACAAGGGGAGGATGATGTAGAACGTACATCGATAATTCGCGAAGAAGAAGAAGAAGACGAGCGACTTACCTCAGGTCGCGATCGAAGTCAGGAAGAAGAAGAACGCGAGCTTCCATCGTTCCTAAATCGCGAAGGCCAGCTAGGTCGCGAGTCATCTTCCGCTTTAGGTCGCGATGGTTTCCTTGGTCGCAAAGAAGAAAGTCGCTCCTCCTCTTTAGGTCGCGGCCGACCTTCCTTAGGTCGCAAACGACCTATGCCAGCTCCATCCCTAAGTCGTGAAGCTTCAATCGATCATCCCTGTTTTAGGTCGCGAGATGCTCATTCTTGTTTAGGTCGTGGACGACCTATCCTAGGTCGCGAGATGCTCATTCCTGTTTTAGGTCGTGGACAAAGTTGTCACTGAAGAAGCTTAAGTCGCGGCGAATGATTATCTCGTGAACGAGTTGGTTTAAGTCACCGAAGTTAGGTCGTAAGTTTTTAAGTCGCGTGAGTTTTGTTTTTGGTCGCAATTGTTAGGTCGTTCACGACCTATGAGTTGTGTTGTAAGTGTTGTGTTGTAAGCCTATAAATAGGCGAGTTATGTCATTTGTAAAAAGTTGTTGAATTTGAATAAAATTTCTTTCGTGTGCTTTTGCGCCACCATTAAAATTGGTAGTTGAGTGTTATCTCCTATCTCCACCTTCGGCATTCGAGTGCGCTCGAATCAACGATTGTTGAAGCCAATTCATGGAATCAAGTGTGCTTGATCAACGTAGAAGAATTGTAGATCTTCTCTCACGGCATCGTGCGCGATCAACGTGTCGAAGATAGCTAAAGTCTGGTATCTTCGTGATCAACGGATTTGGGCGTTTGGTATCATTAATTCATCGATTCATATTACTTCATCTAATCGTTTCATCGATTTGTTTGACACAAATTCTTCAATTTTTCGTCAAGTGTTATTTCCGCTACGTCAAGCCTTAACGCTATTTTGATATTTATTTTATTGATAGACATTGTCTATTATAGCGTATACTATTATATATAAATAGTTTAACGGATCCTTAGAAGATGGAAAATCCCGTAACATCTCTTAAGTTACTGCACTCATATTTGTGATATTGATTTGGCTTACATAAGAGTATTTTAGTCCTGACTCGAGTGTTTTGTCTTTTCATTACGCTCGGGTCAGCCCTGAGTTTTCAGTGTGTTGAAGATTGTTCTCTATAGGACGAAGATGAAGATGTGGTATATTACTATTATTATTATCCCCTGCATTATGCTATTCTGCTGCATTGATTATTTATCCTTGATGTATATATATAACTCTAACAAATGTGTATAGATTAAAACCAAATGTATAGTAAACTACTTCATGAACTGTTATTTGATTATTATATTTTATCGTTTCCGCTGTGAGATTCTGTATTTGTTTTCTTCTTCTTTTCTTATTTTTCTTATTTATCCCCATTGATTATCTACGTTCCGGATTGTTTAAGTCGGACATTGTGGATTATTGTTGATTTAAACCTTCAGAAATGTGGGTCGTCACAGTTGGTATCGGAGCCAGGTTTAGCGATAACCTTGGCTTTGTGGGGTTTGACACATTAGAGATAGGGTAGTAATACCCTAGAATGAGTCTGTTTGAGTGTATATATATATATGAGAGAGCGTACTTGTTAGTGTTATAAAATGTTTTATATTGTGTTTACTTATCCATTGAGTTGTTTATGAATTTTGGTCGATGTGCGGGACGCCGTGTTATAGATAAGGGTTTCTAAACACTTAAACGAGGCAAATTGACATAATATTGTTTTTAAATCGAGTAAATGAAATTATTTTACCTAAATTATATGATATATATATAAAAGTTAATTATTAATGAAATTATTGTAAGGAGATGATAATATTTAGTGATCATTGATTATTGGTTGAATTAAAAATAAAAATGAATACTTAATGAATTTTATTTTATGAAGCATTTGAAAATTAATTTGGATTGAAATTAATTAAAATAAAAATTGGTTAAAATGACCAAGTTGTCAATTAATGGAATATTTTGGTAATAAGATAAGGAAATTGTATAAGTATATTTATAATATAGCATATAAATAGAAAAAAATTTGAAAATATGGAATTTAAAATCCTTTTGTTTTCAAATTTGTTTCCAAAGCCTTAAAATTTAATAATAGTATTATATGAAAGAGTTTTGACTAGAAAAATATTTTGAAAGAATTTTTGGATGAAATAAAAGCATTAAACTCACTTTGGTTGCTGGGAAATAATTCTGGAGATGACTACAGCATCGCCAGTATTCATTTTCAGGTTTCTGAGTGAGAATTTCTACCAAAAGAAATTTATTTTTGATTAAAACAAGTTTTGTTGTGAAAAATGTTCTAAATATGATTTGATAGATATATGAAAATAGTTTTGAACTTATAATTGGAAATAATATAGATTAAAATAAGTTTATAACTTATAAATTTCGAACAGGAAAGAAAAATTAAAATTTTAAAACTGTTGAATATTTTGGTTAACCAAACAAAAGAAGATTTGAATTTAAGATATGAAAGAAAAAATAACATGAGAAAGGTTAATTAAATTGAGTTAATGAAATGAAGTAAACAAAATGAAATTTAACTCAAGAAGCTTAAATAAAAATGAAATGTAATTGGAATGAATTAGATAAAATAATAAAATGAAATTTTAAATGAATAAATTGTATAATTTATAGATTTGAGAATATTGAGCTAAAGACAAATTTTAAATTTGGTCGAATGTGAGTGATAAGAAGAAAATATTTAAAAGAGAGTGAAATAAAATGAGTAATGGATTAAAATGAAATGAAGTTTAACTTATATTAAATAAAATTGAATTATATATTAAGTGAAACTAGTTAAATTAGAAAAGTGAAATAATTTCATTTAAGCTATAAAATGAATTAAAAATGAATACGAACTTGAATTTTAAAATTAAATGTAATTTAAGTGTGAAAGAAATTAAATAAAATAAATGAGTGTAAGTTAACTTAATATGGTTAATTGAATTTAACTTAAATTGGATATAAATAAATAAAATGCAAGTGGAGTAGTTATAAAAAAAATTTGAATGTTAACTAATATAATATGGAATAAGCTATTGGAATAAATTATAAATTTAAGTTAACTTAAGAGAGGTTAAATAAATTGATCGTGGAAGAGAAATGTATAATTATTAATATGAATTGAGTTATTAAATAAAATTTACTTTGGTAAATTAATAACATGAAATTGAATAAATGAAGTGAATCGATGAATTAATAATAACTTAAGATATGAAGTAATAATAATAAAAGTGAGTTGTGTTGTATAAAATATTTATAATGAATTTAGATGATTTATAAATGATGTTAGTATACAAAAAAGAGAATAAACTAAGTGGAAACAAATTTAAATTAAGCATGGTTAAGTGGAATAATTTTATGAATGATTCACCAATGAATTTATATGAAATAGGTTAAACAAAAAGTGAAACAATTGGAATTTCACAAATTAAATTGAATATAATGAATTTGTAATGAATGTTAATAAATTAAAAGAAATCAATGGAATGTAAACCAATTAAATGTGGATGAAACAAATGTAAATAATTGAAGCAAATCGATTGAATGCAAATACATTGAATTGTAATAAATCAAATGTGAATGCAATGAATATTGTTTGATTGAATAAAAATGGATTGAAACCAAATTAGTTGAATGTAAATCAATTAAAAGCAAATGAATTGAATATAAATCCATTGTATGATTAACGAAATGAACATTAATAAGTGAATGTGAATCAATTTAAAATATATGGAATGTGGTATGGAATTAAATTACTTAAGTGTAATTAATTATATGAATTACGGAAATGAAATAATGGAAGTTAAAAAAAATGAATGTAACTATAAACGAGTGTAAATTAATAGAATGTGAATTCATTAATGTTGATAAGTGCATGCAAATCAATTGGAAGTAAATAAATTGAATGAAAAATCAATTGAACGTGAATCTAATTGAATAAAAGTTGGTTGAATGCAAATAAATTGAAATGAAGCAATTAAAATGTTAATGAAATGAATGTTAATAAGAAATGAAGGTATAAATTAAAAATTTACATTAGAAAACGAAAATTCACATAGTTATGAATTAATTGGACTAGTTGGACGGATATTGATAGTTGAATGGTTTCTTTTGTTGCAAACCATTGTTATTACTGTTTTGATTGCACATGATTGTTGTATGTTGCGTATTTGTACTTGTATTTATTGTTTGGATTCAAAATCCATGTTATATGGTTATATTATACTTTTACATGCTTCTATATCTTTATTTGCAACTAATATCTCAAATTGAGTTGAAATAGATACATACAAAGACCGTTTGGGCGTATACGAGGATTTATATGCTTTTGCTTGCTTAATACGAGCGAACTCGCTCGTATTATTAATAATACGGTACGTATCTCGGATTACATACCGCAATTTCATATTTTATATTTTTGCCCTTCGGGATGTCTTATCATTGAGATGAGATGTATATTTGATATCTATTTGGTATATTTGTGTTATATATTATATTGTAAAAGTTTTCCGATCGAGCCGCGCAAAGGGTACCCTGTCGAAATTTTCCATAAATCCGAGTGTTAGAATTTTTTTAAAGTTTTAAAAATTTTATAACTTGTTTTATATATAAATTATATTTTCCTTAAATATGATATCGGAGTGGCGTAGTAGGAGCGTAGTAATAGTTTTGCAAATAAGATGTTTATGCTTATAAGTTAATTATTTTGAGAAAATATATTGTATGTTAAATTCTGTCCTTAATGTCCTTTTCGAGGACGAACAGTTTTGAATGGGTGAGTATGTAACGACCCGTATTTTTAACTGTTATAAATTTTAGAGTTTGATATAATTATTGAATAAAAATGGTTAGAGATAAAATTTAATGACTTATTATTGTACTTTATCTGATGATTAAATTGTTTAAATTTAATATTGGAATTATTTAAATAATTGAATCTTTAATTTATGTGAATGAAAATGGTATCGGAAATTGATTTAAATTTTATTTAAGTATGAATGAAGGTGTTTACCATTTATCGTTGGAATTTTTAGTGGATAAATAAAAATTGGAAATTGTATATATTATTTAACGAGTTAAAATAGCCATTTTGGCCATTTTCTTGGATTTCGACGAAACCAGTTTCATCGGATCTGTAATAGTGAATTATTGTAGGATTTCAAGTTTTGTAGCGTTCGGACTTGTCGTTTGGCCGTGTGAATTTGAAATGCGTAGAATTTAATTTAATAATTCGACTTGAAAAAATATCTTTTGCATATGATCGAATTGGCTTTCAAAACTAGTTCCATTGCGTTCGGAATAGGAGTAAAACATTATGAACTACAGGCGGCACCCTTTGTTTGGAGTTCGAAATTGCACGGGTCGAACGGGCGAGATATTTTCTAATTATAATATTTTATCTTATTTATTCTCTTCTCTCAACCATTTCGTATCACTCCTCTTTTTCCTACCGAATATTACTCCTCCCCTCTATTTCGAATCGCAACAGTTCTTAAAAAAAATACAAATCGAAAATACTAATAATGGCGTGAGGCGATAGGGAGGAGCGGAGGCTCAGCGTAGGGGTTTAGGCGCGGTGCTTAGGGCATCGATGAAGGCTAGGGCAGAATGGAGCAACGTTCATCGTTAGATTTTTGAGTTCGTCGTCGTCATGTGGTTTGGTGCCTCATCTTCGCGTGCGCCGGAGGTTGAGGGGTTGAGGTGACAGGCGATTGTCGATCGTGCAAAAAAAAGGAAGCAGATAAATCGCGATCTGGAAGGAGCACGCCAGCGTTGACCTGGTTTGTCACGTTCAGCTGAAAGGAGCTTGCGTTTGCTTGGAGGTTATCAAGCAATAGTGAAGATAGGGTAATGTGTTAAGCTTAATTAGTTTATGTTAATTATATTTTATTTTAACAAATATTAATTAAATCGTAACTTTCTCGTACGAGGTCCATTTCGCATGATACAAGTTGCTGAGAATTCGTATCGACGTCTTCTATGATATGGGATTGAGCTGGAATTTATTTGAAGCTGAGGAAATTTTTCAGTATCGAATGGAAGGTGAGTGTTTATACGCTCACAAGTACTAATTTTTTTTTATGTAGTCGAATTATATCGTGAAGTGAATTGAATTTATTGATTGTTGTTTGATAAGTTTAATTAACATTTAAATTGACATCTGAATTAATTGATAGAATTTGAATTGACAGTTAAATTGGATTAGAATTTAAATTGCCCCTAAAATATCCTATATTGATAATTATGAAATCGTTAAAATTTTATTGACTGTTTGGATGATTGGTTGTGGTGGATGTTATTGGTTGATATTTTGGATGTTTATTTATGTTGATATATCATGTTATCATCCTGTATATAATTTACAATATATAAAACTGTAAGTTGAATCATTTCGAATAAATTAAGAAATAGGTTGAAATGATATATACCTATGACATTTAATTTAAATTGAAATGATATATATCCTTCCCTGAATTTAAATTGAAATAATTGCTTCACTTGGCCATAGGATAGAGAATTATATACGGACACCGGATTGGCTAAATTAAATGTTTTAAAATTTTTATTTGAAATTATTTAAATGATTTGGTTTTAAGAAATAAAAATCGAATTTATGAAAATCGAATTATTTCCGAATTGGAACTCGGAATGTTGAAATTTAAATTTGTTTAATTAATCGAGTTGAGATTTTTATGTTACAATCGGAATATGACGTGAATTTCAAAATTTTGTTTGTTTTAAAAAATGGAACTTTTATTCGAATTGTAGATAGTGTTAAGTAAAAGTGATATAAACGATATTTTGAAATTTAGCTCAGAATTTATTAATATTTGAAGGTTTGGATTTCTATTTTTTAAATCGGATATTGAAGGAAAATTTAATTTAAGTGTTTTGCATTGATATTTTGGAAATCAAAATTTATATAAATCGAAATGGTTTAAATTTGGAATTGGAATTGGAATTTAAATTAATTTGGAATTGGAATTTTAAATTGATTTGGAATTGGAATTTTAAATTAATTTGGAATTGGAATTTTTAATTAATTTGGGATTGGAGTTGAAATTAATTTGGAATTGGAGTTGAAATTAATTTAAAATTGGAATTTAAATTAATTTGGAAGTGAGGTAAAATTCGACTTGAAATTGGAATTGAATCGATTTAAATCGAAATTGGAAATTATTTGAATTGGAAAATTTGGAAAGTGAACAGGTTTGACTTTGAAACTATTTTTAAATGAATTATTTTTTTATAAACGGTTTCAAATCTATTTTCTTTAAATATTCAAACTATTTTAATTTTCCCAACTGTTTTACTATATAAACCATTTTTAATACTCAAATTATTTTCTATTAAACTATTTTAACTATTTAAACTATTTTCTAAAATTCAAATTGGTCAAAGGGTGGAATGTTTATATTTAAATCTTGGATTTAAATGCGAATTGGGTTAAAGTGAATTATAACCAAAACTGTAATTCAAATTAATTTTTGAAATGAAATCGATATATCGAGTTGAATTAACATTTGAGGTAAAAATATGATTTTTTGAAGCGAATATGATGATTTCGAAATGGATTTGATTTTGAAGCGAATTTTATATTTTGATATCAAGTATGAATTGTTTCCGAAATATAAAAGAACCAACCTATGTGAAAAATGATGTTTGGTTGTTAAAGAGATGGGGCCTCTTAGTAGCATACTCTCTGTCAATATTGGAACCACTTTAACAACTGTGTACGTGGTAGATGATATCCAGATTGTAGTGGTTGAATTGGCGAACGTTTACTGGAATGAAGTAAGAGAACGATAATGAATAGCCTTAACACTTGTGTCATAATTAAAATGACTAAAACATGTGCATATGTCTGGCCAATGAGGTTGGCTACCTCTATCGACGTTAATCACTCGTTTTACTATTATGATTTTTGACTCGATGGGTGCACCTTTTGTTTGGATTCATTGTCGCGGTCGGCCACGGATGGGTTACGACCAGCTAGAAAGGGTAAACTGGTGGAATCCTACCCTGGGTATTGCCTCACATGCCTTGTCATATATTTATCCCTATACGAGCCCATTACGACTTTGGTTTAGAACTATAAAAATGTGTTAAGGTGAATCAATGTAAAGCCTTAATGCTATTTTGATATTTATTTTACTGATAGACATTATATATTATAGCGTATACTATTATATATAAATAGTTTAACAGATCCTTAGGAGATGGAAAATCTCGTAACATCTCTTAAGTTACTGCACGCATATTTGTGATATTGATTTGACTTACATAAGAGTATTTTAGTCCTGACTCGAGTGTTTTATCTTTCCATTACGCTCGGGTTAGCCTTGAGTTTTCAGTGTGTTGAAGATTGTTCTCTGGAGGACGAAGACGAAGATGTGGTATATTACTATTATTATTATCCCCTGCATTATGCTATTTTGCTACATTGATTATTTATCCCTGATGTATGTATATAACTCTAATAAATGTGTATAGATTAAAATCAAATGTATAGTAAACAGTTTCATGAACTATTATTTTATTATTATATTTTATCGCTTCCGCTGTGAGATTCTGTATTTGTTTTCCTTTTCTTTTCATATTTAACCCAATTGATTATCTATGTTCCGGATTGTTTAAGACGGACATGCGTGGATTATTATCGATTTAAACCTTCCGAAATGTGGGTCGTCACATTTATATTCGTAATAAATACTAAAAAATGACAATTTTGATATGTATACTACTTTTGTACCAACCAAAAGGCTAAACGTAATTTTTTAAATCATATAAATTAGTAATTAGATATTTAATTTGTAATTCATTTATTTCAATAAATTATCATTCGTTGCATTTTAGAATTCTACTTTTAACTTCAAATACCTAATTTAAAATTACCACAATAACTTACAAAATCCACCTCACTTTTCTTTTAATATTTTGCATTTCAGTTCATATATTAAAATTAATTATACAATCTTAAATTTAAACTAATTAGATAAATATAATCAAATGATATACGTTCGTTTGTCTAATAAATTATGAAAATATGAAAATTTTCATTATGTGCACCACACTCGTATAATAGAATTAATCAAGTATCCTAAAAACTATTTAAATAAATTCAGTAACTATAATTCGTTGATTTGTCTAATAAATCATAAAAATATGAAAATTTCAATATTTATACTATATTCATACTAACAAAAATGTATAAAATTCATTTTGGTATATAAATACATGTATCACGTAACATCATTGTATACATAAGTATATATATCAGTATATTAATGCTTGCATTGCAAAATTCTTTTTTAACATCAACTACCTACATTTTGAAATTTCTGCAGTTGCTTACAAAACCCTCCTTAATATCACATAATATTGTACACTTAAGTCAATCTATTTTAATTAATTATGTAAACTTGAATTAAAACCATTCGAACAAATTCAATTAATAATTATTCGTTAATTCATCTAACATAGCCTAAAATATGAAGGTTTCAATATGTATATTATATTCTTATCAACAAAAGTGGTAAATTCATTTTTCCATTCAAATATAAAGATATATAAATAACATAACATAAATAACGTACATTAACAATATTAACAGATTCAATTTATTATTTATTTATCTAAATAAATATATCATACATTGCACCGTAAAATTTTGATTTAACTTCAAATACCTATGGTTTAAGATTTTGATAATTATTTACAAAACCTCACTCAATTGTTTCCTAATATTTTATATTTGAATAAACATGTTTAAATTACTTATGAAATCTCAAATCTCAGTAATAGCTAGTCTACCCATCTAATATATCCTTAAAGTACATGTCAATTTTAACACACACACACAAATATATTCATATTAACAAAAATAGTAAAACTATTTTTTCCACTCAACTATAAAGATACAAGGATCACATACATAATTATGTACATAAACAACAACGACAAGATTAATTTGTAAATCAATTATAATCATTTATCTCAAAAACGTATCATACATTGCATAATAAAATTCAGTATTTAACTTCAAATACTCTACATTAAGATTTCTACAAGATCATTCTCAATTCTTCTCTACAATTTACCTTTAAGTCCATGTATTTAAACTAATTAAGTAATTATAAATTTAATATATTTAATAAATTCAGTTAAATAATATTTGTTCATTCAACTAAAATCATTAAAATATATTAGTTTCAACATGTATAACAAAAATGGTAAAATTTTTTATCATTTTTTACTCCAATATAAAGATATATAAGCTATATAACATACGTTATACATAAAAAATAATAATTTTAGGAGTGTAATTTTAAACATGTTTTTTAGAATGGTTTTTCATGTAGTAAGTTTGGAAATATTGGATGGATCCTAATTTCTACTGGCAATAATAACAAATTCAGTTTATAATTCATATTTCTCAATCAATTCAACATATAGTGCATTACAAAATTATGTTTTTTTACTTCGAATACCTTCATTTTAAAATTTCTTTGACCTTTTAAGTAGCCTCTCGGTTCCCTTCTAATATTTTACCGTTAACTCCATATATTAGAATTAACCACATAACCTTAAAACTATTTAAATAAATTCAATAGACCATCATTCGTTGATTAGTCTAATAAATCATAAAAATATGAAAATTTTAATATTTATATCATATTCATATCAACAAAAATGGTATAAAATCGATCTAAATATATAAAAACTCAATCACATAACATAATTATATGCATAAGTAATAATTACGAATTTAATTTCTAATTCATTTATATCAACATATTAATGCGTAAAATTCTTTTTTTAATGTCATGTACCTATAATTTGAAATTTCTATAGTTGCTTACAAAACTCTTCTCAATATCACCTGTTATTGTGTAGTTAAGACAATATATTTTAATTAACTGTATTGTATTGGACTTAAGAAATTTAGATAAATTCGATTAACAAATATTCATAAATTCATCTAATAAATCCTAAGATATGATGGTTTTAATATGTATACCATATTCATATCAACTAAAGTGGTAAAATTGGTTTTTTCATTCAAATATAAAGATATGTAAATCATATAACATAAATAATATGAATAAAAATATTAATAAATTTAATTCATTATTCATTTATCTTAATAAATTTATCATACATTGAACGTAAAATCCTTTTTTTGGTTTAAATGCCTATAGTTTAACATTTCTATAATTATTTACAATCCTCCCTCATTGTTTCCTAATATTTTACACTTAAATCCATTCATTTAAATTGCTTACAAATCTTAAATTTAAACTATTTAAATAATCTTAGTAAATAGTTAGTCTATTTTTCTAATATATCAAAAAAAATATGGCAATAATATATATATATATATATATATATATATATATCACACACATATCACATATATATTAAATTATGTACGTAAACAATAACGACAGAATCAATTTTTAAATAAATTTTCTCATAAATTTATCATACAATGCATTACAAAACTTTGTTTTTTAATCATTCTCAACTCTTTTCAACTATTTACCTTTAAGTCCATATATTTAAACTAATTTCGTAATTTTAAATTTAACATATTTCAAAATTTTAGTTTATATAATATTCGTTAATTCATCTAAATATGTCAGCTTCAATACATATACCGTATTCATACTAACAAAAAGATAATTATTTTTACTACGGTATAAAAACATATAAGCTATATAACATAGATTATACATAAACCATAGTAAGAATTTGAACTTATAATATATTTATTTCACAGACTTTATCGTACGTTGCACAACAAAGTTTTAATTTTAGCATTAAACTTATAAATACTATATTTTACAATATTATCATGTGCAATGCACGAGTTACACACTAGTATTGATATATTTGGTTCATACCATCATGCCCGTTAATGGGTTAAGTCAGCTTAAAAGCAGTACCTACATCTGTTTATTGAAATTAAAACTGAGCCTGCTAGGTATTTCAGACTCATTACCCAAGCTCGACCCGTTGGGTTTTTCAAGTCCGTTGGGTAAAAACTGTATTGTAATGACTCCACTTTTCGACCGTTGAATGTCGACACTAAATACATCCATGGTATTCGTGTGTCGAGCACCCAAGTGTTGAAAAGACAAAAGTTGGGGTTAAAAAAAGAATAGAACAAGAAAAGGAGAACACAACATCAGAATCTCACAGTGGAATGATAATATATAATATCAAAAGGACAATACAAAGGGTTACTACGAATACAGAAATTTTAGAGTTACAAAACCTAAGTACTCCAAATACATATAATCTGGCCTCATGTCGATCCAAGGTATGTTGGATATACAGTCGAAATATAAAAGAAAAATAAACAGGCTTAAGGTATCAATCTTTATGTTCAAATTTATAACCGTTCGTTGACGTTTAAACTTAAAACCTTTCATTCGAAGGTCAAACAATCTTCAAACGAGACGAAATTCAAACCGTATATTCTATATTATCTATTTATCCAATCAGTACGGTTGGTTTAAAAACATAGATGGAAAAAATTTAGACTTCAAACAGGTCATTTTCGTAGTTGTGCTAACAATATATATTAAGTGTTATACAACTCTTTGTAAAATGATATATTTCGAATCTAATTTTTTTCCTTCTGTTTTTTTCGATTCTTGCCATATGGATTGGATAAATTCATTATAAAGTATATGTGATCCGAATTTTGTCTCGTTTGAAGATCGTTTAACCTTCGAACGGAAGATTTTTAGTTCGAATATAGAAGAATTACTATAAGTTTGAGAATCAAGATCGGCATCCTAAATTTATTTATTTTTTAATGATATTTTGGAAGTTAGTTCAACATAGTTTGGATCGACATAAGATTTTTAAAAAAAAATTCGTCGAACATTTCCTTTTATATGAATTTATAATGTTAAATATTTTTAATAGTTCATAATTAGTTACACAACAATTAAAAAATATATTTAAATTCTTAAAACTGTTACGCATCATAAATTTCACCAAAGTTGTATAATGGACGAACTTAAAGTTATATAGATTAATCATTTGAGTTCGATTTTCAATAAAGTTAAATATTGAATTACAAAACAAAATATTATCGAAAATACCAACTTAATTAATCATAAACCGTCTAAAAATTGAATAATTGAATAAAAATATTTTCTTTAATTTTAGAAACTAAATTAGTATTTAAAAACAAATTTCAAATTTCTATAATTAATATGGTAGAATAATATGATTAATTAAATTATTAAAAATTAGGAGCCGTCTAAAGCCGTCGAAAAATTTGATGACAGGGCCTTCGACGGCCATCGAAAATGTCCATTGCTATTTTGGCATTTTCTAGCAGCGTTAGGGTTTGCTCTGCTGAACGAAATATTTTTGTGTCGCGGTGGATTGGAAGGCAACGGAAGAGATGAGGGTTGGACATGTAGCAGCGAAGCGTGGTCGAGTTATGGCGTTGATGATGGTGGCAGTGAAGACAGGGATGCTGGTGGCGGTCGATATTTTTAAACGATTAACAGCGGAAAATGTTAAATATATCTAGCATTATCTTTAAATGAAAACAAATATAACATTGTAGGTGTATAATGCTAATTTAGTTTAACATTTTTTAAACTGTAGAAATGAATGATTATGCTAGTTTGACTTATCATTTTTTAAACTGTAAAAAATGAAGATAGCACTATGTTTTTATGTTAGTTTAATTTAGCATTTTTTGAACTACAAAAAATGAATATAGCATTTGTATGTGTATCATGCTAATTTATTTTAGCATTTTTTTAACCTATAAAAATGAATGATAGTGCTAGTTTGATGTTTAACATTTTTGAACTATAAAAAATGAATATAACATTATGATGATTTAATGCTAATTTAATTTAGAATTTTTTGAACTATAAAGAAATGAATATAACATTATGATTATGTAATGCTAATTTAGTTTAGCATTTTTAGTCTGTTACTGACTTTTTTTTAATTCGGTGACAATGATGTATTGAGTTCTAGTGATGTGATGTGTCATTATGTTGAGGCGGCGACATCAAGCGACGTTCGTGATTTTGATTTTGGGTTGGGCATCTCAATGTGCTTAGACAACGACAGATCGATGGAGTTTTGGGTGACGATGTGGATGAGATCCAGGGGGGTGATGGTGCATCCCTGAGGTGGTGCAGCGGGGGATGACTGGAGCGATGTGGTGGTAACGGTGTTTGTTTGAGACGGTGACGATGAGTTTGGGAGGAATTTTGTCCTTCTCTCCAAATTTTGAAACTAGTGGTCTAGATCTAATTTTTTTTATTATGTTTGTCCTTTTCCCAAATTTCCTCTTAATGTTTTCTATTTATGATGCTCCTTATTATGAAAGCTGTAACAACCCGTTCTGAAACGGACATAAATTCCGATTCAGAAAAAGGCCCATCGAAATTAGGATCCATTTCAAAGCTGGCTGTTGGTTGGTATAATACAGAGCTATTTATCTACACATTCAGTTATCATAGCGGAATGATAAAATATAATAACAGAAACAGTACCCATTTAATTTAAAAATCCAAATGTCATAAAAATCCATAACATAATACCTATAACAACCGTCACATATCCACGGTATAACATTTTAAAAATACATCATTATTGTTTAATGGGTATATATGAATATAACATAAGCAGATAAAGAGATAAACTGCAATAAGTTTCCTCCTCGCCTTCACCTTCAACATCACCTTTTATGACCTGTGTTGTAATGAGGAGGGAGTCAGAGCAACATATGTCTGGTGAATAAAAATCCCGAGCCTTACTATAATAGTACTTGGGCAGTATAATTTAAATAGGAATATGTCTTTCCTATATTAGCTTTATTCCAAATCTTTCCAATTTTAAGCTATAAGGCTTTCCCAATTCCAATTTCATAACTGTTACTCTTACAACCCAATAAACATATCTATCGTCGATAATGTCCTATCGATGTAAAAGATAGTACCCAAATCACTTAATATCTTTTTAGTAGGAATTAGGCAGACTCTAACAATTTCACACCTTATTTAAGGCATCATTTAATACCTATCACAAGACGGACTCCTCACTGGTACTTATCTAGCTGACATTACACAGAATCTTTCGATCACTTAATACTTCATATTGAAGCGGATCCTTTTCAAGATATCCACTATCGTACCTACTCCTTAACCTTAACCCCATCCATTTACTAATTCCTACACAGGGAAGAGACGGGCCCTCACATAGCCATTTAATACCTTCAATCTCTAAAGAATGTCCTTCGTATTATGATCTGTATCCCACAGTGTCGTCTCACATTAGTCCGACCATTCATAGGTACTAGTAGCCAGATTAGCTGGATAGATTTACCTTACAGAATTTGGGACTAACCTCACATCATCTGTAGTTACTTATTATAGGCAATGTATCACATCAAACTCAAAGTCACACTGCTGGTAGCCGGATTAGCTGGGCAGACTTCTATGTGCTTTTGATTGACCCCGCATCCCTATAATTTAGACATAATTTATAACACTCTCTTAACATAAAACCATGCATCTCACCGTATCCATTATTAATGCCTTATATGAAAACTTCTTATTTCGCCTCTACAATTAATTACTTGCTTAAGGGAGATTCAATAATAATTAATAACCTATTAACTACGCCATTAATACTACACACCCAGTAAATTTCTATGCATGTAGAGATTATGTCCTAAACTAGCATTTAAATATCAAATCTTCAAAAATTATACAAGTCCCATTTCCATATTAACAAATATACCATAAATCCAATATTCATAATTCAATCAACATACTTGTATAAAATAGAATCCAAACCCAACTTATTTTATACTACAGTGTAATAAATCAATAATAAAAACATACAATTTAAATATTTTTACGCTCTATTCACCTTCTTTTTACATGAAATTAAACAAGTGAAATTTCTATTCAAATTGTGGAAATAGACGGTGCAAACTACGAATAAGAATTCGTACCTTTCACACCATTTTCTAACCACAACCCTTAATGAGAACCAAAGAAATATATAAGAAGTGGAATGGAAGGTAAAATATTAAAATTGTATAATCTACACGAATTCCATTATTTTAATATATAAAAACAAGGACAAATTTTCAAAGTAGGCTAATTTTCGAATAAATTTCGCGATCGACGTTGGTTTTGAAACTTATTACCAAACATGGCTAGTTTCTGCCCAGTCAGCAGCCCAGTCAGCTTTTTTCTAACTACTAGGAAAAAAGCGCAACTCTTAGTTGCGCCTATGGCAAGTTGGAACTTTTTTTACGGTGCGCAACTCTTAGATGCGCACAAATTTTTTACAACTGTGCGCATCTAGAAGTTGCGCATTGGCTTTCCAATAAGCAGGCGCAACTCATAGTTGCGCCTACTATAATATCGCGCAGGCGCAACTATGAGTTGCGCCTGCACAGGTTGCTGCTGTTAAAACAGAGACAGCAGCAACCCTTCCTTTCATTGCCCAAAAACATTTCCCAATCTCAACCCCTTCTTCCATGCCCGAACCCACCAGCTACAAATCCAAATTTTAGTCAATTACCACCAAATTATCATAAAATTTTCAAATTTCTTCTTCATTCTTCGATTAAACCAAAGCTACAACAATGGAAGCGGGATCCTCTTCAACACAAATAGATTTTGGTAATTTCTAAACCCTAGTTTTTTGATTAATTTCTAATTTGCTTATTATTTGGTTGTATTTGCTAGAAATATTGTCAAATAGCTTGTTGTACATCTTAGTAATCCAATTTGAAGCGTTGACTCACTAATTGGTTGTAAACGATTTGTAAAAATCAGTTTTTTGGCATGAACTTTGAAGAACCGGAAAGCGAACCGGTAGACGGTAGCGTGCTTTATATGCAGGATAATCATCGCTCTAATTTTGAAGAGTTAATGAGGGTAATATTATTTGTTTTGTAATTATAGTAAATTTTTGCAAGCTATTTTGCATTTTGAATTAACTATAAGTCATAATTCTTTGTTTTGCAGAGTGTAAAACCGGTGGATTGTCAAGATCATTCGTAAAGTTTTGAAGATTTGATGGAGATGGTTGAAGATCAACGGGTTCAACAATTACTACATCAAGCGGGATTCTGGTATTTCATGCAGATTAAATATATCAGATTTGATAGGTCATTACTCAAAGCTTTATGCGATAGATGGAGACCTGAGACTTGCACTTTTCATTTTTTCGTTGGAGAAATGACAATTACATTGCAAGACGTATCTATTTTGCTTGGCCTTCCCATCGAAGGCGCCGTGTTGAACTACGGTGGTAACGTGGATGCCGATGACGTTTGTCAACGTTTGCTTGGTGAAATTCCACCCCCAGAAGCGGTGGTCAATAGAAGAGAGTTGAATGTCAAATGGCTAAATGACCTTATAATCGGTAGGGAGATTTCAGTCGATTTATCTATTGAGGAGCTAGAACAGTTCACACGGGCTGTCATATTGCTTCTTATAGCATCTCGTCTATTTTCGAACCATTCGAAGGGTAGAGTTAGCGTTAAATGGTTGTACTTGCTAGAGGATTTTGCCACCATTTCCGATTATTCATGGGTAGCGCGGTTTTGTGCGCATTGTATAAGGAGTTGGATAATGTGGCACTAAGAAAGACGAACGGGTTAGCAGGTTGCCTAGCCCTTCTGCAGGTATGTCAGTTTTGACTTATTGGTGTACCAAATTTATGAAATGTTTTGAAAGACGTTTCTTAACACTGATAATATGCAGGTATGGTCTTGGACGTGTATTTCTGTTAGATGGCCAAATGTTCGTGCCAACGTTGCTCCAGGATTACCGTACGGGGCAAGGTAAAAGCAACTTGAAACGTACACTGAAAACTTTTTGATTTCCGCCAATATTCACACACTATTTTGATTATGACTATAGATGGACCGGAGATAGACGTTGGAGAGATAATCCAGCCCGTCATCCTTCATTCTATCGCAATGAGCTCGATGTTATGGACGAGCATGTTGTTGACTGGACGCCATACACGGTTGAGATCGTACAGGATCTGCCGCCTATTTGCTTGGACAGGGAGCATAGTTAGTATGCAAGGACCCTGATTATTTGCTTGCAAAGTGTAGCCATGCACTACTCCGACAGAGCGATGAGGCAATTTGGCCTTCATCAGCATATACCGGATCCAGCCGAGCAGATTTTCCCACGGGGTTGGAATAGAGACTTGTACAACACATACGTCGCAAAATGGGATCACAGGTTGGATCACGTTCAGGTTGAACGCGTACCAAGAATGTCAATCGAACAATTCTATAGTTGGTACTGGCATATCACACGGCGATTTGTTCTTACAGAATCGTCAACTAGACTGCCTAGATATGCTCCACGGGGACCGATGGAACGTGATTTGGTACGTGTTTATAAGTTTTAACCTTTGAACTTCCTCAACAAGCTTTACTTACTTGCTTCATTGATTCTTGTGTTTTAGGTTCAAGGGTTGTATATGATTTCCAATGAAGTTGACGATGTTCTAGCAGATCCTGCAGATGAGGACAGAGTAAAAGGAAAGTGCTTCAACATCAAGGAAATTATCAAGTAGCTTCTTGGTAGGCATAAGCTAGAAAGACCACCACCATATGTGTCTCGTCCGCCCCAGGCTTCTGGTCGTACCTACCAAAGAAGACTTTTAGAGGCACGGGGGGTCCTTCACAAGGTAGCCTGCCAGGGCAGGAAATAGTTGAAGCTGGACCATCTCAACCGCCTCCAACCCAAACTCAAAGAACACTACACGACCGTAGAAACGTAAGAAGATAGGGTTGTGTTGGTCTGTTGTTTGGTTGCTTTGTTTTGAAGTTGTAATGGCTTGAAACTTGTTGGTTTGTAGGTGTTGCGATGTTGTATTATTGACTTGAAACATGTTGTTATATGAAATATGATGTTCTTTATGAAATATTTCACCTATTTGAATGAAATGTTGTACTTATAGGTTGTTATTATATGAAAGATGATGTTGTATGAAAGTTGCATATGTTTTTTGTTCTCTGGAAATCTGGAAAGTTGCAGGCGCAACTTAGAATCGCTCAAGAATATTGTGCTCTCTGGAAAGTTGCAGGCGCGACTTTTAGTTGCGCACTCATGAATATACTGAGCGCAACTTTGAGTTGCGTCAAATATTTTCGTTTAGGCGCAACTTTTAGTTGCGCCCGCATACCTGGGCTATCCCCTAGTCCAACAGCACCATATAAACATCACAACTCCTCCCCAAACAAACACAACTCCTCAAACCCATTTTCTTTCAAAAACCCTAACCTCCATTTCCATTATTTTCACTACCAGCAACACAACATTCCACTCAAAATCATTTAATTTTACAAAGATAAACAAAAGATTGCACGTTCATCTACACTTGAGGTAAAGAATCGAAACCCTACTCCACTAATTTTGATAGATCTAGTGTTCACATTTAACTTTCTGTAATTTTGATAGATCAATGACCAGTGTGCCGATTATTTGTCACTATGACGGTGATTTAGTCATCGATGAAAATAGCAAGCCAACCTATGTTGGCGGAAAACATAAGGGATCGAAAGTGAGGATAGGTTGCAATTTTCTTGAGTTGAAAACGACAATTTACAAAGCTACAAAGATTGCTTCTACAGAGTTCGACATCTCGTTGGTTAGTAAATGGGTAACGGATGACAGACCAATTGCTATTGAGGTAAATGATGACGACGACGTCGATTCTATGTTTTGTATGGGGATGAAATTAATTGAGCTATATGTTAAGAAGACGGAGGTGGTACATACAACTGAACAGCAAGCTCAAATCTTTGATTATGCAAGTCAACCCGAACCTAGTAATACTGCTGAGCGAATTCAACTGTATTACCCACACTACTCCTACCAGCCACCGAACATTTACAAACAAGCAGCTGGGTATGCTTTTATGTGCTGTATGAATGTTTTATTCATGTTTTTTATACTTAACAGTCAAATGTTTGTGTACAGGTACGGTGTCATGGCATATCCATCGCAGTCACCTGGGTATGGTTTCCTTCCATATCCATCGTATCCCCCACAGTCAATTCTAACCCCGAATTCAAACGACTACTTGCATGAAATTGAAGATGAAGATGTTGACACCAAGGATATGGAGGGTGGAAATGCTGATACTGAAACTTCCCATTTGGATAGCATGGAAATCGCTGCTTCACTTGACGACGATGAAACATGGATCGATGCTATGAATGTTAACAATGACGCTCCTTTAGATGATATTCCAGAGGAAGTTTATGACACTGATGAGCATATCGAGATGGAAGAAACGTTAGAAGATGACCAATGCAACGATACAATTATGGAAAGATCTATTGTGCAAGAATTTCAATTTACCGACGAAATGTTCGGACTGGAATGTGTGGAGAAAGGCCCTCGAGTTGGTATGATTTTTAAATCGAAGGAATCTTTAATTGAACATATAAGTGAATGGTCGATAAAGTGTTCAGTTTCATTTAAAAACATAAAGTCCTGTGCTAGAAAGTTCACTGCTATATGTGATATTGATGCTAATTGACCATGGCAGCTTCATGCAATTGTGTCTAAAAGAGATCATGCTGGGTGGTGGATGATAAAAAAATACGGTGGTGATCACGCTTGCTCAAATCCAATCATTAACTCGAACCATAAACAAGCAACGGCCAAATTCATTTGCACCAAAGTCCTTCCACATGTTCGTTCGAATCCAATTTACACTGCAAAATCTATCCAAGAGCTTATGGCACACACTTACAAAATTCAAATAAGCTACATGAGAGCCTGGAAAGGACTTAGCAAAGCAGTGTCTACAATATTTGGCGATTGAGAATCTTCATACAATGACTTGCCTCAGTTTCTTCGTGCTATACAGAAATGCAATCCAGGTACTATTTATCATGTACATACAGAAGGAGTACAATTTTGGGGGGCTTTCTGGGCATTTGGACCGAGCATTGCAGGTTTCAAGCATTGTCGTCCGGTTCTTTCTATTGACGGAACACATATGTATAGTAAATATCAAGGTACGTTGCTTGTGGCTACAGGAGTTGATGCAAACAACTCTCATTTTCCTTTGGCATTTGCTATTGTAAGGACGGAGTCGGCGGAAACTTGGGGTTGGTTTTTTTCATGCATGGGACACTTAATTCCATCTTTAAATGCAAGATGCATTACATTCATTTTCGATAGAATGAAAGGAATTCCAACCGCCTTGCAAGAGAAGTGGAGAAGACCACATCATCATCGCTTCTGCCTACGCCATTTGAAAGCAAACTTTAAAAAATTTGGTTTTGGTAGTATGATTTTGCAAAACTTATTTCATACTTGTGCTAAAGCAAGAGATGAGTTAACATACAAATAACTCCGAGAGCAACTAAAAAATGTGAGTCCGGCTGCTGACAGATGGATTGATAGAAGTCTCCGACATAAGGATGAACGGTGAGCTCTTTACAAGGACAACGGTGAACGTTTCTGTATGATGACTACCAATGCTTCAGAGAGTTTCAATGGAGTTCTTAAAGGTGCAAGATTGTTACCGGTAAAGGCATTAGTGGCACGTACCTTTCATCGTCTTTATAGCTACTTCTACAGAAGACATACCGATGGAATGGATTACGCATCTTCGCTCATGCCAAATTATGACAAAATGATGGAAAAATATTCAGCAGAAACACGTCATATGAGCATTAACAGGTTCAGCTTAATGGAGTGGCAAGTAACAGACACAAACGCGTGCAACTACACAGTAAATATTGCCAATGACAACTGCAGCTGTTCATGCAATATTCCTATTCTAGCCCATTTTCCATGTTCCCATTTTTAGCTGCATGCGCACGATGTAGAGGAGGAGCGAACAAAGCTTACCATGATCTTATTTCATCCTGGTTTATGGCAGACATTTATAGACACAGTTATTCTTTGGTTTTTCATCCAATGCCCGACAGTAGATATTGGGATGCACATGAAGGCCCTACTATACTCCCGCCGCCAACGCGAAGGAATACAGGAAGATCAAGGTCCACAAGAATAAGGGGAGTAATGGATGAAACGGAGGACAGAAGACAAGACATATGTGGACAATGCGGTAACTTGGGTCATAAGAGAAGAATGTGTGGAAAGCAATAAATATTTTACTTGTTTCTACTATTTCTGTCATTCGTGAACTGTATAACTTATATTTTTATTATGTACGTAGCTTTGTTATTAAAGGTTATCTTATGTCAAACATTTAAATTACTTGCTATGTTATGTTATTTTGATTTAATTTATATGCAGCAACATTATGAATTTTCCACAGTTTTACATCTACCGTCAAATAAACATAACAGACAAACAATACTACATCATGTATTGCATATCCATTACAACAACCAAGCATAAAAACAACCAAATAATACAGCCTTCATTAAAACTTAAGCATACATAACTCAATTAAACAAGTCTGATACAGATCCATTACATTACAGTTGCACTACCCAGTTTACTAGAATCCTTTCCAAATTGGATTTACGGACTACTAATAGTCTACTTGATGTCGAAGCAAACTTTTTTCCTTTCCCAAATGTCTCACTTCAGCTTGCATCTCTAGTGCATACTCCACTCCCTTAGAGGTCAAAGGACGATCTAGCCATTTAAAGAAATTACAGCACTCAACACCTTTCAGGTTAGTTATATGATCAAGGTAACCGGCATATCCGTAAAATCGACGTCCATCATTTGTTCGAGTCTTGCATACAACTAACTCACAAACATCTCCACGGTGGCAAAGTGGATGTGTATCTTGTCTCACTAGTCCTTCGCCGCTAATTTATTTCCCCGGTCTTTTATTCGGTTCGCCTAAGCAGATTTGATTATCCAAAGCAGATTGAACAGCAACACCATTAGCTGACGGAGCTATCTCAAATTGAGCTTCAGGAACTGTTTCAAACTGAGTTTCAGGAACAAATTCATTTTCAACTTCCATCCGTTCAACATATTTCACCAATACTTCATTTGGAATCTCCCAATTATCCATATAAATTAATGGTAATGTGAGTGTGGGTGAAGGGATTGTCGTAGCTTTGGTTTAATCGAAGAATGAAGAAGAAATTTATAAACTTTGTGATAATTTTATGCAAATTGGCTAAAAAATGGATTTGGGGATGTTGTGTTCGGCCATGAAGAAGATGAAGGAGGTTGGGAAATGTTTTGAAGGGGTTGGAGCAAAATGTTGCTGTTGTCGCTGTTTTAACAGCAGCAACCTATGCAGGCACAACTCATAGTTGCGCTTGCACGATATTATAGCAGGCGCAACTATGAGTTGTGCCTGCTTATTGGAAAGCCAACGCGCAACTTCTAGATGCGCACAGTTGTAAAAAATTTGTGTGCATCTAAGAGTTGCGCACTGTAAAAAAAATTCCAACTTGCCATAGGCGCAACTAAGAGTTGCGCTTTTTTTTCTGGCGGTTAGAAAAAAGCTGACTAGGCTGCTAACTGGGCAGAAACTAGCCCTGTTTGGTAATAAGTTTCAAAATCAACGCCAATCGCGAAATTGATTTGAAAATTAGCCTACTTTGAAAATTTGTCCTAAAAACAATTGAGATTCCTACCTAAGAATTGACATTTCGCTTTGGTGGAATTTTGAAGGTTTTAATGTGATGTTTTCGTAAACCAAAATTCCCCAAGGCATATATCAAATTAAAACTATACTAATAAAATATAAAGATTAAGATTTCCACTTACAACAGGTCCTTAACTCTTTCTTTTTTTGGATTTGTCACGCCTTCAATAATCTCTTTGGATATTTACAAGGGATATATATATATATATATATATATATATATATATATATATATATATTAGATTTAGAAATTGTGGGATTGGAGGAGAACAGAATTAGAAAATGAAATAATAAACATCTAGAATCTGTTACCTGAAATCCTAAAGAACTTTTCTGAACCCTTGAAGAGAGAGATTGATAGAGCTTTGTTAGTTTTCTCAAAATAATATGTGAATAAAAGTGAAGGGGCTAAGCTCTTATTTATAGTGGTTGAAATGCACTTGAACCGTTGGATTTAAGTCGGTTTAAAATAGCAAAATCCAGAACGTTCACTATGCAAACAAACCCTTGCCGTCACTTGCTCATCGGTTGGCCGCCCCTACCCTACCGGTCGACCGACCCAGGATAGGCGATCGATCGGTTCGTTTATTTAAGAGAACATTTTTAATTACTGTTGATTTATTTATTTCATTCCTTTATTACTCCTTTAATGTTAACATTATTTTTAACGATTGCTTAACCCTCAAGTCTAATTACTGTTACTTTTTGAATTTCAAATTTGAGAATTATTTAATTATTTAAATTTGAATTCTATTTAAATTATTTTAAATTCGAAACTTCAAATGTCTATAACTTTTTCGTTTGAGCTCCGTTTTCAGAATATTATATATGGAAATTGATTAGAATTTTGCCACAAACGCAGTGACATAACTTTCATAGTCAAATTCTAACTTTTGCAAAAATTTCATTTTTAGTCTTATCTTATATAATTAATTTATCTATTTTATTTATTTTTCTTATTAACTTTTACGGGCTGTTACAAAAGCAAGTTGCCACGTTATTTGGACTATAATAAGAATAGAGTTGTGCAGTTCTGTTTCTCTCAATGTACCTCCACTATGCCATATTTGAAACATAACGTGATATACCGCCCGTACGGAATTGTACCTCCAAACGTTGATCGGCTATAAACATCACATGTTATATGTAGTTATTTCTTGATCCATGAAACATGATGTCGGTATACTGGAAAATTTGATGTGAGAGTGCAGAGACATAATTATGTTGATGAGCGTTACGGCACACGCTTCACGCTTGATGATGGCACACGCTTTACGCATGAATTGTATTTCTATAAATTGGATATGTTTAACATATTCAAGAAGTTTATTTCACTACAAAAGAAGCACTGTTTAGCAATGGCTATGAGCCGTTGGAGGCCGTTGCTAGCCGTCGCTAAAAGCCGTTGCAAAATATCTCGTTGCAACTAAGTAAGCGACGGCCTTAGCGACGGCTCCGTTGTTCCTTTTGCAATGGCTTGTAACGGCTAAGTGTCCACGTGGAAGCAACCGTTGGGTTGTTGGTTTCCCGGATTGTTGATGCAAAACGTTGCAATACTATTGTCGCTAGCCGTCGCTTTATTTGACCACTGGGCCATTACTAGCCGTCGCTAGCCGTTGCAAACCTGGAAAATATTTGCTGCCACATTGCAGCACATTCAACCCTCAATCCCGATCAATCCAAATAATACGATTCCATCATTCCACACATATAATACAATATCAACACAACCAAATCATCAAATATTGCATATTCAACATATATTCATAAAATCATATAAGAAAATCACAACATCCAAAATACCAAATCGACCAAAACATTAAGTATCAATCACAACAACCAAAGTACCAAATGTCAAACCCATCATAATATGTATATATATATATATATAAAGCTTACCCATCAAAATAAACCAACTAAGCATCATCATCATCTACACCTCCTTCCCCGGGCATTGACCCATGCTCCAGATAGAAGGCAGCAATACGCTCATCTATCTGTGTTGCCAACTGACTCTTCCGCCAATAATTGAGCTCATCCAATTGTGTTTGAATCCGAGCAATCTCTTCCTCATCTATGGATCTCCTATATGCCCTTTGGAAATTAAGAGCCTGTAAATAATTCAAGTGAATAAGAAGTTCATGGCATACAATAACAATAAGAAAACTCAAGTTATTGGTAATAAACTCAAGTGAATAAGAAGTTTATTGCATACAGGTTTCTACTGTGTAAATGTTGAGTACATACCATATTGCCGAAACTGTAACGCCTGTTTCGACTTGCCGGTTCAATGATTGAATCCCATATCCGATTAGACTCATCAACCGTAAGCGACTCCCGTCCACTCGCTTGTATCACTCGTGCATGCTCTGCTTTATATCTCTCCTACAATTACAAACAGATATTTGACACAATTGCTATACAATTTACTTATTTACTGTGAAAAAAATGAATATGAAATATTTTCATTACAGAAATAAATATATTTACCATTACAGAAGCAGCCTTATCGTCCGACTAATCATATTAAACATTCTCATCCTCATCTGTATGCTCCACTGCATGTGTGACTCTGAAAACCTCAGCCGCTGTAGGCTCTATCATACTTTGCCCACTGAATATATACAAGAATAGATTATATTGATAATTTGCATAAGTATATACAAGAATAGAATATATGGTAAAGAGACACTAGTAAATATATACATCAATAACATAAATATTGGTTAAATTATTTACCAATTCCCTCCTATGTTGTTGGAAGGATTTCGAGCCACCACGATGTAAAGCGGGGTTTTTGTTCCTATTAGCCTTGTTTCTTGCCGATAATTCCTATTAATTTATACACACTACTAAGTAAAATAATTCAACACATTTAAATGTAAAAATATAGTGACAATATAACTTACTTTGAATGCTTCAGATTCCCAATATTGTTGGAATCCAGCCCAAATATCATCCCCCATCCAACTTGGCTTTTTCCCTGAACTCTTAGCCCTTGACAGAGTCTCTCTGTAATTTTTCTGCATCTTTTTATTCCAATGATTCATAAAAACATCCATATCCTACGGATCCACACGTACAGCTGCCTGCATATTGAATTATCATACGTGTTATGTAAAAGATATTATATAATTAAAAAACAATCAGCAGAATAGAATACGTAAACTGATATCATAAGGCATGATGGCATATTGTTTTTGATTTCATATAAGGCATAATTATATATTACAAAGTTGTACTTACCATAAGATCAGCCCATATTGCGTTTTTTATATGTGTTGGGATGTTATCCCACTGAGGCCAACACCCGGACATCCTACTCTTGTATGCTTCCTTCGATACTTGTAAAATGAAATCGGACGGCTCCACCTCGAACCCTCTGTAGAAATGTTGATGTATATATTCAATATATTTCATATAATATAATTCAAATAAGTTTGATACATACCCAGCACTTTTTGGAACTATCTCCGCAACTCGACGGAGATCTGGCTCAGAGCTACTCGGACCTGCTCCAAGTGAAGGTGACTGAGATGTACTACATCGATTACGTTGCCTATCAAACATATCTGGCACAAATATAAATATAATATCATACACTGCTTAGAAAAGAGTACTGATAACATAAGCATCACATAATCATCAATCAATATCACATAATCATTAATCATCACATAATTATTAATCAAGTGATAATCATCACATAAGCATACTCTGCACATAATCATCGAAAAAAGCGTACATGAAAAGAATAATGCATAACTCAGAATGATACAGATCATATATAGTCTTCATTATTATTACATAGCTCAGAATATTACAGAACATAGTCATTATTGTTAATACATAGCTTAGAATTATACAACAAGCGATGCCATCTATAATCAGTCTTCATCATATTCTGATTCAGACTCGGTCTCGTACTCTATATCATTTTCTTCGGTACTTACAAATGCATCTATTAAAACATTCGATTCATCAATCAACGACCCTACATCAATGTCATCGGTTATAACTATTTAAGTATTTGGCTCGAGATCCGCTTGATACGCTGCTTCATCTGGAATATTATTTCCAGCAAATGTATATCTTGCCTTCATTTTAAAAATAGCCCACCAATCTGCTTTATCTTTTTTTAAGGACGGATATAGAGCAAAATAAACTTGTAAAGCTTGCTTAGCTAATACAAAAGGATCATACTTATAGTAATGCGACGTATGCCTTATTTCAATTAGCTTATAATCTTTATGCACGTTAATTCCAGCGCCAGGAACATTGCTAAACCAGTTGCATTTGAATAAAACAACTTTCTCTACAGGTTGTATATAATATGTCAACTCTAAAACTTGTGTTAAGACGCCGTAAAAATCTTTTATATGCTCCTCTGGATCATCACTTCCTTTGACAAATACACCACTGTTATATGTTAATTTTTCAGCCCCGTAATCTTTGGTGTTGAATTTAAATCCATTGACGAAGAATATTGGATAAGTCTTGACATTTCATTTTGGTCCGATAGCAAGATGTCGTAATCCTTTGTCAACAACACAGTTTTCTGTATCATGAACGTAGTTTGAAAACCATCCAGCAAATTGTTTACTGAGATCGCCAGATGGATGTTGTGATTCGTATATGCTACAAATATGTATTATATTCCTTTATAATTAATATATACATGTATAATTGAATTATATATGAATTCATAATTACCTGACAAATGGTGCAACTTCAGCACAATTTAGAAGAACATATGTGTGTGCCACATAGTATTCTCTATCATCTAACCATATTTCCACACATTTTCCAGCAGATCTTCCATGTTGTCTAAAAATAGATAACATTGTTTGAGAAGAATCCTGCTCAATAGTTTATTCATTACGGGAAACACTTACGAACGATAAGTTCACATCGTTACTAAAGTAATGTGAGAAAAAAAATGAAGCTTCTTCTTCAATGTACGATTTGCAAATCGAACCTTCTACTCGTGCTTTTTGTCTAATTTTTTTCTTCAAATGATTCAGGTACCTATAACAAAATTAATTAAATTTATATGGTGGTACAAAAACCAAAATTAATTAAATTACATCTCAAATGGATACATCCATCCATATTGCACAGGACCACGAAGGAGTGCTTCAGATGGAAGATGAACAGGTAAATGCTCCATTACATTAAAAAAACCAGGCGAAAATATTTTCTCCAGTTTGCATAGAAGTACAGGGATTTCTGCTTCAAGTTTACGTATACGGTCTACTTTTAACGTCGTAGAACCAAGTTGTTTATAAAACATACTTAATTCTGTTATAACACTCCATATTTTTGCAGGCAGTAGTTCTTTGAAAATCACGGGAAAAAAATACTCCATCATAATGTGGCAATCGTGACTTTTCATCCCACTCAATTTGCTGTTTTTAAAGTCAACACATCTACAGAGGTTAGAAGAAATCCCATCAGGACATCTAAGTCCTTCCACCCACTTTAGAACGAGTTTTACTTGCTTGTTGTCTAGCTCATAGCATGCTTTGGGTTTCTTATTATCGTCGTATAATTGAAGTTCGGGCCGCTTACAGAAGTGTAATATATCACGTCTTGAATTCACATCGTCCTTGGTTTTCCTCTTCACATTTAAAATTGTATTAAACACATTGTCAAATATGTTTTTTTTCATAGTGCATGACGTCAATGTTATGTCGGAGTAGGAGATTTTTCCAATATGGTAACTCCCAGAATATACTTTGCTTGCACCAGTTATGAATGTCCGATTTACTTGGAATTTCAACCTGTACCCCAGTTTCATGTATCTTTGGGTAGTCTTTTACAATTTCATATACCTCTTTACTTATCCAAACCTTAGGTGGTAGCATACTCTCTACTCTGGTAGCTTTAAAGTTCTTTTTATCCGTTCTAAATTTATGATTGATATGTAGAAAACACCGATGACAGTTAAACCAAGAAATTTTCTTTCCATACTTTAATGAAAATGCTCGTGTTTCATCCATACAATAAGGACAAGCTAGACGTCCAGATGTGCTCCAACCTGAAAGCATGCCATACGCGGGAAAATCACTAATAGTCCATAATAAAGAAGCAAACATATGAAAATTCCTTTTTCTCGAAATGTCGTACGTTTCAACTCCTTCATGCCATAGTGTTTTCAACTCGTCGATTAGTGGTTGTAAATAAACATCAATTCCTTATGTCGGATCATCGGGACCGGGGACGACAATCGTTAGAAACATATATGGAGTTTTCATACACATCCATGGAGGTAAATTATAAGGAGTAATAATAATAGGCAATGATGAATATTTACTACCAAACTGAGAAAATGGTGAAAATCCATCTGTACATAAGCCAAGCCTAACACTACGGCTCTCTACCGCAAATCCCAGATAAGTCTTATCAAAATGTTTCCATGCTTCTCCATCAGATGGATGTATCAAAGTTCCTTCTTCTGGTGTTATCACACTGTGTCATCGCATATGACATGCTGTAGCAGAAGATGCATATAACCGTTGAAGTCTGAAAGTGATGGGTAAATAATGCATCCTCTTATATGGAACTTCTTTTCTTTTCCTTTTCTTGGTTTGTATCTTTCCTCGTTACATATTCTACATTTAGTAAGATGAGCGTCTTCTTTCCAATACAGCATGCAACCTTTTACACATGTATCTATCTTCTGGTACGGCAATCCAAAAGCAGACATAAGTTTTTTTACTTTATAATGACTATCACACATCAAATTATTAGGTGGCATGTGTCGTTTTGCAGTTTGTACAACTTCTATAAATGCAGCTTCTGTAAGATTAAATTTCAATTTCATAGTGATGTATTCGGCGGTTACAAATAATTCAGTTCCGCTTGTACATCCATCCCACAATAGCCTCTTAGCAGAATCCAATAAATCATAAAAAAATTTAGCTTCCGCGGTCGGCTCTTCATCAACATTTTCGTTCCCATCATCACCTTGGTCAAAGGTAGGAAACATTGATCGTGCAGCATCTTGCACCATGTTTTCTATAGGATTAGTCATAGTATTATCGTCCTCTAACACTACAGGATTAGGTGTAGGTTGAACAAGTTCTCCATGACGATCCCATAAGTAATAATTCGGCACAAAACCAAATTTGTACAAATGTACTTCTACTACATCTGGTTTCCAATGCTTCAGATGTTTGCACTTACTACACGGACAATGAATGTCTACGTTACTTCGATTATTAGATTGAGCAAATCTAATAAATATGTGTACACCATTACAGAAACATTCTTTTATTGATCCTTTCATACCTTTTCGAGGTTCATACATCCAACTACGATCGAGAAAATAATCGAACATATTTCCTGATTTGTAAAATGTAGGTTAGAAGATTGAATAACATACTTCATATTAAAGTCTTGTAAAAATTCATATATAGCCCTTTACTATTTTAACAAATTCAAATAAATACTGCGTTCAAATTTTCGACAGCACTTTAGGACTAAAATGGTATATTATTGTTGTATTTTCTAAAATAAAGTAAAGCCATTTAGGACTAAAGGCTTCACACATCACACTTCTGTCTAATTTCGACAGCACTTCACTTTACTTCTCTTCTACGCATAACTTTGCATCCAAGGGGTGTATTTTTGTTGTTGTATTTTCTAAACTAGATTAAAACCTTTCGGGGCTAAAGGCTTTAACTTTTTAGCGTCAATTATTTGTTGTTATATTTGTTTCTTAAATTTTTTACAAAATCGATTTTAGTACAATATTAGTTGTTGTTATATTCATTTCCTAATTTTTATTAGAAAATCGATTTTAGCAAAATATTTAATATTATTATATTCATTTCTTCATTTTTTACAAAATCGATTTTAGTAGAATATTTATTGTTGTTATATTCATTTCTTAATTTTCTACAAAAATTGATTTTAGTATAATATTTGTTGTTGTTATGCTCATTTCAAAATTATATAATTCATTCAACCATTTAAATATTTTATTTAATACATTTGAAATTTCAAAACGTATTTTAAAATTCAGTTAACAATTTAAATTTTTTTATCGATTTTGTAAATAAAAATTACATGTTAGCACTTGTAATAAACTATATTAATTTTATTTTATACTAACAGCTAATACTTATAATGTACACACGCTAATTAAATAAAAAATATTACTTCTGTTTAACCTTACTAATCTAGCAGCATATTAATCAACAATTCTATAGTAATGTTTGCGCAAACGATAATAAACATTGTTCTAATTAACTAAAACAAATATTCGCATAAACTTAATTATATATTCATTAGCATATCAATCAGTAATTTACACTAATTTTCGGATTGTAAATAAACCCTAATTTTTGGTACAAATTAAACAATCAAACCACTAATTAATATCACCAACTCAACAAATATAATATATCATTAACTAATACACAATAACAAACTCATAATTAACTAATTTGCCAAATTAGGGTTCTCAACATATCCCCAACTCAATCAATACGCTACTATCAACAGCTATTATCGCATAATCATCAATTTCTATCACATATAATCAACCGATTTTCAAAATTAGGATTTTGATTAAACCTCGATTAAGCTGAAATTGGAGAGCAATAGCATACCTTCGAGCTTGAGAGCGGTTGTGGCTTTCGCGATGGGGAGATCGGCAGCTCGCGTCGGGGGGCGATGGCAGTGGAGGAGGGGTTTGCTGAAGTGAATTGGGGAAGGGAAAATGTGTTTTTCTGATCTCTGGTCTGCCTGTATATACGCGATAAGCGACGGCTAGCAACGACCACTTTTTTTAGCCGTCGCTAGGCTATGTCGCTTTCTGAAGCCTTTCTAGTAGTGTTTGTTGTTAGTTTGAACTTTTGTTCTTCTGATTCTTAGTTGCAACATCTAATTTGGTGTTAGTTTGAATTTTTGTTTCTATTAATTTGTAAAAGATGTTTATTTATTAGATTTTATTTTTAAGTGTTATTAAGATTTGGTAATATTTGTAGAGGAATGTTTTGAATCTGTAAAGAAAAATTTACAGATTGGATACTATATTTAAGCAACACTAAGATTTGGTAATATTTGTAGAGGAGAATTTTGAATTTGTAAAAGAAGTTAGTTCTAATTTTTAAGTGGTATTAAGATTGATGGTCATTTTTGATAGTTCACGCTGATACAAAAAAAATATCTTTAATAAATAGTTGCAATATATTTGGTGTCACACTTTTTTGGTATCAGCGTGAACCACCAAAAACGCCCATATATATATATATATTACTAAATTTTTATAGCGCTTAAAATTAGGATCTAACATTAAACCTTTACAAATTCAAAATACTCATCTATAAATATTATCAACTCTTAACATCACTTAAATATAGGATCTAACAAATAAACGTTTTTTACAAATTCATTTTTTATTAATTAATTAATAACATAAAGACAAATGCAAACTAACAAAAATAATTAGATGTAGAAATAAAAATTCAAACTAACTACATATGATTTCAACGAAAAAATATAGCTAAATATTTGAGCAAATCATTTTACTTGAATGTGTTAAGCACATACACTTTGTAGTTCACGCGCGAAGCGCGTGTCATAACGCTCGTGACCGTAAATGTATTACAACTATTATTAAAGATGTATCCTTAGCTACCTTTTTTATTTATTAATCACATGTAGTCCCTTCATGCATATCAGAATGCTTTGGTGCTTAGGATTATAAATGCTCACTTTACATATGCTTTTTAGGTCCTTAGGGACATGATTCCTCCTTCAAATGTTCTTGGTTGTATGCAAGGATATGTAAGTGCACCAAATTATTTAGAGGCAACACTGCTTGGATAGTGTTCATGTCAGGCAAACGAGTAGAAATTGCTATTTAACAAAGATTACCCAATGTATATTTATATGCCTAAATGCTTTTATAAAAGACTGAATATCATCATGAAACAGTTTGGGGACCCAGTCCTCATCATGAGGTTCAAATATCCAAATGGATGGATACCTGAGAACAGCAGCCCCACCATCTTTGGTTTAATATACCTTTTTTGAAGATTCTCTTTTAGACCACGTAATTGATATTTCACTTTTAAACTTAATGGCCCCTCTAGGCAAAAAAATACCAAGCAAGTCAAGAGCCAATTCCAAATAATCGATATTCAAATTTTGTGTACATACCGGGAAGCCGTCTCCGTTAATATCGCAAAGAAAATAAACATCGGCTAGAGTTACCGTCATTTCACCAACCTCATATGAAAAGTATTTGTCTCCGGCCTCCATCTATCGTACAAAGCCGTAATAAGGTGATGATCGAGCTGAATGTAGTCGATTTGCATAGCTTTTCAAAATCCGGCGATTCTTAGGTTCTGCTCCGATCTTGGATCTTTAAAATCGATTTTCTTAAGCTTGCTCGAATGATCGCATAGCTTAACTGTTTCCACATCCTGATATTTATAAATGAATTAAAATTTGTATTTCATACTTGCATTTGGTTTACCATTAACGCATTGTGCATAGAAAAATTACCTCCATTAGCGCACCGTTTTGGCTTCTATGATGTTCTTGAAGATAGAGAACACTTCTATCTTCGGGTCCGGAAGCCAATTTTACATAACAAACAACAACCAATAAGCAAACATACATCTATTTCAACATTTGGGGTTTTGGTTTTATGAATACTTCAATTCTTTTTGCATTTTCAACAAAGAAACCTACCATATGAGTAAATTGACATTGACATCATTAAAACTACATCTTCCATTAACAACAACAATCACTTGTAAAGTAGCAATCAATTTACAATCAAATTATTATTACATCTAATCGACGTAGATGAAGAGCTTGCTTCCATTTTATGTATAATCGATTTGTTGTTTGAAGTAATAGAGGAAGAACAATGTTTTTTAGGCTTGATTTGGATTTGGAATGGGGAATGGGGAATGAGGAGAGTTTTGAAAAGAAGGTTGAAATGTTGGATTATAAGTTCAAATCCGGCTCTCTGTCTATTTGATGCTCGGAAATGAGCTTGCACAATCCATAAGTGCGCAAGTTTTAATTATGAAGTTTGCACACTTATAGATTGCGCAAACTTTATAGGTAGAGCTTGCGTAATTATAAATTGCGCAAGCTCTACGTATAAAAAAACAGTTTATTACTTGCGCAATCCATATTTACGTATGTAAACGAGACATACTTTTGAAATTAGTTTTCTATGAAGTCTGTTTTCATGTTTTGTTTTTTTTACATGCCCTGTTTGAAAAATTGTCCAATTTTTTATAGAGTTTGTCCTCTTTCCAAATTCTCCACTAATATTTTCTATTTACGACGATGCACCCTATTATGAAAGCAAGTTGCCACATTATTTGGATTGAAACAAGAACAGGGTTGTGCAGTTGTGTTTCTCTCTCTATGTACCTCCACTATGCCATACTTGAAACATAACGCGATAGAACTGTACCTCCAAGCATTAATCCGCTATAAACATCACATGTTATATGTAGTTATTTCTTGATCCATGAAACATGATGTTGGTATACTGGAAATTTTGATGTAAGAGTGCAGAGACATTCATCATGCTCATGTATCCTTAGCTACCTTTTTTATTTATTAATCACATGTAGTCCCTCCATGCATAATATCAAAATGCTCTGGTGCTTAGGATTATAAATGCTCACTTTACATATGCTTTTTAGGTCCTTAGGGAGATTATCCATGCCTCAAATGTTCTTGGTTGTATGTAAGGATATGTAAGTGCAGCAAAATTCAACACTGCTTGGATGGTGTTCATATCGGACAAGTGAGTAGAATTTGCTATTTAACAAAAATAACCCAATGTATATATTTATATGTGTAGGTGCTTTTATAAAAGACTGAAGATCATCATGAAACAGTTTGGGGACCCAGTCCTCATCATGAGGTTCAAATATCCAAATGGATGGATACCTGAGAACAGCAGCCCCACCAACTTTGGTTTAATATACTTTTTCTGAAGATAGAATAGACTTCGCTCAGCAATACGCAAACTCTACACACCTGTACTCTCTCTGTGACCCTTCAGCAATCTCTTCCCGATCATTCCTATTAGAATATTACTGAAAAATATATGGGCTATGTATCTAATTTGGAATAGCCTTTTGATCAGGTTGATTATCAACTTTAATTTTCTTGGATCCTTTTGAGTGATGGCCAACTTCTCTGTTATCCTTAATCGTGTGGATTTACAGTGGGTTCTTTCTGTGACAGACACACTGTATGTGATAAAACAACTTTCTGTTTTCCACGTGGTTTATCATCTAAGCTTTAGTGTACGTGCATTGTTTATGTGAGAGAATCGTTTCCTCTGTTGGTAGGTTTTGCTCTATAGTTGCCTCATGCTGAATTTGAGGAATCTATATTTTTGAAATAATGAAGGATAGTGATGAGTAACATTAGCTGCATTGGATGTTTAAAGAATAGATATTTTGTTGTTATTGTAGCTAGAAATGTATCCGAGAACTGTGACTTACGGAATTGTGACCTTATATTTATCTGGTTCATACTCCCATATGCGTATGTACACGAATACAATTTGTAAAATTCGCTAGACGAACGCTATGCGGCAAGCATGGACGAGGAATTAATTGTTTGGCGGGAATTAATTGAGGATTAACCGGTGCTAGACTTTTTTCGTTAAACTCGTGCATTTTTTTAACTAGTGTTTTGTTAGTATTAATTGATCTAAAATGGAAATTTAGTGGTTTTTTTTGAACTCCAAGCAATCAAGAAGGCAAGACCATCTGAAACTAGGCGGGCCTAGACGAATGACTAGACAGACGACTAGGCGGGCTAGTAGGATTTCTACAACGCATAGTGATTTGTAAGTTCAGTGTTGGTGTTGATGCTATAAACCTATTTATAAACAAAATCAATCTAGGCAATAGTTGTACTTATAAATGCCAACTAAATTTTCTTGTTCAACCTTTTGGTATGTCATAGATTAAGGTAGAATGTATAGAACTAGTGAGATCATGCCATACACACCAACTATTATCAGACGGCCCCTAGGCAAGGCTATTAAGACCTCTACAGCAATACACCAAATAGGGGCAACTAGAAAGCATGGCTGATAATGAAAATCTAGTTTCTAGATGTTTTAAAATGAAGCTTTAATCCTGCACACCATAAATATATGTAATACAAATCTAATATAGTGTCTAGGTTCTTGATCCTAGATCCATAGTACGGAAGTGTAAAATAGTTTTAGATGCATTGCACTATAGTATAGTTCCTTATTTATAATATGCATACTGATGTCCAGTATTGATACGAGTATTAGCTGGAATTAACCCGGAGGAACAGAATGTTGTGGGCCAGCGCTGACTATCATTAGTGTTTTCACCTGACCTTATCACTTGCTCTGATTAAGAGCATATATGATGTTTGCTATATGAATATAATCCTTTTGTATTCAACATGGACGCATATAATAATATGAATCAAGCTGGCAAAAGGGCCAGTTGTTTTAATGTAAGTTAGAATGTGATAATGGGTTGTCATCCTACTTTAATGGTCACGCCCTTTTGATGCTGGGAGACTTCTAATTAATCCTTTTGACCTCTTGTTTAACCCTTAACAATGCTATTAATATGTTGAGTTTAACAGCTTGTTGTGCATAACAAGTGAATGATTTGTTTATTTGAGTTAATCTTTAATAGGTTTGCTTGAAGCAAGGTCAATTGCTTTGTTAGGGACATTGTTTGATCATTGCAATTCAATGTTTACTAACATCATTGATGAGGACAAGAGAGAACATGTCAGTGCACTTAATGAATTTTATTTAGCGGCAAGTGAAGCTTTTGGAAACATTATATTATTAAGGTTACAAAATATGATTAAAAAAGGAAATCCAAAGCACATACTACCGGCATGTTTTGTTTATGAGGACAAGAGAGAAAATGTCAGTGGACACACTTAATGAATTTTATTTGGCGACATTTTTATCCTTAATAATTTTTCAAATTGACCAAACATATAATGGTGCGTTTCCGATGAAAACTGGTTGGTGTGTATCTTTATACATATTAGATACTCCATCAAAATATTTGAATTTTACCAAGCGGTCCGGTCTGGTTTGATGTGGTTGGTTTAATCATTCAAACCGCAACCGCACCGTATTAAACCGGATCGGTCTGGTTTTAGATATTTGATTTGATTAGAAAATATGATGCAGTTTACCGTTTCATTTTAGTGGTTTAGTGCGGTCCGTTTCCGTATGTCAGTATGGTTTATGTCCACTCCTAATAATTTTAATATGTATACCACTTTTGTATCAACCAAAAGGGTAAACATAGTTTTTTAAATCATATAAAATAATAATCACATATTTAATTTGTAATTCATTTGTTTCAATAAATTTATCATTCGTTGCATTGTAAAATTCTAGTTTTAAATTTAAATATCTAATTTAAAATTACCACAATAATTTACAAAACCACCTCATTTTCTTTTAATATTTCACATTTCGGTCCATATATTTAAGTTAAGTATGCTACCTTATAGTTCGTCTACTAAGTTATGGAAATACGAAAATTTCATTATGTGCACCATACTCATATTCATAAGAATGGTAAAATTCATTTTCAGTAAAGTAAAATGCATAAGTCACATGACATACAATATTTACGTAACCAATAAGGAACTTTTGTAAAAACCCTTTTAAATTTCAAAATACACAGTCGTCCCTTCTTATAATATGCTTTAAAAAACATCTGTATTTTTAGTAGAACAAAACAACAAATATTTGCAGTAAAAATTGCAAATATTTGCACTTTTGCAAAAAGAAAATCAAATATTTGCACTTTGCAAAAAAAAGTCATGAAAACATGCGATTAAGTTCGAACTGAATTTTCAAATATAAATGAATTTTTTTATCGAAAATAATTCCAATGGTATGATGTAAGACATGTTTTTGTGTCAAAGACCACTAATTCAACTGGTTAGTGGTATGACGCTCTAGATTTAAGTTCAGAGGTCATGAGTTCGAACCCTTGTGATATCAAAATGAGTGCTTTCTTGAAAAAAGTACCACTCTTACTATCAAAATATTTAAAACATACTTTTGAGAAGGATTTTTAATGTATTAAATTTGAAATCCTAATTTAAGCAATAATAACCAGTTCAATTTCACTACTAGAAAATGGCTAAAAAGCGAATTGGGGGGAGGGGGGACGGCTTTCGACGGGCCGTCGGAAGCCGTCGGAAAATCGCGAATTAGAGGGCTCAACCGAGCCTTCTTCTTCCTCATTTTCATACGAAAATTTTTAACCCAAAATCCCAAAATCTCTTTCCCAAGCTTCCAATCATCAATTTTGAGCTTTCGAATCCTCCCCGGTTGCGTAATCAACGTCTATTGCTCTCTAGCTTAGGTATAATCTCTTATTTTCACCAAAAATTTAATTTTTACCCTAAATCCAGATTTGCATAAGTTGTTAAATTAGGGCTAATTGGTGATTGAAATTGTTTCCAATAGTGTTATAATAGTTTCTAGCATTTCATGGTATTCCTATTTCATCTTTTATTGTGAAATTGTAAAAAACATGTAATTTGTGGTTGTTCGTGTATATGTAAATCGTTGTGTATGCCTTGATTCTACGATTGTATATGTGTATAGCGCTGCTATTATTGTAGTGTTAGTTGGAATAAGATAAAATGAATGCATGAGCTAGGAATATTATATTGTGCACGTATTGACTTATGCAACAAAAAAAATACGTCGAACGAGTCTTAAGTTGATGTAATACGTCGAATAAATGTGTTAAATTAAAATATATTTTTGTAAATGTGAACAGTTAGTAAAACTATATTTTTTCGTAAATGCGCACATCTAATTGACAAATGTCCCTTAGAGAGTTTTTGGCCTCGTTTGACGAGTGTTGTACATGATCGTTGTATAAATAGTCGTTTTTTTCGAAAAACGACCATTTATATTCATGTGGTACAATGTTTGTTGGATTTGTCCATGTATTGGACAAGTTATGAACATAGTAAGCATTTACATTTTGTATACTACTTCGTCTCAAACGATTCATAAAATTTCGGCCTAACTTTTCTTTTTTGTTTCCTACGTACACGCATTTGTGTATAATGTAGGGAACAAAAGAGAAATGTTGCCGAAATTTTGTTGAATCGTTTGAGACGAAGTAATATACGAAATGTAAATGCTTACTGTGTTTGTAATGGAAAGTAGGATGCCTGACCATGGAAAAAAAAATTGTACAATTTTTTGTATCGATACGTTAAAAAATAAAATGTGCCATATTTGAAAATATTTTTAAATTTGTGAAGTAGTTCTTTAAATTCAAATATTATATGACCATGAAAATAATATTTTTCGAATTTGTATTCTTGAAAATAAATATTAAATTTTGTACTTCTCATTTTCTCAAATAGGAAAAATGATTGATTATTTTGTTGATCGGAGGAGATGGATGTACCAAAGAAAAGGACTGAGGGGCTCAATAAAAGAAGATTTTTATAATGGTATAAATGTATTTGTTGAATTCGCTTTAAGTAATAACGGAAACGATCCAGAAATTCGTTGTCCGTGTAGTAGGTGTAGACATTTGAAGTATTTGTTACTAGATATTGTGAAAGTTCATTTGTGCCAAAACAGTTTCGTACCCGAGTATTATGTTTGGGATCGGCATGGAGAAGTTATAGCAAATACTTCTCTAAAGTCTGAAAGTGTCATTAACGAAATAGTTACGACGACCCGTATAGAAAATATGGTCGAAGATGCATCACGATCAATGTTTCCTATGGTTGAAGTTGACGACGAAGATGGAAATGTTGAAGAACCAAATATTGAAGCAAAAAAAATTTATGATTTACTAGATGTTGCTAAGAAACCTATTTGGGATGGTTTTAAAAGCGGCACTCAGCTGTCAGTAATCGCAGAATACATTGCGATGAAGTCAAAATACAACATCACTGAAGCTAGGTTTACGGCTGTTATTGAAGATGCAAAAAGACATATGTCGCCCGATAGTCTAATGTGTGAAAATCACTATGAAGTTAAAAAACTTATGTCGGTTTTTGGTTTACCTTATCATAAAATAGATACATGTTTAAAAGGTTGCATGTTGTTTTGAAAAGAAGACGCAAACCTTAGAAATTGTAAATTTTGTAATCAGGAGAGATACAAACCAAGAAAAAAGAAAGGGAAGGAAGTTCCGTACAAGTGTATGAATTACTTACCCATAACTCCAAGACTTCAAAGATTATATGCATCTTCTGTAACTGCATCTAATATGAGATGGCATAGTGTGAGAAGCATGGAAGCATTTCGGTAAAACGTATCCAAATTTTACAGCGGAGAGTCGAAATGTTAGATTAAGATTTTGTACGGACGGTTTTTCTCCATTTTCTCAATTTGGTTCTAAATATTCATCCTGGCCCATTATCGTCACACCGTATAATTTACCTCCATGGATGTGTATGAAAACGCAATATATGTTTCTTACTGTTGTCGTTCCTAGCCCCGACGATCCGACACAAGGAATCGATGTATATTTACAACCGTTGATTGAGGAGTTAAAAATACTGTGGAACGAAGGAGTAGAAACATACGATGTGTCCAAGAAGAAAATTTTTCGGTATGTTTGCTTCTTTGTTGTGGACTATAAGTGATTTTCCTGCCTATGCAATGCTTTCAGGATGGAGTACTGCCGGTCGTCTAGCATGTCCATATTGCATGGATGAAACACGAGCGTTTTCTTTACCTCATGGTAAGAAAATTTCATGGTTTGACTGTCATCGATATTTTCTCCATGTAAATCATCCCTTCAGAGGAGACAAGAAAAACTTTTTAGCTAATAGAGTAGAAACTAGACAACCACCGACGATATGGTCAAACGAAAATATATATGAACTTGTTAGGGACTATCCAAAGATATATGAAACTGGAGAGCAAACAGATATTGAAGGCAAATTAGTTGTTCATAACTGGTGGAAACAAACTATTTTTTGGGAGTTGCCATATTGGAAACATCTTCCGCTTCGTCATAATATAGATGTGATGCACAATGAGAAAAATGTATTTGATAATGTTTTTAACACAATTTTGAATGTGAAAGAGAAAACGAAGGATGATTTGAAATCAAGACTGATATAGAAGAATTTTGCAAACGTCCTAAGCTTCATATGAAACCAAATGATAGTAAAAAACCCAAAGCATGTTACGAATTAGATAATAATCAAGTTAAAGCTGTGTTAAAATGGGTGGAATGGTTAAGATTTCCTGATGGGATATCATCAAATCTTCGTAGATGTGTTGACTTTAAAAATGGTAGATTGAGCGGAATGAAAAGTCACGACTCTCACATAATGATGGAAAATTTATTTCATGTTATATATGTTCAAAGAACTACTGCCGTTAAAAGTTTGGAATGTAGTAACGGAGCTTAGTATGTTTTACAAAGAGCTTTGTTTGACTACTTTAAAAGTGCAACGTTTACGTAAACTTGAAGTGGATATTCCTATATTGCTTTGCAAATTAGAGAAAATATTTCCACCAGGTTTTTTTAATGTAATAGAACGTTTACCTGTTCATGTCCCATCTGAAGCACGACTTCGAGGTCCTGTCCAATATGGATGGATGTATCCATTTGAGAGGTATGTAATATGTTATCACGTAATTTAATTGCATTTGAAAGATGAAGTTAATATAAATTAATTTTTCATAGATATTTGAATCATATGAAGAAAAAAGTGAGGTAAAAAGCACGAGTTGAAGGTTCGATATGTAAATCTTACATCGAAGAAGAAGCTTCGTTCGTTTTCTCTCACTATTTCAGTGACCATGTGAATATTTCATTTGAAAGTGTTCCTCGTAATGACGAAGGCGACGAACAAGAGTCCTCTCAAGCAATGTCATCTATTTTCAAAAAACATGGTCGGCCTTCTGGAAAATGTGTAGAAATATGGCTAGACGATAGAGATCTTCATATAGCACACACTTATATTCTTCTAAATTGTGTCGAGGTTGCACCGTAAGTTAGGTAATCTAAAATAATAATTTGTGTTTTATTCTTTTCTACAATGCATGCGCATGTGTAACCTAATGTGATAATTTGTTTATATATACAGCGTTTATGAACGTGAACATCCGAACGGAGATCTCAGTAAAGAATTTTCCGGTTGGTTTTCAAATTACGTTTATGAGCCGAGAAATTGTGTTGTTGACGAAGGGTTGAAACATCTTGCGATGGGACCAAAAAGAGTGGTCAAGACATATCCAATATATTTCGTTAATGGATATAAATTTAACACCAAAGAATACGGTGCAGAAAAATTAACAAATAATACTGGTGTATTTGTTAAAGGTAGTGACGATCCAGAAAATCACTTAAATGATTTTTATGGCGTTCTAACACAAATTTTGCAACTGACATATTTCTCATGACCCGCGAAGGAGGTGTTTCTATTTAGATGCAATTGGTTTAGCATTGTTCCAGGTTCTGGAATTAATGTGCACAAGGATTAAAATCTTATCGAAATAAAGCATACATCGCACTATCACAAGTATGATCCTTTTGTACTAGCCAAACAAGCATTGCAAGTTTATTACGCTCCTTATCCGTCTCTAAAAAGAGATAAAGCAGATTGGTCTGCAGTTTTTAAAACAAATGCCAGATTCACATTCGATGGGAAGAATATTCCGGAGGAACAAGCTTATTAGGAAGATCTTGAGCAAAATAACGAAATAATAATTACAGACGATCATACAGATTTTGGTCCTTTGATCGATGAATCAAATGTTTTGGTAGAAGCGTTTGACAGTGCAGAGGAAAATATCGTTGAAAACGAGACCGAATCTGAATCAGAAGACGATAATGACTGATATAAATCTAAATCTGATTTTTTTGCAATTGATGTAACTATGTTGAATTCTTGATGTATTATGAAATTGATGTGACTATGAAACCAAATCTGTTTACCATTGTTTACATGTTTTATGTCATTTCCATTTGTCATTTATTTAGCAATTTTTATTAAAAATGCAATGAAATCTGCTTATCGTCGGAACAGTAGACCCATTATGAATCAGGTATAACACACTTCCATTTCTATTTCCATTTCAGTCATTAATTAAGCAATTTATACCGTTGATGTCATTTACATATGAAATATATTTCATTATCATGTTATTATTCTCTTATATAATGATGTGCATATATGTCACAGGTTTATCATAATGTCATATAGAGGTAGGAGCTCTTCTCGATCATCAGGAGGCGATGGCAGTGGCTCATCGCAAGATCCACAGCGCCCAGTAGTTTCGTTAGTCCCTAGATCAGCGGGGTAAAAATTAAATTTTACTCAGCATCTTTTTTTTATGATATACGTACGTACTTATCTGTATCGTATTTAAAAACAGGGGGTTCGACCTACTTCCCTCGAAGGTTGTGCTGGATGTCTCTAGAGCTTCTTATCGCAATAGGATGAGTGCTTGCTGGCCGAAGTGGGATAACATCCCTCCCCACATCATAGAGTGTATATGGCAGGATGTCCTAGTATGTATATTTTTCTGTTTTCCATTTTTAATTCGTTTTTGTCGTTTTTCTACTGTTTATCGTTTACAGTGTAATCTTTCTTTTTTGCTTTTTATCGTGAAACACAGGCTGAGATAGACATCCAGACAGACGATATGCTGCTGGCACGAGGATACTGGATGAAGAAGATGCGCAAGAACTATAGGGACTCGATATTTGAAATTAAGAAATCTGGTAAGAAACCACGATGGATGGGGGAGAGCATATGGCAAGCATGGTTGGCATACTAGGAAACTGACGAGGCGAAGGCAAGTATACTAAATTTTTTTGAATTATTAATTTGACGTGATCGAAAAATAATGTATCAAATTTTGAATGTACAGGCAGAGTCAGATAGAAACACTGCAAATAGAAATAAAAATCCAATCACTCATCGTGGAGGGTCGAAGTCATTTGAGGAGTATCGGTAGGAGTTGGTAAATTTACTAAATGATAATTGTAAATAGTTTATGCTATATAATTTTAAATGTATAATAATTGTATATAAAAATCAACTTCATGAAGCTGAGGCGCATGGTCCCGTGGGCTATATGGACGTGTTCACTCGTACGCATGCTGTCGAGCATGTAAATCCGGACGGGACTGTTTCGTATACATGGCACGACGATAAATCCAACAGGAGCCATGTAAGCATATTTCATTTTATGCAGTATTAGTAATTGTTCTACTTGTTAAACTATAATGAAATAAGATATGATGTTATTAATTTGTTAATGTAGGAAAAGTTTATGGAGCAGCGCCAGAAACTCCTTGCTGATACGGGTCGAGATCAGCTGACGACTGATGAGGAGGATGCTATTTTGAGTCCGTTATGGATCCATCAGAGCATGGCAGACGATACAGATTTGGCAATTAAGTGGTAAATAATTTATTTTACTGCTAATTTGATATTTAAGTCATAATTAATTAAATCGTAGGGATTTATACAAGCATCTTGTACCCAAAACCCTACGCCTCTCCCAATAAATGTTTAATTTACTAGTTTTATGTAACGACCCAGAATTTCCGATCCCGAAAATTCCAGATAGTTAGGGAAAAGAAAGAGATAGAAGAAAGAAAAAAAAATAGAAAAAAAAACACAGAATCTCACATTCGCAGCGGATCAAATATAATATCATATAATACCATTTATACAAACTGTATCAGTTAAATTACATTTTAATACATCAGAGTTACAACATATACACAATCACTGGACATATATAAGCAACATGTCCTAATATACAACAATATATCACAGCGGAATACACTCCATACGTTCCTGCCATCCAGCTCGTCTCCTGAGCTCCAGAACGTCCTTACCTGAAAATCTGTAATACTCGGTCTGACCCGAGCATTACATCAAAGTAACACCCGGGTCAGGCTGGAAACCAGCGTGAGTAAACTCAACTAACATGGAATGCAAAAGCATACAGCTTATATAACCCGGGTAACTCGTATCAATTTACAACATCACAAGTTATTATAGATATCACTTATTTCACATCTCAATTTCTAAGTACCAAAAACTTAGATTAAAAGGTCTTATTTACTTAAATCATTCCATCCAGTCTATTTATTTCACTTATCACTTTATAAGGAATCGAAGTGGTTTCGGGTATTAACTAGTACCCGACTCCGGTCTCTTCGAATTCAATTGATCATAACACATGTTATTCAAGTGAAATGCAATTCAACTTTAAATAAAGACGTCACCTTTACTCAGCAATCCATTATTAATACATAACCATATTACCAGCGCCTACCCAACACAACATATCACGAATCATTTCATATCAGATGTATCAATCAATTCATGACATTTAATCATAATTCAATCATACATAAGCAAGACAAATCAATCACACCGTCTCGAATAAATCTAATTAGCCCTAATTTAATTAAATCAATCACCTTTAAGTCCTGCTTATTAATTAATTTCAACCCAATCGATTAACCATCCCATAACCATTCATCTTAATTAATCCTCCTTGACTAATTATTCCTTAATTACATCATTAACTAATTACTTCCATTAAGTAATCCTACTTAACCACATTCCATAAGTTATCTTTAGTTAATAAATTGAACTAAATAATTTTGTTAGCCACTATTTATTAGTAAACTTTACATAGTAAATTAAATTCTTAAGCTCAAGTTGATTTAAACACAAAATTATTAATATCAATCTTTAATTACAAATTTATTTAAATCTTAAATTATTCATTAATTACCAGTATAAATTAATTTACATTCTTAATTACTTACACCCTAAATTAAATAAATCATCTTACATTTTGTAACCCTTACTTGATAATTTTAAATCAACTCTTAGCTTAAATCTTACTAACATTTCTTATTTAATTAGTACTAACTTTGTTAACCGAATACTTAAAGGTATTTAGGCTTAGCCGCAAAAATATGGTCCCGAAGTAAACACTGCGTTTACTCGAGTATAACTCGGGTTTCCCCTTACCCTTCCTCGTACTCTTCTTCTTCTCTGTTTTCTCTTTTTTTTTCTTTTCCAGTAAGCTTTAAGTTTAGTTGAACTTAGATATAGATTTTAGCAACAGAGAACCTATTCACGCACACGATAAAGAAAAACTCGAAGCTACCACCTCTTTTACTCGAGCACGACTCGAGTCACTAGACAAATCGGCGCTGCTGACACCCAAACCCATGTCGTACACGTGCACGGCAACTTGGCTCAACTCCGGCGAACCCCACGACCATCAGCAAGTCACAAAACTCCCATAAACTCGAAATCAAAACGCGATTCGCCTCCAAAAATTTCGAATCGAAATTTAGCATACCGCTCGAACCCTGAAGTTTGACCCACACCTCAAAACCCACTTCGCACCGGCTGCTCAGACCACCAGAGACACTCGAACTCCGTCCATCCCACGACAACCCACCAAGCAGCCATTCTCCAGACATTCGTGCAACTCGATCACACATAGAAGATTAACTCGTCACATTTTCAAAACATAGTACAAACCAACATTAAACCCTAAGTTAGATTCGTTCGACCAATTTTTTGCATTCAAAAAATTATTCAACAATTTTCCCAACATCACAGATGTTCATTCTAGCTTCAAAACAAATTCCAACATTTATTATTGATTCAATCATTAGAAATTTGTAAAAATACAATTTTTGTTCAATTTCAAACTGCCCTTGGAATACTGAACTAAAAATCTCCATTTTAGTTTTAAAAACCATAACTTGCAGTAAGAATCCAAGTTATAAACTTGTATTAGCTTTTATAACAATCACATTTATCAAGTTATTATTCGATTACCTGTAGAACAAGTTAAAGTGGTATATTCTTCAACATAGTTTAACCAGTTTTTTTTTTAAAAAAAAAATCTTAATTTAAGTTTAAACATCTTGTTTCAGTTGAAACTTAAAGCTTAACAATGATTAGAAGAAACTAAATTTTGAGTTTGAATAATATTCAGCTCTGCATCAATAAACAGAGACATACAGTTTATCCAATATTTCACAGGACAACTCATATATAAACATAAACTATATTTCAAGACAAAACACCATATTATCAAAGAATCAACTGTTCAGTTTCAAATGTACTTAAATTTTAAAACCCATGTTTACTCACCTGCAAGGTTTGTGAACAGAGAACACCTCCTGTTTTTGAAATCTACAGTTTTTGATCTTCCCTTTGAATCCTGTCTGTTTTTGTTGAATTGTATTTTGTTTGCTTTAAGTAGCAGAATGGAAGTAATAGTTTTCTGTTTTACTTAGTTTTGTTCGAATTGAAATAAATGAAGACAGGATAGATGTATATTGAGGGAAGATGAAACTTACTGGACAAGCCAAGGTTGTACATATATACATATATTTTACATTTTCTTTGATCTGAAGTTTGGGCTGATATGATATATTGCTTGCTGAGATGATGACATTAAATGCTCTTGTTCCCATCTAAGTTTACATGCATCTTATTTAATTTCCTAGTAAGTACTAATTTTGTTTGTTTTGTAATTGTTTATCTACCTGCCTTGTTACCTGGTTCACAACTTTGTTTAAAATCTTCTGTATATTCCTTTTTTTTTAAGTACAATTTTGCTTTGGCAGATCTTGTTTATGGCTGAGGAGTAAATGCATTTAATGCAAGCATGGTTTCTTTGTATACTTTCAGCATGTTATGTTTTAATTTCATTATTATAAATACATTTTATTTTTATTTTAATGGTGGCTGTTTTGTTTTATTACTATTTTTGTTGCAAGACTAAGTCTTGTTTTCTTTTCTTAGTTTTTAAGTGATGAACGAAAAATGGAAGATATGAAATGATATGATATATAAGAAGGTATTCAGGCTGAGATGTAGAGCAAGATTTTTCTTGCGTACTAAAAAATATGTTCAGAGATTTTTATACAAAACGGTGGTTGAGAAGATAAAAATTGTGGCTTCATTTATTATGTTTGTCTTGTATATATTATCACCCCTTGTACTATACATATACTTTTATAAAATAGTTGCAGCTGGCTTGTATTGTAAGCTTAAGCATATGCAACTTCTCTTCTTTTATTTTATTTCTCTTCTGTAGCCTGACCTTGTTGTATTTACTTAATACTTGTATTGCTTACATATTCCTAGTGATAATATGAATTTTACATTTATTTTATAACTACCGTTTGATTTATACTTACGGTTTAATCTATTGATATGAGATGATTTACCTTATATTTCACTTAACACCAAATTATTGGCGATGTTATTTGTTTACCCATATATGTTATATTTACTTTTATTCTTAACGATTGATAAAGTATAGTTTTATTTACATTAACTACATATAAATATTTGTTTTAGAGATAATAAGTTTATATTTAATTTTCTACTTATTTTATTATTATAGTCTACTTATGGTTATATGCCTGTATTTATATATTTCTATTTATATCTATTATTTATCATTAATAGAATTATTTGTTTCAAACATTATTACTTAAACTACAATTATATCAAATGTTATTAAATTCCCTTCACAACACACACACACACACACATATATATATATATATATATATATATGTTTTTAAAATAATAAGCTGTATTTTAATTAATTCAATTAAATATTTATTAAAATAATACTGCCAAAATTCTGGGATGTCACATCCCTCCCCCTTTTAAAACTTTTCGTCCTCGAAAAGAAATGAAGCCAGATTTATTAAAATGCTTAAAATCAGATAAATTCCTTTGATCATTTTTAAACTACTTTAAAAATCTATATAATATTTCTAAAATAGTTTTTATAAAAATACTTTTATAACTCGATGTTTCAACAAGTCCATCCTTGTTCTCACAGAAATTCGGTCATACGTTGATCAGGCGTAGGACTGAAAATCTGTAAGTACTTGGTAAACCAGTTTCCAACACCCAGTGAAAATACTTAGAAAATAATTTTATTGAAAATATCGAAAACAGTTTTTGAAAATAGAGGAATATCTTTGGTGAGAATGCTCTGGAAATCATCACACCCATCCATGGTCATAGTTACATCCTGGGTTACGTTGCCGTCGCAGCAAAAGTCCATGTAACTGATTACACCATAGAACCCACGACAGATCGCAGTTACATCCAGGGTTACGTTGCCGTCGCAGCAAAAGTCCATGTAACTGTTGGCTCTCAGCGGCACACACGATTTTCGTTGTCAAAATGCAACTTCTCCACTCCCACATAGGTCTCAGTCTACCGATATAAAATCAAACGCAGACTGTTGGCTCTCAGCGGCACACAAGACTTTCGCTATGTTACCATAGTGTCGCAGTCTACCGATATAAAATCAAACGCAGACTGTTGGCTCTCAGCGGCTCACGCGACTTTCGCTATGGTCTGCAGTAGATCGCAGTGACATTGAGTTACACTGTCGTCACAGCATAACCCAAATGCCTCTGTGGGCACCAGCCCCTCGACTTTCGCTACAAATAATCCTCAGGAACTAGTTTTGTCCGGACTCCTCACAGGATCAACTTTAGAACCTCCCCCTTTGAGGCTCAAGGCAGTACCACCCTGTGGCACTCCTGAGAAGTTCATTTTAAGGGAGCGCCTTTTTCCCCAGAGCCAATCTCAAAACACTTTATACTATACACATATAGTATTTTCCAAATCATACACCTAGTATGAATTCCATATAAGCTCCTTTACACAAAATCGATTCCCAAAATCGATAATTCTCAAATTAGGCTTTCCCAAATCCCAATATTGATTTTATCCAAAAATCAAAAGCCTTTTCCAAATCCAAAGGTTCCCAAAACCTTTTTCTCAAAACCATTTCCATAAAATCTTATATATATATATATTCATATATATAATTTTCTTGGGAAATCTTTAAATCACTTTATACTTGTATAAGTTTCCTTTGTATACTTCAAAACTTCCAAAAACCTTTTTCTTCTAGCAATGGATTCAATAAGGGGAGTTTTATCATATATAACAAAGATATATAATTTTTATTTATCCCAAATCAAATATTCAAATTAAATTACTTATAAAGTCACTTGCCAAATTACTTACTTTTATAAAGTAAACTTTAACTCAGAAAAATATTCAATTTCCACTTTATTTCCATAAAGTAAATTTCTACCATAGAAAAATATAAATTTTAAATTTATTTTATTTTAGTTCCTCATATATTCACAAATATATTTCCCATTTCAAAAATCATCTTATAACCTTTTATCTACAACTTCAAAATCAAATTTCCACCTTTATTCATTGTCAATTTCTCAAAATTTACTTCCATTTCAAAAACATATTACAATTTTTATCCACAAATTTTCAATGCCAATTTCATTCAAACCCGTACGATGTCCCCATATCATTCGTACGCAATACTAATCTGATCGCTCACTCGATCACATAATTTCACTTCCGAACTAGTATCGTCCACCCGACTTTCTAGTGCGGACTCAGATCTGGTTTCTTGATCAGAAACTGTCATTCTCCTTGCATAGTCACACCTATGATAGAGAATATCCAGAACCAATCAAAAATCCATATCCAGGTTCGCCGTCGAAAATCGAGCGAAAAATCCCAACTCGGATCGATAATGCTATCTCGAAATTCTGTGCTCGAATCTGGATCAAATCACTATGCGAATAGAATAATATACGTACATCCTACGTATTTAACTTCATTGATTATTAACCAAATCAATTTCCTTTCTATTCACATTCACTTTAATTTTCATTCACTTATTCACATTTGCTTTAATCCCCACTTGGATTATCACTTCACTTCTTATCTCAGTTAGGTATTTGATCACAAACAGTTTGATCTCCGACCAGTTTATATTTACAAAATAGCTTGAAAATAGATAAGTAGTTGAAAAATAATTATTAGTTTGTAAAATAACTGTAAAATAGTTAAGAAATTTTAAATAGTTGAAAAATAATAAAATAATTGCTAAATAGTCGTAAAATAGTAACGGGTAATTAGTTTATAAAACAGTTGGAAAATTGTCAAATAGTTCCAAAAGTAATCGTAAAATAAATATAAGATAGTTTGGGGTTTTAGAAGAAAGATTATATAGTAAATAGTTTGGAAAAACAGATTTGTATTAAAACAATTTATTTTAAAAAATAGTCCAGAGCCAAACTGTTCAACTTCCCAAACTCCATTTTAATCAATTTCCCATTCAATTGATCTTGTCTCAATTCAAGTTGAATTATCCACAATTTCTTTCCAATTTCAAATCAAATTCCATTTGATTTTAAACATATTCACTTAAATTACAATTCCAAATTATTCAAATCAATTTAAACTAATTTCAAATGGAATCCACTTCAATTTCAAATTATTTCAATTTCTATATGGATTAATCCAAATTCCCATTTGAAATTTATACTTATCCATCTTCAATTTTAGTTTATTCAGACTAAATTCAATTTGAACTAATGAAACCTATATTTCAACTTTAAACCATCTCGAATTATATAAATTCGAGTTAAATTTTCAAATGTTGATTTAACCCCTTAAATCAAATCAACTTATATTTGTAAACCATTAACTCCGAGTTCAATTCTCAAAATTCCATTTCATATTATCCTTACTTAACTTATTTCGAAGTCCAAATAAGAGTTCAAAACAATTTTATCATAAAAAGTTCATTTATTACCAAATTTTATCTTCCAGTTTTGAAATTGGTTCTTAAACAATTTTAATTTTTAAATTCAATTATTAACATTTCAGTTCAAAATGATCTCATATCCTTAATTCAAATTTAATTTAATTTCCATTTAATTTCAATACTGGATATATTACCACGCTTCATTTCTCATTCATTTAACAAATCCAATTCACAATTCAAAGATTATAAATAATAATAGGATGATATTATCCAATTATTCTAAATCATCCATCCATTTTCAATTTTCAAGTCTCAAACCCATTTGAGATCACTCATAACTTCCCATTTAAACCAATCATTTAACTTTCCCAAGTTAAATCTCAATTTCATATTGAAATTTCCAATTCATGTTGCCTTTTAAATTATTTAACTTTCCCAAAGTTAAATTTAATTTACATAATCCAGTCAATTTACACAATTTGAATTCCCATTCAAATTTTAAACATCAGATTAATAACCTTCCCACTTAAGTTTAAAACTCGCTTCACTTTGGGTTTCACATCACATTCCAAGGAAAATTCAAAACTCTACCTTAGAGTTTATTTCATATTTATTTCCTTCACACACTAGTTCATCTTTAAATTTTAAACTACCCTTGGTTTTAAATTCAAATCAAATTCTGGACCCAGATTTAAAACTCCACAATTCAAATCAACTTTAGTTCCAACTTATAAGTCAGACTTGCCTAAATGTTTTACTTCCCAAATATTTTATTATTGTTTACTCATTTATACTCGCCTTATTAATCATTTCTGATAATAACCAAGGTTATTGTATCTGAAAACCAATTCATCACTATCTTATTCTGAAATTCTCCTTAAATTCAAGATTAAAATTTTAGTTTGAATTCATTCCAAACCAATCCTTATTTTACTTTAAATTTTGTTATATTTCTATTATCACTTAATTCAATCCCAATAATTTAACAGCCAATTACCTTTGTATTCATTTGATAGAAATATTACTTTATATATATATCAAAATATATTCTTATATGAAATCATTTAAAATCTTTATATAAGAAAATAACAAGTACGCTCTCTCATATATATATATATATATATATATATATATATATACACACACTCAACTCATTCTAGGGTACTATTGACCCTATCTTTAATGAGCAATCCCAACAGAGCCAAGGTTCTCGCTTAACCTTCAGCTCTTATACCAAGTGTAACGACCCGGAATTTCCGATCCCGAAAATTCCAAATAGTTAGTGTAACGACCCTGAATTTTGAACAAATTAAATTGGGAATATTTAATTTATTTTAAATATTTGAACGATGATTTAATTTGAATCCCCGATATAACTCTGAATTTTGCGATTAAACTTTAAGATTTAATCTATATAGTGTTAAATAAAAATTTGAATCTTCAATTTAAAGTTGAAGAAAAATATTTCAAAAGCTTCTAAAATTTGTATTGATAATACCGAAGATAATCGAACTTTCAGAATTGAATTTTTAAACTGTTTTGCTCAGTTTGGAATTTAATTGTTCGAATCGATATTTAAAAATAGTCATTTTTCACACAGTCTCGGAATTCGACGAAACCAGTTCCATTGGGTCCGTAACGTTGAATTATTGTCGGGTTTCAATTTTCGTATTTTTTTAAGCTAATACGTAACCGTACGACACATAAACGCGTTGGAAATTTTCAAATTGAATTCAATTTAAAATTGGTAATTATATCAGTTCACATCACCACGATCCTTCCCTTTATTTCAGCCTTTAATCAAGCCGAGAATCACAAAAATAAATCGTGTACACCATGCCTCCTTTCATTTGTATAATCTCCCTCATCCCTCTCTGATATTCAAAATCGAAATCTTCTCGAGATAAAGGAAAAATGGCGACAGAAGCTAGAGCCAAAGCCATCTCGTTCGAACTCAATGCTCGAACACGTGAAACAATCGCGTATCATCTTCAAATCGATCTGAGGGAGGGAGGAGTTTCGCGAGTTCAGTTCGAAGGGCAGTAGGGGATCGCGATTTAATCGCGACTGAGCGGAGGGTTTCGACGCGGCGTTCGCAAAAAGGGGATGTCGCGATTTCGTTTTCGCGTGAGCTCGAACTCGAGCACGTGGAAGTCGAGGCCGATGTTGGTTAGCCTGGGAATGGATCGCGAGTAGGATATTGGGGTTCGTGGCGAATCGAGGCAGTTCGAAATCGAGGTGGGGTCGCGTCGCGAGTTGCTCGCGTGGAGGCTGGAGGCGGAGGCGCTCGTGGGCGTGGGACAGTGGCTATGGGGGACTGCGATGTCGAGCGCGAGGTCAGGGGACAATCGCGATGGCGTAGCGTGAGCGTGGTAGGTGATGTGCTGCTCTCGGCGGCGGCATTTGGGAGGGTGACTCGAGCAAGCAGCGTGCAATCTGTGCTCATGTAGGGGTGGGCTGTTCGTCAAATTTCTGGTAGCAGTGAGGTATTTGCTAAATTTTCAATTCAAATTAGATTGGGAAAATAAATTTAAATATGTACAGAAAAACTGATTTCTAATTCACTAGATTTTAAAATACATATATATGTATGTATTTAGATTTAAAAGAAAGGAATGTTACAGAAAAATAATTAGGAATAGAGAAGGTTATTTGTATACGTGCATAGAAGAATTTGAACCCAGATTTGCTTAATTTTATAAATATATGTATATGTATTAGAATTTTTACAGTGAAGGAAAAAAATCTTGTGGGTTATTTACAGTAAAGAAAATATAAATGTATTTGGGAAGAGTAGAAGTTTTTAAATGTTAAATTTTATGAAAATTGGATTTTTAAAACCTATATGGATTATTTTTCATATGAAGTTGAAAATGAAGAAAAGGTAGATTTAATTTACTAGGCTATGATAAAAATGATTTATTAAGGTGGTTTATGTAGCCAATAAATCTATTTAATTTGTCACTTAAAGAAAATTTATATAAAGGGGATTTAGTTTGAAATTAAAAAGGTTAGTTAAATAAATTTATTTAAAAAGAAATGGGGTCAAAATAAAATCACTGGCGAATCAAAATTATCAAATGAAAATTTATTATTTGATCTGTTCAAATATTAATAGAATTGTATAAATTTATTTATACAAGGTATAAATCGAGGAAACAAGCCGGAATTGGGAAAAATGGATTGCGAATTAAAAGCGAAGGTGAGATTTTTCTCACTCAAAATGAAAGTGGAATTTTCAGTTATTTATTGATTGATTGATTTCTATTGGTTGTGATATTAGATATAGTAGGATATCTATATATATATATATAGCAATATATACATATTGGCATATGTATATATTGGATTGATGATTTCCCGCCTCGTATAGCGGATGAGACCCTATTGCGCCGTTAGTAAGCGGATTTTTATAAAACCTATATACCGCGATATTCCACCTCAAAGTGGAATTGGTATTGTGCTAACATCTTTGGATGCAGGGAAACAGGTTGGAGGGATCCAACTGGACCCCTCACATTGATTGAATTTATTTCTACTGTGATGTGATAATCTGTGAATGATTATTGATGTTATTGAATTGATATCTGGAAATTGTTTGAAAGCTGAAATTTAGCTGAATGGATGTTTGATATCATTGGATTCCAAAAATAAATGAAGTTGAATTTTTGTAATTCAAGTAGAAAATTTTAAGTGAATCGATTTTTAGAAATTGAATAAAATTTGAAGAATCCATTTTAAAACAGAATATTGGATAACTTGAGAAAAATAAGGAATTTATTTAGTAGGGATAAATACAATTAGAGATCAATCTGAGATTGATTTAATATTTGGAAATGAATTCTTGAGAAATCAGTATGGAAATTTTATTTAAAATTGAAAATAAATTTAGAAATCAATATTGAAATTGATTTGATATTGAAGTTTTTATAAATAGAATTGAAATTTATAACAGTTGTTTATAAATCCGGAATCACTTATTTTGATGAGTTAAATATAGAAGTTAATAAAAGAAGATTTATAAGTCGAAGTTGTTATTAAAATGGAAATAGAATTTATAAACGTGTTTATAAATTCGGAATCGATTGAATTTGATAAATTAAATATAGAAGATTTTTAAAGAAGATATATTCGCGATTTTGGATAGCGAATTTTTATGAAGATAAAAATGTGTAGAAAATATTGAAATGTGGTTAGTGAAGTATATTCACGATTTTGGACAGTGAATATATTATTAAATAAAATGGATTTATTTTTGAAGAAGTGATATTAAAAATGAAGTTAAACATTTTAAAGATGTTTTAAAATGTATTATGAATCGAAAGCATAGATTTCCACAGTGCTTGTTGAAATAGACGTTTTCGAAAAATAAGGAAATGATGGACTATAACACTGTTGTTATAGTAAATGATTTCCGAAAGGAAATATTTTTATCTAGTATTGGGATTTACATATCTATCTTAAATTTCGAATCCCTATACTAGTGATTTTGAGTCGTCGTAACGATGTTTTACGTAACATTCGTTTTGACTCAAATTTATGTTGTTATAGTAAATGATTTCCTTAAAGAATGAATTTATACTTAAATTTGATTTAAGTATAATGAATATTTTCAAATGTTGAAAATAAATGATTTGTGAATTACTTATTATTAAATAAGTATGGAAATGCTTTTCCAATGTGAAATGAAATGTTTTTTGAGAATTTATCTTCTTAAAGATAAATTGAAATTGAATATTTGAAATCGATTTGAGAATCGTATATCAGTAGATATTTTGAAATATAAATTCACTATGGAATTTATAAAAGAAAGGGGAATTGTTTTAGAAAAATAAACGTTGATTTATTTTTGAAGTGTGGAAATTTTATATCTAGTAAAGATATTTTTGAAGATGAAATAATTTGGAAAATTATTTGGAATCTGATGATGTTGCGCATCTTTATTGATAGTTAAATAACCGACTATCAATAATTACCTTGAATGGTATTTGTTGTGATTGGATGAATTTGAATGCCACACTTATTTTTGAATTTTCGCTCACTATTCGGGTTAGCCGGGAAAGGACCATGGGGTCGTATAACCCATTCCGAATATGTGATACGTCGTTATGAATTGCATTCGAAGACCGGTGTTGAAGACCGGATATTTTTGAAAACGGAAGGATTACCGTCGAGTTACTCTACATCGGCTGATCTCCGGTTTAGAGGTTTTATCACCCTTAGTGACGGGAAGTCCGGACGTGATTAGAAAATTATCCGGAAATGCAAGGGCTTCGTGAGAAGTGCCTTCGGTTCTGTTCGATCCCGGAACAGACTTGTATGGATTGTGTGTCTGACGTTACAATTTGAAATATTGAGCTGATTTCTTTCAAATACATTTCTGTTGGTGGCGGAGAATTTATTCTCTTAGCTTAACACCCTTCTCTGAGACGTACGAGCGCAGAGGTTATGTAGTTGAAATTTATCAGCGATATATCCCAATTTGGTAACGTGGCATACTGAGTGTTGCTGTGAAATGATAAGTGTTTGATCATTTGCGATATGATCATTTGTTTGATCTTATATCTTTGTGATCATAGGTTGATCATTTTTTTTGACCCGAAGCATGGCTTTGTAGAAAGCGTAGCTTTGTGGACGAGACTTCATCGAGCCTCACACCCCGAAAATGGTCGAAACAAGAAGGATGCGGCAAGGTTCTAGGGAGTAGCGCCCCTTAGTGTATGTCATTCCTTCTGGATAGAGGTGGTATCATGGTATGGAGCCCAGATACTTAACCTATGTGGTTGCTGCATTATTATCTATGTGGTTTGTTGGAAATCGGGGATCCTCGGGAAGATCGGTTACGATCGGGGGATGGCATACGCGTGTCAGTAGTTACCTACTTTTGCAGAGGTAACCCGGCCTTGTGTTGGCAGAGATCTAACCGTAATGTTAGGTTATTTCTCGGGTCGTCTATTCCAGGGACGTACCCATCGTGGAAAAGGAAGTTCCTTAGCCTGACCATTTGTTGGAAATCCAAACTCCAATACGAACTTTGTACGGTATTAGTTGTAGAACCTGCCATTTACGTACGGTGGTCACCACTGTTTAGATGGTAGCTATAGTAGGCATACGATACTGGTCGTATGTTGGCTAAGATTAATATTATACTTTCGAAATGTTTTCTACACTATGCACTAATAATAATATCAAAAAGAATTTGATTTTGCGTAGTAAGCATCTTTGACTATCATAAGAAGAAATCTCCTCCAATTCTGCGTTTGCATTGTGTGTGTGGTGGGAGGTCTTATGGTAGTTTCATTTTCCAAAAGCATTGCGAATTGACTCTAAAAATATTCCTTTGTTTATTTTAAAGATAAACTGTTTTACGATCTCACACCAGTCACCATGACTGACTCGGAGTTTATTGTTCCCTTCTAAACTCTGGGTGCCCACCAATTTCCACACGGGCAGCCTAGAGTTATGTTATCAGGATATTCTGGATATTCTGGAGCTTTGGAAGCAAGCTGGATGGCGAAACGTATCACCTATATTTTTGTATTATTCCGCTGTGTATTCTGTATGAGGACAAGTTCATATAACTGTCCATTGTTGTATCGAGACTCTGATGATTGATGTATGTATAAACTGATATAGTTCTTTGTTTAAAGATTATTCGTTTATCTATTATATATTGTTCCGCTGCGATATGTGAGATTCTGATATTGTTCTATTTCTGTTTCCTGTTCTGCTCTTGTTCTGTTGTTGTCCTTCTTCTCTATTTTCCTCTTCTCTTCTTCTGCTTTCTTCTTCTTCTACCTTTTCTTTCTTTCTAAAACCCTCACTATTGGAGTTTCCGGCACTCGATTGCTCGGCAGTCGATAAAGCGAGTATCGATGTCGAATTTTCGAAAGTCGAAAATTCTCGTACGTGATAGTTAGGGAAAAGAAAGAGATAGAAGAAAGAAAAAAAAACAGAAAAAAAAACACAGAATCTCACATTCGCAGCGGATCAAATATAATATCATATAATACCATTTATACAAACTGTATCAGTTAAATTACATTTTAATACATCAGAGTTACAACATATACACAATCACTGGACATATATAAGAAACATGTCCCAATATACAACAATATATCACAGTGGAATACACTCCATACGTTCCTGCCATCCAGCTCGTCTCCTGAGCTCCAGAACGTCCTTACCTGAAAATCTGTAATACTCGGTCTGACCCGAGCATTACATCAAAGTAACACCCGGGTCAGGCTGGAAACCAGCGTGAGTAAACTCAACTAACATGGAATGCAAAAGCATACAGCTTATATAACCCGGGTAACTCGTATCAATTTACAACATCACAAGTTATTATAGATATCACTTATTTCACATCTCAATTTCTAAGTACCAAAAACTTAGATTAAAAGGTCTCATTTACTTAAATCATTCCATCCAGTCTATTTATTTCACTTATCACTTTATAAGGAATCGAAGTGGTTTCGGGTATTAACTAGTACCCGACTCCGGTCTCTTCGAATTCAATTCATCATAACACATGTTATTCAAGTGAAATGCAATTCAACTTTAAATAAAGACGTCACCTTTACTCAGCAATCCATTATTAATACATAACCATATTACCAGCGCCTACCCAACACAACATATCACGAATCATTTCATATCAGATGTATCAATCAATTCATGGCATTTAATCATAATTCAATCATACATAAGCAAGACAAATCAATCACACCGTCTCGAATAAATCTAATTAGCCCTAATTTAATTAAATCAATCACCTTTAAGTCCTGCTTATTAATTAATTTCAACCCAATCGATTAACCATCCCATAACCATTCATCTTAATTAATCCTCCTTGACTAATTATTCCTTAATTACATCATTAACTAATTACTTCCATTAAGTAATCCTACTTAACCACATTCCATAAGTTATCTTTAGTTAATAAATTGAACTAAATAATTTTGTTAGCCACTATTTATTAGTAAACTTTACATAGTAAATTAAATTCTTAAGCTCAAGTTGATTTAAACACAAAATTATTAATATCAATCTTTAATTACAAATTTATTTAAATCTTAAATTATTCATTAATTACCAGTATAAATTAAATTACATTCTTAATTACTTACACCCTAAATTAAATAAATCATCTTACATTTTGTAACCCTTACTTGATAATTTTAAATCAACTCTTAGCTTAAATCTTACTAACATTTCTTATTTAATTAGTACTAACTTTGTTAACCGAATACTTAAAGGTATTTAGGCTTAGCCGCAAAAATATGGTCCCGAAGTAAACACTGCGTTTACTCGAGTATAACTCGGGTTTCCCCTTACCCTTCCTCATACTCTTCTTCTTCTCTGTTTTCTCTTTTTTTTTCTTTTCCAGTAAGCTTTAAGTTTAGTTGAACTTAGATATAGATTTTAGCAACAGAGAACCTATTCACGCACACGATAAAGAAAAACTCGAAGCTACCACCTCTTTTACTCGAGCACGACTCGAGTCACAAGACAAATCGGCGCTGCTGACACCCAAACCCATGCCGTACACGTGCACGGCAACTTGGCTCAACTCCGGCGAACCCCACGACCATCAGCAAGTCACAAAACTCCCATAAACTCGAAATCAAAACGCGATTCGCCTCCAAAAATTTCGAATCGAAATTTAGCATACCGCTCGAACCCTGAAGTTTGACCCACACCTCAAAACCCACTTCGCACCGGCTGCTCAGACCACCAGAGACACTCGAACTCCGTCCATCCCACGACAACCCAACAAGCAGCCATTCTCTAGACATTCGTGCAACTCGATCACGCATAGAAGATTAACTCGTCACATTTTCAAAACATAGTACAAACCAACATTAAACCCTAAGTTAGATTCGTTCGACCAATTTTTTGCATTCGAAAAATTATTCAACAATTTTCCCAACATCACAGATGTTCATTCTAGCTTCAAAACAAATTCCAACATTTATTATTGATTCAATCATTAGAAATTTGTAAAAATACAATTTTTGTTCAATTTCAAACTGCCCTTGGAATACTGAACTAAAAATCTCCATTTTAGTTTTAAAAACCATAACTTGCAGTAAGAATCCAAGTTATAAACTTGTATTAGCTTTTATAACAATCACATTTATCAAGTTATTATTCGATTACCTGTAGAACAAGTTAAAGTGGTATATTCTTCAACATAGTTTAACCAGTTTTTTTTTTAAAAAAAATCTTAATTTAAGTTTAAACATCTTGTTTCAGTTGAAACTTAAAGCTTAACAATGATTAGAAGAAACTAAATTTTGAGTTTGAATAATATTCAGCTCTGTATCAATAAACAGAGACATACAGTTTATCCAATATTTCACAGGACAACTCATATATAAACATAAACTATATTTCAAGACAAAACACCATATTATCAAAGAATCAACTGTTCAGTTTCAAATGTACTTAAATTTTAAAACCCATGTTTACTCACCTGCAAGGTTTGTGAACAGAGAACACCTCCTGTTTTTGAAATCTACAGTTTTTGATCTTCCCTTTGAATCCTGTCTGTTTTTGTTGAATTGTATTTTGTTTGCTTTAAGTAGCAGAATGGAAGTAATAGTTTTCTGTTTTACTTAGTTTTGTTCGAATTGAAATAAATGAAGATAGGATAGATGTATATTGAGGGAAGATGAAACTTACTGGACAAGCCAAGGTTGTACATATATACATATATTTTACATTTTCTTTGATCTGAAGTTTGGGCTGATATGATATATTGCTTGCTGAGATGATGACATTAAATGCTCTTGTTCCCATCTAAGTTTACATGCATCTTATTTAATTTCCTAGTAAGTACTAATTTTTTTTGTTTTGTAATTGTTTATCTACCTGCCTTGTTACCTGGTTCACAACTTTGTTTAAAATCTTCTGTATATTCCTTTTTTTTTAAGTACAAGTTTGCTTTGGCAGATCTTGTTTATGGCTGAGGAGTAAATGCATTTAATGCAAGCATGGTTTCTTTGTATACTTTCAGCATGTTATGTTTTAATTTCATTATTATAAATACATTTTATTTTTATTTTAATGGTGGCTGTTTTGTTTTATTACTATTTTTGTTGCAAGACTAAGTCTTGTTTTCTTTTCTCAGTTTTTAAGTGATGAACGAAAAATGGAAGATATGAAATGATATGATATATAAGAAGGTATTCAGGCTGAGATGTAGAGCAAGATTTTTCTTGCGTACTAAAAAATATGTTCAGAGATTTTTATACAAAACGGTGGCTGAGAAGATAAAAATTGTGGCTTCATTTATTATGTTTGTCTTGTATATATTATCACCCCTTGTACTATACATATACTTTTAAAAAATAGTTGCAGCTGGCTTGTATTGTAAGCTTAAGCATATGCAACTTCTCTTCTTTTATTTTATTTCTCTTGTGTAGCCTGACCTTGTTGTATTTACTTAATACTTGTATTGCTTACATATTCCTAGTGATAATATGAATTTTACATTTATTTTATAACTACCGTTTGATTTATACTTACGGTTTAATCTATTGATATGAGATGATTTACCTTATATTTCACTTAACACCAAATTATTGGCGATGTTATTTGTTTACCCATATATGTTATATTTACTTTTATTCCTAACGATTGATAAAGTATAGTTTTATTTACATTAACTACATATAAATATTTGTTTTAGAGATAATAAGTTTATATTTAATTTTCTACTTATTTTATTATTATAGTCTACTTATGGTTATATGCCTGTATTTATATATTTCTATTTATATCTATTATTTATTATTAATAGAATTATTTGTTTCAAACATTATTACTTAAACTACAATTATATCAAATGTTATTAAATTCCCTTCACAACACATATATATATATATATATGTTTTTAAAATAATAAGCTGTATTTTAATTAATTCAATTAAATATTTATTAAAATAATACTGCCAAAATTCCGAGATGTCACATTTTAAGTCATTTGACTTTCATTAGGACAGTTATTCCCGTAATGTCACTATGGCCCATCAATAGGCCTTATGATTGTGTGTTTAGAATTACAGTTAAAATTCGCAGTTTATATAGTAGAAGCATTTATAAATCACGACATTGAATATTAATACATAAGCTAAATTAGATTTAATAAGTTGCAATAATAGATTATTAAATTGTCAGCCTCATTCATATTACACTTACATAAACATGCATAAACTAAATTAAATAACATTATCACACAACTAATCATTCACATACCTGCAAATACACTTACAGAGATCACACAGCTAAATTAAATATTTATTGCAGGCCAGTAGTCAGAGACGGGGTCGGCAGACTAGAGCTTAGATCGATCTAGTAGAGATCGAAGATTTGCGGGCTAGAGTAGCCCAGCTGGAGGAGCAAAACCGCCGACAGGCCATACAGACCACACAGTTGCTAGACCAGCGTATCGCCGAGTACATGCAGCAGTATGGTTGCCGCTTCCCTTCCCCTCCTGGCTCTGGAGGAGAGTGATTGATTGCTTGCTTTTTCAGGTATGTTTTTTTTAGTTTTGTATGATTTGATAGACGGTGGAGGTAGTTGTTGATTTTTGTATGATTATGTTTAATACACTTGGTTATGTGGTTGTATGATGATGTGGATGTTGATGATTTTGTGTTATGTTGTGTATGTATGACATGGTAGAACACTTGTTGTTGGGGTTGTTGTGAATGTTGGAATGGTTATGTATATTATGTATTTTATTTTAATGTAATTTGGTGTATTTGTGTGTTTGATGAATTTTGTGTAGTTTGGGTTTTGATATTTGGTTGGAATATTGTATACGGGATTATGCAGTATTGGTGTAATAGTGTTTGGATGGGAAATGCGGATGGAAGGATATATTGCAGCAGGAATTAAAAAAAATACAGTAGATTTCCGACGGCTTCCGACAGCTTTCAGGTAACAGTTTTCCGACGGCTTCCGACAGCCTATTGGCCATTTTTTCCAACGGCATCCAACGGCCGCCCTATGTCGGAAGCCATCGGGAACACTGCGCCCCGATGCCTTATTTTCCGACGGCTTCCGATGGCTTCCGATGGCCGCCGAAGGTTTCCAGCCGTCGGAAAATGCTGTTTTTCTTGTAGTGTTTATAATTCATTTTTCTCATTAAATTCATCATGTAGTACATTATAAAATTATGTCTTTTTACTTCAATTATCTTCATTTTAAATTTTCTATAGCCTTTTAAAGAACCCCTCGATTTTCTTTCAATATTTTACATTTAACTTTATATATAGAATTAATCATGTAACCTTTAAAACTATTTAATTATGAAAATGTTAATATTTATACCATATTCATACTAAAAAGGAATGTATAAACTTCATTTTGATCTATAAGTACATCTATCACATAACATCATTATATACACATAAGTAATTATTACAAATTTAATTTATAATTCATTTATATCAGTATATTAATGCTTGTATTGCAAAAAAAATTATCATCAAGTATCAGCATTTTGAAATTTCTGCAGTTGTTTACGAAACCCTCCTTAATATTACATAATATTGTACAGTTAAGTCAATTTATTTTAATTAATAAACTAAACTTGAATTAAAACCATTTGAACAAATTCAATTAATAATTATTCGTTAATTCATCTAACATTTCTGAAAATATGAAGGTTTCAATATGTATACTATACTCATATCCGCAATAGTGATAAAATTGTTTTTCCATTGAAATATAAAGATATATAAATAACATAACATAAATAAAATACGTAAACAATATTAACAGATTCAATTTATCTCAATAATTATATCATACATTGCACTGTAAAATTTTGTTTTGACTTCAAATACCTACAGTTTAATATTTCTATAATTATTTACAAAACCTCCCTTAATTGTTTCCTACTATTTTATATTTGAATACATGTGTTTAAATTACTTACGAAAACTCAAATCTCAATAATAGTTAGTCTAGCCATCTAATATATCCTTAAAATATATGTCAATTTTAACACACACACACACACACACACATATATATATATATATATATTACCATAAGGGTAAATTTATTTTTTTCCACTTAGCTATAAAGATACATAGATCACATACATAATTATGTGCATAAACAATAATGACAAGGTTAATTTATAAATAAATTACAATCATTTATCTCAAAAATATATCATACATTGCATTACGAAATTCAGTTTTTAACTTCAAATACTATGCATTAAGATTTCTACATTTTTTACAAGATCATTCTCATTTCTTTTCTACTATTCACCTTTAAGTCCATGTATTTAAACTAATTATGTAATTCTAAATTTAACATATTTAAAAAATTCGGTTAAATAATATATGTTCATTCATCTAAAATCATTAAAATATGTTAGTTTCAACATGTATACAATATTCACGCAAACAAAAATTATAAACTTATTTTTTTAGTTTTTTTACTCCAATATAAAGATATATAAGCTATATAACACACATTATACATAAAAAGTAATAAGTTTAGGAGTGTAATTTTAAACATGTTTTTTAAAACGATTTTTCACATAGTAAGTTTGAAAATAAGTGGCGGATCCTAATTTCTACTGACAATAATAAGAAATTTAGTTTATAATTCATTTATCTCAATCAATTCAGCATATAGTGCGTTATAAAATTATGTTTTTTACTTCGAATACCTTCATTTTAAAAAAATTATGACATTTTAAGAAACCCCCTCGATTCCCTTCTAGTATTTTACCGTTAACTCCATACATTAGAATTAGTCACGTAACCTTAAAACTATTTAAATAAATTCAGTATACTATCATTCATTGATTTGTCTGATAAATCATAAAAATATAAAAATTTCAATATTTATACCATATTCATATTAACAAAAGTGGTATAAAATTCATCTAAATATATAAAAACCTCAATCACATAAAATAATTGTATACATAAGTAATAATTAGAAATTTAATTTATAATTCATTAACATCAATATATTCGTTGCATTGTAAAATTCTCTTTTTAATGTCAAGTACCTGCAATTTGAATTTTCTGCAGTTGCTTGCAAAACCCTTCTCAATATCATATAATATTTTGCATTTAAGTCAATATATTTTATTTAATTATATTGGATTGAATTTGAGATATTCGAATAAATTCAATTAACAAATATTGATAAATTCATGTAATAACTCCTAAGATATGATGGTTCCAACGTATACCATATTCATATCAACAAAAGTGGTAATACTATTTTTTTTCACTTAGATATAATGGTACATAAATAATATATAACATAATAATACGAATAAAAATATTAACAAATTTAATTCATTATTCATTTATCTTAATAACTTTATCATACATTGCATGTAAAATTCTGTTTTAGGTTTAAATAGTGAATTTCGGCTCAGGTCCTTAAAATTAAACTTAATACACGAAAACTCCTTCTCAAAAAAAATTATAAATTAGGTTTTTAGAATTAAGTTGCTGAATAATTGCAGACATTTATGCAGTTATATCCAAAAATTGCTTAAATGTGCAATTTTTCGGTGAATAATTGCGGAAATGTCTGCCATTTTTGGATATAATTGCATAAATGTCTGCAATTATTTATTGAATAATTGCATAAATGTATGTAATTATTCAGTAACTTAATTATGGGGACCTAATTTACATACTTTTTTTGGTAAGGATGTTTGGTATATTTCGAAACTTAATGGAGACTTTAGCCAAACTGTACCGTTTAAATACCTATAGTTTAACATTTCTTCAATTATTTACAACCTTACCTCAGTGTTTCCTAATATTCTATACTTAAACCCATGTATTTAAATTACTTACAAATCTCAAATTTAAACCACTTAAATAATCTTAGTAAATAGTTAGTCAATTTTTCTAATACATCCAAAAAGATTATGGCAATTTAATATTGTATATATGTATGTATGTATTTATATATAATTATATTAACAAAAACAGTGAAATTATTTTTTCCATTCAGCTATAAAGATTATAGATCACATATATTAACTTATGTACGTAAATAATAATGACAAAATCAATTTGTAAATCAATTATAATCATTTTTCCCAAAATCTATCATATTGTGCATTACAAAACTTTGTTTTTAACTTCAAATAACTCCGCATTAAGATATATATAATTTTTAGTCATTCTCAACTCTTTCCTACTATTTACCTTTAAGTCCATATGTTCAAACTAATTCGTAATTCTAATTTTAACATATTTCAAAATTTTAGCTAAAATAATATTTTTTAATTCCTCTAAAATCATTAAAATATGTCAGTTTCAACATATATATCTTATTGATACTAACGAAAATAATAATTTTTTTACTATAATATAAAAATATATTAACTGCATAACATAAATTATACATAAATCGTAATAAGAATTTGAACTTATATAGTTCATTTATTTCACTGACTTTATCATACGTTGCACAACAAAGTTCTAATTTTAGAACTAAAAGTATAAATACTGTATTTTTACAATATTATCGTGTGCAATGCACATGTTACACACTAGTATCGATATATTTTGGTTTATACCATTAAGCATGTTAATGTGTTGAGTTCGGTTTAGGTAGCTTAAAAGGCGTATCCGAGTCTGTTTATTAAAATCAAAACCGAGCATGCTAGGTATTTCAAACTCATTATCTAAGCTAGTGTAACGACCCACCTTTTTGGACGGTTTAAATCGACAATCAAACACACATGTCAACTCAAACAATTCAAATGGGAGGATTGTTAATGGGGTAAATAAGAAAAGAAGAAAAAAGGAAGAAGAAACAACCACAAAATCTCGCAGCGGAAAGATAAAATATAATAATCAAATAAACAGTTCATGAAGCTGTTTAATATACTTTTGATTATCATTTATACATCATTTATCAGAGTTATACATATACAACAGAACAAATAAAATAATGCAGCAGAAAGCATGATGCAAGGATAATAATAGTAATAGTATACCAAATCTTTGTCTTCGTCCTCCAGAATAGATCTTCAATAAGCTGAAAAACTCAGGACTGACCCGAGCATAATGAAAAACAAAACACTGGAGTCAGGACTAAAATATCCTTATGTAAGTTAAATCAATCGTAAATAAATATGAGTGTAACGGCGTCAGAGATGTTTACGGGGTTTGACATCTCCTATCTAGTGTCAACGGCGTGCGATAACTCAAGAAATGTTACGGGATTTTTCTTCTCTTAAGGATCCGTTAAACTATCTACTATGTAGTAGAATATGCTATTATAATATGTCTACAGTAAAGTAAAAGTATTAAAATAGCATTAAGGCGTTACCCATATCCCCCTTAACACATTTTTATATATTCCCATAGTCTATACAGTACCGTAATTCCTCCGCAAACTGGAGGGCTATCAGAGGGCACTCCATAGGTATGGTACAAAACAAACTCGTAGAAGGCACGCTAGAGCATGTGAACACGGCATGTGAACACGACACACGTGGAGATGCCAGGATAGATATACCAATTGCACTCCCGGACTGGTGGTAACGCATAGCAGCTACTACCGCCCACCTCAGACACACTCCTATATCAAAATCGAGGGGTGGCCACCAAATCAAATCACAAAAGCAATAGAATGATATCGAAGAAATATGCCCGATAGAAGGAATTACCTCACTTGGCCCGGTATAGCTCCTGATTTTAGTCACATCTAAGCTGACTCACGGGAGTAAGGGTCACGTCATACCATATAGAATCGTCGCCAACCCATCCTACTTCATTTCTGGAATCTTCACCACGTACATAGTTGTTAAAGTGGTTTTCGGTATCGACAGAGAGTATGCCCATATCTGATCTCGGTCTCTTTAACAACCAAACGCTTATTACACACCGGATGGTTCTTTTACATTTTCAAAATCAATTCATAATTGATATCAAAATATCATATTTGCTTCAAAAATCAAATCCATACCAAAATCATCATATCTACTCAAAATATACTATTCCAGTTCAAAAATCATTTCACCCCAATATCTCATTTAAATTTCGAAAGTCGTTTCGAATTTCAATTTAGGTTGTAACTTCATTTAGCCCAATTCGTATTTAAATCCAAGATTTGAAATATAAACATTTCACCTTATTGACCAGCTTGAATTTTTGGAAAATAGTTTGAATAGTTTAAAAAAATAGCTTAAATAATTAAAAATAGTTAAAAGACTCTAAAATATTAAAGATAGATTTCAAAATAGTTTTAAATTGATTTAATATAGTTAAATAGATTTATAATAGATTAAATATAATTAAATAGGTTAAATAGCTTTAAAATAGATTAATATAATTAAAATAAATTAAAATAGGTTAATTAGTTTAAAATAAATTAAATTGGGGTAAGTAGATTTAAAATAGATTAAAGTAAGTTAACATGATTTAAGCTAGGTTGAAATAATTTAATATAGTTAATATAGGTTAAAATAGTTTAACATAAAAAAGTTCCAGTGTTTAAAATGGTTTATATAGTAGAATAACTTAGGAAAACCAAAATTAAATAGCTTCAAAGTCAAACCATTTCAATTCCAACTTCCCAATCCAAATCAATTCCAATTTCCATTCAATCAATTCAATTTCGGTTTCAATTCAAATCAATTTCGACTTCGATTTCAGATTAATTCAATTCCATTTTCAAATCCAATTAATTCAATTTCAATTCATATCGATTTCTGGCTCAATCTTTAAATATCAACTCAAAACACTGAAATCAAGTTAACCTTCAATATCCAATTTGAAATCCAAATTTCCAAATACTTTTACTTTGGTAAAGTTCAAAGTTGAATAAAAGTCCCATCCTTTTAATTAAATCAATTTCAGACATTTAAATCATAATTCGATTATAGCTCAAACATCCCAACATAATTATTTAAACGTTTCATTTACCACATCTTAAATTTAAACATTCTGAGCTCAAATTCGAAAAGAAATTCTATTTTTTTATAAATTTGGTTTTCATTTCCTTTAAATCAAAATCATTCAAATAAATTTCAAATCAGAAATTTTAAATCAGAAATTTTAAATCATTTAATTTAACCAATCTGATGTCCGTATATAATTTTCTATCCTACGGTCAAGTGATCAGTTATTTCAACTAATTTCAGGGATAAATATATATCATTTCAACCTATTTCTTACTTTCTTTGAAATAATTCAATTTACACTTTATATACTATAAATAGTACACAGGGTAAGAACAGGATATACATAACAAATAAACATTCAAATATCAACCAATAGCATCCATCAAATTCAATCATCCAAACAGACAATATAATTCATGGCAAATTTCATAGTTATCAATATCAGGTAATTTAATTGCAATTAAATTCAAATTTCAATTCGACTGTCGAGTTAAATTTCTAACATTAAATTTAATGACAATCTAGGTGATAATTAATTTATCAACAACGACCAATCAAAATCATATCACTTCATAAAAACCAATTTAACTAGCATGAGAATATTCTAGTACGTTGTGAGCGTTATAAAACACTCACCTTGGGTTTACGTTGCTAAACGTTCAAATTTTAAATTAAACCGAGCGCATTCGATTTAACCTAAAATTTTAACGTGTTTCAAACATCTCCAGGTTTGCACTGCAGCGTAGATCTCGTCTCTACGATTCCGGCGTCGCCAGTTTTGTCCGATTCCGACCTCGTATGCATGAGATTTTGATTATTAAAGTTTGAATATATATTTATAAACAATTTCCTCATATATATATATATATATATATATATATATATATACCAGGAAAAATCACGGCCGTTCACAAACCAACAGCAAATCAAGGCCGCAAAAACCCTCTTCTTCCAAATCGTGCTCCACGCAAGTTCGAACCCAACCCCGACCACACCAATTCGCAAGCCGCTTCCACTATAGACCACCAGACGACGATCGGCGACCGGCGTACGCAAGCTCTACGCGTCCCCTACCCACGACCAGAGTGCCTCGAAGCTCGGTCACCCCTCTGGCATGAAAAACGATAGTAACTGAAGGAAGTACACGGCCAAAAATCCCCCTCCACGCGACGAGAAATGCGATCTCCACCGTTGGATGTATTGAGCTCAGAGAGCTCTACAGTTTTGCTGTTGGAAGATTTTTGAGATAGTTTGTGGATTGAGAGAAAAATGAGGGAGAAGGAGATTGTTTATCGGCCATTGATACAAGGAACGGCGGCCACAGGAGAAAGTGTTAGGGTTTACTGTTTGAACAGTATATATACACATATACAACATTATTTTATTAATATATTCAACTTTTTCCGAACGAGCTCGAAATAAAGCGTGCCGCTAGGCGTTTATAATGTTTTACCCACATTCCGAACACAATGGAACATGTTTCAGGGCCTAATTCGATCGTATATGGAAGATAGCTTTTTGGATTGAATTAAAATATGAAATTTCGATATTTAGTTCAACGCGTTTATATTCCGTACAACCAAACGATAACTCTGAACGCTACAAAATTTAAAATCCGATAATAACACACTATTACGAATCCAATGGAACTAGTTTCGTCGAATTCCGAGACTGTGTCCCGGATCGCTACTTTTACCGTCGATTATAATATAAAATTTTCAATTTCTAATTTTTTACTTTTAAATCCGCTTTTAAATGTTAACAATCTTCATTGTTGTTTAAATAAAATTTACACACACTTCCGATTTCATTTTCAGTCATATTACATTCAGAATTCAATTATTCAAATATTTGCAATATTAAAGTTAAACAATTTTGATTATTCAATAATTCATTGTCCTTTGAAATATTTGAAAATGAACTTATAAGATTAAATCTTCAAAACGAATTCAAATTATAAAACAACCATTTCCACTATACAGTTATTCAATTCCCGTTATTCAATTATTCAATTAATCTCCAATATTAAATTTAAACAATTTAATTGTTCAATATTCAACAAATTTCAATATTAGATTTTTAATTGAATTTTAGTTATCACTCAATTACTTCATTCACATCCAGTGCATATAACATTTGTTATTCAACTTCAGTTATTGATTGTAAACCCGGTTAATATATAAAATTTCATTTCAATTGCAATTGGTTTTCAAATTCAATTCGACTAACTAAATAAACAGGTAACTTATAATAATTATCACCATTAACTTTTAATCACACCTATAAGTTTATTATTTACAAACAAGTGTCATAATTACCTATACAATACCAATTAGATTTCATTACCATTGACTATATATTATTTCACTAGTTAACCCAATATTTACATTTGTTTTTCTTATATTCGCTTTATAACCAAGTTATAACATTTGAGTCATTTCAATTGATTGGAATTTCATTCAATTCATTAATAATTAACTTAGATAAATATTGTTGCAATTCACTCTAGTTATTATTATCATAAATAAATTACAAATTTTAATTCTTCCAACATTAAACCATGAAATCTTATTAAATTAACTATTTTAATTATCGAAAATTTACGGGTCGTTACAGCTTGACTTGTTGGGTTTTTTATGTCCGTTGGGTAAAAACTGTATACTCGGTCTAAAAAATTGATATCATAATCATCATTTGAGCTCCTAACTTTTTATACCGATGAATAAAGTTCTGAAAAAAAAGTATGCAAAAATTTCTATATTTAGACAAACAAATGGTACGAAAACATGTCCGCTCATATTTTTGATAAATGAAGTGATGAACATATAATAATTGAGTCGGGCCCCAATCAGGTTAGATAGTGATGATCGAGTCAGGTCTAATAATAATTGGGTCAAGCCTGAGTTCGAGTTTGGATAGTCAGTCTAAATCCATATCCGTATTAACAGGACGGACTCGGGTTGGGCTTGCTCTAATCCCACGTCATTGACAGACATAAGCACCATTACAGTAATTGACCCATTCCATTTTTCTGACTTTCTTAAGGCCGATTTATCAATTCCTACTCTCATAGCCCAAATCCCATATACAAAAACATGAATAAATTCCTGAAAACAGAGTGTTATTTTTTTTTTAAATTTTTTTTTTGTGTTTTAATATTTTCCATTTATGATGCACCCTATCATGAAAACAAGTTGCCACATTATTGGACAAAAATAAGAACAGAGCTGCGCCCATATGATTCTGTATCTCCAAGCATTAATCCCCTATAAACATCACATGTTATATGTAGTTATTTCTTGATCCATGAAACATGATGTTGGTATACCGGAAAATTTGATGTGAGAGTGCAGAGACATTAACTATGCTCATGTATCCTTACCTACCTTTTTTATTTATTAATCACATGCAGTCCCTTCATGCATATCAAAAATGCTCTGGTGCTTAGGATTATAAATGCTCACTTTACATATGCTTTTTAGGTCCTTAGGGAGATGATTCATGCCTCAAATGTTCTTGGTTGTATGTAAGGATATGTAAGTGCAGCGAAATTATTTAGAGGCAGCACTGCTTGGATAGTGTTCATATCGGGCAAGTGAGTAGAAATTGCTATTTAACAAAGATAACCCGATGTATATTTATATGTGTAGGTGCTTTTATAAAAGACTGAATATCATCATGAAACAGTTTGGGGACCCAGTCCTCATCATGAGGTTCAAATATCCAAATGGATGGATACCTGAGAATAGCAGCCCCACCATCTTTGGTTTAATATACTTTTTTTGAAGATAAAATAGACTTCGCTCAGCAATATGCAAACTCTATACACCTGTACTCTCTCTGTGACCCTTTAGCAATCTCTTCCCAATATTTCATATTAGAATATTACTGAAAAATGTATGGGCTATGTATCTACTTTGGAATAACCTTTTGATCAGGTTGATTATCAACTTTAATTTTCTTGGATCCTTTTGGGTGATGGCCAACTTCTCTTTTATCCTTAATCGTGTGGATTTACAGTGGGTTCTTTCTGTGACAGACACACTGTATGTGATAAGACAACTTTCTGTTTTCCACATGGTTTTATCATCTAAGCTTTAGTGTGCATTTTTTATGTCAGAATATCGTGTTTTCTGTTGGTAGGTTTTGGTCCATAGTTGCCTCATGCTGAATTTGAGGAATCTATATTTTTGAAATAATGAAGGATAGTGATGAGTAACATCAGCTGCATTGAATGGTTAAAGAACAGATATTTTGTTGTTGTAGCTAAAAATGTATTCGAGTACCATGATTTACCTTATCTTTTCCTGGTTCATACTCTCATATATGTAATGCACACACAAAATTGTAAAATTCGCTTAGCACCTAAGCGGGGACCTATAAGAATTTCTACAAATGTGTGTACATACATATACATATATACATGTATGTATGTATGTATGTATGTATGTATGTGTGTGTGACCATGCCTAGTGATTTATAAGTTCAGTGTTGGTGTTGATGCTATAAACCTATTTATAAACAAAATAAATCTAGGCAATAGTTGTACTTATAAATGCCAACTAAGTTTTCTTGTTCAACCTTTTGGTATGTCATAGATTAAGGTAGAATGTATAGAAATAGTGATATCATGCCATACAGACCCACTATTATTAGTGTTTTCACCTTACCTTATCACTTCTCTGATTAAGAGCGTGTATAATATTTGCTTCCTTTTGTATTCAACAAGGACGCATATAATAATATGAATCAAGCTGGCAAAAGGGTCAGTTGTTTTAATGTAAGTTAGATTGTGATAATGAGTTGTCATCCTACTTTAATGGTCATGCCCTTTTGATGCTGGGAGACTTCTAATTAATCCTTTTGACCTCTTGTTTAACCCTTAACAATGCTATTAATATGTTGATTTTAACAGCTTGTTGTGTATAACAAGTGAATGATTTGTTTATTTGAGTTAATCTTTAATAGGTTTGCTTGAAGCAAGGTCAATTGCTTTGTTAGGGACATTGTTTGATCATTGCAATTCAATGTTTACTAACAAGTCTAACATTATTGCTGAGAACAAGAGAGAACATGTCAGCGGACACACTTAATGAATTTTATTTAGCGGCAAGTGCAGCTTTTGGAAACATTATATTATCAAGGTTACAAATTATGATTAAAAAAGGAAATCCAAAGCACATACTACCGGCATGTTTTGTTAAATTTGTTGGATTCACACTCAGGAGGATGCAACCAAGTAGGAATTGCGAATCCGACTATGGTTGAAACATTATCTAGCACTAACCATTTGAAGTAATTTATGTTTGTTAGGTTAACATTAAACTGGTCAATGACCATTGTCTCAAGCTAAGATTTCCACCTTGAGTCTTTATCAGAGAGGTCTTGGGATTCCTTATACTTACATTACGATCAATATTTTATCTAAAAGAAAAAAGGAGGAGGAAATAAACATCGAACCGAGGAAATTGGAAATATCATTATAGGTTTTCCACATTATTTTAGGTTTTGAGTGTTTTAGCACTCAAAATGCATTTGGTTTATTATATTTCAAACTGCATTTTAATAAACAATCATTTTTTTAAATGACTAAACATATAAGGGTACATTTTTAGGTCAAAACTGGTTAGAAATTAGGGATATAGAGGTTGAAAGTGTTTCTTGACACATTGGATTAAATGTTAGATATTAGAGACTGATTGGAAGTATTTGACAGAGAGCTGCTGCAACACATTCCACCCCACAATACACAGCAAAAAATATGAACAACATCATAGGTAGCATGCAAAATGCAATAGAATATCAACACCAATACTAAACATCGTCAACAACAAAACAAAACAACCAAAGCGCAATTGAAAATTATCGAAAGTAGGTTCAACAATATATACAGCCAACCAACGACATATACATCCACATTATCCTTTCCGACCAAACGAAAAACAACATATGTCGGCCAAACAACAGTACACCTCAATCCTGAATCCGTCTAAGCTCAATAGGTGTGTCTCTCTTTTTCTTCTTCTTCCTTCTATACACGATAGGAGCTTATCCTTGGCCTTCTTCAAATGTAGGAGCGGGTGTTGGAAGTGAGATTTCTTGTTGTTGACTCGACCCGAAAATTAGTTCTTCTTGTTGTATTTCCCACTGTGGCCGCTCTTCTGTCTGCTCGTGTGTGGATTGTCCAATATATCCGAAGTGTTGTTCTCCTTCGTGCCAAATGGGTCATTGAGCCTGAGTTTCTTCGCTGGCGTATTGTTGTTCTACTTTGGTCAAAGCGGGCCATTGAGCTTGTGTTTTCTCGGCGGCTTGCTGTGAACCCTCCCCCTCCGTATGTGCCTCCCCCCATCGAGTTTGTCCTCCCACTAGTGTAGTATGTGTCTCCTCCGTAGAACGTGGTCGTTCTACTTCAATGCGCAGCGGTTTGGCCGGCCTTCCTAGCTTATTTCGACCCAAAATCGTGTCAAGTATACGTCGTAAGTCGATGCACTTGCTTTTCACCTTGTCCGGCTCCATACAACTATCTTCTATTTCGTCGACCACATCCAAACCGCTATATATTCCGCTTACCTAAACCATAAGTCATAACAATGTATCAACGAATATGAACTAAAAAAATGAACCATCAAAATTTATAAATTACAATACTTACCACATCACGTTCGAGAGGTGCACAGGAAATGTACGTAACCAACTTCCTTGCCAACTTTTTTAGAATCTAACAGCGAGTAATTTTCCAAAACCAATACTCGTACCCGCTCAACGGTGTCAGAAGCTCATGTGCTCGTTAAGCACGATCTATTCTGAAATTCCAAATAGCAATACTTTCCTGCAGAAATGTCATCCAACTAGGGAGTTCTGGGTGTAAGGGCACAACAGGATCGGGAATGTGCTAGTAGTCAAAGCCAAACTGTCTCATTACTCGGTCAGGAGCATACAATTCAAAGTCCAAAAATAGAATTAGTCGGCTCTTAGCGATCCAACCAGCGAACATATAGTCAATGTCCGAATGCCCAAATTTTTTCACCAACGAATATGGTTCTTATGTAACGGCGTCATCCGCCAACAAGTCCAACTCATTTCAGTAAAACTGTACATTTTTCGATGTCTCACGCCAACTCCTAGCACAATTACACCTACACCCGAATGGAAGATACAGATTTAAGTTGGTAGGAATTCCAACAAACGGCCGTCTAATAGCAATATGCGACCATGACCATATTTGCAACAACGTTGCGGAACCCCTTAAAACTTTTCTTCGCTGTAAGGTAACGTTTGACAACTCACTGTACAAATAGCATTATACAGCACTGCCCCAAGAATGATAACCACAATTTGCTAAATCATCCAAAAATGGTAAAAACTTCAAATTTAATCTACTTTTCGAATGATCGGGAAATAGTCGGCAACTCAAAAAGTACAATATCACGGCACGACTGCGACGAAGTATATCTAAATCGCTCGCCCCTTCAGGTAGTGGTTCAGAAAATTCGCTTTTAAACCACGTAATTGATATTTCACTTTTAAACTTAACGGCCTCTCTAGGCAAAAAAATACCAAGCAAGTCATGAGCCAATTTCAAATAATAGATATCCAAATTTTGTGTACATACCGGGAAGCCATCTCAGTTAATACTGAAAAGAAAATAAACATCGGCTAGAATTACCGTCATTTCACCGACCTCATATGAAAAATATTTGTCTTCGGCCTCCATCTATCGCACAGAGCCGTAATAAGGTGATGATCGAGCCGAATGTAGTCGATTTTCATAGCTTTCCAAAATCTGACGATTCTTAGGTTCTGCTCCGATCTTGGATCTTTAAAATCGATTTCCTTAAGCTTGCTCGAATGATCACATAACTTAACTGTTTCCACATCCTGATAATTATAAACGAATTAAAATTAGTATTTCATACTTGCATTTTGGTTTACTATTAACGCATTGTGCATAGAAAAATTACCTCCATTAGCGCATCGTTTTGGCTTCTATGATGTTCTTGAAGATAGAGAACACTTCTATCTTCGGGTCCGGAAGCCAATTTTACATAACAAACAACAACCAATAAGCAAACATACATCTATTTCAACATTTGGGGTTTTGGTTTTATGAATACTTCAATTCTTTTTGCATTTTCAACAAAGAAACCTACCATATGAGTAAATTGACATTGACATCATTAAGACTACATCTTCCATTAACAACAACAATCACTTGTAAAGTAGCAATCAATTTACAATCAAATTATTATTACATCTAATCGACGTAGATGAAGAGCTTGCTTCCATTTTATGTGTAATCGAGTTGTTGCTTGAAGTAATAGAGGAAGAACAATGTTTTTTAGGTTTGATTTGGATTTGGAATGGGGAATGGGGAATGAGGAGAGTTTTGAAAAGAAGGTTGAAATGTTGGATTATAAGTTCAAATCCGGCTCTCTGTCTATTTGATGCTCGAAAATGAGCTTGCGCAATCCATAAGTGCGTAAGTTTTAATTATGAAGTTTGCACACTTATAGATTGCGCAAACTTTATAGGTAGAGCTTGCGCAATTATGCCTAAATGCTTTTATAAAAGACTGAATATCATCATGAAACAGTTTAGGGACCCAGTCCTCATCATGAGGTTCAAATATCCAAATGGATGGATACCTGAGAACAGCAGCCCCACCAACTTTGGTTTAATATACTTTTTCTGAAGATAGAATAGACTTCGCTCAGCAATACGCAAACTCTACACACCTGTACTCTCTCTGTGACCCTTCAGCAATCTCTTCCCGATCATTCCTATTAGAATATTACTGAAAAATATATGGGCTATGTATCTAATTTGGAATAGCCTTTTGATCAGGTTGATTATCAACTTTAATTTTCTTGGATCCTTTTGAGTGATGGCCAACTTCTCTTTTATCCTTAATCGTGTGGATTTACAGTGGGTTCTTTCTGTGACAGACACACTGTATGTGATAAAACAACTTTCTGTTTTCCACGTGGTTTATCATCTAAGCTTTAGTGTACGTGCATTGTTTATGTGAGAAAATCGTGTTCTTTGTCGGTGGGTTTTGGTTTATACTTTATAGTTGCCTCATGCTATAAAAATGTATCCGAGTATCATGATTTACGGAATTGCGACCTTACCTTCACCTGGTTCATACTCTCATGCGTAGTGATTTGTAAGTTCAGTGTTGGTGTTGATGCTATAAAGTATAAACCTATTTAAAATCAAAATAAATCCAGGCAATAGTTGTACTTATAAATGCCAACAAAGTTTTCTTGTTCAACCTTTTGGCATGTCATCGATTAAGGTAGAATGCATAGAAATAGTGAATCATGCCATACGGACTCACTATTATTAGTGTTTTCACCTGATCTTATCGCTTGCAGTGACTAAGAGCGTGTATAATATTTGCTGTATGAGTATAGTCCTTCTGTATTCTACAAGGACAAATATAATAATATGAATCAAGCTGGCAAAATGGCCAGTTGTTTTAATGTAAGTTAGATTGTGATATGAGTTGTCATCCTACTTTAATGGTCTTGAATGCCCATATGATACTGGGAGACTTCTAATTAATCCTTTTGGTCTCTTGTTTCACCCTTAACAATGCTATTAATATGTTGATTTTAACAGCTTGTTGTGTATAACAAGTGAATGATTTGTTTATTTGAGTTAATCTTTAATAGTTTTGCTTGAAGCAAGGTCAATTGCTTTGTTAGGGACATTGTTTGATCATTGTAATTCAATGTTTGCTAGCATTATTGATGAGAACAAGAGAACATGTCAGAGGACACACTTAATGAATTTTACTTAGCTGCAAGTGCAGCTTTTGGAAACATTATATTATTAAGGTTACAAAAAATGATTAAAAATGGAAATCCAAAGCACATACTACCGGCATGTTTTGTTAAATTTGTTGGATTCACACTCAGGAGGATGCAACCAAGTAGGAATTGCGAATCCGACTATGGTTGAAACATTATCTAGCACTAATCATTTGAAGTAATTTATGTTTGTTAGGTTAACATTAAACCGGTCAATGACCATTGTCTCAAGCTAAGATTTCCACCTTGAGTCTTTATCAGAGAGGTCTTGGGATTCCTTATACTTACATTACAATCAATATTTTATCTAAAAGAAAAAAGGAGGAGGAAAAAAACATCAAACCAAGGAAATTGGAAATATCATTATAGGTTTCCACATTATTTTAGGTTTTGAGTTTTTTAGCACTCAAAATGCATTTGGTTTATTATATTTCAAACTGCATTTTAATAAACAATCATTTTTTTAAATGACTAAACATATAAGGATACATTTTAAGGTCAAAATTGGTTAGAAATTAGGGATATAGAGGTTGAAAGTGTTTCTTGACACATTGGATTAAATGTTAGATATTAGAGACTGATTGGAAGTATTTTTTTTTGTTTTTATGTTATTAGAATAAATAATAATTATTATTTAACGATTAATAGTTTATTACTTGCAATTTATAATTAATATTTAATAATTAGTAATTTATATTCTATTTAATAATTATTAGTTAATAATTAATAAGTAATACTTAATTCTGCTTCAATAAACTCAACTAAAATGAATGACGTCCTCGCAACATCCTTAATTCCGCTTCATAAATTCTCGTGTTGTGGTATCATCTTCTAGCATTTCCAAGCCTTTTTGAAAATCCCAATTGAGAGCTGGCTTCGTGATCTCTACATGACTATATTGATCCAATCTCATGACTCCATCCTGACATTCCATCGCAACAACCAATTTGAGGCCATTTTTCTCTTGAGGACGTCACTATCTCCAAGAGATTCCACCACCTTGTGTATGTTCTCGTACAATGCAATCATCAAGCTTTATTTGTTAAAACAAGCAGCTGATTGAGCACTAATTGGACATTGACCCAAAGATAGATTATACATATCATCAGTAGCAATGTAGCATGCTCACCAAAAGTAAATTCGTTTGCTGGGAAGGGTTGGGTAGGTTGGGGATCAAACAAACCACACACATGACATGGTATTCTGCTCCCAAATGCCTTCGGAGGTAAGATTTGAGACTGTGGTGTAGGCATCAAGGGGAGTAGGACCATCTTTAACTTCGTTTGCTACTATATCAGCTTGCATTGAGATCACAACATGTTTACCAATGACCACATTTCAGAAGATAGCATCTAAAAGCTCCAGATTCGATGTTTCCCTCCGTTTCATCACAATTCTACCTAATTCTTGAAAATTGCCAAAATACGTGTCAACGATTGTTTTATAGCTGTTTGTGTATTCTTTTGTATAAAACCATGACTTATCACGGCTGGATCCTTACACTATTGGTCCTCATCGATAACAATGTTTTTAACAATATCTTAGCCTGTTCCAGTCTTGTTTCTAAGCTTATCTCATTTCCTGAATTCTTTGTGGTTTGCATCGAACTAAAATAGGAATGATTATAGTTCTTCCCGGTAGACGTATCCTATTAGTCAAAGTGTAATAACCAATGAGAAAGCCTATGTGAACTGGTCGTAAGACCTAAGGTGCTTGCCTACTTTGGTCTGCAGACCGAAGGTACGTTGCAGTAGCGCCAGGTGAAGACTTCATGTTTGTTAGACCACAGTCTTCTATAAGTCAACCCCCGAAAAGATCTAAAGTCTACTTACGTAATCACCTTTGAAACTGGAGCTTATTCATGATTGAGAGTCAGCGCTAAGGCCCCTTCTACCGAAGCGTCCCTATAGGCCAAATGCTCTGAAGTTGGTCTGGTGAGACTGGAACAATTTGGGGACGACTTGATATACTAGGCTCCTTAAGAAAACTTGGAGAAGTTCTTCTAGAGTGGAAGTGCTAGAGAATCATATAGGTGTGAAGCATCCATCCTAAGTATACTAGCCTTCGGTTAATGGAAATTATAACTTTCTTTGCTCTCTTTTCTACAAATATTAAGTATCACTATGTTCATTCGAGTACTAAATTGAGCGATCCTTGCTCTTTCTCATGCAACTATCGAGAGTTTTGACCAATGGGATGAGATGGAATCCCTAGAGGGAGTGAACGGAGCGATAGCGTAGCGAGTAGCTCTGGGTGTACGAAACGAGCAAAGAGCAGATACCCTGAGGGGCCTCGGAAAAGAAAAAATTAAAGCCCATGGTCATGTCATTGCTACTCCGTGGGGACAGTACGGGAAAGACAATTATAAAGAATGAGACTAAAGAGAAAATTAGATTTTATTCTTTAATATTGCAATAGCATCAACATGGCAAATCGATATAGGCATTTATCCCAAACATCAACCGAGAAAGACATACTAACAGGAGTGCGCTTCTTTATCAAAATAAAATACTTGATGAAATGAACCAATAAATTCTAATTCATTTTTCGTTCATACATTGAGTTTGAGCTCATAATGTTCCTAAAGTTTATCCTAAAAAAGGTGCACTTTGCAATTGATTTCGAACAAAATCAACAAGAATGTTCGGGAAAGTCTTTCCTTGATTGAGTTCGTTTTTCATTTGCTTTCGAATGAGAAGTACTTCAATTGTTAAGGAGTCAGATTTCGTGGATGTGGGAATTCCGATTCCCTTGGAAAAACAGACCGCGAAGCTAATCCGATTTTCTTGTTTCGACGAATAGGTTTTCCCATGCAGTTTCACTAGCCAAGACTTTTCTGTGTCATAGTCACTCACCTGTTTCTGCCGGGCTGAAGTCCAGCTTCATGCGAAGCTTAATGTTTCTTTCACTTAGCCATCATGATGTGTTACCTAATGCTAGCTCTTAGTCCAACTATGGTGACCATGACTAGAAGAGGACGGTTGAAAGAAAGACAGAGTGATTGGATCCCTATGTTATTGCCTTAGCATGTAGTCCTAATATTGATTTCTGTAACCTATTGAAAAGGCCGATTGATCTGCATTCGTCAATTAGCCCGGTTCTTTACATAGCACCATACTCTTTTTTATTCGTTTTCTACCAAATGGAATAAAAAAGAATAGCTGAGGACTAGTCCTGAACTAGACTTCGGGAGAAGCTAACTTAACTCCAAAGACCACCACCTTTTAGTCCCACCAGTCTTCTTTTGACTCGAAGTCCCCTACGTCGCCTTCCTCCTCCTCTTCCTTTCACTCTGTTCCATTTGACTTCTTGGAGCCATATCTTTCTATTTTGCGTGAATTGATGTCTTCACCTAAGTTCATTACGGTGTGTTTAATGGTGAGTATTACAATTTATAATCTTCTTTCTTCGCCAGACATAGTTCCTACAGACGCTATACCTCCTGGTCCATCTAATATTGTAGTGACAGGCTCTCAAGTTCCATCTAATAGTGAAGTGACAGACTGTCAAGCGGATGACCCTATTGTAAATGATATTTCTGTGGGACGAACACAAAGACGTCTGATTGGAAATAGCAGAATCGACCATTTTGAGGTCAAAATGGCATGTCTTCATCATTCAATTTCCCTAGGCTTGCTTAGGGGAAAAACGCCAATTCGTTGGACCAGGAAAACCCATTTATCGAAATAGGAAAATCGTAATCACTTCGCGTTCTGTTTTTTCAAGAGAATCCCAAGAGGAATTCCTACATCCACGAAATCCGACTCACAACAATTGAAGTGCTTCTCATACGAAAGAAAATGAAAAGGGAACTCAATTAGGGAAAGACTTTTCTAAATATTCTTGTTGATTTTGTCCGAAATCGAATAAAAACTTTAGTCTCTCTTCAGTAGCCTCTGATGCCTCTGTTTCCTTTTGCCTTTCCCTTCGGTTGCCTCTGTTTCATAGCATACTAGAACTCCTTTTCGGGGAGTCAGTCGACTCGAGTCCCTCTCCCCTCCCGGGGACTCTCCCCTCATCCAATCCTTTAAGGAACACCCCCTGCCCCCTCAACCAAAGGGGGGTTCTGAGGGTTCTAAGAAAGTATCTCCTTTGGGTTTGATTCTCTCCATTAATCAACTATATTAGGACGGGATATGTTCACCCCGCGGCATACATATCTAAAATTCTTATTCTGGTTGTGCCCTCTATTGATATTCTCCCCAAATTGTCTCTTCGGTTGCCTATCAATCCCATTGCTACGCAGCTATAGTGGAACAAGCGTTCCTGGCCCCAATTAATATACTGGCCTTCCTTCAGTCTCTGGTCCCATTGGTCGTCAATTAATATACTGGCGCCTTGTTCTTACCACCTGGGTTAACAGAAATACTTTCTCTGCCATGACTTGAAGGGTGAGAGGAATAGTCGTACTAGGCTAGAATTCAATAGAGAATTCCTACATCTAAACTCACAGAGCCATGATATTACTTAGCAAATTGAGTTTCAGTCAACATACTTTTTTGAAAATCCATGAAAGATCGAAGAGTAGATCCCAATCGAGGGCCCTCAAGGTCCGAATCCAAGCCATTACTATTTTATGTACCGGTCTGTTTAGACAAGATTGATTTCACCTAACTGGAATTTCGTTCATCCCGCCCCCTCTGTAATAATATATCCTTCCATAACTGGGAAAGATAGACATAGAATCTATGCCGAGGAATCCGGCTAGTCCCATTTCAAGTCTCTGATCCTTTCGACAGCATCCTTTGTTTCCAACATAAGGGGACCTCTGGGAGCCCAGTATAAACATAGACGACCGATCCAGTATATTAGACCGGACGACCCCAATATCTTAGTAAGAGAGGTCCAGTATGAACCCTGTATACTTATTGGCAGCTAACATCCAGTATATTGTTATCGATTACAATGAATGAACGTAACTTCTTAGTAGACACTTTGAGGGCTGGTATATGATTTTGAATCGATTGCTTCCAACGAACTAGAGCTTTGGGTTCCCCAGAAGGAGGAGTACTTACTGTTTCCCAAAGTAGATTAGTGATAGTAGATTCAGGGCATATTACTAAGTCTTGAACGATATTTATTCTTCTGTAAGGTTTTCTTGTGTCAAAGCAATGGTGCTCTCTAACCTTTTCTTACCCGTCTTACTTGAAACCTGACCATTTTTCTACGTATCTATAATCTAAAAACTTCTCACCTCCGTGCCTTCTATACTTTTCAGCTCAAGCAAGAGCCGCAGTGACTGGAACAACATGAAAGCCGCCTTAATAAGTCAAGCAAGAAATTTGAATAGGGATGATGAGCACCTTGGCCTTCCTTGTTTGATTAATTATTCTAGTAAAGTCGTTTCATTAAGTCGAATTGAAAGGTAGGTTTTGTCAGTGATTAAATGAAACGGGGGAGCAGGTCGGGCCTACTGTTTCATTTGTAGGCCAAGCCGAAGAAGAGGTAAGCTAAGCCAATAAGAAACATGTTGTTTTGCACAACCAGAAGAAACCAAGCCGTAGGTATACTTAGACAACAAACAAGGCCAGTATATTAATTGGGACGAATAGTTTGGACCAGTTGGTTCAAGTCATTCTGAACCTGGAATTTAAAATGAATGAATGGTGGGTTTCATAATATTAATTCTAAGAATTTGGAAACATTACCAACCTAAAGGATGACAAGATGAGATTGCTTCTGGAATAGTTCAACAATTAATTTATTATTTGGAGGTCTCGATTGAGACCACTGCTAGCTTGCTAGACTCATAGCTTCCAGAGAATCTACAATTCTGTGGTTTGCCTTTGTAGCCAGGGGCATCATTCCCCTGCAGGTGTGCTACTGCTCCATAGGTGATCCTGGTAACCTAGCTCCACACCTCCATAGATAGACTATAGAGAGCCTTTCATTAGCCACTCAATTTGTTCAACAACTGGCGACCAACGGAACAACCGGGAGGTAGCATAGCTGTATAGTATACTTCGAGCGAAGCTTAGCATGTACTCTTTTGAGATAGCATTTGGTTTTAGGATTGGTACTGGCCAAGTGATCAAAGGGAAAAAGGGTGCAACATGCTAGACCTAAAACTTCAAATCGCCTAATCTTTTGGGAAAACTTTGACTATCAATCCCTCTTTTGGAAAGAGAGTCCCTCTCTTCGTTACACCCATAATGGAGTATGCCAATTCTTATCCGAGGGTGAAGGTGTTCTTTGCTTGTGCAATATCCAACACTTGATTAGTCCTTTCATAATAATTGAATTTACCGTAATTCGCTCATAAACTCCAATTTTGACCCTTATGTTAGTGGGTTCAAACTTCTCATCCACCACAATGGCAAACAATGTGGATAACTTGAGAGTGCATACAAAAGATTTTTTTTACTTGGACTGGCTGTGGTGGAATTCATATACGAGAGCGTGTAGTTGAAAAATATAATTTTAAGTACAGTAGAGAGTATGAGGTAAAATGTATGGAGTTATTAATAAACGAAGTTTTACGTTGGACGTATTTTACAACCAAAGGTTAGGAAATGATAGAGAGAGAACATTCTTGGATCCCCCGCTTATGTAAGCTTAGATCAAGCGTAAATTTTGCCAAACACGAACGCCAACTGTTCTCCTTTGTTTTGTTAAAACTCAATTCTTTTTTCCAGTGTTTAAATGAACTAATTAAAATATGGAAAACAAACAGAAAATACATTTAAAAGCAGAAAACAAGGTGCCAAGCAAATTAAAATGGTGGAAAGTAAATTAAAATCTTGAAAAACATTTTGTTCTGAAGTCAAACTAACTAAAACAATTCCTAATTAAGTTCTTAAAATTTCAAACCAAACAAACATGTTTTCTATCTATTAGATAAAATTTCAAATTAGTTAAACTCAAAGACAACGCAAACAAAATTTCCAACTTACTAACCAAACATGTTTTCCGAAAATATAAAAATATCTCCAAGCTGAAACGATAAAATTGATTAAAATAGTTCAAACTAAAAACGTAAAAAAAATCAAATACCGCCTTAGCTTTCCGTCCAACCGAGTGTCTATAAGCAGTGGATATCAGTGGTCTCCCTTATACTATTCTAGTTTACAATAATTAAGACACATGAATGATGATGAAGTTTTTTAAAAAGAAAATGGAAAAAATAAATAGAAAATTGGTTTTTACTCTAATTGTTTTAATAAGATACTTGTGGTTACTGAATGCCTGAGAAGAACTATTATGTATGTATATGTATTGTCTAATAACAAATATATGTGGCATTGCTAGTTCTTTTGGGATATACACTTAGTGGATGAAACATCATGCCTTTCATCTTTGTTCTTTATGGGCCATCTGAATCCGGATCAGAAGAAGCCATTGATTTCTTGTAGGGATGAGCGTTTGGTTGGTTTGGTTTATCTGATGTTAAAAATTATTAAACCGAACTAAATTCAACAAAAATGAAAACCAAACCAAACCAACTAAGTTTCGGTTGGTTATCCCATTTAACCGAACTAAATACGATTCACATTTATGTTTAGAATATTCATTGTAATTTGGAAAAAAACTAAATATACGATTGAAGTATTCTTATTTAGCATTCTTTTGTTTTCTAATAGCAATTTTGACACATATAAGATATGTAACGAACCTGATTTTCGATCCTAAAAAATCGGCACTAATACGTCCACTGTGTTACATGTCAAACATTCAAGTGTCGGAAATACCGATCTGTTAGGATGAAAGAAGAAGGTAGAAGATAGAGAAAACTAAAACAACATAGAATCTCACAACGCAGCGAATAATATACAATACAACTATGATCTTTAAAGGAAAAAAAACATCTTTATTCATATATACAACATCAGAGTACATTAGACTTATCCTAAATTTTTGGACAGTTATAGAAACATGTCCTCACATTGACAAACATACAGACTTTATAATACAACGGAAATAAAAATACATGAATACGTCTTGTCCATCCAGCTCCTCTCCAGCTCTAAAGTACCTAGCCAAACCTGGGAAAAACATGCTCTGTCTGACCCGAGCATTACATGGAATAACGCCCGGGTCAGTCTGGTAAACCAGCGTGAGTAAACTCGATAACAAGTAACAACCAAACTGATTTTTACATTTGAAAACTTCTCAAACAAAGGGTATTCCGTAAGACCACACCGCACATAAAAACGGACGGGTTTTTACCTTACGATAACCAAAACATTTTATATCAAAATCCGGTGATATTATTATAGTGTCTAGGTTTAAAGTAAATAGAAAAATAGCCGAAATGCTTGCATCTCACATTCCAACATACTAGACTCTACAATCGAAAACGTAAGGCACGTATTGGAGATTGGGTTCCAACTAATGATTGGGTTACTGGGTACCACCCGCTATAGTACACCTTTAGAAAAAATGTACCAGGATCGTACCTAACGACCTCTGCCAACACAGAACCGACCTACCTCTTGCTGAATAGTACCGAATATATCATCATCCCGATTGCTTTGCAACCTTTAATCGAAAGCTCCCACATACACGAATTCATTTATGATTGTGTGTGTTTGTGTATATATATAAGGGGATGATATGTCCTAATGGGTGCGACCCACATAGCCCTGCTGCATATCCCCTGTTTTAGTCATTCCCGGTTGATTAGGCTTGAGGCTACGTTTTACCTTTCTGAATAGCAATCCATCTTGGAATGCTAGCACCGCCCTCCAGGCGTCAATGCAATGTCAGCATTCATCCATACAAGTTCGTTCTGGGTCTGAACGAAACCGAAGGCACTAACTCTACTACATCCATTTTGGAATCACCCTCAGGATTAGTAGTAGTAGCCTTGCACTTCAAAGAGCACTGTCTTCAATCATCATCAAGATGTATTCCACTCGAACGTACATGTTGGTTTGGTGTGGTTTTCAGATATATAAATCTGATCACAGTCTCTCCATACCAACAACTGATAATTTCTGGTTGACTCATTTCTGGTTCTTTTGGAAGTAAGTATTCGAGTCCTTGTCGAAAACTCGAATTTTACATTCATACTTTCTAAGTCAAATTAGGTCAAATTTGATAGTCGGTTATTTAACTATCAAATAACAACAACAAAATTTAGATATTTAATTACACAAAGTAATCACTAAGCCTCAAACCATTTTCATTTATAAATCTCCTTTCCCAACATTTATCAACATTCATATACTTATCTCCTTTACATAAGTATATTCACATATTTATAAGATTTTCCATTTCCAAATCTCTTAAACGGATTTAACTTCATTATTTAAATTAGAGAAAATGATAATTCTAAGCGTTATTCCTTCGGTATTAAGTGTGGAACGGATGTTCCATACCACCATTTTTCAAAAGGTCAACCTCGAGAAACTCAAACCTCGAATCCCTGTTGTAATTATCTTCAATAAATCCTTTTATAAATTTTCCCTACCCATGAAATCCTTTTTGCTTTAACCCAAACCCGTTTATAAAATATTTATCAACCTTCATACTCATTTATGGGACTCTTTATAAATATTCAAACCCGGTTATATAAACTTCTTCGTAAACTTTCAAACCTTGTATAAAACTTCCCTTTATAGACATCCAAACGCATTTATAAAATCTTTTTATAAACATTCAAAACTATTTCTAAAGCTATTTTTATGAATATGCCAAAATTATTCATAAACTTATATATATAATATTCAAAACAATTGTCAAATCATTCTTCAAATATCTTGTCCAAAATAGAGTAACCTTGAAGACCATTTTAAAAGAAAATGAAACATAAACTTTCCAAAACCAAACAGAGGCTTAATGACTACATTGGATCTTTAAATTTGGGTTTACTTATCCAAGTTATATCATGGGTATTACCTAACATCATATATGTAAGGGATTCAGACATAACATACAATTAATCATAGGTAGATGTCCAAGTTACAAATATAGATACATCCATTATCGCTAAAAAAATGTACATATAGAAGTATATTCTATATGCTTAAGTTACCATTACACGCTTATTGAAATTAACTTCCTTGTGTTTACCACGTGACTGATATTCAACATTTGTGCTAACACAAGTCAACTTATTTTCCATAAAACGTGTCAATATTTTATAATCACTACTTCAATTCATTTGGCTACTTAGTGGTCCAGACGAGAGATCTTTCGATTTGAAATCAATTAACCTTAAAAAGAAAATTGATTTAAAACATAACCGATTAAGTTTAAAATAGCTTTGTAAAGATTAAAGTATATTCAATTAGCTTAAACCCTAATTATATCTTAATTAAATCAAGACTAATTTAAACTTTAATTAACTTAATGAACTCGGTTAAGTTCTAATTAACTTACTAATGTATCTTAGTTAAGGTTTAAACAATTCATTATTAGTTAGACCCTAATTAATTAAAAATTAATTAAATAATCACTTAATTAAATAATAATCAATCAGTTAATTAACTTAATTAAATAATAATTAACCATTTAATTACTTCTTAACTTCATAAATCACTAATTTAAAAACTTTATTGTTTACGCCAAAATTGGTCACAAACACCCAGTTGTATATCCAAATAGAAAGACAAGCACGCAGATCAAAGAATCAATAGTAGAAAAAGTAAAGGAACACTCAAGTTTTATAGTGGTTCGGCAAACTCCGGCCTACGTCCACTCCAATAATCTTTTATTAGTTTATACTGTTGATTACAGTTACTAATCCGTGAAATTCAAGAGTAAAATTGGCAGAGTATAGCCTAGGTAGAAGACGAAGAGAAGAAGAAAAAAGATACTCTTTTCTAATGACATGCTTGCTGTATTTATAGGGAGAGACGAAGGTATATTTCGCTAAGGTTTCGGCAGAAGGCTTTCTATGTTCATAGGGTCCCACCATAACGATCGACATGTTTAATTTGACATTTAATAACGATCGGCCAACATATCACCGATCGTTTTTCCTTCATCCAATCCAAGGCTGATCGTTTCTGGGGGGTTTCTTCATGCCTCTTGAAGTTGCTTCTGAAGTATGGAATCATTCTGACTTGTAGTTTAGGAGATATGGGTTGATCTTGGTTGAAATTGGAATTCATTGAACTATACCGATCGTTATGATGGATCGATATGAACGATCGGTCAATAAGGATCGGCCATCTTCAAACCATCACTCCATGATATGCGATTGCTATAGTGGATCATCAAGAACGATCGATCAATAATCGATCGGCCATCCTCAACTCTTTACTTCGTGATACGCGGTTGCTATGATGATCGTTCTAGAACGTTCGGTCAAAACAATTGGCCATCCCAAGACCTTCACCTTTTGATGCGCAATCGTTTTTGTAGGCTCCCCTCTTGATTTTATTGATGCTCTGAAAGTTTCAAGCAAATCGGTCTTGTGGATTTTGAGATATTGATCGATCTCCGATTACTTGAGCTGTTTCATGGATCGTTCTTGGTCGGTCCATACAAATCCTTGCTTCATCCAAATCCATTCAGCTATCGTCCATAGCTTTAACTGTAATCGATTTTCCATCCATTCATTTGAGCCAAATTCATGATATCCCAGCCTTGATAATTGTGAAGTTTATTGGGTTAAATCCGCCTGTGCACTGCCTTACCCAAAAGGCGGGTTAACACTTTGCCCTTAAAACATGCCTTGCGATAGGAAGACGTGTTTTGAATTGCCATAAATCCAAAATCCGAAGTCCATAATCCATCGATTGCTATATTATCCAATCCAGAATCCAATCCGTTGCCAATCCAATTCCTTATTCTCTCTGGATCATTAGCGAAATCCATGACTGTTCTATGTTGATATCCAATTCTGAATCCATTCCAAATTCATTAACCAATCCACGATCTCTCCGGATTGTTTTTTCTAAATCCGGGACCGCTCCGGGTCCATACCAAAATCCATAGACCTCTCCGGGTCGTTTTATCCAAATCCAGGACCGCTCCCGGTCCATATCCAAATCCATAGACCTCTCCGGGGCATTTTATCCAAATCCGGGACTGCTCCGGGTCTATATCCAAATCCATAGACCTCTCCAGGTTGTTTTATCCAAATCTGGATCCGCTCCGGGTCCATATCCAAATCCATAGACCTCTCCGGATCGTTTTATCCAAATCTGAGACCGCTCCGGGTCCATATCCAAATCCATAGACCTCTTCGGGCCGTTTTATCCAAATCCTTGATCCCACCAGATCCTTGCCGAGCATAATCCATCCTCGATGACCTGATTAGGCCGATCATGTCGCTCTCCGGCGAAGTGGCCTACCCCTTGCCAAGCATAGTCCATACCCGACGATCTGTTGGGTTCTATTCTCCGACCTTGACTCTCCGGTCGAGAATTTAATCCGTAGGGTATCCTACTCCGACCTCGATCCCAGTCGATGACTTAATCCGTGGGATATCCTAATCCGACCTCGACCCAGTCGAGGACTTATCCATGTATGAGTCTATCATGTCGCTCTCCGGCGAAGGGACTCATGACTCGCAGTTATTGCCCCGTCTCTCCGGTCGGGGCCATAACTGTGACCTGTGTTATTTATTAAATTAATCCAGATTTAAGCATTCCAAAGTCCATTTTGTAAAATATAAAATAAGAGTCCGTACAACCAAAAAACTAAATAACCATAGTATCAGAAAAACCAGAGTTTGTAGTAAATAGGAAAAAACAAAATTTCATAGACCCGAGCACTACGGGTCATCGTCATCTCAGAGCATGCCTAGGGACCGTCCTCAATCCCGTAAACGTGTAAGTGACTTAGCCGTATTACTGTGGGGTTTATTACTTATTCCATGCCAAAAATCCAATCAATTAATAGTAAATTGGCGATGATGTCTTGATTCAGTGCCATTTTCATTCGAGGTGGACGGTGGCTGCTTCTATTCCACCGCCACAGCCCGAGTCCTTATATATTGTTGTAACTGACCATTCCTCATATGATTCTCAATGATATCCTTCAAATGCCTACAGTCGTTTGTATTGTGCCCATCTAGCTCATAGAATAGGCAATGCTTTCCTGATGCCCGCTCGTGTTCGGTGGGTTTCCTCCTTGCCGGCCTTCGATATTGAAGGCGTACTCGAGTATCCAAATAAATCTTTTTCAAAGGTTCGGTCAAATCCGTGTAAGAAGAGAATTTCGGTTCTCTCCGTTGCCTTTTCGACATATTAACGCCATCATTCAATTTTCGTTTGTCTTTATCAATCTTGTTTACATCACCTGATGATCATCCACTTTGCACAGTATTCACCTCCGGCTTGTTTGCTCGTGCGTCTTCCTATCGCAGGAACCTTTCTACTTCATTGTAAAACTCCCTCCTAGATCTATAGGTGGATCCCATGCTAGTGAATCCTTGAACTCCGTGCCATCAGCAATTCCAGATACAACTGCCATCAAAACCATGGATGGATCTGGACGATCCACCGATGCTACCACGGCATTAAACCGTGTTAGGAAACTCATCAGGGACTCTCTGGTCTTCTGTTTCAGTGTTGCTAAACTCGTCACATTTTTGGGTCTCGAGATGTGAACCCTAAACTGCCTCATAAACCCTTCGATCAATTCCGTCAATGTGCTGATAGAGCCGTTTTCCAACGTATGAACCATAGTGCAGCTATATCCATCAGATACAAAGGGAAGCACCGTGCCATGACTTCCTTCGATGCCCCCAGTACTTCCATGTGTCTCATGTATCTCATCAGATGAACAACATGATCTGTCTTTCCATCATATGTCTCAAGCGTTGGTAGTTTGAATTCCGGTGGATTCCTAACTTGCTTGATACTAGGAGTGAAAGGGCTCCTATTCACATCTTCCATATCCCTATTTACCAATCCTCCTCTCATAGCCTGTCTGATCATTTCCGCCAACCTTCCGTTGTCATCTAGTGGTAGTCTTCGCTTATTGTCTCCAAACTGCCACCCGAGTCCATAGAGAATCCTGAAATCTGCTCTTCTGGACGAGCATCTGCATTCCGAACAACGCCAAAGTTCACAGCAGCGCCCGGTATTCTGCCTGGGATTGAGCTAACATGACCCGGAGGCATGCCCCCAAGTGCGGATCGATTGGCACCAATCGTTCTAGAACGATCGGCTAAAGTTTCGCCGATCGATCTTGGTTGGTCAGGGGCTGCTCCCAGCGGTTCCACTCCATCCTGCATCCTGTTTGCTTTGTTTTCTTGGTTTTAATTCTGGATTTCCTCTCCAACTCCGTGATCCATATTTCCAGTATTCCTTGTTACTCCATTTCCTTGGTTTTGCACTTCTCCTTGTCCAATCTGTCGAAGTAGGTTCTGCATCATTTCCTCCTGTTTTTTCAGCATCCTTTCCTGCATAGCACCATCATTGTTTCCATCTCGTCTCTGGTAATGAAGATTGAGGTTTGATTAGCTTTTGAGGAAGCCACCTGACACCCTTCATGATGGCTCCTATATGTTCTCTGTTTTCTTGTTGATGGCCTAGCCATTGCTTCCTAGATCCAAGTATCTAAGCTTCTGAATCTCAGATCCTAGCTTCCAAATCTGCGGGTGCAAGTTTTCTCAGTGAAAGCACCAAAATGTTTGCGCCAAAATTGGTTAAAAACACCTAGTTGTACGTGAAAGCACCAAATTCCCAAAACAATATCCAAATAGAAAGACAAGCACGCAGATCAAAAAATCAATAGCAGAAAAAGTAAAGGAACACACAATTTTGATAGTGGTTCGGCAAACTTCGGCCTACGTCCACTCCAATAATCTTTTATTAGTTTATACTGTTGATTACAGTTACAAATCCGTGAAATTCAAGAATAAAGTGACAGAGTACAGCCTAGGTAGAAGACGAAGAGAAGCATAAAAAAGATACTCTTTTCTAATGCCATGCTTGATGTATTTATAGGAAGAGACGAAGGTATATTTCGCTAAGTTTCGGCAGAAGGCTTTCTAAGTCCATAGGGGCCTACCATAACGATCGACATGTTTAATTTGACATTTAATAATGATCGGCCAACATATCACCAATCGATTTTCCTTCCTCCAATCCAAGACCGATCGTTTCTGGGTGGTTTCTTCATGCCTCTTGAAGTTGCTTCTGAAGTATGGAATCATTCTGACTTGTAGTTTAGGAGATATGGGTTGATCTTGGTTGAAATTGGATGGTTCATTGAACTATACCGATCATTATGACGGATCGATATGAACGATCGGTCAATAAGGATCAGACATCTTCAAACTATCACTCCATGATATGCGATTGCCACGATGGATCGGCAAGAACGATCGATCAATAACAATCGGCCACCCTCAAGTCTTTACTTCGTGATACGCGATTTCTATGATGGATCGTTCTAGAACGTTCGGTCAAAACGATCGGCCATCCCAAGACCTTCACCTTTTGATGCGCGATCGGTTTTGTTGGCTCGCCTCTTGATTTTATTGATGCTTTGGAAGTTTCAAGCGAATTGGTCTTATGGATTTTGAGATATTGATCGATCTTCGATGACTTAAGTTATCTCATGGATCGTTTTTGGTCGGTCCATACAAATCCTTGCTTCATCCGAATCCATTCAACTATCGTCCATAGCTTTAACTGTAATCGATTTTTCATCCATCCATTTGAGCCAAATCCTTGATATCCCAGCCTAGATAATTGTGAAGCTTATTGGGTTAAATCCGCCAGTGCACTGCCTTGCCGAAAAGACGGGTTAACACTTATTAATCACTAATTAATCATTAACCTTGCTTAAATGTTACTTAAACCTTAATCATTTACTTAATTACTAATTAAGTACTAATTACTTTTTAATTAATATATTAAATAAATAAATTATTAAATTATCTAAACTTAACTCTTTTTAAGTTACTAATCAAGTTCGGAATTTTTTTGCAAAACATTCCAAAAGAAAACATTTTAAAACGAAAATCAACAATTTTGTCAAACTGCATCCATAGCGACTATCGCTATGAGCACAGTTCGCTTAAACCTACTTTAAGCGAAATACTTTGCTTGTTCCTTGCTATTACAAGTTTGTAAACCTAATTTTGAAAGTTTTTGAAACTTAGAAAAACAAAGATAAAATTTTTGAAACCATTTCCAAATTTAAAACTAGAAAACTTAGTTTTGATTCCAAATCGGATCTCACGTCCGTCGCAACATACAAAGGCGTAAACTTTGTAATGCTTACACAACATACAATTAGTTTTGATCACAACCATACCATCAACATACCATACACCAACATCACATTCTTACAACCAAACATACCACTTTAAACATCCAAACATAATATTTAACATCCAAACTATGCTAAGCACAAATCGCAAACGTATATCATTATCATAGCATGATATTTTAACAACATGAACTCTGGATTTCCACAACATATAATTTATGGAAATAAAGTTATTTCTTTCTAAAAATGAGATAGTTTTACTCACCGAAAATCTTTGAAACCTGTAACGCCTTAGATGTACAAAAATCATCCCAAAAATATGTCATCTTCCACGTGATTTTTGGATATATTACTCTTGGATTTTGAAAAGGTGATCAAAAGAAAAGTTTTAGAAAATTCTTCTCTGCAAATTAAACAAATGAATCACTCAAATCAGATTCCATTTGAAGTAGATATGGTCAAAAGAATGAGAGCTATTTTCAGACCTGAATTTACGAGTTTAAAAGTATACGGTAAAAAAATGAGATTTTGACATACCTAAGCTTGAAATTAGAAAAACTGTTAAAAGAGAAAGTTGTAGCTACTGAAATTTTATACGATTTGAAAAGAAAAAAAATCTTGATTTGATGTAAAATAGACGAAGTTGTGGTCGAATAAAGTGGAGGAAAAATGAAGAAAAAAGAGTTTTAAAACAAATTCGCATCTTTAAAATAATTTAAATCCTTTGATTTTAAAAAAGCTTAAAACTAACATAAGAAGCCATGAAATTATGAAGAAAGCTTTAGGGAAATGGAAATGGAGAAGTAAATGAAAATATAATGAAGTTGATGTGTATTTATAGGCAAAAGAAAGTAAGGAAATTACTAAACTATCTTTTGAATTAATTAACATAACATGTCATGATTTTGTAAGGCCACATCACCATGTACTCCCCCTCTCTAGTCACGTTCATCATTTCCCCTCTTGTTCCATCCCATAGGCTATGATTGCATGCTTAGTAATGATCATGATGTTAAAGAAATGACAAGAGATAAGGTGTATTATATATATATATATATGTTATAATTTAAACTATGACTTGTCACGTCACTTCATAAACATAATTAACATAAGATAATATATTATAAAGTGCATTATTATATGGTTAATTATCTACTATATATGTGTATATATAGTGCATAAAGGCGAACAACGCTCTCGACAACTTTCCAGTGTCGAAAAGTTGAAATTCCGGAAAACGTTATTTGGTCACATTTTCTATTTTTCTACGAACTTCTATTTTGGTAAATAAATTTTAAAAACTATTTTACCATCATTATTAAATAACTAAAATTGATTTATTTGTAAATAAAACCCATTTATTTAATATTTAAAATTAACTTGAATTTCCGAAGAAATATATAAAATCTATGATATCAACTGTCGATGTCATAAATACATTTTATTTTCAAAAAAAATAAAATATTTTATTTCACAATCTTGTATGAATACAAACCGGATTTTCGACCCTAAAAAATAGACACTAATATGTCCACTATATTACATGCCGAACATTCAAGTGCCGGAAATACCGATCTATTAGGGTGAAAGAAGAAGGTAGAAGATAGAGAAAACTAAAACAACATAGAATCTCACAACGCGGCAAATGATATATAATACAACCATGATCTTTACAGAAAGGAAACATCTTTATTCATATATACAACATCAGAGTACATTAGACTTATCCTAAATTTTTGGACAATTGTAGAAACCTGTCCTCACATTGACAAATATACAGACTCTATAATACAGTGGAAGTAAAAATATATGAATACGTCTTGCCCATCCAGCTCCTCTCCAGCTCCAAAGTATCTAGCCAAACCTGGAAAAAACATGCTCGGTCTGACCCGAGCATTACATGGAATAACGTCCGGGTCAGTCTGGTAAACCAGTGTGAGTAAAACTCGATAACAAGTAATAACCAAACTGATTTCTACATTTGAAAACTTTTCCCATACCACACATAAAAATGGCTGGGTTTTTACCTTACGATAACCAAAACATATCAAAATCCGGTGATATTATCATAGTGTTTAGGTTTAAACTAAATAGATAAAATAGCTGAAATGCTTGCATCTCACGTTCCAACATACTAGGCTCTACAATAAAAAACATAAGCATGTATTGGAGATTGGATTCCAACTAATGACTGGGCTACTGGGGTACCGCCCGCCACAGTACACCTCTAGAAAAATGTACCGAGGTCGTACCTAACGACCGCCGCCAACACAGAACTGGCCTCCCCTTTGCTGGATAGTACCAAATATATCATCCCCCTAATTTCTTTGCAACCTTTAATCAAGAGCACTCACGTACACGAATTCATTTATGATTGTGTATATATCTAAAAAGGGATGATATACCCTAATTGATGCGACCCACATAGCCCTGCTGCATATCCCCTGTTTTAGTCATTTCCAGTTGATGAGGCTTGAGGCTACGTTTTACCTTTCTGAATAGCAATCCATCTTGGCATGCTAACACTACCCTCTAAACGTCAATGCAATGCCAGCATTTATCCATACAAGTTCGTTCTGGGTTTGAATGAAACCGAAGGCATTAACTCTACCACATCCATTTTGGAATCACCCTCAGGATTAGTAGCAGTAGCCCTTACACTTCAAAAAGCACCGTCTTTCATCATCATCAAGATGTCTTCCACTCGAACGTACATGTTCGTTTGGAGTGGTTTTCAAATATATAAATCTGATCCCGATCTTTCCGTACCAACAACCGATAATTTCCGGTTAACTCATTCCCAGTTCTTTTGGAAGTAAGTATTCGAGTCCTTGTCGGAAACTCGAATTTTACATTCATACTTTCTAAGTCAAATTAGACTAAATTTGATAGTCGGTTATTTAACTATTAAATAACAAGAACAAAATTTAGAGATTTAATTACCTAAAGCAATCACTAAGCCACAAAACCATTTTCATTTACAAATCTCCTTTCCCAACATTTGTCAACATTCATAAAGTATATTCACAAAACATTTATAAGATTTCTTATTTCCAAATCACTTAAACAGATTTAACTACATTATTTAAATTGGATAAAATGATAACTCTAAGCATTATTCCTTCCGTGCTGAGTGTGGAAAGGATGTTGTATACCACCATTTTTTAAAAGGTCAACCTCGAGAAACCCAAACCTCAAATTCCTGTTGTAATTATCTTCAATAAATCCTTTTATAAATTTTCCTTACCCATGAAATCCTTTATGCTTTAATCCAAACCCATGATACTCATTTATGAGACTCTTTATAAATATTCAAACACGGTTATATAAACTTCTTTATAAACTTTCGAACCTTGTATAAAACTTCCCTTTATAGACATTTAAATCCGTTTATAAAATCTTTTTATAAACATTTAAAACTATTTCTAAAATTCCCTTTATGAATACCCCAAAATTTAAACTTCTTTATATAATATTCAAAATAATTGTCAAATTATTTTCCAAATATCTTGCTTAAAATAAAATAACCTTGAAGACCATTTTAAAAGAAAATGAAATATTAACTTTACAAAACCAAACAGAGGCTTAATGACTACAACAATGGATCATTAAATTTGGGTTTACTTATCAAATTTATATCATGAGTATTGCCTAACATCAAATATATAAGGGATTCACACATAACATACAATCAATCATTGGTAGATGTCCAAGTTACAAATATAGATACATCCATTATTGGTGAAAAATGTACATATAGAAGTATATTCTATATGCTTAAGTTACCATGACCCGCTTATTGAAATTAACTTCCTTGTATTTATGACGTTACCGATATTCAACATTTGTGCTAATACAAGTCAACTTACTTCACATAAAACATGTCAACGTTTTATAATCACTACTTTGTTTCATTTGGCTACTTAGTGGTCCAAACGAGAGATCATTCGATTTAAAATCAATTAACCTTAAAATGAAAATCGATTTAAAACATAATCAATTAAGTTTAAAAATAGCTTTGAAAAGATTAAAGTATATTCAATTAGCTTAAACCCTAATTATATCTTAATAAAATCAAGATTAATTCATAATTAAATTTTAATTAACTTAATGAACTTGGTTAAGTCGTAATTAACTTCCAAATGTATCTTAGTTAAGTTTTAAAAAATTCATTATTAGTTAAACCCTAATTAATTAAAAATTAATCAACTAATCACTTAATTAAATAATAATTAATCAACTAATTAACTTAATTAAATAATAATTAACCATTTAATTACTTCTTAGCTTCATAAATTACTAATTTAAAAACTTTATTAATCACTAATTAATCATTAATCTTTCTTAAGTGTTGTTTAAACCTTAATCACTTACTTAATTACTAATTAAGTACTAATTACTTTTTAATTAATTTGTTAAATAAATAAATTATTAAATTATCTAAACTTAACTCTTTTTATGTTACTAATCAAGTTCGGAAAACTTTTGCAAAACATTCCAAAAGAAAACATTTTAAAACGAAAATCGACAATTTTGTGAACTGCATCCATAGCGACTATCGCTATGAGCGCGGTTCGCTTAAACTTACTTTAAGCGAAATACTTTGTTTATTCCTTGTTATTACAAGTTTGAAAACCTAGTTTTGAAAGTTTTTGAAACTTAGAAAAACAAAGATAAAAATTTTGAAACCATTTTCCAAATTTAAAACTAAAAAACTTAGTTTTGATTCCAAATTGGATCTCACGTCCGTCGCAACATACAAAGACGTAAACTTTGTAATGCTTACACAACATACAATTAGTTTTGATCACAACCATACCATCAACATACCATACACCAACATCACATTCTTACAACCAAACATACCACTTTAAACATCCAAACATGATGCTTAACATCCAAACACAATATTTAACATCCAAACTATGCTAAGCACAAATCGCAAACGTATATCATTATCATAGCATGATATTTTAACAACATTAACTATGGATTTCCACAACATATAATCTATGGAAATAAAGTTAGTTCTTTCTGAAAATGAGATAGTTTTACTCACCGAAAATCTTTAAAACCTGTAACGCCTTAGATGCACAAAAATCATCCGAAAAATATGCCATCTTCCACGTGATTTTTGGATATATTACTCTTGGATTTTGAAAAGGTGATCCAAAGAAATGTTTTAGAAAATTCTTCTCTGCAAATTAAAAAAATGAATCACTCAAATCAGATTCCGTTTGAAGTAGATATGGTCAAAAGAAGGGGAGCTATTTTCAGACCTGAATTTCTGAGTTTAAAAGTACATTGCAAAGAAATGATATTTTGACATACCTAAGCTTGAAATTAGAAAAAATGTTAAAAGAGAAAGTTGTACCTACTGAAATTTTATACGATTTGAAAAAAAAAATCTTGATTTAGTGTAAAATAGAGGAAGTTGTGGCCGAATAAAGTGGTGGAAAAATTTAGAAGAAAGAGTTTTAAAATAAGTTCACATCTTTAAAACAATTTAAATCCTTTGATTTTAAAAAAACTTAAAACTAGCATAAGAAGCTATGAAATTATGAAGAAAGCTTTAGGGAAATGGAGAAGTAAATGAAAATATGGTGAAGGGAGTGTGTATTTATAGACAAAAGAAAGTAAAAAAATTACTAAACTATCATTCGAATTAATTAACATAACATGTCATGATTTTGTAAGATCACACCACCACCTACCCCCTCCCTCTAGTCACGTCCATAATTCCCCCTCTTGTTCCATCCTTTAGGCTATGATTACATGCTTAACAATGGTGATGATGTTAAAGAAACGACAAGAGATAAGGTGTATTATATATATATATATATATATATATAATGCATGTATATATATGTTATAATTTAAATCATGACTTGTCACATCACTTCCTAAATATAATTAACATAAGATAATATATTATTAAGTGTATTATTATTATACGGTTAATTATCTACTATATATGTGTATATATAGTGCATAAAGGAGAACAACTTTCTTGTGTCGAAAAATCAAAATTTGGAAAAACGTTCTTGGGTCACATTTTCTATTTTTTTACTAACTATCTAATTTGGTAAACAAATTTTAAAAACTTTTTTACCACCATTATTAAATAATTAAAATAGGTTTATTTGTAAGTAAAAACTCATTTATTTAATATTTAAACTTAAATTGAATTTTCGAAGAAATATATAAAACCGATGATATCAACTGTCGATGTCCTAAATACATTTTATTTTCAAAAAAAAAATATTTTATTTCATAATCTTGTTTGAATACATATATTAGTGTATGTATTCAGTGCCGTGCACGATCCTTATTGTTTAAAAGCAGTTTTATTGATAAAACGATTTTCGGCTGTTTTATCGATATTTTACCTAGGACGATATTTACAAATTATCAATATTTTACCTCAGTAATTTGTCCGCAATTATTTTTAACAAACAAAATAACTATCATTATTTACCACTTATAACATGATTATTTCTTACTTTTAAACCCATATCTAAATATTTTAAAAATAAATATAATTTATCCAAGTGATAAATTTTCGAGTCATTACATGATAAATAAAATTTATTTAGATCATTATATTAATCTAAAAAATTAATATAACGTTAATAATTTTGAAAACACAATAAAAATTCAGTTAATTTGGTTAAACCGATTATCAAACTAAAATTTTTACAGGCCGATTATAAACCAATGGTTTGGTTGGTTTAACATAAGATTGCTCACTCCTAACTCTGCTAGCCTTGTGACTTTCTGTTTGTAAGGGTTCCCCTCTCCATGGGTCAAGACAGTGGAGCTGATTGTGCTACAATAGATTCCAAAACTTATTATGCTTGCACATAAGCATCATTATTTGACTACGGTAGGCAAAGTGATAGAGTTAATGGGTTTGATTTCATGATTTTCTGTTTTCCTGGGTTAAAAAAAAAAGAAAGAAGAAGAAGCTTAAACCTCTCTTTTGGAGACTTGGAGTACCCACATGAATTTCTTGTGGTACTACAATACTGTTTGCAACTTGCATAACGCAATAAACTTCTTCATTTTTTATTTTTTTATTTGTTTGTTTACATTGACTATTCACGTGACATTGATGGTTAGTTGTATGCCCTCTGCTAACTAAGTGTTCTTTTTTGCATTTCACGGACTACACTACTCACATGCGCATGAGTATGACAATGCGTACATGTTTTTGGGTATATGATATGATGTCTTAGTACCCACAGTGTTTTTCTCAACATTCTGAAATTCATTCACTTATTATGCCAAATTTGTACCGACCTTAAGAAGAACCAGTACGCAACTGGGCTCAGTGTACTAACGATGTACTTTCCATGTTCAAGCAGGTTCCTGTGATGCTGAGAATCCTAGCTATAGGGGTTACTATTAACACAGCCTGTTTGGATGTGAGCATATAGCAACACATCTGGTTCTGTTCATATCCAAATCGATTTTGCCAATAGTGATGTACAAAAAAGGGAAGCTATATCAAACATCAAGCTGTGCTCCAGTCGAAAAGGTTAGTTTACATTGTCGTATTCGTTATGTACTAAACCGATTAGTCTCTATTCAAGTATCAGCGTTGTGATGTGTAATGTATGCCTCAATTTTCAGTGATTCGAATCACGTACCACGCGAGATTCGAGACTTCTTGAATTAAATTTAGATCATTGGAACAGTGGTGTTGGACGTGTTCTTGTTTTATTGAATTATCCACTTGTTTTTATTGGAAAGGAGATAATAATTTCTTGATTTAGATAGTTTAATTGTAACCATGAAAGATGTTGATGATGAATAGTGATGTATGTTCACGTTGATGGAAAATTTGATATTTGTCAGTGGCTATATGATTGTAACTTGCATTATCTAGACTAGATTGTGTAGCGAAGATGTGTTGTTTTATTTTTGGTTTATTACGAGAATTTTTCACGTCAATGGCATGCCTAAATTTGGAGAAGTTGCGTGATAGAAGAGAGGAAGACAGAGAAATGCACATGGAAAGGTCATTATAGCGGGTCCTAGTTTATGTAGTAGATAATTCAATCAATCAATATGTATATCCTTGAAAGTAAATGAATGACTCCTCGTTTAACTGCATTGCAAGTTAATATATCCACCGATCTTTCAAATTTCCTATCTTTCATGTCCTGTTTTAAGCTTTGGAAGTCATAATTTACAAGACATTACAACTTGACCTCAATCATGTGTTTTTTTTAGTTTGAGTACTTAAATGGTAGTACATTATATGGTCGTATCACAAATTTTAGTGAGTAAATAACATACTACAAATCAATATAATACCCAGTGTTTCAAATCATGCGCTACGTATGATTCGAATCTATGATCTCATGGACTAGAGTCACATTGTTTAACCATCAGGACAACGACATGTATTCTTATTTTTCTCAATTATCCACTTTTTTTATTGGAAATGGGATAACAATTTCTTGATTTATATAGTTTAGTTGTAACCATGAAAGTTGTAGATGATGAATAGCGATTTATGTTCATGTTGATGGGAAATTTGATACTTGTTGGTGGCTATATAATTCTAGCTTGCATTATCTTGGTTCTAAACCGAAGATGTGTTATAATTTTGGTTAATTACGAGAATTTTTCACCTCAATGGCATGCCTAAATTTCAAAAAGTCGTGTGATAAAAGAGAGACAAAGAAATGCACATGGAAAGGTCATTATAGCAGGTCCTAGTTTATGTAGTAGATAATTCAGTCAATAAGTATTTATGTTGTTGATTGGAAAGTTGATTTTTTATTTATTTATTTTTTATAATCAGATGCTGAGGTCAGTTTATTCATAAGGACATAGAGTGTGTTCACTGGCAGCAAACGACACAGTTCAAACATTCATGTGTCGAACACATTGGATGCGTCGGATGTTCTGAACTGGACTATGATCATTTTGCCCAATTGATGGAATGAAATAAATTAGACCATTTGAGTTTGACACATCAGACGAGTCCAACGCTATCCGACGCTTCCAACGCTGTCCAACGCGTCAAACTCAAATGGTCTAATTTCCCCTCGTATAGAAGTTAACATAAATTATATTTTTAACTACAATTCGCTTCTTCTCCACCCTCTACCCTCACTCTTGCGGTTTAGAAAAAACAATGGTAGATAGTGATCCAACTATAAAGATCTTGAAGACTTGGCCATAAATTTTTGAATAGAATAAAACACAGATATGCACCGATTCCCACTTAAATTTTCACCGTCGTGCATTGGGTTAGTGATATTTTTCCGGACATCAAGAGCGTTGTCAAAGAAACTTTCGAATGAAATGACTGTGCTTCATTATATTGTGTAAACGTTAGAGTTTGAAGCCTACAGAGGAAGTTTACTTAAAGAAATGGTTATAATATTTTTATACATCATCGTATTGTCTCTTCCAATACATCAGGTTGCGGAAATTTTTCAAAGATCACGTAGTACTATTTGGTTTTATTTTCATGTTGTTCTAAAAGTTGTTACATTGAATTAACATATCCACTAATAGATGATTGTATGCCTTCATATCAAAATGTGAGATATCATATCCTCAATTTTCATGAAAATCAAAATGGCCAAAATAGGATAATGAAAATTTTGGTTTCTACCATTCAAATTTACGTATGGTAATCCAAAGAACATTCAAAATATGTAAGATAGCATTTACGATCTTCAGTAATATGTCGACTTTCCAATTTTCAGTTCCAGTTAAAGTGATTGTCACTACAATGGCTATTCACAATAACATTTTGATTATTTTGAGTGTGAAGGTTAATTTGTTGAGTTTTTATAGGTGTTCTATTTGAAAGTTTGTATATAAACTTGTGTATAACTAGTATAACCGCAGAACGGTAGAAAAACTGACCATTCGATTGCGTAATTTCAAAACATAATATTTATAACAATTTCTCATTAATTTCAATTTAACACAAAAATGTTAATGTGTTGAAATTTATTTTAGATTTTCAGATATGGGTATGAGAATTACAAACTTTGAAGACTACGAAATTTGAAATTCAAATTTCAAAACTGAAAGTTGAATATGAAAATTTGAAATAACAAGATTTTAATTTCGAAATGACATTTTGATTTCTTATAAGTCCAAATTTTGAATTTGAAAATTCATATGTGTATTTTTTTTTTGGAAAAAATTAAATTTTTCAAAAAGTAAAAAGTTCAGTTGGCATACATATTTCAATATTTATATAGCTGTGTGTGTGAAATAAGCAATTTTGATTTTTTTAGTTTTTTGATTTGGAAACTTGAATTTTTGAAACTTCATACATTCAAATTTTTGAATTTGAAAATTTAACTTTAAAGGTGTTAATTTTGAATTTAATTTGAATTTTGTTAAAACGGTTAAATACTAAATTAAACAAGTACGGAAAAAAAAATATGAGATATATGTGGAAAGAATAAAGTAAATAGTATTGGAACGATTTGAAGAGATGTGTTAAAGACAACATCTTTAATGTTACTTTTTTTCATTGCCATCGTACTATTTGATTTTGCAAGCCTACAGCAGATAAACCACCGTAATGATCTGTTTGATTAGCTTTTGTTTAACTATTTGTACAAGAGATGATAAAGAACACAAAAAGGAGAACTTGATGGAATTGTTGAGGAAAAATGTTGCAATTTTTATCTAATTTTAAATAAATAAAAACTTCATCATAACATAGGCCTATTCTTTTTATGATAGACTGAGATGAGTCTATTTTTTTTTGAAAAAAACAATATATCGGGGATATCTCGGAATATCGTTTCGCTCCAATTATCGGCCGATATATGTAAATTTCGGCCGATATAATCGAAATGAGATATCAACCGATACCTCATGTTTCGTTCGCCCAAGCCTTCAACCGAGATCACAGCCGAGATATAGGCCGAGATAGCCGAGATTTAAAACAGTGGTAATAACTACGATTATAATTTATAATTCATTTATATCAACATATTAATGTGTTGCATTGTAAAATTCTTTTTTTAACGTCAACTACCTACAATTTGAAATTTCTACAATTGCTTACAAAATCCTTCTCAACATCATATATTATTATGCATTTAAGTCAATATATTTTAATTAAAATATTTTGGACTTTAATGTATTTTGATTAATTATATGTATTGAACTAAAGATATTCAGATAAATTCGATTAAAAAATATTTATAAATTCATCTAATAAATCTTAAAATAAGACGGTTCTAATATGTATACAGTATTCATATCAACAAAAGTGATAAAACTGTTTTTTCACTCAGGCATAAAGACATATAGATCATATAACATAAATAATATGAATAAATATATTAACAAATTTAATTCATTTATCTTAATAAATTTATCATACATTACACGTAAAATTCTTTTTTAGGTTTAAATACATATAGTTTAACATTTCTACAATTATTTACAACCCTCCCTCGTTGATTTCTAATATTTTACACTTAAATCCATGTATTTAAATTGCTTTCAAATTTCAAATTTAAACTATTTAAATAATCTCAGTAAATAATTAGTCTATTTTTCTAGTACATCTGAAAAATATAGGCTGATTTAATATATATATATATATATATATATATATATGCATATACATATAGATATAGATATGCACACACACACATACATACACACGCATATACATACATACAAAAATAGTGAAATTATTTTTTCCATTCAGTTATATATCACATATATTAAATTATGTACTTAAAAATAATGACAGTTAATTTGTAAATCAATTATAATCATTTTTCTCAAAAATTTATCATACCGTGCATTACAAAATTTTGTTTTAACTTCAAATAATTCCGCATTAAGTTTTATATAATTTTTAGTCATTCTCAAATCTTTTTTACCCTTCAACTTTAAGTTCATATATTCAAACTAATTTCATAATTTTAAATTTAACATATTTGAAATTTTAGTTTAAATAATATTTGTTAATTCATCTAAAATCATTAAAATATGTCAGTTTTAACATATATGTCATATTCATACTAACAAAAATGATAATTATTTTACTATGGTATAAAGATATATAAGTTATATAACATAAATTATACATAAATTATACATAAACCATAATAAGAATTTGAACTTATAGTTCATTTATTTCACTGAATTTATCATACGTTGCACAATAAAGTTTTAATTATAGCACTAAAAGTATAAATACTGTATTTTACAATATTATTATAATGTGAGTTACACACTAGTATTGATATATTTTGGTTCATACCATCAAGCCTGTTAGTGGGTTGAGTCAGCTTAAAAGTCGTAGTCAAGTCTGTTTATTGAAATCAAAACCGAGCCTAGTAGGTATTTCAAACTCATTACCCAAGCTCGACCCGTTGGACTTTTTAAGTCCGTTGGGTAAAAACTGTATACTCAATCTAAAAAATTTATACTATAATCATCATTTGAGCTCTTAACGTTTTATAAATGGGACGTAAACAAAATTTACAAACAAATTGGATGGTGATGAAAGAAAGTTCTAAAACAAAAGAATGCAAAACTTTCTATATTTTTGCATACGAACGGTACACAAATAACATATACACTTATATTTTCGGTACAATGAACATATAATAATTGGGTTGGGCCAAATCAGATTGGGTAGTAATGATCGAGTTGGGACTACTAATAATCACGTCGGGCCTAATTTTGAGTTTGGATAATCAGACTAAACCCATATCCATATTAACAGGACGGGTTCGGGTTTGGCTCGGGCTAATCCCATGTCATTGATGGACATAAGCACCATTATAGTAAGGACAAATTTTCAAACAAGGCTCGGCCAGAGAACTATTTGCGCAAATAGGCTCAGCGAAAAACTAATTGCAAAAATATGCCTCGTTTTTATATAGCTTGTGCAAATATGGATTACGCAAGCTATAAATTGGGCTTCAAAATTCCAACAAGCACAGAATCTATCCCCCACTTCTCAAAATCCATCTCAATCCTCATTCCAACCCAACTATTTTCCCAAATCAAACCTTCAATTTACATTAATCTCAATTATACTTTAAAGTAATTAATTGTTTTACCTTTAATGAAGGAACTTCTTCATCCATGACAATTAGAGGTAATAAAACTTTTTGTTGAAATTGATGTTAAATTAACAAGAAATTGTTGTTGGTAATGATACTAAGTATTGGTGGTGCTCTCGATGAGAATTACCGTCTATTGTTGTTGTTATAGTTGAAATTTCAATTATTGATAAATCATTCCAAAAACCATAGTTGCAAAAATGATTTTGAATGAATAATTAGGTGATAAATATATTGTAGAATTGCCTCTCAGACCCGAAGTTAGAAGCGTTCTTTATTTTCAAGATCATCATAGAAGTCGAAATGATTCGCTTATGGAGGTATTTATTTTATACACATTGAACTATTGTTAATTAAAAATGCAAATATGAATTACTAATTGCAATTCCTTGTTATAAATCAAGATGTAGAAACAATTAAACTTTGTGATCATTCAAGCAAGCTTAAATAAATAGATTTTAAAGGTCCTAGGTTGGAACAAAACATAAGAATAATCGGGTTTTGGAAAGCAATGCAAGATGATTATATTAGACTAGATCGTCATCTTATTACGACATTGTGTGATAAATGGAGACCCGGGACAAATACTTTTCATTTTAGAGTGGGAGAAATGACTGTAACTCTAGCTGATGTTTACTTTTTGTTTGGTCTAGGAACAGACAGGTTTCCCGGTATGTTTACAAAATTTGGATGTTGATTATATGGAGTTGTGTCATGATTTGCTTGGTATATTTGCACCAAAAGAGGCAGTAAAATCTAAAAGTGAGTTAGCAATGACTTGGTTTAAAAGTGAATTTTTTGAACCACTAGCTGAAGATGCGACTGATTTATATATATTTCATCATGGTCGTGCTGTTATCTTGTACCTTTTAAGTTGTCGACTTTTTCCAAATCATTCAAAAGGTAAATTGAATTTGAAATTTTTGCCATTTCTGGAAGGTTTAGTAAATTGTGGTTACCATTTATGGGGTAGTGCTGTACTTTGTTATATGTATAGTGAGTTGATAAATGTTGCTTTAGAAAGAAGAAAAGTTTTAAGCGTTTCTATATCATTGTTGCAAATATGATCTTGGACTCATATCACTATTGGACGACCTGTTGAATGAATTTTTACGGATTTAGATCCTTATCTTCCATTTGGGTGTAGGTGGAATTGCGCTAAGAGTTGGCGTGAAACTCTCAAAAACGTACAATTTTACCGAAATGAATTAAATTTGTTAGCGGATGACGCCGTGACCAGGGAACCATATTCTTTGTTAATTAAATTTAGGCATCCTGACGTTGATTATATGTATGCGGGTTGGATCGCTAAGAGTAGACTAATCCTTTTTTTGGAATTTGAATTATATGCTATGGAGTCACCGAGTGGTGAGATAGTTTGGCTTTGACCACCAACACATTCCCAATCCCGTAGTATCGTTAGACCCCGAATCCAATTTTGGACTAAATGTATTGACTTACGACGTATACTTGATACGATTCTAGGTAGAAACAAGTTAAGAAGGCCAGCAAAACCTTTGTGTATTGCAAAAGAACAACCACATACTGGGGAGGAGACATATACAACAGCGGAGGAAGCAGAGGAAGTACAAACGATAGGGGAGGAAACACATACAGAAGTGGAAGGAACACATGATGTCGGGAGAGAAATTCATTCTCAATGGCCTATTTGGAATGAAGGTGAACAACAATTTGGGATGTTGGTCAACCAACTCTAGAGCAAAATGAAGAGTGGCCGCAGTGGGAGAGACAATAAGAAGAAATAATTTTCGGTTCAACTCAAGAACAAGAAATACATATTTCAACCTTTGATGATTCAAAAAGTTCAGCTCTAATCGCCTATAAAAGGAGGAAGAAGAAGAATAGAGACACACCTCTTGAGGTTAGAAGGCTTTACGATTTAGTGGTTTTGTTGTTTGGATGATATATCCTGTTGATATGTATTTAGTTGTTTATGTAGTTATTGATGTTTATGTAGTGTATGGATGATATATTTTGTTCAACTTCATGTTGGGGTTGGTATGTGTGTTGTTTTGTTGGAACATGATCTTGATATGTAATGTTGATGGTTTGTGTTGATGATAATCAGTTGTATTGATGACATTCAATTGTATTGATGATAGTTTGTTGTTCGTGTTGGCGTATAAATGATTTTACGTTGATGGAATGTTCATGGTATGCGGGTGTTGTGTAGTGGAAGAAGGAGCAGCAGGTCGCTGTCTTTTAGAACACCAAAATACAACTTGCGCACTTTTGAAATGTGCAAGTTATATTTGCGAATATAACTTGCGCATTTCAAAAATGCGCAAGCCATATTCTAGTGTTCAAAAAGAAAGCGACTTGCTACTCTATTCCCACGTATTTACGACCTCAAAACTCATCGCTATTGCACCAATACAACATCATATAACCAAGTTAACATCTTATATCACGAATTAAACTCCATATTGCTACAACAAAGAAAACGAGAATAGAGTTCAACAATTCTTACATTGGAGAGAACATTAGAGTTCAACAATTCTTAAAACAAATAAGACTAGAATCCAATGTTTCTTACATATGAACCAAGAATTAAATACAACTCATACATAGGAAACAATTCAATAAGAACATGATTTCTTCTTATGGCCAAAAGCACCACATTTGCTACATCTATCATGGCTGGATGAAGATGGCGGATCCACGAAACCTTTTATTCGAGTAGACCGTGGACATCTTGAATTTCTACGTACAGCTGGTGGTTGCATAGTAGGACCTTCGTAGACATCCCAATGACGAATATCAAGTACAGGGCGGAATAAAGGAGCATAAACAGCGGTATACTTAGCAGTAGTGTACCACGTTGAGATTAAGTCAAAATACGCTCTATTCACACCACCTGACCCACATGAACATGCTGCTAATACATGTGAGCATAAAAAATGATCTAAAGTTGGCATGTTACACGAACACTTAGTGACATTATCGTCGATATTCACCGTATAACCAAACATATGAACATCTTTCACTTGCCATTTTGTTAAGCTATATCTCTTTGTAGACAGGAGCCTTGATTTTTCCATTCTTCGCTTTGCTAATGCTTCCCACTTCGGTGTCAAGTGTGATGCCCACTCTTCTCCTTGAGTTCGATGTTCGAAAAAGTAATGGTTTAATCGATGAAACGTACGTGCAACCAATGATCTAACAGGTAAATTCATAGTTCCTTTCAACACACTGTTAAAGCTTTCAGAAATATTAGTTGTCATCATATTGAATTTTACGCCACCATCGTGACAAAGACCAGCTTGATTTCTAGTTTTACAAACTTCTTTCAATCCATGCATCGGCTTCTCGATTTACAGCCTTCAACTATTTTCTTAGTTTATTATTGTTAACAAGAAAACTTGTCAACACCCCAAAGTAGAATTAGAGGTGCAGAAATGTCCTTATAAACTTCTTTTGATTAAGTAGGATTGGTTAAGATCTTATTGCTTTCCTTTATTAACCTTTCGAATAGGTCTATGTTGTGAAAACTCATCCTTGTCCAACCTTTCGACCCAGTCGAAATACTTATATCCCTTGTTTTTAAGTCCTTTGAGCTTGCTGAAGTTGTTTGGTTATACTTTCGAAACCTCAAATGGTGATGAAACACTAAAGGTTAGCGCTAAAGATTGAAGAATATGATTTGGCTGGGCAGGTTTAAACTACGTCGAAAGCTGGTATTCTTGATGGGTTGGGTTCAATCTTGAAATCTAAGGGAAATAAGTTTAGGTTAAGGTTTCGACTCCATAAAAGGTAAGTGCTTGGTGAATAGTGGTTTGGAGCTAAGGACTTAAGTGCATGTATCAAATTTTGTAGCTCATCCGTACCAAACCCTACTTTCTTCAAATTTGCTTTAATACGACGAATACAATAGCGATGTTGATGTTCGATTGGCCAAGATTGTCTTAGCGCACGTAGAATTCTTTTCATACGATTTGAGATAAATGTAATACATCATGTACGTACATATGGAATATAATTTCATAAGCAACGAATAAACCAACTCCACATTTGCCAAGACTCTGTTTGTACAATAGCAAAGTCTAACAGAAAAAGGCCTTGGTTTGCGTCTACACCAATAGCCGGTAGTAATGTACCCAGATACTTTCTGTATAAATGAGTGCCATCAATAGACAGTGTAGGTCGACAGTGGATTAAACCATCGATAGAAAGTCGGAAAGCCCAAAAAGCATCATCAAAAACATCATATACGGTTCTAGGGTTGGTACGTTGCACGGCTCTAAGATATTTTGACAATTCTGCGCATGATGATACCCAATCTGCATAAATTAGTGCAACCACTTCTGTAGTCCATGCCACGCTCGAGAGTAACTTACTTTTATATGAAACAGATTTGACATTGTCTCTTGAACCGTTCTTGCGGTCATATTTGTTTCAGCATTAATCAAGGAAAGTATTTTGCTACATATAAACTTTGATGTTGCCTGTCAATGGTTTGAGTTGACGGTTGCATTTAAACAAGTATGATAACCGCCATATGTTGTTATTTTCCACCAATTTCGAGATTTTCTCACCGATGGGCTAGCATGCGCTCTTCAAAGACATGTTTCATCTACATCACAACGAATTGTGTATTGATTTGCATGCGATTTCAATACTTGAAAAGAAACTGAACATTTAATCGTCCATTCACATAATTGTTCAATGAACTTCTGCTTACTTTCAAAAATTAACCCAATTCGTGGTCCTTTTTCAGCACATTCTCTTTCAAACACGTCCACTTCTAAGTGAAAATTATCCATAACCGATTTCACCATCATTTTTGTTGTGCATAAATCATCGGTTAGAGAATCTTCATATGTGATTTGATCGACCCAAGTTCTATCTACATCTTCCGCAAAAACTACTTGCATGATATCTAATTGCACTTTGCTGTCGTTTGCAATATCAACATGATCGTCGTCGTCAACACAACCAATGAATGCTTCTTCCGCTCTGTTTATTTCAACACTACAAATACAAAAAATAATGGTAAGAGTAAATTCCGTGAACGTAATTCAAACTGAAAGTGGTAGAGTATAATATTATTCACTTTTCCAATGCTTCCGATTGATTTGGATGTATAGAGTTATGCCCTATATTTTGTGCTTACTTGAAGATACTCCAACCATTCCGCTATACCTATGCAATAAATTTGTAAACTCCCTGCCTTGATGACTTGTCAAATAAAAAGGATATGCTGACCATTATGTTTCTTGAAACTGTGTAATGGGTACATGCTCATCCACAGAAATTACGGACCAATGTGTTTCTACCACATTAACATATTCTGCTTTCGCAACAAATATTTCTACCACTCTCATTCCAACTGAAAACGTAGAGTTCAAATCATCGTCATCTTCCAAATCAATAACGGATGAACCATCATTTTTAATCCATTTCACCGCTAATTTTAAATCATACTAAAGAGTATTGACTTTTTTCTCTTCAGACGTCTGTTGTTTAATCTCTACAAAACTACAATAATTTTTTATTTTCGATCTTTTTCGCTTTCCACCGACATATCTAGGTTTACCTTATTCATCAACCAACAATTCTCAATCATATTAAAATATAGTTGGAACTGTTGACATTATCTATAAAATAAAATACAAGACTACATTAAAAATCTTGATTTTGTGACAAAAACTTAAACAAAAATTTATTGAATTAATACATTATTTTCCCAAGAAGATGTTTCCGTAGGCAATCTTCAACCAAAAGTAGTCAAATCAATCTTCAAGCAAAAACAGGCAAGCAAATCAATATAATAACATAACCAATATATTTTACCAATATAATCAAGACTACAGTTCTACGTTACATTTGAACCCAAATCACTTCATTGTTTATCCAAGTGATTAACTAGCACATAATACATACTAGAAAACATCAACAAACAATTCGGAAATTCAAATTCAGATATTACATTTCAACAAAACAAGAAAATGACGATGTTCTCCTAGGTCCAAACGACTAGCAAAATCTTGGCCCCAACTGGTTTCCCTTAGTTCTTCATTCACCTTTTTCAAATGCCTTATTTCGACTTGCAATTCGTGGGTATACTCGAGTCCCCTTTCGCACAATGGTTGATCGGTCTATTTAAAATAATTATAAAAATCAACTTCACGAGGGTTCAATCTGTGTTCGTTGTACGAACTACAACTGAAAAATCTTCGTCCGTTATTCTTTTCCTTTCCGCAAACGACAACTACACGCATATCACCACAGTCACAAATTGGATATGGTCTTTGCCCCCGTGGAATGGATGAACCAACATGATGTAGAGGCGTTAGCATACTCCCTCAACACGAATTTGATGACCGGGTCTTTGGTTAGAAACTACTTCGCGTAAACAAGCGTGTAAGGTTGATGGTCCAGAGTGGAATTTACGGGATATTAGATCTAACTGTGTCTCCGGAACATGATCAACATCAACATCAATGTGACTTGAGCTCGCAATACCGATTTGCACTTCAAGTACATCACAATGTTTCATCAACGTTTCATCATCAATTTCTCAAACAACCATGTCTACTGTCAAAATAAACAATACAACATTAACATTTCAACTAGAGTTTCCAATTTATAACTAGGGTTTCCAATTTCATTAACCAGTAACTAATATTTCAACAATAACAACACCAATAGCAGTACTTATCAACACTAACAACAATAACTATTAATTATCAACAACAACAGAACTTAATAATTTTAACAACATATACTATTACCTCGATTTTGTGAAGATGAAGAAGGGTCTCCATCTAGAGATTAAACAAGTGCTTGGTTAAAAATAAAATAAGAGGTTGATTTGGGAAAATAGTTTGGTTGGAATGGAGATTGAGACGAGAAGAAGGAGAGGGGTTTGAGAAGTTGGGATAAATTCTGTGCTTGCTGGAATTTTAAAGCCCGATTTATAGCTTGCGCAATCATATTTGCGCAAACTATAAATATACAACTACATATATAAAATAAAAATAGCTTATGCAATCCATATTTGCGCAAGCTATATAAAAACGATGCCTATTGTTGCAATTAATTTTCCGCCGAGCCTATTTACGCAAATAGTTTTCTGGCTGAGCCTTATTTGAAAATTCCTTATAGTACTTCTTTCTGAATTTCTTAAGGCTGATTGCTTCCTTACCTCATAATCCAAATCCGAGATACGCAAATATCAATAAATTCCCGAAAACAGAGTATTGATATTTTTTATGTTTTAATACTTGTGGAAAATAGGGAAAAGAATAACTATAAAGAAAAATTTTGACGTAAGGATACCAAATTTCTCTTTTAGTAAGAAGTTCAATTTTTTTGCAAAATGCATCACAACATCAAACTTATCTTAATGCAATTAAGATGACTGCTACTTGGCAGGCGACGCGATGGCGAATGACGCTTAGGAGGCGACGAGGTGGCAACGACTTGGGATGGAGATGGTTGGTCGAGATGGTTAGGGTTCGTTCTGCCAAACGAAATGTTTTTGCATCGAGGTGGATTGGGAGGCGATGAAAGAGATGAGCGTTGAAGGTGCAGCAGCGAAGCATGGTCGAGCCATGACGTCGATGATGGTGGCAGTGAAGACAGGGATGCCGGTGGCGATCGATTTTTTTTGAACGATTAGCGACCGAAAATGCTAAACATAACTAGCATATAATGCTAATTTAGTTTAGCATTTTGTAAACTGTAAAAATGAATGATTGTGCTAGTTTGATTTATCATTTTTTAAACTATAAAAAATGAATATAGCACTATGTTGATTTTATGTTAATTTAATTTAGCATTTTTTGAACTATAAAAAATGAACTGCAAAAAGTGGATAGAGCATTGTATGTGTATCATGCTATTTTAACCTATAAAAATGAATGATATGCTAGTTTGATGTATAACATTTTTGAACTATAAAAAAAGAACATAACATTACGATGATCTACTGCTGATTTAATTTAGCAATTTTTGAACTATAAAGAAACAAATATAGGATTATGATGATTTAATGCTAACTTAATTTTGCATTTTTAAGTCTATTATTGATTTTTTTTTAAATTCGGCGACGATGGTGCATTAAGTTCTAGTGATGTGGTGTGTCATTGTGGTGCGGCGACGACATCAAGCGACGTTTATGATTTCGAGTTTGGGTTGGGCATCTCGATGTGTTCAGACGATGACAGATCGGTGGACTTTTGGATGACGAGGTGGATGAGATGCGGGGAGCGTGAAGGTGCATCCTTGAGGTTGTGCAGCAGGGATGAATGCGACGATGATGTGCTATGGTGTTTGTTTGAGGCGGCGACGATGAGTTTATGAGGAATTTGGAGCGGGGGATGAAGTTCGTCCTTCTCTCCAAATTTTGAAACTAGTGGTCTAGATCTAATTTTTTATTAAGTTTGTTCTTTTTCCAAATTCCCCAATAATATTTTCTATTTATGATGCACCATATTATGAAAGCAAGTTGCCGCATTATTTGGACTACAACAAGAACAGAGTTGTGCGGTTCGGTTTCTCTCTATGTACCTCCACTATGCCATTGAAACACAAACGTGATACAGCATCCATATGGAACTGTACCTCCAAGCATTAATCCGCTATAAACATCACATGTTATATGTAGTTATTTCTTGATCCATGAAACATGATGTTGGTATACTGGAAATTTTGATGTAAGAGTGCAGAGACATTCATCATGCTCATGTATCCTTAGCTACCTTTTTTATTTATTAATCACATGTAGTCCCTCCATGCATAATATCAAAATGCTCTGGTGCTTAGGATTATAAATGCTCACTTTACATATGCTTTTTAGGTCCTTAGGGAGATTATCCATGCCTCAAATGTTCTTGGTTGTATGTAAGGATATGTAAGTGCAGCAAAATTCAACACTGCTTGGATGGTGTTCATATCGGACAAGTGAGTAGAATTTGCTATTTAACAAAAATAACCCAATGTATATATTTATATGTGTAGGTGCTTTTATAAAAGACTGAAGATCATCATGAAACAGTTTGGGGACCCAGTCCTCATCATGAGGTTCAAATATCCAAATGGATGGATACCTGAGAACAGCAGCCCCACCAACTTTGGTTTAATATACTTTTTCTGAAGATAGAATAGACTTCGCTCAGCAATACGCAAACTCTACACACCTGTACTCTCTCTGTGACCCTTCAGCAATCTCTTCCCGATCATTCCTATTAGAATATTACTGAAAAATATATGGGCTATGTATCTAATTTGGAATAGCCTTTTGATCAGGTTGATTATCAACTTTAATTTTCTTGGATCCTTTTGAGTGATGGCCAACTTCTCTTTTATCCTTAATCGTGTGGATTTACAGTGGGTTCTTTCTGTGACAGACACACTGTATGTGATAAAACAACTTTCTGTTTTCCACGTGGTTTATCATCTAAGCTTTAGTGTACGTGCATTGTTTATGTGAGAAAATCGTGTTCTTTGTCGGTGGGTTTTGGTTTATACTTTATAGTTGCCTCATGCTATAAAAATGTATCCGAGTATCATGATTTACGGAATTGCGACCTTACCTTCACCTGGTTCATACTCTCATGCGTAGTGATTTGTAAGTTCAGTGTTGGTGTTGATGCTATAAAGTATAAACCTATTTAAAATCAAAATAAATCCAGGCAATAGTTGTACTTATAAATGCCAACAAAGTTTTCTTGTTCAACCTTTTGGCATGTCATCGATTAAGGTAGAATGCATAGAAATAGTGAATCATGCCATACGGACTCACTATTATTAGTGTTTTCATGATCTTATCGCTTGCAGTGATTAAGAGCGTGTATAATATTTGCTGTATGAATATAGTCCTTCTGTATTCTACAAGGACAAATATAATAATATGAATCAAGCTGGCAGAAAGGCCAGTTGTTTTAATGTAAGTTAGATTGTGATAATGAGTTGTCATCCTACTTTAATGGTCTTGAATGCCCGTATGATACTGGGAGACTTCTAATTATTCCTTTTGGCCTCTTGTTTAACCCTTAACAATGCTATTAATATGTTGATTTTAACGGCTTGTTGTGTATAATAAGTGAATGATTTGTTTATTTGAGTTAATCTTTAATAGTGAAGCAAGGTCAATTGCTTTGTTAGGGACATTGTTTGATCATTGTAATTCAATGTTTACTAACATTATTGACGTGAACAAGAGAACATATCAGAGGACACACTTTGATGAATTTTACTTAGCTGCACGTGCAGCTTTTGGAAACATTATACTATTAAGGTTACAAAAATTGATTAAAAATGAAAATCCAAAGCACATACTACCAGCAAGTTTTGCTAAATTTGTTGAATGCACACCAGGAGAATGCAACCAAGTAGCAATTGCAAATCCAACTATGCACATTATCTAGCACTAATCATTTCAAGTAATTTATGTTTGTTAGGTTGACATTTCAGATCAAAGCTGGTTAGATATTAGAGAGAGAGATTGAAAATGTTTCTGGGACACTTTTGATTAAATGTTAGATATTAGTGAAATTATTTTTTGGTTATTAGAATATTATTATTATTTAATAATAATTAATAATTTATAGCTTACAATTTATAATTAATATTTAATAATTAGTCATTTATATTTTATTTAATAATTAGTAGTTAATAATTAATAAGTAATACTTAATACTTAATAACTAATACTTAATTCTGCTTCAATAAAGTCAACTAAAATGAATGACAACCTCCCAACATCCTTAATTTCTCTTCATAAACTCTCGTGTGAGGTATCATCATCTTTCAGCTTTTTCAAGCCTCTTTGAAAATATCAGTTGAGAACTACCTTCATGATCTATGCATGACTATGTTGGTCGGCCAACCTCATGCATCGGTCTCGACATTGCATTGCAACAACCAATTTGAGATCGTTTTGTTCTTGAGGACGCCACCAAGGTTTTCAAAATGAGATTCAAATCGTTAATCGTAAAATTCAAACTTAGATCGAAATGGGATTTTAATCGTAAATCGTAGATTAAAAAATTTCATATTTAAGGTTGCACACAGTTTGAAATTCATTTTGATGTTTGAACTTCTATGTTTAAACCTAAAACTTCATTTTTCTCTCTTGTTCCAATTTTATTTTGTTTGGAAATGATTGGAATTGAAATTGGAATTGTAGATCCAAATAAGTACATTGAATATAACAATTTGGAATGAATGATTTTTCTAAACCACGGTATTAACTAGGTTTGAATTGGAATATAAATCGGATCATAAAGGAAGAGATCCGATTTGAAACGAGATTCGAATTGTAGGATTTTAAGATTTTTGTTGACAATGGACGTCACTATCTCCAAGCAATTTCGCTAAGTTGTGGATGTTCCTGTACAAATGCAATCATCAAGCTTCTTTTTTAAAATGAGCAGCTGATTGAACACTATTAACAAGAAAACTTATCAACACCCTAAAGTAGAGTTTATAGTATAAGTGATTCCTTCAAAACCTCCTTTCGAACAGATGAAGGCAGTTAATACATTTCGAACAGGTAAAGATAGTTAAAAACTCCCTTTTAATACCATTCGACATGGTCGAAACACCTGAACCCCTTTTCAGAAATACCTTTCGAACTAGTTCGGTTAGTTTAGGAATCCGTCGAAACATCTTTTCGAAGTGGTCAAGGTGGATTGAGGTAAGGGCCTAGTGATCTAAGAGTTTTAGCTGAGTTAAAGGTTCCGTCTTCCCTCGAAAGGTAGCATTTCAATTATGTTGATACAAGCAGATTATAATAAAAAACACATAAAAACATTGAATCGGTTAACAAATCCAAGAATACCATAAACTTTCTTTGAACAAAATATTCCTTTACTATTTGAAACTTTAGTATACAAAGTAGTCAAATCCCAATTTAATTTGAGAATTAGGGTTTACAAATTCAAAAAGTACAAGAATGAAGTGAATGAATTCGGATCCTCAAAACAATTGACCCCTAGGGTCTTATTCATAGGCACTGGTTGAACCCTTTCGAATCAGACCTTTCGACCTAGTCGAAAGTAGTACCTTGATGACCTTTCGTTGCCGCTAAAGTTTGGGCGCCCTTCTAATTTGCTTTAAAATAGGTCTTGATTACTGCTTTCGACTTCATCGAAAGGGATAGGTGTGCTCTCCACTTTGTTTTTCCATTCTGTTGCAAGTGAGCAAAGATGTGAGCTATCGATTCTATCGATAGGTGTATCTCTGTGTCTTTAAATGAGTCAGAACATAGCAGAAAGTATAAGCGTGGAAGATAGCTTTCGAAGGCATACATGTTGACTGGTGTGGAACCCCTACCTTTTGTTATATGAGAATGATGTATTGAACTTGAGTAAACTTTCCTTTATAATTGGATGACTTTAACCGATTCGAAAGGCTAATATATGCTTTCAAAGGGGTAGCTTTGGCCATACATTCTGTTATGGAAGGTGAATGAAGGCAAAACACATTGTTTTTGAAAGGTTTGGCGCGCATGTGAAAGCTTGTAATATATTTTCTTCGAAAGGTGTTTCTCAACCCATTCGAAACATCTTCATGCATGCGGAAGCATCTATTTCGAAAGGAAACAGTTGAAGCGCAAGGGTGCTTTTGACCCCTTTCGACCTTTTCGAAAGCTCATAGCACATCCAACTTTTGTAGAAGCATCCATTCGACTCTTTCAAAAGATTATGTTAATGCTATCATTCCTTGTGAACTCCTTTTTTATACTCTTCATGGTTTCGACAAGGTTGAAGTGAATAATGATGGCAACAAGCACTAATTTGACATTGACCCAAAGACAGCCGATCCATATCATCAGTAGCATGCTCACCCGAAGTAAATTCGTTTGCTGGGAAGGGTTGGGTGGGTTCGGGATCGAACAAACCACTCACATAGCATGGTATCCTGCTCCCAAATGCCTTCGGATGTAAGATTTGAGTATGATATGGATATCAGTGGGAGTAGGATTATCTGTAACTTCGTTGGCTGCCATATATCAGCTTGCGTTGAGATCACAACGTGTTTACCAATGATCACATTAGCATCTAAAAGCTCCAAATTCGACGTTTCCCTCCATTTCAACACAATTTTACCTAATTCTTGAAATTTGTGAAAATATGTGTCAGTGATCGTTTTAGAGCTGTTTGTGTATTCTTTTGTATAAAACATGACTTATCACGGCTAGATCCTTCCACTATCGGTCATCGCTGGTAACAATGTTTTTAACAATATCTTAGCTTGTTCCAGTTTTGTTTCTAAGCGTATCTCATTTCTTGAATTCTTTGCGGTTTGCATCGTGTTTGTTCTTCGCTTGTCCAATGTCCAACACTTGATTTGTCATTCCATAATAATTGAATTTATCGTAATTCGCTAATAAACTCCAATTTCGACCCTTATGTTAGTGGGCGCAAACTTTTCAGCCGCCGCAATGGCGAGCAATGTGGATAACTTGGGAGTGCATACAAAAGATTTTTTTCTTGGACTGGCTGCGGTGGAATCCATATACAAGAGTGTGGTGAAAAAAATTGATCAGCGAAAGCGATTTTAACCATTATCTGGTATTGTTTATTTGGATACCAATGCAAACTCAAAATCAACTATGATATCACACAAAATCAAACAACAGAAAGAAAAGTGACAGGGAAGATTTAACGAGGTTCGAATATGTATCATATGTCCACGGAGACCTAACAATCATCTATACTATATTATTATTAGTGAGTTGAATTTCAAGCTCACACAGGCCCCCTTGAAATTTGGCAACTGAACAGTCGCATTTTTAATTTCTTTATATTCCAAACTTTAAAATGTGATAACTTTTTCTACATTGATTGGATTTAAGAATCGTTTTCACTATTCTATCTCAAATTTAATTTGCTTTCCAATGATATCCATTGTTGATAGCTAAAAATAAAATTTTTAAAATCATAATTTTATATAGCAGCTTTAATTGCATAATTATTTTGTGTCACCGCTGTGTACCGTGTTTCTGTAACAGCATTATTATGATGATCATGAACATTACATAATAGTTTTACCAAGATTATTATAATGTATTTATTATCTTTTAACATATTTGAAAGGAATATTTTTTTTGAATTATACAATTATGGTTGCCTTTGAATATTGTAACTACATTATGTAATAAAGTAATAATCTTGATTGTGTTTGATAGTATTCAAACTTAGTGCAGTTATAATTTAACCCCATCAAAAAATGGTGTAATAATTTATAGGCATTTTTTGAATTAATTTAACTACGTTAGCATTTTTTTATTGCATTTACTATTGATGATTTTGACTATATTTGATAATTTTATTCAATTTTAAAACAGTTATAAATTAATGAAATTAAGAAAATGAAATTATAATTTACCAGCAAGTTTTGGGTAAATTTAACTATATTTGAAGATTTTTAACCACATTTATGTGATGAAGTAATTAATTTGGCTACATTTCAGGAATTTATTCAATCTTAATATAATTAAAATTTAACTACATTAATAAAATGCAGTTATAATTTAATGAAAATTTTGAATTATGCATGGTAGAAATTGAATATTTCAGCTATATTTATGTGATGCAGTAATAATTTTGGTTGTACACGATGATTTATTCGAGCTTACTGTAGTTAAAATTTAAATGCATTAATCAAAAGCGGTTATTATTTTGCAGTATTTTTGGAATTAAGTAATTATTGTTTTTGAATATTTTAACTGCATTTGTGTGATGCAATACTAATTTAGCTGTAGTAATAATTTTGTTTGATGTTAACAATAGTTATTTAACCGCATTATCAAAATATAATTGAAAAATGAATTTTGATTTTTGGTAGCTTGAGATGATTAAATAATGACTTCACATAATTAATACTTGATTTAACCGTGCAGCTCAGCGTTTAATACATTGCTTCCAGGTTTGATGACATAATTTGGCTAAGTTTACTCAATTTCGTTTACAATTACGATGATCAATAATACAATAAGCATATAAGTTGTTGTATTCGGGCTTAAGGTAGATGCACAGTTTAAGTGCTGGGTCAAAACATGTGTTGTAGTGAGAATAATGTTGATAACCACCTAAAAGAGTTTATTTTTTATTTTTTGCAGTAAATTCTAAAATCACTTGCACCACCACCGTCGGAAAACTTCTAGAAAACAATTGATGAATGTATCTTTGTATAGATGATTATGTAGTCATAGTTTGATTATTAGATATAGTTAATAGGTCGGACGAGCAGTGAGAGAATTTAGTAATAATACTGCATCAATGACACTTTTGCCTTTTTTGGCTGCAGGTACAAATACCTTCAATGGTTAAAATAATTGACTGATGTAATGCATCTATTAAGGCCAAGAAAACATCACCTATTTGCGCTCAAGCCAATATCATACACGCGTTGCTAGCAGTTATTTCTGAGGCTAAAAAATGAATGGACTTCTCACAATTGTTCTCTTCTGTATGTTTTGGATATTTTCAAATATTGGTTACTACGACCAGCTGTATGCCGTGTTTTGTACCCTGCATCGACATAGATCAGATTCGGTGAACAATAGTAATTTATATTGGAACCCACGTTATTTTCTTATTGCATCATCATTTCTATTTCAATTGAATCTTCTGTTTTACTACTTTTCCCCTGTACTACATCTGTTGCTTTTTTCTTTTTTCTTTTGCTCCCTTTTTTCAACTGTTGACAAATACTTTTCCTGACTGTTTACAAATTTCATCCTATTACTATATTTCTCCCCATTGCAAAAAACTTTTGTTACTCTTATTTAATTGAATCGAACTGCACTGTGTCTTTGTGTCTGCAGTTCACAGTGAATACTTCAACTATATCTATGCACATTGAAGCAGCTGTGTAATTGCAAAAGCAACAACATTGGCGTTATATGCCACAGTGAATATATCTATGCATTAGCGGATAAATTTTTAACACATTATACTCTAAATAGTCTGTGAACTTTAACATATTCACTGTAATTGTTTTGTTCGATTTTAATTGTGATTATCAGAACCAAATATATCTATGTATTCTTTATCCTACCAAATTGTTATTCATGATGTAACACTATCGTTCAACAATGTTTTTTCATTACCACCGTATTAAATTTCTTATACATTTGGATATGACCTATGCAACAACAATATTTTTTCAACATCCATGTGCGAAGCACGGGTTCGCACTAGTTTTATTAAAAGAGATCACCAGCCAAATCAATGATTAGAGAGTTACAAGATGTGGAGAATCTCTCTAATCAATCATTCAATTTAATAATTACAATTTAGAGCACTCAAAATAGAAATCCCCCAAATTGATTTAGTTAGGATTTCTATTACTTACAATTATTAGAAATCTAATTGCTTTTTCTGGGAGATGATTAGAAGGCTAATATATAAATGCTCTAATCACTCTTGACCATCCGATCACATCAAAAGAATCTGCACCATTAATAGAGAAGAACTTGCACCAAACTGACGAAACCGCCCTCCAAAATTTGACTTACAGCAAAACCCTGGAAAAACGACGAAACAACGACTCAGACATCTAACCTAAAGGGTCAGACGTCTCTTTAAGACATCTAAAAACTCTCGGGTTCGAGCTTAGACGTCCGACTCCTCCATAGTCAGACGTCTCTGTAGAGGACAGAAACTCTCTAGTTTGTTATTTCCAGACATTCAGACGTCCGACTCTGAAACTCGAACGTCTTAGTGCCCGGAAGTTCTTTGATATGAAGTCTCCAGGCATTCGGACGTCTAGATTGGGTTCCCAAATGTATGATTGCCTGATACTGGCAATTCACAACTTCTCTACTCCATCTTCTTTTCCTTTCTTTTTCCAATCGACTTTCCGACTCTTCTAATACAAAGCTCTACACAATATCTTCAATCTGAAGCACTCATAGGCACATATTTGAATTGCATAATAACAAAACTTCATCGATTCAAATATGTATGGCTCATCAACAATCGACAAAATAATCATAGGGTTTGTTGGTTCTTGCACCTCATAGCGCTCAAGTAATTGAAATCAAACGGATCAAGTTTGAGCAATGATCAAACTTGTCTTTAGGAAGTGACTTTGTCATCATATCTGAAGGATTATCCATAGTACCCACCTTCACCAACTTGATCTTGCTTCGTTCTTCCTCAAGCATAAGGAAAAATCCTCTTACATCAATATGCTTCGTCCGAGAACTATAAACTTTATTCTCTACCAGATGAATCATGCTCCGACTGTCTAAAAATAGATCTACTGTCCGCTGCACCATAGAAAGATCATCCAATAGCTGAAGAAAATACAATCCCTTCTTAGTCGCTTCCACAATCGGTATCAACTCAGTCTCGGTAGTCGACAAAGCTACTATAGACTGCAACTTTGATCCCCATGAAATCGAGCCTAAGCTAAGTATAAAAACATAGTCCAACACCGACTTTTGTCCATCTCTATCTCTGGCCTAATCTGAACCACGGTAACATCTAAGAGAGATGTCGCAATCTGCTCCACCATACAACAAGCCAACTGACGAAGTTCCACAAAGATATCTAAGTATCCACTTCAGTGCTTGTCAACGCTCTTTGTCCGAGTTAGACATATATCGATTCACAACACCCACTGCATGAGCTAAATCTGGTCTTGTGCACACCATCATGTATATGAGACTACCAAAAGCATTAGAAAAAGGTATATTTGCTATATACCTTTTTTCTTTATCCGATGAAGGAGATAAGTCTTTCGACAACTTAAAATGAGAGCCTAATGGAGTGCCAATCGGTTTAGCTTTCTCCATACCAAATCGAGCGAGGACTTCCTTGATGTACTGCGCCTGAGTGAGTCTTGACTCTCTCCGCTTTCTATCACTGAATATCTTCATTACTAAAATTCTTTGTGCTTTTCCAAAATCCTTTATATCAAACCCTTACTGAGCTCCGCTTTCAACTCCGTAATTTTGACCATATTCCGAGATGCAATCAACAAGTCATCAACATATAACCAAAGGTATATCGTATCTCTATCACACATCCTGAAATAAACATGCTGGTCTTTGAAGCTTCTAGAGTAACCCTATGAAAACATAAACTTATCAAATCTTTTATACCATAGTCTAGGAGACTGCTTCAGTCTATATAGAGATTAAGTTTACAAACATAATCTGGTCTGTTACTATCAATGTACCCCTCTGGTTGCCATAAATAAATCTCTACATCTAGATCACGATGCAAAAATGCAGTTTTGACATTTAGTTGTTCAAGTTTCATAACATAGTGAGCAACACTAATGCCAAAAGAGTACGAATAGATGTATGTCTTACAACTGGAGCAAATATATCATGATACTATACCCCTTTCTTCTAAATATACTCTTTTTCTACTAACTTTACTTTGTATCTGAACTCACCATTACCGTCGTCTTTCACTCTATAGATCCACTTACATCCAATAGCTCTCTTGTCAGTGGGAAGAGGCACCAAATTCCAAGTATGATTTTTGTACAAAGATTCAATATCCTCCTCCATAGCAACTAACCAACTGGAACTGTCAACTGATGCAATAGTTTCTTTATAATCACTGGGATCATTATGGACTACATTCAATGTATATGTTGCCATATCATCGAAGTCAATGTCTTCGACGCTCAATCCAACAAACTCATCAAGCCACTTAGGCTTCCTTCTATGTCTAATAGGCCTAGTCTCTGAATGAGCACCACATTGAGTCTGATCCTATGTACTATCCTCATCAACCACGTGCCATCGAAAACGCCATCTGTACCTTTATAGAAAAAAATATGAAGATGACTTGCCTTGTATTTGGTATTATGAATCGGTCCTCACACTATCATCAAATGAGGAAGGCTCCACCTTCAACATAGCCTTCTCATTAAAAATCGCATGCCTGCCGATAATGATCTTCTTGCTAATAGGGCACCACAACATATATCAAAATCAACAATGATATCACACAAAATTAAACAATAGAAAGAAAAGAGACACAGGAGATTTAACGTGGTTCAGATTTGTATCCTACGTTCATGGAGATCCAACAATCCTTTTATTATTGTCATCATTTCGGAGAGATTACAAGCCAAATCAATGATTAAAGAGTTATAAGATATAAATACTCTCTCTAATCAATCACTCAATTGAAGAATTACAATTTAGAGCACTCAAAATAGAAAAACCCCCCAAATTGATTTAGTTAGGATTTCTATTAATTACAATTATCTGAAATTTGATTGCTTTTTGGGGAGATGATTAGGAGGCTAATATATAGACATCAGAAGAATATGTACCATCAATAGAGAAGAACTCTACACCAAACTGACGAAACTGCCTTCCCAAAATCGACTTCAGCAAAACCTTGGGAAAATGACGAAACAACGACTCAGATGTCCGACCTAAGGGGTCATACGTCTCTGTGAGACATTTGAAAACTCTCAGGTTCGAGCTCATATGTCTGATCCCCCATAGTCTGACGTCTCTGTAGAAGGCAAAAACTCTCGGGTTTGTTATTTCCAGACAATCTGACATCTGACTCTGGAACTCAAACGTCTGAGTGCTTGAAAGTTCTATGATCTGAAGTCTACAGGCATTCAGATGTTTGGATTGGGTTTCCAGACATTTGATTACCTGAAACTGGCAATTAACAGCTTCTCTACTCCATCTTCTTTTGCTCTCTTCGTTCAATCGAGCGACTCTTCCAATACGAAGTCTATACAATATCTTCAATCTGAAGCACTCATGGCACATATTTGAATCGCATAATAACAACATAGAGCGTGTAGTTGAAAAAACTAATATAATTTTAAGTGCAGTAGAGAGTGTGAGGTAAAATGTATGGAGTTATCAATAGTGTCTTGCTAAGGCATCTCATTTTCCTTTTTCTAATACCATTGTTAAAATACCATAAATTTTTACATTATACTCTTCTTAATACCAAACTTTCTAAGGGGCTAACAAATTCAACACTTTCAACTCCTTTTCCGCACGACGAACAACCGTCGATCAACACCATTATCCACGACGATCAACCATCGAACAACAGTAGTTTGATGGTTGATGACCGTGGAAAATGGTGTTTGTCGCCAACGCAAACAATAATTCAAACTTACTGACAGAACATGATTTCTGAAAATATAAAAATATCTCCAGGCTGAAACGGTAAAATTGATTAAAAAAATTCAAACTAGAAACGTAAGAAATCCATCTAAGCTTTTGTACGAACCGATTATAAATCTATCTAGTTTCAAAACCAAACCAAACCGAATGAATGAATTAGTTTGGTTGGTTTATTCGGTTTAACCAAAGATTGCTTACCCCTAACTCTGTGAGCTTTGTGACTTTCTGTTTGTAAGGGTTCCCCTCCCCATGGGTCAAGACAATGGAGCTGATTGCGCTACAATAGATTCCAAAACTTATTATGCTTGCACATGAGCATTATTATTTCAATACAGTAGGTAAAGAGTTAGAGTTAATGCGTTTAATTTCACGATTTTCTGTTTGTAATACCGCAATAAAATGCTTAAGCCTCTCTTTTGGAGTACCCACTTGAATTTCTTGTGGTACTAGTATATTGTTTGCAACTTGTATAATGTAATAAACTTCTTCATTTTTTTTTAAATTTATGTATTTATTTACATTGACCATTTAAGTGGCATTGATGGTAAGATATATGCCCTCTGCTAACTAAGTGTTCTTTTTTGCATTTCACGGACTACACTACTCACATGCGCATGAGTATGAAAATGTGTACATGTTTTTATGTATATAATATGATGTCTTAGTACCTACAGTTTTTTTGTCAACATTCTGAAATTCATTCAATTATTATTCTAAATTTGTACTGACCTTAAGAAGAACCACTACGCAACTGGGTCTCATTGGACTAACAGTGTACTTTCCATGTTCAAGTAGGTTCCTGTGATGCTGAGAATCCTAGCTATAGGGGTTACTATTAACACAGCCTGTTTGGATATAAGCAAAATGGTATAGCAACACATTTGATTCTGTTCATATCCAAATCGGTTATACCAATGGTGTTGTACAAAAAAGGGAAGCTATATCAAACATCAAGTTGTGCTCCAGTCGAAAAGGTCAGTTTACATTGTCGTATTCGTTAAGTACTAAACTTATTAGACTCTCTATTCAAGTATTAGCGTTATAATGTATGCGTATAGTGTATATCCTTGAAAGTAAATGAATAACTCCTCGTTTAACTGCATTGCAAGTTAATATATCCAAGGATAAATTTTCAAAGTAGGCTAATTTTCGAAACAATTTCGCGATCGGTGTTGGTTTTGAAACTTATTACGAAACAAGCCTTATTTCAGCCCAGTCAGCAGTCTAGTCAGCTATTTGTAACTGCCAGAAAAAAAGCGCAACTTTTAGTTGCGCCTATGGCATCCAATTTTTTTTAACGATGCGCAACTCATAGATGCGTACAATTTTTTTATAATTGTGCGTAACTACAAGTTACGCATTGGCATTGTAATAAGCAGGCGCAACTCATAGTTGCATCTGCTATAATGTGGTGCAGTTGTAACTATGAGTTGCGCCTGCACAGGTTGCTGCTGTTAAAACAGAGGCAGAAGCAACATTTTGCTCCAACCCCTTCAAAACATTTCCCAACCTCCTTCATCTTCTTCATGGCCGTACCCAACATCCTCAAATCCATTTTTTAGCCAATTAGCATCAAATTATCACAAAGTTTCTAAATTTCTTCTTCATTATTCGATTAAACCAAAGCTACGATATTTCCTTCACCCACACTCACATTACCATTAATTTATATGGATAATTGGGAGATTCCACATGAAGTATTGGTGAAATATGTTGAACGGATGGAAGCTGAAAATGAATTTGTTCCTGAAACTCAATTTGAAACAGTTCCTAAACCTCAATTTGAGATAGTTCCGCCATCTAATGGTGTTGCTGTTCAATCTGCTTTGGATAATCAAGTTTGCTTAGACGAACCGAATCAAAGACCGGGGAAACAAATTAGCAACGAAGGACAAGGGAAACAAGATACACATCCACTTTGCCACTGTGGAGATGTTTGTGAGGTAGTTGTATGCAAGACTCAAACAAATGTCGGACGTCGATTTTACGGATGTGCCGGTTACCTTGATCATATAACTAACCCAAAAGGTGTTGAGTGCTGTAATTTCTTCAAATGGCTAGATCGTCCGTTGACCCCTAGGGGAGTGGAGTATGCACAAGAGATGCAAGCCGAAGTGAGACGTTTGGAAAAGGAAAAAAGTCTGCTTCGACGTCAAGTAGACTATTTGCATTTCGTAAATCCAATTTGGAAAGGGTTCTAGTAAACTGGGTAGTGCAACTGTAATCTAATGGATATGTATCAGACTTGTTTAATTGAGTTATGTATGCTTAAGTTTTAATGAAGGCTGTATTATTTGGTTGTATTTTTACTTGGTTGTTGTAATGGATATGCAATACATGATGTATTATTGTTTGTCTGTTATGTTTATTTGACGGTAGATGTAAAACTGTGGAAAATTCATAATTTTGTTGCGTATAAATTAAATCAAAGTAACATAACATAGCAAGTAATTTAAATGTTTGACATAAGATAACCTTTGATAACAAAGTTGCGTACAGAATAAAAATATAAGTTATACAGTTCACGAATGACAGAAGTAGTAGAAACAAGTAAAATATTTATTGCTTCCCACATGTTCTTCTCTTATGACCCAAGTTACCGCATTGTCCACATCTGTCCTGTCTTCTGTCCCCTATTTCGTACATGACCCCCCTTATTCTTGTGGACCTCGGTCTTCCTGTATTCCTTCGCGTTGGTAGCGGGAGTATAGTAGGGCCTTCATGTACATCCCAATATCCACTATCGGGCACTGGATGAAAAACCGAAGAATAACTATGTTTATAAATGTCTGTCGTAAACCAGGATGAAATAAGATCATGGTAAGCTCTATTCGCTCCTCCTCTACATCGTGCGCATGCAGCTAAAACATGGAAACATGGAAAATGAGCTAGAATAGGAATATTGCATGAACAGCTGTAGCTGTCATTGGCAATATTTACTATGTAGTTGCACGCGTTTGTGTCTGTTACTTGCCACTCCGTTAAGCTGAACCTGTTAATGCTCATATTACGTGCTTCTGTTGAATATTTTTCCATCATTTTGTCATAATTTGGCGTGAGCAGAGATGCGTAATCCATTCAATCGGTACGTTTTCTGTAGAAGTAGCTATTAAGACGATGAAAGGTACGTGTCACTAACGCCTTTACTGGTAACGATCTTGCACCTTTAAGAACTCCATTGAAACTCTCTGAAGCATTGGTAGTCCTCATACAGAAACGTTCACCATTGTCCTTGTAAAGAGCCCACTGTTCATCCTTATGTCGAAGACTTCTATCAGTCCATCTGTCAGCAGCCGGACTCACATTTTTTAGTTGCTCTCTGAGTTCTTTGTATGTTAACTCATCTCTTGCTTCAGCACAAGCATGAAATAAGTTTTGCAAAATCTTACTACCAAAAGTAGCATTTTTAAAGTTTGCTTTCAAATGGCGAAGGCAGAAGCGATGATGATGTGGTCTTCTCCACTTCTCTTGCAAGGCGGTTGGAATTCCTTTCATTCTATCAGAAATGAATGTAATGCATCTTGCATTTAAAGATGGAATTAAGTGTCCCATGCATGAAAGAAACCAACCCCAAGTTTCCGCCGACTCCGTCCGAACAATAGCAAATGTCAAAGGAAAAAGAGAGTTGTTTGCATCAACTCCTGTAGCCACAAGCAACGTACCTCGATATTTACCATACAGATGTGTTCTGTCAATAGAAAGAACCGGACGACAATGCTTGAAACCTGCAATGCTCGGTCCAAATGCCCAGAAAGCCCCCCAAAATTGTACTCCTTCTGTATGTACATGATAAACAGTACCTAGATTGCATTTATGTATAGCACGAAGAAACTGAGGCAAGTCATTGTACGAAGATTCCCAATCGCCAAATATTTTAGACACCGCTTTGTTAAGTCCTTTCTAGGCTCTCATGTAGCTTATTTGAATTTTGTAAGTGTTTGCCATAAGCTCTTGGACATGTTTTGCAGTGTAACTTGGGTTCGAACAAACATGTGGAAGGAATTTGGTGCAAATGAATTTGGTTGTTGCTTGTTTGTGTTTCGTATTGATGATTGGATTTGAGCAAGCGTGATCACCACAGTATTTTTTTATCACACACCACCCGGCATGATCTCTTTTAGACAAATTTGCATGAAGCCGCCATGGACAATTAGCATCAATATCACATATAGCAGTGAACTCTCTAGCACGGGACTTTATGTTTTTAAATGAAACTGAACACTTTGAGTAGTGTGGGTAATACATTTGACTTTGCTCAACAATATTACTGGGTCTGGGTTGGCTTGCATAATCAAAGATTTGAGCTTGCTGTTCAGTTGTATGTACCACCTCCGTCTTCTTAACATACAGCTCAATTACTTTCATCCCCATACAAAACATAGAATCGACGTCGTCGTCATCGTTTACCTCAATAGCAATTGGTCCGTCATCCATTACCCATTTACTAACCAACGAGATGTCGAACTTCGTAGAAGCAATCGTTGTAGCTTTGTAAATTGCCGCTTTCAGCTCAAGAAAATTGCAACCCCTCCTGACTTTCGATCCCTTATGTTTTCCGCCAACATTGGTTGGTTTGCTAATTTCATCGATGACTAAATCACCGTCATAGTGACAAATAATCGGTACGATAGTCATTGATCTATCAAAATTATAGAAAGTTAAATGTCAACACTAGATCTATCAAAATTAGTGGAGTAGTGTTTCGATTCTTTACCTCAAGTGTAGATGAACGTGTAATCTTTTGTTTATCTTCGTAGAATTAAATGATTTTGAGTGGAATGTTGTGTTGCTGGTAGTGAAAATAATGGCAATGGAGGTTAGGGTTTCTGAAAGAAAATGGGTTTGAGGAGTTGTGTTTGTTTGGGGAGGAGTTGTGATGTTTATATGTTGTTGTTGGGCCAGAGGATAGCTTAGGTATACAGGCGCAATTTTAATTTGCGCCTAAACGAAAATACATGGCGCAACTCAAAGTTGCGCACAATATATTCATGAGGGCGCAACTAAAAGTAGCGCCTGCAACTTTCCAGAGAGCACATAATATTCTTGTGCAATTCTAAGTTGCGCCTGCAACTTTTCAGATTTCTAGAGAACAAATAACATATGCAACTTTCATAAAACATCAACTTTCATATAATAAAAACCTATAAGTACAACATTTCATTCAAATAAGTGAAATATTTAATACAAAACATCATATTTCATATAACAACATGTTTCAAGTCAATAATACAACATCGCAACACCTACAAACCAACAGGTTTCAAGCCAATACAAATTCAAAACAAAGCAACCAAATGACAGACCAACACAACCCTATCTTCTTACGTTTCTGCGGTCGCGTAGTGTTCTTTGAGTTTGCGTCGGAGGCGGTTGAGATGGTCCAGCTTCAACTATTTCCTGCCCCGGTTGGCTACCTTGTGAAGGACCCCCCCCCCCCCCCCGTGCCTCTAAAACGTCTTGTTTGGTAGGTACGACCAAAAGCCTAGGGCGGACGAGGCACATACGGTGGTGGTCTTTCTAGCTTATGCCTACCAAGAAGCGACTTGATAATTTCCTTGATGTTGAAGCACTTTCCTTTTACTATGTCCTCATTTGCAGGATCTGCCAGGACATCGTCAACTTCATTGGAAATCATATACAACCCTTGAACCTAAAACACAAGAATCAATGACGCAAATAAGTAAAGCTTGTTGAGGAAGTTAAAAGGTTAAAACTTATAAACACGCATCAAATCACGTTCCACCGGTCCTCGTGGAGCATATCTGGGCAGTCTAGTTGACGATTTTTTAAGAACAAATCACCGTGTGATATGCCAGTACCAACTATAGTATTGTTTGATTGACATTCTTGGTACGCGTTCAACCTGAACGTGATCCAACCTGTGATCCCACCTTGCGACGTACGTGTTGTACAAGTCTCTATTCCAAACGTGTGGGAAAATCAGCTCGGCTGGATCCGGTATAAGCTGATGAAGGCCAAATTGCCTCATCACTCTGTCGGGGTAGTGCATGGCTACATTTTGCAAGAAAATAATGGGGGTCCTTGCATACCAAGTCTGCTCCCCATCCAAGCAAATAGGCGGCAGATCCTGTACGATCTCAGCCGTTTATGGCGTCTAGTCAACAGCATTCTCGTCCATAACATCGAGCTCATTGCGATAGAATGTGGGATGACGGGATGGATTATCTCTCCAACGTCTATCTCCAGTCCATCTAGTCATAAAAAAAATAGTGTGTGAATATTGGCAGAAATCATAAAGTTTTCAGTGTAAATTTCAAGTTGCTTTTACCTTTCCCCGTACGGTAATCTCGGAGCGACGTTGGCACGAACACTTGGACGTCCAATAGAAATACGCGTCCAAGAGCATACCTGCATATTATCAGTGTTAAGAAACATCCTTCAAAATATTTCATAAATTTGGTACACCAATAAGTCAAAACTGACATACCTACAGAAGGGTTAGGCAACCTGCTAACCCGTTCGTCTTTCTTAGTGCCACATTATCCAACTCCTTGTACAATGCGCATAAAACCGCGCTACCCGATGAATAATCGGAAATGGTGGCAAAATCCTCTAGCAAGTACAACCATTTAGCGCTAACTCTACCCTTCGAATGGTTCGAAAATAGACGGGATGCTATAAGAAGCAATATGACAGCCCGTGTGAACTGTTCTAGCTCCTCAATAGATGAATCGACTGAAATCTCCCTGCCGATTATAAGGTTATTTATCCATTTGACCTTTAACTCTCTTCTATTGACCACTGCTTCTGGGAGTGGAATTTCACCAAGCAAACGTTGACAAACCTCATCGGCGTCCACGTTACCACCGTAGTTCAACACGGCGCCTTCGATGGGAAGGCCAGGCAAAATAGATACGTCTTGCAGTGTAATTGTCATTTCTCCAACGGAAAAATGAAAAGTGCAAGTCTCAGGTCTCCATCTATCGCATAAAGTTGTGAGTAAAGACATGTCAAATCTGATATGTTTTATCTACATGAAATACCAGAATCCCGCTTGATGTAGTAATTGTTGAACCCGTTGATCTTCAACCATCTCCATCAAATCTTCGAAACTTTGCGAATGATACAAACAATCCACCGGTTTTACATTCTGCCAAACAAAGAATTAGAACTTATAGTTAATTCAAAATGCGAAAAAGCTTGCAAAAATTTACTATAATTACAAGACAAATAATATTACCCTCATTAACTCTTCAAAATTAGAGCGGTGAATATCCTGCATATAAAGCATGCTACCGTCTACCGGTCCGCTTTCCGGTTCTTCAAAGTTCATGCCAAAAAAAACCGAATTTATAAATAATTCACAATCAATTAGTGATTCAACGCTTCAAATTGGATTATTAACATGTAAAACAAGCTAAATGACAATATTTCTAGCAAATACAACCAAATAATAAGCAAATTAGAACTTAATCAAAAGAACTAGGGTTTTGAAAATTACCAAAATCTATTTGTGTTGAAGAGGATCCCGCTTCCATTGTTGTAGCTTTGGTTTAATCGAAGATTGAAGAAGAAATTTGAATAATTCTTGATCATTTGGGGCAAAATGGCTAAAGATTGGGTTTGGAGCTGATGGGTTCGGGCATGGAAGAAGGGGTTGAGGTTGGGAAATGTTTTTGGGTAATGAAGGGAAAGTTTATTGCTGCCTCTGTTTTAACAGCATCAACCTGTGCAGGTGCAACTCATAATTGTGCCTGCACCACATTATAGCAGGCGCAACTATGAGTGGCGCCTGCTTATTACAATGCCAATGCGCAACTTGTAGCTGCGCACAGTTATAAAAAAATTGTGCGCATCTATGAGTTGCACATCGTTAAAATTAATTTTGGATGCCATAGGCGCAACTAAGAGCTGCGCTTTTTTCATGGCAGTTACAAAAAGCAGACTGGACTGCTGACTGGGCTGAAACAAGCCCTGTTTGGTAATAAGTTTCAAAACCAACACCGATCGCGAAATTGTTTTGAAAATTAGCCTACTTTGAAAATTTGTCCTATATCCAACTATCTTTCGAATTTCCCATCTTTCATGTCCTGTTTTAAGCTTTGGAAGTCATAATTTACAAGACGTAACAACTTGACCTCAATCATGTGTTTTTTTTAATTTGAGTACTTAAATGGTAGTACATGGTCGTATCACAAATCTTAGTTAGTATATAACATACTACAAATCCATAATACCCAGTGGTTCGAATCACGCGCTACGCATGATTCGAATCTATGACCTCATGGACTAGAGTCACATTGTCTAACCATCGAGACAACGACATGTGTTCTTATTTTTCTCAATTATCCACTTTTTTATTGGAAATGGGATAACAATTTCTTGATTTATATAGTTTAGTTGTAACCATGAAAGTTGTAGATGATGAATAGCGATTTATGTTCATGTTGATGGCAAATTTGTTTCTTGTTGGTGGCTATATCATTCTAGCTTGCATTATCTTGATTCTAAACCGAAGATGTGTTATAATTTTGGTTTATTATGAGAAATTTTCACCTCAATGGCATGCCTAAATTTCAAAAAGTCGTGTGATAAAAGAGAGAGATAGAGAAATGCGCATGGAAAGGTCATTATAGCAAGTTCTAGTTTATGTAGTAGATAATTCAATAAATAAGTATTTATGTTGTTGATTGGAAAGTTGATTATTTATTTATTTTTTATAATCAGATGCTTAGGCGGAGGTTGTCAATTTATTCATAAGGACATAGAGCGTGTTCGCTGGCAGCAAACGACACAGTTCAAACATTCATGCGTCGAACACATTGGATGCGTCGGATGTTCTAAACTAGACTATGATCATTTTGCCCAATTGATGGAATGAAAGAAAATTAGACCGTTTGAGTTTGACACATCAAACGAGTCCAACGTTGTCCGACGCGTCAAACTCAAACGGTCTAATTTCCCTTCGTATAGAAGTTAACATAAACTATTTTTTTAACTAAAATTCACTTCTTCTCCACTCTCTACCCTCTTTCTTGCGGTTCAGAAAAAACAATGGTAGATAGTGATCCAACTATGAAGATCTTGAAAACTTGGTCATAAATTTTTGAATAGAATAAAACATAAGTATGCGCCGATTCACACTTAAATTTTCACCGGCGTGCATTGGGTTAGTGATATTTTTCCGGACAGCGTTGTCAAAGAAACTTTCGAATGAAATGACTGCTTCATAACATTGTGTGAACGTTAGAGTTTGAAGCCTACAGAGGAAGTTTACTTAAAGAAATGGTTGTAATATTTTTATACATCATCGTATTTCTCTTCCAATACATCAGGTTGCGGAAATGTTTTAAAGATCAGGTAGCACTATTTGGTTTTATTTTCATGTTGTTCTGAAAGTTGTTATGTTGAATTAAGATATCCACTAATAGATGGTTATATGCATTCATATCAAAATGTGAGATATCATATCCTCGATTTTCATGAAAATCAAAATGACCAAAATAGGATAATGAAAATTTTGATTCTACCATTCAAATTTACGTATGCTAATCGGAAGAATGTTCAAAATATGTAAGATAAAATTTACGATCTTGAGTAATATGTCAACTTTTCAATTTTCAGTTCCAATTAAAGTGATTGTCAATATAATGGCTATTCACAATAACATTTTGATTATTTTGAGTGCGAAGCTTAATTTGTTGACTTTTTATGAGTGTTCTATTTGAAAGTTTGTACATAAACTTGTGTATAACTTGTATAACCGCAGAACGGTAGAAAAACTGACCATTCGATTGCATAATTTTAAAACAGAATATTTATAATAATTTCTCATTAATTTCAATTTAACACAAAAATGATAATGTGTTGAAATTTATTTTAGATTTTCAGATATGAATATGAGAATTACAAACTTTGAAGATTACAAAATTTGATACTCAAATTTCAAAACTGATAGTTGAATATGAAAATTTGAAATAACAAGATTTGAATTTCGAAATGACATTTTGATTTCTTAAAAGACCAAATTTTGAATTTTTCTTTTTGGAAAAAATTGAATTTTTCAAAAATTAAAAAGTTCAATTGGAATACATTTTTCAATATATATATATATATATATATATCTGTGTGTGTGAAATATTCAATTTTGATTTTTTTTAGTTTTTTGATTTGTGTAACATCCCAGATTTTATTAATTGAAATTTAGTGATTTATTTGAAATTTTTGGAAATTTAATTAGAGAAGTTAAATAAATATATGAAGCAAAAAAAATATAAATAAATATACTTACAAATATAATACAAACAAATATATATCTCAACCCTATGAACTATGAAACTTTCATAAGTAAAATAAACATATAAACTTAAAAAGAAAAGAATATGAATTATAAAAATAAAATAGATATATATATACCACAAATAAAAATTTGTGTTCAACTCTGAAATAAAATACATGTGATAATTTAAATGTTGATAGTAAAACTTTAAATGGAAATTAAATAAACAAATTGTGTTGTAATAAGATTTTGTGGTTATAAGGTGACATATGAAATACATACAAGAATCAAATCATATGTTTGCCATGAGTATATGAAGACAAGAAAGGTAATAGGAAAATGCATGTAAGAAAATATCTTTTGATAAAACAAGTTGTGAACTTGCATAAAAGAATAGGACTACATGTTAACAAGGATTGAAACATGGGCATTTAATGCCATCAGTTCTAGCACGCAAAAGAAAGATTATTAGCCACCAAAGTAAAAGGAAAATCTGCTAAGTCAAACAAGAAAAATAACATCTCTGATATATTGTACAAAACCAAATAATCACCCTGTACAATACAAATACATTATTCTCTAAACTTCTTTTATACATCAACATTTTTCATTTCAGTTCGTTCAAACCAAACTCATCAAGCCTGAGAGAAAAAAAAACATATAAACATCACTATATTTTCAAACTCGAGATCAATTAACAAAACAAAACAAGAAGTTTTAAAGAGGAAGATCAGAACTACAGTTTTCAAAACCAAGTTTTCCTCTGTTCAAAATCTTATTATCAGGTGAGTAAACATCAATTTTAAGGCTTTAAGTTAACTGTAAAAATGATTCTTTGTTTCATAGCATTGTATATGTTATCTTTGAATATAGTTTGGTAAATATATATATAGATATATAGGTTACTCTGTATATTGTTCTTCTTTGTTATGGGTTACAGGATTGTTTTCCATTCAAACCCCAGTAGTTTTCATCTGAATCATGGTAAAGCTTCAGTTGTAAATCAAACAAGATAATGGAACTCAAATATAGGTTTTTAAAAGCTGATTTAAAACCCAAGGCTGTGAGATATCATCACTAAAGTTCTGTTTACAGGAAATCAAGGAAAATGTGATGAACCCAACTATTATAAAAAGTTAATTCAAGTTAATATCCTAAATCCTTACTGCAAATCATGATTTTAAAAACTAAAATGAAGATTTTTGGTTTGGGATTTTAAGAGCAGTTTGTATGTGAACCAAAATTGCATTTTTCCCATTTTCGAATCATTGAATCAATTTTAAATGTTGAAATTGCTGATGAAGCAAGTTTAAGCATCTGTAATTTCATGAAAATTATCAGAAAAATTTTCTATTGAACAAATTTAAGGAACGAGATCATTCTAGGGTTTTGTTTCAAGTTTTGGTCGTGTCAGAAACGAGGCGTGTTTGTCTCCAAAACGTGACCGAGCTTCATGAGATTTAAGGGAAAGGAAGGGAAGCATGTCGCCGTGGTGTGGACGAAATCTGGGCGACTTCGGTGATTGGCGTCGCGAGGTCGAGGTGGTTTTAGTCGAGCAGTGGGTTCCAGTTTTGGGATAGATGGCTCGATTTTGATTCGAGGGCATGATCGAGAGGTTAGTCGATTTGAGGTCGATGGGGTGATCGATCGCGACTTGTTGGAGGTGCTGAAGTTCGCCAGAAGGTTGGCGATGGGTTGTGCACGTGTACAATCTGGTGTGGTGTCAGTTGCAATGGGTTTGGGGAAGAGGTCAGTGCGACTCGAAGTCTGCTCGGGGGGATTGAGGTGAAAGCTCGAAGTCGAACACGAGTCGTTTTAGTATGATATCGAGTAGGTTTTGGGACTTAGACAAAATTTTAAAAAAAATTCACTCGGGTAGTTTTTGGCTAGGACTCGAAGCAGGGGAGTGTTTCTCTCGGGGGTGACTCAGGGAGGTTTCGGGTCAGGCTTAAAAACAGTGAAGATTTAAGTCTTTCATGAAAATTTTGAACATGAGTTTAGAATGTGTTTTTGAAATAATTATCTGAAATAAATAAAGTATTTTAAATGCTTAAACTTTAAAAGTAAAATTGTTTAAGAAATTAAATTGATAAAATATTTGAAGAGTAAATCAAATATTTAAGTTTTTAACCTAAAAAAAAATTATTTATAATGATTAAATAATGATTAAACAATTAATAATTGATAATTATCTTGTAACTAAAAGTTGATTAATTTAAAGAATAATTAATAAAGATAATTAAGATTTTATAAATTAACAATTAAGAATAAATAAATTAAGATAATTAGTTAAGTTAATTTAAAATCTAGTTAATTTATAGTTAAGGATAATTAATTATAAAATTAAAATTTATGAAGATAATTATGTGGTTAATTCACTTTTAAATTACATTCACCCAAATTAGAGATGATTGACTATCATCAAATATTCTGTACTGAATTGATATTTCTATTGTGATATTGTGATTGTTTTGGGTACTGAACTGTAATTTGTGATTAAATTCTGGATTGATGTGAAAACCCCTTTGCCCGTAGAACGACATTTTTACTTCGATGCGACAGGGAGTCGGATTTCAGTTTGTTATCCAAAACCCACATCGAACCCTGAATGTGAATCTTTGTGATTGTCATATCCACGTGTTTTAAAAAAAATTATCGATCACTATTTAGTTTAGTCGGGAGAGGACCTTTGTGTCATATAACCCATTCCGCTTAGTGATACGTCGTAATGGATAGCATTTGAAGACCGATGTTGAAGACCGGGTTTTTTATGAAAACGATAGGACGACCTATCGATTGTCTCTGCACCGAGTTGCTCCGATATAGAGATTCCCTAAGTGATGGGAAGTCCGATCGGGATTGTAAATACCCGGATTGCAAGGACTTCTTCGGAAGTGCCTTCGGTTCTGTTCGATCCCAGAATAGACTTGTATGGTTGTATGTCCGACACTACACTTTGAGATATAAAGCTGATTTCTTTCAAATACATTTATGTTGGTGGCGGAGAATTTATTCTCTTAGCTTAACACCCTTCTCTGAGACATACGAGCTCAAAGGTTATGTAGTTGAAGGTTATCAGCAATATATTCCCAATTTGGTAATGTGGCATGCTGAGTGTTGCTGTGTGTTGATCATTTATTGATCAATTGTGATCAAAGCGTGGTTTTGTGAAAAAGCGTAGCTTTGTGGACGAGACTTCGTCAGACCTCACTCCCCGGAAATGGTCGAAACAGGAATATGCGGCAAGGTTATGAGGGTCGTGCCCTTTAGGGTATGTCATTTCCTTCTGGAAAAGGGTGGTATCAGGTATGGAGCCCTGGTATTTAACCTATGTGGATACTCCGATGTCATTTATTGTGTGATTGTATGTTTATCGAGGCGCCTCGGATAAAGGTCCCAAAGGACCGGGGAATGGCATATTCGTGAGTTACCTAGTTACAAGGGTAACCCGGCCTTGTGTTGGCAGAGAGCTAGTTAGTTCTTGGGACGTCCAGCCAGAGGCGTACCCATGTGGCAGGAGGAAGTTCCTTAGCCTGACCATTTGTTGGAAATCCAATTTCCAATACGAACCCTGTACGGTTTTAGTTGTAGAACCTGCCATTTACTTATGGTGGCGCCTCACTGTTTAGATGGTAGCTATAGTAGGCATAGTTCAAAATGTCTATGCTGGCTAAGATTAATATTGTAGCTTTGAAATGTTTTCTACACTATGCACTAGTAATAATATTAAAGAATTTTCTCGTATTAAGCATATTTGACTATCATAAGAAGAAATCTCCTCCAAGTCTGCGTTTGCATTGTGTGTGTGGCGAGAGGTCTAGTAGCAGGTTTTCCGTGCTTTGGTGTTAGCTGGATTTTGGAGTCTTTTTGGGTTTAGGAGCTATCAGATTTTGGGAAGCTTTTGTCTTGGATACCATTTGAAGTGCTTAGAGTTCTGAAGACTTTATCCAAGTAGATGTATGTTGGAACTTTTTGGAAGACTATGTTGTTGTTATGTTGTGAAGTTATTATATCCTGTTATTGTATCTATATGTAGTGCTCTTGTATGGAAGACATATGTATCATGATACTCTGATTATTATGATGTTGTATCTATGATGTAATGTATGATATTCGGTTTATTTCCGCTGTTTATATTCATCTGTTGTTGTTATAAGCTCCGACGAACTGCAGTTTGACGTTTTGAATATCTGACAGTCGAATACAAGTAAGGTATTTGATGTTTATTTTCAAACGCTGGATTTCCGGATCGTTACATTTGGTATCAAAGCTGAAGGTTGAGTAAGAACTTTAGCTATGGAGTATAACACATTAGATGGCTCACTAGAGATAGGGTGAAGTATATCCTAGAATGAGTATAACCCGAAAACTTGAATTTTCCTAATCTATTTATTTTTACTGCTGATATTCCTTGAGATATTTTGTCTGTGGATCTAAATCCAGTTTTCTTACTAATTACAGATAGTAAGGATGAGCGGACGAAGAGGAAGAACTAGGGGTCAAGGAAATGCCGCAACAGCTAATCAAATTCCCCCAATAGCAGAAGCAGCTTTACTTACTCAGCATCAGCCGAATCTGGCTGACTTATATAAGAATTTCTCGAAGCTTGGTGGTAAACCATTCTCCGGCAAGGAGTCTATTGTTGAGGCCCAAGCATGGATCAGATCTTGTGAAAGAATCTTTAGAGGGCTAAAATTGGAGGATGATCAAATGCGACTGATAGCTTCTTGGCAACTTCAAAAAGAAGCTTTAGCATGGTGGGAGACAGTCACTGTGGATAAGCCAGAAGACGAGTTTTCTTGGGAGAAATTTAAAGAAGTATCTGAGAAGCGCTATATGCCATCAGCTGGGATTTCTCGTATGTATCAGGAGTTCATGGACTTGAAGCAAGGAAGTTTGTCATTTGAGGAGTATCTAAACAAATTCAACGAATTATCTCGTTTCGGTCCAGAATTGGAGAACACACCTTTGAAGATGAATGAAAGGTTCATTCGTGGGATGAACAAAAAGTTCCACGAAAGGATGACTGGCCACGTCAAAGAGTCTTTTTCTGATCTTACTGATATGGGGTATAGGTATGCTACTTTGGATATGCTAGAGGTCCCGAAGGAGGGAGGAAATACGAGCAATCCAAATTGGGAAAAGAGGAAATTTGGAGGCAAGAAACCATGGTAGGGTAAGAAGAAAAAGGAAAGCGACCAGGTAAACACAGCAGAGAATGTTGCTTGCTATAATTGTCAAGAGAAAGGCCACTACTCAACTAATTGTACGAAGCCTAAGAAACAAGTGAATCACTTCGTTCCAGCGAAGTCTAAGAAATGTTATGCTTGTCAGGAAGAGGGACATGAAGTCAAAGATTGCCCAATGAGGAAGAAAGCACAAGTAGCAAAGGTATACGCAGTCAAAGATCAACCTACAACTTCTAAAGCAGGAAATGGGAAGGGAGTTCTGGAAGGTAACCTTACTATTTATGATAGGATTGTTCGAGTTCTGTTTGACACTGGTGCTACACATAGTTTTATTCTCAGCAAGCTGTAAATGAACTAAATCTTGAACCTGATTTCGTTGAGGAGCCTATATGCGTAAAGAATCCTGTCGGAGGCCCTGCAAACCTTTGTCTTCGATGTAGAAATGTTTCTATCTCGTATTCTTATTACCAATTTCCTATTGGTCTCTTTGTCCTTGATTTTAATGAATTCGAAATCTTACTCGGAATGGATTGGCTAGCGAAATACGAAGCCAAATTGGATTGTAGCAATCGATTGATTTCGATTAAAACCGAATCTGGAGATTTTATTGAGATTTCTTGTGAGGACCCTAGTCCTAAAAGAGAAGGGTTGATGTATAATTTGGGATATTCTGAACCCAGTTTGGAGTCTATTCCTATTGTTAGAAATTTTCCAGACGTGTTCGAAGAAGTAAAATCCTTACCTCTACACCGAGAAATTGAATTCAGAATTGACTTAGTTCCAAATGCTCGTCCTGTAGTTCACGCAAGTCGCAGGATGGCGCCCAGAGAAAAGGGTGAATTAGTCAAGCAAACTAATGACCTGCTAAGCAGAGGATTAATTCGTCCTAGTGTTTCTGAATGGGGTTCAGCCGTTGTGTTCGTTGCTAAATCGGACGGATCTCTGAGATTGTGTGTAGACTACCGCGATACCAATAAGCAAACTCTCAAGAATAAATTTCCTCTACCTAGAATAGACGATCTATTTGATCAACTACACGGCGCCCGTTTCTTTTCGAAGATGGATCTAGCTTAGGGATTCCATCAGTTACGAATCGCCGAAGATTGTGTTCATTTGACCGCTTTCAGGGGTCCTAATATGTTCTATGAATGGTTAGTCATGCCTTTCGGGCTAACCAATGCTCCAGCATACTTTGTAGATCTTATGACTCGTGTATTCCGGGAAGTATTGAATGAATTTGTTCTTGTATTTATTGATGATATCCTGATTTATTCCAAAACAGAGGAGGACCATTCTGAACATCTCAGAATTGTTTTGGAAATATTAAGAAGAAACGTCTTGTTCGCCAAATTCTCTAAATGTCATTTTTGGGTCAAAGAAGTTAAATTTCTTGGCCACATTGTTAATAAAGAAGGAATTTCTGTTGATCCTAGCAAGATTTCTTCTATTCTAGATTGGAAGCAACCTACTACTCCGAAAGAAGTTCGAAGCTTTTTGGGTTTAGCAGGTTATTATCGAAAGTTCGTTCAGGACTTTTCTAAGATAGCTAGTCCAATGACTAAGCTAACGATGAAGAATGCAAAATTCAACTGGACTCCGAAATATGATGAAGCTTTTCAAGAGTTGAAGAAGAGATTAACCACCGCTCCTATTCTCGCGATTATCAATGGGAATCAGGATTTATCTGTCTATACCGGTGCTTATGGTGATGGGGTAGGTGCAGTATTAATGCAGAAAGGGAAGGTGATTGCCTACGCGAGTAGACAATTACGCCCACATGAAAGAAACTACCCAACACATGATTTAGAGCTTTTAGCTGTTATTTTCGCCTTAAAGATTTGGCGACATTATCTTCTGGGTAAGAATCTCCTTCAGCTTTCTAAAAGAAAATTTTAAGTTCGAATTAACTTAACATATACTTATACTTAATAAATTCTTTTGTTATAGGTGAAAATTTTGAATTATTCATCGACCACAAATCTTTGAAATATCTCTTCACCCAGAAAGATCTGAATCTGCGACAACAACGTTGGTTGGAATTTCTGGCATCTTATGAATTAGATATTCTGAATACACCCGGAAAAGCCAATATAGTTGCCGATGCTTTGAGCAGAAGACATGTTGTTCTCGCATATCTTGTTATCGCTCCTACTCTTCTTAAGAAGATCGCGAGCAAGCAACATGAAGATGAGTTTCTTCGAGGAATTCACAAAAGGATATGCCAGGGGGAAGACACTAATTTTGAAATAGATAGTAGAGAAGTTATAAGATTAAAAGGTAGAATGTGTGTTCCAGACATCCCTGATCTGAAGCGAGAAGTTTTAGATGAATGTCACAAGTCTAAACTTTGCATCCATCCAGGAGTTAACAAGATGTACCGTGACATCAAAAGAACTTTCTGGTGGAAGACAATGAAAAGAGACATATCGATATATGTGAGTCGCTGTGCTACTTGTCAACAAATCAAAAGCGATCAAAAGAAAATGGCCGGTTTACTTCAACCTTTGGAAGTACCGAAGTGGAAATGGGACCAAGTGTCGATTGATTTCATCGATGGATTGCCTCGTTCTCGGAAAGGCAATGAAGCCATTTGGGTCATTGTGGACCGTTTGACTAAGACAGCCCATTTCTTACCAGTAAAATCTACACGCACGGCAGCAAGCTTAGCTGCGTTGTATGTGAAAAAAATTGTTCGTCTCCATGGTATTCCCAGTAGCATAGTGAGTGATCGTGACCCGATCTTCACTAGTAGATTTTGGGAGGCATTTCAAGACGCATTGGGAACCAAGCTGAATTTCAGCACTGCTTATCACCCACAGTCTGATGGGCAGACTGAAAGGGTTAACCGAATTTTAGAAGACCTTTTGCGTGCTTGCATTTTTGATTTTGGTGGTTCCTTGGAGGACCATTTACACCTGGTTGAATTCTTATATAATAACAGCTATCAGGCCAGTATAGAGATGGCTCCTTTTGAAGCTTTATATGGTTGTCCGTGTCGATCACCTGCATGCTGGATCGAATCAGGTGATAGACTCGTCCTTGGACCAGATATGATCAAAGAAGCCACGGAAAAGGTTGATTTTCTCCGAAAGAAATTAATAACTGCTCAAACTAGTCAGAAGAGTTATTATGACCGCCGAAGGAGAGATTTGGAATTTCAAGTTGGAGATTATGTATTTCTGAAAGTGTCTCCGATGCGGGGTGTATTGAGGTTCGGGAAAACTGGGAAGCTAGCACCGCATTATATTGGTCCTTTTCCTATTCTGGAAAGTGTGATAACCCGGATTTTTCGGACATCTGTTAATTGATAATTAACCGGATTGAATTAATAAAATACTAATTTATAAGTGAACAAATAGAATTCTGATATATATATATATATATATAGGTATATAGATGAATTTGATTTATAATAAATGCTTATTGGATAATCTCCTGTTATAGTTATTGAAATTTGATAATACTTATTTAATGACCTTCTTTTATAGTTATTCAATTTGGCAAAATTTATCTTATACAAATAGATATATTTTATATTGTAAATGGTTAGCTATGGTTTAAATTCAAATATTAATGTTCAAAGCTATTGAAGATAAATTCCATATTTTACAACAACAAAGATAGCCTATGTGTATATGTGATTATTTATTTAGTATAATTAGATTTCAATCATTTTCTTTTAAAAATGTATACATATATAAAGATAAGAGTATGATTCATAAATTAAAAATGATGTAGGGGTTTAACACATAATTTATAAAATATAATACATATGTTAATATAAGAAATATGGTTTATGACATTTGTAAATATAAACACATGCAAAAATACAAGTGTTAGATTAATATAGCATGAAATTAACATGTGGCAAAGATATTTTCTCTTGAAATGATAAAGTAAATAAAATCAAAATGTTTAAACGTGGCTGCTCATTTTAGTTCAAAAGTTTTCTCAGTTTTAAAAAAAAAAAAACTTCTCAAACCTGAGAAAAATAAATACAAACCAGAATTCATTTTAACCTGAAAACCTTTTCAATACCAAAGCAACAAATCAAACCGTCTCAAATTATCAAACCAGAAAGGAATCAGCTTCAAAACAAAGATTCAAAATCAAACAAAAGCAAAAGAAAGAAGATTCAACTCGAACAAATAACAGCAAGCAATCTTCAATTTTTTTTTTTTTTAAAACTGAGAAAACTTTTGAACTAAAATGAGCAGCCACGTTTAAACATTTTGATTTTATTTACTTTATCATTTCAAGAGAAAATATCTTTGCCACATGTTAATTTCATGCTATATTAATCTAACACTTGTATTTTTGCATGTGTTTATATTTACAAATGTCATAAACCATATTTCTTATATTAACATATGTATTATATTTTATAAATTATGTGTTAAACCCCTACATCATTTTTAATTTATGAATCATACTCTTATCTTTATATATGTATACATTTTTAAAAGAAAATGATTGAAATCTAATTATACTAAATAAATAATCACATATACACATAGGCTATCATTGTTGTTGTAAAATATGGAATTTATCTTCAATAGCTTTGAACATTAATATTTGAATTTAAACCATAGCTAACCATTTACAATATAAAATATATCTATTTGTAAAAGATAAATTTTGCCAAATTGAATAACTATAAAAGAAGGTCATTAAATAAGTATTATCAAATTTCAATAACTATAACAGGAGATTATCCAATAAGCATTTATTATAAATCAAATTCATCTATATACCTATATATATATATATATATCAGAATTCTATTTGTTCACTTATAAATTAGTATTTTATTAATTCAATCCGGTTAATTATCAATTAACAGATGTCCGAAAAATCCGGGTTATCACATTCCTCCCCCCTTAGAATCTTTTCGTCCTCGAAAAGGAACGAAACTAGAATTTATTATAATGTTGATTATTAGTTAAATTATTCCTTAGATATCTTAACTCTTAACTCTTTTTATTTAAAATTTTCAAAATATTTTAAAAAGCTACATAATATTATCAAAATAGTTTTTATAAAAATACTTTTTATAACTCGATGTCTCAACCAGTCCATCCTTGTCCTCACAGAAATTCGGTCATACGTTGATCAGGCGTAAGACTGAAAATCTATCAGTACTTGGTAAACCCGTTTTCAACACCTAGTGAAAATACTTGGAAAATAATTTTATTGAAAATATGGAAAACAGTTTTGAAAATAGAGGAAATATCTTTGGTGAGAATGCTCTGGAAATCATCACCCCCCATCCAAGGTCACAGTTACATCACGGGTTACGTTGCCATCGCAGCAAAAGTCCATGTAACTGATTACACCATGGAACCCACAACAGATCGCAGTTACATCCAGGGTTACGTTTCCGTCGCAGCAAAAGTCCATGTAACTGTTGGCTCTCAGCGGCACACACGATTTCGCTGTCAAAATGAAACTTCTCCCACATAGGTCGCAGTCTACCGATATAAAATCAAACGCAGACTGTTGGCTCTCAGCGGCACAAACGACTTTCGCTATGTTACCATAGTGTCACAGTCTACCGATATAAAATCAAACGTAGACAGTTGGCTCTCAGCGGCACACATGACTTCCGCTATGGTCTGCAGTAGATCGCAGTGACATCGAGTTAAACTGTCGTCACAGTATAACCCAAATGCCTCTGTGGGCACCAGCCCCTCGACTTTCGCTACACAAATAATCCTCAGGAACTAGTTTATTCCGGACTCCTCACAGGATTAACTTTAGAAACCCCCCTTGGGGCTCAAGGCAGTACCACCCTGTGGTACTCCTGAGAAGTTCATTTCAAGGAAGCGCCTTTTTCCCCAGAGCTATTTTCAAAATACTTTATACTATATACTTATAGTATCTTCAAATCATACCCTTTATGATTTATCAAAATCTCCTTTACACAAAATCGATTACCAAAATCGATAATTCTCAAACTAGGCTTTCCAAAATCCAAAATTGATTTTCCCAAAAATCAAAAGCCTTTTCCAAATTCATAGGTTTCCAAGACCTTTTCCAAAATCATTCTCATAAGATCCTTTATATATATAGATATAGATATATATAACTTTGAAAATCTTTGGATCATTTCAAACTTGTATAAAACCTCTTTTATACTTCAAATATTTCAAAACCCTTTTTATTCTGGCTAGATTCAATAAGGGAAGTTTATCATATTACAAAATATAACTTTATTTATTGTCAAATCAAATATTCAAGTTTGATTTCTTTATAAAGTTATTTATCATTTACTTACCTCCATAAAGTAAATTTCAACCAAAGAAATACCCAATTCCATTATATTTCACAAAATATACCTTTCATTTTCGAAAACCATTTCAAATTTCTTATCCTCAAATTTTAAATGCCAATTTCATTCAAACCCGTACGATGTACACATATCATCCGTACGCTATATCAATCTGATCGCTCAATCGATCACACAATTTCACTTCCGAACTAGTATTGTGCACCCGGCTTCCTAGTGCGGACTCAGATCTGGTTTCCTGATCAGAAACCGTCATTCTCCTTACATAGTCACAACTATGATAGAGAATATCCAGAACCAATCAACAATCCATATCCAGGTTCGCCGTTGAAAATCGAGCGAAAAATCCTAACTCGGATCGATAATACTATCTCGAAATTCTGTGTTCGAATCTGGATCAAATCACTATGCGAATAGAATAATATACGTATATCCTACGTATTTATCTTTATTGGTTATTAGCCAAATCAATTTTCTTTTCTATTCACATTTCCTTTAATTCTATTCTCTTATTCTCAATTGCTTCCATTTACAATTGAGTTAATACTTCAATTATAAACAGTCTGAACTCTGACCTATTTAAATTTAAAAATAACTTGAAAAAGTTTAAAATAGATAAGCAGTTGAAAAATAGTTATTAGTTTGTAAAATAGCTGTAAAATAGTTAAGTAGGTATAAAATAGTTAGATAACTGCAAAATAGTTTTTAAAATAGTGATTAGATATAAGTAATTGAAAAATAGTAATTAGTTTATAAGACAGTTTCAAAATAGTTAAATAGTTCCAAAATAATTGTAAAATAAGTATAAGATAGTTTGGGGTTTAAGAAGAAAGATTGTATAGTAAATAGTTTGGAAGAATATATTTGTATTAAAACAATTTATTTTGAAAATAATCCAGAGCCAAACTGTTTAATTTCCCAATCTCCATTTCCAATTAATTTCTCATCAATTCAATTTAAAGTTCCACTTCCATTTAAATTGACTCAATACTTCAATTTCCATTGAAATTTATTAAATCCCAATTCAAGTTGAATTAACCTTAATTCCTTTCCAAATTCAAATCAAATTCCATTTGATTTTTAAACATATTCAACTTCAATCACAATTCCAAATTATTTCAAATCAATTTGAATTAATTTCAAATTGAACCAGTTTCAATTTTTATTTCAAATTATTTCAATTCTAATTTACCATTTGAATTTTTAAACTTATACATCTTCAATCACAATTCTAATTAATTCAAATCAAATTCAATTTGAACTAATTCTATTCAAATCTCAATTTAAAACTATCTCGAATTATATAAATTCGAGTTAAATTTTAAATGTTCATTTAATCCCTTAAGTCAAATTAACCCTTATTTTTAAATCAAATCAACCTTTATTTTTAATTTAACAACTTAAATCTTTAAACCATTTAATTCTGTATCCACATTCCAAAATTCCATTTTAAAATTATCTTTACTTAACTTATTACAAAGTTCAAATAAGAACTCAAAAACAATTTAATTTTTAGATTCTAATTTATTATCCATTTTCAATTTCCAGATCTCAAACCCATTTTGAGATCACTCATAACTCCTATTTAAATTAACCATTTAACTACCCAAGTTAAATTTAAATTTCATCTTGAAATTTCCAATTCAAGTTATTCATTCAAACTTATTTAACTTCCTCCAAGTTAAATTAAATTTACTTAATCCGGTCAACTTTACACAATTTAAATTCCCATTCAAATTTTAAACTTCAGATTAATAATCTTTCCACTTATAAGTTCAAAAACTTATTACTTTGGGTTTTCATATCACATTCCAAGGAAAAATTTAAAACTCAATACTTAGAGTTTATTTCAAATCATCTTTGATATTATGTATATCTTTATATATACATTTTCTTTACACATCAAGTTATACCTTAAATTTTTAAACCATCTCTGGTTTTAATTCAAAAATAATTTCAAGTTTTCTGGATTTAAAACTTCACAATTTAAAATCCACTACAATTTATAAGTCTTGCTTGCCTAAATGTTTTACTTCCCTAAAACATTCCATTATTAAACACAACAGCCATTATGATAATAACCAAGATTATCATATCTGGAAACCAATTCATTATTATCTTTATTCTTGATAACACTTCTATAAATTCAAGATTTTAATTTTAGTTTGAATTCATTTCAAACTTAACTTTATTCAATTTTAATTTGGTTGTATTACTATTACCACTTAATTTAATTCCAATATTTTAACAACCAATTACCTTAATATTTATTAGAAAGAAAGACCATTTTATACATCAAAATATATTCTTATATAAAATCATTTAAAATTCTTATATAAGAAAATAACAATTACGCTCTCATATATATATACACTCAACTCATTTTAGGGTACCATTGACCCTATCCTTAATGAGTAATCCCACCAGAGCCAAGGTTCTCGCTTAACCTTCGCTCTGATACCAACTGTAACGACCCGGAATTTTCGAACCCGAAAATTCCAGATAGTTAGAAGAAAAAGAAAAGAGATAGAAGAAAGAAACAGAAAGAAGAAAGAAGAACAGAGAACACAACATCTCACATTCGCAGCGGATTAAATATAATAACAAATGATAGCATTTTATAAAAGAAAGCTGGAATTGTTGCTTTACATACAATTCATCAGAGTTACAATCATTACAATAGACTGGATAGTTATAATTAACATGTCTCAGACTACAATCTATATATATATATACACAATCTCATATGAACAGCGGAAAACACTCTATACGTTCCTGCCATCCAGCTCGTCTCCTGAGCTCCAGAACGTCCTTACCTGAAAATCTGTAATACTCGGTCTGCCCCGAGCATTACATCAAAGTAACACCCGGGTCAGGCTGGAAACCAGCGTGAGTAAACTCATCTAACAAGAAATTCTAATCCATAGAACTTATTTAAACCCGGGGTAACTCGTACTTTACTATAAGTAAACAACTTATATAGTCAACACTTATTTTCACAAAACAATATCTAAGTATCCAACTTAGTATAAATGGTCCATATTATCCCAAACCGGCCTATTGATTTCACATATCAATCTATAAAGAATTATGAAAGATTTCAAATCGAAGTGGTTTCGGGTATTTACTAATACCCGACTCCGGTCTCTTCGAAACCAATGCCATCTTAAATCCAAGTTGTTTAAGTGAGAACAAATCAATTTATATTCAGAGTAACATATTCAAACTAGCGATTCCATTACGGATAAATAATCCATATCATCACAGTTTAAACCAAACCATTTCATATCATAGAACATCATAATTTATCAGACTAGAGATATTAATCAATCCAAACATTCAATACTATTTAATCATCCATAAACAAGCTTAATTAGTCCCAAATTTATAGTTAATTTAATTTACTCAAATTAAATTAATTACTTATGAATTCATTATCTAATCTTGCTTAATTCACATTAACAAATTTACAAACCATTGGTTATTGTTTTAATTAATTTAATGAAATTAATTAATCATTCTTTAATTACTCATCTTAATTAATTAATAAATCCTTTAATTAATTACATTAAGTAATTAACTATTCTTTAATTACTTACAATAAGTAATTATACTTTAAGTAATTATTCTTTAATCAAGTACATTAATTAATTAACCTTTAATTATCTAATTATCTTTTAATTAATTAATTTACCTTTAATTATTCACATTAATTATCCTCTAATTACACGTATTAAGTTAATCTTAATCTTAATCTCTTATTAATTAATTCATTAATCTTAATCACTCAAGACCTTTATTAATTTAAAAGACTAACCATTCCTTAAATTAATTTTTTTAAAACTTGTTTAACAACTTTGCTTCTACCCTTAAGTTTGCATTTCGAAGACCTGGAACAAAATATTACCAAATGTAACGACCCGGAAATTTCGAACCCGAAAATTCCAGATAGTTAGGAGAAAAAGAAAAGAGATAGAAGAAGAAATAGAACAAGACACAGATTCTCACATTCGCAGCGGGTTAAAATACAATATCAAATAATAATATCAGTTATACAAAGAAAACTATATCGGTCAATTACATTTTAATACATCAGAGTTACAACATTTCACAATCACTGGACAGTTAAAATAACTTGTCCCTATAAATAACAATATATCACACTCCATACGTTCCTGCCATCCAGCTCGTCTCCTGAGCTCCTGAACGTCCTTACCTGAAAATCTGTAATACTCGGTCTGACCCGAGCATTACATCAAAGTAACACCCGGGTCAGGCTGGAAACCAGCGTGAGTAAACCCATACAATTTGAAATACTAAGTGCAAACCATACAAGAAAACCCGGGGTAACTCATACTTCACTACGAGTTCATTACTTGTTATGCTCAATACTTCGAAGTGGTTTCGGGTATTTACTGATACCCGACCCCGGTCTCTTCGAATCCAATGTTATTCCTTAAGCCAAATGTTTAAGTTTAAACAATACAATTTATATTCAGAATTTCATATTCACACAACAATTTATCTCAGATAGATAACCCATAACATCACAGTTCAACCAAAGTACCTCATATCACGAAGCATCACAAACCACATATCAGAGATATCAAATAATCTAATTCATTCAATATATCTTAATCATCCATAAGCAAGACAAATTAATTGTACCATTTCTAATTAATTTAATTTCTTTCAAATCCTGCTTACTTAACATAAATTAAGTATAACTTAATTAATTAATCCTCCTCTAATCATCCATCTTAATTAATCATCTTTGATAAATTATTCTTTAATTACATTAAGTAATTAGCCTTTAATTTATTAAATTATCCTTAAACCATTCACATTGATTATCTTTAATTAATCTCATAAATTAATTATTCTTTAATTAATTACTTCATCCTATAAATCCTTCTTACTTAATTATTAATTAAACCAATTAATTAATCATACTCTAAGTATCATCTTAATTAATCATTCTTGATTAATTATCTTTTAATTACTTTAAGTAATTAATCCTTAATTAATTTCATAAATTAATTATCTTAAACCATTTCAGTAATTAATCATTAATTACTTCATTAATTAATTAACTATACTTAATTACATTAATCCTTAATTAATTACAATTAATTAATTACCTTAATCACTTATTATTGATTAATTAGTCTTAATTAATCAACCCTTAATTACATCATTAATTATATAAATTAATTAATGATCCTTAATTACTTTTAAATTAATTACTCCATTTAAATTAATTATATTTAATAATTAATCTTTAATTAAACCATATTTATTAATCACCTTTGATTAATCACATTTAGTAATTAACTACCCTTAATTACTCTTCCATAAATTAATTACTCCTTAATTAATTATCCTTTAATTAATCCCTTGATTAATTATTCAAAGTAATTAAATTCAAATTACTTTCATTCTTAAATCATCTTCCATTAATTACATCCAGTAATTACCATTAATTACTTTACTAAGTAATTACAGTCCATTTAATTAATCACATTAATTAATTAGTCTTAATTAATCTTATTTATTAATTAACTTTAATTAATCACATTAATTAATTATCTATGTAATTAATCCTTAATTACCTTTCATTAATTACTTCCATAAAGTAATTATTCTTTTTAATTAATTACATTTAGTAATTATCCATTTATTACTTACACTAAGTAATTACACTTCATTAATTACATTTAAGTAATTATTCTTATCAAATTACCAAGTGATTATCTTAAATTAATTAAACTTAATTAATTAATTTAAAACTTTTCAAAATTATTTAATTAATTACCTTAAGTAATTAATTCCTTTAATTATTTCTATTAATTAACCTCTAGTTAATGGTTCATCTCTTAGTTCATTAACTACCCACTAATTGCTCTATTAATTAATTATTCTTAATTACAAATAAGTAATTAACCTTTAATTCATTTTACTAATTAATTATCTTTAATTAATATCAACCTTTTTAAAATAAACTCTTCATTTAAATTAAATACTTATTCTATTTTTAACTTTATTAAAACCAATTTAGGAATCAATTATATATTTGAAAATATATTTTACTTTAAAACAAAACAATTTAAACCCTTAGTTTTTAATATACTTAAAATCTTTGGAAATCCTTTTCAAACATGTTTAATTAAATTAAACAAATATTTATCTTTGGAAACTTAATTTCCATATCCTTTAAACTTATATATTTAAAATATATTTGAAACATAGTTTAAACATTACTTTAATTACTTTGGATATAACTTAACAACTTGAAACATGCTTATTTAAACTTGTTTAAATTTCTTAAAACTTATTAACAACTTCACCTTTAAACTTAACTAATCATCTTTTTTATAAAAACTGACTGTTTTAAATCTTTAAAACATTAAAACTTATCTAAACACTACAACATAGAAACTCGAGTTAACCCTCACTAAAACCCGAGCCAACATACAATTTTCCCGAGCTCAGACTCGAGTATTTCGCTTATCCCACTGCTTCGAGAAAACCACGCAACTTCACGAGTCAATCCCGAGTTTCCAGCTTCTTCCCAAATCCTATCATCGCCAGACACATACGTGCACACGTGCACGTGCACGCCGTACCCACGTCTCTCCGACCAACTCTCCGCTCTTCGACAAGTCGTTGACACCTCCCACTGTCCTTCCGACCATCCATCTCCGATGAATTCGCGAGAAAACAAAATCGAGCAACTCGATCCCATTAGAACCCAAACAACCAAAGTCTGGAACCCAACCTCATCGAAAAATCAACCACCAGCCATCGCCTCCGACCACTGGAATTCACGCCGACCGATCCAAAGCTGCGCCACGCCACGATGAACCATTTCCCCAACACGCGATCGATTCCGATCCACTCTCGTCGTCGCACATCCCTCAGCAACCTCATCATTCTATCTGGCCATCGAACCCTAGATCGACTTCGCCAAGCTACTCCGGCCATTAGAAAAATCCCAAACCATTTTTCCCAAGATACCCATACTCCATACTACCTTCAGCCCAAAACTCAATCGATTCCAACACGTAGATCGCCAGAATTCGATGATCAACCCAATTTTGAACAAACCTGATTATCTCATTAATTCCCAAACTAAAAATCTCAATTTACCACCTAAATTCATGATTTTTCTCAACATATCAGATTCTAAGATCAAAAACTTAAATTAAAATGATTGATTTTTACTTATTTAGATCTTCACTGTATTTTGTCATTTTTGTGAAAATTACTAAATATAAAATCCTAAAACTACTTTTAATATTAATACTATACAGTAAGAATCATTTTCCATTCAGAGCTTAAGGCTTAATTTCGATTGTAGAGAGAGATATGGTTTTTTTTCTTTCATATGACATATAATCCTGTAAATAAGAACAGAGAACAACATATACATATGCATATATATTTCCACAGTATCATCTTTATATATATACATGCATGCATTCACATCCAACACATAAAACATTTTAAACTATATTACTGCTACATTTATCACTAATAACAATTATAGGATCAGATTAAAACTGTTTTTAAAATAAAGTTTACTCACCTATTTGAGAATGAACAGAGCATATTAAATCCTGGAAACTTGAACTGGAATACTTGCTTTGATTTAAACTGAGTTGCTTTTTGATCTTTAAAAACTTTTAACTTGAATACTTTCTGTAGAACTTGCATGCATGCTATGAAACTTGTTTGTGATGTGTGTTGCTTAGATTCCAGGATTGCTTGTTTTGAACATGCTTCCAGATTACAGAAAAATGATGAAGAAGATTTTTACAGGCTCTTTGTTTCCCGGTTTTTAAAGAAATGCAGTCTTGATTTTGAAAAATGGTTAACAGGGATTTGATCTGAGATTATGGTTTGAGGAATTTGGTTACAGAGTGTCTTTGAGAGGAGGATTTAAGTTATAGATTTAGTTTTGGAAAATAAATTACAGGTTATTGTTCTTTTGATTTGAGGGGTTTGATTTTGATAAATTTTGGTAGAGGAATGTTTGATTACTGATTTGTTATGAGGAATTTTATTCAGTTTTCTTAGTTTTAGGAATGAAGATAAGAAAGGAAATGAAGATGAGAGTTAAATGTTTATATAAGTAAAAATGTAGTTTAATAAAAATAAAAGAAAAACTAAAATTAAAACTTGACATTTGTCATTCTCCTTTGTTAATTAATTAACACTTGTTATTTAGGTGACTTTATAGATTTACACATGTCACTTAAGTAATCTTTTTATTTTAAATATAAATAAAAGCTTTTAAATCTTAATTTATTTATTTACAATTTCTTATTTATATACATATATATATATATATATAAGTTACTTTAAAGAAAATAGAACTAATCATATATAAATAAAAGCTTATCCATATATTTTAAAATCCAAAACTACTTAAATATTACCTCTTGAATTCTAAATTCAAATTCAAATTAAATTTAAAAATCCAATTTAAAGTCAATTTAAAACAACACATTCAATTTGAAATAACAATCCTATTACTTTAAAATTTATTTATATAAAAACAATACACTATTAATATTGTTTGAAAATAACATACTTATTAATTTTAAATAATTGATAAAAGAGTTTATAAATTACTACTCTTACTAAATGAATTAACATATCATATGTAAATTGTATTTTAAACTTATATATATATATATATATATATTTTTATTCTCTTAAATCATATTAAGCAATATTTAAAAAGAAAATAAATTAAACCTTATTATTAATCTTATTTAAAACCATATAGATATTAATTTTAAATAACTTTGAAAAGCTAATATTAAATAAATCCAAATCTCCAAACTATCAATATATATATATTAGAAATTTAAAACAAGAATTTATTTATTTTTTAAATTACAAACCCAAGCTTATCTATTTACAATACATACAATTATATATATATATTATAAATAGAAATCATTTTATTAGTAAAATTCACTAATTAAATATTCATTCAATTAGATTATTAAACCAATTCAAATATTTATTATCAAAAATTATCAATCAATTTAATTATTTAAACAGATTATTAAATTGATATTGCCCCAAATTTCCGGGATATCACATTACTGTAACGACCCGGCTTCCTATGCCCAGGAAGACGCATCATTATGAAGAAAGAAAGGGATAGAAGAAGAAAAGAAAAGAAGAAAGAACCACAACACATCAGAAATCTCACAGCGGAACGAAAAAAATATATTATCACATAAGATATTACATTGTATCATATACATCAGAGTATACTATTTATACATCACAGAATAGACAGTTATAAACTTCTGTCTATTATACAACACAAGTACATCAGTACTATATAGACTAATACAAACACAGCGGAAACTCTATATATCTACTCGCTGAAGCCTCCTGCTTCACAGCTCCTCCATGTCTGACCCAAGTGTTTATTTTCTGTTTTATTAAACTCTTGGGTACTCAATATTGTATTGAGTAGTCGAGGGATTCTGGTTAATCTCGACGAACGTCCTTACCTGGAATCTGTAATACTCGGTCTGACCCGAGCATTACATCAAAGTAACACCCGGGTCAGGCTGGAAACCAGCGTGAGTAAACTCATCTAACATGAAATTCCAATTCATATAACTTATTTAAACCCGGGGTACTCGTACTTTACTATAAGTAAACAACTTATATAGTCAACACTTATTGTCACAAAACAATAACTAAATATCCAACTTAGTTTAATTGGTCCATATTTTTCCAAACTGGCCTATTTGATTTCACATATCAATCTATAAAGAATTATTGTAGATTACAAATCGAAGTGGTTTCGGGTATTTACTGATACCCAACCCCGGTCTCTTCGAATCAAATGTCATCATAACCCAAGTTATCCAAGTGAAATACAATTCAAACTTAAATACAGGATGTCACTGTTTTAACCCAAACGTATTATATCACATAACACTTTATATCAGAAATATCAATCAATTCAATGTATTTAATCATTAATCAATCATTCATAAGCAAGATTAATCACTTCCAAAAATTAATTCAATTTATCTCTAATTAAATTAATTACTAATCTTTAATCACTTAGATTATCCTTACTTAACATTAATTAATCACAAACCAATTGATTTATTATCTTTAATTATTCATCTTAATTAATAATACTTAATTACAATTAATTATCCTTAAATTAATTAATTATAATCAAATTTATTTAATTAATTTAATTAATCTCACTTATTAAACCTTAATTATCTTAAGATAAAACCATTATCTAAAAATACCTTAATTAATATTAACATTCAACCATTTTATCTTAATTGACTTTATTTAATTAAAACATTAATTTAGTTTTAAAATACTCATTTAACTTGATAAATTATTAATTTATATATAAAAGTTTAAACTAGTTTTATAATTGTTAAAGTTAAAAATTGTTTCATTTTAAAACTAGGATTCAAATTCACTTTTAATCCACACTTTAAATCTGCTTCAAACTTTGACTTAAAACCTGCTTTTCATTTTAAATTTAGTTTAAATTTAAAAAAAAAATAAACACTGCCAGGTTTCAATAGAAACCTGTAATCTAAAATTACTCGAGCCAGACTAAATTGCTCCGAGTCAGACTTTAAAACCTTCGAGTAAAACACTCGAATTACTCGAGACAAACTCGAGTAAAACTACATCCACCCAAACTAACCATGTCCAGATCACCAGAAACAAGTGCACCGTGCACATGCACGGTGCCGCCGTCCATCTCCAGTCGACACCCCATCATCGAACAAGTCAACGATCACCAAAACATCCTCATCAGATCCTCAGATTCTCACTATCCACTCGAACTCAAAATCGAGCAAATAAACCCAAACTGGAACTACACTCAAACCTGGAATCAAACATCGCTCTCGAGATTCCGATCATCAGATCACCTGAAAATCTAACAGCACCTTTGCCAACGTCAAAGCTTTCATCTCCCTAAGTCCTGTAGAACTCGATCATCCAGAGGAGTCGTGACGATCAAACATACCCAATCTATCCAAACTAGGGCTACAGACTTCAATCCTCCACCGCAGCTACCACAATGATAAATTCGCCTTTCTGACAAATTTGCCTGACCCTCCTATCACTCAGCTACCTCCAGTGAGGATCACGTCTTCCCCGATCACCTAGATCGCCAGAACCCACCCAAAATGCAAAGTCTGGTCAACCTCAAAATGCTCCCTCATCTTACTTCTAAAAATATATAAAAAAATATAATGATATTAATTTAAATTGCTGTGATTAAACTTGTTGCATGTGATGAAATGTTGTAGTAATATAATTAGTTTTTGTTTCTCTTTAATATATATAGATAAGTGTTTAGATAAATAAGAAAAAGGCTTTTTAAATAACTTTTAAAATAAATAGAAATATGTAAAATTACTTAAAAGACATGTGTCATTATCCTAAAACCTTGTTTTAACAAGTGTAAATAAAAGATGAACTCTAATGACAAGTGTCCTTAATTATTTTCTTTTTATTTTATTTTTATAAATTACAAATTCACTTATATAAACATTTTCATATATTCACTTCATTCCTTTCTATTTTCTTTTTCAAAACAAGAGAAACCCAAACTTCTTTCTCTAATACAAATCTGAAAACAAATTCTCTAATCTAAAATCTGAAATCAGAAATTCAAATGCCTCAAACCAAAATTCAACAACCTATAACTCATCTTCCAAATCAAAGATCAAACCGTAACCAAATTTCAATACCAAAACAAAGCCCTGCAAACACTCTTTTCAAATCTGCAATCAATTCAAGAAGCCTGTCTGCATTCATTTTCAACCTGGAAGCATGCATGTAGTTTAAATCAATTTAAAGCTTCAACAACTCAAGTTTAGAATCAGATTTAAAGAAGCATTCAAGTTAAAGTTTCAAAGCAATTTTGGTTGCTAAGGCATTCCAGTTTACAAATTTTAAAGACATTTCCAGCAATTCAAGTTCTAAAGGCTGTTTTCAAAAATCTGGAGGCTCTGTCTTCTTTAATCTGTGAGTAACTTTTAAAAAATTTAAAATATAATTGGTTGCATGCTAGTATGGATGAATTTAAATGTGTATTACATGTATATATAAGTGAATGTCTGATGTGTATATTCATTTGTGTGCATGCTGTTTATAAGTGCTCTGTTCATCCTTTTGTTTTATGTGAGTAAACTCTTAATTTAAAAACAGTTTAAATTGCTGTGATTAAACTTGTTGCATGTGATGAAATGTTGTAGTAATATAGTATAAAGTTTTTACAGGAATACTTTGCTTTGAATTGGATGTATATATTTTATTAGTGGATATATAGATAAACTTAGAACCTGTCTCTGTTTTATAACCTGGTAAATAAACCCTTTCAAAAGCTAAATCTGGGTTATACTTTGATGTATAATGTTAAATATATGAAGTAATGTTATAATTATGTCTGCATGGATGATAATGTGTTATATATATATATATATATATATATATATATATATATGTATATCTGTGCATATTGAAGTAGATGAATGTGTTTGACTCTGTTTGATATAACAGACTAACCAATTCAAATAAAAAATCAAAATCACTTACTCCAACTCTTTTCTGGCTATGATTATTAAAAGGAAAATGTTAGTAAGAATGAAATTTTATGTTTAAAAATTTTTTTTAAGAGGAATTATTCAGTAAATATTTCAAAAATAGGTTTTTACTGTGAAATCTTTTAAGGTCAGATAAATTGATCATTTTAATTTTCTGATTGGATCACATAAGCAGATTCATATTGCAATATGATGAATTTTAGGAATCAAAACATAATTTTTAGTTTAGTATAATTCGAGATATGCTGAGTTGATCGATTTTGGGTTATTTGTAAATTCCTGGTGATCGGCTAGCTTTCGAAGATTGAGATTTGGCATGGAGGGGCTGAGATGATTACTGATCATAAGAAAAATATGAAATGAATTTTTAATTCATTGTGGATAATGGTTTGGATCAAACTAGGGTTTTAGTCCTGCAATTTAGCTAGTGGTATTCGCGTGGCATTCGCGTCGTCATCACCACATTTCAGTCGATCGCGACTGGGGGAATCGCTGCGTGGATGGGGGAAATTGTTCTGGACGAAGGGGCATGTTCTCTGATGATCGTGAGCGCCGTGGAGAACGAGTTTGGACGATGTGGGTTTGATTCTGGGTTGCACTTGAAGCTCGATTTTGATAAAAAAATAATTTGGTATATTAGGTTGATCGAATCAAGTCTGGAGATCATCGTGGATGAGCAGATGGGTTCGTCGTCGATCAGAAATGGGTTGTGGAGCCGTGCACGTGCACGTGTGCACGGTAGAGCCTGGGTTAGTTCGTTAGTTTGGGAAGAAGAAGAAGATGCTCGGGTCGAATTCGATTTTTTTACTTGGGTTTCTCGAAGTGGCAGGAGATCGCGAGTGTCTCGGGATTTTGTGTGGGTTACTCGAAGTTTTTGTTGGATGGCTCGGTACTGTTAACTGGTTTTGATTGTAAAGTAAATTTAGTTGCCAGGTTTTGAAAAAATAAAAATAAAAAAAAAGGGAAATCAAGTTCAGGTTTTATAAAGCAAAAGCAAGTTTAAATTAATTAAATTTCCAAAAAGAATGTTAGTCAAATTTAAAGTATGTTTCAAAAATTTAAATGTTTAAATTTGTTTGTTTTTAAAAGTAAATATAAACTAGATTATTTTTGTAATTGAATTCAAAAGTGTTTTCAAGTAAATGTACTAGATCAAGTTTTTAAGAAAAGAAATTTAAACGAGTTTCTAAGTAAGTTTCAAAAATAAAGGTTAAACAAAGTGTTAAAATATATTTAAAGGAGATAAGATTAAAGAATATTTAATTAGAGTGTTTAATTAAGGTAAATGGTTTAGCTAAATCAATGAAGGTCCTATTAAGTAAATAAAGTATAATTACTTAATTAATTGAAGATAGGTAATTAATTATTCTAAGATAATTACTTTGGTTTAATTAAGGATAATCATTTTGGAAAATTGATTGAGTATAATTATTGAATATTTAGTTAATGAAAGGTAATTAAGGGTTAATTACTTTGATAATTAATAAAGGTTAATTAATGTGATTAATTAAGGAAAATTAATATATTTGATTAAGGATAATTAATATGATGAGTTAAGGTTATTTAATTAATTAATGTGATTAATTAAAGTTAAATTAATTAATGTGATTAATTAATAGAGGTGATTAATAAAGGATAATTACTTAATTTAAAAGTAATTAGTGGATAATTAATAAAAGTAATTTGTGGATAATTACTTAATGGAAATGATTTTGAGATTAATTAATGGGAGTAATTAAGGAATAATTACTTAGTATAATTAATTAATTAAGGTTTAATTAATTAAAGGTAAGTGATTAATAGTTAATTGATTTCTGTAATTAATTAAAGAATAATTACTTAATTAATTTAAATAGAATAATTAATTAAGAGTAATTAAGAATTATAATTAATGATGTAACTAAGATTGATTAATTAAGTAATAATTAATAATTGAAGTGATTAATTAATGTAATTAATTAAGGATTAATGTAATTAATTATAGTTGATTAATTTAATTATATTATAGTTAATTAATTAATGAAGTAATTAAAGGTTAATTACTATAAGTGGTTAAGAATAATTAATTTAAGTAATTAATTAAAGATAAATTACTTGAATGGAATTAAAGGGTAATTAAAGGATAATTAATTAATTTGTAATTAATTAATGATTAAGTAAGCAGGATTTATAGAATGAAGTAATTAATTTAATTCATTTTAAATTAATTAGAAATGGTATAAATCATTACTTAAGAATGGATGATAATATTGAATGCTTTGCATTGATTGATATCTCTGATGAGATATATGCTGTGTGATATGGATGTTTAGTTGAATTGTGATGATAATATGGATTATCTGATAATGTTGATTATCTATTGTGAATTATCCTTCTATGTGTATAAAGATAATTGAATTGAATTGTTTTAACTTTAAAACAACTTGGCCTTAAAAGATACGCTTTGGATTTCGATGAGACCGGGATCGGGTTTCCGTATACCGGATTTCCAGGTCTGGAGACCCGAATACCACATCGATCCAAATTAACGATAGGTCGTGAATCAAGTGAAGATGAAGATTCAAAGTGCAAGGGTTATTGTCGTTAACTCTGAGGGTGATTCCAAAACGAGTGTAACGAGATAATGCCTTCGGTTTCGTTCGAACCCGGAACGAACTTGTATGGATTGAATGCTTTCAGAACATCGTCAGGTGGACGATGAGCATTCTAAGATAGATGTGTTCTATTTAAAGGTAATCGTGACCTCAAGCCTCACAAACCGGGAATGGCTAAAACAGGGGAGGTGCAGCAAGGTTAGTGGGTAGCACCCAAGTAGGACAAGATTACCTCTGTCTAGATGTCCCTTTCTATTTTCGACTTAGTGGTGCGGTTGCTGATCCCAACCGTGAGGTATCTTGTGCGGGAATTATCCAGTAAGGGATGTCCTTAACAATAGAGAAAGTCGTGGTCGCTAATAAGAAAGAAAGGGGTGAGAAGTAGAAAAGAGAAGAAGAGAAAAGAAACAAACACAAATACTCACAGCGGAAACGAACAAAATATATTATATCACATAAATATTACACAGTATCATATACAACACTTATCAGAGTTACACAGATTACACATCACATACTAGACAGTTATAAACATCTGTCTAGTTATTACAACTCAATACAAAACAAAGATCTAAACAAGATCAACACAGCGGAAACTACTATCTATCTACAACGCCGAAGCCTCCTGCTCCATTGCTCCTCCACAATTCGTCAAGGCTAACCTGAATCCCTTGGCTACTCGTAAAAATTTGAGTACCCAAGAGTTTATAAAACAGAAATAAACAACTTGGGTCAGACATGGGTCTGGTGTGAGTAACAGGTTAAACTTATTTAACTTCAAAACCTTTTGAAAGAAAAGGTATCACGTAAGACTCCCCACAAATAAACATGGGTAAGTTTTTACCTTACGCTAACCAAAACATTTGATAGGAAATTCGATTGTATTATAATAGGGTCTAGGGTTTTCAAGTAAAATACAGAAATAGCTGAAATGCTTACATCTCACATTTCAACATAGTTGGGCACAACTAATACGTACGGCACTTATTGGAGTTTGGATTCCATACAATGGCAGGGCTACCGGGGTACCGCCCGTCACAGTACGTGGCCTAGATCACCGTACCGAGGATCACTCCCAATCCCCTGCAACACAAGGTCGGAACATCCCTTACTGGATAATTCCCGCACAAGATACCTCACGGTTGGGATCAGCAACCGCACCACTAAGTCGAAAATAGAAAGGGACATCTAGACAGAGGTAACCTTGTCCTACTTGGGTGCTACCCACTAACCTTGCTGCACCTCCCCTGTTTTAGCCATTCCCGGTTTGTGAGGCTTGAGGTCACGATTACCTTAGAAAAGAACACATCACTTAGAATGCTCATCGTCCACCTGACGATGTTCTGAAAGCATTCAATCCATACAAGTTCGTTCCGGGTTCGAACGAAACCGAAGGCATTATCTCGTTACACTCGTTTTGGAATCACCCTCAGAGTTAACGACAATAACCCTTGCACTCTGAATCTTCATCTTCACTTGAGATTCACGACCTATCGTAAATTTGGATCGATGTGGTATTCGGGTCTCCAGACCTGGAAATCCGGTATACGGAAACCCGATCCCGGTCTCATCGAAATCCAAAGCGTATCTTTTAAGGCCAAGTTGTTTTAAAGGTTAAAACAATTCAATTCAGATATCTATATACACAGAGATAGATAATCCAATAGATAATCTACATATTATCATAAACAGATAATTCACATTATCATTACAATTCAACCAAAACATCCATATCATAGATCAGCACATCTCTTATCAGAGATATCAACAATGCAAAGCATTCAATATCATTCATCCATTCCTAAGTAATGATTTATATCATCTCTAATTAATTTAAATTAATTACTTCGTTATATAAATCCTGCTTACTTAATTATTAATTAAACCAATTAATTAATCATACTCTAAGTATTCATCTAAATTAATCATTCCTAGTTAATTATACTTTAATTACTTTAAGTAATTAACTCTTAATTAATTTCACAAATTAATTAACTTAAACCATTTCAGTAATTAATCTTTAATTACTTCATTAATTAATTAACTATACTTAATTACATTAATCCTTAATTAATTATAATTAATTAATTACCTTAATCACTTATTATTGATTAATTAGTCTTAATTAATCAATCCTTAATTACATCATTAATTATATTAATTAATGATTCTTAATTACTCTTAATTAATTATCCTATTTAAATTAATTACATTTAATAATTAATTAGTCACATTTATTAATCACCTTTGATTAATCACATTTAGTAATTAACTACCCTTAATTACTCCTTTATATAAATTAATTATTACTTAATTAATTATCCTTTAATTAATCCCTTGATTTAATAATAAAAGTAATTGGAGTTTAATTACTTTTGAATAATTAATCCCTTGATTAATTACTCCTCAATTAAGGATTTATTGGTTTAATTAATCCCTTGAATAATTAATCCCTTGATTAATCCCTTGAATAATTAATCCCTTGATTAATTGGTTTAATTAATAATTAAGTAAGCAGGATTTATATAACGAAGTAATTAATTTAAATTAATTAGAGATGATATAAATCATTACTTAGGAATGGATGAATGATATTGAATGCTTTGCATTGTTGATATCTCTGATAAGAGATGTGCTGATCTATGATATGGATGTTTTGGTTGAATTGTAATGATAATGTGAATTATCTGTTTATGATAATATGTAGATTATCTATTGGATTATCTATCTCTGTGTATATAGATATCTGAATTGAATTGTTTTAACCTTTAAAACAACTTGGCCTTAAAAGATACGGTTTGGATTTCGATGAGACCGGGATCGGGTTTCCGTATACCGGATTTCCAGGTCTGGAGACCCGAATACCACATCGATCCAAATTTACGATAGGTCGTGAATCAAGTGAAGATGAAGATTCAGAGTGCAAGGGTTATTGTCGTTAACTCTGAGGGTGATTCCAAAACGAGTGTAACGAGATAATGCCTTCGGTTTCGTTCGAACCCGGAACGAACTTGTATGGATTGAATGCTTTCAGCACATCGTCAGGTGGACGATGAGCATTCTAAGTGATGTGTTCTTTTCTAAGGTAATCGTGACCTCAAGCCTCACAAACCGGGAATGGCTAAAACAGGGGAGGTGCAGCAAGGTTAGTGGGTAGCACCCAAGTAGGACAAGATTACCTCTGTCTAGAAGTCCCTTCTTATTTCGGCTTAGTGTGTGTGCGGTTGCTGATCCCAACCGTGAGGTATCTTGTGCGGGAATTATCCAGTAAGGGATGTTCCGACCTTGTGTTGCAGGGGATTGGGAGTGATCCTCGGTACGGTGATCTAGGCCACGTACTGTGACGGGCGGTACCCCGGTAGCCCTGCCATTGTATGGAATCCAAACTCCAATAAGTGCCGTACGTATTAGTTGTGCCCAACTATGTTGGAATGTGAGATGTAAGCATTTCAGCTATTTCTGTATTTTACTTGAAAACCCTAGACCCTATTATAATATAACTGGATTTCCTATCAAGTGTTTTGGTTAGCGTAAGGTAAAAACTTTTTCATGTTTATGTGTGGGAAGTCTTACGTGATACCTTTGTTTTCAAAAGGGTTTTGAAGTTAAACAATTTTAAACCGTTTACTCACACCAGACCCATGTCTGACCCAAGTTGTTTATTTCTGTTTTATAAACTCTTGGGTACTCAAATTTTTACGAGTAGCCAAGGGATTCAGGTTAGCCTTGACGAATTGTGGAGGAGCAATGGAGCAGGAGGCTTCAGCGTTGTAGATATAGATAGTAGTTTCCGCTGTGTTGATCTTGTTTAGATCTTTGTTTGTATTGAGATGTAATAACTAGACAGATGTTTATAACTGTCTAGTATATGATGTAATCTATGTAACTCTGATAAGTGTTGTATATGATACTATGAAATATTTATGTGATATAATATATTTTGTTCGTTTCCGCTGTGAGATTCTTTTGTGTTGTTGTTTCTTCTTTTCTATCCTTTCTTCTTCTATCCCTTTCTTTCTTCATGATGACACGACTTTTTCTGTGGAGAAAAAGCCGGGTCGTTACAGCTGTAATGTATATTAAAATAAATTCATGATGACACATGTCATTCACTGTGAGATTCTTTTGTTTTGGAAACCTATGGATTTTGGAAAGGGCTTTTGATTTTTGGGAAAATCAATTTTGGATTTTGGAAAGCCTAGTTTGAGAAGTATCGATTTTGATAATCGATTTTGTGTAAAGGAGATTTTGATAAATCATAAAGGATATGATTTGAAGATACTATAAATGTATAGTATAAAATGTTTTGAGTATAGCTCTGGGGAAAAAGGCGCTTCCTTGAAATGAACTTCTCAGGAGTGCCACTGGGTGGTACTGCCTTGAAACCCAAGGGGGGATTCTAAAGTTAATCCTGTGAGGAGTCCGGAATAAACTAGTTCCTGAGGATTATTTGTGTAGCGAAAGTCGAGGGGCTGGTGCCCACAGAGGCATTTGGGTTATACTGTGACGACAGTTTAACTCGATGTCACTGCGATCTACTGCAGACCATAGCGAAAGTCATGTGTGCCGCTGAGAGCCAACTGTCTACGTTTGATTTTATATCGGTAGACTGTGACACTATGGTAACATAGCGAAAGTCGTTTGTGCCGCTAATAGCCAATAGTCTGCGTTTGATTTTATATCGGTAGACTGCGACCTATGTGGGAGAAGTTTCATTTGACAGCGAAATCGTGTGTGCCGCTGAGAGCCAACAGTTACATGGACTTTTGCTGCGATGGCAACGTAACCCTGGAATGTAACTGCGATCTGTTGTGGGTTCCATGCTGTTATCAGTTACATGGACTTTTGCTGCGATGGCAACGTAACCCGTGATGTAACTGTGACCATGGATGGGGGTGATGATTTCCAGAGCATTCTCACCAAAAATATTTCCTCTCTTTTCAAAAATGTTTTCTATATTTTAAAGTAAATTATTTTCCAAGTATTTTCACTGGGTGTTGAAAACGGGTCTGCTAAATACTTATAGATTTTCAGTTTTACGTCTGATCAACGTATGACCGAATTTCTGTGAGAACGATGATGGACTTGTGAAGACATCGAGTTATAAAGGGTATTTTTATAAAGTCATTTTAATAATATTATGTGGATTTTTCTTAAAGTGTTTTAAAATTTCTTAATAAAAAGAGTTTATAGTAAAATTTATCAAAGAGTAATTTTTCTTATAATAATCATTTTAATAAAATTCTTGCTTCGTTCCTTTTCGAGGACGAAAAGATTTAAAGGGGGGAGGAATGTGATATCCCGGATTTTCGGTCATCAAATAATTGAATAGTTATCTGATTTAAATTTTAAAAATACTGATTTATAAATTTAACAAATTTAGATGTGATAATCTTTAGTATAAATTATTTAATATTTGACAAATTCTTCTTTTAAAACAAATAATAAAGTGTTGTTATATATATATATATATATATGAGTTGATTGTATTTTTAATTAAAATTTGAATTTGAATTGGAAATTCAAAGAATAAATATCTTAAAATTAAATTGGATATAAAATATATATGTATATGATTTTATTAGTATATAATTCATTTTCATATTATTTTCTTTAAAAAGTTCATATCAATATAAATTAAGGAAGGTAATTATTAGATAGAAAAATTAATATAAGAATTTTATGAAGAACATTTATAAAATAAAACCAAATTGGAATTATTATAAAATATATATATATAAACATAATTATGCATGAAATTTACAAATGTAAAATAAGTAATATATATACAAAGACAAGTGTTAATTAGTAAGTAAGTATATTAACAAGTGTTAGGATTTTAAGATAGGAAATGAACATGTGTCATTTTCTTCTTTTACTTTTTTTTTAAAAAAAATAATAACTAATAAAGGATAAAACTAAGAATTTAAAACATCTCTATACCCCTCTTTCATTTCTTTTATCAGCCATTCTCTAAAACAAAACTAAAACCTGTAACACACAATCCAGTAAAACAAAATCAAAGAAATTCAAACAATATCTCCACAAATTCAAGTAGGATTCAACTCAAATAAAGCAAGCAGATCAAAAATCAAACCTGGAAACTAGAAAGGAATTCAAACCAGAAAAGAAATCAACAATAAAGCCTCAATTCTAAATCTAGTAGCAGATCAACAACTAAGTTTCAGTTTCCAGGATCAAATCAACTTTCAGTTTTTGAAATTCAAGAAGAAATTTCCAGGCTCTGTTCTCTGTTTATGCAAGAAGGTGAGTAAACTATCCCCTAAAAACAGTTTTAATCAATAAATATGGAGATGCATGTGATAAAGTTGTACAAGAAGGTTGTAATATGGTTTGCATGTTTGAATGCCTGAGTGTATATGTCTGGATATATGAGGACAGATTTTGTTCTTAGTGCAGGCTTCCAAATCAAGATTGAAAATTAAATATCTCTTCAGATAATTGATGTTATGCCATAATCCTTAAAGAAAATTCGTTTATTTTAACCTAATGCTATTTTTAAAATAATGTTATAAGTAAAATCAGTGAAGTATTTTACTGGGAAATAAATTTACAGTGAAACTTCTTAAACCTGTAAAATAAATATCCTTAGATTCATGTTTTGATTTGATATTTGGATTTACATTAGGATATGATGAATATATATATATAGGAAATAAATTTACAGTGAAACTTCTTAAACCTGTAAAATAAATATCCTTAGATTCATGTTTTGATTTGATATTTGGATTTACATTAGGATATGATGAATATATATAAATCTGGTTCTTTGTTTCATCAAAAACAATGTGAGTAAACACCTTTTAAAAACAGTTTAAATCCTTCATATGTTTGTCCTGTGAAATGAATAGTAAATAAAAAATCAATGTTTGTATGTTTGATTTATAGATGAATGTATATTTATTTAGCAGTTTGAATGCCTGTAGAAATGTGAATGTTTAACTCTGTTCTTATTCATGTTCCAGTTTTATAAAAAAATTCCCTATCTCCCAAGTTAATCCTTAATAATCACTGATCATAAAAAGGAAATTGATTATGACAAGATAATATTGTGTTTAAAAATAAATTTAAATACTTATATTGAACAATATACAGTAAATTTTAGATTTACAATGGAAAATCAAAATTTGATGAAAATCAATCTTAACAATTTAGATTTCTGATCATATGACCTGAATTGAAATACAAAATCATGAATTTTAACATGAATTTGGAAATTTATAATTTAGTATTCAAAGAGAAATTGAGATTTTCTTGAATTTGGGTTTTGGGGCTTTTACTAATGATCAACGTCGAAGGGGATGGTGAGGTTTTGCATGAAGGTGGCCATGGTACCTGGGAATGCAGGAAAAATGGTGTGTGATGCTAACGATGTTCGAGATGATCGGCGCTTGGCAAAGTGGGGTTTGTATCTGCTTTATGTTTGGATCGGAATCGTCTTTGGTTCGTCGTCGACAGTGCTTCGGGTTGAATCGCTTATGGGGGAATAGTTTAAGTGGTTCGTGACGCGGGTATGGACGAGGTGGCAGGCCCTCCGGTGATGGGGTTCGCCGTTGTCGGTGATTTCTTGGGTCGTGTTCATTTCTGTTGAAGTGCTGATGCACTCTTTTTCGATTCGGTGATACTTTCGTCGATCTAGGGGTACGTGGTGATCGTAGGGGTCAGGAGAGACTGGTGGAGTGTCGCGACGTTGTTCGCCGTCGACCAAGTCCGGTGTACATGTGCACGGTGCACGTTGAAGTTTGGAGAGGCTGTAGTGTTGGGGAAGGAGAAGGAAATACTCGGGTTTCCTCTCGAGTAGTTCGAGCCTTTGCTCGAAGATTTTGGTCGTGGGTTTGGAATATAATGGTTTGAGTCAATGTCCCTTGTTCCCAGTTTAATCTGTCTGGAAAATTTTGTTACAGGTTTCAAAGTTAATAGAAAAATTAAAAACAAGTTTTAAAGTTAATGTAAATAATTTATTAATAAATGATTTTTCTTAATTAAGTAAGGTCTTTTAAATATAAGGAGTTAAGTAATCATTTAATTAATTTAGATGATTAATTAAAATAATTAACTAAAGACAATTAATTAGTTTGGGTAGTTGAAGATAATCATTTATGAATGAATTAAGTAAAATTACTTATTGAAGTAATTAATGGATAATTACTCAATGGAAATAATTAAGGATTAATTAATTAGTGTAATTAATTTAAGTTAATATGATTAATTTACGTTAATTAATTAATGTGATTACTTAAGATTAATTACTAAATGTAATTAATTACTTGTTAAGGTAAAAGAAAAATTAATTAATGGAAGTAATTAGAAAATCATTAATTTATGTAGTTAATTAATAAATGAAAGTAATTAAAAGCTAATTATTGTGAATGGTTGAGGTTTATTAATCTATGTGGTTAATTAAGGGTTAATTACTTAATGTAATTAAAAAGTAATTAATCAAGAATGATTAATTAATTGGATAATTAAAGGAAAATTACTTAATGTAATTGAAGGATAATAATTAAGGATGATTAATTAAGATAAATAATGGATGGTTGAATGATATTGGATGACTTGAATTTGTTGATACCTCTGATATGAAATGTTTTGATTGAACAGTGATAATGTGGTTATCTATCGATGATGAATTGCTGTGTAAAAATGGCATCCTGTATTTAAAACTGAATTGTATTCACTTAAATAATTGTGCTTAAAGAACAACATTGGATTCGAAGAGACCGGAGTCGGGTATTAGTAAATACCCGAAACCACTTCGATTCTTTATAGATTGATATGTGGGATCAATAGGTTGGTTTGGGATAATATGGGTCATTTAAACTAAGTTGGATACTTAGATTTTTTTTGTGAAAATAAGTGTTAACTATATAAGTTGTTTACTTGTAGTAAAGTACGAGTTACCCCGGGTTTATATAAGTTCTATGAATTGATATTTCATGTTAGATGAGTTTACTCACGTTGGTTTCCAGCCTGACCCGGGTGTTACTTTGATGTAATGGTCGGGTCAGACCGAGTATTACAGATTTTCAGGTAAGGACGTTTGGGAGTTCAGGAGACGAGCTGGATGGCAGGAACGTATGGAGTGTTTCTACTGTGTTATATTATTGTATATCTGAGACTTGATAATTGTGTATATCCAGTGTCTGTATAAATATGTAACTCTGATGTATTAAAATGTAATCGACAGATATAATATTGTTTTATAACTGTTATCATTTATTATTATATTTTATCCGCTGCGAATGTGAGATGTTGATGTTTCTGATCTTCTTCTTCTTCTGTTTCTTTCTTCTATCTCTTTCCTTTTTCTTCTAACTATTTGGAAATTTCGGGTTCGAAATTTCCGGGTTGTTACATTAATTAATTATATATCCATAAAATAATAAACCAAGAAAATTATGTTTTGTGATATGAAATGGTTTGGTTTAAACTGTGATGATATGGATTATTTATCCGTAATGGAATCGCTAGTTTGAATATGTTACTCTGAATATAAATTGATTTGTTCTCACTTAAACAACTTGGATTTAAGATGGCATTGGTTTCGAAGAGACCGGAGTCGGGTATTAGTAAATACCCGAAACCACTTCGATTTGAAATCTTTCATAATTCTTTATAGATTGATATGTGAAATCAATAGGCCGGTTTGGGATAATATGGACCATTTATACTAAGTTGGATACTTAGATATTGTTTTGTGAAAATAAGTGTTGACTATATAAGTTGTTTACTTATAGTAAAGTACGAGTTACCCCGGGTTTAAATAAGTTCTATGGATTAGAATTTCTTGTTAGATGAGTTTACTCACGCTGGTTTCCAGCCTGACCCGGGTGTTACTTTGATGTAATGCTCGGGTCAGACCGAGTATTACAGATTTTCAGGTAAGGACGTTCTGGAGCTCAGGAGACGAGCTGGATGGCAGGAACGTATAGAGTGTTTTCCGCTGTTCATATGAGATTGTGTATATATATATATATAGATTGTAGTCTGAGACATGTTAATTATAACTATCCAGTCTATTGTAATGATTGTAACTCTGATGAATTGTATGTAAAGCAACAATTCCAGCTTTCTTTTATAAAATGCTATCATTTGTTATTATATTTAATCCGCTGCGAATGTGAGATGTTGTGTTCTCTGTTCTTCTTTCTTCTTTCTGTTTCTTTCTTCTATCTCTTTTCTTTTTCTTCTAACTATCTGGAATTTTCGGGTTCGAAAATTCCGGGTCGTTACAGTATGAAATGAGGAATTTAGATAACAATTTCAAGATTTTTAAGATAGAGTTTGGGGAGATTTTGCGAGTTGACCAAAAGTTGTTTTTTCATCAATTTCTGGCGATCGGAAAAACATTGGATGGTGTGATCGAGGTGGAAGGAGGCTGGAGGTTAGGTGATCATCAGAAAAATACTCACCTAAATTCTAGATGACCATGGTGGCTGAATGACGATGATCTAGGGTTGAGTGTACAGTTTTGGTTTGCCGTGTTCTCGAGGCATTTACGTCAACGTGGAAGCATCGGAGATGATCGGACAAAGGGGGATCGTCGCTTGGGTTCGTGGCGCGCCTCTGGGTGGAACAGCGATATTTCTGGTGACCGGATTTGGGTGGCGCGAGGCAATTTTCAGTGGATGGTTTGGGTTCCAGTTAAATCGAGTTGCTCGATTTCGTTTCCTCGCGAGTTCGTCGGTGCTGAAGGGTCAGAGCATTCGTATATGTGGTCGTCGACTTGCTGAGGTTCTCGGCGAGGTGTCGAAGTTGATCAGACCAACGCGCATGTGCACGCGTGCACGTTTGTGTCTGGTGAAGGATTAGTTCAGGAAGATGATGGTTTTCTTGGCGTTAGGCTCGAGTTGTTTGAGGATTTTCTCGAAGTAGAGTGTGATCGAGGGATGTTCGGGTCTGCTTCGTAGTTTTCTCGTGAGTGCTTGGGGTTTTAGACTGTTAACTGGTTTTAAATTTGTGAAGTGAATTTAAGATTTCAAGTTTAAAAGAAGGTACAAAATTTTAAGGCAAAGTAAATAAGTTTCAAAGTTAAAGTGTTTGCTAAAGTTTCCAAAAGTAAAATGTTTAACAAGTTTCTTTTAAAAAAAGTTATTATTAGTTTTAAAAAAATGTATGTTAGGCCAAGTTTAGAAATATATTTAAAGTATTGGAGTTAATTAAGTTTGATTATACTTTAGAAATGTAATGAAAAATTTATTTACTTGGTATAAGTGATTAAAGAAAATAACTGAATGTAATTAATAAAAAGGATAATTAATTAATAAAGTAATTAGAGGATCAATTAATTAATATAATTAATGGAATTAATCAAGGTTGTGATTAATTAGGGATGATTAATAAATTTTATTAAAAGATAATTACTTAATGAATTAATAAGGGAAAAAAAAATTTAGTGATAAATTAAAAAAAAATTAAATAAAAAAAGATATAAAATAATGATAGAAATTTAATATAATAAAAATTAATTAAAAATATAAAAAGAAAATAAAAAAATATAAAAAAAATAGAAAAATATAAAAAAAAAAAATATAAAAAAATATAAAAAAAAAATAAAAAAATAAAAAGAAAATAAAAATAAGAAAATAAAAATAATATAAAAATAAAAAATAAAATATAAATGAAAAAAATATTAATAAAATTAAAAAAAAATTAAAAAAAAAATATTAAATAATAATATAATTATAAATGTAATAAAAATAAAATAAAAAGAAATATAAATATATAAATAAATATAATTAAAAAGAAATTATATTAAATAAAATAAATGAATAAGAAATATTAAATATAAAAAAATAGATAAAAAATAAAAAAATAAAATAATAAAAATAAATAAAAAAGTATAAAAAAAAATAATAAAAAAATAAAAAATAAAAAAATAAAAAAAAAATAAATAAATAAAATATAAAATAAAATATATAAAAAGATAAATTTTATAAAAAAATAATAATAATAATAAAATTAAATATAAAAAAAAATATAAAAAAAAATAATATAAAATAAAAAAAATAATAAATAAAAAAAAATATAAAATAAAATATGTTTAAAAGAATAAAAAAAAAATATAAAAAAAATATAAAATAAAAAAAAAATGAAAAATTAAAAAAAAGAAATAAAAATAATAAAATAAATATAATATTAAAAAAATATAAAGTATAAATAAAATAAAAAAAAAATAAAAAAAAAATATAATATATAATGATATTATATAAAAAAATATAAATAAAAATTTATGAAATCCAAACTCGAATTTATGAACTTCGATTTTTGACTTATAATTTGATTTCTACTGTTATCTCTTATTTCCAGTGATTAAACTTGTTGCATTTTCGACTAATTTATAAGTGAAAATATGGCAAATAAAAGAATAGAAATTTAATTTACAAAGTGAATTAAATTAATTACAATATTTCCACATCTGGTATTAATTTTCTTTTAATTACTTTAATTAATTAACTAACATTTAGAAGTGATTAATCAATGAATTATTAAATGTATGTTATATAAGTAATTAAAAGATGTATCATTTTAATTTCGATTCCGAATAGCTGAAATTATATTAATAATGTTTGTGCCATATATATTGTTATAAATAGTTTATAACAATATAAATATTAAAGAATTAAATGATATTTATAAATTTTTCCTATAAAATCTTGAATCTTAAATAAATTACTTATAAAATGTTTACAACAATTATTCGCATAAATCTGGTTCTTTGTTTTTATTATATAAATCTAAACTTATTAATTTATTTTCTTATATATATATATTAAAATTAATTCTTAATTTATTAAAGAGATTACTTAGAATATAATGTCATTTGGTTTGTACTTAGAATATAATTTAGTTTTTCTCCAGAAAAACTTGAATAGCTCTGATACCAAATGTAACGACCCGGAAATTTCGAACCCGAAATTTCCAGATAGTTAGAAGAAAAAGAAAGAGATAGAAGAAAGAAACAGAAGAAGAAGAAGATCAGAAACATCAACATCTCACATTCGCAGCGGATAAAATATAATAATAAATGATAACAGTTTTACAAAACAATATTATATCTGTCGATTACATTTTAATACATCAGAGTTACATATTTATACAGACACTGGATATACATAATTATCAAGCCTCAGATATACAATAATATAACACAGTAGAAACACTCCATACGTTCCTGCCATCCAGCTCGTCTCCTGAACTCCCAAACGTCCTTACCTGAAAATCTGTAATACTCGGTCTGACCTGAGCATTACATCAAAGTAACACCCGGGTCAGGCTGGGAACCAGCGTGAGTAAACCCATCTAACATGAAATTCCAATGTATAGAACTTAATTAAAACCCGGGGTAACTCATTCATTCTACCAGTTCACAACTTGTTATAGTCAACACTTATATTCACAAATCAATCACTAGTACCTTCACTTAGTTTCAAATGGTCCAGTCATTTAAATTGTTCCATTACATCCTATTGATATCACACATCAATCTATAAAGAATCATTGTAGATTACAAGTTCGAAGTGGTTTCGGGTATTTGTTGATACCCGACCCCGGTCTCTTCGAAATCAATGTCATCTTTATCTAAATTGTCTAAGTGAACACATATCAAATTAAATACAGGGTATTCTATTCACACAACAATTCATTATCGATAGATAACCCACAATATTACTGTTCAATCCATCATATCATATCATAGTACACCACAATTTATATATAAGAGATATTCAGACAACCAAGGTATTCAATTTAGGTTTATCATCTATATGCAAGATTAATAGTCACCATTCTCAATTAATTTACCATTTATTAATTATTAAATAATCCCTAATTAATGATCCCTCATTAATTATTAATAATTCTTTAATTACTTTCTTTAAGTAATTAAACTTTAATCAACTATTTATTGATATAACTTAATAAATTCTTAATTACCAATTAATAAATCTCTAATTATTTAATTAATTTCTTAATTAATCTCTAATCACTTGATTAATTAATTTCTAATCGTTTATTAATAACTCATACTTATTATTCTGAATTATCCTGAACCACTTAATTAATTAATCTTCTCTCTAATTCTTCATTAATTTAATTAATCTATAATTACCCAAAATCTTAATTGATTTTAAGATAAAACATTAATCTTTTAATTAACCACTTAATTATATTTTTAACTTAAGCTAAATAACTTAAGAACTTAACTAATTTTAAGTTACACAAGACATAGAACTTTTCTTAAACCAAGTATTTAAAAACATTAACATATAAAGAAATTGATTTAAAATTAATTTGAACTTGATTTACCTTTAAATTTTTAAAACTTGCTTTTCAATTTAATTTAAAACTTCCTATAAATTTCTTCGAATTCAACCTGGAGCCTACTCCGAGATAAACGCGAGAACTTCCCTTTCCTTTTTAAAAGCTTAGTTTAGTTTAAAAATTTAAAACTGGTAATAGTTTACTTATAAAGTTTAAACCCTATTATCTTATAAACAACCCCAGCCAAAGACAACAACCCCGAAATTCACTCGAGCCAAAACCCTATGGACTCGCACTCGAACCCGAGCACTCAGCATCTTCTTCCCGAGTTCAACACCACACGGCAAAAACGAAGATACAACAAAATTCTCGTGCACGTGCACACACCACCGCCGACCTTCCGACCAATACTCCGATCACCATCAAGTCATCAACGGCGAGCTCAGTCGCTCTGACCACCCAGACTATTCCAAGTCCCCTCGAATCGAAATCTGGAACTCGACCCCAAACAAGGCTTGAAACCATCGTCTATCGCCGCTTCGCCCAGCCAACGCTGTACACCGGAGGCCTTGAAATTCCGTCAGCACCACCGCCAGAGATCACTCTTTCCTTTCCCCTCCTACCGCAACCTCCAAACATCCTTTTGACGCTGCAGTTCAACGGATGCCGCACACCATCAAAACCACATTCCAAAACCCTACTTCCTCTTCTCCTCGCCGCTACGGTGATCATAAAAATACGTCTCCATTTTTCTCGTGACCACTGATCCACGAACTTCCTTCAGCTATAACCCCGCCGTCCACAACCCACGTGATCGCCGGAAATTGCTCAAACTCGCTTTCCGTTCAACATGCCATTTCTCTCAATTTACAAGTCTAAAAATCATGATTAAAATCTTAAAAATCATCAATTTCGATAACAATTCAGATTATATACTTGAATCATTCAATTGTTAAGATCGAAATTTTGATATGGTTTAAATCTTACTGTTCTTCCCCCTTTTTATTTAAACTAACTTCAGATTTAACTTGGAAACATTTTTAAATTTGATATCTTGATATAACAAACATATTTTGTTTATATATTGAAATCTAAAGAATATCAGATGAAGAGCAGTTAAAATGTTTGAATCCTATTTGTAACTTGAAAGTGAAGAACAGAACAAAATATACATGTATACATACTTCATATTTAAATCGTCATATAAACATTAATCATACTTAACTTGAAATAATTTCTGCATGTATAGTTTACTCACCTGTTAAAGAAGAACAGAGCCTTATTTGAAAGCCTGGAATTTGATTTTTCTCTGAATTTGAAAACTTGAAAACCAGAAATTGAATCAGATCTTCTTGGTCTTTGAATCTGAAACTACTGCTTGATTGTTGAGATGATTCTTGAGTTATTACAGGTTGAAAACTGATTGTATTTAAATTTGAACTGAGTTGCTTGCTTAAATCTGAGAAAATCTTGTTTGATTTGCTTTTGAAATTGGCATCTTGCTTCAGGTTTGAAACTTTAATTTGCACTTCAGTTTTAAAGATGATTCAAATAGCTGTAGTTTGATTTGGTTAGAGGAAATTATTGGTTTCAGATTTTCGTTTAGATGTTGGCTGAAGATTACTTAAGTTATGAAAGAATTGGAAAATATGAGGTTAAGAGACACTTGTTTTATTATTATTTTTATATATATAACATTTGTCACTTGGTTTATTTAATAGCTTACACATGTTATTTAGATGTCTTAAGAGACTTACACATGTATTTAGAGTGTTTTAAATTTTTATTTAAATTGTTTAAAAATCTATACATTTTAAATTATTCTTATTCATGTGTAATTTTAAAAGAAAGAGTATTTATTCTTCTTCTTTTTTTAATCTTTTCTAATGTTTTACACAAATTTATGTATCATTTGTTTTAAACTTTCCTATGTATATTTACAAACCATTATAGTTTAAGAAATTTTAAAAGAGAGCATAATAAATCCTTTATTAAATCTTATTTTAACTATCATGCCTTTAAATGAATAAATATTTATCTTTAGAGTTTTTAAAATACATAGTTAACTTTAAATAACTTTTGAAAAATTATTATATTGGATTCAAACTCATGCTTCAAATCACAATATATATATATATACACACACTCATATACTTGTAAACTTATAAATTCCAACTTTATAGAGTTTTTCATATATCTATTCATAATATTCATCCAGATATTTGTATAAATTTGTTCAACTAACTAAAAACCAGTATCTTAATAGTAAAAATCAGTTAATTTACCAATTTACCAGATATCCAAAAATCCGGGTTATCACATTCCTCCCCCCTTTAAATCTTTTCGTCCTCGAAAAGGAACGAAGCAAGAATTTTATTATAATGTTGATTATTAGTTAAATTATTCCTTAGACATCTTAACTCTTTTTATTTAAATTTTTCAAAACATTTTAAAAATCTACATAATATTATCAAAATAGTTTTTATAAAAATACTTTTTATAACTCGATGTTTCAACAAGTCCATCCTTGTTCTCACAGAAATTCGGTCATACGTTGATCAGACGTAGGACTGAAAATCTATAAGGACTTAGCAAACCCGTTTTCAACACCCAGTGAAAATATTTGGAAAATAATTTATGAAAATATAGAAAACATTTTTGAAAATAGAGGAAATATCTTTGGTGAGAATGCTCTGGAAATCATCACCCCCATCCATGGTCACAGTTACATCACGGGTTACGTTGCCATCGCAGCAAAAGTCCATGTAACTGATGACAGCATGGAACCCACAACAGATCGCAGTTACATTCCAGGGTTACGTTGCCATCGCAGCAAAAGTCCATGTAACTGTTGGCTCTCAGCGGCACACACGATTTCGCTGTCAAAATGAAACTTCTCCCACATAGGTCGCAGTCTACCGATATAAAATCAAACGCAGACTGTTGGCTCTCAGCGGCACAAACGACTTTCGCTATGTTACCATAGTGTCACAGTCTACCGATATAAAATCAAACGTAGATAGTTGGCTCTCAGCGGCACACATGACTTTCGCTATGGTCTGCAGTAGATCGCAGTGACATTGAGTTAAATTGTTGTCACAGCATAACTCAAATGCCTCTGTGGGCACCAGCCCCTCGACTTTCGCTACATAAATAATCCTCAGGAACTAGTTTTGTCCGGACTCCTCACAGGATCAACTTTAGAAACCCCCCTTGGGGCTCAAGGCAGTACCACCCAGTGGTACTCCTGAGAAGTTCATTTCAAGGAAGCGCCTTTTTCCCCAGAGCTATTCTCAAAACACTTTATACTATATACTTATAGTATCTTCAAATCATACCCTTTATGATTTATCAAAATCTCCTTTACACAAAATCGATTACCAAAATCGATAATTCTCAAACTAGGCTTTTCAAAATCCAAAATTGATTTTCCCAAAAATCAAAAGCCTTTCCCAAATTCATAGGTTCCCAAAACCTTTTCCAAAATCATTCTCATAAGATCCTTTATATATATATAGATATAGATATATATAACTTTTAAAATCTTTGGATCATTTCAACTTTGTATAAAACCTCTTTTATACTTCAAATATTTCAAAACCCTTTTCTTTTAGCAATAGATTCAACAAGGGAAGATTTACCTTATATAACAAGGATATATAACTTTATTTTATTCTAAATCAAATATTCACATTTGATAAATCTTTTATAAAGTTATTAACCATATTTCTTTTCAAAAACCATTTTACAGTTCTTATCCATAAATCTTCAATATCAATTTCATTCAAATCCGTACGATGTACACATATCATCCGTACACAATATCAATCTGATCGCTCAATCGATCACACAATTTCACTTCCGAACTAGTATCGTCCACCCGACTTCCTAGTGCGGACTCAGATCTGGTTTCTTGATTAGAAACCGTCATTCTCCTTGCATAGTCACAACTATGATAGAGAATATCCAGAACCAATCAAAGATCCATATCCAGGTTCGCCGTCGAAAATCGAGCGAAAAATCCCAACTCGGATCGATAATAATATCTCGAAATTCTATGTTCGAATCTGGATCAAATTACTATGCGAATAGAATAATATACGTATATCCTACGTATTTATCTTTGTTGGTTATTAGCCAAATCAATTCTCTTTTCTATTCACATTTCCTTTAATTCCATTCACTTATTCTCAATTGCTTCCATTTCCAATTGAGTTATTACTTCAATTACAAACAGTTTGAACTCTAACCTATTTAAATTTAAAAATAGCTTGGAAAAGTTTAAAGTAGATAAGTAGTTGAAAAATAGTTATTAGTTTGTTTTAACCTTAAAACAACTTGGCCTTAAAAGATACGTTTTGGATTTCGATGAGACCGGGATCGGGTTTCCGTATACTGGATTTCCAGGTCTGGAGACCCGAATACCACATCGATCCAAATTTACGATAGGTCGTGAATCAAGTGAAGATGAAGATTCAGAGTGCAAGGGTTATTGTCGTTAACTCTGAGGGTGATTCCAAAACGAGTGTAACGAGATAATGCCTTCGGTTTCGTTCGAACCCGGAACGAACTTGTATGGATTGAATGCTTTCAGAACATCGTCAGGTGGACGATGAGCATTCTAAGTGATGTGTTCTTTTCTAAGGTAATCGTGACCTCAAGCCTCACAAACCGGGAATGGCTAAAACAGGGGAGGTGCAGCAAGGTTAGTGGGTAGCACCCAAGTAGGACAAGGTTACCTCTGTCTAGATGTCCCTTCTTATTTCGGCTTAGTGTGTGCGGTTGCTGATCCCAACCGTGAGGTATCTTGTGCGGGAATTATCCAGTAAGGGATGTTCCGACCTTGTGTTGCAGGGGATTGGGAGTGATCCTCGGTACGGTGATCTAGGCCACGTACTGTGACGGGCGGTACCCCAGTAGCCCTGCCATTGTATGGAATCCAAACTCCAATAAGTGCCGTACGTATTAGTTGTGCCCAACTATGTTGAAATGTGAGATGTAAGCATTTCAGCTATTTCTGTATTTTACTTGAAAACCCTAGACCCTATTATAATACAATCGAATTTCCTATCAAATGTTTTGGTTAGCGTAAGGTAAAAACTTACCCATGTTTATTTGTGGGGAGTCTTACGTGATACCTTTTCTTTCAAAAGGTTTTGAAGTTAAATAAGTTTAACCCGTTACTCACACCAGACCCATGTCTGACCCAAGTTGTTTATTTCTGTTTTATAAACTCTTGGGTACTCAAATTTTTACGAGTAGCCAAGGGATTCAGGTTAGCCTTGACGAATTGTGGAGGAGCAATGGAGCAGGAGGCTTCGGCGTTGTAGATAGATAGTAGTTTCCGCTGTGTTGATCTTGTTTAGATCTTTGTTTTGTATTGAGTTGTAATAACTAGACAGATGTTTATAACTGTCTAGTATGTGATGTGTAATCCGTGTAACTCTGATAAGTGTTGTATATGATACTGTGTAATATTTATGTGATATAATATATTTTGTTCGTTTCCGCTGTGAGTATTTGTGTTTGTTTCTTTTCTCTTCTTCTCTTTTCTACTTCTCACCCCTTTCTTTCTTATTAGCGATACGACTTTCTATGGAGAGAAAGTCGTGGTCGTTACAGTGGTATCAGAGCAGTAGGTTGAGTGAATACCTAGGCTCTGAAGTGGTGTCTATCTTGAGAGCGCGTAATTGTTAGTTATATAAAATGATTTTATATTGTGTTAATTGATCGGTTGAGTGGTATATGGATTCTGGTCAATACGAGTAGCTAACGTTATTGATAGGGATCTCTAAACACTTGAACCAGGCCAACGGACACAATATTGTTTTAAAGAGGTAAATGAAATAATTTTACCCAGAAATAATTTCTATATAAAAAGTATCATTTTAAATATATATATATTTCTACCTATTGGTTGGGTTACCTGTTCGGGTTTTCCAATATAAGTTATAAAGGTAGATAAGGTGGTAGTGTGAGTAACACGACTACCAATAGTTGGAGTTTGAAAGTTGAGGTTGGAAGTGTATTTGTCGAGACTGTAAACCTAATACCGTCTCGAGTGAACTTTACAGTTGTGTAAGGATTTCACAATCTCTGAAGAAAAACCTGTTAAGGTTCGGAGTTTATCTTTGGAGTTGGATGAGTAGAGTTGGATCTGTCGATGAGGCAGAAGCGAGTGATGGTACCTTGATACCTCAGGTAATAGTAGCTGTATGATGAGATACAGTGACGATGGATGTTCCTGAAGATGTTTTCTTTGGAACAAGATTAAGGAAGTGTGTATGTTTCGGTGTTAGTCGCTGAGTTCAGCATGAAGTTTCTGCTTTGGTTTGGAGTCCGAGTTTCTCGAAGAGCTTTGGATAAGAGCATCAGTATCAGCAGTGCAGCTCGGAGTATTCTGTGATGGCAGGAAGTTTTCTGGATGAGCAGTTTTTCTGAAGGTGAAGTTCAGAAGCAGTAAGAGTAAATCCATTTCTTCGATGGATTGGATAGTTAAGTATGAGCTGTTCGGATTGTGTAAAGAGGAACAGTTTTTCTTTGGAAATAGGTTGGGTTGATCGCAAAAGTGACTTGTGATTGCTGAGTGTTCTCTTGTGTTGTCAGAGTTTTTCTGGATGTCTTCAGAGAAGTCAGGAGTTGTTCGCATCTGAAGGTTGAGTTTTCTTATCGACTGGATTCCAAGAGTGATACCGATGGTTCAGTCTAGTGGAAGGATGTTTCCTAGAGATGGAGTTGGTGAAGCAGCTCAAGTTTTGCTGAAGTATCCGAGTTTTCTTTATGGATCAGTGAACCTTATTTCTGGAATGAGTTGTCCAGTCTGTGCTTGTGTTCTACCTCAGATCAGAGTTGAGCATCGAAAGCAGTTTGGAGTGTATCTCTGGATGGGAGAAGTAAGTTTGGAATCTACTGATGTTGTGAAGTAGAGTTATGTTTGGATCTCGTCTGTGTGTTCTGATTTGGATAAGTAATTGGTCTACTTGGTTGAATTGTCAGTTTGGATAACTGGAATTCATTGTGTTTTACGTATCTCTGAGGGAGTACGTGTTTGATCTATCTCTGGTTTTAGAAATCTGCAGTTCTGGAGGTTTGATTGTTGAGTCAGACTCGTCTGTAGTATGATATTCTATTTAGTTCTATAAATCTAGATGAGTAGGAGATCTATAGCTTAGTTGTTTAGATTGTTTGTAGAGCGAGTATCCCGGTATATATATATACTTGGGGAAACTCGAGGAATTTTATCTAGAATTTAGTCTGGATAATTAGAATTGTTTGATTGGATGATTGTTTGCTATGGTTGTTAGCATATGGCTGATAATATATGCTTGTTAAATATTGAATAGATTATTAAATTACCTTTGTTTAAATTTCGGGGACGAAATTATTTTAAGGGGGGAGGAATGTAATATCCCGGAAATTTTAACAATATCAATTTAATAATCTGTTAAATAATTAAATTGATATTGATGATCTTTGATAATAAAATTGAATAAATTTAATAATCTAATTAAATAAATATTTAATTAGTGATTTATCTTTTAAAAGTTTAATAGAATATTTTCTATTTATAATATATATGTATAATTGTATATATTATAAATAGATGAGTTGGTCTGAATTTAACAAATGAAATTATGTTTTCAAATTTCTAATATTTTGGGTAATTTGGAAATCATGATTTAATTTGAAACTATTAAGCTTTTTGATAAATAACTATATAGTTTTAAAATACATAATATAAATGTTTAATTGTTTAAAATAGATTTTTAGCTTAAGTTCAAATTTAAATAAAAAGGTTTGTTTATTTCTTTTTAAATATTACTTGAGATATATGATTTAAAAATAGAAGTAATTTATAATCTCTTTTATAATACTTATAATACTTTGTTTTTATAAAAATAAATAGACTTTAAATAAAATAGGATTGTTATTGTAAATTTAAATTGAATATGAATTTGGATTTATAATAGAAATTCAAAAGAGAAATATTTTAAAATATTTTGGATTTAAAATATAGATATAAGATTTTATTTATATATATATATTGGTTATTTACATTTTCTTTAAAGTAATTTATATACATATACATATTAGGTAAGTATTTATAAATAGTAAACTAGTGTAAAAAGCTTTTATTCACATTTTAAAAATATATAAAATTATGTATTAAATACTTAAAAGACAAATGTCATTATATTAAGGCCTAATGTGACACATGTTAAGTAATAAATAAAACTACATGACAAATGTCAAGATAAATAACAAGTGTCTTTCTATTTATTTTTGAATTTTCTTTTATTTTTAATAAATCACATTCTAACTTATAAATACATATGTTTCCCTTCATTATTTTCTTTTCTATCTTTTTCTATTCAAAAAGAAAACTCAGTCCTATTCTCAAAAACAAAATCTGAAATCAACTTCCTCAAACAAACTCCTCATAAACGAATCTATAATCAATAATCCTCCTCAAATTTGAAAAGTACATAAGCCTGAACTAAAATCATTAACCTGCATCTTCTTCAAATCTGTAAGACAATTCCAAATCAAAGTCTTCAGCCAGAAATTTCTTTTCAAACCTGGAATCAAAACTCCAGCATGCATGCAAATTGTAGAATCTGAAAGCAAAGCATTTGCAGTAAAATCAAGACTAAAGTTTTTAAGAAAAAATAAGAGAAGCAACTTGAAGTTTTGAATCAAAAGCAATCCAGTTCAAGTTTTCAAATCAAAGAAACATTCAAGTTAAAGTCTTCAAGAGATAAAAACTGCCTCTGTTTCATCTTTGTATATCAGGTGAGTAACTTTAAAAAAAAAATTAAAATATAATTTGGTTGCATGCTAGTATGGATGAATTTAAATGTGTATTACATGTATATATAAGTGAATACCTGATATTGTGTGCATGCTGTTTATAATTGCTTTGTTCATCATTTTGTTTTAAGTAACAATCTTTCTAAAAAGGTTCAAAATTTGTTTTAAAAATCTGGATGCATGAAATAAACATCTGAAGTAGAGTGTGATAATTGTTTGTGATGTTTTAAATATGAACTGTATGTATATATATATATATATCTAAATATGTGAATGTGCATGTTTGTTTACAGAGTGTAGTCTCTGTTCTTGATATACAGGTTACAAAACCTGATAAATAATTCATATCTCCTTCCCTAGATCTCTTTAGTCTTCAACATCTAAACGAAATCTGTTGTTATGACAAGTTCTAAATTTCAAAAATAATTTTTGAGTTAAATATGAAAATAGTTTTAACTGAAAGGTAAATTTACAGTAAAAACTTAATCATATCAAAATTTGGTCACAGAGATTAAGTGTTTCAGGTATATAACCTGATTTTCATTTGAAAATTTTGAATTTTAAAAATAAAATTAGGACTTTTAGACTTGTGATTCGAGAAGGATAGAAAGATGAACAGAATGCTTGTTTGAGGTGATTTCTGGTGATCTATGTATTCGTATGGGTCGGGGTTCTTCAAAAGGATGGAGGAGTGATCGTAGTATCTTGGAAAAATAATGGATGGCGATGCCTTTTATCGAGGAGGCAGCGGTGGCGAGATTTGTTCTGGAACCCTAGTTTATCTAGGTTGAATGTTTTGGTTTGGTTCGACTTCTAAAATTGATCGAGTGCAACAAGGAATTGGAGATGGGATGCTGGAGCGTTATCGAAGTTGTAGCCGGAGTTTCAACAACTCTGGTGATCGGAGGCAGAAGTACGCGAGATTTTCCAGGCTTTGGTGGTTCGAGACCTTCTGTTCCAGGTTTCATTTGAATGTTCGAATTTAAATTCGAGCTCGTATTGATGTTTGTGTTGATCGTGTTGGGACGTGAGTGTGATCGTCGATGTGAGAAGATCATCTCTGATGATCGGAGGCAACTAGCGGCAACGTGCATGTGCACGGTGTACAAATTTCTCTGGTGATGTCGATTTGGGTTACTCGAGTAATTTTGGTTGTTGACTCGAAGTAGCAGATGTTTGAGTGCCTCGGTGTTTTGGACTGGAATGCTCGGGTTGTTCTCGTGAAATTAGGTTGGAGACTCGAAGCAAATGAAGATAGGCTCGGATTAAAATATATGTTATAGGTTAAAAGGGAAAACTGTAGTGTTTTGTTTAAAATTTAAATCTGAAGTTTTTAAATTGTTAAATAAAGATTTAAACAAAGTTTAAATCTAAAAATTAAAAATCAGGATTTAAGTTTAGTTTGAATTCTAGTTTTTGGAATAAAATAAAGTTGTGAATAAAAATGTTTAAACTACTTGAATGTTTAAAGTGTAATTTAAATTGATTTGAATGTAAAATAAAATTGGTTTTAAATTTTTTTTAATTAAGTACATATTTCTTTAACATATGATTTAATAATTAAGGGTTTAAATTGATTAATTAAGATTTATTCAAATTAATTAAAGGTTAATTAATTTGAAAATTAAGGATCATTAATTAGATAAGTTAATATTATTAATTAATGGTTAGGAAATTTAGTTAAGTAATTAAGAATGAATTAAGTTGTTGTTTGGTACTTAATTAATTAAGTAATTAGGGATTAATTTATTAGTAATTAGAATTAATTAATTTGAAATTACTAATGGTTAATTAATGTTTAATTATTTAAGAAAGATAATTAAATAATAGTTAATAGTTAATGTAGATCATTAACTTGGAATTAAATAAGTAATTAATTAATGTGATTAATTTTGATAATTAAGTAGATTAATTAATTAAGGTTAATCATTTGTGAAATTGTTAATATAATTACTTAATGGGAAGTAATTAAGGAATTAATTACTCATTGTAATTAATTGAGTTTGATTTGATTAGTTTAAATTAATTAATTAAGTTTAATTAATTTAAGAAAATCACTTAATGATTTGTGAAGTATAATTACTTAATGTAATTTAATAAAGTATAATTACTTGGGAAAGTAATTAATGGATAATTACTGATGTAATTAATAGAGTAACTAAGGGTAGTTAATTATTAATGGAATTAATCAAGGGATTAATTAAGAAATTAATTAAGGAATAATTAATTTATTTTAAGAAGTAATTAAAGGTAGTTAATTACTGAATGTGATTAATCAAGAGTGATTAATAATTATGTTTTAATTAAAGATTAATTACTTCTTAAAATAATTAATCTTTAATTAAAACATAATTATTAATCACTCTTGATTAATCACATTCAGTAATTAACTACCTTTAATTACTTCTTAAAATAAATTAATTATTCCTTAATTAATTTCTTAATTAATCCCTTGATTAATTCCATTAATAATTAACTACCCTTAGTTACTCTATTAATTACATCAGTAATTATCCATTAATTACTTTCCCAAGTAATTATACTTTATTAAATTACATTAAGTAATTATACTTCACAAATCATTAAGTGATTTTCTTAAATTAATTAAACTTAATTAATTAATTTAAACTAATCAAATCAAACTCAATTAATTACAATGAGTAATTAATTCCTTAATTACTTCCCATTAAGTAATTATATTAACAATTTCACAAATGATTAACCTTAATTAATTAATCTACTTAATTATCAAAATTAATCACATTAATTAATTACTTATTTAATTCCAAGTTAATGATCTACATTAACTATTAACTATTATTTAATTATCTTTCTTAAATAATTAAACATTAATTAACCATTAGTAATTTCAAATTAATTAATTCTAATTACTAATAAATTAATCCCTAATTACTTAATTAATTAAGTACCAAACAACAACTTAATTCATTCTTAATTACTTTACTAAATTTCCTAACCATTAATTAATAATCTTAACTTATCTAATTAATGATCCTTAATTTTCAAATTAATTAACCTTTAATTAATTTGAATAAATCTTAATTAATCAATTTAAACCCTTAATTATTAAATCATATGTTAAAGAAATATGTACTTAATTAAAAAAAATTTAAAACCAATTTTATTTTACATTCAAATCAATTTAAATTACACTTTAAACATTCAAGTAGTTTAAACATTTTTATTCACAACTTTATTTTATTCCAAAAACTAGAATTCAAACTAAACTTAAATCCTGATTTTTAATTTTTAGATTTAAACTTTGTTTAAATCTTTATTTAACAATTTAAAAACTTCATATTTAAATTTTAAACAAAACACTACAGTTTTCCCTTTTAACCTATAACATATATTTTAATCCGAGCCTATCTTCATTTGCTTCGAGTCTCCAACCTAATTTCACGAGAACAACCCGAGCATTCCAGTCCAAAACACCGAGGCACTCAAACATCTGCTACTTCGAGTCAACAACCAAAATTACTCGAGTAACCCAAATCGACATCACCAGAGAAATTTGTACACCGTGCACATGCACGTTGCCGCTAGTTGCCTCCGATCATCAGAGATGATCTTTTCACATCGACGATCACACTCACGTCCCAACACGATCAACACAAACATCAATACGAGCTCGAATTTAAATTCGAACATTCAAATGAAACCTGGAACAGAAGGTCTCGAACCACCAAAGCCTGGAAAATCTCGCGTACTTCTGCCTCCGATCACCAGAGTTGTTGAAACTCCGGCTACAACTTCGATAACGCTCCAGCATCCCATCTCCAATTCCTTGTTGCACTCGATCAATTTTAGAAGTCGAACCAAACCAAAACATTCAACCTAGATAAACTAGGGTTCCAGAACAAATCTCGCCACCGCTGCCTCCTCGATAAAAGGCATCGCCATCCATTATTTTTCCAAGATACTACGATCACTCCTCCATCCTTTTGAAGAACCCCGACCCATACGAATACATAGATCACCAGAAATCACCTCAAACAAGCATTCTGTTCATCTTTCTATCCTTCTCGAATCACAAGTCTAAAAGTCCTAATTTTATTTTTAAAATTCAAAATTTTCAAATGAAAATCAGGTTATATACCTGAAACACTTAATCTCTGTGACCAAATTTTGATATGATTAAGTTTTTACTGTAAATTTACCTTTCAGTTAAAACTATTTTCATATTTAACTCAAAAATTATTTTTGAAATTTAGAACTTGTCATAACAACAGATTTCGTTTAGATGTTGAAGACTAAAGAGATCTAGGGAAGGAGATATGAATTATTTATCAGGTTTTGTAACCTGTATATCAAGAACAGAGACTACACTCTGTAAACAAACATGCACATTCACATATTTAGATATATATATATATATATACATACAGTTCATATTTAAAACATCACAAACAATTATCACACTCTACTTCAGATGTTTATTTCATGCATCCAGATTTTTAAAACAAATTTTGAACCTTTTTAGAAAGATTGTTACTTAAAACAAAATGATGAACAAAGCAATTATAAACAGCATGCACATAATATCAGGTATTCACTTATATATACATGTAATACACATTTAAATTCATCCATACTAGCATGCAACCAAATTATATTTTAATTTTTTTTTTAAAGTTACTCACCTGATATACAAAGATGAAACAGAGGCAGTTTTTATCTCTTGAAGACTTTAACTTGAATGTTTCTTTGATTTGAAAACTTGAACTGGATTGCTTTTGATTCAAAACTTCAAGTTGCTTCTCTTATTTTTTCTTAAAAACTTTAGTCTTGATTTTACTGCAAATGCTTTGCTTTCAGATTCTACAATTTGCATGCATGCTGGAGTTTTGATTCCAGGTTTGAAAAGAAATTTCTGGCTGAAGACTTTGATTTGGAATTGTCTTACAGATTTGAAGAAGATGCAGGTTAATGATTTTAGTTCAGGCTTATGTACTTTTCAGATTTGAGGAGGATTATTGATTATAGATTCGTTTATGAGGAGTTTGTTTGAGGAAGTTGATTTCAGATTTTGTTTTTGAGAATAGGACTGAGTTTTCTTTTTGAATAGAAAAAGATAGAAAAGAAAATAATGAAGGGAAACATATGTATTTATAAGTTAGAATGTGATTTATTAAAAATAAAAGAAAATTCAAAAATAAATAGAAAGACACTTGTTATTTATCTTGACATTTGTCATGTAGTTTTATTTATTACTTAACATGTGTCACATTAGGCCTTAATATAATGACATTTGTCTTTTAAGTATTTAATACATAATTTTATATATTTTTAAAATGTGAATAAAAGCTTTTTACACTAGTTTACTATTTATAAATACTTACCTAATATGTATATGTATATAAATTACTTTAAAGAAAATGTAAATAACCAATATATATATAAATAAAATCTTATATCTATATTTTAAATCACTGTAACGACCCGGAAATTTCGATCCCGAAATTTCCAGATAGTTAGAAGAAAAAGAAAAGAGATAGAAGAAAGAACAGAAAGAAGAAATGTCACGACCGGAATTTTCGACTTTCGAAAATTCAACATCGATACTCACTTTATCGACTGCTGAGCCATCGAATGCCGGAAACCCGGAAAGTTATGGTTTTAAGAAAGAAGAAAGAGGTAGAAGAAGAAGATAGAAGAAAAAGAAAGAAGAACAACAACAGAACAACATCAGAACAATATCAGAATCTCACATATCGCAGCGGAACAACATATAATAGATAAATGAATATCATTTAAAAAACAAAAGGGTTATATCTGTTATTACATTACATCAATCATCAGAGTCAATAAACAACAATGGACAGTTATATAAACTTGTCCTCATACAGAATACACAGCGGAATAAATATATCAGATACAAATACTACGTCTCGTCATCCAGCTTGCTTCCAAAGCTCCAGAATATCCAGAATATCCTGATAATATAACTCTAGGCTGCCCGTGTGGAAATTGGTGGGCACCCAGAGTTTAGAAGGGAAACAATAAACTCCGAGTCAGTCATGGTGACTGGTGTGAGATCGTAAAACAGTTATTCTTTAAAATAAACAACAGAGAATTTTAAAGTCAATTCACAATGCTTTTGGAAAATGAAACTACCATAAGACCTCCCGCCACACACACAATGCAAACGCAGAATTGGAGGAGATTTCTTCTTATGATAGTCAAAGATGCTTACTACGAAAAATCAAATCATTTTTGATATTATTATTAGTGCATAGTGTCGAAAACATTTCGAAAGTATAATATTAATCTTAGCCAACATACGACCAGTATCGTATGCCTACTATAGCTACCATCTAAACAGTGGTGACCACCGTACGTAAATGGCAGGTTCTACAACTAATACCGTACAAGGTGCGTATTGGGATTTGGATTTCCAACAAATGGTCAGGCTAAGGAACTTCCTATCCACGATTGGGTACGTCCCTGGAATAGACGACCCGAGAACCTAACCGGATCTCTGCCAACACAAGGCCGGGTTACCTCTGCAAAAATAGGTAACTACTGACACGCGTATGCCATCCCCCGATCGTCACCGATCTTCCCGAGGATCCCCGATTTCCAACAAACCACATAGAAAAATAATGCAGTAACCACAGAGGTTAAGTATCTGGGCTCCATACCATGATACCACCTTTATCCAGAAGGAATGACATACACTAAGGGGCGCTACTCCCTAGAACCTTGCTGCATCCTTCCTGTTTCGACCATTTCCGGGGTGTGAGGCTCGATGAAGTCTCGTCCACAAAGCTACGCTTTCTCAAAAAGCCCTGCTTCGGGTCAAACAAAATGATCAACCTATGATCACAAAGATATAAGATCAAACAAATGATCATATCACAAATGATCAAACACTGATCATTTCACAGCAACACTCAGTATGCCACGTTACCAAATTGGGATATATCGCTGATAAATTTCAACTACATAACCTCTGAGCTCGTACGTCTCAGAGAAGGGTGTTAAGCTAAGAGAATAAATTCTCCGCCACCAACAGAAATGTATTTGAAAGAAATCAGCTTTATATCTCAAATTGTAACGTCAGGCACACTATCCATACAAGTCTGTTCCGGGATCGAACAGAACCGAAGGCACTTCTCACGAAGCCCTTGCATTTCCGGATAATTTTCAATCACGTCAGGACTTCCCGTCACTAAGGGTGATAAAACCTCTAAATCGAAGATCAGTCGATGTAGAGTAACTCGACGGTAATCCTTCCGTTTTCAAAAATATCCGGTCTTCAACACCGGTCTTCAAATGCGATTCATAACGACGTATCACATATTCGGAATGGGTTATACGACCCCATGGTCCTTTCCCGGCTAACCCGAATAGTGAGCGATTATTCAAAAATAAGTGTGGCATTCAAATTCATCCAATTCACAACAAATACCTATCTAAAGGTAATTATTGATAGTCGGTTATTTAACTATCAATAAAGATGCGCAACATCATCAGATTCCAAATAATTTTCCAAATTATTTTATCTTCAAAAATATCTTTACTAGATATAAAATTTCCACACTTTAAAAATAAATCAACGTTTATTTTTAAACAACTTCCCTTTCTTTTATAAATTCCATAGTGAATTTATATCTTTCAAAATTTCTACTGATATACAGTTTTCAATCGTTTTCACATATTCACTTTCGATTTATCTTTAAGAAGATAAATTCTCAAAAACATTTCATTTCATTTTGGAAAAGCAATTCCATTCTTATTAATAATAAGAAATTCACAAGTCTATTTATTTTCAACATTTGAAAATATTCGTTATACTTAAATCAAAATTAAGTATAATTTCATTCTTTAAGAAAATATTCTTTTAACACATTTATTTGGGTCAAAACGAATGTTACGTAAAACATCGTTACGACGACCCAAAATCGCTAGTATAGGGATTCGAGAATTTAGATCGATATGTAAATCCCAATACTACATCAAAACATTTCCTTTCGGAAATCATTTACTATAACAAAAGGGTTATAGTCCACCATTTCCTTAAATTACTCGAAAACGTCTATTTCAACAAGAACTGCGGAAATCTATGCTTTCGATTCATAATACATTTTAAAACATCTTTAAAATGTTTAACTTCATTTTTAAAATATTACTTCTTCAAAAATGAATCCATTTTACTAAACAATATATTCACTGTCCAAAATCGTGAATATAATTTACTTAACCCAATTTCAATCATTTCTACACATTTTTATCTCAATAAAAATTCGCTATCCAAAATCGCGAATATATCTTCTTTAAAATCTTCTATATTTAATTTCTCAAATTCAACTGATTTCGAATTTATAAACACGTTTATAAATTCTATTTCTATTTTAATAACAGCTCGACTTATAAATCTTCTTTTTCATTAACTTCGATCAATATTCCGTTTAAAGGTAAAAATCCAGTTGTATAAGTTAATTTCTTATAAATCTTCCATTCTACAATTTCCTTCATTTTCACTACACAATTTATAAATCTATAAATTTCATTCTTTTCAACTTCACCATTTATACATCTAAAAATTTCATTCCTTTTTCCAAATTCGTTTCAATTTGAAATTAAATTTCTAATTGGACTTCCCACTTATTTCTTTTCTAAATAAATTCCTTTTAAAGAAAATCAATTTCTTTATCTCTTTCAATCTATCTAGAAATCCAAATTTAAATTAAATTCTTCAATTTATAATCACTGTTTTATGAAATCCATCTATTTAGCATTTTCACTTTATTCTGGAATTTATTCAATAAGATTATAAAAATTTACTTTTTATACTTCAAAAATTCCTTTCTTCTAAATTTATTCAATTTCTAAATTAATTCACTTAAAAATTGCTACTTCAATTTCAAAAATCCAATTTCATTTATTTTTGGAATCCAATGATATCAAACATCCGTTCAGCCAAATTTTAGCTTTCACACAATTTCCAGACATCAATATGATTAACAACATCAATAATCATTCACAGATTCATACCACAGTATAAATAAAATCAAACAATGTGAGGGGTCCAGTTGGATCCCTCCAACCTGTTTCCCTGCATCCAAAGACGTTAGAACAATACCAATTCCGCTCCAGTACGGAATTATCGCGGTATATAGGTTTTTATAAATCCGCTTACTAACGGCGCAATAGGGTCTCATCCGCTATACGAGGCGGGAAATCATCAATCCAATATATACATATGCCAATATGTATATATTGCTATATATAGATATATCCTAAAATATCTAATACCACAATCAACATAGCAATCATATCAATCAATAATAACTGAAAGTTCCACTTTTCAATTGAGTGAGAAAATCTCACCTTAGCTTTTAATTTGCCATCCATTTCCATCTTGACTTGTTTTCTCGATTTATACCTTGTATAAATAATTTCATACAATCGATTAATATTTGAAATAAATCGAACCATCCGTTTCCATTTAGTAAAATTTTATTTTATATAATCAATTCAATTTCAAACAAATTTCCGTTTATATAATTTTAAATCATTCAATGATTTTATTTTAACCTAGTTTTTCTTTTAATAAATTTATCTAACAAAAATTTTACTTAAAAAAAATATCTTTAACTCAAATCAATTTCCGTTATTAATTTTGCTTAAGTAAAATTTCTTTTTTCTGCTTCTGTACAAACAAATATATAAACTTCCTTTATCGTAAGATTTTCTGATAAATGGAAAGTTAAATCAACAAATTAAAATTACCAATTTTAAATCTTAAGTAACTTTTAAAATGTGATAAAAATTGAATTACCCTAAGATATATATTTTCAAATTCTGTATGTATGTATATCTTTTAACATCGAATTTAACAGATATTCAAAAACAAAAGAAATCGAACCTCACTGCTCCTCTGCTCGAAACCCAGGCTCGCACCCCAAGTTGATCGACAACGTCTCCGCCTGCTCGACTATGAACTCAAGACCTTGCAGCATCGCCTCCATCACGCGCGCACTCCAGATCGTCGCTCTGTTGCCACTGCCGATCGACTCCTCCTATTGACCATCGATCGCGGCCTCCTTCCAGAACACGCACCACGAACCACCCCATCATCACGCGCTTCGAGCTCGCGAAACTCGCCGTCGCAAACTCTGCTTCGCGAAACCCTAAATTCGCCAGACACTACTCGAACACGCGCCGCCTACATCGATTGCCACGCCCACACGCGAGCTTGTCTTCGCATTCCAGAGATCGCCGCCTTCTCGAGCGAATCGCCGGAATCGAACTCGACTTCGACTTCGATCTGATTCGTTTGAAAGTCGCGATGATTCGCGAGCTGAGAGGGAGCGGCCATGAATTTGAATTGAAACCAAGCCGAGAAATTGTTTTCGTTCGTATATTTTTTTTTTCTCTTTTGAACTGTTAGTATTTGATGAGGAAGGGGGATGGGTTGCACGATCTATTACGTGATTTCAGGCGTGGTTGAAGGAAAAAGAACGTGCTGTCCTTTGATAAATTTTTAAAATTTAAATTTAAATGGAAAATTCGATTTTTATTTTACAACGCGTTTGCATATCGTACAGTCACACGGCAACTCCGTTTAAAACGAAATTTGAAATCCAATAATAATACAATATTACGGACCCAATAGAACTGGTTTCGTCGAATTCCGAGACTGTTTGAAAAATGACTATTTTTAAATATCGGTTGAACGATATAAATTTCAAAACTGGACAAATCACTTTCAAATTCGATTCTGAAGCTTCAATCATTTTCCGTATCATCAATACGAATTTTAAAAGCTTTTGAAATATTTTTCTTCAACTGTAAATTGAAGATTTAAATTTTTATCCAGTTTCAATAGATTAAATTTTATAATTTAATCGGCAAATTCAAAGTTATATTCGGGATTCAAATTAAATCATCGTTTAAATATTTAAAATTAATTAAATATTTTCAATTTAATTCGTTCAAAATTCTGGGTCGTTACAGACTTCCCCCCTTAAAAGAATTTCGTCCTCGAAATTACAAGTTAGGAAAAATGTCCTTAACTCGTCTACTATTTTTCACAATTCAATAGTTTTATCAAATTCTCAAAACAAATCTCTCTACTAAAGATTCGTTATCATTCCAACTATCTTTCTAACTTCAATTATAGTTCAAAACAACATTGTTTTCTTAACAATTCAATTTTTAAGTTTAAATTCAAATTTAAACTTCCAAATTTTCTCAAAAATTTTCTAACGCCCTAAATTTCCGAAAAATTTCGCCAGCGTCTCCTTTGCGCGGCTAATACGGTACTACTACAAAACGTCCCTACGGACTCTCAGATTTCAAAAAGAAAAAGAAAAAGCCAAGCGGCTAGAGAGAAATCATCAAAAACTCATATTTGAAATTCAAATACTTACCTTTTGTCGAGCAATTCAAATTCACTTCAAAATCAAAATCCCAATTCCTTTACACCTGTATATCTACTAGCCATAATATCTAGTTACAGCATTCAAACCATTTTGCACATTCTATTACAAAATTTTCAATATAAACTACTTATACATTTTTACTTTACTATTGAAGTTACACCTATTCATTTTCCTTCAATTTTACATTTCAATTTCATTTGAATTCAATTTTACCTTTCAATTTCTCATTTGAGTTAAATTCACCATTCAATTCAATTTAGATTCAATTTATCTTCAATTCCGAAATATTGAATTTCATCGATTAACTTTTATTTACAACTGCTTATTTTAGATTAGTTTCAGTTACTAATTCATATCACTTTCCATTATTGAATCTTTTAATTCATCTCTCATTCATAATTATTCAATTCAATTCATTGCTTACAAATTTGAAATGAATTTTCAACATTCAATTTCACCTTCATTTATTCAAATTTATCTTCACATTCGGCTTCAATTCCAGTTTAATTCACTTTTGTTCGCTCCCAAAATTTATTTACAATTCACTATTTTGGTTTATAACCACTTATATTAAACTGGATTTCAATTCGAATTCAATTTACATTCATGTACTTGCAATTGCAAATTGATTCATTCATTCACAATTTTATTTTCATAATTCAATACTCAATTCCAGAGTCTTTTCACCCTTTTCAAAACCATTTTTGAAAACAATTCAAATCATTCTTTGAATTTCCAAAACAAAATCCAAATTTTTCAAACAACTTCCATTTAAAACAATTTGGCAGCAATTCCTCTTTTGGAAACCCGAAAATGAACACCGGTGATGCTGCAGTCATTACCGAAGTTATTTTCCAGCGACCGAAAAGAGTTTAGAGCTTTTCATCTCTCCAAAATACTTTTCAAAACCTTTGAAATTCATTTTCAAATCAAAAAGGAATTTAAACTTTCCAAATCTCCAAAATTTTCAAATTCTTTTCAAAACATTTCCAAAAACTTCTCTGGAATTCCGTTTTAAATTACAATTCACATTTATAATTTACATTCTTTAAATTCATTTGCATGTGAATTTATTTCTTAACTTTGGAGTTATGATTTCCATTTCTTATTCAATTTCAATGATAATAATTTACTATTATTACTTCCTAACATCCATGCAACCATATACTATAGTACTTTATAGAAAAACATTTATTTTCTATACAAAAATAGTTTTGGGCAAAATTATCTCATTTACCCTATTTTAAAACAATACTATGCCGAATTGTTCTATACAAGTGTTTAGAGATCCCTATCGATAGAGTTGTACGGACAATACCGACCAGAATCCATATACCACTCAACAAACCAATCATCACAATATAAAACAAATTTTATATTCACTAACAAATACGCGCTCGTATCTATTATTACACTCAACTCATTCTAGAGTACTACTGACTCTATCTCTAATGAGTAACACCCAACAGAGCAGGGTTGTCGCTTAACCATATGCTCTGATACCACGCTGTCACGACCGGAATTTTCGACTTTCGAAAATTCAACATCGATACTCACTTTATCGACTGCTGAGCCATCGAATGCCGGAAACCCGGAAAGTTATGGTTTTAAGAAAGAAGAAAGAGGTAGAAGAAGAAGATAGAAGAAAAAGAAAGAAGAACAACAACAGAACAACATCAGAACAATATCAGAATCTCACATATCGCAGCGGAACAACATATAATAGATAAATGAATATCATTTAAAAAACAAAAGGGTTATATCTGTTATTACATTACATCAATCATCAGAGTCAATAAACAACAATGGACAGTTATATAAACTTGTCCTCATACAGAATACACAGCGGAATAAATATATCAGATACAAATACTACGTCTCGTCATCCAGCTTGCTTCCAAAGCTCCAGAATATCCAGAATATCCTGATAATATAACTCTAGGCTGCCCGTGTGGAAATTGGTGGGCACCCAGAGTTTAGAAGGGAAACAATAAACTCCGAGTCAGTCATGGTGACTGGTGTGAGATCGTAAAACAGTTATTCTTTAAAATAAACAACAGAGAATTTTAAAGTCAATTCACAATGCTTTTGGAAAATGAAACTACCATAAGACCTCCCGCCACACACACAATGCAAACGCAGAATTGGAGGAGATTTCTTCTTATGATAGTCAAAGATGCTTACTACGAAAAATCAAATCATTTTTGATATTATTATTAGTGCATAGTGTCGAAAACATTTCGAAAGTATAATATTAATCTTAGCCAACATACGACCAGTATCGTATGCCTACTATAGCTACCATCTAAACAGTGGTGACCACCGTACGTAAATGGCAGGTTCTACAACTAATACCGTACAAGGTGCGTATTGGGATTTGGATTTCCAACAAATGGTCAGGCTAAGGAACTTCCTATCCACGATTGGGTACGTCCCTGGAATAGACGACCCGAGAACCTAACCGGATCTCTGCCAACACAAGGCCGGGTTACCTCTGCAAAAATAGGTAACTACTGACACGCGTATGCCATCCCCCGATCGTCACCGATCTTCCCGAGGATCCCCGATTTCCAACAAACCACATAGAAAAATAATGCAGTAACCACAGAGGTTAAGTATCTGGGCTCCATACCATGATACCACCTTTATCCAGAAGGAATGACATACACTAAGGGGCGCTACTCCCTAGAACCTTGCTGCATCCTTCCTGTTTCGACCATTTCCGGGGTGTGAGGCTCGATGAAGTCTCGTACACAAAGCTACGCTTTCTCAAAAAGCCCTGCTTCGGGTCAAACAAAATGATCAACCTATGATCACAAAGATATAAGATCAAACAAATGATCATATCACAAATGATCAAACACTGATCATTTCACAGCAACACTCAGTATGCCACGTTACCAAATTGGGATATATCGCTGATAAATTTCAACTACATAACCTCTGAGCTCGTACGTCTCAGAGAAGGGTGTTAAGCTAAGAGAATAAATTCTCCGCCACCAACAGAAATGTATTTGAAAGAAATCAGCTTTATATCTCAAATTGTAACGTCAGGCACACTATCCATACAAGTCTGTTCCGGGATCGAACAGAATCGAAGGCACTTCTCACGAAGCCCTTGCATTTCCGGATAATTTTCAATCACGTCAGGACTTCCCGTCACTAAGGGTGATAAAACCTCTAAATCGAAGATCAGTCGATGTAGAGTAACTCGACGGTAATCCTTCCGTTTTCAAAAATATCCGGTCTTCAACACCGGTCTTCAAATGCGATTCATAACGACGTATCACATATTCGGAATGGGTTATACGACCCCATGGTCCTTTCCCGGCTAACCCGAATAGTGAGCGATTATTCAAAAATAAGTGTGGCATTCAAATTCATCCAATTCACAACAAATACCTATCTAAAGGTAATTATTGATAGTCGGTTATTTAACTATCAATAAAGATGCGCAACATCATCAGATTCCAAATAATTTTCCAAATTATTTTATCTTCAAAAATATCTTTACTAGATATAAAATTTCCACACTTTAAAAATAAATCAACGTTTATTTTTAAACAACTTCCCTTTCTTTTATAAATTCCATAGTGAATTTATATCTTTCAAAATTTCTACTGATATACAGTTTTCAATCGTTTTCACATATTCACTTTCGATTTATCTTTAAGAAGATAAATTCTCAAAAACATTTCATTTCATTTTGGAAAAGCAATTCCATTCTTATTAATAATAAGAAATTCACAAGTCTATTTATTTTCAACATTTGAAAATATTCGTTATACTTAAATCAAAATTAAGTATAATTTCATTCTTTAAGAAAATATTCTTTTAACACATTTATTTGGGTCAAAACGAATGTTACGTAAAACATCGTTACGACGACCCAAAATCGCTAGTATAGGGATTCGAGAATTTAGATCGATATGTAAATCCCAATACTACATCAAAACATTTCCTTTCGGAAATCATTTACTATAACAAAAGGGTTATAGTCCACCATTTCCTTAAATTACTCGAAAACGTCTATTTCAACAAGAACTGCGGAAATCTATGCTTTCGATTCATAATACATTTTAAAACATCTTTAAAATGTTTAACTTCATTTTTAAAATATTACTTCTTCAAAAATGAATCCATTTTACTAAACAATATATTCACTGTCCAAAATCGTGAATATAATTTACTTAACCCAATTTCAATCATTTCTACACATTTTTATCTCAATAAAAATTCGCTATCCAAAATCGCGAATATATCTTCTTTAAAATCTTCTATATTTAATTTCTCAAATTCAACTGATTTCGAATTTATAAACACGTTTATAAATTCTATTTCTATTTTAATAACAGCTCGACTTATAAATCTTCTTTTTCATTAACTTCGATCAATATTCCGTTTAAAGGTAAAAATCCAGTTGTATAAGTTAATTTCTTATAAATCTTCCATTCTACAATTTCCTTCATTTTCACTACACAATTTATAAATCTATAAATTTCATTCTTTTCAACTTCACCATTTATACATCTAAAAATTTCATTCCTTTTTCCAAATTCGTTTCAATTTGAAATTAAATTTCTAATTGGACTTCCCACTTATTTCTTTTCTAAATAAATTCCTTTTAAAGAAAATCAATTTCTTTATCTCTTTCAATCTATCTAGAAATCCAAATTTAAATTAAATTCTTCAATTTATAATCACTGTTTTATGAAATCCATCTATTTAGCATTTTCACTTTATTCTGGAATTTATTCAATAAGATTATAAAAATTTACTTTTTATACTTCAAAAATTCCTTTCTTCTAAATTTATTCAATTTCTAAATTAATTCACTTAAAAATTGCTACTTCAATTTCAAAAATCCAATTTCATTTATTTTTGGAATCCAATGATATCAAACATCCGTTCAGCCAAATTTTAGCTTTCACACAATTTCCAGACATCAATATGATTAACAACATCAATAATCATTCACAGATTCATACCACAGTATAAATAAAATCAAACAATGTGAGGGGTCCAGTTGGATCCCTCCAACCTGTTTCCCTGCATCCAAAGACGTTAGCACAATACCAATTCCGCTCCAGTACGGAATTATCGCGGTATATAGGTTTTTATAAATCCGCTTACTAACGGCGCAATAGGGTCTCATCCGCTATACGAGGCGGGAAATCATCAATCCAATATATACATATGCCAATATGTATATATTGCTATATATAGATATATCCTAAAATATCTAATACCACAATCAACATAGCAATCATATCAATCAATAATAACTGAAAGTTCCACTTTTCAATTGAGTGAGAAAATCTCACCTTAGCTTTTAATTTGCCATCCATTTCCATCTTGACTTGTTTTCTCGATTTATACCTTGTATAAATAATTTCATACAATCGATTAATATTTGAAATAAATCGAACCATCCGTTTCCATTTAGTAAAATTTTATTTTATATAATCAATTCAATTTCAAACAAATTTCCGTTTATATAATTTTAAATCATTCAATGATTTTATTTTAACCTAGTTTTTCTTTTAATAAATTTATCTAACAAAAATTTTACTTAAAAAAAATATCTTTAACTCAAATCAATTTCCGTTATTAATTTTGCTTAAGTAAAATTTCTTTTTTCTGCTTCTGTACAAACAAATATATAAACTTCCTTTATCGTAAGATTTTCTGATAAATGGAAAGTTAAATCAACAAATTAAAATTACCAATTTTAAATCTTAAGTAACTTTTAAAATGTGATAAAAATTGAATTACCCTAAGATATATATTTTCAAATTCTGTATGTATGTATATCTTTTAACATCGAATTTAACAGATATTCAAAAACAAAAGAAATCGAACCTCACTGCTCCTCTGCTCGAAACCCAGGCTCGCACCCCAAGTTGATCGACAACGTCTCCGCCTGCTCGACTATGAACTCAAGACCTTGCAGCATCGCCTCCATCACGCGCGCACTCCAGATCGTCGCTCTGTTGCCACTGCCGATCGACTCCTCCTATTGACCATCGATCGCGGCCTCCTTCCAGAACACGCACCACGAACCACCCCATCATCACGCGCTTCGAGCTCGCGAAACTCGCCGTCGCAAACTCTGCTTCGCGAAACCCTAAATTCGCCAGACACTACTCGAACACGCGCCGCCTACATCGATTGCCACGCCCACACGCGAGCTTGTCTTCGCATTCCAGAGATCGCCGCCTTCTCGAGCGAATCGCCGGAATCGAACTCGACTTCGACTTCGATCTGATTCGTTTGAAAGTCGCGATGATTCGCGAGCTGAGAGGGAGCGGCCATGAATTTGAATTGAAACCAAGCCGAGAAATTGTTTTCGTTCGTATATTTTTTTTTTCTCTTTTGAACTGTTAGTATTTGATGAGGAAGGGGGATGGGTTGCACGATCTATTACGTGATTTCAGGCGTGGTTGAAGGAAAAAGAACGTGCTGTCCTTTGATAAATTTTTAAAATTTAAATTTAAATGGAAAATTCGATTTTTATTTTACAACGCGTTTGCATATCGTACAGTCACACGGCAACTCCGTTTAAAACGAAATTTGAAATCCAATAATAATACAATATTACGGACCCAATGGAACTGGTTTCGTCGAATTCCGAGACTGTTTGAAAAATGACTATTTTTAAATATCGGTTGAACGATATAAATTTCAAAACTGGACAAATCACTTTCAAATTCGATTCTGAAGCTTCAATCATTTTCCGTATCATTAATACGAATTTTAAAAGCTTTTGAAATATTTTTCTTCAACTGTAAATTGAAGATTTAAATTTTTATCCAGTTTCAATAGATTAAATTTTATAATTTAATCGGCAAATTCAAAGTTATATTCGGGATTCAAATTAAATCATCGTTTAAATATTTAAAATTAATTAAATATTTTCAATTTAATTCGTTCAAAATTCTGGGTCGTTACAAGAAAGAAGAACAGAAAACACAACATCTCACATTCGCAGCGGATTAAATATAATAACAAATAATAATATCAGTTATACAAAGAAAACTGTATTTGTTAATTACAATTTAATACATCAGAGTTACAACATTCACAAATGTACTAGACAGTTAGAATTAACATGTCTCAGACAACTATAATATCACAGCGGAATATACTCCATACGTTCCTGCCATCCAGCTCGCCTCCTGAGCTCCAAAACGTCCTTATCTGAAATCTGTAATACTCGGTCTGACCCGAGCATTACATCAAAGTAACACCCGGGTCAGGCTGGAAACCAGCGTGAGTAAACCCATATAATTTGAAATACTAAGTTCAAACCATAAAAGAAAAGCCCGGGTAACTCATACTTCACTACGAGTTCATTACTTGTTATGCTCAATACTTACTTCACATATCGATTTAAAAAAAAATCGAAGTGGTTTCGGATATCGCTGATATCCGATCCCGGTCTCTTCGCATTTAATACCATCTTTTTAAGCCAAGTTGTTTAGGTTAAACAATTTAATTTAAATTCAGGATATCATATTCATATAGCAATTTTTATCACAGATAGATAACTTACATTATCACAATTCATCCAAAGCATTACATATCGCAGAACATCATAATTTATCAGACTAGAGATATTAATCAATCCAAACATTCAATACAATTTAATCATCCATAAGCAAGATGGATCATTTCCAAAATTAATTAATCATAAATTAATTAACTAATCATCTTTTAATTATCCATCTTAATTAATCATCCGTGATTAATTATCTTCAATTACATAAAGTAATTATCCTTTAATTACATACACAATTTAATCATCCTTAAATAATTTCATTCATTAATCAATCATGATTAATCACATTAGTAATTAACTTCCCTTAATTATTTATATCCATTAAATCAACTCCTTGATTAATTACATTAATTAATCTTTTAATTACATTGAGTAATTACCTCTTAGTTACTTCCTAAGTAATTATCCTTTAATTTATTTCCATTAAGTAATTCCCTTTTAATTAATTACATCCAGTAATTATTCATTCATTAATTCACTAAGTAATTACACCTCATTAATTTCAATAAGTAATTATACTTAATCCAACATCAAATGATTATCTTAAATTAATTAACCTATAATTAATTATTCTTAAATTTCTAAATTAACTTAATTAATCTCAAACCATTATTAAAACCATAATTATCTTTAGATAAAACCTTATCTTATCTTATTTCTGCCTTAATTATTATTTAAAACATTGTTTTTTTTAAAATAACTTTACTAAATTAATTCATTAATTAAGTTTTTACTTATTTAACTTGATAATTTAAAAGTTACCAATCACAACTTATTTTTAAATGCTTTAAACTATTATCAAGTAATAGTGTTAGATCTATTATCAATTTAAATTGATAAACTTGCTTTTTAAAATCTTAAAATTTCATTTCTACACAAGTTTTAAATAATCTTAACTTAATTTAGCAAAGTTTAATATTAAATAAAGTTTCAAAACTTCATAAACAATGTTAAAGAAAACTTCTATTATATAGTAAGTTATTTAAGATAATCATTAAAAAATGTTAAACAATGTTAAAGAAAACTTCATAAACAATGTTAAATAAAGTTACACTCGTTTTGGAATCACCCTCAGAGTTAACGACAATAATCCTGTAAATAAGAACAGAGAACAACATATACATATGCATGTATATATATAAAGATGATACTGTGGAAATATATATGCATATGTATATGTTGTTCTCTGTTCTTATTTACAGGATTATATGTCATATGAAAGAAAAAAACCCATATCTCTCTCTACAATCGAAATTAAGCCTTAAGCTCTGATACCAAATGTGACGACCCGGCTTCCTATGCCCAGAAAGTCGCATCATTAATAAGAAAGAAAGGGGTAGAAAATAGAAAAGAAGAGAAGAAAGAAAGAAACCACAACGACGATCTCACAGCGGAACGAATAAATTATATTAATAACATAAACTATTACATAGTTTACAACAATTTACAGAGTTACACAGCATATACATCACTTACTAGACAGTTATAAACATCTGTCTAGACATTACAACTCAAATACAAGACAAGACACTATCACAGATATCAACACAGCGGAATACTATATCTACGAACGCCGAAGCCTCCTGCTCCATTGCTCCTCCAAAATATTCGTCAAAGCTAAACCTGAATCCCTTGGCTACTCGTAAAAATTTGAGTACCCAAGAGTTTATAAAACAGAAATAAACACTTGGGTCAGACATGGGTCTGGTGTGAGTAAACGGGTTAAAATTGTTTAACTTCAAAACCTTTTGAAAACAAAGGTATCACGTAAGACTTCCCATACATAAACATGGAAAAGTTTTTACCTTACGCTAACCAGAACATTTGATAGGAAATCCAGTTATATTATAATAGGGTCTAGGGTTTTCAAGTAAAATACAGAAATAGCTGAAATGCTTACATCTCACATTCCAACATAGTTGGGCACAACTAATACGTACGGCACTTATTGGAGTTTGGATTCCATACAATGGCAGGGCTACTGGGGTACCGCCCGTCACAGTACGTGGCCTAGATCACCGTACCGAGGATCACTCCTAATCCCCTACAACACAAGGCCGAAACATCCCTTACTGGATAATTCCCGCACAAGATATCCCAGCAATCAATACTACTAAGCTATAGAGCTTCTACTCTCTAGATCTACAAAACTAAACAGAATATCAGACTACTTATCAATACACATTTATATTCAACCATCTAGCATGCAACCAATTATATTTTAAATATAAAGTTACTCACCTATTTGAGAATGAACAGAGCATATTAAATCCTGGAAACTTGAAATTATAATCTTCATATTAATATGTTTACAGCTATTTTACAAACTAATAACTATTTTTCAACTACTTATCTATTTTAAACTTTTTCAAGCTATTTTAAAATTTTATAGGTCAGAATTCAAACTGTTTGTAATTGAAGTAATAACTCAATTGGAAATGGAAGCAATTGAGAATAAGTAAATGGAATTAAAGGAAATGTGAATAGAAAAGTAAATTGATTTGGCTAATAACCAATAAAGATAAATACGTAGGATATACGTATATTATTCTATTCGCATAGTCATTTGATCCAGATTCGAACACAGAATTTCGAGATAGTATTATCGATCCGAGTTGGGATTTTTCGCTCGATTTTCGACGGCGAACCTGGATATGGATTTTTGATTGGTTCTGGATATTCTCTATCATAGTTGTGACTATGCAAGGAGAATGACGGTTTTTGATCAAGAAACCAGATCTGAGTCCGCACTAGGAAGTCGGGTGGACGATACTAGTTCGGAAGTGAAATTGTGTGATCGATTGAGTGATCAGATTGATATTGTGTACGGATGATATGTGTACATCGTACGGATTTGAATGAAATTGATATTGAAGATTTGTGGATAAGTACTGCAAAATGGGTTTGAGATCTGGAAATTATAAATGGATGTGAGTTATAATAAATGCTGGATTTTAAATATCTGAAAATAATAACTCTTATAGTAAATAAATAAATATATATATATATATATAAATAGATATATGTAAACTCTATAATGATGAAAATCTTAAGTATATACGGGGTGTAACGACCCGGAAATTTCGAACCCGAAATTTCCAGATAGTTAGAAGAAAAAGAAAAGAGATAGAAGAAAGAAACAGAAAGAAGAAAGAAGAACAGAAAACACAACATCTCACATTCGCAGCGGATTAAATATAATAACAAATAATAGCATTTTTATAAAAGAAAGCTGTAATTGTTACTTTCAATACAATTAATCAGAGTTACAATCATTACAATAGACTGGACAGTTATATCAACCTGCCCCATACTACTATCAATACAACTCTCAAATACACAGCGGAAAACACTCTATACGTTCCTGCCATCCAGCTCGCCTCCTGAGCTCCAGAACGTCCTTACCTGGAATCTGTAATACTCGGTCTGACCCGAGCATTACATCAAAGTAACACCCGGGTCAGGCTGGAAACCAGCGTGAGTAAACCCATATAACATGAAATACTAAGTTATAAACTTATTTGCAATCCAGGGTAACTCGTACCTTTCTACGAGTTCCCAAAGTCCACCACTTATTACAACAATGTCCACGAACCATTACTTAGTTAAAGGCCAAGTTACTTAATTTATTCCAATTCCAGCCTGTTGGTTCTAAACTCAATTGATAAAGAATCGAAGTGGTTTCGGGTATTTGCTGATACCCGACCCCGGCCTCTTCGAATCCAAAGTTATTCATTAAACCAAGTGTGTAAGTTAAACAATAGAATTTATATTCAGGATTTCGTATTCACACAACAATTTATCTCAGATAGATAAACCATAATATCACAGTTCAACCAAAATATCTCATATCTCAAAGCATCACATATCAGAGATATCAACCAATTCAAGTCATCCAATATCATTCAACCATCCATAAGCAAGATTTATAAGATATATAATTCTTAATTAATTTAATTAATCTCCAATTAATTTAATCACCAACTTAAATCACTTGGATCACCTTAATCCTGCTTACTTAACATTAATTAATTACAACTCAATTAATTAATCATTCTTTAATCATCCATCTTATTAATCCTCCTTGACTAATTATTCTTTAATTACATGTAATTAACCTTTAATTAATCACATAGATTAATTATCCTTAACCATTCACATTAATTAATCTTTAATTAATTAATGACATTCATTTATGATCCTTTAATCACTTCTAGTAATTAATTATTCTTTTAATTAATTACATTTAACAAGTAATTTTTAAATTAATCACATTCATTAATTTACCTTAATTAATCTCATTCAGTAATTAATTATTCCTTAATCATTAATTTATAAACCTTAATTATCAATTAATAAACTTAATTACAAATTAATTAATCCTTAATTATTTGCTAATCTATCTTTAATTATTTAATTAATTAATCCCTAATAAATTTTAAGATAAAACATTTACCTTATTAACTACTAAATTATCATTAACATATAATTTAAAACATTTTATTCTTTTATTTCAACTAAACTAGTTTTTCTTTTAATATATATATAAAGAAGGAAAAAGAATACTCGGTTTAATCACTGTAACAAGTTTAAAATAAGTGGAAATTCAAAAGTCTTTCAAATAAATTTGGAAGTCTGTTCATCTCCTTTAAATCAAGTGAGTAACAATTTTAATATAAACTAACTTAAGTAAATATAATTGCTTGCATGTCTGGTATATACTCAGTTCTCTATTATATGTTTCCAGGTTTAAATCCTGATCAAAATCAATGATTTCATGTTAAGTTCTGAATAAAAGATGGTTGCATGTGAATATTATAGGTAGTTCTGCATATATATGTATTGATATATGAATATACAAGTGCATTTTTCCTATATGTATATGTGGTGGTTTTATGTGCATATGTGACAGTACCCTGTTCTTGTTTTTGTTTGCCCAGACTCAAAATTTCATTTTTAATCTCTTATCACTTGATCTAGTTTTGTTAGGACTAAATTTACAAACTAAAATTATTGATTTACCATAGACAAATGTCTAAAAATTTTGTTAAGTCAAACTTTAAAACCAAGTGTCTCTGTAAACCAAAATAAGAGTGCATATCAAAATAAAGTAAAACTTAAACTTGGTAATTTATAAATTCAAGTATATGTATTGAATATATAAGCTATAACATGATTTTTAACCTTAAAATCATAATTCTTAGTTTGGTAATAAGAATGCAGTTCTGTGATGAACTAAAAAGGGGATTTTGGGTAATTCGGCTGATCTAGATGAGTAAGAACTCTATAGCTTAGTAGTATTGATTGTTTGGATTCTGTAAAGCGAGTATCCCGGTATATATATACTTGGGGAAACTCGAGGAAATTCTATCTAGAATTTTTCTGGATATTTTGAATTGTTTGATTGAGTGAATTGTTTGCTATGGTTGTTAGCATATGGATGATAATACATCCTTGTGATTTAAAAAGATTATTAAATTACCTTTGTTTTAAATTTCGGGGACGAAATTATTTTAAGGGGGGGGGAATGTAATATCCCGGAAATTTAGGGCAATATCAATTTAATAATCTGTTTAAATAATTAAATTGATTGATAATTTTTGATAATAAAATTTGAATTGGTTAAGATTTAGTAATCGATTAAAATAAGAATTTTCTTAAGTATTTAGAATGTTGATTTAATTAAAGATAGTTAAATTAAAAAGGAATTTAGATAATTAAATTATTTTAATTATCAAGTGTTATTAGTAAATAATTGATTTAATTAAGATAATAGTCTCTTAATTAAGAACCTCTAATATGGTAAGTTAAGAATCATTTAATTAAAATAATTAAGTTAAATTAATTTGTGATTAATTAAGAAAATCATTTATAAATTAATTAAGTAATTACTTGATGAAGTAATTAAGAAATAATTACTGGATGTAATTTAGTAAAGATAAAATATTTAATAAAGTAATTAGAGGATAATTATTTTATGAAAGTAATTAAATAAGAAGTGATTAAGGCTAATTACCTAGTATTATTAATTAAATAATTTATTTAATTAAAGGATTAAGGATAATTAATAAGGTAATTAATTATTTGTTAAGGTAATTAATTAAAAGTAATTAATTAAGGAAGATAATTAATTAGAGTTAATTACTGGTTAAGTTTAATCAAAGGTGATTAATAAATTATGGTTTAATTAAAGGCTAATTATTTAATGTAATTAATAAATAATTAAAGGTATAATTAGGGATCATTAGTTTATAATTAATGATATGATTAAGAATTGATTAATTAAGATTAATTAATCAAATGACAACTAATTAATTGTAATTAATTAAGGATTAAAGTAATTGATTTTAATTAATTAATTTATGAAGTAATTAAAGGTTAATTACTGTATTTGATTAAGGATAATTAATTTGTGAAATTAATTAAAGATAATTACTTAAAGGTAATTAAAGTATAATTAATCAAGGTGATTAATTAAAGTGGATAATTAGAGAAAGATTAATTAATTTATTTGTAATTAATTAATGATTATATAAGTAAGATTTATAATGAAATACTTAATTTAATTTACTTTGATGTAATGCTCGGGTCAGACCGAGTATTACAGATTTTCAGGTAAGGACGTTTGGGAGTTCAGGAGACGAGCTGGATGGCAGGAACGTATGGAGTGTTTCTACTATGATATATTATTGTATATCTGAGGCTTGATAATTATGTATATCCAGTGTCTGTATAAATATGTAACTCTGATGTATTAAAATGTAATCGACAGATATAATATTGTTTTGTAAAACTGTTATCATTTATTATTATATTTTATCCGCTGCGAATGTGAGATGTTGATGTTTCTTCTTCTTCTTCTTCTTCTTCTTCTTCTGTTTCTTTCTTCTATCTCTTTCTTTTTCTTCTAACTATCTGGAATTTTCGGGTTCGAAAATTCCGAGTCGTTACAGTTGGATTCAAACTTAAATTAAAATCTTGAATATATAGAAGTATTATTAGAATAAAGATAAAAATGAATTGGTTTCCAGATATGATAATCTTGGTTATTATCATAAATGATTGTTGTGTTTAATAATGGAATGTTTTAGGGAAGTAAAACATTTAGGCAAGTAAGACTTGTAAATTCTAGTGGGTTTTAAATTGTGAAGTTTTAAATCCAGAAAACTTGAAATTATTTTTGAATTTAAAACCAGAAATGGTTTAAAAATTTAAATTATAACTTGGTGTGTAAAGAAAATGTATATATGAGGAATATACCTAATACCAATGATGATTTGAAATAAACACTTAGTGTTGAGTTTTAAATTGGAATGTGATGTGAAACCCAAAATAAAGTAAGTTTTTAAACTTAAAAAGGGAAAGACTATTAATCTGAAGTTTAAAATTTGAATGGGAATTCAAATTGTGAAAAGTTGACGGATTAAGTAAATTTAACTTGGAGGAAGTTAAATAAGTTTGAATAAATAACTTGAATTGGAAATTTCAAGATGAAATTTAAATTTAACTTGGGTAGTTAAATGGTTAATTTAAATGGAAGTTATGAGTGATCTCAAAATGGGTTTGAGATCTGGCAATTGAAAATGGATAATAAATTAGAATCTGAAGATTAAATTGTTTTTGAATTTTTATTTGAACTTTGTAATAAGTTAAGTAAAGATAATTTTAAAATGGAATTTTGAAATTTGAATTCAGAATTAAAAGGTTTAAAGATTTAATTTGTTAAATTAAAAATAAAGGTTGATTTGATTTAAAATTTATTAATAAGATCTTAATAATGATTTAGAAAGTAATAAAGATTGAAGGGTTTATCTTATAATAAATTAAGATCTTGGATAATTATAGATAAATAAATTAATATGTAATTAAAGAGTAAATAATTAATGTAAGTGATTATAGGATAATTAATTTGAGTAATTAATTAAAGATAAATGTAATTAACGTGAAATGGGTGAAGGTTAATTCATTTGTGATATTAATTTAAGGCTAATTACTTAATGTAATGATTAATTAATGTAATTAATTAATGAAGGAAATTAAAATTACTTAAGGTAAGTAATTAAATGATAGTTAATTAAACTAAGTAATTAAAAGTTTGATTAATTAAGGAAACTTATTAAGGGTTAGTTAATTAATGAATATGATTAATTAAAAGATAATTAATTGATATAAGTGATTATGAAATAATTAATTTAAGTGATTAATTAAGGATAATTACTGTAAATGGTTAAGAATAATTAATTTTGTGAAATTAATTAAAGGTTAATTACTTAATGTAATTAAAGTAAAATTAATCAAGGATGATTATAATTGGTTTGTAAGCAAGGTTTAAAGTAATTGAAGTAATTAACTTAATTCATTTAAGGTTAATTAAATCAATTAGAGATCATATGGTTGATTTATCTTGCGATGAATGATTAAATGATAATTGTATGTCTTGGATTAGTTGATATCTCTGTTACGTGATATAATATGTTGGGTTAAAATAGTGACTCCCTGTATTTAAAGTTTGAATTGTATTTCATTTGAATAATTTGGGTTAAGATGACATTGAATTCGAAGAGACAGGAGTCAGGTATTAGTTAATACCCGAAACCACTTCGATTTGAAATCATCTAAAATTCTTTATAGATTGATATGTGAAACCAATAGGCTGGTTGGGATAAAATGAACCATTTAAACTAAGTTGGATACTTAGATATTGTTTTGTGAAAATAAGTGTTGACTATATAAGTTGTTTACTTGTAATAATGTACGAGTTACCCCGGGTTTTAAATAAGTTCTATAGATTGGAATTCCTTGTTAGATGAGTTTACTCACGCTGGTTTCCAGCCTGACCCGGGTGTTACTTTGATGTAATGCTCGGGTCAGACCGAGTATTACAGATTTCAGGTAAGGACGTTCTGGAGCTCAGGAGACGAGTTGGATGGCAGGAACGTATGGAGTATATTCCGCTGTGATATTATAGTTGTCTGAGACATGTTAATTCTAACTGTCTAGTACATTTGTGAATGTTGTAACTCTGATGTATTAAAATGTAATTAACAAATACAGTTTTCTTTGTATAACTGATATTATTATTTGTTATTATATTTAATCCGCTGCGAATGTGAGATGTTGTGTTCTCTGTTCTTCTTTCTTCTTTCTGTTTCTTTCTTCTATCTCTTTCTTTTTCTTCTAACTATCTGGAATTTTCGGGTTCGAAAATTCCGGGTCGTTACAGTTGGTATCAGATTATTGATATATAAACTGGTAGTTAATGAAAGAATTATTATTTATATAAAACATTTACTTAAATTAATTGAAGATTTGGAATTAATTAAATTATAATTAATTAATTATCCTTTAATAATTCATTTCAATTAATCATCTTTGATTAATTACCTTTTAATTACATCCAAGTAATTAAACTCAAATTACTTTCCTTAATACATAACCAATCAATTAATTACTTCCAGTAATTATCTATTATTTACTTCCTAAATAATCATACCTTAATAATTACATTAAGTAATTATTATCAAATCATCTCTTGATTATTCTAAATTAATTAAACTTAATTAATTAACTTAACTAAATCAAATTAACTTAATTAATTACAATAAGTAATTAATTTCTTAATTACTTCCATTAAGTAATTCATTTAACAAATGATTATCTTTAAATTAATTAATCTAATTAATTATCAAAATTAATCACCTTAATTTAATTATTAAATAATCTCTAATTAATAACCTTCATTAATAATTATTTAATTACTTTCTTAAGTAATTAACTTAGATTAATTATTATTAATTATAAATTAATTAATCTTAATAACAAATTAATTAATCTAATTTATTCAATTAATTAAGTGTTAACCATAACTTAATTAATATTTAATTACTTTATTAAATCTTAATCATTAATTAATATTCTAATTAATAATCCTTAATTACAAATTAATTATTCCTAATTAATTAATCTTAAACTTTAATTAAAATAAATTCTTAATTATAATTTAATTAATTCCAAATCTAAAACTTGATTTAAATTAATGTGATAAATATTATTTATTATTTAAATCTGTAATGTGACGACCGCCCATGACCCCTGCACCAAATCTAGAGATAGTGCGCTGTAAAGTGTGCCAGGCGACCATGGACGATTGTCAAGGTAAGATTTAAAACGAAAGAATCTATCGTATTACTCACAGCGCATGGACAAAATACAATAGAACATATGTATAGTGAAGCTTTACAGAACAAAATGACATCATATAAAACTCCATAATAGTTGAATACAAGCATCCACATAGTCAATACATCCAGCCTCACTACATATCTCTCAGAGAACACAAAACAGCGGAATATCCAGTACATATAATAAAAAGATAATATGCAATCCTCCAGCTCGTCTTCGATATCAGCATCGTGAGAAGAGAACAGCACCTGTCACCTGCTACCTAGTCTGCCCGTCCCAAAATGGACGAACAGCCCAAGGCAATAAGAATTAAAAACATAAAGCCTTGAGTCAGACAACAGTCTTAGTGAGCAGTAAATTAACTAACAACATACCAAAAGAGCATAAAGGAAAAGGAATAGGAATACAACCCTCCCACTCCAACCTCATTCTACAGTGATAGCCCCCAGACACACACTAACAGAAGCAAACATAGCAGAGAATACAATTTAAAGTAAAGCAATTGTCACTCGAGTCAAGAGCGATGTTTTCCAAGTACAAATCCCAAGGTCTAAAACCAAGGTCAGATAAGCACCCAGGAAATACCGCTCTTGAGACCGAATGACGATACAACCAAACATCCATGACTCGGCTATCACTGTTATCATTGTTGCGATATCACCGTTATCATTGTTGCGATATCACCGTTAATTGAATGACCGGCACATTCTTTCAGCCGTCCGTCAAGGGCTAATGGTAACCCCGGTTCTAGACATAACTCCCGCACGTCATCGTGACCCGTGCCTAGGATTATCGAATCTACCCAGAGTACTTGACCATCAACTTAGTCTTTTGGGCGTCCCCATGTACTCTTGCTTAGAGCATGCTAGAACCTTCAACAACGATGAGATCTCAACCTCCTAGTCATCCTCCTCGACGACTATTGCCATACTAGCTCAAGCGCCTCTCGAGCATCCATTATCCTCAACTCGAATCATATCACCGAGTTATCAACATGCTTGGAATGATCCCGCCTGGATTAGACCAAGTCTTCATCATATGATGCCTCGCTTCATTACATCCTCGCAAAGCTTCATCTCAACTTCACATCATCAAATCTATGCATAGGAGCTTCATCATCCCGCTACATATGCCACGAGCAGCTTTTCCAATTCAAGAGCCTTTCCCTTAGCTTTTGAATCACCTTCGATCTAAATCTAATCATCAATCATCTAGTTCATAACAATCAATCAAATCAAACATCAATCCAAGCAATCAAGCATTCAAAAATGATCTAAGTAGACAATTATAACAATAATGGCATTTTCGTAATTAAAGAGTTGAAAGTCCAATAAGCATGAAAACATGGATTATATCTCTACAAACTTGATGAATGAACTTGCATAGGTTAACATATGATAAAATGGATGCAACATCATCATGAACAATGGATCTATATGGATCTACACATAGGATGAAGAAAATGCATGGAAATCTCTATTTTAACACCAAAACGAGCCAACAATCCGATATACTCCTTTGGATCCGTGTGAGAGATAATCACCACTCACCAAATCACCTAAACAACCTCAAATCAACACACTTCAGATCTGGACAGCGAAGGATGAAGCTAGATCTATCACAAATCCGCTTCAAATGAAGAAATCTCTCTTGAAAAGATGAAGATCTTCAATCCAAGCTTTTGAATCTTCAATCTCGATCTTCGATTTGGATGGATGGAAGCACTAGATTAGAGTGGAGAAAAGAAGTGAAGAAGTGTAGAAGTCGAGCTCTCAAAATGGCAGCACTTCGTCGCTTCAAAATCCGGATCCCAAAAAGTGAGAACAACCCCTCCTATTTATAGCTGAAAACTGCCTGAGTCGTAACTCGGCTATCTCCTTAAGTCGTTGCCGACCTAACATATGCCGACCTACGACCTAAAAAACCCCCACGACTTAACAGAGCCTCCGACCTAACCCTTAGCCAACAACTCCGACCTAACAGATACGCGCGCCTCAACTCCTACGATCTAACGCTTCTGCGCATACGACCTAACTATTAAGTCGACCTACGACTTAACACATACTTCGACCTAACACTTAGACGAAACCCAGCGACCTACGACTTAACAGGTTACGACCTAACACTTAGACGAAACCCAGCGACCTACGACTTAACAGGTTACGACCTAATTCCTTAAGCCTCCACGCGACCTAACATAAGTCGCGAACAACTGGGATGCGACCTAACTCTACCCAGACTTACGACTTAACTCCTTAAGTCGCTCACTACTACTTAGGTCGTTGCCGACCTAACTACACTGCTAACTTCTATAGGTCGTCCCAACCGACCTAACAACTTAATTACTAAGTCGCTAACCCGGAACCACTAGGTCTGCCTACCCTTGAGTCGCCATATCCTTAAGTCGGTCAGTCTTTAGGTCGTTAACTCGCCCTGCCGACCTAATTACTTAACTAAATCCTAGGTTGCACAATTTTATAGGTCGCTCCAACTAACCCACGACCTAACACTAACTCGCAAGTCCTTAACTCGGTCACGACTTAGCTCTTAGGTCGTCCACGACCTAGGACTTAGACAAATTTCCCCAAAAATCTGAAATGACTTAAAAATGCAAAAATTCCAGATTTGACGAACTTTTCGATCCGTGAAAAATACGGGTCGTTACATTCTCTCCCCCTTAGGAATTTCGCCCCCGAAATTCCAAGCAAACAAAGCAATCAAAGACTATTCTGTACGCCTACCATCCATAGCAATCAACAAACCATGCATCCAATTCTAACTTAGCGTACAGAATTCTAAAATTAGAACAAGTTACAATATCGTGAGATGACACGACACCTTAGGACCATACCTTGAAGAGTTCAGGATGAGCTGCTTTCATCCTCTCTTCCACCTCCCACGTACAGTCGTTATCATCATCACTCCATTGTATCTTGAGCAACTTAACTACCTTCCTCCTAAGCTGTTTCGTGTCGGTTTCCACAACACGAAGTGGCTTACGAGGTCTTCTATCAACCGGATCAACTTCAAAGTCTTCATAGCTATCAGCAGAAACCACTGCATTCGAGTCATGCACATACTTCCGTAGATACGATACGTGAAAAACATTGTGCACACCCGACATCTTCTCCGGTAACTCCAATCTATAAGCGAGCTTTCCAATTCGCTCGATGATCGGGAATGGTCCAACAAATCTCGGAGTCAATTTTCCTTTCTTCCCGAATCTAATAACATTCTTCAGTGGAGAAATCTTCACAAAAACCATATCCCCTACGTCGAATTCCAAATCCTTTCGACGCTTATCGGCATAACTCTTCTGACGGTCTTGGGCTGCCTTCATTCGTTGCCGAATGATCTCTATGCAATCTGAGGTCTGACGAATCATCTCTGGCCCAAGTATCAGCTTTTCTCCAGTTTCCAACCAACATGTCGGAGAGTTACACGGTCTTCCATACAACGCCTCATACGGTGCCATACTAATGCTTGACTGGTAACTGTTGTTGTACGCAAACTCCACCAAATGAAGGTGATCTTCCCATGATCCTCCGAAGTCCAAAACACATGCTCTGAGAAGATCTTCCAAAACTCGGTTGACTCTCTCGGTCTGACCATCTGTTTGGGGATGATAAGCTGTACTCAAACACAACTCGGTTCCCAAAACTTCCTGGAAGCTCTTCCAAAATCCACTAGTGAACAATGGGTCTCGATCGCTCACTATGCTCTTCGGAATACCATGGAATCGAACTATCCACTTAATATACAACTCAGCCAACTTTGATGCAGTCCTAGTCGATCGAACAGGAATGAATCGTGCACTCTTAGTCAGACGATCCACAATGACCCAAATCCCTTCATTTCCCGTTCTGGTTCTAGGCAATCCATCGATGAAATCCATCGACACTTGTTCCCACTTCCATGTAGGAACTTCTAATGGCTGAAGCAATCCACTTGGCTTCTTCTGTTCAGCTTTAACCAACTGGCAGTTCATACACTTGGAAATAAAATTTCCAACATCCTTCTTCATACCTTCCCAATAGTAGGTTCTCTTCATATCCCGATACATCTTATTTCCACCTGGATGAATTGTCAACTTCGAGTGATGACTTTCCTTCAGAACTTCACTCCTCAATTCATCTATATCGGGAACAACTAGTCGTCCTTGCTTCCGAAGCCAACCCTCTTGATCGACCTCGAATCCTTTATCCTTTTCTGGATCCAATCCAGATTCCAACTCACGGATAATCTTGACAAGCTTATCATCTCGCTTTTGGCTCTCACCAATCCTTTCCACAAGAGTGGGTCTTATCGATAAGTTTGCCAACATCTCAGGTTCCAATTCACATCTAGGCCTGAAGTCAAATCCAGCTAAATACTCGAGACTCTTCCATTCTGAAAACATGGCTCCCAATCCTGCATGTCTTCGACTTAACGCATCTGCCACTGCGTTACCTTTTCCCGGAGTATAAGCTATACCAAAATCATACGATGCCAAAAACTCTAACCAACGTTGCTGCCGAAGATTCAAATCCTTCTGGGAGAAAAGATACTTTAACGACTTATGATCCGTAAACAACTCGAATCGAACTCCCAACAGATAATGCCTCCACATCTTCAGAGCAAATACAATCGCCGCTAACTCCAAATCATGAGTCGGGTAATTCCTTTCATGCGGCTTTAGTTGTCGACTGGCATACGCAACAACTTTATCCCTCTGCATCAGCACTGCTCCAAGTCCAGTACCACATGCGTCGGTGTAAACCACCATCTCATCATTCCCACCTGGAATAGTCAAAACAGGAGCACTCGTCAGTCTCTCTTTCAGGATTCCGAAAGCTTGCTCACACTTAGCATCCCAACTGAACACTTGGTTCTTCTTCGTCAATCCTGTTAACGGTGCAGCTATCTTGGAGAAGTCTTTGATAAACCGTCGATAATATCCTGCTAATCCAAGAAAACTTCTCACATCAGACGCATTCTTAGGTCTAACCCAATCCTGGATTGCTGCCACCTTAGCGGGATCAACCGCTATTCCACTTCCAGAAATCACATGGCCTAAGAACCTCACTTCGCTCTTCCAGAAGTGACACTTCGAAAACTTAGCCTTCAGCTGATGTTTTCGCAAGATCTCCAAAACGATACGCAAGTGCGTCTTGTGCTCTTCTTCCGTTCTGGAATAAATCAGAATATCATCCACGAACACAAGTACGAACTTGTTCAACTGATCTCTGAACACTCTATTCATAAGATCCACAAAATATGCTGGCGCGTTAGTCAATCCAAACGGCATTACCAGCCACTCAAAGAAACCGGATGGTGTCCTAAAAGCAGTCTTCGGTACACTATCCTCTGCTACTCTCAACTGGTGAAATCCCGTTGCCAAATCCATCTGAGAAAACACCTTAGCTTCGTGAAGCTGATCAAACAAGTCATCTATTCTCGGCAATGGATACTTGTTCTTCTTAGTCACCTTATTCAGCTCACGATAATCGACGCACAATCTCAACGACCCATCTGCCTTGGTTGCAAACACAACTGGTGCACCCCACTCGGACACACTACGCCGAATGAATCCTTTCTGTAAAAGGTCATCAACTTGCACCCTCAACTCCTGCTGCTCCCTAGGCGCCATCCGCCTAAGAGGCATCACAACAGGTCTGGCTCCTTCAACTAGATCTATACGAAACTCGATCTCTCTATGCGGCGGCAACCCTTTGACTTCGTCAAAGACATCCTCGAATCTATTTGCGATCGGCACTAAAGACAGTCCATCCCGTGGAACAACTAGCGAATACATGAAGCTCATGAAGACGCCTTCCTCATGCTTACATCGTATCACAATCTTTCGCCCTTCCACATTCTCGACTGCCACCTCTAGCCTCTCACAATCAACCTTAGCCGCATACTTCCTAAGCCAGTCCATACCCAAGATAATTCCGAACCCCGCAAAGTTTAGAACAAAGCAATCACAAACAAAAGAGCAACCATGACTCGATACAACTAGACCACGGCATAACATACACAAACAAGACGAACCCCCAACTGGATTAGTCACAACCAATGGCCTATCAACAATACCCGGTTCCAAACCTAACCGGCCTATGAGTTCACTACAAACAAACGAATGCGACGCTCCAGTATCAAACAGAACTCTAACTGGAACGCCACATAGGAAAAGAGTACCTTGAACAACCACACTCTTTCCCTTCTCTTCAGCAGTAGGAGCTTTCGAAGACGACGGAACAGCTCCCAAAGTATAAGCCTGCACAATCTGCTTGTCCCTACTCGGTTCTGGACAATTCTTCCTGAAATGCCCTGGCTTGTCACAGTTGTGGCACTTCGCCGGCGCCTTCGGATTCTTGCAATCCTTGGAGAGATGGCCTTTCTGCTGACAGTTGTAGCAAGTCACTTCGCCTTTCGGCCTCTTCTGACCATCCTTACCCTTATGCTGCTGCTGCTTCCTTTTCTTGTTTCTACCCTGCTGGGGTTTAGACTCTTCCCTGGTTACAGCAACAACAGATCCTTCCTTAGGAAACAGATTCTCATGTCTGAGAGCTTCCTCCACAAGCTTCCTAAATGAATCGTCCAAGTGATCCATCAATCTTGGAGCCTGTACTTGATCTCCAACATCTACTGATGGCCCCGGGGCTGACATCCTTCTCCTGATCGAAGTCATCATGGTTTCGAACATAGCAACATAATCAGCAGCCCCTTCAGTAGCACGGCCTCCCCTAGCAGCTGGTCTCCCTCTTCGACTCATTCTCAATATCTATAAAAAGGAATGATTAGAACATCTAGAGAAACAACTGCATAAAGGACTCAAACCCTACTAAGCGACTATATTATATATAGTATTCATCCATCAAAATACATTTACGTCTCTCATACGTAGTTACTTCAGCGAGCGTTGGGTAAAATCGATTAACCAATGCTCTGATACCAAATGTGACGACCGCCCATGACCCCTGCACCAAATCTAGAGATAGTGCGCTGTAAAGTGTGCCAGGCGACCATGGACGATTGTCAAGGTAAGATTTAAAACGAAAGAATCTATCGTATTACTCACAGCGCATGGACAAAATACAATAGAACATATGTATAGTGAAGCTTTACAGAACAAAATGACATCATATAAAACTCCATAATAGTTGAATACAAGCATCCACATAGTCAATACATCCAGCCTCACTACATATCTCTCAGAGAACACAAAACAGCGGAATATCCAGTACATATAATAAGAAGATAATATGCAATCCTCCAGCTCGTCTTCGATATCAGCATCGTGAGAAGAGAACAGCACCTGTCACCTGCTACCTAGTCTGCCCGTCCCAAAATGGACGAACAGCCCAAGGCAATAAGAATTAAAAACATAAAGCCTTGAGTCAGACAACAGTCTTAGTGAGCAGTAAATTAACTAACAACATACCAAAAGAGCATAAAGGAAAAGGAATAGGAATACAACCCTCCCACTCCAACCTCATTCTACAGTGATAGCCCCCAGACACACACTAACAGAAGCAAACATAGCAGAGAATACAATTTAAAGTAAAGCAATTGTCACTCGAGTCAAGAGCGATGTTTTCCAAGTACAAATCCCAAGGTCTAAAACCAAGGTCAGATAAGCACCCAGGAAATACCGCTCTTGAGACCGAATGACGATACAACCAAACATCCATGACTCGGCTATCACTGTTATCATTGTTGCGATATCACCGTTATCATTGTTGCGATATCACCGTTAATTGAATGACCGGCACATTCTTTCAGCCGTCCGTCAAGGGCTAATGGTAACCCCGGTTCTAGACATAACTTCCGCACGTCATCGTGACCCGTGCCTAGGATTATCGAATCTACCCAGAGTACTTGACCATCAACTTAGTCTTTTGGGCGTCCCCATGTACTCTTGCTTAGAGCATGCTAGAACCTTCAACAACGATGAGATCTCAACCTCCTAGTCATCCTCCTCGACGACTATTGCCATACTAGCTCAAGCGCCTCTCGAGCATCCATTATCCTCAACTCGAATCATATCACCGAGTTATCAACATGCTTGGAATGATCCCGCCTGGATTAGACCAAGTCTTCATCATATGATGCCTCGCTTCATTACATCCTCGCAAAGCTTCATCTCAACTTCACATCATCAAATCTATGCATAGGAGCTTCATCATCCCGCTACATATGCCACGAGCAGCTTTTCCAATTCAAGAGCCTTTCCCTTAGCTTTTGAATCACCTTCGATCTAAATCTAATCATCAATCATCTAGTTCATAACAATCAATCAAATCAAACATCAATCCAAGCAATCAAGCATTCAAAAATGATCTAAGTAGACAATTATAACAATAATGGCATTTTCGTAATTAAAGAGTTGAAAGTCCAATAAGCATGAAAACATGGATTATATCTCTACAAACTTGATGAATGAACTTGCATAGGTTAACATATGATAAAATGGATGCAACATCATCATGAACAATGGATCTATATGGATCTACACATAGGATGAAGAAAATGCATGGAAATCTCTATTTTAACACCAAAACGAGCCAACAATCCGATATACTCCTTTGGATCCGTGTGAGAGATAATCACCACTCACCAAATCACCTAAACAACCTCAAATCAACACACTTCAGATCTGGACAGCGAAGGATGAAGCTAGATCTATCACAAATCCGCTTCAAATGAAGAAATCTCTCTTGAAAAGATGAAGATCTTCAATCCAAGCTTTTGAATCTTCAATCTCGATCTTCGATTTGGATGGATGGAAGCACTAGATTAGAGTGGAGAAAAGAAGTGAAGAAGTGTAGAAGTCGAGCTCTCAAAATGGCAGCACTTCGTCGCTTCAAAATCCGGATCCCAAAAAGTGAGAACAACCCCTCCTATTTATAGCTGAAAACTGCCTGAGTCGTAACTCGGCTATCTCCTTAAGTCGTTGCCGACCTAACATATGCCGACCTACGACCTAAAAAACCCCCACGACTTAACAGAGCCTCCGACCTAACCCTTAGCCAACAACTCCGACCTAACAGATACGCGCGCCTCAACTCCTACGATCTAACGCTTCTGCGCATACGACCTAACTATTAAGTCGACCTACGACTTAACACATACTTCGACCTAACACTTAGACGAAACCCAGCGACCTACGACTTAACAGGTTACGACCTAACACTTAGACGAAACCCAGCGACCTACGACTTAACAGGTTATGACCTAATTCCTTAAGCCTCCACGCGACCTAACATAAGTCGCGAACAACTGGGATGCGACCTAACTCTACCCAGACTTACGACTTAACTCCTTAAGTCGCTCACTACTACTTAGGTCGTTGCCGACCTAACTACACTGCTAACTTCTATAGGTCGTCCCAACCGACCTAACAACTTAATTACTAAGTCGCTAACCCGGAACCACTAGGTCTGCCTACCCTTGAGTCGCCATATCCTTAAGTCGGTCAGTCTTTAGGTCGTTAACTCGCCCTGCCGACCTAATTACTTAACTAAATCCTAGGTTGCACAATTTTATAGGTCGCTCCAACTAACCCACGACCTAACACTAACTCGCAAGTCCTTAACTCGGTCACGACTTAGCTCTTAGGTCGTCCATGACCTAGGACTTAGACAAATTTCCCCAAAAATCTGAAATGACTTAAAAATGCAAAAATTCCAGATTTGACGAACTTTTCGATCCGTGAAAAATACGGGTCGTTACATGTAAATAGAAATATTTATTAGTATATATATATATTACTCAAATATTTGATTTTATATGAGAATAATGTTTTAATAAAAGATTAATTAATTTAAATATTAGTTATATGTTATCACATAGCATATAATGAAATACTTAAATAATGTACCAGAGCATAGGTTGAGCGAATTTAACTTATTAAAATTAATAAGTAATTTATTTAAGATTATTAATTTTGATCACAATATTAAATTTATATGCTATAAAATACTTGAATTGTTATAAATGTAACCAAAATACTGATTTATAAATTTAACAAATTTAGATGTGATAATCTTTAGTATAAATTATTTAATATTTGACAAATTCTTCTTTTAAAACAAATAATAAAGTGTTGTTATATATATATATATATATATATGAGTTGTTTGTATTTTTAATTAAAATTTGAATTTGAATTGGAAATTCAAAGAATAAATATCTTAAAATTAAATTGGATATAAAATATATATGTATATGATTTTATTAGTATATAATTCATTTTCATATTATTTTCTTTAAAAGGTTCATATCAATATAAATTAAGGAAGGTAATTATTAGATAGAAAAATTAATATAAGAATTTTATGAAGAACATTTATAAAATAAAACCAAATTGGAATTATTATAAAATATATATATAAACATAATTATGCATGAAATTTACAAATGTAAAATAAGTAATATATATACAAAGACAAGTGTTAATTAGTAAGTAAGTATATTAACAAGTGTTAGGATTTTAAGATAGGAAATGAACATGTGTCATTTTCTTCTTTTACTTTTTTTTAAAAAAAATAATAACTAATAAAGGATAAAACTAAGAATTTAAAACATCTCTATACCCCTCTTTCATTTCTTTTATCAGCCATTCTCTAAAACAAAACTAAAACCTGTAACACACAATCCAGTAAAACAAAATCAAAGAAATTCAAACAATATCTCCACAAATTCAAGTAGGATTCAACTCAAATAAAGCAAGCAGATCAAAAATCAAACCTGGAAACTAGAAAGGAATTCAAACCAGAAAAGAAATCAACAATAAAGCCTCAATTCTAAATCTAGTAGCAGATCAACAACTAAGTTTCAGTTTCCAGGATCAAATCAACTTTCAGTTTTTGAAATTCAAGAAGAAATTTCCAGGCTCTGTTCTCTGTTTATGCAAGAAGGTGAGTAAACTATCCCCTAAAAACAGTTTTAATCAATAAATATAGAGATGCATGTGATAAAGTTGTACAAGAAGGTTGTAATATGGTTTGCATGTTTGAATGCCTGAGTGTATATGTCTGGATATATGAGGACAGATTTTGTTCTTAGTGCAGGCTTCCAAATCAAGATTGAAAATTAAATATCTCTTCAGATAATTGATGTTATGCCATAATCCTTAAAGAAAATTCGTTTATTTTAACCTAATGCTATTTTTAAAATAATGTTATAAGTAAAATCAGTGAAGTATTTTACTGGGAAATAAATTTACAGTGAAACTTCTTAAACCTGTAAAATAAATATCCTTAGATTCATGTTTTGATTTGATATTTGGATTTACATTAGGATATGATGAATCACTGTAACGACCCGGAAATTTCGAACCCGAAATTTCCAGATAGTTAGAAGAAAAAGAAAAGAGATAGAAGAAAGAACAGAACAAGGCACAGATTCTCACATTCGCAGCGGATCAAAATACAATATCAAATAATAATATCAGTTATACAAAGAAAACCGTATCAGTCAATTACATTTTTATACATCAGAGTTACAACATTTCACAATCACTATACAGTTAAAATAACTCGTCCCAATAATTAACAATATATCACACTCCATACGTTCCTGCCATCCAGCTCGCCTCCTGAGCTCCAGAACGTCCTTACCTGAAATCTGTAATACTCGGTCTGACCCGAGCATTACATCAAAGTAACACCCGGGTCAGGCTGGAAACCAGCGTGAGTAAACTCATCTAACAAGAAATTCCAATCCATAGAACTTATTTAAACCCGGGGTAACTCGTACTTTACCACAAGTAAACCACTTATATAGTCAACACTTATTTCACAAAACAATAGCTAAGTATCCAACTTAGTTTAAATGGTCCATATTATTTCAAACCGGACTATTGATTTCACATATCAAATTTATAAAGAATTATAGATTACTAATCGAAGTGGTGTCGGATATCGCTGATATCCGATCCCGGTCTCTTCGATTCTAATATCATCTTAATTCAAGTTATTCAAATGAATACAATTAAATTTTAAATACAGGGTGTCACTTTTACACAGCAAAACATCATAGGTAACCACATCATCATTTTTCACCCCAAACATATCATATTACAAAAACATTGCATATCACATACCATCACCATCACATACCAGGGATAACAAATAGTCCAAGGCATTCAATATCATTCAATCATCCATAAGAAAGATTAATTAGCCACACCATTTCTAGTTAATTTAAATAAATTAAATTAATTACTTCAATCACTTTTAATCCTGCTTACTTAACATTAATTAACCAATTAATTAATCATCCTTTAATTATCATTTTTAATTATATTAAGTAATTAGCCTTTACTTAATTACACAAATTAATTAACCCTCAACCATTCACATTAAATAATCCTTTAATTACTCTCATAAAGTAATTAACAATAATTTATTTCATTGATCCTTAATTAATTACTCTAATTAATTATTCTATAATCACTTATATTGATAAATTATCCTTTAATTAATCACATTAATTAACTAACCCTTTAATTCATTTTCTTAATTAATAAATCTTTTAATTAATCACATTAAGTAATTAATCCTTTAATTCATTTTCTTAATTAATAAATCTTTTAATTAATCACATTAAGTAATTAATCCTCAATTACTTTCATTAATTAATTATTATTTACTTTTAGAAATTACCCATTAATTTCCCTCCTTAATAATTGACATTAGTGATTATCCTTAAATTACTTTAATTGATTAACCAATTCTTTAATTAATTAAATAAATTAATTAATTCTCAATTTAATTACCTCAAGTAGTTAATCTTTAATTACTTACAATGATTACAATAAGTAATTAACTTTAAAAATAATTACATACATTAATTATCCTTTCAATTAAAAACTGGGTTTACATTCTTTTGAAAACTTTGGTTATTAAACATAACCCGAGCCCAAACTCTAAATTACCCGAGCCAAAATCCAAAATACCTTAGCCTATTCCCGAGACACTCGCAATTATCACGCTACTTCAATGCAATCCACTGTCTACTTCGAGTTTTACCCGATATAAACCCTTCTTCCCCAAATACCACGAACAACCCAGACAACGACATACACGCGTGCACGTGCACGGCTGATCCAACCATCTCCGATCAACGTTTCGAACGCCATCAAGTCGCCGACCATCTACCCGAGCATTCCGACCACCCAGAATTCCAACCCACCACGTGGAACAAAAACGAACAATTTCGAACACCCATCAAAACGAAACTCGATCACCCCAAACACCTCGCATCGCCATCTCCGTCCATCTGAACCCACGTGCTCGCACCGATAGCTACGCCAGACCTTCCTCTTCCTTTTCCCCCACCTTCGAGCCAACTCGAAACCATCGCGACGTCGCATAGCCCTCGCAATCATCGTTTATCTGAACCATACCTTAAACCCTATATCGATGTCGTTCGGCCACCATGATCATCTGATAATCCAGCGAACATTTTTCCTAAGATCCCTGATCTTCGAACAACCTCCAGTGATAATCACGACACACCTCTATTTCCCGTTTGCCGTGAATTGACAAAAACCCAGATTCTATTCATCTCTCAATTCCTCACCATTTACAAGTTTAAAAATTATGATTCGATTGCCAAAAATCATCATTTTCAAAAACTAAACCAATTATATAATCGGATCTTGCAATAATGAAGGTCGAATTATTTGATATGTTTTGAGTTTCACTGAAAATTCCTATTTCCAAAATATTTACTGAATAATTCTACTTGGAATTTTTTTTTAAAAACAATGTTACATTGTTACTAACATTTTTCATTTAGAGAGTATAGCCTAAAACTGATTTTTGTAAAGAGATACAAATTTTTTCTTTGAATTTATAAAACCTGTTACACAACAGGGTATGTATATTACATACAGTATATTTTAAAACCTGTTTATCCAAACAACCATACAATTCATCCATGCAAACCATATTTACAATCCCTACTATCATTAAATCATCACATGCATCAAGATATCAAGAAGATTTATCTTTTCAAAATTAAGTTTACTCACCTATTTCAAAGAGGCAGAGAGTTTTGAAAGAAAACTGGAAGCTTTGAAAAACTGAAATGCTTGTTTTGAAAACTTGAAAACCATGGCCTCTGGAATTTGTAAGCTTTGAAAACTTTGCTTTGATTCCTTCAGATTTACTTCATGCACTCTTGAAAATGGTTATAGGCTTGAAGAACAAATGGTTACAGGGTTTTGGTTCGAGAAATGTTTGCAAGTCTGATTTGAAGTATGGTTTAGTTTGTAGATTGTTGGTTTGGAGATGATTTCAGTTTTGGTTTGAGAAGATTCTCTGGTTTTAGTTTTTGTTTCTGAAGATGTGAGAATTAAACAAGAAAAATGAAGGAGAGGAAAGATATAGGCTTATATAAATTCATTTAGATTTGTTTTAAAATTAAAGAAAATAGAAATAACCTATGACACTTGTCTCTACCATTGCTTAATTACCTTACACATGTATTTAACATGTTTAAAAATTCAACACTTGTCATTATTTATTTTCATTTGTTTTTAAAATTATTTAAAAGCCTTTAAAATGAATTTTCCTAATTAATTAATACATTTCTTAATTAGTAAATGCTTTCTTATATTATAAATAAATGAAACCTTTAAAAGAAAAGAAAATAAAAACCCATTTATATTCTAATAAAATCATATATAATATATTTAATTCATTTTTAAGTGTAAACATAAAACTTTTATATTTAATTTACTATTAAATAAATACTTCCTAAATTTATATAAATAAATTTCTTTTAAAGAAAATATTGTAAAACAAATCTTATTTTAAATAAAAGCCTTGTTCATATATTTTATACCCAAATATATATTAAAATACTTATCTTTAAAGATTCAAATTTAAACCTAGATTCAAATTCAAATTTACTTTTAAAAATCCAATTTAAAAATCAACTCAACATTTATATTTTTAAATAAACACATTGTTAAGTTTGAAATTGATTATTTCATTTAAAAACAACTCAAGACCTATATATATATAAACAATACTTATTAAATTTGAAAATGATAAGTCTATTTAAAAATCAAGTTTATATCACAATTTAAATAATTATTCTTATTAAAAATCAATCTATAACCATAATTAAAATATTACATTATTATTATTTGGTTATTTATATTTGAAAATAACAACTTTTGCCAATTTTAAATTAATTAAATTAAGATATTGTCAAATAAATATTTATCTAGATATTTAAAATTCAATTTTTATTATATTTCCAAATTCATTTACATATCTAGATATCTTTTATTATCAGAATTTTATCTGTTCAATTTGATTAAAACTGTGACGACCGCCCATGACCCCTGCACTGAATCTAGAGATAGAGCGCTGTAAAGTGTGCCAGGCGACCATGGACGATTGTCAAGGTAAGATTTAAAACATAAAGAATCTATCGTATTACTCACAGCGCATGGACAAAATACAATAGAACATATGTATAGTGAAGCTTTACAGAACAAAATGACATCATATAAAACTCCATAATAGTTGAATACAAGCATCCACATAGTCAATACATCCAGCCTCACTACATATCTCTCAGAGAATACAAAACAGCGGAATATCCAGTACATATAATAAGAAGATAATATGCAACCCTCCAGCTCGTCTTCGATATCAGCATCGTGAGAGGAGAACAGCACCTGTCACCTGCTACCTAGTCTGCCCGTCCCAAAACGGACGAACAGCCCAAGGCAATAAGAATTAAAACATAAAGCCTTGAGTCAGACAACAGTCTTAGTGAGCAGTAAATTAACTAGCAACATACCAAAAGAGCATAAAGGAAAAAGGAATAGGAATACAACCCTCCCACTCCAACCTCATTCTACAGTGATAGCCCCCAGACACACACTAAGCAGAAGCAAACATAGCAGAGCATACAATTTAAAGTAAAGCTACTATCACTCGAGTCAAGGGCGATGTTTTCCAAGTACCAAGGCCTAAATCAGATAAGCACCCAGAAAATACCGCTCTTGAGTCCGAATGACGATACAACCAAACATCCATGACTCTGGCTATCACTGTTATCATTGCTTCGATATCACCGTTAATTGAATGACCGGCACATTCTTTCAGCCGTCCGTCAAGGGCTAATGGAAACCCCGGTTCTAGACATAACTCCCGCACGTCGTCGCAGCCCGTGCCTAGGACTATCGAATCTGCCCAGAGTACTCGACCATCAACAGTTGGCCGTTGGGACTATCGAATCTGCCCAAACGTACTCTTGCTTAGAGCATGCTAGAACCTTCAACAACGATGCTATCCAAGCCTCCTAGTCATCCTCCTCGACGACTATTCTCATATCCATTCATTATCTTCAACTCGAATCATATCACCGAGTTATCAACATGCTTGGAATGATCCCGTCTGGATTAGACCAAGTCTTCATCATATGATGCCTCGCTTCATTACACCCTTGCAAAGCTTCATCTCAACTTCACATCATCAAATCTATGCATAAGAGCTTCATCATCCCGCTACATATGCCACGAGCAGCTTTTCCAATTCAAGAGCCTTTCCCTTAGCTTTTGAATCACCTTCGATCTAAATCTAGTCATCAATCATCTAGTTCATAACAATCAATCAAATCAAACATCAATCCAAGCAATCAAGCATTCAAAAATGATCTAAGTAGACAATTATAACAATAATGGCATTTTCGTAATTAAAGAGTTGAAAGTCCAATAAGCATGAAAACATGTATTATATCTCTACAAACTTGATGAATGAACTTGCATAGGTTAACATATGATAAAGTGGATGCAACATCATCATGAACAATGGATCTATATGGATCTACACATAGGATGAAGAAAATGCATGGAAATCTCTATTTTAACACCAAAACGAGCCAACAATCCGATATACTCCTTTGGATCCGTGTGAGAGATAATCACCACTCACCAAATCTCCTAAACAATCCAAAAGATAACAACTTCAGATCTGGACAGCGAAGAACTAAGCTAGATCCGACAAGATCTCACTTCAAACGAAGAAATCTCTCTTGAAAAGATGAAGATCTTCAATCTAAGCTCTTGAATCTTCAACCTTGATCTTCGATTTGGATGGATGGAAGCACTAGATTAGAGTGGAGAAAAGAAGTGAAGAAGTGTAGAAGTCGAGCTCTCAAAATGGCAGCACTTCGTCGCTTCAAAATCCGGATCCCAAAAAGTGAGAACAACCCCTCCTATTTATAGCTGAAAACTGCCTGAGTCGTAACTCGGCTATCTCCTTAAGTCGTTGCCGACCTAACATATGCCGACCTACGACCTAAAAACCCCCACGACTTAACAGAGCCTCCGACCTAACCCTTAGCCAACAACTCCGACCTAACAGATACGCGCGCCTCAACTCCTACGATCTAACACTTCTGCGCATACGACCTAACTATTAAGTCGACCTACGACTTAACACATACTTCGACCTAACACTTAGACGAAACCCAGCGACCTACGACTTAACAGGTTACGACCTAATTCCTTAAGCCTCCACGCGACCTAACACTTAGCCTAACTCCTAAGGTCGCCAACTTGTTAACTCCTTAGGTCCTTAGGTCGCCAACACTAGGTCGCTAACTCGGCAACTACTAGGTCGCTAACTCGGCAACTACTAGGTCGCTAACTCGGCAACTACTAGGTCGCTAACTCGGCAACTACTAGGTCGCTAACTCGGCAACTACTAGGTCGCTAACTCGGCAACTACTAGGTCGCTAACTCGGCAACTACTAGGTCGCTAACTCGGCAACTACTAGGTCGCTAACTCTCCCAGCCGACCTAACACTTAACAAAACTTAGGTCGCTCACAACATTCTCTTAGGTCGTTGCCGACCTAACTCTACCCCAGAATACTTAGGTCGCCTACTACTCTTCCTTAGGTCGCCTAAACTTCTTAAGTCGGTCAGTCTTTAGGTCGTTAACTCGCCCTGCCGACCTAATTACTTAACTAAATCCTAGGTTGCACAATTTTATAGGTCGCTCCAACTAACCCACGACCTAACACTAACTCGCAAGTCCTTAACTCGGTCACGACTTAGCTCTTAGGTCGTCCACGACCTAGGACTTAGACAAATTTCCCCAAAAATCTGAAATGACTTAAAAATGCAAAAATTCCAGATTTGACGAACTTTTCGATCCGTGAAAAATACGGGTCGTTACATTCTCTCCCCCTTAGGAATTTCGCCCCCGAAATTCCAAGCAAACAAAGCAATCAAAGACTATTCTGTACGCCTACCATCCATAGCAATCAACAAACAATGCATCCAATTCTAACTTAGCGTACAGAATTCTAAAACTTAGAACAAGTTACAATATCGCGAGATGAGACGACACCTTAGGGCCATACCTTGAAGAGTTCAGGATGAGCTGCTTTCATCCTCTCTTCCACCTCCCACGTACAGTCGTTATCATCATCACTCCATTGTATCTTGAGCAACTTAACTACCTTCCTCTTAAGCTGTTTCGTGTCGGTTTCCACAACACGAAGTGGCTTACGAGGTCTTCTATCAACTGGATCAACTTCAAAGTCTTCATAGCTATCAGCAGAAACCACCGTACTCGAGTCGTGCACATACTTCCGTAGATACGATACGTGAAAAACATTGTGCACACTCGACATTTTCTCTGGTAACTCCAATCTGTAAGCGAGCTTTCCAATTCGCTCGATAATCGGGAATGGTCCAACAAATCTCGGAGTCAATTTTCCTTTCTTCCCGAATCGAATAACATTCTTCAGTGGAGAAATCTTCACAAAAACCATATCTCCAACGTCGAATTCCAAATCCTTACGACGTTTATCGGCATAACTTTTCTGACGGTCTTGGGCTGCCTTCATCCGTTGCCGAATGATCTCTATGCAATCCGAAGTCTGTCGAATCATCTCTGGCCCAAGCATCAGCTTTTCTCCAGTTTCCAACCAACATGTCGGAGAGTTACACGGTCTTCCATACAATGCCTCATATGGTGCCATACCAATGCTTGACTGGTAACTGTTGTTGTACGCAAACTCCACCAAATGAAGGTGATCTTCCCATGATCCTCCGAAATCCAAAACACAAGCTCTGAGGAGATCTTCCAAAACTCGGTTGACTCTCTCAGTCTGACCATCTGTTTGAGGGTGATAAGCTGTACTCAAACACAACTCGGTTCCCAAAACTTCCTGGAAGCTCTTCCAAAATCCACTAGTGAACAATGGGTCTCGATCGCTCACTATACTCTTCGGAATACCATGGAATCGAACTATCCACTTAACATACAACTCAGCCAACTTTGATGCAGTCCTAGTCGATCGAACAGGAATAAATCGTGCACTCTTGGTCAAACGATCTACAATGACCCAAATCCCTTCATTCCCTGTTCTGGTTCTAGGCAATCCATCGATAAAATCCATCGATATCTGCTCCCACTTCCATGTAGGAACTTTTAATGGCTGAAGCAATCCACTTGGCTTCTTCTGTTCGGCTTTTACCAACTGGCAGTTCATGCATTTGGAAATAAAATTTCCAACATCTTTCTTCATACCTTCCCAGTAGTAGGTTCTCTTCATATCCCGATACATCTTATTTCCACCTGGATGAATTGTCAACTTCGAGTGATGACTTTCCCTCAAAACTTCACTCCTCAATTCATCTATATCGGGAACAACTAGTCGTCCTTGCTTCCGAAGCCAACCCTCTCGATCGACCTCGAATCCTTTATCCTTTTCTGGATCCAAGCCAGATTCCAAATCACGGATAATCTTGACAATCTTATCATCTCGCTTTTGACTCTCGCCAATCCTTTCCACAAGAGTCGGTCTTATTGATAAGTTTGCCAGCATCTCGGGTTCCAATTCGCATTTGGGCCTGAAGTCGAATCCGGCTAAATACTCGAGACTCTTCCATTCTGAAAACATGGCTCCCAATCCTGCATGTCTTCGACTTAACGCATCTGCCACTGCGTTACCTTTTCCCGGAGTATAAGCTATACCAAAATCATATGATGCCAAAAACTCTAGCCAACGTTGCTGCCGAAGATTCAAATCCTTCTGGGAGAAAAGATACTTCAACGACTTATGATCTGTAAACAACTCGAATCGAACTCCCAACAGATAATGCCTCCACATCTTCAGAGCAAATACAATCGCCGCTAACTCCAAATCATGAGTTGGGTAATTCCTTTCATGCGGCTTCAGTTGTCGACTGGCATACGCAACCACTTTATCTTTCTGCATCAGCACTGCTCCAAGTCCAGTACCACATGCGTCGGTGTAAACCACCATCTCATCATTCCCACTTGGAATAGTCAGAACAGGAGCACTAGTCAATCGCTCTTTCAGGATTCCGAAAGCTTGCTCACACTTAGCATCCCAACTGAACACTTGGTTCTTTTTCGTCAATCCTGTTAACGGTGCAGCTATCTTGGAGAAGTCTTTGATAAACCGTCGATAATATCCTGCTAATCCAAGAAAACTTCTCACATCAGATGCATTCTTAGGTCTAACCCAATCCTGGATTGCTGCCACCTTAGCGGGATCAACCGCTATTCCATTTCCAGAAATCACATGGCCTAAGAACCTCACTTCACTCTTCCAGAAGTGACACTTCGAAAACTTAGCCTTCAGCTGATGTTTCCGTAAGATTTCCAAAACAATACGCAAGTGCGTCTTGTGCTCTTCTTCAGTTCTAGAATAAATCAGAATATCATCCACGAACACAAGTACGAACTTGTTCAACTGATCTCTGAACACTCTATTCATAAGATCCACAAAATATGCTGGCGCGTTAGTCAATCCAAACGGCATTACCAGCCACTCAAAGAAACCAGATGGTGTCCGAAAAGCAGTCTTCGGCACACTATCCTTAGCCACTCTCAACTGGTGAAATCCCGTTGCCAAATCCATCTGAGAAAACACCTTGGCCTCGTGAAGCTGATCAAACAAGTCATCTATTCTTGGCAATGGATACTTGTTCTTCTTAGTCACCTTGTTCAGCTCACGATAATCTACACACAATCTCAACGACCCATCTACCTTGGTTGCAAACACAACTGGTGCACCCCACTCGGACACACTACGCCGAATGAATCCTTTCTATAAAAGATCATCAACTTGCACCCTCAACTCCTGCTGTTCCCTAGGCGCCATTCGCCTAAGAGGCATCACAACAGGTCTGGCTCCTTCAACTAGATCTATTCGAAACTCGATCTCTCTATGCGGCGGCAACCCTTTGACTTCGTCAAAGACATCCTCGAATCTATTAGCGATCGGCACTGATGACAGTCCATCCCGTGGAACAACTAGCGAATACATGAAGCTCATGAAGACGCCTTCTTCATGCTTACATCGTATCACAATCTTTCGCCCCTCCACATTCTCGACTGTCACTTCCAACCTTTCGCAATCAACCTTAGCCGCATACTTCCTAAGCCAGTCCATACCCAAGATAATTCCGAACCCCGCAAAGTTCAGAACAAAGCAATCACAAACAAAAGAGCAACCATGACTCGATACAACTAGACCACGGCATAACATACACAAACAAGACGAACCCCCAACTGGATTAGTCACTACCAATGGCCTATCAACAATATCCGGCTTCAAACCTAACCGGCCTACTAGTTCATTACAAACAAATGAATGCGACGCTCCAGTATCAAACAAAACTCTAACTGGAACACCACATAGGAAAAGAGTACCTTGAACAACCACACTCTTTCCCTTTTCTTCAGCAGTAGGAGCTTTCGAAGACGACGGAACAGCTCCCAAAGCATAGGCTTGCACAATCTGCCTGTCCTTCCTTGGTTCTGGACAATTCTTCCTGAAATGCCCCGGCTTGTCACAGTTGTGACACTTCATCGGTGCCTTCGGATTCTTACAATCCTTAGAGAAATGGCCCTTCTGCTGACAATTGTAGCAAGTTACCTCGCCTTTCGGCTTCTTCTGGCCATCCTTACCCTTCTGCTGCTGCTGCTTCCTCTTCTGGTTTCCACCCTGCTGTGGTTTAGATTCTCCCTTGGTAACAGCAACAACAGGTCCTTCCTTAGGAAACAGACTCTCATGCCTAAGAGCTTTCTCCACAAGCTTCTCAAATGAATCGTCCAAATGATCCACCAACTGTCTCCCAAGATAACTATCCAAGCCGGTCACAAACTTCTCATTCTTCTGATAAGCAGATTCAATATACGACCGGGCATACTTGGACAAAGCTTCGAACTCAGAAACATACTCAAGAACAGATCTTCCACCCTGCTTGAGCTCTACAAACTTCTTGAACAGAACAGACTTCTGAGATGTAGAAATGAACTTAGCTTCAAATCTGACTTGGAATTGCTCCCAAGTAATCTCTTCCTCCGCAGTATCGATGGTAATAGAGTTCCACCAATCAGAGGCTCTCCCTTGAAGCTGCCTCGATGCCAACTTCCTCTTAGTTGCATCATCAATTCCCAAATCACCAAAGATCCTTCTACAAGCATCTATCCATCTCTGGACTTCGATAGTTGATTCTGTTCCCAAGAAAACCTTTCCTCCAAGAGCAGTATAATCCTTGCACAACTTAGCAAAATCCACTGGTTTCGGAGTTTGGACTTGAACTCCAACATCAACTGCTGCCCCCGGAACTGGTATCCTTCTCATGATCGAAGTCATCATAGCTTCGAACATGGCTGCATAATCAGCAGTCTCTTCAGTAGCACGGCCTCCCCTAGCAGCTGGTCTCCCTCTTCGACTCATTCTCAATATCTATAAAAAGGGAATGATTAGAACATCTAGAGAAACAACTGCATAAAGGACTCAAACCCTACTAAGCTACTATATTATATATAGTATTCATCCATCAAAATACAATTACGTCTCTCATACGTAGTTACTTCAGCGAGCGTTGGGTAAAATCGATTAACCAATGCTCTGATACCAAATGTGACGACCGCCCATGACCCCTGCACTGAATCTAGAGATAGAGCGCTGTAAAGTGTGCCAGGCGACCATGGACGATTGTCAAGGTAAGATTTAAAACATAAAGAATCTATCGTATTACTCACAGCGCATGGACAAAATACAATAGAACATATGTATAGTGAAGCTTTACAGAACAAAATGACATCATATAAAACTCCATAATAGTTGAATACAAGCATCCACATAGTCAATACATCCAGCCTCACTACATATCTCTCAGAGAATACAAAACAGCGGAATATCCAGTACATATAATAAGAAGATAATATGCAACCCTCCAGCTCGTCTTCGATATCAGCATCGTGAGAGGAGAACAGCACCTGTCACCTGCTACCTAGTCTGCCCGTCCCAAAACGGACGAACAGCCCAAGGCAATAAGAATTAAAACATAAAGCCTTGAGTCAGACAACAGTCTTAGTGAGCAGTAAATTAACTAGCAACATACCAAAAGAGCATAAAGGAAAAAGGAATAGGAATACAACCCTCCCACTCCAACCTCATTCTACAGTGATAGCCCCCAGACACACACTAAGCAGAAGCAAACATAGCAGAGCATACAATTTAAAGTAAAGCTACTATCACTCGAGTCAAGGGCGATGTTTTCCAAGTACCAAGGCCTAAATCAGATAAGCACCCAGAAAATACCGCTCTTGAGTCCGAATGACGATACAACCAAACATCCATGACTCTGGCTATCACTGTTATCATTGCTTCGATATCACCGTTAATTGAATGACCGGCACATTCTTTCAGCCGTCCGTCAAGGGCTAATGGAAACCCCGGTTCTAGACATAACTCCCGCACGTCGTCGCAGCCCGTGCCTAGGACTATCGAATCTGCCCAGAGTACTCGACCATCAACAGTTGGCCGTTGGGACTATCGAATCTGCCCAAACGTACTCTTGCTTAGAGCATGCTAGAACCTTCAACAACGATGCTATCCAAGCCTCCTAGTCATCCTCCTCGACGACTATTCTCATATCCATTCATTATCTTCAACTCGAATCATATCACCGAGTTATCAACATGCTTGGAATGATCCCGTCTGGATTAGACCAAGTCTTCATCATATGATGCCTCGCTTCATTACACCCTTGCAAAGCTTCATCTCAACTTCACATCATCAAATCTATGCATAAGAGCTTCATCATCCCGCTACATATGCCACGAGCAGCTTTTCCAATTCAAGAGCCTTTCCCTTAGCTTTTGAATCACCTTCGATCTAAATCTAGTCATCAATCATCTAGTTCATAACAATCAATCAAATCAAACATCAATCCAAGCAATCAAGCATTCAAAAATGATCTAAGTAGACAATTATAACAATAATGGCATTTTCGTAATTAAAGAGTTGAAAGTCCAATAAGCATGAAAACATGTATTATATCTCTACAAACTTGATGAATGAACTTGCATAGGTTAACATATGATAAAGTGGATGCAACATCATCATGAACAATGGATCTATATGGATCTACACATAGGATGAAGAAAATGCATGGAAATCTCTATTTTAACACCAAAACGAGCCAACAATCCGATATACTCCTTTGGATCCGTGTGAGAGATAATCACCACTCACCAAATCTCCTAAACAATCCAAAAGATAACAACTTCAGATCTGGACAGCGAAGAACTAAGCTAGATCCGACAAGATCTCACTTCAAACGAAGAAATCTCTCTTGAAAAGATGAAGATCTTCAATCTAAGCTCTTGAATCTTCAACCTTGATCTTCGATTTGGATGGATGGAAGCACTAGATTAGAGTGGAGAAAAGAAGTGAAGAAGTGTAGAAGTCGAGCTCTCAAAATGGCAGCACTTCGTCGCTTCAAAATCCGGATCCCAAAAAGTGAGAACAACCCCTCCTATTTATAGCTGAAAACTGCCTGAGTCGTAACTCGGATATCTCCTTAAGTCGTTGCCGACCTAACATATGCCGACCTACGACCTAAAAACCCCCACGACTTAACAGAGCCTCCGACCTAACCCTTAGCCAACAACTCCGACCTAACAGATACGCGCGCCTCAACTCCTACGATCTAACACTTCTGCGCATACGACCTAACTATTAAGTCGACCTACGACTTAACACATACTTCGACCTAACACTTAGACGAAACCCAGCGACCTACGACTTAACAGGTTACGACCTAATTCCTTAAGCCTCCACGCGACCTAACACTTAGCCTAACTCCTAAGGTCGCCAACTTGTTAACTCCTTAGGTCCTTAGGTCGCCAACACTAGGTCGCTAACTCGGCAACTACTAGGTCGCTAACTCGGCAACTACTAGGTCGCTAACTCGGCAACTACTAGGTCGCTAACTCGGCAACTACTAGGTCGCTAACTCGGCAACTACTAGGTCGCTAACTCGGCAACTACTAGGTCGCTAACTCGGCAACTACTAGGTCGCTAACTCGGCAACTACTAGGTCGCTAACTCTCCCAGCCGACCTAACACTTAACAAAACTTAGGTCGCTCACAACATTCTCTTAGGTCGTTGCCGACCTAACTCTACCCCAGAATACTTAGGTCGCCTACTACTCTTCCTTAGGTCGCCTAAACTTCTTAAGTCGGTCAGTCTTTAGGTCGTTAACTCGCCCTGCCGACCTAATTACTTAACTAAATCCTAGGTTGCACAATTTTATAGGTCGCTCCAACTAACCCACGACCTAACACTAACTCGCAAGTCCTTAACTCGGTCACGACTTAGCTCTTAGGTCGTCCACGACCTAGGACTTAGACAAATTTCCCCAAAAATCTGAAATGACTTAAAAATGCAAAAATTCCAGATTTGACGAACTTTTCGATCCGTGAAAAATACGGGTCGTTACAAAAACGGTTAATTATCCAATTATCAAATGTCCCAAAAATCCGGGTTATCACATTCCTCCCCCCTTAGAATCTTTTCGTCCTCGAAAAGGAACGAAGCCAAAATTTATTATTTACCTATTATCAGATAAATCTTCTCTTTGAACATATTTTTTTTTTTAAACACTTTAAAAATCTTTATAATATTACTAAATTAGTTTTTATAAAAATACTTTTATAACTCGATGTTTCAACAAGTCCATTCTCGTTCTCACCGAAATTCGGTCATACGTTGATCAGGCGTAAGACTGAAAATCTATAAGTACTTAGCAGACCCATTTTCAACACCCAGTGAAAATATTTGGAAAATACTTTATTTGAAAATATCGAAAACGTTTTTGAAAATAGAGGAAATATCTTTGGTGAGAATGGTCTGGAAATCATCACCCCCATCCATGGTCACAGTTACATCACGGGTTACGTTGCCATCGCAGCAAAAGTCCATGTAACTGATAACAGCATGGAACCCACAACAGATCGCAGTTACATCCAGGGTTACGTTGCCATCACAGCAAAAGTCCATGTAACTGTTGGCTCTCAGCGGCACACATGATTTCGCTGTCAAAATGAAACTTCTCCCACATAGGTCGCAGTCTACCGATATAAAATCAAACGCAGACTGTTGGCTCTCAGCGGCACACACGACTTTCGCTATGTTACCATAGTGTCACAGTCTACCGATATAAAATCAAACGTAGACAGTTGGCTCTCAGCGGCACACATGACTTTCGCTATGGTCTGCAGTAGATTGCAGTGACATTGAGTTAAACTGTCGTCACAGCATAACCCAAATGCCTCTGTGGGCACCAGCCCCTCGACTTTCGCTACACAAATAATCCTCAGGAACTAGTTTATTCCGGACTCCTCACAGGATTAACTTTAGAATCCCCCTTGGGGTTCAAGGCAGTACCACCCAGTGGCACTCCTGAGAAGTTCATTTTAAGGGAGCGCCTTTTTCCCCAGAGCTATTCTCAAAACACTTTATACTATATACTTATAGTATCTTCAAATCATACCCTTTATGATTTATCAAAATCTCCTTTACACAAAATCGATTACCAAAATCGATAATTCTCAAACTAGGCTTTCCAAAATCCAAAATTGATTTTCCCAAAAATCAAAAGCCCTTTCCAAAATCCATAGGTTCCCAAAACCTTTTCCAAAATCATTCTCATAAGATCCTTTATATATATATAGATATAGATATATATAACTTTGAAAATCTTTGGATCATTTCAAACTTTGTATAAAACCTCTTTTATACTTCAAATATTTCAAAACCCTTTTCTTTTAGCAATAGATTCAACAAGGGAAGATTTACCTTATATAACAAGGATATATAACTTTATTTTATTCTAAATCAAATATTCACATTTGATAAATCTTTTATAAAGTTATTAACCATATTTCTTTTCAAAAAACCATTTTACAGTTCTTATCCACAAATCTTCAATATCAATTTCATTCAAACTCGTACGATGTACATATATCATCCGTACGCAATATCAGTTTGATCGCTTACTCGATCACACAATTTCACTTCCGAACTAGTATCGTCCACTCGACTTCCTAGTGCGGACTCAGATCTGGTTTCTTGATCAAAAACCGTCATTCTCCTTGCATAGTCGTAGCTATGATAAAGAATATACAGAACCAATCAACAATCCATATCCAGGTTCGTCGTCGAAAATCGAGCGAAAAATCCCAACTCGGATCGATAATACTATCTCGAAATTCTGTGCTCGAATCTGGATCAAATCACTATGTGAATAGAATAATATACGTATATCCTACGTATTTATCTTTATTGGTTATTAGCCAAATCAATTCTCTTTTCTATTCACATTTCCTTTAATTCCATTCACTTATTCTCAATTGCTTCCATTTCCAATTGAGTTATTACTTTAATTACAAACAGTTTGAACTCTGACCTATTTAAATTTAAAAATAGCTTGAAAAAGTTTAAAATAGATAAGTAGTTGAAAAATAGTTATTAGTTTGTAAAATAGCTGTAAAATAGTTAAGTAGGTATAAAATAGTTAGATAATTGCAAAATAGTTTTTAAAATAGTGATTAGATATAAGTACTTGAAAAATAGTAATTAGTTTATAAGACAGTTTCAAAATAGTTAAATAGTTCCAAAATAATTGTAAAAAAAAATATAAGATAGTTTGGGGTTTTAAGAAGAAAGATTGTATAGTAAATAGTTTGGAAAAATATATTTGTATTAAAACAGTTTATTTTGAAAATAATTTAGAGCCAAACTGTTTAATTTCCCAATCTCCATTTCCAAATAATTTCCCATCAATTCAATTTAAATTTCCACTTCCATTTAAATTGACTTAATACTTCAATTTTTATTGAAATTGATTTAATCCCAATTCAAGTTGAATTTACCTTAATTCCTTTCCAAATTTCAAATCAAATTCCATTTGATTTTAAACATATTCACTTTAATTTCAAATTATTCAAACTAATTTCAAATTGAATCCACTTAAATTTCAAATCATTTCAATTTCTATATGAATCAATCCCAATTCCCATTTGAATTTTTGAACTCATTCAATCTTCAATTTTTATTTTAAATTAATTCAATTCAAATTTTCCATTTGAATTTTAAACTTATTCATCTTAAATCACAATTACCATTTATTCAAATCAAATTCAGTTTGAACTAATTCAATTTAAATCTCAATTTTAAACTATCTCGAATTATATAAATCCGAGTTAATTTTTTTAAATATTGATTTAATTCCTTAAATCACAATTCCTTCACTTTTAAACAAATTAAATCTTTAAACCTTTTAATTCTGAATTCAAATTTCAAAATTCCATTTTAAAATTTTCTTTACTTAACTTATTACAAAGTTCAAATAAGAATTCAAAAACAATTTAATCTTCAGATTCTAATTTATTATCCATTTTCAATTTCCAGATCTCAAACCCATTTTGAGATCACTCATAACTCCCATTTAAATTAACCATTTAACTACCCAAGTTAAATTTAAATTTCATCTTGAAATTTCCAATTCAAGTTATTTATTCAAACTTATTTAACTTCCTTCAAGTTAAATTTACTTAATCCGGTCAACTTTTCACAATTTGAATTCCCATTCAAATTTTAAACTTCAGATTAATAGTCTTTCCCCTTTTAAGTTTAAAAACTTACTTTACTTTGGGTTTTACATCACATTCCAATTTAAAACTCAACACTAAGTGTTTATTTCAAATCATCATTGGTATTATGTATATTCCTCATATATACATTTTCTTTACACACCAAGTTATTCTTTAAATTTTAAACCATTCTTGGTTTTTAATTTCAAAACAAATTTCTTTAAAACGATCTCAAGTTTTCTGGACTTAGATTTAAAACTTCACAATTTTAAATTATCTTCAATTCCAATTTATAAGTTATACTCACTTAAATGTTTACTTCCCTAAACATTTCATTTTGCTAAATCATTAACAACATTCATTATTAAACACAATTACCATTTATGATAATAACCAAGATTATCATATCTGGAAACCAATTCATTATTATCTTTATTCTTGATAACATTTCTACAAATTCAAGATTTTAATTTTAGTTTGAATTCATTTCAAACTTATCTTCATTCAATTTTAATTTGGCTTTATTTCTATTACCACTTAATTTAATTCCAATATTTTAACAACCAATTACCTTAATATTTATTAGAAAGAAATATCATTTTATATATCAAAATATATTCTTATATAAAATCATTTAAAATCCTTGTATAAGAAAATAACAATTACGCTCTCATATATATATATATATACACACTCAACTCGTTCTAGGGTACCATTGACCAACTTATTATTATATTAATTTAAAATATATTTTTTTAAGAAATAGGAATATGGATTTATATAATGGAAATAAAGCCAACTGTTAGTTAAAACTTTTTATTTATTATTTATTTTAAAACGATTTAAATTCTAATAAACCTGAAAATCTTAAATAATGTACCAATATAAGTGAAAATTAAAATGAGATGCTATGTGAAAATCTTAATTCATGATACTAAATAATGTACCAAACGGAAATTTTAAATGAATTATTTATTTTGAAAATTCGAAACCAAATAAATATACAAATCTGCAAACCCAATCTGGTAACAAAATTCAAGCAAATCTGTTCAAATCTTCAATATCAATTTGAAGTTCAACTTCAACTCAAACAAAGAAGAAATGGAGTTCAGCTGTAAGAATCAAAATCAACCAACAAATTCATCAGATTCAACTAACAAATAAGCAAGCTAAGGCAAAACTTCAGATTCATAATGTAAATTCAAATTGCAGTTCCAGGAAACAGAATTATATGTTCTCTGCTTCTTCTATAAGGTGAGTAACATTTTTCTAAAATAACTTTATCCTCTGTTATCAAATTAGATGAGTGAACTACCTTTATAAAATCTATTGAATCTTGATTTGCATGTGGAAATACTTAAAGTATGTTTGTATAGTTGTTGAATGAGCCTGCATGTAACGACCCAGAATTTTGAACGAATTAAATTGAGAATATTTAATTTATTTTAAATATTTGAACGATAATTTAATTTGAATCCCCGATTCCCATTTGAATTTGGCGATTAAATGGTATAATTTAATCTATTGAAGTTGAATAAAAATTTGAATCTTCAATTATAAACCAAAGAAAAATATTTCGGACGCTTGTAAAATTTATATTGATAATTCTAAAGATAATGGAATTTCAGAATCCAATTTCGAATTGAATTGATCAAGTTTGAAATTTGTATCGTTTGTATCGAAATGAAAAAAATAGCATTCCGAGAGACAGTCTCGAAATTCGACGAAACCAGTTCCATTGGGTCCGTAATAGTTTGTTATTAACGGATTTAAATTTTCATATTTATCAGAGTTATTTTGTGACCGTACGGTTACAAAACGCGTTGAAGTTAAATTTAATTCAATTTAAATTTAAACTTTAAATTGGTCAACATGGGAGCACGATAGAGGTAAGGTAAGCACGATCTTCTCTCTGCAAAACCATCACGCCCCTTGCTCAAATCAATTCAAACGAAACTGTTCTCGTTCATTCAAAATTTAACTAGGTAGCTTCAATAAAAATGGCTGCTCTCCATTCGAAAACGAAAACCATCTTTCGTTCCTTCCCTTTCTTTCTCAAAAACAAGCCGAGCTCCTCTTTTAAAAATCAAATTTTTGCTTCAGTAAAATAAATAGAATCGCGGCCTTCCCTCTCCACAACAAAGAAAAAAAAAATCGAAATCCTTTCCCCTCAGTTTTCAATCGTTCGAAAGTCAAAATCAATGACCGCTCCCTTCATTCTCTCAGCAGTGGTCGCGATGGGTGATGTGGGACTGTGCAGAGGTTCGGCGATAGGAGGTGACGCGTTTGGGTGGGCGAACGAGGTGAGGAGTGGCGAGGGTTAACTCGCGAGCTAATCGCGTCGTTCGACCCAAAGTCGTTCGCGAGGGGTCGAGTTCGTGGAAGAGCAGCGCGGCGTGTCGCGACTGGGGGCGCGCGCAGATGGATGAGGTATAGGTGATGTTCGATTGGATGAATGCAATCGCGTGGGGTCGCGATAGCAGGGTGGTTCGCATTCGTCGATGCTGCGATCTCGATAATGGCTTCGACGCAGGCGAAGTCGTGAGGCACTGGGTTCGATTTTTCGAACTCGGCAGAAATGAAAGTAAGGTATAAATTTGTTTCTCAAATTTAAATGTGTATATATATATAAAATTTTAATCCAGAATTTTTTTTACAAGTATATAGACAGGAATAATATAATGTATATATAAGTTAAAATTTGAAAATGGAAAAAGAATTTTTTTTATTTAGCTAACTTATGTAATTTTTTTGGTAATTAGGAAATATTTTATTAAAAGGAAAATTTGTTTGAAAATTTAATCAGATAAGATAAAACTTTTGGTTTAGTTAAACAAATTTATTGAAAAGAAATTAATTGTTCGATTTATTTCGAATATTGATAAATGATGTAAATTATTTATACAAGGTCTGTAAATCAAGAAAAACAAGCCGAAATGGAAATTGGATTGCAAAATAAAAAGCTAAGGTGAGATCTTCTCACTCAGAATTAATTTTGAATTGCAGTTATTGATTGTGTTGATTGCTATTTGATGTGCTATTAGATATGATAGGATATATCTATATATATAGCAGTATATACATATTGGCATATGTATATATTGGATTGATGATTTCCCGCCTCGTATAGCGGATGAGACCCTATTGCGCCGTTAGTAAGCGGATTTATAAAAAAACCTATATACCGCGATAATTCCGTACTGGAGCGGAATTGGTATTGTGCTAACGTCTGTGGATGCAGGGAAACAGGTTGGAGGGATCCAACTGGATTCCTCACCAGTATTTATTTATTTACAGATATTTTGATATATTCTGTTATCATATTGATATATGATATTGACTGTTGTGATGGACTGATCGATGCTGTTGCATCATCGGATTCAGTTTTGAAATGTAAAAATAACGACTTTTATTTTAAAAAGGATTTTAAAGTGATTTTTGAAAAGTAGACGTTTATCGAATTTTTGAATTGATTTATTTCAGAAAAATAAACGTCTAGAATTTTGAAGTTATAAAAGTTAAGATTTTTGTGAATTATGACCGTAAGGTGATTTTTGAAATAAAAGTCGATTTATTTATAAAATGGTTTAAGTTGAGATTTTTAAAAATATTATAAACGGTTTATTTAAAAGGTTTATAAAGTTGACACTTTATCAATTAAAAATGTTGGTATTATAAAACGAGTTTTTATAAGTGTTAAAATGAATTTTTAAGAATTTATAAATAAATGAAATTTATAAATTGTGAACTTATAAATGGAAAATGATTTCTGTGGAATAAATGAAATTATAAGTATTTAACTTATAGTATGGATTATGGTAGAAAAATTGAATTGTGAATTGAATAGGTCATTAAAGAAGATTTATAGATCAAATTGGTAATAAAGGAGATTTATTAAATTGAAGTCGTTAGAAAATAGAAATAGGATTTATAAACGTTGTTTTATAAATTCGAAATCAATTGGATTTGATAAATTAAAATGTTAAAGAAGATATATTCGCGATTTTGGATAGCGAATTTTTATTGAAATAAAAATGTGTAGAAAAGATTGAAATTGGGTTAAGTGAATTATATTCACGATTTTGGACAGTGAATATAATATTAAGTAAAATGGATACGTTTTTGAAGAAGTGATATTAAAAATGAAGTTAAACATTTTAAAGATGGTTTAAAACGTATTGTGAATCGAAAGCATAGATTTCAACAGTTCTTGTTGAAATAGGTGTTTTCGAGAAATAAGGAAATGGTGGACTATAACACTGTTGTTATAGTAAATGATTTCCGAAAGGAAATGTTTTTATCTAGTGTTGGGTTTTACATATCTATCTTAATTTCGAATCCCTATACTAGTGATTTTTGAGTCGTCGTAACGATGTTTTACGTAACATTCGTTTTTGACTCAAATTGATGTTGTTATAGAAAATAGATTTCCTTAAAGAATAAATATATACTTAATTTGATTTAAGTATATCGAATATTTTCAAATGTTGAAAATAAATGATTTGTGAATTACTTATTTTTAAATAAGTATGGAAATGCTTTCCAATATGAAATGAACTATTTTGAGATTTTATCTTCAAAGATAAAATAAGATGTGGAAATTGATTTGAAATTGTTTTCAAATGGTAAAGTGTGGAAATTTTATATCTAGTAAAAGATATTTTGGAAAAGAAATAATTTGGGAAAATTATTGGAATCTGATGATGTTGCGCATCTTTATTGATAGTTAAATAACCGACTATCAATAATTACCTTTAGATAGGTATTTGTTGTGAATTGGATGAATTTGAATGCCACACTTATTTTTGAATAATCGCTCACTATTCGGGTTAGCCGGGAAAGGACCATGGGGTCGTATAACCCATTCCGAATATGTGATACGTCGTAATGAATCGCATTTGAAGACCGGTGTTGAAGACCGGATATTTTTGAAAACGGAAGGATTACCGTCGAGTTACTCTACATCGACTGATCTTCGATTTAGAGGTTTTTATCACCCTTAGTGACGGGAAGTCCTGATGTGATTGAAAATTATCCGGATATGCAAGGGCTTCGTGAGAAGTGCCTTCGGTTCTGTTCGATCCCGGAACAGACTTGTATGGATTGTGTGTCTGACGTTACAATTTGAGATATAAAGCTGATTTCTTTCAAATACATTTCTGTTGGTGGCGGAGAATTTATTCTCTTAGCTTAACACCCTTCTCTGAGACGTACGAGCTCAGAGGTTATGTAGTTGAAATTTATCAGCGATATATCCCAATTTGGTAACGTGGCATACTGAGTGTTGCTGTGAAATGATCAGTGTTTGATCATTTGTGGTATGATCATTTGTTTGATCTTATATCTTTGTGATCATAGGTTGATCATTTTTGTTTGACCCGAAGCAGGGCTTTTTGTAGAAAGCGTAGCTTTGTGGACGAGACTTCGTCGAGCCTCACACCCCGGAAATGGTCGAAACAGGACGAATGCGGCAAGGTTCTAGGGAGTAGCGCCCCTTAGTGTATGTCATTCCTTCTGGATAAAGGTGGTATCATGGTATGGAGCCCAGATACTTAACCTCTGTGGTTACTGCATTATTATTATCTATGTGGTTTGTTGCGAATCGGGGATCCTCGGGAAGATCGGTGACGATCGGGGGATGGCATACGCGTGTCAGTAGTTACCTATTTTTGCAGAGGTAACCCGGCCTTGTGTTGGCAGAGATCCGGTTAGGTTCTCGGGTCGTCTATTCCAGGGACGTACCCATCGTGGATAGGAAGTTCCTTAGCCTGACCATTTGTTGGAAATCCAAAGAAACAATACGTGACTTGTACGGTTTTAGTTGTAGAACCTGCCATTTAATATGGTAGCTATAGTAGACATACTATAATGGTACCTATGTCGGCTAAGATTAATATTCTACTTTCGAAATGTTTTCTACACTATGCACTAATAATAATATCAAAAAAAGAATTTGATTTTCTCGTAGTAAGCATCTTTGACTATCATAAGAAGAAATCTCCTCCAAGTCTGCGTTTGCATTGTGTGTGTGGCGGGAGGTCTTATGGTAGTTTCATTTTCCAAAAGCATTGCGAATTGACTTTAAAATTATCCTGTTGTTTATTTTAAAGAATAACTGTTTTACGATCTCACACCAGTCACCATGACTGACTCGGAGTTTATTGTTTCCCTTCTAAACTCTGGGTGCCCACCAATTTCCACACGGGCAGCCTAGAGTTATATTATCAGGATATTCTGGATATTCTGGAGCTTGGAGATAAGCTGGATGACGAGACGTAGTATTTGTATCTGATATATTTATTCCGCTGTGTATTCTGTATGAGGACAAGTTTATATAACTGTCCATTGTTGTACTGAGTTGTATATTGACTCTGATGATTGATGTATGTATAAAATGATATAGTTCTTTATTTAAAGATTATTCATTTATCTATTATATATTGTTCCGCTGCGATATGTGAGATTCTGATATTGTTTCTGTTCTGATGTTGTTCTGTTGTTCTTCTTTTCTTTTTCTTCTCTTTTTCTTCTATCTTCTTCTTCTTCTACTTTTTCTTTTTCTTAAAACCCTCACTCTTGGAGTTTCCGGCACTCGATTGCTCGGCAGTCGATAAAGTGAGTATCGATGTCGAATTTTCGAAAGTCGAAAATTTCGGGACGTGACAAGTGGTATCAGAACATATGGTTAAGCGACAACCCTGCTCTGTTGGGTGTTACTCATTAGAGATAGAGTCAGCAGTACTCTAGAATGAGTTGAGTATAATAATAGATATGAGCGCGTATTTGTTATTTGAATATGAAATTGTTTTGTATTGTGTTGACTTATCGGTTGATTGTTTATGGATTCTGGTCGGTGCAGTCTAGCTAACTGTAATCGATAGGGGTTTCTAAACTCTTAAACAAGATAAACCGACATAGTATTGATTTTAAAATAGGGTAAATGAAATAATTTTACCCAAAATCTATTTTTGTATAGGAAAGAAATGTTTTCTATGAATTACTATAGTATATGGTTGCATGGTTGTTAGAAGTGATAATATTAATCTATTTTCATTGAAATTGAATAAGAAATTAAAAATCGTAACTCCAAAGTTAAGAAATAAATTCACATACAAATGAAATTTAAGAATGTAAATTATAAATGTGAATTGTAATGTAAAACGGAATTCCAGAGAAGTATTTGGAAATGTTTTGAAAAGAATTTGAAAATTTTGGAGATTTGGAAAGTTAAATCGTTTTTGATTTGAAAATGGATTTCGAAGGTTTTGGAAAGTATTTAGAGAGATGAAAGCTCTAAACTCTTTCCGGTCGCTGGAAAATAACTTCGATGATGACCGCGGCATCATTGGTGTTCATTTTCGGGTTTCTGGAAGAGAAATTGCTGCCAAATTGTTTTAAATGGAAGTTGTTTGAAAAATTTGGATTTTTTTTTTGAAAATTCAAAAGATAATTTGATTTGTTTTCAAAAAAAATGATTTTGAAATGTTAGTAAGGTTCTGGAATACCATATGAAAATATCTATGAAATATTATGAAATTGATAACTCATAAAATATTGAGATCTGATTTGAATGAAATTCAAAGTGTAAATGAATTTATGACTTGGAATAGAATTCAAGAAGGTAATTGAAAATTTAAAATTCCTTAAAGGAATGAAATTGTAAAGTGAAAGTATAAATGATTTTATAAATCGGAATGTAAGTAAGTTGAAGACTTATAAATATTTGAAGTTTGATTGAAAATGAGATCCAAATCGAAATGAATGAATTTGTGAATAAATAAATTGCAATTGCAAGTGCAAGAAAATGAAATTGAAAGTTAAAATTCATTTTGAATTTGAAAGTAAATAAAATGGGAATTGAACTTGATTTGTGAAAAAAAATAAAGTGAAGTATTAAACTTAAATTAGTAAGTGAAGCTAATTGAATATTGATCAAATGAATTAGTAATTGAAACTAATTTAAAATTGGGCAGTTATGAATGAAAGATAATTGATAAAAGTCAATATTCAGAAGTTGAATTGAATCCAAATTTGATTGGAATTGTGAATTGAATTCAAATGAATATGAAATGTGAAATTGAATGAATATGAAACTGCAATAGCGAACTTAAAGGTGATATAAGCAGTTGATATTGAAAATTTTGTAATAGAATTTGCAAAATAGTTTGAATATATGTAACTAGATATTATGGCTAGTAGGATATACAGGTGTTGTAAAAGGAATTGAATGTGATTTCAAAGATAAATTTGAATTGCTCGACAAAAGGTACGTATTTGAATTCCAATATGAGTTTTTGATGATTTCTCTCTAGCCGCTTGGCTTTTTCTTTTTCTTTTTGAAATCTGAGAGTCCGTAGGGACGTTTTGTAGTAGTACCGTATTAGCCGCGCAAAGGAGACGCTGGCGAAATTTTTCGAAAATTTAGGGCGTTAGAAAATTTTTGAGAAAATTTGAAAGTTTAAATTTGAATTTGAATTTGAATTTTGAAGTAAAACAATTTGGTTTGAAAACTATGAAATGTTTGGAAATTTAGTTGAATTGATAACGAATCTTTAGTAGAAAGATTTGTTTTGATAAAATTAGATAAAATTATTGGATTGTGAAAGATAGTAGACGAGTTAAGGACCACTTTTCCTAACTTGTAATTTCGAGGACGAAATTCTTTTAAGGGGGGAAGTCTGTAACGACCCAGAATTTTGAACGAATTAAATTGAGAATATTTAATTTATTTTAAATATTTGAACGATAATTTAATTTGAATCCCCGATTCCCATTTGAATTTGGCGATTAAATGGTATAATTTAATCTATTGAAGTTGAATAAAAATTTGAATCTTCAATTATAAACCAAAGAAAAATATTTCGGACGCTTGTAAAATTTATATTGATAATTCTAAAGATAATGGAATTTCAGAATCCAATTTCGAATTGAATTGATCAAGTTTGAAATTTGTATCGTTTGTATCGAAATGAAAAAAATAGCATTCCGAGAGACAGTCTCGAAATTCGACGAAACCAGTTCCATTGGGTCCGTAATAGTTTGTTATTAACGGATTTAAATTTTCATATTTATCAGAGTTATTTTGTGACCGTACGGTTACAAAACGCGTTGAAGTTAAATTTAATTCAATTTAAATTTAAACTTTAAATTGGTCAACATGGGAGCACGATAGAGGTAAGGTAAGCACGATCTTCTCTCTGCAAAACCATCACGCCCCTTGCTCAAATCAATTCAAACGAAACTGTTCTCGTTCATTCAAAATTTAACTAGGTAGCTTCAATAAAAATGGCTGCTCTCCATTCGAAAACGAAAACCATCTTTCGTTCCTTCCCTTTCTTTCTCAAAAACAAGCCGAGCTCCTCTTTTAAAAATCAAATTTTTGCTTCAGTAAAATAAATAGAATCGCGGCCTTCCCTCTCCACAACAAAGAAAAAAAAAATCGAAATCCTTTCCCCTCAGTTTTCAATCGTTCGAAAGTCAAAATCAATGACCGCTCCCTTCATTCTCTCAGCAGTGGTCGCGATGGGTGATGTGGGACTGTGCAGAGGTTCGGCGATAGGAGGTGACGCGTTTGGGTGGGCGAACGAGGTGAGGAGTGGCGAGGGTTAACTCGCGAGCTAATCGCGTCGTTCGACCCAAAGTCGTTCGCGAGGGGTCGAGTTCGTGGAAGAGCAGCGCGGCGTGTCGCGACTGGGGGCGCGCGCAGATGGATGAGGTATAGGTGATGTTCGATTGGATGAATGCAATCGCGTGGGGTCGCGATAGCAGGGTGGTTCGCATTCGTCGATGCTGCGATCTCGATAATGGCTTCGACGCAGGCGAAGTCGTGAGGCACTGGGTTCGATTTTTCGAACTCGGCAGAAATGAAAGTAAGGTATAAATTTGTTTCTCAAATTTAAATGTGTATATATATATAAAATTTTAATCCAGAATTTTTTTTACAAGTATATAGACAGGAATAATATAATGTATATATAAGTTAAAATTTGAAAATGGAAAAAGAATTTTTTTTATTTAGCTAACTTATGTAATTTTTTTGGTAATTAGGAAATATTTTATTAAAAGGAAAATTTGTTTGAAAATTTAATCAGATAAGATAAAACTTTTGGTTTAGTTAAACAAATTTATTGAAAAGAAATTAATTGTTCGATTTATTTCGAATATTGATAAATGATGTAAATTATTTATACAAGGTCTGTAAATCAAGAAAAACAAGCCGAAATGGAAATTGGATTGCAAAATAAAAAGCTAAGGTGAGATCTTCTCACTCAGAATTAATTTTGAATTGCAGTTATTGATTGTGTTGATTGCTATTTGATGTGCTATTAGATATGATAGGATATATCTATATATATAGCAGTATATACATATTGGCATATGTATATATTGGATTCATGATTTCCCGCCTCGTATAGCGGATGAGACCCTATTGCGCCGTTAGTAAGCGGATTTATAAAAAAACCTATATACCGCGATAATTCCGTACTGGAGCGGAATTGGTATTGTGCTAACGTCTGTGGATGCAGGGAAACAGGTTGGAGGGATCCAACTGGATTCCTCACCAGTATTTATTTATTTACAGATATTTTGATATATTCTGTTATCATATTGATATATGATATTGACTGTTGTGATGGACTGATCGATGCTGTTGCATCATCGGATTCAGTTTTGAAATGTAAAAATAACGACTTTTATTTTAAAAAGGATTTTAAAGTGATTTTTGAAAAGTAGACGTTTATCGAATTTTTGAATTGATTTATTTCAGAAAAATAAACGTCTAGAATTTTGAAGTTATAAAAGTTAAGATTTTTGTGAATTATGACCGTAAGGTGATTTTTGAAATAAAAGTCGATTTATTTATAAAATGGTTTAAGTTGAGATTTTTAAAAATATTATAAACGGTTTATTTAAAAGGTTTATAAAGTTGACACTTTATCAATTAAAAATGTTGGTATTATAAAACGAGTTTTTATAAGTGTTAAAATGAATTTTTAAGAATTTATAAATAAATGAAATTTATAAATTGTGAACTTATAAATGGAAAATGATTTCTGTGGAATAAATGAAATTATAAGTATTTAACTTATAGTATGGATTATGGTAGAAAAATTGAATTGTGAATTGAATAGGTCATTAAAGAAGATTTATAGATCAAATTGGTAATAAAGGAGATTTATTAAATTGAAGTCGTTAGAAAATAGAAATAGGATTTATAAACGTTGTTTTATAAATTCGAAATCAATTGGATTTGATAAATTAAAATGTTAAAGAAGATATATTCGCGATTTTGGATAGCGAATTTTTATTGAAATAAAAATGTGTAGAAAAGATTGAAATTGGGTTAAGTGAATTATATTCACGATTTTGGACAGTGAATATAATATTAAGTAAAATGGATACGTTTTTGAAGAAGTGATATTAAAAATGAAGTTAAACATTTTAAAGATGGTTTAAAACGTATTGTGAATCGAAAGCATAGATTTCAACAGTTCTTGTTGAAATAGGTGTTTTCGAGAAATAAGGAAATGGTGGACTATAACACTGTTGTTATAGTAAATGATTTCCGAAAGGAAATGTTTTTATCTAGTGTTGGGTTTTACATATCTATCTTAATTTCGAATCCCTATACTAGTGATTTTTGAGTCGTCGTAACGATGTTTTACGTAACATTCGTTTTTGACTCAAATTGATGTTGTTATAGAAAATAGATTTCCTTAAAGAATAAATATATACTTAATTTGATTTAAGTATATCGAATATTTTCAAATGTTGAAAATAAATGATTTGTGAATTACTTATTTTTAAATAAGTATGGAAATGCTTTCCAATATGAAATGAACTATTTTGAGATTTTATCTTCAAAGATAAAATAAGATGTGGAAATTGATTTGAAATTGTTTTCAAATGGTAAAGTGTGGAAATTTTATATCTAGTAAAAGATATTTTGGAAAAGAAATAATTTGGGAAAATTATTGGAATCTGATGATGTTGCGCATCTTTATTGATAGTTAAATAACCGACTATCAATAATTACCTTTAGATAGGTATTTGTTGTGAATTGGATGAATTTGAATGCCACACTTATTTTTGAATAATCGCTCACTATTCGGGTTAGCCGGGAAAGGACCATGGGGTCGTATAACCCATTCCGAATATGTGATACGTCGTAATGAATCGCATTTGAAGACCGGTGTTGAAGACCGGATATTTTTGAAAACGGAAGGATTACCGTCGAGTTACTCTACATCGACTGATCTTCGATTTAGAGGTTTTTATCACCCTTAGTGACGGGAAGTCCTGATGTGATTGAAAATTATCCGGATATGCAAGGGCTTCGTGAGAAGTGCCTTCGGTTCTGTTCGATCCCGGAACAGACTTGTATGGATTGTGTGTCTGACGTTACAATTTGAGATATAAAGCTGATTTCTTTCAAATACATTTCTGTTGGTGGCGGAGAATTTATTCTCTTAGCTTAACACCCTTCTCTGAGACGTACGAGCTCAGAGGTTATGTAGTTGAAATTTATCAGCGATATATCCCAATTTGGTAACGTGGCATACTGAGTGTTGCTGTGAAATGATCAGTGTTTGATCATTTGTGGTATGATCATTTGTTTGATCTTATATCTTTGTGATCATAGGTTGATCATTTTTGTTTGACCCGAAGCAGGGCTTTTTGTAGAAAGCGTAGCTTTGTGGACGAGACTTCGTCGAGCCTCACACCCCGGAAATGGTCGAAACAGGACGAATGCGGCAAGGTTCTAGGGAGTAGCGCCCCTTAGTGTATGTCATTCCTTCTGGATAAAGGTGGTATCATGGTATGGAGCCCAGATACTTAACCTCTGTGGTTACTGCATTATTATTATCTATGTGGTTTGTTGCGAATCGGGGATCCTCGGGAAGATCGGTGACGATCGGGGGATGGCATACGCGTGTCAGTAGTTACCTATTTTTGCAGAGGTAACCCGGCCTTGTGTTGGCAGAGATCCGGTTAGGTTCTCGGGTCGTCTATTCCAGGGACGTACCCATCGTGGATAGGAAGTTCCTTAGCCTGACCATTTGTTGGAAATCCAAAGAAACAATACGTGACTTGTACGGTTTTAGTTGTAGAACCTGCCATTTAATATGGTAGCTATAGTAGACATACTATAATGGTACCTATGTCGGCTAAGATTAATATTCTACTTTCGAAATGTTTTCTACACTATGCACTAATAATAATATCAAAAAAAGAATTTGATTTTCTCGTAGTAAGCATCTTTGACTATCATAAGAAGAAATCTCCTCCAAGTCTGCGTTTGCATTGTGTGTGTGGCGGGAGGTCTTATGGTAGTTTCATTTTCCAAAAGCATTGCGAATTGACTTTAAAATTATCCTGTTGTTTATTTTAAAGAATAACTGTTTTACGATCTCACACCAGTCACCATGACTGACTCGGAGTTTATTGTTTCCCTTCTAAACTCTGGGTGCCCACCAATTTCCACACGGGCAGCCTAGAGTTATATTATCAGGATATTCTGGATATTCTGGAGCTTGGAGATAAGCTGGATGACGAGACGTAGTATTTGTATCTGATATATTTATTCCGCTGTGTATTCTGTATGAGGACAAGTTTATATAACTGTCCATTGTTGTACTGAGTTGTATATTGACTCTGATGATTGATGTATGTATAAAATGATATAGTTCTTTATTTAAAGATTATTCATTTATCTATTATATATTGTTCCGCTGCGATATGTGAGATTCTGATATTGTTTCTGTTCTGATGTTGTTCTGTTGTTCTTCTTTTCTTTTTCTTCTCTTTTTCTTCTATCTTCTTCTTCTTCTACTTTTTCTTTTTCTTAAAACCCTCACTCTTGGAGTTTCCGGCACTCGATTGCTCGGCAGTCGATAAAGTGAGTATCGATGTCGAATTTTCGAAAGTCGAAAATTTCAGGACGTGACACTGCATGTCTGTGACTATATGAAGATGATGATACACATGTCTGTGCATATATTTTTAAGCTCTGTTCTTTAGTACAGGTTCAATTCAATCAAAATAAATTCATATCTCTTCATATAAACAATATTAGGTTATAATCCTTAAAAGAAATTTGTTTGAATATCACAGATACTATTTTTAAAAATATTTTCAAAAGAGTTTATTAAGTAATTAGTTAGAAAAATAGAAGATACAGTGAAAATCAAATCAAGACAGAAAATGCATTGTCTAAATTTCTATGTTTGATTATATTAACAGATTCGCTATTGGAAATATTGATTTTTGGAAATGAAATCATAAATTTTAAGTCAATAAATCGAGTGATATTAGGAGTTGAACGGTAATTGAATTTGTGTCAAATTCTGGTGATCGACGTGTTGGAATCGATCGAGTTTTGGGCTGAAGGTAGTATGGAATATGGGAATCTTGGGAAAAATGGTTTGGGATTTTTCTGATGACCGGCGTAGCTTGGCGAAGTCCAATTAGGGTTCGATGGCCAGAAAGAAAGGATGAGGTTGTCGAGGGATGTGCGATGACGAGAGTGGATCGGAATCGATCGCGTGTTGGGAAAATGGTTCATCGTGGCATGGCGCGACGTTGGGTCGGTCGGCGTGAGCTCCAGTGGTCGGAGGCAATGGCTGGTGGTTGATTTTTCGATGATGGTGGGTTCCAGACTTTGGATTGCTTGGGTTCTGATAGGATCGAGTTGTTCGATTTTGTTTTCTCGCGTATTCATCGTAGATGGATGGTCAGAAGGACTAAGGTAGGTGTCAGTGACTTGTCGAAGGCGGCAGTGCTGATCGGAGGGACGGCGAGGTTGCGTACACGTGCACGTGTGTACGTGGTATCTGGAAGAAGAAGTGGAGTTGGGGAAGAAGCTTTTTACTCGGGTCGAACTCGAGTTTTACGTGGGATTTCTCGAAGTGGTGGGGATATGGTCTCGGGTGAGAAGATAGTTTCAGGTTTAGGTATAAACTGTTAGTATTGGGATTAAGTGTTTTCAAATAGAGGGTTACTCGAGTTACTCGAGTTTATTTTAGTGTTGTTCGAGCTAGATTAGTTTAGACTCGGATAATATGTTGCTCGGGATAGTTGAATTACAGGTTAGAAACCTGTTTATTTCAAAATTTAAACTGAATTTAAAAATATTAAACAAGGATTTAAAATAAGTTTTTAAATCTAATTTTAATTATGGATTCAAATTTAAATTGAATATTTAGCTGGAAATGGATAAAGATTTAAAACTCAAATTTATTTAAAATAACTTTAAAAAGGGTTTGTTGTTTAGAAACGTTTTAAAGAAATTTGAATTTAAATCTAAAAGTAAATAAAAAGGAATGTTTAAACAAAGTTTAAACTTAATTCAAATCTGGATTTGAATCTTTGGCTTAAATAAATTTAAGTTTTATAAATTTAAGTATTTTAACAAATTTGATTGATAAAGAAACATTTAAATGTTTGAATCTAAATTTGTTTTAAACTTTGGTAAAATTTCTTTTATAAGAAAGTATTATCATCATTTAAGGTTTTAAATTGATTTTAAAACTTATTTAAATTAAAATTGAGTTAATAATTTGTAATTCATTAGTTTATTAGGGTAATTAAATGAATAATTAATATATTCAATAAGCTAATGGAGTAGCTAATTACTTAAAGTAATTAAGGGTTCATCTTAGAGGTTTAAGATTAATTATTCTTAGAATAATTAATTGTAATTAAGATTCATTAATTAAATTAGATTCGTTTAATTAATGATTAGTAATTAATTAATCAAGAAAAATGGATTAATTAAATTCTAGTTAACACTTAATTTATTAAATAATTAGGGGTTAAATAAATGGAGTATTAATGAGCTATAAATTTGTAATAAATAATGATTGAAATAAGTTAATTACTTTGGGAAAATAATTTATGAATTGTTAATAAGGATCATAAACTAAAGATTATTTAATAATTAATTAATGTGATTAATTTTTAATAATTAATTAGATTAATTAATGTAGAAATAATTGTTTGTGTAAATTGTTAAGTATAAATACTTATGGAAGTAATTAAGGAATTAATTACTCATTGTAATTAATTGAGTTTAATCTGATTAGATTGGGTTAATTAATTCAGTTTAATTAATTTAAAATAATCATTTAATGAGTTGTGAAGTGAAATTACTTAATGTAATGAAGAGGAATTACTTAGAAAGTAATTAAAGGAAATTACTGGATGTAATTAAATGGAGATAATGGAAGTAATTTGAGGTTAATTACTTTGTATAATTAATCAAGGGATTAATTAAAAGTTAATTAATTAAGGGGTAATTAATTTATGAAGTGTAGTAATTAAGAGTAGTTAATTACTAAATGAGATTAATCAAAGGTGATTAATAAATGTGATTAATTAATTATTAATTTAAATAAGATAATTAATTAAGAATAATTAAGGATCATTAATTAATAAAATTAATGATGTTATTAAGAATTGATTAATTAAGATTAATTAATAAATAATAAGTGATTCAAGTAATTAATTAATTGTAATTAATTAAAGATTAATGTAATTAAGTATGGATAATTAATTATGAAGTAATTAAAGATTAATTACTGAAATGGTTTAAGATAATTAATTTGTGAAATTAATTAAGGATTAATTACTTAAAGTAATTAAAGGATTATTAATCAGAAATGATTAATTAAGATGATACTTAGAGTATGATTAATTAATTGGTTTAATTAATGATTAAGTAAGAAGGATTTATATAATGAAGTAATTAGTTTAATTCACTTTAAATTAATTAGAGATGTTATAAATCATTACTTAGGGATGGATGAATGATATTGAATGCATTTCATTGTTTGATATCTCTGATGAGATATGCTTAATCTGTGATATAGATGTTTGATTGAATTGGAATGATAATGTGAATTATCTGTTGTGATGATAATGTAGATTATTTATTGAGTTATCTATCTGTGTATATAGATAAGAATTGAATTGTTTTAACTTTAAAACAACTTGGCCCTTAAAAGATACGTTTTGGATTTCGATGAGACCGGGATCGGGTTTCCGTATACCGGAATTCCAGGTCTGGAGACCCGAATACCACATCGATCCAAATTAACGTTAGGTCGTGAATCTCAAGTGAAGATGAAGATTCAGAGTGCAAGGGTTATTGTCGTTAACTCTGAGGGTGATTCCAATACGAGTGTAACGAGATAATGCCTTCGGTTTCGTTCGAACCCGGAACGAACTTGTATGGATTGAATGCTTTCAACACATCGTCAGGAGGGCGATGAGCATTCTAAGTGATGTGTTCTGATTTAAAGGTAAATCGTAGCCTCAAGCCTCATCAACCGGGAATGGCTAAAACAGGGGAGGTGCAGCAAGGCTTCGTGGGTAGCACCCACTGAGAGTAAGGTCATCCCTGTCTAGAGAGTTCCTTCTTTTATTTCGGCTTAGTGGTGCAGTTGGCGACGACCATCTGTGGGGTGATTTTATTCGGAATTATCCAGTAAGGGATGGTTCCGGCTTTGTGTTGCACGGGATTGGGAGTGATCCTCGGTACGGTGATCTAGGCCCCGTACTGTGATGAGCGGTACCCCGGTAGCTCTGCCATTGTATGGAAATCCAAATTCCAATAAGTGATAACGGACTTGATTGTATACTTATGTATGCTGGAATTTAATAATGTAACAATTTCGGCTATTTCATATTTATTTGAAAACCCTAGACCCTATTATAATACAATCGAATTTCCTATCAAATGTTTTGGTTATCGTAAGGTAAAAACTTTTCCGTGTTTATGTGCGGGAAGTCTTACGAGATACCTTTTCTTTCCAAATGGTTTTCAAAGTTAAACAAGTTTAACCTGTTACTCACACCAGACCCATGTCTGACCCAAGTTGTTTATTTCTGTTTTATAAACTCTTGGGTACTCAAATTTTTACGAGTAGCCAAGGGATTCAGGTTTAGCTTTGACGAATTGTGGAGGAGCAATGGAACAGGAGGCTTCGGCGTTCGTAGATATAGTATTCCGCTGTGTTGATATCTGTGTTAGAGTCTTGTATTGTATTTGAGCTGTAATATATAGACAGATGTTTATAACTGTCTAGTATGTGTTGTATAGTTGTGTAAACTCTGATAAGTGTTGTATACTATGTAATGTTATTAATATAATTTATTCTTTTCGTTGTGAGATAGTTGTTGTTGTTTCTTTCTTTCTTCTCTTCTTTTCTATTTTCTACCCCTTTCTTTCTTATTAATGATGCGTCATTCTGTGGAATGAGTGGCGGGTCATTACAGGTTTGTTTATGAGGATTTGATTGAGTTTATTCTTGGTTTTGAATAGAAGGAGTTAGAAAAGAAATTTAATCACAGATCTGTTTTTGATCTGTTTGTTTTCAGGTTTTGATGATCTGATTTGCTTCAGATTTGTGTTAGAGAATTGGTTTGGGTTTTCTTGGTTTTGAAATGAAGATTTAAAAAGAAAATGAAGTGAAGATATGCAAATGTATATATGTATGTAAATTATGATAAATAGAAATAAAAGAAAAAGAAAATAAATAAGACACTTGTCACAAAGATTTGTTACTTAAATTACACATGTTAACATGAAGCCTAATATGATGACATTTGTATTTTTGCTAACTTTTATTTATTTTAAAAGTAAATTAAACCTTTTCTTTATTTATTTAAATGCTTATCTATATATATATCTTTTTAAAGAGAAACAAAAACTAATTATATTTTATACATAAAAGTTATACAAATATTCTAAATCCAAATCAATTTAAATATTTATTCTTTTGAATTTCAAAACTTTAAATTCAAATTAAATCTAAATTTCCAATTTACCAAAGCTTTTCTATTTACAATATATACAAATAAATATATATATTACAGATAGAAAAGCTTTGGTAAATTGGAAATTTAGATTTAATTTGAATTTAAAGTTTTGAAATTCAAAAGAATAAATATTTAAATTGATTTGGATTTAGAATATTTGTATAACTTTTATGTATAAAATATAATTAGTTTTTGTTTCTCTTTAAAAAGATATATATATAGATAAGCATTTAAATAAATAAAGAAAAGGTTTAATTTACTTTTAAAATAAATAAAAGTTAGCAAAAATACAAATGTCATCATATTAGGCTTCATGTTAACATGTGTAATTTAAGTAACAAATCTTTGTGACAAGTGTCTTATTTATTTTCTTTTTCTTTTATTTCTATTTATCATAATTTACATACATATATACATTTGCATATCTTCACTTCATTTTCTTTTTAAATCTTCATTTCAAAACCAAGAAAACCCAAACCAATTCTCCAACACAAATCTGAAGCAAATCAGATCATCAAAACCTGAAAACAAACAGATCAAAAACAGATCTGTGATTAAATTTCTTTTCTAACTCCTTCTATTCAAAACCAAGAATAAACTCAATCAAATCCTCATAAACAAACCTTTTTATTTAAATTTGAACTTAAGCTAAAAATCTATTTTAAACAATTAAACATTTATATTATGTATTTTAAAACTATATAGTTATTTATCAAAAAGCTTAATAGTTTTAAATTAAATCATGATTTCCAAATTACCCAACATATTAGAAATTTGAAAACATAATTTTCTTGGTTTATTATTTTATGGATATATAATTAATTAATGTAACAACCCGGAAATTTCGAACCCGAAATTTCCAAATAGTTAGAAGAAAAAGGAAAGAGATAGAAGAAAGAAACAGAAGAAGAAGAAGATCAGAAACATCAACATCTCACATTCGCAGCGGATAAAATATAATAATAAATGATAACAGTTATAAAACAATATTATATCTGTCGATTACATTTTAATACATCAGAGTTACATATTTATACAGACACTGGATATACACAATTATCAAGTCTCAGATATACAATAATATAACACAGTAGAAACACTCCATACGTTCCTGCCATCCAGCTCGTCTCCTGAACTCCCAAACGTCCTTACCTGAAAATCTGTAATACTCGGTCTGACCCGAGCATTACATCAAAGTAACACCCGGGTCAGGCTGGAAACCAGCATGAGTAAACTCATCTAACATGAAATATCAATTCATAGAACTTATATAAACCCGGGGTAACTCGTACTTTACTACAAGTAAACAACTTATATAGTTAACACTTATTTTCACAAAAAAAATCTAAGTATCCAACTAAGTTTAAATGATCCATATTATCCCAAACCAACCTATTGATCCCACATATCAATCTATAAAGAATCGAAGTGGTTTCGGGTATTTACTAATACCCGACTCCGGTCTCTTCGAATCCAATGTTGTTCTTTAAGCACAGTTATTTAAGTGAATACAATTCAGTTTTAAATACAGGATGCCATTTTTACACAGCAATTCATCATCGATAGATAACCACATTATCACTGTTCAATCAAAACATTTCATATCAGAGGTATCAACAAATTCAAGTCATCCAATATCATTCAACCATCCATTATTTATCTTAATTAATCATCCTTAATTATTATCCTTCAATTACATTAAGTAATTTTCCTTTAATTATTCAATTAATTAATCATTCTTGATTAATTACTTTTTAATTACATTAAGTAATTAACCCTTAATTAACCACATAGATTAATAAACCTCAACCATTCACAATAATTAGCTTTTAATTACTTTCATTTATTAATTAACTACGTAAATTAATGATTTTCTAATTACTTCCATTAATTAATTTTTCTTTTACCTTAACAAGTAATTAATTACATTTAGTAATTAATCTTAAGTAATCACATTAATTAATTAACGTAAATTAATCATATTAACTTAAATTAATTACACTAATTAATTAATCCTTAATTATTTCCATTGAGTAATTATCCATTAATTACTTCAATAAGTAATTTTACTTAATTCATTCATAAATGATTATCTTCAACTACCCAAACTAATTAATTGTCTTTAGTTAATTATTTTAATTAATCATCTAAATTAATTAAATGATTACTTAACTCCTTATATTTAAAAGACCTTACTTAATTAAGAAAAATCATTTATTAATAAATTATTTACATTAACTTTAAAACTTGTTTTTAATTTTTCTATTAACTTTGAAACCTGTAACAAAATTTTCCAGACAGATTAAACTGGGAACAAGGGACATTGACTCAAACCATTATATTCCAAACCCACGACCAAAATCTTCGAGCAAAGGCTCGAACTACTCGAGAGGAAACCCGAGTATTTCCTTCTCCTTCCCCAACACTACAGCCTCTCCAAACTTCAACGTGCACCGTGCACATGTACACCGGACTTGGTCGACGGCGAACAACGTCGCGACACTCCACCAGTCTCTCCTGACCCCTACGATCACCACGTACCCCTAGATCGACGAAAGTATCACCGAATCGAAAAAGAGTGCATCAGCACTTCAACAGAAATGAACACGACCCAAGAAATCACCGACAACGGCGAACCCCATCACCGGAGGGCCTGCCACCTCGTCCATACCCGCGTCACGAACCACTTAAACTATTCCCCCATAAGCGATTCAACCCGAAGCACTGTCGACGACGAACCAAAGACGATTCCGATCCAAACATAAAGCAGATACAAACCCTACTTTGCCAAGCGCCGATCATCTCGAACATCGTTAGCATCACACACCATTTTTCCTGCATTCCCAGGTACCATGGCCACCTTCATGCAAAACCTCACCATCCCCTTCGACGTTGATCATTAGTAAAAGCCCCAAAACCCAAATTCAAGAAAATCTCAATTTCTCTTTGAATACTAAATTATAAATTTCCAAATTCATGTTAAAATTCATGATTTTGTATTTCAATTCAGGTCATATGATCAGAAATCTAAATTGTTAAGATTGATTTTCATCAAATTTTGATTTTCCATTGTAAATCTAAAATTTACTGTATATTGTTCAATATAAGTATTTAAATTTATTTTTAAACACAATATTATCTTGTCATAATCAATTTCCTTTTTATGATCAGTGATTATTAAGGATTAACTTGGGAGATAGGGAATTTTTTTATAAAACTGGAACATGAATAAGAACAGAGTTAAACATTCACATTTCTACAGGCATTCAAACTGCTAAATAAATATACATTCATCTATAAATCAAACATACAAACATTGATTTTTTATTTACTATTCATTTCACAGGACAAACATATGAAGGATTTAAACTGTTTTTAAAAGGTGTTTACTCACATTGTTTTTGATGAAACAAAGAACCAGATTTATATTTATATATATATTCATCATATCCTAATGTAAATCCAAATATCAAATCAAAACATGAATCTAAGGATATTTATTTTACAGGTTTAAGAAGTTTCACTGTAAATTTATTTCCCAGTAAAATACTTCACTGATTTTACTTATAACATTATTTTAAAAATAGCATTAGGTTAAAATAAATGAATTTTCTTTAAGGATTATGGCATAACATCAATTATCTGAAGAGATATTTAATTTCAATCTTGATTTGGAAGCCTGCACTAAGAACAAAATCTGTCCTCATATATCCAGACATATACACTCAGGCATTCAAACATGCAAACCATATTACAACCTTCTTGTACAACTTTATCACATGCATCTCTATATTTATTGATTAAAACTGTTTTTAGGGGATAGTTTACTCACCTTCTTGCATAAACAGAGAACAGAGCCTGGAAATTTCTTCTTGAATTTCAAAAACTGAAAGTTGATTTGATCCTGGAAACTGAAACTTAGTTGTTGATCTGCTACTAGATTTAGAATTGAGGCTTTATTGTTGATTTCTTTTCTGGTTTGAATTCCTTTCTAGTTTCCAGGTTTGATTTTTGATCTGCTTGCTTTATTTGAGTTGAATCCTACTTGAATTTGTGGAGATATTGTTTGAATTTCTTTGATTTTGTTTTACTGGATTGTGTGTTACAGGTTTTAGTTTTGTTTTAGAGAATGGCTGATAAAAGAAATGAAAGAGGGGTATAGAGATGTTTTAAATTCTTAGTTTTATCCTTTATTAGTTATTATTTTTTTTTTTTAAAGTAAAAGAAGAAAATGACACATGTTCATTTCCTATCTTAAAATCCTAACACTTGTTAATATACTTACTTACTAATTAACACTTGTCTTTGTATATATATTACTTATTTTACATTTGTAAATTTCATGCATAATTATGTTTATATATATATATTTTATAATAATTCCAATTTGGTTTTATTTTATAAATGTTCTTCATAAAATTCTTATATTAATTTTTCTATCTAATAATTACCTTCCTTAATTTATATTGATATGAACTTTTTAAAGAAAATAATATGAAAATGAATTATATACTAATAAAATCATATACATATATATTTTATATCCAATTTAATTTTAAGATATTTATTCTTTGAATTTCCAATTCAAATTCAAATTTTAATTAAAAATACAATCAACTCATATATATATATATATAACAACACTTTATTATTTGTTTTAAAAGAAGAATTTGTCAAATATTAAATAATTTATACTAAAGATTATCACATCTAAATTTGTTAAATTTATAAATCAGTATTTTTAAAATTTAAATCAGATAACTATTCAATTATTTGATGCCCGAAAATCCGGGATATCACATTCCTCACCCCTTTAAATCTTTTCGTCCTCGAAAAGGAACGAAGCAAGAATTTTATTAAAATGATTATTATAAGAAAAATTACTCTTTGATAAATTTTACTATAAACTCTTTTTATTAAGAAATTTTAAAACTCTTTAAGAAAAATCCACATAATATTATTAAAATGACTTTATAAAAATACCCTTTATAACTCGATGTCTTCACAAGTCCATCATCGTTCTCACAGAAATTCGGTCATACGTTGATCAGACGTAAAACTGAAAATCTATAAGTATTTAGCAGACCCGTTTTCAACACCCAGTGAAAATACTTGGAAAATAATTTACTTTAAAATATAGAAAACATTTTTGAAAAGAGAGGAAATATTTTTGGTGAGAATGCTCTGGAAATCATCACCCCCATCCATGGTCACAGTTACATCACGGGTTACGTTGCCATCGCAGCAAAAGTCCATGTAACTGATAACAGCATGGAACCCACAACAGATCGCAGTTACATTCCAGGGTTACGTTGCCATCGCAGCAAAAGTCCATGTAACTGTTGGCTCTCAGCGGCACACACGATTTCGCTGTCAAATGAAACTTCTCCCACATAGGTCGCAGTCTACCGATATAAAATCAAACGCAGACTGTTGGCTCTCAGCGGCACAAACGACTTTCGCTATGTTACCATAGTGTCACAGTCTACCGATATAAAATCAAACGTAGACAGTTGGCTCTCAGCGGCACACATGACTTTCGCTATGGTCTGCAGTAGATCGCAGTGACATCGAGTTAAACTGTCGTCACAGTATAACCCAAATGCCTCTGTGGGCACCAGCCCCTCGACTTTCGCTACACAAATAATCCTCAGGAACTAGTTTATTCCGGACTCCTCACAGGATTAACTTTAGAATCCCCCCTTGGGTTTCAAGGCAGTACCACCCAGTGGCACTCCTGAGAAGTTCATTTCAAGGAAGCGTCTTTTTCCCCAGAGCTATACTCAAAACATTTTATACTATACATTTATAGTATCTTCAAATCATATCCTTTATGATTTATCAAAATCTCCTTTACACAAAATCGATTATCAAAATCGATACTTCTCAAACTAGGCTTTCCAAAATCCAAAATTGATTTTCCCAAAAATCAAAAGCCCTTTCCAAAATCCATAGGTTTCCAAAACCTTTTCCAAAATCATTCTCATAAGATCCTTTATATATATATATAGATATAGATATATATAACTTTGAAAATCTTTGGATCATTTCAAACTTTGTATAAAACCTCTTTTATACTTCAAATATTTCAAAACCCTTTTCTTTTAGCAGTAGATTCAACAAGGGAAGATTTACCTTATATAACAAGGATATATAACTTTATTTTATTCTAAATCAAATATTCACATTTGATAAATCTTTTATAAAGTTATTAACCATATTTCTTTTCAAAAACCATTTTAGATTTCTTATCCACAAATCTTCAATATCAATTTCATTCAAATCCGTACGATGTACACATATCATCCGTACACAATATCAATCTGATCGCTCAATCGATCACACAATTTCACTTCCGAACTAGTATCGTCCACCCGACTTCCTAGTGCGGACTCAGATCTGGTTTATTGATCAGAAACCGTCATTCTCCTTGCATAGTCACAACTATGATAGAGAATATCCAGAATCAATCAAAAATCCATATCCAGGTTCGCCGTCGAAAATCGAGCGAAAAATCCCAACTCGGATCGATAATACTATCTCGAAATTCTGTGTTCGAATCTGGATCAAATCACTATGCGAATAGAATAATATACGTACATCCTACGTATTTATCTTTATTGGTTATTAGCCAAATCAATTCTCTTTTCTATTCACATTTCCTTTAATTCCATTTACTCATTCTCAATTGCTTCCATTTCCAATTGAGTTATTATTTCAATTACAAACAGTTTGAACTCTGACCAATTTAAATTTAAAAATAGCTTGAAAAATATTTAAAATAGATAAGTAGTTGAAAAGATATTTATTTGTTTGTAAAATAGCTGTAAAATAGTTAAGTATGTATAAAATAGTTAGATAATTACAAAATAGTTTTTAAAATAGTGATTAGATATAAGTAACTGAAAAATAATAATTAGTTTATAAGACAGTTTCAAAATAGTTAAATGGTTCCAAAATAATTGTAAAATAAGTATAAGATAGTTTGGGGTTTAAGAAGAAAGATTATATAGTAAATAGTTTGAAAAAATATATTTGTATTAAAACAATTTATTTTTGAAAATAATCCAGAGCCAAACTGTTTAATTTCCCAATCTCCATTTCCAATTAATTTCCCATCAATTCAATTTAAATTCCACTTCCATTTAAATTGACTCAATTCCAATTTAAATAACTTCAATTTCCATTGAAATTGCTTTAATCCCAATTCAAATTGAATTAACCTCAATTCCTTATCAATTCAAATCAAATTCCATTTGATTTTTAAACTTATTTAACTTTAATCACAATTCCAAATTATTTCAAATCAATTTCAATTTGAACAAATTTTATTCAAATCTCAACTTAAAACCATCTCGAATTATATAAATTCGAGTTAAATATTTTAAAATGTTGATTTAATCCTTTAAATCAAATCATCCTTTACTTTTTAAATTAAATCAACCTTTATTTTTAATTTTAACAACTTAAATCTTTAAACCATTTAATTCTGGATCCAAATTTCAAAATTCCATTTTAAGATTATCTTTACTTAACTTATTATAAAGTTCAAATAAGAATTTAAAAACAATTAAATTTCATATTATAATTTATTATCTATTTTCAATTTCCAAATCTCAAACCCATTTTGAGATCACTCATAACTCCCATTTTAATCAACCATTTAACTTCCCAAGTTAAATTTTAATTTCATCTTGAAATTTCCAATTCAAGTTGTTCATTCTAAACTCATTTAACTTCCTTAAGTTAAATTAAATTTACTTAATCCGGTCAACTTTACACAATTTGAATTCCCATTCAAATTTTAATCTTCAGATTAATAATCTTTCCCTTTTTAAGTTTAAAAAACTTACTTCACTTTGGGTTTTCACATCACATTCCCAGGAAAAATTTAAAATTCAATACTTAGAGTTTATTTCGAACATCTTTAATATAATGTATATCCTCATTTATACATATTCATTTCCTTTACACACCAAGTTATACCTTAAAATTTTAAACCACCTTTGGTTTAATTTAAAACAAATTCCTTTAAAATAATTTCAAGTTTTCTGGATTTAGATTTAAAATTTCACAATTTTAAATCATCTTCAATTCTAATTGGATTTTTTTATTTCAGTTTGGATCCATTTCAAACTTATCTTCATTCAATTTTAATTTGGTTGTATTACCATTACTACTTAATTCTCATTATCTTATTTAATTCCAATTAATTTAACAACCAATTTCTTTAATATATTTAATAATTAGAAAATTATTTCTATATATATCAAAATAAGAAACACTCCACCATATGATTAAAATAATATTTATATAATTATCAATTCAAGTATTACTCAAGTATTACAATATGGAAATTTGAGTTTTCATTATTTGAGTCTTTCTTTTATATAAAACTATCTTGGTATCTAGATATTAGTATTGATTCATTATTCTGTAATCATGCTTATCTATATAATTTAAATTCAAGTTTATAATAATGAAAGTTCTAGCCAGAATAAAAAGGGTTTTGAAAGTATTTGAAGTATAAAGGAGGTTTTATACAAGTTTGAAGTGATCCAAAGATTTTTAAAGTTATATATATCTATATATATAAAGGGTTTTATGAGTGATTTTGGAAAAAGGTTTTGGAACCTATGGATTTTGGGAAGGCTTTGATTTTTGGAAAAATCAATTTTGGATTTTGGAAAGCCAAGTTTGGAACTATCGATTTTGGATATCGATTTTGAGTAAATGAGATTTTGATATAAATCATAAAGGATATGATTTGAAGATACTATAAGTGTATAGTATAAAATGTTTTGAGTATAGCTCTGGGAAAAAAGGTGCTTCCTTGAAATGAACTTCTCAGGAGTGCCACTGGGTGGTACTGCCTTGAACCCCAAGGGGGGATTCTAAAGTTAATCCTGTGAGGAGTCCGGAATAAACTAGTTCCTGAGGATTATTTGTGTAGCGAAAGTCGAGGGGCTGGTGCCCACAGAGGCATTTGGGTTATGCTGTGACGATAGTTTAACTCGATGTCACTGCGATCTACTGCAGACCATAGCGAAAGTCGTGTGAGCCGCTGAGAGCCAACAGTCTATGTTTGATTTTATATCGGTAGACTGCGACACTATGGTAACATAGCGAAAGTCTTGTGTGCCGCTGAGAGCCAACAGTCTATGTTTGATTTTATATCGGTAGACTGCGACACTATGGTAACATAGCGAAAGTCTTGTGTGCCGCTGAGAGCCAACAGTCTGCGTTTGATTCTATATCGGTAGACTGAGACCTATGTAGAGTGGAGAAGTTTCATTTTGACAGCGAAATCGTGTGAGCCGCTGAGAGCCAACAGTTACATGGACTTTTGCTGCGACGGCAACGTAACCCTGGAATGTAACTGCGATCTGTTGTGGGTTCCATGCTGTCATCAGTTACATGGACTTTTGCTGCGATGGCAACGTAACCCGTGATGTAACTGTGACCATGGATGGGGGTGATGATTTCCAGAGCATTCTTATCAAAGATATTTCTTCTATTTTCAAAACTGTTTTCTATATTTTCAATAAAATTATTTTCCAAGTATTTTCACTGGGTGTTGAAAACAGGTCTGCTAAGTACTTATAGATTTTCAGTCGTACGCCTGATCAACGTATGACCGAATTTCTGTGAGAACAAGGATGGACCGGTTAAAACATCGAGTTATAAAAAGTATTTTATAAAACCATTTTATAATATTATGTAGATTTTAAAAGTGTTCCAAAGAATAATTTTTCTAAAAATAAGCATTTTAATAAATTCTGGCTTCGTTCCTTTTCGAGGACGAAAAGTTTCAAAGGGGGAAGGAATGTGATAACCCGAATTTCTCGGCATCTGGAAATTAACAGGATAAAAATTGTTAAATCTGTTATTTTCAAATAATAATTATAATACTTAGTTCTTATGTACATAAATGGATTTTTATAGAAATAGGTCTTGTTATTTTTAAATTTTAATAAGAGTTATATATACATATATATAACTTGATTTTTAGATTGAAATTTTAATTCTATTTAAATTTGGTTTCAATGTTTTGAAATTTAAAAGAATAAATACTTAAGTATTTGAATAGGCTTTTATTTATAATTTGTTTTGTTTTGTTTTTCTATATAAGAAAAGAAGAAAAATTATTTATATACATACATAAGAAAGAAATAAATAAGTTAAAGCTTTTATAAACAATTTAAATTAAAATTTAAAATACTCTAAATACATGTGTAAGTCTCTTAAGACATCTAAATAACATGTGTAAGCCATTAAATAAACCAAGTGACAAATGTTATATAAAAAAAAAAAAAAAAAAAGACTGGCTATTCATTTTCAGATCAAAGCTAAAACTTTCTCTTCACCTTCATATTTCTTTCATTCATTTTCAAATCTGGAAATTCAAAACAAAGAAAAGGAACAAAAGAAAATCAAAACCTGTTCAAGCAATAAATCAAAAGAAATTCAAAGCTTCAGTTTTAACCTGGAAATGCAATGCAAAGATCAGGCTTTAATTAAAATCTCGGATCAGTTTCCAATTCAAGATTGCATCACGAATCAAGTTACAAATCTAAATTCAAATAGCAGTTCAATGATCAACATTTCAAGTTCCAGTTCAAAAAGGCAAAGTTCTGTTTCTCTGTTCTTCAACTAAAAGTGAGTAAACTATCTTGAACTTATATTATATTTTGATGTTTGGATAAATACTTGAAAGTATGTTTGTGAAAATGGTTTGTATAGATATAAAATAAGATTGCATGCCTATATATATGAATTTTGAGTATGCATGTCTGTATATATATGTTGAATTGTGTGCATGTCTGTGAACAAGCAAATATGCCTCTGTTTAAAGTTTTTACAGGCTTTAAGCAAGTTAAATTTTCAATTTCTCTTCACCTAATTTATTTTAGGCTTTGTTGTTCAAACAAAATGTGATTTAAATTATCAAGATCTTGATTTTAAAATTACTGTATGTATAATTAGTTTGAGTATTGGCTAGAAAATTAGAAATTACAGTAAAAGGCCAATGCATGTCAAAAAATTCAAATGTTAAGATTTCGGGACTCATATACATCATCAGATTCGTATGTAAATACCATGAATTTTAATAACAAAATCAAAATTTTTAGTTTTGATTTGAGGTGTAATTTTGGGGTTGAACGGAAATCCTACTTTGGGCATTTTCTGGCGATGGGCAGGGTAATGGTTGTCGGGCTTGGGGCTGAAGGTAGCTGGAAGTCAGGGGATCCATGGAAAAATGTTCGAAGGATTTTTAGGTCGTTATGGTGATCGGACGATGGTGATTTAGGGCTTTTGAAAGCTGTTTGGTCGTCAATGTTTCTCGAATTTGTGTTTCGTCTTAGGTGGATCGGGAATGATCGGAGCATGGGGGATCGAAGCTTGGGTTCGTGACGCTGCTCTGGACGAGGCGGCGTGGATTCTGGTGGTCGGGATCGTTGGGGCATGGCGATTTTGTCGATCGAGATTGATTCTAGTTAGGTGCCGTGTTACTCGATTTTGAATCTCAGTCGAATTGATCGATCTGGGTGTTAGGGATGATCGACGATGATGTCGGTGACTTGTTGAGGGGATCGGCGAGGGTCAGAGATGGTCGGAATACCTGTACACGTGCACGCGTGTATGTTCGATTTTTGAATGATTTTGGGTAATCGAGGAAGATGAAGTTCCTCGGGTCAGACTCGAAGTCGATGTGGGTTTGACTCGAAGAAAGAAAGAGGAAGTGGATGACTCGAAGAAGTACCCAGGGAAAATGATGTTAGGCTCGGGTCTAGTTTTCAAATTTTGGGAAAATAAAATTAACAGGTTTTGAGAATTTTAAACTTAAAACAAAATTTAAGAAAAAAAAAAGAAGAAGAGAAAGCTCGGGAAAAGAATGAGGAAACTCGGGTTTAGTTCGAGTAATCCCTAGGATTTTCTCGGGTAAAATGATTATGTTTAAAGTGTTAAAAGATAACATGAATAAGTTTTATTAATTCACTTAAATCAATATTTTAGATAAAGGTGTTTATTTGAATATTAGTTTAATTAAGTTGATTTTTTTTTAAAGTTGTTTAAAACTTAATTAATAAAGTGATTAAATTTAGAAGATTTAATGTGTTTTATCATTAACTAAACTTAAGAACTAAGTTAATTTTAGATTAATGATAATTTAATTCAATATGATTTTTAAGAAGTTAAGTAAGATAATTACTTTTTGAAAATAATTAAATGGAAGTAATTAAGGATAAATTACTTAAGTGTAATTTATTTAAATATGGAGTAATTGAGGTAATTAATTAAAGAATAATTAATTAATGGAAGAAATTAAAGGATCATTAATTAATTAATTAATTAATTAATAAATGAGATTGATTAAAATTAGTGTAAATGGTTGGGGTTATTTCGTTAATTAAAGGCTAATTACTTAATGTAATTAAAAAGAAATTAATCAAGAATGATTAATAAAAAGGGGAGGTAAAGAATAATTACTTATTGTAATCAAGGAATAATAAATCAAGAAAGATTAATTAAGATAAATAATTAAGAAATGATTAATTAATTTATAATTAGTTAATGTTAAGTAAGATGGATTAAGGTAATCCAAGTAATTAAAGGTTAGTAATTAATTTAATTAGAGATTAATTAAATTAATTAAGAATGAATTAACTTGTTATGGATTGATTGAATGTTATTAGTGACCTTGGATTAGTTGATATATCTGATATATGATTGTGATATGAGATGTTTTGGATGAATTGTGATAATGTAAGTTATCTATCTGTGATTGATTTGTTATATGATATCCTGAATTTAAATTAAATTGTTTAACTGAAAATCTTGGTTTTAAGGATGACATTTGACTCGAAGAGACCGGAGTCGGGTATCAGTAATACCCGAAAACCACTTCGATTTGAAATCCTCTATAATTCTTTATAGATTGATATGTGAAATCAATAAACCAGTTTGGGATAATATGAACCATTTAAACTAAGTTGGATACTTAGATATTGCTTGGTGAACCTATGTGTTGACTATATAAGTTGTTTAAATTACAGTAAAGTACGAGTTACCCCGGGTTTATATAAGTTCTATGAATTGAAATTTCATGTTAAATGAGTTTACTCACGCTGGTTTCCAGCCTGACCCGGGTGTTACTTTGATGTAATGCTCGGGTCAGACCGAGTATTACAGATTTCAGGTAAGGACGTGCTGGAGCTCAGGAGGCAAGCTAGATGGCAGGAACGTATGGAGTGATATCCGTTGTATATTATTGTTGATTATCTGAGGCATGTTTTCGAATTGTCCTGTGTTGTGTAATAGTGTAACTCTGATATATAAATGTATAAGTGTATGGATACAGTTTTTTTTTTTAAAAAATTGTTATTTATGTGATATTATATTTTGATCCGCTGCGAATGTGAGGTTTCTGTGTGTTGATGTTTCTGTTTTCTTCTTCTTCTTCTATCTCTTTCTTTTTCTTTTCTTCTAACTATCTGGAATTTTCGGGTTCGAAAATTCCGGGTCGTTACAGTTGGTATCAGAGCTAATTATTAAATATTGTAATACTTGAGTAATACTTGAATTGATAATTATATAAATTTAATCCGGTAAAACGACCTGTTAAATTAAGTACCACCTGTTGAGTGTGTAAATAAATAAATAATCTCCTTTCCAGGTTTTGGTGCTTTTTCCCCAAGTGTAACGAATTTTAAGTGGCTTGAAAAGCTTAAATCTGTTTAATCCTGGTGCATATGATAAATTGAAGATGTTATGTTGTGAATAATGTTTGCATGAACGTATTTTACTTGGAATATAGTTGAACTACTCTGTTTATTTTTGGAAAATAATTTATTGAAAATATAGAAAACAGTTTTGAAAATAGAGGAAATATCTTTGGTGAGAATGCTCTGGAAATCATCACCCCCATCCATGGTCACAGTTACATCACGGGTTACGTTGCCATCGCAGAAAAAGTCCATGTAACTGATAACAGCATGGAACCCACAACAGATCGCAGTTACATTCCAGGGTTACGTTGCCGTCGCAGCAAAAGTCCATGTAACTGTTGGCTCTCAGCGGCACACACGATTTCGCTGTCAAAATGAAACTTCTCCCACATAGGTCGCAGTCTACCGATATAAAATCAAACGCAGACTGTTGGCTCTCAGCGGCACAAACGACTTTCGCTATGTTACCATAGTGTCACAGTCTACCGATATAAAATCAAACGTAGACAGTTGGCTCTCAGCGGCACACATGACTTTCGCTATGGTCTGCAGTAGATCGCAGTGACATTGAGTCAAATTGTTGTCACAGCATAACTCAAATGCCTCTGTGGGCACCAGCCCCTCGACTTTCGCTACACAAATAATCCTCAGGAACTAGTTTTGTCCGGACTCCTCACAGGATCAACTTTAGAAACCCCCCTTGGGGCTCAAGGCAGTACCACCCAGTGGCACTCCTGAGAAGTTCATTTCAAGGAAGCGCCTTTTTCCCCAGATCTATTCTCAAAACACTTTATACTATACACTTATAGTATCTTCAAATCATACCCTTTATGATTTATCAAAATCTTCTTTACACAAAATCGATTACCAAAATCGATAATTCTCAATCTAGGCTTTCCAAAGTCTCAAAATTTAAAATGAAAATTCAGGTTTAGACTAATCTTCCTAGAACGATTTCTTTTAAACAATAATGGTCTATTTAAATGATTGGGTAAGTAAAAGTTTTGTAATTCAATTTAATTTAGATTTAGTTAAATCTTAAGTTTATTTAGAACTCGATTAATAATGTAATTAAATAATTAAGAAGGATGAAGTGCTTTATCATTAAACTTAAGGACTCGTGTTAATTTACAAAGTAACGATAATCAATACCAAGTTTATTAGTTTCAGATAAAGATTAAGAAAGTGGTTAAGATAAATGAATTATCTTAAAATTTATTTAAAGTTTGAATGATTAGGATTTATTAATTAGTAAATTAATTATTAATTAAAGATTAATAATTAAGGGTTATAAATTAATTAGAGATTAATTTATTGGAAATTAAGGATTAAGTAATATAAGTAATTAGAGATTAATTACTTAAATGATAATTACTTAATGTAAGTAATTGAGGATTAATTACGTCAAGTAATAAATTAAAGTATTAATTAATGTAGGTGATTAAGGATAGTTAATTACTGAATGAGATTAATTAAGGACTGATTAATTAAGGATAGTTAATTACTGAATGAGATTAATTATCAATATTAATATCCCTTTACTTTGTGGAGAAAAAGTTTTATACAAGTTTGAAATAATCCAAAGTGAACTCGGGAAAGACTCGGGAAGAACGCGTGTATTAGGGGAGTTTTACTCGGGTGATTCTGGGTTTAAACTGAAAGCATGATTTTACAAACGTTTTCAAAGTTTAAAAGCAAAGTAAATAATTTTGTTTCAAAGATAAGTGTTTAACAACTTTGAAAGGTTTTGAAAAATTTAAAAGGTTAAATTAAAATGTTTAAAGTGTTTTGTTCTTAAGTAAAATTATATTTCAAGTATATAATTATTTTTAAATGGTTTAAATGAAGTTTAATGATAGAAATTAATATGTAATTTAAATAAAAAGTCTATCTTTAAAATATGAATTTAATTTAAGGTTAATTAATTAATTTTAAGGTTAATTACTTAATTATAATTAAGGAGTAATTAAGAATTAATTACTAGAAAATTAATTAATGTGATTAAATTAGAGTTAATTAACTAATGTAATTAATTAAGGTTAATTAATAAATATGATTAATTAATGTTATAAATTAATTAATGAATGTGATTAATTAATGGGAAATTAATAAAGGTAATTTGAGGGTAATTACTTAATGGAAGTGATTTGAGGATTATTAATAGAAGAAATTAAGGAGTAATGGCTTAGTGAAATTAATTAATTAATTAAAGAAAGGTAAAGTGATTATAAGTTGATTAATTAATGAAATTAATTAAGAATAATTAATTAACGTAATTAATGAGACTAATTAAGGTTAATTAATCAATGTAATTAATTAAAGTTAATTAATCAATGTAATTAATTTAAAGAGTGGTTTATAATTAAGCAAGATTAAAGATAATTAATTTAATTTATATTAGGTGATTAAATTAGATTAATTGAGAATGGTTTGACTATTAATCTTGCATATAGATGATAAACCTGAATTGAATACCTTGGTTGTCTGAATATCTCTGATATATGAATTGTGATGTACTGTGATATGATATGATGGGTTGAACAGTAATATTGTGGGTTATCTATCGATAATGAATTGTTGTGTGAATATGATACCCTGTATTTAAATTTGATATGTGTTCACTTTGACAACTTAGATAAAGATGACATTGGATTCGAAGAGACCGGAGTCGGGTATCAGTAAATACCCGAAACCACTTCGATTTGAATCATCTAAATTCTTTATAGATTGATATGTGAAACCAATAGGCTGGTTTGGGATAAAATGGACCATTTAAACTAAGTTGGATACTTAGATATTGTTTTGTGAAAATAAGTGTTGACTATATAAGTTGTTTACTTGTAATAATGTACGAGTTACCCCGGGTTTAAATAAGTTCTATGGATTGAAATTTCATGTTAGATGAGTTTACTCACGCTGGTTTCCAGCCTGACCCGGGTGTTACTTTGATGTAATGCTCGGGTCAGACCGAGTATTACAGATTTTCAGGTAAGGACGTTTTGGAGCTCAGGAGGCGAGCTGGATGGCAGGAACGTATGGAGTGTATTCCGCTGTGATATATTATAGTTGTCCGAGACATGTTAATTCTAACTGTCTAGTATATTTGTGAATGTTGTAACTCTGATGTATAAAAATGTAATTAACAAATACAGGTTTTCTTTGTATAAATGCTATTATTTGTTATTATATTTAATCCGCTGCGAATGTGAGATGTTGTGTTTTCTGTTCTTCTTTCTTCTTTCTGTTTCTTTCTTCTATCTCTTTTCTTTTTCTCCTAACTATCTGGAATTTTCGGGTTCGAAAATTCCGGGTCGTTACACTTGGTAAACAACAGGTGTAACTATTAATTAAGAGATCAAAAGCTGAGAAAAAGTTGTTTTTATATAACATGTAAATACCACATGTGACGACCCGGCTTTCTCTCCATAGAAAGTCGTATCGCTAATAAGAAAGAAAGGGGTAGAAAATAGAAAAGAAGAGAAGAAAGAAAGAAACAACAACAATGATCTCACAGCGGAACGAATAAATTATATTAATAACATAAACTATTACATAGTATACAACACTTTACAGAGTTACATAGCATATACATCACTTACTAGACAGTTATAAACATCTGTCTAGACATTACAACTCAATACACTACAGAGATACAGACACAGCGGAACTACTATCTATATCTACAACGCTGAAGCCTCCTGCTCCATTGCTCCTCCAGATTACTCGTCAAAGCTAACCTGAATCCCTTGGCTACTCGTAAAAATTTGAGTACCCAAGAGTTTATAAAACAGAAATAAACAACTTGGGTCAGACATGGGTCTGGTGTGAGTAAACGGTTTAAACTTGTTTAACTTCAAAAACCTTTTGAAAGAAAAAGGTATCACGTAAGACTCCCCACAAATAAACATGGGTAAGTTTTTACCTTACGCTAACCAAAACATTTGATAGGAAATTCGATTGTATTATAATAGGGTCTAGGGTTTTCAAATAAATATGAAATAGCTGAAATTGTTACATTATTAAATTCCAGCATACTAGCCACAAAGTGGGTTATACAATCAAGTCCGTTGGCACTTATTGGATTTTGGATTCCATACAATGGCAGGGCTACCGGGGTACCGCCCGTCACAGTACGTGGCCTAGATCACCGTACCGAGGATCACTCCCAATCCCCTGCAACACAAGGTCGGAACATCCCTTACTGGATAATTCCCGCACAAGATACCTCACGGTTGGGATCAGCAACCGCACCACTAAGTCGAAAATAGAAAGGGACATCTAGACAGAGGTAACCTTGTCCTACTTGGGTGCTACCCACTAACCTTGCTGCACCTCCCCTGTTTTAGCCATTCCCGGTTTGTGAGGCTTGAGGTCACGATTACCTTAGAAAAGAACACATCACTTAGAATGCTCATCGTCCACCTGACGATGTTCTGAAAGCATTCAATCCATACAAGTTCGTTCCGGGTTCGAACGAAACCGAAGGCATTATCTCGTTACACTCGTTTTGGAATCACCCTCAGAGTTAACGACAATAACCCTTGCACTCTGAATCTTCATCTTCACTTGATTCACGACCTATCGTAAATTTGGATCGATGTGGTATTCGGGTCTCCAGACCTGGAAATCTGGTATACGGAAACCCGATCCCGGTCTCATCGAAATCCAAAGCGTATCTTTTAAGGCCAAGTTGTTTTAAAGGTTAAAACAATTTAATTCATTATCTTTATACATAAAGAAAGATAATTCACAATAGATAATCAACATTATCAGATAATCCATATTATCATCACAATTCAACTAACATCCATATCATACAGCATATATCTCATCAGAGATATCAATCAATGCAAAGCATTCAGTATTATCATCCATCCATAAGTAATGATTTATATCATCTCTAATTAATTTAAAGTGAATTAAATTAATTACTTCATTTTATAAATCCTGCTTACTTAACCATTAATTAATTACAATTTAATTAATAAATTATCTTCTAATATTTCACTTCAATTAATCATCTTTGATTAATTATCTTTTAATTACATCCAAGTAATTTATCCTCAATTAATTTCTCAAATTAATTATCCTTAACCACTTATAGTAATTAACCTTTAATTACTTCATTTATTAATTAACTAAAATTAATTAACTTAATCAACTATAATTAATTACATTAATCCTTAATTAATTACATTGATTAATTACTTCATTTATTAATTATTACTTAATTAACCAATCTTAATTACATCATTAATTATATTAATTAATGATCCTTAATTACAACTTAATTATTAATTACTTAATTAAATTAATTACATTAAGTAATTATCCTTTAATTAAACAACATTTATTAATCACTTTTGATTAATCTTAAATCAGTAATTAACTACCCTTAATTACTTTCATTACATAAATTAATTACTCCTTAATTAATTATCTTTAATTAATCTCTTGATTAATTACAAAGTAATTTAATCCAAATTCCTTTCTTAACCTTAAATCATCTTCCATTAATTACATCCAGTAATTATCATTAATTACTTAACTAAGTAATTACAATCCATTTATTAAATTAAATAATTATTTATCAAATCATCAAATGTTTAAATTAATTAAACTTAATTAATTAACTTAAACAAATTACATTTAAACTAAATTAATTACATTAAGTAATTAATTCCTTAATTACTTCCTTTTTAAGAAATTAACCTTTTATTACTTCCATTAATTAACTCTAATTACTTTCATTAAGTAATTATCCTTTTATTAATTATATTCATTTATTAACTGCTAATTACTTATACTAAGTAATTATACTTTATTAATTATATTAAGTAGTTATACTTAATCAGTTTCAAAGTATTTATCCTAAATTAATTAATTATCTTAAATTAATTATATTAATTAATTATCCCCAAATCTTTAGTTAACGATCCTTATCTTAATTACATTCATTAACTATTCATTACTAATTAATTAATTAATTACTCGTTAATTACCTTTATTTAATTAATTAATCTTTAATTACCCAAGACTCAAATTAATTAAAAGGTAAATAATTTATCTTAATTAGTTTCTTGATTATCATTAAAATCTTATTTAATAAACCCTTGGAATTAATTACCATTAACTTAAGATCTTAAGTTTAAAACATTTTGCTTTTTATAAAACTGTTCATGCTTTTACTTTAAATTTTAAAATCTGGTTAGTTTATCAAAACAGACTCGAGCAAATCAACCAAAACCCCGAGCTATCCCCGTGTCACTCTCGTACCACTCACGCTTCGAGTCCCCACGCAAAAACTTCGAGCAATGACCCGAGTCGCCCCTATCTTCCCCAAAACTCAACCCCACAGCTAACAACCAGCAACACAAACGTGCACGTACACGTGCACGTCCACTCCGGCCACCAACGATCGACGCCACAACCCTCAACAAGTCAACGACCACCCCAACGTCGCACACGATCACCCAGGTTCGCCGATTTGCCAGCGAATCGCCTCGACCTCCAGCGCCGATCCCCTCCATCGCGCACCATTCCGATCCACCACAACCGCCGCATGAATCCCATCAACATCGACGACACATCTGAGCACAAAAACCCTACTTCTTCTTTCTCCGGCCACCACGGCCAACAGAAAAATCAATCACTATTTTTCCAGTGACCCCTGACACCCCGGCAACCACCATGCCTTACCACGATCATCCTACCGCCGCCGAACGACAGAAATCGACCATAAACCCAAAAACGATCTACTTACAAATTCACAGCACATACCATTCTAAAAATTACCAAATTCATATCTAAATTCGTGATTTGCTTGTACGAATCATATTCTATAATTCAAAGATGAAAACATACACATTGATTTTCAACTTTTATTTTGATTATTACTGTAAACTTCAATTCTAGAATAGTAAGTAAATATAAACACTTAAGATATTTTTTTTAAAAACAAGATTACGTTGTTATTATCATTTTCTTTTCATTAATCAAAGTCTAATATTGATTATTTAGGAAGTTAGGAATTATTTTGTGATGAAGTTGAGCCTGTTACTAATAACAGAGCACCAATATAAATGTACAGAGACAATATACAGACACGTTATACTTATATACACACATTTATACTCAAAATTCATGCAAGCATTATAGACTATATTTCTACACATGCAACAAGATTTCATCACAGATTTATAAACTGTTTTTAAATAAAAGGTTTACTCACCATTTCAAGAACAGAGTCTTATAAACAGCATGCACACAGTATCAGACATTCACTTATAAAGATATAGGCTTTTGAAATTGGCATCTTGCTTCAGGTTTGAAACTTTAATTTGCACTTCAGTTTTAAAGATGATTCAAATAGCTGTAGTTTCAGATTCAAAGACCAAGAAGATCTGATTCAATTTCTGGTTTTCAAGTTTTCAAATTCAGAGAAAAATCAAATTCCAGGCTTTCAAATAAGGCTCTGTTCTTCTTTAACAGGTGAGTAAACTATACATGCAGAAATTATTTCAAGTTAAGTATGATTAATGTTTATATGACGATTTAAATATGAAGTATGTATACATGTATATTTTGTTCTGTTCTTCACTTTCAAGTTACAAATAGGATTCAAACATTTTAACTGCTCTTCATCTGATATTCTTTAGATTTCAATATATAAACAAAATATGTTTGTTATATCAAGATATCAAATTTAAAAATGTTTCCAAGTTAAATCTGAAGTTAGTTTAAATAAAAAGGGGGAAGAACAGTAAGATTTAAACCATATCAAAATTTCGATCTTAACAATTGAATGATTCAAGTATATAATCTGAATTGTTATCGAAATTGATGATTTTTAAGATTTTAATCATGATTTTTAGACTTGTAAATTGAGAGAAATGGCATGTTGAACGGAAAGCGAGTTTGAGCAATTTCCGGCGATCACGTGGGTTGTGGACGGCGGGGTTATAGCTGAAGGAAGTTCGTGGATCAGTGGTCACGAGAAAAATGGAGACGTATTTTTATGATCACCGTAGCGGCGAGGAGAAGAGGAAGTAGGGTTTTGGAATGTGGTTTTGATGGTGTGCGGCATCCGTTGAACTGCAGCGTCAAAAGGATGTTTGGAGGTTGCGGTAGGAGGGGAAAGGAAAGAGTGATCTCTGGCGGTGGTGCTGACGGAATTTCAAGGCCTCCGGTGTACAGCGTTGGCTGGGCGAAGCGGCGATAGACGATGGTTTCAAGCCTTGTTTGGGGTCGAGTTCCAGATTTCGATTCGAGGGGACTTGGAATAGTCTGGGTGGTCAGAGCGACTGAGCTCGCCGTTGATGACTTGATGGTGATCGGAGTATTGGTCGGAAGGTCGGCGGTGGTGTGTGCACGTGCACGAGAATTTTGTTGTATCTTCGTTTTTGCCGTGTGGTGTTGAACTCGGGAAGAAGATGCTGAGTGCTCGGGTTCGAGTGCGAGTCCATAGGGTTTTGGCTCGAGTGAATTTCGGGGTTGTTGTCTTTGGCTGGGGTTGTTTATAAGATAATAGGGTTTAAACTTTATAAGTAAACTATTACCAGTTTTAAATTTTTAAACTAAACTAAGCTTTTAAAAAGGAAAGGGAAGTTCTCGCGTTTATCTCGGAGTAGGCTCCAGGTTGAATTCGAAGAAATTTATAGGAAGTTTTAAATTAAATTGAAAAGCAAGTTTTAAAAATTTAAAGGTAAATCAAGTTCAAATTAATTTTAAATCAATTTCTTTATATGTTAATGTTTTTAAATACTTGGTTTAAGAAAAGTTCTATGTCTTGTGTAACTTAAAATTAGTTAAGTTCTTAAGTTATTTAGCTTAAGTTAAAAATATAATTAAGTGGTTAATTAAAAGATTAATGTTTTATCTTAAAATCAATTAAGATTTTGGGTAATTATAGATTAATTAAATTAATGAAGAATTAGAGAGAAGATTAATTAATTAAGTGGTTCAGGATAATTCAGAATAATAAGTATGAGTTATTAATAAACGATTAGAAATTAATTAATCAAGTGATTAGAGATTAATTAAGAAATTAATTAAATAATTAGAGATTTATTAATTGGTAATTAAGAATTTATTAAGTTATATCAATAAATAGTTGATTAAAGTTTAATTACTTAAAGAAAGTAATTAAAGAATTATTAATAATTAATGAGGGATCATTAATTAGGGATTATTTAATAATTAATAAATGGTAAATTAATTGAGAATGGTGACTATTAATCTTGCATATAGATGATAAACCTAAATTGAATACCTTGGTTGTCTGAATATCTCTGATATATAAATTGTGGTGTACTATGATATGATATGATGGATTGAACAGTAATATTGTGGGTTATCTATCGATAATGAATTGTTGTGTGAATAGAATACCCTGTATTTAATTTGATATGTGTTCACTTAGACAATTTAGATAAAGATGACATTGATTTCGAAGAGACCGGGGTCGGGTATCAACAAATACCCGAAACCACTTCGAACTTGTAATCTACAATGATTCTTTATAGATTGATGTGTGATATCAATAGGCTGTAATGGAACAATTTAAATGACTGGACCATTTGAAACTAAGTGAAGGTACTAGTGATTGATTTGTGAATATAAGTGTTGACTATAACAAGTTGTGAACTGGTAGAATGAATGAGTTACCCCGGGTTTTAATTAAGTTCTATACATTGGAATTTCATGTTAGATGGGTTTACTCACGCTGGTTCCCAGCCTGACCCGGGTGTTACTTTGATGTAATGCTCAGGTCAGACCGAGTATTACAGATTTTCAGGTAAGGACGTTTGGGAGTTCAGGAGACGAGCTGGATGGCAGGAACGTATGGAGTGTTTCTACTGTGTTATATTATTGTATATCTGAGGCTTGATAATTATGTATATCCAGTGTCTGTATAAATATGTAACTCTGATGTATTAAAATGTAATCGACAGATATAATATTGTTTTGTAAAACTGTTATCATTTATTATTATATTTTATCCGCTGCGAATGTGAGATGTTGATGTTTCTGATCTTCTTCTTCTTCTGTTTCTTTCTTCTATCTCTTTCCTTTTCTTCTAACTATCTGGAAATTTCGGGTTCGAAATTTCCGGGTCGTTACATTTGGTATCAGAGCTATTCAAGTTTTTCTGGAGAAAAACTAAATTATATTCTAAGTACAAACCAAATGACATTATATTCTAAGTAATCTCTTTAATAAATTAAGAATTAATTTTAATATATATATATAAGAAAATAAATTAATAAGTTTAGATTTATATAATAAAAACAAAGAACCAGATTTATGCGAATAATTGTTGTAAACATTTTATAAGTAATTTATTTAAGATTCAAGATTTTATAGGAAAAATTTATAAATATCATTTAATTCTTTAATATTTATATTGTTATAAACTATTTATAACAATATATATGGCACAAACATTATTAATATAATTTCAGCTATTCGGAATCGAAATTAAAATGATACATCTTTTAATTACTTATATAACATACATTTAATAATTCATTGATTAATCACTTCTAAATGTTAGTTAATTAATTAAAGTAATTAAAAGAAAATTAATACCAGATGTGGAAATATTGTAATTAATTTAATTCACTTTGTAAATTAAATTTCTATTCTTTTATTTGCCATATTTTCACTTATAAATTAGTCGAAAATGCAACAAGTTTAATCACTGGAAATAAGAGATAACAGTAGAAATCAAATTATAAGTCAAAAATCGAAGTTCATAAATTCGAGTTTGGATTTCATAAATTTTTATTTATATTTTTTTATATAATATCATTATATATTATATTTTTTTTTATTTTTTTTTTATTTTTTTTATACTTTATATTTTTTTAATATTATATTTATTTTATTATTTTTAATTCTTTTTTTTTAATTTTTCATTTTTTTTTTATTTTATATTTTTTTTATATTTTTTTTTTATATTTTTTTTATTCTTTTAAACATATTTTATTTTATATTTTATTTTATTTATTATTTTTTTTATTTTATATTATTTTTTTTTTATATTTTTTTTTTATATTTAATTTTATTATTATTATTTTTTTTTTATAAAATTTATCTTTTTATATATTTTATTTTATATTTTATTTATTTATTTATTTATTTTTTTATTTTTATTTATTTATTTTTTTATTATTTTTTTTATACTTTTTTATTTATTTTTATTATTTTATTTTTTTATTTTTTATCTATTTTTTTATATTTAATATTTCTTATTCATTTATTTTATTTAATATAATTTCTTTTTAATTATATTTATTTATATATTTATATTTCTTTTTATTTTATTTTTATTACATTTATAATTATATTATTATTTAATATTTTTTTTTTAATTTTTTTTTTATTTTATTTATATTTTTTTCATTTATATTTTATTTTTTATTTTTATATTATTTTTTTTTTTCTTATTTTTATTTTCTTTTTATTTTTTTATTTTTTTTTTATATTTTTTTATATATTTTTTTTTTATATTTTTCTATTTTTTTTATATTTTTTTATTTTCTTTTTATATTTTTAATTAATTTTTATTATATTAAATTTCTATCATTATTTTATATCTTTTTTTATTTAATTTTTTTTTAATTTATCACTAAATTTTTTTTTCCCTTATTAATTCATTAAGTAATTATCTTTTAATAAAATTTATTAATCATCCCTAATTAATCACAACCTTGATTAATTCCATTAATTATATTAATTAATTGATCCTCTAATTACTTTATTAATTAATTATCCTTTTTATTAATTACATTCAGTTATTTTCTTTAATCACTTATACCAAGTAAATAAATTTTTCATTACATTTCTAAAGTATAATCAAACTTAATTAACTCCAATACTTTAAATATATTTCTAAACTTGGCCTAACATACATTTTTTTAAAACTAATAATAACTTTTTTTAAAAGAAACTTGTTAAACATTTTACTTTTGGAAACTTTAGCAAACACTTTAACTTTGAAACTTATTTACTTTGCCTTAAAATTTTGTACCTTCTTTTAAACTTGAAATCTTAAATTCACTTCACAAATTTAAAACCAGTTAACAGTCTAAAACCCCAAGCACTCACGAGAAAACTACGAAGCAGACCCGAACATCCCTCGATCACACTCTACTTCGAGAAAATCCTCAAACAACTCGAGCCTAACGCCAAGAAAACCATCATCTTCCTGAACTAATCCTTCACCAGACACAAACGTGCACGCGTGCACATGCGCGTTGGTCTGATCAACTTCGACACCTCGCCGAGAACCTCAGCAAGTCGACGACCACATATACGAATGCTCTGACCCTTCAGCACCGACGAACTCGCGAGGAAACGAAATCGAGCAACTCGATTTAACTGGAACCCAAACCATCCACTGAAAATTGCCTCGCGCCACCCAAATCCGGTCACCAGAAATATCGCTGTTCCACCCAGAGGCGCGCCACGAACCCAAGCGACGATCCCCCTTTGTCCGATCATCTCCGATGCTTCCACGTTGACGTAAATGCCTCGAGAACACGGCAAACCAAAACTGTACACTCAACCCTAGATCATCGTCGTTCAGCCACCATGGTCATCTAGAATTTAGGTGAGTATTTTTCTGATGATCACCTAACCTCCAGCCTCCTTCCACCTCGATCACACCATCCAATGTTTTTCCGATCGCCAGAAATTGATGAAAAAACAACTTTCGGTCAACTCGCAAAATCTCCCCAAACTCTATCTTAAAAATCTTGAAATTGTTATCTAAATTCCTCATTTCATACTGTAACGACCCGGAATTTTCGAACCCGAAAATTCCAGATAGTTAGAAGAAAAAGAAAAGAGATAGAAGAAAGAAACAGAAAGAAGAACAGAGAACACAACATCTCACATTCGCAGCGGATTAAATATAATAACAAATGATAGCATTTTATAAAAGAAAGCTGGAATTGTTGCTTTACATACAATTCATCAGAGTTACAATCATTACAATAGACTGGATAGTTATAATTAACATGTCTCAGACTACAATCTATATATATATATACACAATCTCATATGAACAGCGGAAAACACTCTATACGTTCCTGCCATCCAGCTCGTCTCCTGAGCTCCAGAACGTCCTTACCTGAAAATCTGTAATACTCGGTCTGACCCGAGCATTACATCAAAGTAACACCCGGGTCAGGCTGGAAACCAGCGTGAGTAAACTCATCTAACAAGAAATTCTAATCCATAGAACTTATTTAAACCCGGGGTAACTCGTACTTTACTATAAGTAAACAACTTATATAGTCAACACTTATTTTCACAAAACAATATCTAAGTATCGAACTTAGTATAAATGGTCCATATTATCCCAAACCGGCCTATTGATTTCACATATCAATCTATAAAGAATTATGAAAGATTTCAAATCGAAGTGGTTTCGGGTATTTACTAATACCCGACTCCGGTCTCTTCGAAACCAATGCCATCTTAAATCCAAGTTGTTTAAGTGAGAACAAATCAATTTATATTCAGAGTAACATATTCAAACTAGCGATTCCATTACGGATAAATAATCCATATCATCACAGTTTAAACCAAACCATTTCATATCACAGAACATCATAATTTATCAGACTAGAGATATTAATCAATCCAAACATTCAATACTATTTAATCATCCATAAACAAGCTTAATTAGTCCCAAATTTATAGTTAATTTAATTTACTCAAATTAAATTAATTACTTATGAATTCATTATCTAATCTTGCTTAATTCACATTAACAAATTTACAAACCATTGGTTATTGTTTTAATTAATTTAATGAAATTAATTAATCATTCTTTAATTACTCATCTTAATTAATTAATAAATCCTTTAATTAATTACATTAAGTAATTAACTATTCTTTAATTACTTACAATAAGTAATTATACTTTAAGTAATTATTCTTTAATCAAGTACATTAATTAATTAACCTTTAATTATCTAATTATCTTTTAATTAATTAATTTACCTTTAATTATTCACATTAATTATCCTCTAATTACACGTATTAAGTTAATCTTAATCTTAATCTCTTATTAATTAATTCATTAATCTTAATCACTCAAGACCTTTATTAATTTAAAAGACTAACCATTCCTTAAATTAATTTTTTTTAAAACTTGTTTAACAACTTTGCTTCTACCCTTAAGTTTGCATTTCGAAGACCTGGAACAAAATTCTTTATATTTTAAAATCTGGAAACTAAATTTTACTTCATATGTTAAAACCTGCTAGCATACAAACACCCTGAGTCAAAACGACATTTCCTCGAGCAAAACTTCGGGTCTCTCCCAATCTCCATCTACTTCGAGTTATTCTCGTGAGAAACTCGAGTCGAACCCGATAAAACTGCTTCTTCCCCAAACGTATGCACGAACCCATATCTCGTGCACGTGCACAATCATTCCGGTCACCTCCGACCAACGTCGAGACCATCCACAAGTCATCAACGATCATCCTCACTCACCCGACCACCCAGATCGTCTCATCAACGTCGAACTCGAAATCGAGTTACCAACACATTCTGGAACAAAACCCATCATCGAAATTCACCTCGATACGCCGACTATGACCACCGAACGCCACGAAATCACGACACGAGCTGCCCCGATGACCCACGCGACTTTTCCCCTTGGTGCGATCGACTCCAGTGCCCTATCGACGACGAACAAGCCCCAAAACCTATGTTGACTAAAACCCTATATCGACCCCTAGCCGCCACCACGGTGGCCAATAAAACCAGCGACCATTTTTCCTAAACTCGCCAACTTCCATGCTACCTCCAGCAACTAACTCGACCACGTAAACCTCGATGATCAACAGAAATGCCCAAAACCCAAATCACGTTTATCTCGCACTTACTCTCGATTTAAAAGCTTAAAAAATCATGATTATATTTTTAAAAATCATAGATCTCGATAACAAACAGTCTATATACCTGGAAACTACAAATCATTTAAGTCGAGATTTATATATGTTTGAATTTCCACTGTAATTCTTTCTTTATGTTAAAACTACCCTTAATTCTTACCTGGAAATATTTTTAGATCAAATATCTTGTTATTACAAACAAGTTTTGTTTACACATCTAAGTCTAAAAAGGAATCAGGGAGAGAGAGATTGGGTTTTTATCAAGTTCTAAATTTTGTAAAGCTAGAACAGAAAAACATGTTGATATACATACATGCAAGCAAATTTACATTGATGCAGCAAAGTTTTCCATCACATACATCAAATATTTCCACATGCAAGCAACTTAAACAGATTTAAGAAAGTTTACTCACTGGCATTTCAAAAAAAAAACAGAGGAAACTAGGTCAGATCACTCACCTGCTTTGAACAGAGAAGTCAGGTTTTGATTTAAAACTGGCACTTAGTTGATCTTTTGTTTTGAAAAAAAAAAATTGAAGATTGCTTGCTGTTATTTGTTCGAGTTGAATCTTCTTTCTTTTGCTTTTGTTTGATTTTGAATCTTTGTTTTGAAGCTGATTCCTTTCTGGTTTGATAATTTGAGACGGTTTGATTTGTTGCTTTGATATTGAAAAGGTTTTCAGGTTAAAATGAATTCTGGTTTGTATTTATTTTTCTCAGGTTTGAGAAGTTTTTTTTTTTTTTAAAACTGAGAAAACTTTTGAACTAAAATGAGCAGCCACGTTTAAACATTTTGATTTTATTTACTTTATCATTTCAAGAGAAAATATCTTTGCCACATGTTAATTTCATGCTATATTAATCTAACACTTGTATTTTTGCATGTGTTTATATTTACAAATGTCATAAACCATATTTCTTATATTAACATATGTATTATATTTTATAAATTATGTGTTAAACCCCTACATCATTTTTAATTTATGAATCATACTCTTATCTTTATATATGTATACATTTTTAAAAGAAAATGATTGAAATCTAATTATACTAAATAAATAATCACATATACACATAGGCTATCTTTGTTGTTGTAAAATATGGAATTTATCTTCAATAGCTTTGAACATTAATATTTGAATTTAAACCATAGCTAACCATTTACAATATAAAATATATCTATTTGTAAAAGATAAATTTTGCCAAATTGAATAACTATAAAAGAAGGTCATTAAATAAGTATTATCAAATTTCAATAACTATAACAGGAGATTATCCAATAAGCATTTATTATAAATCAAATTCATCTATATACCTATATATATATATATATCAGAATTCTATTTGTTCACTTATAAATTAGTTATGTATGCAAGTTGCTCTAATAATTTTTTAAAACTGAGAAAACTTTTGAACTAAAATGAGCAGCCACGTTTAAACATTTTGATTTTATTTACTTTATCGTTTCAAGAGAAAATATCTTTGCCACATGTTAATTTCATGCTATATTAATCTAACACTTGTATTTTTGCATGTGTTTATATTTACAAATGTCATAAACCATATTTCTTATATTAACATATGTATTATATTTTATAAATTATGTGTTAAACCCCTACATCATTTTTAATTTATGAATCATACTCTTATCTTTATATATGTATACATTTTTAAAAGAAAATGATTGAAATCTAATTATACTAAATAAATAATCACATATACACATAGGCTATCTTTGTTGTTGTAAAATGTGGAATTTATCTTCAATAGCTTTGAACATTAATATTTGAATTTAAACCATAGCTAACCATTTACAATATAAAATATATCTATTTGTAAAAGATAAATTTTGCCAAATTGAATAACTATAAAAGAAGGTCATTAAATAAGTATTATCAAATTTCAATAACTATAACAGGAGATTATCCAATAAGCATTTATTATAAATCAAATTCATCTATATACCTATATATATATATATCAGAATTCTATTTGTTCACTTATAAATTAGTATTTTATTAATTCAATCCGGTTAATTATCAATTAACAGATGTCCGAAAAATCCGGGTTATCACAGAAAGGATTGGTGCTCTGGCATATCGAGTGCAGCTACCCAGCTGGTTGTCTGGCGTGCATGATGTTTTTCACGTTTCTAGTCTTCGAAAGTATGTGCACGATCCAGATAGTATTATTGAAGAAGCTGCTCAGCAGGATCTCGAAATCACTCCTAATTTGGAAGTTAAAAGAGTGCCGATAAAAATTGTAGATCGTGATGAGAAGCGATTGAGAAACAAAGTTGTGAAGCTGGTCAAAGTTCAATAGAGTCGCGATCCAAAGGACTACACTTAGGAAACTGAGGATAGTGTGCAGAAATCATATCCCAATTGCAGAGTGGATATCTCGGCTTAAACTGGTAAGCCAATTCTCTATCTTTTTCTGAATTCGTATATTCTATACTTTTCTCTCTCTTCCAAATTTCGAGGACGAAATTTTCTTAAGGAGGGGATATTGTAACATCCCAGATTTTATTAATTTAAATTTAGTGATTTATTTGAAATTTTTGGAAATTTAATTTGAGAAGTTAAATAAATATATGAAGAAAAAGAAAATATAAATAAATATACTTACAAATATAATACAAACAAATATATATCTCAACCCTATGAACTATGAAACTTTCATAAGTAAAATAAACATATAAACTTAAAAAGAAAAGAATATGAATTATAAAAATAAAAAAGATATATATATATACCACAAATAAGAATTTGTGTTCAACTCTGAAATAAAATACATGTGATAATTTAAATGTTGATAGTAAAACTTTAAATGGAAATTAAATAAACAAATTGTGTTGTAATAAGATTTTGTGGTTATAAGGTGAGATATGAAATACATACAAGAATCAAATCATATGTTTGCCGTGAGTATATGAAAACAAGAAAGGTAATAGGAAAATGCATGTAAGAAAATATCTTTTGATAAAACAATCTGTGTACTTGCATAAAAGAATAGGACTACATGTTAACAAGGATTGAAACATGGGCATTTAATGCCATCAGTTCTAGCACGCAAAAGAAAGATTATTAGCCACCAAAGTAAAAGGAAAATCTGCTAAGTCAAACAAGAAAAATAACATCTCTGATATATTGTACAAAACCAAATAATCACCCTGTACAATACAAATACATTATTCTCTAAACTTCTTTTATACATCAACATTTTTCATTTCAGTTCGTTCAAACCAAACTCATCAAGCCTGAGCAAAAAAAAAGAAACATATAAACATCACTATATTTTCAAACTAGAGATCAATTAACAAAACAAAGCAAGAAGTTTTAAAGAGGAAGATCAGAACTACAGTTTTCAAAACCAAGTTTTCCTCTGTTCAAAATCTTATTATCAGGTGAGTAAACATCAATTTTAAGGCTTTAAGTTAACTGTAAAAATGATTCTTTGTTTCATAGCATTGTATATGTTATCTTTGAATATAGTTTGGTAAATATATATATAGATATATAGGTTACTCTGTATATTGTTCTTCTTTGTTATGGGTTACAGGATTGTTTTCCATTCAAACCCCAGTAGTTTTCATCTGAATCATGGTAAAGCTTCAGTTGTAAATCAAACAAGATAATGGAACTCAAATATAGGTTTTTAAAAGCTGATTTAAAACCCAAGGCTGTGAGATATCATCACTAAAGTTCTGTTTACAGGAAATCAAGGAAAATGTGATGAACCCAACTATTATAAAAAGTTAATTCAAGTTAATAGCCTAAATCCTTACTGCAAATCATGATTTTAAAACTAAAATGAAGATTTTTTTGTTTGGGATTTTAAGAGCAGTTTGTATGTGAACCAAAATTGCATTTTTCCCATTTTCGAATCATTGAATCAATTTTAAATGTTGAAATTGCTGATGAAGCAAGTTTAAGCATCTGTAATTTCATGAAAATTATCAGAAAAATTTTCTATTGAACAAATTTAAGGAACGAGATCATTCTAGGGTTTTGTTTCAAGTTTTGGTCGTGTCAGAAACGAGGCGTGTTTGTCTCCAAAACGTGACCGAGCTTCATGAGGTTTAAGGGAAAGGAAGGGAAGCATGGCGCCGTGGTGTGGACGAAATCTGGGCGACTTCGGTGATTGGCGTCGCGAGGTCGAGGTGGTTTTAGTCGAGCAGTGGGTTCCAGTTTTGGGATAGATGGCTCGATTTTGATTCGAGGGCATGATCGAGAGGTTAGTCGATTTGAGGTCGATGGGGTGATCGATCGCGACTTGTTGGAGGTGCTGAAGTTCGCCAGAAGGTTGGCGATGGGTTGTGCACGTGTACAATCTGGTGTGGTGTCAGTTGCAATGGGTTTGGGGAAGAGGTCAGTGCGACTCGAAGTCTGCTCGGGGGGATTGAGGTGAAAGCTCGAAGTCGAACACGAGTCGTTTTAGTGTGATATCGAGTAGGTTTTGGGACTTAGACAAAATTTTAAAAAATATATTCACTCGGGTAGTTTTTGGCAAGGACTCGAAGCAAGGAAGTGTTTCTCTCGGGGGTGACTCGGGGAGGTCTCGGGTTAGGCTTAAAAACAGTGAAGATTTAAGTCTTTCGTGAAAATTTTGAACATGAGTTTAGAATGTGTTTTTGAAATAATTATCTGAAATAAATAAAGTATTTTAAAAGCTTAAACTTTAAAAGTAAAATTGTTTAAGAAATTAAATTGATAAAATATTTGAAGAGTAAATCAAATATTTAAGTTTTTAACCTAAAACAAAAATTATTTATAATGATTAAATAATGATTAAACAATTAATAATTGGTAATTATTTTGTAATTAAAAGTTGATTAATTTAAAGAATAATTAATAAAGATAATTAAGATTTAATAAATTAACAATTAAGAATAAATAAATTAAGATAATTAGTTAAGTTAATTTAAAATCTAGTTAATTTATAGTTAAGGATAATTAATTATAAAATTAAAATTTATGAAGATAATTATGTGGTTAATTCACTTTTAAATCACATTCACCCAAATTAGAGATGATTGACTATCATCAAATATTTTGTACTGAATTGATATTTCTATTGTGATATTGTGATTGTTTTGGGTACTGAAGTGTAATTTGTGATTTAATTCTGGATTGATGTGAAATCCCCTTTGCCCGTAGAACGACATTTTTACTTCGATGCGACAGGGAGTCGGATTTCAGTTTGTTATCCGAAACCCACATCGAACCATGAATGTGAATTTTTGTGATTGTCATATCCACGTGTTTTAAAAAAATTATCGATCACTATTCAGTTTAGTCGGGAGAGGACCTTTGTGTCATATAACCCATTCCGAATAGTGATACGTCGTAATGGATATCATTTGAAGACCGGTGTTGAAGACCGGGTTTTTTATGAAAACGATAGGACGACCTATCGATTGTCTCTGCACTGAGTTGCTCCGGCATAGAGATTCCCTAAGTGATGGGAAGTCCGATCGGGATTGTAAATACCCGGATTGCAAGGACTTCTTTGGAAGTGCCTTCGGTTCTGTTCGATCCCGGAACAGACTTGTATGGTTGTATGTCTTCCACTACAATTTGAGATATAAAGCTGATTTCTTTCAAATACATTTCTGTTGGTGGCGGAGAATTTATTCTCTTAGCTTAACACCCTTCTCTGAGACATATGAGCTCAGAGGTTATGTAGTTGAAGGTTATCAGCAATATATTCCCAATTTGGTAATGTGGCATGCTGAGTGTTACTGTGTGTTGATCATTTATTGATCAATTGTGATCAAAGCGTGGCTTTGTGAAAAAGCGTACCTTGTGGACGAGACTTCGTCAGACCTCACTCCCCGAAAATGGTCGAAACAGGAATATGCGGTAAGGTTATGAGGGTCGCGCCCTTTAGGGTATGTCATTTCCTTCTGGAAAAGGGTGGTATAAGGTATGGAGCCCTGGTATTTAACCTATGTGGATACTCCGATCTCATTTATTGTGTGATTGTGTGTTTATCGAGGCGCCTCGGATAAAGGTCCCAAAGGACCGGGGAATGGCATATTCGTGAGTTACCTAGTTACAGGGGTAACCCGGCCTTGTGTTGGCAGAGAGCTAGTTAGTTCTCGGGACGTCCAGCCAGAGGCGTACCCATGTGGCAGGAGGAAGTTCCTTAGCCTGACCATTTGTTGGAAATCCAATTTCCAATACGAACCCTGTACGGTTTTAATTGTAGGACCTGCCATTTACTTATGGTGGCGCCCCACTGTTTAGATGGTAGCTATAGTAGGAATAGTTCGAAATGTCTATGCTGGCTAAGATTAATATTGTAGCTTCGAAATGTTTTCTACACTATGCATTAGTAATAATATTAAAGAATTTTCTCGTATTAAGCATATTTGACTATCATAAGAAGAAATCTCCTCCAAGTCTGCGTTTGCATTGTGTGTGTGGCGAGAGGTCTTATGGTAGTTTCATTTTTCTAAAAGCATATCGGATTCCTCTTTTGAACTGTTTTATTTAAAGAAACTACTTTTGTTTACTCATACCAGTCCCATGACTGACCCGGAGTTTATTGTTTCTTTTCTAAACTCTGGGTGCCCATTATTTCCACATGGGCAGTCTAGTAGCAGGTTTTCCGTGCTTTGGTGTTAGCTGGATTTTGGAGTCTTTTTGGGTTTAGGAGCTATCAGATTTTGGGAAGCTTTTGTCTAGGATACCTTTTGAAGTGCTTAGAGTTCTGAAGACTTTATCCAAGTAGATGTATGTTGGAACTTTTTGGAAGACTCTGTTGTTGTTATGTTATGAAGTTATTATATCTTGTTATTGTGTCTATATGTAGTGCTCTTGTATGGAAGACATATGCATCATGATACTCTGATGTAGTACTTGATATTATTATGATGTTGTATCTATGATGTAATGTATGATATTTAGTTTATTTCCACTGTTTATGTTCATCTGTTGTTGTTATAAGCTCCGACGAACTGCAGTTTGACGTTTTGAATATCTGACAGTCGAATACAAGTAAGGTATTTGATGTTGATTTTCGAACGCTGGATTTTAGGATCGTTACATTTGGTATCAATGCTGAAGGTTGAGTAAGAACTTTAGCTATGGAGTATAACACATTAGATGGCTCATTAGAGATAGGGTGAAGTATATCCTAGAATGAGTATTATCCAAAAACTTGAATTTTCCTAATCTATTTCTTTTTACTGCTGATATTCCTTGAGATATTTTGTCCGTGGATCTAAATCCAGTTTTCTTACTAATTACAGATAGTAAGGATGAGCGGACGAAGAGGAAGAACTAGGGGTCAAGGAAATGCCGCAACAGCTAATCAAATTCCCCCAATAGCAGAAGCAGCTTTACCTACTCATCATCAGCCGAATCTGGCTGACTTATATAAGAATTTCTCGAAGCTTGGTGGTAAGCCGTTCACCGGCAAGGAGTCTATTGTTCAGGCCCAAGCATGGATTAGATCTTGTGAAAGAATCTTTAGAGGGCTAAAATTGGAGGATGATCAAATGCAACTGATAGCTTCTTGGCAACTTCAAGAAGAAGCTTTAGCATGGTGGGAGACAGTCACTGTGGATAAGCCAGAAGACGAGTTTTCTTAGGAGAAATTTAAAGAAGTATTTGAGAAGCGCTATATGCCATCAGCTGGGATTTCTTGTATGTATCAGGAGTTCATGGACTTGAAGCAAGGAAGTTTTTCATTTGAGGAGTATCTAAACAAATTCAACGAATTATCTCGTTTCGGTCCAGAATTGGTGAACACACCTTTGAAGATGAATGAAAGGTTCATTCGTGGGATGAACAAAAAGTTCCACGAAAGGATGACTGGCCACGTCAAAGAGTCTTTTTCTGATCTTACTGATATGGGGTATAGGTATGCTACTTTGGATATGCTAGAGGTCCCGAAGGAGGGAGGAAATACGAGCAATCCAAATTGGAAAAAGAGGAAATTTGGAGGCAAGAAACCATGGTATGGTAAGAAGAAAAAGGAAAGCGACCAGGGAAACACAGCAGAGAATGTTACTTGCTATAATTGTCAAGAGAAAGGCCACTACTCAACTAATTGTACGAAGCCTAAGAAACAAGTGAATCACTTCGTTCCAGCGAAGTCTAAGAAATGTTATGCTTGTCAGGAAGAGGGACATGAAGTCAAAGATTGCCCAATGAGGAAGAAAGCACAGGTAGCAAAGGTATACGCAGTCAAAGATCAACCTATAACTTCTAAAGCAGGAAAGGGGAAGGGAGTTCTGGAAGGTAACCTTACTATTTATGATAGGATTGTTCGAGTTCTGTTTGACACTGGTGCTACACATAGTTTTATTTCTCAGCAAGCTGTAAATGAACTAAATCTTGAACCTGATTTCGTTGAGGAGCCTATATGCGTAAAGAATCCTGTCGGAGGCCCCGCAAACCTTTGTCTTCGATTTGAAATGTTCCTATCTCATATTCTTATTACCAATTCCCTATTGGTCTCTTTGTCCTTGATTTTAATGAATTCGAAATCTTACTCTGAATGGATTGGCTAGCGAAATACGAAGCCAAATTGGATTGTAGCAATCGATTGATTTCGATTAAAACCGAATCTGGAGATTTTATTGAGATTTCTTATGAGGACCCTAGTCCTAAAAGAGAAGGGTTGATGTATAATTTGGGATATCTGAACCCAGTTTGGAGTCTATTCCTATTGTTAGAAATTTTCCAGACGTGTTCGAAGAAGTAAAATCCTTACCTCTACACCGAGAAATTGAATTCAGAATTGACTTAGTTCCAAATGCTCGTCCTGTAGTTCACGCAAGTCGAGGATGGCGCCCAGAGAAAAGGGTGAATTAGTCAAGCAAACTAATGACTTGCTAAGCAAAGGATTAATTCTTCCTAGTGTTTCTGAATAGGGTTCAGCTGTTGTGTTCGTTGCTAAATCGGACGGATCTCTGAGATTGTGTGTAGACTACCGCGATCTCAATAAGCAGACTCTCAAGAATAAATTTCCTCTACCTAGAATAGACGATCTATTTGATCAACTACACGGCGCCCGTTTCTTTTCGAAGATGGATCTAGCTTAGGGAATCCATCAGTTACGAATCGCCGAAGATTGTGTTCATTTGACCGCTTTCAGGGTCCTAATATGTTCTTTGAATGGTTAGTCATGCCTTTCGGGCTAACCAATGCTCCAGCATACTTTGTAGATCTTATGACTCGTGTATTCCGGGAAGTATTGAATGAATTTGTTCTTGTATTTATTGATGATATCCTGATTTATTCCAAAATAGAGGAGGAGCATTCTGAACATCTCAGAATTGTTTTTGAAATATTAAGAAGAAACGTCTTGTTCGCCAAATTCTCTAAATGTCATTTTTGGGTCAAAGAAGTTAAATTTCTTGGCCACATTGTTAATAAAGAAGGAATTTCTGTTGATCCTAGAAAGATTTCTTTTATTCTAGATTGGAAGCAACCTACTACTCCGAAAGAAGTTCGAAGCTTTTTGGGTTTAGCAGGTTATTATCGGAAGTTCGTTCAGGACTTTTCTAAGATAGCTAGTCCAATGACTAAGCAAACGATGAAGAATGCAAAATTCAACTGGACTCCGAAATATGATGAAGCTTTTCAGGAGTTAAAGAAGAGATTAACCACCGCTCCTGTTCTCGCGATTATCAATGGGAATCAGGATTTATCTGTCTATACCGATGCTTGTGGTGATGGGGTAGGTGCAGTATTAATGCAGAAAGGGAAGGTGATTGCCTACGCAAGTAGACAATTACGCCCACATGAAAGAAACTACCCAACACATGATTTAGAGCTTTTAGCTGTTATTTTCGCCTTAAAGATCTGGCGACATTATCTTCTGGGTAAGAATCACCTTCAGCTTTCTAAAAGAAAATTTTAAGTTCGAATTAACTTAACATATACTTATACTTAATAAATTCTTTTGTTATAGGTGAAAATTTTGAATTATTCACCGACCACAAATCTTTGAAATATCTCTTCACCCAGAAAGATCTGAATCTGCGACAACAACGTTGGTTGGAATTTCTGGCATCTTATGACTTAGATATTCTGTATACACCCGGAAAAGCCAATATAGTTGCCGATGCTTTGAGCAGAAGACATGTTGTTCTCGCATATCTTGTTATCGCTCCTACTCTTCTTAAGAAGTTCGCGAGCAAGCAACATGAAGATGAGTTTCTTCGAGGAATTCACAAAAGGATATGCCGGGGGAAGACACTAATTTTGAAATAGATAGTAGAGAAGTTATAAGATTAAAAGGTAGAATGTGTGTTCCAGACATCCCTGATCTGAAGCGAGAAGTTTTAGATGAATGTCACAAGTCTAAACTTTGCATCCATCCAGTAGTTAACAAGATGTACCGTGACATCAAAAGAACTTTATAGTGGAAGACAATGAAAAGAGACACATCGATATATGTGAGTCGCTGTGCTACTTGTCAACAAATCAAAAGCGATCAAAAGAAAATGGTCGGTTTACTTCAACCTTTGGAAGTACCGAAGTGGAAATGGGACCAAGTGTCGATTGATTTCATCGATGGATTGCCTCGTTCTCGGAAAGGCAATGAAGCCATTTGGGTCATTGTGGAACGTTTGACTAAGACAGCCCATTTCTTACCAGTAAAATCTACCCGCACGGCAGCAAGCTTAGCTGCCTTGTATGTGAAAGAAATGTTCGTCTCCATGGTATTCCCAGTAGCATAGTGAGTGATCGTGACCCGATCTTCACTAGTAGATTTTGGGAGGCATTTCAAGAGGCATTGGGAACCAAGCTGAATTTCAGCACTGCTTATCACCCACAGTCTGATGGGCAGACTGAAAGGGTTAACCGAATTTTAGAAGACCTATTGCATGCTTGCATTTTTAATTTTGGTGGTTCCTGGGAGGACCATTTACACCTGGTTGAATTCTCATATAATAATAGCTATCAGGCCAGTATAGAGATGGCTCCTTTAGAAGCTTTATATGGTCGTCCGTGTCGATCACCTGCATGCTGGATCGAATCAGGTGATAGACTCGTCCTTGGACAAGATATGATCAAAGAAGACACGGAAAAGGTTAAATTTATCCGAAAGAAATTAATAACTTCTCAAAGTCGTCAGAAGAGTTATTATGACCGCCGAAGAAGAGATTTGGAATTTCAAGTTGGAGATTCTGTATTTCTGAAAGTGTCTCCGATGCGGGGTGTATTGAGGTTCGGGAAAACTGGGAAGCTAGCACCGCGTTATATTGGTCCTTTTCCTATTCTGGAAAGGATTGGTCCTTTGGCATATCGAGTGCAGCTACCCAGCTGGTTGTCTGGCGTGCATGATGTGTTTCACGTTTCCAGTCTTCGGAAGTATGTGCACGATCCAGATAGTATTATTGAAGAAGCTGCTCAGCAGTATCTCGAAATCACTCCTAATTTGGAAGTTAAAAGAGTGCCGATAAAAATTGTAGATCGTGATGAGAAGCGATTGAGAAACAAAGTTGTGAAGCTGGTCAAAGTTCAATGGAGTCGCGATCCAAAGGACTGCACTTGGGAAACTGAGGATAATGTGTAGAAATCATATCCCAATTGCAGAGTGGATATCTCGGCTTAAACTGGTAAGCCAATTCTCTATCTTTTTCTGAATTCGTATATTCTTTACCTTTCTCTCTCTTCCAAATTTCGAGGACGAAATTTTCTTAAGGAGGGGATATTGTAACATCCCAGATTTTATTAAATTAAATTTAGTGATTTATTTGAATTTTTTGGAAATTTAATTTGAGAAGTTAAATAAATATATGAAGAAAAAGAAAATATAAATAAATATACTTACAAATATAATACAAACAAATATATATCTCAACCCTATGAACTATGAAACTTTCATAAGTAAAATAAACATATAAACTTAAAAAGAAAAGAATATGAATTATAAAAATAAAATAGATATATATATATATATATACCACAAATAAGAATTTGTGTTCAACTCTGAAATAAAATACATGTGATAATTTAAATATTGATAGTAAAACTTTAAATGGAAATTAAATAAACAAATTGTGTTGTAATAAGATTTTGTGGTTATAAGGTGACATATGAAATACATACAAGAATCAAATCATATGTTTGCCGTGAGTATATGAAAACAAGAAAGGTAATAGGAAAATGCATGTAAGAAAATATCTTTTGATAAAACAAGCTGTGTACTTGCATAAAAGAATAGGACTACATGTTAACAAGGATTGAAACATGGGCATTTAATGCCATCAGTTCTAGCACGCAAAAGAAAGATTATTAGCCACTAAAGTAAAAGGAAAATCTGCTAAGTCAAACAAGAAAAATAACATCTCTGATATATTGTACAAAACCAAATAATCACCCTGTACAATACAAATACATTATTCTCTAAACTTCTTTTATACATCAACATTTTTCATTTCAGTTCGTTCAAACCAAACTCATCAAGCCTGAGAGAAAAAAAAAGAAACATATAAACATCACTATATTTTCAAACTCGAAATCAATTAACAAAACAAAGCAAGAAGTTTTAAAGAGGAAGATCAGAACTACAGTTTTCAAAACCAAGTTTTACTCTGATCAAAATCTTATTATCAGGTGAGTAAACATCAATTTTAAGGCTTTAAGTTAACTATAAAAATGATTCTTTGTTTCATAGCATTGTATATGTTATCTTTGAATATAGTTTGGTAAATATATATATAGAAATACAGGTTACTCTGTATATTGTTCTTCTCTGTTATGGGTTACAAGATTGTTTTCCATTCAAACCTCAGTAGTAATGTGGCATACGAGCTCAGAGGTTATGTAGTTGAAGGTTATCAGCAATATATTCCCAATTTGGTAATGTGGCATGCTGAGTGTTGCTGTGTGTTGATCATTTATTGATCAATTGTGATCAAAGCGTGGCTTTGTGAAAAAGCGTAGCTTTGTGGACGAGACTTCGTCAGACCTCACTCCTCGGAAATGGTCGAAACAGGAATATGCGGCAAGGTTATGAGGGTCGCGCCCTTTAGGGTATGTCATTTCCTTCTGGAAAAGGGTGGTATCAGGTATGGAGCCCTGGTATTTAACCTATGTGGATACTCCGATCTCATTTATTGTGTGATTGTGTGTTTATCGAGGCGCCTCGGATAAAGGTCCCAAAGGACCGTGGAATGGCATATTCGTGAGTTACCTAGTTACAGGGGTAACCCGGCCTTGTGTTGGCAGAGAGCTAGTTAGTTCTCGGGACGTCCAGCCATAGGCGTACCCATGTGGCAGGAGGAAGTTCCTTAGCCTGACCATTTGTTGGAAATCCAATTTCCAATACGAACCCTGTACGGTTTTAATTATAGAACCTGCCATTTACTTATGGTGGCGCCCCACTGTTTAGATGGTAGCTATAGTAGGCATAGTTCGAAATGTCTATGCTGGCTAAGATTAATATTGTAGCTTCGAAATGTTTTCTACACTATGCACTAGTAATAATATTAAAGAATTTTCTCGTATTAAGCATATTTGACTATCATAAGAAGAAATCTCCTCCAAGTTTGCGTTTGCATTGTGTGTGTGGCGGGAGGTCTTATGGTAGTTTCATTTTTCTAAAAGCATATCGGATTCCTCTTTTGAACTGTTTTATTTAAAGAAACTACTTTTGTTTACTCATACCAGTCCCATGACTGACCCGGAGTTTATTGTTTCTTTTCTAAACTCTAGGTGCCCATTATTTCCACACGGGCAGCCTAGTAGCAGGTTTTCCGTGCTTTGGTGTTAGCTGGATTTTGGAGTCTTTTTGGGTTTAGGAGCTATCAGATTTTGGGAAGCTTTTGTCTTGGATACCTTTTGAAGTGCTTAGAGTTCTGAAGACTTTATCCAAGTAGATGTATGTTGGAACTTTTTGGAAGACTATGTTGTTGTTATGTTGTGAAGTTATTATATCTTGTTATTGTATCTATATGTAGTGTTCTTGTATGGAAGACATATGTATCATGATACTCTGATTATTATGATGTTGTATCTATGATGTAATGTATGATATTCAGTTTATTTCTGCTGTTTATATTCATCTGTTGTTGTTATAAGCTCCGACGAACTACAGTTTGACGTTTTGAATATCTGACAGTCGAATACAAGCAAGATATTTGATGTTGATTTTCGAACGCTGGATTTCAGGATCGTTACAATTTGGAAACCTGAATTTTTGAAACTTCATACATTCAAATTTTTGAATTTGAAAATATAACTTTAAAAGTGTTAATTTTGAATTTAATTTGAATTTTGTTGAAACGGTTAAATACGAAATTGAACAAGTATGGAAAAAACAAATTTGAGATATATGTGGAAAGAATAAAGTAAATAGTATTGGAAAGATTTAAAGAGATGGGTTAAAGACAACATCGTTAATGTTACTTGTTTTACATTGCCTTCGTACCATTTAATTTTGCAAGCTTACAGTAGACAAACCACCGTAATGGTCTATTTGATTAGCTTTTGTTTGATTGTTTGTACAAAAGATGATAAAGAACACAAAAAGGAGAACTTGATGGAATTGTTGAGGAAAAATGTTGCAATCTTTATCTAATTATAAATAAATAAAAACTTCATCATAGCATATGTTTTCATTAATAGATATGAACATGGGATTTGAGTATTATATCCTAATTTTTTGCATAGTTTCAATTTTTTTAAATGTCAATGAATATGCATATTACATCCTCATTTTTTGAATAAGAGAAAACACAAATTACTTTATTTTGTTGGTATATTCAAATTAGATATAATTTTCTTCTTCGGAATTCTTTAAAATTCGATAATGGTAAAACCAATTTTATTCACCTAAAAACATGCTTCTAGAAAGAGAAAAAAATGTTGCATATTAATGGATAGTTCCATTTAATTTCTAAAATACATTAGAAAGAAAATATGTGACTGATTTTAGTCAAAAAATATACATCTTGTAATGCAAATCAGTTTGGATTATAATAAATGTAGACTATAGAAAACGGAAACTACTTTGTGCTTTATAAATTACAGGAAAAGGAGTTTGTGTTTAAGGTGTTGATGAATGATTTATGACATTGATGATGAAGATGATTGATTTGTATAAAAAAATTAATGAAAGTTGAAGAAAAAAGAATAATATGAATGTAGTACAAATTATAGTCGAACAAAAAAAAAGGGTATGGACATATTCATTTTAATTGATATGGGACATTTTTCAATAGAACATTAGAAATAAGAACTAAACAATTATTTCTTGTATCAGAATTAGTTGGGGCTTAATAATAAAAAAGAAATCTTTTGTTTTATAATTATGTGCACCCAAATACCTTGATTCTGGAAAAAAAATTGCTTGTTGTTCATTTTTTAGTTTCCTTTAATTGTATATATCTATTAAATAATAGTACAGCAAAAGAATTTCTAGCTTTCACATTAATTCTAGTAGTTTTCTATTCTCTCTTTGCTTCTCTGTTGATATTTTATTTTCAAATTTGTTAATTTATCAATTCACGCTTATTGTAGGAATCTCTTCCATCATTTTACATTCTGCTATACGCATTTAAAGTTTATACAATTATTTACAAATAATTCATCATTTATATCCTAACATTTTTTATTCAAGTCCTTATAATTAAGTTAATTATGTAATCTAAAATTTGAACTATTTAAATAAATTCAGCTGACTAACATTTATTTATATTCGTAATAAATATTAAAGAATGACAATTTCGATACGTATACCACCAAAAGGGTAAACATAAAATTTTAAATTATATAAAATAATAATCAAATATTTAGTTTGTAATTCATTTGTTTAAATAAATTATCATTTGTTGCATTGTAAAATTATACTTTTAAGTTCAAATACCTAATTTAAATTCCACAATAATTTACAAAATCCACCTCATTTTTCTTTTAATATTTTACGTTTCTGTACATATATTTAAATTAATTATGCAATTTTAAATTTAAACTAATTGGATAAATATAATTAAATGATATACATTTGTTCGTCTAATAAATTATGAAAATATGAAAAAATGTATTATGTGCACCACACTCATATAGTAAAATTAATCAGGTAACCTTAAAACTATTTAAATAAATTTAGTAATTATTATTTGTTGATTTGTCTAATAAATCATAAAAATATGAAAATTTCAATATTTATACTATATTCATACCAAAAAAAATGTATAAAATTCATTTTGATATATAAATACATCTATCACATAACATCATTAAATACATAAATATATATCAGTAGATTAATGCTTGCATTGCAAAATTCTTTTTTAACATCAAGTACTTACATTTTTGAAATTTCCGCAGTTGCTAACAAAACCCTCATTAATATCATATAATGCTATACACTTAAGTCAATTTATTTTAAATAATTATGTAAACTTGAATTAAAACTATTCAAACCAATTCAATTAATAATTATTCATTAATTCATCTAACATATCCTAAAATTTGAATGTGCCAACATGTATACCATATTCATATCAACAAAAGTGGTAAAATTGTTTTTCCATTCAAATATAAAGATATATAAATAACATAACATAAATAATATACATTAACAATATTAAAAGATTCAATTTATTATTCATTTATCTCAATAAATATATCATACATTGCACTGTAAAATTTTGCTTTAACTTCAAATACCTATAGTTTAACATTCCTATAATTATTTACAAAACCTCACTCAACTGTTTCCTAATATTTATATTTGAATAAACGTGTTTAAATTACTTATGAAATCACAAAGCTCGGTAATAGTTAGTCAACCCATCTAATATATCCTTAAAATACATGTCAATTTTAACACACACACACACATGTATGTATGTATGCGTGTGTGTGTATTAACAAAAATGGTAAAATTATTTTTTTCCACTCAGCTATAAAGATACATAGATCGCATACATAATTATGTACATAAACAATAATGACAAGATTAATTTGTAAATCAACTATAATCATTTATCTCAAAAATGTATTATACATTGCATTATAAAATTCAGTTTTTAACTTCAAATACTTTGCATTAAGATTTCTACATTTTTCTACAACATCATTCTCAATTCTTTTCTACTATTTACATTTAAGTCTATGTATTTAAACTAATTAAGTAATTTTAAATTTAACATATTAAAAATTCAGTTAAATAATATATGTTCACTCATCTAAAATCATTAAAATATGTTTGTTTCAACATGTTTACCATATTTACACTAACAAAAATGATAAAATTATTTTTTTATCATTTTTACTCCAATATAAGGAGATATAAGTTATATAACATACATTATACATAAAAAATAATAACTTTAGGAATGTAAATTTAATTATGTTTTTTAGAACGGTTTTTCATGTAGTAAGTTTGAAAATAAGGAGCGGATCCTAATTTCTACTGACAATAATAACAAATTCAGTTTATAATTCATTTATCACAATCAATTCAACATATAATGCATTACAAAGTTATGTTTCTTTTACTTCGAATACCTTCAGTTTAAAATTTCTATGACCTTTTAAGAAACCCTCTCAATTCTCTTCTAATATTTTACCGTTAACTCCATATATTAGAATTAATCACATAACCTTAAAACTATTTAAATAAATTCAATAAACTATCATTTGTTGATTAGTTTAATAAATCATAAAATATTAAAATTTTAGTATTTATACCATATTCATATCAACAAAACTGGTATATAATTCATCTAAATATATAAAAACTCAATCACATAACATAATTATATACATAAGTAATAACTATGAATTTAATTTATAATTCATTTATATCAACATATTAATGCGTTGCATTGTAAAATTCTTTTTTTAATGTCAACTGCCTACAATTTGAAATTTCTACAGTTGCTTACAAAACCCTTCTCAATATCATATATTATTGTGCATTTAAGTCAATATATTTTAATTAATTTTTTTTGGACTTTAATATATTTTGAATAATTATATGTATTGAATTTAAGAAATTCAGATAAATTCGATTAACAAATATTTGTTACACTACAACAAATATAGCCTTTTACAACGTTTATTTACCACGTTTGTATAAAATATGTTGTAAAAAATCTCTTTTACAATGTTTTAAAAAAAAACGTTGTAAAACATGACTTTTTACAACATTTCATCCTAAATAGTTGTTAAAAATTATTTTTTTACAATATTTTTTGTAAATGTTGTCACAATGGCTTTTTAACAAGTTAATAAAAATGTTGATTTTTCCAACTAGATATTAATTAAGTACAACTTTTTTAAAAGTAGTTTTACTCATGATTTACCACCGTTGTTTATTAATATATATATATATATATATATAATTACTAATTAGAATCTATATTCAACAATTATTTTTTACTTTTGATAATTAATAAATATATTAAACGATAAAATCAATAAGTATTTTTTCTAAAATTCAAAAGTAAAAATTCTAGAATTCAACAGTGTAAATTTGTACTAATTATATTTAATGATTAATAATTGATAATTAATAAATAATAATCAATAATTAAGAAGAAATGGTTAGTCTTTAATAATTAATAATAAACAATTACTATCAAGTAATTAATAATAAATACTAATTTATTATATGTTGTCAGTTTTTCATAAAATTGTTTAAATTGATTGTCACTACGAAGGGGGGATCCAGGGGGGTGGCAATCCCCCTAGGTGGGAGTGCGGGGGCAACTCTCCTGTTGACGGCGGTCGACCAGGCTGGTCGGGTCGCGGAGATCTAGGGGGCAGCGCCCCTTGGCGGGGTGCGTGGTAGGGCCCCGTTCGAAAATGGTACATTTCATTTACTATTTGAATTTGAATTCAAATAGCAAACGGGCATGACTGTTGGGAATATATATGTTCATTTCGAACAGTCACCACCAACAGACGCCTTCCCCTTATATATACTCGGCAGCCTTCTTTTCCGAAAAATAACAATAAAACTTGTCTGTTTTTTGAATCAATAACTCTATTAGCATCATCTCATAAAATTTGAGTGTTCTTTTGATTTGTGCAAGTAATCACAAATTGCGCAAAACACACTCCACTGTATGCTGAAAGAAAGTTTTCTGAGAGCCTCTATGATTTGAGAAAGGCGAAAACATTCTTGAAAGAAAGTGATTCAATCATGCCCTGGAGTGATATATCTATATAATACTACAACATTATTATTAGTAATTAATAGATAATAATTAATATTTATTATCAAATAATTAATAATTACTAATAAATAATTAAGAATTAATAACTAATATTTACTATTTAATAATTAATTTTTATTAGTTAATAAGTAAGCTTTAATAATTTAGAAGTAGCACTTAACTCCATTCTTCAACCGTTGGCTCCATTTCTCTAATATTGACTCCTCAACTTTTGGCTCCGTTCTTCAAATTTTGGCTCCAATCTAAAGTTTTAGCCTTTTCCCTCCATTATCATAGGAAAGCGCACTTCCCTATTACTTTTTTTCCCATCATCTCCGAGCGTGCTAAAATAAAACGAAAACAAAGAAAATGAAGTGGTCAAACTCCAAAACCTGATTCAAGCAACATTCACTCCTCACCCGATCCCCAACCTCACCAGATCCCCAAGCTTTTCTAATATAAACTCCTTCCTTCTCATAAGCTATTTCTGTCCTCCATTCCTCCGTCCCAAAACTACTCCTCCAAAATTTTATTCAGACTTTTCCAAAATTATGAAAACCCTAGCCATGTTCTTGACTTCTACACTGTGCTGGGTTCGATTGGTTTGGGCGGCCGGTGGTGCAGTAGTCAACGGGGAGAGATGGTCGAGGGTGTAGAAGGGTCGGAAGGGAAGCGAGAGTGTGTTTGGAATGCTAGCTTGGTGTTCGACGAAATGGGTAAGAGAGATATTGTTGCTTGGAATGTCAGAATTTAAGGTTGATGCATATTTTGGTTGCTTCTTTTATTTCCAGCAAGTTAATGGTATACTAATTATATAAAAAACTTGTTAGCTTTTTATTTTTTGATGCATATTTAGTGTTAAAAGTGTTATGCTTGAATTACAAATTTCAATCATCCTTTGAATATTGTTATTATCAGTATTAGGGCAAACTACGCACAAGGACTATCGGTTGTCAAACTAAATAGAAAACAACAGGTGTTGAAAATAACTGAATGTGGTTAAACTAAGCATTGCATTAGGAAATGGATGGTGGGTTCAATTGCATAATACCACTGTAATCTTAGTTAGGCTGTTGGCAATGTGGTTAAACTAAGCATTGCATTAGGAAAAAATAGGCTGTTGAAAATAACTGAATGCGGTTTATCAATATTGTTATGCATATTGATGCATATTTTAATCATGTAAAAAACATTATTATAACACATGTTGACATGCATATCAATTTCAATCTCAGGTGATGGAGATTGCAGGAACATTGGGTATGAAGTTGCCTTGCTTGCTGCATACGAAATAGATTATGGATTATCAGGCATCAAAAAATTACTGGAAACAAAAGAAATTGCATTTCGAAACATATACGACGATTGTAAACAGAGGTATGTGTTAATTGTAGACATAGGTAAAGAATACATATATGTTGTGTTAATACATATAGAAGTAAATTGTTCAATTATAACGAATTACTAGTTATATAACCCAGGTATGGGTGATAACTGAAACTATTTGAATAAATTGTTCATTATAAGTTGAAACATTAATTTAACTTAACATTAACTTATCACCTTATTAACAGATTATTTTACCTTCTTATAAGTTGTTGGAAAGACATAAATAGCAAGAAGTAAATAATAAGTTGTTTCAGCTACTGCGTACTTACCATAAAAATATACTCATGCTGAAGATTTTATGATAGGATTTCAATGTAAAGCTTTCGAATTTCAGGCAAGCTGAAGATATGCTCGAATAGCTTCAAAACGTTGAAGAAATGACGAAACATGTAATCTTTTTTAGAGAAATGTTTTGTTGGGTGAGGCGGTAGTTGCATGGTTCAATGTAAGATTGTTTTGTTAGTGGTGGATGTGGCATAATGTGAGTGTTGTTGCATCATTGTTTGCATGTTGTATGTAAAATGAATGGTATATTATATGTAAAGTTTTATTGTTTGAATTGATGAATTCTATGTATTTTAATCGACAAATTTTAAGTATTTCTATTTTTGAAATGTTAATTTATTATATTATTTAGGATATGTAAAATATTTATTTAGTTTTTTTTATAAAAAGTTGTATATATTTTGCAACATTTAAAAAATGTTGTAAAAATATTCTGCAACGTTTAAAAAAAGTTGTAAAACACATTTTGCAACATCTAAAAATAGGTGTTATTTGTCACTATTACAACGTTTTTTGCAACATCAAAAAATAGTTGTTATTTGTCACTATTACAACATTTTTTGCAACACCTAAAAAACGTTGTAAAAGATATTGACCCTATTACAGCTTGACATAATATTACTGTAAAAATGTTGCGAAACCCATATTACAACGTTTTTTTGATGTTGTAATAGAGTATATTTGTTGTAGTGTAAATTCATCTAATAAATCCTAAAATATAACGGTTCTAATATATATACTGTAATTATATCAACAAAAGTGATAAAATTGTTTTTTCATTCAGATATAAAGATATATAGATCATATAACATGAATAATATGAATAAATATATTAACAAATTTAATTCATTTATCTTAATAGATTTACCATACATTGCACGTAAAATTCTATTTTAGGTTTAAATACTTATAGTTTAACATTTCTACAATTATTTACAACCCTCCCTCGTTGATTCCTAATATTTTACACTTAAATCCATGTATTTAAATTAATTTCAAATTTCAAATTTAAACTATTTAAATAATCTCAGTAAATAATTTTTCTAGTACATCCAAAAAATATGTGGCGATTTAATATATATATACACACACACGCACATATGTACTTACATACATACATACATACAAAAATAGTGAAACTATTTTTTCCATTCAGTTATATATCGCATATATTAAATTATGTACTTAAAAATAATGACAGTCAATTTGTAAATCAATTATAATCATTTTTCTCAAAAATTTATCATAAAGTGCATTACAAAATTTTGTTTTTAACTTCAAATAACTCCACATTAAGATTTATATAATTTTTAGTCATTCTCAACTCTTTCTTACCATTCACCTTTAAGTTCATATATTCAAATTAATTTCGTAATTTTAAATTTAACATATTTGAAATTTTAGTTTAAATATTATTTGTTAATTCATCTAAAATCACTAAAATATGTCAGTTTTAACATATAGATCATATTCATACTATTAAAAATGATAATTATTTTACTATGTAAAAAGATATATAAGCTATATAACATAAATTATATATAAACCATAATAAGAATTTGAACTTATAGTTCGTTTATTTCACTGAATTTATCGTACGTTGCACAACAAAGTTTTAATTATAGCATTAAAAGTATAAATACTGTATTTTACAATATTATTATGTGAGTTACACACTAGTATTGATATATTTTGGTTCATACCGTCAAGCCTGTTAATAGGTTGAGTCGGCTTAAAAGTCATACCCAAGTTTGTTTATTGAAATCAAAACCGAGCCTAGTAGGTATTTCAAACTCATTACCCAAGCTCAACCTGTTAGGCTTTTCAAGTCCGTTGGGTAAAACCTGTATACTCAATCTAAAAAATTGATACCATAATCATCATTTGAGCCCTTCACTTTTTATAAATGGTACATAAACAAAATTTACAAACAAATTGGATGATGATGAAATAAAGTTCTGAAACAAAAGAATGCAAAATTTCTATATTTTTGCATACGAACGGTACACAAATAACATTTATGCTTATTTTTTTGGTACAATGAACATATAATAATTGGGTTGGGCCAAATCGGATTGGGTAGTAATGATTGAGTCGGGTCTACTAATAATCACGTTGGGCCTAAGTTTGTGTTCGGATGGATAATCAGACTAAACCCATATCCGTATTAACAGGACGGGTTCGGCTTTGGCTCGGGTTAATCCCATGTCATTGATAGACATAAGCACCATTATAATAAGGAAAAATTTTCAAACAATGCTCGGCCAGAGAACTATTTGCGCAAATAGGCTCGGTGGAAAACTAATTGCAAAAAATAGGCCTCGTTTTTATATAGCTTGCGCAAATATGGATTGTGCAAGCTATATTTTTTCTTAAAAAAATATGTAGCTTGCGTAATCCATATTTGCGCAAGCTGTATATTTATAGTTTGCACAAATATGGATTGAGCAAGCTATAAATCGGGCTTCAAAATTCCAACAAGCACAGAATCTATCTCCCACTTCTCAAACCCCTCTCCTTCTTCTCAAAATCCATCTCAATCCCCATTTCAGCCCAACTATTTTCCCAAATCAAACCTCCATTTTACATTAATCTCAATTATACTTTAAAGTAATTAATTGTTTTACCTCTAAATGGAAGGAACTTCTTCATCCATGGCAATTAGAGGTAAATTTTTTGTTGTTGAAATTGATGTTAAATTAATAAGTGATTGTTGTTGGTAATGATACTAAGTATTGTTGGTGTTGTCGATGACAATTACCGCCTATTATTGTTGTTATAGTTGAAATTTTAGTTACCGATAAATCATTCCAAAAACCCTTGTTGCAAAATTGATTTTTGAATGAATAATTGGATGATAAATATTTTGTAGAATTGCCTCCTGGACCCGAAGATAGAAATCTTCTTTATCTTCAAGATCATCATAGAAGTCGAAATGATTCTCTTATGGATATATTTATTTTATACACATTGAATTATTGTTAATCCAAAATGCAAATATGAATTACTAATTGCAATTCCTTGATATAAATCAGGATGTAGAAATAATTAAACTTTGTGATCATTCAAGCAAACTTAATGAAATGGATTTTAAAGAACGTAGGTTGGAACAAAACCTAAGAATACCCGGGTTTTGGAAAGCAATGGAAGTTGATTAAATTAGACTAGATCATCATCTTATTACGACATTGTGTGATAGATGGAGACCTGAGACAAATACTTTTCATTTTAGAGTGGGAGAAACGACTGTAACTCTAGCTGATGTTTACTTTTTGTTTGGTCTAGGCACTGACGGTTTCCTGGTGTGTTTACAAAATTTGGATGTTGATTATATGGAGTTGTATCACGATTTGCTTGGTATATTTCCACCAAAAGAGGCAGTAAACTCTAAAAGTGAGTTAGCAATGACTTGGTTTAAAAGTGAATTTTCTGAACCACTAGTTGAAGATGCGACGGATTTTGATATACTTCATCGTAGTCGTGCTGTTGTCTTGTACCTTTTAAGTTGTCGTCTTTTTCCATATCATTCAAAAGATAGATTGAATTTGAAATTTTTTCCATTTTTGGAAGATTTAACAAATTGTGGTTACCATTCATGGGGTAGTGCTGTACTTTGTTATTTGTACAGTGAGTTGACAAATGTTGCTTTCGAAAAAAGAAAAGTTTTAGGTTGTTCTTCAACATTGTTGCAAATATGGTCTTGGTCTCATATTACTATTGGACAGCCTACTGTAAGAATTCCTATGGATTTAGATACTTATCTTCCGTTCGGGTGTAGGTGGAATTGTGCTAGGAGTTGGCATGAAACTCCAAAAAATGTACAATTTTACCGAAATGAATTGGATTTGTTAGCGGATGACGCCGTGACCAGGAAACCATATTTTTTGTTGATTAAATTTGGGCATCCTGATGTTGAGTATATGTATGCGGGTTAGATCGCTAAGAGTAGACTAATCCTTTTTTGGACTTTGAATTATATGCTCTGGATCGAGTGGTGAGACAGTTTGTCTTTGACCACCAACACATTCATGATCCCGTAGTGCTATTAGACCCAGAACTCAGTAGTTGTATGGACTTCTTTCAGGAAAGTATTGCTTTATGGAATTCAATAATTGATCGTGCCGAACGAGCACGTAATCCTCCGACACCGTTGAGTGAGTATGAGAATTGGTATTAGCAAATAACTCACCGTTATATTTTGAAAAAGTCGGCAAGGGAATTGGTTGCTTACATTCACCGAGCTCCACTAGAGCGTGATGTGGTCAAGGTTTTAAATCTCGCTCATCTCAGCCGAGATCTCATTTTCAAGCCTGGGCGATTCGAAACAGGCTATTTTGTTTGAATCTCGTCTGACCCAAATCTCGGATGCTATTTCGGTATCTCGTTCGATATCTCAGACGAGATTTAATAGCGAGATATCGGCCGAGTTGTTGAATTTTGGAAAAAATCAACTCTTCTTCCGTATTGATCTGGCTCATCATTTTCCTTAATTTAAGCCTTCTTAATTGTACTTTTTTTAACCCTTATTTCTTGTATAAATCTCATTTAATATTCGTCTCTTATTTTACGACAGTGACGAATGTAAGAAGATGATAAAATCTACATCGATTATGGTAAGTATTTCACTTTATGGTTTTCATTTAGGTTTCTGATTCAAATTAATTTACATCCGATTTCAATGTTCTTTTTTCGACACTTTCTTGAGTTTTTTTCCTAACCCTATTTTTTTGTGGCTATAAATTTTAAGCTTCACTTATTTAACTTTATGTTCCAAATGGATTCCCAATTTGATTTCATTTAGTCTTTGCTGCTATAATTTTTTTCCTCAAGGCTTATTTTTAAGTAATAAAGAAATTCTATTTCATCTATTAATTTCATTTGATGATTACATGTTCATTCGTACATCATTTTTTTGCTTTTCTTATAATATTACTAAATGTTTGAAAATTGTTTGTACTATATATGCTATTTTCTACGTTTGTTTGAAATTTCTATGTTATTAGTTGCTTAATGAGATTTTGTTTGCTAATAATTAAATACTATAATCAAACTAGAATATTTTAATTCTACTTGTAGACATTTGTATTTGAAGTTATAAAATTAAGATTTCCCTTGCAGCACTATAAATCATAAAAGGTAGAAATGAGACACTATATTGTGTAGAAAAGTTAAGTGAATGATCAAACAAAGTAAATGTGCATATATTATGGCTTGTTTCTTGTCTACTTTATCTCATATGACATTATATTGAACATTATTCATGAAATCTAGTTATTTGTTTATTTTACATGATACAAGTGATATTTTTCCATACTAAATTATTAATGATAAGCATGTGATATATTCAAGGTAAGTGCATAGTGTTTTCCTTAAGGTAGTGAATAGTATTATAAATTTAGGTGTATGAAAATTAATTTTCGACATGACATATACTCCGAGATAACTCCGAAATGAATTTTAGAAACCGAGATGTAAATCCGAGATGGACGACCGAGATGCACTCATCTCGTTCGAAATCTCACCCGATACGAGATGAGCTCTCTAAATTCTTCGAGACGAGACGTGACCGAAATCCGAGATTTAAAACCTTGGATGTGGTTAGTATTATAATTTATAAATTTTGATTATCCATACTTTTAGACCATATTCATTGTTACATTGTTTTGTATTTCGCATAGGTAAGCGGGATATATAGCGCTTTGGATGTGGTTGACGAAATTGAAGAGAATCGTATGGAGGCGGAAAAGGCGAAAACTAAATGTATTAACTTACGACGTATACTTGGTACGATTCTAGGTAGAAACAAGTTAAGAAGGCCAGCAAGACCTTTGTGTATTGCAGAAAAACAACCACATACTGGGGAGGAGACACATACAATAGTGGAGGAAGGACAAACGGTAGAGGAGGAACCACATATAGAAGTGGAGGGAACACATGATGTTGGGGGAGAAATTCATCCTCAATGACCTATTTGGAATGAAGGCGAACAACAATTTGGGTATGTTGGTTAACCAACTCGAGAGCAAAATGAAGAGTGGCCGTAGTAGGAGAGACAACAAGAGGAAATAATTTTCGGTCCTACTCAAGAACAAGAAATATATGTTTCAACCTTTGACGAATCCCAAAGTTCAGGTCCAATCACCTATAAAAGGAAGAAGAAGAAAAGAGACTTACCTTTTGAGTAAAAGCCTTTACGATTGAGTGGTTTTGTTATTTGGATGATATATCCCGCTGATGTTTATTTAGTTTTTTATGTAGTTGTTGATGTTTATGTAGTGTATGGATGGTATGTTTTGTTCAACTTCATTTTGGGGTTGGTATGTGTGTTGTTTTGTTGGAACATGATCTTGATATATAATGTTGATGGTTCGTGTTGATGATATTCAGTTGTATTGATGATAGTTTGTTGTTCATGTTGGCGTATAAATGATTTTACGTTGATGGAATGTTGATGGTATAAGGGTGTTGCGTAGTGGAGGAAGGAGCATCAGATCGCTGTCTTTTAGAACACCAAAATATAACTTGCGCACTTTTGAAATATGCAAGTTATATATGCGAATATAGCTTATGCATTTTAAAAATGCGCAAGCCATATTCTGGTGTTTAAAAAGAAAACGACTAGCTGCTCCATTCCCACATATTTACAACCTCAAAACTCACCGCTATTGCACCAATACAACACCATATAACCAAGTTGACATCTTATTTCATGAATTAAACTCCATATTGCTAGAACAAAGAAAACGAGAATAGAGTTCAACAATTCTTACATTGAAGAGAACATTAGAGTTCAACAATTCTTAAAACAAACAAGACTGGAATCCAACGTTTCTTACAGCAACAAGAATTAAATACAACAACTCATACATATGAAACAATTAAACGAGGACATGATTTCTTCTTATGGCCAAAAGCACCATATTTGCTACATCTATTATGGCCGGATGAAGATGGCAGATCCATGAAACCTTTATTCGTGTAGACCGTGGACGTCCTTACTTTTTGCGCACTGTTGGTGGTTGTATAGTAGGACCTTTGTAGGCATCCCAATGACAACTATCAGGTACATGGCAGATAAAGGAGCATACACAGAGGTATACATAGCCGTTGTGTACCACGTTGAGATTAAGTCAAAATACGCTCTATTTGCACCACCTGACCCACGTGAACATGCTGCTAATACATGGAAGCACATTAAATGATCTAAAGTTGGCATGTTGCACGAGCACTTGGCGACATTATCATCGATATTCACTGTATAATCAGATATATGAACATCTTTCACCTGCCATTTTGTTAATCTATATCTCTCTATAGATAGGAGCCTTGATTCTTCAATTATTCTCTTTGCTAATGTTTGCCACTTCAGTGTCAACTGTGATGTCCACTCTTCTCCTTGAGTTCGACGTTCGAAAAAGTAATGGTTTAATCGATGAAACGTCAACCAATGATCTAACAGGTAAATTCCTAGTTTCTTTCAGCACACTGTTAAAGCTTTCAGAAACATTAGCTGTCATCATATTGAATTTAGGCCACCATCGTGACAAAGAGTCAAGCTTGATTCTTGAATTTTCAAACTTCTTCCAATCCATGCATCGACTTCTCAATTTACAGCATTCAACTATTTTCTTAGTTTATTATATTTTACAACCTTCGATGCCATGGCACATGCATGTATCAAATTTTGTAGCTCATTCATACCAAACCCTACTTTCTTCAAATTTGCTTTAATATGACGAATACAATAGCAATGCTGATGTTCGATTGTCCAAGCTTGTCTTAGCGCACGTGGAATTCCTTTCATACGATCTGAGATAAATGTAATACATCGGGTACGTACAAATGGAATATAATTCCATATGCAACGAATAAACCAACTTCACGTTTGCCAAGACCCTATTTGTACAATAGCAAATGCTAACGAAAAAAGACCTTGTTTTGCATCTACATCAGTAGCCACTAGTAATGTACCTAGATACTTTCCATATAAATGAGTGCAATCAATAGATAGTATAGGTCGACAATGGATGAAATCATCGATAGAAGGTCCGAAAGATCAAAAAGCACCATAAAAACACCATGACTATGAATAACATCATATACGGTTCTAGGGTTGGTACGTTGCATGGCTCTAAGATATTTTGGCAATTCTGCACATGACGAAACCCAATCTCCATAAATTGGTGCAACCGCTTTCTGTAGTCTGCGCCATGCTCGAGAATAACCCACTTTTATATGAAACATATTTGACATTGTCTCTTGAATTGTTCTTGTAGTCATATTTGTTTCAGCTTTAATCAAGGAAAGTATTTTTCCACATATAAACTTTGATGTTGCCCGTCGATGGTTTGAGTTGACGGTTGCATTTAAACAAGTGTGATCACCGCCATATATTGCTATTTTCCACCAACTTTCAGATTTTCTCAGCGATAGGCTAGCATGCACTCTTCAAAGACATGTTTCATCCACATCACAATGAACCGTGTATTGCTTTGGATGCTGTAACGACCCGCTATTTTGGACTATTCGCATCCATTATAAGTGTATAGGTAGACACTCATGCCGGAATTGAATTGCTCAAAATACCGCGTTGTTATTTTAAATTTGGCAAAACTGAACATATACAGTAAATAAAATAATCACAGATCACAGACACAGAGTAATAATTGCAGCGGAAATAAAAGAGATAGTAGTTCATGAAGCTACTATATAAATATATAAGTTACATCAGAGTTAAACCAGATACAAGGAAGAGTAATACGATACAACAGGTACAAATCAGAATACATCACTGGAATCATCGAATACTGAAAGCAGAATAGATGGCTGAATCTTCAAGCAAAGCTCCAACTCCAAAGGTGAGTCTCGAATACTGGTACACTCAGTCTGACCCGAGCGTAAAGCAAAAACACAAGACACTCGAGTCAGGATTAACATTCTTATATTAATAAATCCAACTCAAGTGAAATAGCAATTGAAATACAAGTAACTCAAAGGATGTTTGGAATAACCATCCTTTAAGGATCTGTTAAACTATCTACTAGGTAGTAATATACGCTAAGTAGATAATGTCTATCAGTAATATAAAAGATATCAAAATAGCATTAAGTCATGGCCCATTCCACCCTTAACACATTTTTATTCCCAAAAGCATATACAAGACCGTAGTTTCCCCAAAACCGGAAGTCACCAGAGGGCAATCCATATACTAAAGGTACAAACCAAAATCGTAGTGGTCGCGCATAAATGGAATACAAGTATGACAAGGCACATGAGGCAATACCCAAGGTAGTGATACTACCGTTCGCCTGATCCGGACTGGTGAGTACGCAACGCCGCAGCGCCCGCAACACCGTGAAACAACACTCCCAAAATCAAGGGTGCACCAATCGACAACAAGTATAAGTAGTTCGAAGAAGTGTGTCCACTTGAGGTAGCTAATCCTCCATTGGCCCGGCACAGCTCCTGTTTTAGTCATTTCCAATTTGACACAAGTGTCAGGGCTATCCATTATCGTTCTCTTTCTTCAGTCATCACGTACATCATTCCAACCACTTCATTCTGGATCATTACTCCGCGTATAGTTATTAAAGTGGTTTCGGTTCAGATAGAGAGTATATCCATTACCGATCCCGGTCTCTTTAATAACCTTCGTAATTATTACACCGATTGGTCGTTTATATATTTCAAAAACCAAATCAATTTCAATTTCAATTTCAATTCGTAAATCAACAATTCATTTGTCTTTCTAAACCAATTTCCAATATTTACGTTTCAAAACTTAAATTTACCATTTCAAAATCTTATAATTCAATTTCAATATCTATTTAAAACCATTCAAATATTGATTCAAGTCCGTATATAAGTTTTATTCCGAAATCATTTAAATTAATTTAATTTAACATTTAAATCCATTTAAATTCATTTATCGATTTCATTCAATATTCATTAAGTTACTTTATCATTCAAAACAATTTCTATTAAATTTCCAATTCATTAAATCAATTATTCAATTCAACTTCATTATATCAAAACTTACAATTTTGAATTAAATTAAATTCATCAAATCAAATCCTTTAATTTTCAAGTCTTACATTAATTTCAATAAATCACATTTTATTTCTTGTTAAAGAAATTCAATTTCACTTATTTACTTACTTAAATAATTTTCCAAAACTTAATTAATAACGAAAACTCAATTTCAATTATTTACGAAGTAAAATTCACTTATTCAAAGGTTCAATTTTCTTATTAAAGAATTCAATTCAATTCGATCATTAAATCATTCAATCTTATTTAATTATTAAATGATTCAAAACTTAATTATTAAATGATTCAAAACTTAATTATTAAATAATTTCAAAGTTTAATAATTTCAAACTTAATTATAATTTCAAACTTAATTATTAAATCATTTCAACGTTTAATAATTTCAAACTTAATTATAATTTCAAACTTAATTATTAAATCATTTCAAACTAAATTCAATCATTTCTCAAATTAAACAACATTCTTCCATCAATTCCATTGTTAACATTTTGTTTCAGATTATTAAATATTAACACTTTCCTTTCATTAAAATTCAAATTTCAACTTCATTTCAAAACCATATTATTTATTCAAACAAAATCTTTGTTTTATTTTTAAATCAAATCATTGACCAATCGGGTTTTATTTAATTTTCTATCCTAGGTCAAAAATTCAATTTGGGTATTTATCATTTCAACCCGATTCCAATTCAATTCAAAATTAAAACATAACAAAGGGAACTTGCAGTGTGATAACTGGGATGGTGTCAAAGTAAATAAACAAGCAATAACAACAATCAATAACAATTCAATAATCAATTCAAATAATCCCGAAATAACCGTATTAATTCACATTGTTGTTTGTGCGAATTAATATAATTATTTCTAGAATCTACACTATCATTTCATGTAGATTAAAGATTATTGCATTACGGTTTTTCACTTGTCATCTATTTACAATTTCATACATCATCAATTTAACAACATACATTCAGTGGTTCAAAGTGTAATTAAACAAATCCTACGTGTCAATAAATTTATCAGTGAAAGGGGTCATATTATACAAATGTCAGTTAATCAAATTTAACATTTAATTATCCTAAATCAAGTTCAATTTCATACTATTTATCATTTTGACAATAACAATTTAACGTCCAATATAAACATCAACAATCAATCAATTAACAACCAAACTGGATTATCATTGCATATATAACAGATAATGGTGTCAGATGTCACAGGTGAACTGATACAGGTAATAACAGTGTAAATATCTAACAGCAGAATATTTCAATTGTCGTTTCAATTGAAATCAAATTTAATAAATAAAAGAACGTTAATCGTGAGTGAGTGCTCACCTTTCGAGGCCAGAGAGAATAGACAATGGAATTGAGCTATGGATTGGGTCACGATCTAGACAATCGAACAAATCCAACAAAAATCTCAAAGCGAAGTAAGCTGAAAGTGGATTTGACGGGCAAAGCTGAAAGATAGAGATTGATGGAAACGAATCAGAATCGTCTTAATATAATAGAAACGAAATATATGTTATAAATTTCAAATCAAAATCAATTTTAAAACACTAAAATAAAATATATTATCTTTTAAGGTCGCATATATTCTAAATCAAAGTATATATAAAATCAATAATAAGATTAAAAATGCAGACCATTCAAATGCCGTGTATGCAGACCAAGATTTATATACACACATGCAAACTAAATTTTATACTTACGCAGTTACACAACAACATATGTATACTGTATATATATAACGAACAGTTAAAATACCAACAACAGTTGTAACATGTTCATACTTTTCAAAATAAAGTAATATATAACTTTATCCTTTCCTACATGTGCAACCAACAGCCTATATTTGCTAAACCCTGTTGCAATACTATTTTTTTTCTTCTGCATTATGCGAAACTGTAATTACTAACATATTTTATTAACTAGAACAACTTATATTATATACTTAAAATATAATAGACTCACGCACACCAAAATATAGCCTGTATATATGAAAATATATTTTGCTGTAACTTATATACACAAAAGCAGATTGCTTCAGACAAAGAATTCCTACACTTATAACGTATAAATGGTATATTTACGTACTTGCAAATTAAATTCCCATACATACACATGATACCCATACCTCATACTCCCAGACAACTACTCACCCATATGCGAAACTTGTCATATGTAATATATATAAATATAAAAACTTATTATATACGTACACTTCAAAACAAACCCACTTTTTTTAAAGATCTAACCAAATAAAAAAATATACTGTAAATATAAACAATATCTATATAAAATATAACAACCGAAATCTTTTATGATGTATACTGTATGACAGGCTTATGCAAACTGATAATTAAAATCTTGTATAAACAAATGTTTACATAAACATATATATATATAATTTATATATATACTCACATATTTCAGATCGATGGCAGCAAAATAGTGGGAGGAACAGCAACTGGGAAGGGAAGATAAGGAGGAGGGGAGGTGCGGCTACCGGGATCGAATTGGTCGTGTGGTGATAGGCTGGGGATGATGAAGGTGAGAGGCGGATGGAAGAAGACGTGATGAGGCGAGCTGGAGGTTGTGAGAGGATGGGCGAAGCTGATGGATGTTTGGGGTTGTGGCTTCGGTTGTGGTGGATAAAAGCCTGGACGAGGTTGCAAGGCTTACGTGAATAAGGAGGAGGAGGCTCCTTTGAGTTTCGGCTGAAAACATGTGGGAGTTGAGTCAAAAGAATAATGCACGCAGGAGGTGGAAAGTTGAATGATGCGGAGGCTCCAATGCAAACGTTTACAAAAATAAAGGTGAGGTGGAAGATGAAAAGGGAGAGGTTGATTCAAAGAGCCAGGTACGTACGTTTAAATTAATAAAGGCAAGAGGTTATTTATTCTCACCTGAAAGTATAAGGACACGGGAAATTAAAAGTTAAAACAGATACCGATACATTGGACCATTACGCAGTTTCCGCTGCGTAGCGGACTTCAAAACATAGGATTGAATATACTGCAGATATCAGCACGACGAGACGATCAAAACGGTATATAGAAATCAGTGGTACGATCATCCGATAAAAATCGATATCGGTACCAGAATACTGCTATTTTGCAGAAAATAAGAACGACGGAGCCAAAGATGTCCGAATTTGGAAAAACGACAAACTGAAATCTTGCTCAGAAGATGGTTTAGAATTTTTCTATGTAAAAATATTTTGGTTTTGAAAACGTTTTATTTTCAACGATTTTTAACCGATTAAATTGAAGTGAATTTACGCGCGAAATAAACTTTCATATTTTCGGACGAAAATTTACCAGTTGCTATGTTTAACTAGACGTATTCCAAATATTAAATTTTTATTTCAAAATTTTATCGTTTAAAATTTCACAAAATTTCAACTAATTACGTTATCAAAACAGTTGAAATTTACGGGTCGTTACACTCTCCCCCACTCAAAACTTTTCGTCCCCGAAAAGGAACGAGGTAGGAGAATAGAAACAACCAGAAAGAAAATAGATTTGAAATACAAAATAACAATTAATTTAAACCATATAAATTCAAATTTAAATTAATTGATATTCAATAATTGGTTTAATCCATTTGATTTCACTAAAATCAATCTCAACTATTTCCAAATTCATTATCTTATTATCCAATTATCTTCAATTTACAATTTCTAAAACCATAAATTTGAATAGTTTTTTATTATAATCATATTTTTTTCAGCAATTTAAATTCTTCTTTTATTCCAAATTACTATTAAATTTATTCTACTTAATATATCTAATCACATATATTTAATCCATATAAATTAATTTAAACCATAAAAGTTTCGATTTAAATTAATTTATATTTACTAATTGCTTTTAAATTCAAGGTGTTTTCATAAGTTGATCAAATTTCAATTTATTAATTAACCTTCAAAATAAAATTTATTTTTCAATTATCTTATTATTCTATTCATCTCTATTAACATCTTTATAATCAAAATTTAGTGTATAACATTTATTATAAACACTTAGATTTTATCTAAATTCAATTTATATTATATATTATCCAATTACATATTCAACTTCTGAATGAGTTAGGTAAGTTGTATTAGAATGCAGTTGAACAATATACAAATAAAATCTTCCCAATTCAATTATTCAAGTTCAAATATTAATTCCAAATTTTAGTTTTATTTATAATTCAAATCATTCTTCAACAAAATTTTAGAATTAGATTTCCGATTAACTTTAAACAATTTAGAGATATATATAATATATTTATATCAAATCAAAATTAAATTTTAAAATAAGATACTCATATATATATAAATCAAATTATACTGTAGAAATTCAAATCAAAATATTTTACAAAACAAAACCATAGCAAAGCTACAGAATGGTTTTTCCACTTCGAAACTCGAAAATGAATGTCGATGATGCGGCCGCCATCACCGAAATTATTTTCCAACGACAAAGAGAAGAGCACTGATTTCAACATTTTAAAATTCTTTGAAAACGATTTCTATTCGAAAATACTTTCAATAATATATACTTTAAAATTTTAAAAACCAAAGTTCGAAATCAGCGGAAACTAAATTCTCAAATTTCTGAATTAAGTTCATTTTAAATTCCAAATCAATTTATAAACCATAATTATAAATTCATTTAGAATAATAAATGATAATCAAATATTATCATTTCAAACAACCAATTTAATTAACCTCTAAATTCCAGAAAATTTTACTTATATTTTTACAATATAATCAAACAAATTTGAAAACAATATTGTGTCAGTTTGCTCTGCTCAAGTGTTTTGGAAATCCTATCGATAGCGTTGATCAGACGAATCGATCGGAAACCCAAATCAACATCAACAACTCAAACAACACAGCATATATTAAAACATTTATATATTAGTTTACAAATACACTTCTTTGCTCGACGATACAAGAATGAATTTCAAATAAGGATAGGGTTTCAAATTTGACGGACTCAAATCAAAGAGAAAATTGATTCAAATTCAAGTTCGAAAGAAAAGATAAGATGATTCAATTAACAGAATCGAGAGATGGATAAGCTTATTTAATTTACGGGCAACCTTAACCGTGTCGACCGTGACTTCAAGAATAAGATCAATGTAGAATTCCGAGGCAAATCGACATTCGATCTCAAGAATTAAAATTTAGGTATAGCAGGAGATAGATAGCATCGTAAACCGAGGATACAGAAATCTCCGGTAAATCGATGCCTATTATAAAGAAGTTTTGCTCCTTTACGAATAATTCGAAGATTGGCGAGATCGCCGATCTATTATAGATATCATTCAAAATGGAGTTATGGGGTGCTCCAGAATTTGAAAGAAGACGAATAGTGAAGGATACGAATGAATTCCGGAACCGAGGGGAACGTTCCAAAATTCAAAGGAATTGAGTCAAAGGAAGAGATTGAAACTCGAATGAGAGTGATTCTGTAAATACATTTACCCAATATGTTAAGTTTTGCCTAGAGCTACCAAAGCTCTGATACCAACTGTAACGACCCGCTATTTTGGACCATTCGCATCCATTATAAGTGTATAGGTAGACACTCATGCCGGAATTGAATTGCTCAAAATACCGCGTTGTTATTTTAAATTTGGCAAAACTGAACATATACAGTAAATAAAATAATCGCAGATCACAGACACAGAGTAATAATTGCAGCGGAAATAAAAGAGATAGTAGTTCATGAAGCTACTATATAAATATATAAGTTACATTAGAGTTAAACCAGATACAATGGAAGAGTAATACGATACAACAGGTACAAATCAGAATACATCACTGGAATCATCGAATACTGAAAGCAGAATAGATGGCTGAATCTTCAAGCAAAGCTCCAACTCCAAAGGTGAGTCTCGAATACTGGTACACTCAGTCTGACCCGAGCGTAAAGCAAAAACACAAGACACTCGAGTCAGGATTAACATTCTTATATTAATAAATCCAACTCAAGTGAAATAGCAATTGAAATACAAGTAACTCAAAGGATGTTTGGAATAACCATCCTTTAAGGATCCGTTAAACTATCTACTAGGTAGTAATATACGCTAAGTAGATAATGTCTATCAGTAATATAAAAGATATCAAAATAGCGTTAAGTCATGGCCCATTCCACCCTTAACACATTTTTATTCCCAAAAGCATATACAAGACCGTAGTTTCCCCAAAACCGGAAGTCACCAGAGGGCAATCCATATACTAAAGGTACAAACCAAAATCGTAGTGGTCGCGCATAAATGGAATACAAGTATGACAAGGCACATGAGGCAATACCCAAGGTAGTGATACTACCGTTCGCCTGATCCGGACTGGTGAGTACGCAACGCCGCAGCGCCCGCAACACCGTGAAACAACACTCCCAAAATCAAGGGTGCACCAATCGACAACAAGTATAAGTAGTTCGAAGAAGTGTGTCCACTTGAGGTAGCTAATCCTCCATTGGCCCGACACAGCTCCTGTTTTAGTCATTTCCAATTTGACACAAGTGTCAAGGCTATCCATTATCGTTCTCTTTCTTCAGTCATCACGTACATCATTCCAACCACTTCATTCTGGATCATCACTCCGCGTATAGTTATTAAAGTGGTTTCGGTTCAGATAGAGAGTATATCCATTACCGATCCTGGTCTCTTTAATAACCTTCGTAATTATTACACTGATTGGTCGTTTATATATTTCAAAAACCAAATCAATTTCAATTCGTAAACCAACAATTCATTTGTCTTTCTAAACCAATTTCCAATATTTACGTTTCAAAACTTAAATTTACCATTTCAAAATCTTATAATTCAATTTCAATATCTATTTAAAACCATTCAAATATTGATTCAAGTCCGTATATAAGTTTTATTCCAAAATCATTTAAATTAATTTAATTTAACATTTAAATCCATTTAAATTCATTTATCGATTTCATTCAATATTCATTAAGTTACTTTATCATTCAAAACAATTTCTATTAAATTTCCAATTCATTAAATCAATTATTCAATTCAACTTCATTATATCAAAACTTACAATTTTGAATTAAATTAAATTCATCAAATCAAATCCTTTAATTTTCAAGTCTTACATTAATTTCAATAAATCACATTTTATTTCTTGTTAAAGAAATTCAATTTCACTTATTTACTTACTTAAATAATTTTCCAAAACTTAATTAATAACGAAAACTCAATTTCAATTATTTACGAAGTAAAATTCACTTATTCAAAGGTTCAATTTTCTTATTAAAGAATTCAATTCAATTCGATCATTAAATCATTCAATCTTATTTAATTATTAAATGATTCAAAACTTAATTATTAAATGATTCAAAACTTAATTATTAAATAATTTCAAAGTTTAATAATTTCAAACTTAATTATAATTTCAAACTTAATTATTAAATCATTTCAACGTTTAATAATTTCAAACTTAATTATAATTTCAAACTTAATTATTAAATCATTTCAAACTAAATTCAATCATTTCTCAAATTAAACAACATTCTTCCATCAATTCCATTGTTAACATTTTGTTTCAGATTATTAAATATTAACACTTTCCTTTCATTAAAATTCAAATTTCAACTTCATTTCAAAACCATATTATTTATTCAAACAAAATCTTTGTTTTATTTTTAAATCAAATCATTGACCAATCGGGTTTTATTTAATTTTCTATCCTAGGTCAAAAATTCAATTTGGGTATTTATCATTTCAACCCGATTCCAATTCAATTCAAAATTAAAACATAACAAAGGGAACTTGCAGTGTGATAACTGGGATGGTGTCAAAGTAAATAAACAAGCAATAACAACAATCAATAACAATTCAATAATCAATTCAAATAATCCCGAAATAACCGTATTAATTCACATTGTTGTTTGTGCGAATTAATATAATTATTTCTAGAATCTACACTATCATTTCATGTAGATTAAAGATTATTGCATTACGGTTTTTCACTTGTCATCTATTAACAATTTCATACATCATCAATTTAACAACATACATTCAGTGGTTCAAAGTGTAATTAAACAAATCCTACGTGTCAATAAATTTATCAGTTAAAGGGGTCATATTATACAAATGTCAGTTAATCAAATTTAACATTTAATTATCCTAAATCAAGTTCAATTTCATACTATTTATCATTTTGACAATAACAATTTAACGTCCAATATAAACATCAACAATCAATCAATTAACAACCAAACTGGATTATCATTGCATATATAACAGATAATGGTGTCAGATGTCACAGGTGAACTGATACAGGTAATAACAGTGTAAATATCTAACAGCAGAATATTACAATTGTCGTTTCAATTGAAATCAAATTTAATAAATAAAAGAACGTTAATCGTGAGTGAGTGCTCACCTTTCGAGGCCAGAGAGAATAGACAATGGAATTGAGCTATGGATTGGGTCACGATCTAGACAATCGAACAAATCCAACAAAAATCTCAAAGCGAAGTAAGCTGAAAGTGGATTTGACGGACAAAGCTGAAAGATAGAGATTGATGGAAACGAATCAGAATCGTCTTAATATAATAGAAACGAAATATATGTTATAAATTTCAAATCAAAATCAAATTTAAAACACTAAAATAAAATATATTATCTTTTAAGGTCGCATATATTCTAAATCAAAGTATATATAAAATCAATAATAAGATTAAAAATGCAGACCATTCAAATGCCGTGTATGCAGACCAAGATTTATATACACACATGCAAACTAAATTTTATACTTACGCAGTTACACAACAACATATGTATACTGTATATATATAACGAACAGTTAAAATACCAACAACAGTTGTAACATGTTCATACTTTTCAAAATAAAGTAATATATAACTTTATCCTTTCCTACATGTGCAACCAACAGCCTATATTTGCTAAACCTTGTTGCAATACTATTTTTTTTTCTTCTGCATTATGCGAAACTGTAATTACTAACATATTTTATTAACTAGAACAACTTATATTATATACTTAAAATATAATAGACTCACGCACACCAAAATATAGCCTGTATATATGAAAATATATTTTGCTGTAACTTATATACACAAAAGCAGATTGCTTCAGACAAAGAATTCCTACACTTATAACGTATAAATGGTATATTTACGTACTTGCAAATTAAATTCCCATACATACACATGATACCCATACCTCATACTCCCAGACAACTACTCACCCATATGCGAAACTTGTCATATGTAATATATATAAATATAAAAACTTATTATATACGTACACTTCAAAACAAACCCACTTTTTTTAAAGATCTAACCAAATAAAAAAATATACTGTAAATATAAACAATATCTATATAAAATATAACAACCGAAATCTTTTATGATGTATACTGTATGACAGGCTTATGCAAACTGATAATTAAAATCTTGTATAAACAAATGTTTACATAAACATATATATATATATATATAATTTATATATATACTCACATATTTCAGATCGATGGCAGCAAAATAGTGGGAGGAACAACAACTGGGAAGGGAAGATAAGGAGGAGGGGAGGCACGGCTACAGGGATCGAATTGGTCGTGTGGTGATAGGCTGGGGATGATGAAGGTGAGAGGCGGATGGAAGAAGACGTGATGAGGCGAGCTGGAGGTTGTGGGAGGATGGGCGAAGCTGATGGATGTTTGGGGTTGTGGCTTCGGTTGTGGTGGATAAAAGCCTGGACGAGGTTGCAAGGCTTACGTGAATAAGGAGGAGGAGGCTCCTTTGAGTTTCGGCAGAGTTTCGGCTGAAAACATGTGGGAGTTGAGTCAAAAGAATAATGCACGCAGGAGGTGGAAAGTTGAATGATGCGGAGGCTCCAATGCAAACGTTTACAAAAATAAAGGTGAGGTGGAAGATGAAAAGGGAGAGGTTGATTCAAAGAGCCAGGTACGTATGTTTAAATTAATAAAGGCAAGAGGTTATTTATTCTCACCTGACACGGGAAATTAAAAGTTAAAACGGATACCGATACATTGGACCATTACGCAGTTTCCGCTGCGTAGCGGACTTCAAAACATAGGATTGAATATACTGTAGATATCAGCACGACGAGACGATCAAAACGGTATATAGAAATCAGTGGTACGATCATCCGATAAAAATCGATATCGGTACCAGAATACTGCTATTTTGCAGAAAATAAGAACGACGGAGCCAAAGATGTCCGAATTTGGAAAAACGACAAACTGAAATCTTGTTCAAAAGATGGTTTAGAATTTTTCTATGTAAAAATATTTTGGTTTTGAAAATGTTTTATTTTCAACGCTTTTTAACCGATTAAATTGAAGTGAATTTACGCGCGAAATAAACTTTTATATTTTCGGACGAAAATTTACCAGTTGCTATGTTTAACTAGACGTATTCCAAATATTAAATTTTTATTTCAAAATTTTATCGTTTAAAATTTCACAAAATTTCAACTAATTACGTTTTCAAAACAGTTGAAATTTACGGGTCGTTACACTCTCGATTTCAGTACTTGAAAAGAAACTGAACATTGAATCGTCCATTCACATAATTGTTCAATGAGCTTCTGTTTACTTTCAAAAATTAACCCAACTCGTGGTCCTCTTTCAACACATTCTTTTCCAAACACTTCCACTTCTAATTGAAAATTATCCATAATTGATTTCATCATCATTTTTGTAGTGCATAAATAATCGACTGAGGAACCTTCATATGTGATTTGCTCATCTTCGACATTTCCATCATCAGCCTGCTGGCTGTCTTCATATATGATTGTATCATTGTTAACCTCCATTTGATCGACCCAAGTTCTATCTACATCATCTGCACAAGCTACTTGCATGCTCTCTAATTCCACTTCGCTATTGTTTGCAGTATCAACGTGATCATCGTCTTCGTCAGCACAACCAATGAATGCTTCTTTCGCTGCACTTATTTCGACACTACAAATACAAAAAATAATGGTAAGAGTAAATTCTGTGAACGTAAGTCAAACTAAAAGTGCTAGTTAATATTATTCGCTTTCCCAATGCTTACGATTGATTTGGATGTATAGAGTTATGCCCTATATTTTGTGCTTGACTTGAAGATACTCCAACCATTTTGTTATACAAATGCAATAAATTTGTAAACTCCTCGCCTTGATGACTTGTAAAATAAGAAGGATATGTCAACCATTGTGTTTCTTGAAACTGTGTGGTGTGTACATGCTCATCCACAGAAATTATGGACTGTGTGTTTCTACCACATTAACATGTTCTGCTTTCGCAACAAATATTTCTATCACTCTCATTCCAACTGAAAACGTAGAGTTCAAATCATCGTCTTCTTCCAAATCAATAGCGGATGAACCATCATCTCTAATCCATTTCACCGCTAATTTTAAATCATACTCAAGAGGATTGACTTTTTTCACTTCGAATGCCCGTTGTTTAAGCTCTACAAAACTACAGTAATTTTTTTATTTTCGGTCCTTTTCGCTTTCGACCAACATATCTAGGTTTACCTTCTTCATCAACCAACAATTCTCCATCATAGTAAAATATAATTGAAACCGTTGATATTATATGCAAAATCAATTACAAGACTACATTAAAATCTTGATTTTGTGACAAAATCCTAAACAAAAATTTGTTGAATTAATACCTTATTTTCCCAAGAAGATGTTGTTTCCGTAGGCAATCTTCAACAAAAAGCAGTCAAATCAATCTCCAAGCAAAAGCAAGCAAGCAAATCAATATAATAACATAACCAATATATTTCACTAACATAATCAAGACTATAGTTCTATGTTACATTTAAACCCAAATCACTTCATTGTTTATCCAAGTGATTAACTAGCATATAATACATATTAGAAAACATCAACAAACAATTCAGAAATTCAAATTCAGATACTACATTTCAACAAAACAAGAAAGTGACGATGTTCTCCTAGGCCCAAACGACTAGCAAAATCTTGGCCCCCAGCTGGTTTTCCTTTGTTCTTCATTCACCTTTTTCAAACGCCTTATTTCTGCTTGCATTTCGTGGGCATACTCGAGTCCCCTTACGCACAATGGTTGATCAATCCATTTAAAATAATTACAACAATCAACTTCACAAGGGTTCAATCTGTGTTCGTTGTACGAACTACAACTGAAAAATCTTCGCCCGTCATTCTTTTTCTTTCCGCAAATGACAACTACACACATATCTCCACAGTCACAAATTGGATATGGTCGTTGCCCCCATGGCATGGATGGACCAACAGGATGTAGATGCTTCAGCATATTCCCATCAACGCGAACTTGATGACCGGGTCTTTGGTTAGAAATAACTTCGCATAAACGAGCATGTAAGGTTGATTGGCCATAATGGAATTTACGTGGTATTGGATCTAACCGTGTCTCCAGAACATGATCAACATCAACGTCAATGTGACTTGAGCTCGCAATACCGATTTGCAATTCAAGTACATCACAATGTTTCAACCACATTTCATCATCAATTTCTCAAACAACCATGTCTACCATCAAAATAATCAATACAACATTAACATTTCAACTAGGGTTTTCAATTTCATTAACCATTAACTAATATTTCAATAACAACAACATTAGTAGCTAGTACTTATCAACATCAACAATAATAACTATTAATTATCAACAACCCCAAAAATTAAAAAAATTAACAATAGTTTTAACAATATAAACTATTACCTCTATTTTGTGAGGATGAAGAAGAGTCTTCCATCTAGAGATTAAACAAGTGCTTGGATGAAAATAAAATGAGAGGTTTGATTTGGGAAAATAGTTGGGTTGGAATGAGGATTGAGACGGACTTTGAGAAGAAGAAGAGGGGTTTGAGAAGTGGGGGATAGATTCCGTGCTTGTTGGAATTGAAGCCCGATTTATAGTTTGCGCAATCCATATTTGCGCAAGCTATAAATATACAGCTTGCGTAAATATGGATTACGCAAGCTACATTTTTTTTAAATATAGCTTGCACAATCCATATTTGCGCAAGCTATATAAAAACGAGGCTTAGTTTTTGCAATTAATTTTCCGTTGAGCCTATTTGCGCAAATAGTTTTCCGGCCGAGCCTTGTTTGAAAATTTATCCTTATAGTAATTGACACATTCCATCTTTCTGACTTTCTTAAGGCTAATTCATTGCTTCCTAACCTTCTAATCCAAATCCGAGATACACAAACATGAATAAATTCCCAAAAACAGAGTATTAATTTTTTGTTTGTTTTAATACTTGTGGAAAATAGGAAAAATGATAAACATAAAGAAAAAATTTGAAGCAAGGATACCACATTTCTTTTTTAGTATGAAGTCCAACTTTTTTGTAAAAATGCATCGCAACACCAAACTTATCTTGACGCGATTAAAATGATTGCTGCTTGGCAGGCGACGCGATGGCAAATGAGGCTTAGGAGGCGACGAGGTGGCAACGGCTTGGGATGGCGATGGTTGGTCGAGATCATTAGGGTTCGTTCTGCAAAATGAAATGTTTTTGCGTCGAGGTGGATTGGGAGGTGATGGAAGAGATGAGTGTTGGAGGTGCAGCAGTGAAGCATGATCGAGCCATGACGTCGATGATGGTGGCAGTAAAGACAGGGATGCTGGTGGCGATTGTTTTTTGAACGATTAACAGCCGAAAATGCTAATATAACTAGCATTATCTTTAATTGAAAACAAATATAGTATTATATGCGTATAATGCTAATTTAGTTTAGCATTTTGTAAACTGTAAAAATGAATGATTGTGCTAGTTTGATTTATCCATTTTTAAACTATAAAAAATGAATATAGCACTATGTTGATTTTATGTTAGTTTAATTTAGCATTTTTTGAACAATAAAAAATGTACTACAAAAATGAATAGAGCATTGTATGTGTATCATGCTATTTTAACCTATAAAAATGAATGATAGTGCAAGAACAGAACATTATGATGATTTACTGCTGATTTAATTTAGCAGTTTTTGAACTATAAAGAAACGAACATAGCATTATGATGATTTAATGCTAATTTAATTTTGCATTTTTAAGTCTGTTAATGATTTTTTTACATTTGGCGATGATGATGCATTTAGTTCTGGTGATGTGGTGTGTCATTGTGGTGTGGCAGCGACAACAAGCGACGTTCATGATTTAGAGTTTGGGTTGGGCATCTCGATGTGCTTAGATGATGACAGATCGGTGGAGTTTTGGATGACGAGATGGATGAGATGCGGGGAGCGTGAAGGTGCATGCCCAAGGTGGTGCAGCGGGGATGAATGCGGCGATGAAGTTTGTCCTTCTCTCCAAATTTTGAGTGGGGGATGAAGTTTGTCCTTCTCTCCAAATTTTGAAATTAGTGGTCTAGATCTAATTTTTTAAGACAATTTTTCAAAAAGCACCCGCAGAAAAAACTTATTCCGCTATTAGGCCTCAGCAAAAACTTATTACGAAAATATGCCTCGTTTTAGATAATATTTGCGCAAATTTGGAGTGCGTAAGTATAAATTTTTTTTATAACTAAAGCTTGCGCATTTCATAAATGCGCAAGCTATATTTAAGGCTTGCGCAATTATGATTGCGCAAGCTCATTTTCGAGCATCAAATAGACAGAGAGCACAAGTCTGACCTCGTTATACCTATTTTCTACTTTCTTCCCAAAACCCTACAAATTTCCCATTCCAAACCCATTTTTCTTCCATATCCAAATTCTCAATCACCTTATCAACCAAATAGTTGCTAAACTATATATGGAATCATCTTCTTCATCGTTACAAAACAAAGGTAATAATTAATGTTGTTGAAAATGAAGATCAAATTTTGCTATTGTTGATGGTGTTGAAAATGAAGAGTTATTGGTGTTAGAAATGTTAATTATAAGTCAATGATGTTGTTAATGTTGAATTAGTTGTTAATGTTTAATGAACTATGAAACCCTATTTAAGTACTAGTAAATTGAAAACCCTAATCGATATGTTAACGTTTTATTGTTTATTTTGACGGTAGACATGAATGTTTGAGAGATAGACGATGAAACGTTGATGAAACATTGTGATGAACTTGAAGCGAAAATCAGTGTTGCAAGCCCAAGTCATATTGACTTTGATGTTGATCATGTTTCGGAAACACAGTTCGAAACGGTACCACATAAATTCCATTCTAGATCATCAACCTTACACGCTCGTTTACGTAAAGTTGTTTCTAGCGAAAGTCCCGATCATCAAATTAGTGTTGAAGGAAATAAGCTGGCGCCCGTACATCCTGTTGGTCCATCCATGCCATGGGGACAACGACCATATCCAAATTGTTACTGTGGAGATATGTGTGTAGTGGTCGTTTGTGGAAAGGAAAAGAATGCCGGACGAAGATTTTTTGGTTGTAGTTCGTACAACGAACACAGACTAAATCCTCGTGAAGTGGATTGTTGCAATTATTTTAAACGGATTGATCAACCACTGTGCGAAAGGGGACTCGAGTATGCCTACGAATTGCAAGCCAAAGTCAGTCGTCTAAAAAAGGTGAATGAAGAACTAAGAGAAAGCAATGAGAGGTCAAGATTTTGGTAGATGTTTGGGACTAGGTTAACATTGTCATATTTGGTTTTAATGTTGAAATGTAGTATTTTTAATATAATGTTCCGAAAATGTTTGTTTTTGTTTTAACCCGTACTGTGTGCTAGCTAAGTAGTTGAATAATGTTGGTGAAGTGCATTTGGTATTGTTGATTTTGTTGTTTAGTTATATTGGTTACGTTATTATATTGATTTGCTTGTTTGATATTTCTTAAAGATTGATTTGACTACTTTTGGTTGAAGATTGCCTATGGTAGCAAAATCTACTTGGGAAAAGAAGGTATTAGTTCAACATTTTTTATGATTAGAATTATGTCACAAAATCAAGATTGTGAATGTGGTATTGCAACTATATTTGTAGATAATGTCGAAGGTTCCGACTATATTTTACTTTGATGGGGAACTGTTGGTTGAAGATGAAGGTAAACCAAGATATGTTGGCAGAAAGCGAAAAGGATCGACAATAAAAAATCATTGTAGTTTTGAAGAGTTTAAATAAAGGGCATTTGAAGTGATAAAAGTAAATCCTGTGGTATTTGATTTAAAATTAGCGGTGAAATGAGTTCGGGATGATGGTGCATCCGCTATTGATTTGGAAGACGACGATGATTTGAACTCTACCTTTTCGGTTGGAATGAGAGTGATAGAAATATATGTTGCGAAAGCGGAACATGATAATGTGGTCGAAACACAACCGATAGTAATTTCTGCGGCTGAGTATGTACCCACCACACAGTTACAAGAAACATAATGGTCAGCGTATCCTTCATATCTTTCAAGCCATCAAGGTGGAGAGTTTACAAACTTACTTCACAGGTACAGCGAAATGGTTGGAGTCTCTTCTAGTCATAAACAAAATATGATGCATAACTCTATACATCCAAATCAATCGCAAGCGTTCGAAATGTGAGTACTATTATATTTTGGCACTTGTATTCTGACTTACGTTAATGCAAAATATCTTACCATTATTTATTGTATTCTTAATGTCGAAGAAGCATTGACTGGTTGTGATGACGATGACGGTGATGATCATGTTGACACTCCACATGAGATCGGTGGGCAATTGGATAGCATGGAAGTAGCTTGTGCGGATGATAAGGATAGAACTTGGTCCATCAAATGGAAGTTAACAATGATGCAATCATATATGCAGACATTGAGGAGGCTGACGATGTAAATGTGGAGGAAGAACAAATCACATATGAAGAGGCTCTAGCCGATGGTTTATGCACGGCATCAATGATAGTGAAATCGATAATGGAAAATTGTCAACTAGACGTGGAAGTGTTTGGAAGAGAATGTGCTAAGAAAGGACCACGAGTTGAGTTAATTTTTTAAAGTAAGCAGAAGCTTGTTGAACAGTTATGTGAATGGGCGATTAAATGTTCAATTTCATTTCAAGTTCTGAAATCCCGTGCGAATCAGTACATAGTCCGTTGTGATGTGGATGAAACATGTCCTTGGCGAGTGCATGCAAGCCTTTCGGTTAGGAAAAAATCAAATTGGTGGAAGATAACTACATATGGCGGCGATCACACTTGTTTAAATGCAACAATCAACTCAAACCATTGACAGGCAACTGTAAAGTTTATATGCAGCAAAATACTTCTGTTGATTAAAGCTGAAACAAACATGACTACAAGAACTGTTCAAGAGACAATGTCCAATATGTTTCATATTAAAGTGAGTTATTCTCGAGCCTGGCACAAACTACAGGAAAGCTGTTGTAATGATTTATGGAGATTGGGAATCATCATACGCAGAATTACCAAAATATCTTAGAGCCCTACAACATACCAACCTCGGAACCGTATATGATTTTGTTCATAGTCGTGGTGCTTTTATGGTGTTTTTGGGCTTTCGGACCTTCTATTCTTGGTTTCAACCACTGTCGACCTATACTGTCTATTGATACCACTCATTTATACGAGAAGTATCTGGGTACAGTACTAGTAGCTACTGGGGTGGACGCAAACCAAGGTCTATTTCCGTTAGCCTTTGCTATTGTACAAACAGAGTCGTGACAAACGTGGAGTTGGTTTATTCGTTGCATATGGAATTATATTCCATCCGTATGTACCAGATGTATTACCTTTATCTGGGATCATATGAAAGGAATTCCATGTGCGCTTAGAGAAGCTTGGCCAATTGAACATCATCATCGCTTTTGTATTCATCATATTAAAGCAAATTTCAAGAAAGCGGGGTTTGGTACGGATGAGCTACAAAATTTGTTACATGCATTAGCCACGACATCGGAGATTATAAATTATAATGAACTTCGAAAATAGTTGAAGGATGTAAATCGAGATGCCGATGCGCGGATTGAAAGAGTTTGAAAAACTAGGAATCAAGCTGGACTCTTTGTCACGAGGCGGAGTAAGATTCAATATGATGACGACTAATGTTTCCGAAAGCTTTAACGTTGTGCTGAAAGGAACTAGGAATTTACCTGTTAGACCATTGGTTGCACGTACGTTTTATCGATTGAACCATTACTTTGTCAAACGTCGAACTCAAGGAGAAGAGTGGACATCACAGGTTGCACCTAGGTGGGAAGCATTAGCGCGGAGAAGAATGGAAGAATCGAGGCTCATGTCTATAGAGAGATATAGCTTCGTTGAATGGTAGGTGAAAGATGTGCATATGTTTGATTATACGGTGAATATCGAAGATAATGTTGCCAAATGTTCGTGCAACATGCCAACGTTAGATTATTTTTCATGCTCCCATGTATTAGCAGCTTGTTCACGTGGTTCGGGTGGTGCTGATAGAGCGTATTTTGACTTAATATCTACGTGGTACACGACGGCTATGTATACCGCAGCTTATGCTCCTTTATTTCTCCCTGTACCAGATAGTCGACATTGAGATTTCTACGATGGTCCAATTATACAACCACCGCCGGTGCGCATAAATTCAGGACTTCCGCGATCTACTCGAATCAAAGGTTTCATGGATCCGCCATCTTCATGCAGCCATAACAGATGTAGCAAATGTGGTTCTATTGGCCATAAGAAAAAAACATGTCCGCGTTGAATTGTATGAGTTGCTGTACGTCTATGTTATTCAATATTTTTATGTATTTGTAACGGAAGAAGTGTGTTAACTTGCTATTGCATATGTTTGTTTTTTACTTCCATTGTTAATTTTTAACTGAAAATCTTTATGTCTATGCATATATTGCTATATTTGTTGTTGATTGAAATGAATGTTGAAATGTTTATGGGGTGGAATGTGTTGCAGCAGCTCTCTGTCTTTGACAGAGAGCTATTACTGCTTGCGCAATTATGGAATGCACAAACAGTATTTAGCAATATAGCTTGCGCATTACACATGGGCGCAAGCTATATAACTAAATAATGCTTGCGCATTCCACAATTGCGCAAGAAGTAATTGCTTTCTGTCCAAAACAGAGAGCTGCCGCAACATATTCCACCCCAAAAAATTATAGCTTGCGCAATTGTGAAATGCGCAAGCATTATTTAGCTATATAGCTTGTACACTTGTGGAATGCGCAAGCTATATTGCTAAATACTGCTTGCGCAAGCAGTAATAGTTTGACAGAGAGCTGCTGCAACACATTCCACCCCACAATACACAGCAAAAAATATGAACAACATCATAGGTAGCATGCAAAATGCAATAGAATATCAACACCAATACTAAACATCGTCAACAACAAAACAAAACAACCAAAGCGCAATTGAAAATTATCGAAAGTAGGTTCAACAATATATACAGCCAACCAACGACATATACATCCACATTATCCTTTCCGACCAAACGAAAAACAACATATGTCGGCCAAACAACAGTACACCTCAATCCTGAATCCGTCTAAGCTCAATAGGTGTGTCTCTCTTTTTCTTCTTCTTCCTTCTATACACGATAGGAGCTTATCCTTGGCCTTCTTCAAATGTAGGAGCGGGTGTTGGAAGTGAGATTTCTTGTTGTTGACTCGACCCGAAAATTAGTTCTTCTTGTTGTATTTCCCACTGTGGCCGCTCTTCTGTCTGCTCGTGTGTGGATTGTCCAATATATCCGAAGTGTTGTTCTCCTTCGTGCCAAATGGGTCATTGAGCCTGAGTTTCTTCGCTGGCGTATTGTTGTTCTACTTTGGTCAAAGCGGGCCATTGAGCTTGTGTTTTCTCGGCGGCTTGCTGTGAACCCTCCCCCTCCGTATGTGCCTCCCCCCATCGAGTTTGTCCTCCCACTAGTGTAGTATGTGTCTCCTCCGTAGAACGTGGTCGTTCTACTTCAATGCGCAGCGGTTTGGCCGGCCTTCCTAGCTTATTTCGACCCAAAATCGTGTCAAGTATACGTCGTAAGTCGATGCACTTGCTTTTCACCTTGTCCGGCTCCATACAACTATCTTCTATTTCGTCGACCACATCCAAACCGCTATATATTCCGCTTACCTAAACCATAAGTCATAACAATGTATCAACGAATATGAACTAAAAAAATGAACCATCAAAATTTATAAATTACAATACTTACCACATCACGTTCGAGAGGTGCACAGGAAATGTACGTAACCAACTTCCTTGCCAACTTTTTTAGAATCTAACAGCGAGTAATTTTCCAAAACCAATACTCGTACCCGCTCAACGGTGTCAGAAGCTCATGTGCTCGTTAAGCACGATCTATTCTGAAATTCCAAATAGCAATACTTTCCTGCAGAAATGTCATCCAACTAGGGAGTTCTGGGTGTAAGGGCACAACAGGATCGGGAATGTGCTAGTAGTCAAAGCCAAACTGTCTCATTACTCGGTCAGGAGCATACAATTCAAAGTCCAAAAATAGAATTAGTCGGCTCTTAGCGATCCAACCAGCGAACATATAGTCAATGTCCGAATGCCCAAATTTTTTCACCAACGAATATGGTTCTTATGTAACGGCGTCATCCGCCAACAAGTCCAACTCATTTCAGTAAAACTGTACATTTTTCGATGTCTCACGCCAACTCCTAGCACAATTACACCTACACCCGAATGGAAGATACAGATTTAAGTTGGTAGGAATTCCAACAAACGGCCGTCTAATAGCAATATGCGACCATGACCATATTTGCAACAACGTTGCGGAACCCCTTAAAACTTTTCTTCGCTGTAAGGTAACGTTTGACAACTCACTGTACAAATAGCATTATACAGCACTGCCCCAAGAATGATAACCACAATTTGCTAAATCATCCAAAAATGGTAAAAACTTCAAATTTAATCTACTTTTCGAATGATCGGGAAATAGTCGGCAACTCAAAAAGTACAATATCACGGCACGACTGCGACGAAGTATATCTAAATCGCTCGCCCCTTCAGGTAGTGGTTCAGAAAATTCGCTTTTAAACCACGTAATTGATATTTCACTTTTAAACTTAACGGCCTCTCTAGGCAAAAAAATACCAAGCAAGTCATGAGCCAATTTCAAATAATAGATATCCAAATTTTGTGTACATACCGGGAAGCCATCTCAGTTAATACTGAAAAGAAAATAAACATCGGCTAGAATTACCGTCATTTCACCGACCTCATATGAAAAATATTTGTCTTCGGCCTCCATCTATCGCACAGAGTCGTAATAAGGTGATGATCGAGCCGAATGTAGTCGATTTTCATAGCTTTCCAAAATCTGACGATTCTTAGGTTCTGCTCCGATCTTGGATCTTTAAAATCGATTTCCTTAAGCTTGCTCGAATGATCACATAACTTAACTGTTTCCACATCCTGATAATTATAAACGAATTAAAATTAGTATTTCATACTTGCATTTTGGTTTACTATTAACGCATTGTGCATAGAAAAATTACCTCCATTAGCGCATCGTTTTGGCTTCTATGATGTTCTTGAAGATAGAGAACACTTCTATCTTCGGGTCCGGAAGCCAATTTTACATAACAAACAACAACCAATAAGCAAACATACATCTATTTCAACATTTGGGGTTTTGGTTTTATGAATACTTCAATTCTTTTTGCATTTTCAACAAAGAAACCTACCATATGAGTAAATTGACATTGACATCATTAAGACTACATCTTCCATTAACAACAACAATCACTTGTAAAGTAGCAATCAATTTACAATCAAATTATTATTACATCTAATCGACGTAGATGAAGAGCTTGCTTCCATTTTATGTGTAATCGAGTTGTTGCTTGAAGTAATAGAGGAAGAACAATGTTTTTTAGGTTTGATTTGGATTTGGAATGGGGAATGGGGAATGAGGAGAGTTTTGAAAAGAAGGTTGAAATGTTGGATTATAAGTTCAAATCCGGCTCTCTGTCTATTTGATGCTCGAAAATGAGCTTGCGCAATCCATAAGTGCGTAAGTTTTAATTATGAAGTTTGCACACTTATAGATTGCGCAAACTTTATAGGTAGAGCTTGCGCAATTATGCCTAAATGCTTTTATAAAAGACTGAATATCATCATGAAACAGTTTAGGGACCCAGTCCTCATCATGAGGTTCAAATATCCAAATGGATGGATACCTGAGAACAGCAGCCCCACCAACTTTGGTTTAATATACTTTTTCTGAAGATAGAATAGACTTCGCTCAGCAATACGCAAACTCTACACACCTGTACTCTCTCTGTGACCCTTCAGCAATCTCTTCCCGATCATTCCTATTAGAATATTACTGAAAAATATATGGGCTATGTATCTAATTTGGAATAGCCTTTTGATCAGGTTGATTATCAACTTTAATTTTCTTGGATCCTTTTGAGTGATGGCCAACTTCTCTTTTATCCTTAATCGTGTGGATTTACAGTGGGTTCTTTCTGTGACAGACACACTGTATGTGATAAAACAACTTTCTGTTTTCCACGTGGTTTATCATCTAAGCTTTAGTGTACGTGCATTGTTTATGTGAGAAAATCGTGTTCTTTGTCGGTGGGTTTTGGTTTATACTTTATAGTTGCCTCATGCTATAAAAATGTATCCGAGTATCATGATTTACGGAATTGCGACCTTACCTTCACCTGGTTCATACTCTCATGCGTAGTGATTTGTAAGTTCAGTGTTGGTGTTGATGCTATAAAGTATAAACCTATTTAAAATCAAAATAAATCCAGGCAATAGTTGTACTTATAAATGCCAACAAAGTTTTCTTGTTCAACCTTTTGGCATGTCATCGATTAAGGTAGAATGCATAGAAATAGTGAATCATGCCATACGGACTCACTATTATTAGTGTTTTCACCTGATCTTATCGCTTGCAGTGACTAAGAGCGTGTATAATATTTGCTGTATGAGTATAGTCCTTCTGTATTCTACAAGGACAAATATAATAATATGAATCAAGCTGGCAAAATGGCCAGTTGTTTTAATGTAAGTTAGATTGTGATATGAGTTGTCATCCTACTTTAATGGTCTTGAATGCCCATATGATACTGGGAGACTTCTAATTAATCCTTTTGGTCTCTTGTTTCACCCTTAACAATGCTATTAATATGTTGATTTTAACAGCTTGTTGTGTATAACAAGTGAATGATTTGTTTATTTGAGTTAATCTTTAATAGTTTTGCTTGAAGCAAGGTCAATTGCTTTGTTAGGGACATTGTTTGATCATTGTAATTCAATGTTTGCTAGCATTATTGATGAGAACAAGAGAACATGTCAGAGGACACACTTAATGAATTTTACTTAGCTGCAAGTGCAGCTTTTGGAAACATTATATTATTAAGGTTACAAAAAATGATTAAAAATGGAAATCCAAAGCACATACTACCGGCATGTTTTGTTAAATTTGTTGGATTCACACTCAGGAGGATGCAACCAAGTAGGAATTGCGAATCCGACTATGGTTGAAACATTATCTAGCACTAATCATTTGAAGTAATTTATGTTTGTTAGGTTAACATTAAACCGGTCAATGACCATTGTCTCAAGCTAAGATTTCCACCTTGAGTCTTTATCAGAGAGGTCTTGGGATTCCTTATACTTACATTACAATCAATATTTTATCTAAAAGAAAAAAGGAGGAGGAAAAAAACATCAAACCAAGGAAATTGGAAATATCATTATAGGTTTCCACATTATTTTAGGTTTTGAGTTTTTTAGCACTCAAAATGCATTTGGTTTATTATATTTCAAACTGCATTTTAATAAACAATCATTTTTTTAAATGACTAAACATATAAGGATACATTTTAAGGTCAAAATTGGTTAGAAATTAGGGATATAGAGGTTGAAAGTGTTTCTTGACACATTGGATTAAATGTTAGATATTAGAGACTGATTGGAAGTATTTTTTTTTGTTTTTATGTTATTAGAATAAATAATAATTATTATTTAACGATTAATAGTTTATTACTTGCAATTTATAATTAATATTTAATAATTAGTAATTTATATTCTATTTAATAATTATTAGTTAATAATTAATAAGTAATACTTAATTCTGCTTCAATAAACTCAACTAAAATGAATGACGTCCTCGCAACATCCTTAATTCCGCTTCATAAATTCTCGTGTTGTGGTATCATCTTCTAGCATTTCCAAGCCTTTTTGAAAATCCCAATTGAGAGCTGGCTTCGTGATCTCTACATGACTATATTGATCCAATCTCATGACTCCATCCTGACATTCCATCGCAACAACCAATTTGAGGCCATTTTTCTCTTGAGGACGTCACTATCTCCAAGAGATTCCACCACCTTGTGTATGTTCTCGTACAATGCAATCATCAAGCTTTATTTGTTAAAACAAGCAGCTGATTGAGCACTAATTGGACATTGACCCAAAGATAGATTATACATATCATCAGTAGCAATGTAGCATGCTCACCAAAAGTAAATTCGTTTGCTGGGAAGGGTTGGGTAGGTTGGGGATCAAACAAACCACACACATGACATGGTATTCTGCTCCCAAATGCCTTCGGAGGTAAGATTTGAGACTGTGGTGTAGGCATCAAGGGGAGTAGGACCATCTTTAACTTCGTTTGCTACTATATCAGCTTGCATTGAGATCACAACATGTTTACCAATGACCACATTTCAGAAGATAGCATCTAAAAGCTCCAGATTCGATGTTTCCCTCCGTTTCATCACAATTCTACCTAATTCTTGAAAATTGCCAAAATACGTGTCAACGATTGTTTTATAGCTGTTTGTGTATTCTTTTGTATAAAACCATGACTTATCACGGCTGGATCCTTACACTATTGGTCCTCATCGATAACAATGTTTTTAACAATATCTTAGCCTGTTCCAGTCTTGTTTCTAAGCTTATCTCATTTCCTGAATTCTTTGTGGTTTGCATCGAACTAAAATAGGAATGATTATAGTTCTTCCCGGTAGACGTATCCTATTAGTCAAAGTGTAATAACCAATGAGAAAGCCTATGTGAACTGGTCGTAAGACCTAAGGTGCTTGCCTACTTTGGTCTGCAGACCGAAGGTACGTTGCAGTAGCGCCAGGTGAAGACTTCATGTTTGTTAGACCACAGTCTTCTATAAGTCAACCCCCGAAAAGATCTAAAGTCTACTTACGTAATCACCTTTGAAACTGGAGCTTATTCATGATTGAGAGTCAGCGCTAAGGCCCCTTCTACCGAAGCGTCCCTATAGGCCAAATGCTCTGAAGTTGGTCTGGTGAGACTGGAACAATTTGGGGACGACTTGATATACTAGGCTCCTTAAGAAAACTTGGAGAAGTTCTTCTAGAGTGGAAGTGCTAGAGAATCATATAGGTGTGAAGCATCCATCCTAAGTATACTAGCCTTCGGTTAATGGAAATTATAACTTTCTTTGCTCTCTTTTCTACAAATATTAAGTATCACTATGTTCATTCGAGTACTAAATTGAGCGATCCTTGCTCTTTCTCATGCAACTATCGAGAGTTTTGACCAATGGGATGAGATGGAATCCCTAGAGGGAGTGAACGGAGCGATAGCGTAGCGAGTAGCTCTGGGTGTACGAAACGAGCAAAGAGCAGATACCCTGAGGGGCCTCGGAAAAGAAAAAATTAAAGCCCATGGTCATGTCATTGCTACTCCGTGGGGACAGTACGGGAAAGACAATTATAAAGAATGAGACTAAAGAGAAAATTAGATTTTATTCTTTAATATTGCAATAGCATCAACATGGCAAAGCGATATAGGCATTTATCCCAAACATCAACCGAGAAAGACATACTAACAAGAGTGCGCTTCTTTATCAAAATAAAATATTTGATGAAATGAACCAATAAATTCTAATTCATTTTTCGTTCATACATTGAGTTTGAGCTCATAATGTTCCTAAAGTTTATCCTAAAAAAGGTGCACTTTGCAATTGATTTCGAACAAAATCAACAAGAATGTTCGGGAAAGTCTTTCCTTGATTGAGTTCGTTTTTCATTTGCTTTCGAATGAGAAGTACTTCAATTGTTAAGGAGTCAGATTTCGTAGATGTGGGAATTCCAATTCCCTTGGAAAAACAGACCGCGAAGCTAATCCGATTTTCTTATTTCGACGAATAGGTTTTCCCATGCAGTTTCACTAGCCAAGACTTTTCTGTGTCATAGTCACTCACCTGTTTCTGCCGGGCTGAAGTCCAGCTTCATGCAAAGCTTAATGTTTCTTTCACTTAGCCATCATGATGTGTTACCTAATGCCAGCTCTTAGTCCAACTATGGTGACCATGACTAGAAGAGGACGGTTGAAAGAAAGACAGAGTGATTGGGTCCCTATGTTATTGCCTTAGCATGTAGTCCTAATATTGATTTCTGTAACCTATTGAAAAGGCCGATTGATCTGCATTCGTCAATTAGCCCGGTTCTTTACATAGCACCATACTCTTTTTTATTCGTTTTCTACCAAATGGAATAAAAAAGAATAGCTGAGGACTAGTCCTGAACTAGACTTCGGGAGAAACTAACTTAACTCCAAAGACCACCACCTTTTAGTCCCACCAGTCTTCTTTTGACTCGAAGTCCCCTACGTCGCCTTCCTCCTCCTCTTCCTTTCACTCTGTTCCATTTGACTTCTTGGAGCCATATCTTTCTATTTTGCGTGAATTGATGTCTTCACCTAAGTTCATTACGGTGTGTTTAATGGTGAGTATTACAATTTATAATCTTCTTTCTTCGCCAGACATAGTTCCTACAGACGCTATACCTCCTGGTCCATCTAATATTGTAGTGACAGGCTCTCAAGTTCCATCTAATAGTGAAGTGACAGACTGTCAAGCGGATGACCCTATTGTAAATGATATTTCTGTGGGACGAACACAAAGACGTCTGATTGGAAATAGCAGAATCGACCATTTTGAGGTCAAAATGGCATGTCTTCATCATTCAATTTCCCTAGGCTTGCTTAGGGGAAAAACGCCGATTCGTTGGACCAGGAAAACCCATTTATCGAAATAGGAAAATCATAATCACTTCGCGTTCTGTTTTTTCAAGAGAATCCCAAGAGGAATTCCTACATCCACGAAATCCGACTCACAACAATTGAAGTGCTTCTCATATGAAAGCAAATGAAAAGGGAACTCAATTAGGGAAAGACTTTTCTAAATATTCTTGTTGATTTTGTCCGAAATCGAATAAAAACTTTAGTCTCTCTTCAGTAGCCTCTGATGCCTCTGTTTCCTTTTGCCTTTCCCTTTGGTTGCCTCTGTTTCATAGCATACTAGAACTCCTTTTCGGGGAGTCAGTCGACTCGAGTCCCTCTCCCCTCCCGGGGACTCTCCCCTCATCCAATCCTTTAAGGAACACCCCCTGCCCCCTCAACCACAAGGGGGTTCTGAGGGTTCTAAGAAAGTATCTCCTTTGGGTTTGATTCTCTCCATTAATCAACTATATTAGGACGGGATATGTTCACTCCGCGACATACATATCTAAAATTCTTATTCTGGTTGTGCCCTCTATTGATATTCTCCCCAAAATGTCTCTTCGGTTGCCTATCAATCCCATTGCTACGCAGCTATAGTGGAACAAGCGTTCCTGGCCCCAATTAATATACTGGCCTTCCTTCAGTCTCTGGTCCCATTGGTCGTCAATTAATATACTGGCGCCTTGTTCTTACCACCTGGGTTAACAGAAATACTTTCTCTGCCATGACTTGAAGGGTGAGAGGAATAGTCGTACTAGGCTAGAATTTAATAGAGAATTCCTACATCTAAACTCACAGAGCCATGATATTACTTAGCAAATTGAGTTTCAGTCAACATACTTTTTTGAAAATCCATGAAAGATCGAAGAGTAGATCCCAATCGAGGGCCCTCAAGGTCCGAATCCAAGCCATTACTATTTTATGTACCGGTCTGTTTAGACAAGATTGATTTCACCTAACTGGAATTTCGTTCATCCCGCCCCCTCTGTAATAATATATCCTTCCATAACTGGGAAAGATAGACATAGAATCTATGCTGAGGAATCCGGCTAGTCCCATTTCAAGTCTCTGATCCTTTCGACAGCATCCTTTGTTTCCAACATAAGGGGACCTCTGGGAGCCCAGTATAAACATAGACGACCGATCCAGTATATTAGACCGGACGACCCCAATATCTTAGTAAGAGAGGTCCAGTATGAACCCTGTATACTTATTGGCAGCTAACATCCAGTATATTGTTATCGATTACAATGAATGAACGTAACTTCTTAGTAGACACTTTGAGGGCTGGTATATGATTTTGAATCGATTGCTTCCAACGAACTAGAGCTTTGGGTTCCCCAGAAGGAGGAGTACTTACTGTTTCCCAAAGTAGATTAGTGATAGTAGATTCAGGGCATATTACTAAGTCTTGAACGATATTTATTATTCTGTAAGGTTTTCTTGTGTCAAAGCAATGGTGCTCTCTAACCTTTTCTTACCCGTCTTACTTGAAACCTGACCATTTTTCTACGTATCTATAATCTAAAAACTTCTCACCTCCGTGCCTTCTATACTTTTCAGCTCAAGCAAGAGCCGCAGTGACTGGAACAACATGAAAGCCGCCTTAATAAGTCAAGCAAGAAATTTGAATAGGGATTATGAGCACCTTGGCCTTCCTTGTTTGATTAATTGTTCTAGTAAAGTCGTTTCATTAAGTCGAATTGAAAGGTAGGTTTTGTCAGTGATTAAATGAAACGGGGGAGCAGGTCGGGCCTACTGTTTCATTTGTAGGCCAAGCCGAAGAAGAGGTAAGCTAAGCCAATAAGAAACATGTTGTTTTGCACAACCAGAAGAAACCAAGCCGTAGGTATACTTAGACAACAAACAAGGCCAGTATATTAATTGGGACGAATAGTTTGGACCAGTTGGTTCAAGTCATTCTGAACCTGGAATTTAAAATGAATGAATGGTGGGTTTCATAATATTAATTCTAAGAATTTGGAAACATTACCAACCTAAAGGATGACAAGATGAGATTGCTTCTGGAATAGTTCAACAATTAATTTATTATTTGGAGGTCTCGATTGAGACCACTGCTAGCTTGCTAGACTCATAGCTTCCAGAGAATCTACAATTCCGTGGTTTGCCTTTGTAGCCAGGGGCATCATTCCCCTGTAGGTGTGCTACTGCTCCATAGGTGATCCTGGTAACCTAGCTCCACACCTCCATAGATAGACTATAGAGAGCCTTTCATTAGCCACTCAATTTGTTCAACAACTGGCGACCAACGGAACAACCGGGAGGTAGCATAGCTGTATAGTATACTTCGAGCGAAGCTCAGCATGTACTCTTTTGAGATAGCATTTGGTTTTAGGATTGGTACTGGCCAAGTGATCAAAGGGAAAAAGGGTGCAACATGCTAGACCTAAAACTTCAAATCGCCTAATCTTTTGGGAAAACATTGACTATCAATCCCTCTTTTGGAAAGAGAGTCCCTCTCTTCGTTACACCCATAATGGAGTATGCCAATTCTTATCCAAGGGTGAAGGTGTTCTTTGCTTGTGTAATATCCAACACTTGATTAGTCCTTTCATAATAATTGAATTTACCGTAATTCGCTCATAAACTCCAATTTTGACCCTTATGTTAGTGGGTTCAAACTTCTCATCCACCACAATGGCAAACAATGTGGATAACTTGAGAGTGCATACAAAAGATTTTTTTTGCTTGGACTGGCTGTGGTGGAATTCATATACGAGAGCGTGTAGTTGAAAAATATAATTTTAAGTACAGTAGAGAGTATGAGGTAAAATGTATGGAGTTATTAATAAACGAAGTTTTACGTTGGACGTATTTTACAACCAAAGGTTAGGAAATGATAGAGAGAGAACATTCTTGGATCCCCCGCTTATGTAAGCTTACATCAAGCGTAAATTTTGCCAAACACGAACGCCAATTGTTTTCCTTTGTTTTGTTAAAACTCAATTCTTTTTTCCAGTGTTTAAATGAACTAATTAAAATATGGAAAACAAACAGAAAATACATTTAAAAGCAAAAAACAAGGTGCCAAGCAAATTAAAATAGTGGAAAGTAAATTAAAATCTTGAAAAACATTTTGTTCTGAAGTCAAACTAACTAAAACAATTCCTAATTAAGTTCTTAAAATTTCAAACCAAACAAACATGTTTTCTATCTATTAGATAAAATTTCAAATTAGTTAAACTCAAAGCCAACGCAAACAAAATTTCCAACTTACTAACCAAACATGTTTTCCGAAAATATAAAAATATCTCCAAGCTGAAACGATAAAATTGATTAAAATAGTTCAAACTAAAAACGTAAAAAAAATCAAATACCGCCTTAGCTTTCCGTCCAACCGAGTGCCTATAAGCAGTGGATATCAGTGGTCTCCCTTATACTATTCTAGTTTACAATAATTAAGACACATGAATGATGATGAAGTTTTTTAAAAAGAAAATGGAAAAAATAAATAGAAAATTGGTTTTTACTCTAATTGTTTTAATAAGATACTTGTGGTTACTGAATGCCTGAGAAGAACTATTATGTATGTATATGTATTGTCTAATAACAAATATATGTGGCATTGCTAGTTCTTTTGGGATATACACTTAGTGGATGAAACATCATGCCTTTCATCTTTGTTCTTTATGGGCCATTTGAATCTGGATCAGAAGAAGCCATTGATTTCTTGTAGGGATGAGCGTTTGGTTGGTTTGGTTTATCCGATGTTAAAAATTATTAAACCGAACTAAATTCAACAAAAATGAAAACCAAACCAAACCAACTAAGTTTTGGTTGGTTATCCCATTTAACCGAACTAAATACGATTCACATTTATGTTTAGAATATTCATTGTAATTTGGAAAAAAAATAAATATACGATTGAAGTATTCTTATTTAGCATTCTTTTGTTTTCTAATAGCAATTTTGACACATATAAGATATGTAACGAACCTGATTTTCGATCCTAAAAAATCGGCACTAATACGTCCACTGTGTTACATGTCAAACATTCAAGTGTCGGAAATACCGATCTGTTAGGATGAAAGAAGAAGGTAGAAGATAGAGAAAACTAAAACAACACAGAATCTCACAACGCAGCGAATAATATACAATACAACTATGATCTTTAAAGGAAAAAAACATCTTTATAATACAACGGAAATACATGTCCTCACATTGACAAACATACAGACTTTATAATACAACAGAAATAAAAATACATGAATACGTCTTGTCCATCCAGCTCGTCTCCAGCTCTAAAGTACCTAGCCAAACCTGGGAAAAACATGCTCTGTCTGACCCGAGCATTACATGGAATAACGCCCGGGTCAGTCTGGTAAACCAGCGTGAGTAAACTCGATAACAAGTAACAACCAAACTGATTTTTACATTTGAAAACTTCTCAAACAAAGGGTATTCCGTAAGACCACACCGCACATAAAAACGGACGGGTTTTTACCTTACGATAACCAAAACATTTTATATCAAAATCCGGTGATATTATTATAGTGTCTAGGTTTAAAGTAAATAGAAAAATAGCCGAAATGCTTGCATCTCACATTCCAACATACTAGACTCTACAATCGAAAACGTAAGGCACGTATTGGAGATTGGGTTCCAACTAATGATTGGGTTACTGGGTACCACCCGCTATAGTACACCTTTAGAAAAAATGTACCAGGATCGTACCTAACGACCTCTGCCAACACAGAACCGACCTACCTCTTGCTGAATAGTACCGAATATATCATCATCCCGATTGCTTTGCAACCTTTAATCGAAAGCTCCCACATACACGAATTCATTTATGATTGTGTGTGTGTATATATATAGAAGGGGATGATATGTCCTAATGGGTGCGACCCACATAGCCCTGCTGCATATCCCCTGTTTTAGTCATTCCCGGTTGATTAGGCTTGAGGCTACGTTTTACCTTTCTGAATAGCAATCCATCTTGGAATGCTAGCACCGCCCTCCAGGCGTCAATGCAATGTCAGCATTCATCCATACAAGTTCGTTCTGGGTCTGAACGAAACCGAAGGCACTAACTCTACTACATCCATTTTGGAATCACCCTCAGGATTAGTAGTAGTAGCCTTGCACTTCAAAGAGCACTGTCTTCAATCATCATCAAGATGTATTCCACTCGAACGTACATGTTGGTTTGGTGTGGTTTTCAGATATATAAATCTGATCACAGTCTCTCCATACCAACAACTGATAATTTCCGGTTTACTCATTTCTGGTTCTTTTGGAAGTAAGTATTCGAGTCCTTGTCGAAAACTCGAATTTTACATTCATACTTTCTAAGTCAAATTAGGTCAAATTTGATAGTCGGTTATTTAACTATCAAATAACAACAACAAAATTTAGATATTTAATTACACAAAGTAATCACTAAGCCTCAAACCATTTTCATTTATAAATCTCCTTTCCCAACATTTATCATCATTCATATACTTATCTCTTTTACATAAGTATATTCACATATTTATAAGATTTTCCATTTCCAAATCTCTTAAATGGATTTAACTTCATTATTTAAATTGGAGAAAATGATAATTCTAAGCGTTATTCCTTCGGTATTAAGTGTGGAACGGATGTTCCATACCACCATTTTTCAAAAGGTCAACCTCGAGAAACTCAAACCTCGAATCCCTGTTGTAATTATCTTCAATAAATCCTTTTATAAATTTTCCCTACCCATGAAATCCTTTTTGCTTTAACCCAAACCCGTTTATAAAATATTTATCAACCTTCATACTCATTTATGGGACTCTTTATAAATATTCAAACCCGGTTATATAAACTTCTTCGTAAACTTTCAAACCTTGTATAAAACTTCCCTTTATAGACATCCAAACGCATTTATAAAATCTTTTTATAAACATTCAAAACTATTTCTAAAGCTATTTTTATGAATATGCCAAAATTATTCATAAACTTTTATATATAATATTCAAAACAATTGTCAAATCATTCTTCAAATATCTTGTCCAAAATAGAGTAACCTTGAAGACCATTTTAAAAGAAAATGAAACATAAACTTTCCAAAACCAAACAGAGGCTTAATGACTACATTGGATCTTTAAATTTGGGTTTACTTATCCAAGTTATATCATGGGTATTACCTAACATCATATATGTAATGGATTCAGACATAACATACAATTAATCATAGGTAGATGTCCAAGTTACAAATATAGATACATCCATTATCGCTAAAAAAATGTACATATAGAAGTATATTCTATATGCTTAAGTTACCATTACACGCTTATTGAAATTAACTTCCTTGTGTTTACCACGTGACTGATATTCAACATTTGTGCTAACACAAGTCAACTTATTTTCCATAAAACGTGTCAATATTTTATAATCACTACTTCAATTCATTTGGCTACTTAGTGGTCCAGATGAGAGATCTTTCGATTTGAAATCAATTAAACTTAAAAAGAAAATTGATTTAAAACATAACCAATTAAGTTTAAAATAGCTTTGTAAAGATTAAAGTATATTCAATTAGCTTAAACCCTAATTATATCTTAATTAAATCAAGACTAATTTAAACTTTAATTAACTTAATGAACTCGGTTAAGTTCTAATTAACTTACTAATGTATCTTAGTTAAGGTTTAAACAATTCATTATTAGTTAGACCCTAATTAATTAAAAATTAATTAAATAATCACTTAATTAAATAATAATCAATCAGTTAATTAACTTAATTAAATAATAATTAACCATTTAATTACTTCTTAACTTCATAAATCACTAATTTAAAAACTTTATTGTTTACGCCAAAATTGGTCACAAACACCCAGTTGTACGTGAAAGCACCAAATTCTCAAAACAATATCCAAATAGAAAGACAAGCACGCAGATCAAAGAATCAATAGTAGAAAAAGTAAAGGAACACACAAGTTTTATAGTGGTTCGGCAAACTCCGGCCTACGTCCACTCCAATAATCTTTTATTAGTTTATACTATTGATTACAGTTACAAATCCGTGAAATTCAAGAGTAAAATTGGCAGAGTATAGCCTAGGTAGAAGATGAAGAGAAGAAGAAAAAAGATACTCTTTTCTAATGACATGCTTGCTGTATTTATAGGGAGAGACGAAGGTATATTTCGCTAAGGTTTCGGCAGAAGGCTTTCTATGTTCATAGGGGCCCACCATAACGATCGACATGTTTAATTTGACATTTAATAACGATCGGCCAACATATCACCGATCGTTTTTCCTTCATCCAATCCAAGGCTGATCGTTTCTGGGGAGTTTCTTCATGCCTCTTGAAGTTGCTTCTGAAGTATGGAATCATTCTGACTTGTAGTTTAGGAGATATGGGTTGATCTTGGTTGAAATTGGAATTCATTGAACTATACCGATCGTTATGATGGATCGATATGAACGATCGGTCAATAAGGATCGGCCATCTTCAAACCATCACTCCATGATATGCGATTGCTATAGTGGATCATCAAGAATGATCGATCAATAATCGATCGGCCATCCTCAACTCTTTACTTCGTGATACGCGGTTGCTATGTTGATCGTTCTAGAACGTTCGGTCAAAAAAATTGGCCATCCCAAGACCTTCACCTTTTGATGCGCAATCGTTTTTGTAGGCTCCCCTCTTGATTTTATTGATGCTCTGAAAGTTTCAAGCAAATCGGTCTTGTGGATTTTGAGATATTGATCGATCTCCGATTACTTGAGCTGTTTCATGGATCGTTCTTGGTCGGTCCATACAAATCCTTGCTTCATCCAAATCCATTCAGCTATCGTCCATAGCTTTAACTGTAATCGATTTTCCATCCATCCATTTGAGCCAAATTCATGATATCCCAGCCTTGATAATTGTAAAGTATATTGGGTTAAATCCGCATGTGCACTGCCTTGCCCAAAAGGCGGGTTAACACTTTGCCCTTAAAACATGCCTTGCGATAGGAAGACGTGTTTTGAATTGCCATAAATCCAAAATCCGAAGTCCATAATCCATCGATTGCTATATTATCCAATCCAGAATCCAATCCGTTGCCAATCCAATTCCTTATTCTCTCCGGATCATTAGCGAAATCCATGACTGTTCTATGTTGATATCCAATTCTGAATCCATTCCAAATTCATTAACCAATCCACTATCTCTCCGGATCGTTTTTTCTAAATCCGGGACCGCTCCGGGTCCATACCCAAATCCATAGACCTCTCCGGGTCGTTTTATCCAAATCCAGAACCGCTCCCGGTCCATATCCAAATCCATAGACCTCTCCGGGGCATTTTATCCAAATCCGGGACCGCTACGGGTCTATATCCAAATCCATAGACCTCTCCAGGTTGTTTTATCCAAATCTGGATCCGCTTCGGGTCCAAATCCAAATCCATAGACCTCTCCGGATCGTTTTATCCAAATCTGAGACCGCTCCGGGTCCATATCCAAATCCATAGACCTCTTCGGGCCGTTTTATCCAAATCCTTGATCCCACCAGATCCTTGCCGAGCATAATCCATCCTCGATGACCTGATTAGGCCGATCATGTCGCTCTCCGGCGAAGTGGCCTACCCCTTGCCAAGCATAGTCCATACCCGACGATCTGTTGGGTTCTATTCTCCGACCTTGACTCTCCGGTCGAGAATTTAATCCATAGGGTATCCTACTCCGACCTCGATCCCAATCGATGACTTAATCCGTGGAATATCCTAATCCGACCTCGACCCAGTCGAGGACTTATCCATGTATGAGTCTATCATGTCGCTCTCCGGCGAAGGGACAAATGACTCGCAGTTATTGCCCCGTCTCTCTGGTCGGGGCCATAACTGTGACCTGTGTTATTTATTAAATTAATCCAGATTTAAGCATTCCAAAGTCCATTTTGTAAAATATAAAATAAGAGTCCGTACAACCAAAAAACTAAATAACCATAGTATCAGAAAAACCAGAGTTTGTAGTAAATAGGAAAAAACAAAATTTCATAGACCCGAGCACTACGGGTCATTGTCATCTCAGAGCATGCCTAGGGACCGTCCTCAATCCCGTAAACGTGTAAGTGACTTAGCCGTATTACTGTGGGGTTTATTACTTATTCCATGCCAAAAATCCAATCAATTAATAGTAAATTGGCGATGATGTCTTGATTCAGTGCCATTTTCATTCGAGGTGGACGGTGGCTGCTTCTATTCCACCGCCACAGCCCGAGTCCTTATATATTGTTGTAACTGACCATTCCTCATATGATTCTCAATGATATCCTTCAAATGCCTACAGTCGTTTGTATTGTGCCCATCTAGCTCATAGAATAGGCAATGCTTTCCTGATGCCCGCTCGTGTTCGGTGGGTTCCCTCCTTGCCGGCCTTCGATATTGAAGGCGTACTCGAGTATCCAAATAAATCTTTTTCAAAGGTTCGGTCAAATCCGTGTAAGAAGAGAATTTCGGTTCTCTCCGTTGCCTTTTCGACATATTAACGCCATCATTCAATTTTCGTTTGTCTTTATCAATCTTGTTTACATCACCTGATGATCCTCCACTTTGCACAGTATTCACCTCCGGCTTGTTTGCTCGTGCGTCTTCCTGTCGCAGGAACCTTTCTACTTCATTGTAAAACTCCCTCCTAGATCTATAGGTGGATCCCATGCTAGTGAATCCTTGAACTCCGTGCCATCAGCAATTCCAGATACAACTGCCATCAAAACCATGGATGGATCTGGACGATCCACCGATGCTACCACGACATTAAACCGTGTTAGGAAACTCATCAGGGACTCTCTGGTCTTCTGTTTCAGTGTTGCTAAACTCGTCACATTTTTGGGTCTCGAGATGTGAACCCTAAACTGCCTCATAAACCCTTCGATCAATTCCGTCAATGTGCTGATAGAGCCGTTTTCCAACGTATGAACCATAGTGCAGCTATATCCATCAGATACAAAGGGAAGCACCATGCCATGACTTCCTCCGATGCCCCCAGTACTTCCATGTGTCTCATGTATCTCATCAGATGAACAACATGATATGTCTTTCCATCATATGTCTCAAGCGTTGGTAGTTTGAATTCCGGTGGATTCCTAACTTGCTTGATAATAGGAGTGAAAGGGCTCCTATTCACATCTTCCATATCCCTATTTACCAATCCTCCTCTCATAGCCTGTTTGATCATTTCTGCCAACCTTCCGTTGTCATCTAGTGGTAGTCTTCGCTTATTGTCTCCAAACTGCCACCCGAGTCCATAGAGAATCCTGAAATCTGCTCTTCTAGACGAGCATCTGCATTTCGAACAACGCCAAACTTCACAGCAGCGCCCAGTATTCTGCCTGGGATTGAGCTAACATGACCCGGAGGCATGCCCCCAAGTGCGGATCGATTGGCACCAATCGTTCTAGAACGATCGGCTAAAGTTTCGCCGATCGATCTTGGTTGGTCAGGGGCTGCTCCCAGCGGTTCCACTCCATCCTGCATCCTGTTTGCTTTGTTTTCTTGGTTTTAATTCTGGATTTCCTCTCCAACTCCGTGATCCATATTTCCAGTATTCCTTATTACTCCATTTCCTTGGTTTTGCACTTCTCCTTGTCCAATCTGTCGGAGTAGGTTCTGCATCATTTCCTCCTGTTTCTTCAGCATCCTTTCCTACATAGCACCATCATTGTTTCCATCTCGTCTTTGGTAATGAAGATTGAGGTTTGATTAGCTTTTGAGGAAGCCACCTGACACCCTTCATGATGGCTCCTATATGTTCTCTGTTTTCTTATTGATGGCCTAGCCATTGCTTCCTAGATCCAAGTATCTAAGCTTCTAAATCTCAGATCCTAGCTTCCAAATCTGCGGGTGCAAGTTTTCTCAGTGAAAGCACCAAAATGTTTGCGCCAAAATTGGTTACAAACACCTAGTTGTACGTGAAAGCACCAAATTCCCAAAACAATATCCAAATAGAAAGACAAGCACGCAGATCAAAAAATCAATAGCAGAAAAAGTAAAGGAACACACAATTTTGATAGTGGTTCGGCAAACTTCGGCCTACGTCCACTCCAATAATCTTTTATTAGTTTATACTGTTGATTACAGTTACAAATCCGTGAAATTCAAGAATAAAGTGACAGAGTACAGCGTAGGTAGAAGACGAAGAGAAGCATAAAAAAGATACTCTTTTCTAATGCCATGCTTGATGTATTTATAGGAAGAGACGAAGGTATATTTCGCTAAGGTTTCGGCAGAAGGCTTTCTAAGTCCATAGGGGCCTACCATAACGATCGACATGTTTAATTTGACATTTAATAATGATCGACCAACATATCACCAATCGATTTTCCTTCATCCAATCCAAGACTGATCATTTCTGGGTGGTTTCTTCATGCCTCTTGAAGTTGCTTCTGAAGTATGGAATCATTCTGACTTGTAGTTTAGGAGATATGGGTTGATCTTGGTTGAAATTGGATGGTTCATTGAACTATACCGATCATTATGACGGATCGATATGAACGATCGGTCAATAAGGATCAGACATCTTCAAACTATCACTCCATGATATGCGATTGCCACGATGGATCGGCAAGAACGATCGATCAATAACAATCGGCCACCCTCAAGTCTTTACTTCGTGATACGCGATTTCTATGATGGATCGTTCTAGAACGTTCGGTCAAAACGATCGGCCATCCCAAGACCTTCACCTTTTGATGCGCGATCGGTTTTGTTGGCTCGCCTCTTGATTTTATTGATGCTCTGGAAGTTTCAAGCGAATTGGTCTTATGAATTTTGAGATATTGATCGATCTTCGATGACTTAAGTTATCTCATGGATCGTTTTTGGTCGGTCCATACAAATCCTTGCTTCATCCGAATCCATTCAACTATCGTCCATAGCTTTAACTGTAATCGATTTTTCATCCATCCATTTGAGCCAAATCCATGATATCCCAGCCTAGATAATTGTGAAGCTTATTGGGTTAAATCCGCCAGTGCACTGCCTTGCCGAAAAGACGGGTTAACACTTATTAATCACTAATTAATCATTAACCTTGCTTAAATGTTACTTAAACCTTAATCATTTACTTAATTACTAATTAAGTACTAATTACTTTTTAATTAATATATTAAATAAATAAATTATTAAATTATCTAAACTTAACTCTTTTTAAGTTACTAATCAAGTTAGGAATTTTTTTGCAAAACATTCCAAAAGAAAACATTTTAAAACGAAAATCAACAATTTTGTCAAACTGCATCCATAGCGACTATCGCTATGAGCGCAGTTCGCTTAAACCTACTTTAAGCGAAATACTTTGCTTTTTCCTTGCTATTACAAGTTTGTAAACCTAATTTTGAAAGTTTTTGAAACTTAGAAAAACAAAGATAAAATTTTTGAAACCATTTCCAAATTTAAAACTAGAAAACTTAGTTTTGATTCCAAATCGGATCTCACGTCCGTCGCAACATACAAAGGCGTAAACTTTGTAATGCTTACACAACATACAATTAGTTTTGATCACAACCATACCATCAACATACCATACACCAACATCACATTCTTACAACCAAGCATACCACTTTAAACATCCAAACACAATATTTAACATCCAAACTATGCTAAGCACAAATCGCAAACGTATATCATTATCATAGCATGATATTTTAACAACATGAACTCTGGATTTCCACAACATATAATTTATGGAAATAAAGTTATTTCTTTCTAAAAATGAGATAGTTTTACTCACCGAAAATCTTTGAAACCTGTAACGCCTTAGATGTACAAAAATCATCCCAAAAATATGTCATCTTCCACATGATTTTTGGATATATTACTCTTGGATTTTGAAAAGGTGATCAAAAGAAAAGTTTTAGAAAATTCTTCTCTGCAAATTAAACAAATGAATCACTCAAATCAGATTCCATTTGAAGTAGATATGGTCAAAAGAATGAGAGCTATTTTCAGACCTGAATTTACGAGTTTAAAATATACGGTAAAAAAATGAGATTTTGACATACCTAAGCTTGAAATTAGAAAAACTGTTAAAAGAGAAAGTTGTATCTACTAAAATTTTATACGATTTGAAAAGAAAAAAAATCTTGATTTGATGTAAAATAGACGAAGTTGTGGTCGAATAAAGTGGAGGAAAAATGAAGAAAAAAGAGTTTTAAAACAAATTCGCATCTTTAAAATAATTTAAATCCTTTGATTTTAAAAAAGCTTAAAACTAACATAAGAAGCCATGAAATTATGAAGAAAGCTTTAGGGAAATGGAAATGGAGAAGTAAATGAAAATATAATGAAGTTGATGTGTATTTATAGGCAAAAGAAAGTAAGGAAATTACTAAACTATCTTTTGAATTAATTAACATAACATGTCATGATTTTGTAAGGCCACATCACCACGTACTCCCCCTCTCTAGTCACGTTCATCATTTCCCCTCTTGTTCCATCCCATAGGCTATGATTGCATGCTTAGTAATGATCATGATGTTAAAGAAATGACAAGAGATAAGGTGTATTATATATATATATATGTTATAATTTAAACCATGACTTGTCACGTCACTTCATAAACATAATTAACATAAGATAATATATTATAAAGTGCATTATTATATGGTTAATTATCTACTATATATGTGCATATATAGTGCATAAAGGCGAACAACGCTCTCGACAACTTTCCAGTGTCGAAAAGTTGAAATTCCGGAAAACGTTATTTGGTCACATTTTCTATTTTTCTACGAACTTCTATTTTGGTAAATAAATTTTAAAAACTATTTTACCATCATTATTAAATAACTAAAATTGATTTATTTGTAAATAAAACCCATTTATTTAATATTTAAAATTAACTTGAATTTCCGAAGAAATATATAAAATCTATGATATCAACTGTCGATGTCATAAATACATTTTATTTTCAAAAAAAATAAAATATTTTATTTCACAATCTTGTATGAATACAAACCGGATTTTCGACCCTAAAAAATAGACACTAATATGTCCACTGTATTACATGCCGAACATTCAAGTGCCGGAAATACCGATCTGTTAGGGTGAAAGAAGAAGGTAGAATATAGAGAAAACTAAAACAACACAGAATCTCACAACGCGGCAAATGATATATAATACAACCATGATCTTTACAGAAAGGAAACATCTTTATTCATATATACAACATCAGAGTACATTAGACTTATCCTAAATTTTTGGACAATTATAGAAACCTGTCCTCACATTGACAAATATACAGACTCTATAATACAGTGGAAGTAAAAATATATGAATACGTCTTGCCCATCCAGCTCCTCTCCAGCTCCAAAGTATCTAGCCAAACCTGGAAAAAACATGCTCGGTCTGACCCGAGCATTACATGGAATAATGTCCGGGTCAGTCTGGTAAACCAGTGTGAGTAAAACTCGATAACAAGTAATAACCAAACTGATTTCTACATTTGAAAACTTTTCCCATACCACACATAAAAATGGCTGGGTTTTTACCTTACGATAACCAAAACATATCAAAATCCGGTGATATTATCATAGTGTTTAGGTTTAAACTAAATAGATAAAATAGCTGAAATGCTTGCATCTCACGTTCCAACATACTAGGCTCTACAATAAAAAACATAAGCATGTATTGGAGATTGGATTCCAACTAATGACTGGGCTACTGGGGTACCGCCCGCCACAGTACACCTCTAGAAAAATGTACCGAGGTCGTACCTAACAACCGCCGCCAACACAGAACTGGCCTCCCCTTTGCTGGATAGTACCAAATATATCATCCCCCTAATTTCTTTGCAACCTTTAATCAAGAGCACTCACGTGCACGAATTCATTTATGATTGTGTATATATCTAAAAAGGGATGATATACCCTAATTGATGCGACCCACATAGCCCTGCTGCATATCCCCTGTTTTAGTCATTTCCAGTTGATGAGGCTTGAGGCTACGTTTTACCTTTCTGAATAGCAATCCATCTTGGCATGCTAACACTACCCTCTAAACGTCAATGCAATGCCAGCATTTATCCATACAAGTTCGTTCTGGGTTTGAATGAAACCGAAGGCATTAACTCTACCACATCCATTTTGGAATCACCCTCAGGATTAGTAGCAGTAGCCCTTACACTTCAAAAAGCACCGTCTTTCATCATCATCAAGATGTCTTCCACTCGAACGTACATGCTCGTTTGGAGTGGTTTTCAGATATATAAATCTGATCCCGATCTTTCCGTACCAACAACCGATAATTTCCGGTTAACTCATTCCCAGTTCTTTTGGAAGTAAGTATTCGAGTCCTTGTCAGAAACTCGAATTTTACATTCATACTTCCTAAGTCAAATTAGACTAAATTTGATAGTCGGTTATTTAACTATTAAATAACAAGAACAAAATTTAGAGATTTAATTACCTAAAGCAATCACTAAGCCTCAAAACCATTTTCATTTACAAATCTCCTTTCCCAACATTTGTCAACATTCATAAAGTATATTCACAAAACATTTATAAGATTTCTTATTTCCAAATCACTTAAACAGATTTAACTACATTATTTAAATTGGATAAAATGATAACTCTAAGCATTATTCCTTCCGTGCTGAGTGTGGAAAGGATGTTGTATACCACTATTTTTTAAAAGGTCAACCTCGAGAAACTCAAACCTCAAATTCCTGTTGTAATTATCTTCAATAAATCCTTTTATAAATTTCCCTTACCCATGAAATCCTTTATGCTTTAATCCAAACCCATTTACAAAACATTTATCAACATTGATACTCATTTATGAGACTCAACTTTCGAACCTTGTATAAAACTTCCCTTTATAGACATTTAAATCCGTTTATAAAATCTTTTTATAAACATTTAAAACTATTTCTAAAATTCCCTTTATGAATACCCCAAAATTTAAACTTCTTTATATAATATTCAAAACAATTGTCAAATTATTTTCCAAATATCTTGCTTAAAATAAAATAACCTTGAAGACCATTTTAAAAGAAAATGAAATATTAACTTTACAAAACCAAACAGAGGCTTAATGACTACAATGGATCATTAAATTTGGGTTTACTTATCAAATTTATATCATGAGTATTGCCTAACATCAGATATATAAGGGATTCACACATAACATACAATCAATCATAGGTAGATGTCCAAGTTACAAATATAGATACATCCATTATTGGTGAAAAATGTACATATAGAAGTATATTCTATATGCTTAAGTTACCATGACCCGCTTATTGAAATTAACTTCCTTGTATTTATGACGTTACCGATATTCAACATTTGTGCTAATACAAGTCAACTTACTTCACATAAAACATGTCAACGTTTTATAATCACTACTTTGTTTCATTTGGCTACTTAGTGGTCCAAACGAGAGACCATTCGATTTAAAATCAATTAACCTTAAAATGAAAATCGATTTAAAACATAACCAATTAAGTTTAAAAATAGCTTTGAAAAGATTAAAGTATATTCAATTAGCTTAAACCCTAATTATATCTTAATAAAATCAAGATTAATTCATAATTAAATTTTAATTAACTTAATGAACTTGGTTAAGTCGTAATTAACTTCCAAATGTATCTTAGTTAAGTTTTAAAAAATTCATTATTAGTTAAACCCTAATTAATTAAAAATTAATCAACTAATCACTTAATTAAATAATAATTAATCAACTAATTAACTTAATTAAATAATAATTAACCATTTAATTACTTCTTAGCTTCATAAATTACTAATTTAAAAACTTTATTAATCACTAATTAATCATTAATCTTTCTTAAGTGTTGTTTAAACCTTAATCACTTACTTAATTACTAATTAAGTACTAATTACTTTTTAATTAATTTGTTAAATAAATAAATTATTAAATTATCTAAACTTAACTCTTTTTATGTTACTAATCAAGTTCGGAAAACTTTTGCAAAACATTCCAAAAGAAAACATTTTAAAACGAAAATCGACAATTTTGTGAACTGCATCCATAGCGACTATCGCTATGAGCGCGGTTCGCTTAAACTTACTTTAAGCGAAATACTTTGTTTATTCCTTGTTATTACAAGTTTGAAAACCTAATTTTGAAAGTTTTTGAAACTTAGAAAAACAAAGATAAAAATTTTGAAACCATTTTCCAAATTTAAAACTAGAAAACTTAGTTTTGATTCCAAATTGGATCTCACGTCCGTCGCAACATACAAAGACGTAAACTTTGTAATGCTTACACAACATACAATTAGTTTTGATCACAACCATACCATCAACATACCATACACCAACATCACATTCTTACAACCAAACATACAACTTTAAACATCCAAACATGATGCTTAACATCCAAACACAATATTTAACATCCAAACTATGCTAAGCACAAATCGCAAACGTATATCATTATCATAGCATGATATTTTAACAACATTAACTATGGATTTCCACAACATATAATCTATGGAAATAAAGTTAGTTCTTTCTAAAAATGAGATAGTTTTACTCACCGAAAATCTTTAAAACCTGTAATGCCTTAGATGCACAAAAATCATCCGAAAAATATGCCATCTTCCACGTGATTTTTGGATATATTACTCTTGGATTTTGAAAAGGTGATCCAAAGAAATGTTTTAGAAAATTCTTCTCTGCAAATTAAAAAAATGAATCACTCAAATCAGATTCCGTTTGAAGTAGATATGGTCAAAAGAAGGGGAGCTATTTTCAGACCTGAATTTCTGAGTTTAAAAGTACATTGCAAAGAAATGATATTTTGACATACCTAAGCTTGAAATTAGAAAAAATGTTAAAAGAGAAAGTTGTACCTACTGAAATTTTATACGATTTGAAAAAAAAATCTTGATTTAGTGTAAAATAGAGGAAGTTGTGGCCGAATAAAGTGGTGGAAAAATTTAGAAGAAAGAGTTTTAAAATAAGTTCACATCTTTAAAACAATTTAAATCCTTTGATTTTAAAAAAACTTAAAACTAGCATAAGAAGCTATGAAATTATGAAGAAAGCTTTAGGGAAATGGAGAAGTAAATGAAAATATGGTGAAGGGAGTGTGTATTTATAGACAAAAGAAAGTAAGAAAATTACTAAACTATCATTCGAATTAATTAACATAACATGTCATGATTTTGTAAGATCACACCACCACCTACCCCCTCCCTCTAGTCACGTCCATAATTCCCCCTCTTGTTCCATCCTTTAGGCTATGATTACATGCTTAACAATGGTGATGATGTTAAAGAAACGACAAGAGATAAGGTGTATTATATATATATATAATGCATGTATATATATGTTATAATTTAAATCATGACTTGTCACATCACTTCCTTAACATAATTAACATAAGATAATATATTATTAAGTGTATTATTATTATACGGTTAATTATCTACTATATATGTGTATATATAGTGCATAAAGGAGAACAACTTTCTGGTGTCGAAAAATCAAAATTTGGAAAAACTTTCTTGGGTCACATTTTCTATTTTTTTACTAACTATCTAATTTGGTAAACAAATTTTAAAAACTTTTTTACCACCATTATTAAATAATTAAAATAGGTTTATTTGTAAGTAAAAACTCATTTATTTAATATTTAAACTTAAATTGAATTTTCGAAGAAATATATAAAACCGATGATATCAACTATCGATGTCCTAAATACATTTTATTTTCAAAATAAAAATATTTTATTTCATAATCTTATTTGAATACATATATTAGTGTATGTATTCAGTGCCGTGCACGATCCTTATTGTTTAAAAGCAGTTTTATTGATAAAACGATTTTCGGCTGTTTTATCGATATTTTACCTAGGACGATATTTACAAATTATCAATATTTTACCTCAGTAATTTGTCCGCAATTATTTTTCCCAAACAAAATAACTATCATTATTTACCACTTATAACATGATTATTTCTTACTTTTAAACCCATATCTAAATATTTTAAAAATAAATATAATTTATCCAAGTGATAAATTTTCGAGTCATTACATGATAAATAAAATTTATTTAGATCATTATATTAATCTAAAAAATTAATATAACGTTAATAATTTTGAAAACACAATAAAAATTCTGTTAATTTGGTTAAACCGATTATCAAACTAAAATTTTTACAGGCCGATTATAAACCAATGGTTTGGTTGGTTTAACATAAGATTGCTCACTCCTAACTCTGCTAGCCTTGTGACTTTCTGTTTGTAAGGGTTCCCCTCTCCATGGGTCAAGACAGTGGAGCTGATTGTGCTACAATAGATTCCAAAACTTATTATGCTTGCACATAAGCATCATTATTTGACTACGGTAGGCAAAGTGATAGAGTTAATGGGTTTGATTTCATGATTTTCTGTTTTCCTGGGTTAAAAAAAAGAAAGAAGAAGAAGCTTAAACCTCTCTTTTGGAGACTTGGAGTACCCACATGAATTTCTTGTGGTACTACAATACTGTTTGCAACTTGCATAACGCAATAAACTTCTTCATTTTTAATTTTTTTATTTGTTTATTTACATTGACTATTCACGTGACATTGATGGTTAGTTGTATGCCCTCTGCTAACTAAGTGTTCTTTTTTGCATTTCACGGACTACACTACTCACATGCGCATGAGTATGACAATGCGTACATGTTTTTGGGTATATGATATGATGTCTTAGTACCCACAGTGTTTTTCTCAACATTCTGAAATTCATTCACTTATTATGCCAAATTTGTACTGACCTTAAGAAGAACCAGTACGCAACTGGGCTCAGTGTACTAACAATGTACTTTCCATGTTCAAGCAGGTTCCTGTGATGCTGAGAATCTGACGCAGCGGATATTACCAAACAAGATAATACGATGAATGTAGTAATCGGTGGATTGATGAATACTGCGATGCCCAAATTCGTTGATCCGAAGATGCCGAATTCTAGCTATCTCTGACTCGTTGATCCGAAGATACCGGGAAAGAGATCTACGATTCTTCGACGTTGATCTTGCGCACAAGATACCGTGAATCGGCTTCAGCAAACGATGATTCGAGCGCACTCGAATGACGTAAGTGGATATAGGAGATACACTCAACTACCAATTGAAATTGAAAGCACAAAGCTAACAAAAGAGAATTTTATTCAATATTCAACAACCTCTTACAAATGAAACTCACGGCATATTTATAGGCGAACAATTTTACAACAGAAATTTCACTAACTCCTAAGTCGTTTCCGACTTAACAAAGACTCCGACTCAACATAAGTACAAACAATACACGCGACTTAAGTATCACGACTTAAGTATCGCGACTTAAAGGGAAAACTCGGAGCGACTTAGTAAAATCACTACACGACTTATGAAATAGGATGGCGACTTAAATGAGCTTCAGGAAAAATTAGGCAGCGACTTTAAATTGGATTCACGACTTAAGGATTTGGGATCTTCGACTTCAATAATGGAAGCAGCGACTTTCTCAAATTCGCGACCTAAGAATCAATTTAGCGACTTAAGTAGCCGGAAATGCGCGCGATTTTAAAATCCAGGGTAGCGACTTAGTGATGAATGGGATTTGCGACATAAAGATCCGGTATAGGTTGCGCGACTTAAGGTGGAAGGCGAGAGATTGATGAGTCGGTCACGACTTAAGGTGGAGGGCGAGACATCGATGAGTCGGTCACGACTTAAGGTGGAGGGCGAGACATCGATGAGTCGGTCACGACTTAAGGTGGAGGGCGAGTAATTGATGAGTCGGTCACGACTTAAGGTGGAGGGCGAGACATCGATGAGTCGGTCACGACTTAAGGTGGAGGGCGAGTAATTGCTGGGTCGGTCACGACTTAAGGTGGAGGGCGAGACATCGATGAGTCGGTCACGACTTAAGGTGGAGGGCGAGTAATTGCTGGGTCGGTCACGACTTAAGGTGAGTGCTTAATCATCCTCCCCTTGTTGAAAAGAATTCGTCCTCGAATTCGCATTTTCGTCATCTTCGTCAAGTTCCTTCCCATAATATGGAATTAAGTGTTTGACATTAAAAACATCAGAAGTATGGACCTCTTCTGGCAACCTTAATCGATACGCATTATCATTGATCTTCTTCAAGATTTCTACTGGACCAATCTTTCGTGCTTTCAACTTATTGTAAGTTCCAACTGGAAAACGATCTTTCGTCAATACCGCGTAAACAAAATCACCCTCTTTGTAGACTACACTTCTTCGTTTCTTATCCGCCATTTGTTTATACTTCTCATTTGCCTTTTCCAATCGTTCCTGAACGATTCTATGGCATTCCGTCAACCCATCAACAAAATCAGCAGCCCGCTTAACTGTCCCCTTCGGTTGTGTAACCATCATCAAATCCAACGGCCCCTTTGGTAAACTTGAATATACAATCTGAAATGGACTGAAACCTGTACTTCGGTTATTTGCATGATTGTGAGCAAATTCAGCTTGACACAACTTCAAATCCCAACTCTTCAAATTGTCCTGCACAAGACACCTCAATAAATTTCCCAACGATCGGTTAACCACCTCTGTTTGCCCATCCGTTTGAGGATGATATGCACTACTAAAATTCAGCTTCGTTCCCACCATCTTCCATAGACTCAACCAAAAGTGACTCAGAAATCGAGTATCTCGGTCAGAAACAATAGATTCGGGTAAACCATGTAAACGATATATTTCTTTAAAGAATAACTGTGCCACTCGAACTGCATCCGCTGTCTTCTTACAGGCTACAAAATGTGCCATCTTCGAAAACCTGTCCACCACAACAAATATAGAATCATTTCCCCTCTGAGTTCTCGGCAATCCCAACACGAAATCCATGCTGATATCAACCCATGGTTTGGTAGGCACAGGTAACGGCATATATAACCCCGCATTCGTCGCTGTTCCTTTCGAAACTTGACAGATATGACACCTTTCCACAAATCTCTCTATCTCTTTCCTCATTGACGGCCAAAAATAAGATTGAGAAATTAACTGTAACGTACGATCTCTACCCACATGGCCTTCTTCATGTAATTCTTTAACAATCTTCATTCTCAAGCTACAGTCTGGGATGCACAAACGATTCCCTTTAAACAGAAAACCATCCACCAACACAAATTCATCAGGGCTTCCTTCCTTTACTTTTTCAACAAATTTCACAAAGTAAGGATCTTCTTCAATCAATTCTGGTAATAATTCAAAACCTGTCACTTCAACTTTCATTGTTGTCAACAAATGACTCCTCCTGCTCAAAGCATCAGCCACACGATTGGTTACCCCTGACTTGTGCTTAACGACAAAAGTAAACTGCTGCAAATAAGCAATCCACGATGCATGTCTTGCTGAAATCTTGTCTTGTCCTTGTAAATGTTTCAACGCCTCGTGATCAGTGTATAAAACAAATTCTTTCTGGAATAAGTAATGTCGCCAGTGCTTCACCGCTTGAACAACAACATAAAATTCCACATCATAGGTACTGTATCTCATCTTTGCTCCTGACAACATCTCGCTGAAATATGCAATAGGACGCCCATTCTGACTCAACACCCCTCCAATTCCAACCTTTGACGCATCAGTATGCAGTTCAAACAATAACTGAAAATCTGGTAATACAAGAATTGGTGCAGATGTCAGCAACTTCTTGATCTTCCCAAAAGCAATCCCAGCTTCCTCCGTCCAAGAAAATTGTTTCCCCTTCATGCAATCAGTCACCGGTGCCATCACGCTACTGAAGTGTGGAATGAATCTTCGGTAGAATGACGCTAGCCCATGAAAACTTCTCACTTCTGTAATTGTCTTCGGCTGTGGCCAATTCCTGACTGCTTCAACTTTATTCTGATCTACCTGGATGCCCTTCTCCGAAACAATATACCCAAAGAACAAAACACTATGCGTCATGAACACGCATTTCTTTGTCGCAGCATAAAATTGTTCCTCTCATAAAATAATTAACACTTCCTTCAGATGTTGAACATGCTCTTCCAGACTCCTACTATAAATCAAAATATCGTCAAAGTACACCACCACAAATTTTCCAATGAAAGGTCTAAAAATTTGATTCATCACTCGCATGAATGTACTCGGTGCATTCGAAAGACCGAACGACATCACCAGCCATTCATACAACCCCTCTCTCGTCTTGAAGGCTGTCTTCCATTCGTCTCCAGGTCTAATCCGAATTTGATGATATCCGCTTTTCAAATCAATTTTCGAAAAGATAGTAGCCCCACTCAACTGATCCAGCAAGTCATCCAACCTTGGCATTGGAAATCTGTATCGTACAGTGATTTTATTCAATGCTCGACTGTCCGTGCACATCCTCCACGTCCTATCTTTCTTCGGTACCAACAAAGCTGGCACAGCACATGGACTCAAACTTTCCTGTACACGTCCCTGCTCAAGCAATTCTTCCACCTGCCTCCTTAATTCTTCATGCTCCTTCGGACTCATTCGGTAATGCGGTCTATGTGGCAATACTGCTCCTGGAACAAGATCAATTTGATGTTGAATGTCTCTCAGCGGCGGTAACTCTTTAGGCAACTCGTCTGGAAATACATCCTCAAATTCTTTCAATACTGACTTCGCTTCTTCTGGAATTTCAACCTCTTCATTGCTCTCACGCCCAATCAACAAGAACACTTCCGGTTCCTCCTCGACCTCCTTAACAAACTCCTTCAAAGATAACAACGTTTTCAGTTCTTCAATCTCCTCCAGTTTGTTTTCTTCCTGTTGGCGTTTCTTCGGAACCAGAGTAATCTTTGTACCTTCGAACATGAAACTGTAACTGTTGGTCCGTCCGTCATGCTGCACAGCTCGATCATACTGCCACGGTCTCCCCAGCAACAAATGACAAACGTCCATATCTACGACATCACACCAGATTTCATCTTTGTATTTCTTCCCAATTGAAAACTTCACACAAGCTCTACGTCCAACTTTCACTTCACCACCCTTCCTCAACCAAGCTAACTTGTACGGTTTAGGATGTTTCTCGGTTTTCAACTCCAACTTCTTCACCGCTTCTGTAGAGATAATATTATCACAACTCCCAGCATCAATAACAAATTTACAAACTCTTCCCAGAATAGTGCATGTAGATTGAAAGATATTGTTCCTCAACCAACTACTTTCCTCCTCTTGCTTCGGTGTTAAACAACTTCTCCTCATCATCAATGCGTACCCGTCATCTCCCGACAATAAGTCTTCCTCCTCAACTGGTAAAGAATTAGAGCATTCAGCTTCTTCCTCATCTTCCTCCTCAACTTCTGTCACCATGGTTCTCTTCTTCGGCTTCGGACATTCGTTGCTTTTATGACCCATCTCCTGACAATTGTAACATTTGAAACTGTTGTTAACCTTCGCCTTCTCAACCTCCTTTACAACTGGTTTTGCAACAACTTTTGAAACATTAGAACTTCCATTAACACCCTTCGCTTGATTGTTAGAATTGGTAAACACACCACCACCTCGTCTTCCCTGTTTCTCCCAAGCCAACGCTTTTTGATGTGCCTCTGCCACAGATCTAGGATCGAACATATTTACCATATCCTGGATCTGCATTCTCAATCCCTTAATGAATCTAGATGTCAGTTGTTCTTCCGTTTCCATAATATCATTCCTTGCAATAAGCTGATAAAACTCATCTGCGTAATCATTAACAGTCTTTGTGCCCTGCCTCAAGTTCTGCAAACGTTGATACATCAGAGATTGATAATTGTAAGGTAAGAATGTTGCTTTCATCAATTTCTTCATCTTCTCCCAAGATTCAACTTTTGACTTCCCCATTCGTTCACGTGTAAGTTTAGTTTGCTGCCACCATGCCAAAGCTCTACCCCTCAACCTTGTAGCAACCAACTTCACTCTACGACGTTCTGGAACTTCTTTGAAATCAAAAATTTCTTCAACATTAGCCACCCAATCCAAAAACTCCTCAGCCTGCATACCACCTTTGAATTCTGGAATTTCTGTCTTCATCCCAGATTCCCACTTGTGATCGTACTCCGACTGATTCCTTCCTCGTCCACGTCCTCGTCCATGAACACTACCACCATCATACTCTTCTTCACAATCCGATGTATATTGATGTCGATCCTGACCACCAACATCTCTACCACCACCATTTCTTCCACCAACATTCCTACGATCTACATTCCTCCGATCTCGATCAGTCACATTTCTATCACGACCTCGATCATCAACATTTCTATCACAATCTCGATCCACGCTTCTATGATCACTATCAACACTTCTCTCCCGATTAGAATGTGGTGAAACTCTACTTCTTCCATGGCTCGATTCAGGTGAAACCCTTCTCTGATTTTGACTCATTTCAAGCATCATTCTCTCTAATCGACCAATCCCTTCAGTAAGCTTCTCATTGAAATTCTCGTTGATTCGTTGCTCCATTTCATCGGCCTCTTCTCTTCCGTACAAAGCATTAATATTGCGATGACGTTGAACTCGTCTTGGCGGCATGATTGAATACTTCACAAACACTTCAACAAATTCACACTTCACGATTCAAACACCTTTCGAACTTTGATCCAAAATGAAATGGATCGAAACTCCAACTTTGTTGCAAAAATATGATGAACACGATGAACACAACTTCAACACTTCAAATTATCGGCTCCAAGACTCGATTTAGCTATGATTGGCCAAAACAGGCTCTGATACCAAACTGACGCAGCGGATATTACAAAACAAGATAATACGATGAATGTAGTAATCGGTGGATTGATGAATACTGCGATGCCCAAATTCGTTGATCCGAAGATGCCGAATTCTAGCTATCTCTGACTCGTTGATCCGAAGATACCGGGAAAGAGATCTACGATTCTTCGACGTTGATCTTGCGCACAAGATATCGTGAATCGGCTTCAGCAAACGATGATTCGAGCGCACTCGAATGACGTAAGTGGAGATAGGAGATACACTCAACTACCAATTGAAATTGAAAGCACAAAGCTAACAAAAGAGATTTTTATTCAATATTCAACAACCTCTTACAAATGAAACTCACGGCCTATTTATAGGCGAACAATTTTACAACAGAAATTTCACTAACTCCTAAGTCGTTTCCGACTTAACAAAGACTCCGACTCAACATAAGTACAAACAATACACGCGACTTAAGTATCATGACTTAAATATCGCGACTTAAAGGGAAAACTCGGAGCGACTTAGTAAAATCACTACACGACTTATGAAATAGGATGGCGACTTAAATGAGCTTCAGGAAAAATTAGGCAGCGACTTTAAATTGGATTCACGACTTAAGGATTTGGGATCTTCGACTTCAATAATGGAAGCAGCGACTTTCTCAAATTCGCGACCTAAGAATCAATTTAGCGACTTAAGTAGCCGGAAATGCGCGCGATTTTAAAATCCAGGGTAGCGACTTAGTGATGAATGGGATTTGCGACATAAAGATCCGGTATAGGTTGCGCGACTTAAGGTGGAAGGCGAGAGATTGATGAGTCGGTCACGACTTAAGGTGGAGGGCGAGACATCGATGAGTCGGTCACGACTTAAGGTGGAGGGCGAGACATCGATGAGTCGGTCACGACTTAAGGTGGAGGGCGAGTAATTGATGAGTCGGTCACGACTTAAGGTGGAGGGCGAGACATCGATGAGTCAGTCACGACTTAAGGTGGAGGGCGAGTAATTGCTGGGTCGGTCACGACTTAAGGTGAGTGCTTCATCAGAATCCTAGCTATAGGGGTTACTATTAACACAACCTGTTTGGATGTGAGCATATAGCAACACATCTGGTTCTGTTCATATCCAAATCGGTTTTACCAATAGTAATGTACAAAAAAAGGGAGCTCTATCAAACATCAAGCTGTGCTCCAGTCGAAAAGACTTGTTTACATTGTCGTATTTGTTAAGTACTAAACCGATTAGTCTCTATTCAAGTATCAGCGTTGTGATGTGTAATGTATGCCTCAATCTTCAGTGATTCGAATCACGTACCATGCGAGATTCGAGACTTCTTGAATTAAATTTAGATCATTAGAACAGTGGTGTTGGATATGTGTTCTTGTTTTATTGAATTATCCACTTGTTTTTATTGGAAAGGAGATAATAATTTCTTGATTTAGATAGTTTAATTGTAACCATGAAAGATGTTGATGATGAATAGTGATGTATGTTCACGTTGATGGAAAATTTGATATTTGTCAGTGGCTATATGATTGTAACTTGCATTATCTAGACTAGATTGTGTAGCGAAGATGTGTTGTTTTATTTTTGGTTTATTACGAGAATTTTTCACGTCAATGGCATGCCTAAATTTGGAGAAGTTGCGTGATAGAAGAGAGGAAGACAGAGAAATGCACATGGAAAGGTCATTATAGCGGGTCCTAGTTTATGTAGTAGATAATTCAATCAATCAATATGTATATCCTTGAAAGTAAATGAATAACTCCTCGTTTAACTGCATTGCAAGTTAATATATCCACCGATCTTTCAAATTTCCTATCTTTCATGTCCTGTTTTAAGCTTTGGAAGTCATAATTGACAAGACATTACAACTTGACCTCAATCATGTGTTTTTTTAGTTTGAGTACTTAAATGGTAGTACATTACATGGTCGTATCACAAATTTTAGTGAATAAATAACATACTACAAATCAATAATACCCAGTGTTTCGAATCATGCGCTACGTATGATTCGAATCTATGACCTCATGGACTAGAGTCACATTGTCTAACCATCGGGACAACGACATGTGTTCTTATTTTTCTCAATTATCCACTTTTTTTATTGGAAATGGGATAACAATTTCTTGATTTATATAGTTTAGTTGTAACCATGAAAGTTGTAGATGATGAATAGCGATTTATGTTCATGTTGATGGGAAATTTGATACTTGTTGGTGGCTATATAATTCTAGCTTGCATTATCTTGGTTCTAAACCGAAGATGTAAAATAATTTTGGTTTATTACAGGAATTTTTCACCTCAGTGGCATGTAAAATAAAAGAGAGAGACAGAATATAGCAGGTCCTAGTTTATGTAGTAGATAATTCAATCAAGTATTTATGTTGTTGATTGGAAAGTTGATTTTTTATTTATTTTTTATAATCAGATGCTGAGGTATTCATAAGGACATAGAGTGTGTTCGCTAGCAGCAAACGACACAGTTCAAACATTCATGCGTCAAACGCGTCGGATGTTCTGAACTGGACTATTTTTATTTTGCCCAGTTGATGGAATGAACAGACCGTTTGAGTTTGACACATCAGACAAGTCCTATGCTGGCCGATGCGTCAAACTCAAACGGTCTAACTTCTCCTCGTATAGAGGTTAACATAAATTATTATTTTAACTACAATTCACTTCTTCTCCACTCTCAACCCTCTTTCTAGCGGTTCAGAAAAAACAATGGTAGATAATGATCCAACTATGAAGATCTTGAAGACTTGGTCATAAATTTTTTAATAGAATAAAACATAAATATGCATCGATTCACACTTAACTTTTCCCCGGTGTGCATTGGGTTAGTGATATTTTTCCGGACAGCGTTGTCAAAGAAACTTTCGAATGAAATGACTTTGCTTCATAACATTGTGTGAACGTTAGAGTTTGAAGCCTACAGAGGAAGCTTACTTAAAGAAATGGCTGTAATATTTTTTATACATTATCGTATTGTCTCTTCCAATTCATCAGGTTGCGGAAATGTTTTAAAGATCATATAGCACTATTTGGTTTTATTTTCATGTTGTTCTAAAAGTTGTTACGTTGAATTAAGATATCCACTAATAGATGGTTATATGCATTCATATCAAAATGTGAGATATCATATCCTCGATTTTCATGAAAATCAAAATGACCAAAATAGGATAATGAAAATTTTGATTCTACCATTCAAATTTACGTATGCTACTCGTAAGAACGTTCAAAATATGTAAGATAAAATTTACAATCTTGAGTAATATGTCAACTTTTCATGTAACAACCCGTAAATTTTCGATAATTAAATTTGTTAATTTAATAAGATTTTGGTAATTTAACATTGAAGAAATAAAAATTTGTAATTTAATAATGAAATAATAACTAAGATGAAACGTAACAATAGTAATTATTAATAAATTGAATGAAATTCCAATCAACGAAAATAATGTAAATGTTATACTTGGCTATAAATTGAATATAAGTGAATAAATGAAATATTGGATTAACCAAGGAAATAATAGATAGTTAATGGTAATTGAACAAAAATTAGTGTCATGAAAGAAATAGTAACATTTGTTGTAAGCAATAAACAGGTAAATGTAATTAAAGATTAATGGTAACAACTATATATTATATGTTACCTCTTTATTTAGTCTATTAGATTGAAATGTGGAATCAAGTAAATTAAAATGAAATTTAATGTTACATTAATGAGATTAAGACAATAGTTGCAAATTATGAATGCAATAAGATGAATGGAAATGTTAGTTTATTTCATAAAGTAATAATGGATTTAATAAAAAGAATGAAAATCAAGATTTATCAATTTATTGGAATTTAAATTGTAATAGTTGAAATTAGTGCAATTAAATGAAATGAATTATCACGAAAAGTGAATGGAAGATGAAATGGGAAATTATTAATGTATTAGGATATAAACCAATGTTAATTGTACCCTTGAGATGACAATTGATTGAATAACAGGATTTAAAATCAAATAAATGGATTTATTGGAATTTCAATTGATAATTTATGAATTTACTGAAATTGAAATTTAATACTGTAATTGGTAAATTAATTAACTTTGAATTGATATCTAAATTGTTTAAAGTATTGTAATTGTTTAAGAAATCAAAAAATGATAAAATTTGTTAATTATGGAATTGAAATTGAAATTTTGATTTAATTAATTTATTTAATTAACTGAAATATAGCCATTTTGGCCACTCGGATTTTGACGAAACCAGTTTCATCGGATCCGTAACGATGAATTATTATAGGATTTCATGTTTCGTAACGATCGGACCTGCCGTTTGATCGTACGGACTCGAAACGCCTAGAAATCAATTTAATTGAAATCAATTTGAAATAAGCTGATTTTGGCATAACTTCTTCATACGATGGAATTAGGACTTGAAACTTGTTTCATTGAATTTAAAATATTTGAAAGCATCTATTTTGATATATGGGATGACCCATTTTCGTTCCAGAGTCAGAACGGGCTTTTCGGGTCGTTTATCGTTCAACTTTCAATCCAAATCAATCTGGTCCATTCTAATTTCAGCTTTTGTCTATAAATATCCTATTATAAACCCTAGTTATCTCTTATTCCATTTGTCTATACGTACATTGCCTTCTCAACTCCTCATTCCAATGGCAGACAAAACCCTAATTCCCAATTGCAATTTCAAATCAAATTCAAATCAAAATTTTAAACTCCTCAAACTATATCGAATTATATATCGATTTGAAGCTCTCGACGAGCGCATCTCAGATCTGTAATTCGTTTTCCAAGTTGAGTCATCGTTTGTCCAAAAATTTATGATCAATTTTCGACCGTTCATTGGCGTTCGATGATCGATTGAATCTAAGGCACTGCGTTGTAGAGGGCGTCGAGCGATGTTCATCTGTGCCGGTCGCTGGGTTGATAAACGGTTGGATGTGGCAGATATTTTTAATTAGGGTTTCGGTAATTATGGCGGCTACTGTAGTTTTGGGAAACACGACTGAGTCGTGTGGTCGCGTTGGCGATCGGAGATCTTTGGGAGGCTGATCGGCGATGTAGGAGTTAGGCTGGCGCACAGTCGAGAAGAAACGGTGGTGGAGGCGGCTCGTCTGCTTCGGTAGGGCGTGCGTAGGGTAGTCGAACTGGGTAAGGAAGACGATTGCTGACGTGGCCGGGCTTTATGGTGTGTTTTATTTATTTATTTAAATTTTAAATTTATTTCTATCGTTCTAATGTTATAACTCCTACATACGAGGTCCGTTTCACGTGCGGTTTTCTCCGCTAGGATTGTATCGAGATTCCGGACATTTTGACGCTGGTTTGGTCGAATTCTGAAACCGTTCAAATTTTGGGCTCAAATTGAATTTAAATTTAATTTAAATTCAAAGGTGAGTGTTTTAACCCGCTCACAACTTCTAAAATTTCTTATGTTAGTTAAATTAATTTTTGATGTGATTAGAAATTTATTTATGACTGTTTGGTATATTTTAAATCATCATCTCAGTTAATTTGAATTTATTTGAATTAATCGTTATTTAATTTATTATTGAATATAAATTGCTAGTTAAATACCCGTTATTGATTATCAGTTCTATATTGATATTTATTGATTGATTTGGATGATGAGTGTGATGGATGTTGATTGTTGATATTGGATGAATGGATTTTATTTTATATCGTTATAAACTGTAAGTTCACTATGGGTTGAAATGATACATACCCGAATGATCAATAGATTAAGGAAAAATCGTTATGGGTTGAAATGATAGACTCGAGCGATTTTATGGATTTTATTAATAATTCGGGATTGCGGTTTGAAATGATATATAACTGTAAATATTAAATTGTGGATTGAAATGATAAATATCCGTATCACTTGACCCTAGGGTAGAGAATTATATACGGACACCGGATTGGTTAAATTTAAATGGTTTTGAATCCTTAAATTTTGCATTGAGTTAAATGATATTTTGAAATAAAATTTGGGTTATATAAATCGAATTTTTATCGAACTTCAAGTTTTATATTAAAATTGAATTATTTTGAAAGATTTGTTGAAGGAATAAAATTGAAATTTTATAGTGAATTTGAAATATAAGTGAAGTTTATCGAAATTGAGTTATTAAAAATCGTTGAAGTATAACTTTGAAATATATTGAAATTGGAGTAATTAAATCGATGTTTTAACATGGATTTAAGCGATATTGTTTTTTCATTCAGATATAAAGAAATATAGATCATATAACATAAATAATATGAATAAATATATTAACAAATTTAATTCATTTATCTTAATAGATTTACCCTACATTGCACGTAAAATTCTATTTTAGGTTTAAATACCTATAGTTTAACATTTCTACAATTATTTACAACCCTCCCTCGTTGATTCCTAATATTTTACACTTAAATCCATGTATTTAAATTACTTACAAATTTCAAATTTAAACTATTTAAATAATCTCAGTAAATAATTTTTCTAGTACATCCAAAAAATACATAGCGATTTAATACACACACACACGCACATACGTACGTACATACATACATACAAAAATAGTGAAATTATTTTTTCCATTCAGTTATATATCGCATATATTAAATTATGTACTTAAAAATAATGACGGTCAATTTGTAAATCAATTATAATCATTCTTCTCAAAAATTTATCATAAAGTGCATTACAAAATTTTGTTTTTAACTTCAAATAACTCCACATTAAGATTTATACAATTTTAGTCATTCTCAACTCTTTCTTACCATTCACCTTTAAGTTCATATATTCAAATTAATTTCGTAATTTTAAATTTAACATATTTGAAATTTTAGTTTAAATAATATTTGTTAATTCATCTAAAATCACTAAAATATGTCAGTTTTAACATATAGATCATATTCATACTAATAAAAATGATAATTATTTTACTATGTAAAAAGATATATAAGCTATATAACATAAATTATACATAAACCATAATAAGAATTTGAACTTATAGTTCATTTATTTCACTGAATTTATCGTACGTTGCACAATAAAGTTTTAATTATAGCATTAAAAGTATAAATACTGTATTTTACAATATTATTATGTGAGTTACACACTAGTATTGATATATTTTGGTTCATACCGTCAAGCCTGTTAATGGGTTGAGTCAGCTTAAAAGTCATACCCAAGTCTGTTTATTGAAATCAAAACCGAGCCTAGTAGGTATACCCAAGCTCAACCTGTTAGGCTTTTCAAGTCCGTTGGGTAAAACCTGTATACTCAATCTAAAAAATTGATAACAAAATCATCATTTGAGCCCTTCACTTTTTATAAATGGTACATAAACAAAATTGACAAACAAATTGGATGGTGATGAAATAAAGTTCTGATATAAAAGAATGCATAAATTTCTATATTTTTGCATACGAACGGTACACAAATAACATATACGCTTATATTTTTGGTACAATGAACATATAATAATTGGGTTGGGCCAAATCGGATTGGGTAGTAATGATTGAGTCAGGTCTACTAATAATCACGTTGGACCTAAGTTTGAGTTTGGATAATCAGACTAAACCCATATCCGTATTAACAGGACGGGTTCGGGTTTGGCTCGGGTTTGGCTCGGGTTAATCCCATGTCATTGATAGACATAAGCACCATTATAATAAGGACAAATTTTCAAACAAGGCTCGGCCAGAGAACTATTTGCGCAAATAGGCTCGGCGGAAAACTAATTGAAAAAATAGGCCTCGTATTTATATAGCTTGCGCAAATATGGATTGCGCAAGCTATATTTTTTCTTAAAAAAAATATGTAGCTTGCGTAATCCATATTTGCGCAAGCTGTATATTTATAGTTTGCGCAAATATGGATTGCGCAAGCTATAAATCGGGCTTCAAAATTCCAGCAAGCACAGAATCTATCCCCCACTTCTCAAACCCCTCTCATTCTTCTCAAAATCTGTCTCAATCCCCATTTCAACCCAACTATTTTCCCAAATCAAACCTCCAATTTACATTAATCTCAATTATACTTTAAAGTAATTAATTGTTTTACCTCTAAATGGAAGGAACTTCTTCATCCATGGAAATTCGAGGTAAAAAAATTTTGTTGTTGAAATTGATGCTAAATTAATAAGTGATTGTTGTTGGTAATGATACTAAGTATTGTTGGTGTTGTCGATGACAATTACCGCCTATTACTGTTGTTATAATTGAAATTTTAGTTACTGATAAATCATTCCAAAAACCCTAGTTGCAAAATTTATTTTTGAATGAATAATTGGATGATAAATATTTTGTAGAATTGCCTCCCGGACCCGAAGATAGAAATCTTCTTTATCTTCAAGATCATCATAGAAGTCGAAATGATTCACTTATGGAGACATTTATTTTATACACATTGAATTATTGTTAATCCAAAATGCAAATATGAATTACTAATTGCAATTTCTTGTTATAAATCAAGATGTAGAAATAATTAAACTTTGTGATCATTCAAGCAAGCTTAAAGAAATGGATTTTAAAGAACGTAGGTTGGAACAAAACCTAAGAATAGCCGGGTTTTGGAAAGCAATGCAAGTTGATTATATTAGACTAAATCATCATCTTATTATGACATTGTGTGATAGATGGAGACCTGAGACAAATACTTTTCATTTTAGAGTAGGAGAAATGACTGTAACTCTAGCTGATGTTTACTTTTTGTTTGGTCTAGGCACGGACGGTTTTCCGGTATGTTTAAAAAATTTGGATGTTGATTATATGGAGTTGTATCACGATTTTCTTGGTATATTTCCACCAAAAGAGGCAGTAAAATCTAAAAGTGAGCTTGTAATGACTTGGTTTAAAAGTGAATTTTCTGAACCACTAGCTGAAGATGCGACGGATTTAGATATACTTCATCGTTGTCGTGCTGTTATCTTGTACTTTTTAAGTTGTCGCCTTTTTCCAGATCATTCAAAAGGTAGTGCTGTACTTTGTTATCTGTACAGTGAGTTGACAAATGTTGCTTTCGAAAAAAGAAAAGTTTTAGGCGGTTCTGCAACATTGTTGCAAATATGGTCTTGGTCTCATATCACTATTGGACGGCCTGCTATAAGAATTCCTACGGATTTAGATAATTATCTTCCATTCGGGTGTAGGTGGAATTGTGCTAGGAGTTGGCATGAAACTCCAAAAAATGTACAATTTTACCGAAATGAATTGGATTTGTTAGCGGATGACGCCGTGACCTGGAAACCATATTTTTTGTTGATTAAATTTGGGCATCCTGACGTTGAGTATGTGTATGCGAGTTGGATCGCTAAGAGTAGACTAATCCTTTTTTTGGACTTTGAATTATATGCTCTGGATCGAGTGGTGAGACAGTTTGGCTTTGACCACCAACACATTCCCGATCCCATAGTGCTATTAGACCTAGAACTCAGTAGCTGTATGGACTTCTTTTAGGAAAGTATCGCTTTATGGAATTCAAGAATTGATCGTACCGAATGAGCACGTAATCCTCTGATACCGTTGAGTGAGTATGAGTATTGGTATTAGCAAATAACTCGCCGTTATATTTTGAAAACGTCGGCAAGGGAATTGGTTGCTTACATTCACCTAGCTCCACTAAAGCGTGATGTGGTTAGTATTTTAATTTATAAATTTTGATTATCCATACTTTTAGATCATATTCATTGTTACATTGTTTTGTATTTCGCGTAGGTAAGCGGGATATATAGCGCTTTGGATGTGGTTGACGAAATTGAAGAGAATCGTATAGAGGCGGAAAAGGTGAAAACTAAATGTATTGACTTACTAGGGAGTAGACACATACAACAACGGAGGAAGGACAAACGACAGAGGAGGAACCACATATAGAAGCGGAGGGAACACATGATGTTGGGGGAGAAATTCATCCTCAATGGCCTATTTGGAATGAAGGCGAACAACAATTTGGGTATGTTGGTTAACCAACTCGAGAGCAAAATGAAGAGTGGCCGTAGTGGGAGAGAGAACAAGAGGAAATAATTTTCGGTCCTACTCAAGAACAAGTTATATCTGTTTCAACCTTTGACGAATCCCAAAGTTCAGCTCCAATCACCTATAAAAGGAAGAAGAAGAAAAGAGGCACACCTTTTGAGTAAAAGGCTTTACGATTGAGTGGTTTTGTTATTTGGATGATATATCCTGTTGATGTTTATTTAGTTGTTTATGTAGTTGTTGATGTTTATGTAGTGTATGGATGGTATATTTTGTTCAACTTCATGTTGGGGTTGGTATGTATGTTGTTTTGTTGGAACATGATCTTGATATATAATGTTGATGGTTTGTGTTGATGATATTTAGTTGTATTGATGATAGTTTGTTGTTCATGTTGGTGTATAAATGATTTTACGTTGATGGAATGTTGATGGTATGAGGGTGTTGTGTAGTGGAGGAAGGAGCATCAGGTCGCTGTCTTTTAGAACACCAGAATATAACTTGCGCACTTTTGAAATATGCAAGTTATATTTGTGAATATAGCTTGCGCATTTTAAAAATGCGCAAGCCATATTCTGGTGTTTAAAAAGAAAGCGACCAGCTGCTCCATTCCCACATATTTACAACCTCAAAACTCACCGCTATTGCACCAATACAACACCATATAACCAAGTTAACATCTTATATCACCAAATTAAACTCCATATTGCTAGAACAAAGAAAACTAGAATAGAGTTCAACAATTCTTACATTGAAGAGAACATTAGAGTCCAAAAATTCTTAAAACAAACAAGACTAGAATCCAACGTTTCTTACAGCAACAAGAATTAAATACAACAACTCATACATATGAAACAATTCAACGAGGACATGATTTCTTCTTATGGCCAAAAGCACCACATTTGCTACATCTATCATGGCCAGATGAAGATGGCAGATCCATGAAACTTTTTATTCGTGTAGACCGTGGACGTCCTTACTTTCTGCGCACTACTGGTGGTTGTGTAGTAGGACCTCCGTAGAAATGCCAATGAGGACTATCAGGTACATGGAAGAATAAAGGAGCATAAACAGCGGTATACATAGCCGTTGTGTACCATGTTGAGATTAAGTCAAAATACGCTCTATTCGCACCACCTGACCCACGTGGACATGCTGCTAATACATGGAAGCACGGAAAATGATCTAAAGTTGGAATGTTGCACGAACACTTGACGACATTATCATCGATATTCACTGTATAATCAAATATATGAACATCTTTCACCTTCCATTTTGTTAATCTATATCTCTCTATAGACACGAGCTTTGATTCTTCCATTCTTCTCTTTGCTAATGTTTGCCACTTCAGTGTCAACTGTGATGTCCACTCTTCTCCTTGAGTTCGACGTTCGAAAAAGAAATGGTTTAATCGATGAAACGTCAACCAATGATCTAACAGGTAAATTCCTAGTTTCTTTCAACATACTGTTAAAGCTTTCAGAAACATTAGCTGTCATCATATTGAATTTAGGCCACCATCATGACAAAGAGTCTAGCTTGATTCTTGATTTTTCAAACTTCTTTCAATCCATGCATCGACTTCTCAATTTACAGCATTCAACTGTTTTCTTAGTTCATTATATTTTACAACCTTCGATGCCATGACACATGCATGTATCAAATTTTGTAGCTCATTCATACCAAACCCTGCTTTCTTCAAATTTTCTTTAATATGACGAATACAATAGCAATGATGATGTTCGATTGGCTAAGCTTGTCTTAGCGCACATGGAATTCCTTTCATACGATCTAAGATAAATGTAATACATCGGGTACGTATGGATGGAATATAATTCCATATGCAACGAATAAACCAACTTCACGTTTGCCAAGACTCTATTTGTACAATAGCAAAGGCTAACGGAAAAAGACCTTGGTTTGCATCTACATCAGTAGCTACTAGTAATGTACCCAGATACTTTCCATATAAATAAGTGCCATCAATAGACACTATAGGTCGAAAGTGGATGAAATCATCGATAGAAGGTCTGAAAGCTCAAAAAGCACCATAAAAAACAACATGACTATGAATAACATCATATACGGTTCTAGGGTTGGTACGTTGCATGGCTCTAAGATATTTTGGCAATTATGCGCATGACGAAACTCAATCTCCATAAATTAGTGCAACCGCTTTCGGTAGTCTACGCCATGCTCGAGAATAACTCACTTTTATATGAAACATATTTGACATTGTCTCTTGAATTGTTCTTGTAGTCATATTTGTTTCAGCTTTAATCAAGGAAAGTATTTTGCCACATATAAACTTTGATGTTGCCTGTCGATGGTTTGAGTTGACGGTTGCATTTAAACAAGTGTGATTGCCGCCATATGTTGCTATTTTCCACCAATTTTGAGATTTTCTCACCAATAGGCTAGCATGCACTCTTCATGGACATGTTTCATCAACATCACAACGAATCGTGTATTGCTTTGCACGCGATTTCAGTACTTGAAAAGAAACTAAACATTGAATCGTCCATTCACATAATTGTTCAATGAGCTTCTATTTACTTTCAAAAATTAACCCAACTCGTGGTCCTTTTTCAGCACATTCTTTTCCAAACACTTCCACTTCTAATTGAAAATTATCCATAATCGATTTCATCATCATTGTTGCAGTGCATAAATAATCGACTGAGGAACCTTCATATGTGATTTTCTCATCTTCGACATTTCCATCATCAGCCTGTTGACTGTCTTCATATATGATTGCATCATTGTTAACCTCCATTTGATCGACCCAAGTTCTATCTACATCATCCGCACAAGCTACTTGCATGCTACCTAATTGCACTTCGCTATTGTTTGCAATATCAACATGATCGCCGTCGTCGCCAGCACAACCAATGAATGCTTCTTCCGCTGCACTTATTTCGACACTACAAATACAAAAAATAATGGTAAGAGTAAATTCTGTGAACATAAGTCAAACTAAAAGTGCTAGTTAATAATATTCACTTTCCCAATGCTTATGATTAATTTGGATGTATAGAGTTATGCCCTATATTTTGTGCTTGACTTGAAGATACTCCAACCATTCTGTTATACATATGCAATAAATTTGTATACTCCCCGCCTTGATGACTTGTCAAATAAGAAGGATATGTCAACCATTGTGTTTCTTGAAACTGTGTTGTGGGTACATGCTCATCCACAGAAATTATGGGCTGTGTGTTTCTACCACATTAACATTTTCTGCTTTTGCAACAAATATTTCTATGACTCTCATTCCAATTGAAAACGTAGAGTTCAAATCATCGTCTTCTTCCAAATCAATAGCGGATGAACCATCATCTCTAATCCATTTCACCGCTAATTTTAAATCATACTCAAGAGGATTGATTTTTGTCACTTCGAATGCCCATTGTTTAAGCTCTACAAAACTATAGTAATTTTTTTTTCCGATCCTTTTCGCTTTCGACCAATATATCTAGGTTTACCTTCTTCATCAACCAACAATTCTCCATCATAGTAAAATATAATTGAAACCGTTGATATTTCTGCAAAATCAATTATATGACTACATTAAAAATCTTGATTTTGTGACAAAATCATAAACAAAAATTTGTTGAATTAATACCTTATTTTCCCAAGAAGATGTTGTTTTCGTAGGCAATCTTCAACCAAAAGCAGTCAAATCAATCTTCAAGCAAAAGCAAGCAAGCAAATCAATATAATAACATAACCAATATATTTCACCAACATAATCAAGACTATAGTTCAATGTTACATTTAAACCCAAATCACTTCATTGTTTATCCAAGTGATTAACTAGCATATAATACATATTAGAAAACATCAACAAACAATTCAAAAATTCAAATTCAGATACTACATTTCAACAAAACAAGAAAGTGACGATGTTCTCCTAGGACCAAACGACTAGCAAAATCTTGGCCCTCAGTTGGTTTCCCTTTGTTCTTCATTCACCTTTTTCAAACACCTTATTTCGGCTTGCATTTCGTGGACATACTCGAGTCCCCTTTCGCACAATGGTTGATCAATCCATTTAAAATAATTACAACAATCAACTTCACGAGGGTTCAATCTGTGTTCGTTGTACGAACTACAACTGAAAAATCTTTACCAGTCATTCGTTTTCTTTCTGCAAATGACAACTACACACATATCTCCACAGTCACAAATTAGATATGGTCGTTGCCCCCATGGCATGGATGGACCAACAGGATGTAGATGCGTTAGCATATTCCCATCAACGCGAATTTGATGACCGGGTCTTTGGTTATAAACAACTTCGCGTAAACGAGCCTGTAAGGTTGATGGTCCAGAATGGAATTTACGGCGTATTGGATCTAACCGTGTCTCCAGAACATGATCAACATCAACGCCATTGTGACTTGAGCTCGCAATACCGATTTGCGCTTCAAGTACATCACAATGTTTCATCCACATTTCATCATCAATTTCCCAAACAACCATGTCTACCATCAAAATAATCAATACAACATTAACATTTCAACTAGGGTTTTCAATTTCATTAACCATTAACTAATATTTCAATAATAACAACACCAGTAGCTAGTACTTATCAACATCGACAATAATAACTATTAATTATCAACAACCATAAAAATTAAAAATTTTAACAACAATTTTAACAATATAAACTATTACCTCTATTTTGTGAGGATGAAGAAGAGTCTTCCATTTAGAGATTAAACAAGTCTTTGGTTGAAAATAAAATGAGAGGTTTGATTTGGAAAAATAGTTGGGTTGGAATGAGGATTGAGACAGACTTTGAGAAGAAGAAGAGGGGTTTGAGAAGTGGGGGATACATTCTGTGCTTGCTGGAATTTTGAAGCCCGATTTATAGTTTGCACAATCCATATTTGCTTAAGCTATAAATATACAGCTTGTGCAAATATGGATTACGCAAGTTACATTTTTTTTAAATATAGCTTGCACAATCCATATTTGCGCAATCTATGTAAAAACGAGGCTTAATTTTTGCCATTAATTTTCCGCTGAGCCTATTTGCGCAAATAGTTTTCTGGCAGAGCCTTGTTTGAAAATTTATCCTTATAGTAATTGACACATTCCATCTTTCTGACTTTCTTAAGGCTGATTCATTGCTTCCTAACCTTCTAATCCAAATCCGAGATACACAAACATGAATAAATTCCCAAAAACAGAGTGTTAATATTTTTTATGTTTTAATACTTGTGGAAAATAGGAAAAATGATAAACATAAAGAAAAAATTTGACGCAAGGATACCACATTTCTTTTTTAGTATGAAGTTCAAATTTTTTGTAAAAATGCATCGCAACACCAAACTTATCTTGACGCGATTAAAATGATTGCTGCTTGGCAGGTGACGCGATGGAAAATGAGGCTTAGGAGGCGACGAGGTGGCAACGGCTTGGGATGGCGATGGTTGGTCGAGATGATTAGGGTTCGTTCTGCAAAATGAAATTTTTTTGCGTTGAGGTGGATTGGGAGATGATGGAAGGGATGAGTGTTAGAGGTGCAGCAGCGAAGCATGGTCGAGCCATGACGTCGATGGTGGCGACAGTGAAGACAGGGATGATGGTGGCGATTGTTTTTTTTTGAACGATTAACAGCCGAAAATGCTAATATAACTAGCATTATCTTTAATTGAAAACGAATATAGTATTATATGCGTATAATGCTAATTTAGTTTAGCATTTTGTAAACTGTAAAAATGAATGATTGTGCTAGTTTGATTTATCCATTTTTAAACTATAAAAAATGAATATAGCACTATGTTGATTTTATGTTAGTTTAATTTAGCATTTTTTGAACTATAAAAAATGAACTAAAAAAATGAATCGAGCATTGTATGCGTATCATGCTATTTTAACCTATAAAAATGAATGATAGTGCAAGAACATAACATTATGATGATTTACTGCTGATTTAATTTAGCAGTTTTTGAACTATAAAGAAATGAACATAGCATTATGATGATTTAATGCTAATTTAATTTTGCATTTTCAAATCTGTTAATTTTTTTTTTAAACTCGGCGACGATGATGCATTGAATTCTGGTGATGTGGTGTGTCATTGTGGTGCGACGACGACATCAAGAGACGTTCATGATTTAGAGTTTGGGTTGGGCATCTCAATGTGCTTAGATAATGACAGATCGGTGGAGTTTTGGATGACGAGATGGATGAGATGCGGGAGAGCGTGAAGGTGCATGCCTAAGGTGGTGCAGCAAAGATGAATGCGGGGATGAATGGGGCGATGAAGTTTGTCCTCTCCAAATTTTGAGTGGGGGATGAAGTTTGTCCTCTCCAAATTTTGAAATTAGTGGTTTAGATATAATTTTTTTAGGACAATTTTTCAAAAAGCACCCACAGAAAAAACTTATTCCGCTATTAGGCCTCAGCAAAAACTTATTGCGAAAATATGCCTCGTTTTAGATAATATTTGCGCAAATTTGGAGTGCGCAAGTATTTTTTTATAACTAAAGTTTGCGCCTTTCATAAATGCGCAAGCTATATTCAAGGCTTACGCAATTATGGATTGCACAAGCTTATTTTCGAGCATCAAATAGATAGAGAGCACATGTCTGACCTCATTATACCCATTTTCTACTTTCTTCCAAAAACCCTACAAATTTCCCATTCCAAACCCATTTTTATTCCATATCCAAATCCCCAATCACCTTATCAACCAAATAGTTGCTAAACTATACATGGAATCATCTTCTTCATCGTTACAAAATAAATGTAATAATTAATCACTACGCCATAAATGGCCTACTGCAACACAAAAAAAATGATGGCTTAGGCCCGAAAAATGTTGCCATAGGTCTATGGCAACACTTTTAGGGTGATGCAATTTTTGCCGTTGCCTTAGACCTCAAAGGCAACATTTTGACTATCTAAGGCAACATAAGTAATATTGTTGCAATAGAACCCTATTTGGGTCTATGGCAACACCCATAGGTATTTGTAGCAACATTCCAAAATGTTGCTATAGATATGAACTTTTTGAATTTGTGGGGCCCACAATGTAGAGCATATTTGATTTTTTAATAAAAATAAATATTTATTTAATAAAATGCTATTGCACAGAATTTGATATTTAAACAGTAATTTATTTAAATAAATATTTTATTTCAACATTTGAAATAGTACAAATTCCTGACTCCACTATTTTACAATTCAATGATATATAACACTGATATTCACATATACAGATATTCCTCACTACATCACTCAGTTCACTCATTACATATGCAGTTTCAATTTATACAGACACCGACACTGACAAATATATGCCGAGCCGAAGACGAGCCGAGTGCCGAGCCGAAGGAGAGCCGAGAAGCGGGTCCGGGCGCAGCGCCGGCGGGGGTCCGGGGCACCGCAGTCCCGTCCGGGGCACCGCAGTTCAAGCTCATGCATTCATACACTCATGCACATTTGATTTGACTCTGTCTTCAAGCTTGTATCCAGTTGTCCAGTCTTCAATACCTGTCATATATAATTGAAAAGCAGTAATCTGGAAAATAATATTTAACTCAAACATAGGCAGTAATATGATATACAGAGGACTTGGAGCATCAGTTCATGTTCTGGTTTAACAAATGCAGTAGAAAGGAGCTAACAAGCTCAGATTAGAAATCAAAAACAAGCCATTGAACCAAAATCCAACATACCAAATAATATCACATCGCAATTCATCACCGGCAAAGCAAAATCAAGCCAGTGAACCAAAATCCAACATACCAATACATTAAATTTTATATCCCGTGAAGCTTAGATGTATGTACCTTGTCTCTACCTGACAAATAGTTCATGAAATTTGTCCACTCAGTTTTCTCATAAGAGTTTGTAGGTGCTGGAAATAATTGGAACTGCGGTAGGTTTAATTCTCTGTATTTAGAGCTCGGTTTAAAGTCCTCTATTGACCAACGATCAGAGACTTCAAATGGAAAGTCTATATACTTCATTCGACATATCAGCTTCCTATCTTTCTGAAGCCACGCAAACTTGGCAGGCCCTTTCTCACTCATCGTATCACTTCTCAAGCTCATTGATCGTGTACAAAGTATGAAACCCTAGCTTCCAAAATTTCTGTGTATTCCAAGATCGTATACTAATTTATACACCTGATTCGAGATAAATGACAGAAAAAAAAATTGAACAACAATGCAGTTGAAGTTACGAAAAAGAATGGATTCTGGTTGAAAATTACGAACTTAATAAAAGGAATTGATTCAAGCATTTCCAAATCATAATTTAAACCGCAATAGTGTTAAAATTTACCTGAAATCGATAATAATCGTCGCCGAATACAGCGATCTTTCGGTTTAGTGCAGCAAGAGGTTGAGCGATTGGGTAAACAATGTATATAAACTGACCGAAGACGTTATGGAAGAGGCGGAGAAGAATCGTTTTTATCCGCGATTGTAGGTAATACAGTGGCACAATTTTTTTTAACACTGGAAGTCAGTACAACTTTCGTAGTAAATCTAGGGTATTTAATTGAGGGTGAGAACGAAATGGGAACGAAAATATGATTTGGAAATTAGGGATTTGGAAATTGGGGATTTGGAAATTTGGGGTGAGAACGAAATGGTATGAAAAGTAAAGCGGGAAAACGAAAATTTAGGGCAAATTGTAGCGGTGATCCATGTTAACAATCAGATTAAATGTAGACCGTTGGATCGTATTCACGCGGATTGCTAATTTTATTAATTTTTTAATCTGAAAACATCTAAGGCAACACTATATAAAAATGTTGCATCGTGTTACACTTGTTTAGCTAGAGCAACACATTTTTATGGCTAAGGTAACACCATAAATACAACATTGCAGTAGGACCAAAATTTTATATCTATCGCAACATTTTAGCTGGCAACACCTTGCAAAAATGTTGCAGAAGGTCATTTATGGCGTAGTGAATGTTGTTGAAAATTAAGATCAAATTTTGCTGTTGTTGATGGTGTTGAAAATGAAGAGTTATTGGTGTTAGAAATGTTAATTATAAGTCAATGATGTTGTTATTGTTGAATTAGTTGTTAATGTTTAATGAACTATGAAACCCTATTTAAGTACTAGTAAATTGAAAACCCTAATCGATATGTTAATGTTTTATTGTTTATTTTGACGGTAGACATGAATGTTTGGGAGATAGACGATGAAACGTTGGTGAAACATTGTGATGAAGTTGAAGCGAAAATCGGTGTTGCAAGCCGAAGTCATATTGACTTTGATGTTGATCATGTTCTGGAAACACAGTTCGAAATAGTACTGCGTAAATTCCATTCTAGACCATCAACCTTACACGCTCGTTTACGTGAAGTTGTTTCTAGCGAAAGTCCCGGTCATCAAATTAGCGTTGACGGAAATAAGCTGACACCCGTACAACATGTTGGTCCATCCATGCCATGAGGACAACGACCATATCCAAATTGTTACTGTGGAGATATGTGTGTAGTGGTCTTTTGTAGAAAGGAAAAGAATGTTGAACGAAGATTTTTTGGTTGTAGTTCGTACAACGAACACAGACTAAATCCTCATGAAGTGGATTATTGTAATTATTTTAAACGGATTGATCAACCACTGTGCGAAAGGGGACTCGAGTATGCCTACGAATTGCAAGCCGAAATCAGTCGTCTAAAAAAAGTGAATGAAGAACTAAGGGAAAGCAATGGGAGGCAAAGATTTTGGTAGATGTTTGGGACTAGGTTAACGTTGTCATGTTTGGTTTTAATGTTGAAATGTAGTATTTTTAATATGATGTTCCGAAAATGTTTGTTTTTGTTTTAACCTGTACTGTGTGCTAGCTAAGCAGTTGAATATGTTGGTGAAGTGCGTTTGGTATTGTTGATTTTATTGTTTAGTTATATTGGTTACGTTATTATATTGATTTGCTTGTTTGATATTTCTTAAAGATTGATTTGACTAATTTTGGTTGAAGATTGCCTATGGTAGCAAAATCTACTTAGGAAAAGAAGGTATTAATTCAACATTTTTTATGATTAGAATTATGTCACAAAATCAAGATTGTGAATGTGGTATTGCAACTGTATTTGTAGATAATGTCAAAGGTTCCGACTATATTTTACTTTGATGGGGAACTGTTGGTTGAAGATGAAGGTAAACCAAGATATGTTGGCAGAAAGCGAAACGGATCGACAATAAAAATCATTGTAGTTTTGAAGAGATTAAATAAATGGCATTTGAAGTGACAAAAGAAAATCCTGTGATATTTGATTTAAAATTAGCGGTGAAATGGGTTCGGGATGATGGTCCATCCGCTATTGATTTGGAAGACGACGATGATTTGAACTCTACCTTTTCGGTTGGAATGAGAGTAATAGAAATATATGTTGCGAAAGCGGAACATGGTAATGTGGTCGAAACACAACCGATAGTAATTTCTGCGACTGAGTATGTACCCACCACACAATTACAAGAAACACAATGGTCAGCGTATCCTTCATATCTTTCAAGCCATCAAGGTGGAGAGTTTACAAACTTACTTCACAGGTACAGCGGAATGGTTGGAGTCTCTTCTAGTCATAAACAAAATATGATGCATAACTATATACATCCAAATCAATCGCAAGCGTTCGAAAAGTGAGTACTATTATATTTTGGCACTTGTATTTTGACTCAAGTTAATGCAAAATACCTTACCGTTATTTTTTGTATTCGTAGTGTCGAAGAAGCATTGACTGGTTGTGATGACAATGACGGTGATGATCATGTTGACACTCCACATGAGATCGGTGGGCAATTGGATAGCATGGAAGTAGCTTGTGCGGGTGATAAGGATAGAACTTGGGTTCATCAAATAAAAGTTAACAATGATGCAATCATATATGCAGACATTGAGAAGGCTGACGATATAAATGTGGTGGAAGAACAAATCACATATGAAGAGGCTCTAGCGATGATTTATGCACGGCATCAATGATGGTGAAATCGATAATGGAAAATTTTCAACTAGACGTGGAAGTGTTTGGAAGAGAATGTGCTGAGAAAGGACCACGAGTTGGGTTAATTTTTGAAAGTAAGCAGAAGCTTGTTGAATAGTTATGTGAATGGGCGATTAAATGTTCAGTTTCATTTCAAGTTCTGAAATCCCGTGCGAATCAGTACACTTTCCGTTGTGATGTGGATGAAACATGTCCTTGGCGAGTGCATGCAAGCCTTTCGGTTAGGAAAAAATCAAATTGGTGGAAGATAACTACATATGGCGGCGATCACACTTGTTTAAATGCAACAATTAAGTCAAACCATCGACATGCAACTGTAAAGTTTATATGCAGCAAAATACTTCTGTTGATTAAAGCTGAAACAAACATGACTGCAAGAACTGTTCAAGAGACAATGTCCAATATGTTCCATATTAAAGTGAGTTATTCTCGAGCCTGGCACATACTACAGGAAAGCTGTTGCAATGATTTATGGAGATTGAGAATCATCATACGCAGAATTACCAAAATATCTTAGAGCCCTACAAAATACCAACCTCGGAACCGTATATGATTTTGTTCATAGTAGTGGTGTTTTTGGGCTTTCGGACCTTCTATTCTTGGTTTCAACCACTGTCAACCTATACTGTCTATTGTACCACTCATTTATACGAGAAGTATCTGGGTACAGTACTAGTAGCTACTGGGATGGACGCAAACCAAGGTCTATTTCCGTTAGCCTTTGCTATTGTACCAACTGAGTCGTGGAAAACGTGGAGTTGGTTTATTCGTTGCATATGGAATTATATTTCATCCGTACGTACCAGATGTATTACCTTTATCTGGGATCATATGAAAGGAATTCCCCGTGCGCTTAGAGAAGCTTGGCCAATTGAACATCATCATCGCTTTTGTATTCGTCATATTAAAGCAAATTTCAAGAAAGCGGGGTTTGGCACGAATGAGCTACAAAATTTGTTACATGCATTAGCCACAGCATCGGAGATTGTAAAATATAATGAACTTCAAAAATAGTTGAAGGATGTAAATCGAGATGCCGATGCGTGGATTGAAAGAAGTTTGAAAAACCAGGAATCAAGCTGGACTCTTTGTCACGAGGCGGAGTAAGATTCAATATGATGACGACTAATATTTCTGAAAGCTTTAACAGTGTGCTGAAAGGAACTAGGAATTTACCTATTAGATCATTGGTTGCACGTATGTTTTATCGATTGAACCATTACTTTGTCGAACTCAAGGAGAAGAGTGGACATCGCAGCTCGCACCTTGGTGGGAAGCATTAGTGCGGAGAAGAATGGAAGAATCGAGACTCATGTCTATAGAGAGATATAGCTTCGTTGAATGGCAGGTGAAAGATGTGCATATGTCTGATTATACGGTGAATATCGAAGATAATGTTGCCAAATGTTCGTGCAACATGCCAACGTTAGATTATTTTCATGCTCCCATGTATTAGCAGCTTGTTCACGTGGTTCGGGTGGTGCTGATAGAGCGTATTTTGACTTAATCTCCACGTGGTACACGACGGTTATGTATACCGCAGCTTATGCTCCTTTATTCCACCCTGTACGAGATAGTCGACATTGAGATTTCTACGATGGTCCAATTATACAACCACCGCCAGTGCGCATAAATTCAGGACGTCCGCGGTTTACTCGAATCAAAGGTTTCATGGATCCGCTATCTTCATCCGGTCATAACAGATGTAGCAAATGTGGTTCTATTGGCCATAAGAAAAAAAGCTTGTCCGCGTTGAATTGTATGAGTTGCTGTACGTCTATGTTTTTCAATATTTTTACGTATTTGTAACGGAAGAAGTGTGTTAACTTGTTATTGCATATGTTTGTTTTTTTACTTCACCTGTTAATTTTTAACTGCAAATCTTTATGTCTATGCATATGTTGCTATATTTGTTGTTGACTAAGTGAATGTTGAAATGTTTGTTGGGTGGAATGTGTTGTAGCAGCTCTCTGTCTTTGACAGAGAGCTATTACTGCTTGCGCAATTGTGGAATGCGCAAACAGTATTTAGCAATTGGTTGTAGAACGTGGTCATTCTTCTTCAATGCGCAGCGGTTTGGCCGGCCTTTCTAGCTTATTTCGACCCAAAATCGTGTCAAGTATACATCGTAAATCGATGCACTTACTTTTCACCTTGTCCGGATCCATACGACTATCTTCTATTTCATCGACCACATCCAAACCGCTGTATATTCCGCTTACCTAAACCATAAGTCATAACAATGTATCAACGAATATGAGCTAAAAAAATGAACCATCAAAATTTAGAAATTACAATACTTACCACATCACGTTCGAGAGGTGCACGGGAAATGTACGCAACCAACATCCTTGCCAACTTTTTTAGAATATAACAGCGAGTAATTTTCCAAAACCAATACACGTACTCGCTCAATGGTGTCGAGCGCTCACGTACTAGTTAGGCACGATCTATTCTGAAATTCCAAATAGCAATACTTTCCTGCAGAAATGTCATCCAACTAGGGGTTCTGGGTCTAAGGGCACAACAGGATCGGGAATGTGCTGGTTGTCAAAGCCAAACTGTCTCATTACTCGGTCAGGATTCAAAGTCCAAAAATAGAATCAGTCGGCTCTTAGCGATCCAACCAGCGAACATATAGTCAATGTCCGGATGCCCAAATTTGTTCGCCAATGAATATGATTCTAATGTAACGGCATCATCCGCCAACAAGTCCAACTCATTTCAGTAAAACTGTACATTTTTCGACGTCTCACGCCAACTCCTAGCACAATTCCATCTACATCCGAATAGAAGATACAAATTTAAGTCGGTAGGAATTCTAACAGATGACTGTCCAATAGCAATATGCGACCATGATCATATTTGCAACAACATTGCGGAACCACCTAAAACTTTTCTTCGATGTAAGGCAGCGTTTGACAACTCAATGTACAAATAGCATAGTACAACACTGCCCCAAAAATGATAACCACAATTTTCTAAATCATCCAAAAATGGTAAAAACTTCAAATTTAATCTACTTTTCGAATGATCGGGAAATAGTCGGCAACTCAAAAAGTACAATATCATGGCACGACTGCGACGAAGTATATCTAAATCGGTCGCCCCTTAAGGTAGTGGTTCAGAAAATTCTCTTTTAGACCACGTAATTGATATTTCACTTTTAAACTTAATGGCCCCTCTAGGCAAAAAAATACCAAGCAAGTCAAGAGCCAATTCCAAATAATCGATATCCAAATTTTTGTACATACCGGGAAGCCGTCTCCGTTAATACCGCAAAGAAAATAAACATCGGCTAGAGTTACCGTCATTTCACCAACCTCATATGAAAAGTATTTGTCTCCGGCCTCCATCTATCGCACAAAGCCGTAATAAGGTGATGATAGAGCTGAATGTAGTCGATTTGCATAGCTTTCCAAAATCCGGCGATTCTTAGGTTCTGCTCCGATCTTGGATCTTTAAAATCGATTTTCTTAAGCTTGCTCGAATGATCGCATAGCTTAACTGTTTCCACATCCTGATATTTATAAATGAATTAAAATTTGTATTTCATACTTGCATTTGGTTTACCATTAACGCATTGTGCATAGAAAAATTACCTCCATTAGCGCACCTTTTTGGCTTCTATGATGTTCTTGAAGATAGAGATCACTTCTATCTTCGGGTCCGGAAGCCAATTTTACATAACAAACAACAACCAATAAGCAAACATACATCTATTTCAACATTTGGGGTTTTGGTTTTATGAATACTTCAATTCTTTTTGCATTTTCAACAAATAAACCTACCATATGAGTAAATTGACATTGACATCATTAAGACTACATCTTCCATTAACAACAACAATCACTTGTAAAGTAGCAATCAATTTACAATCAAATTATTATTACATCTAATCGACGTAGATGAAGAGCTTGCTTCCAGTTTATGTGTAATCGAGTTGTTGTTTGAAGTAATAGAGGAAGAACAATGTTTTTTAGGCTTGATTTGGATTTGGAATGGGGAATGGGGAATGAGGAGAGTTTTGAAAAGAAGGTTGAAATGTTGGATTATAAGTTCAAATCCGGCTCTCTGTCTATTTGATGCTCGAAAATGAGCTTGCGCAATCCATAAGTGCGCAAGTTTTAATTATGAAGTTTGCACACTTATAGATTACGCAAACTTTATAGGTAGAGCTTGCGCAATTATGAATTGCGCAAGCTCTATGTATAAAAAAACAGTTTATTACTTGTGCAATCCATATTTACGTATGTAAACGAGACATACTTTTGAAATTAGTTTTCTATGAAGTCTGTTTTCATGTTTTGTTTTTTTTACATGCCCTGTTTGAAAAATTGTCCAATTTTTTATAGAGTTTGTCCTCTTTCCAAATTCTCCACTAATATTTTCTATTTACAACGATGCATCCTATTATGAAAGCAAGTTGCCACATTATTTGGATTGAAACAAGAACAGGGTTGTGCAGTTCTGTTTCTCTCTCTATGTACCTCCACTATGCCATACTTGAACCATAACGCGATAGAACTGTACCTCCAAGCATTAATCCGCTATAAACATCACATGTTATATATGGACACACCTGTACTCTCTCTGTGACCCTTCAGCAATCTCTTCCCGATCATTCCTATTAGAATATTACTGAAAAATATATGGGCTATCTATCTAATTTGGAATAGCCTTTTGATCAGGTTGATTATCAACTTTAATTTTCTTGGATCCTTTTGAGCGATGGCCAACTTCTCTTTTATCCTTAATCGTGTGGATTTACAGTGGGTTCTTTCTGTGACAGACACACTGTATGTGATAAAACAACTTTCTGTTTTCCACGTGGTTTATCATCTAAGCTTTAGTGTACGTGCATTGTTTATGTGAGAAAATCGTGTTCTTTGTCGGTGGGTTTTGGTTTATACTTTATAGTTGCCTCATGCTGAATTTGAGGAATCTATACTTTTGAAATAATGAAGGATAGGGATGAGTAACATCAGCTGCATTGAATAGTTAATGAATAGATATTTTGTTATTGTAGCTAAAAATGTATCCGAATACCATGATTTACGGAATTGCGACCTTACCTTCACCTGGTTCATACTCTCATCGATTAAGGTAGAATGCATAGAAATAGTGAATCATGCCATACGGACTCACTATTATTAGTGTTTTCACCTGATCTTATCGCTTGCAGTGACTAAGAGCGTGTATAATATTTGCTGTATGAATATAGTCCTTCTGTATTCTACAAGGACAAATATAATAATATGAATCAAGCTGGCAAAAGGGCCAGTTGTTTTAATGTAAGTTAGATTGTGATATGAGTTGTCATCCTACTTTAATGGTCTTGAATGCCCATATGATACTGGGAGACTTCTAATTAATCCTTTTGGTCTCTTGTTTCACCCTTAACAATGCTATTAATATGTTGATTTTAACAGCTTGTTGTGTATAACAAGTGAATGATTTGTTTATTTGAGTTAATCTTTAATAGTTTTGCTTGAAGCAAGGTCAATTGCTTTGTTAGGGACATTGTTTGATCATTGTAATTCAATGTTTACTAACATTATTGACGTGAACAAGAGAACATATCAGAGGACACACTTTGATGAATTTTACTTAGCTGCACGTGCAGCTTTTGGAAACATTATACTATTAAGGTTACAAAAATTGATTAAAAATGAAAATCCAAAGCACATACTACCAGCAAGTTTTGCTAAATTTGTTGAATGCACACCAGGAGAATGCAACCAAGTAGCAATTGCAAATCCAACTATGCACATTATCTAGCACTAATCATTTCAAGTAATTTATGTTTGTTAGGTTGACATTTCAGATCAAAGCTGGTTAGATATTAGAGAGAGAGATTGAAAATGTTTCTGGGACACTTTTGATTAAATGTTAGATATTAGTGAAATTATTTTTTGGTTATTAGAATATTATTATTATTTAATAATAATTAATAATTTATAGCTTACAATTTATAATTAATATTTAATAATTAGTCATTTATATTTTATTTAATAATTAGTAGTTAATAATTAATAAGTAATACTTAATACTTAATAACTAATACTTAATTATGCTTCAATAAAGTCAACTAAAATGAATGACAACCTCCCAACATCCTTAATTTCTCTTCATAAACTCTCGTGTGAGGTATCATCATCTTTCAGCGTTTTCAAGCCTCTTTGAAAATATCTGTTGAGAACTACCTTCATGATCTATGCATGACTATGTTGGTCGGCCAACCTCATGCATCGGTCTCGACATTGCATTGCAACAACCAATTTGAGATCGTTTTGTTCTTGAGGACGCCACCAAGGTTTTCAAAATGAGATTCAAATCGTTAATCGTAAAATTCAAACTTAGATCGAAATGGGATTTTAATCGTAAATCGTAGATTAAAAAATTTCATATTTAAGGTTGCACACAGTTTGAAATTCATTTTGATGTTTGAACTTCTATGTTTAAACCTAAAACTTCATTTTTCTCTCTTGTTCCAATTTTATTTTGTTTGGAAATGATTGGAATTGAAATTGGAATTGTAGATCCAAATAAGTACATCGAATATAACAATTTGGAATGAATGATTTTTCTAAACCACGGTATTAACTAGGTTTGAATTGGAATATAAATCGGATCATAAAGGAAGAGATCCGATTTGAAACGAGATTCGAATTGTAGGATTTTAAGATTTTTGTTGACAATGGACGTCACTATCTCCAAGCAATTTCGCTAAGTTGTGGATGTTCCTGTACAAATGCAATCATCAAGCTTCTTTTTTAAAACGAGCAGCTGATTGAACACTATTAACAAGAAAACTTATCAACACCCTAAAGTAGAGTTTATAGTATAAGTGATTCCTTCAAAACCTCCTTTCGAACAGATGAAGGCAGTTAATACCTTTCGAACGGGTAAAGATAGTTAAAAACTCCCTTTTAATACCATTCGACATGGTCGAAACACCTGAACCCCTTTTCAGAAATACCTTTCGAACTAGTTCGGTTAGTTTAGGAATCCGTCGAAACCTCTTTTCGAAGTGGTCAAGGTGGATTGAGGTAAGGGCCTAGTGATCTAAGAGTTTTAGCTGAGTTAAAGGTTCCGTCTTCCCTCGAAAGGTAGCATTTCAATTATGTTGATACAAGCAGATTATAATAAAAAACACATAAAAACATTGGATCGGTTAACATATCCAAGAATACCATAAACTTTCTTTGAACAATATATTCCTTTACTATTTGAAACTTTAGTATACAAAGTAGTCAAATCCCAATTTAATTTGAGAATTAGGGTTTACAAATTCAAAAAGTACAAGAATGAAGTGAATGAATTCGGATCCTCAAAACAATTGACCCCTAGGGTCTTATTCATAGGCGCTGGTTGAACCCTTTCGAATCAGACCTTTCGACCTAGTCGAAAGTAGTACCTTGATGACCTTTCGTTGCCGCTAAAGTTTGGGCGCCCTTCTAATTTGCTTTAAAATAGGTCTTGATTACTGCTTTCGACTTCATCGAAAGGGATAGGTGTGCTCTCCACTTTGTTTTTCCATTCTGTTGCAAGTGAGCAAAGATGTGAGCTATCGATTCTATCGATAGGTGTATCTCTGTGTCTTTAAATGAGTCAGAACATAACAGAAAGTATAAGCGTGGAAGATAGCTTTCGAAGGCATACATGTTGACTGGTGTGGAACCCCTACCTTTTGGTATATGAGAATGATGTATTGAACTTGAGTAAACTTTCCTTTATAATTGGATGGCTTTAACTGATTCAAAAGGCTAATATATGCTTTCAAAGGGGTAGCTTTGGCCATACATTTTGTTGTGGAAGGTGAATGAAGGCGAAACCCATTGTTTTCGAAAGGTTTGGCGCGCATGTGAAGGCTCGTAATATGTTTCCTTCGAAAGGTGTTTCTCAACCCATTCGAAACATCTTCATGCATGCGGAAGCATCTATTTCGAAAGGAAACAGTTGAAGCGCAAGGGTGCTTTTGACCCCTTTCGACCTTTTCGAAAGCTCATAGCACATCCAACTTTTGTAGAAGCATCCATTCGACTCTTTCAAAAGATTATGTTAATGCTATCATTCCTTGTGAACTCCTTTTTTATACTCTTCATGGTTTCGACAAGGTTGAAGTGAATAATGATGGCAACAAGCACTAATTTGACATTGACCCAAAGACAGCCGATCCATATCATCAGTAGCATGCTCACCCGAAGTAAATTCGTTTGCTGGGAAGGGTTGGGTGGGTTCGGGATCGAACAAACCACTCACATAGCATGGTATCCTGCTCCCAAATGCCTTCGGATGTAAGATTTGAGTATGATATGGATATCAGTGGGAGTAGGATTATCTGTAACTTCGTTGGCTGCCATATATCAGCTTGCGTTGAGATCACAACGTGTTTACCAATGATCACATTAGCATCTAAAAGCTCCAAATTCGACGTTTCCCTCCATTTCAACACAATTTTACCTAATTCTTGAAATTTGTGAAAATATGTGTCAGTGATCGTTTTAGAGCTGTTTGTGTATTCTTTTGTATAAAACATGACTTATCACGGCTAGATCCTTCCACTATCGGTCATCGCTGGTAACAATGTTTTCAACAATATCTTAGCTTGTTCCAGTTTTGTTTCTAAGCGTATCTCATTTCTTGAATTCTTTGCGGTTTGCATCGTGTTTGTTCTTCGCTTGTCCAATGTCCAACACTTGATTTGTCATTCCATAATAATTGAATTTATCGTAATTCGCTAATAAACTCCAATTTCGACCCTTATGTTAGTGGGCGCAAACTTTTCAGCCGCCGCAATGGCGAGCAATGTGGATAACTTGGGAGTGCATACAAAAGATTTTTTTCTTGGACTGGCTGCGGTGGAATCCATATACAAGAGTGTGGTGAAAAAAATTGATCAGCGAAAGCGATTTTAACCATTATCTAGTATTGTTTATTTGAATACCAATGCAAACTCGAAATCAACTATGATATCACACAAAATCAAACAACAGAAAGAAAAGTGACAGGGAAGATTTAACGAGGTTCGAATATGTATCATATGTCCACGGAGACCTAACAATCATCTATACTATATTATTATTAGTGAGTTGAATTTCAAGCTCACACAGGCCCCCTTGAAATTTGGCAACTGAACAGTCGCATTTTTAATTTCTTTATATTCCAAACTTTAAAATGTGATAACTTTTTCTACATTGATTGGATTTAAGAATCGTTTTCACTATTAAATCTCAAATTTAATTTGCTTTCCAATGATATCCATTGTTGATAGCTAAAAATAAAAATTTTAAAATCATAATTTTATATAGCAGCTTTAATTGCACAATTATTTTGTGTCACCGCTGTGTACCGTGTTTCTGTAACAGCATTATTATGATGATCATAAACATTACATAATAGTTTTACCTAGATTATTATAATGTATTTATTATCTTTTAACATATTTGAAAGGAATATTTTTTTTGAATTATACAATTATGGTTGCCTTTGAATATTGTAACTACATTATGTAATAAAGTAATAATCTTGATTGTGTTTGATAGTATTCAAACTTAGTGCAGTTATAATTTAACCCCATCAAAAAATGGTGTAATAATTTATAGGCATTTTTTGAATTAATTTAACTACGTTAGCATTTTTTTATTGCATTTACTATTGATGATTTTGACTATATTTGATAATTTTATTCAATTTTAAAACAGTTATAAATTAATGAAATTAAGAAAATGAAATTATAATTTACCAGCAAGTTTTGGGTAAATTTAACTATATTTGAAGATTTTTAACCACATTTATGTGATGAAGTAATTAATTTGGCTACATTTCAGGAATTTATTCAATCTTAATACAATTAAAATTTAACTACATTAATAAAATGCAGTTATAATTTAATGAAAATTTTGAATTATGCATGATAGAAATTGAATATTTCAGCTATATTTATGTGATGCAGTAATAATTTTGGTTGTACACGATGATTTATTCGAGCTTACTGTAGTTAAAATTTAAATGCATTAATCAAAAGCGGTTATTATTTTGCAGTATTTTTGGAATTAAGCAATTATTGTTTTTGAATATTTTAACTGCATTTGTGTGATGCAATACTAATTTAGCTGTAGTAATAATTTTGTTTGATGTTAACAATAGTTATTTAACCGCATTATCAAAATATAATTGAAAAATGAATTTTGATTTTTGGTAGCTTGAGATGATTAAATAATGACTTCACATAATTAATGCTTGATTCAACCGTGCAGCTCAGCGTTTAATACATTGCTTCCAGGTTTGATGACATAATTTGGCTAAGTTTACTCAATTTCGTTTACAATTACGATGATCAATAATACAATAAGCATATAAGTTGTTGTATTCGGGCTTAAGGTAGATGCACAGTTTAAGTGCTGGGTCAAAACATGTGTTGTAGTGAGAATAATGTTGATAACCACCTAAACGAGTTTATTTTTTATTTTTTGCAGTAAATTCTAAAATCACTTGCACCACCACCGTCGGAAAACTTCTAGAAAACAATTGATGAATGTATCTTTGTATAGATGATTATGTAGTCATAGTTTGATTATTAGATATAGTTAATAGGTCAGACGAGCAGTGAGAGAATTTAGTAATAATACTGCATCAATGACACTTTTGCCTTTTTTGGCTGCAGGTACAAATAACTTCAATGGTTAAAATAATTGACCGATGTAATGCATCTATTAAGGCCAAGAAAACATCACCTATTTGCGCTCAAGCCAATATCATACACGCGTTGCTAGCAGTTATTTCTGAGGCTAAAAAATGAATGGACTTCTCACAATTGTTCTCTTCTGTATGTTTTGGATATTTTCAAATATTGGTTACTGCGACCAGCTGTATGCCGTGTTTTGTACCCTGCATCGACATAGATCAGATTCGGTGAACAATAGTAATTTATATTGGAACCCATGTTATTTTCTTATTGCATCATCATTTCTATTTCAATTGAATCTTCTGTTTTACTACTTTTCCCCTGTACTACATCTGTTGCTTTTTTCTTTTTTCTTTTGCTCCCTTTTTTCAGCTGTTGACAAATACTTTTCCTGACTGTTTACAAATTTCATCCTATTACTATATTTCTCCCCATTGCAAAAAACTTTTGTTACTCTTATTTAATTGAATCGAACTGCACTGTGTCTTTGTGTCTGCAGTTCACAGTGAATACTTCAACTATATCTATGCACATTGAAGCAGCTGTGTAATTGCAAAAGCAACAACATTGGCGTTATATGCCACAGTGAATATATCTATGCATTAGCGGATAAATTTTTAACACATTATCCTCTAAATAGTCTGTAAACTTTAACATATTCACTGTAATTGTTTTGTTCGATTTTAATTGTGATTATCAGAACCAAATATATCTATGTATTCTTTATCCTACCAAATTGTTATTCATGATGTAACACTATCGTTCAACAATGTTTTTTCATTACCACCGTATTAAATTTCTTATACATTTGGATATGACCTATGCAACAACAATATTTTTTCAACATCCATGTGCGAAGCACGGGTTCGCACTAGTTTTATTAAAAGAGATCACCAGCCAAATCAATGATTAGAGAGTTACAAGATGTGGAGAATCTCTCTAATCAATCATTCAATTTAATAATTACAATTTAGAGCACTCAAAATAGAAATCCCCCAAATTGATTTAGTTAGGATTTCTATTACTTACAATTATTAGAAATCTAATTGCTTTTTCTGGGAGATGATTAGAAGGCTAATATATAAATGCTCTAATCACTCTTGACCATCCGATCACATCAAAAGAATCTGCACCATTAATAGAGAAGAACTTGCACCAAACTGACGAAACCGCCCTCCAAAATTTGACTTACAGCAAAACCCTGGAAAAACGACGAAACAAAGACTCAGACATCTAACCTAAAGGGTCAGACGTCTCTTTAAGACATCTAAAAACTCTCGGGTTCGAGCTTAGACGTCCGACTCCTCCATAGTCAGACGTCTCTATAGAGGACGGAAACTCTCTAGTTTTTTATTTCCAGACATTCAGACGTCCGACTCTGAAACTCGAACGTCTTAGTGCCCGGAAGTTCTTTGATATGAAGTCTCCAGGCATTCAGACGTCTAGATTGGGTTCCCAAATGTATGATTGCCTGATACTGGCAATTCACAACTTCTCTACTCCATCTTCTTTTGCTTTCTTTTTCCAATCGACTTTCCGACTCTTCTAATACAAAGCTCTACACAATATCTTCAATCTGAAGCACTCATAGGCACATATTTGAATTGCATAATAACAAAACTCCATCGATTCAAATATGTATGGCTCATCAACAATCGACAAAATAATCATAGGGTTTGTTGGTTCTTGCACCTCATAGCGCTCAAGTAATTGAAATCAAACGGATCAAGTTTGAGCAATGATCAAACTTGTCTTTAGGAAGTGACTTTGTCATCATATCTGAAGGATTATCCATAGTACCCACCTTCACCAACTTGATCTTGCTTCGTTCTTCCTCAAGCATAAGGAAAAATCCTCTTACATCAATATGCTTCGTCCGAGAACTATAAACTTTATTCTCTACCAGATGAATCATGCTCTGACTGTCTGAAAATAGATCTACTGTCCGCTGCACCATAGAAAGATCATCCAATAGCTGAAGAAAATACAATCCCTTCTTAGTCGCTTCCACAATCGGTATCAACTCAGTCTCGGTAGTCGACAAAGCTACTATAGACTGCAACTTTGATCCCCATGAAATCGAGCCTAAGCTAAGTATAAAAACATAGTCCAACACCGACTTTTGTCCGTCTCTATCTCCGGCCTAATCTGAACCACGGTAACATCTAAGAGAGATGTCGCAATCTGCTCCACCATACAACAAGCCAACTGACGAAGTTCCACAAAGATATCTAAGTATCCACTTCAATGCTTGTCAACGCTCTTTGTCCGAGTTAGACATATATCGATTCACAACACCCACTGCATGAGCTAAATCTGGTCTCGTGCACACCATCACGTATATGAGACTACCAAAAGCATTAGAAAAAGGTATATTTGCTATATACCTTTTTTCTTTATCCGATGAAGGAGATAAGTCTTTCGACAACTTAAAATGAGAGCCTAATGGAGTGCCAATCGGTTTAGCTTTCTCCATACCAAATCGAGCGAGGACTTCCTTGATGTACTGCGCCTGAGTGAGTCTTGACTCTCTCCGCTTTCTATCACTGAATATCTTCATTACTAAAATTCTTTGTGATTTTCCAAAATCCTTTATATCAAACCCTTACTGAGCTCCGCTTTCAACTCCGTAATTTTGACCATATTCCGAGATGCAATCAACAAGTCATCAACATATAACCAAAGGTATATCGTATCTCTATCACACATCCTGAAATAAACATGCTGGTCTTTGAAGCTTCTAGAGTAACCCTATGAAAACATAAACTTATCAAATCTTTTATACCATAGTCTAGGCGACTGCTTCTGTCTATATAGAGATTAAGTTTACAAACATAATCTGGTCTGTTACTATCAATGTACCCCTCTGGTTGCCATAAATAAATCTCTACATCTAGATCACGATGCAAAAATGCAGTTTTGACATTTAGTTGTTCAAGTTTCATAACATAGTGAGCAACACTAATGCCAAAAGAGTATGAATAGATGTATGTCTTACAACTGGAGCAAATATATCATGATACTATACCCCTTTCTTCTAAATATACTCTTTTTCTACTAACTTTACTTTGTATCTGAACTCACTATTACCGTCGTCTTTCACTCTATAGATCCACTTACATCCAATAGCTCTCTTGTCAGTGGGAAGAGGCACCAAATTCCAAGTATGATTTTTGTACAAAGATTCAATATCCTCCTCCATAGCAACTAACCAACTGGAACTGTCAACTGATGCAATAGTTTCTTTATAATCACTGGGCTCATTATGGACTACATTCAATGTATATGTTGCCATATCATCGAAGTCAATGTCTTCGACGCTCAATCCAACAAACTCATCAAGCCACTTAGGCTTCCTTCTCTGTCTAATAGGCCTAGTCTCTGAATGAGCACCACATTGAGTCTGATCCTATGTACTATCCTCATCAACCACGTGCCATCGAAAATGCCATCTGTACCTTTATGGAAAAAAATATGAAGATGACTTGCCTTGTATTTGGTATTATGAATCGGTCCTCACACTATCATCAAATGAGGAAGGCTCCACCTTCAACATAGCCTTCTCATTAAAAATCGCATGCCTGCCGATAATGATCTTCTTGCTAATAGGGCACCACAACATATATCAAAATCAACAATGATATCACACAAAATTAAACAATAGAAAGAAAAGAGACACAGGAGATTTAACGTGGTTCAGATTTGTTTCCTACGTTCACGGAGATCCAACAACCCTTTATTGTCATCATTTCGGAGAGATTACAAGCCAAATCAATGATTAAAGAGTTATAAGATATGAATACTCTCTCTAATCAATCACTCAATTGAAGAATTACAATTTAGAGCACTCAAAATAGAAAAACCCCCCAAATTGATTTAGTTAGGATTTCTATTAATTACAATTAACTGAAATCTGATTGCTTTTTGGGGAGATGATTAGGAGGCTAATATATAGACATCAGAAGAATATGTACCATCAATTGAGAAGAACTCTACACCAAACTGACGAAACTGCCTTCCCAAAATCGACTTCAGCAAAACCTTGGGAAAATGACGAAACAACGACTCAGATGTCCGACCTAAGGGGTCAGACGTCTCTGTGAGACATCTGAAAACTCTCAGGTTCGAGTTCATATGTCTGATCCCCCATAGTCTGACGTCTCTGTAGAAGGCAAAAACTCTCGGGTTTGTTATTTCCAGACAATCTGACATCTGACTCTGGAACTCAAACGTCTGAGTGCTTGAAAGTTCTATGATCTGAAGTCTACAGGCATTCAGATGTTTGGATTGGGTTTCCAGACATTTGATTACCTGAAACTGGCAATTAACAGCTTCTCTACTCCATCTTCTTTTGCTCTCTTCGTTCAATCGACTTTTCGACTCTTCCAATACGAAGTCTATACAATATCTTCAATCTGAAGCACTCATGGCACATATTTGAATCGCATAATAACAACATAGAGCGTGTAGTTGAAAAAACTAATATAATTTTAAGTGCAGTAGAGAGTGTGAGGTAAAATGTATGGAGTTATCCACTACAAGAAAAATGGTTTTTTGCAGCTCCATGTAACAGCCATTGATTCAAAAAGCTGTAATCGTTCAAATTTAGTTTCATTTATAATTAAATATAAAAAAGAAAACGCTGCCTAATCACATTTCTTTTGGCGGGGAGATTGAGTGTTTTCGCGGCCACGTTTTTATTCTTTTCCCTTCCCACCAAATAACCCTTCATCTCAAATTGACAAATCAATCGCTCCGCAAATCCATCGCTCCGAAAATCCATCGCTCGAGTCGTTTCATCGCTCTGCAAATCCCGCAAATCTCAAATCCATCGCTCCATCGCTCTGCAAGTACGTCGCTCGAGTTGTTGGCGCCGTCCCCTTTCATCATCATTCACGTCTTCAGTTCATCGCTCGAGTCGTTGGCGTCGATAAGGTAATTCACTTAATTCGAATACTCAACTTTGGTCCTCGTATTAACGTGGATATGGATGTACGCTTCAAATGAATTGAAATAAATGCGATGTACGCTTCAAATGAATTGTTGATGTAGTGATTTTTTTGTTAATGGAGTTTGGTTTTTTGATTACTGGACTGCCTTCGTAAGGGGTAGGACTAGGTGTTTGGCGATGAGTAGTTGATCAGAAGCTGGTTGATGTGGTGGTTAGTGTGCTGGAACTATGGTCTTGGTGAAGTATGTGCATTTGGCTAGATGCTAATGTATTAATGTTGTATTGGTTTGCTTTCATTTTCTTGACCATTAACTCATGTCATTTTTCATTGCAACCAACTCTTAATATGAAATTTATTTCATCAAAACATGAACTGCTACTATTCTCAGGTCTACATCATAAAAGCAATTGAGGAAGAAATTGATAAATGCAATAGCAATGATGGGAAAAAAATAATAGGAATCTGAGAAGATGGTATCTTTTTTGTAAAATAAATAAAATAAGTCATTTTGCTTTGCCTGACTTTGATTCCTTAATTTTAAAGTATGTACATCAAATAATTATGATATGTAGTAACTGACCCCGACTTTAATAGATCATAGTATGTAGTTGACAATTAAGTTGTTATAACAGAAAGTTTTTTTTCCAACTAAAAAATAAAGCTTTAATCCAAGCCATGTGATCATCCTTTGATATGATTATCTGATGAACTGTCTTTGTTGGGAAATTCAAAGATTCTGAGCAAACCATTATGAAAACCAAAGCTATATTTCTCTTTAATTTGCTTAACACTGTTTAAAATGTGGTATTTACTTTATATATGTTTTGTTATAATAAATACTTGATAGTAAAAATTAATAATTGTTTGAGTTGCGGTTTATTTGTTCATCTGCAGATTTTGTACAGATTTCAGTTTTGTTAATTTGTTGTTTTTGTTGATATCTCAAATTTGGTTGATCTATGGTTTTTGCTAATATTTTAGTACTGATTATGATTACTCAATAACACAGTTATGACATTTTAGTTTCCGTTGATCTGCATTATGTAAGAGAAAATGACACGTTTTGGACATAAGAAAAATAGTATAAGAAAACAGAAATCCGGTTGTTTTGTATTTGAATTTTAATTTATCCAAGGATCACTTGTTTTGTTAGCCATTTAATCTTCTAACAAACACAATGACGTGTAATTTTAAAATGAGTCCATGTACTCTATAATTATTTGATTTTTGAACAATTCATTTACTACTGATTTTTTTGCTCTTGATAACCAGTAGTAAGATGTCAAAAAATTTGTCCTTTTACTTAACCAGTATCAGTAACATTTGAATATTTCATTTGAAATAATATTTATATTTTTTGCACTTTAAATTTAATTACACCATCAACAACATATTCGGAAAAAAATATAGTAAAGAATTTTTTTTTCAATTAACGTTCAAATAATGGAACTAATATAGTAATAAATTACTTAGTAGATTAAATGTCTAACTTAATATTCAACCAATATTTAGGAAAATGATTTTTACTCACTAAACACATTTAACGCAATTAAAACAATAAATTAACATAATATCCCGATTCATTTGTTACTTCAAACTGAATAATTTTGGATTTGTAATCTTATTATTTATATTTCATTAATATTACTAGTCGTACTTAATTTTAGGGGACATTATTGAAATAAATTGCAAACTCATAAGAAAATAGTACTTGTTCTTCTCTTAAAGATGCTAATGTATTAATGTTGTATATGATTTTGACATTGTTGTATAAGTGGATAAAATTATTGTTAATGGTGCAAGCCAAGTATCAGGAGAGGGGTAATGCATAGACATTACTCCGGTGCTACAAAATGACGTCGTTGTAATGGCAAATTTTTTGAAAACAGTTTGGTGCTAATGTTGTATATGGTTCTGATATTGTTGTATAAGCGGATAAAATTGTTGTTAATAGCGCAAGCTAAGTATCAGGAGAGGGGTAATGCATTCTTGTTAAAAAATGGGTTACACGACTCTTTCGTTTTCATTCTTGTTGTTTTAATTTTTTTTGCATGAAACAAGGCTTTGAACTTGACTTATTGATTTGTTGTTTGACATTCTTTGTCTTCCTTGTTGTTTTTCATTTTGTTTGCATTCAATTACGATTATGTTATTTTGCTTGCATTCAATAACTGATTATTACTTTAAATTTTAGAAATTTACTTCCTCACATATTGGTTGATGATGGATAAAAATTGGGTACATCTACACAGGTAACTATATTATACTAAATATATTTTGAGAGTCAAATCTTATATTTTAATGTCAAAATTAATAGTTATTCCATTTTATTAATAGAACTAGTACTGAGTATGAGCAAGGAGTTTGGAAGTTTGTGCATGCTGCATTGAGAATTTCAAGAAATCCAGAAAAGATTTTATGTCCTTGCTTAGATTGTCGAAATCTTAGTCATCAGTATGGGAAGATTGTTGTTGAGCATTTGATTATAAGAGGAATGGATCCGCTATACATGGATGGTAGGTGGTACAATCATGGCGAACAAATAACTATAAGCAAAGATATCGAGTCTAATGACACTTATGATTTACTCAAATCCATTCATTATGAAGATGAAGATTTCATCAATCATACATATTCCGATGATGATAAAGATGAAGATAGCGCACAAAAACGAGAGGATGATTTATTAAAAAACTTGGAGGATGCCGAAACCCCGTTGTATCCTGGTTGTACCGATCAAACAAAATTATCTTCCATTATTGCCTTATATAATGTAAAATGTGAGACTGGGTTGTCCGATAATGGATTCGATAAACTTCTAAATGTGCAACAACTATTGTTGCCAAAGGATAACGTACTTCCTAGGAATATTTACGAGGTGAAAAAATTTCTTAAAGTATTCGATATGGGTTTTGAGAAAATTCATGCTTGTCAGAATGATTGTTGTCTCTTTAGAAGAGAGTACAAAGATTTGGATAGTTGTCCAAAATGTGGGTTTTCGAGATGGAAGAGGAACGAACGTACAAATGAAATTATGCATGGTATTCCGGTTAAAGTTTTGAGGTATTTTCCAATCATTCCAAGATTCAGAAGAATGTTTAGAACTCAAAAAATAGCAGAAGATTTAAGATGGCATTTTAACAATAAAAGTAATGATGGAAAAATGCGTCATCCTGTTGATTCTATAACATGGAATGTGGTAGATGAGAAATGGGAATCGTTTGCAGCAGATCCACGCAACCTAAGGCTTGGCCTTGCTATTGATGGTTTTAATCCATTTTTGACATTGAGTTCCAAATATAGTTGTTGGCCCGTGATGCTAGTGACATACAATCTCTCGCCACTGTTATGCATGAAAAAAGAAAATATCATATTAACATTGTTGATTCCTGGTCCAAAGCAACCAGGAAATGATATAGATATATATTTGGCACCATTGGTAGAAGATCTGCAACACTTATGGATTAATGGAGTTCAAACTTATGATGCATTTAGTAGATCGCTTTTTACTATGAGAGCAATTTTACTATGGACGATTAATGACTTTCCTGCATATGGTAATCTGGCTGGATGTTGTGTGAAGGGTAAAAAAGGTTGTCCATTATGCGGTGTCAACACTCATCATCGATGGTTGAAGTATAGTCGGAAAAATGTCTACATGGGTCATAGGAGATTCTTACCACCATCGGATTCGTTGAGAAAACAAAAATCCTGGTTTGATAACACTATAGAAAATGGTCGTAGACCTAGAATTTTAACCGGAAGAAACATCTCTATCATTTTGAAAAACTTTCCAAATAATTTTGGAAAAAAAATAAAAAATGGAGATAATAACAGCAAGAAAGGGAAGGGTAAAAAGAAGCCAACTAAGAAGCAATATAGTAAGAAAAGAAAAAATTCTACTTTCAAACAAGATGATGATCCTGCAAAAATAGAACTATCAAGATGGAAAAAACGATCAATATTCTTTGATTTACCATATTGGGAGGTTAGTGCTATTATTTTTTAATGAATGAATTATATATATATATATATATTAATGAAGTATAACAATATTATTTTTGTAGGAACTTCCCTTGCGTCATAATTTAGACGTAATGCATGTAGAAAAAAATGTTGGTGAAAGCATAATAGCGACGATGTTGCATGATAGCAAATCAAAAGACGGAATTAATTCTAGAAAAGATTTGGAAGATTGGAGAATCAGGCATGGCCTTTTTGCACAAGCTCGTGGGAAAAAAACATATCTTCCACCAGCTCCGTATACATTGTCCAATTTGGAGAAAAAAATATTTTGCCAAAGGTTATATGATTTCAAGGGACCTGATGGCTATTGCTCAAATTTTAGAAGTTCTGTGTCATTGGAGGATTGTAAAATTATCGGCATGAAGTCACATGACTACCATGTTCTAATGCAACAGTTATTACCAGTTGCAATAAGAGGATTGTTGCCGAAAAAGCCAAGGAGGACAATAATTCGTTTATGTTCGTTTTTCAATAAATTATGCCAGCGTGTTCTTGATAAAGAAAAATTGCAACAACTTGATGATGAAATTATTATAATTTTGTGTGAAATTGAACGATATTTTCCACCTTCTTTCTTTGATATAATGATACACTTGACCGTTCATCTTGAAAGGGAAGCCCGATTGTGTGGACCAGTTCATTTCCGTTGGATGTACCCTTTTGAACGATATATGAAGACACTTAAACATTATGTAAGAAATCATGCACGTCCCGAGGGTTGTATTGCAGAATCCTATCTTGCAGAAGAGTGCATGAGATTTTTTAGTGAATTTTTAAAGAAATCAATACAAATAGAGGAGAAGGAAGTCCGAAATGAAGATTATGAAGATGATTCCATACTCGAAGGACGACCAATTTCAGCTTGTAAAACAATTACATTGTCCGCCAATGAGAAACAGATTGCACATTTGGCTGTGTTAATGAATATGACTGTAGTGGAACCATTTCTAGAGTAAGTAACTATTACGATTTGTTATTACCATTCATACAATTTGTATCAGCAAATACAACATGGTAATTTTTTTTTGTGCTACAATAGTTTGCATTTGGAGGAGTTACAACACTCAAACAAGCGCATGGAAAAAAATGCAACTTTACTTTGGAAAACTCATACAGATAACTTTGCTGATTGGATTAAAAAGAAGGTGAGTGGAATTTTGAAATATTATCTCATTAACTTTAGATTTATTATTATTGAGATCCATTTTAAATAGCTATTTTTTTATAGATACCCATTGATTCAAAGGACCATGACACGATGTTAAAATGGATTGCATATGGTCCGAGGAGTAGTGCATTATCCTATAGTGGATATATCATTAATGGACAACGTTTTCACACAAAAGACATTGAGAGAGAAACCCAAAATAGTGGCGTCACTTACGATGCGACTACTATGTGTAGAGCAAGTGCAAAAGATACTTCTCAAGTAGTTGATGTTGTTACTTATTATGGGATATTGACTGATATAATTTTGTTAGATTATCATCTTTTTTATGTTCCTGTTTTTAAATGTCATTGGGCAAACATAGGAAATGGTGTGAAGGTTGAAGATGGATTCACCCTTGTTAACTTACATCAAAACCAAGCCTCATTTTCAAAAGATCCATATATTCTTGCATCTCAAGCGAAACAAATTTTTTATTCAAGAGAAGACGATTCTTCTAATTGGTATGTTGTGATGAAGGCGCCATCAAGAGGTTTTCATGAGATAGATATAGACGAACCATTTGAGGAAGTTAGCTTTGCTATGGAGAATTACGAAGATATTGACATGGATGTTGATGATTTTATTGAGGATATTAGTTATGTTAGGGAAGATTGTGAAGGCATATTTGAGTAGTTTAATTATTTTGCTATCTAGTTTTAATTATATTAGACTTTACTCTCTATCTTCTTTGGTTAAGTAATATGTCTGTATGTAATGACTTGTTTTTCATATATAGTTTTTGGAAATTAACCATGTTGATATAGGTCTATATATATCTCAGTGTTATATTTGATTATGCTAGCAGTTAGCACTTAATTTTACAATTGAGCGCATCATTTCGCTGTTAATGTAAGAAAAATTTGATTAACTTTTAGCTCATTATACACACTAGTACCAGAAAAGCATAATCTTATCGTTATTGAATGATTAAAATAAAAATATGATTAGTTGATATGACAATAAATTTGATTAAGAGGCAGCACTTGGTTTAACCAAAATTTATACACTGTGTAGTTAGGATGATTGGGGCTTGTAGCATGAATATATTTGTCTTTCACTTAAATTACAGCATGAATGTTGACATCCTTCGGGTTCTGACATATTCTTGTCTGCAAATGTTAATACTGGTACTCATAATAGCACAAAATGGGAATATGATTGATCTTTGAAGTAGTAAAAGCATGTTTGCAAATGTTAATCTGCTTTCAGTCATTTGAATAGTGTCATTATTTACCTTATTTCATTTCTGGATTCATTTTTCCTTTCTCAAGATCTATGCATATCCCTTAAATTTGTACTTAAATGTGGTGATTACTGCTACATAGCCAAGGAAAAGTACAATCTAAAGCACAACTGTGCAGAAAATGTAATAATCATTTTATAATAAGTAACGCTTAGTTTACAAAACCAAGTGTAGCTCAGTTTACAAAACTTCCTTGATCTGTCCAGAGACTACTTTGATACAACTTACAACAACTGGTTCACTGGAAATATAATAGCAACCATTGCAAAAATACATTTCTTAAACAACGAATGCCTACATGCAATATGTGAAGACAATACAGTTTACAAATTTTTAATCAAACAAGCTAGCCACTGATAAAAGAGTGTAGCAGCTTTTGAAGCCTCTAGCACAATTGGTTCATTTTTCATTTTTGCTTCATATCTATACAGGAAATGAAGAGGATTACTCAAAAACAGAAAAAAGCAAAAGAGGTTGAAATTGCACTCAAGGAGTCTAATGAACAGAATAAGCATGTTGAAGACAACAACGTTCAAAATGAAGACAACATTCAAATTGAAGATAATCGACATTTAGTTGAAGGCAATAATCAAAATAAAGACAATCCTTGTGCACTTGAAGACAATACAATGCAAAATGAACACAATGTGGAAGACATGATGGAAACCGATAGATCTATTCAAGATGTGAGCGAAAATTTAGTTCGGAAAAGAATTGCTAGAGGTCCTACTAAAATGAAGAGACTTCCTTCAAATTTCGCAAATCGGGTTGAAGTTGAATTTAATGAGAGTGGCATTCCAATAGTAGAAGGGTCAATCCACTTATCTTCTTATCTAGGGCCACTCGTACGAGAGCATGTTCCAGTCACGCTTACTGATTGGAGACATCTTGGTGATGATTTGAAAGCCGTTTTATGGGATTGCATTCAGGTATATTTATTTATAGTGATAGTGTGTCTTTTTTCAGTGTATACATTCGACAGTATCTTTCCAAAATAACTTGAAATTACTGTTAATATCATGTGCACATACAACATATGGGAGAGTAAAATAATGGATTTGCTATTAGTTCTTACTGCCTACTGGTAGTTTGAGTAATAATAAGGAACACTGAGCAATGTCAAATATCTTAGTAGTAATCTTATGGAGGTCTACGCCTAAGATGCTCTCACATATTGGAGAAGCTAAGAATGAGATAGTAGCATGGCCATCTGATAGAGTTGTTTTGCATACGATGAGTCACTTTGAAAAGGATGACATTATGGTAAACTTAATTTTTTTTATTTATTCGGTACCTTTATGAATTGAATACAAAATTTATACTTTTTTTTGGTTTTCATATGTTCTAATTTGTTTTTATAGAGTAATAGTGGCAGTACAAATATCAAATGCAAGCTGTATGATTGGACCAGAAACAAAGAACTAGTTGCTGAAGGAAGGTTTTACTCTAGTGATCCAAATCAGCTTGTGAATAATATTCCTCTAGGACCATCCGCCGTGCTTGTTTTGATCGATGAGGCCAAAAAACCAGATGCATTCTTGTGGAGACCTCCAGCTGGTATGACATATGTTGGAGAAGCTATTGGCATCAAAATAGCTTGGCCAGAAACAAATGTTGTTGTTGAGAATGTTAATGCTACAACGTCTGCTCATACGGCTAATGTTGTATTATCTTCAACGGTAATGTGTATACTTTACATATTGATTTACCAAAACATATGCATTGACAAGCTTTTATTTTTAGGATCACTTTTATTTTCAAAACTTATTTAAACGGTTTCATTTGTTGCATGACAGAGCGCAAACTCTAAGACAGATATTAAATGCAAGCTGATCAGCGTTCAAGGAGCCAAAGAAGTAATTGCTGAAGGGCGTGTGGCTTCAACCGACCCTAAATCATTGGTCCATTTTGTTCCACTAGGGGAAAACGCAGTCAAAGTTTGGGTTGATGTTATAAAAGTTCCAAATGCGCCTTTGTGGAGACCTACTTCTTATTTTGAGTTTATTGAAGATGCACTTGGTTCGACGATAGCTTGGCCTTCCATGAATATTATAACCGAATCAACTTCAAGTAAGTATGAATTATCTTTTTTTTCTTGCGATATAATTTATTATGCTTATCACATCCTACGTATAATGAACTAAGTAAAATATAGTTTAAAAAAATGATAATAGTATTTAACAAAAAATTGAGTGGTGGTAGGCTCGGTTGACTGTTATGGAGCTAATATGTGGCTTCATTGACTTTGGAATTACATTTTACATGACTAGCATAGATGCCGAGTTAAACTTTGAAATATAAAAAGTGCTTCGAAGTACAATATATTGATGGCTACATGATTTTACTTTGCAGATTCCGTTAGTAATGCGCAATATCAAAGAATAATATGCTTATTTTGTTATTTTCAGTAGATCGATGTAAGAATTATTAAATAAACAAATAAGATGATGAATACAAATATAATCACAAAAAACTTATGTTAGAGAAAAAACCCCACAGTCGATATTTGAGTAACCATCAAATAGATCAAATACCACTGCGTCGTTCAAGTGTTTGCTGATTGGAGAAAGGGGTTTGGTTGTAGTTGCAGTGAACTGTGGTTGTGAATGGGGAGTTGATTGTTCGGGTGTTGAACTTGATGTAGTCACTGTCTCTTTAACTTGAAGTTGATGTAGGTGGTCTAGTTGTTGGGCCGGGTTGCTGGTGATATGACAGGCTGGTGGTGAAGTTGTAGAAGTGTAGGGGTATTGCTGTTGGTAGTTTAAGGTTGGATGATTATATGAATATGAGGAGTTTGCCAGATTTTGTAGATGGGATGTTTGGTAATGTTGCACTATTTGGTGATGAGGCCAGTGCTAATAATGTTGTTTATGCTGTGCAAATAGATGAAGTTGGTGGTGAGGTTTTTTCTGCAAATGAAGAGATTATTGTTGAGTGTATTCGAAGTACACATGATGATATATGCACGCTGTGCATGCTGTGGCAATTGCCTGTTGATGGGTTGTGATGTTTGAAGGAGTATTTCAGGTGGTTGGAGATATAGGCAATGAATAGAAGAGGCAAGTTGCGATGGTAGAAGCAAGTGTGGCAGCAGTGTGAAGTAATACAGGTAGTGGAAAAGGGAGGAGATATGTGATGAAGTTGTTGACGGTGATCAGGCAGAAATGGGCTTGAATTGAAGGAGTGTACCAGTGGGATATGTGCATAGTTTGATGTTCAGTGGATTGTCGTAGGAAGTGATGTTTGAGTGCAGGAGTTGATTGAAAGGCAGAAAGGGGGTGGATGTGGCAGCAAGGTGGATGGATGATGTCGATGAGCACTGGTGTATGTTGAAGTGGATATGGAAATGCAGTGGATAGTTGGTGGATTTGAAGGTATGTAATGTACTGTTTGTATTTTTTGTTGACAGCAAGAGAGTTAACAGTAGTGAACAATGGAGTTGATGTTTGTGGTGGTTTGAAAATGTCTGGGTGGCAGTGTTTGATGTCAATTGAAATGTTGTAAGAGTAAGATGACGTGTTCGGTTATCTGTGGTGTTGAAGTTCTCTGGTGGTATGAAGGTGTGACATGAAATATTGTAGAAGGCTGAAGTATGAGTAATTGAGATGACAGTAGCACCGGTGGCCAGAGATATGGTATGGTATACTTGTTTGTTGATGAAGTGGATTGGGTGATTGCAATGTGAAGTATGGATTTGCTGTGTGAATGTGCAGGTGATGGTAATGTATAATGTAGTGCACATGAGTGATATGCACTGGGTGTGCATAGGTAGTAGGAAAGGAGGTTTGGGGATGGTTTGAAGGGATGTACCAGTTTTGTAAACAGGTGATGAATGGAGTTGTAATGAATGTGGTGAGTGGCCAGTGACTGTTGTGTGGCTGTTGTGCCCAGAAGTGATTCGTAGAAGTGATTGCAAGAATTGGCAAAGGTCGGTGAGGTGATATTGAAATGTAACAGTGCACTGAGTTTAGAAACAAAATTTTTGATGGCGGGGGCTGGTTGAAATGCAGTTGATAGAAGGAAGGTAGATTGTATGCAGATGATTATTGTGGTGTGGTGAAGTATAGCTGCAAGGAGATGAATGGGTTAAGTTGGTTTGTATATGCAGTGGTATATGAGAGGCAGATGTACAGAGGAACAGAGAGAATCATGTTTCTTCTGCAAATAATGGAACTTAGTTGAATGCTTCAGTTCTTCTGTTAAAGAAAAGTAACAAGAGCTGTATTATCACGCAACTTCTGGCGTCAAAACTTTTTCTTTCTCTGTAAAAAAAGCACGTCCACTTTGATTGTTTTAATACAGGCTTTTAGACATGTCAAATTATGAACTTTTTTGTGGTAAATAGTAATTTACTATTATCAGCGTAACGGTCACCAAATATCGATATATCGATCGTAACGGTAATAGTAAACATGACTAATGACTATATTATGTATCAATCATGACTAATGAGTATGCAAATATTTGATGATTTTCAAAAATAGTTTATATGTACCTACAACAGTAATAACCGAAACAAGTTTTCTATGAACCAAGACATGAAAAATGTCCTGTGCATCGTATAAAAACATATTTCTCACTATGTATATTTTCTACTTACTGCCGATCAATTGTTACTTTTTTTTCTTTCACTTTTTGTGCTTTGATTTGTATTTATCTTCAAAACGTTGATGCCCCAACTAGAAAACAATTTCTGATTAAATTTAACAGTGATACCACACCAATGTCAATCTAAAATCAACTGCTAATCATAGAGAGAACAAACTACTTCTTCCCCCTTATATATAATTAAATTTAGCTAAATCAGCACTCAACTTTAAGTAATTTTTACACATGAAGTGAAGCAACTTCTGAATATTTTGAGATGATTGCCGGTTGAATTAAATTTCTAATAGATGAATTGATCAGTTAAATAAGTCAGTAAAAATTTTCCCCTGTCACTTGAATTTGTTCTGCACCTTTCCCTGTGAATTTCGAAAATCCCTGCCTTCGCCTTCTATTTTATATATTTCCTTTCATGTTTTGATGATGATTTTCGTTTATGCAATGTTGATATATGGGTCATACATTTTTATTTTTAGTTAATACATCAGTACTTATTATATGCCTTGAATGAACGAATTCATGCTTTTGTTTGTCAGTCACCTTTGTTTGTCAGACCACATATTAAAAAATGACCATATGCATTTTTGTTTTTTCTTGCAAGAATGACCTATTAACATGTTTTTTCTTACATCTTCGCAGTTCCAAAGTGAGCATGCTTATGTAATTTGGCTGACTTAGCTAGTGGAGGGTGAATTGTTGAAGAGGACTAGCTTGGACTCTCACAACTCATATTTTGCTTAATTTAATATGCTATTTATGTAAAACAATGTTACTATCATATTTGCTTACAAACATTATGTATTAAATGCTGTATACGATTATTGTTTATTTTAAGTATGGAGTTAGTGCAACTTTAATTATGTTTAATATAACATACAAAGATTATATTTATCTCTTGATATAAAATTTTATAGCTGGTGGGATGTTTGTAAATGTAAAAGTTTGTGCATGGTAATTTTCATATTTAACAGCGTTTTAAAAACCCTGTGGAATCGGAAAAACGCTGTAGTATCTCAGGCAAAAGGAAAACGCTGTGAAATGTAAATCCATATGCAGCGTTTTTTTAGAGCTGTTAAATGTTTATTTATAAGCTTTTATAAACGCTGTGGAAAACTGTAACAGCGTTTTTGAAAATGTTGTCTAACGAAAGAAGAAGCAATGGGTAAGGACATATTACAGCCAATATTGAAACGCTGTAATAACAAAAACGCTGCAATATGTTGCTGATTTGCAGCCTTTAAGAAACGCTGTAATAACAAAAACGCTGCAATATGTTGCTGATTTGCAGCCTTTAAGAAACGCTGTAATAACAAAAACGCTGCAATATGTTGCTGATTTTGCAGCCTTTGAAAAACGCTGTTATATGTCTTGACTCTATTACAGCTTGTCGTTAGAGAGCGTTCTTCATAACGCTGCGAAAGGATTTCACAGCGTTTTTAAAACGCTGCGAAAGACCATTTTTCTTGTAGTGATCAATAGTGTCTTGCTAAGGCATCTCATTTTCCTTTTTCTAATACCATTGTTAAAATACCATAAATTTTTACATTATACTCTTCTTAATACCAAACTTTCTAAGGGGCTAACAAATTCAACACTTTCAACTCCTTTTCCGCACGACGAACAACCGTCGATCAACACCATTATCCACGGCGATCAACCATCGAACAACAGTAGTTTGATGGTTGATGACCGTGGAAAATGGTGTTTGTCGCCAACGCAAACAATAATTCAAACTTACTGACAGAACATGATTTCTGAAAATATAAAAATATCTCCAGGCTGAAACGGTAAAATTGATTAAAAAAATTCAAACTAGAAACGTAAGAAATCCATCTAAGCTTTTGTACGAACCGATTATAAATCTATCTAGTTTCAAAACCAAACCAAACCAAACCGAATGAATGAATTAGTTTGGTTGGTTTATTCGGTTTAACCAAAGATTGCTTACCCCTAACTCTGTGAGCCTTGTGACTTTCTGTTTGTAAGGGTTCCCCTCCCCATGGGTCAAGACAATGGAGCTGATTGCGCTACAATAGATTCCAAAACTTATTATGCTTGCACATGAGCATTATTATTTCAATACAGTAGGCAAAGAGTTAGAGTTAATGCGTTTAATTTCACGATTTTCTGTTTGTAATACCGCAATAAAATGCTTAAGCCTCTCTTTTGGAGTACCCACTTGAATTTCTTGTGGTACTAGTATATTGTTTGCAACTTGTATAATGTAATAAACTTCTTCATTTTTTTTTAAATTTATGTATTTATTTACATTGACCATTTAAGTGGCATTGATGGTAAGATATATGCCCTCTGCTAACTAAGTGTTCTTTTTTGCATTTCACGGACTACACTACTCACATGCGCATGAGTATGACAATGTGTACATGTTTTTATGTATATAATATGATGTCTTAGTACCTACAGTTTTTTTGTCAACATTCTGAAATTCATTTAATTATTATTCTAAATTTGTACTGACCTTAAGAAGAACCACTACGCAACTGGGTCTCATTGGACTAACAGTGTACTTTCCATGTTCAAGTAGGTTCCTGTGATGCTGAGAATCCTAGCTATAGGGGTTACTATTAACACAGCCTGTTTGGATATGAGCAAAATGGTATAGCAACACATTTGATTCTGTTCATATCCAAATCGGTTATACCAATGGTGTTGTACAAAAAAGGGAAGCTATATCAAACATCAAGTTGTGCTCCAGTCGAAAAGGTCAGTTTACATTGTCGTATTCGTTAAGTACTAAACTTATTAGACTCTCTATTCAAGTATTAGCGTTATAATGTATGCGTATAGTGTATATCCTTGAAAGTAAATGAATAACTCCTCGTTTAACTGCATTGCAAGTTAATATATCCAAGGATAAATTTTCAAAGTAAGCTAATTTTCGAAACAATTTCGCGATCGGTGTTGGTTTTGAAACTTATTACGAAACAAGCCTTGTTTCAGCCCAGTCAGCAGTCTAGTCAGCTATTTGTAACTGCCAGAAAAAAAGCGCAACTTTTAGTTGCGCCTATGGCATCCAATTTTTTTTTAACGATGCGCAACTTATAGATGCACACAAATTTTTTATAATTGTGCGTAACTACAAGTTACGCATTGGCATTGTAATAAGCAGGCGCAACTCATAGTTGCGTCTGCTATAATGTGGTGCAGGCGTAACTATGAGTTGCGCCTGCACAGGTTGCTGCTGTTAAAACAGAGGCAGAAGCAACATTTTGCTCCAACCCCTTCAAAACATTTCCCAACCTCCTTCATCTTCTTCATGGCCAAACCCAACATCCTCAAATCCATTTTTTAGCCAATTTGCATCAAATTATCACAAAGTTTCTAAATTTCTTCTTCATTATTCGATTAAACCAAAGCTACGATATTTCCTTCACCCACACTCACATTACCATTAATTTATATGGATAATTGGGAGATTCCACATGAAGTATTGGTGAAATATGTTGAACGGATGGAAGCTGAAAATGAATTTGTTCCTGAAACTCAGTTTGAAACAGTTCCTAAACCTCAATTTGAGATAGTTCCGCCATCTAATGGTGTTGCTGTTCAATCTGCTTTGGATAATCAAGTTTGCTTAGACGAACCGAATCAAAGACCGGGGAAACAAATTAGCAACGAAGGACAAGGGAAACAAGATACACATCCACTTTGCCACTGTGGAGATGTTTGTGAGGTAATTGTATGCAAGACTCAAACAAATGTCGGACATTGGTTTTACGGATGTGCCGGTTACCTTGATCATATAACTAACCCAAAAGGTGTTGAGTTCTGTAATTTCTTCAAATGGCTAGATCGTCCGTTGACCCCTAGGGGAGTGGAGTATGCACAAGAGATGCAAGCCGAAGTGAGACGTTTGGAAAAGGAAAAAAGTCTGCTTCGAAATCAAGTAGACTATTTGCATTTCGTAAATCCAATTTGGAAAGGGTTCTAGTAAATTGGGTAGTGCAACTGTAATCTAATGGATCTGTATCAGACTTGTTTAATTGAGTTATGTATGCTTAAGTTTTAATGAAGGCTGTATTATTTGGTTGTATTTTTACTTGGTTGTTGTAATGGATATGCAATACATGATGTATTATTGTTTGTCTGTTATGTTTATTTGACGGTAGATGTAAAACTGTGGAAAATTCATAATTTTGCTGCGTATAAATTAAATCAAAGTAACATAACATAGCAAGTAATTTAAATGTTTGACATAAGATAACCTTTGATAACAAAGTTGCGTACAGAATAAAAATATAAGTTATACAGTTCACGAATGACAGAAGTAGTAGAAACAAGTAAAATATTTATTGCTTCCCACATGTTCTTCTCTTATGACCCAAGTTACCGCATTGTCCACATCTGTCCTGTCTTCTGTCCCCTATTTCGTACATGACCCCCCTTATTCTTGTGGACCTCAGTCTTCCTGTATTCCTTCGCGTTGGTAGCGGGAGTATAGTAGGGCCTTCATGTACATCCCAATATCCACTATCGGGCATTGGATGAAAAACCGAAGAATAACTATGTTTATAAATGTCTGTCGTAAACCAGGATGAAATAAGATCATGGTAAGCTCTATTCGCTCCTCCTCTACATCGTGCGCATGCAGCTAAAACATGGAAACATGGAAAATGAGCTAGAATAGGAATATTGCATGAACAGCTGCAGCTGTCATTGGCAATATTTACTGTGTAGTTGCACGCGTTTGTGTCTGTTACTTGCCACTCCGTTAAGCTGAACCTGTTAATGCTCATATTACGTGCTTCTGTTGAATATTTTTCCATCATTTTGTCATAATTTGGCGTGACCAGAGATGCGTAATCCATTCAATCGGTACGTTTTCAGTAGAAGTAGCTATTAAGACGATGAAAGGTACGTGTCACTAACGCCTTTACTGGTAATGATCTTGCACCTTTAAGAACTCCATTGAAACTCTCCGAAGCATTGGTAGTCCTCATACAGAAACGTTCACCATTGTCCTTGTAAAGAGCCCACTGTTCATCCTTATGTCGAAGACTTCTATTAGTCCATCTGTCAGCAGCCGGACTCACATTTTTTAGTTGCTCTCTGAGTTCTTTGTATGTTAACTCATCTCTTGCTTCAGCACAAGCATGAAATAAGTTTTGCAAAATCTTACTACCAAAAGCAGCCTTTTTAAAGTTTGCTTTCAAATGGCGAAGGCAGAAGCGATGATGATGTGGTCTTCTCCACTTCTCTTGCAAGGCGGTTGGAATTCCTTTCATTCTATTAGAAATGAATGTAATGCATCTTGCATTTAAAGATGGAATTAAGTGTCCCATGCATGAAAGAAACCAACCCCAAGTTTCCGCCGACTCCGTCCGAACAATAGCAAATGCCAAAGGAAAAAGAGAGTTGTTTGCATCAACTCCTGTAGCCACAAGCAACGTACCTCGATATTTACCATACAGATGTGTTCTGTCAATAGAAAGAACCGGACGACAATGCTTGAAACCTGCAATGCTTGGTCCAAATGCCCAGAAAGCCCCCAAAAATTGTACTCCTTCTGTATGTACATGATAAACAGTACCTAGATTGCATTTATGTATAGCACAAAGAAACTGAGGCAAGTCATTGTACGAAGATTCCCAATCGCCAAATATTTTAGACACCGCTTTGCTAAGTCCTTTCTAGGCTCTCATGTAGCTTATTTGAATTTTGTAAGTGTTTGCCATAAGCTCTTGGACATGTTTTGCAGTGTAACTTGGGTTCGAACGAACATGTGGAAGGACTTTGGTGCAAATGAATTTGGCTGTTGCTTGTTTGTGGTTCGTATTGATGATTGGATTTGAGCAAGCGTGATCACCACAGTATTTTTTTATCACACACCACCCGGTATGATCTCTTTTAGACAAATTTGCATGAAGCCGCCATGGACAATTAGCATCAATATCACATATAGCAGTGAACTCTCTAGCACGGGACTTTATGTTTTTAAATGAAACTGAACACTTTGAGTAGTGTGGGTAATACATTTGACTTTGCTCAGCAATATTACTGGGTCCGGGTTGGCTTGCATAATCAAAGATTTGAGCTTGCTGTTCAGTTGTATGTACCACCTCCGTCTTCTTAACATACAACTCAATTACTTTCATCCCCACACAAAACATAGAATCGACGTCGTCGTCATCGTTTACCTCAATAGCAATTGGTCCGTCATCCATTACCCATTTACTAACCAACGAGATGTCGAACTCCGTAGAAGCAATCATTGTAGCTTTGTAAATTACCGCTTTCAGCTCAAGAAAATTGCAACCCCTCCTGACTTTCGATCCCTTATGTTTTCCGCCAACATTGGTTGGCTTGCTAATTTCATCGATGACTAAATCACCGTCATAGTGACAAATAATCGGTACGATAGTCATTGATCTATCAAAATTACAGAAAGTTAAATGTCAACACTAGATCTATCAAAATTAGTGGAGTAGTGTTTCGATTCTTTACCTCAAGTGTAGATGAACGTGTAATCTTTTGTTTATCTTCGTAGAATTAAATGATTTTGAGTGGAATGTTGTGTTGCTGGTAGTGAAAATAATGGCAATGGAGGTTAGGGTTTCTGAAAGAAAATGGGTTTGAGGAGTTGTGTTTGTTTGGGGAGGAGTTGTGATGTTTATATGCTGTTGTTGGGCCAGGGGATAGCTCAGGTATACAAGCGCAATTTTAATTTGCGCCTAAACGAAAATACATGGCGCAACTCAAAGTTGCGCACAATATATTCATGAGGGCGCAACTAAAAGTAGCGCCTGCAACTTTCCAGAGAGCACATAATATTCTTGTGCAATTCTAAGTTGCGCCTGCAACTTTTCAGATTTCCAGAGAACAAATAACATATGCAACTTTCATAAAACATCAACTTTCATATAATAAAAACCTATAAGTACAACATTTCATTCAAATAAGTGAAATATTTAATACAAAACATCATATTTCATATAAAAACATGTTTCAAGTCAATAATACAACATCGCAACACCTACAAACCAACAGGTTTCAAGCCAATACAAATTCAAAACAAAGCAACCAAATGACAGACCAACACAACCCTATCTTCTTACGTTTCTGCGGTCGCGTAGTGTTCTTTGAGTTTGCGTCGGAGGCGGTTAAGATGGTCCAGCTTCAACTATTTCCTGCCCCGGTTGGCTACCTTGTGAAGGACCCCCCCCCCCCCCCCCCCCCGTGCCTCTAAAACGTCTTGTTTGGTAGGTACGACCAAAAGCCTAGGGCGGACGAGGCACATACGGTGGTGGTCTTTCTAGCTTATGCCTACCAAGAAGCGACTTGATAATTTCCTTGATGTTGAAGCACTTTCCTTTTACTATGTCCTCATTTGCAGGATCTGCCAGAACATCGTCAACTTCATTGGAAATCATATACAACCCTTGAACCTAAAACACAAGAATCAATGACGCAAATAAGTAAAGCTTGTTGAGGAAGTTAAAAGGTTAAAACTTATAAACACGCACCAAATCACGTTCCACCGGTCCTCGTGGAGCATATCTGGGTAGTCTAGTTGACGATTTTTTAAGAACAAATCACCGTGTGATATGCCAGTACCAACTATAGTATTGTTCGATTGACATTCTTGGTACACGTTCAACCTGAACGTGATCCAACCTGTGATCCCACCTTGCGACGTACGTGTTGTACAAGTCTCTATTCCAAACGTGTGGGAAAATCAGCTCGGCTGGATCCGGTATAAGCTGATGAAGGCCAAATTGCCTCATCACTCTATCGGGGTAGTGCATGGCTACATTTTGCAAGAAAATAATGGGGGTCCTTGCATACCAAGTCTGCTCCCCATCCAAGCAAATAGGCGGCAGATCCTGTACGATCTCAGCCGTGTATGGCATCTAGTCAACAGCATGCTCGTCCATAACATCGAGCTCATTGCGATAGAATGTGGGATGACGGGATGGATTATCTCTCCAACGTCTATCTCCAGTCCATCTAGTCATAAAAAAAATAGTGTGTGAATATTGGCAGAAATCAAAAAGTTTTCAGTGTAAATTTCAAGTTGCTTTTACCTTTCCCCGTACGGTAATCCCGGAGCGACGTTGGCACGAACACTTGGACGTCCAATAGAAATACGCGTCCAAGAGCATACCTGCATATTATCAGTGTTAAGAAACGTCCTTCAAAATATTTCATAAATTTGGTACACCAATAAGTCAAAACCGACATACCTACAGAAGGGTTAGGCAACCTGCTAACCCGTTCGTCTTTCTTAGTGCCACATTATCCAACTCCTTGTACAATGCGCATAAAACCGCGCTACCCCATGAATAATCGGAAATGGTGGCAAAATCCTCTAGCAAGTACAACCATTTAGCGCTAACTCTACCCTTCGAATGGTTCAAAAATAGACGGGATGCTATAAGAAGCAATATGACAGCCCGTGTGAACTGTTCTAGCTCCTCAATAGATGAATCGACTGAAATCTCCCTGCCGATTATAAGGTTATTTATCCATTTGACCTTTAACTCTCTTCTATTGACCACTGCTTCTGGGAGTGGAATTTCACCAAGCAAACGTTGACAAACCTCATCGGCGTCCACGTTACCACCGTAGTTCAACACGGCGCCTTCGATGGGAAGGCCAGGCAAAATAGATACGTCTTGCAGTGTAATTGTCATTTCTCCAACGGAAAAATGAAAAGTGCAAGTCTCAGGTCTCCATCTATCGCATAAAGCTGTGAGTAAAGACATGTCAAATCTGATATGTTTTATCTGCATGAAATACCAGAATCCCGCTTGATGTAGTAATTGTTGAACCCGTTGATCTTCAACCATCTCCATCAAATCTTCGAAACTTTGCGAATGATACAAACAATCCACCGGTTTTACATTCTGCAAAACAAAGAATTAGAACTTATAGTTAATTCAAAATGCGAAAAAGCTTGCAAAAATTTACTATAATTACAAGACAAATAATATTACCCTCATTAACTCTTCAAAATTAGAGCGGTGAATATCCTGCATATAAAGCATGATACCGTCTACCGGTCCGCTTTCCGGTTCTTCAAAGTTCATGCCAAAAAAAACCGAATTTTACAAATAATTCACAATCAATTAGTGATTCAACGCTTCAAATTGGATTATTAACATGTAAAACAAGCTAAATGACAATATTTCTAGCAAATACAACCAAATAATAAGCAAATTAGAACTTAATCAAAAGAACTAGGGTTTTGAAAATTACCAAAATCTATTTGTGTTGAAGAGGATCCCGCTTCCATTGTTGTAGCTTTGGTTTAATCGAAGATTGAAGAAGAAATTTGAATAATTCTTGATCATTTGGTGCAAAATGGCTAAAGATTGGGTTTGGAGCTGATGGGTTCGGGCATGGAAGAAGGGGTTGAGGTTGGGAAATGTTTTTGGGTAATGAAGGGAAAGGTTGTTGCTGCCTCTATTTTAACAGCATCAACCTGTGTAGGTGCAACTCATAATTGTGCCTGCACCACATTATAGCAGGCGCAACTATGAGTGGCGCCTGCTTATTACAATGCCAATGCGCAACTTGTAGCTGCGCACAGTTATAAAAAAATTGTGCGCATCTATGAGTTGCACATCGTTAAAAATAATTTTGGATGCCATAGGCGCAACTAAGAGCTGCGCTTTTTTCATGGCAGTTACAAAAAACAGACTGGACTGCTGACTGGGCTGAAACAAGCCCTGTTTGGTAATAAGTTTCAAAACCAACACCGATCGCGAAATTGTTTTGAAAATTAGCCTACTATGAAAATTTGTCCTATATCCAACTATCTTTCGAATTTCCCATCTTTCATGTCCTGTTTTAAGCTTTGGAAGTCATAATTTACAAGACGTTACAACTTGACCTCAATCATGTGTTTTTTTTTAATTTGAGTACTTAAATGGTAGTACATGGTCGTATCACAAATCTTAGTTAGTATATAACATACTACAAATCAATAATACCCAGTGGTTCGAATCACGCGCTACGCATGATTCGAATCTATGACCTCATGGACTAGAGTCACATTGTCTAACCATCGAGACAACGACATGTGTTCTTATTTTTCTCAATTATCCACTTTTTTATTGGAAATGGGATAACAATTTCTTGATTTATATAGTTTAGTTGTAACCATGAAAGTTGTAGATGATGAATAGCGATTTATGTTCATGTTGATGGCAAATTTGTTTCTTGTTGGTGGCTATATCATTCTAGCTTGCATTATCTTGATTCTAAACCGAAGATGTGTTATAATTTTGGTTTATTACGAGAAATTTTCACCTCAATGGCATGCCTAAATTTCAAAAAGTCGTGTGATAAAAGAGGGAGATAGAGAAATGCGCATGGAAAGGTCATTATAGCAGGTTCTAGTTTATGTAGTAGATAATTAAATAAATAAGTATTTATGTTGTTGATTGGAAATTTGATTATTTATTTATTTTTTATAATCAGATGCTTAGGCGGAGGTTGTCAATTTATTCATAAGGACATAGAGCGTGTTCGTTGGCAGCAAACGACACAGTTTAAACATTCATGCGTCGAACACATTGGATGCGTCGGATGTTCTAAACTAGACTATGATCATTTTGCCCAATTGATGGAATGAAAGAAAATTAGACCGTTTGAGTTTGACACATCAAACGAGTCCAACGTTGTCCGACGCGTCAAACTCAAACGGTCTAATTTCCCTTCGTATAGAAGTTAACATAAACTATTTTTTTTAACTAAAATTCACTTCTTCTCCACTCTCTACCCTCTTTCTTGCGGTTCAGAAAAAACAATGGTAGATAGTGATCCAACTATGAAGATCTTGAAAACTTGGTCATAAATTTTTGAATAGAATAAAACATAAGTATGCGCCGATTCACACTTAAATTTTCACCGGCGTGCATTGGGTTAGTGATATTTTTCCGGACAGCGTTGTCAAAGAAACTTTCGAATGAAATGACTGCTTCATAACATTGTGTGAACGTTAGAGTTTGAAGCCTACAGAGGAAGTTTACTTAAAGAAATGGTTGTAATATTTTTATACATCATCGTATTGTCTCTTCCAATACATCAGGTTGCGGCAATGTTTTAAAGATCAGGTAGCACTATTTGGTTTTATTTTCATGTTGTTCTGAAAGTTGTTATGTTGAATTAAGATATCCACTAATAGATGGTTATATGCATTCATATCAAAATGTGAGATATCATATCCTCGATTTTCATGAAAATCAAAATGACCAAAATAGGATAATGAAAATTTTGATTCTACCATTCAAATATACGTATGCTAATCGGAAGAATGTTCAAAATATGTAAGATAAAATTTACGATCTTGAGTAATATGTCAACTTTTCAATTTTCAGTTCCAATTAAAGTGATTGTCAATATAATGGCTATTCACAATAACATTTTGATTATTTTGAGTGTGAAGCTTAATTTGTTGACTTTTTATGAGTGTTCTATTTGAAAGTTTGTACATAAACTTGTGTATAACTTGTATAACCGCAGAACGGTAGAAAAACTGACCATTCGATTGCATAATTTTAAAACAGAATATTTATAATAATTTCTCATTAATTTCAATTTAACACAAAAATGATAATGTGTTGAAATTTATTTTAGATTTTCAGATATGAATATGAGAATTACAAACTTTGAAGATTACAAAATTTGATACTCAAATTTCAAAACTGATAGTTGAATATGAAAATTTGAAATAACAAGATTTGAATTTCGAAATGACATTTTGATTTCTTAAAAGACCAAATTTTGAATTTTTCTTTTTGGAAAAAATTGAATTTTTCAAAAAGTAAAAAGTTCAATTGGAATACATTTTTCAATATATATATATATATCTGTGTGTGAAATATTCAATTTTGATTTTTTTTAGTTTTTTGATTTGTGTAACATCCCAGATTTTATTAATTTAAATTTAGTGATTTATTTGAAATTTTTGGAAATTTAATTTGAGAAGTTAAATAAATATATGAAGCAAAAGAAAATATAAATAAATATACTTACAAATATAATACAAACAAATATATATCTCAACCCTATGAACTATGAAACTTTCATAAGTAAAATAAACATATAAACTTAAAAAGAAAAGAATATGAATTATAAAAATAAAATAGATATATATATATACCACAAAAAAAATTTGTGTTCAACTCTGAAATAAAATACATGTGATAATTTAAATGTTGATAGTAAAACTTTAAATGGAAATTAAATAAACAAATTGTGTTGTAATAAGATTTTGTGGTTATAAGGTGACATATGAAATACATACAAGAATCAAATCATATGTTTGCCGCGAGTATATGTAAACAAGAAAGGTAATAGGAAAATGCATGTAAGAAAATATCTTTTGATAAAACAAGCTGTGTACTTGCATAAAAGAATAGGACTACATGTTAACAAGGATTGAAACATGGGCATTTAATGCCATCAGTTCTAGCACGCAAAAGAAAGATTATTAGCCACCAAAGTAAAAGGAAAATCTGCTAAGTCAAACAAGAAAAATAACATCTCTGATATATTGTACAAAACCAAATAATCACCCTGTACAATACAAATACATTATTCTCTAAACTTCTTTTATACATCAACATTTTTCATTTCAGTTCGTTCAAACCAAACTCATCAAGCCTGAGAGAAAAAAAAACATATAAACATCACTATATTTTCAAACTCGAGATCAATTAACAAAACAAAACAAGAAGTTTTAAAGAGGAAGATCAGAACTACAGTTTTCAAAACCAAGTTTTCCTCTGTTCAAAATCTTATTATCAGGTGAGTAAACATCAATTTTAAGGCTTTAAGTTAACTGTAAAAATGATTCTTTGTTTCATAGCATTGTATATGTTATCTTTGAATATAGTTTGGTAAATATATATATAGATATACAGGTTACTCTGTATATTGTTCTTCTCTGTTATGGGTTACAGGATTGTTTTCCATTCAAACCCCAGTAGTTTTCATCTGAATCATGGTAAAGCTTCAGTTGTAAATCAAACAAGATAATGGAACTCAAATATAGGTTTTTAAAAGCTGATTTAAAACCCAAGGCTGTGAGATATCATCACTAAAGTTCTGTTTACAGGAAATCAAGGAAAATGTGATGAACCCAACTATTATAAAAAGCTAATTCAAGTTAATAGCCTAAATCCTTACTACAAATCATGATTTTAAAAACTAAAATGAAGATTTTTGGTTTGGGATTTTAAGAGCAGTTTGTATGTGAACCAAAATTGCATTTTTTCCATTTTCGAATCATTGAATCAATTTTAAATGTTGAAATTGGTGATGAAGCAAGTTTAAGCATCTGTAATTTCATGAAAATTATCAGAAAAATTTTCTATTGAACAAATTTAAGGAACGAGATCATTCTAGGGTTTTGTTTCAAGTTTTGGTCGTGTTAGAAACGAGGCGTGTTTGTCTCCGAAACGTGACCGAGCTTCATGAGGTTTAAGGGAAAGGAAGGGAAGCATGTCGCCGTGGTGTGGACGAAATCTGGGCGACTCCGGTGATTGGCGTCGCGAGGTCGAGGTGGTTTTATTCGAGCAGTGGGTTCCAGTTTTGGGATAGATGGCTCGATTTTGATTCGAGGGCATGATCGAGAGGTTAGTCGATTTGAAGTCGATGGGGTGATCGATCGCGACTTGTTGGAGGTGCTGAAGTTCGCCAGAAGGTTGGCGATGGGTTGTGCACGTGTACAATCTGGTGTGGTGTCAGTTGCAATGGGTTTGGGGAAGAGGTCAGTGCGACTCGAAGTCTGCTCGGGGGGATTGAGGTGAAAGCTCAAAGTCGAACACGAGTCGTTTTAGTGTGATATCGAGTTGGTTTTGGGACTTAGACAAAATTTAAAAAAAAAATATTCACTCGGGTAGTTTTTGGCTAGGACTCGAAGCAGGGGAGTGTTTCTCTCGGGGGTGACTCGGGGAGGTTTCGGGTCAGGCTTAAAAACAGTGAAGATTTAAGTCTTTCGTGAAAATTTTGAACATGAGTTTAGAATGTGTTTTTGAAATAATTATCTGAAATAAATAAAGTATTTTAAATGCTTAAACTTTAAAAGTAAAATTGTTTAAGAAATTAAATTGATAAAATATTTGAAGAGTAAATCAAATATTTAAGTTTTTAACCTAAAACAAAAATTATTTATAATGATTAAATAATGATTAAACAATTAATAAATTGTAATTATCTTGTAATTAAAAGTTGATTAATTTAAAGAATAATTAATAAAGATAATTAAGATTTAATAAATTAACAATTAAGAATAAATAAATTAAGATAATTAGTTAAGTTAATTTAAAATCTAGTTAATTTATAGTTAAGGATAATTAATTATAAAATTAAAATTTATGAAGATAATTATGTGGTTAATTCACTTTTAAATCACATTCACCCAAATTAGAGATGATTGACTATCATCAAATATTCTGTACTGAATTGATATTTCTATTGTGATATTGTGATTGTTTTGGGTACTGAACTGTAATTTGTGATTAAATTCTGGATTGATGTGAAAACCCCTTTGCCCGTAGAACGACATTTTTACTTCGATGCGATAGGGAGTCGGATTTCAGTTTGTTATCCGAAACCCACATTGAACCCTGAATGTGAATCTTTGTGATTGTCATATCCACGTGTTTTAAAAAAAAATTATCGATCACTATTCAGTTTAGTCGGGAGAGGACCTTTGTGTCATATAACCCATTCCGAATAGTGATACGTCGTAATGGATAGCATTTGAAGACCGTTGTTGAAGACCAGGTTTTTTATGAAAACGATAGGACGACCTATCGATTGTCTCTGCACCGAGTTGCTCCGATATAGAGATTCCCTAAGTGATGGGAAGTCCGATCGGGATTGTAAATACCCGGATTGCAAGGACTTCTTCGGAAGTGCCTTCGGTTCTGTTCGATCCCGGAATAGACTTGTATGGTTGTATGTCCGACACTACACTTTGAGATATAAAGCTGATTTCTTTCAAATACATTTCTGTTGGTGGCGGAGAATTTATTCTCTTAGCTTAACACCCTTCTCTGAGACATACGAGCTCAAAGGTTATGTAGTTGAAGGTTATCAGCAATATATTCCCAATTTGGTAATGTGGCATGCTGAGTGTTGCTGTGTGTTGATCATTTATTGATCAATTGTGATCAAAGCGTGGTTTTGTGAAAAAGCGTAGCTTTGTGGACGAGACTTCGTCAGACCTCACTCCCCGGAAATAGTCGAAACAGGAATATGCGGCAAGGTTATGAGGGTCGCGCCCTTTAGGGTATGTCATTTCCTTCTGGAAAAGGGTGGTATCAGGTATGGAGCCCTGGTGTTTAACCTATGTGGATACTCCGATCTCATTTATTGTGTGATTGTGTGTTTATCGAGGCGCCTTGGATAAAGGTCCCAAAGGACCGGGGAATGGCATATTCGTGAGTTACCTAGTTACAGGGGTAACCCGGCCTTGTGTTGGCAGAGAGCTAGTTAGTTCTCGGGACGTCCAGCCAGAGGCGTACCCATGTGGCAGGAGGAAGTTCCTTAGCCTGACCATTTGTTGGAAATCCAATTTCCAATACGAACCCGGTACGGTTTTAGTTGTAGAACCTGCCATTTACTTATGGTGGCGCCTCACTGTTTAGATGGTAGCTATAGTAGGCATAGTTCGAAATGTCTATGCTGGCTAAGATTAATATTGTAGCTTCGAAATGTTTTCTACACTATGCACTAGTAATAATATTATAGAATTTTCTCGTATTAAGCATATTTGACTATCATAAGAAGAAATCTCCTCCAAGTCTGCGTTTGCATTGTGTGTGTGGCAAGAGGTCTTATGGTAGTTTCATTTTTCTAAAAGCATATCGGATTCCTCTTTTGAACTGTTTTATTTAAAGCAACTACTTTTGTTTACTCATACCAGTCCCATGACTGACCCGGAGTTTATTGTTTCTTTTCTAAACTCTGGGTGCCCATTATTTCCACACGGGCAGCCTAGTAGCAGGTTTTCCGTGCTTTGGTGTTAGCTGGATTTTGGAGTCTTTTTGGGTTTAGGAGCTATCAGATTTTGGGAAGCTTTTGTCTTGGATACCTTTTGAAGTGCTTAGAGTTCTGAAGACTTTATCCAAGTAGATGTATGTTGGAACTTTTTGGAAGACTATGTTATTGTTATGTTGTGAAGTTATTATATCCTGTTACTGTATCTATATGTAGTGCTCTTGTATGGAAGACATATGTATCATGATACTCTGATTATTATGATGTTGTATCTATGATGTAATGTATGATATTCAGTTTATTTCCGCTGTTTATATTCATCTGTTGTTGTTATAAGCTCCGACGAACTACAGTTTGACGTTTTGAATATCTAATAGTCGAATACAAGTAAGGTATTTGATGTTGATTTTCAAACGCTGGATTTCCGGATCGTTACATTTGGTATCAAAGCTGAAGGTTGAGTAAGAACTTTAGCTATGGAGTATAACACATTAGATGGCTCACTAGAGATAGGGTGAAGTATATCCTAGAATGAGTATAACCCGAAAACTTGAATTTTCCTAATCTATTTATTTTTACTGCTGATATTCCTTGAGATATTTTGTCCGTGGATCTAAATCCAGTTTTCTTACTAATTACAGATAGTAAGGATGAGCGGACGAAGCGGAAGAACTAGGGGTCAAGGAAATGCCGCAACAGCTAATCAAATTTCCCCAATAGCAGAAGCAGCTTTACCTACTCAGCATCAGCCGAATCTGGCTGACTTATATAAGAATTTCTCGAAGCTTGGTGGTAAACCATTCTCCGGCAAGGAGTCTATTGTTGAGGCCCAAGCATGGATCAGATCTTGTGAAAGAATCTTTAGAGGGCTAAAATTAGAGGATGATCAAATGCGACTGATAGCTTCTTGGCAACTTCAAGAAGAAGCTTTAGCATGGTGGGAAACAGTCACTGTGGATAAGCCAGAAGACGAGTTTTCTTGGGAGAAATTTAAAGAAGTATTTGAGAAGCGCTATATGCCATCAACTGGGATTTCTCGTATGTATCAGGAGTTCATGGACTTGAAGCAAGGAAGTTTGTCATTTGAGGAGTATCTAAACAAATTCAACGAATTATCTTGTTTCGGTCCAGAATTGGAGAACACACCTTTGAAGATGAATGAAAGGTTCATTCGTGGGATGAACAAAAAGTTCCACGAAAGGATGATTGGCCACGTCAAAGAGTCTTTTTCTGATCTTACTGATATGGGGTATAGGTATGCTACTTTGGATATGCTAGAGGTCCCGAAGGAGGGAGGAAATACGAGCAATCCAAATTGGGAAAAGAGCAAATTTGGAGGCAAGAAACCATGGTAGGGTAAGAAGAAAAAGGAAAGCGACCAGGTAAACACAGTAGAGAATGTTGCTTGCTATAATTGTCAAGAGAAAGGCCACTACTCAACTAATTGTACGAAGCCTAAGAAACAAGCGAATCAATTCGTTCCAGCGAAGTCTAAGAAATGTTATGCTTGTCAGGAAGAGGGACATGAAGTCATAGATTGTCCAATTAGGAAGAAAGAACAGGTAGCAAAGGTATACGCAGTCAAAGATCAACCTACAACTTCTAAAGCAGGAAAGGGGAAGGGAGTTCTAGAAGGCAACCTTACTATTTATGATAGGATTGTTCGAGTTCTGTTTGACACTGGAGCTACACATAGTTTTATTCTCAGCAAGCTGTAAATGAACTAAATCTTGAACTTGATTTCGTTGAGGAGCCTATATGCGTAAAGAATCCTATCGGAGGCCCCACAAACCTTTGTCTTCGATGTAGAAATTTTTCTATCTCGTATTCTTATTACCAATTCCCTATTGGTCTCTTTGTCCTTGATTTTAATGAATTCAAAATCTTACTCGGAATGGATTGGCTAGCGAAATACGAAGCCAAATTGGATTGTAGCTATCGATTGATTTCGATTAAAACCAAATCTGGAGATTTTATTGAGATTTCTTGTGAGGACCCTAGTCCTAAAAGAGAAGGATTGATGTATAATTTGGGATATTCTGAACCCAGTTTGGAGTATATTCCTATTGTTAGAAATTTTCCAGACGTGTTCGAAGAAGTAAAATCCTTACCTCCACACCGAGAAATTGAATTCATAATTGACTTAGTTCCAAATGCTCGTCCTGTAGTTCACGCAAGTCGCAGGATGGCGCCCAGAGAAAAGGGTGAATTAGTCAAGCAAACTAATGACCTGCTAAGCAAAGGATTAATTCGTCCTAGTGTTTCTGAATGGGGTTCAGCCGTTGTGTTCGTTGCTAAATCGGATGGATCTCTGAGATTGTGTGTAGACTACCGCGATCTCAATAAGCAGACTCTCAAGAATAAATTTCCTCTACCTAGAATAGACGATCTATTTGATCAACTACACGGCGCCCGTTTCTTTTCGAAGATGGATCTAGCTTAGGGATTCCATCAGTTACGAATCGCCGAAGATTGTGTTCATTTGACCGCTTTCAGGGGTCCTAATATGTTCTATGAATGGTTAGTTTGAGTTCATTTTGATTATTTTGAGTGATTGTGTTCATTTTGATTGTGTTCATTTTGATTATTTTGATTGTGTTCATTATCCTAATACCGCGATCTATGAATGATTGTGTTCATTTTGATTATTTTGAGTGCGAAGCTTAATTTGTTGACTTTTTATGAGTGTTCTATTTGAAAGTTTGTACATAAACTTGTGTATAACTTGTATAACCACAGAACGGTAGAAAAACTGACCATTCGATTGCATAATTTTAAAACAGAATATTTATAATAATTTCTCATTAATTTCAATTTAACACAAAAATGATAATGTGTTGAAATTTATTTTAGATTTTCAGATATGAATATGAGAATTACAAACTTTGAAGATTACAAAATTTGATACTCAAATTTCAAAACTGATAGTTGAATATGAAAATTTGAAATAACAAGATTTGAATTTCGAAATGACATTTTGATTTCTTATAAGACCAAATTTTGAATTTTTCTTTTTGGAAAAAATTGAATTTTTCAAAAAGTAAAAAGTTCAATTGGAATACATTTTTCAATATATATATATATATCTGTGTGTGAAATATTCAATTTTGATTTTTTTTAGTTTTTTGATTTGTGTAACATCCCAGATTTTATTAATTTAAATTTAGTGATTTATTTGAAATTTTTGGAAATTTAATTTGAGAAGTTAAATAAATACATGAAGCAAAAGAAAATATAAATAAATATACTTACAAATATAATACAAACAAATATATATCTCAACCCTATGAACTATGAAACTTTCATAAGTAAAATAAACATATAAACTTAAAAAGAAAAGAATATGAATTATAAAAAGAAAATAGATATATATATATATATATATATATATATACCACAAATAAGAATTTGTGTTCAACTCTGAAATTAAATACATGTGATAATTTAAATGTTGATAGTAAAACTTTAAATGGAAATTAAATAAACAAATTGTGTTGTAATAAGATTTTGTGGTTATAAGGTGACATATGAAATACATACAAGAATCAAATCATATGTTTGCCGCGAGTATATGAAAACAAGAAAGGTAATAGGAAAATGCATGTAAGAAAATATCTTTTGATAAAACAAGCTGTGTACTTGCATAAAAGAATAGGACTACATGTTAACAAGGATTGAAACATGGGCATTTAATGCCATCAGTTCTAGCACGCAAAAGAAAGATTATTAGCCACCAAAGTAAAAGGAAAATCTGCTAAGTCAAACAAGAAAAATAACATCTCTGATATATTGTACAAAACCAAATAATCACCCTGTACAATACAAATACATTATTCTCTAAACTTCTTTTATACATCAACATTTTTCATTTCAGTTCGTTCAAACCAAACTCATCAAGCCTGAGAGAAAAAAAAAGAAACATATAAACATCACTATATTTTCAAACTCGAGATCAATTAACAAAACAAAGCAAGAAGTTTTAAAGAGGAAGATCAGAACTACAGTTTTCAAAACCAAGTTTTCCTCTGTTCAAAATCTTATTATCAGGTGAGTAAACATCAATTTTAAGGCTTTAAGTTAACTGTAAAAATGATTCTTTGTTTCATAGCATTGTATATGTTATCTTTGAATATAGTTTGGTAAATATATATATAGATATACAGGTTACTCTGTATATTGTTCTTCTCTGTTATGGGTTACAGGATTGTTTTCCATTCAAACCCCAGTAGTTTTCATCTGAATCATGGTAAAGCTTCAGTTGTAAATCAAACAAGATAATGGAACTCAAATATAGGTTTTTAAAAGCTGATTTAAAACCCAAGGCTGTGAGATATCATCACTAAAGTTCTGTTTACAGGAAATCAAGGAAAATGTAATGAACCCAAGTATTATAAAAAGCTAATTCAAGTTAATAGCCTAAATCATTACTGCAAATCATGATTTTAAAAACTAAAACGAAGATTTTTAGTTTGGGATTTTAAGAGCAGTTTGTATGTGAACCAAAATTGCATTTTTCCCATTTTCGAATCATTGAATCAATTTTAAATGTTGAAATTGGTGATGAAGCAAGTTAAAGCATCTGTAATTTCATGAAAATTATCAGAAAAATTTTCTATTGAACAAATTTAAGGAACGAGATCATTCTAGGGTTTTGTTTCAAGTTTTGTGTCATGTCAGAAACGAGGCGTGTTCATCTCCGATACGTGACCGAGCTTCATGAGGTTTAAGGGAAAGGAAGGGAAGCATGTCGCCGTGGTGTGGATGAAATCTGGGCGACTCCGGTGATCGGCGTCGCGAGGTCGAGGTGGTTTTAGTCGAGCAGTGGGTTCCAGTTTTGGGATAGATGGCTCGATTTTGATTCGAAGGCATGATCGAGAGGTTAGTCGATTTGAGGTCGATGGGGTGATCGATCGCGACTTGTTGGAGGTGCTGAAGTTCGCCAGAAGGTTGGCGATGGGTTGTGCATGTGTACAATCTGGTGTGGTGTCAGTTGCAATGGGTTTGGGGAAGAGGTCAGTGCGACTCGAAGTCTGCTCGTGGGGGATTGAGGTGAAAGCTTGTAGTCGAACACGAGTCGTTTTAGTGTGATATCGAGTAGGTTTTGGGACTTAGACAAAATTTTAATAAAATATATTCACTCGGGTAGTTTTTGGCTAGGACTCGAAGCAGGGAAGTGTTTCTCTCGGGGGTGACTCGGGGAGGTCTCGGGTCAGGCTTAAAAACAATGAAGATTTAAGTCTTTCGTGAAAATTTTGAACATGAGTTTAGAATGTGTTTTTGAAATAATTATCTGAAATAAATAAAGTATTTTAAAAGCTTAAACTTTAAAAGTAAAATTGTTTAAGAAATTAAATTGATAAAATATTTGAAGAGTAAATCAAATATTTAAGTTTTTAACCTAAAACAAAAATTATTTATAATGATTAAATAATGATTAAACAATTAATAATTCGTAATTATCTTGTAATTAAAAGTTGATTAATTTAAAGAATAATTAATAAAGATAATTAAGATTTAATAAATTAACAATTAAGAATAAATAAATTAAGATAATTAGTTAAGTTAATTTAAAGTCTAGTTAATTTATAGTTAAGGATAATTAATTATAAAATTAAAATTTATGAAGATAATTATGTGGTTAATTCACTTTTAAATCACATTCACCCAAATTAGAGATGATTGACTATCATCAAATATTTTGTACTGAATTGATATTTCTATTGTGATATTGTGATTGTGTTGCGTACTGAAGTGTAATTTGTGATTTAATTCTGGATTGATGTGAAAACCCCTTTGCCCGTAGAACGGCATTTTTACTTGGATGCGACAGGGAGTCGGATTTCAGTTTGTTATCCGAAACCCACATCGAACCCTGAATGTGAATTTTTGTGATTGTCATATCCACGTGTTTTAAAAAAAAATTATCGATCACTATTCAGTTTAGTCGGGAGAGGACCTTTGTGTCATATAACCCATTCCGAATAGTGATACGTCATAATGGATATCATTTGAAGACCGGTGTTGAAGACCGGGTTTTTTATGAAAACGATAGGACAACCTATCGATTGTCTCTGCACTAAGTTGCTCCGGTATAGAGATTCCCTAAGTGATGGGAAGTCCGATCGGGATTGTAATTACCCGGATTGCAAGGACTTCTTTGGAAGTGCCTTCGGTTCTATTCGATCCCGGAACAGACTTGTATGGTTGTATGTCTTCCACTACACTTTGAGATATAAAGCTGATTTCTTTCAAATACATTTCTGTTGGTGGCGGAGAATTTATTCTCTTAGCTTAACACCCATCTCTGAGACATACGAGCTCAGAGGTTATGTAGTTGAAGGTTATCAGCAATATATTCCCAATTTGGTAATGTGGCATGCTGAATGTTGCTGTGTGTTGATCATTTATTGATCAATTATGATCAAAGCATGGCTTTGTGGACGAGACTTCGTCAGACCTCACTCCTCGGAAATGGTTGAAACAGGAATATGCGGCAAGGTTATGAGGGTCGCGCCCTTTAGGGTATGTCATTTCCTTCTAGAAAAGGGTGGTATCAGGTATGGAGCCCTGGTATTTAACCTATGTGGATACTCCGATCTCATTTATTGTGTGATTGTGTGTTTATCGAGGCGCCTCAGATAAAGGTCCCAAAGGACCGGGGAATGGCATATTCGTGAGTTACCTAGTTACAGTGGTAACCCGGCATTGTGTTGGCAAAGAGCTAGTTAGTTCTCGGGACGTCCAGCCAGAGGCGTACCCATGTGGCAGGAGGAAGTTCCTTAGCCTGACCATTTGTTGGAAATCCAATTTCAAATACGAACCTTGTACGGTTTTAGTTGTAGAACCTGCCATTTACTTATGGTGGCGCCCCACTGTTTAGATGGTAGCTATAGTAGGCATAGTTCGAAATGTCTATGCTGGCTAAGATTAATATTGTAGCTTCGAAATGTTTTCTACACTATGCACTAGTAATAATATTAAACAATTTTCTCGTATTAAGCATATTTGACTATCATAAGAAGAAATCTCCTCCAAGTCTGCGTTTGCATTGTGTGTGTGGCGAGAGGTCTTATGGTAGTTTCATTTTTCTAAAAGCATATCGGATTCCTCTTTTGAACTATTTTATTTAAAGCAACTACTTTTGTTTACTCATACCAGTCCCATGACTGACCCGGAGTTTATTGTTTCTTTTCTAAACTCTGGGTGCCCATTATTTCCACACGGGCAGCCTAGTAGCAGGTTTTCCGTGCTTTGGTGTTAGCTGGATTTTGGAGTCTTTTTGGGTTTAGGAGCTATCAGATTTTGGGAAGCTTTTGTCTTGGATACCTTTTGAAGTGCTTAGAGTTCTGAAGACTTTATCCAACTAGATGTATGTTGGAACTTTTTGGAAGACTCTGTTGTTGTTATGTTGTGAAGTTATTATATCCTGTTATTGTGTCTATATGTAGTGCTCTTGTATGGAAGACATATGTATCATGATACTTTGATGTAGTACTTGATATTATTATGATGTTGTATCTATGATGTAATGTATGATATTCAGTTTATTTCCGCTGTTTATATTCATCTGTTGTTGTTATAAGCTCCGACGAACTGCAGTTTGACGTTTTGAATATCTAACAGTCGAATACAAGTAAGGTATTTGATGTTGATTTTCGAACGCTGGATTTTAGGATCGTTACATTTGGTATCAATGCTGAAGGTTGAGTAAGAACTTTAGCTATGGAGTATAACACATTAGATGGCTCATTAGAGATAGGGTGAAGTATATCCTAGAATGAGTATAACCCGAAAATTTGAATTTTCCTAATCTATTTCTTTTTACTGCTGATATTCCTTGAGATATTTTGTCCGTGGATCTAAATCCAGTTTTCTTACTAATTACAGATAGTAAGGATGAGCGGACGAAGAGGAAGAACTAGGGGTCAAGGAAATGCCGCAACAGCTAATCAAATTCCCCCAATAGCAGAAGCAGCTTTACCTACTCATCATCAGCCGAATCTGGCTGACTTATATAAGAATTTCTCGAAGCTTGGTGGTAAGCCGTTCACCGGCAAGGAGTCTATTGTTGAGGCCCAAGCATGGATCCGATCTTGTGAAAGAATATTTAGAGGGCTAAAATTGGAGGATGATCAAATGCAACTGATAGCTTCTTGGCAACTTCAAGAAGAAGCTTTAGCATGGTGGGAGACAGTCACTGTGGATAAGCCAGAAGATGAGTTTTCTTAGGAGAAATTTAAAGAAGTATTTGAGAAGCGCTATATGCCATCAGTTGGGATTTCTTGTATGTATCAAGAGTTCATGGACTTGAAGCAAGGAAGTTTTTCATTTGAGGAGTATCTAAACAAATTCAACGAATTATCTCGTTTTGGTCCAGAATTGGTGAACACACCTTTGAAGATGAATGAAAGGTTCATTCGTGGGATGAATAAAAAGTTCCACGAAAGGATGACTGGCCACATCAAAGAGTCTTTTTCTGATCTTACTGATATGGGGTATAGGTATGCTACTTTGGATATGCTAGAGGTCCTGAAGGAGGGAGGAAATACGATCAATCCAAATTGGAAAAAGAGGAAATTTGGAGGCAAGAAACCATGGCAGGGTAAGAAGAAAAAGGAAAGCGACCAAGGAAACACAGCAGAGAATGTTACTTGCTATAATTGTCAAGAGAAAGGCCACTACTCAACTAATTGTACGAAGCCTAAGAAATAAGTGAATCACTTCGTTCCAGCGAAGTCTAAGAAATGTTATGCTTGTCAGGAAGAGGGACATGAAGTCAAAGATTGCCCAATGAGGAAGAAAGCACAGGTAGCAAAGGTATACGCAGTCAAAGATCAACCTACAACTTCTAAAGCAGGAAAGGGGAAGGGAGTTCTGGATGGTAACCTTACTATTTATGATAGGATTGTTCGAGTTCTGTTTGACACTGGTGCTACACATAGTTTTATTTCTCAGCAAGCTGTAAATGAACTAAATCTTGAACCTGAGTCCGTTGAGGAGCCTATATACGTAAAGAATCCTGTCGGAAGCCCCGCAAACCTTTGTCTTCGATTTGAAATGTTCCTATCTCATATTCTTATTACCAATTCCCTATTGGTCTCTTTGTCCTTGATTTTAATGAATTCGAAATCTTACTCTGAATGGATTGGCTAGCAAAATACGAAGCCAAATTGGATTGTAGCAATCGATTGATTTCGATTAAAACCGAATCTGGAGATTTTATTGAGATTTCTTGTGAGGACCCTAGTCCTAAAAGAGAAGGGTTGATGTATAATTTGGGATATTCTAAACCCAGTTTGGAGTCTATTCCTATTGTTAGAAATTTTCCAGACGTGTTCGAAGAAGTAAAATCCTTACCTCCACACCGAGAAATTGAATTCAGAATTGACTTAGTTCCAAATGCTCGTCCTGTAGTTCACGCAAGTCGCAGGATGGCGCCCAGAGAAAAGGGTGAATTAGTCAAGCAAACTAATGACCTGCTAAGCAAAGGATTAATTCGTCCTAGTGTTTCTTAATGGGGTTCAGCCGTTGTGTTCGTTGCTAAATCGGACGGATCTCTGAGATTGTGTGTAGACTACCGCGATCTCAATAAGCAGACTCTCAAGAATAAATTTCCTCTACCTAGAATAGACGATCTATTTGATCAACTACACGGCGCCCGTTTCTTTTCGAAGATGGATCTAGCTTAGGGAATCCATCAGTTACTAATCGCCGAAGATTGTGTTCATTTGACCGCTTTCAGGGTCCTAATATGTTCTATGAATGGTTAGTCATGCCTTTCGGGCTAACCAATGCTCCAGCATACTTTGTAGATCTTATGACTCGTGTATTCCGGGAAGTATTGAATGAATTTGTTCTTGTATTTATTGATGATATCCTGATTTATTCCAAAATAGAGGAGGAGCATTCTGAACATCTCAGAATTGTTTTGGAAATATTAAGAAGAAACGTCTTGTTCGCCAAATTCTCTAAATGTCATTTTTGGGTCAAAGAAGTTAAATTTCTTGGCCACATTGTTAATAAAGAAGGAATTTCTGTTGATCCTAGAAAGATTTCTTCTATTCTAGATTGGAAGCAACCTACTACTTCGAAAGAAGTTCGAAGCTTTTTGGGTTTAGCAGGTTATTATCGGAAGTTCGTTCATGACTTTTCTAAGATAGCTAGTCCAATGACTAAGCTAACGATGAAGAATGCAAAATTCAACTGGACTCTGAAATATGATGAAGCTTTTCAGGAGTTGAAGAAGAGATTAACCACCGCTCCTGTTCTCGTGATTATCAATGGGAATCAGGATTTATCTGTCTATACTGATGCTTGTGGTGATGGGGTAGGTGCAGTATTAATGCAGAAAGGGAAGGTGATTGCCTACGCAAGTAGACAATTACGCCCACATGAAAGAAACTACCCAACACATGATTTAGAGCTTTTAGCTGTTATTTTCGCCTTAAAGATCTGGCGACATTATCTTCTGGGTAAGAATCTCCTTCAGCTTTCTAAAAGAAAATTTTAAGTTCGAATTAACTTAACATATACTTATACTTAATAAATTCTTTTGTTATAGGTGAAAATTTTGAATTATTCACCGACCATAAATCTTTAAAATATCTCTTCACCCAGAAAGATCTGAATCTGCGACAACAACGTTGGTTGGAATTTCTGGCATCTTATGACTTAGATATTCTGTATACACCCGGAAAAGCCAATATAGTTGCCGATGCTTTGAGCAGAAGACATGTTGTTCTCGCATATCTTGTTATCGCTCCTACTCTTCTTAAGAAGATCGCGAGCAAGCAACATGAAGATGAGTTTCTTCGAGGAATTCACAAAAGGATATGCCAGGGGGAAGACACTAATTTTGAAATAGATAGTAGAGAAGTTATAAGATTAAAAGGTAGAATGTGTGTTCCAGACATCCCTGATCTGAAGCGAGAAGTTTTAGATGAATGTCACAAGTCTAAACTTTGCATCCATCCAGGAGTTAACAAGATGTACCGTGACATCAAAAGAACTTTCTGGTGGAAGACAATGAAAAGAGACATATCGATATATGTGAGTCGCTGTGCTACTTGTCAATAAATCAAAAGCGATCAAAAGAAAATGGCCGGTTTACTTCAACCTTTGGAAGTACCGAAGTGGAAATGGGACCAAGTGTCGATTGATTTCATCGATGGATTGCCTCGTTCTCGGAAAGGCAATGAAGCCATTTGGATCATTGTGGACCGTTTGACTAAGACAACCCATTTCTTACCAGTAAAATCTACCCGCACGGCAGCAAGCTTAGCTGCCTTGTATGTGAAAGAAATTGTTCGTCTCCATGGTATTCCCAGTAGCATAGTGTGAGTGATCGTGACCCGATCTTCACTAGTAGATTTTGGGAGGCATTTCAAGAGGCATTGGGAACCAAGCTGAATTTCAGCACTGCTTATCACCCACAGTCTGATGGGCAGACTGAAAGGGTTAACCGAATTTTAGAAGACCTATTGCGTGCTTGCATTTTTGATTTTGGTGGTTCCTGGGAGGACCATTTACACCTGGTTGAATTCTCATATAATAACAGCTATCAGGCCAGTATAGAGATGGCTCCTTTAGAAGCTTTATATGGTCGTCCGTGTCGATCACCTGCATGTTGGATCGAATCAGGTGATAGACTCGTCCTTGGACCAGATATGATCAAAGAAGCCACGGAAAAGGTTGATTTTATCCGAAAGAAATTAATAACTGCTCAAAGTCGTTAGAAGAGTTATTATGACCGCCGAAGAAGAGATTTGGAATTTCAAGTTGGAGATTCTGTATTTCTGAAAGTGTCTCCGATGCGGGGTGTATTGAGGTTCGGGAAAACTGGGATGCTATCACCGCGTTATATTGGTCCTTTTCCTATTCTGGAAAGGGTTGGTCCTCTGGCATATCGAGTGCAGCTACCCAGCTGGTTGTCTGGCGTGCATGATGTGTTTCACGTTTCTAGTCTTCGGAAGTATGTGCACGATCCAGATAGTATTATTGAAGAAGCTGCTCAGCAGTATCTCGAAATCACTCCTAATTTGGAAGTTAAAAGAGTGCCGATAAAAATTGTAGATCGTGATGAGAAGCGATTGAGAAACAAAGTTGTGAAGCTGGTCAAAGTTCAATGGAGTCGCGATCCAAAGGACTGCACTTGGGAAACTGAGGATAGTGTGTAGAAATCATATCCCAATTGCATAGTGGATATCTCAGCTTAAACTGGTAAGCCAATTCTCTATCTTTTTCTGAATTCGTATATTCTTTACCTTTCTCTCTCTTCCAAATTTCGAGGACGAAATTTTCTTAAGGAGGGGATATTGTAACATCCCAGATTTTATTAATTTAAATTTAGTGATTTATTTGAATTTTTTGGAAATTTAATTTGAGAAGTTAAATAAATATATGAAGAAAAAGAAAATATAAATAAATATACTTACAAATATAATACAAACAAATATATATCTCAACCCTATGAACTATGAAACTTTCATAAGTAAAATAAACATATAAACTTAAAAGGAAAAGAATATGAATTATAAAAATAAAATAGATATATATATATATATATATATATACCACAAATAAGAATTTGTGTTCAACTCTGAAATAAAATACATGTGATAATTTAAATGTTGATAGTAAAACTTTAAATGGAAATTAAATAAACAAATTGTGTTGTAATAAGATTTTGTGGTTATAAGGTGAAATATGAAATACATACAAGAATCAAATCATATGTTTGCCGTGAGTATATGAAAACAAGAAAGGTAATAGGAAAATGCATGTAAGAAAATATCTTTTGATAAAACAAGCTGTGTACTTGCATAAAAGAATAGGACTACATGTTAACAAGGATTGAAACATGGGCATTTAATGCCATCAGTTCTAGCACGCAAAAGAAAGATTATTAGCCACCAAAGTAAAAGGAAAATCTGCTAAGTCAAACAAGAAAAATAACATCTCTGATATATTGTACAAAACCAAATAATCACCCTGTACAATACAAATACATTATTCTCTAAACTTCTTTTATACATCAACATTTTTCATTTCAGTTCGTTCAAACCAAACTCATCAAGCCTGAGAGAAAAAAAAGAAACATATAAACATCACTATATTTTCAAACTCGAAATCAATTAACAAAACAAAGCAAGAAGTTTTAAAGAGGAAGATCAGAACTACAGTTTTCAAAACCAAGTTTTCCTCTGATCAAAATCTTATTATCAGGTGAGTAAACATCAATTTTAAGGCTTTAAGTTAACTGTAAAAATGATTCTTTGTTTCATAGCATTGTATATGTTATCTTTGAATATAGTTTGGTAAATATATATATAGAAATACAGGTTACTCTGTATATTGTTCTTCTCTGTTATGGGTTACAGGATTGTTTTCCATTCAAACCTCAGTAGTAATGTGGCATACGAGCTCAGAGGTTATGTAGTTGAAGGTTATCAGCAATATATTCCCAATTTGGTAATGTGGCATGCTGAGTGTTGCTGTGTGTTGATCATTTATTGATCAATTGTGATCAAAGCGTGGCTTTGTGAAAAAGCGTAGCTTTGTGGACGAGACTTCGTCAGACCTCACTCCTCGGAAATGGTCGAAACAGGAATATGCGGCAAGGTTATGAGGGTCGCGCCCTTTAGGGTATGTCATTTCCTTCTGGAAAAGGGTGGTATCAGGTATGGAGCCCTGGTATTTAACCTATGTGGATACTTCGATCTCATTTATTGTGTGATTGTGTGTTTATCGAGGCGCCTCGGATAAAGGTCCCAAAGGACCGGGGAATGGCATAATCGTGAGTTACCTAGTTATAGGGGTAACCCGGCCTTGTGTTGGCAGAGAGCTAGTTAGTTCTCGGGACGTCCAGCCAGAGGCGTACCCATGTGGTAGGAGGAAGTTCCTTAGCCTGACCATTTGTTGGAAATCCAATTTCCAATACGAACCTTGTACGGTTTTAATTGTAGAACCTGCCATTTACTTATGGTGGCGCCCCACTGTTTAGATGGTAGCTATAATAGGCATAGTTCGAAATGTCTATGCTGGCTAAGATTAATATTGTAGCTTCGAAATGTTTTCTACACTATGCACTAGTAATAATATTAAAGAATTTTCTCGTATTAAGCATATTTGACTATCATAAGAAGAAATCTCCTCCAAGTTTGCGTTTGCATTGTGTGTGTGGCGGGAGGTCTTATGGTAGTTTCATTTTTCTAAAAGCATATCAGATTCCTCTTTTGAACTGTTTTATTTAAAGCAACTACTTTTGTTTACTCATACCAGTCCCATGACTGACCCGGAGTTTATTGTTTCTTTTCTAAACTCTGGGTGCCCATTATTTCCACACGGGCAGCCTAGTAGCAGGTTTTCCGTGCTTTGGTGTTAGCTGGATTTTGGAGTCTTTTTGGGTTTAGGAGCTATCAGATTTTGGGAAGCTTTTGTCTTGGATACCTTTTGAAGTGCTTAGAGTTCTGAAGACTTTATCCAAGTAGATGTATGTTGGAACTTTTTGGAAGACTCTGTTGTTGTTATGTTGTGAAGTTATTATATCCTGTTATTGTGTCTATATGTAGTGCTCTTGTATGGAAGACATATGTATCATGATACTCTGATTATTATGATGTTGTATCTATGATGTAATGTATGATATTCAGTTTATTTCCGCTGTTTATATTCATCTGTTGTTGTTATAAGCTCCGACGAACTACAGTTTGACGTTTTTAATATCTGACAGTCGAATACAAGTAAGATATTTGATGTTGATTTTCGAACGCTGGATTTCAGGATCGTTACAATTTGGAAACCTGAATTTTTGAAACTTCATACATTCAAATTTTTGAATTTGAAAATATAACTTTAAAAGTGTTAATTTTGAATTTAATTTGAATTTTGTTGAAACGGTTAAATACGAAATTGAACAAGTATGGAAAAAACAAATTTGAGATATATGTGGAAAGAATAAAGTAAATAGTATTGGAAAGATTTAAAGAGATGGGTTAAAGACAACATCTTTAATGTTAGTTGTTTTTCATTGCCTTCGTACCATTTAATTTTGCAAGCTTACAGTAGACAACCCACCGTAATGGTCTATTTGATTAGCTTTTGTTTGATTGTTTGTACAAAAGATGATAAAGAACACAAAAAGGAGAACTTGATGGAATTGTTGAGGAAAAATGTTGCAATCTTTATCTAATTATAAATAAATAAAAACTTCATCATAACATATGTTTTCATTAATAGATATGAACATGGGATTTGAGTATTATATCCTAATTTTTTGCATAGTTTCAATTTTTTTAAATGTCAATGAATATGCATATTACATCCTCATTTTTTGAATAAGAGGAAACACAAATTACTTTATTTTGTTGGTATATTCAAATTAGATATAATTTTCTTCTTCGGAATTCTTTAAAATTCGATAATGGTAAAACCAATTTTATTCACCTAAAAACATGCTTCTAGAAAGAGAAAAAAATGTTGCATATTAATGGATAGTTCCATTTAATTTCTAAAATACATTAGAAAGAAAATATGTGACCGATTTTAGTCAAAAAATATACATCTTGTAATGCAAATCAGTTTGGATTATAATAAATGTAGACTATAGAAAACAGAAACTACTTTGTGCTTTATAAATTACAGGAAAAGGAGTTTGTGTTTAAGGTGTTGATGAATGATTTATGACATTGATGATGAAGATGATTGATTTGTATAAAAAAATTAATGAAAGTTGAAGAAAAAAGAATAATATGAATGTAGTACAAATTATAGTCGAACAAAAAAAAGGGTATGGACATATTCATTTTAATTGCTATGGGACATTTTTCAATAGAACATTAGAAATAAGAACTAAACAATTATTTCTTGTATCAGAATTAGTTGGGGCTTAATAATAAAAAAGAAATCTTTTGTTTTATAATTATGTGCACCCAAATACCTTGATTCTGGAAAAAAAATTGCTTGTTGTTCATTTTTTAGTTTCCTTTAATTGTATATATCTATTAAATAATAGTACAGCAAAAGAATTTCTAGCTTTCACATTAATTCTAGTAGTTTTCTATTCTCTCTTTGCTTCTCTGTTGATATTTTATTTTCAAATTTGTTAATTTATCAATTCACGCTTATTGTAGGAATCTCTTCCATCATTTTACATTCTGCTATACGCATTTAAAGTTTATACAATTATTTACAAATAGTTCATCATTTATATCCTAACATTTTTTATTCAAGTCCTTATACTTGAGTTAATTATGTAATCTAAAATTTGAACTATTTAAATAAATTCAGCTGACTAACATTTATTTATATTCGTAATAAATATTAAAGAATGACAATTTCGATACGTATACCACCAAAAGAGTAAACATAAAATTTTAAATTATATAAAATAATAATCAAATATTTAGTTTGTAATTCATTTGTTTAAATAAATTATCATTTGTTGCATTGTAAAATTATACTTTTAAGTTCAAATACCTAATTTAAATTCCACAATAATTTACAAAATCCACCTCATTTTTCTTTTAATATTTTACGTTTCTGTACATATATTTAAATTAATTATGCAATTTTAAATTTAAACTAATTGGATAAATATAATTAAATGATATACATTTGTTCGTCTAATAAATTATGAAAATATGAAAAAATGTATTATGTGCACCACACTCATATAGTAGAATTAATCGGGTAACCTTAAAACTATTTAAATAAATTTAGTAATTATTATTTGTTGATTTGTCTAATAAATCATAAAAATATGAAAATTTCAATATTTATACTATATTCATACCAACAAAAAATGTATAAAATTCATTTTGATATATAAATACATCTATCACATAACATCATTAAATACATAAATATATATCAGTAGATTAATGCTTGCATTGCAAAATTCTTTTTTAACATCAAGTACTTACATTTTTGAAATTTCCGCAGTTGCTAACAAAACCCTCATTAATATCATATAATGCTATACACTTAAGTCAATTTATTTTAATTAATTATGTAAACTTGAATTAAAACTATTCAAACCAATTCAATTAATAATTATTCGTTAATTCATCTAACATATCCTAAAATTTGAATGTGCCAACATGTATACCATATTCATATCAACAAAAGTGGTAAAATTGTTTTTCCATTCAAATATAAAGATATATAAATAACATAACATAAATAATATACATTAACAATATTAAAAGATTCAATTTATTATTCATTTATCTCAATAAATATATCATACATTGCACTGTAAAATTTTGCTTTAACTTATACCTATAGTTTAACATTCCTATAATTATTTACAAAACCTCACTCAACTGTTTCCTAATATTTATATTTGAATAAACGTGTTTAAATTACTTATGAAATCACAAAGCTCGGTAATAGTTAGTCAACCCATCTAATATATCCTTAAAATACATGTCAATTTTAACACACACACACACATGTATGTATGTATGCGTGTGTGTGTATTAACAAAAATGGTAAAATTATTTTTTTCCACTCAGCTATAAAGATACATAGATCGCATACATAATTATGTACATAAACAATAATGACAAGATTAATTTGTAAATCAACTATAATCATTTATCTCAAAAATGTATTATACATTGCATTATAAAATTCAGTTTTTAACTTCAAATACTTTGCATTAAGATTTCTACATTTTTCTACAACATCATTCTCAATTCTTTTCTACTATTTACATTTAAGTCTATGTATTTAAACTAATTAAGTAATTTTAAATTTAACATATTAAAAATTCAGTTAAATAATATTTGTTCACTCATCTAAAATCATTAAAATATGTTTGTTTCAACATGTTTACCATATTTACACTAACAAAAATGATAAAATTATTTTTTTATCATTTTTACTCCAATATAAGGAGATATAAGTTATATAACATACATTATACATAAAAAATAATAACTTTAGGAATGTAAATTTAATTATGTTTTTTAGAACGGTTTTTCATGTAGTAAGTTTGAAAATAAGGAGCGGATCCTAATTTCTACTGACAATAATAACAAATTCAGTTTATAATTCATTTATCACAATCAATTCAACATATAATGCATTACAAAGTTATGTTTCTTTTACTTCGAATACCTTCAGTTTAAAATTTCTATGACCTTTTAAGAAACCCTCTCAGTTCTCTTCTAATATTTTACCGTTAACTCCATATATTAGAATTAATCACATAACCTTAAAACTATTTAAATAAATTCAATAAACTATCATTTGTTGATTAGTTTAATAAATCATAAAATATTAAAATTTTAGTATTTATACCATATTCATATCAACAAAACTGGTATATAATTCATCTAAATATATAAAAACTCAATCACATAACATAATTATATACATAAGTAATAACTACGAATTTAATTTATAATTCATTTATATCAACATATTAATGCGTTGCATTGTAAAATTCTTTTTTTAATGTCAACTGCTACAATTTGAAATTTCTATAGTTGCTTACAAAACCCTTCTCAATATCATATATTATTGTGCATTTAAGTCAATATATTTTAATTAATTTTTTTTGGACTTTAATATATTTTGATTAATTATATGTATTGAATTTAAGAAATTCAGATAAATTCGATTAACAAATATTTGTTACACTACAACAAATACAGCCTTTTACAATGTTTTTTTTACCACGTTTGTATAAAATACGTTGTAAAAAGTCTCTTTTACAATGTTTTTTTTAAAAAACGTTGTAAAGAGCACTTTTTACAACGTTTTTTTGAAAAACGTTGTAAAACATGACTTTTTACAACATTTCATCCTAAATAGTTGTTAAAAATTATTTTTTACAATATTTTTTGTAAATGTTGTCACAATGGCTTTTTAACAAGTTAATAAAAATGTTGATTTTTCCAACTAGATATTAATTAAGTACAACTTTTTTAAAAGTAGTTTTACTCATGATTTACCACCGTTGTTTATTAATATATATATATATATATATATAATTACTAATTAGAATCTATATTCAACAATTATTTTTTACTTTTGATAATTAATAAATATATTAAACGATAAAATCAATAAGTATTTTTTCTAAAATTCAAAAGTAAAAATTCTAGAATTCAACAGTGTAAATTTGTACTAATTATATTTAATGATTAATAATTGATAATTAATAAATAATAATCAATAATTAAGAAGAAATGTTTAGTCTTTAATTATTAATAATAAACAATTACTATCAAGTAATTAATAATAAATACTAATTTATTATATGTTGTCAGTTTTTCATAAAATTGTTTAAATTGATTGTCACTACGAAGGGGGGATCCAGGGGGGTGGCAATCCCCCTAGGTGGGGGTGCGGGGGCAACTCTCCTGTTGACGGCGGTCGAACAGGCTGGTCGGGTCGCGGAGGTCTAGGGGGCAGCGCCCCTTGGCGGGGTGCGTGGTAGGGCCCGTTCGAAAATGGTACATTTCATTTACTATTTGAATTTGAATTCAAATAGCAAACGGGCATGACTGTTGGGAATATATATGTTCATTTCGAACAGTCACCACCAACAGACGCCTTCCCCTTATATATACTCGGCAGCCTTCTTTTCCGAAAAATAACAATAAAACTTGTCTGTTTTTTGAATCAATAACTCTATTAGCATCATCTCATCAAATTTGAGTGTTCTTTTGATTTGTGCAAGTAATCACAAATTGCGCAAAACACACTCCACTGTATGTTGAAAGAAAGTTTTCTGAGAGCCTCTATGATTTGAGAAAGGCGAAAACATTCTTGAAAGAAAGTGATTCAATCGTGCCCTGGAGTGATATATCTATATAATACTACAACATTATTATTAGTAATTAATAGATAATAATTAATATTTATTATCAAATAATTAATAATTACTAATAAATAATTAAGAATTAATAACTAATATTTACTATTTAATAATTAATTTTTATTAGTTAATAAGTAAGCTTTAATAATTTAGAAGTAGCACTTTAACTCCATTCTTCAACTGTTGGATCCATTTCTCTAATATTGACTCCTCAACTTTTGGCTCCGTTCTTCAAATTTTGGCTCCAATCTAAAGTTTTATCCTTTTCCCTCCTTTATCATAGGAAAGCGCACTTCCCTATTACTTTTTTTCCCATCATCTCCGAGCGTGCTAAAATAAAACGAAAACAAAGAAAATGAAGTGGTCAAACTCCAAAACCTGATTCAAGCAACCTTCACTCCTCACCCGATCCCCAACCTCACCAGATCCCCAAGCTTTTCTAACCCAAACTCCTTCCTTCTCATAAGCTATTTCTGTCCTCCATTCCTCCGTCCCAAAACTACTCCTCCAAAATTTTATTCAGACTTTTCCAAAATTATGAAAACCCTAGCCATGTTCTTGACTTCTACACTGTGCTGGGTTCGATTGGTTTGGGCGGCCGGTGGTGCAGTAGTCAACGGGGAGAGATGGTCGAGGGTGTAGAAGGGTCGGAAGGGAAGCGAGAGTGTGTTTGGAATGCTAGCTTGGTGTTCGACGAAATGGGTAAGAGAGATATTGTTGCTTGGAATGTCATAATTTAAGGTTGATGCATATTTTGGTTGCTTCTTTTATTTCCAGCAAGTTAATGGTATACTAATTATATAAAAAACTTGTTAGCTTTTTATTTTTTGATGCATATTTAGTGTTAAAAGTGTTATGCTTGAATTACAAATTTCAATCATCCTTTGAATATTGTTATTATCAGTATTAGGGCAAACTACGCACAAGGACTATCGGTTGTCAAACTAAATAGAAAACAACAGGTGTTGAAAATAACTGAATGTGGTTAAACTAAGCATTGCATTAGGAAATGGATGGTGGGTTCAATTGCATAATACCACTGTAATCTTAGTTAGGCTGTTGGCAATGTGGTTAAACTAAGCATTGCATTAGGAAAAAATAGGCTGTTGAAAATAACTGAATGCGGTTTATCAATATTGTTATGCATATTGATGCATATTTTAATCATGTAAAAAACATTATTATAACACATGTTGACATGCATATCAATTTCAATCTCAGGTGATGGAGATTGCAGGAACATTGGGTATGAAGTTGCCTTGCTTGCTGCATACGAAATAGCTTATGGATTATCAGGCATCAAAAAATTACTGGAAACAAAAGAAATTGCATTTCGAAACATATACGACGATTGTAAACAGAGGTATGTGTTAATTGTAGACATAGGTAAAGAATACATATATGTTGTGTTAATACATATAAAAGTAAATTGTTCAATTATAACGAATTACTAGTTATATAACCCAGGTATGGGTGATAACTGAAACTATTTGAATAAATTGTTCATTATAAGTTGAAACATTAATTTAACTTAACATTAACTTATCACCTTATTAACAGATTATTTTGCCTTCTTATAAGTTGTTGGAAAGACATAAATAGCAAGAAGTAAATAATAAGTTGTTTCAGCTACTGCGTACTTACCATAAAAATATACTCATGCTGAAGATTTTATGATAGGATTTCAATGTAAAGCTTTCGAATTTCAGGCAAGCTGAAGATATGCTCGAATAGCTTCAAAACGTTGAAGAAATGACGAAACATGTAATCTTTTTTAGAGAAATGTTTTGTTGGGTGAGGCGGTAGTTGCATGGTTCAATGTAAGATTGTTTTGTTAGTGGTGGATGTGGCATAATGTGAGTGTTGTTGCATCATTGTTTGCATGTTGTATGTAAAATGAATGGTATATTATATGTAAAGTTTTATTGTTTGAATTGATGAATTCTATGTATTTTAATCGACAAATTTTAAGTATTTCTATTTTTGAAATGTTAATTTATTATATTATTTAGGATATGTAAAATATTTATTTAGTTTTTTTTATAAAAAGTTGTATATATTTTGCAACATTTAAAAAATGTTGTAAAAATATTCTGCAACGTTTAAAAAAAGTTGTAAAACACATTTTGCAACATCTAAAAATAGGTGTTATTTGTCACTATTACAACGTTTTTTGCAACATCAAAAAATAGTTGTTATTTGTCACTATTACAACATTTTTTGCAACACCTAAAAAACGTTGTAAAAGATATTGACCCTATTACAGCTTGACATAATATTACTGTAAAAATGTTGCGAAACCCATATTACAACGTTTTTTTGATGTTGTAATAGAGTATATTTGTTGTAGTGTAAATTCATCTAATAAATCCTAAAATATAACGGTTCTAATATATATACTGTAATTATATCAACAAAAGTGATAAAATTGTTTTTTCATTCAGATATAAAGATATATAGATCATATAACATGAATAATATGAATAAATATATTAACAAATTTAATTCATTTATCTTAATAGATTTACCATACATTGCACGTAAAATTCTATTTTAGGTTTAAATACTTATAGTTTAACATTTCTACAATTATTTACAACCCTCCCTCGTTGATTCCTAATATTTTACACTTAAATCCATGTATTTAAATTAATTTCAAATTTCAAATTTAAACTATTTAAATAATCTCAGTAAATAATTTTTCTAGTACATCCAAAAAATATGTGGCGATTTAATATATATATACACACACACGCACATATGTACTTACATACATACATACATACAAAAATAGTGAAACTATTTTTTCCATTCAGTTATATATCGCATATATTAAATTATGTACTTAAAAATAATGACAGTCAATTTGTAAATCAATTATAATCATTTTTCTCAAAAATTTATCATAAAGTGCATTACAAAATTTTGTTTTTAACTTCAAATAACTCCACATTAAGATTTATATAATTTTTAGTCATTCTCAACTCTTTCTTACCATTCACCTTTAAGTTCATATATTCAAATTAATTTCGTAATTTTAAATTTAACATATTTGAAATTTTAGTTTAAATATTATTTGTTAATTCATCTAAAATCACTAAAATATGTCAGTTTTAACATATAGATCATATTCATACTATTAAAAATGATAATTATTTTACTATGTAAAAAGATATATAAGCTATATAACATAAATTATATATAAACCATAATAAGAATTTGAACTTATAGTTCGTTTATTTCACTGAATTTATTGTACGTTGCACAACAAAGTTTTAATTATAGCATTAAAAGTATAAATACTGTATTTTACAATATTATTATGTGAGTTACACACTAGTATTGATATATTTTGGTTCATACCGTCAAGCCTGTTAATAGGTTGAGTCGGCTTAAAAGTCATACCCAAGTTTGTTTATTGAAATCAAAACCGAGCCTAGTAGGTATTTCAAACTCATTACCCAAGCTCAACCTGTTAGGATTTTCAAGTCCGTTGGGTAAAACCTGTATACTCAATCTAAAAAATTGATACCATAATCATCATTTGAGCCCTTCACTTTTTATAAATGGTACATAAACAAAATTTACAAACAAATTGGATGATGATGAAATAAAGTTCTGAAACAAAAGAATGCAAAATTTCTATATTTTTGCATACGAACGGTACACAAATAACATTTATGCTTATTTTTTTGGTACAATGAACATATAATAATTGGGTTGGGCCAAATCGGATTGGGTAGTAATGATTGAGTCGGGTCTACTAATAATCACGTTGGGCCTAAGTTTGTGTTCGGATGGATAATCAGACTAAACCCATATCCGTATTAACAGGACGGGTTCGGCTTTGGCTCGGGTTAATCCCATGTCATTGATAGACATAAGCACCATTATAATAAGGAAAATTTTTCAAACAATGCTCGGCCAGAGAACTATTTGCGCAAATAGGCTCGGTGGAAAACTAATTGCAAAAAATAGGCCTCGTTTTTATATAGCTTGCGCAAATATGGATTGTGCAAGCTATATTTTTTCTTAAAAAAATATGTAGCTTGCGTAATCCATATTTGCGCAAGCTGTATATTTATAGTTTGCACAAATATGGATTGAGCAAGCTATAAATCGGGCTTCAAAATTCCAACAAGCATAGAATCTATCTCCCACTTCTCAAACCCCTCTCCTTCTCAAAATCATCTCAATCCCCATTTCAGCCCAACTATTTTCCCAAATCAAACCTCCATTTTACATTAATCTCAATTATACTTTAAAGTAATTAATTGTTTTACCTCTAAATGGAAGGAACTTCTTCATCCATGGCAATTAGAGGTAAATTTTTTGTTGTTGAAATTGATGTTAAATTAATAAGTGATTGTTGTTGGTAATGATACTAAGTATTGTTGGTGTTGTCGATGACAATTACCGCCTATTATTGTTGTTATAGTTGAAATTTTAGTTACTGATAAATCATTCCAAAAACCCTTGTTGCAAAATTGGTTTTTGAATGAATAATTGGATGATAAATATTTTGTAGAATTGCCTCCTGGACCCGAAGATAGAAATCTTCTTTATCTTCAAGATCATCATAGAAGTCGAAATGATTCTCTTATGGATATATTTATTTTATACACATTGAATTATTGTTAATCCAAAATGCAAATATGAATTACTAATTGCAATTCCTTGATATAAATCAGGATGTAGAAATAATTAAACTTTGTGATCATTCAAGCAAACTTAATGAAATGGATTTTAAAGAACGTAGGTTGGAACAAAACCTAAGAATACCCGGGTTTTGGAAAGCAATGGAAGTTGATTAAATTAGACTAGATCATCATCTTATTACGACATTGTGTGATAGATGGAGACCTGAGACAAATACTTTTCATTTTAGAGTGGGAGAAACGACTGTAACTCTAGCTGATGTTTACTTTTTGTTTGGTCTAGGCACTGACGGTTTCCTGGTGTGTTTACAAAATTTGGATGTTGATTATATGGAGTTGTATCACGATTTGCTTGGTATATTTCCACCAAAAGAGGCAGTAAACTCTAAAAGTGAGTTAGCAATGACTTGGTTTAAAAGTGAATTTTCTGAACCACTAGTTGAAGATGCGACGGATTTTGATATACTTCATCGTAGTCGTGCTGTTGTCTTGTACCTTTTAAGTTGTCGTCTTTTTCCATATCATTCAAAAGATAGATTGAATTTGAAATTTTTTCCATTTTTGGAAGATTTAACAAATTGTGGTTACCATTCATGGGGTAGTGCTGTACTTTGTTATTTGTACAGTGAGTTGACAAATGTTGCTTTCGAAAAAAGAAAAGTTTTAGGTTGTTCTTCAACATTGTTGCAAATATGGTCTTGGTCTCATATTACTATTGGACAGCCTACTGTAAGAATTCCTATGGATTTAGATACTTATCTTCCGTTCGGGTGTAGGTGGAATTGTGCTAGGAGTTGGCATGAAACTCCAAAAAATGTACAATTTTACCGAAATGAATTGGATTTGTTAGCGGATGACGCCGTGACCAGGAAACCATATTTTTTGTTGATTAAATTTGGGCATCCTGATGTTGAGTATATGTATGCGGGTTAGATCGCTAAGAGTAGACTAATCCTTTTTTGGACTTTGAATTATATGCTCTGGATCGAGTGGTGAGACAGTTTGTCTTTGACCACCAACACATTCATGATCCCGTAGTGCTATTAGACCCAGAACTCAGTAGTTGTATGGACTTCTTTCAGGAAAGTATTGCTTTATGGAATTCAATAATTGATCGTGCCGAACGAGCACGTAATCCTCCGACACCGTTGAGTGAGTATGAGAATTGGTATTAGCAAATAACTCACCGTTATATTTTGAAAAAGTCGGCAAGGGAATTGGTTGCTTACATTCACCGAGCTCCACTAGAGCGTGATGTGGTCAAGGTTTTAAATCTCGCTCATCTCAGCCGAGATCTCATTTTCAAGCCTGGGCGATTCGAAACAGGCTATTTTGTTTGAATCTCGTCTGACCCAAATCTCGGATGCTATTTCGGTATCTCGTTCGATATCTCGGACGAGATTTAATAGCGAGATATCGGCCGAGTTGTTGAATTTTGGAAAAAATCAACTCTTCTTCCGTATTGATCTGGCTCATCATTTACCTTAATTTAAGCCTTCTTAATTGTACTTTTTTTAACCCTTATTTCTTGTATAAATCTCATTTAATATTCGTCTCTTATTTTACGACAGTGACGAATGTAAGAAGATGATAAAATCTACATCGATTATGGTAAGTATTTCACTTTATGATTTTCATTTAGGTTTCTGATCCAAATTAATTTACATCCGATTTCAATGTTCTTTTTTCGACACTTTCTTGAGTTTTTTTCCTAACCCTATTTTTTTGTGGCTATAAATTTTAAGCTTCACTTATTTAACTTTATGTTCCAAATGGATTCCCAATTTGATTTCATTTAGTCTTTGCTGCTATAATTTTTTTCCTCAAGGCTTATTTTTAAGTAATAAAGAAATTCTATTTCATCTATTAATTTCATTTGATGATTACATGTTCATTCGTACATCATTTTTTTGCTTTTCTTATAATATTACTAAATGTTTGAAAATTGTTTGTACTATATATGCTATTTTCTACGTTTGTTTGAAATTTCTATGTTATTAGTTGCTTAATGAGATTTTGTTTGCTAATAATTAAATACTATAATCAAACTAGAATATTTTAATTCTACTTGTAGACATTTGTATTTGAAGTTATAAAATTAAGATTTCCCTTGCAGCACTATAAATCATAAAAGGTAGAAATGAGACACTATATTGTGTAGAAAAGTTAAGTGAATGATCAAACAAAGTAAATGTGCATATATTATGGCTTGTTTCTTGTCTACTTTATCTCATATGACATTATATTGAACATTATTCATGAAATCTAGTTATTTGTTTATTTTACATGATACAAGTGATATTTTTCCATACTAAATTATTAATGATAAGCATGTGATATATTCAAGGTAAGTGCATAGTGTTTTCCTTAAGGTAGTGAATAGTATTATAAATTTAGGTGTATGAAAATTAATTTTCGACATGACATATACTCCGAGATAACTCCGAAATGAATTTTAGAAACCGAGATGTAAATCCGAGATGGACGACCGAGATGCACTCATCTCGTTCGAAATCTCACCCGATACGAGATGAGCTCTCTAAATTCTTCGAGACGAGACGTGACCGAAATCCGAGATTTAAAACCTTGGATGTGGTTAGTATTATAATTTATAAATTTTGATTATCCATACTTTTAGACCATATTCATTGTTACATTGTTTTGTATTTCGCATAGGTAAGCGGGATATATAGCGCTTTGGATGTGGTTGACGAAATTGAAGAGAATCGTATGGAGGCGGAAAAGGCGAAAACTAAATGTATTAACTTACGACGTATACTTGGTACGATTCTAGGTAGAAACAAGTTAAGAAGGCCAGCAAGACCTTTGTGTATTGCAGAAAAACAACCACATACTGGGGAGGAGACACATACAATAGTGGAGGAAGGACAAACGGTAGAGGAGGAACCACATATAGAAGTGGAGGGAACACATGATGTTGGGGGAGAAATTCATCCTCAATGACCTATTTGGAATGAAGGCGAACAACAATTTGGGTATGTTGGTTAACCAACTCGAGAGCAAAATGAAGAGTGGCCGTAGTAGGAGAGACAACAAGAGGAAATAATTTTCGGTCCTACTCAAGAACAAGAAATATATGTTTCAACCTTTGACGAATCCCAAAGTTCAGGTCCAATCACCTATAAAAGGAAGAAGAAGAAAAGAGACTTACCTTTTGAGTAAAAGCCTTTACGATTGAGTGGTTTTGTTATTTGGATGATATATCCCGCTGATGTTTATTTAGTTTTTTATGTAGTTGTTGATGTTTATGTAGTGTATGGATGGTATGTTTTGTTCAACTTCATTTTGGGGTTGGTATGTGTGTTGTTTTGTTGGAACATGATCTTGATATATAATGTTGATGGTTCGTGTTGATGATATTCAGTTGTATTGATGATAGTTTGTTGTTCATGTTGGCGTATAAATGATTTTACGTTGATGGAATGTTGATGGTATAAGGGTGTTGCGTAGTGGAGGAAGGAGCATCAGATCGCTGTCTTTTAGAACACCAAAATATAACTTGCGCACTTTTGAAATATGCAAGTTATATATGCGAATATAGCTTATGCATTTTAAAAATGCGCAAGCCATATTCTGGTGTTTAAAAAGAAAACGACTAGCTGCTCCATTCCCACATATTTACAACCTCAAAACTCACCGCTATTGCACCAATACAACACCATATAACCAAGTTGACATCTTATTTCATGAATTAAACTCCATATTGCTAGAACAAAGAAAACGAGAATAGAGTTCAACAATTCTTACATTGAAGAGAACATTAGAGTTCAATAATTCTTAAAACAAACAAGACTGGAATCCAACGTTTCTTACAGCAACAAGAATTAAATACAACAACTCATACATATGAAACAATTAAACGAGGACATGATTTCTTCTTATGGCCAAAAGCACCATATTTGCTACATCTATTATGGCCGGATGAAGATGGCAGATCCATGAAACCTTTATTCGTGTAGACCGTGGACGTCCTTACTTTTTGCGCACTGTTGGTGGTTGTATAGTAGGACCTTTGTAGGCATCCCAATGACAACTATCAGGTACATGGCAGATAAAGGAGCATACACAGAGGTATACATAGCCGTTGTGTACCACGTTGAGATTAAGTCAAAATACGCTCTATTTGCACCACCTGACCCACGTGAACATGCTGCTAATACATGGAAGCACATTAAATGATCTAAAGTTGGCATGTTGCACGAGCACTTGGCGACATTATCATCGATATTCACTGTATAATCAAATATATGAACATCTTTCACCTGCCATTTTGTTAATCTATATCTCTCTATAGATAGGAGCCTTGATTCTTCAATTATTCTCTTTGCTAATGTTTGCCACTTCAGTGTCAACTGTGATGTCCACTCTTCTCCTTGATTTCGACGTTCGAAAAAGTAATGGTTTAATCGATGAAACGTCAACCAATGATCTAACAGGTAAATTCCTAGTTTCTTTCAGCACACTGTTAAAGCTTTCAGAAACATTAGCTGTCATCATATTGAATTTAGGCCACCATCGTGACAAAGAGTCAAGCTTGATTCTTGAATTTTCAAACTTCTTCCAATCCATGCATCGACTTCTCAATTTACAGCATTCAACTATTTTCTTAGTTTATTATATTTTACAACCTTCGATGCCATGGCACATGCATGTATCAAATTTTGTAGCTCATTCATACCAAACCCTACTTTCTTCAAATTTGCTTTAATATGACGAATACAATAGCAATGCTGATGTTCGATTGTCCAAGCTTGTCTTAGCGCACGTGGAATTCCTTTCATACGATCTGAGATAAATGTAATACATCGGGTACGTACAAATGGAATATAATTCCATATGCAACGAATAAACCAACTTCACGTTTGCCAAGACCCTATTTGTACAATAGCAAATGCTAACGAAAAAAGACCTTGTTTTGCATCTACATCAGTAGCCACTAGTAATGTACCTAGATACTTTCCATATAAATGAGTGCAATCAATAGATAGTATAGGTCGACAATGGATGAAATCATCGATAGAAGGTCCGAAAGATCAAAAAGCACCATAAAAACACCATGACTATGAATAACATCATATACGGTTCTAGGGTTGGTACGTTGCATGGCTCTAAGATATTTTGGCAATTCTGCACATGACGAAACCCAATCTCCATAAATTGGTGCAACCGCTTTCTGTAGTCTGCGCCATGCTCGAGAATAACCCACTTTTATATGAAACATATTTGACATTGTCTCTTGAATTGTTCTTGTAGTCATATTTGTTTCAGCTTTAATCAAGGAAAGTATTTTTCCACATATAAACTTTGATGTTGCCCGTCGATGGTTTGAGTTGACGGTTGCATTTAAACAAGTGTGATCACCGCCATATATTGCTATTTTCCACCAACTTTCAGATTTTCTCAGCGATAGGCTAGCATGCACTCTTCAAAGACATGTTTCATCCACATCACAATGAACCGTGTATTGCTTTGGATGCTGTAACGACCCGCTATTTTGGACTATTCACATCCATTATAAGTGTATAGGTAGACACTCATGCCGGAATTGAATTGCTCAAAATACCGCGTTGTTATTTTAAATTTGGCAAAACCGAACATATACAGTAAATAAAATAATCACAGATCACAGACACAGAGTAATAATTGCAGCGGAAATAAAAGAGATAGTAGTTCATGAAGCTACTATATAAATATATAAGTTACATCAGAGTTAAACCAGATACAAGGAAGAGTAATACGATACAACAGGTACAAATCAGAATACATCACTGGAATCATCGAATACTGAAAGCAGAATAGATGGCTGAATCTTCAAGCAAAGCTCCAACTCCAAAGGTGAGTCTCGAATACTGGTACACTCAGTCTGACCCGAGCGTAAAGCAAAAACACAAGACACTCGAGTCAGGATTAACATTCTTATATTAATAAATCCAACTCAAGTGAAATAGCAATTGAAATACAAGTAACTCAAAGGATGTTTGGAATAACCATCCTTTAAGGATCTGTTAAACTATCTACTAGGTAGTAATATACGCTAAGTAGATAATGTCTATCAGTAATATAAAAGATATCAAAATAGCATTAAGTCATGGCCCATTCCACCCTTAACACATTTTTATTCCCAAAAGCATATACAAGACCGTAGTTTCCCCAAAACCGGAAGTCACCAGAGGGCAATCCATATACTAAAGGTACAAACCAAAATCGTAGTGGTCGCGCATAAATGGAATACAAGTATGACAAGGCACATGAGGCAATACCCAAGGTAGTGATACTACCGTTCGCCTGATCCGGACTGGTGAGTACGCAACGCCGCAGCGCCCGCAACACCGTGAAACAACACTCCCAAAATCAAGGGTGCACCAATCGACAACAAGTATAAGTAGTTCGAAGAAGTGTGTCCACTTGAGGTAGCTAATCCTCCATTGGCCCGGCACAGCTCCTGTTTTAGTCATTTCCAATTTGACACAAGTGTCAGGGCTATCCATTATCGTTCTCTTTCTTCAGTCATCACGTACATCATTCCAACCACTTCATTCTGGATCATTACTCCGCGTATAGTTATTAAAGTGGTTTCGGTTCAGATAGAGAGTATATCCATTACCGATCCCGGTCTCTTTAATAACCTTCGTAATTATTACACCGATTGGTCGTTTATATATTTCAAAAACCAAATCAATTTCAATTTCAATTTCAATTCGTAAATCAACAATTCATTTGTCTTTCTAAACCAATTTCCAATATTTACGTTTCAAAACTTAAATTTACCATTTCAAAATCTTATAATTCAATTTCAATATCTATTTAAAACCATTCAAATATTGATTCAAGTCCGTATATAAGTTTTATTCCGAAATCATTTAAATTAATTTAATTTAACATTTAAATCCATTTAAATTCATTTATCGATTTCATTCAATATTCATTAAGTTACTTTATCATTCAAAACAATTTCTATTAAATTTCCAATTCATTAAATCAATTATTCAATTCAACTTCATTATATCAAAACTTACAATTTTGAATTAAATTAAATTCATCAAATCAAATCCTTTAATTTTCAAGTCTTACATTAATTTCAATAAATCACATTTTATTTCTTGTTAAAGAAATTCAATTTCACTTATTTACTTACTTAAATAATTTTCCAAAACTTAATTAATAACGAAAACTCAATTTCAATTATTTACGAAGTAAAATTCACTTATTCAAAGGTTCAATTTTCTTATTAAAGAATTCAATTCAATTCGACATTAAATCATTCAATCTTATTTAATTATTAAATGATTCAAAACTTAATTATTAAATGATTCAAAACTTAATTATTAAATAATTTCAAAGTTTAATAATTTCAAACTTAATTATAATTTCAAACTTAATTATTAAATCATTTCAACGTTTAATAATTTCAAACTTAATTATAATTTCAAACTTAATTATTAAATCATTTCAAACTAAATTCAATCATTTCTCAAATTAAACAACATTCTTCCATCAATTCCATTGTTAACATTTTGTTTCAGATTATTAAATATTAACACTTTCCTTTCATTAAAATTCAAATTTCAACTTCATTTCAAAACCATATTATTTATTCAAACAAAATCTTTGTTTTATTTTTAAATCAAATCATTGACCAATCGGGTTTTATTTAATTTTCTATCCTAGGTCAAAAATTCAATTTGGGTATTTATCATTTCAACCCGATTCCAATTCAATTCAAAATTAAAACATAACAAAGGGAACTTGCAGTGTGATTGTAACAACCCTGTATTTTGTGATTATTTTAATTATTTATTTTGGTTATTTTAATTGATTTCCTGATTTAAAAAACTTTATTTTATTTATTAAAATGAATAAATTTTGTTATTTTAAATATAAATTTTGATTTTGATGTGAATTAGAATTCCAAACATGACTAAAAAGGATATTTTCCAGAAAAGTGAATTTTGGTCAATATGGTCAAACTTTGACTTTTAATTTAGAAATTTTAAAGTTTGAAAATTTTAATTTTATCTTTTATTATGAAAGTAAATAAAATTTTAAGAATAATGCTTTTCGTTTCGTTAAAATCTGATTTATAATGTGAAAGTTATACCCTTTTAAATATTGTGTGTAATTTGTTGTATTTAACAAAATTATTTATTTTAAATTATAAAAAAATAATATTTTATTTGGTCATGTAATATTATAATTTATATTTATATGGGTAAAATAACATGTTATGTATATACTTTGGTTTTAAAACATTTTAAAGATATAATTGGCATTTTCCAGTGTTAGCTGTATTTTGTTTAAAATTCTAATTTCCATTTTCAATTAATTAAAGTAATTCTTTATTTGTTTTTCTATTTTTTTCTTAAAATCTTATTTTATTCTCATTCCCACTTTATTTTGTTCCTCATTTATTTTATTTATTTGACCTTTTATTTGTTTAAAGTGAAATAGAAATTTTATAAGGCTACTGATATTTATTTGTAATTTTCATGTCTTATTTCCAATTTTTAAACATTTTTCTTTAGTTTTTTTCTATTTTTTTTAAATTAAATTTTTTATTTCACTTTGAAAATACTTTAGAAATTATTTTATTTCAAAATTTTTCTTTAGAATATTTTTAAAATGAAGTAGATAATTTTCCAAAGACAATCGTGATTTATTTGTAATTTCTGGACCCTGTTTTCAATTTTTAAGCAATTTCTTATATTCTTTTTCCATTTTCTTTAAAATTAATTAATTATTTTTATTTTATATTACTTTGTTTCGGTTTTAAAGTCAATTTACTGATTTTATTTTTGTTTTATTTGAATTTAAAGAAAAAGAAATATGAAGAGTTTTAAAAGCTTATTTACCTTAAGTCCTTTCATCTCCTTTGTCCTTTCATTTGCCATAACTCCTCAATTACTATCTTGGCTGTGCATTTTTGGTTTGTAGCCGTGATTTTTTAGCCTCCATTCACCCAAAAACATTTTACCTTCTCATTCATTCATGGCTTCAAGAAAATCTATGGGTAATGGCTACTTTTTTTACACTTTTCTTCTCATTTTTCATGTATTTTGCCTTGTTTTCTTTGCTTCTTTGAATGGCCTCCACTCCATATCCATGGCCACCACCCCCTACATCTCTTCCCTGCCATCACCACCAGCTACTCCTCTAGTCTTGACCAAGGCCGAGCCACCATGATGCCAAAACTCCACAAAAATTGCAACACAAGCCATAAAAACATGTTGTTTGACCACTATTTGTTCACCACTTCATTTTCCACCACCACCACCACCTTAGGCCGCCTCCACCACCTCTGGCCAGACCACCACACACCTTTCCTTCCACTGACCTGATCCATACCTCTCTGACCTGACCACACAAGCCCATGGCCAATCCATTTTTGTGAACAAAACCCACCAATTTTGCCTTAAACTCTTCATATTCCTTTGTATAAACTTTCTCCTCATATTCTACTACCTAGGCCATGCATACACATGACCAAACCTGAGCCAAACTTGTTCAAACCAGAGCCAAAAACATCCCTAGGCCATGACAAAAGAATAGAGAAAGCAAGGCAAAAGATTTGGCATTCGTATCTCTTTTTATTTAAAAGTTATGTCATTTCTAGTGTATTGAAATTTATGGTTTGCTTTGATTTTTGTTTGGGTTGTAACACAAGATCTATATCATTGGATTTGCTCTCCACACTCAAATTGTATTAGAGTTGTCGTGCCTTCATAATCTTTGTGTTGTGAGCTTTGTTGGCAAATCTCCAGCTTAACAGGTGAGTTATTCTCACCAGACAATATGTACATATATAACTAGTGAATTGACCCCTTTTGAATCTGTAAAATGCATTATCATGTTACACTTGCTATGTTATGATTTATGATGTTCACCAATGCTTAAACACCTATTATATTATATGTTACTGTTATATTATGCTGTTCTATTATTTTTATCAGTTTATCACACTGCAAGTTCCCTTTAGATTAGAATCACTATGGGTTGAAATGATACATACCCGAACGGACTTTAGAATAGGAGAAAATCATTATGGGCTGAAATGATAGGCCTGAATGATTTTCAATTATTTTTCATTTTCTTGGGATTGCGGGTTTGAAATGATCAAACCCGGGTTTTCTTTGTAAATTACGGGTTGAAATGATATATTACCCGTATCACTTTACTTAGACTAGAAATGAAATACAGACCCGTTGTTAAAATATGTTTTTATAAAAATCTTACAAATATTTTTGAAATGTAAATATTATAATATTTGATTTTAACTAAATAAAAAAATGATGTATGTAAGCATTATTGATTTTTTGAAAATTTATAAGTGAAATAAATTATTGTAAAACTAGAAAATTTGAAATGTAAGTTATTTTGGGAAATTTTAATTGGGTGATAATTGGAATTTAAATTAAATATGAAATGTGATAACTTCATGATAATTTGGATTAAAGCGAATTTAAATTATTTTTATATTATATTAATGATTTTGAATAAAGTTAAAATGTGAAATGAATGAATATTTAAGTTGAAATTTTGAAATATAACTAAAATTGGAAATTTGTGAATTTGGCTTAAGAGTGAACTTTAAGTTAAGTAAATAAAAAATGGAATTAAGTTATTTTGAAATTTTAAAATTAAGTGTTAAGTTAATTTAATTTAATGAATTTATAATTTAAAATTGGAATTTAATAAGTGAATTATTATTAAATTTTGATTTTTGAATGGAGTTTTAACTTTATAAAATCATGAATATAAGGGTATTTGAATAATTGTTTTAAAAGTGAAATTATATGATTTTATAAGTAAAAAAAATGATTTATATAAAAATATAATTGTTTGTGAAATTATACTGAATATTTGAAGTTAGTTAACTGCATTTCTGAAACGCTATTAAATTCTAATGTAAATGATAATACAACATTTGTAAATGATGTAGTTGATAATAATGAACCAAATGGCTAAATTTAATTAAAGGCTATTATAGCATTTTTGTAAATGTTATAATGGTTGAATTTAACTAAGTTTATTTGAAACTAATGTAACCATATTACAGAATTTTAAATGCTGTCTTTTGTTAAATTGAACTATTTTAAATGTGACTTTCCGTAGCATTTTCTAAATGCTGCGAAAGTTGAAATTTCATTGTTTTAATTAATTTAAGTGAACGAATGAACTTTGAAAAGTTAAATTTTTGGAAATTTAAAATTTTAATTATTAAATATACTAACTTCATTTTTATGATTTAAAATGAAGTAATTTGTTTCAAAATATAAATTATTTTGAAATATGATATTTTGATATTTTGAAATGGATTTTATAAGGATATTGAATTTTGAAATGATATTTGATTTCAAAGTATAAAATACCATTTTGAAATTTTAACCACGGGATGTATTTAATTTATAGTTTAACTGATCCTTAAAGGATGGGCGATCCCAAGCATCCTTTGAGTTATTGTGCATTTCTACTACAGTTCACTTGAGTTGGTTTACATTATATAAGTATATATTGTCCTGACTCGAGTGTTTTGTGTTTTACTTTACGCTCGGGTCAGCCTGAGTATTTACAGCTTAGCTTTGGATTTCTTTCTGGAGCTAGGAATCGCTGGAGATTCTGCTTGTCTAGTTATCTGTTCCTTTCAGTTCAGTTGTTCTATTTCAGTTCTGGTATTCATAAACTTCTATTTATTTGAGATGTCTATTGTATATGTTTTCAAGCAGATATTATGTATAATGTTTTGAGAGTTTGTTATAGTAGCTTCATGAACTACTATGGTTTTTATATTCCACTGCGAGTTATTCTGATATGTTCTGTGTCTGTGATTCTGTGTATTTGATTTCATTTGCTCCAAATTTATTTACAATCTGTTATTTTGAATTATTCAAGCCAGACATGTGTGTCTGCCTATGCACTTAGAGGGTGCAGCATGATTATTGTCGATTTGAATGGTCCAAAATACCGGGTCGTTACAGTTGGTATCAGAGCTTTGGTTTTAGGCAAACCTTAGCCTGCGGAGCAAAAACTCATTAGAGATAGGGTAGAAATACCCTAGAATAAGTGAAATCAATCTCAGAATCATTTCTTTGTGAGAGAACGTATTTTCGAAGTATAAAATGATTTTCAAATGATTTTTAAAGAATTTTCAAAGATTATTTTGATATAAATTTCCTTGCTTTAAAAGTAAAATATTTCTTAAACTTCATTCCTTTCGTATCCACCTTGTTAGTAATTTCTTTGATTAGGATCCTCTAAAATTTTGAACTTCTCTCTTGATTGATCTAGATCCTTTGTTGATAGGAATCTATTTTGGGTATGGAAAAATCAGTAGTTTGTTAGGATGCTTTGAGTAAACTCTGTTGTATCTTTTGCTTAGCTAAAGTTGTCCAACTAAAGATATTTATGCTTCTGTTTTCGTATGTTATGAATTCGAGTCTTTCCAAATTTTGAATGGGAATTTTTCTGTATCGATATAGGTTATATTTCTCTAATCTTCGTTTGGATTCTTATCGAATAAGATTCCTTTGAATTTTGGAATGCTCACTTGTTCTGAAATCCATTCCTATCTCCCCTAATTGTATTCTTTTGATTTTGGAGCATTGCATCACTCCACTTTGTATGACCTTTATAGGGTGGCGATTCCGCCAATCTTTGAATGGTTATAATTGGCATTGATTCACCGGAGATTTCTGTATCCTCGGTTTACGATGTTTTCTATCTTCTGCTATATTTAGATTCTATCTCCGGCAATCGAAGGTCGATTTTCCTTAGATTTTCGCATCGATTATATTCCTGGAATCACGGTTGACCGGTTAAGGTCGCCCGCGATTCATATAGGCTTATCCATCTTGTATTTGGTAATTTAGTTATCTTATCTTCGTTTGAGCCTATCTTTGAATTAGAATTCTATTTGATTAGAGTCCTTCTAAATTTGAATCTCTGTTTTGCTTTGAAATCCATCCTTGAATCGTCCCTTGGAAAGTTTGTGGTTGATTGTCTTTTAAAATTTTTGTATTCATCGTAGTTTTATTTTGATAAGGATGACCATATTTTTATATAAAGATGAAATGTTTTTGATAAGGATTATATACCTTTTAAAAAATGAGAATTTGAAGTTTTGAAAGGATTTGAAATTGTGAAAATTTTATAAGAAATGGTTTCATATAAAATGATTTATAACTGAAAGTTTTGAATCTGAATTTAAGTGATTGAACTCCGGCATTTGGAACTGGTTTTAAGATTTTGAAATAATAAATAATATGATTGAAATTATTTTTCCGAATAAGTAATGTTTCAATGATTTTAATGGGTTTTAATGATTTTGAAGGAATTTCAAAGAAGTTTTCAAAGTAAATGGAAGTCCAGAACTCACTTGTGTCGCTGGAAAATAATTTCGGTGATGAGTGCACGCATCATCGACATTGATTTTCGAGTTTCTGAGTGAGGGAGAGGCCACTTCGGTAGCATTGCTATGCGATTGATTTGTGAAACCAATTTAGATTTCAAATTCCGAAGTGTGATGTGATATTCGAAAGATATATGTATATATATTTGTAAAATTTGAAATGAGCCGGTGTTCAGTCCTTGAGTTTTGGATTTGATTTGATATAACCCTATTTTTGGAATGGATTTACTGATTTAATTGTGATTTCCAACTCTTGGATTGAAATATGATTTCTTCAACTATTTTAAAGGTTCGAGCACTTCCAAATCAAGGTTAACTTTTCAAAGCTAAGAAATTTTGAAAAGTAATTTGATAAAGTATATAAGTTTGTTTTGAATGTTTAAGTATGAAGTAATATGATTTAAATAAGTTGAAACTGTTTGGTTAAGTAAATGAATAAAGCAATTTTAAAATTTTCTAATATGAAATTTAGATTTGAAATGTTTTGAAAAGAATTTGGTCTTCAAAATATTTTGAATAAAATTTAGTTTAAATGTTTTAACTTAGTAACATCTTTATGAAACTATATATTTAACAAGTTGAAATAAATATATAAGTTGTACGTATGCTGTTTTATTCGCATAATTAATTTGATCCAAGTTTGAGTACACAAGTTCGAGGTGGATTACACCATTTCGTGTTAGGATTTTTCATTCGATTATTGATGGCGAATATTTGATATGGATTTTGGGCTTGATTCCAGAATTCTCTATCATAGTATATGGCTATGCAAGGAGACTGATGGCTTCTAGTCAAGAAACCATATCGAAGTCCGCATTAGGGAAATCGAATGGACAATACTAGTTCGAAAGCGAACTTGTGTGATCGAGCGAGCGATCAAATGTGATTTTGCGAAATGATGACGTGTGTACATCTTATATTCTAATATCAGTGATATATTTTAACGCTGAAATTGAAAGCTGTCGGGTTAGAATATCTTTGCTTACTTTTCCAATTTAAATTACAAAGATATATAACCTATAAAAGCAAAGATATTCAAATCCCATATGGCTCTTCATACAGCGAAATTTATTTTGGAAAATTTGATCCTTATATAAGACGGACCTTACGTAAGTATAAGATGATTTTGAAAACATTTGATTTTGGAAATGAATTGGTTGACCTAAATTATATTGATTTGGAAATTTGGATTTATTTTCAAAAATCTATTATTTTGGAAACTTTGAAACTAAAGATATTTAATTTGAGAAGAAAATAATTTGGTGAAATTGTATATGATTTTGAAATTGAACTGATATTGAAACAAATTTAAATTTGAGAACCTTATGTTACTAAACACTTGATTTGGGAGTTGTCGAACTTATATAAAATTGATTTGTATGAGTATGAAATTGATTCGAAAACTATAGATTTGAAAAGGTACTCAATTTGAAAGTGAAATCTTATATAATTGAAGTCTATATAAGTATGATTTGATATACTATTGATTTTGGAAAGTATTTGATTTGAAAATTAAATCTTATATATAATGGATTTTATATAAGTACGATATTTGAAAGTGATTTGAAAAGGTACTATATGATACATATTTTCGAAGTAAAGATATGGAAAGTGCCTTCTGCTTGATATCCGATTTGTGGCCACATCTTGGATTCATTCTATCGATATTATTCTCTCTGATTTTTGGTTTTCCGGATATGATACTCGAGTGTCCTTCGAATTCCATGGCGTTACCCATGGTCTTACGATCGTGACTGCATAGCGCAACTGCCTGGTTGAGTCTTGCCTAGGGGTACGGATTGTTTCCTGGGGGATCCAGGCGTAACCATTGTGTATCCTGCATTCTACTAGTCATCATGGCGTAACTCGCAGGGCTGAGAAAGCTTACGGATATGGATTGTTTCCTGGGGGATCCAGGCGTAACCATTGTGTATCTGCGAACCATGGTTAGACAAAGGTTTTGTTTGTTTTTGTTTGGATTGTACTTTCCATATCTGTTTTTAAAAGTTTTTCCAGTATTTTCACTGGGTGTTGAAACAAGTCTACTAAGTACTTGGAGAATTCTAGTTTTGCGCCTGATCAACGCACTACCAGAGTCTACAGGAACAAGGATAAACTTGTTAAGACATCGAGTTATACAAGTATTTTGATAAAATATTATATAAATGATACTTTGATTAGTTATTTCCTTTTTAAACGATTTTAAAGTGTTCTAAATATTTTACCTCTTCAACCAACAATTTTAAATTAATGGCTCATCCTTGTCTTTCGTCCTATTTTCCCTTCTAGCTATTCCTATTCTCCACCTTATCAAACTTACCCATAACAATAGTTATCAGGTATAATTTTAATCTTCTTGTCATCTTGTCTTAATCCTATTCCATTTTATCTTTTCTGTGTTTTCCGTACCTCATTCCTTTTCGAGGACGAAAAGATTTGAGTGGGGGAGAGTGTAACAACCCTGTATTTTGTGATTATTTTAATTATTTATTTTGGTTATTTTAATTGATTTCCTGATTTAAAAAACTTTATTTTATTTATTAAAATGAATAAATTTTGTTATTTTAAATATAAATTTTGATTTTGATGTGAATTAGAATTCCAAACATGACTAAAAAGGATATTTTCCAGAAAAGTGAATTTTGGTCAATATGGTCAAACTTTGACTTTTAATTTAGAAATTTTAAAGTTTGAAAATTTTAATTTTATCTTTTATTATGAAAGTAAATAAAATTTTAAGAATAATGCTTTTCGTTTCGTTAAAATCTGATTTATAATGTGAAAGTTATACCCTTTTAAATATTGTGTGTAATTTGTTGTATTTAACAAAATTATTTATTTTAAATTATAAAAAAATAATATTTTATTTGGTCATGTAATATTATAATTTATATTTATATGGGTAAAATAACATGTTATGTATATACTTTGGTTTTAAAACATTTTAAAGATATAATTGGCATTTTCCAGTGTTAGCTGTATTTTGTTTAAAATTCTAATTTCCATTTTCAATTAATTAAAGTAATTCTTTATTTGTTTTTCTATTTTTTTCTTAAAATCTTATTTTATTCTCATTCCCACTTTATTTTGTTCCTCATTTATTTTATTTATTTGACCTTTTATTTGTTTAAAGTGAAATAGAAATTTTATAAGGCTACTGATATTTATTTGTAATTTTCATGTCTTATTTCCAATTTTTAAACATTTTTCTTTAGTTTTTTTCTATTTTTTTTAAATTAAATTTTTTATTTCACTTTGAAAATACTTTAGAAATTATTTTATTTCAAAATTTTTCTTTAGAATATTTTTAAAATGAAGTAGATAATTTTCCAAAGACAATCGTGATTTATTTGTAATTTCTGGACCCTGTTTTCAATTTTTAAGCAATTTCTTATATTCTTTTTCCATTTTCTTTAAAATTAATTAATTATTTTTATTTTATATTACTTTGTTTCGGTTTTAAAGTCAATTTACTGATTTTATTTTTGTTTTATTTGAATTTAAAGAAAAAGAAATATGAAGAGTTTTAAAAGCTTATTTACCTTAAGTCCTTTCATCTCCTTTGTCCTTTCATTTGCCATAACTCCTCAATTACTATCTTGGCTGTGCATTTTTGGTTTGTAGCCGTGATTTTTTAGCCTCCATTCACCCAAAAACATTTTACCTTCTCATTCATTCATGGCTTCAAGAAAATCTATGGGTAATGGCTACTTTTTTTACACTTTTCTTCTCATTTTTCATGTATTTTGCCTTGTTTTCTTTGCTTCTTTGAATGGCCTCCACTCCATATCCATGGCCACCACCCCCTACATCTCTTCCCTGCCATCACCACCAGCTACTCCTCTAGTCTTGACCAAGGCCGAGCCACCATGATGCCAAAACTCCACAAAAATTGCAACACAAGCCATAAAAACATGTTGTTTGACCACTATTTGTTCACCACTTCATTTTCCACCACCACCACCACCTTAGGCCGCCTCCACCACCTCTGGCCAGACCACCACACACCTTTCCTTCCACTGACCTGATCCATACCTCTCTGACCTGACCACACAAGCCCATGGCCAAGCCATTTTTGTGAACAAAACCCACCAATTTTGCCTTAAACTCTTCATATTCCTTTGTATAAACTTTCTCCTCATATTCTACTACCTAGGCCATGCATACACATGACCAAACCTGAGCCAAACTTGTTCAAACCAGAGCCAAAAACATCCCTAGGCCATGACAAAAGAATAGAGAAAGCAAGGCAAAAGATTTGGCATTCGTATCTCTTTTTATTTAAAAGTTATGTCATTTCTAGTGTATTGAAATTTATGGTTTGCTTTGATTTTTGTTTGGGTTGTAACACAAGATCTATATCATTGGATTTGCTCTCCACACTCAAATTGTATTAGAGTTGTCGTGCCTTCATAATCTTTGTGTTGTGAGCTTTGTTGGCAAATCTCCAGCTTAACAGGTGAGTTATTCTCACCAGACAATATGTACATATATAACTAGTGAATTGACCCCTTTTGAATCTGTAAAATGCATTATCATGTTACACTTGCTATGTTATGATTTATGATGTTCACCAATGCTTAAACACCTATTATATTATATGTTACTGTTATATTATGCTGTTCTATTATTTTTATCAGTTTATCACACTGCAAGTTCCCTTTAGATTAGAATCACTATGGGTTGAAATGATACATACCCGAACGGACTTTAGAATAGGAGAAAATCATTATGGGCTGAAATGATAGGCCTGAATGATTTTCAATTATTTTTCATTTTCTTGGGATTGCGGGTTTGAAATGATCAAACCCGGGTTTTCTTTGTAAATTACGGGTTGAAATGATATATTACCCGTATCACTTTACTTAGACTAGAAATGAAATACAGACCCGTTGTTAAAATATGTTTTTATAAAAATCTTACAAATATTTTTGAAATGTAAATATTATAATATTTGATTTTAACTAAATAAAAAAATGATGTATGTAAGCATTATTGATTTTTTGAAAATTTATAAGTGAAATAAATTATTGTAAAACTAGAAAATTTGAAATGTAAGTTATTTTGGGAAATTTTAATTGGGTGATAATTGGAATTTAAATTAAATATGAAATGTGATAACTTCATGATAATTTGGATTAAAGCGAATTTAAATTATTTTTATATTATATTAATGATTTTGAATAAAGTTAAAATGTGAAATGAATGAATATTTAAGTTGAAATTTTGAAATATAACTAAAATTGGAAATTTGTGAATTTGGCTTAAGAGTGAACTTTAAGTTAAGTAAATAAAAAATGGAATTAAGTTATTTTGAAATTTTAAAATTAAGTGTTAAGTTAATTTAATTTAATGAATTTATAATTTAAAATTGGAATTTAATAAGTGAATTATTATTAAATTTTGATTTTTGAATGGAGTTTTAACTTTATAAAATCATGAATATAAGGGTATTTGAATAATTGTTTTAAAAGTGAAATTATATGATTTTATAAGTAAAAAAAATGATTTATATAAAAATATAATTGTTTGTGAAATTATACTGAATATTTGAAGTTAGTTAACTGCATTTCTGAAACGCTATTAAATTCTAATGTAAATGATAATACAACATTTGTAAATGATGTAGTTGATAATAATGAACCAAATGGCTAAATTTAATTAAAGGCTATTATAGCATTTTTGTAAATGTTATAATGGTTGAATTTAACTAAGTTTATTTGAAACTAATGTAACCATATTACAGAATTTTAAATGCTGTCTTTTGTTAAATTGAACTATTTTAAATGTGACTTTCCGTAGCATTTTCTAAATGCTGCGAAAGTTGAAATTTCATTGTTTTAATTAATTTAAGTGAACGAATGAACTTTGAAAAGTTAAATTTTTGGAAATTTAAAATTTTAATTATTAAATATACTAACTTCATTTTTATGATTTAAAATGAAGTAATTTGTTTCAAAATATAAATTATTTTGAAATATGATATTTTGATATTTTGAAATGGATTTTATAAGGATATTGAATTTTGAAATGATATTTGATTTCAAAGTATAAAATACCATTTTGAAATTTTAACCACGGGATGTATTTAATTTATAGTTTAACTGATCCTTAAAGGATGGGCGATCCCAAGCATCCTTTGAGTTATTGTGCATTTCTACTACAGTTCACTTGAGTTGGTTTACATTATATAAGTATATATTGTCCTGACTCGAGTGTTTTGTGTTTTACTTTACGCTCGGGTCAGCCTGAGTATTTACAGCTTAGCTTTGGATTTCTTTCTGGAGCTAGGAATCGCTGGAGATTCTGCTTGTCTAGTTATCTGTTCCTTTCAGTTCAGTTGTTCTATTTCAGTTCTGGTATTCATAAACTTCTATTTATTTGAGATGTCTATTGTATATGTTTTCAAGCAGATATTATGTATAATGTTTTGAGAGTTTGTTATAGTAGCTTCATGAACTACTATGGTTTTTATATTCCACTGCGAGTTATTCTGATATGTTCTGTGTCTGTGATTCTGTGTATTTGATTTCATTTGCTCCAAATTTATTTACAATCTGTTATTTTGAATTATTCAAGCCAGACATGTGTGTCTGCCTATGCACTTAGAGGGTGCAGCATGATTATTGTCGATTTGAATGGTCCAAAATACCGGGTCGTTACAGTGATAACTGGGATGGTGTCAAAGTAAATAAACAAGCAATAACAACAATCAATAACAATTCAATAATCAATTCAAATAATCCCGAAATAACCGTATTAATTCACATTGTTGTTTGTGCGAATTAATATAATTATTTCTAGAATCTACACTATCATTTCATGTAGATTAAAGATTATTGCATTACGGTTTTTCACTTGTCATCTATTTACAATTTCATACATCATCAATTTAACAACATACATTCAGTGGTTCAAAGTGTAATTAAACAAATCCTACGTGTCAATAAATTTATCAGTGAAAGGGGTCATATTATACAAATGTCAGTTAATCAAATTTAACATTTAATTATCCTAAATCAAGTTCAATTTCATACTATTTATCATTTTGACAATAACAATTTAACGTCCAATATAAACATCAACAATCAATCAATTAACAACCAAACTGGATTATCATTGCATATATAACAGATAATGGTGTCAGATGTCACAGGTGAACTGATACAGGTAATAACAGTGTAAATATCTAACAGCAGAATATTTCAATTGTCGTTTCAATTGAAATCAAATTTAATAAATAAAAGAACGTTAATCGTGAGTGAGTGCTCACCTTTCGAGGCCAGAGAGAATAGACAATGGAATTGAGCTATGGATTGGGTCACGATCTAGACAATCGAACAAATCCAACAAAAATCTCAAAGCGAAGTAAGCTGAAAGTGGATTTGACGGGCAAAGCTGAAAGATAGAGATTGATGGAAACGAATCAGAATCGTCTTAATATAATAGAAACGAAATATATGTTATAAATTTCAAATCAAAATCAATTTTAAAACACTAAAATAAAATATATTATCTTTTAAGGTCGCATATATTCTAAATCAAAGTATATATAAAATCAATAATAAGATTAAAAATGCAGACCATTCAAATGCCGTGTATGCAGACCAAGATTTATATACACACATGCAAACTAAATTTTATACTTACGCAGTTACACAACAACATATGTATACTGTATATATATAACGAACAGTTAAAATACCAACAACAGTTGTAACATGTTCATACTTTTCAAAATAAAGTAATATATAACTTTATCCTTTCCTACATGTGCAACCAACAGCCTATATTTGCTAAACCCTGTTGCAATACTATTTTTTTTCTTCTGCATTATGCGAAACTGTAATTACTAACATATTTTATTAACTAGAACAACTTATATTATATACTTAAAATATAATAGACTCACGCACACCAAAATATAGCCTGTATATATGAAAATATATTTTGCTGTAACTTATATACACAAAAGCAGATTGCTTCAGACAAAGAATTCCTACACTTATAACGTATAAATGGTATATTTACGTACTTGCAAATTAAATTCCCATACATACACATGATACCCATACCTCATACTCCCAGACAACTACTCACCCATATGCGAAACTTGTCATATGTAATATATATAAATATAAAAACTTATTATATACGTACACTTCAAAACAAACCCACTTTTTTTAAAGATCTAACCAAATAAAAAAATATACTGTAAATATAAACAATATCTATATAAAATATAACAACCGAAATCTTTTATGATGTATACTGTATGACAGGCTTATGCAAACTGATAATTAAAATCTTGTATAAACAAATGTTTACATAAACATATATATATATATATAATTTATATATATACTCACATATTTCAGATCGATGGCAGCAAAATAGTGGGAGGAACAGCAACTGGGAAGGGAAGATAAGGAGGAGGGGAGGTGCGGCTACCGGGATCGAATTGGTCGTGTGGTGATAGGCTGGGGATGATGAAGGTGAGAGGCGGATGGAAGAAGACGTGATGAGGCGAGCTGGAGGTTGTGAGAGGATGGGCGAAGCTGATGGATGTTTGGGCTTGTGGCTTCGGTTGTGGTGGATAAAAGCCTGGACGAGGTTGCAAGGCTTACGTGAATAAGGAGGAGGAGGCTCCTTTGAGTTTCGGCTGAAAACATGTGGGAGTTGAGTCAAAAGAATAATGCACGCAGGAGGTGGAAAGTTGAATGATGCGGAGGCTCCAATGCAAACGTTTACAAAAATAAAGGTGAGGTGGAAGATGAAAAGGGAGAGGTTGATTCAAAGAGCCAGGTACGTACGTTTAAATTAATAAAGGCAAGAGGTTATTTATTCTCACCTGAAAGTATAAGGACACGGGAAATTAAAAGTTAAAACGGATACCGATACATTGGACCATTACGCAGTTTCCGCTGCGTAGCGGACTTCAAAACATAGGATTGAATATACTGCAGATATCAGCACGACGAGACGATCAAAACGGTATATAGAAATCAGTGGTACGATCATCCGATAAAAATCGATATCGGTACCAGAATACTGCTATTTTGCAGAAAATAAGAACGACGGAGCCAAAGATGTCCGAATTTGGAAAAACGACAAACTGAAATCTTGCTCAGAAGATGGTTTAGAATTTTTCTATGTAAAAATATTTTGGTTTTGAAAACGTTTTATTTTCAACGATTTTTAACCGATTAAATTGAAGTGAATTTACGCGCGAAATAAACTTTCATATTTTCGGACGAAAATTTACCAGTTGCTATGTTTAACTAGACGTATTCCAAATATTAAATTTTTATTTCAAAATTTTATCGTTTAAAATTTCACAAAATTTCAACTAATTACGTTATCAAAACAGTTGAAATTTACGGGTCGTTACACTCTCCCCCACTCAAAACTTTTCGTCCCCGAAAAGGAACGAGGTAGGAGAATAGAAACAACCAGAAAGAAAATAGATTTGAAATACAAAATAACAATTAATTTAAACCATATAAATTCAAATTTAAATTAATTGATATTCAATAATTGGTTTAATCCATTTGATTTCACTAAAATCAATCTCAACTATTTCCAAATTCATTATCTTATTATCCAATTATCTTCAATTTACAATTTCTAAAACCATAAATTTGAATAGTTTTTTTATTATAATCATATTTTTTTCAGCAATTTAAATTCTTCTTTTATTCCAAATTACTATTAAATTTATTCTACTTAATATATCTAATCACATATATTTAATCCATATAAATTAATTTAAACCATAAAATTTTCGATTTAAATTAATTTATATTTACTAATTGCTTTTAAATTCAAGGTGTTTTCATAAGTTGATCAAATTTCAATTTATTAATTAACCTTCAAAATAAAATTTATTTTTCAATTATCTTATTATTCTATTCATCTCTATTAACATCTTTATAATCAAAATTTAGTGTATAACATTTATTATAAACACTTAGATTTTATCTAAATTCAATTTATATTATATATTATCCAATTACATATTCAACTTCTGAATGAGTTAGGTAAGTTGTATTAGAATGCAGTTGAACAATATACAAATAAAATCTTCCCAATTCAATTATTCAAGTTCAAATATTAATTCCAAACTTTAGTTTTATTTATAATTCAAATCATTCTTCAACAAAATTTTAGAATTAGATTTCCGATTAACTTTAAACAATTTAGAGATATATATAATATATTTATATCAAATCAAAATTAAATTTTAAAATAAGATACTCATATATATATAAATCAAATTATACTGTAGAAATTCAAATCAAAATATTTTACAAAACAAAACCATAGCAAAGCTACATAATGGTTTTTCCACTTCGAAACTCGAAAATGAATGTCGATGATGCGGCCGCCATCACCGAAATTATTTTCCAGCGACAAAGAGAAGAGCACTGATTTCAACATTTTAAAATTCTTTGAAAACGATTTCTATTCGAAAATACTTTCAATAATATATACTTTAAAATTTTAAAAACCAAAGTTCGAAATCAGCGGAAACTAAATTCTCAAATTTCTGAATTAAGTTCATTTTAAATTCCAAATCAATTTATAAACCATAATTATAAATTCATTTAGAATAATAAATGATAATCAAATATTATCATTTCAAACAACCAATTTAATTAACCTCTAATTTCCAGAAAATTTTACTTATATTTTTACAATATAATCAAACAAATTTGAAAACAATATTGTGTCAGTTTGCTCTGCTCAAGTGTTTTGGAAATCCTATCGATAGCGTTGATCAGACGAATCGATCGGAAACCCAAATCAACATCAACAACTCAAACAACACAGCATATATTAAAACATTTATATATTAGTTTACAAATACACTTCTTTGCTCGACGATACAAGAATGAATTTCAAATAAGGATAGGGTTTCAAATTTGACGGACTCAAATCAAAGAGAAAATTGATTCAAATTCAAGTTCGAAAGAAAAGATAAGATGATTCAATTAACAGAATCGAGAGATGGATAAGCTTATTTAATTTACGGGCAACCTTAACCGTGTCGACCGTGACTTCAAGAATAAGATCAATGTAGAATTCCGAGGCAAATCGACATTCGATCTCAAGAATTAAAATTTAGGTATAGCAGGAGATAGATAGCATCGTAAACCGAGGATACAGAAATCTCCGGTAAATCGATGCCTATTATAAAGAAGTTTTGCTCCTTTACGAATAATTCGAAGATTGGCGAGATCGCCGATCTATTATAGATATCATTCAAAATGGAGTTATGGGGTGCTCCAGAATTTGAAAGAAGACGAATAGTGAAGGATACGAATGAATTCCGGAACCGAGGGGAACGTTCCAAAATTCAAAGGAATTGAGTCAAAGGAAGAGATTGAAACTCGAATGAGAGTGATTCTGTAAATACATTTACCCAATATGTTAAGTTTTGCCTAGAGCTACCAAAGCTCTGATACCAACTGTAACGACCCGCTATTTTGGACCATTCGCATCCATTATAAGTGTATAGGTAGACACTCATGCCGGAATTTAATTGCTCAAAATACCGCGTTGTTATTTTAAATTTGGCAAAACTGAACATATACAGTAAATAAAATAATCGCAGATCACAGACATAGAGTAATAATTGCAGCGGAAATAAAAGAGATAGTAGTTCATGAAGCTACTATATAAATATATAAGTTACATTAGAGTTAAACCAGATACAACGGAAGAGTAATACGATACAACAGGTACAAATCAGAATACATCACTGGAATCATCGAATACTGAAAGCAGAATAGATGGCTGAATCTTCAAGCAAAGCTCCAACTCCAAAGGTGAGTCTCGAATACTGGTACACTCAGTCTGACCCGAGCGTAAAGCAAAAACACAAGACACTCGAGTCAGGATTAACATTCTTATATTAATAAATCCAACTCAAGTGAAATAGCAATTGAAATACAAGTAACTCAAAGGATGTTTGGAATAACCATCCTTTAAGGATCCGTTAAACTATCTACTAGGTAGTAATATACGCTAAGTAGATAATGTCTATCAGTAATATAAAAGATATCAAAATAGCGTTAAGTCATGGCCCATTCCACCCTTAACACATTTTTATTCCCAAAAGCATATACAAGACCGTAGTTTCCCCAAAACCGGAAGTCACCAGAGGGCAATCCATATACTAAAGGTACAAACCAAAATCGTAGTGGTCGCGCATAAATGGAATACAAGTATGACAAGGCACATGAGGCAATACCCAAGGTAGTGATACTACCGTTCGCCTGATCCGGACTGGTGAGTACGCAACGCCGCAGCGCCCGCAATACCGTGAAACAACACTCCCAAAATCAAGGGTGCACCAATCGACAACAAGTATAAGTAGTTCGAAGAAGTGTGTCCACTTGAGGTAGCTAATCCTCCATTGGCCCGGCACAGCTCCTGTTTTAGTCATTTCCAATTTGACACAAGTGTCAAGGCTATCCATTATCGTTCTCTTTCTTCAGTCATCACGTACATCATTCCAACCACTTCATTCTGGATCATCACTCCGCGTATAGTTATTAAAGTGGTTTCGGTTCAGATAGAGAGTATATCCATTACCGATCCTGGTCTCTTTAATAACCTTCGTATTATTACACCGATTGGTCGTTTATATATTTCAAAAACCAAATCAATTTCAATTCGTAAACCAACAATTCATTTGTCTTTCTAAACCAATTTCCAATATTTACGTTTCAAAACTTAAATTTACCATTTCAAAATCTTATAATTCAATTTCAATATCTATTTAAAACCATTCAAATATTGATTCAAGTCCGTATATAAGTTTTATTCCGAAATCATTTAAATTAATTTAATTTAACATTTAAATCCATTTAAATTCATTTATCGATTTCATTCAATATTCATTAAGTTACTTTATCATTCAAAACAATTTCTATTAAATTTCCAATTCATTAAATCAATTATTCAATTCAACTTCATTATATCAAAACTTACAATTTTGAATTAAATTAAATTCATCAAATCAAATCCTTTAATTTTCAAGTCTTACATTAATTTCAATAAATCACATTTTATTTCTTGTTAAAGAAATTCAATTTCACTTATTTACTTACTTAAATAATTTTCCAAAACTTAATTAATAACGAAAACTCAATTTCAATTATTTACGAAGTAAAATTCACTTATTCAAAGGTTCAATTTTCTTATTAAAGAATTCAATTCAATTCGATCATTAAATCATTCAATCTTATTTAATTATTAAATGATTCAAAACTTAATTATTAAATGATTCAAAACTTAATTATTAAATAATTTCAAAGTTTAATAATTTCAAACTTAATTATAATTTCAAACTTAATTATTAAATCATTTCAACGTTTAATAATTTCAAACTTAATTATAATTTCAAACTTAATTATTAAATCATTTCAAACTAAATTCAATCATTTCTCAAATTAAACAACATTCTTCCATCAATTCCATTGTTAACATTTTGTTTCAGATTATTAAATATTAACACTTTCCTTTCATTAAAATTCAAATTTCAACTTCATTTCAAAACCATATTATTTATTCAAACAAAATCTTTGTTTTATTTTTAAATCAAATCATTGACCAATCGGGTTTTATTTAATTTTCTATCCTAGGTCAAAAATTCAATTTGGGTATTTATCATTTCAACCCGATTCCAATTCAATTCAAAATTAAAACATAACAAAGGGAACTTGCAGTGTGATAACTGGGATGGTGTCAAAGTAAATAAACAAGCAATAACAACAATCAATAACAATTCAATAATCAATTCAAATAATCCTGAAATAACCGTATTAATTCACATTGTTGTTTGTGCGAATTAATATAATTATTTCTAGAATCTACACTATCATTTCATGTAGATTAAAGATTATTGCATTACGGTTTTTCACTTGTCATCTATTTACAATTTCATACATCATCAATTTAACAACATACATTCAGTGGTTCAAAGTGTAATTAAACAAATCCTACGTGTCAATAAATTTATCAGTTAAAGGGGTCATATTATACAAATGTCAGTTAATCAAATTTAACATTTAATTATCCTAAATCAAGTTCAATTTCATACTATTTATCATTTTGACAATAACAATTTAACGTCCAATATAAACATCAACAATCAATCAATTAACAACCAAACTGGATTATCATTGCATATATAACAGATAATGGTGTCAGATGTCACAGGTGAACTGATACAGGTAATAACAGTGTAAATATCTAACAACAGAATATTTCAATTGTCGTTTCAATTGAAATCAAATTTAATAAATAAAAGAACGTTAATCGTGAGTGAGTGCTCACCTTTCGAGGCCAGAGAGAATAGACAATGGAATTGAGCTATGGATTGGGTCACGATCTAGACAATCGAACAAATCCAACAAAAATCTCAAAGCGAAGTAAGCTGAAAGTGGATTTGACGGACAAAGCTGAAAGATAGAGATTGATGGAAACGAATCAGAATCGTCTTAATATAATAGAAACGAAATATATGTTATAAATTTCAAATCAAAATCAAATTTAAAACACTAAAATAAAATATATTATCTTTTAAGGTCGCATATATTCTAAATCAAAGTATATATAAAATCAATAATAAGATTAAAAATGCAGACCATTCAAATGCCGTGTATGCAGACCAAGATTTATATACACACATGCAAACTAAATTTTATACTTACGCAGTTACACAACAACATATGTATACTGTATATATATAACGAACAGTTAAAATACCAACAACAGTTGTAACATGTTCATACTTTTCAAAATAAAGTAATATATAACTTTATCCTTTCCTACATGTGCAACCAACAGCCTATATTTGCTAAACCTTGTTGCAATACTATTTTTTTTTTCTTCTGCATTATGCGAAACTGTAATTACTAACATATTTTATTAACTAGAACAACTTATATTATATACTTAAAATATAATAGACTCACGCACACCAAAATATAGCTTGTATATATGAAAATATATTTTGCTGTAACTTATATACACAAAAGCAGATTGCTTCAGACAAAGAATTCCTACACTTATAACGTATAAATGGTATATTTACGTACTTGCAAATTAAATTCCCATACATACACATGATACCCATACCTCATACTCCCAGACAACTACTCACCCATATGCGAAACTTGTCATATGTAATATATATAAATATAAAAACTTATTATATACGTACACTTCAAAACAAACCCACTTTTTTTAAAGATCTAACCAAATAAAAAAATATACTGTAAATATAAACAATATCTATATAAAATATAACAACCGAAATCTTTTATGATGTATACTGTATGACAGGCTTATGCAAACTGATAATTAAAATCTTGTATAAACAAATGTTTACATAAACATATATATATATATAATTTATATATATACTCACATATTTCAGATCGATGGCAGCAAAATAGTGGGAGGAACAACAACTGGGAAGGGAAGATAAGGAGGAGGGGAGGCGCGGCTACAGGGATCGAATTGGTCGTGTGGTGATAGGCTGGGGATGATGAAGGTGAGAGGCGGATGGAAGAAGACGTGATGAGGCGAGCTGGAGGTTGTGGGAGGATGGGCGAAGCTGATGGATGTTTGGGGTTGTGGCTTCGGTTGTGGTGGATAAAAGCCTGGACGAGGTTGCAAGGCTTACGTGAATAAGGAGGAGGAGGCTCCTTTGAGTTTCGGCAGAGTTTCGGCTGAAAACATGTGGGAGTTGAGTCAAAAGAATAATGCACGCAGGAGGTGGAAAGTTGAATGATGCGGAGGCTCCAATGCAAACGTTTACAAAAATAAAGGTGAGGTGGAAGATGAAAAGGGAGAGGTTGATTCAAAGAGCCAGGTACGTATGTTTAAATTAATAAAGGCAAGAGGTTATTTATTCTCACCTGACACGGGAAATTAAAAGTTAAAACGGATACCGATACATTGGACCATTACGCAGTTTCCGCTACGTAGCGGACTTCAAAACATAGGATTGAATATACTGTAGATATCAGCACGACGAGACGATCAAAACGGTATATAGAAATCAGTGGTACGATCATCCGATAAAAATCGATATCGGTACCAGAATACTGCTATTTTGCAGAAAATAAGAACGACGGAGCCAAAGATGTCCGAATTTGGAAAAACGACAAACTGAAATCTTGTTCAAAAGATGGTTTAGAATTTTTCTATGTAAAAATATTTTGGTTTTGAAAACGTTTTATTTTCAACGCTTTTTAACCGATTAAATTGAAGTGAATTTACGCGCGAAATAAACTTTTATATTTTCGGACGAAAATTTACCAGTTGCTATGTTTAACTAGACGTATTCCAAATATTAAATTTTTATTTCAAAATTTTATCGTTTAAAATTTCACAAAATTTCAACTAATTACGTTTTCAAAACAGTTGAAATTTACGGGTCGTTACACTCTCGATTTCAGTACTTGAAAAGAAACTGAACATTGAATCGTCCATTCACATAATTGTTCAATGAGCTTCTGTTTACTTTCAAAAATTAACCCAACTCGTGGTCCTCTTTCAACACATTCTTTTCCAAACACTTCCACTTCTAGTTGAAAATTATCCATAATTGATTTCATCATCATTTTTGTAGTGCATAAATAATCGACTGAGGAACCTTCATATGTGATTTGCTCATCTTCGACATTTCCATCATCAGCCTGCTGGCTGTCTTCATATATGATTGTATCATTGTTAACCTCCATTTGATCGACCCAAGTTCTATCTACATCATCTGCACAAGCTACTTGCATGCTCTCTAATTGCACTTCGCTATTGTTTGCAGTATCAACGTGATCATCGTCGTCGTCAGCACAACCAATGAATGCTTCTTTCGCTGCACTTATTTCGACACTACAAATACAAAAAATAATGGTAAGAGTAAATTCTGTGAACGTAAGTCAAACTAAAAGTGCTAGTTAATATTATTCGCTTTCCCAATGCTTACGATTGATTTGGATGTATAGAGTTATGCCCTATATTTTGTGCTTGACTTGAAGATACTCCAACCATTTTGTTATACAAATGCAATAAATTTGTAAACTCCTCGCCTTGATGACTTGTAAAATAAGAAGGATATGTCAACCATTGTGTTTCTTGAAACTGTGTGGTGTGTACATGCTCATCCACAGAAATTATGGACTGTGTGTTTCTACCACATTAACATGTTCTGCTTTCGCAACAAATATTTCTATCACTCTCATTCCAACTGAAAACGTAGAGTTCAAATCATCGTCTTCTTCCAAATCAATAGCGGATGAACCATCATCTCTAATCCATTTCACCGCTAATTTTAAATCATACTCAAGAGGATTGACTTTTTTCACTTCGAATGCCCGTTGTTTAAGCTCTACAAAACTACAGTAATTTTTTTATTTTCGGTCCTTTTCGCTTTCGACCAACATATCTAGGTTTACCTTCTTCATCAACCAACAATTCTCCATCATAGTAAAATATAATTGAAACCGTTGATATTATATGCAAAATCAATTACAAGACTACATTAAAATCTTGATTTTGTGACAAAATCCTAAACAAAAATTTGTTGAATTAATACCTTATTTTCCCAAGAAGATGTTGTTTCCGTAGGCAATCTTCAACAAAAAGCAGTCAAATCAATCTCCAAGCAAAAGCAAGCAAGCAAATCAATATAATAACATAACCAATATATTTCACTAACATAATCAAGACTATAGTTCTATGTTACATTTAAACCCAAATCACTTCATTGTTTATCCAAGTGATTAACTAGCATATAATACATATTAGAAAACATCAACAAACAATTCAGAAATTCAAATTCAGATACTACATTTCAACAAAACAAGAAAGTGACGATGTTCTCCTAGGCCCAAACGACTAGCAAAATCTTGGCCCCCAGCTGGTTTTCCTTTGTTCTTCATTCACCTTTTTCAAACGCCTTATTTCTGCTTGCATTTCGTGGGCATACTCGAGTCCCCTTACGCACAATGGTTGATCAATCCATTTAAAATAATTACAACAATCAACTTCACAAGGGTTCAATCTGTGTTCGTTGTACGAACTACAACTGAAAAATCTTCGCCCGTCATTCTTTTTCTTTCCGCAAATGACAACTACACACATATCTCCACAGTCACAAATTGGATATGGTCGTTGCCCCCATGGCATGGATGGACCAACAGGATGTAGATGCTTCAGCATATTCCCATCAACGCGAACTTGATGACCGGGTCTTTGGTTAGAAATAACTTCGCGTAAACGAGCATGTAAGGTTGATTGGCCATAATGGAATTTACGTGGTATTGGATCTAACCGTGTCTCCAGAACATGATCAACATCAACGTCAATGTGACTTGAGCTCGCAATACCGATTTGCACTTCAAGTACACCACAATGTTTCAACCACATTTCATCATCAATTTCTCAAACAACCATGTCTACCATCAAAATAATCAATACAACATTAACATTTCAACTAGGGTTTTCAATTTCATTAACCATTAACTAATATTTCAATAATAACAACATTAGTAGCTAGTACTTATCAACATCAACAATAATAACTATTAATTATCAACAACCCCAAAAATTAAAAAAATTAACAATAGTTTTAACAATATAAACTATTACCTCTATTTTGTGAGGATGAAGAAGAGTCTTCCATCTAGAGATTAAACAAGTGCTTGGATGAAAATAAAATGAGAGGTTTGATTTGGGAAAATAGTTGGGTTGGAATGAGGATTGAGACGGACTTTGAGAAGAAGAAGAGGGGTTTGAGAAGTGGGGGATAGATTCCGTGCTTGTTGGAATTGAAGCCCGATTTATAGTTTGCGCAATCCATATTTGCGCAAGCTATAAATATACAGCTTGCGTAAATATGGATTACGCAAGCTACATTTTTTTTAAATATAGCTTGCACAATCCATATTTGCGCAAGCTATATAAAAACGAGGCTTAGTTTTTGCAATTAATTTTCCGTTGAGCCTATTTGCGCAAATAGTTTTCCGGCCGAGCCTTGTTTGAAAATTTATCCTTATAGTAATTGACACATTCCATCTTTCTGACTTTCTTAAGGCTAATTCATTGCTTCCTAACCTTCTAATCCAAATCCGAGATACACAAACATGAATAAATTCCCAAAAACAGAGTATTAATTTTTTGTTTGTTTTAATACTTGTGGAAAATAGGAAAAATGATAAACATAAAGAAAAAATTTGAAGCAAGGATACCACATTTCTTTTTTAGTATGAAGTCCAACTTTTTTGTAAAAATGCATCGCAACACCAAACTTATCTTGACGCGATTAAAATGATTGCTGCTTGGCAGGCGACGCGATGGCAAATGAGGCTTAGGAGGCGACGAGGTGGCAACGGCTTGGGATGGCGATGGTTGGTCGAGATCATTAGGGTTCGTTCTGCAAAATGAAATGTTTTTGCGTCGAGGTGGATTGGGAGGTGATGGAAGAGATGAGTGTTGGAGGTGCAGCAGTGAAGCATGATCGAGCCATGACGTCGATGATGGTGGCAGTAAAGACAGGGATGCTGGTGGCGATTGTTTTTTGAACGATTAACGGCCGAAAATGCTAATATAACTAGCATTATCTTTAATTGAAAACAAATATAGTATTATATGCGTATAATGCTAATTTAGTTTAGCATTTTGTAAACTGTAAAAATGAATGATTGTGCTAGTTTGATTTATCCATTTTTAAACTATAAAAAATGAATATAGCACTATGTTGATTTTATGTTAGTTTAATTTAGCATTTTTTGAACTATAAAAAATGTACTACAAAAATGAATAGAGCATTGTATGTGTATCATGCTATTTTAACCTATAAAAATGAATGATAGTGCAAGAACAGAACATTATGATGATTTACTGCTGATTTAATTTAGCAGTTTTTGAACTATAAAGAAACGAACATAGCATTATGATGATTTAATGCTAATTTAATTTTGCATTTTTAAGTCTGTTAATGATTTTTTTTACATTCGGCGATGATGATGCATTTAGTTCTGGTGATGTGGTGTGTCATTGTGGTGTGGCAGCGACAACAAGCGACGTTCATGATTTAGAGTTTGGGTTGGGCATCTCGATGTGCTTAGATGATGACAGATCGGTGGAGTTTTGGATGACGAGATGGATGAGATGCGGGGAGCGTGAAGGTGCATGCCCAAGGTGGTGCAGCGGGGATGAATGCGGCGATGAAGTTTGTCCTTCTCTCCAAATTTTGAGTGGGGGATGAAGTTTGTCCTTCTCTCCAAATTTTGAAATTAGTGGTCTAGATCTAATTTTTTAAGACAATTTTTCAAAAAGCACCCGCAGAAAAAACTTATTCCGCTATTAGGCCTCAGCAAAAACTTATTACGAAAATATGCCTCGTTTTAGATAATATTTGCGCAAATTTGGAGTGCGTAAGTATAAATTTTTTTTATAACTAAAGCTTGCGCATTTCATAAATGCGCAAGCTATATTTAAGGCTTGCGCAATTATGATTGCGCAAGCTCATTTTCGAGCATCAAATAGACAGAGAGCACAAGTCTGACCTCGTTATACCTATTTTCTACTTTCTTCCCAAAACCCTACAAATTTCCCATTCCAAACCCATTTTTCTTCCATATCCAAATTCTCAATCACCTTATCAACCAAATAGTTGCTAAACTATATATGGAATCATCTTCTTCATCGTTACAAAACAAAGGTAATAATTAATGTTGTTGAAAATGAAGATCAAATTTTGCTATTGTTGATGGTGTTGAAAATGAAGAGTTATTGGTGTTAGAAATGTTAATTATAAGTCAATGATGTTGTTAATGTTGAATTAGTTGTTAATGTTTAATGAACTATGAAACCCTATTTAAGTACTAGTAAATTGAAAACCCTAATCGATATGTTAACGTTTTATTGTTTATTTTGACGGTAGACATGAATGTTTGAGAGATAGACGATGAAACGTTGATGAAACATTGTGATGAACTTGAAGCGAAAATCGGTGTTGCAAGCCCAAGTCATATTGACTTTGATGTTGATCATGTTTCGGAAACACAGTTCGAAACGGTACCACATAAATTCCATTCTAGATCATCAACCTTACACGCTCGTTTACGTAAAGTTGTTTCTAGCGAAAGTCCCGATCATCGAATTAGTGTTGAAGGAAATAAGCTGGCGCCCGTACATCCTGTTGGTCCATCCATGCCATGGGGACAACGACCATATCCAAATTGTTACTGTGGAGATATGTGTGTAGTGGTCGTTTGTGGAAAGGAAAAGAATGCCGGACGAAGATTTTTTGGTTGTAGTTCGTACAACGAACACAGACTAAATCCTCGTGAAGTGGATTGTTGCAATTATTTTAAACGGATTGATCAACCACTGTGCGAAAGGGGACTCGAGTATGCCTACGAATTGCAAGCCAAAGTCAGTCGTCTAAAAAAGGTGAATGAAGAACTAAGAGAAAGCAATGAGAGGTCAAGATTTTGGTAGATGTTTGGGACTAGGTTAACATTGTCATATTTGGTTTTAATGTTGAAATGTAGTATTTTTAATATAATGTTCCGAAAATGTTTGTTTTTGTTTTAACCCGTACTGTGTGCTAGCTAAGTAGTTGAATAATGTTGGTGAAGTGCATTTGGTATTGTTGATTTTGTTGTTTAGTTATATTGGTTACGTTATTATATTGATTTGCTTGTTTGATATTTCTTAAAGATTGATTTGACTACTTTTGGTTGAAGATTGCCTATGGTAGCAAAATCTACTTGGGAAAAGAAGGTATTAGTTCAACATTTTTTATGATTAGAATTATGTCACAAAATCAAGATTGTGAATGTGGTATTGCAACTATATTTGTAGATAATGTCGAAGGTTCCGACTATATTTTACTTTGATGGGGAACTGTTGGTTGAAGATGAAGGTAAACCAAGATATGTTGGCAGAAAGCGAAAAGGATCGACAATAAAAAATCATTGTAGTTTTGAAGAGTTTAAATAAAGGGCATTTGAAGTGATAAAAGTAAATCCTGTGGTATTTGATTTAAAATTAGCGGTGAAATGAGTTCGGGATGATGGTGCATCCGCTATTGATTTGGAAGACGACGATGATTTGAACTCTACCTTTTCGGTTGGAATGAGAGTGATAGAAATATATGTTGCGAAAGCGGAACATGATAATGTGGTCGAAACACAACCGATAGTAATTTCTGCGGCTGAGTATGTACCCACCACACAGTTACAAGAAACATAATGGTCAGCGTATCCTTCATATCTTTCAAGCCATCAAGGTGGAGAGTTTACAAACTTACTTCACAGGTACAGCGAAATGGTTGGAGTCTCTTCTAGTCATAAACAAAATATGATGCATAACTCTATACATCCAAATCAATCGCAAGCGTTCGAAATGTGAGTACTATTATATTTTGGCACTTGTATTCTGACTTACGTTAATGCAAAATATCTTACCATTATTTATTGTATTCTTAATGTCGAAGAAGCATTGACTGGTTGTGATGACGATGACGGTGATGATCATGTTGACACTCCACATGAGATCGGTGGGCAATTGGATAGCATGGAAGTAGCTTGTGCGGATGATAAGGATAGAACTTGGTCCATCAAATGGAAGTTAACAATGATGCAATCATATATGCAGACATTGAGGAGGCTGACGATGTAAATGTGGAGGAAGAACAAATCACATATGAAGAGGCTCTAGCCGATGGTTTATGCACGGCATCAATGATAGTGAAATCGATAATGGAAAATTGTCAACTAGACGTGGAAGTGTTTGGAAGAGAATGTGCTAAGAAAGGACCACGAGTTGAGTTAATTTTTTAAAGTAAGCAGAAGCTTGTTGAACAGTTATGTGAATGGGCGATTAAATGTTCAATTTCATTTCAAGTTCTGAAATCCCGTGCGAATCAGTACATAGTCCGTTGTGATGTGGATGAAACATGTCCTTGGCGAGTGCATGCAAGCCTTTCGGTTAGGAAAAAATCAAATTGGTGGAAGATAACTACATATGGCGGCGATCACACTTGTTTAAATGCAACAATCAACTCAAACCATTGACAGGCAACTGTAAAGTTTATATGCAGCAAAATACTTCTGTTGATTAAAGCTGAAACAAACATGACTACAAGAACTGTTCAAGAGACAATGTCCAATATGTTTCATATTAAAGTGAGTTATTCTCGAGCCTGGCACAAACTACAGGAAAGCTGTTGTAATGATTTATGGAGATTGGGAATCATCATACGCAGAATTACCAAAATATCTTAGAGCCCTACAACATACCAACCTCGGAACCGTATATGATTTTGTTCATAGTCGTGGTGCTTTTATGGTGTTTTTGGGCTTTCGGACCTTCTATTCTTGGTTTCAACCACTGTCGACCTATACTGTCTATTGATACCACTCATTTATACGAGAAGTATCTGGGTACAGTACTAGTAGCTACTGGGGTGGACGCAAACCAAGGTCTATTTCCGTTAGCCTTTGCTATTGTACAAACAGAGTCGTGACAAACGTGGAGTTGGTTTATTCGTTGCATATGGAATTATATTCCATCCGTATGTACCAGATGTATTACCTTTATCTGGGATCATATGAAAGGAATTCCATGTGCGCTTAGAGAAGCTTGGCCAATTGAACATCATCATCGCTTTTGTATTCATCATATTAAAGCAAATTTCAAGAAAGCGGGGTTTGGTACGGATGAGCTACAAAATTTGTTACATGCATTAGCCACGACATCGGAGATTATAAATTATAATGAACTTCGAAAATAGTTGAAGGATGTAAATCGAGATGCCGATGCGCGGATTGAAAGAGTTTGAAAAACTAGGAATCAAGCTGGACTCTTTGTCACGAGGCGGAGTAAGATTCAATATGATGACGACTAATGTTTCCGAAAGCTTTAACGTTGTGCTGAAAGGAACTAGGAATTTACCTGTTAGACCATTGGTTGCACGTACGTTTTATCGATTGAACCATTACTTTGTCAAACGTCGAACTCAAGGAGAAGAGTGGACATCACAGGTTGCACCTAGGTGGGAAGCATTAGCGCGGAGAAGAATGGAAGAATCGAGGCTCATGTCTATAGAGAGATATAGCTTCGTTGAATGGTAGGTGAAAGATGTGCATATGTTTGATTATACGGTGAATATCGAAGATAATGTTGCCAAATGTTCGTGCAACATGCCAACGTTAGATTATTTTTCATGCTCCCATGTATTAGCAGCTTGTTCACGTGGTTCGGGTGGTGCTGATAGAGCGTATTTTGACTTAATATCTACGTGGTACACGACGGCTATGTATACCGCAGCTTATGCTCCTTTATTTCTCCCTGTACCAGATAGTCGACATTGAGATTTCTACGATGGTCCAATTATACAACCACCGTCGGTGCGCATAAATTCAGGACTTCCGCGATCTACTCGAATCAAAGGTTTCATGGATCCGCCATCTTCATGCAGCCATAACAGATGTAGCAAATGTGGTTCTATTGGCCATAAGAAAAAAACATGTCCGCGTTGAATTGTATGAGTTGCTGTACGTCTATGTTATTCAATATTTTTATGTATTTGTAACGGAAGAAGTGTGTTAACTTGCTATTGCATATGTTTGTTTTTTACTTCCATTGTTAATTTTTAACTGAAAATCTTTATGTCTATGCATATATTGCTATATTTGTTGTTGATTGAAATGAATGTTGAAATGTTTATGGGGTGGAATGTGTTGCAGCAGCTCTCTGTCTTTGACAAAGAGCTATTACTGCTTGCGCAATTATGGAATGCACAAACAGTATTTAGCAATATAGCTTGCGCATTACACATGGGCGCAAGCTATATAACTAAATAATGCTTGCGCATTCCACAATTGCGCAAGCAGTAATTGCTTTCTGTCCAAAACAGAGAGCTGCCGCAACATATTCCACCCCAAAAAATTATAGCTTGCGCAATTGTGAAATACGCAAGCATTATTTAGCTATATAGCTTGTACACTTGTGGAATGCGCAAGCTATATTGCTAAATACTGCTTGCGCAAGCAGTAATAGTTTGACAGAGAGCTGCTGCAACACATTCCACCCCACAATACACAGCAAAAACTATGAACAACATCATAGGTAGCATGCAAAATGCAATAGAATATCAACACCAATACTAAACATCGTCAACAACAAAACAAAACAACCAAAGCGCAATTGAAAATTATCGAAAGTAGGTTCAACAATATATACAGCCAACCAACGACATATACATCCACATTATCCTTTCCGACCAAACGAAAAACAACATATGTCGGCCAAACAACAGTACACCTCAATCCTGAATCCGTCTAAGCTCAATAGGTGTGTCTCTCTTTTTCTTCTTCTTCCTTCTATACACGATAGGAGCTTATCCTTGGCCTTCTTCAAATGTAGGAGCGGGTGTTGGAAGTGAGATTTCTTGTTGTTGACTCGACCCGAAAATTAGTTCTTCTTGTTGTATTTCCCACTGTGGCCGCTCTTCTGTCTGCTCGTGTGTGGATTGTCCAATATATCCGAAGTGTTGTTCTCCTTCGTGCCAAATGGGTCATTGAGCCTGAGTTTCTTCGCTGGCGTATTGTTGTTCTACTTTGGTCAAAGCGGGCCATTGAGCTTGTGTTTTCTCGGCGGCTTGCTGTGAACCCTCCCCCTCCGTATGTGCCTCCCCCCATCGAGTTTGTCCTCCCACTAGTGTAGTATGTGTCTCCTCCGTAGAACGTGGTCGTTCTACTTCAATGCGCAGCGGTTTGGCCGGCCTTCCTAGCTTATTTCGACCCAAAATCGTGTCAAGTATACGTCGTAAGTCGATGCACTTGCTTTTCACCTTGTCCGGCTCCATACAACTATCTTCTATTTCGTCGACCACATCCAAACCGCTATATATTCCGCTTACCTAAACCATAAGTCATAACAATGTATCAACGAATATGAACTAAAAAAATGAACCATCAAAATTTATAAATTACAATACTTACCACATCACGTTCGAGAGGTGCACAGGAAATGTACGTAACCAACTTCCTTGCCAACTTTTTTAGAATCTAACAGCGAGTAATTTTCCAAAACCAATACTCGTACTCGCTCAACGGTGTCAGAAGCTCATGTGCTCGTTAAGCACGATCTATTCTGAAATTCCAAATAGCAATACTTTTCTGCAGAAATGTCATCCAACTAGGGAGTTCTGGGTGTAAGGGCACAACAGGATCGGGAATGTGCTAGTAGTCAAAGCCAAACTGTCTCATTACTCGGTCAGGAGCATACAATTCAAAGTCCAAAAATAGAATTAGTCGGCTCTTAGCGATCCAACCAGCGAACATATAGTCAATGTCCGAATGCCCAAATTTTTTCACCAACGAATATGGTTCTTATGTAACGGCGTCATCTGCCAACAAGTCCAACTCATTTCAGTAAAACTGTACATTTTTCGATGTCTCACGCCAACTCCTAGCACAATTACACCTACACCCGAATGGAAGATACAGATTTAAGTTGGTAGGAATTCCAACAAACGGCCGTCTAATAGCAATATGCGACCATGACCATATTTGCAACAACGTTGCGGAACCCCTTAAAACTTTTCTTCGCTGTAAGGCAACGTTTGACAACTCACTGTACAAATAGCATTATACAGCACTGCCCCAAGAATGATAACCACAATTTGCTAAATCATCCAAAAATGGTAAAAACTTCAAATTTAATCTACTTTTCGAATGATCGGGAAATAGTCGGCAACTCAAAAAGTACAATATCACGGCACGACTGCGACGAAGTATATCTAAATCGCTCGCCCCTTCAGGTAGTGGTTCAGAAAATTCGCTTTTAAACCACGTAATTGATATTTCACTTTTAAACTTAACGGCCTCTCTAGGCAAAAAAATACCAAGCAAGTCATGAGCCAATTTCAAATAATAGATATCCAAATTTTGTGTACATACCGGGAAGCCATCTCAGTTAATACTGAAAAGAAAATAAACATCGGCTAGAATTACCGTCATTTCACCGACCTCATATGAAAAGTATTTGTCTTCGGCCTCCATCTATCGCACAGAGCCGTAATAAGGTGATGATCGAGCCGAATGTAGTCGATTTTCATAGCTTTCCAAAATCTGACGATTCTTAGGTTCTGCTCCGATCTTGGATCTTTAAAATCGATTTCCTTAAGCTTGCTCGAATGATCACATAACTTAACTGTTTCCACATCCTGATAATTATAAACGAATTAAAATTAGTATTTCATACTTGCATTTTGGTTTACTATTAACGCATTGTGCATAGAAAAATTACCTCCATTAGCGCATCGTTTTGGCTTCTATGATGTTCTTGAAGATAGAGAACACTTCTATCTTCGGGTCCGGAAGCCAATTTTACATAACAAACAACAACCAATAAGCAAACATACATCTATTTCAACATTTGGGGTTTTGGTTTTATGAATACTTCAATTCTTTTTGCATTTTCAACAAAGAAACCTACCATATGAGTAAATTGACATTGACATCATTAAGACTACATCTTCCATTAACAACAACAATCACTTGTAAAGTAGCAATCAATTTACAATCAAATTATTATTACATCTAATCGACGTAGATGAAGAGCTTGCTTCCATTTTATGTGTAATCGAGTTGTTGCTTGAAGTAATAGAGGAAGAACAATGTTTTTTAGGTTTGATTTGGATTTGGAATGGGGAATGGGGAATGAGGAGAGTTTTGAAAAGAAGGTTGAAATGTTGGATTATAAGTTCAAATCCGGCTCTCTGTCTATTTGATGCTCGAAAATGAGCTTGCGCAATCCATAAGTGCGTAAGTTTTAATTATGAAGTTTGCACACTTATAGATTGCGCAAACTTTATAGGTAGAGCTTGCGCAATTATGCCTAAATGCTTTTATAAAAGACTGAATATCATCATGAAACAGTTTAGGGACCCAGTCCTCATCATGAGGTTCAAATATCCAAATGGATGGATACCTGAGAACAGCAGCCCCACCAACTTTGGTTTAATATACTTTTTCTGAAGATAGAATAGACTTCGCTCAGCAATACGCAAACTCTACACACCTGTACTCTCTCTGTGACCCTTCAGCAATCTCTTCCCGATCATTCCTATTAGAATATTACTGAAAAATATATGGGCTATGTATCTAATTTGGAATAGCCTTTTGATCAGGTTGATTATCAACTTTAATTTTCTTGGATCCTTTTGAGTGATGGCCAACTTCTCTTTTATCCTTAATCGTGTGGATTTACAGTGGGTTCTTTCTGTGACAGACACACTGTATGTGATAAAACAACTTTCTGTTTTCCACGTGGTTTATCATCTAAGCTTTAGTGTACGTGCATTGTTTATGTGAGAAAATCGTGTTCTTTGTCGGTGGGTTTTGGTTTATACTTTATAGTTGCCTCATGCTATAAAAATGTATCCGAGTATCATGATTTACGGAATTGCGACCTTACCTTCACCTGGTTCATACTCTCATGCGTAGTGATTTGTAAGTTCAGTGTTGGTGTTGATGCTATAAAGTATAAACCTATTTAAAATCAAAATAAATCCAGGCAATAGTTGTACTTATAAATGCCAACAAAGTTTTCTTGTTCAACCTTTTGGCATGTCATCGATTAAGGTAGAATGCATAGAAATAGTGAATCATGCCATACGGACTCACTATTATTAGTGTTTTCATGATCTTATCGCTTGCAGTGATTAAGAGCGTGTATAATATTTGCTGTATGAATATAGTCCTTCTGTATTCTACAAGGACAAATATAATAATATGAATCAAGCTGGCAGAAAGGCCAGTTGTTTTAATGTAAGTTAGATTGTGATAATGAGTTGTCATCCTACTTTAATGGTCTTGAATGCCCGTATGATACTGGGAGACTTCTAATTATTCCTTTTGGCCTCTTGTTTAACCCTTAACAATGCTATTAATATGTTGATTTTAACGGCTTGTTGTGTATAATAAGTGAATGATTTGTTTATTTGAGTTAATCTTTAATAGTGAAGCAAGGTCAATTGCTTTGTTAGGGACATTGTTTGATCATTGTAATTCAATGTTTACTAACATTATTGACGTGAACAAGAGAACATATCAGAGGACACACTTTGATGAATTTTACTTAGCTGCACGTGCAGCTTTTGGAAACATTATACTATTAAGGTTACAAAAATTGATTAAAAATGAAAATCCAAAGCACATACTACCAGCAAGTTTTGCTAAATTTGTTGAATGCACACCAGGAGAATGCAACCAAGTAGCAATTGCAAATCCAACTATGCACATTATCTAGCACTAATCATTTCAAGTAATTTATGTTTGTTAGGTTGACATTTCAGATCAAAGCTGGTTAGATATTAGAGAGAGAGATTGAAAATGTTTCTGGGACACTTTTGATTAAATGTTAGATATTAGTGAAATTATTTTTTGGTTATTAGAATATTATTATTATTTAATAATAATTAATAATTTATAGCTTACAATTTATAATTAATATTTAATAATTAGTCATTTATATTTTATTTAATAATTAGTAGTTAATAATTAATAAGTAATACTTAATACTTAATAACTAATACTTAATTCTGCCTCAATAAAGTCAACTAAAATGAATGACAACCTCCCAACATCCTTAATTTCTCTTCATAAACTCTCGTGTGAGGTATCATCATCTTTCAGCTTTTTCAAGCCTCTTTGAAAATATCAGTTGAGAACTACCTTCATGATCTATGCATGACTATGTTGGTCGGCCAACCTCATGCATCGGTCTCGACATTGCATTGCAACAACTAATTTGAGATCGTTTTGTTCTTGAGGACGCCACCAAGGTTTTCAAAATGAGATTCAAATCGTTAATCGTAAAATTCAAACTTAGATCGAAATGGGATTTTAATCGTAAATCGTAGATTAAAAAATTTCATATTTAAGGTTGCACACAGTTTGAAATTCATTTTGATGTTTGAACTTCTATGTTTAAACCAAAAACTTTATTTTTCTCTCTTGTTCCAATTTTATTTTGTTTGGAAATGATTGGAATTGAAATTGGAATTGTAGATCCAAATATGTACATCGAATATAACAATTTGGAATGAATGATTTTTCTAAACCACGGTATTAACTAGGTTTGAATTGGATATAAATCGGATCATAAAGGAAGAGATCCGATTTGAAACGAGATTCGAATTGTAGGATTTTAAGATTTTTGTTGACAATGGACGTCACTATCTCCAAGCAATTTCGCTAAGTTGTGGATGTTCCTGTACAAATGCAATCATCAAGCTTCTTTTTTAAAATGAGCAGCTGATTGAACACTATTAACAAGAAAACTTATCAACACCCTAAAGTAGAGTTTATAGTATAAGTGATTCCTTCAAAACCTCCTTTCGAACAGATGAAGGCAGTTAATACCTTTCGAACGGGTAAAGATAGTTAAAAACTCCCTTTTAATACCATTCGACATGGTCGAAACACCTGAACCCCTTTTCAGAAATACCTTTCGAACTAGTTCGGTTAGTTTAGGAATCCGTCGAAACCTCTTTTCGAAGTGGTCAAGGTGGATTGAGGTAAGGGCCTAGTGATCTAAGAGTTTTAGCTGAGTTAAAGGTTCCGTCTTCCCTCGAAAGGTAGCATTTCAATTATGTTGATACAAGCAGATTATAATAAAAAACACATAAAAACATTGAATCGGTTAACATATCCAAGAATACCATAAACTTTCTTTGAACAATATATTCCTTTACTATTTGAAACTTTAGTATACAAAGTAGTCAAATCCCAATTTAATTTGAGAATTAGGGTTTACAAATTCAAAAAGTACAAGAATGAAGTGAATGAATTCGGATCCTCAAAACAATTGACCCCTAGGGTCTTATTCATAGGCGCTGGTTGAACCCTTTCGAATCAGACCTTTCGACCTAGTCGAAAGTAGTACCTTGATGACCTTTCGTTGCCGCTAAAGTTTGGGCGCCCTTCTAATTTTCTTTAAAATAGGTCTTGATTACTGCTTTCGACTTCATCGAAAGGGATAGGTGTGCTCTCCACTTTGTTTTTCCATTCTGTTGCAAGTGAGCAAAGATGTGAGCTTTCGATTCTATCGATAGGTGTATCTCCGTGTCTTTAAATGAGTCGGAACATAGCAGAAAGTATAAGCGTGGAAGATAGCTTTCGAAGGCATACATGTTGACTGGTGTGGAACCCCTACCTTTTGGTTTATGAGAATGATGTATTGAACTTGAGTAAACTTTCCTTTATAATTGGATGACTTTAACCGATTCGAAAGGCTAATATATGCTTTCAAAGGGGTAGCTTTGGCCATACATTCTGCTGTGGAAGGTGAATGAAGGCGAAACCCATTGTTTTCGAAAGGTTTGGCGCGCATGTGAAGGCTTGTAATATGTTTCCTTCGAAAGGTGTTTCTCAACCCATTCGAAACATCTTCGTGCATTCAGAAGCATCTATTTCCAAAGGAAACAGTTGAAGCGCAAGGATTCTTTTGACCCCTTTCGACCTTTTTGAAAGCTCATAGAACATCCAACTTTTGTAGAAGCATCCCTTCGACTCTTTCGAAAGGTTATGTTAATGCTATCATTCCTTGTGAACTCCTCTTTTATACTCTTCATGGTTTCGACAAGGTTGAAGTGAATAATGATGACAACAAGCACTAATTTGACATTGATCCAAAGATAGCCGATCCATATCATCACTAGCATACTCACACGAAGTAAATTCGTTTGCTGGGAAGGGTTGGGTGTTAGTCCATGAGGAGTTGGTTTTGATGACAACAACTTTAGAATAGATTATAAAATATGAATACTAGCATTAAAAGTTTAGATATATATGTATATGTAGGATCTAACCCTGCAGGTATCAAGAATGAAGACTGTACAATATAGAGATTCAAGATAAAGAGATAGAAGAGTCATGAGTATCAAGATTATCAAGAGTTCAAGAGTTCAAGGTTAAGTTTGTTTTATTAGGAATATTTGTTAAAACTCATAGAAAAGCACTGACATCTTAATATCCAATTTATTCGTGGAATGGAATCCACTTCGAGCCCGTTAAAGGGATGGAACCCTAAGTAGGATGGAACCTACGAAAATCTAGTGGGACATTGTTTTGTATCCACTAATTTTAATTCAAATGATTTTACAAAATTATCTTGTTTTCAAAATGATTTCAAAACTTTCCTTTTAAAAGATTCAAAACTCTCTGTCCTGATTTTAAATAATTTTAGCCTAAAAAACATCTTTATTTTCAGAGTCAAATTACTCCTGATTTTAAACTATCTTTTCAAATAATATATTTAACTTTTAAATATTTATACTTAGATTTAAATATAAAATTATATTTAAATTATGTATATATTGTTCTTTATATTTACTTATGTATTTTAACTATAGTTAAATATATTTATAAAGTTTAAAACAATTTTAATATAAGATAAAGGTTATTTTCAAAGAAAATCAAAACACCAAAAATCCCTTTGGGATGTCGACATGCCCATATACCCCATGTCGACATAGTGTCAGTTGGCTTCAAAAATTCAAATTTCAAAAGAAGTGTATATTCACCATAACTCTTCATGAATGGTCATGGCTGTTTCTCTTCTATAAATAGGGGTCAGTTTGAACGAATTTTTAATCACTTTTTTCCGGTTTTCTCTCCTATTTTTCTTCCACATTTCTTAATACAAAATCATACCATTACTCTGCCGAAATCAACATCGAATCATACTCGATTACTTCTAATGTGATTCTCTATCACTATCTCTACAAGATCCAAGTGCTAATCTGAGTTATAGACTCTTTGTAATCTATCGAGCAAGAAAAGGTGTGATTGTAGCCTTGGAAATCAATTAAGTGAGAGAAGGTGTGATTGTAGCCTTGGAAATCAATTGGGTGAACTCGTTGCCCCGGAAATCAAGTATCTCTACCCAGAGGATTGTTATTCTGGAGGGTGTACCTCGTAGCCTTGAAACCGAGGGTTGTAATTGTTGAATTGAAGTTTGAAAGGAAATCCGCACTTAGTTGTGCGGGACTGGATGTAGGGTAACTCCGAACCAGTATAAAATCCGGTGTGTTCTTTCCTTTACTGCTTTTACTTTATATTTGCATCTGTGTTTGATTCTGTGTTCATATCTGTGTCTGATTAGTGTATACATTGTTAACAAATTAAGATAAACTCAAAAAGATTAACAGATTTCTTTAAACACTATTCACCCCCCTCTAGTGTTAATTCTAGCCTTAAGATCCTTAATCCGCATTTCTCACATTTGGTATCAGAGCTTTGTTTTCAAAAGTTTCATAATCTGAATTTTAAAAAGTTTCAAAATGGCTACTAACACTAGTACTGCTATTTCCACCAACACTAGTTCATTTGTAGAAGGTCGGTCTACTGCCAGACCACCACTTTTTAATGGCAGTAACTATGCATATTGGGCATGTAGGATGAAGATATATTTACAATCTATAGGATTAGAAACATGGAATATCACACAAACTGAATATTCTGAACCCACAACTAATTTTGCACAGTGGACCACTGAGCAAAAGACTATTGCACAAAATAATTCTAAGGCAATGAATATTCTGTTTTGTTCACTTGAAAGAAACGAATTTAATAGAGTGTCAGTTTGTAAGTCTACATATGAAATCTGGAAAACTTTGCAAGTAACTCACGAAGGAACAAGCAAAGTTAAACAGACGAAAATTTCCATGCTCACAAATCAGTTTCAGTTATTTAAAATGAATACTAATGAGTCTATTTTAGATATGTATAGTCGATTTCAAGATATTGTGCATTCTTTAATATCTTTGGGAAAGGAATTTTCGGAAGAAAATCAAGTCAGAAATTTTTTGAATTCTCTCACTCCAGAATGGGATCAAAAGACACTTGCAATTGAAGAGGCAAATGACATCAGTACTTTAAAGATAGAAGAATTGATTGGAAATCTAATTTCGTTTGAAGTTCAAATGATCGGGAGAAGAGAAAGCAAATCATCTGAAAAGAAATCAATGGCATTCAATGCATTAACCGATGGATCAGATTCAAACAGTGATAATGATGAAGAGATAGCATTTATGACCAGGAATTTTCGGAAATTTCTGAAATACAAAAAGATGAATAATCCAAGAGAAACAACTTTAAGAATTCCGGTAATCAGACTACAGTACCAAACTTTATCAAATGCTTCAATTGTGACAAACCAAGTCATATCAAAAGAGACTGTCCATATCCAGATAGGCAGAATCCTCTTATGAACAATGAACCAGCAAAGAAATGGAAGCATGCATTTACTGCTACTCTAGATGACTCAGACTCGTCCTCAAGTGATGATGATCAGAAGACGGATAATTCAAATTTGTGTTTCACTGCAGTTCACGACTCCGACGAATTCAAAGAAATGGATTCAGAAAAAGGTACACGTTTACAATACATTGGCTGAAATTGCATGCTTGAATTGATTGATTGATTGGTTGTTTTTGAATTGCTTGAATTGATTTATTTTGAATTGATATGTTGTTTGAATTTTAAAATTTATTTTCTATTTTTTACTTTTTTTTATTATTTTTTTATTATTTTTTTATTATTTTTATTATTTTAACACATTCTGAAATATATAATAATATTTTAGAAATATAGACATTAATAATATATATATATATATATATATATGTATATTAGATAACTTAGGAAAAATCATGTCATGAAAATTCAAAGGCATATGTCGACATGGCCCCTACCATGATGTCGACATGCCTACCTGAATTTGAATTTCAAATTTTGAATTCAAATTTTGAATTTCCCTCCACCTTTTCACTTCATTTATCTCTCTCTGAAAAGATACCTTTTGACCAGAGAATATGTCCTTTGAAAGTCTATTTAGTCACTATCTTTTATCATATCTTTTCACTTTCATTTTCAAATTCAAACTCTCTCTTCATATCTTCAAGCTCTCTACTCTCTTATCTAATGGCTTCTTCAAGCAACCCCTCAACCATGAGAATTTCCAGAAAAATCAAAGAGCAATTACTCAATGATCCGGAGGCAATTAAAGCATACATCAATTATGCCAAAGTCCATCCCGGAAAATTTGCTATTTTTCAAGATTTTTCTTCTTATGAAATTGATTCTCTTTTTGCAAACAATGGTGTTTTAAGTCTTATTGACTCATCTCAAAATGATTTTGTTTGCTATCCTAATCTTGTCAAAATCTTCTATGCTAATTTAAACCGTGGTTTTTATATTGGAAATGAGAATGAAATTTGGAGTAATGTCAAAGGCACTCAAATTGTTTTGAATTGTGACCTTCTGGGTACCATTCTCAATTGCAAAAGCACGGGAATGGATCTTTCTAGTTTTCAAATCGATGAACATGATCGTGAGACATTTCATCATATTTTTGAAGGAGATGAAAACTTTGAATTTAAGAATCGAAACTTTCGTCCTAAAGCAAGAATTGTCAATCTTCTTTTACAACATACTTTGACCCCAAGATCGGGAAATTTTAACAATCCTACTTCAAAAGTGTGCAAAGCACTTTTTGCTATTTTTGGAAATTATGATATCAATTGGGCGCAAGTTATTTTGGATGAACTTCGTCCTAAAAATTTTGAAATGGGAGAAAACACTTTATATCATGGAATTTACCTTACTCGGATTTTCAACTATTTTGGAGTAAATTTCAAAGGAGAAGAATTTATTTCAAGGAAAGTTTTTAATATCTCAAATATTTCTCTCATGAAAATCCCATATGTTTTTCAACCTTATGAAACCCTTACCGAAAAGGAAGAGCGTTTGGCTCATGAGGAAATGGAAGAAATGGAAGAGGAAGAAGAAGAAGAAAGAGATGAAATGGAAATAGAAGAAGAAGAAGGTGAAACATCTCTAGAAAGTATTGAATATCCATCCAATCCTTCCAACAAAACCCTTCTCAAAATCCAAAAGATAATTGTGGAGAATCAACGGATTTTAAAACGATCCGTTAGTAAGAAGTTGGATAACATTTCTTCGAAGATGAACAAGTTCTTTTCAAAAGTTAGCAAGAAACTTGGACTATCTTCATCATCTTCATCTTCTAACTAGTTTTATCTTTTAGTATCTTATTATAGTTGTCTTAGTTTGTTTTTCTTTCGAATGTTCGTGTAGTTCTTTATGTTTAATCATTGTATTATCCTATTGTGCAATGAAATTGAATTTCCTTCCTGTCATCTAGCTTATTTTATATCTTGAATAAATGTTAGTATATTATAGAAATATATATACATCATTATTCACAAAATAATATTATCATCAAAATTCACTATAGTATGTCGACATACCTCCCTTGACCATGTCGACATGTACTGGTCAGAAGTGACTATTGATTTTGAATTTGAAATATGAATAACTACCAAATGTCTATTCATTTCAAACGAATTTCTACACCTATATATACCTTTTTCTTCCAGAAATCTTCACTGAAATATATTTCTCATTATCTTATCCTTCATTTCTTTCTCTAATTCAATTATGGCCAATCCTATTCACAATCAATCTGAAAATCTTGAAGAAACACTCAATTCATTCAAGAATCTTCTCTCTTTAATTCTACGAAACCAGCGTCACTTGGAGTTAAGTCAAATGCAGATGATCAAAGAGCAAGAAAGGCATTTCGTTGCCATTCGATGGATGATCTCCTCTCTACACAAGGATGATAATGAAGTACATCCTCCTGTCTCTCTCACCAATGACAATGAGAATTGGGATGCAATTAAAGCAGACCCTATATTTGGAGAAGATGGATGGGTAGATGTTCCTCGAAACGTTTAATTTTCTTTCTTTTGTTTGATTTGTTTGAATTAATTGGTTTGATTTGATTTGGTTTGATTTGATACTTTATGTGGATTGATTTTATTTGGTTTGAAGTTTGGTGTGTAAAACTTATATATATACACTGAAATGAATATAGTCTTTAATTAAGTTATTATGCTCACAAATATCATTATTTCTTAATCTATATATTATATATTCCGTTGTATAGTTTATCATTGCAGGTACTGAAGTCCAAGAATAAGGGGAGTAAGTTTTTGTTGATGACAAAGGGGGAGAAATATAAAATAGGGTAGTTAGGCATAGATTAAGGGGGAGTTATTAGGATAGAAGGAATATTCTATAAACAAAGGTTGTCATCATCAAAAAGGGGGAGATTGTTAGTCCCTGAGGAGTTGGTTTTGATGACAACAACCTTAGAATAGATTATAAAATATAAATACTAACATTACAAGTTTAGATATATATGTATATGCAGGATCTAACCATGCAGGTATCAAGAATGAAGACTGTACAGTATAAGGATTCAAGATAAAGAGATAGAAGACTCATGAGTATCAAGATTATCAAGAGTTCAAGGGTTCAAGGTTAAGTTTGTTTTATTAGGAATATTTGTTAAAACTCATAGAAAAGCACTAACATCTTAATATCCAATTTATTCGTGGAATGGAATCCACTTCGAGTCCGTTAAAGGGATGGAACCCTAAGTAGGATGGAACCTACGAAAATCTAGTGGGACATTGTTTTGTATCCACTAATTTTAATCCAAATGATTTTACAAAATTATCTTGTTTTCAAAATGATTTCAAAACTTTCCTTTTAAAAGATTCAAAACTCTCTGTCCTGATTTTAAATAATTTTAGCCTCAAAAACATCTTTATTTTCAGAGTCAAATTACTCCTGATTTTAAACTATCTTTTCAAATAATATATTTAACTTTTAAATATTTATACTTAGATTTAAATATAAAATTATATTTAAATTATGTATATATTGTTCTTTATATTTACTTATGTATTTTAACTATAGTTAAGTATATTTATAAAGTTTAAAATAATTTTAATATAAGATAAAGGTTATTTTCAAAGAAAATCAAAACACCAAAAATCCCTTTGGGATGTCGACATGCCCATATACCCCATGTCGACATAGTGTCAGTTGGCTTCAAAAATTAAAATTTCAAAAGAAGTGTCTATTCGCCATAACTCTTCATGAATGGTCATGGTTGTTGCTCTTCTATAAATAGGGTCAGTTTCAACGAATTTTTAATCACTTTTTTCTGGTTTTCACTCCTCTTCTTCTTCCACATTTCTTAATACAAAATCATACCATTACTCTGCTGAAATCAACATCGAATCATACTCGATTACTTCTAGTGTGATTCTCCATCACTATCTCTACAAGATCCAAGTGCTAATCTGAGTTATAGACTCTTTGTAATCTATCGAGCGAGAAAAGGTGTGATTGTAGCCTTGGAAATCAATTGAGCGAGAGAAGGTGTGATTGTAGCCTTGGAAATCAATTGGGTGAACTCGTTGCCCCGGAAATCAAGTATCTCTACCTAGAGGATTGTTATTCTGGAGGGTGTACCTCGTAGCCTTGAAACCGAGGGTTGTAATTGTTGAATTGAAGTTTGAAAGGAAATCCGTACTTAGTTGTGCGGGACTGAATGTAGGGTAACTCCGAACCAGTATAAAATCCGGTGTGTTCTTTCCTTTACTGCTTTTACTTTATATTTGCATATGTGTTTGATTCTGTGTTCATATCTGTGTCTGATTAGTGTATACATTGTTAACAAATTAAGATAAACTCAAAAAGATTAACAGATTTCTTTAAACACTATTCACCCCCCTTTAGTGTTAATTCTAGCCTTAAGATCCTTAATCCGCATTTCTCACATTGGGTAGGTTGGGGATCGAACAAACCACTCACATAGCATGGTATCCTGCTCCCAAATGCATTCAGATGTAAGATTTGAGTATGGTGTGGACATCAATGGGAGTAGGATCATCTGTAACTTCATTGGCTACCATATACCAGCTTGCGTTGAGATCACAACGTGTTTACCAATGATCACATTCTGATAGATAGCATCTAAAAGCTTCAAATTCGACGTTTCCCTCCATTTCAACACAATTTTACCTAATTCTTGAAAATTGCGAAAATATGTGTCAGTGATCGTTTTAGAGCTGTTTGTGTATTCTTTTGTATAAAACATGACTTATCACGGCTAGATCCTTCCACTATCGGTCTTCGCTGGTAACAATGTTTTCAACAATATCTTAGCCTGTTCCAGTTTTGTTTCTAAGCTTATCTCATTTCTTGAATTCTTTGCGGTTTGCATCGTGGTTGTTCTTTGCTTATCCAATGTCCAACACTTGATTTGTCATTCCCTAGTAATTGAATTTATCGTAATTCGCTAATAAACTCCAATTTTGACCCTTATGTTAGTGGGTGCAACTTTTCAGCCACCGCAATGGCGGGCAATGTGGACAACTTGGGAGTGCATACAAAAGATTTTTTGCTTGGACTGGCTACGGTGGAATCCATATACAAGAGTGTGGTGAAAAAAATTGATCAGCGAAAGCGATTATAACCAGAATCTGGTATTGCTTATTTGAATACCAATGCAAACTCAAAATCAACTATGATATCACACGAAATCAAACAACGGAAAGAAAAGTGACGTGGAAGATTTAACGAGGTTCGAATATGTATCATATGTCCACGCAGACCTAACAATCATTTTATTACTATCACTAATTCGAAGAGATCACTAGCCAAATCAATGATTAGATCGTTACAAGATGTGGAGACTCTCTCTAATCAATCATTCAATTTAATAATTACAATTTAGAGCATTGAAAATAGAAATCCCCCAAATTGATTTAGTTAGGGTATCTATTACTTACAATTATTAGAAATCTAATTGCTCTTTCAAGGAGATGATTAGAAGGCTAATATATAAATGCTCTAATCACTCTAGACCATCCGATCACATCAAAAGAATCTGCACCATCAATAGAGAAGAACTTGCACCAAACTGACGAAACCACCCTCCAAAATTTGACTTATAGCAAAACCCTGGAAAAATGATGAAACAACGACTCAAACATCTAACCTAAAGGGTCAGACGTCTCTTTAAGACATCTGAAAACTCTCGGGTTCGAGCTTAGACGTCTGACTCCTCCATAGTCATACGTCTCTGTAGAGGACAGAAACTCTCTGGTTTGTTATTTCCAGACATTCAGACGTCCGACTCTGAAACTCAGATGACTTAGTTCCTGGAAGTTCTTTGATATAAAGTCTACAGGCATTCAGACGTCTAGATTGGGTTCCCAAATGTATGATTGCATGATAGTGGCAATTCACAGCTTCTCTACTCCATCTTCTTTTGCTCTCTTTCTCCAATCGACTTTCCGACTCTTCCAATACGAAGCTCTACACAATATCTTCAATCCGAAGCACTCATAGGCACATATTTGAATTGCATAATAACAAAACTCCATCGATTCAAATATGTATGGCTCATCAACAATCGACAAAATAATCATAGGGTTTGTTGGTTCTTGCACCTCATGGAACTCAAGTAATTGAAATCAAACGGATCAAGTTTGAGAAGTGATCAAACTTGTCTTTAGGAAGTGACTTTGTCATCATATCTGAAGGATTATCCATAGTACCCACCTTCACCAACTTGATCTTGCTTCGTTCTTCCTCAAGCATAAGGAAGAATCCTCTTACATCAATATGCTTCGTTCGAGAACTATAAACTTGATTCTCTACCAGATGAATCGTGCTCTGACTGTCTGAAAATAGCTCTACTATCCGCTGCACCATAGAAAGATCATCCAATAGCTAAAGAAAATACAATCCCTTCTTAGTCGCTTCCACAATCAGTATCAACTCAGTCTCGGTAGCCGACAACGCTACTATAGACTACAACTTTGATCCCCATGAAATTGAGCCTATGCTAAGTATAAAAACATAGTCCAACATCGACTTTTGTCCATCTCTTATCTCCAGCATAATCTAAATCACGGTACCATCTGAGAGAGATGTCGCAATCTGCTTCACCATACAACAAGCCAACTGATGAAGTTCCACGAAGATATCTAAGTACCCACTTCAGTGCTTATCAATCAACGCTCTTTGTCCGGGTTAGACATATATCGATTCACAACACCCACTGCATGAGCTAAATCTGGTCACATGCACACCATCATGTACATGAGACTACCAAAAGCATTTGAATAAGGTATATTTGCTATATACCTTTTTTCTTTATCTGATGAAGGAGATAAGTCTTTCGACAACTTAAAATGAGAGCCTAATGGAGTGCCAATCGGTTTAGCTTTCTCCATACCAAATCGAGCGAGGACTTCCTTGACGTACTGCGCCTGTGTGAGTCTTAACTCTCTCCGCTTTCTATCACTGAATATCTTCATTACTAAAATTCTTTGTGCTTTTCCAAAATCCTTTATATCAAACCCCTTGCTGAGCTCCGCTTTCAACTCCGTAATTTTGACCATATTCCGAGATGCAATCAACAAGTCATCAACATATAACCAAAGGTATATCGTATCTCTATCACACATCCTGAAATAAACATACTGGACTTTGAAGCTTCTAGAGTAACCCCATGAAAATATAAACTTATCAAATCTTTTATACCATAGTCTAGGTGACTGCTTCAGTCCATATAGAGATTTATTAAGTTTACAAACATAACCTGGTCTGTTACTATCAATGTACTCCTCTGGTTGCCATAAATAAATCTCTACATCTAGATCACGATACATAATGAAGTTTTGACATGTTGTAACGACCCGATATTTTCAACCATTCGCATCCGCACATGTCGGACTTGAATTGCTCAAAATACCACGTTGTAAATAAAATTTGGCAAATCTCAAAATATATAGTAAATAAATATAATCACAGATCACAGACACAGAGTAAAATAATGTAGCGGAAGTAAAAGAAATAGTAGTTCATGAAGATACTATATAAATATATCAGAGTTACATAAGATATAACAGAAAAAAATAGAGTACAATAGAAGTCTCAATAAAATAACCAAGTACAAGCTGAGTAGAACAACAGAACTGAAATAGATAGGACAAGACAAGCAGATAATCTCCAGCGATTCAAATCTCCAAGAGAGTGGAAATCCAAATCTGTGAATAACTCAGGCTGACCCGAGCGTAAAACAAAACACTAAACACTCAAGTCAGGATAATATATACTTATATAATGTAAACCAACTCAAGTGAGCTGTAATAAGGTACAAGTAACTTAAAGAATTCTTGGGATTTCCCATTCTTTAAGGATCCGTTAAACTATCTACTATGTAGTAATATTCGCTATTATAATAATATCTAATATAAAATAAACATACTTTTAAATAGCGTTATGGCTTTACATTTTCCACCTTAACACGTAATATGCCAATAGTCTACACAGTACCTGCATACCTCGCAAGGCTATTAGAAGATACTCCATAGGTATGACACAAATAGAAACTCGTAGTAAAGCTCGATATGGTAGGTGACACGGCACACAAGGCAATGCTAGGGTAGATATACCAATTACGCACACGGACTGATGGAAACGCATAGCCGCCACTACCGCTCCATCTCGAACAACACTCCCTAATCAAGGGTGCGCACCAAATCAATCACAAGTAATAGAATGGTATCGAAGAAGTGTGTCCGATAAGAGGTGCTACCTCACTGGTCCGAGATCGCTCCTGTTTTAGCCACCTTATGCCAACTCACGGGAGTTGGGTCCACGTATATACCTTAGGATCGTCGCCACCATCCTACTTCATTCTGGAAACTCCACCGCGTACACAGTTGTTAAAGTGGTTTTCAGTATCGACAGAGAGTATGTCCATATCCGATCCCGGTCTCTTTAACAACCCATCGTTATCATAACCCGTGGTTATAAATTTAAAACAGTTTATACTTCAAAATAGAATATCATTTCAAATCCAAATCTTTATCAAAATAAAGATTAAATCAATTCCAAACCATTTCAGTATATTTAAAATATCATATCATTTCAAAACTTCATTTCAATATATCAAAATATCATATCTTTCCAAAACTTCATTTCAAATCATTTAATATATCACAATATCATATCCTTTCAAAACTTCATTTAAATTCATTTTAATATATCAAAATATCATATCCTTTCAAAACTTCATTTCAAATCATCATTTGATTTCAAATCCAAATATTCAACTTTAAATACCTTTTAAATTCAAAGATATCATTCATTTATTATCATTTCAAATCACCTTTTAAATAGTTTATATTTCAATCAAAATAATCCATCTAAACCATTTAAAAGTGTAATTATTATACTTTTAAATCAAGTATTAAAATTTCCAAAGTTTCAATTCAATTCAATCATTTATTTCAATTAAATTTCCATAGAACATTTCAAATCTTATAAATTTCAAATATAGATTTAATCCATAAAATAACTATTCAAATTATAAAATAAGTTCCATAGCTTTAATATCCTATATTTCATAAGTCCAATATCTTTAAATAAATTCAAATTACAAGTAAACCAAATATTTTCATACTAATATAAACTTCAATTATTCATTCCAAGATTTAATATCATTTATTTAATTTAAATTTAAATACCATTTAATCACATTTCAAAATAGTTGTATTTCCCAAATCAACTATTCCATTTAAATCATTTAAAGTCAATTCATTATATTTAATAATTAAATATTTAATTTCCAAAATTTAATCTTTTTCAAAGATCATTTATTCATTTGAATTTATTAAACAAAGAAAATTCAACATTCGCAGCACTTAGAAAATGCTACGAAATGTTATGTTTAAAACAGTTCATTAACAAAAGACGACATTTAAAATGCTGTAATATCTTAATTTAGTTTCAATTAAAATTTTAGTTAAATTTAACAACTATAACACTAACAAAGTGCTATAATAACTCTTAGTTCAAATTTGCTATTTGGTTCATTTAAAACAACTACAACATTTTCCAATGCTGTAATATCTTTACATTACATTTCAAAAATGCTGTCAAATCAAATTCAGAGTTTTATTTACAATTTCACACATAATTAACTTTTAATATAAATCAGTTTAACTTATAAAATCATATATTTTCACATTTAAAAAAATCATTTAAATACCTTTATTTCTATGATTTTATAAAGTCAAATTTCCATACAAAAATCAAATTTCCAAAATATAACTTATTTCCATTTATTTTACTTAATTAAAAATTCAGTTTTAAACAAATTTCACAAAATTCAATTTAAGTTATATTTCCAAATTCAGCTTAAATATTAATTTATGTCATATTTAATTTATACAAAATCATTAACACTTTTAAAAATTATTATTACTTAATAAAGGTCATTAAATTCATCTTTAAATCAAATTTGTCATATATTCATACTTTACATAAATTCCATTTATAAACAAAATCATAAATTCCAAAATTTACTTATATTTCAAATTCTACTTCACCATTTACTTAATTCACTTATTTAATTTGTAGAAAATCACTAATATTTTATAGTATTCGTTTTAATAAAATTTAAATCAAAATATCATAATATTTACATTTTTAAAATATTTTAAAAAATTTAGAAAAATATATAAACCACGGGTCTGTATATAATTTTCTAGCCTAGGTCAAGTGATACGGATATGTATCATTTCAATCCGCAGTTTACAAAGAAAACCGGGTTTTATCATTTCAAACCCGCAATCCCAAGTTAAATAAAATAAATAAATAAAAACTGTTCAGGCCTATCATTTCAGCCCATAACGATCTTTCCCTATTCTAAAGTCCATTCGGGTATGTATCATTTCAACCCATAGTGATTTCTATACCAACAAGGAACTTGTAGTGTGATAAACTGACATAAATAACAGAATAGCATTATATAACAGTAACTGATGATATACCATGAGTAATAATAGGGTTGAGCATCATATGATCATAATATAATAGTTATAACAGGATGATATAATTTTACAGATTCAAATGGTGTCAGTTTACTAGTTATATAAGTACACATTGTTTGGTGAGAATTACTCACTTGTTTAAGCTAGAGATGACGACCAAAACACACAACACAGAATCTTCGAAGGCACGACAACACGAATATGATTTGAGTGAGAGAGCCAAAGATGAATCTCCTTGGATACATTCAACAAAACAAGTATAACAACACATAAGTTTCGAAACAATTCCACACTAGACAATGTTAGGAACAAATGCATAAAACAAAACCAAAGTATTTGCACTTGCTTTCAACATCATATGCTTCAGCTACAGGTCTGAAATGCATGGCTAAGGAGTGGGTTTGGATCTGGTTTTGGGTTGGTAAGGGTTGGCCAAACATGTATGGTGATGGGGCAAAAGTGATGCAAAAAAATATGTGCATGTATACACAACAAGTACAAGGCAAATATCATCATCTCAAGGCTCCTATAGGGCTCGGCCAGAAGCTATATGGTCAGGTCCAGATGGTCAGGTGGTGGTGGATGATGTGGCAGAGGTTGGAGGTCAGGTCAGAGATGGTGGTGGTGGTAGTAGTGGCGGCTAAAGGTGGTAGAAGGTGAATGTGGCAATTCTAGGCTTGTTTGCATAGTTTGTGATGGTTTTAATGTATTTTTGGTGGTGATCTCTAGCCTAGATGGCTCGGCCTGGCTATGGTGGGGTACTAGGGGTGTGGTTGATCAGAAAACAAGGTGGTAGAGGTCAGGTCAGATCTGGTTGAGGAGGAGCCAAGCTATGAAGTAGAGAACACAATGCAAATTTCAATAGAAAAACTAGAAAACAAAGGAAGAAGAAGATGAATTTTTACCAAGCTTCAACAAGGGAATGACCGTGAGTTTTTCTCTCTTGAGAGATGATAATATTTAAGTGAAAATGAAAAAGAGAAATCAGCTGAAAGGTGGAGTAAAGGTACGGCCAAGCATTGAAGAAAGAAGTTGGGAAAGTGAAAGGTCAGAATGCAAAAAGACTATGGAATTTCAAAAGTTTAAAACTCTTCGAATTTCCTATATTTTCTTTTTAAATTTTATATAACTGAAATATATATATATAAACTCAGATAAAATACGAAAATTTAGTAAATAAACAAAATAAATTAATTAATTTTTAGTTATATATAATTTAATTAAATAAAATAACAAAAATTGCAACTAGTCTTGAAAATATGAAAAATAAATGCAATGAACTTTGGAAAAATTTTATGTACTTGAAAATTATTTATAAATAAAGATAAGAACACAAAATAAATAAATAAATTTTAATTATATATAATTAAATTAAGAAAATAGCAAAGAAAATAGAAACTAGGTTTCATAGATTGAAATAAATTCAAGTAAACTTTAGAAAAATTATACTATCACTTTAAAATTATTAAAATATAAAAATATACATAAAATAACATATTAACACATATTAAAATAAAATATGACAACGAAAATATAATTTATACAATTTAAAATAACAAAATTGCAGAATAAAGCAAATTGCACTCAATATTGAAATATACATAACTTTTACAGTTTAACTCCGTTTTCAACGAAACAAAAAGAAGTGTTCAAGTTATTACATCTATTTTCATAATAAAAGATAAAATTTAAGATTTTATATAATTTAAATTTGAAGTTTAAAAGTCCAAGATTGAACAGTTTGACCAGAATTTCACTTTTCAGTAAAATATTCAATTTATATCAGTTTGAAACTATAACTCACATAATAATCAACATTTATATTTAAAAATGAAATGTTTGAAATGAAACAAGCTTAAAAATAATTTCAAAATAAAATCAAATCAAATTTTAAATTATATGTAAAATCTAGGGTTGTTACACATGTAGTTGCTCAAGTTCCATAACATAGTGAGCAACTAATGCCAAAAGAGTACGAATAGATGTATGTCTTACAACTGGAGCAAAGATATCATATACTCTACCCCTTTCTTCTTGTAACAACCCAAGATTTTGCAAATATTTTTAAAATTAGATTTTGTTTCAAATTTTTATTTTTAAAACATTTTAAAAGTGTAGTTGTAATTTTCCTATATTAGTTATATTTTGTTTATAGTTTCAATATAATAAATTATTTTCTTTATTATTTTCTATTATTTTCTAAGACCATTTATTTATTTTCATTTCTACATTTTTTTGTTTTGACTTCTATTTTATTTACTTGTTTTTCTATTGGTTTATTTTGAATAAAAGAAAGTGGAAATTCAAAGAGACAAAAGCTTTTAAAACTTGTGACTTTTCAATTGCTAGTCTTTTCATTTGCTTGGCCTTTCATTTTCTTATTGTAGCCGTGTATTCTCTTTACTTTTCACGTGGAAACTTATCATTTTTTTTCACAATTCACGACATCTCATTTTTGAAAAAAATTGTAAGTTAATGGCTTCTCCTTTTTCCCACTTTTTTTCTTCATTTTTGCTTGTTTTTGCCTTAATCTCTTCATATGTTGCTTGGCCATAACCCACCATCATCTCCACTGACCACCACCATCACCTCCTCCTCATCATCCACGGCCTACAACTACCCCTCTCCTCTGTCCAGACCTGGCCGTGACCACAAAGTGGAGCCACCACCACAAAAACTTTGCAAAAACTCCAAACAATGCATAGCCGAGCCATAATTCCACCATCCCCTTCATGTTAGCTTCGGCCACCACCCCTAGCTCCACCACCAGCCACCATGACCATCACCATTGGCCATCACACCACCTGACTTGACCTGTAGTTGAACCTGACCGAGCTCATATGACCATAGGCTGAGCCTTGTTGCAACCAAACCCCTCTCTTTTGCCTTGTCCCTTTGTATTCCCTACCCTGTAACTCCATTCTCTTCACATTCTCTTGCTAGCCGTGCCTATGTGATGCAAACCCGAGCCTTGTTGCCTCAAATATGAACCATGGCCAAAACTATAAACATGTATGGTCTAGCAAAAGTTGAGTTGAGATCAAGAAATTTTGATTTAAAGGCTTGGTGATGTTTTTTGTTAATTCTTTTTCCATTTTGTTTCAATTAATCTTTGTATTGTATATATATTTATATTGCCTTGTTTATTTGTTGTATATAAGATTAATATTTTGGCTCTCTCTCTACTTGAATCAAAAGTCGTGCTATCGTGCTTTCTTGAATTTGTTTGTGTGTTTTGATTTGCGAACTCCAGCTTAAAAAGGTGAGTTATTCACGCTTGACATTCATACTTGTAGAATTGTGAAACGATAACAAGTGAATGTGTAGAATTGTTGTACCATGTTATACCTGCCTGTGATATGAATTATATGATGTTAAACTTTGTTATAAACTTGTCACATCATCTGATATGTTATATTTTGTTATACTGTTTATTTATTTCTGTTTCTCACACTGCAAGTTCCCTGTAGAATAGAATCACTATGGGTTGAAATGATACATACCCGAACGGACTTTAGAATAGGGAAAAATCGTTATGGGCTGAAATGATAGGCCCGAGCGATTTTTATTTAATTTCATTGACTTGGGATTGCGGGTTTGAAATGATAGAACCTGGATTTTCTTTGTAAATTACGGATTGAAATGATATATTATCCGTATCACTTGTCCTAGGTTAGAAAATATTATACAGACCCGTGGTTATTTTATATATTTTTATGGAAAATTTTAAGTATTTTCAAATGTAAAAAATATGATAATTTGATTTAAATTGAATTTAAATGATGTAATAAAGGGTTAGTGATTTTTCTATAAGTTAAAAATGTTAAATAAATAAATGATTAAATTGTAATTTGAAATATAACTTAATTTGGAAATTTGTGATTCGGTTTAAAATGAAATTTTAAGTAAAGAAAATAAAATGGAAATTAAGTTTTATTTTCGAAATGGTAATTTAAATTTAAGTGTTGAGTTAATTGTTAAAAAAATGCAAAGAATAAGAAAATTGTACACTTGGATTTAATAAGTAAATTATTGAAAAAATTGGATTTAATTATGAAAGTTTTACTTTATAAAAATCATAAGTTAAAGGGTTTTCAAAATGAACATTTTGAGTGGAAAAAAAAATGATTTTTATAAGTTAAAATGGTAAAAATCGAAGTTTATTGTTTCTGAAATTTTATTATAAATCTGGAAATTGAATTAGTAGCACTTCAGAAATGCTATCATTTTTGAAATTAACTTAAAATCTGAAGTAAAAGATACCGCAACACTTTGTAAGTGTTGTGGTTAATGCAAATGAACTAAAGGCTAATTAACTAAGAGTTACTGCAGCACTTGGTAAGTGCTGTGGTTGTAGAAAGAAAATCTAAATCTGAAATTAATTTAAAGAGCTACAGTAGCACTTGATAAGTGCTGCAGTTTGCTGAAATGAGATTTCAAATGTAACTGAACTACTGCAGCAGTTTTGTAAATGCTGTCTTTTCTGAATTGAACTAGTTTTCAAATGTAATTGAACTACTGCAGCAGTTTATAAATGCTGTCTTTTTTGAAATGAACTGTTTTTAAATATAACTTACCGCAGCATTTTCTAAGTGCTGCGAAACATGAAATTTTCAACGTTTTAAAGTATTTAACTGAATAAATGAGCTCAGAAAAGGTTAAATTTTTTGGAATTGAATATTTGATTTGAAAGAATAATGACTTTATTTTTAAATGGTTTAAATAGTTATTTTGATTGGAAATATAAACCATTTGAAAAGTATAACCACGAGTTATAATAACGATTGGTTGTTAAAGAGACCGAGATCGAATATGGACATACTCTCCGTCGATACCGAAAACCACTTTAACAACTGTGTATGCGGTGGAGATTCCAGAATGAAATAGGATGGTGGCGATGATCCTAAAGGTATATTTACGTGGATCCAACTCCCGTGAGTTGGCATAAGGTGGCTAAAACAGGAGCGATTCTCGGGCCAATGAGGTAGCACCTTTGATCGGACACACTTCTTTGATACCATTCTATTACTTTTGTGATTGATTGGGTGCACCCCTTGATTTTGGGAGTGTGGCTCGAGGTGGGCGGTAGTGGCTGCTATGCGTTTCTACCAGCCCGGATGCGTAATTGGTATATCTACCCTGGCATTGCCTAGTTGTGCCGTGTCACCTACCATATCGAGCTTTACTACGAGTTTTGATTTTTGCTGTAGCCTGTAGAGTATTGAGGGTAGCCCCCGATCTGGGAGTATGCTGATACTGGATAGACTATTGGGACTATTACGTGTTAAGGGCTATATGGGTAACCCCTTGACGCTATTTAAAAGTAAGATTATTTTATAATTAGACATTATTATAATAGCGAATATTACTACATAGTAGACAGTTTAACGGATCCTTAAAGAATGGGCGATCCCAAGCATTCTTTAAGTTACTTGTGCATTTTTATTACAGTTCACTTGAGTTGGTTTACATTGTATAAGTATGTATGTCCTGACTCGAGTGTTTGTGTTTTATTTACGCTCGGATCAGCCTGAGTATCAGCTTTGGATTTCACCTTCTGGAGCTAGGACTGCTGGAGATCATCTTTTATTTAGTTGCTATCTATTTCCATTCAGTATTTCTATGTCAGTTTTGTATTAGAGACATATGTATTTGGGATTTCTACTATGCTTATGTATTCAGACTTCAGTTGTATCTGTTTTTCAGACTATGCATTTTGAATCTGTTTTGAGACTATGTATTGTAGTGGCTTCATGAACCACTATTATTTTATTTTCTGGTGCGAGTTATTCTGATATTTTGTGTCTGTGATTGGTTTTATTTGCTCCAAATTTATTACAATCTATTGTTTTGTATTATTCAAGTCCGACAGGTGTGGTTTTATTGTCGATTTGAATGGTCCAAAATAGTGGGTCGTTACATTTGGTATCAGAGCCAGGTTTTAGGCAAACCTTAGCCTAAGGAGCAAAACTCATTAGAGATAAGGTAGAAATACCCTAGAATGAGTGAAATCAACCTCAGAATCATTTCTTTGTGAGAGAACGTATTTTTAAAGTATAAAATGATTTTAAAATGGTTTTCCAAAGGATTTTTCAAAGATTATTTTGATATAAAATTTTCTTGTTTTAAAAGCAATTTTCTAAACGTCCTTCCTTTTCTATCTACCTTGTTAGAAATTTCTTTAATTAGGATATTCATCCAAGTGAATTTATCTTGTCTTATCTTATCTTGTCTTTATCTTCTCGTTACCTTTGTCCTAAAATTCATTCTTTATTTTTCAGGATGAATCGTGGAAATGCCAGAGGTAGGGGTCGCGGTATTGCCCCAACTCCTCAACCTGCTGCACCTATTAGGTTTACTGTTCTCTGTAAGGAATTCTCTCAGCTTGGTGGAACCAAGTTTACCGGTTCAGAGAGCATTATTGAAGCCCAACAATGGTTAGGAGTTTAGAGAGGATCTTTACCGGTCTCGAGATTTCTAATTCCTAGAAGCATCAGTTAGCAGCTTGGCAGCTGCAAGAGTCAGCCTTGGATTGGTGGTAGTTTGTTACAGCTCACACTAATGAGGGTGATATCTCGTGGGATCAGTTTAGGTATCCTTTATGTTATCTTGAATTTTGTTCCCATTTCCTTTCTTTTGAATCTATCTTAAGTTTTGTTTCTGTATCTTCTTCCAGGGATGCTTTTGTGGCAAAATGGATGCCAGAAGCCGGGAAATCTCAACTTTATCGTGAGTTTATGGATCTCAAGCAGGGAACCATGTCCTTTTCTGAGTATGAGCGGAAGTTCAATGAACTTTCCAAGTTTGGTCCTAGCCTTATTGACACCCAACTTAAGAAGAATGAGAAGTTCATAGCTGGACCTCGCTCAGAGTTCTATGATCGTCTCATTTCTCATGTTCATGGCACTTTCACCGAGCTTATGGATATGGCTATTCATTATGAGAACCCTACTTCTAAGGGTCCTATTGTTGCTAGTGCTCCTGCATCTCAGTCTTCCTCTACTAACTCTAAGAAGAGAAAGCCAAATTTCCATCAGCAGAAGAAGAATTGGCTGAAGCATCCAGGATTGGGATCTTCATCTTCTCCTTCTCAAAGGCAGCCTATCGACCTATCTACCATTACCTGTTTCAAGTGTGATCAGAATGGACACTATGCAAATAGTTTCCCTACTTCAGTTGGTGCTGATGTTCCTCTACCTTAGAATACTAGGAACAACCTCTGTCATGTCTGTCTGCAGCCTGGTCATTTCAAGAATGATTGTCCTTTGTATCAGAAGGGCAAGCCATCTGGTATTTTTGCTGTTACCTCTGCTTCTTCTCCTGCTCCACCTGCACCTGCTCCTGCTCCTAGTAATAACCAAGGTACTCTTCAGGGCACCTTTTATTTATTTAAGCATCATGTTCATGTTTTATTTGATACTGGAGCTTCGCATAGTTTTATTTCTATGGCTATTTGTGATAAGTTTGAGCATCGCCTTTCTCCTGAGTATGCTTCTGTTCCTTTATGGGTTTCTAATCCTATTGGGGGTCCCACGAACCTTAGTAGGATACTTTTGATTTGTAGAGGAGTGAAACTTCTCCATTCTGATCATCGCTTTAGTGGCCATTTCTATGTTCTTGGTTTTGATACTTTTGATTTATTGCTTGGAGATGATTGGTTAAGGAATCATGATGCTCACATCTCTTGCAAATCCCGAACTGTTTCGCTTGTTGATGATCGGGGTAATCCTTTGGTTATTCAGTGTCGTATGCCTCATGATTATGCTGGCAGCTTTATTTATTCTCTGGATTCTTCTCCTGTTGATCTTCAGTCGACTCGTGTGGTCAAACTTTATCCTGATGTATTTGGTGAAGTCACTGCTTTACCCCCTAAGCGGGAAATCGATTTTCGTATTGATCTTATTCCTGGAGCTCGACCTATAGTTCTTCCTCCTAGAAGAATGGCACCCCGTGAGAAGGTTGAGTTAAGGAAGCAAATTGAGGACTTGTTCTCCAAGGGTCTGATCAGACGTAGCCACTCCGAATGGGGAGCAGCGGTGGTTTTCGTCATCAAGTACTATGGTTCTCTCCGGATGTGTGTTGATTATATGGAGCTGAACAAGCTCACTATGAAAAACAGATATCCAATGCCTCGCATCAATGATATGTTTGATCAACTTTATGGTGCTACTGTTTTCTCTCAGCTTGATCTTTCCATAGGTTTTCACCAGCTCAGAGTCGTTGAGGAAAGTATTCCCAATACTGCTTTCCGTACTGAGAATGGGTTCTTTGAATGGTTGGTCATGCCTTTCGGTTTGACTAATGCTCCTACTTTCTTTGTTGATTTGATGAATCGTGTTTTTTGTGATGTGCTTAATAAATTTGTTCTTGTCTTTGTTGATGATATTCTCATTTTCTCTAAGCATGAGGAAGAACATGAGTCGCATTTGAAATTTGTTCTTGAGACTCTTAGAAATCATCAGTTGAAGGCTAACTTTTCTAAATGCCATTTCTGGAAGGATGAAGTCCGATTCCTCGGGCATATTGTTTATGGTAATGGAGTTTCTGTTGATCCAGTCAAGATCCCTGCGATCAATGTAAGTCTTTCTTTCCTTCTCTTTTTCCTTTATCATTCAATTATTCTATTTCTTCTGTGGTTCTTATTTTTCCCTATTTTGTTACAGGATTGGGAAACTCCTAGGACTCCAACTGATATTCGTAGTTTTCTGGGCCTTGCCAGCTATTATCGGAGATTCATTGAGAATTTTGCTCGGATTGCTGCACCTCTCACTGCTTTGACTCGTAAGAATGCTAAGTTTATTTGGAGTGATGAGTGTAAAGCTGCATTCAATGAGTTAAAGCACAAGCTTACTTCTGCACCAATTCTTACCGTTCCAAATGGAAATGAGGGATTAACGGTATACACTGATGCTTGTCGTGAAGGTTGAGGAGCTGTTCTGATGCAGGATGGTAAGGTGATTGCTTATGCCAGTCATCAGTTGAAGACCCATGAAGCCAATTATGCTGCTTATGATTTGGAATTGCTTGCTGTGGTTTTTGCTTTGAAGCTTTGGAGGCATAATCTTTTGGGTACTAAGTTTGAGCTCTTCACTGATCATCATTCTTTGAGGTATATTTTCACTCAGAAGGATTTGAATCAGAGACAAGTTAGGTGGTTAGAGTTTCTTGCTTCTTATGACCTCGACATCAACTATACCCCTGGGAAGGCTAATGTTGTGGTAGATGCTTTGAGTCGGAAGAAGGCGATGTTGTGTCAGCTTGTTGTTTCTTCTTCTCTTTTGGATCGTATCATGGCTAAGCAGGATGAGGATGAGATGCTTAGATTGATGAAGGAGAATGTTCGTAGTAGGGTTGGTAGTAGTAGTCTGGATGGCAGTGGTTCTCAAATCGATGATAGAGGTATTTTGAGGATTAATAATTGGATTTGTGTCCCGAATGTTGATGGATTGAGGCAGGAGTTACTTCGGGAGAATCATCGATTTAGACATTCTATTCATCCGGGTGTGACCAAGATGTATCAGGATATGAAGAAGTTGTATTGGAGGAAGGGTATGAAGCGGGATATCTCTATTTTTGTTAGTATATGTGCGACTTGTCAGCAAGTCAAGGCAGATCATCAGAAGACCCCTGGTTTGTTGCAGCCTCTTGAGATTCCCAATTGGAAATGGGAACAAGTTTCTATGGATTTTATTGATGGATTACCGAGGACTAGGAGGGGTAATGAGAGTATCTGGGTTATTGTGGATAGATTGACCAAGTCAGCTCATTTCATTCCGATTAAGTCTACCCGTTCTTCTTCTAGCTTGTCTGAGATCTATATAAAAGAGATTGTTCGTCTCCATGGTGTCCCTCTCAGTATTGTTTATGATCGTGATCCTATCTTTACTAGTTAGTTTTGGAAAGCTTTCTAGGAATCTTTGGGTATTCATCTGAATCTGAGCACTGCTTACCATCCACAGACCGACGGTCAAACGGAAAGAGTGAATCAGATTCTCGAAGATCTTCTTCGTGCCTGTGTGCATGATTATGGAGGATCTTGGGAAGATCATCTCCATCTTGTCGAATTCACCTATAATAATAGTTATCAGGTATAATCTCAATCTTCTGTTTTAATCTTATCTTAATCTTTTATCTATCTCATTTCTATATTCGAATTCAGGCTAGAATTAAGATGTCTCCGTTTGCTGCTCTTTACGGACGACCTTGTAGATCTCCATCTTGCTGGATTGAATCCGGTAATCGTTTGGTTCTTGGTCCTGAGATGATTTTAGAGGCTTCTGAGAGAGTTGAGGAGATTAATAGGAAATTGAGGGTTGCTCAGGATAGGCAGAAGAAGTATGCTGATCGTCGTAGGAGGAGTTTAGAGTTCGCTGTTGGTGATCAGGTTTTCCTTAAGGTCTCTCCCTTAAGGAATGTCATTCGCTTTGGTCGTAGAGAGAAGCTTGCTCCTAAGTTCATTGGTCCTTTCCGCATCTTGAAGAGGATTGGTTCTTTAGCTTATCGCCTGAATTTGCCTAAAAAGTTCTCTGGAGTGCATAATGTATTCCACGTTTCGCATCTTCGTCGCTATCTGCATGACCCATCTCTTATTGTTTAGCCTTCCGCTCTCGATAGTTTGGATATAGAGCCTAATCTGACTGTCGAAAGGAAGCCACTTCATATTGTCGATAGATGTACGAAGCAGCTAAGAAGGAAATCTGTTAGTCTGGTCAAAGTACAGTGGAGTACTGATGATCGAGACTGTACCTGTGTAACAACCCGAAAATTTTCGACTTTCGAAAATTCGACATCGATACTCACTTTATCGACTGCTGAGAAATCGAATGCCGGAAACCCGAAAAGTTATGGTTTTAAGAAAGAAGAAAAAGGTAGAAGGAGAAGATAGAAGAAAAGAGAAAGAAGAACAACAACAGAACAAGAGCAGAAACAGAAAACAATATCAGAATCTCACATATCGCAGCGGAACAATATATAATAGATAAATGAATATCATTTAAAAACAAAAGAATTATATCTGTAATTACATTACATCACATCATATCATCAGAGTCAATATACAACCATGGACAGTTATATAACTTGTCCTCATACAGAATACACAGCGGAATAAATACTATCAGATACAAATACTACGTCTCGTCCTCCAGCTTATCTCCAAAGCTCCAGAATATCCAGAATATCCTGATAATCTAACTCTAGACTGCCCGTGTGGAAATTGGTGGGCACCCAGAGTTTAGAAGGGAAACAATAAACTCCGAGTCAGTCATGGTGACTGGTGTGAGATCGTAAAACAGTTATTCTTTAAAATAAACAACAGGATAATTTTAAAGTCAATTCGCAATGCTTTTGGAAAATGAAACTACCATAAGACCTCCCACCACACACACAATGCAAACGCAGACTTGGAGGAGATTTCTTCTTATGATAGTCAAAGATGCTTACTACGCGAAAATCAAATTCTTTTTGATATTATTATTAGTGCATAGTGGAAAACATTTCGAAAGTAGAATATAAATCTTAGCCAGCATAGGTACCATTATATTATGCCTGCTATAGCTGCCTCCTGAGGAGACAGGTTATACAATTGAAATCGTAAAGGCTCGTATTGTTTCTTTGGATTTCCAACAAATGGTCAGGCTAAGGAACTTCCTTTTCCACGATGGGTACGTCCCTGGAATAGACGACCCGAGAACCTAACCGGATCTCTGCCAACACAAGGCCGGGTTACCTCTGCAAAAATAGGTAACTACTGACACGCGTATGCCATCCCCCGATCGTCACCGATCTTCCCGAGGATCCCCGATTCGCAACAAACCACATAGAAAAAATAATGCAGTAACCACAGAGGTTAAGTATCTGGGCTCCATACCATGATACCACCTTTATCCAGAAGGAATGACATACACTAAGGGGCGCTACTCCCTAGAACCTTGCCGCATTCTTCCTGTTTCGACCATTTCCGGGGTGTGAGGCTCGATGAAGTCTCATCCACAAAGCTACGCTTTCTCAAAAAGCCCTGCTTCGGGTCCAACAAAATGATCAACCTATGATCACAAAGATATAAGATCAAACAAATGATCATATCACAAATGATCAAACACTGATCATTTCACAGCAACACTCAGTATGCCACGTTACCAAATTGGGATATATCGCTGATAAATTTCAACTACATAACCTCTGAGCTCGTACGTCTCAGAGAAGGGTGTTAAGCTAAGAGAATAAATTCTCCGCCACCAACAGAAATGTATTTGAAAGAAATCAGCTTTATATCTCAAATTGTAACGTCAGACACACAATCCATACAAGTCTGTTCCGGGATCGAACAGAACCGAAGGCACTTCTCACGAAGCCCTTGCATTTCGGGATAATTTTCAATCACGTCAGGACTTCCCGTCACTAAGGGTGATAAAACCTCTAAATCGAAGATCAGTCGATGTAGAGTAACTCGACGGTAATCCTTCCGTTTTCAAAAATATCCGGTCTTCAACACCGGTCTTCAAATGCGATTCATAACGACGTATCACATATTCGGAATGGGTTATACGACCCCATGGTCCTTTCCCGGTTAACCCGAATAGTGAGCGTAAATTCAAAAATAAGTGTGGCATTCAAATTCATCCAATTCACAACAAATACCTATCTAAAGGTAATTATTGATAGTCGGTTATTTAACTATCAATAAAGATGCGCAACATCATCAGATTCCAAATAATCTTCCCAAATTATTTTATCTTCCAAAATATCTTTACTAGATATATAATTTCCACACTTAACCGTTTGAAAACAAATTCAAATCAATTTCCACTTTTCCTTTTATCTTTAAAAGATAAAATCTCTAAAACAGTTCATTTCATATTGGAAAACATTTCCATACTTATTTAATAATAAGTATTTCACAAATCTATTTATTTTCAACATTTGAAAATATTCGATATACTTAAATCAAATTAAGTATATATTCATTCTTTAAGGAAATCATAAATTTCAACATCTATTTGAGTCAAAACGAATGTTGCGTAAAACATCGTTACGACGACTCGAAATCACTAGTATAGGGATTCGGATTTAGATAGATATATAAATCCCAATACTACTTCAAAACATTTCCTTTCGGAAATCATTTACTATAACAACAGTGTTATAGTCCACCATTTCCTTAAATTTCTCGAAAACGTCTATTTCAACAAGAACTGTTGAAATCCATGATTTCGATATTTCACACGTTTTAAAACATTTTTTAAAACAATCACTTTATTTCAAATATCGCTTTCCCGAAACATATCCATTTTATTTAATAATATATTCACTGTCCAAAATCGTGAATATACTTCAATAATTATATTTCAATCTTTTCTACACGTTTTATTCCAAGAATTATCCACTATCCAAAATCGTGGATAAAATTTCCTTAATAACTTCTATATTACATTCATCAAATTTGATTGATTTCAAATTCATAAAACAACGTTTATAAATTCACCTTTATATTTTCTAACAACTTCGATTTACAAAATTTCCTTTTATTGACTTCTAAATTTACTTATCAAAATAAGTGATTTCAGATTTATAAACAACGTTTATAAATCACGTTTATACTTCATAACAACTTCAACTTATGAAATCATTTCATTTGGCAATTTCTATTTATATCCCAATTACGTGCAAAAATCTAATTTATAAGTAAATTACTTATGAATCGTTTATTCTACAACATCTATTCACTTTATAACTTCACGTTATAAATCTATTAATTTCGTTTACTTATGGAATCCTTTTATACTTCTTTCCAACACTTATAAAAATTCGTTTTATAAGTCCAATATTTTGATTTATAAAATATCAATTTTATAAATCTTCCTATACAAATCGTTTATAGTTATTCAAAAATCCCAACTTAAACCATTTTATAAATAAATCGACTTTTATTTCAAAAACGACACTTCGGTTATATTTCACTAAAAATTATAACTTTTATAACTTTTAAAATTTTACGTTTATAAATCGATTCAAAAATTCCATAAAACGTATATTTTCAAAAATCACTTTAAAAATCCTTTTAAATTAAAAGTCGTCATTTTTAAAGTTCAAAACTGAATCCGATGATGCAACAACACCAATCAGTCCATCACAACAGTCAAACATCATATATCATCATATGATAACAGAATATATCAAAATATCTGTAAATAATCAATACGGTGAGGAATCCAGTCGGATCCCTCCAACCTGTTTCCCTGCATCCACAGATGTTAGCACAATACCAATTCCGCTCCAGTACGGAATTATCGCGGTATATAGGTTTTTATAAATCCGCTTACTAACGGCGCAATAGGGTCTCATCCGCTATACGAGGCGGGAAATCATCAATCCAATATATACATATGCCAATATGTATATACTGCTATATATATAGATATATCCTATCATATCTAATAGCACATTCAAACAGTCAATCATCAATCAATAACTGTAAATAATTCCACATTCAAATTTGAGTGAGAAGATCTCACCGTGATTTTAATTCTGATTACAGCGTTTATTTCGAATGAAATTAAACAGACGTTTAATTTCACTCAAAATTTTCACTAACCCCGGTCGCTTCCAATTCGGTTGCATCGCGAAGAGCTCGTCAAAACGATTGCAACGCAAAAAATTTCGTCCGTTTTCAACCTCGTATGAAAGAGATATAACAGTTCAAAGTTTAACGATTTTTAAATAAAATAAATATACAATTTTGTTTTCAAATCTAAACCTAATGCATCTTGGCCATACGTTCAGATTGGAGAGATCACGACCGCTGGTTTCTTCTTCCCCCTCACGCGACAATAACAGGAACCATCGAACCCAATACGTCACCAACTAGGGCACGACCAACGCCCCTCCTCGATCGACTAGAAGTCGATCCACCTAGCCCACGTCGAAGCCTCCAGCGACGCACGCCCACGGCCAAGACACGGCTGAACTCGGTGGCTTCCTCTGTTCGAAATTCGAGCACGAACGGAGGTACTATATCACGTGGTTGCTACTGATTGCCTCGACGATATCCGATCTCCACCGGTCACCTCGAAGGCCTCACTCTCCTCTACATTTAAGTAGTTGAAAACTCTTGACGATGTTGCGTGGATGAGAAGAAAAGTGAAGGAGAAATTCGTGAAGTCTCGGCCATTGAATGTATGAGCGGCGGCCTGAACGTATACAACTAGGGTTTTGAAAATATTGGGAATATATGAAATGGTTTAATATTATTTTATTAATAAAATTTCTCGATTTAACAGTTTTCGCTAACGAACTCCAAACTACGCGTTCCGACAGGCGATTCTAGGGTTTTTCAACGTTCCGGACACAATGGAACAGGTCTCGTAAGCTAATTCGATCGTATGCGCGAGATACGAAATTAAACGATCAATTTAAATTAAACCGATTTAAATCGATTTCGAGGCGTTTTAATTTGTACCGGACAAATGGTAAATCCAAAAATTACGAAATTTTGAAATCTTACAATAATATCACATTACGGATCCGATGAAACTGGTTTCGTCGAAATCCGAGACCGTTTGAAAAATGACTATTTTAACTCGACGATTTAAAATTAAAACGATATCGATGCGTTTCGAGCTGCCACGGTCAATCGACAACTCCGATTGATACGAAAATTGAAATCCGATAATAACTAACTATTACGGATCCAATGGAACTGGTCTCGTTCAATTCTGAGACTGTTCGAAAATTGGCTATTTTTACAGTCGATAATTAAATATTAAAATATTCAATTTTCACAAATTTACTCCAAATTCGATTCTGAAAGTTCTATAACCTTTCTATAACTCCAGTATGATTAAATAAAATTTTACAAATCATTTTCAATCATATTAAACTCAATTTTCAATTATTTCTGGAATTTAACTATTAAATTATCGATTTAATTATCCAATTAAATCCAATATTCGAAAAATAAATCATTCGACTTCTAAATTCCATTTATTAATATTTAAAATCAATTAAATATTCGAATTTGAATTATCAAAAATTCTGGGTCGTTACAACCTGGGAGACGGAGGAGAGTATTCGTGCTTCGAATACGGAATTGTTCGTTTCAGGTACTATTTGCTTTTCTATCTTGCTTTTTCTTTGTTCTCCTTGTTTCGTTCTTTTCGAGGACGAAAAGATTTGAGTGGGGGAGAGTGTAACAACCCAAAGTTTTGCAAATATTTTTAAAATTAGATTTTGTTTCAAATTTTTATTTTTAAAACATTTTAAAAGTGTAGTTGTAATTTTCCAATATTAGTTGTATTTTGTTTACAATTTTTAATTCTAGTTTCAATATAATAAACTATTTTCTTTATTTATTTTCTATTTTTTTCTAAGACTATTTATTTATTTTCATTTCTACATTTTTTTGTTTGACTTCTATTTTATTTACTTGTTTTTCTATTGGTTTATTTTGAATAAAAGAAAGTGGAAATTCATAGAGACAAAAGCTTTTAAAACTTGTGACTTTTCAATTGCTAGTCTTTTCATTTGCTTGGCCTTTCATTTTCTTATTGTAGCCATGTATTCTCTTTACTTTTCACGTGGAAACTTCTCATTTTTTTCACAATTCACGACATCTCATTGCTGAAAAAAATTGTAAGTTAATTGCTTCTCCTTTTTTCCACTTTTCGTCTTTATTTTTGCTTTTTTTTGCCTTGATCTCTTCATATATTGCTCGGCCATAACCCACCATCATCTCCACCGACCACCACCATCACCTCCTCCTCATTATCCATGGCCTACAACCACCCCTCTCCTCTGTCCAGACCTGGTCGTGACCACTAAGTGGAGCCACCCCCACAAAAACTTTGCAAAAACTCCAAACAATGCATAGTCGAGCCATAATTCCACCATCCCCTTCATGTTAGCTTCGACCACCACCCCTAGATCCACCACCAGCCGCCGTGACCATCACCACTGGCCATCACACCACCTGACCTGACCTGTAGTTGAACCTGACCGAACCCATAAGACCAAAGGCCGAGCCTTGTTGCAACCAAACCCCTCTCTTTTGCCTTGTCCCTTTGTATTCCCTACCCTGTAACTCCATTCTCTTCATATTCTCTTGCTAGCCATGCCTATGTGATGCAAACCCGAGCCTTGTTGCCTCAAATATGAACCATGACCAAACCTATAAACATGTATGGTCGAGCAAAAGTTGAGTTGAGATCAAGAAATTTTGATTTAAAGGCTTGGTGATGTTCTTTGTTAATTCTATTTCCATTTTGTTTCAATTAATCTTTGTATTGTATATATATTTATATTTCCTTGTTTATTTGTTGTATACAAGATTAATATCTTGGCTCTCTCTCCACTTGAATCAAAAGTCGTGCTATTGTGATTTCTGGAATTTGTTTGTGTGTTTTGATTTGCGAACTCCAGCTTAAAAAGGTGAGTTATTCACGCTTGACATTCATACTTATAGAATTGTGAAACGATAACAAGTGAATGTGTAGAATTGTTATACCATGTTATACCTGCCTATGATATGAATTATATGATGTTAAACTTTGTTATAAACTTGTCACATCATCTGATATGTTATATTTTGTTATACTGTTTATTTATTTCTGTTTCTCACACTTCAAGTTCCCTGTAGAATAGAATCACTATGGGTTGAAATGATACATACCCGAACGGACTTTAGAATAGGGGAAAATCGTTATAAGCTGAAATGATAGGCCTGAGCGATTTTTATTTAATTTCATTGACTTGGGATTGCGGGTTTGAAATGATAGAACACAGATTTTCTTTGTAAATTACGGATTGAAATGATATATTATCCGTATCACTTGACCTAGGTTAGAAAATATTATACAGACCCATGGTTATTTTATATATTTTTCTGGAAAATTTTAAGTATTTTAAAATGTAAAAAAATATGATAATTTGATTTAAATTGAATTTAAATGATTTAATAAAGGGTTAGAGATTTTTCTATAAGTTAAAAATGTTAAATAAATAAATGATTAAATTGTAATTTGAAATATAACTTAATTTGGAAATTTGTGATTTGGTTTAAAATGAAAGTTTAAGTAAAGAAAATAAAATGGAAATTAAGTTTTATTTTTGAAATGGTAATTTAAATTTAAGTGTTGAGTTAATTGTTAAAAAAAATGCAAAGAATAAGAAAATTGTACATTTGGATTTAATAAGTAAATTATTGAAAAATTTGGATTTAATTATGAAAAATTTACTTTATAAAAATCATAAGTTAAAGGATTTTCAAATTGAACATTTCGAGTGGAAAAAAATATGTTTTTTATAAGTTAAAATGGTAAAAATCGAAGTTTATTTTTTTTGAAATTTTATTATAAATCTGGAAATTGAATTAGTAGCACTTCAGAAATGCTATCATTTTTGAAATTAACTTAAAATCTGAAGTAAAAGATACTGCAGCACTTTGTAAGTGCTTTGGTTGATGCAAATGAACTAAAGGCTAATTAACTAAGAGCTATTGCAGCACTTGGTAAGTGCTGTGGTTGCAGAAAGAAAAACTAAATTTGAAATTAGTTAAAAGAGTTACAGTAGCACTTGATAAGTGCTGCAGTTTGCTGAAATGAGATTTCAAGTGTAACTGAACTACTGCAGCAGTTTTGTAAATGCTGTCTTTTTTGAATTGAACTAGTTTTCAAATGTAATTGAACTACTGCAGCAGTTTATAAATGTTGTCTTTGCTGAAATGAACTGTTTTTAAATATAACTTACTGCAGCATTTTCTAAGTGCCGCGAAACCTGAAATTTTCAATATTTTAAAGTATTTAACTGAATAAATGAGCTCAGAAAAGGTTAAATTTTTGGGAGTTGAATATTTGATTTGAAAGAATAATGACTTTATTTTTAAATGGTTTAAATGAATTATTTTGATTGGAAATATAAACCATTTGAAAAGTATAACCACGGGTTATAATAACGATTGGTTGTTAAAGAGACCGGGATCAAATATGGACATACTCTCTGTCGATACCGAAAACCACTTTAACAACTGTGTACGCGGTGGAGATTCCAGAATAAAGTAGGATGGTGGCGACGATCCTAAAGGTATATTTACGTGGATCCAACTCCCGTGAGTTGGCATAAGGTGGCTACAACATGAGCGATTCTCGGGCCAATGAGGTAGCACCTCTGATCAGACACACTTCTTCGATACCATTCTATTACTTTTGTGATTGATTGGGTGCACCCCTTGATTTTGGGAGTGTGGCTCGAGGTGGGCGGTAGTGGCTGCTATGCGTTTCCACCAGCCCGAATGCGTAATTGGTATATCTACCCTGGCATTGCCTAGTTGCGCCGTGTCACCTACCATATCGAGCTTTACTACAAGTTTGGATTTGTGTCGTAACCTGTGGAGTATTGAGGGTAGCCCCCAATCTAGGAGTATGCTGATACTAGATAGACTACTGGGACTATTACGTGTTAAGGGCTATATGGGTAACCCCTTGACGCTATTTAAAAGTAAGATTATTTTATAATTAGACATTATTATAATAGCGAATATTACTACATAGTAGATAGTTTAACGGATCCTTAAAGAATGGGCGATCCCAAGCATTCTTTAAATTACTTGTGCATTTTTATTACAGTTCACTTGAGTTGGTTTACATTGTATAAGTATGTATGTCCTGACTCGAGTGTTTGTGTTTTATTTACGCTCGGGTCAGCCTGAGTATCAGCTTTGGATTTCACCTTCTGGAGCTAGGACTGCTGGAGATCATCTTTTATTTAGTTGCTATCTATTTCCATTCAGTATTTCTATGTCAGTTTTGTATTAGAGACATATGTATTTGGGATTTCTACTATGCTTATGTATTCCGACTTCTGTTGTATCTTTTTTTCAGACTATGTATTTTGAATCTGTTTTGAGACTATGTATTGTAGTGGCTTCATGAACCACTATTATTTTATTTTCCGCTGCGAGTTATTCTGATATTCTGTGTCTGTGATTGGTTTTATTTGCTCCAAATTTATTACAATATATTGTTTTGTATTATTCAAGTCCAACATGTGTGGTTTTATTGTCGATTTAAATGGTCCAAAATAGTGGGTCATTACACTTCTAAACATACCCTTTTGCTACTAACCTTACTTTGTATCTGAACTAACCATTGTCGTCATCTTTCACTCTATATATCCACTTACATCCAATAGCTCTCTTATCGGTGGGAAGCGGCACCAAATTCCAAGTATGATTTTTGTGCGTAGATTCAATCTCCTCCTCCATAGCAACTAACCAACTGGAACTGTCAACTGATGCAATAGTTTCTTTATAATCATTGGGCTCATTATGGGCTACATTCAATGTATATGTTGTCATATCATCGAAGTCAATGTCTTTGATGCTCAATCCAACAAACTCATCAAGCCACTTAGGCTTCCTTCTCTGTCTAATAGGCCTAGTCTCTGAATGAGCAACACATTGAGTCTGATCTTATGTACTATCCTCATCAACCACGTGCCATCGAAAACACCATCTATACCTCTGTGGAAAAAAAATATGAAGATGAATTGCCTTGTATTTGGTATTATGAATCGGTCATCACACTATCATCAAATGAGGAAGGCTCCACCTTCAACATAGCTGGACATAAGCTGGACATCCGAACACTTTGAGAAATGAATAGCTAACAGGCTCTACTTTTCATACTTCCACAGGGATCTTCATATCTATGGCAGTAGAAGGTGTGCGGTTGATGAGGAAAGCCGCCATAGATAAGGATTTTATCCAAAATCTCTTCTTTAACTTAGCAGTCAATTTGAGGCAATGATTTCTCTTCCATAATGTCTGATTCATTCTTTTAGCAACTCCATTGGACTGAGGGCCGCCAGGTGTCGTATAATACCTCTTAATGCGTTCGAACTCAAGAAATACGATGAAATCCTGTGATACAAATTCACTGTCATTATCCGAACGGAGAACTTTGAACTTCTTCCTTGACTGCTTCTCAACCATAGATTTTCACTTTTGAGACCTGGCAAAGGTTTCACTCTTAGACTGTAGGAAGTATACCCAAACATTACGAGAGAAATCATCTATAAATGAAACGAAGTACCTGGTTCCACTAAGTATGGGCAAGGGGAAGGCCTCCAAATATTTATATGAACATACTCTAGAACAGTCTTTGGTTTATGTTCTCCAATGCCAAAAAAAATCTTTGTCTTCTTACCAAGAACACACTCCTCATAAATGCCAAGCTTTGAATGCTAGACATCATCAATTAAACATTGCTTTCTCAACTCATCTGAACCGTGTTCACCAATATGTCACATCCTTACGTGTCACAATCTAGAAGAATCTGAATCAGCATAAGTAACAGAAGTTGATTCACCAACCACAATAGTGCCCTTTAATAAATAAAGATTTCTTGCCCTCACGCCTTTCATAACAATCATGGAACCCTTCGATATCCTCGTTTTCTCTCTCTCTCTCTCTCTCAACTACAATATTTAATCCAAGCCTACTCAATGCCCCCATAGAAATCAAGCTCCTTCTCAAATCAGGTACATGTCTAACATTAGTAATAGTACGAATAACATCACAAACATTCCGACCTTCACACTACCAACACCAATCATACGGCAAGAAGCATCATTGCTCATAAGAACTTCTCCTCTATTAATCTCATGGTATGTAGAGAAACAGTTCATATCAGGTGTCATATGATATGATGCATCAGAATCAATAAGTCATAAGTTGCTCTTCCCATAAGGGCCAGAAATTGTAAATACATCGGTATTACTCTCTGTATCTGATTTCTCTGTTGTAGAAGCTGAAGCTTGCTTTGGGTCTTCTCTTCATCCTTTGAACTTGAGACATTGAGCTACAAAGTGCCTCGGTTTCTTACAATATGGCAAGTCAATCGCTTAGGCTCTCTAGATCGAGACCTTAAATTATATCGACATCTGCCATTCTTTGACTTTCTTTGGCTTCTACCTCTCTGAACAGATAAGCATTCTGTATCATTATCTAAACTAGTGCTAGTCAATCTTCCTCTCAACACTTCATTATGAAGAGCAGCCTTTACGTCAGATAGGCTAATATTACTGCGATCATATATCAAGGAGTTAACAAAAGCAGTATACTCATCAGGCAAGGAACATAATAGGATCACTTCCTGAGCTTCATCAGTAATATTAACATCCACTTCCTTTAGGTTCATAATCAAAGTTGTTAAAGCATCTACATGCTCCATAAGATCGGTTCTAGGCTTCATCTTAAATCAATAGAGTTGTTGCTTAAGAATAATCCGATTTCTGAGAGACTTGTCTTAATATGCATCAGATAACACATCCCATAATTCCTTCACCATCTTCTTTTAAAAATATTCTCTTAGAACTTTATCTACAAGACTCAACTGGATTGCTTTAAGAGTTTCATCTTCCATCTCTTCCAAAACAATCGTTTCAATTACCTTCAATTTATCAGGCACAAGAACAATCTTAAAAGTTTTATCCTTCAACACTTCCTCCATTTTTATCTTCCAAGTTCCAAAATCTCTCATTCTATCAATACGTGCAATAGCATAATTGACACCAGATCTACCAATAGACTTTTCAGAAGTAGCCATTAATAACCATGTCGAACAATAACACTAGCTCTGATACCAAACTGTGTTGGAAAAATGTAGGGAATGATTTATCACCGATAATGAGTGGAAGCGATTTTAACCAGAATCTAGTATTACCTATTTGAATACCAATGCAAACTCAAAATCAACAATGATATCACACAAAATTAAATAACAGAAAGGAAAGAGTCACAGGAGATTTAACGTGGTTCAGATTTGTATCCTACGTCCACGGAGATCCAACAACCATTTTATTACTGTCATTATTTCGGAGAGATTACTAGCCAAATCAACGATTAGAGAGTTATAAGATATGAAGACTCTCTCTAATCAATCACTCAATTGAAGAATTACAATTTAGAGCACTCAAAATAGAAAAACCCCCTAAATTGATTTAGTTAGGATTTCTATTAATTACAATTATTTGAAATCTGATTACTTATTAGGGAGATGATTAGGAGGCTAATATATAGACATCAAAAGAATCTGTACCATCAATAGAGAAGAACCCTACATCAAACTAACGGAACTGCCCTCCCAAAATCGACTTCAGCAAAACCATAGGGAAAACGACGAAACAACGACTCAGATGTCTGACCTAAGGGGTCAGACGTCTCTGTGAGACATCTGAAAACTCTCAGGTTCGAGCTCATACGTCTGATCCCCCATAGTCCGACGTCTCCATAGAAGGCAAAAACTCTCGGGTTTTTTATTTCCAAACAATCTAACGCCTGACTCTGGAACTCAGACGTCTAAGTGCCTAAAAGTTCTATGATCTGAAGTCTATAGGCATTCAGATGTTTGGATTGGGTTTCCAGATGTTTGATTACCTGAAACTGGCAATTAACAGCTTCTCTACTCCATCTTCTTTTGCTCTCTTCGTTCAATCGACTTTTCGACTCTTCCAATACGAAGTTCTATACAATATCTTCAATCTGAAGCACTCATGGCACATATTTGAATCGCATAATAACAACATAGAGCATGTAGTTGAAAAAAAAATATAATTTTAAGTGTAGTAGAGAGTGTGAGGTAAAATGTATGGAGTTATCAATAGTGTCTTGCTAAGGGCACCTTATTTTCTTTTTTCTCATACCATTGTTAAAATACCATAAATTTTTACATTATACTCTTCTTAATACCAAACTTTCTAAGAGGCTAACATATGCAACATTTTCAACTCCTTTTTCGCACGACGAACAACCGTCGACCAACACCATTATCCACAGCGATCAACCACCGAACACCAGTAGTTTGATGGTTGATGACCGTGGAAAATGGTGTTTGTCGTACAAAATGACTTTACGCGATGTTTGATTGTCGTTTAAATGATTTTGGTATTAGAAAACACACAAATTTTATTGTTTTTTAATGGTATTAGAAAGAGTGAAAATGAACGCGTTTAGCAACACACCATTAATAAAGGAAATTCAGAAGTTTTACCGTGGACGTGAGATATTTTACGTCCTAAGGTTAGGAAATGACAGAGAGAGAACATTCTTGGATCCACCGTTTATGTAAATTTTGCCAAACGCGAATTCCAATTGTTCTCCTTTGTTTCATGAAAACTCAATTTTTTTCCAGTGTTTAAATGAACTTTTTAAAAATGTTGAAAAAAACTGAAAATACATTTAAAAACCAGAAAACAAGGTGCCAAACAAATTAAAATGGTGGACAGTAAATAAGAATCTTGATAATCATTTTGTTCTGAAGTCAAACTAACTAAAATAACTAAAATGATGTTTTAATTCCTAATTAAGTTCTTAAAATTTCAAACAAAACAAACATGTTTTTTATCTATTAGATAAAATTTCAAATTAGTTAAACTCTGATGCAGCAGCAGATAACAAAAATGTATGATGCGGTGAAAGTAGCAATCGGTGGATTGAAGAATACTAAAGGCCCAAATCCGTTGATCCAAAGATACCGGATTCTAGCTATCTCAAACACGTTGATCGCGCATGATACCGTGTTTAAAGATCTACGATTCTTCGACGTTGATCAAGCGCACTTGATTTCGTGAATCGGCTTCAGCGATCGTTGATTCGAGCGCACTCGAATACCGAAGGTGGAGATAGGAGATCACACTCAACTACCAATTTCAAAAGAGGCACAAAGCACTCAAACAAATTTTATTCAAAATCAACTAACTTTACAAATGACACCATCATCCCTATTTATAGGGTTACAACAACTCACTTATACGACTCAAAACAAACAACTCATAGGTCGTGACCGACCTAACACATACGACCTAAAAACAAAGCCATGCGACCTAACAAATAACGACTTAACAGATACAAGTTACAACAAGAACACACGACTTACAATCTTTACATCATGCGACCTAAGTACAACACACGTGACCTAAACTCCATGCGATTTAAGTCAAAGCAGCATATGCGGTACTAGGTCGTTGGCTCCCTTGAGTGACCTAAAGAATAGCGGCATAAGGTCGAGCGACCTAAAAAGAAGCGGCTTCAGGAAATCTTCGAGCGACCTAATGTTGAGCGACCTAACTTCAGATGGCTTCAGTGATCTTGCAGTATACACATCAGCGACCTAACATAGGTCGTAACCCGCTTCCGCGACCTAACATAGGTCGTAACACTTCTCCGCGACCTAACATAGATCGTAACATTTCCCCGCGACCTAACTTAGGTTGTAACTCGTCTTTCTTTCCGCAACATAAGGTCGAGCGACCTAATAAAATGCGCGTTAGTTTGTTTATCTTCTTAGGTCGTTTGCATGCCTTTACGCTGAATGCAGTAACTCGTGAACGACCTTCACTAGGTCGTGAGCGACCTAAGGAATCACTAGGTCGTGAGCGACCTAAAGGCCTTGAACAATTCAAATCAGACGAGCTAGTAGATCGCGCTGCATCATCCTCCCCCTGTTGACAAGAATTCGTCCTCGAATTTGCACCTTCTTCTTCCACAACAAGCTCATCCCCATGATACGGAATCAAATATTTGACATTGAAAACATCAGAAGTATGAACATCATCCAGCAATCTCAACTGATATGCATTCTCATTGATTTTCTTCAAGACTTCTACTGGACCAATTTTTCGAGCTTTTAACTTGTTGTAAGTTCCAACTGGAAAACGATCTTTTGTCAAAACGGCGTAAACCAAATCACCTTCTCTGAAGTTCACACTCCTTCACCTCTTATCCGCCAGTTGTTTATACTTTTCGTTTGATGCAAGCAATCGTTTATGAATAGTTATGTGGCACTCCTGCAACTTACTTACAAAATCACAAGCCCGCTTAACAACTCCCTTCTGATATGGCATTGTCGTCAAATCCAATGGACCTTTCGGACTTGCTGAGTATACAACTTGAAACGGACTGAAACTCGTACTACGGTTAACAGCGTGATTATGTGCAAACTCTGCCTGACATAATTTCATGTCCCAGCTCTTCAAATTGTCTTTCACAAGACATCTCAACAAATTTCCCAATGATCTGTTGACCACTTCCGTCTGCCCATCTGTTTGCAGATGATAGGCACTACTAAAATTCAGTTTCGTTCCAACCATCTTCCACAAACTTAACCAAAAATGGCTTAGAAATCTAGTATCCCGATCAGAAACAATTGATTCAGGTAGCCCATGTAATCGATACACCTCTTTAAAGAATAATTGAGCAACACAGACGGCATCAGTTGTCTTCTTACAAACGATAAAATGCGTCATCTTGGAAAATCTATCTACCACCACATATATGGAATCATTCCCACGCTGAGTTCTTGGTAACCCCAAAACAAAATCCATGCTGATATCAACCCATGGTCTAGTAGGCATAGGTAATGGCATATACAATCCTGCATTTGTCGCTGTCCCTTTAGATACTTGACAAATATGACATCTCTCCACCAATCTTTCAACTTCTCTTCTCATAGTAGGCCAAAAATATGATTGCGAAATCAACTGTAATGTACGGTCTCTCCCCACATGACCTTCCTTATGCAACTCCTTCACAATCTTCATTCGTAAGCTGCATTCTGGTATGCACAATCGATTCCCCTTGAAAAGAAATCCATACACCAATACAAACTCATCCGTCTTTCCCTCCTTGGCTTCATCTACAAACTTCGCAAAGTAAGGATCATCAACATATAATTCTGGCAACACATCAAACCCTGTCACCTCAACCTTCATTGTAGTCAACAAATGATTCCTTCGGCTCAATGCATCTGCCACACGGTTTGTAATTCCCGACTTATGCTTCACCACAAATGTAAACTGTTTTAGGTATGCAATCCACGAAGCATGCCTGGCTGCAATTTTGTCCTGCCCCTGCAAATGTTTCAGTGCTTCATGATCAGTATATAGAACAAATTCTTTATGGAACAAATAGTGTCTCCAATGTTTTATAGCTTGAACAATAGCATAGAATTCCACATCATATGTATTATATTTCATCTTGGCTCCCGATAGCTTCTCACTGAAATATGCAATAGGACGTCCTTTCTGACTCAACACCCCTCCAATTCCAACCTTCGATGCATCAGTATGTAATTCAAACAACAACTGAAAATCCGGCAACACTAGAATTGGTGCTGTCGTCAAAAGTTCCTTGATTCTCTCAAAAGCAAATCCTGCTTCCTCTGACCATGAAAATTGTTTCCCCTTCATACAATCAGTAACTGGTGCCATCACGCTACTGAAGTGTGGAATGAATCTTCGATAGAATGATGCTAAACCATGAAAACTCCTAACTTCTGTTATCGTCCTGGGTTGTGGCCAATTTCTGATTGCTTCAACTTTATTCTGATCCACCTGTATACCTCCTTCTGAAATAACATATCCCAAAAATAAAACACTATGCGTCATGAACACGAATTTCTTCGTTGCAGCATAAAATTGTTCTTGTCGCAGTATCATCAAAACTTCTTTCAGATGATGCAAGTGTTCTTCTATGCTTCTACTATATATCAATATATCATCAAAATACACCACCATAAACTTCCCAATAAATGGTCTAAAAATCTGATTCATCACCCGCATAAATGTACTAGGTGCATTCGAAAGACCAAACGGCATGACCAGCCATTCATATAATCCTTCTCTCATCTTGAATGTTGTCTTCCATTCGTCCCCTGGTCTAATTCGAATTTGATGGTAACCACTCTTCAAATCGATCTTCGAAAAGATAGTAGCTCCGCTCAGTTGATCTAACAAATCATCAAGCCTCGGCATCGGAAATCTGTATCTCACTGTAATCTTGTTCATTGCCCGACTATCAGTACACATCCTCCACGTTCCATCCTTCTTCGGCACTAACAATGCTGGTACTGCACAAGGACTTAAACTTTCCTGCACACACCCATGTTCAAGCAACTCTTCCACTTGCCTTCTCAACTCCTCGTGTTCCTTCGGACTCATTCTGTAATGTGGTCTATGTGGTAACACAGCTCCTGGAACAAGATCAATTTGATGTTGAATGTCTCTCAACGGCGGTAATTCCGTTGGTAGCTCCTCAGGAAATACATCGTCAAATTCTTCCAGCACTGGCTTTACTTCTTCAGGAATTTCAACCACTTCATTACTCTCACGTCCAATCAACAAAAATACTTCAGGCTCCTCTTCTACTTCCTTAACAAACTCCTTTAATGATAACAATGTTTTCAGCTCTTCAATCTCCTCCAACTTGCTTTCTTCTTGTTGTCGCTTCTTAGGAACTAAAGTGATTTTAGTACCTTCAAACATGAAACTATAACTGTTAGTACGTCCATCATGTTGCACTGCCCTATCATACTGCCACGGTCTCCCCAGCAACAGATGACATACATCCATATCCACAACATCACACCAAATTTCATCTTTGTATTTCTTCCCAATCGAAAAATTCACACAAGCTCTTCGTCCAACTTTCACCTCCCCACCTTTCCTCAACCAAGCTAACTTGTAAGGTTTCGGATGCTTCTCAGTCTTCAATGCTAACTTCTTCACAGCTTCTGTAGAGATAATATTGTCACAACTTCCTGCATCAATAACAAACTTGCAAACCCTTCCCAAGATAGTGCATGTTGATTGAAAGATGTTACTCCTCGACCAGTTAGTCTCCTCCTCTTGTTTTGGTGTCAAACAAGATCTCTTCATCATTAATGAATACCCTTCATCTCCCGACATATTTTCTTCCTCCTAATCATGTGGTGAATTAGAACATTCAGCTTCTACATCCTCATCTTCAACCTCAGCAATCATTGCTCGTTTCTTAGGCCTTGGACATTCATTGCTTTTGTGACCAATCTCCTGACAATTGAAACATTTGATACCATTATTGACCTTGGTCTTAGCAACTTCACTAACAATCGATTTTGCAACAGCCTTGGAAACATTCACATTGCTACTAGCCCCTTTCACTTGATTGTTGGAATTTGTAAACACACCACCACTTCTCCTACCTTGCTTCTCCCAAGCTAGAGCCTTTTGATGTGCTTCAGCAACAGATTTGGGATCAAACATATTCACCATATCTTGAATCTGCATTCTCAACCCTCCAACAAATCTAGCTGTCAACTGCTCCTCTGTCTCCATGATATCATTCCTCGCAATCAATTGATAAAATTCATCTGCATAATCATTCACTGACTTTGTTCCTTGTCTCAGATTCTGCAATCATTGATACATAAGAGATTGATAATTATACGGCAGGAATGTAGCTTTCATCAATTTCTTCATCTTCTCCCATGATTCAATCTTTGACTTTCCCATTCTCTCCCGTGTTAGTTTAGTTTGCTGCCACCATGCCATAGCTCTTCCTTTCAATCTCGTAGCAACCAACTTCACTCTTCGATGCTTGGGAACTTCCTTAAAGTCAAAAATTTCCTCCACATTAGACAACCAATCCAAAAATTCTTCCACTACCATTCCACCCTTGAATTCTGGAATTTCAGTTTTCATCCCCGACTCCCATCGACGATCATCTTCAACATCCCGATATGCATTTCGAACTTGGTCTCGATCTCGATAATGAATATTACTTCTGTCACTCTCTTCATCATAATCACGTGTATTTCTATATCGATCTCGACCATCAACATCTCTTCGATCACGCATGTCTCTTCTACTATGTCTTTCATCATCTCGATATGGCTCATACTCAAACTCACGTTGAGTTCTTCTTTCTTCATCTCTATACTCATGGTGATCTCTTCTCATCGAAACTGACGATTCTCTTCTACCTCGATCAGATTGTGGCGACACCCTCCTCGCTTCCGTAACCGATGGCGAAACTCTGTTTCCTCCATGATTCGAGATTGGCGACCTTCTTCTTTGACCTTGGTTCATGTCCATCATCAATTTCTCTAATCTCCCAATACCTTCATCTAACTTCTCATTGAATTTATTACTAATGCGTTGTTCCATTTGTTCGGCATCTTCCCTTTTGTACAAATCTTCAACATTTTGATGACGATTAGCTCTTCTCGGCCGCATTGTCAAATGAAACAATCTTCAACTCTCGACTTGAACTAAACTGAACTTTAACTTTCGGCCTTGATCTTCAAATATGATGCACGGCTTCACTAACTCCTCAAACTCTTCCATAAGAATTGGCTCCAAGACTCGGCTTAGCTATGATTGGCTAAGTCTCGCTCTGATACCAAATGATGCAACAGCGGATAACAAAAATGTATGATGCGGTGAAAGTAGCAATCGGTGGATTGAAGAATACCAAAGGCCCAAATCCGTTGATCAAAAGATACCGGATTCTAGCTATCTCAAACACGTTGATCGCGCACGATACCGTGTTTAAAGATCTACGATTCTTCGACGTTGATCAAGCGCACTTGATTCCGTGAATCGGCTTCAGCGATCGTTGATTCGAGCGCACTCGAATACTGAAGGTGGAGATAGGAGATCACACTCAACTACCAATTTAAAAAGAGGCACAAAGCACTCAAACAAATTTTATTCAAAATCAACTAACTTTACAAATGACACCACCATCCCTATTTATAGGGTTACAACAACTCACTTATACGACTCAAAACAAACAACTCATAGGTCGTGACCGACCTAACACATACGACCTAAAAACAAAGCCATGCGACCTAACAAATAACGACTTAACAGATACAAGTTACAACAAGAACACACGACTTACAATCTTTACATCATGCGACCTAAGTACAACACACGCGACCTAAACTCCACGTGATTTAAGTCAAAGCAGCATATGGGGTACTAGGTCGTTGGCTCCCTTGAGCGACCTAAAGAATAGCGGCATAAGGTCGAACGACCTAAAAAGAAGCGGCTTCAGGAAATCTTCGAGCGACCTAAAGTTTAGCGACCTAACTTCAGATGGCTTCAGTGATCTTGCAGTATACACATCAGCGACCTAACATAGGTCGTAACCCGCTTCCGCGACCTAACATAGGTCTTAACACTTCTCCGCGACCTAACATAGGTCGTCACATTTCCCCGAGACCTAACTTAGGTCGTAACTCGTCTTTCTTTCCGCAACATAAGGTCGAGCGATCTAATAAAATGCGTGTTAGTTTGTTTATCTTCTTAGGTCGTTTGCATGCCTTTATGCTGAATCCAGTAACTCGTGAACGACCTTCACTAGGTCGTGAGCGACCTAAGGAATCACTAGGTCGTGAGCGACCTAAAGGCCTTGAACAATTCAAATCAGACGAGCTAGTAGATCGCGCTGCATCAAACTCAAAGCCAACACAAACAAAATTTCAAACTTACTGACTGAACATGATTTCTGAAAGTATAAAAATATCTCTCGGCTGAAACGGTAAAGTTGACTAAAAAAATTCAAACTAGAAATGTAAAAAAATCAATTTAATTTTTTTTAAGAACCGATTATAAACCAATCTAGTTTCAAAACCAAACTAAACTGAACGAAATGAATTAGTTTGGTTGGTTTAATCAAAGGTTGCTTACTCCTAACTCTGCGAGCCTTGTGACTTTCTGTTTGTAAGGGTTCCCCTCCCCATGGGTCAAGACAATGGAGCTGATTGCGCTACAATAGATTCCAAAACTTATTATGCTTGCACATGAGCCTTATTATTTGAATACAGTAGGCAAAGAGTTAGAGTTAATGCGTTTAATTTCACGATTTTCTGTTTGTAATACCGTAATAAAATGCTTAAGCCTCTCTTTTGGAGTACCCACTTCAATTTCTTGTGGTACTAGTATACTGTTTGCAACTTGTATAATGTAATAAACTTCTTCATTTTTTCTTAAATTATTTATTTATTTACATTGACCATTTAGGTGGCATTGATGGTTAGATGTATGCCCTCTGCTAACTAAGTGTTTTTTTTTGCATTTCACGGACTACACTACTCACATGTGCATGAGTATGACATTGTGTACATGTTTTTATGTATATAATATGATGTCTTAGTACCTACAGTTTTATTCTCAACATTCTGAAATTCATTCAATTATTATGCCAAATTTGTACTGACCTTAAGAAGAACCACTATGCAACTGGGTCTCATTGTACTAACAATTTTCTTTCCATTCCTGTGATGCTGAGAGTCCTAGCTACAGGGGTTACTATTAACACAGCCTGTTTGGATATGAGCAAAATGGTATAGCAACACATTTGATTCTGTTCATATCCAAATCGGTTGTACCAATAGCGATGTACAAAAAAGGGAAGCTATAGCAAACATCAAGCTGTGCTCCAGTCGAAAAGGTTAGTTTACGTTGTCGTATTTGTTAAGTACTAAACCGATTAGTCTCTATTCAATCGTTAACGTTGTAATGTGTAATGTATGGCTCAATGTTCAGCTGTTCGAATCACGTACCACGCGAGATTCAAACCTGTAACTTCATGAATCAAATTCAGATCATTTAATCATTGGAACAGATGTGCTGGACATGTGTTCTAGTTTTACTCAATCATCCACTTTTTTTTATTGGAAATGAGATAATAATTTCTTTATTTAGATAGTTTAATTGTAACCATGAAAGATGTCGATGATGAATAGTGATGTATGTTCATGTTGATGGGAAATTTGATAATTGTCCGTGGCTATATGATTCTAACTTGCATTACCTTGATTCTGTAGCGGAGATGTGTTGTTTTATTTTTGGTTTTTACAAGAATTTTTCACCTCAATGGCATGCCTAAATTTGGAAAAGATGGGTGATAGAAGGGAGGAAGACAGAGAAATGCACATGGAATGGTCATTATAACGGGTCCTAGTTTATGTAGTAGATAATTCAGTCAATTAGTATTTATGTTGCAGATTGGAAAGTTGATTATTTGTGTTGCTGATTGGAAATAGGGTTTGTTCTCAAACAACTGCCCAATTCAAGCATTCATGTGTCGGATATCTGAACCAGACAATGAACATTTGCCCAACTGATGTATCGTAGGAAAATTAGACCGTTTGAGAATAGTCTAACATTCCATTTTATGTAAGTTAATATAACTCGTTTTCTTAACTATAATTCAGTTATTCTTCCTCAATATCTGCACCGTCTCATATACTTAAAAAAACGATAGATGGCGATTCTGACTATGAAGATCTGAAAGACTTGATCACAATAAATGAATATTCGAATGAAAGAAAGCACAAATATACATCAGTTTGTACTTTAACTTACTTTAACTTTCACCGACGTGCATTGAATTAGCTGTATTCTTTCTGGACAATAAGAACTTTGTCAAAGCTTTCGAATGAAAAAACCATGTTTCAGTATGTTGTGTAAGCATTCAGAATCTTATGGTTTGAAGTCCATAAAAGATGGTTGCGCTAAAGAATGGTTGTAATATTTTTATACATAGCTTTATTCTCTTCCGACACGTCAGGTTGTAGAAAGGTTTCAAAGATCTGGTAGTATTATTTGTTTTTGTTTTTATGCTGTTTTGAAAGCTGTTACGTTAATTCATAATATCCATTAATAGATGGTTATATGCACCATATTAAAATGTGAGATATTATATCATCGATTTCCATGAAACTCAAAATGGGATAATGAAAGTTTTCAATTTCTACCATTCAAATCTATGTGTCGTAATTGTAAGAACATTTGGAATATAAAAGAGAAAATTTATGATTTATTAGTAATATGTATATTTTTCAATTCAAGTTAAAGTGGTTATCGCTACAATGATTATTCACAATTTCATGGGAAATACAACATCGGAGATGCAAACATTATGCCATATGATTGTTATCATGATCTTATTCTAGAAGAATACCTTGAAGAATACTATATTATTCGAGAGACGGGGGAAACAGAAATGAACTAAACAAAAGAAATGTCGAAAATAATATGACTTTGGTTCGAGATAGGATAATGAATGGACTTATTGTTGCATGATTTTGCTAAATGCATTTTCTAATTTACATTATCATATCCATGTATAACTATTGTATTTTTAAATTGATGTATTTGTTCCATTTGTTTTCGTTTTAAACTGTCATACTTTTACTATCGAATTACATAATCATCTATGTTTTTTATATATATAAAGGATGTATGATCCAAAGATCATACTACCATACTATATATTGTTTGTAACCAAATTGGTCACAAACACCCAAGAATAGATTATGTAGTGATATAAATGAAGAAAGTAAAATTAAAATAGAGGAATAGAATAAACTAACAAGCAAATCAAAGCAAAAATCAAGAACACACAGATTTATAGTGGTTCGGCGTTGTACGCCTACGTCCACTTTGAAGATTCTCTTTATTGATTCTCAAATAGTTTGATTACAGTAGCAAGCAGCAAGAAATTAGGAGAAAACTTGATTACAATAAAGACTAAAGTAACCAGCAGCGTAAAGATCATCAGAATGACCTCCTAGGCCAGTATTTATAGGTGAAGGCGACCACCAATCTCTCTGTAACTTCGGCTATAGGACCTTCTTATCAATATGGGCCCACCATAGGGGTCGCTAGGCCCAAATCCCAATGAATAGGGATCGGTATTGATCCCTTCATTGGTTGATTCTAGGGCTGCGATCCCTATGGCGGCTTCTTCATGTTTAGACATGTTGGTACTTCAAATATCATGTTGATTGGACAAGTGGAACTCATGCATTTGTTCGATCTTTGGTTCAGATCCACTTGGAATTGTTTCTGCCGAACCCTTCTAAATGGATTCATGCCGATCCCTCATGTTTGACTCCATTATGTTGAGCCCTATTACCTACCAAACTATGCCGACCCCTCTTTCATGCTATGGCGATCCATCTACTTATCCAATCATGCCGATCCATGCACTTCTACTTATACCGATCCATGCATACTTGTTTATGACAATCTCTCTATTGCTTCTTCCATGTTGAACCCTCGCCCAACTATCTATGATGAACCATACATTTCCATCTATACCGATCCCAGGAGTTCTACCAAGTCATGCCGATCCCTCTAATTCCACTAAGCTATGCCGATCCCTTGAGATTCACTTTGTCATGCAGATCTCTATGATTCTACTAAGCTACGTTGATCCCTTGAGATTCACTATGTCGTGCTGATCCCTATGATTCTACTAAGCTATGTCGGTCCCTTGCTTGTCCAATATCTTGCATCGTCTGTCTACGAGCTCCATTCAATCCTGGCTACATATAACCATCTGAACTCTACTTCCGGGTCCTACAGTCGTTGCTCTGTGGTCATTCTTCTTAATAACAGTCGAATCTATCTTGCGCAATCAGTCCAATATAGCCGGGTTAGGATACCGAGTAATATATATATATATATATATATATAGTCAAAGAAAAAGAGAGTACAAGGGAGCCGGGCCCAAAGGCCCAAGCCACAATAATGCACATATTGACAGATCAATCAACAAGATAGGATTCTAATAAAGGGACATCTAAATCCCGGTATAATGCCTAAATCAACCAATAATCTCTCGACAAAAACCAGGGGAGTAAGGTGAGAAGATGAACTTTCTATCCCAATCTTTAGCGGCTAAGATATCCTCATTATTGGCTCTAAACTCCTAGTCAATGCATAGGACCAGCTCATTATCCATAAACCTGTAGAATAATTCCCGTTTGTCTTTCTCATCATCTGAAACCCATTTTGAAACGATTTTCCAATAAGTGTGATAACAAAGACCACTGCTTTGAAGCGTCCAAATCCCAGCCTTTTGGGACCAAACAAGCGGAGTTCCTTTCGAAAGCTTATCAGCTAGCTCAATAGCAATACGTTCGTTCAGCACTAGGATGGTCACAATGAATGGCATCAGCAAAGTGCTTGTTGAGGGAAGAAACAGAGGAGTTAAGTGATGGAGTCACAAAGGGGCATTTTGGGATAGAAGTGGGAGAGATTGGAGCTTAGGGAGGCGGCAATGCCAGTAAAGTGGGGGATGATAGAGTATCAATATTAGGAGTAGAAGACAAGGCAGGGATTCGCGGGGAAGCCGACTGGGATAAGGACTTGACCGGGGGAGTCCAGAGAGAAGAGCCGCTGGTCTGGGTAGGCTTTGCCCGCCACTAGAGAACTGGCGGTTTAAGGAGAGGTATTTTCTTGGGCAGGTAAGAGGGTAGGAGGAAGAATGAGGACAAGCCGAACTAATATGCCCAAAGGAATGACAAATATCACATATAGGATGTTTCCATTGGTACGAAACATTTACATTCATGGCTCGATTTTCAATTAGAATGATGTGAATAGTAGAAGGCAACTGATGGGATAGAGTGATTTTAATTAGGGCTTTAGCGTACTCAAGACGATGTTTCTTTTCTATGGAGGTGTCAAAACAGATCAACTAACCAATATGATTCGCAATTCAATTTATATCCTTTAAATATTGAAACACTAAAGGAATATTTGGCTGGTGCACCCAAAAAGGAATAGACATAACTTGCTCATGGGTCAGTACAATAGAAGGATACCATTGGGTAATAATAAACAATTTGCCATCAATAATGGCATGGCTGGCTTCCAGAATTCGGGCCCTTTCCCCGGGACATGCGAATTTAAAAAAATACATAGATTTGTCATATTTAACGTTCAAAGATCCATGAATGTTGCAAGTTCTAATGACATTCCGCTTAACAGTGGAAAACGTGGGAGGGCCATCTAAGAAAAAGCAGCAAGATGATCTTCCCAAAAAGAGACGCCGACATCAATGATCCCTTTAGGAAGAGGGACAAGTTTATTGACAAAATCAAAACAAATTTCTTGGGCGCATATGAGCCCGCATTTCTGTGGGTTGTAAATTATGAATCTTAAGGATAATTAAACATTCAAGGGGGGTGAATAGAGTTTTTCTAACTTATGTAAATTCTTTTAAATTTCTTTCAAATTAAATATTAAATCACAGGTTAACAACATAGAATTATAGTATCAAACTGCCATAGATATATATAAAAGCAATAAAGTGAAGTAAAAGTTAGAGAGATGACAATAGAGATTTTATACTGGTTCAGATTTTTCCTACATACAGTCTCGTACAATTGCCTATCAATCTTTAAACTGGCAGAAGGCAAATCCAAATACAATCTTGATTCTGAAGCTACAAGACACACCCTCCTAAATTTCTGGGCTCAAAGTATGCCTACTTGATTTGAATGGGCAACACCACACCCACTAGATTTCTGGACTACTAAGCGCACCCAGTTGATTTGAAAGGGCTACAAGCACACCCAAAGCAAATACAAATAGAGTTGATAGTTTTTCTAAAAAATTTCTTAAATTTTGGATACAATGGATCCTATAGCCTCTTGAACAATACGTTGATCATTGAATTGAGTGAGAGATGCTTCCAAAACAGTAAGAAAGTAGTATTGAATCAATACAAAAAGTATGAATTGATTTTAAGTGATTTTGAAGAGAATAGAGTATAGTTTCAATAGATTTTTTAAGAGGGTAAGAGGCGGGAAGGAAAATAGTAAATCTAAACTTTAAAATTCGTTTGAACTCCCCTTTATATAGTAAATCAACAGATGTGTCCTTTCATGAAGAGTTACGATGAAAAGACACTTCCATTCAAAATTTGAAAAACCACTTGGCGGTGTATATGTCGACATATCATCTGCATATATGCCGACATATACATGTATATTTTTAAAACTTATTTATTTTAAATTGTTTTGAAAATCCTATACTTTCTAAAATAATTTGATACTTTGTAAAATTGTCTGAACATAGGTTATAAACATTTTGAACTTTGAAAAAAATTTATAAATTATTTTGAAATATATTTTAAAAATTTATTTTGTTTAAAAATATAAAAGATAGAAAATAGGAGATAAAGATCAAAGAATGCTACCAGAGACTTTTACAGTATTAGCTATGACTCTATAATCTTGAGACCTTCATATCTTGGTCTCTATACTCATTAGTCTTCATGTCTATCTTCTTGAGTCTTTATACTAAACAGTCTGTGATTCAAAACTTATATAATATTATGCACTATATAATATATAACTTGGAAAAACATTAATATCTATATTTTATATGATTATACATGGTTGTTGTCACCAAGATCGATAACTGAGGTAATAACAATCTCAGCCTTATGATGACAACCATTAAATATTTCATGTATATAAAATATGATATAACTCCCCCTGAGTTTAGATGACTCCCCCTAAATATATGCATGTATATTTTATATTTTTCTCCCCCTTTATCATCAACAAAAATGAGTGAAAAATAAAAAAACTACCTCTAAATAAAATACTCAGAAACTATAGGGTCAAAAACAATAATTAAGCACTAAAATAATCGATAATGTAATTAATATATAAAGACTTAAATAAATAAGATAAGACAATCTTTATTTATTCAAACTATACAATTCAAACATTAAAACAAACCACAACAACTAACAATCCAAACCAAATCAAAACACAACCTAATACTACTAACAATTTAACTTAGACAAGCCAAACTTTTAAATGTATGAATTAATGCTTCTTTTATATTATGGGAGACTTATGGACGAGACAAAAGGGATACTGGAGACAAAAGCTGCATTTTTGTTCCATGAGATTTCCATCACGATCGAAGCAAACTTCTCCCACACATTTGACTTTGTCGTCATCCTCAACGACATCTTCCTTTTTTTGCCTCTTCATCATTCATGGGGTTGTGAATGACAAGATTAGGAGTTTCTTCTTTAATCACTATTGGATTGGATGCATTAGCCCTTAGATGCTTCTGGAGATTACGAAGTATGCGCCCTTGCTTCTCTTGTTTTTTTTAAGAGGCATAATTGACCTCTATTTCTGCAAGCACGTTCAGGACACGTTTCTGATCATCTTTAGCCTTGATGACTTTGGCTATGTTGGTGGTTTGGAAGGGGCCTAGGGTGGAGGTTTCGAAGGATAAGTGAGCGGTCTCTTCTCTTGGATGTTTGGAACTTGAGGATTCCATTGTTTTAATTTTGTTTGAATTTTATAGAAAGAAGAAGACAGGGAAATGAGAAAAAATCCGAAATTTGGTGGTTATATAATCATATTTCGAATTTCGAATTTTAAAGGGAAAACTGTTTTCAAATTTCTATAGTGTAAGTCGATATATGAGCAGACTGTATGTTGACATATGTATGTTAAATTTGATATTTTATTTTCTTTTTAAATTTATAAATTATATATTGTTATATTTATGTTTCATAGAAAGAACATATTCCTAAATCTCTTCTAAGCTTTACAAAAGATAAGTTAACAGTTTTGTTAAAATATCGGCTATTTGATTTTCAGTATTTATAAATTCGAGTGAAATTACTTCTTTATTTACGTTATATCTCAGAAAATGATGTCAAATATATATATATATACATACATATATATATATATATATATATATATATTTGGTCCTGGCATGATATGTTGGGTTTTTAGATAGATTTATTGCACTAATGTTATCGTAGTATATTGGCGGCTGGGGTAAATTTTAAACCAAAGTCTTTTAAAGTTTGTTGCATATAGATAACTTGGGAATAGGCTAATACAGAAGAGATATATTTTGTTTCTATTGTAGATAGAAATATAGAGTTTTGCTATTTACTAAACCAGGAAACAAGAGAGTGCCCTAAAAATTGACAAGTTCCACTTGTACTTTTTTTGTCTGATTTGCAGCTAACATAGCCAGCATCACTATAAAAAATTAAATCGAAGAAATCTTCTTTTAGATAAAAGAGTCCATAATCTAATGTGTTGTTTACATATCTTAATATTTGTTTTACAAATTTTTGGTGAGTTTCCTTAGGTTGAGATTGATATCTTACACAGAGACATACACTATGCATTATATCTGGTATACTAGGAGCTATTTATAGTAAGGATCGTTTCTATAACACCCCTAATTTTTGGTAACATTATTCAGGAAATTTAATTAGAATAAATTAAATAGAATAATGTAGAGTGATAAGGAGATTGAGGTTGGTTAATTAATATTAGTGGCCATGCTTATTTAAATAAATAAGCTTATAATGGTTAAGTATTAGCTAATTAACATAAGGGCATGAGAGTATAATGGTTAAGTGTTAGCTAATTAACATAAGGGCATGAGAGTAAATTTCTACCCATGTTTCCCACCCTTTACTATTATCCCCTTAGCCATACATGTTCATTTTATTATAAGCAAAATTATAAACGTAAGAAGAAAAGGAGCCGGTCATTAGGAGGAAGCTAAGAAGAGAAATTTCAAGTAAAGCTTAGGATTCAAGCTAGAAGAAATCAATCTCAATCAATCTCCAATTTTCTTATCCAAACTAAAGTGAATAATCACCTATTTTTGGTTTTATAATCATATGTTTTCGGATTTAAGGGAAAATTCGTTTTTATGATATATTGGATGATGGTATGCTTGATTTATGATTTGTTTAGTTTAAACAAGTTTGTTTAAAAAGAAATATGCACGGTTTTAGGGTAAAACCGAGGTTAAATGATTTTTAAATGCCATGAAAAATATTATTTGTTATGAGAAACATGATTTTGGAGTTGGGTTTCAGTTTTTATAATTTTCCAAGCCGTGGAGAATTAGTTATGAATTTTCAAAGGAAAATATGGTTATTTGGGTTTATAAATTTATTTCAGAAATTATATTAAGAATTTGGGTATGAAATTTTGATATGTTTGGAAACATGATTAAAGTGAATTTCTGGAATTTTTTTGGGGATTTTTACTAAGTTATTTAGTATGGAATTAAATTATTTTGAAAGGAGGACCTAAATGATTTAATTGTTTTGTTAATGGGAAGGGCTTATTTGTTAAATGTTATTTAGTTTTTAGATCTGAGAAATGCGGCTAATTTTAGTAAAATAATTTGAAAGTTTAATGTAACCAATCATATGTTTACAAGTGGGTAATTTAGTTACAAAAAGTTTGCTTTATTTAGTAAAAACAGCTTTTTGCTCAGAAAAGCAGGTTCCGCCTCCTTTGGAAGGAGCTTTCGACCCAGAGCTTTCGCCTCTGACCTAGTCGAAACCCTCTACCACGAAACCAATACACATGATATCACTTAGTTGGTACGTAGTAGATTGGAGAAAGGCGGAAGGTAAGGTGTCGAAACATAGCTTACGAAGGTGTCGATACCTTTGTTTTTAAAAGAAAAGTGCTTGCCTGTTTACTAAAGGGTTTCAAAGTAATCGAAACCAATGGTTGTGAAATGGTATTTCAAAAGAAGATTTCGAAGGAGAGCTGCCACCTTTTTTTAAGTAGTAGCTTTCGAAAGAGTTACTTAGTTTTAATTGAAGCTTTCGAAAGGGGCAGTTTCAACCAAGTCGAAACCCTTCTGTGATTTGATGCCTTTCGATGGTATTGAAGACATCAATTTTATTGAAAGGTACTATTTGTTTTATAAATATAAGCCACTTCCTACTGCTTTCGAAAAGGGTTAGGGGTTTCGAAGGTAATGGTTTCGAAAGGGGTTATGAAGCGAACCTTCAATTGTTTTACCCAGATGTTTTAATGCTTTCGAAAGGATGGTTTTGACACCATCAAGTTTCCCCAATACTTTTATGAAATAAAGAATGGTTTCAAAAGAGATGCTTTCTCTTATGTTCACTTTGACCCAAAATGATGTTTTAAAAATAAACCCAATGATTTCAAAAGGGGGACTTTCAATGGTTTCAGAAGGTATACTTCCAATGGTTTTGAAAGGGGTACTTTCACTTGGTTTTAAAGCTACGCTTCTAAAGTTAAAGGCTAATGCTTTAATAAAATCGAAAGGTTTCGAAAGAGACGTTTTAAAGCATTCGAAAGGCAGGTGCCTATTATTTTGAAAATATTTTTTAATGCTTTCGAAGGAGGTCATCCTATGATGTCAAAAGCAAGGTTTCGAAGGTATCGAAAGGCTTTTTAAACCCAAACTCATTTTAAAGGTAAAACCCATGGTTAAATAAAGGAGTTTGGAAGTGATTTAAATATATAAATTTGAAGAAGTATTTCCTTGAAAAATATATATGTTAAAGGGATTAACTATGTTTATATGAAGAGTATTTCAAGGACCTTAAACCCACAGGATGGTATTGCTTCTTCAAATATAAATTTATTCACATGATAAAGGACCCATAACTATATATTGGGGATAAAGGGGTAGAAGAACCAGTTAGGTTAACCCAACAGTGAATATAAACTAATCAAACTCCTGAATGAGTAGATTTGCATCTAGGAGTCAGGGAGACTAGAATATAGGATGCCTAAACTTTGAAGTTGTCCGGGAGATAGGTTCATAGTAAACCCATAAAAACTATGATTAGGAAGTTATTGGGGGTACCCTACAAGTTCATAGTAAACCCATGAAAACTATATATATTAAGGATGGTTGGCATAAGTCAATTGGTTAGTAGTGAAACCATGAAAACTATATCCGGATTAAGTATTGACATCGGTCAAAAGGTTCCTATTCAACCCATGAAAACTAGGATAAGAGAGAAGTTATTGGGGACATCAGTTGGTTCCTAGTCAACCCATGAAAACTAGGCTAAGAAGGGAGTTACTGGAGTAATCCATAGGTTCCTAGTCAACCTATGAAAACTAGGATAAGAGATGAGTTATTGAAATCAGCAATAGGTTCAAGGGAACCCATGAATTAATTAAGTTAACTGGCAGGGACCTATATGTTCTTAATGATCCCATGAAAACTAAAAGGTTAATAGTGACCCTAGAAACTATAAATATGACAAGGAGTCAATTAAACCAGGGATGGGAAATCCAAGATGCTTTTATGTATGCATATCATCATAATATTTTGAAATGCTATGCTTTAACCATTATGGATGCGGGAGCATGGTATATGGTTTTAGAAAGGGGTTTTAGGATACTAGTAAGGGGAAAACCCATTCCGCTAAGCGGCGTGGTCTCACTAGATATATAAATGGTTGAGATGTTAGATTGTTATTCATACTAGGCTTTATGTATGACTCAAAGTTTTTGTTTTCCCCTTAAACTCTCGGGTACTTAATTATTTTGAGTATTTTGAGGTTTAGGGTTTCCAGGTTCTCTTCTTAGATGAATAAAGCTTCCAGTGGCGTGTAGGAGGCAGTTAGTTATTTAGAGTTATCCTTTTCCGCTGTGTATTTTGGATGTAATGGCAGACTTATTAGCCTTATTATATACTATGATCAACCAAGGGGGCATCTTCATATGTCGCTCTTGGCGTATGTGTAATAATTTATTTTTTTTAAACGTGGTTAATGTTTGTGGGATTATGTAATGAACATGAAATGTTTTGAATGGAATGTGGAAATGTATTTTTAATTTGTTAATTTTTTTCCATAGTCTTGTGATCAGTGTATCAATGTATCTAACACCACCGTATTTCGTCGCCGAGGATTAATAACTATGGATGACTGCAGTATCTGTAGTCGTTAGTTTTGGGCCTCCAAGTAGGGGGATGTTACAAGTTGGTATCAGACCATAGGTTTATGAAACTTTAAAAGAAAAGTAAAACCTAAAAAGCTTTTTGGAACATAATATGATAAATTAGAAATATGTTCGTGTTTTAGGTTAACGCTATAGTAACATACTTGTATTTGATATATAGGTATATATCTAAGTACCTGTTCCCCTCTCTCTTAGACCATTCTTCTGTATCTTACTAAGACTCGTATGCAGATTTACGAGAAAGAGGATATGGAAGCAGGAAGCGGAAGAGAAAATCTAGGTGGAGGAAGCACTACAACCAACAGAAATGCTTAACCTAATACTAGGAGGCACCAAGGTCGACATGCTAATGCTAACCCAAATGCTGAAGCCAATTTAGGTGCTGGAAATACGCCAGTAGATGCGAGGATGGTGTATCAGTTTTTAGCTAATCTTTTGCAAGCCGGAGCTACTGGTAAGGAAGAGGAGCTAATCTTGTAGCTCCAGTTGGATATAATTATGTAAGGCTGAGCAGAGACTACACCAGTTTGGTGGAAAGTCGTTTTTGGGAACGAAGGATGCAGTTGAAGTTGAGAATTAGCTATTGAGCTGTGAAAGGATTTTTACTGATCTAGGCTTGGATGATGGGGAGAAGAGAAGGCTAGCCTCTAGGCAGTTGCAAGGGGTAGCACTTCACTAGTGGAATAGTGTGACAGCCGGAGTTCTAGAGGAAGAGCTGACATGGGCAGATTTCAGAAGGAGGTTTGAGTAGAGGTTGCTAAGTCGGCATTGATAAGGAAGTTTATGGATTTAGTCTAGGGAGATATGTCAGTAATCGAGCACGCTGCTAAGTTTGATGAGCTGCCTTGATATGGATATGCCACTATAGACACTAACATAAGAAGGAATGAGAGATTCATTCGAGGATTGAGGCCTGAGCTAGCTAGAATGACCAAGACTCATATCAGAGAACCTTGTCATGTGGTGGTGGAGATGGCCATTCGCCATGAATAAATGCTTGTTGTATCTGCTAGGGAGAAGCCGGTTGAATCCCAGGGTCCTCAGGGAAAGAAGAGGAAATTCTTTAAGAAGAATGAAGCCCAAAAAGGGGATGCTGCCATGAAGACGAAGGCGATTCAGTGTGCTTCAAGTGTGATAAGAAAGGTCATTATGCTCACGAATGCAGAACAAGTAAAGGGAAGAAGCCTGCAGAGAAGAAGAATGTGAAATGCTTCAACTGCGACCAGGGCATTGCAACAACCAATGTCCAGAGCCAATCAGGGCGGACAGAGGGATGGTTTTTGCTATTGGACTACCATCTTCTTCTAGGCCTACTGCAGCAGAGAAAGGAAAAACCATGATGGATGGTACGCTTTTGATTCCGAGTATACTAGTTAGGGTACTATTTGATATCGGTGCATCACACTCATTTATATCACGGTATTTGTTTGATAGGTTATGCATAGAACCCACTTACCTTGTTACTTCCTTAAGGGTTGTGAATCCAATAAGAGGGTATGCAACTCTAGGGATGAGATGTGACCAGTTAGAACTTGATTTTTAGGTCATAAGTTTGCATGTAGTCTAGATGTTTTTGATTTCGTAGATTTTAGGATCATTTTGAGTATGGTTGGGTAAGTATGAGTCTAGGATATTTTGCCAAGATAGGGAAATATCATTGAGACACCCAGATAGTCATAACCGAATCATCTTCTCAGTGGAAAATTTCAGTAGGAGTGTTTGGGCTTTGTTAAGTGCCATAGAGGTAGGAGAAGAGCTAAGTCAGGTTCGAGTGGCAAGGGAATTTGCAGATGTCTTTGAGCCGGTTACGGGATTGCCATCGAAACAAGCTATTGAGTTTCAAATAGATCTGGTACCAGGAGTTGAACCTGTGAGTAGACCACCTAGCAGGATGACACCGATAGAGATAAAGGAATTAAAGGTGCAGCTAGTGGATCTTGAGGGAAGAAATTTTATTAGACCAAGCAGTTTTCCTTGGGGAGCGGCCGTGGTATTCGTTAAGAAACCAGATGTGTCGTTAAAGATGTGCATCGACTATCGTAAGTTAAACAAAAGGACGATCAAGAATAGGTACCCTCTACTGAGGATAAATGATCTGTTTGATCAGTTGAGTGGAGCCAAGGTGTTTTCCCAATTGGATTTGGTGACAGGGTTCCATCAGTTGAGAGTGGCGGAGGACAACATTCCTTTAACAGCATTTCGAACTAGGTATGGTTCGTATGAGTGGTTAGTGATGCCTTTTGGATTCACAAATGCACCTGCTTTCTTCGTGGATTTGATGAACCGAATTTTCCGATAGCACTTGGATAGGTTCGTGTTGATATTCATTGATGACATTTTAGTGTACTCAAAATATGAAAGAGAGCATGAGAATCATCTTAGAGTGGTGCTTGAAACGCTAAGGTAGAATCAACTATCGGAAAAGTTTTCCAAGTGTCATTTTTGGAAGAAAGAGATTAAGTTTCTTGGTCATGTGGTTTTAGAGGAGGGCTTGTCAGTCGATCCAGTTAAGATCGAAGCTGTTAATAATTGGAAGAGACCAGAGACGGTAACCGAGATCGGGAGTTTTCTTGGACTTACTGGCTATTCTGGAGATTCATCAAGGATTTCTCACGGATAGCAGCGCCTTTGACTAAGTTGACCAGGAAGGATGTGAAGTTTTTTTGGTCTAATAAATGTGAGGAAAGGTTCCTTAAGTTAAAGCATTTGTTGACCAATGCACCATTGTTAGTAGTTCCAAATGGAAACCAAGTGTTAGTAGTATACACTAATGCATGTGGAACTGGATTGGGAGCAGTATTGATGCAGAAGGGTAAAGTTATTGCCTACACATCCAGACAACTTAGACCGCACGAAGTAAGATATCCTACTCATGATTTAAAATTGGCTGCGGTGATCTTTGCCTTGAAGATTTGGAGACATTATCTCTTGGGGGAGAGATTTGAGTTGTATATCGATCATTAGTCTTTAAGATATTTATACTCTCAGAAGGAGTTGAATATGAGGCAGCAAAGATGGCTTGAGTTTTTGGCTGCTTATGATTTCAGTATAGAGTATACTCCTGGGAAAGGAAATAGGGTAGCAGATGCTCTTAGTAGAAAACATCAGAATGTGGTGTTAGCTATGTTATCAGAATGGAAGGACCTTGAAGGTTTGGCCAGTTGTGGTGTGCAGTTAAGATCTACTGCTAGTTCTAGTCAGGGGACTGCCATGTTGTCTTGTTTAGAAGTTCGACCGATGCTGATCGAGAGGATATCTTCTAAGTAGAGAGAAGATCCAGTTTTAGCCGAGAGGATTAGAAGGCTTGAGGTAGGGTCAGAGGTCGATGATCTAAATGATTATAGTCTTGACCAAAAGGGATGGTTGAGAAAGAAGGGATGATTATGTGTTCCTAATGTAGAGAACTTAATGAGGGAAGTTCTTGAGGAATGTTATCGATCCAAGTTTACGATTCATCCTGGAGGGACCAAGATGTATCAGGATATGAGGCGGAGCTTCTATTGGAAAGGCATGAAGAGGCATGTTGGCTTATGGGTTAGGCAGTGCGTGAACTGTCAACAAGCGAAGGCTGAACATCAAAAGCTGAGTGGATTGCTTCAGCCTTTAGAAATCCAGTTTGGAAATGGGATTCGATATCCATGGATTTTATAGATGGGTTGCCAAGGTCGAATAGGGGAAATGAAAGCATATGGGTTATAGTGGACAGGCTGACCAAGAGTGCCCATTTTATTTCAGTCAAGTCAACCAGGATGACACCTGTTTTAGCGAGGTTGTTCGTGAAGAACATAGTTAGATTTCATGGGATTCCTAGTAGCATAGTCAATGACAGAGATGCATTATTCACTAGCGAATTTTGGAAGAGTCTACAAGAGGTATTGGGTACCAAGCTCAAGATGAGTACAACTTATCACCCACAGACGGATGAGTAGACAAAGAGAGTCAACAAAGTACTCGAGGATTTATTAAGAGCTTGTGTATTGGACTTTAGTGGATCTTGGGAGGGTCACTTACATTTGATTGAATTTTCCTATAATAATAGTTTTCAGACTAGCATAGGAATGGTGCCTTTTGAAGCTTTGTATGGAAGGCTATGCAAATCATCCGCATGTTGGTTGGAGACTGGAGACAGATTGGTCTTAGGTCCAGATTTGGTTAGGAAGGCGTCGGAAAAGATTGAGTTAATCCGAGGTCGGATGAAGGAAGTTCAATCTAGGAAAAAGAGTTACGCAGATAAGAGGCATAAAGACCTAGAGTTCTCAGTGGGAGACATGGTTTTTATTAAGGTATCACCGATGAAGGGTGTGGTACGATTTGGAAAATCGGGAAAGTTGGCCCCGAGATATGTTGGACCATTCCAGATTATAGAGAGGATTGGAAAGCTCGCGTATAGAGTAGAGTTGTCGAGCAGTTTGGCAGGTGTCCATAATGTATTCCATGTGTCTCATCTTCGCAAGTATGTGCATGATCCAGAGTCCACCATTCCTTAGAAAAAGTTGGAAGACTTGGTAGTAGAGCCTGATTTGACTTTTGTTAGACAACCAGTTCGGGTTGTAGCGAGAGATGAGAAAAGATTGAGGACCAATACAGTCAAGTTGGTGAAAGTTCAGTGGAGCGACAATGAGAAGGACCGTACTTGGAAGATAGAGGATAGGATTCGAGATGCTTATCCTGATCTGCTTTGATGGTATGTCTATATTAGATTTATATAGATTAGTTGCTAGTCAGGTAGGCTAGTATGGATGTTAGGAATTGTTACAGATGATTGCTATATTTGCTAGTTAGTCCTTACTAAATTTCGAGGACGAAATTCTTTAAGGAGGGGAGCCTGTAACACTCCTAATTTTTTATAATATTATTCAAGAAATTTAATTAGAATAATTTAAATAGAATAATGTAGGGTGATAAGGAGATTGAGTTTGGTTAATTAATATTAGTGGCCGTGCTTATTTAAAATAAATGAGCTTATAATGGTTAAGTGTTAGCTAATTAACATAAGGGCATGAGAGTATAATGGTTAAGTGTTAGCTAATTAACATAATGGCATGAGAGTATAATGGTTAAGTGTTAGCTAATTAACATAAGGAAATGAGAGTAAATTTCCACCCATGTTTCCCACACTTATACTATTATCCCCTTAGCCATACATGTTCATTTTATTATAAGCAAAATTATAAACGTAAGAAGAAAAGGAGCCGGCCATTCGAAGTAAGCTAAGAAGAGAAATTTCAAGTAAAGCTTAGGATTCAAGCTAGAAGAAATCAATTTCAATCAATCTCCAATTTCCTTATCAAAACTAAGGAGAATAATAATCCCTACATCTCTATTTTTGGTTATATAATCATATGTTTTCGGATTTAAGGGAAATTTCGTTTTTGTGGTATATTGGATGATGATATGCTTGATTTATGATTTGTTTAGTTTAAACAAGATTGTTTAAAAAGAAATATGCACGGTTTTAAGGTAAACCCGAGGTTAAATGATTTTTAATGCCATGAAAAAAATTTATGTTATGAAAAACATGATTTTGGAGTTAGGTTTCAATTTTTATAATTTCCAAGCCGTGGAGAATTAGTGATGAGTTTTCAAAGGAAAATATGGTTATTTTGGGTTTATAAATTTATTTCGGAAATTATATTAAGAATTTGGGTCTAAAATTTTGATATGTTAGGAAACATGCTTAAAATGAATTTCTGTAATTTTTTGGGGATTTTTACTAAGTGATTAAGTATGGAGTTAAATTATTTTGAAAGGAGGACCTAAATGATTTAATTGTTTTGTTAATGGGAATGACTTATTTGTTAAATGTTATTTAGTTTTCAGATCTGAGAAAATGCAGCAAATTTTAGTAAAATAATTTGAAAGTTTAATGTAACCAATCATGTGTTTACAAGTGGGAAATTAGTTACAAAAAGTTTGCTTTATTTAGTAAAAACAGCCTTTTGCTCAGAAAAGTAGGTTCCGCCTCCTTTGGAAGGAGCTTTCGACCTAGAGCTTCCGCCTTTGACCTAGTCGAAACCCTCTACCATGAAACCAATACACATGGTATCACTTAGTTGGTACGCAGTGGATTGGAGAAAGGCGGAAGGTAAGGTGTTGAAACATAGCTTCCGAAGGTGTCGATACCTTTATTTCATTTTTAAAAGAAAAGAGCTTGCCTGTTTACTAAAGGGTTTCGAAGCAGTCGAAACCAATGGTTGCGAAAGGGTATTTCAAAAGAAGCTATCAAAGGAGAGCTGCCGTCTTTTTAAAGTAGTAGTTTTCGAATGAGTTACTTAGTTTTAATTGAAGCTTTCGGAAGGGGCAGTTTTGACCAAGTCGAAACCCTTATGTGATTTGATGCCTTTCGATGGTATTAAAGACATCAATGCTATCGAAAGGTACTGTTTGTTTTATAAATATAAGCCACTTCCTACTGCTTTAGAAAGGGGTTAGGGGTTTCAAAGGCAATGGTTTCGAAAGGGGTTACGAAGCGAACCTTCAATTGTTTTACCCATATGTTTTAATGCTTTCGAAAGGATTGTTTCGACACCATCAAGTTTTCCCAATACTTTTATGAAATAAAGAATGGTTTTGAAAGAGATACTTTCGCTTATGTTCACTTTGAAACAAAATGATGTTTTAAAAATAAACCCAATGATTTCGAAAGGGGGACTTTCAATGGTTTCGGAAGGTATACTTCCGATGGTTTCGAAAGGCGTACTTTCACTTAGTTTCGAAGCTACGCGTCTAAAGTTAAAGGTTAATGCTTTAATAAAATCGAAAGGTTTCGAAAGAGAAGTTTTAAAGCATTCAAAAGGCAGGAGCCTATTGTTTTGAAAATATATTTTAATGCTTTCGAAGGAGGTCATCCTATGATGTCTATAGCAAGGTTTCAAAGGTGTCAAAAGGCTTTTTAAACCCAAACTCGTTTTAAAGGTAAAACCCATGGCTAAATAAAGGAGTTTGGAAGTGATTTAAGTATATAAATTTGAAGAAGTATTTCCTTGAAAAAAATATAGGTTAAAGGGATTAACTATGTTTATATGAAGGATATTTCAAAGACCTTAAACCCACATGAATGGTATTGCTTGGTTATTAGTTTTGCTTCTTCAAATATAAATTTATTCATATGATAAAGGACCTATAACTGTATATTGGGGATAAAGGGGTAGAAGAACCAGCTAGGTTAACCCAATAGTGAATATAAACTGATCAAACTCCTGAATGTGTAGAATTGGATCTACGAAGTTAGGAAGACCAGAATATAAGATGCCTAAACTTTGAAGTTTTTTGGGAGATAGGTTCATAGTAAACCCATGAAAACTATGATTAGCAAGTTATTGGGGGTACCCAACAGGTTCATAGTAAACCCATAAAAACTATATATATTAAGGACGGTTGGCAGGGGTCAATTGGTTTGTAGTGAACCCACGAAAACTATATCCGGATTAAGTATTGACATTAGTCAAAAGGTTCCTAATCTACCCATGAAAACTAGGATAAGAAAGAAGTTATTGGGGACATTAGTAGGTTCCTAATCAACCCATGAAAACTAGGCTAAGAAGGGAGTTATTGGAGTAATCCATAGGTTCCTAGTCAACCCATAAAAACTAGGATAAGAGATGAGTTATTGAAATCACCGATAGGTTCGAGGGAACCCATGAATTAATGAAGTTAACCGGCAGGGGCCTACAGGTTCTTAGTTATCTCATGAAAACTAATAGGTTAATAGTGACCCTAGAAACTATAAATATGACAGGGAGTCAATTAAACCAGGGATGGGAAATCCAAGATGTTTTTATGTATGCATATCATCATAATATTTTGAAATGCTATGTTTTAACTATTGTGGATGAAAGAGTATGGTATATGGTTTTAAAAAGGGGTTTTAGGATACTAGTGAGAGGAAAACCCATTTCGCTAAGCGTTGTGGTCTCACTAGATATCTAAATGGTTGAGATGTTAGATTGTTATTCATACTAGGCTTTATGTCTGACTCGAAGCTTTTGTTTTCCCCTTAAACTCTTGGGTACTCAGTTGATTTTGAGTAGTTTGAGGTTTAGGGTTTCCAGGTTCTCTTCCTAGACGAATAAAGCTTCCAGTGGCATGCAGAAGGCAGTTAGTTATTTAGAGTTCATTTTCCGCTGTGTATTCTAGATGTAATGGCAGACTTATTAGCCCTATTATGTACTCTGATCAACCAAGAGGGCATCTTTATATGTCGCTCTTAGCGTATGTGTAATAATTATATTTTTTATAAACGTAGTTAACGTTTGTGGGATTGTGTAATGAACATGAAATGTTTTGAATGGAATGTGGAAATGTGTTTTTAATTTGTTAAAGTTTTTCCATAGTCTTGTGATTTGTGTATCAATGTATCTAACACCACCGTATTTGGTCGCCGAGGATTAATAACTATGGATGACTACAGCATCCGTAGCCGTTAGTTTTGGGCCTCCAAGTAGAGGGATGTTACAATTTCATACCTCTATATAGTTTTTGATCTACTTTTTTCTGAATTCTCTTCCTTATTTAATTTCTTATTAGTTGCCATAGGAGTTGGCTTACCACTAGTATTTGCCATTACAAATTTCTTAACTAGATCCTTAGCATACTTTTCTTAACTTATAAATATACCATTACTCATTCCTTATTTGTAATCCTAAGAAGAAGGTTAGTTCTCTTATATGACTCATTTCAAATTCTTTAGCCATTATATCAAATCTTTATTTAACTGTTCATTTGTTAACCTAAAAATAATATCATCTACATATATTTGTATAAGTTGAATATCATTATTATTCCTTTTAACAAATACAGTACTATCCACTTTTCCTATTTCAAAGTTAGATTGTGATAAATAAGATTCAAGTCTATCATACCATACTCTAGGAGCTTGTTTTAGACTACATAAAGCTTTCTTTAATTTACAAACATGATTATAAAGTTTTTCATCTTCAAAAAGCGGGGTTGTTCTACATAAACATCTTCTTTTATTAGACCATTTAAAAGGGCACTTTTGACAGCCATTTGAAATAATTTAAAATTATTATGATTTGGAAAAGTGTGTAGAATTCTAATAGTTTATAATCTAGCTATGGGAGCAAAGGTTTAATCAAAATCTATACCTTCCTCCTGACCATAACATTGAGCGACTAAACGTGCTTTATTTCTTATGACTTCTCCTTGTTCATTCATTTTATTTCTGTAGAACCATTTAGTTCCTATTACGCACTTATCTTCAAGTCTTGGAACTAATTCCCAAACATCATTTCTAGTAAACGGGTTTAGTTCCTTTTGCATAGCAGGAATCCGTGAATCATCTAATAATGCTTTCTTTGGAGTATTAGGTTCAATAGTTGAGATAAAAGTTATACTACTCATTTATTTAATTGATTTCTTTTTTTACAACAGACTCTATATTTTTTAGAATATTTTCTATAGGATGATCTTTCAAATATTTTGTTCTTTTATTTGGATGTAAATTTTTAAAATTATTTTATTACTTACATCATTAGTGATTTCATTATTTATAATTTCATTAGTTTTATTAATATTTTCTTCTTCATCAAACTTGAATTTTTAATTTTAAAATTCTCATCAAATGAAATATGTAATATCTCTTCAATAGTGTTAGTTCTGGTGTTAAAAACTATATAAGCTTTACTTATATTAGAATAACGAATAAAAATTCCTTTATTTGATTTAACATCAAATTTATCTAAATTATCTTTTGTAGTTAATATAAAACATTTACTACCAAAAACAATAAAATAAGATACTTTAGTGTTTCTATTATAAATTAATTCATAAGAAGTTTTCTTAGTCAAAGGTCTTATTAAGATTCTATTTAAAATATAACATGTTGTATGTTAACCCGCCTTTTTACAAGGCCATAAACAGACGGATTCAACCTAACCAACTTCACGATTATCGAGGTTGGAATATGATGGATTCAGTTTAAAAGGATGAAGTCCACTTGGATATGTCGTTCGGTCTAGAAGTTGAGGGTCGTTCGGCATGGATGGCTCGGTCTGGAAGTAAGGGCGATCAGCATTGTCACTCGTCATAAGTGTCGCTCGGCATACTTCACTCGGCTTATGCCACTCGGCATACTTCACTCAGCATATGCCGCTCGGCATACTGCACTCGGCATATGCCGCTCGGCATACTTCACTTAGCATATGCCACACAACATACTTCACTTATCAAAGGTCGGTCGGCACAGTAAGTCGCTCGGCATTAGGAAGTCGCTCGGCATAGGAAGTCGCTCGGCATTAGGATGGGTCATTCGTCTTGGAGATGGTTTCGCAGGAAGGTGGACCGGCATCAAGGTGGCTCGGTCTATGTGGGTCAGCGTAAGTCGTTCGGCATGGTTGAGTGGATCGGACAAAGGAAGGAAGCTAGCGTCGTTCGGTGAGGACTTATTCATCACGTATGGCTCGTCATGCTATAGGTTGGTTTCGATGGAGCAGCTCGGCATTATCGAGCGATTCTAGATACAGGCTTTGGGTCGGAGTGAAACATGGGTCGGCTAAAGTGGATCGGTGGACACGGCTCGGCCTACTTGGTTCAGTCGTAGTGCAGAGTCCGGATCGGCTATGGCCTTGGTGGGCCCAAATTACTCAGAAATCCCAACAACTCAGGATTTGCCTATAAATACAGCATGTGGGGCTTTAGAAATAGGATTTTCTTTCTGCTCTCTGGCTTTCTCTTTTCTAAGGCTACTCTGCCATTTTTGTAACTATAATTGATTATTACAGCAATAAAAAGGAAACTTCTAAGTGGACGTAGGCCAGAGTTAACCGAACCACTATAAAATCTGTTGTCCTTTATTGCTTTCATTTTAATTTTTATTGTTCTTCACATTATTACTCTCTACATATATTCTGTATGTGAGCTACGACTGGTATTTGGTGCTTTCTACTGGATTTGGGTGTTAGTGACCAATTTTGGCGCTAACATTTTGGTGCTTTCACTGAGAAGGCAAGCACTCAGGAATTTTGGAGCTAGGAACTTGAATTCTAGGAAGTAATGGCTAGGCCATCGACAAGGAAGCAAGTGACAGAAAGAAGTCAGCATGAAGGAAGTCAAGAGGCTTCCTCTGGAGCTAATCAGGCCTTGATCTATATTACTAGAGACGAGATGGAGACAATGCTGAAAAGGCAGGAGGACATGATACAAAACCTACTTCGACAGGTTAGACAAGTTGGAACACAAAGTCAAGGTAATGGACCAACCGCAGCCGCTGGCAATGCAGAACCAGGAATCGGAGCTGTAGAAGTTTCTGGAGGTCAAACCCAGAACCAGACTAGAGAGGTTGGAGGAAATCAGCCAAGGCCTGGGGGCAGACCTCCAGGATTGGATACTGGAAGAGCGGTGAATGAAGCTCAGCAAGTAGGGACAAACGTGAACGTAAATGACCGACATGAAGAGTACTACCCGGAGTACCCCCTAGGACATGGGGGGCAAGGTAGAGATGCAAACAAGGGACTACCCCCGGATGGAGACGAGCGGATGGCTAGATTAATAAGAAGGATTATGAGAGGAGGACTACCGAATAGAGGCTTGGAGTAGGTCAGTCGAAGTCCGTTCACTCTGGAAATCAGGAATGCAAGGAACCCTCCAGAATTCAAACTGCCAACACTGGAGGCCTATGATGGAAAATCAGATCCAACTATGCATGTAACCAGATACATCAGACATATGGAAGTGCTGGGAGAATCTGAGGAGGTGATAGCAAGACGTTTCCCTTTATACTTGATGGATTTGGCTGCGCTTTGGTTTAGGCAGCTGGAGAACGGATCGATCAGGACATGGGGCGAGCTAGTGGAACGCTTCATGAGACAGTTTAGGATCCATGAGATGCGACCCAAGAGTGTAATGACACTGGCATCGATGAAGCAAAGGTCAGGAGTGTCCGTGAGAGGTTTTCTTATGCGATTTAATGCAGCAGTGGCCTTGGTAGATCGCCCAGATCCATCAATGATTTTGATGGCGGCGGTAGCAGGGATTGTGGAAGGCATGGAACTCAAGGATTCATTAGCACGGGATCCACCACAGGATCTTGGAGAATTCTATCATGGGGCCAAGAGATTCATTCGGCTGGAAGATTCATGCGCCGAGAGGCAGGAAATAAATGCCGTGCAAGGCGAAGGAACCTCCAAGGAACAGTTTGGAATAGACAAAGGAAAGCGGAAGCAGGATGACAGATACGATGGTCCTGACAAACAGAAGAAATTCTGAGAACCCAGATTCAAACAATATGCTGACTTGACAGCAAACCTGGAACGGATTTACACGGATACTCGGGGCAGCTCCCCTATCGAAAACCACCCAGGAGAGATCCCACGGAATGGGAACGTAGAAGTGGAAAGTACTGCCTATTCCATGAGCTGGAAGGGCATGCTACTGATGAGTGCCGCCATTTGAAGGATGAGGTGGAAGAGCATGTTAGAAGTGGTAGATTGCCATAATACGTGAGAAATCGGACAGCGGCAGTAGGACCTGAGCAACTACCGCCTGCACCCAACAGAACTAATCCTGGATCGGGATCACGACTCGTCATCAATTGATCGTGATGGCACGGGCCAAGTTCAGGACTTGAATTTTGGTCGATTACCTAAAATTCTTAGGTTTGATTTCAAAATAAAATGGCTATTCCACTTACACATGTAAGGGAACCGGAGAGATCCCCAGGCATGCTCTGAGATGGTAATAGACCATTCTGTCCAGAGTGGCAGTATCTATATTTTTCCTTTGTTTGTGATTGAACACTTGAAAATTTAAATTAATAAATGAACTTGAATTTCATAAAATAAACCTTTGACTGGAGAGTTAAAGGATGAATATTGGAAGTCAATTTGAAATTAATCGCTTTATGACCCTACCCGGAGAGACGGGGTCCGGAGTGCAAGAAGTGAGTTGCTTCGCCAGGGAGCGACATGATCAACTCACTTAATGTCATTCCCCATTCACCGGTGAGTGATTAGATCGGGGTTCGATAAGAGCCCAGTGTGGCTGTAATCGGCCTAGGATTTAGGCCATGACATCGCTTAATGTTCAGGGACACTGAACCGGAGTGCAGGGAGTGACGCTGCTTCACCGGAGAGCGACAGGAATGGCTCACTCAACGTTGTTTCCCCTTCACCGGAGAGTAACAGGATGGGATCCGTAAGAGCCCGGAGAGGCTGACATCGGTCCAGGAGGATCATGACATCGCTTAATGTTTAAGGACACTGAACCGGAGTGCAGGGGAGTGACGCTGCTTCGTCGGAGAGCGACAGGATCGGCTCACTCAACGCTGTTTCCCCTTCACCAGAGAGTGACAGGATGGGATCCAGTAAGAGCCCGGAGAGGCTGACACTGGTCCAAGAGGATCAGGGCATCGCTTAATGTTCAGGGACGATGAACCGGAGTGCAAGGGATAGGTTGCTTCGTCGAAGCATGACATGATCTGCCTATTCAATCGTTAAGTTTGGATCGAGCTTAGCAAGGGTCCGGAGAGGCCGTCAACGGTCTGGAAAGATTGTAGGTTTCGATTGCTGACTTCCAAGAGGCGAATTCGAAATTGGATAACGACTTGGAACGATCGCGGAATAAACTATCAGATTCAGATGGAATCGTTTGATAACGAATGTAGCATGGACCTTGGATATCGGGATAGAGACTATTCAAAACACACCTTCTAATAGCAAGGCATGTTTTAGGGGGCAAATGTTAACCCGCCTTTTTACAAGGCCATAAACAGGAGGATTCAATCTAACCAACTTCACGATTATCGAGGCTGGAATATGATGGATTTGGTTTAAATGGATGAAGTCCATTTGGATATGTCGTTCGATCTGGAAGTTGTGGGTCGTTCGGCATGGACGGCTCGGTCTGGAAGTAAGGACGATCGACATTGTCACTCGTCATAAGTGTCGCTCGGCATACTTCACTCAGCATATGCCGCTTGGCATACTTCACTCAGCATATGCCACTCGACATACTTCACTCAGCATATGCCGTTCGGCATACTTCACTTATCAAAGGTCGCTCGGCATAGGAAGTCGCTCGGCACAGGAAGTCGCTTGTCATAGGAAGTCGCTCGGCACAGGAAGTCGCTCGGCACAGGAAGTTGCTCGGCACATGAAGTCGCTCTGCACAGGAAGTCGCTCGGCACAAGAAGTCGCTCGACATTAGGATGGTCATTCGCCTTGGAGATGGTTTGGCAGGAAGGTGGACCGGCATCAAGGTGGCTCGGTCTATGTGGGTCGGCGTAGGTCATTCGACATGGTTGAGTGGATCGGACAAAGGAAGAAAGCTAGCGTCGTTCGTTGAGGACTTATTCATCACGTATGGCTCAACATGCTATGGGTTGGTTTCGATGGAGCGGCTCGACATTCTCGAGCGATGCTAGATATAGGCTTTGGGTCGGAGTGAAACATGGGTCGGCTAAAGTGGATCGGTGGACACGGCTCGGCCTACCTGGTTCAGTCGTAGTGCAGAGTCCAGATCGGCTATGGCCTTGGTGGGCCCAAATTACTCAAAAGCCACTACAAGAAAATGTGCTTTCAACAGCATTAGCAAACGGCGTTTTTTTCGTAGCTGCTGACAAAAGAACTTTGAAAAATAAAAATTAGAAACCGAACGCTGTTTAAACTAACCCTATTCATTTTAAGAATTTTTTCATTACACGGTTACTTTGCCACTTTCCTTTCTTCCTTCCCAACTTCGCTCCGCGTAAAAGTAAAACCTTAATCCAATCGCAGAAGTTAAACATAAATAAAACATGAAATCTCCCATGAAAGATGGTTCCTCCCTTAAGCTCTCCTGTAATATCTGATAACCTCGAGCCCTAATTCCCTTTGAATCCATTATTGGCAATCACTTGAGCCCTAAATCCCCATGAACTCATCATTGGCAAACACGAGAAGATGATTCTGATTCCAAGTCTACTCAATAAATAAGAGCGCCTCACGTAGTAATTCTTTGTCAACTCTCTTCAGAAATCGGATTTGAGGTAATTTATTTAACCTTAGATGCAACATTTGAAATTGCTTCCTTTTTGTTATTATCATGTATAATACTGCAGTTATGTTTGCAAGTTCTAGAGAAAAAAGATAGGTCTTTGTATGGTAGGGTTAATCAATAATCAACAGTTTGTTTATAAATGGCTAGTCAAGATTTAATCGTTTCTCATCATAGAAACTTTAAATTTTTATCAGTGTTTTAATTACAAAAGGTACAAATAATTTGATCAAAAAGCATTTCGAAATAGACACAACCGATGATAAAATAGTTTTTACCTGCTAAATATCATTGTTTTTCTATTCATGTATTAAAATTCAATGAAGATCCACTGGCTGAAATACTCTATTTCTATCTCTATAGTCGCTCCTGAATATAATGGATTCATTTATTATCGAGTTTGGACTTTGTTTAGTGATGTCTGTTTTTTCTTCAGTCTTGCACATAATTCCTTATATTTGTGTTTAATCATCAATTTTTTTCTCTTTTAATTTTATAGTTTTCATGTTGCTAATCAGCACTAGTTCAAGTTACCATCAATTGCTGAATCAATTTTACTTTTAGTGACTAAGAACGAGCTCATTAACATAAAAATAAAGTCTAACGCAATGCCGGCTTTATACTGCAATTAATTTCAAACACTTTTAGTCTTATTGTTATGATGCTGCAGTTTGTTTATCAAAATGAGATAGCTTTGGAGAAGTCTCTGGAGGTACTTTTATTCACATTACATAGCCTATGATGTATGAAATTCTCGTTCATTATTTTTTGATCAAAACTATTGGGTCTGTAGTTTTAGTGTTGAGCCTTCATGATTTAATCTACTACAATTATTTTCATACATCCTAGAGTAGGTCTGAACAAATTGGAAGATGCCCAAACTGACCAACACATAAGGAACCATTACAATTTACACACACACACACATGTCTATGAGTGTTTGTGCACACACGCTTACACACATGTGCGCGCGTGCACACACACACATGGATATTCTTTTTTTATTTTCTCTATAACTTATTCTTGCTTAATGAGATTAAAGAGTAAAGTGGCATCTTAAAGTATAATTGCCTCATTCTAGTTGCATCTACATTTGATCACTTTAGTGATGTTTGTTTAAAATGCTTAAGATGTTATATATTTAATAATATATCAATTCTTAATCTTATATGATTAAAAAAAGAAACTATCATAATTAGTTTTCACTAAATGTAAATACTTGATGACCATATGATGATTTTGAAAGTGAATAACTGATACTTTAAATTATAATTTATTAAATCAGGTAACAACAAAACAGAGTGCTCGAATAAAGATGGTATGTAGGATAAGGAACAGGTGTAAGAAAGCATTCTACTAGGTTGAGAATTCTCAAGTGTGCAGGCCAGACTACACATTTTCAGCCAGGTAAGGAGATCTTGTTTGAAGGTTGAATAACAGAATTGTAGGCAGCAAATTTTAGCTAGAATGCATGCTACTACAAGTGATGACCAAGCGACATGGTTGTGATAAATATCATAGTTGAAGGCTGCAAATTGGTAACTAAGAGGCATGGTTGTACCAAATAGTCTAGAGCACGAATCCGGATATTCCATCCGTGTTCGGAGACCGAACCAGGGCCAGTACTGTTATGTTCTGTACAACAACATTGGTGCTGTAAACTGGAAGAACATTCCATGCAGTAGAGTTCACCAATGGCAGATTCGAAATGAGAACCCGATCTGAATACATGAGTTCGATCAGGTACCCATGAGTGTTGTTAAGCTGCTTGTTGTGAAATTTATCCCACCATGTCTGTCCTTGTCCATTAATCGTTCCATTGTTTCCCATATCAATTCATCCTCAAACTTTAAGTTACACACGCATACACACCTATGTACCTATACATGTGTATGTATGTATATGGCAGCTATTTATACAAAATGAACATAATATATTACAAGATTTTTTCATCCCATTATGTTTACATATGAGGTAGAAATAAGGAAATATATAATAATTGGGATTTATTATATCATTATAGTTAACATATGATGTAGAAATGTATGGAGATGCAACAAAAAAGGATGACATTGAACTTTCCTTACACATACATACATACACATATACACACATATATACATATATACACATATATACACATACATACATATGTGGCGTATGTGTAAAAATGCATGAACCTATAGCGATACTAGAAAATAAATCTTATATAAAAACATGTGATAACAACATTAGTGAGGTTGGTTCCCATGATCAAGTTGGCATATCTTTTGTCTGTTGCATCTCTTCCTTTTCCATATGAAGGCAATGGATCAATTACAGGCCATTCTTCCTCATTCTGCAATTTTTTTGTTAATTTTCTTATTATTAATTGCAATGCATATATATATATGATTTTTTCTTTTTCTTTTCTTTTATCATCATAGTTATTTTGATCGTAGAAAACCACAAGCAGTACGGTAAACTTCATTATCTGTCTAGAAGTTAAATATCTATGTAATGAATCACTAGAGTATGAAAAACTTATCAATATAAAAAATGAAAGAACAAGTTAATCATATAACTAAATAAGGCAATCTTTAATCTTTGTTAAAAATGTTTATTAATCTTGCAAGAAAGGCCAATGCAAAGAAAGTCACAGGAACATTTGTCCTACAACATTTGTCCTACAGGAACATCCTAATTATCATTATTCTTTGATTTGCAATTGACCAGATATTCCAGATTTTTTTCAGTAATAACAGACTGAAATAGAATCACAATTATTTGGTATCAAACTGACATGAATCCTGTTTGTTCTTCCTTGAATCCAATTCGTTGAGTTTATCTGGACAGAAAATGGACAGTAAAAGCTAATTAAAACAGATTATATTTATGAACCAATCATGTAGTCCATTGAATATCTAAAACACAACATATACTTTTTACATGCAAGATTTACTTTGGCATATTTGAATAAACATTTCTTGAAATAAGTAGGACCCTAAACTTATTTATGTTTGTTTCTAATCAGATATCCCAACCGCAATTATGTTAGCTTCAGCTCATGTAAAAGGTATCCGGATTCATTTACATCGTTTTGCAATATCTCAAACATGGAAGCAAGCTAATAGCTATTAAATAATACAAAGGTTGGTCATATCACAAAGCATAGACAATTAGATATGAAAGAATCAACAGTGTTGAAGTATATAAATCTATAAAACATAGCAGCAGGTACACATTGAGTTATACTTTCTGATTTAGTAGTGGTTGACTTATTGAATATTATATTTTTCCATCGTAATTCAATTGTAATTTTGTTATATCACATGAATTTTGCAAAAGTTTCAAAGGTATCCTACCTAATAAAATTTGATACGATCCCATTCTGTTTTGAATAAACATAGGATTTTTTTTGCATTACTGAAATTTCTGCAATGTTTTTGTATATTTCTATGTTCAACTTAAACACATGTATTTTTTTAATAGAGTACAACCAATAGCATGGAAACCAATTGCAAGTTGTATGATTGGGGTGGAAGCAAAGAACTGGTTGCTGAAGGACTACAATAAAACTCATCTATGTATATCATACTTAACAATAATGTTGGATACTACAATAAAACTCATCTATGTAATATCTATTAGTGTAAACCGAGAACTGTGATAAAAATATTGATTTGCTTGTAATAATTGTATTGAGATTATCAGATGGGTTTAGATTTTAATTTATGTTTACTCACTGGCTTCAAATTTTTTCATCGCAGGTAATTAAAGATGGCGATGGCACATTCTTCTTCCGTAGCAAGTAGCAAGCATATGAAACTTTTTAGATGCACGTTTTGTTGTTGGCATTTGGTGCGGACTTACTTTATTGATATTATATTTTTGTTTAACATATACCTTATCTTTGTTTAACAATATTATGATAACTTGGTCTACTTTGTTATTTTTGTTTATGGATATTATTGAAACTTGATTTATAGATGTTTTTTGTATATTAATATTGTTTTAGCTAGTTTATTTAACAGATTATTATTCATTAGAACATGTTATATATACTGGTTGCTTGATTATACTCAAAATGTAGTTCTGGAATATGCAAATATAGTGGAATGTTAATGCTGTAAAAATCATATAAATAGAAGAATAATTTCCACAGCGTTTAAAATTAAGCTGTTGTAAGTTCTCTTTATACGATAGCTTGTCGTTATACAGCGTTTGTTCTAACGCTGTTGTGTCATATAACAGCGTTTAATAAACGCTGTGGTATCTAATTTTTTACAGCGTTTTCTATTTTGCTGTTAAAACTTTTGCATCTACAACAGCATGTCGTTATATAGCGTTTATAATAACGCTGTCGTATCATATAACAGCGTTTTTGAAACGCTGTCAAAAGCTGTTTCTGGTGTAGTGAGCCCAACAACTCAGGATTTGCCTATAAATACAGCATGTGGGGCTTCAGAAAAGGGATCTTCTTTCTGCTCTCTGGCTTTCTCTTTTCTAAGGCTACTCTGCCATTTTTGTAACCGTAATCGATTATTACAGCAATAAAAAGGAAACTTCTAAGTGGACGTAGGCCAAAGTTAGCCGAACCACTATAAAATCTATTGTCCTTTACTGCTTTCATTTTAATTTTTACTGTTCTTCACATTATTACTCTCTACATATATTCTGTCTGTGAGCTGTGACTGGTATTTGGTGCTTTTAACTGGATTTGGGTGTTAGTGACCAATTTTGGCGCTAACACTGTAGCAACTGCTTCATCCCAAAAACTTTTAAGTAAATCACTATCGTTTAACATTGTTCTAACACACTCTTGTATAGTTCTATTTTTACGTTCTACTACTCCATTTTGTTGGGGTATTCTTGGGAATGAAAAGTTATGTGTAATCCATCTCTTATTACAAAAGTTTTCAAAATTTTTACTTTTTAATTCTCTTTCATGATTGCTCATGATCGTTTTAATTTTAATAAATATTTGATTCTGAATTCTTTTAGTGAAAATTTTAAACATTTCAAAAACATCACTTTTAAGTTTTAAGAAAATTGTCCATGTATATCTAGAAAAATCGTCTGCAATTACAAAAAACATATGTATTATGATTTATTAATTGTATTTGCAGTGGTCCGAAAAGGTCTAGATGAAGAAGTTCAAGAGGTTGAGAAGTAGAAATCATATCTTTTGATTTAAAAGAACTTTTACGATGTTTTCCTAGTTGACTGGCATCACATAAGTTGTTGACGTTGAAACTCGTTTTAGGAAGACCCCTAACAAGTTCATATCTAGCAACTTTAGATAGGTGTTTTAAATTTAAATGACCAAACCTTCTGTGTCAAATCCAAGTGTCACTAGATTCAGCCAAAAGACACAAATTGTCATTAGACACTTTCATACTTAAATGCAAGTGTTGCGTTTCCTAATACCTTCAAAGGTAATGTTTGTCTCATTATTTTCGATGTGGCAATTATCTTTTTCAAACTTAATTTTAAAACATTTATCACATAATTGACCAATACTAAGCAGGTTATTTTTCAGATTCCTACCTAGTAAAACATTAGAAATAGTACGAGTTTTAGAGTTACCGACATTGTCGATGTCAATCATATATCCTTTTGAGTTTCCTCCGAAATTAACTGATCCACCATCTTTGTAGACAATATCCTTCAAGATCTTTGGATTTTCAGTCATGTGTCTTGAGCATCCACAGTCCAATATCAACTTGTCCTTCTTTATTTGTGATGATTGAATATCAAATGTCTGTTCATCATTAGCCATATAACATTCTTGTTCTTGCAATACAAGATTATACCTTTACAACACATCAGGTGACTTTTCAAAATAATTAGTTTCTAATTTACTTGAAAATAATATATTGTTTTCACAAATTTTTTTTTCAATAAAAGTGTTAAAAAGAGTGCTAATAATATTACTTGCCATTTATACTTTTCAAAAATCAAATTACGAGTTTCTGAAAACCTATTGCTCTAATACCAAATGTGGGTTGCAGAATTATGGATCTTAAGGCTAATTAAACACTAAAGGAGGATGAATAGTGTTGTCTAACTTATGTAAATCTTTTTAAGTTTCTTTCAAATTAAATATTAAATCATAGACTAATAACACATAATTATACTATCAAATAGTCACAGATGCAATCACGGATAGAAATAAAAGTAATAAAGTAAAGTAAGAGCTAGAGAGATGGCACCAGGGATTTTATACTGGTTCAATTTCTCCTACACCCAGTCTCATACAATTGCTTGTACAATTTTTTTTTCAAATGCCAATCTTTAAATAGGAGAAGGCAAACCCAAATACAATCTCGATTTCGATGCTACGAGACACACCCTCCTGATTTTGTGGGCTTAGGGTACACACATTTGATTTGAACGGGATAAAAGCACACCCATTAGATTTTCGGGCTACTAAGCACACCCACTTGATTTGAACGGGCTACAAGCACACCCAAAGCAAATACAAATAGAGTTGATAGTTTTTCCAAAGATAATTTCTTTAACTTTGGATACAATGGATTTTATAATCTCTTGGAAAACACTTTGATCTTTGAATTGAGTGAGGATGTTTCTAAAATGGTAAGAAAGTAGTATTGATTCAATACAATGAAGTATAAATTGATTCTAAGTGATTTTGAAGATAATAGAGTATATTTTCAATGGATTATTTAAGAGAGTAAGAAGAGAGAAGAAAATAAGTAAATCTGAACTTTAAAATTCGTTTGAACTCCCTTTTATATAGTAAACCAACGGATGTGTCCATTCGTGAAGAGTTACAATAAATAGACACTTCCACTCAAAATTTGAAAACAAACTTGGCGGCATGTATGTCGACATATCATTTGCCTCTATGTCGACATATACATGTATATTTTGAAAACTTGTTTCTTTTAAACTATTTTGAAAATCCTATACTTTGTAAAATAATTTGATACTTTGTAAAATAGTTTGAACATAGTTTATAAACATTTTGAACTTTGAAAAACTTTTATAAAGTATTTTTAATCATATTTTTAAAAATTTATTTTGTGTAAAATTATGAAAGATAGTAAATAGGAGATAGAGATCAAAGATTGCTACCAGAGACTTTAACAATATAAGCTATGACTTTATACATTAAATAATAATCTTGAGGTCTTCATATCTTGGTCTCTGTACTCATGAGTCTTTATGTTTATTTTCTTGAGTGTTTATACTATACAATCTTCGATTCAAAACATGTATAATATTCTGCACTATATACTATATAACATGGCAAAAAATATTAGTATATATATTTTATATGATTGTATATGGTTGTTTATAATTGTTGTCATCAAATTCAATAACCGAAGTATTAACAATTTCCCAGCTTATTCTTATACAAAGAGGACCAACTGGATTTGGGGTCATTGTTAATAGCATTTTCATGACCAAGGACTTTCAGCGAGCTGCAACCCAAATCAAATGTAGGGTTTAAAATAGGTACCTGATTACATGGTTCCACCGAAATAATGGAAGCCATCGGCTTCACAGAAAGAGCCGACAAGCCAAGATATGAGCCACAACCCTGGTAAGACAGCGACAACTACAAAGGAGCACCCAGAGCCAGAACAAGCTGAAGCAAAATCCCAAAGTTTGCGACAACCCAAAAACGCCCAGCACCAGAGCTTGAGGCCGAAGGAAGATGAGATAAAGAAATGGGAGGGAACTCAACCGGATCCAAAATAGGTTGGCTAACAACCACAACAGCCATGAAAGGAACGACGAGAGACAAACGCAGGAGATGAAATGACGCGAAAAGAACAGGTATTATCCTCAGATCTGAAGAGCATGAATTGGGAAGAGGTAGAATCGATCGATCTAAGAATAGACGAAGAGAGAGAATTAGATTTGAAGTTGCCCGTTTTCAAAATTTGAAGTCTCCATTTTTCAATCGTGCAGAGGACACCTTTCCATGTGTGATATTTCTTAACAAGATATTAACTTCAAGTCCCTATTTGTTGTTTGAAATGTAAGGCTGATCCCTATCACTAATTTTTTTATAAATTAGGTTCCTACTTCTTTAACATCACACCCAGCAAATATCAGCATCCAACTCATTTAATTCTAATATTTAAAATGTGATCTTTTTATAGATTAATCGAATTTAAGAATCATTTTCACCATTAAATGAGTTAACGGTTATTTATAGATTAATTCTACGCGATTGTTTTGACTATATTTATGTAATGTAGTTATTTATGCTACCAGTTTTATAACTACATTTATGCGACTATGTTTATCTTCGATGACCATAATCTTTTATATAGTTGTTTTAATTGCATTAACATAATGTAGTCATAATCTATTAACCTAATTGAAAGGAATTTGTTTTTGTTATGCAGCAATGATTGCATTTGAATATTTTAACTGCATTTATGTAATGCCGTAATAATTTTGGTTGCATTTGATAATATTATTCAATCTTAATGCACTTTATAATTTAACTGCATTAAGAAGATGCGATTGTATATAAATGTTTTATGGAAATGAAATTATATTTCAACAATGTATTTTAAATAAATTTAACTCTATTTATATGATGTAGCAATAATTTTGGCTTGCATTTGATAATTTTATTCATTTTCACTAGAGTTATAATTTAACCCTATTAATAAATCGCAGCTAAATTTAAATGTTTTAAGAAAATGTGGTTATAATTTAATAGCATTTTTGAATTAATTTAATCACATTTATGTGATGTAGTAATAATTTTGGCTACATTTGATAATTTTATATAATCCTAACGTACTTCGTAATTTGACTGTATTAAGAAAATGCAGTTATATCTAAATGCTTTAGGAAAATGCAATTACAATTTAACAGCATATTTTGAATTAACTTAACTATATTTATGTGATGTAGTAATAATTTTGGCTGCATTAAAAAAATGCAGTGAATATAAATGCATTAAGAATATACAATTATAATTTAACGGCATTTTTTGAATTAATTTAACTATATTTATGTAATGTAGTTATAATTTTGGCTACACTTGATAATTTTTTATAATCTTAATATGCTTTATAATTTAACCGCATTAAGAAACTGCAGTTATGTTCAATCTTAGTGCAAAATCTAACTGCATTAAGAAAATGCAGTTATAACTACATTAAGAAAATGCAGTTATAACTGCATTAATATAACACAGTAATAATTTTATTTATTAATTTTGAACCAAGTGATTTAAATGATGCAATCATGCTTGCATTTGAACGATGCAGTTTTAAATACGTTATTTATATGGAAAAGCTACAATTTTCAAAAGAATTCAATAATCAGATATTTACATAGCATAACACATATCATTTAAAATATTATAAAATTTGCCATTTAATTTTGAAAACGGTTCGCTGATACAATGTTTCTACAAAAAATTTGCATTTTAAATATGAAAATTAAAGTAAGATGTGAAATATTAATACGGATGTGAGAATATCATTTGCTTAGAAAGGGAAGATGCGATAGGGACCTAATTTACATAAAATTATGAGGGAGTGTATTTTGTATATCAAAATTATTTGTAAGACTTGACCTATAAATCCCATGTTTCTTAATTAAAAATTCATTACCATTTGCAAAAATTATTATAATACGAACAATAATTCCTATTTCGTTGTCCATTTCACTGCCATGTTCGCATCAAATAAACACATTCCCCTTTTGCTAAAATTTCTTCGTTCTTGCCTAATTCAGAACAGCTCGTTTGATTGCCCCATTTGCTTGCACAAGAATGCACTCGTCGACTTTGCTACCAAATTATGTAGTAGGCAAGGGATTTTAAAAGTAATGGTTTTAACCATAAATGAATATAATAATTTTGATAGATTATTATAATAATTTTGATGGATTATTATAAGGTGTTTATATAATCAACCAATTATGCTTTTAAGTTGATTATGCATTGTTTTTAGAAGTGTAATTACATTTTTTATATCTATAGGATAAACATAACTCAAAATGCATTAAAAACATTATTAAAATAAAAAGCACTAACAAAATAGTTTGTTACAAACTTTGTTTCAAAATAGTTTGTTAAAATGAAAAGAATTAACAGAAAATTGTTTGATATAAGCCTAGGGATAGAATAACTGATCAAAATGAAAAACGTTACTAAAAATGTTTTTATGTGATTATGATATCCGACGTTTTGATCCGACTATGTCCGAACTGATTGGATAAGTAAGATTCGATCGTCATCAAGGCCATTAAGCCCAGAGCGATGATTGTGGGGTCCCGAAGGCAAGTACAGATGGTAATATGAAGCCATGATCGAACAGAACCATGGGATATGCTATACAGAACATTCTAAGTATGGAATATAGTTCAATATAGAAAATGGACCGGCTATAATCATTCCCAATCATTAGGATCGGTCTAATTCAGCCAAACAAGTGCAATTCAATGGAAAATAATTGATATCTCAAGATCCAAAAGTCCAATGCATATGAAACTTTGGGAACAATATGTGAGGACCCTAGGGAGCCTACCTTAGGGATCACACCTCAAAAGGATTAGGCAAGTGGGATCGGCCCTCTTCCCCCCATAGGGATCGGCCAGAATCAAGATGCATTACATCTTGCAACAAGGATTGATCAATAACTCAAGTTCCACTTATCCAATTGCCACGAAACTAGGAGGCTAGGCATAATACAACATGGAGAAGCTCTCATAGGGATCGCACCCCCAAATTCCTCCAAAATAGGGATTGGCATCTATCCCTATTATCCTTATTTCTTAGGGATTAGGCCATGCGATCTCTCCTGTGGGTCCATATGATTTTGGAGATCCTTTTGTCGAATTTTCAGGGAGATATTTCATCGTCTTCCTTTATAAATAGAGGCTTGATTGTTCATTTTTAGGATCTTTACACTACTGGTTGCTTTATACTTTATTGTAACTAAGGATTTTCATCCGATCTCTATTGTACTCAGTTTACAAAGTGATTAATAAAGCTATCTCTTCAAAGTGGACGTAAACAAACAGCGTCGAACCATTATAAATCGTTGTATTCTTGTTATTGCTTTGATTTTCTGTCATTTAATTCCTTGTTTCCTCTGTTTTCATTTTATATTCTTCATTTATTTCTCTACAAAATCTCTATTGGGTGTTTGTGCTAATTTTTGGTGCAAACATTTTGGTGCTTTCACTGAGAAGGAAGGTTCTCAGCTCTATTTAGATCCTTTTGCTGCTACTGGATTGCATAAATCCCCGAAAGTGATCCAGAATTATCTTTAAGTAGTTTATCTGTTCTATTCAAATTTGTAAAAGTCTAAGGAAAACTATCAACAATGGTTAGGAACACCATATCTACCTCTCAAAACACAGAAGAAAATGAGAACGCTAGCATCCAGCAAGGAGGCTCGAGCAATCTACCAGTAGATGTGAATGCCGATAATCCAGTTGACGTCCAGAATCCGGCTGACTCCATCATAAGAGCTGATTTCTAGAATTTGATGGGAAAGCTAGTGGATAGTGGCCGACAGTTGAACCAGCGGATTCAAGCCAATATCGATCTAATGAATCAACTTAGGGAGAAATAGCGTAGGATAACTAAGAGAGAGCCAACCCCTTATTCTATATCGGAGAGTTCTAGTCCATAGATGATTATCACATACGTAGGCATCGCAGAACTGACAAATATCACGCAGATGCTTCTGGACATCAATGAACTACCCTACCTGGTTTGGCAGGACCGATCGAGCCCGTTTCCTTTATAGGGATCAGTGCTGATCCCTCCTCCAGAGGAGGAAATATCCGTTCTCCCGGTAGAGCACGAGTTGGAGTCGCCGCAGTTGATTTGGATGTTGGAGTTCAGGTGGATGCAGATCAGTTACCTTTCCGGAATGACGATGAAGTGAACGCACATGATATTCATCGAGAGGATATTGAGCTAAAAAGGCACGGAACGGCCCGTAGACATCGACCAGACCGTTCACGTGAGGTGGAGCACGACTACTGCTTGGCTCCAACTATCAAAAACCTGAACTTGTCCGCTATGGCTAGACAGCTAGTAAGGGAGAGCCAAGGCTTGACCAATGATGATTAGGAGATCTTGAGAAGCCACACCCCATTCACTAACAATATCCTACATGTAGAGTATCTAAGGAGTTTCACCATGCCATCGATGTCTGCTTATGAGGGAAAAACCGACCCCATGTAGCACATCATGAGATATGAATGGCCGATGGATTCCGCACGAGCAGATGATGCAACAAAATGCAGATGTTTTCCTATTACTCTCTCTGGCATAGCAATGTTGCGGTTTACGAGATTACCCCACGGTCAATCTCTAGATTTGACGATTTAGCAACAAAATTTGTGGAGAAATTCCATATGCACGCAACTCACCCCAAAGATGTAATGTCCCTATCCAACGTGATCCAGACTCTAGCAGAATTGCTGAAAGATTATTTGGAGAGATTTCATACGGCCATCACAAAAGCCAGTAATCCGAATGACCATTCAATATTAATGGCGGTAACAAGAGGGATTTACCCAGAATCTGACTTTGGCGATTGGTTAGCTGGCAAACCACCTGTAACGTTGGAGTGTTTCTATGTAAAAGCAGCTCAATATTTAAGGAAAGAGGAAGCTAGATGCTCTAGGAAGAAGAATGTTGTAGGACCGAGTGTAGAGAGAGTACAGAGTAACATTGTAGTGAAGCAGTTTGGGGAAAATTCTCGGAAAAGTACAAGTAAATATCAAAATAAAGCGAATCAGCAAAAAAAAGGCGGTGATCGGAACCATGAATGAAATAGGGATTCTGAAATAGGAAAGCCTAGGATTCCAATGTATGATACCAACACACCACTGAATACATCTCTAGAGAACATCTACTTGTTTACATGCAATACCATGCAGTATAGGAAGCCACCTTCAAAAGAATCGATAGAAAAGAAGAAACAAACTAAAATATTGTCGGTTCTATGAATGCTATGTTCATAACACGAATGAATGTAGACATCTCCAGGATGTTACTGAGAAATTGAGGGAAAGAAAATTATAGCAGTTTGTTAAAGCCCCGCAAGACGGCGGGTTGGGGACATCTGACCCCAACCAAGGACAAGCGCCGCACAGGATCAAGGAGCCTCCACAGACTGGTGGAAGATTAGTGATCAATACAATAGTTGGAGGACCGCATCCAGCTGATAATAACTGGCATGAGATGGAGCGGTATGATAGTGCTATCAGGCATATGAATTTTGAGTGTTGTTCGAGTACAAAAATGGGGCTCTGGCAAAACAGCAGCGTATAGTGGCAGACAGCATTGTATTCAGAAACAGAGATGCATACAAGGTGGAGGCACCGACGATCGACCCAATGGTCATTTCGGCAATGATCGGCCTCACCTTAGTGATGAGGATCTTGGTTGATTGTGGAAATTCCATAAATATAATTTTCAACATGGATTACGATCATATGATGATGGAAGCTAATGATTTGATTTCGTCTAAAGCCCACATTTATGGCTTTAATGGTGTTGTGACTGAAGCTGTCGGTTATGTCGAATTGCCCGTGGAATTGGGAGAAGGTGACCGCACGAGAGTGCGGATGTTGCCATTTGTTGTTTTGGATGTTGACTCTCCATACAATGCATTTTTGGGCCGATCAGCCCTAGCTTAATGCTGGGCAACTCTTGCCCCATGGTATTTGACTTTGAAGTTCCTAACTAATAACGGTATTAGAGTTGGGCATGGCGATCAGGCGACTGGACTTGCCTGCCATGTGGCTGAATTAAGAGACGCTTAATGGAAGGAGAAAGGTAAGGGTGTGGACAAATCTCTCCACATCCAAACCACTAAAGATTGACAACCAGTGCTTGGGCCTTGGCTCGGATGCCACGGTCGATTCTTTAAATACATAGATCCGAGGGATGACGAGGAGGATCCTAAAGAGACCAAGGCTACACCGGTTGAGCTGTTGATTGACATCACGGTCAGCCACGATGACCCATCACGGGTCCTAAAAATCGGATCACAGCTCAGCCTCTCAATGATGAACGAACTTGCTGGTTTTCTCTAAGCAAATCTTGATGTGTTCGCTTGGACTCATTCTGATATGTGTGGGATCTCGCCCGCTATTGCGAGCCATGCATTAAATATTGACTCGAGGCATGTCCCGATGAAACATAAAAGGCATGACATGGATTCGAAGAGATCTGCCACCCTTAAAGAGGAGATGGATAGGCTCAAATGCAATGGGTTTATTTGCGACGCCCTCTTCCCTAAATGGGTATCCAATCCTATAATTGCGAGAAAGGCGAATGGAAAGTGGTAGACATGTATTGACTATTCAGATTTAAACAAAGCATGCCCGAAAGACGGTTTTCCCCTTTCAAGGATCGACTAGCTGGTGGATTCAACCGTAGGACACGAGTTGCTATCTTTCATGGATTCATACTCTAGATATAACCAAATCTTGATGCACATTCCCGATTAGGAGCACACCAGCTTCATTACTGACGTTGGATTATATTGCTATGTGGTAATGTCATTTGGATTGAAGATTACTGGAGCAAATTATTAGCGCCTGGTCAACCAAATGTTTAAGATCCGATTGGAAAGAAAATGAAGGTATATGTGAATGATATACTCATAAAGTCATGACGAACAAGCGACCACATTAGAGACTTAGTAGGGATGTTTGATATTCTCCGATATTACAAAATGAAGATCAATCCCCTGAAATGTTCCTTTGGTGTTGCATAAGGAAAATTCTTGGGCTTCATTGTCAATGCACCCGAAATCGAAGCTAATCCCATGAAGATTCAAGCAATTCACAGCATTCAGGTGCCAAAGACCATCAAACAAGTACAGAGCCTAAATGGGAAGTTTGCCGCCCTAAGCTGATTTATTTCCAAAGCCACCGATAAATGCATTCCTTTCTTTAATTTAATTAGAAGAGGGAAAAGGAAATTTGAATGGACGTAGGATTGTGAAGACACATTCCAAGCTTTGGTGAACCACTTAGAGAGGCCTCTCATCTTGTCAAAGTCAGTTGACCATGAAAACTTGTATATCTACTTGGCCGTGTCAGTACATGCTATAAGTGCCACACTGCTTCTCGAGGAGAATCAGATCCAAAGACCGGTCTATTATGCTAGTAAGCGATTAACAGGAGCTGAAAGGAACTACCCAAAGATAGAAAAATTGGGGTACTGCTTGTTGATTGCTTCACGAAAGCTCCGCCGCTATTTTCAGGCTCATCCCATCAATGTTTATACCGATCAGCCGTTAAGACAGGTCCTACAGCAACCCGAGATGTTTGGAAGGTTACTCAAGTGGAATATCAAACTGAGTCAATTCGACATCAACTATCTCCCTCGGAGAGCCGTATGGGCATAGGCACTGGCAGACTTTATAGTATAATTCATTGCATAGGATGATCTCCCAAAGAGCGGTGGAGCCCATACCATTCAGTGGAAAATGTATACGGATGAAGCATCCAACGGTCGCTGATCTAGAACCGGAATCGTGCTGGTAACCCAAGACGATCGATCAATTTGCTATTCTTTAAAGCTTGACTTCCCTGCAATGAACAACGAAGCTGAGTATGAAGCCCTGATTACTGGACTCAAACTTGCCAGAGAACTGGGGATAATATCTCTCGAAATCCTTTGTGATTCCCAATTAGTGGTATACTAAGTCAGGGGAGATTACCAGGCTAAAGGACAACGACTCACCCAGTACCTTATCCAAGTCCAAGAGCTATTGACTAGCTTTGAGTATTATGACATCACATACATTCCCTGGGATCAAAACAAAGAGGCTGACTCATTGGCAAAGTTTGCTAGCATCGGGGATGCACAACAAATGAGCTTGGTCCCAGTTCAAGTACTAGATGCTCCAAGCATAAACTAAATGGAAATTGACTGGGTAATAGAGACGAGCCTGAAAAGGAGTTGTGGATGACTTGGATTAAAGATTATTTGCTATAGGGAGTCCTTCTCAAATGGAGGAATGAAAGATGGAAAATCCTTCGCAAAGCTTCGCGATATATCATTTAGGAAGGAGTCATGTATATAAAGGGTTTTTCCGTTCCACTGCTATGTTGTATAGCTTGTGATGGAATAAAACAAGTCTTAAAGGAAGTCATGAAGGGGAATGTGGCAATTACACTAGGGGGCAAAACCTAGCAAAGGAAATACTCTGTTATGGGTATTATTGGTCGACTGCCAACAGAGATGCTGCTGATTATGCTAAGTGATGCAACAAGTGCCAGGTTTATGCAAAATTTTCGAGAGCTTCGTTGACAGAAATCACACAAATGGTCATTTCTTGGCCATTTGCCATATGGGCATAGATATTATCGGCTCCTTGTTGATCTGCTGATCTCAAAAGGTGGTGCGAAGTTTGCCATCATAGCAGTTGATTACTCCACCAAATGGGCCGAAGCAGAACCTTTAGCCATGATCATGACAAAGGAATTAATCAACTTCATTGTCTGGAACATCATCTATCGTTTTGGCCTTCCACGAACCATTGTAACTGATAATATGACTCAGTTCGACAGTGCTGAATTCAAAGACTTCTGCCGTCGACATCATATTGAAAAGAGATTTGCGGCAGTTGCTCACCCTCAAGAAAATGAAAGCTGTGAATAAAACCATAAAGTCCATTTTGAAGTAGCATTTGGAAAAGACTTGAGGCAGGTGGGTTGATGAACTTTCAACAGCATTATGGGTTTACAGAACCATCCACAAGTCTACGGCTGGCCATACTCCATTTGCCCTTGCTTATGGCTCCGATGCAGTCATTCCTATAGAACTCAAAGTCCCTTCTCATCGAGTGACCTATTATGATCCCAGAACGAATAGAGATTTCCTTTTATAATCTCTAGACTATGTAGATGAGAAGCGCGAAGAGGCTAATTTGAAGGCTGCTGCACATCGACATCGAGTTGCCCAAAACTACAACACTAAAGTCCGACCTAGAACCTTTGAAATCGGCGATCCCGTCTTAAAACGGGGTTTTTCTTGCCCCATCACACATGAATTCTACTTGGGAAGGACTGTATGTCATTCAACAGAGGCTTGGAGAGGGAATTTTCAAGCTAGCGACTGTTGATGGTGTCACACTCCCAAGGGCATGGAATATCAAGCATCTACGACGCTATTTTACTTAGTTTATTCTTTTTCATTCAGTTGTATTTAATTTTCAAATTTGCTTTGATATTTGATTTTCCAGATATGTAATAAGACAAATTATGTCATTTCTTTCCATTTAGCAAATAAAGTTGAAATATCCTTCATATTTATGATTGCTGCAGCATTACATATTAGTTACAATACCTGACTAACTAATATTGGCATATTCGAGCAGGTTCCCAGAGTTTGGAGCTAGCCAATTACATAAGTTCACAATTGAACTAAACAAAATGAGCATGGTCCGACCGTTCATTTGATGATTCTCGCTCATAACCCAATTGACGGGATACCTAACGAGGAATGGATGTGACTTGGCTATCCGATAACCAAATTAATGCCGATAATCCAGTTGACGTCCAGAATCCGGCTGACTCCATCATAAGAGCTGATTTCTAGAATTTGATGGGAAAGCTAGTGGATAGTGGCCGACAGTTGAACCAGCGGATTCAAGCCAATATCGATCTAATGAATCAACTTAGGGAGAAATAGCGTAGGATAACTAAGAGAGAGCCAACCCCTTATTCTATATCGGAGAGTTATAGTCCATAGATGATTATCACATACGTAGGCATCGCAGAACTGACAAATATCATGCAGATGCTTCTGGACATCAATGAACTACCCTACCTGGTTTGGCAGGACCGATCGAGCCTGTTTCCTTTATAGGGATCAGTGCTGATCCCTCCTCCAGAGGAGGAAATATCCGTTCTCCCGGTAGAGCACGAGTTGGAGTCGCCGCAGTTGATTTGGATGTTGGAGTTCAGGTGGATGCAGATCAGTTACCTTTCCAGAATGATGATGAAGTGAACGCACATGATATTCATCGAGAGGATATTGAGCTAAAAAGGCACGGAACGGCCCGTAGACATCGACCAGACCGTTCACGTGAGGTGGAGCACGACTACTGCTTGGCTCCAACTATCAAAACGCTGAACTTGTCCGCTATGGCTAGACAGCTAGTAAGGGAGAGCCAAGGCTTGACCAATGATGATTAGGAGATCTTGAGAAGCCACACCCCGTTCACTAACAATATCCTACATGTAGAGTATCTAAGGAGTTTCACCATGCCATCGATGTCTGCTTATGAGGGAAAAACCGACCCCATGTAGCACATCATGAGATATGAATGGCCGATGGATTCCGCATGAGCAGATGATGCAACAAAATGCAGATGTTTTCCTATTACTCTCTCTGGCATAGCAATGTTGCGGTTTACGAGATTACCCCACGGTCAATCTCTAGATTTGACGATTTAGCAACAAAATTTGTGGAGAAATTCCATATGCACGCAACTCACCCCAAAGATGTAATGTCCCTATCCAACGTGATCCAGACTCTAGCAGAATTGCTGAAAGATTATTTGGAGAGATTTCATACGGCCATCACAAAAGCCAGTAATCCAAATGACCATTCAATATTAATGGCGGTAACAAGAGGGATTTACCCAGAATCTGACTTTGGCGATTGGTTAGCTGGCAAACCACCTGTAACGTTGGAGTGTTTCTATGTAAAAGCAGCTCAATATTTGAGGAAAGAGGAAGCTAGATGCTCTAGGAAGAAGAATGTTGTAGGACCGAGTGTAGAGAGAGTACAGAGTAACATTGTAGTGAAGCAGTTTGGGGAAAATTCTCGGAAAAGTACAAGTAAATATCAAAATAAACCGAATCAGCAAAAGAAAGGCGGTGATCGGAACCATGAATGAAATAGGGATTCTGAAATAGGAAAGCCTAGGATTCCAATGTATGATACCAACACACCATTGAATACATCTCTAGAGAACATCTACTTGTTTACATGCAATACCATGCAGTATAGGAAGCCACCTTCAAAAGAATCGATAGAAAAGAAGAAACAAACTAAAATATTGTCGGTTCTACGAATGCTATGTTCATAACACGAATGAATGTAGACATCTCCAGGATGTTACTGAGAAATTAAGGGAAAGAAAATTATAGCAGTTTGTTAAAGCCCCGCAAGACGGCGGGTAGGGGACATCTGACCCCAACCAAGGACAAGCGCCGCACAGGATCAAGGAGCCTCCACAGACTGGTGGAAGATTAGTGATCAATACAATAGTTGGGGGACCGCATCCAGCTGATAATAACTGGCATGAGATGGAGCGGTATGATAGTGCTATGAGGCATATGAATTTTGAGTGTTGTTCGAGTACAAAAATGGGGCTCTGGCAAAACAGCAGCGTATAGTGACAGACAGCATTGTATTCAGAAACAGAGATGCATACAAGGTGGAGGCACCGACGATCGACCCAATGGTCATTTCGGCAATGATCGGCCTCACCTTAGTGATGAGGATCTTGGTTGATTGTGGAAATTCCATAAATATAATTTTCAACATGGATTACGATCATATGATGATGGAAGCTAATGACTTGATTTCGTCTAAAGCCCACATTTATGGCTTTAATGGTGCTGTGACTGAAGCTGTCGGTTATGTCGAATTGCCCGTGGAATTGGGAGAAGGTGACCGCAGGAGAGTGCGGATGTTGCCATTTGTTGTTTTGGATGTTGACTCTCCATACAATGCATTTTTGGGCCGATCAGCCCTAGCTTAATGCTGGGCAACTCTTGCCCCATGGTATTTGACTTTGAAGTTCCTAACTAATAACGGTATTAGAGTTGGGCATGGCGATCAGGCGACTGGACTTGCCTGCCATGTGGCTGAATTAAGAGACGCTTAATGGAAGGAGAAAGGTAAGGGTGTGGACAAATCTCTCCACATCCAAACCACTAAAAATTGACAACCAATGCTTGGGCCTTGGCTCAGATGCCACGGTCGATTCTTTAAATACATAGATCCGAGGGATGACGAGGAGGATCCTAAAGAGACCAAGGCTACACCGGTTGAGCTGTTGATTGACATCACGGTCAGCCACGATGACCCATCACGGATCCTAAAAATCGGATCACAGCTCAGCCTCTCAATGATGAACGAACTTGCTGGTTTTCTCTAAGCGAATCTTGATGTGTTCGCTTGGACTCATTCTGATATGTGTGGGATCTCGCCTGCTATTGCGAGCCACGCATTAAATATTGACTCGAGGCATGTCCCGATGAAACATAAAAGGCATGACATGGATTCGAAGAGATCTGCCACCCTTAAAGAGGAGATGGATAGGCTCAAATGCAATGGGTTTATTTGCGACGCCCTCTGCCCTAAATGGGTATCCAATCCTATAATTGCGAGAAAGGCGAATGGAAAGTGGTAGACATGTATTGACTATTCAGATTTAAACAAAGCATGCCCGAAAGACGGTTTTCCCCTTTCAAGGATCGACTAGCTGGTGGATTCAACCGTAGGACACGAGTTGCTATCTTTCATGGATTCATACTCTAGATATAACCAAATCTTGATGCACATTCCCGATTAGGAGCACACCAGCTTCATTACTGACGTTGGATTATATTGCTATGTGGTAATGTCATTTGGATTGAAGATTACTGGAGCAAATTATTAGCGCCTGGTCAACCGAATGTTTAAGATCCGATTGGAAAGAAAATGAAGGTATATGTGAATGATATACTCATAAAGTCATGACGAACAAGCGACCACATTAGAGACTTAGCAGGGATGTTTGATATTCTCCGATATTACAAAATGAAGATCAATCCCCTGAAATGTTCCTTTGGTGTTGCATAAGGAAAATTCTTGGGCTTCATTGTCAATGCACCCGAAATCGAAGCTAATCCCATGAAGATTCAAGCAATTCACAGCATTCAGGTGCCAAAGACCATCAAACAAGTACAAAGCCTAAATGGGAAGTTTGCCGCCCTAAGCTGATTTATTTCCAAAGCCACCGATAAATGCATTCCTTTCTTTAATTTAATTAGAAGAGGGAAAAGGAAATTTGAATGGACGTAGGATTGTGAAGACACATTCCAAGCTTTGGTGAACCACTTAGAGAGGCCTCTCATCTTGTCAAAGTCAGTTGACCATGAAAACTTGTATATCTACTTGGCCGTGTCAGTACATGCTATAAGTGCCACACTGCTTCTCGAGGAGAATCAGATCCAAAGACCGGTCTATTACGCTAGTAAGCGATTAACAGGAGCTGAAAGGAACTACCCGAAGATAGAAAAATTGGGGTACTGCTTGTTGATTGCTTCACGAAAGCTCCGCCGCTATTTTCAGGCTCATCCCATCAATGTTTATACCGATCAGCCGTTAAGACAGGTCCTACAGCAACCCAAGATGTTTGGAAGGTTACTCAAGTGGAATATCAAACTGAGTCAATTCGACATAAACTATCTCCCTCGGAGAGCCGTATGGGCATAGGCACTGGCAGACTTTATAGTATAATTCATTGCATAGGATGATCTCCCAAAGAGCGGTGGAGCCCCTACCATTCAGTGGAAAATGTATACGGATGAAGCATCCAACGGTCGCTGATCTAGAACCGGAATCGTGCTGGTAACCCAAGACGATCGATCAATTTGCTATTCTTTAAAGCTTGACTTCCCTGCAATGAACAACGAAGCTGAGTATGAAGCCCTGATTACTGGACTCAAACTTGCTAGAGAACTGGGGATAATATCTCTCGAAATCCTTTGTGATTCCCAATTAGTGGTATACTAAGTCAGGGGAGATTACCAGGCTAAAGGACAACGACTCACCCAGTACCTTTTCCAAGTCCAAGAGCTATTGACTAGCTTTGAGTATTATGACATCACGTACATTCCCTGGGATCAAAACAAAGAGGCTGACTCATTGGCAAAGTTTGCTAGCATCGGGGATGCACAACAAATGAGCTTGGTCCCAGTTCAAGTACTAGATGCTCCAAGCATAAACTAAATGGAAATTGACTGGGTAAGAGAGACGAGCCTGAAAAGGAGTTGTGGATGACTTGGATTAAAGATTATTTGCTATAGGGAGTCCTTCTCAAATGGAGGAATGAAAGATGGAAAATCCTTCGCAAAGCTTCGCGATATATCATTTAGGAAGGAGTCATGTATATAAACGGTTTTTCCGTTCCACTGCTATGTTGTATAGCTTGTGATGGAATAAAACAAGTCCTAAAGGAAGTCATGAAGGGGAATGTGGCAATTACACTAGGGGGCAAAACCTAGCAAAGGAAATACTCTGTTATGGGTATTATTGGTCGACTGCCAACAGAGATGCTGCTGATTATGCTAAGTGATGCGACAAGTGCCAGATTTATGCAAAATTTTCGAGAGCTTCGTTGACAGAAATCACACAAATGGTCATTTCTTGGCCATTTGCCATATGGGCATAGATATTATCGGCTCCTTGTTGATCTGCTGATCTCAAAAGGTGGTGCGAAGTTTGCCATCATAGCAGTTGATTACTCCACCAAATGGGCCGAAGCAGAACCTTTAGCCATGATCATGACAAAGGAATTAATCAACTTCATTGTCTGGAACATCATCTATCGTTTTGGCCTTCCACGAACCATTGTAACTGATAATATGACTCAGTTCGACAGTGCTGAATTCAAAGACTTCTGCCGTCGACATCATATTGAAAAGAGATTTGCGGCAGTTGCTCACCCTCAAGAAAATGATAGCTGTGAATAAAACCATAAAGTCCATTTTGAAGTAGCATTTGGAAAAGACTTGAGGCAGGTGGGTTGATGAACTTCCAACAGCATTATGGGTTTACAGAACCATCCACAAGTCTACGGCTGGCCATACTCCATTTGCCCTTGCTTATGGCTCCGATGCAGTCATTCCTATAGAACTCAAAGTCCCTTCTCATCGAGTGACCTATTATGATCCTAGAACGAATAGAGATATCCTTTTATAATCTCTAGACTATGCAGATGAGAAGCGCGAAGAGGCTAATTTGAAGGCTGCTGCACATCGACATCGAGTTGCCCAAAACTACAACACTAAATTCCGACCTAGAACCTTTGAAATCGGCGATCCCGTCTTAAAACGGGGTTTTTCTTGCCCCATCACACATGAATTCTACTTGGGAAGGACTGTATGTCATTCAACAGAGGCTTGGAGAGGGAATTTTCAAGCTAGCGACTGTTGATGGTGTCACACTCCCAAGGGCATGGAATATCGAGCATCTACGACGCTATTTTACTTAGTTTATTCTTTTTCATTCAGTTGTATTTAATTTTCAAATTTGCTTTAATATTTGATTTTCCAGATATGTAATAAGACAAATTATGTCATTTCTTTCCATTTAGCAAATAAAGTTGAAATATCCTTCATATTTATGATTGCTGCAGCATTACATATTAGTTACAATACCTGACTAACTAATATTGGCATATTCGAGCAGGTTCCCAGAGTTTGGAGCTAGCCAATTACATAAGTTCACAATTGAACTAAACAAAATGAGCATGGTCCGACCGTTCATTTGATGATTCTCGCTCATAACCCAATTGACGGGATACCTAACGAGGAATGGATGTGACTTGGCTATCCGATAACCAAATTAATCTTACCGAGCGATGAGACAGACACGAATCAAAAGTGATCATGATATGACCGATCGCTCACTAAGTTAAACCTCGGACTTGGGGAAAATCAATTAATTAAGGAAAGTACGGTCCGACTATTTTCCGAAATAATTCTAAGCCCCCAGAGTGTGGGCTAGAGTTTAAACTCAAGTTGGGTGCGATTCGATTACCCGCCAACTAACTCTTATCTCCAGGGTGCGGATATGAGTATAAACAAATAGATTAGTGTGGTTTGACCACTCACTATTCCATAAACTCTAGTCTGAGACCAACAAGAGGAGTATAAACTCACTAAGGATGGAGTTTGATCATCCACTATCTAACTCCACTAACCCAAGACTGGGGGCGGGAGTATAATCACTTAAACGACTAAATCCAATGGCGTAACACTAGGGCTCGAGCCCAGTGTTAGGTACAACTTAAGGCCACGATCACATGAAGGCCTTGAGTAAAAATTAATGGATGATTATCTGAATTAACGAGCAATGAATTACAAGTACATTGAATGGAAAAGTAATAGCTCAACTACTCAAACGAAATTCACATAAGAGTTCAACAGAAAATAAAGAACTTTTATTTGCATATTAAACTTGAAAATTGTAGTGCAAATTTATCCAAAAGTGGGGGATGTACCCGCACAATCATGGCCAACAAAAAGAAAAATAGCTATACAAGTTATATACAAACTAAGCCGAAGTGACGACTATTTTTTGGCCCTTTCTCTCTTTGGAAGTTCTTGGGAGTGGCTCCACCCGAGCCCCGTCCTGTCCTTCTCTTCGATCCTTTACCACCCTTGGAGGAGAGCTTTCAAAGGTTGGAGGGAGTTCTTTTGAAACCGACCTACCAGGTGGAATGACTTGTAGTGGGACAAGATTTGGATCATCGACATCCACATTAGTAGGTTAAGCTTTAGGTTTTTTCTTTAATGACTCCTCTCTCTAGATGCGCTCACTACAAGAAAATACATTTTTGGCAGCACTAGTATGCAGCATTTTAATACAAAATGCTGCTTGTTATGTCTCAATACAAAATTAAATACTAACAAAACGTTGCCTCTACCAGCACCTCTTTACACGGTCATTTTCTTTGTCCACAGATTACTTTCCCTCCCAAATGCCCTAATTACTTTCCCACTTTTCCCCAATTCTTTTTTCCCTCTCAAACAACCTAATTACTTTCCCTATAACCTATCGATCAACACTACACCACTTTTCCCTCCTCCAACGAACACTGCTCCGCTCCCCTCTTCTTTGATTTGATTCATCGGACTAGTTCCTCCTTTTCACAAGTTCGGTCCTCGTTTTCACAGCTTGAAACATTATCCAGAATAAGTTCATAATGTATTAGTATTTTGTTCTTGGTTATTAATTTCTACAACTTTCAGGTTTTGATGTTTTCCTTTTTCAGTATCAATCATTTAGGAAGTTAGGTATAAGGTAGGTTATATTCTAGAGATTCTCCAAATATAAGCTATTGAATTTTGCTTGACGTCAATTTCTGCGGCGGCTCACTAACTGAAAGTTGTCTTAATCTATTATTGGTTTAATTGCTCTAGAGTTTGGCTATAAATAAGGATTGGGATTGGGAGGAGGATGGAGATTATGATGAGTTTGGCCCTTGATCTGATCAAAGGCAACCATGATTTTTACTCAGGTGTAATCTTAACTTGATGATGTAAGAAGTTTTTTAATGTGAAGAAATTTGTGTAAAAACCTTTAATATTTGGTTACAATTGCTCATTGTTTGATTTGGTTAATTGATGAACATGTTTAGGGGAGAAAGGAGAAAGTGAGTTAGAGGCAATGGCAAGAGATTGCATATTGATGAAGTTTGGAGTTGATATGAAGCACAACGAATGAAGTGTTGGTATGTTTTTTTGATGTATCCCATCATATGTATGTGTGCATATTTATAGTGCACAATTGCAGCTTAAAGAAAGGCACATGATAGTGTTCAACTAAATTGCATTGAACTTTTTCTAGGAACTTGCAACCTGTAATGAAAGACATTTTAGAAATGACGGTATATGAATTTTATTCAACATTCTATATACTGCTGTTATGTTTGATTCTGCAAAATGCTGCCTCCAAGGCTGCAACAAGGCTGCAATGTGCATAAGTGGGAATCGATTGTAAAACATGCTTACTTCTAACTAAAAATTATGTCCATTTTTTCATTTCAAAAGTTAACTAATTTGGACAATGATATACATGATAGATTAAACTAGTAAAGGTCTTTGTTTCAAGTGTCATCTCATTTTGTCACACCAATCAAATGCTGAATTTGATTGTCAAATGTGTGCTTTTTCCACAGTAGTCCAAGTTTTCAACATATAAAACAGATTACGCATGAGTGTATAGTAGGTTAAAGTATACTATGTCTATATGTTCACCCTAGTAAATATCTATTGCCAAATCTACAATTTATCACAACTAATGTTTTACTCTGTTCACCATGCTTGGAAGCTAATATCGTATAAAATACTATTAAAATTTTGTGCTACAAATACATGCAAGATGTATTGAAAATACAAAAGAAGGTGGAGAATCACTCTATAGCTTAGTTTGGTTTATATAATACCATCCCAATATTTCTATTTCCTTCAGAACAGCTAAATAACTTGTCTATGCAGTTTAAGCAATCTATTTTTTTGTCCTCTGGATCATTTTTGTCGACAATAAAATGAAACATACACAATTAACTATAAATAAGTGACGTGTTAAAATGTAATTCCTTTTAAACTTGTGGGTAAATATATATTTATATGATGGTATTTATGGAAAGTACTATAATTATAATATATTTATTACAGTTAATCGTATGTAACTAATTTGACTCAAATTAATAACATCAACAAATGCTAAGGCAACATTTATTTTCAAGGAGTAGATCTTGACAAGCTAGAGATACTACAAGTTAATTTTGGAATTTTTCCTACTTACCATGACATGTAACTAAAACTATCTATCAACAAAATATACTTGACATGACATGGTGATACACCGATATAGATAGTTCTAAATACTGCAAGATATATGCAGATTCCAGTTGGAAACTTTTCCTTTCTACAATGAATATGCCAAGCATACTTTGTTTCTTTCTGTTGCCATACGGCGTGTTATTAATTGCATTGCTTTTTAAATAAGGGGGAAGACATAGGATCTCTAACCCCTCCCCCAAAGTACCCTTCATGTGTAGCCTTGTGCATTGAGTTTCGACCTCTTCATTTTTTTTAAATTCTAGCACTCAGTAAATGTCATTTTTGCAGCCCATTATGAGTAGCATTTGATCACATATTGCAGTGGTGTACATTTTTTTTCTAATTTAAGTTTACACAATTTTGATTTTATTTTATTTCAAACCATTGACATTCTAGTTGTCCATATACCCATCATTCAAATTATACCAGGGCTAGTGCCTCATTATACATGAAATGTGTTGTCCCTATTATTGATTTCAAATAAGTGAAATCTATGGGAGTGCGACGTTAAACTACCACACCTTACTTGGTCGGTAGTTTGACATCGTCCTATAGCACTGCGGCCGGCATTTCATTGCCGACCGTGGCACCCTTAACCAAAAGGGAAGCGCAGTAAGCATCACTCTGTGTTTATTATTTAATAAACTGAGCGTATTCATTTTTCATATGACCCAATTTTCAACTACAACAGCATGATGTGACCAATCACAAGCGTTTCAAAACTGCTGCTGTATTATTGGTTCTACTGAAGTAATGATGTTAGAAGGCATTGCCAAAACACTGTTAAATGAGTTTACGGTGTTTAATTAATGCTGCAAAATTAATTTACTACAGCGTTTTTTAAATGTATCGATAGCCATCTATTTAGCAACATTTCATAAACGCTGCAGAATTTCCTAACTCTATTGCAGCATGACATTAGGCAACGTTCTTTGAAATGCTGCTAATTATTATGGTAGCACTTTTAAAATGCTGCTAAAGGTCCTTTTTGTTGTAGTGGCTCTTTCAAGCTAAGCTCATCAGTGTGTTCAGAGGCACTGGTGATCACAACGTCATTTGATTCACCTAGCAAAGGTTGGTTGTCGTCTTTTTCATCATCAAGTGCTCCAATAACTTGAGCATTAGACCCTAGAATGTCGGCAGCCGTCAGAATTTTAATAAATGTTGGTTGTTGCTCCACAGCGGCACTGCTTCCTAGAGTTTGGCTAGGACCCAAAAGACCTGCAGATTCGCATAAACAAGAAAATAAGCCCATAACTATTGGGCATGAGGAACAGAACCTTTCGAATAATAGAGAGTAGGGCAAGATACTTGTGTTCGGCTGACCTTCAGTGGTCGTTGGAGTGCTCCCTTCTATAATAGGAGTAAACACCTTTGATTGATAGCTGGGTCTGTTTGGATCATAGCTCAGATCATGTCCTCGGTCAAGTGAAACCGATGCTCTGGCTGTTTGAAGTGAAGGCAGATCAGACTTTGAAGTTTCAGAAATGTTTTTCCCTTTGTCGGAGGATGCTAAAATATCAAAGTATCAGAGTCTTGCAGCAACAAGATCTAAAGGTTCAATCCCACGAAGGATCTCCCATACCAGTTTCTCCTCATCCAAATCAGCTTCACCAAGGGCTTTCTTCTTCATTTCAATGATATATTCCCAAGCCTTAATAGGTGATTCAAGGTAGTCCTCTCAAAGAAAACTCAAATCATGATGGATTAGGACTTTAGCTTTATATTCAACAATTAAAGGATCGAACATGTCCTTAATCTAATTCCGTCCAGCCTCTTTAGCAACTTCCAACTAGGCCTCGATCTGCTCTCTAACCTCATTACGACCAGCTTCCCTTTCCAGTTCATGGTAGACTTTAATTTGATCGAGTTGCTCGTCAAGTTTAATTTTCAGCCCTCGAGCCTCGACGGCCTCTTCGCAACACAATTAAGATTCCTCCCGAGCTTCAAGTTTTTCTTCCTTCTCTTTCTTGAGGAGTTCTTCGAGTTCCTCAATGCGGGAGGCGAGAATGTTTTTCTCCTTTTGCAGTATGTCGATTTCCAGAGCAACCACACCGTTGTGGTTGAGGGCAGCGTCCAGCTCCTTTTTGTGAGCCATTTTCAGGCGACTAACCGCCTCAGATTTTTCTTTGGCATTCTTCTCTACCGCGGCTAGCTTCGTTGTTGACTCCATGATCTCATCATCTTGGCGTTTAATTATGTCTTTATCATGGATCGCCTCTAGCTTGAGACGATCGATTTCATGTTGTCTCTCAGTAGACAACTCAGAGATTTTCTCGGCTAAATGCTGGAATGCTTCATGTTGCACAAAAACATTATTGACACATGCAAGTGAACTCGCTTTTGCACTCTCTAGAATTATGTGGATAGAAGGAAGAAACTTCAGCCCATCAAAGCAGATTTTTAGGAAATTGACCTTAAGCTCAGCCAATCTTTCCACCGTAGAGTCCTCTGGAGCCGAGTAGTCAAAGCTGGATCAGAAGTAGCAATTGGGCGTTTTCTAGAACTATGATCGCGAGACTGTCGAGAACTCGATGAACCAAAATAATGCTTAGGCAGCACGGCAGTTTGGAGAGCATTGGAAGAGGTTTGATTGCCGCTATGTACAGGAAGATTGGGCTGAACTTTCTGATGAGACGATTGAGATTGGGACTTGTGTTTGGAAGATGATCTCTCCCTTGAACGATGACTTCTTTCTCAACACCTGTCCGAGTCTAGACTGCAACTGGATCCATACTATGTTAAGGAGCCCCTCAAGCGATCGAAGGCACGAGAATGAGATATAACACCTACGAATCAAAAAAGAGCATATAAGTGACCATCAAATAAAAGATAGATGAAAATTGTGCAGTGAAGTGCACGTGATTGTGAGTGTCCTAGTGTCCCCCCGATGGACCAGTTACTGTAGGCTTGCTCATAAGATTGTTTTCCCCTTTGTTATTAGAAGGAGGGTCATCACTAGTCCTGGTGGGAGAATTGAGCCCCCCAATACTGATGTTAGAGAAGTAATAGGCCATGATATTGTCAGGGATCAAGAGACTCGAGAACCCTTCCATCAAAATTTATAAATGTTGAGAGGAAGACTCTTCTTCAACAGAGGCGATGATAACTCGGGCTCTTTAGCGATTTTATCCTGCAAAGTTTATAAGCGAGCATTTTTCCTTTTTTGGTTGGCACATGTGATTGTGCGTCTTATAATGGTTCGACCACGGGCACATTGCCCGGACCTGCATTAGCATCGCCAGACTTGTTGACTTCATCTCCTCTAGTTTCACCCTCTTCGGCATCATCCTGAGCCCCCTCGACTAAGGGCATGATAGGACTATTAGTGCCGCCTTTTTGTTCCATAGCATTCCTTGATGGTGCGGTGCTTCTCGGAAGACCGATGCTGCAACCTTCTTGTAACTGCCCAAAAAGAGATAACCACTCATTGGTTACAAGGGATCTGATATCCCTATCTTCAACTGGGGTGGCGCAGAGTGCAGAAAAAACCCTTGAATAACTATCACCTTCAGGCCGTGGATGGACAACTATAAATTTTCAAAGCATTTGTCAGTTCAGGATACGGCTCAGGCTAAAGAATTTGAGAATAAAGTGAAGACAACACTTATATCCTTCCAACGATCGCCTCGCAAAGCCAAGCGAACAACGAACGTATAACCATTTGTGTTTAAAGATACCGAGCTTGTTCCAAGCACCAGTCAAAACTTGACAGTTGGGTAAAGGCTCAAGGAAAGTATAAGAAAGGATCCTCGTCCGTCGTTTGAGATTGTAGATAAACCTGATCTCTTCAGGAGATGGCAGACAGAACAGAACATCCATAAATATCAAGAAAGTGCCATGAAGAAAAGCACATAGCTATTCAGATGCAGCTGAGTAGGAGTTATTCCTAGATAATTTAGCATCTCTTGGATAAAATAATAAAAAGGCGGCACACATCTAGCCCAATACATAAATTTGTTGCATGCTGTATAGCCCTCCAGGGGCAGATGAGCCTTGTCATTCACTAAAGGGGATGGAATATCTCCGAACGGATCCCATGTTTAGAACACAGCCTATAGAGAGCAGCCTCACCAATTTTGGAGGCTTGGGAATCCATCGGGTTATCTAGAAATACAACACCCTCTATAATGTTAGGGACAAGATTTATCTCTTCCACAGAAGGATGGAAACATCAGAAAAAAGATCAACCAATGGAACAGAAATCTCCGGTTGCTTGGTTTGATGCTCAAGAGAAGGTCTACCGGATACAGTCGCAAAACTTGACCTGGCACCAGGATCACTATGATGTGAAGGTTATCCAAAAGTCATTGCGGCTAAAATCCTGGAACGTCTGGAGCCCATATCAACTAAACTCGGTAGATAATCAAGATTAGACAAATTAACCTATCCCCCCATGCTAAGTGTAAATTAGTGTATGTAGTGTGGTGTAGTGTTGTGCAATGCAGAGATAAACAGTTCCAAATTAAAAGCAAAAGCAAGTAACGAGACTATGGATTCTGACTAGAGTGACCGTCATCGCTGACTGTCTCAACTGGCGTTTAGATTGATTGGTTGTGTAAGCTTTTGGATCGACCATCGACATATCAAAGTCCATATTTTAAATTTTAGTTGAAGTCTCGGCAGCGTAGTTGTTCAATTTCAAATTCAAGGTTGGATAAGCAAGTCCTATTGTTCGTTATCGTCAAATATTCAAGTTCGATAAGACGGGATTGGTTCTGATTGTTTGTGCAAGTGAATATGGATTAGTTTGCTCAAATGTTCAATATCAATTCAAAAGGTTAGAATTGGCTAAGTCCCAACGGCCAATCCCTCCACTTAACAATACAACCGATCCCTCTCGAAAACCTATGACCAATCCCTCCATTCTCTAACACCATTGATCCATATACCATCACCAATATGATCTATCCCTATGTCGAAACCAACTCGATCGATCCCTTTAAGCTACACCAACACCAATCCCTCTTTACTCCTCAAACCTCCATCTCATTTGTGAAAATAACTGATCCCTTTAACTGATCCATATACTTAGCCATTTTTATACCTCCCTCAAAATTTTACGTCGATTCCTCAAGCAAAACTCGAAATACCGATCCCTCTCCACCATACTCCAGCACGACCGGCCCTCCATGCTCTACACACAACACAGGACCGATCCCTCTGCTTCCTTCATACTTCACTATTTTCCTTCTCCTCTTCTACCATCTCGCCGAACCCAATGTCGCCACCACTCTTTTCTTCTTCACCTAATTCAACCAATCGTCCACGCAATGTAACGTAAACAAAACCTATCATATTGTCACAAATTAAAGCAAGATGTAAGGAAACCTACCTAATTGTATAGAATACGAGTTACTCGAAGAGAGATGTTGGATTTCGATTCAAATTGGTGGTTCAAAGCAGGAGAGGATGGTGGATTTAAAGATAGATGCGGTGATTTATTCGAGGAGAGGGATCAGAGGCAAGTTGGAATGGGAGGATTCGAAGCTGAGTTCGAAGAAAATAAAGGCGAGGAAGGAAATGAAGTAAAGTGGAGGATGGAGAAGGAAATGTTAGTTTATATATGAGGCTAGAGGGATCGGCCTGCATTAGGGTTACCACGAAGCAAAAATAATCAAGTCCCCAATGTTGGGAGGGATCGTGTGCGATCCCTACTGAAGGGGGATCCATCTGATCCCTATCAATGTATGTACAAAAAGAAGAAGAAGAAGAAAAGAGTAAAAAGGGATCGGCTAAAGGAGAATTATGATCTCTATTATAAAGAAAAGAGAAGGAGAGGGGGATCAGCTAGAGGAATGATGATCCCTATAAACATAAAAGAAAGAGAGGGAGGATCGGGTACAACCATTATGTGCATACAAACATGTACATAAAAACCATATAAAGTAAATAAATATAAATGTAATAAAATTGCATCTAAGTCAACAACAATTGGCGATGATCCGTGAGCATGCAAAAACATCCGAGAGCCTACGACAAGATTGTATGCCAGAATGTGCACATGAATGTTCTAAAAGTTCAATTTTTGAAATCGACATAAATTGAATTCAAACCTGAAGTTTTCAAGGTCAAGACAGAATCGGATAGCCAAAGCTTACTAGCCCTATAAAACCAGACATAGGTAGCATCTGATGGAATATAATCCTTAATTTATACTATTGGAAATCGACGAAGCGTCATGACAACCAAAGAGAGATATGACACTTTGGGAAAATAATTCGATGGAAGGATAGCGACTATTCAAAAAATTGGATGGATTTCTTTCCGACGACTCTAACTTGCTTCGATTCAAAGCACGCATGTTCAATACAAGAAGTACTTTATGGGGCAAGTGTTATCCGGCGTTTTGATCCGGCTATATCCTAACAGATTGGATAAGTTAGATTTGATCGTCATCAAGGCTAGTAAGCCTAGAGTGATGATTGTGGGGTCCAGAACTCAAGTACAAATAGTAATATAAAGCCGTGATCGAGCGGAATCAAGAGATATGCTATACAGAACGTTCTAAGTATGGAATATAGTCCAATATAGAGAAGGGATCTGTTATAATCATTCTCAATCATAGGGATCGGTCTAATTCAGCCAAACAAGTGCAATTCAATGGAAACCAATCGATATATCAAGAACCAGAAGTCCAATGCATATGAAACTTTGGGAACAAGATATGGGTACCCTAAGGAGCCTAACCTAGGGATCGTACCTCAAAGGGATTAGACAAGAGAGATCGGTCATCTTCCCTTCATAAGGATCGGCCAAAATCAGGATGCATAACATGTTGCAACAAGGATTGATCAATAACTCAAGTTCCACTAATCCAATTGGCATGAAACTTGAAGGCTAGGAATAGTACAACATGGAAAAGCTCTCATAGGGATCGCACCTCCAAAATCCTCCAAAATAGGAATCAGTACCAATCCATATTTCTTAGGATTTGGGCCATGTGATCCCTCATATGGGTCCATATGGTTTTGGAGATCCTTCTACCGAATTTTTAGGGAGATATTTCGCCGTCTTCCTCTTAAATACAGGCTTGATTGTTCATTTTCAGTATCTTTACGCTGTTGGTTGCTATATACTCCATTGTAACTAAGGATTTTCATCTGATCCCTATTGTACTCGATTTACAAAGTGATTAATAAAGCTATCTCTTCAAAGTGGACATAGGAAAACAACACGGAACTACTATAATTCGTTGTATTCTTGTTATTGCTTTGATTTTCTATCATTTAATTGCTTGTTTCCTCTGTTTTCATTTTATATTCTTCATTTATTTCTCTACAAAATCTTTATTGGGTGTTTGTGCCAATTTTTGGTGCAAATAGATTATTAATCATAAATAATTCTAAAGTCAATACATTAATTTGAAAAAAATTCATTAGAAAACGATGGATATAAGCAACAACATAAACCATGATCGAACGCAAAACATAATAGGGAATAACGACGATACTACTAAGAACGTCCATCCAAAAGATGAGAATAATAATAAAAATAATCTAAAACATTTCGTTTTTCTTCTATGTTCTTTTTACTTGCACATAATTAACCAATTGTTTGAAGATCAAATATAGAAATGGTAGATGTTGCTCAACAAAAAAAGTTAAATTTTTACACAGTAAAAAACATCATACGTATATATTTTGAAACATATGCCTTTGTTTTAAACATCAGGATATCAGCCAATAAAAAATAAATCAAATTTACTTTCCTATATAAAAGAATTAAGAGATAAAATATAAATAAATATAGAATATCATACATTTCAAATGTGTTTTATGTTGTAGATTTGGAGTTATAAAAGGTTTTATTTGAAGGAGTATAGTTGTGTTGAAATAAGTACATAAATAAATACAAATTGTTTAAATATATTCGTAGCAGTAGAATATATACTCATATTAAATTCGGTTTTTTTATTTTCTAAATATTATGAAAATATTAGTTAAGGAAAAAGAACAATCTCAATAAAATATATTTTGCTGCAATTAGAATCATGGTTCTGAATCTCATTTTTCTCGCCTGAGATCTCTTTTTCACACTTAGATGAGACGAGACATTAAATCTCATTCATATCTCCCACAACACTCATCTCATCTGAAATATTCAAATCTCATCTGAAATATAGATCAAAATCTCTATCCAATATCTCAACCAAAATTATATCTTTTGCTCATAAACATAATACCTTTTCTTTTTCATATGGATTCAAAAGAAATTACTCAATCCAATTGCTATTTACCAAACCCACAAACATATTTTTTACGTTTTATCTTAATGAGTCCCAACAAACGGGTTTTTTTTATGTTCAAAAAAGAGGATATTATTGAATCATTACCAAATAAATAAAGCTAATTAAGCTATCATTCTTCTCCAAAACATTAATTTCAATTCTATTTTCTATGCAAATCAAGTACGTTAATTTTTAATTTTACCAAGAAAATCATAGTTTTTAAATAATGCATCAAAACATCAATTTTAGATACATAAGTTTCCCCGAGATATTCCCGAGATGTACTTTAAGACTCGAGATATCATTCTGAGATATATGCCCGAGATATACTCATCTTATCCGTAATACCCGACCTTTATACCCATACTACCAAAGAGTATTTAAGGTAACACTTTCTGATAATATAAAGAAAGAAGCAATATTGGACTATCACACGTGAATATTCCCTTAGGCTACATCAACACGTATTTAAAATCTCATATAATAAATCCATACGTACTCGGTATCAGCATAAGCAATAAACATATGCGTTTCTAGGATTAAACAATACACAATATAAAACAAGAAATAGAGGACATGGAGTCAATACCCACTATCTCTCAAATAAGTACAAGACAGGTAAAAGAAAGGTCTAATGAACACAATCCAATAATATATACATACATGAGACCCTATAATATACAACAATACACAATACTACTAATAATCTAGCCGTCAACTTAGCCCAACAATCACAAGCCGGTCTCTTTGTCCCTGAACCTGAATTGTCTTGGACTTGAAATGTCTAAGACTAACCCGAGTATACTATATATAACATACGGGTCAGACTATGTCTAGAATGTAGATGTTTATATATAATAGCAACTGGCATGGTATAAACATAAATATCCCAAAGCAACATATAACATCTCACATGTATTAATCCCATGCCAAATCATGCACGTATAAAATCACCCATAATAAAGAATAGTCAATCTCATCAGTAGCACATAAGTAATATAGGTGGAATATCATCTAAAACTACATGCCAAAACTAAATATAATAATGTGTATCTCGACCAAAATAAGAGATGAATGCTCTTGATTGCATGGCCTATGAGATATATAACTAATAGTTTATGCAGACTCATCATAAGGCATACCAATACTTTTTGCGCCAAAAATGGTCACAAACCCCAAGTGTAGTGAAAGCACCAGCGTATGAATACAGATCAACAATATTCACACACAAATCACAGATCTAAGCAAGTAACAAGCAGCAATCAAGAAATAATGAATAGTGACACACGATTTATAGTGGTTCGGCTATCTCCGGCCTACGTCCACTTCAAGGTTTTTATGATTTTATTGCTCGATGCTTGAAGATTACAATTTCGTAAGTTGTATTACAACTGATTTTATGAGTTAAGTCTGAATCTAAGGCAGCAGTGGTGATCTGGAGTAAATCTGGCAGAGTCTGGGCACTCTTTAGCTCTTGAAATTGTCCGACCTCTCTTCTGAATGACCAGGAGCTCTATTTATAGGTGTAGGAGGCTGATATTTCGCCCAAATTGAGGGGAGACCAGTTCTGGCACGTGAGGGAGCCCACATGGCCGAGATCTGGAGATCCGGGCCCACTTTGGGATCGATTCGACCCTTGGTTCGAATCGATCAAGAAATTGTCCAATCAAGCTGAAATTTGGTGTGGACATTCTTCAACATGTGCTCAAGCTTCTGTGAAAATTTCATGGCGTTTGGACTTGTAGAACTTGAGTTATGATCGATTCAAGGTCAATTTTCTGGTTGCAGTGCTCCGTTCGAATCGATCATGTTCGACTCGATTGCTTCGAAACGATCAAGCGAGCGCTTCTGTGATGACGTGGAGCGCCTCCTTCATATCGATCCGACTTCTATGCCGAGTTGACTGGGTCGACTCCATGGTTTTAGCAGCTTTGACTGAGCTTTGACTGGGGATTCGTGGTAGTGGATTCGAAGACAGCCCTCTTCGAATCGAATGAGCGAAGGTCTCTTCGAATCGATCTGGGTACGTAAAGTTGATCGATTCGAAGTTGCCTCAAACAGTGTGGGTTCGAAGTACATGGATTCGAACGCATGCTCGTTCAAATCGATCACGCTACATCTTACCCACTCGATTCGAGGCTACTCTTGTAGGGTGGAATCAGGGCAAAGTCATAGGATGGATTCGAACCAAGACTCTGCGCTGATGGATTCGAACGTTGAAGGTGTTTTGATGGAGTCGAGGGCTAAAGCACTCTGATCGATTCGAAGCCATCAGGGGAACTTCGTTGGAGTCGAGCTTGATGGATTCGACCCTAGGGGATTCGAACCATTGGGAGACGAACTCAAGGCGATGCCCTTCACTTGCGTCGATGATATCTTGGACGTACGAACTCGGATTGACTCGAGATTTGGAATGTTGTTCTATCCGGCCTTGCTTGACATGTCTTATCAATTGTAGCCTGATCCGGACCCGGGCAAAATTCATCGATATCCATGGTGAACCTGCGATACACAATCGATGTTCATGACTAATAATCATTGATTTTCAGTTAATCTTTGGGTATCTCGACTTTGCCAAAAGTTGGGATAACATTTTGCCTCCCAAAACATGCCTTTTGGTAAAAGGTGTGTTTTGATCAGTCTTAAGTTAAATGTAGCGAGTTCATGTGTTTCTCATAGCTTATAGCATTTTCAATCAAGCCCATAGCTGTTCGAAGCCGAATTGTTATCAATTTTTTCCGGTGGAAGTTAAGAATGAAGTTCTACAGTCTCTCCATACTATCGGTGGTCACTCCGGACCCTTGCCAAGCCCATTTCAGACTTAGCGATCGAATAGAAAGATCCTATTGCACTCCGGCGTTGCTTTCTATCCCTTGCACTCTGGCCCCAGCTAGGGCGTATAGCGATGTCTTGGTCATTCTGGACCGATCGTAGCCTCTCTGGGCTCTTACTGGATCCCATCCTGTCACTCTCCGATGAAGGGGAAACAACGATGAGTGAGTCGATCCTGTCGCTCTCCAGCGAAGCGGCTACACCCCCTGCACTCTGGTTCAGTGTTTTCGAACATTAAGCGATGTCATGACCTAAATCTTTAGGCCGATCATAGCCTCTCCGGGCTCTTATCGAATCCCGATCCAATCACTCTCCGGTGAATGGGAAACGATGCTTAAGTGAGTCGATCCTGTCGCTCTCCGGCGAAGCAACTCACTTCCTGCACTCCGGACCCCGCCTCTCCGGGTAAGGTCATAAAGCGATCGTGATTATATTGATATTTAATGTTCATCCTCTAACTCTCCGGTTAAAAGGTTTATTTTAATAAGTGTTTCTTTATTAAATTCAAATCCTAGATGTTCAATCTCAAACACCAGGAAAAACAAGACAATGCCTCTCCGGGCGGAGCGGTCTATTTCCGTCTTAGAGCATGCCTAGGGATCTCTCTGGTTCCCGTACATGAGTAAGTGGGATAGCCGTTTTATTTTGGAAATCAAATCTAAAAAACTAATTGACCAAAGTCCAAATCTTGAACTTGGCCCTTGCCATCATAATCAGTTGATGACAAGTCGTGATCCCGATCCAGGATCATTCCTGTTAGGTTGAGGCGGTAGTTGTTCGGGCCTAACCGCCGTTGTACGTTCTCGGACATACTGTGGCAATCTACCACTCCTGGCATGTTCTTCCACCTCATCCTTCAGGTGGCGGCATTCATCGGTAGTGTGCCCATCCAGCTCATGGAATAGGCAGTATTTTCCAGTCCTGCGTTCCCGCTCCGTGGGATCTCTCCTTGGTGGCTTTCGATAGGGGAGTTGCCACCGAGTTTCGGTGTAAATTCGTTCCAGTCCTGCCACCAAGTCTGTGTATTGCCTGAATCTAGGCTCCCGGAATTTCTTCCGTTTGTCAGGACCATCATGTGCGTCATCCTGCTTCCTCTTTCCTTTGTCTGCCCTGGACTGTTCCGTGGCGGTTCCTTCGCCTTGTGCAACATTTATTTCCTGCCTCTTGGCCCGTGATTCTTCTATCCGAGTGAATTTTTCAGCTTCATGGAAAAACTCTCCGAGATCTCTCAGTGGATCTTTAGTCAAAGAGTCTTTGAATTCAGTGCCTTCCCCCACTCCTGCCACTACCGCCATCAGAATCATTGATGGATTCGGGTGATCTACAGAAGCCACCGTTGCATTGAATCGTAGTAGAAAATCTTTTATGGACTCTCCGGTCCTTTGCTTTATTGAGGCTAGAGTCATCACACTTTTGGGCCGTGTTACGTGGACCCTGAACTGTCTCATGAAGCAATCCACAAGCTCGCCCCATGTCCTGATTGATCCAGTCTCTAATTGTCTGAACCAAAGTGCAGCCAAATCTGATAAAAATAAAGGGAAACATCGTGCCATCACTTCCTCGGATGCTCCAAGTACTTCCATGTGTCTAATGTATTTGGTAATATGCATGGTTGGATCCGACTTCCCGTCATACGAATCCAGCATTGGTAGTTTGAACTTTGGAGGGTTCCGTGCATTCCTGATATTCGGAGCGAACGGACTCCGACTAACTTCTTCCAATCCTCCTCTCATGAGTCGCCTCACTAGGCCAATCATTCTCTCATCTCCATCTAGGGGTTGCCCCCTTGTCATGTCTCTGTCTCGCCCTCCAAGTCTTGTAGGGAATTCTGGTACGTACTCTTCGGACGGCTCGTTAGCATTTGTGTTGGCCCTAGCCGGTTGAGCTCCTTCCAAAGGTCCTTCCGCGTTGGATCCTGCGGGCCTGCCCCCGAGCCCTTGTTGATTGCCTTCTGGTTCTGTATTCTGTCCTACGTTGGGTTCCATAGCCCTAGCTCCTTATTCCACATTCACAGCCGCTGTAGCTGGTACTGGGTTTTGTGTTCCTACAGCTCTCATTTGTTCAAAGAAATTCTGTAGCATCTCTTGTTGGCTTTTCATCATTCTTTCCTGCATTTGGTTATTCATAGCCTCCATCTCTTCTCTAGTAATGTAGATCGAAGCTTGTCCTTCTCCAGCGCCAGAGGATGCTTCTTGACTTCCTCCTTGTTAGCTCCTCTCAGCTCTTTGTTTTTTACTTGTTTGTCGAGTCATTGTAGAGTCAAATCTGAATCCTTAAAATTTCAAATCTAAACTTTGAATCTGGTGTAGCGGGTGCTGGTCGTTCTCAGTGAAAGCACCAAAGTGTTTGCGCCAAAAATGGTCACAAACCCCAAGTGTAGTGAAAGCACCAGCGTATGAATACAGATCAACAATATTCACACACAAATCACAGATCTAAGCAAGTAACAAACAGCAATCAAGAAATAATGAATAGTGACACACGATTTATAGTGGTTCGGCTATCTCCGGCCTACGTCCACTTCAAGGTTTTTATGATTTTATTGCTCGATGCTTGAAGATTACAATTTCGTATGTTGTATTACAACTGATTTTATGAGTTAAGTCTGAATCTAAGGCAGCAGTGGTGATCTGGAGTAAATCTGGCAGAGTCTGGGTACTCTTTAGCTCTTGAAATTGTCCGACCTCTCTTCTGAATGACCAGGAGCTCTATTTATAGGTGTAGGAGGCTGATATTTCGCCCAAATTGAGGGGAGACCAGTTCTGGCACATGAGGGAGCCCACATGGCCGAGATCTGGAGATCCGGGCCCACTTTGGGATCGATTCGACCCTTGGTTCGAATCGATCAAGAAATTGTCCAATCAAGCTGAAATTTGGTGTGGACATTCTTCAACATGTGCTCAAGCTTCTGTGAAAATTTCATGGCATTTGGACTTGTAGAACTTGAGTTATGATCGATTCAAGGTCACTTTTCTGGTTGCAGTGCTCCGTTCGAATCGATCATGTTCGACTCGATTGCTTCGAATCGATCAAGCGAGCGCTTCTGTGATGACGTGGAGCGCCTCCTTCGTATCGATCCGACTTCTATGCCGAGTTGACTGGGTCGACTCCATGGTTTTAGCAGCTTTGACTGAGCTTTGACTGGGGATTCGTGGTAGTGGATTCGAAGACAGCCCTCTTCGAATCGAATGAGCGAAGGTCTCTTCGAATCGATCTGGGTACGTAAAGTTGATCGATTCGAAGTTGCCTCAAACAGTGTGGGTTCGAAGTACATGGATTCGAACGCATGCTCGTTCAAATCGATCACGCTACATCTTACCCACTCGATTCGAGGCTACTCTTGTAGGATGGAATCAGGGCAAAGTCATAGGATGGATTCGAACCAAGACTCTGCGCTGATGGATTCGAACGTTGAAGGTGTTTTGATGGAGTCGAGGGCTAAAGCACTCTGATCGATTCGAAGCCATCAGGGGAACTTCGTTGGAGTCGAGCTTGATGGATTCGACCCTAGGGGATTCGAACCATTGGGAGACGAACTCAAGGCGATGCCCTTCACTTGCGTCGATGATATCTTGGACGTATGAACTCGGATTGACTCGAGATTTGGAATGTTGTTCTATCCGGCCTTGCTTGACATGTCTTATCAATTGTAGCCTGATCCGGACCCGGGCAAAATTCATCGATATCCATGGTGAACCTGCGATACACAATCGATGTTCATGACTAATAATCATTGATTTTCAGTTAATCTTTGGGTATCTCGACTTTGCCAAAAGTTGGGATAACATTTTGCCTCCCAAAACATGCCTTTTGGTAAAAGGTGTGTTTTGATCAGTCTTAAGTTAAATGTAGCGAGTTCATGTGTTTCTCATAGCTTATAGCATTTTCAATCAAGCCCATTGCTGTTCGAAGCCGAATTGTTATCAATTTTTTCCGGTGGAAGTTAAGAATGAAGTTCTACAGTCTCTCCATACTATCGGTGGTCACTCCGGACCCTTGCCAAGCCCATTTCAGACTTAGCGATCGAATAGAAAGATCTATTGCACTCCGGCGTTGCTTTCTATCCCTTGCACTCTGGCCCCAGCTAGGGCGTATAGCGATGTCTTGGTCATTCTGGACCGATCGTAGCCTCTCTGGGCTCTTACTGGATCCCATCCTGTCACTCTCCGGTGAAGGGGAAACAACGATGAGTGAGTCGATGCTGTCGCTCTCCGGCGAAGCGGCTACACCCCCTGCACTCTGGTTCAGTGTTTTCGAACATTAAGCGATGTCATGACCTAAATCTTTAGGCCGATCATAGCCTCTCCGGGCTCTTATCGAATCCCGATCCAATCACTCTCCGGTGAATGGGAAACGATGCTTAAGTGAGTCGATCCTGTCGCTCTCCGGCGAAGCAACTCACTTCCTGCACTCCGGACCCCGCCTCTCCGGGTAAGGTCATAAAGCGATCGTGATTATATTGATATTTAATGTTCATCCTCTAACTCTCCGGTTAAAAGGTTTATTTTAATAAGTGTTTCTTTATTAAATTCAAATCCTAGATGTTCAATCTCAAACACCAGGAAAAACAAGACAATGCCTCTCCGGGCGGAGCGGTCTATTTCCTTCTTAGAGCATGCCTAGGGATCTCTCTGGTTCCCGTACATGAGTAAGTGGGATAGCCGTTTTATTTTGGAAATCAAATCTAAGAAAACTAATTGACCAAAGTCTAAATCTTGAACTTGGCCCTTGCCATCATAATCAGTTGATGACAAGTCGTGATCCCAATCCAGGATCATTCCTGTTAGGTTGAGGCGGTAGTTGTTCAGGCCTAACCACCGTTGTACGTTCTCGGACATACTGTGGCAATCTACCACTCCTGGCATGTTCTTCCACCTCATCCTTCAGGTGGCGGCATTCATCGGTAGTGTGCCCATCCAGCTCATGGAATAGGCAGTATTTTCCAGTCCTGCGTTCCCGCTCCGTGGGATCTCTCCTTGGTGGCTTTCGATAGGGGAGTTGCCACCGAGTTTCGGTGTAAATTCGTTCCAGTCCTGCCACCAAGTCTGTGTATTGCCTGAATCTAGGCTCCCGGAATTTCTTCCGTTTGTCAGGACCATCACGTGCGTCATCCTGCTTCCTCTTTCCTTTGTCTGCCCTGGACTGTTCCGTGGCGGTTCCTTCGCCTTGTGCAACATTTATTTCCTGCCTCTCGGCCCGTGATTCTTCTATCCGAGTGAATTTTTCAGCTTCATGGAAAAACTCTCCGAGATCTCTCGGTGGATCTTTAGTCAAAGAGTCTTTGAATTCAGTGCCTTCCCCCACTCCTGCCACTACCGCCATCAGAATCATTGATGGATTCGGGTGATCTACAGAAGCCACCGTTGCATTGAATCGTAGTAGAAAATCTTTTATGGACTCTCCGGTCCTTTGCTTTATTGAGGCTAGAGTCATCACACTTTTGGGCCGTGTTACGTGGACCCTGAACTGTCTCATGAAGCAATCCACAAGCTCGCCCCATGTCCTGATTGATCCAGTCTCTAATTGTCTGAACCAAAGTGCAGCCAAATCTGATAAAAATAAAGGGAAACATCGTGCCATCACTTCCTCGGATGCTCCAAGTACTTCCATGTGTCTAATGTATTTGGTAATATGCATGGTTGGATCCGACTTCCCGTCATACGAATCCAGCATTGGTAGTTTGAACTTTGGAGGGTTCCGTGCATTCCTGATATTCGGAGCGAACGGACTCCGACTAACTTCTTCCAATCCTCCTCCTAACAACCCTCCTCTCATGAGTCGCCTCACTAGGCCAATCATTCTCTCATCTCCATCTAGGGGTTGCCCCCTTGTCATGTCTCTGTCTCGCCCTCCAAGTCTTGTAGGGAATTCTGGTACGTACTCTTTGGACGGCTCGTTAGCATTTGTGTTGGCCCTAGCCGGTTGAGCTCCTTCCAAAGGTCCTTCCGCGTTGGATCCTGCGGGCCTGCCCCCGAGCCCTTGTTGATTGCCTTCTGGTTCTGTATTCTGACCTACGTTGGGTTCCATAGCCCTAGCTCCTTATTCCACATTCACAGCCGCTGTAGCTGGTACTGGGTTTTGTGTTCCTGCAGCTCTCATTTGTTCAAAGAAATTCTGTAGCATCTCTTGTTGGCTTTTCATCATTTTTTCCTGCATTTGGTTATTCATAGCCTCCATCTCTTCTCTAGTAATGTAGATCGAAGCTTGTCCTTCTCCAGCGCCAGAGGATGCTTCTTGACTTCCTCCTTGTTAGCTCCTCTCAGCTCTTTGTTTTTTACTTGTTTGTCGAGTCATTGTAGAGTCAAATCTGAATCCTTAAAATTTCAAATCTAAACTTTGAATCTGGTGTAGCGGGTGCTGGTCATTCTCAGTGAAAGCACCAAAGTGTTTGCGCCAAAAATGGTCACAAACCCCAAGTGTAGTGAAAGCACCAGCGTATGAATACAGATCAACAATATTCACACACAAATCACAGATCTAAGCAAGTAACAAGCAGCAATCAAGAAATAATGAATAGTGACACACGATTTATAGTGGTTCGGCTATCTCCGGCCTACGTCCACTTCAAGGTTTTTATGATTTTATTGCTCGATGCTTGAAGATTACAATTTCGTATGTTGTATTACAACTGATTTTATGAGTTAAGTCTGAATCTAAGGCAGCAGTGGTGATCTGGAGTAAATCTGGCAGAGTCTGGGCACTCTTTAGCTCTTGAAATTGTCCGACCTCTCTTCTGAATGACCAGGAGCTCTATTTATAGGTGTAGGAGGCTGATATTTCGCCCAAATTGAGGGGAGACCAGTTCTGGCACGTGAGGGAGCCCACATGGCCGAGATATGGAGATCCGGGCCCACTTTGGGATCGATTCGACCCTTGGTTCGAATCGATCAAGAAATTGTCCAATCAAGCTGAAATTTGGTGTGGACATTCTTCAACATGTGCTCAAGCTTCTATGAAAATTTCATGGCGTTTGGACTTGTAGAACTTGAGTTATGATCGATTCAAGGTCACTTTTCTGGTTGCAGTGCTCCGTTCGAATCGATCATGTTCGACTCGATTGCTTCGAATCGATCAAGCGAGCGCTTCTGTGATGACGTGGAGCGCCTCCTTCGTATCGATCCGACTTCTATGCCGAGTTGACTGGGTCGACTCCATGGTTTTAGCAGCTTTGACTGAGCTTTGACTGGGGATTCGTGGTAGTGGATTCGAAGACAGCCCTCTTCGAATCGAATGAGCGAAGGTCTCTTCGAATCGATCTGGGTACGTAAAGTTGATCGATTCGAAGTTTCCTCAAACAGTGTGGGTTCGAAGTACATGGATTCGAACGCATGCTCGTTCAAATCGATCACGCTACATCTTACCCACTCGATTCGAGGCTACTCTTGTAGGATGGAATCAGGGCAAAGTCATAGGATGGATTCGAACCAAGACTCTGCGCTGATGGATTCGAACGTTGAAGGTGTTTTGATGGAGTCGAGGGCTAAAGCACTCTGATCGATTCGAAGCCATCAGGGGAACTTCGTTGGAGTCGAGCTTGATGGATTCGACCCTAGGGGATTCGAACCATTGGGAGACGAACTCAAGGCGATGCCCTTCACTTGCGTCGATGATATCTTGGACGTACGAACTCGGATTGACTCGAGATTTGGAATGTTGTTCTATCCGGCCTTGCTTGACATGTCTTATCAATTGTAGCCTGATCCGGACCCGGGCAAAATTCATCGATATCCATGGTGAACCTGCGATACACAATCGATGTTCATGACTAATAATCATTGATTTTCAGTTAATCTTTGGGTATCTCGACTTTGCCAAAAGTTGGGATAACATTTTGCCTCCCAAAACATGCCTTTTGGTAAAAGGTGTGTTTTGATCAGTCTTAAGTTAAATTTAGCGAGTTCATGTGTTTCTCATAGCTTATAGCATTTTCAATCAAGCCCATAGCTGTTCGAAGCCGAATTGTTATCAATTTTTTCCGGTGGAAGTTAAGAATGAAGTTCTACAGTCTCTCCATACTATCGGTGGTCACTCCGGACCCTTGCCAAGCCCATTTCAGACTTAGCGATCGAATAGAAAGATCCTATTGCACTCCGGCGTTGCTTTCTATCCCTTGCACTCTGGCCCCAGCTAGGGCGTATAGCGATGTCTTGGTCATTCTGGACCGATCGTAGCCTCTCTGGGCTCTTACTGGATCCCATCCTGTCACTCTCCGGTGAAGGGGAAACAACGATGAGTGAGTCGATCCTGTCGCTCTCCGGCGAAGCGGCTACACCCCCTGCACTCTGGTTCAGTGTTTTCGAACATTAAGCGATGTCATGACCTAAATCTTTAGGCCGATCATAGCCTCTCCGGGCTCTTATCGAATCCCGATCCAATCACTCTCCGGTGAATGGGAAACGATGCTTAAGTGAGTCGATCCTGTCGCTCTCCGGCGAAGCAACTCACTTCCTGCACTCCGGACCCCGCCTCTCCGGGTAAGGTCATAAAGCGATCGTGATTATATTGATATTTAATGTTCATCCTCTAACTCTCCGGTTAAAAGGTTTATTTTAATAAGTGTTTCTTTATTAAATTCAAATCCTAGATGTTCAATCTCAAACACCAGGAAAAACAAGACAATGCCTCTCCGGGCGGAGCGGTCTATTTCCGTCTTAGAGCATGCCTAGGGATCTCTCTGGTTCCCGTACATGAGTAAGTGGGATAGCCGTTTTATTTTGGAAATCAAATCTAAGAAAACTAATTGACCAAAGTCTAAATCTTGAACTTGGCCCTTGCCATCATAATCAGTTGATGACAAGTCGTGATCCCGATCCAGGATCATTCCTGTTAGGTTGAGGCGGTAGTTGTTCGGGCCTAACCGCCGTTGTACGTTCTCGGACATACTGTGGTAATCTACCACTCCTGGCATGTTCTTCCACCTCATCCTTCAGGTGGCGGCATTCATCGGTAGTGTGCCCATCCAGCTCATGGAATAGGCAGTATTTTCCAGTCCTGCGTTCCCGCTCCGTGGGATCTCTCCTTGGTGGCTTTCGATAGGGGAGTTGCCACCGAGTTTCGGTGTAAATTCGTTCCAGTCCTGCCACCAAGTCTATGTATTGCCTGAATCTAGGCTCCCGGAATTTCTTCCGTTTGTCAGGACCATCACGTGCGTCATCCTGCTTCCTCTTTCCTTTGTCTGCCCTGGACTGTTCCGTGGCGGTTCCTTCGCCTTGTGCAACATTTATTTCCTGCCTCTCGGCCCGTGATTCTTCTATCCGAGTGAATTTTTCAGCTTCATGGAAAAACTCTCCGAGATCTCTCGGTGGATCTTTAGTCAAAGAGTCTTTGAATTCAGTGCCTTCCCCCACTCTTGCCACTACCGCCATCAGAATCATTGATGGATTCGGGTGATCTACAGAAGCCACCGTTGCATTGAATCGTAGTAGAAAATCTTTTATGGACTCTCCGGTCCTTTGCTTTATTGAGGCTAGAGTCATCACACTTTTGGGCCGTGTTACGTGGACCCTGAACTGTCTCATGAAGCAATCCACAAGCTCGCCCCATGTCCTGATTGATCCAGTCTCTAATTGTCTGAACCAAAGTGCAGCCAAATCTGATAAAAATAAAGGGAAACATCGTGCCATCACTTCCTCGGATGCTCCAAGTACTTCCATGTGTCTAATGTATTTGGTAATATGCATGGTTGGATCCGACTTCCCGTCATACGAATCCAGCATTGGTAGTTTGAACTTTGGAGGGTTCCGTGCATTCCTGATATTCGGAGCGAACGGACTCCGACTAACTTCTTCCAATCCTCCTCTCATGAGTCGCCTCACTAGGCCAATCATTCTCTCATCTCCATCTAGGGGTTGCCCCCTTGTCATGTCTCTGTCTCGCCCTCCAAGTCTTGTAGGGAATTCTGGTACGTACTCTTCGGACGGCTCGTTAGCATTTGTGTTGGCCCTAGCCGGTTGAGCTCCTTCCAAAGGTCCTTCCGCGTTGGATCCTGCGGGCCTGCCCCCGAGCCCTTGTTGATTGCCTTCTGGTTCTGTATTCTGTCCTACGTTGGGTTCCATAGCCCTAGCTCCTTATTCCACATTCACAGCCGCTGTAGCTGGTACTGGGTTTTGTGTTCCTACAGCTCTCATTTGTTCAAAGAAATTCTGTAGCATCTCTTGTTGGCTTTTCATCATTCTTTCCTGCATTTGGTTATTCATAGCCTCCATCTCTTCTCTAGTAATGTAGATCGAAGCTTGTCCTTCTCCAGCGCCAGAGGATGCTTCTTGACTTCCTCCTTGTTAGCTCCTCTCAGCTCTTTGTTTTTTACTTGTTTGTCGAGTCATTGTAGAGTCAAATCTGAATCCTTAAAATTTCAAATCTAAACTTTGAATCTGGTGTAGCGGGTGCTGGTCGTTCTCAGTGAAAGCACCAAAGTGTTTGCGCCAAAAATGGTCACAAACCCCAAGTGTAGTGAAAGCACCAGCGTATGAATACAGATCAACAATATTCACATACAAATCACAGATCTAAGCAAGTAACAAGCAGCAATCAAGAAATAATGAATAGTGACACACGATTTATAGTGGTTCGGCTATCTCCGGCCTACGTCCACTTCAAGGTTTTTATGATTTTATTGCTCGATGCTTGAAGATTACAATTTTGTATGTTGTATTACAACTGATTTTATGAGTTAAGTCTGAATCTAAGGCAGCAGTGGTGATCTGGAGTAAATCTGGCAGAGTCTGGGCACTCTTTAGCTCTTGAAATTGTCCGACCTCTCTTCTGAATGACCAGGAGCTCTATTTATAGGTGTAGGAGGCTGATATTTCGCCCAAATTGAGGGGAGACCAGTTCTGGCACGTGAGGTAGCCCACATGGCCGAGATTTGGAGATCCGGGCCCACTTTGGGATCGATTCGACCCTTGGTTCGAATCGATCAAGAAATTGTCCAATCAAGCTGAAATTTGGTGTGGACATTCTTCAACATGTGCTCAAGCTTCTGTGAAAATTTCATGGCGTTTGGACTTGTAGAACTTGAGTTATGATCGATTCAAGGTCACTTTTCTGGTTGTAGTGCTCCGTTCGAATCAATCATGTTCGACTCGATTGCTTCGAATCGATCAAGCGAGCGCTTCTGTGATGACGTGGAGCGCCTCCTTCGTATCGATCCGACTTCTATGCCGAGTTGACTGGGTCGACTCCATGGTTTTAGCAGCTTTGACTGAGATTTGACTGGGGATTCGTGGTAGTGGATTCGAAGACAGCCCTCTTCGAATCGAATGAGCGAAGGTCTCTTCGAATCGATCTGGGTACGTAAAGTTGATCGATTCGAAGTTGCCTCAAACAGTGTGGGTTCGAAGTACATGGATTCGAACGCATGCTCGTTCAAATCGATCACGCTACATCTTACCCACTCGATTCGAGGCTACTCTTGCAGGATGGAATCAGGGCAAAGTCATAGGATGGATTCGAACCAAGACTCTGTGCTGATGGATTCGAACGTTGAAGGTGTTTTGATGGAGTCGAGGGCTAAAGCACTCTGATCGATTCGAAGCCATCAGGGGAACTTCGTTGGAGTCGAGCTTGATGGATTCGACCCTAGGGGATTCGAACCATTGGGAGACGAACTCAAGGCGATGCCCTTCACTTGCGTCGATGATATCTTGGACGTAGAACTCGGATTGACTCGAGATTTGGAATGTTGTTCTATCCGGCCTTGCTTGACATGTCTTATCAATTGTAGCCTGATCCGGACCCGGGCAAAATTCATCGATATCCATGGTGAACCTGCGATACACAATCGATGTTCATGACTAATAATCATTGATTTTCAGTTAATCTTTGGGTATCTCGACTTTGCCAAAAGTTGGGATAACAAATACAATCTAAAGCACAATTAAACAAAATGATTTATCTTTACCAAATTTCTAATAAGAGAAAGCACTCTCAATTGAATGACCCTAAGAGATATATATGCATTACATTAATAAATCTCTCGGCCCAAGGCTCTAAAAAAGAATGACAGATAAGCACATGGTAAGTCTCCAATGTCATAGATAGACAACATGCATTTGTCTTGGTTCAACTATCTCAAATGATAGACGAGCAAGCAAGTAGTCTTTAATGTCATTTAATCATCGTCTATAGTGAGATGATAATCATCAATGTCACATCGGCAATGGATCTACTTAAGTCATTTAGATGGAACACTAATGTAACACATCATTTCTTTAGAAAATTATAATGACTGCGGTCCATTTCCTAAAGTCCCTTAGTTACTCCTAGAATCATAACACACATATCCCTCGCATGTCATAAATACGTTGCAAGTCTACGTTGTGCATCGATCACGACTCTTACTTGCCCTCGGTAACTGATTGTTGGTCCTTAAGTGATGTTCGGGAAATGGCTTTAATGAGAGAAATAACTCTTAGCCTACACACTCGACAAAGTAACATCACAAACTCAGGGCACAACCCCACAATCAGGATCGCTAGGATGTATATTAGACTATTTGGTGGGTCCTTATTGCACACTCTCCATAGTGGCATGAACCCAATGACGTAGATTCCCAACGAAAACTCTCGACTAGATGAGTCCTTATGAGAGTAATAATAAGTAGTCTTGACTCCAAACATCGAAGCGAGGGTATCTCAATATAATAAATCCTCTACCACCAGCCCTAAGAGTAAATAACAATACTCGACTAGTTAGTCCTTGGAGGATAAATCTGTAAACCCAATATGACTCCAACTTGTAGCCCTTGGAGAGAAATAGACTCCCGGCTACTAATCTCTATAAAAGAGTCACCCTTAGACGATATCTTAATTTCCTAACCCATGATACAAATAAGTGATATTTACTTACAAAATGTAATCGAACAAATATTAGACCAGGCATCCCATACCACTTAGTATTACTCACTTGTTTACTCGATGCTTGTAAACTACATTCAATAATATTCTACATCATGATCAAAGGAGTAATCAGAATAATATTACCGAATGTCTCATACCAAACAGTATTTGTAATCCGTTTGCTCATAATCCTCACCATCTTGAATCCCACAAGATAATATTTCATATAACAAGTCCAAAGGAAAACCAAAGAAATATTACCGAAAGTCCCATACCAATTGGTATTATAACTTCTTTTATTCCATATCCTCATTACATATAATTATATACATACAAAGTACACAATTCATATAGAAAAGGGATTATATTTTTAGGAAAATCTTTTTTTTTATTCCAAAGCTTTACGTACAAAATGATAATAAATTATCCTTTTCCTTTATCCCAAAATAAAGACTTTTAATTCATATAATACATTTCTCCACTTCTTTTCTGTGACGCCCCACCCCGAGACCCACATTAGTAAAGAGAATTACTAAGCAATCCTTTCTACTAATGCAGAGAATAGGGCTGGTTAAGGGCAACCCTCATGATAATGCATTAGCTAAGAGCTGAGTATGTCGATATTTTTTTTCCATTAATATGGTTGACACACCTAGTCCTTAACTAATACGATACCATGGTGGTTTAGGACCGTTTCAGAATAAATGCAATATACAAATATATATATATATATATATATATATATATAAACAGTCACAGAACAGCAAACCCAGATCAGAGTTTACATACATCTCCATACATCATACATAATACAACATACATAAGTAGCATGAACTATAAAATATACATACACAACCATACCACAAAATAATAGGTACAATGTCCAAGTCCGAAAGAAGTGGTCCAAACAAAATCAAGCTAACGGATCCAAGAAGGAGTGAGCTAAATCCAAACCAAACATGCAGGTCGGTCTGACCCGAGTAATAAATACATGGGTCAGGTAGGCTAGAACTTATCATTAGTAAAGATAACAGTAATAGAAGGAAAGGGAGAACCATTCCGTTATTGACAATAGAACGATATAAGTATCATCAAATCATCTCTAAGGTGAGACATCTATGGGTTCATCATGATTTCATAAGGGAATTCAATTGGTTATCTAACTATGGTTCATCTTCTATAGTTTTATAAGTGAAATAGGCAAGGGTTTGAACCATATAAATAATCATCATAAAACAGTCTAAAACCTTATAAATCCATCATAATAGAACTCAATGAGGGTTCAAAACATCATATTAGAAATCACCATAAAACCATCAATACATGTAAGCATTCATCTTACTCAAGGCTATAATAACATCCTCATAAAAAGGTGAAACCAAAACATCTAAAACTTCATGGAAAACTGCACGTGCTTACATAGTGATTAGTACTAAGATTTAATTCCATGAATCATGATGACTGGAGTCAAGTAACATCATAACATCGACGATTAAGAAATAAAACTAAAAATGGTCCTTCATCGAATATACTCCTAAATTGGAGTTCTCAGACCGTATAATCTACAAAAAAATTTAATAACATCTTAAATCATCTCAAACAGTTCATGGAAAGGGTTTCGATCGTATAAGTCCGATATTAAGCGATAAAGCAAATCCATGTGTCTCATACCACATGTTATACTTTACCATTTAATTGTCATTCTCATACGTCCAAAATTCATAAAAATAAGTAATTTTATTTATAAAATAATTTTATTAGAGGAAAACAGGAATTTAAAACGATTTTCCGAAAACGATTATTAAAACCAATACTTGAAATTTCTTTATTATAGGAAATAAATATATTTTTATTTAGAAAAATAATTTTAAAATACTATATGATAATAATTTGAAATGTCCATAGATTTCAAAAATGATTTAGTGAAAACCGATCTCGAAAATAATAAAAACTAAGAAGGATATCTCAAAACCGATAACTTGAATTCAATACGAATTCAATTCAAATTTATCCCAAAATCAATTCAAATTCCATTTAAATTTGAATTTCAAATTCTCCCAATATAGCCAGCCTACTGATAGGCATCATAGCTCTTAAAATATCTCAAAAACAACATAAAAAATGAACGAGAATGAGAGCAAAACGAGCTAATACAATTCTAAGGTCGATGATTGTTATTGCTGTCATTTTGCACTCAAGACAGCAACATACAACATGATTTCGACGAAGCAAACTTCAAAATTTCAGAAAACTCAAAGCATGAAACTTGTATTACATGATCTATGCTTTCCGGAACATCTAAAATTATTAAATTTGGTTAAGAAACGAAAGAGTTTTGGGCAAAACAACTCTCAGGCCTGTGATTGTTGTTGCCATCGATTTGCTCTTGGGACAGCAACAAAAAAGCACAATTTTGATCAAGCAAACATCAAAATTTCAGAAAACTTAAAACATGAAACTTGTAGCTCTATATCTATGCTTTTTAGAACATCCAAAATTATTAAAATTGGTTAAGTAACTAAAAAGTTATGGCAAAATTTGTTTCAGCTTAAATGTCGAACAAATTTTTTCACAAGATTATCACTTTCAGCTAGCAAATTTGTGAGCTTGCACTCACCTAGGCAAAAAGTGGATTTAGCTTGATCAAACTGAAGAAAAATAGAAGCTTTCTGATGCAAAGAATCCTTCAAAGACCTGTAGTTTCTATAAAAAAACATGCGGACCAAAAGAAGAAAAGTTACAGACAATTCAATACAAACTCACGATTTGATGAATTAATTCCAAGTATTGGATTTGATTACCTTTACCGTTGTTTTTTTTATTTTCACGTGAATTTACAGCAAATTAGAGCAAGATTTAATTAAGCAAGAAGTGGCCATTGTTTTCTTTACTGTAAGCTATTTCTAGAGAAGAAGAAATGAGTCCAAGGAAAAACAACGTATAGCTCTTTTTTTTTTCTTCTTTCCTGATAGTTCTAGATTTGGATTTAGGATCTAAAACCCATACCCAATAAGCCAAATTTTATACTTAGTGAAATTTACTAAGTAAATACACATTTTTCACTTATTTTAACAATATAAACACATCTTTTCTTATTTTTAAACCAAGAAAAATTTATAAAACAAAAGTTTGTGTAAATCAAATTGTTTCTACAACCAAATAAAATTTATTTTAACTATAAAAAACTATTTTTATAAATGAAACCTTATTTTTTACAAAATAACACAATTTACACTTTTTATTCTCATAAAACACTATTTTTAACATAACAATTTATACAAAAATTGTTGTCTTGTCAAATAAAATACAACAAACCATTCTAACTTTACCTACACATCAAAATATTATTTTTAAACAATATTCCATCTTTTATATTAATAAAATACAAATTTACTTCATTTTCCTCCTTTTTAAAATCAATAAATGGTTAATATTGGCATTAATTTCCAATATTATTGCGTTTACCCAAATGAAATTACAAATTGATTATTTTCACTTTAAATTCTCAAAATAAAGTTTTTAAAACTTTATTTTGATCTATTAATATTTATTTCAACAATCTAAATGTTGAAATATATCTCTTGATTAATTTATTAACTCAAATTAAAAAAATTCCAATATTTCCATCTTATTTAACCAAATCTCCTAACAATCAAATTTCAAGCCCAATTTATCTCCTCCATTTTATTTTATTCTCAATATTAAACTATAACTATCATTCTAATTTAATATTTTAGGTAATCACCAATACCAGGGTTGTTACAGACTCCCCCCTTATAAAAATTGCGTCCTCGCAATTTCTCGAGGAAATCTGTATTCAAGACACTTTATTTCATCAAACAAAGGAAATTTGAATAGATTAAAATGGAAAATTCTTACCTTCGGCATGAGAAGATAAGGATCTAGGATAAGATGGCTCGATGAATTCTCTGGTTTCCCAAGTCCAGTCATTGGGATTATCGGACCATTGAATCTTCACGAGCGGAATACTCTTGTTGCGAAGGCATCTAACCTCCGAAGCAAGAACCCTCACAGGATCCTGCACGGGTGATAGATCAGGAGAGACTTCTAGCTTCTCTAAAGCACGAGAATCGAACACAGAATCTGAATCTCATAGGCACTTCCTTAACTGAGAGACGTGGAATACGTCATGAACTCTAGAAAAATGATTGGGAAGTGATACACGATATGCAACAGGACCGATACGCTCTGTAATAGGAAATGGCCCAATATAGCATGGTGCCAATTTCCCTATTTGGCTGAAGCGTATCACTCCCTTCAGAGGAGAAGCTCCAATATAAACAAGGTCGCCCATTGAGAACTCAAGAGGCCTCCTACGGTTGTCCGCGTAGGATTTCTGTCGACTCTGAGACTCTTTCATTCTCTCTCGGATAAGATGGATCTTCTCAGATGATTCTCGAATAGACTCAGGGCCAAGAATGAGCTTTTCCCCCGACTCAAGCCAACATGATGGAGAACGACACGGCCTTCCATATAAGGCTTCGAAAGGAGCCATGTCGATAAAAGATTAGTAGCTATTATTATAAGCAAACTCAACTAGAGGAAGATGATCCTCCCAACTACCACCAAAATCTAAGATACAAGCACAAAACAGGTTTTCCAAAATATGATTCACCCATCCAGTCTGTCCATCAGATAGTGGGTGATAAGTTGTGCTAAGTTTAAGCTTTGTGCCCAAAGCTTGCTGGAGACTCTGCCAGAAGTGACTCGTGAAAAGAGGATCACGATCACACATAATAGATGAAGGAACACCGTGTAATCACATGATCTCCTTAATATATAGCTTCAATAAGAGAGATGCCGTCCTGTTAGACTTAATAGGAATGAAATGTGCGAACTTGGTGAGACGGTCCACAACAACCCAAATACTGCTATGGCCTGACCTCGAACGAGGTAAGCCATCGATGAAATCCATAGAAACTTGGTTCCATTTCCACAATGGAACCTCTAAAGGATGAAGAAGACCATTGGGTCGCTGATGCTCGGCCTTAATAAGCTGACAAGTTATGCAGTTGGTTACATAACTTGTTATATCTCGCTTCATGCCTTCCCAGTAATAGAGACGACGCATATCAGCATACATCTTGCTGCTGCCAGGATGAATAGTATACTTAGAATGGTGACACTCAACAAGAATGTCCCGCCTAAGTTCTGGAATAGAAGGCACGACTAGACGGTTCTTCTTTCGAAGGCACCCATGAATATCGATGCGGAAATCCCTCATCTCAATGTCATCGTGGGATTCAGACTTATACTTCAGAATAAGAACAGATATATCAGAGTCTTGCCATTGAGCCTCGACAATCCGATCAAGAAGAGTAGGACAAGCTTCCATGCTATACAATAAAATAGGTGAATCTGAAGTGGAAGCACAATCACGAATATCATACATGGAAAGAGTCTCAGGAACTTTCCACTCTGCAATCATCATGGAAACAATAGCTGAATGCTTACGACTCAAAGCATCAGCCACTCGATTCCCCTTGCTAGGGGTATACTAAATGTCGAAATCATATGAAGCTATAAACTCGAGCCAACGCTGTTGTCGCATGTTGAGCTCCTTCTGAGTGAATAAGCACCTGAGAGACTTGTGATCGGTAAAGAGAGTAAAGTGCTCTCCCAACAAATAATGATGCCACATCTTGAAATCAAAGACAATGGCGGCAGGCTCTAAATCGTGGGTAGCGTACCGAACTTCATTCGGACATAATTGCCTTGAAGCGTAAGCAACTACCCTATCCTTCTGCATAAGAACAGCACCGAGGCCACTATGACTGGCATCGGTATAAACAATAAGATCCTGATTCCTTTCGGGAACCACAAGAGCATGAGCATTAGTGAGAAGCTCCTTCAATCTCTGAAAGAAAGCCTCACACTTATCTGACCATATATAGCGAATGCCTTTCTTCGTAAGGCTAGTCAAGGGAAGCACAATACGGGAAAAGTATTTAATGAATCGACGGTAATAACCCGCCAAACCCAGAAAGCTACAAATCTCATGAACATTCTCAAGCCTCTTCCAATTCTGGATGGCTTCGATCTTAGAAGGATCGACCAAAATGCCTTCCGAAGAAACAACGTGGCCTAAGAGCTTAACTTGCTTTTCCCAAAAAAGACACTCAGAATGCTTTGCTTTGAATTGATGCTGTCGAAGAGTACTCAAAACAATTTTAAGATGTCGAGTATAGTCTGCTTCGGACTTAGAATATACAAGAATTTCATCGATGAAAACAAGAACAAACTTATCGAGATATTCCCGGAATACTCGATTCATAAAGTCAACGAAATAAGCAGGGGCATTCGTCAAACCGAACGGCATGACGAGCCACTCATATGAACCATAGCGAGTGTGGAAAGCTGTAAGTGGAATGTTGTCTTCCGCAACTCGGAGCTGGTGAAATCCCATGGCAAGGTCAAGCTGTGAGAAGACCTTAGCGCCACTCAACTGATCGAACATATCGCCAATCCTAGGCAATGGATAGCGGTTCTTGATGGTCAACTCATTAAGCTTGCAATAATCGACGCATAGCCTAAGAGTCCATCGGACTTCCTCACGAATACCACCGCGGCTCCCCACGATGAAGAATTAGATTAAGTGAAATGCTTGGCTTTAAGCTCTAGGAGTTGCTTCTTGAGTTCCTCATTCTCTTTAGTAGACATCCTCGTGGGAGGACGAGTAACTGGTTGTGCGCTTGGAATAAGGTCGATGTGGAACTCAATAGCCCGCTTGGGTGGTAATCCCGAAACAGGCTCAAATAAGTATGGAAAGTCATGAACAACAGGAATCCGAGACACAATATCGTCATCGTCTCGAGAATCAAGAGCAAATAAAGAAGCCACGGAATCATGATCGGACTCTTGAAGCAGAAGAGACAACTGAGTAAGAGAATTGGGATGACGAAGATATAAAACTTTCTCCAAATAAAGAATCATGCCATCGTATCTAACTAGCCAGTCCATACCAAGAATCATATCAAATCCAAGAAAAGGAATCACGTGCAGAATCGCACGGAAAGAAAAACCACAAAACATAATCTCAACATCATCAAAAAGAAGACTAAGGGTTGCAGATCCCCCGATAGGATTCGCAATCCGTAAAGAAGTAAGCATGCAAGAAACATTTAACTGTAAAGCATCGATGAGTTCCTTCAATACGAATGAATGAGAAGCACCCGTATCGAAGAGCACTCGAATAGAAAGATCATGAAATAAAATAGTTACCTCTAAAACGGAAGAGAATATACCTCGAGACTGAGAAGCATCTCCAGAAGTGGTAGCTACATTAAGATGACCTGACGAGAACTCTTCTCCCTCTTGGGACAAGCTGAAATCAAATGTCCCTTCTTCTTACAATAGAGGCATCTCTTAGGCTTGGGACACTCTCTCACAGGATGGTCAGGCGAACCACAATTGAAACAAGCAAAAGGCTTAGCTGAAGGAGTAGCTGGACACTGGGAAGAGGATCCATCTTGCTTCTTCTTCTTTTTAGGGTGGAAAGGCTTAGACTTGCGGAAAAACTTTTTCTTGTTCGGATTTCCCCGAACCTCACCCTCAACATCACTATCCTTTGCCTTCTCGACCGCTTCAAGCTGAAGGGCCGCATCCACAAGTTTCTCAAAAGAAAGTTCAAGATGAAGCATAAGGGATTTCTTCAAGTATTTCTTAAGTCCAGAGACGAACTTAAGGTTCTTCTTATACGGAGTCGAAATGTGCTCAAGACCATACTTAGATAAGGCTTCGAAAGATGCAACATGCTCAGAAACTGTCAACTTCCCTTGTTTGAAAACAAGGAAACGTTGAGCTAGAATAGCTTTCTCGGATTCAGGAACAAACTTAAGCTTGAATCTCTCACGGAACTGATCCCACTCTAAGGTAGACTCATCAACTTCCGCCACAAGCAAGTCATACCAATTCAATGCACGTTCTTGCAACATACTCGATGCGACAAGAACGCGATGATGGCTAGATATCTCCATACGGTTAAATATGCACTCACAAGAAATTAGCCATGCCTCGACCTCTAAGATGGTCTCTGTGCCTCTAAAGATCTTGCCACCAAGATGAGTGGAGTCGCTACACATGCTTGCAAATGCGGATTTGTGCGGAGGAGAAGATCGAGCTAGAACGGGAGGCTGATTGCTCCTAATAAGCTCGAGAATCTGATCGGTAGACATATATACACCTTCGAGATGAGAACCACTGGACGGTCCCACCGCCGAAGAGCGTCTCTACCTCTACCACACATATCTGAAAGATAAGATAAGATAGGATTATTCATAGGGTAGATAGATATATTAGCAATCCAAATGTAGAAATTAACGAATACACAGAATTAAATTTACATTCCTAGACATATTCCTTTCTATCTACCCCAAAGGAATCGAAAAGGGACATGAATCAAAACAAGGACAAGGTGAGATGGATCATGTTTGGGGATGATGTGTACAAATGTATTATATTTGATGTAAGGTAATCTTGTGTACTATTCTGCATATATCACATTATATTCTGAAATTCTGCTCTGATACCAAGATGTGACGCCCCACCCCGAGACCCACATTAGTAAAGAGAATTACTAAGTAAACCTGTCTACTAATGCAGAGAATAGGGCTGGTTAAGGGCGACCCTCATGATAATGCATTAGCTAAGAGATAAGTATGTCAATATTTTTTCCATTACCTCGTATATGGTCGACATACCTAGTCCTTAACTAATATGATACCATGGTGGTTTAGGACCGTTTCAGAATAAATGCTATATAAAAAAATATATATAAACAGTCATAGAACGGCAAAGCCAGATCAGAGTATACATACATCTCCATACATCATACATAATACAACATACATAAGTAGCATGAACTACAAAATATACATACACAACCATCCTACAAAATAATAGGTACAATGTCCAAGTCTGAAAAAAGTGGTCCAAACAAAAGCAAGCTAACGGATCCAAGAAGGAGTGAGCTAAATCCATACCAAACCTGCAGCTCGGTCTGACCCGAGTAATAAATACACAGGTCAGGTAGGCTAGAACTTATCATTAGTAAAGATAACAGTAATAGAAGGAAAGGGAGAACCATTCCGTTGTTGACAACGGAACGATATAAGTATCATCAAATCATCTCTAAGGTGAGACATCTATGGGTTCATCATGATTTCATAAGGGAATCCAATTGGTTATCTAACTATGGTTCATCTTCTATAGTTATATAAGTGAAATAGGCAAGGATTTGAACCATATAAATAATCATCATAAAACAGTCTAAAACCTCATAAATCCATCATAATAGAACTTAATGAGGTTTCAAAACATCATATTAGAAATCACCATAAAACCATCAATACATATTAGCCTTCATCTTACTCAAGGCTATAATAACATCCTCATAAAAAGGTGGAACCAAAACATCTAAAACTTCATGGAAAACTGCACATGCTTACATCGTGATTAGTACTGATATTTGATTCCATGAACATCATGATGACTGGAGTCAAGTAACATCATAACATCGTGAACATCGTGATGACCATTGTCTATAATATCATAATGACTCCCAGTCACAAAGACCCGAGTTAATAACATCGTGATGCTCGGAGTCGCAACTACATCGTGGTGACTCCAATTGAGTACTCGTGGTCTATAGTACTAGTAAACATCGTGAATGTGTCTCAACTTCTCGGATAGGAACCCAATAGGCGTTAACGTACGTCCCATGCCATACGTTCGCACCTAACGGTTTACTAGCCGTTAGTTGGTGCCACACTAGTAAAACATCATAAACATCATGAAAATATTCTATGCCTCATCTCATCGACGAGTAAATACAATACCCTACTCGTCTCATCTCATTGACGAGTACTAGTGGCATCGTGACTTGTCTCATCTCATCAACAAGTAAAAACCATCATAATACATCTCAAAATCGTAAAATCATCATAAAGAAGCTTATCTCATCTCATCGGCAAGTAAAAATAACATCTAGATGGTTATTTATAACCATAATTCCAAATAGCAATTTCTCGCTCTTAATTCGCCTCATTTCATCGGCGATTGAGAAATACATCTAAAAATGGTCCTTCATCGAATATACTCCTAAATTGGAGTTCTCAGACCATATAATCTACACAAAAATTTAATAACATCTTAAATCATCTCAAACAGTTCATGGAAAGGGTTTCGATCGTATAAGTCTGATATTAAGTGATAAAGCAAATCCATGTGTCAAATACCACATGTTTTAATTTACCGTTTAATTGTCTTTCTCATACGTCCGAAATTCATAAAAATAAGTAATTTATCTATAAAATAATTTTATTAGAAGAAAATAGGAATTTAAAATGATTTTCCGAAAACGATTATTAAAACCAATACTTGAAATTTATTTATTATAGGAAATAAATATATTTTTATTTAGAAAATAATTTTAAAATACTATATAATAATAATTTGAAATGTCCATATATTTCAAAAATGGTTTAGTGAAAACTGTTCTCGAAAACAATAAAAACTAAGAAGGATATCTCAATATCGATAACTTGAATTCAATACGAATTAATTCAAATTTATCCCAAAATCAATTTAAATTCCATTTAAATTTGAATTTCAAATTCTCCCAATATATCCAGCCTATTGATAGGTATCATAGCTCTCAAAATATCTCAAAAACAACATCAAAACCAAACGAGAATGAGAGCAAAACGAGCTAATACAATTCTAAGGTCGATGATTGTTATTGCTGTAATTTTGCACTCAAGACAGTAACATAGAACATAATTTCGATGAAGCAAACTTCAAAATTTCAGAAAACTCAAAACACGAAACTTGTATTACATGGTCTATGCTTTCCAGAAATTCCAAAATTATTGAATTTGGTTAAGTAATGAAAGAGTTGTGGCCAAAACAACTCTCAGGCCTGTGATTGTTGTTGCTGTCGATTTGCTCTCGGGACAGCAACAAACAAGCACGATTTTGATCAAGCAAACATCAAAATTTTAGAAAACTTAAAACATGAAACTTGTAGCACAATGTCTATGCTTTTCAGAACAGCCAAAATTATTGAATTTGGTTAAGAAACAAAAAAGTTATGGCGAAATTCGTTTCAGCTTAAATGTCAAACAAATTTTTTTACAAGATTATCACTTTCAGCTAGCAAATTTGTGAGCTTGCACTCACCTTGCCAAAAAGTGGATTTAGCTTGATCAAACTGAAGAAAAATAGAAGCTTTCTGACGCAAAGAAGCCTTCAAAGACCTGTAGTTGCTAAAAAAACATGCAGACCAAAAGAAGAAAAGTTACAAACAATTTAATACAAACTCATGATTTGATGAATTAATTCCTAGTATTGGATTTGATTACCTTTACTGTTCTTTGTTTTGTTGATTTTCACTTGAATTTACAGCAAATTAGAGCAAGATTTAATTAAGCAAGATTTCTAGAGAAGAAGAAATGAGTCCAAGGAAAAACAACGTACAACTCATTTTTCTTCTTCTTCTTTCCTGATAGTTCTAGATTTGGATTTAGGATCTAAAACCCATACCCAATAAGCCCAATCTTATACTTAGTGAAAATTATTAAGTAAATACACATTTTCCACTTATTTTAACAATATAAACACATCTTTTCTTATTTTAAAACCAAGAAAAATTTATAAAACAAAAGTTTGTGTAAATCAAATTGTTTCTACAACCAAATAAAATTTATTTTAACTATAAAAATCTATTTTTATCAATGAAACCTTATTTTTTACATAAATAACACAATTTACACTTTTTATTCTCATAAAACACCATTTTTAACATAATAATTTATACAAAAATTGTTGTCTTGTCAAATAAAATACAAAAAACCATTCGAACTTTACTTACACATCAAAATATTATTTTTAAACAATATACCATCTTTTATATTAATAAAATACAAATTTACTTCAATTTTCCCCTTTTTAAAATCAATAAATGGTTAATATTGGCATTAATTTCCAATATTATTGTATTTACCCAAATGAAATTACAAATTAATTATTTTCACTCTAAATTCTCAAAATAAAGTTTTTAAAACTTTATTTTCATCAATTTATATTTATTTCAACAATTTAAATGTTGAAATATATCTTTTGATTAATTTATTAACTCAAATTAACAAAATTCTAATATTTCCATCTTATTTAACCAAGTCTCCTAACAATCAAATTTCAAGCCCAATTTATCACCTCCATTTTATTTTATTCCCAATATTAAACTATAACTATCATTATAATTTAATATTTCAGGTAATCAGCAATACCAGACCAAGGTTGTTACATTTTCTATATTTAAATCTATCGAAAATCTCTTATATAATATTGCTTATAAAATTTCCAGAGATCAAATACATTTTTTTAAAATGAATTTATATCTCTAAATCAATTTCTTTTTATTTCAAATCCATAAAACATATTTTTCCAAAATCTTGTTTATACTCATAAATCATGAAATATATTCTAAAACCTACACAATATTAAATAAAAATCATTTCATATTTTTCTATAATTTTGTAGGATATTTAAATAATTATTTGAAGCTAAAAATCAAAATTTTCCTTTAATAAATTAATATCTATTATTACATAATTAATATTTATTTAAATAAAAATTTTAACAAAATAATTTCATACTTACCTTGCATCAAATCGTTAATTCCAAAACCATATTTTTATTCAATTTTTCATAAATAAACCTGTATATATATATAACTAAAACACATAGGCAAAAATGCATACAAGAGGTGAATATGAGAGCAGGGTGGAGGTTTTAGACTTCTCATGAGTATGCAAAGGGATGTATATTTTTTCTACGTCTTAAGATGGGCTATAGGGCTTACTAAAAAATTTGTATTCATTCTTTTCCTTTATTCTTCCTTTGTTTATCTATTTTTCTAGCATGAAAATTTTGTCCAATCTCCAAACAAAATTCACATTCATTCTCCATAATTGTTTTATTACCATTAAATAATTTTTTTCAGTATTTTTTTTGAGAGAAATGTGTGATCTTCAAAAGTAGAGGAGAGCACACTTGTACATACATACATACATATATATATATCACCGGTAGTAAAGGAGCTACCAACATGCCTGGCAGGTGACAAATCATAACATAGAAAAATCTAAGACAACAACATCAGGTAACTACTTGAATGAGCTCTGGTAAAGCCACCGCCCATTACACCTCAGTATCGAACTCCGGCAAGGCTATCATCCGATAATGAAATGTTAAAGTACCCAATATAAACCATGGTGCATCCAAGTGAACAAATGAGATCAACAAGCAGCTCCACTAGAGAATAAACTCCTCATAGCTAGCGCGATTGACCCAGATCTAAAATGTGAAATCTCTCCTAACAACGATCCTACGAATAGCAATCCTGCAATACTGGCAACAACAACCTTAAAACCCTATGAATAGCATTTTAGCACCATTTATAGCCTAAACGTGTACCTGAAGATGGAACTAAACAAACAAAAAATAAGAATAATAAAATTTATATACATATATATGCATTAATGAAATAAAAGTAATAAAACTAGAGTTAAAACTATGAGACAGCAAAGAAACTATAATAAGAGCTAGAACAATAAAAGGGTCAAACTCATTATGCGTCATCATAACTTACTTTTATGTTATGAGATAGTGATCACAAAATCAAGAAGCATAAATATTAGCAAAATATGTAATTATATACGTATAAATTTCTTAAAAAAACTAAAAAGTATTAACATAATGCTCCTTCGATCAAAAGAACATTATGATAATCAGTAAAATCTTCATTCGAATTCGAATTAATGCTAACGCTGTAGTTATTAATGTTAAAAATATTGTTTTTTATTTCAATAATTTAATGCTTTTCCTTACCTTATTAAGATATTCATTTAAATGATTATTTTTAGCCAATCTATATTTTGGATTTGAGATCCAATTGAAACAAAATGATGCTACTATTATTACTAATCTATTTATATAACTGTTGTTATTATTAAATAGTCTCTGGTTTCTATCAAACAAAATATACCAACATATTATAGTAAATAAAGTATCTAGTAAAAATCCATTTCCCATTTTAAACTTAAATCTTGAGTTATTCCAATAAAAATCACAATCAATAACTTTAGTTGTAATAATAAAGTTAAAGATTTTAAGAGTATTATTAAGAATGTAGCAAGTATCCATACAGTCATAATATATATGATTAATATTTTCAAAATACAAGTTACAATAGGTACATTTATTATCAAATGGCAAATTCTTTCTTTTTAAAGTTCATTTGTATTTAGCTTCTCATGCATGATTAACCACATATGAAACTTAGCTTTTGGTGATGCATTTGCTTTTCAAATAAGATTAAAAGTGTTGTTAGAAATGCCCGATAAATTAAGAAATTTATACAATGAATTAGAAGTGAATTTCTTACTTTTATCCCATTCCCGGTTAATAATATCATTTTCGTTATCAATATTATATAAATTCATTGCACAAATTAATGAAAAATGTCTAAAAGTTGTACCTTCTAAGATTCTATTAAAACTAAAGTTCCAAGGGGGATCGTTATCCGGAGAAAAAACATTTTTAATTAAAGAATTTTTAAAGTTACAAATTTCGAAAAGTTCTTTAAATTCGACCCTAAGAGGAATGGCTAATATCCAACGATCATGGAAAAAAGTTGTATTATTTCCTGAATGAATAATCGTATTATTTATTTAAATTTGACCCTAAGAGGAATGGCTGATATCCAATGATAATTTTTTCAATATTTATTTCCTTATTAACCATTTAAAGCCCAATTTCAATAATAAATTTATAATATCCTTTTATAAGTGAAATGAAATTCACTTTCTTTAAAATAAGTTCTTTATCTTCTTTACTTTTAATATCTAACTTTACAAAAATTATTTATCCATTTTTAATTATAAATTAAAAATCATTTTGAAACTTAAAAATGTCCAAATTCATTTTAAAAATAAAATTTTTCTTAAGTATGTTATTTCCTTACTTTATAAACATTTTCCCATATATTTCCCAATTATTTCATTTATTCACATTTTAAATATTAAAACTCATTTTAATTAATTAAACCTTTATTTTAAATCCCAAATAAATTATATATTTCAAAATCAAAAAATCCAATTTTTCACACTTTACTATTAAAAACTCATTTAATTAGTTAAACCCCATTATTAATTTAATCAATTGCTTCTCAACATCGTGTTGTTATAGACTTCCCCCTTAACAAAATTGCATCCTACCAATTTCCTGTAGGGAAAACTCACAACAAGCTAGTCCATTTCTTGCTTTACTACATCCTTCTATAATTAAAATAAATCACAAATATAATACATAATGCTCCACCTTTACTATCTCGAGTTAGCAAAATTAGTGATCTACATTGACCCATCAAGTATCAAATAGAGCAACTCAATACCAATTATTAGACCCTTTAGCGGTGGCTTACCCAAAAATCAAGGACCATCCTCATCGCCTATCATCTGTAATCGTGGACTATGTGTTTGAACAAACTCATTTGGAAGATTCCAATACTTGCACAAATAATCAAAATATTACTATATGTTGAAATTTTTGGAACACTTCTGAATATTCTTTATGGTACGAAGTGTATTCCAAAAAATCCACAATACACAAAACACAATATAAATTCATATAAAAGTTATTCAACACTTTTGCTCAGAAAATTTGGACAAGTATATTCTTCTTCTCAAAAAAAAAGTTTTTAATACTCGAAACTTCACAATCTTAAAAGTATTTTGAAACGACCCGGAATTTCACTACTTTGATTAGTGAATATTTATTTAATTTTAAAAATTCAATATGTAGGTTTTATAATGAAAATAAACTCGTTTTATTAAATGGATAATGATGATAAAATCGTTTCCAAAATTTGTTTACCAAATTAAATAGTTCGTAGAAAAATAGAAAATATGACCGAAGAACGTTTTCCAAAATTTCGACCTTTCAACACCAGAAAGTTGTCGGGAACATTGTTCGTCTTTGTGCACCATATACACATATATATAAGAGTTCATTAATTAAATAATAATACACTTAGAAATAAATTATCTAATGTTAATTTGGATTAGTAAGTGATGTGACAAGACATAGTTTTAAAAAATAATAAACTTATATATATATATATATAGTATTGTCACATCTTAGGTTATATATGTATATATACTATATATATATATATATATATATATATAAGAAGGTGATGTGACAAGTCATGGATTACAAAAATAATAAATATATATATAATGAGATTTGATGTGATATATATATATGTATGTATTTGATGTGACAAATCATTGTTTTAAAAAGAGTATATATATATAATAATAATAGAGAGTGATGTGATAAGGCATGGTGATATGACCTCTCAATATCATGACATGTTAGAATATTTTTAAAGCCAAGGGCATAAAGGTAATTTTCTCTCTCCTCTCTATCTATAAATACCTACATACATCTCTCTTATTCATTTTACTTTCCATATTCATTTTCCTAACCTCTCCATTCTATTCATGTCCTCCTTCCTCTTAAAAAAAAGGAAAAAAGATAGAAATCCTTAGAAAACTTGTTCAAAATCCACTTAAAATCTTCTCCATTTTCATCCTACTTCCTTCGCCATAACTTCCACCTTTCTACAACAAATCATGATTTTCTTTTCTTCAAACCGTATATAAATCCAGTGGCTACAACTTTTATTTTGATCACTTCCTCAAGTTTTTAGCCTAGATATGTGAAAAACGCTTGTCTTTAAGACCCATTTTTGGACCTATGTTTTGAAGGCCAAAAATACCACATCTTCTTTTGACCATAACTTTCTCAAAAATGATCCAGATCGAGTGATTCTTTTTTTGAAATGATAGAGAAAAGAATTTTTAAAACCTTTACCGTTGATAACTTTTCAAAATTCTGAGATTATCATATCGAAAAGCTGAGAGGAAGTTGAGCTATTTTCGGGTTGCTTTTTGAGTTTTTTAAGTTTACAAGTTCTAAAGCATTCAAGTTTAGGAAAGCTTTATGGTGAGTAAATTCTTAACTTTTTAGGAAAGATCTAACCTTTATATATATGTTGGTTATATGGTTATATATGTAAATGATGTTGTGTTTGGATTATGGTATGGGTTGGATGTTTTGTGTATGTCCAAACTTGTAGTTTAGCATTTGATTTGAGATTGATGGTTAGGTGATGTATTTGAATATGAATGTGGTGATTTTACTAAAATATGATGATGATGTGATTTGGTATCTTTCATATATGCTTGGATTATGGTTGAATGGTATGGAAGATAGGAACTTGAGTTGTTAGTAAGGGACTTGAGATCCATCTTGAAAATCTAATCGTTTACTAGTTTTGAGTTAGTAAATATTTTTGTTTAAATTCTAACTCGAGTTAAGGTTTTAAAAATCCTTTATTTTATGTATTAAAAAGTAATCCAAAGTGCAAAGTTAAAGTTTTAGATGGTAACTTAAAGAAGCAGATTCTAAGTTATTGCATCCATAGCGATAGTAGCTATGGATGTAGTTCAGAAAAGTTTGATTTTTAACTTTAAAGTTTTCTTCTGAAAATGATTTGAAAACCTATTTTCAAACGTAGTTAGTAACACATAAGTTAATTATAACTTGATTAAGTATGTCTAATAATTAATTAATTTATCAATTAAGGATAATTATTTATTAATTAATCAGTAATTAGGTTAAGTAATTAGTGACTAATTAATAAGTTATTAAGAACTTTTAATTAATGGTTAATTAAGTTAAAAAGGGTAATTATTTTTATTTAATTAAGTTTAATTATTTTAATTATTATTTTATTGAAGTTGAATTATTTAATTAATTGTTATTTAATTAAAGATTAATAATTTACTCAATTATTACTTAATTAGGGATTAATTTTAAGTAAATGTTTATTTATTTAAATTTTAATTATTAATTTACTTTTAATTAATTAAGACTTAATAAAGATTTGGTTTTGGTTAGTTAAGATTTAATTAAGCTTTAATTCATATTAAATTATGATTTAATTATTAAAAGTTATTTTAAACTTTATCGGTTATGTTTTAAGTTGTGTTCTTTTCTAAGTGGTTTGATTTTAACCAAAGGATCTCTTATCCATGATATTAATTAGACAAACAACTGTGAATAAGTTAGAATATGATTGTTTGTGTTGTATGGACATTCATTAGTAGAATAAAACACTGTTCTGCTATAGGGTAATTGTTTGGACATGTGTTTAGTAGAATAAATTTCTGTTTTGCTATTAATTGATTAAATTGTTTTGGACATCTATTTAGCAGGACAAATCACCATCGTACTATTATGTTGTTTAAACATGTATATGCTAGTTGAGTTGTATTGACATGTTATTCCCTAGTTTGATAATTGGTTGGATTTACATATATGTTGGCCTATGTAAATAATTGATAAGTGCCTTGGAATTAAATTGAAATAAAATAGTAACTTAAATCAGTACCATTGGGACTGCTAAGCCTCGTTTGGAATTTATAAAGTATGGCTTTGAATTTACTTTAATTCTTTAAACAATTTGAGGCTAAGGGTTTATAAATGGTTTTTCAAGTTATATAATTCTTATAAAGGTATTTATAAATGTTAACTTGTTTACAGAAAGGGGTTTTTACTATTAGAAAGGGTTATTAAGGTGTTTTACAAATGACGTTTGGTAAATGATATTTATAAAGGAGTATAGAAAGGTTTATATAAAGAGTTTTACAAATAGGAAAAAAGTTTATAAAATCATTTCAAAGATTTGGAAAGAGGTATATAAATTAACTTAAAGGTTTATAAAAGTGGGTTATACCTTTATTTTGAAAGTTATAAGTTAATTGAAATATGAGATGAGCTTTTAAAAAGGGAATTTTTGATAAAGGATAGGCAGAATGTTTTATTTAGAAGAAATGTTTGGTTATTTAATATGAGATTTGGAAAGAAGAAATCTTTGAAAAGTTTGTAAATATACTTATACTGGTAAGATAATATATGATTTTGTTTTAAGGCATGAAAAGTAAAATGTTTTGGTAATATACTTATAACATTGAGATAAGTATATAAATGTTTCTCAAGTATAAAAGGAAATGTAAGGGGTTTGGGAATAGTGTTTTGAAAAGATCTTGTGATCAGGTTTTATAAAGTGTTTTTATTAATTAAAGAGAATTAATGAAGGCTTAGTGGATCTCATATGGAAATTAAACCATGATTGTATGTTTGTTTATTTGATAATTAAATAACCAACTATCAAGACAAAACGTAACTTTGGAAATATCAAGGAAAAACACGAGAATTATATGGTACAATTACCTTCGAAGGTGTTATACTATGCATATAAACTCAGTTCGTTCTTCTAGGACGAATGATAAGGAAGTATGTCGACAAACGGTTAGGAGGTGAACTCCGCTCTTGTCATTTGTCTTTTTATTTCCTAAAGAACCGGGGTTGAGTTTACCGAAAATATCGAAAGTTGTTTCGAAGAGACTGGGATTAGATATGCTATATGAAAACCACTTCGATCCAACTCAAATGTTTCGAAATGAAGACATCTTGAAGCATGGGATCGAAGACGGAGCCATTGAAGTGCAACGGCTGCTTGCTACTAATCCTGAGGCTGGTTCCAAAATGGATGTAGCAGAAGTAGTGCCTTCGGTTTGTCCTAATCCTAAACAACTTTTATGGATGAACGCTGACACTGCATTACTGCCTGGAGGACAGTGTTAGCATTCCAAGAGGGATTGCTATTCAGAAAGGTAAAACGTAGCCTTAAGCCTCATTAACTGGGAATGACTAAAACATGGGAGATGCAACAATGCTATGTGGGTCGCACCCATTAGGATGTGTTGTCACCCTTCTAGATACGATACATCTACATATTTATGGATTGGTTGTGCATGAGAGCTCGATATTAAAAGGGTTGCAAAGCAACCGAGGTAATGACATATTCGGTACTATCCAGTAAGGAGTAGGCCAGTCTTGTGTTGGCAGGGGTCGTTAGGTACGATCTCGGTACATTTTCTAGATATAAACTATGATAGGCGTGTTGGAACTAGGCCAGCCCGCAGCGGTAGTGGTGGATGTATTTCAAAAAATTTCATCCTATTGGATCTTTATTGGGCCTATGAAGTCTAATTCATTTAGAACAATTCTAAATTTGTTTTAAATAAAATCATGTATTTTATTTAAATTTAAGTATTTTTTAATGTAAAGTTAATTTGAATGATTTAATTTATATATATATACATGTATCATATACATATACATATGTGTGTGCATGTGTAACATAATAATCCATGAAGGGTATAACATGTTCGTATATAGATGTTGGGATTTACATCACAACGGACACATTAGCTCATTTCGTATGTATTGTATGTTATCTAAATATGTGCATAAATCTATAATGCAAAGTATATTTATATAAATACGTATACATATATTTAAAATATATTTTATAACTAAAAGTCTCAAAATTAAATATATATATATATATAATTTAAAACATTTGTATAAATATATATACATAATTAAACATTTAAAATTATACATACATATATATATATATAATAATTAAAATTATATATTTATATATAAGGTTAAATAAAATGTATATATATGAATAATTAATTACATTCAAATACTTAAAATATAAATATATATATTTTAAAATTATTTCCAGATCGAAGCTAGCATAACAAACATAAAATAATAATTTTATAATTTTATCATTATATATATATATATATCTTTATTAATAGTTGGCTTGGAAGCGCAAACTTTTGGTCCGACCATGAACTTCCCAAAATACTCTTTACTCATATATAATCTAATTATTATCTATTATTCCACGTACAAGTAACTAAAAAAAATTGGTAAAATCCTAATAAAATGCAGATGTTATTCATATTATTTTTAGCCTATTATTTCTAGACTAGACTGGAACTATTCAAACAAAGTTAAAATAGTTAAATTTTTTACAAATTCAAACTATCCCTCTATGCTTAGGAATGACATCTAACAAATAAATATCATTTAAACAAATAAACATCATTTAAAATCCATTGTTTATTAATTAATAATATAAATAAAATTCAAACCGACAAAAAATTAAATGTTACAACTTAGAAATAAAAATTTAAATTAACTACACATGATTTCAACATAAAAACATGACTAAATATTTCTACAAATTATTTTCTCTTGAATGTGTTAATCATATATAAATTCACGCGCAAAGCACATGCAATCATCACGCTCGAAGCGCATGCCGTAACGCTTGTATAATAAATAGTTTTGATCATAATAATTAAAAATATTAGTAATAAATATTAAAAAATCAAATTTTAAAATTGAAAAAAATTTAGGATCATAAAATACAGGTACAATTTTTTTTTCATGATTTTTTGAAATAAAATATTATTTTTAATAAATAAAAGAAATGTTCAACCGAAGTAATTTAATTATTAAAAATATTAAATATTAAAAAAAATTCTAAATTTTTTTCTATGGGTTATTGCATAGATTTAGTTATAAAAATATAAAATCGAATTTTCAATGCAATAATTATTTTAGATATAATAAAATATTCAAATAATCAATAAAAGATAATTTAAAATTATTTTTATATATAAAAAATTTATTTTCGAATTTGATAATTCATATTATGTATAAAAAGTTCTAAGGAAAAATTCTAAGCTGTTTGTACATTATAAATACACATATATGTAATTATTTGTTTAAAATATACATTAGTCTATATTTAAATTAATATATAAATATACATAAAATAATTAATAATGACAAAATTTAATTTTTTACAGCAAATTAGATTTGTTTATATATAAATTATAACACATAATAATATAACCATGCACATAACCAAACTAATTTGTGACAACTACATATACCCATGAAAATCTCACCTAACTAGATATATAACATTAATATATATACAGATATCAGATTAATCAATATTAAATCATAAAATATGATATTATTACTGTAATATATAAATAAAATACCAATTGATGATGCCTTTTAGTTCACTTGAAACAATGAATTCCCTTCTCTAGTTATGCTCGATCCGCCAGATTGCAAGTTTGGAATCGTCGATCTTTTCTATCAAATAGCGCTTTTACTTAACTTGAATTGATTTGAGATTCTTAGAACTGATATGGGGATTAATTTCGGCCAACAAACTTGATAATTATGGCAGCCAAAAGTTGTTTTGATTAAGGGTTTAGAGATCCATATATATAGCCTTGTACAAGAGAGATATTAGGACAATCTCATTACATATTCTCTCTTATTCTTAGCCATCCATCTCTAGGTCTAATCCTAAGTTTAGCCGCCTCCAATAACTTGGCAAAACCAAAATTTGCAGCCCTAATGATGGGCTTTAAAACCATTTAAGCCCAAGTCAAAATTCTATGTAATTAAATCTAATTAAATCGCTTATCGATATCGTATATCGATTGGTACATTTATAACTATCATAAATATATAATAATTTTTATATCTCTTCAAATTTTATAATTAATATTTCATAAATATTAATTAATTTATAACAATTATAACCTTATTAAATCATTCGGTCTTAAGGGAATTCATCATTTCAGTTGCGTAACTCTTGGGTGTAAATTTGGTCAGGAATTAACACTGAATTATTCGAATGTTAATGTTCACACGTCACTTAGCAAGTGGTGTGACATTATGGCCAAATTTATCGCTTATTCATTTTCAATAAAATCTTATTTAATTTAATAAGCGTTACCCGTTAGTGACATTTATATACACCAATTCTCTTTGTCAAAACTGTATCACTTTGGATTTATGGAATCTGGTAATGGTCAAAATTCCCTTATTGTCCATATTCAACTCTATATCCAAACACAAAATCCTTGGTTCAATAATAACAATTATTATTAACCATACTACTTTGGCCAGAGATTTTGACTTTGGATTGACTTGAGTTGACCATGATACTAACCGCATATAACGGAAGTGACGAATCCTCTCTTGAATAGTGTCTTCCTTCCAATACTTCCACTCGATCCAACAATAATTACTTAATGGATGTCGTTCCATGATTTGACTATAATCAAAGTAGAGTTTATCATATTGAAGGTTGACGGTATTCTCAAGTCGAAAGAATTGTGTAAATTAGTCACATCGATATTTTCCGTTTGACCTTAGTTATACTAACCAACAGAAAACTACCGAGTGAGTTGTTCTATAGCTATCCAATAACTATTAGTACACAACCTCTAGGTGCCCCCCGTAGTCATGAAAAATACATTGCCCAACATTTGAAGAGCATTACGTACTCTAGTCTCAACGAATACATCGATATCTAGTGTCGATGCATCTTGACTAGGAACATTTAAAATGATGTGTTTTGTAACAATGTGATCCAATACTCATGATTACAACTAATTGTAATTACTATCACAAACACGTCATTTATGGATTTTCTGTTAAATATATTTTTAATTAAATTTATTAATTAATATAACCACATTGTATCAAGTATATAATAGATAGAAAATACCTTTATTTCAAACAAGATTGGTCAATGAGTTAGATATATGTAATAAATTACATAATTGCCCCTAGGGCATACCCCTAACTCTATCAAGGCGGTACCCCAGTAGTCCAGTCATTAGTTGGAATCCATTCTCCAATAAGAGCTTTACAGTTTTAGTTGTATACTAAATATGTTGGAACGTGAGATGCAAGTATTCCAGCTATTTTAATAATTTACTTTGAACCCTTAAACATGATTATAATATCACTGAATTTTCTATAAAAGTGTTTTGATTATCGTAAGATAAAAAACCTATCCGTGTTTATGTGCGACGTGGTCTTATGAGATAACTTTGATTTTAAAAGAGTTTTAAAAGTAATAATTCAATTGCTTTGAGTTTACTCACTCCAGACCCATGTCTGACACAGAGTTTTATTTTCTTTCCCTAAAACTCTTGGGTGCTCAAATTTTTACGAGCAGCCAAGTAGTTCAGGTTTCTACGGATGCATTCTTTTTGGAGGAGCTTGGAGCAGGAGGCTTCATCGATAGATAGTTATCATCTTGTTCCCGCTGTATATTATGTACTCTATATCTATGTATAAGGACAGATTGTTATAACTGTCTTAAGTTAGAAATTGTATTAATATGACTCTGATGTATCATTTTGTAAATGGCTTTGTAAAGTATTATGTGATTAATATATGTTATTCCGTTGCGTTGTGAGATTCTGTGTTTGTTCTTAGTTCTTCTATCTTTTATCTTTTTCTTTCTTTCCCCTAACGATTGTGTTTTCGGCACTTGAATACTCGGTATGCAATAAGTGGACGTAGTAGTGTCAATTTTCGAGGATCGAAAGCTTGGTTTGTTACATTTGATATTAGAGCAGAAGGTTAAGCGAAAACCTTGGCTTTGGTGGGGTTAACTAATTGGAGATACGATAAGTGACACCCTAGAATGAGTTTGAGTGTATATATATGAGCGTGTATTTGTTATTGATTATCAAATGTTTTATATTGTGTTGATTTATCGGTTTAGTGGCTTATGAACTCTGGTCGATATAGGGTGTACAACTATACCGATAGGGGTTTTTAAACACTTAAACTAGGAAAATCGACACAGTATTGTTTTGGAATTGGGTAAATGAAATAATTTTACCAAGGGTATATTTTACATATAAAAGAATGATTTTCACAAATAGTGTAATATAGTTGGTTGAGGTGTTAGGAGATAATATGTTATTATTATCATTTAGGTTTGTTTAATCATGCTCGTCTAGTTGAGCATTATCTATTGTTAGTATGTTCCCTTTTTAAGATATGGGTTGGGTAGATAAGGATTGGGAAAAATATGAAAATGAACACCTTATGAATTAAGTTCCAAAGTTTGATTATAAGGCGTTCGATGTTAAAGTTGAGGTAGAATTTAATTTAAAAGTTAGAATATTTTAGGATAAATGTTTAAAAATGGTTTAATAGAAGTGATTTATAACTGGGTTTATAAAAATGTATCATTTAAGTTGGAAGAAATTTAGGTTGAAAACTTGAGAACCTAAATCCTGATGCTTTTGAAAAATGATTTTCAAGCTTTTGGGAAAATAATAATAATAATATTTGAAACCAATTTGGTTTAAGTATAAATTTTTGGGAATAAAAGTGTAAGTAAGAAGTGTTATCTTTGGATTGGTACGGGAAACAAGTCTTGATTGTTTTGTGATGATTAGAATAATCTTCTAAGTGACGGTCAGATGTTTGCCCAGGTGAACATTCTGGGGTATTTAGTTAATTACTCTCTTTATCATTGTACGATCGAAACAAGTTCAACCCGAACAAACCCAAAGCGAGTTGGTGATATATGTTGTTGGAAAATGTAAAGTATTGTTCCAAAAATGAGAATTTGGAAATAAAAGGAATATTTTTAAGTTAACTAGTTCGAGTGGCTCGAAAATAACTTAAAATTGGGAAAGAGATGTGTTCAGATTGTAAACACTTCTCTTGAATATTACCCTTCCTAGTAAGTGAATGTATGATACTGTTTGGTGATACCTAGTTCCTTAGTATTAAATTTTGGAGTTACTCGGGCTATGGTTATATATTTGATGATTTAAAGTATAGTGTTCCATTTCAAAAAGAGTTGTTTGCAAAAACTCGGTTTGATTTTGAAATTGAAAAGGGTTTTGGATATAGTTGATTTCAAAGGTGATTTTGAAAATTTTGGGAAATTGTTTAAACTCTGGAATCTTATTTAAAATGTTTATGGAATAATAAAAATATATACCTGGCTAAATAAAATGTATAATCTCGAGTTAAAAAGTAAAATGTGAATGGGATTGATTGTAAATAGATGAAAGTATAGATTGAGTTGGTATCAATTTAAATTAGTTACTAGAATGGATATTCTATTAAGTGAATATCATTGAATTTGCATAGAAATGGTCGTCGTTGACGCAAACAAGATTGTATAGAATTCTATGAGTTAATAGAAGCAAATAAAATTGATTTTTGAATCAATTGTAATGAATATGAGTTCGTTTGGATTAAAATAAATTGAATGTAAGCAATGAAGTGTAAACCATTTAAATGGAATGAAATAAGAATGAATTGAGTGAGATGGTGTGTGAATGGATTGAAAGCACTTAAATTTGTGTCGGAACCTTATAAATTTGCTTATGGAAAGTGTTTAGTGTATATTGCTTATGTTATGCTTGTGTTTAGTTATTGAAATTAAGTGAAATGTTAATAAACTTTGTATATTTGTCACTTACATGTTTAAATTGAGTAAGTATAGGATTTTGGAAGCCGTTTGGCTGGTTTTGATCGTGCAAAATGCTAAATAAATAAGTCGCTTGCTTAAAAATGCTAAATAGAGGTACACCTACGCAATAAAAGATAGGAAATATGAACTTTTGTTTGTTTTCTTGTTTTTTCGACCGTGTGGGTCGATGTATATATATTTATATCTCTTATCAAATTGCAAAAGCTCCTCCGTACAAAGGAGACTCTACCAAAATTTTCTGAAAATTTTGGGGGTTAGAAAATTTTTAAAATTTTCACTAACAATAAATGATTTAAAATTGGTAAGCAAAGAGAATTGAAACTGAATATTGAAATCTAATTTAAAATTGTGTATGTGAAGTAAGGTGAAATCGAAGAAATTGTTCGAAGAAACTAAAGGAAGAAAAAGTTTGCAAATAAACTTTATTTGAGATTTTAAATAAATTAGTGAGTGAAACTAATAAAAGGGAATGGTTAATTAAATATGGGTTGAGATAAGGTGAATAAAATTCAATATTCAAAGTTTGAAGACAAATTGAATTCAAGTAGAATTGAAGATGGAAATCTGAATGGAAATTGGGAAAAAGTATTGAGATTTAAAAATAATTAATGAATTGAGGCAAATTGAAATTTATATGGAATTGGAATTCAATTTGAATATAAACTTCAGTAGTGAAGAAGTAAAATAAATATAAGAAAAAATTATATTGAACTTAAGAAATGAAAGGCGAAATTCTTAAGTAAATTTGGTATTGAAAGTATACTAAGTTAATAATTGGATGAAAATTAAACTGGAAGTTGGGAAATGGGATGGTTGTAAATAAGTGAATAGAAATCAAAATGAATGTGAATAAAAAGGAAATTGATATAGCTAATAATCAATTGAAATTAATACGTAGAATGTAGGTATATTATTTTATTCACATAGTGATTTGATCCGGATTCGAGCACAGAATTTCAAGGTAATTATACCGATCCGAGTTAGGATTTTTCACTCGATTTTCGACGGCGAACCCTGGATATGGATTTTGATTGATTCTGGAAATTCTCTATCATAGTTTGTGACTATGCAAGGAGAATGACAGTTTCTGATCAAGAAACCAGATCTGAGTCCGCACTAGGATGTTGGGTGGATGATACTAGTTCGGAAATGAAATTGTGTGATCGAGTGAGCGATCAGATTTGATATTGCGTACGGATGATATGTGTACATCGTACGACTTAAGTGAAGCAAATATTGAAAATTTTGAAAAGAAGTGAATAAAATGATTTTGAATTGTATGATTGGATATTATTGCTAAGTGTGGTATACAGGTATTTAAAAGCAATGGATAAATCGATATTTTTTATTTCAGAAGATAAATTCGATTTGCCCGACAAAAAGGTATGCGTTTAAATTGACATATGAAAATTTGATGATTTTCTGATCTAGCCACTTGGCTTTTGTTTTCTTTTGAAAATTTGTGGGCCCGTAGATGCATTTTGTAGTCGTACCGAGCTAGCCGCGCAAAGGAGACGCTGGCGAAATTTTACGAAAATTTAGGGAGTTAGAAAAATTTTGAGAAATTTTGATAGTTTAAAATTTGAATTTAAACTAAAATTTGAAATGGTTGAGTAAGTGATATTGTTTGGAACCTATGGATAAGTGGGAAAGTTAGAAAGAGGGTTAGTGTGTCTTAATAAAAGATTATTTTGGAAAGTTGTTTGAAACTATTTGGATTTGAGAAAATAGTTAACGGGGATTGAATCATTCTCCTAACTAGTAATTTCGGGGACGAAATTCTTTTAAGGGGGGAGGAATGTGACGACCCAGAATTTTTGAGCATTTGAAATTGAAATATTTAATTGATTTTAAATACTTGAAAGGTAGTTTAACTTGAATTTCAAATATTATTATTTATTTAGCAATTAAGTTATTGGATTTAATAAACTGAAATTGGGTAAATTATTGAATCTGCAGTTTTAAGCCTGTTAAAAATATTTTAAAGGCTTGTAAAATTTATATTGATAATACTGAAGATAGTAAAAGTGTTAAACATGAATTTGGAAGTGTTTTGTTAAGTTTTGAAAATATACCGTTTAAATCGGTATTTAAAAATAGCTTTTCGAGGCACCGTATCAGAATTCGACGAAACCAGTTCCATTGGATCCGTAATGGTGTATTATTATCGGATTTCAATTTTCGTAGCATTTGGAGTGATCGTTTGAGCGTACGATATATAAACGAACTAAAATTTATATCGAAAATTCAATATAATAACTAGGTCCAAAAAGCTATCTTCTCATTACGATCGAAATAGGACTCGAAACCTTTTCCATTGCGTTCGAGATAGGGGCATAATCTTATAAACGCCTAGCAGCATGCCTCGTTAGGGATTCGAGATTGGAAGTTGCATTCATTGAGATAATTTGAATTCAATTTAAATTATATATGTATATTCCCATACAAGCAACCTTCACCAGCCGACATTCCTTCACATCAGTATTTTTTTTCATCTCAATTCACATCACTCTTCGCATAATATAGCCGACCTAACTTTTTCCTACGTTCAAATCAATGCCCCTCCTTTCTTTTCTGTTCAAATCAAAATCATGTCGTTTTTTTTCAAATGGCTGCCTCTTTCTCGAAAATCAAATCAAAATAGAAGTTCAAAATAGAAATTAAAAAGAGCAGCAACTCCAAAATCGATAGAGAAGGGAAAATCAAAATCATCTCAACAAGGCCGATGCTTCCTCCTTCGATTCGAATCGCGAATCAATCGCGACCTAAGCAAGCTCGACCTCGGACGTCGAAGGGAATCATCGCGCGAGGCTCGATAGGGCACCGATGTCGGCAAGTTCGATTTGGAGTAGCAGTGGCAATCGCCTCGAAGTAAGCTTAAGCGTTGGTGATGGGGCGGCTCGTTCACGAGAAATTGTTGAGGCCGGGACGACGCAAGTGGATATCGCGATCGCAAAGGCTGGCATGTCTAGCTGGAGGCCGGCGTTCCTTGTGGTCGAGCAGGGTTTCGTGTTCTAGCAATAGGTACTGCAGTTTTCGATTTTCATTTACTTACATATTTGTATAAATGTATTCAAAGAAAGAATTTTAAAGATCAGGGTTTTTTATATATTTTATTTTATAGATATATATATATATATATATAGATTAGAAAATACATTTATAATACATCAGCTTACCTGTTTAAGATATAAATATGTATAGAGAAAAAAATATTTAATTTTACAGTAGATATAAAACAATTCATTCTTTTCCAGTTTAAAGATTTATATAAATACATATATATATATATATATATAGACGTATACAGTAAGGAAAAGGTATAAATATAAATGTTTATGCATACACTAGCCTATTTAATTTAAGTATGTATATAGTTAGGGTTTTTGGAAAATATATAGGGTTTTTAAAATGTTTGAGGAATTTATAAAAGTAGAATTTTGAAAGTCTATAATTTATTTTTATTAGTATATATGTAGTTTCAAAGGGAAAATTAATAGTTTAATCAAATCATTAGCCAATTAAAATTATTACATGGAAATTGATTATTAAATTAATTCAAAATATTAATAAATTGTATAATGTTTATACAAGGTTTTAAATCATGAAAACAAGCCTGTTTGGAATGGATTGCAAACAGCAAAATAAAAGGTGAGTTAATCTCACTTTTCTGGATTGCTATTTAAATTTAAATGGTTAAATTTAAATATTTGGTTGAATGGTTGAATTGATTAGATGCGATAATATATATAGTAGTGTATATATATTGGAGTGATTGATTTCCCGCATTATATAGCGGATGAGACCCTATGCACCGCATAATAGAGGATGATATTATATTATTCCTATATACCGCGATATTCCACCTCGAAGTGGATTTGGTATTGTGCTAACTTATGTGGTAGCAAGGAAACAGGTTGGAGGGATCCAACTGGATTCCTCAAAAATTATTTAGGTTGTTTAATATTTTGTGTTATGAATATTTGATTTTCTATGATGGATTATATGGACAATTGAGATTGAATGTATGGTTTGCTTGAATATATTTCGATACTCTGGGCTATCAAAATATGTAGAATTGGATTTTTGGAAAGAAAATAAAAGAGTGAAGTTTTTTAAAGTAAAATAATTATAGAGAATTTGAATAAATTTAAGAATGAATTGGAAAAGAATAAAAGTGATTCTAAAATTTTAATTAATAAATTTCGAGTATGGAAAGGGAATTTTAAATAAACAAAGAAATATTAATTTTTAAACTTAAGTGAAATTATATCCAGAGATAAAGAATTTATTTTTAATTCAAGGTTTAAATTTAATTTAAAGGAAAAAGAAGGAATTCGGGGAATCTGGAATTTAAATTTTCAGTTTAAAGATTTTAAATCATAATAAAGAAATAAAATCTGAAAGTTAATGGATTTTGAAATAAATGGAGTAAGTAAGGAAATTTATTTCAAAGTGAAGTAAATTGGAAATCAATTCTATATTGATTTAAGTGTTTGGAATTGGAAGTTAAAAGAGAAGGGAGATTTTGGAATTTATAAACTGGTTTATAAAGTGAAGTAAAATATCAGTGGATATTTGGAAACATAAATTCAAGGTGGGGATTTATAAAGGAATGTGAATTTGTTTAAGAGAAAAAATAAATAAATAGTGATTTTTTTAAAGGATGTGAAAGAGAAGTATATTTCCTTGAATAGCCAAGTACGTTTCCAAAGCAAAGTTTTAAGTATAAGTTAAAGATTTTAAAGTGTTTCAAAGTGTGTTTTTGGAAAATTTATATTTTTTTCAAATGATTAAATTTTGAAGTAAGTATTTCTCAAATTTATTATAGTAGTAATTATTAAAAGTGACGTAGTATTTTATTTTAGAAAGGATAAAATTTAGTGTTATATTTTATAAGTAGCTTTATTTTAAATATTCTTTAAGCATATATCTTTGAATAAAGTATTAAAGTAGTTTTTAATTTAAATGTTTAAAGCATATTTCATAATATAGTGTTTTAAATTATTGTACTTGGTGATTTCAGTGGAAATAGAAAATATTTGGGAATTTATTCCATGAGAGAAGATGGTTTGAAACTGTTTTCAAAGGGTTGAAAAGTGGAAATATATCTTGTGAAGATATTTTGAGATTAATAAATAATTTGGGAGAAATTATTATGGCCTGATGATTGTTGTGAATGTTATTTGATAGTTAAATAACCGACTATCAATATTGGCCAATGCGCTAATCGTTTCGAAGAGACCGGGATCAGGATTTATTTCTCGAAAACCACTTCGATCCGGTTTGTACGTTTCGTGGGGGAAACGAGTTTGGAGTCGAAGATTGTTCAGTGAAGTGCAAGGGCTAGTCGCTACTAATCCTGAGGGTGACTCCAAAATGGATGTAGTAGGGATAGTGCCTTCGGTTCCGTTCGAACCCAGGATGGACTTGTATGGATGAATGCTTTCAGAACATCGTCAGGAGGACGGTGGGCATTCTAAGTGAAATGTTCTAAGAAGGTAACGCTTAGCCTCAAGCCTCATCAACCGGGAATGACTGAAAATCAGGGGTTATGCAGCAAGGCTAAGTGGGTAGCACCCATTAGGGTGAGGTCATCCCTGTCTAGATGTCCATTTTATTTCGGCTTAGTGGTGCGGTTGCTGATCCCAACCGTGGGGTGATCTTACTCGGGATTATCCAGTAAGGGGTAGTTCTGGCCTTGTGTTACAGGGGATCGGGCGTGGTCCTCGGTACGCTGATCTAGACCAAGTACTGTGACAGGTGGTACCCAGTGCCTAGTCATTAGTTGGAAATCCATTCTCCCTACGCGCCTGTACGGTTTTGATTGTGCTCAACTATTGATGAAACGTGAGATGCAAACATTTCAGCTAGATTCTATTTTACTTTCTATAGACACTATTATAATATCAGACGAATTTGATAAAAAGTGTTTTGGCTATCGTAAGGTAAAAACCCGACATGTTTATTTGTGGCGTGGTCTTACGAGATGCTTTTGATTTCAAAGGGTTTTGGAAAACTTTAATAATCCAATTGATTGTGTTTTCTCACACTGGTTCTCTAGACTAACTCGGGTGTTATTTTATTATAATGCTCGGGTCAGACCGAGTATTACAAATAAAGGATAGGATGCTGTGGAGCTCAGGAGACGAGCTGGATGGCGAGACGTATCACCCGTATTTGTTGTATTCCGCTGTGTATCATAAGTGGTATAGTCATCTTGTGAGGACAAGTTATTATAACTGTCCTGAATTGTGATATTGATTGTATTATACTCTGATGTTGTATTCTGATGATGTATGTATAAACAGATATAGATTCTTTTGTGTAAAGATTAGTTATTATCTATTATATTTTATTCTGCTGCGTTGGTGAGATTCTGATGTTGTTTTCTTTTCTTCTTCTACCTCCTTCTTCTTTTAACCCTGATGATTCGATTTTTCGGGCATGGAAAATCGGGTCATCTCAGAAATCAAATTTAATCAATTCATTGGAATTAAATTATAATTAAATTGGATTTAATTACAATCAAAATTGAACACTGCAATTAGTGAAATTTTAAACACTGAAAATTGATATGTAAATTTACTTTAAAATTTGTATATATGTCCAAGCAATCAAAAATGATGAAAATTGTTAGTAATTAAATTTGAAATAAAAATGTGATTTAAACAATTTAATATTAATTTATTTAATTAATGTAAAAATAGCCATTTTGGCCCCTGTCTCGGATTTTGACGAAACCAGTTTCATCGGATCTGTAACAGTGAATTATTGTAAGGTTTTAATTTTCGTAGCGATCGGACTTGTCGTTTGATCGTACGGACTCGAAACGCCTAGAAATCAATTTAATTGAAATCAATTTGAAATAAGCTGATTTAAAGCTAACTTCTTCATACGATGGAATTAGGACTTGAAACCTGTTCCATTGAATTTAAAAATATCAAAAACATCTACTTTGATATATCGAATGACCCATTTTCGTTTCGGAGACAGAACGGGCTTTTCGGATCGTTTATCGTTCAACCCAAATCGATCTAAGCCATTCATTTCTATTTCTAATCTGCCTATAAATAACCTGTTATAAATCCTAACAATTTCTTATTCCATTTGTCTATACGAACAATTCTATCTGCCTATTCCTTTCTTCCAATGGCAGAAACCAATGTCCAATTACAAACCCTACAATCCTAATTCAAAATTCAAATCGAAAGTCAAACTCCTCAAAATATATCGAATTATATATCAATTTGATGCTCTCGATGAGTGTAATTCACTGGTGCAGTTCGTTTTTCAATTCGAACCACCGTTTGACTAGAATTCGTCAAAGAACTTCGGCCGTTCGTTTTAGGGTTTCGACATTTTAACGGTGGATCTGCGACTATAGGACGATCAGGAGGCGGCGTTGGGAAGGGCTCGTCGAGCAGGTCTCGGATCTAGGTTCGTTCACGGCTACAGAGTCTCGACTTCACTAGAAAATGGTGAAATTTATGTGTGGCGATGGAGGAGGTGTTGGCCTCGGCGAGCGTGTGCGTGGGGAGGGGGGCTATGGTCGGCCGAGACTAGGGAGGCCAGCAGGGCACTCCGATCATGGTGGCAGGAAGCGTAGGCGGCGCGGTTGTGGGTTTAACGGCGGCATCGGCTAGGTAGTGTTTGCGAACGAAATTCGCATAGGCTAAGGTTGATGCATATGAACAGGTTGACGTGGCAAGATGGTTACGAGTTATTTTTTTCTTTATTTTACTTTATTTAAAATTTAAATCGTTTAATCTTCTAACCTTAATAACTTTTACGTACGAACTCGGATTTGGGCGATGTTTGTTCCGCTAGGATCGTATTGAAATTCCGGACATGTTGATGCTAGTTTGGACGAATTCTAAGACTATTCAAATTTTGGCCCTATTTTTGAATTTCAAATCAATTTGAATTCAAAGATGAGTGTTTTGACCCACTCACAACTACTAGATTATCTTATGTTGGTTAAATTAATTTATGATGTGATTAGAAATTAATTTATTAATGTTTGGTATGTTTAAATTGTCATTCTAGTTAAGTTTGACTTTTATTGCATTTAATTTCCATTTAATTTAATATTGAATTTAAATCCCCAAATTAATACCTGTTATTTATCATCAGTTATCTATTCATGTTTATTGATTGATTTGGATGATGTTTGTGATGAATGTTTGATTGTTGATACTGAATGACTTGATGTTGTATTTTATATCATCATAACACTGCAAGTTCCCTATGTGTTGAAATGATACATACTCGAATGATCTATAGATTAGGGAAAAATCGTTATGGGTTGAAATGATAGACTCGAGTGATTTTATGAACTTTTAATTAATTCGGGATTACGGTTTGAAATGATATATAACCGTAAAATTTAAATTGCGGATTGAAATGTTAAATATCCGTATCACTTGACCCTAGGGTAGAAAATTATATACGAACACCGGATTGGTTAAATTAAATGGTTTTTGAATCTTTGGAATTTTGAATTCAGTTAACTGGCATTTTGAAATAGAAATTGATGTATATAAACTGAATTATTTTGGAAAATCTTAGTGTTAATGGTGAGATTGGAATTGACTTAATAAATTGTTCAAAGGATTTAAAATTGGAATTTCAAAGTTGAAGTATCAAATATAAATGAATTTCTTGGAATTGAGTTATTGAAAATGTTGGATGCAACTTTGAAATCTAATTTAAATTAATTTAATCTATTTTCATTAAATTAACTATGTTAATCAATTTTAAACTATTTTAATTTATATTAATCTATTTTAACCTATTTAATCCTATTTAATCTATTTTAACAATTTTAAACAAATTAAATTTATTCAATCTATATTAAATCTATTTAGTATCATTTAAATCTATTTAATCTATTTTAAATCTATTTAATCTATCTTAAATCTATTTAATATCATTTAAATCTATTTAATCTATTTTAAATCTATTTAATCTATCTTAAATCTATTTAAACTATTTTTACTATTTAAACTATTTTAAATCTATTTAAACTAATTTCAAAACTATATAAACTCTTACAATTACCTAAACTATTTTCTAAAAATTTCAAACTGTGTTAAGTTGAAGTATTTATATTTGAATCCTTGATGATGATACAACCTAAGTTGTAATTTGGAATTGATACCTTTTTGAAATTTACATATTGAGTAATATGATGATTTTGGAACGAGGTTTAATTAACCTATCTTATCGATAAATTCAAAAGGGAATATGATTTTTGAAAGTGAATATGATTTCGCAAGAGATATGATTTGAAAATCGAATATGATATTTTGATATAAATTTGTGAATTGACTTTTTGAAATGTAAAAGAACCATCTGGTGTAAAATAAACATTTGGTTGTTAAAGAGATCGGGATCGAATATTGTCATACTCCCTGCCAATACCGAAAAAGGGCATTTCACTAGAAGGACAAACTTTGCATCCCAATTAGTTTCTAGGACACACATCCACAAAAATTAATTTCAAGGCCAAAGTCAGCAGAATAATTACTTTTAAGGACAAAATCAACAGTCCAATTACTTTCAAGGACATAATTTCATAGGTATTTTGGCCTTAGAAACTAATTATTTTGCACTTTGTCCTTAAAAGTAATTATTTCAGTTGTGTATCCTAGAAACTAATTGCACTTGCTAAAGTGGCCCTTATGGTTAATTTCCATTACCGAAAAATACTTTAACAACTGTGTACGTGGTGGAGATTCCAGAAATGAAGTAGGATGGTTTGGCGAATGATTTCTATATGAGGTATGACGTGACCCTGACTCCCGTGAGTCAGCTTAGATGTGACTAAAATAGGAGCCATGCCGGGCCAAGTGAGGTCATTCCTCCAATCGGACACACTTCTTCGATACTATATTCCGACTTTGCGATTGATTTGGTGGCCACCCTTGATTTTGACTTGGGAGTGTGTGGGCGGTAGTAGCTGCTATGCGTTACCACCAGTCCGGGTCCGCAATTGGTATATCTACCCTGGCATTGCCTCGAGTGCCGTGTTCACATGCCCTAGAGCGCCTTCTACGAGTTTGTTTTGTACCATACCTATGGAGTTCCCTCTGATAGCCTCCAGTTTACAGAGGAGTTACGGTACTGTGTAGACTATGAGAATATATAAAATGTCTTAAGGAGGATATGGGTAACGCCTTAACGCTATTTTAATACTTTTACTTTACTATAGACATATTATAATAGTGTATTGTACTACATAGTAGATAGTTTAACGTATCCTTAGGAGATGTAAATCCCAAACATCTCGTAAGTTATTGCACTCACGTTAGACACTGGATAGGAAATGTCAAACCCCATAAACATCTCTGACACCGTCACACTCAAATTTAACGTTGATTTAACTTACATAAGATCTTTTAGTTTTGACTGGAGCATTTTGTCTTTTCAATTCGCTCGGGTCAGCCTGAGCATTTCAGGGTTGAAGACCTTATTTTTGGAGGACGAAGACGAAGATTTGTACTAGTATTATTTATTATATTCCGCTGCATCATGTTGTTCCGCTGCATTTATTATTTATTTCTTCCTGTTTCTGTAACTTTGATTTTGTGTTGTAAAAGAATAGTCAGATGTATTTATAAAACAGCTTCATGAACTGTTATTTGATTATTATATTTTTTTCATTCCGCTGCGAGATTCTATATTTGTTTGATTTCTCCCTCTTTTTCTTATTTACCCCATAACAATCTGCCCTTTTGAATGCTTTGAGTCTGGCATGTGTGTTTGCTTAAAACGTCCAAAAAGGTAGGCCGTTACAACTTGATAGGAGATGGAAAATCCCATAACATCTCTAAATCTACTACACTCATATTTTACTTGATATTGATTTGACTTACATAGGAATTTTTTTAGTTCTGACTCGAGTATATTGTTTTTCATTATAATCGGGTCAACTTGAGTATTTTAGTGTTTGAAGACGTTATTCCTTGGAGATAAAGATGAAGATTGCTGATCGTATTTATTATTATTTTTCCGCTGCACTATTTGATATGTTCGCTTATTTTACTCTGATTAATGTTGTAAAAAAAGTGTAATCAAATGTATATTGTAAAACACCTTTATGAACTATTTTATTTGATTATTATATTTTGTAGTTCCGCTGCGAGATTCTGTGTATTGCTTTCCTTCTTTTCTCTATTAAACCCCATTGATAATCCGCCCTTTTGAATGGTTTGAGTCAGACATGTGTAGATTATTGTGGACTTAAATTGTCCAAGAAGGTGGGTTGTCATAGATTTGCACATCAACCATATCATGGAGTTAATGCTCTTAATGGTTTAATTGACATCTTAGGATTATCTTTCTCGAATTGATAAAAAAACTCATAGTTTCTTTTCTACATGTGTGACGAACCACAATTCCGTACCCTTTTAGCCAACAATAAACCATACATGTCCGACCCAAGTTGCATGAAAGAATGGATTATCAAGGGTAATAAAGAAAGATAAGACAGAACCGAATCTCACATGAATGGAATAATATATAATATTGAACAATATCTTTATAGTGGAAAACTTTTAAAATACATATATCAGAGTCTAACCTAAATTCAGCTTGAATAGTTATAAACATCTGTCCTTACAATTGCTGAAAAACATCAAACAAAAACAAACAAACGGCAGCGGATAATAGAATACATCCGTACATAGATGAATATATCCAGCTCTCCTCTGGAAACTCCAACCGTCTTCAACTAAACCTAAAACTAATCGGATCTGACTCGAGTATTGAAAATACCCGGATCAGGCTTAATAAACCAGCATGAGAAAAACTCAATAATAAATGACAATGTCGTATATCGGGCTTGGGAATAAAATCGTTTAAAAAGAAAGAGTATCTCATAAGACCACGCTCACACATAAACACAGACGGGTTTTTACCTTATGATAACTAAAAAATTTGATATTATTTTTAATGACATTCTTTGAAACCATTTGCAAATAAACTTAGTAATCTTAGCCGAAATTGTTACCATTATTAAATTCCGGGCCTAATCATTTAAGGCTATACAAACAAAACCGCAAGTTCTTATTGGAGAATGGATTTCCATACAAATGATCAGGTGAAGGGACTACCTTCCGATGGGTACACCACTAGATGGATGTCATCCCCCAGTCGTTACCGACCTTTATCCGAGCGCTCGGTTTCCATACACCACATTAATTTACATCTCGAACATCATAGCGGGAAGAAATATATCTAGAAGGGCATGATCATACCCTGATGGGAATGACCCACTTAGCCTTGCTGCATCTACCCTGTTTCGGTCATTCCGGCTTATGAGGCTTGAGGCAACGATTACCTTTTCACATATCACATCATCTTTGAATGCCATATTGCCATTTCCATTGACTACTAATTGCCTTCCACAAAAATACTACCCTTGATTTCGTACGTCTCAAGGAGGGTGTTAAGCTAAGAGAAGTTGCCTTCTCCGCCACCATAGATGTATGTTTGTAAAACCAATGTACGTAATCTTAGGAAATGCACTGTCAGACATCCATCCATACAAGTTCATTCTGGGACTGAACGAAACCGAAGGTACTCTCCTACCACATCCTGTCGGGAATTAACCCTAGGATTAGTAGCGAGAAGTCCTTGCAACCCAAAGAATTTCAGAAACGAAAGGACCACTGCTACATAGTATTTGGGAGCTAACCAGAATTATCAACAAGCAGTCCTTTCACCCCAAAAATCCCAGGTCTTTATCTTCATTCTCTTTATTAGGTCTTCATTTTTCGAACACGTAAATTGGTTCGAAGTGGTTTTTGGATTAGGATCACCCAAATCCGACCCTGGTTCCTTCGAAATCTAATTATCGATAAAAAGTGAATATGAGTATACATGATTTATTAAGTCTCTTTTCACTTTATTCTCTTTATTAAATCCCTTTTTTTATCTCAAAGCAATTCTAAGTTCATTCACTTATTAAATGGGAAAACATTTCCTATTTTCTTACTTATCATCGATCCAGAATTTCTTAACTTTTAATTGGGTAAAAAACAATATTATTTAAGACATCGTTTACTGTAAACCCTAAAATAAATCTTAGCAAACATTTTTGAGTAAATAGGATCATAGAAATCATTCTAATTTTACCCAACATCAATTTCTGCATTCAACAAGTGCTATGGGCGGAATAACGGTGAGATCACCTTTCATAATTCTACGAATAGGACGAGTTCCCTCTTCGGAATTTAATACCAAGTATAAGAAGATTATCTCAATGAAATCCAAGTTGTAGTTTATTATTTTTGGAGATTAATCTCTTTGTACTTAAATTTCTTAACTTTTGGGAAATAGTAATTCTCTTTTATTTTGGGAAAACTTAATATAATCTTTTAGAGCATCCGGGCTTCTCTTTCGATCTGTTCCACCCCTCGCCTAAGAAGAGAAAATATTGGCCAGGTAAGTTCAGGGCACTGGTTACTCCATTCCTAACCTTATTTAAACACCTTGTTTTATCTTCCTAGATCTCACAAGCGGGACAAATGTACTAGTCGTTTCCGCATACTCAGTTATTAGTTTTTACTTTGGAATTGATTATAAAGATTCCAAATTATATTTTAAATGCTTAATTTTCCTTTTAAAAACATCCATAATTGATTCTAGGAAAAATCGTTAAGTTGAAACTCATATTTCAAAAGTTATAGAATTCGTAGCAGAAAAGTGCTACGGAAAGTGCTATATATGGCTTATTTGATTTAATCAACTTTTAACATTTGAAAATTCATATTTTCCAATACAAATCTCTTTTAAATCATTTAAATAGATCTATCAAATTTATTTCATATTTTTCCATAATTAAAAACGTCCATTTAAACAGATTTTGTGTTATGGTCACTTAAGTGCACAAGCGCGATTTTTCTAGAAAATTGATTTGGCCACAATTCAAAATCTACTTAAATGAAATCTCGATTTTATTTCTTCGTTTTGAAGATATGGATATAATAGTCCAAAAGTTTCTTATCTCGAAGAATTCCGAGCTACATTCCATTCTTTATACCTGTTTGAACTTTTCGACGCGAAATCGCAAACTACCATTGCGTGACGCGCCTATTTTTAACCTATTTTTCAATACCTGAAATAATTTATTCAAATTGAATTTTATTACTTATAAAATTATTACAAATCATTTTAAATCAATATTTCACTTTTTAAAGTATTTAAAGTGTATTTTCACTATTTCCATATTATAATATTATTTTATTCCTATTATTTTAATATTAAATTTTAAAATCCAATTTCAATTAAATTTCAATTCTAACTTCGAATTAAACTCAATTAAAACTTAGATTTCAAATTTGATTTCAAATTTGATTTCAAATCCATCTTTAATTTCAACTCAAATTTCAATTTCATTTTCAATTTCAATTTCAATTTCAATTTCAATTTCATTTTCATTTTCAATTTCAAATTCAATTTCAATTTCAGTTTCAATTTCGATTTTACATTTCATTTCAATTTTGAAAAGAGACTTATTTATTTCAATATATCTCATATGAAAATGGGTCTTATTTACTTAATCAATAATGATAGTAATTGATGTCCATATTAACATAACAAGCATACAACCCATCATATCACATTAACATATACAATAATGGGTATAATATGATAAGTGTCATAACATTAAAATGGATCGTCCAACATATTCAAACAATCAATCAAACATCCATATCTTCCAATGGTGATTATCTAACATAACAGTTAAACTTGATAATCAATATAATTCAAATAGTGATGAGAATTTCTCATCTTCATATCCACTCCGTCAATCTTTTTCGCGACTAGCGTGCTTCACGAACTAACATGCTTTTTCCCGAACGTCTCGAATTCCTGCTTTCCTTTTCTTTTCTCTTTCTCTTTTTTTATATGTGACGTGGGTTATAGGGGAGGGTACGACCTTGGGTAGCTCGGGTAGGTGGGGGTGCGTGAGGTTTTGGTGGTGCGTAAGGTGGTTTGGAGGTGTGTACCTGGATTTTGTTGGTGGGTAGGGGGACTTGGAGGCATGTAGGGTGTGGGTATGGTGGTGTGCGTGGGTTTTTGGGCTCGGGTGTGGTGTTTGGTGGCGGGTGTGGGCTGTTGGAGGAGGGTACGACTGTGTAGGAGGTGTTTGGTCGAGGGTGGGGTGGCGTATATTGGTGTTGTGGCTTGGGTTTGGTGATGTGAGGTGGAGGAAGAAAAATGGAGAGAGTAGCTTTAGGAAAATGAAGAGAATGATTTGTAAAAGAGGGTGAGAATGGCATGGCTAGTTATAGATGGAGTTTGAGTGGCTAATGACATAAATATCCTTGCCTACTTTTGGACTTTGATTAGCATTAATATGAAGTGCATTAATGGAGGGAATGATGTTTTAGGAAGAGTCAGTAAGAGGTAAAGAGAGGTGTCACCATTTTAAGGTTTATTAATATTTTAACTTATAAATTTGCTCCATTCCTATGTATATACATAACATCTCATTAATGAGATGAGATATATAAGTAATGATGTTGTTTATAAAGATTTAAATTAAATTTTAATTAGTCAAATCATATTATTTTAATATATATATATATATATTTAAACTTTCCTAATATAACCTTTTGCCTTATATGCTAAATGTATACGTATTTAAAGTTTGTAAAGTTGTAAATATGCATATGTGTATGTTAGGAAATGTATCATGTTGCAAAAATGTGGTGACAACTTATTTTGGTTGAAAATGGTGTTTCTGTTGACAAATTTTACAGTCAAAATTTGACGTTTTTGTTAAGCTATATATTAGTGTAACGACCCGTAAATTTTCGATAATTTAATTTGTTAATTTAATGAATCTTGTTATTTAATATTGGAAGAAATAAAAAGTTGTAATGTAATAATGAAATGAAAACTAAAATGAAATGTAACAATGTTAGTTAAAGTAAATTTTTGATAAATTGAATGAAATTCCATTTAATTGAAATAATTTAAATGTTATACTTGGCTATGAATTGAATATAAGGAAACAAGTGTAGATATTGAACTAATTGATGAATTAGTATATAATTAATGATAATTGGATAAAAACAGTGTTATGTAAGCAATTGTAACATTTGTTTGTTAATAATAACTTATAGGTGTAATTAAAAGTTAATGGTAACAATTATTGTATATTACCTATTTATTTAGCCTGTTAATTTTTATTGGAAATAAATTTCAATAAATGTAATTAAATATTATGTAATGTAAATTAAGTTAATATTTGGAAATAATGTTAATTTTATTCATAATATGACAATTGGTTAAATAAAAAGAATGGAAATCAAGACTTATTAATTTATTGGAATTCAAATTATAATAATTGGATTAATTGCAAAAAAATGAAATTAAATATTTAAATATCACGTTAATAGAGATTAAGATAAAATTTGAGAATATTAATATAATAAATCATGAACTAATGTTAATTTTATCTATTTGGTAATAATGGATTGAATAATAGGATGAAAGGTTAATTAAATGGAATTATCGAAAATTTAATTTATAATTTTTGGATTTAATGAAATTGAAATTAAACACTGAAATTTATGAATTAATCAACTTTAAAATTGACATCTAAAGTTGTTTAAATTATTGTAAGTGATTAAGGAATCAAAAATGAAAGAAGTTGTAAATTATTAAAATTTAAAGGGAAAAAGTGATTTAATTTAATTAATTATTAATTTATTTAATTAATGTGAAAATAACCATATTGGCCACTGACTCAGATTTCGACGAAATCAGTTTCATTGGATTTGTTACGGTGAATTATTATAGGATTTCAAGTTTCGTAGCGATCGGACTTGTCGTTTGATCGTACGGGCTCAGAACGCCTAGAAATCAATTTAATTGAAACCAATTGAAATCAATTTGAAATAAGCTGATTCTAACATAACTTCTTCATACGATGGAATTAGGACTTGAAACCTGTTCCATTGAATTTGAAATCATCAAAAACATTTATTTTGATATATGGGATGACACATTTTCGTTCCGGAGACGGAACGGGCTTTTCGGGCCATTTATCGTTCAACGTTATAATCAAATCTTGTCCATTCATCTCAATTCTGACCTACCTATAAATAACCTATTATAAACCCTAGTATTCCTCAACTCAGTTTGTCTGTACATACAATTTCATTTGTTCCTCTCTTTCCAATGGCAGACAAACACTAATTTCTAATTGCAAATTCAAAATCAAAACCAAATCAAAAATTCAAACTCCACAAACAATATCGAATTATACACTGTTTTGAAGCTCTCGACGAGCGCATCACAATTATTTGATTTGTTTTTCAATTCGATGCACCATTTGTCTAGAAATCGAGAATGAACCGTGGCCGTTCATATTGGATTTTTGACGATCCAACGGCGAATCGTCGACTATTTGTCGATCGGGGAGTGGCGATGGGTAGAGGAGGAGGTGCAGCACGCATCAGTGTCGTTCGTTCATCCCAATGGTCGATGGTTTCGCCAAAAAATGGCTCCAAAGCGGCGGCAGTCGCGAAATCGGCTAGACGACCGGATGAGGCGGCGCGGTCATGGGGAGGTCGGCGTGGAGTGGGCGTCGTGGGGGCATTATCAGATGATGGCGACAGTGTTCCGAGGCGGAGGCGTTAGGCAATAGAAGGTGGCGGCTCTCTTGTTTGATCGAGTGAATAGCTGATGGGTTGGGTTTCGCGTATGCAGGCATGACGTGGCAGTGAGTAGGCAGCTGTTTGTTTTAATCTTTTATTTTATTTATTTTTGAAATTCAATCATTCTAATCTATGTTGCTTTTACATACGAGGTCTGAATTGCGCACGGTTTGATCCGCTGGGATCGTGTCGAAATTTCGGAGACTTTGACGCTTGTTTGGACGAAATCTGAGACCGTTCAAATTTTGGGTTTAAATTTAATTTAAATTCGATTTAAATTCAAAAGGTGAGTGTTTTAACCCACTCACAACTTCTAAAATTTCTTATGTTAGTTAAATTTAATTTATGATGTGATTAGGAATTTATTTATGATTGTTTGGTATATTTTGAATTATCATCCCAGTTAATTTGAATTTATTTAGATAAAATCGTAATTTAATTTATTATTGAATATAAATTGCCGGTTTAATACCCGTTGTTGATTATCAGTTCTATATTGATATTTATTGATTGATTAGGATGATGATTGTGATGGATGTTGTATTTTATACCGTTATAAACTGCAAGTTCGTTATGGATTTTTATTTATTTCGGGATTGCGGTTTGAAATGATATACAACCGTAAAATGTTTAAATTGCGGATTGAAATGATAAATATCCGTATCACTTGACCCTAGGGTAGAAAATTATATACGGACAACGGATTGGTTAAATTAAATGATTTTAAAATCCTTAAATTTTGAATTTAATCAATTGATGTTATGAAATAAATTTTGATTTACATAAATTTAAGTATTATTGAAAAATCAAGTTTGTGTTGAAATGCGAATTGGTTTAAAAAGGAATTTCTTTAAGAAAGTAAATCGGAAGTTTAAAGTTAAACTTTTATGTATAAATGAAATTCTATCGAAATTGAGTGATTGAATTTGTTTGAAAATAACTTTGAAATATGTTGAAGTTGGAGTAATCCGTATTGATATTTTGAACGTGGATTTATATGATATGAAATTCGATAATTTATTGAAATTGGGTTTGTCGATTTGGAAATTTGAAATGGTCCAAATATGTTGAAATGAAATGAGTAGTTTAAACTAATATAAATTCCAAACTCATATTTTAATATAAACCGTTTTAAAATATATTTATAATTATTATGATTTTCAAATTTATTAAACTATTTAACTAATATTAACTATATAAATTATTTGACTATTTTAAACCAATTTAATTTATTTTAAACTAATTAAACCATTATAATTTATTTTAAATATAATTAATCTATTTTAAGCTATTTAATCTATTTTAATTATATTTAACTATCTTAAATCAATTTAAAGGTACTTTACCTAGAATTAAACTACTTTGAAGTATTTTAACTATTTAAACTACTTTCTTCCAAATTCCAAACTAAGTAAAATGGATGGGTTTATATTCAAATTCTCGATTTTGAAAGTGAATATGACTTAGAAAATATTATGGTTTTGAGAATACGATAATTTGGTATAAATTGTGAATATGACTTTTGAAAGGAAATAAATTTATCGAACTATGATTCCAAATGCGATATGATTTCAAATGCGATATGATTTCAAAGGTGAATATGATTTCAAAAGTAAGTAATGATTTCGAAAGTGATATGGTTAGAATTGAATATGATATTTTGATATCAATTATGAAACGAATTTTGAAATGTAAAAGAACCATCTGGTGTGTAATAAGCGATTGGTTGTTAAAGAGACCGAGATCGGATGTTGTCATACTCTCTGCTAATACCGAAAACCACTTTGACAACTGTGTACGCGGTGGAGATTCTAGAATGAAGTAGGATGGTGGTGATGATCCTAAAGGTATATTTACGTGGACCTAACTCCCGTGAGTTAGCATAAGGTGGCTAAAACAGGAGCGATTCGGGGCCAAGTGAGGTAGCCCCTCCGATTGGACACATTCCATCGATACTATATTCTGACTTTTGATTTATTTAGTGGCTACCCTTCGATTTTTACATGGGAGTGTGTTTCGAGTTGGGCGGTAGTTGCAGCTATGCGTTACCAACAGTTCGGATGCGTAATTGGTATATCTACACTGGCATTGCCTAGTTGTGCCGTGTCACCTACCCTAGCGCGCCTTCTACGAGTTTGGTTTGTACCATACCTATGGAGTGCCCTCTGACAGCACCCAGTACGGGTGGGATTACGGTACTGTATAGACTATGGGAAATAAAAATGTGTTAAGGGAGAAAATGCAACGCCTTAACGCTATTTTAATAGTTTATATTACTGTAGACATATTATAATAGCGTATTGTACTACATAGTAGATAGTTTAACGGATCCTTAGAAGATGTGAATCCCGAACATCTCTTCAGTTACTGCACTCACGTTAGACACTAGATAAGAGATGTAAAACCCCGTAAACATCTCCGACGCCGTTTACATTCATATTTATTTACCGTTGATTTAACTCACATAAGATCTTTTAGTTCTGACTCGAGTGTTTTGTCTTTTCAATTCGCTCGGGTCAGCCTGAGCATTTCAGGATTCGAAGACTTGTTTCTGGAGGACGAAGACGAAGATTGTATTATTATTTACTATACTATTCCACTGCATCATACTGTTCCGCTGCATTATTATTTGTTTATCTCTGATAAGTGTAACTCTGATTTTTGTATTGTATAAGTATAATCAAATGATTTGTATACAGCTTCATGAACTGTTATTTGATTATTATATTTTGTCATTCCGCTGTGATATTCTGTTTTTTTATTTCTTTCTCTTTTTCTTATTTACCCCAAATAACAATCCGTCCTTCTGTATGGTTTGAGTTGGCACGTGTGTCTGCTTAAAGCGTACAAAAAGGCGGGATGTCACAATTAAAGTAAACCAAACTTAAAAGTGAACTTCTTACTTCCTTAAATAAATTTAAACACGTCTATTCATATTTTAAATCCATATTTAAACAATATCAAAATCTATATTTTGATAGTGTATGTAAAACTGACAAAATGTGACAAAATTTGAATATTTTTGTAAAACGATTATAACATATTTTTAAATCCTTAAATATACTTCTATTATCTTTATTAAGTGATGTAATAAGTTTTATTTTTTCAAATAAATATTAGACATATTTATTTAAGTATTTATTTATTTTTAACAAAACTTAACTTTTGCTGATTTGTTCTAAAATCCAAATTTATACTTTTTTATTAACTATATGAATAAATAATTTCTCCATTATTATTTATTATATATAACTTATTTATTTAAGTTTTGAACCTTTTTAAATTTTAAAATAAACAAAAATCTCTCATTTTCGAAGTAGCGAAATTACGGGTCGTTACAACATGCGAGAATATTCATTAGACATTCTAATGCATTATGTTCATTTAGGTTTGGTTAATTTGATTTTATCATTCATAGTTAGTTTTATCCTTGGATCGTATCCAAATCCATTTTACTACCAATAATTTCTAAAATAATTCCTTCACAATGAAGTTGGTATGTTTTGAAACAACAATTATTTTTCAGTACAACAGAAAAGGTATTCATAAACACTATATGAATTGCCTTATATATAAAGCTAATTTGTTTTAGTTTACAATACTTATGTTAAAAACGTAAATCATTCATCTAATGATAATCGTTCCCAAACTCCTTTCAGGGCAATTCATACAAGATCCCTTACGAACAATTATTACGTGTAGTCTTTCGACTTGCACAACATACCAACTCTTTGGCCTAGGATTTGTTGGGATTTCTTATAAACCCCTATCTTGTATGATTCTATAAGCCATTCTTTAGATGAAATTAATTTTGACCTTGTGTACTACTCTTAAATACACAATCTTATAGAAAGAAGTCAACTCAACTTCAATCAGAATTAATCGTACTTTATCCAACAAAGTTCGATTACACCTTATTGACACATCATTATGTATCATAGGGAGGAGTGACTTTTGAGGTTGAATATTTGTTCACTTTTAAGTACGATCGAAACTCTTTGCAGTATACTCGCCTATTCCATCAAATCAAATCAGTTTTATTTTCTACTACATATCATTTTATTTACTTCTATTTTATACTCAGTGAGCTTATCATAGACATACTACATGTGTATTAAATATATACATGTCCATGTTGATGATAACTCATCGGTGAGTATAATGAAGTACGTAGAACCGTTTTGGAATTAATAGACTTTTGATTACATACATCTATATGTATCAATCTGTAGGTTTCATCAACTCTTATGATGCTCCCATAGAATAGATGCTTTGCCTATAATTGTCTAATATATAATTTACTAGTACCATATGATTATTAATCATATAACCAAAAAATGTTTCTCAAAATTATGGCTTAGTCCATAATTCCAAAATAATTGCAAATAAATTTAAATACTCCTGTATTCTCCAGTGCATCACAAATACCAGTGCTATAATTTTATGTTATAACGAATATTCATATTGAAATAAAACTTTGTCTATTTTTAAGTCAATACTAAAAAAATATTATTATTTCATAAATAATGTTTGGTACAATTTACAAAAATAATTTTCGTAACTTGATGTGACCAATAAGTAATATATGACATGCTCCCACTATTTCCACCATTGCTATAATAGCGTATGAAATATGAAGTTCCATTCAACCACTTAATATAGGCTATTTATTCCATCTATTGTAATTGGTTTACAATTAAAAATTTTCAAATCAAATATTATAAATTCAAAGAAATAAATCTCATAGAAAACGATTATCTGTGTGAAAACACTTTGGAATAGAAATCATATTTCTCATTCCAATGTTAAGTATGTATTATTATTTTACAAATCATCTATCTAAATTTCTTTATGGAGAAGAAATGACCATTCACTTTTTTCATCCCAACTGTGCCTTAGGTTACGTCCACTCTAATACATTCGATTTCCTTTTTAAATGTTCGAACCATTCAAAGAAAATCCTTACTACAATATCATAATGAACCCTTTACAAAAGTTCATTTGGTCATCCTTAACTTTTAAGGACATCAAATAAATTGCACTTCATATAAACTAATCAAATTTACATTTCAATAATCGAATTCTTAGATCTATCTTATAGCCTTTGATACAATGTTACATTTAATGAAACAAGATCATTATTGTAGTCAATCATATTAAATACATGATCTCAAACTATAGTTTACTTGCTTATTTCATTAAACTAATTTCATTGAGGTTTCGTACATTACGAATTGTGACCGTTCACCATATAACATTTATATGATCGTATTAGCATCAAATATCCATATTCTTGCATTGCTTTTAGACTTCGAAGCTCATCGAAGACAATACCCATTCTCAGGCAAGTAGAATCATAAGAGAGCATGTTACAATGTATTTACTGATTATATAATTAGGTGCTTGCATGGGTCAACATGCAAAAATTTATTGGTAAGTATATTTAATATTTCTTTATCAATATTAATTTGGTTTATTTGTATATTTTAGTTGATAAACATTTTATCAATTATATTAATTGCACAAATTTATTATGTTGATTATTATAACATTCTATAAAAGATGTTCTTACAATATTAGAAAGGTTAAATGTTACCATTTCATTTTCTAATAAGGCTCCCACTAGTCAAACATAGAAGTCTTCTGACTTTACTAGTGGGTGTTAGGACTCATATATTATAGGATTCTGACCTTGAGAAAAGCTCAACAAATCATACTTCCATACATGATGGATAACTCTTTATCGGTTGTATCATGTTCAAATCCTAACCCATGGTTTCTTGTCTAATCTTATTTTAACCTTGAGAAAAGCTTAATAAGTAAAAAGAGATTATTCACTCAAACCCACCATTTCACGATGACCTAAGTATACTATACATACCTCAAGGAAAGGTCAACAAATATGTATTAGTATTTTACCTCGTCTAGTCTATACATTAATAATACTACACATAACATCTCTAGCCTGAGGAAAGCTCAACAACTAGAGAGTATGCTAGTAATTTATTAATATATAAATGGTAGAGGACAACTTTACATTAATGATTCATAATATTCAATATATTATATCGAGTGATATTGACCTATGGAATAATGTATTTCTTATGAAATACCCTCATAATTCAAGTGTCGGACACATCAAAAATCATGGTATATGTACTATTACATATGTACCTATTCTTTAAGAATAATTGGGTTTCTTACCATTCCACCTTTAGTTTATACATTTATATTATATAAGTTTTATTATTATATAACTTTTTTACTTTATTAACTTATATAATATTTTATGTATAATATTATATTAATTAAATATTATTTAATTAATTAATTAACACTTTAATTAATTATTATATTATTCAATTATAACATATTGTATCAAATATGTATATATAATAACCTTTATAGTAATACACATATATCTTATACATACACATATATATATATATATATTATTTTAAGTTATTAATTAACTTTTAATTAATGTATTTAATTAATCATTTTCTTAACAACCCTAGTTTGGAGATTTCCTGTATATATTAAATTATAACGGAAGTTATAATTTAATATTTGTAAATTAAAATATAATTGGAAATTTTAAATTGTTTATTTGGAATAAACAATGAATTTTGTAAATAAAATGAGAAAAATAAAGTTTGGAACTTTATTTTGTTTTTTTGGGTATAAATATGGGATTAAATATTGATTGGATAAGTATTTGGTTTAAACTAATTGAAATATTGGGTATTTATTAGTTTGGAGCTAATAAATTAATTAGGCGATGTATTTCAACGTTAAATTGTTGAAATAAATCTAAAGTAATGGAAATAAAGTTTTAAAAACTTTATTTTGAGAAGTTGGAGTGAAAATAATCAATTTGTAATGTTACTGGGTAAATGCAATAATATTGGAAATTAATGCCAATATTAACCATTTATTGATTTTAAAAAGGGGAAAATGAAGTAAATTTGTATTTTATAAATATAAAAGTGTGAAATATTGTTTAAAAATAATATTTTGACGTTTAAATAAAAATAGAATGGTTTATTGTAATTTATTTGACAAGGAAACAATTTTTGCATAAGCTGTTGTAGTAAAAATAATGTTTTTGTGATAAATAATGTAAATTGTGCGATATTGTCAAAAATAAGGTTTTATTGTTAAAAGTTTCTTTTTATAATTAAAATAAATTTTATTTTGTTACAATAATAATTTTTTTGCAATACAAATAAGTTGTATACATTTTTTTTGACTTTAAATTGTTGAAAATGTGAATATAGTGTTAAAATAAGTGGAAAAAATTGAACATAGCCTCATAGTTTTCTCTAAGTATTTTTCTTTTGGGCTTTTTCGGTAAGGGTTAGGTCCATTAGATAATAATATGGAGTCTTCTGGTGAGTAAGAAACTAAGAGTATGTTAGTTTCTCTTCTTTCTCCTAGAAACATTTTACAGAAAATAGAAAAGAAAGAAAATCATGGCTACCTTCAACTAAAATAAAAGTTTCACCCAATTTGCTTCTAATTCAAGAAGAGAATCCACCAAAACAAGATAATATAAGGTAATCTTCATCCAATACTATATAGATTTCATCAAAAACCTTGAATTTGGAATCAAGTTGTCTGTTAATTCTTTATTCTCTGTTGCATGTTTTTGTTTCAGCTATTATAGGTTCTTCCAAGCAATCTCTTCACCAAAATCTTGTATCTTGACTCCGAAATCATCCGAATCTTTTCTAAATCACTGAGATGAATTAAAAAATCACAACTGCTAACAAGAATCTTGCTTTGCTGCAAAGAAATTGCTAAGAAATGCCCTGTATACATTTAATTCTCTTTGTTGTTGTTTTATTGAATTTCTTGTTTCTGGTTGCCACTTTGAGTGGCCATAACTCTTTGATTTTCACTCGAATTACTGCCGGATCTTTTTTGGATTGTAGTTTAGTTGTCAAACTCTATGCATGTCAGTTTTCGTTGCAAAAATTGATCGTTTGTTACCCCAATTTTTTGTTCAAAGTTCAATACGAAGCAGAAAACACCCAGGAATACAATTCCGTAGCCTGGGTCGACAGGCAGGTCGACCCAGCAGTCTCCAGGTCGACCTGGAAGTAAACCTGGCGATTGACCTGGAGGTCGACCTGGAGGTCAATCTGGCGATAGACCTGGAGGTCAACTTGGCCACTGGTCTAGGTCGACCCCTGTTGGCCCAGGTACGTGAGCCTATTGCTTTTTTATCCGAGCCTTTTTGCCTTATATGCTTATCTTATTCTATGTTTTCGTGGCTCATTTCTAATGCAAATTTTGAGATGATTCGATGATGACTATGGGCTATGATATCCATCAATGGATTAGCCGAGATTTGGAGGAATTTGGAATTCAAAATTTTGAATTAAATTCGATTTGAATTTGAATATCGATTTAGTGTATTTCCCTTGTATTTCTTCGATTTCAAGCACTATTTCTTCCAAATAAATTGTGAGAAAATTTATAAATAGTTTGGTGTTTGAAATCTTTCTTATAAAATATTTTCAAATTATTTTTAAATTATTATTAAATTATTTCAAAGTATTTTAAATATATTCAAGAAGAATTTTCAATAAAATGTCTTTAAAATGATTTCAGAAAATTATTTTAAAATCCTATTTTCTCAAGTAAATTATCTTATAAATAATATACATTATTTTTACACTTTTCAGATGTATGAGAAAGAGAATTAAACGGTTTAGTAAAACACGTGGTATGGGACATGTGAGTTTACTTTATCGATTAATTCCGGACTTGTACGATCGAAACTATTCAGGGTATTTGATTTCTGAGTTATTCAGCCATTTTATGGCGAGTTTTGAGATTATAATTCCTATCTTTAGGAATTATCTAGGAAGGCCAATATTTGGTGAGCTGTGGTTCGAGATCTTCTATTCTAGGAGTATGATCTATGAGAACCCGTTATAGTGTTTTACTTGTCGATGAGATGAGGCGAGTCTTAGTTTTAAGAGTTTTTGAGATTTTATGATGATTTCTGTTTTCTAATGTGGCATTGACTAGCGGTTAGTAAACCATTAAGTGCGAACATGTGGTATGGGACGCACATTAACACTTTTCGGGTTCCTATCTGGGAGTTGCGATACATTCTGGGATTGCTAGTACTATAGACATTCGGGTCATCTAGGATTACGACTTCGGTCGTCAAGGATTTACGACTTCGGTCATCTGGTAGTTACGACTTCGGTCATCTGGGAGAGGTACCTAATATATATATATATATAATACTAGTGGGATGGCATGTGCAGCATCACTTCGGCATGCAAATGGGATTTGGCCAATCCGGGGAATTTTTATGAGTTTTGATTTCGATTTCACCAATTTGGGACGATGAATTTACTTATAGCCTTGAGTTAGAGAAAGGCTTATATATGTTGTTTTATGGTGATTTCGATATTGGGATTATGAACTCTTATTGAGTTTCATGAGTTTTGATTTGGAGATTTTGTTGTTTCACTTATGGCTTATATGTTACTTATGTTCACTGACATTGTATAGCCCTTGAATGTGAAACATCTATGCCATGTTAAACCTTATCATGTGATTAACTTTGAGCCTTTATGGATTACCTATTCTTAGTTGTATAAATAGACTTTCTTATATCATTCCTTGATCTTTAAAGGAATGTTTCTCTTATGCACATGTATTCCTTTATCTTTTTGCTAATATCAAGTTTTAGTTAGCTTGACCCATGTATTTATTACTCGGGTCAGACCGAGTTGCAGGTTAGACTTTTGGACCTTTGCTAGCTATATCTTTTGGACTTCTCCTTCGACTTTGGATAGATGGCATAGTTTTTGTGTAGTTGTCATTTTGTTGGGAACTTTGTGTTGTATCTATTCTTTTGTGGGGATGTATGTATATATTGTGGTTGAATACCACTCATGGCATGTTGTATTACATTTGATGTATGTGTATATGTATATTATCTGTGTTGCTGTTCTGTGACATGAGATTGTTATTGTTATTATATTTTGTTTCTGAATCGATCCTGTAGCCACCATAGTAGTGTATTAGATAGGAATTAAGTATGTTGAATACTAGAGACGAATTGAAAAAAAAATGAGTACCAAATCGACATACTTAGCTGTTATCTAATGCAAGACTATGATGGCCGCCCTTAACCAGCCCTATTCTCCGCATTAGCAAACAGAATTACCTTGTAATTCTCTTTGTTATTGTGGGTCTCGTGGTGGGGCGTCACAATTTTTAATTAAATTTTATTAATTTCGAGAATTTTTATACACACATGTATACTCATATTGTCTTAAATCATTCAAGACAACATAATATATATCATTATGTATATTATATATGTATATTTATTCAATTAATTCATTTATTTTAGGACAAATTTTCAAAGTAGGCTAGTTTATAAAACTATTTTGCGATGGGAGCTGGTTTTGAAACTTATTATCAAACAAGGCTGGTTTCCGCCTAGTCAGCAGCCAACTCAGCCATCTTATAACTGCCACGAGAAAGCGCAACTATGAGTTGCGCTTTTCTTATTTTGTTCTTGGCGCAACTTTGAGTTGCGCCAATTTTTTTATATTATTTTTCCCGTATGCGCAACTCCAAGTTGCGCATACTTCAACCTTTAAGCATGCGCAACTCATAGTTGCGCCTGCTGTAATATAGCGTAGGCGCAACTATGAGTTGCGCCTGCAGGTAGCTGCTGTTAAAACAGAGACAGCAGCTACCCCTCTCTTCATAACCCCAAAAACATTTCCAAACTCCAAAACCCCTCTTATGCCCGAACCCACCACCTCCAAACCCAAATTTTAGCCAAACTCCACCAATTTTTCACAAAATTTACAAATTTCTTCTTCATTCTTCGATTAAACCAAAGCTACAACAATGGAAGCGGGATCCTCTTCAACACAAATAGATTTTGGTAATTTCTAAACCCTAGTTTTATTTATTTATTTGTTATTTGCTTATAATTTGGTTGTATTTTCTAGAAATATTTTCAAATAGCATGTTGTACATCTTAGTAATCCAATGTGAACCGTTAAATCACTAATTGGCTGTAAACGATTTGTAAAAAATGGTATTTTTTGCATGAACTTTGAAGAACCGGAAAGCGGACCGGTAGACGGTAGCGTGCTTTATATGCAGGATAATCACCGCTCTAATGTTGAAGAGTTAATGAGGGTAATATTATTTGTTTTGTAATTGTAGTAAATTTTTGCAAGCTATTTCGCATTTTGAATAAAATGTATGTTATAATCCTTTGTTTGCAGAGTGTAAAACCAGTGGATTGTCTGGATCATTCGCAAAGTTTTGAAGACTTGATGGAGATGGTTGGAGATCAACGTGTTCAACAATTACTACATCAAGCCGGATTCTGGTATTTCATGCAGATCAAATATATCAGATTCGACAGGTCATTAATCACAGCTTTAAGCGATAGATGGAGACCTGAGACTTGCACTTTTCATTTTTCGGTGGGAGAAATGACAATTACACTGCAAGATGTATCTATTTTGCTTGGCCTTCCCATTGAAGGCGCCGTGTTGAATTACGGTGGTAACGTGGACGCCGAGGAGGTATGCCAACGTTTGCTTGGCGAAATTCCACCCCCTGAAGCGGTTGTCAATAGAAGAGAGTTGAAGGTCAAATGGCTAAATGACCTTATAATCGGCAGGGAGATTTCGGTCGATTCATCTATTGAGGAGATAGAACAGTTTACACGGGCTGTCATATTGCTTCTTATAGCATCCCGTCTTTTTGCGAACCATTCGAAGGGTAGAGTTAGCGTTAAATGGTTGTACTTGCTGGAGGATTTTACTACCATTTCCGATTATTCATGGGGTAGCGCGGTTTTGTGCGCATTGTACAAGGAGTTGGATAATGTGGCACTAAGAAAAATGAACGGGTTAGCTGGTTGCCTAACACTTCTGCAGGTATGTTTGTTTTGACTTATTGGTGTACCAAATTTATGAAATATTTTGAAAGACGTTTCTTAACACTGATAATATGCAGGTATGGTCTTGGACGCGTATTTCTATTGGACGCCCAAATGTTCGTGCCAACGTCGCTCCAGGATTACCTTATGGGGCAAGGTAAAAGCAACCCGAAACTTATAGTGAATTTTTTTTTATTTCTACCAATATTCACACACTTTTTTATAATGACTGTAGATGGACCGGAGATAGACGTTGGCGAGATAATCCGGCACGTCATCCTACATTCTATCGCAATGAGCTCGATGTTATGGACGAGCATGTTGTTGACTGGACGCCATACACGGCTGAGATCGTACAGGATTTGCCGCCTATTTGCTTGGACGGGGAGCATAGTTGGTATGCAAGGACCCCGATTATTTGCTTGCAAAGTGTAGCCATGCACTACCCCGATAGAGTGCTGAGGCAATATGGCCTTCGTCAGCATATACCGGATCCAGGCGAACAGATTTTTCCGCACGGTTGGAATAGAGACTTGTACAACACGTACGTCCCAAGGTGGGATCACAGGTTGGATCACGTTTAGGCTGAACGCGTACCAAGAATTTCAATCGAACAATACTACAGTTTGTACTGGCATATCACACGGTGATTTGTTCTTAAAGAATCGTCAACCAGACTGCCCAGATATGCTCCACGAGGACCGGTGGAACGTGATTTGGTACGTGTTTATAAGTTTAAACCTTTGAACTTCCGCATAAAGCTTTACTTACTTGCATCATTGATTTTTGTGTTTTAGGTTCAAGGGTTGTATATGATTTCCAATGAAGTTGACGATGTCCTGGCAGATCCTGCAGATGAGGACAGAGTACAGGGAAAGTGCTTCAACATCAAGGAGATTATCAAGTCGCTTCTTGGTAGGCATAAGCTGGAAAGACCACCACCGTATGTGCCTCGTCCGCCCCAGGCTTTTGGTCGTACCTACCAAAGAAGACGTTTTAGAGGCACGGGGGGTCCTTCACAAGGTAGTCAGCCGGGGCAGGAAATAGTTGAAGCCGGACCATCTCAACCGCCTCCGACCCAAACTCAAATGACACTACGCGATCGCAGAAACATAAGAAGATAGGGTTGTGTTGGTCTGTATTTTGGTTGCTTTGTGTTGAAGTTGTAATGGCTTGAAACTTGCTGGTATGTAGGTGTTTCGATGTTGTACTATTGACTTAAAACATGTTGGTATATGAAATATGATGTTCTGTATGAAATATTTCACTTATTTGAATGAAATGGTGTACCTTTATGTTGTGATTATATGAAAATTGGTGTTGTTGTTATTAGAATGAAATGATGTTATACGAAAATTGATGGAAAGCTGGAAATGATGTTATCGGAAATGCCCATATATCTCTCTGGAAAGTTGCAGGCGCGACTTGTTGTTGCGCATTCAAGAATATACTAGGCGCAACTATGAGTTGCGCCTATCAATTTCGTTCGTGCACAACTTTGAGTTGAGCCTGTATACTTGGGCTATCTCCTGGACCAACAGCAGCATATAAACATCACAACTCCACAAACCCATTTTCTTTCAGAAACCCTAGCCTCCATTTCCATTATTTTTACTACCAGCAACACAACATTCCACTCAAACTCATTTAATTGTACGAAGGTTAACAAAAGATTGCACGTTCATCTACACTTGAGGTAAATATTCGAAACCCTATTCCAATAATGTTTGATAGATCTAGTGTTGTCATTTAACTTTCTGTAATTTCGATAGATCAATGACTACCGTGCCGATTATTTGTCACTATGACGGCGATTTAGTCGTCGATGAAAATAGCAAGCCAACCTATGTTGGCGGAAAACATAAGGGATCGAAAGTCAGGAGGGGTTGCAATTTTCTTGAGTTGAAAACTGCAATTTACAAAGCTACAAAGATTGCTTCTACGGAGTTCGACATCTCGTTGGTAAGTAAATGGGTAACGGATGACGGACCAATTGCTATTGAGGTAAACGACGACGACGTCGATTCTATGTTTTGTGTAGGGATGAAAGTACTTGAGCTGTATGTTAAGAAGACGGAGGTGGTACATACAACTGAACAGCAAGCTCAAATCTTTGATTATGCAAGTCAACCCGGACCTAGTAATACTGCTGAGCAAAGTCAACTGTATTACCCACACTACTCTTACCAACCACCGAACGTTTACGCACAAGCAGCCGGGTATGCTTTTATGTGCTTCTTAATGTTTTACTCATGTTTTTTGTACTTAACAGTCCACTGTTTGTGTACAGGTACGATGTCATGGCATATCCATCGCAGTCACCCGGGTATGGTTTCCTTCCTTATCCATCGTATCCTCCACACTCAATTCCAACCCCGAATTCAAACGACTACTTGCATGAAATTGAAGATGAAGATGTTGACACCGAGGACATGGAGGGTGGAAATGTCGATATCCAAATTTCCCATTTGGATAGCATGGAAATCGCTGCTTCGTTTGACGAAGATGAAACATGGATCGAATCTATGAATGTTAACAATGACGCTCCTTTAGATGATATTCCAAAGGAAGTTGTTGACACTGATGAGCATATCGAGATGGAAGAACCGTTAGACGATGACCAATGCAATGATACAATAATGGAAAGATCTATTGTGCAGGAATGTCAATTTACCGACGAAATGTTCGGTCTGGAATGTGTGGAGAAGGGCCCTCGAGTTGGTATGATTTTTAAATCGAAGGAATCTTTAATTGAACATATAAGCGAATGGTCGATAAAGTGTTCAGTTTCATTTAAAAACATAAAGTCCCGCGCTAGAGAGTTCACTGCTATATGTGATATTGATGCTAATTGTCCATGGCGGCTTCACGCTATTGTGTCTAAAAGAGATCATGTTGGGTGGTGGATGATAAAAAAATATGGTGGTGATCACACTTGCTCAAATCCAATCATCAACTCAAACCACAAACAAGCAACAGCCAAATTCATTTGCACCAAAGTCCTTCCACATGTTCGTTCGAACCCAAGTTACACTGCGAAATCTGTCCAAGAGCTTATGGCAAACACTTACAAAATTCAAATAAGCTACATGAGAGCCTGGAAAGGACTTAGCAAAGCGGTGTCTACAATATTTGGCGATTGGGAATCTTCGTACAATGACTTGCCTCAGTATCTTCGTGCTATACAGAAATGCAATCCAGGTAGTGTTTATCATGTACATACAGAAGGAGTACAATTTTGGTGGGCTTTTTGGGCATTCCGACCGAGCATTGCAGGTTTCAAGCATTGTCGTCCGGTTCTTTCTATTGACGGAACACATCTGTATGGTAAATATCAAGGTACATTGCTTGTAGCTACAGGAGTTGATGCAAACAACTATCTTTTCCCTTTGGCATTCACTATTGTAAGGACGGAGTCAGCGGAAACTTGGGGTTGGTTTTTTTCATGCATGGGACACTTAATTCCATCTTTAAATGCAAGATGCATTACATTCATTTCCGATAGAATGAAAGGAATTCCAACCGCCTTGCAAGAGAAGTGGAGAAGAGCACATCATCATCGCTTCTGCCTACGCCATTTGAAAGCAAACTTTAAAAAAGCTGGTTTTGGTAGTAAGATTTTGCAAAACTTATTTCATGCTTCTGCTGAAGCAAGAGATAAGTTAACATACAAAGAACTCAGAGACCAACTAAAAAATGTGAGTCCGGCTGCTGACAGATGGATTAATAGAAGTCTCTGACATAAGGATGAACAGTGGGCTCTTTAAAAGGACAACGGTGAACGTTTTTGTATGATGACTACCAATGCTTCAGAGAGTTTCAATGGAGTTCTTAAAGGTGCAAGATCGTTACCGGTAAAGGCGTTAGTGGCACGTACCTTTCATCGTCTTAATAGCTACTTCTACAGAAGACGTACGGATGGAATGGATTACGCATCTACGCTAACGCCTAATTATGACAGAATGATGGAAAAATATTCTGCAGAAGCACGTACTATGAGCATTAACAGGTTCAGCTTAACGGAGTGGCAAGTAACAGACACAAACGCGTGCAACTACACAGTAAATATTGCCAATGACAGCTGCAGCTGTTCATGCAATATTCCTATTCTAACCCATTTTCCATGTCCCCATGTTTTAGCTGCATGCGCACGATGTAGAGGAGGAGCGAACAGAGCTTACCATGATCTTATTTCTTCCTGGTTTACGGCAGACAGTTATAGACATAGTTATTCTCCGGTCTTTCATCCAGTACCCGACAGCAGATATTGGGATGTACATGAAGGCCCTACTATAATCCCGCCGCCAACGCGAAGGAATACAGGAAGACCGAGGTCCACAAGAATAAGGGGAGTCATGGACGAAATGGATGACAGAAGACAGGACAGATGTGGACAATGCGGTAACTTGGGTCATAAGAGAAGAACGTGTGGGAAGCAATAAATGTTTTACTTGTTTCTACTACTTCTATCAATCCTGAACTGTATAACTTGTATTTTTATTCTGTACGCAACTTTGTTATCAAAAACTATCCTATGTCAAACATTTACATTACTTGCTATGTTATGTTACTTATATTTTATTTATACCCAGCTTTTGTATGAATTTTCTGCAGTTTTACATCTATCGTCAACTAAACATAACAGACAAACAATAAAACATCATCTATTGCATATCCATTACAACAACCAAGAAAAAATAGAACCAAGTAATACAGCATTCATTAAAACTAAAGCATACATAACTCAATTGAACAAGTCTGATACACATCCATTACATTACAGTTGCATTACCCAGTTTACTAGACCCCTTTCCAAATTGGATTTACGGACTGCAAATATTCTACTTGATGTCGAAGCTGGCTTTTTTCCTTTTCCAAACGTCTCACTTCGGCTTGCATCTCTAGCGCATACTCCACTCTCCTAGGGGTCAACGGACGATCTAGCCATTTGAAGAAATTACAGCACTCAACACCTTTCGAGTTAGTTATATGATCAAGGTAACCGGCACATCCGTAAAACCGACGTCCAGCATTTGTTTGAGTCTTGCATACAACTACCTCACAAACATCTCTACAGTGGCAAAGTGGATGTCTATCTTGTCTCACTCGTCCTTCGCCGCTAATTTGTTTCCCCGGTCTTTGATTCATTTCCCCTAAGCAGATTTGATTATCCAAAGCAGATTGAACAACAACACCATTAGCCGGCAGAACTATCTCAAATTGAGCTTCAGGAACTGTTTCAAACTGAGTTTCAGGAACAAATTCATTTTCAGCTTCCATCCGTTCAACAAATTGAACCAAAACTTCATCTGGAATCTCCCAATTATCCATAAAAATTAGTATTACTATAAGTGTGGGTGAAGGGATTGTTGTAGCTTTGGTTTAATCGAAGAATGAAGAAGAAATTTGTAAATTTTGTGAAAAATTGGTAGAGTTTGGCTAAAATTTGGGTTTGGAGGTGGTGGGTTCGGGCATGAGAGGGGTTTTGGAGTTTGGAAATGTTTTTGGGGTTATGAAGAGAGGGGTAGCTGCTGTCTCTGTTTTAACAGCAGCTACCTGCAGGCGCAACTCATAGTTGCGCCTATGCTATATTACAGCAGGCGCAACTATGAGTTGCACATGCTTAAAGGTTGAAGTATGCGCAACTTGGAGTTGCGCATACGGGAAAAATAATATAAAAAAAATTGGCGCAACTAAAAGTTGCGCCAAGAACAAAATAAGAAAAGCGCAACTCATAGTTGCGCTTTCTCGTGGCAGTGATAAGATGGCTGAGTTGGCTGCTGACTAGGCGGAAACCAGCCTTGTTTGATAATAAGTTTCAAAACCAGCTCCCATCGCGAAATAGTTTTATAAACTAGCCTACTTTGAAAATTTGTCCTTTATTTTATTAATCTTATTAATAAATAATAATTTTGAAATTAATTTTATAACGTTTTCAAAACATTTTTAAAAATTATATTATAACTTTTATAATATGTGTTTCGTTTTAAAATTATCTTTTAAATTAAAAACTTAATTTTATTTTCAAAAATATTTGAAAATATATATTATAAATTTTTTCTTATTTTAAATTTAAAACTTTTATTTTAATTTCTAAATAATTTTGAAATTAGCTCAAGGCCCAATTCAAATTGGGCCTTTTCCTTTAGGGATGACATTCGGGCTTACCTCACTTCTTGGGCCAGGCCAGTAGCCAGGTTGGGTGGAGTACTTGATTATGCAAACCCAACCTTAGATACTACTTTAACAAATACCATGCTATATGGATATGATTTAATAAGTAATCCAAAATACTGTTTGTTTAGACTGCATAGGCTATTTGGCTCCGATACAATTATTGGAACTATGACAACACGCAGCCCGATAAATAGGTAAATTTCAAAACATTTATTCCATTTGGATTTTTGTTAGGCCTATGAAGTCTAATTCGTTTAGAACTTTTCTAAATTTTTTTTTCAACAAAATCAATATTTTATTTGAACAATACGTACATGGTTTGACATTCCCACGTATAGATGTTGGGATTTACATCGCAACGGACATGATAGTCCCTCTTGTATTTGATTCACTATCTAAATATGTATATATTTGTATCATAATAAAATGTATAATAAATAATATGTATATATATATATAAATATTATATATATATATCTATATTTAAATTATGCTTTTGTAAATTATTGCTTCGGCATATATATATTTCATTTAATATTTTTTACTTTTAATATATTTTAAAATTAAAAACCGTGTAAAATTAAATATAAAATTATAAAAATATTATTTTCAAAAGTTTTCTATATAATATGTGTTATGCAATATTTTTATGCAGAATTTTATTACTTGTAATAGGTGTATAAACACACACACACACACACAAGTATTTTATATTACTTGTGTGTGTGTGTTCATACACCTATTACAAGAATAATTTTAGGTTAAATAAATAATTAAATATATTTGTTCAAATAAAAATTGTTTTTTTATTTTCTACCGGATACAAATTGTACATGAATAATTTTTTTTCCCAAATTCAAAATATATGATATCTAACATTAATATATTGAATATGGATTTTGATTAATTAATTCATTTAATAATATTATTTATATATATGAAAATATTTTTTTGTAGGCCATGAGCATCTAGTAAGCAAGCATACAAAATAAATTTTATTATATATAGATATGATAATATACACAACCAACCATTTTGTGACAGCATTTCGATATATAAGATTCATAATATAATCTAACATCATATTATATAAATATTATATATAAGTATGATATAACAAAATAAAACAAAGAATTACCTTTCACCAAATCCTTGCGTACACGTTGATATGTTAAATCGATTCCCTTGAATCCATTCACAAACCAGAAGTTGCCAGCTTCTAAATTGCCTTACCATTGACGATCAAATCAAAGAGTTTTGATGTAATTTTGTATTTGGATTTTTAGGATTTATTATGAATGGTTGCTGGCCTAAAATGATAGAGAGCAAGTAGAACAAAAATGTAAAATGAAATGTGTAAATGGTGGCATATAAATGGAAGTCACGGAAAAGAAAAGTAGATCACATCCTAATATTTCTCTCTTACTACTTTAACTCTTTTAACCATTTAAAATCCTCTCAAATTGTCATCATATGGCTACCCAAACCGTGCATCCTACAGCTGAAAATATCATGCCCATTGAGGCCTCAAATCTAGTCCTAGCCATTATCCTATTGCAATAATTCTTGCTAAGAAGAATGCCCATGTTGTGACAATTCCACCTAGAAGGTAATGCGTTACTCCTACAGCATGTCCTTATACAATGCTCAAGGCTTTAAGCTGAGTAGTAGGAGAGCAACTGTTAATTTGTTATGAGCCCAAACAATGGATTCAATAAGTTCTTGCCAATAATTGCGGCCGCTGAATAGAAACATTAAACTAAAAGCCCAAAGTCCAAATAATATTCATTGCATTTAAATCTTATTTAACAGCATAAGGATATCATATATCGATCAGTATATTAATAATATTATAACATAGTTTAATATTATTCAAAATACATCAAATAAATTTTTTAATTAATATTTCATAAATATTAATTAATTTACGATAATTTGTAAATTAAATAAGATGGTAAAAGGATCATTCAACGTTTTGGTTATGTGACTCTTAAGTGTAAATTTAGTCAGTGATTAATATTGAACATTTCAAATATTAACGTTCATATGTCACTTAGTAGATGGTGTAACATTATCGCCAAATTTATCACTTACTTGGTTTCGGTAAAATCCAAGTTTACTTTGTTAAGCATTACCCAACGGTGACAATTATTTACGTCAATTCTCTTCGTCAAAACTATATCACTTTGAACTTATGCATTTGGTAATGGTCAAAATTCAAATATCGTTCATATTCAACTCTATAGGCCAAACACAAAGTCCTTGGTTCAATAATAACAATTACTATTAATCGAACTGCTCTAGCCAAAGATTTTGACTTTGAGTTGACTTCAGTTGACTATGGTACTAACCTCGTTTAACCGAGGAGACGAATCCTCTCTAGAATAATGTTTCACTTCCAATGCCTCCACTCCATCCAACTATAGTCATTCGATGGACGTCGTGCCACGATTTAAGTATAATCAAAGGGAACCTTCCACATTGAAGATCAATAGTATTCTCAAGTCAAGAAAATTGGGTAATTTTGTCACATTGATATTTTTTGTTTAATCTTAGTTATATTAAACAATAGAAAACTATTAAGTGAGTCATTCCATGGTTATCTATAAATATTAGTACATAAACCCTTGGTGCCCTTAGTAATCATGAGTAATAAATGCCCAACATTTAGAGAGCATTACGTACTCTAGTCTCAATGGATGTGTCGATATCCAGTCTCGATGCATCTTGACTAGGAATATTTAAAATGGCATGTTTAATTTCATCATGGTAAACTACTCATAGTCACAACACTTTCTAACTAATATCACAAAACATAACATTTATAGATTTTCTGTTATATACTTTTAATTAAATTAATTAATTAGTATAACATATTATATCAAGTATATAATAGAAAGAAAACACCATTTATTTGAAACAAGATTAGTTATCGAGTTAGATATATGTAACAAATTACACAATTATCCATAGGGCGTACGAGGAATAACTCTCAGCCTACAAACTCAACAAAGTTACTACATGGATCCGGGGCATGACCCCGCAATTAGTTATGCTAGGATGGATACTAGCCTATTTAGCGAGTCCTAATCATGCGCTCTCCATAGTGGCATGATCCCTATGACTTTGATTCCTAACGAATACTCTTGACTAGATGAGAGTAATAATAAGTACTCTCGACTCCATGCATCCAAACGAGGGTATCTCAACATAATAAATCCTCGACTACAGCCTTAAGAGTAAATAATAATAAAAATAATCGGCTAGTTAGTCTTTGGAGGATAAATATGTAAATTCCAACGTAACTCCAACTTGTAGCCCTTGGAGAGAAATAGACTCTCGACTAATAATTTTTATAAAAGAGTCACCCCTAGATGATATCATAAATTTGTAACCCACAATACAAACAAAAGTGACATTTACTTATAAAAAGTAATTGAACAAATATCAATTTGGGCATCCCATACCACCCGGTGTTACTCGCTCATTTACACGATGCTCATAACCTATACTCGATAACATTCTACATCACGAGTCAATGGAATAATGAGAATAATATTATCGATGTCCCATACCAAACTATGTTATTAATCTATTTACTCATTATCCTCACCATCGGGAATCCCATGAGATAACATTCCTTATAACAAGTCCAAATAATAATCAAAGAAATATTACTGAAACTATCATACCAAACAATATTATAATTTCATTTATTCCATATCCTCATTACATAGAATTGTATACACACAAACCACACATTCATATAGAAAAGAGATTTTGTTTATAGGAAAATTATATTTATTTATTCCAAAGCTTTTCTTATAAAACGATAATATAATTTCCTTTTCCTTTATCCCAAAATAAGGACTTTTAATCATATAATACATTTCTCTCACTTTTTTCTATATTTAAAACTCTTAGAAATCTCCTATAAAACAAAATTTTACTTATAAAATTTCCAAAGATCAAATACAATTTTTTTAAAAGAACTTATAACTCTAAATCAATTTCTTTTTTTCTTCAAATCCATAGAACAAATTTTTCCAAAATCTTTTTTGTACTCATAAATCATGAAATACACTCTAAAACCTACACAATATTAATTAGAAACCATTTTATATTTTCCTATAATTATATAGGATTTTTAAATAATTATTTGAAGGCGAAAATCAAAATTTTCCTTTCATAAATTAATATCTATAATTATATAACTAATATTTATTAAAATAAAACCTTTTCACAAAATAATTTCACACTTTCCTTGCGTCAAATCCTTACTTCGAAAACCATATCTTTATTCAATTTTTGAAGAATAAAATTGTTATTATACATACATACAGACATACCTACATATATGTATGTATGTATGCATGCATATACATACGTATGTATGTAATATATTTAAACTAAAACACACAGCCACATGCTTAGAACATGTCCAAGCCATGCACCGGTGCAATGGTGGACTGGTCATGACCTGGAACGTGAATTTTCCCAGGTCGTGTGACCTCTTTCCGGCGATTTCGACCGCCCGATGCTCTTTCATCCAATCTTTATTTCAATATTACACACCATAATACATTCCAACAATTCAAACCACATCTATATCACACATATTCAATCCAAGAAATGAAATGCAACCGGTTCATGAAGGCAAGCAACACACAATTCAAGCACTTCAATCATTCAACACAAATCACATACATATGGACATAGATTAAGTAGAAATTGCTCACTTTAGCTTAGAGAAGCACTGTACATCCCATTTCCTTTCATAGCATCACCAACACCAAAATTTCCCTCTTTTCGAAAAATGTAACAAGACACTTACTTTAAATCCAACTTTGAAGATTCATAGAGGTGTAGTATCATATAGAGAAGCTTGGTTTCAAGTTTCATGATTTATAGAAATTTGAATATAGAAGGAGGGGAATTAGGATTTTCATAATTGAGACTAGTGGAGATGGAGGCAAAAATGCATACAGGTGATTAATATAAGAGAAAGGTGGACGGTTCTAGACTTCTCATGAGTATGCAAAGGGATGGATATTTTTCCTAAGTGTTAAGATGGGCTATTGGACTTACTTAAAAATTTGTATTCGTTTATTCACATTTTAATTATTAAAACCCATTTTAATTAATTAAACCCTTATTTTAAATCTAAAATAAATTCTATATTTCCAAATCATCACAAATCCCAATATTTGCACTTTATTATTAAAAACTCATTTAATTAGTTAAATCTCCATTATTATTTCGATTAACTGCTTCTAACATCAGGTTGTTACATCAACTGAGATCTCTTTGATACGAGATAGCTTTTGTGAAAATTCTAACATGAAACATGATCAAAATTAGAGATTCAAAACCTTGACTGGAATAAACTTTATGAAACTCCAAAAATAAATCATCAAAACGTCAATTTTAAATATATATATATATATATAAGTTACTTCGAGATATTACAGAAATGTACTTTAATACTCGAGGTATGATAATCTCGTCTGAGATCTACTCGAATCTAAGATAGCTTGTGTGAAAATTTGAAAGAAAACATGACCAAAGTATGAGATTCAAAACCATAATTAGAATAAACTTTAAGAAACTTCAAAAAGCGACCATTTAATGGGTTTAGAAGTTCCACCAAAATCACACTACATTAATTTTGCTTGGTTTTATAACCAGTGATTAAAATAATTTAGGAGTACATGTTTTAAGAACATATCAAAAATAAGGTTAGCAAATACAACCGAAATCGGTGGGGAAAAAACTTTAGAGTGAAGCCTTAGCATGATAATTCTACGACTTGTTTGAAATGTATCCATATTTCATAGTAGTAATTATGTAGATACGTGTCTTAAAGTTCTTGTGTTTTAGTAGTGCTCATTAAGGACATGAGAAAAGTATTAAGGAAGGAAGTGTCTTTTTCCCCCGAATATTACGAATGCATACAATGTACAGGTTGCAGTTTTTTTTTCCAATTATAGTTGAATATTTTTTGTTACAATCAACTTAAGTAAAAACATTATTCCTAAGGTGTATTTTTTGATTATTTTCAATATTTTTAATGTTCATAATTAGTTATTCATAAAAGAAGTTCGTGTGTCATTGTTTATGTCTACACAATTACATTTATACACTATACAAAAGAAAAAAAGGGTTACATAAAATACGTAAGAATAACTTTACAAACACAATAAACTTCAACATTTAAGGCAAAAACATTAGTCTAAGGAATCATTATTTACAAAAAAAAATTCATTCACAATGACAAAGCTCAAAGTTTATTTGTCTGCACACAAAAACATGAAAGAGAATTGCGTTGTGCAGACGCTACTATCGGAGACGAATGAAATTTTTTCGTAAAATAGCCTATGTAATGACCCGCCTTTTTGACCCCCAAATGTTGACACTAATACATCCATGGTATTTACGTGCCAAACATCCATGCTTTGGAAAGACCAATTGTTAGGGCAAAAGAAAAAGCAAAAAGAAATAGAACAAAAAAGAAGAGTACAAAACATTTGAACCTCACAACAGAGCGATAATATATAATATCAAAAAGATAGTACAAAGCATCACTCTAAGATACATAGCATTACAAAGTTACAATCCTAAATACTATCATCAGCATAGACAGCTATAATAGCCCATCCTCACAAATGTTGATTTATACATATGAGTAGTGCAACAGAAATAAGAATGCTATGGTAGGCGAAAGCATCCAGCTCGTCTCCTTGAGCTCCAAAGAATATCCAACAAAAACCTGCCTTTCTCAAACTGCTTAAAGAGAACTGAAGAATTAAGGGAAAAATAAAACACCAAAATAAGCTCACCAAGACAGAGGGTTCTCTCCGACTTTGCGTTGACGATAGGGAATTAAATAAGCTCACCAAGAAGAACCGATATCCAATCCCTAGGATTGATGATCTGTTTGACCAGTTGGTAGGTTCTTCGGTTTTCTCTCAACTTGATCTAGCCACGGGATTCTATCAGCTTAGAGTCGCTGATGACAGCATAGATAAGACTGCTTTTAGGACACCGGATGGATTCTTCGAGTGGTTGGTTATGCCTTTTGGGCTAACCAATGCTTCAGCCTATTTCGTTGATTTGATGAGCTGTGTCTTTAGGGATGTCCTAAATAAGTTTGTGGTGGTATTCGTGGATGATATCTTGGTATTTTCCAAGAATATGGAGGGGCATGTTGTTCATTTGGAAGAAGTTCTTCGCACACTTCGTAGTCATCATTTAAGAGCAAAGTTTTCGAAGTGTCATTTTTAAAGAGAGGAAGTTCGTTTCTTGGGGCATGTAATCTTGAAGGAAGGTTTAGCCCCAAATATGTCACCGAGGTTAGGAGCTTCCTAGGATTGGCTGGTTACTATATGAAGTTCATTAAAGACTTTGCCAAGATTTCAACACTACTCACACGCCTTACTAAGAAGAATAAAGCTTTTTTGTGGGACGTGGATTGTGAGGATTCCTTCATGAAGCTTAAGAGAGCCCTTACTAGTGCACCAGTGTTAGTTTTACTCGACGGAGCTAAGCCTTTCACTGTATACACTAATGCATGCAGAACGGGTCTAGGAGCGATGTTGATGCAAGGAAGGAGGGTAGTGTGTTATGGTAGTAGGCAGTTGAGGATGCATGAGAAGAACTACCCTACCCACGATTTGGAGTTGGCTACCATATTTTTTTGCACTTAAGTCTTGGAGGCACCATTTGCTTGGAGAAAGGTTTGAGCTTTTTACCGACCATATGTCTTTGAAGTACATATTCTCGTAGAAGGACTTGAACTTGAGGCAATAGAGGTGGATGGAGTTTTTAGCCTTGTATGATTTTGAGATAGCTTATACCCCGGGCAAGGGTAATGTGGTTGCATATGCATTGAGTAGAAAGAAAGCAACCCTTAGTCCTTTTGTTCATAGAGTGGAGGAGCTTGGAGTTTATTTCTACTTTTGTTAAACCCTCTACGGACATTACTCCTGGATTATTAGCAACATTAGAGGTGAGGCCTACCCTTATGGATCAGATTGGCTTGAGGCAGCGGGAGGATTCGGAGCTCATGGACATTATCGATAGGATTAGCCGAAGATAGGTCTCTAGGCATCTCCAATGTTATTCCATAGATAGCAGAGGGTGACTTAGGAGAGATAGGGGGCTTTGTGTTCCACGCGCCAGTGACTTGTTGAGAGCAGTTTTGGAGGAGGCACACCATTCCCGTATGACTATTCATCCGGGTGGTGACAAAATGTATCAGGATATGAAGAGGATGTTCTATTGGGGTGGCATGAAGAAGGACGTGGAGGAATTCGTAGCTAAGTGTCTCATATGCCAAAGGGTAAAAGCAGAGCAGTAGAAGCCCGGTGGATTACTTCAGCCTTTAGATGTGCCGGAGTGGAATTGGGACAGTATTTCTATGGATTTCATTGATGGTTTACCCCGTTCTAGGAAAGGAAACACTAGCATTTGGGTGATTGTTGATAGATTAACCAAGAGTGCTCACTTCATCCCAGTTAAGAGTAAGCATACGGCTTCATATTTGGCATCCTTATATATTCGATAGATAGTCCGTCTACATAGAGTTCCTTCTAGCGTTGTTAGTGATAGAGATCCCATTTTCATTAGTGAGTTTTGGAGAAGCTTACAGGAGGCGATAGGGATGCAACTTAGGTTGAGTACGGCCTATCACCCCCAGACAGATGGCCAAACAGAGAGAGTAAATAGGGTGCTTGAGGATTTGCTACAGATGTGCATTTTGGACTTTGGAGGTGCTTTGGAGGAGCATCTTCCATTGGTTAATTTTGCCTACAATAATAGTTATTAAACAAGTATAGGGATGGCACCATTTGAGGCTTTATATGGGAGACCTTGCAAGTCCCCATCATGTTGGGTTGAGTCTATGGAGAGGTTATTACTGGGGCCCGATATGGTTAGGGAGACCTCTGAGAAGGTGGATTTGATTCGACGAAGGATGAAGACGGGTCAAGATAGACAGAAGTCGTATGTTGACAAGTGGAGGAGAGATTTAGAGTTTGAGGTTGGAGACTTAGTTTTTATCAAAGTATTGCCGCTTAGGATGGGTGGTAAGGTTCGGATCAAATGGAAAGTTAGCCTCTATATTTGTTGGACCATTCCCTATCGTAGAGAGAGTTGGGAAGATGGCTTACATAGTGAAACTACCTGATAGGCTCGCAGGAGTGCACGACGTTTTTCATGTTTTGCACTTTCGAAAGTGCTTACATGACTTGGTGAAGGTTGTAAAGCCTAGTCAGTTTGAAGATTGTTCGGCGTATCCCCACGAAGATTGTTGGAAGAGACATCAAGCGACTAAGGAATAAGGAGGTTTCACCAGTGAAGGTGCAATGGGCAGATGATGTTGCAAATGCCACTTGGGAAGCAGAAGAGAAAATTCGTACTTCCTATCCTCATCTTTTTGATAGTAAGTTTTAGAATCACTTTTTCCATCTTTAGATTTGAATAAGTTCTTTCCTTTATTATCCTTTGGGTGGGTAGGACTTAGGATTTAACCTATGGATGGTAGGATTTGATGTAAACATGCTAATAGAACATGTTATGAATGATGTATGCTAGTGATTGCAAGTGTTTGCTAGTGAATGCTAATGGACGCATATAGGTACACTATGCACTATTATTCTTTAGGGACCGACCTAACTAGGACACTAGAGCATATGCATATGGATGAGTGCGCATTTTTATTTTATTTCCATGGTAGCTATAAATGGATGTTTATCACATAATTGTTGCATTTGGATGATGTTTGTAGCACGCATATAGAATTATCAGTTATCATTAGGAAATTTTTGCATTCATTTGGATACATGGCACAGACATGAATGCATAAAAGGAGGTCAACTGAATCAGTGGACCGCCTAATCTTTTGCATTAGTTAGGAACATTGACACTACATTAATTGCATAAGTATCATAAATTGCATTATAAAAACTAAAGGACAATGGATGAATGGTTGATGATTGAGTAGTTGACTGTAGAATTGGATGAAAACATTTAATACATTCTTTTATCCTTAGAGATTTTGGGGACGAAATCCATTAAGGAGGGGAGAATGTAACAAACCGAAATTTAATCCATAATAATTAATTCGTTAATTAATAAAATAACTTTGTGAAATCATTAGAATTAAGCCATGGAAGTCGCACCATTGTGTCAGTGGTAATTTCCTGGTCAATTTCCATATATAGAACATCAAAATATGAGCTAATATGACCAAGTTATAAAATAAACAAAATAAGCAGAAATATATATATATATATATATATATATATATATATAGGCAGGTCGATCGGTCGATCGACCTGGGCACCTAGCGTTCGACCGCCCGGTCGACCCGCTTGTTGTTTTGGGGGCGAACGAACGATTATTCGTTTGTTCAAATGTTGGTGCGATTTTTTGAACCGAATGACGTGTTTTGCATTCTTTGTTTTAATCTGGTCCCTCCATTCTTGCATCCGATGGCTCCTATTCAGCCTATGACGTGGTTGTATCCCATTCAATCCTCAAAATCCAACGGTTTGAGATCCACTTCTACCCCTATAAATAGACCCCTAGACCTAACACTTTTTCTCATTCTAGGTTTTCTCCAATTGGGTTCACCTTTCGAGGAAGCACCCTAAACGGAATAATTTTTTCAAAGGAGAAAATCGTTATAAATTAAATTATTTTACAACTCTAAGTGGATCCGGGAAGACCAAAGGAAGAGCTTAGGACCGGAGGTGAGTGATTGTAATTATTTTAGATTTCTTTAAGTAATTTAAAATAATAGGGTTTTCAATAGTTGTAGTTTTACTACGATTTTTGGAATGACCTTTTCAGTAGTATATTTCCAGTTTTTAGAATTATTTTCAGTATATTTCCTTACAACTATTCCTTTCAGTAATTTTAGTTTATTTCTATTAATTATAGCTTTTTCGTTTATTTACGGTTTATTTACAGTATTAAAGTTTATTTACTATTATTTATAGGTTATTTACATCTTCTTTCTACGCTTTGGATTTTCTTCTATTTTCAGTTTTCTTTTATTCCTCCTTCTTCGCGTATGGATTAGAATAAGATTAACGCGAATATGGATTAAATTGTAAGAAAACTGAAATAATGGAATATAATATGTAAATTTCAAATACTGTAATATAAATGGAATTGGACTGAAATTACGCCCAATTATGACGTTAATTGGACTGAATCAAAAAGATTGGCCTAGTTATAACTTAGAATTATAACTAAAAAGAGTAAAAGATGAAAGAGGATTATTTTCACACTTAGACCTTGGGTTAAGTAATAATCAAGATTATAACGTAGGTTATAATAAGAAAAAAACAGAATAAGGCTTATTTTAAGACTTAGGATAAATTAATAAGAACAGATAGTAGAGAAAAGTGTAAAGGCTTATTTAAATAATTTACCTAAGTTAATAAGAAAAGATAAAAGTAGGACCTGTACCAAATAGCATTCCCTATTAGACAAAACGGTGGTCTCACATTAGCCTGAAGCGAGACGAGGGCACGCTTATGCTAAGAATGGTAGTAATTGGTCAAATAGATGTCCAAATCACAGGGGATTTGGATAAAGGGCGCAACTAGATATTGTTTGGATGACGGGCCAGTACCAACAACATTTCCTCTCTTTTCTATGGACACACGGTGATCTCCCATTTGCCTGAAGTGAGATGAGGGGCACGCTTTTGTTGGAGTTCGAGGTAATAAGAAGACCCAATAGGTGGAGCAAAAGGTAGCATGGGCATGGTGGCAGTTACGCATGTGACTTCCATTCGGGTGCTTAGTAATCGCTATGAGTTCCAAGCGCTTAATATGGATGTCTTTCATAGACACCATTGCCTTCTATGTAGGGAGCTATATATGTCGTCCGGATCCACAATAGTTGCTCTGTGCAACTTTCGTAGATACCATTGGCTGCTGTGTAGGGAGTTATATAGCGTCTGGTCCACAGTAAGGTCTATGGAGTAGTAGGCTGATCAAAAAGGGTAGAATTAGGGTTACATCCTAATTACAGGATTAGGAATTTAGCTTAATCAAAGCAGAAATAAAGAACAAGTGCAAGCAGTCAAATTTAACCTATCTTATAAATTGAGCAATATTTAATCGTACTTATTTCTAGTTTATTTCTTTCATATTTCCTTTGTTATCCTTATTTATGCTAGAACTGTTGTAGAGTCTATCAGTTTTATCTTGCTTAAAGACTTTAGTAATTACTATCATTCACCAGACTTTTAGTCTGACCAACTCCTCTATTTTCCTCTTTTTCCCCGTAGGCAATCAAGGGAGAAGTCAGTAGATTGTTGTTGCTTGGAGTTTTCTTGGTGGAGATTCCTACCATGTATTTCTTTTATTTTTGGCTTTTGTTCTTTCTATGTAATGGCTTATTATGAAGGATATTATGTACTTTGATTTTTGAGACTATGATTTTTTGTTTCATGAGACATATTGGATTTTTAGACATGTATGTGGTACTTGGTATTTGACTTATTTATGAAGCAATTATGAAGTTTTGTTTTAATTAAGTTATTATTTTAAGTTTTCGTTGTTTCTATCTATTTTTTTTGTAAACCTTAGTCTCTGTTAGCTTTAGTTATTTCTACAACACACCATGCCTTTTAATGTATCCTTTTGGGTATATTAAGGGGTGTGGGGGTGTTTCAACCTTATTTCCTTTCCTAGGTATATACTCTATACCAAAATCATAAGCTACTAAAAACTCCAGCCACCTCTTCTATCTCATATTCAACTCCTTCTGAGAGAATAAGTACCTTAAAAACTTATGACCTGTGTATAGCTCAAATCTATCCCCTAAGAAATAATGTCTCCAAATCTTCAATGCGAAGATCACCGTAGCCAACTCCAAATCATGAATAGGATATCTTACTTCATGCAGTCTAAGCTATCATGAAGCGTAGACAATAACTTTACCCTTCTGCATCAACATAGCTCGTAATCCAGTCTCAACTGCATCAGTATACACCACCAACCCTTGGTTTACGACGGGAACTACTAACACAGGTGCGTTGGTCAACAAATGTTTTAACTTAAGGAATGCTTCCTCACATTTGTCAGACCAAAGAAACTTCACGTCCTTCCTGGTCAACTTAGTCAAAGGTGCTGCTATCTGTGAGAAATCCTTAATGAATCTCTAGTAATAGCCAACAAGTCTAAGAAAACTTCTAATCTCAGTCAAAGTCTTTGGTCTCTTCCAATTATTAATAGCTTTGATTTTATCTAGATCAACTGAAAAACCCTTCTCTGAAACCACATGACCAAGAAACTTAACCTCTTTCTTCCAAAAATGACACTTGGAAAACTTCGCTTTCAGCTGATGCTGCCTTAGCGTCTCAAGCACAACTCTAATATGATCTTCATGCTCCCTTTCATCCTTAGAGTACACTAAAATGTCATCTATAAACACCAACACGAACCTATCCAAGTACTCTCAGAAAACCCGGTTCATCAAATCCACAAAGAAAGCTGGTGCATTTGTTCACCCGAATGGCATCACTAACCACTCGTACGAACCATATCTATTTCGAAATGCAATCAACAGAATGTTGTCCTCTGCCACTCTTAACTAATGGAAACATGTCGCCAAATCCAATTGGGAAAACACTCTGGCTCCATACAACTGATCAAATAGATCGTCTATTCTCGGCAAAGTATACTTATTCTTAATCATCTTCTCATTCAACTTACGATAGTCGATACACATCCTCAACAATCCATCTGGTTTCTTCACGAACACCACACCCGCTCCCCAAGGCGAACTGCTTGGTCTAATAAAATTACTCCCTTCTAAATCCACTAGCTGCACCTTCAACTCTTTCATCTCGGTCGGTGTCATCCTGCTAGGTGGTCTACTGACAGGTTCAGATCTTGGCACTAGATCTATCCAAACTCAACAGCTCATTTCAGTGGTAGTCCTATAACCGGCTCAAAAACATCTACAAACTCTCTTGCTACTCGAACTTGACTTAACTCTTCTCCCACTTCCATAACACTTAACAAAGCAAACCGCTTCGGTCAGAATTCTCCACTGAGAATATGATTCGGTTATAACTATTAGGGTGTCTTAATGATATTTCTCTATCCGGGAAAAATATTCAAGCCTTATATCTACCTAACCAATCCATAACCAAAATGATTCTGAAATCTACGAAATCAAAAACATAAAGACTGCATGCAAACTTATGACCTAACAAATCAAGTTCTAACTAGTCACGTCTCATCCCTAGAGTTGCATACCCTCCTATCGAATTCGCAACTCTTAAGGATGTAACAAGGTAGGTGGGTTCTAAACATAACCTATCAACCAAACACTGGGATATAAATGAACGTGATGCACCGGTATCAAATAGTACCCTAACTGGTATACTCTGAATCAAAAGCGTACCTTCCATCATAGTCTTCCCTTTTTCAGCTGCAGTTGGCCTAGCAGATGATGGTCCAATAGCAAAGACCTTTCCTCTGTCCGCCCTGACTGGTTCTCGACACCGATTCTTATAATGCCCAACCTGGTCACAGTTGAAGTACTTCACATTCTTCTTTTCTGTAGCCTTCTTCCCCTTTCCTGACCGGCACTCATGAGCATAATGACATTATCCTATCACACTTAATGCAAACTAAATGAACCTTTGCCTTCTTAGCAGCCTCTTCCTTCTGGGCTCCCTTCTTCTTAAAGAACTTTCTCTTCTTTCACTGGAACCGTGGGTTTAAACTGGCGTTTCTTTCCCACAAATATCAAGCATTTCCTCATGTCAGATTTCCATCTCCACAACTACATTGCAAGGATCTCGAAGATGTGGCAAGGGTCGCCCTAGCAATCTCGGGCCTCAATCCACAAATGTACTTCCCATTCCTCCCGATGACGGTGTCTATAGTAGCATACCCATATCGGGACAACTCATCAAACTTAGTGGCATACTCAATTACCGACATCTCTCCCTGCACTAAATCTATAAAATTCCTTAACAATGCTGACTTAGCAACTTCGGACAAAAATCTCTGCTTGAATCTCCTTCAAAACTCTGCCCAAGTCAACTCTTCCTTAGGAACTCCTATAGTAACACTATTCCACTGATGAAGTGCTGCCCCTTGCAACTGCCTAGATGCTAGTCTCCTCTTCTGCTCATCATTCAAACCCGCGTAAGCAAAGATCCTCTCACGATGCAACAACCAATTCTCAACTTCTATGGCATCCTCCGTTCCTACAAACGGCTTGCACCAAGACTGGTGTAATCCTTTCTCAACTTAGCATAGTTATTCCCAATTGGAGCCATGGGATTAGCTCCTCCAACATTCCCAGCAACTCCAGCGGCTGGTCCTGTTTGCATCAAATTGACGAAGAACTGATACATAGTCTACATATCTACTGGTGGATTTCCAACACCTACATTGGCATCTGCATTTTGATTAGCATTTGCCTGTCGACCTGGGTTCCTCCTGGTGGGTCGAACATTTCCATTTGTTGTGGCGCTTCCTCCATCAAGATTTCCTCTTTCGTTTCCTGCCTCCATATCTTCTTTCTTGTAAATTTGAATATGATCCTTAGTAAGATATAGAAGAATGGTCTTAGAGAGAGGGGAATACATAATTATATACATACATATATCAAATACAAGTAGTTACTATAGCGTTAACCCAAACCCCGACCTTATTTCATGATTCATTGGATTATGTTTTGAAAAATCTTTTAGGTTTAAATTTCTTTTAAGTTTTCATAAATATATGCTCTGATACCAACTTGTAACATCCCCCACTTGGAGGCCCAAAACTAACGGCTACGGATGTTGCAGTCATCCATAGTTATTAATCCTCGACGACCAAATACGATAATGTTAGGTACATTGATATAACATAAACACATGGATATGAAAATTTTTAAAAATCATAAAACAACTTTCACATTCCATTTCAAATCATTCCGACACTAATTACATAATCCAATATTCGAGGACCATGTTCAAAGAAAATATAGTTATTACAACGTACACCAAGAGCGACATATGAAGATTCCGCCTTGGATGATCAGAGTATGTATGTATATATATATATATATATAGGAAGTTAAAAAACTTTGCCTTTACAACAAAACACAACGGAATCAAAATAGAATAGAACTCTTAATAGTTATCTTGCCTACTGCACATCTCTGGAAGATTATTCGTCTCAAGAGGTACCTGAAAACCTCAATTCTCAAACTACTCAAAATCAATTGAGCACTCAAGAGTTTAAGAGGAAAACATAAACTTTGAGTCATACATAAAGCCTGGTACGAATAATAACCTACCATCTCAAACCATTTAGATATCTAGTAAGACCACGCTGCTTAGCGGAACGGGTTTTCCCCTCACTAGTATCTTATCCAAAACTTTGTAGAAACCATATACTGTGCTCCTGCATCCACAATGGTTAAACATAACAATTCAAAATATTATGATGATATGCAAACAAGTAAATCAATTTTGGATTACCCATCCCCATTCATTTTGACTATCTATCTCAGTTATAGTTTCTAAGGTCACTATTGACCTATTAGTTTCATGGTCTTACTAATAACCTATTAAAACATATGGACTCCCTGTCCGATTTATAGTTCTCATGGGATCACTAAGAACCTATTGGCCCCTGCCAATAACTTTATTGTTTCATGGGTTCTCCCTGAACCTATTAGTATCTCCAATAACTTCCCTCATATCCTAGTTTTCATGGGTTGACTAGGAACCTATTGACTTTTATCAATAACTTAATCCGGATATAGTTTTCATAGGTTCACTACAAACCTATTGGCCCCTACCAATAACTCTTTCTAAACATAGTTTTTATGGTTTTACTATGAACCTGTCCATCTGACAACTTCTTTAATCAGTATTTAGGCATCCTATATTCTGGTCTACCTGATCTCCTAGATGCAATTCTACTCATTCAGGAGTTAACTCAATTTATATTCACTACTGGGTCAACCTAGCTGGTTATTATACCCTTTCTCCCAAAATAAAGTTACGGATCCATTTTAAAGTGAATATGTATATTAGAAGAAGCAAGCATAATAACATAATAACACCAACATCCGGGATTTAATATCCTTGAAAGCATTTTCATATGAAACATGGTTAATCCCCTTAACCTATTATGTTACCAAGGAAAGCTTCTTCAAAAACTCCATACTTAAAAGTCATTTTAAAACTCCTTTATTTTTTGCCATGGTTTTTTCCTTTAAAAATGGGATTGGGTTCTTTTTTTTGAAAACTAAGGCTTTTGTAACCTTAAACTTTTGCTTTCGAAACCATGGGATAACCTCCTTCGAAAGCATTCAAATCTTCTTTTCAAAATACTAAGCGTATGCCATTCAAAACACTTTAAATTGTCTCTTTCAAAACCATCAAAACATACCTTTCGAAAGTGTTAAAGCGTTGCCTATTAAATTATAGAAGCAATAGCTTTGAAACCATTTGAAAGTACCCCTTTCGAAACCATTTGAAAGTATCCATTTCGAAACCATTGATTTCTCTTTAAAAATATCTTTTGGGTCAAAGTGAATATAAACTAAAGTGCCCCTTTCCAAACCATTAACCTTCATATAAAAGAGTTTGGGGAAAACCGATGGCTTCAGAACCATCCTTTCGAAAGCTTATATCATTTAAGTAAAAAATTTGAAGGTTAGCTTTGCAACCCCTTTTGAAGCCATTTCCTTTGAAACCATTAACCCTTTCGAAAGCTATAGGAATCGACTTAATATATTTAAATAACAAAAGCTTCCTTTCGAAAGCATTGATGACTTCAACACATTCAAAAGGTATAAGGTCGACAGTAGGGTTTCGATTGGGTTGAAACTACCCTTTCGAATGCTTTGAATATTTAAAAACAAGGCAACTCTTTCGAAAGCTTCAATTAAAACAAAAGGTGGCAAAATATTCGAAAGCAACTTCTTCAAGAGCTACATTGAAGGGGTTTCGACCTCTTCGAAAGCATTCTTTTGAAAACAAGGCAAGCGCATATCTTTTGAGAGTAAATCAAAGGCTTTGACCCCTTCGAAAGCATTGGTTTTGACACCATGCCTTTCGCCTTTCTCCAATACACTACGTACCAACATATTGATACCTTGTGTATTGGTTTCGGCTTGGTTGGTTTCAACTTGTTTGAGGCAGAAGCATAGGGTCGAAAGGTATTACTGAAAGAGGCGAAACATAATTTTGTGTTAAGACTGTTTTAATGCCTTTTTAAGTAATTGCTTTTTAGCTAACCTGCCTATTTGTAAACATTTAATTAGTAGCCATAAACTTTTCAAATTCTTTCTAAAATAAAACTGCCGTATTTATTTCAGATCTAATTAAAATAATTTAAAAAATAAGCCCTTCCTTAAGAAAATAAATAAAACATTTAAGTCCTCCATCTAAAATAATTTAATTTCCATAGTTAATTACTTAGGAAAAACTCCAAAATCCATTGAAATTCACTTTTAATATGCTATCTAACATATATAAATTTCCGGCCTAAATTCTTTATAATTAGTCGAAATTAGTTTCTAAATCCAATTATTCATATTTTCCTTTAAAAATTCACAATAAAATTTCCACAACTTGATAAATCATAAAAATTAAAGCCCATCTCCAAATTAATGTTTTACATGACATATAAATTCCTCATGGCATTCGAAATCCAAAGTAAACGATTTTAGCCTTAAACCTGTATAAAACAATTATCAAACAAACTTGTTTGAGTATATCATATCATGAAATCCAAGCATATCATCATCAAAATCATTATAATGGATTTAAACTTAAACCCGAAAATCAGATGATCATTAAAACAAAAATAGAGATGGTTTTGATTATTATTCGCCCTAATTAGAATAAGGAATTTGAGATTTGATCTTGGATTAATTCCCCTTGCTTCATTTCTTAGCTTTAGATTGATTTTCCCCTTTTCTTCCCTAGGTAATGGCCGACGTGCTTTCTATTGTTTACATTTTTGAATTTTTGAGAAAATGAACGTGAATAGAAAGTGGAAACGAGATTATAAGGGTAATGGTGCGGCAATTATGTAACGACCCGTATTTTTACGGATCAAAGCATTCTAAAATGATTGACCTTTGGTTGTATGGTTGTTAAGTCATTTCAGGTTTTGGCAGAATTTTTGCTCAAGTCCTAAGTCGTAGCCGACTTAGGAGTTTGGACGAGTTAAGCAACAAGTCTGGGTCGAGTTGCCGACTCAAGGAATTCACCGAGTTAAGGGTGGTTGACCGACTTAAGGTAGTGACCGACCTAGGAGATAAGTCGTGACCGACTTAAGAGGTTCAGACGACCTAAGAGAATGTTGTGAGCGACCTAAGTGTTTGGGTGTTAAGTGTTAGGTCGGCAGTTCGAGTTAAGGTTTCGAGCGACCTATAGGATGTAGTGTATAGTTAGGTCGGCAACGACCTGGAGGAGCTGGGTTTTTCCTAAGTGCTAGGTCGCGTGAGTTGTTAGGTCGCGTGTTGGTATAAGTCGTTAGGTCGTATAGGCTGGTTAAGTCGGCATAGCAGTAAGTCGTAAGTCGTCTAACCAGTTAAGGCACGAGCGCATTAAGTCGTAGACAGGGTTCGGATGTGCGCATGTGTTGAGTCGGAGGTTGCTTTAGGTCGACAAGGGTTAGGTCGGAGGCTCTGTTAAGTCGTGGGGGTTTTTAGGTCGTAGGTCGGCATAGTGTTAAGTCGGCAGCGACTTAAGGAGATAGCCGAGTTACGACTTAGGCAGTTTTCAGCTATAAATAGGAGGGGTTGTTCTCACTTTTTGGGATCCGGATTTTGAAGCGACGAAGTGCTGCCATTTTGAGAGCTCGACTTCTACACTTCTTCACTTCTTTTCTCCACTCTAATCTAGTGCTTCCATTCATCCAAATCGAAGATCAAGATTGAAGATTCAAGAGCTTAGATTGAAGATCTTCATCTTTTCAAGAGAGATTTCTTCATTTGAAGCGGATTTGTGATAGATCAAGCTTGATCCTTTGCTGTCCAGATCTGAAGCGTATTGATTTGGGTTGGTTTAGGTGATTTGGTGAGTGGTGATTATCTCTCACACGGATCCAAAGGAGTATATCGGATTGTTGGCTCGATTTGGTGTTAAAATAGTGATTTCCATGCATTTTCTTCATCCTATGTGTAGATCCTTATAGATCCATTGTTTATGATGATGTTACATCCATTTTATCATATGTTAACCTATGCAAGTTCATTCATCAAGTTTGTAGAGATATAATCCATGTTTTCATGCTTATTGGACTTTCAACTCTTTAATTACGAAAATGCCATTATTGTTATAATTGCCTACTTAGGTCATTTTAGAATGCTTGATTGCTTGGATTGATGTTTGATTTGATTGGTTGTTATGAATTAGATGATTGATGATTAGATTTAGATCGAAGATGATTCAAAAGCTAAGGGAAAGGCTCTTGAATTGGAAAAGCTGCTAGTGGCATATGTAGCGGGATGATAAAGCTCTTATGCATAGATTTGATGATGTGATGTTGAGGTGAGGCTTTGCGAGGATGTAATGAAGCGAGGCAATCATGTGATGAAGACTTGGTCTAATCCAGACGGGATCATTCCAAGCATGTTGATAACTCGGTGATATGATTCGAGTTGAGGATAATGAACGGATATGGGAATAGTCGTCGAGGAGGATGACTAGGAGGCTTGGATAGCATCGTTGTTGAAGGTTCTAGCATGCTCTAAGCAAGAGTACGTTTGGGCAGATTCGATAGTCCCAACGGCCAACTGTTGATGGTCGAGTACTCTGGGCAGATTCGATAGTCCTAGGCACGGGCTGCGACAACGTGCGGGAGTTATGTCTAGAACCGGGGTTTCCATTAGCCCTTGACGGACGGCTGAAAGAATGTGCCGGTCATTCAATTAACGGTGATATCGAAGCAATGATAACAGTGATAGCCAGAGTCATGGATGTTTGGTTGTATCGTCATTCGGACTCAAGAGCGGTATTTTCTGGGTGCTTATCTGATTTAGGCCTTGGTACTTGGAAAACATCGCCCTTGACTCGAGTGATAGTAGTTTTACTTTAAATTGTATGCTCTGCTATGTTTGTTTCTGCTTAGTGTGTGTCTGGGGGCTATCACTGTAGAATGAGGTTGGAGTGGGAGGGTTGTATTCCTATTCCTTTTCCTTTATGCTCTTTTGGTATGTTGTTAGTTAATTTACTGCTCACTAAGACTGTTGTCTGACTCAAGGCTTTATGTTTTAATTCTTATTGCCTTGGGCTGTTCGTCCATTTTGGGACGGGCAGACTAGGTAGCAGGTGACAGGTGCTGTTCTCTTCTCACGATGCTGATATAGAAGACGAGCTAGAGGGTTGCATATTATCTTCTTATATGTACTGGATATTCCGCTGTTTTGTATTCTCTGAGAGTTTTGTAGTGAGGCTGGATGTATTGACTATGTGGATGCTTGTATTCAACTATTATGGAGTTTTATATGATGTCATTTTGTTCTGTAAAGCTTCACTATACATATGTTCTATTGTATTTTGTCCATGCGCTGTGAGTAATACGATAGATTCTGTTGTTTAAATCTTGCCTTGACAATCGTCCATGGTCGCCCGGCACACTTTACAGCGCTCTATCTCTAGATTCGGTGCAGGGGTCATGGGCGGTCGTCACATTTGGTATCAGAGCATTGGTTAATCGATTTTACCCAACGCTCGCTGAAGTAACCACGTATGAGAGACGTAATTGTATTTTGATGGATGATTACTATATATAATATAGTAGCTTAGTAGAGTTTGAGTCCTTTATGCAGTTGTTTCTCTAGATGTTCTAATCATTCCTTTTTATAGATATTGAGAATGAGTCGAAGAGGGAGACCAGCTGCTAGGGAAGGCCGTGCTACTGAAGAGACTGCTGATTATGCAGCCATGTTCGAAGCTATGATGACTTCGATCATGAGAAGGATACCAGTTCTGGGGGCAGCAGTTGATGTTGGAGTTCAAGTTCAAACTCCGAAACCAGTGGATTTTGCTAAGTTGTGCAAGGATTATACTGCTCTTGGAGGAAAGGTTTTCTTAGGAACAGAACCAACTATCGAAGTCCAGAGATGGATAGATGCTTGTAGAAGGATCTTTGGTGATTTGGGAATTGATGATGCAACTAAGAGGAAGTTGGCATCGAGGCAGCTTCAAGGGAGAGCTTCCGATTGGTGGAACTCTATTACCATCAATACTGCGGAGGAAGAGATTACTTGGGAGCAGTTCCAAGCTAGATTTGAAGCTAAGTTCATTTCTACAGCTCAGAAGTCTGTTCTGTTCAAGAAGTTTGTAGAACTCAAGCAGGGTGGAAGATCTGTTCTTGAGTATGTTTCTGAGTTTGAAGCTTTGTCCAAGTATGCCCGGTCATATATTGAGTCTGCTTATCAGAAGAATGAGAAGTTTGTGACCGGCTTGGATAGTTATCTTGGGAGACAGTTGGTGGATCATTTGGACGATTCATTTGAGAAGCTTGTGGAGAAAGCTCTTAGGCATGAGAGTCTGTTTCCTAAGGAAGGACCTGTTGTTGCTGTTACCAAGGGAGAATCTAAACCACAGCAAGGTGGAAACCAGAAGAGGAAGCAGCAGCAGCAGAAGGGTAGGGATGGCCAGAAGAAGCCGAAAGGCGAGCTGACTTGCTACAACTGTCAGCAGAAGGGCCATTTCTCTAAGGATTGTAAGAATCCGAAGGCACCGATGAAGTGTCACAACTGTGACAAGCCGGGGCATTTCAGGAAGAATTGTCCAGAACCGAGGAGGGACAGGCAGATTGTGCAAGCCTATGCTTTAGGAGCTGTTCCGTCGTCTTCAAAAGCTCCTACTGCTGAAGAGAAGGGGAAGAGTGTGGTTGTTCAAGGTACTCTTTTCCTATGTGGTGTTCCGGTTAGAGTTTTGTTTAATACTGGAGCGTCGCATTCGTTTGTTTGTAATGAACTCGTAGGCCGGTTAGGTTTGGAACCAGATATTGTTGATAGGCCATTGGTTGTGACTAATCCAGTTGGGGGTTCGTCTTGTTTGTGTATGTTATGCCGTGGTCTAGTTGTATCGAGTCATGGTTGCTCTTTTGTTTGTGATTGCTTTGTTCTGAACTTTGCGGGGTTCGGAATTATTTTGGGTATGGACTGGCTTAGGAAGTGTGCGGCAAAGGTTGATTGCGAAAGGTTGGAAGTGACAGTCGAGAATGTGGAGGGGCGAAAGATTGTGATACGATGTAAGCATGAAGAAGGCGTCTTCATGAGCTTCATGTATTCGCTAGTTGTTCCACGGGATGGACTGTCATCAGTGTCGATCGCTAATGGATTCGAGGATGTCTTTGACGAAGTCAAAGGGTTGCCGCCGCATAGAGAGATCGAGTTTCGTATAGATCTAGTTGAAGGAGCCAGACCTGTTGTGATGCCTCTTAGGCGGATGGCGCCTAGGGAACAGCAGGAGTTGAGGGTGCAAGTTGATGATCTTTTGCAGAAAGGATTCATTCGGCGTAGCGTGTCCGAGTGGGGTGCACCAGTTGTGTTCGCAACCAAGGCAGATGGATCATTGAGATTGTGTGTGGATTATCGTGAGCTGAATAAGGTGACTAAGAAGAACAAGTATCCATTGCCGAGAATAGATGACTTGTTTGATCAGCTTCACGAAGCTAAGGTGTTTTCTCAGATGGATTTGGCAACGGGATTTCACCAGTTGAGAGTGGCTAAGGATAGTGTGTCGAAGACTGCTTTTAGGACACCATCCGGGTTCTTTGAGTGGCTGGTAATGCCGTTTGGATTGACTAACGCGCCAGCATATTTTGTGGATCTTATGAATAGAGTGTTCAGAGATCAGTTGAACAAGTTCGTACTTGTGTTCGTGGATGATATTCTGATTTATTCCAGAACGGAAGAGGAGCATAAGACACACTTGCGTATTGTTTTGGAAATCTTGCGGAAACATCAGCTGAAGGCTAAGTTTTCGAAGTGTCACTTCTGGAAGAGTGAAGTGAGGTTCTTAGGCCATGTGATTTCTGGAAGTGGAATAGCGGTTGATCCCGCTAAGGTGGCAGCAATCCAGGATTGGGTTAGACCTAAGAATGCATCTGATGTGAGAAGTTTTCTTGGATTAGCAGGATATTATCGACGGTTTATCAAAGACTTCTCTAAGGTAGCTGCACCGTTAACAGGATTGACGAAAAATAACCAAGTGTTCAGTTGGGATGTTAAGTGTGAGCAAGCTTTCAGAATCCTGAAAGAGAGATTGACGAGTGCTCCTGTTTTGACTATTCCAAGTGGGAATGATGAGATGGTGGTTTACACCGACGCATGTGGTACTGGACTTGGAGCAGTGCTGATGCAGAAGGATAAAGTTGTTGCGTATGCCAGTCGACAACTGAAGCCGCATGAAAGGAATTACCCAACACATGATTTGGAGTTAGCGGCGGTTGTATTTGCTCTGAAGATGTGGAGGCATTATTTGTTGGGAGTTCGATTTGAGTTGTTTACGGATCATAAGTCGTTGAAGTATCTTTTCTCCCAAAAAGATTTGAATCTTCGGCAGCAACGTTGGCTAGAGTTTTTAGCATCATATGATTTTGGTATAGCTTATACTCCGGGAAAAGGTAACGCAGTGGCAGATGCGTTAAGTCGAAGACATGCGGGGTTGGGAGCCATGTTTTCAGAATGGAAGAGCCTCGAGTATTTAGCTGGATTTGACTTCAGGCCTAGATGCGAATTGGAACCTGAGATGTTGGCAAACTTATCAATAAGACCCACTCTTGTGGAAAGGATTGGCGAAGGCCAAAAGCAAGATGATAAGATTGTCAAGATTATCCGTGAATTGGAATCTGGATTGGATCCAGAGAAGGATAAAGGATTCGAGGTCGATCGAGAGGGTTGGCTTCGGAAGCAAGGACGACTAGTTGTTCCCGATATAGATGAATTGAGGAGTGAAGTTCTAAAGGAGAGTCATCACTCGAAGCTGACAATTCATCCAGGTGGAAATAAGATGTATCGGGATATGAAGAGAACCTACTACTGGGAAGGTATGAAGAAAGATGTTGGAAATTTCATTTCCAAGTGTATGAACTGCCAGTTGGTAAAGGCTGAACAGAAGAAGCCAAGTGGATTGCTTCAGCCATTAGAAGTTCCTACATGGAAATGGGAACAAGTGTCGATGGATTTTATCGATGGATTGCCTAGGACCAGAACGGGAAATGAAGGAATTTGGGTCATTGTGGATCGTCTGACTAAGAGTGCACGATTCATTCTTGTTCGATCGACTAGGACTGCATCAAAGTTGGCTGAGTTGTATGTTAAGTGGATAGTTCGTTTCCATGGTATTCCGAAGAGTATAGTGAGTGATCGAGATCCATTGTTCACTAGTGGATTTTGGAAAAGCTTCCAGGAAGTTTTGGGAACCGAGTTGTGTTTGAGTACAGCTTATCACCCTCAAACAGATGGTCAGACCGAGAGAGTCAACCGAGTTTTGGAAGATCTCCTCAGGGCTTGTGTTTTGGATTTCGGAGGATCATGGGAAGATCACCTTCATTTGGTAGAGTTTGCGTACAACAACAGTTACCAGTCAAGCATTGGTATGGCACCGTATGAGGCATTGTATGGAAGACCGTGTAACTCTCCGACATGTTGGTTGGAAACTGGAGAGAAGCTGATACTTGGGCCAGAGATGATTCGACAGACTTCAGACTGTATAGAGATCATTCGGCAACGAATGAAGGCAGCCCAAGACCGTCAGAAGAGTTATGCCGATAAGCGTCGAAAGGATTTGGAATTCGACGTAGGAGATATGGTTTTTGTGAAGATTTCTCCACTGAAGAATGTTATTCGATTCGGGAAGAAAGGAAAATTGACTCCGAGATTTGTTGGACCATTCCCGATCATCGAGCGAATTGGAAAGCTCGCTTACAGATTGGAGTTACCAGAGAAGATGTCGAGTGTGCACAATGTTTTTCATGTATCGTATCTACGGAAGTATGTGCACGACTCGAGTACCGTAGTTTCTGTTGATAGGTATGAAGATTTCGAAGTTGATCCAGTCGATAGAAGACCTCGTAAGCCGCTTCGTGTTGTTGGAACCGACACGAAACAGCTTAGGAGGAAGATAGTTTAGTTGCTCAACATACAATGGAGTGACGATGATAACGACTGTACGTGGGAGGTGGAAGAGAGGATGAAAGCAGCTCATCCTGAACTCTTCAAGGTATGGCCCTAAGGTGTCGTGTCATCTAACGAAATTGTAACTTGTTCTAAGTCTTAGAATTCTGTACGCTAAGCTAGAATTGGATGCATGGTTTATTGATTGTTATGGATGATAGGCGTACAGAATAGCTTTGATTGCCTTGTTTGTTTGGAATTTCGGGGGCGAAATTCCTAAGGGGGAGAGAATGTAACGACCCGTATTTTTACGGATCAAAGCATTCTAAAATGATTGACCTTTGGTTGTATGGTTGTTAAGTCATTTCAGGTTTTGGCAGAATTTTTGCTCAAGTCCTAAGTCGTAGCCGACTTAGGAGTTTGGACGAGTTAAGCAACAAGTCTGGGTCGAGTTGCCGACTCAAGGAATTCACCGAGTTAAGGGTTGTTGACCGACTTAAGGTAGTGACCGACCTAGGAGATAAGTCGTGACCGACTTAAGAGGTTCAGACGACCTAAGAGAATGTTGTGAGCGACCTAAGTGTTTGGGTGTTAAGTGTTAGGTCGGCAGTTCGAGTTAAGGTTTCGAGCGACCTATAGGATGTAGTGTATAGTTAGGTCGGCAACGACCTGGAGGAGCTGGGTTTTGCCTAAGTGCTAGGTCGCGTGAGTTGTTAGGTCGCGTGTTGGTATAAGTTGTTAGGTCGTATAGGCTGGTTAAGTCGGCATAGCAGTAAGTCGTAAGTCGTCTAACCAGTTAAGGCGCGAGCGCATTAAGTCGTAGACAGGGTTCGGATGTGCGCATGTGTTGAGTCGGAGGTTGCTTTAGGTCGACAAGGGTTAGGTCGGAGGCTCTGTTAAGTCGTGGGGGTTTTTAGGTCGTAGGTCGGCATAGTGTTAAGTCGGCAGCGACTTAAGGAGATAGCCGAGTTACGACTTAGGCAGTTTTCAGCTATAAATAGGAGGGGTTGTTCTCACTTTTTGGGATCCGGATTTTGAAGCGACGAAGTGCTGCCATTTTGAGAGCTCGACTTCTACACTTCTTCACTTCTTTTCTCCACTCCAATCTAGTGCTTCCATTCATCCAAATCGAAGATCAAGATTGAAGATTCAAGAGCTTAGATTGAAGATCTTCATCTTTTCAAGAGAGATTTCTTCATTTGAAGCGGATTTGTGATAGATCAAGCTTGATCCTTTGCTGTCCAGATCTGAAGCGTATTGATTTGGGTTGGTTTAGGTGATTTGGTGAGTGGTGATTATCTCTCACACGGATCCAAAGGAGTATATCGGATTGTTGGCTCGATTTGGTGTTAAAATAGTGATTTCCATGCATTTTCTTCATCCTATGTGTAGATCCTTATAGATCCATTGTTTATGATGATGTTACATCCATTTTATCATATGTTAACCTATGCAAGTTCATTCATCAAGTTTGTAGAGATATAATCCATGTTTTCATGCTTATTGGACTTTCAACTCTTTAATTACGAAAATGCCATTATTGTTATAATTGCCTACTTAGGTCATTTTAGAATGCTTGATTGCTTGGATTGATGTTTGATTTGATTGGTTGTTATGAATTAGATGATTGATGATTAGATTTAGATCGAAGATGATTCAAAAGCTAAGGGAAAGGCTCTTGAATTGGAAAAGCTGCTAGTGGCATATGTAGCGGGATGATAAAGCTCTTATGCATAGATTTGATGATGTGATGTTGAGGTGAGGCTTTGCGAGGATGTAATGAAGCGAGGCAATCATGTGATGAAGACTTGGTTTAATCCAGACGGGATCATTCCAAGCATGTTGATAACTCGGTGATATGATTCGAGTTGAGGATAATGAACGGATATGGGAATAGTCGTCGAGGAGGATGACTAGGAGGCTTGGATAGCATCGTTGTTGAAGGTTCTAGCATGCTCTAAGCAAGAGTACGTTTGGGCAGATTCGATAGTCCCAACGGCCAACTGTTGATGGTCGAGTACTCTGGGCAGATTCGATAGTCCTAGGCACGGGCTGCGACGACGTGTGGGAGTTATGTCTAGAACCGGGGTTTCCATTAGCCCTTGACGGACGGCTGAAAGAATGTGCCGGTCATTCAATTAACGGTGATATCGAAGCAATGATAACAGTGATAGCCAGAGTCATGGATGTTTGGTTGTATCGTCATTCGGACTCAAGAGCGGTATTTTCTGGGTGCTTATCTGATTTAGGCCTTGGTACTTGGAAAACATCGCCCTTGACTCGAGTGATAGTAGTTTTACTTTAAATTGTATGCTCTGCTATGTTTGTTTCTGCTTAGTGTGTGTCTGGGGGCTATCACTGTAGAATGAGGTTGGAGTGGGAGGGTTGTATTCCTATTCCTTTTCCTTTATGCTCTTTTGGTATGTTGTTAGTTAATTTACTGCTCACTAAGACTGTTGTCTGACTCAAGGCTTTATGTTTTAATTCTTATTGCCTTGGGCTGTTCGTCCATTTTGGGATGGGCAGACTAGGTAGCAGGTGACAGGTGCTGTTCTCTTCTCACGATGCTGATATCGAAGACGAGCTAGAGGGTTGCATATTATCTTCTTATATGTACTGGATATTCCGCTGTTTTGTATTCTCTGAGAGTTTTGTAGTGAGGCTGGATGTATTGACTATGTGGATGCTTGTATTCAACTATTATGGAGTTTTATATGATGTCATTTTGTTCTGTAAAGCTTCACTATACATATGTTCTATTGTATTTTGTCCATGCGCTGTGAGTAATACGATAGATTCTGTTGTTTAAATCTTGCCTTGACAATCGTCCATGGTCGCCTGGTACACTTTACAGCGCTCTATCTCTAGATTCGGTGCAGGGGTCATGGGCGGTCGTCACAAATTACCTTACAATACCCTTGCGTTAATTAATTTACATATAAAACCATTCATAAGCCCATTTATTTAATTAAGCTCGGCCTCTAAATAAATTTTTGAAATATCAATCCCCTTACCACTCTATTATTTATGTTAAAACCTTTATTGTTGGATTTTAATGACAATAACTATACAATTATGCCAAAGAATCTCTAAGCTAATATGTAGGTACATGAGCATCAAAAAGAGACAAATAAATACGTTCAAAACGAAGATACACAGTACAAAAGAGGATGAAAGTATGTATATGGAGATACAAGAAGAGATATACACAATAGGGACAAGACAAAGGTGACAAACAAAGTATTATTAGTCATAGAGTGTCATGTCTAGAGTTTACAAATGTTAAAATCTTCTCAAAATGGTATACACACATATACATTCATATTTTAAATGAAAAAGTTTTCAAAAATTTGCAAGGGGCGGGGCTCGAACCCAGGTCACTAGTTTAGAAGGCAAGTGCTCTAACCAAATGAGCTATGGTAACATTTGTTTATCAACAGAATTCAGCCGGCTGAATAATACCATTCAGACGGTTGAATGTTGAAACATTTCATAAATTGATATGAAGTTTCAGCCGGCTGAATGGTTTCATTCAGCCGGCTGAATTAGGCCCGAAAATGCCTATTTCTTTACTGTTTTCAAAATTAACAAATTCAGAAGGCTAAAATATATTTTAAGCCGACTGAATATTTATAACGGCTATTTTTTTATGAAAAGAAACTTCTCTTCATCGAAGAGAAACATCTTCAAATCAACAGTTGCACCTGTTTCTTTTCAATGTTATCTTTCATGAATGATTGCAACCTATTAATCTCTATAAATAGTTTTCAGAATTCAACAAACAGTTAACCATAACTGATTTTAATATTCTTGAATTCTTATCTCTTATTCTCTATTTTCAAACTACACTCGAACTGCATACATTCTTTGATCATTGATCGTTCTATCTTCCACAATTCTCAAGCACATTACATTATATATCATAAAGGAGAAGATTATAAGAAGATTGTGCTTAATTGACTTATTAGTGCTATTTAAAGAGAATACTACAGCCCGATACTTTTGTTATTTGTAAAGAAGTCCTATTCGGTTGCTCAGGCGGTAGAAGTCATATTCGGTTGCTTAGGCGGTAGGAGTCATGTTCGGCAGTGTAAACCTATTCCTCCGGGTTAAGTGAGGGTTGCTAGTTTAATTCCAGAAGGAGTCTGGGGCTGGATGTAGAACGGGAGTTCGAGCTAGTATAAAAATATCTGGTGTCATTTACTTTACTGCTTTAATTACTTTCTTAGTTTATATTACGCATAAGTATTTTATCCATATTACACGATCCTATAGCATAGTCACTTTCATTTGGTATCGGAGCACTTTCATTTGGTATCAGAGCACTTTCATTTGGTATTGGAGCCTGGAATTTTATCGATCGTCACAACATTATATAATAATGGCTAGAAAAAGGTCCAATCGAAATACAACAAGCAAAATCCCTGTCAAAGCCACCAATGAGGACTACAAAAAGGTACTTTCTGATTTACAAATTTCAGTAAATGGCAATAATGAATTAGTTAGTATATGCGATGAAGTCCCAAAGCATAACTTTCTTATTTTAGAAAAGATGAAATCAATCAAAATTGAAAATGAGAAATTGAAAAATGAGAAATTAGAGTTTGAAATTAACGTGGTGTTTTGAAAAATAAGTTTATGGGTCTTAAAAATTTTCTAGATGAACAAAATACTTTGTTTGAAAAAGAAAATTAAATTTTTTCAAAAGAAACTACGGATTTGAAAAGACAAAATGATTTATTACAATCATCTTTAGATAATTCAAAATCTCGAATATTTTTTCTCGAAAATGAGAACTGTACGTTAAAAAAGGAGAATTCTGAATTAAACAAGCAAATTGATATTCCGGAAAACAATAATATTTCTTTTGAGAATAATAATTGTAACTTTAAAGCTAAATTTGATAAAATTAACACTGAAGTCAAAAAATTTAATAATGGACAAAACGATTTAAACATGATTTTATCTAGTTCTAGACTTTTATATGATAAAAGTGGTTTAGGATATAATAAAACCGATCGTAGAAATAGCACTATATACGCTTTCATGTATAGTAAAAATGTTAGTGCTAGTACTAAATTTCGAGTAAAGTCTAAATCCAATTTTTATAGAAATTCAAATACTGCTATGGCCAATAATGTTTATAATTTCTCTAGAAGTACAAAATCATTGACCGAAAATATGAATAAAAATTATCTAAGTATTTGGGTTCCTATTAATTGGAAAAATAGAGAAAAATACGTTAATGATTATTTTTATATGGTAGTTAAGAATGAAAATTATATTTATAAAGGTTCAACCACACCCAAATGGGTATGGTTTCCCAAGACCTAACCCTCCAGACCCTAACATAGTAAGTGAGTACCAAAAATGATTATTATTTATTACAGGTACTCGGAGAAACAAAAGGAAAATGATAGATTTTGGAATTTTAAAGGATGTTCCATACGTCTAATAGAATTACGTGCTTACAATGAAATATGGACTTCAGCAAATATGGTAAAATCTATTTTATTTTTTCTCCATTATTAATATTGAGTTTATCCTACTATTTACAAGATATTTTATAAAATTTATTATATTCCCTCATTCTTTTTTATAATGACAAAGGGAGAGAAATTCATATGCATATTAATAGAGGGAGATATTATACTTAGGAGGAGCTTTAAACATATTAATATTATTTTATATATAGAATGAATATATTTTTTTAAAATTGTATAGTTGTCATCATCAAAAAGAGGGAGAATGTTAGAACCTCTATTGTTGGATTTTAATGACAACAACTATACAATTATGCCAAAGAATCTTTAAGCTAATCTACAGGTACATGAGCATCAAAAAGAGGCAAACAAATACGTTCAAAATGAAGATACACAGTACAAAAGAGAATGAAAGTATGTATATAGAGATATAAGAAGAGATATATACGATAGAGACAAGACGAAGGTGACAAACAAAGTATTATTAGTCATAGTGTGTCGTGCCTAGAGTTTACAAATGTTAAAATCTTCTCAAAATGGTATACACACATATACATTCATATTTTAAATGAAAAATTAAGTTTTCAAAAATTTGCATGGAGCGAGGTTCGAACCCAGGTCACTAGTTTAGAAGGCAAATGCTCTAACCAAATGAGCTATGGTAACTTTTGTTTATCAACAGAATTCAGCCGGCTGAATAATACCATTCAGACGGTTGAATGCTGGAACATTTCATAAATTGATATGAAGTTTCAGCCGGCTGAATGGTTTCATTCAGCCGGCTGAATTATGCATGAAAATGCCTATTTCTTTGCTGTTTTCGAAATTAACCAATTCAGAAGGTTAAAATATATTTTAAGCCAGCTGAATATTTATAACGGCTATTTTTTTTGAAAAGACACTTCTCTTCATCGAAGAGAAACATCTTTAAATCAACAGTTGCACCTGTTTCTTTTCAATGTTACCTTTCATGAATGATTACAACCATTTAATCTCTATAAATAGATTTCAGAATTCAACAAACATTTAACCTAAACTGATTTTAATATTCTTGAATTCTTATCACTTTTTCTCTATTTTCAAACTGCACTCGAACTGCATACATACTCTGATCGTTGATCGTTCTATCTTCCACAATTCTCAAGCACATTACACTATAGGGGTACTATTTGTAGCCTATGCCTATAAATAGCCTCCCAATGTCTTCAGAATAGGGGTACTTTTTGCTCTTCTATGTCTAGACTCTGCCGGATTCATCATTGTACTCATATTTTTATGTTGTAATCAGTTGTAACTTGTTGTAATCAGCAAGAAAACTTCAATAAAATTATCAACTTTAAAGTGGACGTAGGCCGGATTGCCGAACCACTATAAACCCTGTGTTCTTTACTGCTTTCATCTAAATTTTCCGAGTGTTCTTCATTTTTAATTCTCTACATACTTGTTATCTGTGATTGTGAACTGGTGCTTTCATTGGCAATTGGGTGTTTGTGACCAATTTTGCCGCAAACACAACTATTCTTTATAATTTACCATTTATTTACAAAGATATGAATTCTTTTATTACCTGTTTAGCTTCTTATGTTTACATTTATTTACTCATTCTCTATTTATTATTCAATTTGTTTCAATTTACATAAATTAAATGTATAACATTCACTATAACAACACAATTCTTATTTATAAATTCCCTTATCAGTTTTTTTATATTGTATCCTGTTCAACCACATATTCTTATTACATTTTTAAACTTTTGAATATTTCAGGTAAGTTTTATTAATGTTTCATATGTAATTGAGCACTATACCAATTTACTTGTTATTTATAATATTTTTATTAAGAAAAATTTAATTTGAACAAATTTGTTGCCTAAGTTTTCTCTTATATAACCTTTAATTGCAAATTCATCTTAGCATTTCAACTTTTTAAATAATTCATGTAAGTTATACATGTTTATTAGAATGCAATTGAATGGTATACAAATAAATTTTATCCTAGTTCAACTATTTCCAGTTATTTTAAATTCCAATTTAAATTTTAAACACTTCAAATATTTCAATTTTTTTTATAATTGAAAACCCTAACTTAACACAGAATTTAAGAATTAAATTTTCGGTTTCACTTCCTACCATTTTGAAATAAATATACACATATACCTATAAATCAAATAATACTCAAGAAATTCCAATCAAATCCATCTACAAAATGAAAGTGCAGCAAAGCTACTAAGTGGTCTCTCCACTTTGAGACTCGAAAATGAATGTCGATGATGCTGCGATCATCACCAAAATTATTTTCCAGCGACAAAAGAGGAGAGTGCTGATTTTCTTCCTTTAAAAATTCTTTTAAAATAATTTCATTCAAAAATGTTTTCAAATAATATATCTTTCAAAACTTTGGAATCCAAATTTAGAAACAGACCAGAAATTAAATTCTCAAAACCATATTTAAATTCATTTAAATTTCAAATCAAAGAAACCGTGTTTATAAAATTCAACACCTTATAACATATAACAATAGAAAATGATTTAGTAGTGTTGACAAAAAAAATGATAATCTAGTATTATCGTTAATAAAAAAAATTATTTAACTATCAAATTTCAAAAAACTATACTTTTATAGATAAAATATAATCATACAAAATTTACAAATTTTGGAAACAATATTGTGTCAGTTTGTTCTGTTCAAGTGTTTTGGAAGTTCTATCGATAGCATTGGCCAGACGAATCGATCGAAACCCAAAATTCAAACTTAACAACTCAAACAACACAATATAAAATATATATTTTTTATATTAATTACAAATACTCTCCTTCACAGGATGATTCAAAGATGGATTTTAAAACAAAGATAGAGATTCAATTCAGAGGGACCCTAATAAAGAGAATTCTAACTAAAATAGACAGGCTCGAAAGGGAGATGAGATAATTAAATTTCAAATGAGGAAAGCTGGATAGGCTTATATTAATCGTGGTGACCTTAACCTAGTCAACCGAGATTCCAGGAATAAGATCGATGCAGTATTCAATTTCCCATTAAATGGAAGAAATGTGACTTCACCAAAACATCAGGATATCCCCTGATTATCAGGGTGTAGTCAAGATCACTAGGTTGAGTATCAAACGAAAGGTAGAACTGCCTGCATAACCGAAGGCATTCGGCATTCGACATTCGATCATAAAAGATTTTTCCCGGGTCGTCTTCTTGAGAACGGTTCGGGTTTTGCAAGGAATAACAACATCAAACCGAGGATATAGAAATCACCGGTGAATCGATGCTTGTTGCAAAAGAGTTTCACCCCTTTCCAAATCATTCTAAGATTGGCGGGATCGCCGATGGAATTAGACACACACACAAGGACGAAATTACCAATTGAGGTGGCAAGATGTTCTCAAATTCATTATGTAGATCAACCGAAGTGGAGCTATGGGATGCTCCAGAATCAAGAAGAACACGAAAAGAAGGACAAGAATAGATTTCAGAACAAAGGGGAAAGTTCCAAAATTCAAAAGAAATCCTAATCAAAGAGGAGATATTCAAGCTCGAACGAAGGTGATCCTGTAATCAATTTTTACTCATATGCTAAGTTTGCCTAAACTAGAGCTCTGATACCAACTGTAACAACCCGCTATTTCGAACGATTCACATCCGAACATGTCGGACTTAAATTGCTCAAAATGTCAGATTGTTAATTTATATTTGGCAAAACTCAGAATATATAGTAAATAAATCAATCACAAAATCACAAACACAGAGTAATATAACAATAAGCAGCGGAATAGATAAATAGTAGTTCATGAAGCTACTATATAAACATCAGAGTTTGAAACAAAATACAACAGAAACCTCAAATACAGAGTAGTCTCAAATACAGAAGTAACTGACAAGACTGAACAAAAATCACTGGAAATAACTGAAGTAACTGGAGAGCTGAATAGACAAAGACTGATCTTCAAGTGAAGCTCCAAACTCCAAAGGTGAGTCTCAAATGATATGTCACTCAGTCTGACCCGAGCATAAAGCAAAACACAAAACACTCGAGTTAGGATTAACATTCTTATATAGTAAATTCAACTCAAGTGAAATATCAACTGAAATACAAGTAAATTAAAGGATGTTTGGGATTTCCATCCTCTAAGGATCTGTGGAACTATCTACTATGTAGTAATATACGCTATTATAATATGTCTAAAGTAAAGTAAACTATTAAAATAGCGTTAAGGCGTTACCCATATCCCCATTAACACATTTTTATATATTCCCATAGTCTATACAGTACCGTAATTCCTCCGTAAACTAGAGGGCTATCAGAGGGCATTCCTTAGGTATGGTACAAACCAAACTCGTAGAAGGCGTGATAGGGCATGTGAACACGGCACTCGAGGCAATGCCATGGTAGATATACCAATTGCACTCTCGGAATGGTGGTAACGCATAACAGCTACTACCGCCCACCTCGTGACACACTCCCAAATCAAAGGGTGCACCCAATCAAATCACAAAAGCAATAGAATGGTATAGAAGAAATGTGCACGATCAGGGGAATGACCCCACTTGGCCCGGTATAGCTCCTGTTTTAGCCACATCAAGCTGACTCACGGGTGTCGGGGCTACGTAAATATCATATAGAATCGTCGTCAAAACATTCTACTTCATTCTGGAATCTCCACCACGTACACAGTTATTAAAGTGGTTTTCGGTATTGGCAGAGAGTATGACAATATCTGATCCCAGTCTCTTTAACAACCAAACGCTTATTTCACACCGTGGTCATTTATTTCAAATAGTTCATACTTCATATCAAAATATCATATTCATTTCAAAACCATACCAATTCGATATCATTATTCACTTTAAATAATATTCATTTCCAGAATCGTAACACTTTCACAATTATAACACTTTGGAAATCATAACACTTTGGAAATCATAACATTTTTGAAATCATAACACTCTGGAAATCATAACATTTTTGAAATCATAACACTTTTAAAATCATAACATTTTTGAAATCATAACACTTTTAAAATTATAACACTTCCAACTTAAACAGTTTAGATATTGGAAATAGTATACATACTAAAATAGTTATAATTAAAATAGTATATATATTAAAATAATTTATATGTTAAATAATTTATATATATTAAAATACTTTATATAATAAAAATAGTTTCCTTCAATTTCACAAATCGATTCAAACCAGCTTAATTTCCAAAATTCAATTTAAATAAATCCATGTTCAACACTTTCATTTTAAAAAGGTTAAAGATTCAATTCAAATTCTCAATAAACCATTTCAATAAGATTCAACGTTTAAATATTCAAACAATTTCAATATAAGTTCCATTTGTATTTCAACATTTAATTTTTAATTTTATTCAAATTGGAAAATATTCACTTAATCATTTTAATAACAATTAAATAAAATCTCTACTTATAAATTTAAATCAATATTAAATATTCAATCTCCATTTTATTTAAAGTTGAGAATATTCATTTAATCACTTTTTATCAAATCAAGTTATAAGTCATATCTTTCAAAACCTCAAAAATCAATAAGTTTAAATCAATTCTTATTTAAATTCAATTATTGATCAATTTAAATTCCAAGTCAACATTAATTTATCTTCCCAACCTCTATTACTAAAGTTAAAAAAAATCTATTTTTAAAATATTAATATAAATTTAAATAAATACTTAAACATATTATAAACCAATTAAATTAAATTTTATTAAATTAACTCTTATTATTAAATGTATTTTCTATTAAATCTTATCTTATATTTTTTTTAAATAATAAAATTATAAGAAAAATCTTAAAATTAAATTTTCAAACTAACTTATAAATCTAAAATTCCCAAAACATATAATTTAAAAATCTAAAATTTACACATATATTAAAATAAATTCTTTATATTATAATTTAAAAATCAATATTTATTAAAACCCATATATTTCCTTTCAACTTTGGAAATCATTTTCAAAATATAGACCAACGGTGTCCATATATGATTTTCTTTCGTATGGTCAAGTGATACCGATATTTATCATTTCAATCCACAATTTAAATATTTACGGATATATATCATTTCAACCCGCAATCCCAAAATTTCAAAATAAATGAAAATCGCTTGGGTTTATCATTTCAACCCATAACAATTTTTCCTTATTCTACAAGATCATTCGGGTATGTATCATTTCAACCCATAGGGATTTCTAAACTAACAGGGAACTTTCAGAGTGAGAAAAAATATGATAATAATATAACATATCAACAACAGTCATATATCATCAGTAACAAATTAAATATAATATATACAATAGGATATGGTGTCGTATATCACAGGTGAACAATTGCAGATAATGACATATCATATTTAACAATTAAATAACTAGCAATTCAAATTTAACAACATATTTCAATTGTCGTTTCAAGTGAAATTAAATTTACTAATTATAAGGATGTTAATCGTGAGTGATTGCTCACCTTTCGAGGCTAGAGGAATAACAAGAGCAAGGTGCGACAAATCCAAGCATAGATTTCAAAGCACGGCACGATGGATACCAATTCGATGAGCAAAGTTGATAGCTTGGAATCGATGAGAACAATCAAAACCAGCTTGATATAACACTGAAACAAACTATATATTATATTATATATTCGTTTCAAGATATTAACATAACATATTATATATACGTGTATATATATATATATTCGCAATGATCAATATTCAATTTAAAACGTCTATTACAAAATAAAAAAATCTTTATATATTTCAAACCAATGTTTAATTTAAATACATAAACAACAAAATATAATCGTAACTAAACCTATACATATAAAATTCCTTTTTATAGAGCAGAACACAAAATCAAACATCATTGTATATATTCATATTTAAATTAATACTAAAATTAGTATGTATACTACACGAATTACATACTACATGAATACTAACGAAATCAATACTTAAAACTAGTATATTATATGTATACTAAAATATACACTATTACCTGTATACTAATACTATAGAAAATATCAGATAACAAATAATATATATACATAAGTTTTATATATATGACCAAAATCAAACTCAGGCATACTAATATATATATATATATATAACTAATCTAAACCAGTATATAACTCACATATGAAATAATATATAATTTACATATATAAAACCAAAAGAGGGGTCTGCAAGCTGGTAATAGTATATATCAATTATTATAGTATATATACATAATATATATGCGATCGAATATATCTAAAATATTATATAAATTTAAATAAATACCTATAAACAAATCTATATATTGAATATAATACAAAAGCAGGTAAGATAAACATGTGGATATAAACTAACATACTTAAGCTTTATATACGAAATAACATATATATAACTCGCATAAACATATAGATTTCAGAAAATCAAAATATATATACTTTAAACAAATGAAATAATAATACTTAAAATCATGTGTATATATCTATACCAAAGAGAGGGCTGCTGTGCTCAAGTGGTGGCAGCATGGCGAAGAGTGGGGCAGGCTCTGGTTGTGGAGGCGCTCGGAGATGGTGGGAGGTGCACAAGGCTAAGGGTGGCCGAGATCTGGGAGGTGGTCGGACTGTGCTACTCAGTGGCGATGTCGAGTTCAGGTACAGGGGTGGTGGCTTGGGTTGGCTGTGGTAAGAGGTGGCTTCGGTGTGAGGGGGAAGGAGGTAGGCTGATTCATGGGTTTGTGTGCTTGAGCGAGGAGGAGGGTTTTTTGGCTACATTCGACAATGGAGGCTTGGTTGCGTGAAAAGCTGTAGGTGGAAGGTTTGGTGCAAGAGTTAGAGCATAGCCATAGTTTGTGTGCACTTGTACATGTATTCTTTGTATTCTCTGTATCAAACTATATTCAGTCAGGTCTATAAATACCTGTTCTTAGTCTTGTAATATTTTTGATCATTCAGTAATAAGATTGTTTTGTTTAACTCCTCTTCTTCTATCTTGGTATCAGAGCTTCCATTACTTCCTAACGGCATTCTTCATTGATCCTCTGAAATCAAGATCCTGATCCTGATCGATCTGATCCTCCGATCTGATCATTACATGTCGATTCTCCATTGAGTCAAATTCTGTCAAGATCTAGATCCTCTGAAATTGAGATTCATTATCAAGATCCAGATCTAATTCAGATCTAACCTATCTACAGCGATAAATCTCCAATGGAAAATGAATCGAGCACAAGTGAAAATCCTCCTTCCAACAACTCATCTCAAATCTTCACTTCCTCAATCAAAAATTTAATCAAACCACAAAGCCAGCTTGTCACTGTGCTATTTGATGATAACAACTTCCTTCTATGGAAGTTTCAGGTGGAAACAGCGATCAAGGGGTATGGTCTTGAAAACCTTCTTGATGGTACATCCTCAATTCCACCAAATTCAGCACTTGATTAATAGAATTCCATCCAGAGTTCTCACTAACAGATGCCCTATTGAAGTTCTGCAAGGTCAAAAGCCTAATTACAATGAACTGAAGGTCTTTGGTTGTCTTTGCTTTCCATATTTGAGGAATTATAATAATCACAAACAGGATTTTCGATCCAGACCTTGTACCTTCCTAGGGTATTCTTTGAATCAAAAGGGATATAGATGCCTAGAATCTAGTGGAAGAATTTATGTATCAAGACATGTTGTGTTCAATGAGGAGATTTTTCCTTTCAAAGATTTCAGCTCCCAGCCTACTAAAAAGGTCATCAGACCAAATTTATCAAGTCTTCCTATATATGTCAGGCAATTTAAGACTACAGAGTCAAGGAATGATCCTATGGTTCATCAAGACAGCTCAACTTTTGCTGATGAAGAGGAACAAATACCCAGTTCAAATAGAATTACACATGACAGCAGTAATGAACATGGTTCAAACAATGACTTGTCAGCTGGAGAAGAAGAAGATGGCTCTCAATCTACTACTGGGAACACTACTATTGATAATACCTCTCATCAAGTTGATAATACCTCTCATCAAGTTACTCAGACTCAACAAGTGCCTAGACATCACATGATGACTAGGGCCAAATGTGGTATATTTAAACCCAAGACTTATAATATACTCAGTGAACCAACTTCTACTGATGAAGCCTTATCTGATTCCAACTGGAAGAAAGCAATGATTGAGGAATATGAAGCATTAATAAGGAACAATACCTGGTCACTTGTCTCTCCTCCTAAGGACAGAAATGTGGTTGGTTGTAGGTGGACATTTAAACTAAAAAGAGGAATAGATGGGAGTGTACAGAGACACAAAGCAAGATTGGTGGTGAAAGGATTCACTCAGCAACACGATTTTGATTTCAAAGAAACCTTTTCTCCAGTTGTTAAACCCACAACAATAAGGGTGATTCTTAGTCTGGCTCTTTTTCATTGCTGGAAGGTAAAGCAAGTAGATGTGAACAATGCTTTCTTACATGGAGAACTGGATGAAGAAATTTTTATGGAGCAACCTCCAGGCTTTAAGCAAGATGATCATAGAGTGTGCAAACTAAATAAAGCTATCTACGGGCTTAAACAAGCTCCTAGAGTTTGGTTCAAGAAGATAAAATACTCTCTGTCAACTCTGGGGTTCAATCAATCCAAGTCTGATACCTCTCTCTTCTTCAGAATCAATGACAGTTCAATTATGTATGTGTTAGTTTATGTTGATGATATCTTAATCACTGGGAATGATGATAAAGAGACACAACTACTAATTGACTGCCTACACAATGAATATTCTCTGAAAGATCTTGGTGATATTAATCGTTTTCTGGGATTAGAAGTGAGGAGAGAAACAGATCAAAGTTTACAACTGTGTCAGAAGAAATATATTCAAGATATTATTACAAAAGCAAAAATGTCAGATTCCAAACCAATGCCATCACCAATGACAACCAATCTTCAACTATCTAAAAGGAAGGGAGATCCTTTTGAAAATCCTAGCTTATATAGGAGTATAGTAGGAGCACTTCAATATGTAACAATCACTCGGCCTGAATTATCCTTTTGTGTCAATAAAGTTTGTCAATTCATGCAAGAACCTTCAATTGAACACTGGAGAGCTGTGAAAAGGATTCTCAGGTATCTGGTTGGAACTCTAGAATATGGAATAACTCTTCACAAGAGCAAAAACTTAAACATCACAGCATAAGCAGACTCAGATTGGGCAGCAGACTATGATGACAGGAGGTCAACTAGTGGGTATTGTGTGTTCATTGGCTCAAACATTGTCTCATGGTCATCAAGGAAGCAACCTACAGTAGCCAGGTCCAGTGCCGAGGCAGAGTATAGGAGCATTGCAGCAGTGTCAGCTGAGATTGTATGGATTAGGTTCTTACTGAATGAGCTAAGAGTTGCAAGTCACAGCACTCCTGTCATTTGGTGTGATAATCAAAGTGCTATAGCAATATCTTCTAATCCAATTCCGCACCATCGAACCAAGCACATTGAGATAGATTTACATTTTGTAAGAGAATTGATTGATGGTGGGAAATTGATTGTTAATCACATCCCTTCTGTTTTTCAAAAGGCCGATATATTGACAAAGTCTCTCTCTACCTGACGTTTCATTAAATTGAGAGAGTCACTAACTGTTGCAGTTTTTGGCAGAAGAAATGAAGCAGAGGGAAATGGAAGAGATCAGTTTGAGGGGAAGAGTTAGAGCACAGCCATAGTTTGTGTGCACCTGTACATGTATTCTTTGTATTCTGTATCACACTATATTCAGTCAGGTCTATAAATACCTGTTCTTAGTCTTGTAATATTTTTGATCATTCAGTAATAAGATTGTTTTGTTTCACTCCTCTTCTTCTATCTGCAAGTCAGAGAGATGGGTCGGTGTTAGGCTAGTGGGAGATATTGGTTGGAGTGGCTGCGGAGGAGGGAAAGTGAAATGATGGCGGCGGTCTGCTGTGGTGGAGGGTGGCATGGAGAATGGTTTTGATGGCTGCTGGGTTGATTGTATATATGAATATACATATTGTTATATTTTCCTCTTTAGAAGGCAATCACAGATCGAAAGAAAGAATTGAGAGAGGATGGAATGGAAGATGAATCAGAGTATATATTGAAAAGTTATGAAGAAGAAAATATCATCAGTTGAAGGCACAATATATAAATAAGCTTTTATATTATATTAATATAATTTCACAAATGAACAGAGAACGAATAGCCGGAGATATTGAACTGACAAATATAAATTAAACAGTGCAATAACAAAATCTAGAACATTGAATTCGAGGAATAATAAAGGCCAGTTGCCATTCATTTTCTCACGTGAAACAACGAATGGACATAGGAAAATCAAAAGGCACGAATTTGGTACTGATATGGCTATCCGTTACGCGGACTTTGCCGCGTACCGGAGACTGAAATTCATAAACGAATATACTGCGGAGATCAGCATAACGATACGAACAGAATGGTACATAGATACTAGTGATACGATCATTCTACAAAAATTCGATATTCGATACCGAAAATGCTGCTAAAACGCCGAAAATAAGATAAACGAGGCTAGGGAAGTCCAAATTTGACGAAACGAATTATGACGTCTCACTCAGAAAATAGTATACATTTTTTTATTGGATAAAAATATTCATATTTCGAAAACATTTTATTTTCATCAAATTTAACTGATTTAAATTGAAATTGAAATTACACAACAAAATAAATTTCCATATTTTTCAACAAAAATTTTCCATTTGCTATGTTTAAATAAACGTATTCGAAATATCAAATTATTATTTCCAAATTCAATTATTTAAAATTTCACAAAAATTCAGTTAATTACGTTATTAAAACCGTTAAAATTTACGGGTCGTTAAAATTGGCCTCTCGAACTATCTTTATACTCTCTATTTTTTATCGTTTTAGTTTTATTTATGTCATTTCCTTGTATTTCTTCATTATGCTCACGTATCCTTCTTTTTTTAATTAAAATTACTTAGAGACTTAATCTTGTTGTTTAAATATGTTCTCTTATTTTCTAGAAATATGCAAGTTACTGCATATATGTCGACATATTGTACATAGGTATGTCCACATTTACTGGCAATTTTTCAGAATTTTTGAAATTCGAAAGTTAGTTAACTTTTGGAGGGATTAGTTACTATTCCGACCTTTCACTTCTATAAAAGCACATTTCTTCTACAAAAGCTTAAAAATAATTCATTTTCTTATTCTATTCCTCTATACACATCTCTTTTCATAAAAATGGATTCGAACACAAATTTTTTAAAATAAAAACTTAGTGACAATCTTGAAGAAAATCTTCAATCTTTCAAGAATGTTCTTTGCTTCATTCTTTGCAACCAATGACACTTGAAGTTGAGTCAAATGCAAATGATCATAGTGTAAGAAAAACAATTTAATTCTCTTCGATGTTTCATTTCTAGTTTCTCAAAGCAAATTCAAAGCAACACTCCCAAATGCTTGAACTACATAGCGAAAGTACATATGAAGACTAGGAAGTTATCAACAACAATGCTATCTTTAGATCCAAAGGATAGGTCAAAGTTCCCAAGAAATTCTAGGTTTTAACTTGTATTTTAAAATTTTTATTTTATGATTTATAATTTGTAATCTAATATGAGAGAATAGTATACAAAAGGTTATATATATAACCTTTTGTATACTATTCTCTGTATTTTAAACATTTTAGTTATATTGTATAATTAACTCTAGTTATATTTGTACTTTTAATTTGATTAATTAATAGATGTAAAATTTGTGTTGTATGGTTGAAACAGATTATAATTTTACATATAGTTATTTCTCAAAAATATTAATTTTATAGTTATTATTGATTTTGATTCCACATACAATACAAGGATGTCATATTTAGGGGGAGTTTATTTTTTTTACCCATTTTTGTTGATCAAAAAGAGGTAGAAAATTATATAATATAATATATGCGTGAGAGTTATAAAAAATAAGGGGAGTTAACAAATTTATGGGGAGTTACATTATATTTTATAATAAATATATTTACATGGTTGTTATCGTCAAAAATAGGGAGATTGTTAATACCATAAATATTGATTTTAATGATAGCAACCATATAAATATAAGTTCTAATGTTTTCCTAAGCTATATTGAATACTTTGCAGGATATTATATAGGTTTATACAAGTACAGGATAATCAAGTTTGAAAACTGATCGGTAAAAAGACTAGAGATCAAGATTCGGAGATGATCAAGATATTCAAAGACTCTTGAGTTTAGAGACAAAGACAAGAAAAGTTCACAGATTATAGTTTATAGTTAGTAAACATTAGAATAATTTGTGAAAGTCCTTGGATAACAGCTATCTTTTCTTTGAATACCTCTTATCACAAGACTAATTATTAGAATATATTTTTTATTTTTCAAAGTATAATTTTACAAATATTTTATAAGAATAATATATATTAAAATTATTTGAAAGTCATGGTTAACAGTTTTACAAATTATAGAATTTTATTAACACTTTAAATAAATTATTGGTTTTCAAAATTAACAAGGGTATGTTGACATACTCTACCTTAGTATGTCAACATATAGACCATTGGAGAGATGCCTTTTGAATTTTGAATAGTTGTGATTTTTAGTTACATCTCTTCACGGATACACACGTCCCTTTAAACACTATATAAAGAGGACTAGAAAATGAATTTTTATAACTACTTTCTTCTTACTCTAAATTCTCATTATATATTTAACAAAATCTACTTTTGATACTCTTCATTTTCATTCAAATTCAATCTTTACTTTATTAAATTAATTCTCTACAATCTACTCACTGATTTGGAAGTATTTCTCAATGATTCAAAGATCAAAGTGCTACCAAAGGGCTATAGGATATTTTGTATCCAAAGTACAACTATTTGTATTTGGAAATCAATAACTCTCTACTATTATTTGTCTAGGTGTGCTTTTCGCTTGTTTAAATCAAGTGGGTTTGCTTGTTGCCCGTTTAAATCAAGTGGGTGATATCGTGGCCCGATTAAATCAATTGAGTCTCACTTGGACTTGGAAATCAAAAAGGTGTATCTCATTGTCTTGAACTCGAGATTGTGTTCTGGTTTGCTTGCCAACTATTTAAAGCAGGAGCGATACATACACTGTACAGGACTGGATGTAGGATTGACTAATCCGAACTAGTATAAAATCTCCCAGTGTCATCTCTTTCTTCTACTATAATTTTACTATATATATATCTGTGATTGCCTATTAGTATATATCTACAATTGATTTTCCGTGTTTGATTCAAATCTTGAAATAAGTTAAAATTTTCTATAAAAGTTATGTAACAATATTCACCCCCTTTAGTGTTACAGTAGCCTTAAGATCCTGTCACATTAGTACTACACCATTTCCAACACTATGGAATGACTCACTCGATAGTTTTATATGTTACATCCCTAATTTTTGATAACATTATTCGGGAAATTTAATTAGATAAATTAAGTAGAATAATTATGATACGGGATTAAGATTTGAATCAGTTATAACATGGGCCGTGCTTAATAATAAAAATTTAATGGGCTTTGATTGGTTTAAAGGATAATTAGTTCACACATAGGCATATTAGTAAAAATAGCCTCTTTATTGTACACGGCTATACATTTCTCACTATTTTCCATTCACGTTCATTTTTATCAAATCAAAAATAAAACGCAAAAACCCTAAGATAGCCGACCATTAATAAGGAGGAAAAAAGGAATTTCAATCCAAAGCTAAGGACCAAAAGCTAGGGAGGATTAACCAACAACAAATCTCAAATTCCTTATCAAGTTTAAGGTGAATAATAATTTTATACCATCTCTATTTTATTTTACGATTATGTGTTTTTGGATTTATGTTTAAATTTTTTTAATAATGATATGGATGATCATATGCTTGAATCATGTTATGATCGAATTATTTTAATTCATACACATATGATTTTGCTCAGTTTTAAGGGAAAACTAAGGGTTTATGATTTTTGATTGCCATGGAAAATTTTTATGTTGAATAACACATAATTTTAGAGATAGGTTTTTGATTTTTAGAATTTTCTAAGCTATAGAAAATTTGTTATGGCTTTCTAAAGGAAAATATGATATAATTAGGCTTAAAATCTATTTCGAGTATTTCAGGAAGAAATTGGGTCTGAAATTTTAATATGTTTTATTACATGATAAAATTGATTTTTTTGTGATTTTTGGGGATTTTCCCACTTGATTTATTTTGGAAAATAAATTATTTTTAAAGAGGGACATTTCTGCAAATGTTGGTTTTATTATATGGATAAAACGTTATGTATCTTTAATTTGGATCTAAATTAATGCAAAAGTTACTAATTGTAAAGTATTTGAAAAGTTTTAAAGTAGCCAATCAAGGTGTTACAACGTGTAGGTTAGTTATAAAGCAATTACCATGTTTAGCTATAAATCAGTGTTTCAGAAAAAGGTGGTTCCACCTATTTCGGAGGCACCTTTTGACACCTTTACCTCTGCGCCCTCTTAGTTAAAACCATCTATATCGAAACTCACATAGTCGGAACCAAGGCACATGGTATCAATAGATTTGGTAAGAAGTGAATTGGTAAGTAGCGGAAGGTAGGGTGTCGGAAGCTATGCTTTCGTTAGAGTCGACACCAAGGTTCAGTTTTAAAAAGGTAAGCGCCTGCCTAGTTTTTGAAGGGCTTTCGACTGAGTCAATACCCTATAGAGTCGAAACCTTAGTTTGTTTTTCTAAAGTTAGATTTCTACCTTGTGTTCTTAAAGCTTTCAACATATTCGAAAGCTATGCTTTCGAAAGGGTTTTGTAAATAGCTTTCGAAGAAGGCTGTCACATTATGTTAATGTATTAGCTTTCCAAGGGGTGTTTTTTTCTTTAAATAAGAGCTTTCGAAATGGACGGTTCCGGCCTAGTCGAAACCCAACTGCCGTTTTCCATTCGAACTATTAAAGTCATCAATGCCTTCGAAAGGTTAACTTTTCTTTTACCTAGGTTAAGCCGCATCCTAATTGCTTTCGAAAGGGGTTGAGGGTTTTGAAGGTGATGGAGTCGAAAGGGGGTTTCAACTCTGTCCTTCGAAGTTTTAATTTTTAAAAGTCTTTGCTTTCGACTAGATGGTTCCGACTCCATCAACTTTTCCCTAAATAAATTTTTGTTGGTCTCAAAAGAGATACTTTCGTATATAACCATTTTGACCCAAATAATGTTTCTAAGGAGTAAACCCAATGCTTTTAAAAGGGTACTTTATTTGTTTCGAAGCTATGTTTTAAAGATAGTTTTCTTGATACCATCGAAAGGTATCATTGGTTTCGAAAGGTATATATTTAGAGTTTTGAAAAGAGGTATTTATGCTTTCGAAGGAGCTCATCCAATGGTTTCGAAAGTGATGTTTTAAAGTTTCAAAACAAATAACCCATTCTCATTTTTAAAGGAAAAACCATGGCATAAATAAAGATTTTGGAAATATTATTCCCATTGTTATTAACCTATAACTGTATTTTGGGGAAGAGGCAGAATAACCAGTTAGGTTGACCCAGTAGTGAATATAACTTAACAGATGTTAAAACCTTGATTTAAGATATTGGCAGGGGCTAATAGGTTTACAGTAATCCCGTGAAAACTATATGATATTGGCAGGGGCCAATAGGTTCATAGTCAACCCATGAAAACTATGATTTGATACTGGAAGGGGCCAGTAGGTTTGTAGTTAGCCGATGAAAACTATATCCGGATTAAGATATTGACAGTCAGTCAATAGGTTCCCAGTTAGCCCATGAAAATTAGGATAAGAAATAAGATATTGGAGCTACCAATAGGTTCTTAGTGATCCTATGAAAGCTAAGTAATTGGACAGATAGTCCATAAACATTTAACAAGTTAATAGTAACCCTAGAAACTATAATTGAAGCAGGTAGTCAGAATAAATAGGGCTGGGTAATCCAGAATTGATTTATTTGTTTTGCATATCATCATAATGTTTTGAAATGCTATGTTTTAACCATTGTGGATGCAGGAGTATAGTATATGGTTTTGTAAATGTTTTAGGATACTAGTGAGGGGAAAACCCGTTCCGCTAAGCGGCGTGGTCTCACTAGATATCTAAATGGTTTGAGATGGTAAATTATTATTCATACCAGGCTTTATGTTTGACTGAAGTTTTTGTTTTCCCCTTAAACTCTTGAGTACACAATTGAATTTGATTAGGTTGAGAGTTAAGGTTTCCAGGTGTTCTTTTAGTCGAATAAAGCTTCCGAGGACGTGCAGGAGGCAAGGTTGTTATTTGAGTTCTTTTATTCCCACTGTGTGTTTTGTTTGTAAAGACAAATTATTTTCTTGCCTATCTATATACTTTGATCTACCAAGGGGGCATCTTCATATGTCGCTCTTGGAGTATTTTGTAGTAATTATATGTTATGTGAACGCGGTCTACGAATTGGGATTATGTAATCACTTTGGAATATTTTGAAATGAAACGTGGAATTTGTTTGATGTTTAATTTTTTTCCATATTCTTGTGTTTTTATGTATCAATGTATCTAATGTTAGCGTATTTGGTCGCCAAGGATTAATAACTTTAGAATACGGTAGCATCTGTAGCCGTTAGTTTTGGACCTCCAAATAGGGGGATGTTACAAGTTGGTAGTAGAGCATAGGTTTATGAAACTTTAAAAGAAACTTAAACCTAAAAGATTTTCCAATCATAATCCAATGAATCAGATAATAAGATTTGGGTTTTTGGTTAATGCTATGGTAACGTACTTGTATTTGCTATACATAGTTATATATATAAGTATGCATTCACTGCTCTGTTAAACCGTTCTTCTGTTTCTTACCAAGGCTCGTATGTAGATTTACGAGAAAGGAGATATGGAAGCAGGAAACGAAAGAGGAAATCTAAGTGGAGGATGCACCATAACTAATGGAAATGCTCAACCCACTACTAGGAGGAATCCAGATTGTCATGCCAATGCTAGTAATCAAAATGTTGATGCCAATATGAGTGCTGGAAATCCACCAGTAGATATGGGGGCGATGTATCAGTTCTTTGCTAGTTTGATGTAAGCGGGAGCTGCTGCTGGAGTTGCTGGGAATGTAGGAGGAGCTAATCCTGCGGTTCCAGTTGGGAATATTGCTTTGCTGAGTAGAGATTACACCAATTTGGGTGGGAAGCCATTCTTGGGAATGGAGAGTGCCATAGAAGTTCAGAATTGGTTGTTGCATTGTGAACGTATATTTACTAATTTGGGTCTGAATGATGGTCAAAAGAGAAGGTTGGCCTCTAGACAGTTGCAGGGGTCAGCACTACATTGGTGAAATAGTGTCATTGCTGGAGTTTCGGAAGAGCAGTTAACTTGGGTTGATTTTAAAATGAGATTTGAGCATAAGATTGTATCTGAGTTTGCCAAGTCTGAGCTGATGAGGAAGTTTATAGATTTAGTGCAAGGAGAGATGTCAGTAGTCGAGTATGCTACTAAGTTTGAAGAGTTGTCTCGATATGGATATGTTGTTATAGATACTGAAATCAAAAGGAATAAGAAGTTCACTTAGGGATTGAGGCCCGAGCTTGCAAGAATGACAATGACACATGTCCGTGATCCTTGTAATATAGTGGCAGAGATGGCCATTCACCATGAGGAGTAACTTGCTGATCTTGCTAAAGAGAAGTCAGTGGAAACCCAGGGTTCTCAAGGGAAGAAGAGGAAGTTCTTTAAAAAGAAGGGAACCTAGAAGGGAGACACTGCTAAGAAGTCAAAGGTTGAGGAGTTTGCTATAAGTGTGACAAAAAGGGTCACTTTGCTAATGAATGCCGGTCAGGGAATGGGAAGAAAGCTGCAAGTAAGAAGAATGTGAAATGCTTCAACTGTGATCAAGTTGGCATTATAAGAATCAGTGTCCAGAGCCAGTTAGGGAGGACAAAGGGAAAGGTTTTGCTATAGGACCAGCTAGGCCTACCACAACTGACAAAGGAAAGACTGTGATGGAAGGTACGCTTTTGATTTAGGGTATTCTGGTTAGAGTACTTTTGATACTGGGGCATCACATTCATTTATATCTAAGTGTTTGGTTAATAGATTATGTTTAGAACCCACCTACCTTGTTACTTCCTTAAGGGTTGAGAATCCAATAGGAGGGTATGCAATTCTAGGGTTAAGATGTGACTAATTAGAACTTGATTTGTTGGGTCATAAGTTTGCATGCAGTTTGTACGTTATTGATTTCGTAGATTTTGGGATCATTTTGGGTATGGATTGGTTAGGTAGGTATGAGGCTAGAATATTTTGCCAGGCTAGGGAAATATCACTGAGACACCCTGATAGTCATAACCGAATGATATTCTTAGTAGAGAATACTGGCCGGAGTGTTAGTGCTATGCTTAATGCTATGGAGGTAGGAAATGAGTTATGTAAGGTTCGGGTAGCAAGAGAGTTTGTAGATGTCTTTGAGCCAGTCAATGAACTACCCCCAAAAAGGGCTGTTGAGTTTAGAATAGATCTTATGCCAGGAGTTGAACCTGTAAGTAGACCACCTATCAGGATGACACCAACTGAGATGAAGGAATTGAAGGTGCAGCTAGTGGATCTAGAAGGAAGGAATTTTATTAGACCAAGTAGTTCGCCTTGGGGAGCGGCCGCGGTGTTCGTAAAGAAACCAAATGGGTCGTTAAGGATGTTCATTGACTATCGCAATTTAAACGAAAGTACAATTAAGAATAAGTATCCTTTTCCAAAAATAGATGATCTGTTTGATCAGTTAAGTGGAGCCAGAGTGTTTTCCCAGTTGGACTTGGCGACAGGTTTCCATCAGTTAAGAGTGGCGAAGGATAATATTCTTTTGACAACATTTCGAACTAGGTATGGTTCATATGAGTAGTTGGTGATGCCATTTGGATTAACGAATGCACCTGGTTTTTTTGTTTATTTGATGAGCCGAGTTTTCCGAGAGTACTTGGATATGTTTATACTAGTATTTATAGATGACATTCTAGTCTACTCTAGGGATGAGAGAGAACATGAAGTTCATCTTAGAGTGGTACTTGAGACGTTGAGACAGAATCAGCTAAAGCCGAAGTTTATTAAGTGTCATTTCTAGAAGAAAGAGGTAAAATTTCTTGGCCACATGGTTTCAGAGAATGGATTGTCAGTCGATCTAGATAAGATCGAAGCCGTGAATAATTGGAAGAAATCGGAGATGGTGACTAAGACCAGGAGTTTTCTTGGACTCACTGGCTACTACCAGAGATTCATTAAGGATTTCTCGCGGATAGCAGCACCCTTAACTAAGCTAACTAGGAAGGAAGTGAGATTTTTTTGGTCCAACAAATGTGAGGAGGCATTCCTTAAATTAAAGCATTTGTTGACCAATGCACCCGTGTTAGTAGTTCCAAACAGAAACCAAGGATTTGTGGTGTATACTGATGCATGTGGAACTGGATTAGGAGCGGTGTTGATGTAGAATGGTAAAGTCATTGCCTACGCATCTAGGCAGCTTAGACCGCATGAAGTTAGATATCCTACTCATGATTTGGAGTTGATAGCTGTGATCTTCGCATTGAAGATTTGGAGACATTATCTCTTAGGGGAGAGATTTGAGTTATATACTGATCATAAGTCTTTACGGTATTTATTCTCTCAGAAGGAGTTGAATATGAGACAGCAGAGGTGGCTGGAGTTTTTGGATGCATATGATTTTGGTATAGAATATACATTAGAGAAAGGTAATAAAGTGGCAAATGCTCTTAGCAGAAAAAATCAGAATGTGGTGTTAGCTATGTTGGTGGAGTGGAAAGATTTAGAAGCTTTAGTCAGTTGCGATGTACAGTTAAGATCGCCTGCTGGTTCTAGTCAGAGTTCCGTTAGCTTTTCTTGTTTAGAAGCTTGACCAGTATTGATTGAGAAAATTGCTTCTAAGTAGAAGGAGGATCCAGTATTAGCTAAAAGGATCAGAAGACTAGAGGTTGGAACAGAGATCAATGATTTAAAGGATTTTAGCCTTGACTAAAAAGGATGGCTAAGAAAGAGGGAACAGTTATGTGTCTCGAATGTGGAGGACTTGAGGAAAGAAGTGCTTGGAGAATGTCATCGGTCCAAGTTTACGATTCATCCTGGAGGGACCAAGATGTATCAGGATATGAAGAGAAGCTTCTATTGGGAAGGCATGAAAAGGGATTTTGGCTTGTGGGTTAGGCAGTGCGCAAACTATCAGCAAGTGAAAGCTGAACATCAGAAACCGAGTGGGTTGCTTCAGCCCTTAGAGATTCTAGTTTGGAAGTGGGATTCTATATCTATGGATTTTATAGACAGGTTTCCAAGGTCAAATAGAGGTAATGAAAGTACATGGGTTATAGTGGACAAATTGACCAAAAGTGCCCATTTCATGTCAGTCAAGTCAACTAGAATGGCACCTGTTTTAGCTAAGTAGTTCTTGAAGAATATAGTTAGACTGCATGGAGGTCCTAGTAGTATAGTCGGTGACAGAGATGTTTTGTTCACTAGTAAATTCTGGAAGAGTCTACAGGAAGTGATGGGTACCAAGCTTAATATGAGTACTGCGTATCACCCTTAAACAGATGGTCAGACAGAGAGAGTCAATAAGGTACTCGAAGATTTATTGAGAGCTTGTGTAGTGGACTTTCGTGGATCTTGGGAGGATCACCTACATTTGGTTGAGTTTTCCTATAATAATAGTTACCAGACTAGTATAGGAATGGTGTCGTTTGAAGCTTTGTATGGAAGACTATGCAAATCACCAACGTGTTGGTTGGAGACTGGAGACAGATTAATCTTAGGTCCAGATTTGGTTAGAGAGGCATCATAGAAGATTGAGTTAATCTGAGGAAGGATGAAGGAAGCTTAGTCAAGACAGAAGAGTTACGCAGATAAGAGGCAAAAGGACCTAGAATTCCAATTTGGAGTAAGGTTTTCATTAAGGGATCACCTATGAAGGGTGTGATACAATTTGAAAAGTCAAGGAAGTTAGCCTCAAGATATGTAGGTCCATTCCAGATTATGGAGAGGATTGGAAAGCTCGCATACAGAATAAGTTGCCGAGTAGTTTGGCTGGTGTCCAAAATGTATTTCACGTGTCTCATCTTCGCAAGTATGTGCAAGATCCAGAGACACTATTCCTTCGACAGGGTTGGATGACTTAGTGGTAGATCCTAATTTGACTTTTGTCAGACAATCAGTTCGGCTTGTAGATAGAGATGAGAAAAGATTAAGGAACAAGATAGTCAGGTTGGTGAAAGTTCAGTGGAGCGACAACGAGAAGGACTGTACTTGGGAAACAGAGGGCATGATTAGAGATACTTATCCTGATCTACTTTGAGGGTATGTATATATTAGATATATATATATATATATAGTTGCTAGTCAGTTAGACTAGTATGGTTGTTAGGAGTTGTTACAGATGATTGCTACGTTTAGTATTTATTCCTTACTGAATTTCGAGGACGAAATTCTTAAAGGGGGAAGCCTATAACATCCCTAATTTTTTATAACATTATTCAGAAAATTTAATTAGATAAATTAAATAGAATAATGATGACAAGGGGATTGAGATTTGAATAAATTATAACATGGGTCGTGCTTAATAATAAAAATTTAATGGGCTTTAATTGGTTTAAAGGATAATTAGTTCACACATGGGCATATTAGTAAAACAACCTCTTTATTTTACACGGCTATAAATTTCTCACTATTGTCCATTCATGTTCATTTTTATCAAATCAAAAACAAAACACAAAAACCCTAAGTTAGCCGGCCATTAACAAGGAGGAAAAGAGGAATTTGAATCTAAAGCTAAGGATCAAAAGCTAGGGAGGATTAATCAACAACTAATCTCAAATTCCTTATCAAGTGTAAGGTGAATAATAATTTTATACCATCTCTATTTTATTTTATGATTATGTGTTTTCGGATTTATGTTTAAATTTGTTTTTAATAATGATATGGATGATGATATGCTGGAATCATGTTATGATCGAATTATTTTAATTCATACACATATGATTTTGCTCGGTTTTAAGGGAAAACTAAGGGTTTATTTTCGATTGCCATGGAAAAATTTTATGTTGAATAACACATAATTTTGGAGATGAGTTTTTGATTTTCATAATTTTCTAAGCTATAGAAAATTTGTTATGAATTTCTAAAGGAAAATATGATATAATTGGGTTTAAAATCTCTTTCGAGTATTTCAGGAAGAAATTAGGTCTGAACTTTTAATATGTTTGATTACATGAAAAAATTGATTTTCTACGGTTTTTAGGGATTTTTCCGAGTTGATTTATTTGGGAAAATAAATTATTGTTAAAGAGGGACTTTTCTGCAAATGTTGTTTTTATTATATGGAAGGGCTTAAAACGTTATGTATATTCAATTTGGATCTAAATTAATGCGGCAGTAACTAATTGTAAAGTATTTGAAAAGTTTTAAAGTAGTCAATCAAGGTGTTACAACTAGCAGGTTAGTTATAAAGTAATTACCATGTTTAGCTATAAATTAGTGTTTCAGAAAAAGGTGGCTCCGCCTATTTCGGAGGCACCTTTCGACTTCTTTACCTCTGTGCCATCTTATTCGAAACCATCTTTGTCAAAACTCACATAGTCCGAACCAAGGCACATGGTACCAATAGAATTGGTACGAAGTGAATTGGTAAGTAGCGGAAGGTAGGGTGTCGGAAGCTATGCTTTCGTCAGAGTCGAAACCAAGGTTCAGTTTTAAAAAGATAAGCGTCTGCCTATTTTTTGAAGGGCTTTCGGCTGAGTCGATACCCTATAGAGTCGAAACCTTAGTTTGTTTTTCTAAAGTTAGATTTCTGCCTTGTGTACGTAAAGCTTTCAACATAGTCAGAAGCTATGCTTTCGAAAGGGTTTTATAAATAGCTTTCGAAGAAGGCTGTCACATTATGTTAAAGTATTAGCTTCTGAAAGGGTGTTTTTTTCTTTAAATAAGAGCTTTCAAAAGGGATGGTTCCGACCTAGTCGAAACCTAGTCGCCGTTATCCTTCCGAAGTATTGAAGTCATCAATGCCTTCAAAAGGTTAACTTTGCTTTTACCTAGGTTAAGCCCTTTCCTAATTGCTTTCGAAAGGGGTTAAGGGTTTCGAAGGTGATGGAGTCGAAAGGGGTTTCGACTCTGTCCTTCAAAGTTTTAATTTTTAAAAGTCTTTGCTTTCGACTAGATGGTTCCGACTCCATCAACTTTTCCCCACATAAAATTTAGTTGGTTTCGAAAGAGATACTTTCGTATATAACCATTTTGACCCAAATGATGTTTCTAAGGAGTAAACCCAATGCTTTCGAAATTGTACTTTATTTGTTTCGAAGCTATGTTTTAAAGAATGTTTTCTCGACACCATCGAAAGGTATCATTGGTTTCGAAAGGTATATATTTAGAGTTTTGAAAAGAGGTATTTTTGCTTTCGGAGGAGGTCATCCAGTGGTTCGAAAGTGATGTTTTAAAGTTTCAAAACAAATAACCCATTCTCATTTTTAAAGGAAAAACCATGGCATAAATAAAGATTTTGGAAATATTATTCACATTTTTATTAACCCATAACAGTATTTTGGGGAAGTGGTAGAATAACCAGTTAGGTTGACCTAGTAGTTATTGAATATAACTTAACAGATTTTAAAATCTTTATTTAAGATATTGGCAGGGGCTAATAGGTTTACAGTAAGCCCATGAAAACTGTATGATATTGGCAGGGGCCAATAGGTTCATAAAAACTATATCCAGATTAAGATATTGACAGTCAGTCAATAGGTTCCAAGTTAGACCATGAAAACTAGAATAAGAAATAAGATATTGGAGTTACCAATAGGTTCTTAGTGATCCCATGAAAACTAAGTAATTGGACAGATAGTACATAAACATTTAATAGGTTAATAGTACCCCTAGAAACTATAATTGAGATAGATAGTCAGAATGAATGGGGATGGGTAATCCAGAATTGATTTATTTGTTTTGCATATCATCATAATGTTTTGAAATGCTATGTTTTAACCATTGTGGATGCAGGAGCACAGTATATGGTTTTGTAAATGTTTTAGGATACTAGTGAGGGGAAAACCCGTTCCGTTAAGCGGTGTGGTCTCACTAGATATCTAAATGGTTTGAGATGGTAAATTATTATTCATACCAGGCTTTATGTCCAACTCGAAGTTTTTGTTTTCCCTTAAACTCATGGGTACTCAATTGATTTTGAGTAGGTTGGAGTAAAGGTTTCCAGGTGTTCTTTTACACGAATAAAGCTTCTGAGGACGTGCAAGAGGCAAGCTTGTTATTTGAGTTCTTTTATTTCTGCTGTGTGTTTTGTTTGTAAAGGCAAATTGTTTTCTTTCCTATATATATACTCTGATCTACCAAGGGGGCATCTTCATATGTCGCCCTTGGCGTATTTTGTAATAATTATATGTCATCTAAATGTGGTCTGCGAATTGGGATTGTGTAATCACTTTGGAATATTTTGAAATGAAATGTGAAATTTGTTTGCTGTTTAAATTTTTTCCATATTCTTGTGTTTCTGTGTATCAATGTATCTAATGTCGCCATATTTGGTAGCCGAGGATTAATAACTATAGATGACTAAAGCATCTATAGCCATTGGTTTTGGGCCACCAAATAGGGGGATGTTACATTATACTTGTTAATAACTAAGTTCAAATCGAAAATATCGATGTGACTAATTTACACAGTTCTCTCGACTTTTGAATACCGTTGATCTTCAATCTCGAAGCACAGCTTTGATTATAATCAAATCATGGAACGACGTCCATCGAGTGTCTATAGTTGGGTCGAGTGGACATATTGGGAGTAAAACCTTATTTAAAAGGGGATTCGTCTCCTCAGTTATATGAGGTTAGTATCACTGTTAACTAAAGTCAAATAAAGTCAAATCTCTAACCAGAGTAGTTTGGTTGATAATAATTGTTATTATTGAGCCAAGGACTTTGTGTTTGGACTATAGAGTTAAATATTGACTACATTGGTATTTGACCATTACCAAATTCCATTAGTACAAAGTGATATAATTCTAACGAAGAGAATTGGTATAAATAATAGTCACAATCGGGTAATGCTAAATAAAGTAAATTGGATTTTACTGAAACTAATTAAGCAATAAATTTGGCAAAAATGTCACACCACTTGCTAAGTGATGTTTGAACGTTAATATCCAAATAGTTTGATATTAATTGCTAACCAAATTTACATCTAAAAAATCCGTAACGATCCGAAAATTTTAACGATTTTAAATAACGTAATTAACTAAATTTTTCATGAAAATAAATAATAAAATTTTTCAATGAAAATTTGATATTTGGAATACGTCTATTTAAACGTAGAAAGTGTCAGATTTTCATCAGAAATTTGAAAGTTTGTTCTGTTGTGAAATTTCAATTTCAATTTAAATCAGTTACTATTTGATGAAAATAAAATATTTTCGAAATCTGAATATTTTTATATAAGAAAATTTTAAATCATTTTCTAAGTCAGACGTCATATTTCGTTTGGCCAAATTTGGACTGCTCTAGCTTCGTTTATCTTATTTTTGGCGTTTTAGCAGCAGTTTTGGCAGCGAATATCAAGTTTTGATAGGTGGGTCGTATTGTTAGTTTCCGAGATGATGGTTTTGATGACAACAACCTTAGGACTTGTTATAAAATATAAATACTAATATTCTTGTCTAGATATATATGTATATGCAGGTACTGAGAATAAAGATTCAAGACTGAGTATAGAGATTCAAGACTGACGAATTCAAGATTGAATAAATCAAGACTGAAGACTCATGAGTATCAAGGTTATCAAGAGTTCAAGAGTTCAAGATATCAAGATAAGTAATAAGTCTAGATTTATGTTACTTCATAATAGCACTAAAATCTTTATTCGGATTTTAATTGTGGAATGGAATCCACCTTCTTGCTCTAATAGTGCGATGGAACCCACAACCTCTTTAGTAAGATGGAACCCACGTTTCTAGTGGAATGGAATCCATGAAATTTTCAAAATGATTTATTTTTTCAAACCTATCTTTTTAAAGTCTTCTCTATCAATTTAAATATTTCCGCCTTAATTCAAAAACAATTTTTAATCATATTAATTTCAAAATCATCTCTTGTTTTTTAAACTATCTCTTGGTTTTAATATTTTAGCTTTAATTTATTTTAAAGAAAGTGGAAATTAGCCACAAGGGCCTCTTTAGCAAGTGGAATTAGTTTCTAGGACACACAACTGAAATAATTACTTTCAAGGACAAAACGTAAAATAATTAGTTTCTAGGGCCTAAAAACCTATGAAATTATGTCCTTGAAAGTAATTGTACTGCTGACTTTGTCCTTGAAAGTAATTATTCTGCTGACTTTGGCCTTGAAAGTAATTTCTTTGAATGTGTGTCCTAGAAACTAATTGAACTGCAAAGTTTGTCCTTCTGGTGAAATGCCCCTTAAAGAAATCTATACTTATGTTTTAATATTACTTTTACATTATAGATTATATATTTTAAGATTGCTTTCTAAAACTCTTTTATAAGTTTAAACTATATTCAAAATGGTTTACAAAGTTTAGAAATTGTTATGACAAGTTTTAGAATAGAAATCATTTTAAAGGAAAATATATTTTCAAAATTAACATAGGTATGTCGACATCCCTCATCCCCCCATGTCGATATGGTAGCCGTAGAATTTAAAATTCAAATTTTCCAAAGAAGTGTCTATTCGTCATAATCTTTCATGAATGGACATGACCGTTGTTCTCCTCTAAATACTAGTTGTTGTCAACGAATTTTAAGTTAGTTTTTCTTCATTTCTTCACTCCGTCTTCTCCACTCAAATATTCTCCTATATTTCAAATGCTTTAACAAAACTCTGCCAAAATTCTAAGTGAATCAAACTCGATCATCTCTAGTTTGATTCTCTGCCATTCTCTCTCGAAGATATCAGTGCTATTCAAAGTTAAGGATCATTTGTAATCAAAGATCGATAGATCGAAGTGTATCGAGTCTCTCCCTCTATTAAAGTATGATTGGAAACAGTGTGATTATGGCCCGTAAATCAATTGGGTGTGATTGTAGCCCGTAAATCAATTAGGTGATCTTATAGCCTAGTTAAATCAAGAGAGCTTGCCCTGGACTCGGAGACAGGAGGGTGTATCTCATGGCCTTGAAATAGAGGTTGTAATATCGACATTATATTTGAAAAGAAATCTGCATAAGAAATTGTGTGGGACTGGATGTAGGGTAACTCCGAACCAGTATAAATTCTGGTATGTTCTTTTCTTTACTGCTTTTATTAACTATTTGCATCCGTGTCTGGTTCTGTGATTGTCTCTGTGTTTGTGAAATTGTATCTGTATGTGTTTAATTTGAAATGATTTCAAACATCCCATAAAATCCATTAAACACTATTCACCTCCCCTTCTAGTGTTAATCCAGCCTTAAGATCTGTATCTGCATTTCCTACATTTAGTATCGGAGCGTTGGTTCATAATCTAATTTTTGAAAAGTTTTCAAATGGCTGCCAACACTGGTAATGTCCACACTATCACTAGTACATTTGTAGAGGGTCGGTCTACCGCCAGAGCACCACTTTTTAATGGCAGTAACTATGCATATTGGGCATGTAGGATGAAAATCTATTTATAATCAATAAGATTGGACACTTGAAATATCACACAAGCTGAGTACATTGAACCTACAACTGATTTTGCACAATGGACTACTGAGCAAAAGACTGTTTCACAAAACAATTCCAAAGCCATGAATATTCTATTCTGTTCACTTGATAGAAATGAGTTTAATAGAGTGTCTGTCTGTAAGTCTGCATATGAGATCTGGAAAACTTTGCAAGTTACTCTTGAAGGAACAAGCAAAGTTAAACAGACCAAAATATCTATCTTGACCAATCAGTTTCAATTATTCAAGATGAATCCAAATTTGTCCATTTCAGACATGTAAAGTAGGTTTCAAGACATTGCATTAGGAAAGAACATTTCCAAAGAAGATCAAGTTAGAAAAATTCTTAATTCACTAACTCCAGAATGGAATCAGAAGACTGTAGCAGTTGAAGAGGCTAATGATATTAGTACTCTGAAAATTGAAGAATTGATTGGGAATTTGATGTCGTTTGAAGTACAAATGCTAGGGAGAAGAGAAAGCAAGGCCTTAGAAAAGAAGTCAATAGCGTTCAATGTAATAATAGATGGTTCAGACTCAAACAGTGATGACGATGAAGAAATAGCCTCGATGACAAGGATTTTTAGAAAGTTTATGAAATACATAAAGATGAACAATTACAAGAGAAATGATCACAAGAATTCTGGCAATAATAATGAAACTCAAAACAATAGCAGATGCTACAATTGTGATGAGCCAAGCCACTTAAAAAGAGATTGTCTACATCCGTATAAACAAAAATTTTCTCCAAGTAATGATTCGTCAAAGAAAAGAAAGAGAGCATATACTGCTACACTGGACGATTCAAACTCATTCTCTACTGATGAAGATCGAGAGACGGAAAATTCAAACATGTGCTTTATAGCTATTAACGATTCTGATGATCTCGGAAATATGGTTCTAAAAATAGGTACGCATTTAAATTATATTGATTAAAATTGCTTGTTTCTGAATGTTTGATTGTTTGCATGTTTTGAAATTGTTTGTTGTTTGAATTTAAAATTTTTGATTTTCAAAATAATATTATCTTAATAATATTTTAATTTTAAAATATTAATATTAAAGTGTTATTATATTAATATTATTTCAGATAAAATATAAATTAGATTATAGGATATATATATATATAGATATTAAATAAAATAAAAAAATAAGTCACATGATTTTAAGGACCCATGTCGACATGACCCTACCCCCCATGTTGACATCCCTCCAGAAATTTGAAATTCAAATTTGAATTCAAAACTTTGAATTTCCCTCCACCTTTTCACCAACTCTAAAGGATTGAAAAGTTGTCTCTTGACTAGAGAACATGGCTCTTAGATATCTATTTATCTTCTTAACTTTATCCTATCTTTTCACTTTCATTTCAAAATTCAAACTCTCTTTCAAACTCTCAATCTCTCTAGTTTCTTCAAAAATGGCTTCCTCAAGCACTCCATTCACCATTAGACTGTCCAAGGCCACCAAAGAGTTCCTCTACAATGATCCGGAAGCTATCAAGGCTTACATAAGCTATGCAAACTTTGGAAAGGTCCACATGGGAAAAATTGTTATCTTTAATCATTTATCTTCTTATGAAATCAATGTTCTTTTTGAAGATAATCAAATTCTTAACTTAATTGATGATTCTCAAAATGATTTTGTTTGTTATCCGAATCTTGTCAAAATGTTTTATGCAGATTTGAATCGTGGTTTTTATGAAGGAAATGAAGGGGAAGTATGGAGTAGCGAACGCGTATTGTTTTAAATAGTGAGATTTTGGGTAACATTCTTGGTTGTAAGTATACGGGAATGGATCTTTCGAATTTTCAATTGATGAACATGATCGTGAGACATTTCATCACATTTTAAAGGAGATGATAACTTTGAGTTTATAAACCAAAATTTCCATCCTAAAGCTAGAATTGTAAACCTTCTTTTGCAACGTACCATTACTCCAAGATCAGGAAATTTCAATCGCCCTGCTTAAAAAGTTTGTAAGGCTCTTTTTGCTATTTATGGGCACTATGACATTAATTGGGCGCAAGTGATTTTGGATGAACTTCGTCCCAAATTTTTTACTTTAGGTGAAAACACTTTATATCATGGGATTTATCTCACTCAAATTTTTAACTGCTTTGGTGTTGATTATAAGAAGGAGGAGTTCGTTTCTAGAAAAGTGTTTAACCGTTGTAACGACCCGAAAATTTTAGCAGTTTAATAGCATAATTAATTGAATTTTGGTAAAATTTTAAATAGTAATATTTTGAAATAAAAAAAAACTTAATATTTGAAATACGTCTATTTTAACATAGCTACTGGGAAATTTTCAGCTGTTAATATTGAAGTTTATTTATCGTGTAATTTTATTTCAATTTAAATCAGTTAAAACTGATGATAATAAATGTTTTTCAAACCTGAATATTTTTATATATAAAATTTGTAAATCATCTTCTGAGTGAAACGTCATATTTTGCTTCTCCAAATTTTGACTTCCATTGCTCCGTTTATCTTATTTTCTGCGAATTTGCAGCATTTTTCGGTACCGATTATCGACTTTTGATTGAATAATCGTACCACTGACATCTGTATACCGTTTTGATCGTCTTTTTGTACTGATCTCCATGATATATTCATTTGCTTGTTTCGGCGTCCGATGGACAACGGAATCTGTGAAACGGTTCACCGTATCGGTACGTTTCGAGCCTTTTTATAGTTGTGTCCATTCAAATTTCAAACAGCAGCCACTCGCTTTTATTTTAACAATTATTTCATCAATCACCAAAAAAATTCGACCGTGCCATCCTATCTCGTGCGAAATCTGAACATATATAAAAAAAAGAGGGGAAAACTTGTATGCGTTTTTTTATTAAAGGTGAACGGTTCACTTTTATTTGCCTTTACAATCTGTTTCTTTTATAATCCAGAACGTCACATATTTGCTGTCACTTCCCATCCCCTCCATTCCTTTCAAAACCAAACCATGCTCTTTTTTTCACAACTTCATTTCTCCTCTTCATTTTAATCATAAGGTTATATAAAATTTTACACAGCAACTATTCCTTATGCCGCTTACATCACCTCTCAACCTCACGTCCCCTACCCGCCACGTCAACACTCCACCGCCCTTCTCCTCTTCCACCTTGCCGTCACCATCGAACTTCAGCCCCTTCCTTCTCCTCCACGCAGTGCATGTTAGGTCCCCTCCTCCATGCTTTTCGACCGGCCTGTCATCTTCACCAAGAATCACGAGCTCAACTCGACTCTTCTCTTTTTTCTCCAGCTGCGTGATTATATAAGGTATATATATATTATATTAGTATGTTAGTTTATATGAGATACATATACATATATTTGTTAGTTTGTAATATAATATTTATGTTAGTTTTCAAGTTATAGTATGATATTTTTTTAATATTTTTAAATAGTGTTTTGATATTTATATCTGTATCAGTTTATTATTTTTTGCACAGTTTGTTGTTTGGCACATATATAGATGATATAAATTATATAATATATATTGTTTTAAGTATTATATTTTAATTGTGTTTAGTATACGTGTCTGGGTGGTGATATATATTTTTTTTGATTGTGAAAAAGCTGGTCGAACCTGCTCTCATATATGTGTGTCAGTTAGATTGTTATATATGTATACTATATTATACTATACTTTATTTTATTTTATTTCATTTTATGACAGTGTATATATATATATCATGTTTTGAAAATATAACACTTAGATTTTGAAATTTTCAATTACTATTAGTCATATATTATTACAGTATCAGGGAAGTATGTATATTAGTCTATGTATGTTACTTTGTATAGTATACATGTTCTATACTATATATCTATAGTTATATCTAATATTTATCTAGTTATATTTATATTTATACAAATAGGATATATACCTATCTGTTGTTATATTAAGTTATATAGGTTGTAAGTTTAGTGTTTAAATGAAAACGTCTATTGTAATTATATACATATCAAATTTTTGAAACCATTTATGAGGGAATAACGTAAGTTCTATATGTTTAGGTAGTAAGTTATTTTGTGTATATACATCTAATAGAGTAGGGTCTGCATATATATATTTGGCTTGTATGTGTTAGTTCATTTCATATGATCTGCATCTGTTAGCTTAAGTATAGGTTGTTGTATTGATATATCCACCTGGTCTGCATACATATATGGTTAATTTAATTTATATAGATTTAAATTATAAGTTTATATGAGTATATATATGCTCTGTAGTGTAATCGGTTATCAGTCATATATAATAGATATTTTGTTTTAAAATGTGAGTTTATAGTATATATATAGATTTCAATATCTGATCTGGAAAGAAGATTTATGTATAGTAATATATGGAGTTATATATAAATATTTCATTTCTGGCTAAGTTCATATATATATATATATATTATAATGGATCGTTTATATTGATTTATGGTAAATATTGGTTTGAAATTAAATATATATTCTATTTTAACTATATGTTAAATTTATTTTTGAGAATTTTATATATATATTAAAATTTATTCTTGGGTTTTGTATAAATTAATTTTTTTTTGAGTCGATATTAGGCTTTAAATTATATATATCCTATTCTTATCGATTCCTATCTATCAGCTTCGCTCGTCAAATTCGTACCAGTCTAGCTTTGATTTGGGGTTCGTGCCTGGATTCGTAACTCAACTCATTCTCCTTTCCCTCTAGCCTCAAAAGGTGAGAAATCACTCACGATTAACGTTCTTATATTTATTAAATTTAATTTCAATTGAATTGACAATTGAAATGTGCTGCTGTAGTTATTTAAATTGTTATATATGCTATTATCTGTAATTGTTCACCTGTGGGATATGACACCATCTCCTGTTGTTTATATTATATTGTTATTGATGATATATGCCTGTTGTTGTATTTATATTATCTGTCATCACTCAGCAAGTTCCCTGTTAGTATAGAATTCACTATGGGTTGAAATGATACATACCCGAACGGACTTTAGAATAGGAGAAAATCGTTATGGGTTGAAATGATAAACCAAAGCGATATTCATTGAATTGAATTTTGGGATTGCGGGTCGAAATGATATCTACCCATATATATTTAAATTACGGATTGAAATGATAAATATTCGTATCACTTAACCATATGATAGATATATATACAGACACCGTTGGTCCATATATATAAATATTTTGAAAATAAATTCTATGGATTTGGGAAGAAATATATGGTTTAATAAATGTTGATTCTTAAATTATTATATATAAATGGTAATGATATATATATATATTGAATAATGATATTTAATTTAATTAAGATGGATTTAACACATATAATATCTTTAAGTATTACGCCTGGACATTAATTTTTTTATAGATGTATTTATAGATGTATTTCGCCATGGCAGCTTCCAGATCTAGATCTGGAGATTAGGGTTCTTCCCTTTTCTCCTTTTTTCTTTCGTTTCTTCCTAGATTTCTTAATTTTCTCCGTTATTTTCTTATTTCCGATCTTCACTTCTATCTCCACAAAACTGGAATCATGGGATCTTTGCGGGATGCGGAAGGTTGGGAGGAGGTGAGAAGGAAAAGGGGCAAGGCGCCAATTCCTTCGGGTCCTGATCAGAGGCTTACTCTGGGAGGGCAAAGAACGAGCAGAACAGGAAGAACTGAGGGTAGGAGGGTGCTTTCGGATCATGCTGGGCGGACAGTCAAACCAAAATTTCCTAAGCAGAAAGTTGCGATGTCAGGAGGTAATTCTAAAATCATTTTCACTGTTTCGGAGAATGCAAAGAAATTTTCGTACAGTGAGGCAGTGAAAGAAGGAGCGGTTGGCGATTTAGGTAACTTGGATCTGGAGTTTATAGAGCCTACAGTAGCGGATGGTAAAAGGATAGGTTCCCTTTCTGATGAAGCGATCAAAGAAGCGGAGGGAGGTTGGGATTTATGCATTTTGCTATATGTATTTGGGTATAAACCATGGCTCTGGACGTTTGAGGGATATGCCAATAGGGTCTGGGTAACTAAGAAGCCGTTTTCTGTCCATTCTAGGAATAATGGCTTTTTCATAGTGAGATTTGGTTTGGAGGAGGACTGCAATAAGATTTTAAAATCAGGTCCTTGGTTTATGGACCGGAACCTGATTATCATGAAGAGATTGTCCCTAGATATGAGAACTGATAGAGATCTCCTTACTTCTTTGCCTATGTGGGTTAGACTTCCTAGTTTAAGTTTTAAATTATGGGGCAATAAGGCCATTAGCGCTCTTACTAGTACCATAGGAGTTCCTATAAAGATGGATGAGGCCACAAAAAATAAATCTAGACTAGCCTTTGCCAGAGTTTTGGTTGAGGTTAATGTTAATTATGGAATGCCTAACTCCATTGAAGGTAGGGACGAAAATGGGAGGAGTTTCATTCAGGAAGTAGAATATGAAAACCATCCTCCCATCTGTGGCAAGTGTGTGTGTTTCGGACATATAACTGATGAATGTCCAATGACTAAGTCTTGGGTCCCTAAAGAGACCCAAGCTGCCATCTCAGATAAGCCTGATCTAGCTGATTGTGGAATTGAGATTTCAAATATTCCTGAAAATGAGATCAATGTTGGAGGTCCCTCTATTATTGATAATTCTAATAACGGAGCCAAGAATGATGCAGGGATGGATGTCCCCTGTAAAGATGTAATGACGGAAATCCCAGAAGATAGGGAAAAATCTACAACTGTAATAGTTATTTCACCTCAGGAACAGAATTTGGGAAAAGTTGTATCCTCAGTAGAGCGGGGTGAGGGGGCAATTTCAGAAGTGACAGAGTCAGATCATGCTACTACTACCGAAACAAGAGTCAGTGAAGATTGCTCCAATGTTCCTCTGGCCAGGTCGGAAGGTCCTCCTGATCAAGGAGCCAGGGAGCCATCCATTCCTGCTTCTCCAACTACCCCGGGAGCCATAGATCTGAGAACATCTCCTCCAAAATCACCATCGTCTCACATATCTATTCTCAAACGCCCTTTGTCATCATCGGATCACAATGCTATTCCAATATCCTTAACTCCTACTGATTTAGTTATTGATGATGGTATTTATAATAATGTTAACTTTAGGAGAGGTACTGATCATTGTTTTTTATTACAGGTACAAGAGAATCTGGATCAGGACATAGGAACGACTAAAGTGGCAGAGGAACAAAATATTTATGATAATGTTGACACAGTTCAGAAGGAGAAGGAGGAACAGCTTCTTCCCAAGCCTCAAGATATAGAGTTTGATAATATTCAGAAGGATAAGCTGGTCCGTAAGAATCCCAAGTGGGTTCAGATGTTAGGTATTCCTTCTGAAGACAATGGGGAGTCCTCGTGTAGTAGGTTATTAAGGACCCGAAATAACAAGGTTTTATAATGTCAGTGGCCTGTTGGAACGTTAGAGGGTTTCACAACCCAAACAGAATGGGAGAAGTGAGGAAAGTTATAGATAAGTTCAAAATTAGCTGTTTTGGTATTCTGGAAAATAAGTTGTTATTTCCAGAGATTTTGAAGTTGGAAACATCGCTAGAAGACGGATGGAAAATAATAAGTAATATATCTTGCTATTATAAATGCAGGATTTTGGTTCTTATAGACGGAAAAGCTTGGGATTTCAATTTAATAAGTATGAGTGATCAACACATTACCATTGAACTGATCAACTCCTCGAAATTCAGATGTAATATGACCTTTGTCTATGCCCAAAATTTTGTTGAATTAAGGAAAAGACTATGGAAGAACCTGCGGGAGGATGCTATAAATATTTATAGGCCATGGATGGTCCTTGGGGATTTCAACTGCATTCGCAGACCCTCAGAAAGACAGGGAGGTAATCCAGTAACTATTGATAATTTGTTTGAATTAGATGAAATGGTTTTTTATACTGGTCTTAATGAGATTAATATTAAAGGTTATGAATTTTCTTAGTGGTCGGGTCCGTGTCGAAATATATTCTCTAAAATTGATAGGGTATTTGCAAATCTAGATTGGATTAACTTATTCCCAGATCTATCAGTTGAATTCTTACCTCCTACGGTGAGTGATCATAATGCTATTCTCGTCTCGTTTACCTCTAACCCTAGGGTTAAGAATAGTCCTTTTAGATACATGAATCATTGGTCTTTATGCGATCAATACTTTCCAATGATTGAGAAACTCTGGGTTATCAACAACATCGACAGACCTTTGTTTCAAGTTATTAACATTCTCAAAAATATTAAGAGAGAACTCAAGAGATGGAGTGCTAATTCTCGTAATATCAAACAAGAGGTGAATGTTCTGAGAGAGAAATGTTCTAGACTCCAGAAACTTTTGGAAAACTCTAATGATCACAACTTAGCTTTGGAATTCCAAAATGCCAAAATTAATTTGGATTTAGCACTCAAAAAAGAATTCCTGGTTGCCAAACAAAAGGCTAAATGTGATTGGCTGATGTTGGGTGATGAGGGATCTTCTTTTTTCTACGCTAAAATGTCTAACAGAAGAAGTAGAAATCGTTTGACAAATTTAAATGTTGACGGTAGGGTGGTTTCGGAAAATAAGTTTGTCGAAGGGGCTATTGATTTTTTGGAACAAACTTACAATCAACCCTTATGTGATTATTTTCCTGAAGTTATTTGAAAAATGGTTATTTCTGAGTTTGGGGCTAACTTTTTAAATGAGAGTTTCTCTTTAGAAGAAATCAAGTATGCCTTATGGGATATTAACGATTCTGTTTCTCCAGGACCGGATGGTTTCAACTCGTTGTTTTTTAAGACTCATTGGAATCTTTCGAAAGATATTATTTATAAAGATTTAAATGATATTTTTCAAAAGGGTTTAATCATTAAAGAATGGAATCACACGTTTATTCATTTGATTCCAAAAAAAGACCATGCCTCCTGTATTCAAGATTTCAGACCTATTGCCTGCTGTAACACTTTATACAAGGTTTTCTCTAAAATCCTGTGTAATAGACTGGGTCCTTTTTTGGATAAGTTGGTGTCCCAAAACCAGACGGCTTTTATTAAAGGTAGATCTATAGGGGATGGTATTTTGTTAGCTCATGAATTAATTAGAGGTCTCGGAAGAAAGGATAACAAATACATGTGTATTAAAGTTGATTTAAAGAAAGCATATGATTCGATTAACAGAGATTTTGTTATTCATATGTTAAGAATCTTGGGTTTTCCAGATAAATGGATTAAAATTATTGAAAACCTTATTAAGACTCCAGTTTTCTCTATCATTGTTAATGGAGAAGCGCACGGTTACTTTAAAAGTTCTAATGGTCTCAGACAAGGAGACCCACTTTCCCCTATCCTTTTTTCCCTGGTTATGGAATACTTTACGCTACTAATGGAGGAAAAAGTTAGGGGTGGTCTGATCTCTCCAGTAACAGACTTTGGTAACAAATTGACTCATCTGATTTACGCTGACGATATCATTCTTTTTACTAAAGCCAATGTGCAGACTGCGACTGCTATCAATGAAGTTTTCAAAACCTTGAAAAGGGTTACTGGTTTGGAGTTAAGTGTTGAGAAATCTAACATCTTTTTTGGGCAAGGTGTGGATTGCTGCACAGACATCTGTTCGATCCTCAACATTCAACAATCTACCCTTCCTATAAGGTATTTGGGTATTCCTCTGTCTAGTACTAATTTGAGGGATAAGGATTGTACTCCTTTAATAGAGAAGATTAAAGTTAGGATTGGCAAATGGGAAACTAAAATGTTGAGCTTAGCAGGGAGACTGGAACTTATAAAATCTACCATCTATCCTATAATACAATTTTGGATGCAATGTTTCTGTCTTCCAGTTGCTACTGTTCAAAAGATTAAACATTTGATTTTAAATTTTCTTTGGAAAAGTCGCAGTAGTAAGATCCCTTGGGAGGTCCTATGTAGACATAAAGAAGAAGGAGGTATGGGACTGAGAAATTTAGAAGAGATGAACAGAACGCTATATATCAAATTAATTTGGAAAATTATCAACTTAGAAGGTATTTGGGCGGTATTCATGCATGGTAAATATATAGGGCTTAAAAGTTTCTGGGATACTAACCAGCGTTCGGATGACTCCGGAGTGTGGAAATTCATTTTAAAGAATAGACATGAAGCCTTGAATTGCCTTTCCCTTTACATTGTAGACGGCAAAACTACTTCATTATGGTATGATCCTTGGTTATATGGGAGTTCTCTTATGGAACGCATTGGTAGGGATACTGCTTTTAGAACAGGTACAGAAAATTTGACGCTTAGCAGGATTTTAAGAAATGGTGAGTGGAAGTGGGACTTGTATAGCTTTTTATTTCAAATTCAGACAGAAATTGAAGAAGTCAAGATTCATAATAACAAGGAGAGGGATTTCTGGTCTTGGAAGTGCTCTAAAGATGGGCAATATCAGTTTAAAAAAGTTTGGAATTCGGTACGAACCAGGTTTGATACTAAGTTTTGGGCATCTATGGTCTGGAACAAAATTCATGTTCCTAAAATGGCGGTATGCCTTTTTAAAGCCATAAATGATTTCCTCTTGACTAAAGAAAGATTGATTCAGAAGCAGATAGTGGTGGATCAGAAATGTGTGTTCTGTAATAGTCACATTGAAAATATAGACCATCTAGTTTTTCAATGTGACTTTACAGAAAAGATCTAGCTTTGGAGTTGTAAAAAGTTTTTCGTTAAGCCGAAGAGTCTATCTTCTTTCATTTTGAAGGAGGATTTACTGAAAATAGTTTCTATCTCTAGCTCTCAAAATTTCAATTCAGATTTGTTTCAACTTTCACTTTCAGTTTGCGTCTGGCATATTTGGAAAGAAAGAAATGAAAGGATTTTCCAGAAACGTTTTACTGATGGGTCGAAGGTTTGCTTAAAATTTTTCCAGACTATGAATATCAGAATGGCAAAATCAAAATATTTCAAGAACATCACTGGCATGAACTCTGATATAGCTTTGAAATGGGGTTTTACCTCCCAACGTTGAATTGGGGATACAATCATAAATTCTGTTTCCTCTGCCACATCCCTGTTCCTATGTCTTCTGGCTCCAGATCTTGAGTACCTATTTAAATTAGAATGCTTTTTCTCTCCCTCTCTCTAAATTACATTATAATTTTCTTTCATCCATAACTAATCAGTGGGTTTTAAGTTTAATTGATCTGCAAGTGGCTCAAAGTGTCTGTGGTTTCGTCCTGGACAACAAGACATTGATTTATTACGAGGTTAGATTAGAAGATTTAAAGGAATCAACTCTTCTGAGGATTAAAGAAGCTTTATCAAACTGTTGTTCCTTTGGTCTTGCAAAAATCTCAGATCTGTGTTGAAACTCAGATCTGAACTCGAGATAAGTGAATGTTGAAGGTTGTTAAGAGTTTTCTCAGCAATTCTGGACTTAAAAGAAAACTTCGTTAATCTGAAGTTTAAGGAACTAAGTAGAAGGCAATTCAGTTAGTATACTTACATATGTGTTTCTGGAGGGATTGTAGTCCGATTTCTAAGCTGTTTCTTTTAGAGAGATTGCTGTGGTTTTGTCGCTTCGAAAGTAAAAGGAGGAGTTTTGCTCCTGGATGGCAGCCATTTTTGTTTCTCATCAGGCTGATTTGGAAAGAGTTGAGATATGAAGAAAATGAAGGTGTCGTATTGCCTTTTTCTTCTTCGAGATGAGGTAGGAACTTTCTGGAGGCTTCCAGTTTTTGGGCCTGCTATTGGGTGTTGGGCTGTATTTGTTCGGGCTTAACTAGTGTTGTATTGTATAAATGTTTTGCATTGTCTTTGGGCCTGCTTATGGCTTTTGTTTTTTTGTTATGTTGGACCTGGTATATATTTTAATAGAATTGGTTGAACCCTTTTTCAAAAAAAAATGTTTAAGTATAAAATTTATATTTCAAAATAAATTTTGGTAATAATTTGAATAAGTTAAGGTTGGGAAGATAATTTTATTTAATTAAACCGATTTGAAACTTATTGAAATTGAGATTTAAGATATGATTTATAACTTGGGTTTGATTTAAGTAATTTAATGAATATTTCCTGTTTAAATAAATTTAAGGAAATATTTAGTAAAAATGTAATTTAAGGCTAGTTAAATGATATTGAATTTATTAAGTGAATATTCCCTAATTAAATAATAATGAAGTTAAATGAAGAGCTATATGAAACTGTTAAATTTAACTTCGAAAATGTTGAATATTAAAGCTTTGAAATATATTGAAAATTTAAATGGTATATTTAGAACTGAATTGAATTGATGAATTGAGCTTTAAATTAATTTGAATTTGGAATTTGAGTTGATTTGAATCGATTTGTGAGACTTGAGGAAATTTAATACTTTACTTTATAAATTATTTAATATATATATATTATTTTGGAAAATAGATATTTTTGAAATGAAAATGATATTTTGGTTTTGAAGTGTAAATAAATTTTAAATGACCACGGTGTCATAGTGTACATTTCTACCTTATAGATAGTTCTGCAGATCCTTAGAGGATGGTTATCTCAAACATCCTTTAAGGTACTTGTATTTCAGTTGATATTTCACTTGAGTTGGATTTATTGATATAAGAATGTTAATCCTGACTCGAGTGTTTTGTGTTTTGCTTTACGCTCGGGTCAGACTGAGTGATACAACATTTGAGACTCACCATTGGAGTTTGGAGCTTCATTTGGAGATCCAACTATCGATTCAGCTTTCAGCCTTTCCAGTTGAATTGTTCAGAGAGGTCATCTATTCGTACTGAAGACTTCAATGTATTTGAGATATTCTGTTGTATTTTATTTTTAACTCTGATGTTTATATAGTAGCTTCATGAACTACTATTTATTTATTCCGCTGCGTATTATTGTATTACTCTGTGTCTGTGATTCTATGATTGATTTATTTACTGTATATGCTGAGTTTGCCAAATTTTAAATTAACAATCTATTGTTTTAATTATTCAAGTTCGACATGTGTGGATTTATTGTTGATTTGAATAGTCCAAAATAACGGGTCGTTACAGTTGGTATTAGAGCTTTGGCTCTAGGCAAAACTTAGCATATATAGTAAATTTATTTACAGAATCACTTTCGTTCGAGTTTGAATCTCTTCCTTTTGATTTGATTTCCTTTGAACTTTGGAACGTTCCTTGCGGTTCCAAAATTCATTCTTGTCTCTCCCTATTTGTATTCTTGATTCTGGAGTATCCCATAACTCCACTTCGAATGATCTCTATAAGAATAGGCGATTCCGCCAATCTTTGAATGATTTATAAAGGGGTGAAATTCCTTTACAATGGGCATTGATTCACCGGAGATTTCTATATCTTTGGTTAGATGCCGCTATCTCTTGCAATTGAATGTTGATTTTCCTTGGAATTCTGCATCGATCTTGTTCCTGAAGTCACGGTTGACCCGGTTAAGGTCGCCCGTGATTTATATAAGTATATCCATCTTCTATGTTGTAATTTAATTATCTCGTCTTCATTCGAGCCTATCTTCGAATCAGAATTTTATTTTATTAGAGTTCCTCTAATTTGAATCTCTATCTTTGTTTGAAATCCATTCTTGAATCACCTTTTGAAAAATCGGGCTTGTTTGTATTTTTAGAAAGTGTTTTATATATCGAAATTTTTATTTTGATAAGTATGACTATATTCTATATATAAAAGTGAAATGTTTTCAATAAAGATTATATACCCTATTTAAAATGAGAATTTGAGGTTTAGAAAGGATTTGTAATTTTGAAAAAATTATATAAGAAATTTGATTTATCTAAAAATGATTTATAACTGAAGGATTTTAAAATTTGAAATTTTAGAATTGAGCTCCGATATTTTGAAATTGGTTTTAAGATTTTGAAATATATAATAATAATACGATTTAAAAGTATTTTCTGAATAAGAAATGTTTCAAATGATTTTAATGAGTTCGAATGATTTCGAAGAAATTTCAAAAGAAGTTTGAGAAAATAGAAGTCCAGAACTCACTCATGTCGCTGGATAATAATTTCGGTGATGAGTGCACGCATCATCGACATTGATTTTCAAGTTTCAGAGTGGGGGAAAGGCCACTTCAGTAGCTTTGCTATGCGAGTGATTTTGTGAAACCATTTTGATTTCAAATTCCGAAGTAAGATTTGATATTCGAAAGATATATGTATATATATATTTGAAATGATTTGAAGTAAGCCGGTGTTCAGTCCTTGAGTTTTGGATTTGAAACCTATCTTTTGAAATTGATTTACTGATTTGTTGTTGATTTCAAACTCTTGAATTTGAAAATGATTTCTTCAACTATTTCGAAGGTTCGAGCACTTCCAAATCAAGGTTAACTTTTCAAAGCTAAGAAATTTTGAAAAGTATAGAGTATATAAGTTTGGTATGTATGTTAAAGTATGTAGTAATATGATTTAAATAAGTTGAAACTGTTTTGTTAAGTAAATGAATAAGGCAATTTAAAATTTTTCTAATATGAAATTTAGATTTGAAATGTTTTGAAAAGAATTTGGTCTTCAAAATATTTTGAATAAACTTTAGTTTAAATTTTTTAACTTAGTAACATCTTTATGAAACTATATATTTAGCAAGTTGGGATAAATATATAAGTGGTACGTATGCTGTTTTATTCACATAATTAATTTGATCCAGGTTTGAGTACACAAGTTCGAGGTGAATTACACCATTTCGTGTTAGGATTTTTCATTCGATTCTTGATGGTGAATATTTGATATGGATTTTAGGCTTGATTCTAGAATTCGCTATCATAGTATATGGTTATGCAAGGAGACTGATGGCTTCTAGTCGAGAAACCATATCGAAATCCGCATTAGGGAAGTTGAATGGACAATACTAGTTCGAAAGCGAACTTGTGTGATCGAGCGAGCGATCAAATCTGATTTTGCGAAATGATGACGTATGTACATCTTATATTCTAATATCATTGATATATTTTGACGCTGAAATTGAAAGCTGTCGGGTTAGAATATCTTTGCTTACTAAAAGAAATTTTCCAATTTAAATTACAAAGATATATAACCCATAAAAGCAAAGATATTCAATCCCATATGTCTCTTCATACAGCGAAATTTATTTTGAAAAATTTGATCCTTATATAAGATGGACCTTATGTAAGTATAAGATGATTTTGAAAACATTTGATTTTGGAAATGAATTGGTCGACTTAAATTATATTGATTTGGAAATTTGGATTTATTTTCTAAATTTATTATGTTGGAAACTTTAAAACTAAAGATATTTAAATTGAGAAGAAATAATTTGGTAGGATTGTATATGATTTTGAAACTGAACTGATATTGAAACAAATTGAAATTTGAGAACCTTATTTTTACTAAATGTCTGATTTGGGAGTTATCGAACTTATATAAAAATTTGGTTTGTATAAGTATGATGTTGATTCGAAAACTATGGATTTGAAAAGGTACTCAATTTGAAAAGGGAAATCTTATATAATTGAAGTCTATATGAGTGTGATTTGATATACTATTGATTTTGGAAAGTATTTGATTTGAAAATGAAATCTTATATATAATGGACTTTATATAAGTATGATATTTGAAATTAATTTGAAAGATACTATATGATACATATTTTCGAAGTAAAGATATGGAAAGTTCCTTCTGCTTGATATCCGATTTGTGGCCACATCTTGGATTCATTCTATCGATATTATTCTCTCTGATTTTTGGCTTTCCGGATATGATACTCGAGTGTCCTTTGAATTCCATGGCGTTACCCATGGTCTTACGAACTCAACTGCATAGCGTAATTCGCAAGGCAGTGATTGCTTAAAAGGTACGGATGTTTCCTGGGGGATCCAGGCGTAACCATTGTGTATCTGCGATCTATGGTCGTGTTAGTGGCGTAATCCGCAAGGCAGAGATTGCTTAAAGGGTATGGATGTTTCCTGGGGGATCCAGGCGTAACCATTGTTATGTATCCTGTGGTCCACAGTTTTGTTATCATGGCGAAATTTGTAAGGCAGTGAATGCTTAAAAGGTACGGATGTTTCCTGGGGGACCCAGGCGTAACCATTGTGTATCTGCGATCCATGATTTGTTTTTTTTTTGTTGAATTGTACTTTCCATATCTGTTTTTAAAAGTTTTCTAGTATTTTCACTGGGTGTTGAAACAGGTCTACTAAGTACCTAGAGAATTCTAGCTTTGCGCCTGATTAACGCACTGCCAGAGTCTACAGGAACGAGGATAAACTTGTTGAAACATCGAGTTATAAAAGTATTTTATTATAAAGGTATTTTCAGCAAAAGAATTCTGTATTAATATTTGAAATTGAAATTCTTATGGTTTGAATTAATTATTCATTCCCGATACTATTCTTTTGAATCTACCTTATCTGCTTAGCTTTATTTATTCACCTATATTATGTTTTTCCAAATCCTCCTTTTTTTTCCTTGTTTACTATATCTTTTTTAAATATTGTTTAGTTATATACTACATGGTTTAATAGAAAATTTTAGTGTTATAAATATTTTAGAAGTTATTAATCAAATAAAGCATATTTAAAGTAAATGATTATTGATTTATTAATAATATTTGAAAAGTATCTTGAGATAAAAATTAATAAAATTATGAATTATGGATTTAATGTTTTCAATAGCTCCTTTGTAAATATAAGTAATGATATAAATAATTTTTTTCGAATAGTTTCATATATTTATAAAGGTGTTATTTAAACATATAAATAATATTTATAAAGGAAGCAAGAAATTTTACAAATGGGTTTTGAAAAGTTTTGAAGTATTAAAGATAACTGAATTGCAAATGAAGTTTTCAAATGAATATTTCAAGTATAATTTATATAGTTAAATTAATTGTTTACTTTGGTATTTCAATCTTTTTTCTTTCTGGTTGTCTCTAATTCTTCTACCTCCTTCCTTTTCGGGGACGAAAAGTTTTGAGTGGGGGAGAGTGTAACGACCCGAAAATTTTAGCAGTTTAATAGCATAATTAATTGAATTTTGGTAAAATTTTAAATAGTAATATTTTGAAATAAAAACAAACTTAATATTTGAAATACGTCTATTTTAACATAGCTACTGGGAAATTTTCATCTGTTAATATTGAAGTTTATTTATCGTGTAATTTTATTTCAATTTAAATCAGTTAAAACTGATGATAATAAATGTTTTTCAAACCTGAATATTTTTATATATAAAATTTGTAAATCATCTTCTGAGTGAAACGTCATATTTCGCTTCTCCAAATTTTGACTTCCATTGCTCCGTTTATCTTATTTTCTGCGAATTTGCAGCATTTTTCGGTACTGATTATCGACTTTTGATTGAATAATCGTACCACTGACATCTGTATACCGTTTTGATCGTCTTTTTGTACTGATCTCCATGATATATTCATTTGCTTGTTTCGGTGTCCGATGGACAACGGAATCTGTGAAACGGTTCACCGTATCGGTACGTTTCGAGCCTTTTTATAGTTGTGTCCATTCAAATTTCAAACAGCAGCCACTCGCTTTTATTTTAACAATTATTTCATCAATCACCAAAAAAATGCGACCGTGCCATCCTATCTCGTGCGAAATCTGAACATATATAAAAAAAAGAGGGGAAAACTTGTATGCATTTTTTTTATAATAAAGGTGAACGGTTCACTTTTATTTGCCTTTACAATCTGTTTCTTTTATAATCCAGAATGTCACATATTTGTTGTCACTTCCCATCCCCTCCATTCCTTTCAAAACCAAACCATGCTCTTTTTCTCACAACTTCATTTCTCCTCTTCATTTTAATCATAAGGTTATATAAAATTTTACATAGCAACTATTCCTTTTGCCGCTTACATCTCCTCTCAGCCTCACGTCCCATACCCGCCACGTCAACACTCCACCACCCCTCTCCTCTTCCACCTTGCCGTCACCATCGAACTTCAGCCCCTTCCTTCTCCTCCACGCCGAGCATGTTAGGTCCCCTCCTCCATGCTTTTCGATCGGCCTGTCATCTTCACCAAGAATCACAAGCTCAACTCGACTCTTCTCTATTTTCTCCAGCCGCGTGATTATATAAGGTATATATATATTATATTAGTATGTTAGTTTATATGAGATACATATACATATATTCGTTAGTTTGTAATATAATATTTATGTTAGTTTTCAAGTTACAGTATGATATTTTGTTAATATTTTTAAATAGTGTTTTGATATTTATATCTGTATCGGTTTATTATTTTTTGCAGAGTTTGTTGTTTGGCACATATATAGATGATATAAATTATATAATATATATTGTTTTAAGTATTATATTTTAATTGTGTTTAGTATACGTGTATGGGTGGTTATATATATTTGTTTTGATTGTGAAAAAGCTGGTCGAACCTGCTCTCATGTATGTGTGTTAGTTAGATTGTTATATATGTATACTATATTATACTATACTTTATTTTATTTTATTTCATTTTATGACAGTGTATATATATAGATATCGTATTTTGAAAATATAACACTTAGATTTTGAAATTTTCAATTACTTTTAGTCATATATTATTACAGTATCAGGGAAGTATGTATATTAGTTTATGTATGTTACTTTGTATAGTATACATGTTCTATACTATATATCTATAGTTATATCTAATATTTATCCAGTTATATTTATATTTATACAGATAGGATATATACCTATCTGTTGTTATATTAAGTTATATAGGTTGTAAGTTTAGTGTTTAAATGAAAACGTCTATTGTAATTATATACATATCAAATTTTTGAAACCATTTATGAGGGAATAACGTAAGTTCTATATGTTTAGGTAGTAAGTTATTTTGTGTATATACATCTAATAGAGTAGGGTCTGCATATATATATTTGGCTTGTATGTGTTAGTTCATTTCATATGATCTGCATCTGTTAGCTTAAGTATAGGTTGTTGTATTGATATATCCACCTGGTCTGCATACATATATGGTTAATTTAATGTATATAGATTTAAATTATAAGTTTATATGAGTATATATATGCTCTGTAGTGTAATCGGTTATCAGTCATATATAATAGATATTTTGTTTTAAAATGTGAGTTTATAGTATATATATAGATTTCAATATCTGATCTGGAAAGAAGATTTATGTATAGTAATATATGGAGTTATATATAAATATTTCATTTCTGGCTAAGTTCATATATATATATATATATTATAATGGATCGTTTATATTGATTTATGGTAAATATTGGTTTGAAATTAAATATATATTCTATTTTAACTATATGTTAAATTTATTTTTGAGAATTTTATATATATTTTAAAATTTATTCTTGGGTGTTGTATAAATTGATTTTTTTTGAGTCGATATTAGGCTTTAAATTATATATATCCTATTCTTATCGATTCCTATCTATCAGCTTCGCTCGTCAAATTCGTACCAGTCTAGCTTTGTTTTAGGGTTCGTGCCTGGATTCGTAACTCAACTCATTCTCCTTTCCCTCTAGCCTCGAAAGGTGAGAAATCACTCACGATTAACGTTCTTATATTTATTAAATTTAATTTCAATTGAAACGACAATTGAAATGTGTTGCTGTAGTTATTTAAATTGTTATATATGCTATTATCTGTAATTGTTCACCTGTGGGATATGACACCATATCCTGTTGTTTATATTATATTGTTATTGATGATATATGCCTGTTGTTGTATTTATATTATCTGTTATCACTCTGCAAGTTCCCTGTTAGTATAGAATTCACTATGGGTTGAAAATGATACATACCCGAACAGACATTAGGATAGGAGAAAATCGTTATGGGTTGAAATGATAAACCCAAGCAATATTCATGGAATTGAATTTTGGGATTGCGGGTCGAAATGATATCTACCCGTATATATTTAAATTATGGATTGAAATGATAAATATCTGTATCACTTAACCATATGATAGATATATATACAAACACCGTTGGTCCATATATATAAATATTTTGAAAATAAATTCTATGGATTTGGGAAGAAATAAATGGTTTAATAAATGTTGATTCTTAAATTATTATATATAAATGGTAATGATATATATAGATTAAATAATGATATTTAATTTAATTAAGATTGATTTAACACATATAATATGTTTAAGTATAAAATTTATATTTTAAAATAAATTTTGGTAATAATTTGAATAAGTTAAGGTTAGGAAGATAATTTTTTTTAATTAAACCGATTTGAAACTTATTGAAATTGAGATTTAAGATATGATTTATAACTTGGCTTTGATTTAAGTAATTTAATGAATATTTCCTGTTTAAATAAATTTAAGGAAATATTTAGTAAAAATGTAATTTAAGGCTAGTTAAATGATATTGAATTTATTAAGTGAATATTTCCTAATTAAATAATAATGAAGTTAAATCAAGAGCTATATGAAACTATTAAATTTAACTTCGAAAATGTTGAATATTAAAGCTTTGAAATATATTGAAAATTTAAATGGTATATTTAGAACTGAATTGAATTGATGAATTGAGCTTTAAATAAATTTGAATTTGGAATTTGAGTTGATTTGAATCGATTTGTGAGACTTGAGGAAATTAAATACTTTACTTTATAAATTATTTAATCTATATATATTATTTTGGAAAATAGATATTTTTGAAATGAAAATGATATTTTGGTTTTGAAGTGTAAATAAATTTGAAATGACCACGGTGTCATAGTGTACATTTCTACCTTATAGATAGTTCTGCAGATCCTTAGAGGATGGTTATCCCAAACATCCTTTAAGGTACTTGTATTTCAGTTGATATTTCACTTGAGTTGGATTTATTGATATAAGAATGTTAATCCTGACTCGAGTGTTTTGTGTTTTGCTTTACGCTCGGGTCAGACTGAGTGATACAGCATTTGTGACTCACCCTTGAAGTTTGGAGCTTCATTTGGAGATCCAACTATCGATTCAGCTTTCAGCCTTTCCAGTTGATTTGTTCAGAGAGGTCATCTATTTGTACTGAAGACTTCAATGTATTTGAGATATTCTTTTGTATTTTATTTTTAACTCTGATGTTTATATAGTAGCTTCATGAACTACTATTTATTTATTCCGCTGCGTATTATTGTATTACTCTGTGTCAGTGATTCTGTGATTGATTTATTTACTGTATATGCTGAGTTTGCCAAATTTTAAATTAACAATCTATTGTTTTGAATTATTCATGTTCGACATGTGTGGATTTATTGTTGATTTGAATAGTCCAAAATAGCGGGTCGTTACAACCATGCTAACATCTCTCTCATGAAAATTCTGTTTGTGTTTCAACCATATGAAACACTTGCTGAAAAGGATAAGAGATTGGCTCATGAAGAGATGGAAGAAGAAGAGGAGGAGGAGGAAGAAGGGGAGGAGATGGAAATTGAAAAAGAAGGAGAGGAGGAGGAAGAGACTTCGTTGGAAAGCATCGAATACCCTATCACTCCTAACAATCCATCCAACAAAACGCTTCTCAAGAATCAAAAGATTATCGTGGAAAACCAACGGATTCTCAAAAAATCCGTTAGTAAAAAGTTGGACAAGATTTCCACTAAAATGAACAAGTTCTTTGGGAAAGTGAGTCGCGAACTTGGATTATCATCATCTTCATCATCCTCTAACTAATACTAGTTTCATTTCATGTTGTGTTAGTTTGTATCTCTCTTAGTTAATTTTATGTATCGTTTATGTAATGTTAACTAAATTTATCCATGAAAATCTTTTATTTCTTCTTATTAGCTCTAAAATATCTCTCGAATGCTTGCTATTATATTATACAAGTTTATATATAGACTTGTAGATAATATAAAGAAACAAAGCAAATTACCAAAATTAACAGGGGAATGTCGACATCCCCCTACCCCTCATGTCGACATCTAACGACCAGAAAATGGTTTCTGTTTTGAAATTGAAATTGACATAACTACCTTGTGTCTTTTCATTTCAAACGACTTTCTAACTCTTTAAATACCTATTTCTTCCAGAAAATTGCATACTTTCAATTCTCTTTATTTTCTATTGAATTTCTTCATATTTTATTAAAAAATGGCCTCTCCTATTCATAATCTAAGTGAGAATCTTGAAGAAACTCTCAATTCTTTCAAGAACATACTTACTTTTATCCTTCGCAATCAACTTCACTTAGAATTAATCCAAATGCAGGTGATAAAAGAACAAGAAAGGCTATTCGATGGATGATATCAACCCTCAACAAAGAAGAACTTGAAGTGAATCCAGAAGGAACTCTAAACAAAGATAATGAAGAATGGGATGCTATAAAGGCAGATCCTATCTTCGGTGAAGATGGATGGGTTCAAGTTCTAAGAATTGTTTGATTTGACATATGTGGTTTGATTTACTTTGATTTTGTTTGAATTGTTTGATTTGATTTGATTTCATATGGTTTGGATTGATTTGAATATGGTGTGTAATATATTATTGAACATGGTGTGGTTTGATAAGAACATAATGTATATATTGGTTGATTGTGTTTGAAATTTTCATATCTCTCACATTTACCTTACTATATTTTATATTATTATCTGTCTCATTTATATTCTACTATACTGTGTTATTATCCTATACAGTGCTATAGTATAAGATTTAGGGGGAGTTTTATAGTTTAGGATTAGTTTTGTTGATGACAAAGAGGGAGAACTATAAAATAGGTTAGATACGCTTAGATAAAGCGGGAGTTAGTAGATAAAGGGAGAGTTGTTGGAGTAAGGGGGAGTTGGAATAGATTTTATAAACAAAGGTTATCATCATCAAGAGGGGAGATTGTTAGTTCCTGAGATGATGGTTTTGATGACAACAACCTTAGGACTTGTTATAAAACATAAATACTAATATTCTTGTCTAGATATATATGTATATGTAGTATATATATATCTATATATATATATATATATGCAAGTACTGAGAATGAAGAGTGAGTATAGAGATTCAAGACTGAGTATAGAGATTCAAGACTGATGAATTCAAGATTGAAGAAATCAAGACTGAAGACTCATAAGTATCAAGATTATCAAGAGTTCCAGAGTTCAAGATATCAAGATAAGTAATAGAGTCTAGATTTATGTTAAAACTTTATAATAGCACTAAAATCTTTATTCGGATTTTAATTGTGGAATGGAATCCACATTCTCGCTCTAATAGTGGGATGGAACCCACGACCTCTTTAGTGGGATGGAACCCGCGGCCTTCTCTAGTGGAATGGAATCCACGAAATTTTCAAAATGAATTATTTTTTTCAAAACTATCTTTTTAAAGTCATCTCTGTCAATTTAAATATTTTAGCCTTAATTCAAAAACTATTTTTAATCATGCTAATTTCAAAATCATCTCTTGTTTTGTAATCTATCTCCTGATTTTCATATTTTAGATTTAATATATTTTAAAGAAATCTATACTTAGTTTTTAATATTACTGTTATATTATAGATTATATATTTTAAGATTACTTTCTAAAACTCTTTTATAAGTTTAAACTATATTGAAAATGGTTTACAAAGTTTAGAAATTGTTTTGACAAGTTTTAGAATAGAAATAATTTTAAAGCAAAATCTATTTTCAAAATTAACATAGGTATGTCGACATCCCGCATCCCCCAATGTCGACATGGTAGCCGTAGAATTTAAAATTCAAATTTTCCAAAGAAGTGTCTATTCATCATAACCTTTCGCGAATGGACATGACCGTTGTTCTCCTATAAATACTAGTTATTTTCAAAGAATTTTAAGTTAGTTTTTCTTCATTTCTTCACTCCTTCTTCTCCACTCAAATATTCTCTTATATTTCAAATTCTTTAACAAAACTCTACCGAAATTCTTAGTGAATCAAACTCGATCATCTCTAGTTTGATTCTCTGCCCTTCTCCCTCAAAGATCTTAGTGCTATTCAGAGTTATAAGATCATTTGTAATCAAAGATCGAAAGATCGAAGTGTATCGAGTCTCTCTCTATCAAAGTGTGATTGGAAATAGCGTGATTATGGCTCGTAAATCAATTGGGTGTGATTGTAGCCCATAAATCAATTAGGTGATCTTGTAGCCTAGTTAAATCAAGAGAGTTTGCCCTGGACTCGGAGACAAGGGGGTGTATCTCGTGGCCTTGAAATCGAGGTTGTAATATCGACATTATATTTGAAAAGAAATCCGCACAAAAAATTGCGTGGGACTGGATGCAGGGTAACTCCGAACCAGTATAAATTTCCGGTGTGTTCTTTCCTTTACTGCTTTTATTTACTATTTGCATCTGTGTCTGGTTCTGTGATTGTCTTTGTGTTTGTGAAATTGCATCTGTATGTGTTTAATTTGAAAAGATTTCAAAAATTCCATAAAATCCATTAAACACTATTCACCCACCCTCTAGTGGTAATCCAGCCTTAAGATCCGTAATCCGCATTTCCTACACATATCACTTATATTTGTGTACCATTCTGTTCATCTCATCGCGCTGATCTCCGCAGTATATTCATTTGTGCATTTCGGCATCTGGTGCACAACGAAATCGGTGAAACAATTTGTCGTAACGGTACCCATTTGAGCCTTTTGGATTCCTTGTGTCCTTCCATCTTTCCATCGGTTGAAAACAAATAGCCACTACTTTTAATATTCCCAAAAATTTATTAGTTGACTGTCACTATTCCATGGTTTTAACTTATATTTTCTGGTTAGTTTTATTTGCCTTTTTCTCTTCGTTGGTTTCCATTCATGCTTTTGAAAAAAAAATATGAAAAGCTTATATTTTCTTCCTTAAGCTTGTTCATTCCAGTCCCTTTGCCATTTCCTTCATGGCCGAAGTGGTGCATCCTTCCACCACTCCACACAACTGACCCCATCATCTAGTCGCCCTCCACGTCATCCGCAAGCAACACCACATCCAGATCACCCAAGCAGTCCCTCCACCGAACAAGGCAGCTCCTCTGTCCATTTTCCGCCATCGAACCCTCCCATTGTCCAACCTCCATCGAACTTGACCAGATCCGCCAGCATCCTAGCCTGAGCTCGCTCCTCCTCCAACGCCGTGCAGCCACCTTCATTCGCCTCAAACCCTCACCACCATTTTCCTCAACCAAACTCGACCTTGCTCCAACCTGACAGCCACCATCCACTTCAGTCCGAACGCCACCACAACCCCACACGGCCTCCCCTCTCACCGAGCCCGACATCACCATTTCACTCTGACCTACCTGAACCCCTTTCCAAACCTTCTCCGCCTCTCTCCACAACCACACGACAGCCCGAGCGTAGACCCGCCTCCGCCTCCGTATCACCAGCCCCTGTCACGTCAACCACACGCCGACCAAACCCTTTAGCCCACTCCATTGCCAACCAACCTCGCTGAGATCCTTGCCACAGGCCACTCCATAACAACAGCCAACGTCGACACAGCCCCACTTCTCCACCTTCTTCGACCTTCCACCGAAGCACATCACCCAGCCGATCGCCACCTAGTCGCTTCCTGCGTGACACAGCCTGCTCCAAACCCCACAGCAGCTCAAGCCTTCTCTTCTTGTATATTTAGAAAAAAAAGAGAGGAGGCCTATTTATATATACATATTATATATATATATATATTGAATTCTCGAGTCCATCGTGCTTTGCTTGCCACTGTCCTGTCCATCAGTGTAACGATCCGTAATTTTCGATAATTAAAAATATTGAATTTAATAAGATTTTGTAATTTAATATTGGAAGAGATAAAAATTTGTGATTTATTAATGAGAATAATAACCAGAATGAAATGTAACAATGTTAATTTGAGTTAATTGCTAACTATTTTAATGTAATTCCAATTTATTGAGATGATTGAAAGGTTATAATTGGTATAAATTATAAATAAAGAAATAGATTAAATGTTATATTAATTGATGAAATAATATGTAATTAGTTGTGATTGGATAAAATTAGTGTTGCGTATGTAGTTATAACATTTGTTTGTAGATAATAAACCAATAAATGTGATTAAATTAAGTAAAAGGTGACAATTGTTATATTTTACCTATTTATTTAATCTGATGAACTAAATTTGAAATCAATTGCAATTAAATGTAATTAAATATTACGTTAATAGGAGTTAAGACGATAACTGTAAAATGTGAATGTAGTAAAATGTAGAGTAATGTCAATTATATTCATAAGGCAATAATTGATTTAACAATAAGAGTGAAATCAAATAAATGGATTTGTTTGAATTTAAATTATAATTAATGGATTTATTACAATTGAAACTGAACGTTGTAATTAGTGCAATAATAAACGTTGAATTTAACGTGGGAAATTATATTTTTTACGTTTGTTAAATTCTGTGTAATTAGAAATGATAAAAAAAATTAGTTACAAAAATTTGAATTTGAAGGTGGTTAATCAATTTAAGAATAATTTAATTAGCGCAAAAATAGCCATTTTGGCCACTGTATCGGATTTCGATGAAACTAGTTTCGTCGGATCTGTAACGATGAATTATGATAGGATTTCAAGTTTTGTGGCGATCGGACTTGCCGTTTGATCGCACGGGCTTGAAACGCGTAGAAATCAATTTAATTGAATTCAATTGAAATAAGCTGATTTTAAAAGTTAACTACTTCATTGGATGGAATTAGGACTTGAAACCTGTTCCATTGAGATTAAAAGTACCGAAAACATCTATTTTGATATATGGGATGACCCATTTTCTTATCGGAAGCGAAACGGGCTTTTCGGGTCGTTATCGTCGCTCGTACAAAATTCAATACGTGTTCATTTTCTTATCGGGCTTTGATCATATAAATAGTTCTGTTCTAACCCTAGCAGCCTTTTTATTTCTCAATACCGTACGTACTGAAATTTCTGCCGTTTCTCTCTTCTCAATGGCTGAATACCTAATTCCCAAATCCAAATTCAAATCAAAACCAATTTCAAAAATTCAAACTCCTCAAAACCCTATCATATTATATACCGATTCGAAGCTCTCGACGAGTGCAAACTAGATCTGCAGTTTTTTTTCGATTTGGGTCTCTGTGTGTCCAGAATTTGGGAAACAATTTTCGGCCGTTGGTGTGTAGTCGTGGAGATTTAGCAGTGGATCTACGTCCTGGGGTTGATCGGATGGCATAGGTGTGTTGTTGTCGTCGAGTAGCATGCATCTGGGTAGTCACTCGTCTCAAAGTGGTCGGAGTTCATCGATTTTGGCCGTGGAAGTCTAACGGCGGCATGGCGTTTATGGGGGAGGAGGAGTGGTCACGTGGGGCCAATTAGCTCGGCCTGACACGCTAGAATCGGAGATGATATCTGATCGAGGTAGTAACCCACGTGGCGGCGATGATTTTTGATGAAGGGCGATGGCTGGTTGTTGAACGCGAGGTCGCGATTGCCTCTAGAGCTAGGGGTTCGAAAAGTAAGGAGTGGCTCTGCTGACATGTACGTATAAACTTTATTTATTTATTTAAATTAAATTTAATTTTTCAAATGTTTTAAGCAACATAACTTTTACATATGAGGTCGAATTCACGCGCGGTTTTCTCCCTGGGATCATACCGAAATTTCAGACATCATGGCACTGGTTTGAACGAATTCTGAGACTGTTCAATTTTGGTCATTTATTTGGATTTCAAATCGATTGAAATCAAAGGTGAGTGTTTTAACCCACTCACAACTACTAAACTATCTTATGTTAGTTAGATTAAAATGATGTGATTAGAAATTGATTGGTTGATGTTTGGTATATTTAAATTGTCATTCCAATTAAATATGACATTTATTGCATTTAAATCGCCATTTAATTTAATATTTAATTTAATTGTCAATTGAATACTTGTTGATGATAATCAGTTAATTGATGTTATTTATTAGTTGACTGAATGGTGATTGTGATGGATGTTTGAGTGTTGATATTGGATGACTGGATGTTATATTTATATTGTTATAACACTGCAAGTTCCCTCAGTTTATTGTTAGAAAATCCCTATGGGTTGAAATGATACATACCCGAACGATCTATAGATTAGGGAAAAATCGTTATAGGTTGAAATGATAAACCCAAGCAATTTTATGGATTTTGAAACTTATTTGAGATTGCGGGTTGAAATGATATATATATCCGTAAATATAAAATATTTGCGGATTGAAATGATAAATATCTGTATCACTTGACCATAGGGTAGAAAATTATATACGTACACTGGATTGGTCAAATTAAATGATTTTAAATCCTTAAATTTTGAATTTAGTTAAATGATATTTTGAAGAAAATTTGATTTATATAAACTAAATTATTTTTGAAAATCCGGGTTTTAAATGTGAAATTGGAATCAATTTAAATTGAAATTTTAAAGTTAGATTTGAAGTATAAATGAAATTTATCGAAATTGGGTTATTAAAACGTTTGAAAATGTAACTTTGAAATCTACTAAATTTGAAATAGTTTGGATTTATTGTTCGAACTTGGATTTGAAATCGATATTGATTAAATGGTTTAAATGAGAATATGAATTGAAGGACAAAATTTAGTTTATTGATTTGAAAGCTAGACAGGGTCCAGATGTGTTGAAATGAAAGAAATAGTTTAATTTGATATTAATTTCAAATTTACCATTTTCATATAAACTGTTTAAAAATATATTATTTTAAATCCTGATTATTAAGATTTTCAAACTATTAAACTAATTTAATCTATTTTAAACTATTTTAATCAATTTAAACTATTTTAATTTATTTTAATCTATTTAATCCAATTTAACCTATTTTACCCTATTTTAAACTAATTAACCCATTTTAATCTATTTTAAATCTATTTAATCTATTTTAAATCTATTTAATCTATTTTGAGTCTATTTAATCTATTTTAATTTAATTTAATCTATTTTGAGTCTATTTAATCTATTTTAAATCTATTTAATCTATTTTGAATCTATTTAATCTATTTTAAATCTACTTAAACTATCTTAAGTCCATTTAAACTATTTTTATCTATTTTTCTAAATTATTTTCTAAATTTAATCTATTTTAAATCTATTTAATCTATTTAATCTATTTTAATTTAATCTGTTTAATCTATCTTAAGTCCATTATAACTATCTAAACTATTTTCTAAATTTCAGGCTAAGTAAAGTGGAAGTGTTTATATTCAAATCCTTGATTTAAAAGCGAATACGGTTAAATGATGTTATAACCTAAGTTGGGATTTAAATGACATATTTGATTGAATATGATGATTTTGAAATGAGGGTTTAACCTATTTTGGAAGTATGATTTTGAAAGAAAATATAATTTGGGAAGTGATATGATTTCAAATGTGATATGATTTCGAAGGTGAATATGATTTCGAAAGTGAATATGATTTTGGAAAGTGATACGGTTTGAATTGAATATGATATTTTGATATCATTTATGAATTGGTTTTGAAAATGTAAAAGAACAGTCCGCTGTGAAATAAGCGTTTAGTTGTTAAAGAGACCGGGATCAGATATTTTCATACTCTTTGCCAATACCGAAAACCACTTTAACAACTGTGTATGTGGTGGAGGTTCCAGAATGAAGTAGGATGGTTTGGCGAACGATTCTGTATGAGGTATTTACGTAGCCCTGACTCCCATGAGTCAGCTTGATGTGGCTAAAACAGGAGCCATATCGGGCCAAGTGAGGTCACACCTCTGATCAGACACATTTCTTCGATACCATATTATGACTTTGCGATTGATTTGGTAGCCACCCCTCGATTTGATTATGGGAGTGTGTTCCGAGGTGGGAGGTGGTAGCTGTTATGCATTACCACCGGTTCGGATCCGCAAAACGATAGTATCATACCCTGGGCATTGCCTCACGTGCCTTGTCACATGCCTTATCGCGCCTTCTACGAGTTTGGTTTGTGTCGTACCTATGGAGTGCTCCCTGATAGCCCACCAGTTACGGTGGAGTTTATAGTATCTGTATAGAGTACGACATTATATAATATGTGTTAAGGGAGATATGGGTAATGCCTTAACGCTATTTTAATACTTTACTTTACTATAGACACTATTATAATAGCATATTGTACTACGTATGTAGATAGTTTAACGGATCCTTAGGAGATGGAAATCTCGAACATCTCTTAAGTTATTGCACTCAAGTTGACACTGGATAGGAGATGTCAGACCCCGTAAACATCTCTGACGTCGTTACACTCATATTTATTTACTGTTGATCTAACTTACATAAGATTTTTTAGCTTTGACTCGAGTGTTTTGTCTTTTCAATTCGCTCTGGTCAGTCTGAGCTTTTTAGTATATCGAAGACTGCTTTGGAGGACGAAGATGGAGGTTTGTATACTATTATTATTTATTATATTATTTCCACTACATCGGGTTGTTCTACTGCATTGTTATTTATTTCTGTTGTATGTAACTCTGATTTTGTATTGTAAAAGTGTAATCAAATGTTATTTGTAAAACAGCTTCATGAACTTTTTATTTGATTATTATATTTGATCATTCCGCTATGAGATTCTGTATTTATTTTTCTTTCTCTTCTTTTTCTTATTTACCCCATAACAATCTTCCCCTTTGAATGGTTTGAGTTTGACATGTGTGGTTTATTGTCGATTTGAACCGTCCAAAAAGATGGGTCGTTACATTTGGTATCAGAGCCAGGTTTAGCGATAACCTTACTTTGTGGTGTCTGGCTCATTAGAGAATAGGGTAGTAATACCCTAAAATGAGTCACTGAGTGTATATATATGAGAGAGCGTATTTGTTAGTGTTATAAAAATGTTTTTATATTGTGTTAATTTGTTTTGTTTAGTATTTATAACTTTCCATCGGTATATAGGACGCTAGGGTATCGATATGGATTTCTAAACACTTAATAGGGTAGACCAACACAATATTGTTTTGAAATATAGGTAAATGAAATAATGATGCCTAGTATTATATTTTGTATATAAAAGAATAATCTTTATAAATGTATATAATGGTATGTGATATGTTTGTTTGTTAGGAAGTTAAATTTTATAAATATTGGGTATAAATAGGATTTACAAGTAAAGTAAATATAAATTGGAAAATTGAGAACTAAAGTTCCGGGATTTTATAAATTTCTTTCGAAAGATTTTGGAATATAATGTATTATTGAAAGTATTTTCTGATATAAATATTTTAATATGTTTTGAAAGAAATGTTTAAAGGAATTTTGTAAGGAAATAAGTTTTATACTCCCCTCTCTGTCGCTAGAAAATAATTTCGGTGATGAGTGCACACATCATCGACGTTCATTTTCGAGTTTTAAAGTAGGAAGACCGCTGTAGTATTTTTACTACACATCTGTTTTGATGAATAAATCTTAATTTTGAATTCCTAAATATGATTTGATCTATAAAGGATATAATTATATATATGTTATTTTCAAATGACTAAAATGAATCCGAAATTTAGTTCTTAAACTCTTTGATAATTAGTAGCTTTCAGTTATTGTAATAGAATGAAATCTTAACTATCTTAATAATTGTAAACTTCAAAAATGAAAATAAGAAATTTGATGTTAAAGTGATTAATGAAAAATATAAGGAATTGAAAATCTGTAACTTGTAGATGTGAAAATTTAGAAGATGTAATTATTGAACATTTTGTTAACTAAAATGAATAAGATTAACCTGTGTGGCATTCAATTACATTCTAAAAGACATATATATAACTTACCAAAACATTAAAAGTTGAAATGTTAATAAGAATATGTAATAGAATATTATACACGTAATACTTAGAAAATGAAAGTGTTCAATGGAATTACTTCTATAAATAAGAATTCTGATGTTATGAAATGTTATAAACTTAAGTTAATAATTTGAAATGCTACTAACTAAATGAAATAGAAAAAGTGAATACTATTAGTAGATGATTATGAACTTAAGTTAATGTTTGAAGCCAATTGTAATTAAAATGAATAGTTGTTATCCAATCACTTATCCCGGCTACAAGGTGATAATTACAAAGGCTTTGATTGAGTCTAGATAAGACTCGAGCTAGTTAGAGGTTGGAGACGTAGGGGATTGATCCATTTTGGGTAGTCCGACATATGTGTATGGTTTGGCCTTGGAGGATGGCACATGTCGCTCGGCCGAGAAAGGAAGCTATGGGAATCCAGCACATATCGCTCGGTCAAGAATGGGAAAATGAGATGGCTCGGTCTAGGCATCCAAGGAGAGGTCGCTCGGCTAGGTTCGTTCGGCCACCATCGTTCAACCACCATCGTTCGGCAACCGCCATTCGGTATGCCTGGCTCGATGCACAGAAGTTATCTATTGTGGGCCGAAGTACTTTGCTCTTAGGCCTGCGAAGGAAGTCCAACCTATCTTTGTCTATAAATACAGAGGCAGGGGTACAGTTGAAGGGACCTTTTTTTGAGAACACTGGGGAGACTCTGCCATTTTCAAGACTCATTCCTTTTCAGTTAGAACTTGTATTCAAGTTGTTGGTGTACGGATTGTATTTGTATTCAATTATTTGAAACACCAATAAAGATTAAACTCAAAGTGGACGTAGGCAGTTACGCCGAACCACTATAAATCTGGTGTTCTAGTTTCTACAGTTAATTTTGCATACATTCCTCTATTCCAATTTTGTATCTTCATTAATCTCTCTACACAAATTTCTCTTAGAGTGTTAATGACCAATTTTGGTGCTTTCACTGAGAATTGAACTCTCAAATTGATTGGATCTCATCGTCTGCTAGTGGATTTCCATATTCACGAGATATATCCAGTTGTTTACTAGAAAACTTCCTATTCTGCCCAGATTTTAAAGAAATCTAAAGGAAGCTGATAGCCGTAGTTAGAGAAACTAAGTCTACTGCCCCTGTTTTTGGAAGATTTGATTATGCTAATTTTCTTGTTTAGAGTTAATAAAGTGTTCATGTTCATGTGAAAGGGTTGGATTCACTGATGTACGCAAGATCTGGGGATTGGATTTTGAAGTTTGCACTTAAGTTGAATGAAGGCCGAGCCACTCTAGCTCCATGCCGAGCCACTCCAACTCTAGGCCAAGCCACTCTAGGCCGAGCCACTCCAGCTCCATGCCGAGCCACTCCAGCTCCATGCCGAGCCACTCCAGGCCGAGCACCTCTAGGCCGATCCACTCGAGGCCGAGCCGCCTTGGCCGAGCCACTCTTGGCCGAACCTCCTTGGTCGAGCCACCCTTGGCCGATGCCGATCCAAACCTAAGTTACACCGGTCTCTTATACGACCCCTATTTAAAAAAAAAATTTCGGGTACGACCCAAATTTCTGAAAAAGAGGCTAAAGGAACCCTCTTGGCCGAACTCTAGCCGCAGCACAGAGCACCCGCATAGTGAATTCAAAACTCAACTTAATAAAGGAACATTCTATCCACTTCCCTTAGATCTTATGACCGACCAGGGCATAAAGGATCAAGCGACAGCTTCTGAATGGAAACAAGAGAATGAACAAGCAACCACTACTCAAATGATACTCCCAAAGGTTGGAGAACATAGATGATACGACTCTAGGAAAACGCCGAGATAACTCCAAACATCATTCTTCACTGACCCAGCACTTCAAATTTAGTGACTCCAAGTAGACCAATGTTTGGCTCTAAGCAATTTATTCCAAATACCAACAAGGATATCTTACCGACAGCTAGTTAGCTGGTGAGCCTCCTACGACCATGGATCATTTCTATTACAAAATGAATCAGAACCAAATTGAAGAGGAGTGGAGCTGACTAGGAAAAATAACAATGTAGGCCCGTTGGCTAAGGACTCCGAGTCTAGTAGACAAAACAAGATCTCAAAATTTGACTCATATGCTCTTTGAAAGATTCAATCGATAGCCTCTACTTGGAGACTCGCAACTCAGAGTGTACTGAAAACCAACCCCAAGAGAGTCCACTGAAGTCCAGAGAAAATTAGGGAAATGTTGTATATTCCAAGATGCACACTGATCCTAACACTGGCTATTACAAACACCTCCGAGGTGTGATCGAAAAGCTGATTCAGAAAGGAAAGCTTAAATAGTACATGCAAGCCTTGCAAAATGGCGAGCCAGGAACTTTGGATGCCCATCAATAAAGAACTCTAATTATCAATTAGACTGTTGGTAGTCGACATCCCGCTAGAAGGAGCTAGGGGCAGAGTTGAATAGCGAGCACACGATGCTACTCCCCTTATCAATGAGATTTATACCAATCTTCTTAGGATTATTCCAATTTCAATTGTGCTTTGAATTAAGACCGCCTTGAACTAAACCTCTTCCAAAACAATCCAGGTGACCAAGTACTCAGAGTTGGCCGCCAACCAATCCACATAGACCTTGATTGGACTTGTGGAGTTTCATCAAGACGAGCATGATTCGATCGCTCATCATCAACCATGTGCCTTTGATTTGGGGCCAAGGACTAGAGATTGAAAATCTCATCATGGTCATAGCCCAATACAAAGCGAACATGACCGACCGTCCATTCATCGACCTCCACATTTGACTTGAAGACCTAAGCAAGGCTTGGAATGAATATGGCCTGATCATCCACTCAAATCAAGTCATAGAGTAAAGTTTGATAATATACATATGCCTCACCTGAAGCTCAGTGATGCCGGGATATAACTAGAGCGCACGTGATTTGATCGTCTACACATCAACTCCTGCCCGGAACCCAAGAGGTAGTTCGAAAGCCCGACTTGAAGTAGCTGTGATGGACTGCCTACCAATCAACCATCGCTCCCAATACAGGGACACGACTGCACCTTGGAACATATGCAACTTAGTTTGTCTACTCAGTGATCCATCATCCTTGTTTTCTAGAAAGAGATACGAAGCAAATTGTTCGAGACTTGATTATCCATCCCCAGCATAGATGTGATCCAACCATCTATCATATACCTCCTTCCTTGACTTAATTGGAAGATCTATAATCACCAAGCAGACGAGAATCGACCGTCCATTTTTCAAGTTTCATCCTTGATGCTGGGGGCAGAGTCCCACTCCATGAGCAAACGTGGTTCGATCGCTCATTCGACAACATTAGCCTCGATACGGTAAATGAAATACAAATCAAATGAGTGGAAATACGACTGCTCTCAACAAAAATCTCTAAGTCCCTAAAGCGGACTAGAGTACTCTGAGTCGCCAGAGCGCGGAGTAGAGTATAAACGACTTGACGAAAATCTCTAAGTCCCTGAAGCAGACTAGAGTACGCTGAGTCTCCAGAGTGTAGACTAGAGTATAAATGACTTAAAAAATCTCTATGTCCCCAGAGTGCGGACTAGAGTACTCTGAGTCCCCAGAGCGCAGAATAGAGTATAAACGACTTAAAAATCTCTGAGTCCCCAAAGTGCGGACTAGAGTACTCTGAGTTTCCAGAGTGCGGACTGGAGTATAAACGACTTCAAAATCTCTAAGTCCCCAGAGTGCGGACTAGAGTATAAACGACTTAAAAAATCTCTAAGTCCCTGAAGTGGACTAAAGTACTCTAAGTCCCTCGAGCGCGGACTAGAGCATAAATGACTTAAAAATCTCTATGTCCCCAGAGTGCGGACTAGAGTACTCTGAGTCCCCAGAGCGCGGACTAGAGTATAAATGACTTGAAAATCTCTAAGTTCCCAAAGTGCGAACTAGAGTACCCTGAGTCCCCAAAGTGCGGACTGGAGTATAAACGACTTATAAATCTCTAAGTCCCCAGATTGCGGACTAGAGTACTCTGAGTCCCCAGAGTGTGGACTGGAGTATAAACGACTTGAAAATCTCTAAGTCCCCAGAGTGCGGACTAAAGTACTCTGAGTCCCCAGAGCGCGGACTAGAGTATGAACAACTTGACAAAAACCTCTAAGTCCCTGAAGCGGACTAAAGTACTCTGAGTCCCCAGAGCGCGGACTATTGTATGAACAACTTGACAAAAACCTCTAAGTCTCTGAAGAGGACCATAGTACTCTGAGTCCCCACAGCGCGAACTAGAGTATAAACGACTTGCCTAAAATCTCTACGTCCCGAACTGTGGACTAAAGCATAAACCATTCGACAAATCTCTACGTCCCCGTAGCATGTACCGAAGCATAAACACAAATTGGGCATGAGTCGATGGGAGGAAGAATAACTCTAAGTCACTAGAATGCAGAGTGGTGTATAAACTTTGATAAATAGACGAGTGGATTCCGTCCATTCTCTATTCTGCAAACTTCGACCTAAAATCGATGGGAGGAGTATTAACTCGCTAAGGATGGAGTTCGACCATCCGACTTGTGGCCTGGCCAAATCAATGTTGGAAGCAGGAGTACAAATTACTAAAAGCTGAATACGTCAGCTCATTGTAGCTCTAGCTTGGCGTTCTTTATAACTTAAGGCAACAACTATAAGGAGACCTCAATATAGAGCCAATCGGAACGACATCCAAAGCTACGAACGATCGACTATATATTACCTCAAATCGAGGGTCAATATCGATCCACACCAAGCACATACGAATGTGACCCGAATGTCCCTTGAAAAACTTTGACCACCAGAGTGTGGAAAGGAGAGTAAACAATGAAGACTTGATCATAAATTCTCCAGCACCCTCCTTCAATCCATTAGGAGGAGTATGAAACTGGATGAGCATGACCCGACTGCACTTGAGCCAACTTTACCCCGAGATCTGATTACAGAATATGAACTAAAGTGGACGTAGCTGACCGTCCAGTACCCAACTTATGCCTATAAACTGACGAGGCATCGAAGTATTCCCCTTGGAATGAAAACCACAATACAATCCAGGATAGGCGATACTCAGCCTCCCATCAACTGACCTGATCCCACGATTCAATGGGAAAGAGAATAAAGCTAAAGTGGGCATGGCTGGCCTTCCTACTTATCGATATATGCCCCAGACTTGGACGAATGAGCGAGAATTAGGATGAATGTGAACCGACTATTCACCGATCAACTCTATGTCATTGGAGTTTAGGTGGGTGTATAAACATAGCTAGGATGAGACTCAACCGTCCACGCAGTAAATTTATCAACCCGAGACTGGGAGCAGAAGCGTGATCATCCAAAGACTGGCTGCGATAGCTCAATATTGAAACTTTTATATAGTGTTTACAAGTACTCAAGGCTACGAACGAAAGAATGCTTAGAGATAGAATCATTAAATCGATGCCTAAGCTCGTAGGCAACTGACTATCACTCCAACCCGAAGGATGGTTAAAGGATCATGAATGCATTGAATGGAAAGCGCATTACTCGAATATACAAGAAAATTCAAACTCAAAGAAAAATCCAGCTATGCAGCTTCATGCAACTTGAGGCTGACCCCTACTCGACATTTTCTTCTACGTGCTTCGAAGCCTGATCTTTGGCCATTTGCAGATAATCGATCAGAGCATTCAGAGCCCTTCACTATTAGACTTAATAACTCATGACAAGACTCTAGAATTCGACCAAAGCAACCATCAACATTGACCATCCTAACCATATTTCACATTGAATGTTATGCAAAATAGTTATATCTGAACTCGAAGAATCCAAGATTGCACCAGCTAAACTGACAATTGACATTATAGTGAGCCATGGCGACCCTTCACGGGTGCTTAAGATCAGATCCCAGCTCAGTGCAATAATAATAAAAGAATTAGTTGGATTTCTTGGAATAAATGATGATATGTTCCCTTGGACCCATTCTGACATGCGTGTGTGATTTCACCGACTATCACATGCCATGCATTAAATATCGACCCGAAGCTACAAAAGCTAGCATCATACAACGACCTAAGACGTTTGAAAGACTACTTAAATAGAATATCGAACTAAGCCAATTCGATATCGCTTATTTCCCTCGAAGAGCTATCCAAAGAAGGAAATTAGCATACCTCATATTTGAATTCACTACATCAGACTACTACTCGAAGAGTAGTGGAGAAACAACTAACAGATGGAAAATGTACATGGATGAAGCATCCAATGATTAGTGTTATAGTGCAAGAGTCGTGTTAATGACTCCTGAGGAACGATCGATCTGCTACACCCTGAAATTCAATTTCCTTGTAACAAACAACGAAGCTAAGTATAAAGCCTCGACTGCCAGCCTCAACTTGCTACAGAACTTGAAGTGGAAACTTTACATATCTTTTGTGATTCCTGATTAGTAGTATGCAAAGTTAGGGAAGTTAATCTTGCTAGGGGGCATTGTCTTACTCCTTATCTCGGCCGGGTCTAAGAGCGACTAGCCGACTTCACGTATTACATTACTGCACACATCCTCAGCTAACGAAATGAAAAGAGTCAAGTCACTGGCCAAGCTGGCCAAAATGAGTCATGGATGACTCCTATCAAAGTCTATCCACAATAAGGAATTCTTACTGAATGGAGGAATTTAAAACGACAGATCCTCCTCAAAGGTTCATGCCAAATCATCCAAGAAGAAGTCATGTGTAGGAAGGAGTTTATCCATTCCCATGTTTCGGTGTATCACCCATGATGATATTAAATGAGTCTTGAGTGAAGTCTATGAAGAAGAATGCGGCGATTACATCAGGGGGCTAACCATGACAAAGAAAATACTCTGCTACGGGTTTTACTAGCCAACTATCAATCAAGACACGGTTGATCATGCTAGACAAAGCGAAGAGTGCAAGATGTTTGCAAAAAATTTGAGAGCCCCGCCGATGGAAATTACTCAAATGACTAGTCCATAATCGTTTACCACTTGGGGGCATTGACATCATCGTCTCCTTGCTAATCCCAAAGGTGATGAAAAATACATCATCATAGTAGTTGATTACTTCACCAAATGGGCAGATGTAGAACTTTTAACCACGACCAACATGAAGAAAATAATCAAGTTCGTCGCCCGTAACATCATTTGTCCGTATGACCTTCCACGATCCATCAAAACTGGTTGAAGCTATGAACAAAATCATAAATCTAGTCTGAAGAGAGGTTTGGAAAGGCTATTGGTAAATGGGTGGATGAACTCCCAACAGCATTATGGGCTTATAGAACTACCCATGAGTCCATGACTGGCCGTACTCCATTCGCCCTTGCTTACTGCTCTGAGGTCGTCATCCATGTAGAACTTGAAGTCCCCTCTCATCAAGTGGCTGATTACAACCCTTATTTCACAAAAAATACAAACAAGGAATCGCAATTGAGTTGCAATAAAACTAGATGGAATTAGTGATGACTTATGAGCATATTAAACGCATCCGAGAGCCAACGGCAAGAACGTGTACCCGAACATGCATGTGTATATTCGAGAAAGTTCGACTTCTTGAAATCAACAGAAATTGAATTCTCACTTAGGGTTATTAAGAAAAGACTGGATCGGATAGCCGAAGATTACTAGCCCCATAGAACCAGACACGGATGGCCATTGATGGAATGCAATCTCGAATTTATACTATTGGGAATCGATCAAGCATCAAGACAACCAAAGAAGGATACGACACCTTGGGAGGATTGAAGGATAATGACTATTCAGCAAACATGATGGATTTATTTCTGGAAACAAGGACTGACTACTGGTTCAAAGCGCGTCATGTTGGTTCACACGATGCACTTTGGGGGCAAATGTTATCGGATCACTTATCCTGGCTACAAGGTGAGAATTATAAAGGCTTTGATTGAGTCTGGATAAGACTCGAGCTAGTTAGAGATTGGAGACGTAGGGGATTGATCCGTTTTGGGTGGTCCGGCATATGTGTATGGTTCGGCCTTGGAGGATGGCACATGTCGCTCGGCCGTGAAAGGAAGCTATGGGAATCCATCACATATTGCTCGGTCAAGAATGGGAAAACGAGATGGCTCGGTCTAGGCATCCAAGGAGAGGTCGCTTGGCTAGGTTCGTTCGGCCACCATCATTCGGCCACCATCTTTCGGCAACCACCGTTCGGTATGCCTGGCTTGGTGCACAGAAGTTATCTATTGTGGGCTGAAGTACTTTACTCTTAGGCCTGCGAAGGAAGTTCAACCTATCTTCGTTTATAAATACAGAGGCAGGGGTACAATTGAAGGGACCTATTTCTGAGAACACTGGGGAGACTCTGCCATTTTCAAGACTCGTTCCTTTTCAGTTAGAACTTGTATTCAAGTTGTTGGTGTACGGATTGTATCTGTATTCAATTATTTGAAACACCAATAAAGATTAAACTCAAAGTGGACGTAGGCAGTTACGCCGAACCAATATAAATCTGGTGTTCTAGTTTCTACAGTTAATTTTGCATACATTCCTCTATTCCAATTTTCTAACTTCATTAATCTCTCTACACAAATCTCTCTTAGGGTGTTAGTGACCAATTTTGGTGCTAACAATAGTAAAAGTGAATACTATATTAATTGAATGATTATAACTTCAGAAAATGTTGAAATGATTTAGAAATGGATTTAATATTCAATAATATTATATATGAAAGAAATGAATGTGAAAAAGAAAATACCTATTAATGGTAATTAAATTGTAAAGAGGCTCACATAATAATGGATAATCTAATAGTTGAAATGGAATTAACTGATGTAAGCAGTGAATGTAAAGTAATGAAAAGAGAAAAATAGCATTGTATGTACAAATGAGAAATGAAATTTTGTAATAATGAACGTAAATTTATGAAAATAAGCATTGTATGAGTGAATGAAATAGAAGAACAGTAAATAATATGAAAGGAGGTTAATAAGAAAAACTTACATGACATTTGAATTTATTGGGTGTTTGGCTTATGGGATGATTGAGAAGTGATACTTTAAATTGTCTAGGATGTATAACCAATCTATTAAGTTTTATCTAGGACTGTTGAGTGTATGTTATACTTAGTACTTTATTTATCATTCTATATGATTGAAAGTGTCTAAACCCGAACAAACCATTTGTTTTGATTGTTATGGATGGATGGTTGATTACTTTGATTACATGTGATGATTGTATGATTTTGTTGTAAGTAACTATTGTTATGTTGTGTTGATTTGTTTGTTATTAATTGAAACAACTTAAATATTTCTCTTTAATAACTTCTTTGGATTATATAAGTGAAATACAGGTTATGGAAGCAATTGCTACTGCTTTTGGTTTCATATAAGCGTTGTTTGCCCAACAAATAGGTACATTTTCGGATTACGGTTTTCTAGCGATACTATATTGTTTTTCCCGTGGTTTGGGATATTTTATTTTGAAATATGATATATATGTGTTATTATTGACATTATTATTTCTCCCGAACCTCTCCGTACAAAGGAGACTCTGCTGAAATTTTCCATGAATTTTGGACTTAGAAAGAATTTGTGAAAATGTTTTTCAAACTTTTATTGAACTTGAATAAGAAAGGATTTAATTGTTTATAAATTAATACATTTTATTTAAATTATTTAATTATGTAAATTTATTGTTTATAAATTGAATACTTTTAATAATATATATTAATTCCTTAATATTTTTCTTTCCCTTTTTGAGGACGAAAAATTTTGAGTGGGGAGAGTGTAACGACCCATAATTTTCGATAATTAAAAAAAATTGAATTTAATAAGATTTTGTAATTTAATATTGGAAGAGATAAAAATTTGTGATTTATTAATGAGAATAATAACCAGAGTGAAATGTAACAGTGTTAATTTGAGTTAATTGTTAACTATTTTAATGTAATTCCAATTTATTGAGATGATTGAAAGGTTATAATTGGTTATAAATTGTAAATAAAGAAATAGATTAAATGTTATATTAATTGATGAAATAATATGTAATTACTTGTGATTGGATAAAATTAGTGTTGTGTAAGTAGTTATAACATTTGTTCGTAGATAATAAACCCATAAATGTGATTAAATTAAGTAAAAGGTGACAATTGTTATATGTTACCTATTTATTTAATTTGTTGAACTAAATTTGAAATCAATTGCAATTAAATATAATTAAATATTACCTTAATATGAGTTAAGACGATAACTGTAAAATGTGAATGTAATATAATGTATAGTAATGTCAATTATATTTATAAGGCAAAAATTGATTTAATAATAAAAGTGGAATCAAATAAATGGGTTTATTTGAATTTAAATTATAATTAATGGATTTATTACAATTGAAATTGAACGTTGTAATTAGTGCAATAATTAATGTTGAATTTGACATGGAAAATTGGTTTTTGAACGAGTGTTAAATTCTATGTAATTAGAAATGATAAAAAAAATTAGTTACAAAAATTTGAATTTGAAGGCGATTAATCAATTTAATAATAATTCATTTAATTTGCGCAAAAATAGCCATTTTGGCCACTGTCTCGGATTTCGACAAAACTAGTTTCAATAGATCCGTAATGGTGAATTATTATAGGATTTCAAGTTTCATGGCGATCAGACTTGTCGTTTGATCGTACGGGCTTGAAACACGTAGAAATCATTTAATTGAATTCAATTGAAATAAGCTGATTTTAAAAGCTAACTTCTTCATACGATAGAATTACGACTTGAAACCTGTTCCGTCAAGTTTAAAAATACCGAAAACATCTATTTTGATATATGGGATGACCCATTTTTGTTTCGGAAGCGAAACCGGCTTTTCGGGTCGTTATCGTCGTTCGTACAAAATTCGATACGTGTTCATTTTCTTATCGAGCTTTGTTCATATAAATAGTTCAGTTCTAACCCTAGCAGCCTTTTTATTTCTTATTACTGTACGTACTGAAATTTCTATCGTTTCTCTCTTCTCAATGGCTGAAAATCTAATTCCCAAATCCAAATTTAAATCAAAAGCAATTTAAAAAATTCAAACTCCTCCAAACCCTATCACATTATATACTGATTCGAAGCTCTCGATGAGTGCAAGCTAGATCTATAGTTTTTTTTTCGATTTGGGTCTCTATGTGTCCAATTTGGGAAACAATTTTTGGCCGTTCGTGTGTAGTCGTGGAGATTTAACGATGGATCTACGTCCTGGGGTTGATCGAATGGCATGGTTGTGTTGTTGTCGTCGAGTAGCATGCATCTGGGTAGTCGCTCGTCTCAAAGTGGTTGGAGTTCATCGATTTTGGCCGTGGAATTCTAACGACGGCGTGGCGTTTATGGGGGAGGCGGAGCGGTCGCGTGGGGCCAATGAGCTCGGCCTGACACGTTGGAATCGGAGATGAGACCTGATCGAGGCAGTAACCCACATGGCGGTGCTGATTTTTGATTGAAGGGCGGCGGCTGGTTGTTGAATGTGAGGTCGCTGCTGCCTCTGGAGCTAGGGTTTCGAACAGTAAGGAGCAGCTCTGCTGACATGTACGTATAAACTTTATTTACTTATTTAAATTAAATTTTATTTTTCAAATGTTCTAATCAACATAACTTTTACATATGAGGTCGAATTCACGCGCGGTTTTCTCCTCTAGGATCATATCGAAATTCTGGACATTTTGGCACTAGTTTGGACAAAATCTGAGACTGTTCAATTTTGGACCTTTATTTGTATTTCAAATCGATTTGAAATCAAAGGTGAGTGTTTTAACCCACTCACAACCACTAAATTATCTTATGTTAGATTAAATTTATGTTGTGATTAGAAATTGATTGGTTGTTGTTTGGTATATTTAAATTGTCATTCAAGTTACATATGACCTTTATTGCATTTAAATCGCCATTTAATTTAATATTGAATTTAATTGTCAATTGAATACTTGTTGATGATAATTAGTTAATTGATGTTATTTATTGGTTGATTGAATGGTGATTGTGATGGATGTTTGAGTGTTGATATTGGATGACTTGATGTTATATTTATATTGTTATAACACTACAAGTTCCCTTAGTTTATTGTTAGAAAATCGTTATGGGTTGAAATGATTAACCCAAGCGATTTTATGGATTTTGAAACTTATTTGGGATTGCGGGTTGAAATGATATATATCCGTAAATATAAAATATTTGCGGATTGAAATGATAAATATCTGTATCACTTGACCATAGGGTAGAAAATTATATATGGACACCGGATTGGTCAAATTAAATGATTTTAAATCCTTAAATTTTGAATTTAGTTAAATGGTATTTTGAAGAAAATTTGATTTATATAAACTGGATTATTTTTGAAAATCCGAGTTTTAAATGTGAAATTGGAATTGGTTTAAATTGAAATTTTAAAGTTAGATTTGAAGTATAAATGAAATTTATCGAAATTAGGTTATTGAAACGTTTGAAAATGTAACTTTGAAATCTACTAAATTTGAAGTTTGGATTTATTGTTCGAACTTGGATTTGAAATCGATATTGATTAAATGGTTTAAATGAGAATATGAATTGAAGGACAAAATTTAGTTTGTTGATTTGAAAGCTAGACAGGGTCCAGATGTTTTGAAATGAAAGAAATAGTTTAATTTGATATTAATTTCAAATTTACCATTTTAATATAAACTGTTTAAAAATATATTATTTTAAATGCTATTATTAAGATTTCCAAACTATTAAACTAATTTAATCTATTTTAAACTATTTTAATCAATTTAAACTATTTTAATTTTTTTAATCTATTTAATCCAATTTAATTTATTTTAACCTATTTTAAACTAATTAACCCATTTTAATCTATTTTAAATCTATTTAACCTATTTTAAATCTATTTAATCTATTTTGAATCTATTAAATCTATTTTAAATCTATTTTAAATCAATTTAATCTATTTAAACTATCTCAAATCCATTTAAACTATTTTTATCTATTTTTTTTTACTAATTTAGAGTATTTTAACTATTTAAAAATTTACTTTAACTATGTTAAACTATTTAAACTATTTATAACTATCTAAACTGTTTTCTTAATTTCAGACTAAGTACAGTGGAAGTGTTTATATTCAAATCCTTGATTTAAAAGCAAATACGGTTAAATGATGTTATAACCTAAGTTGGGATTTAAATGACATATTTGATTGAATATGATGATTTTGAATTGAGTGTTTACCTATTTTGGAAGTATGATTTTGAAAGAAAATATGATTTCGGAAGTGATATGATTTCAAATGTGATATGAATTCGAAGGTGAATATGATATCGAAAGTGAATATGATTTCAGAAAGTGATACGGTTTGAATTGAATATGATATTTTGATATCAGTTATGAATCAGTTTTGAAAATGTAAAAGAAACGTCCGGTGTGAAATAAGCGTTTAGTTGTTAAAGAGACCGGGATCAGATATTGTCATACTCTCTGCCAATACCGAAAACCACTTTAACTACTGTATACGTGGTGGAGATTCCAGAATGAAGTAGGATGGTTTGGCGAACGATTCTGTATGAGGTATTTACGTAGCCCTGACTCCCGTGAGTCAACTTGATATGGGTAAACAGGAGCCATGCTAGGCCAAGTGAGGTTGCACCTCTGATCAGACACATTTCTTCGATACCATATTATGACTTTGCGATTGATTTGGTGGCCACCCCTCGATTTGATTATGGGAGTGTGTTTAGAGGTAGGCGGTAGTAGCTGCTATAAATTACCACCAGTCCGGATCCGCAAAACGGTAGTATCCTACCATGGGCGTTGCCTCGCGTGCCTTGTCACATGCCTTATCGCGCCTTCTACGAGTTTGGTTTTGTGTCGTACCTATGGAGTGCTCCCTAATAGCCCACCAGTTTACGTTGGAGTTACAGTATCTTATAGACTATGACATTATATAAAATGTGTTAAGGGGATATGGGTAACGCCTTAACGCTATTTTAATACTTTACTTTACTGTAGACACTATTATAATACTGTATTGTACTATGTATGTAGATAGTTTAACGGATCCTTAGGAGATTGAAATCCCGAACATCTCTTAAGTTATTGCACTCACGTTGACACTGGATAGGAGATGTCAAACCCAGTAAACATCTCCGATGCCGTTACACTCATATTTATTTACTGTTGGTCTAACTTACATAAGACCTTTTAGTTCCGACTCGAGTGTTTTGTCTTTTTAATTCGCTCGGGTCAGTCTAAGCTTTTCAGTGCATCGAAAACTGCTTTGGAGGACGAAGACGGAGATTTGTATACTATTATTATTTATTATATTATTTCGACTACATATGTTGTTCCGCTGCATTGTTATTTATTTCTATTGTATGTAACTCTTATTTTGTATTGTAAAAGTGTAATCAAATGTTATTTGTAAAACAACTTATGAACTGTTTATTTGATTATTATATTTTGTCATTCTGCTATTAGATTCTATATTTGTTTTTCTTTCTTTCTCTGCTTTTTCTTGTTTACCCCAAAACAATCCACCCTTTTGAATGGTTTGAGTCCGACATGTGTGGTTTATTGTCGATTTGAACCATCCAAAAAGGTGGGTCGTTACAATCAGTTGCAGCAGTTCTTTGGCTTGTTGTTGTCCCGGTTGCTGCGTAACCGCATGTGTGTCCATAGCAGTGTACCTATGTTTGTTGCTTGTCATTCTCGTTGTTTCTCTAGTCTTGAAAGTTGAGCAGTCACTCACGATTAACATTCTTATATTTAGTAAATTATATTCACATGAAATGATGATTGAAATATGTTGTTAAATTTGAATTTGTTAGTAATTAAATCGTTAAATATGATAAGTTACTATTTTCATTTGTTCTCCTATGCTAATTGACAATATCGACACCAATAACCTATTAGTATATATATTTTATTTAATTTGATAATTATAAACATCTTTGTAATTGATATGTTATGCTATTTAAATTATTATATATTGTTCTCACACTACAAGTTCCCCTGTTTGTTTAGGAATTCCTTATGGATTGAAATGATACATACCCGAATAATATTATAGATTAAGGAAAATCGTTATGGGTTGAAATGATAAACCCAAGCGATTTTATTGATTTTGAATTTTTGGGATTGCGGGTTGAAATGATATATACCCGTAAATATTAAATTATTGCGGATTGAAATGATAAATATCTGTATTACTTGACCATAGGATAGAAAATTATATACGGACACAGTTGGTCTATTTTGAAAAATGATTTTCAAAGTTTTGAAAGGAAATAGATGGGTTTTAATAAATATTGATTTTTTTTATATAATATAAAGTTTTTATTTTAATATATGTGCAAACTTTAGATTTTCAAATTATATATTTGGAAATTTTAAATTTATAAGTTAAGTTTTGAAAATGTAAATTTTAAGATTTTACATATAATTTTAAATATATAAAATATAGTTTAATATAAATAATATAGATTTAATAAAATCATATTTAATTTAATAATATTTAATATAATAAAATTTAATTTAATAAAATTTAATTGGATAGGTATATATATTGTATTTAAAATATTTATTTAAAATTTATATTAATATTTTGAAAATAGATTTTGTAATAACTTTAATAAAATAAAGGTTGGGAAGATAGATTAAGTTAATTTGGAATTTAATTGTTTCTGAATTGAATATAAATAAGAATGATTGGAAACTTATTGATTTTGAGATTTTGAAAGGTATGATTATATTACTTGATTTAATTAAAAGTGATTAAATGAATATTTTCAAATTTAAATAAAAATTGAATATTTAATTTTGATTTAAATTTGTAATTTGAGATTTTATTTAAATGCTTATAAAAGTGATTAGGTGAATATTTTAGAATTAAATATAATTGAAGTTGGATATTTAATTATTGATATTGATTTAAATTTGTAATTTGGGATTTTGTTCAAAAGTCATTAAAAATGATTAAGTGAATTTTTTCAAAATTAAATAAAATTAAAGTTGAATTTTGAAATATAAATGAAATTTATCAAATTGAGTTATTGTAAATTATTTGAATATTTAAACTTTGAAACCTATTAAATTGGAAGTGGTTTAAATTTATAGTTCAAACCTGGATTTGAAATCAATATAAATTAAAATGGTTTTAATGAGAATTTGAATTGAACCTTTAACCTTTTTAATTGAACTTGTTGAACTGAGATTGATTTAAATTGAATTTTGGAAGTAAAGTTGATTTGAATTGATTTGTGAAATTGGAAGAAACAATTCTAGTTTGAAACTATTTTCGGTATAAACTATTTTAAATCTATAAACTATTTTAATATATATTATTTTAAATTTATAAACAATTTTTAATATATATATAATAATATATAAACTATTTTTAATTTATAAACTATTTTAATCTATAACCTATTTTTAAATATAAACTATTTTAATGTATAACAATTCCAATATATATACTACTTTCAATATTCAAACTGTTTAAGTTGGAAGTGTTGTGATTTAGATTCAATGGATTCAAATGCGAATACTTGATATGATGGTTTAAACTATTTTGTGGTTATGATTTTGGAAAAGAAAAGGATTTCGAAAGTGAATATGATTTTGAAATGATTATACATTGGAATTTAATATGATTTTGAAGTAAATAATGGTTTCGAAAGTGATATGATTTTTGAAATGAATATGATATTTTGATATGAAGTATGAATTGTTTGAAATATAAAATGACCACGGTGTGAAATTAGCATTTGGTTATTAAAGAGACCAGGATCAGATATTGTCATACTCTCTGCCAATACCGAAAACCACTTTAACAAATGTGTACGTGGTGGAGAATCCAGAATGAAGTAGGATGGTTTGGCAAACGTCTCTACGAGGTATGAATGCATCCCTGACCCCCTTGGGTCAGCTTGATGTGACTAAAACAGGAGTTATACGTGGGCCAAGTGAGGTCGCACCTCCGATCGAGCATGCTTCTTCGATACTATATCTATTACTTTGTGATTTGATTTGGATGCACCTTTGATTTTGGGAGTGTGTCTCGAGGTGGGCGGTAATAGCTGTTATGCGTTACCACCAGCCCAGTTCTGCAAAACGGTGGTATCCTACCCTGGGCATTGCCTCACGTTCCTTGTCACATGCCTTATCGTGCCCCTTACGAGTTTGGTTTGTACCATACCTATGGAGTGCTCACTGAGTATCCCACCGGTTTGGTGGAGTTTATAGTATCTGTATCGACTATGGAAATTATATAAAAATGTGTTAAGGGGGATATGGGTAAGCCTTAATGCTATTTTAATATTTTACTTTATTGTAGACATTATCTATGTAGCGTATTGTACTATGTATGTAGAGAGTTTAACAGATCCTTAAAGGATGGAATCCCAACATCCTTTAAGTTATTTGCATTTCACTTGAGTTAATACTTGCATAAGAATGTTAATCCTAACTCGAGTGTTTTGTGTTTTGCTTTATAATCGGGTCAGACTAAGTGTCATAGCATTTGAGACTCACCTTTGGAGCTTGGAGCTTTGCTTGCAGATCTATCTTTTATCCGTTCATCTTTCCATTTATTTATGTTCAGTCTTGTAATTTGCTTTTGTATTGAGACTTCTATGTATTGGATTTTTATTGTATTTTACTTTAGACTATGTTGTTTCTATAGTAGCTTCATGAACAATTATTTATCTACTTCCGCTGCTTATTGTTATATTACTCTGTGTTTGTGATTTTGTGATTGATTTATTTACTACATATGCCAAGTTTTGCCAAATATAAATTAACAATATGTTGTTTTGAGCAATTCAAGTCCGACATGTGTGGATTATTGTCGATTTGAATAGTTCGAAATAGCAGGTCATTACAAAATCACACAACCATAACGTCGAAAACATTTTTGAGCAAATATTTTAATCAATTTATAATTATTATAAATTAAATAAAGTATTATTTATGAAGTATTAGTTATAAAATTTTATTTTGATTTGATAAGCAATATTAATAAATAAGTTTAAAATAGTTATAAATATATTAATCGATATACAGTATCCATACACGTCTAAATTGGATTTAAATGCGATGAATATTATTCGGGCTAAAATTGGATTTGAAGCCCGTATGGGCAAGAGAACTTTCAACGAATGAACCGGGTAGGGGCGGCCATGTCATGGCTAATAGGCTAGGGTTTTGATCGGAGCAGAGGAAATGATGGGTAAGAGAGAAATGTAGACCTTGATCCTAACTTATCTCTCTAGTCTCTCCTCTATAAAAACATCAGAACCATTATTCTTTTACCGACTTTTGATGCCTCCACCTACCTCTTTTCTAGCCGAATTACATCCTCATCCCCTCCCCCATTTCTAAACTTGAATCAAATTAAAACAATCACTATTCGATAGCCGGTGGTCATCAGTTTAGGAGCCGGCACTTTGTTGAATTAGAATCTAGTTCATGGAGTCCATCTCCTCATTTCAACATGTACTAATAGGCTTTGGAAATAAGATAATTTTCTGATCTATAAATGTATATTAATGTTTAGATTTTATATATATATATATATATATATATATATCATATATTGTTTTGTTGCTTAGGTGAAAAATCTCGTATATTGATATACCATCACATTCAAAATGGTTGTTATTCACTTGTATAATTAAAAACAAAAAATTAGTGACATAAACATGCCTTTAATGCTCACCACATAGAATAAAAATATTGGTTTTTATATTTAAATTAATTTAACATACATTATTTAAATTACATAAGCTTCATAATCTAAATATTAAATCTTACATTGCGTAAAATATGTTTCCAAAATTATATTTATATAATTTTATACTTAAATGGTTTTTAACATAATTAAAATAATATAAATATCTATATATTTACTATTTAAATATTATTTAAATCATTTAATTCTATAAATGAACAATATCAACATGTATATATTTTATACAAAATAAGATTTAAATTTTACAAAATTGAATTTACACCTAATAACACTTTCGGTGGAATAATTTTTTTATTTTTCATATTTAATTTAAATATTTAAATAATTGATAAAAGTTAATAATTAATTTTATAATCAATTTTAAAATTTAAAATATACATATAATATTAAAATACTAAAATATCTTTGAGATTTTTATTGAAATGTTTGAATTACAAATTTCCTTCAAAAATATATTTTATTAATTTTTAATAATTTCCATACGAAAATTAATACATATATATATATTTAAAATTAAAATTAAAAAACTTTTTGCCGTCAGCATTATATTTGATAGATATATTTATTTATTTTAATATTTTATATGTATTTCATTTAGGTTTATATATATATTATTAAATTATTTATATGATATATATATGTATGTATATATTATGTACGTTTATGTTAATTAAAAAATGATTTTGATTTGAAATTCTTCAACAAAATAAATAAATAAATTTTTAACATAATTTAAATGATTTTAAATACACGTATACATAATTATATATATATATATTTATAAATTCCACATCTATATATGATTTTATAAATAATTCTAAAATAATATACATATACATATACATACATACATATACATACATACATACATGGATATATATTTGTAATATTTTGTACACATAAATTAAAGTATATAAACATACATTTGGATGATATATTTGTATACTGAAGGGGCTAACATATCTGTTGTGGTGTAAATCCCAACACTTATACATATGCTTATTTTAAACAAATTAGACTTCGTAATCCAATATAGATCCAAAATGGAATAAATCTTGAAATTCACCCATTTCTTCCGCTGCTGATTGGCCAGGTTCCAACAATGGTATTAGAGCCTAATAACCTATGCGGTCTAAATTAGTCATGATAGGATTAATGAATTAAGCTCACACCCAAAATAGTAGGGGTTTAGAAAGGTAGTGTCAAAGGATTGGGTTTGGGTAATTATGTACTCTACCATATCTGGCTACTGGCTAGACCCGAACAAATAAGTGAGCCTAAAGGTTGTCTCTAATAGAAAATTCCCAATTTGAATCGGGCCTTAGGCTAACTTTCAAAATTGTTTGAAAATTAATCATATAATTTTTTAAATTTAAAAGTTAAATTTAAAACAAAATATATACATATTAAAAAGTGGAAAACTGGGAGGAGGACAAACATAAAGAAGTTTTTTGAAGCAAGGATGTTTGCACAAAAAATGGACAAACGCTTCAAAGTCGTATGATTTAATAGATCTTATGTTGTTCTTAGTGGTTTGGGTGATTTATGCAAATGTATGAAAAGCAGGGGCTAAACTGTAAAAAGACACGCAGATTTATAATGGTTCAGCCAGAATGTGCCTACGTCCATTCTCTTCTCTTGTTTAGATTACAAGCTAAAAGATTTGATACAAGTAAAAGAAAGTTGTTTGAAAGTTCTCTCCGTGCTTGAGCTCTCAAACTTGTCCCCATTGTTGTACCCCTGCCCCTCTATTTATAGAGTGAGGCTGAGGATAGGGGTCTTGGATGTATACAGCTGCTGATGGGCCTAGGCTAACGTGATCTGGCCCGATAGTGTTGGTTCGGAATGTCTTGGTCCGGTGGTAGGTGGTCCGGTAGGAGCTTGGTTCAGTGGCAGCTTGGAGTAGGTTGGTCCGGTAGTGAGATTGAGTAGGTTGGTCCGGCAGTGAGATTGGTTGGGTTGGTCCGGCAGTGAGATTGGTTCGGCAGTGGATTGGTTGGGTTGGTCCGGCAGTGAGATTGGTTCGGCAGTGGATTGGTTCGACAGTGGATTGGTTGGGTTGGTCCGGTAGTGAGATTGGTTCGGCAGTGGATTGGTTCGGAATCGCTTGGACCGGAAGGGCTTTGATTCGGTGGTAGGTGACTGGGTTGGTTTGCTGTAGTTTGGAGGGTGGCTGGTCCGGTGGTGAGAATTCGCCCAACACTTGCCCCCCAAAGTGGGGCGTATGCTGGCATACGGCCTACTTTGTTTCTTGGTCATCTTCATTCGGCCCCCGAGTGCCGGTCCAGTTGGTCCGGTGTCCTTCATTTGCCTATAAGTAGAGGTGTTAAGCCTTCGTCATTCCTTACCGAGTGAGATAGCCGAACCAACTAAGTGCAGAATTAAGTTTGACCGAATCAACTGAATATCGAGTCCTACTTAACTGCCGATCTAGGTGAGTTTACCTCCGCCGAACGAACTTTTGGGGTGGACTACCGAATGACCGAATGAACTTTCACACTTGGAATACCGAATGAGCTTCTATACTTGGAATGTCGAATGAGCTTTTATTTTTGGAATGCCGAATGAGCTATCATTTTTGGAATGCCGAATGAGCTTTCATTTTTGGAATGCCGAATGAGCTTTCATTTTTGGAATGCCGAGCTCTTGGTTGGGCCTTACTGAATGAATTCGGGGATTCCGAGTGTTGAATGAACAATCTACCGGATGGAATTTTTTACCTGAATCACTAGTGAAACTCAAGATTACATAGTTTATGTGTCTTAACGATATACTTTCTTGTGTCTGCAGATAAATGTCTCACAAAGTGGAAACCCGATCATAGAAAAAGAGATCTCATGACAGAGAGGAGCCTTCCGCCGTGCCCCCAGCTCAGGCAGGACCTGTCCGTCACGGGCCCACCCCGAGATCATTAGTGGATGGATACGGTCCTCAGGAACTTCTTAACTTGCCTCCTGATTGCTTCCCTATCTTACTCAAGGGCGAGCAACTCGATGTTATATCTCGCTCCTTCGGGATCGACCGAGCACGCATGTTATTGCCGGATGCGGGAGTGATGCCGTATGATCCTCCCGAAGGATATTTTGCCTACAGCAGATACCATTGCATGTGTGGTGCCATCCCGCCTCTCAACGCCTGGGTAGTCAGCTTTCTCACATATCTAAAGGTAGCTCCATTCCAGCTTCAGCCCAACTCTTATGCCATTCTGGTGAGTCTCTTTGTCATCTTCCAGAGGAGGTATGGGCGTCCTCCTTCCAACCGGGAGATCCGGTATTTGTACAACTTGAGAGGTTACAAGAAGGGGTCTCCCTACATCATCTTGGAATCGGCCGTAACTTTTAAGCCGGTCCTGGATTTATACTCCAAGTACAGCATGTTCAAGAAGGAATGGTTCTTTGTCAGGGATGACTCCGTTTCTATTCGGCGCTTCACCTCCGGATGTAAGTCAAAGCTTTACTTTCAATTCCCGTTCTGGTTGCAATACTCTTTCTTATGTGTTTTTATTTTTTGCTAGCGATAGGTGGTTTTGCGGTCGTGGAGAATGACCGCCTGGTTCAGACGGCAGCAGAGATAGAAGCTATTACCGGGAGAGATAGGTCGGCTGCCTACCTAATCAGGAACGCTACACTCTTGGAGTACAGCTTGATCCTTCCACAGCAGTCCGTGGTCAAGCAGAGGGACACGGCTGAAGAGAAGGCTGCCCAAGCTAAAGAAGGGGCCGAGTCAAAGAGCAGTAAAAGGAGACCCTTTCCAAAACATCCGGTTACCGGGGGGAAGAAGCTCAAAAAGTCTGACGGTCCCTCTCCCAGCACATGTCCAGATATCCCAGAGGAGGGAGAGGTGGAGGAGGAGCAAGGCAAAGATGGAGGAGAAGGCGCCGGAGGTGGCGATGGTGTCGGGGCTTTGTCTTCTGGGCTAGTAGGCGAGATGCAAGAGTGGACGGATGATGCTTTTCGCCAAGCCTTCGAAGGTCTGGAGGGGACGGAGAAATCTAAGAGAGCCGATAAAGTTGGGACCGGCGTTGATTTATCTTCTGGGAGCGCCTCTACTGAAGCAACTTCGGCGGTTCAAGGTGAATTTCACTTTACTCTTTTAATTCTTGAATGATGGCTCAATACATGTTGGTGACACTTGGTTTTCATATCAGGAGCAGGTAAAACGGCCAAGACCTCAGATCTTCGGCACAGGCTTGAACAATACAAGCTCTCCAAAGTTTCCGCCAAGCCGAAGCCTCCGACCCACCGTTCCGGGGATGTAGTCGGCTACCGTCCTCTTCTCGGGGTTATTGGAGAGGATATTCAAAAGAGAAAGAGGAGTCGCTCCCTATCCGAGCCTTCACTTGGTCCTCAGCCCCCAATTCAGCCTCTTCATGATATCACGGAGGAGGATACGGAGTTCACACTCTCTCCGCACCCGTCTGAAAATCCTACCGTTACTCAGATTGATCGTCCTGACTTGGCTCGTAATCCATTTGCGGGTCATCCTGATCTGGATCCAAGTTCTCATGATATTTCCTTCGACGAGGTTACCGGTGAGCACCTTCTTCCTCGCAACCCTATGGTAAAGGTGCTTGATAAGGCCAAATCCCTAGACCTTGATTTGCTTACTACTCGGGTTGTCGCTACGGGGAACGAAGCTAAAGCAAATATCGACCGGGTATCTGAGGAGACCAGGAAGTTGATGGGGCATCATGCCTGATTGGTCAAGGCCGAGGAGGAAATTGGGAGTGCCAACATAAGACTGCGGTTAGTGGTTACCGATCAGGCCAAGCAACTCGCTGATCAGGCCATCCAGATCTCTCAGCACGAGGCCGCCTCCGGACGTCTAAAGAAAACTATGGAAGAGGCCAGCCGGGCCGAACTGCGGAAAATGGAGGCTACTTGCAAGGAACGGATCGATATGGCCATTGCCACGGTGGACGAGGTTCGGAAAGTGGATCTTGAGCAGATAGAGGAGTTATCTGGGAAGCTTGAGGCGGCGGAGCTTACTCAAGCCAAGTTGAGGGAGGAGATGGAGGCGATGCGGGAATCCCTTCAGGCTGACTGCTCGAGATACCAATTGGAGAGAGATGCCGCCGTCGCAAGGTTGTCGGATTCCGAGGCCCGGGTGAGGGAGTTTGAAGAGAACGAGGGGCTGATGGAGAGGATGCTCCAGGATATGTACTTCCGTACTTGGAGGCATGGTAACTTGTCCTGGATGGATGATTACCCTCGGGTTATGGCTAGGATCTATCTCAGGGCTCTAGAGGAGGCCCAGGCTGAGGCAGATAAGGAGGGTGGCGTGGCCTTTAGGATGGATGCTGTTACCGCCCAGTTTACCAAGGAGGAGAAGGTGGCGGTGAAGGAGGGCATGCGGTTGCTTGCAGCTGAGGAGACAGGTGTGCAAGCGGAGGATGATGATCAAGTTGATCAAGGAGCAGATACTGGTAAGTATTCCTTTCTAATCTTTCCATTAACTTGGTTGCTTATCACTAACGAATTCTTTTTCTGACCGGACAGGTGGGCAACAGGACAAAGATAAGACTCTGATGCAGTCGGCTCCCTGATTGGACTTGAAAAATTCTTTTTGTGGACTTGACATGGTTGTATATGTTAGTCTTAAAACAGTAAAGTAACTCTTAGGTTGTAATTTTTGCTACTTGTAATAAATAGCTCTATTCTTGATGTGTAATTCTTTAACTTAAGCTGATTGTAGTCGTCTTTTGAATGTTTTTTTTGTTATTTTGACATATTGTATGAAAAACATAGCTATGAATATTCTTGTAATCAAATTGTGTTTGATGTCAGGTTCTTGTTTAAAACATAATTTCATGACTTGCAATGTGAGGTGTGAATAAATTATAGTCATGTGTTTACATATGAAAGAAGGAAATACCACCCTTTATGTCTTGCTTGTAGATGGCAGCTTTGAATATCCTGTGTGGCCGAGTAAGGGATGCGGTCCAGTATCTTGTCGTGAGCATCTGCTTCCATTAGTGAATGTCTCCTGCTCTGTGTCCTGTACTTCAGGGATTGTTACAGAGGATAGAAGAAAAGTTGCTTAAGTAAAATTGAAATATGTGAAAAGGTAAAACTTCCAATCACGGAAGGCCTTCGATGTGCTTAAGTTCGTGGCAAACGGGCTTTGTAGTCACTTTCCCTAGCTGTGGGTCTTGGAGACATTTGTCACCCATCTTACACCTCCGCGGGGAGTTAATTCTTTTTTACCACAGCCGCACTTAAGACACATCGGAGCCGAGATCGCGCACAGTAACTACCCGGGCCATTATGGCCCGTAATCATGGGTATTATTCGATTTACTGTGGCCGGCTAGCATGGGTGCCGATCGTCAACCGTGAACTGCCCCTGGCTGGCCACACCTTATGTTGGGGCTTATAGTCAGTTCACAGTTGTCGGTGAGCCGAACGCCGTAATAAGCTGCCTCGGCTATAGTCGGCCTTCTCGGTGGCTTATAATCGGCTCATTACAGTTGGCTTTAAGGGTCGTCGCGAGCAATGAGTTAACCCGCAGCAGAGGGATGCCGAAGCAAAAGTGTCTCATTGGCGAGGGCATAGATTCGCATAGTACCTGTTAGGTCTTGTCCAGGTGAAGTTGCGATGTGGAGTGCTTTGGGTGGAAATGCTATACGCATAGGATTTTGTTCAACAGAAAAGGATAAAGTTAACAAGCAGCCAAGATATAAAGGAACAAGTTAAATAAGAGACAAGGTTTTTTAAAGTGGTTCGGCACGAAAAGGCCTACGTCCACTGATTCTCTTTGTTAATTCACTTCATATGGGCAGTACAAGTTCAGAAAAGTATCGACGGAGGTGTTGGATGTTCCATGCCCTCTGGAACACCTCTCCGTCCACTGTTGACAAAATATAAGCTCCATTGTGGAGATCTTTATGAATTACATATGGTCCCTCCCAGATTGGATCTAGTGCTCCGGGGCGAGGAAAGATTCGCTTGAGGACAAGATCCCCTTCTTGTAAGGTACGATGCTTGACTTTGGAGTTGTATTGTGCTGCCACTTTTTGCTTGTAGGCCGCTGCTTTAAGGACTGCATCATTTCTTCTCTCCTCAACTAGATCCAAAGACATGTGAAGGAGTTCTTCGTTCTCTTCTGGGTTATAGTGGATCCTACGGTGGGAAGGCACAATGGTTTCAACTGGGAGCATAGCCTCCGATCCGTATGCCAAAGAGAAAGGAGTATGCCCCGTTGATGTTCTGAAAGATGTGCGATAGGCCCACAGTGCCGTAGGGAGTTCATCCACCCAAGCGCCCTTTGACTTTTCGAGTTTCTTTTTTATTAGAGTTTTCAGAATTTTGTTGACGGCTTCGACTTGTCCGTTTGCCTGGGGATACGCTACGGATGAGAAGCTTTTGTGAATTCCGTGCTCTCGGCACCAGTTGGCGAATTCCTCACTGTCAAACTGAAGTCCATTTTCTGATATGATTTTGAGTGGGACTCCGTACCTGCACAGAACATTTTTGATCAAGAAGTTAATAACTTTTGCTGAAGATACTTTATTCAGAGGTTCCGCTTCCACCCATTTGGTGAAATAGTCGACTGCCACGATAGCATATTTGGCCCCGCCTCGGCCCATTGGTAGCTCGCCGATTAAGTCAATTCCCCATATTCCGAAGGGCCACGGGCTAGTCATTTGAGTAATCTCAGTTGTTGGTAGCCGCGGAATCTTAGCGAACTTCTGGCATCTTTCACACTTTTTGACGAAATCTAAGGCGTCCTTGCTTAAGGTGGGCCAGAAATATCCATATCGGAGTATCTTTTTTGCTAATGTTTGCCCTTCGGTGTGATCTCCACAGCTTCCCTGATGAATGTTGGATAAGATTTCCTTGGCTTCCCTCCCAGCGACACACCTTAATAACGGGTTAGAGAATCCGCGCCGATAGAGGATGTCTTCTTGTATTGTGTAGCGGGAAGCTTTCCTCAAGATTTTCTTGACTTCGTTACGCCCGTTGGGTAGTGTGCCGCTTTGTAGGTTGTCTCGGATGGGAGTCATCCAAGTTGCTTCTTCGGTTGCAGCTATCAGATTTACTTGCTCAAAACTTGGGGTCAATTGCTTTGAGATGGTTACTGCTCCGAAGATGGCGATGTCTCTCATACTTGCTTGCTTTGCCAATTCATCGGCCTCTTGGTTCTCTTCCCGAGGGATGTGTTTGACTAAGTAGTGGTCCAATCGACTGAGAAGTAACTTGGTCTTCTTTAAATATGCTATGAGTCGTTCTTCTCGAGCTTGGAATTCTCCTAGTATTTGATTAACAATAAGTTGAGAATCTCTATGAAGACACAAAGAATTGGCTCCGATTTCTATGGCAAGTTCTAATCCAGCTATCACTGCTTCATATTCTGCATCGTTGTTGGTGGCAGCGAACTCCAACCTTATAGCATAGTGCAGCTTATTTCCCCTAGGAGTGATTATTACCACACCTGCCCCCGAGCCTTGTTCGTTTGATGCACCATCCACAAAGCGATTCCACTTGATGTCTTCTGCTATTTCCAATTGCTCCTTATCTTCGTTGGTAGTGAATTCTGCAATGAAATCAGCCATGGCTTGTCCCTTGATGGCGGTGCGAGGGTGATAGGTGATATCATACTGACTTAGTTCAATGCACCATTTAAGTAGTCGCCCAGAAGTGTTGGGACGATGGAGTACCTGCCTCAGTGGCTGATCGGTCAGAACTTTGATGGAATGGGACTGGAAGTAGTGATGCAGTTTCCGTGATGCGATTAGTAAACAGTATGCTAGCTTCTCAAGTTTAGGATATCTGACTTCTACCCCCGTAAACCTCTTACTGACGAAGTAAACTGGCCGCTGCATGCGGTTGTCTTCCCTTAACAAGGCAGCGCTCAGGGCGTGAGATGACACAGCAAGGTATAGGTATAATTCTTCACCTTCGCTTGGAGTCGAGAGTACCGGTGGTTTCTGGAGGTGTTCGATTAAGTTAAGGAAAGCGGTTAAGCATTCGTCAGTCCATTCGAACTTTCCTTTGTCTTTCTTTAGAGCTTCGAAAAAGGGGACGCACTTGTCCGTTGCTTTGGAGATGAATCGGCTTAGGGCGGCCACTTTTCCATTTAGGCTTTGCATTTCCTTTCGAGTGGAAGGTATCTTGATATCCCTTAGCGCTCGGACTTGATCAGGGTTCGCTTCAATCCCTCTGGCATGGACGATGAATCCTAAGAACTTTCCTGATGATACTCCGAAGGAGCATTTTAGAGGATTCAACTTCATTCCATACTGGCGAAGTACTTGAAACATCTCGCCTAGGTGGCTTACGTGATCGTCGGCTTTCCTCGACTTTACCAGCATGTCATCCACGTATACTTCCATAGTTTGTCCTATTAGCCCTGCAAACATCTTGTTGACGAAGCGCTGGTAGGTGGCTCCTGCATTTTTAAGTCCGAAAGGCATTACCTTATAGCAGTATAAACCTCGGTCGGTGATGAAACTAGTGTGGTCTTGGTCGGGAGCATGCATAGGAATTTGGTTATATCCTGAGTATGCATCCATAAAAGATAAGAGCTCGTGCCCGGCTGTGTTGTCTACAAGTTGGTCGATTCGGGGAAGTGGGAAGCAATCCTTTGGGCAGGCGTCGTTTAGGTTGGAAAAGTGAATGCATGTTCGCCACTTCCCATTAGCCTTCTTTACCAGCACCGGGTTAGCGATCCATTCCGGGTAGATGGCTTCTCGTATGAAGTCATTGGCGAGCAGATTCTTTACTTCTTCATCGAGGGCTGCTGATCGCTCTGCCCCCATACTTCTCTTTCTTTGTTTTACGGGCGCCTTGGTAGGATCAATGTTCAGTACGTGGCATGCTACGTCGGGGGAGATTCTGGTCATGTCAGCGTGTGACCATGCGAATACATCCAAGTTGTGGCGGAGAAAGTCAATGAGTTGCTCCTTCAACTCTGCTTTTAGTTGGGACCCAATTTTCAATAGTCTACTTGAGTCGTGCTTGTCTACAGATACAAACTCCATAGCCTCTGTAGGCTCGGCGGTGGCCTCCTCCTCTTTGTCCCTAGGGTCTAATTCATTGAAAGGGTCGCTGGTATATCGAAGAGGAGGGGCTTTCTTTAGTTGCTACGCTTCTAGACTTTTCGTGCAGAGGGCAACCTCTACACCCTTCCCTTTATCCTTCCTCTGGTTGTTGCGAAGTTCAGTCACATAGCAGTCTCGAGCAACGTCCTGGTCTCCTTCTACTTCCCCTACTCCATTGTCCGTTGGAAATTTCATCTTTAGGTACCATGGGGCTAGGACAATTTGGAAGTCAGACAAGGCTGGCCTTCCTAAGAAGGCGTTGTAGGCCGAATGGTTTTCTATTAGCACAAACGTCTGTTTCCATACAACGGAGCGGGGATGGCTTCCAATATCAACAAAGAGGTCCAGTTGCCCGAGGGGCATCTTTGCATCCCCAGTGAAACCGTGTAGTGGTTTATCGCAGGGAGATACATCCTTCATTGATAGCTTCATTTTGTCGAATGCATGTTTGAACAGGATGTTTACTGAGCTTCCAGTGTCTACTAGGATTCGGTAGACTTCGACGGGACCGAGCCGGGCAGAGATAACCATGGGATCCATGTGAGGGTATTGCCTTCCTTCTAGGTCACGCTTACCGAATGTGATGTCATCACTTTCTTTCCGCTTCGGGTGGAGCTCTTCTATAACCGAATTGACACAGTCTTTATTGTCTATAAGCGACTTTCCATATCTTTCCATCTCTTTCCAGCTTCTGTCTGCGATGTGCGGTCCTCCCGAGATGGTATGGACCACTATCTTCTCTTGACTAGAGCCGCTAGTGTTGCAGTTTCCTCTACCGATCTCCGGTGAGGGTAGCCTTGGGCTCTCATTGGAAGGAGCTGGAGTCCTGTCCTGACCTTTTACATAGCGTTCTAGTTTCTTCCTTCTGATGTGTTCCTCAATCAAGTCCCGGAGATGATGGCATTCATTGGTATCATGCCCATGAGATTCGTGGAAGCGGTAGAACTTTCCAGACTTCTGCGCGTTATCTGATTCCTTCTTGTATGGTGGGCGTTTGTATCTAACTTCGCCTTGGGTGGCAAGGAAGATATTTTCGACGGTCTCGTTCAAAGGAGTGTAAGTGTCGAATCTCTTAACCTTCTGATTCAACTTTCAAATGATAGAACTCCTGAGTTCAATTCTCAGTGAAAGCACCAAAGTGTTTGCGCCAAAATTGGTCACAAACCCCAAATGTTGTGAAAGCACCAGTGTTTGAATATAAATCAACAATATTCACACACAAATCTCAAATCTAAGTAACAGAGTATCACAATTCATAAATAATGAACATAAACACGAGATTTATAGTGGTTCGGCGATCTTGCCTACGTCTACTCTGAAGTTGATGATTTTATTGATGTTCACTTGATGATTACAATTTCTTCTGATGTAGTACAACTGATTATATGATTACAATCTGAATCTAAGGAAGCAGTGGTGATTTTGAGTAAATCTAGCAGAGTGTGGGTGCTCTTTAGCTCCTAGAATTGTCCGACCCCTTTTCTGAATGACCAGGGGCTCTATTTATAGGTGTAGGAGGCTGATATTTCGCCTAAAATGAGGGGAGACCGGTTCTGGTATGTGAGGGGGCCCACATGGCCGAAATCTGGAGATCCGGGCCCACTTTGGGATCGATTCGACCCTTGGTTCGAATCGATCAAGAAAGAGTCCAATCGAGCTGAAATTTGGTGTGTACATTCTTCATCATGTGCTTAAGCTTCTGTGAAAATTTCATAGCATTTGGACTTATAGATCTCAAGTTATGATCGATTCAAGATTTCATTTCTGGTTGATGTGGTCTGTTCGAATCGATCCCCTTCGAATCGATAGGGTCGAATCGATGACTTGGTGAGCGAAGGTGTTGACGTGGAGCGCCTCCTTCGTATCGATCCGACTTTTGCTCCGAGTTGGCTGGGTCGAATCCATGGTTTTAGCCGCGTTGACTTGATGGATTCGAAGACAGTGATCATACCTGGATTCGAACAAGGGTTCGTTCGTATCGATCGTGACGTGTTCCATTCGATCGATACGAAGCAACTATGTCTGGATGGATTCGAAGGCTTCAACTGCATGGATTCGAAGACCTTCCCTTTGATCGATTCGAAGCTGGAAATATTCTGATGGATTCGAACCACGGGAGGCCTTGGATGGATTCGAACATTGAGGGTGTTTTGATGGAGTCGAAGCAATGGTACTTCTCATGGATTCGAAGTAATGCAGGGACGATGGATTCGAGCTAAGGGTTTGCTCTGAGGGATACGAAGGGGATGGAGTCAATCTTGATGGAGTCGACCTTGATGGATACGAACCATATGGAGACGAACACAAGGTTATGTCCTTCACTTGCATCGATGATATCTTGGGCGTACGAACTCGGATTGACTCGAGATTTGGAATGCTGGCTCCTATGGCTTTCCTTGACGTGTCTTATCAATTGTAGCCTGATCCGGACTCGGACAAAATTCATCGATATCCATGGTGAACTTGTGATGTAACCGTCCTACAGGATGGACTGTCATTGATTTCTAGTCAATTTTTTGGTGTCACGGCCTTGCCAAAAGGCGGGATAACAACATTGACTTACGAATGTCTTTAATCGGCTATTACATGCGAACCTAAAGAACAACCCGTTGATGAAGCGGACCTCGAATTTCAACTTGTTTATGAGAAATGGGGTTTAGACCTAGAGATCACCCAAGCTTTTGGGTTTGTCTATGCTAGACAAGCCATTGTAGAGGCAACATGAAAATATGACCATCGATGATATATTTGATAGTCTCAATGCCCTTTTTGGTGAACAGTTACATTCCATAAGTACGAGCTTATATAGAAGTTGTTCAACACCAAATGACTAAAGGACAGAAGGTGGACGATTACATACTGTTGATAAAGAGCTATATTGATAGGCTATCGCAATTGGATGTACATATAAGCAATGAATTATAGGTTGATTTGATCCTTGGTTCTCTTACTTGCCAGTATGAACCATTCATATATGAACCAATTGAATGTGAATCTCATGGAGCTCTTCAATATGTTGAGCTCAGTTGAGTCTGCATCTAAGGATCAAAGGGCTGTGCTTGCTATAAAGGGTGGTGCATCATCTTCAAAAGGTTCGAAGAAGAGGAAAAGAGATGGTAAGAAGAACAAGAAAAGCAAGAAGACTAATAATAAGGGTGAATGTCATCATTGCCACAAAAATGGTCACTGAAAAAGAAACTACCATGATTACTTAAAGATTGTTAGAGAAAGAAAGCAGAATTGCTCGACAACTCTATTAGGTACATTTATGATTCAAAATCATTTTGTAATCAATAAAAATGTCTTGGGTCTTAGACACTGAATCTGGAACTCATATATTTAATTCGTTACAAGGGCTTAGGAACTGGCACTACATGAAAAAAAGGAGATGTGAGGCTCCAAGTTGTTAACGGATCTATCTTAAATGCAATGGCAGTAGGAGATTATCATTTATGTTTGCCTAGTGGAGTAGTTTTGATATTAAATAAATGATATTTTTAAAGGACTTTGTTTGTGGGATTATTTCTGTTTCTGGATTGTCTGATATTGGACATATTCATTGTGCAAATAATGTTCTGAACGTTAGTTTGAATGGAAATAAAATATTAGATGGTTTTCTTAAAAATGCCATTATGTGATCAATACTAATTATATGTGTTCTGTGAATAATTCTTCTAACAATATAAATGATAGGTATCTTTGGCATTTTAGGGTTGGTTATATTAATGAGAAATGACTACACAAATTGAAAATCGAAGGTTTTCTCTTGTCACTTGATTCCAAATCATTTGACATGTGCGAGTCATGTCTCAAAGCTAAAATGACCAAGCATGTGACGCCCCACCTCTATGCTTATGCTAGCCAAGGACACTACGGTGTAATGCCGTCGACAAGCGCGAAGAATAAGGCTGTTGAGGAGCGACCATCTGTGTAATTGCTTTGTGCGAGTACCGACATGTCAGATAATATAACTTACATTTCATTTCAAGAGGAAATCTGACATATCAAATACAAACTCAAAACTACTACACAGTGGCTAAGTGGCCTTCGAAAACAAATATAGAAGTAAACATAACACAAATCAGTCACAGACATTCATATCACAAAGGCGGAATAAGATATGAATATATATGATAAAAGTGTACATCAAAATAGTGGTCATATAAGATACACTACATCAACAAAAGAATAGATACAAGTGTTAGACAAAAGAATAAGTATACATCAAGGAGTCTCTATCTCGAATGTATAATAACAAAAACTACTAAGCTAAAGTAGTTAGCCAAAAGTCAGAAGGTGATCCCAAATAAGGAGTCAAACAGAAGCACCTGTAACACCTCGGTCTGACCCGAGTATTATTTAATAAGAAAATAATAAACAGATCAGTCTAGCTATAAATATCAAATAAAATGAGATATAAGAAGAGATATAACAAAAAAACGTATGATAACAATAATGTCATACTACAACAAGTATACTTTAAACAACAACAAAATCATACAATATCTCAAATATTCTCAAACATCCAAAAAGAATGACACATTCTTTAAAGTAATCACCAAACATAAATATTGGCTAACATATCGATGCCAATCGCAAAATTGGTGAAACGTAAGTACTAGAAATCATCAACTAGAAATCCATAAATCACAAAAAGGGGGAAGGCCTATCTCAAACGGGAGCATGAAAACTCACCGACACGTGTATCTCAAACAGAACGCTATTCCATGGTCGCTAACCATAAAATTTGAGCCGAAGCTCCGCAAACGGCCCTAAGACCACGGGTCGCTACCCCGCCAAATTTGAGCCAAAGCTCCTCAAACGGGGTTTAATCCCCATACCAACAAAGAGACACCGCTCAATCGCTAGTCTAAATCATAAAATGATCATCATCGATCAATAAAAAGTGTCAATTACACTAAGCTAGTAAATATAAGAGTTTAGCTTCATGTCCCATAACCACTAGCTTAACTCAAATATTTACGAACAAATTGTAGACTTCCACTAGAAGTTAAGTGTAAATTACACTAAGCCAGTAAGTATAAGAGTTTAGCTTCATGTCCCATAACCACTAGCTTAACTCAAATATTTACGAACAGATTGTAGATTTCCACTCGAAAATTATCACAAGAGTTCAATCGTACAAGTCCAAGAATTAACCGACGAAGTGAACGCAAGCGTTTCATACCACTTGTTTTACTAAGCCGTTTAATTAGATTTCTCATACGAATGAGGTAAAGGTTTGTATATACTAATAGATTGGAAAACGGTTTTATAAACGAGCTTTGTATTAAAAATAGAGTTGAAATCATCTTTGTGAAAGAGTTTGAATATTTATTACTAGTATAGAAAACCTTTATATTTTAAAGTGACAAATCACAAAAATGATTGTAGAAACAATCAATCATCAAAAATTCACATTCGAAGACGTGAATCAAATCCATAAATATCGATATCGAATACATCAAAATGGATATTCCCAAAAATCCCGAAAAAGGAGTCATCAAAGTCATAATAAATGATAACAACAAATAGGATCATCACGAATCGATTCAAATTGGAAATTCAATCCCAAAAGCTAAAGTGGGCTGAAACAGCAAATTCAGTTGACTGAACAGAGATTTCAGTTAACTAAATCATGCCTGGAAACTTTCTGTTTCAAGGTTCAGTCGACTGAACAGAGATTTCAGTCGACTGAATCATGCTTGGAAACTTTCTGTTTCCAGGTTCAGTCGACTGAACAGAGATTTCAGTCCACCGAATCATGCCTGGAAACTTTCAGTTTCCAGGTTCAGCCGACTGAACAGAGATTTCAGTCGACTGAACTGGGATTTCCAGTATTTTCAGCCTAAAAATGAAGATGCAATCTCTTTGCAAATGCAACCGGACGAGCAATGGGCGCTAAGGGTTTACGCCAATAGACGACCCGGCCCTATAAGCTCTGTGATGCATCACCAAAAACATGATCAAACATCCATAAAAGGATTTTCACAGAAATTTGACTTCAAAAAACAAAAATTGGAATATTCACAAAAGCAATCCAAATCAAGGGCAAATGCACATGAAGAAGTGTTAGGAATTCATACCCAACAACCAAAGATAATTATAGTCATAGATGTGAGATAAAAATCTCACCTTTGAACCCAAAAACAATGAATGAGAAGCTTGATGACAAGGGAAGATCAACCGCACTTACGTCTCAACACAAGAAGCTTGAATCTAAGCTTAAAAGAGAAACACTTCCCAAATTATGTTTAGGAATTTTCTGAAATCAAAGATAGAATGAGTTGGAGAAGAAGGAGATGATGCTTACCAATGCTTCTCTTTGAATTTGGAGCTAGAACTTGATTTGCAAATGGAAACTAGGGCTTAGGATTTTTAATTCTCTTTCTCTTCCTCCATTATTCTCTTTAGAACTGAAAAGATAAGGAAGAGGGGATGAATGAAGAGAGGTGGTTCAGTTTTGGGTATTAAGTTGGCTAGTGGGCTGAACCCAAAACCAAACCCAAAGTGAAAAGGTCAAATTTTTAGCTAGCTCCAAACATATCAATGTTTTTACTCAAAAAGGTTGCAAACGACATTTTGAACTCAATGGAAGGGGTCCCGAGTCCCAATTCGACTGTTTGCAAAAAGTAACTTTTCGGACTAAAATCCGACTAACGATACCATATTTAAATAAAACATTTAAATAGATAATTGTAAAATATGCGGGTTGTTACAAAGCACCATTTTAATGGGATGAACTCTTAAGGTTAGTACATAGTGATGTACATAGCCCGATGCCTTTAAATATCAAAGATAATAGCTCTTACTTTGTTACCTTCGCTGATGATTTCTTGAGACTATGATATGTGTATCTTATGAGAAACAAATCTAATGTTTGTGAGAAATTTGTTGAATGTGAATGTAGTAGAAAACCAAATGGGCCGTAAGATTAGGATTCTTTTATCATATCGAGGATGTGAGTATGTTAGACATGGATTCCAACGGTACTTAAATGGTAATTGGATTATTTCTCATATTACTCCACCTTATACTCCACAACATAATGGTATATCGGAGCAAAGGAATTGAACCTTTATTAGATATGGTTCATTCCATGATGGGTAAGGTTAAATTACCTCTGTCCTGTTTGGGATATGAACCAGAAACCGTAGCGCATATGTCAAACTTAATGGCCACTAAATCTATGTCTAAAACACCATATGAGATGTGTTATGGTAAGAAACCCCAACTCAAGTATTTGAAGGTTTGGGGTTGTTCAATGTATGTTAAGAATGTTGGTCCGAATAAACCAGAGGCAAGATTGGTATCGTGTAAATTTATAGGTTATCCCAAAAACACAATGGGATATTCCTACAGTATTGAGGAACAAAAGGTTATTATTACTTGACACTCTATCTTTTTAGAAAAGGAATTTCTATCAAAGGAAATGAATCGAAAAGTTGTTGACTTGGATGAAATTCAGGAAGTTAACACTAGGGTCGATCCTGTGGGAGAACAAAGTTCACCCATATACGAAAACATGCAACCTATTAAAGGTCTAGTAGGGAATCTCGCGCACCGGAGAGATACTATGGTTTTCTCATGGACGGCGAGAAGGAGGACTTTGTCTTAGATGACGAAAACAAAGTATGGACTTTGTTGGACGTACCCAAAGGGATAAGACCCATCGGCTACAAATGAATTTTTAAGAAAAAGAAAAATGCATATGGAGAAGTAGAGAATTATAAAGCTTGCCTAGTTGTAAGAGGATTTATTCAAATTCGAGGTGTTGATTATGACAAGACCATTTCACTCGTAGCCATGCTTAAGTGCATTAGGATTATGTTGACCATTGCTGCATTCAATGACTATGAAATATGGAAAATGGATGTAAAGACGACATTTTTAAATGGTGATATAGAAGAAACCATCTATATGTCATAGCCCGAGGGTTTTTAGGTCAGTGGGAGTGAGGGTAAGGCTTACAAGTTGTTAAGGTCCATTTGTAGACTTAAACAAGCTTCAAGAAGTTGGAACAAGTGTTTTGATAAGGTAATCAATTGTTTGGTTTTTATCAGAACATAGAGGAAACGTGCGTATAAAAAAAGGAACATGGAAACGTTATCATATTCTTAGTGTTATATGTTAACGATCTATTATTGATTGGCAATGACATTTCGTTGTTGCAATCAGTAAAAGCTTGGCTTTCCAAGAACTTCTCCATAATGGATTTGGGAGAAGAAGCTTATATACTAGGTATAAAGATCTATAGAGATGGATCTAAAAGGCTGTTGGGATTGTTCCAATCCATGTACATAGATACCATAATAAAAAGGTTTAGTATGGAGAATTCCAAATGTAGAAATGTTCCAATGCAATCTGGATTCATTCTTTCTAAAGAGGACGCTCCTCATACCAATAAGAAGAAAGAGCATATGAAGATGATCCTCTATGCTTCAGCCATAGAATCCATAATGTACGCTATGCTATGTACTAGGCCAAACGTGGCATACGCATTAGGATGCATAAGCAGATACTAGTCTAATTCTGGAGAAAAACATTGGACTGTCGTAAAATGTATATTAAAGTATTTAAGAAACACTCGGGACTTATTCCTCATTTACGGGAAATGGGACCTCTTTATGAAAGGGTATGGAGACTCTAGCTTTCAAAGTGATATAGATGATAGTAAGTCAGTGTCTAGTTATGTCTTTCCCTTAATGGTGGGGGCGTCAATAGGAGAAGTTTCAAACAAGATACAATAGCTGATTCGACAATAGAGGCCGAATACATCGCCCTCAAAGAGGCAGGTAAAGAGGTAGTATGGATGCGCAAGTTTTTGAGTGAGCTCGGAGTGATTCCCGATACAGAGTATCCTATGGCATTGTTTTGTGGTAACAATGCGGCAATTTTCATTACAAAGGAGCCCAGAGTAGACAAGAAGTTAAGGCACATTTTTTGGAAGTTCACCTCATTAGAGAATTCATCGGGAAGAAAGAGGTCATTATATAAAGGGCGGATACCAAGGATAATATAGCAAATCCATCACTAAGGGTCTAGTTCGGTCGGCTCTCAAGAAGATGATTGAAAGGATGGGATTGTGGTTCCATATTAGCCCCAAGTGCAAGTGGGACATCGATAGAGTTAGGGGTATTTCTAAAGGGCAATTCTATAATTTATTGTAAACTAATTATATAACAACCTTGGTCGAGATTACCTAAAGTTAAAATATAAAACATGATTTACTTAATTGTGTTTAATTAATTGAATGAATTTAGGGTATTTATAGTGATGTGCACGTAAATGTGCATATTTAACACAATATTTAATCTATTTAAATTAAATAAATTATCATATTGGGTATTTTAACTTGTTTAAACCAAAATTCAAATTATTTTCAAATCGTCATATATTCATCTTCATATAGGCGCAAAATGGTCATTTTGATGCATATATTAATTTGTGAAAATTTACTTGGAATTTTCTATGTTGTTTTGTAGAAATTTTAGTAAATTTTACAAGTGGTTTCATGAAGATATGCATGCACAAGAGTTAGAGAACAAATGAAGATGGAAATAATTCATTTCATGGATCATGGAGGACCCCACTTAGCCACCTACCTTGATGTACAAATTAAAGGCTAATGCACATGCTAATAGAGTTTAAAGCTTCATGCACATCTAAATGAGGATTATCTTGTGCTAATGATTACTTGGCCACCACACTTCCTAGACAGGTAGTTTGGGTAGTTCCCAAAAAAGTGGATTAGGGTTTTAAACTTGTATAAATAACCCTTATGTTTCAATTAACTCTCCTCTATTCTCTTAGGCTCTCTTCTTTTAGGCCCTCTTCCTCTTAGTTTAGTTTAGGATCAAAAATAAAATAAGAGCCCTCTTTCATTTTATGGCTACTTAGACATTTCTTTTATGTAATTTTTAATTAGTGTCTTTTCTATTTACATGCTTCTTTAACTTTAATGTTAGTGGTGTAGTTTCATTTCTTATGCAAGTAGATTAGTTTTATTTTTTGTTAATTAGTTCTCTTTTACTTTGCTTTCTTTTTCCTTTTCATTTTAGTTCATGTTGAATGCTATAATTATTGATATGATTACAAAAATGAGAGGCTAAACCCCTTCAATTTAGGGGTATTGAAGCTCTCTAATCATGTAGCTTCAACATTTTGACAATTATTGCTCTCTTTTTGTGCTTAATGACAATGCTTGAAGTGGTTTAACTTGTTGTTTTTGCTTTGAATTTGATAGCCTATATTGTTGACACCAAATAGGCTATGCTTAAACAATCACTAAACACAAATTACCTATTCATCTACATATGATTATGTGAATGCTGAAATCAAAATTTGATGGTCTATATTTCTAATTAATAGTTAATAGGCCATGCTTAAAATAGATTTTACTTTCAACTTGTTGTCATTTTTCATGAGAATTAAAAGTGATTTAAAGGTTGTGTTATAGTTTGATGGCTTATCTTGGGCTAATTAGTAGCACAAATATGTCATACTTATGATAAGCACATCATTTAAATTCACTTATGACCAAAAAAGCGAGATCATAATTACATATTTTTTTGAACTATATGATTTAGAGAGTGGAATTATTTCTAATTTGTCATTTTATTCTCATAGTTTTCATTCACTTTTGTAGTTGTTAGTTTGTTAGTTTTCTCCTTTTCTAGCTTAACACTCTCTTCAACTTTGGTTTAATTTGATTGAATAGAAATTTAAAATCTAACAATTCTCCGCGGATCAACCCGTACTCGCCACATACTAAAATTGTACTCCGTGTGCTTGCGGTTTATTTTAATTTAAATTCGCTCGACGGATTTCTAATCCAATAGAATTCCCGTCGACGAACAAGTTTTTGGCGCCATTGACGGGAAATAGTTTTGATTTTATTTTCTGTTCTTCGAATTATTTTCGTTTGATTTTTGCGTACTTTCATTTTGTGTGTGTTGCATTTAAAAAAAAAATTGCTATGTCTTTTTGTGTGGTTTTTGTTTGCAGTGTGGTTGTGTGCATTTCTTATTTTCTAGTTTCATTTCCATTTGCATTTCTATTTTTAAAAAATTACACAATTTCATGTAAAAGAAATTTTCCATTGCACTTTCAATTGCATTTAAAATTTCTTTTACAATTTAGATTGCCACTTTACTTAACTGCCTACTTCTTCCCACTACACATAACTTCACTGCCTGTTCACCATCACCACTTAACCCCCATGTTCTTCCTGCTATCCACCACTTCTTCATCATCGCTTCACCCACTACTACTTGTCTTCCTACACACTTCTGCTTCTACTAGTCTTGCTACTGCCCAACCATTGCCTGAACCATTTTTTACCAACCTCTCTGTCACAGTTCATTATTCCAACCTGCCACTATCATTAACATCAAATCCCTTATATTTCTACCACTTCTTCCCATACATTCAACACTTCCAAGTCACCCACAACTGACGGCCTTCTACTCCACCACACTAAACAGTTCCACTTTTAAACAACCATTTTGTCACATACTTCATATCACACTGCCAATGGTGTAGCAAAGCAGCTCTGTCCACTGAACCACATCAAAGCATATCTAGGGCGACCATCCACCATTTACTTCCCGCTGCCTACTCCTCCTCACCTTCAACTACCACTATCATAAACTTCAAAACAATCAACTTCTACATCAGAACCTCCTTGCCAATAACCAAACTCCATTGTACATTCATTCCATCTTTACTGCACAGTCAATACCACAGTCTACCATGCCAACATAACACATCAATCACTAAACTGCTCCTGTCACTACCCACATTCATCCACAGTCTCCCCCCACAAAGTCATAGCTGCTAGCACTTCCCCCACTTCAAGCAGTTTTCCTATCACCTACTTGCCTACTGACCACCTGCAAACCACCTAAAAACCACAATCCATTCATTCAAGCACATACAAGCCATCAACAAGACCACCTGTCAAACCATCTCCAAAAACTTCATTGTCTTCTCATCTATAAACTTCATTGTCTTCTCATCTACATCTCCATAATAGTGCTTGTCACTGCTCCATTACCCTCATTACTCACACATACCCTTACTGTCATTACAACTTACTGCCATACTTGCATACAACCAATAGCAAGTGAGATACTCCACTGACAACATCCGCAACCTTCCATCAACACAGTCCCACCATTGGACTTCAACATTTCACATAAAAAAATTGCACAGAACACTAGAACATTACCTACATACCGTGCCTCAACATCCACTGATCACTGACCACTCCTTTATCCACTACAAATACATCACTTACTTCAAATCGTCAGTACTATTACTTCTACACATCCCCAGTAACCACCGAGTCACCGCATTGAAATCCCCTTCAAACTACAACGCCAGCCCACCACAACTCTTCGGAATCGATCGACACTCAAATCCCCAGTCGAACACGAAATCAAACATGAAATTACCTCTACTTTTTATTATATTTTATATAGTCATTGTGTTTTCAAATTTTAAATGGATTTGGAATAAATTAAATTAGGAATTTAATGAATTATCCTTTTATGTAATTTAATACTTATATTTAATAATATAAGAACAATCTTAGAGAATATATAGTAAATAAATTATATGGAAATAATTTTTATAATTTAAAAATGAATTTCTTTAAGGCTTTATTTGCTTATTTATTTTAATAGGAGATTTATAATAAAATTCTTTTGTTTTCAAAAGTTATCACAACAAATGTGTAAATTTAAATAAAAGGTCAATATTGAGATTATTGTTAAAAATGAGATTTTTCGATTAATAGTTATTTTATTAAAAATATTGAGAATAATTGTTTTTTAAAGTTGCATTTAAATTTTTCTTTAGATGTTTCTATATTAATAGGGAATTTTTTTAACATGGGTATTTGTTTTGGGAAAATTATAAAAATCAATGTTTTTTAATAAAACATTGTTTGGTATAAATTGGTGTTTATAAATTGTTACAACAAATATATTAGTAACACTTTTCTTTTAGAAATTAGCACCATCTTGCTAGTGGATCCAAATCAACCACTCTTGGCCTAAGTAGAAAAAAATAAGACATGAGAAATAAACTACATGCAGTATTTCTCATTCTCAATTCTTTTTTCTATAAATAAAAAACATAAAATATCTAAGTTTTAAAACCTTAAGCTATTTCAATCCCCAAATCAAAACTAAAATCAAGGGGCTTAGGATTAATAATAAAAGAAATCAAGTTCAGGTAATCTCTACTACCCTATGTTGCATCTAAATTGAGTTTAATCTCAGTTTTGGTCTTGGTTTGTAATCTCTCCTTTTCCAATTGATGAAATCTAAAACCTAGGTTGTAGCTGAAAGTGTTTGCCTAAGTGAATTCGAGTCTTTGGTGATCAAATAAAGCTTAATTAGGTGAGTTAATCTCACATTTCTAGCCTATAAATGGGTGCTTCTTGATGCTTGTTGTTTTGAATGAATTTGATCAAAATCTCTTATGTTATTCATGGTTTTTGGTATTCAACTCTATGGTTGCTAAAACTAATTTATATGATCTTGATTATCATCCAAATGTAGATGTTTTTATGCTTTCTCGAGTGTTAAATCGATGCCCCAGAAGTCAAACTAAACAACAATGAAGAAATTAGCAACGACGGACCATTGGAGCACCGCCGGAGGAGCTTGGAGCTCACTCCAGGCATGCCCACTGGTGGAGCAGTCCCACCAGACCAGTGCACCGGTGGTAACCACCAGAGCAGTCCCACCGAAGGAGCCCCTCCGTTCGTCCATTTTGACCTTTTGAACCTATTTGCTTGTTTTGATGATGTTTTTAATGCGGGTTTCAACGTTATTCATGGATTCTGATTTATGAATTTGAGAATTCATTTTGAACTTATTATACCATAGAATCCTCTATGGGTCTTGGGAGCAATATACAACTTTTTGATGCACTTTTCAACTTGGATTTAAAAAAAGGCTTATTTTTTAAATCAAACCATTTTATTGAAATCTTTTAAGTACAAATCCAATTTCTATATAAAGAATTTTAGAAATATATATATATATATATATATATATATAATTATCATCAACAATGGTTTTAAAAGAAGATTTGGAGTAATGGTTTAAAAGTGTACTGATACATGTATATATGTTCTAGCTTATAAATCAATAGTTACAAAAAGGATTTAAATTGAAATATTTTATAAAATTGCATGACAATCGAATGAGGAATTGATTTAAACGGTTAAATAAGATGTGTTGTATAGAATGCTTGTGTATATTTTACCGGTTAATTCCTGGACTCGTTTGACCGAGCCATTGATGTACACAAGTGAAGTTTATTATCATGTAGTAAATGTTGAAGTAAACTCGTGTGGTATGAGACACATGGTCGTTTCCTATTTGGTTGCTATATAAAGTATATAACACTTATATCAATGAGTTTATCACTTTCCCTTGGAGTTTTATAGGACTTATTTCTATCTTGTGTTTATAGGACTTGTTCCTATCTTGATGTTTATAGGTCTCGTACCTATCTTGATGTTTATAGGCCTTGTACCTATTTCGGAGATTATAGGACTTTCTCCTCTCTTAATGTTTATAAGTCTCGTACCTATTTCGGAGATTATAGGACTTCGTTCCTATCTTAATGTTTATGGGTCTCGTACCTATCATGATGTATATAGACTTATACATCTATCTTGGAGTTACATGCATGTATGTGAATTTATTTCACCAGTCTTGGAGTTTTGGCACCTTTTTCCCTTTTTTATGATTGTCTGGATTTCTATGATTTCTAGTTTTGATGCTATTATGTAATCACCATATGGTTTTGGGGTTTTTGCTTTTAGAAGCTATTTTGGTGTTTTGATATTTGGTGATTACATATTTGGAGTTCATTGAAGCATGCTTGTTGTTAGCTGATTCTTGGCTTTATGTTCATATTTGAGATCTATATCATTACATATATTATTTCTCTTGTTTCATTCATTATAGTCTACACCGATTCATTTATTATTTTATAATACTCGGGTCGGACCAAGATATTTTAGGTGCTCCAGTTTGATAGTTCTAGAGAGGATTTCACTCCAGTTGTCTAGTTATCATTCATTCTACCTTCATCTTGTATATGTAGACATATTCGTATAATGTTGGATCTAATATCGAGTTTAGACTCATTTATTGTACACATTTGTACCTATGATATCTTACTTATATATTCTTCGGTTCGCGATGACCACAGTTTTGTAGTCGACTTTATGTACCTATTCGTTATGATTAGCATGTATCTATTTATATTCCGCTGTGCATATCCAATGATTTGTATATATTATATATTGTTCTGGATTATTATTTTAGCCATCGTAGTTCTTCTTTAAGCCTAGATTGCATATGTCGATTCCACTTATGATGAAAAAAAATATAGCACATTAATCGATGTATCGATGCTCACTTAAAGTAAAATTCATTGAGGGTCGCTCTTTACGTGCCCTATTCTTTACACTAGCAGACGATATTACTCTATAATATCCTTTTTTAGTGTGGGTCTCGGGGTGGGGCTTCATGAATTAACTTTGTAATCAATACTCATTCGTAATAAAGATATTTTTCTTTCTGTTATATATTTGTTATAATGTATTACAAATAATTAAATATTTAATTAAAATATATTTAATAGAAAATCCATAAATGGTATGTTTGTGATAGTAACTAAAAATAATTTTAATCATGAGTATTGTACCATAATATAATAAACAGATAATTTTAAATATTCCTAGTCAAGATGCATCTAGACTAGATAGCGATTCGATTCAATTTCTTAGAGTAGAGTATGTAAAGCTCTCCAAATGTTGGGCAGTGTATTATTCATGACTGATGGAGGCACCAAGGGGTCACATAATGATTATTATTGGATAACTATGAAATGACTTGCTCGATTGTTTTCTGTTGGTAAATATAACTAAGGTCAAATAGAAAATATCAATGTGACTAATTTACACAGTTCTCTCGACTTGAGAATAATGTTGATCTTCAATATGGAAGCTCTACTTTGCTTATAGTTAAATCATGGCCTACGTACATCGAGTGACTATAGTTGGGTCGAGTGGAAAGTATTGAGAGTGAAAAACTATTCAAAAGAGGATTCATCTCCTTAGTTACATGGGGTTAGTATCACAGTCAACTCAAGTCAACTCAAAGTCAAAATCTCCGGCTAGAGTAGTTCAGTTGATAATAATTGTTAGTGTTAAGCCAACACCTTTGTGTTTGGACTATAGAGTTGAATGTGTACTATACTGGAATTTTTACCATTATCATATTCCATATGTCTGAAGTGATATAGTTTTAACGAACAAAATTGGTGTAAAAAACAGTCACAATCAGGTAATGCTTAACAAAGTAAAATTGGATTTTTTCGAAACCAAGTAAGCGATAAATTTAGTGAAAATGTCACACCACCTGCTAAGTGACATTTGAATGTTAATAGTCAAATAGTTTGATATTAATCGTTGATCAAATTTACACTTAAGAGCCATATAACCGAAAGGTCGAATACTCCTTTAACCAAATGATTTAATCAATTTGTAATTGTTATAAAGTAATTAAAAAATCAATATTTATGAAATACTAATTAAAAAATTTTATTTTTATTTGATAAACAATATTACTAAATATGTTTATAATAATTATAAATATATTAATCGATATACAATATTGATGCATGTTTAAATTGGATTTAAATGTGATGAATATTACTTAGGCTAAAACTGGATTTGAAGCCTATAGAGGTAAGAGAATTTTCAGCCATGAATGGACCATGTAGAGGTGGCTATGTGATGGCTAATAGGCTAGGGTTCTTGTAACGACCTAGAAATTTAGTCATTTGAATTTGGAATATTAAATGGATTTTAAATATTGAAAAGTTAATCCTATAAGTTAAATGACTTGAATTTCGAATATAGCGATTTATTAGGTAATTAAATTGTTAAATTTAGTATTGGGAATATTTAAAAATAACTGAATCTTGAATTTGAAATGAATGAATGATTTTGAAAGTTGATCTAAATTCTATTTAAATAAAAATGGGGATAGTAAACTTTTAAATTTGAATTAAAATTGATTAAACTGATTTTTGAAAATAATTCGTTTTAAATAACATGTAAAAATAGCCTTTGGGGGAACTGTCTCGGATTTTGACGAAACTAGTTCCATTGGATCCATAATAATGAATTATAGTATGCCGTCGAATTTCGTGGTGATTGGACATATTGTTTGGTCGTGCAAGATCGAAACGCATAGAGATTAATTTTAGAAAATTTAATATAATAATTGGGTTTGAAAAGCTATTTTCTGCATATGATCGAATTAGGGCTCGGGACTAGTCCCATTGTGTTCGGGATATGGGTATAACATATAGAACCTCAGGCGGCACACCTCATTTAGAGTTCAAAATTTTCTATCATTTTATAGCTCGATATTTTTGAATTTAAATAATATATATATATATATATGTATGTATGTATGTATGTATGTATGTATGTATGTATGTATGTGCGTACTTCCATGTTCACTATGCTTGTCCCATACCCAAAAGTACTAGCACCATACTCTTACCATCCCTCTTATTTTTTTAAGTACTCCCTCCTCCCTCTCTTTCAAAAGTTTTAAACCAGAGCGACAAAAAATGATGGAAACTTTTAAATTTAAATCAAAAAAAACCCTCATCAAAGAAATTTGAAACCAAGTTTTTTGATTTTCAAAATTGAATGAGCTTCGCATCTAGGTGGTTCAGTGGGCTCGGCAGCAGGTTGGAGGGAATCGACGAATTACCATGAGCATTTCTTTGGAAAGTATAATCTACGGTTCGGGTTTGCCGATTATCGAACGGGATTTTGGCAGTTTCATCATTATATTTGTATTTGTGGTGGTGGGAGACATCGGTGCTGGGCTTGGGAAGGGGTCCGAACGTCCATGGATGTGCGTTCGTGCATAGTGGTCGAGGGAGGGGAGGCTATGATGCAATTTGAGGCGGAGGTTCGGGCGGCGAATGGTGGCGATGTTCGAATAGCTTTCACGTGGAGGAGTTCAACAGATATGTCGGTTATCAATTTCATCGAGTGTAGTGGAAAGGGGAGGTGGAAATAAGGATCAGCTATGGTGGATGATACTGGAGGGTAGCAGAGCATTAAATCGGGGAAGAAGGGTATATAGTTGTAATTATATTAAAATTTTGTAATTGGTTTATTAATTTTAATTTTAAATACCAATAACTTAAAAATTGAATAACTCTCTCATATGAGGTCTAATCGAGATGAAATTTTTTACGTTACACTCATGACGACGAAAGCTTCACAATGGAACTGGTTTGGACAAATTTGGAGATAGTTGAAATTTGGGCTAAAATCAAACGTCGATCGATTTTAGTTCTAAACCAAAACGCATCGGCAAAAACAAAAATCTATGTGAGTTAATCTCACCTTTTTGGTTAATCATAAAATATTATATAGTCGATAAAATTATTTATTGGATGCTTAGACATTTTATTATTGATTGTTATTGACTGTTTTGGATGAATTATTAGTTTATATTGTTGGTTTGGATATATCCCCGCCTATTAGAGCAGATGAAATCCTATTATATTCCCGTGTAAGAGAAGATGACCCTTTGTATACGAATCCCTCCTCAAAGTGGTTGATTTATATTTTTATGATTATATACTGTATGTGATGCAGGGGAACAAGTTGGAGGGATCCAACAGGATTCCTCACACTGTTGATTTTATTTTTCATATATATAGTGATATATTATATGTTGGATGTTATATTGGATGACATGGACATGATTTTGCTTATTAGTGATTTAGTAGCATTGGGCCTTTTATTTTGGTATTTTAAGATACCATAAAATAGTGATTAATTTTAAAAGGGGATTTACAAGCGATTTTGGAAATTTTATATGTTTTAAATAATTAAACCAGAATTATTTGAAGGAGTAATTTATTTTAAAATCAAAGGTAAGGTTTTTCGATATTATAAATTTATAGTTTTATAAAAATAGTATTTTAAATAGAAATTTTGAATTGTGGATAAAGATTTTTAAATCTTAAATTAAGTCCGTCTTTTAAAATAAAAGGATATGGATTTAAAAGAAATTAGAAAATATTTGATATAAATACTATTAATCATTTTGGATAAAGTGATGTTTTACAAATGAAGTAAAGATTTGCAAAATCGTGTTTTGTTAATTAAAGAGTGGATGTATAAATGGTGTTATAAATCAAAGGAATTTATTATTATTTAACAAATGGATGAAATAAATCAAATGATGGATTTATTATAAGATATGGAAGTTTGTTTTAGAAAATAGTTGACTCTATTTTGGAAATTGAAAGCAAGGGTGAATTGGGATTGTTAAATGATATTTTATAAATTGAAAGGAATTTATAAAAGGAATTTATCCATCTTGGGACAATGTTAAAAATGAATGGTGATTGATGTTTTCAATGGAATTTATGAATAAGTGAGATTTATAAAGGAATGGAGTTCATAAATAAAGAGATATATAAATACAGCTTTATAAATATGGAAACGATTATGTGGAAAGTTAAGCCTGAATGTTTATCAAGGAAATATACTTATGTTTTAAAAGTTGTTTATTTATATTAAAATTGTTTAAAAGTTATTTATCAATATTCTAAATATTTTGAGGGGTTAATTATTTAAATTATTAATATGGTTTTAAATTAATTTTAGTTATTTGTCATTAAATTTTGGAAATTAATTATTAGTCTTTATAAAAATGTTGAAGATAAATTATTATTGTTGTTTATTTAATAATGTTTTGAAATTAATTAATTATTATTTTAAGATGTTTTAAGAATTAATATTTATTTATTTATAATATTTATTATTATAAAATAGTGTTTTAAAGTAAAAGAATAGAATTTGTTTATAATTATTTCTGAGATTTATAAATGGAGTTTTATAAAAAGCTGGGGTTTTTATAAGGGGAATCTTATAACATGTTTTTGAAAGTGTAAAGGAAGATTGGTTAAAAGGGTAAGATATTCTTATAAATGTTCTTAAATATTTATAAAGGAAAATTATAAATTGGTTTTATAGGTTTATAAGAAATAAATAGTTTCATGGATAAATGATTTGAGAAATGATATTTATAAATGGTTTTTATGTTTATAAATGGTTTTATAAATGCTTTAGATTGGTAAGGGATTTGTAAATGATTTTTCAATCGTATAGAAAGGAAATCCTTCTCAGTTTTTTTCTGAATATACTTATAGTGTTGAGATAAGTGTGGATATTTTTCTAAGTATTAAGAAATAAGGATTTGTGGATATATATATATATATCTTTGTAAAAGGTATTTCACGATGAATATTTACAAAGTGAATTTAATTAAAAAAAGATTAATTAATAGAGGCCTAGTGATGCTTGGTGCTTAACCAATGTTGGTATTCCTTATGGAATTAAATCCCTGATTGAATGTTTGTTAATCGTTACTTAAATAACAGACTATCGAAATTGGATCCAAACGTAACTTTGGAAATATCTAGGAGAAACATATGAGTTATATGGCACAGTCATCTCCGAGGATGTTGTACTATGTATATAATCTCGTTTCATTCTCCTAGGATAATGATAAGGAAATCCATCCACTAACGGTTAGGAGGTGATCTCCGATCTTTTCTTTGACTGTTTATTTCCTAAAGAACTTGGGTTGAGTTTACCAGAAACTATCAAATGTAGTTTTGAAGAGACTGGGATCGGATATGTTATCCGAAAACCACTTCGATCCAACAAATGTGTTTCGAAGTGAAGGCGTCTTGAAGACGAGGGAATTGGAGATGGAGCTCTCAAATGTTTCATTCAGTCCCAGAACGAACTTGTATGGATGAATGGTTATATTGCATTGTTGTTTGGAGGGTGGTGTTAGCATTCCAAGTGGGAAGTGCTATATAAAGTTAAAACGTAGCCTCAAGCCTCATCAACCGGGAATGACTAAAATAGGGGAAATGCAGCAGGGATAAGTAGGTTGCTCCCAAGTAGGGTATGATCATCCCTATCTAGAGTCGCTATTATCTCTCATTTGTATGCTTCGGGCCCCATTAACGGAGTGGTTATCATATTCGGTACTATCAAGTGAAGGGTCAGGAGGTTCTTTGTTGGCAGGGGTCAATAGGTTCGACCTCGGTGTTATTTTATCTAGAGATGCACCGTGACGGGCGGTACCCCAATAGCTCAGTCATTATATGGAATCCATTCTCTAATAAGCGCCGTACGGATTTAGTTGTGCTCAGCTATGATGAAACATGAGATACAAGCATTTCAACTATATTCATAATTTACTTTGACCCCCAGACATTATTATAACATAGGATTTTCTATAGAAATTTTTTTGGTTATCGTAAGGTAAAAACATGTCCGTGTTTATGAGCGGCGTGGTCTTACTAGAACTTTAAAATCTAGTTGGGTGTGTTTTCTCACGCTGGTTTTCTAGACTAACTTAGGTGTTATTTCATTATAATGCTCGGTTCAGGCTGAGTATATTTACAGATTGCTTTGGATGAATTAGAGCGCAGGAGACGAGTTGGAGGTTCTAAAGTCGTATTCACATATATATTAATTTTTCCGCTACTTTGTTGCTGAAATCATCAGTAATTGTGAGGGCAGGTTGTTATAACTGTCCAGGCTGATGATTGTGATTATTGTTGTACTCTGATGGATGTAAGTATATAACAATTTCTCTTTTGTAAAGATCGTTGATATTATATTATATGTTGTTCCGCTATGAATTATGAGATTATCTGATTGTTTTAGTTTCTTTCTCTTCTTCTTCTCTTTTCTTATTCTTTCTTTCCCATAACTATCCGCCTTTCCATTCAATTTGGGTTGGACATGTGTGGTTTATTGTTAGCTTGAACTGTATGGATTGGCTAGTCGTTACAGTTTTGATTGGATTAAAGGAAAGAATGCATAAGAGAGAAATGTGGATCTTGATCCTAACTTATCTCTCTAGTCTCTCCTCTATAAATACATCATAATTCTCATTCTTTTACCGACTTTTTCATCCCCTTCTCCATTTCCAAACTCAAATCAAATTAAAACAATTGCTATTCCATAGCCGATGTTCATCAGTTCAGGAGCTAGCACCTAGCAAAATTGGAATCTAGTTCAAGGAGTCTATCTCTTCGTTACAACGTGTACTAATATGTTTCAAAATAAGGTAATTTTCTAATCTACAAATGCATATTATTGTTCATAATATATATATATTGTTTTGTTAGATTAGTAATGAACCTAGTATATCGTTACATTCAAGATGGTTGTATAATTATTTACTTATATAATTAAAAAAAATTAATGTCATAAACATGCCTTTAATGCTCATAGCACAGAATAAAAAATTTGATTTTATTATTTAAATTAATTTAATATATTAAATTACATAAGCTTCTTAATTTAAATATTAAATCCTATATTGTATAAAATATGATTTAAAGTTTTTATATAAATAATTTTGTACCTAAAAGATTTTCAGCATAACTAAAATAATTTTTATAGATATATATTTATTATTTATATATTATTAAAATCATTTACTTCTATAAATAAATAATATCAACATATATATTATATAAAAAATGTTTTAAATTTTATAAAATCATATTTACACCTATAACAATTTAGGCAGATTAAAAAAATATGCATTTTATATATAATTTAAATATATAAATAACTACTGAAAATTAATAATTGATTTTAAAATAAATTTTAAGTTTTAAAATACATACCAAATATTGAAATAATTTCAAGATTTTTTATTGAAATGTTTAAATTTGAAATATAATTTTGAAAATATTTTTTATTAATTTCCATATAGAAATTAATATACACATATATATTTGAAATTAAAATTAAAAAATAACCTTTTGCTGTGAGCGTTATCATAAGTATATATATTTTATTTGCATTTCATTTAGGTATATATTTACATTATTAAATTATTTTTACGATATATATATTATATGTATCTTTATTTTAGTTAAAAAAATTGATTTTGATTTCGAATTCTTCAGCAAAATAAATAAATAATTTTTTAATATAATTTTAAATGATTTTAAATACACACACACACATAATTATATATATATATATAAAAATTCCACATGTATAAATTTTTATAAATAATTTCAAAACAATATATAAATATATTTGTAATATTTTGTATACATAAATTAATGTATGTGAACATACATCTAGACGATATATCTGTGTACTAGAGGGTCTAACATGTTTATTGCGGTATAAATCTCAACATTTATACATGGGCAGGTCAAGCCTTGCACAGATTGCTATGTTACACATGCACACACATGTATAGTGTATATGATACACGTGTATATATAATATAATATTAATTACATAATATAAAACTATACTATAAATTTAAATAAAATATTGATTTTATTTAAAAGAAATTTAGAAATTTTCTAAACAAATTAGACTTCATAAGCCCAATAAAGATCAAAAATGGAATTGGTTTTGAAATTCACCCATTTCTTCCACTACGAGTTGGCCTAATTCCAATGATGGTATCAGTGCCCAATAGCCTATGCAGTCTAAATTAGTGATGTTAGGGTTAACTAATTAAGCTCACAACCCAAATAGTAGGGTGTTTAAAAAGGTAGCGTCAAAGGATTGAGTTTAGGAAATCAAGTACTCTGCCCTACTTAACTACTGGCTAGGCCCGAATGGATATGTGAGCCCAAAGGTTGTCCTTAATAGAGAAGGCCTAATTTGAATTGGGCCTTGGGCTAATTTTCAAAATTGTTTGGAAATTAAAAATATAAGATTTTAAAATAAAATATATACATATTAAAAATGTTATAATATAATCAAATTTTCAAAATGTTTGAAAATTAATATAATTAATTTTGAAATTTATAAAAACATTATTAATAAGGTTATAAAAATATGTTAATTAAATAAGTTAATTAATTAATAAATATATGCATATGTTTTTTTAGCAAAGCTAGCGAGGTTGATTGGCCCCTACCAGAATTTATTGCAAGACACAAAAAGACATAGAACAAGCTCTATGTCAATAAACATACAATGAATCTACACAGCAAGAAATAAACATACAAACTAAGAAAAAAGAAAGACAAGAAATAAAAACACAGATCCCACCTACAACCATGCACCAAGCAGAGAAGCAAAGGGAGAGTTATGTAGCTTCAAACCACTCACGATCTCTTTCCTCAAAATATTCCATAACACTACATGATTGCGAGATTTATTTTCAATGCATCTTAAGTTTCTCTCTCTCCAAACAAGATGAATATATTTCTTTAGGCAGTAAAACAATATTCCCTTTCTCTTACCCTCCACTTAGTAGCCTTATGAATTACTGCCCATTCTACCGTGGAAACCATAGAAACATCATATCTACCAATGTTGGCCATCAGCCTCTCCCAAATGTAAAACAGATCGGAGCATTCAAAGAAGATGTGGTGCATAGTTTCAGTAACTGCATTGCAGAAGGGACACGGTGGTCAGCTAACCCTGCATACTCAAGCAACTTTTCCTTTATCATCAATGCATCGTTACACACTTTCCATAACAACAGATTTTCAGTGCTTGTTGAATGTTTATTCCAGATGGCCTTATACCACGAACAAATAGGCATACTTTTAACTCTAGAAAGAAGCTGGTGCACATGCTTTACAGAGTGAGCCTTACCATCCTAGAGCAACTCATAAGTTTTAGGATATGTTTTGTGATACGCACTATTACTTGCCCAGTACTCTCTCAAATATTGGTTACTAGTATAAGGAAGGGACAACTTACTATCAACTACGAAGTCAATGGCCTTTGCATTCATGTTAATTCCAGACTGGTGTTTTTGCTATTGTGGTATCAACGTAGATAGGATAATTCCATCACTTATCCAAGGATCATGCCAAAATGATTTATTGCTATGAGTAGAGAGGAGAACTTGAGAAAAGGCAGAAAAACATTCCTTCACTCCAAGATTTTCCTTTTAAATCCAACTGCAAGATTGGGGAACATACATAGACCAAATGCACTTCCTCCTAATGTTATGCTTCATAGTCCATTCAACCCACAGACCCTTCTTGTTAGTTAGCAAGGAATTGAAATGGTGACTTATAGCAGCTTTATTCCATAAGTCAATACTTAAAATCCCTAGCCCACCTCTTGATCTTGGCTTCTCAAATTTTAAGAAAGAGCATGGAATAGCTTTCCTATTATGAATGCTCCAAGTCCAGAAAAATCTTAACATTGCACTTCTGACCATCCTAGGAAGTTTTTGAGGGAGAATGAATGTTCTAGCCCAGTAAACCATCAAAGAGAAGCTAACTGACTTAACCAAAACTAATCTTCCAGCTTGGGAGAGGAATTTGTTAGCCCAGTTAGCCATCACTCTAGTTATCTTGTTGTAAAGAGGGAGACAGTTAGCATTTTGACCTTAGAAGAGCATACGATAGGCCAAGATAGTTCATGTCACCTTGCATTGGTGGAAATCTAGATAAAGCAGTAAGCTTATTGCATCAGCTTGGGGTATACAAGTGAATAATAAGACTTGGTAGGGTTAAGCTTCAGTCCAGTGATATTATGAAACGTTGCAAGGGTGCTTTTAATACAAGATATGGATATGGTGTCAGGTCATGTAAAAATCATTATGTCATCAGCAAAGAGAAGAGATGAAATCTTGGATTGCTTACACTTTGGATGGTACCTGATATGTATATGTTATAATATACATATGTTATATATTATGATATGCATTATGTTATTTTAAAATGTTAAAATAACATAAGTATACATGTACTTATATGAAATGAATTTATATTCCTTAATTAAAATTGTTAAATTAAATAATTAATTAAAGGTGGATTAATTAAATAATATACACATATATGTGATACGTGTGTTATTCTATAACAGTTATAATGTATAGTAAATATTCTATATAAATGTTTTATAAGAATAATTTAAAATTAATTAAAGAATTAATTAATTAAAATTAATTAAATAATATTTAATTACTATAATATTATACCTAAGACTATTATATAAGTTATATGAAATATAAAAGTTATACAATGATAAAAGTTATATAATATGAATGTATAAATTAAAGGTGGAACATTAAGAAACCCTAAATAGACCTAAGAAATAAATACATATGCAAATGCATGTACACCATGATTTCTGATGTGTCTACAAATGAATCACAAGGGCATTTTATAAGAAATATATTATTCCATAAGTCGATATCACTCAATATAATATACTAAAGATTATGAATCTTCAATTTAATGTTGTCCTCTACCATATATATATTAACAAATTACTTGCATACTCATTAATTGTTAAGCAAACTAAAGCTAGGGATGTTGTGCATAGTATTATTAATATATTGAATAGATGAGATAAGGTAACTATATGTATTTGTTGAGCAAACTCAAGGTATATATATTATATTTAGGCCGTCGTGATATGGTAAGTACGAGCGAATAATTTTATTTGGATTTGTTAAAAAAACCGAAGATCAAGTGAAATTAGGAAGGGTACCAAGGATTAGGAGTTGTATAAGATACAACTGATAAGGAGTTATCCATTGTCTGTTAAGCTATGACTTATTGAGCAAACTCAAGGTTAGAATTCCAAGATGGATGAGTCCAAATACCTACTAGTGAAGTCAAAAGACTTCTACATTTCAACTTAGAGTTTGGCGAATTATAAAAGACTAGTGGGAGCTGATTAGTCAAATGAAACATAAAGTTTAACCTTACCAATATTATAAGAACATCTACGATGATATTGTTCTAATAATCTACCAATTAAAACTTATAGAAAAATGTCAACTCCAAAACTGTATTCTTAAAGGGACAAGCTTACCGAATCTAACTATATCGATTGGCCAAGAGCGATTAAGATAACATTGACTTGCAAATGTCTTTCGTCATTTATTACATGCAAACCTAAAGAATAGCTCGCTGATGATGTGGACCTCGAACTTCTACTTGCTTATAAGAAATAGGTTTCGGACCTAGAGATCTCCCAAGATTTCATGCTGTCTATGTTAGACAAGTCGTTGCAGAGGCAGCATGAAAATATGTCTGTCCATGTGATATTTGATAATCACAAGGCCCTTTTTGGTGAACAGTCATGTTCCGCAAGATACATGCTTTTGAAGATGCTATTATATACTAAAAGTACTAAAGTACAAAAGCTGGACGATTATGCAATGTTAATGAAGGCTATATCGACAAGTTTTCACAATTGGAGGTACAGATAAGCAACAAATTATAGATTGATTTGATTCATGGTTCTCTTACACGTCAGTATGAACCGTTCATACTTAATTACAATATGAACCAATTGAATGTGAATCTCATGGAGCTTCTCAATATGTTGAGGTTAGCCCAGTCTGCATCTAAGGATCAAAGTGGTGTGCTTGTTTTAAAGGGTGGTGTATCACCTTCGAAAGGTTCGAATAAGCAAAAAAGGAAGGTCAGAAGAACAAGAAAATTAATACGACCACTAAAAAGGTTGAATGTCACCATTGCCACATGAAAGTTCATTGGAAAAGGAATTGTCCTAATTACTTAAAGATTGTAAGAGAAAGAAAGCATAATGGTTCTGTAGCTTTATCAGGTACATTTATGATTCGAATTTTTTTGTAATCAATAAAATGTCTTTGGTTTTAGATACTGGATCTGGAAATCATATATCTAATTCGTTATAGGGGCTTAGGAACTGGCACCGTGTGGCAAAAGGAGAGATAAGACTCCAAGTTGCTGATGGATCTATCATAGATGCAATGTCAGTAGGAGATTATCATTTATGTTTACTTAACGGATTAGTTTTGATATTAAATAAATGGTATTTTATAAAAGATGTTAATTATGGGATTTTTTTTATTTCTAGATTGTCTGAGACTGAATATATTATGAACGTTAGTTTGAATGGAAATAAAGTCTGCGATGGTATTTTTGAAAATGGCATTTATTTGATCAATACTAATTATGTATATTCTGTGAATAATTCTTCTAACAATATAAATGATAATTATCTTTGGCATTGTAGGATATATTATATTAGTGAGAAATGACTACACAAACTGAAAATCGAAGGATTTCTCCCATCACTTGATTCTGAATCATTTGACACGTTTGAGTCATGTCTCAAAGGTAAAATGACTAAGCACCCCTTCAGTGGGAGCAATGAAAGAGTTGATGAACTCTTAGGGTTAGTACATAGTGATGTATGTGGCCTGAAGTCTGTAATCACCAAAGATAATAGCTCTTACTTTGTTGCCTTCACTAATGATTTCTCAAGACTAAGATATGTGTACCTTGTGGAAAAAAAATTCGATATCTATGAGAAATTTGTTAAATATAAAAATGTAGTAGAAAACCTAATGGTGGGTAACATCAAGATTCTTCGATCAAATCGAGGAGGTAAGTATGTTGGACAGGAATTCCATCGGTACTTAAAAGATAATAGGATTATCTCTTAGAGTACTCCACCTTATACTCCACAACACAATGATGCGTCAGAGTGAAGGAACTGAACCTTATTAGATATGGTTCATTCCATGATGAGAAAGGCTAAGTTCCCTCTATCTTATTGGAGATATACGCAAGAAACTGCATCTATACGTTGAACTTGTTGCCCGATAAATTTGTAACTAAAACACCATATGAGATGTGGTATGGTAAGAAACCCCAACTCAAGTATTTGAATGTGTGGGGTTGTCCAGCATACGTTAAGAACGTTGGTCCGAGTAAATTAGAGGCATAATCGGTACCGTGTAAATTTATTGGATATCCCAAAAACTCAATGGGATATACTGTAACACCCCTCATTTTTGGTAACATTATTCAGGAGATTTAATTAGATAAATTAAATAGAATAATGTAAATTTAAGTGATAAGGGGATTGTGATTTGAATAAATATAATTAAGGCTGTGCTCAATTAACTAATTAAATGGGCTAAAGAATAGTTTTTAAGTTAATTAATCTACATAAGGGTATAATGGCAATTACCGCACAAAACCCCTTAACCTTATATATTCTCATTCCTTACCATTTCATTTTCCATTCACGTCATTTTGAAAACAAAACATCAATGTAAGAAGAGGAGCCGGTCATAATCAAAGAGAAAAGAGAAGAGAATTCAAATCAAGCGAAGGAATTAAAGAAAGGGAATAATCTTAATCTCAATCCAATCTCCTTATCTTAATCAAGGTGAATACTAATTTATAACATTTCCATTTTTGTTTATGATCATATGTTTTCGGATTTAAGGTTAAATTCGTTTTTATGATGAATTGGATGATGATATGCTTGAATTATAATTTGTTAGATTTAAACAAGATTGTTTAAATGAAGATTTATGCAGATATAAGGCAAAACCAATTGAAAAGGATCTTTAAATGCCATGGGAAATTTTTATGTTATGTAAAACATGATTTTGGAGTTGTGTTTCAATTTTGGTAATTTTCCAAGCTATGGGAAGATTATTATGAATTTTCAAAGGAAAATATGATAAATATTTGGGTTTAAATTTAATTTTGATTATTTCAGTGAGAAATTGGGTCTGAAATTTTGATTTGTTAGATAACACGATTAAAGTGAATTTCTGGAATTTTTAGGGATTTTTTCTAAGTGATTTGTTATGCAAATTAAATTATTTTAGGAGAAGCAATTATTTGCAATATTGGATTTGCATAATGGAAGGGCTTATTTGCTAACTTAACCATGGTTTAGATCTGAAGTTAGCGGGATTTATTTTGGTAAAGAATTTGAAAAGTTAAGGCAGCCAATCTTATGTTTACACGTGGTACGTTAGTTAGAAAGTATTTTCCTTAATTGGCATTAATCAGTTTTTACCTAGAAAAGTTGGTTTCGCCTTCTTTAGACGTACCTTTCGACTCAGAGCTTTGGCCTTCAATCAAGTCAAAACCCCACTAGGACGAAACCAATACACAAGGTATCACTTAGATGTTACGTAGTGGATTGGAGGAAAGGCGGAAGGCATGGTGTTGAAAGCATTGCTTCCGATGGGGTCGATACCTTTGTTTGTTCTAAAAGGTGAAGCGCCTGCCTTTATTTTATTAAAGCTTTCATGGGAGTCGAAACATATATTTTCGAAAGAGGTTTTGTAATAGCTTTTGATGGGGTTGCCAATTTATATTTTAAAAGTAAGAGCATTCGAATGAGTACCATTAGTTGTAAAACAATGCTTTCAAAAGTAGAGGTTCTGACCTAGTCGAAGCCTTGCGGTCGTTATTTTGCCTTTTTAGTGTATTGAAGTCATCAATGCCTACGAAGGGTAGTTTTATTTTAAAGGTGTTTTATGCCACTTCCTAAATGCTTTTGAAAGGGTCTAAGGGTTTCGAAGGCAATGGCTTCGAAAGGGGGTTTCGATGCTATCCTTTAGTGTTTTATTTAAATGATTTGAAGCTTTCAAAAGGGATGGTGCCGACGCCATCAAGTTTTCCCGAATACTTTTATATGACAAAGGATGGTTTCGAAAGAGACACTTTCGTTTATATTCACTTTGACCCAAATGATATATTTTAGTATAAACCGAATGGTTTCGAAAGGGGGACTTTTAGTAGTTTCGAAAGGGTGACTTTCAATGGTTTCGGAAGGATACTTCCAAAGGTTTCGAAAGAGGTACTTTCAATGGTTTCGAAGTTATGCTTCTAAGAGTTAACAGTAATACTTTATTACATTCGAAAGGTTTCAAAAGAGAAGTTTTAAAGTGTTTCGAAAGGCAGGGGCCTAATGTTTTGAAAAGATATTTATATGCTTTCGAAGGAGGTTATACAGTGAGGTCGAAAGCAAGATTTTGAAGGTTTTGAAAGCCTTAGTTTTCAAATCAAATAACCCAATCTCATTTTAAAGGAAAACCATGGCATAATTAAATAAAGAGTTTTGAAAAGGAGTTTTTGAAGAAGTTTTCTTTGATTAAAAGGTTAAAGGGATTAACCAAGTTATTGTGTTTGCTTCTTCATATACGTATATATTCACATTGTAATAGACCCATAACTGAATTTTAGGGAAGGGCAGAATAACCAGCTAGGTTGACCCAGTAGTGATTATAAATTAAGTTAACTCCTGAATGAGTAGAATTGCATCCAGGAGGTCAGGAAAACCAAAATATAGGATGGTAAAAATGTTAAAGAATGATATTGGCAAGGACCAATCGGTTCTTAGTAAGCCCATGAAAACTGTGTATAGGAAAAGATATTGGCAGGGGCCAATAGGTTCATAGTAAGCCCATGAAAACTATGTATAAATGAAGATGTCAGAAAGATAGGTTCATAGTTAGCCCATGAAAATTATGTTTTGATATTGGCAGGGCTAGTAGGTTTATTGTGAACCCATGAAAACTATATCTGGATTAAGATATTGACAAATGTCAATAGGTTCCTAGTCAACCAATGAAAACTAGGATAAGAGTAAAGATACTAGAGTTCCCAATAGGTTCATAGTGATCCCATGAAAATTATGTAATTGGACAGAGAGTTCTTAAGCATTTAACTGGTTATTAGTAATCCCATGAAAACTATTAGGTTAATAGTAACCCTAGAAACTATAACTGTGACAGATAGTTAAAATAAATGGGGATGGGTAATCCAGAATTGGTTCACTTGTTTTTCATATCATCATATCATATTGTTTTGAATTGTTTTAACCATTGTGGATGTAGGAGCACAGTATATGGTTTTATAAAGGTTTTAAGATACCAGTGAGAGAAAACCCATTCTGCTAAGCGGCGTGGTCTCACTAGATATCTAAATGGTTTGAGATTGTAGATTATTATTCATACCAGGCTTTATGTCTGGCTTGAAGTTTATGTTTTCCTCTTAAACTCTTGGGTGCTCAATGGATTTTGAGTAGTTTGAGAGTTGAGGTTTCCAAGTACCTCATTAGACGAATAAAGCTTCTGAAGTCGTGCAGGACGCATGATAGCTATCTAGAGTTCTCTTTTATTTTGATTCCGCTGTGTTGGTTGTAATGGCAAAGTTATTAAATTGCCTTTATATACTCTGATCATCCAAGTGGGCATCTTCATATGTTGCTCTTGGCATATGTTGTAATAAATATATTTTCTCTGAACGTGGTTGACGATTGTGGGATTATGTAATGAATTGGAAATGTTTTGAAATGCAATGTGATTTTGTTTGATGTTTTAATTACTTTCCATATTCATGTATATTTGTGTATCAATGTATCTAGCATCGCCGTATTTGGTCACCGAGGAATAATAACTATGGATGACTGCAGCATCTATAGCCGTTAGTTTTGGGCCTCCAAGTAGGGGCTTGTTACAAGTTGGTATCATAGCATAGGTTTATGAAAACTTTAAAAGAAAAGTTAAACCTAAAAGCTTTTTGAAACATAATCCAATGAATCAGAAATATGATTGGTATCATAAATATGATTGGGGTTTGGGATAACGATATAGTAACGTACTTGTATTTGATATATATATATATATATATATATATATGTGTGTGTGTGTGTGCGTGTGTGTGTTCCCCTCTCTCTTAGATCGTTCTTCTGTATCTTACTAAGGCTCGTATGCAGAATTATGAGAAAGAAGATATGGAAGCAGGAAATGGAAGTGGAAATCTCGGTGGAGAAAGCACCACAACCAACGGAAATGCTCAACCTAATACCAGGAGAAATCGAGGTCGACATGCTAATGCTAACCAAAATGCTGATGCCAATGTGGGTGCTGAAAATTCACCAGTAGGTATGGGGGCAACATATCAGTACTTCATCAATGTTATGCAAGCAGCAGTCGCTGCATGTGTTGATGGAAATGTTGGAGGAGCTAATCCGGTGGCTTCAGTTGGGAATAACTATGCTAAGTTGAGCAGAGATTACACCAGTCTTGGTGGGAAGCCATTTATGAGGATGGAGGATGTCGTAGAAGTTGAGAATTGGCTATTACATTGTGAGCGTTTATTTGCCGATTTGGGTTTAGATGATGAGCAGACGAGAAGGTTGGCCTCTAGACAGTTTCAAGGGTCAGCACTTCATTGGTGGAATATGTTACTGCCGGAGTTCCGGAGGAAGAGTTGACTTGGGCTGAAATCAAAAGGTGATTTGAACAAAGGTTTTATCCGAGGTTGCTAAGTCAGCGTTGATGAGAAATTTTATGGATCTAGTCCAGGGAGAGATGTCGGTTATCGAGTATGCCACTAGGTTTGATGAGCTATCTCAATATGGGTATGCTACTATTGACATTGACATCAGAAGAAATGAGAGGTTGACTTGGGGTTTGAGACCTGAGCTTGCTAAGGCGACCCTGACACATATCCATGATCCTTGTAATGTGGTTGTGGAGATGGCAATTCGCTATGAGGAAATGCCTGTTGTTTGTGCTAGAGAGAAGCTAGTTGAAACCCAGGGTTCTTAGGGAAAGAAAAGAAAGTTCTTTAAGAAGAAGGGAGCCCAGAAGGGAGATGCTGCCAAGGAGGCAAAGGCTGATTTAGTTTGCTACAAATGTGACAAGAAGGGTCATTATGCAAATGAGTGCCGGTCGGGAAAGGGAAAGAAGGTTGCTGACAATTAGAATGTGAAGTGCTTCAACTATGACCAAGTTTGGCATTATAAGAACCAGTGTCTAGAGCCTGTCAGTGCGGACAAGGGAAATGCCTTTACTGTCAGATCATCTGCTAAGCCAACTGCAGCTGATAAAGGAGAGACTGTGATGGAAGGTACGTTTTTGATTCAAAATATACCAGTTAGGATACTATTTGATACAGGTGCATCACATTCATTTACATCCCAGTGTTTGGTTGATAGGTTATGCATAGAATCCACATACCATGTTACTTTCTTAAGAGTTGCAAATCGAATAGGAGGGTATGCAACTTTGGGGATGAGATGTGACTAGTTAGAACTTGATTTGTTACGTCGTAAGTTTGCAGACAGTCTGTATGTTTTTGATATCATAGATTTCGAAATCATTTTGTGTATGGATTGGTTGAGAAGGTATAAGTCCAGGATATTTTTCTAGGATGGGGAGATATCATTAAGACAGCCTGATAGTCATATACAAATTATATTCTCAGTAGAGAATTCTAACCGAAGTAGTTTTTCTTTGTTAAGTTAAATGGAAGTGGGAAAAGAGCTAAGTCGGGTTCGAGTAGCAAAAGAGTTTGTTGATGTCTTTGAGCTAGTCATAGGACTACCATCGAAACGAGTTGTTGAGTTTCGGATAGACCTTGTGCCAGGAGCTGAACCTGTGAGTAGACCACCTAGCAGGATGACACCTACTGAGATGAGGAATTAAAGGTGCAACTAGTGGATCTTGAAGGAAGGAATTTTATTAGACCAAGCAGTTCGCCTTGGGGAGCGCCGGGGTGTTTGTGAAGAAACCGGATGGGTCGTTGAGGATGTGTATCGACTATCGTAAGTTGAACGAGAGGATGATAAAGAATAAGTATCCTTTGCCGAGAATTGATGATCTATTTGATCACTTGTGTGGAGCCAGAGTGTTTTCCCGGTTTGATTTGGCGACAGGTTTCCATTAGTTGAGAGTGATAGAGGATAGTATCTCATTGACAGCATTTTGAACTAGGTATGGTTCGTACGAGTGGTTAGTAATGCCATTCGGGTTGACGAATGCACCTTCTTTCTTTGTGGATTTGATGAACCGAGTCTTTCGAGAGTATTTGGACAGATCCGTGTTGGTGTTTATAGATGACATTTTGGTATACTCTAAAGATGAAAGAGAGCATGAAGGTCATCTTAGAGTTGTGCTTGAGACGCCGAGGCAGAATCAGCTAAAGGCGAAGTTTTCCAAGTGTCATTTTGGACGAAAGAGGTTAAGTTTCTTGGTCAAGTGGTTTCAAAGAAGGGTTTGTCAGTCGATCCAGATAAGATCGAAGCTGTGAATAATTGTAAGAGACCAGAGACGGTGACTGAGATTAGAAGTTTTCTTGGACTTTCTGGCTGTTACTAGAGATTCATTAAGGATTTCTCGCAGATAGCAGCGCCTTTGACTACGCTAACCAGGAAGGAGGTGAAGTTTGTCTGGTCTGATAAATGTGAGGAAGCATTCCTTAAGTTAAAGCATTTATTGACCAATGCACCAGTGATAGTTGTTCCAGACGGAAACCATGGGTTGGTGGTGTATACTGATGCATGTGGAACAAGATTGGGAGCTAAGTTGATGCAGAAGGGTAAAGTGATTGCCTACGCTTCATGACAGCTTAGACCGCATGAAGTGAGATATCCTACTCATGATTTAGAGTTGGCTGCGGTGTTCTTCTCATTGAAGATTTGGAGGTATTATCTCTTAGGGGAGAGATTTAAGCTATACACAAATCATAAGTCTTTAAGATACTTATTCTCTCAGAAGGAGTTGAATATGAGACAGCAGAGGTGGCTGATGTTTTTGGTTTCTTATGATTTTGGTATAGAGTATACTCCTGGGAAAGGAAATAAAGTAGCAGATGTTCTTAGCAGAAGACATCAGAATGTGGTGTTGGCTATGTTGGTAGAGTGGAAAGATTTAGAAGCTTTGACTACATGTAGTATGCAGTTAAGATCGACTGCTAGTTTTTGTTAGAGTACTGCCATATTGTCCAGTTTAGAAGTTCGACCAATGTTGATCGAGAGAATTGCTTCTAAGCAGAGGGAGGATCCATTATTAGCTGAGAAGATCAGAAGGCTTGAGGTTGGAACTGAGATCGATGATCTGAAAGTTTTTTGTCTTGACCAAAGAGGATGGTTGAGAGAGAAGGGATGATTATGCGTTCCAGATGTTGAGAACTTGAGGAAAGAAGTTCTTGGGGAATGTCATCGATCCAAGTTTACAATTCATCCTGGAGGGACCAAGATGTATCAAGATATAAAGCGGAGCTTCTATTGGGAAGGTATGAAGAGGGATGTTGGCTTGTGGGTTAGGCAGTATGCAAACTGTCACCAAGTGAAAGCTGAACATCAGAAGTCGAGTGGGTTGCTTCAGCCTTTAGAGATTCCAGTTTGGAAATGGGATTCGATATCCATGGATTTTATAGATGGGTTGCTAAGGTCAAATAGAGGAAATGAAAGTATATGGGTTATAGTGGATAGGTTGACCAAGAGTGCCCATTTCATTCCAGTTAAGTCAACTAGGACGGCACATGTTTTAGCTAAGTTGTTCATAAAGAACATAGTTAGACTACATGGAGTTCTTAGTAGCATAATTAGTGACAGAGATGCTTTTTTCACTAGCGAATTTTGGAAGAGTCTACAGGATGGTTTAGGCACTAAGCTTAAGGTGAGTACTACATATCACCCTCAGACGGATGGGCAGATAGAGAGAGTCAATAAGGTACTCGAGGATTTGTTAAGAGTTTGTGTATTGGACTTTGGTTGATTTTGGAAAGATCACCTACATTTGGTTGAGTTTTCCAGTAATAATTGTTATCAGACTAGTATAGGAATGACGCCTTTTGAAGCTTTGTATAGAAGGCCATGCAAATCACTAGTGTGTTGGTTGGAGACTAGAGATAGATTGGTCATAGGTCCAGATTTGGTTAGGGAAGCATCAGAGAAGATTGAGTTGATTCGAGAAAAGATGAAGGAAGCTCAATCCAGACAGAAGAGTTACGCGGATAAGAGGCGTAAGGACCAAGAGTTCTTAGTTGGTGATAAGGTATTCATTAAAGTATCACCGATGAAGAGGGTGGTATGATTTGGGAAGTCAAGGAAACTGGCACCGAGATATGTAGGTGTAACAACCCAAGATTTTTGCAAATATTTTTAAATTAGATTTTATTTCAAAATTTTATTTTTAAAACATTTTAAAAGTGTAGTTGAAATTTTCCAATAGTAGTTGTATTTTGTTTACAATTCTTAATTCTAGTTTCAATATAACAAAGTATTTTCTTTATTTATTTTTCTATTTTTCCTAAGACTATTTATTTATTTTCATTTCTACATTATCTTGTTTTAACTTTTATTTTATTTATTTGATTTTTGATTGGTTTATTTCGAATAAAAGAAAGTGGAAATTCAAAGAGACAAAAGGCTTTTAAACTTGTGACTTTTCATTTCTTTGCCTTTTCAATTACTTTGGCCGTTCTTTTCTTTTGACAGCCGTGCATTTCTCATTGATAATTCACGTGAGAAACTTCCCATCATCCTCATTGTTTCGGCCATTTCATTTATGAGAAAAAAATGTAAGTAATGGCTTCCTTTTTCCTATTTTCTTCTTCATTTTTGTTTGATTTTTTGCCTTGATCTCTTCATGCTTTGATCGGCCCTACCCACCATCATCTCCACCGACCACCACCATCACCTCCTTCCCCTCATCATCCATGGCATACCACTCCTCCCCTCTGTCCAGGTCAGGGCGTGACCACCCTATAGAGCAATCACCATAAAACTTGCAAAACTCCTTGCATATGGCATAGCCGAACCCCTTTATCCCATCACCATCCCATAGTTTGACTCGGCCACCACCCCTAGCTCCACCACCAGCCGCGGTGACCATCACCACTGGCCATCACACCACCTGACCTGACCTGTAGTTGAACCTGAGCGATCCCATATGACCATAGGCCGAGCCTATGTTGCAACCAAAACTCCTTTTAGGCCTTGACCCTTTGCATTCCTCACTTGTAACTCCATTCTCTTGCTAGCCGTGCCTATGTGATGCAAACCCGAGCCTTGTTGCCTCAAATATGAACCATGGCCGAACCTATAAACATGTATGGTCGAGCAAAAGTTGAGTTGAGATCAAGCAATTTTAATTTAAAGGCCTGGTGATGTTCTTTGTTAATTCTATTTCCATTTTATTTCAATTAATCTTTGTATTGCATATATATTTATATTTGCTTTGTTTTATTTGCGTATACAAGATCAAAATCTTGGCTCTCTCTCCACTTGAATCCAAAGTCGTGCTATATCATGCTTTCTGAATTTATTTATGTGTTTTGATTTGCGAACTCCAGCTTAAAGAGGTGAGTTATTCACGCTAGACATTCATACTTATAGAATTGTGAAATGATAACAAGTGAATGTGTAGAACTGTTATATCATGTTATACCTGCCTGTGATATGTATTATATGATGTAAAACACTGTTATAAACCTGTCACATCATCTGCTATGTTATATTCTGTTATATTGTTTATTTTATTCTGTTTCTCACACTTCAAGTTCCCTGTAGAACAGAATCATTATGGGTTGAAATGATACATACCCAAACGGACTTTAGAATAGGGAAAAATCATTATGGGCTGAAATGATAGGCTGGAGCAATTTTTATTTATTTTATTTAACTTGGGATTGCGGGTTTGAAATGATAGAACCCGGATTTTTCTTTGTAAATTACGGATTGAAATGATATATTATCCGTATCACTTGACCTAGGTTAGAAAATATTATATAGACCTGTGGTTATTTTATATATTTTTCTGGAAATTTTAAGTATTGATATTTTGATTTAAATTTGGATTTAAAATGATTTAATAAAGTGATAATGATTTTTCTTCTATGTAATAAAAATGTTAAATAAATGAATGGAAAAATTATGATTTGAAACATAACTTAATTTGGAAATTTGTGATTTGATTTTTAAACGGAAGTTTAAGTAAATCAATAAAAATGGAGATTAAGTTTTATTTATGAAATGGTAATTTAAATTTGAGTGTTAAGTTAATTGAAAAAAAATGCAAAGAATAGGAAAATTATACACTTGAATTTATAAGTGAATTACTGAAGAAAAATTTGATATTTATTTGTGAAATTTTACTTTATAAAAATTATAAATTAAAGGGTTTTCAAATGAACAATTTGAGTGGAAAAATATGATTTTTATAAGTTTAAAATGGTTAAAATTGAAGTTTATTTGTTTCTGAAATTTTATTATAAATTTGGAAATTGAATTAATAGCACTTCAGAAATGCTATCATTTCTGAAACTAACTTAAAATCTGAAGTAAAGGATACTGCATCACTTTTTAAGTGCTGTGGTTGATGCAAATGAACTAAAGGCTAGATTAACTAAAGGCTACTGCGGCACTTGGTAAGTGCTGTGGTTGTAGAAAGAAAGTTAAAATCTGAAACTAATAAAAGGGCTACAGTAGCACTTTATAAGTGCTGTAGTTGGCTGAAATGAAGATTTTCAAATGTAATTGAACTACTGCAGCAGTTTATAAATGCTGTCTTTGCTAAAATGAATTGTTTTCAAATATAACTTACCGCAGCATTTTCTAAGTGCTGCGAAAGCTGAAAATTTCAATGTTTTATAGTATTTAACTGAATAAATGAGCTCAGAAAGGGCTAAATTTTTGGGAATTGAATATTTGATTTGTAAGTATAATGACTTTACTTTTAAATGGTTTAAATGATGTATTTTGATTTGAAATATAAACCAATTTGAAATGTATAACCACGGGTTATAATAACGATTGGTTGTTAAAGAGACCGGGATCGGATATGGACATACTCTCTGTCGATACCGAAAACCACTTTAACAACTGTGTACGTGGTGTTGATTCCAGAATGAAGTAGGATGGTGGCGACGATCATGTTAAGGTATGAACGTGGACCCGACTCCCGTGAGTTGGCTTAAGGTGGCTAAAACGGGAGCGATCTTGGGACAAGTGAGGTCATTCCTCCGATCGGGCCCATTCCTTCGATAGTGATTTGATGGCCATCTTCGATTTTTATTTGGGAGTGTGTCTGAGGTGGGCGGTAGTGGCTGCTATGCGTTTCCACCAGCCCGTGTGCGTAATTGGTATATCTACCCTGGCATTTCCTTGTGTGTCGTGTCACTTACCATAGCGAGCTTTACTACGAGTTTGATTTGTGTCGTACCTATGGAGTATCTTCTCGTAACCTCCCGATCCGGAGGTACGCAGGTACTGTGTAGACTACTGGCACTATTTATGTGTTAAGGTGGAAAATGTAAAGCCTTAACGCTATTTTTAAGTATGTTTATTTTACTATTAGACATTATTATAATAGCGAAATATTACTACATAGTAAATAGTTTAACGGATCCTTAGAGGATGGGAGGTCCCAAGCATCCTTTAAGTTACTTGTGCTTTTATTACAGTTCACTTGAGTTGGTTTACATTGTATAAGTATGTATGTCCTGACTCGAGTGTTTGTGTTTATTCACGCTTGGGTCAGCCTGAGTATTCATAGCTTTGGGTTTCACTTTCGGGAGCTAGGAATCGTTGGAGATTCTACTTATCTAGTTATTTATCTATATTCAGTTTCAGTTGTTTTATTTCAGTTATTGTATTAGCAGACTTCTATGTATTTGGGATTTCTATTGTATTTGTTTCAGACTGATATTGTGTATTTGTTTTTGAGACTTTGTTATAGTAGCTTCATGAACTACTATGGTATTTTATCTTCCGCTGCGAGTTATTCTGATATTTCTATGTCAGTGATTCTGTGATTGATTTTATTTGGTCCAAATTTTATTACAATCTGTTAATTTGAATTATTCAAATCCGTCATGTGTGGATTATTGTCGATTTGAATGGTCCAAAATAGTGGGTCGTTACAGTTGGTATTAGAGCAAGGTTTTTTTAGGCAAACCTTAGCTTATGGAGCAAAAACTCAGTATAGATAGGGTAGAAATACCCTAGAATGAGTGAAATCAACCTCAGAATCATTTCTTTATGAGAGAACGTATTTTCAAAGTATAAAATGATTTTAAAATGATTTTTCAAAGGATTTTTCAAAGATTATTTTGATATAAACTTTTCTTGTTTTAAAGGAATTTTTCTAAACTTCCTTTCTTTCGTATCTACCTTGTTAGTATTTTCTTTCTTTAGGATATTCATCCAAGTGAATTTATCTTATCCTATTTTATCTTATATTTGTCTTCTCTCTACCTTTGTCCTAAAATTCATTCTTGATTTTTTCAGGATGAATCTTGGAAATGTCAGAGGTAGGGGTCGTGGTATTGCCCCAGCTCCTCAGCCTGCTGCACCTGTTAGGTTTACTGTTCACTGTAAGGAATTCTCTTAACTTGGTGGAACCAAGTTTACCGATTCAGAGAGCATTATTAACGCCCAGCAATGGTTATGGAGTTTAGAGAGGATCTTTTCCGGTCTCGAGATTATTGACGCCTAGAAGCGTCGGTTAGCAGCCTGGCAGCTGCAAGAGTCGGCCTTGGATTGGTGGGAGTCTGTTACAGCTCACACTGACGAGGGTGATATTTCCTAGGAGCAGTTTAGGTATCCTTTGTGTTATCTTGAATTTTTTTCCCATATTATCCTTTGTTTTGAATCTATCTTAAGTTTTGTTTTTGTATCTTCTTTCAGGGAGACTTTTGTGGCAAAATGGATGCCAGAAGCCGGTAAATCTCAACTTTATCGTGAATTCATGGATCTCAAGCAGGGTACCATGTCCTTTTCTGAGTATGAGCGGAAGTTCAATGAACTTTCCAAGTTCGATCCTGGCCTGATAGACACTTCTCTTAAGAAGAATGAGAAGTTCATAGCTGGTGCTCGTCCTGAGTATTATGCTCGTCTCATTTCTCATGTTCATGGAACTTTTACCGAGCTTATGGATATGGCTATCCGTTATGAGAACCCTACTTCTAAGGGTCCTGCTGTTGTTGGTGCTCCTTCATCTCAGTTTTCCTCTACTAACTCTAAGATGAGAAAGCCAAATTTCCATCAGCAGAAGAAGAATTGGCTCAAGCATCCATGATTGGGATCTTCATCCTCTCCTTCTCAGAGGCACCCTATCGACCTATCTTCCATCACCTTCTTCAGGTGTGATCAGAAGGGACACTATGCTAATAGTTGTCCTACTTTGGTTGGTGCTGGTGTTCCTCCTCCTGCTCAGTTGAATAGGCGTGATCTCTGCCATAATTGTCTTCAGCATGGCCATCTCAGGAAGGATTGCCCTACCCAGCTGAAGGGCAAGCCATCTGGTATTTTGCTGTTACCTCTGCTTCTTCTCCTGCTCCACCTGCTCCTGCTCCTAGTGATGACCAAGGTACTCTTCAGGGCACCTTTTCTTTATTTCAGCATCCTGTTCGTGTTTTATTTGATACTGGAGCTTCCCATAGTTTTATTTCTGTTGATTTGTATGATAAGTTCGAGCATCTCCTTTCTCCTGAGTATGCTTCTGTACCTTTATGTGTTTCTAACCCTATTGGTGGCCCCGCAAACCTTAATAGGATTTGTAAACAAGTGAAACTTCTCTATTTTGATCATCGCTTTAGTAGTGATTTCTATGTTCTGGGCTTCAATGCTTTTGATTTATTGCTTGTAAGTGATTGGCTGAGTGGGCATGATGCCCATATCTCTTGTAAAGCTCGGTATGTTTATCTTGTTGATGATCGGGGTAATTCTTTGATTATTCAGTGCCGCATGCCGCAAGATTTTGCTGGCAGTTTTATTTATTCTATAGATTCTTCTCCTGGTGATCTTCATTCGACCCGTGTGGTCAGATTCTATCCCGATGTATTTGGTGAAGTTACCGCTTTACCTCCTAAGCGGGAAATTGATTTTCGTATTAATCTTATTCCTGAAGCTCGACCTGTAGTTCCTCCTCCTAGAAGAATGGCACCTCGCGAGAAGGTTGAGTTGGGAAAGCAAATTGAGGACTTGTTCTCCAAAGGTCTGATCAAACCTAGCCATTCAGAATGGGGAGCAGCGGTGGTTTTTGTCACTAAGTCTGATGGTTCTTTGAGGATGTGTGTTGATTATAGGGAGCTTAACAAGCTCACTATAAAAAACAGATATCCTATGCCTCGCATCAACGATATGTTTGATCAGCTTTATGGTGCTACTGTTTTCTCTCAGCTTGATCTTTCCACAGGTTTCCACCAGCTAAGAGTTGCTGAGGAAAGTATTCCCAAGAGTGCTTTTCATACTGAGAATGGGTTTTATGAATGGTTAGTCATGCCTTTTGGTTTGACTAATGCTCCTTCTTTCTTTGTTGATTTGATGAATCGTGTTTTTCGTGATGTGCTTAATAAATTTTTTCTATTCATTGTTAATGATATCCTTGTCTTCTCTAAGTCCAAGAAAGAGCATGAGTCACATTTTAAATCTGTTCTGGAGACTCTTAGAAATCATCAGTTGAAGGCTAAATTTTTGAAATGCCATTTCTAGAAGGATGAAGTCTGATTCCTTGGACATATTGTTTCTGGTAATGGAGTTTATGTTGATCTAGTCAAGATCGCTGCGATCAATGTAAGTCTTTCTTTCTTTCTCCTTTTCCTTTATCATTTAATTATTCTATCTCTTCTGTGGTTCTTATTTCCTCCGTATTCTGTTACAGGATTGGGAAACTCCTAAGACTCCTTCTGATATTCGTAGTTTTCTGGGCCTTGCCAGTTACTACCGGAGATTCATTGAGAATTTTGCTCGGATTGCTGCACCTCTCACTGCTTTGACTCATAATAATGCAAAGTTTGTCTGGGATAAGAAGTGTGAACCTGCATTCAACGAGTTAAAGAGCAAGCTTACTTCCGCACCAGTTTTTACCATTCTGAATAGGAGTGAGGGATTGACGGTATACACTGATGCTAGTCGTGAGGGATTGGGTGCTGTCCTCATGCAGGATGGTAGGGTCATTGCCTATGCCAGCCATCAGTTGAAAACCCATGAGGCTAATTATGCTGCTCATGATTTAGAATTGCTTGATGTTGTCTTTGCTTTGAAGCTTTGGAGGCATTATCTTCTAGGAACTAAGTTTGAGCTTTTCACTGATCATCAGTCTTTGAGATATATCTTCACTCAGAAGGATTTGAATCAAAGGCAAGTTCATTGGCTTGAGTTTCTAGCTTCTTACGACCTCGATATTAGCTATACTCCTAGTAAAGCTAATGTTGTGGCCGATGCTCTGAGTCAGAAGAAGGCTTTGTTGTGTAAGATGGTTGTTTCTTCTTCTCCTTTTTTGGATCGTATCAAGGCTAAGAAAGATGAGGATAGGATGCTTAGGCTTATTAAGGAGAGTGTTCGTAGCAGAGTTGGTGGGAGTAGTCGTGGTGGTAGGGGAGCTCAGATCGATGATAGAGGGATTTTGAGGATTAATGGTAGGATTTGTGTCCTGAATGTTGATGGATTGAGGCAGGAGTTACTTCGGGAGAATCATCGATCCAGACTTTATATTCATCCTGGTGTGACGAAGATGTATCAGGATATGAAGAGGCTCTATTGGTGGAAGGGTATGAAGTGGGATATCTCTATCTTTGTTAGTAGGTGTGCGACTTGTCGGCAAGTCAAGGCCGATCATCAAAAGACCCCTGGTTTGTTGCATCCCCTTGAGATTCCCAATTGGAAGTGGGAACAGGTAACTATGGATTTCATTGATGGATTGCCGAGGACTAGAAGGGGTAATGAGAGAATCTGGGTTATTGTGGATAGACTGACCAAGTCCGCTCATTTCATTCCGGTCAAGTCTACCCGTTCTGCTTCTAGCTTGTCTGAGATCTACATGAGAAATATTGTTCGTCTCCATGGTGTTCCTCTCAGTATTGTTTGTGCTCGTGATCCTATCTTTACAAGTCAGTTTTGGAAAGCTTTTCAGGAATCCTTAGGTACTCATCTGAATCTGGGCACTGCTTACCATCCACAGACCGACGGTCAAACGGAAAGAGTGAATCAGATTCTCGAAGATTTTCTTTGTGCTTGTGTGCTTGATTATGGAGGATCTTGGAAAGATCATCTCCATCTTGTCGAATTCACCTACAATAATAGTTATTAGGTATAATCTAATCTTCTGTTTTAAGCTTATCTTAATCCTTTATCTATCTCATTCTATCTTTGAATTCAGGTCAGTATTAAAATGTCTCTGTTTGCTGCTCTTTACGGACGACCTTGTAGATCTCCATCTTGCTGGATTGAATCCGGTAATCGTTTGGTTCTTGGTCCTGATATGGTTTTGGAGGCTTATAAGAGAGTTGAGGAGATTAAGAGGAAGTTGAGGATTGCGCAGGATAAGCAGAAGAAGTACGCTGATAGGCGTAGGCGGAGTTTAGAGTTTGCTGTTGGTGATCAGGTTTTCCTTAAGGTCTCTCCGTTAAGGAATGTCATTCGCTTTGGTCGTAGAGGGAAGCTTTCTCTTAGGTTCATTGTTCCTTTCCGCATTGTGGAAAGAGTTGGTTCTTTGGCTTATCGTCTGGATTTGCCCGAGAAACTTTCTAGAGTGCATGATGTATTCCACGTCTCACATCTTCATCGGTATCTTCATGACCCATCTCTTATTGTTCAGCCTTCTTCTCTTGATAGTTTGGATATTGAGCCTAATCTGACTGTCGAGAGGAAGCCACTTCGTATTGTCGACAGAGGTACGAAGCAGCTAAGAAGGAAATCTGTTAGTCTGGTCAAAGTACAATGGAGTACAGATGATCGAGATTGTACCTAGGAGATGGACGAGAGCATTCATGCTTCGAATCCGGAATTGTTTGTTTCAAGTACTATTTGCTTTTCTATCTTGCTTTTTCTTTGTTCTCCTTGTTTCGTTCTTTTCGAGGACGAAAAGGTTTGAGTGGGGGAGAGTGTAACAACCCAAGATTTTTGCAAATATTTTTAAATTAGATTTTATTTCAAAATTTTATTTTTAAAACATTTTAAAAGTGCAGTTGAAATTTTCCAATAGTAGTTGTATTTTGTTTAAAATTCTTAATTCTAGTTTCAATATAACAAAGTATTTTCTTTATTTATTTTTCTATTTTTCCTAAGACTATTTACTTATTTTCATTTCTACATTATCTTGTTTTAACTTTTATTTTATTTATTTGATTTTTGATTGGTTTATTTTGAATAAAAGAAAGTGGAAATTCAAAGAGACAAAAGGCTTTTAAACTTGTGACTTTTCATTTCTTTGCCTTTTCAATTACTTTGGCCGTTCTTTTTTTTGATAGCCGTGCATTTCTCATTGATAATTCACGTGAGAAACTTCCCATCATCCTCATTTTTTCGGCCATTTCATTTCTGAGAAAAAAATGTAAGTATTGGCTTCCTTTTTCCTATTTTCTTCTTCATTTTTGCTTGATTTTTTGCCTTGATCTCTTCATGCTTTGCTAGGCCCTACACACCATCATCTCCATCGACCACCACCATCATCTCCTTCCCCTCATCATCCATGGCATACCACTCCTCTCCTCTGTCTAGATAAGGCCGTGACCACCCTATGGAGCAATCACCACAAAACTTGCAAAATTTCTTGCATATGGCACAGTCGAACCCCTTTATCCCATCACCATCCCATAGTTTGACTCGGCCACCACCCCTAGCTCCACCACCAGCTGCCGTGACCATCACCACTGGCCATCACACCACCTGACCTGACTTGTAGTTGAACCTGACCGAGCCCATATGACCATAGGTCGAGCCTATGTTGCAACCAGAACTCCTTTTAGGCCTTGACCCTTTGCATTCCTCACTTGTACTCCATTCTCTTCACATTCTCTTCACATTCTCTTACTAGACGTACCTATGTGATGCAAACCCGAGCCTTGTTGCCTCAAATATGAACCATGGCCGAACCTATAAACATGTATGGTCGAGCAAAAGTTGAGTTGAGATCAAGCAATTTTAATTTAAAGGCCTGGTGATGTTCTTTGTTAATTCTATTTCCATTTTATTTCAATTAATCTTTGTATTGCATATATATTTATATTTGCTTTGTTTTATTTGCGTATACAAGATCAAAATCTTGGCTCTCTCTCTACTTGAATCCAAAGTCGTGCTATATCGTGCTTTCTGAATTTATTTATGTGTTTTGATTTGCGAACTCCAGCTTAAAGAGGTGAGTTATTCACGCTAGACATTCATACTTATAGAATTATGAAATGATAACAAGTGAATGTGTAGAACTGTTATATCATGTTATACCTACCTGTGATATGTATTATATGATGTTAAACCCTGTTATAAACCTGTAACATCATCTGCTATGTTATATTCTATTATATTGTTTATTTTATTTTGTTTCTCACACTGCAAGTTCCCTGTAGAATAGAATCACTATGGGTTTAAATGATACATACCCGAACAGACTTTTTTTTTTGAAAAAGGGATCAATCTTTTCTATTAAAATATAAACCAGGTCCAACGTAACAAAAGAACAAAAGCCATTAGCAGGCCCAAAGACAAAGCAAAACACAAATACAATACAATACTAGATAGGCCCGTACAAATACAGCCCTAAACCCATTAGCAAGCCCAAAGACTGGAAGCCTCCAGATAGTTCCAAACTCTTCTCGTAGAAGAAAAAGGCAATACGACACCTTCGTTATCTTCATAACTCAACTCTTTCCAAAACAGCCTAAAGAGAAACAGAAATGTCTGCCATCCAGGAGCAAACTCCTCCATTTACTTTCGTAGCGATGTAACAACAGCAACCTCTCTAAAAGAAACAGCTGAAAAATCGGTCTACAATCCATCCAGAAACACATATGTAAGTATAGTATCTGAATTGTCTTCTACTTAGTTCCTTGAACTTCAGACTAACGAAGATTTTTTAAGTCCAGGACAGGGTTGCTGAAAAACTCTGAACAACCTTCAACATTCACTTAGCTCGAGATCATATCTGAGTTTCAACACAGATCTGAGATTTTTGCAAGACCAAAGGAACAACAACACTTCCTCAAGACGACACTAAGCAAGATAATTTTTTGATAACCCTAAAATACAGCTTCTTTTGTCCTCAGTAGAGTTGATGCCTTTGAATCTTCTAATCTGTCCTTATAATAAATCAATGTCTTGTTGTCCAAGACGAAACCACAGTCACTTTGAGCCACCTGCAGATCAATATACCTAAAAGCTACTGAATAGTTATGGATGAAAGAAAATTATAATGTAATTTAGAGAGAGGGAAAGAAAAAGCATTGTAAATTAAACAGGTACTCGAAATCTGGAGCCAAAAGACATAGGAACAGGGATGTGGCAAAGGAAACAGAAATTATGATTGTATCCCCAATTCAGCGTTGGGAGGTAAATCCTCATTTCAAAGCTATATCAGTGTTCATGCCAGTGATGTTCTTGAAATATTTTGATTTTGCCATTCTGATATTCATAGTTTGGAAAATTTTTAAGCAAACCTTCGACCCATCAGTAAAACGTTTCTGGAAAATCCTTTCATTTCTTTCTTTCCAAATATGCCAGACGCAAACTGAAAGTGAAAGTTGAAACAAATCTGAATTTAAATTTTGTGAGCTAGAGATAGAAACTATTTTCAGTAAATCCTCCTTCAAAATGAAAGAAAATAGACTCTTCGGCTTAACGAAAAACTTTTTACAACTCCAAAGCCAAATCTTTTCTTTAAAGTCACATTGAAAAAATAGATGGTCCATATTTTCAATGTGACTATTACAGAACACACATTTCTGATCCACCACTATCTGCTTCTGAATTAATCTTTCTTTAGTCAAGAGAAAATCATTTATGGCTTTAAAAAGGCATACCACCATTTTAGGAACATGAATTTTGTTCCAGACCATAGACGCCCAAAACTTAGTATCAAACCTGGTTCGTACCGAATTCCAGACTTTTTTAAACTGATATTGCCCATCCTTAGAGCACTTCCAAGACCAGAAATCCCTCTCCTTGTTATTGTGAATCTTGACATCTTCAATTTCTATCTGAATTTGAAATAAAAAACTATACAAGTCCCACTTCCACTCACCATTTCTTAAAATCCTACTAAGCGTCAAATTTTCTGTACCTGTTCTAAAAGCAGTATCCCTACCAATGCGTTCCATAATAGAACTCCCATTTAACCAAGGATCATACCATAACGAAGTAGTTTTGTCGTCTACAATGTTAAGGGAAAGGCAATTCAAGGCTTCGTGTCTATTCTTCAAAATGAATTTCCACACTCCGGAGTCATCCGAACGCTGGTTAGTGTCCCAGAAACTTTTAAGCCCTATATATTTACCATGCATGAATACTGCCCAAATACCTTCTAAGTTGATAATTTTCCAAATCAATTTGATATATAGCGCTCTGTTCATTTCTTCTAAGTTTCTCAGTCCCATACCTCCTTCTTCTTTTTGTCTACATAAGACCTCCCAAGGGATCTTACTACAGCGACTTTTCCAAAGAAAATTTAAAATGAGATGTTTAATCTTTTGAACAGTAGCAACTGGAAGACAAAAACATTGCATCCAAAATTGTATTATAGGATAGATGGTAGATTTTATCAGTTCCAGTCTCCCTGCTAAGCTCAACATTTTTGTTTCCCATCTGCCAATCCTAACTTTAATCTTCTCTATTAAAGGAGAACAGTCCTTATCCCTCAAATTAGCACTAGACAGAGGAATACCCAAATACCTTATAGGAAGGTGTAACAACCCGGGATTTGCATTACCAACTAATAAATAAAAGTTAGGATTTTTATTTATTTTAATGAAGCATAAAAGAATTTGGAATAACAAAATTTATGTGAAAAAGGCTATTTTAATTAAATGGGAAATATGAGATTTTAAAATGAGGATAAAATGTTATTTTTGGAAAGTTAAATATTTTAGGAGAGATTTTAAAACGGGTTTGGATAAGAAAAATGAGTTTTATAAACATACATGAACACTTAGACTAATTTTTGGAAAACATGAAATAACTCTCTTCATATTGGGTTATTAAACCTTACCTAATAACCCACCCTAAACTTCCTCTATAAATTATCTCAAACTATTCTAACCTCATTCATCAAAACCCTAATCAAAACCCTAACCATTTCCTAAAGCTTTCATAACAAAAATGGCCTCCATCTTCATCTCCTTCTAGTTTTAGCTTATGCAAGTCATTCTATGCAAAGGTAATGCAAATACACACCTCAAATCTATTTTTATATCTTTCTTATTTCTGAAATTAATTTGGTAACACATGTTTTATGTGTTTTTTTGATCTTATAGCCTCCTAATTATCTTTTGCTAACTTGAGTTGATGCTATAGTAGTCTTTGTTGCTTTCTAGAGAGGTATATTGCTAAAAACCTCTTCTAATATGTGTTTAATCATCTTTTGATATTGGTAATCAGTTAGTAACACATGTTTTATTATGTAACATGTGAATCATAGCTCTTTGATCATCTTTGCTTTTATTTTGGGGTGTGCACATAAGGTACTTGTAATATATGCTAGCTGAAATTATAATTAGTTTATTGCTGCTAGTAAATTAGGCATATCTCATTCATCTTAAATCAGAATTAAGATTTTCTTGAAGTTCTGGAAAGCTTATTCTGTACCCTATAACTTTTATGTTTTGAGCTTTGCCTAATTTTGTGGTTTGAATGGTCGAAATCACGTTTGTTTGTTGCTGACCTGACAACAAACTACAGGGTTGATAAAATAAAACCCTGAAATTGATTTGGCCATAAGTTACTCGTTTCTTATCCGAATTAGATAATTTTGGATTTTCCGGAAAGGTTAAAACATATTCTACAATTTTTGTTCATTGAGTTTTCTGTAATTTTGCCATTTAGAAGACCTGAAATGCATTCAAAGACAGAAGACCAATTCTATCTTTAACAAGTTATCTTGAGTTTCAATCTGATATTGTTTTGGATGTATCTCTCTCGTTTTTGATCCGAATTAGATAATTTTGGATGTTCTGGACTTAGATTTAGAGCTAAAACTTTCATGTTTTGAGTTTCATGAAATTTCGAAGTTAATTTGGTCAAAACTGTGCATTCTTACCACTGTCCCGAGAGCACAACGACAGTGATATAAAATTTAGATCTGAGAATTGTTTTAGTCATAGAATTTTCATCTCTGGTCGGAATTTGACGATCTTGGTCATTCCGGAAAGCTTAGAAACTAAGATACAACTTTCATTTTATTCATTTTGCCAGAATTTGAAGTTTACTATGCCAAAATTGTGGTTTTTCATCTCTGGCCAGTTAGTGCATAGCTATAGGCCTTAGTCTCTTTTCTCCCGTTGTTTTCAGCGTAGAACCCCGACTTTGCGACGGCATCCCGGGCTCGTCCTTTGTCGGATTTCATCATTTTTGGTCTCGTTAAAAAGATGAGATCGAGATCTTTAACCATGCAAAGTTTGGTTTAGATCTGGGTGCATTAGGTACTTCGTTTCTATTGCCGAAGTAGCACCCAGAAACTGTTTTACAATAGTGATCATTTTCAGTTATCGTCGGACCAACTTCGAAACATTGTCGTTTCTTCGTTTCAAGTCGAAACCAAACGATGCTTGTTGCATATCAAAGTAGGAGTACTTTTCTACGCTCCTGCAAATTTTCATCAAGATCTGAGTTCATGTGACCCTTCGACCATGTCGTCGAAGTGGGACCTTTACACTGTTTTGACACAGTAAAGTTTTATGATTTTTGTCCGACTTTGAGACGACGCCGTTTCTTCGTTTCAAGTCGGAATTTCCCGATTCATTTTGCATCTTAAAGTAGGGATGTTGGACTACATGCCTGCAAATTTTCATGTCATTTGGACACAGTTTACTGGTCCAAATAAATTGCCGAACTTTGGTTCGCGTCAGTTTTTTTGAATGTTTACAAACACTTGGAATATTTTTCACTGATTTTCTGGTTTTATTGATTTCTTTGAGATTTGTCTCTAGATTTCGTACACGGGTTTTATGAATCATTTTCAAAAGATTTTTCACTCCTAAATGGCTTTCGAAATTATTATATAATATTATTTTTAATTATTAAATTAATTACTCCATAATAGGAGATTTTTCAAAAGCCGTTTTAAAGTGATTTCAAAATCAATTATAAATTCGTTTTGCACCATTATTTTCTATAATAAAAACCTCACACTCACTTTTTAGCACGTCGAGCGAAGTGGAAAGGTGCTTAAACGGTTAGGAAATCTCCGGCCTATGGAACCGTGTGTATTTTCTTTCCGGTTAATCCCCGACCTATTCGATTGATCGTTTTGACCTTTGGGTCTAGTTTACCGATGATACGAGGTGGACTTTTTATTGTTTGGAGTGTGAGCTTGCTATTGGTTAGGAAACCGTTTAGTGCGAACGTGGGGTATGGGACTCATTGTTAACACTTTACGGGTTCCTCTCCAAGAAGTTAGTGACACATTAGCCTTTGGGCGGCCAGTACTGGACCTCTGGGTCACCACACCTCTGGGCAACCGTCTCTGGACACCTGCTCTATGGAGCAGTTTATTTTTCGGCATGCGCCTCTGGGCCTTTATCCTTCTGGGAAGGATCTTGCCTTCTCGCGCGTTCCGCATCTGTGCGAGTGATCGATCACAACTCTACAGTACTTGGCAACAACGACTCTGGTCGGTGCACGTGCAATATTGGTATTATTTGATGATTTTTATATCCATTCGAGTACCGCCATTCGGTGTTGGTTCTATGGAACCATACGATGTAAGTGCGATTACCTTGTGGATTCACAGTGTCTCTGGACACTGCTTTTCAGTGTTGGATTTCATTGACTTTTCAGTATATCCCCATTGCTCTTTGGAGCATCGATCTTTGCTTGGGCATTGATTACGGACTCTGGTCACTCTTGGGATTATTGCCTATGGGCATCTTTTTATAGCTTTGGCTACGCCGATGATATGAGGCGATTTTATTTATTCTACACTTTGGTGTTGATTTCTCTTTGGAGATTTTTATTGTTTATTGATGATTAGGGATCGTCATTATATTCATGTAGTTCATAATATACTTCTCTTTGGATAAGTATTGTTTTACTTATGTACCGCATTATTATATATCTCAGTTATTACTGATTGTTTAGCTAGCCTGACCCGAGTGTTTTCGCTCGGGTCAGACCGAGTTGTTTCAGGTTAGGTCTCTGGACTTAGCTTCTGTGCTTCCGCTTGGACATTATCTGCTATGCTGATAGATAGCGCTTTTATTTGTCCATTATTCCGCTACTCTGTTATTATTCAGACTTTGATATGTACATATTTTTGACTCACATGTGTGGGCAGTGGCTTTGTACCCACTTTTAGTATTTGGATCTGTATTGATGATGTATTGTTCTGGGATTTTATATCTGTTATGTGATTCTGTTCTGTGATGTTTTTATCATTTATTACTATGCTTATTTCTGATAGGTCTTTAGCCATTGTAATTTCGTTATAAGTATTTACTGAATATGTCGAACCACCTGATTGAGAAAAATTTAAATAGATTCCACCTTTCGACGTATTCGGTAGATAGTTATAGCTTGATTATAAATGGTCGCTTCCACTATACTCTATTCTACGCTTTAACAGAAAGTATTACTCCCGTAATACTCTTTGTTACAGTGGGTCTCAGAGTGGGGCGTTACAGCTTGGTATCAGAGCCAAGTTTCAGGAATAAGCATAATAAACACAGAACATATACACTTAGTACAATACATCTTAATTAGATCCGAATTAAATCAAATCCCTTCCTTATGTTATTGATAGATAAGTTAGGAATATGTTTAGGAATCCGTTATATTCCGTAGTCTTCCTTAATTAATTGTCTATCATTGAATCATGTCGTCTACCCACTTCCTCGGATAGACGACATGTTTGACCAATTGAGCGGTGCGAAGGTCTTCTCTCAGCTTGACCTCGCCACCGGATTCCATTAGCTATGAGTCGCAGAAGACAGCATTCCTCTTACAGCTTTTCGCACTCGTTATGGTTCTTTTGAGTGGTTGGTCATACCGTTCGACTTGACGAACGCTCCGGCTTTCTTTGTCGATCTTATGAATCAAGTATTCCGGGAATACATCGATAGATTCGTTCTGGTTTTCATCGACGATATTCTTATTTATTCTAGATCCGAGGCAGAGCATGCTCATCATTTGCGGATCGTCTTGGATACTCTTCGTCAGCATCAGCTTAAGGCCAAGCTCTCCAAGTGCCATTTTTGGGAGAGCAAGGTCAAGTTCTTGGGCCATATTGTATCATCTGAGGGTATTTCTGTCGATCCTGCCAAGATCGAAGCTATTCAGAATTGGAAGCAGCCCGAGAACGTTCATGATATTCGCAGCTTCCTTGGGCTGGCGGGTTATTACCGTCGGTTTATCAAGGATTTCTCTCGAGTTGCACTTCCCCTCACGACTCTGACTCGTAAGGGGGTTCGTTTTATTTGGTCTTGTAAGTGTGAAGCTTCGTTTCAGCGATTGAAGGAACATCTCACTCATGCTCCTATTCTTTTGGTTCCTGAGGGTAACCAGGATCTTGTTGTTTACACCGACGCTTGTGGTAGCGGCCTCGGTGTTGTGCTTATGCAGAAATATTGAGTAGTTGCTTATGCTTCTAGGCAGCTACGTCCGAATGAGGTTCGCTATCCGACTCATGATCTTGAGTTGGCAGCTATCGTCTTTGCTTTGAAGACGTGGCGTCATTATCTATTGGGCGAACGCTTCACTCTTTACACCGATCACAAGTCTCTGAAGTATTTATTCAGTCAGAAGGATCTCAATATGAGGCAGCAGCGATGGCTCGAGTTTCTCGCCTCATATGACTTAGACATTCAGTATACCCCTGGCAAGGGTAATCGTGTGGCTGATGCACTCAGTCGCAAACACTCGGCAGTAGTTTCTATGACGATAGCTGAGTGGGATATTCTTGAGACTCTTTCTATGTGTGATATTCGAAATCGAGCTCCGTCTTCTGATCCTCAGATCTTGTTATTCAGCATGGAAGCTCGACCTATTCTATTGGATCGCATTGCCCATGCTCAGCGGCAGGATCCAGATTTGTTGTGATATATTCATCTCCTTGAGTCGGGATCCAGTGATGAGACATTGCTAGATTATTCTATTGATTCTCATCGGTGTCTTCGCAGGAAGAACCGTATTTTGGTACCATCTGATTTATCACTTAGGCATGACATTCTGGACGAGTGTCATCGCACTAAGTACACCATCCATCTCGGCTCGAGCAAGATGTATGCCGATATGTGTCGGGTAAATTATTGGGAAGGGTTGAAGAGTGATGTTGCAAGTTATGTAAGCCGTTGCATGACTTGTCAACAGATCAAAGCTGAGCATCAGCGTCCATCTGGTCTTCTTCAACCGCTAGAGATTCCATTGTGGAAATGGGATCAGATATCCATGGATTTTATTGACGGTCTGCCTCGATCGAGGTCAGGCCATACTTCTATTTGGGTCATAGTCGATCGCTTGACCAAATCAGCTCATTTCATTCCTATTAAGTCCACTCGGACTGCTCCTCAGCTTGCCAAGCTATATGTGAAGGAAGTCATTCGACTTCATGGTATTCCTAGCTCTATCGTCTGTGATCGAGACACTATCTTTACTAGTCACTTCTGGAAGTGCCTACAGTCAGCTTTGGGCTCAAAGCTGAATCTCTCGACTGCTTATCATCCTCAGACCGGCGGTCAGACGGAGAGGGTGAATCGTGTTTTAGAGGATCTTTTGCGCTGTTGTATTCTGGATTTCGAAGGTAGTTGGGAGGATCACTTACCGCTTGTAGAGTTCTCCTACAACAACAGCTTTCAGTCTAGTATTGGCATGGCTCTTTTCAAGGCTCTTTACGGAAGGCCATGTCGTTCTCCTGCGTGTTGGTTAGAATCGGGCGAGAAGCTCCTTCTTGGTCCAGATTCAGTTCGGGAATCTTCGGAGAAGATTATTCTTATTCGTCAGAGAATGAAAGAGGCGTAGAACCGCCCGAAATCCTACACGGACAACCGTAGGAAGCCTCTTGAGTTCTCCATTGGCGATTCTATCTTTATTCGGGTCTCTCCCATGAAGGGGGTTGTGTGTTTCAGCTCTACCGGGAAGTTGGCTCCTCGCTATGTTGGACCATTTCCTATTACGGAACGCATTGGCTCCGTTGCTTATCGTGTGGATCTACCTGCTCACTTCTCTGGAATACACGACGTGTTCCATGTTTCCCAGCTTCGCATGTGTGTCCGCGATCCTGATTCTATCATTGAGCCACATGTTGTGCCTGATTTAGAGATCTTACCTGATTTATCTTTGGAGCAGCAACCTTTTCGTGTGCTTGATTCGGAGGTTAGACGCCTTCGCAATAAAGAGGTTCCACTCGTGAAGATTCAATGGTCACCGAATCCTAAGGACTGCACTTGGGAGACCAGAGAATCTATCAAACGCTCTTATCCTGGCTTTCTCCCATCTTCTTCTACGGGTGAGAATTCTCTATTTTATCTCTTTCACTTCTTTTGTGGATTTGACGTTATAGACGACATCTATCTTAAGGAATTGCGGGGACGCAATTTTCTTAAGGGGGGGAGTCTGTAACAACCCGGGATTTGCATTACCAACTAATAAATAAAAGTTAGGATTTTTATTTATTTTAATGAAGCATAAAAGAATTTGGAATAACAAAATTTATGTGAAAAAGGCTATTTTAATTAAATGGGAAATATGAGATTTTAAAATGAGGATAAAATGTTATTTTTGGAAAGTTAAATATTTTAGGAGAGATTTTAAAACGGGTTTGGATAAGAAAAATGAGTTTTATAAACATACATGAACACTTAGACTAATTTTTGGAAAACATGAAATAACTCTCTTCATATTGGGTTATTAAACCTTACCTAATAACCCACCCTAAACTTCCTCTATAAATTATCTCAAACTCTCCTAACCTCATTCATCAAAACCCTAACCATTTCCTAAAGCTTTCATAACAAAAATGGCCTCCATCTTCATCTCCTTCTAGTTTTAGCTTATGCAAGTCATTCTATGCAAAGGTAATGCAAATACACACCTCAAATCTATTTTTATATCCTTCTTATTTCTGAAATTGATTTGGTAACACATGTTTTATGTGTTTTTTTGATCTTATAGCCTCCTAATTATCTTTTGCTAACTTGGGTTGATGCTATAGTAGTCTTTGTTGCTTTCTAGAGAGGTATATTGCTAAAAACCTCTTCTAATATGTGTTTAATCATCTTTTTATATTGGTAATCAGTTAGTAACACATGTTTTATTATGTAACATGTGAATCATAGCTCTTTGATCATCTTTGCTTTCATTTTGGGGTGTGCACATAAGGTACTTGTAATATATGCTAGCTGAAATTATAATTAGTTTATTGCTGCTAGTAAATTAGGCATATCTCATTCATCTTAAATCGGAATTAAGATTTTCTTGAAGTTCTGAAAAGCATATTCTGTAGCCTATAACTTTTATATTTTGAGCGTTGCCTAATTTTGTGGTTTGAATGGTCGAAATCACGTTTGTTTGTTGCTGACCTGACAACAAACTACAGGGTTGATAAAATAAAACCCTGAAATTGATTTGGCCATAAGTTACTCGTTTCTTATCCGAATTAGATAATTTTGGATGTTCCGGAAAGGTTAAAACATATTCTACAATTTTTGTTCATTGAGTTTTCTGTAATTTTGCCAATTAGATGACCTAAAATGCATTCAAAGACAGAAGACCAATTCTATCTTTAACAAGTTATCTTGAGTTTCAATCTGATATTGTATTGGATGTATCCCTCTCGTTTTTCATCCGAATTAGATAATTTTGGATGTTCTGGAAAGCATAGATTTAGAGCTAAAACTTTCATGTTTTGAGTTTCATGAAATTTCGAAGTTAATTTGGTCAAAACTGTGCATTCTTACCACTGTCCCGAGAGCACAACGACAGTGATATAAAATTTAGATCTGAGAATTGTTTTAGTCATAGAATTTTCATCTCTGGTCGGAATTTGACGATCTTGGTCATTCCGGAAAGCTTAGAAACTAAGATAGAACTTTCATTTTATTCATTTTGCCAGAATTTGAAGTTTACTATGCCAAAATTTTGGTTTTTCATCTCTGGCCAGTTAGTGCATAGCTATAGGCCTTAGTCTCTTTTCTCCCGTTGTTTTCAGCGTAGAACCCCGACTTTGCGACGCCATCCCGGGCTCGTCCTTTGTCGGATTTCATCATTTTTGGTCTCGTTAAAAAGATGAGATCGAGATCTTTAACCATGCAAAGTTTGGTTTAGATCTGGGTGCATTAGGTACTTCGTTTCTATTGCCGAAGTAGCACCCAGAAACTGTTTTACAATAGTGATCATTTTCAGTTATCGTCGGACCAACTTCGAAACATTGTCGTTTCTTCGTTTCAAGTCGAAACCAAACGATGCTTGTTGCATATCAAAGTAGGAGTACTTTTCTACGCTCCTGCAAATTTTCATCAAGATCTGAGTTCATGTGACCCTTCGACCATGTCGTCGAAGTGGGACCTTTACACTGTTTTGACACAGTAAAGTTTTATGATTTTTGTCCGACTTTGAGACGACGCCGTTTCTTCGTTTCAAGTCGGAATTTCCCGATTCATTTTGCATCTTAAAGTAGGGATGTTGGACTACATGCCTGCAAATTTTCATGTCATTTGGACACAGTTTACTGGTCCAAATAAATTGCCGAACTTTGGTTCGTGTCAGTTTTTTTGAATGTTTACAAACACTTAGAATATTTTTCAGTGATTTTCTGGTTTTATTGATTTCTTTGAGATTTGTCTCTAGATTTCATACACGGGTTTTATGAATCATTTTCAAAAGATTTTTCACTCCTAAATGGCTTTCGAAATTATTATATAATATTATTTTTAATTATTAAATTAATTACTCCATAATAGGAGATTTTTCAAAAGCCGTTTTAAAGTGATTTCAAAATCAATTATAAATTCGTTTTGCACCATTATTTTCTATAATAAAAACCTCACACTCACTTTTTAGCACGTCGAGCGAAGTGGAAAGGTGCTTAAACGGTTAGGAAATCTCCGGCCTATGGAACCGTGTGTATTTTCTTTCCGGTTAATCCCCGACCTATTCGATTGATCGTTTTGACCTTTGAGTCTAGTTTACCGATGATACGAGGTGGACTTTTTATTGTTTGGAGTGTGAGCTTGCTATTGGTTAGGAAACCGTTTAGTGCGAACGTGGGGTATGGGACTCATTGTTAACACTTTACGGGTTCCTCTCCAAGAAGTTAGTGACACATTAGCCTTTGGGCGGCCAGTACTGGACCTCTGGGTCACCACGCCTCTGGGCAACCGTCTCTGGACACCTCCTCTATGGAGCAGTTTATTTTTCGGCATGCGCCTCTGGGCCTTTATCCTTCTGGGAAGGATCTTACCGTCTCGCGCGTTCCGCATCTGTGTGAGTGATCGATCACAACTCTACAGTACTTGGCAACAACGACTCTGGTCGGTGCACGTGCAATATTGGTATTATTTGATGATTTTTATATCCATTCGAGTACCGCCATTCGGTGTTGGTTCTATGGAACCATACGATGTAAGTGCGATTACCTTGTGGATTCACAGTGTCTCTGGACACTGCTTTTCAGTGTTGGATTTCATTGACTTTTCTGTATATCCCCATTGCTCTTTGGAGCATCGATCTTTGCTTGGGCATTGATTACGGACTCTGGTCACTCTTGGGATTATTGCCTATGGGCATCTTTTTATAGCTTTGGCTACGCCGATGATATGAGGCGATTTTATTTATTCTACACTTTGGTGTTGATTTCTCTTTGGAGATTTTTATTGTTTATTGATGATTAGAGATCGTCATTATATTCATGTGGTTCATAATATACTTCTCTTTGGATAAGTATTGTTTTACTTATGTACCGCATTATTATATATCTTAGTTATTACTGATTGTTTAGCTAGCCTGACCCGAGTGTTTTCGCTCGGGTCAGACCGAGTTGTTTCAGGTTAGGTCTCTGGACTTAGCTTCTGTGCTTCCGCTTGGACATTATCTGCTATGCTGATAGATAGCGCTTTTATTTGTCCACTATTCCGCTACTCTGTTATTATTCAGACTTTGATATGTACATATTTTTGACTCACATGTGTGGGCAGTGGCTTTGTACCCACTTTTAGTATTTGGATCTGTATTGATGATGTATTGTTCTGGGATTTTATATCTGTTATGTGATTCTGTTCTGTGATGTTTTTATCATTTATTACTATGCTTGTTTCTGATAGGTCTTTAGCCATTGTCATTTCGTTATAAATATTTATTGGATATGTCGAACCACTTGAAAAATTTAAATAGATTCCACTTTTCGACGTATTCGATAGATAGTTATAGCTTGATTATAGATGGTCACTTCCACTATACTCTATTCTCCGCTTTAACAGACAGTATTACTCCCGTAATACTCTTTGTTACAGTGGGTCTCAGAGTGGGGCGTTACAGAAGGGTTGATTGTTGAATGTTGAGGATCGAACAGATGTCTGTGCAGCATTCCACCCCTTGCCCAAAAAAGATGTTAGATTTCTCAACACTTAACTCCGAACCAGTAACCCATTTCAAGGTTTTAAAAACTTCATTAATAGAAGTCGCAGTTTGCACATTGGCTTTAGTAAAAAGAATGATATCATCAGCGTAAATCAGATGAGTCAATTTGTTACCAAAGTCTGTTACTGGTGAGATCAGACCACCCCTAACTTTTTCCTCCATTAGTAGCGTAAACTATTCCATAACCAGGGTAAAAAGGATAGGATAGGGGAAAGCGGGTCTCCTTGTCTGAGACCATTAGAACTTTTAAAGTAACCGTGCGCTTCTCCATTAACAATGATAGAGAAAACTAGGGTCTTAATTAGGTTTTCAATAATTTTAATCCATTTATCTGGAAAACCCAAGCTTCTTAACATACGAATAACAAAATCTCTATTAATCGAATCATATGCTTTCTTTAAATCAACTTTAATACACATGTATTTGTTATCCTTTCTTTCGAGACCTCTAATTAATTCATGAGCTAACAAAATACCATCCCCTATTGATCTACCTTTGATAAATGCCGTCTGTTTTTGGGACACCAACTTATCCAAAAAAGGACCCAGTCTATTACACAGGATTTTGGAGAAAACCTTGTATAAAGTGTTACAACAGGCAATAGGTCTGAAATCTTGAATACAGGAGGAATGGTCTTTTTTTGGAATAGGCCTGAGCGATTTTTATTTATTTTATTTAACTTGGGATTGTTGGTTTGAAATGATAGAACCCGGATTTTTTTTGTAAATTACATACTGAAATGATATATTATCCGTATCACTTGACCTAGGTTAGAAAATATTATACAGACCCGTGGTTATTTTATATATTTTTCTGGAAATTTTAAGTATTGATATATTGATTTAAATTTGGATTTAAACTGATTTAATAAAGTGATAATGATTTTTTTCTACGTAATAAAAATGTTAAATAAATGAACGAAAAAATTGTGATTTGAAACATAACTTAATTTGGAAATTTATGATTTGATTTTTAAACGGAAGTTTAAGTTAATTAAATAAAAATGGAGATTAAGTTTTATTTATGAAATGGTAATTTAAATTTAAGTGTTAAGTTAACTGAAAAAGAAAATGCAAAGAATAGGAAAATTATACACTTGAATTTAATAAGTGAATTACTAAAGAAAAATTTGATATTTATTTGTGAAATTTTACTTTATAAAAATTATAAATTAAAGGGTTTTCAAATGAACATTTTGAGTGGAAAAATATGATTTTTATAAGTTTAAAATGGTTAAAATCGAAGTTTATTTGTTTCTGAAATTTTATTATAAATCTAGAAATTGAATTAATAGCACTTCAGAAATGCTATCATTTGTGAAAATAACTTAAAATCTGAAGTAAAGGATACTGTAGCACTTTGTAAGTGTTGTGGTTGATGCAAATGAACTAAAGGCTACTGCGGCACTTGGTAAGTGCTGTGGTTGCAGAAAGAAACTTATACAGTAGCACTTGATAAGTGCTGCAGTTGGCTGAAATGAAGATTTTCAAATGTAATTGAACTACTGCTGCAGTTTATAAATGTCTTTGCTGAATGAATTGTTTTCAACTATAACTTACCACAGCATTTTCTAAGTGCTGCGAAAGCTGAAAATTTCAATGTTTTAAAGTATTTAATTGAATAAATGAGCTCAGAAAGGGCTAAATTTTTGGGAATTGAATATTTGATTTGTAAGTATAACGACTTTACTTTTAAATGGTTTAAATGATGTATTTTGATTTGAAATATAAACCAATTTGAAACGTATAACCACAGGTTATAATAACGATGGGTTGTTAAAGAGACCGGGATCGGATATGGATATACTCTCTATCGATACCGAAAACCACTTTAACAACTGTGTATGCGGTGGAGATTCCAGAATGAAGGAGGATGGTGGCAATGATCCTATTGAGGTATGAACGTGGACACGACTCCCGTGAGTTGGCTTAAGGTGGCTAAAACAGGAGCGATCTCGGGCCAAGTGAGGTCATTCCTCCGATCGGGCACATTCCTTCGATATTATACTCTTACCTTGTGATTGATTTGATGGCCATCTTCGATTTTTATTTGGGAGTGTGTCCGAGTTGGGCGGTAGTGGCTGCTACGCGTTTCCACCAGCTCGTGTGCGTAATTGGTATATCTACCCTGGCATTGCCTTGTGTGTCGTGTCACCTACCATAGCGAGCTTTACTACGAGTTTGATTTATGTCGTACCTATGGAGTATCTTTTCGTAGCCTCTTGATCTGGAGGTACGCAGGTACTGTGTAGACTACGGGCACTATTTATGTGTTAAGGTGGAAAATGTAAAGCCTTAAAGCTATTTTTAAGTATGTTTATTTTACTATTAGACATTATTATAATAGCGAAATATTACTACATAGTAAATAGTTTAATGGATCCTTAGAGGATGGGCGGTCCCAAGCATCCTTTAAGTTACTTGTGCTTTTATTACAGTTCACTTGAGTTGGTTTACATTGTATAAGTATGTATGTCCTGACTCGAGTGTTTGTGTTTATTTACGCTTGGGTCAGTCTAAGTATTCACAGCTTTGGGTTTCACTTTCTGGAGCTAGGAATCGCTGGAGATTCTACTTATCTAGTTATTTATCTATATTCAGTTTCAGTTGTTCTATTTCAGCTATTGTATTAGCGGAATTCTATGTATTTGGGATTTCTATTGTATTTGTTTCAGACTGATATTATGTATTTGTTTTTGAGACTTTGTTATAGTAACTTCATGAACTACTATGGTATTTTATCTTCCGTTGCGAGTTATTCTGATATTTCTGTGTCTGTGATTCCGTGATTGATTTTATTTGCTCCAAATTTTATTACAATCTGTTATATTGAATTATTCAAGTCCGACATGTGTGGATTATTGTCGATTTGAATGGTCCAAAATAGTGGGTCGTTACAGTTGGTCCATTCCCGATTATAGAGAGTATTGGAAAGCTCGCATACAAAGTAGAGTTGCCAAGCATTATGGCAGGTGTCCACAATGTATTTCATGCGTCTTATCTTCACAAGTATATGCATGATCCAGAGGCCACTATTCCTCCAACAAAGTTGGAAGATTTGGTAGTAAAGCCTAATTTGAATTTTGTTAGACAATCAGTTTGGGTTATGGTAAGAGATGAGAAAAGATTGAGGAACAAGACAGTCAAATTGGTGAAAGTTCAATGGAGCGACAACGAGAAGGACTGTACTTGGGAGACAGAGGATAAGATTCGAGATATTTATCCTGATCTTCTTTAAGGGTATGTCTATATTAGATTTATATAGATAATTGCTAGTCAGGTAGACTAGTATGGTTGTTAGGAGTCATTACAAACGATTGTTATGTTCAGTATTCAGTCCCTTACTTAATTTCAAGGATGAAATTCTTTAAGGAGGGGAGCCTGTAACACCCCTAATTTTTGATAATATTATTCAGTAGATTTAATTAGGTAAATTTAATAGAATAATATAAATGATAAGTGATAAGGGAATTGAGATTTGAATAAATATAATTAAGGCCATGCTCAATTAACTAATTAAATAGGCTAAAGAATGGTTTTTAAGTTAATTAATCTATATAAGGGTATAATGGGAATTACCGCACAAAACCCCTTACCCTTATATATGCTCATTCCTTACCATTTCATTTCATATTCCCGTCAATTTGAAAATATAAACACAAACATACAAGGAGGAGCCGGCCATAATCAAAGAGAAAAGAGAAGAGAATTCAAATCAAGCCAAGGAATTAAAAAGGGGGAATAAATCTTAATCTCAATCCAATCTCCTTATCTTAATCAAGGTGAATAATAATTTATACCATCACTATTTTTGTTTATGATCATATGTTTTCGGATTTAAGATTAAATTCATTTTTATGATGAACCGGATGATGATATGCTTGAATTATAATTTGTTCGATTTAAACAAGATTTTTTAAATGAAGATTTATGCGGTTTCAGGGAAAAACCGATTGGAAAAGATCTTTAAATGCCATAGAAAATTTTTATGTTATGTAAAATATGATTTTGGAGTTGGATTTCAATTTTGGTAATTTTCCAAGCTATGGGAAGATTATTATAAATATTTAAAGGAAAATATGATAAATTTGGGTTTAAATTTAATTTTGAATATTTCATGGAGAAATTGTTTCTGAAATTTTGATATGTTAGATAACATGATTAAAGTGAATTTCTAGAATTTTTGGGAATTTTTCCTAAGTGATTTGTTATGCAAATTAAATTATTTTAGAAGAAGCACTTATTTGAAATATTGGATTTTCTTAATAGAAGGGCTTATTTGCTAACTTAACCATGGTTTAGAACTAAAATTAGCGAGAGTTATTTTGGTAAAGAATTTGAAAAGTTAAGGCAACCAATCTTATGTTTACACGTGACAGGTTAGTTAGAATGTATTTGCCTTAATTGGAATTAATCAGTTTTTACTAGAAAAGTTGGTTCCGCCTTCTTTAGAAGTACCTTTCGACTCAGAGCTTCCATCTTCAATGAAGTCAAAACCCTACAAAGCCGAAACCAATACACAAGGTATCACCTAGATAGTATGTGACGACCCAACTTTCTACTACCAGAAAGTTGCATCATCTTTAAGAAAGAAAGGGGTGAGAAATAGAAAAGATAAAGGAGAAAGAAGAAACAACATCAAAATCTCAACAGCGGAACGAATAAATTATATTAATCACATAAATATTACATAATATACAACATCAATCAGAGTTACACAGATAATACATCACATACTAGACAGTTATAAACACCTATCTAGTTAATACAACTCGATACAACTCAAATACAACACAGATACAACACAGAGATACCAACACAGCGGAAAACTATATATCTATATTGCTGAAGCCTCCTGCTCCATTGCTCCTCCACAAATCGTCAAAGCTAACCTGAATCCCTTGGCTACTCGTAAAAATTTGAGTACCCGAGAGTTTAAGAAAAACAGAAATAAACTCCGGGTCAGACATGGGTCTGGTATGAGTACCAGGTTAAAGTTGCTTAACTTCGAAAATCCTTTGAAAACAAAAGGTATCACGTAAGACTTCCCACACATAGACATGGAAAAGTGTTTACCTTACGCTAACCAAACATTTGATAAGAAATTCTATGATATTATAATAGGTCTAGGGTTTTCAAGTAAATAAGAAATAACTGAAATTGTTACATGATTAAATTCCAGCATACTAGCCAACAAGTGGGTAATACAATCAAATCCGAGGGTGCTTATTGGAGATTGGATTCCATACAATGGCAGGGCTACTAGGGTACCGCCCATCACAGTACCTGGCCTAGATCAGCGTACCGAGGATTACTCCCAATCCCCTACAACACAAGGCCGGAACCATCCCTTACTGGACAGTCCCGAACGAAACAACTCCAGCAGTTGTGGCCACAACTGCCCACACAGCCGAATATAAAGGGACATCTAGACAGAGGAAAATCTCGCTCTCAAGTGGGTGCTACCCACGAAGCCTTGCTGCAAATCCCCTGTTTTAGCCATTCCCAGTTGATGAGGCTTGAGGTCACGATTACCTCATCAGAACACATCACTTAGAATGCTCATCGTCCACCTGACGATGTTCTGAAAGCATTCAATCCATACTAGTTCGTTTCGGGTTCGAACGAAACCGAAGGCATTATCTCGTTACACTCATTTTGGAATCATCCTCAGAGTTAACGACAATAACCCTTGCACTCTGAATCTTCATCTTCACTTGAGATTCACGACATATCGTTAATTTGGATCGATGTGGTTTTCGGATATCCAAATCTGGAAACCCGATCCCGGTCTCATCGAAATCCAAAACGTATCTTTTAAGGCCAAGTTGTTTTAAAGTTAAAACAATTCATTTCATTATCCATGCACACACAGATAGATAATTCACAATATCACAGATAGATAATTCACAATATCATCATAAATAGATAATCCATATTATCATCACACTTCAACCAAAGCATCCATATCACATAGCATTACTTATCTCATATCTGAGATTTCAAATCATTCAAGGAAATCAATATCATTCATCATATATAAACAAGGATAAATAATCACACCATTTATAATTAATTTAAAATGAATTAAATTAATTATCTTATCTCTAATTAATTTAAAGTAAATTAAATTAATTACTTCATCATTATAAATCTTGCTTACATAACCATTAATTAATTACAAATCAATTAATTAATCATTCTCTAATTTCCATCTTAATTAATCATCCTTGATTTAATTATCCTTTAATTACATTCAAGTAATTATCCTTTAATTAATTTCACAAATTAATTGTCCTTACCCAAATATAGTAATTAATCTTTAATTACTTCATTTATTAATTAACTATAATTAATTACATTAATCCTTAATTAATTACATTAATTAATTACTGAAAAACACTTATTATTGATTAATTAATCTTAACGAATCAACCCTTAATTACATCATTAATTATATACTTTAATGATCCCTAATTACATTTTTAATTAATTATTCTATTTAAATTAATTACATTAAGAAATTAATCTTTAATTAAACCATAATTATTAATCACTCTTGATTAATCTCATTCTGTAATTAACTACCCTTAATTACTTCATCAAATAAATTAATTACTCCTTAATTAATTATCTCAATTAATCCCTTGATTAATTTCACAAAGTAAGTTAATCCAAATTACTTCCATTATTAAATCATCTTCAATTAATTACATATAGTCATTACCATTAATTACTTCATTAAGTAATTACACGTCATTAATTACATTTAAGTAATTATACTTATCAAATCATCCCATGATTAATTTAAATTAATTAAACTAAATCAATTAACTTAAATAAATCAAACTTTTTTAATTAATTACCTTGAGTAATTAATTCCTTTAATTACACTTAAACAATTTCACAATTTATTATATTTAATTAATTAATCTAATTAATTATTAAAATTATCACATTGATTAATTATTAAACAAATCTTAAGTTAATGACCTACATTAACTATTAACAATCCTTAATTTCTTTTCTTAAGAAATTTAACTTAGATAAATCAATATTAAGTACAAGTTAATTTATCCTTAATAACCAATTAATTAACCACTAATTATTAAATTAATTTAAGTTTTTAACTGTAACTTAATTAACCTTTAATTACTTGATTAATTCATTCCTAATCATTAATTAAATCTAATCTTATTTAATTAAGGACCCTTAATTACAAATTAATTAGTCTTTAAATAATTTGTCTTAAACTTAAATTAATTAATTTAAAACTCTTAATTACTTAATTAATCATTCATATCTTTAATTAATTAAATTAATTAATTATCCATTTAATTACCTTAATAATTTAATTACTCTAAATTATTAAATCTTAATTTACCTTAAGATAAAACAATTTCTTATTAATGGTTAATTTAGCATTAACAAAGCAATTAAACAATTTACTTTTACATTCCATTTAAATTTAAGATTTAAAATGAATATAAATTTAAGTTTGAAATCACACTTAAAAACTGGTTTAAACTTAGTTTTAAAACATTGTTTAAACTCTGCTTTATACTTCAAAAATAATTTGTTTTAGATTTAAAAACAGAACAGGTTTAAATGTTGAAACCTGTAACAAAGCATCTACCCGAGCTAACCTTAATTTACTTCGAGTCTAACCTCCCACTACTTCGAGCAAATCACTCCAGCTACTCGAGAAAACCCAGACCACATTCCCTTACTTTAAAACTTATATTTTGTTTAAGTACAGATCTGGAAAACTAACCACTCACGTCCCGAAGATAAACTCGCGAAAAACAGCAAAATTCCCGAGTCAACTCTCGAGCCACTCCCTCCTATCAACTACTGACACTCCTGACACACGTACACGTGTACACCAGCATTTCGACCTTCCGACCATCGCCGTTACCTTCAACCTGTCGACGACCATCCCATCATCGATTTCGACCTCCCAAACTTCATCACAAACCCCAAATTCGAAATCGAGTCTTAAACCCAAACCTGGGAACATAAACCCCTTCCCATCACCATACCTGGCAACACCTCGTCCCCACTTCTCTGACCACCGGAGATGCTCCAACTCCGGCTACGACTTCGCCACCCTTCATACTACACTTTCCCAGAGTTGCAGGCAACTCGGTCAACCAGAGGAGGTGAAATCACCTCGATTCCAGATCTCAACAAAGCCGAGTGTTAAACCCTAAACCTTACTCGTTCGAACATTTCTTGCAAAATAAATCTTATTTAACAATTTTCCCAATATCATCGATCTTTAAACTTGCTTTGGACAAAATTCCAGCATTCAAAATTCATGCGATAGCTGGAGATTGATTTAAAAGCAGTTTTAGTTCAACAAAAAACTACTCTTAACATACTTGATGAAAAATCAAAATTTTTGTTTTAAAAATCATATTTTCAAACGATGATTCCACATATATACTTGATCCAACAATTTATTATATTTGATTTTATTATGTTTATACATGCATATCTGTTCTATGGAGTATCAGGTTCATCCTACCTTCATTTTGCTGGAAAAAAGTTTTTAACTTTCATTTTTAAATCAATTAAACATATTATGTTCACATCTTTTAGCTTAACAAGGATCAAGGATTTGATTTGGGGGTTTTTGATTGATCCTTAATGCTCTGAACCAAAGAAACAGGGGTGATTCAATCTATACAGGCATATATACATACACATGTTTATAACACAGAGAGAAATCCAGATATATGCATAAACAAAGTAACCTAAGTCTCAGACTTCACAAGCAACAGATAAATATATACATACTTAGCTTAAATTTAAATTGTTTTACTCATAGATAAGTATTCAGCAGATTCATACTTTTAAGTTTTAAAACAAAAGTTACTCACCTGAACATTTGAAAACAGAGACAGAGCCCCTTTTTATTTTGATTTTGAAAAAGCTTGAAACTTTAAAACTTGAATGCTTAGTTGAACTGAACTTGATGATGAGATGATTCAAGACTTGATTCCAGGCTTGATAAAAAAATTACAGGACTTAGTTTTGATTTTCTCTGATTTGAAAATGGTCACAGGGTTTGAAAATGTTTTTGAGGAGATGATTACAGGTTGTTTTCTGGTATGCATTAGTTTATGAGCGAAAAGAAGGAAAGAAGATTGATATATAGAATAGAGTTTACAGGTTATAATTTTAGATGGGTACAAGCTTTCATAAATTTTGGTCAGAGATTTTTATTACTTGGGGCTGAAATGAGATATATTTGTACTAAAGATGTTAACAGCATTTATGAAGATGTCCTTGTGTCTACAAACTTAATACTTTACTTCATTTCGTATGGTACTTGTAATAGTTTTCTTTATTTTCTTATGTACCTAGCCATATCCCTGAGCAAACATAAAGACATATTTTTTCTTTTATACTTATGTCCTACAGCCTTGCAATCATGTACATATATTTTTACTTTTATACTTTGTTTTACAACCTTGCAACATATGTTTCCAGCATTTCTCTAAGTGTTCATTTTTCCTTGCTTGCTTTAGTCTTGTTCTGGTGTTATGATTTGTAAAATAAATAAGTGTCTATAATATCAAGATGTTAAACTTATGAAATGTGTTTACTTATTTCTCTTTTATTTTTATTTCTAACATATGTGTTTATTTTTATTTTACTTTTATTTTTAAACTTAAACTATTAAATACTTAGTCTATTATTATTTATATTTTATACTTATGTTAGAAAGACTAAATTTTAATATTAATAAGGTTTATTTTATTTTAAACATTTTTGAAAGACTTCATTTTAAAATTTCCAAATCATAGCTTCCCTTAATAAATAAATTTAAAAATAACAATTTCTATAAAAACCCATTTGTAAAGATATTACATTACTAATATTATTTAAAATATAACTCATTATTAAATTAAAATAATTTATAAAAGAAATTATATCTTATTCAATAAATTACTTATTTAAATCAAACTATATTTAAAAAGAACAAAACAACCTTTCATGTTTAAATTAAAACTTAGGCTAAAATCATTTTAAACAAATAAACATTTATCTTGAGTAATTTAAAATCATATGGTTATTTATTTAATATTAAATCAAATCAAATTTCTAAATTACCAAAAATATTAAAATTAGAAAAAATATCTTTATTTATTAAATTTTAAAACAAAGCTTATCTATATACAATATATACAAATATATATATACATTATAAATAAAACAATTTATTAGCTTTTAAAAGATAAATTATCAGTTAAATATTTATTTAAAAGAAGATTATTAAATCAAATTCAGATCTTATTAACAAATATTATCAAATCAATTTAATTTTTAATACAGATTATTAAATTGATATTGCCAAAAATTCCGGGATGTCACATTCCTCCCCCCTTAAAAGAATTTCGTCCCCGAAATTTAAAACAAAGGTAATTTAATAATCTAATTAAAGATTTAATTTTGAAACCACAAGCATATATTAATCATATGCTAACAACCATAGCAACCAACTCATCCAATCAAACAAATCTAACTATCCTGACAAAACATGATAGAACTATCTAGAGTTTCCCAGGTATAAACACCGGGATACTCGCCCTACAGAAACCGAACAAAACTACACTAATAAGCTACAGAGCTCCTATTCATCTAGATCTACAAAACTAGATAGGATATCAAACTACAGACAAGTCTGATTCAACAACCAAACCCTCAAAAACTGCTGGTTCCAAAACCAGAGATAGATCATACACGTACTCCCTTAGAGATACGTGAAACACATCGAATCCCAGTTATCCAAACTGACATTCAATCCTGAAGACCAAACACTAAACCTTACAAGCACATAAAAGATCCAAGATACCTCGGAGCTGGCTTCCCAATCTTACCAAACCTAAAGCACCTTCGATCTGAGAAAACTTACTCAAAATCAAATTCCCGACTTCGAAATCCAAATTCCTCCGTCTCTTATCCACCAAACTCATCTGACGATCCAGGGCTGCCTTCATCCCTACTGATCAGCTCAACCTTCACTGATGCCTCAAAAACAACTCATTAAAATGATCCACTCACGATCAATCCAAGAACACAAACTCTACTCCTCAAACATCAGAAGACTGAACATACCTTTCCTATCCGAAAAGATAAAACAGATGCACTCCAAATCTGCTTCCACTGCACAACTCTGATCCGGAGAAGATGAAAATGCTGATGACGAACACAATCACAGACTGGACAACACATCCCAGAATATGGTTCAACAGATCCATAAAGAGAAGACTCAGAAATCCCAAAAGATCTCGGACAAACCAAGAGAACACTCAACTATCGCAAGTCACTTTTGCGATCAACCCAATCTAATATCCATAGAAAATTGTTCTCTCTTTACCAATCAGAACAGCTTAAGCCTATCTAACCAATCCATCGAAGAAATGGGTCCACTCTTCTGCTTCTGAACTTCACCTCAAGAAAACTGCTGATAGATGACCTCCTTGCCTGCACACAAAACAATCTGAGCTGCGACGCTGCCACCGAAGCCAAAGACTTCCTAATCCAAACTCCTCGAGAAACTCAGGCCTCAAAGCCAAACACAACACCCAACTGAACTCAGCCTCAACACCAATGCAGACACACTTCCTTAAACTTGTTCCAAAGAAACATCTTCGGAGACATCCATAGTCACTGTGTCTCATCACACAGCTACTAATTCCTGAGGTATCAAGATACCATTTCTAGCTTCTGCTCGACTGTCAGAATCCAAATTCTGCTTATCCAAATCTGCACTTCAAAAATGGACTCTGAACCCTAACAGGTTTCCTTCAGAGATTGGTGAAATCCTTACACCACAACAAAAATTCACTTGAGACGGTATTGGGTCAACAGTCTCAGCAGATACACTTCCAACATTAACAAACTCCAACCATTGGTAGTCGTGTTACACACACCACTACCCTATCTACCTTATAACTTATATTGGAAAACCCGAACAGGTAACCCAACGGATAGGTAGAAATAAATATATATATATATCAAAATTACAAATACGCTCTCTCAAGAAAGATACCACTCCAGAGCTTAGGTATTCACTCAACCTAGCACTCTGATACCAACTGTGACGACCCAACTTTCTACTACCAGAAAGTTGCATCATCTTTAAGAAAGAAAAGGGTGAGAAATAGAAAAGATAAAGGAGAAAGAAGAAACAACATCAGAATCTCAACAGCGGAACGAATAAATTATATTAATCACATAAATATTACATAATATACAACATCAATTAGAGTTACACAGATAATACATCACATACTAAACAGTTATAAACACTTGTCTAGTTAATACAACTCGATACAACTCAAATACAACACAGACACAACACAGAGATACCAACACAGCAGAAAACTATATATCTATATCGCTGAAGCCTCCTGCTCCATTGCTCCTCCACAAATCGTCAAAGCTAACCTGAATCCCTTGGCTACTCGTAAAAATTTGAGTACCCGAGAGTTTAAGAAAAACATAAATAAACTCCGGGTCAGACATGGGTCTGGTATGAGTAAAAGGTTAAAGTTTCTTAACTTCGAAAATCCTTTGAAAACAAAAGGTATCACGTAAGACTTCCTACACATAAACATGGAAAAGTTTTTACCTTACGCTAACCAAACATTTGATAAGAAATTCTATGATATTATAATAGGTCTAGGGTTTTCAAGTAAATAAGAAATAGCTAAAATTGTTACATGATTAAATTCCAGCATACTAGCCAACAAGTGGGTAATACAATCAAATCCGAGGGCGCTTATTGGAGATTGGATTCCATACAATGGCAGGGCTACTGGGGTACCGCCCGTCATAGTACCTGGCCTAGATCAGCTTTCGAAAGGGATGGTGCCGACGCCATCAAGTTTTCCCTAATACTTTTATATGACAAAGGATGGTTTCGAAAGAGAAACTTTCATTTATATTCACTTTGACCCAAATGATATTTTTAAGTATAAACCCAATGGTTTCGAAAGGGGGACTTTCAATGGTTTCAAAAGGATGATTTTTAATGGTTTTGGAAGGGATACTTCCAAAGGTTTCGAAAGGGCTACTTTTAATGGTTTCGAAGCTATGCTTCTAAGAGTTAATAGTAATACTTTATTGCATTTGAAAGGTTTCGAAAGAGAAGTTTTAAAGTGTTTCGAAGGGCAAGGGCCTAATGTTTTGAAAAGAGATTTATATCCTTTCGAATGAGGTTATCTAGTGAAGTCGAAAGCAAGGTTTTGAAGGTTTCGAAAGCCTTAGTTTTCAAAGAAAATAATCTAATCTCATTTTAAAGGAAAACCATGGAATAATTAAATAAAGAGTTTTAAAAAGGAGTTTTTGAAGAAGTTTTATTTTGAAAAGGTTAAAAGGATTAACCAAGTTATTGTTATTGTGTTTGCTTCTTCATATATGTATATATTCACATTGTAATGGAACCATAACTGAATTTTGGGGAAGGGCGGAAAAACCAGCTAGGTTAACCGAGTAGTGAATATAAATTAAGCTAACTCCTGAATGAGTAGAATTGCATCCATGAGGTTAGGAAGACCAGAATATAGGATGCTAAAAATGTTAAAGAAAGATATTGGCAGGGGTCAATAGGTTCTCAGTAAGCCCATGAAAACTGTGTATAGGAAAAGATATTGGTAGGGGCCAATAGGTTTATCAAGAAGCCCATGAAAACTATGTATAAATGAGGATGTCAAAAAGACAGGTTTGTAGTTAGCCCATGAAGACTATGATTTGATATAGGAAGAGGCCAATAGGTTTATATTGAACCCATGAAAACTATATCCGGATTAAGATATTGACAGATGTCAATAGGTTCCTAGTCAACCCATGAAAATCAGGATAAGAGTAAAGATATTGACAGATGAGATGTGGTATGGTAAGAAACCCCAACTCAAGTATTTGAAGGTGTGGGGTTGTCTGGCATACGTTAAGAACGTTGGTCCGAATAAATTAGAGGCAAGATCGGTACCGTGTAAATTTATTAGATATCCCAAAAACTCAATGGGATATACTGTAACACCCCTCATTATTGATAGCATTATTTAGGAGATTTAATTAGATAAATTAAATAGAATAATATAAATTTAAGTGATAAGGGGATTGTGATTTGAATAAATATAATTAAGGCTGTGCTCAATTAACTAATTAAATGGGCTAAAGAATGGTTTTTAAGTTAATTAATCTACATAAGGGTATAATGGGAATTACCGCACAAAACCACTTAACCTTATATATTTTCATTCCTTACCATTTCATTTTCCATTCACGTCATTTTGAAAACAAAAACACAAATGTAAGAAGAGGCGCCGCCCATAATCAAAGAGAAAAGAGAAGAAAATTCAAATCAAGCGAAGGAATTAAAGAAGGGGAATAATCTTAATCTCAACCCAATCTCCTTATCTTAATCAAGGTGAATACTAATTTATACCATCTCTATTTTTGTTTATGATCATATGTTTTCGGATTTAAGATTAAATTCATTTTTATGATGAATTGGATGATGATATGCTTGAATTATAATTTGTTAGATTTAAATAAGATTGTTTAAATGAAGATTTATGCGGTTATAAGGCAAAACCGATTGAAAAAGGTCTTTAAATGCCATGGGAAATTACATTGTAATCGACCCATAACTGAATTTTGGGGAAGAGCAGAATAACCAGCTAGGTTGACCCAGTAGCGATTATAAATTAAGTTAACTCTTGAATGAGTAGAATTGCATCCAGGAGGTAAGGAAGACCAGAATATAGGATGCTAAAAATGTTAAAGAAAGATATTGGCAGGAGCCAATAGGTTCTCAGTAAGCCCATGAAAACTATGTATAGGAATAGATATTGGCAGGGGCTAATAGGTTCATAGTAAGCCCATGAAAACTATGTGTAAATGAAGATGTCAGAAAGACAGGTTCATAGTTAGCCCATGAAAATTATGATTTGATATTGGCAGGGCAAATTGGTTTATAGTGAACCGATGAAAACTATATCCGGATTAAGATATTGACAGATGTCAATATGTTCCTAGTCAACCAATGAAAACTAGGATAAGAGTAAAGATATAAGAGTTACTAATAGGTTCATAGTGATCCCATGAAAACTATGTAATTGGAAAGAGAGTCCTTAAGCATTTAACTAGTTATTAGTCCTCCCATAAAAACTATTAGGTTAATAGTAACCCTAGAAACTATAACTGTGATAGATAGTCAAAATGAATGGGGATGTGTAATCCAGAATTGATTCACTTGTTTTGCATATCATTATATCATATTGTTTTGAATTGTTTTAACCATTGTGGATGCAGGAGCACAGTATATGGTTTTATAAAGGTTTTAAGGTACCAGTGAGGGGAAAACCCATTCTGCTAAGCGGCGTGGTCTCACTATATATATATATATATATCTAAATGGTTTGAGATGGTAGATTATTATTCATACCAGGCTTTATGTCTGACTCAAAGTTTATATTTTCCCCTTAAACTCTCTGGTGCTCAATTGATTTTGAGTAGTTTGAGAGTTGAGGTTTCCAGGTACCTCGTTAAACAAATAAAGCTTCCAGAGACATGCAGGAGGCATGACAGCTATCTAGAGTTCTCTTTTATCTTGATTCTGATGTGTTGTTTGTAATGGCAAATTTGTTAAATTGCCTGTATATACTCTGATCATCCAAGGGGGCATCTTCATATGTCGCTCTTGGCGTATGTTGTAATAAATATATTTTCTATGAACGTGGTTGACGATTGTGGGATTATGAAATGAATTGGAAATGTTTTGAAATGGAATGTGATTTTGTTTGATGTTTTAAATTTTTTCCATATTCATGTGTATCTATGTATCTAACATCGCCGTATTTGGTCGCTGAGGATTAATAACTATGGATGACTGCAGCATCCGTAACCGTTAGTTTTGGGCCTCCAAGTAGAGGATTGTTATATATACTTTCTACAATATCGAGAAACAAAGACTATTATTTCTCAACACACTATCTTTTTAGTAAAGGAATTTCTATCAAAATAAATTAACAGTGAATTTATGGACTTGGATGAGATCCATGAAGTTAACACTGGGGCCGAACCAGTGGGAGAACCGAGTTCACCCATATACGAAAATACGCAACCTATTAGAAGCTCTAGTAGAGAAATTCGTGTGCTAAAGAGATACATGGATGGTGAGAAGGAGGAATGTGTCTTAGATGACGACCCCTCTCTGTCTTTCGTACAAGCATATCAGAGTAAAGATTTTGCACTATGGCTTGGAGCAATGAAATCTAAAATGGATTCCATGTACGAAAACAAAGTTGGACTTTGTTGGACGTACCCGAAGGGATATGACCCATTGGCCAGAAATTGATATTCAAGAAAAAGCTAAGAATAGATGGAGAAGTAGAGACTTATAAAGCTAGGCTAGTTGCTAAAGGTTTTCGTCAAATTCAAGGTATTGATTACAACGATACCTTTTTTCCCATAGTCATGCTAATACCATTCGGATTGTGTTGGCCATTGCTGCATTCTATGACTATGAAATATGGAAAATTGATGTAAAGACAGTATTTCTAAATGGTAATTTAGAAGAAACTGTCTATATGTCGCAGCCCAAGGGTTTTTTGGTTAGTGGAAGTGAGGGTAAGGCTTGCAAATTGTAATGTTCCATTTATGGACTTGAACATCTTCAAGAAGTTGGAACAAGTGTTTTGATATGGTAATCAAATAGTTTGGTTTTTATCAGAACACAATGGAAGCATGCGTATATAGAAGAGAACAGGGCAATGTTATCATATTCTTAGTTCTATATGTTGATGATCTATTACTGATTAGCAATGAAATTTCATTATTGCAATTAGTGAAAGTTTGGCCTTTCAAGAACTTCTCCATGAAGGATTTGGTAGAAGCAATCTACATACCAGGTACAAAGATTTATAGAGATATATCTAATAGGCTTTTGGGACTATCCTAATCCTTGTACACAGATATCATACTAAAAAGGTTCAATATGGAGAATTCCAAACGTGGAAACGTTCCAACCCAGTCAGGAATCGTCCTTTCTAAGAAGGACACCCGTCATACTGATGAGGAGAAAGAGCGTATGAAGAGGATCTAATATGCTTCGGCCATAGGATTCATAAAGTACATATGCTATATATAGATTGGATGTGGCATAAGCATTAGGATGCATAAGCCGATACCATTCTAATCCTAGAGAAAAATGTTATACTGCCGTAAAATGTATATTGAAGTATTTAAGAAATAATCGGGAATTATTCTTCATTTACAGAGAGTATGAAGGGGTATACGAACTCTAGCTTTCAATGTGATATAGATGATAGTAAATTAGTGTCTGGTTATGTCTTTACACTTAACGGAGGAGCTGTCAGTTGGAAAAGTTTCAAACAAAAGACAGTAGTTGATTCAATGATGGAGACCGAATACATCGCCATCAATGAAGTAGCTAAAGAGGCAGTATGGGTGTGCAAGTTTTTAAGTGAGCTTGAAGTGATTCTCGATACAGAGAATCTTATTGCATTTTTCTGTGATAATAGTGCGGTGATTCAGATTGCAAAGGAACCCATAGTACATAAGAAGTCACGACACATTCTTCAGAAGTTCCACCTCATTAGAGAATTCGTTAAGAATAGATCGTGATACAAAGGTTAGATACTAAGGACAACGTAGCAGATCAATTTACTAAGGATCTAGCTTGGTCAGCTCTTGAAAAGCTGACTGAAGGGATGGGATTGAGATTCCATAATCGGCCCCAAGTGCAAGTGGGAGATTGATGGAGTTATGGGTATGCATTTGGGGCAATTCTGTAATTTATTGTAAATTAATTTACACTACATTCAATTCCCGTTCGTAATAAAGGTGTTTTCTTTCTGTTATATATTTTTTATAATGTGTTATAAATAATTAAATATTTAATTAAAATATATTTAATAGAAAATCTACAAATGGCGTGTTTGTGATAGTAATTATAAATAATTGTAATCATGAGTATTGTACCAAAATATAGTAAACACATCATTTTAAATATTCCTAGTCAAGATGCATCAAGACTGGATATCAATGCATCCTTTGAGACTATAATACGTAACTTTATCCAAATGTTAGACAGTGTACTACTCATGATTGTCGGGGGCACAAAGGGGTTATGTACTGATAGTTATTGAATAACTATGAAATGACTCACTCGATAGTTTTCCATTGGTTAATATAACTAAGGTCAAATAAAAAATATTGTTGTGACTAATTTCCATAGTTCTCTCGACTTGAGAATACTATTAATCTTTAATATGGAAGTTCCGCTTTAATAATAGTCAAATCATGATACAACGTCCATAGAGTGACTATAGTTGGGTCGACCGGAAAGTATTGGGAGTGGAACACAATCCAAGAGAGGATTCGTCTCCTCAGTTATATGGGGTTAGTATCACGGTCAACTCAAATCAACTCAAAGTCAAAATCTCTGACTAGAGTAATTCGGTTCATAATAATTGTAATTATTGAACCAAGGACTTCATGTTTGGACTATAGATTGAATATGGACTATATTGGAATTTTGACCATTACCAAATTCCATAAGTCCGAAGTAATATAGTTTTAACGAAGAGAATTGGTGTAAATAATAGTACAATCATGTAAGGCTTAACAAAGTAAAATTGGATTTTATCAAAACAAAATAAGCAATAAGTTTGGCTAAAATGTCACACCACTTGCTAAGTGACATTTGAACGTTAACATTTAGATAGTTTGAAATTGATTGCTGATTAAATTTACACCTAAAGAGTCATACAACCAAAACGTCGAATACTCCTTTCACCGGATAATTTAATTAATTTTTAATATTTATAAATTAATTAAATAAAGCAAAATCTATTAAAAAATTAATTATTAATTTTATTTTGATTTGATAAACAATATTAATAATATGTTTATACTAGTTATAAATATATTAATCGATATACGATATCGATATATGTTTAAATTGGATTTAAATGCGATGAATATTGTTTCAGCTAGATTTGGATTTGAAGCCTATTCCAAGCATGGTAAATTTTGGCCTTGAATGGACGAGGTAGGGACGACCATGTGATTACTAATAGACTAGGGTTTTGATTGGACTAGAAGAAAGAATGGCTATGAAAGAAATGTGTGGATCTTCATTCTAACTTTTCTCCCTAGTCTCTCCATTATAAATACATCATAACCCTCATTTTCTACCAACTTTTAGTGCCTCCACCTACCTCTTTTCTGGTCGAATTACATCATCATCCCCTCCTCTATTTCCAAACTCAAATTGAATTAAAACAATCGTTATTCGATAGCCGATGGTTATCAGTTCAAGAGCTAGCACCTTGCTGAATCAGAATTTTGTTCAAAGATCCGTCTCTTCATTTCAGCGTGCATTAGCAGGCTTTGGATTAAAGTAATTTTTTGATCTACAAATGTATATTAATGTTTAGGTAATATATATATATATATATGTATGTATGTATGTATGTATGTATATCATATATTGTTTTGTAAGTTAGTTGACGAATCTAGTATATCGATATATCATCATATTTATAATGGTTGTATGATAATTTACTTATATAACATAAAAAGATTAATGATAGAAACATGCCTTTACTTCTCACAATAGAGAATAAAAAAATATTTAGTTTTATTTAAATTAATTTAATACACATTATTTAAATTAGATAAGCTTCATAATTTAAATATTAAATCTTACATTATACAAAATATGGTTTTAAATTTTTTTATAAATAATTGTATACATAAAGGGTTTTCAGTAAAATTGAAATAATTCTTATACATACATACATACATATATATTATTTAAATCATTTAATTCTATAAATAAATAAAATTAACACATACACACACATATATATTGTATAAAATTTGTTTTGAATTTTATAAAATTAAATTTACACCTAATCACACTTTGGATAGATTAAAAAAAATATTTTTATATAAAATTCAATATTTAATTAATTGTCAAATGTAAATAATTGATTTTAAAACCAACTTTAAATTTCAAAAAAAATATACATAATATATATTAAAATATCTTCGACATTTTTTACTAAAATATTTTTTTGAGAGAAATGTGCGATCCTCTATGATAGAGGAGAGCACACATATGAATATATATATATATATATATATATATATCACCAAAAATGAAGGAGCTGTAACGACCCACTATTTTGGACCATTCAAATCGACAATAAATCCACACATGCCGGACTTGAATAATTCAAAACAATATATTGTAAATAAAATTTGGCAAAACTCAGAGTATACAGTAAATAAATCACAGATCACAGACACAGTGTAATATAACAATGCAGCGGAAGCAAGAAATAGTAGTTCATGAAGCTACTATATATATACATCAGAGTTAACAAAATAAAACAGAAGTAACAAGATGATAATCAAATTCAAATCTGAATACATTACTGGAATCAACTGATAACTGAGAGCGAAATAGATAGATGGATCTTCAAGAAAAGCTCCAACTCCAAAGGTGAGTCTCGAATGCTGTATCACTCAGTCGGACCCGAGCGTAAAGCAAAACACAAAACACTCGAGTCAGGACATACATACTTATACAATGTAAACCAACTCAAGTGAACTGTAATAAAGATGCACCAGTAACTTAAAGAATGCTTGGGATCGCCCATTCTTTAAGTATCCGTTAAACTATCTACTATGCAGTAATATTCGCTATTATAATAATGTCTATAATAAAATAAACTTTCTTTTAAATAGCGTTAAGGGGTTACCCATATGGCCCATAACACATAATAGCCCCAGTAGTCTATCCAGTATCAGTATACCCCCAAATCAGGAGCTACCCTCAATACTCCACAGGCTACGGCACAAAACCAAACTCGTAGTAAAGCTTGCTAGGGTTGGTGACACGGCACAACTAAGCAATGCCAGGGTAGATATACCAATTACGCATCCGGGCTGGTGGAAACGCATAGCATCCACTACCACCCACCTCGGAACACACTCCCAAATCAAAAATCGAAGGGTGGTCACCAAATAAATCACAAAGTAAAAGAATAGTATCGAAGAAATGCGTCCGATCAGAGGTGCTACCTCATTGGCCCGAGAATTGCTCCTGTTTTAGCCACCTTATACCAACTCACGAGAGTCGGGTCCACGTTCATACCTCAATAGGATCATTGCCACCATCCTACTTCATTCTGGAATCTCCATCGCGTACACAATTGTTAAAGTAGTTTTCGGTATAGACAGAGAGTAAGCCCATATCCGATCCTGGTCTCTTTAACAACCAATCGTTATTATAACCCATGGATATTATTTCAAAATAATTTATACTTCAAAACCAAATATCATACCCATTTCAAAACTAGTTTATACTTCAAAACCAAAATATCATATTCAAACTAGTTTATACTTCATAATCAAAATATCATTTGAACAAAGCCAAATTTCCAATCATTGAATATTTCTTTCAATTTATTTAAACTTGGAATATTCCTTTTTAAATCATCTTAAACCAAAACCACTTTATAAAGCCATATTCTTAAATCTTAAATTGCAAATAAATATATTCAAAACAATTCTTAATTAAATACTATTTCAAATAAATTCATTTCCAAAATCATAGTACTTTCAAAGTTATAACACCTTTGAAACCAAATACTTTGAAACCATAATACTTGAAACTATATCAATTTTAAGATGTTATCATTTGGAAATCATAATATTTAGAAAAATCATAACACCCTTAAAAATAATATTCATTAACAAAGTTATAGCATTATTAAGTTCATTCATTCAATTATACCAATTTTGAAAACCTTGTATTAACTTATAGATTCTAAAAATGGTTTATATTTCACCTCAACATATTCATTTAAACCATTTAAATTCAATGTCAAAATCTTCCAAAATATATTCATTTCCAAATTTCATTGAAATTTCAGCCACAACAGCACTTATAAAGTGTTACAGTAAATATATTAACATTTCAAAACATTGTCAAATTTAAAACAGCAGCACTTATAAAGTGCTACATTAGGTATTAGTATTTCTAAACAGTTTAGTTTTAGAAACAGCAGCACTTATAAACTGCTGTAGTAAGTATTTTAGTATTTCAAAACTAGGTTAAACTTTAGAATTGATAGCACTTACCAAATGCTATCTTCACAGCATTTCTGAAGTGCTACCAATAAAATTCCAGATTTTATTATAACATTTCAAAAACATTAAAACTTCAATTTTAACCATTTTCAACTTATAAAATCATATTTCATGCTTCAGAAAATATACATTTGGATACCAATTATCTTATGATTAAATAAAATGAAACTTTTATAAATAAATATCCAATTTAAACTGTAATTCCTTTATTAAGTCAAAAGTACATTTTTTATACTTCTTTTATTTTTAACAAATGACTTAATACTTTATTTTAAAATACCCATTTCATAAACAAAATATTCTTATCACCAAATTTACTTAAATTTCCAATTATCAAGTTAAGTCATAACTTAAGATACATTTTACCATTTTAAATCATTATTATTTATTTTACAAAACATCCCCATTTCATAAAATAAAATTTATTACCATTACTAATTTAGATTTAAAATTCCATATTAAACCAAATTTAATTATTAAATTATTTATCATAAATAAAGTCTAAAGATTCAATTCAAAACCAAATTGACTTATAAAATTTAACTTATAGAAAACCAATATCACTTTATACTTTAAATCATTAAACCAACTTTAAGTTTATTTTCATATATCTTAAAATACAAAAATACTTAATAATTTTTGGAAAATATTATAAAATATATTAACCATGGGCCTGTATAATATTTTCTAACCTAGGTCAAGTGATACGGATATGTATCATTTCAATCCGTAATTTAAAAAGAAAAATCCGGGTTCTATCATTTCAAACCCGCAATCCCAAGTCAAACAAATACAACAAAAATCACTCGAGCCTATAATTTCAGCCCATAATGATTTTTCCTTATTCTAATGTCCGTTCGGGTATGTATCATTTCAACCCATAGTGATAAGGAACTTGCAATGTGAGAAACAGTAACTAAATGAACAGTAGGACATATGATATCATATCAGATGATGTAACAAATATATAAACAGAATTTAACATCATATAATCATATCACAGGCATATATAAACATATTAACATAACATATAAATTTTCTACAATTCACATGCCATTGTTTCACAATTAAAAAAGTACGAATGTCGAGAGTGATAAACTAACCTTTTAAAGCTGGAGATAACAATTCAAGACACACAACCAAACTCTGAAAAGCATGACAAAGCACGAATTCCGAAGCAAAGCATGATGGAGACGAGTTTGATTGACAAAGCTGATTACTAGGAGTTGACGAAATCTAATCAGAGTTGGACCGATGAAGATAATTGGTATAAGTGAATATACATATATATATATAACTATATATATATATAATCCTATTCTAAATACAAACACATTTTAATTCAAATATATGCGTGTGTGTGTGTATATATATATATATATTTCAAAATCGATGTTCTGAATTCACCACATATATTGAAAATAAACATATCTACATGGTATAAATACATATATATATATATACATATATATATATATATATACTTATCAAAATGCAAACTACTTGCCTATATTATGTATGTTCAGTTGAAATTATCTATATATATTCCCAAAAATCAATTTAAACATATACCAATAAAAACCCAACTCATGTATGTTAATATAAATTCATGTAAACAGATAATATAAAATATGAATATACATATCATATATATGCAGACAAGTGCATATTCATACTACCAAAATATGCGCAGACTCTAAACAAATATGCAACTATACGTATACCCAAAAATATATGAAATCCAACTATACTATCTTATATGCAGAACAATGTATATATATAAATCAGACCGTTCCTTATATATTCCTATATTATAGCAAATCATGGTACAACTTATAAACATATATCCGACATCAATATATATATACCTTAAACTTAACTCATATATAACTGATGTATTATACAGTACATGCCTTAACATATTATATAAAATTTATAAACAAACAAGTACAAAAATCAACATGATACAAACTAATATATATATATACGCATATACCTCTATTAACATATATACAGACGTTATCTAAACTCATATATATGCAGACCCCTTATACAACAAATTATACTCTTATATATATAAAACTTACTTATACACAGAAGAGAAGAGAGGAAGAGAAGCCACGTCGGAGCCGTTTGCACAGGCGAGTACGGGACAAAACTTGGCTGGAGGAAGAAGTGGGCGAGTGGGCTGTTGTGACTTCCGTGCGCTGTTGCTCAGGCCATGTAACGACCCGATATTTTGGACCATTCTCATCCATTATAAGTGTATAGGTAGACACTCATGCCAGGGTTGAATTGCTCAAAATACCGCGTTGTTAATTTAAATTTGGCAAAACTGAACATATACATTAAATAAATAATCACAGAACACAGACACAGAGTAATAATTGCAGCGGAAATAAAAGAAATAGTAGTTCATGAAGCTATTATATGAATATATAAAATACATCAGAGTTTACAACAGAAGAGTAATACGATACATCAAAGTTAAACCAGATACAACGGAAGAGTAACACGATACATCAGATACAAATCAGAATACATCACAGGAATCATCGAATATCTGAAAGCTGGATAGATAGCTGGATCTCCAAGCGAAGCTCCAACTCCAAAGGTGAGTCTCGAAAGCTGAACCACTCAGTCTGACCCAAGCGTAAAGCAAAACACAAGACACTCGAGTCAGGATTAACATTCTTATATTAATAAATCCAACTAAAGTGAAATAGCAATTGAAATACAAGTAACCCAAAGGATGTTTGGAATAACCATCCTTTAAGGATCCGTTAAACTATCTACTAGGTAGTAATGTACGATAAGTAGATAATGTCTATCAGTAATAATAAGATATCAAAATAGTGTTAAGTCATGGCCCATTCCACCCTTAACACATTTTTATTCCCAAAAGCATATACAAGACCGTAGTTTCCCCAAAACCGGAAGTCACCAGAGGGCAATCCATATACTAAAGGTACAAAACAAATTCGTAGTGGTCGCGTATAAATGGAATACAAGTATGACAAGGCACATGAGGCAATACCCAAGGTAGTGACACTACCGTTCGCCTGATCCGGACTGGTGAGAACGCAACGCCGCAGCGCCCGCAACACCGTGAAACAACACTCCCAAAATCAAGGGTGCACCAATCGACAACAAGTAATGAGTAGTTCGAAGAAGTGTGTCCACTTGAGGTAGCTAATCCTCCATTGGCCCGGCACGGCTCCTGTTTTAGTCATTTCCAATTTGACACAAGTGTCAAGGCTATCCATCATCGTTCTCTTTCTTCAGTCATCGCGAACATCAATCCAACCACTTCATTCTGGATCATCACTCCGCGTATAGTTATTAAAGTGGTTTCGGTTTAGATAGAGAGTATATCCATTACCGATCCCGGTCTCTTTAATAACTTTCGTAATTATTACACCGATTGGTCGTTTATATATTTCAAAAACCAAATCAATTTCAATTTCAATTTCAATTCGTAAACCAACATTTCATTTGTCTTTCAAAACAAATTTCCAATAATTTATGTTTCAAAACATCCAAATTACCATTTCAAAATCTTATAATTCAATTTCAATCTTTATTTTAAACAATTCAAATATTTATTCAAGTTCGAATATAAGTTTCATTTCGAAAACATTTAAATTAATTTAATTTAACATTCAAATCAATTTAAATTCATTTATCGATTTTATTCAATATTCATTAAGTAAATTTATCATTCAAAACAATTTTCTATTTAATTTCCAATTCATTAAATCCATTATTCAAATTTAACTCCATTATATCAAAACTTACAAATTGAATTAAATTAAATTCATCAAACCAAATTCTTTAAATTTCAAGTCTTATATTAATTTCAATAAATCACATTTTATTTCTTGTTAAAGAAATTCAATTTCACTTATTTACTTACTTAAATAATTTTTCAAAACTTAATTAATAAAGAAACTCAATTTTAATTATTTACGAAGTAAAATTCACTTATTCAAAAATTCAATTTTACTTATTAAAGAATTCAATTCAATTTAATCATTAAATAATTCAATCTTATTTAATTATTAAATAATTCAAAACTTAATTATTAAATAATTTCAAAGTTTAATAATTTCAAAGTTTAATAATTTCAAACTTAATTATAATTTCAAAGTTCAGTTATTAAATCATTTCAAAGTTCAATAATTTCAAACTTAATTATAATTTCAAACTTAATTATAATTTCAAACTTAATTATTAAATCATTTCAAAGTTCAATAATTCCAAACTTAATTATAATTTCAAACTTAATTCAATCATTTCTCAAATTAAACAACATTCTTTCATCAATTACATTGTTAATATTTTGTTTCATATTATTAAATATTAACATTTTCCTTTCATTAAAATTCAAATTTCAACTTTACATCAAACCATATTTTTATTCAAATAAAATCTTCGTTTAATTTTTTTTATCAAATTATTGACCAATCGGGTTTTATTTAATTTTCTATACTAGGTCAAAGTTCAATTTGGGTATTTATCATTTCAACCCGATTCCAATTCAATTCAAAATCAAAGCATAACAAAGGGAACTTGCAGTGTGATAACTGGGATGGTGTCAAAGTAAATAAACAAGCAATAACAACAAACAATAACAATCCAATAATCAATTCAATTAATGCCGAAATAACCGTATTAATTCGCATTGTTATTTGTACGAATTAATATAATTATTTCTAGAATCTACACTATCATTTCATGTAGATTAAAGATTATTACATTACGGTTTTTCACTTGTCATTCAATTTCAATTTATACTACAACAATTAATCCAATATACGTTGATGGTTCAAAGTGTAATTATCACTATTCTACATGTCGATTAATTTAACAATTAAAAGGGGTCATATTCAACTAATCAAATTTTACATATAAATCAGTTTTAAAATTGTTAACTATCTTATATCAAATTCAATTGCATACTATTTATCACTTTAACATTTACAATTAACGTCGAATTAAACATCAACAATCAATTATCAGCCAAACTGTATTATCATTGCATATATAACAGATAATGGTGTCAGATGTCACAGGTAAACTGATACAGGTAATAACAGTGTAAATATCTAACAGCAGCATATTTCAATTGTCGTTTCAATTGAAATCAAATTTAATAAATAAAAGAACGTTAATCGTGAGTGAGTGCTCACCTTTCGAGGCTAGAGATGATTCGATACATAGAATGAGATACGAATCCAAGCATGAGTTGCAAAGCAAAGCTAGATGGCCCGATTTCGATAGAAAAGCTGATAGATAGAAATTAATGAGAACGGATCGAATTAGCTTGATAAAACTTGAACGATGATTTTATTATTATTTTATTACTTCCTTTCAAAATGAATGTTTAAGTCAAAACACGTTTTTAAAATGAAATATATATGTATACATACACATGAAACAATATAACTTTAAAACGCGTACATTTAAACATATACTATAGCTTATATCAAACAGCAAATGTCGTTATGCAAAACGGCTATACCCATAAACAACTATATATATATATTTATGAATTTGTACAGACAACAGATTTTATACAACCAATATAAAATATACTTTCTTAAAACGTAAACAAGATACTCTATATAATATGAAAGCAGCATGCATTATGCTTTACAGTATTATCTTTGAAACCAATATACAAAGCAGTAACTTTTATATATCCATGTAATCATATAATATATATGCAGTAAATTTATATACTATAAAATAAAGCTCGGCAAAATATAACTGTTTTATCAAACAACCATATATATATATATTATAAAGTCACCAAATACATATATTTTATCAAGGTCAGAAAGTAATAGACTGTACAACACTATACTCTAGACAATATATATGTATATACACTAGTACATACCTACCAATAAAGAACTTAGACTAGACCAATTCCAAAACAAATTGGAATTAAAAACAGAATGAGCTGGCAAACAAAACTTATTTATTATTGCCGAAACTAGTATACCTTTATAAATATATATACGGGATGTATAAAAGATGTAGGCCCTAGGTACATACTTGCAGCCTATATATCATTTTATATATACATAACCTATGGTTTACTTCATATAACTATATACATTGTTAAGTAATTCACATCAAACTATCATCTCAATATATGTATATACGAGAGGTATACACCTCTTATGAAATACAGGCATATACATTTTTTTCCAAACAATGCTAAAACATGATACAGCATGCAAAACCCATGTATTACATTATTATTAAAACTTAACCTTCCCTTAAAAATCAATACTTAAAACGTGCATTACTTAAGTATATTCAAACCGTGAAATACAAACAACGTGCATTACTTAAGTATATTCAAACCGTGAAATACAAACAACGTGCATTACTTAAGTATATTACATTATTATTATTTTTCACAGTATTGCCTTTTATATAAACGAAAGACATATGCAAGTTGTATAGCTCATATACAAAATCTGAAACATATATGACAGTAGCTATAACATATATAAATATTTGTACAACCTATTGAACCTTTAAGCTGCTGTATAAACATATAAATATATAGCTAATAAACTTGTACAACATGTATACTTTATAAAACTAATATAATATTCTTAACATTTTCATACGTAAACTACACTAAAAAAAAATTTGTAAAACAAAAATTTAGCCTCACTTATACTTACAAATACAAGAACAGAGAAGGAGGATGAGATGGGGAGGCAGTGGCCAGGAAAAGTCTAGGAACCGAGGCGAAATGGCAAGGTGGAAGGCTGGCGACAGGAAGGCGGTGATTGGCAGAGTTGAGGTGAGGCCGAAGTGGAGGAGGCTTGCGGCCATGGTGAGGTGAGCGAGGCTGTTGTTCGACAGAGGCTATTGGATGTGGAAGCAGTGAGAAGGAGGAGAGGCGGATGAGTGAGGAAGAACGGGCATGAAGGAAAATGAATCAGGGAGAGGGGTTACGTGAGACATTGATTTGGGTAATGGTATGCTTCATTTTCTTTTTTCTTTTTTTAAGAGCCAGAACTAAATGGAAGGATAATAAGAGATAGGGTAGACGAACCCAAAATGAGATGAACCGGCATAAAATAGGATTTAGTGAGAATATCAAAACCAAGTGCGTTGAATTCAAAAAAAAATATTAAATGCAACTGGATTTTGGTTTATACGGTGAGAAAAACACAAGAAAAACAAAAAGGCTCGAATGCAGAACCGATACGGCTAACCGTATCGCGGTTTCGTCACGCAACGGACTCCGACATTAACAATTGAATATACTGCGGAGATCAGCACGACGAGACGATCAAAACGGCATATAGATATCAGTGTTACGATTTGAATTATAAAAAATTCGAATTTTATAATAGCGGAAAATGCAAGAAAAACACTGAAAAATAAGATCGACGGAGCCAAAGATGTCCGAATTTGGAAAAACGACAAACTAACATCTTGCTCAGAAGATGGTTTAGAATTTTTTATGTAAAAATATTTAGGTTTCGAAAACATTTTATTTTCATTAATTTTTAACTGATTAAATTGAAGTAAATTTACGCGCGAAATAAACTTTCATATTTTCGGACGAAAATTTACCAATTGCTATGTTTAACTAGACGTATTCCAAATATTAAATTTTATTTCAAAATTTTATCGTTTAAAATTTTCACAAAATTTCAACTAATTATGTTATTAAAACAGTTGAAATTTACGGGTCGTTACAGGCCAGATCTAGATGAGGCAGGGCTGAGCGTGGCGCAGGCGGCAGGCAAAGTTGTGTGAGGGCGGGTGAGGTTTGCTCGGCGATGAGGAGATAGGGAAGGAGGAGAGGAGAACGGGAGTGGATCTGGAGAAGCAAAATTAGAAAGTAGGAGGAAGAAAAATATGAACAGGTAAGTTGATGCATATTTTATTTGTAGATATATTTATTCTTTGGCCCAGCGAACGGAAATGAAACGAAAGGTCGAACCAGCTGAGACTAGGGAAAAGTAAAGGCCATAGAGAGCAACAGTCCATTCAGCTTACACGTTGGTTAAAATGAAAGGTCACGGGTAATAAAACTTAAACGGTACCGATACGAATGATCGTTTCACAAATGCCGGCACGTACCGGACTTCAAAATACAGAATTGGATATACCGCAAAGATCAGCACAATGAAATGATCAGAACGGTATACAAATATTACGATCATCCGATCAAAAGTCGATATTGGCACCGAAATGTTGTTAAAATACTGAAAATAAGATAAACGGAGCATTATCAGTCCGAATTTGGAGAAACGAAATATGACGTCTCACTCAGAAGATGATCTAGAAATTGTCTATAGAAAAATATTCAGGTTTGGAAAATATTTTATTATCATCAATATTTAACTAATTTGAATTGAAATAAAGTTGCACAAGAAAATAAACTTCCATATAATTAATTGAAAATTTACCATTTGCCATATTAGAGTGGACGTATTCCAAATATTAAATTTTTATTTCAAAATATTATTATTTAAAATTTTCACAAAATTCAATTAATTAAATAAAACCATTAAAATTTACGAGTCGTTACACTCTCCCCCACTCAAAATTTTCGTCCCCGAAAAGGAAGGAGGTAGGAGAATAGAACACCCAGAGAGAAAATAGATTTGAAAAACAAAATAAAACAATTAAGTCAATCCATATAAATTTCAGTTAATATTCAATAATTAATTTTAATCTATTTGATTTCACTTAAGTTAAATCAAACTTAACTACTTCTTGACGGTTTATCTTATTATCTAATTATCTTTAATTAACAATTTCTAAAATCATAAATTTGCATAGTCATTTATTATAATTATATTTTATTCAACAAATTTAATTCTTTATTCCAAATATTATTAAGTTTATTCCACTTAATATATCTAATCACATATATTAAGTATATTTGCACTTATTAGAACTACTCCAATTTATAATTTCCATTAACATCATTTATACTGTATTTCTTCAATCAACCTTTTTTTCTATTTACCTTTATTAATCTTTTTATAACTAAAATTTAAGTGTATAACATTTATTATAAACACTCAAATTATTTATAAAATCCTTTTATATTGTATATTATCCAATTACCTGTTCAACTTCTGAATAATTTAGGTAAGTTATATTGGAATGTAATTGAGTATTATACAAATAAAATTTTCTAATTCAATTATCTAAGCTTAAATATTTATTCAAATTTTGGCTTCATTTTGTAATTGAAATCATCCTTTAAGATTAACATTTAAGAATCAAATTTCTGATTAACTTCAAAGAATGCTAAAGATAAATAAATATATATACTTAATATGTATTAAACCAAATTTAAATCATATATCAATATATATATATATTATAAATCAAGTCATAATTTAGAAATCCAAATGCATTTAATTTTCCAAAACAAAACTATAGCAAAGCTACAGAATGGTTTCTTCAATTCAAAACTCGAAAATGAGTGTCGATGACGCTGCAGTAACTACCGAAATTATTTTCCAGCGACCAAGAGAAGAGCACTGATTTGAAACTTTAAAATTCTTTAGAAACAATTTCTATTTGAAAATACTTTATATAATATATCCTTTTTAAAACCTTAAAAACAAAGTTTGAAATCATCGGAAATTAAATTCTCAATTTCTTGATTTAAATTTTCCAAATTAATTTATAACCATGTTTTATAGCTCAATTATTTATATATATGAAAACAAAAGCCAATGGTTACAAGCTATATATAAATCAAATATTGTTTCTTAACATCCAATTCAATTAACTATCAAAATTCATAAAATTATACTCATATATAATATAATTATACAAAATTTATTCATTTACCATGTTTGAAAACAATATGGTGTTAGTTTGTTCTGTTCAAGTGTTTTGGAGATCCTATCGATAGCGTTGATCAGACGAATCGATCAGAAACCCAAATCAACATCAACAACTCAAACAACACAATATATAATAAAACATTTTAAATATTAGTTTACAAATATACTTCAAGAATGATTTGAAGATAAGTTGGAAACAAAAGATAAGATGATTATATAACAAAATAAGGAGCTGAATAAGCTTATACAAATCGCGGGCAACCTTAACCGGGTCAACCGTGACTTAAAGAATAAGGTCGATGTGGGGTTTTGGGGGTAAATCTACATCAGATCTCAAGAGACAGAATTCAGGTATAGTAGGAGATAGATAGCATCATAAACCGAGGATACAGAAATCTTCGGTGAATCAATGCTTATTGTAAAAGAGTTTCACCCTTTTACAATCATTCAAAGATCGGCGAGACCGCCAATTTTTTATAAAGATCATTCGAAGTGGAGTTATGGGATACTCCAGAATCAAAATAAGACAAATAGGGAGAGACAAGAATGAATTGGAACCGCAGGGAACGTTCTAAATTTCAAAGGAAATCGAGTTAAAAAGGGAAGAGATTCAAGCTCGAACGAATGTGATTCTGTAAATAAATTTACCATATATGCTAAGTTTTGCCTAGAGCCAAAGCTCTGATACCAACTGTAACGACCCACTATTTTGGACCATTCAAATCGATAATAAAATCACACATGCCGGACTTGAATAATTCAAAACAATAGATTGTAAATAAAATTTGGCAAAACTCAGAATATACAGTAAATAAATCACAGATCATAAACACAGAGTAATATAACAATGCAGCGGAAGCAAGAGATAGTAGTTCATGAAGCTACTATATATATATACATTAGAGTTAACAAAATACAACAGAAGTAACAAGATGATAATCAAATACAAATCTGAATACATCACTGGAATCAACTGATGACTGAGAGCGAAATAGATAGTTGGATCTCCAATAAAAGATCCAACTCCAAAGGTGAGTCTCGAATGCTGTATCACTCAGTCGAACCCGAGCGTAAAGCAAAACACAAAACACTCAAGTCAGGACATACATACTTATACAATGTAAACCAACTCAAGTGAACTGTAATAAAGATGCACCAGTAACTTAAAGAATGCTTGGGATCGCCCATTCTTTAAGGATCCGTTAAACTATCTACTATGTAATAATATTCGCTATTATAATAAAGTCTATAATAAAATAAACTTACTTTTAAATAGCGTTAAGGGGTTACCCATATAGCCCTTAACACATAATAGTCCCAGTAGTCTATCCAGTATCAGCATACCCCCAAATCGGGAGCTACCCTCAATACTCCACAGGCTACGGCACAAAACCAAACTCGTAGTAAAGCTCGCTAGGGTAGGTGTAACGACCCTAAATTTTTGACATTTGAGATTTGAATATTTAATTGATTTTAAATATTTGAATGTTAGTTTGATTTGAATTTCAAATATAAGAGTTTGTTTGGTAATTAAATTAGTAAATTTAATTGTTAAAACTTGGGTAAAAATCCTTGTAACGATTCGACTTTTCGACGCTCGAAAGTCGACATTAATACGTCCACTGTATCAAATACCGCGCAATCGAATGCTGGAAAACCGAACCATTAGGGTTAAAAAGAAGAGGAAGAAGAAGACAGAAGAAAAGAAAGAACAGAAAAACAGACACAGAAACAATATCAGAATCTTACATTCGCAGCGGAACAATATATAATAGCTGAATGAATAATCTTTAAAACAAAAGACTATATCAGTTTATACATTACATCATATCATCAGAGTCAATATACATCTCAATACAACAATGGACAGTTATATAAACTTGTCCTCATACAAAATACACATCAGAATAAATAAACAAGTACGGGAGTACGTCTCGCCATCTAGCTCGCCTCCAAAGCTCCAGAATATCCTGATAACATAACTCTAGGCTGCCCGTGTGGAAAATTATGGGCACCCAGAGTTTAGAAAGGGAACAATAAACTCCGAGTCAGTCATGGTGACTGGTATGAGATCGTAAAACAGTTATTTTCACAAAGAAAATAAAACAAATTCGCAATGCTTTTGGAAAATGAAACTACCATAAGGCCTCCCGCCACACACACAATGCAAACGCAGAACTGGAGGAGATTTCCCCTTATGATAGTCAAAGATGCTTACTACGAAAAAATCACTTGATATTATTATTAATGTCTAGTGTGGAAAAAATTTCGAAAGTATAATATCAATCTTAGCCAGCATACAACCATTATTGTATGCCTACTATAGCTAACATCTAAACAGTGGTGACCACCATAAGTAGATGGCAGGTTCTACAACTAAAACCGTACAGAGTTCGTATTGTTTCTTTGGATTTCCAACAAATGGTCAGGCAAAGGAACTTCCTTACATCGAAATGGAAACGCCTCAGGAAAGACGCCCCGAGAACCTAACCGGATCTCTGCAAACACAAGGCCGACGTTACCTCACGCTTTAACCAAGCTGTAACTAGGTAACTAACATACGAGCTATGTCATCCCCCGGTCGTCACCGACCTTTATCCGAGGATCCTCAACCACAAAGCAACAACCACAAAGTATAATAACTGTGCAGCATCAACATAGGTAAAATATCTGGGCTCCATACCATGATATAACTTTTTATCCAGAAGGAAATGCCATACCCTAGGGGCGCTACCCCTAACAACCTTGCCGCAACATTCCTATTTCGACCATTACCGGGTTGTGAGGCTCGACGAAGTATTGTCCACAAAGCTACGCTTTTTCACAAAGCCACGCTTTTTCACAAAGCCACGCTTTTTCACAAATCCACGCTTTGATCAATAAATGATCAACAGCACTTCGTATGCCACATTACCAAATTGGGAATGTATCACTAGTAACCATCAACTACATAACCTCTGAGCTCGTACGTCTCAGAGAAGGGTGTTAAGCTAAGAGAATAAATTCTCCGCCACCAACAGAAATGTGTTTGATAGAAACCAGCTTTACATCTCAAAGTGTAACGTCAGACACACATCCATACAAGTCCGTTCCGGGATCGAACGAAACCGAAGGCACTTCCAAAGAAGCCCTTGCAATCTGGATATTCACTAATCACGTCCGGACTTCCCATCACAAGAAGAGTGATATAAATCTCTATACCGAAGCAACTCGGTGCAGAGACATTCGATAGGTTTTCCTTTCATTTTCAAAAATATCCGGTCTTCACCACCGGTCTTCAATACGATCCATATCGTCGTATCACTAATTCGGAATGGGTTATATGACACAAAGGTCTTTTCCCGACTAACCCAAATAGTGAGCGTTTGTTTTTAAAAAAACAAATCAAGTGCCATTTCAAAGGCAAATATTGATAGTCGGTTATTTAACTATCAACCACATATCACAACAATCAACCAATTTAAATAATTTTTCCCAAATTATTAAATTTCAAATCTCTTCGCGAGATACGGTTTAACACTTCAACCATTTGAAAACCAATTTCAAATCATATTTTTCCACACTTTAACATTTGAAAACCAATTTCAAATCATATTTCACACTTCATCTCAAAATGGTCCATTTAAACCAATTAAATAAATCCTTTTTGATTTATTTCAAATTTACATTCCAAATCTGTAAATTTATTTCCACATTTTAAAAATAAATCAGTGTTTATTTTTAAAACAAATTTCCCTTTCCTTTATAAATTCCAGTGTGAATTTAAATTACCAAATATCCACTTATATACGATTTTCAAAATCGTTTTCCAAAGATTCACCTTCAAACACCAAATCAATTTCAAATTGATTTCTAAACTTATTTCAACGCCAAATCAATTACAAATTGATTTCAAAATTTACTTCAACACATAATCCATTTTAATTCAACACCAAATAAATTTTCATATTGATTTCCCAAAAATTTATTTTCAAATACCAAATCAATTACAAATTGGATTTCAAATAAATTTATCACTTTTAAAAATAAATTCCTTAATCTTTTCCAACCCATTTAAAATTCCATTTTCAATAAATTTCCAACTTTCGAATAATACTATTCAAAATCCATTTATAAAAATCATTTCCCATATTTTGGAAATAATTCGATAAGATTTCAAAAATCAACTATACGCTTTTAAATCCCTTCTTTTAAATTTATTCAATTCTTTCAAAAGGAATTCACTTAAAATTTCCAACTTTAATTTCAAAAATCCAATTTCATTTATTTCTGGTATCCAACGATACCAAAAATACATTCGGCTAAATTTTAGCCTTCAACACATTCAATCACAGATATAATCATTCATAGATTATAAATAAATAATCACACAACATATGAAACAAATTCATATAACATATGAAACAAATTCATATAATTTTGAGGAATCCCGTTGGATCCCTCCAACCTGTTTCCCTACATCCACAGATGTTAGCACAATACCAATTCCACTTCGAGGTGGAATATCGCGGTATATGGGATTTATAAAATATCAATCCGCTATTATGCGGCGCAATAGGGTCTCATCCGCTATATAATGCGGGAAAATCAATCACCAATATATACATATGCCAATATATATATATTGCTATATATATAGATATATCCTACTATATCTAATATCACATCCAAACATCAATCAATCAATAATTGCAAATCCAACTTTCAATTTGAGTGAGAGGATCTCACCTTTGCTTTAATTTGCAATCCATTTTCCGTTCCAGTTCGTTTTCTCGATTTTTAGACCTTGTATAAACAATTTTATACAATTTAATAAACATTCGAAATAAATCGAATAATAAATTTCTATTGGATAAATTTAATAAACCAAAAATTTAATTTTAAACCAATATCCAAAATTTAAACTAGATCTGTATATTTATTATTTTCTTTTCTGCAAATTAAAACAGTATTAAATTTTACTGTAAAAATTCTCTAATTGGTATGCATATAATTTTCTTCTTATCTTTATTATTTTGAAAATAGATATCCATTTGAAATAGTATATATATATAGATTTCCAAATCTGTAAAATATATATGTCTATATAAAATAATCTCTATCACCACTTAAAACTTCTATTTTCTGAATCTTATCTATATATATATATACACATTATTTCTGTTTTACTGTATAAAATTCTAATACATATATATTTGTAAAAATATAAAAAGTTTGGATTTTAAATATTCCTATGTATATATATATATTTAAAAATCTATCCGTAAATGTAAAAAGATGAATTATGTTTAAATATATATAATTTAATAAAATAAATAAAATAAAAACTTACCACTACATAGATCTGCATCGATTGTCCCCTCCAGTGTCACGACTACACCAGCATCTCCGAACACAACAAACTCTGGCCAAAACGATGTCGCGTTGACGTCGAATCTCCAAGCTCCAACTTCGCCAGTTGCCGAGGCCACCAGTGTCGCTCACGAGTTCGAGCTATTCAATCCTAACTGCTCGCGAAACTGCTCGCGAAACCCTCCAGCAAGCGTCGCCCACTCGCGAAACCCCCAGCCCTAACGTCGCCAGTCGATCACCGCCATCCTTGCATCGCGCACTGCTCGATTCCCTCACGACGAAGTTGAAATCGACTTCGATTTGAATTCGAACGGCTCACGATTGAAGTCGAACGAGATTTTTAACTTCGACAATTTATTTGAAAAGCTCTGTCGTTTATATTTGCTTGGCCATTAATTTCCAAAGCAATCTTATTTTTATTTTTTTTCGAAATGTTTGACTGAGGGAAAGGATAAGGTCGCGTGAAGAAAATTTCTTTGCGTACAGATCACGCCTTGCTACAGTGGTAGCGAATTGAAAGAAGAACAGCTGATGTGAAATAATATCAGCTGATGTACACCACATTGACCAGTCAAACCATTGTATAAGTTATTTAAATTCAAATTTGAATCGCCTCCGAATCGCAACTCAAAATCTCGACTTCCTATCGAGGCGTGCCGCCAGGCGTTTATAACGTTATAACCCTATTCCGAACGCAATGGAAAAGGTTTCGAGTCCAAATTCGATCGTATGGAGAAGATAGCTTTTTGGACCAGTTACAATATTAAATTTTCGATTTAATTTCAGCGTGTTTTCTTACCGTACAGTCACACAACAACTCCAAACACTACGAAAATTGGAATCCGATAATAATACAATATTACGGACCCAATGAAACTGGTTTCGTCGAATTGCGAGACTGTGCCTCGGAACGCTATTTTCAAATATCGATTTAAACGATAAATTTCAAAACTGAACAAAACAGTTTCACATTCAATTCTGAAGCTTCCATTACTTCAATATTATTAATATGAATTTTCCAAGACTTCATATTATTTTTAACAGGCTTAAAATTGAAGATTCAGATTTTTACCCAAGTTTTAACAATTAAATTCACTAATTTAATTACCAAACAATCTCTGATATTTGAAATTCAAATCAAACTAACATTCAAATATTTAAAATCAATTGAATATTCAAATCTCAAATGTCAAAAATTCAGGGTCATTACAATCTTCCCTCCTTAAAAGAATTTCGTCCCGAAATTACAAGTCAAGAAGATTGATCCAATCCCCGTTTATCATTTTTACCAAAACCAAACAGTTTTATCAAATTTTCAAACCAATCTTCTTTTTATTATAAAAGATCCATTATTACTTTAACTAATTTTCCAAAATCAACCATAAGTTCCAAATAATATGGTTTTCTTAACAATTCAATTTTCATTTCAAATTCAAATTTTGAATTCAAAATTTTCTCAAAAATTTTCTAACTCTCGAAATTTTCTGAAAAATTCGCCAGCGTCTCCTTTGCGCGGCTAACTCGGTACGACTACAAAATGTCCCTACGGACTCTCAAATCCCAATAGAAAACAAAACGCCAAGTGGCAAAATCAGAAACTCATCAAATTTCATACTGAAATTTTAAATACATACCTTTTGTTGAGAAATTCAAATTCATCTTCGAAATCAAAATCCAACTCCATTTTCCTTAGCCTTTACAATCCCTATATACTTTACTTGACAATAATGTCCAAATTTACTTATTGGATTCCAAATACACATTTTACTTAAGAATTTTCTCCATTCGTTTCTTAAGTTCAATATAATTATTTCTTATATTCATTTTCACTTCACTAACAAAGTTATATATTCATTCAACTTTGCATTTTCAATTCCATTTGAGTTCAATTTACAATTTCAATTTTAATTGAATTCATTTTATCTTCGAACTCCGAATATTGAACTTTATCAATTATCTTTCATTCACAACTGATTCATCTCATTGTTTAAATTAATTTCATTTACTAAATTTTTCAATACTTTGCTTCATTGATCCAATTTGACAAATATTCCGTTAACAAATTTTTCAAATTTTTCAAAAAAATTTCTAACTCCTAAAATTTTCAGAAAATTTTGGCGGAGTCTCCTTTGTACGGAGGAGCTTTTGCAATTTGACAAAAGATATGAATATATATACATCGACCCATTCGGTCGGAAAAGCAAAAACAGTTCATATTTCCTATTTTTGTATTGCGTAGGCGTACCTTTTTAGCATTTTTTAAGCAAAGCAGTTATTTATTAGCTTATTAACGCAACCAAATCCCACCAAACGGCTTCCAAAAACCTGTACTTACTCAAATTAAACACGTAAGTGACATATATAGGAAATCTATTAACATTTCATTTATTTTCAATAGCAAACACATAGATTTCATAAGCAATGCATTCAAAATAATTCTCATAAGAAATTTATATTGTTTCAATACAAATTTAATCGCTTACGACCAATTCACATACCATTTTCATTCAATTCAACTGATTTACAACTCATTAAATCAAACCCATTCCATCTACTAATTTAATTCAATTAGTATATTCACTTATCCATTTTAAATTTCAAATTTCTATATTTAATTCATCTCGAATTTAATTTATCAATAACAAGGAAATTTCAATTTATTTCTACTACTTACTTGAATTTATATACAAATTCAAATTTATATTCAAATTTAGCTCACGACTAAATTTCAATTTAACCAATTCAACTTCCAATTCATTATTTCATGAATTAATAATTTATCAAGTTAGTTTACTTGAATTCAATCCATTTTTATTTTAAAGAAATTCCAGAGTCTTTTTTCTTTTCAATTACTTTATATTCTTTAATTCGCATTGCAAATATTACTCTGGCACTTTTATTTCATTTTATAAAATCCATTCGTATATGAATTTTACTTTCAAATATCTTCCTGGAATTCTATTTCCATTTATAAATCTCATTACAATTTATATTTACAATTTACAAATCTCATTCGAATATGAATTCATTTCCTTATCTTTCAATTCATATTTATAAATTTCATTTGTTAAATGAATTTATCTCAATTTTTTTTAATTATACCATTATTTCTTATTTAATTTCCATATAACAATGATAATAATTCAATACTATCTTTTCCTAACAACCAAGCATCCATATATTATAATAATTCATAGAAAATGATTTCTTTTCTACACAAAAATAGTTTTGGGTAAAATTATTTAATTTACCCCATTTAAAACAATACTGTGTCAGTTTATCTTGTCTAAGAGTTTAGAAACCCCTATCGATTACAGTTGGCCAGACTGCACCGACCAGAATCTATAAACAATAAACCGATAAGTCAACACAATACAAAACAAATTTGTATTCACTAACAAATACGCGCTCATATCTATTATTACACTCACACTCATTCTATAGTACTACTGACTCTATCTCTAATGAGTAACACCCAACAGAGCCAGGGTTATCGCTTAACTGGCTGCTCTGATACCACTTGTAACGATTCGACTTTTCGACACTCGAAAGTCGACATTAATACGTCCACTGTATCAAATGCCGCGCAATCGAATGTCGGAAAACCGAACCATTAGGGTTAAAAAGAAGAGGTAGAAGAAGACAGAAGAAAAGAAAGAACAGAAAAACAAAAACAGAAACAATATCAGAATCTTGCATTCGCAGTGGAACAATATATAATAGCTGAATGAATAATCTTTAAAACAAAAGACTATATCATTTTATACATTACATCATATCATCAGAGTCAATATACATCTCAGTACAACAATGGACAGTTATATAAACTTGTCCTCATACATAATACACAGCGGAATAAGTAAACAAGTACCGGAGTACGTCTCGCCATCCAGCTCTTTTTAAAAACCAAACTCGTAGTAAAGCTCGCTAGGGTAGGTGACATGGCACAACTAGGAAATTCCAGGGTAGATATACCAATTACGCATCCGGGCTGGTGGAAACGCATAGCATCCACTACCGCCCACCTCGGAACACACTCCCAAATCAAAAATCAAAGGGTGGCCACAAAATAAATCACAAAGTAATAGAATAGTATCGAAGAAATGCGTCCGATCAGAGGTGCTACCTCATTGGCCCGAGAATCGCTCCTGTTTTAGCCACCTTATGCCAACTCACGGGAGTCGGGTCCATGTTCATACCTCAATAAGATCGTCGCCACCATCCTACTTCATTCTGAAATCTCCACCGCATACACAATTGTTAAAGTGGTTTTCGGTATCGACAGAGAGTATGCCCATATCCGATCTCGGTCTCTTTAACAACCAATCATTATTATAACCCATGGATATTATTTTAAAATAATTTATACTTCAAAACCAAATATCATATCCATTTCAAAACTAGTTTATAATTCAAAACCAAAATATCATATTCAAAACTAGTTTATACTTCAAAGCCAAAATATCATAATCAAACTAGTTTATACTTCAAAACCAAAATATCATTTGAACAAACCCAAATTTCCAATCATTGAATATTTCTTTCAATTTATTTAAACTTAGAATATTCCTTTTTAAACCATCTTAAACAAAAACCACTTTATAAAGCCATATTCATAAATCTTAAATTGCAAATCAATATATTCAAAACAATTCTTAATTAAATACTATTTCAAATAAATTCATTTCCAAAATCATAGTACTTTCAAAGTTATAACACCTTTGAAACCAAACACTTTGAAACCATAATACTTGAAACTATATCAATTTTAAGATGTTATCATTTGGAAATCATAATATTTAGAAAAATCATAACACCCTTAAAAAATAATATTCATTACCAAAGTTATAGCATTATTAAGTTCATTCATTCAATTATACCAATTTCGAAAACCTTGTATTAACTTATAAATTCCAAAAATGGTTTATATTTCACCTCAACATATTCATTTAAACCATTTAAATTCAATGTCAAAATCTTCCAAAACATATTCATTTCCAAAGTTCATTTAAATTTCAGCAACAACAGCACTTATAAAGTGTTACGGTAAATATATTAACATTTCAAAACATTATCAAATTTAAAACAGCAACACTTATAAAGTGCTACAATAGGTATTAGTATTTCAAAACAGTTTAGTTTCAGAAACATCAGCACTTATAAACTGCTGTAGTAAGTATTTTAGTATTTCAAAACTAGGTTAAACTTCAAAATTGATAGCACTTAACAAATGCTATCTTAAAACCATAACATTTCTGAAGTGCTACCAATAAAATTCCAGATTTTATTATAACATTTCAGAAACATTAAAACTTCAATTTTAACCATTTTCAACTTATAAAATCATATTTCATGCTTCAGATACCAATTATCTTATGATTATATAAAATGAAACTTTTATAAATAAATATCCAATTTAAACTGTAATTCCTTTATTAAGTCAAAAGTACATTTTTTTATACTTCTTTTATTTTTAACAAATGACTTAATACTTTATTTTAGAATACCCATTTCATAAACAAAATATTCTTATCACCAAATTTACTTAAATTTCCATTTGAAAACTAAATTTCCAATTATCAAGTTAAGTCATAACTTAAGATACATTTTACCATTTTAAATCATAATTATTTATTTTACAAAACATCCCCATTTCATAAAATAAAATTTATTACCATTACTAATTTAGATTTAAAATTCCATATTAAACCAAATTTAATTATTAAATTATTTATCATAAATAAAGTCTAAAGATTCAATTCAAAACCAAATTGATTTATAAAATTTAACTTATAGAAAACCAATATCACTTTATACTTTAAATCATTAAACCAACTTTAAGTTAATTTTCATATATCTTAAAATACAAAAATACTTAATAATTTTTGGAAAATATTATAAAATATATTAACCATGGGCCTGTATAATATTTTCTAACCTAGGTCAAGTGATACAGATATGTATCATTTCAATCCATAATTTAAAAATAAAAATCCGAGTTCTATCATTTCAAACCCGCAATCCCAAGTCAAACAAATACAACAAAAATCACTCGAGCCTATCATTTCAGCCCATAATGATTTTTCCTTATTCTAATGTCCGTTCGGGTATGTATGATTTCAACCCATAGTGATAGGGAACTTGCAATGTGAGATATAGTAACTAAATGAACAGTAGGATATATGATATCATATCAGATGATGTAACAAATATATAAACAGAATTTAACATCATATAATCATATCATAGGCATATATGAACATATTAACATAACATATAAATTTTCTACAATTCACATGCCATTGTTTCACAATTATAAAAGTACGAATGTCGAGAGTGATAAACTCACCTTTTAAAGCTGGAGATAACAATTCAAGACACACAACCAAACTCTAAAAAGCATGACAAAGCACGAATTCCGAAGCAAAGCATGATGGAGACGAGTTCGATGGACAAAGTTGATAACTAGGAGTTGATGAAATCTAATCAGAATTGGACCGATGAAGATAATTGGTATAAGTGAATACATATATATATATATAACTATATATATATATAATCATATTCTAAATACAAACACATTTTAATTCAAATATATGCATGTATATATATATATATATATTTCAAAATCGTTGTTCTGAATTAACCACATATATTGAAAATAAACATATCTACATGGTATAAATACATATATATACTTATCAAAATGCAAACTACTTGCCTATATTATGTATGTTCAGTTGAAATTATCTATATATATTCCCAAAAATCAATTTAAACATATACCAATAAAAACCCAACTCATGTATGTTAATATAAATTCGTGTAAACAGATAATATAAAATACGAATATACATATCATATATATGCAGACAAGTGCATATTCATACTACCAAAATATGTGCAGACTCTAAACTAAAATGCAACTATACTGTCTTATATGCAGAACAATGTATATATATAAATCAGACCGTTCCTTATATATTCCTATATTATAGCAAAGCATGGTACAACTTATAAACATATATCCGACATCAATATATATATATATATACTTTAAACTTAACTCATATATAACTGACGTATTATACAGTACATGCCTTAACATATTATATAAAATTTATAAACTAACATGTACAAAAATCAACATGATACAAACTAATATATATATATATATACACACACACGCATATACCTCTGTTAACATATATACAGACGTTATCTAAACTCATATATATGCAGACCCCTTATACAACAAATTATACTCTTATATATATAAAAATTACTTATACACAAAAGAGAATAGAGGAAGAGAAGCCGCGTCGGGGCCGCTTGCACAGGCGAGTGCGGGCCAGAACTTGGCTGGAGGAAGAAGTGGGCGAGTGGGTTGCTGTGACTTCCGTGCGCTGTTGCTCGGGCTAGATCTAGATGAGGCAGGGCTAAGCGTGGCGCAGGCGGCAGGCAAAGTTGTGTGAGGGCGGGTGAGGTTTGCTCGGCGATGAGGAGACAGAGAAAGAGGAGAGGAGAACAGGTGTGGATCTGGAGAAGCAAAAATAGAAAGTAGGAGGAAGAAAAATATAAACAGGCAAGTTGATGCATATTTTATTTGTAGATATATTTATTCTTTGGCCCAGCGAACGAAAATGAAACGAAAGGTCGAACCAGTTGAGACTAGGGAAAAGTAAAGGCCATAGAGAGCAACAGTCCATTCAGCTTACATGTTGGTTAAAATGAAAGGTCATGGGTAAATAAAACTTAAACGGTACCGATACGAATGATCGTTTCACAAATGCTGACACATACCGGAATTCAAAATACAGAATTGGATATACCACAGGGATTAGCACAACGAGACGATCAGAATGGTATACAGATATCAGTGGTACGGTCATCCGATCAAAAGTCGATATCGTCCCCGAAATGTTGTTAAAATGCTGAAAATAAGATAAACGGAGCAATATCAGTCCGAATTTGGAGAAACGAAATATGACGTCTCACTCAGAAGATGATTTAGAAATTTTCTATAGAAAAATATTCAAGTTTGGAAAATATTTTATTATCAACAATATTTAACTGATTTAAATTGAAATAAAGTTGCACAAGAAAATAAACTTCCATATAATTAATTGAAAATTTACCATTCGCCATATTAGAGTGGACATATTCCAAATATTAAATTTTTATTTCAAAATATTATTATTTAAAATTTTCACAAAATTTAATTAATTAAATAAAACCATTAAAATATACGGGTCGTTACAGGAGCTGCCAATATGTCTGGCAAGTAACAAATCATAACTAATAATAATGAAAAAGTCAAAAATAAAAACTCTACAACATAAGGTAACTTCACAAATGAGTTCCGGCAAAGCCACCACCCATTACACTTCAATATCGAACTCCGACAAGGCCACTACCCGATATTAAAGTGTTAAAAGTAACCAAAGAAGCATTTGTGCAACCAATTGCACAAGTGAGACCAATAAGCAGCTCCACAAGTGAAAGACCACAACATAGCTAGCGTGGATGATCTATAACCAATCTATGAAAACTCTCATAATAAACAAACATGTAAACAGCTACCCAGCACCTCTATAATCCTCGACCCTATAGCCCTGCAAACAGCAATCCTACAAACATCCTCGGTCTAAATTTGTGCCGGTAGAGAAAAACTAGACAAAAAAATGTAAGAATAATACATATATGTGTATATAAATAAAATTTATATATATATATATATATCAATTAAATAAAATTAATAATACCAAAATTTATACTATAAGGAATCAACTAACATACAATATATACCAGACTACTAATAAAGTCCATCACATTAAGCAACCTCTAAGTTTCTACTATGTAATGAAACAGTGTTCATGAGATCAAATAGTGTATATAAAAATTAAAATATTCAATTACATACTTATATGCTTAAAACAAAAGTCAAACAAAAAGAATAAACGCTATATTCCTGCAATCAAAAGTACTTGGCGATGATTCCTAAAATCGACATTCGAATTCGAATAAATGTTGTTACGAGAGTTATTACTATTAATATTGTTTTTATGTTTAAAAACATTAATGTTTTTACTAACCAAATTAAGATATACTTTAAAGTGATTGTTTTTTGCCAATTTATTATTTGGATTAGAGATCCAATTAAAGCAAAATAGTGCAATTGTCATTACCAATTTATTTATATGACTATTATTATTATTATTAAACCATCTCTGATTTCTGCCAAACCAAATAAACCAACAAATTATAGTAAATAAAGCGTGAAGTAAAAATCTATATGTCTTTTTAAATTTAAATCTTATATTATTCCAGTACAAATCATAATCAGAAACTTTAACTGTAATATTAAAGTTAAATATTTTATGAGTATTATTAAGAATGTAATTAGTATCTTTACAACCATAATATATATGATTAATACTTTCTAAAGATAAGTTATAGAATAAACATTTATGATCAATTGGCAAATTCTTACTTTTTAAAAGCTCAATAGTATTTAGCTTCCCACATATGATCTACCACATTTGTAACTTAGCTTTCAGAGGTGTATTTGCTTTCCAAATAAGATTAAAAGTGTTATTAGTTACACCCGAGTAATTGAGAAATTTATATAATGAATTAGAAGTGAATTTCATACTATTATCCCATTCCCAATTAATAATATCATTTTCGTAATCAATATTATAGAGATTCAATCTTGCACATAATAAAGCATATTGTCTAAGAGTTATTCCTTCTAAAATTCCATTAATACTTTACTGAAATATTTATATTTGAAATTTCCTTTTGAAAATATTTGTATTTATTTCCATACATAAATTAATATATATTTGAAATTAAAATAAAGAAAAACAACTTTTTTAACATGAGTGTTATAATTGGTATATAGATTTATTTTATATATTTTATATGTATTTCATTTAGGTATATATATTTGTTATTAAATTATTATATGATACATACATACATATATATCTTATGTACGTTTATTTTGGTAAATAAAAATTGATTTTGATTTCGGATTCTTCGGCAAAATAAATAAATAAATTTTTAATATAATTTTAAATGATCTTAAACATACATATACATAATTATATATATATATATTTAAATTCCACACACACACACACATAATTACAAAATAATATATATATATATATATATTTGTAATATTTTGTATACATAATTTAAAATCTATAAATATATATTTGGATGATATATCTATATACTAGAGCGGCTGACATGTTTGTTGTAGTGTAAGTCCCAACATTTCTACATAGGCATGTCAAACCTTGCACGGATTGCTATGATACACAAGCACACACACATATATGTCACTTGTGTATATGTATAATATAATATTAATTACATAATATAATGCTATATTATAAATTAAAATAAAATAATGATTTTATTTTAAAGAAATTTAGAAATGTTTTAAGCAAATTAGACTTCACAGGCCCAATAAAGATCCAAAATGGATTTTTTTTGAAATTCACTCATTTCTTCCACTACGGGCCGACCCAGTTCCAACAGAGGGTATTGTGGATCTTAAGTAACAAGACTATGATTATGGTAAATCATATGACATTGCGATCGTGTTACGACCGTAGGTAGGTACCCGTTGAAAAACTTAAAGGGATACACTATTAAAGAGAAGATTCATCTCCTAAGGTTAACATCATCATGATTGGTAGTCAGTTTAAAGTGGTATATACATATAAGTATTATTATTAAAAAAAATTGATCTTAGGTCAAACTCTAGATACCACATTGATATAGTACGACGAAAGAAAATGTGCACAAAATATCATTATAATGTGTAGCTTAGTAAAGTTTAAAAAATGGATTTTGTCTAAATAATCTATAAGGGACTGAATTTGCATCCAATACTATACTTCAGCAATGTCCGTAAAAGCTTCAATATTTAAATTGTTTAAATATTGATTAAGGACCGAGTTAACATTAGGGAATCAACATAACTATGTTGTTAGCCAATTTCTGAGTTCGACCAATTTGAAATTAATTTATAAATATTATAAATGCCTAAGAAAATTAATACAAATATTGCGTTAAATTTTTATGCATTTTACTTATTTATTTGAAGCCTTATCAAATAAATAAAATATAATTATTATATATTGATTTTATTAAAATATGGTTTGAGATAATTAATTTATCATACAAATTGATAAGGTCCAAAGTCTATTAAGCCTACAAGGGAATGGTTAGCCATGTTAAAAACTAGTGGGAGGCAAGGTGACATGATCTTCAATCTAGAGTGAAAGGTGTTGAATATTTTGATATCCAGGACTGTAAATAACTCAACTCTCCCTTGTGATCTACACGTAAATGAAGACTCTAGCCAATTAGTGAGGCATAGAAGAAGGCTTTTGCACACTGTACTCGAGGACAAGGAATTAGGAATCTAGAGAAGAAATAGCTAACCATCGAAGTGTCGGTAATTAGCAAGATCGTAAAAAGGTGCATGGTTCTTTGTAAATTTGTTTATATATATATATATATATATTGAATAATTTATATCATATTGTATAAATACTTTCGACCATATTCAAAAAAATTATTTTTAATTTTCAAAAATTAAAATGTATATTTGTAAATATTAAAACATATTTATACATATATATATATATATTAGTCACTTTCGTCTTTTTAATTTACTCATGGCTTACATAAGTGTATACATATAACTGTTTTTGGATTTTAGTATATATATAAATTTTAGTTACTTTTAGTCTTAGAATAAAAAAATTGTTTGATTTTTGCCTTCTCGATTTAAAAAAACATTTTTTGATTTAATATGTTCATAGATATATATCATTATAAATAATATATATGCCTTTGATTTTATAATTTTAGCTATACATATATATATATATATTCATTTTAATTATATTTATAATTTCTTTTTTTCTTAGTTTAGAAAAAATTTGAATAAGTCGATATTTAAATTCTCATCTTAAAATAATTTATATCGTATTATTAATTATACAAAAAAAAATTTCAACATACAATTAAAACCGAAATAATAACAATAATAATGTTTATTAAAACCGAACACACAAACATACACACACATATAAATGTGTATATATATATATATAAAATTTTAGTACATTTGAATTATTTAATGGCCCAAAAAAGAATATATATATATATATATATATATATGTGTGTGTGTGTGTGTGTACGTACGTATGTATGTGTGTGTTTATTTGTTTTTATATAAGCTGGTTTTATAATGGATTGTCCATTGTATTATAAATATACAACCAGAAGTGAGGCAGAATACCTCAACAACTTTGAATACAACAAATAAGAAAAAGTATAAGGCTTAAAATTCCTTAACTACTACATAGAACTAAGCTAGTCCCTCTCCGAGGAGGAAGAGCTGTGGTATCTTGGAATTAGGGCAGGGCTTGCGACATGGACATAAACTGAAAATAGCCTAGCAAGATCAGGGACACAATCTGTTAGAACCTCTATTGTTGGATTTTAATGACAACAACTGTACAATTATGCCAAAGAACCTCTAAGCTAACTTGCAGGTACATGAGTATCAAAAAGAGACAAATAAATAAGTTCAACATGAAAATACATAGTAAAAAAGAGGATAAAAGTATGTATCTGGAGATACAAGAAGAGATATACACGATAGAGACAAGACGAAGGTGACAAACAAAGTGCTATTAGTCATAAAGTGTCATGTCTAGAGTTTATAGATGTTAAAATCTTCTCAAAGTGGAATACACACATATACATACACATTCAAAACATTTTATAAAAGCAACAAAAGTTTCTTAAAATAATAATAATATATGAAGCAAGACTCGAATTCGGGTCATTGGTGAGATCATATTTTAAATGAAAAATTAAGTTTTCAAAAATGCATGGTGCAAGACTCGAACCCGGGTCACTAGTTAAGAAAGCAAGTGCTCTAACCAAATGAGCTAAGGCAAATTTTATGCATCAACAGAATTCAGCCAACTGAACAAGGTCATTTAGTCGACTGAATTCTGTGCATATGCACAACTTTATTTGAATATGTAACGACCCGATATTTTTGGACCATTCGCATCCATTATAAGTGTATAGGTAGACACTCATACCGGAATTGAATTGCTCAAAATACCGCGTTGTTAATTTAAATTTGGCAAAACTGAACATATACAGTAAATAAAATATCACAGATCACAGACACAGAGTAATAAGTGCAGCGGAAATAAAGAGATAGTAGTTCATGAAGCTACTATATGAATATATAAAATACATCAGAGTTTACAACAGAAGAATAATACGATACATCAGATACAAATCAGAATACATCACTGGAATCATCGAATACTAAAAGCAGAATAGATGGCTGGATCTTCAAGCAAAGCTCCAACTCCAAAGGTGAGTCTCGAAAGCTGAACCACTCAGTCTGACCCGAGCGTAAAGCAAAATACAAAACACTCGAGTCAGGATTAACATTCTTATATTAATAAATCCAACTCAAGTGAAATAGCAATTGAAATACAAGTAACTCAAAGGATGTTTGGAATAACCATCCTTTAAGGATCCGTTAAACTATCTACTAGGTAGTAATATACGCTAAGTAGATAATGTCTATCAGTAATAATAAGATATCAAAATAGCGTTAAGTCATGGCCCATTCCACCCTTAACACATTTTTATTCCCAAAAGCATATACAAGACCGTAGTTTCCCCAAAACCGGAAGTCACCAGAGGGCAATCCATATACTAAAGGTACAAATCAAAATCGTAGTGGTCGCGCATAAATGGAATACAAGTATGACAAGGCACATGAGGCTATACCCAAGGTAGTGATACTACCGTTCGCCTGATCCGGACTGGTGAGAACGCAACGCCGCAGCGCCCGCAACACCGTGAAACAACACTCCCAAAATCAAGGGTGCACCAATCGACAACAAGTATAAGTAGTTCAAAGAAGTGTGTCCACTTGAGGTATCAATCCTCCATTGGCCCGGCACAGCTCCTGTTTTAGTCATTTCCAATTTGACACAAGTGTCAAGGCTATCCATCATCGTTCTCTTTCTTCAGTCAACACGTACATCAATCCAACCACTTCATTCTGGATCATCACTCCGCGTATAGTTATTAAAGTGGTTTCCGGTTTAGATAGAGAGTATATCCATAACCGAATTCCGGTCTCTTTAATAACTTTCGTAATTTTTTACACCGATTGGTCGTTTATATATTTCAAAACCAAATCAATTTCAATTTTAATTGGAATTTATAAATCAACATTTCGTTTATCTTCTAAATCGATTTCCAAAATTTACGTTTCAAAACTTCCAATTTCAAAATCCTATAATTCAATTTCAATCTTTATTTTAAACAATTCAAATATCAATTTAAATTCGTATATAAGATTCATTCCGAAATCATTTAAATCAATTTTATTTAACATTCAAATCAGTTTAACTTCATTTATCGATTTTATTCAATATTCGTTAAGTAAATTTATCAATCAAATCAATTCTATTTAATTTCCAATTCATTAAATCAATTTCTTAAGTTCAACTTCATTATATCAAAACTTACAAATTGAATTAAATTAAATTCGTCAAATCAAATTCTTTAAATTTCAAGTCTTACATTAATTTCAATAAATCACATTTTATTTCTTGTTAAAGAAATTCAATTTCACTTATTTACTTACTTAAATAATTTTCCAAAACTTAATTAATAAAGAAACTCAATTTCAATTATCTACGAAGTAAATTCACTTATTCAAAAGTTCAATTTTTCTTATTAAAGAATCCAATTCAATTTAATCATTAAATAATTCAATCTTATTTAATTATTAAATAATTCAAAACTTAATTATTAAATAATTTCAAAGTTTAATAATTTCAAACTTAATTATGATTTCAAACTTAATTATTAAATCATTTCAACTGAATTCAATCATTTCTCAAATTAAACAACATTCTTTCATCAAATTCACTGTTAATATTTTGTTTCGGATTATTAAATATTAACACTTTCCTTTCAATAAAAATTCAAATTTCAACTTCATTTCAAAACCATATTATTTATTCAAATAAAATCTTCATTTTATTTTTAAATCAAATTATTGACCAATCGGGTTTTTATTAAATTTTCTATCCTGGGTCAAAGTTCAATTTGGGTATTTATCATTTCAACCCGATTCCAATTCAATTCAAGATCAAAGCATAGTAAAGGGAACTTGCAGTGTGATAACTGGGATGGTGTCAAAGTGAATAAACAAGCAATAACAACCAATATTAATCCAATAATCAATTCAAATAATCCGAAATAACCGTATTAATTCGCATTGTTATTTGTACGAATTAATATAATTATTCCTAGAACCTACACTATCATTTCATGTAGATTAAAGATTATTACATTACGGTTTTCACTTGTCATTTATTTACAATTTCATACATCGTCAATTTAACAACATACATTCAGTGGTTCAAAGTGTAATTAAACAAATTCTACGTGTCAATAAATTCAACAGTTAAAAGGGGTCATATTATACAAATGTCATTTAATCAATTTAACAATTAATTATCCTATATCAAGTTCAATTTCACACTGTTTATCATTTTAACATTAACAATTTAACGTCCAATATAAACATCAACAATCAATCAATTATCAGCCAAACTGTATTATCATCACATAAATAATTAACAGATAATGGTGTCAGATGTCACAGGTGAACTGATTCAGGTAATAACAGATATAACAGTGTAAATAACTAACAGTTGCATATTTCAATTGTCGTTTCAATTGAAATCAAATCTAATAAATAAAAGAATGTTAATCGTGAGTGATTGCTCACCTTTCGAGGATAGAGAGGAAAGACAAAGAATTTTGCTATGAATTTAGGCACAAATCCCACAGCAATCCAAGGCTGAACTCGAATCGCCGAACGAAGATGAAAGTTTGAAGTTTGCCAAAATCAAATCAAACTGGATTAACGAAGATCAACGGTATAAGTGAACATATACATAACTATATACATTATTATTATACTGTTTATATGTATATTTCAATATTTTATCTAAAGATCAATCTCAAAAATAAATATAATTCAAAATCATAATATTTAGAAACTCAAATGTTAAAATCAGAATATATATATAAATTTATATCTTAAATCAAATACCCGAAATCAATATTTAAAACGAATAAAATATATATATATATATATAAAATCGTTATCCTTAAACACATATATTTGAAAATCAATACTCAAGTTAAAGTCCAGATAACTTAAAGTCAAAATAGTTTCTAATTTTAGACAATACTTAAAAATATGTAACCTTAGATTAAATGGGTAAACACTTTAAACACAAAAGATCTACTACGTACTAACCTAATATATGAGTGGAAATAACAGGCCCAAAGTAAAAAAACGTAATACGCCTATATCAAACTGTAAACAAATTTTTTTTTTACATCTGTATATATACACACGCGTATAAACTTGCTTTAATGTACATACATACTTCTTCAAAACATATGTCCAACAAGTAAAATTTAGAAATGTATGTTAATTAAAATATATATATACACACACATTAATCGTAGATTTAAAAAAAACACATTAACATATATATACCATTCCAGTATACCATACAGCAAGTATACATACTATCAATATAAACAAAACTTGTTACACCTATATTCCTAAAATATAAACTAAACTGTTATATATAAATATAAAAAATGAAATCTATATACTTACGTATATTCAGCAACGTAAAACAGAGAAAGTGGGAACGGTGGTGGGTATGCAGAGATGTTGCGTGTAGGGGTGGCTGACGAGAGCAGATCTAGGTCGTCTGACGTGGAGCTCGGCATGGAGTTCAAAGCTACATGTAACAAGGTGGACGAAGACTGGAGATAGGCACGGGTGTAGTTCGCTGACGTGGAGTTGCATGTAGGGAGGGGAAGAGGCCGTAGCATGGAGGAGGGTGGACAGGAAGTCGGGCCGAGGAAGATGTCATAGGCTGTGAACGAGTGGGGTGTTCGGCGATCATGAGGAGATTGGTTGTCGCTGCTCGGGTGAGGTGGAGGTCACAGTTTTGCTGATGGGTGAAAAACTAGATGACGCGGAGGCAAGGCTGGTGGCTGGTGGTTGGTCGGAGGGGTCTCGGAGGCGGGGAGAGAAGGTGATCGGCGGGTCAAGGAAAGGAAAAGTGGTGAGGCACTGACGTGCTCAAGTGGGGGCTGCAGGTCTTCTTTCATGGCTAAGCTCTTGTGGGGGACGGTGTGTAGAAGGAGAGGGCTGGGTTTTGAGAAGAAGAGGCTGTGTGTAGAAGGAGAGGGGACGTTATAGCAACAGTTACATTTGCTTCCTTTTTTTTTCAAAACGAAATGAACGAATGGAAAAGATGTGAAATGAAACCATGTAATTTTGAAAACTTGCGAATATAAAAAGTCAGTAAGATGAATTCAAGGCAACCATTAAAAGCTGATGCCCGTTTGATTTCGAACGGTGGAATATGAAAAGAAATAGGAAACCAAAAGTTAGAATTGGGTACCGATATGATTAGTCGTCTCGCAGATATCGACGTGAACCGGATGCCGAAATAAACAAACTTATATACTATAGCGATCAGCACGACGAGACGATCAAAACGGTATAAAGATATCAGTGGTACGATTGAAATTTAAAAATTCGAATTTTTCCAATAGCGGAAAATGCAAGAAAAACGCTGAAAAATAAGATCGACGGAGACAAAGATGTCCGAATTTGGAAAAACGACCAACTGACATTTTGCTCAGAAGATGGTTTAGAATTTTTCTATGTAAAAATATTTGCGTTTTGGAAACATTTTATTTTCACTGCTTTTTAACTCATTAAATTGAAGTGAATTTACACGCGAAATAAACTTTCATATTTTCGGACGAAAATTTACCAGTTGCTATGTTTAACTAAACGTATTCCAAATGTTAAATTTTTATTTCAAAATTTTATCGTTTAAAATTTCACAAAATTTCGACTAATTACGTTATTAAACAGTTGAAATTTTACGGGTCGTTACACTCTCCCCCACTCAAAACTTTTCGTCCCCGAAAAGGAACGAGGTAGGAGAATAGAAACTACCAGAAAGAAAAACAGACTTAAAATACAAAATAATAATTAATTTAAACCATATAAATTTAAATTTGAATTAATTGATATTCAATAATTGATTAATTAATCCATTTGATTTCACTAAAATCAATCTCAACTATTTCTAAATTCATTATCTTATTATCTAATTATCTCAAATTTACAATTTCTAAACCATAAATTTTGAATAGTCTTTTATTATAATCATATTTTCTTCAACAATTTTAAATTCTTCTTTATTCCAAATTACTGTTAATTTTATTCTACTTAATATATCTAATCACGTATATTTAACCTATATAAATTAATTTAAAACATAAAAGTTTCGATTTAAATTAATTTACATCCACTAATTGCTTTTAAATTCAACGTATTTTCATAAGTTGATCAAATTTCAATTTATTAATTCTTTCAAAACAAATTTTATTTCATTATTAACTGAGTTTACTAATTATCCTATCTAACTTTATTAACATCTTTATAATCAAAATTTAGTGTATAACATTTATTATAAACACTCAAATTTTATTTATAAATTCAATTTATCTTATATATTATCCAATTACATATTCAACTTCTGAATGATTTAGGTAAGTTGTATTAAAATGCAGTTGAACAATATACAAACAAAGTTTTCCCAATTCAATTATTCAAGTTTAAATATTTATTCCAAATTTTGGTTTTACTTATAATTAAAATCATCCTTTAACAAAATTTAAGAATTAGATTTCCGATTAACTTCAAACAATTTAGAGATATATATAATATATTTATATCATACCAAATTAAAATTTTAAAATACGATACCTATATATATATAAATCAAATTATACTGAAGAAATTCAAATCAAAATATTTTCAAAACAAACCGTAGCAATGCTACAGAATAGTATCTCCACTTCGAAACTCGAAAATGAACGTCGATGATGCGGCCGCCATCACCGAAATTATTTTCCAGCGACAAAGAGAAGAGCGCTGATTTCAACAATTAAAAGTTCTTTGAAAACGATTTCTATTCGAAAAGACTTTCAATATATATACTTTAAAATTTTAAAAACCAAAGTTCGAAATCACCGGAAACTAAATTCTCAAATTTCTGAATTAAATTCATTTCAAATTCCAAATCAATTTACAAACCATATTTATAAATTTATTTAGAACAATAAATGATAATCAAATATTATCATTTCAAACAAACAATTTAATTTACCTATTAAATTCCAGAAAATTTTTACTTATATTTTCACAATATAATCAAACAAATTTATTTCATTTTCCAAATTTGAAAATAATATTGTGTCAGTTTGCTCTGTTCAAGTGTTTTGAAAATCCTATCGATAGCGTTGATCAGACGAATCGATCGGAAACCCAAATCAACATCAATAACTCAAACAACACAATGTAAAAACATTTTAAAATTAATTTACAAATACACTTCTTCGCTCGACTATATAAGAATAGATTTCAAAGCAAAGATAGGGATTCAAATTTGATAGAAATCAAATCAAAGAGAATTTTTGATTCGAAGATAAGTTTGAAACAGAAGATAAGATGATTAAATAACCAAATAGGAAGATAGATAAGTTTATATAAATCGCGGGCAACCTTTACCGGGTTGACCGTGACTTCAAGAATAAGATCGATGCAGAATTCCGAGGCAAATCGACATTCGATCTCAAGAAATAGAATTCAGATATAGCAGGAGATAGATAGCACCGTAGACCGAGGATACAGAAATCTCCGGTAAATCAATGCCTATTGTAAAGGAGTTTTGCCCCTTTACAAATCATTCGAAGTTGGCGAGACCGCCGAGTTATTATAGGGATCATTCGAAGTGGAGTTATTGGATACTCCGAAATTTGAAAGAAGACGAATAGTGACGGACACGAATGAATTTCGGAACCGAGGGGAACGTTCCAAAAATTCAAAGGAATTGAGTCAAAGGAAGAGATTGAAACTCGAATGAGAGTGATTCTGTAAATACATTTACCCTATATGTTGAGTTTTGCCTAGAGCTACCAAAGCTCTGATACCAACTGTAACGACCCGATATTTTTGGACCATTCGCATCCATTATAAGTGTATAGGTAGACACTCATGCCGGAATTGAATTGCTCAAAATACCGCGTTGTTAATTTAAATTTGGCAAAACTGAACATATACAGTAAATAAAATATCACAGATCACAGACACAGAGTAATAAGTGCTGCGGAAATAAAGAGATAGTAGTTCATGAAGCTACTATATGAATATATAAAATACATCAGAGTTTACAACAGAAGAATAATACGATACATCAGATACAAATCAGAATACATCACTGGAATCATCGAATACTGAAAGCAGAATAGATGGCTGGATCTTCAAGCAAAGCTCCAACTCCAAAGGTGAGTCTCGAAAGCTGAACCACTCAGTCTGACCCGAGCGTAAAGCAAAATACAAAACACTCGATTCAGGATTAACATTCTTATATTAATAAATCCAACTCAAGTGAAATAGCAATTGAAATACAAGTAACTCAAAGGATGTTTGGAATAACCATACTTTAAGGATCCGTTAAACTATCTACTAGGTAGTAATATACGCTAAGTAGATAATGTCTATCAGTAATAATAAGATATCAAAATAGCGTTAAGTCATGGCCCATTCCACCCTTAACACATTTTTATTCCCAAAAGCATATACAAGACCGTAGTTTCCCCAAAACCGGAAGTCACCAGAGGGCAATCCATATACTAAAGGTACAAATCAAAATCGTAGTGGTCGCGCATAAATGGAATACAAGTATGACAAGGCACATGAGGCTATACCCAAGGTAGTGATACTACCGTTCGCCTGATCCGGACTGGTGAGAACGCAACGCCGCAGCGCCCGCAACACCGTGAAACAACACTCCCAAAATCAAGGGTGCACCAATCGACAACAAGTATAAGTAGTTCGAAGAAGTGTGTCCACTTGAGGTATCAATCCTCCATTGGCCCGGCACAGCTCCTGTTTTAGTCATTTCCAATTTGACACAAGTGTCAAGGCTATCCATCATCGTTCTCTTTCTTCAGTCAACACGTACATCAATCCAACCACTTCATTCTGGATCATCACTCCGCGTATAGTTATTAAAGTGGTTTCCGGTTTAGATAGAGAGTATATCCATAACCGAATTCCGGTCTCTTTAATAACTTTCGTAATTTTTTACACCGATTGGTCGTTTATATATTTCAAAACCAAATCAATTTCAATTTTAATTGGAATTTATAAATCAACATTTCGTTTATCTTCTAAATCGATTTCCAAAATTTACGTTTCAAAACTTCCAATTTCAAAATCCTATAATTCAATTTCAATCTTTATTTTAAACAATTCAAATATCAATTTAAATTCGTATATAAGATTCATTCCGAAATCATTTAAATCAATTTTATTTAACATTCAAATCAGTTTAACTTCATTTATCGATTTTATTCAATATTCGTTAAGTAAATTTATCAATCAAATCAATTCTATTTAATTTCCAATTCATTAAATCAATTTCTTAAGTTCAACTTCATTATATCAAAACTTACAAATTGAATTAAATTAAATTCGTCAAATCAAATTCTTTAAATTTCAAGTCTTACATTAATTTCAATAAATCACATTTTATTTCTTGTTAAAGAAATTCAATTTCACTTATTTACTTACTTAAATAATTTTCCAAAACTTAATTAATAAAGAAACTCAATTTCAATTATCTACGAAGTAAATTCACTTATTCAAAAGTTCAATTTTTCTTATTAAAGAATCCAATTCAATTTAATCATTAAATAATTCAATCTTATTTAATTATTAAATAATTCAAAACTTAATTATTAAATAATTTCAAAGTTTAATAATTTCAAACTTAATTATGATTTCAAACTTAATTATTAAATCATTTCAACTGAATTCAATCATTTCTCAAATTAAACAACATTCTTTCATCAAATTCACTGTTAATATTTTGTTTCGGATTATTAAATATTAACACTTTCCTTTCAATAAAAATTCAAATTTCAACTTCATTTCAAAACCATATTATTTATTCAAATAAAATCTTCATTTTATTTTTAAATCAAATTATTGACCAATCGGGTTTTTATTAAATTTTCTATCCTGGGTCAAAGTTCAATTTGGGTATTTATCATTTCAACCCGATTCCAATTCAATTCAAGATCAAAGCATAGTAAAGGGAACTTGCAGTGTGATAACTGGGATGGTGTCAAAGTGAATAAACAAGCAATAACAACCAATATTAATCCAATAATCAATTCAAATAATCCGAAATAACCGTATTAATTCGCATTGTTATTTGTACGAATTAATATAATTATTCCTAGAACCTACACTATCATTTCATGTAGATTAAAGATTATTACATTACGGTTTTCACTTGTCATTTATTTACAATTTCATACATCGTCAATTTAACAACATACATTCAGTGGTTCAAAGTGTAATTAAACAAATTCTACGTGTCAATAAATTCAACAGTTAAAAGGGGTCATATTATACAAATGTCATTTAATCAATTTAACAATTAATTATCCTATATCAAGTTCAATTTCACACTGTTTATCATTTTAACATTAACAATTTAACGTCCAATATAAACATCAACAATCAATCAATTATCAGCCAAACTGTATTATCATCACATAAATAATTAACAGATAATGGTGTCAGATGTCACAGGTGAACTGATTCAGGTAATAACAGATATAACAGTGTAAATAACTAACAGTTGCATATTTCAATTGTCGTTTCAATTGAAATCAAATCTAATAAATAAAAGAATGTTAATCGTGAGTGATTGCTCACCTTTCGAGGATAGAGAGGAAAGACAAAGAATTTTGCTATGAATTTAGGCACAAATCCCACAGCAATCCAAGGCTGAACTCGAATCGCCGAACGAAGATGAAAGTTTGAAGTTTGCCAAAATCAAATCAAACTGGATTAACGAAGATCAACGGTATAAGTGAACATATACATAACTATATACATTATTATTATACTGTTTATATGTATATTTCAATATTTTATCTAAAGATCAATCTCAAAAATAAATATAATTCAAAATCATAATATTTAGAAACTCAAATGTTAAAATCAGAATATATATATAAATTTATATCTTAAATCAAATACCCGAAATCAATATTTAAAACGAATAAAATATATATATATATATATATATATAAAATCGTTATCCTTAAACACATATATTTGAAAATCAATACTCAAGTTAAAGTCCAGATAACTTAAAGTCAAAATAGTTTCTAATTTTAGACAATACTTAAAAATATGTAACCTTAGATTAAATGGGTAAACACTTTAAACACAAAAGATCTACTGCGTACTAACCTAATATATGAGTGGAAATAACAGGCCCAAAGTAAAAAACATAATACGCCTATATCAAACTGTAAACAAATTTTTTTTTTTTTTTACATCTGTATATATACACACGCGTATAAACTTGCTTTAATGTACATACATACTTCTTCAAAACATATGTCCAAAAAGTAAAATTTAGAAATGTATGTTAATTAAAATATATATATACACACACATTAATCGTAGATTTAAAAAAAACACATTAACATATATATACCATTCCAGTATACCATACAGCAAGTATACATACTATCAATATAAACAAAACTTGTTACACCTATATTCCTAAAATATAAACTAAACTGTTATATATAAATATAAAAAATGAAATCTATATACTTACGTATATTCAGCAACGTAAAACAGAGAAAGTGGGAACGGTGGTGGGTATGCAGAGATGTTGCGTGTAGGGGTGGCTGACGAGAGCAGATCTAGGTCGTCTGACGTGGAGCTCGGCATGGAGTTCAAAGCTACATGTAACAAGGTGGACGAAGACTGGAGATAGGCACGGGTGTAGTTCGCTGACGTGGAGTTGCATGTAGGGAGGGGAAGAGGCCGTAGCATGGAGGAGGGTGGACAGGAAGTCGGGCCGAGGAAGATGTCATAGGCTGTGAACGAGTGGGGTGTTCGGCGATCATGAGGAGATTGGTTGTCGCTGCTCGGGTGAGGTGGAGGTCACAGTTTTGCTGATGGGTGAAAAACTAGATGACGCGGAGGCAAGGCTGGTGGCTGGTGGCTGGTCGGAGGGGTCTCGGAGGCGGGGAGAGAAGGTGATCGGCGGGTCAAGGAAAGGAAAAGTGGTGAGGCACTGACGTGCTCAAGTGGTGGCTGCAGGTCTTCTTTCATGGCTAAGCTCTTGTGGGGGACGGTGTGTAGAAGGAGAGGGCTGGGTTTTGAGAAGAAGAGGCTGTGTGTAGAAGGAGAGGGGACGTTATAGCAACAGTTACATTTGCTTCCTTTTTTTTTTCAAAACGAAATGAACGAATGGAAAAGATGTGAAATGAAACCATGTAATTTTGAAAACTTGAGAATATAAAAAGTCAGTAAGATGAATTCAAGGCAACCATTAAAAGCTGATGCCCGTTTGATTTCGAACGGTGGAATATGAAAAGAAATAGGAAACCAAAAGTTAGAATTGGGTACCGATACGATTAGTCGTCTCGCAGATATCGACATGAACCGGATGCCGAAATAAACAAACTTATATACTGCAGCGATCAGCACGACGAGACGATCAAAACGGTATAAAGATATCAGTGGTACGATTGAAATTTAAAAATTCGAATTTTTCCAATAGCGGAAAATGCAAGAAAAACGCTGAAAAATAAGATCGACGGAGCCAAAGATGTCCGAATTTGGAAAAACGACCAACTGACATTTTGCTCAGAAGATGGTTTAGAATTTTTCTATGTAAAAATATTTGGGTTTCGGAAACATTTTATTTTCACTGCTTTTTAACTGATTAAATTGAAGTGAATTTACACGCGAAATAAACTTTCATATTTTCGGACGAAAATTTACCAGTTGCTATGTTTAACTAAACGTATTCCAAATATTAAATTTTTATTTCAAAATTTTATCGTTTAAAATTTCACAAAATTTCGACTAATTACGTTATTAAACAGTTGAAATTTTACGGGTCGTTACAGAATATTCAGCCGATTGAATCATACATTTCAGTCGATTGAATTACATTTTTTTTGCACTGTTTTCTTGCTGCATCAATTTTCAATCGATTCAATCGGCTGAATCTTTTCACTCAGTCGGCTGAATCTTTATAATGACTATATTTTGAAGAGACACTTCATTTCAGCAAAGAGATACAACTCTTGATTCAAGAGTTGCTTCCATATTCTTTCATAGCGACCTTTCTTGAACAATTTCAACTCTTAAACATTATATATAGCCATGAAATCAATGTTTTAATAACCAATTTCTGATTTAAATTCTCATTCTTATTGTCTAAACAATCTTGCCATTTGCAATTAATATTTCATTCAAATCACTTGTTCATTCAAGCAAACCTTATTAAGTGATTTAATAAACTTCCTATCTTCACGAATTACACGGTATAGCACAAAGGAGAAGATTATAGGAAGGGTGTACGTTATTGACTTATTAGTGCTATTCAAGAGCATATTCAGTCAGAAACAACTTTACCATTTGTATTGGAAGTCTTGTTCGGTTGCTGAGGTGGTAGAAGTCCTATTCAATTGTCTAGGCAGTAGAAGTCATGTTTGGTTGCTCAGGCGGTGTAATACCTATTCCTCCAGGTTAAGAGATGGTTGATAGTTAAATTCCTAAAGGAGTCTGGGACTAGACGTAGAACAGGAGTTCGAACCAGTATAAAAATCCCTGGTGTTATTTACTTTACTATTTAACTTTTTATATTTTATTCCGCATTAGTAGATAACTTAGTTATTATTCCATATTACGATCCTTAGCAACACTTTCATTTGGTATTAGAGCCTTTAATTCTATCGATCATCACAACATCATAGAATAATGGCCAGAAAAAGATCTAATCGAAATACAACAAGCAAAATCCCCATCAAAGCCACCAATAAGGACTATGAAAAGGTACTTTTTGATTTACAAATTCCAGTAAAAGATAATAATGAATTAGTTAGTATAAGAGATAAGATATCAAAGCTTAATTTTATTATTTTAGAAAAGATGAAATCTGTCAAACTTAAAAATGAGAAACTGAAAAGTGAGAAATTAAATTTAGAAAATAAACTTGGTGTTTTAAAAAAATAATTTTATAACCGTTAAATATTTTCTAGATGAACAAAACACCTTATTTGAAAAAGAGAGAGAAAAATTTTCAAAAGAAAATTTTGATTTGAAAAGACAAAATGATTTATTACAATCCTCTTTAGATAATTCAGAATCTCAAATTTTCTTCTCAAAAATGAGAACTGTACGTTAAAAAACGAGAATTCTGAACTAAATGAGAAGAACGATATTTTGGAAAAATAATATTTCTTTTGAAAATGACAATTGCGAATTTAAAACTAAATTTTAAAAACGTAAAAATGAATTTGTAAAATTTAATAAAGGTCAAAATGATTTAAACATGATTTTATCCAGTTTTAGACTTTACATGATAAAAGTGGTTTAGGATATAATAAAACTGATCGTAGAAATAGCACTAAATACGCTTTCATGTATAGTAAAAATGTTAGTGCTAGTACTAGATTTCGAGTAAAGTCTAAATCCTATTTTTATAGAAATTCAAATACTGCTATGACTAGTAATGTTTACAATATCTCTAGAAGTACAAAATCATTGACGGGAAATATGAATAAAAATTATCTAATTATTTGGGTTCCTGTTAATTGGAAAAATAGAGAAAAATACATCGATAATTATTTTGATATGGTAGTTAATAATGAAAATTATATTTATAAAGGTTCAACCATACCCAATGGGTATGGCTTCCCAAGACCTAACTCCCCGGACCCTAACATAGTAAGTGGGTATCAAAAATGATTATTATTTATTGCAAGTACTTGGAGAAACAAAAAGAAAAGGATAGTTTTTGGAATTTTAATGGATGTTCCATACATTTAATAGAATTAGGAGCTTACAATGAAATACGAACTTCAGCAAATACGGTAAAATTTAGTTTATTTTCTCCATAATTAATATTAGGTTTATCCTGCTATTTACAAGATATTTTATAAAATCTATTATATTCCCTCATTCTTTTTTATAATGACAAAAGGGGAGAAAATCATATGCATATTGATAGAGGGAGATATTATACAAAAGGGGAGATGTTATACTTGGGGGAACTTTAAACATATTAATATTATTTTATGTAGAATGAATATTTTTAAAATTGTATAGTTGTCATCATCAAAAAGGGGGAGAATCTTAGAACCTCTATTGTTGGATTTTAATGACAACAACTATATAATTACGCCAAAAAACCTCTAGCTAACTTGCAGGTTGATGAGTATCAAATAGAGACAAACAAATAAGTTCAACATGAAAATACACAGTAATAAAGAGGATAAAAGTATGTATATGGAGATACAAGAAGAGATATACACGATAGAGACAAGACGAAGGTGACAAACAAAGTATTATTAGTCATATAGTGTCATGTCTAGAGTTTACAGATGTTAAAATCTTCTCAAAGTGGTATACACACATATACATACACATTCGAAACATTTTATAAAAGCAATAAAAGTTTTTAAAATAATAATAATAATATATGAAGCAAGACTCGAATTTAGGGCATTGGTGAGATCATATTTTAAATGAAAAATTAAATTTTCAAATGGAGCAAGACTCGAACCCAGGTTACTAGTTTAGAAAGAAAGTGCTCTAACCAAATGAGCTAAGGCAATATTTATTCATCAACAGAATTCAACCGACTGAACAAGGTCATTCAGTCGACTGAATTCTGGGCATATGCACAACTTTATTTGAATATTCAATCGACCGAATCATACATTTCAGTCGACTGAATTACATGTTTTTTGCACTGTTTTCTTGCTGCATCGATTTTCAATCGATTCAGACAGCTGAATCTTTTCACTCAGTCGGCTGAATCTTCATAACGACTATATTTTGAAGAGACACTTCATTTCAGCAAAGAGATACAACTCTTGATTCAAGAGTTGCTTCCATATTCTTTCATAGCGACCTTTCATGAACAATTGCAACTCTTAAACTTTATATATAGCCACGAAATCAATGTTTTAATAACCAATTTCTGATTTAAATTCTCATTTTTATTGTCTAAACTATCTTGCCATTTGCAATCAATATTTCATTCAAATCACTTGTTTAAGAAAACCTTATTAAGTGATTTAATAAACTTCCTATCTTCATGAATTACACAATATACCACAAAGGAGAAGATTATAGGAAGGGTTACATTATTGACTTATCAGTGCTGTTCAAGAGCATATTCAGTCAGAAACAACTTTACTATTTGTATTGGAAGTCATGTTTGGTTGTTCAGGCGGTAGAAGTCCTATTCAGTTGTCTAGGCGGTAGAAGTCCTCTTCGGTTGCTCAGGCGGTGTAATACCTATTCCTCCGGGTTAAGAGAGGGTGAATAGTTAAATTCCAGAAGGAGTCTGGGACTGGACGTAGAATGGGAGTTCGAACCAGTATAAAATCCCTGGTGTTATTTACTTTACTATTTACCTTTTTATATTTTATTCCGCATTAGTAGATAACTTAGTTACTACTCCGTATTATGATCCTTAGCAGCACATTCACAATCAACTAGAGTCAATAAAATAAATGGAAATCCTATTGTAGCTGTCATCTTGTAAGATCTCGTGGTTGCTCTTTCCTAGATCACCATCAAAATAGAGGGACAATACAAATCTATCTATGTGATTAAAAAAATATCTCTGTTCTCCATAAAAATCATCCACAAACTTTAAATACGTATTGCTAGCAAGCGAATATCTGAACTGTGTTGACAAATGAACCCATGTATTCTCAAGATGATTCCATATGATAGGGTCATTTGGCTCAAAAGGAAAAGTGGAGACAATAAAAGGTCAGCTTAATGCAACAAGTTACACAACATGATCTAAACCAGGAGAGCATCTGTCTGAAGAGGATATATATATATATATATATATATATATTAATAAGAGGAAAGGACATGGACGAGGAAGCACTTTGTGGATCCACTTTCGATATGAGCTCTGGGCAATGGAATATTGATATGAATTAGAAATTCTATATCGTCCTCTTTCATTTTAAGTGGAGCTAGGGCTAACCGAGTGTGCTTGCAAATAGCTGGGGCTAACCGAGTGTGCTTGCAAATAGCTGGGGCTAAGTAGTGCATGTCGATGGTTTCCAATTATTGTTAACATCAACTAAGGTTGCATTCGCTAAGGAAGTTTTAACTGGACAGAAGGACGACAATAGTCTATCGAGCTTAATCTCAATCAATGCTTTCACATAACCAAATCTTTCTCGCTTGATGGTAAAAACATAAAAAACCAAATGCCCAATCTGGTTTTCCATCAAATTAATACCAATCATAAATTGAAGAACAGATGGATATTAGAGAAATGAACCCAAACAAGGATAGAAAGTACCTACTCACGAGCAGAGTCAACAAAGGGTCTCCAACTAGTAACAATAAAAGGCTGACCTTCGATAGCAGTGCGTTGGGCTTAGAGAATCTTTTGCCTATCTTCAAAAGAAGTGAACTCAAAGAAAAAGAGCGAGTTATCATGTCACATGTTAATCTTCCCTTAAGCAGCCAATGACGAATAAGGGGACTCCTAACCAAGGAGTAAGGAGGGTTCTTATCAAGAAAGAAAACCACTAATCGATCATGCCAAAACTCGGTTCCTGCCCCAATGATTTTGATATGAGGGATGTCTATTCCATTGACACAATCAATATCAAATTTGCAAGGTAAGCACACACCAACATTTCCTAGTTTTTTGGTAAATAGCGATGAACAAGACTTTGCAGAATTTGCATAATGGACTGATAGGCTAGATGTGCAGTTGTAATCAAAATCAAAAGGAATTTCTGCAATTTCATGTAAATCAACAATAGGTAAAATAGAGTCTTCAATGACTATTGCTAGAGGTGCATCACATTCACAAAGACAAATGCAGAAGGCACTGGTCCAATAGCAGTACGTGGAACAGCAACCGACGAGGAAAGAGGAGGAAACCATTAGGACAAAGCAAAATAGGCTTTGCGTTGTTTCTAAGCAAACCATGGTTTGTAATGGATTACGACATGCCAACAGGGTATGAGACACGTCATTGCCTGACATGCCATTGCACTTTCCTATTATTTGGTATCGTGACTGAAAGTAAAAAAGGGAGAAGACAAGGTGGGTAGATGCTAGAAAGGGGAACAAATTAGCGTGAAGGTGGAAAAAGGTTGAGGAGGCTAAGTCGAGGAGAAAGGTGTAGAGAGGGTGAGACCCTAATATAAGTTGTTATTTTGTGTATGTGAATATGTGATATTGTCTATGTTAAAATTATTATCCCTTAACATAATTCATTTTGTTATAACCATAGATCCCACGGTTATTAACAATTTGACAATATATCCCATTAGTTATTAACACATTTGAAAATCTATATATTATATGACCTAGGTTAGTCTACCATATTTATTTACTATGTTATAATATTTACATTATGAATGCAAATATTTATATGATTAGATATAATATCAGAATTAAAATTAACTAAAGTAATAACTTACATTATATTAAGAGACCTAAATCATAATATTTATACATTAAGTTTTAATATAAATAAATTCATTAAAATTAAAACAAAAAATCTTTTATAATAATCACTAAATATGATTTTGTGCAAATATATTATTCATGTAAACACAAAATAATATTTAGTGCAATTAATAAATGGATTCTATTTTTGAAATTACATCTTACCAAGCTAGCAATGCACCGATCCAGCAATGTTATTAGAGCTAGCATTGTGCTCACTTGGATAATTAACCAATGTAGGGCAATCAATTGGAAAACCCAAATAAATGGATGTTTAAGGAAAATGTATTTAATTAGGCAGAAGATTACTCCAATTGAGGAACGATCTTATAAATGGCAAACCTCCCCTCTCATGGCCTTTATTTGATCGGTTAAAGTGGTTTGTTTTAAGGGTATGCTCCTTAAAAGTATTTTTCGCCTTGGGCTAATTCAAATATGTGTATTTGAATGTTATAAAACTATTTTTAATATTATTTTCAATTTATATAAAATATTAATTTTTTTAAAAGAGTTATATAATAAATTATAAAGTTATTTTTAATTTCATAAAAATATAAATGTTATATTTAACTTGATTTAAAGGTTTGATGAATAAATAAATATATATGACGATATGTACAATTTAATTAATTATAAATATTATAATAAATTAACAAATACATATATTATATGCATATAAAAAAGGGAAGTTTAATTAAAGTAAAACCATGTAGATTTAAAGGAGTATATATTTGGTGTAGAAACATATGATGTCATTAGATTATACTTGTCTCCTTTATAATATCAATAATACTCGATGAATATTATTTTAAATTATGAATTTAAAGTAAAATTACTTTCCATCATTTATAATAAAAATAGAGCAATATAGGTACATATTGTTGTTGAGCCCCCTAAAGCCATGGAATATCTAAAGTAATGTTTATATTGTCCTAGATTGGTAAGAATACTAGGTAACTTTATTGAGCACCCTCAATGGTTACAAAATTACCCTTAAGCTATCATGAAATGATGAGTCTGGAGTATCTAATGTAGTTCATGATTTATTGAGCACCCTCAAGATCATATTGACGATTATGAGTAAATAAATATATGATTAGGAATTATATACTGATTATAATTAGTAAAATATCAGTTACTGTTTATGGAGACTGTAATTTTTTAAGCACCCTTAAGGTTGTAATAACATGATAAATGAGCTCGAACACCCACTGAAGGAATTTAAGAAATTCTCATATCATTTTTTGGTCATTGAGAGATGTATAATTCCATGGAGTCTTATTAGATAAATTTAAAAACCAATCCAATAAGTATAAGGTCATATGTAAAATAGTCTAATTTACTCTAATGAATTTTCATAGATTAAATGGAAACTATGAATCTATTTCTAGATAAATACACACTAATTAGTATGAACAATAAAGACTGGTTGAGGATCGTCAAAATTGAACTCACCTAAAAGGAACTCTAGTATGTGGTCGCCAATGAGCCTAAAGCTAAACCCAATAAAGATTCTATGATCGGACAAATAGCGTTCTATGAATTATGCTTGATAGATTGTGAACTAGCTTAGTGCTAGGCACTATCAACTATGAGCACCGAGCTCCAAAGATAACATGATAATATGGCAGTTTGATCCATATTTAAATGCATGCAAAAGTTGTTCGAGGAGCAGTTTTATACTTTAATGTATGGGACTTCATGGAAATTATTTCATATTAAGATGAGAAAGCATACTTCCATCCAAGTTCATGTACTCAGTTTGATTAAGTACATAGAGAACGACTCTTACTATTAGGCTATAGACTGACCTAATTCTTGGATCATCGACTTCAAAGTTTGATTCATTTATATTGATTTTCAATATGAATTTGTTGAAGTGTACTATCACATATCTTCTTAATATGTCAAGGATGACCAATAGTAGTGCACGCTCTAATATTGTTTTCTTATCCCTTGTTTTTATTTTAATTGCATTGTTGGTTGCTTGCATTTAAAACAAAACAAAAACAAAATTCATTTGTAGTTGCATTGTTAAATCACGTTTAATTTCCATTTTGCATCATTTCATCTTGTTTTTTTCTAAGGGCAACACCCAAATTCACATAAGGTGGGGATTTTATCACCCTTTCCTTGGCCCACAAATTGCATTTTGTCATGGAAAATTTGATTAAGTAATAAAGATTAGACGTTGGATCAAGGGTGTCACGGGCTCATCTAGGGCAAATTTTTATTTTAACAAGTTGATTTCTTTTAACAAACTATTTCTTGGTGTCTAAGGCAACGACATAGCAATAATCATTTATAATTATTATGGTGATTCGTAAGATTTTTAGTGATTGTTTTTTGAAGGTACTTAAAACTTTAGCTACATTGCTACAGTGATTCATGGTGCACTGATAACCCTATATGTTACCTGGCTAAGAACTATTTTGTTGAATTAAGTCAAAGTGTGACTATACAATTTTGGGTTAGGAGCTACTAAGGACAAAAAATTTCTAATTTAGTCCTTTGCATTCATTTAGTTGCACTAGTTTCATGCATATATAGAAAAAACAAAAAAAAAACTAAAATCCAAAATCCAAAAAAAAAATATTTGAAAGTGTCTGAATTTTCTTATTCATTAGGGTTTTACAGTAATTGTGAAAATCAACATAATCCATATAGTATCATATCAAATTCTTTTGGATATTTTAGTAACAGCTATTGTACAAACAATTCGAATTTTGCACCAAAATGTTTTCAAAATAACGGCCAACCCTTTACTCTTGAAATGAGTATTGAAACTATTGAATCTTTACTTGAAATTTCTATACAATAAAATCAAATAATAAATAATCGTGTAATTCATATTTGTGCAATAACTAAAGTCAAAGATTTCGAAATAATCAAAATTTAAATTCACTTCAAAATTCTAGTGGTTTTGATTATAACTTATGTCAATACAATTTCGAACTTCAAAATGAATTTCAAAATCAAAATGGAAATGCGAACCACTTTTTAAATGATTTTGGCAATGGGAATAGTTTCAATTATGGTGCAATTGACAATTTTGTTCTCAACAATTTCAAATTGAAAATTCTCAAATTAATAATCAAAAATTTGGTTTAGTTAAGCAAAGGGAAGAAAATAAAAAAAATCGCACAGATTTGTTGTTTGAAACCTACATAAAACAACATTAGCAACAAAATCAAATCCCAATGTGTGACGAGTCAAATGATAATCCACCTTTTACCAAAATTGACGGTTTTCAAATAACAACTTTTGAAATTGAAAACGACAATCTTAATGAAGTTGTTGAAAATGCATTGAAATCCAAATCAATTACAACTACGTTCCACATAATTGGTGATCAATACCCCTTTTCGAACGTTACATTCATGCGATCCTGCAAAGAAAACTCTATGTCACTCTTGATGACGGTTCTATTATTGTATCTTCTACGATAATGAGTTATATCCAACACACAGTTCTATAGTGCAACGGAGCTCATTTACCAGTACAAGTGGGCTATCTACATAGAGTGTTCACGTACACCATGTCATGGGCATAGGACATATAGTGCATAGATTGACACTTTGCACTGCCCTGGTCAATATCCAGTATTAAATTGGTCAACGCTTCGACATCCATTGGACCCTGTATATAGACTATGCAGGTTTTATTCAAGGTAGAATGTAACATCCCATAATTTGGTGCTAGTTATTTAATTAGTTAGTTAGTTGATTAATTAGGCACCAAAAATAGAATTTGTGCAAATGACGGAATTTTACCATGAAACTTACACCATTGCATTTGTGGTGAAATTCTGAGCAACTTTCTATTTCGAGTTTTGTAACTGGAGTCCAAATGAAGAAGTTATGGACGAAAAACGAATTCGAAACAAAAATAATTCGATTAGATAAATTAACGTTTATAATTATTCGCTCAGAACCACATGCCGACTGTTCACTATGACCGGTCGACATGTAGTGGTCTATCGGTGAATATAAGGTGGTTGATCGGTTGGGTAACCATGTACACAATAAACCTAGGCCACAATGGCCAGGATTTAAATATTTTAAATTGAACGGTTGAGGTTGATTATTACACCTATAAATTCAAGCCCAACCCTCCCTTCTCTTCTCATATTTTTCTAAAGGCAGTAGCGAAGCTCTGCCATTTCTTCTTCTCCACTTTCTTTATAAATTATAAAAATAAGATATTTATATTTATATTCATACAAATTGGAGAAGAATAGAATTCTAATAAAAAGAAGAAGAGAAGAGAATCAACTATACACGTATTTGAGCTAATTCATATATTTATATATATTTGTATCTATTTTCTATCCTAATCCCAAATCTCTTCTTAGATATGTAATTCTAATGTATGTATATACCCTTTTATACATATCTCTTGGATTAAAAAGGATTTGGAGATGAATCAAAGGTTCTACTTCAGATTTGGAGATTTGGATTGCTTTTAAAAGGTGAGTGGAAAATTTTATGGATTGTTATAATATGAAAATTATCCCGTTTATGTTTATTTGATTATTATACCTAATTGGATAATTGTATATAAGTTGTAGGCAACAAATTGAATATAATTTTAATATAATAAATATCGCCTACATATTCTTGTCTATGAATTGATTTAGAACTGTTTACAACCTGATCTGGAAATTAGTCCCAAAAGTATGAATTTAGAATATTGATTGAATGAAATTTATTCCAGATCTGAAATAGGTTGTATAATAATGTTATGAATTTGGATTATTACCATGATTTTGTTAGAATGTAAGCTTTTCTATGTTTGGAACTGTTAGAATTTAGACCCGTTTAATATTGTATATTAGTTTTATTTCTTTCCCTTTTTGGAGAAATACAGCTTTTGATCTAGTAAGGGATAGATGCTAATAAAAAAGAGAAAGAGATGTATAAAGTATGAATTCATTGTAGTTTGCACCATCTATTTTAGTAATAAAAGAAGAAATGATTATTCCTTCTAATTCCAAACGATGTAATTCTTTATATTTTAAAGTTAAATCTTTTATTTTGGGCTAATTTATAGAAATTATAGCGAATAGTCCTTTTAGATATGATTCCAACAATTAAACATAGAATAGAATATTCTAGTAAAGATATATAACTAGAATATATTTGATAAAAGTAGATATCTGTACGTAATTTACTGTGCTTATAATAATTGAATAAAAAGCTAATAACGACGCTTAAACATATTATTCGCGTTTAGGATAACTAATTAATGAGAAAGGAATTTAAAAGGTTGTAACTCCAATAAATGAGAAATAAATGGTAATAAATATGAGAGTTACAATAATTTTATAGAGTAAATGGATGAAAATGGACTGATAAAAATGGAATAGATATAAAATGTTACTAATTTGAAATTAGTAATCCTACATAAATGTCTTAAGAAATGTCCGTTAGGATTTTACAAACAAACATACATTTATGAGCATTAAAAGGGGATTTATGGGTAGATAAGTATTCAAGGTAAATCTTATTGCCTCAAATAAAAAGAAAATTAGTCAGCTAAGTCCAATGTCTGGCTAAGATAATATAAGTAAAGACTTAGGATGGTTAATTGGACTTAGTAGGTTAGTGATGCGAGGTCAGTAGAGTCACTCGATGGAAGACTGCACTTCACCTTGAGGCTACTAGCAGTTGGGTGCACTTACTATTGATGTGATACATCGCTAATCCTAGGACCCGTGATGACATGAGAGATTGGGTCTTCTTTCTTAACTGAAAAGTATTAAACGGTCCAAATTTTACTTATGAGCTGTGAGGGATATCTCCATAGGGTTCGCTTTTGGTTTGAGGTATTAAGTGGTTGTAAGGTCCGCCTCTCTCCTAAAAGGAAGTATTTAGAAAACTAGTGAGATTCTAAATAAATAAGGATGTCTCTAAAAGGGTTTACTTCACTATTGTGGTATTAAGTAGCTATAGGGCCCACCTCCCTACCAAAAGAAGTAACCTAATTAGATTCAACATTTATAACTAAAAGTGATAGTGGATATATCGAGAAGGGTTCGCTTCAGTTTTGAGGTATTAAGTGAATGATCTAAGGGTTCACCTCTCATAAAAAGAAGTATTAACTAACCTAGTGAGATTCCAAGCGATGTCAGCTAGATAGTACTAGTGAGGAGTTCGCCTTAGGGTTAGGTATTAAATGATAAAGGTCTAACTATAAAAAGGTGTTAAATGGTGAGGGGTCTGCTTAGTCCTTATTAATGAGGTATTAAGTGAATTGGGTACAGTCTATCACATTGCAAAGGCCATAATAAAGATAGTACAAGTGGAGTCCGCCTAAGGATAGGTATTAAGCGATGGAGTCCTGCCTAGAATATAGGTATTAAATGGTTAGAAGTCCGCCCAGTCCTTTTTAAAAGGCATTAAGTGACTTGGGTACTGTCTATTACATGGCTACTAATTTTATCGGCGATAGATGTATTAATAGTTGGACATTAAATGTCATAAGCCTTAAATAGTGGTTTGAAGTCTTTGTAGCTAGGACCCACCGGCTACTGACTGCATTGTTCTAAAACCACTTTGGGAATAGGTCTTAAATGATGGGGTCTACCTTGATTGAGGTCTTAAATGGTGAAGTTTGCCAATTTCTCTTTAAAAGTATTGTATGATGATTATAGAAGCCCGCTTCGTATTTAGAAGTATTAAGTGCAAGTGGGTTTGAAAGTATTAGGTGGTTGATAGGGCTTCACCAGTATTTTGTTCCTTAGGAAAGGGTAAGTAAGTAATCGTGTGTGTAATACAAAGTTAGATTAGAATTGCTAACCTTAATAGACATAACTATTAAATGGAAACCAAGCGGTATAAATTTATTTTATGGACGGTCTATAGATTTTTCATTCACGAGAACGTATCCCCACCTCATTAAAATCCATATGATATTTTAAAAGGAACAGTCACTAAAGCTGGATGTGCTTTGTTACTGGAGAAGTCTTCTTTCTCTCATGCTCGATGCTGATGTGATAATCTGCTACCTAAGGAATACCATTAATTTCAAGTGGGTAGTCATAGTCAGTATTCTTATCCTATTATTGTTTCTACTGTGTATTTATATTTCTACCAATATTTGATAATGCACATGCTTAACTGCAGGTACGAAATCCAACGATCAATAATCTGATGGACATGGGTTTCGATTTTTATCGAAATTTAGGCCCATTAGGTATGAGTTATTACATTTGGTATCAGAGCCTAGGTTAGTAGATCAAAGGAATTAGGACAAATTGAGAGAACGCATTCATAATTTCCTATCTAGTAATATTATATTTTTACACTAGATTCTAAGAGTTTCGACTATAGGAGTAGTTGCAGTTCCACTTTGAGGGATTGGGCAAAGCAACTACGGGTTCGAAATATCTTAGATTAAGATTTTCACGTCGACTCCGGAGTACCCCACGGAGTGATGGGAATGCATAAAGCATTGTTGATGAAGAGCACGAGTATGACATATGGTAGAATTCCAAAGACTGGAGGCGTTCGACCCGACGGTTGAGATTCTAGCTACCTCGTGAATTTGTATTTTGATGATGAGTTCCAGTCGGAGACACATTTATTCCAGATGGTGGGAAATTAGAGTCATTATGTCGCAATTGTTCGGATGCACGTTTTTGCTATAGTGCATTCATTGATCACCTCTTTGATTGTAAACCGGATTTTTATTTAAATAATTAATATCAAATTCTTAGTCTAAAACATATGAGAGAATTTGTATAAGGTATATTTTGGAAATACCTTAGAGTTTGGAAAAAGGATTTTCAAAGAATTTCCTTTTCCAAGGATTTATTTTGGAAATTTTGTTTTGGGAAAGTTTTCAACATTTTAATTTTAAAAGAAACACATATACCACTATGTTGGTCGTGTTAAGAAACTTTTAGTTTATAAAAGATTAATTTTTGAAATCCCTAAATATTTTTATGTATATACTAGTAAAGGCTTGTTTTTTATTTTTGGTAGGGAAATAGTTTTTCCATTTGGGAAATTTATGATTTAAAATAAGTTTTTTGGAGACCCTGAAATATTTATATATATAAGTTTGATTTTAAGGGAAGTTTTGTTGTGAAATAGTTTCTATTATTTAGAAACAAGTATAAAGGAGCATATAGTCAGCTGGGTGATTATTCGGTTTCCAAAATCGAGGTTTTCAAAACTTCTCTTTTTAAGGTACAGACAAAATAGGAATGACATTCAATTTTATTAGGGTATATAGTTTGAAGTGTTGTTGTACTAACCAGCTATTGGAAGAAATATTTCTATGTGAAGTAGGAAGGTTGTAGCAGCTGGAGTACTTTCTAGTTTTTAGAAGTGTTATTGGTCTCAACAGTTTTGTTGAGGCTTTCGCAATCTTGCCGAGGAGGGGTGTACATGGTAAGGTCGATACCGTCGTGCGAAAAGTAGAAGTTTTCTGCATGAATTAAGTTGAAGATGGTGTGCAAAACGGTCATTAGAATATTAATTAATTTAAACCAGCCATTTTGGATCCAGGTTCAGGTCGTGCCCAAATCTGGGCTAGAAGTCGACCACAAGCAGTCGACCTAATAGCGGTCGACCGCTGGGCGGATAGGGCCCGAACCCGAACCAGGAACGCGACTATAAGTCGCATTCAAAACCATTAACCGTCGCACCCCCTTATTCTCTTTCTCCTCTTCATTTTTAGTGAATCCCCATTTCCACCTCCCCCTTCCTCCACCTAATCAAAGCCTCTCTCCTCCATTGCTCCACCAAGCGATGCCAGAATTCTTGCGCGTCAGATCTCGCCCCACCACCACTCCGGATTTAAACCATTTTCTCCCTTTTTCATGTCACCTCTCAGCCCATAGTACCATCCCACATCGACGGCTCTTCATCTCGGCACACCGGCGTCACTCCACAAGAAGCTGCTCGGCATGACCAGTGTGAGCGAAAGATCGTCGCTTATCACAAAACGGCGGACTTTAATTTTCTCCATGGACAACGGTTGAAATTCGAAGATTTCGTAGCTCTTTGAGCTTGAAGAGCTTTTCGTCGTGGCAGGATTTTCACCGATGCTCCGCTTTGAGAATTATGAGCGGGAATATTACCCACGTTACGTTCGTCTTTTCGATGCAGAGATGGTGAAAATTTTTGATGATGGCAATAGCTATATTGGGTCTGAGGTGAAGGGAGCTCGGATCAAGATGACAGATGATGATCTTGCTTGGATTTTGGAGATACCCACAATAGGTGCAGATTTGGGTGACATAGGGATGACTGATCCTAAGATTCTATAGTGGATCTTTTCTATAAATGTCGGTGATTGGAGGATCGACAATTTGCGACCTGTTTCCCATCTCATTGAGCGCATTATTCAGTATAACATCATTTCGAAGATGGGAAGCCTTGACCAGATTTATACCTCAGTGGAGAGAGTCGCCTATGCTATAATTGGCAGCATAGCCTTCAATTGGGCTTGTGTTTTGATGATTTATATGGTCAATTAGGGAGTTGGTACCCTGAGGAGTCACTTTCCATTTTGCCACTTTCTCACACGAGACGAGGTAAATTTAAGTGGAGAGCCAGTAGTGAGGAAGGTCCCTCCCACCATCGACCGGACCACTTTTAAGAGTATGAATGTTCCTTCAACGCTAGCCACACAACCTGTAACAGCACCAAAGTAGCAACACCGGCAGTAGGGGATAGCGCAGGGCATCGAGGGATACTTGAGTCCTGAACTTATTGCTATCCGTCAGGTTCAGGTAGAAATCTGAGAGGTTAGGGCGGAGCAGTAGTACCAAGGGATGAGATTTGGTGCATAGCCATCATGCTACGACCATTCCGCGGCCGCGGCAATAGCTCAAGCTCCAGCCATGGAGCGAGACCTTCTCACAATACGTAGGAGGTGTTTTATTTAGGACCGTTGTGTCTTTTTATTTCCAGCATTTTTCCTTTTTCTATAGATTGTTTGGGTTATAACTATTAGTTGTCTCTTATAAAAGGCAGGCACGATATTATGAGTTTCTATATATCGGCCGTGTTATTATTTCTAGGTATGTGAACTGCTCCTATATATACATAGTAAAGAAGCAGTATAAATATGGAAATATCATAAAGACACTTGACTAACAGTATAAGCAATATAAGTGTGGAAGTTTCGAATAGTTGGGAAATTTTAGCGAAGGACATGATGAAGTTGATTTGGTAACACGGGTCATTGATCATGTTCCTTAAAAGTTGAACTTTTTGAATAATAGATGTGTTAACAATTTTCCTTTATGTTAAATGTAAGTTTTATGGGTAAAGGTTAGTTGTGGATTTTAGAATTTGGTTTATGCCTTTAGCGCATGACCGACTTCCGATTACGCTAAAATTATGGCTTGGTTTATCAAAACTTTTGAGAAGGAAAATATTTTGAAAAGTTTCCTCTTGATTAGAAAAGTTCTCTTTCAAAAAAAAGTAGTTTTGTTTTTTAGTTAATTATTACTCTTAAATTATTTTAGAGTTTCTGTACAAAAATTTGATTTCAAGGGAAAATATGCGTCTAAATATTTTGGGATTTTATTTTTCAAATCATGTACAAATTTGTAAAGCGAGAAAGATTTTTGTAAAATCTTTGATTTTGAAGGCCACATAGTAGGCGTAGGGAAGGCAAATAGAGTTAGAATTTGCGAATTTAGCGGTGCATTAGGGCTAACGATGCAATAAATGCAAGCGGTTACAAGGAAAAACTGTTTTAGCCTTGGAATTTCTATTTCCATACCTTGTCGACGACGCGTGCGAGTCTATTTTTAGAATTAATTCCGTTTTAGGGCTTGAAATAAGCCTCCTTATGCATTTTGTACGTGGAAAATTTGGAGTAAATCTGGGGCAGTGAGAAAATTTCCATGGTACTACGGGAATAGTAAGATTATAGAGCAGTAAGAATGATAAATGCTCCATCAAAATTCCTTTGTTCGGTATAAGAGTAAAGTTTAGGAAGCAATTTTTTTGAAACGTCAGATTATTGGATAGTAGAGACTAGATGCAAAATTGGTTGCTTCATACTTCTATTCGTAGGAGTATGGGGGTTTTGGTTGAAAATATTTTTTTAAAAGCTGCATGCATACAGAACTGCCAGCATATATATAGGTTGTTTTCATCATTTTCCAAAAATGTTTTCAAAAGAAACGCATTCATATAGGAGCATCCAATTTAGAATCATTCTGCATATATATTTTCTATGTGGTAATACAGCAATACACTATGCACTTGTGCATGTTTGGTCGCAAAATTGGTTGTAAGCTCATTAGTTGTGTAGTTTAGGATAATTAGGAGTCAAAACCTTGACTTAGTCATTGGTGAAATTTCGGAGATGAAATTCTTTTTGAAGGGGGAAGAATGTAACACCCCATAATTTAGCATTAGTTACTTAATTAGTTAGTTAGTTGATTAATTAGACTCCAAATATGTATTTATACAAATGATGGAATTTGACTAGGAAACATGCACCATTGCGTTTGTGATGAAATTCCGAGCAACTTTCTTATTTGGAGTTTTGCGATCGGAGTCCAAACGAACAAGTTACGGACGAACAACAAATTAGCAACGGAAATAATTCAATTTGATAAATTAACGTTTATAATTATTTGCCCGAGACCATAAGCCGACCGTTCACTATGACCAGCCGACATGTACGATCTATCGGTGAATATATGGCGGTTGATCGGTTGGGTAACCGCGAACACATTAAACCTAGGCCACAACGGCTAAGATTTAAATATTTTAAATGGAATGGTTGAGGTTGATTCTTACGCCTATAAATTCAAGCCTAACCCTCCCTCCTCTTCTCATATTTTTCTAAAGGCAGTAGCGAAGCTCTGCCATTTCTTCTTCTCCACTTTCTTTCTAAATTATAAAAAAAAAGATATTTGTATTTATATTAATACAAATTGGAGAAGAATGGAAATCTAATAAAAGGAAGAAGAGAAGATAATCAACTATATGTGTATTTGAGCTAATTCATATATTTATATATATTTGTATCCATTTTCTTTCCTAATCCGAAATCTCTTCTCAGATGTGTAATTCTAATATATGTATATACCCTTTTATACATATTTCTTGGATTAAAAAGGATTTGGAGATGAATCAAAGGTTCTACTTTAGATCCGGAGATTTGGATTGCTTTTAAAAGGTGAGTGGGAAATTACATAAATTGTTATAATATGAAAATTATCCCGTTAGTGCTTATTTGATTATTTTACCTAACTGGATAATTGTATATGAGTTATAGGCAACAAATTGAATATAATTTGAAAATAATAAAAATCACCTACATATTCTTATTTATGAATTGATTCATAACTATTTAAAACCTGATCTGGAAATTAGTCCCAAAAGTATGAATTTAGAAAATTGATTGAACGAAATTTATTCCAGATCTGAAACAGGTTGTATAATAATGTTATGAATTTGGATTATTATCATGGTCTTGTTAGAATGTAAACTTTTCTATGTTTGGAACTGTTGGAATTTAGACCAGTTTAATATTTGTAAATTAGTTTGATTTCTTTCCCTTTGTGGAAAAATACAGCGTTTGATCTATGAAAGGATAGATGTTAATAAAAAGAGAACGAGATGTATAAAGTCTAAATTCATTGTAGTTTGCATTGCCTATTTTAGTAATAAAAGAAAAAATGATTATTCCTTCTAATTTCAAATGATGTAATCCTTTATATTTTAAAGTTAAATCTTTTATTTTAGGCTAATTTATAGAAATTATAACAAATAATCTTTTTAGATATGATTCCATCAGTTAAACATAAAATATAATATCCTAGTGAAGATATATAACTAGAATATATTTGATAAAAGTAGATATCTGTACGTAATTTACTACGCTTATAATAATTGAATAAAAAGCTAATAACGATGCTTAAATGTAATATTCACGTTTAGGATAACTAATTAACGAGAAAAGGAATTTAAAAGGTTGTAACTCTAATAAATGGGAAATAAATGGTAATAAATATGGGAGTTGATAGGGTCAATGGATAAAAAAGGAATGATAAAAATAGAATATGTATAAAAGGTTACTAATTTGAAATTAGTAATCATCCATAAATGTCTTAAGAATTGTCCATTGGGATTTTATGGACAAACTAATAATTATGAGCATTAAAAGGGGATTTATGGGTAGATAAGTATTCAAGGTAAATCTTATTTCCTTAAACAAAAAGGGAATTAGTAAGTTAAGTCCAATGTCTGGCTAAGATAATATAAGTAAAGACTTAGGATAGTTAATTGGACTTAGTAGGTTAGTGATGTGATGTCAGTAGAGTCACTCGACGAAAGACTGCACTTCACTTTGAGGCTACCAGCAGTTGGATGCACTCACTACTGATGTGAGACATCACTAATACTAGGACCCATGACGATGTGGGAGATTGGGCCTGCTTTCTTAATTAAAAATTATTAAATGGTCCAAATTTGGAATTATGAGCGGTGGGGGATATCTCCATAGAGGTTCGCTTCTGGTTTGAGGTATTAAGTGGTCGTAGGGTTTGCCTATCTCCTAAAAGGAAGTATTATATAACCTAGTGAGATTCTAAATAAATAAGGATGTCTCTAAAAGGGTTTACTTCACTGTTGCATTATCAAGTAGCTATGGGGCCCGCCTCCCTACCAAAAGAAGCAACCTAATGAGATTCCATATTTATAACTAAGAGTGATAGTTAATATCTCGGAAAGGGTTCGCTTTGGGTTTGAGGTATTAAATGACTGATCTAAGGGTTCGCCTCTCTGCTAAAAAGAAGTATTAAGTAACCTTGTGAGATTCCAAGCGACGTTAACTAGATAGTACCAGTGAGTAGTCCACCTTAGGATTTGGTATTAAATGACAAAGGCCTATCTATAAATAGGTGTTGAAAGATGAGGGGTCTTCTTAGTCCTCATTAATGAGGTATTAAGTGGCTTGGGTACAATCTCTTATATTGCTAAAGCCATAATAAAGATAGTGCCAATGAGGAGTCCGCTTGAGGATATGTATTAAGTGATAGGGACCTGCCTAGAATATAGGTATTAAATGGTTAGATGTCTGCCTAACCCCTTTTAAAAGGTATTAAGTGGCTTAGGTACTGTCTATTACATGGCTATGATTTTATCGACGATAGATATGGTAATAGTTGGACATTAAATGTCGAAAGCCTTAAATAGTGCTTAGAGGTCTTTATAGCTAGGACCCACCGACCATTGACAACATTGTTAGAAAAGCACCTTAGGAATAGGTCTTAAATGACAGGCTCTACATTAATTGAGTTCTTAAATGGAAGAGTCTGCCTATTTCTCTTTTAAAAGTATTTTATGATGATTATAGAAGCCCGCTTCATATTTAGAAGTATTGAGTGGCAAATGAGTTTGGAAGTATTGGGTGGTTGATAAGGCTTCATCGGTATTTTGTTCCTTGGGAAGGGGTAAGTATGTAATGGTGTGTGCAATGCAAGGTTAGATTAGAATTTCTAACCTTAATGGACATTACTATTAAATGGAAACCAATCGGTATAAATTTATGTTATGGACATTTATAGATTTTCCCGTCACCAGAACGTTATTCTGACCCCCTCGTCATTACTACCCACATGATAGATTTAGAGGAACATGTCACTAGAGATGGAAGTGCTTTGTTGTTGTAGAAGTCTTCTTTTCTCTCATGCTCGATGCTGATGTGATAATCTGCTACCCACAGAGTACTATTAATTTCAAGTTAGTAGTCATAGTCAGTATTCTTATCCTTTTTTGTTTAGCTATGAGTTTAGATTTTCTTTGATAATGCTCATGCTTATTTTCAAGTACCAAATCCAACGATCTGCACTCTAATTGATTTGGGTTTCGATTTTTGTAAAATTTTAGGCCCATTAAGTTACAGATTATTACATTTGGTATCAGAGCCTAGGTTAGTACATCAGAGGAACTAGGATAAATTTAGAGTACGTGTTCGTACTTTCCTATCTAGTAATATTATACTTTTACATTAGGTTCTAAGAGTTCCTGCTGTAGGAGTAGTTGAAGTTCCACTACGAGGGTTTGGGCAAACAACTATGGCTTCGAAATATCTTAGAGTTAAGATTTTCACATCGACTCCGAAGTACCCCCACGGAGTGATGGCGATGCATAAAGCGTTGTTGATGAAGAGTATGAGTACGACATATGGTAGAATCCTGGAGACTGGAGGCGTTCGGCCCGACGGTTGAGATTCTAGCTACCTTATGAATTTGGATTTTGATGATGAGTTCCAGTCGGAGACACACATTTATTCCAGATGGGTGGAAAATTAGAGTATGTATATCGCCATTGTTTGGATGCAAGTTTTTTCTATTGTGCATTCATTGATCACCTCTTTGATGGTAAACCAGATTTTTATTTAAATAATTAATGTGAAATCCTTAGTCTCAAACCTGTGAGAGAATTTTTATAAGGTATATTTTGGAAATACCTTAGAGTTTGGAAAAAGGATTTTCAAAGAATTTCCTTTCCCAAGGATTTATTTTGGAAATTTTGTTTTGGGAAAGGTTTCAAAATTTTAATTTTCAAAGAAACACATATACCACTAGGTTGGTCGTGTTAAGAAACTTTTAGTTTATAAAAGATTAATTTTTGAAATCCTTAAATATTTTTATGTATATACTAGTTAAGGCTTGGTTTTGATTTTTGGTAGGGAAATAGATTTTCCATTTGAGAAATTCATGTTTTTAAAGAAGGTTTTTGGAGACCCTGAAATATATATATAAGTTTGATTTTAAGGGAAGTTTTGGTATAAAATAGTTTCTATTATTTAGAAACAAGTATAAAGGAGCATATGGTTAGCTGGGTGATTGTTCGGTTTACAAAATCGAGGTTTTTAAATCTTCTCTTTTTAAGGTAAAACAAAATAGGAATGACATTCAATTTGATTAGGGTATGTAGTTTGAAGTGTTGTTGTACCTACTAACTATTGGAAGAAATATTTCTATGTGAAGTAGGTAGGTTATAGTAGCTGAAGTACTTTCTAGTTTTTAGAAGTGTTATTGGTCTCAACAGTTTTGTTAAGGCTTTCACAATCTTGCCGAGGAGCGGTCTACACGGTAAGGTGGATACCGTCATGTGGAAGGTAGATGTTTTCTGCATGAATTAAGCTGAAGATGGTGCACAAAACGGTCATTAGAATATTAATTAATTTAAACCATCCATTTTGGGTCCAGGTTCAAGCCATGCCCAAACCTGGGCTAACGGTCGACCGCTTGGTGGATAGGGCCCGAACCAGGAACGCGATTATAAGTCGCGTTCAAAACCATCAGCCGCCGCACCCCCTTATTCTCTTTCTACTCTTCATTTTCAGTGAACCCCATTTCCACCTCACCCTTCCTCTACCTAATCAAAGCCACTCTCCTCCATTGCTCCACCAAGCGATGCCAGAATTCTTGCGCGTCGGGTCTAGCCCCATCACCACTCCGGATTTAATGCATTTTCTCCCTTTTCCTACCGCCTCTCAGCCCATAGTACCACCCTTCATCGGCGGTTCTTCCTCTCGCCACCCCAGCCTCACTCCACAAGAAGCAGCTTAGCTTGACCAGAGCGAGCGAAAGATCGTCATTTATCTCGAAATGGCAGACTTTAATTTTCTCCACGGACAACAGTTGTAATTCGAAGATTTCGCTTCTCTTTTGGCTTGAAGAGCTTTTCATCGTGGCAGGATTTCCCCCGATCCTCCGCTTCGAGAATTATCAGCAGGAATATTACCTACGTTACGTCCATCTTTTCGATGCATAGATGGTGCAAAATTTTGATGATGGCAACAACTATATTGGGTCTGAGGTGAAGGGAGCTCGGATCGAGATGACAGATGATGATCTTGCTTGGATTTTGGAGATACCTGCATTAAGTGCAGATTTAGATGACATAGGGATGACTGGTTGTAAGATTCTACAGTGGATCCTTTCTGGAAATGTTGGTGATTGGAGTACTGACAATTTGCGGCCTGTTGCCCATCTCATTGAGCGCATTATTCAGTATAACATCATTCCGAAGATGGGAAGCCTCGACCAGATCTATACCATAGTGGAGAGAGCCGCTTATGCTATAATTGGCGGCATAGTCGTCAATTGGGCTCCTGTTTTGATGCTTCATATGGTCGATCATGGAGTTGGTACCCTGAGGACTCACTTTCCATTTTGCTACTTGCTCACTCGAGTGTTTAGGCATTATGTGGTAAATTTAAGCAGAGAGCCAGTGTGAGGAAGGTCCCTCCCGCCATTGACCGAACCACTATTAAGAGTATGAATATTCCTTTAACTCTAGCCGCACCACCTGTAATAGTACCAAAGTAGTAACACCAGCAATAGGGGATATCGCAGGGCATCGAGGGATACTTGAGTCCTTAACTTATTGCTATCCGTCAAGTTTAGGCAGAGCTCCGAGAGGTTAGGGTGGAGCAGCAGCACCAGGGGCATGAGATTTGGTGCATAGCCACCATGCTACGACCATTCCACGGCCGTAGCAATGGCTCGAGCTCCAGCCGTGGAACGAGACCTTCTCACAGTACATAGGTGGTGTTTTATTTAGGATCGTTGTATCTTTTTATTTCTAGTATTTTTCCTTTTTCTGTAGATTGTTTGGGTTACAACTGTTAGTTATCTCTTATAAAAGGCAGGCACGATATTATGAATTTCTATTTATCGACCATGTTATTATTTCTGGGTATGCGAACTGCTCCTATATATACATAGTAAAGAAGCAGTATAAATATGGAAATATCATAAAAACACTTGACTAACAGTAAATGCAATATAAGAGTGGAATTCTCGAATAGTTGGGAAATTTTAGCAAAGGACATGATAAAGTTGATTTGATATCACAGGTCATTGTTCATGTTCCTTAAAAGTTAAATTTTTTGAATAACAGATGTGTTGACATTTTTCCTTTATGTTAAATGTCAAGTTTTATGGGTAAAGGTTAGTTGAGGATTTCAGAATTTTGTTTATGCGTTTAGCGTGTAACCAACTTCCGATTACGCTAAAATTATGGCTTGGTTTATCAAAATTTTTGAGAAGGAAAATATGTTGAAAAGTTTCCTCCAGATTAGAAAAGTTCTCTGTCAAAAAAAGTAGTTTTGTGTTTTAGTTAATTTTTACTCTTAAATTATTTTAGAGTTTTTGTTCAAAAATTTGATTTCAAGGGAAAAATGCGTCTAAATATTTTGGGATTTTATTTTTCAAATCGTGTACAAATTTGAAAAGCGAGAAAGATTTTTGTGAAATCTTTGATTTTGAAGGCCACATAGTAGGCGTAGGGAAGGTAAATAGAGTTAGAATTTGTGAATTTAGAGGTGCATTAGGGTTAACGATGCGATAAATTCAAGCGATAATAAGGAAAAATGATTTTAGCCTTGGAATTTCTATTTCCATACCTTGTCGACGACTCACGCGAGTCTATTTTTGGAATTAATTCCATTTTAGAGCTTGAAATAAGCCTCCTTATGCATTTTGTACGTGGAAAATTTTGAGTAAATCTGGGGCAAAGGGAAAATTTCCATTATACTACGGGAACAGTAAGATTATAGAGTGGTAAGAATGATAAATGCTCCATCAAAATTCCTTTTTTCGGCATATGAATAAAGTTTAGGAAGCAATTTTTTTGAAACATTAGATTATTGGATAGTAGGAACTAGATGCAAAATTGGTTGCTTCATACTTCTATTCGTAGGAGTATGGGGGTTTTGGTTGAAAACATTTTTTTGAAGCTGCATACATATAGAACTACTAGCATATATATAAGTTGTTTGCATCATTTTCCAAAATGTTTTCAAAAGAAACACATTCATATAGGAGCATCCAATTTAGAATCATTCTGCATACATATTTTCTATGTCGTAATACAACAATACACTATGCACTTGTGCATGTTTGGTTGCAAAATTGGTTGTAAGCTCATTAGTTGTGTAGTTTAGGATAATTAGGAGTCAAAACCTTGACTTAGTCATTGGTGAAATTTCGGGGACAAAATTCCTTTTGAGGGGGGAAGAATGTAACTTCCCATAATTTGGCGTTAGTTATTTAATTAGTTAGTTAGTTGATTAATTAGGCTCCAAAAATGTATTTATACAAATGATGGAATTTGACCAGGAAACTTGCACCATTGCGTTAATGGCAAAATTCCGAGCAACTATCATATTTGGAGTTTTACGATCGGAGTCCAAACAAAGAAGTTATGGACGAAAAACGAATTCAGAACGAAAGTAATTCGATTAGATAAATTATCGTTTATAATTAATCGCCCGGGACCACAGGCTGACCGTTCACTATAACCGATCGACATGTAGCGGCCTATCGGTGGATATAAGGTGGTTGACCGGTTGGGTAACCGTGTGCACAATAAACCTAGGCCACAACAACCAAGATTTAAATATTTTAAATGGAACGGTTGAGGTTGATTCTTACGCCTATAAATTCAAGCCTAACCCTCCATTCACTTCTCATATTTTTCTAAAGACAGTAGAGAAGCTCTGCCATTTCTTCTTCTCCACTTTCTTTCTAAATTATAAAAATTAGATATTTGTATTTATATTCTTACAAATTGGAGAAGAATAGCAATCTAATAAAAAGAAGAAGAGAAGAGAATCAACTATACACGTATTTGAGCTAATTTATGTATCTATATATATTTGTATCTATTTTCTGTCCTAATTCTAAATCTCTTCTCAGATATGTAATTCTAATGTATGTATATACCATTTTATACATATTTCTTGGATTAAAAAGGATTTGGAGATGAATCAAAGGTTCTACTTCAGCTCTGGAGATTTGGATCGCTTTTAAAAGGTATGTGGGAAATTTTTATAAATTGTTATAATATGAAAATTATCCCGTTGGTGTTTATTTGATTATTGTACCTAACTGGATAATTGTATATGAGTTATAGGCAGCAAATTGAATATAATTTGAATATAATAAATATCGCCCACATATTCTTGTTTATGAATTGATTTAGAACTGTTTAAAACCTGATCTGGAAATTAGTCCCAAAGTATGAATTTAGAATATTGATAGAACGAAATTTATTCCAAATCTCAAACAGGTTGTATAATAATGTTATAAATTTGGATTATTACCCTGATCTTGTTAGAATGTAAACTTTTCTTGTTTGGAACTGTTGTAATTTAGACCCGTTTAATATTTGTAAATTAGTTTGATTTCTTTCACTTTTTGGAAATATACATCGTTTGATCTATGAAGGAAAAGATGCTAATAAAAAGAGAAAGAGATGTATAAAGTATGAATTCATTGTAGTTTGCACTACCTATTTCTGTAATAAAAGAATATTTGATTATTCCTTCTAATTTCAAACGATGTAATCCTTTATATTTTAAAGTTAAATCTTTTATTTTGGGCTAATTTATAGAAGTTATAGCGAATAATCTTTTTTGATATGATTCCAACTATTAAACATAGAATATAATATTCTAGTGAAGATATATAACTAGAATATATTTGACAAAAGTAGGTATCTATACGTAATTTACTACGCTTATAATAATTGAACAAAAACCTAATAATGACGCTTAAACGTAATATTCACGTTTAGTATAACTAATTAACGAGAAAGGAACTTAGAAGGTTGTAACTCCAATAAATAGGAAATAAATTGTAATAAATATGGGAGTTGTAATAATTTGATAGGGTAAATGGATAAAAAGGGACTGATAAAAATAGAATGGGTATAAAAGGTTACTAATTTTAAATTAGTAATCATCCATAAATTTCTTAAGAAATGTCTATTAGGATTTTATGGACAAACTGACAATTATGAGCATTAAAAGGGGATTTATGGGTAGATAAGTATTCAAGGTAAATCTTATTGCCTTAAATAAAAAGGGAATTAGTAAGCTAAGTCCAATGTCTTGCTAAGATAATATAACTAAAGACTTAGGATAGTTAATTAGACTTAGTAGTTAGGGATGCGAGGTCAGTAGAGTCACTCGACGAAAGACTACACTTCACTTTGAGGTTACTAGCAGTTGGATGCATTCACTACTGATGTGAGACATCACTAATCCTATGACCCATAACGACGTGAGAGATTGGGCATTCTTTCTTAATTGAAAAGTATTAAATGGTCCAAATTGAGAATTATGAGCGGTGTGGGATATCTCCATAGGGGTTCGCTTCTGGATTGAGGTATTAAGTTGTTGTATGGTCTGCCTATTTCCTAAAAGGAAGTATTATGTAACCTAGTGAGATTCTGAATAAATAAGGATGTCTCTAAAAGGGTTTACTTTACTGTTGAGGTATTAAGTAGCTGTGGGGCCCGCCTCCCTACCAAAAGAAGTAACCTAATGAGATTCCATATTTATAACTAAGAGTGATAGTTAATATCTCGGAAAGGGTTACTTCGGGTTTAGGTATTAAATGACTGATCTAAGGGTTCGCCTCTATCCTAAAAAGAAATATTAAGTAACCTTGTAAGGTTCCAAGCATTGTCAATTAGATAGTACCAGTGAGTAGTCCACCTTGGGATTTGGTATTAAATGACAAAGGTCTATCTATAAATAGGTGCTAAATGATGAGGGGTCTGCTTAGTCCTTATTAATGAGGTATTAAGTGGCTTGGGTACAATCTCTCATATTGCTAAGGCTATAATAAAGATAGTGTCAGTGAGGAGTCCGCTTGAGGATAGGTATTAAGTGATGGGGACTTGCCTAGAATATAGGTATTAAATGATTAGAAGTCCGCCTAGCCCTTTTTAAAAGGTATTAAGTGGCTTGGGTACTGTCTATTACATGGCTACGATTTTATCGATGATAGATGCGGTAATAGTTGGACATTAAATGTCGAAAGCCTTAAATGGTGGTTACAGGTCTTTGTAGCTAGGACTCACCGACCATTGACAACATTGTTAGAAAACCACCTTTGGAATAGGTCTTAAATGATGGGGTCTACCTTAATTGAGATCTTAAATGGCAGAGTCTGCCTATTTCTCTATTAAAAGTATTTTATGATGATTATAGAAGCCTGCTTCATATTTAGAAGTATTGAGTGGCAAATGGGTTTGGAAGTTTGGGTTGTTGATAATGCTTCATCGGTATTTTGTTCTTTGGGAAGGGATAAGTAAGTAATCATGTGCTCAATGCAAGGTTAGATTAGAATTGCTAACCTTAATGGACATAACTATTAAATGGAATCCAATCAGTATAAATTTATGTTATGGACAGTTTAAAGATTTTCCGGTCACCAGAATCTTATTCTGACTCCCTCATCATTACAACCCACATGATAGATGAGGAACATGTCACTAGAGCTGGAAGTGCTTTGTTGTTGGAGAAGTTTTCTTTTCTCTCATGCTCCATGCTGATGTGATAATCTTCTACCCAAGGAATACCATTAATTTCAAGTTAGTAGTCATAGTCAGTATTCTTATCCTTTTTTTTGTTTCCATTGTGAGTTTAGATTTCTACCAATCTCTGATAATGCTCATGCTTATTTTCAAGTATCAAATCCAACGATTTGCGCTCAGATTGATTTGGGTTTCGTCGAAATTTAGGCCCATTAAGGTACAGATTGTTACATTTGGTATTAGAGCCTAGGTTAGTACATCAAAATAACTAGGATAAATTGAGAGTACGTGTTCGTACTTTCCTATCTAGTAATATTATATTTTTTGTGCTAGATCTAGGAGTTTTGACTTTAGGAGTAGTTGTAGTTCCACTCCGAGGGAATGGGCAAAGCAAACATAGGTTCGAAATATTTTAGAGTTAAGATTTTCACGCTGACTCCAAAGTATCCCACGAAGTGCTGGAGATGCATAAAACACTGTTGATGAAGAGTATGAATACGACATATTGTAGAATCCCAGAGATTGGAGGTGTTTTACTTGACAATTAAGATTCTAGCTACCTAGTAATTTTGGATTTTAATGATGAGTTTCAGTTGGAGACACATTTATTCTGGATGAGTGGAAAATTAGAGTTTGTATGTCATAATTATTCGGAAGTAAGTTTTTGCTATAGTGTATTCATTGAACACCTCTTTGATGGCGAACCAGATTTTTATTTAAATAATTAATGTCAAATCCTTAGTCTAAAACCCCTGAGAGAATTTTTATAAAGTATATTTTCGAAATACCTCAGAGTTTGGAAAAAGGGTTCTCAATGGATTTCTTTTCCCGAGGATTTATTTTGGAAATTTTATTTTGGGAAAGTTTTGAAATTTTATTTTTCAAAGAAACACATACACACTAGGTTGGTCATGTTTAGAAACTTTTAGTTTATAAAAGATTAATTTTTGAAATCCTTAAATATTTATCGATATATATAAGTGATGGCTAGGTTTTGATTTTTGGCAAGGAAATAGTTTTTCCAATTAGAAAATTTGTGTTTTAAAAGAAGGTTTTTGGAGCCCTGAAATATTTATATATAAGTTTGATTTTAAGGGAAGTTTTGGTATGAAATGGTTTCTTTTGTTTGAAAATAAGTATAAAGGAGCATATAGTTTGCTAGGTGATTTTTTGATTTACAAAATATAGGTTTTTTAATCTTCTCTCTTTAAGGTACAAACAAAATAGGAATGACATTCAATTTTATTGAGGTATGTAGTTTGTAGTGTTGTTGCACCCACCAGCTATTGGGAGAAATATTTCTATGCAAAGTTGGAAGTTTATAGCAGCTGGATAACTTTCTTGTTTTTAGAAGTGTTATTGGTGGCAACAGTTTTGTTGAGGCTATCACAATCTTGCCGAAGAGGAGTCTACATGGTAAGTTGGAAACCGTCGTATGGAAGGTAGAAGTTTTATGGATGAGTTAAGCTCAAGATGGTGTACATATTTGTTTTGAGTTGCTAGCCATATTTCTAACCCATTTGCTTCCATAAAAATTCATGCGTGTTGACCAATAAACATAATTAGAACCAGTAAATAGTGAAGGACAAATAGTTAATTGATCTTCTTGAAATGTACATGCCATTTTAATGATTTCAATTATGTGTTACTATAGATTGAAATAACCTTGCTCTGATACCAAATGAGAATCTTGTGGATCCTATATTATCTAACTTGTGTATAATATGCAAGTGTATGAGCTAATGCTATAGTAGACAATAAATAATAAAGTATAAAAAGCATGCAAACCAGAGTTTTTATACTGGTTCGGACTTCCTGTCCTACGTCTAGTCCCGAAGCTCCCTTTCGGTATTTCCTTTAACCAACTGACCCTCGCTTCACTCGAAGGAATATGCTAATACAAAAGTATATCTCTGATAATCTTGTGTTCCAAATAACACAGTTCTTGACCGATAGTACAAATCTTCCTATGATCTCCTTTGAGTATGTGAATATGAATGCTTTGAGTCGTAGGAAGTGGTTTAACCAAAATTATATTTTGGTTATAATAGATTGACAATATGTGAGCAATGTATACGCAAGAAAGTGTTAAGAAATCAATAGAGAAAAGATTCAATTAATTCAAGTTTAGTTAGTTTATACATCTCAATCAAAGTAGTATTTATAGATTCAAAAGGGTGCAGATGAAGAGTTGTAACTATCTGAGAAGATCTATTTAATTTAATGGCTGCAACCATTCGATGAAGGGTGATTTCTTTTTGTCTCAAACAGAAGTGTCTTTTCAAAATTGATAATTTTTACTATGGCAGACCTCTATGGTAGAACCTCAGACGTCAGTGACTTCAGAAATTTTTTACCCGAGAATTATTACAAACGTTTGTGGTTTTATCTCAGACGTCTATGAGTAGTAAAGTCAGTTTTCCTACTAAATTTTGATGCATATGAAATAGTGGGTGATCATGTATGCATATATACTCAAGGAGACTTTAACAATATTTTATCTAAGACTCTTTATAGTAGAATAATCTTACTAACTATATTATGGTCATTAGATCTTCATTTTTTCTTTGAATTTCAATATCTTTGAGCATGGTGTCTTCTTGTAGCATATACATGTAATCTTGATAAAGTATATATATGATTGTGTAGTTGTTATCATTGAAACTTAAACTTGAGGTTCTAACAATCTCCCCATTTTTGATGATGACAATTATACAATCAAAAAATGGAAGTATTATTATATTTGTCTCCCTCTATGTATATGCATAAATCCCTCCCACTTTGTCATTATCAAAGTGGAAGGAAATGATATAAGATACAGAAATATTAAATAGACATAGCATGTTATACATTAAGATCATGGAAAATCAAATAGGGAAGTTCAAATAAAATTACAGACAATTGTAGCAAAAGTTTTAAACAGTGAAACAAACAAGCATAAGAGTAGATAATTGCAAAATAGTAAAAAGATAAAATAAAACTCTAATTGTACCGATTATGTGAGTAAGATAAGCCCCTATAGTTCTCGTAGTATTCCCAATAAGAAGACAGATCCTGCTCATATGTGTCCAGCCATTGTGTTAAGTCATTGCACTCCTCATATTCTTAAATAGAGAGGCCTTGAAATGCCATGTACGATTGTTGTTGGAAATGCGGAGTATCAGACACGTACATGTCATCACTATCTTCTTCTTCCTCAGGATTTACTTGAATATGAGTCTTCCCTATATCACCTCTATCGTGAGATGTACCATCGAGCGAAGCTTGAGAGCGATAATTAGTGTTTGAGCCCGAGGTGGAGGAGTTGGTGAAGGCGAAAATGATGAGCGAGAAGACGATCGACCACATATTTTGCGCATAACTTTCCCTAAAGTTGAGACCACTTTGTCCAAAGTCTTCTCCATTTTTTTCATCCTTGTGGAGAAAGAACGTTCCAATCCAGTCATCTTTCTATTTAAGGCTTGCTGGTTAGCCGTGATTATCTTTTGGTTTTCAAGTGCCAAATCATGTAGAGATTCGTATTGTGTTGGTTCAATGCGAGCTTCTTGTATTTCAGAATCTGAATATTATGGTGGCATGACTAGAGGAAGTTGGTTGTTGTGAAGGATGAGGTGAGTAAGTTTGCTGAGGAGAACTAGAGGGAAGAGGACCATGATGCTGTTTTATAGTCCATTGGTCGAAGGGGATGAAAGGATGTGGGTTTTTGGGAAGCTGCATCAAGGATAGATATCTTGGACCACTATCTTTTATTGAAATTTCTTCGTATTGTGATAAGTATGAAGGAACTCCAAGATCCTGCAATATGCGCATTATGTACGGAGCATATACAATTGATCGATGATGCTGAGTCTAACGACCTTTAATTTGATCATGAACAAATTTTTCCCAATTTACCGGGAGACAACCAAATATTGCATATAAAGCTCAATGGTCATTGGGATAAATTAGCTCGTGGCTACCTAGACGTGGAATGATTGTGTTGATTATCATTTTATTTAGTAGTCTAACACGTGGGCGTAGGTAAATGAACTTCCATTGAGGCATCATATCTTCCCACATTTGATGGGTAACTTCATATCTGGGTAAAAGACTATGATCCGGTATATCCATTAAGTCAATTCCCTCATAAGAACATCCTAGTATACGGTCAACCGTATGTACATCAATTTGATTTATTTTCCATAAACTCTTGACCATAACCATCCATCCTCATTTTCCAGATTCCAAATTTTCGCACTACGTAAATTGGAATAGAAAAGGTAGATAGCTAGAGGATCAATAATTACCTTGTTTTCATCATAGATAATCAGCTTGAGGCAACCGGCATCCATAGTTAACCCTAGAGTATTGTATTTTTATGACATTTCCAAGGCGATAGAAGAGACCAGAATGGATTTTCTTCTTGGAAAGCACCTCAAATCGATTGATGGCAGTGGGATTGTTGCAAAGCCATTGGTTATGTGAGTTTGTGTAACCGAGGGTTGAGAGGAGGAGGAAGATTGGCCTTGTTTTTTCTTTTTAGAAACATTAATCTTCTTAGGAGCCATTGATTGATGAATTTGAAGGATATAGAGGCTATGGTTTTAGAAATGGGGAATTGAAATGGAGGTAAAAGTGAAGAATTGGGTAAATTCATTTATATATGGCTGTTGAAAGTGTATGGTCGGAGCAGAGACAGATGTCTATAGGGGAGTCACATACGTCTGTGTTTGCAATAAAAATAAATAGAAAGATTCAAAAGACGTCGGTGAGGCTCCCACAGACATTTGTGATTGTAGGAAAATAAACAGATAGTTTTGATAGACGTCTGTGAACTCGCATAGATGTTTGTGGCTACAGAAAAAATTTCCCATAACATTTAACAGACGTCCGTTGTATATTCACAAACGTTTGTGATATGTATTTTCTGAAATATTGAAAAAATTTAAATAGCAATGAAAGTTTATTAAAATTTTAATATAATAAAACAATATACATACCAAAAGTTAACAAATAAACTTAATTTATATGATGCGTAGCATAAGTTCAGTTTTTGTCGGAGAAATTAGAATTGTTGATTTGTTGTATATCCATGAATTTGGTTCAACTTTTGTATCGTCAATTAACGACTTTAGTAGAGACCAACTCGGACAAGCTAGAGTATCAATCCAAGCTTGGTTTGATGGTCCCGGTTTGCACAGATTTCTCGAAGTAATGTTATATGCTTTTGAAGGAGTTTCTTGTATTCGAGGAGATTTTTGATGTATGCAATTTTTGTTGGTGAATGACCACAAATTGCTACAATACATTCTTCAAGAAAATTTAGATGAAATCCTTGACGTCATTGTTCGTAATACATCTCACGTTGAACTCCCATCATTTCTTATTGATAATGATATATTTAATCGACCTTGTCGGTGAGAGATGTTGATAGTAGATCAGTTGAAAGTTTGGCTTTCTTTTCTTTAGGAGAAAAGCCAGTGTGGTATTTAGGTGATGAAACAATGTTATGAGAGGCTGAATGATTTGATGTGGGAGTAGATTTAGTTAGTGAAACATAAGTGTTATCTGATGAGGGAGATTTATAATCGATAGTTGAATAAGTTGAGTTGTGATCAGAAGATATTTTTGAGTATTTTTTTTAATAATTAGAACAATCATAGCAAAGTTTTGAGGAAAATTAGGAGGAATATAAGCTGATTTATAATATAACATTTTACTATTTTTAGAGAGTTTGTTGAGGGAAAGGAGTTTAACCATATATATTTTCAGGGAGAGGTTAGGTTTATATGGTTGTTATTAGTTTAATTTTTATGCGATTATTTTTTAATCTAAGTGTATACAACCATATGAAGCCTATATGAGCTATTTCTACAAATTTAAGTGTACAAAAATTATTTCTATAAATTTAGTTAATCAATTCACTGTACGAACAAATTCCTAAATCTCGTTTTAACTTGATAAACGTTGTTTCGCATAATGGTTTTGTAAAAATATCGGCTATTTGATTTTCGGCATTAACAAATTCACGAGTTATTATTTATTTTTCAACATCATCTCTTAGAAAATGGTGATGAATATTGATATGTTTTGTTCATGAGTGATTAATTTGATTTTTAGATAGATTTATAGCACAAGTATTATCGCAATATATTAGAGACTTGTTTATTATTTTTCCTTTGTCCTTAAGTGTTTGTTGCATATATATTACTTAAGCGCAAGCTAAGGCAGCAGAAATATATTCGGCTTCACATGTCGAAAGAGAAACACAATTTTGCTTTTTATTAAACCACGAAACTAACGATTGACCAATAAAGTGGCATGTTCCACTTGTACTCTTTCTATCGAATTTACATCCACCAAAATCCGCATCACTATAAGATACGAGTTCAAACGAACTGCCTTTTGGATAAAATAGACCATAATCTTTAGTGTTGGTTAAATATCGTAAAATCCGTTGACTGCCTAATGATGTGATTCCTTAGGTTGTGCTTGAAATCTTGCACATAAACAAACATGCATCATAATATCTAGTCTACTAGCTGTTAAGTATAGTAAAGATGCTTTCATGCTTCGATATAGTTTTTGATTGAACTCTTTTCCATATTCATATTTGTCTAGATGATTAGTAGTACTCATTCGATTGTGTGAACTTGATGTATTATCCATTCCAAAACGTTTTAGTATTTCTTTACAGTATTTTTCTTGATTTATAAAGATTCCGTTATTTAATTGTTTTATTTGTAATCTTAAAAATAAATTTAATTCACCCATATGAGACATTTCAAATTCATTTTTCATTATTGTAGAAAATTCCTTACATAAATTTTCGTTAGTAGATCCAAATATAATATCATCAACATAAATTTGAACAATTAATATATCCTTCTGTTCTCTTTTAATAATGTTGTATCTATTTTACCAATTTGAAAACCGGAATTTATTAAATGTTATTTTAATCGATCATACTAAGCGTGAGGTGCTTGTTGTAAACCATATAATGCCTTTTAAAGTTTAAAAACATGATCTGAATATCTTTCACGAACAAATAGTGGTGGTTGTTCAACGTAAACATTTTCTTTTATAAAACGTTCAAGAAAGCACTTTTAACATCCATTTGAAATAGCTTAAAATTATGATGAAACGCAAAAGCAAGTTATATTCTTATGGCTTCAAGACGTGCCACAGGTGCAAAAGTTTCTTCATAATCAATTCCTTCTTCTTGATTGTATCCCTGTCTCACTAATCTTGCTTTATTACGTATAATATTTCCATTTTCATCTGCTTTGTTTTTAAATATCCATTTTGTTCCAATTACCGATTGATCGTTTGGCCTTGGTACTAGTTCCCAATCATTATTCCATTCAAATTGATTAAGTTCTTCTATTGCTAAAATCCAGAAATCATCATTTGATGCTTTCTTGTAATTTTTTGGTTCAAAATTAGATATAAATGCTACATTACCCATTTACTTTATTTGTCTTCTAGTCGAAACTGTAACGACCCGTAAAATTTCAACTGTTTAATAACGTAATTAGTTGAAATTTTGCGAAATTTCAAACGATAAAATTTTGAAATAAAAATTTAATATTTGGAATACGTCTAGTTAAACATAGCAATTGGTAAATTTTCGTCCGAAAATACGAAAGTTTATTTCGCGCGTAAATTCACTTCAATTTAATCAGTTAAAAAGCGATGAAAATAAAATGTTTTCAAAACCTAAATATTTTACATAGAAAAATTCTAAACCATCTTCTAAGCAAAATATCAGTTCGTCATTTTTCCAAATTCGGACATCTATTGCTCCGTCGTTCTTATTTTCTACAAAATAGCAGCATTCTGGTACGGATATTGATTTTTATCGGATGATCGTACCACTGATATCTGTATACCGTTTTGATCGTCTCGTTGAGCTGATCTCTACAGTATATTCAATTGTAAAATTTTGAAGTCCGGAAACAGCGACACCCACAAAACGATTTCCGTATCGGTTCCGAAATTTTGGCTTTTGGAATTCGGGTGACCATTCATTTTCACCAGGTCGAACTCGAATAGCTATTTGATTTATTATCCACTGAATTCAACACTAACTTTCTATATTCTATCGGTTTCAATAAGTGCATTGTTTCATTTTTCTTTGTTCATTACTGTTGGCGTTTGAAAAGAGAAAAAAAAAAGAAATAATGTGCTCTGTCATCTTCCACCTCTCCTTCCTCAAGCCTGTTCATATTTAACATTTCAAAGCATATGCACAAACCCATCATTTGCCTTCACGTCATTCCATCCATGTCTTGGAACTCGCCACCTCCGCGTCCACTTGTCCTCCATCTCGCCCGCACTCACGAGCCTCACTAGTCTGCATCACCTTCAGGTTGCTCGCCACCATAGCAGCGCCTCCTCCTCCTATGTTCGACCAACCACCTGAGTTCGGTCTCCCCTCCCCCTCGCTGGCACAGCAACCTCCCATGAGACCACACCGCACTCAACCCATCCCAAGCGCCTCCTTCCATTCCTCCTCATTCTTGCCGTGCGCCTCTCCGCAACCACCAACCATCAGCCGAAGCCATCCCTTCCCCTACCCATCCTCAACCCTTGCTCCGCACCTATGGCCGCTCCACCCCTGCAGAAACCAACCTCGCCTCCACCGAAGTCGCCTCCACCTCCAGCCGATGCTACAGCCCTCATCAACCGCCGACTGATCTTTCCCTCCATGCCTCCTCGACCTAGCTCGCGTAGCCTTCGACCCTCCTTCTGTCACCCTTGTATGTGTTCTTCTCTACATATTTGTTTATTATATAATATATTGTTTACCTAGTTTATAAAAACTTAGCTGTTGTTTATAGTACGAACCATATAAAAGATATATTTTGTACTATGTCCTAGTTTATAATGTTGTCTATGTATGACAGTTTTCTAATATATATATTTTTACAATCCAGTTTTACAATTTATATTATAAGGTATGAAGGACTACATACGTGGGCTTTACATATATTATGTGAATTTTATACAAGTTTTACATTCTGCATTCTTCCCAGTGCATGCTTTTAGTTGAAGGAGTTCATTTTTTTTGTTTAATCTGTTTATATATTTTCGTTCCTTATTTTATTATATAAGTAAGTTTATAAAGTAAGTTGCATTGTCACCTGTAGCCTATCTTATATGGTTGTCTATATACGTACATACAGCTGGGTTCAATATAAATTTAAGGTCTTGTTTTAAAATTTCAGATTTTACCTTATCTATAGTAATATATATAGTTATCTACCTATAGCTGTAACCTGTCATGTTGATCTTTGTATATATATTGTTTTAAATGTAGTGTATACTTTGGTCTGCGACTTCTTTTTCCTACTGGAAAGGTATTATATGTATATCATACTATAAAGTTTTGGCCTGTTGTTTCTACATTTAGATTTAAGGTGATAAGGATATATATTGTAGTAGTTTACGTGCTTATATATATAGTGTAAATATATGTTGCCTATACAAGTGTTTTAAAATATAAAATATAGGTATTTTGATCTTCACATTTTATATTGACCGTATATACATAGTGGCTATTTAAGGGCAGGTTATGTTGTCTATATATTTACTAAGATGTGTCGTTCAAATTATATTGCATAAGTGTTTATATATATGATTTTGTGTGTGTATATATATACACTAGAATTTGGTTTAAATTATATACATGGGTAAGAAAAGAAAATAATATATATATAGTTAAAATTTATATCGACTGATTCTAATTGCCTCATCAAATTCTCGTATCAGCTTATCCGTCAAATTCATGCCAATCAGCTTTGATCGTTGAATTCGTGCCGATTGTTGCTTTGCTTGGATTCGCAATTCAACTTCTGTATCTGTATCAGTGTGTGTATCCGTGGCACTTTCTATATTCTCTAGCCTCGAAAGGTGAGCACTCACTCACGATTAACGTTCTTTTATTTATTAGATTTGATTTCAATTGAAACGACAATTGAAATATGCTGCTGTTAGTTAATTACACTGTTTTGTTTGCTATTACCTGTATCAGTTCACCTGTGACATCTGACACCATTATCTAATAATTATTTATGCGATGATAATACAGTTGGCTGATAATTGATTGATTGTTGATGTTTATATTGGACGTTAAATTGTTAATGTTTAAATGATAAACAGTATGAAATTGAACTTGATATAGGATAATTAAATGTTAAATTTGATTAACTGACATTTGTATAATATGACCCCTTTAACTGTTAAATTTATTGACACGTAGGATTTGTTTAATTACATTTTGAACCACTGAATGTATGTTGTTAAATTGATGATGGATGAAATTGTAATTGAAGTGACAAGTGGAAACCATAATGTAATAATCTTTAATCTACATGAAATGATAGTGTAGATTCTAGAAATAATTTTATTAATTCGTACAAATAACAATGCGAATTAATACGGTTATTTCGGGATTATTTGAATTGAATATTGGATTGATATTGGTTGTTGTTATTGCTTGTTTATTTACTTTGACACCATCCCAGTTATCACACTGCAAGTTCCCTTTACTATGCTTTGATTTTGAATTGAATTGGAATCGGGTTGAAATGATAAATACCCAAATTGAACTTTGACCTAGGATAGGAAATTAAATAAAAACCCGATTGGTCAATAATTTGATTTAAAAATAAACGAAGATTTTATTTGAATAAAAATACGGTTTTGAAATGAAGTTGAAATTTGAATTTTAATGAAAGGAAAATGTTAATATTTAATAATCTGAAACAAAATGTTAACAATGAAATTGATGGAAGTATGTTGTTTAATTTGAGAAATTAATTGAATTTAGTTTGAAATTATTAAACTTGGAAATGATTTAATAATTAAGGTTTGAAATTAAAATTAAGTTTGAAATTATTAAACTTTGAAGTTATTTAATAATTTAGTTTTGAATTATTTAATAACTAAATAAGATTGAATTTTTTAAATTGAATTGGATTTCTAATAAGAAAAATTGAACTTTTGAATAAGTGAATTTTGTTCGTAAGGAATTGAAATTGAGTTTCTTTATTAATTAAGTTTTGGAAAATTATTTAAGGAAGTAAATAAGTGTAATTGAATTTCTTTAACAAGAAATAAAATGTGATTTATTGAAATTGATGTAAGACTTGTAATTTAAAAGAATTGATTTGACGAATTTAGTTTAATTCAAAATTGTAAATTTTGATTTATTGAAGTTGAACTTAAGAATTGATTTAATGAATTGGAAATTTAATAGAAATTGTTTTGAATGATAAAGTAACTTAACGAATATTGAATGAAATCGATAAATGAGTTTGAATTGATTTGAATGTTAAATTAAATTAATTTAAATGTTTTTCGAAATGAAACTTATATACGAATTTGAATCAATATTTGAATTGTTTTAAATAAAGTTTGAAATTGAATTATAAGATTTTGAAATGGTAAGTTGGAAATTTTGAAACGAAAATTTGGAAATTGTTTTAGAAAGACAAATGGAATGTTGATTTACGAATTCTATTTGAAATTGAAATTGATTTGGTTTTTGAAATATATAAACGACCAATCGGTGTAATAATTACGAAAGTTATTAAAGAGACCGGGATCGGTAATGGATATACTCTCTATCTGAACCGAAACCATTTTAATAACTGTACGCGGAGTGTTGATCCAGAACGAAGTGGATGGTTTTGGTGAACGCGTTGACTGAAGAAAGAGAACGATTTTGGATGACCCCTGACATGACTAAAACAGGAGCCGCGCCGGGCCATTGAGGTTCGCCACCTCTAGCGGACACACTTCTTCATTACCATATCTATTACTTTTGTGATTCGATTTGGGTGCACCCCTCGATTATGGGAGTGTTGTTTCGCGGTGTTGGGGTAGTAGCTGCTATGCCCAACATCAGTCCGGATCACGCAACTACTAGTATCCTAGTTGGTATCGCCTCATGTACCTTGTCATACTGATTATCCTATTCGCGACCACTACGATTTTGATTTGTACCTTTAGTATATGGATTGCCCTCTGGTGACTTCCGGTTTTGGGGAAACTACGGTCTTGTATATGCTTTTGGGAATAAACAGGTTAAGAGGTGTATGGGCCCTGCTTAACCCTACTTTGATATTTTATATTACTGATAGACATTATCTACTTAGCGTACATTACTACATAATAGATAGTTTGACGGATCCTTAAAGGATGGTTATTCCAAACATCCTTTGAGTTACTTGTATTTCAATTGTTATTTCCCTTGAGTTGGATTTATTAATATAAGAATGTTAATCCTGACTCGAGTGTTTTGTGTTTTTGCTTTACGCTCGGGTCAGACTGAGTAGTTCAGCTTTCGAGACTCACCTTTGAAGTTGGAGCTTTGCTTGAAGATCCAGCCATCTATTCTGTTTTCAGTATTCGATGATTCCAGTGATGTATTCTGATTTGTATCTGATGTATCGTATTACTCTTCTGTTGTAAACTCTGATGTATCGTATTACTCTTCTGTTGTAAACTCTTATGTATTTATATATTCATATAGTAGCTTCATGAACTACTATCTCTTTTATTTCCGCTGCACTTATTACTCTGTGTCTTTGATCTGTGATTATTTATTTACTGTATATGTTCAGTTTTGCCAAATTTAAATTAACAACGCGGTATTTTGAGCAATTCAACTCCGGCATGAGTGTCTACCTATACACTTATAATGGACGCGAATGGTCCAAAATGGCGGGTCGTTACAGAAACTTTGTTATCAAGATTTCCAATTATATTATCAATAGGATGATCTTTTAAAATACGGGGTGGTGATTTCAAATCACTGTTGTTTTGATTATCATTATTATTTTTAACTATAATTTCAATAGCTTTATTTTGATTAGTTTCAAAAATTTCTTCATCATCTTTATTTATATTTTTAAACTCTTCATCAAACGAGACATGAAGACTTTCCTCTATTACATTTATTCGTTTGTTAAAAATATTGTACGCTTTACTCTGATCGGAATAACCAACAAAAATTCCTTCATCGGCTTTTGGATCGAATTTACCAAGATTTTCTTTTGTATTTAGAATAAAGCATTTTGATCCAAATATTTGAAAGTATGATACTTTTGGTTTCTTTTTGTAGAGCATTTCATAACATGTATTTTTAGCCATAGGTCTAAAAGTTACATGATTTAATACATAACATGCAGTAGCAATAGCTTCGGCACAAAAATTCTTTAGTAAGCCATTGCCATTTAGGAGAGTCCGAGCACATTCTTGCAAAGGTGCAATTTTTTCTTTCAACTACTCCGTTTCGTTATGGTATTCGTGGAAATGAAAAATTATGGCTAATTCCCTTTTTATTACAAAAATATGTAAATAGTTCATTTTCTAATTCTCCACCGTGATCACTTCTTATACTTTTGATTTTTAAATCCATTAGAGTCTTAATTCGTTTAGCAAAAATTTAAACATTTCGAATGTATCAATTTTATGTTTTAAAAATAGTGTCGAAGTATATCTTAAAAAATTATCTAAAATTACAAAAACATATTTATTGTGATTTATCGAACATACTTGAGTTGGACCAAATAAGTCCAAATGAAGTAATTCAAGAGGTTGTTTAGTAGAGATTTCCATTTTAGACTTAAACGAGCTTTTCTTTAATTTTCCAAGTTGACATGCATCACATAGATTTTTAACTTAATTTATTTTGGGTAATCCTCTTAAAAAATTGTTTTTAGCTAATTTTTTTATATATTTGAAATTTATATGACAAAATCTTTTGTGCCATATCCATGGATCATCATGATTTGTTGTAACGACCCGTATTTTTACGGATCGAAACATCGTAAAACTGTTGTCCTTAGATCGATAATATTGATAAATCGTTTGAAGCTTGAGATTAAGTAGAAGCTTAAGTCGTATAGAAGATGAGTCGAGTGGTAACTTAAGTCGTGGAGCGAATTAAGAGATAGAAGAGACCTAAGGAGTTTGGTCATGTTGAAGCTTAGGTCGTGATGGAGGTTAGGTCGTAGACGACTTAAGAAATTAGAGCGACTTATAGAATTGGCGACTTAAGATAGTGGCGACCTAAGGAAGATGGCGACTTAAGGAATCGGTGACCTAAGTTAGTAGACGACTTAGGAGTTAACGGTTTAAGATAGAAGGCGACTTAAGAGAGTTAGCGAGTTAGCGACCTAAGAGAGTAAGCGAGTTAGCGACCTAGGGGTTGAGTGAGTTTGCGACCTAAGGAAGTTAAGTCGTGGACAAGTTAAGGGATTAGGTCGTGTAGCGTTAAGTCGCTAAGCCGCTTATGGGGTTAAGTCGTATGGGTTGTCAAGTCACGAGATAGTTAAGTCGTGAGGTGTTAAGTCGTAACCCAGCTAAGTCGCAAATATCGTTAGGTCGTATCCCTGTTAGGTCGCGACTTATGTTAGGTCGTGTGGATGTTTAAGGGGTTAGGTCGTGTAGCGTTAAGTCGCTAAGTCGTATCTCGTTGAGTCGAGTAAGTTGATAGGTCGTTAAGTCGTACCTTAGTTAAGTCGCGTGAGTACTTATGTTGTTAAGTCGCTAGGTCGTGCGCCTGTGTGTTAGGCTTAGGTCGTTGAACTGTTGAGTTGTAAGTCGTAGGGATGGTTAAGTCGTAGGTCGTGGATTTTATTAAGTCGTGGATGACTTATGAAGGCGGACGACTTAGGGGATTTCAGCCTATAAATACACGTCCATTTCCTCACTTTTTGGGATCCGAATTTTGAAGCGACGAAGTGCTGCCATTTTAAGAGCTCGAGTTCTACACTTCTTCACTTCTTTTCTCCACTCTAATCTTGTGATTCCTTCCATCCAAATCATAGATCAAATCGAAGATCCAAGAGCTAAAGTTGAAGATCTACATTCTTCGAAGAGAGATTTCATCGTTTGAAGCGGGATTGTGATAGATCGAGTTAGATCCTTCGCTGTCCAGATCTGAAGTGTGTTGCTTTTGAGGTGTTTAGGTGATTCGGTGACTGGTGATTATCTCTCACACGGATCCAAAGGAGTATATCGGATTGTTGGCTTGATTTGGTGTTAAAATAGCGATTCCCATGCATTTTCATAAACTTAAGTATAGATCCATTGTTCATGATGATTTGACATCCATTTTACTACATGTTAATCTATGCAAGTTCATTCATCAAGATGTAGAGATATTGCTCATGTTTTCATACTTGTTAGATTTGGACTCTTTATTTACGAAATTGCCATTAATGTTATAATTGTTATTTAAGATCATGTTTGAATGTTTGATTTACTTGGATTAATGATTGACTTGATTGATTGTTATGAATTAGTTGATTGATGATTTGATTTAGACAAGATGGTCAAAGATGATTCAAAAGCTAAGAGAAAGGCTCTTGAATTGGAAAAGATGCTCGTGGCATATGTAGTGGATGATGAAGCTCATATGGATAGATTTGATGATGTTGATATGAGGCTTTGCTAGGTTGTGATGAAGCGAGGCATGATATGAGATAGTCTTGGTCTAATCTAAACGGGATCATTCCAAGCATGTTGATAACTCGGTGAAATGGTTCGAGTTAGAGGATAATGGTTTGCTCGAGAGGCGTTTGAGCTAGTATGAGAATAGTCGTCGAGGAGGATGACTAGAAGGCTGAGATTTCATCGTTGTTGAAGGTTCTAGCATGCTCAAAGCAAGAGTACGCTGGGCAGATTCGATAGTCCCTAAAGACTACTGATTGGTAGTCAAGTACTCTGGGCAGATTCGGTAGTCCTAGGCACGGGTCACGACGACGTGCGGAGTTATGTCTAGAACCGGGGTTTCCATTAGCCCTTGATGGACGGTGAAAGAATGTGTCAGTCATTTAATTAACGGTGGTATCAAAGTAATGATAACAGTGATAGCCAGAGTCATGGATGTTTGGTTGTATCGTCATTCGGTCTCAAGAGCGATGTTTTCTGGGTGCTTGTCTGATCTTGGTTTAGGCCTTGGGGGTTTGTACTTGGAAAACACCGACCTTGACTCGAGTGATAATTGCTTTACTTTAAATGTCTGCTTTGCTATGTTTATTTCTGCTTAGTGTGTGTCTGGGGGCTATCACTGTAGAAAGAGGTGGAGTGGGAGGGTTGGATTCCTATTCCTTTTTCCTTTATGCTCTTTTGGTATGTTGTTAGTTAATTTACCGCTCACTAAGACTGTTGTCTGACTCAAGGCTTTATGTTTTAACTCTTATTGCCTTGGGTTGTTCGTCCATTTTGGGACGGGCAGACTAGGTAGCAGGTGACAGGTGCTACTCTTAGATTCCACGATGCTGATGACGAAGACGAGCTGGAGGCTTGCATATTATTTTCTTACTATATGTACTAGATGTTCCGCTGCTTTGTATAATTCTCTAAGTGATATGTAGTGAGGCTTGATGTATTGACTATTCAGATGTTGTATTCAACTATTATGAAGTTTTATTGATGAGATTCTATTCTGTGAAGCTTCATTATATATATATTCTCTATTGTATTTTATCCATGCACTGTGAGTAATACGATAGATTCCGCTGTTTTAACTTAACCCTGACAATCGTCCATGGCTGCCTGACACACTTTACAACGCACTATTTCTAGGTTTAAGTGCAGGGGTCGTGGGCGGTCGTCACATTTGGTATCAGAGCATTGGTTAATCGATGTTACCCAACGCTCGCTGACGAAACTACGTATGAGAGACGTAATTGTATTTTGATGGATGATTACTATATATAATATAGTAGCTTAGAATGATTTGGATTCCTTATGCAGTCGTTTCTCAAGGTGTATTAATCATTCCTTTTTATAGATATTGAGAATGAGTCGAAGAGGGAGACTAGCTGCTAGGGAAGGCCGTGCTACTAAAGGGGCTACTGATTATGCTGCTATGTTCGAAGCTATGATGACTTCGATAATGAGAAGGATACCAGCTCCAAGGCCATCAGTAGATGTTGGAGTTCAAGTTCAAACTCCAAAACCGGTGGATTTTGCTAAGTTGTGTAAAGACTATACTGCTCTTGGAGGAAAGGTTTTCTTAGGGACAGAATCAACTATTGAAGTCCAGAGTTGAATAGATGCTTGTAGAAGGATCTTTGGTGATTTGGGAATCGAGGATGCAACTAAAAAGGAAGCTTGCATCAAGACAGCTTCAAGGAAGAGCTTCTGACTGGTGGAACTCCATCACCATTGATACTCCGGAGGAAGAAATTACTTGGGAGCAATTCCAAGCCAGATTTGAGGCTAAGTTCATTTCTACAGCTCAGAAGTCTGTTCTGTTCAAGAAGTTTGTGGAGCTCAAGCAAGGTAGAAGACCAGTTCTTGAGTATGTTTCTGAGTTTGAGGCTTTGTCCAAGTATGCCCGGTCGTATATTGAATCTTCATATCAGAAGAACGAGAAGTTTGTGACAGGCTTGGACAGTTATCTTGGGATGCAGTTGGTGGATCATTTGGACGATTCATTTGAGAAGCTAGTGGAGAAGGCTCTCAGGCACGAGAATCTGTTTCCTAAAGAAGGATCTGTTGTTGTTGTAACCAAGGAGGAGACTAAACCACAGCAGGGTGGAAACAAGAAAAGGAAGCAGCAGCAGCAGCAAAAGGGTAAGGATGGCCAGAAGAAGCCGAAGGGCGAAGTGACCTGCTACAATTGTCAGCAGAAGGGCCATTTCTCTAGAGATTGCAAGAATTCGAAGGTGCCGGTGAAGTGCCACAACTGTGACAAGCCGGGGCATGTTAAGAGGAATTGTCCAGAACCGCGGAAGGACAAGCAGATTGTGCAAGCTTATGCTTTGGGGGATGTTCCATCATCTTCAAAAGCTCCTACCGCTGAAGAGAGAGGAAAGAGTGTGGTGGTTCAAGGTACTCTTTCCATATGTGGTGTTCCAGTTAGAGTGTTATTTGATACTGGGGCGTCGCATTCTTTTGTTTGTAATGAACTTGTAGACCGGTTGGGTTTAGAACCGGATATTGTTGATAGGCCATTGGTTGTGACTAATCCAGTTAGGGGTTCATCTTGTTTGTGTATGCTATGCCGTGGTCTGATTGTATCGAGTCATGATTGCTCTTTTGTTTGTGATTGTTTTGTTCTGAACTTTGTGGGGTTCGGAATTATTTTGGGTATGGACTGGCTTAGGAAGTATGCGGCAAAGGTTGATTGCGAAAGGTTGGAGGTGACAGTCGAGAATGTGGAGGGGCGAAAGATTGTGATACGATGTAAGCATGAGGAAGGCGTCTTCATGAGCTTCATGTATTCGCTGGTTGTTCCACGGGATGGACTGTCATCGGTGCCAATCGCTAATGGATTTGAGGATGTCTTTGATGAGGTCAAAGGGTTACCACCGCATAGAGAGATCGAGTTTCGTATAGATCTAGTTGAAGGAGCCAGACCTGTTGTGATGCCTCTTAGGCGGATGACGCCTACGGAACAGCAGGAGTTGAGGGTGCAGGTTGATGATCTTTTACAGAAAGGATTCATTCGGCGTAGTGTGTCCGAATGGGGTGCACCAGTTGTGTTTGTAACCAAAGCGGATCGATCGCTGAGGTTGTGTGTGGATTATCGTGAGCTGAATAAAGTGACTAAGAAGAATAAGTATCCATTGCCGAGAATAGATGATTTGTTTGATCAGCTTCACGAAGCTAAGGTGTTTTCTCAGATGGATTTGGCAACGGGATTTCACCAGTTAAGAGTGGCTAAGGATAGTGTGTCGAAGACTGCTTTTAGGACACCATCCGGTTTCTTTGAGTGGCTGGTAATGCCATTTGGATTGACCAACGCACCAGCATATTTCGTGGATCTTATGAATAGAGTGTTCAGAGATCAGTTGAACAAGTTCGTGCTAGTGTTCGTGGATGATATTTTGATTTATTCCAGAACTGAAGAAGAGCACAAGACGCACTTGCGTATCGTGTTGGAAATCTTACGGAAACATCAGCTGAAGGCTAAGTTTTCGAAGTGTCACTTCTGGAAGAGTGAAGTGAGGTTCTTAGGCCATATTATCTCTAGAGATGGAATAGCGGTTGATCCCGCTAAGGTGGCAGTAATCCAGGATTGGGTTAGACCTAAGAATGCATCTGATGTGAAAAGTTTTCTTGGATTAGCAGGATATTATCGTCGATTTATCAAAGACTTCTCCAAGGTGGCTGCATCATTGACAGGATTGACGAGAAAGAACCAAGTATTCAGATGGGATGCTAAGTGTGAGCAAGCTTTAAGAATCCTGAAAGAGCGACTAACAAGTGCTCCTGTTTTGACTATTCCAAGTGGAAATGATGAGATGGTGGTTTACACCGATGCATGTGGTATTGGACTTGGAGCAGTGCTGATGCAGAAGAGTAAAGTTGTTGTGTATGCCAGTCGACAACTGAAGCCGCATGAAAGGAATTATCCGACTCATGATTTGGAGTTAGCGGCGATTTTTTTTGCTCTTAAGATGTGGAGAGATTATCTATTGGGAGTTCGATTTGAGTTGTTTACAGATCATAAGTCGTTGAAGTATCTTTTCTCCCAAAAGGATTTGAATCTTCGGCAGCAACGATGGCTAGAGTTTTTGGCATCATATGATTTTGGTATAGCCTATACTCCGGGAAAGGGTAATGCAGTGGCAGATGCGTTAAGTCGAAGACATGCAGGATTGGGAGCCATGTTTTCAGAATGGAAGAATCTCGAGTATTTAGCTGGATTTGACTTCAGGCCCAGATGTGAATTGGAACCTGAGATGTTGGCAAACTTATCGATAAGACCGACTCTTGTGGAAAGAATTGGCGAGAGCCAAAAGCGAGACGATAAGCTTGTCAAGATTATCCATGATTTGGAATCTGGATTGGACCCAGAAAAGGATAAAGGATTCGAAGTCGATCGAGAGGGTTGGCTTCGGAAGCAAGGACGACTAGTTGTTCCCGATATAGATGAATTGAGAAATGAAGTTCTGAAGGAAAGTCATCACTCGAAGTTGACAATTCATCCAGGTGGAAATAAGATGTATCGGGATATGAAGTGAACCTATTACTGGGAAGGTATGAAGAAGGATGTTGGAAATTTTATTTCCAAGTGCATGAACTGCCAGTTAGTAAAAGCCGAACAGAAGAAGCCAAGTGGATTACTTTAGCCATTAGAAGTTCCTACATGGAAGTGGGAGCAAGTATCGATGGATTTTATCAATGGACTACCTAGATAAAGAACGGGAAATGAAGGGATTTGGGTCATCGTAGATCGTCTGACTAAGAGTGCAAGATTCATTCCTGTTCGATCGACTAGGACTGCAACAAAGTTGGCCGAGTTGTATGTTAAATGGATAGTTCGATTCCATGGTATTCCGAAGAGTATAGTGAGCGATCAAGACCCATTGTTCACTAGTGGATTTTGGAAGAGCTTCCAGGAAGTTTTGGGAACCGAGTTGTGTTTGGGTACAGCTTATCATCCCCATACAGATGGTCAGACCGAGAGAGTCAACCGAGTTTTGGAAGATCTCCTCAGAGCTTGTGTTTTAGATTTCGGAGGATCGTGGGAAGATCATCTTCATTTGGTAGAATTTTCATATAATAACAGTTACCAGTCAAGCATTGGTATGGCACCGTATGAAGCATTGTATGGAAGACCGTGTAACTCTCCGACATGTTGGTTGGAAATAGGAGAAAAGTTGATACTTGGGCCAGAAATGATTCGACAGACTACGGAGTGCATAGAGATCATTCGGCAACGAATGAAGGCAGCCCAAGACCATTAGAAAAGTTATGCCGATAAGCGTCGTAAGGATTTAAAGTTCGACGTAGGTGATATGGTTTTTGTGAAGATTTCTCCACTGAAGAATGTTATTCGATTCAGGAAGAAAGGAAAATTGACTCCGAGATTTGTTGGACCATTCCTGATCATCGAGCGAATTGGAAAGCTCGCTTATAAATTGGAGTTACCAGAAAAGATGTCGAGTGTGCACAATGTTTTTCATGTATCGTATCTACGGAAGTATGTGCACGACTCAAATACAGTGGTTTCTGCAGATAGCTGTGAAGATTTTGAGGTTGATCCAGTCGATAGAAGACCTCGTAAGCCGCTTCGTGTTGTAGAAACTGACACGAAACAGCTTAGGAGGAAGGTAGTTAGGTTGCTCAAGATACAATGGAGTGATGATGTTAACGACTGTACATGGGAGGTGGAAGAGAGGATGAAGGCAGCTCATCCTGAACTCTTCAAGGTATGGCCATAAGGTGTCGTGTCATCTCACGACATTGTAACTTGTTCTAGTTTTAGAATTCTGCATGCTAGGCTAGAATTGGATGCATGGTTTGTTGATTGCTATGGATGATAGGCATGTAGAATAGTTTTTATTGCTTTGTTTGTTTGGAATTTCGGGCGCGAAATTCCTAAGGGGGAGAGAATGTAACAACCCGTATTTTTACGGATCGAAACATCGTAAAACAGTTGTCATTAGATCGATAATATTGATAAATCGTTTGAAGCTTGAGATTGAGTAGAAGCTTAAGTCGTATAGAAGATGAGTCGAGTGGTAACTTAAGTCGTAGAGCGACTTAAGAGATAGAAGAGACCTAAGGAGTTTGGTCATGTTGAAGCTTAGGTCGTGAAGGAGGTTAGGTCGTAGACGACTTAAGAAATTAGAGCGACTTATAGAATTGGCGACTTAAGATAGTGGCGACCTAAGGAAGATGGTGACTTAAGGAATCAGTGACCTAAGTTAGTAGACGACTTAGGAGTTAACGGTTTAAGATAGAAGGCGACTTAAGAGAGTTAGCGAGTTAGCGACCTAAGAGAGTAAGCGAGTTAGCGACCTAGGGGTTAAGTGAGTTTGCGACCTAAGGAAGTTAAGTCGTGGACAAGTTAAGGGATTAGGTCGTGTAGCGTTAAGTCGCTAAGCCGCTTATGGGGTTAAGTCGTATGGGTTGTCAAGTCGCGAGATAGTTAAGTCGTGAGGTGTTAAGTCATAACCCAGCTAAGTCGCAAAGATCGTTAGGCCGTATCCCTGTTAGGTCACGACTTATGTTAGGTCGTGTGGATGTTTAAGGGGTTAGGTCGTGTAGCGTTAAGTCGCTAAGTCGTATCTCGTTGAGTCAAGTAAGTTGATAGGTCGTTAAGTCATACCTTAGTTAAGTCGTGTGAGTACTTATGTTGTTAAGTCGCTAGGTCGTGCGCCTGTGTGTTAGGCTTAGGTCGTTGAACTGTTGAGTTGTAAGTCGTAGGGATGGTTAAGTCGTAGGTCGTGGATTTTATTAAGTCGTGGACGACTTATGAAGGCGGACGAATTAGGGGATTTCAGCCTATAAATACACGTCCATTTCCTCACTTTTTGGGATTCTGATTTTGAAGCGACGAAGTGCTGCCATTTTGAGAGCTCGAGTTCTACACTTCTTCACTTCTTTTCTCCACTCTAATCTTGTGATTCCTTCCATCCAAATGGTAGATCAAATCGAAGATCCAAGAGCTAAAGTTGAAGATCTACATTCTTCGAAGAGAGATTTCATCGTTTGAAGTGGGATTGTGATAGATCGAGTTAGATCCTTCGCTGTCCAGATCTGAAGTGTGTTGCTTTTGAGGTGTTTAGGTAATTCCGTGAGTGGTGATTATCTCTCACACGGATCCAAAGGAGTATATCGGATTGTTGGCTTGATTTGGTGTTAAAATAGTGATTCCCATGCATTTTCATAAACTTAAGTGTAGATCCATTGTTCATGATGATTTGACATCCATTTTACTACATGTTAATCTATGCAAGTTCATTCATCAAGATGTAGAGATATTGCTCATGTTTTAATAATTGTTAGATTTGGACTCTTTATTTACGAAATTGCCATTAATGTTATAATTGTTATTTAAGATCATGTTTGAATGTTTGATTTACTTGGATTAATGATTGACTTGATTGATTGTTATGAATTAGTTGATTGATGATTTGATTTAGACAAGATGGTCAAAGATGATTCAAAATCTAAGAGAAAGGCTCTTGAATTGGAAAAGCTGCTCGTGGCATATGTAGCGGATGATGAAGCTCATATGGATAGATTTGATGATGATGATGTTGATATGAGGCTTTGCTAGGTTGTGATGAAGCGATACATGATATGAGATAGTCTTGGTCTAATCCAGACGGGATCATTCCAAGCATGTTGATAACTCGGTGAAATGGTTCGAGTTAGAGGATATTGGTTTGCTCGAGAGGCGCTTGAGCTGGTATGAGAATAGCCGTCGAGGAGGATGACTAGAAGGCTGAGATTTCATCGTTGTTGAAGGTTCTAGCATGCTCAAAGCAAGAGTACGCTGGACAGATTCGATAGTCCCTAAAGACTACTGATTGGTAGTCAAGTACTCTGGGCAGATTCGATAGTCCTAGGCACGAGTCACGACGACGTGCGGAGTTATGTCTAGAACCGGGGTTTCCATTAGCCCTTGACGGACGGCTGAAAGAATGTGCCGGTCATTCAATTAACGGTGGTATCAAAGCAATGATAACAGTGATAGCCAGAGTCATGGATGTTTGGTTGTATCGTCATTCGGTCTCAAGAGCGATGTTTTCTGGGTGCTTGTCTGATTTTGGTTTAGGCCTTGGGGGTTTGTACTTGGAAAACACCGACCTTGACTCGAGTGATAATTGCTTTACTTTAAATGTCTGCTTTGCTATGTTTATTTCTGCTTAGTGTGTGTCTGGGGGCTATCACTGTAGAAAGAGGTGGAGTGGGAGGGTTGGATTCCTATTCCTTTTTCCTTTATGCTCTTTTGGTATGTTGTTAGTTAATTTACCGCTCACTAAGACTGTTGTCTGACTCAAGGCTTTATGTTTTAACTCTTATTGCCTTGGGCTGTTCGTCCATTTTGGGACGGGCAGACTAGGTAGCAGGTGATAGGTGCTGCTCTTAGATTCCACGATGCTGATGACGAAGACGAGCTGGAGGCTTGCATATTATTTTCTTACTATATGTACTGGATGTTCCGCTGCTTTGTATAATTCTCCGAGTGATATGTAGTGAGGCTTGATGTATTGACTATTTAGATGTTGTATTCAACTATTATGAAGTTTTATTGATGAGATTCTATTCTGTGAAGCTTCACTATATATATATATTCTCTATTGTATTTTATCCATGCGATGTGAGTAATACGATAGATTCTGCTGTTTTAACTTAACCCTGACAATCGTCCATGGCTGCCTGGCACACTTTACAGCGCATTATTTCTAGGTTTAAGTGTAGGGGTCGTGGGCGGTCGTCACATTTGCGACTAAGCATAAATCATTATTATGATTAATATTAATGTTTAGAACATAAATATTTCAATTTCTTGTTCCTTCAAAAATTAAAGTTTTATTTTGATCAAAGATATTACATTTATCTTTTTCAAAATCGATTCTAAATCCCTTATCTCATAATTGACTTATACTTAGTAAATTATGTTCTAAGTTTTTAACTAATAATACATTTGAAATAATAGGAGAAGTAGATATACCGACATTGATGACGTTTCCAATCCCTATAACATAACCTTTGGAATTATCCCCAAAAGTGACCGTGCCCCGTCCATGTAAGTGATGTTTGATAGCATGTGTGCATTTCACGTCATATGTTTGGAGCATCCGCTATCGAGTATCCATTTCTCCTTATTATTAATTTTGTTTTTGGGCACCTGCAAAATAATAAAATGTCTTAATTGGTACCCTCTTCTTCCGTTAGGGTCCTATGTGTTAGTTGGATAAGGTAGCCATACCCATGAGAGTTTGGGACCTTTGGAGATGTAATTTTCAATATGAACTATATCTTTTAAATATACATCTATGTGTTTTTATCTAATCAATTTGTTATTTGTTTTAGGAATCCATATTTTAATCATTTTTGTTCCCTTATTTTCATATTCATTTTTTTTTCTAAAATTAGTATATAATGTACTATACTTCTTAAATCCTTGATTATTATTAGAAACGAAATTACTTCTTGAAAGTTTATGATTTTTTCTATTAAATCCTAATCCCTTCCTATTTCCTGGTGGTTTTGAATTTTTTATCAAATTTTCTAGATTTTACTTTCCTTTATTAAATTTTGAAACATTGTTAGTAATTTTATCTAATTTATTTCTAAGATCATAAATTTCTATATTAGCTAATTCTAAATTTTGTTCCAATTCACACTTTTCTTTTTCAAGTTATAACTCTCTATTTTGCTATTCTCTATGTCATGTGTTAGAGTAGAATTTTGAGGTGATAATTTTTTACATTCTTTTTGTGCAAATTCTAATTCTTCTTCTAAAATAGTTTTCTCATCTTTTAACAATCCAATTTCCAATTCAGCTCTATTTAATTTTCTCACATTTTATTTAGTTAAAATTTTTAATTCTCTATACTTGCTATCTAATTCTATACTAATTTCAAGAATTTCATCCTATGTTAATTCCGGATGTACCTCATCTGTGCTAGCCATGAAGCAAAAATTAGCTTGTTTTGAGTCAATGCCGCTATCAGATGAAGAGGAAGAGTCGAAGTCATCCTAAGTTACCTGAAATGCTCTTATCTTTTTCTTGAAATTTTCGAATTTGTTTTTCTTTTTATCATTGTTGAGTAGTGGACAGTCCTTCTTCATATGGCCAAATTTATCACCCCGAAGCATTTTATTGATGTTTGATTTGAGGAAGTTGTGTTGCCGTTGTCTTGAAATTTCATCATCTTTTTTAACTTCTTGAACTTGTTGTAAATTTTTGCGATGAAAACAATCTCATCTTCTCCTAAGTTGGAGTTGTCATTATTTTTCCTGAAATGCGATGTTTTTCTTTTTTTTTAATTTTGTTCTTTTCTTGCATGTATTATACGACATCAGATTTCCTATTAACTCTTCGACTTTGAGTTGGGAAAGATCGTTAGCTTCTTTGATGGCTAAAAATTTTCTTTCCCATTTGTTTGTTAGAGAGTTCAAAAGTCGTGTGACTAAATCAAAATCAGTGAATTTAACTCCTAGTGCCATAAGATCATGTTGTATGGTTTGAAATCTAGCATACATGTCAATAATTGATTCATTTGATTTCATTTTAAAAGATGAAAATTGATTTTGTAGAATATAAATTTTTGTTTGCTTAACTTTGTTTGTGCCATCGTGGGTAATTTGTAATGTACGACATATATATAAGCAGTAGTACAAAGCATGACTCATGAAAATTCATTTTTATCGAGTTAGCAAAATAATACATTTATAGCTTTGGCATTGTTAGACACCTCTGCTTTTTGTGCATTAGTCCATGCGCCAATATCGATGTCACGTGCTTCATATTTGTTTTGAGTTGCTAGCCATATTTCTAACCCATTTGCTTCCATAAAAATTCGCATGCGTGTTGACCAATAAGCATTAGTAGAACCAGTAAATAGTGGAGGACGAGCAGTTAATTGACCTTCTTGAAATGTACATGCCATTTTAATGATTTCAATTATGTGTTACTGTAAATTGAAATAACCTTGCTCTGATACCAAATGAGAATCTTGTGGATCCTATATTATCTAACTTGTGTATAATATGCAAGTGTATGAGCTAATTCTATAGTAGACAATAAATAATAAAGTATAAAATGTGTGCAAACCAGAGTTTTTGTACTGGTTCGAACCTCCCATCCTACGTCCAGTCCTGAAGCTCCCTTTCGGTATTTCATTTAACCAACTGACCCTCGCTTCTCCCGGAGGAATAGGCTAATATAAAAGTATATCTCTGACAATCTTATGTTCCAAATAACACAGTTCTTGACTGATAGAACAAATCTTCCTATGATCTCCTTTGAGTATGTGAATATGAATGCTTTGAGTTGTAGGAAGTGGTTTAACCAAAATTATATTTTGGTTATAATAGGTTGAGAGTATGTGAGCAATGTATACGCAAGAAAGTGTTAAGAAATCAAGAGAGAAAAGATTCAATTAATTCAAGTTTAGTTAATTTCTACATCTCAAATAAAGTAGTATTTATAGATTCAAAAGGGTGTAGATGAAGAGTTATAACTATCTGAGAAGATCTATTTATTTTAATAGCTGCAACCTTTCAATGAAGATTGATTTCTTTTTGTCTCAAACAGAAGTGGCTTTTCAAAATTGACAGTTTGTACATATGATAGACGTCTGTGGTAAAACCTCGGACTTCAGTGACTTTAGAAAAATTTTACCCGAGAATTGTCATAGACATCTGTGGTTTTATCTCAGACGTCTGTGAGTAGTAAAATCGGTTTTCCAACTAAATTTTGATGCATATGAAATAGTGTGTGATCGTGTATGCATATATACTCAAGGAGACCTTAACAATATTTTATCTAAGACTCTTTTACAGTAGAATAACCTTACTAACTGTAGTATGGTCGGTAGATCTTCGTTTTTTCTTTGAATTTCAATATCTTCGAGCATGGTGTCTTCTTGTAGCATATACCTATAATCCTGATAATGTGTGTGTGTGTGTATGATTGTGTAGTTGTTATCATTGAAACATAAACTGGAGGTTCTAACAAATTTGAGCGGAGAGTCAGTAGTGAAGAAGGTCCCTCCCGCCATCGATCGGACCACTATTAAGAGGATGAATATTCCTTTAACGCTAGCCACACCACCTGTACTAGCACCAAAGTAGCAACACCAACAGTAGGAGATAGCACACGGCATCGAGTGGATACTTAAGTCCTGAGCTTGTTGCTATCCGTCAGGTTCAGGAAGAGCTTCGAAAGGTTAAGGCAGAGCAGCAGTGCCATGGGCGTGAGATTAGGTGCATAGTCGCCATGTTGCGACCATTCTACGGTCACGACAATGGCTTGAGCTCTAGCCACGGAGTGAGACCTTCTCGCAGTGTGTAGGCGGTGTTTTTTTAGGATCATTGTATCTTTTTATTTCTAGCATTTTTTCTTTTTCTGTAGGTTGTTTGGGTTGTAATTATTAGTTGTCTCTTGTAAAAACCACAGACGATATTATGAGTTTCTATTTATTGACTGTGTTATTGTTTCTGGATATGCGAACTACTTCTATATATGCATAGTAAAGAAGCAGTATAAAAATATGGAAATCTCATAAAGACACTTGACTTACAATAAATGCAATATAAGACTGGAAGTTTAGTTGGGAAATTTTAGCGAAGGACATGATAAAATTGTTTTGGTATCACGGGTTATTGTTCATGTTCCTCAAAAGCTAAATTTTTTGAATAATAGATGTGTTGACAATTTTCCTTTATGTAAAATGTCAAGTTTTATGGGTAAAGGTTATATGTAGATTATAGAATTTTATTTATGCGTTTAGTACATAGCCAACTTTCGACTATGCTGAATTGTGGCTTGGTTTATCAAAATTTTTGAGAAGAAAAATATTCTGAAATGTTTCTCCTTGATCTGAAAATTTCTCTTTCGAAAAAAAGTGGTTTCGTGTTTTAGTTATTTTTTACTCTTAAATTGTTTTAGAGCTTTTGTCCAAAAATTAGATTTCAAGGGAAGATGTGCATCTAAATATTTTGGGATTTTATTTTCAAAATGATGTACAAATTTGAAAAGCAAGAAAGATTTATGTGAAATCTTTGATTTTGAAGGCCATGTGTTAGGCGTAGAGAAGGCAAATAAAGTTAGAATTTGTGAATTTAGTGGTGCATTAGGGTCAATGATGCGATAAATGCAAGAGGTAATAAGAGAAAAACTAATTTAGCCTTGGAATTTCTTTTTCCATACCTTGTCGATGACGCGCGTGTGTCTATTTTGAGACTTAATTCTGTTTTAGAACTTGAAATAAGCCTCCTTATGCGTTTTGTACATGGAAAATTTGGAGTAAATCTGGTGCAGCGAGGAAATTTCCAATGTACTACGAGAATATTAAGATTATAGAGTGGTAAGAATGATAAATTCTCCATCTAAATTCTTTTTTTGGCATAGGAGCAAAGTTTAGAAAGTGAATTTTTCGATGCGTTAGATTACTGGATGGTAGGAACAGGATGAAAAATTGGTTGCTTCATACTTCTATTCATAGGAGTATGTGGTTTTGGTTGAAAAGATATTTTTTAAAGCTGCATAGATATAGAACTGCCGGAGTGTGTGTGTATATATATGTTGTTTGCATCATTTTCCAAAAATGTTTTCACAAGAAATGCACTCATATAGGAGGATCCAATTTAGAATCATTTTGCATACATATTTTATGTTTGGTAATAAAGTAGTACACTATGCACTTTTGTATGTTTGGTTGCAAAATTGGTAGTACACACATTGGCTGTGTAGTTTAGAATAATTAGGAGCCAAAACCTTGACTTAGTAATTGGTGAAATTTCGGGGACAAAATTCTTTTTAGGGGTGAAGAATGTAACACCTCGTAATTTAGCATTAGTTATTTAATTATTAGTCGGTTAATTAATTAGGCTCCAAAAATGTATTTGTGCAAACGATGGAATTTGACTATGAAATGTGCACCATTGTGTTCATGGCGAAATTCTAAGCAACTTTCATATTTAGAGTTTTGCGATCGGAGTCCAAATGAAGAAGTTACGGATGAAAAACAAATTTGGAACTGAAATAATTTGATTAGATAAATTAATGTTTATAATTATTTGTCAAGGCCCACAGGCCAATCGATCATTGCGACCAATCGACGTGGAGCGGTCGACCAGTGCATGTAAGGTGGTCGACCGATTGGGTAATTGCGAGCGTAATAAACCTAGGCTACAATGATCCGGATTTAAATATTTTAAATCAAACGGTCGAAATTGGTTCTTACGCCTATAAATTTAGAACTAACCCTCCCTTCTCTTTTCATATTTTTTACAGGTAATAGCAAAGCTCTGCCATTTCTTCTTCTTCGCTTTCTTTCTAAATTATAAAAATAAGATATTTGTATTTATAATCATATTAATTGGAGAAGAATAGAAATCTAATAAAAAGTAGAGGAGAAGAGAATCAACTATATGCATATTTGAGATAATTTATATGTTTATATATATTTGTATCTATTTTCTCTTCCAATCCCAAATCTCTTCTCAGATCTATAATTCTAATGTATGTAATTTTATACATAATTCTTGGATTAAAAATGATTTGGAGATGAATCAAAGATTCTACTTCAGATCTGGATATTTGGATCGTTTTTAAAAGGTGAGTGAGAAATCATATAGATTGTTATAATATGAAAATTATCCCATCGGTGTTTATTTGATTATTATACCTAACTAGATAATTGTATATAAGTTGTACGCAACAAATCTGAATATAATAAATATCACCTATTTATTCGTGTTTAAAAATTGAACTAGAACTGTTTACTGCCTGATCTAGAAATCAGTTCCAAAAGTACAGATTTAGAATATTGATTGAATGAAATTTATTTTAGATCTGTAATAGGTTGTATAATAATGTTATGAATTTGGATTATTAACCTGATCTAGTTGGAATGTAAACTTTTTTATGTTTGGAATTGTTGGAATTTAGTTTCATTTAATATTTGTAAATTAGTTTAATTTCTTTCCCTTTTGAAAAATACAGTGTTTGATCTAGCAAAGGATAGATGCAAATAAAAAAGAAAAGAGATGTGTAAAGTATGAATTCATTGTAGTTTACACTGTCTATTTCAATAATAAAAAAGAAATGAATATTTCTTGTAATTTCAAATGATGTAATCCTTTATATTTTAAAGTTAAATATTTTGTTTTAGGCTAATTTATAGAAATTATAGCGGATAATCTTTTTCGATATGATTCCAACAATTGAATATAGAATAGAATATTCTAGTGAAGATAAATAACTAGAATATATTTGATAAAAGTAGATATCTGTACGTAATTTACTGCACTTATAACAATCGAAATAAAAAGATAATAACGATGCTTACACGTAATATTCGCATTTAGAATAACTTATTAATGAGAAAGGAATTTAAAAGGCTATAACTCCAATAAGTGTTAAAAAATATGGGAGTTGCAATAATTTGATAGGGTAAATTGATGAAAAGGGACTGATAAAAATGGAATTTATATAAAAGGTTACTAATTTTAAATTAGTAATCATACATAAATGTCTTAAGAAATGTCCATTAGGGTTTTATGGACAAACTGACATTTATTAGCATTAATAGGGGACTTATCATTAGATAATTATTTAAGGTAAATCTTATTGCCTTAAATAAAAAAGGAATTAGTATGCTAAGTCCAATGTCTACCTAAGATAATATAAGTAAAGACTTAGGATGGTTAATTGGACTAAATAGGTAAGTGATGCGAGGTCAGTAGAGTCACTCGATGGAAGATTGCCCTTCACTTTGAGGCTACCAATAGTCGGGTGCATTTAATACTGATGTGAGAGATTGGGCCAGCTTTCTTAATTGAAAAGTATTAAATGGTCCAAATTTGGAATTAAGAGCGACAAGGGATATCTTCATAGGGGTTCGCTTCTGGTTTGAGGTATTAAGTAGTTATAGGGTCCACCTCTCCTAAAAGGATGTATTAAGTAACCTAGTGAGATTCTAAATAAATAAGGATGTCTCTAAATGGGTTTACTTCAATGTCGAGGTATTAAGTGGCTGTAGGGTCCACCTTCATACCTAAAGAAGCAACCTAATGAGATTCCATATTTACAATTAAGAGTGATAGTGGATATCTCGGGAAGGGTTCGCTTCGGGTTTGAGGTATTAAGTGACTGATCTAAGGGTTTGCCTCTCTCCTAAAAAGAAGTATTAAGTAACCTAGTGAGATTCCAAGCGATGTCAGCTAGATAGTACCAGTGAGGAGTCCGCCTTGGGGTTAGGTATTAAAGGAAAAAGGCCTGCCTATAAATAGATGTTAAATGGTCAGGGGTCTTCCTAGTCCTTATTAATGAGGTATTAAGTGGCTTGGGTACAGTCTCTCACATTGCTAAGGCCGTAATAGAGATAGTACCAGTGAGGAGTTCGCCAGAGGATAGGTATTAAGTGATGGGGGCCTTCCTAGAATATAGGTACTAAATGGTTAGAAGTCCTCCTAGTCCTTTTTAAAAGGTATTAAGTGGCTTGGGGACTGTCTATTACATGGTTACGATTTTATCGGCGATGGATGCGGTAATAGTTGGACATTAAATGTCGAAAGCCTTAAATAGTGGTTAGAGGTCTTTGTAGCTAGGACCCATCGACCATTGACAACATTGTTAGAAAACTATCTTGGGAATAGGTCTTAATTGACGGGGTCTACCTTGATTGAGGTCTTAAATGACATAGTCTGCCTACTTCTCTTTTAAAATTATTTTATGATGATTATAGAAGGCCGCTTCATATTTAGAAGTATTAAGTGGCAAATGGGTTTGGAAGTATTGGGTGGTTGATAAGGCTACATCAATATTTTGTACTTTGGGAAGGGGTTAGTAAGTAACCGTGTATGTAATGCAGGGTTAGATTGGAATTGCTAACTTTAATGGACATAACTATTAAATGAAAACCAATCAGTATAAATTTATGTAATAGACATTTTATAGATTTTCCCGTCACCAGAACGTTGTTCTGACCCCCTCCTCATTACAACCCATAGGATAGATTTAGAGGAACAAGTCACTCGAACTGGATGTGCTTTGTTGTTGGAGAAGTCTTCTTTTCTCTCATGCTCGATGCTGATGAGATAATCTACTACCCAAGGAATACCATTAATTCCAAGGTTATAGCCATAGCCAATATTCTTATCATATTATTGTTTCCGTTGTGAGTTTAGATTTCTATCAGTCTCTAATAATTCTCATGCTTATTTGCATAGAACATCAAAATAAAAAATATCTGCATCAAAATAAAAAATATCTAGCAACGTTCGTCATCAAGTTTTTCTTTTTAAACTGATCAATCTGAGATGCTCTTCACATCTTCGAACCTATACTAGCCCTTCTACACCTCTAATGGCAGGTTTGTCCACTGCCCAAGCGTCTATGTCTACTCCATCATGAGCAAGATGTTCAATTACACAAAAGCTCCAACTTCAAGTTATCCCAACAGTCCAGCCTTGCAACCCAGCCACTCCAAGGGAGTACCGGCCAGTTCTTATGGTCTTGGACAATGCTCTAGATTAGACACTTCGAAACTGACTACTAAGGAACTTAAGACTATCTACATTAAACACAAGATCCTTGAAGATAAGGTCCTTCTGCCCGAACCCCATCTAAAGGCTCATCTCACCAATAGGCTACACCACATTCAATAGATAAATGTGCCTCTCTAGAGCCATGCCCTTCTTTAATGAATTTATCAAATTCTTTCTTCAAGGGCTTGGGCTAGTTATAACACATGTTCATCCAAACAACTATGCCCTACTAAGTTCTCTCTATGTTATATTTATGATGCACCTGGGTCGCTCCCCTTCCTTCAAAGAGCTTACTTAACTTCCCAACTTCAAAAGGAGAAGAGAGACCCCTTCATTAATGATAGTTGTGGCCTTCAACCAGTGCAAGGTTATTCAAGAGCTCCACAATAAGCGAAGCTATTTCAAGAGTGAATATTTCTTTATTTGATGTCCCAAGGGATTCCAGTGGATTTGGCGGTTTGGATGTAAGTTTCCTCACCAGATACCTTCTTTACACTTGGGCTTTCTTCACCTAAGCATTTAACATTCTTTCCATCTCTGTGTATCTCCAAAAATGAGGCCCAACCGAAGATCTTGCGAACACATTGGCATTCCAGAAGTGGATTGATCCGTATATAAGAAAAACCTAATATCTCCTAACAAATGCTCAACTACGATAGTTCTGCCTCTATATAATGGAAGGAGTGTCATTCCTAACTCGTTTCCTACTAGAGTGCCTTGAGCTGCTGCTAGTCCTTCTTCTTTATTGGGCAACTCCGATGATGATGATGAACAAAGGAGTGAAGAGGGCTAAGGAGTCGAGGAAAACTTGGAGAAGCAGAAGAAATAAGAGGCATAGAAAACATAGGGTAGGAAGGGAAAAAAGGAGCGAAAGTAGAAGAAGGTAGATAATACAAATGGATGAAGGAGAAAAAGTAGGAGAGAACAAATAAGATGAAGACTACAATGCCGGTGGAGATGAATCATTCAGGAGGCATCCTCTAAAGGTACCGTGGTCACTACACCTACTAGGACAAAATGATTGGTGACCAAGTCTTCCTAACTTGCACTTGAGCTACATCACCGCCCCATCGAAGAGTCAACTCCTCTAGGGAGCACATCTTAATACATCATTTGTTCTTTGAGTGACCTTGGCAACCTCTCTGACTTTCCTTCAGGTGGACTATACTTCAAAAACACCTTAAACACCAGCCCTCGTGAATTCAACTTCCCTTCAGGTGATATACTCTAAACCACTAAGGGTGAGCTCCATCTCTAGGCCACATCGAAAATGGTCCAGGCTACCTAAGGCATGCAAACACTCCCACACATCTAAGATCATAAGCACAAACATTCCATACATGTTCTTAATTCATCTATTTAATTTTGATATGATGTTTATTCCTTTTAGGTACAGTGAGGAGACACAACCATATTGATAAGCTCAGAGTACACATTTGACAACATCAATCCTTGAATCCCAGGACCTCCAACTATAAATCAGAGAAATAAAGATTAAGAAGGAAGAATCAAGAATGGCCATGTGTTAAAGAAAGACAATGCCATATGACAAACAAACGAAATCATGCGACCGTTTCAACCGCGACTTCAACTCCTATCACAGCAACACTTGTATTCCTTGTCTTTCTAACATCATCCATCCTCTCGCCAATAACACCTCCAATCATCTCAACCTCTCACAACTGCTTCTTAAGCTCCTCAACAATCTAAAATAGCCATCCCTTCTCAATCTTAGCAATCGCATATAGCTGACAAGAAATAAGCTCTCACCATGCTACTTCCCCTCCACCCCTCGAAGATCAATCTAGTACCATTACTACTAAGATGCAAGTGGCCTTTCCTGAATACTTCCTTGAGGGGACTAGATTTGATAGCAATGTCAGGAACTTCCCACATAGTTATGCAAATGAAGGCGTCCGTAACATGGAGGTCATGGAGCAACAATATTAGTGGAAGAAACTGGTTAAGGGCCTCTTCGATGTCAACCACTTAATGAATATATCTTTGAAATAGAGAGAGCCGACCATAATTGTAAATGTTAAGATTACAAAAAAGTGTTAGCCATAGTTAAAAAGGAGAGAGATGAAAAGGCCAAATAATCCAAGGACTCCCAACAAAGGCTATTTGAGTTGGCTCAAGCCCACACAACCGAGAGTCAAGTTTTAAACGACCAGCTGAAGAAGGCTCATGCTGCCAATGTTGATCTTAAGAAAAAAGATAAGGCGAGAGAATCTAAGAACATTGCACTCTCGGCCAAGGTCATGAAACGTGAAGCTGACTTGAAAGCTGAACAAGAATTAAAGGAGCAAGCTCAATGCATGTCTGCCAAATTAATAACCAATTGGCTATCACAAAGAAGGAAGCCAAAAATATCAAGGAAAAAGCAATATAAACTGAAGTAGAGACAGAAGCCACCCTCCTCCAATTTTGCCGATGTTATAAAGATGAAGAACCTTAAGTGGTTGGAGGGTGATTATCCCTAGACTTTAGCTGAGGCCTGTGATGAATTTTTGAAGAGGGCTAAGGAAGCTATGAGTGATGTTAATGAAGAAGCTTTGAAGAAAATTTCTGGACAAGGAGGACTTGATTGCTCTAGAAGAGGACTGTAAAATCTTGGCAACATGGGCTACAATTGAAGAACATGCACCTACTGAGATCCCACCGATCCTAGCTTTCTAGATCAGTGAATGGCTTCACTCTAGAACAAAAAAAGTCAATAGATATTTTCACTTCTGCAACAACCGCTTTGGAGGTGTCAAGAATACGACGATGCCGCCCGTCTTCATTTCTTGGATGTCCCCAGCAAAGGAAAAGGTTGTAGGTGATGGCCCATTCTGCTTCTTAGGGTGCAGAAATCGTTCGGGTCGTGCATGGCTGCTGGTATAAAAGGTGGCAAGGACCGAGGTGAAAATGAAAGGCTTTTTTTGGTCCCCCCCCTTCACCGAGGGGTGCTTATGAGGGGATGTGCCACGATGAAACAAGGGAATGAAAGGTATCGTTGCGTTGGATGCTCTTTACCCTCCACACAATGATGGCTAACTAAATCAATCGCATTGCCCACCTTGCCTTTCGCCACATTCAAGCTTAGGTGCGAAGCGAAAAGATTGTATTGTTTCTAGGTCCCAATAGACTGAAATGGGGCATTCTGCCCATCTAAGAGTCTATTCTAGCAAACGAAGGGAAGTAGCTTAATTGTCCTTGCAAGGGGTTCCTCTAACTTCCAGCAGGGCATTTCATTCAAGAAACCTATTCTTCTTCGTCCCAAACCGGAGTGAGGTACCGTAGCTTTAACATCCAATATATTAATTGGGACGGGTGCAGTGTAGGAAGGCTGAGGGAGTGAAGCAGAAATTTTGAAATGACAGCATCAAAGATATTTTCATCTACACGGTCACAGAGGACTACATTCCGGAGTCGGCTAACATGGAATTCCTCGGAATAAGGTGCTAAGGGTCCTCTTACTGACTTGCTTGGAAGTAGCTCGTGGTATGTTAGATCCAAGAGAATAGACGCTTGACTGGAGGCTATAGTGAAATTCGCTCCGAAGCTAGCTCATACAAATAGGGGTGCTAAAGCTAGCTCAAATAGAATGAGCGATTGTAACCCAAAGTCCTATATTTGTAGCTCTCATCGCTAGCACTTCTATAGGATATAATCCCGATGCCCTAGATCTCACTTCTCTAACATACCCATTTGCTCAGCCTTCACCTCAGAAAACTTTAGAAGAAGGGGAAATTGTAAAATGTCCTTCAAAAGAAACTCCTACCTTTTAATTTATATGTTTAGTTACCCTAGTCTTTTAGAAACTTCATTTCACCATGGAGAACATCTATAGTCTTTACCTTTTGTCTATAAACTTACATGTTAACCATCATTACCCCCTTTGCTACTAGCCAGTCATGCCCTTAGTCCGAGCACTATCACGACTACATCCATCACAATCGCCACAACATCTACTCTCTAACTCTTCCCTTCAGCTCTGGCCCTGGTACCGATTCAGAGAAAATAAGGGCACTAGAGATACTGGAGGACATTGACGCATCTCTTGATGAGGAAGTAACCATAGTCAGTGAAAAGAAACCTAACACTATACCTATGGAAGAGAGGCTGAAAATCGATTTTTCAAAGATCAAGGTGAAGCAAGATCAAGGCACGAAGAAGCCCTCTTTGGTCATTCCAACCTCCACTTTTCCTACGGCTAACATAACCACAAACACCCAAAAATCTCATACTGATTTAGTCCGCAACTATGCAACGACCTAAAATTTCGGACACTTCGTATTTAGATATCTGATTTATTTAAATATTTGAATCTTGAGTTAAATGTTATTACATTGATTTAATAACCTTGTTAACTCTCTTTTAAATCATAAGTAATGATGGAAAAATTGTTTTGGAAAAATGTTTAAAAAATAAATACTTTGAAGAAATATTGATAATGTAATCGCATCGATAAATAGCTTTTTACTCGTCAAAAGTTGTTCAAACTTTTTTGGATACATTTATTCGCTAAGGAAATCATTAAAATGAAATAAAAATATTTTACCATTTATGGAAGTAAATTTTTTGATGATGTCATAGGTGACGTCATAGAAGATATTTTGATAATATGCATTTAAGGAAAGTCTTAAGTGTTAAGAAATGAAAATCAGATGTAAAAGGTAGCATGTAAGAGAGAGCTACTTTATGACCTTTAATGGAAGGTAGATGGTATTAATGACCTCTTGTAAAAACCTATAAATACACCCTTAAGGGTTTCATAATTTACATAAGCTTGAAATGTAATAAAAACATGAAAATGGTGGGTGTGGATTAGCACTAATCCACTTTGTTCTTCACTAACTTTCTCTAATTAACTCAATTCTTCTCCAAAATTCACCAAACTTTCACCAACATCATAGAACACCTTAGGAAGCTTAGATCTAAAGTCAAAGTGTAAGAAAAGTGAAGGAGAATAGGGGATCTTGGATGGGCCGTCAGCAATGGAAGAGGAAGGGAGGTGTTGCTTGAGGGGAGGTGTTTCCTTGGTTTGGAAGTGCTAAAGGTGGATCTTTAGGAGTTTGGTGATGGTAAGAAGTGTTCTTGAGTTGGTTGTGCTTGATCATGTGTTTGGCTTGGATCTAAGTGAGTTATCTCACTATCTAGTTTGTATATATTGTATATATGTTGTGTTTCAAATGTAAATTTAAAGTGACATCTACTAATTAAAGTTATAAACTTTGGACCCCTCTTGCTTTTGAAATCAAATGACAACTTTATATTGTATAATATCACTTCTATTACCCACTTGAACATGTGGCCTGGCCTTGACTTAATGTTTAAATGGTTGTTTGGATTGTGTGTTATATTGAACTATATTTGAAAGTGTTTAAGCAAGAGTAGTCATTGTCGTGCACTTCAGTATCCCTTAACTATAACTTGTGTAAATGGAAGTTGTAAGAACTTAACCTAGGATAATTTGATTTGGTTATTCTCTACACATATTTTTGTGTGCTGGATAGTAAAGAAATGGTTTGGAAAGCTATAAAAATTGTGAACCAAAGTTGTGAAAGTTGAAGCAAAAACGTGGTTATAAATACACTTTGTAAATATAACATGTTTTCGGGAATTTTTATAAATTGGAAGATATTCTCAAGGTTTTCTTTCCATAGTTTTTAATTACCCTAAGATTAGTACTTACTTTAAAATTTTCAAGTCTTTAATCATTTGTTAAAGTGATTAAAACTAGTCGTAAAGATCGTATTTTTCAAATTGTTCTTTAATAAAGACATTTAACAACATTTACAAATGATGTATTAAGTAGATTATGTTTTAAGTGTTTAAAAATGATATTTAAATTTGATATTTTTCTCTAATCTTTTTGGAAATATTTTTTAAATTATTTTTAAGTATATTAAAGTTAGTTTGAAGTTTAAATATATTTTAAATAATTACATATGTATTTTGGATGTAAAGGGGTTTTGAATTATAAAACATATTTTCATGAAATTATAAATTAGTTAATTTCAAGTAATATTTTATATAGACATTTAAAACCTATTTATATGTACCTTTAAGGTACTTGTAAGTTTTAAAAAAGGTAATTGACTAGGCTTAACAAAAAAAGACGACGAGGTAGACTTCTCTATTTGTGAGAGTTAAGATTGATGTTCGAGTAGGGATATGAGCGATGGAGCTCTAACTTACCGATTTCCCTCTTGGTCGAGGAATAGTTAAGTTGGAATGTCAAAAACGTGTTAATCTTGTTGTTTACCTACCTATTTGAAAAGTAATTAACTTTTCTTAACGCTAAAAGACGACGAAGTTCTTATCTATTTGTGATAGTTAAGATTGATGTTCGGGAAAGGATATTAGCAATGGAGCTATAACCTATCGGCTTCCCTCTTGATCTAGGAATAGTCAAGTCAAGAATGCTGGAAACATGTTAATCATATTATGTACTTACTTGTTTATGAAAGTCATTAATACTCTACTTAACACTAAAAGCCGACGAGGTGGATTTATCTATTTGTGAGATTCAAGAATGAAGTGTCTAGGCAATGCTTTGATATGCATCCACTGCTCTGACTTTTCACTCTTGAACTAGAAATAGTTAAAGTTAGAATGTCAAAAATGAGTTAAGTATACGAATCATGATTTCTATAAGCGATCGTTTTAACTGGATAATCTATTAGTCGACTATCTAACTTAACCAAATATTAATTTAGATCTTTAAAAGAATGTTTTCAAGATAAGCATTTGAAAAGGTTTTGGGTTTGTTATGACAATGTTTTAATAACATTCATTTATAACACCTTTTAATTATACATATGAATGTAAATAAATTTTTAAAAGAATGTTTTAAAGATAAGCATAAGTGTAATGGTTTTGGGTTTGTAGTAACAATGTTTAAGTAATATTAGCTTAAACCTTCTTGAATGGAGTTGTGAAAGTACTTTGATCCTAAAAATGGATATTTGAAAGGAAATTATAAGTGAGTAATCTTTTGAAAAAAGATAGAAAAAGTAAAGTTTTTAAGTAAGAAATCTTGTTTATGATTTGTGAATATACTTATACCGTTTGAGATAAGTAATTGAATAACTTTTGAAGTATTGGAAAGAGTACAAATGAATCGTAGAAATCGATAAATGATGTTTTATTATATAAAAGAATTGTTACTAATAAAAGATATTTTAATTAATAAAAGATTAATTAAACAAAAAAGGGATTAGGAGTCGCTTATGTAACTTAATCGTGCTTTGTGTGACTTGATCGTGCTTTGTATGTTATTCGCTTATGGAAACTATTTAGTCATATGCTTAGCACTAAAAGCCGATGAAGTAGGCTTTTCTATCTGTTGGAGTAAAGACTGATGTTCGAGTAGGGATATGAGTAATAGAGCGCTAACCTACTGGCTTAACTCTTGATCGAGGGATAGTGTGAGATGAAAATATCAAAAATGTGATGAGTATAAAGAGTTGGTTTCCATATGCGATCGTTCTCATTATTGTTGAATATGACCAATTTTTCAATTCAGTCTTGAAGAGACCGGGATTGGTAAATGTTTTACTTATTGAAAACCACTTCAAGACCGAGATATGTGTTTTATCTCTTGGAAGTAGATCTGTTCGAGGTGCACGAATCCATGTGTGGTTTCAAGATCCATTCGAGATGTAGGAATCCATTTGGAGATTCGAGCAATGAAGACTTGTATGAAAGATTCCGAACATAACCTCGACATCGAAAATGACAAAAAATAGAGTAGGGCATAACTTGGGGTTCGGTTGACCCACAATAGGTTATAATCACTCCATATCTAGAGTATGCTTATCGATGTTGCATGCGGGAGGTGATGATATTTAGAATCATGTATTTAGATATGGACTAGAAATGTTTTCCTTATTGGTATATTCTATCTAGAGATATACGATGCTCGAAGGTAGTTTATGACCCTTGTGCAAGAGATTGGATTACGGCTTAACCGGCGGGATCTCCATGGAAAAATCCATTATGCGAACTTTTCTTATCGGTTTTGAGTGTACCCTCTAATATGCTGTTGAATGTAATCATTTCGGCTATGTTATACATTTATATTATTCACCGTAGGCATTATCTATTATATCACCTTATGTACTTATTAGATGGTGGTTCTTTTGAGGGGGTAACCATTATGGCATTCCGCAGTCTCAAACATATTGTTGTATGTTGATCGCATATTTATTGAGTTTCTCATACCAGGTTTATATCTAACACGTGGTTTTTTCCCTAAATTCCTCATGTACTCTTTCGAGTAGTTTGAGAAAGGCAAGTTTTCATCGATGTTCTTTGGAGCTGGGGAAGACGAGCTGGATGTTTCACATATGATACGGTAGTATTCTTATTTCTGTTGCATTACTACATTATACACTGTTTGAACCAAAAATTGCATAAACACTCAGAATTTTATGTAGGAATAAAACATGAAGAAATGCAAATGAAAATGAGAAATAAACAAGACACAATCATTTATTGTGGTTCGGCAAAGCAAGGCCTACATCCACTTAAGATTTTATCGCTTAAATCGGACTTGGAGGCAGAAGTTCTTAGGAGTTGGTACAACTCTGGCATTTTGATTTTCAAAATTACAAGAATATAGAGCAGGGAGAAAGTAGAACCAAAAGATCCTAAAAATGAGCCCTGTCCTCTTATTTATAGTGGTAGGGGCCTAAAATCTCACAAAAAATACCTCTAAGCCGTTATCCATGATTTAGACCAATTCTTCCAAGAAAGTAGGTGCCAATTCATCAGTTTGAATGGGTCAGTACAATTCCAAGGTTAAGGGTCGGTACCGACCCATAGGATGGCCAATATGGCTATCTTCAACTCTTCATCTTAGCTCATATTATGGTTAGCTTTGTGATTCCATAGTTTTTTTCACCAATATTAGCTTGCTTTTGGGTCCAAATGATGGAGTTGTGGAAGAAAAGAGTTGCAGCTTCAAGTGTTCGTCAAGATTGATGGAGAATTGCATTAGAGCAACAAAGCGACATTGAAAATTGTATTTTGGCATCAAGTATGACTAGTAGGCGAAAGATAAGCATGGTTGGGAAGGAAAATAGGGATCCATATCGACCCATCACTTAGATGGTTTCCGGGTCCTTTTGGCTTGGGTTGTTTTGACATTCGCCTTACGAGTTTGTTTATGCTTAGTTTCTGGACTCCTGGGCTATCTCTTTAGGCTTCTCGCCTTGATAACTCAACTTTGACTTGTCTATTCTATCTGAATATTGCCTGGCCAAAAAGGCTGGATAACACTTGCCCCCTAAAAAATATCTTGTTTCAAATGTGATGTGCTTTGAATCGAGACAAGTTTGAGTTGCTGCGAAGGACCCCACTCTGTGTTTTGAATAGTCATTATACTTCCTGCGAATTGTTTCTATTAAAAGTTATGTCCATAGCTATTCGTCGTGACGCTCCACCAACTTCCAGAATTATAAATTTGGGATGTAATCTCGTAATCTGTCATTCTGAGCTTGACTATTTCAAACTGATTCCTTCCATGGATTGTCCAAGTTTGAGCTTGATTACCATTGACTCTAGTCGTTGGGTTGGATATGTACACGGATACATATTCACATGCACATTCTTGAGAAAGTCTTGGGCATACACTTATACATACATATATTTACATATATGTGTGTGTGTGTTTGTGTATTTTTAGAATTAGCACTCAGTACCGACCACTAAATCATGGGTCGGTATTGGCTCCAGACTTGGGAAATTTCCCAAGTCTCCTTTAGAGATACGGGTCACAGGTTATAAAACCCACTCCATCCCATTCTCTCTTTCACTCATGTTTTTTGCCTTCAATTTAGAACCTTGAGCTACCGCCATTAATGAACCCTTACACCCAAGCTAAGACCCACCTTCGTGTACCCTTAAGCGCCCTGCCACCGCTTACCTGTACTCGCCTACGACACTGCTTGGCTTGGTTGAATTCGAATCACCGAACCAAGCCCTTAACTTTGCCTTGTAGTTAAACCCGAACCGAGATCTGACCTTTGAACCATGCTAGGTAGGTGACGACTTGAATGAATGGAGTTGGTGAACTTGGATGTAAATGGAAATAAACGTCGACGACCATGATTTCAGAGTCGGTGAAGACGAATGGAGAGGGATGGAATTTCCTTCCGAATTTGTAGTTGTACAACTCCAACACTTGAGCAAATTTCTGAATTCTAATTCTCATAATGAACTTTCCTTGCGAATTGATGACCTCTTCTTGATCTTGAACCTTTTCCAAAGTGTGGCCAATAATGTGAGACTTGTTAGGACGGTCAGCGATGACAGTCTCTTTAAGTAATATCAAAAATTTAAGAACGAACTGTTAAATAATATCAGAAACTTGAACTGCACGACACTGCACGACATCGTACTAGATTCCATTTTTGCATAGGGGGTACGGCTTGCAATCAATCTTCTAATGTTGATTATATGTCATGTTTTTTTATTGAAATGGATCAAAGACATTCTAAACATCTGGCAGCTCAAGCCTCATGTACATCCACTTCGAGATATGTCAAATTTGACATTGAGTCAATTTCAACCACGACTCCACATGCCCAACAAACTTGGTAGAGCATGCACAGCAAACACCAATTCAGCAGGAACAACAAGAGACTCTGCTGGTTGAGCAGCAAAATCTAGAAAGTCTTCAAGTTGAAAAGCAAGTTCCAGAGAATCCACTAGAGCCGGTAGGTGGGACAGAATTAGATCCAGCTTCCGACACCCTTTATGATGCTATAATATTAGATGATTCTATTGATTCCACTGCTTCCAAAATCGATGAAGGATCGCTTCGCAGAATATGTAGTAAGCACGGGATTCTGTTTGGGGACATTCTTGCTCCTTCTCGTCATCAAAGACCACACAACCCTCTGGAAGGGTACACTCTTGCAATAGATATATGTGTTTGGCGGGTTGTGTTCACCATCCAACCAGTTTGTCCATTGATATTTGAATTTCATACACTTGGCTCCAACACAGTTGCATCTGGACAACTATGCTTACCTCCTCGGTACATACATGGTCCTCTTCGAGCACTTGAACCGAGTACCCAGCGATGAAGAGATTCAGTACATTTATAGCTTCAAGAGTTGAAAAGAGAGTCCGTCTATGGTTTACATGGAACCAATCAGAGGTTGTCGACTAGTTACTGGGGCATGGAACAGGTTGAGCTACTTCAAGAATGAGTGGTTCTACATTCGCTATCCACTCGAATTTGCTCAAAGATGGATATCCAGACATAAGTTCCATCTCATTTATATTGTATGAATTTTCCTTATAGTATGCAGACTTAACTCATATCATTGCTTTACTATCCAGATGTTCTGGCGAGACCCAGTAGCTCAGCACTTTCAAATGCCGTTAACACTCTTATGGCAGTTCTGATAAGAGATAGAGAATCAGAACTCTCCTGTCAGATGAAAATCTTCTTACCTACGACTTGTTAGAAGAAGGCCGTAGTACTGGCATCATCCAAATAGCTTCCAGTGTGGACGAAGACGATGATAACGGCCCACTCGGAGAAGGCAAGGTTGATCTAAACTTGCCTCCAGGCCCAAGTCCTGGGACTAGAGTTGAAGAAAATATTGAACAAGTACCAGAAGACGCCAAGGAAGGAGAAATTATTGGTGATTGGTGAAAGCGGCGAGGCTGGCCAAGGTAACATCGATGCGGGTCAAGAGTCTCAACCTGAATAATGTAGAGATAATCAACCGCTTGCTCCAAAGAAGAGGTTAATCGTGAAAATCTTTAAGGTGCAGACTTTTACCTAGCCCCCACTAGTCACATATGCAAAAGGAAACTCCATCTTTTCCTTCAACAAGCATATTCGCTGGCTTAGGTCCAATTCCTACCGAGTTTGATTCTTTTCACGTCGGTAATATTAGTATTAAGGGCATCGACTTCCCTATTCATGTCATTAAGGACTTCATCCCTAGAAGTATGGGAGGGGTTACTCCGATGAGTAAAGCTCCAGCTCATGGTCCGTCGGGGGACAGTAGGACACTCAGGCACTTGTGCACTTCACAACACTTGCATTTGACTTGTGTCCTTGCTTGTTGGATCTAACTTGTTCTTGTTTTCCTTGCAGGATCCATAGAGAAAAGGAAATATATATACTTTTGAGGAGAAAGCGTCCCAGGCACAAAGGCCTCGGTCGAGTTTGTACCATCATGGAAGTTGTCGCGATTATGAGTCAGGCTATCGTTTTAGCCGGGATAAAGATGACTGAGATGGAATCAGTTATGCCAGAGATCACTCATCACATGACTCTACTTCTAAGCATTTCCCTAGGTCTAGATCACCTCATCCTAGAGATCCAGACATGCAACCAAATTGTCGCGATTACATTCCACCTACCGTTGCTTCTCGCGTTCCATCTCCAGCTTCCATTAATGTGCAACCGCCGGTGCTATCTCACTCCAACCGATCCTCGGACCGTAGGAATCACAAGAGTGGCTCTGAAACTTCCCATCACATGCTTGGCAAAGAAAATGCTATAGTCCAACCTATCTCTATGGAGGAACAGCTTGTGGCCAATACCCTAATGGCCAAACTAAAGGAAGAATTTCCAAACGTTTGCTTCGATGGTCTTATGTTTGTGCCTAACTTGAAAAGAATCCCTGATGATGTCCAAAAGATGACTATCGATCGCATGTTCGATGTCCACAATCAGTATAATGAATGGACGAATGTAGCTGAGAAAATTTCCAAAGCATCAAGGGATAGGTAGCTAAAGATTGAAAACCAGATGCTCATCGAGGCTGACAACAAAAGAATCATTGCTAATCTCAATGTTGAGGTTGAGAATATGGGGAAATTTCAAGCTGACGTTGAGAAGAAAGCCAAGGAGGCCATCAAGGCAATCGAAGAGGAGTGGATTAAGCATCAAGACGAAATGGAGAAAGCTTTCCACCAAAACCATGCTCTTGTAATGGAGAGGGATATTGCAAACGGAAATGTGGTTGAGCTGAAAACCAAGCTAGAGAATAAAACAAAAGAGAAAGATGAAGCCTCTAAAAAGCTCAGAATTATTTTGATGAGTTTCTCGATGCCAAGGAAGAGAGGGACAAAGCGTTTGAACATGTTAGAGACATTGATGCACTTGTCAAAAGAGAGGTTGCAGCTACGAAATAGCAGGCAGAAGAGCGTGTGATGGAGATGTTTGAACCACTACTAAACTAGTACAATGCTAACGTGCTCGAATTCCAAAACTCAGAGTGGTTCAAAGATGATTATCCCAAAAGCCCGGCCCTCACCTTGGAGAGGATTATTGAAGAAGTGAAAGCTTTCCTTGAAGGTGGGAGGTGGATTTGGAGCAGCTGAAGAAAGAAGTCTTGATAGGGGATGAGCCCAAGATTCTAAAGGACGGTTGGAGTATTCTCCATCCAGAGTTGGTTGCAATAGCATAAAATGACTTAGGTGATGGCTCTGGTTTGACGCCATAAGATGTCGCCACTGCCAGCCAAACTCTTGGGTCCCTGGCTGCTCCCGATTCCACTTCTGATCCTGGGTATGATCCTAAGAGGCCTGAGATCCATAAGCCTACCATTCTCTCTCCGATTCCGGAGGGGAACTCAGGCGGCACTCTGGCCTGCACAGAACCCCAAACCGAAGATGGTATTTAATTGACTTCTCCTATATTCAAGATAGCTAACGCATCGTTGATTAACTTAGCTAATCTCTCTCTTATTATTTCCTAAGCTTTAGATCAGCCCCCAGTCGTCCCGCTCCTTGCTAAGGACTCTCAACCGGGGCAACAAGCTTCTGCAATGGAGTCATTGACCATTATGACTTCAACAACAATTCCCAGCATTTCAGCTGAAGAGGCTCCCAGTCTTAATGAGCAGATGATTGATGCTTTGTTGGATGATGGAGCTGGTGGGACTCAGGAAACTCAAATTGATGAAGATGTTGTTATTACTAAGGTTTCCAAGCCCTTGTCGGGTCCCACCATGCACGTTCTTGAGAAAGAACTTAGGAAAGACATCCTCCTTACCACAAAGATAAAGAAGAAGGAGATGGAAGTCATCCCTCCTCCTCTATCCGTCTCCTTGCCCGGGCAGAATATATTTGCTTCGGTCCAAATTCCTCTACCTGGCAGCGCTCAAAGTACGCCTATGGGATCCACACAAAGCATTCCAGTTTCCATTCCTTTACCCAAGAGCACTCAACGTGTTCCCACTAGATCATCGCAGAGCACTCCACCCAAGGGCAAAGGAAGTGGGGGAAGAGTGAGGAAGCAACTGGAAGAATCTAGTGCGATCTTCTTCTATGGAGAAGAAGTAGAGGAAAGAAAGGAAGAAGAGGCCCAAGAAGTGATCGCTTGCCTTCTTTGTGCCTTCTGGTCGTATAGCTATACTTAGTCTTTTTTCTTGTTTCCTTCTTTTTTCGGTGTCAATAACACTTGTACTTAATTTTCCAAATTTCATGTGAATAGCAAATGTTGTTGTTTCGTTAACTCTTTGCATGCATTTGTATAAGTACTTAAGAAATATGCTTTCCATTTAATGTACTTGCGATCTATTTTTTTTAGTTCTTATTTTCTGACCAAATACTTAGTTTGTTTTTATAATTTTATGGCCTTTGGTTGAGTTTAGTCACCTAGAATAAGCGACTTAAGCATCCTTTTCCCAGATAATAATTTTCGATTATGACAAACTCTGGGCACTAGTTTAATTCAACCACTTAAGATCGTAGTTCGTACATCCCCTTCTAGGATGTTTAAATTCAATCGTGCCTAACTCTAGGCATCGATTGAAGACTTGCAAGTTAGGTCATGCCTTACGTCAGGCATGGATCCTCCATTTTTCCTAATCTAAGCAAGGTGTTAAGGGTCGGATAGTCTTGTCACGTCCATCTTTTTTTATACTCTTGGCTATAATCTAGGGACAAAAGTTGAGCGAGTGAACGGCCATATCACATTCATTTTGATTTATATTCCTACCCCAACATCAAGGGAGACAGTTAGCAAATGAATGGTCGTATCACATTCATTTTGATTTATACTCCTACCCCCACCTCAATGGCGAGGGAGTTAGCGAATGAACGGTCGTGTCACTTTCATTTTAGGTTTATACTCCTACCCCAACTTTGAGTGCAAGTGTTAACGTATGGACGGTCAGTCACGTCCAATTTGAGTTTATACTCCTGCCCTCAATCCGAGGACAAGAGTTGGCTGACGGACGGTCGAGTCACATCAATTTTAGTTTATACTCCTGCCCCTACACCTGCACTTAGTTTATACTCCTGCCCCCAATCCGAGGAGAAGAGTTGGCTAGTATCTATCTTCGGATACCGAGAAGAACTTCATGGGTTCTATCATGAGCCATAGAAGTTTTGGTTGGCACCTAACTCCAGGTACCTGCACACCTGCATTATTCACATGCAGATTTATTTGAGTTGGTCAAGTCATAACTCTTAAGTAATGGAATGACGGTGTCTTAGTCTCGAAAAGCCATTTTATTTAAAAGACGTTAAATGATAGAACCTGTCTTATTACATAGCTCCAGCCAATTGTTTATGAATGTGAAATAGCGTCATAAGTGCTCGCTATTCCATGCCTTCGGAAGCGGGATTACGCTTGTCGCTGTGAGCCTAAAAGTTCCATCTCAAAGCTTCTGCTCTATTGCCAATGGACCTTCCTAGGTCGGGCCCAAGTTTCCAGGGCCAATGAAGATTCATTTGTGAACCAGGTCACGAATATTGAAATTCCAATTCGTGACCTTGGTGTTGTAATATCATGCAACCCGATGTCGATGTGCAGCTGCCCTCAACTCCGTTGTGTCGCGCTACTCATCGATCATATGATGAGACTCTAGCAGAAGTTGCTCATTAGTCCATGGGCAGTAATGTATCATTCGATGAGAAGGTACTTCCAGTTCAACCAGAATCATAGCCTCTGATTCATTAGCTAGGGAAAATGGAGAGTGGCCAGTCGCTGACTTGTGAGTTGTTCGATAAGAATGGACTTGATAATCTTATTCACAGCTTCAACCTGTCCATTCGCCTAAGGATATGTTATTGCAGCAAATCTCTTCACTATGTGATGCCAGCGGCATCAATCCTTGAACTTGGTATTGTCGAATTGGGTTCCGTTATCGATAACGATTTCCTATGCAATTCCAAAATGACAGATGATATTCTAGACAACAAAGTTGATTGCTTTCTTTTTGGTGATTGTGCCTAATAGCTCAGCCTCAGCCCATTTGGTAAAGTAGTCAACTGCGACGATAGCGTACTACGTGCCACCTTTAGATATCGGTAGCACACCGATGATATCAATCCTCCAAACTGCAAACGACCAAGGATTGACCATTTGATTAATCTCCATCGGCGATGCTCTCAGTATTTCAACAAATCTCTGGCACTTGTCACACTTTCAGATGTAATAAGTTGCGTCTCGGTTGATGGTTGGCCAAAAGTTTCCATAGCGGAGGATCTTCTTCGTTAAGGATTGCCCTCTATTGTGGTCGCCATAGGTCCCATCATGAACTTCTTTCAGAATCCACTTCACCTCATTGCGGGCGACACACCAAAGCATAGGGACAGAGAAACCCTTCCTTAAATTACTCCCTCCTGCATGATATGTCTCGAAGCCTATTGAAGGAGCTTTCGTCATTCTTTCCTTCTCTTCAAAAGGATTCCTTTCTACAAATAGTCCCTTATAAGAGTCATCCATGACTCTTTTTCGAGATCAACCTCCAAGATCCAATTGACATCTATGTGATCGATGCTCAGAGTTAATAGAACTTCCACTGGATCTAGGACCATGAGCTACGCATCTCTAAAACTAGCCAATTCAGCTAGTGAGTCGGTGTCTCATTTTCCTCTCTAGGAATATGAGCGATTGTGTAATATTCGATGTCACCGAGTAGCTCAAGGACCCAGTTTAGATAAAGAGCCAGTCTCGCTCCTTTTGCTTAAAACTCTTTCTGAACTTGGAAAACCACTAGCTGGGAGTCACAGAAAATGCGTAATGTCTTTAATCCCAGCTCTTTGAAAATCTTGAGTCCTGTAATCAAGGCCTCATATTCAACTTCATTGTTTGTTGCCGGAAAGTTGAGCTTCATGGCATAATAGATTGAGTGTCCTTCGGGAATTACAAGTACAACTCCAGCACCAAAACATGGTTCGTTAGATGCACCGTCCGTGTACATCTTCCATCCAGTATCTTTCTGACCACTGCTCTATGAAGAATCATCTCGTGCAGTAAATTCAGCTATGAAATCCACCAAGGCCTGACCTTGGATTACTCTCTGAGGGTAATAAGTTATATCGTAGTGGCTCAATTCAATGTTCCATTTCAATAGCCTTCTAGAAGTCTCAGGTCGCTGCAAGACTTGTCGCAATGGCTGGTTAGTGAGAACTTTGATCGGATGAGCCTGAAAGTAAGGGCGAAGCATTCTCGAAGTGATCAACAGGCAGTATGCCAGCTTCTCCAGCCTCGGGTAATTTCTTTCTACTCCCGTTAATCACTTACTGATATAATAAACCAATCGTTGGATGTGAGATTCCTCACGTACAAGTGTGGCGATCAAAGCATGCACTACCAAGTATATAAACAAGTCGTCATCATCCCCTAGCTTCGAAAGGATGGGGTTCTCTCTAAGTGATTCACCAGAGCTTGGAATGCGTCTTTACACTTGCGATTCCATTCAAAGTTTTTTTCCCTTCTTAATCACCTCGAAGAAAGGACTGCATTTTATGTAGCTCTAGAGATGAACCAATTCGGGGCAGTGACCTTTCCATTTAAGCTTTGGACCTCCTTAATCCTCTTCGGGGCATTGATCTTTCTCAATTCCTCGATTTTCTTCGAATTGGCTTAAATCCCATGGCAGTTCACAATGATGCCCAAGAATTACCCTGACGCAACGCCGAAAGAGCATTTCAAGAGATTGAGCTTTATCCCATATTTTTGGAGGACTCCAAACATCTCCGCTAGGTTATCAACGTGCTTTTCCAAATGCTGCAACTTCACGAGCATGTTATCTACATACACTTCCATCGAACATCCAATTTGATCTTTGAATATATGGTTTACGAGCCTCTTGTAAGTTGCTCATACATTCGTTAATCCAAAAGGTAGGACCAGATAGCAATACGTTCCGAGGTCGTTTATGAAGCTGGTGTGTTCTTGATTCGACACGTGCATCGAGATTTGGATGTATCCAGAGCACACATCCATAAATTAAAGTAACTCATGTCCAACGGTCGAGTCCATCAGCTGATTGATGCTCGCAAGTGGGAAGCTATCTTTTGGGCATGCCTTATTGAAAGCAGAATATTCGATGCATGTCCTCCACGTCTCGTTAGCTTTCCTCGCCAAGACAGGATCAGATACCCACTCTAGGTATGTGGTGTCACGGGTGAAGCCGTTGTCCTTCAACTTATCCACCTCTTCTTTAAGTGCAGCTCTCTTCGAACCCAGGCTGCGACGCTTTTGCTTTACAGGAACACGTTTGGGATTTATATTTAACGCATGGCTCGCTATCTCCAGCTAGATCCCATACATATCCGAGTGTGTCCAAGAAAACACATCCAGGTTTACCCAAATAAAACCAACCAGCTCCTTCATAAATCTTGCACCGAGCTACGACCCAACCTTTAGACCTAATTCGGATCATCCTAGCTGACCAGAGTAGTGATTGTTCACTCGACCGAAGCTGCTCCTCCACATTCTGGCTCTTTACGCTTATCCACGTCATTGTGGAACCAACTGGGCTGCCCACGCTAGGGCTCAGGATGTAGTTGCTATGCATCCAAAGCGTTAATGTAGAGGGTCCCCTCTACATTTTTTCCTTTCCCCCTTCCTAGCTCTGCGATGTAGCATTCGCAGTCAGTCACCTAATCTCCCTAGATAATACCTACATCATTCTTTGTAGGAAACTTCATAGTTAAACACTAAGGTGCATTAGTCGCTTTAAACTCAGCCAAGGCCGATCGGCTTAGAAATGCATTGTAAGCTGAGTAAATATCCAACACCAAAAAAGGCATGACTCGCACTCACTTGTGGTCACCCTCGCCAAGTACCACCGGGAATTCTACATATCCAAACGGCCCAGTAGCCATCCCGTTAAACACCTGTATTCGAGATTTACAAGGTTTCAAATCCTTCTCCTCTAACATCATTTGATCATAAGCCTTCTTAAACAAGATATTGACTGAACTCCCACAATCAACAAGCACCTTCCAAATAATAGATGGACCAATTGTGGTCGTGATCACTAGTGGGTTAATCGTTGGCGCTTCCACTCCATCAACATTTCTAATCCAGAAAAAACTATCGTCAGTCATCGTTCTACATTGTTTTTCCCGTGTCCCATCTTAAATAGTGGAGCAACTTTCCCTCTCCACAAGTTTTATTGCATCAACATATCTGTCCATCTCAGCTAGACTCTTATGGGCTGAGTGTGGCCTACCGATAATTGTATAAATCGCTAATTATTATTATGGCCGCCTGAATGCATCAGCATCAGGCTCAACTTGCACCCGTTGGGAAGACGGCCCGCCGAGGGCGTTAGAGTTTCCTTGCCTACAATTCTACGAGGCTTTTATATTTTGCTGTAACTTTTTATTGCGAATCAACTCCTTAATCATATCCCACAAGTGTCTACACTCGTTAGTATTGTGACCATGAGTTTCAAGGAATTTGCAGAACTTGCCTAACTTTCTTTCCTTCTCAGTTGACTCTCTAGGAGCTAGCATACTATACTGCTCAGTGTTTTGAGTTGCTAGATAAATATTCTCTATCGAGCTGTTCAGTTCAGTATACCTATCAAACTTAGGAGTTGTAATGCGATTCTTATTATCTGGCTTCTTTTTCTTAGCCCCATCATCATTCCACTTTCAATTACTGTTTTGGTTACCAACATTTACTTTTACATTTCCAGAGCTTCCTCCGGACTGCATCACAGCAACATTGCGTTGTATCACTTCGTCTGAATTCCTAGCACCAGTCCTTCGTGGACGTTTGGGCACTTCCTCCAAGCGTAAGTACCCATTATCCTTTCTATGAATAACATCCATTGTCGATGGGGGATTCCTTTCCAACCGTTCCCCAAATTTCGTATCGGGGTGAATCCCCTTGATCAACGCCATCAGCACTATATCATCCTTAGGATCTGTAACTTTTGTCACGGCTGTATAGAATCGATTCAAGAAATCTTTTAGCGACTCTTCCTTAGCTTAGAAGAGGGTTGACAAAGACATTAGATGTTTCAGACATGCAATATGTAAACGAAATTGTTCTACAAAATTCTTCAATAACTCAGCAAAAAAAGATATAGACCTCAATGGGAGTTGAGTAAACCAGAGTAGCTACTGCTTCTAAGAAAATCAAAAAACAATGGCATTTCATGGCATTGAAAGCTCTAGTTAAATCCATATGCCATTTATACCTCATCAAGTGTTGCCTAAGATCCGTTATTCCTTCATAGAATGGCATAGTTGGCATTGTGAATCTCCAAGGGTATCTAATGCATAGAATGTTCTCTGTAAACGAATTCCGACTGGGAGAAGTACCCCACTCATCATTGCTTCTGAAATGATTTTAACTAACAAGTCTCCTGACCATATACTCCAGGTAGTCCAGGTCAATAAGTTCGACTGAACGGTGGTAATCGGGCTCTGCCCCAAGTGTTCAATATGGAGAACGCTCTTGTTTGGCTCTCGATACCTAGGTTCTCTAGCCTATGAGGGATCCATTCATCCAGAAGTCCCTCTATTTGATTCATATAAGAGATATAATCATCAACAACACGATTCTCCATATTATGACCACCAGCAACGCGCCCTGAAACCAAGTCCACGCTTCCTTCTAAAGGGTGGAAACCGGGCCCCATTGGAGGGATCAGTAGCGACCCCTCATCTTGGGTCAGTATCAATCCCAAACTTGAGCCTGTGGCTCATCTTCCTCCCTGGTGCATTGTTTTAGCATCATTCTGAGTCCTCTTCTACTTCTTGTTCCTCCATCTCTGGTCGGATGATGAGGAACTTTCAGATGAAGAACTAGAATCCCTTCTACTCCTTCTACGACTATTTTGAATTAGGTCATTCAACAGCCTCAAGCTTTGCTGCATCGTTTAATTCATCTAATTCTGACTATCCTAGAATTTATATTCCATCTGCTTCATCATTCTATCCATCTCCATTCTGGTCATGATGTCAGTTGGAGTTTGGATCACAGGTTAGGTTGGTTGGACAAGTCCATCTCCATGCTGAGTATTCTAATTCTTAACTTCAGTAGTGCTCTGGAATTGGTAAAATGGTTTCTTCTTGATGAGGCCATGGCAGAAAGCTTCTAATAGATCTTTGCATATCTGAGTTCTAGAATTAAAAGTTACAGAAATTGGATCTACCTCTTGGATATAGGAAATCCAATAGTAGATGATGGATCCAAGTAGCCTGAGTTCAGCTCTTAGTGAAAGCATTAAAATGTTTGAACCAAAAATGGCACAAACACCCAGAATTTTATGTAGAGAATAAAATATAAAGAAATGTAAATGAAAATGAGAGATAAACAAGTCACAGTCATTTATAGTGGTTTGGTAAAGTAAGGCCTACACTTTAAGATTTTATTGCTTATATCTAACTTGGAGGAAGAAATTCTTTGGAGTAAGTAAAACTCCAATACTTAGATTTATAGAATTACAAGAATGTAGAGTAGGGAGAAACTAGAGCCAAAGATCTAGAAAAATAAGCCCTACCCTACTATTTATAGAGACAGGGGCCTAAAATCTCGTACAAAAAATATCTTCAAGCCGTTATCTATGATATAAACCAATTCTTTCAAGAAAGTAGGTGCCAATTTATCATTTTGAATGGGTCGGTACAATTCCATGGTTAGGGGTCGGTACCGACCTATAGGATGGCCAGTATGGATGTCTTCAACTCTTTATCTTGGCTCATCTTGTGGTTAGTTTCATGATTCCATAATTGTTTGCACCAATATTAGCTTGCTTCTGGGTCTAAATGATGGAGTTATGGAAGAGCAGAGTTGCACTTCAAGTATTCATGGAGATTGATGGAGAATTGCATTGGATCAACAAAGCGACATTAGAAATAGACTTTTAGCATTAAGTAGGACTAGTAGGCAGAATATGAGCATGGTTGAGATAGAAAATAGGGTTCAGTACCGACCCATCACATAGATGATTTCCAGGTTCTTTTGGTTGGGTTGTTCTGGCATTGGCCTTGGGACTTTGTTTGTGCTTGGTTTCTGGACTTATAGGCTATCTCTCTGGGCTTTTTGCCATGATAACTTGAAGTTTGACTTTTCCAGTCTATCCAAATTTTGCCTAGTTAAAAGGCTAGATAACATACACGTCAGCATTTGTGAGGACGGGCAGTTAAAACTGTCCAGGATGATGATAGTACTTAAGTTTTGTAGCGTCAAAATTTCTATATTGGAGTAACCCTTTGTACTATTCTTTTGATATTATATATTATCATTATGAATCTGATATTGTGTTCTCTTCTTTCTTGTTCTATTTCTTTTTCGTTTAGTTTACCCTAACAATTTGTTTATCTGGCACTTGGGTGCTCCACATATGAATATTGTTGATGTATTAATGTCGACATTCAAGGGTCAAAAAGATGGATCGTTACAGATGGTATCAGAGCTGAAAGTTAAGCGAGAACCTTGGCTTTAGTGGGGTATGATTCCTTAAGAGATAGGGTAATGGAATGCACTAATATGAGTCGAGTGTATTATACATATGGGAGCGTATTTGTATTTATTGTAAATGTATGTCTTAAAGGTTTTTACAACTGTGAAAATTAAAGATCTTATATAAGGTAACTTATATAAGTGTGAATTGTTAAAGTGTAGTTCCATTAATGTAGGGATTAATGATGTTCATTCGTTGCCATCCTTTGTAGAATAATTTGACATGCCTGATAAGTTTATGAACACTATTATCATATCTAGATTTAGTAGCTTAGTCATAATCGACCAGTTTACAGGCACTGACTTTCATTTGTTAATTTTAGATTTGTGCTTGATAAGTTTATAAGTAGTTTTACCCATTTTATTGCATAGGTTGGGTAGATTGTATTTGTAGATGCATTGAAACGGACACCTTGTGAACTTAGTTCACATTTTGACTATAAGGCGTTCAGTGATAATGTTGGGTTAAAAGTTGAATTTAATAAAGCATTCTTATTTTAATCTAAACGAAAGATAAGATATATTGTACATAAACATTTCTGAAAATATTTTATATAACAAAGTGATTTTATATAAGTATGGTTTATAAAACATGGTTTATAAATGAAAGGAGGATTTAAACTGATATTTTGTGAACTTAAATCCCTTTTTTTGAAAATATATTACAAGATTTTGAGAATATAATAGTAGTATTATTTGAAAGTATATATTTGGCAAATTGGTTTAAGAGTTTGAGATTATAGTACTTAGTAATATTTACAAAGTATTTGATACTACTTCAGAAATAATTTTGGTTAAATCTGAAAGGTATGGTTTGGATGTACTTAACCCTCTCCCGTCGTTTGAAAATAATTCTGGTGATGACTACAGCATCTTCGGCATTCATTTTCAGGTTTCGTAGTGAGGTATGCTATAATAGCAGTTTGCTATGAAGTTGTTTTTGCAAAATAGAATTTGATTTAATTTCAAAAGTGTTAACACCTCTCTTATTCACGACTTAGTGACCGATACGACTTAATGACCTAAGAGAATAAACGACTTAACGACCTAAAGCATAGAGCGGCTCAATATGGCACGACTCAACGACTTAAGGAGCTCCAACGACCTAGCGACCTAAAGACTCCTGCGACTCAACGGGATAACGACCTAGCAACTCAATGAAGGCAACGACCTAACGAGTTAAGGAAAGAGCGACCTAACAACCTAGCAAGCTTTAGAGTTAAGCCGCATGCGCACTGCCTCTTCCATTAGGTCGCTTACGACCTTAGCAAGCCGAGATAACTCCTGTGCTACACATGCTAAGTCGCTCACAGCATATACCTCATCCAGAACAGCTCCATTAAGTCGCTAACGACTTATGCTACCTCGGGATCGCTCTTAGGTCGCAACTCCCTAGGTCGCTCACGACCTATGACATGGCCGACCTAAGCCCAACTTCTCCTATAAATACCCCGCCTACTCCGCATTGAAAAGGGGATTGGATTTTGGAGCGTCAAGACTCTGCTGTTTTCACTACTCTTCTACACTTGCTCCAACACTTCAAATGCAAAAGACAGTTCAAAGAACCTCCGGAAAAGATCAAGTTCATTCAACATGAATTCAAAGAGCTTTTCTGCATCAAAGTTCTAACTACCTGTCTAAATTGTGTTGTAATTGAAGATTATTGTAAAGATCTGTAATCAAATCAATAATAGAAGAGATTAAGTGGACGTAGGATTGACTTTGAGCCGAACCACTATAAAAATTGTTGCCTCTTTACTATTTTCTGCTATTTTCTGCTTGTTTTTAGTTCCCGTACCAAAGGGTGGTGCTTTCGCTATATCACAACTCACACTGGGGTGTTAGCGTACATTTTTAGCGTTAACATTTTTGGTGCTTTCAATGAGAAAATCGAACTCAGGGTTGCTCTCATCATTGCTTCAGAAAGATTTGTGGAAAGACTCTCCCAAAGAACCAGAAGTCTATGCGAAATTATGGCTCCTGGAAGGAAAAGTAAATCTACTAGATCTGGAAATGCTTATGACAACACCGCCACTTCTCCCACATCAAATCAAGTGGCTCCTAGTGTTGGAGTCACAAGGGCGGAATTGGATGCTGTAGTGTCTGGGTTGTATCAACAAATGGAAGCCCAGAACACTTTGATGTTGGACAAGCTGAATGCTTTGCTTGGAGTTAACCAGCAACCAGAGGGCAGCAACCAGAGGGCAACACTTTAATGAAGAAACCTTTGCTGAAGATGTTCATGATTCCCAAGGAAAAAGTATTCCTCAGAGGGCAGCTGGCACCGCCGAAGGAGCACCTCCCCAAGCTGGAGGTTCAAGGCCACAGCCAACTCTTTGTAAACGTTTGTCCAGGCAAACTTCCGAAAAAGTAGCTGACGTCTGTCCCGCGGGACCTCTAAACGATGAGGAGTACCTCTCGGGAATGATTCGACAAATTATGAAAGAGAGCATGCAAAGGGAAGAAGATGAAAGTGACTGGGAGTTTGCTCCAAGCAAAACTCCTTTTACTGGAAGAATTCTGAAGGCTGAATTTCCGAAGAAGTTTGTTCCCCCCACTATTCCAGCTTATCAGGGGACAAGCGATCCTAACCAGTTCTTATACAAATATAACTGGCATATGACAGGTGCCAAAGCAATAGACGAGATCAAGTGTAGATACTTTCCTGTGTACTTGGAGGGAGTGGCCCTACTTTGGTTCACGAAGCTGCCAGTTCGATCCGTGGATCAGTTCTCCGACCTAACTCGGAAATTCAAAGATCAGTTCAGGTAATATGCTTCGAAGGCCAAGGACATAATGTCACTATCCAGCCTCGAACAAAGCCCCGGAGAGTCTATCAAATCTTTCTTAAACCGCTTCAATATAGCCTTGGCCGAAGTTGATAATGCAGAGCCTCGGATGATTCTGACTTACTTGATGTGAGTTATTGAAAAATTAAGTGAATTCGGAAAATGGCTAAAGATGAAAGAGCCAAATTCACTTGAGAAGTTCTACAAGAAGGCCGATGAATTCATGTGCTTAGAAAGCCTTCCTGTACCAGCAAAAGTAGACGTGGCTGAAGTTAAGAATAACAATGTTGCTTCAAACAAAAAGGAATCTGGTGGCCAGAAGAGGGAGAATGATGGTAGGAAAGAGCAGAAAGATGTGAAGAAAATTCGCTACTTTAAACCTTCAGATTTTACTCCCTTAACTGATACTCTAGAAAATATCTTTTTCGCAACCAAGGATGCTGTCGAATACCCCAAACCACCTGAGATGAAGCCTGGGAAAAATGTTGTGCATAATGGGAGATTCTGTCGGTTCCACAATCAACCTGGCCACGACACTAATGAATGTCGCCATTTAAAGAATTTGATTGAAGAGCTGTTGAGATAGAATAACTACAACAATATGTGAAGAGAAACAGAAGTGACCCGACCTCATCTACTCAGGGACAGCAAGTTCCTGCTCATCAATCCGACTCAGGTGAGAGGACGGTAGCGCAGGAATCTAAGAGGCCTGTCATTAATGTTATCACAGGGGGTCCTCACCCAGTAGGTAGAAGTTGGGGTGAGATAGAGATATATGCTCATGCTTTGAGATATGCCCCGGCGGAAGAAAATGTTTTTGTCTTGTAAGATGCTGCACCTTTAAAACAGCAAAGAACTTTTAACGATGACATCATATTTCGGGCTAGAGACTCTGTTGGTGTTGAGGCTCCCACCATGGATCCCTTGGTGATATCTGCAGGCATCGGATCAACTATTGTAAGAAGGGTGCTTGTTGACTACGGGGCCTCTTGCAATGTCCTCTTCAAAAAGACATTTGATCAGATGAAAATTCCCATGGCTTATGTCCAAGCTTCCTCTCAGAAAATTGTTGGGTTCACTGGAGAACCAAAACAGCCTATTGGGACTATTGACTTATTTGTAGAGCTCGGAGAAGGGGAAAAGAAGGTGGTTCGAAAACAAACTTTTGTGATTGTTGACGAATTCTCTGCTTACAATGCCTTCTTGGGTTGGCCGACTCTTGCCGCATTCAAGGCCATTCTCACCCCATGGCGCCTGACTATGAAGTTCCCCACTGATAATGGCGTCGGTGTTGTAAAGGGGGACCAAAATGCCGAGCGAGAATGCTATCTCATAGAGTTACGGGAAAGAAAGAAAAGAGAAATGGGTAAGGGTGCGGCAGCTCCGCTCCGCATCAAAGAGCCCACCTTGTAGCAATTACGGGGTGGACCCTGCACTGGTGAGCATAGTGACGCATGAAAAGAGATTGATCCCAGAAAAACTAGTGCAGGGGAGAGTAGAGTGGTGTCGGTGGAAGTGATGGTGCCAATACCTGTTGACCTGAATGATCCAAACAAGGTGCTGAATGTGGGTTCACAACTTGGTGTGACGGTTCAGAATATGCTGATATCATTTTTGAAAGCAAACCTGGATGTATTCGCTTGGAGTCATGCCGACATGTGTGGAATATCTCCAGAAATCGCAGTGCATGCTTTGAATATTGATCCAAAATTCACACCCGTAAAGTAGAAAAGAAGAACCCAGGATCCTGAAAGGTCGACAGCATTAAAAGAAGAAGTAGATCGACTCATGGAAAATGGCTTCATCAGAGAATCCACTTATCCAAATTGGGTTTCTAATCCGGTGTTGGTTAAAAAAGCAAATGGGAAGTGGAGAGTATGCATCGACTTTTCAGACTTGAACAAAGCATGCCCCAAAGACTGTTTCCCGTTGCCCAGGATTGATCAGTTGGTGGATGGAACAGCCGGGCATGAATTATTGTTGTTTATGGATGCTTACTCGGGATATAATCAAATCATGATGCATGAGCCAGATCAGGAGGACACAAGCTTCATCACTGATGTTGGTCTTTACTGCTATAAAGTCATGCCCTTCGGACTAAAGAACGCGGGGGCAACTTATCAAAGACTTGTTAATGCCATGTACAAACCCCAGATTGGCAAGACTATGGAAGTATATGTTGATGATATGTTGGTGAAATCGAAGAAGGCAGTAGACCACATGGATCATTTGGCAGAAATGTTCGCGGTCCTCCGAAAGTATGGGATGAAGCTAAATCCTCTGAAATGTTCATTCGGGGTAGAGTCCGGAAAATTCTTGGGTTTCATTATGAGTGCTAGGGGCATCGAAGCTAATCCTGCTCAGATTACTGCTTTAAGAGAAGTCAAAGCCCCTAGAGCAAAGAAGGAATTGCAAAGCCTCAATGGGAAAGTCACTGATTTAAGTCGGTTTATTTCCAGGGTCACTGATAAATGCATTCCCTTCTTTGACGCTCTGAAGAAAGGAAAGAAAAACTTTGAATGGACTCCTGAATGTCAGAAAGCTTTTGATGAACTGATTTATCACATGGAAATGCCTCCAGTACTTTCTCAGCCCAGCAATGGTGAAGATCTTTTCATATACTTAGTGGTTTCATCTCATGCTCTCAGTGCAGCGTTGGTACGGGAGGACACAAAAGTTCAATGCCCGGTTTATTACATCAGCAAAAGATTCACTGAAGCAGAGATGAATTATTCAAAGCTAGAAAAGCTCGCCTATTGTCTGTTGATTGCGTCCAGAAAGTTGAGGCCATATTTCCAGGCTCATCCTATTAAAGTCCTCACTGATCAACCTCTAAAGCAAGTCCTATTTCGCCCTGAAACTTCGGGTCATCTTCTGAAGTGGAATATTGAACTCAGCCAATATGATATCACCTACCATCCCCGAAGAGCAATCAATGGACAAGCTTGAGCAGATTTCATTGCAGAATACACAAATAAAGGTGGCAGTGAGGAAGAGGTGACTGATGACATCCCGATCCGATGGAAATTATATGTTGATGGTGCCAGAAATGACTATTGTTCCGGAGCTGGGGTTGTTCTTGAAACCCTCGAAGGGCGGTCATTGTGCTATGCATTGAGATTAGAATTTCCTTCGACAAATAATGAAGCAGAATATGAAGCTCTTGTTGCCGGCTTGAAGATTGCTAAATAACTGAACATCAAAGTATTGCAGATCTTCAGTGATTCCCAGCTTATTGTATGCCAAGTCAAGAAAGAGTTTCAGACTAAAGGAGTAAATCTGCCTGCTTACTTGTCAAAGGCCTGGGAGCTTCTCGATGATTTTGATCATTATACAATAAGCCATATACCCCGGGAAGAGAACATGAAGGCAGATTCTCTCGCAAAATATTCAAGCTCTGGCGAAGCTCAATTATTGGGATTGGTCCCTGTGGAAGTCTTGTTAGCTCCAAGTACTGATGAGATGGATATTGACTGGATTATGGCTGTATCTCAAGAGCAGGAGTCGTGGATGACCCCGCTCAAGGAATATCTACTCAACAGCTCCCTGCCAGAAAATTCAAAAGAGCGCCAGAAGCTGTTAAGAAAAGCCCCGAGATATGTAATTCAAGACGGCCATTTGTACAGACGAGGATTCTCGATACCATTACTCCGATGTGTAACCAAGGAAGAGGCTAAGACAATTTTAGCTGAGGTGCACGGAGGAGAGTGTGGGAATCATTCAGGTGGCAAAACTCTTGCAAAGAAAATTCTCCGTTATGGGTATTTTTTGCCAGATATTAATCGAGATGCTGCTAGCTACTCGCAAAAGTGTGACAGATGCCAGAGATTTGCAAAAATCCAAAGAGCACCTTCCACCGAGCTAACACAGATGGTCAGTCCATGGCCATTCGCCATTTGGGGGATAGATCTCATTGGTCCTTTGCCGATTGCCAAGTCCAAAATCAAATATGCTATTGTTGATGTTGATTATTTCACTAAATGGGCTGAAGCTAAACCATTGGCTACTATTACCTCTAAAAAGATGATAAACTTTGTGACTAAAAATATCATTTGCAGGTATGGTGTGCCTCAGAAGATAATCACAGACAATGGTACCCAATTCGAAAGCGAAGAATTCCAAGACTTTTGTAGGTGATTCAAGATCCAAAAAAGCTTCTCAGCAGTGGCTCAACTGCAGGCAAACAGGCAAGTGGAAGCAGTGAACAAAATTATCAAATCAACCATCAAAAAATAGCTAGAAAAAGCAAAAGGTGGTTGGGTCGATAAGCTGCCACTAGCACTTTGGGCATATAGAACTACCCACAAAACTGCAACTGGGCACACTCCATTCTCATTAGCATATGGATCAGAAGCAATGATTCCAGTGGAAATAGAGGTCCCCTCACACAGGGGAATTCATTTCAACCATGCTGAAAATGAAAAGCTGTGTAACAACCCGCATTTTTTTTGACCGTTCAAGTCGACAAAACATACACACATGCCGACTCAAACAATCCAAAATACAGATAGTTATTGGGGTTAAATAAGAAAAGAAAAGAAAAGAAAGAACAGAAACAAACTCAGAATCTCGCAGCGGAAGGAACAAGATATAATAATAAAATAAGAGTTCATGAAGCTGTTAAATAAATAAATTTGATTATTATTATACATCATAAATCAGAGTTACATACATATCAGAGATAATACAATAATGTAGCGGAAAAATAATATGGTAGTAGAATACAAATGATGTAATACCAAACTCCGTCTTCGTCCTCCAGAATAGATCTTCAACCTTATCTGAAATGCTCAGGCTGACCAGAGCGTAATGAAAAGACAAAACACTCGAGTCAGGACTAAAATATCTCATGTAAGTCAAATCGAATAAGAAAATATGAGTGTGACGGCGTCAGAGATGTTTACGGGGTTTGACATCTCCTATCCAGTGTCAACGTGAGTGCAATAACTTAAGAGATGTTACGGGATTTTTCCATCTCTCAAGGATCCGTTAAACTATCTACTATGTAGTACAATACGCTATTATAATATGTCTACATTAAAGTAAAAGTATTAAAATAGCGTTAAGCCATGGCCCATTCCACCCTTAACACAGTTTATATTCCCAAGAGCATATACAAGACCGTAGTTTCCCCAAAACCGAAAGTCACCAGAGGGCAATCCATATACTAAAGGTACAAATCAAAATCGTAGTGGTCGCGAATAGGATAATCAGTATAACAAGGTACATGAGGCAATACCAACTGGGATACTAGCAGTTGCGTGATCCGGACTGATGTTGGGCATAGCAGCTACTACCCCAACACCGCGAAACAACACTCCCAAAATCGAGGGGTGCACCCAAATCGAATCACAAAAGTAATAGACATGGTAACGAAGAAGTGTGTCCCCTAGAGGTGGCGAACCTCAATGGCCCGGCGTGGCTCCTGTTTTAGTCATGTCAGGGGTCATCCAATATCGTTCTCTTTCTTAAATCAACGCGTTCATCAAACCATCCACTTCGTTCTGGATCAACACTCCGCGTATACTAGTTATTAAAGTGGTTTTCGGTATCGACAGAGAGTATGTCCATATCTGATCCCGGTCTCTTTAATAACTACGTATTATTACACTGATGGCTCTTTTACATTTTCAAAATCAATTCATAATTGATTATCAAAAATATCATATTCGCTTCAAAAATAAAAGCCTTTTCAAAATCATCATATCTACTCAAAGTATACGATTTTATTTCAAAATCATTTTTGCCTCAATATCTGATTTCAATTTCAAAATCGTCCTATCTAATCAAAATATACGATTTCATTTCAAAAATCATTTCGCCTTACTTTTCACAAAACGATTCACATAAACTCGAATTCCAAAATTTAAAATTTAATCCAATTTCAAATCATCAATTTCAACTCTATTCAGCTTCTCAATAAACCATTTCAAATTATCAATTTCAAATACATATTTGAACCACAAAATAAACAATTTCACTTCCAATATATTTCGAAACTTTAAATATTTCACATTTCAAAACAGTTCATATATTTATATAAGAATATAAGATTCGCTTTAAAACCATTTCGTATTCAAATTAGAATATACTTCAAATTAAACATCTGTATCAAGTAGTTTACTTAATTTCTGGAACAATTCCAATTCAATAAACTTATATTAACATTCGGATTTCAAGAATTCATTTAAGTATTAACTTCCAAATCAATTTCAGTTCAAATCCTATTCAAATCAATTTTATCTTCAAATTTAATTCAATAGTTTCAATTTAGTCCAATTCACAAATTTCTTTGAATTTCAATTAAATTCCAAATTAATTAAATCTCAATTTCAAATCAATTTTCAATTCCAAACTCAAACTTGAAATATCATTTCACATAAATTTTCTTAGAAATATTCAGAGTTCGATTAAAAGTCCAATCTTTTAAAACAAATCAACTTTCGAAATTTACGCCGTATTTCAAAAAAAAAAAATTTAAAAATCTAAACTTCGAATAATTAAGCAATTTCATTTACCAAGTTTAAATTCCAACATCTCGAGCTTCAATTCAAAATAATTCAATTTCTATAAATTGGATTTTATTCTTAAAATCAATTCATTTAAATAATTTCAAAACAACTTTAAAATCATTTAATTTAACCAACCCGGTGTCCGTATATAATTTTCTAACCTATGGCCAAGTGGTTAGTTATTTCAATTAAATGTCAAGGATGAATATATATTACTTAAACCAATCATAGTGTCATGTGCATGTATAACAGGATATATATAAGCAAATAAACATCCAAACATTTAAATATCAACCAATAGCATCCATCGAAATAAATCATCCAATAGTCAATACAATTCATGGCAATTTCATAGTTATCAATATCAGGAAATTTGATTTCAATTAAATCCTAATTTCAATTTACTGTCAATTTAAATTTTCAACGGTGAATTCACACGACAATCTATATGACAATTAAATTTTTATCAAACAACGACAAATAAATTCATATCACTTCATAATGTCAAATTTAACTACCATAAAGATATTCAGTACATTGTGAGCGTAAAACACTCACCTTGATTTTCTGTTGTCGCCGAGACGTTCCGGTTTGGAACTAAAACTGGACGACGCCCAACTTTAGCCCAAACTTCCACCGTCTCCAAATCCATCCAAACTAGTTTCATTTCGAAGCTCTCATCATTACGATCGCAAAGCAAAAAGTTTCGTTCCAATCGGACCTCGTATGAAGAAGTTATGCATTTTTAAAGTTTGAACGAATTAAAATATATATAAATTTACATTTCCTTTTATATTTTTACCACCTCAACACATCTGGGCCGTCCATTTTCAACCCATCAGATCTGGCCGCACAAGATCATCTTCCTCCTCACGTTCTCTTCCAGGTTACACACGCACAAAACAAAACCCATCTCCATTAGCTAGGGTTACGTGCCACCGCCTCCACGCTTGACGAAACTTCATCAAACTACCGCAATTCGAAGCGCCACGGCCACCACCGCCCACGCCTACCACCATGACGAACTCGACCCACCATTTGCACGCAGCTCGAGGCCGAACGGCCACTGTTCCAGCCCTTATAGCCTCCACTACGTCGCACCATACCCCATCATCTCTGTATGGATTGAAAGCTCTCTTCGTGCTCTTCAATTTGTTAGTTGAACGTTTCTTCTAATTGTCTACGGATTGAGAGAGATTAAGGGAAGAAAGAAGATAAAATTTTGGTCATTGGCTGTAAATGTGGCGGCTACAAAGAGAAACCCTAGTTCTTTTGCAAAATGAAATAAGTGAGGGGCTTTTATAGAAAAATACGCGACACTATTCACCCGAAATTTTCCGAACTCCAAACGAAGCGTGCCGGCTGGCGTTTCTAAGGTTTACCCCACGTTCCGAATGCAATAGAACATGTTTTGGAGGCTAATTCGGTCATCTGGGCGAGTTACGGAGAAAAACGATCAGTTTTAAATTAAACTGATTTCGATGCGTTTTGGCTTGCCCCGGACAAACGGTAACTCTGATTGACACGAAATTTGAAACCATACAATAATATCACATTACGGATCCGGTGAAACTAGTTTCGTCGAAATCCGAGACTTTTTGAAAAATGACTGTTTTAACTCGCCGAATTAAAATTAAAACGATTTCGATGCGTTTCGAGCTGCCACGGTCAAACGATAACTCCGATTGCTACGAAAATTGAAATCCGACAATAACAAACTATTACGGATCAAATGGAACTAGTTTCGTTCAATTCTGAGACTATTCGAAAAATGGCTATTTTTCAATCGATAATTAAATATTAAAAATATTCAATTTTCACAAATTAACTTTAAATTCAATTTTAAAAGTTCTATAACATTACTATAACTCCAATATGATAAGATAAAATTTTACAAATCATTTTCAATCATATTCAACTCGATTTACAATTATTTCAGAAATTTAACTTATTAAATTATCGATTTAATTGTCTAATTAAATCCAATATTCGAAAAATAAATTATTCGACTGTTTAATTTCAGTATAAAATTCCCAATTTAAATTATTAACTTTTAAATCAAATTTCAATTGTTCACAAATCCCATTTTTAATTTCACAGTAATTAACAATCTTCTACAATGTAGTTTTCCATTATAAATCCAATATAAAAGATTATATTAGATTCAGCGTTCAATTATATTGTAATTCAAATTCAAGTTACTTAATTCCAAATGAATTCTTTTATTTCGATTTACACTTTCATTATTGAATCAACCATTTACTTATACATTATTATCAATAGTTTATAATTCATTTACTTTCATTTTCTTCAGCTATCATCTTATTTAAATTCACAGTAGTATTAAATTACATTCATTTACGTTGATTTCCATATTATAACTTCAATATTAAATGTAACATTTTATTTATTTCGTTGTTTACAAACAATATTCAATTCAATTCAATTACTTGTTACATTCAAATTTAAATCTTTACTTATGTTCAATTACAAGTTAACATCTTTATCGAATTACAGTTTCAGTTATTATCTGCTTTCAATCAACTGTAATATTAAGTTACATTTATTTATATTAGTTTCAATAACATAAACTTCCATTATTAAACCTACCATTTTATTTATTCTTTGTTTACAATCATAACCAATTTGGTTTACAATCAAATTCAATTCATTATTTACATTCACTACAAGTAAACATCCATATTTAATTTACAAATAAGTTATTTCAGAATTCAGTTTTGTATTTTAACTTGTAATTCACATTTAACAACACAAAAATTTATTTCCTTCGGATTTTTATCCAAAATTTTCATTTTAATTCGTATTTTTAAAGTATTAAAAATACGGGTCGTTACATTCTCCCCCACTTAAAACTTTTCGTCCTCGAAAAGGAACGGAGAAGGGGAAACCATCATTTAGATATAATTCATTCAAAATATTCTACTTATTTGCAAAATTTAGTTATAGGATTTTTTTTCAAAATTTTCTAACTCCCGGATTTTTGAAAAATTTCGGCAGCACCTCCTTTGCGCGGCTAGGACCGAAAAATTTCACAGTAGTAATAATTGCATGATATACATCTCATTACAAGAATGAGGCATCCCAAAACATGGGGAACACAATAATATACCACAACATAAACTGTAATCCGAGAACATATCTTTTATTTAACGTTTATTAGCATTTTAAATTACATTGTGCATTAAGCGCAGAAGCGAGCTCCAAAAGCGAAGCGCAACCCCTTTGCTACCTACTAAAATGCTCAATAACCAAGTTAGAACCATGCATATAAAGATAGATCGATATACTTATCATAAACAACACACATATAACATGTTTTTTACTTCACAACTAAATTTTTAAATTCAGAACAGCGAACAAATCCTAGTTTTTAGCCAACCAAACGACATAATTTTGCGAGGGAATCTATATAAAATTTGTTGCATTTGTTTCAGGTTTTCCGGAATGTCCAAAATCATCGAATTCAGACCATCCGTTCAAAAGTTACGGCCATTTTACTAAAATGATACGCTTCAGCCCCGAGCAATTAGCGCAGGCCTGAAATGTAATTTCAGATTTTCGACCTCCTAAATGACAGAAATAAGAAAAGCTTATAAAACAAAAGTTGAAGCTTAGGCTCTAATCTTTCCAGGAAGTGCAATATCGTCAAAATCCGATACACCAGTAAAGAGTTATGGTAAAAATACTAAGGGTATGTGCTTCAGATTTTTACTTCGCCCAGGCCAGCGACTAATATTGGTGTTTTAAGCCTAGTGGATGAAGGTATTTATCAAAACATTCTAAACAAAAGATGTAGCACAGTTTATAGGCTTTCCGAAAAGTCTAAGATCGTCTCATTTCGTCTAGCCATTTAAAAGTTATGGTTATTTTTGTTTCAGCATATATTGGACAATTTTGGGTTTTTCCAAAATTTGCTTTTATTATTTCAAAATACAAACCATCAAACTTCAAATTTTCTAAAGAAACCATCATAAACACAAAGTCATTTATTTTCTTATATATCCATGAAATAAGTTTACATTCGATTTGTTTCCGATTTATTCAAGTTTGTTTCATTCATAATTTAAATTCAAGTCAATTTGCTTCAATTTAATTTGAATTCAATTATATTTAATTTCCCTATGCTTCAAATTTGAATTTAATTATTTTAAAATTTTATTCCGTTTATTCAATTCCATTAACACTAATGAATTCTATTTAATCAATTATCATCCATCTAACAACCAATGCATATCAAACATTAACATCCATCCAAATCTATAATAAATCAATTATACATTTCCAAGTCAAAATTTTAATATCATACACTTCCAAGTTTATTGACATTTAGTTTTATTCAAATTTAATTAGTTTCCATTTACTAATTCTATATTTAATTAATTTTAAATTTAATTCATTTTACAACTTAAATTTCCTTTATATTTACAACTATCAATAGATCTTCACATTTTATTATTCACTCACACACTGGTATATTATTCCTCTACTTATCCTTATTAGCATTTTAAACTTTTTAAGTATTTGGTAAGTTTTTGTTATGAAAATAGAATGTAGTTAAACAACATACAACCTCTTTTCATTCAAAGTTGAATTTTCAATTAATTAATTCTTAAGTCATTACTTAAATTTCACTATAATTTAATTTCACATTTACATTCACATATAGTATTTCCATTTTATATTAACATAATGGTGAATCACCTTTAAATGTTAATTTAAATTCCAATTATTTACTAACAATTTTATTTATATTTGCAAACCATTAATTAAATGCATATTTCATTATTCAAACCTACTTGTATATTATCCAATTAACAATTCATATAACATTTTTTGAACTTCTTAAATATTTTGGTGAGTTATATTTATGCTATAGAATGAAATTTAATACTATGCGAGTTTTACAGTTTCAATTTTATTTTAAATTCATAATTTCCTAATTCTAAGGATTTCTACTTCAATTGATATTTTCACTTAGCTCTTAGGTTCATTTCTCATTTTACAATTTAGAAGTTCTGTAATGATTCAAGTATTTGTTTATCTCAATAGTTTGAAGTCATTAAATATTAAAGAACTTAAGAATTTCAACTCCGGTTTCAATTCAAATCAAGTTTGAAATAATATATACTTATATTAATATATATCAAGTCATACTATAGAGAATACAAAATAAAATTCAATTTTAATCAAAACAGGGTTTAGAAAAACTATTAAGTGATCTCCCCCACTTAGACTCTCGAAAATAAAGTCGATGATGCATGCACTCATCACCGGAATCATTTTCTAGTGTCAAGAGGGGAGTATAACACTTACTTCATTTGAAAATCCTTTGAAAACAATTTCTAATCGAATATACTATCATATAATACTTATATTATACAGTTCAAATTTTTGATAATAAATTTTCAAAACACCGGAATTTAAATTCTTCATCTTAATTTAAATTCATTTTTATTTTATTTTATTTACCATTTATATTCATTGTCAATCATATTTACAAGTTTCATTTCTTAAAATCATCCAATAGTCAATAGTTAGAAATATTGACTAATCAACAATAAACGATGATAATCTAATATTATCATCTCCTAACAACCAATACAATCAAAATTTATAAATTTTCAAGATAAGTCTTTTATATATAGAATATAATCCAAAACAATATTATGTCAATCTGTCCTATTCGAGTGTTTAGAAATTCCTATCGATGCCTTGGCATCCCAAGTACTAACCAGAATTCATAAATACTCAACGGAACAAATTAACACAATATAAAATCATTTTTAGATCAAAATTACAAATACGCTCTCTCATATACACTCAACTCATTCATATAGTTTACCTCTATTTCAATGAGTTATTCCCCACTAGAGCCAAGGTTTATCGCTAAACCAAAGCTCTGATACCAACTGTAACAACCCGCATTTTTTTGACCGTTCAAGTCGACAAAACATACACACATGCCGACTCAAACAATCCAAAATACAGATAGTTATTGGGGTTAAATAAGAAAAGAAAAGAAAAGAAAGAACAGAAACAAACTCAAAATCTCGCAGCGGAAGGAACAAGATATAATAATAAAATAACAGTTCATGAAGCTGTTAAATAAATAAATTTGATTATTATTATACATCATAAATCAGAGTTACATACATATCAGAGATAATACAATAATGCAGCGGAAAAATAATATGGTAGTAGAATACAAATGATGTAATACCAAACTCCGTCTTCATCCTCCAGAATAGATCTTCAACCTTATCTGAAATGCTCAGGCTGACCCGAGCGTAATGAAAAGACAAAACACTCGAGTCACGACTAAAATATCTCATGTAAGTCAAATCGAATAAGAAAATATGAGTGTGACGGCGTCAGAAATGTTTACGGGGTTTGACATCTCCTATCCAGTGTCAACGTGAGTGCAATAACTTAAGAGATGTTACGGGATTTTTCCATCTCTCAAGGATCCGTTAAACTATCTACTATGTAGTACAATACGCTATTATAATATGTCTACATTAAAGTAAAAGTATTAAAATAGCGTTAAGCCATGGCCCATTCCACCCTTAACACAGTTTATATTCCCAAGAGCATATACAAGACCGTAGTTTCCCCAAAACCGGAAGTCACCAAAGGGCAATCCATATACTAAAGGTACAAATCAAAATCGTAGTGGTCGCAAATAGGATAATCAGTATGACAAGGTACATGAGGCAATACCAACTAGGATACTAGTAGTTGCGTGATCTGGACTGATGTTGGGCATAGCAGCTACTACCCCAACACCGCGAAACAACACTCCCAAAATCGAGGGGTGCACCCAAATCGAATCACAAAAGTAATAGACATGGTAACAAAGAAGTGTGTCCGCTAGAGGTGGCGAACCTCATTGGCCCGGTGCGGCTCCTGTTTTAGTCATGTCAGGGGTCATCCAATATCATTCTCTTTCTTCAATCAACGCGTTCATCAAACCATCCACTTCGTTCTGGATCAACACTCCGCGTATACTAGTTATTAAAGTGGTTTTCGGTATCGACAGAGAGTATGTCCATATCCGATCCCGGTCTCTTTAATAACTACGTATTATTACACCGATGGCTCTTTTACATTTTCAAAATCAATTCATAATTGATTATCAAAAATATCATATTCGCTTCAAAAATAAAAGCCTTTTCAAAATCATCATATCTACTCAAAGTATACAATTTCATTTCAAAATCATTTTTGCCTCAATATCTCATTTCAATTTCAAAATCGTCCTATCTAATCAAAATATACGATTTCATTTCAAAAATCATTTCGCCTTACTTTTCACAAAATGATTCACATAAACTCGAATTCCAAAATTTAAAATTTAATCCAATTTCAAATCATCAATTTCAACTCGATTCAGCTTCTCAATAAACCATTTCAAATTATCAATTTCAAATACATATTTGAACCACAAAATAAACAATTTCACTTCCAATATATTTCGAAACTTTAAATATTTCACATTTCAAAACAGTTCATATATTTATATAAGAATATAAGATTCGCTTTAAAACCATTTCGTATTCAAATTAGAATATACTTCAAATTAAACATCCGTATCAAGTAGTTTACTTAATTTCTGGAACAATTCCAATTCAATAAACTTAGATTAACATTCGGATTTCAAGAATTCATTTAAGTATTAACTTCCAAATCAATTTTAGTTCAAATCCTATTCAAATCAATTTTATCTTCAAATTTAATTCAATAGTTTCAATTTAGTCTAATTCACAAATTTCTTTGAATTTCAATTAAATTCCAAATTAATTAAATCTCAATTTCAAATCAATTTTCAATTCCAAACTCAAACTTGAAATATCATTTCACATAAATTTTCTTAGAAATATTCAGAGTTCGATTAAAAGTCCAATCTTTTAAAACAAATCAACTTTCGAAATTTACGCCGTATTTTAAATTTTTTTTTTAAAAAATCTAAACTTCGAATAATTAAGCAATTTCATTTACCAAGTTTAAATTCCATCATCTCGAGCTTCAATTCAAAATAATTCAATTTCCATAAATTGGATTTTATTATTAAAATCATTTCATTTAAATAATTTCAATACAACTTTAAAATCATTTAATTTAACCAACCCAGTGTCCGTATATAATTTTCTAACCTATGGCCAAGTGGTTAGTTATTTCAATTAAATGTCAGGGATGAATATATATTACTTAAACCAATCACAGTGTCATGTGCATGTACAACAGGATATATATAAGCAAATAAACATCCAAACATTTAAATATCAACCAATAGCATCCATCGAAATAAATCATTCAATAGTCAATACAATTCACGGCAATTTCATAGTTATCAATATCGGGAAATTTGATTTCAATTAAATCCTAATTTCAATTTACTGTCAATTTAAATTTTCAATGGTGAATTCACACGACAATCTATATGACAATTAAATTTTTATCAAACAACGACAAATAAATTCATATCACTTCATAATGTCAAATTTAACTACCATAAAGATATTCAGTACATTGTGAGCGTAAAACACTCACCTTGATTTTCTGTTGTCGCCGAGACGTTCCGGTTTGGAACTAAAACTGGACGACACCCAACTTTAGCCCAAATTTCCACCGTCTCCAAATCCATCCAAACTAGTTTCATTTCGAAGCTCTCGTCATTATGATCGCAATGCAAAAAGTTTCGTTCCAATCGGACCTCGTATGAAGAAGTTGTGCATTTTTAAAGTTTGAACGAATTAAAATATATATAAATTTACATTTCCTTTTATATTTTTACGACCTCAACACATCTGGGCCGTCCATTTTCAACCCATAAGATCTGGCCGCACAAGATCATCTTCCTCCTCACGTTCTCTTCCAGGTTATACACGCACAAAACAAAACCCATCTCCATTAGCTAGGGTTACGTGCCACCGCCTCCACGCTTGATGAAACTTCATCAAACTACCGCCATTCGAAGCGCCACGGCCACCACCACCCACGCCTACCACCATGATGAACTCGGCCCCACCATTTGCACGCAGCTCGAGGCCGAACGGCCACTGTTCCAGCCCCCATAGCCTCCACTACGTCGCGCCATACCCCATCATCTCCGTATGGATTGAAAGCTCTCTTCGTGCTCTTCAATTTGTTAGTTGAACGTTTCTTCTAATTGTCTACGGATTGAGAGAGATTAAGGGAAGAAAGAAGATGAAATTCTGGTCATTGGCTGTAAATGTGGCGGCTACAAAGAGAAACCCTAGTTCTTTTGCAAAATTAAATAAGTGAGGGGCTTTTATAGAAAAATACGCGACACTATTCACCCGAAATTTTCCGAACTCCAAACGAAGCGTGCCGGCTGGCGTTTCTAAGGTTTACCCCACGTTTCGAATGCAATGGAACATGTTTTGGAGGCTAATTCGGTCATCTGGGCGAGTTACGGAGAGAAACGATCAGTTTTAAATTAAACTGATTTCGATGCGTTTTGGCTTGCCCCGGACAAACGGTAACTCTGATTGACACGAAATTTGAAACCATTCAATAATATCACATTACGGATCCGATGAAACTAGTTTCGTCGAAATCCGAGACTTTTTGAAAAATGACTGTTTTAACTCGCCGAATTAAAATTAAAACGATTTCGATGCGTTTCGAGCTGCCACGGTCAAACGATAACTCCGATTGCTACGAAAATTGAAATCCGACAATAACAAACTATTACGAATCCAATGGAACTAGTTTCGTTCAATTCTGAGACTGTTTGAAAAATGGCTATTTTCAGTCGATAATTAAATATTAAAAATATTCAATTTTCACAAATTAACTTTAAATTCAATTTTAAAAGTTCTATAACATTACTATAACTCCAATATGATAAGATAAAATTTTACAAATCATTTTCAATCATATTCAACTCGATTTACAATTATTTCAGAAATTTAACTTATTAAATTATCGATTTAATTGTCCAATTAAATCCAATATTCGAAAAATAAATTATTCGACTATTTAATTTCAGTATAAAATTCCCAATTTAAATTATTAACTTTTAAATCAAATTTCAATTATTCACAAATCCCATTTTTAATTTCACAGTAATTAACAATCTTCTACAATGCAGTTTTCCATTATAAATCCAATATAAAAGATTATATTAGATTCAGCGTTCAATTATATTGTAATTCAAATTCAAGTTACTTCATTCCAAATGAATTCTTCGATTTACACTTTCATTATTGAATCAACCATTTACTTATACATCATTATCAATAGTTTATAATTCATTTACTTTCATTTTCTTCAGCTATCATCTTATTTAAATTCACAGTAGTATTAAATTACATTCATTTACGTTGATTTCCATATTATAACTTCAATATTAAATGTAACATTTTATTTATTTCGTTGTTTACAAACAAAATTCAATTCAATTCAATTACTTGTTACATTCAAATTTAAATCTTTACTTACGTTCAATTACAAGTTAACATCTTTATCGAATTACAGTTTCAGTTATTATCTGCTTTCAATCAACTTATATTAAGTTACATTTATTTATATTAGTTTCAATAACATAAACTTCCATTATTAAACCTACCATTTTATTTATTCTTTGTTTACAATCATAACCAATTTGGTTTACAATCAAATTCAATTCATTATTTACATTCACTACAAGTTAATATCCATGTTTAATTTACAAATAAGTTATTTCAGAATTCAGTTTTGTATTTTAACTTGTAATTCACATTTAACAACACAAAATTTTATTTCCTTCGGATTTTTATCCAAAATTTTCATTTTAATTCGTATTTTTAAAGTGTTAAAAATACGGGTCGTTACAAGCTGCAACTTGAAGCGCTTGACTTGCTTGATGAAAGAAGGAAAGAGACTGAGCTCAGAGTTGCAGCTCATCAGCAAAGGATAGCCATGCACTTCAATTCTAAAGTTCGCCAACGCAGCTTTGAAATTGGGGATCTAGTCTTGAAAAGGGTCATGATAGCAACAGGAGTGTTTGGGCCAAACTGGGAAGGGCCATATGTCATAGGCAAAAAACTTCTTGATGGCACTTTCAAGCTCACAACTGGCGAAGGAGATCCAATTCCGAGAGCCTGGAACAGCAATCACTTGCGTCCATATTTTACTTAGAAGCTATGCTTAAATTTGTAAAATGATTGTGGATGTATCATTCTTGTATTGTAAGCCATTGTAAAATCAGTGTGAATCAATATTAAGAACTATATAGTGGATGTAGGCCCAATTCTTAGCCGAACCACTATAAATCTTGTGTTCTCTACTAATATAAAATGCCTGTCTCATTTCGATGTGCAAATATCTTAAATATGTTGCTAAAATGTCGATTTAATATTGTAGGCTATCAAAGCAAAGCTTACCTATTCAACACATCACAAGGCCAAGCGATTCCTACAAATCACTCAACAAACAAATGTCAAGCCACAAAAATTCCAGATTCAATTCCTACATAAGAAGTGCTTCTCACAAACAGTTGGTGATTTCACCAAAGGGGAACCTTCCTAACATAGAGGTTCCAGGCCCTTGCTAACTGATTGCGATCGTTTGTGCAAACAGACATCCGGTTAAGTAGCTTGCGCCTGCCCCGTGGATTCACTTAACAATGAAGTACACTTCTCTGGAAAAATCATACAACTTGCAAAAGAAAGGAACATGTACTTAGAGGTGATAACGAGGAATCCCTGAGCGACAGATGGTGAAAAGACATGGGCAAGCAAACAAACAGCCAAAATGGAATCCTGTCTCTCAACAAAAAAGGTTGGTGGAACCACCGGAGGGGAAGCTTCCCATAGTGAAGGTTCCAGGCCCTTGCTAGTTAATTGTGCTCGTTTGTGCAAACAAACATCCAGTTAGGTAGTTTGGGTCTGCTCCGTGGATCCACTTAACTGTGAGATGCAACCTTCCTGGCAAACGAAACAAAAAAAGCCCTCTTCGGAGGCACACTTCTGCTCTCAAGGGAAGATCAATTTCTCCATAATGAGAACATTCTTCCCCAAAAAGGTTGAAGTGCCAAAGAAAGCCCTCCAACGAGGCACGCCGAAAAATGAAAGGTTTTTCTCAAACAAAAAGGTTGGTGGAACCACCAAAGGGGCACCTTCCCAAATTGAAGGCACCAGGCCCTTGCAAACAAATTGTGATCGTCCGTACAAACGAACATCCAATTAGGTAGCTTGCGTCCGCCCAGTGGATCCATTTAACTGTGAGAAGTAACTTTTAGGCAAACAAAAAAGCCCTCTTCGGAGGCATACTTTTACTCTCAAGGGAAAATCAATTTCTCCATAATGAGAACATTCTTCCCCAAAAAAGTTGTAGTGCCAAATAAAGCCCTCTAACTAGGCACGCCCAAAAATGAAATGTTGTCTCTTGAAAAAGTCGTTGATGGAACCTCCAAAGGGGCACCTACTCAAAAAGAAGGTTCTAGGCCGCAGCTAACTGCTCGCGATCGTTTGTGCAAATAAATATCCGATAAAGCAGCTGACGCCTGTCCCGTGGGCCCACTTAGCGATGAGATATAACTTTCTGGCAAACAAATCAAAGCCTTCTTTAGAGGCCTGCTTCACCTCGTAGGGGAGTCCACTTATCAAAAATAAAAGTGACCATCTTCGAAAGTTGAAGTTAAAAAAAAACAGAAAACTTCTCCGATACAAGGCACACTCTACTAGAGCAGAATAATATTTCCTCTAAATGGAAGAATTATTCTCTAGAGTAAGAGTACAAGTCTTTTCAAAATGGAGAAGATTGCAGTAAGCCGTGGTATGGGTGCAATATAACTACATTAATAAAAGCAACGCTCAAGCAGCATACCACGAGCTCACTACAGTATCATACAAAGAAAATAAAGAAACTTGTGTGAAAATAAGGAATAAATGCATTCACAAATACAGACAAAAGATTGTACAAGTAAAAAGAGCCATTCTATTCCATACTATAAAAGATTTGTATACATGTGCAGGTTTCAAAAAGCGGGGGCCGGTACTCGCCCAATCTCCGGTCGATACAAGTCTTTAGATACAAGCAAAAAGCAAAAAAGCAGAACAAGAAGGATAAAACCAGACTCATTACTCTTTCTTCCCGCCGCCTTTGGTGCCCTCGCCTGGCCTAATGGTTAACTTCTTGAGTCGGCCTGAACGAGTCGAGGAAGAAGGAGAAAGAGGTGCAATTGGGTCCTCTTCCGCTTTCTCATCGCTAGCAGATGTGCCCTTCTTTTTCTTCGAAATTCCACGATTTCTCCTCTTCTTTGAAGAAGATTCGCTGCCTGGAGTGATAAGATCAATCAGCTTTGTATCATCGGCAGTAAATTTCTCCGGGGTCCTCTCACCCTCCTCAAGTTCTTCAGCTTTCTGCCCTTGTGAAGCGGCCGGGTCACCTAAGCCTTGAAGAGCTCCTATTTGTTCTTCTTGCGACCCCGATTGAGAAGCAGAAGAAGGAGTAACTTGAAGAGGTGGAGGGGCAACAGCTGGAGGAGGCGAAGCCTGTACAACACTTGTTGTTTTCACTACAGAAGAAGAAAAGTTAAACATCAGTATTCCTCGCAAAGAGAGGAGATAGTGGCACGTCGAGGCTTAAGTAATAAGCAAGAAGTTCATCGAGCTCATGTGAAGCAAACGAGTAGTCCACTTGAGATGGATTAGTGTTGAAGTTACCTGGAGAGATTGGCTTTATCACGTCAATTTCAAAATCTTGGGCTTCGGTGTCTTTTTGGGCCTCGTCTTCGGCATGAGCGGTTGTAGTTTCGGTTTTGGCTTTGGCAGGAGGCGAAGAGTGGGAACTGGAGCCAATAATATCGATGTCGATCGAAGCTGAAGGACGAGTTGGGTCGGCCAAAGGTGCCTTCCCTACATGCTCTCCTTCCGCTGCTTCGGCTCGTTCCTTGGCAAGTTGTTCTTTCCCTCTGGCAAGGGCGGCATGACCCTCATCATCTAAATAATGAGCCTCAAGATCCTCCTCAGCATAGCCAGCGTCTCTAAGCATTTCAACTACTGCTTTCCACACTTCGGCCAGGGTAACCTCATACTTCACGCCCAAAAATGAAAGACTGCCACGCCCCAAGACGCTGAGAACATAAAACTCAAATAGAGTGGAACTAACGTTGGCCTTAGTCGCCTCATGTGATTGTTCAACTGCTGCTTTTCCAGCGATGGCCTCGTCATGCTCCTTTTCAGCCTTAGAAAGCTGGGCCTTTAACATTGTAATCTCCAAATCTTGGGAGTTAGTCTTTTCCCGCAGCTGAGCAGCATCGTTGCAGTAGAGTTCCATGATTTTCCGCTCCGCCTCAAGTTTAGCCTCAGCAACTCGTTGAGTAGCATGGGCGTCTCTTACTTGCTTTTGAAGAACCTCTTCCTTTTGAGTATAAGAAGTGGAAGAGGTGGCAAGATCATCTTTAAGCTTCTTGATTTCAGCCTCAAGTTCTTCGTTATAGGAGGTGATGTTCTTCATCTCCGTATCATGCTGATCAAGAACTTTTTGCCACTCAGACTTATCGCTTTCCATGGTCAGCATAGCCTCGAGATTTAAACGATTTACTCTTTGAAGCTCATCAACTAGTTTTTGCCAACCGGACATTCTTTCAATATCAAGCTTGACAGCGTCGAGATTTTTTAACATGGCCTGTTTATCAATTGGAACCAAGTCCAGATCGAAACGTACTCCTTTCAAACACCAATGCGGAAATCGACTTTGGAGTGCAGACGGAGGCTTTTCAACTTGATATGGAGGCCTATTAATGATTGCTTGAATTTCAGCTCTTTTAAGGGCAGTAGAGCTAGAAGGGATGTATAGAGAGATAGAAGCAGCAGGCACTTTAGAAATTTCAGATGTAGACTTTTCGCGAGCTTGGCTCGCTTGCTTGAATCTTCAGCTACATGACTCTTCCCCTTATCATCATGAGACTTTCTCTTATGGGAGTCATCATCCCTCTGGTAAGAGTCATGTCGGTCGTCTCTTCTTCCATAACGTTCCTCATAAGCCTGCCTTTCGTGAGCTTTCCTAGCTGCTCTTTCCTCATCAGTCCCCCTAGGGGCAGGAAGATAGCGCCTGGGGTCATAAGAATCACGCCTCGCATAGCGTTGAAAGTCATCGTAATATTAGCCACTGCGTCCCATGGGAGAACCTGAAAGAGAAGAAGAGTCAAAATTTAGAAATCTTCGAAATAAAGAAGCTAAGTGCGCATAATTGCCAAAAATCCTAAGTGTGTGTGTGGCGTGCGAACTACGCGCGTCAAGCTACAAACCACTCTTTGGCTTAGGAGTGATGTCGGCTTTTGCAGCAGGAGTCAACTCTTGGGTTGATGGAATTGATCACAGGACGGATGTCGCTTCGATTGCTGGAGAAACAAGCTTAGAAGTGGTGATGTCATCTTTAAAGAGCTCATGGGAAGTCACCATAAGATCGCTCAGTCCTCCAAATATATCATCACCATCATGCCCAACGGAATGGGTCATATCAGTGTGTCCTCTTCAGCACGTTTTACGATCTTTGTAACGGAACTTTCTTTCTCGGCTCCCTCATCAGCTTCTCTAGTAGCCTTCCCAGAATGTTGAGAAAATTCCTCTTCTTCAATAACTGGGGGAAGTTTAGATTTGCCAGATAACCCCACACCATCAGTAGAACTGGAGCATTTCACTAATGAAGTCTCTACAATAGGTTCCTTCGGTGCGAATTCTTCTACGGAGGATGGGGCATCTGACGCTTCTGCTTGAGAACTGGGGGCATCACGGGACTGAATGGATCAAGAAGAGTGCAAGAGTCCAAATTGGTGCAAAAATTCGTTCTTCTGTAGAAACTTAATACTTCTCTCATTGATAGCTACGGCACTCAATCTTTCGAAAGTTGATTTGTGACTAGAATCTTTAGAGGGAGGAGGAAGTGCTGCAAAAGTAAAGAATGAAGTTAGCACTTGACGACTCGAATTTTGAAAGGCTCAGAAATGAAGTAAACGAAGATAGGTAGTCTTACTTCCTACTCTCCAGATACCGTAGAATCCCGGGGGGCAACGGACAAAGAAGAACTTGTTTAAAAACCCATGAGCGCTCTCAGGCAGATCCGTAATCAGCTTGCGGTTTCTTGCGCTCCTTACAAGAGTAATGGAAGGGTGATCTTTGTTCCTCCCGAATGAACACAAATAGCAGATCTCCTCGAAGCTTGGGAGGCAGTTGAGCGTCCTCCTAAATAGTACGCATAACCCCATCAAAATGGCATAGCCATTAGGGTGCAACTGGAATGGAGAAATAGTTAGTCGAAGGAGAGTGTTCTAAGAAAATCGTTGAAGGCGGGAATAGCTCCATTTAGACACATTTGACGATTGACTGCAATGAAGCCAGGTGGCGGCCTATTGGCAGTGTCATTTACCCCAGGAAGCAGAGCAACCCCTTCAGCAAAGCCGAATTGAATACATAGCTGGCTAAAAGTCTGTTGGTTCAATGTGGTTGAGACTCTTTCCGGAGGATTCTCAAAAGGGTCAGCAATTGGGAAAACCTCATCGGCCCGCCCTACTATCTCTTCTCGCACTTGTTGAGAAGCCATTCTACAAAAGGAACTGGATATTCAAATATGAAGGTGCACGTTTCCTAAAAGCGTGTGAAGTGTTGTGAAAAGCTACTGAAATAACAAGTAAATAAAGTAAAACTTGAAATAATACTGGTTGGCGCACGTCAATTCAGGAAGATTCAAGGCTTGTTATCGGATCAAAATTAAGTATAGTATTAATGCAGATAATATTCAGCGATAAGTAGTTATAACTATAAGAATTTTGCATTGATGCTTCATTTAATTCAGTTGATTCACAGCATTTCATTTTTAATTAGATTCATACTATTTTACTTAAGTAAAATATTATCTCTTTGACCTAATCCATCACTCAATGTGGATAGTAGATGATGAGTATATTCGTCCTAGTTTTCTGCAAATGTTGTATTTAACAGGTTGTTAGCTTAAAAGTTAATACAATCTATGAAAGAGTGCAACAAGTTTAAGCAGTTCATTCTGGTAGTTCAAGTTGGAAATTCAATCAAGTTCTGTCAAATTCTACAAGTGTTCAAGTCCTGTTCATTCCTTAAGTCGTAGGAACGACTTAAGTTAGTTCGGGACTCTTTAGGTCGTCCAGATCATGTCCAAACGACTTAACATAAGTTGGGCTTCCCTAAGTCGCTCTGCTCGAGTTATGGAGTTCATCAGTCATGTTCCTACGAGTTAAAGCTATGCTGCGGGTTAAATTAGGTCGAGCGATTCATGTCCAAACTGCTAAGTCCTAGGTCGTTCGAAGCTCCTAAGTCGGGCACTTCCTAACTCTCCTTAACCCTCTAACTCCTCTTCATTCATGAATTAGTAACCCGATAACCCGTTAGCATCTCCACAATGAAATCCATCATCTCTCCACACCGCCAAATCATCCAAGACTGATTCAAATCGCCTCAGATCCATCATAGATCCGATGCATTGCTGTTTTCTCATGAATTACAACGACAACATATCCAATGACGATCAAAGATCGTAAAATGACTCTTGGTGAAATGCGGCACATGAAATCGGATTAGGGTTGGAAAATGGGGGATTCATGATTCGGTGATGGTCGTGATTGGATAATGATCGGATTCACTTACGTAATGAGATGGTGAAGATGATCAACGACTGGTTAGTTTGAATTCATCTTCGAGAGCTCGAAGATTATTCAATGGCGGGTTAGAGTGTTAGAGCAGGTGAAGAAAAGAAGGAGCAACCTAAGCAACTTATATACAGGGGCAATGGAACTCGAATCGGCACGAACGACCTAGCTCTCTCATAAGTCGCTCACGACTTAGCGACTCAGGATGGCGCGAGTTAAGAGGCATCGAAGCACACGACCTAGCCCCTAGGCGTATACTTCGAGGGGCAAGTGTTAACACCTCTCTTATTCACGACTTAGTGACTGATTCTACTCAACGACCTAAGGGAACAAACGACTTAACAACCTAAAGCACAGAGCGGCTCAATATGGCACGACTCAACGACTTAAGGAGCTCCAGCGACCTAGCAACCTAAAGACTCCTGCGACTCAACGGGATAACGACCTAGCAACTCAATGAAGGCAACGACTTAACGAGTTAAGGAAAGAGCGACCTAACGACCTAGCAAGCTTCAGAGTTAAGCCGCATGCGCACTGCCTCTTCCATTAGGTCGCTTACGACCTTAGCAAGCCGAGATAACTCCTGTGCTACACATGCTAAGTCGCTCACAGCATATACCTCGTCCAGGACAGCTCCATTAAGTCGCCAACGACTTATGCTACCTCAGGATCGCTCTTAGGTCGCAACTCCCTATGTCTCTCACGACCTATGACATGGCCGACCTAAGGCCAACTTCTTCTATAAATACCCCGCCTACTCCGCACTGAAAAGGGGATTGGATTTTTTGGAGCATCAAGACTCTGCCATTTTCACTACTCTTCTACACTTGCTCCAACACTTCAAATGCAAAAGACACTTCAAAGAACCTCCGGAAAAGATCAAGTTCATTCAACATGAATTCAAAAGGCTATTCTGCATCAAAGTTCTAACTACCTGTCTAAATTGTGTTGTAATTGAAGAATTATTGTAAAGATCTGTAATCAAATCAATAATAGAAGAGACTAAGTGGACGTGGGCTTGACTTTGAGCCGAACCACTATAAAAATTGTTGCCTCTTTACTATTTTCTACTTGCTTTTAGTTCCCGTACCAACGGGTGGTGCTTTCGCTATATCACAACTCACACTGGGGTGTTAGCGTATATTTTTAGCGTTAACAAAAAGTATGATTTAATATACAAAAGATATATGTATATATTATTATTCCAAAAAATTTATAAACAAAACCAGGTGTTTAGTTCAAAAGTTTTTCTTTAAAGAAATTTGGTATGAGCTTTCTAAAGTAGAATTTTTTTGCATGTATGATATGTAGGATGGCCGAGTGGTAGTGGCATAGCCCGGAATAAATGTTGGAACTTTTCATGTTTTCCCTTTTTGGGTAAAGTGTGTTTAATAAATTACTGAAATTTGTTAAGTTATTTTATGGGCACATGTAGCCTATGCATTAGGATTGTATGGTATGTACATCATGTTATGATATGTTGTTTGGTAGATTTCATTTGTTAAAATGCAATGGGATTTTTCGGCGATTTTCACCATTCGAAAACTTCTGAATCGTTATAGAAATTGAAGCAAAATGTTTTTGTGTGAAAATATAAAAGGTAAGTTTATATAACACTTGTATTAAGTAGGTAGTAATTAAAATAAGTTTTAAATTATTGAGCATCTTTGTTAAGTAAAATGAATTTGATGTTTTGTATATACTCTTAGGATGTAGTAGGGTATTATACATGTAATAAAGTAAAGTAAGTTTTTATGAAATGTTTTATAAATGAAGTTATACAATGTTTTAAAACTTGAGGTTATATTTTATGAAATGATTCATGAATGATTTTAGTATTGGAAGTTATACAATTTGTATAATTTAATGTGATTAAAAAGAAATTGGTAAAGTTGAAAAACCAATAGGATAAGTACGTAAGTTCTACGTAGATCATTTATTCCCATGACTGTTCTTGATCCAATATTCAAGCAGACGATTTCGAGGTGATTTCCACCGGTCCGAACAAGGATTTTTCACTCGATTCTTGATGACATACAATTGAAACAGATTCTTGATATGATCCTAAAGTTTTCTAACATTCATAAATAAGACTTTTAACAACATTTATAAATGATGTAGTAAGTCACTTATGGTTTTAAATGTTTAAAAATGATATTTAAATTTGGTATTTTTCTCTAATCCTTTTGGAAATATTTTCTAACCTGTTCTAAAGTATTTTAAAGTTGCTTTGAAGTTTAAATATATTTTTAATAATTATATATGTATTTTGGAAGTAAAGGGGTTTTAAATTATAAAACATGTTTTTATCAAATTAAAATTAGTTATTTTCAAGTAATATTTTACATGGATATTTAAATCAAATTTACAAGTATTTTTAAAGTATTTATAAATTTTTAAAAGGGTAATTGACTAGGCTTAACATTAAAAGTCGACAAGGTAGACTTCTCTATTTGTGAGAGTTAAGTTAATGTGTTGGTAGGGATATAAGAAATATAGCTTTACCTACCGACTTCGCTCTTGACCGAAGAATAGTTAAGTTGGAATGTCGAAAATGTGTTAGTCTTATTGTTTACTTATTTTTTTGAAAAGTAATTAAATTTTCTTAACACTAAAAGCCGATGAAGTAGGCTTATCTATTTGTGGGAGTTAAGATTGATGTTCGAGTAGGGATATGAGCAATAGAGCTCTAACCTACCGACTTCCCTCTTGCCCGAGGAATAGTTAAATCAAGAATGTCGAAAACGTGTTAATCATATTGTTTGCTTACTCATTTATGAAAGTCATTATTACTATGCTTAACACTAAATGTCGACAAGGTATTATCTGTTTGTGAGATTCAAGAATGAAGTGTCTAGGCAAGGCTTTGATATGAATCCAGTGCTCTAACTTACATGGCTTTACTCTCGGACTAATAATTGTTAAGTTGAAATGTCGAAAATGAGTTAAGTACACAAATCATGATTTCTATAAGCAGTCATTTTAACTGGATAATCGATTAGTCATCTATCGAACTTAACTATATATTAACTTAGATCTTTAAAAAATGTTTTAAAGTTAGCATAAGTGAAATGGTCTTGGGTTTTTTGTGATGATATTTTAATAACATTTGTCTTTGACCATTTTTGATTATACTTATGGATGTAAATAAATCTTTAAACGAATGTTTTAAAGATAAGCATAAGTGGAATGGTTTTGGGTTGTAGTGACAATGTTTAAGTAAAATTAGTCTTAAACCTTTTTGAATGGGTTCGTGAAAGCACTTAGATCCTAAAACCGAATGATTTGTTAATATACTTATACCATTTAAATTAAGTATATGAATAATTTTTGAAGTATTGAAAAGAGCACAGATGAAGAGTAGAAATTGATAAATGATGTTTTATTAGATAAAAGAAGTTTTACTAATAAAAGATGTTTTAATTAATAATGGAATAATTAAACAAAAAGGGGATTAGGAGTCGCTTATGTGACTTAATCATGCTTTGTGTGACATGATTGTGCTATGTATGTTTATTCGTTTATGCAAAGTATTTAGTCATATACTTAGCATTAAAAGAATGATGTAGGCTTGTCTATCTGTGGGAGTTAAGACTGATGTTCGAGTAAGGATATGAGTAATCGAGCTCTAACCTACCTACTTCACTCTTGACCGACATATAGAGTGAGGTGAAAATATTGGAAATGTGATAGGTATATGAGACTTGGTTTCCATATGTGATCATTCTCATTATTGTTGAATATGACCAAATTTGTCGATTCAGTCTTGAAGAGATGGGGATCGATAAGTGTACTTATTGAAAACCAATTCAAGACTGAGATATGTGTTCAATCTCTTAGAAGTGGATCTGTTCAAGGTATTGGAATCCATTTGTGGTTTCGAGATCTGTTCAAGATATGGGAATACATTTTGGCACTCGTGTTTTGTTTGAATGATGAAGACTCGTGTGAAAGACTCCCAACGTAACCTCGACATCAGAAATGATAGAAAATAGAATAGGAGGATAGCTTTGGGTTTGGTTGACCAACGATAGGATATAATCACTCCATATCTAGTATTTGCTTATCGATGTTGCACATAAGAGGTGATGATATTTGGAAACATGTATTTAGGTGTGGACTGGATATGTTTTCCTTAATGTTATATTCTATCTAGAGGTATATGGTGCTCAGAGGTAGCTTCTGACACTTGTGTAGGAGACTGGATTTTGGCTTGACCGAAGGGATCTCCATGGAAAAATCCATTATGTGTACGTTCCCTAATGGTTTTGATTGTACCCTCTAATATGATGTTAAATGTAACCAATGTAACCATTTCGGCTATGTTATATATTAGTATTCTTTACCCTAGACATTATATGTTATGTCACCATATGTACTTATTAAATGGTCGTTCTTTCGAGTGGATAACCATTATGGCATTCCATGCGATCTCAAAAGTACTGTTAAATGTTGTTCAGATATTTCTTGAGTTTCCCATACCGGACTTATTTCCAACATGTGGTTCTTTTCCTTGAATTCCTCGTGCACTCTTTCAAGTAGTTTGAGAAACAAAGGTTTCCGTTGATATTCTTTGGAACTCGAAAAGACAAGTTGGATGTCTCATGTACTGTAGTATTCTTATTTTTGTTGTGTTGCTATATTGTATGTATCAGTATTTGAGTGGACAAGCAGTTATAACTGTCCAGGCTGATGATAGTACTTAGGTTTTGCAACTCCAAAATTTTTGTATCGAAGTAACCTTTTGTACTGTTCCTTTGCTATAATATAGTATCGTTCCGCTATAAGATTATAATATTGTGTTGTCTTCTTTTTTATTCTATTTCCTTTTATTTTTATTTTGCTCTAATAATTCATCTTTTTGGAACTTGGGTGTTTGGCATATGAATACCATGGATGTATTACTGTCGACATTCGAGGGTCGAAAAGGTGGATCATTACAACTGGTATTAGAGTAGAAGTTAAGCGAGAACCTTGGCTTTGGTCGGGTATGACTCATTAAGAGATAGGATAATGGAACGTCCTAGCATGAGTCGAGTGTATTATATATATATATATATATATATACAATACCATATTTGTATTTGTTATAAACTTATGACTTGAAGGTAATTACATCTGCGAAAATTAAGATCTTATATAAGTAACTTATACAAGTGTGAATTGTTAACGTGGAGTTCAATTAATGTATGGATTAATGATGTTCATTCATTACCCCTCATTAATTTGTTTAACTATGCTTAGCCAATTTATGAGCATTACTATCCTTTGTAGAATGATTTGACATGCTCGACCAGTTTATGAACACTATTATCATTTCTAGATTTAGTAGCTTAGTCATGCTTGACCAGTTTATGAGTATTGACTTTCATTTGTTGATAATTGATTTGTGCTTAACCAGTTCATGAGCAGTTTTGCTCTTTTCATTACATGGGTTGGGTAAATAGTATTTGTAGATGCATTGAAATAAACACATTGTGAATTTAGTTTCACAGTTTGACTATAAGGCGTTCGATGATAATGTTGGGATAAAAGTTGAATTTAATAAAAGATGCTTATTTTAATCTAAAGGAAAGAAAAGATATTTTGTAAATAAACATTTATGAAAATATTTCATATAAGAAAGTGATTTTATATAAATATGATTTATAAAACATGGTTTATAAATGAAAGGAGTATTTAAATCGATATTTTGAGAAGTTAAATCCCGGAGTATTTGTAAATGTTTTTCAAGATTTTGATAAAATAATAATAGTATTATTTGAAAGTATATATTTGGAAAATTGATTTATGAGGTTAAGATCATAGTACTTAGTAATATTTACAAAGTATTTAATACCCCTTTGGAAATGATTTTTGTAACAACCTTGTCATTAATCATATGATTAATGATTGTTTAATATATATTAATAAAAATTAAAATTTTGATATTAGTGATTTAAGTTGAAAACAAAATGTTTAGTTGGAATAAATCTTTTATTAGTTAGTGGATTATGAAGTAATTTTTAAGGCCTAAAGACCACTCCAATTCCTTATTTTCCCTATCTAGTACTCATTCACTTTTGTTTGAGATTCGTTCATTCTTCAAGGCTAATTCTCTCTTGAGCTTGCCCTAACCCCTCATTTCAAAATCTAATTCAACAAATGAAAAAAATGAACGAATGCAATTTCTTTTGAATGGTGCCAAGCACGAACGAGACACTACGGGTTGATCTCGAGCACGGAGGGAGGTCACGTAGACCTGGTTGTGGTGACGATCTTCGAGTTAAAGGGGGGGTTCGACATGGAAGTAAGTGGAGGTCGAGGTGATTGGAACGAGCGGGTTTAGCTATTTTATTTAGAAATATGAGGTGAATAACCCTCACGCTACTATTTTCTAAATCCAAATTTTTACGAGTGAATTAATTTCAAGTTTCTGTAATTGAACATGTTCTTGCAGTGTGTGTTTCCCTATATGAGCCTGGTCCTTCTTTGATTTCTTGTTGTGTGTTTTGAACATGTTGCAATGTATGATTATTGTATTTATAGTTATTAACTTATTAGTGATATTCTTGAATAATTGTTTAGTATAACTATCGTTTAAACCTGGAAAGTTTTCTTGTTTAGGAACTATATATATATATATACATATATATATATACATACTTATAAACTATATTTATGTTCAAGTAATCTAGTTAGTACAGTAGCACATCTACGTCATATTTTTTTAGAGCTTGACCTTAACTTAGGTTAATAAGTATGCTTGCATTGTAGAAGACCAGGTTTTGTAATAAAAAGTATACATAAGTTTCAAAATTTTCATGCTCTAGTTTATAGCCAGACACTTCTTGAAATCGCATAGTACTATAAGTTATTATTATCTGATAGCCTGACAGTGAATGCACTGTATTTTATTATACTTGCAACTATCAAACTATGAATATAAATAAATAATTAAAATAGAATATAGTTGTTTGTAGCTTTGCAATGGGATTTGTTTATTTAGTTTTGTATGTCATCTATGGCTTTGCTTGGGAAGTTGTCACGCTTGCACCCAAATACAATTGACCTTATTTGTTTGGATTTAAATGCAAATTCTTTCTAGAGGAATAGTAGCATGATGTTTTCCTTACTTTTGTTTTGTCCATGTGCTCTTTTGTATTGAATTTTCTCATGCAAATACTTTGTCATCATGCATTGTACACTTGAATTATTAAATTGAATTTTTGCCTTCATGTCATGATTTGAAAACATCTCTGTACATTCCATATTTCGTCTCTGTTCATGCATTGGATTCAATTGGTTCAAGTGGTTTATATATATATATATAAGTATTCAAATAAGCTGTTTATAAAAGAAAGTTTACTTTAAATTATAGATTGCAAATTTTTCTCCAATGAAACTAATTTTCTTTTATAAATGGTTATAATAAGTAATTATATATATATACATATATATGGATTTTTAGACATGATTTGTAAACTAAATATCTTACTTGGAATTTTGAAACACTTACGGAATTATATAAGTGATTTTTGGAATGATACGGATTTATGGAAATTATAAGAAGTGTTCACTAAATAAGTCAATTAAATGTCTTGAGAACCTTAGTTCTATAATGTGGGAAGTACTAATAATCGATTTAGTGTTATCGATTGTTTTAAATGCTTTCGAATAATGCTTCATCGATTATGGTACAACTTATTGAGTAGAATGTTTAAGTGGAAATTACAAACCCATTAATGAATATAAGAGTTTCATTGGGTAGTATGAGATGCCTTGGTTAAATTCTTATGATCATATTTGGGAAAGTACTTAATATTTTAGAGTTGTGTTCTCTTCGGGTGTGCGACAAGTGGTTGTGAGATTTGGAAGAGAGTGTCATTTAGGTTTTCCGGTGGTATTTGTAATAAGTGATATTTACTAGCTTTTAGTAAATACTTGGATTTCATCATACGGTATGGGACATATTGGTTAAATTCTAGTGATTACTGAAAGTCACAGTATTTGGCACTTTAGAGTTTACTTTCTTTTGGTGTGTGGCGAGAGGCTGCTAGATCCTTAAGAAATTTACTCCTAGATTTATTTTCAAGTGTAATAATCTAAAATAAATCTAAAAGATTCGTTCATGGCTGCTATCCATGAGATCGTCTTGTGATCCCGTGATTCCCGTCCTGTGTACGATCCCAAGTATTGGAATGGTTTGTGTGATACCAAATTGTTTGTTTATTTACTATGGTTCTGTACACGATCATTACGATCGTTTTGAGTAAGATTTCTTGGATTCTGGATATTTGGATTTTGTGACTATTCTGTGTTCGTGAAATAAATTTATATTCTTATGTTAGTGAAATAAATATATATTCTTATGTCTTGTGTTCGTGAAGTAAATATATATTCCCGTGTCTTGTGTTCGTAAAATAAATATATATTCTTGCATCTTGTGATGGATGCTAAGTTAAATTAGTTATGTTATTCTATGTTTAGTGACTAATTCATGATTGGAACATAAATTTATAACCCTATTCTGAGTTAAATTAATTTCCTAACTCGTTACATCCTGGACATCTGTATTTACTTATATGTTGTTTGTTCTTGTGTTATATTCTGTTCTCACCCTATTGGATATTTAGAGATAGTCTGACCCGACTGTTATTTTGCTCGGATCAGACCGAGACTTTTAGGTTATAGGACGAGTAGACCTTTGGATGGTTGGGATAGCAGAAGTTGGACCTTCGATATTTAGTTATATCACTTAGGAATTTTGTTTGAAATTGAGATGTATAATTATGATTAGAAAACCATAAGTTGTATATTAATTGAGTTTAGTATTTTATTTTGTAAACTCAAAATTTGTATATGTATAAGTTGAGATTTTATTCCGATGTGATCTGTGACTGTTATTTATATTATATATTTTTTTGCTTTTGAGAAATCAGTGTGCCTATTTCTTTGTATTAATCTGTACATGCAAATTCAGTTCAGATATTAAGTGAAAAAGGTATAAATGACGTGTCAGTGTTAGTATAAAGATATATTCATATTTGATCGCCCTTAATAAGCTGTATTCTACGGACTAGCACACGACATTACTTGTAAGTTTCTTTGCCAATCTGGGTATCGCGGTGGGGTCATTACAATTTTGGTTAAGTCTGGATGTATCGTTTGGATGTACTGAACTCACTTTTATCGCTTGAAAATAATTCTAGCGATAACTGCAGCATTGTCGGCGTTCATTTTCAAGTTTCTAAGTGGGAGATGCTACAATAGCAATTTGCTGCAAAGTTATTTTGGTAAAAAAGAATTTGATTTAATCCTAAAAGTATGTTTGATATACAAAAGATATATGTATATATTATTATTTCAATATAATTTGAATTAAAACCCTATGTTTAGTTCTAAAGTTTTTCTTCAAAGAAATTTGATATGAACTTTCTAATGTAGAAAAGTTTTGTATGTATGTTATTAGCGTGCCTGAGTGATAGTGGCATAGTCCGAAATAAATGTCGAAACTTTTCATGTTTTCCCTTTTTGGGTAAAGTGTGTATAATAAATTATTGAAATTTGTTAAATTATTTTATGGACACATGTAGTTTATGCATTAGGATTGTATAGTATGTACATCAAGTTATTATATGTTGTTTGGTAGATTTCATTTGTTAAAATGAAACAGGATTTTTCGGTAATTTTTGACAGTCGTCAACTTTCGAATTAGAACTTGAAGCAAAATGTTTTTATGTGAAAATATAAAAGATAAGTTTATATAGCAGTTGAATTGAGAAGGTAGTAAGTTAAAAAAAGTTTTAAATTGTTGAACATTCTTGTTAAGTAAAATAAATTTGAGGTTTTGTGTAACAACCTGTAAATTTTTAACTGTTTTAATATATTTAACTGAAATTTTGTAAAATTTCAAATGATTAAATTTTGAAATAAAGATTTGATATTTGGAATACGTCTGTTTAAACATAGCAATGGGTAAATTTTCATCAGATAATTTGGAAGTTTATTTTCTAGTGTAATTTTATTCCAATTTATATCAGTTAAAAATTGATGGTAATAAAATGTTTTCCAAACCTGAATATTTTTCTATAGAAAAATTGTAAGTCATCTTCTGAGTGAGACGTCATCTTTCGTTTCGTCAAATTTGGACCGCTATTGCTCCGTTTATCTTATTTCTGACAAAATAGCAGGATTTTCGGTACCGATTATCGACTTTTGATCGGATGATCGTACCACAGATATCCATATACCGTTCTGATCGTCTTGCCGTGCTGATCTCCACGGTATATTTATTCCTGTATTTTGAGGTCCGGTACGCACCGAAAACTATAAAACGTTCGTTGTATCGTTATCATAAATCGTGACTTTACTATTTCTTTGGTTTCAAAATCTGATGGCATGCTGTCCAAGCATCTCAATTAATTGCTTTAAAAACTTTTGCTAAATCAATGGATAGCTGCACGTCCCTTTGGCTTTTGAATTTATATCTAAAATTACGGTGGAACGTTTCTTCTGCTCCTTTCATTCACTCTTTCTCGGTGCCGTCTTCTTCATTTTATAGAACCAAGATACAAAATAAGTCTGTGCATTTGAGATCTAACATTCCTTCATCTGCTCTTTTCCATATCCACTTACGCAACCACCTCTTCGCCATAAATCGTTCTCCAACCTTCACCTTCCCGGCCTCTCCCTACTTCGTGCCTCACAACCCACGACCGCTTTGCCTCCACCGAGTCACCACGCCCTGAACAACACCGAACCGCCGACCTGAAACACGAGTATTCCTTCCCTATGCACATGGTTTGCATCAACCATTGCGAACCGAATCACAAGCTTAGACATGGCAACCCATCCGCATAATCCAGATCCACCCATCTCCCAGGCTGTCATAGCCTTCCACCTCGCCTCCTTGTTCTCTCCTCTGGCCGATCTATGCAGCTCGCCTCCACCTTCTCTTTGTGATGTGAGTTACTTATGTTTTCCCTGTATCAATCTATGTTCTAGGGTATATATATTATTGCTTTCGTATCTATGAATATAAGTATATATATGCTACCTATATGTGTTTTAAAATATTAAATATATAGCGTATATATCATATTAGATGTGAAGGTACATTTAAAGAAGTACTTATGTTGTTGTATTCATTGTTTTGTAGTAGTAGTAGTTTGTCACAACAATACATATAGGCGTAACAGTACATATTGTATAAGAGAGGTTGTACAATGAAGTACTAAAACATTTTTCTATTCATGTCCCTGTTGTATATATATAAAGCTTAGGCCAGTATATATTGATGTCTTAATAAATATTGATCTTAAGGAATTATACGTACATATATATATATTAGTGTTTTGTTATGAATATATATATGTCAAGTTTTCATATTTTTGTATATTTATATTTTGGTTGTAATACATCTGACGTGTGATATATACTAGGTTACTTAAGTGTATATTCTTGTTCATCTCAGTACATGATAGTTCTTTAAAATATATATAAATGTATTCATCCATAAAGTATTTATATATGGTATGTTCAGTTTCAGAGATTTTTCAGCAAGGTATTTTGATTCTATAAAATATATTAGCATATAGTGATACATAGTTAAAATGTTATATTCTATGTTTGGAAATTTGTTTACAGTGTATATTTGAACTAAGGCATTAATAATTTACACTTGAGTAAGCTTGCGTCCCCATCCATTGTATATAATTTATGCATTGTTTAATGAGATGTTGTACAAGTTGATATGGCAGTTATATGTATAATACGTATATATACATTTTGTTTTATAAGTAAGCTATTTTGTTACATAAGTATATAGTTAAGACTGTAGCATATATTCAATCTATTTAACACGTTTGAATGTTATATTATATATGTTTTTATTCGTATTTTACTCTATAAGTTATAGCATTGATTTCTGGTATACGTGTATATCTGAAGATGTATAATTGGTTGAAAATATAGGCATTATTTACAGTTAGGATCGAATATATATTTGGTTGCTTGTACATATTATAGAAAAAAATAAGATTTTTTTTATATATAGGTTTATATAGACTAGTATAAGAGCTGTGTGGTTTTGACATGCATGTTTTAATACAACCAATGATTTTGAAATATATATTTAATTTAAAATTGTGTTTGTCTTTAGAATATGATCTGGTATATACATAGTTATATATAATTTATATATATTCACTTATTCTATTATCATCATCGATCCAGTTCTGATTTGGTTTCGTCAATTCCCTATTTTTCAGCTTATTGTCGAATCCGTATCCATCTAGCTTTGCTTCGGATTTCGTGCTTAGATTCGTAACTCATCTCAGTCTCGTTCATCTCTAACCTCGAAAGGTGAGCAATCACTCTGATTAACGTTCTTATATTAATTAAATTTGATTTCAATTGAAACGTTAATTGAAATATGCTGCTGTTAGTTATTCACGTTGTTATATATATGTCATTATTTGTATCTGTTCACCTATGACATCTGACACCATTATCTGCTATTTATATTGATGATATATTTCCTGTTACTATTGTTATTCTTATTATCATATCTGTTATCACTTTGCAAGTTCCCTGTTAGTATAGAATCACTATGGGTTGAAATGATACATACCCGAACGATCTTGTAGAATAGGAGAAAAATCGTTATGGGTTGAAATGATAAACCCAAGCGGTTTTCAATTAATTGAATTTGGGATTGCGGGTTGAAAGATATATACCCGTATATATATTTTAAATTGCGGATTGAAATGATAAATATCTGTATCACTTGACCATAGGATAGAAAATTTTATACAGGCACCGTTGGTCTATATATAAATGTTTTAAAAATGATTTCTTTGGTTTTGGAAAGAAATATATGTTTTGATAAATATTGATTTTAAAGATTTATTAAAGTTGATTTAATAAAATTGATAAATAACATGTTTAAGTATTTATTTAATATCTATATCTTCAAATATAGAATTTATAATGATTTGAAATTGATTGAAATTATATTTATTTAAGAATTATACTTAAATAAGTTTGATTTGAAATGTATTGAATTTGAAATTTAAAGAAGTGATTTACAACTTGAAATTTTAAAGGTGACTTAAATGGATATTTCAAACGTATAAATATTTAAATGAGATATTTTGTTTATTTAAATTGTAAATTGAAATTGTATTCAAATGTTATGGAAATGTTAAGTTAATATTTCAAACTAAATAATTTTAAAGTGAATTTGATATGTATATAAATTTATCGAATTTAGTTTTGAAATGTTGAATATTTAAAGCTTTGAAATATATTAAAATTGAAATGGCTTATTTTATGGTTCAGATATGTATTTGAAATCGATAATTTGAAATGGTTTATTTAGAAGCTGAATCGAGTTGAAACTGATGATTTGAGATTTGATTAAATTAAATTTTTGGAATTCGAGTTAATTTGAATCGATTTGTGGAATTTGAGGAAACTATTTTATTTTATAAAGAAATTTTAATATCTAAACTGTTTAAAAGGAAAGTGTTATGATTTCCAAAATACTATGATTTCAAAGCTGTGATTTCCAATGTGTTTTGATTTTTCAAAAGACTGATTTCGAAAGCGTTGTAACTTTGGAAAGTGATATGATTTTGGAAATGGATATATTTGAAGTGAAAAATGATATCGTATTAAATTGGGTCTTGAAATGATAATGATATTTTGGTTTTGAAGTATAAACTATTTTGAAATGACCACGGTGTTATAATAACGATTGGTTGGCAAAGAGACCGGGATTGGATATGGACATACTCTCTGTTGATACCGAAAACCACTTTGACAACCGTGTACGCGGTGGAGATTCCAGAATGAAGTAGCATGGTGGCGACGATCCTAAGGTATATACGTGGACCCAACTCCCGTGAGTTGGCATAAGGTGGCTAAAACAGGAGCGATCTCGGACCAGTGAGGTAGCACCTCGTATCGGACGCACTTCTTCGATTTCATTCTATTACTTGTTGATTTTGGTGGCCACCCTTCGATTTGGGAGTGTTGTTCGAGGTGGAACGGTAGTGGCTGCTATGCGTATCCATCAGTCCATGTGCGGAATTGGTATATCTACCCTGGCATTGCCTTGTGTGCCGTGTCACCTACCATATCGAGATTTACTACGATTATGATTTTAAGATCCGACCGCGTTAAGGTTCTCCATCCCCTTAACGCTATTTTCTATATGATTATACTTTACTGATTAGACACTACTGTATATAGCGTATATTACTACATAGTAGATAGTTTAACGGATCCTTAGAGGATGGTTATCCCAAACATCCTTTAAGTTACTTGTATTTCAGTTGATATTTCACTTGAGTTGGATTTATTGATATAAGAATGTTAATCCTGACTCGAGTGTTTTGTGTTTTGCTTTACGCTCGGGTCAGACTGAGTGATACAACATTTGAGACTCATCTTTGGAGTTGGAGCTTCGCTTGGAGATCCAGCCATCTATCGATCCTGCTTTCAGTTATTCAGTTGATTCCAGTGATGTATTCAGATCTTGTATTTGATTATTGTATTGAGGCATCTAGTGTATTCGAGACTTCTGTTGTATCTTGTTTAACTCTGTTATATTATATAGTAGCTTCATGAACTACTATCCTTTTGTTTCCGCTGCATTATTGTTATATTACTCTGTGTCTGTGATCAGTAATTATTTTATTTACTGTATATGCTGAGTTTTGCCAAATTTTATTTACAATCCATTGTTTTGAATTATTCAAGTCCGACATGTGTGGATTTATTGTCGATTTGAATGGTCCAAAACACTGGGTCGTTACATTTTGTATGTACTCTTAGGATGTAGTTGGGTATGATATGGGTAATAAAGTGAAGTAAGTTTTTATGAAACGTTTTATAAATTAAAATATACAATGTTTTAAAACTTGAAGTTATGTCTTATGAAATGATTCATAAATGATTTTTTTATCGGATAAGATATACCATTTGTATAAATAAATGTGATTAAAAAGTAATCGGTATATTTGAAAAACCAATAGGATAAGTACGTAAGTTGTACGTAGATCGTTTTATTCACATGATTGCTCTTGATCTAGTATTAGAGTACAAGATTTCTAGGTGATTTGCACCCGTCCAAACAAGGATTTTCACTCGATTCTTAATGGCGAACACTTGATATAGATTCTTGATATGATCCCAAAGTTTTCTATCATGGTATATGGAAACGTAAGGAGAATGGAGGATTCTAATCAAAGAACTGGATCAGAGTCCACACTAGTTTGGAAGTGATATTATGTGATCAAGCAATTAATAGAATTTGGTATTGCATATAGATACTCCATGTACATCGTACAAGCTTTAGTGTATTTTCATACTATGTTTTGTTGGCTTATAGGGCATTTAGGTGATGACTCTTCAATTTTGTTATGACATAGAATGAATTGCCAACTAAGTAACAACCCAAGGTAGTTGAGCATAAGGTACGGTTAGTAGATTGTAAAGAAGAAAGTGGGATCTTTGATAAGCCGTGAGCAATGGAAGAGGAGAAGAGGTGTTGCCATGGTTTGGAAGTGCTAAAAGTTGGATCTTTAAGAGTTTGGTGACGGTAGGAAGTGCTCTTGAGTTTGGTTGTGCTTGTGCATCTATTTGGCTTGAATCTAAGTGAGTTATCTCACTATCTTGTATGTATATATTGTGTACATATGTTGGGTTTGAAATGTAAAGTTGATGTGACATTAACTAATTAAAGTTATAAACTTTGGACCCCACTTGCTTTGAAAGCAACTGGCAACTTTATAGTGTATAACATCACTTCAATTACCTTCTTAAACATGTGGCATTGCCTTGACTTAATGTTTAAATGGTCATTTGGATTGTGTGTTGAATTGAAGTCTGTTTGAAAGTGTTTGAGCGAGAGTAGTCGCTATAAGTGCACTTCAATATACCTTAACTTTAACTTATGTAAATGGAAGTTTTATGAACCTAACTTGGGATAATTTGATTTAGTTGTTATCTACTATATTTTGGTGTGTTGGAAAGTAAAGAAATGGTTTGGAAAGTTATAGAAATTGTGAACTAAAGTTGTGAAAGTTAAAGCAAAAAATAAGGTTATAAATACACTTTGTAAACATAGCTTGTTTTCGGAAATTTTTATAAATTGGTAGATACTCTTAAGGGTTTCTTTCCATGGTTTTTAAATACCCTAAGTGTAGCACTTACTAAAAAAGTTCAATTCTTATATCATTTTTTAAAGTGGTTAAAACTAGTCGTAAAGTTCGTGCTTTTCAATATGTTCTTTAACAAGAACTTTTAACATCATTTATAAATGCTGTAGTAAGTCGCTTATGGTTTTAAGTGTTTAAAAATTATATTTAAATTTGGTATTTTTCTCTAATATTTTTATAAATGCTTTCTAACCTATTTTAAAGTATTGTAAAGTTTTTTTTTAAAGTTGGATATATTTTTGATAATTCTATATGTATTTTGGAAGTAAAGGGGTTTTAAATTATAAAACAATCGAATTACAAGTTAGTTATTTTCAAGTAATATTTTACATAGATATTTAAAACTTATTTACAAGTATTTTTAACGTATTTATAAGTTTTGAAAAAGGTAGTTGACAAGGATTAACAATAAAAGTCGACGAGGTAGACTTCTCTATTTACTATATTTATGAATGTTGGAAATGTATTAATCATATTGTTTACTTACTCGTATATGAAAGTCATTAATACTATACTTAATACTAAAAGTCAACGAGGTATTATCTATTTGTGAGATTCAAGAATGAAGTGTCTAGGCAAGGCTTTGATCGCAACTAGTGCTCTAACTTACCTGACTTCATTCTTGGACGAGGAATGGTTAAGTTGGAATGTAGGAAACAAGTTAGGTGTACGAGTCGTGATTTCTATAAGCAATCGTTTTAACTACATAATCGATTAGTGGACTATAGAATTTAACCAAATATTAACTTAGATCTTTGAAAGAATGTTTTAAAGATAAGCATAAGTGAAATGATTTTAGGTTTGTCGTGATGATATTCTAATAACATTTGTCTTCAACCCTTTTGATTATACTTATGAATGTAAATATATCTTTAAAATAATGTTTTAAAGATAAAAATAAGTGGAATGGTTTTGGATTTGTATTGATAATGTCTAAGTAACATTAGTCTTAAACTATTTTGAATGGATTTGTGAAAGTATTTAGATTCTATACATGGATATTTAAAAAGAAATTATAAGTAAGGAATCTTTTGTAAAAAGATAGAAAAAATAAAGGTTCTAAGTAAGAAATCTTGCTAATGATTTGTGAATATACTTTTACCATCTGAGATAAGTATATTAACGTTTTGAAGTATTGAAAGGAGTACAAATGAAAAGTAGAAATTGATAAACGATATTTAATTGGATAAAAGAAGTTTTACTAATAAAAGAGGTTTAATTAATAAAAGATTAATTAAACAAAAAAGGGATTAGGAGTTGCTTATGTGACTTAATCGTGCTTTGTACGACTTGATCATGCTTTATATGTTTATTCGTTTATGGAAAGTATTTATTCGTATACTTAACATTAAAAATCGATGAAGTAGGCATGTCTATCTATGGGACTTATGGCTGATGTTCGAGTAGGGATACGAGCAATAGAAATCTAACTTACTGGCTTCACTCTTGACCGAGGAATATTGTGAGATAAAAATATCGAAAATGTGATGGGTATATGAGACTTCGTTTCTGTATGCAATCGTTCTAATTATTATTGAATATGACCAAATTTGTCGATTCAGTCTTGAAGAGACCGGGATCGATAAGTGCCTTGCTTATTGAAAACCACTTCAAGACTGAGATACATGTTATATCTCTTAGAAGTGGATATGTTCGAGGTGCTAGAATCCATTTGTGGTTTCGAGATCTATTCAAGATGTGGGAATCCATTTAGGGATCCGTATTCTATTCGAGTGATGAAGACTTGTGTGAAAGATGCCGAACCTAACCTCGACATCAGAAATGACAAAAAATAGAGTAGGAGCATAGCTTGGGGTTTGGCTGACCTTCGATAGGATATTATTACTCCATATCTAGAGTATGCTTATTGTGTGTGGGAGGTGATGATATTTGGGATTATGTAATTAGACGTGAATTGGATATGTTTTCCTTATTGGTATATTATATCTAGATATATATGACCCTCAAAGGTAGTTTCTGACCCTTGTGAAGGCGATTCGATTTCAGCTTGGCCGAAGGGATCTCCATGGAGAAATCCATTATGCGAATGTTCCTTATCAGTTTTGATTGTACCCTCTAATATGTTGTTGAATGTAATCAATGTAACCATTCAGGCTATGTTATATGTTTATATTCTTCACACTAGACACTATCTATTATATGACCTTATGTACTTATTAGGTGGTGGTTCTTTTGAGGGGATAACCGTTATGGCATTCCAAGTGGTGTCAAAAGTATTGTTATATGTTGATCACATATTTCTTAAGTTTCTCATACCAGACTTATGTCTAACGCATGGTTTTTGTTTTCCCTAAATTTCTCATGTGCTCTTTCGAGTAGTTTGAGAAAGGCAGGTTTTCATTGATGTTCTTTAGAGCTCAAGAAGATGAGCTGGATGTTTCACATACCGTAGTATTCTTATTTTCGCTGCATTGCTATATTGTACATATCAACATTTGTGAGGACAAACATTTATAACTATCGAGGCTAATGATAGCACTTAGGTTTTTTAACTCCGAAATATCTGCATCGGGGTAACTTTTTGTACTGTTCTTTTGATATTATATGTTATCGTTCCGCTGTGATTCTGATATTGTGTTCTCTTCTTTCTTATTTTATTTCGTTTTATTTTACCTTAACAATTCGTCTTTTCGACACTTAAGTGCTCGACGCGTGAATACTATGGATGTATTAGTGTCGATATTCGAGTCTAAAAGGTGGATTGTTATAGCAGGTATCAGAGCTAAAGGTTAAGCGAGTATCTTGGCTTTGGTAGGTTATGGTTCATCAAGAGAGAGGGTAATTGAATATCGTAGCATGAGTCGAGTATATTATACATATAAGAGCATATATGTATTTGTTATAAACATATGCCTTAAAGTTAATTACAACTGCAAAAATTAAAGATCTTATATAAGGTCGCTTATATAAGTGTGAACTGTTAAAGTGTAGTTCAATTAATGTAGGGATTAATGATGTTCATTCGTTACCCCTTGATAATTTATTTAGCCATGCTTGTCTAGTTTATGAGCATTGCTATCCTTTGTAGAATGATTTGACATGCTCGACCAGTTTATGAACACTATTATCATTTCTAGATTTAGTAGCTTAGTCATGCTCGACCAGTTTATGGGCATTGACTTCCATTTATTGAATATTGATTTGTGCTTGACCAGTTTATGAGCAGTTTTTCCCTTTTCATTGTATGGGTTGGGTGAACAGTATTTGTAGATGCATTGAAACAAACACAATGTGAATTTAGACTCATATTTTGACTATAAGGTGTTAAGTGATAATGTTGGGTTAAAAGTTGAATTTAATAAAACATGATTATTTTAATCTAAAAGAAAGATATGTTATTTTATAAATAAACATTTATGAAAAGATTTTAAATAAGAAAGTGATTTTGTATAAGTATGGTTTATCAAACATGGTTTATAAATGAAATGAGGATTTAAACAGATATTTTGAGAACTTAAATCCCGATGTTTTTGAAAATGTTTTCAAGATTTTAAGAAAATAACAATAGTAATATTTGAATGTATATTTTTGGGAAATTAGTTTATGAGGTTGAGGTCATAGTACTTAGTAATATTTATGAAGTCCTTGATACCGCTTTGGAAATGATTTTGATTAAGTTTGAAATGTGTGGTATGGATGTACTGAATTCACTTCTGTCGCTTGAAAATAATTCTAGAGATGACTGCAATATTGTTGGCATTCATTTTCGGGGTTCTAAGTGGGGGATGCTATAATAATAGTTTGCTACAAAGTAGTTTTTGTAAAAAAGAATTTGATTTAATCACAAAAGTATGATTTGACATATAAAAGATATATATGTGTATATATATATATATATATTATTTCAAAATGATTTGAAATAAAACACAGTGTTAAGTTCTAAAGTTTTTCTTTAAAGAAATTTGATATGAACTTTTTAATATAGAAAAGTTTTCTATGTATGATATGTAGGATGCCCGACTGTAGTGGCATAGCCCGGAATAAATGTTGGAACTTTTCATGTTTTCCTTTTTTCGGTATAGTGTGTTTAATAAATTATTGAAATTTGTTAAGTTATTTTATGGACACATGTAGCCTATGCATTAGGATTGTATGGTATGTACATCATGTTATGGTATGTTGTTTGGTAGATTTCATTTATTAAAATGAAACGGAAATTTTCCATCGATTTTTGGCAGTCGGAAACTTTAAAATTGTTATAGGTCTTGAAGCAAAATGTTTTTGTATGAAAATATAAAAGATATGTTTATATAATATTTGAATTGAAAAGGTAGTAAGTTAAAACAAGTTTTAAATTATTGAACATCCTTGTTAAGTAAAATGAATTTGATGTTTTGTAGATAATCTTATGATGCAGTAGGGCATTATATGGATAATAAAGTGATGTAAGTTTTTATGAAATGTTTTATAAATGAAGTTATACAATGTTTTCAAACTTGAAGTTACGTTTTATGAAATGATTCATGAATGATTTTAGTATTGGTTAAGATATACTATTTGTATAAATGATTGTGATTAAAAAGAAATTGGTATACTTGAAAAATCAATAGTATAAGTACGTAAGTTGTATGTTGGTCGTTTTATTCGCATGATTGATCTTGATCTAGTATTCGAGTACATGATTTTGAGGTGATTTGCATAGGCCTAAACAAGGATTTTTCACTTGATTCTTGATGGCCAACATTTGATACAAATTCTTGATATAATCCCGAAGTTTTCTATCATAATATGTGGCTATGTAAGGAGAACAGAGGTTTCTAATCAAGGAACCGGATTAGGGTCAGCACTAGAGAGGTCTAGTGATTTATACTAGTTTGGAAGTGAAATTGTGTGATCGAGCAAGTGATCGGTTTTGATATTGTGTATGGATAGTCCATGTACATCGTACGGGCTAGTATATTTTCATACTATGTTTTGTTGGCTCATGGGAGTTTAGGTGATGACGCTTTGATTTGTTATGAGGTAGCATGGATGACGACTAAGTAATAACCTGAAGCTGTTGAGTGTACAACACGCTTAGTGGACTATTTATCGTCCTTGTACTATAAGAGGATTTTTGAACTTGAACAAACCATAGGCTTTGTTTGCTAATGTTTTGGATACTGTAAAGTATTGCTATGTGATTGATTCCTTTTGTTGCTCATGTTGGAATTTCGAGGACGAAATATTCTAAGTGGGAGAGAATGTAACGACCCAAAATTTCGAGCACTTCATATTTAAATATTTTCCACTTGGATTAAATGTTATAAAACTGATTTAATATCCTTGTTAACACACTTTTAAATCATCGGTAATGATGGTAAACTTGTTTTGAAAAAATGTTTACAAAAATAAATACTTAGAAGAAATATCGATAATGTGACCGAAAATCTTTTTTTCGATATACAGCTTTTTACTCGTCGGTAGTTGTTCAAACATTTTTTACATACAATTATTTTGTTAGGAAATCATTAAAATAAGATAAAAATATTTAACCATTTATGTAAATAAAGTTTTTGATGAGGTGATGGGTGATATCATAGAAGATATTTTGAAAATGAGCTTTTAAGGAGAGTCTTAAGTGATGATCAAATGAAAATGTGATGTAAAGGTACCATGTAAGAGGAAGGCTCCTTTGTGACTTTTCATGGAAGGTAGAAGATATTAATGACCTCATGTAAAAACCTATAAATACACCCTTAATGGTTTTAGAATTTGCTAAGCTTGAAATGTAATATAACTTGAAAATGGTGGAAGTGGATTAGCACTAATCCACTTTGTTCTTCACTAACTTTCTCTAATTAACTCAAATCTTCTCCAAACACCACCAAAATTTCACCAACAACTTAGGAAGCTTAGGTATAAATTCAAAGTGGAAGAAAAGTGAAGGAGAAGGTGGGATCTTGGATGGGCCGTGAGCAATGGAAGAGGAAGGAAGGTGTTGCCTTGGTTTGAAATTGCTAAAGGTTGGATCTTTAGGAGTTTGGTGATGGTAGGAAGTATTCTCGGGTTTGTTTGTGCTTGAGCATGTGTTTGGTTTCGATATAAGTGAGCTATCTCACTATCTTGTTTGTATATCTTGTGTACATATGTTGTGTTTGAAATGTAAAGTTAAAGTGATATTAACTAATTAAAGTTATAAACTTTGGATCCCTTTTGCTTTTGAAAGCAAATGGCAACTTTATATTGTATAACATCACTTCTATTACCATCTTAAACGTGTGACATGGCCTTGAATTGATTTTTAAATGGTTGTTTGTATATGTTTGAAAGTGTTTGAGCGAGAATAGTCGCTATAAGTGCACTTCAATATCCCTTTACTTTAACTTGTGTAAATGGAAGTTTTATAAACTTAACTTGGGATAATTTGATTTGGTTGCTCTCTACACATATTTTGGTGTAATTTATAGTAAATAGATGGTTTGGAAAGTTGTAGAATTTGTGAACCAAAGTTGTGAAAGTTGAAGCAAAAATGTGGTTATAAATAAACTTTGTAAATATATTCTGTTTTAAGAAATTTTTATAAATTGGGAGATATTCCTAGGGGTTTCTTTCCTAGTACTTACTATAAAAATTTCAAATCTTAATTCGTTTGTTAAAGTGTTTAAAACTAGTCATAAAAATCATGCTTTTCGATGTGTTCTTTAACAAAGACTTTTAATAGAGTTTATAAATGTTGTAGTAAATCACTTATGGTTTTAAGTGCTTAAAAATGGTATTTAAATTTAGTATTTTTTTCTAATATTTTTAGAAATGTTTTCTAAAAGTATTTTAAAGTTGGTTTTAAGTTTAAATATATTTTTAATAATTATATATGTATTTTGGAAGTAAAGGGTTTTAAAATTATAAACGGTTTTTCACCACATCATAACTTAGTTATTTTCAAGTAATATTTTACATTTATGTTTAAAACTTATTTACAAGTATTTTTAAAGTATTTATAAGTTTTGAAATTGGTAATTGACTAGGCTCAACACTAAAAGCCGTCGAGGTAGACTCTCTATTTATGAGAGTTAAGATTGATGTTCGAGCAGGGATACGAGTAATAGAGTTCTAACCTACTGACTTCCCTCTTGATCGAGGAATAGTTAAGTTGGGATGTCAAAAACTTGTTAACCCTGTTGTTTACTTATTTTTTTGAAAAGTATTTAACGTTTCCCATTGCTAAAAGCGGATGAAGTAGGCTTATCTATTTATGAGAGTTAAGATTGATGTTCGAGTAGGAATATGAGCAATAGAGCTCTAACATATCGGCTTCCCTTTGACCGAGGAATAGTTAATTTAAGTCAGAAGTATCAGAGATTTGTTAATCATATTGTTTACTTACTCGTTTATGAAAGTCATTAATATTATACTTAACACTAAAAGCCGACGAGGTAGGTTTATCTATTTGTGAGATTCAAGAATGAAGTGTCTAGGCAAGGCTTTGATATGTAACCAGTGCTCTAAATTACTTGGCTTTACTCTCAAATGAGGAATAGTTAAGTTGGAATGTTGGAAAGAAGTTAAATATACAAATTGTGATTTCTATAAGCGATTGTTTTAACTGGATAATCGATCAGTGGACGATCGAACTTAATATTAACTTAGATCTTTAAAAGAATGTTTTAAAGATAAGCATAAGTGAATTGGTTTTGTGTTTGTTGTGATGATGTAACATTCATCTTTCACTCTTTTTGATTATACTTATGAATGTAAATAAATCTTTAAAAGAATATTTTAAAGATAAGCATAAGTTGAATGGTTTTGGATTAGTAGTGACAATGTTTAAGTAACATTAGTCTTAAACCTTTTGAATGGATTTGTGAAAGTACTTAGATCCTAAAAATGGATATTTAGAGGGAAACTATAAGTAAGGAACCTTTTGGGAAAAGATAAAAAAAGAAGTTCTAAGTAAGAAATCTTATTAATGGTTTGTGAATATACTTATACCATTAAGATAAGTATATGAATACATTTTAAAGTATTGAAAAGAGTACACATGAATAGTAGAAATTGGTAAACAATTTTTTATTATATAAAATAAGTTTTACTAATAAAAGAGGTTTTAATTAAAAAATGTTAATTACATAAAAAGGGGATTAAGAGCCACTTATGTGACTTAATCATGCTTTGTGTGACTTGATCGTGCTTTGTATTTTTGTTCGTTTATGGAAAGTATTTAGTCGAATATTTAGAACAAAAAGCCGATGAAGTAGGCTTATCTATCTGTGGGAGTAAGACTGATGTTCGAGTAGGGATATAAACAATAGAACTCTAATATACCGGCTTCACTCTTGACTGAGGGATAAATCTGAGATGAGAATATCAAAAATGTGATGAGTATACGAGACTTAATTTACATTTGCAATCGTTCTCGTTATTGATGAATATGACCAAATTTGTCGATTCAGCCTTGAAGAGATAGGGATCAGTAAGTGTTTTACTTATCGAATACCACTTCAAGACTAGGATGTGTATTCTATCTCTTGGAAGTGGATATGTTCGAGGTGTTGGAATCCATGTGTCATTTTGAGATCTTTTCGAGATGTGGAACTTCATTTAGGGATTCATGTTCTGTTCGAGCGATGAAGATTCATGTGAAAGATGACGAACATAACCTCGACTTCAAAAATGATTGAAAAGATAGTACAGGCATAGCTTGGGGTTTGGCTGACCCACGATAGGAATTATCACTCTATATCTAGGGTATGCTTATCGATATTACCGGCGGGAGGTGATGATATTTGGGTAAACATGGACCGACTATGTTTTAATTAATGGTATATTCTATCTAGAGATATACTACGCTCGGAGGTAGTTTTTGACCCTTGTGCAGGAGATTTAATTTCGACTTGACTTAAGGGATCTCCACCGAAAAATCCAATGCGAATGTTCTTTATCGGCTTTGATTGTACCCTTTAATATGCTATTGAATGTAACCAATGTAACCATTCCGGCTATGTTATATATTTATATTCTTCACCCTAGACATTATCTATTATATCACCTTATGCACTTTGTGGCTTTTTTAGGGGATAACCATTATGGCATTCCATGCGGTCTTAAAAGTACTGTTATATGTTGATTACATATTTCTTAAGTTTCTCATTCAAGACTTATGTCTGACGCATGGTATTTTTTCCTAAGTTCCTTGTGTATTCTTTCGAGTAGTTTGAGAAAGGCAAATTTTTGTTTGTTAGCCCAAAAAATGGATCAACACCCTGGATTGAGTGTGAAAGCACCAACTCTATTCTTACAGAGCAATAGTATAGAAAACAAATACAAAAAGAAAAGAAATGGTAAAAAGACAAGAAGAGTTTTATAAGGTTCAGCTGTTAATGAAGCCGACGTCCACTTTATAACTTTCTATTAACTAGCTGTTGTTACAAGTTGAATTGGATTACAATATGATTGAATCTTCTAAGTTAGATCAAGTCACAAGTACAAGCGTTCACAGGAGAATCTGTAACGACCCGTATTTTTAAACATTTAAAAGTAGTAAATTAAATAAGATTTTTTTGAATAAAATTGTTAGGAATAAAAAAAATTAAGATTTTATTTATACAAATTTGATTTTAATACAAATTATGAGCTTAATTAAAATTTCTATTAATGTCATATGTTTGCAACAATATAAGGATGATAAAAAATGTTAGTGTGTATTTTAATAATATGGGTTTGAATGATATTTGTAATTGTCTGAATGTAAATTTCCAATTGATTGGAATAATAAATGTTAATAAGAAATAATAAATGTTTCTTTATTAAAAAAAAAGAATCATAAGTTTATTTATTTGAAATGTTTGGTAGCTGAAAGATTGATTGCAGAGATGAGAAACTATTATTTGGTAAGAAATGTATAATTTCTGTTTGTATCCAATAGTGCATAAATATGTTTCAATCACTGTTTGATAGGAAATAATTGTTTTATTTCTCATTACCTTTATTTTTTTCCATTTTGAAATTCACCCTTGTAAACAATTGAAAATAATGTAATTGAATAATTTCAATTAATGATAGAGAGGACACCAAACTGTAAATTAATAGGTGTAATTAAACGTAGCTTATGTTTTGTGAAAATATAAGGAAAGTCGGTTTAATGAAAAGAACATTTATAACAAATAAAATGGATGTTTCATTTGTGAATGTAGGTTTAATTTCATTAAAATAAAGAATAGGATGATTGATTTAAAGGAAGTAAATATGTGCATTTGAACTGTGTTTTAGCGTATAGATGGATTACAAGAGTAGAAAAATAATTTATTTAAATAAGTTATTTATAGCTCTGCTGTATAAACAACAAATTATAAACGTGTTTAAATGACTAAAGGAAACAATTATTCTATTTTTCATCCATTTTAGTTGACTGTTTTGAAATTTAACATTATAAGTAATTGTAATTAATGTAATTGAAATATTTCAATTAGAAGGGAAGAAAACGTTGATTGCAATTAATAGATTTAATAAAAGAAACGCACCTTTTGTGTTAAACAGAATTGATGTTTTAATGGAAATAAAAGATCATTTTGGGAAAACCAAATTGAACGTTTTCATTTTTATAGTAAGAATTTTATTTATTATGCATAGATAAAAAAACTAAATGCATACAAATTTGAATATTATTTGAGTTAATGAAGTTAATTTGGTTACGTTTCACAAATTGAATTTCAAAAAGGTTGTGCAATGTACATGGTCCATTCATTTCTTTTGTTATTAATTGTTGCATGTTTTGAGACGTATAAAAATAAACTTTCATTTTAAGCAAGAATGATTTTGGATAAAAAAATTGAATTTTGAAATAATACACACACACACACATTAATATTCAAACTTTTAAATATATCAGAGGATTCGTGGTTTGTAAATATTGTGGAATCAATTAGAAATTACCTTTTATTAACAGTTGTACATTAATTACATAAGTTCATATATATATTTTTTTACATTTTATATATGGTTAAAACTTGTAAACCGGTTGCATTAATGTGACCGTTATAGTCATTAGAAAAGTAAAGTAAATCATTTTTATAGTGCACAGATAGATATATATTCATTAAATAATGAAATTGGTTTGAGTAACGTAAATAAATATATAGATTGATTGGTTGATTAATTGATTGATTGATTGTTAATTGATTGATTGTGTTAATGTAGTATGCAAATATATTGACATAAAACGAATGTTTTAATATGAAATTAAATTATGTAAATATGTGTATATTTGGGTTTATTGATATGAATTAATTGGAGTGAGTTTTGGAATTTGGACCCCAAAGGTTTGTTTATAGGTTATAGGTGGTCTCTTCATTTGCTTTACATTATTATCACCTCCATTCTCTCTCTTCCGTTTTCAAGTTCTTAACGTAGTCTCCACTTGTGCATCCATTTAATTATTAGCCTACTCATTCGTTTCTTATTAATTAGTAATAACCTCATTTGATTTATTTCTAATTAATAATTGCCTCATTCTTTTCATTTGTTTCTCCTTTATTCGTTTGCTCTTTTCAAATGCTTTACCTGAAGTTTTTCATTTCTTTTCTATTTTTCCGTTTTTAATGTGAACATCAAATTAATATTCATGCCATCTAATTAGTATTTACTATTCTCCGTTTCTGAAGTTTATTTTACTTATGCATCATTAGTTCTTGTAGCTTCCTTTCATTGGCAATTCTTTCTCCTGAAACTTCATATTTAAAACGGAAGATTTATTTTTATCTTTATTGATATATTTATTCCTTTACTTCACCTCTTTCAATACTACCATTTTAAGACTATTCATATTTTTACTTTATTTCAATTCCTAGTTTGTTTATATATACTCTATTAGCTTTTCATTTGTTTCCATCGTCATTTCTGTAGCCTCATTTCATTTTTCAAATCTCATCTTTTGTAGCTTCATTTCTCCAAACAAACTTCCATCTCATTTTTTTTCCTCTCTTCATTTTCTTCCTTCTTCATTTTTTTCTTCTTCTTCAAATCTCCTTCTTCTCTTTTTTTTTTCTTTCAAAGCTTTTTCTTATTCTTATTCTTCAAATCTTCTTCTTCTTTTAAAGCTTCTTTTTTTTAGCTTCGTTTTCCTTTTCAATTCTTCATCTTCCTTGAATATTTTTTTTCTTCTTTTCCAAACATTCTTCTTTTTCCAAATCCTTTTCTTCAAATTCAGACCTATACAAACTTCTCTGTCTCTTCCAAAAAAATTCTGTAAAAAAAAAAGAAGAAGATTAAAATAGCAAGGAAATAAATCAATAGGAGGAAGTAGTAGCGGATCCAAACCCGACTAAGAAACGGAAATCCATAAGGTGAGTGTTTAAACCCACTCACGAAATACTAAAATTTTATTGCAAGTTAAACCAGGTCATATAGTGATAAAGTTTTGATTGTTGGTTTGGAATTTTTATTGGTATTTAGTTTGAATAGCTAAATTCCAATATGTGATGACTAATAATTACTATGACATGTTATTGAATTGGTTGATTTGTTGAATTGATTGATTTGAATGTTGATTGTATGATGTGATGGATGCTATTGTGATTGAATGTGTATTTGTTCATTTATTTTGATATATCCTTGTTATCACCCTATAGTTTATTGTAATCATATAAATTTTCATATTGATTATTTGAGCACTGAATAAAGATATAAAACGGATGAATTTCATGTATTTACATGAGAGGAAAAAAAACTAGTATGTTTAGACTTACCATTTGAACCATAAAAATGATTTTGGGAAATAAACTATCGTTACCTTATTTGAAAGTTTCCAAAATTAAATTTTGAAACATTGGGAAGTTTCCATAAAATTGAATGTTGAAACTTTGAAACATTTTTATAAATCAAATCTCTTGAACTATGAAATTTAATTGGGAATTGTTCTGTAAATTTGTAAGTTACTAGAATGGATCTATTGTGAAATCTATTGTATTTTGAATATGGAAACAATAACATTTCCAGAAATTTGAACCTTCAAAAATGTAGTTATTTGCATACCTTATTACATCAAATTTTGATTTAGTTTGCATAAGAATTTTAGTTCTGACTCGAGTGTTTTGTGTTTTCCTTTACGCTCGGGTCAGACCGAGCGATACAACATTTGAGACTCACCCTTGGAGTTTGGAGCTTCCTTTGGAGATCCAACTATCGCCTCAGCTTTCAGCTCTTCTAGTTGATTTGTTTAGAGAAGTCATCTGTTGTACTGGAGACTTCACTGCATTTGAGATATTCTGCTGTATTTTATTTCTAACTCTGATGTTTATATAGTAGCTTCATGAACTACTATTTTATCTATTCCGCTGCGTATTATTGTATTACTCTGTGTCTGTGATTCTGTGATTGATTTATTTACCACATATGCTGAGTTTTGCCAAATTTAAATTAACAATCTGATATTTTGAATTATTCAAGTTAGACATGTGTGGATTTATTGTCGATTTGAATGGTCCAAAATAGCGGGACGTTATAGTTGGTATCAGAGCTTTGGCTCTAGGTAAAACCTAGCATATATAGTAAATTTATTTACAGAATCACTTTCGTTCGAGTTTGAATTTCTTCCTTTTGACTCGATTTCCTTTGAACTTTGGAACGTTCCTTGTGGTTCCAAAATTCATTCTTGTCTATCCCTATTTGTATTCTTTTGATTCTGGAGTATCCTATAACTCCACTTCGAATGATCTCTATAAGAATAGGCGATCCCGCCAATCTTTGGATGATTTGTAAAGGGGTGGAACTCCTTTACAATTGGCATTGATTCACCGGAGATTTATATATCTTTGGTTTAGATACCGCTATCTCTTGCGATCGAATGTTGGTTTTTCTTGGAATTCTGCATCGATCTTGTTCCTGAAGTCACGGTTGACCCGGTTAAGGTCGTCCGCGACTTGTATAAGTATATCCATCTCCTATTTTGTAAGTTAATTGTCTCATCTTCGTTCAAGCCTATCTTCGAATCAGAAATGTTATTTGATTAGAGTTCCTCTAATTTGAATCTCTATCTTTGTTGAAATCCATTCTCAAATCATCCTTTGAAAATCGGGTTTTGTATTCTAGAAATTGTTTTCTAAACCGAAATTATTATTTTGATAAGTATGATTTTATTCTATATATAAAATTGAAATGTTTTCGATAAGGATTATATACCCTTTTAAAATAAGAATTTGAGGTTTTCGAAAGGATTTTGAAAAAAAAATTATATAAGAAATTTGATCTATCTAAAAATGATTTATAACTAAAGGATTTTAAATTTGAAATTTGAGAATTGAACTCTAGTATTTTGTAACTGGTTTTAAGATTTTGAAATACATAATAATAATATGATTTAAAATTATTTTCCAAACAAGAAATGTTTCAAATGATTTTAATGAGTTTCGAATGATTTCGAAGAAATTTCAAAAAGAAGTTTGAGAAAATAGAAGTCCAGAACTCACGTATGTCGTTGGAAAATAATTTCGGTGATGAGTGCACGCATCATCAACATTGATTTTCGAGTTTCAGAGTGAGGGATAGGCCACTTTAGTAGCATCGCTACGCGAGTGATTTTGCGAAACCAATTTTGATTTCAAAATTCCGAAATAAGATTTGATATTCGAAAGATAGATGTATATATATATTTGAAATCATTTGAAGTAAGCCGGTGTTCAGTCCTTGAGTTTCGGATTTGAAACCTATCTTTTGAAATTGATTTACTGATTTGTTGTCGGTTACCAACTCTTGAATTTGAAAATGATTTCTCCAACTATTTTGAAGGTTCGAGCACTTCCAAATCAAGGTTAACTTTTCAAGCTAAGAAAATTTTGAAAAGTATAAAGTATATAAGTTTGGTAGGTATGTTAAAGTATGTAGTAATATGATTTAAATAAGTTGAAACCGTTTTGTTAAGTAAATGAATAAGACTATTTTGAAATTTTTCTGATATGAAATTTAGATTTGAAGTGTTTTGAAAGGAATTTGATCTTCAAATATTTTGAATAAAAATTTAGTTTAAATGTTTTAACTTAGTAACATCTTCATGAAACTATATATTTAACAAGTTGGAATAGATACGTAAGTTGTACGTATGCTGTTTTATTCGCATAATTAATCTGATCCAGGTTTGAGTACACAAGTTCGAGGTGAATTACACCATTTCGTGTTAGGATTTTTCATTCGATTCTTGATGGCGAATATTGGATATGGATTTTGGGCTCGATTCTAGAATTCTCTATCATAGTATATGGCTATGCAAGGAGACTGATGGCTTCTAGTCGAGAAACCATATCGAAATCCGCATTAAGGAGGTCGAATGAACAATACTAGTTCGAAAGCGAACTTGTGTGATCGAGCGAGCGATCAAATGTGATTTTGCGGAATGATGATGTATATACATCTTATATTCTAATATCATTGATATATTTTGACGCTGAAATTGAAAGCTGTCGGGATAGAATATCTTTGCTTACTAAAAGAAATTTTCCAATTTAAATTACCAAGATATATAACCCATAAAAGCAAAGATATTCAATCCCATATGGCTCTTCATACAACAAAATTTATTTTGAAAAAAAATTGATCCTTATATAACATGGACCTTATGTAAGTATAAGATGATTTTGAAAACATTTGATTTTGGAAATGAATTGGTTGACTTAAATTATATTGATTTGGAAATTTGGATTTATTTTCTAAATATATTATTTTGGAAACTTTGAAACTAAAGATATTTAATTTGAGAAGAAATAATTTGGTGAAATTGTATATGATTTTGAAATTGAACTGATATTGAAACAAATTGAAATTTGAGAACCTTGTGTTACTAAATACTTGATTTGGGAGTTGTCGAACTTATATAAAATTGATTTGTATGAGTATGAAATTGATTCGAAACCTATGGATTTGAAAAAGGGTACTCAATTTGAAAAATGAAATCTTATATAATTAAAGTCTATATAAGTGTGATTTGATATACTTTTGATTTTGGAAAAGTATTTGATTTGAAATTTAAATCTTATATATAATGAATTTTATATAAGTACGATATTTGATAGTGATTTGAAAGGGTACTATATGATACATATTTTCGAAGTAAAGATATGGAAAGTGCCTTCTGCTTGATATCCGATTTGTGGCCACATCTTGTATTCATTCTATCGATATTATTCTCGTTGAATTTTGGTTTTCCGGATATGATACTCGAGTGTCCTTCGAATTCCATGGCGTTACCCATGGTCTTACGAACTCGACTGCATAGCATAATTCGCAAGGCAGTGATTGCTTAAAAGGTACGGATGTTTCCTGGGGGATCCAAGCGTAACCATTGTGTATCTGCGATCTATGGTCGTGTTAGTGGCGTAATCCGCAAGGCAGAGATTGCTTAAGGGGTATGGATGTTTCCTGGGGGATCCAGGTGTAACCATTTTTATGTATCCTGCGGTCCACCGTTTTGTTATCATGGCGAAATTCGCAAGGCAGTGAATGCTTAAAAGGTACAGATGTTTCCTGGGGGATCCAGGCGTAACCATTGTGTATCTGCGATCCATGATTTGTTTGTTTGTTTTTGTTTGGATTGTACTTTCCATATCTGTTTTTAAAAGTTTTCCAGTATTTTCACTGGGTGTTGAAACAAGTCTACTAAGTACCTGGAGAATTCTAGTTTTGCGCCTGATCAACGCACTACCAGAGTCTGCATGAACGAGGATAAACTTGTTGAAACATCGAGTTATAAAAGTATTTTATTATAACAGTATTTTATTTTAAAAGTATTTCCAACAAAGAAATTTTGATTAATATTTGAAGTTGAAATTCTTATGGTTTGAATTAATTATTCGTGCCCGATACTATTCTTTTGAATCTACCTTATCTGCTCAGCTTTATTTATTCACTTATATTCTGTTTTTCCAAATCCTCCTTCTTTTCCTTGTTGACTATATCTTTTTTTAATGATTATTGATTTATTAAAGATGTTTGAAGAGTATTTTGAGATTTAAAACTAATAAATTTATAAATAATGGATTTAAGGTTTTCAAAGACTTTTAAATGGTATTTATAAAGGAAGCAAGAAATTTCATTGATGAATCTTTGTAAAGTGTTAAAGATGATTGATTTGCAAATGAAGATTCAAATAAATATTTTAAGTAAAGTTATATGTGTTTCTTTGAATGTATAATTTTAAGGATATTAAATGATTTGGGAAATTTATTTTAGTAATATGCTTGAAAAATAAATTGGAATTGCTATTTGGAAGTCATGTTCTGGAATATTTACTTGATTACGAAGTACTAATAGTTGTATGTGATATATTTGTTTCATAGGAAGTGGAATTTTATAAATATTGATTGCAAAATAGTATTTATAAATAAAATGAATTTAATTGGAAATTTGAGAACTCAAGTTACGGGATTTTGAAATTGTTTTTCAAGTGATTAATGAAATATATAAGAAATTGAAAATAACTTGTAAATATGAAAAATTTAGAAGATATAATTATTAAACATTTTGTTAACTGAAGTGAATAAGATAAACTTGTGTAACATTCAAATTCATTCTATAAAACATATATATAACTTACCAAAATGTTAAAGTTGAAAATGTTACAGAGGAATATGTAGTGGAATTATACAGGTAAAACTTAAGTAATGGAAGTGTTTAATGGAATTATTTCAAAATAAAAAATTTGATGTACAAGAAATGTTATAAACGTAAGTTAATATTTTGAAATAATTTACGTAAGTACATGAAAGAAAGAAAAGACATTGTATGAATGAATGAAAATAAATAAAAAGGTAAATAATGATGTGAAAAGAAATCAATTGAATAAACGTAAATTATATGTCGAAATTATTGGTTGTTTTGGCTTATGGGGTGTTTTATTTTTGAAATATGATACATATATTGTAATTATTGATATTATTGTTTTTTCAGACCTCTCTATACAAAGGAGACTCTACCGAAATTTTTCAAAATTTAAGACTTAGATTTTATTTTTTGTTGAATTGGAGTTATTTTTTTTAATTTTTATTAAACTTAAATATGTAGGTTTAATTGTTTATAAATTGACTGTTTCAATAAAATATAACAAATTTTTGGATTCCTTCTTATTTCTTTTCGGGGACGAAAAGTTTTGAGTGGGGGAGATTGTAACGACCCGTATTTTTAAACATTTAAAAGTAGTAAATTAAATAAGATTTTTTTGAATAAAATTGTTAGGAATAAAAAAAAATTAAGATTTTATTTATACAAATTTGATTTTAATACAAATTATGAGCTTAATTAAAATTTCTATTAATGTCATATGTTTGCAACAATATAAGGATGATAAAAAATGTTAGTGTGTATTTTAATAATATGGGTTTGAATGATATTTGTAATTGTTTGAATGTAAATTTCCAATTGATTGGAATAATAAATGTTAATAAGAAATAATAAATGTTTCTTTATTAAAAAAAAAAGAATCATAAGTTTATTTATTTGAAATGTTTGGTAGTTGAAAGATTGATTGCAGAGATGAGAAACTATTATTTGGTAAGAAATGTATAATTTTTGTTTGTATCCAATAGTGCATAAATATGTTTCAATCACTGTTTGATAGGAAATAATTGTTTTATTTCTCATTACCTTTATTTTTTTCCATTTTGAAATTCACCCTTGTAAACAATTGAAAATAATGTAATTGAATAATTTCAATTAATGATAAAGAGGACACCAAACTGTAAATTAATAGGTGTAATTAAACGTAGCTTATGTTTTGTGAAAATATAAGGAAAGTCAGTTTAATGAAAATAACATTTATAACAAATAAAATGGATGTTTCATTTGTGAATGTAGGTTTAATTTCATTAAAATAAAGAATAGGATGATTGATTTAAAGGAAGTAAATATGTGTATTTGAACTGTGTTTTAGCGTATAGATGGATTACAAGAGTAGAAAAATAATTTATTTAAATAAGTTATTTATAGCTCTGCTGTATAAACAACAAATTTATAAATGTGTTTAAATGACTAAAGGAAACAATTATTCTATTTTTCATCCATTTTAGTTGACTGTTTTGAAATTTAACATTATAAGTAATTGTAATTAATGTAATTGAAATATTTCAATTAGAAGGGAAGAAAACGTTGATTGCAATTAATAGATTTAATAAAAGAAACGCACCTTTTGTGTTAAACAGAATTGATGTTTTAATGGAAATAAAAGATCATTTTGGGAAAACCAAATTGAACGTTTTCATTTTTATAGTAAGAATTTTATTTATTATGCATAGATAAAAAAACTAAATGCATACAAATTTGAATATTATTTGAGTTAATGAAGTTAATTTGGTTACGTTTCACAAATTGAATTTCAAAAAGGTTGTGCAATGTACATGGTCCATTCATTTCTTTTGTTATTAATTGTTGCATGTTTTGAGACGTATAAAAATAAACTTTCATTTTAAGCAAGAATGATTTTGGATAAAAAAATTGAATTTTGAAATAATACACACACACACACATTAATATTCAAACTTTTAAATATATCAGAGGATTCGTGGTTTTGTAAATATTGTGGAATCAATTAGAAATTACCTTTTATTAACAGTTGTACATTAATTACATAAGTTCATATATATATATATATATATTTACATTTTATATATGGTTAAAACTTGTAAACCGGTTACATTAATGTGATCGTTATAGTCATTAGAAAAGTAAAGTAAATCATTTTTATAGTGCACAGATAGATATATATTCATTAAATAATGAAATTGGTTTGAGTAACGTAAATAAATATATAGATTGATTGGTTGATTAATTGATTGATTGATTGTTAATTGATTGATTGTGTTAATGTAGTATGCAAATATATTGACATAAAACGAATGTTTTAATATGAAATTAAATTATGTAAATATGTGTATATTTGGGTTTATTGATATGAATTAATTGGAGTGAGTTTTGGAATTTGGACCCCAAAGGTTTGTTTATAGGTTATAGGTGGTCTCTTCATTTGCTTTACATTATTATCACCTCGATTCTCTCTCTTCCGTTTTCAAGTTCTTAACGTAGTCTCCACTTGTGCATCCATTTAATTATTAGCCTACTCATTCGTTTCTTATTAATTAGTAATAACCTCATTTGATTTATTTCTAATTAATAATTGCCTCATTCTTTTCATTTGTTTCTCCTTTATTCGTTTGCTCTTTTCAAATGCTTTACCTAAGTTTTTCTTTTCTTTCCTATTTTTCCGTTTTTAATGTGAACATCAAATTAATATTCATGCCATCTAATTAGCATTTACTATTCTCCGTTTCTGAAGTTTATTTTACTTATGCATCATTAGTTCTTGTAGCTTCCTTTCATTGGCAATTCTTTCTCCTGAAACTTCATATTTAAAACGGAAGATTTATTTTTATCTTTATTGATATATTTATTCCTTTACTTCACCTCTTTCAATACTACCATTTTAAGACTATTCATATTTTTACTTTATTTCAATTCCTAGTTTGTTTATATATACTCTATTAGCTTTTCATTTGTTTCCATCGTCATTTCTGTAGCCTCATTTCATTTTTCAAATCTCATCTTTTGTAGCTTCATTTCTCCAAACAAACTTCCATCTCATTTTTTTTCCTCTCTTCATTTTCTTCCTTCTTCATTTTTTTCTTCTTCTTCAAATCTCCTTCTTCTCTTTTTTTTTTCTTTCAAAGCTTTTTCTTATTCTTATTCTTCAAATCTTCTTCTTCTTTTAAAGCTTCTTTTTTTAGCTTCGCTTTCCTTTTCAATTCTTCATCTTCCTTGAATATTTTTTTCTTCTTTTCCAAACATTCTTCTTTTTCCAAACCTTTTCTTCAAATTCAGACCTATACAAACTTCTCTGTCTCTTCCAAAAAAATTCTGTAAAAAAAAAGAAGAAGATTAAAATAGCAAGGAAATAAATCAATAGGAGGAAGTAGTAGCGGATCCAAACCCGACTAAGAAACGGAAATCCATAAGGTGAGTGTTTAAACCCACTCACGAAATACTAAAATTTTATTGCAAGTTAAACCAGGTCATATAGTGATAAAGTTCTGATTGTTGGTTTGGAATTTTTATTGGTATTTAGTTTGAATAGCTAAATTCCAATATGTGATGACTAATAATTACTATGACATGTTATTGAATTGGTTGATTTGTTGAATTGATTGATTTGAATGTTGATTGTATGATGTGATGGATGCTATTGTGATTGAATGTGTATTTGTTCATTTATTTTGATATATCCTTGTTATCACCCTATAGTTTATTGTAATCATATAAATTTTCATATTGATTATTTGAGCACTGAATAAAGATATAAAACGGATGAATTTCATGTATTTACATGAGAGGAAAAAAAACTAGTATGTTTAGACTTACCATTTGAACCATAAAAATGATTTTGGGAAATAAACTATCGTTACCTTATTTGAAAGTTTCCAAAATAAAATTCTGAAACATTGGGAAGTTTCCATAAAATTGAATGTTGAAACTTTGAAACATTTTTATAAATCAAATCTCTTGAACTATGAAATTTAATTGGGAATTGTTCTGTAAATTTGTAAGTTACTAGAATGGATCTATTGTGAAATCTATTGTATTTTGAATATGGAAACAATAACATTTCCAGAAATTTGAACCTTCAAAAATGTAGTTATTTGCATACCTTATTACATCAAATTTTGATTTAGTTTGCATAAGAATTTTAGTTCTGACTCGAGTGTTTTGTGTTTTCCTTTACGCTCGGGTCAGACCGAGCGATACAACATTTGAGACTCACCCTTGGAGTTTGGAGCTTCCTTTGGAGATCCAACTATCGCCTCAGCTTTCAGCTCTTCTAGTTGATTTGTTTAGAGAAGTCATCTATTGTACTGGAGACTTCACTGCATTTGAGATATTCTGCTGTATTTTATTTCTAACTCTGATGTTTATATAGTAGCTTCATGAACTACTATTTTATCTATTCCGCTGCGTATTATTGTATTACTCTGTGTCTATGATTCTGTGATTGATTTATTTACCGCATATGCTGAGTTTTGCCAAATTTAAATTAACAATCTGATATTTTGAATTATTCAAGTTAGACATGTGTGGATTTATTGTCGATTTGAATGGTCCAAAATAGCGGGACGTTATAGAATCACAGTGAACCCCTAGATGAGTATTGTGTGGGAGGAGAAGAGTGAAGAATAATCTCTGCAGAGTTCCAACAGCCAGTCTAGAATATCCTCTTTATGTTGTAGATATGTGAGTATTTATAAGGGAATTCAATGAGTATTAGGCCAGAAGTCCAAGTGCGGAAGAGTCCGGTTGTTATTCCAAGTCATCACCAAAAATCTCAAATCAATCTGAGTCATTTCAATGGATCGCTAGCTATCCATAGCGGATGAATCGTTAGCTATCCATCAACTTAGCATATTTTTCTACCAAAAGCCTTTACTTAGTGCTACGAAGGAGCTTGGAAAGTTTGAGGACGACCCGACCTATCATGATGGATTGCTCACTATCCATAGGGGATGGGTCGCTAACTATCCATCCACTTAGCATATTTTTGGCTCAATTTTCCTGAGGTCCATTCATTTGTTCTTTTGAGTGTGTTGTCCAAGTATCAAGTCGTTTGGAGTTAGTTTGGTCATCCATCTTCATGGCTCATTTGGTCTAGAAGAATCATCCAGAATTCGCCAAAACTTAAGATAATCGGACAAAACTTTGTAGGTACACTCTAGAGTGTGTGTGGAACCTACCATATGAATTTAAGGTGGTGGGGCCCAACCTACATGGGTCGCTAGTGACCCATCAAGATGGATGGCCAACGATCCATCAAATCTTCTCCAATCATGCTCATTTTTCTATGAGCCTTCTTTTATGTCTTCTACGTGTTCCCTCCAAATTTCAAATAAATTTAATTCCGTATGAGTTCTCTAGGTCTAGTTTAAGCTAGCTGCTTTAGTGAAGATAGCTTGAATCAAATGAGTCTTTACTTCTTGAACTACGCTGCTTGGAATGCTATGAAAGTTGGTAAGTATTCTTAGAAGAGGTAGTAGATCATGATGCAAGAGGCTTTGACAACTCATGATGCTTCCTCTTGGATCTCTAGCGATCCATAGATGATGGATCGCCAACGATCCATCTACTTAGTGGATTTCTGGCTTGTTTCTCTTAAGTTCTATTGGTTTGTTCTTTTAGATGCCTTGTTCAAGTTTTAAGTCATTCTGGCTTAGTCTGAATGTTCTAACTCCTATTGAATTCTACTGGGTTAAAAACCCTGTTAACATTTTTCCCCCCAGAGTATGCTTTCATTGGAAACAATGTGTGCTTTGGAACAAGACAAGTTGATTACCATTCTGTGAATTTCAGGGAATCGCCGGAGTCCATCTCAAGATGTCGTTTTCAATTTACTAACTTCCGATAGCCATTCGTTTGTTTATTTCGATCTAAATTTCAATTTCTGGTATTGATGATGCTTCGTAGTTTACACAAGGGTTTAGGTCGGTAAGTGGGTGCACAATGTAGATTTGAAGTCGACCTATATAGTTTTAACTCGGCCCATAGTGAAGCTAAGTTTTGTCTTGAATGATTGTATACCATTCTGGAGCGAAGTCTTGCTCTTTGTCTTTAATTATTTATTTTCGAGGACTTGGTTAAGTTCCTGTCGCCATTTTGAATTCTAATGCGATAGTTTATTCAAAAATCGGATATAGTGGATGATTCAATCGTATCGCTCTTCCCGTTTTTGTACTCTAGTGATCCTAAAAATAAAAGATTTCTGCATCGCTTTGGACAATTACTTCATTATCGGTCATTGATCGATAACGGGTAAGTGTGGAAAAGATAATTTCAAAAGACGATATGGATTGTTTTCAGATGCATGCAAGCTATCTGCACTAGATCGTTTGTTTGCATTATTTGGGATAATGGACTCTTCTCATGTTGACAACATACTACATCTACCCCGGTTAATGCTTATAACTTGACTGGTCAACATACGCCGACTTCCCTTGGATTCTGGGCGTTGGTTATATGATGATATTGTTTAAAGTAAAACATACCCAATATGGTTGAATGCCAAGTTTTATTGTTGAAAATGACTTTCCGGTCATCTAATCTTTAGTCTGGCGGAGGGACTTCCGCTCCTCCAGAAGCTGGGTCCTTTGTAATCTAGGCTTCACTTATTATTCCTGTCATATTGGGATGATTGATTACAGTTAAATTACAAGGCACAACTGCTTTTATAGAGTTGTAGTTGAAGTTCGATTAGGCATAGTTTCTGTCTTCGGAAACTAGCACATGACTTGTTCGATTGCATTATCCTTCCTTTGCATTTTTTGGAATTTAACCTGCATACCAACCTCTGTCTCTAGGGACAATTGGTTTAATTGCTCGATTCCGAGCATTGATTTTTCTCACTGATTCACCTCTTGTGTTCATGTGCAGCATACTCATTTACAGTAATTCTATACATGTAAGTAATACTTCTGCGGTCATTTCGGCACATTCTATTTCATAGCTTTGTTCAAAACTATGAGCTAGCTTGGTCTAGCCAGTTCTGTAGCTAGTCCCTACTTATGCTCAATTGAGTTCATTTCAACAAAATCTTGGTGTATCTGCCCTAGTCCATAGGGCTGATTTCTCTTAATACTAAGTCTATATGTTTTTGGGAGACTAGGTCTCCTGGGCAATACGTTCAGTTACCCCAGTTTGATTGACATGGTAGCTCTTATCTCCAGGAACTAGGGACTTTGCAATATTCCAAGCTCTGATTTTTTTCAATAATGTCTGTTTGCTGACTGTAATTGAATTCCTTCGAGTTGACATCGTCATCCAATGTCATTCTGGGTACATGTGCCGAAAATACGCATCGCCATCATCTTTTGCTAGAGTGAATTCTTCCAAGTCCAATGTTGAGACCCTAATCATGTATCTGTTTCTATCTGCAGAAACTCGTGCGTGGATGACACAAATTTATGGATTTTTCCCTGATGTTGTGAATCTTCAAATAGCATGAGATGCCAGAAGGTAGGTCTGAAGATTGAATCAACTCTTGCTTCTGTTTCCAAAAGCCGATGTATCGATAGTTTCATTCCGGGGCTTTCTTCTTAGCATCACCAAACTTCGGGTAATGGCATATTCCTACAAGTTGGAACTAAATGATCTAGTTAGACATTAAGTAGGTCATTAGTCCTTCTCATCTAGCTAGACTGCAAGCGACAGTTTTGATTTTTGTACGTTAAGTCCTTTATTTCCTTTGTTGGCGATTTTTTTGCCAAAATGCTCTGTTTTGCGATACAGAACCGTTATCTAACCAACCTCGCGGTTATTCGTGTTTGGAATTTGCAACATTTCTTTCGATCAAGTATCTATGCATCTATCCCGGCTCAAGGGGCTAGCTATTTCGAAAGCCTATATTTAGGCGATTGTGAGAGATGGAGAGGTTTGGGACAAATGATTCAACTGCCCCTGGTCTGGCTCTCAATCTTATTCTAGGATTGAGGAAGTCCGATGGTTTTTGTTTCGACCTTTCGTGATTGTCCCTACATGTCCTTAGTTGTGCATGCTTTGCTTGATTGTTGTCGTCACAGAAGTTTTGTTCTTACGCCAATTCCTATCTTTGGGAATTGATAACCTAGCTGCTTAGTTCCAAGCAACACTTCATCGAGGCTGCCTATCTTTTGGCTATATCAAATTCTTTCGAAGTTGAATTCAAGAAATTTAGTTGTGCAGCGGCTTTCATCCCTAGAAATTAGCACACGAGCAATTCAATCCTGGGATTTCTTTTCGGCGTTGCTTTACTCCTATGCAGTAGCTGATTCTTGTGATGAAAGGTCGAACAATCCGACTGACTTATGAAAGGTTATGTCTTTGTGTTGTTGCCCCTTTTGGGAAACGGTAGTTTTCTGAAGATAAGGGTAGAATCTCAGTTGAGGACCAACTTCTATCTCTGGAAGTTAGTGCATTGATGGTTTACTACGATGAGTACATTGAACCTGTAGATTAAAGTTTTCCTGGCCTTACCGAGGCAACACCAGTACATAGTGAAAAGCAAATTTTTCGGCATTGCCAGGGAAATGATGATACTTAAAAAATAAAGGGTTTCCTAGCGTTGCCGAGGGAACACCAATACTTATGAAATAGAAAGTTTCTCGACATTGCTGGGGCAACATCGGTATTTAGGAAATGAGAAAAAGCCTTAGCGTTGCTGGGGCAACACCGACACTCGGGAGGTTAGGATCGATTTTCCTTGCCGATCCGGCAACGCTTTTGATCCAGGTGGGCACTAGTTTTGGTCTCCAAAAACTTGCACTTCAATGATTGGATTGTAGAAGTCTTTTCTTAGTGCTGCCTATCATCGGGAATGTTAAAGTCATGTTGGCTAGGATTGAATCATTCGTCTGATCCTGTATAGTTGAGTAGGTCTCTTTCAACCCAATGTGGTTGTTTTTATCAACGTTGCTTAACTTTAGGATATGTCATATTCTAGAAGGATGGGAGTCCCAGGCGTTTACGTTGCCTAGCCTTTTTTATCACCGTCAGGTGTTACCCATGGAAATGCAGGGTTGTTGCTAAACCAATTCCATGGTTATTCTTATTCACGAAAAGTCGAATTTCCTCCAACCGGTATTTGTTATGATTTGACTTTTATCTGCGGAACCCTTCATTTCTAGGTAGAACCCTTTATTTCTAGGTGTCAAATTCCAGGTTCTTATAGAAAATTAGAAATTATGGAGCGAGTCATCACATTGCCCCTAGTACGCCATGCTCATTCCTATCCTGATCACGGATCCGTAGAGTTCAGTAGTGTTTGTCTTGAATCCATGACACTTAACCTTGCTTGTTTCTAGCCATATGCGTTATGTTGGGTTGATAGCATTGTTGCGGATATCAACCTTATTCGTTGGTTCCAATCTTTGGGAATTAATGGTTTAGTTGCTCGATTTTGAGCGTTCTCCCCTTACTGTTGTCTATCTTCGGATAACAGCTGGTTTTCTACAAATTGGGGTTTAAGACCTCAGTCGAGCACATGTTTCTGTCTTTGGAAACTGGTGCGTTGATGATTTAATTCTGGAAATGCCTTCCATCATCGTCTATCACTAGACGACAGTAATTTCCTCTTTTTATTGCAAGTTGGAGTGATTTTTTATCTTGACCAAGTGTTAATGTGTTAGGTGCCCCTCGGACCATAGGGCTAATTATTCTGAATAATTGATGTGGGACATGATGTTCTGGGCGGCTCCCTAGATGGCCCCAATCAAAGGTGCATCGCAGCTCCTATCTTTGGGAATTCATGACTTGGATGTCTTGAATTTAGATATTTTGTACATTAACTTTGGTCAAAGATCAGAATTCTTTGTCGAATTCTTGGTTTGTAAACTTTGCGAAACTATCGGAGCAACATCGGTTCTTTTGGGTAGCGGGAGTTGATCCCTGTTAATCATGCAACAGACAAGTTTCCCGGTGTTGTCAGGACAACACCAATACTTAGAAAATTTTAACGGTTCGTTGATAATGCCAAAGCAACATCACAAATTGTTTGCGCAACTTATCAAATGTGGGGCTTATGAAAATGCGTGGCTTTTGAGAGTGCATGGCTTACGAAATGCATAGCTTTTGAGAGTGCGTGACTTACGAAATGCAGAACTTTTAAGGATGTGCGGCTTAAGAAACACGCAGATTTTGAGAGTGCACGGCTTATGAAATGCGCAGCTTTTGAGAGTGTGTGGCTTATGGGATCGATACGACCCATCAATCCGAAACGGTTTAGAACTTTTTGACTTTTCCAATCTTCGAGTACGTGAGGAGTTCATGCTTCAAGAGCATGGTTCAACGGCTCAAGAAGTGATGCACGGCTTATGCGAGTGTGTGGCTTATGGGAGTGCACGGCTTATAGGAGTGCTACGACCTGTCGATTCAAAACGGTTTGGAACTTCGCGACTTTGCCAATCTTTGGGTAACGTAAGGAGTTCGGGCTTCGAGAGCATGGTTCAACGGCTTAAGAAGTAATGCACGACTTATGGGAGTGCGTGGCTTATGAGATCAATACGACCCGTCAATCCAAAATGATTTGGATCTTCTCGACGTTGCCAATCTTTGGGTAATGTGAGGAGTTCATGCTTCGAGAGCGTGGTTCCACAACTCAAGAAGTGATGAGTGCCTTATGGCAATGCGCGACTTATGGGTTCGATACAACCCATCGATGCAGAACGGTTTTGAACTTCTTAACGTTGCCAATCTTTGGGTAATGTGAGGAGTTCGTTCTTCGAGAGCGTAGTTCCACACCTCAAGAAGTGATGTATGGCTTATGGGAGTGCGCAGCTTATGAGATCGATACGACCCGACGATCCAGAACGATTTGGAAATTCTCGACGTTGCTAATCTTCGAGTAACGTAAGGAGTTCGTGCTTCGAGGGCATGGTTCCACGGCTTAAGAAGTGATGCATGGCTTATTGGAGTGCGCAGCTTATGAGATCGATATGAACCATCGATCTGGAATGGTTTGGAACTTTTCAACGTTGCCAATATTCGGATAACATGAGGAGTTCGTGCTTCAAGAGAATGGTTCCATGGCTCAAGAATTGATGCGCGGCTTATGGCAGTGCACGACTTATGGGATCGATACGACCCGTCGATCCAAAACGATTTGGAACTTCTTGACTTTCCCAATCTTCGGGTAATGTGATGAGTTCGTGCTTCGAGAGTGTATTTCCATGGCTCAAGAAGTGATGCGCGGCTTATAGGAGTGCGCAGCTTATGAGATCTATACGACCTGTTGATCCGGAACGGTTTGGAACTTCTCGACGTTGCCAATCTTTGCGTAACGTGAGGAATTAGTGCTTCAAGAGCGTGGTTCCACTGCTCAAGAAGTGATGCACGGTTGATTGCGAGGCTTATGGGATCAATATGACCCATCGATCCAGAATGGTTTGTAAATTCTTGGTGCTGCCGAAGCGACACCGGTTTTGGAGGAGACATGGACCGAGTTCCGTCGATCCAGCGGTTTGAGTCGATTTGACCCCATCGACTCGGTAGGTTATTTGCTTGAACATGGTTTTATCAGTTCAACAAGCTAGGCGCGGTTTATGAAATGCGTACAATGGTTTGGGCCTTCTCGGTGCTGGAGGAGCGATACCAGTTCTTAGAAGGTAAGGATCGTGTTTTCCCATCAATCCGAGGATTTGACATCGCTGGAACATGATTTTGTCAATTCTAAGAGATAAGTGGTTTTAGGTTCAGGTAATCATGGCTTGGATGACCCTCCCATATTTCAAAAAGATGTGCATGGCCAAACAGATAATGTTGCCATGGTGGAGAGATCTACAGCCGACCTTATGGAGATGGTTATATAGAAAGAGCTTATGGGATTTGAGGGCAAGACTCTCAGTTTTTCGTCCAAACTGCCTTTAGAGAATTGGTCTTCAACTGGCATATAGTCTAAGATGAAAAGGAATTGGTCACCAAGGGTGGCTAAGGAAGAGTTTGGAAGAAGTGCCGAATCTTGGCTTGATTTGAGTCGGCCACTGATTTATCACAAGGTCATTTCAGTTTTGTCTTAGTTTTTTTGAGCGACTTTGAAGCTCTGTAATTCAGCAATGTTTGTCTCATTGGTCGTTGGAAGTTATTCTGTTAATTTTGCAGAGTGACTGATGTGATTATCGATTCTTGGCCTCGGAGCATGACTTCATTGACTTCGGCCAATTCTGGATGAGATGACCGCTGATCTTCCTATTGACCTTCGAGATGCTTTAGTTCGTGAAGGATTTTTGGATCAGATAACTGCTGATCTACCAGTTCGTCTTCATGATGCTTAGTTCATGAAGCACCTTCACGATGCTTTAGTCTATGAAGGAGTTTTTATGGTCGGATGTCCAGTGACCAGACGGCTTTGGAACGATAATTTATCGATTTCGAGAGTAATTTTGGTTGGATTTCTAAGGACCAGACTGCCCTAAAGCGAATATTCAACGGCTCAAAGAAGAGTTTTGGGTCATGTATTCGACGGCCCAGCGGTCTTAAAGCGATGATTCATCGACTTCAAGAGGAATTTTGGTCGGATGTCCGATGATCAGATGGCCTTGGAGTGATAATTCATCGACTCCTAGAAGAGTTTTGTGTCGTGTGTCTGACGACCTTGCGGTCTTGAAGCGATGATTCATCGACTTGAAGAGAAATATTGGTTGAATGTCCGATGACCAGAAGGCTTTGGAACGATAATTCATCGATTCCAAGAAGAATTCCAGTCGTTTTTCAAATGGCCCGATGGTATTACAGTGATGATTCATCGACTTTAAGAAGAATTTTTGGGATTTGGCTCGCGGGACATAGTTTTATCGGTTCCCTATTCCTTAGTAGCTAACTAGACAGAGTGTTATTTGATAATCATCCTTTACTCTGATTTCTTCAATTAGCCAGAGCGCTTTTATACTGGGTCTTAGTGGACTTGCTTGGGCAGAAGGTCCCTGAGGTCCTGTCGTTGCTTCACCATTTGGCATGTTCTTTGGCGAATTGCCAGGTTTTCCTTCTGCCAATTGCACTACCTCTAATCTCTAGAACTGGTTTTCCTTCCTATAGAATTCTTCCAGGGTAGTAGGTTGTTTCATCCTTTAATGATTCTTGAGGGCCTTGTAGTAGACTACATCTGTCACCCACGCTTCATCCATATGCTAGTCATACTTGTAAAAAAGCAATTTCAAATCAGTTGTACAGTTGTAGGAAGGTATAGTTGGCATGACAAACTTCTTTGAATGGTCAATTTCGAATCAGTTGTATATATTCTACATATTGAGTAGTTTTGGTGAATCAGTTTCGATTGGGTAAGGTGCTCTAGTCATTGTCAGTCCAATCCGTTTTCAAGTTACGGCTATTTATAATGCTTGAAAATGATATATGCATGATTGTCCTATGCTTGAATGATTAGAAATGCCAATTGAATGGCAAATTACTTAAGATGGGGTCATGGATCAGTGACGATCCTTAAAAAATTTCAAACTAGGTGAGATCGGTCTACGGTGACAAGGAAGGCCCCATAAGGTTGCATTCCAAATTTCAAGGCATTTGGAGTTCATATTTTCGAGTTATGGGAAAAAGAAGATGGATCGGCATTAATGGATCGATGGTATTTTACTTGGAGTCCGACCGAGAAAATTTTGCATTTGCTTGGAATCAGCACATGGTTCGCTTAGAGTCATAGAATTTGGAGTGCTAGGTTGATGATAAGTGGTGCTTAGAGTCATTTGCATGTTTGCTTGGAGAAAATCTTGGTTTTACCCAAATCTGATTTCGGACCAGAATTTCCTAGGTTTGCTTCAAATCAAATTGGTGATTACCTGAGTTCGGCTTCGAGTCAGGACTTCTAGAATCTGCTTTGAGTCAAATAGGAGATTACTCGAGTTCGACTTCGAGTAAACCATGAAGTGAGTTTTTCAACGATCATTTTGACAACTTTTGATGATTTTCGATGACGACCATTCGTGACTTGACGATGAGAGCTCCATGATGGAATTAGAAGCTGGCCAGTTGGGAATGGTCACAATATACCATGGGAGCTTGGCCTTGTAATCGATCTCAATTTGTGTCATATTTTCTTGGTTCTTTTGCCTCTGGGAGTACCGTTTGAGTAGTAGTTCCTCGTCCATTGCTTAGCACTATGCTGGAGCATGGGTTTTAGAGCTTCTTATAGCGTATTGTACATTAGCATATTCATTCAATTTGTCTTCCTCAAATTGTTTGTCATCTTCAAAGTCAGAGAGAGCCATTGTTATATCTCCCTGTAGGGTTTCCACCCCTAAGTTCGGGTTTGTAGTAGGTGCTTTTGCAATGGGTGGAGTGTTAATGTTTTCTTCTATCATGATTCTTGGAGCTCCACCCACTTCTTCCTTTTGCTTTTGCCTTTTGTTTCTTCCCTTCAAGCCAGAAATAGAAGAATGCTCCTGCTCTGTAGCAACCACGACTTCAGGCACCGTTCTAGGAGTAGTTAGTGATTGGAGCGCTAAGTGAGAATTTATCTTTTCCATAAGAGCCTTTTGACTATTTGCCATTTTCTAGTTAAGTTCATCAACCATCTTTATCAATTCTCCCTTAGTCGCAGCTTCATGTTGTGTGGAGAATATTAGAACCCGATCTCCAGAGTTAGCTCCTAACAGCGGGTTATTGGGATTTTGACTTTAATTTGCTGAGGGTTTGTTTCTTCTCCAGCAATGGTAGCTCCTATGGATCTTCCGGAGGTAGTTCTCTTTCTTCCTGGTGTCATTGATTCTCAACAGAAAATATTCTAAGAAGAGATTGAGGATCTAACTTCTAAACCTGTCTGATCCAAAGTAGATAGCTACTTCTAAGCTGAGTTGGGTTCACAGTCAAAGCACCAAAATGTTAACCCAAAAAATGGATCAACACCCTGAATTGAGTGTGAAAGCACCAGCCCTGTTCTACAGAGCAATAGTATAGAAAATAATTGTAAAAAGAGAAAAAATATAAAAAAGATAAGAAGATTTTTATAGTGGTTTGGTTGTTAATGAAGCATACGTCCACTTTATCACTTTTTATTAACTGACTGCTGTTACAGGTTGAATCGGATTACAATATGATTGAATCTTCTAAGTTAGATCAAGTCACAAGTACAAGTGTTGGGCGTATTTTCACCCAGGAGATCTCAAGACCAAGAAGCACCAAGCTCGCCCAGGCTTGCCTAAGTTTCATTCGGCGTCCCTACCACTGCCGAACCAGATTCACAATCATGGAAAGCCGAACCAGACTCACAACCACAGAACTACCGGACCAGAGCTCAGCCCACTCACCACCGGACCAGAACCACCGGACCAGAGCTCAGTCCACTCACCACCGGACCAGAACCACCGGACCAGAGCTCAGCCCACTCACCACCAGACCAGAACCACTGAACCAATCCTCACACTCATCACCGGACCAACTCAACTCACAACCAGGCAAACTCCACTCACAACCGAACCAAAGCCGCTCCAAACATCTCTGAACCAAGGCATTGCCGAACCAACCTAGCCAGGCCAGATTACATCAGCCCAAGCCTACCAACAGCTATATACATCCTAGACCCCTACCCCCTGCCTCACTCTATAAATAGAGGGGTAGGGGTACAACAATGGGGGACAAATTTGAGAGCTCAAGCATGGATAGAACTTTCAAACAACTTTAATATACTTGTATCAAAGCTTTGTACTTGTAATTTGAATAGAAAAGGAGAATAACATATAAAGTGGACGTAGGCACATTCTGGCCGAACCACTATAAATCTACGTGTCTTTTACAGTTTAGTCTATTCTTTTCATATATTTGCATAAATCACCCAAATCACTAAGAACAACATAAACTCAATTAAATCATACGACTTGGAGGTGTTTGTCCACTTTTTGTGCAAACATTTTTGGTGCTTTTACTGAGAACGCTGAACCCCGGACTTCTGCTTCTCCCACTTAACTTTCTTCCTATCAACATCGCACATTGCTTGGAAGACATGCCTCCCAAGCAGAAGAAAGATGTTAACAAAGGAAAAAACATCGCAACCAGCAGTCTTCCAGATCCATTGGTCATAGATCAAGTAAATCGTCCCCTTCCAGCAGCAGTACCAAATGAAGGTCAGGCAAATCCGACAACCCCTGCTACAGAACAGCCGGCAGCAATTACTAGGGCAGATCTAGACAGGGTTGTGGCTGAAGTGACTAACCGCTTCACATCCCAGCAGGAAGCCTTGGTGGACCAACTCATGTCATGCTTAAGGGATGCTGAAGAGTCCAACCGCAACACTGAATCATGGGGTGAGTCCCAGTCTGGAGGATCTCAGGGACAACAAAGATCTTCCTTCTTCGAAGGAGCTAACGATAGAAGCGGCCATGGTAGGAGTCGAGACCGAGCTTAGCCCGAAGTTAGACCTGAGGAAACGCTTGGAACCGAACCCAACGGGGGAGGTACCGGGCGGAGGTCAACTGTAGGCGAGCCTGTCGTACTGCCTAACCACGGAAACACCAGTGAACGGGGCTGAGCTAGAGTCCAGCTCGAAGTTGGACCCGAGGAAGTGCTTAGATCAGAACCCACCAGGGGAAGATCAAGGCAAGGGCCAACTGTAGCTGACCCTAGCATGCTCCCAGAAGATCAAAGACAACCACTGGAAAATATCAGGAATGATAGACGATACCATCCCTACAGGTCATCTGGACGGAATTAGTCCCACAGAGCAGAACCGAACTCATTTCTAGCTGCTCCAAATTCTGATAAAAGGATGGCATGCTTGTTCAGAGAGTGAATCGAACGGGATCAAAGAGATTGAGGGATAGGCGCTAGGGTAACCAGCCCCTTCGCCCGCAATATCGAAATTGCCATCACCCTCTGAGAATGGAAAATGCCAACAATGGAACCTTACAAAGGAACCTCCGACCCCGTTGTACACTTACAGAGATACACACAGCATATGCTCATGAGTGGAGCAATAGAGAGAGTACTATGCAAATGCTTTCCACTATTCTTAGCAGATCTAGCTACCTCCTGGTTCTGTCATCTACCCCAAGGATCCATCAGCTCGTGGGAGATGCTGAAAGAAAAGTTTATCAGCCAGTTCCGCATTCATGTGGAACAACCCAAGGACGCTTATTCCTTATCCAGTATCAAACAGAAACCTGGAGAGAAGCTGCAACAATACCTAACCCGATTCAATGCCGCAGCGGCCGCAGTCCAAGATGCCGATGAGAAGCTTATCTTAATGGCCCTCTGTAGTGGTGTGCATCCGGATACTAAATTCGCTAAAAGATTGACAAAAGAGAAACCAGCTACTTTACCCTATTTCTTCCATGAAGCCGGGAAATATATGAGGCTTGAAGACGCTGCCACTGAGGGGCAGTTAGGGCAACAAAATAAGGCAGCTCACAGCAACACGCCTGTTGTTGCAAAGGACGTTCAAAGAAACGTATCTACAGACAATGCTGGGGCAAGAAGGGAGAAAAGCGCCTATATCGGCCAGGACCGAGGTTCGACACTTACACTCCTTTGAATGAAACCGTCGAAAACATCTTCCTTGCCACCCAAGACGAAGTTAGATACAAACGCCCACCATACAAGAAGGAATCAGATAACGCACTTAAATCTGGTAAGTTCTGCCGCTTCCACGAATCTCATGGGAATGATACCAATGAATGCCATCATCTCCGGGACTTGATTGAAGAACACATCAGAAGGAAGAGACTGGAACGCTATGTAAAAGGTCAGAACAGGACTCCAGCGCTTGCTAATGAGAACCCAAGGCTACCCTCACCAGAGATAGGCAGAGGAAATCGCAACACTAGCGGCTCTAGTCAAGAGAAGATAGTGGTCCATACCATCTCGGGAGGACCGCACATCGCCGACAGAAGCTGGGCAGAGATGGAAAGATATGGAAAGTCGCTTAGAAACAATGAAGACTGTGTTAATTCTGTTATAGAAGAACGCTACCCGAAGCGGAAAGAGAGTGATGACATCACATTCAGTAGGCGTGACCTAGAGGGAAGGCAGTACCCTCATAGGGATCCCATGGTTATCTCTGCCCGGCTCGGTCCAGCCGAAGTTTTCCGAATTCTAGTAGACACTGGAAGCTCAGTAAATATCTTATTCAAGCATGCATTCGACAAAATGAAACTATCACTAAAGGATGTTTCTCCCTGCAATAAACCACTACACGGTTTCACTGGAGATGCGAAGATTCCCCTCGGGCAACTGGACCTCTTTGTTGAAATTGGAAGTCATCCCTGCTCCGTTGTGCGGAAAAAGACATTTGTGCTGATAGAAAACCACTCGGCCTACAATGCTTTCTTAGGAAGGCCAGCCTTGTCTGACTTCCAAATTGTCCTGGCCCCATGGTACCTAAAGATGAAATTTCCAATAGACAATGGAGTAGGGGAAGTAGAGGGAGACCAGGGCGTTGCTCGAGACTGCTATGTAACTGAACTTCGCAACAACCACAGGAAGGATAAAGGGAAGAGTGTTGAGTTTGCCCTCTGCAAAAAAGTTTGGAAGCATAGCAACTAAAGAAAGACCCTCCTCTTCGATATACCAGCGACCCTTTCAATGAATTAGACCCCAGGGACAAAGAGGAGGAGGCTACCGCCGAGCCTGCAGAGGCTATGGAATTTGTATCTGTAGACAAACATGACTCGAGTAGACTATTGAAAATCGGGTCCCAACTAAAAGCAGAGTTGAAGGAACAACTCATTGACTTTCTCCGCCACAACTTGGATGTATTTGCATGGTCACGTGCTGACATGACCGGAATCTCCCCTGACATAGCATGCCACGTACTAAACATTGATCATACCAAGGCGCCCGTAAAACAAAGAAAGAGAAGTATGGGGGCAGAACGATCAACAGCCCTCGATGAAGAAGTAAAGAATCTACTTGCCAATGACTTCATACGAGAAGCCATCTACCCAGAGTGGATCGCCAACCCGGTGCTGGTAAAGAAGGCTAATGGGAAGTGGCGAACATGCATTGACTTCTCCAACTTAAATGACGCTTGCCCGAAGGATTGCTTCCCACTTCCCCGAATCGATCAACTTGTAGACAGCACAGCCGGGCACGAACTCTTATCTTTTATGGATGCATACTCAGGATACAACCAAATTCCCATGCATGCTCCCGATGAAGACCACACTAGTTTCATCACTGACCGGGGATTGTACTGCTACAAGGTAATGCCTTTCGGACTTAAAAACGCAGGAGCCACCTACCAGCGCCTCGTCAACAAGATGTTTGCAGGGCTAATAGGACAAACTATGGAAGTGTATGTGGATGACATGCTGGTAAATTCAAGGAAAGCCGACGATCACGTAAGCCACATAGGCGAGATGTTTCGAGTACTTTGCCAATATGGAATGAAACTTAATCCTCTAAAATGCTCCTTCGGAGTATCATCAGGAAAGTTCTTAGGATTCATCGTCCATGCTAGAGGGATTGAAGCAAACCTTGAACAAGTCCGAGCTCTAAAAGATATCAAAATACCTTCCACTCTAAAGGAAATGCAAAGCCTGAATGGGAAAGTGGCCGCCCTAAGCCGATTCATCTCCAAAGCAACGGACAAGTGCGTCCCCTTCTTCGACGCTCTAAAGAAAGACAAAGGAAAGTTCGAATGGACTGACGAATGCTTAACGGCTTTCCTTAACTTAAGTGAACACCTCCAGAAATCGCCGGTACTCTCGACTCCAAACGAAGGGGAAGAGTTATACCTATACCTTGCTGTATCGTCTCATGCTCAAAGCGCTGCTTTGGTAAGAGAAGGCAACCGCACGCAGTGGCCAGTATACTTTGTAAGTAAGAGGTTTACAGGTGCAGAAGTCAGATATCCTAAACTTGAGAAGCTAGCATACTGTCTACTAATCGCATTATGAAAACTGCGACACTATTTTCAATCCCATTCCATCAGAGTTCTGACCGATCAACCGCTGAGGCAGGTACTCCATCGTCCCGACACTTCTGGGCGACTACTTAAATGGTGCATTGAACTAAGTCAATATGATATTACCTACCATCCTCGCACCGTCATCAAGGGGCAAGCCATGGCCGATTTCATTGCCGAATTCACTACCAACGAAGGTAAGGAGCAATCAGAAATAACAGAAGACATCAAGTGGAACCTCTTTGTGGATGGTGCATCGAACGAACAAGGCTCGGGGGCAAGTGTGTGGTAATAATCACTCCCAGGGGAAATAAGCTGCACTATGCTATAAGGTTGGAATTCGCTGCCACCAACAACGATGCAGAGTATGAAGCAGTGATAGCTGGATTAGAACTTGCCTTAGAAATCGGAGCCAATTCTTTGTGTCTTCATAGTGATTCTCAACTTATTGTTAATCAAATACTAGGAGAATTCCAGGCTCGAGAAGAACGACTCATAGCATATTTATATAAGACCAAGTTACTTCTCAGTCGATTGGACCACTACTTAGTCAAACACATCCCTCGGGAAGAGAACCAAGAGGCCGACGAATTGGCGAAGCAAGCTAGCATGAGAGACGATGCTATTTCCGGAGCAGTAGCCATCTCAAAGCAACTGACCCCAAGTTTTGAGCAAGTGAATCTGATAGCTGCAACCGAAGAAGCAACTTGGATGACTCCCATCCGAGACTACTTACAAAGTGGCACACTACCCAATGGGCGTAACGAAGTCAAGAAAATCTTGAGGAAAGCTTCCCGCTACACAATACAAGAGGACACCCTCTATCGGCGCGGCTTCTCTAACCCCTTATTAAGGTGTGTCGCTGGAAGGGAAGCCAAGGAAATCTTATCCAACATTCATCAAGGAAGCTGCGGAGATCACACCGGAGGGCAGACTTTGGCAAAAAAGATACTCCGATATGGATATTTCTGGCCCACCTTAAGCAAGGACGCCTTAGATTTCATCAGAAAATGTGACAGATGCCAGAAGTTTGCTAAGATTCCGCGGCTACCAACAACTGAGATTACTCAAATGACTAGCCCTTGGCCCTTTGCAGTATGGGGAATTGACTTAATCGGCGAACTGCCAATGGGCCGAGGCGGGGCCAAATATGCTATAGTGGCAGTCGACTATTTCACCAAATGGGTGGAAGCAGAACCCCTAAATAAAGTATCTTCAGCGAAAGTTATTAACTTCTTGATCAAAAATGTTCTATGCAGGTACGGAGTCCCATTCAAAATTATATCGGACAATGGACTTCAGTTTGACAGCAAGGAGTTCGCCAACTGGTGCCAAGAGCACGGAATTCACAAAAGCTTCTCATCCGTAGCTTATCCCCAGGCAAACGGACAAGTCGAAGCCGTCAACAAAATTCTGAAAACTCTAATAAAAAAGAAACTCGAAAAGTCAAAGGGCGCTTGGGTGGATGAACTCCCTACGGCACTGTGGGCCTATCGCACATCTTTCAGAACATCAACGGGGCATACTCCTTTCTCTTTGGCATATGGATCAGAGGCTATGCTCCCAGTTGAAACCATCGTGCCTTCCCACCGTAGGATCCACTATAACCCAGAAGAGAACGAAGAACTCCTTCACATGTCTTTGGATCTAATTGAGGAGAGAAGAAATGATGCAGCCCTCAAAGCAGCAGCCCATAAGCAAAAAGTGGCAGCACGATACAACTCTAAAGTCAAGCGTCGTACCTTACAAGAAGGAGATCTTGTCCTCAAGCGAATCTTCCCTCGCCCCGGAGCACTAGATCCAATCTTGGATGGACCATATGTAATTCACAAAGATCTCCACAATGGAGCTTATATTTTGTCAACAGTGGACGGAGAGGTGTTCCAGAGGGCATGGAACATCCAACACCTCCGTCGATACTTTCTTAACTTGTACTGCCCATATGAAGTGAATTAACAAGGAGAATCAGTGGACGTAGGCATTTTCATGCCGAACCACTTTAACAAACCTTGTCTCTTTTTTAACTTGTTCCTTTATATCTTGGCTGCTTGTTAACTTTATCCTTTTCTGTTGAACAAAATCCTGTGCATATAGCATTTCCATTCAAGGCACTCCACAGCGCGACCTCACTTGAACAAGACATAACAGGTACTATGCGAATCTATGCCCTCGCCAATGAGACACTTTTGCTCCGGCATTCCTCTGCTGCGGGTTAACTCATTGCTCGCGACGGCCCTTAAAGCCAACTGTAATGAGCCGATTATAAGCCACCGAGAAGGCCGACTATAGCCAAGGCAGCTCATTACGGCGTTCGGCTCGCCGGCAACTGTGAACCTACTTTAAGCCCCAACATAAGGTGTGGCCAGCCAGGGGTAGTTCACGGTTGACGATCGGCACCCACGCTAGCCGGCCACAGTAAATCGAATAATACCCACGATTACGGGCCATAATGGCCCGGGTAGTTATTGTGCGCGATCTCGGCTCCGATGTGTCTTAAGTACGGCTGTGGTAAAAAAGATTAACTCCCCGCGAAGGCGTAAGATGGGTGACAAATGTCTCCAAGACCCACAACTAGGGAAAATGACTACAAAGCCCGTTTGCCATGAACTTAAGCACATCGAAGGCCTTCCGTGATTGGAAGTTTTTACTATTTCGCATATTTCAATTTTATTTAAAAAACTTTTCTCCTATCCTCTGTAACAATCCCTAAAGTACAGGACACAGAATAGGAGACATTCGCTAACGGAAGCGGATACTCACAGCAAGACACTGGACCGCATTCCATACTCACTCACGCAAGATATTCAAAGCTGCCATCTACAAGTAAAATATGAAGGGCGGTATTTTCTTCTTTCATGTATAAACACGTGGCTATAATTTATTCACACATCACACTAACATTGCAAGACATGAAATTATGTTTTAAGCAAGAACTTGACATCAAACACAATTGAATTACAAGCATACGCATAGCTATATTTCTCATACAACATGTCAAAATAGCAAAAACATTTAAAAACGACATAATCGGCTTAAGTTAAAAAATTACACGTCAAGAATAATGTTGTTTATTACAAGTAGCATAATTACAACCTAAAAGTTACGTTACTGTTTTGAGACTAACATATACAACAATGTCAAGTCCACAAAAAGCTATCCAGGTCAAATCAAGGAGCCGGCTGCGTCGGAGTTTTATCCTTGTCCTGTTAGCCACCTGTCGCTAGCAAGAAATAAAAACACATGAGAAGAAGCATTGCAGTCAGAACAGAAATCATAAATAAGCTTCAACTTACAGCCTGAGGTGAAGCGACGGATGGAAACAGAGTCATCCTTAACGAAAAACCATTCTTTCTTGAACATGCTGAACTTCGAATATAAGTCCAGGACTGGCTTGAAAGATACGGCTGATTCCAAGCTGATGTATGGAGACCCCTTCTTATAGCCTCTCAAATTGTACAAATACTGGATCTCCCAGTTGGAGGGAGGACGTCCGTATCTCCTCTGGAAAATGACAAACAGGCTCACCAGGATGGCGTAGGAGTTAGGCTGAAGCTGAAATGGAGCCACCTTCAAGTAAGTGATGAAGCTGAGTATCCAAGCATTGATCGGGGGAATGGCCCCACACATACAATGGTACCGACTATAGGCGAAATATCCTTCGGGGGGATTATATGGCATCACTCCCTCCCCCGGGAATAGCATGCGCGCTCTGTCAATCCCAAAGGAGCGAGAAATAACATCAAGCTGCTCGCCTTTGAGAGAGCTAGGGAAACAGTCAGGAGGTGATTTCAGAAGCTCCTGAGGGCCATACCCATCTACTAGTGACCTCGGGGTGGGCCCATGATGTCCCGGTTCTGGCTGAGCTGGGGGCACTGCGGAAGGATCTTCTCTGTCCTGGGATTTCTTCTTTTTTGATCGGGTTTCAACTTTAGGAGACATTATCTGCAACACAAAAGAATACATCGTTAAAACAAAGGATGTAGAGATATAAACAAGCAAGTGCGTACAATATAGAATTTCATTTGTAATTCGAAACATAAAAGGTTCAAGGTTCGTTTGGCATTCAAACTCCGGGTCTCGTTCGGTATTCCGAGTCATAAAAATTCATCCGGCAGTTCAAGGCAAAAGCCCATTTGGCACTCGAGCTCCCCAAGTACCATTCAGTAATCCGGGTCTCAAGGTTCATTCAGCTATCACACTCCCTAAAATTCCATTTGGCAGAAGGAGGGCTCACCTGATTCGGCAGGCGTAGGCTTGGTCTGGCTCTTTCTAATAGTTGTGGATAACAGGAGCTTGAAGCCCATACTTATAGGCAAACACAGACGACCGGACTGGCTGGTTCGGCGTTTTGGCCGAATAGGAGCATCCAAGCTAACGTCATTAATTTTAAAACAAAGCACGGCATATACCGGCATATGCCCCACTTTGGGGGGCAAATGTTGGGCGTATTCTCACCCAGGAGATCTCAAGACCAAGAAGCACCAGGCTCGCCCAGGCTTGCCTAAGTTTCATTCGACATCCCTACCACTGCCGAACCAGATTCACAACCATGGAAAGCCGAACCAGACTCACAACCACAGAACTACCGAACCAGAGCTCAGCCCACTCACCACCGGACCAGAACCACCGGACCAGAGCTCAGCCCACTCACCACCGGACCAGAACCACCGGACCAATCCTCACACTCATCACCGGACCAACTCAACTCACAACCGGGCCAACTCCACTTACAACCGAACCAAAGCCGCTCCAACCATCTCTGAACCAAGGCATTTCCGAACCAACCTGGCCAGGCCAGATTACATCAGCCCAAGCCCACCAGCAGCTATATACATCCTAAACCCCCACCCCCTGCCTCACTCTATAAATAGAGCGGTAGGGGTACAACAATGGGGGACAAGTTTGAGAGCTCAAGCACATATAGAACTTTCAAACAACTTTCATATACTTGTATCAAAGCTTTGTACTTGTAATTTGAATAGAAAAGGAGAATAACATATAAAGTGGACGTAGGCACATTCTGGCCGAACCACTATAAATCTGCGTGTCTTTTACAGTTTAGTCCCTGCTTTTCATATATTTGCATAAATCACCCAAATCACTAAGAACAACATAAACTCAATTAAATCATACGACTTGGAGGTGTTTGTCCACTTTTTGTGCAAACAACAAGGGTTCACTAGAGAATTATAGTGAACCCCTAGATGACTATTGTATTGGAGGAGAAGAGTGAAGAATAATCTCTGTAGAGTTCCAGCAGCCAGTCTAGAAGATCCTCTTTGTGTTGCAGGTAGGTGAGTATTTATAGGGGAATTCAGTGAGTATTGGGCCATAAGTCCAAAGCAAAAGAGTCCGGTTATTATGCCAAGTCATCATCGAAAATCTTAAATCAATCTGAGTCATTTCAATTGATCACTAGCTATCCATAGCAGATGGATCGCTAGCTATCCATAGGGGATGGATCGTAGCTATCCATCAACTTAGCATATTTTTCTACCAGAAGCGTTTACTTAGTGTTATGAAGGAGCTTAGAAAGTTTGAGGGCGATTCGACCTATCATGATGGATCGCTAGATATCCATCCACTTAGTATATTATTGGCTCAATTTTCCTGAGATCCATTCACTTGTTCTTTTGATTGTGTTGTCCAAGTATCCAGTCATTTGGAGTTAGTTTGATCATTCGTCTTCATGGGTCATCTGGTCCAGAAGAATCAACCATAACTCGCTCAAAATTTAAGAAGATCAGATGAAACTTTGCATGTACACTCTAGAGGGTGTGTGGAACCTACCGTATGAATTTCAAGTTATGGGGCCTAACTTACATGGGTCGCTAACGACCCATCTAGATGGATCGCTAACGAACCATCAAATCTTCTCTAGTCATGCTCATTTTTTCTACGAGACTTCTTTTATATCTTCTAAGCGTTACCTCCAAATTTCAAGTCAATACGATTCCGTATGAGTTCTCTAGGTCCAGTTTAAGCTATTTGCTTTGGTCAAAACAGCTTGAATCAGATGAGCCTTTACTTCATGAACTACGCTGCTTGGAATGTTGTGAAACTTGGTATGTATTCTTACATGAGGTAGTAGATCATGATGCAAGAGGCTTTGACAACTCATGATGCTTCCTTTTGGATCGCTAGCGATCCATTGGTGATGGATCACCAGCGATCCATCTACTTATTGGATTTTTGGCCCGTTTCTCTTAAGTTCCATTGGTTTGTTCTTTTAGATGCATTGTTCAAGTTTCAAGTCATTCTAGCTTAGCCTAGATGTTCTAACTCTTGTTGAATTCTGCTGGATTAAAAACCCAGTTAACATCATTGATGTTCTTTAGAGCTCGAGAAGGTGAGATGGAAGTTTCACGTATAGTATTCTTATTTCCACTGCATTACTATATTGTATATATCAACAACTATGAGGACAGGTAGTTATAACTGTCCAGGCTGATGTTAGTACTTGGGTTTTATAACTTCGAGATTTCTATATCGGAGTAACCCTTTTTACCGTTCTTTTGATATTATGTATTATCGTTGTGAGATTCTGATATTGTGTTCTCTTTATTCCTATTCTATTTCATTTTCTTTTTATTTTACCCTAACATTTCGTATTTTTGGCACTTGGGTGCTTGGCAGCGAATACCGTGGATGTATTATTGTCAATATTCAGGGGTCGAAAATGCAGATCGTTACAGACTATAATTAGGATAAAGACACCTAGGGTTGGCTTACACCTTCGAAGGATGACCACCCCTAGAAGAGAAAATCTCATACCTCCCCTAAGAAGGAAAGGAAGAAGTCGAAAAGGGGAAACACCACTGGGAATAGTTCTTTGGCCCTTTTTGTGTTTTGTTCTTTCTGTATTTGTTTGCACAAAAAATGGACAAACACCTCAAAGTTGTATAATTTAGTGGATCTTATGTTGTTCTTAGCGATTTGAGTGATTTACGCAAATATATGAAAAACAGGGGCTAAACTGTAAAAAGACACGCAAATTTATAGTGGTTCAGCCAGAATGTGCCTACGTCCACTTTATATGTTATTTCTCTTCTTTTGATTACAAGTACAAAGCTTTAATACAAGTAAAAGAAAGTTGTTTGAAAGTTCCTTCCGTGCTTGAGCTCTCCAACTTTTTTCATTGTTGTACCCTTGCCCCTCTATTTATAGAGTGAGGCTAGGGGTAGGGGTCCAGGATATGTATGGTCGCAGATGGGCCTGGGCTGATGTGATCTGGCCTGGTATGACTTGGTTCGGCATCACTTGGTCCGGAGGTGGGATGGTGAGGTTGGACCGGTGGTAGTTGGTCCGGTGGTGGAATGGTGAGGTTGGACCGGTGGTAGTTGGTCCGGTGGTGGAATGGTGAGGTTGGACCGGTGGTAGTTGGTCCGGTGGTGGGATGGTGAGGTTGGACCGGTGGGTCTGCCGAATGGATTCGATGGAGGTCTACCGAATGGATTCGAGGGAGGACTGCCGAATGAGGTCTGCCGAATGGATCACGTTTCTGGGTCTCGAGGTCTTCCGGGTAAGAATTACTTTTTTCATTGTTGTACCCTTGCCCCTCTATTTATAGAGTGAGGCTAGGGGTAGGGGTCCAGGATATGTATGGTCGCAGATGGGCCTGGGCTGATGTGATCTGGCCTGGTATGACTTGGTTCGGCATCACTTGGTCCGGAGGTGGGATGGTGAGGTTGGACCGGTGGTAGTTGGTCCGGTGGTGGAATGGTGAGGTTGGACCGGTGGTAGTTAGTCCGGTGGTGGAATGGTGAGGTTGGACCGGTGGTAGTTGGTCCGGTGGTGGGATGGTGAGGTTGGACCGGTGGGTCTGCCGAATGGATTCGATGGAGGTCTACCGAATGGATTCGAGGGAGGACTGCCGAATGAGGTCTGCCGAATGGATCACGTTTCTGGGTCTCGAGGTCTTCCGGGTAAGAATTCACCCAACATTTGCCCCCCAAAGCGGGGCACGTGTTTGCATGTGTCGCGCTTTGTTTCGTGCTTGGGCGTTTCCCGTAGTTGAAATAGGTCCATTCGGCGAGGAATGCCGAACCGGTTGATCCGGTTGCCTTTCGCTTGGCTATATATAGGGGCTATACCCCCTTTGCTTTTCCTTACCGAACAACTCTTGCCGAATCAAACCTACGCCGAATCAAACCTTCGCCGAATCAAACCTTGCCGAATCTATCTCGTGCTGAGTCAGGTATATATCTTTGCCGAATGAACACGAGAATGCCGAATGAATTAATACCGAACGAGGCTCGAAAGTTTGACCAACCGAACGGAACTTGAAGATTTAAACATTGAATGGCACTTGATAACTATGCGTTTATGTTCCCATACTCCTTGTGCTAATATCATGCTTTTCTTATGTCGTAGATAAATGTCTCGAAGAGTTGAAACTCGATCAGATAAGAGGAGATCCGGGGGTGAAGGAGAGCCCTCGGTCGTGCCCCCAGCTCAATCAGGATCGGAGCGTCATGGGCCCGCCCCGAGGTCATTAGTGGATGGATATGGTCCCCAGGAGCTGCTGGATTCCCCGCCTGACTGCTTTCCTAGCTCTCTCAAAGAGGAGCAACTCGATGTTATATCCCGTTCCTTTGGGATCGATAGAGCCCTCATGCTGCTGCCGGGCCCAGGAGTCATGCCATACAGTCCTCCCGAAGGATACTTTGCTTATAGTAGGTACCATTGCATGTGTGGTGCTATCCCGCCTCTCAATGCCTGGGTAGTCAGCTTCCTCACGTACCTGAAGGTGGCCCCATTCCAGCTTCAGCCCAACTCTTATGCCATACTGGTGAGCCTTTTCGTTATTTTTCGGAGGAAGTATGGTCGCGCTCCCTCCAACCGGGAGATCCGGTACTTGTATAATTTAAGGGGCTATAAGAAGGGGTCCCCATATATCAGCTTGGAGTCCGCTGTGACCTTCAAGCCGGTCCTGGACCTGTACTCTAAATTTAGCATGTTCAAGAAAGAGTGGTTCTTTGTTAGGGACGACTCCGTCTCCATCCGGCGCTTTACCTCTGGATGTAAGTTGATGCTTTTTCTTATAATTTCTATTCCGATTGCGATGCTTCTTCTCATACTTTCTTATTTTTGCTAGCGACAGGTGGTTTTCCGGTTGTGGAGACTGATCGCCTGGTTCAGACGGCGGCTGAGATAGAAGCCATTCTTGGGAAATATAGATCGTCTGCCTACTTGATTAGAAATGCGATTCTTCTGGAATATAACCTAATCCTTCCGCAGCAGTCTGTAGTTAAGTTGAGGGAAACGGCGGAGGAGAGGGCGGCTGTTCAGACCAAAGAGAGGGTTACGGCAGAGGGTAGCAAGAGGAAACCTTTCACAAAACCTCCAGCTGTCGGAGGTAAGAAACTTAAGAGGTCGGATGGTCCTTCTCCCAGCAATTGTCCACTTACTCAGGGGGAGATAGATGCGGAGGAAGAAAGAGGTGAGGCTGAGGGCGGAAGTGACGTTGAGCGTCTTGGGGATGATGGTGGCGATGGACAGGGTGGTGATGGTTCCAGGGCTCTGTCTTCTGGGCAAGTAGGCGAAATGCAAGAGTGGACGGATGATGCTCTCCGCCAAGCTTTTGAGGGGTTGGATGATGATCCGGCTTTGGTAGAGAAGACCGGGAAGGCGTACAAAGCCGGGACTGGTGCAAGTGAGTCTTCTCGGACCCTTCCAGCCAAGGTGGCTACGGCGACTCAAGGTGAACTCTTGACTCCTGCTTGCTTCATTAATGATAGGGACTTAGGAATATTTTATGATCCGCTCCTGTCCTGGAATGAAATCCAGGACTTATTGTAGTATCCCACTCCTCCCCAGGGTTTGTACAACCACAGCTGTGTTTCTTTTCCTTTTTTAACTTGTAATTTACCGCGTTCCTCGAATCGTATAGTAATGTAAGATTGTGACATTTGTTCTTTATATCAGGAGCAGGCAAGACGTCCAAAGCTTCAGACCTTCGTCACAGGCTTGAGCAATATAAACTTTCCAAAATTTCTGCTAAGCCGAAGCCCTCAATCCAACGCTCCGGGGATGTAGTCGGATACCGTCCCCTTCTTGGGGTTATCGAAGAGGGTATTCAGCAGAGGAAGAGGAGTCATCTTTTATCCGAAACTTCGCCCGGTCCTCAGCCTCCGGCTCAGCCTATCCATGATATTACTGAGGAGGGTAGCGAGTTTGTACCCTCTCCGCACCCGTCCGGAAACCCTTCTGTTATTCATATCGACCGTCCCGACTTGGCCCGTAATCCATTTGCGGGTCATCCTGATCTGGATCCAGGTTCTCATGATATTACTTTTGATGAAGTCACTGGCGAACACCTTCTCCCCCGTAACCCCATGGTACGAGTACTTGATGAAGCCAAGTCTTTAGATCTCGATCTACTCACTACTCGTATAGTCACTATGGGAGACGAGGCCAAAGCTAATATTGACCGGGTGGCCGAGGAGACCAAGAAGCTGATGGGGCATCATGCTCGGCTGGTTAAGGCCGGAGAGGAGATTGGGAGTGCCAATATCCGACTTCGATTGGTGGTTTCGGATCAGGCCAAACAGCTTGCGGATCAGGCTATCCAGATTTCTCAGCATGAGGCTGCTACTGGGCGACTAAGGAAAACCATGGAAGAGGCCAGCCGGGCTGAATTGCGGAAAATGGAAGCTGCTTGCAAAGAGCGGATTGACATGGCTATTGCCACGGTGGATGAGGTTCGGAGAGCGGATCTCGAGCAGGTGGAGGAGTTGTCCAAGAAACTTGAGGCTGCAGAGCTTGCTCAAGCTAAGTTGAGGGAAGAGATGGAGGTGATGCGGAGGTCCCTTCAGGCTGATTGCTCGAGATACAGACTGGAGAGAGATGCTGCCGTCGAAAGGTTGTCGGCTTCCGATGTCCGGATGAGGGAGTTTGAGGAGAATGAGGGAATGATGGATGACATGCTCCAGGACATGTATTTCCGGACTTGGAAGCAGGGCAATCTCTCTTGGATGGATGATTATCCCAGGGTCATGGCCAAGATCTATCTTCGGGCTTTGGAGGAGGCTCAGGCTGACGCAGATAAAGAGGGTGGTACGGTCTTCAGTATGGATGTGGTCACTGCCCAGTTCACCAAGGAGGAGAAAGTGGCGGTAAAGGAGGGTATGCGGCTGCTCGCTGCTGAAGAGGCGGGTGTGCAGGTAGAGGATGACGACCAGGATGGTCAAGAAGCTGGTACTGGTAACTCTTCCTTTCTAGTCTTTCCGTTAACTTGGTTACTCATCACTAATGAATCCTTTTTATGACCGGACAGGCGGGCAAAAGAGCAAGGACAAGACTTCGACGCAACCGGCTCCCTGATTGAACCTGGAAAATTCTTTTTGTAGGCTTGGCATTGTTGTATCTGTTAGTCTTAAGACAATAGAGTAACCTCTAAGTTGTAATTCTTGCTACTTGTAATAACATTATTCTTGACGTGTAATTTTTTAGCTTAAGCTGATTTTGTCGTTTCTTGAATATTTGTTGTTATTTCGACACATCGTATGAGAAATGTAGCTATGTATATTCTTGTAATTAAATTGTGTTTGATGTCAGATTCTGGTTTTAAATCATAATCTCATGACTTGCAGTGTTAGCGTGTGGTGTGAAAAAAAATTAAATTACAGTCATGCATCTGCACATAAAGGAAGAAAATACCGCCTTTCATGTTCTGTTTGTAAATGGCAGTTTCGAATATCTTGTATGACCAAGCATGGAAAGCAGTTGAATGCCCTGCCATCTGATTGTGAATCTCTACATCCATTGGCGGGTATCTCTTACCCTGCATCCTGTACTTTATGGTTTGTTATAGAGGATAGGAGGAAAGTTTTTTAAGTAAAATTGAAATATGTGAAATAGTAAAACTTCCAGTCACGGAAGGCCTTCGATGTGCTTAAGTTCGTGGCAAACGGGTTTTGTAGTCACTTTCCCTAGCTGTGGGTCTTGGAGACATTTGTCACCCATCTTACGCCTCCGTGGGGAGTTAATTCTTTTTTACCACAGCCGCACTTAAGACACACCGGAGCCGAGATCGCGCACAGTAACTACCCGGGCCATTATGGCCCGTACTCATGGGTATTATTCGACTTACTGTGGCCGGCTAGCGTGGGTGCCGATCGTCAACTGTGAACTGCCCCTGGCTGGCCACACCTTATGTTGGGGCTTATAATCGGTTCACAGTTGCCGGCGAGCCGAACGCCGTAATGAGCTGCCTCGGTTATAGTCGGCCTTCTCGGTGGATTATAATCGGCTCATTACAGTTGGCTTTAAGGGCCGTCGCGAGCAATGAGTTAACTCGCAGCAGAGGGATGCCGGAGCGAAAGTGTCTCATTGGCGAGGGCATAGATTCGCATAGTACCTGTTAGGTCTTGTCCAGGTGAAGTTGCACTGTGGAGTGCCTTGCATAGGATTTCGTTCAACAGAAAAGGATAAAGTTAACAAGCAGCCAAGATATGAAGGAACAAGTTAAAAAAGAGACAAGGTTTTTTAAAGTGGTTCGGCATGAAAATGCCTACGTCCACTGATTCTCTTTGTTAATTCGCTTCATATGGGCAGTACAAGTTAAGAAAAGTATCGACGGAGGTGTTGGATGTTCCATGCCCTCTGGAACACCTCTCCATCCACTGTTGACAAAATATAAGCTCCGTTCTTGTAAGGTGCGATGCTTGACTTCGGAGTTGTACTGTGCTGCCACTTTTTGTTTGTGGGCTGCTGCTTTAAGGACTGCATCATTTCTTCTTTCCTCAATTAGATCCAAAGACATGAGGAGGAACTCTTCATTCTCTTCTGGGTTGTAGTGGATCCTGCGGTGGGAAGGCACTATAGTTTCAACTGGGAGCATAGCCTCCGATCCGTATGCCAAAGAGAAAGGAGTATGCCCCGTTGATGTTCTGAAAGATGTGCGATAGGCCCACAGTGTCGTAGGTAGTTCATCCACCCAAGCGCCCTTTGACTTTTCGAGTTTCTCTTTGATTAGAGTTTTGAGAATTTTGTTGACGGCTTCGACTTGTCCGTTTGCCTAGGGATAAGCTACGGATGAGAAGCTTTTGTGAATTTCGTGCCCTCGGCACCAGTTGGCGTACTCCTCGCTGTCAAACTGAAGTCCATTGTCCGATGTGATTTTGAATGGGACTCCGTACCTGCATAGAACATTTTTGATCAAGATGTTAATAACTTTGCTAAATATACTTTATTTAGGGGTTCTGCTTCCCGAGGGATGTGTTTGATTAAATAGTGATCCAATCGATTGAGGAGCAACTTGGTCTTCTTTAAATATGCTATGAGTCGTTCTTCTCGAGCCTGGAATTCTACTAGTATCAGATTTCTAAGGCAAGTTCTAATCCAGCTATCACTGCTTCATACTCTGCATCGTTGTTGGTGGCAGCGAATCCCAACCTTATAGCATAGTGTAGTTTATTTCTCTTGGGAGTGATTATTACCACACCTGCCCCCAAGCCTTGTTCGTTTGACGCACCATTTAAGGAGTGGCCCAGAAGCATCGGGACGATGGAGTACCTGCCTTAGTGGTTGATCGGTCAGAACTCTGATGGAATGAGATTGAAAATAGTGACGCAGTTTCCGTGATGTGATTAGTAGGCAATAGGCTAGCTTCTCAAGTTTAGGATATCTGGTTTCTTCTTGTGCGGGGGGGCGTTTGTATTTAACTTCGTCTTGAGTGGCCAGGAAGATGTTTTCGATCGTTTCATTTAAAAGGGTGTAAGCGTCAAATCTCGGTCCTGGACGATATAGACACTTTGCTTCTTTCTTGCCCCCAGCATTGTCTCTAGAATCATTTCTTCGAATGTCCTTTGCTACAGCGGGCGCGTCGCTATGAGCCGCCTTATTTTATTGTCCTGTCTGCCTCTCAGCGGCAGCGTCTTCAAGTCTTATATATTTTCCAGCTTCATGGAAGAAATCGGGTAAAGTAGCTGGTTTTTCTTTGGTCAATCTTCTAGCAAATTTAGTATCCGGATGCACACCACTACAGAGGGCCATTAAGATAAGCTTCTCATCGGCATCTTGGATTGCGGCCGCTACGGCATTGAATCGGGTTAAATATTGCTGCACCTTCTCTCCAGGTTTCTGTTTGACGCTGGATAAGGAATAAGCGTCCTTAGGTTGTTCCACATGGATGCGGAACTGACTGATAAACTTTTCTTTCAACATTTCCCACGAGCTGATGGATCCTTGGGGTAGATGGCAGAACCAGGAGGTAGCTAGATCTGCTAGGAATAGTGGAAAGCATTTGCACAGCACTCCTTCTGTCGCTCCACTCATGAGCATATGCTGTGTGTATCTCTGTAAGTGTACAACGGGGTCAGAGGTTCCTTTGTAAGGTTCCATTGTTGGCATTTTCCATTCTCGGGGGGTGATGGCAATTTCGATATTGCAGGCGAAAGGGCTGGTTACCCTAGCGCCTATCCCTCGATCTCTTTGTTCCCGTTGGATGCACTCTCTGAATAAGCGTGCCATCCTTTCATCAGAATTTGGAGCAGATAGAAAGGAGTTTGGTTCTGTTATATGGGATTGATTCCGTCCAGATGACCTGTAGGGATGGTATCGTCTATCGTTCCTCATATTTTCCAGCGGCTGCCTTTGATCTTCTGGGAGCATGCTAGGGTCAGCTACAGTTGGCCCTTGCCTTGATCTTCCCCTGCTGGGTTCTGATCTAAGCACTTCCTTGGGTCTAACTTCGGGCTGGACTCTAGCTCGGCCCCGTTCACCGGCGTTTCCGTGGTTAGGCAGTATGACAGGCTCAGCTACAGTTGACCTCCGTCCGGTACCTCCCCCGTTGGGTTCGGTACCAAACATTTCCTCAGGCCTAACTTCGGGCTGTGCTCGGTCTCGGCTCCTACCATGGCTACTTCTGCCGTTAGCTCCTTCGAAGAAGGAAGATCTTTGTTGTCTCTGAGATCCTCCAGACTGGGACTCACCCAATGTTCCAGTGTTGCGGTTGGATTCTTCAGCATCCCTTAAGCGTGACATGAGATGGTCCACCAAGGCTTCCTGCTGGGACGTGAAGCGGTTAGTTACTTCAACCACAACTCTGTCCAAATCTGCCCTAGTAATTGCTGTAGGCTGTTCTGTGGCAGGAGTGGCCGGATTAGCCTGTCCTTCATTTGGTACTACTGGAGGAGGACGATTTACTTGATTCGTGACAGCTGGATCTGGAAGACTGCTGGATGCGATGTTTTTTCCTTTGTTAACATCTTTTCTCTGTTTGGGAGGCATGTTTTCCAAGTGGCGGACGATGCTGTTAGGAAAACTTGTTAAGTGGATGAAGCTGAAGCTTCGAGCTTCTAGCTCTCAATGAAAGCACCAAAAATGTTTGCACAAAAAATGGACAAACACCTCAAAGTTGTATAATTTAGTGGATCTTATGTTGTTCTTAGCGATTTGAGTGATTTACGCAAATATATGAAAAACAGGGGCTAAACTGTAAAAAGACACGCAAATTTATAGTGGTTCAGCCAGAATGTGCCTACGTCCACTTTATATGTTATTTCTCTTCTCTTCTTTTGATTACAAGTACAAAGCTTTAATACAAGTAAAAGAAAGTTGTTTGAAAGTTCCTTCCGTGCTTGAGCTCTCCAACTTTTTTCATTGTTGTACCCTTGCCCCTCTATATATAGAGTGAGGCTAGGGGTAGGGGTCCAGGATATGTATGGTCGCAGATGGGCCTGGGCTGATGTGATCTGGCCTGGTATGACTTGGTTCGGCATCACTTGGTCCGGAGGTGGGATGGTGAGGTTGGACCGGTGGTAGTTGGTCCGGTGGTGGAATGGTGAGGTTGGACCGGTGGTAGTTGGTCCGGTGGTGGAATGGTGAGGTTGGACCGGTGGTAGTTGGTCCGGTGGTGGGATGGTGAGGTTGGACCGGTGGGTCTGCCGAATGGATTCGATGGAGGTCTACCGAATGGATTCGAGGGAGGACTGCCGAATGAGGTCTGCCGAATGGATCACGTTTCTGGGTCTCGAGGTCTTCCGGGTAAGAATTACTTTTTTCATTGTTGTACCCTTGCCCCTCTATTTATAGAATGAGGCTAGGGGTAGGGGTCCAGGATATGTATGGTCGCAGATGGGCCTGGGCTGATGTGATCTGGCCTGGTATGACTTGGTTCGGCTTCACTTGGTCCGGAGGTGGGATGGTGAGGTTGGACCGGTGGTAGTTGGTCCGGTGGTGGAATGGTGAGGTTGGACCGGTGGTAGTTGGTCCGGTGGTGGAATGGTGAGGTTGGACCGGTGGTAGTTGGTCCGGTGGTGGGATGGTGAGGTTGGACCGGTGGGTCTGCCGAATGGATTCGATGGAGGTCTACCGAATGGATTCGAGGGAGGACTGCCGAATGAGGTCTGCCGAATGGATCACGTTTCTGGGTCTCGAGGTCTTCCGGGTAAGAATTCACCCAACAGTATTTTAATGTATATAGGTTGTTGTTGTGCGGGAGTGGCCCCTGCAACCTTTGTACAAATGACATGTAAATAAAAAGATTGCTTTATATTCAACTTTTTCTTCATTTACATTATTTCATTTTTATATCTTTCACTTAGGTACTTGGCTACATGTATAATGTAACCATCTGTAATCCAATTACTTATATATTACTCATGCCTATGTGCAATATCATTATTTATTATAACTCTGTACATATATATAATTTTTTGCAATTGCTCAATCTCGTTTCATTATTTAATTTTCTTATAATCGCCAAAATTCCTCTTATTTGACTAAATAAAACTGCAACCCTTTAGTCAACCCCATTTATCTTCGGTTGGATGTATTCCATGCAGCCATAAACGAGGTCGTATTTACAAAGATTTAATTTCCCATCGACCCCTATCCCTAGGAATTGATGTCTCAGATGCCTATCTTTAGAAGTCCATCCTGGATTTCACTTATCTAAGTATGATGATTAAAGACTCTTCGCCAGCCAACCTCTTTTATCATAGCCAACATATTTCGTTGGGCCGCAAATGAGTTTGTACCTATAAAAAGATTCAATTACACATCAGCTCCTATCTTCGAGAATCAATGTCTCAAATGTCTGTGTCTTGTCATCCATCTTTACCCACCCCTATCTCTGGGCATTGATCAAAGAAGCACTGTCAACCATCTTCGATTATCCTCAACGAGCATGTCTCACTAGGCCGTAAGCAAGGTCGTGTCCGCAAAGAGATAATTCTACTTTGGTTCCTATTTATGAGATCCGGTGTCTCAGATGCCTTTCTCCCGACATCCACCTTTGACCTTTCCTATCTTCGAGCACTAGTCAAAGATTAGACACGTAAGGAAAAACCATTCGATCGATCCCAGTACGATATACTTTGCGACTCGATGATGGATCAAAGGAGTTCATCGGTAACTATCTTCGGATACCTTGATATTCGGTTTTTCGAAACACAGGATGTCCGATTTTTCCACTTATGACATAAGACAAAGTCGAACTTTTAAGATTATGGTTTCATTGATTCTAAAAGCCAACCTTATTTACAAATTAAAGAATGGTAGATTCGGCCTCGTTACATCTTTTCCCATCAATTAAGACATCTTATTTGCAAAATGAAAATCTAAATAGCATCATAGATTCTCGTTATTTGATGCCCGTAGATAGTCGATAGCTTGAAAGTTCCATCTTCGAGCTTCTTTTCAATCACACATGGACTTTCTCAATTTATGCCAAGTACCCCCATACCAGGAAAGACCCATTTCAAAATGAGATCGTCTATCTCAAAGGTATGGTTTCTGATCTTGGCATTACATTGTTTTGCTACTCTTACTTGGTAGGAAACTACCCTTAGATCATCCTCTGCTAGTCCCTCTTCGACCAAGACAAGGGACTCAAGTAGGAGTTCCTCATTCACCTTGTGCTCATAATGTAGTCTTCAACGTTAAGGGATATTGGATTCGATCGGAGTCATAGCCTCAGCTCCGTAGGTTGGGGCAAATGGAGTATGGCTGGTCGTAGACTTGCGGGTTGTCTTATAAGCCAATGGTGCAAGTAGTAGCTCATCAACCCAATTGCCCTTGGCTCACTTTAACCTCTTTCAGATGATTGATTTGATGGTCTTGTTCACCACCTCAACCAGTCCATTCATTTATGGGTGTGCTACTATCGAGAAGTTTTACCCAACTCGATATTGAGCAAATAATTCTTTGAACTCGGCACTCTAGTATTGAGTTTCATTATCAGTGATGATCTTCTATGGAACTCTATATCTACACAAAATGTTATTCTACAAAGTTGATCATGTTCTTTGAAGATTCATTGTTAGAGGTTATGCTTCGGCCTATTTAGTGAAGTAATCCACAACCACTATAGCATATTTCGCTCAGCCTCTCGACATCGACAACACACCGATAATATTGATTCCCTACACTGTAATTGGCCATAGGCTAACCATTTGCATAAGCTCAGTCGACTGGGGTTCTTAATACCTTTGCAAGTCTCATCACTTATCACATATTATAGAATAATCGACTGCATCTCAGTCGACAGATGTCTAGAATTACCCATAGAAAATAACCTTCTTTTCCAATGTCTTCCACCCAATCCAATAACCACGGCTACCTTGGTTCACTTATGTATGAATTTTTTTAGCTTTGTCTTTGGTAACACCTCAGCAAGGGCATCGAGAATACCCTTCTATACAACACTCCTTCTTGCATAACGAATCGAGGTACTTAACGTAGGAGTTTTCGTCGTTCAATTCTGCAATTCAGAAGAGTCTCTTTTAGCAAATATTCTTTAATTGGAGTCATCCACAATTCCTTCTCTTCCTTGACATCCTAGATCTAATCAACATCGATCTTGTGTATGCTTGGAGTTTTCGAAGTCTCAATGATAATTGTTAGCACCAAAATTGGTCACTAACCTCATAGAGAAAGATTGTGTAGAGATTTAAGTGATGAAAGTAAATTAAACAGAGAAGACAATGCTAATCTAACTGCAGAAAATAAGAACACCAAATTTATAGTGGTTCAGCGTAATTGCCTACGTCCACTTTGAGGTTAAACTTTATTGATCTTCCTTAGAGTTGATTACAAATACAATTCGTGAAGCAAATGCTTGAATGAAGTTGTTTAAGTAGAGAAGATGAGTCTCGAAAATGGCAGAGTCTCCCCAGTGTTCTCTCTCCAAAAAAGGATCCCTTTCACTGTGACCCTGCCCCTATATTTATAGGCAAATATGGGCTGGACTTCCCAAATGGGCTGGATGGCCGAACACTCTAGCCCCAGTACAGTGGTCGCTGCATGCCGATCCTGGTATGCCAAACGCTCTGATGCCGAACAGTCCTTCTATGCCGAACGGTACGCTGGATGTGTGGGAAGTGCAGGATGATTGTCAGTTGAGGCCGAACGTGTCTCTATCTGAAGCCCTTGAACGAACAATGCATGTAGGCCGAACGACATTGTTGCCTTGAGTAGTTGTGCATGCTGAATGTCTTCTGGATGCCGAGTACTCCCGTTGCCGAGTACTACGCCGAGTACCTTGGGATGCCGAGTACTCCCGTTGCCGAGCACTACGCCGAGTACCATGGGACGCCGAGTACTCTTGTTGCCAGGTTCAACTTGATGCTGAGCGCTCTTGTATGCCGAGCAGTCTTGTATGTCGAGCACTCTTGTATGTCGAGCACTCTTGTATGTCGAGCACTCTTGTATGTCGAGCACTCTTGTATGTCGAGCACTCTTGTATGCCGAGCACTCTTGTATGCCGAGCACTCTTGTATGCCGAGCACTCTTGTATGCCGAGCACTCTTGTATGTCGAGCACTCTTGTTGCCGAGTATTGGTTGACGCCGAGTGCTCTATATGCCGAACACTATGGATGCTGTGTACTTCGCCGAGTACTCCTAGACGCCGGCCACCCTGAGATGTTGGGTCCCACTGGATGCCGTGCGCTCCGCCGAACACTCCTGGATGCCAAGTGCGTCGCCGAACACCACTGGATGCCGGCCACTCTGAGATGCCGAGTGTCACCTAATGCCGAGCACTAGTTGCCTGGTCAAATCTCCAGGAAACACTTGCCCCCCAAAGTGTATCGCGTGGCCGAACGTGATGCGCTTTGAATCTAGTTCAATTTTCCTTGATGATGCTTTCTCGAGCATGCCTGTGACGGAGGTGCGTGACGAACGTGGTTTTGACGCCGAACGGTACGTTCGAAGCCGGACAGCCCTCATGTGCCGAACGGTACTTCGTTTTGATGCCGAACACTCTGGTATTGACCGGTTCTACCGGGTATAGCCTTTTCAACTTCTACCTCCCTCTATATAACCAGGTCCTTCCCGTCCCTTCTCCTTTACCTTTTCATTTCTGTCACTCTTCCAAGATTTCTATCCTTCTTTAGTCGAACAGATTTACAACTTGAACATTCCTTCCTAAGCTCCTAACTGCAATCTAGGTACTGCTCCTCGTATAACTTGAATAAGTTTCAAATGAGATGCTCAAGTTTGTCGTGTAGAAAGCTTTCGAGCAGGTTGCCCTCATTGCCGAACGATAATGCGAGGCGTGGAGGAAGGATTTGAGGTGTTTGCACATGTGGCTATTGTACTTAGCTCCATCGCGCCGAACCAAAGTCAAAAAAGAAGGAGAAGGAAAACGTTGAAGGTGGTACGGGTGTTGGATGGCATAGCTATGGTTCGGCGTATGTTGTCATGCGCCGAATGATAGAGGCTGCCGAACAGTATTTCGTCTGAATAAACTAAGGTCGAACACGCGCTAGAACGCCGAACAACAACTTAGCCGAACGAACTCTGGTTGTCGAACACACTTAGACGCCGAACTGTATCAATGCCGAACGTCATAAATATTGAGCAACTGACATGCCGAACCATGTTTAGGCCGAACAATACAATTGCCGAACAGAACTTAGACCGAGCAAAACAACACCGAACATTGTACTTAGGCCGAACATTTTGAATGCCGAACATTTTGAATGCCGAACAGAACCTTTAACTGGACAATGACTTAACCGAACGAGGCCTTTAGCCGAACAAGGCCTTTAGCTGGACAATGACTTAACCGAACGAGGCCTTTAGCCGAACAAGGCCTTTAGCCGAACACTTGACAATGACTTAACCGAACAAACATACATGCTGATCTATTCTTAGGACGAACAATGCAATTGCCGAACAACATTTAAATGTCGAACGGTTATAAATGTCAAACTAGACTTAAGCCGGATACTTCATAAATTACATGTTTTCTAGATCTGGAACTGCTACCACCACCGGGCGGGCTCTTTGAGACGGTCAGCGATGATGGTCTTCGAAGGCAACGATTCAAAGCTCATTTTTATATCTTTGAAATCTTATTGCTTGTACACAATTGCTTGCACTAGTTCACACACCACGTGGGGGGAAAACTCGTGTTGCTAATTCTAACGTTCAACGTTTTTTAAGTATAGTTCTCTCAAGCACTTAGCCAGGTTCGTTATTTATTTGGGATGTCGAGAAAATCTAGCTCCGCCACTATATCCGACAGGCCTGGGCCATCATCAAGGCAAGGAGCCGTTGATACTTCTAATCCGTCGACTTCTCCTGCTCATAACTTAGCACCTGATGCTCTGGAGGCAACAATCTTACTAGACAATCCGATCGATTCACAAGCCTCGAAAATCAACGAAGCTGCTCTGCGACGGATATGCTCCATTCATGGGATTCCTTTTGCCGACATGTTAGTTCCTTCGAGACACGATCGTCCTCATCTGCCCCCAGTCGGGTACACTACCTGCAACAAGTTCATGTGTTGGATGGGCAGCGTGCCTCCGTTCAATTTATTTCTCCGGGATGTTCAGCAGTACATAGACATAGCTCCGTTGCAGCTGCACCCGAACGGCCATGCATTTCTATATGGGACTTACTTACTTTTCATGGCCGTCTTCTCCAGACCTCTAACCGCCGGTGACATTAGATACATTTATATGTTCAAGAGACGGAAAGACATTCCTTCCTTTACGTTCCTCGAGCCATACCACAAATGCCAGATCATGACAAGGGCATGTAGTAAATTCGCCCTGTACAAATAGGAATGGTTCTATGTGCGCTGCCCTTCTGGTTTCGCTAGGAGATGGGTTGAAGGCAGTAAGTCTCTCTGCTGAGTCACTATTCGTATTTAATCGGAGTCATGCTTTTCCTAACTCTTCATTTCATCTTTTCAGGTATCAACCTGCGTCCGGAAGGCCGAGGATATTCTGAGGCTGTTGAAGCCATTAGAGCTCTTCCTGCTGAGGATCGAGATATCCGGACTATCATTTCAAATGAATCACTGTCGGGGTTTGGCTTGCTAGCCCCTGGTCGTCGGATCAACCTTCCAGAAGGTGTCACCATTCCCAAACCTTCGTCCGGTAAAGGGAAAAAACAGGCCGGACCGTCGTCGCGCCGCACTCCCGATACGCACGGAGAAGGTGAGCACAGAGAAGATGATGTTCCTGAGACTCAAGGCGAGAACGTGGGTCCCGCTTGGAATCCGGCAATCGAGGTTCAAGATATTGAGACGTCATCCTCCCCTTCGAAGGGGAAGAAGAAGTTAAAATATACAGTTCAAAAGGAGAAAGTTGGTGGCACTTCAAAAGTTACGCCTATCCCGCCTGAGAAAGAGGCTTCTTCGCAGCATCTGGAAAGTTCCTTGAGGGGTCTATCGAACCTTTCTATTCCCGAAGACATACTTAATTACGGGTTTGATGATCCTGAAGCCCTCAAATTTTCTTCGCCCGCTAGAGGCAATGCGGGAGTTCAACTCCCGGTCCAAGGAGACAACACCCCGATTAGTAAAGATAAACGAACTGGTCCGTCGGGGGGAACACTAGGACACACACGCACATATGCATTCCATCATACACTTCAAGTTTTTCCTCATCTCACGGACTTTTCTTAACTCGTTGTTATCTCCATTCTTTGCAGGTGATATGGGGCGTTCTCACGGACTCGATCGTCTTCAGGGCTCTTCTGTATTTCATCACTCTAGACGGGATTCTGGTTCAGGAAGACGCAGGGACAGAGGCGATTATGAAGATAGGGACAATCGTCCCCGCGAGTCGTCTCACCGCAAGAAGGCACACTCTCAATCTTCCCAGTCCCGTGATCTTCCTCCTCCAACTGAGCCGGATAGGGAGAAGTCTTTACATAAGGGTTATCAATCTGATGCTCCTCGAGAACAACATTCCAGTTCATCGAGTACAAGGCAAGTCCGAGAGCAACGGAAAAGAGCGCAATTCTCAAAGCCTCCGCCTCCTACTCCTGCGGTGGACCCAACTATTGCGGAAAAGATGGTCGATCTTAAGGCCAAGTTTCCAAAAATTTGCTTCGATGGTCTGAAGTTCCTCCCGGCCATTCATCATATTCTCGGGCATGTGAAACAGAGTGCCATTGCCTGCAATAACGACGTCTATGTTCAACATGATGCGTTTGTGCACTTGGTGGAGAAGATCTCGGAAGTATCCGTTGAGCGTCAACACGAGATTGATCGTCTGAATCTGGAGGCCGACAGCGATAAGAAAATCATCAAACTCCAAGACGAAGAGCTTGCTTCGTATAAGTCGAAGTTGGAAGCCGCTGAACAAAGCGCAAAAGATACTGCTGAGGCAGTTACTCGTTTAGAGGCAGCTCACAAAATAGAGCTTGACGAAGCAGTCCAGCGCAGCGGTGCCCTCGCCCTAGAAAAAGACTCTGTCCAAAAAGAAAAGGATGCGCTCGTCACCCAAGTCAAAGAGCTGAAAGAATTACTCTCTAAGGAGAAGGAGGATAAGGTAGCTGCTCAAGAAGAATCACAACGATACTGTGATGAGATCGTTGCTACCCGACTCCTGAAAACAAAGCTCGATGACGAACTCGCTGGGGTTGAGAAAATGAAGGATGAGGCCCGTGAGGAGGGCAAAAGAAAGGCTGCAGAGGAGATTGACTCTCGCCTCGAGGCGGCCGCGGAAGCCGGCAGGGAAGAGGTCAAAAGCATGTTTGACCCATTGATTGCTGAATACGGAGCCCGCGTCCTCATGCATCACGACTTAACATTCTTGGGTGACGGCTACCTTGAGTCCCTGGCCGAGGCCTGGGAAACTTTGATAAGGATTAGGAAGATCGAGTCAGGCTCCGAAGAGGTCGATGAGGAGGCCCTGGGGAAGGAGTTCCTTAGGGGGAATGAGCCATCGGATTTATCCGCAGCATTAGCACTTTACAGCAAAGGCTCTCCCCTTCCAAAAGAGAAAGATGGTGAAGCTGGCCCATCTGGGGTTAATATTACTGCTCTTCATACTGCTGCTCAGTCTGCTGCCCAATCGGCCGGTCGGCCGACACTTGATCCATTCGAGCAGCATGTTGGTTATGACCCCGAAGACCCTGGGCTCGGTGCTCATGTGCTATCACCTATCCTGGAGGGTGAAACCCCACGCGCCACCGATAGCCAACCGGAACCTGGTGGGAAATTCTTCTTTCTCTAGAAGTTGAAAGATCCCGTCTTTTTTCAGGAGTGGCTACTCGTTCTAACGCTCATTCTTTATGTTTTTCGTGCAGGTTGTTCTGACGTCGAGCAAACTCCGAGGAGCGATGACGCCAAGGAGGAGGCAGGGAAAACAAGCGATGATGTCCACGCGGGAGTACTCCCTGGTCCCGATGCTCAGGTGATCGGGGCGCTGGATGATGATAAGCTCGACGCTTCATCTCCTGCCGAAGGGGACGATGAAATAGAAATCACCGGCGCCACCGAGCATACCTCGCATATGAGCATGAAGGACCGCCTTGCCGAAGAGGAGAAGAAAAAGGTCAAGGTCAAAGTTGAACCTGGAATCCTGGAACTTACCGACCCGTGGAACAGACCTTTGAAAATCATCCTCCCGGGCAGGTCTAAACCGCTAGATGTTCCGTCTCCTACTCCTGACTCCGCTTCCTTAGCAAGCAAGAAGTCCAAGAAAAGGCGTGAGGGAGAGGAGTCATCGGAAAAGACGAAGGAAGACAAGAAGAAGAAATCGAAGAAATGATCGATATACTCGTTCAACGAGCTTCTTGCTTAAGTCTTGTAATTGCTTTTATCTTCCGTAGCTTGTAGTTTGTATAGACAGGTCTGGATTTTGTAGGAGTGATCATGTAATCCCATTTTGAACTTATCGAATAAAGTTTAGTTTCTTTTTGTTTGAATGATTCTCTTGTCTTTCTTTGGTTTGCTGACTAATTGTAGCCATAACTCAAGTTCTTATGAGTTGAATTATCTCCCGGTCCATTCTCGTGTTGTTCAAACATTTCTGGACATGGCGTACTTCTCGTCCTGCATCTCTCGAGTACTTGGACTTTTTGCTGAATCTGTGCTCCGGGGGCTTGGAGACTTGAAACCGTTTATACTCTAGTCCGCGCTCTGGGGACTTAGAGTACTCCGCTCCGCACTCTGGGGATTCGGAGATTTGAAATCGTTTATACTCTAGTCCGCGCTCTGGGGACTTAGAGTACTCCGCTCCGCGCTCTGGGGATTCGGAGATTTGAAATCGTTTACACTCTAGTCCGCGCTCTGGGGACTTAGAGTACTCCGCTCCGCACTCTGGGGATTCGGAGATTCGTATTCGTTTATACTCTAGTCCGCGCTCTGGGGACTTAGAGTACTCCGCTCCGCGCTCTGGGGATTCGGAGATTTGAAATCGTTTACACTCTAGTCCGCGCTCTGGGGACTTAGAGTACTCCGCTCCGCACTCTGGGGATTCGGAGATTCGTATTCATTTATACTCTAGTCCGCGCTCTGGGGACTTAGAGTACTCCGCTCCGCGCTCTGGGGATTCAGAGATTTGAAATCGTTTATACTCTAGTCCGCGCTCTGGGGACTTAGAGTACTCCGCTCCGCACTCTGGGGATTCGGAGATTTTGAAATCGTTTATACTCTAGTCCGTGCTCTGGGGACTTAGAGTACTCCTCTCCGCACTCTGGGGATTCGGAGATTTGAAATCCTTTATACTCTAGTCCGCGCTCTGGGGTCTTAGAGTACTCCGCTCCGCACTCTGGGGATTCGGAGATTTTGAAATCGTTTATACTCTAGTCCGCGCTCTGGGGACTTAGAGTACTCCGCTCCGCATTCTGGGGATTCGGAGATTCGTATTCGTTTATACGAGTCTGTACGTCGTACAAGATAATGTAGTTCGTCATTCAATTACGAGATATAGAAACGTTAGTGATTCATGGAAGGTACGGCTTCAAGCCTTTATTAATGAAAATCAACTAAACTGCTCAATTACAACTTTTTAAAAAGAAGCTAAGTTATTACTGAATGGAAAGATGCAGGAAATAACAGTGCTTAAAACAAGAAAGGAAACATGTTAAATGTAATAGTGCCGCAGATGTTCACTGTTCCATGCTCGGGGGAGTGTCGTGCCATCAACGGTTGCTAGCTTGAATATTCCCTCTCCAAGCTTCCGTTCAATGGCGTACGGACCTTCCCAGCTGGGATTCATACGTGATGGTACCGGGAAAACTCGTTTCAGAACGAGATCACCCACATCAAAAATCCTTGGGCGGACTCTGCCGTCGTAGTAGCGCTTGACTTGGTGCCTATGCACTGCCGCCCTTAATTCGGCTTCTTCATGCTTTTCATCGATGCAGTCCAGTGATTCCAACAAGAGATTCTGGTTCGTCTTGGGATCATAGTATGTCACTCGGTGTGATGGAACTTCAAGTTCCACGGGTATAACGGCTTCAGAGCCGTATGCCAAGGCGAATGGAGTGTGGCCGGTCACGGACTTGTGGGTAGTTCTATATGCCCATAATGCTGTCGGGAGTTCATCTACCCACTTGCCTCCGACCTTCTCCAGACGCTTCTTCAGTATGGACTTGATTATTTTGTTGACGGCCTCGACTTGCCCGTTAGCTTTCGGGTGTGCCACGGCGGCGAACTTCTTCTCGATGCCATATTTTAAACAGAACTCTTTGAACTCTCTGCTTTCAAATTGCGTCCCGTTGTCCGTAATGATGGTGTGTGGAAGGCCAAAGCGGCATATAATGTTTCGTACAACGAAGTTAATGACCTTCTTAGAGGTGATTGTGGCCAAAGGTTCTGCCTCAGCCCATTTTGTGAAATAGTCGACTGCAACTATCGTATATTTCGCGCTACCTTTGGATATAGGCAAAGAGCCGATTATGTCGATTCCCCAGATCGCAAATGGCCAGGGACTAGTCATTTGTGTGAGTTCCGTTGATGGAGCCCTTGGGATTTTCGCATATCTTTGACACTTGTCGCATTTTCTTGTGTAGTCCGCGGCGTCCCGGTTTACGGTGGGCCAGTAATATCCATAGCGGAGGATCTTCTTTGCTAGCGTTTGCCCCCCAGTATGGTCGCCACATTCCCCTTCGTGAACCTCTCTTAAGACCCGCTTTGTCTCATCATGAGCGATGCATCGCAATAATGGGACTGAGAATCCTTTTCGGTACATCGACCCATCCTGCATTACGTATCGCGCGGCCTTTCGAAGGACCTGCCGTCTTTCGCTTCTTTTTTCTGGTAAAGCCCCGGTCGTTAGGTACAGTTTGAATGGGGTTATCCACGATTCCTTCTCGATTTCTGTTTCCAACACGAGATCGACTTTCATCCCGTCTATGCTCGGGGCATGCAAGACTTCGACGGGATACAATCCCATTTGTTGCGCATCGCCGGTACTTGCAAACTTAGCAAATAAGTCGGCTTCTTTGTTCTATTCGCACGGGATATGTGAAATGTCATAACGCTCAAGATTTGATAGTAGCTCTTGGACCTTAACGAGGTACGGAGCAAGCTTTCGTCCCTTTGCTTGGTAGTCCCCCCGTACTTGGTAAACCACCAACTGTGAGTCACAAAAGATTTCGACTGATTCGATTCCGAGTTCTCTGATGAGCTTCAAGCCAGCGATCAGTGCTTCATATTCGGCTTCGTTATTTGTAGCCAGGAAGTCGAGCTTCAGGGCATAACAGATTGATCGGTTTTCCGGAGTTATAAGAACTACGCCCGCGTCGGAGCAACGGTCGTTTGATGCACCGTCAGTGTATAATTTCCATCGAACGGGGGGAATGATGTCGTCGTCATCCGGTTTGATGGGTATGGTAAACTCAGCGATGAAATCCGCTAATGCTTGCCCTCGGATGGCTCTCCGCGGTAAGTATGCGATATCGAATTGGCTCAACTCGATGTTCCATCTTAGCAATCTTCCAGAAGTTTCTGGCCGTTGGAGTACTTGCCTCAGGGGTTGATCGGTATAAACGCCGATTGAATGTGCTTGAAAGTATGGGCGAAGCTTTCGTGATGCAATCACCAAGCAATAAGCCAATTTCTCGATTTTAGGGTAATTCCTCTCTGCCCCTGTTAAACGCTTGCTAACATAATACACCGGCTTCTGGACTCGATCCTCCTCACGAACCAATGCAGCACTTATCGCATGTGGGGATACAGCCAAGTATACGTACAACATCTCGTAGTCAACTGGTTTTGCTAGCATTGGTGGACTCTCCAGATGCCTCACCAGATTCCGGAATGCTTCCTCACAGCTAGACGTTCATTCAAAATTTCTCTTCCCTTTCTTTATGATATCGAAGAATGGGATGCACTTGTCAGTTTCCCTAGATATAAATCGACTTAGTGCAGCTACTTTTCCGTTCAAGCTTTGTACTTGCTTTATAGTCCTGGGCGCTTGCACATCTCGAATAGCTTGGATTTTTTCTGGGTTGGCTTCGATTCCCCTAGCATTGACAATGAATCCCAAAAACTTCCCTGATGCAACGCCGAATGAACACTTCAGAGGGTTGATCTTCATCCCGTAAAACCTGAGTATGTTGAACATCTCAGCCAAGTCTCGAATGTGGTCTTTTGACCATCGTGACTTCACGATCATGTCATCCACATAGACTTCCATCGTTCTACCCAGCTGGTCCTTGAACATTCGATTCACTAAACGCTGGTAAGTTGCTCCTGCGTTCTTCAATCCAAAGGGCATCACTACATAGCAATACAGCCCGACATTTGTAACGAAGCTGGTGTGTTCTTGGTCCGGAATATGCATCGGGATTTGGTTGTACCCTGAGTACGCGTCCATGAATGACAGCAGCTCGTGTCCTGCGGTGGAGTCGACCAACTGATCGATCCTAGGCAGCGGGAAACTGTCCTTAGGGCATGCTTTGTTCAAGTCGGAATAATCTACGCAAGTCCTCCATTTCCCATTCGCCTTTTTTACTAGCACGGGGTTGGATACCCACTCAGGGTAGAGGGCGTCCCGGACGAACCCATTTGCTTTGAGTTTGTCCACCTCCTCTCCGAGAGCGGCGGACCTCTCCGGATCCATTCCTCTCCTTTTTTGTTTAACTGGGACGTATTTCGGGTCTATGTTCAACATATGACTCGTGATGGCAGGAGAAATCCCACACATATCAGAATGCGTCCAGGCGAAAACATCAAGATTCGCCCGGAGGAAGTCACTAAGGTCTTCAGTCATCTCGGGACCAAGCTGTGATTCGATTTTCAGAATTCGCGAAGGGTCGTCACTGCTAACTGAGATGTCAATTGTTAATTCGGCCGGTGCCGCCTTCTCTTCCCTGGGTTTCTCATCGTCGTCTCTCGGATCTATATCTTCGAAGATCCGAGAACTATGCCCGAGCTAGGGCTCGGGCACTACTTGTCAATTATCCGCATTAAGGATGCGGACGGGATTGTCCGCAACCTTTCCCTTCTCCCTCCGATGGGCTTCTCGGAGCTCAGCCACATAACAGGAACGACCAGCTGCTTGGTCGCCATGAACAATACCTACTCCCTTGTTAGTTGGGAACTTCAAAGTTAAACACCACGGGGCCAATGCTGCCCTGAACTCAGCCAGGGCCGGCCGGCCCAAGAAAACATTATATAGAGAATCCACATCCAAAACTACGAAGGGTAGAATTCGCACCCTCCGACGCTCGCCTTGCCCCAGTTCAACTGGTAACTCAACGTACCCCACGGCGTCGGTTGCTGCGCCGTTAAAGCCGTGTATACGAGCCTTGGGCGGTTTCAGGTCTTTTGTTTCTAGTTTCATTTGATCGTAAGCCTTCTTGAAGATGATGTTGACTGAACTTCCACAATCAATCAGAATTCTTTTCACATATGCTGGTCCGATCGTTGCAGATATGACCATGGGGTCGATGGTCGGAGCCTCTATCTGATCAGCGTCTCTACTTCTTAACACAATATCGTCTGTCATTACGCGCTGCTGCTTAGCAAGGGCCCCGTCCTCCGTGTTCGAATAGCACTCAAAATCTGCATGCTTCAGTGAACTTGCATATCGCTCCATCTCTTGCCAATTCTTATCTGCAGGGTGAGGTCCGCCGATAATTGTATTTATGACTAGTCTACCTACGGTTCGGGCAGGCTCCTTCGGATGACGCGGAGCTGGTGCACGACCTGGGTTGGACGTTCCCTGTCCTCCTTCCTGAGGATCCTTCACAAATTCTTGCAATTTCTTCTGCCTGATCAACTTTTCAATAGCGTCGTGTAGGTGTCTACACTCCTCCGTATTGTGCCCATAAGTCTCATGGAAGCGATAATATTTCCCGGTCCGTTTTTGTTCCTCGGTCGATTCTTTCGGACGTGGCTTTCTGTAATGAAAAGTATTGCAGGTGGATAGGTAAATGTTCTCAAGTGGCGCGTTCAGCGGAGTATACTCGCTGTAGCTTGGAATTCTCGACTTCCACTTCCCCGCTTCTTTTCTTTTCCCTTGACTCCTTTCTCCGGACTCCTTGGGTTTCCCAGGCTTGTTCTGGACATTGACCTGGACCTTTCCCGAGCTGTCTCCAGACTGCTTCACAGCAATGTTGCTCTTTATTGATTCTTGGACAGGTCCTGGCGCCTTATCCCGTAGTACCCACCTAGCTTCCTCTCTTCTTATGAACTGGTGTGCCTTTGAGTAGAAACGCTCTAGCGTAGCCGGAGGTTTTCCTGCCAACCAGTCTCCAAACTCAGAGTCTGGATCCACACCTCTCATTATAGCCATTAGAATTGCATGGTCGTTGGGATTACTGACTTCAGTTGCTGCAACGTGGAATCTTTGCAAATATTCCTTCAACGACTCCCCGGGATTTTGGATTACACTTGACAGAGACATCACGTCCTTTGGGCGCGTAGTGTGTATCCAGAACTGCTCAATAAACTTCTTTGCCAACTCCTCGAAATTTGATATGGATCGCGGAGGAAGTCGGGTGAACCACATAGTAGCGATCCCAGATAGAGTAATCGGAAAGCACCTACACTTGGTGGAATCATTCGCTCTAGCTGAATCCATCATCCATTCGTACCTCATGACGTGCTGTCTGGGGTCAGTCCTCCCTTCATACGCAGGGATAGTAGGCATACTAAACTTCCTGGGGTACGCCGCTTGCAACACAACATCCGTGAACGGAGTATGACTTCTTGACACTCCCCAATCACCATTCGATAACCCCTGATTTTCCTTCATCAACTGCCTGATCATGGCTGTTAGATCTGGTGTCTATATGGAAGGCGGAAGGTTAGTGTCTGTTCTACGCGCCTGTCCATGCTGATGCCTCCTCTTCTGGCAGTCTGCCAATCGTGCGTCTTGAGGTTCGACATCGTTAGCATTTTGATGATCCAGGCCTCTGTCCTCCATCTGTACCCCGGTCCTGAAGTTTCCAGCTCTTGCTTGGTCACTATCTCCAGTTGTTTGAACAGCAGCTTCTGCTCGTGCAGCGTCAGTCTTGCGGCGTCTGCGCCTGGGAGGTTCATCAGAGGAAGTTGAACTGTCAGATGAAGAGTAAGGAGCGGGATTGTCCCCAGCATTATGTTGCTGCTGTTGAGTGAGTTGTGCCATCAGGTTGGCGTTAGCTTGCATCTGCTCTCCTAGTTGTCTTCTGCTTTCCCTGAGTTCTCTCATCAAGTCATTGAACTCTATTCTGGTGACAATTGGAGTCTGTTCTTGAGCGGCAATTCCTGCACTCAGAATCGCTGGTTGATTGCTAGGCCCTGCTTGTTGCACACTAGCAGTTTCGTGGGCATCCGCATTATGAGAAGCTGACCTGGTACATGGTCTTGCCATTGTAGAGTTATCGGTATGAACTCTGAGTAGAATCAACGGATGTCCTATCAGTGAGTCGGATCTTCTTTGGGGGATTTGTTCAATCCAGTAGCTTCAAAGCAGATCCTTGAGGTCTGAGAATTCAGTTCTCAGTGAAAGCACCAAAGTGTTAGCACCAAAATTGGTCACTAACCTTGTAGAGAAAGATTGTGTAGAGATTTAAGTGATGAAAGTAAATTAAACAGAGAAGACAATGCTAATCTAACTGCAGAAAATAAGAACACCAAATTTATAGTGGTTCAGCGTAATTGCCTACGTCCACTTTGAGGTTAAACTTTATTGATCTTCCTTAGAGTTGATTACAAATACAATTCGTGAATCAAATGCTTGAATGAAGTTGTTTAAGTAGAGAAGATGAGTCTCGAAAATGGCAGAGTCTCCCCAGTGTTCTCTCTCCAAAAAAGGACCCCTTTCACTGTGACCCTGCCCCTCTATTTATAGGCAAATATGGGCTGGACTTCCCAAATGGGCTGGATGGCCGAACACTCTAGCCCCAGTACAGTGGTCGCTGCATGCCGATCCTGGTATGCCGAACGCTCTGATGCCGAACAGTCCTTCTATGCCGAACGGTATGCTGGATGTGTGGGAAGTGCAGGATGATTGTCAGTTGAGGCCGAACGTGTCTCTATCTGAAGCCCTTGAACGAACAATGCATGCAGGCCGAACGACATTGTTGCCTTGAGTAGTTGTGCATGCTGAATGTCTTCTGGATGCCGAGTACTCCCGTTGCCGAGTAATACGCCGAGTACCTTGGGATGCCGAGTACTCCCGTTGCCGAGCACTACGTCGAGTACCATGGGACGCCGAGTACTCTTGTTGCCAGGTTCAACTTGATGCTGAGCGCTCTTGTATGCCGAGCAGTCTTGTATGTCGAGCACTCTTGTATGTCGAGTACTCTTGTATGTCGAGCACTCTTGTATGCCGAGCACTCTTGTATGTCGAGCACTTTTGTATGCCGAGCACTCTTGTATGCCGAGCACTCTTGTATGTCGAGCACTCTTGTATGCCGAGCACTCTTATTGCCGAGTATTGGTTGACGCCGAGTGCTCTATATGCCGAACACTATGGATGCTGTGTACTTCGCCGAGTACTCCTAGACGCCGGCCACCCTGAGATGTTGGGTCCCACTGGATGCCGTGCGCTCCGCCGAACACTCCTGGATGCCAAGTGCGTCGCCGAACACCACTGGATGCCGGCCACTCTGAGATGCCGAGTGTCACCTAATGCCGAGCACTAGTTGCCTGGTCAAATCTCCAGGAAACAATAATGATACCTAAAAGCTGCGCATCCTTAAAGATAGCCAACTTGGCTAGTGAATCAGCTTTCATATTTTCCTCCCTAAGGCTGTGTGTTATTGTGTTGTACTCGATATCATTTAGTAATTTTAGCACTTTCACCACGTATGGGACAAGTATTGCTCCCTTAGCCTGAAATTCCTTTTTCACTTAACATACCGCAATTTGAGAGTCGTTTAATATATGCAATGTCTTAACTCTTAGCTCATTTGATGTCTTCAGTCTGCAATTAACTCTTGATATTCGGCTTTGTTGTTTGTTGTCGGAAACTCTAAATTTAAGGCATAACATATCCTCTGTCCCTTTAGGGCACCAAAACAACCCATGTCCTAGAATTATGCTTACCGGAGGCTTCGTTTAAATATAACTTCTGTTGAAAAAGTTGAACCCATTCCTCTTCCTTCATCATCCCAGATGGTGAACTCGATAATATAGTCCGCCAATGCCTTTCATTGGACCACCTTCCTAGGATGGTAAGATATATCATATTGACTTAACTCAATATTCCATTTTATTAATCTTCTAAAAGTATGGGTCGATCTGTAACACCCCTAATTTTAATATCATTATTCAGGAAATTTAATTAGATAAATTAAATAGAATATGTAGAGTGATAAGGGGATTGAGATTTGAAAATAAATTAGTAGCCGTGTTTGATTTAAATGAATGAGCTTAAAAATGGCTGAATGTTAACTAAATAAACCCAAGGGTATTAGGGTAAATAGCCATCCCATGTTTACCACCCTTATACTCATGTTACATGCCATACACATTCATTTTATTACCCCTAAAACAAACAAAAGAAAGAAGAACAAGGTCGGCCATTAGGAGGAAGAAAAGAGAAGAGAAATTCAAGTTTTAAGCTTAGGATCAAGCTAGGGGAATCAATCTCAACAAATCTCCAATTTCCTTATCCAAACTAAGGTGAATAATAATCAAAACATCTCTACTTTGGTTTATCTATGATCATTAATTTTCGGATTTAAGATTAAATCTAATATGATGATTTTTGGATGATATGCTTGATTTTATGAAGGTTTGATTCAAACAAGATTGTTTGAATTAGAATAACACGGTTTTAAGGTTAAATCTGTATGATATGATTTTATAATGCCATGGAAAAATTATATGTTATGAGAAACATGATTTGGAGTTTGGTTTCAATTTTTAGAATTTTCCAAGCCGTGGAGAATTTGTATGAATTTTCAAAGGAAAATATGTATTATTGGGTTTAGAAATTAATTTCAGTAATTATATAATGAATTTGGGTTTGAAATTTATATCGGTTAGATAACATATTAAAAGTGAATATTTATGATTTTTGGGGATTTTTACTAAGAGGTTTATCATGGAAATTAAATAATTTTGAAAGGAGGACCTAAATGATTTAATTGTTGTTAAATGGGAAGGCCTTATTTGTTAAAAGTTAACCTTGTTTTAGATCTGAGAAAAATGCGGCAATTTTCTGAAAATATAATTTGAAAAGTTAAGGCAACCAATCATTTGTTTACATCTAGGCAAGTTAGTTACAAAGAAATTACTTTATTTGGTAAAATGTAGCATTTACCCAGAAAAAGTGGGTTCTGCCTCTTTTGGAAGTAACTTTCGACCCAGATCTTCCGCCTTCGATCAGGTCGAAATCAACGAAGCTGAAGCCAATACACATGGTATCACTTAGTTGGTACGTAGTGGATTGGAGAAAAAGGTGGAAGGTAGGGTGTCGAAAGTAAAGCTTCTGATGGGGTCATTACCATGATTTTGTTTTTCTAAAGAAAAGCGCTTGCCTGCTTCCTTATATGCTTTCGAAGGAGTCGAGACCAATGTGTTCGAAAGCGACTTTTAACTTGCTTTCGAATGAGAGCCGCCGCCTTAGTTTAAAAGAAGTAGCTTCCGGGCTATATAGTTTTCAAAATTTAAGTGTTCGGAAGGGGCAGATTTGACCAAGCCGAAACCCTTCTGCCGCTTTTATGCCTTTTGATGGTATTGAAGATATCAATGTTGTCGGAATGAAGCCTTTGTTTTATAAATGTAAGCCACTTCTTATAGCTTTCGAAGGAGGTTAGAGGTTTTGAAGGCAATGGTTTTGAAACCAACCTTCAACTATTTTACCCAAATGATATATGCTTTCAAAAGGATGGTGTCGATGCCATCAAGTTTTCCCCAATGCTTTTAGATGATAAAGAATGGTTTCGAAAGAGATACTTTCGTTTGTATTCACTTGACCGAAATAATAATTTAAGTATAAATCCAATGTTTTCGAAAGGTGTACTTTCAACTGGTTTCGAAGCTATGCTTCTAAAGATAAATGCTAATACTTTAATACATTCAAAAGGTTTCGAAAGAGAGTTTTAAAGTGTTCGAAAGGCAGGGGCCTAATGTTTTGAAAATGGATTTTTATGCTTTCGATAGAGGATATCCAGTGTGGTCGAAAGCTAGGATTTCAAGGAGTCGAAAGGTTTTGTTTTCCAAAACTAATAACCCACACTCAATTTTTAAAAGGAGAAACCCATGGCTAAAATAAAGGAGTTTTTGTAATGGTTTTAAGAAGAAGCTTTCCTAGATAAAATAATAGGTTAAAGGGATTAACCATGTTTTATATTAACCCCTCAGGAGTGGTATTGTTATGCTTGGTTGTTTGCTTCTTCAATTATAAATATATTCACATTATAACGGACCCATAACTACAATTTGGGGATAAAGGGTAGAAGAATCAGCTAGGGTGACCCAGTAGTGAATATAAATTGGTTAAACTCCCGAATAAGTAGAATTGCATTCGGGAGTTCAGGGAGACCAGAATACAGGATGCCTAAATATATAGAAGTTGTCAGGGAGACAGGTTCATAGTGCACCTATGAAAACTATGATTAGGAAGTTATTGGAGTTACCAATAGGTTCATGGTGATCCCATGAAAACTATGTTATAAAGAGTGGTTGGCAGGGGCCAATTGGTTCGTAGTGCACCCTTGAAAACTATATCCGGATTAAGTTATTGACAGTTGTCAATAGGTTCCTAGTTAACCCATGAAAACTAGGATAAGAGAGAAGTTATTGGAGTCGCTAATAGGTTAAGAGGAACCAATGAATTAATTATGTTTATTAGCAGGGTCCAATAAGTTCATAGTGCACCCATGAAAACTATGAAATAGGACAGGGAGTCCATATATTATCTAAAGGTTATTAGAAAGTCCATGAAAACTAATAGGTTAATAGTGACCCTAGAAATTATAAATGTGACAGGGAGTCAATTAAATAGGGAATGGGAAATCCAGAATGTTTTAACTTATATGCATATCATCTTAATATTTTGAAATAACTATGTCTTTAACCATTGTAAATGTAGGAGCAAAGTATATGGTTTTATAAAAGTTTTAAGATACTAGTAAGGGGAAAACCCATTTCGCTAAGCGGCGTGGTCTCACTAGATATCTAAATGGTTTGAGATGTTCGATTATTATTCATACCAGGCTTTATGTCTGACTCGAAGTTTATCTTTTCCCCTTAAACTCTTGGGTGCTCAATTGATTTTGAGTAGTTTGAGAGTTGAGGTTTTCAGGTACCTCATTAGACGAATAAACTTCCGGTGACGTGCATGAGGCAGAATAGTTATTTAGAGTTCTCTTTTATTTGATTCCGCTGTGTTGTTCTGTAAAGGCAAAGATGTTTAAGTGCCTTATTATATAATCTGATCAACCAAGGGGGCATCTCCATATATCGCTCTTGGCATATTTGTAATAATTATATATTTCGGAACGTAGTTTGCGATTATGGGATTATGTAAAGAATATTGAAATGGTTTTGGAATGGAATGAGAATGTTGTTTCAAAATTTTAAATTTTTTTCATATCCATGTGTTTCTTCTATATCAATGTATTTAACATTACCGTATTTGGTCACCGAGGATTAATAACTATGAATGACTGCAGCATCCGTAGCCATTAGTTTTGGACCCCCAGGTGGGGGATGTTACAAGTTGGTATCAGAGCATAGGTTTATGAAAACTTAAAAGAAAAGTTAAACCTAAAAGCTTTTTGAAACATAATCTAATGAATCAAAAATATGGTCAGGGTTTGGGTTAATGCAATTGTAACATAGGTGTGTGTATATATAAGTACTTATTCCCCTCTCTCTTAGACCGTTCTTCATATCTTACTAAGGCACATATGCAGATTTTCGAGAAAGAATCTATGGAAGCTGGAAATGGAAGAGGAAATCTAGGCGGAGGAAGTACCACAACCAATGGAAATGTTCGACCTAATACCAAGAGGAACCAAGGTCGACAGGCTAATGCTAAAAAAATGCTGAACCCAATGTGGGTGCTGGTAATCCGCCTGTAGATGTTGTATGATGTATCAGTTCCTTGCTAATCTGATGCAAGAAGGATTTGCTGCTGGAGTTGCTGGTAATGTAGGAGGAGCTAATCATGTGGCTCCAGTGGGGAATATATATGCTAAGTTGAGCAAAGACTACACTAGTTTGGGTGGAATTCCGTTTGTTGGAACGAAGGATGCTATTGAAGTGGAAAATTGGCTATTGCACTGTGAAAGAATATGTGCTGATCTAGGCTTGGATGATAAGCAAAAAAGGAGGTTGGCCTCCAGGCAGCTGCAAGGGGCAGCTCTGCACTGGTGGAATAGTGTGACTGTCGGTGTTCTGGAGGGCGAATTGACATGGGCTAATTTTAGAAAAAGATTCAAGAAGAGGTTTTTATCTGAGGTTGTGAAATCTGCATTTATGAGGAAATTCATGGATCTGATTCAGGGAGATATGTCAGTCATTGAGTATGCTAATAGGTTGGATGAGCTATCCCACTATGGATATGCCACTATTGATACTGACAACAGAAGGAATGAAAGGTTCATTCGGGGACTGAGGCCCAAGCTTGCTAGGGCAACCCTGCCACATATTCGAGATCCTTTTAATTTGGTTGTCGAGATGGCCATTCGCTATGAGGAGATGCTTGTTGTTTGTGCTAGGGAGAAGCCAGTTGAATCCCAGGGTCCTCAGGGAAAAAGAGGAAATTCTTTAAGAAGAAGGGAGCCCAGAAGGGAGATGCAGCCAAGAAGGCAAAGGCTGATTTAGTATGCTTCAAATGTGACAAGAAGGGTCATTCTGCCCATGAGTGCTGGTCAGGCAAGGAGAAGAAGCCTGAAGAGAAGAAGAATGTGAAATGCTTCAACTACGACCATGTTGGTCATTATAAGAATCAGTGTCCAGAGCCAGTCAGGGCGGACAAAGGAAAGGTTTTGCCATTGGACCACCATCTTCTTCAAGACCTTCAGCAGCAGATAAAGGAAAGACTATGATGGAAGATACCCTTTTGATTCAGAGTATTCCAGTTAGGGTACTGCTTGATACCGGTGCATCACATTCATTTATTTCACAATATTTGGTTGATAGGTTATGCATAGAACCCACATACCTTGTTACTTCATTAAGGGTTGCGAATCCGATAGGAGGATATGCATTCTAGGGACGAGATGTAACCAGTTAGAACTTGATTTGTTAGGTCAGAAGTTTGCATGCAATCTGTATGTTGTTTATTTCATAGATTTCGAGATCATTTTGGGTATGGATTGGTTAGGTAGGTATGCGGCTAGGATATTTTGCCAGGATAAGGAAATATCATTGAGACACTCTGATCGTCATAACCAAATCATCTTCTCAGTGGAAAATTCCGGCTGGAGTATATGTGCTTTGTTAAGTGCTAAGGAAGCGGGAGAAGAGTTAAGTCAGGTTTGGGTAGCAAGAGAGTTTGCAGATGTCTTAACTTATATGCATATCATCCTAATATTTTGAAATCCAGAATGTTTTAACTTATATGCATATCATCTTAATATTTTGAAATGACTATGCCTTTAACTATTGTAGATGCAGGAGCACAGTATATCGTTTTATAAAAGGTTTAAGATACTAGTGAGGGGAAAACCGTTTCGCTAAGCGGCATGGTCTCACTAGATATCTAAATGGTTTGAGATGTTCGATTATTATTTATAGCAGGCTTTATGTCTGACTCGAAGTTTATGGTTTCCACTTAAACTCTTGGGTGCTCAATTGATTTTAAGTAGTTTGAGAGTTGAGGTTTTCAGGTACTTCATTAGACGAATAAGCTTCCGGTGACGTGCATGAGGCAGAATAGTTATTTAGAGTTCTCTTTCATTTGATTCCGTTGTGTTATTTTGTAAAGGCAAAGTTGTTTAAATGCCTTATTATATACTCTGATCAACCAAGTGGGCATCTTGATATGTCGCTCTTGGCGTATTTGTAATAATTATATATTTCGGAATGTGGTTTGTGATTATGGGATTATGTAAAGAATATTGAAATGGTTTTGGAATGGAATGAGAATGTTGTTTCGAAATTTTATATTTTTTCCATATCCATGTGTTTCTATTATATCAATGTATTTAACATTACCGTATTTGGTCACCGAGGATTAATAACTATGGATGACTGCAGCATCGGTAGCCGTTAGTTGTGGGCCTCCAAGTGGGGGATGTTACAAGATCCAATACTTCTTTGAACAGTTGATAAGTCAACACCTTAATCGAATGAGCCTGGAAATATGGCCTTAACTTCCTCACGGCTATCAACAAACAGTATGCTAGCTTTTCCAACTTTGGATAATTCTTCTTTGCTTTAGCAAGCCATTTGCTGATGTAATATATTGGCCTTTGAATTCTACTCTCCTCTCGTACCAAGGGCACACTCAATTCATGAGCAGAGACTGGTAAGTGACGAACGAATCTTCTCTTTCCATATTTCTCGACAATACCAGTGGTCTCTGCAAGTGTTCTAATAGGTTCCGGATAGCATTTTGACATTCCTTCGTCTAGATAAACTTTCCCTACTCTTTCTTAAGGGCATTGAACAATGGTATACACTTACCGATCACATTCAAATGAATCTACTTAGTGCTGTGACCTTCCCATTCAAGCTTTGCATTTCCCTCCTCGTCTTCAGGGTAGTAACTAATCATCTCTGAGTTTGCTTAAATATCCCTTATATTTTCAATAAACCTCAAAAACTTGCCCAGTGCGACCCTGAAAGGACATTTCTTTGGATTGAGCTTCATTCCATACTTCTGAAGTACATCGAATATTTGAAAGAGATTTCCCATATTATTCACTGATTGCTATGACTTCAAAAGCATATCGACCATAGATATCTCTATAGTTCATTCAATTTGACCTTTAAACATTCTGCCCACCAGTCTTTGGTAAGTAGCTTTAGCATTCTTTAGACCGAATGCCATGACTTTATAGCAATACAACCCCAAATCGATGATGAAGCTCGTATGCTCTTGATGAAGGACATGCCCTAGTATTTGATCACAACTGGAGTACACATCCATAAAGGATAATAGTTCATGTCTAGCCATTCCATTTATAAGTTGATCAATCATCGAAAAAGGGAGGCAGTCTTTTAAGCATCCTTTATTCAAATTGGAATAATCCATGCATATCTATCATTTCCTATTTTTCTTTTTGACCATCACGAAATTCGATACCCATTTCAGGTATAGTGCATCATGGATGAATCCATTTGCCTTCAACTTATTCACCTTTTCTTTCGACGTAGCAGATTTCTATGGTTTCTTACCAAGTCTTTTTTGCTTCACAGGATGTATCTTGGGTCCACATTCAATACATGATATTATATCTCTGGTGAGATTTCACAAATATCAGAATGCATCTAAGAAAATACATCCATATATTTCTGGAGAAAACCTAATGACTCCTTCATCATTTTCAGGCAGAGCTAAGACCTGATCTTGAGAATCCTCATTAGATCCTCATCTTTGATTGGAATGTTGATCTTTAGCTCGGTGGGGGCCACCCATGCATCCTCTGTTTCTTTTTATGGGTCCATCAGTTTATAAAAGTTATTATTGGATCTGAATCAGTGCTTAGGCAGTAGTTACTATGCATCTACAGTCTTGATATAGAGAGCCCTCTCTATATCCTTTCCTTATTTCCATCGCTTTGCCTCTCGACCAGTACTCTAGTCGCCTTTTATTGCTCCTACTTCATTCTCGATAGGGAACTTCATCATCAGACACAATGGAGCAAGGGAAATTCTGTAACTGGCAAGGGATGGTCAACCCAAGAAAACATTATAGGCCAAGAATCATCGACCACGACAAACATCTATAACCGCACTATCTTGCGTTCTTCTTCACCCAACTCAGTTGGTAACTCTATGCAGCTAACAAGCTCCTTAGACTCTCAAGTAAATTGCTAGATACAAGGTTTACAAGGCTTTAGATCCTTCTTGTGAGCAACATCTAATCAAATGTTTCATTAAACAAAATATTAACCGAGCTCCCAAATCAATAAGGACTCTGTGCACTGTTAGCAGCCCAGCCATGGCCATAATCACCATGGGGTCAACCATCGGAGCGTTCACTTATTCAGCATCTCTATTCCAGAACACGATGTCATCATTCATCATTCATTACTGCTTTACTAGAGACCTATCATCTATGGAAAATCATGTTTCTTGAGGCACATGCCTCCATGAGCAACCATACTTCTCCATCTCATTCCAGCTTTTCTCTATAGGATGAGGTCCTCAAAGATAGTATTAATCATCATTCCTCTTGATAGTTGTCTTGATCCCTCTCATTAGACCCAGGCCTAATTCCCTTGGGCAGGCTTCCCTTAGGTTCTATTATTTGTTTGGCCACCAGACTGCAGGTTTCCGACAAATTTCTACAGCTTCTTCTTCTTTATCAAATCCCCAATCACATCTCCTAATGTCAGCACTTCTTATTATTGTGCCCATATGTTTCATGAAAGCGACAGTACTTCCCCGAACACCTTTCTTCCTTGGTTAACTCCCTTCGTGGTGGTTTCTTATAGTTTTAATACCTTGTGTATAAGGGTAGATATTTTCAACAGAATCGTTCAACGGAGTGTAATTTCTTGGTCTAATATACCTCATGCACTTTTTAGTGTCCTGCTTCTTCCCACCAAGCCTTGATTCTTACTTTTAGTATTATTATTTTCCTAACATTCGTGGTAATGTTTTCGGCACATGACCAGTCTGTTTAATAGCAACATTGCTTTGCACTACAACATTCGATACCTCATAACTATCACCTTCCAATCCAGCAGCCAAATCTTCCTATTTTAAGTGCAAAAATTCAAATATCTTTCGATAAAACTCATCCATAGTAGATGGCTGCTTCTTCTTCAACCATCTATTGAAATTAGTTCTTAAGTTAACTCCATTAACCAATGCCATCAAAACAATCTCCTCCATGGGATTGTTTACTTTGTTACTTCCGCATTAAATATTTAAATAAAATTCTTCAGGGTCTCTCCAAAATTTTGACGGACATTCGACAAAAACATCAAGTCCTTTGGTCAAGTATTATGGAGCTTAAACTGCTCCATAAAAATTTTTAGCGATTGACCAAAAGATGATATGAACCTTGATGCAAGCTGAGTGAACCATATTGTAGCAACTCCATCTAATGGAATGGGAATACACCTAAATCTTACACCATCTATAGCATGACCACTGTCCATATGCCATTTGTACTTCAATTGATGTTGCCTTAGATCAGTAGTTGAATCATAAGACGAAATAGTTGGCATGACGAAGTTCTTCGAATACCTCGCTCCTGTGAGGAATGCGGAATATGGATCTTAAGGCTAGAATGAACACTAGAGGAGGGGTGAATAGTGTTTATAAGAAATTACTAAATCTTTTTGAGTTATCGTTGATTTATACATAAATGTATGCAATATTCAGACACAGATATAATCATAGAATCAAACACAGATGTAGAAATAAAGTAAATGCAGTAAAGGAAAGAACACACTGGATTTTATACTGGTTCGGAGTTACCCTACATCCAGTCCCGCACAACTAAGTACGGATTTCCTTTCAAAAGCAATTCAACAATTTCAACCCTCGATTTCAAGGCCACGAGGTACACCCTCCAGAATCACAATCCTCTGGGTAGAGATACTTGATTTTCGGGCAACAAGTTCACCCAATTGATTTCTCAAGGCTACAATCACACCTTTTCTCACTTGATTGATTTCCAAGGCTACAATCACACCTTTTACTCTATTGATTACAAAGAAAGACTATAACTCTGAATAACACTAAGGATCTTGATGAGATAGTGACAGAGAATCAAACCAGAGATTATCTAGTTAGATTCAATGTTGATTTCGGTAGAGTAATGGTAAGAATATGTATAAAGAAATGTGGAAGAAGAAGAGAAGTGAAAAACCAGAAAATGTATATATAAATTCGTTGAAACTAACCCCTATTTATAGAAGAACAACAGCCATGTCCATTTGTGAAAGGTTATGACGAATAGAAACTTCTTTTGAAATTCAAATTTTTGAATCTAACTGTCACTATGTCGACATGGGGTACTAGGGCATGTCGACATCCCAAAGCATTTTTTGAAGATTTTATTTTCTTTGAAAATAACCTTTATCTTATATTAGGAACTATTTAAACTTTATAAATATACTTGACTATAGATAAAATACATAGATAAATATAGAGAATAATATATATAAAATTTTACTATAATTTTATATTTAAATCTAAGTATAAATATATTATAATTAAAAGATAGTTTAAAACAAACGAAGTTTAAAACAAGAGTTTATTAAAAACAAAAACAAAGAATATTTTAAGGCTAAATCATCTTTTTGAAAATCATTTGAAAAGATAATTTTTAAGGCTAAAACATTTTGAAAAGCAGTTTTGAAAATCATTCTGAAGTAGTTTTGAAAATCATTTTGAAGTAGTTTTGCAAGCTTCTTCTTGCAGGATATCTCATCACATCAGGACTCGAGAACTTGTACAAAACCAGGATGTTCGTGGGTTTGTAAGCCACTTGTCGTAGGTTTGTAAGCTACTTGTCGTTGGTTTGTAACCACTAAAAAGGTAGAAATGGGTTCCATCCCAAATGAAAAATGGAGTGAAGATTTCAGTGATATTATGAAGTTTTAACATAATTCTAGACTCAATACTTATCTTGAAATCTTGAACTCTTGATAATCTTGATACTCATGAGTCTTCAATCTTGATATCTTGAATCTCTATACTGTACAGTCTTTATTCTTTGTACCTACATGGTTAAATCCTGCATATACATATATATCTAAACTATAATGTTAGTATTTATATTTTATAATCTTATTCTAAGGTTGTCGTCATCAAAACCATCATCTCAAGGACTAACAATCTCCCCCTTTTGATGATGACAACCTTTGTTTATAAAATATTACTTCTATCCTAATAACTCTCCCTAAATCTAATAACTCCCCCTTAATATATGCCTAACTACCCTATTTTATATTTCTCCCCCTTTGTCATCAACAAAAACAAACAAACTCTAAACTATATAACTCCCCCTCATTCTTGTACTCGAGTACCTGCATTAATAAACTATATAATAGAGTATATTAAGAAATAACTATACTTATAGACATGATATTCAATCAACGATTATAAATATATCAATGTATATTTATACATTCATCAATCCACACCAAGTGTCAATCAAATCAATCAAAATAAACAATTTCAATCAAAGCAATCAATTCAAACAAAGTAATCAAATTAAATAAAGCAATCAAATTAAATGTTACGAGGAACTTCCACCCATCCTTCTTCTCCGAAATAGGGTCTGCTTTGATGGCATCCCAATTTTCATTGTCATTTGTGAGTGAGACAGGAGGATGTGCTTCATTATTGTCCTTGTGCAGGGAAGAAATCATCCATCGAATTGCCTCAAAATGCCTTTCTTGCTCCTTGATCATCTGCATTTGACTCAATTCTAAGTGTCGCTGGTTACGAAGAATGAACGAGAGAATATTCTTGAATGAATTAAGAGTTTCTTCAAGATTCTTGGATAAGTTATGAATTGGATTAGCCATTTTTTAAATTGTGAGAAGAATGAGAGATAGAATAGATAAGAAATAATATTCAATAATGAATTCTGGAAGAAATGGGTATATATAGGTGTAGAAATTCGTTTGAAATGAATAGACATATGGTAGTTATTCAAATTTCAAATTCAAAATGAAGTGTCATTTCTGACCAGTACATGTCAACATGGTCATAGAGGGTATGTCGACATGAGGCAGTGAAATTTGATGGTAATTTTGAATTTTTGAATAATTGTGTATATATATATATATTTATATAATATACTAACATTTATTCAAGAGATAAGATAAGCTAGATAACAGAAAAGAAATTCAATTTCATTGCATAAAAGAGTGATACAATGATTAATCATAAACAACTACATAAACACTCAAATTAAAACAAACTTAAACTAATTCGACATGATATGAAAATATAGAACTAGTTAGAGGATGATGAAGATGAAGATAATCCAATTTTCTTGCTGACTTTGGAGAAAAACTTGTTCATCTTGGATGATATTTTGTCCAACTTCTTACTAACGGATCTTTTAAGAACCCATTGATTCTCAACAATAATCTTTTGGTTTTTGAGAAGAGTTTTGTTGGTTGGATTGGAGGGATAATCAATACTTTCTAGGGATGTCTCACCTTCTTCTTCTTCTTCTATTTCCATTTCATTCCCTTCTTCTTCTTCCTCCTCTTCCTCTTCCATTTCTTCATGAGCCAAACGCTCTTCTTTATCGGCAAGACTCTCATAAGGTTGAAAAACATATGGTATTTTCATGAGAGAAATGTTTGAGATATTAAAAACTTTTCTTGAAATAAATTCTTCTCCTTTGAAATTTACTCCAAAATAGTTGAAAATCCGAGTAAGGTAAATTCCATGATATAAAGTGTTTTCTCCCATTTCAAAATTTTTAGGACGAAGTTCATCCAAGATAACTTGCGCCCAATTGATATCATAATTTCTGAAAATAGCAAAAAGGGCTTTGCAAACTTTTGAGGTAGGATTGTTAAAATTCCCCGATCTTGGGGTCAAAGTATGTTGTAAAAGAAGGTTAACAATTCTTGCTTTTGGACGAAAGTTTCGGTTTTTAAATTCAAAGTTTTCATCTCCTTCAAAAATATGATGAAATGTCTCACGATCATGTTCATCGATTTGAAAACTAGAAAGATCCATTCCCATGCTTTTTCAATTGAGAATGGTACCCAAAAGATCACAATTCAAAACAATTTTAGTGCCTTTGACACTACTCCAAATTTCATTATCATTTCCTTCATAAAATCTCGATTGAGATTTGCATAGAAAATTTTAACAAGATTTGGGTAAACAAACAAAATCATTTTGAGAAGAATCAACAAGACTAAGAATTTGATTGTTTGCAAAAAGAGTATCAATTTCATAAGAAGCAAAATCTTGAAAAATAGCAAATTTTCTGGGATGGACTTTTCCATAATTAGCATAATTGATGTATGCTTTTATGGCCTCCGGATTATTGAGGAGTTGCTCTTTCAAGTTTCTGGAAAGTCTCATGGTGGAGGAGTTGCTTGAAGAAGCCATTAAAGTAGAGAGTAGAGAGCTTGAAGTTTTGAAGAGAGAGTTTGAATTTGAAAATGAAAGTGAAAAGTTATGATAAAAGATAGTGAATAAATAGATTTTTGAAAGACATGTTCTCTGGTCAAAAGATGCCTTTTTAGAGTATTGAATGAAGTGAAAAGTTGGAGAGAAATTCAACCATTTGAATTCAAATTTTGAATTTCAAATTCTGGTACCTATGTTGACATCAAGGTAGGGACCATGTCGATATATGCCTGTGAATTTCTATGATTTATTTTTCCTATGTATTCTAATATATATTTACTTATTATTTTAATGTCTATATATATATATATATCTGGAATATCATTAGAATTATAGTATATTCCAGAAAATATTATTATATTATTAAAAAAATAATAAAAATAAAATAATAATAAAATTATAATAAGAATAAAATAATAAAAAATAAATTTAAAATTCAATCAACACACCAATTCAAAACCAATCAATCAAGCAATCAATCATCTAATTCTAAGCATGCAATTTCAATCAATTGTATTGTAAATGTGTACCTTTTTCTGAGTCCGTTTCCTTGAATTCGTTGAAGTCGTGAACTGCCGTGTAACACAAATTTGAATTATCTGTCTTTTGATCATCATCGCTTGAGGACGAGTTTGAGTCATCTAGAGTAGCAGTAAATGCACGCTTCCGTTTCTTTACTGAATCATTGTTTATAGGAGGATTCTACCTATCTAGATACAAACGGTCTCTTTTCATATGGCCTGGTTCATCATAGTTGAAACATTTGACATTGTTTGGCACTGCATTCTGATTTCCAGAATTCTTATAGTTGTTTCTATTGAGATTATTCATCTTTCTGTATTTCAGGAATTTCCGAAAATTCCTGGTCATAAATGTTTTCTCTTCATCATTATCACTGTTTGAGTCTGATCTGTCGGTTAATGCATTGAATGCCATTGATTTCTTTTCAGATGCTTTGCTTTCTCTTCTCTCGATCATTTGGACTTCAAACAACATTAGATTTCCAATCAATTCTACTATCTTTAAGGTAATGATGTCTTTTGCCTCTTCAATTGCAAGTGTCTTTTGATCCCATTCTGGAGTGAGAGAATTTAAAATTTTTCTGACTTGATCTTCTTCCGAAAATTCCTTTCCCAAGGATATTAAAGAATGCACAATATCCTGAAATCGACTATACATATCTGAAATAGACTCATTAGTATTCATTTTAAATAACTGAAACTGATTTGTGAGCATGGAAATTTTGGTCTGTTTAACTTTGCTTGTTCCTTCGTGAGTCACTTGCAATTTTTTTTTCAGATTTCATATGCAGACTTACAAACTGACACTCTATTAAATTCATTCCTATCAAGTGAACAAAACAGAATATTCATTGCTTTAGAATTATTTTGTGCAACAGCCTTTTGCTCAGTGGTCCACTGTGCAAAGTCAGTTGTGGGTTCAGAATATTCATTCTGTGTGATATTCCAAGTGTCTAATCCTACAGATTGTAAATATATTTTCATCATACATGCCCAATATGCATAGTTACTGCGATTAAAAAGTGGTGGTCTGACAGTAGACTGACCTTCTACAAATGAACTAGTGTTAGAAATAGTACCAGTGTTGGTAGCCATTTAGAGAACTTTTCAAAATTCATATTATGAAACTTTTGAAAACCTCGCTCTAATACCAAATGTGAGGAATGCGGAATATGGATCTTAAGGCTAGAATGAACACTAGAGGGGGGTGAATAGTGTTTATAAGAAATTACTAAATCTTTTTTAGTTATTGTTGATTTGTACACAAATGTATGCAATATTCAGACATAGATATAATCACCGAATCAAACACAAATGCAGAAATAAAGTAAATGCAGTAAAGGAAAGAACACACCGGATTTTATACTGGTTCGGAGTTACCCTACATCCAGTCCCGCACAACTAAGTACGGATTTCCTTTCAAAAGCAATTCAACAATTACAACCCTCGATTTCAAGGCCACGAGGTACACCCTCCAGAATCACAATCCTCTGGGTAGAGATACTTGATTTCCGGGCAACAAGTTCACCCAATTGATTTCTCAAGGCTACAATCACACCTTTTCTCACTTGATTGATTTCCAAGGCTACAATCACACCTTTTACTCAATTGATTACAAAGAAAGCCTATAACTCTGAATAACACTGAGGATCTTGATGAGATAGTGACAGAGAATCAAACCAGAGATTATCTAGTTAGATTCAATGTTGATTTTGGCAGAGTAATGGTAAGAATATGTATAAAGAAATGTGGAAGAAGAAGAGAAGTGAAAAACCAAAAAATGTATATATAAATTCGTTGAAACTAACCCATATTTATAGAAGAACACATCCATGTCCATTCGTGAAAGGTTATGGCGAATAGACACTTCTTCTGAAATTCAAATTTTTGAATCTAACTGTCACTATGTCGACATGGGGTACTAGGGCATGTCGACATCCCAAAGCATTTTTTGAAGATTTGATTTTCTTTGAAAATAACCTTTATCTTATATTAAGAACTATTTAAACTTTATAAATATACTTGACCATAGATAAAATACATAGATAAATATAGAGAATAATATATATATAATTTTACTATAATTTTATATTTAAATCTAAGTATAAATATATTATAATTAAAAGATAGTTTAAATCAAACGAAGTTTAAAACAAGAGTTTATTAAAAACAAAAACAAAGAATATTTTAAGGCTAAAACATCTTTTTGAAAATCATTTGAAAAGATAATTTTTAAGGCTAAAACATTTTGAAAAGCAGTTTTGAAAATCATTCTGAAGTTGTTTTGAAAATCATTTTGAAGTAGTTTTGCAAGCTTCTTCCTGCAGAATATCTCATCACATTAGGACTCGAGAACTTGTACAAAACCAGGATGTTCGTGGGTTTGTAAGCCACTTGTCGTAGGTTTGTAAGCTACTTGTCATGGGTTTGTAAGCCACTAAAAAGGTAGAAATGGGTTCCATCGCAAAAGAAAAATGGAGTGAAGATTTCAGTGTTATTATGAAGTTTTAACATAATTCTACACTTAATACTTATCTTGAAATCTTGAACTCTTGATAATCTTGATACTCATGAGTCTTTAATCTTGATATCTTGAATCTCTATATTGTACAGTCTTCATTCTTTGTATCTATATGGTTAAATCCTTCATATACATATATATCTAAACTATAATGTTAGTATTTATATTTTATAATCTTATTCTAAGGTTGTTGTCATCAAAACCATCATCTTAAGGACTAACAGCTCCTAGAATATTTTCGATGAATGGGGTTTGGTTCGGTGACGAGCTCCACTCATTATTGTTTCTATGATGGTTCTCATCTAGTAGCCTCCTAACAATATTAGTTATGTACTCTTCATTGTTTGGGCCGTTAGATGGCGAGTGTTAGGAACATCCCTGAATGTTTGACTTGGTAAATGCTTTCGGTTCGTTGCATGACGTCCAGGCTCCCATGTCTCTATGAGAGCCATTCGTCCAGACCTGCTCTGGTGCATTGTTATTTCTGTAGAGCTCTTCTGAACATTGCCAGTCTACACACCAGAATTTTTTCCTTCATAAGTGCCAACATCCTACAACTACAGTTTACTGTCGGACAAATTCATTGCCTCAACATTTCTGTTAGTATCGACACTATCAATCAACTCAAAACCGACTTGATTTTGGTCGGTATCGACCTGATTGGCATTTGTATGAGCAGCTCCATCATGTAGTGTGCCTCCTTGATGTTCCAGCACCTTTCTTTTTCATTTTCTATATGCCACCTCTTTAATTGTGATCTGAAGAAGTTGAACTTTATTCCCCATAATTTGAAGACAATGAATCCCTATAGCTTCTCCTATGCCTATGAGGTAGTTTGGACATCATAGCAAAGTTTTATTCTCTCCATGATGGTATCCAAGCTCTCCAACATCTTATTATTTATCTCAATCATCATTCTATCCAACTCGGCCTTTGTCGCCATCTACTACTAAGTTGAAGGTCCTTGTAAAGCATTCAAAGATTGAGTAGTTCATTTATTATGTTGAGAGCCTTCTTCATCACCTCCAACAGCAACTCCAAACTTAGGAGCAGCTTTTTGTAGGGCCATTTCTTATCATATCTATAAGTAGGCTCTTCTTCAAAATCCAAACAACTTCATATCTACAAAAAATCAATCTCTAGATCTACCTTTTAGACTATTCAAATCTAAAGTTAAAGCTAGATCTAGTTTGAGAATCTTCTTTCTCGGTAAGAAAACCAAAAATGTTGGGTCCAAAAATGACATAGTACCCCAGATAAATCAAAAACCAGAATATCAAACCAACAAATGAGGATAAAAGCTTGAAAACACATGATTTTATAGTGGTTGGCCTCAAATTAATTGCATATGTCCAATGTAATTTTATTTCAGATGGTTATGTACAAGTACAATCGAATTACAATGTTTAAGATCTATAAATCAAATGAAATTAAGGCTAAGCAATGCTTGGTGGTTGAAACAAGACAAAATGTTCAAGATCAAAAAGTCAATTCCATTTTTCATTGCCAAAGGATGGTAATTCATAGGCGAACCCATCCAACAAAGTCACTAGCTTGTAGTGGACTGAGTAATATCAGATCGATGTTGTCAAGCATGAAGGACGAGTAAAATTCATAATTCGAATCATGTTGGTGCCGACACGATCATGTCAGTGCCGACATGAATTTGCAACTTGTATTTGCAAGTTTTCCTCATATTTAACCAAGTCTTCAAGTTTTCAAGCTTTGTTGTGAAAACTGCTCCTACAAATTATGTTGGTACCGACTAGATTTGCCTTATGCAAATCTTTTCTTTTTCTACCAAGTACACTACATCTTCATCTGCTACTCAAAAGTGGACCACACAACAAAAATCATCACGATATCAACATGATTAATCATGTTGGTACTGACATGATTTGACATATGTAGAATCTCATCAAACTTCTTTAAATCATCTTTTCGTTATTCCTGTCATCTCTTAAGCTTTTTGATCCATTCCTTCATCATTTCGAAGTCCGGATTCATTTAGAAATCACATGGTTCCAATGCTAGATAACAATATACTTAATTATAATAATGTATTTTATGTTGAAAATATTAATGCATCTAAAATAAATGACAATTATCTTTGGCATTACAGACCATGCCATATAAGTAAGACACGATTAAACAAGTTGAGAAACCAAGAGCTTCTATCATCATTTAATTTTGAATCATTCGATGCTTGTACATGGTAAAATGAACAAGCACCCATTCAGTGGGAGCAATGAAAGAGTTAACGAACTCTTAGGACTACTCATACTGATGTATGTGTTATATGTCTACAACTACCAAAGGTGGAACATCTTACTTCATTGCGTTCACTAATGATTTATCTTGATATGGATATGTATATCTTATAAAAAAAATTAGTGGTCTATAGTAATTTCCATAGAATATAAGAAAGAAGTTGAAAACCAAACATGTAAAAAAATACTGATCGAGGCAGCCATGCTTTGGATGTAAGCTCCAAGAGTACCTAAAAGATAATGGGGTTTTCTCTCAAGTAATCTTCCATGTATTCTTCAACACAACAATATTTAAGAAAGGTGGAATTAAACTATTGTGACGACCCGACTTTTTCTCCACATAAAGTCGCATCATCTTGAAGAAAGAAAGGGATAGAAAAGAGAAAAGATAGAGAAGAAAGAAAGAAACACATCAGAATCTAAACAGCAGAATGAATAAATTATATTAATAACATAAGATAGTACATAGTATACAACATCAACCAGAGTTACATAGATTATACATCACATACTAGACAGTTATAAACACCTGTCTAGTTATTACAACACAAGATACAACTCAAACAAACGACTCAGAGATACCAACACAGCAGAACACTATATATCTACAACGCTGAAGCCTCCTGCTCCATTGCTCCTCCATAATTCGTCAAAGCTAACCTGAATCCCTTGGCTACTCGTAAAAATTTGAGTACCTCAGAGTTTATTTGATTAATTACTTCATAATCACTTATCATTGATTAATTAATCAACCCTTAATTACATCATTAATTATATTAATTAATGATCTCTAATTACTTCTTTAATTAATTACTCTATTTAATTGAGTTTAATGTGATTAATGTAAGTTTTAGAGGTAAGAAGGGTAGTGGTGTGTATAGCACGACTACCAATGGAAGAAGTCCAAGTGTTGAGGTTGGAAGAGTAGTTGTCGAGACTGTAGACCTAATACCGTCTCGAGTAAGCTTTGTAGTGATGTAAGGATTTCATTGATCTCTGTATTGATCTCTGTATTGTATTGAGTTGTAATAACTAGACAGGTGTTTATAACTGTCTAGTATGTGATGTATAATCTGTGTAACTCTGATAGTCATTGTATATTATGTAATACTTATGTTATTAATATAATTTATTCGTTCCGTTGTTGAGATTCTGATGTTGTTTCTTCTTTCTTCTCTATCTTTTCTCTTTCCTATCCCTTTCTTTCTTATTAATGATGCGTCATTATGTGGAATGAATGGCGGGTCGTTACAGTGTATCTTTGTGATGTCTTGAATTGTATGATAGACAGGTGTTTATAATTGTCTAATTTGTGATGTATAAGCTGTGTATCTCTGATGTATATGATACTATGTAATATCTTTTGTGATTAATATAATTTATTCGTTCCGCTGTGAGATTTTGATGTTGTTTCATTCTTTCTTTTCTATCTTTTCTCTTTTCTATTCTTTTCTTTCTTAATAATGATGCGTCTTTCTTTGGAGAAAAAGGCAGGTCATTTCAGCTATGTTCGACAAGGCTCGATCAATGATGAGAAATATCGAGTTACCTCTTTCCTTTTAGGTTACACATTTGAAACTATGACATAAATGCTGCATCCTGCTTATGTTAGGAAAATAAATACCAATAAACTTGAAGCAGGATTAGTTTTATGTAAGCTTATAGGATATCCTAAAAATTTCATGGATATATATTCTATTACTGATGAACAATGTTTACTTTGAGACATTCCACCTTTTTGGAAAAGGAATTTCTTTCATTAAAAATTAAGGGTAATAAGGTAGACTTAGATGAGGTCAATGAAAATTCCATAGAAACTGAATATTTAAGTAGTAATTCAAGATATTAAAGATACGCAACATATTAGAAGGCCTAGTAGAAAATCATGCACATGAAAGACACTATGAGTTTCTTATTAACAAGTGAACATGCATTGCGTCATTCATGACAATAATCCACTTGCATACCGAAAAGTCTTGAAAAGTAAAGGTTTCACCATATGGCTTGAAGTGATGAAATTGGAAATAGATTCCATGTACAAAAACAATGTTTGGACTTTGGAAATGTGCCCGAAGGGGTAAAACCCATCAGTTGCAAATGGATCTTCAAGAAAAAGAGCGTTGTAGAGGAAAATGTTGAGACCAATAAAGCAAGGTTGGTGCTAAAAGGTTTCCATCAAATTCAAGGGGTTGATTATGACAAAACATTTTCATCGGTCATCATGCTTAAATCAATTCGGATTCCCCTTGTAGTCATTGCTTATTATTACTATGAAATATGGTCGATGGATGTTCAAATGGCTTTTCTAAATGGTGATTTAGAGGAGACTATTTGCATGTCACAATCAGAGAGCTTCAAGGTTAATGAGGGTAATAATAAGGAATGTTGATAAATAAGATCAATTTATGGTATTAAGAAAGCTTCCAAAAGTTGGAATAAATGTTTTGACAAGGTAATCAAACAATTTGGTTTCAGTCAGAACATAGAGGAAACATGTGTATATAGAAAAGAACAAAACAATGCTATACATTGACGATTTATAACTGAGTAGTGATGATGTAGTAATGTTATAATTAGTGAAAACTTGGTTTTCCAGTAATTTTCGATGAAGTATTTATGAGAAACGTCTTTTATACTGGGTATAAGGATCTACAAAGATAAATCTAAATGTTTATTAGGATTTTCCAAATCAATGTATAATGATATCGTACTAAGAAGATCAAGTATGAAATTTTCAAACATCAAAATGTTATAACGTAGCATGGAATTTTCTTTCTAAGAAAGACTCCTTATCTATGGCTATGGAAAAGACAATGTATAAGTAGGATTCCTTATGCATCAGCTATAGGATCCATCGTGTAAGTTATGCTATGTACTTAGTTAGATGTCACTTTTGCACTAGGTGTATTGTTATTAATTGAATTCGAGTGAAAATCATTGGAAAATGGTTAAGGTTATCCTTAAATATTTAAGAAATACCATGGATTTGTTTCTTATATATGGAAACAACAAACTCCTTATAAAGAGGTACTCGGACTTGAGTTTTCAAAGTGATATCGATGACAGAAAATTGGTTTAAAGATTAGTTTTTACCCTTAATGGAGGGGTCATTAGTTGGAAAAGATTCAAATAAGAAGTTGTGGTCGATTCAACGGTAAAGGCCGATGACATTGCCACAAACGATGCCGCAGAAGAAACCATGTGGATGCACAAATTAATGAAAGGTGTAGAAGTGATCCCATGTATTAAAGGTCCGATATTGCTGTATTCTGACAATACTGCAGCAATATATTTGCCATGGAACCGCAAGCCACAAGAAGTCAAGACACATCCTCTACAAGTTTCATATGATAAGACAGTTTATTGGTGATGGGGAGATAATACTTGAGAAAGTAGATATTGAAGATGACATCATAGTTCCATTTACTAAGGCCCTTACTCAGTCCAATTTAGGTAGATTAGTTGAAGGTATAGACATGATGCCCTATATTTGGCTCTAAGTGTAACTGAAAGACTTTATAGAGTTGAACGTGTACCCTAGGGCAATTATGTAAATAGTTATGTAACTTAATGTTTGTAAAAGAATCTTATTTAAATTAAAGTACACTTTTGGTTTATTTCCTTTATATGTGTCGTTATATTAGGATATAGTTAATGATAATAATAAACTAAACATATAAATAATTAGAAAAACCTTAAGAAAAGTATTTTATCAATTGTAGTTAAGAATGCATACGGAAACATGAGTTTTGATTTGATATTCAAATACTTATTCCTTAAATGTTACTATTCAAGATGTATCAAGAAAATGATGTCAATATATTCGTCGAGACCAATAGATAAAATGCCCTTCTTACAATGGACAGTGAATTACTCGTGTCTATTAGGGACATCAAGAGATCACAAACTTGTTGTTGTTTGGAAAAATTACAAAATGACTCAAATGAGAGTGTTGACTAAGAATTTGGCCAACCTTAGAATTATAGTTAAGAGTTTGATGTTGGCAATGGTAACTAATTAAACCTTGATCTATTAATGGAAAACGAGAAAACAAAGCACTGTAAGTAAAAAGACACAAGATTTAGAGTAGTTCTGTAATGCCCCTGAATTTTAATTAACATTATTCGGGATATTTAATTGGACAAATTAAATAGAATAATGTGAATAAGTAGGGAGATGGGATTAATAAATCTAATGGCAGTGTCGAAAAGAATGAACTAAAATAAAAGGACTTAAATAAATTAAGAAGGAGGAATTTTCCTAAGGGGTAAACTTGGAAAAGGGGCTACATTTCTTAGTATATATATCTCTTCCTCCACCTAAATAAACTTCCACTTTTTCATTCTTAACTTCCATATACTTCGGCCAACCATTAAAAAGCTCCAGGAAGAATTTAAATTGAAGAATTAGCTAAGGAATTAAATCTAGGAAATTATCTCATTCTCCAATCAACTAATCAAGGTGAATAATCATGTTTCTCATCTCGTTTTTCTATGTTTGGATCGGTTATGGGTTATACCCGATTCATGTTTATGATTTTGGTTAGGATATAACCACTTAAACCTTTGTTTGGAAAAGACATAGGTGTTTTAAAATGTTAATGGGCTAATTAACACGTTTTCATTCGTTTTTGGTTAAATTTTGAGTTGTGTTAATCTTCATATGCTTTGAAATTTTAACATGTTGAAGTATATGATTTATCTGATTTTTGGTGATTTTTAGGAATTTTTCCTTAGTGATTTACTAAGATAATTAAATTATTTAAGCCCAAGGGCTAAACTGAAAATTTGCTTCCGAAATTACTTAAATTCGAAAGGAAACTGCTTTTGGAAATATTTGAAGAAGAAGTACTGTGTTTTGAGAAAAAATTTGACTTTTGTATACATTTTACTATTTGGAAGTACAAAAGAAGGTTCCTCGGCCAATCAAAATTAGACAAGTAAGGTAGAAATATCACTGCAGTGGGCCCGGTTTTGCCTTCGACTCCAACAAGCCCGCTTTTACCCTTTCGATGAAGTCGAAAGTTACGTTTCGTCTAAAACGGAAGGTAAACAGTTACCTTCCGCCCAAGTCGAAAGGTAGGCACGAGGCCAAGGGAAGAAAACGACGAAGGGATGGGGAGGCTACTTCCTTTCCTTTCGGATAGAAATATAATTGCTTTCAAATTAGTTGAAGGGGGATCCTTCGCCTCTAAATTTTATAAGAGATTAAATTTTTTTATATATTCAGAAAAGGTTTCGAAGGGGATCTTCGAAAGCTTAAACCTTCAAGAGTACTATTTTAAAATGTTTTCTGAAAAGGTGTTTTAATACCTTTTGGCAAGCCGAAGGGTTAACCTTCCGACAATGTCGGAAGTATACTTTCTAAGGGTTGATTCCAACACCAAAACTTCATTGTTTTTGAATGATTTCAAAAGGTTTTGATTTCAAAAGGTTCGATTTCAAAAGGTTTTGAAGGGGTTATCTTCAATGATTGCGAAAGGTTTTGATTTCGAAAGGTTTTGATTTCGGGGTGGGTTTAATGTTTTCGATACATAGTTTGGGGTTACAAACAGAAATATGCTTTCGAAAATAAACATTGGGTCTATCAATATGTTTGTATTTAATTTAACCTAATTGGGGCTACCAATGGAATAGGTTAAACAAGTGGCATACCTGGGGAAAAAAATTAATCATGGGGTTCATGAATTTTTGTAAATAATCATGGGGATCGTGATATTTTAATTGGCCAAGTGATGGGTTCTTGGTTAACCTAGGAAACCATGGAATGTGCGGTGGATAGCCCACATCAAATTTCTAAAGTAAATAATGTTTTGCCAGAGGTGGTTAGCCTCGGGATTTGGCACTTAAGGGTTCATAGTCACCCTAGGAAAACCACGGAGTGTGCAGTGGATAGCCCACACCATCTTTTATAAAACAATGTACGATGGATAATCTGCATTTATTTTAAAGGGGTTTGGGATGGGAAATCCTGCTAAATTATGACGGATAGTCATTTCAAAGATTTTAGAGGGGAACTCTAATAAATTGATTCTAGATGGGATTTCTAATAAATGGATGGATGGGATATCCAACACATATGATTTATGTCTTTTTTTCATATTATGTTAAGACTAATCATTTTGGGTGTAGGGGCATAGTAAATGATTTGCATGTTTGTTTTGGATACTAGTGAGGGAAAAACCCGTTCTGCTAAGCGGCGTGGTCTCACTAGCTATCTATTTATGATAAGAGATGATAAGGGATTATTCATACCAGTCTTATTATCTGACTCGAAGATTGTATTTCTCCACAAACTCTCGGGTACTCAAAATTAATTTGAGTAGTCTGAGAGTGGGAGACTTTCAGGTTTTGGACAAATAAGCTTCCAGAGACGTGCAGGACGCAGTGTTAGCTATATAGGAGCTATTTTGTGTATTCCGCTGTGATGTACTAAGAACTGTAAAGTTCATATTTATTAGTTCTTTGATCATCATAAGAGGACATCTTCATATGTCTCTCTTACCGCATTTTGTACATGTATATGTGATCTGAACGTGGTTAACGTCTGGGATTATGTAATTAAATCTTAAATTGAAATTCATAAGAAATGAGAACTTCTGTTTTGTTGAAGTTTAAAACTTTTCATATTCTTGTGTTTCTGTATTGCCAATAGTTTCAAGATTTCGATTTCGGTCACTCGGAAATAACACCTATGGATGACTGCAGCATCTGTAGCAGTTAGTTTTGAGCCTTCGGAAGCGGGATGTCATAAGTTGGTATCAGAGCATGGTTTTTGTACTTAAAAGGAATTTAAACCTTAAACGATTTTTAAAGCATAATCTAAAATATGGTTGGGCTTGGGTAAGCGTTATAGTAACGTATGTGTACTTTGCTATAAATACCTAAGTATGTATTGCCCACTCTCTTAGACCGTTCTTCTGTATCTTAGCAAGATTGGATTTCAGGTAACAGGGAAGTAAGATATGGAGGCAGGAAACGAAAGAGTGAATCAAGGTGGAAGATGCACCGAAACACATGGAAATGTTTGACCCAATACTAGGAGCAACCAGGGTCGACAGAAAAATGCAAACCCAGATGCAAATGCCAATGTTGGTGCTGAGATTCCACCGGTTGATATGGGGATGATGTATCGGTTCTTCATGAATATGATGCAAGCTGGAGCAGCTGCGGGAGTGGCTGTAGGGAATGCTGGATGAGCTAATCCGGTGGCCCCAGTTGGCAATGATTATGCCAAGCTGAGCAGGGATTACGCTAGTCTTGGAGGAAAGCCTTTTTTAGGAATCGAGGATGCAGTAGGAGTGGGGAACTGGCTATTGCATTATGAGAGGATATTTGCAGACCTCGGCTTGACGGATATGAAAAAGAGGAGACTTGCTTCAAGGCAATTGCAGGGTGCAACATTGTTTTAGTGGAACGGAGTTACTGTGGGAGAGACAAAGGAAGATCTGACTTAGGCCGAATTTCGAAGGAGGTTCAAAGAAAGATTTCTATCTGAGGTTTCCAAGTCAGCGTTGCTAAGGAAATTTGCAGATTTAGTCCAGGGGGATAGATCTGCGATTGAGTATGCTAAAGATTTTGGTGAGTTGTCCCATAACAGATATGCTACTGTGGATACTGTCATTCGGAGGAATGATAAGTTTATCAGAGGGTTGAATCCTGAGATCGCCAGAGCAACCATGCCAAACCTCTGGGATATGTGTCATATTGTTGTTAAGATGGCTATTTAGAATGAAGAGATGCTTTCTACTTTTAAGAAAGGGAAACCAGCTGAGGTTCAAAATTTTCAGGGTAAAAAGTGAAAGTTCTTCAAGAAGAAAGGTGCCCAGTCGGGAGTAGTAGCTAATAAGAGCAAGGCTAATATTGGTTGTTACAAGTGTGATAAGAAAGGGCACTATGCTAATGAGTGTCGCTCGAGTGATGGAAGAGCAGTTGCAGTGAGGCCGAATGTGAAGTGCTACAACTGTGGCCAGATGGGGCATTACAAGGACAAATGTCCCGAGGCTACTAAGGCTAGAAAGGGAAAAGTCTTTGCGTTGGAGCCATCATCCTCTAGACCAACGGCTGCTGAGAAAGGAAAAGCTGTGATGGAAGGTATGCTTATGATTCATCGTACTCCAGTTAGGATACTATTTGATACCGGTGCATCGCACTCATTTATATCTTAGTATTTGGTAGATTTCTTATGCTTGGAACGTTTATACCATATTACTCCTTTAAGGGTTGCAAATCCTATAGGAGGGTATGCAACTCTGGAAATGAGATATGACCAGTTAGAACTTGATTTGTAAGGTCATATGTTTGCATGCAGTTTATATGTTTTTGATTTCATGGGTTTCGGGATCATAATGGGTATGGATTGGTTAGATAGATATGATGCTAGGATATTTTGCTAGGAGGGGGAAATATCATTGAAACACCCTAACAGCCATAACCGAGTCATTTACTCAGTAAAGGGTTCGAGCAGAAATGCTTATGCGTTATTGGGTGCTATGGAAACGAAAGCAGAGTTGAAGCAGGTTTATGTAGCAAGAGAGTTTGCGGATGTGTTTGAACCAGTTTTGGGAATGCCACCGAAAAGAGCAATCGAGTTTCGGATATATCTCGTACCGGGAGCTGAACCGGTAAGTAGACCACCTAGCACGATGTCACCAACCGAGATGAAGGAATTAAAGGTGCAGCTAGTGGAATTGGAAGGAAAGAATTTCATCCAGCCAAGCAGTTCGCCTTGGGGAACGGCCGTGATATTCGTGAAAAAGCCAGATGGGTCATTAGGGATGTGTATCGACTATCGTATGTTGGACGAGAGGACGATCAATAATAGGTATCCTTTGCCGAGGATTGACATTTATTCGATTAGTTGAGTGGAGCCAGAATGTTTTCCCAGCTGGATTTGGCGACATGTTTCCATCAGCTAAGAGTTTCAGAGGATAGTATTCCTTTGATGGCGTTTAGGACCAGATATGGGTCTTACGAATGGTTGGTTATGCCATTTGGACTTACTAATGCGCCAGCTTTCTTTGTGGATTTGATGAACCGGGTTTTCCAAGAGCACTTGGATAGGTTCGTGTTGGTTCTTATTGATGACATTTTGGTATATTCTTAGAATGAGAAGGATCATGCAGATCATCATAGAATAGAGTTGGAGATGCTAAGGCTACATCAGCTGAAAGCGAAGTTCTCAAAGTGTCATTTCTGGAAGAAGGAAGTGAAGTTCCTTGGTCATGTAGTTTCTGAGGAAGGTTTAGCAGTTAATCCGGATAAAATCGAAGCTGTTGACAATTAGAAAAGACCAGAGACGGTAAGTAAGATAGAAGCTTTCTTGGACTTGTAGGTTACTACCAAAGGTTCATTAAGGATTTCTCGTGGATAGCGGCATCCTTGACTATGCTAACCAGGAAGGACGTGAAGTTTATTTGGTTGACAAATGTGAGAAGGCATTCCTTAAGTTGAAACATTTGTTAACCAATTTGCCCTTGTTAGTAGCTCCTGATGGGAATCAGGGGTTGGTAGTTTACACTGATGCATGTTGTTCCAGGTTAGGTGCTATGCTAATGTAGAATGGAAAAGTTATTGCCTATGATTCTAGACAGCTTAGACCGCATGAAGTGAGATACCTGACTCGTGATTTGGAGTTGGCAGCGGTAATCTTCGCATTGAAGGTGTGGAGGCATTATCTTTTAGGAGAAAAGTTTGAGCTATTTACAGATCATAACTCTCTACGATATTTATTCTCTCAGAAGGAGCTGAACATGAGACGGTAGAGATGGCAGGAGTTTGTTGCAGCTTATGATTTTAGCATCGAGTATATACTAAGAAATGGTAATAAGGTGGCGGATGCGCTTAGCAAAAACATCAGAATGTGGTTTTAGCTATGTTGGCAGAATGGAAAGACCTGGAAGCACTGGCTGCTTGTAGTGTGCAGTTGAGGTCAACTGCTGGATCTAGTCGGAATATCGCCATGATGTTTTATTTGGAGGTAAGACCAGTTCTGATTGAACGGATTGCTTCTAAGCAGAAAGAGGGCCAATGTTAGTCGAGATGATTAGAAGGTTAGAAGCTGGAACCGAGATTGATGATTTAAAGGATTTTATTCTTGACCGCAGGGGTTGGTTGAGAAAGAAGGAACGGTTATGTGTTCCGGATGTTGGAAACCTTAGGAAGGAAGTTCTTAGGGAATGTCATCGATTGAAGTTTACGATTCATCCTGGGGGAGCCAAGATGTATCAGGATATGAAGAGAAGTTTCTTCTGGGAAGGAAAGAAGAGGGATGTTGGCTTATGGGTAAAACAGTGTTTGAACTGTCAGTAAATAAAAGCCGAACATCAGAAGCCAAGTGGGTTGCTTCAGCCTTTGGATGTTCCAGTTTGGAAGTGGGACTCGATATCCATGGATTTTATTAATGGGTTGCCAAGGTCAAACCAGGGTAATGAAAGTTTAAGGGTCATAGTGGACAGATTGACCAAAAGTGCCCATTTCATTCCGTTAAGGTCAACCAGGACGGCACCTGTTTTGGCTAAGTTGTTCATGAAGAACATCATTAGACTGCATGGAATTCCTAGTAGTATCGCAGTGGTAGAGATGCTTTGTTTACTAGCGATTTCTGGAAGAGCCTGCAGAGTGTATTAGGCACTAAGCTCAAGATAGATACCGCATATCATCCTCAGACGGATGGACAAATAGAGAGAGTCAATAAGGTACTGGAAGATCTATTGAGAGCTTGTGTGCTGGATTTTAGTGGTTCTTGGGAAGATCACTTGCACTTAGTGGACTTTTCCTATAATAATAGTTATCACACTGCTATAGGAATGACACCTTTCGAAGCTTTGTATGGAAGGCCATGCAAATCACCAGCATGTTGGCTAGAGACCGGAGATAGATTGGTCCTTGGCCCAGATTTGGTGAGAGAGACGACGGAAAAGATCGAGTTGATATAGGAAAGAATGAAGGAAGCTCAGTCTAGGTAGAAGAGTTACGCAGACAAAGGGCGTAAGGACCTAGAGTTCTTAGTTGGAGATAGAGTTTTCATCAAGGTATCACCGATGAAAGGTGTGGTTCGGTTCGGGAAGGCTGGGAAACTAGCACCGAGATATGTTGGACCATTTCCTATATCATAGAGGATTGGGAGACTCGCGTACCGAGTAGATTTGCCGAGCAGTTTGGCCGGGGTCCACAATGTGTTTCATGTTTCTCATCTTAGGAAGTATGTTCATGATCTAGAAACTACTATCGCTCCGACGACACTGGAGGACTTAATGGTGGAACCGAATATGACTTTTGCGAGGCAACCAGTTCGTGTTGTGGTAAAAAATGAGAAGAGGTTAAGGAACAAGACAGTCAGGTTGGTGAAAGCTCAATGGAGTGACAACGTGAAGGACTGTACTTGGGAGACAAAAGACTGGATTAGGGCTACTTTTCCTGGGCTGTTTTAGATAGTATGTTCTATATAGGGTTTATATAAAATTTGGCTAGTAGGTTGTACTAGCTTTGCTTGCATGGACTATATGCTTGTTGTTGTGTCCTTACTGAAATTTCGAGGATGAAATTCTTTAAGGGGGGAGTCTGTAATGCCCCTAAATTTTAATTAACACTATTCGAGATATTTAATTGGAAAAATTATAGAATAATGTGAATAAGTAGGGAGATGAGAATAATAAATATAATGGCCATGTCTAAAAGAATGAATTAAAATAAAAAGACTTAAATAAATTGAGAAGGAGGATTTTTCCTAAGAGGTAAAGTTGGAAATGGGGCTACATTTCTTAGTATATATCTCTTCCTCCACCTAAATAAACTTCCTCATTTTCATTCTTAACTTCCATATTCTTCGGCCGACCATTAAAAAGCTCTAGGAAGAATTTAAATTGAAGAATAAGTTAAGGAATTAAAGCTAGAAAATTATCTTATTCTCCAATCAACTAATCAAGGTGAATAATCATGTTTATCATCTCGTTTTTCTATGTTTGGACCGGTTATGGGTTATACCCGATTCATGTTTATGATTTTGGTTAGGATATAACCACTTAAACCTTTGTTTTGATAAGACATGGGTGTTTTAAAATGTTAATGGGTTAATTAACACGTTTTCATTCGGTTTTGGTTAAATTCCGAGTTATTTTGATCTTCATATGCTTTGAAATTTTAATATGTTGAAGTATATGATTTATTTGATTTTTGGTGATTTTTGGGAATTTTTCCTTAGTGATTTACTAAGGTAATTTAATTATTTAAGCCCAAGGGCTAAACTGGAAATTTGCTTCCGAAATTACTTAAATTCGGAAAGAAATTGCTTTTGGAAATATTTGATGAAGAAGTACATAGTTTTGAGAAATGGTTGACTTTTGTATACTTTTTACTATTTGGAAGTATGGAAGAAGGTTCCTCAGCCAATCAAAATTAGATAAGCAAAATAAAAACATCACTTTAGTAGGCCCAGTTCTGCCTTCGACTCCAACAAGCCCGCTTTTACCCTTTCGATGAAGTTGAAAGGCACCTTTCGTCTAAAATGGAAGGTAAACAATTACCTGCTGCCCAAGTCGAAAGGTAGGCACGGGGCCGAAGGGAAGAAAAGGGCGAAGGGATGGGGAGGCTACTTCCTTTGCTTTCGAATAGAAATATAATTGCTCTCGAATTAGTTGAAGGATGATCCTTTGACTCTAACAATTTATAAGAGATTAAAATTTTTATATATTCAACAAGGGGTTTCGAAGGGGATCTTCGAAAGCTTAAACCTTCAAGAGTACCGTTTTAAAATGTTTTCTGAAAAGGTGTTTTAATACCTTTTGGCAAGCGAAAGGGTTAACCTTCCGACAAGGTCGGAAGTATACTTTCGAAGGGTTGGTTCCAACACCAACACTTCATTGTTTTTGAATGATTTCGAAAGGTTTTGATTTTGGAAGGTTTGATTTTGAAAGTTTCGATTTTGAAAGGTTTTGAAGGAGTTATCTTCAATGATTGCGAAGGGTTTTGATTTCGAAAGGTTTAATTTCGAAAGGTTTTGAAGTGGTTATCTTCAAAGATTGCGAAAGGTTTTGATTTTGAAAGGTTTGATTTTGGAAGGTTTTGAAGGCGTTATCTTCAATGATTGCTAAAGATTTTGATTTTAAAAGGTTTAATTTCAAAAGGTTTTTGAAGGGGTTATCTTCAATGATTCTTTCAAAAGGAAGGTTTCTGAAGGGGCTAACTTCGGAGGGTTATTTGCTTTCGAATGGGACTTCATTCGAAGGGTTTTAAAGGGTGTTTTAGCCATTTTTCTTAAGTAAAACTTTGCTATGTCGAAGGGGCTACTTCGAAGGGTTATAGTATACAATACTTATCTTTGTTTGTCTATATATAAGGGGGATCCTTATTTAAATTGAATGTTATAAAACCTTAGAGACACCAGGGTGGGTTTAATGTTTTCGATACATAGTTTAGGGTTACAAACATAAATATGCTTTTGAAAATATACATTGTGGGTATCAATGTGTTTTTATTTAATTTAACCTAATTAGGGCTACCAATGGAATTGGTTAAACTGGTGGTATACCTGGGGAAAAAATAATCATGGGGATAATGAATTTTTATAAATAATCGTGGGGATCATGATATTTTAATTGGCCAAGTGATGGGTTCTTGGTTAAGCTAGGAAAACCATAGAATGTGCGGTGGATAGCCCACATCAAATTTCTAAAGTAAAGAATGTTTTTCCAGAGGTGGTTAGCCTTTGGATTTGGCACACAAGGGTTCATAGTCATCATAGAAAAACTATGGAGTATGCGGTGGATAGCCGACACCATCTTTTATAAAACAATATACGATGGATAAACTGCATTTATTTTAAAGGGATTTGGGACGGATAGTCATTTCAAAGATTTTAGAGGGGAACTCTAATAAATTGATTTTAGATGGGATATTTAATAAATGGGTGGATGGGATATCCAATACATATGATTTATGGCTTTATTTCATATTATGTTATGACTCATCATTTTGGGTGCAGGGGTATAGTAAATGATTTGCATGTTTGTTTTGGATACTGGTGAGGGGAAAACCCATTCCACTAAGCAATGTGGTCTCACTAGCCATCTATTTATGATAAGAGATGAAAGGGGATTATTCATACCAGACTTATTGTCTGACTCGAAGTTTGTGTTTCACCAAAAACTCTCGGGTACTCAAAATTAATTTGAGTAGTCTGAGAGTGGAAGTCTTTCGGGTTTTGGACGAATAAGCTTTCCAAGACGTGCAGGAGGCTATGTTAGCTATATAGAAGCTATTTTATGTATTCCGATGTGATGTACTAAGAACTGTCAAGTTCATATTTATTAGTTCTCTGATCATCATAAGAGGACATCTTCATATGTCGCTCTTATCATATTTTGTGCATGTATATGTGATCCGAACGTGGTTAACGTCTGGGATTATGTAATTAAATCTTAAATTGAAATTCATAAGAAATGAGAAATTCTGTTTTGTTGAAGTTTAAAAATTTTCATATTCTTGTGTTTCTTTGTTGCCAATAGTTTCAAGATTCCGATTTCGATCACTCAGAAATAACACCTATGGATGACTACAGCATCCGTAGCAGTTAGTTATGAGCCTCCGGAAGCCGGATGTCGCAGGTTCGATCTAAGTTGATCTACGTCCACAATGTTGATTTCCTTATTACTTTGCTTCTCTTATAATAGTTATAATTACAAGAGACAATAAAAAAAATTCATCCTTTATAGAAACGTATGGTTGTAAAACCCGTAAATTTAGTTAACATTATTCAGGAGATTTAATTAGATAAATTAAATAGAATAATGTGATAATTAGAGTGATAAGGGAATTGAAATTTGAAAGTAAGGTCGAGCCTGAACCAAATAAATCTATAAGCTTGTTTTACAGCCTAAACACATATTTGAATAGGGAAAGGATAAAATATGAATAGATGGATCTTATAACCCCTAAAGCCTTATTCCATTCTGTAACGACCCGTAAATTTCAACGGTTTTAATAACGTAATTAGTTTAAATTTTGTGAAATTTTAAAAAGATAAAATTTCGAAATAAAAATTTAATATTTGGAATACGTCTATTTAAACATAGCAACTGGTAAATTTTCGTTCGAAAATATGGAAGTTTATTTCGCGCGTAAATTCACTTCAATTTAATCAGTTAAAAAGCGATGAAAATAAATGTTTCCGAAACCTAAATATTTTTACATAGAAAAATTCTAAACCATCTTCTAAGCAAGATGACAGTTTGTCGTTTTTCCAAATTCGGACATCTTTGGCTCCGTCGATCTTATTTTCGGCAAAATAACAGCATTTGGTACCGATATCGACTTTTGATCGGATAATTGTACCACTGATATCTGCATACCGTATAGATCGTCTCGTCGTGCTGATTTCTACGATATATTCAACTTTCAATTTCGATGACCAGTGCACAGCTGAATCTGTGAAACAAGAAACCGTATCGGTACCCGATTTTCACCTTTTGGCTTCCTTGTCCATTCGTTTGCTTCCTGAGATAACCAATGGTCTGTAACTACTAATATTTTGAGAAAATTTATTGTGGGACTTTTTAACTTCACTATTTTCATTTATTAAAAATTTATATTGATTTGTTAGGCTCCTTCATTTCAAAAGAATATCACACGTCACGTGTATATACATATTGAGTCTGTTCATATTTCCTTGTTCTAGAGAACTGCTCCCTCTTCAAAAAATTTCGTTCGACCTGCTCCTCTTTCTCCCCTCCTTTGCTTCTCTTCCTTTGGCTCTGAGAAAAAAACAGTCTATATTTAAAGCTTCTCCTTGAACACTGCTCCATCCTCCACCAACGTGCGCAACCGAACCCTCCGCCCTAGTCACCTCCATTTTCTTCCCTCCCTCCACGTCAGCCCAGCCTTGCTCCATAATCCCTCCACAATCACCCCTTGTTCCTTCCCAAGACAAGCTCGGCCACTTTTTACATATTTTTATATTCATGTAAGTACGTTTCTTTATTTGACTATAGATTTCAAATTTTATATTCATGGTATATTTATATATAAAAAGTTATATTAGTTTATAAAACTTTATATGTTGTTCGGTTCTTTTGAAACTAAATTGAGTTTATGTTAGTATATATGTATGTTCTATAAGCTATTTTATATTATACAGTACTATAGGCATAGGAGTGTGCGTACTGTTTTATGTTGTATGTAAATGATATAGTGCGTTTGCTAATAAGGAAGTACATAAGTGATTCTATATAAAGTATGTGTTTGTTATAAAATTTGTTTTACAGTATATATCAGTTTTTCTAAAGAGTATATTTATATTTATAATAGTTTGCGTGCGTATTAAGTATATGGTTTTAAATATAAGGTATATGTTACATTGCTTATTATAACAGGTTAGTATAAAAAACATATGTATTGTTAGTCATAGATTTATTAGCCTTACTGTTGGATTGTCCTATATGCCCATATTTGTTGTACGTGAAATAAAATATGTTACATTTTGTTTACTTTTGGTTTTAAACATAGATAGTTATATACAGTATAGGTATGTATTTGTCTATACAGCTAGGTTTTGAAATTTCCAGCGTGTCAGTTATATTTATGTACATTTTGGTGTGTATATGTATATATAGCCTGTTGAATAGATGTTCGTGACAGCCTATGTGTTTTGAACTCAGTCAAATGCAATTGTGAAATATATATATATTTACTATATGGGGCATGTTCGTGTAGGTGGTCGCATTTGAGTTGTTTTCGTATGCAAAATGTTTGCATAATTTACCCTGTATGCATATATATTTGGTTGGATATCATATAGCTCTGCATAGGTTGCCTACTCATATATTTTATTATATATATACATATGAAGTTTCGGTGTACACGTTGTATTTATTTATATATATTCAGTTGCATATTCATTCAATTGGCATAATATTTAGCTGTAGCATATATCAAAGTATATAGAAAGTTATAAAGTATGTTTATATCAAAGCATCCTTAAGTTTGGTTACAAGTATCAAAAGCTCTGTTATATTATATCTGTTAAAGATTTTGTTTACATAAGAGCACTAATACTTCATATATAGTTGCGAAAGTTTCTTTTGTTTTCATGGACTAACTGTTTGCAATATATATTTACAAGTTGTATCTGTATGATATGTCATTTTATATAAGTCACGTATATTTATATACATTGGTGGTTGAAATATTTTTCATGTCTGCATATTGGTTTGTACGTATGTTATAATATTTAAATCATGATGGGTCAGCCTACATTTGAATATATCTCAGTATATAAATATTTTCTAGTGTTTTATATATATAAGTATATTTAAAATCAGTAAACACAGATTTTATTAGTGCATATTTATAAAGTTCAACGTATTACATACATATTTGTTTTGTTTATGGTCTACACGTAGGATGTATGTATACCAACTTACATTTTTGTATATGGTTGATTTTGGTGTATATATTTAATGAAAAACAATGATTTTTATTATTATATATATATGTTATTTTAATACTTGTTTAAACTTGAATATTGATTTCTTGGAAATATATAATTTCAATTCTATCAAGATGATTCTGATTATCTTCATCGAATTTCTAATTTGATTTTTGTTTATTCTTTTATCAGCTTAACCGTCGAATTCGTGCCTATATTGTTTCGCTTTGGAATTCGTGTTTGGATCCACAATTCGCTTCCGCCCTAGTGTGTATCTTCTCTAACCTTGAAAGGTGAGCAATCACTCACGATTAACATTCTTTTATTTATTAAATTTGATTTCAATTGAAACGACAATTGAAATATGCTGCTATTAGTTAATGACACTATTATATATGCTATTACCTGTATCAGTTCACCTGTGACATCTGACACCATTATCTGTTAATTATTGATGCGATAATAATACAGTTTGGCTGATAATTGATTGATTGTTGATGTTTATATTGGACGTTAAATTGTTAATGTTAAACTGATAAATAGTATGTAATTGAAATTGATATAGGATAGTTAAATGTTAAATTTGATTAAATGACATTGTATAATATGACCCATTTAACTGTCAAAATTTATTGATACGTAGGATTTGTTTAATTACATCTTGAACCACTGAATGTATGTTGTTAAATTGATGATGGATGAAATTGTAATAGATGACAAGTGAAGAACCGTATAAATAATATTGTAATAATCTTTAATCTACATGAAATGATATTGTAGATTCTAGAAATAATTATATTAATTCGTACAAATAACAATGCGAATTAATACGGTTATTTCGGGATTATTTGAATTGATTATTGGATTGTTATTATTTGTTGTTATTGCTTGTTTATTTACTTTGACACCATCCCAGTTATCACACTGCAAGTTCCCTTTGTTATGCTTTGATTTTGAATTGAATTGGAATCGGGTTGAAATGATAAATACCCAAATTGAACTTTGACCTAGGACAGAAAATTAAATAAAACCCGATTGGTCAAATAATTTGATTTAAAAATAAAATGAAGATTTTATTTGAATAAGTAATATGGTTTTGAAATGAAATTAAAATTTGAATTTTTAATGAAAGGAAAATGTTAATATTTTATAATCTGAGACAAAAATATTAACGATGTAATTGATGAAAGAATTTTGTTTAATTTGAGAAATGATTGGATTAAGTTTGAAATTATAATTAAGTTTGAAATTATTAAACTTTGAAATGATTTAATAATTAAGTTTGAATTATAATTAAGTTTGAAATTATTAAACTTTGAAATGATTTAATAATTGAGTTTGAATTATAATTAAGTTTGAAATTATTAAACTTTGAAATGATTTAATAATTAAGTTTTGAATTATTTAATAATTAAATAAGATTGAATTATTTAATGATTAAATTGAATTGAATTCTTTAATAATAAAAAAATTTGAACTTTTGAATAAGTGAATTTTACTTCGTAAATAATTGAAATTGAGTTTTCTTTAGTAAGTAAGTTTTGGAAAATTATTTAAGAAAGTAAATAAGTGAAATTGAATTTCTTTAACAAGAAAGGAAAATGTGATATTTTTGGAATTAATGTAAGACTTGTAATTGAAAGAATTGATTTGACGAATTTAATTTAATTCGATTTGAAGTTTTGATTTAATGAAGTTGAACTTAAGAAATTGATTTAATGATTTGGAAATTTAATAGAAATTGTTTGAATGATAAATTTACTTTACGAATATTAAATGAAATCGATAAATGAATTTAAATTGATTTGAATGTTAAATTAAATTGATTTAAAAATGATTTTTGAAATGAAACTTTTGTACGAACTTGAATCAATATTTGAATTGTTTTCAATATAAAGATTGAAATTGAACTATAAGGTTTTGAAATGGTAATTTGGAAGTTTTGAAACGGAAATTTGGAAATTGGTTTTGAAAGACAAACGAAATGTTGATTTATAAACTCTGAATTGAAATTGAAATTGAATTTGATTTGGTTTTTGAAATATATAAATGACCAATCGGTGAAATAATTTCGGAAGTTATTAAAGAGACCGGAATCAGTTATGGATATACTCTCTATCTAAACCGAAAACCACTTTAATAACTATACGCGGAGTGATGATCCAGAATGAAGTGGTTGGAATGATGTACGTATTGACTGAAGAAAGTGAACGATAATGGATAGCCTTGACACTTGTGTCAAATTGGAAATGACTAAAACAGGAGCTGTGCCGGGCCAATGGAGGATTGGCTACCTCAAGTGGACACACTTCTTCGTAAACTATTCTTTTACTTTGTGATTGATTGGTGCGCACCCTTGATTTTGGGAGTGTTGTTTCACGGTGTTGCGGGCGCTGCGGCGTTGCGTTCTCACCAGTCCGGATCAGGCGAACGGTAGTATCACTACCTTGGGTATTGCCTCATGTGCCTTGTCATACTTGTATTCCATTTATACGCGACCACTACGATTTTGATTTGTACCTTTAGTATATGGATTGCCCTCTGGTGACTTCCGGTTTTGGGGAAACTACGGTCTTGTATATGCTTTTGGGAATAAAAACGTGTTAAGGGTGGAATGGGCCATGACTTAACGCTATTTTGATATCTTATTATTACTGATAGACATTATCTACTTATCGTACATTACTACCTAGTAGATAGTTTAACGGATCCTTAAAGGATGGTTATTCCAAACTTCCTTTGAGTTACTTGTATTTCAATTGCTATTTCACTTGAGTTGGATTTATTAATATAAGAATGTTAATCCTGACTCGAGTGTCTTGTGTTTTGCTTTACGCTCGGGTCAGACTGAGTGGTTCAGCTTTCGAGACTCACCTTTGGAGTTGGAGCTTTGCTTGAAGATCCAGCCATCTATTCTGCTGTCAGTATTTGATGATTCTAGTGATGTATTCTGATTTGTATCTGATGTATCGTGTTACTCTTCCGTTATATCTGGTTTAACTCTGATGTATCGTATTACTCTTCTATTGTAAACTCTGATGTATTTTATATATTCATATAGTAGCTTCATGAACTACTATCTCTTTTATTTCCGCTGCATTTATTACTCTCTGTCTGTGATTATTATTTACTGTATATTTTCAATTTTGCCAAATTTAAATTAACAACGCGGTATTTTGAGCAATTCAACTCCGGCATGAGTGTCTACCTATACACTTATAATGGATGCGAATGGTCCAAAATTCCGGGTCGTTACAGTTGGTATCAGAGCTTTGGTAGCTCTAGGCAAAACTTAGCATATAGGGTAAATGTATTTACAGAATCACTCTCATTCGAGTTTCAATCTCTTCCATTGACTCAATTCCTTTGAATTTTGGAACGTTCCCCCTCGGTTCCAAATTTCATTCGTGTCCCTCACTATTCGTCTTCTTTCAATTCTGGAGCACCCCATAACTCCATTTTGAATGATATCTATAATAGATCGGCGGTCTTTCCAATCTTCGAATGATTCGTAAAAGAGCAAAACTCCTTTATAATTGGCATTGATTTACCGGAGATTTATATATCCTCGGTTTAGATGCTGACATCTTTGGTTATGTCAAATTCTATTTCTTGAGATCGAATGTCGATTTACCTCGGAATTCCACATCGATCTTATTCTCGAAGTCACGGTCAACCCGGTAAAGATTGCCCGCGATTTATATAAACTTATTTATCTTCCTATTTTGTTATTAATCATTTTATCTTTGTTTCGAACCTATCTTCGAATTGAAATTCTCTTTGATTAGGGTCTATCAAAAATTTGAATCTCTATCCTTGCTTTGAAATCCATTATTGTATCGTTAAGTAAGGAAGTGTATTTGCAAATTAATGTTTAAAAATGTTTTAATATATATTGTGTTGTTTGAGTTGTTGATGCTGATTTGGGTTTCCGATCGATTCGTCTGATCAACTCTATTGATAGGATTTCCAAAACACGTTAACAGAGCAAACTGACACAATATCGTTTTCAAATTTGGTAAACAAAATAAATTTTTGAATGATTATATTATATATAAATATAAGTTTTATGAAATTAAATTATTAATGAATTTGTTGTCAGAAATGATAATATTTGATTATCATTTATTGTTTTGCAAACCATTGATTTTCCAACTTATAAATAAATGGAAATTATAAACTTGGGTTATCAATTGATTTTGTAAATTTAAAATAAATTTAAATCAAGAATTTGAGAATTTAATTTCCGAAAATTTCAAACTTTGGTTTTAAAGTTTTTAAAATGTATTATCTAAAGTATTTTCGAATAAAATCATTTCATAGAAATTTTAAATGTTGAAATCAGTGCTTTTCTCTTTGTCGCTGGAAAATAATTTCGGTGATGGCGGCCGCATCATCGACATTCATTTTCGAGTTTCGAAGTGGAGATACTATTCTGTAGCCTTGCTACGGTTTTGTTTTGAAAAAATATTTTGATTTGAATTTCTTCAGTATAAATTGATTTATATATATAGGTATCTTATCTTAAAATTTAATTTGATTTGATATAAATATATATATATATATATCTCCAAATTGTTTAAAGTTAATCGGAAATCTAATTCTTAAATTTTGTTAAAGGATGATTTTAATTATAAATAAAACCAAAATTTGGAATAAATACTTAATCTTGAATAATTGAATTGGGAAAATTTTATTTGTATATTGTTCAACTGCATTCTAATCAACTTACCTAAATCATTCAGAAGTTGAATATGTAATTGGATAATATATATAAGATAAATTGAATTTATAAATAAAATCTGAGTGTTTATAATAAATGTTATACACTAAATTTTGATTATAAAGATGTTAATAGCGTTAGATAGGATAATAAGTAAACTCAGTCAATAATTAATAAATTTGTTTTGAAAGAATTAATAAATTGAAATTTGATCAACATATGAAAATACCTTGAATTTAAAAGAAATTAGTATATGTAAATTAATTTAAATCGAAACTTTTATGTTTTAAATTAATTTATATGGGTTAAATATATGTGAGTAGATATATTAAGTAGAATAAACTTAACAGTAATTTGGAATAAAGAAGAATTTAAAATTGTTGAAGAAAATATGATTATAATAAAAGACTATTCAAATTTATGGTTTTAAAAATTGTAAATTGAAGAAATGAGATAATAAGATAATGAATTTAGAAATAGTTGAGATTGATTTTAGTGAAATCAAATGGATTAAATCAATTATTGAATATCAATTAAAATAAATTTGAATTTATATGGTTATTTTGTATTTCAAATCTGTTTTTCTTTCTGATTGTTTCTATTCTCCTAACTCGTTCCTTTTCGGGGACGAAAAGTTTTGAGTGGGGGAGAGTGTAACGACCCGTAAATTTCAACGGTTTTAATAACGTAATTAGTTGAAATTTTGTGAAATTTTAAAACGATAAAATTTCGAAATAAAAATTTAATATTTGGAATACGTCTATTTAAACATAGCAACTGGTAAATTTTCGTTCGAAAATATGGAAGTTTATTTCGCGCGTAAATTCACTTCAATTTAATCAGTTAAAAAGCGATGAAAATAAATGTTTCCGAAACCTAAATATTTTTACATAGAAAAATTCTAAACCATCTTCTGAGCAAGATGATAGTTTGTCGTTTTTCCAAATTCGGACATCTTTGGCTCCGTCGATCTTATTTTCGGCAAAATAACAGCATTTGGTACCAATATCGACTTTTGATCGGATAATTGTACCCTGATATCTGCATACCGTATAGATCGTCTCGTCGTGCTGATTTCTACGATATATTCAACTTTCAATTTCGATGACCAGTGCACAGCTGAATCTGTGAAACAAGAAACCGTATCGTTGCCCGATTTTCACCTTTTGGCTTCCTTGTCCATTCGTTTGCTTCCTGAGATAACCAATGGTCTGTAACTACTAATATTTTGAGAAAATTTATTGTGGAACTTTTTAACTTCACTATTTTCATTTATTAAAAATTTATATTTATTTGTTAGGCTCCTTCATTTCAAAAGAATATCACACGTCACGTGTATATACATATTGAGTCTGTTCATATTTCCTTGTTCTAGAGAACTGCTCCCTCTTCAAAAAATTTCGTTCGACCTGCTCCTCTTTCTCCCCTCCTTTGCTTCTCTTCCTTTGGCTCTGAGAAAAAAACAGTCTATATTTAAAGCTTCTCCTTGAACACTGCTCCATCCTCCACCAACGTGCGCAACCGAACCCTCCGCCCTAGTCGCCTCCGTTTTCTTCCCTCCCTCCACGTCAGCCCAGCCTTGCTCCATAATCCCTCCACAATCACCCCTTGTTCCTTCCCAAGACAAGCTCGGCCACTTTTTACATATTTTTATATTCATGTAAGTACGTTTCTTTATTTGGCTATAGATTTCAAATTTTATATTCACGGTATATTTATATATATAAAGTTATATTAGTTTATAAAACTTTATATGTTGTTCGGTTCTTTTGAAACTAAATTGAGTTTATGTTAGTATATATGTATGTTCTATAGGCTATTTTATATTATATAGTACTATAGGCATAGGAGTGTGCGTACTGTTTTATGTTGTATGTAAATGATATAGTGCGTTTGCTAATAAGGAAGTACATAAGTGATTCTATATAAAGTATGTGTTTGTTATAAAATTTGTTTTACAGTATATATCAGTTTTTCTAAAGAGTATATTTATATTTATAATAGTTTGCGTGCGTATTAAGTATATGGTTTTAAATATAAGGTATATGTTACATTGCTTATTATAACAGGTTAGTATAAAAAACATATGTATTGTTAGTCATAGATTTATTAGCCTTACTGTTGGATTGTCCTATATGCCCATATTTGTTGTACGTGAAATAAAATATGTTACATTTTGTTTACTTTTGGTTTTAAACATAGATAGTTATATACAGTATAGGTATGTATTTGTCTATACAGCTAGGTTTTGAAATTTCCAGCGTGTCAGTTATATTTGTGTACATGTTGGTGTGTATATGTATATATAGCCTGTTGAATAGATGTTCATGACAGCCTGTGTGTTTTGAACTCAGTCAAATGCAATTATGATATATATATATATATATATTTACTATATGGGGCATGTTCATGTAGGTGGTCGCATTTGAGTTGTTTTCGTATGCAAAATGTTTGCATTATTTACCCTGTATGCATATATATTTGGTTGGATATCATATAGCGTCTGCATAGGTTGCCTACTCATATATTTTATTATATATATCCATATGAAGTTTCGGTGTACACGTTGTATTTATTTATATATATTCAGTTGCATATTCATTCAATTGGCATAATATTTAGCTGTAGCATATATCAAAGTATATAGAAAGTTATAAAGTATGTTTATATCAAAGCATCCTTAAGTTTGGTTTCAAGTATCAAAAGCTCTGTTATATTATATCTGTTAAAGATTTTGTTTACATAAGAGCACTAATACTTCATATATAGTTGCGAAAGTTTCTTTTGTTTTCATGGACTAACTGTTTGCAATATATATTTACAAGTTGTATCTGTATGATATGTCATTTTATATAAGTCACGTATATTTATATACATTGGTGGTTGAAATATTTTTCATGTTTGCATATTGGTTTGTACGTATGTTATAGTATTTAAATCATGATGGGTCAGCCTACATTTGAATATATCTCAGTATATAAATATTTTCTAGTGTTTTATATATATCAGTATATTTAAAATCAGTAAACACAGATTTTATTAGTGCATATTTATAAAGTTCAAAGTATTACATACATATTTGTTTTGTTTATGGTCTACACGTAGGATGTATGTATACCAACTTACATTTTTGTATATGGTTGGTTTTGGTGTATATATTTAATGAAAAACAATGATTTTTATTATTATATATATATGTTATTTTAATACTTGTTTAAACTTGAATATTGATTTCTTGGAAATATATAATTTCTATTCTATCAAGATGATTCTGATTATCTTCATCGAATTTCTAATTTGATTTTTGTTTATTCTTTTATCAGCTTAACCGTCGAATTCGTGCCTATTTTGTTTCGCTTTGGAATTCGTGTTTGGATCCACAATTCGCTTCCGCCCTAGTGTATATCTTCTCTAACCTCGAAAGGTGAGCAATCACTCATGATTAACGTTCTTTTATTTATTAAATTTGATTTCAATTGAAACGACAATTGAAATATGCTGCTATTAGTTAATGACACTATTATATATGCTATTACCTGTATCAGTTCACCTGTGACATCTGACACCATTATCTGTTAATTATTGATGCGATAATAATACAGTTTGCCTGATAATTGATTGATTGTTGATGTTTATATTGGACGTTAAATTGTTAATGTTAAACTGATAAATAGTATGTAATTGAAATTGATATAGGATAGTTAAATGTTAAATTTGATTAAATGACATTGTATAATATGACCCATTTAACTGTCAAAATTTATTGATATGTAGGATTTGTTTAATTACATCTTGAACCACTGAATGTATGTTGTTAAATTGATGATGGATGAAATTGTAATAGATGACAAGTGAAGAACCGTATAAATAATATTGTAATAATCTTTAATCTACATGAAATGATAGTGTAGATTCTAGAAATAATTATATTAATTCGTACAAATAACAATGCGAATTAATACGGTTATTTCGGGATTATTTGAATTGATTATTGGATTGTTATTGTTTGTTGTTATTGCTTGTTTATTTACTTTGACACCATCCCAGTTATCACACTGCAAGTTCCCTTTGTTATGCTTTGATTTTGAATTGAATTGGAATCGGGTTGAAATGATAAATACCCAAATTGAACTTTGACCTAGGACAGAAAATTAAATAAAACCCGATTGGTCAAATAATTTGATTTAAAAATAAAACGAAGATTTTATTTGAATAAGTAATATGGTTTTGAAATGAAATTAAAATTTGAATTTTTAATGAAAGGAAAATGTTAATATTTTATAATCTGAGACAAAAATATTAACGATGTAATTGATGAAAGAATTTTGTTTAATTTGAGAAATGATTGGATTAAGTTTGAAATTATAATTAAGTTTGAAATTATTAAACTTTGAAATGATTTAATAATTAAGTTTGAATTATAATTAAGTTTGAAATTATTAAACTTTGAAATGATTTAATAATTGAGTTTGAATTATAATTAAGTTTGAAATTATTAAACTTTGAAATGATTTAATAATTAAGTTTTGAATTATTTAATAATTAAATAAGATTGAATTATTTAATGATTAAATTGAATTGAATTCTTTAATAAGAAAAAAATTTGAACTTTTGAATAAGTGAATTTTACTTCGTAAATAATTGAAATTGAGTTTTCTTTAGTAAGTAAGTTTTGGAAAATTATTTAAGAAAGTAAATAAGTGAAATTGAATTTCTTTAACAAGAAAGGAAAATGTGATATTTTTGGAATTAATGTAAGACTTGTAATTGAAAGAATTGATTTGACGAATTTAATTTAATTCGATTTGAAGTTTTGATTTAATGAAGTTGAACTTAAGAAATTGATTTAATGATTTGGAAATTTAATAGAAATTGTTTGAATGATAAATTTACTTTACGAATATTAAATGAAATCGATAAATGAATTTAAATTGATTTGAATGTTAAATTAAATTGATTTAAAAATGATTTTCGAAATGAAACTTTTGTACGAACTTGAATCAATATTTGAATTGTTTTCAATATAAAGATTGAAATTGAACTATAAGGTTTTGAAATGGTAATTTGGAAGTTTTGAAACGGAAATTTGGAAATTGGTTTTGAAAGACAAACGAAATGTTGATTTATAAACTCTGAATTGAAATTGAAATTGAATTTGATTTGGTTTTTGAAATATATAAATGACAAATCGGTGAAATAATTTTGGAAGTTATTAAAGAGACCGGAATTGGTTATGGATATACTCTCTATCTAAACCGAAAACCACTTTAATAACTATACGCGGAGTGATGATCCAGAATGAAGTGGTTGGAATGATGTACGTATTGACTAAAGAAAGTGAACGATAATGGATAGCCTTGACACTTGTGTCAAATTGGAAATGACTAAAACAAGAGCTGTGCCGGGCCAATGGAGGATTAGCTACCTCAAGTGGACACACTTCTTCGTAAACTATTCTTTTACTTTGTGATTGATTGGTGCGCACCCTTGATTTTGGGAGTGTTGTTTCACGGTGTTGCGGGCGCTGCGGCGTTTCGTTCTCACCAGTCCGGATCAGGCGAACGGTAGTATCACTACCTTGGGTATTGCCTCATGTGCCTTGTCATACTTGTATTCCATTTATACGCGACCACTACGATTTTGATTTGTACCTTTAGTATATGGATTGCCCTCTGGTGACTTCCGGTTTTGGGGAAACTACGGTCTTGTATATGCTTTTGGGAATAAAAACGTGTTAAGGGTGGAATGGGCCATGACTTAATGCTATTTTGATATCTTATTATTACTGATAGACATTATCTACTTATCGTACATTACTACCTAGTAGATAGTTTAACGGATCCTTAAAGGATGGTTATTCCAAACATCCTTTGAGTTACTTGTATTTCAATTGCTATTTCACTTGAGTTGGATTTATTAATATAAGAATGTTAATCCTGACTCGAGTGTCTTGTGTTTTGCTTTACGCTCGGGTCAGACTGAGTGGTTCAGCTTTCGAGACTCACCTTTGGAGTTGGAGCTTTGCTTGAAGATCCAGCCATCTATTCTGCTGTCAGTATTCGATGATTCTAGTGATGTATTCTGATTTGTATCTGATGTATCGTGTTACTCTTCCGTTATATCTGGTTTAACTCTGATGTATCGTATTACTCTTCTGTTGTAAACTCTGATGTATTTTATATATTCATATAGTAGCTTCATGAACTACTATCTCTTTTATTTCCGCTGCATTTATTACTCTCTGTCTGTGATTATTATTTACTGTATATGTTCAATTTTGCCAAATTTAAATTAACAACGCGGTATTTTGAGCAATTCAACTCCGGCATGAGTGTCTACCTATACACTTATAATGGATGCGAATGGTCCAAAATTCCGGGTCGTTACACATTCTATTCATGTTTTCATAAATCAAAACAATCAAAGAGCTCAAGCAAGGCCAGCCATTAATCACAACCTAAGTCACGAATTGAAGTAGAGATTCAAGAAGGAAAGCTAGGAAGATTAAGAAATATTCAAATCTCAATCCATTATCAAACCAAGGTGAATGATGATCAATATACTATCTCATTTTGTTTTGTATTGACTATTTTAATTCGGTTTTGAAATAAAACCAAATGTACAGATATGGATGATATGCATTGATTAATGTTTTCCATGTTGTGATTGAAGTGATAAAGTTATAAGGATTTTACAAAGTGGATTAATTCGGTTTTAAGGGTAAAATCGTAGTACATGATTTCCAAATATCATGATTTTTGAATATGTTGTGTAAAACCTCATTTTGGAAACGGGCTTTAATTTTCATAATTTTCCGATGCATGGAGAATATATTATGAATTTTTATATGAAGGAAAAAGGGGTAAATTCGGGTTTTAAATTCAATTAGGTAATCAAATATTGATTTTCGAGTTAAAATTTTTATATGATGAAAAAATCATAATTTTGAGATTTATATGAATTTTTGGGGATTTTTCCCAATCGTTTTTCACAAGATATGGAGTTACTGAGATAGACTGGTGTTTAATTGTTTAATTAGTTAGTAATGTTAATTAACATATAAAAATGAATTCTCGATTTTGGAAAATGAAGTGCGGCAGCACTATTGAAAAGAAAATGAAAAGAATTGTAGTAACCAATCATGTTTAACAAATAAAAAAGATTTGGTGAAAAGTGCACATCTTATTTAGTAAAAAATATTAGTTTTAGTGATAATTACAATGATGCCACTCCCCATTATGATGTCGTCGCGCTTAACAATGCCTTCGAAGTCGAAGAGATGGAACACATGGCACTATTTCGATAGTGCAGAGAAGTTTCAACCTCGTCGAGGTTAAGAAAAGGCGGCAAAATTCATATACCATGCTGAAAGCTTTGAAACATAGGGGAGAGGAGTCATTGAGCATTGGATAGCGTCAACATGCTTCATGACACCGCATTATCATGTTGATGTATTATCGAGTTGCTGCCTTATCGAGTTGTCGCATTATCATATCATCGAAGTCGATGATGTTGATGCTAGCAAGAAAGTAGGCGGATAACTTACGTTCTTGGAGCTTGACGCTGTCATTATTGACAAGGCGCATAATGTCGCACGTTTTTGTTTTAGTGGCTTTTAACAAAGGCAGAGAGCCTTAATTAAGTAGCGATGTCGACATGAGATGATGACGACGTTGATCAAATTGAAATGATTTAATAGTGACAAACCTTATATCATTTTCAATCATGTACATGGAAACATAAAAAGAGTTTTATAAAATGACATTAAACCTTGAGAATATAAAAAGATGATTTCTTTGTTAATTTTAGGGCTAAGGTTATTAACCATATTTCATTAAGAAAATGATTACAAGGAATTAAACTATGGATGTTATATTATTGTGTGCATTTGATCAGTCATTATAAATGTTAACGTTATCATATTCACTTCATTATTAACCCATAACTGTATTTTGGGGCGTTAAGGGTAGAAAACCAGCTAGGTTGACCCAATAATGAACATAAAATTACTTAACTCCTGTGTGAGTAGGTATGCATCTAGGAGGTCAGGTAGACCACAATATAAGATGCCCAGAACTGGTTAAAAGATTATTGAGTTAGACGGGTTCTTCAGCCCTTAAAAACTATGATATGAGAAATATTATTGGCAGAGGCCAATAGGTACTTGGTGATCCCATGAAAACTATGCACTAAATATGTTATTGATAGAGATCAATAGATTTATATTTAGCCTATGAAAACTATGATTTGAAAGATGTTATTGGAGAATGCAATAGGTTTATAGTGATCCTATGAAAATTATGATTGGATAAAGTTATTGGTAGAAACCAATAGGTTCTAGTGATCCCATGAAAACTATGAAATCAGACAGATAATTTGTAAGATAGGAATAGTTTATTAGTTAACCCATGAAAACTAATAGGTTAATAGTGACCCTAGAAACTGTAAACTAAGACAGATAGTCAGATAAATTGGGATGGGAAATCTAGGGCATATTGCAGTTTTGAATATCATCATATTATGTTATGTTTTAACCATTATGGATGCAGGTGCACAGTATATGGTTATTGTATTATGGTTAAGATACTAGTGAGTGGGAAACTCGTTCCGTTTAGCGGCGTGGTCTCACTAGATATTTAGTTGGTCCGAGATGGTAGGTTATTATTCACACCAGACTTTTTGTCCGACTTGAAGTTTTTGTCTTACCCCTAAAACTCTCAGGTGCTCATTTGAGTGGATCGAGAGTAAGGGTTTTTCAATTTCTCTTTAGACGAATAAGTTTCCGGAGACGTGCGGGAGGAAATCTAGCTAGTAGGAGCTATATATCTATTTTCCACTGTATATTGATTCTACATTTTTGTTGTAATGGAAAGTTGTATTAAATGCCAGATATTTGATTCTGATCATCCACGAGGGCATCTTCATATGCTGCACTTGAAATATGTTGTAATAATTATATTTTTTCTGAACATGGTTTACATGTGGGATTATGTTATGAATCTGAAACGCTATCATGAAATGAAATGTGAAATTTGTTATTGAATTAAGTTTAAAAAAATTTCATATTCATGTGCTTATGGTATTATCAATGTATCTAACATAGCCCATTTTTTCCTCAGAAACTAAAAACTATGGATGACTGCAATATCTGTAGCACTTAGTTTCGGGACTCAAAATAGGGGATGTTACAGGTTGGTACTAGAGCATAGGTTTATGTAAACTTAAAGAAAGAAATTTAAATCTAAAAGATTTTAAAACATAATCCAGTGAATCAGAGAAGAAGATTGGGGTTGGGATAACGCAATAATAACGTACTTGTGTTTTGTTATACATAGGTATGTATTACCCTTTATCTTAGACCGTTCTTTTGTATCTTACTAAGTCTTGTATGTAGATTTACGAGAAAGAAAGGTATGGAAGCAGGAAACGAAAGAGTGAATCTAGGTGGAGGAAGCACCACAACTAACGGAAATTCTTGATCCAATACTAGGAGAAACCAGGGTCGACGGGCAAGTGCTAATCAAAATGCAGATGCCAACGTTGATGCTGGAACCCCACCAGTAGATATGGGGATGATCAATTCTTCATTAACTTGATGCAAATTGGAGCGGCTGCAGGAATAGTTGGAGGAAATGCTGTGAATGCGGGAGGACCGTGGTACCGGTTGCAATAACTATGCCAAGCCGAGTTGAGATTATACCAGTTTAGGTGGGAAGCATTTTCTTGGAACAAAGGATTTTGTGAAAGTGGAGAACTGGATTTTGCATTATGAGAGAATTGTTGTTGATCTTCGTTTAGACGATGAGCAGAAAAAAGATTGCTTCGAGACAATTGTAAGGTGCAACATTGTTCTAGTGGAATGGAGTTACCGTAGGTGTGCCAGACGAAGAATTAACTTGGGTAGATTTCTGAAGGATATTCGAAGAGAGATTTTTGTCTGAGATAGCTAAGTCAACTTTACTCAAGAAATTTAGAGATTTGGAATAGGGGGAGATGTCAGTGTTGGAGTATTCTACAAAGTTTGATGAGCTATCCAGATTTGGATATGCCACCATTGACACCATCCTTAAGAGAATGAAAAGTTTATTTGGGGATTAAAGCCAGAGATTGCTAGGGCGACTATTCCACATCTCCGAGACCCAATCAATGTTGTAGTGGAGATGGCAATATGGAATGAAGAGAAGCTTTCTACTTTTGGAAAAGAGAAGCAGGGTGAAACTCAGGATTCTCGAGGTAAGAAGAGAAAGTTCTTTATGAAGAAGGGTGCTAAAAAAGGAGGAGCAGCCAAGAAAGGAAAAGTTGATCTAGTTTGCTGCAAGTTTGATAGGAAGGGACATTTTTCTCATGAGTGCTAGTTTGGCAAAGGTAAGAAAGTTGCTGATAAGAAAGGAGTGAAATGCTTCAACTGTGACTAGATGGGGCACACAAGAATTAGTATCCAGAACCAGTCAAAGTGGACAAGGGAAATTTTTTTCTTTGGAACTAGTATCTTCTAGATCAACTACTACTTAGAAGGGAAAATCGATGGAAGGTACACTTTTAATCCATAGCATACCAGTTAGGATACTATTTGATACCAGTGCATCGCATTTATTTATATCTTAGTGTATGTAGAAAGATTATGCTTAGAACCATCATACCTTATTACATCCTTAAGGGTTGCGAATCTAATAGGAGTGTATGCAACTCTGGGGATGAGATGTGACCAGTTAGAACTTGATTTGTTAGGTCATAAGTTTGCATGCAATATGTATGTCTTTGATTTCGTAGGCTTCGGGATCATATTGGGTATGGATTGGTTAGATAGATATTATGTTAGGATATTTTCCCAGGATAGGGAAATATTAGTGAGACACATTAATAATCATAACTGAATCATATACTTGGTGGAGAATTTAGATTTTAATGTTTGTGCCTTGCTGGGGGCTATAGAAGTAGAAGAAGATTTGAATCGGGTTTTAGTAGCAAGGGAGTTTGTAGATTTTTTTGAACTAGTTACAGGACTACCACCTAAGCGAACTATAGAGTTTCGAATTGATATTGTATCTGGAGCAAACCTATGAGTAGACCTCCTAGCAGGATAACACCTACCGAGATGAAGGAGCTAAAGGTACATTTAGTAGACTTAGAAGGAAAGAACTTTATTAGACTAAGCAGTTCGCCTTGGGGAGCGGTCGAGATGTTCATGAAAAAACCGGACGAGTCGTTGAGGATGTGTATTGACTACGGTAAGCTGAATGAGAAGACTATAAACAATAGGTATCATTTGCCGAGAATCGACAACTATTTGATCAGTTGAGTGGAGCTAAAGTTTTTTCCTAATTGGATTTGGCGATAGGGTTCCATCAACTAAGGGTGGCGGAGGACAGTATTCTTTTAACGATGTTTTAAACAATTTATGGTTCGTACCAATGCTTAGTGATGCCATTTGGATTAACTGATGCGCCTTCTTTCTTCATGGACTTGATGAACCGAATTTCCCGAGAGCACTTGAATAGGTTCGTATTGGTGTTCATAGACGACATTTTGATATATTCTAAGGATGAAAGAGACACGAGGTTCATCTTAGAATAGTGTTAGAGACACTGAGACAACATTAGATGAAAGTGAAGTTTCGAAGTGTCATTTCTAGAAGAAAGAAGTAAAGTTTCTTGGCCATATAGTCTCAAGAGAAGGGTTATCGGTTGATCCAGCTAAGATTAAAGCGGTTAAAAGTTGGAAAAGACCCAAGGCAGTGACCGAGATAAGAAGTTTTCTTGGATTGGCCAGATATTAACGAAGATTTTTCAGGGATTTTTCACGGATAGCAGCACCCCTGACTAAGTTAACCAGAAAGGATGTTAAGTTTGTTTGGTCCGACAGATGCGAGGAAGCATTTCTTAAGTTAAAGCATTTATTGACCAATGCGCCCGTGTTAGTTATGCCAAACACTAATCAAGGGTTAGTAGTGTATACAGATGCATGTGGGACTGGATTAGGAGATGTGTTGATGCGGAAGGGTAAGGTAATTGCCTACGCTTCTCGACAGCTCAAACCACATGAAGTAAGATATCCAACCCAAGATTTAGAGTTGGCAGCAGTGATCTTCGCATCAAAAGTGTGGAGACGATATCTTTTGGGAGAAAGATTTGAGTTGTAAACGGATCATATGTCTTTAAGGTATTTATTCTCTTAGAAGGAGTTGAATATAAGACAGTAGAGATTGTTGGAGCTTTTAGCAGCTTATGATTTTGGTATAGAGTATATACTGAGGAAAGGTAATAAAGCAGTAGATGCTCTTAGTAGAAAACATCAGAATGTGGTGCAAGCTATGTTGGCAGAATGGAAGAATCTTGAGGCGTTTACTACGTGTAGTGTGCAGTTAAGATCGACTACTAGTTCTAGTTTGAGTATTTCCATGATATCCTGTTTGGAAGTTCGACCAGTTTTGATCGAAAAGATTGCTTCTAAGTAGAAAGACGATCCATTATTGGCCAAGAAGATTAGAAGGCTAGAAGTTGGAACTGAGATTTATGATCTGAAAGATATTAGTCTTGACCAGACAGGATGGTTGAGAAAGAAGGGATAGTTGTGTGTTCCGGATGTTGGAGACCTAAGGAAAGAAGTTCATAGGGATGTCATGGATCGAGGTTTATGATTCATCCTGGAGGAACCAAGATATATCAAGATATGAAGAGAAGTTTCTTCTGGGAAGGTATGAAGAGGGTTGTTGGCTTATGGATAAAGCAATATTCGAATTGCCAGGAAGTAAAAGCCAAACACAAGTGGGTTGCTTTAGCCTTTAGATATACCAGTTTGGAAATGGGATTCGATATCCATGGACTTTATTGACGAGTTGCCAAGGTCAAATCAAGGAAATGAGAGTATATGGGTCATTATGGATAGATTGACCAAGAGCATCCATTTCATACCCGTTAAGTCAACCAGGATGGCCCTGTTTTGGCTAAGCTATTTATAAAGAACATAGTTAGACTGCATGGGATTCCTGGTAGTATAGTCAGTGATAGAGATACATTATTTACTAGTGAGTTCTGGAAGAGTCTACAGGAAGTGTTGAGTACCAGGCTTAAGATGAGTACCGCTTATCACCGTCGGATAGATGGGCAGATAGAGTTAGTCAATAAGGTACTCGAGGATTTGTAGAGAGCTTGCGCACTGGATTTTGGTGGATCATGGGAAGACCACCTATACCTTGTTGAGTTTTCATATAGTAATAGTTATCAGACTAGTATAGGAATGGCATCTTTTGAAGCTTTTTATGGAAGGCCGTGCAAGTCACCAGCATATAGGTTGGAAATCAAAGACAGATTAGTCTTAGGTCCAGATCTGGTGAGAGAAGCAATAGAGAAAATTGAGTTAATTCGAGGTAGGATGAGAGAAGCTCGGTCTAGATGGAAAAGTTACGCGGACAAAAGGTGAAAGGATCTAGTGTTCTCAGTTGAAGATAAGGTTTTCATTAAAGTATCATCGATAAACGGTGTGGTACTTTTTGAAAATTCAAGGAAATTGGCACCGAGATATGTTGGACCATTCCCAATTATAGAGAGGATTAGAAAGCTCGCATATCGAGTAGAATTGCCGAGCAGTTTGGCAGGTATCCATAACATTATTCATGTTTCTTATATTTGTAAGTATGTGCATGATCCAGAGACTACTATCACTCTGACTGCATTGGAAGATTTAGTAGTAGAGCCGGATCTGACTTTTATTAGGCAACCGGTTCGAGTTATAGCGATAGATGAGATTAAGAAACAAGACAGTCAAGTTGGTGAATGTTCAGTGGAGCGACGATGAGAAAGACTATACTTGGGAGACAGAGGACAGAATTAGAGATACTTATCATGATATGTTATGAAGGTATGTTCTATATTTGATATATATAGATAGTTTGCTAGTCAGATAGGCTTGTATCGTTACTAGGTAATGTTACAGATGTTTGCATGGTTGATATGCTTAGTATTTAATCCTTATAGAATTTCAAGGACAAAATTCTTTAAGGCGGGGAGCCTGTAATACTTTAAATAACATTTTTCAGGAGATTTAGTAAGATAAATTAAATAGAATAATGTGATGATTAGAGTGATAAAAGAATTCAGATTTGAAAGTAAGTAAGGTCGTGCCTTAACCAAATAAATCTATAAGCTTGTTTTATAACTAAACACATATTTGAATAGGGAAAGGTTAAAATAGGAATAGATAGATCTTATAACCCATAAACCCTTATTCCACTCTATTCATGTTTTCATAAATCAAAACAATTAAAGAGCTCAAGAAAAACCGGTCATTAATCACAACTTAAGTCACGAATTCAAGTAGAGGTTCAAGGAGGAAAGCTAGAAAGATTAAGTAATATTCAAATCTCAACCATTATTAAACCAAGGTGAATAATAATCTATACCATCTCATTTTGTTTAGTATTGATTGATTTAATTCAATTTAGGATTAAAACCGAATGTATGGATGTGGATGACATGCAACGACTGATGTTTGCCATGTTTCGATTTAAATGGTGAAGCTATAAGGATTTCACATAGTGGATTAGTTTGGTTTTAAGGGTAAAGCTATAGTAAATGATTTCCAATATCATGATTTTTGAATATGTTGTGTAAAACCTCATTTTGGAGATGGGTTTTAATTTTCATAATTTTTTCGATGCATGGAGAATATAATATGAATTTTTATATGAAGGAAAAATGTGTAATTCAGGTTTTTAAATTTAATTAGGTAATTAAATATTGATTTCGAGCTGAAATTTTTATATGATGAATAAGTCATCATTTTGATATTTATATGAATTTTTAGGGATTTTTCTCAATCATTTTTCAGGAGATATGGAGTTAATGAGGTAGACTGGTGCTTAATTATTTAATTAATTACTAATGCTAATTAACATTTTAAACATGTATTCTTGATTTTGGAAAATGAACTGTGGCTACACTACTGAAAAGAATTGTAGTAACCAATCTTGTTTTGACAACTAGAAAAGATTTGGTGAAAAGTGCACACCTTATATTTAGTAAAAAAATAATTTTAGTGATAATTACGATGATGCCATTCCCCATTATGATGTCGCCACGCTTAAAAATGCCTTCGACGTCGACGAGATGAAACACATGGCACTATTTCGATAGTGCGGAACGGTTTCAACCTTGTCGAAGTTAAGAAAAGGCGGCAGCATTCATATACCATGCTGCAAGCTTTGAAACATAAGGGAGAGGAGCCGTCGAGCATTGGATACCGTCGACATGCTTCATGATGCCGCATTATCGAGTTTCCGCCTTATCGATTTGCCACATTATCATGTCATCGAAGTCGATGCAAGCAAGAAAGTAGGCGGATAGCTTTTGTTCTTGGAGCACGACGTCGTCATTGTCGACGAGGTGCATAACGTTGTAGTTTTTTGTTTTAAAGGCTTTAAATAGAGGCAAAGAGCCTTAAGTAACGACGTCAACATGAGACGATGTCGACATTGATCAAATTAAAATGTTTTAAAAGTGACAAACCTTATATCATTTTCAATCATGTACATGGCAACATAAAACGAGTTTTATAAAATGGCGTTAAACCTTGAGAATATAAAACGATAATTTCCTTGTTAATTTTAGGATTAAGGGTATTAACCATATTTGATTAAGAAAATGATTAAAAGGAATTAAACTATGGGTGTTTATATTATTGTGTGAATTTGATATGTCATTATAAACGTTATCGTTATCATATTCACTTCATTATTAACCCATAACTGTATTTTAGGGTGTTAAGGGCAGGATAACCAGCTAGGTTGACCCAATAGGGAACATAAATTTACTTAACTTCTGTGTGAGTAGATTTGCATCTAGGAGGTCAGGTAGACCATAATATAGGATACCTAGAACTAATCAAAAGGTTATTGAGTTAGACAGGTTCTTAGTTAGCCCATGAAAACTATGATATAAGAAATATTATTGATAGGGGCCAATAGGTTCAGTGATCCCATGAAGACTATGTCCAGAATATGTTATTGATAGAGATCAATAGGTTTATAGTTAGCCCATGAAAACTATGATTTGAAAGATGTTATTAGCAATAGGTTCATAGTGATCCCATGAAAACTAAGATTGGATAAAGTTATTGGTAGAAACCAATAGACTCTTGGTGATCCCATGCAAACTATGAAATCAGACAGATAGTCTGTAAGATTGTGACAGGTTATTAGTCATCCCATAAAAACTAATTGGTTAATAGTGACCCTAGAAACTATAAACTGGATAGAGAGTCAGATAAATTGGGATGAGAAATCCAGGGCATATTGCAGTTTTGAATATCATCATATTATGTTATGTTTTAACCATTGTGGATGCAGGTGCACGGTATATGGTTATTGTATTATGGTTAAAATGCTAGTGAGGGAAACCCCATTCCACGTAGCGGCATGGTCTCACTAGATATCTAGTTGGTCCGAGATGATAGGTTATTATTCACACCAGACTTTTTGTCTGACCGAAAGTTTTTGTCTTTCCCTTTAAACTATCTGGTGCTCATTTAAGTGGATCGAGAGTAAGGGCTTTTTAGGTTCTCTTTAGACGAATAAGCTCCCGGAGATGTGTAGGAGGTAATCTAGCTAGTAGGTGCTATATATCTATTTTCTTCTGTGTTTTGATTCTGCTTTTGTGTTGTAATGGCAAGTTGTATTAAATGCCAGATATTTGACTCTAATCATCCAATTTGCCATCTTTATATGTCACTCTTAGAATATGTTGTGATAATTATATTTTCTCTAAACGCGATTTACGTGTGGGATTATCTAATGAATCTGAAATGCTATCATGAAATGAAATGTTTAATTTGTTTTTGAATTAAGTTTAAAAAAAATTCATATTCATGTGATTCTGGTATTACCCATGTATCTAACAGGGCCGTATTTTGTCACTGGAAATTAATAACTACGGATGATGCAGCATCCGTAGCACTTAATTTTGGACCTTAAAATGGGGGATGTTACAATGATTTGATATATTCATAGTTACTGGAATGCATAGTAAACAACTAGAATGAGGCAGTTAGGGTCCAAAATTTGCTCTGAACCATCGGTGGAGTTTTTCGGCTAAGATATGTGCCAGCTAGGATACCAACTGGTTTGTAGGGCTTAGACGTTTACTAATTGGCGGACTGAGCATGAGCATGCATTGGTCGGGGACATGTGGTATGAGATCAGGGTGTAATAGTCATAATTCTACGTAATTAAATAATTAAATGAAAAAGGGTAAAACAAAATTTTACATAAAGGGAAAAATAATAAATTTCTATATGAGCTGGAACTAGGCTTTAGGACATATCCCGTTGCATTCGAAATGCCGTTTACAGTCAGAAAAGGTATATAACTTGCTGGATTTGGTTAAAAGATCTAAAATTAGATGCAGTTAAAACCAATGACAATTTCATAATATATTGATTTCAGAAATTTGGGCTAAATATATGTTATTTCTAATCTATTAATAGATATATAAACCCTATTTTCTAATTCTATTTGGACCTATATACTTTACCATTAGTCTCCAAAAAATCCTAAGAAAATTCAAAACAAAAATGTCATCTTTTTAATTAACCATTTCTTTTCTTCTTTCTCTTCTCTCTTCTTCACCAAATTTTAAAAATTCATAACTTCTTCCTTTGTGAATGGATTTCAATGAAACCAGCGGCAAATCGAAGGATGTGAAGAATAAAATGATTTCATATTATTTTGGATGTGGAACTCATAGGTTAGAGGTGTAGAAAACTCGGACAACGAAGAACAGCGGTGGAATCTCGTACACCTTTTCTTCATTCTCTAACAGACTTCAAATGGCATATCCCTCTTGTTTCATAACGAATTTCAACGATATACTAATAAAAATGACCATGGAGATAAGTGCAACAATTTGATGTAGGAATAACAGAAAAGTACAAAGGTTTCTAGGCACTAAAGGACTAGACAATAGAGATAATGTTGGATTCTTCCTCATTCGGGGGTTTCGGTAAGCGGGACTGTTCTTATTTAGGTACGTATATATAAGACATAGTCATTAACCCGTTATGGTCGTAAATCAAATTATAAATGATAGAATTAGAAATAATAATAATAAATTGACCTTTTATATATACATAATTGGGATGTAGTATGCTATGGCTAGATAATTAAAAAAGTGATTTTTATTGTAATTAGACCAAATTTGATCTCTCCCTAATTAAAAAGTGTAAAACAAAAAATTACTCCTATTAAACATATTATATATCAATATTATATTTCTCAATGAATCGAACCAATTGGTGGTGTTCATTCTTCAATATAAAGTAATATTATTTGATTAATTAATTAAATAATGAAAATGCCTATATCTTTAAATGCTTATAACTCTCGCATACGACCTCCATTTCATGCATGGTTCATAGCATCGAGATCTTGAGGAGGCGAGTAATATTTTGTATGATGTTTGCTACATTTTGAGACACTTTAGAAAAATTCCTTATTTTAGTATATTCGTTATACATGGTGGTTCAATTAGGGAATTTCGGTATATGTATGAGGAAAGTGATCCTTAGTTGTACCAGTTGCCTTGTTAATGATAGGCAGAGGCTTATTCTATTAGCTTCATAAAAGGTGGGCGATGATGGGTTTTGGGCTTGATCCCAATAGTGTCGCATATTATTAGGTGATTAGAATCAACTGGATCTCAATAATCACATGTGATTTCGCGATGGTGAGTTGATACTTTAAGCTCAATAGTGTTGCGTAAGGGGCATATAAGTTAAGACCGAGAGCTTAATAGTTTGGTATATAGTAGGCGTCAGGTGCACTTCGATGGGGCCAGTGAAGTCTAGTGATGGTAAGTTGGGACTTTGAGCCCTATACAATCATGGTTGTTTCGATGTATGATTTGGGACTTTGAGCTTTATATTGTTTATTGGCGATGACGAGTTGGGACTTTGAGCCCAATGGTGTTGTAGTTGTTTTGGCATTTGAGTTAGGACTTTGAGGTCAATAGTGTGCATATGTTTGGGTGAAGGTGAGTTGAGACTTTGAGCCCAATAGTGTTGCAGTTGTTTCAGCACATGAATTGGGAATTCGAGCTCAATAGTGTGCATACGTTTGAACAATGGCAAGTTGGGACTTTGGATCCAATCATCTCTTAATTGTTTTGGCATACGAGTTAAGACCCTTGAGCCTAATAGTATACATATTGTTAACTTGCCTTTTGGCAAAGCAGTACATAGGCGGATTTAACCTAACAGACTTCATGATCATTAAGGCAGAAAGCTTGGAGAGATGGTTACTAAGATTGGAGATCGATTATGGATAAGACTTAGGACGATAGTCGTACGGTGTTGGTGTTAAAATTGACCACCAATGCCCAATTATATGTGAAAGCACTAATATCCAGTCACAGACCACAGACAGTATATTGTATAGAGAATATAATATGAAGAATAATAAAATTAAAATGAAAGCAAGTAAAAGAGATGAGATTTACAGTGGTTCGGCTAATTCCGGCCTACGTCCACTCTAGAACAATCGTTTTTATTATACTGAAATTTGATTACAGTTACAATCCAAAATTCCTGAATAAAAATGGCAGAGTATGCCCTACGTAGAAGATGAAGAGAAACCGAATGAAGGCCTTTTTTTCAAAGCCAAGCCCGCTGTGTTTATAGGTGAAACTTCAACTACACGGCCTTCTCACCTACATGGGCCCACCATAACGATCGGCAAGCCCAATTCATCCATAAATAACGATGGGCCTAGACTACCGATCGTTATTCCTCCATTCAAGTCAATGTCGCTCCCTCCGTTTCCATGTTCCTATGCCGACCCATCTTCCTCCAATACCCTCATGCCGATCCATTTTCCATGAAGACGTGCTGATCCATATTATTTAGCTCAACATGCCAATCCCTTTAGGGCTAGAGATGTATGTCGATCCTTCCATACCCTGATTCTATACCGATCCTTCCCATGCTGATCCTTACTCATTTATGCAAATCCATCCTCCTTCATGCAAAATGCTGATCCCTCTTTTTCCACGAAGCCGTGCCGATCCTTTCTCTTTATGAGGATGTCGATCCTTTCTCTTCCTGAGGATGCCGACCCATATGATACCTGTCCAAGCTTTTCCAATCCATCACGCTTAGAATGCTATGTCGAGCCTTCCCTATGCCGATCCATACTATGCTAATCCAACCTATGCCGACCTATATTACACCGATCCTTCCTATGTCAATTCATGTTATGCCGAGCCTTTCCTTTTTCAAGCAAAATTCACATTTCAAGCACCCTGCATCGTTTATCTACCGACTATGTTTAATCCTAGCTTCATGTTATTATCTGTAGTTGATTTTCGGACCCCACAATCATTACTTTGCACTCGATAATTTTGAAGTATGTTGGGTTCAATCCGCATGTATACTGCCTTGACAAAAGATGGCTTAACATACGGATTCATGTGAATAGCACTGTGGAATTGGCTAAGTATGAATTTCACACTTCAATTGAAAAAACGATCGGGTATGATCATTTTTCACAATGGACCGACTATGATCCTTCTCCAATATGGATCAGCAATGATCCATCTCCATTATGGATAGGTTATGATCTATCTCCAAAATGAATCGGCAATAATCCTTCCCTAATATGGATCAGCAATGATCCATCTCCATTATGGATCGGCTAAGATTCATCCCCAAAATGGATCGGCTATGATCCATCCCCAAAATGGATCGGCTATGATCCTTCTCCATTATGGATCAGCAATGATCCATCTCCATTATGGATCGGCTATGATCCATCTCCAAAATGGATCGGCTATGATCCATCCCTAATATGGATCGGATATGGAACATCTTCATTATGGGCCAGGGTGAATTGATATGGATACGGATGACTTGGATTGATAGCACAAACCAACGATGATCGATCAATAACTCAAAATCCAAAAGTCAACTATGCACGAAACTTTGGGAGCAATATATTACATAGTGAGACCCACCATATCGACCACATGTAAAAAGGAGCAAGAAAATGATCGACACCGATCGTTATTTTGATGGAAGTGGGGCCTGCGATTGATAGGGTGACCTCATTTGGATCTAGAGACTCCGTAGTCGAAATTTCCGGAAGATATTTCACCATCTTCCCCTATAAATACAAGCTTCGTGTATCATTTTGACAATCGTTTTTCGGCTGGCTCTGCTTCTTCACTATCTTCTCTTTTTCCATTGCTTTTCTAAGGCAAAAAAGAACTGTACTTCTAATCTTACAATACAAATAAAAGATTATTGGAGTGAACGTAGGCTAGAGTTTTCCGAACCACTATAAAATTTGCGTGCTCGTTTACTTTTATGCGATTTATTCTGTGATATGTGTTCTTATCTCTATTTGGATATTGGTGCTTTCGCATTCAATCGGGTGTTTGTTACCATTTTTGATGCTAAAACATATGATTAAGGCTAGGATAGACTTTAATGAGACCTTATCATAATGATGTCACTATAGTATCGTATTATGTTTAGCTGACTTACTAGATGCAGATGACACTTGTAAAGTATGGTTTTTAAGCATAACTGTTGTATTACTAGCTTAATAGTATTATACACTTATAAGATGCGTTTCACTCACCAGACGTATGTCTGACCCCTTCTGCTATTTATTTAAGTAATACTTTGATAGGTTGATACAATAGACTAGTGGTGAACTTTGAGCAAAGGCACACGATGGTGCGATAGAGACCTACATTTATTTATCTATCAGCTATCTACTATTTGTCTTATATTAGTTATTCCTAAATATTAGATATTTTTCATTAATAGTATAAAAGATGTTGTAATTGGAGTGTATTTGATATTGTATTATTTTATTTGTTCGGGATTGTATTATTGGTTACTATATTTTATTCATTCCATTGTGAGTTTCAAAAAGTGTAGAATATCGTTGGTAGCTCTATATTATATTCTATATTTTATGTGTGAATCGAGGCAACGTAGGTGGTAGGTTGTTTCATTTGGTGCCAGATCAAGGTTAGATGATTCCTACCAAATTAGGGTATGAGAGAGAGAAAGTAATTGCAATTTTCTATTATATATATGTATGTATGTATGTATGTATGTTGTGTATATTTATATGCCACACTTATATATTTTGACTCGTTGAGGTTGTTGTTGGCTTATCCCTTATAGAAGTAAACACTATATGTTAAAGAACTATTAAGATTAAAAATAGTTTTAGGGTGAAAAATAAATCAATCGCATTTTTTATAATTTACTCCATAAATAATTGTTAAAAGAGAGTCTCTATACTAACTAGCAATGTAGCAAATTGCGAGACTAAGGATGAATAAGAAGAAGATTAGTACCCTTAAGTCCATGGAAAATAAGTGTGATGTCAATATGGCATTACTGAGGCACTTGAAGCCTTGTTAGATTGCATGACCTAGTTGGACATGTGTAAGATATGTCAATCTACTCCAATTATAGTATTTAAATTATTTGAAAGGTTTTTCCAAATTTTTTTTAGAAATAACAGTGTTTGAGATTTTACAAAAAAAAAATATAAAAGTTGAAGTTTGTTTAATGTATTGAAATTATAACCTCTTATTTTTACTTTCAAACGTGAGAAAATATAATAATATGTGTTGGGTAAATTTCACACCCAGGGGATCTCAAGACCAAGAAGAGCTAGGCTTCATCCGGCATCCCTACCACTGCCGAACTAGACATCACCGGACCACAGAACTGCCGAACCAGAGCTCAGCCCATTCATCGCCGAACCAACTCACCTCCAATGCTTCGCCGAACCAGCTCACCTCCCATGCTTCGCCGAACCAGCTCACCTCCCATGCTTCGCCGAACCAGCTCACCTCCCATGCTTCGCCGAACCAGCTCACCTCCCATGCTTCGCCGAACCAGCTCACCTCCCATGCTTCGCCGAACCAGCTCACCTCCCATGCTTCGCCGAACCAACTCACCTCCCACCACCGGACCAAGACGTGCCAGGCCAGATCACATCAGCCCAGGCCCACCAGCAGCTATATACATCCAAGACCCCTGCTCCCACCCTCACTCTATAAATAGAGGGGCAGGGGTACAACAATGGGGGACAAGTTTGAGAGCTCAAGCACGGAAGGAACTTTCAAACAACTTTCTTTTACTTGTATCAAAGCTTTGTACTTGTAATCAAAAGAAGAGAAGAGAAATAACATATAAAGTGGACGTAGGCACATTCTGGCTGAACCACTATAAATCTGCGTGTCTTTTTACAGTTTAGCCCCTGCTTTTCATATATTTGCATGAATCACTCAAATTGCTAAGAACAACATAAGATCTACTAAATCATACAACTTTGAGGTGTTTGTCCATTTTTTGTGCAAACATTTTTGGTGCTTTCACTAAGAAATAGAAACTCGAAACTTCAGCTTCATCCACTTAACAGTTTTCCTAACGGCATCATTCGCCACTCAGAAAACATGCCTCCCAAACAGAGAAAAGATGTTAATAAAGGAAAAAACATCGCATCCAGCAGTCTTCCGGATCCAGTTGTCACGGATCAAGTAAATCGTCCTCCTCCAACAACAGTAACAAATGAAGAACAGGCTAACCCAACTACTCCTGCCGCAGAACAGCCCGCAGCAATTACTAGAGCAGATTTGGACAGAGTTGTGGTTGAAGTAACTAACCGCTTCACGTCCCAGCAGGAAGCCTTGGTGGACCATCTCATGTCACGCTTAAGGGACGCTGAAGAATCCAACCGCAACACTGAATCATGGGGCGAGTCCCAGTCTGGAGGATCTCAGAGATAACAAAGATCTTCCTTCTTCGAAGGAGCTAACGGCAGAAGTAGCCGTGGTAGGAGCCGAGACCGAGCACAGCCCGAAGTTAGGCCTGAGGAAGCGTTTGGTACCGAACCCAACGGGGAAGGTACCAGGCGAAGGTCAACTGTAGCTGAGCCTGTCATGCTGCCTAACCACAGAAACGCCAGTGAACGGGGCCGAGCTGGAGTCCAGCCTGAAGTTGGACCCGAGGAAGTGCTTAGATCAGAACCCAGCAGGGGAAGATCGAGGCAAGAGCCAACTGTAGCTGACCCGAGCATGCTCCCAGAAGATCAAAGGCAACCATTGGAAAATATGAGGAATGATAGACGATACCATCCCTACAGGTCATCTAGACGGAATCAATCCCACAGAATAGAACCAAACTCATTTCTATCTGCTCCAAGTTCTGATGAAAGGATGGCACGCTTATTCAGAGAGTGTGTCCAACGGGAGCAAAGAGATCGAGGGATAGGCGCTAGGGTAACCAGCCCTTTCGCCCGCAATATCGAAATTGCTATCACCCCCCGAGAATGGAAGATGCCAACAATGGAACCCTACAAAGGAACCTCCGATCCCGTTGTACACTTACAGAGGTACACGCAGCATATGCTCATGAGTGGAGCAACAGAGGGAGTACTGTGCAAATGCTTTCCGCTCTTCTTAGCAGATCTTGCTACCTCCTGGTTCTGTCATCTACCCCAAGGATCCATCAGCTCGTGGGAAATGTTGAAAGAAAAATTTATCAGTCAGTTCCGCATTCATGTGGAGCAACCTAAGGACGCTTATTCCTTATCCAGCGTCAAACAGAAACCTGGAGAAAAGCTGCAGCAATACCTAACCAGATTCAACGCCGCAGCAGCCGCAGTTCAAGATGCCGATGAGAAGCTTATCCTAATGGCCCTCTGTAGTGGTGTGCATCTGGATACTAAATTCGCTAGAAGACTAACAAAAGAAAAACCAACTACTTTACCCGATTTCTTCCATGAAGCCAGGAAATATATGAGGCTTGAAGACGCTACCACTGAGGGGCAGTCAAGGCAACAAAATAAGGCAACTCACAGCAACACGCCCGCTGTAGCAAAGGACATTCGAAGAAATGACTCTAGAGACAATGCTGGGGGCAAGAAGGGAGAAAAAGCGCCTATATCGTCCAGGACCGAGAATCGACACTTACACTCCTTTGAATGAAACCGTCGAAAAACATCTTCCTTGCCACCCAAGGCGAAGTTAGATACGAACGCTCACCGTACAAGAAGGAATCAGATAACGCATAGAAGTCTGGAAAGTTCTGACGCTTCCACGAATCTCATGGGCATGATACCGATGAAGGCCATCATCTCCGGGACCTGATTAAAGAACACATCAGAAGGAAGAAACTACAACGCTTTCTTGGGAAGGCCAGCCCAGTCTGACTTCCAAATTGTCTTGGCTCCATAGTGCTTAAAGATGAAATTTCCAACGGACAAGTGCGTTCCCTTCTTCGAAGCTCTAAAGAAAGACAAAGGAAAGTTCGAATGGACTGACGAATGCTTAACCGCTTTCCTTAACTTAATCGAACACCTCCAGAAACCACCGGTACTCTCGACTCCAAGCGAAGGCGAAGAATTATACCTATACCTTGCTGTGTCATCTCACGCCCTAAGCGCTGCCTTGGTAAGGGAAGACAACCGCACACAGCGGCCAGTTTACTTCGTCAGCAAGAGGTTTACTGGGGCAAAAGTCATATATCATAAACTTGAGAAGCTAGCATACTGTTTACTAATCACATCACGAAAACTGCGTCACTACTTCCAGTCCCATTCCATCAAAGTTCTGACCGATCAACCACTGAGGCAGGTACTCCATCGTCCCGACACTTCTGGGCGACTACTTAAATGGTGCATTGAACTAAGTCGGTATGATATCACCTATCACCCTCACACCGCCATCAAGGGACAAGCCATGGCTGATTTCATTGCAGAATTCACTACCCAACGGGCGTAATGAAGTCAAGAAAATCTTGAGGAAAGCTTCCCGGTACACAATACAGGAGGACACCCTCTATCGGCGCGGATTCTCTAACCCCCTATTAAGGTGTGTCGCTGGAAGGGAAGCCAAGGAAATCTTATCCAACATTCATCAAGGGAGCTGCGGAGATCACATCGGAGGACAGACTTTGGCAGAAAAGATACTCCGATATGGATATTTCTAGACCACCTTAAGCAAGGACGCCTTAGATTTCGTCAGAAAATGTGACAGATGCCAGAAGTTTGCTAAGATTCCGCGACTACCAACAACTGAGATTACTCAAATGACTAGCCCATGGCCCTTTGCAGTATGGGGAATTGACTTAATCGGCAAACTACCGATGGGCAGAGGCGGGGCCAAATATGCTATAGTGACAGTCGACTATTTCACCAAATGGGTGGAAGCAGAACCCCTGAATAAAGTATCTTCAGCAAAATTTATTAATTTCTTGATCAAAAATGTTCTGTGCAGGTACAAAGTCCCATTCAAGATCATATCAGACAATGGACTTCAATTTGACAGGAGGAATTCGCCAACTGGTGCCAAGAGCACGGAATTCACAAAAGCTTCTGATCCGTAGCGTATCCCCAGGCAAACGGAAAAGTCGAAGCCGTCAACAAAATTCTCAAAACTCTAATAAAAAAGAAACTCGAAAAGACAAAAGGCGAATGGGTGGATGAACCTCCTACGACACTATGGGCCAATCGCACGTCTTTCAGAACATCAACGGGGCATACTCCTTTTCTCTTTGGCATACGGATCGGATGCTATGCTTCCAGTTGAAACTATAGTGCCTTCCCACTGTAGATCCACTACAACCCAGAAGAAAACGAAGAGTTCCTCCTCATGTCTTTGGATCTAATTGAGGAAAGAAGAAATGATGCAGCCCCCCAGGGTAGCAGCTCACAAGCAAAAAGTGGCAACGCAATACAACTCCAAAGTCAAGCATCGTACCTTACAAAAAGGGGATCTTGTCCTCAAGCGAATCTTCCCTCGTCCCGGAGCACTAGACCCAATCTGGGATGGATCATATGTAATTCATAAAGATCTCCACAACGGAGCCTATATTTTGTCAACAGTGGACGGAGAGGTGTTCCAGAGGGCATGGAACATCCAACACCTTCGTCGATACTTTTCTTAACTCATACTGCCCATATGAAGTGAATTAACAAAGAGAATCAGTGGACGTAGGCATTTTCGTGCCGAACCACTTTAAAAAACTTGTCTCTTTTTAACTTGTTCCTTCATATCTTGGCTGCTTGTTAACTGTATCCTTTTCTGTTGAACAAAATCCTGTGCAAATAGCATTTTCATTCAAGGCGCTCCACAGCGCAACTTCTCCTGGACAAGACCTAACAGGTACTATGCGAATCTATGCCCTCGCCAATGAGACACTTTCGCTCCGGCATCCCTCTGCTGCGAGTTAACTCATTGCTCGCGACGGCCCTTAAAGCCAACTGTAATGAGCCGATTATAAGCCACCGAGAAGGCCGACTATAGCCGAGGCAGCTCATTACGGCGTTAGGCTCGCCGGCAACTGTGAACCGACTATAAGCCCCAACATAAGGTGTGGCCAGCCAGGGGCAGTTCACAGTTGACGATCGGCACCCACGCTAGCCGGCCACAGTAGATCGAATAATACCCACGATTACGGGCCATAATGGCCCGGGTAGTTACTGTGCGCGATCTCGGCTCCGATGTGTCTTAAGTGCGGCTGTGGTAAAAAAGAATTAACTCCCCGCGGAGGCGTAAGATGGGTGACAAATGTCTCCAAGACCCACAGCTAGGGAAAGTGACTACAAAACCCGTTTGCCACGAACTTAAGCACATCGAAGGCCTTCCGTGATTGGAAGTTTTACTATTTCACATATTTCAATTTTACTTAAGAAACTTTTCTCCTATCCTCTGTAACAATCCCTGAAGTGCAGGACACAAAACAAGAGACACTCACTAATAGAAGCGGATACTCACAGCAAGACACTAGACCGCATCCCTTACTCGGTCACGCAGGATATTCAAAGCTGCCATCTACAAGCAAAATATAAAGGACGGTATTTCCTTCTTTCATATATACCTATAATTTGTTCACACCTCACGCTAACCCTGCAAGTCATGAAATTATGTTCTAAACAAGAACCTGACATCAAACACAATCTAATTACAAGAATATGCATAGCTATATTTCTTATGCAACATGTCAAAATAGCAAAAACATTCAAAAGACGACAAAATCAGCTTAAGTCAAAGAATTACACATCAAGAATAGAGCTATTTATTACAAGTAGCAAGAATTACAACCTAAAAGTTACTCTACTGTTTTAAGACTAACATATACAACCATGTCAAGTCCACAAAAAGAATTTTCCAGGCCTAATCAGGGAGCCGGCTGCGTCGGAGTCTTGTCCTTGCCCTATTGCCCACCTGTCCGGTCAGAAAAAGAATTCATTAGCGATAAGCAACCAAGTTAACGGAAAGACTAGAAAGGAAGACTTACCAGCATCTGCTCCTCGATCATCTCGGTCATCATCCTCTACTTGCACACCTGCCTCCTCAGCTGCAAGCAACCGCATGCCCTCCTTCACTGCCACCTTCTCCTCCTTGGTAAACTGGGCAGTAACCGCATCAATCCTGAGGGCCGTACCTATCTACTAGTGACCTCGGGGTGGGCCCATGACGTCCCGGTTCTAACTGAGCCGGGGGCACCTCGGAAGGATCTTCTCTGTCCTGGGATTTCTTCTTTTCTGATCGGGTTTCAACTCTGTGAGACATTATCTGCAACGAAAAAGAATACATCTTTAAAAAGGATGTAGAGATATGAAGAAGCGAGTGTGTGCAGTCTAGAATTTCACTCAAAATGCTCAAATTCCTATTGTCATTCGGTATCCAGAGTCTCAAGGTTCATTCGGCATTCCCCGTGTAAAATTCATTCGGTAAGGTGAAGGTTAAAATTCATTTGGTATTCAGAGTCCCAAGGTTTATTCGGCATTCCCCGTGTAGAATTCATTCGATGATCCAAATAAGAATACTCATTCGGTACACACGAGTTTCATTCGGCGAGGGGAAGTTAGGTACCTTATTCGGCAGGCTAAAGCAGCTCGGTAGATTGATTCGGCTATGCAACTGATTTGGCTCAAGTCCTTCGTTCGGTAGGAAATAACAAGGGCCCTAGCTCCGTACTTATAGGCGAAGGTGGACCTCCGGACCAACCGGTTTAGTACTAGAAGTCAAAGGAGAAATTGGGTAACTTAAAACAAAGCACGCCATATACATGCATATGCCCTACTTTGGGGGGCAAATGTTGGGTAAATTTCACACCTAGGGGATCTCAAGACCAAGAAGAGCTAGGCTTCATCCGGCATCCCTACCACTGCCGAACTAGACATCACCGGACCACAGAACTGCCGGACCAGAGCTCAGCCCATTCATCGCCGAACCAACTCACCTCCCATGCTTCGCCGAACCAGCTCACCTCCCATGCTTCGCCGAACCAGCTCACCTCCCATGCTTCGCCGAACCAGCTCACCTCCCATGCTTCGCCGAACCAGCTCACCTCCCATGCTTCGCCGAACCATCTCACCTCCCATGCTTCGCCGAACCAGCTCACCTCCCATGCTTCGCCGAACCAGCTCACCTCCCATGCTTCGCCGAACCAGCTCACCTCCCATGCTTCGCCGAACCAGCTCACCTCCCATTCTTCGCCGAACCAACTCACCTCCCATGCTTCACCGAACCAACTCACCTCCCACCACCGGACCAAGACGTGCCAGGCCAGATCACATCAGCCCAGGCCCACCAGCAGCTATATACATCCAAGACCCCTGCTCCCACCCTCACTCTATAAATAGAGGGGCAGGGGTACAACAATGGGGGACAAGTTTGAGAGCTCAAGCACGGAAGGAACTTTCAAACAACTTTCTTTTACTTGTATCAAAGCTTTGTACTTGTAATCAAAAGAAGAGAAGAGAAATAACATATAAAGTGGACGTAGGCACATTCTGGCTGAACCACTATAAATCTGCGTGTCTTTTTACAGTTTAGCCCCTGCTTTTCATATATTTGCATGAATCACTCAAATTGCTAAGAACAACATAAGATCTACTAAATCATACAACTTTGAGGTGTTTGTCCATTTTTTGTGCAAACAATATGTAATTTTCCATAAAAATTTAAAGGGTATGTTTTTGTAAAATGTTTTGTGTAAGGAACATTTTTGCACTTATATTTTGATGTATACCTTACTTTTAACATAGAAACTTATGAAAGTAAATCAAAAGGTAAGTAAAATGCATCTTTTGAATGCCTTTTATTTTCTAAATGTTTTTATCACACTTTGGATTTTTTTAAATATTACGCTTTCTTTACAATTTTGTGAAATATTTTAATTTATAAAAGTAAAATTTAAAATGATACATTTTACATGCCTGTTTCTCTAAGTTAAATTGATCCACCATGAATAGAATTTAAATTGAAAAAAGGTTTAAAATTATAATTTTTAAAATTATGTAATTTTCAATTTTACCATGTATGTATTGTTGAATGGAAATAGAATAATTTGATATAAACTCTTGAAAAGATGCATTAGTAAATAATTTAACATTTCAATTTTTTTCCAAATTGGATATGAATATGGTTTGTAGACAAACATGAATTGCAAAAATATATTTTTATTTATATATATGATGTATTGTTTAAAAGTGTTTGAAATTGGCTAGTTGTTAAATAAAATTATGTATACTTATATATATATATATATATATATATATGTATGATAAATTGATTATAATTATATGAATGAAATACGAGTAGATCAGAAAACAACAAAATATTGATTAATTAAAATTGAAATTGAATTGGTAAAACTATAAAGAATTGAGTTTTGGAAGTTAAATGTTTTTAGGTAATGATATTTAAATTAACCATTGAAAAGGAGTTAGCTTTGGAAATTTAAATTTATTTTAACTATTTTATAAGAAGACATGCAAATATATATAGAATGATTAAACTGAAATAAATTTAGGCTATTATTTTTTGTAAAACGATTTAGCATGAAACATCTATAGCACAAGTTTTTGAAATTTATTTAAGTAAAATTTAAAGAATTTGATTTGAAAAAAAATATGATTTTTTAAACATTTAGTAAAATTAGCAGAAAACTTATAGTGGCTTGCTAGTTTTGCAAAAAATGAAGTTAGAACTCAATGTTTTTTTATTTCAAAACAAAAATGAAAATGTTATTTCGATTATCGCTAAAACTCACAACTTTGGATTGGAGCTAGAAAAGAATTAAAAAGCCTATAAAGTTTAAATTAATTATAGGGAACTATCTAGAATAGTGAATACACCCGTGTGCTAAGAACTTGCTAGTATCTAATTTAATGGATTTTGGAAGTGTTGGGAGATTTGGATGAAGGACAAAAATTAGGATAGTAATTTTGTGGCCTTTTCCTTTGACGTTCGAGTTGGAAGAGCAAAGTACCAAATTGAATTTTTTCATAATAATAGGCGTGAATACCATTCCAGATCATTTTAACCAAAATATGTTTTAAATTATTGAACCTTAGTGCAAGATGACTTAAGAGATGAGATTTAGCTAAAGCTTATTCTTACATCCATAATTTCCAAACATTATTGAAGGCAAATTGATGCAAGCACAAAACTAAAAATTGCTCCTACAATTGAAGTTGGACTACAAAAAGGAAGCGAGGAAAGAAGCAAAGTCCAGATAGTACTACGCCAAAGTTTTAAAACAGTGGCAAAACATAAGGATTGCGTCATTCCCTCGAGCACGACGTTAACGTTATGATGCTACGCCAGAGCCTTGAGATAGCCAAAAAACATAAGGAGTGCTCTGCAACCCTAATATTTATTTCAATGGGAAAAATTGCGGCATAGCTTTATGTACCAAACAGGAAGGTTGTAATGAGGTTCCAAAAGTAATAGGAATGCGCCACAATTTTAAAAGAGTACTACCTAACATCGAAGAACTGCATAGTTATAAGTACCCCTGAACTTCACTATTATAAAGGGACCATTAAGAACTATATACAGGACAACAATGTAGCACAACATCCAAACTGCATTAACACTCCAGAAGTCGTACTGCACCATTCCACCCAAAAAAACATAAAAAGCATAATGTCAGGAGTAATCAAAGCCAAATTGCACAACTCAATAAATTAGATCGCGCTGTCATTATGAAGCCTAATTACATCAACCGATGAACTACACTAAACATTCCTTATCCATCTGAAAACTCTGAACCAGACAAGACAAATTATGCTGAATAGTCATCAATGATTGGCCAAGCCGAGATTACAGCAAACTGTGTCCGGTTTGCGCACCTGCCCATCAGCAAAATCCCACATAGAGTAAAACCACCCGGAACCCTTAAAAAAATATTCTCCAATCAATACCATGATAAGTCTGCACTCCTCAAACCATAGGCTAATCGGGTACATAACCTATGCAAGTACTGCGCACAATCCTTCACCAAAATCTACTCCTGATCCATTCCGAACAAGCCATATGTGAATACCGCACATACCAAAAGGCCCAATAAATGCTAACACTATTCCTAATGCTTATGCATTTATAACTCCTTCAGGTGCCGACCTATGTTGTGCTTACTGAGGACTCCCTAAGCAGTACCATGCAAAATAAAAAGTAATCCAAGGGATGCACATATGGTTACTCAAATATTGCTCCTATGCAATTTCATACTTACTGGTAAATAGCGAAGGCTTAAACCATCACCTCAGTAACTTGCTCATCCCAATGCTTTAGTTTAAGCATCCCTTATCAAAAGCTTGCGTACCCCAGTACCTTAGACTAAGCATCCCTAATCAATGACCTGCGCAACCCTTTAGGAACCTGCGCATCAGTGCAACCCTTTAGGAACCCGTGAATCCATGTAACCCTATTGTAACACCCCAAATTTTAGTGACATTATTCAAGAAATTTAATTAGAATAAATTAAATAGAATAATGTAGATAAGGAGATTGAGGTTGATTAATAAACTAGGTGGCCGTGCTTAATTAAATCAAATGAACTTATATAAATGGTTAAGATATTAAACACAAGGGCATTGGGATAATTAGCCGCCCATATTTCCGACTCTTATACTATCCCCTTAGTCATACACATTCATTCTATCTCAAACAAAATTTTAAATGTAAGAAGCAAGCAAGGCTCACCATTAGGAAAAAAGAAGAGAAAATCAACAAAAAGCTTAGGATTCAAGTTAGAAGGAATCTATCTCAATCAAACTTCAATTTCCATATCCAATCTAAGGTGAATAATAATTTCTACATCTCTCTTTTGATTTTAAAATCATATGGTTTTGAATTTTAGGATAAATCTATTTTATGATATATTGAATGATGATATGATTGATTTTGATTTATATATGGATATAACAAAGTTGTTTAAAAAGTAGATATACACGGTTCTAGGGTAAAACTGAGATGAAATGATTTTTAAATACCAGGGGAAAATTTTATGTTATAGAAAACATGATTTTGGAGATGAGTTTCAATTTTCATAATTATCGGAAATGAGATGGATTTTATATCAATATTCTAGTGAAGAAAATGATTTATTGGGTTATAAATTATTTACGGCTCAAATAATGATTATTTGTGTTTGAAATTTTTATATGTTGGAAAATATATTAAAATAGATTTTTTGCAATTTTTCCAGATTTTTCCTAAGTGTTTTGAGGAATATATAAAATTATTTAAGGTATGAGACTTAAATGTTTTATAAGTTTAATTAAGGAGAAGGGGAACTTTATAAAATTAAATTATTATTTAAATTCTGAAATTAGTGGCAGCACTTTTCTGAAAAGTATTTGTTAACCAATAGGAATTTCACAAATAAAGGCAGGTTAGTTGAAAAGTTATCTTTTTATGTTAAAAACAAAGAAATCATATTTTTAGCATGTTTCAGCCAATTTTAGCATCAGACCTTCCGACCCAGACCTTTTGACACATTTGAAAGGTTAGCTCTCGACAAGGTCAAAGTTTAATGCATATGGTATCAAGTTACTTGGTATGTAATAAATTGAACAATGTCAAAGGGTACTTAGTCGAAAGATTGGTTGCCGAAGAGGTTGGAGTATGTTTGTTTTACAAACCAAAGATTGTATGCTTTTCTTTCGAATAAGAGCTTTCAACTTGGTTGCTTTCGACCAGGTCAATTATTTAAATAAAGGTTTTAAACCTTCCGACAAAGTTGAAAGGTTACTGCCGCTTATCATTGTTTTGTTTTGAACCTTCCGACACAGTAGAAAGGTATTTGCCACTTTTTCCAACCTTTCGAAGTCATTGCTTTCGAGAAAGACAAAAGTTTTACCTGTTTTAAAAACCAGCCTCTTCTCCCATTGCTTTCGAAAGGCATAAAAACCTTCGACTTAGATGATTTACCCTTGTTTTATAATTGAAGTATAACCCAAGGTTTCGAAGGAGTTGTTTTAAAAGCGGAGGCCTATTGTTTTAATGAAATGTTTTAAAGCTTGCGAAGCAGACCTTCCGATAAAGTCGAAAGGTTGCTTCCAATGTAGTCGAAAGGTTTTAAGAGGGAATTTTCAGAATGTTTTAAATTGAACCCAAAAATTCCTTAAAAGATTTATATTTTAAGAGTTGAATGCTTTTGAAAGGTTTGAATTGCTGAATGGTTTTAATGGTTTTAAAAGGTTTGGATTCAAAAGGTTGTTTTGAAGACCTTTCGACAAGGTCGAAGGGTTTGGTTTTGAAAGGATTTAGGAGACCCTCTGAAAAGGTCGAAGGGTTGGGTTTTGAAAGGATTTAGGAGACCCTCTGAAAAGGTCGAAGGGTTGGGTTTTAAAAGGTTTTTAGTGTTGTTTAAGCTTTCGAAAGGTTTGCTTTCAAGTGGTTTCGAAAGGTCTTAAAAACCCATACTCAAAATTTTGAAGGAAAACCCATGACTTATATAAAGGAGTTTTGTGATAACTTTAAGTATAAAACTTTGAAGATGTATTGCCTTGATAAAAATATAAGTTAAAAGGTGTTAACTATGTTTTATGAAATGTATTTCAAGGAACTTAAACCCACAAGAGTGGTATTGTTAAATTGTTGTTTTACATCTTCGATTATGAATATATTCACATGACAACCCATAACTGTATTTTGGGGAAAAGGGGTAGAACACCATTTAGGTTAACTCAATAGTGAATATAAAATTACTTAAACTCCCGAATGAGTAGAATTGCATCCATGGAGTCAGGGTGACCAAAAATATAGGATGCCTAAACTTTGTAGTTATTGGTGTATACCAAAAGGTTCATAGTAAACCCATGAAAACTATGATAAAGTAGTTATTAGCATAAACCAACAAGTTCATAGTAAATCCATGAAAACTATGATTATGAAGTTATTGGAGGAAACCAACATGTTCATAGTTAACCCATGAAAACTATGTTTAAGGACTAGTATGAGCTAAGTTGTTTGTAGTGAACCCATGAAAACTATATTCGGACTAAGAATTGACATCAGTCAATAGGTTCCTGGTAAACCCATGAAAACTAGGATAATCAAGTGGCTAATGGAAGTATCAGTAGGTTCCTAGTCAACCCAACTAGGATGTGAAGTGAGTTACTGGATAAGTCCATACGTTCCTAGTCAACCGATGAAAACTAGGATAAGGTGATTAGTTATTGGAATGACTAATAGTTACAAGGGGACCCATGAATTAATTAAGTTAATTAGCAGGAGCTTGTAGGTTCTTACTGATCCCATGAAAACTATGAATAGGGCTGGGTGTTCATTAATTATTTAAAGGTTATTAGTAAACCCATGAAAACTAAAAGGAAATATTAATTATTTTCAAGTATGCATATCATCATAATATTTTGAAAATGTATGTTTTAACCATTGTGGATGCAGGAGTATAGTATATGGTTTTGTAAATGCTTTAGAATACCAGTGAGCCGCTAAGCGGTGTGGTCTACTTAGATATCTAAAAAGAATTGAGATGTTGATTATTATTCACACCTGGCTTTATGTCTGACTCGAAGTTTTTGTTTTCCCCTTAAACTCTCGGGTACTCAATTGATTTTGAGTAGTTTGAGGTTTAGGGTTTTTAGGTTCTCTTCTTAGATGAATAAAGCTTCCGGAGGTGTGCAGAAGGCAGGTAGTTAATTAGAGTTTTTCTTTCTGCTGTGTGTTTGGTTGTAAAGGCAGATTTATTAGCCTTATTATATACTGTGATCAACCAAGTGGGCATCTTCATATGTCGCTCTTGGCGTATTTGTAATAATTATATTTTGCTGAACGTGGATAATGTAATTTGGGGATTATGTAATGAACATGAAATGTTTTGATTTGAATTTGGAAATATGTTTTGAATTGTTAATTTTTTTACATATTTCTGTGATCTGTGTATCAATGTATCTAACACCGCCGTAATTGGTCGTCGGAGATTAATAACTATGGATGAATGCAGCATCCGTAGCCCTTAGTTTTGGGCCATCAAGTAGGGGGATGTTACATGTTGGTATTAGAGCATAGGTTTATGAAACTTTAAAAGAAAAGTTAAACCTAAAAGCTTTATCAAATGTTATCCAATGAATTTAAAAATATAATCAGGGTTTAGGTTAACGCTATATTATCGTACTTGTATTTGATATATAGGTATATATCTAAATACGTATTCCCTTCTCTCTTAGATCGTGCTTCTGTATCTTACTAAGGTTCATATGCAGATATACGAGAAAGAAGATATGGAGGCAGGAAATGGAAGAAAAAATCTAGGTGGAGGAAGCACCACTACTAATGGAAATGCTCGACCTAATACTCGAAGAAACCAAGGTCGACAGGCTAATGCTAATCAAAATGCCAAGGCCAACGTAGGTGCTGGAAATCCGCCAGTAGATGCGGGGATGGTATATCAGTTGTTGGCTAATCTTTTACAAGCAGGAGCTGCTGGTAATTTTGGAGGAGTTAATCCTGTAGTTTCGGTTGGATATAACTATGTTAAGCTAAGCCGAGACTACATCAGTCTTGGTAGGAAGCCGTTTCTTGGATCAGAGGAAGCTATCGAAGTGGAGAATTGGCTTTTCAATTGTGAAAGGATTTTTACAGACTTAGGCTTGAATGATGGTGAGAAAGAAGGCTAGCCTCTAGATAGTTGCAAGGATTAGCGCTTCATTGGTGGAATAGTGTGACGGCGGGAGTGCTAGAAGAGGAGTTGATGTGGGCTGATTTCAGAAGGAGGTTCGAGCAGAGGTTCTTGTCTGATGTTTCCAAGTTGGCATTAATGAGGAAGTTCATGGATCTTGTCCAAGGACAGATGTCTGTGATCGAGTATGCTGCTAAGTTTAATAAGCTATCTCGATATGGTTATGCTTTGGTTGACACTGATGTCAGAAGGAATAAGAGATTCATTAGAGGTTTGAGGATAGAGCTAGGTAGGATGGCTATGACTCATATTAGAGAACCTTATCATGTGATGATGGAGATGACCGTCCGCTATGAGCAGATGCTTGCTATTTCAACTAGGAGAAATCAGTTGATTTCTAGGGTTCTCAGGGAAGAAAAAGGAAATTCTTTAAGAAGAAAGGAACCCAGAAAAGGGAGGCCGCTAAGAAGGCAAAGGCTGATTTGGTGTGTTATAAATGTGATAAGAAGGGCCATTATCCTCATAACTGCCGGACGGGCAAAGGAAAGAAGTCCGTAGAGAAGAAGAATGTGAAATGATTCAACTGTGACCAAGTTGGGCACTATAAGAACCAATGTCCAGAGCCAGTCATGGCGGACAGAGGGAAGGTTTTTTCTATTGGACCACCGTCTTCTTCTCAACCCACTGCAGCGGAGAAAGGGAAAACTATGATGGAAGGTACACTTTTGATTCAGATTATACCCGTTAGAGTACTTTTTGATAACAGTGTATCTCATTCGTTTATATCTCAGTATTTGGTTGATAGGTTATGTATAGAACCCACATACCTTGTTACTTCCTTAAGGGTTGCAAATCCAATAGGAGGGTATGCAACTCTTGGGATGGGATGTGACCAGTTAGAACTTGATTTGTTAGGACATAAGTTTGTATGCAGTTTGTATGTTTTTGATTTCGTAGATTTCGAGATCATCTTAGGTATGGATTGGTTGGATAAGTATGAGGCTAGGATATTTTGTTAGGATCGGGAAATATCATTGAGGCGCCTAGATAGTCATAACAAAATCATTTTCCTAGTGGATAATTCCAGTAAGAGTGTTTGTCCTTTGTTGAGTACCATGGAGGATGGAGAAGTGCTTAGTCAGGTTCGTGTGGCTAGAGAATTTGCAGATGTCTTTGAGCCGGTTACTGGATTACCTCCAAAATGAGATGTTGAGCTTCGAATAGACCTTATATAGAGAGCTGAACTTGTTAGTAGACCACCTAGCAGGATGACACCGATGGAGATGAAGGAATTGAAGGTGCAGCTAGTGGATCTTCAGGGAAGAAATTTTATCAGACCAAGCATTTCGCCTTGGGGAGCAGCAGCGGTGTTTGTAAAGAAACCATATGGGTTGTTAAGAATGTGCATCGACTATCATAAGTTGAACGAAAGGATGATCAAAAATAGGTACGCTCTACCGAGGATTGATGATCTATTTGATCAGTTGAGTGGAGCTAGAGTATTTTCCCAATTGGATTTAGCGATGGGGTTCCATCAGTTGAGAGTGGCGGAGGATAGTATTCCTTTAACAACACTTCGAACTAGATATGGTTCGTACGAATGGTTAGTAATGTCATTCGGATTGATGAATGCACCTGCTTTCTTCATTGATTTAATGAACATGGCTTTTCGAGAGAACTTGGATAGGTTTGTGTTGGTATTCATAGATGACATTTTAGTATACTCAAAAGATGAAAGAGAGCATGAGATTCATCTTAGAGTGGTGTTGGAGATGCTGAGGCAGAATCAGCTAATGGAGAAATTTTCCAAGTGTCATTTCTGGAAGACAGAAGTTAAGTTTCTAGATCATGTGGTTTCAGAGGAAGGATTGTCAGTTGATCTAATTAATATCGAGGTAGTCAATAGTTGGAAGAGACCAGAGATGGTAACCGAGATCAGGATTTTTCTTGGACTTGCTGGCTATTACCAAAGATTCATCAAGGATTTCTCGCGGATAGCAGCGCCATTGACTAAGTTGACCAGGAAGGACGTGAGGTTTGTTTGGTCCAACAAATGTGAGGAAGGGTTCCTTAAATTAAAGCATTTGTTAACTAATGCACCAGTGTTAGTAGTTCCAGATGGTAACCAAGGGTTGATAGTATACACTGATGCATGTGGGACTGGATTGGGAGCAGTATTGATGCAGAAGGGCAAAATTATTTCTTACGCATCTAGGCAGCTTAGACCACATGAAGTAAGATATCCTACTCATGACTTGGAGTTGGAAGCGGTAATTTTTGCCTTGAAAATTTGGAGGCATTATCTTTTGGGAGAGAGATTTGAGTTGTATACCGATCATAAGTCATTAAAGTGTTTATTCTCTCAGAAGGAGTTGAATATGTGACAGCAGAGGGGCTGGAGTTTTTGGCTACTTATGATTTCGGTATAGAGTATACCCCTAGAAAAGGAAATAAGGTAGCAGATGCTCTTAGTAGAAAACATCAGAATGTGGTGTTCGCGATGTTGGAAGAGTGGAAGGATCTAGAAGCTTTGGCCAGTTGTGGTGTGCAGTTGAGATCTACCGCTAGTTCTAGTCAGGGTACTGTGAGGAATGCGTATTACGGATCTTAAGGCTAGGAATAACACTAGAGGGTAGTGAATAGTGTTTTTAAGAAATTACTAAATATTTTTGAGTTTATGTTAATTTAAACACAAATGTATGCAATATTCAGACACAAATATAATCACAGAAACAAACACAGATGCAGAAATAAAGTAAATACAGTAAAGGAAATAACACACCGGATTTTATACTGGTTCGAGGTTACCCTACATCCAGTCTCGCACAATCAAGTACGGATTTCCTTTCAAAAGCAATTCAACAATTACAACCCTCAGTTTCAAGGCTACGAGGTACACCCTCCAGAATAACAATCCTCTGGGTAGAGATACTTGATTTCCGGGCAACAAGTTCACCCAATTGATTTCTCAAGGCTACAATCACAACTTTTCTCGCTTGATTGATTTCCATGGCTACAATCACACCTTTTCTCGCTAGATAGATTACAAAGAAGCCTGTAACTCTGAATAGCACTTAGATCTTGTTGAGATAGTGATAGAGAATCAAACCAGAGATAATCTAGTTAGATTCAATGTTGATTTCGGCAAAGTAATGATAGGATTTTGGTTAAGAAAATGTGGAAGAAGAAGAGAAGTGAAAAACCAGAAAAATTGATTAAAAATTCATTGAAACTAACCAATATTTATAGAAGAACAACAGTCATGTCCATTCGTGAAGAGTTATGGCGAATAGACACTTCTTTTGAAATTTAAATTTTGAACTCAACTGTCACCATGTCGACATGGTCACCATAGGCATGTCGACATCCCAAAGCAATTTTTGAGGATTTGATTTTCTTTGAAAATAACCTTTATCTTATATTAAAACTATTTTAAACTTTATAAATATACTTGATTATAGATGAAATACATAGATAAATATAGAGAATAATATATATAGAATTTTACTATAATTTTATATTTAAATCTAAGTATAAATATATTATAATTAAAAGATAGTTTAAAACAACCGAAGTTTAAAAACACGAATATTTAAGGCTAAAACATCTTTTTGAAAATCATTTGAAAAGATAATTTTTAAGGCTAAAATATTTTGAAAAATAGCTTTGAAAATCATTCCGAAGTAGTTTTGAAAATCATTTTGAAGTAGTTTTGCAAGCTTCTTCCTGCAGAATATCTCATCATGTCAGGACTCGAGAACTTGTACAAAACCTGGATGTTCGTGGGTTTGTAAGCCACTTGTCGTAGGTTTGTAAGCTACTTGTCGTGGGTTTGTAAGCAACTAGAAAGGTAGAAATGGGTTCCATCCCAAAAGAAAAATGGAGTGAAGATTTCAGTGCTATTATGAAGTTTTAACAAAATTCTAGACTTGACACTAATCTTGAAATCTTGAACTCTTGATATTCTTGATACTCATGAGTCTTCAATCTTGATATCTTGAATCTCTATACTGTACAGTCTTCATTCTTGGTACCTGCATGGTTAAATCCTGCATATACATATATATCTAAACTATAATGTTAGTATTTATATTTTATAATCTCATTCTAAGGTTGTTGTCATCAAAACCATCAACTCATGGACTAACAATCTCCCCCTTTTTGATGATGACAACCTTTGTTTATAAAATATTACTTCTATCCTATTGACTCCCCCTAAATCTAATAACTCCCCCTTAATCTATGCCTAACTCTCATATTTTATATTTCTCCCCCTTTGTCATCAACAAAAACAAACTCTAAACTATACAACTCCCCCTCATTCTTGTACTGAAGTACCTGCATTAATAAACATCTAATAGAGTATATATAAGAGATAAACTATACTTATAGACATGATATTCAAACAACGATTATAAATATATTAATGTATATTTATACAATCATCAAACCACACCAATGTATAAATCAAGTCAATCAAAACAACCAATTTCAATCAAAACAATTAATTCAAACAAAGTAATAAAGCAAACAAATTAAACTTTACGGGGAACTTCCACCCATCCTTCTTCTCCGAAAATAGGGTCTGCTTTGATGGCATCCCAATTTTCATTGTCATTTGTGAGAGAGACAGGAGGATGTGCTTCGTTATCATCCTTGTGCAGGGAAGAAATCATCCATCGAATTGAATCGAAATGCCTTTCTTGCTCCTTGATCATCTGCATTTGACTCAACTTTAAGTGTCGCTGGTTACGAAGAATGAACGAGAGAATGTTCTTGAACGAATTAAGAGTCTCTTCAAGATTCTCGGTTAAATTGTGAATAGGATTTGCCATTTTTGAATTTGTGAAGAGAATAAGAGATAAAGAAGATAGAAAATAATATTGAGTGAAAAATTCTGGAAGAAATAGGTATTAATAGGTGTAGGAATTCGTTTGAAATGAATAGACATATGGTAGTTATTCAAATTTCAAATTCAAAATGAATTGTCATTTCTGACCAGTATATGTCGACATGATCAAGGGGAGTATGTCGACATACTATAGTGAAATTTGATGGTAATTTTGATTTTGTGAATAATTGTGTATATATATATAAATTTATATAATATACTAACATTTATTCAGGAGATAAGATAAGCTAGATAACAGAAAGGAAATTCAATTTCATTGCATAATAGGATAATACAATGATTAAACATAAAGAACTACATAAACACTCAAATTAAAACATACTTAAACTAATTCGATATGATATGAAGATATAGAACTAGTTAGAGGATGATGAAGATGAAGATAATCCAAGTTTCTTGCTGACTTTGAAGAAAAACTTGTTCATCTTGGATGACATTTTGTCCAATTTCTTACTAACGGTTCTTTTAAGAACCCGTTGATTCTCAACAATAACCTTTTGGTTTTTGAGAATGGTTTTGTTGGAAGGATTGGAGGGATATTCAATACTTTCTAGGGATGTTTCACCTTCTTCTTCTTCTTCTATTTCCATTTCATCCCTTTCTTCTTCTTCTTCCTCTTCCATTTCTTCATGAGCCAAATGCTCTTCCTTTTCGGCAAGAGTCTCATAAGGTTGAAAAACATATGGGATTTTCATGAGAGAAATGTTTGAGATATTAAAACTTTTCTTGAAATAAATTCTTCTCCTTTGAAATTTACTCCAAAATAGTTGAAAATCCGAGTAAGGTAAATTCCATGATATAAAGTGTTTTCTCCCATTTCAAAATTTTTAGGACGAAGTTCATCCAAAATAACTTGCGCCCAATTGATATCATAATTTCCGAAAATAGCGAAAAGTGCTCTGCACACATTTGAAGTCGGATTGTTAAAATTTCCCGATCTTGGGGTCAAAGTATGTTGTAAAAGAAGATTGACAATTCTTGTTTTAGGATGAAAGTTTCGATTCTTAAATTTAAAGTTTTCATCTCCTTCAAAAATATGATGAAATATCTCACGATCATGTTCATCGATTTGAAAACTAGAAAGATCCATTCCCGTGCTTTTGCAATTGAGAATGGTACCAAAAAGATCACAATTTAAAACAATTCTAGTGCCTTTGACACTACTCCAAATTTCATTATCATTTCCTTTAAAAAATTCTCGATTGAGATTTGCATAGAAAATTTTAACAAGATTTGGGTAACAAACAAAATCATTTTGAGAAGAATCAACAAGACTAAGAATTTGATTATTTGCAAAAAGAGTATCAATTTCATAAGAAGCAAAATCTTGAAAAATAGCAAACTTTCCAGGATGGACTTTTCCATAATTAGCATAATTGATGTATGCTTTTAGTGCCTCCGGATTATTGAGGAGATGCTCTTTCAAGTTTCTGGAAAGTCTCATGGTGGAGGGGTTGCTTGAAGAAGCCATTAAAGTAGATAGTAGAGAGCTTGGAGTTTTGAAGAGAGAGTTTGAATTTGAAAATGAAAGTGAAAACTTGTGATAAAAGATAATGACTAAATAGATTTCTGAAAGACATGTTCTCTTGTCAAAAGATGCCTTTTCAGAGTATTGAATGGAGTGAAAAGATGGAGGGAAATTCAACCATTTTAATTCAAATTTTGAATTTCAAAATTTGTACCCATGTCGACATCATGGTAGGGACCATGTCGAGATGTGCCTGTGAATTTCTAAGATTTATTTTTCCTAAGAATTCTAATATATATATATATATACTTATTATTCTAATGTCTATATATATCTGGAGTATTCTTAAAGTATATTCCAGAAAATATTATATTAAAAATAATAAGAATAATAATAAAATTATAATAAAATAATAATAATAATAATAATAATAAAATATAAAATAAATATAAAATTCAATCAACACACCAATTCAAAATCAATCAATCAAGCAATCAATCATCTAATTCTAAGCATGCAATTTCAATCAATTGTATTGTAAATGTGTGCCTTTTTCTGAGTTCGTTTCCTTGAATTTGTTGAAGTCATGAACTGCCGTAAAACACAAATTTGAGTTATCTGTCTTCTGATCATCATCGCATGAGGACGAGTCTGAGTCATCTAGAGTAGCAGTAAATGCACGCTTCTGTTTCTTTACTGAATCATTGTTTATAGGAGGATTCTTCCTTTCTGGATACGGACAGTCTCTTTTGATATGACCTGGTTCATCACAGTTGAAACATTTGACATTGTTTGGCACTGCATTCTGATTTCCAGAATTCTTATAGTTGTTTCTCTTGAGATTATTTATCTTTCTATATTTCAGAAATTTCTGAAAATTCCTGGTCATAAATGCTGTCTCTTCATCATTATCACTGTTTGAGTCTAATCCGTCGATTAATGCATTGAATGCCATTGATTTCTTTTCAGATGCTTTGCTTTCTCTTCTTCCGATCATTTGAACTTCAAACGACATTAGATTTCCAATCAATTCTTCTATCTTTAAGGTACTGATGTCATTTGCCTCTTCAATTGCAAGTGTCTTTTGATCCCATTCTGGAGTGAGAGAATTTAAAAAATTTCCAACTTGGTCTTCTTCTGAAAATTCCTTTCCCAAGGATATTAAAGAATGCACAATATCTTGAAATCGACTATACATATCTGAAATAGACACATTAGTATTCATTTTAAATAACTGAAACTGATTTGTGAGCATGGAAATTTTGGTCTGTTTAACTTTGCTTGTTCCTTCGTGAGTCACTTGCAAAGTTTTCCAGATTTCATATGCAGACTTACAAACTGACACTCTATTAAATTCATTTCTTTCAAGTGAACAAAACATAATATTCATTGCTTTAGAATTATTTTGTGCAACAGTCTTTTGCTCAGTAGTCCACTGTGCAAAATTAGTTGTGGGTTCAGAATATTCAGTTTGTGTGATATTCCAAGTATCTAATCCTACAGATTGTAAATATATTTTCATCCTACATGCCCAATATGCATAGTTACTGCCATTAAAAAGTGGTGGTCTAGCAGTATACTGACCTTCTACAAATGAACTAGTGACAAAGACACTAGTGTTAATAACAGTACCAGTGTTGGTAGCCATTTTGAATACTTATCAAAAATCAGATTATGAAACTTTTGAAAACCTTGCTCTAATACCAAATGTGAGGAATGCAGATTACAGATCTTAAGGCTAGGAATAACACTAGAGGGGGGGTGAATAGTGTTTTTAAGAAATTAATAAATCTTTTTGAGTTTATGTTAATTTAAACACAAATGTATGCAATATTCAGACATAGATATAATCACAGAAACAAACACAGATGCAGAAATAAAGTAAATGCAGTAAAGGAAAGAACACACTAGATTTTATACTGGTTCGGGGTTACCCTACATCCAGTCCCGCACAATCAAGTACAGATTTCCTTTCAAAAGCAATTCAATAATTACAACCCTCGGTTTCAAGGCTACAAGGTATACCCTCCAGAATAACAATCCTCTAGGTAGAGATACTTGATTTCCGGGCAACAAGTTCACCCAATTGATTTCTCAAGGCTACAATCACACCATTTCTCGCTTGATTGATTTCCAAGGCTACAATCACACCTTTTCTCGCTAGATAGATTATAAAGAAGCCTATAACTCTGAATAGCACTTAGATCTTGTTGAGATAGTGATAGAGAATCAAACCAGAGATAATCTAGTTAGATTCAATGTTGATTTCGGCAGAGTAATGATAGGATTTTGATTAAGAAAATGTGGAAGAAGAAGAGAAGTGAAAAACCAGAAAAACTGATTAAAAATTCGTTGAAACTAACCCTTATTTATAGAAGAACCACAGTCATGTCCATTCGTGAAGAGTTATGGCGAATAGACACTTCTTTTGAAATTTAAAATTTGAACTCAACTGTCACCATGTCGACATGGTCACCATAGGCTTGTCGACATCCCAAAGCAATTTTTGAGAATTTATTTTTCTTTGAAAATAACCTTTATCTTATATTAAAACTATTTTAAACTTTATAAATATACTTGATTATAGATGAAATACATAGATAAATATAGAGAATAATATATATAGAATTTTACTATAATTTTATATTAAATCTAAGTATAAATATATTATAGTTAAAAGATAGTTTAAAACAACCGAAGTTTAAAAACACGAATATTTAAGGCTAAAATATCCTTTTGAAAATCATTTGAAAGGATAATTTTTAAGGCTAAAACATTTTGAAAAACAGTTTTGAAAATCATTCCGAAGTAGTTTTGAAAATCATTTTGAAGTAGTTTTGCAAGCTTCTTCCTGCAGAATATCTCATCATGTCAGGACTCGAGAACTTGTACAAAACCAGGATGTTCGTGAGTTTGTAAGCCACTTGTCGTAGGTTTGTAAGCTACTTGTCGTGGGTTTGTAAGCCACTAGAAAGGTAGAAATGGGTTCCATCCCAAAAGAAAAATGGAGTGAAGATTTCAGTGCTCTTATGAAGTTTTAACAAAATTCTAGACTTGACACTAATCTTGAAATCTTGAACTCTTGATAATCTTGATATTCTTGATACTCATGAGTCTTCAATCTTAATAACTTGAATCCCTATACTGTACAGTCTTCATTCTTGGTACCTGCATGGTTAAATCCTGCATATACATATATATTTAAACTATAATGTTAGTATTTATATTTTATAATCTCATTCTAAGGTTGTTGTCATCAAAACCGTCAACTCATGGACTAACAGGTACTGCCATGTGATCTTGTTTAGAAGATCGACCGGTGCTGATTGAGAGGACAGCTTCTAAGTAGAGACAAGATCCATTTTTAGCCGAGAGGATTAGAAGGCTTGAGGAAGGATCAAAGGTTGATGACCTAAAAGATTTTAGTCTTGACCAAAGAGGATGGTTGAGAAAGAAGGGAAGATTGTGTGTTCCGAACGTAGAGAACTTAAGGAGGGAAGTTCTAGAGGAATGTCATCGATCGAAGTTTACAATTCATCCTGGAGGAACCAAGATGCATCAAGATATGAAGAGGAGCTTCTATTGGGAAGGCATGAAGAGGGATGTTGTCTTGTGGGTTAGGCGGTGTGTTAACTGTTAACAAGTGAAGGCCAAACATCAAAAGCCAAGTGGGTTACTTCAGCCTTTAGATATTCCGATTCGGATATGGGACTCGATATTGATGGATTTTATAGATGGGTTGCCAAGATCAAATAGAGGAAATGAAAGCATATATGTTATAGTAGAGAAGTTGACTAAGAGTGCCCATTTCATTCCGGTAAAGTCAACCAAGACGACATCTGTTTTGGAAAAGTTGTTCACGAAGAACATAGTTAGAGTTCATGGGATTCCTAGTAGCATAGTTAGCGATAGAGATGTATTATTCACTAGCGAATTTTGGAGGAGTCTACAAGAGGTATTAGGTACCAAGATCAAGATGAGTACGGCATATCACCCACAGACGGACGGGCAGACAGAGAGAGTCAACAAGGTACTTGAGGACTTGTTAAGAGCTTGTGTGTTGTACTTTGGTAGATCTTGGGAGGATCACCTACATCTGATTGAGTTTTCCTATAATAATAGTTATAAAACTAGTATAGGAATGGCACCTTTTTAAGCTTTGTATGGTAGGCCATGCAGATCGCCAGCATGTTGCTTAGAGACTGGAGACAGATTGGTCTTAGGTCCGAAATTGGTTAGGGAGGCGTCAGAGAAGATTGAGTTAATCCGAGGACGGATGAAGGAAGCTCCATCCAGGCAGAAGAGTTATGTAGATAAGAGGCGTAAGGACTTAGAGTTCTCATTAGGAGACATGGTTTTCATTAAAGTATCACCGATGAAGGGTGTAGTATGATTTGGAAAATCGGGAAAGTTAGTTCCAAGATATATTGGACCATTCCAGATTGTAGAAAGGATTGGAAAGCTCACATACCGAGTAGAGTTGCCGAGCAGTTTGGTAGGTGTTCATAATGTACTCCATATGTCTCATCTTCATAATTATGTGCATGACCCAGAGTCTACCATTCCTCAGATTGAGTTGGAGGATTTGATAGTAGAGCCTGATTTAACTTTTGTTAGACAACCGGTTCGAGTTGTAGCAAGAGATGAGATTAAGTGTAACGACCCGTAAATTTCAACTGTTTTAATAACATAATTAGTTGAAATTTTATGAAATTTTTAACGATAAAATTTTGAAATAAAAATTTAATATTTGGAATGCGTCTAGTTAAACATAGCAACCGGTAAATTTTCGTCCGAAAATATAAAAGTTTATTTCGCGCGTAAATTCACTTCAATTTAATCAGTTAAAAAGCGTTGAAAATAAAATGTTTTCAAAACCAAAATATTTTTACATAGAAAAATTCTAAACCATCTTCTGAGCAAGATGTTAGTTTGTCGTTTTTCAAAATTCGGACATCTTTGGCTCCGTCGATCTTATTTTTCAGCGTTTTTCTTGCATTTTTCCGCTATTAGAAATTTTGAATTTTATAATTCGATCGTACCACTGATATTCGTATACCGTTTTGATCGTCTCTTCATGCTGGACTCTGCCGTATATCCGTTTGTGTGATTTGGAATCTGACACTCAACAAAATCGTTAAAGATTAAACGTACCAATAAATTTCAGCCTTTTGGTTTTCTTGACCTTTCCTTGTCCACATGAAAGAAATAGCCGGCTGCCTTTAATATTCACAACTTTTCATATACGACTTTTGTTATTCCCAATGGTTTCAACTTCCAATGCTTTATCTGATGATTCATCTTCGTGTTTTGGTTGGTACGCTTCATTTTTACTGCCTCTTTGTCTCGTCTCTGTTCACACACTATTGAAATCATATAATATATACAATTTTATACAAAGTTACTTTAGACTGCTCATATCCCCAACTTTATTTTCCACGTTCTCCTTCCCCACCTTCTCTCCTCTGTTACTACTAATTGTTTTATTTCAAGCTGCCTATTCGCATTTTCTTTAACATTGTTTGCTCTTCTTCCATTCTTTTTTCGTTCTTGACTTGTTTAAAAAAAAGAAAAAAAAAAGAAAAAAAAGGGCAAACCTTTGTGCGTTCTATTCTTCCCACTGCCGAGTCCAAGCAACTCCTTCCTGAAGCTCTGTTTTCTCGAGTGCCTGTGCGTTTGTGAACGCTGCTCACGGCCTCTCACACTTGAAGTCTTGTCGACCACCATCTCCATTCCCCTCAGCCGAACACTTCACCATAGCCGAAGCCGACCCCGCCCTCCACGTCAAGCATCTCCATGCCTTCAGCAATCACCGCCGAAGCCACCATCTCCACCCACCACAACATCCTACTCCTCCTCTTCCCTGAAACCGAGAAACGGCGCACGCACCAAAACCCGTGCTCCCTCTCCCATGCGTGAACAGCCGCCGCGTGCATCACCATCGCCAAGTCCGACCCGTTTCCTCAAGTCGGAACCTCACCCTCCACCCACGACCGTACAGCCCAAGCCTCTGCCTCAGCCTTCCATGTCCCCTCTCTCTCTCTGTTGCTTGTTTGAAATGGCCCTTCTCCACTTGACGTGCCACAATCACCACCTCCTTGGGCCTTCAGCCTCACCCGCACCTCTTCCCCTTGAACTCGACAACCGTGCGCGCTCATTTCCTATCCACGCCAGATCTTCGGCCGAGCAGCACATCACCACACGCGTGCGGCCTCTTCTTCTCTTCCTCCCTCACTGCCGCATGTATATATATTTGGTACGTATTATATTAAGTTATATATATGGTTTAAAAAAAACGTTGTTGTTATACAAAGTATATTTATGTTCTGTTGCATCATTTCAATATGAAAAAAAAATTACTATATACATATACAGTTATGTATGTTTTCGATTTCAAGTGATGTTTAAACATTTATACAACATGTTTGAATATAATGAGTATTTAATAGATTAGTGTATATATGGAATCGAAATCATGTTTATTTTTATATTTTTTGTTTTCCTCTGCGTGATTTTCGTTGTTTTATGTAGTATAGGAGGATCTTAGATATACAGGTGTTACTATTAAGTTCTAACATGCTCTATGTAGTCTGCATTTTTTCTCTACCTAGCATGTACTGGCAATAATATTTCAACTTGCATAGAAAAGAAAATATAAAAGCATGGTTTTACAAATTGAAGGGTACTGGCATGTTACATAAGTTGGAAGTACATGGTACGGCCCATCTAGGGTATCCTTAAGATTTTGAATTTCATGATATTTGAATTTATATTACATGAGTCAGTAGTATATAAATGTATATATAATTTTAAAAGTTATAAAGTCACATAGTCACATAGTTTGTCTAGTCTGTTATAAGTTGATTTCTTTTGGTCTCTGTTTAGAAGTTTAGAGTAGCACTGTTAGTTTATAAAAATATATATATGTTGATTTATACAGAACGTGTGGTCATTAGTTTGTTTCAAAACTATTTATATTTTCTTGAAACGTATGTATATAATTTGAACGAGTTTCAAAATTTACATCAGTTAAGAAAATATATATTGTTTCGGTCTACATCAAGCTGTTTCTGATCCATTTTCATCGATCTCTATTTATCAGCTATGTTCGTCCAATTCGTGTCAATCTCTTCATTTTGGAAATTCGTTCTTGGATTCGTAACCACTTCAAAACTCCTCTAGCCTCGAAAGGTGAGCACTCACTCACGATTAACGTTCTTTTATTTATTAGATTTGATTTCAATTGAAACGACAATTGAAATATGATGCTATTAGTTAATGACACTGTTATATTTGCTATTGCCTGTATCAGTTCACCTGTGACATCTGACACCATTATCTGTAAAATATTTATGCGATGATAATACAGTTTGGCTGATAATTGATTGATTGTTGATGTTTATATTGAACGTTAAATTGTTAATGTTAAAATGATAAATAGTATGAAATTGAACTTGATATAGGATAGTTAAATGTTAAATTTGATTAACTGACATTTGTATAATATGACCCCTTTATCTGTTAAATTTATTGACACGTAGGATTTGTTTAATTACATCTTGAACCACTGAATGTATGTTGTTAAATTGATGATGGATGAAACTGAGTAATATATGACAAGTGAAAACCGTAATGTGATAATCTTTAATCTACATGAAATGATAGTGTAGATTCTAGAAATAATTATATTAATTCGTACAAATAACAATGCGAATTAATACGGTTATTTCGGGATTATTTGAATTGATTATTGGATTGATATTGATTGTTGTTATTGCTTGTTTATTTACTTTGACACCATCCCAGTTATCACACTGCAAGTTCCCTTTGATATGTTTTGATTTTGAATTGAATTGGAATCGGGTTGAAATGATAAATACCCAAATTGAACTTTGACTTAGGATAGAAAATTAAATAAAAACCCGATTGGTCAATAATTTGATTTGAAAATAAACGAAGATTTTATTTGAATAAAGAATATGGTTTTGAAATGAAGTTGAAATTTGAATTTTTGATGAAAGGAAAATGGTAATATTTAATAATCTGAAACAAAAGATTTACAATGTAATCAATGAAAGAATGTTGTTTAATTTGAGAAATGATTGAATTAAGTTGAAATGATTTAATAATTAAGTTTGAAATTATAATTAAGTTTGAAATTATTAAACTTTGAAATTATTTAATAATTAAGTTTTGAACTATTTAATAATGAATTATTAAATGATTAAATTGAATTGAAATTCTTTAATAAGAAAAATTGAACTTTTGAATAAGTGAATTTTACTTCGTAAAGAATTGAAATTGAGTTTCTTTATTAATTAAGTTTTGGAAAATTATCTAAGGAAGTAAATAAGTGAAATTGGATTTCTTTAACAAAAATGAAATGTGATATTTTTGGAATTAATGTAAGACTTGTAATTGGAGAATTGATTTGACGAATTTAGTTTAATTCAAAATTGTAAGTTTTGTTTTAATGAAGTTGAACTTAAGAATTGATTTAATGAATTGGAAATTTAATAGAAATTGTTTTGAATGATAAAGTAACTTAACGAATATTGAATGAAATCGATAAATGAGTTTAAATTGATTTGAATGTTAAATAGAATTTATTTAAATGATTTTCGGAATGAAACTTATATACGAACTTGAATTGATATTTGAATTGTTTTAAATGAATATGGAAATTGAATTATAAGATTTTGAAATGATAACTTGGAAGTTTTGAAACGTAAATATTGGAAATTGGTTTTGAAAGACAAATGAAATGTTGATTTACGGATTCTATTTGAAATTGAAATTGATTTGGTTTTTTTGAAATATATAAACGACCAATCGGTGTAATAATTACGAAAGTTATTAAAGAGACCGGGATCGGTAATGGATATACTCTCTATCTGAACCGAAACCACTTTAATAACTATACGCGGAGTGTTGATCCAGAACGAAGTGGATGGTTTTGATGAACGCGTTGACTGAAGAAAGAGAACGATTTTGGATGACCCTTGACATGACTAAAACAGGAGCCGCGCCGGGCCATTGAGGATCGCCATCTCTAGCGGACACACTTCTTCGATACCTTATCTATTACTTTTGTGATTCGATTTGGGTGCACCCCTCGATTTGGGAGTGTTGTTTCGCGGTGTTGGGGTAGTAGCTGCTATGCCCAACATCAGTCCGGATCACGCAACTACTAGTATCCTAGTTGGTATCGCCTCATGTACCTTGTCATACTAATTATCCTATTCGCGACCACTACGATTTTGATTTGTACCTTTAGTATATGGATTGCCCTCTGGTGACTTCCGGTTTTGGGGAAACTACGGTCTTGTATATGCTTTTGGGAATAAACAGGTTAAGAGGTGTATGGGCCCTGCTTAACCCTACTTGATATTTTTATATTACTGATAGACATTATCTACTTATCGTACATTACTACATAGTAGATAGTTTGACGGATCCTTAAAGGATGGCTATTCCAACATCCTTTGAGTTACTTGTATTTTAAATTGCTATTTCACTTGAGTTGGATTTATTAATATAAGAATGTTAATCCTGACTCGAGTGTCTTGTGTTTTGCTTTACGCTCGGGTCAGACTGAGTGTACCAGTATTCGAGACTCACCTTTGGAGTTGGAGCTTTGCTTGAAGATCCAGCCATCTATTCTGCTTTCAGTATTCGATGATTCCAGTGATGTATTCTGATTCGTATCTGATGTATCGTATTACTCTTCCGTTGTATCTGGTTTAACTTTGATGTATCGTTTTACTCTTCTGTTGTAAACTCTGATGTATTTATATATTCATATAGTAGCTTCATGAACTACTATCTCTTTTATTTCCGCTGCAATTATTACTCTGTGTCTGTGTTCTGTGATTATTTATTTACTGTATATGTTCAGTTTTGCCAAATTTAAATTAACAACGCGGTATTTTGAGCAATTCAACTCCGGCATGAGTGTCTACCTATACACTTATAATGGACGCGAATGGTCCAAAATATCGGGTCGTTACAGTTGGTATCAGAGCTTTGGTAGCTCTAGGCAAAACTTAACATATAAGGTAAATGTATTTACAGAATCACTCTCATTCGAGTTTCAATCTCTTCCTTTGACTCAATTCCTTTGAATTCTTGGAACGTTCCCCTCGGTTCCGAAATTCATTCGTGTCCGTCACTATTCGTCTTCTTTCAAATTTCGGAGTATCCAATAACTCCACTTCGAATGATCCCTATAATAACTCGGCGGTCTCGCCAACTTCGAATGATTTGTAAAGGGGCAAAACTCCTTTACAATAGGCATTGATTTACCGGAGATTTCTGTATCCTCGGTCTACGGTGCTATCTATCTCCTGCTATATCTGAATTCTATCTCTAGAGATCGAGTGTTGATTTACCTCGGAATTCAGCATCGATCTTATTCTTGAAGTCACGGTTGACCCGGTTAAGGTCGCCCGCGATTTATATAAACTTATCCATCTTTCTATTTCGTTATTTCATCATCTAATCTTTGTTTCGAACTTATCTTCGAATCAAAATTCTCTTTTGGTTTGAGTCCATCAAATTTGGAACCCTATCTTTATTTGAAAAATCCATTCCTGTATCGTCGAGCAAAGAAATGTATTTCTAAATTTATATTAAAATGTTGTTTTCAAATTTGATAAACAAAGTAGTTTTAAATTATATATTATATATAAATATAAGTTTTTCTGAAATTAAATTGTTAATGAATTTGTTGTCTGAAATAATAATATTTGATTTTCATTTATTGTTTTGTAAACCATTGACTATTGCATAATATAAATAAATGAATTCATAAACTTGGTTATAAATTGATTTGGAATTTGAAATGAATTTAATTCAGAAATTTGAGAATTTAGTTTCCGGTGATTTCGAACTTTGATTTTATAATTTTAAAGTTTATATTATTGGAAGTATTTTTCGAATAGAAATCATTCAAAAAAAAATTAAAAAATGTTGAAATCAGTGCTCTTCTCTTTTGTCGCTGGAAAATAATTTCGGTGATGGTGGCCGCATCATCGACATTCATTTTTGAGTTTCGAAGTGGAGAAACCATTCTGTAGCTTTGCTACGGTTTTGTTTTGAGAAAGAAAAAATAAATAAATATTTTGATTTGAATTTCTTCAGTATATTTTGATTTACCTATATATGGTTATCTTATTTTAAAATTTTAATTTGATTTGATATAAAAATATTATATATATCTCTAAATTGTTTAAAGTTAATCGGAAATCTAATTCTTAAATTTTGTTAAAGGATGATTTTAATTATAAATAAAACCAAAATTTGGAATAAATATTTAAACTTGAGTAATTGAATTGTGAAATTTTATTTGTGTATTGTTCAACTGCATTCTAATACGACTTACCTAAATCATTCAGAAGTTGAATATGTAATTGGATAATATAATATAAAGTGAATTTATAAATTAAATTTGAGTGGTTATAATGTTATACACTTAAATTTTAATTATAAAATGTTAATTGAAATAAACAGAATAATAAGTTAACTGAATAACAGGTGTGGCAAATAAATTTGTTTTGGAAGAATTAATAAATTGAAATTTGATCAACTTATGTAAATATCTTGTATTTAAAATCAATTATTGAATATAAATTTATTTAAATCGAAACTTTTATGGTTTAAATTAATTTATATGGGTTAAATATAGGTAATAAGATATATTAAGTGGAACAAATCTAATAATAATTTGGAATAAAAGAGAATTAGATTTGTTGAATAAAATATGATTTAAATAAAAGACTATTCAAGTTTATGATTTTAGAAATTGTTAATAAAGGATAATTGGATAATAAAACAATGAATAAATGAGATAAATAAAAAAAAATTGTTTTGAAGAAATCTTTTGGTATTAAATATTAATAAATTGGAATTAAATCAACTTATTGAAATACCCTGAATTTTAAATCAAATATTGAGTATTAATTAAGGTAAATTGAAATTTATACGGTTTAAACTAATTGTTTTATTTTTGTTTTCAATCTGTTTTCATTCTGGTTGTCTCTATTCTCCTACCTCGTTCCTTTTCGGGGACGAAAAGTTTTGAGTGGGAGAGAATGTAACGACCCGTAAATTTCAACTGTTTTAATAACATAATTAGTTGAAATTTTGTGAAATTTTTAACGATAAAATTTTGAAATAAAAATTTAATATTTGGAATGCGTCTAGTTAAACATAGCAACCGGTAAATTTTCGTCCGAAAATATAAAAGTTTATTTCGCGCGTAAATTCACTTCAATTTAATCAGTTAAAAAGCGTTGAAAATAAAATGTTTTCAAAACCAAAATATTTTTACATAGAAAAATTTTAAACCATCTTCTGAGCAAGATGTTAGTTTGTCGTTTTTCAAAATTCGGACATCTTTGGCTCCGTCGATCTTATTTTTCAGCGTTTTTCTTGCATTTTTCCACTATTAGAAATTTTGAATTTTATAATTCGATCGTACCACTGATATTCGTATACCGTTTTGATCGTCTCTTCATGCTGGACTCTGCCGTATATCCGTTTGTGTGATTTGGAATCTGACACTCAACAAAATCGTTAAAGATTAAACGTACCAATAAATTTCAGCCTTTTGGTTTTCTTGACCTTTCCTTGTCCACATGAAAGAAATAGCCGGCTGCCTTTAATATTCACAACTTTTCATATACGACTTTTGTTATTCCCAATGGTTTCAACTTCCAATGCTTTATCTGATGATTCATCTTCGTGTTTTGGTTGGTACGCTTCATTTTTACTGCCTCTTTGTCTCGTCTCTGTTCACACACTATTGAAATCATATAATATATACAATTTTATACAAAGTTACTTTAGACTGCTCATATCCCCAACTTTATTTGCCACGTTCTCCTTCCCCACCTTCTCTCCTCTGTTACTACTAATTGTTTTATTTCAAGCTGCCTATTCGCATTTTCTTTAACATTGTTTGCTCTTCTTCCATTCTTTTTTCGTTCTTGACTTGTTTAAAAAAAAAAGAAAAAAAAAAGGCAAACCTTTGTGCGTTCTATTCTTCCCACTGCCGAGTCCAAGCAACTCCTTCCTGAAGCTCTGTTTTCTCGAGTGCCTGTGCGTTTGTGAACGCTGCTCACGGCCTCTCACACTTGAAGTCTTGTCGACCACCATCTCCATTCCCCTCAGCCGAACACTTCACCATAGCCGAAGCCGACCCCGCCCTCCACGTCAAGCATCTCCATGCCTTCAGCAATCACCGCCGAAGCCACCATCTCCACCCACCACAACATCCTACTCCTCCTCTTCCCTGAAACCGAGAAACAGTGCACGCACCAAAACCCGTGCTCCCTCTCCCATGCGTGAACAGCCGCCGCGTGCATCACCATCGCCAAGTCCGACCCGTTTCCTCAAGTCGGAACCTCACCCTCCACCCACGACCGTACAGCCCAAGCCTCTGCCTCAGCCTTCCATGTCCCCTCTCTCTCTCTCTGTTGCTTGTTTGAAATGGCCCTTCTCCACTTGACGTGCCACAATCACCACCTCCTTGGGCCTTCAGCCTCACCCGCACCTCTTCCCCTTGAACTCGACAACCGTGCGCGCTCATTTCCTATCCACGCCAGATCTTCGGCCGAGCAGCACATCACCACACGCGTGCGGCCTCTTCTTCTCTTCCTCCCTCACTGCCGCATGTATATATATTTGGTACGTATTATATTAAGTTATATATATGGTTTAAAAAAAACGTTGTTGTTATACAAAGTATATTTATGTTCTGTTGCATCATTTCAATATGAAAAAAAATTACTATATACATATACAGTTATGTATGTTTTCGATTTCAAGTGATGTTTAAACATTTATACAACATGTTTGAATATAATGAGTATTTAATAGATTAGTGTATATATGGAATCGAAATCATGTTTATTTTTATATTTTTTGTTTTCCTCTGCGTGATTTTCGTTGTTTTATGTAGTATAGGAGGATCTTAGATATACAGGTGTTACTATTAAGTTCTAACATGCTCTATGTAGTCTGCATTTTTTCTCTACCTAGCATGTACTGGCAATAATATTTCAACTTGCATAGAAAAGAAAATATAAAAGCATGGTTTTACAAATTGAAGGGTACTGGCATGTTACATAAGTTGGAAGTACATGGTACGGCCCATCTAGGGTATCCTTAAGATTTTGAATTTCATGATATTTGAATTTATATTACATGAGTCAGTAGTATATAAATGTATATATAATTTTAAAAGTTATAAAGTCACATAGTCACATAGTTTGTCTAGTCTGTTATAAGTTGATTTCTTTTGGTCTCTGTTTAGAAGTTTAGATTAGCACTGTTAGTTTATAAAAATATATATATGTTGATTTATACAGAACGTGTGGTCATTAGTTTGTTTCAAAACTATTTATATTTTCTTGAAACGTATGTATATAATTTGAACGAGTTTCAAAATTTACATCAGTTAAGAAAATATATATTGTTTCGGTCTACATCAAGCTGTTTCTGATCCATTTTCATCGATCTCTATTTATCAGCTATGTTCGTCCAATTCGTGTCAATCTCTTCATTTTGGAAATTCGTTCTTGGATTCGTAACCACTTCAAAACTCCTCTAGCCTCGAAAGGTGAGCACTCACTCACGATTAACGTTCTTTTATTTATTAGATTTGATTTCAATTGAAACGACAATTGAAATATGATGCTATTAGTTAATGACACTGTTATATTTGCTATTGCCTGTATCAGTTCACCTGTGACATCTGACACCATTATCTGTAAAATATTTATGCGATGATAATACAGTTTGGCTGATAATTGATTGATTGTTGATGTTTATATTGAACGTTAAATTGTTAATGTTAAAATGATAAATAGTATGAAATTGAACTTGATATAGGATAGTTAAATGTTAAATTTGATTAACTGACATTTGTATAATATGACCCCTTTATCTGTTAAATTTATTGACACGTAGGATTTGTTTAATTACATCTTGAACCACTGAATGTATGTTGTTAAATTGATGATGGATGAAACTGAGTAATATATGACAAGTGAAAACCGTAATGTGATAATCTTTAATCTACATGAAATGATAGTGTAGATTCTAGAAATAATTATATTAATTCGTACAAATAACAATGCGAATTAATACGGTTATTTCGGGATTATTTGAATTGATTATTGGATTGATATTGATTGTTGTTATTGCTTGTTTATTTACTTTGACACCATCCCAGTTATCACACTGCAAGTTCCCTTTGATATGTTTTGATTTTGAATTGAATTGGAATCGGGTTGAAATGATAAATACCCAAATTGAACTTTGACTTAGGATAGAAAATTAAATAAAAACCCGATTGGTCAATAATTTGATTTGAAAATAAACGAAGATTTTATTTGAATAAAGAATATGGTTTTGAAATGAAGTTGAAATTTGAATTTTTGATGAAAGGAAAATGGTAATATTTAATAATCTGAAACAAAAGATTTACAATGTAATCAATGAAAGAATGTTGTTTAATTTGAGAAATGATTGAATTAAGTTGAAATGATTTAATAATTAAGTTTGAAATTATAATTAAGTTTGAAATTATTAAACTTTGAAATTATTTAATAATTAAGTTTTGAACTATTTAATAATGAATTATTAAATGATTAAATTGAATTGAAATTCTTTAATAAGAAAAATTGAACTTTTGAATAAGTGAATTTTACTTCGTAAAGAATTGAAATTGAGTTTCTTTATTAATTAAGTTTTGGAAAATTATCTAAGGAAGTAAATAAGTGAAATTGGATTTCTTTAACAAAAATGAAATGTGATATTTTTGGAATTAATGTAAGACTTGTAATTGGAGAATTGATTTGACGAATTTAGTTTAATTCAAAATTGTAAGTTTTGTTTTAATGAAGTTGAACTTAAGAATTGATTTAATGAATTGGAAATTTAATAGAAATTGTTTTGAATGATAAAGTAACTTAACGAATATTGAATGAAATCGATAAATGAGTTTAAATTGATTTGAATGTTAAATAGAATTTATTTAAATGATTTTCGGAATGAAACTTATATACGAACTTGAATTGATATTTGAATTGTTTTAAATGAATATGGAAATTGAATTATAAGATTTTGAAATGATAACTTGGAAGTTTTGAAACGTAAATATTGGAAATTGGTTTTGAAAGACAAATGAAATGTTGATTTACGGATTCTATTTGAAATTGAAATTGATTTGGTTTTTTTGAAATATATAAACGACCAATCGGTGTAATAATTACGAAAGTTATTAAAGAGACCGGGATCGGTAATGGATATACTCTCTATCTGAACCGAAACCACTTTAATAACTATACGCGGAGTGTTGATCCAGAACGAAGTGGATGGTTTTGATGAACGCGTTGACTGAAGAAAGAGAACGATTTTGGATGACCCTTGACATGACTAAAACAGGAGCCGCGCCGGGCCATTGAGGATCGCCATCTCTAGCGGACACACTTCTTCGATACCTTATCTATTACTTTTGTGATTCGATTTGGGTGCACCCCTCGATTTGGGAGTGTTGTTTCGCGGTGTTGGGGTAGTAGCTGCTATGCCCAACATCAGTCCGGATCACGCAACTACTAGTATCCTAGTTGGTATCGCCTCATGTACCTTGTCATACTAATTATCCTATTCGCGACCACTACGATTTTGATTTGTACCTTTAGTATATGGATTGCCCTCTGGTGACTTCCGGTTTTGGGGAAACTACGGTCTTGTATATGCTTTTGGGAATAAACAGGTTAAGAGGTGTATGGGCCCTGCTTAACCCTACTTTGATATTTTTATATTACTGATAGACATTATCTACTTATCGTACATTACTACATAGTAGATAGTTTGACGGATCCTTAAAGGATGGCTATTCCAACATCCTTTGAGTTACTTGTATTTTAAATTTCTATTTCACTTGAGTTGGATTTATTAATATAAGAATGTTAATCCTGACTCGAGTGTCTTGTGTTTTGCTTTACGCTCGGGTCAGACTGAGTGTACCAGTATTCGAGACTCACCTTTGGAGTTGGAGCTTTGCTTGAAGATCCAGCCATCTATTCTGCTTTCAGTATTCGATGATTCCAGTGATGTATTCTGATTCGTATCTGATGTATCGTATTACTCTTCCGTTGTATCTGGTTTAACTTTGATGTACCGTTTTACTCTTCTGTTGTAAACTCTGATGTATTTATATATTCATATAGTAGCTTCATGAACTACTATCTCTTTTATTTCCGCTGCAATTATTACTCTGTGTCTGTGCTCTGTGATTATTTATTTACTGTATATGTTCAGTTTTGCCAAATTTAAATTAACAACGCGGTATTCTGAGCAATTCAACTCCGGCATGAGTGTCTACCTATACACTTATAATGGACGCGAATGGTCCAAAATATCGGGTTGTTACATTAAGGAACAAGACTATCAAGTTGGTGAAAGTTCAGTGGAGCAACAACGAGAAAGACTATACTTGGGAGACAGAAGACAGGATTCGAGAGGCTTATCCTGAAATACTTTGATGGTATGTCTATATCAGATTTATATTGCTTATGATAATCAGGTAGGCTAGTATGGTTGTTAGGAGATGTTATAGATGATTGCTATGTTTGCTTGTTAGTCCTTGCTGAATTTCAAGGACGAAATTCTTTAAGGAGGGGAGCCTGTAACACCCCTAATTTTAATGACATTATTCAAGAAATTTAATTAGTATAAATTAAATAGAATAATGTAGATAAGAAGATTGAGGTTGATTAATAAACTAGGTGGCCGTGCTTAATTAAATCAAATGAACTGACATAAATGGTTAGGATATTAAACACAAGGGCATTAGGGTAATTAGCCGCCCGTATTTCCCCCCCTTATACTATCCTTATAATTGTACACGTTCATTTTATCTCAAACAAAATTTTAAAATTAAGAAGCAAGCAAGGTCGGCCATTTGGAAGAAGAGAAGAGAAAATCAACTTAAAGCTTAGGATTCAAATTAGAAGGAATCTATCTCAATCAAACTTCAATTTCCTTATCTAATCTAAGGTGAATAATAATTTTTACATCTCTATTTTGATTTTAACATCTTATGGTTTTGGATTTTAGGATAAATCTGTTTTATGATATATTGAATGATGATGTGTTTGATTTTGATTTATATATGGATTGAACAAGTTTGTTTAAAAAGTAGATATACACGGTTTTAGGGTAAAACCAAAATGAAATGATTTTTAAACGCCATGGGAAAATGTTATGTTATAGAAAACATGATTTTGGAGTTGGGTTTCAATTTTCAAAATTATCGGATCCGAGATGGATTTTATATTAATTTTCTAGTGAAGAAAATGATTTAATGGGTTATAAATTATTTGCGGCTAAAATAATGATTATTTGGGTTTGAAATTTTTATATGTTGGAAAAAATATTAAAATAGATTTTCAAGAATTTTTCCATATTTTTCCTAAGTGTTTTGACAAATATATATAGTTATTTAAGGTATGGGACTTAAATGTTTTATATATTTAATTAAGGAGAAGGGGTATTTTATAAAATTAAATTATTATTTAAATTCTGAAATTAGTGGTAGCACTTTTCTGAAAAGTATTTGTTAACCATTAGGAATTTGACAAATAAAGGCAGGTTAGTTGAAAATGTATCATTTTAAGTTAAAAATAAAGAAATCATACTTTTAGCATGTTTCGGCAAATTTTAGCATCAGATCTTCCGACCCAGACCTTTCGACAGAGTCGAAAGGTTAGCTCTCGACAAAGTCAAAGTTCAATGCATATGGTATCAGGTTAATTGGTATGTAATGAACTGAACAACGTCGAAGGGTACTTAGTTGAAAGGTTGGTTGCCGAAGAGGTTGGGGTATGTTTGTTTTATAAACCAAAGATTGCTTGCTTTGCTTTCGAATAAGAGCTTTCGACTTGGTTGCTTTCGACCAGTTCAATTATTTGAAATAAAGGTTTTAAACCTTCCAACAAAGTCGAATGGTTACTGCCACATATCATTGTTTTGTTTTGAACCTTCCGATACGGTCGAAAGGCATTTGCCGCATTTTCCAACCTTCCGAAGTCATTGCTTTTGACAATGACGAAAGGTTTACCTGTTTTAAAAACCAACCGCTTCTCCCATTGCTTTCGAAAGTATAATACCCTTTGACGTAGATGATTTACTCTTGTTTTATAATTGAAGTATAACCCAAGCTTTCGAAGGAGTTGTTTTAAAGGCGGAGGCATTAGTTTAATGAAATGTTTTAAAGCTTGCGAAGCAGACCTTCCATCAAAGTCGAAAGGTTGCTTCCAATGTAGTCGAAAGGTTTTAAGAGAGAATTTTCAGCATGTTTTAAATTGAACCCCAAAAGTCTTTGAAAGGTTTATATTTTAAGAGTTGAATACTTTCGAAAGGTTTGAATTGTTGAATGGTTTCAATGGTTTTGAAAGGTTTGGATTCAAAAGGTTGTTTTGAAGACCTTTCGACAAGGTCGAAAGGTTTGGTTTTGAAAGGATTTAGGAGACCCTCTGACAAGGTCGAAGGGTTGGGTTTTATAAGGTTTTTAGTGTTGTTTAAGCTTTTGAAAGGTTTGCTTTCCAATGGTTTCGAAAGGTCTTAAAAACCCATACTCTAAATTTTTAAGGAAAACTCACGGCTTATATAAAGGAGTTTTGTGATAACTTTAAGTATAAAACTTTGAATAAGTATTTCCTTGATAAAAATATAAGTTAAAAGGTGTTAACTATGTTTTATGAAATGTATTTCAATGAACTTAAACCCACAGGAGTGGTATTGTTAAATTGTTGTTTTACTTCTTCAATTATGAATATATTCACATGACAACCCATCACTGTATTTTAGGGAAAAGGGGTAGAAGAACCATTTAGGTTAACTCAATAGTGAATATAAAATTACTTAAACTCCCGAATGAGTAGAATTGCATCCATGGAGTCAGGGTCACCAAAAATATAGGATGCCTAAACTTTGTATTTATCGTGTATACCAAAAGGTTCATAGTTAACCCATGAAAACTATGATAAAGTATTTATTAGCATAAACCAACAAGTTCATAGTAAACCCATTAAAACTATGATTATGTAGTTATTGGAGGAAACCAACGGGTTCATAGTTAACCCACGAAAACTATGTATTAAGGACTAGTATGGGCTAAGTGGTTTGTAGTGAACCCATGAAAACTATATCCGGACTAAGAATTGACATCAGTCAATAGGTTCCTGGTAAACCCATGAAAACTAGGATAAGCAAGTGGCTAATGGAAGTATCAGTAGGTTCCTAGTCAACCCATGAAAACTAGGATGTGAAGTGAGTTACTGGATAAGTCCATATGTTCCTAGTTATCCCATGAAAACTAGGATAAAGTGATTAGTTATTGGAATGACTAATGGGTACAGGGGGACCCATGAATTAATTAAGTTAATTAGCGAAGCTTGTTGGTTCTTAGTGATCCCATGAAAATTATGAATAGGGCAGGGTGTTCATTAATTATTTAAAGGTTACTAGTAAACCCATGAAAACTAAAAGGAAATCTTAATTATTTTCAAGTATGCATATCATCATAATATTTTGAAAATGTATGTTTTAACCATTGTGGATGCAGGAGTACAGTATATGTTTTTATAAATGCTTTAGGATACCAGTGAGGGGAAAACCCGTTCTGCTAAGCGGCATGGGCTCACTAGATATCTAAAAAGGATTGAGATGTTAGATTATTATCCATACCAAGCTTTATGTCTGACTCGAAGTTTTTGTTTTTCCCTTGAACTCTCGGGTACTCAACTGATTTTGAGTAGTTTGAGGTTTAGGGTTTTCAGGTTCTCTTCTTAGACGAATAAAGCTTCCGGAGGCGTGCAGGAGGCAAATAGTTAATTAAGTTTTTTTTCCACTATGTGTTTTGTTGTAAAGGCAAATTTATTAGCCTTACTATATACTCTGATCAACCAATGGGGCATCTTCATATGTCGCTCTTGGCGTATTTGTAATAATTATATTTTGCTGAACGTGGATAACGTAATTTGGGGGTTATGTAATGAACATGAAATTTTTTGGTTTGAATGTGGAAACATGTTGTTGAATTGTTAAATTTTTTACATATTTTTGTGATCTATGTATCTAACACTGCCGTATTTGGTCGCTGGAGATTAATAACTATGGATGATTGCAACATCCATAGCCATTAGTTTTGGGCCTTTAAGTAGGGGGATGTTACACCTATGAAGGAACTCGTACATCTGCATAACCCAATATAAGAACATATGCATTCGTGCAATCCTAGATTAACCATGATCCTAAGCAGAAGACTCGATCCTATATTATCAGGCCTAAATCAAGATTAACCTTATTTAGCTAAATGGAGAAAGATGACAAGGCAATGACTCATAGCCTACCAATCAAACTTCTAATAACCAGTAAAAGGCAGCCATATCACTACATTTAATATCCGTTTATTACTCATTAAATGTGGATAAATTACCCAATAAATGTCATTATGGCATGCTCATTATTACCAATCAATACTAGCAATTTCTATATTAAATTTATTTATCCTTGTCTTCAAACCAAATAAGAAGATTATAGTACAATTAACGCAAGCCTGGTCAGTACCACCACATTCCCTATATCCTAATACAAATATCCCACCTTCAGCCAAAAAAATTCACCTAATTAAAACCACCAAATTGCTTTCGCCACGTCAGCAATCCAGTCACTAACGGTGGAAGAGAGACGCTGGGTGAAAGAATTACCCATCCATGTGATTTTACAACACTATAAATAGAAGAGCACTGTAACACAGAGGGGGGACTTTTGGATATTCCCTAAATTCTATAATAATATACTTGTAAACTTTCAACCATTAAAAATGTTTGTACCAAAAAGAAATATATAAGCAAAGAATTTATCTATGGATGTAGGATTCTTTGAAATTCGAACCAGATAAATTTTTGTGTTTTTTTACTTTCTTTGCACTTTACTCGCTCTTTTGTTGTATTAGATATTTTTCATTTCTATTTTTACCTTAATTGAATATGAACTGGGCTTGAAATTTTAACAAATGGTTAGAATGCAACTTTTTAATTGTGTAAGCTCACAACAGCATAATTACTACGTTAATGCAAATTTAATGTTACTTAAAGTTTTTGTTTCATAATCGCGGAATTAATTAGCACTGTAATTACTCTGTGATCACTTTGGTGTTGTGAGACGAAAAAACTCACCGGCATTTTGGCGGAAGAAGGAGGGTGAATGTTTCCACCCCCGCCCGGCTTCCTAATTGACAATCACATCCACGCTCGCAGCTGCCGCGAATATGGATGAAGTTTTTATCTACAATCAATTCAGCAATGGTGATCATGGTCCATTAATTTGCAATATATACTATTTATTATTTCTCTATAGAGGTGCTTATTAGTTGTTCATGTGCGTGGTTATTTATTTACACGTTTATATGGATGTTGCATATGGATGTATGGATAAGCATGCATATATATATATATATATATGTGTGTGTGTGTGTGTGTGTATTTATATGCATATGCATATACTAAGATGTTTCACATACATATTAGTCGTCAATGCTTGTGCATTCATATAGAAGGATGATTTAGTTGTATTTGCACTTATCTCACATCATACATTCTATTTTATCTATATACACATGGTTGTGCTTTTGCTTGTGTTGTATGATGGATGTTAGATGGATATAGCTATGTTTGTTTTATATGTTGTAAAGTGAGTTGACTTGACCGTCTCTTGGATTTGAGGAAAAATTCTTTTAAGGAGGGGAGAATGTAATATATTATATTGTACAATTAAATTGGAAAGGATAAAATCGAATTCTACATAAAGGAAAAAATAGTAAATTTCTACAAGAGATAGAATTAGGCTTTAGGACCATTCCATTGCGTTTGAAATGATGTTTATAGTCGGAAAACATATATAACTTGTTGAATTTGGTTAAATGGAATAGAAATTAGAAGTTGTCAAACCAAGTGGCATTTTCGTAACATATTGATTTTAGAAATTTAGGCTAAATATGTGTTATTTCTAGCCATGAAAACTATCTTCTAACTCTATTAGCACCTAAACACCTTATCACTAATCTCCATCAAATCCTAAGCAAATTCAAGACAAAAAATTATTTTTTCTTAACCGTCTCACTTCTTCTTCCTCTTCTCTCTTCTTCACCAAACTATAAAAATTCATAAAGTCTCCATTTCTCAATGTATTTAGATGAAACCAGCAGAAATTGAAGGATGTAAAGAATACTATAATCTCGTACTATTTTATAGGCGGAATTTGAAGGACTGGAGGTGCAGCAAACCCGGACAACGAAGAACAGTGGTGGAATCTCATGCACCATTTTTCGAATTCTCTATCAAAAGTGGAGACAAGTACTGGTATAGGAATATGGGAAAATCACGGAGATTTCTAGGTGCTAAAGGAAAGGACATTGGAGGTAGTGTTGGGTTCTTCATCATTTAAGAGTTTTTGTGAGAGGACTCTTCCTATTTGAGTATATATTAATAAGGCATAGTAATTCACCCCTTTTGGTCTTAAATCAAATTATAGATGATGAAATTAATAATAAAATAAATTCCATTTTTATAAATAGATGATTAGGATGTCGTATGTGAAGGAACTAGGCCAGTCGGATGAGAGTTAAATGGGTGAATTTAAAAAAATTCCATTTTGATCATTGTTAACACTATGGAGCCTAAATAGATTTTATATCTAATCTAAATATTCTAAACAAAATCATCATTTTATTTCGTTTGGAAGGTGTTTTTTTAATTTTACTTTACAGGTATATCAAATATACTTGTTTTTGTAAAGAGCACATTCTACATGTAAGAAGTTTACATTGTTAATCTTATTGTATGTAGGTATTGAGATTTACACTACAATGGACTCATTCTCCCTTTACATGTGCTTTTGTTGTCCAATATTTTGACTTAAAATATTTATACATAATGAAAGTGGACAAGTATGTGTATACATAAATACATACACACACAGAGATATATATATATATATATATATATATATATGCGTGTGTATTATTAGACAATATTATATGAATCGAAGTCTAGAATTACCAATAGTGAGATTGGTTTAAATTAAAGAAATGTTTGAAATTAAATATGGCGTTTATTACACAAGATCCACCTTGTGACTATAAATTAGAGCGATGCATGTATATTACTATATATATATATATTAAAATTCAAAGTTAAATTTGAAATTAAGCTTTTAGTTTGAAAAGGAAATACACAAAATTTAAAGTTGAAAAGAAATAAAGGATTTGGAATTTACATAAAAGTCCATTTATAAATTTTGGACTAAAGGAAAATTTTAAAATAATGATAAAAACATTCGTATTTAAGATATCAACCATTTTAACAAAAGGAATAAATTTTCAAGGTGAAAGTTAGTCAATTAAATTAATAGTTTATTTACATTTATGTATATAAATAATATAAAATTCTAATATAGATCTCGATGAAAATTAATTTTTTTTTGTAACAAATCAATGCAATAGAAAATAAATTGGACAAGTTAGACATATGTCAATTTGTGATAATAACATACAAATATAAACAACACAAAAGAAATCAACAAATTAACAAAGGAGAAGGTGGGGCTAAATCATATCAATAATAGTGAACAAATTGAGATGAGATAAAGAGTAAAACAGATCAAAACTAAATCAACATGATTAACATACTTTCAATAAAGATAGAGATAAAAGGGTTTGAGTTACTTGTTATAAGATAAAACATAAACAATAGATGTATCATATTGGATCCAAACGTATGAGTAACGTAAATAAATTAAATTAGATAATTACATAGGGATGTTGCCCAAAATCACACCTTGAAACGATGAATCAATCCTTCTAGACTCAATAGAATCGATCTCTGGATTTTGCAAGAATTAAGTGATGAGAACCATATTTTGTTTTGATTTTCAAAATATTTAGGCTTTGGAAACCATTATTTTCGATTGAAATGGAAGAGGAGAGGAATGAATGTGAATTGTCTAAAGAGTTCTGAAATGAATGAGAGAGAGAGAGTATGTTTTAAAAGAAACATTAAAACCTTTCAATTTCCTCCTTTAAAACTTTCTTATTTTAATACTCAATTAAATCATAGCAAATCCTCTTTCTTTTTGTATTATATATGGTTGACGATAATCGGTGCCATATGACCCTAAAAATTACCAAAATCACTTAGCATTTAATCCATTTAAATCCAATTTGTGCGTTTATAGCTTTTATATAAGCACTTTATTAAATATTAATGGTATTCAATCAAACCAAATAAAATTTTAAAAATTAATATTTTATAAATATTAATTAATTTAATAACTTACTTAGTATTTATTCTATGTAAATTCAATTAAAATAATCTACCGTCATCGTTTATCGATACGTGTATTTATAACTTTTACATACACACTTTATTAAATACTAATGTTATTTAAACAAATAAAAAAAAGTAATATTTCATAAATATTTATTAATTTAATTGATTTACGATGATTATTGTTGTTCAATTTTCTTGCAAGTAATTAGCGACCAAATTAAGGCATAGCCTGACCCAATCAAAGCCGGCCTAGTTACCTAAGACCGGCCCGTGCTTGTTGATCCAACTCAAGCAGGTTCCAAATCAAGCCATCTACTCAACAAGACATCAAGCTGAAGACCGATCATCTTATCCCTATGTAGTAGTCACAATCAATTCATCACGTGAAGACAAAACAAGGAATAGCTCTACCCACTCCACTTCGGTCCGGCACAATGACGACCGACCATCTCATGGCAACCCATGTTCAGCCTGACTCTAAGTCATCTCATCCATCAGCATCACTTCAGTTGCCAATTGGAAAAACTCAAGACCGCCTTATTGGCTAGCAAATTTGATAAGACCGGCTCAAGCATGATCTGTCCTTATCTCGGCTTCAGTACGGCCACCTTCAATCGGTCCCAAGTAACCCATCCTATCATCTTACGTTTGGTTTGGCATCACATTAACAGCATGGTCCTTAGCACTAGCTAGCTCCCAAAAAACTTAGGCAAAGAACATCCAGTCAGCTCATGGCTATCTGCATCCAAATTGGCTTCAGGCCAGCCTCTCCATACTGGCTTTATAGCAGACCGACACACTTAGACAGCTTCAAACAGTTCCCATCTGGCAAGGACGACCTAAGCACAACCGTCACTGACCCGACATCACTACAACCTGTCTAGTCATATCAAAACTTGCCCGACCTTTTCTTTGCACCTTAACTTTAGCAATAGTTAGTCTCTAGTGTCATTGAAGAAACCCGACCATAGTCATCCATCTTCCTTGCCATATAGGTATCCAAAAGTAAATGACAAGCCATACATCCAACTGTACAAGATACTATCGCAGAGCAGTTGGAAATACGCATACCCCTATAGCTCATTGTTAGCATTTAATGCATATTAAATGCAATGCATGCAACTGGTACAAAAAGACAATTGGCATGCTTCTCAGCCACATTCCTTTCTGCTTTTATAGTTGTCTCCCATGAGCTTATGCGACTAGATCGATGGCTAGGAGCTCTTCCTGCTTGTTTTCGGCATAATCTAACCCATCCATCAACCATCTCCACCGATATAAATACCACATGAATTTCTAACTTTCCTATTCTTAAGTGTTATGTTTCTTATTAATCTCTTGTAGTTCACTATTATTGTAAAAGAGAACTATATAAAGAGATCTTCATAATGGACGTAGGCAATCTTGCCGATTCACTCTACACTTGGTGTCACTATACTTTACCTTGCCTGTATTATTCCTTATTTTATATTTTTTAGCCTATTGATTAGCATGTAACCTTTTCTTTCATAACAAAACCAGGCTAATTCTTAGGTTGATTAAATATCGAGTCAATATTTTGGCACAAGAAGGAGAGCCTCCTCCAAAAGCTCTCCTCTTTTATTACCTTTTCTTCTCCATAAAAATTTGATCTGAATTATTAAAATGGACAATCTTCCGATGGTCGAAGGTAATAACTCTAATGAGTAGGAAACTAATAGTAATACCATTGTCGATGTTGCTCACCTATTCTTAGGCTCAATAATGAGATGTGGCATATTGTGCTGCAATAATTAATAAACATGGGTACTCTAGCCCATGAAGTACAAAGTTTGAGGATGTGGTTGGACGCCCAATCTACTATTAACTTTGTCCCACTGGCTCCTCTAACGGTCAACCATGTTGACTTACCTATTCGTCAACATGTACTACCTAGCGCCTACGATCTAATGAATTCTAGTGAGGCTCGTGGAAGAGAGGTGCCTTAAACCCCACCGTGGATGACGTTCAATCAAAAAGGTATACTGCACATGTGCCTAGCCATGTTGATATTGCTCAAGATGTGGTTATGCCTAGAGAACCAAGACACGGTTATCCCCCTCAGCGGAATGGTTTTCTGCTTTCGAACATCTCCAAACTTCTGCTTTTGAATGTCGCAATGGCGATGCTTCTGCCATTGGCAGAGACAATGTGACTCTTTCGTCATAGTCCAAATCTTATAGGGGTATGGATAAGAAAAGATCAAGATAGGTGCGGGTTGAACATTCAAGGTTACATTCTGTGCATAGGGAGAGAAGTTATCCCTCTCTGGCTCACCATTATAATCATTTTCCATCTCGTTGTCAATCTTGCACTCCACTACAGCACTGGCTAAGTCTTAATCTCATCATTGGTCAAAATATTCCCAACCGACCAATGTCAACCTTAAAGAAGAGATGCATGTTCTTCGCTGGCAACTTAACACAATGCAAGCCCAAAATAGTAGAGGTGAAGCATTCTCCGATGATGAGCAAGGAGAACCATTCTCCGATGACGAGCGTGGAGAACCATTTTTCAATGAGATCTTTAACACTTACTTTCACAAACGGTATGCCTTGCTGTCTGTTGAAAAATATAATGGGAGTACCGAACCATTTGATAACATTATTGCCTTCAACTCCATTACTTGTGCAGGCCAGCTTTCTGGCTCAGCTAAGTGCATGCTCTTTCCATCCACTCTAACAGGACCGGCATCCTTCTAGTTCTTGAATCTATGACCGTATAGCCTTAGTTTTTAGGCTTGATCATTCATAGATTTTCAAACTCGTTTGTTCACTTCTTGAACCCATGTTATGATGGCTAATGAGCTAGGTAACATCATGCAGGGCCCCATATAAAACATACGGTTGTACTTTAGTCGCTTCAACAAACAGTCCACCTGGGCTAGGGTGCAAACATGAGTAGCTTGGTTGTGGCACTTTGTTTGAGAATAGATAAAAGTCAAAAATGTGGAGAGAGCTTTAGAAGTAGATGGATACATCGTTGACCAACTTTTATCAATGGGTGAACAATGTTATAAGAATGGAAAATGAAAATCTTTTAGACAGCAACAATGAAACTAGGCATTGCACTCAAGCTTGTCCTTACAACAACAATGAAAGACGAAGCAATGGTAGTCGGAATAACACCAGTCAGCGAGCAAACATCGGCACTCAGTACAAGTCCTAGGTATGCAAGTTATGGTACCTTGAATTGGGATATCACCATAATATATCTCGCTAACCGGGACTGGGTACCCTTTATAAGCCCAACACTACCAAAAATGGAAAGAGAGGAATCTTGCGGTACTGCCAAATATCGTGAGTTCCATCAACTTAGCGACCACTTTATAGTCAAATGCCAAGTGCTTAAGGATGAGATCAAGGGGCTCATTTGAGAAGGAATGCTTTAGGAGTTCGTTCATGATCATATAGAACAATGGAATAACCGTAATAACCGGCCAACCCAGCCCCAGTAACCCAGCAACAATGTCAAAGCTATCACCGTCATCTTGACCATTTGCGGAGGCTCGCATGTGGCTAGCAGCAATCGAGGAGTGCAATTCTAGTATCAAAGAGAAATGGGCATGGCACGGTTGTAGGTTTATTCATTAAGCGTTGAGCGTTAAAAGTGTCCCGACTAGAATTAGACAAGTTGATCACCTTCACTGCTGAGGACAAGGATGCGGTCTTTTACCCTCGTCACAATTTAATGGTCATTACTATTGTAATGGCCAACTCTAATGTACACCGGGCTTTCATAGATGAGGAAAGCTCAACCAATGTCATGTCCAAGCTGTCTTCGAGGCCTTCAAACTTCCAACCACCAACCTTATCTTACGTGCCTTACAAATTTATGGCTTTGGGGGTGTAGGCATTATTTCAATGGGCACCACCTCACTTATGACAACGTTTAGCCAAAAACCTCGTACAGAAAAAATCTAGGTAAACTTCGTGGTAGTTGACTACCCTTTTTGACATAACCTATTAATAGGACGACCAACACTTGTCAAACCAGATGTCATCTATGACAACCGCTTCATCATGAGGTTCCCCATCCAAGGTGATATCGGCATGATTATAGGAAATCAATAGAAGGCTAGGAAATGTTATGGAACCTCCCTGAGATAAGAGAAGAAGGGTGTTCTCATGATTCAACTAGAACTTGCAACAATCAGCAACGAGTCACTCAAGAGAACCATTAAGCCAATCAGCGCTCTAGTTCATGCCGAGACCAACTCCAACTTTGAAACCTCAACATCAAATCCTCCCATAAGCAATAATGCATTTGAGAAAGCTACGAAAAGCAATGACATGTCATCCAGGAGAGTGCTAAATACTCATGTTGGGACCATCCTTGTTAATGAAGAATCAATCATTGAAGATCTATTGCCCGAGAGTGCCCTTGAGCGAAGAAACTCTCAAGGTCATGTCAGGACCACCTTTGACAATGAAGCAACATTAACTGACTATGTATCACCCATGAGTACCCTCGAGCCGAGAAAAGAATAGGGTCGTGTTTGGACCTTCAGTCACGCTGAAGACTGGGATGGCAACAACCCTATATCCTTAGCAACTCCCCAAAGAACAAGAGAGATTATCACATGCCAAGGGAATCATTAGACACAATTTACTATCCTCACAATGGAAGCAGACTCAGCTATGCAAACCAGGGCAACTTCATTATCCTAACTCGAGCACAGACGTCTGTCCCGATCGAAGACGCCATAGAGTGCATGATTAATAGACTAGACCAATGCGAGTTGGGAACAAGCTTTGATCTAGACAACGACCCACCAGACCCTCGCATCGGTGACTTATTCATTAAGGGAGGAACAACCACTCCATTGGATTCAATCTCCATAGAGGACGCCAACCTCGAGAAAGTCATTCAAATCGACAATAAGCTCTACCCAGTAGTTAAAGAGGATCTGATCAAGCTACTAAAGAAGAGCAAAGATGTCTTCGCATAGGCATGCTGACATGACTGGCATTAATCACAGAATCATTTGTCATGCATTCAATATCGATCTAAAGGATATCCCAGTCCAGCAAAAGCGTGGGCCACACAACCCAGAAGGGTATCACACTTTCAAGGAAGAAGTAGAAAAGCTATTTGCACTTGGCTTCATTGGGGAGGTAGGATATCCATTTTAGGTAGCAAACCCAGTACTGGTCGGAAAGCAAAATGGGGTTTTGAGTACTTGTATCAAGTTCTTTGATGAGCATTTCCCCAAAGATAGTTATCCATTACCACACATCTATCATCTTGTGGATGTAACTAGTAGTCATGAGCTCCTTACCTTTATGGACGCCTATTCTGGATACAATCAAATTGCCATGCATGAACCTGACCAAGGGCACACCTCCTCATTACAAATGTCGACCTATACTGCTATCGTACCATGCCTTTTGGTTTGCAAAACACAGGCCTTCCTATCACCATCTTGTAGGCTGTATGTTCGTTGAACAGATCGGTTAGTCCATGGAAGTTTATGTGGACATCAGATTAGTGAAGTCTAAGAAAGCCACGTGTACAAAACCTGGTCGAGATTTTCAGCATCCTACATCAATACAACATTAAGCTGAATCCAATAAAGTGCTCCTTTGCCATCCAGTCCGGTAAATTAATGGGTTATGTTATAAGTGTCAAGGGCATTGAAGCTAATCCTGATAAGGTCCAAGACATCCAAGATGTGCAAGTTCCCAGAAATGTGAAGGAAGTTCAAAGCTTGAATGGAATGATTGTAGCATTAAGCCAGTTTATATCAAAGTCAGTCAACAAATTTCTCCCTTTCTTTAAACATATCAAGTAGGGAAAGTTGTTCACTTGCAGCAAGGAATGTGCTAAGGCATTCGAAGAGCAAAAACAACATTTGGCCATTCCTCTGGTACTATTCAAGCCTATCGATAAGGGGGATTTATATATGTACTTGGTAATATCCGACCATGAATTTAGCGTTGCTTTAATCAAGGAATATGAGAAGGTTTAATGGTCAGTTTATTATGTCAACAAGAGATTCACTGACCTAGAAACAAGATACTCTAAGCTGGAGAAGCTTTATTCTGCCTGCTCATTATAGCTCGAAAACTTTGACCGTACTACCAGGCACATCCCATTAAGATCCTAACAATTCAGCCTATGAAGCAAATCCTTAGCCGGCCCGACACTTGAAATGGTATGTCAAACCAAGGGTAGCAATGGAGGAAATAGACATGCAATCCATGAATAACTGGATGGTGCCCCTTGTTAGTATTTAACATGCGAGGAGCTCCCTACCAATTGCAAAGAAGCCAGTGACATTATCTATAGGGCTCCCAACAATATGATCGTAGAGGGGAAGTTCTAAAATAGGAGTAATCCATACCACGTCAATAGTGCATGTCTTTAGATGAAGCCGACTAGATTCTAGAAGACATGCATCAAGAATTCTATGGGGATCGCATTGGGAAGCAAAACCTAGCAAAGAAAGCTATCCAACAAGGCTATTGGCATACTATGATAAAGGATTCAATGAACTATGTAAATAGGTGCGACCGATGCTAGAGATTCGCCAAAGTCCCCAAAGCCTCGTTTACCCTCCACACTCTAATTATTTCCTTATGGTTGTTCAATATTTAGGGAATCGACTTGATAGAGAAGCTATCAAACACCAAGGAAGCGTATAATCATGCTATAGTCTCCATCGACTACATCACCAAATGGGTGAAGGCTGAGCCCCTTACTAGGGACACCGCCCCTAAGATTCTTAACTTCATCGTTAAGAACATCGTTTGCAATTTCGGCCTACCATGGAAGATCATCACTGATAATGACACTCAATTTGAGAGTAGCCTATTTCAAGACTTCTAGGCTAGGAATGGAATCTAGAAGGGCTTCTCTTTCGTTGCTCATAATCAAGCTAATCGACAAGTCGAGGTCATCAACAAAACCATCAAGTCCACTCTTAAGAAGATCCTTGTAAAAGCTAAATGGAACTAGACCAAAGACCTACCACTTATTATTTGATACTATCAGACTTCCAACCACGCTTCAATCGGCTATACTCCATTCTTGTTGTCCTATGGGTACGAAGCCAAGCTACCTACAGAAGTAGACATTACCTCACCTCGACTCCAAACTTCAAGCTCGAATACAACGATGATCTCCTCAAGGTCGAGCTCAACACTACAGAAGAATGAAGAGTGAAATCTTAACTTTTCATTGAAGTCTATAAGAGGAAAATCGCCAAGCACTATAACTCATGAGTAAAGCTTTGAAAATTCATTATTCGCAACCTAATCTTTCATCGGTGGTTCACAAATATAAATAACCTGACTAAAGGAGTGCTTGGCCCAAACTAGGAGGGGCCGTATGTCATAAGTACCATTTAAACAAACAGTGCCTACCGCCTCTCTCACCCGACTGGAACCCACATCCCCGCGTTTGGAATCTAATACACCTCTAGGTTTATAACATATGAGAACTTTCCATGATTATAAGGTCATTAATACATCTTTTATAAAGAATACATCGAAGATTCCAAAGCCAATATTGTTCAATGCATTCACCAAGACTATCCAATGAAGTATGAGTTTTCATACACTAATTTACCTTATTAGGAACAGCCAAGCTTTGCTGCCAAGTGCTTAGCAAGCCAGTCTCCCCTTTTGCTAATCGGCTATCCATGAGGGTGAATTATCATGCATTCGCGTCCCAATTAGAATGGCCACCTAGGTTTAGGTTTGTGGCGGACCCGGCTACCACATTCAACTTGCATCATGTCACCCTAGACACTACAACAATTTTTAGTTTTAACTGCATTAAATCTCAGCGTTTAACTCTAAGTGCGGTGGAATATCGAAATTCCTACAAAAAGATTTGGGAGCAAACGCTGATAATGTTATTAGGCTTTAATTCATTGCCGCCTATCATTATCCCCTTTCCTAAAATAATTCATTTTCCCTCCGTCGTCTCTTCCTCGCTTCATCTCCTTCATCTCCGCGATTTGTCTCAAAGCTCGATTGTCACCTAACTCCTCTTTTCATATGTGGTACTCCGAATTTCACTAAATTTTATTTTTGTTATTTCTGGGTTAGTCGATTTTACGTAACCTATGCTGATTTCGGTTTTTGCTATATAGGTTTAATTCATTACTTTCTCTTTCCCAAATTTTTGTTTTCCCTCTTCCATAACCCTAGCTTGAATTCTCATCTTCTCTATTCACATTGCTCCACTCGACCTCTATCTGCACCTCCACTTCAGCCTCAAACTTCACCTCTTCCAACTTGACTGCTTCGTCCAAATTACAAAACGTTACTGGCGGTGACACTGTGATGGCACCTGGAGTGCTTCTCTAGACTTCGATCTTACATGCTAGTTGACCGCTGCTCCTTCGTCCTACGACTGCAACTTGTAGATACCTCTCTGGCCGCTGGCTGATTTGATTGCTGAATGAGGTATGTTTTCTATATTTGTATAATTTGTTAGATATATTTGGTAGATACGTTGTACCATTTGGTATAAATTCTAAGTTGATTATTACTTATTATAAGTCTGAAGCTATGTGTTAAGTAACAAACAACATGCAATTTTTGTGGCTAAATATTGAGGTAGATTTGTTAACAGAAACAGAATATCGTTGTTATAGTTACAGTATAGAAGTATGATGAATTATGATGAGGGTAGAAGATTGCGATAATACTAAATAATTGTTCCTGTATGTGTAGTGTGTGCTAGCTGGTTTCAATATATTTTCCCCTTGACAATTAGTTATCAATTTTTTTACCATACTCTTTTCCTTGTAACATTTCAATTTCCACTCTAGTAGATGTTTAGGTTTTTTAATGCGGCGATTTACCCATTTAAAGAAAATGTTTGCATGATTTTAATTTAAGTGCTGTAGGCTGCAGAAAGTTGATTTTAAAAGATCTGTACGTTTACATTATATCATGAATCTCCAGATACAAGATTTATGGTATTAAGTGATACTACTCTAATACTTATATTATAGTTTCTCCTAAGATTTAACATGCTTAAATGTGTGTTCTAATAATTTTGCAGGTGTAATCAATTTGTGTAATAATATTTTTTTTTAAAAGGATCTCCCTTTATCATTTTCTTGAATTATTTATTGTTGTGAATTACTTCTGTTCAACCAGTGCGTCAAAATGTGTACATGTTTTCATTTACTTTCAAACTTGACCACTTTAGATTATCATCACAGTCTTAAAATCTGTAATGACATTTGAAGAAAATTCTTTTATTTGTTATATGTTTACTTACTTTTCTACAATTCACCATGTTAATACTTGAAACTATTAACCGTAATGAAAACTATCTACGTACTCTAATTTACGTCATATATTATTTCCCACTATATTGCCTTATTTTTCATTATCGAAGAAAATTACTGAAACTCTAACCCCTTCATCTGCTAAAAGAAAGCTTACCATTACAAAAAAATTCAACAGTTTCTACTTCGATGGATTCATGCGAGGTTATTTTATTTTATTTTTTCAATCAAATCGGGTTTGTAGAAAGGTTTACATTTTTTGTTTCTGCAAGCTAATCGATTTAAAAATGATAATTTTAGCACTGGAAATCTAGTTTCATTTTTTATCTGATACCCGAAACAGTATAGGGAAGAACAATGATGGATGCAATGATAACTAATCCAAGTTTCTATTATTTTCCAAATTGAATAACTAGATGACAATAGGGAATTTCTTGGAGGTATTTTCTTTTGCCTGTAAATAATTTAACATTGGAGTATTAATTCAAATTGTTTGAAAGTACATATATGAAATGTTAAAATGCAGGTATTCTTTTTTCTGCATTGAAATCATTGAATTAGAATGAAAGTTGATTAGGGCATGGTTTGGGAACACAACAAAGTTTTTAAGATAGTGACATGGGTTTGAACTTTGTGGGTTCGGTTACAACTCACCGGAATAAAAAGGCAGCGTATATAAGTTAGAATTACTATAATGAGTAATTACATAGGAAAGAATAATAATATACCAAACAAACATTTAGAATATTATACTCGGTCGATTTGGGTTTATGTCTTAACCTTGATAGATACTTTTGTTTTTGGTTTCATTGATATCTTTTGGTTGTCAAATTGTTGAATCTTGATATAGAAGGAAACAGAAAAAGGACCCTTCAAATAAGAGATAAGTTTGTTTGCTTTCACTCCACATTACACTGAAGAATCATAAAATGTGGGATCCCCGGTCCAAAAATTGGTTAAAAACTGGACAAAAATCGAACACGCATAGATCACCCCCTACTATAGTAGAAAGTAGTGATCATCCCTCTTAAGTGCATCTGATTATTCATAAATTGTTGAAAACTGATAAACCTGAATCGGTTTAGTACTATCAAGTGTAATCATTGTTTATGGTTCTCAAGGCACAAATAAGAATTTTACCTTAAAAATAATAGTAATATAGCATAGCAATCAAACACATAATTCAATTGAATATAAATAGTTAAGCATATTTGTATATAAAAATACGTACATAATGGTGATGCCTGACAATATAAGATTTTTTTCTCTGATAAACAAGAAACATAATCTGTCATTCAAAAAATATTTCAGGTTTTTAGATATCTTTCAGTAAAGACCAATGCTGCTGGTATTTAATACTAAATGAAGCTACATGAAGCTTCGCATTTCCAAAGCATTTAGGATGTGCTGTAAGCCTGCAACTCTTTGTTTCAAACATACTCTCTATATTTTCAAATTTGCAAACTATTACCATGGATATGTCATCTGTCTTTCTAAACATTAGAACCATAAAAAGGAATGACTTGTAACACAAGTTTTTCTAAACACAAGCAAAGTAGGAAAATGGTAAAAGAAATTATTTATATGGAATATGATCGTAATATTTTTATTAAAAAAATATGCATATTAAAAACTTTGGTAATAAATTTGAGTTTAGAACTAGAACAAATTTATATAAGTCTTTGGATTTGAGTGCATAAGTATATAAATATTCATATGTCTGTGTGATTGCGAGAGTGGGATTGCGTGTGTGTAGTTGTCTGCATCTGTGAGTTTGAGGATTTTAATTATGTGCAGGGTCTGTGTATGTGCGTTCCAGGCAGTGCACATATATATGTTGAGTGTTGTGTCCATATAAAATGAATTGGATTGAGTGTTTGTATACTCATTTTAATAGCTCTGTTTTTATATGTGCATGTTTATATATTTGTCAGTATCTGTGTGCATCTGTAGAAACTTACATAATTGTTTATCAGGGTAAAGGAAGTTGCAGAGATGGGAGTCCATCTCCAGTGGTATAAATTATTTATATTATTGTTGTAATATCATTTGAATTTCTTTTGATTTAATATATAATATAATTGATTTTGACTAATTGTAGAATAAGTATGACCAACCAAACGCCAAATGTGATTTATTGGATTGGACTGGGATGGATGACATTGTGGTATATTTAATTCTTTATGCACTCATTTGCTTTATTAAATCATTTAATATAAAAATTTGATAAATTTGTTTTTTCTAGAGTAAAACTAGCAGTACAAATAAGAAATGCAAGATGTATGATTGGATCGGAAGCAAAGAATTAGTTGCCGAAGGGCAGTTGTACTCTACCGATCCAAATCAGCTCGTTAATAATATTCCACTTGGACAGTCTGCTATGCTTGTTTTGATTGAAGAGCCAAAAAAACCAAATGCATAATTATGGAGACCTCCGGTTGGAATGACATATGTTGGAGAAGCTATTGGTTGCAAAGTAGCCTGGCCGCAAAAAAATGTAGTTGTTGAGAATATTAATGCTACGACATCTACTCAGACGGTAAATATTGTATCACATTCATCTGTAATGTGTATAGTTTATGTATTTAATTTGTGAAAACATATAACTTGACAATATTATAATTTTAGAATCACTTCTATTTTTAGAAAACATATTTAAACAGTTTCATAAATTACATGACAGAGCACAAATTTCAAGTCACATATTAAATGCAAGTTGATTAGTGTTCATGGAGCGAAAGAAGTTGTTGCTGAAGGCCGTGTGTCTTCGGCTGATCCAAATGCGATGGTCCATTTTGTTCCATTGGGAGAAGATGCCGTTAAAGTTTGGATTGATGTTATAAAGTTCCAAATGCACCTTTATGGAGACCTACATCCGAGTTTGAGTTTATTGAAGATGCAATTGGTTCTACTATAGCTTGGCCTTCTGCGAATGTTATCCCAGAATCGACTTCAAGTAAGTATGATTTATTTTTTTTTCAATTTTTTTTATTATGCTTACGTTTACGACTAAGAATCATATTAAAAATATTAATTTTCTGCATTTAATTGAACACAATAAGCATAAGTAAATGTGTGCATTGTTTCTTATTTATTGCTTACTTTTTTCTCACATAGGTCACTGAAAACTTATATGCAACATATCAGAAATGATGATTTACTTGTCCTCGGGCTTGACAGGTACCTTTTCATTGTTATATTCACTTCTGCTTTTGCAAATGCTTTAATGTGTAACTTCACTTTACTTATCCTCAGTATGAATCATGAAAATACTTCTCAAGCCACTAAAAAAATCCTGTATAAATCATTGGGATGTCTTGAATTTAAAAACGTACCTTTTTCCCTTTTGTCATATGCTTTCGTTGATACTCTGTTAGAAATCTAAAATCATTTGTCATATGCTTTGATACAATTTTTAACAGTAATTGCTTTGGCTCTCTTGTTCATGTTTGATAGTTTGAGCCTTGGGTTACTGAGCCTTGGATTACTGTACTTTGAGCCTTGGGTTTCTCTGGCTTAAAGAAAGCAGCGGTCTCAAAGTGTATACGGTTTTCAATATATGTAGCTTCGAATAAATATAAGTTTATGACATATTTGATTTCATAAGCATGATTTTTTTTGGATATATGCATAAGTTTCAGATGTATAGATTTTGAAAACATAAAGATTTTGAAAATAGATACCATTAAGTTTCAGACATACATGATTTCGAATTGGTTTTGAATATACTTGATTTCAAAAGATTTGATTTTTGAGATCAAAATAAATTTAATTTTCAAAATAAAAAGCATAAAATGATACCAAATTATATCCAAATTTCCATGCAACTTTTTTACATTATGCCTTTCTCGCTCCAATGCATATCCTGATTGTTAAACATTTACGCTCCTTTCTTATCATGTTTGTAGGTTTTTTCTTGTTTTTTTATATAGCCAAGGTTATAAAGGCAATTTCGCTTTGTTTTTTTATCAGAATCCATTATTGTATGTATTTTTGTAAACTTGTTCACATTATGTATATTTACCTTTAATATGAAAATAAATAAATACAGCAAGCACATTTCTAGTAATTTTCATTTATTTATGGCCCAACTGAAAGAATTCAAAAGCAAAACCTGATTAAGGAGTAACATTGAATTAATACTTAATAATAACTAGCTAAGCATCTTCCTAATTCACCAACAAACCCACAGTACACATTCAAGTTTACAAGGAGAAGTTGGAACTCCTGCATCTTTCTCACTTCTCAAGTCTGCTGCCTACGGTTTTATTTAAACTCAACCATTTTCCATTGATAAAGACAATCACTATGACATAAAAATAAGATTTGCTGGATTCAAGGAAATAATAATAATAGTAGGATTGTTCGCGAGCACTATTGTCCATTGATAAACATTTTTGATAATCATTTCTCATGTATGTTCATGAAGTAAAAATGATGATTTTCACTAATACAATCGTTATAATGTCATAGTAACCACAAATACCTTACCGTTTCAAGGAAATTTTTTTATGGGAATTTATATTACATAATAATCATATGAAGATCCATCTAAAATATGGTATTTTCCTATTGCAGCCTTCATTCACATTATACATCATCTTGCTCAAGAATCCTTTTAGAAAAACCTGGTAAGATAAAGAGTGGTCCATAGATTATCCAATAAAAACGTTCTACTAGTAATTGTAGCCCGTCAATGATCCATGATAGCAAACTCTAAAAAATTGAGTGTAAAGTATTAAAAATGAAAACTACATATCTTACTTGCAGGCTCAATGATATCCTTGACTTTTGCTTGGAGCATGCTGTTTCAAAAGATTAGGGTGAGGGGTTAAGTGATCATCCTGCAATATTAAACACTGAAGTTACGCTGGGCAAAATATGCTATAAATGAAGGGTCCTGGAGTTCATTACGTCCTTAAAACATATATATACATCAACTAAATAGTCATAGGATTCAATATGAGATATTTACATGTGCCCAAGATTATTGACTGTTTTATCTTTATATAAAAAGGCACAAATTGATTTATTGTTGTTGTTTGGGCTTAATTTTTGCAAAATCAGTTGAGTATTTATGTGAATATTAACAGGTCAAATTTAATGAGTGTGAAGATGTTCAAAATCCTACAAAACATAATATTTTTTTTGGGGCGTGAATCTACACTTTTTGGTACCAGAATAGGAACATCTGGCCAAGCACAAAAATTAAAGAGGAATATGGCCTGTGTGAAATACAACTGTGTTCTTCTCATGTTTAAACCATGACTCCAAACCCCTTTGCTAGGCATTCAGAGTTATAGAATGTCATATGGAGAAAGTTTTGACCTGTCATGTGTTTGTGTATATCTATTTAAATTTCCATTTCTTCTACTGTAACATGTATTTCAGGAAATTAATAACCAATTTTAAGTTACAGAGAGTCTTAAATTGCTATCATTATCTCATATCTAGTTACAGTTTTCATAAATAGCAAGTGGTTAACAAAAAATGCATGTACAAAAGATAGAAAATAAAAGCAAGATTTTAGTTTAATGGTTTCTACTGGTTCTGCATCAATTTATTACACTGTGCTTGCTTCTTTATTTGAAAACCAAAGGCCTTGCTATGTGAGTGATATATACATATATTACATTGGTTCTAATTTCATGAATGGTTACTGTTGAACCAATACCTTTAATGTTGACATGAATGTTCATAAAGGCTCATGAAATGTTGCTTGAATTATATAAACATAGCATAATGAAATACAACTAGCCTTCCCTGACTAATGATAGTGGAAAATAACATGTAGGCATGGAATATCATTATCATCAGAGTAGCTATATTGTAGCTGCATACACTTTCATGCAAACTGATTTGGTGATTAATTAAACATGAGTGGTCATCTTTATGGAATAGATCTATATAAAGATAGCTTTTTTGTTTCACATTTTTGACTTAATCATGATTTGTAGAATTAATTGACTTCTTTTTTGAACCTGGGAGAACAGGTCCAAGCAGTAAGACCGAAGGCAGTTTTCTCAAAAAAGATGATCCAAAACTAACTGCATTGTTACAACAAGCTGAAATGCTCAGTTCCTTAGCTTTAAAAGTAAATTTAGAAAACACTACCCAGAGTCTGGAAAATGCTTGGAAGGTTATCACGTCCACCAACTTAAAGATTACGTTTTGCACCTTAGTATCTTATATGTGTGATTAAACTTTGTATTATCTGTTCATTTGATTATTCAGGAACTCAATGAGTACTTGATTCAGAACGGTAGGAAAAGCATTTCTGCAGATGATTTTGAAATGGACTTTGGCATAGATGAATTTAATGGTCTGATAGATGAGCTAAAGAACAACAATGCAGTTGAACAGTCATCATGGAGGTATTACCATTATTTTGCACTTCAATTCATCTTAATATGTTTGCACAAAAACAATTTCACACAGTTCCGAGTACAGAGCAATCTCTGAAAAATACGCATGAATGTTAATATGTCAAACAGTGATTGAAAAATATGCATTAAATATATCACTGTGCAAATATTGCATAGAACATCCAGTTACATGTTTATTGAAAAACACATTTTTTTCAACTGGAAATTGTACTCTTTATATTTAACTAACAGTTATACGTCTAAAGCTTACTGTAATTACTACTCACAGGATGTTGACAAAGCCATGGTTAGTGATAGCTCAACAACAAAAAGTCAAGAAAAAAAGACGGAAGGAGGAATCTTGTCGAGTTCAGACTGCCCTGTTGGCAACAATTCAGTAAACCAATGTCTAACTATCTTCGTACTGCCACTTTTCATTTTCAGCCTGTATTTGAACTACTTTTATGCACGTTTTGTCGATAATATTAGATGCAAACTTGCTTTCTAGATATTGTGCATTTGTCTAATTTTGTATGCAGTTGGTTTATAAATTTTATCTCTTTTTACGGGTTTATGTAAACTTTGTTCATGGATATTGTGTTCAACTTATTTTATGGAAGTGATTAATAGTTATGCTTTTATTTTACAATTTTTAGTTTGATTTGTTTATGTTATGTACATTAACTGATTAAAATATAATTAAATGTAGTTTATATTAATGATATGTGTGAATATTGCAATGGCACAACATTGCTGTCAATTCTTTGGAAAAAAAAATGCATATCCCTACGACAGCGTTTATACATTGCTGTCAATTCATTGGAAAAAAATGCATATCCCTACGACAGCGTTTATACATTGCTGTCAATTCATTGGGAAAAAAAATGCATATCCCTACGACAGCGTTTATACCTTGCAGTAGAAAACTATTAACAGCGTTTATACCTTGCAGTAGAAAAATTATTAACAGCGTTTAAAAAACGCTGTAGAAAGTGGGTTTTTGACAGCGTTTATATTTTGCAGTTAAAAATTTAGGGTCAACGACAGCATGTCGTTATACAGCGTTTTTAAAAACGCTGTGAAAACTTTTAACAGGGTTTTTCAAACGCTGTGGAAAGTCTTTTTTGTTGTAGTGAGAGAACCTTCGAGCAGCCTAGGTTATCCAATGAATTATAAGTTTTTATGTGATTATTTACCTTGTCGGGGACTTTAGTCCTTTGCTGTCAAGTGCATCACAAGCTACTCTTCTCGCTTACCGGTTGGCTATACACGAGGGTGAATTATCATGCATTAACTTCCATATCGGACTTCCACTCTTTCATACCTTAAGTCACCTAAGAGAACCTTCAAGCCGATCATTGCTTATGTTCGTGTCAGGATCGCCTACCATCCATGCTTGTCACGTATCACATGAGAGTAACCTTTAAGCTACTCACTGCTTAGGTTTGCGCTGGGACCATCCAACAAAAGGACAGCCCAAATTAGCTTGATCATCATATGTCGGCCTTGGCACTTAGCTGTTAGTACCTTAGATAATGGTTTTGATAATAAAAACTATAGAACATTATATAAAATATATTTTACTAATGTTTTATCAAGATATATATATAATATATAGTGCAGGATATTAGACAGGTATTGATTAAGAAGACTGTACACTATAAAGACGCTGATATCAAGAGTAGATTCAAGATACTGATTTAAAGAATCAAGAGTTCAAGAATGAAGACTCATGAATATCGAAGAGTTCAAGGTTTCAAGATATTCCAGATAATTTATAGAGTCATAGAATTTATGTTAAAACCTTGATAGCACTTTCCTGATCTCTCTCGTCTTCTATAATTTTGTTTTAAATTATTTTTCAAATAATCTTTTTAAAATATTTCCGAAAAAGATTTTCAATCTCTTATACTTATAAAGATATTATTTTAATATTTTTAATCTTATATATATATTTAATTTTTGTTTATACTTTAATAATTTATAACTATATTGATTGTATATATTTTTTACATTCTATTGAATATTCTTATTAAATCTTTCAAAATTATTTTACAAACTTTTATTAAGTTTCATATGATTAAAATGTGTATAAATTATGTTTAATATTTGTACAAACTTCCGAAATATTTTACAAAACTTAATATTTTTGAAACAAATTTTTATTAAGTAATTATTCAAAATAAAAGGGACATGTTGACGTATCCTCTACAAGGATGTCAACATACTAGCCATAAATTTCAAATTTCAAATTTTGACAGGAAGTGTCTTTTCGTTGTATCTCTTCGTGAATGGCCATGATCGTTGTTTTCCTATATATACCAGCCTTCCAAATGAATTTTCATTAACTTCTTTCTTATTTTTCTCTCCTCTTTTCATTCTCTTGAATTCTAAAACAACTTCTATCGAAACTCTACCGAAATTCAATCAGAATCAAATTCAATCATTACTAATTTTGATTCTCTTTCATATACTCTTTGATTTCTCTCATCTCTCTTGAGATCAAGTGCTATTCAATAGTTATATGATCGATGTTAATCAAGATTGAAGATTTGAGTCTGTAAACTCTATCAAATCATACTCTTATACTCTATGGTGTGCTTGGTATCCTTAAAATCCAAGTAGGTGTGATTGTTACTGTTTTAATCAATTGGGTATGCTTAGTAGCCCATAAATCTAGTGGGTGTGCTTATGGCTCGGAAATCAAATGGCTCTACCCAAAGACCGGGATTTGGAGGGTTGTCTCGTAACCTTGTAATCGAAATTGTATTTGCATTTACTAGTTGAAAAGAAATCCATATAAGGAATTGTGCGGGACTGGATGTAGGGTAACTCTGAACTAGTATAAAATCATGGTTGTTCTTTCCTTTTTGCTTTTACTGCATTTACTTTTATCTGTACATTGATTCTGTGATTGTTTCGGTGATTATTAATTTCATCATTTCAATTAAAATCTTAAAGAACTTGAATAATATTAATATAATCAATTAAACACTATTCACCCCGCCCACCCCTCTCTAGTGTTAATTTAGCCTTAAGATCCCTATTCAGCTGACTCGCATTTGGTATCGGAGCATTGGTTTTCAAAGTATTCATCATTTGATTTTTTTTAAAGTTTAAATGGCTAGCAACACTAGTAATAGTACTGTTAGTAAAATGCTTAATACATTTGTTAGTAACTCATTCATCGAAGGACAATCTATTACTAGACCTCCACCTTTTAATGGAAGTAATTATAGATATTGGTCATGTAGAATCAAAATTTATTTACAGTCAATTGGTTTAGACACTTGGAATATCCCATAAACTAAGTGCACTGAAACTGAGACTAATTTTACTCAGTGGACTGCTGACCAAAAAGTAGTTGCACAAAGTAACTCAAAAGCTATGAATATATTATTTTGTTCATTAGATAGAAATGAATTTAATAGAGTATCTATATGTAAGTCTTCATTTGAAATTTGGAGAAATTAGCAAGTAACACGTAAAGGCACAAGTAAGGTTAAACAGACCAAAATTTCCATGTTAACTAATCAGTTTCAATTATTCAAAATGAGTTCAAATGAGTCCATATCCGATATGTATAGTAGATTCCAAGATACAGTACACTCACTTATTGCACTGGGTAAAAGTATTTCTAAGGAGAATTAAATTAGAAAAATCCTCAATTCACTTACTCCCGAATGGGATCAAAAGACTCTTGCAATTGAAGAAGCTAATGACATCGGCGCTCTGAAAATTGAAGAGTTAATTGGAAATTTATGTCTTTTGAAGAACAAATGCAGGGCATGAGAGAAAGCAAAGTAATAGAGAGAAATCTATAGCTTTTTATGCAATGATGGATAATCTAGATTCTGACAACGATGAAGATGAAGAAATTGCTTTCATGACAAGGAATTTCAGAAAATTTCTAAAATAAAGGAGGATGAAATATTTCAAAAGAAATGACAACAAAAAAACAGGAAGCGGAAGTGGAAATGGCATTAGATATTATAACTGCAATGACCCTGTTCATTTAAAATGAGACTGTCCACATCCCAATAAACTTAAACTACATCAAACACCGATTCATCTAGAAAATGGAAAAGAGCCCATACTGTAATATTAATGATTGAGATACATCCTCAATTGATAATGAATCAGATATAGAAATTGCTAACATGTGCTTCACAATAATACATATTTCAGAATAAATGGTGAAATGGATCAGAAAAAGGTACGCTTTTAATATATCAAATTTTTTTTAATTTCTCGAATGAATTTTTCTTTTCTTTTGGTTGCTTTATTGGTTGTTAGGAATATCCTATAGAATAATAATAATATTGGTTGAATATTGTGTGACTATATTTTAAATATAAATATTTTATAAATTTTAATAATAAAATAATAATATAAAATTATATTTAAAATTATTTTCTAAAAATAGAATAACTATAGATAAATCTATATAATAAAATAGGATATAGTTAAATAAAAAAAATTAGTTTTGAAAATTTCTACCAATATGTCGACATACCCCATGAGCATTTGTCGACATATGCAAACAAAATTTGAATTTCAAATTCAAAATTTGAATTTCCCTCAACCTTTTCACCAACTTCTATGTTCTAAAAGTTGCCCTTTGACCATAGAACATGTCCTTTGGTTCACTATTTACTTACTCTATCTACATCCATTAATTTATCTCTTTCATTTCAAATTCAAAAATCATAAACTACCTTATCTCTTCAAATTATTCTTCAATGGCATCCTCAAGCAATATATACTAAGCCAACCATGAGGCTTTCCAAGAAAATAAAAGAACATCTTTTCAATGATCAAGAAGCCATTCAAGCATATATAGAGAATTTATCTTTCGGAAAAGTATTTCCAGGAAGAGTTGCTATTTTTAAAGATATTCCTACTTATGATCTTTTCGATCTTTGTTTGCAGAATGAGATTCTAGGTTTAATGGATGCTTCTCAAAATGATTTTGTTTATTATCCAAAATTAGTAAAAACAAATTAGGAAAATTTAAAAGGAAATTTTATGATGATAGAGAAGGAGAAGTTTGGAGTGGTGTCAAAGGGACACAAATTGTTTTGAATTGTGAACTTTTAGGTCACATTCTTGGATACAAATCTAATAGAATGGACCTTTCATCTTTTCGAACTGATTTTCAAAACTGTGAAGTATTTCATGATATTTTCGAAAGTGATGATGATTTTGAATTCAAAAATAAAAACTTGCATCCAAAAGCAAGAATTTTAAGCCTTCTTTTGCAACAAAGTATCACTCCAAGAATGAGTAATTATAATAACGCGACTCAAAAGGTTTTCAAATGTCTTTTTGCAATTTATGGTCAATACAACATAAATTGGTCTTAAGTCATTTTGAATTAACATTTTTCTAAGAAACTTTCTAAACGTGAAAATACACTATTTCATGGTGTATATCTTACTCATGTTTTCAATTATTTTGGTGTTGATCTTAAAGGAGAGGAAATAATTCCTCGAAAAATATTTTACAAGGCCAACATTTCACTTATTCATATTTCACCCTTCTTCGAGCCTTATAAAACGCTTGCGAAAAAGCAACAAAGGTTCGCTTGGGAAGAAGAGTATGAAATAAGAAAAGAGGAGGAAGAGGAAGGAGATGAAATGGAAGTCAAGGAAGAAGAATAAGGAGAGGAAGAAGGATACTTCTTTGGAAAGTATCAAAATGCCACCAAATCCATCCGACAAATATCTTTTCAAAAATCAAGAGAAGATCGTTCATAACCAAAGGAAGCTTAAGAAATCATTTTCAAAGAAATTTACTTCAATTTCCAACAAAGTGGATAAATTCTTTGGAAAGATCATCCCCAAGCTTGGTGGTTCTTCACCATCTTCATTTGTTTCTTTCTAGTTTTTAAAACTATCTTGTATTTGGATGTTCTAGTTTTAGTTTATGTTGAATCTTATGTATCTTTTTGTTTCTTTGAGTTCTATGTAATCTCTATCTAAGTATTAATGAAAATTTATTTTCTTGCTATTATACATTGTTTATCATCTCTGAAAAACATAAAAGTATAATAGTATAAGCTAAATACATTAGAATAACAAAATAAAGTTGTTTTGAAAATTTTTGTATATATGTCGACGTACCTTAAGTATGTATGTCGACATACAACGGTAACTTTTCAAAACAAATTTAATTTTGAAAATCGAATAGATAGAAAATGTCTATTAATTTCCAATGAATTTCCACTCCTTTAAATATCTGTTAAGACCAGAGAATCATTATTATCTCCTCTCTTTCTTCTTACTTTGCATTCCTACACTCTAAAACCTAAATAATGGGTTATCCTACCCAAAAACTAATCGAAAGCCTCGAACAAACTCTTAAATCATTCAAGAACATTCTTCCTTTCATCCTAGGAAAGTAAAGGCACTTAGAATTGAATCAAATGTAGATGGTCAAGGAGCAAGAAAGGCATTTTGATGCAATTTGGTGGATGATTTCTTCCTTGAACAAAGAAGATCCAACCACTAATCAAGAGTGTACCATCAACAAAGATGATGAAGATTGGGATGCTATCAAAGCGGACCAATCTTTGGCACTGATGGACAGGTTGAAGTTCCTCGAAACGTCTAGTTTCAATAGGTTTGATTGTATATAAATAATAATACTTGGTTCAGTTTGGATTTTATTGGTTCTGATTTGTGTGAATTTGTTTGAATGCTGTGTAACATAAACTTCTTTTGATTGGATGAATATTTGAATTGATTATTTCATTATTATCACTTATACTTTGTATATAATCTTTCTTATAATCATTATATATAATTCTTATGCAGATTGATTAGTACTTTATTGAAGAAAGTTAGAGTTAGGATTATAGTATTAGAGTTATAATTTTAGTTAGTTATTTTTTTGATGACAAAGGGGGAGAAATATAAAATCTAAGCATAGATTAGGAGGATTTTGTAACTCGGGGGGAGTTATAATATATTTTATATACATAATTGTCATCATCAAAAAGGGGGAGATTGTTAGTACCTTAGGTATTAGTTTAGATGAGAACAACTATAGGACATTATATAAAATATATTATACTAACGTTTTATCAAGATACATATAGTATATAATATAGGATATTAAATAGGTACCGATTAAGAAGACTGCACGTTATCAAGACACTGATATCAAGAGTAGATTCAAGATGCTGATTTAAAATTTCAAGAGTTCAAGAATGAAGACTCATGGGTATTGATGAGTTCAAGATTTCAAGATATTCTAGATAAGTTATAGAGTCATAGAATTTATGTTAAAACCTTGGTAGCACTTTTCTGATCTCTCTCGTCTTATCTAATTTTGTTTTAAATTATTTTTTTAAATTATTTGGTTTTAAATAATCTTTTTAAGATATTTTCAAAATTGATTTTCAATCTCTTATACTATAAAGATGTTATTGTAATGTTTTTAAGTTTATATATAAATTGAATTTTTGCTTGTACTTTAATAATTTATAACAATATTGATTTTATATATATATATTTACATTATATAGAATATTCTTATTGAATCTTTCAAAATTATTTTGTAAAGTTTTATTAAGTTTTAATATGATTAAATGTATAAACTATGTTTAAATGTTTGTATAAAGTTTCAAAATATTTTACAAAACTTAATATTTTCAAAACAATTTTTTATTAAGTGATTTTTCGAAATACAAAGGGATATGTTGACATATCCTCTACAAGTATGTCGGCATACTAGCCGTAAATTTCAAAATTCAACTTTTAAAAGGAAGTTTCTTTTCATCGTATCTCTTGAAGAATGAACATGACCGTTGTTTTCCTATATATACTAGACTTCCAAACGAATTTTCATTAACTACTTTCTTATTTTTCACTCCTCTTTCTATCGAAACTCTGCTGAAATTCAACCAGAATCAAATTCAATCATTACTAGTTTGATTCTCGTTCATATACTCTCTAATTACTCACATCTCTCTCAAGACCATGTGCTATTCAAGAATTATAGGATCGATTGTAATCAAGATCAAAGGTCTGAGTCTGTAAACTCTATCAAATCATACTCTTATACTCTATGGTGTGATTATTATCACTAAAATCCAAGTAGGTGTGATTGTAGCATGTTTAAATCAATTAGGTGTGCTTAATAGCCCATAAATCTGGTAGTTGTGCTTGTGGCCCGAAAATCAAGTGGCTCTACCCAGAGGCGGGGATTTTGGAGGGTGTGTCTCGTAGCCTTGAAATTGAAGTTTTATTTGCATTTATTAGTTAAAAAAAATACGTACAAGGAATTGTGTGGGACTAGATGTAGGGTAACTCCGAACCAGAATAAAATCTCGATATGTTCTTTCCTTTTTACTTTTATTGCATTTACTTTTATCTGTACTTTGATTCTGCGATTGTTTCTGCGATTGTTAATTCCATCATTTCAAGTAAAATCTTAAAGAATATGAATAGTATTCATATAATCAATTAAACACTATTCACCCCCCTCCTCTAGTGTTAATTTAGCCTTAAGATCCCTATTCCGTCGACTCACATTAGTAAGAAATCAGGCTACAAAGTCAATGCCTATATCCAAGTCCATTGATTAGCCTAGCCTACCAACTAACATCATCTTAGTACAAAGTTTGCACGAATAGGCCGCCTTGATAACTATCACTTACCTTTACTTGGCTAATCTATCTTGTGCAAAAAACAAAGTGTAGACATCCAAGGATGATCATCTACTCAAAGTACTCTACCCTATAAGTTAAGACAAAGAAAAAGAGAAGATGCAACTATCAAAAAGTAATTATATTCAAACCCAAAAATGTGGGGGCGCATGGCCCTCTTGGTTAGGCTTACAAAAGGAATGATAAAAATATCAACCGAGTCGGGGCCTCAGCTGGCTGATGTAAGGAGTTGATTTGCTCCCTGGTCAGGATGGCCGGCACAACTTCCCCAACAACCTCCATCTCCTAGCAAACTTGGCCCTGAACTCTATAAGAGTATTGACATCAGGGCAGCTCATAGAGATCGGCAGATCATAGTTTTCCCTTAACAGGGCCTTGATCATGTTAGTCAAACGATTCTACCATAGGTCCTCCTCCTTCTAAGTGGCCTCCACAATGGTAGCAGACTTGCACTCCATAATATGCTTGGTTAGGTGCCTTTCGGCCCTCTTTGGCTTATCCTTAAGGTTTATTGCCTCCTTCTATGCTCATTCCTAGGCCTTGATAATTGCCAATGCCGCCTTCTTCGCCTCCTCCACTGCCTTATGGGCCAGATTGCACTTCCTAACCAAATAATCATCCTGAATGTAGATAGAGTGGTGGATGGGCTATGAAAGAAAATTAATTTGAAAATTCAAAAGTTCTATCAAGAGATAAAGGAACTTACATGCAGGACATCCTAAGTGTGGGCATCCATACTATCCTCCATAGAATATTAGCTCTAGATGGACCGGGTACGATGGGTTGATGCTAGGAACTCCTTTAAAATCATTTGGAATTACCTCCGCAAAAGCACAAGGTCACCGTGGTCCCGAGCGACCTCAATGTCCAGTGATAGTGCCTTATCGACACTCATTTCTCCCTTTGGCGCACCCCTCCTAATCAAAACATGGGCTCCTGCGTTGTAAAAGGAGTTGCAGGCTCCTTGTAAGATACCTCCCTAGCCTTCTTCACCCTCTTAAGTTCTCCCATTGGGGGATACTCCTCATCATCATAGAGGACCTCAGTGATCTCCTTCTACTTTATAGGGATGGTAGTTAGAATGACTTTGGAAATGGAGCCCGATTGGTTAAAGGCGGCAAAATATAACTTCCTAGCCGCCACTACAACAAAGAAAAAGAGATAGTCAAAATTGAAGGAAAATCATATGAATTACTAGTAATTGCCATTTGTACTGGTCCGTCCTTATATCTTACAGGGTCCGTATTCAAGGTTTTTCCCGGAGAAGGCACATGCATCCCTGCCGACACCTGACTCTTGTTCTACCCCAATGTTGTTCTTATTAAAACTTGACTCGGTGTCTCGCTCCTTAACTAGTGGCTCATGGCGAGGGATTGGGACATCACTAGCTATTGTGGGTCGAATAGCTCCAACTGATCTGACACAATATTAACTAACTTATCGAGGTTGACTTGTTGCCATTCCTCTTTCTCCTTACCCATTACATTGTCGTCATATGACTGATTAACATTCATGATCGACCTAACGTCCAGGTTGTTGAATTGGACCTTGGAGGAGTCTCGCTTGATTTTGGCTAGCTTCTTCCATCTGCCTCCCTTCTTTGTCGGATTCACCCTCTGCGGCTCTTTGGCCATTGTCTATTCTTGCCTCATCAAACCAACCTATTGGAAGTTGGCATCAGTCACTAGAAGTCTCAAGTCTTGGTGGGGGAGGCAGCCGCCTTTAAACAGTTCAAGTTCTCACTCAGTTCAAAAAATCCAATGCCAAGGAACACAAGCTCATCCCCTATCATGAAATGAGTTTGGCAAAGGAACATAGAAAAAAAGATAAAGGGAAAGAAAGAGAAGCAAAGACTTGCTGAGGGTTTGGAAGGTAGTGTTCTCAATCTCGAGGTTAACACTGTGCGAGACAAAAACGCATCTGGTCATCCAGCCAGGGGTGGCCTTGCTAGGAGCTTTTGAAAAAATCATAGGCTTAGTGCTAGCCTGGAAATGATAATAAGTATCGGTTGGATAGTTGGCCTCCTTCTATAGATGGAAGACCATCTCTACTAGATTACCATTTGGCTCTAAAAGACGAAGTGCAACATCAACATAGACACCACACAAAAACTGGTATCTGTTAGGAGTCAGCTGCCAGGGGCAAGTTGGTAAGCATTAAGGTTGGACATGAAGTAGGGGTTAAGGGGTAGCATAACCCCTACCTTAAAGTAGCCTGTATAGAACTCAAAGAAGTCGGTCGAAGGTTGGTTGGGACAATCATTAGATGTCAGATAGTGGACCATCCCTATGTTGACCCCATTGTTGGCCAACACCTTGGCCAGGTCAATCTTGTCTTGTTCTAATTCAGAGGTCCTAAGAGGGGTTGCCCGTGCTGATGTCGATCGGTCGATGGATATAGAACCAGAAGCTGCCTTCTGAAACACAAGTTGCTTGATTATACAATAGCATAATGACCAGGCCTAGTAAAGCCCAAGGCAAGTCTTTCGACATGACATTGTTATAAGATGACTGTCTTTATGGTGTACCCATTCAAGGCATCCCATGAAGGATGGCTCACAACTCGACTCTTAAGTTAAGTGTTAGGCCTCGTGGCCCTTATCTAATTCTTATAATTTACTTAAAGTCCATACATACAATATTGAGCTTGCCCGTGGCATATAATCAAAACAAATAGTAATATCATCATTTAAAATTTTGTAGGTCCACTCAAGCATATCATCGTCGATCAACCACTGGTGACATGGCAATGATGATTGATCGAAGTCAAAAAATGGATTGTAAAGGCTATTTTGATATGGATATGAATGATCAAAGCTTTGCATCCAGGCATCGCAGTAACTACAACATGGAAAGGGAAAAGCATAAAAACAACAACTGAAAACCCATGGCCTCACTACAACAGCGACGCCTGCCATGACGGAAGTAAAGCCGGAGGAGGATACTCATTTTTTCCTATCAAAGAGGGTTGAAAAAGTGAAAGTTTTGAGGAAGCTAAAATCTTTCTAATGGAGATATATTTTTTTTGCTTGTGGTAAAGAATGAAGAAGGGAAAGAAGGGCAGCTTTTATAAACCTACCCCCTTGTTCTCAGCCAAAGGATTTGAATCGACTCTAAATCTCAACCTTCTAGCTGTAATGAATGCAACTATCACTTCTCCCACATTGAAAACATGCAACCTCTACGACATTTGGAAAAACGAATAATCATAGCCAATGGCATAGCACCACATGGGGCACACATTAGATGCAAAGTAGAGGTTCGAACGGCAGCATTTCTGTGAAATAATAAGCCTGCCCTTGCTCATAAGGACGGCTTGAGGAAATAAATGTTGCTCAATTTTCTAAGTAGTAATTTGCAACCCGATTAAGGCATTGGCTGGCCCAATCAAAGCTAACCTAGTTACTCTACGATCGGCCTGAGCATGTAGACCTAAGCTCCAGTTGGTTCCAAACTAGCCCATCTACTCGGTAAGACATCAAGTTGACAATAGGCCATCTTATACCTAGGCAGCAGTCATAGTCAATTCATCAGGTAAAGATAAAGCTTGGAATGTCCATTCTCGGTCCACTTTGACCTAGCTCAATGACGACTGACTATCTTCTGTTGAACCATGTTCAACCCGACTCCAAGTCATCCGTCCACTCAGCATCACTTTAGTTGCAGGCAGAAACAACTCAAGACTACTTCACCATCTAGCATATTCGACAAGACCGACTCTAACATAATCCGTCCTTGGCTCAGCTTCAGTATGGTTGTAACACCCCGTGAAATGAATAGCGATTAATTAAAAAGAATTAATAAATAATTAATAAGACTCAAAAATGAAATTCTATCAAATGTTGAAATTTAACTAGGAAACTTGCACCATTGCATTCGTGACGATTTTCTGAGCGACTTCCATAATAAAGTTTTGCGATCGAAGTTCAAATGAAGAATTATTTGGTGTTTGAAGTTTTCGAATTTTGAATAATTAAAAGGGAATTTATGAAATAAATAATAATTAATGCTTGGACCACATAATGTCGCCCCCTCCTTAGGCCGGTTAACCGCAAGTGGTTGACCTCCTATAGGCAAGCGATGGATCGGTTCAAATGGCTATGGCTAGGGTTGTACCTCGGCTAAACGACTTGGATTTAATAAATATAAATCAAACGGATATAATTGATTCAAACGCCTATAAAAAAAAGCCTAGCCCCTCACTTTTATTCTTATATTTTATGAACAGACCAACGGAGCTCTTTCTATTTTTAGAAACTATAAAATATATATATATATATATATATATATATCGGTGAAGGGTAAAAAATAAAAGAGAAGAAGATAAGGAGTGAATCAATTATATGGAGAAGGTAAATTCTATAACTATAAATCAATATTGCACTTAACTCAAATCTCCTCTTAGATCTGTAATTCTAATTAGTATGTATATATCTTTTTATACATATTTTTGATAGGAAAAAAAAGGAGTGAATCAAATGAATGAGTTCAGATTTGAGAGATTCGAAAAGCTGGAATGATGAGTGGAAAATTATATGATTTATATATGACTTTGAAATTTATACCTTTGAATTTTATTTGATTATTATACTTATGCATGACCTATTGAATTGTAGGCCTAAAATGAATATATTTAATTAAAATGTCGCCAACATATTCTGTAAGTTATGTAATTATGGTGAAATGGTATGTACACTATAATCAAGAAATATTGAAAATTATTCCCTTAAAATTTCAAGGTATGATGTTGATAAGATTGTGAATTTTATTCCAAATTTATGTTATTTGGGTTGTAAATTATTTAGTAATTGCTTGAAATGTCCTAATTTGACTTGGAATGTAAATTTCTATATTTTAACGTAGTGGGAACATTGAATGAACAATTTAGTTGTATCTATTTCCATTGAAATTTCCATAAACTATTTAACAACAATTATGTATAAAAAGTGCATCAATTGGATTAATAAGGAATATACCAAAATGAAAGAGGTGTATAAAGTACGGATGTCCTTCTCCATAGTTTGCACTATTTATTTCAATGTAAATAAAACCAGAAAATTCCTAGTAATTTTGAACGGAGCAAAGTCGCACTTTTAGGTTGTTTATGGAAATTCATAACGGTGATAAAAAATTTCCTTCGGGAAATGATTGCTCTAATATATTAAACTATGTAAATAAATATTCTTTGTACAATTTACACATAAGTGTATATTCTAAGATTTCTTAGCGTAGGAAGTAATGAGTTAAAAATAGAAATACACACACAAACATATAACCACGCCTACTAATTAAAAATATAAATATTCATATGGTAATGAATGAATCATAATAAATAAATATACATTGGTACTCATATTAGTTACAATTACGATGATTAAATATTAATAACATAGTAAATCATAGGATTAGGAGGTTGCAATGAAAAAAGGTAGTAACTCCAACATTTAGGAATAACGATTGAAATATTAATGGGCAATAAATGCGTGTTTAAAAGGGACTTACAAAAATCAAATGGCACATAAATGTGTTTAAGGGGATTAACTGAAAAATTAATCCTTACATACATTTATAGGGAAAATGGAATAGGCATAATAAGTTGAATTTGAAGTGAATGAATAAATGCCATTAGTGATTTTCCAATTTGAGTAATAATAACCATTTATTAAGGACAACTAATTCGGGGTAAAGAAATAAGTGACATTTAGGTGGCATAAATAAGAAATGAAGAATATAGTTTATAAGCACATTAATAGATTCCTAGCAAATAAATAAATGAATACAAATAACTAAATTTTGGAGGCAATATAATTTCCACATGGAAATTATATAGCCTTAATAATGTTTAGGACAAGCGTGAATTAGTAGGTCTAGCACAAAATTTAAGCTTTGGATAAATGGTTTGGTTTAGTATGGGTCACGATGTGAGGTCAGTAGAGTTACACAATAGAAGTCTGCCCTTCACCTGAGGCTACTAACAGTTGTGTATACTACTACTTTTATGGGACATCTCCAACAATAGGACCATGGGGAAGGGATACATGTTGATGTATAGGTCTGGAAAATATACCAAAGGTTCGTCTGAGATTTGAATATAAATTACTAGGTACCTTTACGGATGTCAAGGGGTTTATTTCGGAGTGGAAGGTATTAAATGGTCGATGATCTGCCTTCTCTCTATATAAGAAGTCTTAAATAAACTACGACATTGCCTAGTAGGGAAATGGGGTCTGCTTCATTTCTAAACAAGAGGTAGTTAGTAATTAGAGTGGGAATTTTCCTTGACTTATATTAGGCAAGTCTAAATGGGATTTTTGATATGGGGGTCGGCAAGCTATGTCAGTGTTGTTGGTAAACCGGTATTTAGAAGTAGGACCAGATATAGGCTTTGACTACCAGCAGTCCCGAGCGGTCGTTAGCAAAGATTTGGGTTATGCCCTAATGGATTTTGCTTTCTACTAGTGTAGAATCCGTATGGGATGTGCAAAGACCTTAAAGTTTAATTAGTTGTTTTTTTATCGAAGGTGGGCTAGTTAACCCTTAAATTAATCTTTGAGATGCATTAGTAATACTCACTAAATTATAAATTCGTACCTAGTGGTCATCGGCCTTTGTAGACAAGGGTCGGTCGACTAGCGATTACGTTACGGAGCTCCCACTTCAGGGTTGAGTTATTAACTGGCCGATAGATCTACCTCCTCCCTATTCAAAAAGTATTAAGTGGCCTAGGTTTTCTTTTGGGTTGTAAAACATTTGTGTGTGTGTGTGTGTATGTATTGTTTGCGTTAAAAATAGAACAAATGCCCAAAAGATATTTGAAGAGAAGAAAAGTGAAGAAAACAACTGAAAATGAGTAAACACATAACAAACAAGATTTATAATGGTTCGATGTATTCTGGCCTACGTTCACTTGAAGGTTTTTATCTTTTTATTACTATAAGTAAGAGTACAGTTCTTATGGTTTGTCGACGAACTATAGGCAACTTCAAGAAAAGTGTAATGATGGTGGAAGAGCCAAAAGATCCTCGAAATGAAGCGCCATATGCTCTATTTATAGGTGTAGGTTGGCAGGAAAGCCTCAAACATGTTTTTCCTCACGTTCTCCATGTTCTCTCGGAGATTGCTGAAGAAGAAGACGTGGCCAGCTCAGCAATTGGTATGGGTCCGTACGTAACCATGATCGTTCGGCACCAACCTATGACCGTTCGGTACCTACTCATGATCATTCAGTACCTATCCATAAGACTTTGCCAACCATGATTTGGAATTTTGGAGATTGGTCGCCTTGCCGTTAACTTGATTGTTCCTAACTTGTTTGAATTGTTTCTAGCTTGTTTCTGAGTCTAATTGATTGGTCAGTGGAGGAGTGAAGTTGCTGACTCTAAGTGCTTGGGAAAACCGATGGAGAGCTTCACGCGAGTGGTGCTATAGAGCTTGGAATAGACTTCTAGGACCGTAGCTAGCATGCAGTAGAATAATGGTGTAATAACCACAAAGTAACATCTTCTAAACTTTGTAAGAAGCATGGAGTAGAAGACCGTAGCTTGCTTGAAATCGCTTCGTGCTTTTAGGATGATGCCTCGATCCCATTTTCTAAACTTTGTTGGACTTGCTTTTCGGGATCATAACTAGTGAGTATGAGGAATTTAGACCAAAAGCGAGGAAGTTTTGTGGATCGGTACTTATCCATGATGGGTCAGTACCTACCTATCACTTAGTAATTTGCGACTTGATTTTTCTTGGAGGTGAACTTGCATTGGGTTAGCAATTTTGGTTTTCCAGATCCATCTGAATACTGCCTGGTCAAGGGTGGGTTAACACTTGTCCCCTAAAGAACGCCTTGCGAATGGAAGGTGTGCTTTGTACAAGAACAAGTACCGAAGTCGATGGAGCATCAATGGTTGAATTTTTCGGTTATCTTGCAAGTCTCAATATGAATCAAGATCATCCCGTGTTCAACCTGGATTTAGCAATCACATGTTGAAATCTCGATCTCTCTGGATCGTGAAGGGAATCCTTAGCTTCTCTGGATCGACAATCAAACCCATAATCTCTCCAAATCGTTAATCGAACCTATGGTCTTTCAGCGCTGATAGTTCAATCTGTGATCTCTCCTGGTTGTTAATCAAATCCATGGTCATTCGGGATTAATAATTAAATCAACGATCTTTCTAGATCGTCAATCAAATCGATAGCCATTTGGGGCTGATAATTGAATTGATGGTCTCTCCAAACCGTTAACCAAATCCATGGTCGTTCAGGGCTAATAATCAAATCGATGGTCTCTCTGGATCGTTAATCAAATCAATTACCATTCAGGGCTGATAATCAAATCGATGGTCTTTCCTGACTGTTAATCAAATCCATGGCCGTTCGGGACCAATAATCAAATCAATGGTCTCTCTGGACCATTAATCAAATTCACGGTCGTTCAGAGCCGATAATCAAATCGATGGTCTCGTCGACATGTTAATCAAATCCATGGTCATTCGAGGCTAATAATTAAATTGATGGTCCCTCCAGACAATTAGTCAACCACGGCTGTTCGGGATCGATAATCAAATTGATTATCTCTCCAGACGTTAATCAAATCCATGGTTGTTCAGGGCCGATAATCAAATCGATGGTCTCTCCGGACCTTTCCTAAGCCCAATCCGCTCGTTCCCCGATAAGGGGACTCAGTGACAATCAAGCCCAACCATTCACTCTCTGGTGAGGAGACTTACTTCTTGCACTCTGGTCTTGTATCTCTGAATGGGGCTTAAAGCGATCATTTTCAGTCATCACGTTCGAGTGGATAAAAGATCAAGCATTCATTTACGGGGTACAAACATAAACACCAAATGCACATCACAACCTCCATCCAGGTATTGCCGCCTTGCATCCAACTTAGAGCCTGTTTGGGGATCGATCGATATCCCAATCTAGAGATGACTATTCTTGATCTTGATACATGGTCATTTCCATTTATTACGGATGATGGTTGCTCTTGTTCCACTAGTGTAGCTCAGCTTTGCACATACTGTTGTAATTGATTATTTCTGACATGTTCCTCAATGAGATCGCGCAAGTGCCTACAATCATTTGTGTTATACCCATCCAGCTCATGGATTAGACAATATTTTCCAGACGTCCTCTCACGGTCTGTGGGCTCTCTACTTGTCGGCTTTCAGGAGAGGATTTGTCCCCTGGTATCCAAATAAATCTGTTCTGGGTTTCATTTAGATCTGTATAAGACGGGAACTTCGATTCCCTTCTTTGCCACTGTAACGTTTCGATTTTTCGTCGCTCGAAAATCGACATCAATACGTCCACTATATCAACTGCCGAGCAATCGAATGCCGGAAAACCGAATTGTTATGGAGAAAAAGAAGAGGTAGAAGAAACAGAAGAAAAAGAAAGAAATAGAAACAATATCAGAATCTCACATTCGCAGCGGAACAATATATAATAGATAAATGAATAATCTTTAAATCAAAGAACTATATCATTTTATACATTACATCATCCAATTCACAATTTACAACAACGATATACAACACAACTGGACAGTTATATGAACTTGTCCATATACAGAATACACAGCGGAATAATACTATCATATACAAGTGGTACGTCTCGCCATCCAGCTCGCCACTGAGCTCCACAGCACTCCAAAATCCAGAATAATCTGATAACCTAACTCTAGACTGCCCGTGTGGAAAATGATGGGCACCCAGAGTTTAGGAAGGAAACAATAAACTCCAGGTTAGTCATGGTGACTGGTGTGAGAACTTAAAACAGTTATCTTTAAAACAATAACAGGATAATTTTAAAGTCAATTTCGCAATGCTTTTGGGAAATGAAACTACCATAAGACCTCCCACCACACACACAATGCAAACGCAGAATTGGAGGAGATTTCTTCTTATGATAGTCAAATATGCTTACTACGCAAATCATTGGATTATTATTATTAATGTCTAGTGTGGGAAACATTTTCAAAAGTATAATATTAATCTTAGCCAGCATACGACCAGTATCGTATGCCTACTATAGCTACTATGTTCAATAGCAGGTTACCGCCACATTCCATAGTAGGTAATACAACTAAATCGTACAAGGCTCGTATTGTTTCTTTGGATTTTCCAACAAATGGTCAGGCTAAGGAACTTCCTATGCCACGAAGGAAACGCCTCTGGCTGGACGCTCCGAGAGACAAACTGCTCTCTGCGAACAAAGCCGGGTTACCCCTGTAACTAGGTAACTCATGAATATGTCATCCCCCGGTCCTTTGGGACCTTTATCCGAGCGCTCGGTAACAACATCACACATAATAAATAAAGTGTGTCCACATGAGTAAGTATTTAGGCTCCATACCATGATACCACCCCTTTCCAGAAGGAAATGACATACCCTAAAGGGCGCGACCCTCATAACCTTGCCGCAACATTCCTGTTTCGACCATTTCCGGGTTGTTGAGGCCCTGACGAAGTCTCGTCCACAAAGCTACGCTTTTTACAAAGCCATGCTTTGATAAAAAATGATCAATAAATGATCACCATTACAGCAACACTCAGCATGCCACATTACCAAATTGGGAATATATCGCTGATAAATTTCAACTACATAACCTCTGAGCTCGTACGTCTCAGAGAAGGGTGTTAAGCTAAGAGAATAAATTCTCCGCCACCAACAGAAATGTATTTGAAAGAAATCAACTTTATATCTCAAAACGTAATGTCAGACACGTAACCATACAAGTCTGTTCCGGGTTCGAACGGAACCGAAGGCACTTCCAAAGAAGCCCGTGCAATCCGGATATTCACAATCCCGATAAAACTTCCCATCACAAAGGAAATCTCTATACCATAGCTAACGGTGCAGAGACAATCGATAGGTAATCCTATCGTTTTCACAAATACCTGGTCTTCACCACCGGTCTTCAATACGATCCATATAGTCGTATCACAAATTCGGAATGGGTTATACGACACAAAGGTCCTTTCCCGGCTAACACTAATAGTGAGCGCTTATTCAAAACATATGGATATAGGATTACAATTAAGTCACAACTTATTACCCAAATCCTTTCTTTCAAATGGTTTAACAAATTACCATTTTAAATCTTTAAACAAAAAGATTTACTTCACAAAGTTTCATTTACAGATTTCCAAATCAATTTCCATTTCAATTTTGAATTAACCCATTAAATCTTTAAATCCAGATTTAATCTATAGCTTTCAAAACTATTCACAATTCAAGTCTTTTATAATATAAAAGACACACAATTTTAAAATCTTCCTTGATTTCAAAATAAAGTTTAATCATCTTCACAGAAGTGAATTCATAGTTTTTCCAAACTAATTACAATTTCATTTCAACTTGAAATGTTTCAATACAAATTGGAAGTCTTTTCACTTTATAAAAGCTATTAGTATTTGAAAACAGATAGTTTTTGTTTTGGGAAAATCTGGTTACAATTACACAAGTTAAATCCATTCAAGTATAAAACTTGAATATACATTTAAATTCCCAACACCATATTTTAAATGGTTAAAAACCCATATAAACATCCTTTATAATTTATACAATCTTTTAAACCAAAATTCCCAATTCATCGAATTCAATTTAAAATATTGAATTCAAATTTAAATCAAATGATTTAAATTCCAATTCTATTAAGTTATTTAACAATAACTTTTATTTTTGAAACTCATTTCAAAAACTTCCAATTTAAATTCCAAAACTATTTTGGATTCAAAAACTCAATTTTTTTCAAAATTGATAAAAATCTGTGACTTAACCGATTTCCACGTGAAATCCACATTTGTGTGTGTATTGTGTAGTCCAAGGTTTTAACACAATAGTGCACAATCATTCAATCATTACAGATCAAATATAATCATATAATTGATAAGCGGTATAAACTATAACGCTTACTTTCATTCACAGGTCATAGATAAATAGATCACAAATCACACGCAAATCAGAATATATCATAAAGTATCATACATCAAAGATGTCAAACAATTTTACATCCAATTAAATCCAAACATCCATAGATAGGATAAATTAAATTTTCTGATTAATTTAAATCAAATAAATTTCTAAACATTTCCAAAATTATTTCCTTTTAAAATAAATTCCTTTAACTTTTCAAATCTATTTAAAAATCCAAGTTTTAAATAAATTCTTCATCTTACAAATAATATTTTCGAAATCCATTTATAAAGCCTTTTTCCCAGAATCTGAAATTTAATTCAATACAGTTCAAAATAAGACTTTTATCTTTTTAAACTCCTTTTAAAATTTATCCAATTATCAAAAATACATTTTTCGATAAAATTTCAACTTATATTTTCAAAAATTAAATTTCTAAATATTTCTGGTATCCATCGATACCAAAAATATATTCGGCTGAATTACAGCCCTTTACAATTCCAATCTCACAATTATAATCATACAACGATTATAAATAAACAACACACAACATATGAAATAAATTCAAATGTTTGAGGAATCCAGTTGGATCCCTCCAACTTGTTTCCTTGCATCCATAGATGTTAGCACAATACCAATTCCGCTCCAGTACGGAATATCGCGGTATATGGGTTTAATAAATATTATCCGCTATTATGCAGCGCAATAGGGTCTCATTCGCTATACAATGCGGGAAATCAACTCCAATATTTACATATTCCAATATATATATATATATTGCTATATACATATATAATACCAATTTCACTTCAATGTGAAATATTCGCGGTATATGTTTTTAATAAATAACCTCCGCTTAATAACGGCGTATAATGTCTATTTATCACAATAAATAGCAATCATCATTCAATCCACACAATCAATCACTATCAACAATTTTAAATCTAACTATTTAAAATTTAAATCGAAACAAAACATTCGATTGAGTGAGGAGTTCTCACCTTTGCTTTTAATTCCGTTCCAACGTTTTATTTCAAATAAAATTAAACGTGCATTTAATTTTACCCAAAATTTTCACTGACTTTAATTGCTTGCGTAGTGCTCGACAATACGATTCCAACGCAACTGGTTTCGTGCGTTTTCGATCTCGTAGCAAAAAGTTATGGCTTTTTAAAGATTGTACGAATTTAAATATACAATTTTAGCTTTTAATTTTTTTTTCTAACCCTTAAACGAATCTAGGCCGTCCATCACTCCAACATCAGATCTGAGCCACTCCTATCATCTTCTCCCCCCTTCGTTCAAATGCCGATCCAAACAACCCATAGCCGCCACCAAACTTTGAATTATTGCCACCACCACCGACCACTACACGACGATCGGGCTACGCCGTTTCGAAGGCCACGACGAACCCCACCCACGGCTGGAGCATCATGGAGCTCATCCCTGTCTTTGGCCTCAAAAAACATGAAAAACGCAGTAGGTTCGAGCTCGATTTCCCGTTGATCCGTTGCTCCGTTTTCAATCATCTCCGTATGGATTTGAAGCTCTCATTGTCCTATACAATTTTGTAGTTGACGACTTTTGCTAATTGTTTGTAGATTTGGAGATAATTGACGAAGAAGCTCAGCCATTTTCGGCCATTAAAATGATAGTGGCGGCTGAAGAAGAGAGGGTTAGGGTTTCCTCATGTGAACGTATATATATACGTATATAAATGATATTAAATTTATTTTATTTTAAAATGACTTTTTCAAACGATCTCCAAATTGTAACGACCCGGCTTTCTCTCCATAGAAAGTCGCATCGTTAATAAGAAAGAAAGGGGTGAGAAGTAGAAAAGAGAAGAAGAGAAAAAAGAAAGAAACAACAACAACGATCTCACAGCGGAACGAATAAATTATATTAATAACATAAACTATTACATAGTATACAACAATTACAGAGTTACACAGCATATACTAGACAGTTATAAACATCTGTCTAGACATTACAACTCAAATACAAGACAAGACACTATCACAGATATCAACACAGCGGAATACTATATCTACGAACGCCGAAGCCTCCTGCTCCATTGCTCCTCCAGAATATTCGTCAAAGCTAAACCTGAATCCCTTGGCTACTCGTAAAAATTTGAGTACCCAAGAGTTTATAAAACAGAAAATAAACACTTGGGTCAGACATGGGTCTGGTGTGAGTAAACGGGTTAAAATTGTTTAACTTCAAAACCTTTTGAAAGCAAAGGTATCACGTAAGACTTCCCACACATAAACATGGAAAAGTTTTTACCTTACGCTAACCAAAACATTTGATAGGAAATCCAGTTATATTATAATAGGGTCTAGGGTTTTCAAGTAAAATACAGAAATAGCTGAAATGCTTACATCTCACATTCCAACATAGTTGGGCACAACTAATACGTACGGCACTTATTGGAGTTTGGATTCCATACAATGGCAGGGCTACTGGGGTACTGCCCGTCACAGTACGTGGCCTAGATCACCGTACCGAGGATCACTCCCAATCCCCTGCAACACAAGGTCGGAACATCCCTTACTGGATAATTCCCGCACAAGATACCTCACGGTTGGGATCAGCAACCGCACCACTAAGTCGAAAATAGAAAGGGACATCTAGACAGAGGTAACCTTGTCCTACTTGGGTGCTACCCACTAACCTTGCTGCACCTCCCCTGTTTTAGCCATTCCCGGTTTGTGAGGCTTGAGGTCACGATTACCTTAGAAAAGAACACATCACTTAGAATGCTCATCGTCCACCTGACGATGTTCTGAAAGCATTCAATCCATATAAGTTCGTTCCGGGTTCGAACGAAACCGAAGGCATTATCTCGTTACACTCGTTTTGGAATCACCCTCAGAGTTAACGACAATAACCCTTGCACTCTGAATCTTCATCTTCACTTTATTCACGACCTATCGTAAATTTGGATCGATGTGGTATTCGGGTCTCCAGACCTGGAAATCCGGTATACGGAAACCCGATCCCGGTCTCATCGAAATCCAAAGCGTATCTTTTAAGGCCAAGTTGTTTTAAAGGTTAAAACAATTTAATTCAATTATCTTTATACACTTAGAAAGATAATTCACAATAGATAATCAACATTATCAATATCATCAGATAATCCATATTATCACAATTCAACTAAACATCCATATCACATAGCATATATCTCATCAGAGATATCAATCAAATGCAAAGCATTCAGTATTATCATTCATCCATAAGTAATGATTTATATCATCTCTAATTAATTTAAAGTTAATTAAATTAATTACTTTTATTTTATAAATCCTTCTTACTTAAACATTAATTAATTAAAATCAATTAATTAATTATCCTCTAATAATTCATTTCAATTAATCATCTTTGATTAATTATCTTTTAATTACATCCAAGTAATTTATCTTTAATTAATTACTCAAATTAATTATCATTAACCACTTATAGTAATTAACCTTTAATTATATCATTAATTAATTAACTAAAATTAATTAACTTAATCAACTATAATTAATTACATTAATCCTTAATTAATTACATTGATTAATTACTTCATTTATTTATTAATTATTACTTAATTAACAAATCTTAATTACATCATTAATTATATTAATTAATGATCCTTAATTACAACTTAATTATTAATTACTTAATTAAATTAATTACATTAAGTAATTAACCTTTAATTAAACAACATTTATTAATCACCCTTGATTAATCTTCAATCAGTAATTAATTACCCTTAATTACTTTCATTAACTAAATTAATTACTCCTTAATTAATTTCTTAATTAATCCCTTGATTAATTATTCAAAGTAATTAACTCAAATTACTTCTATTAATAAATCATTTATTCAACTAATTACTTCTAGTAATTATCATATTATTACTCCCCTAAATAATCTTACCTTAATAATTACATTAAGTAATTATTTATCAAATCAACTCTTGATTATTCTAAATTAATTAAACTTAATTAATTAACTTAAACTAAATCAAATTAACTTCAATTAATTACAATAAGTAATTAATTCTTAATTACTTCCAATAAGTAATTACATTTAAACAAATTCATAAATGATTATTCTTAAATTAATTTAACTAATTAATTATCAAAATTAATTCTATTAATTCATTATTTAATAACCCATAGTTAATGACCTCATTAACTATTATTTAATTACTTTCCTTAAGTAATTAACTTATATTAATTATTATTAATTCTAAATTAATAAATCTTAATAACCATTTTATTAATCTCTAATTACTAAATTAATTAAGTGTTAACCATAACTTAATTAATATTTAATTACTTATTAATTAATTCCTAACCATTAATTACCTATTTAATTAATCCAAATGATTAATTAATCAATTAAATTAATTATCCATTAAATTTCCTTATTCCCAAAACATTTGAAACATCCATTTTCAAATTTACTTTTAAATTTCATTTTAAATTCTGGATTTAAAATGAATATCAATTTTGTCTTTAACAAAGTTTAGAACAAATTTAAAAACTTTTTCCTGTTAAAGAAAACTTATATCTTCTAAAAGAATTTTTAAAAGAACTTAAATCTACTTCCTTTTAAAAATTTCAAAACATTTAAATATAGCTAACATTTAAACTTATTTAAATTTTGAAAACAAAACAGGTTTTAAAACCTGGCAACACAATTGCACTCGAACACACTATAATTTACTTCGAGTCGCAGCTCTAATTACTTCGAGCAAATATCCAATCGTCACGAAGAACACCCGAGTACCCTTCTCTGTTCAAATCCCAGACTTCACCAGACATTCACGATCGCGTGCACGTGCACGGCCAAGATCAACGCCTCCGGTCATCACTGCATCGACGAACAAGTCGAACATCACCTCCAGCTTCGATCCCATCCATCAGTTCCTCTCCGATCCCTCTCGAACTCGAATTCGACTAAATCAAAACCTGGCAACACTGACTCGCGACCAACCAACCACCTGACATCGCCTCGTCTTCGCAAACCCGACCACCAGAACTCCTCCAACTCCGGTCATCGCTTCAACTACCTCAAAGCTTCAATTTCCCAAAGTATCATAAAGCTCGATCCATCAACGAAAACAAACGAAACAAATTTGTAGCCTAACTTAAAACTAGGGCTACAGGAAAGAAACCATCACCACGGCTACCAAAAGAATTTGCATCACTATCAACTATTTTTCCAAGCTTCTCTGATTGCTCCTCTACCCCCAAGAACAATCCCTACCTTTTAATATCAATAGATCACCAGAATTTCAAGTTTCCCCCTTTTTAGTTCATCACAGAACTGCACCATTTCCACATTCTTAAAAATCTTGATTTTAGTGTTAAAAATCATGATTTGGTTTATTTATTCAATTCATAATACTGGAACTACAATTCTCACAGTTTGAATTTTCACTTTATTTAATATACACTGATGTTTTAAGCTTCCAGAGACACTCAGGCTTAAGATTTGACTTAATTTAAATTTTAAGCTTTAGTTTATGATAAAACAAACTTATTTTGTTTTAAAACTTAAGTCTATCAGAGATCAGATAAGTAGATAGGGATTTTATCAAGAATCTGAGCTTAAAGAAAATATAAAACAGGGATATCATACATAACAGACATGCACATATATATCAATACATCCACATGTATATATTTATAGAAACTCACATATAGATACACACAAGAACATACTTCTTTCAGGGTTAACCAACAAACAAATTCTTATATTAAGTTCTAAGAATGTTACTCACTGTTATTTATAAACTTTCAAATATTTAAACACAACAGAGCATATATACAGACATTCAATACTATCACATACACATGCATCCATTTCAATCCAGATTTTTAGGCAAGCAACATGATTTTCATTTATATATCAAAGTTAAATCCAGGGTTTTAAACTATTTTTAAAATTATAGTTTACTCACCTATTTTGTTGAACAGAGAAACTGGAATTTGGACTTTGAAAATTTGAACTGGACTTGAATTTGCTTTGAATTTCATCTGCTTGTTTTTGAAAACTGAAACACTTGCTTTTGAAACTTTAAAACAGGAAGGCTCTTGAAACTCCAGATTTACTTGCATGCATTCTTGGAATGGTTACAGGTCTTGATTGTACATTGCAGATTTGTTTTGAGGAGTGTTTTCAAGTTGTTTTAGGTTGAAGAAATGAATTTGCAGGGTTTTAGTTTGAGAGATTTGATTCTGGTTTGAGATGATTTCAGGTTGTATATTTTTGGTTTGAGAGGATCATTCCAGTTTTGTAGATTCTTGGTTTAGAATTGAATTTCAGTTTTTGAATTGTGGAGATGATTTCGGTTTGATAAATTTTCTGATTTGGTTTTTTTTTTGTCTTTGAAGATGTGAGAATAAAAACAGGAAATGGAAGAGAGGGAGGATATAGTTTTATATGAATTCATTTAGATTTGTTTTAAAATTAAAGAAAATAAAAATGAACCATGACACTTGTCTCTACCCTTATTTATCTTGTTAACACATGTATTTAACATGTTTAGAAATTTAACACTTGTTTAAATGAGGTCTTAGGAAATTAACACTTGTCTTTTTAAGTTAATTTGTATTTTATTTTTAAAGTTTAATATAAGCTTATACTTAATTAATTAGTTAATAAGTATTTATCTATATATAAATTACTTTTTAAAGGGAAACAAAAACTAATTATATTTATAAATAAAAGCTTATACAAATATTCTAAAATCCAAAACAATTTAAATATTTACTATTTTGAATTTCAAAACTTTAAATTCAAATTCAAATCAAATTAAATTCTAAGAAAAATTTAAAATTAAGTTATATACTTATATAACTACTTATCAATTTAAAAATATAACAATTCCATAGTCTTTTAAAATCCATTCATATTTATAAAAATAATACATTATACTTGTTATTTGAAAATAACATATTTGATACTTATTTAATTAGATTATTAAATTAAATTCAAATTTTATTATCAAAGATCATCAATATCAATTTAATTATTCAATAGATTATTAAATTGATATTGTCAAAATTTCCGGGATATTACATTCCTCCCCCCTTAAAATAATTTCGTCCCCGAAATTTAAACAAAGGTAATTTAATAATCTTATTAAAGATTTTAATTTAAAACACAAGCATATACTATCATCCATATGCTAGCAACCATAGCAACCAAATCATCCAATCAAACAATTCTAACTATCTAGACTAAATTCTAGATAAAATTCCTCGAGTTTCCCCAAGTATATATATATACCGGGATACTCGCTCTACAAACAATCTAAACTACTAAGCTATAGATCTCCTACTCATCTAGATCTACAGAACTAAACAGAATATCAGACTACAGACGAGTCTGACTCAACTACCCAACTTCCAGAACTGCAGATTCTAAAACAGAGATAGATCAAACACGTACTCCCTCAGAGATACGTAAAACATAATGAATTCCAGTTATCCAAACTGACAATTCAACCAAGTAGACCCATTTCCCTATTCAAATCAGAACACAGACGAGATCCAAACATACTCTACTTCACAATTATCCGTAGATTCCAAACTTACTCCTCCTATCCAGAGATACACTCCAAACTGCTTTCGCTGCTCAATTCTGATCTGAGGTAGAACACAAGCACAGACTGGACAACTCATTCCAGAAATAAGGTTCACTGATCCATAAATAAAACTCAGATACTCCAGCAAAACTTGAGCTGCTTCACCAAATCCATCTCTAGGAAACATCCTTCCACTAGACTGAACCACCGGTATCACTCCTGGAATCCAGTCGATAAGAAAACTCAACCTTCAAATGCGGACAAACTTCTGACTTCTCTGAAGACATCCAGAAAAATTCTGACAACCCAAGAGAACACTCAGCAATCGCAAGTCACTTTTGCGATCAACCCATCCTAAGTCCAAAGAAAACTGTTCTCCTTTACACAATCCGAACAGCTCATACTTAACTATCCAATCCATCGAAGAAATGGATTTACTCTTACTACTTCTGAACTTCACCTTCAGAAAAACTGCTCATCCAGAAAACTTCCTGCCATCACAGAATACTCTGAGCTGTACTGCTGACACTGATGCCAAGGACTTCCTATTCCAAAGATCTTCGAGAAACTCGAACTCCAAACCAAACAGAAACACCGTGCTGAACTCAGCGACAGCACCGAAACATTCACACTTCCTTAATCTTGTTCCAAAGAAAACATCTTCGGGAACATCCATCGTCACTGTATCTCATCATACAGCTACTATTACCTGAGGTATCAAGGTACCATCACTCGCTTCTGTTCAACCGACAGATCCAACTTTACTCATCCAAACTTCAAAGATAAACTCCGAACCATTACAGTTTCCTTCGGAGATCGATGAAATCCTTCACCACAGCAAAGCTTACTCGAGACGGTATTGGGTCTACAGTCTCGACAGATACACTTCCAACCTCAACACTCAAATTCTAACTATTGGTAGTCGTGTTACTCACACTACCACCTTATCTACCTTTATAATTTATATTGGAAAACCCGAACAGGTAACCCAACAAATAGGTAGAAATATATATATATATATATATATATATTTAAAATGATACTTTTTATATAGAAATTATTTCTGGGTAAAATTATTTCATTTACCTTTTTAAAACAATATTGTGTCCGTTGGCCTGGTTCAAGTGTTTAGAGATCCCTATCAATAACGTTAGCTACTCGTATTGACCAGAATCCATATACCACTCAACCGATCAATTAACACAATATAAAACCATTTTATATAACTAACAAATACGCGCTCTCGTATATATATACTCAGACTCAACAGGTTGCTACAGATCCTATCTCTAATGAACACTCCTTCCGAACCTAGGTATTCACTCAACCTAGTGCTCCGATATTCACTTAACCAAAAGCTTAGGCATTCGCTCAACCTATGCTCTGATACCATATGTAACGACCCGGCTTTCTCTCCATAGAAAGTCGCATCGTTAATAAGAAAGAAAGGGGTGAGAAGTAGAAAAGAGAAGAAGAGAAAAAAGAAAGAAACAACAACAACGATCTCACAGCGGAACGAATAAATTATATTAATAACATAAACTATTACATAGTATACAACAATTTACAGAGTTACACAGCATATACTAGACAGTTATAAACATCTGTCTAGACATTACAACTCAAATACAAGACAAGACACTATCACAGATATCAACACAGCGGAATACTATATCTACGAACGCCGAAGCCTCCTGCTCCATTGCTCCTCCAGAATATTCGTCAAAGCTAAACCTGAATCCCTTGGCTACTCGTAAAAATTTGAGTACCCAAGAGTTTATAAAACAGAAAATAAACACTTGGGTCAGACATGGGTCTGGTGTGAGTAAACGGGTTAAAATTGTTTAACTTCAAAACCTTTTGAAAGCAAAGGTATCACGTAAGACTTCCCACACATAAACATGGAAAAGTTTTTACCTTACGCTAACCAAAACATTTGATAGGAAATCCAGTTATATTATAATAGGGTCTAGGGTTTTCAAGTAAAATACAGAAATAGCTGAAATGCTTACATCTCACATTCCAACATAGTTGGGCACAACTAATACGTACGGCACTTATTGGAGTTTGGATTCCATACAATGGCAGGGCTACTGGGGTACCGCCCGTCACAGTACGTGGCCTAGATCACCGTACCGAGGATCACTCCCAATCCCCTGCAACACAAGGTCGGAACATCCCTTACTGGATAATTCCCGCACAAGATACCTCACGGTTGGGATCAGCAACCGCACCACTAAGTCGAAAATAGAAAGGGACATCTAGACAGAGGTAACCTTGTCCTACTTGGGTGCTACCCACTAACCTTGCTGCACCTCCCCTGTTTTAGCCATTCCCGGTTTGTGAGGCTTGAGGTCACGATTACCTTAGAAAAGAACACATCACTTAGAATGCTCATCGTCCACCTGACGATGTTCTGAAAGCATTCAATCCATATAAGTTCGTTCCGGGTTCGAACGAAACCGAAGGCATTATCTCGTTACACTCGTTTTGGAATCACCCTCAGAGTTAACGACAATAACCCTTGCACTCTGAATCTTCATCTTCACTTTATTCACGACCTATCGTAAATTTGGATCGATGTGGTATTCGGGTCTCCAGACCTGGAAATCCGGTATACGGAAACCCGATCCCGGTCTCATCGAAATCCAAAGCGTATCTTTTAAGGCCAAGTTGTTTTAAAGGTTAAAACAATTTAATTCAATTATCTTTATACACTTAGAAAGATAATTCACAATAGATAATCAACATTATCAATATCATCAGATAATCCATATTATCACAATTCAACTAAACATCCATATCACATAGCATATATCTCATCAGAGATATCAATCAAATGCAAAGCATTCAGTATTATCATTCATCCATAAGTAATGATTTATATCATCTCTAATTAATTTAAAGTTAATTAAATTAATTACTTTTATTTTATAAATCCTTCTTACTTAAACATTAATTAATTAAAATCAATTAATTAATTATCCTCTAATAATTCATTTCAATTAATCATCTTTGATTAATTATCTTTTAATTACATCCAAGTAATTTATCTTTAATTAATTACTCAAATTAATTATCATTAACCACTTATAGTAATTAACCTTTAATTATATCATTAATTAATTAACTAAAATTAATTAACTTAATCAACTATAATTAATTACATTAATCCTTAATTAATTACATTGATTAATTACTTCATTTATTTATTAATTATTACTTAATTAACCAATCTTAATTACATCATTAATTATATTAATTAATGATCCTTAATTACAACTTAATTATTAATTACTTAATTAAATTAATTACATTAAGTAATTAACCTTTAATTAAACAACATTTATTAATCACCCTTGATTAATCTTCAATCAGTAATTAATTACCCTTAATTACTTTCATTAACTAAATTAATTACTCCTTAATTAATTTCTTAATTAATCCCTTGATTAATTATTCAAAGTAATTAACTCAAATTACTTCTATTAATAAATCATTTATTCAACTAATTACTTCTAGTAATTATCATATTATTACTCCCCTAAATAATCTTACCTTAATAATTACATTAAGTAATTATTTATCAAATCAACTCTTGATTATTCTAAATTAATTAAACTTAATTAATTAACTTAAACTAAATCAAATTAACTTCAATTAATTACAATAAGTAATTAATTCTTAATTACTTCCAATAAGTAATTACATTTAAACAAATTCATAAATGATTATTCTTAAATTAATTTAACTAATTAATTATCAAAATTAATTCTATTAATTCATTATTTAATAACCCATAGTTAATGAACTCATTAACTATTATTTAATTACTTTCCTTAAGTAATTAACTTATATTAATTATTATTAATTCTAAATTAATAAATCTTAATAACCATTTTATTAATCTCTAATTACTAAATTAATTAAGTGTTAACCATAACTTAATTAATATTTAATTACTTATTAATTAATTCCTAACCATTAATTACCTATTTAATTAATCCAAATGATTAATTAATCAATTAAATTAATTATCCATTAAATTTCCTTATTCCCAAAACATTTGAAACATCCATTTTCAAATTTACTTTTAAATTTCATTTTAAATTCTGGATTTAAAATGAATATCAATTTTGTCTTTAACAAAGTTTAGAACAAATTTAAAAACTTTTTCCTGTTAAAGAAAACTTATATCTTCTAAAAGAATTTTTAAAAGAACTTAAATCTACTTCCTTTTAAAAATTTCAAAACATTTAAATATAGCTAACATTTAAACTTATTTAAATTTTGAAAACAAAACAGGTTTTAAAACCTGGCAACACAATTGCACTCGAACACACTATAATTTACTTCGAGTCGCAGCTCTAATTACTTCGAGCAAATATCCAATCGTCACGAAGAACACCCGAGTACCCTTCTCTGTTCAAATCCCAGACTTCACCAGACATTCACGATCGCGTGCACGTGCACGGCCAAGATCAACGCCTCCGGTCATCACTGCATCGACGAACAAGTCGAACATCACCTCCAGCTTCGATCCCATCCATCAGTTCCTCTCCGATCCCTCTCGAACTCGAATTCGACTAAATCAAAACCTGGCAACACTGACTCGCGACCAACCAACCACCTGACATCGCCTCGTCTTCGCAAACCCGACCACCAGAACTCCTCCAACTCCGGTCATCGCTTCAACTACCTCAAAGCTTCAATTTCCCAAAGTATCATAAAGCTCGATCCATCAACGAAAACAAACGAAACAAATTTGTAGCCTAACTTAAAACTAGGGCTACAGGAAAGAAACCATCACCACGGCTACCAAAAGAATTTGCATCACTATCAACTATTTTTCCAAGCTTCTCTGATTGCTCCTCTACCCCCAAGAACAATCCCTACCTTTTAATATCAATAGATCACCAGAATTTCAAGTTTCCCCCTTTTTAGTTCATCACAGAACTGCACCATTTCCACATTCTTAAAAATCTTGATTTTAGTGTTAAAAATCATGATTTGGTTTATTTATTCAATTCATAATACTGGAACTACAATTCTCACAGTTTGAATTTTCACTTTATTTAATATACACTGATGTTTTAAGCTTCCAGAGACACTCAGGCTTAAGATTTGACTTAATTTAAATTTTAAGCTTTAGTTTATGATAAAACAAACTTATTTTGTTTTAAAACTTAAGTCTACCAGAGATCAGATAAGTAGATAGGGATTTTATCAAGAATCTGAGCTTAAAGAAAATATAAAACAGGGATATCATACATAACAGACATACACATATATATCAATACATCCACATGTATATATTTATAGAAACTCACATATAGATACACACAAGAACATACTTCTTTCAGGGTTAACCAACAAACAAATTCTTATATTAAGTTCTAAGAATGTTACTCACTGTTATTTATAAACTTTCAAATATTTAAACACAACAGAGCATATATACAGACATTCAATACTATCACATACACATGCATCCATTTCAATCCAGATTTTTAGGCAAGCAACATGATTTTCATTTATATATCAAAGTTAAATCCAGGGTTTTAAACTATTTTTAAAATTATAGTTTACTCACCTATTTTGTTGAACAGAGAAACTGGAATTTGGACTTTGAAAATTTGAACTGGACTTGAATTTGCTTTGAATTTCATCTGCTTGTTTTTGAAAACTGAAACACTTGCTTTTGAAACTTTAAAACAGGAAGGCTCTTGAAACTCCAGATTTACTTGCATGCATTCTTGGAATGGTTACAGGTCTTGATTGTACATTGCAGATTTGTTTTGAGGAGTGTTTTCAAGTTGTTTTAGGTTGAAGAAATGAATTTGCAGGGTTTTAGTTTGAGAGATTTGATTCTGGTTTGAGATGATTTCAGGTTGTATATTTTTGGTTTGAGAGGATCATTCCAGTTTTGTAGATTCTTGGTTTAGAATTGAATTTCAGTTTTTGAATTGTGGAGATGATTTCGGTTTGATAAATTTTCTGATTTGGTTTTTTTTTTGTCTTTGAAGATGTGAGAATAAAAACAGGAAATGGAAGAGAGGGAGGATATAGTTTTATATGAATTCATTTAGATTTGTTTTAAAATTAAAGAAAATAAAAATGAACCATGACACTTGTCTCTACCCTTATTTATCTTGTTAACACATGTATTTAACATGTTTAGAAATTTAACACTTGTTTAAATGAGGTCTTAGGAAATTAACACTTGTCTTTTTAAGTTAATTTGTATTTTATTTTTAAAGTTTAATATAAGCTTATACTTAATTAATTAGTTAATAAGTATTTATCTATATATAAATTACTTTTTAAAGGGAAACAAAAACTAATTATATTTATAAATAAAAGCTTATACAAATATTCTAAAATCCAAAACAATTTAAATATTTACTATTTTGAATTTCAAAACTTTAAATTCAAATTCAAATCAAATTAAATTCTAAGAAAAATTTAAAATTAAGTTATATACTTATATAACTACTTATCAATTTAAAAATATAACAATTCCATAGTCTTTTAAAATCCATTCATATTTATAAAAATAATACATTATACTTGTTATTTGAAAATAACATATTTGATACTTATTTAATTAGATTATTAAATTAAATTCAAATTTTATTATCAAAGATCATCAATATCAATTTAATTATTCAACAGATTATTAAATTGATATTGTCAAAATTTCCGGGATATTACACAAATCATACGTGCCGCCTGGCGTTTGTAAGGTTTACCCCGCATTCCGAACACAATGGAACGTGTTTCGGGAGCTAATTCGATCATCTGTGCGAGTTACGGAAATAAACGATCGATTTTAAATTAAACCGATTAAACCGATTTCGATGCGTTTTCGCTTGCCCCAGACAAATGGTAAATCCGATTGACACGAAATTTGAAACCATACAATAATATCACGTTACGGATCCGATGAAATAGGTTTCGTCGAAATCCGAGACTTTTTGAAAAATGACTATTTTAACTCGCCAAATTAATATTAAAACAATTTTGATGCGTTTCGAGCTGCCACGGTCACACGACAACTCCGATTGCTATGAAAATTGAAATCCGATAATAACAAACTATTACGGATCCAATTGAACTAGTTTCGTTCAATTCTGAGACTGTCCCAAAAATGGCTAATTTCACTAGTCGATTAAATATTAAAATATTCAATTTTCACAGATTAACTTTAAATTCAATTTTAAAAGTTCTATAACATCACTATAACTTCAACATGATTTAATATAACTTTATAAATCATTTTCAATCACATTAAACCCAATTTTCAATTATTTCTGGAATTTTAAATATTAAATTATCGATTTAATTATCCAATTAAATCCGGATATTCAAATTTTAAATTATTCGACTTATTAATTCTACTTGTTAATATTTAAAATCAATTAAATATATGAATTTCAAATGACGGAAATTCTGGGTCGTTACAAACTTCCCCCATAAAAGAATTTCGTCCTCAAAATTACCAAGTAAGAAAAATGCCCAAATCCATTAACTTTTCAAACAATTCACTTAGCGAAAAATTTCACATTCACTTTTCCAAGATCTTTAACTTCAACAAAAACAATGGTTTCCATTTTCTAGTTCAATTCCTACATTTTCATTTCAATTCGGAAATTGACTTTTCATTAACAAAAATTTTCCAAAATTTTCTAACGCCTTAAATTTCCAGAAAAATACGCCAGCATCTCCTTTGCGCGGTTCGATCGTAGTAGGATCACAATAGACATAAATATGTATACATCGACCCACCCTGTCGGAAAAGCAGAAAAACAGTTCATAATTCCTATTTTTATTGCGTAGGCGTACCTTTTTAGCATTTTTAAGCAAAGCAGTTATTAATTTAGCATTTTAGCGCAACTCAATCAACCGAACGACAGCTACTGCACCTGTACTTACTCAATTTAAACACTTAAGTGACATATATATAAAATCTATTCACATTTCACTTGTTTTCAATAATAACAAGTAGTTTTCATAAGCAATACATGTGATATTCATTCATAAGCACATATTCAAGGTTTTAACACTAGTTTCATTTGTTTGCAACCAAATTACATACCATTCCATTCAATCCGAATAGTTTCAACTCAATTTCTTACATTCAATTCATTTTCAATTAGTTTACATTCAGTAATTTAAATTCAAATTGGTTCACTTTCAATTCAAATCCAATTTCTATTTAAATTTACTTCACCTTCCATTTAAATCAAATTACATAGCTTCCAATTCCATTTATTCAATTTCATTAACACTAATGAATTATACTACAATCAACCAACAATCATATAACATCCAATGTATATTCTACACAACTAAATTATTAAATTTTACATTCAATTTGGTTCAACACATTAAATTTTCCAATTGGTTTATATTAAATTGAATTCCATTCAATTTATTTTTATTCCCAATTCATTACCTTTAATGAATTAACACTTACATCCATTGTTTCATATCAATTTATTCTCATTAGATTGACTAACCTTCAATCCATTCATTCATTAATTCAATTGCTAATCCATTTAACAAATAAAGTTGAATTTTATTTATATAACTCAAGTTCACATTCATTTAATAAATTCACTTTATTAATTTACTTTGATATCAAAATAAAATTCATTCAACATTACTTAAGTTATTTTCCATTTCAAACATCATTTGTTCAAATTAACTTAAGTTTCCACTTATTAATCAAATTCAGATTCCAATTCTATTTAACTTTTACCAAAGTCAAAATTTATTATCTCATATTATAAGTTCAAAACTGGAATACTTATATTTAACAATTACAACTTAGATTCAATTGATTCACTTATACTTACTTTAATTTAACTCCATCCTTTAAGTTAAATTTATTACATCAAAATTTAATTTTGTACAAGTTATCAACTCATTTATTATTCCCATAAATATTTTAAATAGGATTCCAGAGTCTTTTCAACCTTTCAAAACCATCTTTGAAATCAATTCAAATTACCTTTTGAATTTCAAAACCAAATCCAAATTTTCCAATCAACTTTCATTTAAAATAATCTGGCAGCAATTCCTCTTTTGGAAACCCGAAAATGAACACCAATGATGTCGCGATCATCATCGGAATTATTTTCCAGCGACCTGAAAAAGAGTTTAGAGCTTTCATCTCTCCAAAACAATTTTCCAAAACATCAAATTCTTTCAAACACATCTCTGGAATTTTATTTTTTTAGATTATAAATCACATTTACAAATCTTTTACTTATAAAATTTCACTCCTTATATATAAGATTATTTTACAATTGTATATCATATTAATTATAATTCCATACATTATAATTCATTTGCTTATATAATTTACTCTTTCACAATTGTTGTTTTATTTAACTCATTCAAACAACTTTTATCAACTTATATATATTTACATTTTTAACAACCAAACAATCAATCATATACACTTTAATAATTTCCAAAAATTATTTCTTTATATATAAAATATAATCGAGGTAAAATTATTTCATTTACCCAATTTTAAAACAATATCGTGCCGAATTGTTCTGAACAAGTGTTTAGAGATCCCTATCGATAGAGTTGTACAGACTATACCGACCAGAATCCATATACCACTCAATAAACCAATCACCACAATATAAAACAATTTTATATTCACTAAAAAAATACGCGCTCATATCTATTATTACACTCAACTCATTCTAGAGTACTACTGACTCTATCTCTAATGAGTAACACCCAACAGAGCCATGGTTGTCACTTAACCATATGCTCTGATACCAAATGTAACGTTTTGATTTTTCGTCGCTCGAAAATCGACATCAATACGTCCACTATATCAACTGCCGAGCAATCGAATGCCGGAAAACCGAATTGTTATGGAGAAAAAGAAGAGGTAGAAGAAACAGAAGAAAAAGAAAGAAACAGAAACAATATCAGAATCTCACATTCGCAGCGGAACAATATATAATAGATAAATGAATAATCTTTAAATCAAAGAACTATATCATTTTATACATTACATCATCCAATTCACAGTTTACAACAACGATATACAACACAACTGGACAGTTATATGAACTTGTCCATATAAAGAATACACAGCGGAATAATACTATCATATACAAGTGGTACGTCTCGCCATCCAGCTCGCCACTGAGCTCCACATCACTCCAAAATCCAGAATAATCTGATAACCTAACTCTAGACTGCCCGTGTGGAAAATGATGGGCACCCAGAGTTTAGGAAGGAAACAATAAACTCCAGGCCAGTCATGGTGACTGGTGTGAGAACTTAAAACAGTTATCTTTAAAACAATAACAGGATAATTTTAAAGTCAATTTCGCAATGCTTTTGGGAAATGAAACTACCATAAGACCTCCCGCCACACACACAATGCAAACGCGGAATTGGAGGAGATTTCTTCTTATGATAGTCAAATATGCTTACTACGCAAATCATTGGATTATTATTATTAATGTCTAGTGTGGGAAACATTTTCGAAAGTATAATATTAATCTTAGCCAGCATATGACCAGTATCGTATGCCTACTATAGCTACTATGTTCAATAGCAGGTTACCGCCATATTCCATAGCATGTAATACAACTAAAACCGTACAAGGCTCGTATTGTTTCTTTGGATTTTCCAACAAATGGTCAGGCTAAGGAACTTCCTATGCCATGAAGGAAACGCCTCTGGCTGGACGCTCCTAGAGACAAACTGCTCTCTGCCAACAAAGCCGGGTTACCCCTGTAACTAGGTAACTCACGAATATGTCATCCCCCGGTCCTTTGGGACCTTTATCCGAGCGCTCGGTAACAACATCACACATAATAAATAAAGTGTGTCCACATGAGTAAGTATCTGGGCTCCATACCATGATACCACCCCTTTCCAGAAGGAAATGGCATACCCTAAAGGGCGCGACCCTCATAACCTTGCCGCAACATTCCTGTTTCGACCATTTCCGGGTTGTTGAGGCCCTGACGAAGTCTCGTCCACAAAGCTACGCTTTTTTACAAAGCCATGCTTTGATCACAAATGATCAATAAATGATCACCATTACATCAACACTCAGCATGCCACATTACCAAATTGGGAATATATCGCTGATAAATTTCAACTACATAACCTCTAAGCTCGTACGTCTCAGAGAAGGGTGTTAAGCTAAGAGAATAAATTCTCCGCCACCAACAGAAATGTATTTGAAAGAAATCAACTTTATATCTCAAAACGTAATGTCAGACACGTAACCATACAAGTCTGTTCCGGGTTCGAACAGAACCGAAGGCACTTCCAAAGAAGCCCTTGCAATCCGGATATTCACAATCCCGATAAAACCTCCCATCATAAAGGAAATCTCTATACCGTAGCTAACGGTGCAGAGACAATCGATAGGTCATCCTATCGTTTTCACAAATACCCGGTCTTCACCACCGGTCTTCAATACGATCCATATCGTTGTATCACAAATTCGGAATGGGTTATACGACACAAAGGTCCTTTCCCAGCTAACCCGAATAGTGAGCGCTTATTCAAAACATATGGATATAGGATTTCAATTAAGTCACAACTTATTACCCAAATTCTTTCTTTCAAATGGTTTAACAAATTACCATTTTAAATCTTTAAACAAAAAGATTTACTTCACAAAGTTTCATTTACAGATTTCCAAATCAATTTCCATTTCAATTTTGAATTAACCCATTAAATTTTTAAATCCAGATTTAATCTATAGCTTTCAAAACTATTCACAATTCAAGTCTTTTATAATATAAAAGATACACCATTTTAAAATCTTCCTTGATTTCAAAATAAAGTTTAATCATCTTCACAGAAGTGAATTCATAGTTTTTCCAAACTAATTACAATTTCATTTCAACTTGAAATGTTTCAATACAAATTGGAAATCTTTTCACTTTATAAAAGCTATTAGTATTTGAAAACAGATAGTTTTCGTTTTGGGAAAATCTGGTTACAATTACACAAGTTAAATCCATTCAAGTATAAAACTTGAATATACATTTAAATTCCCAACACCATATTTTAAATGGTTAAAAACCCATATAAACATCCTTTATAATTTATACAATCTTTTAAACCAAAATTCCCAATTCATCGAATTCAATTTAAAATATTGAATTCAAATTTAAATCAAATGATTTAAATTCCAATTCTATTAAGTTATTTAACAATAACTTTTATTTTTGAAACTCATTTCAAAAACTTCCAATTTAAATTCCAAAAATATTTTGGATTCAAAAACTCAATTTTTTTCAAAATTGATAAAAATCTGTGACTTAACCGATTTCCACGTGAAATCCACATTTGTGTGTGTATTGTGTAGTCCAAGGTTTTAACACAATAGTGCACAATCATTCAATCATTACAGATCAAATATAATCATATAATTGATAAGCGGTATAAACTATAACGCTTACTTTCATTCACAGGTCATAGATAAATAGATCACAAATCACACACAAATCAGAATATATCACAAAGTATCACACATCAAAGATGTCAAACAATTTAACATCCAATAAAATCCAAACATCCATAAATAGGATAAATTAAATTTTCTGATTAATTTAAATCAAATAAATTTCTAAACATTTCCAAAATTATTTCCTTTTAAAATAAATTCCTTTAACTTTTCAAATCTATTTAAAAATCCAACTTTTAAATAAATTCTTCATCTTACAAATAATATTTTCGAAATCCATTTATAAAGCCTTTTTCCCAAAATCTGAAATTTAATTCAATACAGTTCAAAATAAGACTTTTATCTTTTTAAACTCCTTTTAAAATTTATCCTATTATCAAAAATACATTTTTCGATAAAATTTCAACTTATATTTTCAAAAATTCAATTTCTAAATATTTTTGGTATCCATCGATACCAAAAATATATTCGGCTGAATTACAGCCCTTTACAATTCCAATCTCACAATTATAATCATACGGCGATTATAAATAAACAACACACAACATATGAAATAAATTCAAATGTTTGAGGAATCCAGTTGGATCCCTCCAACCTGTTTCCCTGCATCCATAGATGTTAGCACAATACCAATTCCGCTCCAATACGGAATATCGCGGTATATGGGTTTAATAAATATTATCCTCTATTATGCGGCGCAATAGGGTCTCATCCGCTATACAATGCGGGAAATCAACTCCAGTATATACATATTCCAATATATATATATATATTGCTATATACATATATAATACCAATTTCACTTCAATGTGAAATATTCGCGGTATATGTTTTTAATAAATAACCTTCGCTTAATAACGGCGTATAATGTCTATTTATCACAATAAATAGCAATCATCATTCAATCCACACAATCAATCACTATCAACAATTTTAAATCTAACTATTTAAAATTTAAATCGAAACAAAACATTCGATTGAGTGAGGAGTTCTCACCTTTGCTTTTAATTTCGTTCCAGCGTTTTATTTCGAATAAAATTAAATGTGCGTTTAATTTTACCCGAAATTTTCACTGACTCTAATTGCTTCCAATCCAGCTCCATTGTGTAGTGCTCGACAATACGATTCCAACGCAACTGGTTTTGTGCGTTTTCGATCTCGTAGCAAAAAGTTATGGCTTTTTAAAGATTGTACGAATTTAAATATACAATTTTAGCTTTTAATTTTTTTTTCTAACCCTTAAACGAATCTAGGCCGCCATCTCTCCAACATCAGATCTGAGCCACCCCTATCATCTTCTCCCCCCTTCGTTCAAATGCCGATCCAAACAACCCATAGCCGTCACCAAACTTTGAATTATTGCCACCACCACCGACCACTACACGACGATCGGGCTACGCCGTTTCGAAGGCCACGACGAACCCCACCCACGGCTGGAGCATCATGGAGCTCGGCCCTGTCATTGGCCTCGAAAAATGTAAAAAACGCAGCAGGTTTGAGCTCGATTTCCCGTTGCTCCGTTTTCGATCATCTCCGTATGGATTTGAAGCTCTCATCGTCCTCTACAACTTTGTAGTTAACGACTTTTGCTAATTGTTTGTAGATTTGGAGATAATAGAGGAAGAAGCTCAGCCATTTTCGGCCATTAAATTGATAGTGGCGGCTGAAGAAGAGAGGGTTAGGGTTTCCTCATGTGAACGTATATATATACGTATATAAATGATATTAAATTTATTTTATTTTAAAATGACTTTTTCAAACGATCTCCAAATCATACATGCCGCGTGGCGTTTGTAAGGTTTACCCCACGTTCTGAACACAATGGAACGTGTTTCGGGAGCTAATTCGATCATCTGTGCGAGTTACGGAAATAAACGATCGATTTTAAATTAAACCGATTAAACCGATTTCGATGCGTTTTCGCTTGCCCCGGACAAATGGTAAATCTGATTGACACGAAATTTGAAACCATACAATAATATCACACTACAGATCCGATGAAACTGGTTTCGTCGAAATCCAAGACTTTTTGAAAAATGACTATTTTAACTCGCCAAATTAATATTAAAACAATTTCGATGCGTTTCGAGCTGCCACGGTCACACGACAACTCCGATTGCTATGAAAATTGAAATCCGATAATAACAAACTATTACGGATCCAATGTAACTAGTTTCGTTTAATTCTGAGACTGTTCCAAAAATGGCTAATTTCACTAGTCGATTAAATATTAAAATATTCAATTTTCACAGATTAACTTTAAATTCAATTTTAAAAGTTCTATAACATCACTATAACTTCAACATGATTTAATATAACTTTATAAATCATTTTCAATCACATTAAACCCAATTTTCAATTATTTCTGGAATTTCAACTATTAAATTATCGATTTAATTATCCAATTAAATCCAGATATTCGAATTTTAAATTATTCGACTTATTAATTCTACTTGTTAATATTTAAAATCAATTAAATATACGAATTTCAAATGACGGAAATTCTGGGTCGTTACAGCCGCTTCGATCATTCAAAGCCATCATCCATCTTTCCTTTTCCTTTGCCTTTGCTGGATCCTTCTCCAGGCAGCCCTCCGCCATCCACATCAGTAACTTATCCCTCTTTAACTTTGTCTTCCTCTTGATGCAAATACCTTTTGACTTCGTGATAAAATTCTATGAGGTCCATCGATGGATCTCGCTCCAAAACAACCTTAAAATCTATCTTACTAGCCACTCCAAATACTACTTCCATCAGAACCACTGATGGATCAGGCCTATGTACCGCAGTAGTCGCCGCATTTAATCTCGTCAAAAAACTCCTATGGGACTCTCCAGCCATCTGCTTCAGACTCGATAACATCATAACATTCTTGGGTCACAAAATATGGATCTAGAATTGCTTCATGAATCTGTTCACTAACTCAGGCTAGGTGATAATGGAACCGTTCTCCAGCTGTCTAAACCATAATGCTGCCAAATCCGTTAAATACAAGAGAAACACCGCCCCATTATTTCTTCAGATGTTCCCAACACCTTAATGTGCCAGATGTACTTCATCAAATGAACTGTAGGATCTGTTTTCCATCATACGTTTCCAATGTTAGTAGCTTGAAATCAGGAGGATTCCTAGCATATCGAATGTTTAAGTGAATGGAATCTTGTTCATGTCTTCTAGGTTTCGGTTGGGCAATCCACCTCTGATTGCTCGTCTCATAATCTTGGCTATTCTATCATCGTCATTCAAGGGAATATGCAAGTTTTCATTCTTAGCTTGCCCCTGTTTCTGCATGGGAACTGGGTACATACTCCTTCGGCCGTGCATCAATGTTTCAATTCACGTTTAATCGCTCGGTACTATTCCTTGGATATGCACCATCTTCTCCTGGAATAGCTCTAGCCATGCCCCCGAGTCCACATGGCTCGGTAATGAACTATCATGGTTCGGTATTGAACGATCTAACTCTTACGGATGTCATTCCATCTTCCTCCATTATATTTCCAGGTATGCTTACTCTGGCTTTAGGTCTTCGATTCTGGTTTCCAACAACTCTGGATGTCCTTGTTTTCCCTATTCTTCTGAAGAAATTTTCCATCATCTATTCTTGACGGGCTATCATCTTCTCCTACATCTGATTCATCATGGTTTCCATCTCATCTCTGGTTATGTAGATGGATGGAGGGTTGGCTCCTGAGGATGCCTCCTAGCTGCCCCCTTGTTGATTTCCTTCGGCAACAACTTTCTTAGCAGATTGTCTCATCATCTTATTTATCTCCAAATCTTAAATTAGCAAGTTCAAGTAATTCTCAGTGAAAGCACCAAAATGATTGCGTCAAAAATGGCACAAACACCCAAAAGATATTTGAAGAGAAGAAATAGTGAAGAAAATAACCGAGAATGAGTAAACACAGAAAAAAAGATTTATAATGGTTCGGCATACTCATGCCTACGTCCACTTGAAGGCTTTTCTTCTTTTGGTGCTAAAAGTAAGAATACCGTTCTTATGGCTTTTCGACGAACCATGCGCAATTTTAAGAAAAGTGTAATAATGGTGGAAAAGCCAAAAGGTCTTCGAAATGGAGCCTCGTATCTCCATTTATAGGTGTGGGTCAACGTAAAAGCCTCCAACATGTTCTTCCCCACATTATCTATGTTCTCCTAACGGTTGTTGAAGAAGAAGACATTGCCAGCTCAGCAATTGGTATGACTCGATACCTAACCATGATCGTTTGGTACCTGTAACGACCCGATATTTTCAACCATTCGCATCCGCACATGTCGGACTTGAATTGCTCAAAATACCGCGTTGTAAATAAAAATTTGGCAAACTCACTATATTTAGTAAATAAATAATCACAGATCACAGACATAGAGTAATATAATGCAGCGGAAACAAAGAAATAGTATTTCATGAAGCTACTATATAAATACATCAGGGTTAAGTAAGATACAATAGGAATACCAAGATACAACAGGAGTAACAATATGATAATCAGATACAACTCAGAATACAACTGGAATCAACTAGATAACAAAATGAATAGATATATGGTTCTTCAAAGCAAAACTCCAGCTCCAAAGGTGAGTCTCAAATGCTGTATTACTCAATCTGACCCGACCGTAAAGCAAAAGACAAAACACTCGAATCAGGACATACATACTTATACAATGTAAAACAACTCAAGTGAACAGTAATAAAGGTACAAGTAACTTAAAGAATGCTTAGGATCGCCCATTCTTTAAGGATCCGTTAAACTATTTACTATGTAGTAATATTGCGCTATTATAATAATGTCTAATATAAAGTAAACATACTTTTAAATAGCATTAAGGCTTTACATTTTCCACCTTAACACGTAATAGTCCCAGTAGTCTTTCTAATATTAGCATACTCCCAAAATGGGGGCTACCCTCGATACTCCACAGGCTAAGGGAGAAATCACAACTCGTAGTAAAGCTCGTTATGGTAAGTGACACGGCACAACTAGGCAATGCCAGGGTAAATATACCAATTACGCATCCGGGCTGGTGGTGAAACATAGCAGCCACTACCGCCCACCTTGAACAACACTACCAAATCAAGGGGTGCACCCAATTAATCACAAAGTAATAGAATGGTATCGAAGAAGTGTGTCCGATCAGAGGTGCTACCTCATTGGCCCGTCAATCGCTCATATTTTAGAAACTTTATGCCAACTCATGGGAGTTGGGTCCACGTATATACCGTAGGATCGTCGCCACCATCCTACTTCATTCTGGAAACTCCACCGCGTACACAGTTGTCAAAGTGGTTTTCGGTATCGACAGAGAGTATGTCCATATCTGATCCTGATCTCTTTAACAACCAATCGTTATTATAACCCGTAGTTATAAATTTAAAAACAGTTTATACTTCAAAATAGAATATCATTTCAAATCCAAATCTTTATCAAAATAAAGATTAAATCAATTCCAAACCAATTCAATATATTTAAAATATCATATCATTTCAAAACTTCATTTCAAATCTTTTCAATATATCAAAATATCATATCATTTCAAAAACTTCATTTCAAATCATTAAATATATCAAAACATCATATCATTTCAAAACTTCATTTCAAATCATTTTAATATATCAAAATATCATATCCTTTCAAAAACTTCATTTCAAATCATTTATTTGATTTCAAATCCAAATATTCAACTTTAAATACCTTTTAAATTCAAAGATATCATTCATTTATTATCATTTCAAGTCACCTTTTAAATAGTTTATATTTCAATCAAAATAATTCATCTAAACCATTTAAAAGTGTAATTATTATACTTTCAAAACAAGTATTCAATTTCCAAAGTTTTAAACTATTCTGAGTTCATTTACTAAGTTAAAAACCATAAACATTGAAAATTTCAGCCTTTCACAACATTCAGAAAAAGCTGTTATAAGTTATTATTAAAAACATTTTTAGTTTAGCAAAGACAGCATTTTAAAACTGCTGTTAAATCTCAGTTTAGTTGCAATTTAGTTTAAAACAGCAAAGACAACATTTCCATAAATGTTGTAATAGCTCAGGTTTCAAAGTAAAGGTTTTAATTAAATTCAGCAAAGACAGCATACCACTATAGCATTTACAGAATTGCTGTAATAGGCATTTATTAAGCTTTTAGCCTTTTAATTTACTACAGCGACTACAGCATTTCAGAACTGTTGTAATAGCCTCTTTATAAAGCTTTTAGTTTATTTACAAAAACCATAGCATTTATGAATGTTATTAAAAATATTTTTCAGATTTTAGTGTATTTACAGCAAATAATAAACTTAAATTAAACCATTTAAACATTATAAAAATCATATTTTTAACATTCAAAAATGTTCAATAAAAATACTCTTTTAACTTATGATTTTTATAAAGTAATTTTTACAATAAAATCCAACTTCCAATAAATCACTCATTAATTTCAAGTGTATAATTTTCCAAATTTTGCATTTGACAATTTATTAACACTTACATTTAAATTACCATTTTACACATTAAACTAAACTTCCAATTTATTTAATTAATTTAAACCTTTAATTAAAACAAAATTTCGAATTTCCAAGTCAAGTTAAAATTTTAAAATTTCACATTTAAACCTTCATTCATTTAACCATTTTAGTTCATAGAAAAATCAATAATACTTTATCAAGTCATTTAAATTCAAATTTAAATCAAATTATCATATTCCCCATTTTCCAAATAAAATTAAATTTCCCTTTTTTCATAACTTAAATTCATTTTTACCAAAATCCAAATTTCCAAACTTAAGTTATATTTCAAAATTTTCAATTTAACCATTTATTTATTTACATTTTTAACTTATAGAAAAATCATAATTTCTTTATTTAAATAATTTAAAAATCTATTTAAATCAAATTTCCATAAAATTTTCACTTTTAGAATACTTAAAAGTAATTCAAAACACTTTATAAATTAACCACGGGTCTGTATATAGTTTTCTAACCTAGGTCAAGTGATACGGATATGTATCATTTCAATCACCAGTTTAGAAAGAAAAAATCCGGGTTCTATCATTTCAAACCCGCAATCCCAAGTTAAATAAAATCAATAAAAATCGCTCAGGCCAATCATTTCAGCCCATAACGATTTTTCCCTATTCTAAAGTTCGTTCGGGTATGTATCATTTCAACCCATAGTGATTCTATTCTACAGGGAACTTGTAGTGTGATAAATATAATAAAATAAATGAAATAGCAGAATATAACATAGCAGATGATGTGACAGGTTTATAATAGAGTTTAACATCATATAAATAATATCACAGGCATGTATAACATGATATAATAATTCTACACATTCACTTGTTGTCAATTCACAATTATATAGGTATATATGTCATGAGTGAATACTCACCTTTTACAAAGCTAGAGACCAAAACAACCTTCAGGAACGATTTCAAAAGCACTACATGCACGATTAGATTTGAATGGATGGAGAGCCTTGATATTAATCTTGTATACAAAATAAAACAAAGGAATATAAATATAATTACAATACCAAAGTTTAGATTGAAACAAATGGAAACTAGGCTAGACAAATGCATCACCTAGCTTTTAAACAATTTTCTTGACCTTGCCTCAACTTGTGCTCAACTATACATGTATATGGCTCGGCCATAACATGTTTTCATGTGGAAGTAGATCAGGTTTGGACTGCAAATGCATGGCTAGGCTTGAGAAGAGGAAGGGTTTTTGGGGTTACAAAGTAAGGTAGGTCAAAGGTCAAGGCATAAATGGGTTTGGTTGCAACATTTTGGCTCGGCCTATGGTCAAGAGGGTTCGGCCATGCATTGTTCAGGTCAGGTCAGTGGTTAGGCTGGTGTTCAGAGGTGGAGAAAGTGCTGGTGGTGGTGGCTAGGGTGATGGCCGAAGCTAAGTCTTAAGGTGGTGGTGATATTGGGCTAGGCTATGCAAATATGGAAGAATTTGCATTGTTTTTTTTGTGGTGCTATCTTCATGTGGAGGCCACGGCCACTTCAGGTTAGAGAAGATGGATTATAGGTCGTGGAAGATGAGGGGAAGGAAATGGTGAAGGAGATGGTGAAGGGTGTGGAGGTGTATGGCCGAACCAAGCAAGAAGAAGCAAGGCAAAACAAGGCAAAATGAAGAGGAAAAGTAGAAAGAAGAGGAGCCATTGTTTACATTTTTTTTCTCCAATGAAATGCCATGTATTGCTGATGGAATGAGAAGCTTTTTCACGTGAATAAGAAAAAGAAAATGAATGGCTACAAGGAGGTTATGCACGGCCAAAGCAAAGGAAAGGTCGAGCAAATGAAGAGACTAGACAATGAAAAGTCATAAGTTACAAGCACAAAGTCTTTTTGAATTTCCAAATTCTTTTAATTAAATAAAAACAAATAAAATTCAGTAAATGAATTTTAAAACTGAAAAAAAGTAAAATAAAATGTAAATAAAAAATTAAATTTAAAGAAAATAGAAAAAAAATTAAAGAAATTGCTTAAAAATTGGAAACAGGCTCAAAAATTACAAATAAATTATCACTAGCTTTTGAAAATTATTACTATACTTCTAAACCAATAAAAGTCAAGTAAGATAAAATAAATGCTGAACAAAATAAAGAAAAATGAAAATAAAAATTTATCTTTAGGAAAAATAGAAAAATAAATAAAGAATTACTTTAATTAATTGAAACTAGAAATTAAAATTTATAAATAAATTGTAGTTGACTTGGAAAATTCCAATTGTTCTTTTAAAAATGTTTTAAAACCAAAATATATACATAAAATATTATTTAACCTATATAAATATAAATTAGAACATTACATGACAAAATAAAATATTATTTATATAATTTAAAATAAACAATTTTTGTTAAATACAGCAAATTACACACAATATTTAAAAGGGCATAACTTTCACATTATAAATCAGATTTCAACAAAAAGAAAAGCAGTATTCTTGAAATTTTATTTACTTTCATAATAAAAGATAAAATTCAAAATTTCATCATTTTATATTTTTAAATTAAAAGTCAAAGTTTGACCATATTGACCAAAATTCACATTTCTGGAAAATATCTTATTTATTCATGTTTGAAATTATAATTCACATTCAAAACACAATTTATATCTAAAATAACAAAATTATCTAATTTAAATAAAATCAAGTTTCTAAATCAGGAAATTCAATTTAAAATATATATAATTAAAATAATCGCAAAATACAGGGTTGTTACACTCTCCCCCACTTAAAACTTTTCGTCCCCGAAAAGGAATGAGGTACGACAAAGCACAGAAAAGATAAAAAATAAAATAAGATTAAGACAAGATGTCAAGAAGATTGAAATTGTACCTAATAACTGTTATTATATGTATGTTTAACAAGGTGGAGATGATCTTCCCAAGATCCTCCAGAATCAAGAGCATAAGCACGAAAAAAGATCCTCTAGAATCTGATTCACCCCTTTTCGTTTGACCGACGGTCTATGGATGGCAAGCAGTGTTCAGATTCAAAATGAGTACCAAAGATTATCAAAGATTATGGAAAGATTTCTAAATAGACTGGTACAAGCAATAGCCATCCCATTTTGAAGCAAGATACGGGAAAATAAGGACATCCAAAAGATAGTTCGAAAACAAAAGAAGATAATAAGTTAGAAACCATGGAAATTTCAACTTAAATTGATGATTAATTTTACATAAGTTAAATAAATCTTAACTATCTCTAATTTCATTATCTTATCATCCAATTTTCTTAATTTAACAATTTATAAAAATCATGAATTTGAAAATCATTTATTATATTCATTTTTATTCATTAAATTTCATTCTTCTTTATTCCAAATTATTATTAAATTTATTCCACTTAATATATCAAATCCTATATATATTAAGTTTATTCCACTTATTATAACTATTTCAATTTTTTTATAATTTCTTTTAAATATCATTATATTGTAAATTATTCAATTAACCCTTCTATTTACCACTATTGATCCTTTATAACTAAAATTTAAGTGTATAACATTTATTATAACCACTTAAATTTTATTTATAAAATCCCCTTTATATTGTATGTTCTCCAATTACATATTTAACTTTTAATAATTTAGGTAAGTCATATTGGAATGTAATTGAGTATTATACAAATAAATTCTTTCTAATTCAATTATACAAGTTTACATAATTATTCAAACTTTTATAATTGAAATTATCCTTTAAGATAAAATTTAAGAATTAAATTTCTGATTAACTTCAAACTATTTAGAAATATATATATATATATACATACACAATATATATATCAAATCAAATTTAAATCATATATATTATAAATCAAGTCATATTTAGAAATTCAAATCAATTTAATTTTCCAAAGCAAAACTGTAGCAAAGCTACAGAATGGTCTCTTCGCTTCGAAACTCGAAAATGAATGTCGATGATGCTGTAGTCATCACCGAAATTATTTTCCAGCGACAAAGAAAAGAGCACTGATTTACAAATTAAAAGTCCTTTGAAACAATTTCTACTATAAATATATTTTAAATAATTTATCCCTTTTAAAACTTTCAAAACAAAGTTCGAAATCATCGGAAATCAAATTCTCACATTCTTGATTTAAATCCATTTAAATTTCCAAATTAATTTATAACCATGTTTAATTATTTAGATATGAAACTAAAGCCAATGATTATAAAATACATACAAAGTTAAATATTATTTCTTAACACCCAATTCCATTAATTATCAAAATTCAGAAAATTAACCTTATACATATTATAATTATTCAAAATTTATCCATCTACTAAATTTAAAACCATATTATGTCAGTTTGCTCTGTTCAAGTGTTTTGGAGATCCTATCGATAGCGTTGATCAGACGAACCGATCGGAAATCCAAATCAACATCAACAACTCAAACAACACAATATATAAAACATTTTTAAAATATAAAAAAAAATGAAATACAAGATAAATTTTCAAAATAAGAATAGGGGTTCAGATTTGATGGACTCAAGTCAAAGAGAATTCAGATTTGAAGATAAGTTGGAGATAAAAGATAAAATGATTAAACAACAGAATAGGAAGATGGGTAAGCCTATACATATCACGGGCAACCTTAACCGGGTCAACCGTGACTTAAAGAATAAGGTCGATGTGGATTTCTGGGGTAAATCTATATTCAATCTCAAGAGATAG